>OY728158.1:1511783787-1521783787 GCA_963277665.1 Viscum album | reverse complement strand
GTACATGGGGGAAAGGGGAAATCTTTTTGATGTGGTTGGGCCAGGATATAAAATCTCGGCATCGCTACGTATCCCGCAAGGGCAGGAATCAAGCCATACGTAGTTCTGGGAAATTCGTGCAGTTTAACATCATGAGGTGAGGAAGGAGTCCATACAGTTTAACGTCATGTGGTTAGGACGAGGGGGAATTAATATATTTCGTGTAGTTTAACGTCATGCGGTGAGGACGAGGTGCTTGGCAGTTTAATGTCATACAGCTCGGATGAAGAGTTCTCTATCTCTATGAGAAATAATTCTTCAGGAATCTCGCATTGGTAGTAGCCATTATAAATTGTCCGTCCATAGAGATTAGGGTATACGCTCTATTGGAGTATGCCTTGTGTACAACATATGGTCCTTACCACATGGGCTCCAGCTTTGGAGGCTTCTTTCCAGGTATCATTGGGGTCCAGAGGACCAGCGCTAATTCTCCTTCCAAGAAAGATCGGAGGCAGACCATTTTATTGATGGCTCGTGCGATCTGGTTCTGGTACACTTCCAGGTGGTGAAGAGTGTGCAGCCGTTTCATGTCTAGTTGTTCCAATTCATCTAGCTTCTTTTCTGACTACTCATCATTGGATAATCGATCACAGATGGCACCACGGAGTGAGGTAAGTTGGAGTTCAATGGGCAGGACAACCTCTGTGTCATACACCAATGATTATGGTGTAGACCAAGTAGCGGTGCAGATTGTTGTTCGATAAGACCAAAATGCATGGAGGAGTTTATCCGGACATGACTTCTTGTCTATGTCCACCATTTTTTGGAGGATTTTGTACAGGGTCTTGTTAAAAGATTCTATCTATCTATTGGCCACTACATAGTAGCGGGATGAGTGGTTAGCCTTGATATCATACTCACAGTATAGCTTTTCCAAATCCGCAAAGCAGAAATCGGTGCCGTTTTCCATCAGTATAGTATGAGGGACACCAAATCTGGTGATGATATTGGTCGTCACGAAGCTGAAAGTATTTATTTCCCTAACTTCCTTGAGGGGTATGGCTTCTGCCCATTTGGAAAACAATTCGGTTACTGTGAGGATATTCTTCAGCTGTTTAGCCGTGGCGGGAGGATATGGTTCCACGACGTCCATCCCCCTGACGGAAAATGGATAGGAGTAATTATCTTGATGAAGTAACTCTGGGGGTTAGTCTATGAAGTTGGCATGAATATGCCATGAGTGGAATTTCACGGTAAAATTCTCACAATCTCGTTCCCCTATGGGCCAGTAGTACCCAAGCCTTAGAACCTAATGGGATAGCTTGTTCCCTAGTTGATGTTCTCTACATGCTCCTACACGTACATCAGTCATGACAGAAGCAGTTTGTTCTCCGTCAATTCATATGAGGAGCACTCCATCGAGGCCTCGTTTTTAGAGGACCTTTTGCTTACCCGTGCCTCCATATAAGACAAAATAGATTTCCCTTCTCTGTATTTTCACTCATTCATCCCTGTCTGATGGAAGCTCTCCCTATGGAAGGTAGATCATAATGGGGGTCATCCAGCCGGTAGTAGGAGCATATAGCTCAGAGACATGACTCACATCGTGGATCTCTTCCATCTTATATTGAACAAATGGCAATACCATTCAACAGTGAGCAATGCTGATGACCATTTCATCCCAGTCTGGGTTGGCTAGGGTTGTCGCTGCATTGGCTAATGCATCAGCCTGAGCGTTCTAGGATCAGGGAATATAAGTCAATGTCGGTTCTTTGGAGAACTCGCCCATTAACCCTTGGACATGGTCAAACTGGGGGATCATCTCCTCCTTCTTAATAGCATAGTCATTGTTCACTTTCTTTATGACCATCTCTGAGTCACCTTTTACTTTATGGTGTTGTACTTCTTCCAAGAGTGCAAGTTCTAGGCCTGAAATGAGGGCATGATATTCCGCATCATTGTTCGTACATCCCTCTGACAGGAGGATGAAATATGGAAAAACTGCCTTTTCTGGGGACACGAGTATTATCCCCAAACACAGTTTTTTGAATTTGGGTTCCTCCATCCTATTCATGGTGGGGCTTCGGGATGCACCGTTAAAGTACATTTCCCATGCTCGGACCTCCTCTTGAACCGAGAAGATATCTTCATCAGGTAGTTCAGCGTCCGGTGCAGTGGTCCCTGTTGAAGGGTGCTCTTCCAGAAGGTCTGCTAATGCCTGGACCTTGATGGATTTTTTAGGCACGAACCGGATGTCGAACTGTTGCAGGATGACCGTCCATTAGGATAGGCATCCGGTTAGCATCAGGCAACTGAGGATGCACTTTATTGTGTTACTCCGCGAGATCAAATGGACCTCATGATTCTGCAGATAATGTCGCACCTTTTGAACCATGAAGACCAAGGCCAAACTGCTCTTCTCGATATTTAGGTATCGATTCTCAGCATCAATCATGGTTCGACTAAGGTAATAGAGATTTTTTTCGCTGCCGGTTTCATTCTTCTGTTCGAGGAAGGCTCCCAATGACCTTTCTAAGGCCATCACATATTGAATGGGAGGCCTTCCTTCAACCGGGGTCATGAGCACCGGTGGGCTTAAGAAGTACTTCTTCAAGTTTTCGAACGCCTCTTGGCTGTCATCCGTCTATTGGTACATGATCCCCTTCATCATCAACCTGGTGAAGGGAAACATTTTACTTATAGGTTAGATATTAACCGACTAATATAGGCCAGGTGTGCTTTGAATCCCCTCAACTCAGTGAGACTCTGAGGGGGTGGTAGGCTCAGGATCGCCTTCTTCTTCTCAGGGTCGATTTCGATGTCGTGATGGCATATGATGAAGCCAAGGAATTTCTCTAAGGTAAGCCCAAAGGCGCATTTCAAGGGTTTCATCTTCAAGCTATACTATAGGAGCTTGTTGAAGATGGTATCAAGGTCCGACATGTGATCCGAGCGCTGTCTGGACTTGACCACTAGGCCATCCACGTAACATTCAACGAATTTCCCCATGAATGGCTTAAAGATCTGATGCATGGCAAGATGATATGTCGCACCAACATTGTTGAGTCCAAAAAGAATGACCCAGTAATAGAATACCCTTTGAGGGGCCCTGAAGGAAGTGGTTTCTTCATCTTCTCGGTCCATCCTGATTTGATTATATCCAGAATAGCCGTCCATGAAGGATAATTCCTCATACCCAGCCGTTGCGTCAATTAAAAACTCGGTGATCAGAACTGTGAAGTCAACTTTCGGACAATGCCGATTAAGGTCTCTGAAGTCAATGCAGACATGGATTTTCCCATTCTTTTTCTTGACAGGGATGATGTTGTCCAACCAAATGGGGCACTGGACCTCCCTGATAAAGCCTGATTTAATGAGATTATCGACTTCAGCCTCTATATTTCCAGCATGTGAGGGGTGTGTCCTTCTAGATGCCTGTTTATAGCCCCAGTGGTCTTCTGGAAGACCCAGGTGATGCATCTCTACCTCGAGATCGATTTCTGGCATTTCTGTGTAGTTCCATGCAAATACATTCCGATGTCGCCTTAGAAAAGAGGTATATACCTCGTGCTCCTCAGGAGACATGGTTGCGCTAATGAGAGTGGGCCTCAGGTCTTCTTCGGTACCCATGTTTATTTCCCTGGGCTCGTCCACAGTGGTGGAGATACCCTCTTCAAATGTGGGAGGTGAGTCTCTGAGTTCATTTCCATCTTCTTCTCCCAAGTCCTCATCTTCTTGATCTGACGAGGAGAGAGCTTCTGGTCTGAGCCTTTGAGGGTTTGAGGGAGAGGCATCGTAGGAATCCATGCTTGGGTATTCATCCCCAAATCGAGGGTTGGTAGATGTTCCCGCGTTATTGTGCTCAGCCATTGTGGCTGAAGTCATGAGGATATTTTAATGTGTGTCGAACTTGAACTCCTACTCTCAATACGGTTGATGGTAAGGACATAATCTCTGCCAAGCTGCCTTAGGGGGTCATTGGGGACCATTTCCATGCCATTTTAAGCAGGGATCCAGTCAACACCGTCGATTAAAGGCTTTTTATTCTTTTTCTCATAGAACCTGGCATCGATGTAATGTGACTTAGAGATCTCGAAGTGGTCCTTTTCAACGTGCAACATCCCGCTTTTTCCATTGACGCAGTACTTGATACACTGGTGGTAGGATGAAGGAACGGTCATGTGCTTATGGAGCCATGGACTTCCCAGTAGGTAATTGAATGTTGTGCTATGCCGGACCACCAGGAATTATGTGTAGGCTACCAGGTCACCAAAATGAGTCTTTAGCATAATCTGTCCCATTGGTTTCTGCTCACTCTTGTCGTAACCTAACTAAGTTTTTGCTGAAGGAATTAGATCATCCTCACTGTAGCCCAACATACGGAGTATCCATAGGGGATGGAGGTTAACTCATGATACAATGTCTATAAATACTCTTCATATCTCAATACCATTCAGTGTGCCAAACACACATAGCGGTCTGATGTGTCCTTGCATTATGGAATCTTTGTCCTGATCGGTGAAAGAAATCACCACATTGCATTAAGTCGGGCCAGTCTCCATTCGGTAAATCTCTGCGGCAGCTACCTCAGCTTGGAATTCAGGGGGGCTAATCAAAGCTTCGATAAGTGCCTCCCTAAGGTCGGTTGACAAACTCAGGCATCCAGGATTGAAAACATGGATGGTACTGATGCCAGCTGCTTAAGGATATCGTATATCTCCTCCATTGGTCGACGCTTCTCTGTTGGTGGGAGAGTCTTAGCAGGTGCTTTGGGAGCTAGATCATTTGACGAGGAGGGGCTGGCTGCGGGGACGGATGTCGATGGTGTTCCCGTGTTTTGAGGTCTTGGCCTAGCCGGTCTATTTTTGCGCACTAGTAGACCATTCATTTTCTCCTCTGGTGGGTATCGCAGAAAAACAGGGCCAGAGTGGCTGCTTGTGGAGGTGGAGGGGCATTCCATCTCCTCCTGAGTCCGCTGAAGGGATCTCCCATGGGTTTCCGCAATATTGACAGTCTGGGCCGGGGTCTAACCATAGAGTTGGTTTTGGTCACAGCTGTGCCTCCCCTGGTATCCCATTCCTCTGTGATTCCTCCTCCCGGATCCTCATGTAGGAAACTCCGGTTTGTATTCATACCCTTCGTCTGGGAATGATTCCATGAGATGTATAAAGTTGATAGAACCAAAGATTGTCTCTTCATCCTCTGACAGGTCAACCCGGTCAGTTGTCTCTGATGGTTCCGTTTGGTGGGTTGGTGCCCGTGGTGGCAAATTCGAGGGCATGAAATCTGCCAGGGTTGGGACTAACTTTGGCCCCGTTGCAGACTTCTCCTCTTATGATTTCTTCCACCGTTGACTCCATCTGGATGACCAGATTGTGGAGGATTGTGAGGCTGATTTGGTCAGCTCTGCAGCTCTAGGGGCTGCCGGTGGCAACACTGGCTGCTGTAGTTGAGCTCGGAGTATGCCCTAGGCTCGGTTGATAGTCTTCTGTGTCATCCAGTTGTCAAATTTCTGCCCCTACTTGCTAGTAAATTTATGCCACCCCTCCTCTTTTCGGAGTCAGTGGTAGAGATACATGCAACATGTGGTGAGGGTGTTCCCCGCTCGACTTGTCCAGAATCTACCATCCTCTGCAGAAGGTCTTTGAAAACGAAGCAATCTCGGATACTGTGCCCCAACATCCGATGGTAGGGGCAGCAATCTGGCCTATCATCACCGATGACTTCTTCAGGTATCCTCGGCTCTGGGAGGAGGAACAAGTTGCAGTTCATGGGGGCAATTAAGTATCCACGAACATGATCATCTTGGAACGAGTATACTTTTTGTCTTCTTTCCTCATACCGGTTCCACTTCGGTCCTCTCTGATCATCCCGATTAGGTGGGGGAGACCTCTGATACGCAGGGGGCCTTGACAATTTGGTGGACGCTTGAGAATTGGAGCGGGCACAGGGGCCAGCTTGATTGTGAAAAAGGACAATTCATCTATAGGATCTCTCTTCACCGGAACCTGCGAGGTTATTCGAGACTTTGAATTAGTCCGCTGTAGGGAGTCCTCAATTCTCTGGGCAATAGCGGTGAGATGGCGGAAGCTAGTGGTGCATTCCACCGGTATGAGCGGTGTTCTCAGCTCATCTCTATTATTATCGATGCATATGGCTAGCATCTCATCTTGAGGCATTGTCATGTTCAGGGGATAGGTCAGACCTTTCCATCTGGTGATGAAATCTGAAACCCTCACATTCTCCCTCTCCTTGCAGTTCATAAGATCGATGACCGTTGTTTTAGGCAGCGTTGAGCTGGAATGGAACAAGAACTGTTGTCGGAGGTCCTCTCAACTCTTTATCAACTAGGACGGTAGACTCATTTATCAGACAAAGGCGGATCCTTGCAAGGTCCGTATGAAAAATCTGAGTTTCACTCCTTCTTGTTGTTCCGGAGTCCCCATCATATGGTCACAATAGGATGTGTAGTGCATCGAATGTTGTTCTGGATCACCTGATCCATTGAAGATGGGGAATACAGGGCTCCCGAAATTTGGTGGAGGTGGTGTGTTGGTCACCCAATCTGGGCAGGGTTTTTACTCCTGCTATATCTAAGCGCGTCGTCCTTCCATCGCTTCCAATCGAGCTGTTAGTGCCTAGATGGTATTGGTGCATCCATGGTTTACATCTTGTTGGCCCTGGTCCTGTACAGGCGTAGGTCGAGGCATTACTTAAGGATCCAGATTGGCTGGCACCAAGGGTTCATATTACATTTGGGGTACCCTCGGATGGTTTGGGCGTACTTTCTTTGGTCTCCTCCTAAGTGGAGGGAAATCCTTGTATTTGTCTTCCACGTTTAGGTAGTTGGACGAACCAGGTGCCTCATTGGGCAGGAGCCCTGATCGTGCTTCGTTTGTCGGGGCAAGCCATAGACTACGAGGTGCACTTGCTAGGAGTGCATGATTTGGCTCTTCTTGGAACACACATTCAATAAGGCGGTTCCTCTGGAGCAGCTCAGCGTTAAGACGCCTCAATTCTTTCATCTCTTATTCTTGTCGACCGAACCTCTCATCGAGCATGAGTGGCTCGTTTTTATTGAGAGAGGGGGACGGGTTAAGGGTAGTCGTTCCTTTATTCATATCCTTGTTGGAAGCTCGTAGGGTAGTCGGAGGGAGGTTACCTGAAGCGGTGGCCATATTTAAGCAACCCTATGGTTCTGAGTGTGTACACCTGGGGGTTCATTGTGAGTCACAGCCTGACTGGAACAGTCGTCTCCTGATCCATCCGGATTTTCAATTTCTCCATTGTCACCCATGGGATTAGCCTCTATGGCGTTGATGAACGCATATTGCGGGGTGGAGGGGACGTCATCTTCCAAATAAGAAGAGGATCTCCCGCGTCTTCGGTTGCCTTCGCTTTCATGAAATGGGATTGCCCTCAGACTTCTTGATGAAGGGTGACACAGATATTTCTTTGATTCGACCTTATAGTGCACCATCCTCTCGGAGGGGATGATGATTCGAATGAGGAGATAGGACATGAACCTCCTCTTATTATTGTCCTCCCTAGAAAATAGAATACTGACTCTCATGGGTGAGGTTATTTTTTAGGGGGTAATAATGCCCCCAGCCCTGAGTGCTGGGGTGGCTCCGTTCCTTGGACGTTGAGTCTCTTCCTGGGTTTATTGGTCTTATGGGGTCATTTTTTGTTGAAAATTCCCTCAGCCCTGTAGGCTGGGGTTGACCATGGATTGCGGCAGTGGAAGCGGCTATCGCGACCTACCTGATCTCGCGTTCCCCCATCCGGGGGTGAACCAGATCTGGTGCCGAATTAACCTATGGATCAGTCCCTTCTGGGGAGGTAGGTATATATCGTTGATTGTATTCTCTTAGGTGAGAGGCCTGTTGTATGCTCTCGGTGGCCTGATTCGGGAGTTTTTGATTGGCTGGTTCCCGCTAGGCCTAACGCTTTTGGGACTTACTCGAGGCTCGACTCTGTGGGGTGTGTTGCCTTTCTTGAACAGGGGTTCTACCCGATTGTCGTCTCGATGTGATGATGTTACACGATACCATGCCAAAAGGGTTTTTCTGGGCGGGGAGTGGAGTGAAATGAAGAGCTCCGTGTTCCCCCAATCCCCTGATATGGACTCCCGTCAGAGCGTCACCGATGAAGCGGCGCAGTTCGTGTAGTGAACGGAGGCAAGTTGCCTCCATATTCCCTTTGCGCCTCTCGAGGCGTTGTCGCCGCATCAAGGAAATGGTCTCGAGGTCCATGTGATGCAGGAGGTCCCCTATCGTCTTGATGTGGTCTACATACCCATCATAGGTCAGGAAGCTCGATTTCAGCCGGCGAAGGGTCGTCCATGTATTATGGCGGATTCCGTGCATGCATTCTTTCGAAAACTCCCTCGGTATGTCGTACTAAGAGGTTGCCGTGGGCCAAAAAATAACTGGTATATGATTCCTGGCCAGTCATTTCCTCAGGTGCAGCATATCGGCATACTCATCCGCCAGTGATTCCACTACCTGGTCAGCCCAACTAAGGCTCTCACTATAGTCGAAGGCATTGGGACCGATAGGTATCGAATTGTCTTGTGGGCGATTCTGAGGTAGTTCAGAAGATGGACGAGGACATGGAATGGCTCCTCATCGAATAAGGGCGTCGTTAGCGACAAGCTGGGAATCTGACATGCCTGATCCCATCCTTCTGAGTGCCTCGGCATATGAGGGATTTTCGGTGCATGATTCGGCAGGATGAGGACCTTCCTGTCAATATAATATGTCATCATGGGGAGGACCTTTGCAATGAAGGTCATAATGGCAAGTACTACCATTACTGCCTAATGCTTCACTACATATAGGACATTTGTAGTGCACACCATAGGGAGGACCTCCAAGGCATGTTGCAGCAAGGGGAGGACCTTCTGGCTGCATGGCGTCGTTACGGGGAGGGCCTTCTCAACAACTTCCATCATGGTGAGGATAACCATCATGGATTGACATTCGACGCGCATCATGGGCAGGACCTTGGGGACACACCGTGGCAAGGGGAGGACCTTTTTTTCTTGAGGCCATCGAGGGGAGGACCTTCACAGTGGCGGCCATGGTGGTGAGGACTACCATCACAGCTGCGAAAATGGAAAGGACTACCATTACTGCTATCGCAGGGAGAATATCTATGGGATACATCCTGGGGAGGGCCTCCAGAATTCACCACAATGAGGGGAGGGCCTTCTCGTTGCTCGACGTCTCTACGGGGAGGACCTCTGTTATCAGGGTGGCGAGGACTACCACCGTGACCTGATGCCTAGCTGCGTGGAGTTCCATGGGAGCGTAACCCCTGGGGAGGACCTTCAGGGCATGCCATGACAAGGGGAGGGCCTTCTTGTCATGACGAGACATCACTACGGGGAGGACCACTATAGTTGCAACTTTGATAGCGAGGACTACCATCATAATCGGTGGTCCCACTGCATGGAGAGTGATTGTAGTGTATACCCCGAGGAGAACCTTTAGGGTGGACCGTAGCAAGTGGAGGAACTTATTGTTGCTCAATCTTATGGTCACGTGAAGGGTTTTAGTGACTCGCATAAAGAGAGAATATCTCGTGACCGATCGTTATATGCCCGCGGGGGAGGCCCCCACGAGTGCTTTGAGGAGGACCTTCAGAGCTGCTGGTAGTGACATTTCTGGGAGGATCTTCGCAACTGCTACTGCCACTCCCATAATATGGTAATGGGTGGGAAGATTTTCGAGCATTTGATGCATTCTTAGCGGCATTCGGAACCCCATCTTCTAGCAGAGAAAAGTCATGAACCCGCTTTTTATTTTCTGGCTGCCTTCGACGCGTTCGGGGCGCTCTTTTGCGGGTAGTGGGGACCGTCTGCTATTGAAAACGACCTTCACCTTTGGGTCCCTATCTAATAAGGTCCCGTGACATTTCCAGGATACGGTGATGAACATCATGACTTTTATTAGGGATATATGCCTGCTCTGGAGCATCCACCGTGATGGACGGGTGTCCCCCAGTTGGAATGAGTGAAGATGCTCGATCTGGTTGCCCTTGCATTGCGGAATATAGCCGATGACCCTCCTGGGATGAAGCAGGGATGCATATCTGTTCAGAGGCGGCTATCATGTCTCTTAGATGAGTCGCCTCAATTTGGGAGACGGGCTCATGGGCCCGAGTCCTTGATGTTGCTGCCCATTAAATTACATGCTTGCAAGTCTGCAAGATATGATCTGGGATTGATACCTGCTCCTCCATCATTTCCAGGATATGTAGAGAGACATATTTGGCTAGAACGGGTATGAAGGCCCATTCCGGTATCATAGTAGGAATATCATCCTCCGGTCCTCCAGTGGTCAGTGGGTACTGAAAATTCTCCTGTGCCAATGTAGGTGAACGAATCTGCCCCTATACCGGGATACACCGGTTTCTCTCTCAGTTTGCCGCCACATCGGGGTGGCGGACTTTACTTGCATCCGCATGGAGCTGGCCCTGCATATATTGGTTTATCACCATATCGAGTTAGTGGAATTTTTCGGCGGGGAGACGTGACCACCTATGATTTTCCGCCAAATCTAGGTGGCAGGCTTTGTTGACAACCACCATTTCAAGATGGCGGGCGTCTGAAGCAACTTCTAGGAGCTAGTCCTGCAGGTGCCGGGTCACCACCATGTCAAGATGGTGGGCTTCACGACCCTAGGTATGGAGATGTACCTTCCTGGTGAGTGTTGTCCAACGTGAGCGATGGTCTTGATGGAGCTCGGTGGGCATGTGTGCCGGCTCTTATGATGCCACCATCTCTTGAAGGAGGGCTTGGGAGGAGCGAACAGGAGTAGGTTCCTGTTCATGGTACGTCCCCATGGATGGGCAACATAGCTCCTCCTTAGGGACCAGGGTGATGAACGGTCCCTGATTGTACGTCTTCCGCCCTCGTCGGGCGGTCCGAGGGGCCGGAGCTCGGGGAGTGTGGGCCTGAATCCTCGAGGAGACATCCTTCTCGGCGCGAGGATGTTGAGTCGTGGTATGGCCGTGATGACGCCTTTTGGCGGGGGCTTGAGAGTGGAACCCCCCTTCGATAGGGATGAAGTCCTCAACATAGACCTCATTCGCCTCCCTACGATAAGGGAGGTACGCATTGTCCCGTTCTGAGGATAGGCTCCCGAGACGGTTGGAGACAGTGACTGGGGCTGTCTGGGTCTGCCTTTGTGGTCACTGCTGGGTAGGCGACCAATGAATCTTGACGTATTGGAGGGCGTGCATGGCCGCCTCCACCATTGGGAGAGTACCATTCACATGGTACTCTCTGATTAGTGCGTCTGAGACCCAGCGTTGAAGACGATGGGTGGGTGACGGGGTCCTCCGTTGTTGAGGAAGTCTCGTCCTTGCGTCGTTGGAAGCGTGTACTTGTGAGTTCCTTTGTGTTGCAATTGGATTGAAGGTAGATTAGAATGTAGTGCATGTGATACATTTTAGATAATAAAAGCAAAAAACCTGTCAAAGCAGCATCTCATAATCCCATGCGTAATTAATGACCTTGCTTGGCCATCCTTTAGAGCATAGGGTGGGGGGAACTGGGTGAGATTAGGATAAATCCATCTTGTTGGGTTAAAGATTCATGCCGGGTTCACCTTTTTTTGTTTCGTTCTAGTTTTCTTGGCCATGAAATGCCCAACGGCTCCGTATCCAATGATTGATGGACCTGCTTTCCAAAGGCAGGCATTCGCCGGATGGTCTGACCAGCGATGCTTAAGAACTCACATTGGTCGAGAGGATGGAAGTTCGGGATCATCACACCCTTTTGGGGGGGAAATTATTTCCTGTTTCGGGACTCCCTTATAGATTTAAGACGTATTCATATGTTCGTGACTCTTTGGTTGATACCGAAACATAGTATCCATGGATTCATCCATGGTGGGAAACTGTCAACTGGACGCAGGGGTTCGGAATCATTTATGCCTGAGGTTTACCATCCTTCGTTGGATTAATGACCCCGAAAGGTTGGGACTCGATTGAGGACGCACTAGGAGTGGCGTGGTGAACTGATGTGGAGATGATCGGATCGACCGACAATTGGGATTGAACCTCAGGGAGGCTTCCTACGTACCCTGCCTAGGATGTAGGGATCAAAGCCCACGTAGTTCGGATATACAGTTTAATGTCATGCTGGATGAGGGTGGAACTTGACATGAAGAATCGACCTAGTGGTGGGCTTGAACCTCATGGAGGCTTTCTACGCACTATGCTTTGGCATGGATAAAAGTCCCCGTAGTTCTCTTAGGTTTCGGGGAACCAACGCGAAGAGAGACCGAGTGGTCTGATGGGTGGTGGGCATGAACCTAATGGAGGCTTCCTATGTACCCTGTCTAGGAGGAAGGGATCAAAGTCCACATAGTTCGCTTATACGTTGGGTCATACACTCTAGGGCAGCCCAGAATGATGGATTGGGGCTTACACTCTGAGGAGGCCCAGAAGGTTGGATGTCATGGTTGATGCTTACTCTAAGCCCACGTGAGTCATGGTCGGTGTGAGAATCAAGAGGAATCATGGGCTAGAGGATCACGTCGCGAAAAGTGAGGCCATGAGATGCAGAGTGGGGATTATGCATCAGGGCGTCCCAGGGTGATAAACTAAGGCTTACACTCTGAGGAGGCCCATAATGTCGGGGCTTACTCCGAGATAGACGCCCGGGGTGACAAAGCCCAGTGGGAGAGGGAAAGGGGGTGATCTTGTCCCCATATCCTCTCTTTTTGTGCATGTGGGCTTCCTTCTGATGGATATTTTACCATCTTCGAGGAACCCTCAAAAAGTGGAGGGGCAGAAAAGGGATTCACGAGCTCAGACTCCACATTACCGTGGGAATGTGAACCTAGGAATGCTTCGGGAATCTGCTCAAGGGTAGGGGAAACCCCTTTTCCCCTACTTACTGTGGTTATGTGAACTCAAAATGGCGTACTGACGTGCCTGAAAGTTATACCATGCGGATCTGGTGGCTCTGGCGGAGGCCTCGGCTCGGGGCCGATGAATAAACCAATGAGGGAGCTGTGGAGGACCTAGTTGGATTATAAGGATTTTACCTGGCTTTGGAAATGAGAACACCGAAGTATTTGGAGAACCACCGAGAGGTATGGGTGGTGGTGCCCTTCGCGTGAGACACATGGATAGAGAAGCTGTCCGCGAACCAGTGTGGTCCGCGGGCTAATTGTCGTCTTGCAAACCAGGGTGGTTCGCATCTTTAGGTTCAATCCGCGAACTAGGGTGGTTCGCGGCTTCAGGTTCAACCCGCGAACCAGGGTGGTTCACGGCTTCAGGTTTAACCTACGAACCAGGATGGTTCGCGGCTTCGGGTTCAATCCAAGAACCAGGGTGGTTCGTGGAGGGTTCCAGGCGGGAAGCGGCGGCCAAGGGTGGCACCGATCGGAGGCTCGTCGGTCGGGGCTTCGCCCGTGGAGGAGGGTGCTACGCGGTACGACTGATGGGAAAAGAGGTATAAACTCCCTGGACCGCGAGGAAGTCATCCGCGGAGGGGGTATGGTTCACGGTTCTCCTATTTTGTTATTTTAGGTTCGCGGTTCACCAAATTATTATGACTTTTCCAATTCCTTATTAATCCATATACCTGCTGTTGTTCGCGGATTGGAATTTCGTTGTTTGCGAAATCCGAAGCCTTCCATCTACTTCCGAATCTCCAATCCCTCCGAATCTGATTCAAGTTCTCTGATCCCTTCTTCTTTCCCCCTTAGTCCCATTTTATAGAGTGGGGAAAGGAATGTATCTATGGCCATGTGGAACCTTTTGCAGAGGCCCATAACCAAATACCTGGTCTACAGCTGACATGGTCAATCAATGATTTGTGGTGGGTATTGAACGGTCCCCCCCTCAGCGAGGCGAACTCAGGGAGTGCTCTGCGGCTACGGAGGGTTCTGCCTCTATTTTGCGAATGACAGCGGGTGTGGCTTGAACCGGTCGACGCGGTCTTCGGTTGGGGCGGTTCATGACGATGAACCGAACTCGCGCTCATCCTGCCTCATGACCGTGGAGGCTCTCCGACTCCATTTCGCGAACGACAATGGTTCACGGAGGGGGTGCCTCGTGGTGCCTGGCCACGTTGTGCTTCCATGGACCGGTTCACAGACTGGTCCTTTTTGTGTCTCTTCTTTGATTTTTTTACCAATTCTTTGGGGGATTTGGGTAAAATTTCCTTTTCAGAATATTCAGGACCCTACAATAATAAATTTAAATAAACATATATTTTCTATTCAACCTCCCTTCATGGGAACAATTAGAGTCAAAATATAAAGTATAGGGTTTTTGCATCACTTTTATTTATGTGGGATAGACGCCTTATAAAATACTAGTCTCATTTCTATGGTATGCATAATAAAACTAATGTATTTTATGTTTTCTACAATGAAAATTTACTAGAATGTTCATATCCAATTTATGATCTCACTTTCATGGCTTTTACAGTTCAAAATTTACCAAATCAGTATGGTAATTTTGTCTCAATTTTCCTCATTTGAGACGCATGTTTTATTATGATCCAACATTCTATTACAAGGTTCATATACTTCCCATTGACATATTGTATCATAAATCTACTTATTTTTATGATATTATATATTTCATGTAATTTTATTGTCTCTTCGATCGAAAATAAGTGTTCATGTACAACAATGTTTTCAAAAAATGTTTGGATGGTATTTTAAATGAAATTATAAATTTTAAAGCAAAGGTATTTCAAAAAATTTTAAAATTATTTCCAATGATTCCTTAATAGGATACTATCGTTATTTTAAAAGAATACAGTTTTATAAATCTACTATGATTTAAAATGAAGTTTGTTTTAATAATGGAAATGACATTTTCATCGTGAATTATTTAAATGATCTTTAAAAAACACTTTCCACCTAAGATACCATTATTTTATGTAACATATTATTTCCTTGAATTATGAATCAAGTATACTGTCCTTATTCTATTTATGTATGATTTATGTTTATGATGGATGATTTGTATTCTTTTGGAACACATGTGTAGTGTTTTCATTATTTTTTGGTTGGGACCTATATCTCTCTCTAATGTGTTTGATAAAGATTAATTTCCCATGAGATAATTAAGGAAACAATTTTAAAGGAATGATTCACTATAGAATATGGGGAAGCTGATTTATAATGGTAATATTGGGAAACTCGATACACTATAATAAGATTGGGAATCCTGATACATTACAAGGAATGTATTGGTACTAGGGATGGTGGTGTGTACCACCCAGTAGGTGTAATACCCAAGAAGTTCCATATTAGGTTCGGGAAATGTAACTTGACTTATAGGGAATGATCTTACATGTTTATGTATCAACAACAAATTTCACACCCTTTCTTATGGTATGATTTCATGGATTCATCTATTGATTAACTAATGATTCATATCCAATGAAGTAATATTATTTTTTAAATGACTCATGTATATGATATTTGATACATTTTGTATGATTTTTAATTGTTAAGTTCAAATTCAAAAACCCTTTATTTCATGATTATGCTTACTTATCTCTTTTCTATACTCTTATTAGGCTTTTGATCTCGCCTTTTTTTGTTTACTTTTCTCCAGGTTATAAATAATGGTTTTATGTATGTATACTAAATGGGAATAAATTTTTGGGTAATATTTATGATATTTCTTTATAATGGAAGTTTATTTTATATTTTCTAATGTCCCAATACTATTACAGTCCTTGGGTGTATTCTATAAATTGTATTGAATATTTATCTAAAAAGATGTTATATCTATGTAGTAAAAAATGGGTTGTTATTTTTTTTATCATATGAATGGTTTTATTAAATATTTATAAATGAGTATGATAAAATTTTAGTTAGATCCCTATAAAAATATCTAATTATATTTATTCATATGTCTCTAAGTAAATTTCTATGTATAAGTTATAATCCTATTGTTTTTATAATAATCATGAATAACTAAAGAATAGACCTGATGTTTCGTAGATTGAATTATTATAAGTAATTTACATTTATTATGTGGTTCGACCACAATAATTTGTGTTTATAACACAATTATTTATGGTTTTAGTGTATGGATGGGACCTGAAGGCACAATGAAAATTATGAATGCAGTGGTAAGCGCAATGATGTTTTTCCTATGAAACCTAATATATGGTGACAAGAATGAAAAATATTGTTTCTATACTCACACAAAATTTTCAATCTATGAATCATTAAAGACTACAAAATTATAAAAGGAGAGGGAAAATTTTTGTGGTGTCCATAATGGGGAATCATTCACCTTATTTATCTAGGTCTTCTGATCTACTAATGGATCAGAAATGGGTCAATACAATTGAAAATATATATTCTTATTCTCTAATGATTAGAACATAAGAAAGTAATTATAGATTTCTATAATTTGAATAATGAGGAAAATAAATGTTCGAATATTATGATGAATATGAGGTAACATGATGAAATTAACTCCATGGACTCGAACGAGTCCCAATACAATTTCATCAATAAGTTATTTATTTATATTCTTTATAAAAAAAAGGAAAAGGTATTCATTGAGTTATAAAAAAATAAGGATGAATCTTTTAGAACCTATGAATCATATTTTATAAGGCTTGTGAGGTATTATTATATAATTATAATCCAACATAAAATTAATTTTTATATGTTTTTTATAGATAAAAATGAATTCCCCATATGGAATTGTCTATTAGATACACCAGAAGTTATGAAACATTTGTACGATGTTTCATAGAGATGGTAATGGAGGTTAGAGTTATGTATCAATATCGTTGTTTTGAAAAGAATTTAAAGAGGGAGTTTAATTAAAAATATAAAAATAGTGTGCAAGAGAAGTCGAGTTTTCCTTTATGTTCAATGTGTGGGAAAAAGAATGGTGGATATTTTCATAAGGAGACTAGAAAATGTACATGTGTAAAAATGGATGTCATTTAGAAAACAAATGTTAATGTAATGGGATGAATTTAGCTAATTATTTGAATAGAGTTAAGTATACACAGAATGAACCCCCCAAAATTAAATGCCTTAAGTGTAAGGAAAATGGGAATTATTATAATCAATTACCAAATCCATGGGTAAATGTTTAAGATAAACATTGGAAACCTCATAAATCAAAAGACAAAGGTAAATATCATGTGATCAATATTGGCGTTATGGAGTATAAATATTAAGTGTTTATATGATTGATTATTTTTGTTATCTAATTCAATAATAATGTTATAGAAGTACATTTATGGTATTATGGGATAATAATACATCTATGTATTGGTCGACTATAGGTTTTCAATCAGGATTTAAGAACATGCATTTAATGGTACTATTCACCATGAAAATTGATTGAGGTGGAAATATGATATATTTTAAAAACATATGATTAAGTGAAGGATAACCAATAATTCAGGAATGAAGCCAAGATAATTAAATAAAATGAGGTATAATTTTGTAATATAAATGGGATAATATTGATGACCATGGGGAGATAAGCTAAAAATTTGGTTTCTGATATCAAGGATTGGGATTACAGTATTTTTTTATTTATGGTATGATGAAATAGTTAGTATTTTAACAAATTAAAATTTTCACTATGATTCTATGGTAATTCAAGATATTACCATATTTAAAGTGAAATCCTGGTAATGATGTCACATTTTTCGAATGAAAAAGTTAAAATCTACATCATGTTTTTGGGTGATAAATCCTTTGTTTTTATGAGGTTTTAGATATTACAGTATCTATTAAAGAATATTTTACAACATGTGATATCCATTTTTTTTAGAAGATAACTATAAATATAATGAAGGGATTTTCATGTCATTTTGGATTTTAAGATCCACCAGTTATTCTGGCATTATAATATCAACCATATTTCTTTGAGTAAGTGATGATGTGGAAATTGAAAAAGGCAATATCAATGTATGATATAACACTTAAAAAATGGAATGAAATATTGTAAGTATATCTTCTTGTGTAAATTAAACATTTTTAGAAAAATTATCATGGAGGGAAAAATATTATTGCAGAACAATTATTTTAGATGAATAAAATTGTCCCTATGTTCGTCTTATTTTTATCAATTTGGGGTGATTAACTATAAATGGTTGTGTTCTCTATCACTCACCATCAAAAATTGATATTTGTAAATCTCTTCAAGGCCCATGTTTTCACTTTTGATTAATCCGAGTCATGTGATGACCTTTTAGTTTTATATTCTCTCTTTTTAATTGGAATTATTACTGATCCTTTTTACGATGTGGGTTTCCCACAAATAAATTGTAAAACGTCAAAATTTAATATTTAAACTTAAATTTTAAATTTTAAGTATGCGATTTCATTTTTTAATTATTGATCATATTTGAATGGTATCCTATACTTTAGAACTTCCACCACATATCTCCCATGTTCGTGATGTGTTCCATGTATCTCCTCTAAGACACTACATACCTTATTTTTCACATGAACTAAACTCTTGGGTTGTACCTCTAGAGTGAGATCCATCTTATGAGAAGAAACCAGTAAAAATTTTGGATCATAAAGATAAAATATAAAAAACAATACCCCAAAACATGTAAATGTTTTGTGGAGAAAAAAACAGGGTGGAAGAACCAGTGTGTTTATATGATGATGTTATGAGGTATAATTATCCTCATTTGATTATATAAGAATATTTAATTTTGAGGGAGATATTCATTGGGGGGGGGCAGAATGTTACACCCCGATTTTTTATGATTTTTTTTAAAAATAACTAAATTTAATTCATTTATTTTGTTATACAATAAACTATGTTATTCTTGCGCTACAAAAAATAGTGGAATAGCTTGGTTTACATGCAACAATGAGTTTCATCACAACATCATTTCATTATAATAATTATTTATAAAATATAATTATAACATATCCATTATAATGTTATATTTGAAATTGATTAAATTAATTATGAAATTATGGTTTAGACAAATTTTTTTACCAATTAATTATAAATGAATGTAAATTCATTTTTAACAAAAAAAGGAAATTATTTTTTGATAAAACATTTAAATGGGAACAACTATGTTTTATACCCATAATTAAACAGAAAAATATTGTTGGATTATATAAATTAGAGAGATATATATATATATATATAATTATAAAATATTCAATATAATCTTTGAAATTTATTTTATTTATTTTCTAGATACTTTATAATAATTGATCAAATTTTACATATAAAAAAAGAATTTTTCTAAAAATATTGTTTTTCCACCTTTTGATGATGATCTTATTTTATAAATAGTAATTTAAATTTTTATAAATTCTATTTGAAAAAAAATTATTCTTATAAATTTTAGTATCAAAATTTACTTCGGTTGATGTTTTTTATTTTTCCAATAAGTTTGATGTTTTGATTAATAGTGAAAATTATTTATTTTTAATTTAAAACAAAATTTTTATCAAAATAATTTATAGCATTAAATTATATATTTTATTGGTTTTAATGTATAATTTGATCATATCTGTATCATTAAAACAAATTTAGGTCTTTGAAATCAATTTCAAATTGAATTTGGATATAAAAAAATTACAATAATTTAGAAGTTTGCACATAAAAAATGTTTTCTCGTTCCATTAACGAGATTAATTTAAAATTTATTTTATCAAATTATGCTTATTGAATTATGAGAAATGAAGTCCACGTTTTTAATCAGAAGGTAAAAATTTAATAAAAATGACCCATTTTTCCAATATGAATAGTAACTTTGGTAACAGTTATTACCAAGGTAAAAGGAAAAGTTCAGATATTTATGATAGAAATAATGTGATAAGGACTATGAAATTTTTCAGACACATTCACAATAAATATTTGATAAATTTTATAATACATTTAAGACATATTGATTGAAATATTATAATTTAATGAACACATTTCCATGAAAATGACTTGGATATTATAAAAATCATAGAGGGTGAGAAGACATCACCCTCTTAAATTTAATAAGAATAATATTTTTAATATTGTGTAAAATAGAATATATTCTAGACTATAAATAGTATTATTCAATATAAAATTCATATACACATCATTTATTGTTTTCAAATTATTAGTTAATAAATATTTATCATAAATAATTAAATAAAGGATGATGCAATAATTTCTCGATCAATGAAATAGACAATTAAATGAAATTAGAAATATTAAAAGATTTTTTTTACATAATTTGGGTTATCTAAAAATTTAATAAGTTAATATTACATGTTACAGGTATATTAAATGAATTGTTTAAAATTTATGTTGTTGTATTTATTTTGTTATCGTCAAAGTAATGAATATTGGAAAAATTGGCACTTTTTATATTTAATGAAAATTATATTTCATTAAATTATATAGAAATAATAAAAATATTAAATAAGGAAAACTTTTATGATATATTTTCTAATATATCATTCAATTTCCATTAATGGTCTAATTTTATATTTATAATTTTAAATATAATTCTATAAATATTGAAAAAAGTGATACTGTAGTGAAAATTAAAATGGATTAACTAAGAGTTAATTAAAATGATAGGTATTAAAATAGCACATAATTTTAAAAAAACAATATTTGTTAATGAAATTACCACTTGATAATATATTATATTCTATGAGATGGAAATTTTATGGTATATTGGTTGTGATTTAATTTGTTATAAATTCATCTTTTGACAATTTCTAAATATACCCCACCAATCTCTTATAAAACGTCACTCATTATTCTCATTCAGTAATACCTAAAAACAAATTTTAATAGAAAATAATCCTTCCAAATCTCCTCTAAACTTCCCCCTATTAATCATAGAATCCTTAATTATGGATTAAGGACAAAAAATTATGTTTTTTTATTCCAATGAAAAGGAGATTCCCAAGAAAGTGGTAATGTTCATAAATGAACAGATTTTGTAATATTTTTTAAGTAAAACAAATGAAGTTGTTTTTCATTTTACATCATAATATCAGTATCCTGAATATTTGGATATGTATTAATGTTATGTTTTCTACCTACACTCAAACACAATATCATTAAATTGGATACACAATCATCATTCGTGTGTTTGGTGGACTACCTACACACTATCCAATGTCTCTTGTTCATCCATTGTCATTATTTAAGGTTAGAAATAATGATATAATTTAGATTTTGATTGTATATATATATGATATTTATGATGTATTTATACTTATAGGATTATTATATAACTTATAACTTCATACTTTCCATTATTTTGGATATATGATAACTTTATTTGTGGAGGTGTGGACTACCACTTCCTCAAAGAGATGCTACTAATTCACACTTTAAATAGATTGAATTAAAGATGGATTTAGTGAAATTAAATGATATATATGACATAATAATCCATCTATATTGATGTTATATGTAAATATATACATATATGTCATTTACTTTTTTACAATCAATATGACATGAAATGGAAGCCGCCTTCATGCATACACACAACCTGACATCTCCAAGAATGGTTTATTTTGATTTATATTTAAATATTTTATAGATAACCATAAATAAAAATAAAATTTACATATATGATATTCATATCATGTTTATCATTATATATAAAATTAAATCATGGTGTAATTTTGAGGATAAAGAATAACACCCCAAAACAGGTATGGGTGACAAAACAATCTTTACCTAAAAAGTCAATTAAATATATAATTGTTAATAAGTGGGTAATATAAATTAATACATTAATAAAATAATTTATTATATAAAACATTATCTTTCGATAATATTTTTCTAATAAACTTATATTTATTATAGTGTAGGTTTTAATTAGTATGATAAGAGTCCAGATATAATGTAAGCTATCTTTGATCCACTTTTATTTCCATGGGAGAAAATTATTATACACTACAAGTTTATATTGTGTTGTATATACACTACCCATATATTCCATTTTTTATTCTTATTCTGAAAATTTGTGGTTATTTTGAAATCCATTTTATGATATCAATTTCATGGGTTTTATTGTTCAATTGTTACCAAATCACTAAGATAATTTTGTCTAAATTTTTCTTCGTCATGAATCATGTTATATTATGTGCCTATATACTTTTAATATGGATATATAATGACCTTTGACATTTTTTACCATTAATATAATTATTTTCATTATTTTATAAGATTATTTTAATTTTATTCTCTATTAGATTGAAATCAATTATCCTTCACGAAAATGATTTTAAAAATGTTTTAAAAGTGTTTTAAAACAAATTTTATGATTTTTCATGTAAAATAATTAAAAAATATTTTCTAATTATATTCAAGTACTCTATTATATATTTTTTGATTTATTGTAACAGAATTATGTTTTATAAAAATTTTATTATTTAAAAAGTGTTTGATTTGTAAAATGTAAAGGATATTTTCATCAAGATTTATTTCAAATTATATTTAAAAAACTATTTTCATTCAAAGAAAACATTATTTGATATTACATATGATTTTATTGGGTTAAAATTTAAGGATATAATATTCATTATTTTATGCTTAATTTATGTTTATGTTGATTGATTTGTGTTCTAATGGAATGAATAGGTGTAATTTTCATTATTTGATGGTTTGGACCTATATATCCCTCCAATGCATTGGATTAATATTCATTTATCATGAGATAATGATGGGAAATAATAAAGAAGATTAATGCACTATAGAATTGGTAAAACCTGATCCATTATAGAAATATAGGGAATCTTAATCCCTTATATAGAACAAAATATGGCAGGGGATGGTGGTGTGTCTTTTATAGTAGGTTTAGTCCCCAGGAACTCAAATATTATGTTTTGGAAATCTTTACTGACTGATAGGGAATGATATTACATGTTTATATATCTAAAAAAATATCATTTATTATTCCCTTGAAATTTTCATGATTCATGTATTATGAAGAAAAATTATTTAGGAAGTGACTCATTTATAGGATATTTTATTTGCAAGGTATGATTCTCTAATGTTATGATTATGTTCTCAAACCCTTATGTTCGTAATTAATTTAACATATATCCCTTTATTACACATACATTGAATTTGAGATAATTTTTTTAGTGTTTTCTTTTCTTTTAGTTATTAAGAAAAGTATTATTTTGGTGAACTAATGTGGAATATATTTATGGGAACTGTTGATGATCTTTTACAAGAATAGATGTTTATTTTCCTCATATTTTATGGAAAAAAACTCTTGTGGTCCATGGAAATGTGTTTGCAAACTATAATAAATATTCATATAAAAAGATGTAAAATACATGTATAAAAATACGAGGTCATTAGAATAACCATTAAAAGTTTTAAATATTTCATAAAAAGATCAATCGGTCATGATTTTGGTAAATTCTTGTCAGGTAGTTTCTATTAAAAGAATGGGTTCTCTAAAATTTTTGGTAAAAATTAAAATGATCAATGATAAATAATTATGATACACTAATTTTTATTAAACATAAATCATGTTTAAAAATGAATTTAAACATTCATAAAATAATAGTAAACCATTCTAGATAATTGTTTTAGAAAACATAGATTATGAAGTAAATAGATTTTCAACTGAAGAGATAAATAAATAAAAATTCCTTAAAAACAATATTTTGGTCTCATGAGTTATTTAAGATAATAAAAGGAATGTAAAAAAGTAATATATAGGAATAAATATTGGAAAAAATTCATTGGAACCATGACATATAGTTCATAAATCTTACAATATAATAATAAATCCTAAAAATCCTATTAGAGTATGTTATTGTATCATAAACCCCATTCCACTCATGTAACTTTTGATTCACATGCCCTGTGATAAAAATAATATTTTATATATACATATATTCCATTATTTTCATAATAAATATAATAAAATACATACATCGGTATTATATACACCACATAAATGATACATGTTGTTAATATGCCATGTTCCTTATAGAAGAAAAAGTGGGATAAATCCCTTAACTGGTGTTCAACATGATTTGATAGAACATTAAAATAATTTTCCCTATAAATTTATATTTAATATGATATTAAGAAATTGTCATTTACATAATTATTATATCATATATTTTCCACACATATGATTGTTAAAATCATCATTACAATGCATTAACTATTTTATTTTTCATCAGAATTCTAGATTAGTAGTTCTGATACATTTACATTAATACTAGTTGAATCATATATTGAATATTGATCATGATATAAATATAATATATAATAATTAAATGATTATTTTGAGATACCCATGAATCATAGAGATAGAAAAAATATTTACACCATTCATGGAGATGGTAATCTATATGTATACATAAACACTTTCATCATTGTATAATAGATGTCATATAAGATAATATTAATATAATTTACTATTTAATAATTATTAATATGTCTTTAATATCATATATTTTCATTAAATATATCCTTATTTATATAGATTTAAAACATTATCAAAATATAGACTACAACGCTTCATGGAGGTGGTAGTCCACATGTACACACGAGTGACATTATCTTTTTAGAAAATATGGGGTGGAAGTGGGTAAAAGTGGATGAATAATCATAAAAATAAGTAATAATATTATAGATTATGTTTTTATTATTTTATAATTGATACCAAAGGGGTATATGATTCATAGAATATATAAAACTGAAAATTTTTAACTATGATTTTTACCACTTCACTGAGAAGCTTCTTATTCCATACACCTTCAGGCTTGAACTGATTGTCCATTGGAAATATAAAAATATATATTATGTGGAGATGTCAGAAATCAAGATATTTTTGTAGATATTAATTGAGATAGAATAATATTTATTTTTGTACATGGGATGATATTTGGTATCATTTTATGTGGGAGGGAAAGGGCATAATTGTAATGTAAGAAATTTCATAAAGTGTTACCTGGAAACCCAACACACCCATGCCAAAAATTATTTAAAATTAAATGAAATAAAGTTTTTATAATATTTGGAATGTCCATCCACAAAAAAAATTATTTAATAAGTATGAACTAAATTTACTGTAACCATACACAATAAAGATCTCAACGTCATCAGGTTATGTTTATTTGAGTGAATGTTTATCAACCCTATAAGTATCTTTATTATGAAACTCCTGATTAGCCATGGGATTTCTATTATATAACAAAACCACCATCACTGTATCTATTTTCTACAAGCATCATGTCAATTTTATTCTCAATTTTTTTTTCTAAATTAATTATCAAGCATATATAGCTTCACAATTGTCATTAGAGGTTAGGTGTTCTAGCATCTCAATAACATTGGATGTCATCATTTAAAAGAAAACATATCCGAAGAAAACAATTTCAATCCTCTTTTTTTGAGAAAGAGTTTGAGTACACATAAATCTGGACTATATATAGAATTCAAGTTCAGGTCAGAAATTATCATAGAAACCCCATAAGGCATACTTTATCACATTTTCATCATAAAACACCAATACTATTAGGCAATATCAATGTTCACTTCACATGATAATCCCTTAATATTACCCCTCATAAATATTCAAGGAGATACGCTTTATGATTCTGAATATGATATAACATCACATGAAGAGCCATCATTTCTGGCTGTAACCGATTTTAAATATGTGAGAAATTAAAAACACGGTGTGGGGATGTTATCGAAAAATAACTACAAGGATGTGTATTAGTTTTTATCCAACATCTGATTATAATCATTGAATCATGATATGAGGACATCATTTAGAGGTGTATTATTCTTGATCATGAAGTAATTAGGTTTCCAATTTGATATCCAATGCCCCTATCCAAGATAATACACATTCTGGTGGAAATTGAAGGGACCTTTTTACCATACTTTTAATTAATTTTATAATATATAATTTCTATATTGGTTAGAAAAATAATTTTTTTGTAAATAAAATACAAGAATAAACTTTTTTTTCGATAAATGATTTATGAGTAAAAATTAGTTAATGATAAAATAAAGTAATAAATAGTTTTACTTTAATTTTTTTAAATAGATTTTAAATTAACGGTTTTAAAATTTTGGGTCAATGAAAAACTAAATGGAATCTTTTATTCGTTCAATTTAAAAAGGCCCTAAGTATTTTTGTTTTGTTTTAATAAAATCAAATTTATTTTCAAAAAAGTCCGGGTAGTATTCCTAAATTCAAAATAAAGATTTAAAATACATTTTTTTATAATATAATGATAAAATTGAACAAAACATATCTTTTCCAAATGGACGAATCATTGTATAGTGGTTATTTTAATGGTTTATCGCATGATATTATATAAAATTTTCATTTTTATACTTAGTTGAAAAATATTAATGAGGATCACAATTAAATATTATAAATATATAAGTTACCCTAAATATATTTTATTATTCATTTTGATTCTAATGATGGAATCCATTTTACCAAATTTAAGTGAAATAATCGCCATATTTTTTATTTAAAATAAACCTACAAAATATAATCAAATGTGATTTTCTAGAGAAAATGTTTTCAAATGTATAAAAAATTATATAGAAATATTTAACAAAAAAATTATAACAATGAAATAAAATGTATTATTAAAAATATTATTGACCAATTTAAAATTTTAAAATTATTTTAAAACTAAATGGATTTGTGTGTGTCATTTAATCAGAAGTATGTTTTTATTAAAAATAGGAATTTCCACTATTCCCTGAAAAATAAATCATTTTAGAAACCTATACAAAAATTACACTAAGCTAATTTCTTATTATTAATATAAAAAATTAAACCCATTTTTTATAATTAATTATTTAAAAAAGTTGTGATTTCTTTTTATTTATTTTAAATGAATTAAAAATCAATTATGAAGGTAATTTTATTGTTGAGGTATGTATATAGTCCACAATAAAATGATTCCTTTTTTATTAAATTATTTTAATTAAAAAAATCCTTTATATATAATTTTTAAAAATTTGTTATTCTTATTTGTTAAACCAATTTTCATGGTTATATTAGAATGAAATACAATATAACAGCTTATTAAGAGTATGGTTTTTGTAATAAAAAAAGTATCAAAACAAATTGAATTTATTTGAAATGAAATATCTCATAAAATCTAGAGGTTTTACAATCTCCCCCTCCGAAAATATTTTCTCCCTAAAAATAAAAAACCATGATACAAACCAATTATGATACCTTCGTTTCATCACACATTTGTGTTCCTTTTTAGGTTCAAATAATTTATGATTCATCTAAAGATATATAACTAGGTGAGTAGTCTTGTTCCATAAAACATTTTATCCACGATATAATATTTATAATGGTTTAATTTTTATGGGGTATAACATGATATATTTGTATAAACATTGAGTTCAGTTTATTAGATGGATTTGATGCATAATTACATAGGATAGATGCATAGAATACATCATGAACATGAGAGAGGTTCAGTAGAATAACCATGTCTTAATCTATCATACATAATATATCAGCAATATCAATGGATTTAATATAAATAGTGATATAAATTCCCTTCTTTCAGATTCTCATAACCTTAAACCATTTATAGATTTATAGGAATACATTATCACTATATTCGATGTACATATTTCATTGAAGATTATCGGTATAACATGTCCACCGACTTTGAGTTACATTTTTTCATACGAAATGGATATAAAATTCTCTAGAAATTCGTTATCAAGATTAGGATACAATGGATTTATTTATTTAAAAATATTGTTGAATATTATAGTCGTATACTTCATTCAAAATATGTATTTATAAGGATTCGACTAAATGTCCGAGTGAGTGATTTTTTATAGAACTCGACTTGGGGAAGGGGATTCCACTAACAACATATAACCTCCAAATAAAAAGTCTGCATCATCTACTCCATTGTTTCAATGGTTCTCTGATACTCAATATCTATACGAGAATGATAAATAGTACTCAATGTCATCTTATAATCAAGATCATACTAAAGGCTTCTCCTAAACATTGAGGTAAACCACAGACTCTGATAATATATAATATATTGAGTTTCTACATGGAAATTTATCACTTAATTAATTAATATTATAGAAATTTTATCAATATAGAAATGTTATCTACTATCAATGATGTTTTACAACCACATAAAGTGATCAACTGCAACCAAAATAACATTATGGACTTGATTTTTTTTGGGAGTCTAATGAAAAAAATCCATGGTGATGTTTTCACACTTCCATTTTATTATGAGAAATTGATATAAAAACCCATTAGACATATGTCTCATAGTATAAACATTCATAAATTCATAAGACCATAAAAAATTATATGATAATATATATCTTCATGTTTTTCCATTAAAATATTTTTTTAAATTTTTATATATCTACATAATTATAGGAAAAATAGAGAATGAGAATATATACCCTTCATCAAACATTTCCATCTTTAAAATATATATTAATGGGACAAATAAATGGTTTTTAAACCTTAAAATTATAACAAATTAATGGTTTATATATGGAAATTTTATTACTATATTTTTTATTTCTAAATGTGATACCTAGATATTTTTTTAAATATGTTTGTTTGAATTAATTTAATATTCTACATTTCGTTAACTAATGAATATAGCTTGTGTTATATGAAGGAAATAATTATATCTTGAATTTCATAAAAAAATAATAATTCACTAAAAACATCACATAGATTCAAATTTGGTACACACAACACTATATTTGTCTTGTGTTACACACAATTACGTGTTCTTTTCATATCATGTGTTACTTTCAACATCGAGCTTTATCAAACTAAAATATACTTGTAATATTGCTATCAAAATACTATTATAGTTAACCCATATCCATTATAATGGGAGCTGTAAAAATTATTAACTAAATTATCAAATAATTATTTTATACAAGTATATAAAACGATTCTTTGGATTATGAATTATTTAGAAATAAAATTAAGAATAATTTGAAAATAATGAAATTCATTTAAAAAACAATTTTTTTTGTGAACAATAAAAATATTATACGAATAAATAAAAAACATTTAATGAATGTTTTAAAGTAAATTTATATATTATATACTCAATCATATATTTTACACTTAGGAAATATATTTTATGGGTATAAGATAAGAAGAATTCCAATTTTTCTGAATAACAAGATTTATTTTTCTAAAAGTTAATTTTACCACCTTTTAATTATACACTGATTGTAAATACAATTTTGGAAAATAGTAATTATTATTTGAATTAAATAAATTAATTTTTTAAATAGGAAAATATAAATTTAATTTAAGTGAATTTTTTTGTTAATCTGAGATGTTTTATTTTCCCATAAATTGATAAATACATTGAATTTTAATTGAATACATATTGTTCATATAATTTACTTATATAAATAAATTATATTTTCAATTTTTTATAATTATATTTATATATATTATACATATAATAATACAATTTAGGATATTATAATCAATTTCACATTGATATTGGATATAAAACAAATTCAAACATTTGAATATATTCAAAATAAAAAACCCATTTTTTCATTCTATCCCTAGGATTTTTAAAAAAATATATCTCTCAATACTATGATTTGAATTTTAATAAATGGATCACATACATGGATTCATAATAATTTATAATGTATAATATATTTAACTTTATTTTTTTACAAAAAAATTATAGTTAATGTAATTAAAATTAATTTTATTGATTAATGTAAAAACAAGTGTACTTAGTGGGTAAACTATAACATAATGGGATATAATACCTAGAAAAATTTACAAAATAAATTTCATTGACACATTTAGATCAAATAATACCTTTTATTTATAATGGACTATTATTGGATGCACATGATGTAAGGGAGACTTCTCAATAGTGTTTACTTTTTTATATTATTAAAAATGACACTCAATCTCCACTCTTAAAATGTAACCCAACCACTCAAATATTCACACATTATCATCTATATCCTATATAAATAATCTCTCAATGTCCTTAAACTAATCATATAATCCTCACTTTATATCCAAATCCAACCAAGGAATCCTTTTAGTGTAATAGAAAAAGAGTTATCCAAATAAGTGGTAACATCCATCAATAAAAACATCTAATTTATTTCTTTATAAACTCCAAAAATTATTAATATTATACATATATATATATAACAAAATCTATTTACTCAATATAATAATATGTTTTATTTTAATGTTATGACCTATATTAACATATACATCCTTAAAATGGGATACCGAATCATTGTTCGCATGTACGGGGGACAACCATCTTACAACCTGATGTTGTTCATTCATACATTATCACCATTAATGTAAATAAATAATGATTGAATTAATATTTTTTATATCATATATATTATATTTATGATGTTTTTATTCTCTAAAATTTTAATGTAACATGTACCTTTATCGTTTTCATTTTGTTGTAATACGATAGCTTCATTTTTTGACATGTTGACTACCACATCCTGAAAACAATTATATGACATAATAATTATATTGTAATATATATGTATCATTTAATTTATTTTTTCAATATTACAATAAAATGGGAACAATATTCATGTGTACATACGACCTACCGTCTCTACGAAGGATGTTTTCCATTTCATATTTATATACTTTATAAATTATTATAAATATTTACATACTAAATAATTAATATATTTAAATAATGTTTTTAAATTTTTCAACAGGTAAATCATGATCTATGAACAAGGATAAAAGATTATTGGTTAAAAATATACAAAAAACAGAGTTGTTATTACCCAAAACGTTACATTTACATGATGTTGTTATTAATCAGGTAATAAAATGTAATAGTAAACAAATATAATGAATGATATTTAAGAATATGGTTATGAAGTTTATTTATAATATACATATTCTTTTTAAAAATATTTTTTGAACATCTAATAAGAAATTCAATAATTAGAGAAATGTTTTTCTAGGATCACATTAACATCTGTGAGACTTATGCCATATTGACCACTGGTTTCTTTTGAGTGGTTTATATAATTCCAATTAATTTGTTAAATGATTATTATATTATAATTTATATGTATTTATATATCCCCTTTGTGATCTATCTTATATGAGGTTTATGGTTTGAATTTTACCAAATAGGGAATATAATCTTTTCTCAATTTGTATTCTATGAGACACATGTTATTTTGTACAACTATATTATTTTATAATGTGTATTCACATCACATGGACATGTTTTATAATGAATGTCATTTTTTCATGAAAATTTAGGAATTATTTAATTCTATTATATCATTTGGATTAGGATTCAACATTACGAAAGTGGTAATAGTTTATTACTACAATCTCATATTTTATTGGGGTTGTTTGTGATTATGCTTCCATTGTTGAAATATTATGTTACATATCCAAATATATCTAATTAATTTTCTTATAATCTAGTTATTCATGATATATTCAGGTAATGGTACCATTTTTCAACTCATTGGTACTTAATATAGTTAAGAAATCATTTTTTATGAAATCAGACTTTATTTCTGTATTTAGATGAAAATGTGTTTTCCTTAAAAACCATGTTTTCAAAAACATTCTTTTGAAAAATATACAAAATTCTCTTATGATTTTTTAAAATTTATTTTTTAATGGTTTTTCTTTTAAAAAATTGTTTTAACATAAATACTCTTTTCATTTTCTGATCAATGCACATTTATAAAAACTTTATGGAGAAAAAGGTATGTTTTGCATGAATGGATTACATGCCATCTTTATTTTCTTTTACTTGATTGTTCCTTTTAAATTATACAAGGATATATTATATAAAATTATTATCTTAATATAGTGGGACTTTTTTTCTTTTATTTTGGTTTTCAATGAAAAATATTTTAAAAAATGTTTTGACTATTTCTATATATTTGTTTAATATATTTTCTAGGAAAAAGGTTTTCTAAGTGGGTTGAAAGATTACATTATATGTTTTCAATGATATTTTAAAATAAAATCCTTTCAAAAGGTTTTCTAATTTTCATTTCAATTATTTCAAATATATTTTCAATGTATTTTGTTCAAAACGTTTTCAATAATTATTTATATGTTTTCAATATCATCATAATAGAAAATGTTTTTTAAAACATTTGAGGTTTTAAATAGAATTTTATATATGTATAAATTTTTTATCACTCAAAAAAGGTTTAAACCTTTTTTAATTATTACTTCAATATTTTAGATGTGGTTTAGAAAAAATGATTTTGAACGTTTAACATGTTATAAAAAATGATTTTCAAAGTATAGTTATTTTATTTTTTAAATGCTCCAAGTGATCTGTCAAAATAATTCTCCAAATAATATGATTTCTTTTGATATATAATATGATTAATAGTAATATTATCTAAGGATAACATTCATATCCTTTCTTATAATGAATTATGATTATGATGATACGTATTTTATAGAACCCATTAGCCTTCGACCGATTATACCACGATAAAACACTTATGAAAACCACTTCATTCACAGGCTATTGTTTGGTGAAATTATTATTAAAACTACATATTTTCAACATTTTATTGTATAATAAAATTTTTATGATACCCATTTCATTTCATGGGTCATGAAATGATTTTCATGGGCCATGAAATGATTTTCTTATTACCACTATCCTTTTATGAGTCGTGATAATATTATTGTTCACAAATCATAAGGAAAACATATATATGATTTCATTATATAAAAGGTGATACCTATATATCCCCCAAAACCATTGGAAAATTATTTATATATCATAAGATATACATGTCTAGAATGAGGAGTTAACTAACCTCAATAAGGAAATTTTTCTACTAATATGGTATTTGGAGTAAATATTTACTACTAATACATTCTTGGGAGTGATCTTTGACTACTATGTTTGTCTTGGAAGTGATCCTTGACTACTAAAATGGATTGGGGAGTAATCCCATTCCACTATAAGGAAAGGCATGTTACTAGGGTTGGTGGTTTTTCCCACCCAGTATTTCTAGCCCCCATGATATTCCATGACAGGGTTTGGTAATGATATTTTACTTAGAGGAATTGAATTTATATGCTTACATTCATGCCAAATATTCTATGTCATATTCCTATGTTATGATCTCATGGATCTTTCTCTGGATTCCATTATGTTTCATGTGTTATGTTATTTCAATCATTGTTTCATGACTCGTGTGTATCATCATTGATATTAAATGTATTATTTTCCAATGTTATGCTCATGTTCTCATACCCTTATACATATGTTGTGCCTAGGTAACTTAAATATTTAACATTATAAATCATCCGAGCTCACCGTTTATAATTTTTCCTTTCTCCGTGTCAATAACAATGGTTTTGAGTATGATTTATAAATGAGAAGAAATTTGTGGAAAAAAAATTAATATCTTTCACTATATTATAATATTGTCTTCCGTGTTTCCAAAAAAAACATAAGATATTTTGGTCATTGGGCATATACTTATATTATTTGATTAATATTAATAAAAAAAAGATGTTATATTCATGTTTGTTATGAATATGTTCCTATACTATATAATCATTTTGTACATATTTAAATATTACCTAGTTAGATGGTTGAATAATAATTTTAGTGAGATGATATTTTTCCTTTATTAAATATTTATAGATCCAACCTTTTAAAATTAAGAAATTTTTTTTATATGAAAAATAGATTAGATAGCATGATATAATTAACTCAATACATTAAACACCAATTATGTTTTTCACGGGTAGTAATTTATTGAACATTCATAATCATTAATAAACATAACCATAATCTTCTAGAATATATTCAGATCATTCAAAATGAATGTATATTTTAAACATTTATAATCTTCTATAATATATTCAGATCATTCAAAATGAATGTATATTTTAAACATTTATGGTCAGATTATATATGACACCTTTCTCCATAAAAATAACACCTCTATATTGTGAATTAAAAAAAAATATCATAGCTAAATCCAAATAATGGTTTAGTAATTTTTCACATGAACCTTCACTTATAATGCGACATTGAAAATACCCATATCATTCTATATCAAGACTCATCCTAGTCCATTCATCGATGTGTCTCTACAGATCAAAATCATTTCTCTTATATATGGTAGTAAATGTATTGGTGTGATGAAAGACATTTTATCCAGTTCTATTTTTTTTGTCACATTAATATATTTAATTGGATGTATCACCCTTCTAATTTAACTTGGTTATTATATTATACATCAACGATAACTTATCACCAATGTATTGACAATATCCATCCAAACTGAGAATGCTTAGGATCTCAGTAAAAATATTTGTTCTTGTACTACATCAGATAATGTACATTTTTAATGGACCCACTAATATACCATATCTTGAGATGATATGACCAAACAATGAAACATTTTTTATAAAAAATCCAAGCTTTCTATGTTTTTATACAACATATCATTATAGTATGTATTGATGTCTTCAAGTGATCTTTATTCTATTCATTTCTATTTCAATATATATGAATATTGAATATACAGACTACCACAAATAGATCAACATATTTTCTAATTTCATTTTTATTGAATTATTTATTATATAATGGGAGTAAATATAAATTCATAGTGTTCATACCATATTTGGAATGAAATGAAGCATATATAATCCTTCTTGAAACTCAATTATTGATATCTAGAGAAATGATAAATTGTGGTAAAGAATTGAGATCAATGATGGTTATCAATTAATCCATGAATTCATGGTCGAGGATACTTATTCTTTACAATGGTCATGATATGTTCCTTAGAATCAATTAAAATTTTCATTGACACATTTTTATTCTTAATTAAATGAACAGGTCCACCGAAAGTCGATACACAGGACCAAATGAATCCCTTTTCAAGATTCTTTTAGAGCTGCTTCTTTAATTCTTGTAACTACATTTTGGACATACTATATCGATTAAATGAAATAGGTGTATAAAAAGGTTTTAGTATTGCTAAAAATTCAAATTTATAATTTTGTGGAACTCTAAGAAAGTCTATTGAAAGGAATCAACAAAATCATTCAAAATACTCATATATTTTATGTTGATCTTCTCCATGGCCATTGAGATAAGCACACATTTTGATTATTAATCTAGAGAAATATAATGGATTTCTGTTCCACCATAAGTTCATCTTTATCATATTACTAGTTGATGAACACAATTTGATATAAAATATTTAAAGTGAATACACTTCTTTATAAATTGATGAGGGATTTATGTATTGAAATCAAACTCATGACTAAGATGACATAAAATTTATCTAGGGTTATAATATTAATATTTAATGGAGAAAATTCTTAAATGTCCTAAATCATTCATCGAAAAGAGATGTGATCATCTTACCATTAATGTTCTTTAAAAATAAATACACATTTAATAATTTTGGGGTTATTATGATACCATTTTGAAATTTATTAGTTATAATAGATTGGATGGTAAGTGTACTTTTCACAACATCATTATAATACCCCTCCTTATTAATAATTATCGCATGATATTTCCCACTGTCTATGGTATTTTGAGGATTCTATGGTTAATAATTGAAATTATCATTCAGATTTGATAATCGGTCATTATATTACCCTACTCTTGAAATATTAAACTTAAATGTGAGGGTGGTGTATTATATTATTAATTCTCACTATTACATTCATTAAATGGTATCTTCAAATCACATGAGTATTTTATTTCTTGATGATATTATTTTTCACAATTAAAACAATTACCAGGCCCTATATGATAATTTTCTCCACTTTTCATTCAACAAATCAAGTTTAATGAAAGTTCATATTTTTGTCTCCATATTTTTTACAATTTCAATTATATTATATAACACGTTTCTTATCAAAATAATAAAATTTATGGGTAAATCCAATATCTATCGCCACCTTAATAGGATATAAATTATTTCTTCATATATATTGTAGTCCCCAATGACTATCTTCCATCATATGCATGGTTTCAATCCAATAGATATATTATCATAATTTCATTCATTTTTTATGATTTTAGTAAAAGAAAACTACAGATGTCTTGAAAAATATTCCTCTCATGTACTAATAGATTCATCATCCATTTTTTTTCTCATGTAATTAATTCTCAACTTATTTATGATGAATAATATTAAATTACATATTAATTCTGTATTTTAAATCCATCCCACTCAATGGATTATATTTCCTTCCATTGGATCATGTTATTGATAAGACTCCCCATTAAATTTATTCTCATTCCAAACAATAAAAAACTAAAAAAAATTCATGTTTTGAAAATTTTAGTACATAACATGTCACTTTGGTTTTACCGATATATTTATCAAGAAAATTTGAATCAATAGACCCACAAAAATTAGTTGGATGATACCTCATGAAGGACTCAATAATTTTTTTTCACTAATTTTATATTTTGTAATCTCATCATGAGTCCAACATTGAGAATGTTACATAAGCAAAGTTACAAGATTTATCTTTCCAAATACCATAACGTTTTGATTATTAGGAGAAAAATAATTTGATTTTCCACAAAATTCAGCATTAACATGTTTAATTTAGGCATCACCCATTTAAAAAAATTAAAAAAAATAATGTAAAAAATCATATGTATAGTGGGAAAGCACATAATAAGAAACAAAATTATTGGAGTTCCAAATCATTGAAAATTTATTTACATTTAGAAAAACATAGGTCAATCCAAGGCCATCCCCAACCATTAAATATTTAAACATGTAAAAATAGAATATAAATAGTGTCATAATTAACATAAGAATATATCTTGACACTTTCAAACTAGATTAAGAGTAAGGGAATACATATTTTGAAATAGAATGATAGTTGAGATTTGACCAACCCCTTATTTTTCGGGTTATGACACCAAGATAGATTTATTAAAAATGAAATCCACATGTGGTATAAAGTTAGGGATATTTTTATAGTTAAACCATACTCTATTATTTATTATAAAATATGATATTATCATATACCTTAGATTATTCTAAATGTTCTCAATAATTATTTCACATCCTTTTTTCCGATGAAAACTAAACCCATCTCTAATAAAAACTATAATGACCATTAAATTTCCAAAAAAAATATACTATTAGATGGATATTCAATTAATAAAATTACCATCCATGAATAAAATATTATATGTCATGTGTTTTTACAATCATTGGATACATAATAAAATAGTCTAGAATATATCTACAATATCTCTAACTATTTACTTCATAACCGGTACCATTTGAAGGAAAATCCTACATAAAACCTATATTCATAAATTATGGAAGGGAAACATAAGAAATGGTCAGCTTTAATTCTCATTAATGGTAAACATGGGAGATATCAATTATCATGTAATATATAATATAAAAATAATTGTATGACAATAGGAGGAAAACATTATAAAACCTTTCGCAGTTTATCTTAAATCATAATATAGAGTAATGGAATAAATAATGATAGTTTATAAGTCATGAATCACATGAAAATAAATGATAATGAGACTTGAGATCATAACATTGGTATAAGATTGAAGTTTTTGTCATACACATTACTATATAAAATCAGTTCCTTAGTAGTTAAGCATCACAACCAAGCTTATCAATGTAAATTCGGTTCACTCCACATTCCATCGTATTTATAAAGGATCATTCATATGTCTATCATAGTGGATGAAGTCTAGTGTTTAATTATATTAACTCATATTTTAATTCCTTATTATTTATTGATATATCCCCCATTACCTAATCCATGAGAGGGAAATATAATTTAGGACCAATATAGAGATCTATAATTTTCATAAATAACTATCAGATTCAATTAAATAAATATTCAATACATAATAGTATGATCCACACAATAATCATATAGCAATTTTTTCCATGGATAAATATTAAACTAGTTCATAACATAACTACATCATATACCAATATTTTATTCAAAACATGAACCATTTGTAGATATATCCTAGTTCAAAACATTATTCACATCATAAGGAAATAAAATATAATAAATAGTATGATTTAATGCATTGTATGGGTCAAAAAGAAAGACTTCATTGATCAAATAGACACAAAATGGGAATACATGTAAAAAACATGATCATAACATATGAAAAACATACCCTATATATCATAAATTATCATCGTGGGACATGTATTAATGCTTGATTGTCAATAATACATGAATCAGAGGTGGTGAAAGAAAAACATCCATGAGAAAAAAAATAAGAATATGACATAATTTTGTGGAATACATATATTAAGAGAAAATTAGTTCCATTATATTCAATGATCATTTAAATGACTTTCAAAATGTATTGGGTACACTCCCCATTCAATCTTATTGGTAGCAGTTCATTCCATTTTATATCATAATGAAAAAACATCTTATTGAACATGATACAGACCCCATTCCCGTCCTTATTATCTAATTAGATATGGATCTTGACCCAATGAAATGGAAAAATATATAATTCTAGACCCACACATAACATAATGAAAACTATACATATGTTTTTTATATGATCAAAAACATTTAAGGAATCATATCCCGGTAAAAGAAAAACATTTTCATGAACATTTAAATATTTCATCATAGCATGACCCATTGAAAACAAATGTGTTTCAAAAAAAACCTTTTCATCATAATTATAATCCATTCATGGATGTAATAATGATGGAATCTTTGTATCTTATACCTTGAAAACAATTTTTTGCATAAAATTATGTAATCATAATTGAAAATTTCTTAAAAAGGTAGCTAGAAATATTAAATGAAGAAAATATACTTTTCATGTGATAATCCCTTATTTGAAATGTATAAATTTCAAAAAAAAAGAAATCTTTATTCTTGGAAAGGACTTTAGATTCATTTAAAGTAAAATTCAACAAAATGAGTGATCACGATAGTATAAAATTCTATTTATTCCATGTATGTTAAAATAAATATTCCTTGCACATTTTTTTAAAAATGTCCAAACAACCATCTCTTGGAAAAATATAAGAACATTCATGTTTCATTTTTTTTAATATTTAATTGGTAAAATTGGATTAATAAATCTTATTATAATCGTAAAAAAATATTTACATTTTTTAGAAAAAAAATACATGGAAGAAAAACTATTCTCTACAGAAGAGAGAAATAAATTCATTTTCCCTAAAAACATCAATTCATCCAAAAGAGTTCATAAAGAGGGGATGATTAGTTGAAAACATGTAATATATTTCAATATCTCAATTAATTTAAAATTATTTTTATTATTGATATAATTATAATAACATTGTATAATTGGAATTAAAATAAAAAATAATCCTAAAAAACAATAAGATGGTATCATAAATCTAGTAACACTTTGGTAACATTCGAATGATAATACCCATGAAACAAATATACTTATATGGATATGAATATCCTATTATTTTTAAGAAAATTATTATAAAATTTATCAACCAAAATTATTTACACCACATAAACTATATAAGTTGTGAAAATTGAATCATTCACATTGAAATTTAAGTATGAAAAAAACAAACTACCTCAACATCAAATTTATTTAAAAGAAAATTAAAATAATGTATAAAAAATATAAAATTATTATAATTTAATTAAATACTTCTTTATATACATAAAATATCATATGGTATTCCCTCATAACATTCCAACACCCATTTATTAATAATTATTTATTTAAATCATTATATTTATATTTTAACTAATTCATTTTTAATAATATTTTTAATGTAATACTTATGTTTTCCAAAAATTAATCATGATTACATAATATAATAAATATTAATATTAAAATAAATATCATAAATATAAATTTTATATATATTTATCACTTTCCAAAATGGATATATATATATATATATAAATGAATTAAACCATTCATGTATATGTTTAATTGTACCTAAACTATAACATTGTTTGCACTTTTCATAAAAAGTAATGAAAATGAAAATTAACTAGAAAATGATAATTATCATAGTATATATATCCTATATATTCACTATATTTTACCTTATTACTTTCTATATAAAATTGAAATGAAAAATTAATCACATCACTTCATAGAGGTGACACTCTACATGTTCGCAAGAGTGCCATTATAATTTTTTAAATGGATGGGAAGGAAGAGTATAATGTTAATCCATAATCATAATGAAAATTGTTATTATTTTAGATAAATAATTTATTATTTTAATAAGGGTACCATATATTTAGGGGAGGTGTGACAATAAAAAATGAATCACTATCTTAATAGTTTTACCTATTAGTTGAGAAGTCTCTTTTACATTATAACATAAGACATTACTATAAAGTTATTTAGAAATAAAAAAAGACATTGGATGAGGTGGATAATTATAATAATGTATTATTCTCATTATTTTATAATATAAAAGTATTATTTATTTTTCATAATAGAGTACAGGTGGTGTCATTTTATAGGGGATGGAAATGACACAATTGGAATTACATATATGATTGAATAATATATATCATAATCATTCCATGTGAAAACATGGCACCCTAAATGAAATATAATATATTTAGGGTGATTATAAACTCAACCACTTACATTAGGGATACATTTGGTTACATTTTAAAACATATATTCCAGTAAAACAAATTTTAACCCATTTTAATCATAATCAGGGTAACATAATTTTTTAACATTGAAAAAATTATATGGAAAAAAATAAAATGAATTACAATATATCCTTAAATCATGATTCCAAATTATTTATTTATTTTATTCAAGGTAATTTTTATAATTGGATGAAATTAATTTTAATTTATATATATATATCTGTTGGAAAATTAGTTTTTAAGAAAATACCCTATTTTAGAGAAATTTTATTATCCTTGAAATAATTTATGAAACTACTTTTCATATAAATTTTGTTTAAATAATGAAAAAAAAATTGAATTTTTTTATAATAAAAAACTTAATGTAATATTTCAAACATTCAATTAAATGCAATGACACATTAATAGATCTTAATTTGAATAAAATATAACTTATATTCACAAAAGTAGAGAAACTATTACCAAATTATAAATAACAATTAAATATAAATTAACTATTTCATTATGGTTACTTTTGGTCCAAAATGTCATAGAAAATGGGTCCGATAAAACTGTCAGGGTTAGTCAAATTTGTTTCACCATGAATTTAACCCAACTGTATCTCCTTTGTTTAAGAGAAAAATAATTAATTTGATAACTATTCATAATGAAATAAATTACGTTTTCCCAATTAAATTATAATAATTATGATGATTAAAAATATATATTTAATTTTTCTAAGTTCAACTCACAAAAGTCACATCATTATATTTTAAATTAAACTTGTTAAATGTAATTAAATTTGGTTTTCTGAAGAAAATTTTTTCTAAAGTCTAAATGATTTTATACAAAATACAAAATAAAAATTAAATACAATGAACTGAATTTGATTATAACAAATATAATTAAACCTACTATAAATTTTAAAAAATTTAAAAAATTCAACTTTCTAACCATTTTAGATCAGACAAATGTTTTTAATTAAAATGAGAAATTTACCCTATTCATTGAAAAATAAATCTTTGAAAAATTGATAAAATATTTAATCCAACACAAATTTCAAAAAATTATTTCATGAGTGAAATTTATTTTTAAAATATATATTCTCTATGTGGTGGAAATTAATTTCATTCTTTGTTCACAAAAAAAATGAAAATATTTTTGAAGAAAAATTTTATTTTGAATCATTTGAATACTTTACCAAAAACAATAGTCATTATTTTTCAGAATTTATAATTAATTGAACAACATTATAGATAATTTTAAAAAAAATATTATAATAGTTTTAATAGATAAGTTAATATAGTATACTGTATTTTTTCATTTAGAACATGGATTGCATATATTGTATTATACCAATGAAATTAGATTTATTTTTAATGAGGGAGATCTAGAAATATTAGTGTGTTACACCATGAAAAAGAGTAACAAATTTGGAGATAGCCATTTTAGGGAGGAAGATATGGAACACCATATTAGATGTTTTTTACAGCATCAAACTATTGTAAAAAAACATACTATTGCCTTATGTTGCCTGAGGACTCATTGTTGGTTTATTGGTATTATATAATTGACAAGAACTTCTTGCATAATTATGTATTATCTCAAACAGGATTTCATGGTTCACCAACTCTGAGAAAAATGATAGGTAAAGTATTATTACATTCACTCAAATCCCAAACAATAATCTATATCAATAAATCATGCTCAGACTGTCTCATCCCAAATAAACATATGAGAAAAATTTTGGATCATAAACCATCACCCTGCTCTAGATCAGATTAATAAAATCTTTTACCCTATCCACCCTGAATGTGTTTGAGATGAATTGATCGTATATGTGATCAAGAAAATCCCCCAAATAAAAAAACAAAATATTCACAGCTAACACACTCAAATATAGAACTAGCACTTTTATAGAAATGATAATATATAGTTCATTGACATTAACCTTTTAAAATGTAGTGTTTAAATATTTTTTAATATAGTTTTAATCAAATACACACAAATAGAAATAGAGTATGACCCACTCTCACCCATGATCAGAAGTTGGTGATACATTTGAAACCAATGATTATTATTGAACATAGAAGTGGAAACATGTTAAATATATATCTCCATTGATGACATAAACAGTAGTATGATCTCATGGATCTCATAATCCATAGATGTTACCTAAAATATAGGGGTCCTAATGTAACTTATGGTAGGTAATTTTCATCATCTCCCTCCTATAACTCCCCTAGAGGGTTTCATTATGGCATGTCTGTATAAGTCTAATCAGATAAATTACACCACATTCCAATACTACTAATTGAGATCATCGGTCAAATATATACAGAAATAGGAAGAACATACTATAATCTTATATACACCCATACCATACGGATTCAACCCCAGGGAACTATCTATATTCCCTTATACAAATTTATGGGTCCATCATTATATATATATATGACCCAAATCTCATTTTTTTTATTTTTTTAATAGGTGTATCCCCACTATATTTTGGATAAATAATCTTCCAATGACATGTTATAGATGAAAAAACATTATATAATTTTATGTAAAATGTATTTAATCAATACCAATAGTAAATGTGATAAATAATCCCATAAAATAGTATTATATCAATCCAAAGAATAAGTTTTCTAAAATTAAACAGTCAATTTATATAATAAAATAAGATATATATACAGATTCTAGAACATTAAGTAACTATCCCCATGTCATTTTCTGGTTACCCAACTATGGGGAGGTAGAAAAATATCATGTTAATCAAATTTTATTTGTTTCATGTGTGAAAAAAATCTATTATTTCACCCCATGTGATGAAAAAAATCCAATAAATTATAAATCGAAATAAAATTTCATCATTTATAATAAATTAACCCAACAGTAAATAAAAAACTAAAGAAAATGGAGTAAAAATGGTATCTCAGAATTCTATCAGTAGCGGGTCAAATACTTTCAGACACAAGTTCCATACCAAGATTCAAAACATTCAACACCGTAACAATAAAGACTAATTATTACAAAAAACAAAATTAATAAATCTCTGGTACCACATTGTATTGATTTTTCACAGATCATGCTATTATAATAGGAATGGAGTTATATTGGATGTCATGAATAAATCCCCATATATCACTATATATTGAATAGAATCAGAGATCTAGTTATAGTGTGGGGATACTATACCATTATGATTAGAAAAAATAGATAACATAATATGTAACAATAAATACAACCATCTAAATAATTTATATATATATATATCATATTGAAATGGTAATAAATATATATAAAAAACATTATATATTAATTGTAATTTTTTTACACGTGATAAAATAAATACAAAAAAAAATCTAGATTACCCATTATTGGATTGTATACATTATCGTATCAATTAAAACAAACATAAAAAAAGAGATAAAATATATATAGTCTCAATTCCTGGTCTGAGTCCATCTCCCCATTCCAAAATAACAATTCAAGTCATACATCAAGTAGAGGACCATGTCGTTTTTCTTGACTAGAAACCATTATTTCCACCTAGGAACCCATAGTGGTTCATGTATGACTTGAGTAAATCAAATTAGGGAACCAAAATTGGTATCCCTAAATATGCCCATTATAATCAATGTTCCTTAGGAAATATCATAATAATTAATTAAAATAATGAATATATAAAACACCATCAATGATCAAATTATTACTTGACATCTAGAATCATCCATACTTTACTCAACATATACTGGTTAATTTTTTTCCTGATACATAACATAACAAAAGATTTGGATATCATCTAACCAATAAGACCATACTTGTATCACACAACATTTTTTAAAATGGATCTATCCCTACATGACCATCATATATCACATCAATTGGGGGTAATATTTATTATATTACATAATTACCATATATCCATCTATCAGTGTCATAATATTTCAAAACCAATATTAACATTATATATCATATGTAGAATAGTTCCCACCCCACATAATGATCATAAATTATAACCATCGGGGGAATCACATCCACTACCCATAACAATCATATAATAAAAACATGTTGGAGAGGGAGAGGGTATTGACACCCACTTGACATAACCATCATATTTCATAGTTAATATTATCCGTATCATTTTTCATATATTCATGCATCCATTTTTATCTTATTTATATTTTTTAGGTTCAAACACATTTCCACCCAATGTTTCATACAAGGAGCACCAAGGGCTTATCATAGGGTGTTAATGTTATACCATTAAATTCCTCAAATTCCTTGGTGTTTACCCCATGGGATGCCAATAATATTTCATATTTCCTCGGTGGAATGAAACAAAACACATTAAAGTTATAGTTTTATTCTTCTGTTATATAGATGAGCCACTAAAACCCAAAAAAACATTATACAATAATAACATAATGAATTTTTTTATGTTTCAAGTCAAGCACACTGTAAGATCCTAGATCATGGAAAGGTATATTTACATTTATTTTTTGTTTTTAATCCTCTCATTTTTTTAATTATGTGATTAAAATAGTCCTTTTGGAGTCAAAGGGTGTTTTGAGGGATCAGGACACAAAAAAGGAGAAAACGGGGTTTTTTGGGTTTGTCGCATAGTCTGCACAGAGTTAGTACTAACTGTGCAGACAACCCAAGAAACCATGCAGGAGGTGGTTTATTTGATAGTGTCCATTTTATGGTTTGTGCATAGTTTGGATACCCATGTGACCTATAATCTTTTAAAAATATTAAAAAAATTTGAATCTGGGATTTTATTACCCAACTCATGATTTCCACCCAATTCAACCCTCTTCACACTAAGAACGAACCAAATATCCCCAAAGCTCAAAGAGATCAATATTCCACATTTCTAAGTCATTTTTAGTGTTGTTGGTTGCGGATCGAAGCCCCGGGTAAGGCTAATCCCATCATTTCATCTCTTTTGAGTTTATTGTTTTTATCTTCTTCTCCTCTCATTAAAAGCTTTATAACCCTACTATTTGTGTGAGATCAAAGTTAAAGCTTCAATGTTTGGTTGAATAAGAATCTAATGGCTCTATTAATAGTGTGTTCACCCACAAAATCGAAGTAGGTGGTCTAAAAGTTATATCATGTGTTTTATTTGTGAGATTGTGCATGTGTGGTTTTGTTCTTGGGCTTCACGTGGTTTGTTTTGATCATTTTTGGCATATTTAGGAAGAATGGTTTTTTATATGGTTAATGGAAACCCTCACAATCACCTTGGGTGTGTTGGGGGTAATGCGACTAATATTTGGCCACCCATGGGGTGTGGTGACTTTCCCGGACGTAGGGATTAGTGAATAAAAAGTGATATTGTTGATTATTTATGTTGATCCCATGATAAACATGTTGATGTTATTATTTGTGTTGTAATAGAAGCTATGTGATGATACTAAGCTTAATAATAACCTAAATAATATTGGGTTAATTTGTGGAAATGATTATATGCCATAATTGAATGGATTATGTGCTTGGTAATAAAGCCAATTAATTTAGGCATAATGAATGAAGCATAGTGAGACAGGAACAATGAATGAATGATTAGTTAGATAAGCATAATTAATGGGAATTGGGATAAATGGATAAATTTTGTGAAATGTGGTGAGTGGGTTAATGGGTTAAGGCATTGTATTAACTCTTATGTTATTGTTATCATTAGGTTTTCATTGGGGAATAGTTTCGATGTTGTGTGAATGGTTGATGGTAATATATAGATATATAGCATGTGCACATGGATTAGTATAGTGGGGTATTGACATGCTGTTATACGCCCACAGGTCGAGTTGGACTGGGGCTCTAAACTCCACCCATAATGCATAGTTCAGGGAAGAGTAATGTTGCTCTGTTACCCTAATTGTTTCATCTATACAGGTTTTGGCTTCTACGTGATAATATGTTTTACATGAGGAAGTTAGTCCTAGTGATATAGAAAGATAGTTTGTTTTCTTCAAGCATGTGATTGTGTACCTTAATCCCATTAAACATTTCATGTCTGATGAACCCATGACAAATTTATTGGAAATGGAATTTAATAGGAAATGAGATGTAATGGTACGATAAAGAGGTGGTAATAAATTATAGTAATGTATATAAACTGGTTAAGGGAACTTCAACTTTTACTTGTCATTTTTTATTCATTTCCCTTTCTATCCACAATTTTTTATACCGGATATTTTGTAGACCTCACTGGTGGTGGTCTACTTAGTTATTCTCTAACCTCGCTCAGGCTGCCATTGGGTACCCAAGATGACATCATGTTTTTAGGTAAGGACAAAGGAAAAGGCTCTTTCATGGGAGTTGGGTTGGAATGGTTGTTCGTGGAGGAGGACCCGGACATGGTGTCAAGACTATTTTGGGTATTTTACAGTTCTCTTCATTTGGAGATTTGTTAAATTATTCACATGTATCATGGAATTACATATTTACTATTGGACAAGTTTGTACCCCATTTGGGGGAATGGTTTTTTATTCATTCTCTGGTATTAGTGGTTATTATTTTGTTATTTTTTTATCAACTAGTTTTGTTTACTATGATAGAAAGTGGGTATAGTCACCCCAATTAACTATTTGAACACACGATTCTAGTTGACAACCTGTGGTATATGGGGAGGTGCGCTTATGTTCGTGTAACCACCCAGCTCGGAGCACCAGTTTAGTGGCTTCCAGGTCGGCTATGTTACAATGGGGTATTAGATGAGGTCTCTCTACTCCTTCCCTGGAATCTTGTTATTGGGGATGGTAGAAAGGGGTTAAGATGGGTTGTGTCTTGGTAATGATCTCGTGATTTGGAGAATCGAACCCATGTATAAGAGAAAACCCATGTCACCCAAGGGGGAAATATTGGTTCATAATTGTGTAACGTTGCAGTTGATGATGTTTCACCATTAGGTGATGCATATTTTGTGTGATGTGATGGTTTTATTATATTTGGAATGTGGAATCAATTGTACAAGTTTTTTCATTCATGCATCATTTTAGTCACATAGAGAGATAGGTGACATGAATCACGGTAGGAACACACATGAGTTGGGTGTGTGATGCATGAAAGAGAGAGTTCACCTGGCATATTCATAACTAAAAAGGGGAAATATCATAAATTAAAAAATATATGTTGGTGATTATAAAATAATTATAAGTAATTATTAATGAAATATGTGTAATTTACTTTTTGTAATGAATTGAAAATTTCATTTGTAACATGTTGTGTGACCCATGTGGTGGTGTATGGTTGTTTAACCCTTGTAGACCATGACTTGCGATAGAGATGGTCGGGGAGGTGTTTTCAAAATAATTAGGATTATAGGGATGGTTCATGTATGTTTTATTGTTGTGGCCGAAGAAGATCCTTATGTTTATGATGTTGTGAAAGTTGTGTGGTATGTGTTCTAAACATATTGTTTGGAAATGTAGAGAAATGTCACCACGACGTCGATTGTCAGTAGGGAAATAAGAGGATGTTACTGAGAACACATTTCTTATAGAGGAGAAAGATAATATGGTGATTCAGGGAAGTAGATATGAGTTGTACAAAGAGAAAATGGCTCATTTTATATAGATGATGGATCGAGACCTAGGGTGGGATATACCGATTATGCTTGAGATAATCTGCTATTTTCAACCGTAGCACCCTCCGACCATTTCCAGAGAGGGTGGTCATAAGGTAGTAACGTTCTGGATAATGTATGTACTGACAACAAATGATCACATGGGGAACACTACTGGGAAGAGAGTCAATTTGGTAGCTTATATGTTGTGGGGCCATTGAAATATTTGGTTAGACATCTTTGATCAGAATGAACAGGTTGAAGGGATGTTGTCGGATTATATCTAGGTAATGATTCTGGAGCATTTTCCACCATAGACTTTCAGGAAATAGAAGGCACAAAATTTCATGAGCTTGACTCGAGGATCGAATTCGCTGATGGAAATTTTTGTACGCTTCACTGACATGATACACTTTGTTCTAGTGTTTATAGGGGATGATGTAGTAGTTACAGGGTATTTATATAATGGTCCAAGACATGAGGTCAGGTCTTAGGTGAATCATTTTTTCTTGAAGATATTTATAGTGGTAGTCAATCCAGCATTGATCTCATAAGGGAAGCTGAATGGAGATTCAAGTAGTGGGATTGTTGGGCTAGATGTGCAGACAAGTTGTGAAACTTCCAAGGGCCGAAAGCATCGTTTTGCATGTTTCCAACATGGAGGATGAATACAAGGTGGTCAGAATGGAGGTTCAACATCTCATGGCGGTGATCAAGTGTTCTACTATCAGTGTGGTGGGTCGGGGCACATGCATGGCTAGTGACATCAACCTGTAGTTGAGTGTCATTCATGAAACAAATTCGGACATGTGAAGAGGTTCTGCAAGAACCTTAAGTAGGTGATCATGAATGTTGGTGACAGGAAGATGGCAAGTGGAGGAAAGGGATTTGTTTCTCTATATAAGGTATTTAGTTGGATATCTACGGGCCATAATGGTAGGGTAGGGGGACATAGAACTATGGGGTAGGATCACCCACATCCGTAGGGTAGTGTAGTGCATGGAATATAGGTTGGAGCCCATGGTAGAGGGGTAGGTTATCTTCATGTAGTTTAGTCAGCAGCAAGTGATGATGAGCGTGGACCATCAACTACCTGAGGTATGATCCCCATTGTTTCAATGCTTTATAGTGTGTTGTTTAACACTGGTGACACACACACTTTTATATATTCTCATTTTATGGTAGTGTTGGGTTCGCTGATGGGGAGTGTGTGTGGGGTTATGTTAATTGACACTCTGTTGGGGTTGAGAAATGATGATTTCCAATAGTTTATGGATTGTGCTCTAAATGTCAGTGGGTGTCATTTCTTTTGGTACTTTTTCATTTTCAAGCTGTCGGGATTTGACCATATCTGGGTTTTGGATTAGTTGGTTTGTATCAGGTGCACATAGACTATCACTATCGTATGGTATCATTTTGGTAACTTGAGGGTGACATTTATTTCTATCGTGGAGGGTGGGATGTTCGATCAGGTCGTGCGGGGCCGATTTGTCACCAGTTGGGTAGGCTCACAACTCATGTATCTTGTCTTGTGCTCGATGATGAAAGATGGGAATAGTCTATCTTCCCTCTATAAGTGGATTAGTTTCAAGAAGTGTTTCATGTGGATTTCTTGAGGTTTCCACCTAAGAGGTATTTTGAGTTCACGATTGAGTTGCTGCGAAGAGCATTGCTAGTTTCTATTCCGTTATTTTGAATGGCACCAACAGAACACTAGGAGTTGGAGCTTAAGGTGTTAATATGTCCTAGAATGTCTCGATGGGGATTTAATGTTCTTTTTGCAATGAAGGATGATAGGTTATTAAGGATGTGTGTAGACTATTAGAAGAGAAATCAGATGACTGTGAAAAATCAGTACCCTCTTCCTAGAATTGATGACATTTTTTAATATTTGAGGGGTGCATGAGTGTATTCTATGATTGATCTGAGATCAGGTTATAAATAGTTGGGGGTGAGGCCTTCTGACATACCACTGAGAGCTTTCAGGAGTCAGTAAGGGTTGTTTGATTTTGTGGTGATGCCTTTCCTCTAGACCAATGCACTGGTGATATTCATGGTTTTGATGAGACAAATCATTCACCCTTATATCGATTAGTTTTTGGCTATCTTTTTCAGTGAAATTGTGGTATACTTGAAAACTCACAATGATCATGCCCAATATCTTGACATTGTTTTGAGTACACTAATAGAGCATCAATTATACGCAAAGCTTTCAAAGTGTCAGTTCTACATTTGATAAGCGCATTTTATGGGTCACATAATCTCATAGGTAGGTGAGTTAGTGGATCTAGAGAATGTTCATGTTGTTGTGTCTTGGGATCATCCTAAGTGTGTTTCAGATGATTGGATTTTTTTTGGGTTTGGTCAGGTATTACAGGAGGTTCATCTAGGATTTCAATCGCTTGGCAACACCACTGTGGGGAATTACCATGAATTGAATCATTTTCGAGTTCTAAGGCTTATTAGAATGAAAATAATGATTTTAAAAGGTGATTGACCACCACACAAATTTTGATCTTACCTGATCTAAGAAATGAATTATTTCCTATTTTGTGATGTGTTCGGTATCGGACATGGGGCTTTGTTGATTCACAATGAGCAGGTGGTGGCTTATGGGAAAAGAAAATTGACATCTCATGAGTATAATTATCCCACAAATTATCTTGAGTTGGATATAGTAGTGTTTTCCATAATTTTTAAGAGTATCTACTTGTTTGGGGAATAGTTCATGGTGTATACCGATTAGAAATGGCTAGAGTATATCTTCACGTAGAAGGATTTTAATCTTTTTTAGAAAATATGGGTTGAGTATATCTATTATTTTGACTTTGAGATGATATATAAACTGAGGAAAAGGAACTATGTTGATGATGATTTTATTGGGACGACTCATGACCATGTGGTTCCAGAATCCAACACCAAGTAGAAGGTAATGGATTTGTTCGCGGGGATGCACCTGGAGGTGCAGAAGGCAACAGTCAGGGGACCCTTTCTTCCATGGATGTTGAGTCGACGCTATTTAGTAGAGTTACGGAAATTCATCTTGATGACCTTGAATATATTTCCATGAAGGAATGTCATATTTGTGGGTATCCACCTTATGGTTGGTTTGTCGGTGTGGATAGAGTTATTTGTGCTGATGGTCATGCGGTTGTGAAGGTAATCACGTTGAAGAGTTGATGTGTATGTTCCAAGAATCAAAATGGGCAGTGCATCCTATTTTGAAAAAGATGTATTGTAGTCTCCATATGCAGTTTTTGTGGTCAGGAATGAAAAAAGATGTTACCGGCTGTTTGGTGTGGTGCCTTACCTATCTATAGGTGAAGGTCGAGTATCATCACCCATTTGGATTGTTATATCCATTGTTGATTACGAAATGGATGTGGGATGATTTGGTGTTGGATTTAGGGGTGGGTATTCTAAGGACGATTTGGAAGAATGATGTAATCAGGGTGGTTGTAGATCGGGTATCGAAAGTGGCTCATTTCATACCGATTTTTGAGACTTACACAGTCCACCAGTTGGGTGAGTTATATGTTCCAGAAATATAATGGTCGCATGGTGTACTTCATACTATAGTTTCAAATCTTGACCCTCATTTCACATTGTGCTTCTCGAAAGGGTAGAAAAAGGCTCTTGGTAACCAAGTTCTTCTGAGTACAACTTTCCACCTGCAGACAGATGGGTAGTCGGAGAATATAATCCAATTGTTTGAATTCATGTTGAGGGCATACATCTTGGATTTTGGTGGTTCTTGAGAGAATTACCTATCTCTTGTGGAATTTTCTTAAAAAACAGTTTTCAGGATATAGTTTTGATGGAACAATTTGAGGCCCTATATTGGTGGTTATGTAGATCTCCACTGTGTTGGTTGGAGGTCGGTGAATCCAAGATGTTTGAATCGAGTCCCATGCCGGATACTTCATTCAATGTTGAGTATATTCGAAAAAAAATGGAAATGAATCAGAGTGGTCAGAATTCATATGCAGATTAGAGGGTTATACCTCTTGATTTTGAGGTGGGTGTGTTCCATTGGGTGGCTCCATGGTTGGGTCACTGATGGATTTTGAAGTAGGGCAGGTTTGATCCGTGGTATGTGGGTCTATTTGAGATTTTGGATAGGATCGGTCCAATGTAATAGCTATTGGCTCTTCCAAAATGGTATAGTATGATTCATGGTGTCTTTCATGTGTCGAAGCTTCGATGGTATCACCCTGACCCTACTCAAGTGTTGGATGTTGATAATGCTGTGCTTGAGGCTATTGAGTCCTTTGATGATTATCTAGTTTGTGTCGTTGATTGTAGTGAGAATGTCATATATGGAAATGTTGGGCCATTATTGCGAGTACAATGGGAGAATTTGAATGTTCAGGAAGAAACATGGTAGTAGCAATCAGATATTCGGGCTTAATGGCCAGATCTATTTTCCCTGGTAGTGTAATGAATCTTTAAATCTCAGCTTGAGGATGAAACATTGTATAGTGGGGAGGTTGTAATATCCCGGATCTTATAAATGTATGATATCATTTATGTTTTTCTTTTAATACCATTTTTTCTTTAATTAAGTGATTACCCAAGTCCATATAGAGGCTCTGGGGCGTTCCAAGGGTTTGGGACACAAAAATAGGGAAGGGGGGGTTATATAGGATGCACGGTCAACACATGGTTAGTGTTAACTATGTGGACAGCCCAGGAAACCGTGAAGGGTATGGTTTTTTGGACAGTGGCCTCTGTAAGGTTTGGAAAATAATGTTGGTAAACCGTGGAAACCAGAAACATTTCAAAATTACAAAACATGAGATTTAAGACACATTCAATCATCTTCAACCAAGGAATGAATCGAATATCCAAAGAGCTCCAAGTGATCAATATCCTTCATTTCTATGGAGTTCTTGGTGCCATTGGTTTTGGATATTTTATCCGTGTAAGGATAATCCCATACTTGGCTCTCTTTTGATATTAGGGTTTGTATCTTCTTCTATATTTTTGATTATCTAAAACCCTACACCTTTGGTGGCAACTAGGTTGAATCATCATGGGTTGGTTGAAGTGGAATATAATGGATTAATTAAGAGTGTGTTCACTTAAGGAATTTAGGTAGGGGGTTCAAAATTAATCACCCATGGTTTATTTGTGGATTTTTTCAAGTGTGGTTTTGTTCGTGGGTGTCACGTGGTTTGTTTTGATCACTCTTTTCATTTTTAGGAAAATGGTTATTATGATTTTAAATGGAAACCCTTATGATCCACATGGGATTCATCGAGGGTAAAGATAATAATCAAGGGCCACCGATGGGGTGTGCTGAATTTCTCAGATCTAGGGATTAATGTAGAACATGTAAGATTGTTGAGTATTTATGAAGATCCCTTGATAAACATATTTATGTGATTTTTTGTGTTGGAATAGAAGCAAGTTGATGCATTGAGGATCAATAATAACCTAAGGGACATTGGGTAAATATGTAGAAATGTTTACAGACTATAATAGAATGGATTATGAGAGTGGTAATGAAGCCTAATTAGTTAGTAATAATTAACTAAGCCTAGTGATATTGGCATAATGAATGAATGGTTAGTGAGATAAGAATAATAAAAGGGAATTGAGATATAGGGATAAATGATGTGAAATGTTTTAATTGTGTTAATGGGTTAAGGAATGGTATTAACTCTCATGTTATTTTTTTCATTATGTTTACCTTAGGAAATGGTTTTGATATACGGTGAATGGTTGATAGTTATACCTAGATATATAAAAAGTGCACATGGATTGGTAGTGTGGGGTATATATTGAGGTTTTACACCCATGGGTCGAGTTAGACTGGGTTTCTAAAATCCACCCCTAATGCAAAGGTTAGGGAAGAGGACTGATGATATGTTCCCTCTAATATATGTATCCACTCGGACTAAGGCTTCAAGGTGACGATATAGAAGAGATGAAGAAGTTATTCCCAATGATATAGGCTAATTGTTTGTTTTACTCATGCATGTGATTGTGTACTTTAAGCGTGTGTAACTAATCATGTTTGATGAACCCATACTAAATGTATTGGAAATGGTATGTAATGGGAAATAGAAAGTAATGGTATTGTAATGAAGTGGTAATAAATGTTTTTAATGGATATAAATTGGTTAAGTTAACTTAATCTTTTATTTTTCATTTATAATTAATTTCCATTAGCATGCACAATTGTTTATACCAGATATTTTGTAGACACCGTTGGTGGTGGCCTACTGAGTTATACTCACACCCTACTCGGGTCGTTGTTGGGTACCTGAGTAGACTTCATGTTTGTAGGTCAGGAAAAGAGAAAAGGCTCTTTATAGGGATTTGGGATGGCATGGGTGTTCCTGGAGGAGGAACCAGACTAGGTGTTTGAACCATTTTTTGGCTTTTGTAGTTGTCTTCATTTTAGGATTTGTTCACTTTTTCACATGTAGCATGGAAGGAAATATTTACTATTGGAAAAGGAATTAAACTATTTAAGGGAATGGTATTTTATTCATACTCTAGTATTAGTGGTTATTATTTATCTATTTTTATTATCTTTTATTGTGGTTTACTCTGTTAGAAAGGAGTATTATCTTTCCAATTGACAATATGTACCCCCACTACTAGTCGGAAACCATTGGCATATGGGGAGGCACGCTTAAGGTCATGTTACCTCCGGGCTCAGAGAACCAGTTTAGTTGCTTCTAGGTTAGGGAAATTACACACATAGTCAATAGACATGACCATACATGATACACACATAAATATTAAGTATGACTGTGGGGATTGTTTAGGTCAACCTATGTAGTGATCAAATAAAAAACATTGTTGAATACTAGTAGTTAATTCATCTTCAAATAGACAAAATTTGTGAATATAATTAAAACCCTAAAAAAGGTCATAAATAGGAATAGTAGACAAACGTCTAAAGAATCACAAATAGAACTAAGAATTAATTAAATGGGACTGATATAATCACCTTTATCAATCATCCAAATCACATAACCCTCTATTTTGGTGATGAATGAAATAGAATCCCCCTAATAAGATGGATAATTGGGATTGTGTGAAATAATAAAGACAATTCTCAACTACAATAAAAGATAAAACCTCATTTCTTAAATTCTATATCTCCCATTTATTTAATTATTAATAATATCATGTTTATTAAATTTTTGTCAAAAATCTATGTCATTAGTCAGTGTCCTGGTATATATGGGTTGTGATATATAAGGGTCCAATACCTTTTAATTTAAAGAGTATAATTTATTGTTATGGGATGACATATATAAGATTCAACTTGCCTTATACATAATGTTCATCACTCATTACATAAATGATGGGAAATTAACATATTTTGTAAAATTCCATAGTTAGGGCTAACAAGCTTAGTATATAACTGTCATGCCATCACCAAATTCTAATTCTACTCAAAATTAATTGCCAAAACAACTAAAATATAATGGTCAACACTATTAAAAAATTTATGAAAGGGAATCTATAAGGGATTTCCCACCCAACACATATGGGTTATCATACCAGGATATGTAAGTGTTATTAACCTAACTATATTTTATAATGAACTATGTAATATTACCCGTAAAGAAACCATTTATAGAGTATTAATATTTTATAAAAAACTATTTCAAAACCCAAAATTTAGTCATAGTCATATTAATATATCGTAAATTACTCATATAAATGAAAACACCATTTAACCATGCCTATTGCTAAAACATTGTAGTAAATTTTGCCCTCAATCTCAACCCAATATGATAGATTAAAACCTTCAATACCCCAACACCTCTAAACAACCACAATTTATTAATACTCATTGATTATCAGAAAAATCAAAGAAAAATTCCAATAATGAACACCTAAAATATAAATAAAATTTCGAAAACCTTAAAAAAATTGGAAATAATCCAATTAGGTTCTAACCTAGACATAGTTAATGATGTTACAGTGTTGAAACTATGTTTATTTCAAAATTGTATGTCGAAAATATTTATATTGAGTGATGTAAGGAATTTATAAGTTAAACTAATGATCAATCTGTAACACATTTGATTCAATGATCATATCTAGAATTAAAATTTTCTATAATTTACAGATTGTGTGTGACTAAAATAATTAAAATTTAACTCTAAATTAATGGTGTAGATTGGAAGGATTTTTCAATCCAAATTAATCATGATTATTGATTAATTCATTTATAAAAATATTAATAATATCATGGTTGGAGTGATATATTTCTCATGGAATATTAAATGAGTTTCATGGATCAAATACATAGTTGGAATTATAGATATCTAATTTAAGGAAGATAAATATGGATAAAACAATTGAAAATGATTGTACATAATGATGAGGGAGAATAAGAAGAAATTATTCTTTGATGAATCCATGGAAATAAAAATGGAAGAAAATGTTAATATCATAGTGGAATTTATATCATATTTATGAAGTGGGTCAAATATGGTGAGATTAAAGAAAACATATCTAAAATTAATGTATCAATAACAACAGTGATGTTGTTATTATCATTAATTATATGGTAAATCATTATTATTTCATCAATATTGATTAATGAATTTGGAGTGATGGGGTGACCCTTTTCAAGAAGTTCCCCTTACCTACATATTTTAAATGGATTTACATACACATTGAGTGTCAATGGATAAATACCCCACCATGTAGGGAATTTAGTGGATTCTGTATTGTCAATAGACAATATTTGTATTCTTCAAATATTATATCTACATGTGTCAAACAATTACAGTCCTTTTATAATTTTTAAACTCTTAACTTACTTTCTCGTTGACATAATCGAGTTCTATAACCATTGATGAAATTTGTTTAATTCAATGATAATAGAAATGAATATTTGATTATATTACGTTTATGAACTAAAAATGAACCTACTATGATAGAAGTCATGATAATTTATGTTGGTAAGATTTTAGGAACAATTTGGTTTTATAGTAACAATGATCATGCCTTGATTTAACCTCCAACCCATGGTATCACTCACTAAAGACCCTTATGGTCCTTAGGATTTATATGAGATAATATTTATTTCTTAATGTATTTTTATATTTTAATTATTAATTTGACTTGTGGAGTTGAAATTTATTTTTCTCTTATATTATTATACTGACATGTAGAAATAAATGAATCTAAAAAGGAATAAAATATAAACTATAATTCCATATAACTAAATGTGTTAGTTTAATGTTTGATTAAAATTAAATATTCTAGTTTATATTGAATGGATTATTTTTTATGATTATAAATATATTAATCCCTTAAATTATACATCATGATTAACTAAATATGATGATATAATTTGTGATATTGAATTCATTAATGATGGTTATATATCATTAAATCCAAGTTTGAGCCTAGAAACATATTAATGTTTATTTATTAGAGTATAAAATTATAAAAATGATTTTGAGAAAGTAGAATGTGGATCATATGTTATTTATTAAAAACAAAAAACTATGATATATAAAATATAATTATTTAATAAAAAGATAGTTACTGTGGATACTGATCTATGAGAGAATTATGATATCCATGTTAGTGAATAATATGTGTTTGATCGAAGATGTTTTAACATAATGATGGTTTTAAGGATTTAATCCTTATTTCTATATAATTTCAAAACATATATTCCAAGAATGATGAAATTTCTTCATACATAGAAACACTTTTTAAGGACAATCGTGTTATAAAATAAGAGAATGTTATCCTGAATGACTCAGTCACTCAAATTAAAACCATGTTGAAAGAACAAATTTAAACACTATGAGGTAATTTTTATTACTTATATAATGATAATTATAAAGGGTAAATAATCATGGTTGAAATAATTATTAAACACGGAAGAAGAAGCTAGAAACATCTTAAAACATCAATAAGAGTCAATCCTGTATAGAAATAAATGTTATATCTAATTGTTTATGGTATTCATGTTCTAAAATATTTATTAAATTTTTATTTGATTATCCATTGGGTTGTAATAGTTGGATGATGATAACGTATGGTAAATAAATGGAAAATAATGAAAAAATCATATTGAAACAACAATAAAATACAATAGGGGAACCCAATATAGTCCATAATAGAACCCCTCTATGTTTTTTTTATTTTGAAATATGTGAGTATTTTCAAAAAAGTGAATGTAATGTAGGTAATAAAAAAATTATTGATGTTTTTTAAAAATGGATTATACAAGTGGGTGTTTTTTAAAGTGTATATATTTGGGTTTGTATTATATAAATAAGGATCATATTTGTATATTTCTTCTGTAAATAATTACAAAATATTTCATACTATGAAGTTAATTAATTTATTTAGAAAATGAGATATGAAGAAAAAAATGAATATATTTATTTTATTCAAATAATTCTTACAAAGACAATAGTTTCTTCAGAATAGATATCTGTAGAATTAATTTTAGAATAAATAGAGAAATAATTTGTTAATTGATTGAAAAATATAATCTACCATGAAATAGATTTTATTTACTTTGTGAAAAAGGCAATTATTTTAATATTTTTTGGAAGCTGATTTAAAAATATTTTTTAACATTTTTTATCATGGAATGATCATATATATATTTAGAGATACTAAATGATATCATATATAAATTCAAATAAAAATATCATGTGAAATTAATATTCTAATTCAAAGTGTAAGTTGAGAAATATAATGATTCATATAGTGATAAATAAGGATGAAATATGGTTTTCAAAAGAAAAGTATAATCAATGATGAGTCATGTGGCCTTTTATGGAAATATAACATGAGGAGGAAAAGTTTTTAATTTGGTCCATAAAGATTATATGAAGGCCATGTAAAATTAAGAGACATTTTATTCTTTAAAAAATATTTAAAATCTCATTATGGATTCCAAATTGATGTAGAAAGGAAATATAGTGGTCTATAGTGAGTCACCATATTACATTACGTGGAGATACTAGAAGATACTTTATCCCCATATACGTAAATTATAAAATATTATTGAAGTGTTTCAGTATTTTATAAGATGTTTTTAATGGGGTGATTGAATTTAAAAATTCCTCTGGCATTGTGGAAAATTCAAGAATTTTTATTGTATTTAGTGTAGTGAAATTGGTCCCATTATGAATATGTAATTTTAGTAAAAGAGTGAAATATGAATAAAAAATATTATTGTAAAAATTAGTATAAATGTTTAATTTAGTTTCGGGTTTTAGTAGAACATATAAAAAAATTGGGCTCAGAACATTAATCAATAAGAAAACACCTTGACATAGAAGAAACAATAAAAAAGGTTTTCTTGATTATTTATAATTTAATATAATATAATTGTTGTTAGGATATAAAAACGTCAATATGTAGATGAATATATTATTTAATATAAAATCTAAATTTTTTAATAGATTTGAGACATTATGGGGGAGTTTTGACATAATATTTGATAAGGTTTTATCCCTATCAACAAAATGAGGACATACTGTAAGTTGAAGAACGTAATATATGTTATCAATTTGGAAGATAGAGATGTTCTATTGAAGAGAAACCCTAGTATGAATCAAAAACTCACGAATTTTTTGTACATTCACAAATGGTTTTTTGGATGTATGATTGAGTTCATGAATATAGTCTGCAGCATGTTAATTTTCCATTTTTAATGAATTTATAGAATAAAATTAGTGAAATAGTTACTTTTGATTTTATTAACATAAGATCTGACCTCTTATACCATGTTTTACCTAATACTTTTAGAGGTTTTGTTGGCCCAATTTTTTAATTATTATGTTGACTGACTGGATATAATATGGAATACCACTATTTTTTTTATAATATTTTGATCTTGAACATCAAATATAATATGACTGTGAACTATTGTAGATTGATCTATTAATTGATGAATCATTGAAATACATTTCTAAAAGTTTTATCATTGAATTTATAAATATGGTAAAATTTTTATGTTTATGAAGGGGGTAAATATATAATTATTAATTCCCTATGATATTTTGTTATAAAGGATAATATTTATAAAATTATAGTAGTTTCAAACTTTTACAAACATAATAGTTATAATTGAACTGATAAATATTTTGTGTTTACAGTGAATACATAGCAAGAGGTATCAACAGATTAATCCTTTTTTGTTTAAAATAAGAAATATTAGAAATAATTGAATTAAATTGATTAAAGTTCTGTTACCTCTAAAGGATAATGGTTTTCCATATATTATATATTTATTAATTTTAATGGAGGAGAAGAATTGTATTTTATATCAATGATGGAGAAGTGGAAACATCATAAATTTTAGAAGTGGGCTATAAAACCCATAAGAGTATCATTGGTATTAATGTAGATAATATAATGGTTTTGGAATAATTAATTGTGTTTCCAAAAAATCCAAATGGGATTATTTTTTTCATATAATTGAGAAGTTTGGTTCGTGTTGGATTCTTAATCTTCTAAAATGTGGGGTTGTAAGTGTTAATGAACCACATTGAAGAATTAAATGTGATAATATTGTTTCTAATAACATTAACTATGTAATAACATTAAGATGATGATGGAGTCAACCAAATAGAGTGAAATGGATTGATTATTAGATATTACGATGTAATTAAGTAATTTGAAGTATCCTAATTTGTTTCATCCATGAGAAAAAATAACAGATCTAAAACATCATTCATACAGTATCTAAGTTCATATAAAATTAAACTTGTGTGGATGAAGAAGATTTTTGATGCAAGGAATGATTCCATACAAAAAAAATTGTATTATGTAAAATTACTTTTTTGGTTTAATACATTATTGAACAATTAGGTACAACGCTATACCATAATGAACCCATGAAAGATTCAATTAAAACATATGTATGGTGAGAATAATGAAATATAGGAATCATTAACACCTATAAAATACTAACTGAAAATAGGACATATTGTAATAACTTATGTCATGATTGAAGAAAGATTTGTCTAGGTAAAAAAATTTATGGGGAACAGTTTATTTCCTAAAGATGTTCACATGAATTATAGCCATGTGGGTAACTGGTGTTAGTTTTTTGTCAATGGAGGATGGATGTCACACAACAATTTATATTTCCTGATATTAAATAAAAAATATATACAATAAACATTGGGTAAAAAACTAGAAATCAATCCATTATAGTAGTTATTTTTCCTTAAATAAGAGGGGATGATATCCAGTAATCTTCCATGAAATGATAGTTATGTCATGAGTGGATGATCACACAATGAGTGGTTGTGTTTTATTTATTTACTATAAGTTAACTATATCATGAATGTAGGAGTCTAGGATGGAAAAATCCAAGAGGAGAAAATCTATTACATGAAAAGGGTGTTCTAACGATGGTGATATTGAAATTAGTCATAGCATAAATAAGAATTTTGAGATAATTAATAAATTACTATATAAAAATGATAGTAATATACTAATAAAGCAGAGTCTGTATTTTTTTAATTCAATATCTATATATTGTATGGACTTTATATTATTCATTTTGAAATTTTTTTCTTAGAATTGTTTTTATAATTAATGTTTTCTAGAATTATTATGGACGATTGATTATTAGTTATTTGGGAAACATGATGATTATTATAAAAATATAGAGATAACATTATATACAAATAGGGAATGAGGATTCGGTATTAATTACATAGGTGGAATTTTGGCCTTTTAATTGAAGATGAAAAAATGTGTCCCTCATTGTAGATCTCTATAAGGGAGAATAATATTGAGTTATTGGATGAAATGTCATTTAATATCATCAAGGACAGAAATTCTGAGATCATAATAATATTAAACATATACTTCTTATGATAATAGGTGATATAGATATTAATAAGTAATTATCTAATCCTAGTGCATAAAAAACAAGGCAGTGTTACCCTTGTTATATCATGCATAAAAAAGTGTTTCCCTTTCTTGAGTAGTGAGAAAAGTGAGTGTAGTGATGGAGATACCCAAGTTACATATTTCACCATCCATAATCATTGTTAGGGAAGTGACCCATGTCTTAGATTGATCATGCCTAAACCCACCATGAAGAAATAAATATATGGTATTCTATTAAATCGACACACGAATATTTTTTAATCCTTTGATTATTTGTGTATGGTTGAACCAAGTAAATTTTTTGTTTCATTTGTGCATCTATTACATACATTATACTTGAAAAAGGTTTTGTGTCTTCGAAAAGTAATAATTTTCCATATATTATTATAAAAGGATTAGTAGAATAAAAATGACATCATATTAAAAATAATTTCATAATAGTGAACCTACCAAAAGAGTTGTTAGAATTTTTCGGTACAATGAATGTTATAGAATAAGTGGTTAAATATAGATCAAGGTTCATTCCATGATTCACAAACTCTTAGGTTATATCTCCCAAAATACCCTTTGGGTACTTTTGAAATTATTTAATACAATGTATTAAAAAATTATTAGGATGAAATAAAAACACCATTTTAGAAGAATATAAACTCTCTAAAGGTCCTACAAATACATTAAGATCACTTCTTCAAGATCTCAGATTGTGTTCCTAGGTTGATCACCCAGGTGAACCATATAAAAAATGCATAATTTAACCTGAATTCCTAAATCATTCAAGAAGGCTTATTGATAATTCCTCCTATTCACTGGTATCTTGTGCTTGGAATTCTTATATAGAACACATTCCAAACCATTCCACCATGCACCATAGTCCAAATAATTTCCTATAAATAGTGTCATTAGGTTTATATTACAAAAACAAATAGATACAATGAATAATTTCATGGAGACCTGAAGAGGGATTCCCTAAGATAATTAACATATTTATTACCTATAGTATAAATCGCTTCTAGTAGAATAAGTATAAAATTTTTAATTTAATTAAAATTATACTATAGTAATTATGTTTCCTAATGTTTTATTAAACATAAGACTTCATAGGAGACCACATCCTCAATTATTCTTCAAAAATATTTTTATGTAACTGAAACATACTGATAAATTTGGATTCGACTCCCCCCATGTCATACCCATGGTCCTTTTCACATGTGAAAACCACCCCTGTATGTCTCTATCCTGATAACATAACATTAACTATAGTTTAGTGCCATAACATCCCTACATGATGTCACATGGATGAGAATTTTTTATTTCCTTATAATAAATATATCCATCTCCCATTCCAATTAATAAAATTCCATATCCACTCTAACCTATGAATTGGTATGAGACTTCCCCTCCTTATTATTAAGGTGAACACATCATCTCAGTCCACAAATATGATGCAATACTCTCCCTGTATCCTGAAAAACAAAAAACTACACCTTACTCTCCAAATATGGGACAATCCTCACATTGTTCATCTCAGTCATTCCCTATTTCTGCTGAATCTATACTATGGAACCAATTCAACTGTGAAACCTTTCTATAAAACCATTTTTCATGTCACTAATGAAAAATATATATTAGATACACCTTGGAAAAATTATCACTAATATTTTTAAATGGTATAATAATATTTCCCCAATAAACTTGGGCATACTCATTAGACTAGGTCAACTCACTATAGTGGTGTACTCCTTAAGGTCCCCTCTATGACCACACGGAATAATTGAAAGATCCAATAACACCATCCTTGAACTCATTGGTCCTGAATTTCCTCGATATGGGAATTTTCTACTTGTCCTCCCTTCTTGATAGGGCCCTAAAAGAATTTAAATAAATGAATGAACATGATAATAATAGTTAAAATCATGTACAAACTAGCAAGATCATCCTTGGTTGAGGATTCTTATCTAGTCTTCTGAAGTCTGGATTTGGGAAACCCAGTCCAAAATATGATCCACACATGTTTAGGCCTCCACCTTATATAAACCTTGACCATGATTCAATTGATTCTTTTTTCCCTATAAAAAAGTAATGATATCGGTAGAACCATATAAGTAAAAGCAAAAAAATTCTCATCCTATGGGGCTATATTTCCATTATTTCATAGTTTTCATATCTACAATCCTTAACCTATAATTGGTAGAGGATCATATGGGTATCATGTGTGTAAAAATAAAACAGATCCTTGAAGATCTATTTATATCACATCCCAAACATTCATAAAAAGTAACTCATCACTCCAACAGGACATATTCCCTTTGTTTTGTTTCCCTTAAATGGATATATTACTTATTATTTAGATACTAGTGGGAATCATATAGGTAATCCCCAAACATATCTGTACTATAACCAGGAACAAGATGTGCCACCCTAGAATAAGACCCAACTCAAACCTTAAATTGTCATGTCCCCAATGAGTCAGATCCTTCAATGTGACATACAACATATAAGGTAAATTCAAATGAGATTCTTATTCATAATACACAAATAAATTTTCAATGTGGGTATATTTACTACGTCTCATCAGTCCTAAAATGGTCATATACCCACTAGGTAATTTCCATAAGGAGCCCTTTTAAATATTTTTTTCCTACCTCAATGGGCCTTATCTCATTAAAGGATCAATCCTAAAAGGGACATGTTCCCCTTGAGATGTATCAAAATGTGTGTTCATGATTAACCCAAACTCAATTATTCTTTATTATCCATTTCATGACACAAACAGTCTTCTCCCATAGTGGTAAACATTAGGGTATGACCAAAACACAAAAACCGAAATGTTCTTATTAAAAAACATGAGTTTTGGTTCTTATATGAATAGATATGTTTAATAGATTTTTATATTCAATCTAAATATTCTATATTTCATTAAATCACTATGTTAACAAGATACTTAATTGGGTTATGGTTTCTCAACCATAAAAGGATTTATGATTTTCCTTTCCACATTACATTTAATAGTATAAAATGTCCCCATAATGGGAACCAAAATACATATGTTTTGATTCCAATAATATAGTTTTAAAATAATGACATACTAAAATAATAATACCAACTCCAAAACACAAACCATGTAATAATCCAAACCTTTATCTACATTCCCTTTAATATAAATTAAGAATTATTTGATATATTTCCTTACTCAAACCTTGAGTTTATATGAATTGTGCTACAGTAATCTATTTCTACATAGAGGTTAAATAAATAGGCATAAAAAATTAATTTTTTATATAAAATAGGTAAAATAGTTCATAATAATTAAAATTTAGCCCTTAATTCATTATTAACAATATATCAATTTATATTATTGTTATTTTATTTTTTAAATATATTTTTTCATCAAAAATATTTTTATTATATTTTTTTCAGGGGAAAATTATAACTAATTTATAAATATTCTAGATATTTTTTTATGAAATGAATATTAATTTTGAAATAATAATGTAAATTTTACCCTATGGTCATTATTTAGGAATTTTCTTAAGAGATTTAATTTTGAGTTAAAAGTTAAAATAACTATTTTTTAAAGAACTATCATTTCTCTTGAAGTAAAATATCCATTATGTTTTTAATTTTATCTTAATGTAAAATATGTATCCTTTAATTATAGATAATATAATCAATTACATATGAATCATATGTATTCTTTATTTTTTTATAAGTTCATTATTGGAAAACAAATCTGTAAAATCTTTTATTTGCATGAAAGTTATTTTTATAATATTAAATAAAATAAATATCTATTGATTAATTTTTTATATTAAATGTATAAATTTTATATTTAAGCAAATATTTTAGCAGATATTTTATGCGTTTATCCTATAATTGAATGTTTATAAATTATGTTTTATGATAAAATATTCATTGTTATAAAAAAAAATTTCATTGTAGATTTTATAATTATTTATATTAAATTATTCTATTTATCAAAATTAAATCCAGTAAATTTGATTATATATTGTGAATTATAATAGTTAATATATTATAAAAGGTTAAAATTAATTTTTGTTCAATGATAATAGTGAAAATAGTAAAGCATTGTTACGAGGATTAAGGTTAAAAATAGATTTGTATAGTGGGTTAAATAAATATATACGGTTTGGATTTCTACTTATAAGAGTTGAATTCTTACTATTTTGAACTCTTTAAACAATGTTTATACTAAATTTTAATCCCCTGAAATTTGGTACAGCTTCCCATGAATGTTAAATTAAATCATTGAAACCATTAAATATGTTTCATGAATCTCTCTATCCTCTCTAATAAAGGGAATCCTACTCGTTTAATTTATTCCCTAAATTTGAGAATTATATATTAGAAACTTCATACTGAAAACATATAATAATACTTCCCTTCTTCATGGAGCATTGGTTATCTCTAAAGACCAATAATTATGGGATTGTGGAGTTATCCAATGGGGTTCTCTCAAAGAAGTGGTATACATATTAACCATGATCATTCAATATTTTTCTTCATAATAATTATATTAACATGTTTTATACACCAAAACATGATGAATTCCACATCATTAATATACTAATATATTATTTGGTGATGCAACATCCATTTACCACCTATTATTAATCAAATGGGAGATAAATGTATTGTGTGTCTGTACGTGTGGACTATTGCCCCCATGTAGCGATGTGAATCATTTTCCACCACAATAATTCATAGTATTATATTTTGAGGAACGTGGTTTGATACAATAAATATTAAGTGGTGATAATAATTGTAGTCTCATTTTATACTTTTTATATTTTTTTTACACTTTTATACATTTAATCTTCTCCCTTTCACTTGTTAATGTCAATTGATTCTATTTTCATCTCACTCTCTATAATGTTAATTTATATTAAAGTCAACAAAACACACAAAAAAATAAGAACAATGATATAAATGTTTTAAATCACATTTTTTGATGTATTATCCTTGGTGTAGTCCAGTAAAACCCCCAATCCCACAACCCACTTGAAAAACCCTCTGCGTGGTAAACTACTACCACCTGAAAATTTATAGTGTGTATCCCGCATACATGATTAGTGAATCCCACACCCAGTTACATCCGATAACATTATAATTTTGTGTATTGTAAATAATAAGAGATTCAAATACAACTTTATAATTTATTCTGATTATTTAATTTCATTTCCTTCTTCATTATTCCTTGCATAGAAGAAAGTCTCTTATTATTGTTTAAATAAACAACATTGAACAAAATTTCATCTTCCTTTATAAATAGTAGAGAATTGATATTACACTCATCCTCCTTCTCCTACTTCTCATCCTCCTTCTATATATATACGAATTTAAATTTGTCTTATATTCTCTTATTTATTTATTTTCATCATAATCTTATGACAGTAGATATGAAAAAATATCATATTATATCATCTCTTCTTCATTTTCTTCCAATGAAAATATATTTGTGAAATACATTCTTATCTTATACCTTATTATATCTATAGTGAATAATGTACTGCACTTGGTCTCCCCCTCTTTCTTCAAATCATTAGTATATGAAAAAAATTATCATATTCAATTGTCCCTTTTATTCTTCAATACCAATACATATTTAATTTAGAATAAATATTAAATCAGTAATTCTCAAATGTAATAAACTCATTGTTGACCTAAAATATATGTGTGTTTAATAATAATAAAAATAATAATAATAATAATAATAATAATAAAATTCCATACAGGTTTCTCAGTTATTATAATATTTTAACATGTATTTTTTTATGTTTTGTTCAAAATAAATACATGTAACATATTATGGTTATTCACTCTTTTTTAATTTCTTCATAATGATACCTGATTTTTCTTCACATAAATTATCAATTTTAATTCTTTTATAATATCCCAAAAATAATCCTTGTTGTTATGAATTGAATCAATATCGAAATATTTTTATTATCATTAGTGGATTGTCAACATACTAACATTGTAATAATTGTTTCTTCTATAATACCTCATTGGAATACCATAATTTCTTGGGTAATTTTCAAGAATATTATCCTTATGGTTTGTAATAGCCATAGAATTTCTATATTAATTATCATTTCATGAGAATATTTTATACCATGCCACATTTTTGTTCTACCAGGAATCACATATGTGGATGAACCCTATTAATCATTAAAAATATATACATAACCCACACAAATACATCATTTTCCAATATGACCATTCATCAACATCATTCTCCTTTGTGACCACTCTAATTTTTCATTTACCCATGAAACAATTTGACAAAATCATTATCCTGTGTGACCATTCACATATATAATGCATTTTTGTTGGAAATTCATGTACATGGATATCATATGTGACCATTTTTCTTTGTGGATATTATATAATACCATTTGGCAATATAATTCACAAAAATATCTCATTTAGTTTTATTTATTCATCAAATATCCTGATAAAATACTCTATCACTTATATTAATTTTCATTATTTATATAATTCACCTACATGTATAATTATTATATATTTTTCAAAAAAGTAACCAATTATCTATATGGATCACATATGTGACCATTTGAAATTATAATCCACTTATGATTCCAATTTGGGTTTTTCGATAAATATAGTTCATGAACACCATCAGAATAAGTTATATTCCTTCAAATTTTATCAAACATAACTCCTGAAAACATTGTAGGAATCTTGATAAATGTTATAATAATATTTAATAAAAATTATAGTGGTAAAATTTTAATTAGTTTATTTATAGACACAAATCGTATTATTCTTGTCGAGGTAGTCCACTATCACATTACATATAGTGTGTTCATACACCCCTTCATGCATCTAATTCATCACAGTCACTTGAGCAGCCATGTGTGTTACTTTGTAGTCACTTCCACTTGGATACTTTACCAGCTTATTCACCTTAAACTTATTTGTTGATGTACACCCTTCTATCTATAAAAAATATCTTCATACCTTTACGTGAGTAATTATCCTTATACTAGTTACCCTTACACGGGTCACATTACCCTTATATAGAGGATGATAGATACCCTTACACAATCATCATGATGTGTTGGATAATATTATGAACCTAGAATAATACTTTTATTTATGAGTTTTCAATACTTTTTTGAGCTTCATTTTACTCTTACATAGGTATGATAAATTCCATATTACAAAACAAAAGCTTCTAATACTCATACATGAGGCATTGGTTAAATGTTTTGATTTTCACCATAACCTCTATGTAGCTACTGAAAACCCTTTCCTCTACTCCATGCTTCAATTAATTATCATATGTAATCAGTACACCTTTATTTATTATCCAATATTCATTTTTAATATTCATGTGTTAACCATCAACCACTAATTATTGTAATAACTTCTACAACATATTAACCCCACTTTAAAAATAATTACGTGAAAACAAATATAGCTTACACAAATTGGACTCAATAATCCACCATTTGTGTTTATCTGTCAATACCCAAGTAGAAATGTTATTTCAATATATGTCATTCACTCTTATTTACTTACCTTACTTTCATTTCACATTATATAACCATTATTGATAATAAATTAAAATTATTTTCTGAAATATGAATAAATTTATACATAGAAATGTTCCATAAAAATTCCACTCCCAGCCTACGTGAGTCATGGTTGGTTTAGAAAACAAGATTGATTGAAATATACAACAATTATTTCCTTTATAAAATTAAATGACCCCAAATAATGTGAGAACTCAAAAACTCATCAAAAATTATCCAATTATTTTTCCAGATGAGATATATGAAAGATATTAATTAAGATAAAAAAATATAAAACAAAAACGCTTTCATTCACTTCAATACACACATTAAACACATTGAAGTAAAAAATATCATTATTTTACATCAACCATGGTAGTTATTTTTTCTTCCAAGTCATTTATAAAAATAAATCACTCCCCATATAATATAGAATATATTATTTATCAATTAATGATAGATATATAATACATAAACATTAAATTATCAACAATGAACCTTCCCTAATATTCATATTTTCATGGGATAATATTTTATGGTATCTTAATCATTATTATTCACCTGTCACCCCCTCACTGGAAACACACCTAAACATATCCATAATGGTGATTAAATTCATGGATGAATTTAAAAATGTAATAATATGGAGTGAACTCCAAAATAGATTTTCTGTTATTTTTTATATATTTGAAAGCATTCATAACTTTTATATGAATGATCGTATTTAATAATTTTTTTCCAGCATAAAAAATTCATAATCAAACGAAGATATTTTCTTCTTAAGATTTTTTATAATGTATATGGAATGATTGTATCCAACATCAGTGAAGATGATCATCATTAATATTTTAATTTTAAAACCAATTCATAAATCCTTTAATAATGGTTACTTATTTATATTTAATATTATGAATTTATAACACCTAATTCATATCAGGTTCTCCCCTTGGAATATGATTCACCTTAAATTACCTAAATTTTATATAATATATATATATATATATATATATTGAAATGATGTGGATCACCTTTCCCATCAGTTTGAAAAAATATTATGATCTTCTCAACCATATTGTCCATTTGTTTTAGTATTTATTCCTCAAAATATGATTTTCAAATTTCATTTCGACATTGGTGTAATGGATCTAATCATTAAATTTATTTCATTCAATGATATGTTTTTATTAAATTTGTCTGTAAAAATATAGAGATATCTGTATGAAATCATATTTTTTATTATGGATTCTTTTTATGTATGTATTTTGATTTAATATCCTATTTCATTATGTTCTACCGTTTGTCATCTATCACATTGAAATTACTTGAAATAATTTTTTTTGTGTGTTAGAAACCTCTCATTGAATTCATATTTTTCATATAAAATATTCTTTTTAAACCATGTCACTAATATTTTCTTATTTTTCATCTAAAATCAATTCTATCTAAAAATTTTTAGGCCAAACCATAATAATTTATTTCAGTACAGTATTCATTGTCCTGGTGAATGCCCATGTATTATTATAATTTCCTTTTTTTTTCACATTTCTATTTTGATCTGTATTAGTCCTATTGAAAATCCCCATGTCCCTATTTTGAATATTATATTTCTTATGCATTGTGTACAATGATTCCTACTTATGGAACTTATTGGGTGTATTTTATTTCCAAAAATTAATCATATTTATAAAGAATGATGATTCTATAATCATATATGGTCTTATTTTCATATTCTACTTTGAAACATATTGCGATGTAAATGTGTCTATTTCATGATTGTAACAACACCAACACCAGAAACCTGTAGCCATTGTTTTTATTTATTATTGTAGAATGGTTAGAATAAATTTCATCATAAATAAAATAATAGTATAGTAGTCATAGTAAACATGATACATACAAGAAACCCATCTTACATTGTTAATATCAAATGAAAAATAATACATAAATAACTCCTCATCATACATGAAATTCATTACATTAATTCATCTTCATAACCAGGTGATAAGAAACAAAATATGGTTTAGCTGAAATGATCAATAATGGTCATTTAAAAGAAAAAATGTCAAGAAAAAATGAGTGTAATCAACATATCAAGGAAGATATCGAACAGAAATTAAATTTTATCAATAAAATTAAATTTAAATTCACCTATAGTTTTCTTCATATTGAAAATACCAAGGATAAAAATAACCAAATACTGAATGAAGTCAATGCATACTTATTGGAAATCATGTATCTGGAACATGAACATATACCATAAAAACATTCATAAGATTATTTAGACTATATGTAAATCCTTGTTTAATTCTATCATAAATATTTCATTCCATGAGACTACTGATGCATCAATGGGAGATTTATAACTGGGCCCCAACCATGTCTTCTAGTCTAAATCATTCCTAATATATAGATTTATTGAATTAATTAATAAAACATGTTCCCTGTCATTAAATATCTTTATTGGGTAATTCATATGGATTTAACACTATTTCCCATATTAATGACTTTCAATGTAAACATTGTATGATAAAATTGTATACGAATTAGATAATAATCATATTCATAATACAAGAAACATATATATTTAAGAAAAATTAATTTTTAATTTAATTATGATAATAAATAAATAAATCGGTAGTATATACACTATAAAAAATAAATTAGGTGTGTAAAATTAATATATAACTCAGTGAAGTAAAATTGACATACAATCTCTTATAAATATCATATCATTTAACATGGCATTAATAAAATGAACCGATTTTGTATATTCACAATAAATCCACATAAAATAATGGTATATAACACATAATATAATAAAAAATAACTTACCACCTAATCTTAGAATTAATTAATAAATAATTTTTAAGTTTAACCCCAATGAAGTGATATTGAGTTAATAATTACCTTAATAATTTGTAATCAGTCGAATCATATGACCTATAATATTAAAAATAAAAAATAAAATTCACAAAAATAAGATAAAGATATTCATGATATGAAAAATCAATGTGTAGGTACAGCACAAAAAATAAATAAGCATTTAATAATGTATATATCTAACATAAATAGAACTGAGATGAGAAACCCTTACCTTGCACTTTCCTTTAGTGGAATGTGATTTTTCTTTGGTATATTGGTTTAATGAATATTATTAATTTATAATTGTTTAATCTCCATTTTATGGTATTAATTATGATCCCACTATATTATTATATCTCCCATTTTTTAATTATAATCCATTATTATTTTTTTCTTCGGGTATTAAATTCTTTTTTCCAATCCATGAATTGTCATGTATGTCTCAGTTCCTATTCATAGGATATAGTTACATCATCTCTAGAATTATATTCAAGTCATAGATATCATATTTATTCATTATATACCATTTTATAATAATTATTGAATCGTGATAATGTTAAATGAACATTATCACATCCTAGAGACGGTAGGCTCTACATACACCTGAGTGACGATATCATACCCTTAATGGAGAAAGTATTTGAAAGTGGATGGTATATTAATTTTGATAGAATAAATATAATGTCAGAATTATCATATATATCAATTATTTCAACCATTATTCCAAACCAGGTATATTGGTTATTAAAATCAATTACACTAGAGCGTAAAGACGGTAAGTCGTACGTACAAACACACAATGCATTCATTTTTCATAGGATGGAATATGGTTATACCATAATCATAATAAAATATCAGTTTATATATGATACCTTAGATATTATTTTATGATGTAAGAAACACATATAATAGAGGAATAAGAAAAAATGGGCATGACTGAGTCAATAAATATTATTACCTTATCTAAAAGAATCCCCATTTGGGTCTCCTATTAGGGTCACTAGTGATGGCCTTTTGAGGAGACAAATGACTCTATAACATGGATAAGGACGTTAGGAAGATACATGGACAGGTTTTTTTGTACAATATGGTTTATTCTGTTGTGAAAAAATGACTGTAATATTTCCCATTTATAAATAAGGTGAGAGACACTTTTAGTGATCCTCAAAACTTACAAATAAACAGTCTGTTCTAGAGAAAAAGACATATACAAAGCTTATCAATAAATAGGGACTGAAATTATAAATCAAATATTATAAAATTTAGAGTTATTTAAAAAATTTTGAATTTAAAACAATTTAATAAAAGAAAATTTCAATAAAATATCATTATTTTAAAATATGATACTATTCATTTATGTTGACAACCACTACACCAAAAACACGTTTGTGTTAGAATAAAATTCATTAAAACCTCCATAATATGATATATATTTCCGTAATAACATATTATCATTTTTAAAAAATAAAATTATAATAAAATTAATATTTTTAATATTATTTATTTTATTGTTATATTTCTTAATTAATCAATGTATTGGAATTTCACGTGTATTTTATGTGGTTATATAATTTATAAAATTTTATGAAAAAATCTATAATAGATTTAATATCAACGATATTAATATTGAAATTTATTATCATTCATATCATGATATTTTCCTATTTTGACTCCTAAATTATATTAAATACAAAGACACTGACATTTTGAAAATATCTTTATTGTAAATAATAGAAAACAACTTTTCATGGAAAATCTATGTTATAAAATATAATTAAATGTTATGGTGATAAATGTAGAATAATATACATCCCATAATTTTTGTACAAGTTTTATCCATGTTTACACCCTTATATTTTGGTTATAACCCCTATTAGACACCTTTAACCTTTACTATGAAAACATGGATTTAGACTATTTGAGGGTTAATATAGTAAGTAAAAATTTCCAACATACCCATAAATGGATCATTAATGACATTTAATACATTCTACCAATTATTTTTTAAAATATACGTTTTTATGTATTTTATATCATTAAATGAAATATTATTTATTTTAAAATATCATTTATGTCACTTTGAGACTATTAATAAAATTTTCTTTTAAAAATATCCAACCTAAAAGATTTCACAAAAAACTCTTTTAATAAATAAAAATCATATATAGGGAATCATTAAAAATTTTCTATGACATTAACTATATCAAAAAATTTCAAAATTTTACTTTTAATATAATTTATTTTATATTTCATTTTGTAAAATAATTACTACAACATTGTTTTGCGTGAATTTAAGGCAGTAATTTCTTCATTACAAATTTAAAATAAATTATATTATGAAGATAAATATTTTATAATTTAATGGAATACTTGTGGTGAAACAAATATTCTATATTACCACATATTAAACCGTTATACTAATTAAAAACATCACTATGGTATGTTTGATGTTTCATAAAAAATACTATAAGATAATTAAAGTCGTCCATGTGGAAATTCATCCAATGGATTACTTTGGTCCAAAATAAATCATATAATAAAATTAATTCATGTTTTATGATAATTATTTATTCCCCATGATAGTTATTTTTACCATTAATTACATAATTTACGATTAACTGTGGTAATATGACTTTCTATGTTTTCTATTTGTACGATATAAAAATAAAAGGGAATACATAAATAATCTTAGACTTATGATTCCAAATATTGAATTTATTTTTATGAATTTTAAACATAGAAGTGGATAATATTAATTTAAAAATAATCCCATATACTCGGCTTGATAATAGATTTTCTACATAGAAAGTGGTTAAATGTTTACTAAGTTTCTTTATCTATATTCAATGTAAAAATGATTTCAGTTACCTATATTGGATTACTATATGTATAATTAATCTAATTTTACATAACAACCAATTTAAAATATAATATAAAATTAGAAAATATTTATATGAAAATTTATATTTCAATTAAAATAAAAAAAATCACTACTAATTTAAAAATCATTCTTTTCAAAACAAATAGAGAAACATCACCCTAATAAAATTATAATATTATATTTTCTAAATGATTCTTATTCTATGAAATTATATTTATAAAATTTTCAACATATATTTTTTGAACAAGTGCACCATTAAAAGGCGACAAAGAAACACTCAGAAAAATATGGCTTTTTCTACATAAACATAGATTTGTTCCCTTATTATTCTTATCACATGAAATGGATGAATATTAAAACATTTAATTTAATATATAATATACAGATTCATAATTTGGTTAATAATCTTTATACCCACAAATTTAATGACAATGATATAATGATCATATAATAATATTTTCATTTTCATTAATCGTTAATGTTGTTTTCAAAAGAAGCTATAAAATTGATTAAATAAAAAACAGTCCTAAAATAAAGTCATGGGGTGTTTTATTCTCACATAATTCAATAAATTGAATTATATAAATTTATAATTTACCTTTTTAAATTTAAGGGTTGATGTTCAAAAATTACATTGTGGGAAACCCACATCATTACATGTGTGAAGAAAAATTCATCCTAAAAAGTGGAAAATGAAAATGTGATAGTCACTATAAAGAAAATATTATTAATTGGAAAACAGTAAAAGTAATTGAAAATATAGAAGAATATTCCTAATCTAACAATGATGTTTAGAAGGAGAATTACAAATAACATGGTTATTAGAATGTTTACTATCACAAAATTGTAAATCTAAAATTGTTTAAAAGGCTATTGATTTCATAGTATGAAAAATATATAGATAACAATTTTTCCCAAAATAAATTTCCTAGAGTTAAGAAATTATTTTAATATCTAGATTAATAAATCACAAAAATAACCATAAATGGTTTATATCAATATCATAATCATTATTTAATCCAGTGATTGTGCTTTAATATATCTCCACTTCATTTCTCACATCTGAAGATGGATATTCAAGATAATTGTTTTTATAGATGGAGCACTTTTTTCAAGTGAACCATAATTCATTCTTTTAGCCTTTAAATATTAAACACAATCCAAATGGTTATAACATGTCATACATTATCCTCAAATATTAATATTTAAATTTCAACTATATCCATTTATTAAGTTGGTAACCATATGACTCGTCCAAAATCACCAACCCTATTTCAAAGTCCAAAAAGGTCACTAGGTTCCCTAAATCAATCTTAACATTAGATTTTCAAGACAGAATAATGTATATTTTATCATCAAATTCAAAATAAATGAATATATTAATCATCTTAAAATCATAATGAAAACATTCATGTTCCAAATACTAAAATATCATATTTTCAAATGTATCCATAAAAACAATCATATAGAAAACCCGGTAATGATAACATAAACCATCAAATCAATGATAAATTTTATGGTTACCAATAATTCCCCCTAAATATCACTTAGTCATTATTATCTCAATATATAGAATATATTTTGGGTTAACATCCTCAATTCATGTGTCTTACAATAGATAAACTTACATCACAAATAGTTCTCTTCGTTACTAGTATTATTCATCACTTGCATACAAATCATTAAAGTAGAAGTACTATAGTAAAACCCTTATATATCACTTCATTCATAAAACATGTATATTATTGATAATTTTAAAAAATAATTGTTGATTTCATTAACACAATAACTTAGTCATTCCACTTCATTCTTAAACCATTATAAACAAACCATCAATCTTTTCATCATTCCTTTAATATGTCATTTTTAGTATCATCATATTCTTTAGTAAAACCATTAATTGTATGACATTTATGATTCCAATTATTAGTTCCCACACTAGGAAATATATTTTCATAATTCCCATATTTTCCACATTTAAAACATTAAACCATTAATAATATCTTATGGAGACCATTATTTTAAAATTTTCATTTTTTCTTATATATTACATGCTTTATATACATATTTTATACACTGAAATTGTTTTCTTATTCCTCTAATAAAATAAATTACTTATTACTTCTCACATTATCCACATATATGAAACTAAATCATCTTTACTATAACTTTTCCACAAGCATAGAGCTCAGTAAAATATTCACAGATCTTCTTTCGTGATCCCATGAATTGGTGAATGTGCATGTTTTTAATCGTATGTCATCAAAACCAGTTAAGAATAATAACAATAATCATTATTTTAGTCATTATTCCATTTTGTTTCTCAAAAATACTTTGTATATCACATTCATCTTTAATCAATTTGGTTCTCGTTCCATCCATTGATTAAAACAAATATCATAGTGTGAGAAACACTAATCATAGTGACAAATCACATAGTAATAAAAATGTATTTATAGGATGTCTAAGTCATGAATCATTCTAAATATACGATTCCTCATATTTGATATATGTTTTCCAATATAATTATAAAATCTATATGATTATGTCCTATACTTATAATTTCCCTAATATTTTAAAATATGGTTATAGTTCCTAATATATGTTTTCTTACATCATGTTCCCATGATTTGTACTAAACTTCCTTCGATACAAACTATAATAACCTGAATTATATATTCCCAAAGTAGGTGCCTTACGTATTAAAATTAGAATGATCACCAAGAATCTTATTATCACTCCTGATTAACATAATTAGATATTAATACTTATTAAATGGACATTCATTGCATTATAAAAACACATTCTCGGTTACCATAATAGTTTAGTGACTTGGGAAAATTAGATCACATTATTCTATTTTGGTGAATGATCTTCCACATATCTTATAAATATCATTCCCTTTAGTGTACCTACTTAAAATCATTATTTATAATATGTGTAATGGAAACATAATATATTGGTGAACATAGATGCTCAGTAAGGGTAAAAAAGAAATATATATATGCATATGATGAGAATAAGGTTAAGAAAATTGGAGCACAAAATTTGAAAAGAAAACCCAACATATCTGATATCACAATCTTGAATTAAGGAATTAATTTTTTATAGTTCATAATAAAAAATGATAAAGCCTTTATAAGCATAAAATATGAAATGATGACATATAAATAATATTTCGAATTGTTGTAGACATATAAATATGTACTTGAACATTATATATTACGTATATAAAAAGTTAGTTTAAAATTAAAATTCATTATTTTACTATATTCACTAGAAAATCAATTTCTTCATAAAAATAAAAAATTCACCCTACGATAATTTTGAAATTATGATTTTAAAAATGAATTTTATTATTTAATATATAATTTTTAATTCTTTCAAAAATTTATTCTAAAAAAAATTTATTTATAGTGACCAAATGACTATAGAAAAATATATTTCTTAATATTAAACTATGATTTTTTCTTATATTATTCAAATGAAATATATTTGTAAAATTTAAATTAATTTGATTGAATATAAATTTTAAAAATTTCATCTTGTCGTTAAAAATTATATTTCATACTGATTTCATGGTTGTTTTAAAATAATCATATAATAATATTTCATTGTTTTTTTATATTGGGTGTTGTTTGAAATTTAACAAGTCAAAGAAATTAAATTTTGAAATATACATACAATAAAATCACGAGGTGTTACAATTATTACATATTCATAGAAAATAAGAGAAATATTTGTTTGAATCAAATCTATTTGATATAGAAAATTTTCTCTTTAACTAAAATTCTTATATTTTCTTCTCTCTATTTATCCTATTTGATATTTAATTCCATTTTAAATCAGAACTTAATTGATAGTAACAAAAATAATATATAAACATCCAAAATTCTTCACATCACCATGATTAATCGATGAATTTTGATCTTATTTTACCAGCTATATGTTGTCCATAAATTTAAGCATAAAGATCAAGCTGTTTTTGGGAGTTGTTTACCACCTATTAATATATCCACAAAGAAACTACATATACACATATTCTTATATCAACCATGTTCATAGTGGTAGGCTATTATTTATTTAAACTAATCAATGTTTTTCAATAATTCTTATGGAAAATAATAATTTTTATTGAAATTTTTTTTTCAATCTTTTCTCATATTGATTTGGATGGAACCTTCTTATTTACAAAAGATTAAGACAGATCATTAGGTTCTATAATGACCTTATATATATATAATTGAGGTATTTTGAAATTATAATCCTCTTAATATCACTGTTTGATATTAGAAATGTACTTCCTTGATTATCAAGTCTCACCATGACTGACTTTATCATTTCCAAATTTGATTTCTAATATAAGAGAACACTTATTAAGGGAATTATTTTGATCTTACCTTAATTCGATAACATCATCATTTCCCTTAAAAATAATCTAAATATTTATTTAATGAAATTATACCTTTTCATTGGACTGTGAGACTCTATTTGTGATCCAATTTATTTTTATATCCAATTGAGTCTTTTAACATCATTGAAATTCAACAGATCCTCTTCTTGATGTAGGAAAATCTCAGCCAGCTGATCAATAAGAGAGTTTCTTCTGGAGATATTTTTCCATTTCACAGGAAATTGAATCTCCCCTCTATCCCCCATCTGATATTTTCATATGACTCCATAATTTTCACATATTCTAGAAGGAGGTCGAATAGTTGGGTAAACAGAGTTATAAATGAATAATGTTTCTGGAGTGGCCAGATTATTAACAGATCTAAGATAAATATTTACATTTCTAATAAGTGTGGCACTAGTCGAGTATTTGCTTTTTGCAATGAGTTTAATATGGAAAAACGTTCCTTTCCTTTTGAGTACCTTGGTGCCTTGATTTCCACAGGAAGAACATCCATTAAATACTTTGATTGGATAGTGAGAAAAATTACTAGTCAGGTGCTGAATTGGAATAATCAATACCTCTCCATTGGGGGTTGTATTACTCTTGTCAATAGTGTCTTATCATGCATTCATGTTTAAGATTTATCATACATCAATGTCTCACAGGGGTTCACTTCTACAATTGATAAAATTATAGTGTGGTTCATATGGGATGGCTTATTTGGATGCAAGTATCACTAGTCTTCATGAAAAAAGATGGAGAGACCTCTTCATGAAGGAGGCATTAATGTTCAGAATATTTCAGACACCATTCACTGTATGAATGCAAGGCTTGCATGGGATGTTGTAGAAGAGAGTACTCAATGGGGAAAACGCATGTCTACAACAACTGTGGGAAGTTCTGGTGGTGGCCATGGATCCCCTCTCTAGGCGAATATTTCCTTTCTCTTTCTAACTCTATACTTATTCTCCCTGTGGATTGTGGGTGAAAGAAACATCACATTCTGGAATCACAATTGGATGAGGTCATTCCTTGGCTTTCATAGGTGTCCTGCTCCTCAGATAATGTTCAAGAAGGCCAGTAATTATCTTGGTTTTTTGTATACTATTTTGGATGAAGATCAGCAGGAAATTTTTCATCTCATCTGCATCAATTTAGAACTAGACATGTGTGTTTTTACGCCCTCCTCTTCGGGTTTCTTCAATTAAAAGGATTTCTGGAGGACTCTCATTCCATAGGAAAATTCTGATTACTGGAATAACATTTTATGCAGTAGGAATATTTCAACCAAATATAATTTCTTGACTTGGAGAATCAGGAACCAGGGTGTTCCGACTAATGACATAGTCAAGAACTGGGTATTAATCTTCCCTCCAAATGTCATTGTTGTACCATCCATCAAGAAGTGACTTTGAATTATATATTTTTTGATAGTGAACGGGCTTGGGATATTTGGAGCTTATTTGGTGATTTTTTGGCATTTCATTACACTACTAGTCGGGACAGAACATTCTTGGAACGTTTGTTTCTTGGAACGAATAATTCAGCTGTGGAAAGGCTTTCAAAGGCTCTCATTTTTAATGCAGCATGTTGGTGCATCTGGAAAGCTAGAAACAAGACCAGGTATAAAGGAATTACCTCTTCCAGCAGATCTAACATCATGAGAACCAGGTCACTTCTGTTGGATATGGTTAATGGTATCAATAACTCCCGAGATGCACATTATCTGAGATGCTTGCAAAGTAGTGTTTCTCTGGACAATCCCATCCATGGATGGACTAATGGACAGTAGGTGAGATGGCTCCCTCCCACTTCTGGTCTTATGATTAATTTGGACAGGTCCTGCAAGGAGGGGATCCTTCATGGTGGAGGTGTGGTCCGAGATAGCAGGGGCATCGTCCTTCTTTCTTTTTCCCCTTTCTTTGGACATGGGACGTCGATTCATGCAGAAGCTAAAGAAATGTTCACAGGTATGATTTTATGCCAATAGGAAAATATTGATCTTTTTAAGGTGGAGGCTGATTCTACGATTGTACAGGACTCCATGCATGGCAATGTTTCCACTCTGTGGTCGATTATGTACATCATCAGAAAATTTAAATTCATTCATGCTAATAAAACATAGGTGGTGCACACTTTGAGGTAAGGAAACAAGGTTGTGGACCATCTTGAATCCGTGGGTATTACAGATCAAGGCCCTGGTATCATTTTCTTGCCTAGATCCATTTATTTTTGAAACATGAAGGGGTGAATTTGATTAGAGGCGATAAGCTTGTTATTCACTACTTTAGGCCCCCGTAGATTCTCTACGATCTTTTGGACTTCTTATCTTTTTGGATATATGTCTGGTGGTACATTTCTCTGTTTAATAAAAAATTATCTTTGAATGAATTAATGACTATCAATCTCATTAGTGGACTCATAGATCTCTTTGATTGGGTTGAGACACACATCCTAATATTTTGATCATCTCACCATGAACCCCTAATTAACATCTTATATTGATGTATCTTATTTTGAGATCAAAATGTAAATAAGATCTATTTTTCTTAAACCCTTCTCCAAGTTATCTTCCACAACTTAAAGTTTTCTATACTCATCATATTGGCTAAAAAATATAAAAAATAAAAGAAAAAATTTCTTGAAGAAAATGGATAATATCAATTAATTATTAAATTTATTCATCTATTGACATATGATGAAACTCATTTTATAATTCCTATTTTGAAAAATTTGAACCATAATATTTACATACCATAAGATCACATAAATATTTTGATCCCATTATGGTTTTAATGATTATCAAATCTTTTGTTTTATACCAAACCATAGGTTCTTATAATTATATCCATGATAAATAATTCTTTTCTAAAAAAAATTAAACTTCTCCTTATTTTGATTAGTTGTAAAACAATTTTCAACATATTTGGCTCTTTCTTTTTCATATTCATTAATATATTGGTAGAAACTTACTTTTGAATTGAAAAATACTGATCTAATCAAAATATAAACATTATTTTAATATCTATAAATAGTCCTTAAATATTCAAACAAGAATAAAATTAGATTTCTAATCCAAAAGTGTTAAATTTCCCTCGGATACCAATTTTAGTGACAAAGTAGGGTTATATTTAGCACAAATATGCGGTTGAATAATTGTAGGTCCAATTTATTCCTTTAACCCTTTTATCTTTTAACATTATGATCTATATCTTATTAGTGAGAATTTATTCTCTATCCTTATCCATGTTACAAAATCTTGTTCAAATTTATTTTAACAAAATCAAACATAGATATATAAGAGGCCCAATAATTGAAAAGTTTGACCTCTCTACTGGAGAAGTCTAACCCATGGTGTGATATGGTAAAATCAATGGTCATAAAAGAAAGTAGTAAAACCCTATATGTGTTACAATCATTTTTACTAATATTGTAGATTTTTTATCCCACACACTTGTTTGGTGTATCCCAAACATAAGTACATATCATAACACTAGAATTTAATATTGGGGAAAATAATATATTCAAAGTCAATTGTAGAATTGTTTCCTAACATTGATATGATACTCCTAAAACATATTCCATATCATAGTAGAAGGAATATTCTTCTTCATTTTATGCACAATACTACACAAAAATACTTCTTATTTTACTCACCGTGAAAAACTCAAATAAAAATCTATCTTATTATTATTATTTTTTGTACATAGAAACAGAAAGATATATCATTTTCCCTTATTCCATTCTTATTCATATTCCTTAAAATATATATATATACACATACCTCTTATAATATTATATTTTCTTCTTCCATTTTATTTTCACATTTATATTAACTTTTCATTCTAATTTTCTCTCATCTTATATGTTTATTATTCAAGGAAAAACCAACTTCCCTTTATCAACATCTACTAGTTCAAATCGAAAGGATATGATTGAATAAACAAATTCATGTATCTATTTTCTACCTTAATAAAATTAAATATATTTTTTAGAATATATAGTAAATTGGTAATTTTTCAAAATCCTAATTTATCCAAAAAAACCTTTTATATATATATATGATAATAAGAATAATAAATGAAAAAATAGTTTTTATATTTTCCTGATATTTTCTACTATATTTTCATCCATGATTTCTAATTCCTAAATACGCATTACCATAATATGTTATTCTCTCTTTTAAATCAGTTACAGTGAAACTCAAATGGCCTTCTCATTTATTATAGATATTACTTTTAGAATAAAATCATGTAATTATTAATCATAATTGTGTCGTGAGACACGATCTTCATATCATGATTTTCTTCAATAGAGGGCCTTCTTACATTCTCCTTTATAATTTTTTCTCCCAAAATACCTCAATTAAATTCCACTAATTACATGTGTATTATTATTATATTTCTCTTTTTGGTTTATAAAATCCACTTTATTTCCATATTTATTATCATTCCATGAGTAAAATGTATCCCACATCAGATTATCTATGTAGTAAGAAGCACATATTTGTCTTAAAAATATTCATTATATAAAATGGATTCCTAATCTAATTGAATATTTCTGTCTCATGTGTAACCATTCAACTACTTCACTCACCTTTGATGCCCTTTAACTATTTTATTAGCCTCTGTGGCCATTAGTCTACTTCATTATCTAACTTTAATATTTTCATATGTAGTTCACTAATAATAACCATTTGGATATATGGATCTCATATGTGACAATTTTTATATGTGGATCAGGAACACGACCATTTGGATATATATATCACCAACATGGATGAGTACCTTTATGTATTCACCAGAAATGTTGAATAATATCTTCATCACTTATGTTCTTTCTTTATTCTTTATATATGTCACCTATATGGACCACTTGACAATATAGATCACCTATACAACTATTTTTCAACATGGATCTCCTACATGTCCATTTTCCTATATTATTCAAATATGTGTCCCATTTCCATTAATGGATTAAATATAATTCCCAAGCACAAAATTCATCACTTTTATTTTTTATCCTTATTTAAAAATTCAGTCATGCATAATTTTTAGAAATCATAATAATGTTCATCATGATATTTAATCAAAAGAATCATTATTCACTTTTCACTTACTAATTTATTTAAAAATTGTTTCTTCTCTATATTGAAGGAATAACAATAACTACATTTACCAAGTGTGTATTTACTCATTAATGTGGTTAATTTATCAATGTCAGTTGACATACCATGTATGTCCACTTGCGATTACTTCCTCATATTAACATGGCTATATGATTCCCATAATCATTCATAGTGGTCACATAACCAAGTCTCTCTGTAATTTTATTTTTAACAATATGGGTCATGAGCCACACACTCAATACACATACATGGTTCTCTTTATCGTTAAACAAAAGTCTCGAGATACAGTTACACAATCTTTAAAATGTGTAAGATACATTTAAAAAGTCTGAAATTTTTTTCTTATGTATGTGTTCAAAACCCTTACATGAAGTTCTGGATATTCTTATGTAACTGTAATAAATTATTTGGTGCCCTTAAATATGGCATGGTATATAGCTTTAATAATTTCAACCATTACATTTAAAATGGTATTAATCACCCATAAGACTATTACAAGCTAATGTTATTCTATATTAATAATCAGTATATATTTATTCAACATCAAAGTATCTTAAATATTCATGGGCTAACCATAAAACTACATAGATTGGAATAAAATATCCAATATATAGTAATTACATTTAACATTATTACATTAATTTAAATAAAATTAGAAAAAAGTAATATTTTTTAATTATGGTGAATAAATATTAACCATTCTATGGTTATATCCATGAAATAATGGAAGCATCACTCATGTGTATATAAAAACAATCATCTCAATGCAGTGATGTAATTATTTTTTATCTCTAATTTATATGAACGGGTATAATTTTGAATGTAATGAAAATATATGATATTAATATTATTATCAAATTTCTAGACATGGAAGATCCATCCTTCAACATCGTGGACCACAATTGCTGAACAAAAACAAATATGAAAAATGTAGTAGTTAACACCTGAAACGATATTGATAATGAAATATTAATAATGAATTGGTTAAAAAAGTTTTTAATTACACCATGTTTGGTATTATAAGTATTATAATGGTTTTTTTTTATAAGAAAATTTCAATTTATTTTATTGTAATTTATATATCGTATGAATCAAGACAGGCTTGATGTTAGGTTTTTATCTCATTTTCCCTTCATTTAGATTTTTTTTAATATTATAATGCAATATATTATCTCTATACTGTATATAATACCCTTTAATATATTTTATAATAACATGTGATTAAATAAATTTATATATATAACCATAATATATTCATGAATATAATTATTTTGTATCCAAAAAATACTGATGTCGTAAGGGTTATTCATCTAAATTAATCTTCATTAAGACCTGTTTAATGTTATATAACAATTTTTCTTATAATATGTATATATATATATATATATATATATATTATAACAATTATACTAACTAATTAATGGTATATAATGTAACAATTAGGTTTAGATCATTATAGAGATTTTGATTTTAAGGATACCAATGTGGTAAGGGTTTCAAGTCTCAATTTCTCTTATTTGGAACATATATTATATTAGACACCTACATTTAGTTTTTAGGTGTATGTACATAACAATTGTTATTTTTTCATGAATATAATAATTTGAATGGTATTATATATTTCAATATATGTTATATCTATAATGGAGTCATGAATGAAATTTTACCACAGTGTAATGGGGTTCATGTTACAATCACATTTTTACAATGATTGATTATGCATAAATTTTCTAATGATTAAAAATGTGATATATCTATCCATTTATTATTTTTTTCACATTTGGTTACATCTATAGATTAATTTTTTTCATTTAATTTTATTCCCTTTATATACTTAATAGGTTTTAATATTATGTTTTAGGAATACTAAATTAGTTTTTCTCTTCAGTCAAAAATATTTTCTGCCATGTCCATGTATTTAATAAATGTTCTCATGAATATTTTTTTTAATTCTCCAAATAATTATAAAATAAAATTTTAACCAAATTGTATATTTTTTGTAAATATTTTAATGGAATATTATTAATGTCTTCTAGAAAATGAACCTGTAATTGTTTCAAAAAAAATGTGAAAAGAATATTTTTTAACATAATGCAAAAAAAAACTTTGTCCAATATTGTTAATACACTTTTCCATAAAGATATCACAATATATTTTTAGATTTAATTATAAATACATTTTTTCCCATAAAATTTTTAATGGGTTGAAATTTTTAATAATTTATTTCAAAAAGAAAATATAAATTTCCTCATGAAATGTCCTAGTGATCTAATAAAGTTGTTTTTCATATATAAAAACGCCATTGTATTTTACATTTTATTTTCTGAAAATATGATCAAATGTTAAAATATTTATTCGTTATATGATATTTTATTTAATTATGGTAAAATTTTTATGAAACTTATTTTTCTTCCATGGGTTATGGAATGTTGTAATGATATACGTTTTCATGATTTTGAGTCATAAATATATCTTGATAATTCTTATGTGATGGGTTGTTATGTTAGAATCCCATGGATGGTAGGATATTTTATAAACCAAATAAGTATGGGTATTTTAGAACCCTACAATACATTGCAATATGATGAATTGGTTTTGAAACATCTAAGAGGTAACGGATTTAAACAAAACATATAAGAGATGAATGAGTTAACTGGATGGATGTTAATCCTGAGAGAATTTTCTAAATGAATAAATAGCCATTTATTTATGGGATATTTTTCAAAATGATAGTATTGAAATTATAACATTATTGGGAACATTATTTTATAAAATTAAATGAATGAAAAAAACACATATTCTTTTCATATGACATGTTCTCATGGATCAAGATGGATTAATGATTACTAAAAAATCTTATGTATTTTTTCTTTTTATTAGTAAAAACATTTTTCCTTGTCTCATTATTATGATCAATGAATTGGTATGTTTTATTATCTAATGATAATATAATTTTTTTATACAATTAGGATTATTATATAATTACTAATTATAATTGATTAATATCTCTTATGATTATCCTTACTATGAATTATAACTCAAATTTGTTATGTTTATATTCCATGAGTAATGGAGAATGTTTTTAAGTATGTTATATCTGAGAAGGGTTCATGTTTTGAAGAACATAATAGTAAATGATGTATATATTTTATGGACCATTGGTTTGTGTATTTATTTTTAATTATTCAATAAACCTTTAAAGTTATAAAATGTATTTTATTAAAATCTAATGAAAATTTTTTCTAATAAGATCCATTATTTATGTATGAATTTTTTTTTCATTGTCATTAATATCGAATAATGTTTTATATAATTATGGATACTATGATAAGAAATTATTAGTGAGAACAGATAGGATAATCCAATGTACAAGAGAAAAATATATGTTTTGTTAATTAAATGAGTGTTTCTTCCAAAATAAAATATATCCCTCTATAAAAAATATAATTGGTCATGGTTTTTTTATATATTCATCTAAGGGAGATAACATCGAAAAGTGTTTGTCGAGTATATATCATCAATAATTTTAGATCACGTTGAATGTTCCATTACAATGCACTTGGTATGAAACTCCGTGGGGGATATTATTAGAGAAATTCACATTTTAATTATGGGTTATTATTAATTATTTTAATTTTTAAAAACCATGGATGACCTAGGTTAAACCTATGGTGTCATAGAGTGAATGAAATCCATCATCAATTAGATATCCAATAAATTATATTCATGATTATAATATTTAAAAATAGGATTAATGTTTCTCTTAATATGGTTTTTAGTTTCATATAATGGATGGAGCTATGTGAAACCATGATAATATGGTATATTATGGGAAAGGAAATGATTGTACCCCTGATTAATTGAATATTTTGGGAGAATGAATTAATGAACCTATTTTTATGATTATGAAACATTCATAATCCATGAATCATTATAATATGAAAAATGAGGGAATGAAGGAAGAACATTCTATTGAGTTCATCATGAGGAAACACCCACCATATTTTAGTGGGTTAACTAATAAACTTGTTGATTAAAAATGTATATGTATCAATAATAAAATTTTTACATTCTCTAGTTCATGGAATATAAATTTTTTTATTTTATGTATTTACCATTTTTCAAGTGAAGGATATCAACGGTATAATCATATCAAGATAAATATGAAACAAGCATAAATTGTATCTATGGAGTGGGATGGGTTTTTGAGCTTATTTTAATCTATGCTTATTTCATCGTATTATTCATTCGATGATGGAGACCGAATTCCTTGTTCTTAAGAAGATTGATGGATAATCATTGTCTATAATCAGTGATATATATAATAGTATTTACTAGTAATGATAAAATAATTCGACAATAAATCATGGTGGAAATAGATATTAGATTTAAAAATAAATTTCATGTTTTGAAAAAAAATATTGGAAGAAATCCAAAGAAATTGTAATAAACCAAACCATATAGTGAATAAGATATTTTTTCTATTATGCATTATGTTTCAAATGAAGCATGGATAGAAATTTATTAAGGGTGATGATAAAAATTTGAAGTGTCTAAGATAATGACATCATGAAATAAAATGTCCATGTAATGGGAAGAAGATAGGTATTTTTCAAAATCGATAGAAATATCTACAGAATGAACCACCCAAACTCTAATTTTTTAGTTATATTGATTATGAATCTTACGAAAACCAATTCTTGAAACTGCTGTTGAATAATAATGGTCAATGTTGAAAACCTATTAGTCCAATATACAAATTTAAATCTCTTATGACCACTATCAGCAAGGTGGGGTGAGATAAACATGTGGTAAAAGGTACCATTATCATCCAATATATAACTTTTAATGTTCTATTTGATTCTATTTTTTTCCAATCGTTTATAAGTAATTATTTTTCCTTATTTGTCAAATTATAAACTAAATTTTTGCATTATAAAAAATTAGTAAAAAAATACTAATGGTATAATTATCACACTCCAAGTCTTTGAATCTTCGCTAAATGATGATTTTTGGGAATTTTCTCCATGAAAAAAAAATATATTATTACTCTAGTTAAATTTGATGTAATAATGGTCTCATATGGGATTTATTTAAATAAACCATACATCAATTTTCTAGTAGGGGATGTAAATTTTGAAATTTCAAACCAAACTATGATTTTATATCACTATGATGATAAATATGAACATACAATGGAAATTTTATCCATTTATTAGGACTTGATTCCAATAAAAATATAGTATTTTTAATTTATTTTTGGGTATTAACTCCAAATCAATGATATTACCAGTTTAAATGACTTTTTTAACGATTTCATAAAGAGATACATATTCTTTATATGAATCATGATGTTGAGTTTTCAATAGAACTCATACTCGGTGATACACATATTTCATATAATTCATATAGAACAAACATAATTGAGTTGTAGGAATTGATGAAATTAATATAGAAGAATCTTGATATGGATTTAATTCTCATAAGTAAATAAACTTTTGGGAACCTATTCATTTTATTAAATTAATATGTATCAATAATACTGATCATATATAATCAAGAAGTTAAAAATATCATGATCTCGATATATATCATCTTCCCCATATTCATGATTTTTATGATCAATTAAGACGGGATAAACATTTTTCTATGATTGAACATCGATACAAATACTATAAATTAAGGATAAAAATTAAATACATATCGAATATAACATTTAATTTGGGGGTTGGACCCTATTAATTTAAATTCATTTCATTTTGCCTTAATAATTCCCCATTACCCTCACATATTTAATTAATAATGTATTTTAGTACTAACATGATCAGTTTTTAGTAGTCTTTGAAGATTGTATTGTTATAATTTCTATGAGAACATATGTATGTGATTCTAACATAAGGACTGTAATAAATACCCTAAAGATGTGTATTTTATACGAAAAACTTCTCAAGTATGATTCATATCTAAATAATGTCTCATTTTTTGGATATAAAATTTTAAGATAGGGTATATTAGGGGATCCATCAAATATAGAAGTTATAGAATATTTTCCCAAACAAATAAAAATAACTAAGATACATTTTTTCATATTTTAGATTGACGATGGTAGTTAACTGAAAAGGATTTAACATGGATATCTATTATAATTTCCATGTTAAAATTTAAGGGAGTTATATTCCTTTGGAATTATTATTTTGTATAAAATAACAAGTAAATGATGATGAGGGTGGTCAGTGCGCCTATTCACACACTGCCTTGTAGTGGGTAATGATTTTTTATTTATAGTGATTTATAAAAAATTATATGTGGTGTGTTCTGATAAATTATGATATGGTGGTTGATCATTCATAAGGCTAACTGAAGGATCCTGAGAAAGAATTCCAGAATTGGAATTTTTTGTTAGAATCTATGATCATTACATTAATGATTGGTAGTTATTATCTTCATAATGAAATATGTAACATATATATTGATCATAAATTATTAATGTATTTATTCACACAATTTTTGTTGAATATAATTTCAATAGAATGGATGGATTTGATTAATGATTTTGAATTCACTATACATTACCACATAGGGAAAGTGAATGAGGTGGCTGATGTATTGATTCCAAAGTAATATATTATGTTATCATCGAATAGGATCATAAAAGATTCAAAAATTATTTATATTTAATGGATGTAACTTGAAATATTAATTTAATATGGGAAATATTATATAGATAAAATTATTATTCAACCATATATCCATGTAAATATTAAAGAGACACAATAGGAGTATGTAGAGCTATGAAATATATTGTGAAATAGTCTTCAGGTTAACCTTAGTTGTGAGGAGCCATGTATGTATCCTATAAATATTAGACAAGAAGATAAAACTACTATAAGAAGATCACATCAAATAATTCCTTTTTATCCAATATTTATTAATATTTATAAATATTTTTAATAGTATTTAGATTGGGGATAAAACTAAGATAGATACTGTGGATTTTTTATCTCAATGCTAGGTATGTTTTCATGTTATGGATGAGAGACATAAGTCGAAGGGGTTATTACAAAAAATATCCCTAGAATAATTAAAAAGGGGAAAGCATCACCATGAATTTGATCTATGGAATATACTTATTGTATGAAATAAATAATACTATTTGGGTTGTGGTTGATTTCATAATGTTGTTTGTGCACGTTTTTATACATTAATATTCATCTTTATATCATATTTATAGGATATTCATTAAAAACATGGTAAGGATATATGAGATATCACATTATATTAAATATTAACAAGATTCAAGGTTTATGATTATGTTCAAGAGAATTATTTTATAATATCTTTATACAAATATATTTTTCAATAATTTTTATTGTCCTTGGATTTATGGTCATTCTACGATAACCATTCAAACCCTAGAGTATATGTTGAGATAATTTTCACTAGATTTCAAAGGAGGTGGGATCAACCCCTTCCTATAGTCTATAATTAATACAAAAAATAATTTAACTCAAAAAAAATTTAGAATGTCATGAAGCCTAATATGATAGTAAGTGTCCAAAAATGATTTGATTATATGTTGTTAGATAAATAAATCTATTATTATCTAATCTAGATAAGGAAAATATTTAGAATTTTTGATCCATTAAACAATACATAAAGGAATCTATGAGTTTATAGAATCATTATGATGAGTATAATTGGTGATATAAATAATTAAAGATCAGTTCTATGGTTTTCTTATGAATTTTTGAATGGAAGAAGTATGTGATATTTTAAAATAAGGTAAAGATGATTCCTAGTTATTTTGATCCCTTCGAGAATCATTACCAAGTAGTTATTGTACCCTATCACTTTACACTCCCATTAAATTTATAACATGTTCACAAAGTATTCCATGTATCTCTATTATGGAAGAATAAAATTGATCAAAAAAATGTAATGGAAATTTCTATTATAATGTTTATGAATGATATTTATAATGAATTACATCCAAATGAAATCTTGTATTATGAAGAGAAATTTCTAATGAACATGACTACTCTACTAGTTAATTTTTTAGAGGAATCAATAACTTGTGGATGATATTAAGAACATAAATACATAGTGAGGTATATAAATATTTCTATTTTTTACAATATTTATAGCACTTGAGGGTAAAATTCAACTAGAGGATAGTAAAATGTAACAACCAATGATTTTTTACATATTATATTTGAAATAAAACATGAATTATTTTATTCCATGCCTTACATAAAACCTCGTGTCTATATAAATTACCATATAGAAAACTATGATAACATAACCATTAAATTATTAGAAATGAATAGTAAAAACATTATGAAATGTATTTATAATGGTTTTTATTTTAAAAATGTATTGATTGAAGGATTATAAATAAGTACTCAATTTTATCTAACATCATTTTACACGTAAAAAATATGTTCTCTAGAATAATAATTTTTGTCTTATTTTTATAGGCGAGAATTATAATTAATTTATTTCATTTTTAGATATTTTAATTTATTAAATTAATATAATTTTTCTAATCATCATGTAGATATTATCATATTTTTAATTATTAGTATTTTCCCAAAATGATTAAATTTTATATGAATATTAAAAAATAAATGATTTTGTAAAAAATATCATTTCTTTTCAAGTAAATGGATTCTTAACTCCACATAAATTTTATTTAATTATAATTAATATAATTAACTACTTTATAATCATCAGTATAATTCATTTTTTATAAGTTCTGTCTCTTCATGAAAACAAAATTTTCAATGAATTTTTTAATGAATCCAATATTTTTTAATCTTATTAAATGATACTAATAATTATTTTTTAATTGTTTAAATTAATTTTATAGAATATATATGAAATAATATTTTAAAAAAATAATTTTATTATGCTTATAAGAAATGTAATATATGTAATTTATATTAGGTTCTTAATGATTTTTTCTTCTAAAATAGGGTTTAATTGTGAGCTGTGAGCTCGTTAAATGTTAAATTATTCTTAATTTTATAAATTAAATATATTTAACTAGAATTAATATTTATAATTAATATATTTAATATATCTTAATGGGATTATATAATTTTTTATTCATAGTAAATATCATTAACATTTTTTACCATGTTTAGTCCAAAACATCATTACCTAGAGGTTAAACCAAGATATAATGGTTTCATTGCCAGCCACACCTATTTAATTCTTCCCAGAAAAAAATATTTCGACCATTAAATATATTAACTTAATATACACAGAATTCAGGGGTTATTATTCTATGAATGTGACCTTATATCATGAAATATTTTTAAAATTCTATTTGTGTCCCTCTTCAAAATTATTAAAGGGAACCACATATCCTCCCTAATTCAAACCATTTGAGCATAAAATATCTTCAATTCCCTATGCAATTTTTTTCTTGATTCCTTAACATCATCCTATCGATTTTTTTATTCTCTTTAGCCCAATCCATAAAGGGTTAATTTTTAATTTAAATGGAGGTATCTCAATGAAGAGGTATAGATCTTATCTATGTTCTTAAAATAGTATTTCAATTTGTACTTCTTATAAAAATGATGTATAAATAAAAATATAATGGAAAAAGTCTAGTCAATTTACTAAGATGTTATTATGGTTATCCCACCCCAATTTACAACCTATTCTCATGACAATGGGAGACACATGTATCGCTTGTCTGTTTTTGTCGATTATCACCTCCGCACAGTGATGCATTTAATATCCCACCATCATCATTCAAGGGTGGTTATTATGATATATTTGGTGTTTATTTATTGAATTTTTTTTATATTAATAATTTTTAATGGTGAATTAATATTCAATTTTTGTCTTTCTATCCACTAAAAAATGTAAATATCACTCATGTGTATTTACAGACAGCCATCTCCATGTGTTGGTTAAATACATTTTTCATCACTGATTTATTGGAATTATAATCACTATTAATATAATAAATATAATGTATATTTATATCGTTATTAAATGTGTGGATATCAACAAACCATTATTAATTTCCATAGACCATAACCACAAAAAAAATCACATGAAAAACGAAGCAATTGAAACATTAAATGATAATGATAATGAACGATTATAAATGAATTAGTGATATGATGTTATAAGTAAAACATTAATGTTATTATATGTATTAATATGGTATTATTTTAGAATTATAATATAATTTTAATTTATTATATAGGATGCTACAGTTCTTACAAATCAAGATGGACTTGAAGTAAGAGTCTCGTATCAATTTCTTTTCATTGAGATAAGTTTTAATGTTATGAATAAATTTATTATTTTTATTGTTTATATACTATAAAAGAATATATTTTTAATACTCCATTATTGAATGATATTTATTGATAGAACCATAAGATTTTGAATCTTCCGATTACATTCCCATAAAAAATTACTAAAGCTTGAAGGGTTCTTTATCTCATTTTTTCATTTAGACCCTTTTAATATTAACAAACTATTTAAATGATTATGATGAGTTTATATAGATTAATTGAATTTTTTTAATTTGTATCCTTTTAAATTATTTATATATAATGTTACTATCATGACCCATCCCCTAGGGCCCGTGTTGTGACTACCCCAAGCCCGCCTTCAATATTCCAGGGGCTGGCGACTAGCACCAAAGTCGCAATTCCCTAAAACTGGGAAGGCGTTGCATTTATAAACATTAAAAAAACACAACAGAGCACATAGTGGGATATGAAACACTATGTAATAATGTATAACAAAAGAGTGATGGACGTAAAAAAGGGAATGGAAATACAAGCCCAACTGTAGAGTACAAGAAATTGAAAGTACAAGTATAACTGAGGAAAGAAACAAAAAATATCTACTAGGTCATCCAATGGGTTCCTACCGAAAGGGTTGGTACAGAACACCTCATCAGCACTCCACATTCGCCCATCTCCTCCGTGTATTGTCATTCCATTTGTTCCACCTATGGGTACCATTCAGTCCTGGTACTCTCAGCCTAAGTCAGTGATGTCTGTCATCTACATCCAACACAACGAGGTGTGGGCATAGCCCGTGCAGGGGTGAGTATAACAATACACAATAGGTACCCCGAGACCCTAAAGGTCTCACAAGATTAAACAAGGATAAACCACAAAGTATGAAATCAACAGATAACCTTACATAGGTATATTCCCATACATATACCTAAGTCATCAAGTGAACCATCTCAATCATGAGAAAAACACACAAAACCTGACTCATCTCAACCAGGATTTTATTCAAATTATTGAAACCTCGGCTGCTATATAACTCCTCAATCGATTACAGTGGGATTGCTATGACACCAAATGCACTTCCCACTAACCTAGGAATGCTGAGGTACTCCTCCTGTCGAGTACTATGGGTATGTTTCATCACACAGAGGCAGTTCCCACCATGGTTCATCCGCCACAACCAACCCCCCCCCCCCCATAGCCCATAAAGGTTCTCCTCCTGTCGAGTATCGCAGGTCTGATGCCACAGCCAGGCGCTGCCCACATGGCTAGTCGAGTCACTCTGAATCAATCGTTCATCAGTCGTCAGGTCTCAGCCAGCTACTAGGTTTCCACACAAAAGCTCGCTTTCCTGCAAAATATCCACTCCACAAGATAATGTTTGATTCTACACTACAACGATGTCCCACTAAGATGTATCCAAAAGGTCTTCCATGGCATAGGGGTCTCAACGCAACTGACAATGCCTCAATCAGACGCCCGGTATTTGAGTTATTAGCCTTTCAGTACTGAGGCTTAGTTATATTCGTGCATGATCCAACCTGGACGTATCTCAGCCATATCCCAAACTCTAGTAGAATACACTCATAGGGACCTCTTTGCTCCAATATTACCAGTTCCACTGACAGTTCATCAAACAGACATATGGTGCCAATGATATGGCCAAAATAATGTAAAGGGTCGTAGTGGGCCTGGGTCCAGTCCAAACCGATTCAGGTCGACCTGGCCTAACCCATTGGGTCTAGTCCAGCCCGTTTGGTGGGCTAGAATGTTAGGTTCAGCCCGGCCCACTAGGCTCAGCCCAGCATACCATGAGGAACTGTGGAGAGCCTCAAGGTCATGGGGCAGTGTGGTCGGCCCGAGGCAGCTTGCCTCAGATGGGAGCCACGAGGGGACGGTTCAGATGGGGCACCATGAAGGTGTAGTTGGGGCGCTTGGGTGGGGCCAGTGTGGGGGCATGGATTGGGATGGCAGCGTGACAGGAGAAGAGACGCGGCTAGTGAGGGTGGTGTGAATGGTGCGAACGTGCGACCGACTTAGGTGGCGCGACCGGTGAGGGCATCATGACCGAGGTGGGCGGTGCGACCGGTATGGTCGGCACTGCTGGGGGTACGGCGCGGCTGGAGAGGGCGGCGCGGCGTGACTGTGTCATAGGGAATAGTTTGGTCAGTAGTCAGAACTTTGCAGGGGCTGTGCAGGTCCCTGAGGCCATGGGTGGCGCGGTCGTTTCCCTTTTCGCATTTGTCTACTTCGCCGCAGTTTTAAAGAGAAACATAAAGAAGATCAGCAGGGGGTGGGCCATGTTATTTTGACTTGCACCATCCACATCTAGTTTGGTAGCAATCGTTTCATCAATAAAAAAGCACAAAAACCCTCCTGAAAAAATAAAAACATTCCCATTCTTTGTTTTCAAAAAAAGGCAGAACATGAGAAGAAATCATACGTAAAAAAACTAAACCCCTACCTCATTTTTTGTTCGTCGACATTGGCATGAGAAGGCGGACGGTGATCTGTTTTAGACAAACATGTCCTACATCAAAGGTGGTTCCTATGAATAATGTAAAAGTCGAGGTCTTTCTTCATAGTCGATGGCATTCCTCGTTGAAGTTATTTGTCGTTGGAGCGTTCTTCGTTTGGAGATTTCTCCCATGTTCCTCTTCTTTTCAATCCTCCATTGCCAACCAAATAAAAAATTCCAATCCAAAATAATAGAATAAGTTATCTATTATTTAATTATTGACACAACATTCAGAATGGTTAAGTTGGCTTAATTAAATGTTAGAGGAGTTAGCACATTTATTGGCATGTGCATTGGAAAAATAAAGGTGGAGGAGGTCAAGAGGCTCTCCCTCATTTATGAAGGTGTTGAGATGTTTTTCTAAATTAAATGTGAGGTTTTGTCACAGGTGGTCCCCACACCGTAACCACTCATGGGAGGTTAGGTTCAGGTGGGCCCCAACACCATAACCTCTCATTGGAGGTTAAGGTGTGGTGTTCCCCACCTCCAACATCCACATGGGTGGTTATTATAGATAAAATAAAATAAAACATGTGCTTATTTTATTTTATTATTGCCATGAAGAACCCAAAAAACTAACTTTCGCTCTCGATTGACTGTCATCAAGGTGAAAGTCTTATTAAGCGAATATCGGCGCTATGAGTTCAACTGTGTCCTCATATTTCAATTTTGTGCACCTATTCTAATGTTAGAAAAATCCTCTTGTACGTATACTAAACGTACCCAAAAAAACTGCCAAAATTGATTCCAGGAACACCGGGCCTCATAATCACATGTCATAAACTTTCATGAACTCGTAAAATTTCCATATATTAAAAAATATTACATGGAAATTCTGGGTCTCTACATTCTCCCCACCTCAAGGAAATTACATCCCCATAAGCCACAACACATAACTAAGGGAACATGTGGGGCTACTGAGCACACATATGAGCATCCCTCTCCCATGTACTATCCTGGAGGTTCCTTTGCTGCCAGTAAATGAGCACCAGAGGTATCAACCATCCATGAAGGACCCACTCCTGTAGATCCTCAATCTCTACTAGAACCTCTGTAAATGTTCCCCATTGTCGATGTCCAACTCGCCTTGGTCGAGGATGTGAGAAGGTTCGTGCACGTATCTCCTCCGCTGGTATACATGGAAGACGTCGTGCACCCGGTGCAACTGAGGTGGAAGAGCTAAGTGGGATGAAATCTCAGCAACTATTATGAGGACCTAAAAAGGTATGATGAACCTCAGATATAAATTTATGCCTTGTCCAAATCTCTGTAGGCCTCATCAGGGTAAGACTAGTATAAAGAAGTAGTCGCCATCCTCGAACTCCAGAGGTATCCTTCTCTTCTCGGCATACGACTTCTGCCTACTCTATGTAGTCTTCATCTTCCCCTGAATGATCTTCACCTTCTCTGTTGTACCCCATACCATCTTTGGTCCTAGGTGTGATGATTCCCCTAGGCCTGTCCACCATAAAGGTGATCTGAAAGGTCCCTCGTACAATGCCTCAAAAGGTGCCATCCCTATGGTGGAGTGATATCTATTATTGTATGCCAACTCCACCTAAGGTAAGTGATCCTCCCAACAGCAAATGAAGTCGAGGACACAAGCACACAACATTTCCTCGACGGTGTGAATGGTCAGCTTGGACATGCCATCCATCTGAGGATGGAAGGCGGTTCTCAAAAGAAGTTGCATCCTGAAAGCCTCCTACAACCCCTTCCACATCGGGGTATTAAATTGGGTGTCACGATCAGAGAATCGTCAAAGGTACTCCATGTATCCATACAATCTATTGTACATAGTGGTGTCTCATGCTCTCTACTGAACCCTACTCTCTGATCGGTATGAAGTGGGTCGACTTTGTGTGTCTGTTAACGATCACCCAAATCAAGTTGTGTCCCCTAGATGTATGTGGAAGACCAGTCACAAATTCAATGGATATCCTATCCCACTTCCACTCTAGGGCCTCCAAATGCTGAACCAAGCCTACTATTACCTGATGATCTGCCTTCAATTTCTATCAAGTGATTCCTCGAGGGACAAAATCTGCAACTGCTTTCTTCATTCCTGGCCACCAGTGCTGTCATCGGAGATCCTGGCACATCTTTGCCACTCCTAGATGTAACACTAGAGGGGATGTGGGGAACACCCTCAAAACTTCCTCCTGAAGTGACCCTGGTACCATGGTAGATTCACTCTAGAGGATGACATGCTCCCCACCTTCAGAAAATCCATTAGGTGTCTGCTCTGAGGATATCTGAGCCCATCGTGTCTCGCAGTCAGCGTCTCCATGTTGTCTATCAATAACTAGATGAAGAAGTGGAGGAGTGACTGTAAAAGAATGAAGAAAAGATGCTCCATCTCTATCCACAAAGGATTTCTGCAAAGCGGGCAGCTGCTCTGTCTCCTCTCCTAGAAGTTGTATACAAGATCTCTGACTAAGTGCATCAACAACAATGTTCTCCTTCCCAGTAGTGTAGACTATCTTGATCCCATATTCCTAGAGAAAATCAAGCCAATGTCAAATTTCTTATGTTCAAGTCTTTATAATAGAAGATATAATTTAGACTATTGTGATCACAATATATGGTAAAACACTCTCCCATCAGATAGTGTTTCAACATATTCAAATCGAAGACCATTACGGCTAAATATAGGTCATATTTAGTGTAGTTATACTCATTTTTTTATAGATTTTGAGAGCCATATGCGATCACTACTCGCTCATGCCTCAAGACAGATCTTATTCTGTTCCCGGATGTGTCGCAATAGATTACGTACTCTATGCCTTCCTCGAGAATCCTCAACATGGGGCACTAGTCAACCTCTACCTCAACTCCTAAAATCCCTATTGGAATCTCTCTAAACACACAAATTGTTGCCCCTTATTTTTCAAGGCTGATAGTGGTGCTACAACTGTAGGGAAATATGGCATAGACCTCCGGTAGTCACTAACCAAACCCAAGAATCTCCGCACCTCCATCACACTCCAGGGTGGCTCCCAAGAAAGTACCACCTCAATCTTCATTGGATCCACTGTAACTCTATATTCTGAGATGACATGTCCCATAAAGTGAACCTATCGAATCCAGAAATGGCACTTCGAGAGCTTACCATAAAGCTGCTTCTCTCGGGGTGTGTCTAGTACTACCCGCAATTGTTTGGCATGATTCTCCTCAGTAGTCGGGTAGATCAGAATGTCATCAAGGAAGACTACGACAAAGTGGTCGAGGAATGGATGAATGATCCTATTCATGAGTCCCATGAACACTACTGAAGCATTGGTTATGCTGAATGGTATAACCAAGACATCGTAGTGGTAGTACCGACATCTAAAGGTCATCTTCTTCACATCCTTGTCTCGAACAATGAGTTTATGATAGCTTTCTCTGAGGTCTAACATTGAGAACTGTCATGCTCCCTTCAACAGATCAAATAGTTCGGCAATCCTCAGGAGTGGGTACATGTTCTTCACAGTCACCCGATTCAATTGCTGATAGTAAACAAAAAGACTCAATCTCCCATCTGACTTCTTGGAGAACATAATCTAGGTTTCCCATGGTAAAACACTTGGTCGAATGAACCCCTTCCCCTACAAGTCCTCTAGTTGAACCTGCAACTCACGATGCTCTACAGGAGCCATATGATATGTTGGAGTAGATATCCATGCTATCCCAAGGTACAAGTCAATGAAAATTTCCACCTCTCTATGATGAGGTATACCTTGGACATCATCATGGAAAACATACATGTACTGATCCACCACTACAGGATAGCTCGAACTACCCACATCAACCGCTTAGAGGGTAAGGCAAGCCAACTGGTGAGTGATCGGCTTCACTCTCCTCAGAATAAGTCCATCCTGCGCTGGAAAGGAACCCTTCGCACCGATGAAGGTAAACATGTACCCAAATGTGCGGACACAACACACATTGCACCTAATATAGTCAATATGAGCATGGACAGTAGATAACCAGTCCATACCCATGATGACGTAGTAAGGCCTCGACGCCGCTACTATGATATCGCAGCTGATTCTCTCTCCTCCAAGAGTAATGTCACACTACCGGAACCAGTGCGTAATCATCGAATCTCATCTCTTTGGAGTCTCTAGCCATACGTATCGAGGCAAAGACTCCTTAAAAATCTCCATGCTCCGAACAAGGGTAGTGGAAATGAAATATTGACTGCCACCTATGTCTATAAGTACTGCAGCTATGTTATAGTAGACACAGATCGTACCTCGTATCATTTCTGGAGCACCATGATCGTGGGACTCAACTACCCAGATTTGAGATCTCTCATGTCCTTATGCTCCCTGCAGTTAGGGTGGTCCTCCTGGTGGTGGTGGCAGTAGCACCTCGAATCGCAGTCCACTACTAGCTACACATCCAGCTCATTTTCCACGTCTTCCTACTCCCTACAGATCGCCTAGATCGAATCTCTATCTCTACCTGGGTGTTCCTCTAATCAACTGCTGATCATCTGAACAATGGTTCAGGCAGTCCTGATCCATGTGACCATGTCTGCCGCATACGTAACACTGCCCACTCTTGTCATGTGTGGCTATGTCTCTTGTGACCTGCACAACTTACCCGGAGTCATGAGGTCGTTCACCCATGGGTATGGTCCTCTTGGACCTATGTTACATATGTCCGCTGCCAGCTACAGAAGACTCCATTACATGTTGACTGGTGGTGGATCTCGCCATTGTAGAATGATCAACAAGGAGACTCTCCACTAGGATGGATCTCTCTAGCACCCCCGTCTGCGTCGGGATGCTGAGTGAGATGAATTAGCTCATGAATGTGCACAGTGCGAAGAGTTGATGGAACACACTCTTCCCAAAATAGTCTCTATAATTCTTCCTAGAAAAACGTCATATCATCGTGGACCTGAAGCATCAAACTCCACCATCTTCCCGCAGCTGCCTGTAGAATGCTGGAATCAAGTATCACCATGAGGTTTGCTGGTGTCCCTACATATCAGAAGACTCTCCCCACATCCTCCAACCAAAACTCATCCGCCTGTGGGTCCTTCTTTCCCCTAAATCTGGGTGGCCCCTGGCACTAGAACTCATGCAATACGCTCAAGTCGAGTGCACCATATGATTCTGGGGCTAGTGGCATCAATTCGCTCAATCCATGCGCTCAAATGATGCCTCCACGTGGAAAGGTTCCTGCATCGAGGCCTCATTGCTCGGTGGGATATCTATGCTTACAACCCCTTTGACTCTAGTTGGACATCTGCATGGAGGCATCCTGAAAGAAACAGATTTAACACAGTAAAAATTTATACCTTTTCAGTTAACCTGATTGAGTTGTCTTAAAAAAAAGTAAAACACACACACAATCAGTGTTTTCGTGCACTGAGTCAGAAATCAGAAGTCAGGGACCTGGTGTATGGATACGTCTTCCACCACACTAACACTGGACTCCCTAATCTGAAAACCACACTCATTACCCTCAACACTATTGCTTTATAGAAAAGATCATAGGCCTATGTTATGTGGTAGAACCGACTCCTAGGATACCAATTTTTCACGACTTGTCCCCCTGGGGCCCGTGCCGTGACTACCCCAAGCCCGCCTTACTTAGGCCAGGGGCTGGAAACTAGCACCAATGGTGTCATTCTTAAAAATTGGGAAGGTATTTCCTTTATAAACCGTAAACAAACACAACAATGCACACAACTGGAAATGAAACACAAAGTAAAACTGTATAACAAAAGTGTTATGGAAGTAAAAGGAGCCATAAATACAAGACCAACTATATAATACAAGATACTGAAAGTAAATGTACAACTGAGGAAAGAAAAAAAAAAGAAAACAACTATTGGATCATCCACCAGGCTCCAACTTGAAGGATAGGTACAGATCGCCTCCTCAGCAATCCACGTCCGTTCATCTTCTTCGTGTATCGTCACGCTGTATGGTCCACCTCCGGGTACCGTCAGCCCTGGAAATCTCAGCCTCAGCAAGCTCTATCCATCTTTAGCATCCAACTCAACGAGCTGCTGGCATAGCCTGTGCATGGGTGAGTATAATAATACACATTAGGGTTCCCAATACTCTCAAGGTCTCACACGATTCGACAAGGATAATCCAAAAAGTATGAAATCAACAGGTAAACATACTTAGGTATATTCCCATACATATACTTAAGTCATCAATTGACCCATCTCAATCATGAGGAAAACACCGAAAAATTGGCTCAACTGAACCCGAATTTTATTCACATTATCGAAACCTCAGCTGCTCGAGAAATCCTACTCAATCAAGTATAGTGGGCCTGCCACGACACCATGCGCACTTCCCATTATCCTTTTACTACCGAGGTACTCCTCCTGTAAAGTACTGTAGGTTACAGTGTCACACAGAGGAGCTCCCCACCGTGGGTCTGCCGCTCCAACCAGGTGCTCCCCACCCAAGCCTGTAGAGGTACTCCTCCTATCGAGTACCATGGGTCTGCCGCCACAACTAGGTGCTCCTACACAGTGGTTCAACCGCCACAACCGGGAGCTCCCAACTGGGATTGTGGAGTCACTCCATGTTAATTGGTCAACAGTCCTCAAGTCTCAGCCAGATACTAGGTTTCCGAACAAAAGGACACTCATCTCCAGAATAGCCACTCCACAAGCTATTGGTCAATGCTATTCTACTAAGAATACCCAATAAGAAGTATCAAAATTTTCTGCCACATCATAGGGGTCTCAACGCAACTGACGGCATGTCAATCGGACACTCGGTCTTTCAGTTATTATCCTTAAGTCTTGGGGGCCTTGTAGGATTCATGCACGTTCCAAGCTGACTGTATCTCAACTATACCCTAAACTACAGTGGAATATACATAAACTGACCTCCATGATCCATGATTACCAACGCCATTGATGGTTTGTCAAACAGACGTATGGTGCCAAAGATATGGCCAAAAGAAAGTAAAGGGTCGTAGTGGGCCCAGGTCTGGTCCGACCCAGCCCGACCCCGTCTAGGCCGACACGGTTTGGGTCGACGCAACCAAACCTGTTGGTTCTGGCCAGGGCCATTGGGTGGGATAGCCTTTTAGGTTCTCCCCGTCCTGCTGGGCCCAGCTCAGCCGGCCGCGAGGAACCACGGACAGCAGCAAGGGTACTATGTAGCTCGGCTCGGACTTGGGCAGCTCAGCCCGGCATAGGGATTCTCAGACCGGAAGGGCGCTGCGAGGGGCTAGTTCGACCAGGGCACCAAGAGGGCATGACTGGTTCAGCCGAGGGAAGTGTGGCTAGCATGGGAGCGCGGTCGGCGAGGGTAGCATGAATGGGCCGCGGGGGATAGTTCTGTCGGCTGTCAGAATGCCACGGGGGCGACGTAGGTCACTAAGGCCGGGGGTGGCACGACCGTTGCCTTTGTATCCTTCTTCGTCATTTCAAAGGACACCAAAGAGAAGATCAATGGTGGGTCAGGAATTGAAAGTTTGACCCACACCCTCTGCATTTTGGGTGGAAGAAATTGTTTCATCAAGAACAAAGAACAACAACCCTCTCGCAAAAGGAAACAATCCTCGTTCTTCATTTTCAAATAAAGGAAGAACATAGGAATAAATCATAATTAACAAAAATAAAACCCCTGCCTCATTCACTATTCATCAACGTTGGCACAAGAAAGTGGACATTGATCCGTTGTAGACGAACATTTCATACGTCGAAGGTGATTCTGAGGAAAAAGGTAAAATTTGAGTTCTTTCCTCATAATCGAAGGCGTTCCTTGTTGGCATTCTTCATCGTTGGAGCATTCTTATTTTGGATGTTTATCCCATGTTCCTCCTCTCCCCAATCCTCCTTTTCCAACCAAATTAAAAATGTCAAGCCGAAATAATTGATTAAGTTATCTATTATTTAATTGTTTACACAACATTGAAAATGCTTAAGTTGGCTTAATTAAATTTTAGAGGAGATGGCACATTTATTGGCATGTGCATTGGCACAAAAAAGGTGGAGGAGGTCAACAAGATATCCATCATTTATGTGGGAGTTAAGAGGTTTTCCTCTATTAAATGGTGGGTTTTGTCCCGAGTGGTCCCCACACCATAACCTCTCGTTGGAGGTTAAGTTCGGGTTGGCCCCAACACCGTAACCTCTCAATGGAGGTTAAGGTGTGGTGGTCCCCACCTCAAACATCCACATGGGTGGATATAATTGTTAAAATAAAATAAAACGTGCATTTATTTTATTTTATTATTTCCATGAAAAACCCAAAATCTAACTTTCACTCTCGACGGACTGTCGTCATGGTGAAAGTCTTATTAAGTGAATATTAGCGCTACGAGTTCAACGGTGTCCTCAGATTTCAATTCTGAGCACCAGTTCAAAAGTTAGAAAATCCCACGTGAACATTTACTGAACGTACTTGAACAAAACATCAAAAATTGATTCTGGGCGCGCTGGTCCTTGTAATCCCGCACTGTCAACATTCGCACACTCATAAAATTCCCATATAATAAAAAAATTACATCGAAATTCCAGGACATTATAGTTAGAATTATAATTATTTTATCTCAGGGGTTTGTATTTTAGTGTTACTAATGTGAAAAGGCTTTGTGATATCAAATTTTCATCTTTAGGGAATATATTAAATGACACATTTATTAATTTTTTGAGTTTTACATAATTCAAAAATTATATTTCAATTCAGTAATTTAATTATTTTTTTGTTATTCATTGTTTTCGTTATTTATTTCCTTGGGGACATGAATCAAAAGTAACCAAATCTGTAAGGGTGTTATGTTACAATCACATTTTTATAGTGAATTTTATTCTCAAATTTCTAATAATAAAATTATATTATATATCATTCATAAATATAATGCATTTTATAATCTTGTGGTAATTTATATAGATTAAGAATATTGATTTAATTTTCTTATATTTAATTACTCAAGTTACCGAATAAATATTTTTATAGAAAACTAAAATAATTTTATCATCTATCAGAAATATTTTATTCCATGTACATATTTTCTTTAAAATATTTCATGCATGTTTTTAATATTCATAAAAAATTAATAAAAGTAATTTTGACTAGTGCTTCATTTTTTATAATTTTTTTTAAAGGAATATCCTTTCAATTTTCCGAGTGAGATTCTTTTAACATTTTACATGAAATTATTTAGAAATTTGTTAACGTACATCACCTGAAAATCATTCCACATCATAATGAATACACTTTTTATTGAATATTTCATTAGAAATTTAAATATAACATTACAAATAAAATTTTTTCCCATTTAATTTTGATGTTCATATATTATAAATAATTGATTTCAAAATAAAATGATTTTTTTCGTCATGAAATGTCCATGTGAAATTCTAAAAGAATTTTTCATCTATAACAACTCCCTTTATTGTTTATTAAAATTTAATGGGTATATAATCCAAAGATAGCATCATTATTCAATCTATTGATGATTTATGTTTAATAGTTTTTAATGTTTATGAAACCTATTTTCTTTCAATGGGTTAATATATTATGTAACAGTTAATTTTTTCCTGATATTATATAATATATATGAATGTATTATGATTATGCAATGGATGGTTCAATTATAAACCTAGAATGATTGGTTATGTTATTAAAGAAGTATTGGTGGATCCATTATACACCACTAATAATTATGGTAATGATGACATATTTTATAAAATCATAAGATATTATGGAGTTAATAAACACATAAAAGAATACATAGTTACCTGAATCAAAGTTACACTTATGATAAATATGTAAATGATTGGGAAGACATTTAAATTTTGGCACACTATCCATAATGATAGTATTTGGATTTAACAAATTCTAAATAAGTTGTTTTCTTTTCTAATCTAAATTCCATTTTCTTATTTCTTATGCTTATCACATGTCATCATGTATTGTTATTGATTAATAATGATTTTCACGATTACTCCTTGTTAATTTTGATTAATGAAGCTTAAGGCCATGATTTTTTATTATGGTCTATGAATTTATGGGTATGATTTTAAATTTTATTCACATATATTAATAACCATATGCTTCTATTTTGATCCCATATAATCATTTACTAGTATGTCTTTTTACCCTTACTAAGCATCAGATCTCAATATTTCATATGTTTCTCTTCCCCATGTTATAGAAAAATGTTTTCTGAATGATATGTATTAAAAGGGTATAGTTTTGAAGAAACTAATGGGAAATAATTTAGATTTTTTATGTAACAGTTTTATATGTATTCATGTTTATTAATACAATAATCTAATGCAGTTCATGTATTGATTATATATATATATATATATATATATTGGTAATTTTTGGTAAAAATACATTATATATATATATATATCAAGTATGGGAAGATATATACACCCTCTCTAGATAGTGATAAACATCATAGACCCAACTATGTGGCTTCAAATGTATGATAATCAACAAACCTGTAAAAGATCAATTAATAAGATATGATATATATATATTTATATATAAAAACACTACTATATGTTTACATTAATAGGTTCTTTAGACAAGATCACTAGAATGATGTTAAATAGTTTCACACAAGGATTTGGGAAATATTAAAAACATATCATCAATCTAATATAGATTGATGTAGTAGGTATTAATTCCCCCATAAAGGGTGTGATGATTCTAAAGACTGAATTTCATGGACAATTTCCCAGTCAAAGCATCATTTGTAATGTCCTAGTAATTACCATTATTTGGAAATCAAGTATATGCTAAAAAAATGAACAATGAATTTCTGAAGATAAAGGGCTCATACGAAACCCTTTGACCATGAATAAATAATTGATATCATATGTCAGAAATACAAAATTTTACATAGACTTGTATCACAAATTCAGAGTGCTACCACACCTCTAAAAGATTTCTTAAATAGATTTTAACTAGGATCTAATATGTTTGATCGATGAAACATTCGTTATATATGATCATACATTAATGAGACTAAATTTTTTGTTCTTATCCCCTAATGACTCTCTAGACTCTCCAAACATTCATGATCTTCAGTGTATCCAATAGAGTTCCCTTATATCTGAATGAAAAAAATGGCCTCACACTATCTTATATTACTCTGACACTAAAAAATATGGATATAATTGAATTCCCAAGAATTATTCTTCTCCCCACCCAAGGAGAAAAGTTTAATGCAAAAACATGATGATGTTCATCACCCTTCAATCCGGTAGGGTGTTGTCACCAACCAAGTATCATAAATTATACGTAATGAATGAGGCAATATGGTGGTATCATCTCAAAATCAACATTACAATATTTTAGCGTGCTCAAAATATCCCCCATGAGGTAAATATATGATGATCATCCAATCATTGATGGGATTAAGAGAATAATATGATTCCTTTTACCATGTCCAACTACATTAGGATTCCTTCCCTAATTCATTGTATTTCGCATATTACGTGCCATTTTGAGTAATAAGAGGTTATTTTTACCAACATTAATGCAGTTTATGATATACGAAAGAGGAATACTACTATAATACATTACATAAATTAATATTTAATGATTATATACTATTAAAAACATTATAAATAATTTACACATGAGGAATCGTCCTTTGTCACTTGGATCGGTTTGCTGAAGAGGAGGTCTGATATTCAACATCTACCCCCATGGTAAGGGAGATTTATTTTATCTTCATTTTCAATGAAATAAACCATAATAATATTTATTTTGATTGTTAATAATATTCCCATATAATTACTCATCCTCAATACTCTTATCAAAATATCCTATTATCATCAAAAGAAGTAGGCCAGTATATACTGATAATGTTGGAGAACAATCATTTCCTTGCTCAAGCATGAAAACCTCATCAATATATTATATAAATATGAATATAAGATGATTATAACCCTTTTAAAATCCTAATATTCAATTGAAATATTTTATTAGAGATATAAAAAATAGTTGGCATATCTTGAAAAATATTAGTGGAGAAGGAAGTATTCTTACTCCCAATAATTCTACAAAAGGTAGTTGGTATAACATAAAATATACATAGTAGTGGTACTATAATAACACACCGAAAATGATTATTTTAAACATGTTCATAAGAAATTTGGATAGAAACCCATATTATCATTTCATCAAATACTAGTGATTTTTGATATTTATGAATAACTTATTAGTAATGAGGCCATAATCCAACTCCAATTTAGGATGATCATTGACATATTATGGTGACCATAAAGGGGTAAACCCATATTATATCTTTTTTCTAAATAAATTATTATAATCAACACGTCTCAACGACAACATATGCGTGGGATCATATTCTCACTCTCATGAAATCAATCATCAGCATATCCTAATAAGGAATTAGAAATATGATCTAGATAAATTCTCAATCCAACTAGAATTCATAAAAAACCCAGGATAGTTAATCTAGGGAATACTCATTTAACTACGACTACCATGAGCGTGTAACAAAATATTATAGAAATCACAATGGTGGAGGATCATTTTTCTACTCTCATCAGAGTATATTATCCACATTTTATAAAAATAGAATATGGAAAGGATTATATTCTTATATACATGAATGAATCTAATCAATATACCTTTAGGGATCCCATTATTGAGTGGGATCATATTTACAAACAAACCCATGAAACTTATAGAAATATCTCCATCGTTTCTACCAACTAGATGTTGGATCATATACTGATTCCTTACAATGATTTTGATAAAAACTATTATTTTATAGTTTCCATCAATGTATTTAATTATCATATTCCAATAATAGGAAGATAATATCTTAATAGGGTACTTACATATGGATGTGGTTTCCCACACAATGAAACAATGATGAAGGTTTTGGTTCAAACCTCATTCCGATGGTCTTAAAGATACAAGAGCTCAATTGAATTTCATCATATAATCTAAGGGTGCGTTAATATTCCATCCCCAATTAAAATTTATAATATTGGGACCCTTCAATGGATTTTGATAGAAGCTTAAGAATATGTTTTCTTCTCATAAAAGGAAAAGAGAAACAATTACCACACAGGTACCCCCTATGATAATGGCATCAATAACATTATAGTACCTCCCAAGAGTACATTTCATATAGGTCCTTCCCATGGTCATACACATATAAAACATAGACTTCCTCGCCATTATAAATATTATATAGGACCTCCTCATAACATGATAATCAATAATCAATAAGTTCATCCCCTTTACAACCCATCAATTTTTTTTATTTATAGATGTCTTATCTATGGAATACAACTTATTAATCATGGATGTCCTCTACAAAATGACATCCCATTTTGGCATGAATATCCACCACATGATGACAAAACAAAAGGTTTACTGTAATATTGATATTTAGTCATGAAATAAAGTCCTATTTCTCTAGGATCCTAATTTTTTACTGGTGATTTATCATCATAGAAAAAGGATGCACCAAGGATACCATTATTATCTACACTTCCCAATGACCTATTTACCGATGATACAACCAAGTAGTTTATGAATAACTTCATTTCTCATGGATAAGTTTCTTGGAAATGAACAATATGGTCTGATCAATTTGAGGAATCCCTTCCCTTTTTGGGGATACTTTCATGTTTATGTAGAAATATGTGGTTTAGATCAATTTACTAATCATGTTCTAGACCCAGCTAGACACGTTTTTGATGGTCCATATTCATTATAAGAGGAATTAACACCATAAATATTGAACAACCTATGTTTGACTCTCATTAATCCAATAGTAGAAAATATTCCCTCTTGAGAATATGGTAAATTAATTATGGTCAATATATACCTCCTCTACCAGGTAAATGTTAGTACCATATAAGTGGATCAAACACCTAATCTCAAAAAGTAATGGAGTTACCTACAATAAGATTTACATAAAAACATGAACTCACTCTATAAATGATTTTGGATTCTCCACACCATGGCCACATCACTATTTATGTGTAGTTGATGACCTTATATTTATACATACATACTAGTTATCCAAGTTCATCATGGTGAAGATCATTTATTTTACCTCCTTAGGACACGTACCAGGTATGGTATCTATGTAATGTATTTATAGTAAAATTAAATCCCACCATTCCCAATGTGAAAGAATTATGCATTCACCAAAATGGTGTTATTGGAATACTCCTCTATGAGACTGCTCTGATGCAGGATATGGATTACCATTTTGGGTTGGATAATAGGGAGAACACAATGAAATTGAAAATAGAAGGCTTTATTCACCCTTAAATGACGTTTCATCAGTATATTGTTCAATAAAATTCCTAAAAAACATGAGCATGATGATATAGGCTACCAAAAAATTAGTATATCAGGAACACCGGCCCATAGGACTTGGATGATTTTTACCACAACCACAAACCTTGGTAACAATAAATCCATATTTTTACGATGATATGATAATGTAGGATCAAATAGATATACATACCATAGGTAAAAGGAAATTTTTAATACCTTATCCTCATTAAATAATAAAATCTATCCTCTTTGGATGTAAGAAGATCTATAAGGAAATTTCTTATAGTTTTTACCCATGGATTATACTACCAATTAATTAGGGGAGTTCTCCGTGAAAATCACCTAAGACTCTATCAATATCACCAACCATCTTGTAGGGAAGTTGAGGTCATAGTGTTCATAATAAAAATGAGCCGAAAAAATAATAATCTGTTAATGTGGTTAAAAATTCACCACTAATAATATACATTGAGGTTTTTAGGTCCCCTATGTACGATATTGATGATGATGAAATAATTTTTCCCAACATTTTTAGTTGGTAAATGTAATTGGAATTGGAAAAAATAATACAACATAGGTAAATTCGAATATGTATGGACCTGTTGATGAAATATCCACTTGAGGCACTGTATGCAATTATGAAGAAGGTTCACACACTATGAATTTCTTTAAGTATCAGAATTTGGGTGCTATAATGAAATCTTAATTAAATTCGGGTGAAAATTATTCTTCAAATGAGGAATGGAGGGGTCTGGTTACATCTGCAAAGCTCAAGAAACCATATAATGTTTATTATATTTCCACCACAAAATGATTATAACAATATGACACTAAGTAAAAATAACTAAAGAATATCAATATTAAGCTACTCAGAGAAAATATTCATATTGATTAAATATCATTGGTAAAAGGTAATATCTATCATATAGTAGATATTATATATATATATATATATTAACTACTCAAATATTAAGTGTGGAGTGTAACCACATGATCAAATCCTGAAACAATTCATCGATGTATTTAAACCAAGTGGAAAAAGTGTATCAGAAGTTTCCTATACAAGCATATTTGTCATCATTTAAAGAAATCAAAACATAGAGAACTAAAAAAATAAATTTTTTGGTATATGTTAGATGGTCATATTATCCAATAAATATTGTTTAAACTGGGGAATTATATATGTATACCATTCTTGTAGAAGTTCATTAACTCCATTAACTCCCTCATAAATCTAATAGAACCTATAAATGAGTATTTTATAATATTGAAACTAGATTGGGAATTATGTACATTTTGGGTAGATACTACTCCTCTATGGCCCAATTTATAAAATATAATATTTCCTATCAATAAGGACACGAGGGACCAAGTGCATCACTTAACACACATTGTGTCTCAATTTGATCTCATTATGGTAACATTGGAGTAACAAGAAGTGGAAAAGATTAGATGATTTTTCTTATGTTAGGATAGTAATATATTTATCATTAATATTTGTCTGATGGTTGGGCCCATTTCTATATTGGATGATTTGTGGAGGCAATTTATTTACTAATTTAGTTCCTTGTAAAAGATGATTATCTACCATGACATGTCCAATTTTAAGTATGAATAAAATGAGAGTGTTATGGATTTAATTTCTAGGCTGAAATGAATGATCTAGTCCCTGAATATTGATATTCTATTTTGATTGGCACTATAGATATACATAAATATTATCCATGATGTACTTCCAATGTAGTTGATTCCCTTAATGTATACTATTTTTTTTGGGAGTTTTTATCATTCACACATCACCTTGAGGATTCCATTGAAGGCTCAAGTATATGGTTCACTTGACATAATCAATAGACGAAACAAATACAGAAAGAGCAGAGTCTATGACCATCATGATCCAGTAGGTACAAACACATACTCAAGCACCTAAACAAAGACAATATTACAAGTTTCCTCCACATGAACTACAATAGATGAAATTGAGAAATTTTTTCTATAGGGGGATATATTAACCTATGAAAATGTTAAAGGATTAAATGTAAAAAACCAATTAATTCCAAAATTAGTTAGATATATAAAATTTTATCTTCATCCATAGAGACAATATTATCAAATATCTAGATGAAAAGATTACTAATGAAGTTAGTGAAAATGACCACCATAACTGATGCCCTTTCTATTTGATATTACGGAACAATATTGAATAGTAATTGATAATCATGGATATAAACAAGAAGATGGTATGATTCGAGTTAGTCATGTTAGTAAAACAACATATATTGGTGAAATATATTTCGTACAATCCATCGAAGAAATAAGGAGAATATTTGGAAATTCATAAGAGATGTGTTAATAATTTTAAGACATTTTGACAATAAAATTTGTCAACCGGGTGATAACCAAACTAAGGGCCCTAATTAAACATCTTATTGTGATCCTAGATCCCCCACAAATGAAATATATTAATTCATAATATTCTATTAATTATAAAAGATGTCATAATAATTTCATATGGAACAAGGTACATATGGATAAATCATCAAGAGTACATAATGAAGTCCATACTCATTACGATATTATAGCTCCACAATTAAAAGGATGGAAACCTCCCCATAAAAAACGATATTGATAAATGCCCCAAAAAAGTAATCTTCATCATATTAGAAATTTAAATAATGTTAGATCAACATCTTCCACCTGACATCCTCTTTTTAAAGTAAGGATACAACAGACTAAAAATAAAAACTATATATCTAATATTATGGAAGAAAATGATGATTACAAGTATGCCGTATTATATATGGTCAAGGTGGATGCTAAAATTCATGGACCATTTTTTGTGGCTATATCCACCATTGACCCTGAAATATAAGCACTATAATTAGACCAATATTATTATAAACCTGATTTCGAATCGTCTAAGACTATCTCAGATCATATTATATTGGATTAATGACATCAATATATAAAAATCAACACATAATGTCACACTAAACATAATCTAGTTAATTTGACACTGCAAACCAAAAATATGCCCACTTTTTTCATTTTGTAAAGGAGTCACTGACACATTCAAAAACAGCCATTAAACCCCAAGAAAAAACACCCTGAACAAGATTATAATTTAATTGGTCCATAAATATGAAATCATAAATTAATTTTACATTTTCACATCCAATTATTTATTCTAGATTGTCTTCACCACTCTATGGAACTCAGGGAAGGCCTTATTGTGTCCATTTTGATCCCTATAGAGTTTGAGCCAATAGTCACTATTGATAAGGAATATTTGTCTGAGAGTGGTATTACCAAATATCATAATATAATTACATTTATTGATCATAATATAGAAGTAGTAATATATAGGAACAATATGTACATTTATATATATAGAATGTAGGGTGAAATATAATTTCATTCAGCTCTGATTTAAAACTATAATACAAAACTCATATGATCTAGGACCCTATACTACTTGGTTATATGGGTGCAAGAATAATAAAATATGAGATTAAAATTAAGTGATTTGATAAGAGTAGGAACATGACACTCAGAATAATCGAACATAGATCATATTATATTAATCATATATTCATCTTTTTAATTTAGTGTGGTTTCCTAGCACACCATATAAAATATTATTTGATATAATTTTTTAACATTATATGAATATGAATGTTCGATTATCCAACCTTAAGTACCCATAAAAACATAGTTGATGATCATATAAGGGTAATATATGTTGGTAATGAACCATTCAGACTTTTTAAACAAAATATATAAATACAGGGATTCATAAAATTTCGTTGAAATAATTAATAGTTGACAATCTCAGCCAGATAAATTCCACTTGTGGCTTTAAAGCTGGAACAACCAATAAATGAAGTGAACTCATCAAACAATATATGTTTCCCATTACATTCAAATAATGGATTCAACCACATTACATTCATATAACAGAAATAATTTTTTTTAAATGAATATCCTTGGAAATAAAAGGTGTTTCCAGAATCCTTGCCTATCAATAAGTATCTAACATGTCCTTACCGCCCTACTTGTTTGGATAATCAGCTACCTATTTCAAAATATCGACAGAAATATGACTATGTGGATATGAATACTGGTGGATGATGAAAATCATGGGTTATAAGAACATTTACCTCATACTCATTATATCAATTGTGTCATCTGTACACATACATATTAAATAATTATCCACTACACAAAGGATTATCCAAACCCAGTGATTGAAATATGAATATTTACATAATTGTATTTGAAAAAATAAAAACATTTAATGGAAAATGGATTAGAACACATAATAACTTTATTAAGGAAAATGAAAAAGAAAAAAACGTTTTACAAATTATAGATGACTCAAAAACGGAATATAACTCTATATCATTATGACAAAGGAAAATTTATTTTGGGAATTTATTTTAAATTATATTCATGAATGAGACATTTTTGGAATATTTTAATTAAATCAACATATTATTGGAAGATGTATCACAGGAAGATAAATAGAGGTTGGAAGATTGCTCCAAGAAAAATTAATGGTCCGTGAAATGACTGTAATAAAAAATAAATACGATAATATGAATTTATTTATAAAAAAGTGACCATGTTACAAAATGATTTTTGAAAATTTAATATACATTAATGGTACCAATAATAATGATATCATGTACTAGAAGGCTACAACAGTAGCCACTATATCCCACCTAAGAAGCAATAGGTTATTTTGTACCATTCCTCTAAAAACATGGTGCTACTCCTACACCATTTACATTTATAATTCAACCCATTTCCCTATATCTACTCTAACCATCCTCAAACTCCATATTAATTAGATTACAAATTAATTAATTTAATATTAATGGATAATACTAAACCATATGTTTCTAGGACATTATAAACTAACTAATATCAGGATTCTCATCATAGTGGATTATCAATTGAACTCATCAGGAAATAATTTCATCCACTATGATTTATATTCCCCAATATATTCCATGAATTAATCATATATTATCATATATTTTAATCACAAAAGTACTATAGGAAAAAAAGTTCTATGAGAACCATCTCACTTTGTTTTATATTGTATACATATTTTTCTCAACATAAAGTGTCTACCTACCTATATATTTATATTTATATATATATCCTGAAACCAAATAACATGAATATTTTTTGTATATATGTTCTCATAATTATTAAACTAGAAATTCATTTTTTCACATAAAATTATTTAATAGGTAAAGGGATAGGTAGTTATTTTATCTAATACACTCCATGGTCTCGAAAGGTCAAATTAATGTAGGTGTTAACGTCACCTAGCTTCCTTGTAAAGAATCAAACTAACCATCTCATAATTTCATGCCTTTATAGAAACATTAGACCAATTTCATTCTTGATTCCATTATTATTATAGTAAAATAGAGTTATAAAATAAATTACATAACAATATCTACACATTTGTACATAGTTTAACTTTTTCAAAAAAATATTCTCCATTAAATATATATATTTATTTAAAATCAACCAGTATAACCTGAATTTTGAAATTGTTATTATTCCTACACATACATACAACTTTTAAATATCAATTTTATTTATGGGATGAGATTTTAAATATTTATAGGGGATATAAAATGGGATGAAATTCATTGTGCTATAAAATTATATTAACAGTTGTGATGAAAAACATTGATCTTGTCTAAGATCATGGATATATATTCGAGCAGGATATAATATTATATTCTTAAATTAATGGAATATAAAAGTTAAATTATTTTAAATCATAAAAACACATAAAGTAAATAAAATAACCCTGAAATTTTATTGGGACACTATATTAATATCACCAATAATTACACAAAATGGAATAAAATAACTGGTTAATTCCAATGTAACTGATTAGATAATATATGTATATCAAACTAGTATTTTTATACATGAATATTACATCTTATTAGATGAATCTTCATTAAACTAAAAAAACACATGATTTTGGATCTTAATAGTTTTGTTCCACTGGAAACATGCTACACATTCTTCTAATTTGGTGAATGATCTTCACTATATCCCATAAAGAGCATCCCCATTAGTAATTATACTTAAAATATTTCATTATAACCCCAGAAAAGGAAACATAATATAGGGTGAACATAGATGGCCAGTAAACGTAATCAGAGAAGATATATAAGTATATCATGAGTATAAGGGTATATAAATGGGATAATCACAATGGAATGAAAACCCTACATAATAAAGATCATAAACATGAATCATTGAATTAATGATTGGATGTTAATAATACATGAATTATATGGTAATAAAGATAATAAAAAATGACCACATAATAATTTAATAAGTCATAAATATTGTCACTAAATCATAATCATATCATATTTTATCTTTATTTTTCATGTAATCAATCCCATGTTTATATTAGTAGTATGGGTTCACTCTTTATTCCATTTTTGTGGTCATGGGTTACACCCATGACCATATTAATAGCCAATGTTCACTCCCAATACTATATTGTCATAAAAATTAATTTACTAAACTTATTTCACTCCATATTCCATCCAACCCTATTTCACAAGATATATATATTTACCCCATGCATTGGAGGTAGATATAGGTCCCACTCATCAAATAATGAAAATCGTACATTTGTGTTCCACAATAAAAAAACTCATTCATCATAAACATATTCTAAAAATTGAAAAAACAAAGATATAATCCATGAATAAACCCCCCTTAAATCATTAGTAACATCAAATAATTTTATCATTGAAGGAAATGGTTTTGAATGATCATTTGAAATAATTATTTTGGAAAATCTCATTTCTTATATGAAAAAAGATCACTTTTTAATGTCCTAAAGGATTTAGAAACACATTTTTACTAAAATTATTCTTGATAAAATAAAATTAAATCTATGAAAACAATTTTAAACAACTTTAAAATCCTTTTACTTGAAAATTAATACAAGATAATTCAATAAAAGTTAAAATATTATTAGATTTTTTTTAAGGAACATAGATTTCCTATCAAATAGATAACAAAATCACATGATACTTATAATATCACTGAAATAAGGATATTCCAGATATAAGATATAAAATTTAAGAATATACACCTTGTAAAATAATATATGTTCATAACAGAACTTGTGTCTCAAAGAAAGAAAATTGAGACAAAATTACCTTACCGATTAGTTAACTATTGAATAATGGACAAAATGAAATAGATATCATAAAATTGATATTTAAATACCCATAAATTTAATTTCAAATATCATAGATTACATTCATGGTTGTTATATGATAGAGTTATATCCTAAGAACCAACTTTTGTATACTTTATGATAAATATTCATGAGTTTGAATATTAATAAACTCATAGTCACATCATTATTGTTCTTCTACATAACATTGTATGCGATAATTTATTAATAGTATCTATCGCACTAAAAGGTCATAAGAGTTCGATGTTATGATGAGAATCCTAATGTACTTCAAATATGTTATCTAATATATGTTGTATAGCTAGATGATATCATTTGAGGGAGACAAAAGATACAAGATATCAGGGGTGTAGACTTAAAGTACATTTAGTTGCCTTCTCATTGTGTATTCCCATGGTAATATCTAGTACTATATTATAAAAATGGGACCATCCAGTAGAAAAATCAAATTTATATTAGTCATTGGATGTTACTACCTACGAACATGTGTATTGGTCCTTATACTTTAGGATTATTACTAATTTGTATTATGAGCCACAAACTAATTTTTTATTTAGTGAATCTAATAGTTATTTAATTATTTATTAATAGTGAAGTGATATTTATTTACACAATAAATATACATTATTCATGCCTCGATAAATATTCTGTAGAAAAAGAATACCGAGTATAATATTCCAATGGAAAATAATAAATATTTAATATTATATAAATACATAATATTCAATTTTAATTTCACAATATATGATAATATCATGAAATGATGATAATAATTTCATTATTTTACATGGGTGTTTTATATGAATAAATAAATAATTAAAGGCACTTGTTTACTTATTTTATTTTAACACTACAAATATGAATACCAAATTATGATAATTTCTGATTAGATCCACATCATTTGTCGTGGTTTTATACAATATATTTGGAGAATCATATCAATCCTAGATAGCTCCCTTATCCAAGATCACTCTCAAGAAAAGAGAGAAATCATCCTCCGCCAAATCAAAGATAACTCTTTAAATGTGGTTATTGAAGTGATCAATGGTGAACAATTAAAGCACAAGGATCTAACATGCCAGTGCCCAGAGATTACTGTGACGATTTTTAGAGATTCAAGGTGCATGTTTAGATCACTACTTGAGGAGATCTACACTTTGTTTCTACAACACAATGACAATAGAGTGCCAATCTGTCACCAGAGTCATCAATGAATAATTAATTCTTTAAAGTTAATTATATATTTAATTATATTAATTATAAATAATATTGGATGATACTATCTATAGGTTCTAATGTAATTTTCCATTATCTATTTTATTGATTCAATTCTATTACCGTGATGTTCATCATCACATAGATCTCACAATGATCATATATTAATGAAAAAAGCAAAGTTAGGAACCACCCACATCATGTTTCCAATGAAACAAGAACCTAAAAGTTGTATAAGTGTGGTCCTTTAATATTTATAATTATTTAATGTGCATTTTTAATCTCAAAATTTTAAATTTAAATTTTTTTCATTATAAATCAATATTTAAATTCAAATCACCAGATCAAATTCCATCTTCTATGTTTCTCATAGATCTAATTGAGAATATTAATTTGATGATTAAAATAGAATATAGTAAATCCTATTAAGGTGAAAAGGATTATGGTAGAGTGAAATAGGACTAGACATTGTGTAACCAGATTTACACACAGTCCACTCTAGTTCAATGCATTAGAAATTATTTGGAAATTAATTCAAGAATATACATTAATTATACAATTTAATTATTCTATGTATTAACCAGAACAAAATGGAACATATTCTACCAGATTACAGGACATTTAGACCATATAAATTACCTCTAGTCTCTTTGAGTCAAAGACATACTGTGTATTCAATTCAAGGAATGCCAGACTTGTGACCATGTAATATGGATATCACACGGTGTATATCCCATTGGGCACGCCATATAATCTAGTTTTTTAGGAATGATTCAAAAGTCGAGTCACAAGGTGTGTACCTTAGATAGACGTTGAGATATGTACACATTTTTTATCTTAGATGCATATACCATGTACTTATAAAAAGTTACATATATTTAAAATTTATTTATTATACATTTTAATCCATGAGACATGTACTTGAGTGTTGTTGTAAAGATAGGACATACTCTATGATAGGTTTTAATAAAAATATATATATTATTTTTTAATTAATATCTCCATAATGTTCATATTTTCGAATCATGCATGTGTTTTGTTAGAATTTTTTACTCTACATGCATTGAAAGATAAAACAAGGAAAAAAAACCTTTCCATTCAGGTAATCATTTGTGAAGTACACATTGTGAACGTATGTGATAAGTTATGTATTCCATATGATACAAGAGTAAAATAGTATGAAATATAATACATGTTGGGAATAATTAGATGGGTATTCATTGTGTTGGATCCATTTTACATTTATGTACATAGTAAATTTTAATTGTATTTATTTAATTTGTATAAAATTATAATGGATTATAATATCAAGGAAATTTAGATGATAATTAAGATAAAAGAATTGAATAATTAATGATAATATCTATTTGATTCGAGCACTATTTATTATAAATAAGAATGATTCATAATTGAAATATATTTTAAATAAATTTGTATCTTTCTTCAAGCATGTGTATGATCATGAGGATAGAAAATACCTTTTTATGTGATTGGTTTACTTTCAATTATTTTATTATTTTCATATGTTCCTTGTCTCCTCTTATTATGTAGGGAATGTGTGCCCATGGTGTATTTTATATAATCACCATTACCCCTCAGATTTGTGTGAGAAAAAGGAATATGTAATGGAAGTAACTCTAAATCTAGTGGATGTGGTATAATTTTGGACCCGATGTGAAACCGATCCTAGGAGATACATAGTTGGATAGGTTGAAAGTTGTAACACGAAACATACTCGTTTCAAGGTTTTTTCACCATATGCCAGTTTTAATTTTATCATCTACTAGATAAACTAACCATTAGTATTAAAACATGATCCTACACAATATTATTTTATTTCTATCAATGTTTCCTATATATTTCATTTTTTATGTGTTTTCACAATAACATAATTAATGGACTAATGAACATGTATTATATGACTAAAATAAATTATCTTATGCCTAAATATTATCTAATACATGTTTAATCAGTTAATTAAACCCCTTAAATATTAAAAATCATCTGATAAAGATAATAATTTGTAATTTAGTCTTAAAAGGATAAAATAAATTAAAAATATTAAGATGGTGTAGCCTTCCATTACATTGGATAAATTCGTAACATATTTCAATGTCCTTGACCAACCCATGTTGGTCTTCTTTCAAATCTAATAGAATTATAACATGAAGATTAGGGGTGACATAACATAGTACACATAATTGGTTGACTGGAACTATATGACTTGGTTTAAATGAGAGGCAATGTTTTATGAAATCCAATGAAGGTTTTAAGGATTAGGGTGCCCACTCAATGAATCAAGGAACTATGATTTAATTCAGTTTTTATATGGAATACCAACAATAAAACCATTAATGTTACCTAACCAACCAATGTTGGAGTAATGATTAGGATAATATGGATCTTTTCCACAAGAAAATACCAAGAAAAATGATATTTCGGAGACAATGGTGAAGGCTATTGATTTTTTATAAAACAATGGGATACTAATAAATATAATATTTATTTATTTGTCTATATTTTATTAAATAATGTCATAAAATTATTCTTATCTTGTTTTTTAAAAAATAATCAAAATTTAATAAATCGTATCATTTAAATCCATACATCATAAGGAAAAAATTCTCACTAGATTAAATTTCCAATAGTTGAAAAGGTTCATACATGTTATCCTTTACCATGAAAGGGAATTGTATGTGCTGGAAGATCCCTTTCCAGTTGTTCCATGTATTATGTTATATGATGAATAATTATCTGTCTATAAGAAAAATATGAATGATTCTATAGGTTTTCATTGTTTCATTTTATCCTCCATGTCCAATGAGATTTTGATCAATCATGAGTACATGGATTCCTTTATGTTGATGTCTCACCATCGGGTTCTCTGTCAAAATAAAGAGAGACAATAGAGTTACAATATCTACCATAATTGTTTTACAAATATGGTTGGAGTCTGCCCCAGATGGGGATCATGTATTTAATATTATTGGATATATTGAATGCTCGAATATCATAGGGATTATATTCCTTGATGATTGGAATATGTATCTTAAACATTCATCACTTCCCAAGACCTTATCCATTTTTATTATTAATTATAGTATGAAAAATAATGAGATGATTCTTTCAGAAATTATTACATTGATTCACCATGTAGATCAGGACATGAGGTCTGAAAATCCTGTATTTATTATGGTGAATAAAAAATGAAAAATGAAATGGGGACCAAGACTAATAAATAGTCTAAATCATTTGATAACACTCCATACAAAAAGATATGATCCAGAGGAAAGGTTTAGAAAAGGAGGTTGTATTAGTTTCATGTGGCAAGTCAGGCCAGTTGAAGAGAAACAACAATAAGATGAAAAAGGAAGCTAAAGGGGTGTTTTATATAGTTTGTAATATTCAAATATTTACAGATTATGTATTAAATAAAACATTGGGGACCACATATTCTTCCAAATGTTGTAACCATGTTGATTTTGAATGATTCCAAAAGGAGAGATGGATTTTAGATATTCTAATGGTTTGAGGCTAGAATCATTATCCATTTTTTCACTAAAAACTTGAATTTAAAACTAGAATGATTTTGGTTTTTAAAATATTTTGAATATGTACTTACAATATAAAAGATAATTTATTCATCATGCTATGATACATATTGGTTTATTTAAAAATTTGGAAATAAAATTTGTTTCTTTAATGTGAACAATATATGTTCTCATATGACACATTTAATTAATGATATTTATGTATTAAATTTTTAAACAAAAGTGTTGGAAATTTATAATGAATCATATTCACATGACTCATAACACACTCAAGTTTTCAGTGCAATCTTGGTCAGGAAAACACAAAGAATTTGAAAAATCTCTGTCAAGATGACTATTTAGAATCTTCTGTTCAAAAACTACTAGAAATATGTAATCATCACATACCAGGATAAATTAACAAACCACCATTTTATGGATGGGGTTAATGTGCCAAATATATTCTAGGATTGGAATATAATTATGTGTATAGACTTTTTCAAGTAGAATCTAGTGGTGGATACTCATACTTATTAATTTATACTGAAAAATTCACTAGATAAGGCTATGTCTACTTGTTAAGGTATAAGTCTGGGTCCATTGATAATTTCATGGAATTCAAAATCTAATTTGATAATAAATATGGTATGAATATAAATAAGATTCAATCAGAATTATTTGGTGAATATGTAAAACAATAATTCATTGACATTTTACAGGAGCTTGGGATTCTATCTAAACTCACTCCACCTTATACACCACATTGGAATGATGATAGTGAAAAGAAGAACATTAAATTGTTAGAAATGGTAAATAATATGATGAGTCATGCATATCTACCATTATCCTTTATGGGATATACATTACACACTTTTGCATAAATATTAAAATGACTTCTAACTTAAGAATAAAATTGAATTAAGTTCGATCTATGGACTAGAAAGAAACTCATTTTGTTTGATACATGTGTATTAGGTTGGAAGATATTTGTTAAGGAATTAATGAAAAAATATATCCTCAGGGTATGATGTGTATCTTTATAGGGTATCCCAAGGAAAAAAGGGGACACTACCTATACAACCCTTTAGACAATAAAGTGAGTGTCTCTAGATACACTGTCTTCATTGAGATGGAAGACATCCATATGATGGAATGTTGGAGAACAATTGAGTTTGATGAAATTGATGCTCATTCCACACAAGACTAGTAACATGAATAGGTTCCATAGGTCCCCATGGATGAATTTCATCCTAAAACACATGTAATATATAGGATCGTAAGAGAGGTAAGAGGACCCGAGAGATATGGGTTTCTAGTAACTGAGTATAATGACTCATTATTGGTTGACAATAATGATCCTATATCTTAAAATGAGGTAGTATAAATATCATAATCTACATGATAAAATGAATCCATGAATTCTAAAAGTGATTCCTTGTATTAGAACCAAGTTTGTGATATAGTCGATACACCAGTTTTGTAAATCCTATTGGACTAAAATGAGTATTAAAATGGAAACTGGACATGGAAGGTAATGTCATTACCTATAAAAAAATTATAGTGGATAAAGGGTTTAAAAAACATCAAGGAATTGAGTACAATGAATCCTGCTAGCCGGTTTCCAGGTTAAAATTCAATAGAGTTCTACTCGATGTAGCAGCATACTATCACACTAGTTTTATTGGAAATGTGTTTGTTATCTTGGAAGTAAATGTGGATTCCATATTACTTATTGGACATGACATACCAATCATACATTATGTTAAGACTAGTTAAAATTGTTCATCTCCATAAATAAGTAAGATGAAGTATCTTATATTCTATAAATCAAGAATAATCCTAATAGATCCAAGAGGCTTCTTGGACTATGTCCAAGTACATACGTTGACCATATAAAAATGATATTTATTAAAAATAAATACAATAGGATATTGGTTCCAATATCATATAAAACATCTGATTAAAATTATTCCACAAACCCAATAAAAGAATTATATAATGAATATAATCCCATATACTTCAGCAATAGGATCAATCATGTCTTCAATGTTATGTACTAGAAATTATTTTTTCTATGAACTGATCATGATAGGATGATATAAAGAAGATTGAGGAGAATAGTATTTTACTATTGTTAAGATTATCTTTATGTATCTGAGAAGAACTAAGGATTTTTTCTTGGTGTATGGAGGGGATGAAGAGCTGGTAGTCTAGGGTTATATTTATGATGGTTATTAAAAATATCATAATGATCTGAAGCTACACTTAGAAAAAAATTTAGGTCTTAAAAGAGTATCTTTGAGCATGAATATGTAAAAGAAACCATTTGTTGCTGATTCCACAGTAAGGTATGACTATATAGCATCTTTTTAATCACCCCAATAATCGGTTTGGATTCAGTACAATTTCCATGATATTGATGTGATAACCAGCAGTAAGGACCCCATCACTTTTTAATGTGCTAATAATTCAATGGTGAATTTTTAAATAGATCCTTGTACACACTAAGAGACAGATTATATACTCTAGAAGTATAAATTTTTTAGGTATTTCTATCATAGGGTGGATTTTATACTACGTAGAGTACCCATAAAATGGATCATGGAAGACCCCTTGAATTAAATATTATCATAGTATAATTATGAGCATCATGTTAGAGATGGAAGACTAAACATTGTTAGTAGTTGGATTAGTACAATTGGGATTCTGTTGGAGTTGTTGCCCTAAATCATACTTTTTAGTAATTTATGGAAAATTGTATTCATGGTTTTTAATATTAATAAACTTTTTATCAAATCATGATTATTATAATTCATAACATAGTATGGTGTAATGTCCTAAGGGTAGATTTCACACTAATGGTTATAAGAATTTTGTGTTTTTATGAGAACTCAGAAGTGATATGATACTATTCCCAAGTATATGTTATTTATCTAGATGAAAACATTTGAGATTTAAAACTGATACATGCTATCAAGGATAGAGACTCATATGACTTTGTGGAACCTCCTCACCATGTAAACCCTTGGTAATATCCAGTATGATATTATGATAATGAGACCCACCAGTAAAAAATACACATTTTAATGTGTCATTAGATGTTTCTATCTAAGAACATGTGTATTGGTCCTTAGACATTATGACTATAATTAATTAGTATTATGAGTCCCATACATAGAGTTATTGATGAAAACAATGATGATATATGTTCGCAGTGAGGTAGGATGTGATGGGTGCGTCATGAGAAATATATCATTAATGAATAATTCAAGAAAGGTTATTCCCCTCTATTCATTAAAAAACGGTGATATCTCAGGCCCTTTGATAGAAATGATATATCATACATCAATCCATGGCTATAGTGTTATATAGCCAATTTCAATTTCCAAAAAATAATGGAAAGAGAAAATGAGGGCATAGTTTGATAGCACTAGCATGCAACCTTCTTGATTCGAGATATCGAAATTAAGGGATTATATTATATAGTAAGAATACATATAAGGTACCATGTGGTTTTGTAATTAACATCCCTCTCTATGGGTGGCTTGGTGTGTTGATAGATGCTACCTTTGGAACATACACTACTTCCCCTAATTCCACTAAGAAAGAGTCTTATAAGGTCACAAACTAATTGTATCCACAATCTCTGTAAAAAAAATATAATTATAAATTATTTAACACATTGAATAATTATCATTACTATACATGGTTTAAAAATTATTCATTTATTTGTGATCACATATAAATATTTATTTTATATTTACTTTTTTAATATATATTTATTTATTAGAAAATTATATAGGGATATTTATTTAATAAATAAATAGATATTTTTCATGGCCTGAAAAATATTGTGGATGAATATCAGGCTGAGTTTAATGGTTCGGTATGAAATAATAAACAATGAATATTACATAATTAAATAAGATTTAATTTCAATTTTCAAGTTAAGTACATGTTGAGAAATGAATATAAAAATAATATTATTTTAAAATTGTTTTTTCTAGGATTCAATTAATAATTATGGTAATTTGGAAAATTATATTATTTTATCACTTTCAAAATAAACACCCAATTATGTTAGTTTCTAACTAGATCCAATTATTTTATCTTAATTGTGAATAACATATTTGGAGAATCTGGTCAATCCTAGAGGGATACATTATCCAAGAACACTACCAAGAGTGGAGAGTAATAATCCTCCACCATATCAAGGAGAATGTTTTGGGTGTAGTTCTCTAAGAGAGAAATGTAAAATGATGAAATCCCAAGGATCTATAATTCTAACACCTAAATATTCTTTCAATGATGTCTAAAGATTCATGGAACACATGTGTATCACTGTTAGAGGAAATCTACAATTGGTTTCCACAACACAACAACATTATAATATAGATATTTAACTGGATTAATCAACGATGAAATTTTTCATTAAATATAATTATTTATTTAAGTTAATAATTATAAATAATATGTGATGACCCTCTTGATCGTTTATGGTGTAATTATCCACTCTCTATTTCATCTATTCAAATTTGTTGATTATGATGTCCATCATCGCACAGATCTCATATTGATCGTTTCTTATGACCAAAATCCAAGTTGGGAACCACTCTTCACATGATTCCACATTTTATGGAACCTACATTATATAAACCACACAAAATAACTGAGTAATTAACATGGCATAATTCTCGCATAAATAAAAGTGACACTAAAAATTCCATTAACATAGGTCTTCAATCTCATCATACTCATGAAAAAATCATATATGATAAATATACATATAATATATATCTATTAAAAACCCATATTTTTATATCTATTTCCATGTATTATTTGATTATCAGTTTCTATTACCTATTTATTAACAATTCTATCTTAATGTCATGCGTCGTGTAATATCCTCTTTGTTTTTAACATGTTTTTTGATTCACTATATTTTTGGTCCTCTTACTTATATAATTATTTAACTATATCCATAATTATTACCATGATATCAAAATAATATATATTCATTATATAGGTATTTATTATAATTTATTAATGATAAAATTAGAAATTAAAATACACTATTCATTGAGATGGTAGGTCATATGTACGCATGATCGTTGTTTCCATTTTATTTTCATATTGAATGAAATAAGTTAAATGAAATATATATAACATAATTCAAGTAGAATTATTATGAAATATATATCATATATGTTCACTAATCCCATCCTTGATACATTTCGTTTAAACTATGAATGAATCTTATCGCATTTAGGAGGTGGTAGTCGACACGTCCACAAACAATGTTATTCTATTTATAAAAAATGGAATGAATGAATGTATGAGTTATATAAGAATTAAATATATATATATATATCATAAATATCATATAAATCATATATAAAGGGATACTCCATCTATATTTATAGCCATGAATTATGGAAATTGAAGAATGAATTACATCAGTTCGTGAGGCGGTAGTCCATTATGCACATAAACGATAAACATGCATTACATTTAATTAAAATTTATGTGAGTTTAGGTAAAAATAATAATATAAAAACAACTCATTATACTGAGAATATTGATGTTAATATATAAAAATTAAATAAAAATAATTTAATGGTTTTATGGAAGAAATAAAATAAAAATGGTCATTTAGGAATGTTACATCTTCTTTGGGAATCTTCTTCTGATTTTCACGAAAGGGATTCCTTGGTTGGATTTCTACCAAAAGTAAGGAATATAGGTAGAAGGGAGAAATTATTGGAATATATTTGTATTTTTTTTCCAATCCAAATAGGTTATGAGGGGTGAATAAAATAGAAAAAGATGTGTCCTTTTATAAGTTAGTGATTGTGACCTTTTGGATTTTTGTTCGAAAGACTAATTTATATTAAATTATAACTCAATTAAAATCCTTAAAAATTCTATAAATTTAATAATATTTTTTATAGGGAAATAATATCATCAAATAATTGACTTTATATTGGTTTTTGTGTAATTATAACGCCTATAATATGTAGTAACAACTAGTTAACCTATTTAAATTTTAACTATGCTAACAACATTTTAAATATTAGAAGGATGAGTTTTTTAAATTTAAGGTGTATAGTGAACCATAAACTGTCCATTTATAACACTTTAGAACATAAATCAACCCATTTTTCTTCAATTTGTATAATTATTATTTTTACTTAATTTAATAATATATTTTTTAATAAAATATCATTAGGGTTAATTTTGACAATATTTTTAACAATGAAATTAGTAAACTCAATACAAAAAGATAAAATCACACCTATTCATTTAGTACACACATATCATGTCTTGTTCAACTAAATTATTCAGTTATCACATTAATTAGTTCATATAATATGTCTTTTAATATTTATAATATTGTTTAATTGATTGTTTCAATAATTGAAGAATTACTACATCACAATTGTGTAATTATTCCTAAATATTATTTCATCAATAAAATTCAATAATAAAACACAATGAAGTAGATAAATATATTATATTTCATAATAATATATATTGAAAAAAAATATCTTCTATTTATAAACATATAAAAAATATTATAATTATTAAAAGTAAGAGGGACATTTCTCACTCCCTTTAATTTTAATATTATTTAATTCATTTTCATTGAAATTTTCCATTAAAATTTAAAATTTTACAAAATAATCAGTTAATGGTCTAATTTCATTCATCCAATAAAATTTGGTCATGTTTTATGGTATTTTTCTAATATTTATAATATTATTTATCCCTTAATTAACTGATTTATCGATAAGTGTGGTAATAAAAATTACTAAAGTTTCTATTCATGTCGTCCAAAAATAAAATTGACCAAATTCATAAATTTTTATCTTTTGAATCCAAATATTTAATCTATTTTTTACACATTTTATTCAATATATATTAAAAAATTATTTAAAAATCCATCCCATAGACGGGATGAAGCAATAGGTCTTTAAAGTAAAAATGATAAAATGTTTTGAATTTTTTTATATAAATATTCTATTTAAAATTTATTCGAATAACCTAAATTGGAATAATAATATACAATTTTTATAAATCTACATAAAAAACAATAAAAAATTTAATGTTATGCTATAAATTATTTAGAAAAAAATGTTGTCAATTAAAATTAAATATTTTTTACAAATTTTTATAACATGAAACGTATGAACAAAATACAAAAAATTAAAATAAAGTAAATTTTGATATCGTAATTTAAAATAATGAGTTTATTTTTTGAAATATAATTAATAATAGTGTTTTTAATTTTTTTTAAAATATGTGCACCACTAAAAAGATATTAAAATATTTATATAAAAAATGCAGTTTTTAAGCATAAAAATGGATTTATTTTGATATCATGTCATGAAAACAAATACAATGAATTAGATTTAATATATATATATTATTAACATAATCCTATATGTGTGATTGTTTTATTTTATTGGTATTAATAACACTTCTGTGTATATAAATAGATTTTCAAAAAATGATTTTCGTCAAATTTAAAAATGGATTTATGTGTAACCCATACATTCATAATTTGATTAATCCAATTCATATCCACCATTAAATAAACTAGTTCATTATTTTCATATTTAAGTTATTACAATATTAAAATTAAGTTTTTTATAAACTCAGTGTTACTTGTAACACAAGCCAATACATTTTTTCATGTAGGAAAATCAAAACATGGTGTATCATGCAATTCAAGGTATAAAATAAATCATAAAATATATTTCAGAAAAAAAATCTCATCGTGTTATATTCTACCCCCTTAAAATTAATTTAACTCACAAAATTATTCTAGGATTTCAAAGGATTAATACTTTAAATTTCGTTTCATGTAAACCCATAGTAAAAATATGAATACTAAAACTCCATTTAAAAGAGGAAAGTACGAAGCATAATGGATGCCCAATGTAACTCATAACATAGTTTAAAATAAAATAACAAAGGTATCAAGTGATGGAGAACATGTTAAATATAATGTTAACAATCTCAAATTCATAAACATTCAATGATCTAAGGTGTAACATCACCATCCTAGAATCTAGTAAATCATTTCTTAATGTCAATTCATCACATTACCTCAAGCACGCCTCCCCATATGTGTATGTCTGTTGACTTATAGTTATGGTCTAATAGGACATGTGGGTAGAATTTACCCTCTTTATCAGAGTATTAAACAACAAATAAAATTTTATATAAATTAAAAAATGAAACAAGCAGAAAACATACATTACCAACCATATCCCAAATATGCTACAAACCACAACAAAACGATAAATATGTCATGTAATGAAAATGGTGAAAAAGTAAAGAAAACCCAAAATAAATTCAAACTGGTGAATACTATAAACATTTCATTACTCCATGTCAAGATCCTCATCCATGCACATCCCATGACTAAATCAAATCATAAAAATAGGTTCATTTCTCCTCTCTTGAACTACAACCATGAAATCTGATCAGGTACCCTATGGCGGCCCAGGCTGGTTTTGAGTACAACTCAGTTGGACACCACAGATATTGTCTAAAACATATCGAGTCTAACAGATAGTTCATGAAATTTATGAATGAATAAAAAGGTAATCAAAAGAAAACTTGGGTTCCATTAGTAGGACATATCCTCTTTAACAATATTAATCACATCATCATTAGGTCAATGTGTTAGGATTTTACATCTTTTTCAATACAACCTATTCTAGTAATTTACAATGTATAATGGAATAATTCATGTTTTGTGCCTCACTAAAGTTAAAAATTTCATAAAAAAATACATCACACATACCTTGGAGCATGTGTCTAGGATGTTTAATCAAAGGAAACTATTAGGGTCATGTAACCTCAGTCTGCTTCCATAACTTGTGCATAATGGGGTGGGGTTTAGAGCCTCAGTCAATCCCAACCCATGTGTATAGATCCTCAATTCCAATACCCCATAACTAATGAACCATGTACACATACATCACTAACCATTTAACACTTATACCATTTTTCAAACTGTATTCAACAATCCAAAAACAAATCATCTTTTACAAATCATTTAATACATTAGTGATTTCATTCTATATCCTAATGCCATATTTAATATTTTCTATTTCATTCTCATTAACTTGTTAATGTTGTTAAAAATGGTCTTTTATGCATTATTTTCTTCAAACACCCTTAAAATCAATTTCATATTCATTACATGTTAACCAATTAGATACTATTCACATTTTTTAATTAATTCCACATGAAAACCATCTTAAATCTCATACCCATTATCATATTATCCAATTACATTTCATAGACTATTAAACTAATCTTAATTTCCCATACCTTAACCAATATATCATGTTCAACAATTCTTATTCATTAACCCATTTAACAAATTCACCAATTCCCATATCCTAGACCATTTAGACATTATCTTTTACATACCTTTACCCAATATAACAATATATGATTCACATGCCTTATACAACCAACCTATTACACTTCACAATTCCTAACTCATTTAACCCATCAAAAATAAACAAAAAAAACCCATATGTCATGATAACAACTATACAAAATTACAATTAGTTTATATTTTTCATTAAATGTTACATCTAATTATATTTACCCTGGGATCTAATTCAACTGAAATCATATCTATGATTAATAATTAAAATTTCAATGTTTGGGAATATTGGCACAACCCATGGGTGGCCGTAAACTATTCTAATCATCATCAATGCATCCCACATGGACCATTAAGGGTTCAATTCATCATTCATCCTACTATTTTACCAAATAACTCTAAAGGAACCAAATTCAAAACAAGAAGGAACACATATCACAACCACACAAGATATAATTGACATCGAGATATGAGATATAACATATAGATCACATACCTCAAGTCTGTAGATGAAAAATCACTAAACCATGGCCATAGAAGTAGATTCAAGAAACCCATGAATCCCCAACCGATGTTCCACATGAAATATAGGCTTTTAGGTATTTAAAATATGAATAAAAAAATACATGTCCAAATCCAGAAAAGATTGAAAATAGATGTTTTAACTCACATGGAGATTCGGTCCACACCTAAAGCACCCCAAATGTATTAGAACTGATGGATAATGACCCTTGGGAAATATTGGTCACAATGGTTCATCACTAAGGTTGATATTTTATAAAATTCCACTTTTTAATAGAGTGCACATTTTGGCCACACATTTTTTCAAACAGTGCACTAACCAAGTGGATGCCTTTATCTAAGAGGGGCTATGTCTAATGGTTATATGGGGAGGCTACATGGTCTGAAAAATCATGTTCCAACCATAAAAAATGGATATATATGTGCTCACATGTTCCTACCACACCCTTTCCATCGCTAAAACAACCTTGCAACCCACTTTCTCTGTTTCATGGTTAAGGCACATGATTACCTCCAATTGTGAGCCATAAGTGTAACATGAACACGATGAACAAATTCAACTTACTATTGGGTCATAAACCCACGAGACACCCAAAATTCTCTTCATACTTTCAGTAATATTTCCATTAACCAAATTTATGTGTTTAAACACAAAATTTAAATAGGGTCAATACTCAACGATGTTCGAGAGCATACAACCTCCCCACCTCATAACAAATCATCCTTGATTCTCACATCTAAGCATCGCTAATGTGCTGAAGAAAAAAAAATGTTCTGGCCACTAGGCCAACATATCCGTGTCCATATCCTATGTCTATTCCTGAAAATAACCATTCTTCCACAAAATGTATACCAATGAAATAGTCTTACCACACAAGACATCCCACTACGATTCATAACACGAACTAGATGCTCCTCAAAGGACACATCATCCACATAAAAAACATCAACCACATGAACTATATATAGGGAGCCTTAGAAAAATATGCCTAAATTATATCATAAGTAAGTGTCACACTCAACCTCATACCATCATGGAATAGACAATCATGAACCCATCGACCCAATCCTCTACGAAACTCATCACAGAAATCACATGGATACATTATTTTCCTATTTCCAAATCACAAACGGTTACCCAAACATGACAACACACAATAAAATATACAGTTTTACCAATAATATTTATCGACCTACATCGATTCAAAACATGTGGCCTGATAGTCCCATTCCATTACTATTCATCCAAAACACAACCAAAGCTCTCAGGTCTCTCAACTGATAACGGACCGGGAAAAGACCCATTATCAAGGCCGAAAAACTAGAATGGTACTTATATGATTATGACCAACCCGAAACACCAGCAACGTCATCAACCTACCCATTTCCTACTAAGGGAGTCCAACCATGAATATTATATCACCACTAACATCATATGATGGTTGACACCCCCACTATTGAAAATGTTCTTTAAAACCACAAATCATTGTTCACAACATACATGATACATTGAATAAATCACCATCATCATACATCCTCAAGGACTCTACCCAACATTAGAAACCATAATTGACGTTAAAGATATTCAAAAATGAAATGAACCCCAAATGCATTATGGAAAAATCACAACTTCAACTCTGTCATGTTTTCCTTCATCTCCCAAATTCACTTTCCCTAAAACATCAGAATATTTGTGGCTAACAATTTAACTTTTTTGTTTTCTTTGATTATCATGTTAGCACATTCCTAATGAATTGTTTCAAAAAAACCCACTTTTACACAGTTGAAAATATATTCACTACACCTGGATGTGGTTCTTAAAGACTTAAGTCATACAACCATCAGCTAACACACCTAACAATGTTATTCCCCAAAATTTGTGAAACTGTAATTTTAAGGCATCCACTACCTTCCAAAACATTATAATACTTCACTGCACATAATAATATTCCTAACACAAGCACATTTTCTATCATACATTGAATATATAAAACATGGTACTCCCCCCAACCCATTCAAATTTTTAAATTCACTTATCATTATTATAAAACCACTAAAGGCAGACGAAATCCACCATCAACATTCTTTTTTTAGCTGAGTTATGTCTTCCCATGCCTAATCATCTTGGAAACACCTAGCTACAATTTTGGCACAACACTACATCACACATCCATGATGGATTTACAATAATTGAAATTCCATGGTCACCCAAACCACGTACTCTAGTACACGGAGAATTTCTAATGAATTTATAACACCCAACCTCTATTACCGGGCCTATCAATTATTCTATCACATGTATCTAGATTCTTCCTACTAAAAAGCTAATCCCAAATCCAAATATCGTCTCAATAAAGGACCACATACATGGACATTATATTCCATCCAAAGGAACTCAAATTTGCACCACATGGTGTTCTAATTGGCATACTAATGCAACCACATCCATCCTTCAGTTTTCTCTACACTTCCATGATTGACTTGCCTCTCCCCACATTAAGAGGGTAGTTTCAGCATCTGTAGTCACGTAACTCTGACCACTATAGTGGACACTTAAAACCCAAAAGAAACCCACAAGAATTGAAAGTTTTCTTTTAGAATCATGTAAAATAGAAAAACAAATATCATCCACTCGTTATTCATTACATCTTAGAAGTGAACCCACAACAATATCTGAACAGCATTCATTCCCAAAGACCTCACCCATAAATGGTGTATCATGTAATTCTCAACATTTAGATCCTGATACACCACTGTAGGGGCATAACCTCCAATAATACCACTCATTTAACAAAAATTCAACCAGGTACCTAGGCGTAAATCCAATGAAATCACAATGTCGTTTAGATGATGTCATGATATTTTTCATGACATCATTACCTATAATTACACCAAGATGTCATCGATGAACACCGCCATGAAAATACATCATTGAAAACACTTACCACCACTAGAACACCTTAAACTATATAATGTATCTAATCCTTTTACACCAATACCTCATCAACACCCAGCCACTACAACTGAAGTGGTGTTTCTAACCAATATCACCACCACTTCGTGGCTGTATATGAAGAATCCATGAATAAATTCTTCCCATGGAACTATTGAAACAAGGAATCATGCATTATTCTAGAAAAACCATAGTGGTTAACAACCAAAAAACAAAGTTACTACACATAAACAAGTAACAACAATCTCTTTCATAGACAAGCATCCCAAATTGGTTTCAAAGAGAATGATAAGTGTTTATCCCAACCACCTATTCACCCATGAGAAATGGCATCCGGCCTTACCAGCATCTTCCCACATATGGAACTCATATTATACCATCAATTCTTGAACCTTATAATGATTGCATGCTGATCCCAAATATGTATTTCCTAAGACATGCATCACTAGACCAAACATCCTCTTATATAGATAACCATGCATCTAGGTCTCTAAGAATCTTAATACAGGAGTAATTATCAACATTCTCAACCAACAACCCAAAAATTCACACATTAATCCAAACTACATGATCACCCCTCACCTTGAGTTTCACTTTCATTTTAATTTTTTTTTTCTATGTCTAGTACATCCCTCTCTCATCAACTAAATTCAACCTGCTTATAACATCAAGCATTATCAACCACTGTTTTGGGCACCATAATGACCATGCCCCATGAAACCAAAATTAATAACAACCTCAATTTCTAATTTGTTTTTCATTATAAAGGAAAAAATGAATAATGAAGATATTTTCTTATCAAAACCTAATGAACCACATCGAGAATCGAATCCTCCTCCAAGGCACCCAATCATGCATTGCATTCCATGGCACTAGCAACACATGAATAACCATTTTAATGGATACCCTTTATTTTTTCAAGACTATTGACTCCTTAACTCAATTCATGTCCCCCAAAATAATTGACCATTCTAATCATCCCTCTTAGTATAACATTCACCTGTCCAAAACCAAACCTTCAACATGTGCCTCATGCACCCAAGTGAAAAAACAAAATAGAAAACCGATCTCATGGGTCTCTCTTGAGGATGGAATGATAACAACTTCCCAAGCTAGGATTATGGATAAACATTGAGTAGGACCATCTCTCTAGGCCATATACATCAAAATTATAACAAGTCACCACTCATTGGTTGTTCTACAGCCCAATCCTGAAATGTGGAATCCATAACACTAAAGAAATAATTTACTCTTGTTTGAAATCACATAAAAACAAAACCACCACTAATGGTACCAATAACCAACATATCTAGTTAAAACGCCAATGTAACCAACCTAGTCACAATCCAAAAGGGTTACCATATCCATGATAATAGATGCCACACCTCATCCTCAAATATATAGATTAACCCAAGTAAGAACAAGTACCAAACCTCTTCTCAATACCTCATAAACACTAATGTATCCAATATAAGGAACCCTCGCATCCCAAACCACACGTACATAACATATATTCACAACACTGGGGATACCCACTTCCTGTGTCCCTTCATTTTCCAACCTTTCAGACATTTGAAACTCATGTTAACCCTCTATAGAAAAATCATAGAGTGTCACAACTAAAACATTATAGTTAGATAGAACATTCTATTCACTATCCACCCTGGGTCATGTTACTTCATAATCATGAAAACGAGATATTTTTTCATGAAATGTTTCCTCTCCTAAGTCACCATGGACCAATGGTGTCTCTTTCTCCACTAATGGTGGAGCATTCTCACGGATACTCACTTATCACCTAACCATTACATGTCATCGTTGTATAATTTCTATATTATTTCAAACATTAGTATTATAATGTGTAACATCAGGCTTCCACATTTTACACAAAATAAGTCTCTCCACTATCCAATAAGTTACTATTTCGCAATCACTATCCTAATGAACACTGTTACTATAACACCCTAAGGAATTACAAATAAATTTTATATATAATGTTATGCACACAACACTGAGTCTCTATGAAGAACACTTTTTTTTAATTATGAAAAAAAATATTCATAACCTAGCCATGAACGATAATATTGGGTCTTTTGCGATTTAGATTTCAAAAAAGGGACAACAAATATAGAAATCAAATAGCAATTAATTGTATGATTGGATAAACAAATGTATTTAGTGAATATTAACATGACCCTTTTGAATTGTAATGTTACCCATATGAATAGTAATATGACCCTTATGAATCGCATTCACACCCATGAATGTATAAATGTTTTTTTGGAAACATATTAATTAATTTACTATATAATGATATTAGTAGGTGAATATTTTAAAAATTAATAATTAAGTGTTGGTATTTTTTTATAAATAAGTAATTAATTAAAATTATTTAATTAAAAAAATTATTTAAAACAAAATTTATTTTAATAAAATTAATTAATATATCAATGTTTTTTATCATGTGAACATAGTATAATTTAATTAAACATTAGTTAATTTTTAAAAGTGTAATAAAATTAGTTATAAATTTAAAACTGTATTTCTCAAATAAATAATTATATTAATTAGAAATTAAATTTCTAATATTTAGAGAATTATTTGCAGAGAATGGAGTTTATTATATAATTCTACAGATCAAAAAAAAATTTCGGGTGAATTTTTGTGATTTTACTGAAATACATGAATTGTTTGTTAATAGTAAAGTACTATAATATACATTATAAATAAATTATAACCTAAATAAACTATTATATCAATAATGGGTGATTTAAGAAACCCTAGTTCGGACTCACCTAAAATTATTAATTTATTTAGTCACTTGAATAAACTCTATAACTTTTCAAGGGAAAAATAACAAAATATTGAATAAAATATTGAAAAATCACCCCTCTCCCCCACTATAAACACCACATCGTCCCCCTTGTATACTCACTCCCCTAAACCTAGATTCATATTTAAATTAATCCCAAATTCGCTTCCATACAATCTTATAATGAATAATAGGCCATTGCCTTTCTAAAAGACAAAAAACAATCCCCTTAATGATGTTCTGAAGGAGGAATATTCAGGTGGTAAAATCCTCTTCCTTTTCCTTGTAATTTATTTCAATGTTATTTATATTGTTATAATCTACTCACATGTTATATAAAAAAGATAATGATAACTATTGTATCATATATATAGTAGAATAATATCCTATTAATGTAATATTCATTTTAAGACTCTTTAATCTCTCTCACACTCTCTTTTATTTTTAAAAATAAATCATCATTTGGGACGTTCCTTTTACAACCTTCATGGATGATGAACATTCATTCTATAATTTATTCTTCAATGAAGGTCATGATACCATTTTTTTTGTTAAAAGTACTATAATATATTTTTTATGTCTCCTTTTATTTTATATAACTAGAATACATACATAATAATAATTCATATGTTAAAATTAGTTTGTGATGATAAAAATAGCACCGTAATAATATAAAAGATTATTACTAATATTTTATCAAATTAATCATCCTCATACCATATAAAAAATTAATTATATAATAATATAATATTTTATATATTATTTATTATAATATAATTTCTATTTTGTATAATTATATCCTTTATACATGAACATTCAAACTCATATAAATGTTTTCTATCATTAAAACTAAGAAAACAAATCCTCTCGAGCGATAAATTTGTATCTTATAACTCATCCAAAAGACCATAAATGAACATAACAAATTATAATAAATAAAATACATATATAAAATGTTATGAATTTATTAATTAATGTATTTAATTTTATTATTATGGACATTAATTTCATGTGTAGAATACATTCGAACATAAGGTACATGTTTTCTACCCAAACCTATATTTTTTTCACGTTACACTTTTTCTTACCATTCCCAAATTAAATTCTTAATTATTCTTAGGTACTCCAAATAAATCCTTTGTAAATTATATATATAATTATATTCCAAACATAATCCTTCATCTTTTTTGGGGAGTTACATTTTCTGAATGGTTCTTTCTCAAATTCTTCCTGATAAACAAGCTAAATTCAATGGAACTTCTTTAATTATTACATATTCTCATGTTTACTCTATAATATATTTTAACGCACAATTATTTTTCTAGAATCACCAATTATATTATGAAAAAAACTATCTGAGTTGACATCTAATTTTATACAATAAAATTTTCTATATAAATATTCTCCATAAATTAAAATAGTATTTCTATCGAGAATTAATTAATGATTTTAATAAGAGTAATTTATTATATTTAAAAGAAAAATTTTGATTATTATTTTTCATTGGAACTAATATTATAGTATATCATCTACCCTATTTTATTTAATGGTATATGATTATATTGATTGTGGATTTTCTATCTTGATATCATTTTCCATATTACTCTGAGTGGTTAGTGCTTAATTTTAACGAGTTATGAATGTCATTTAAATTTCAATTTTTAGTTTCAATATGAGTTTATATTTTTATTATGTTTTGTCCCATTCATATTAGGAATTCATTTTACTCGGTATGTGTTTGGTGGGGCCATCTATAACCCCTCAGTGCATCATTAGGTCTTATGATACAATGATTTTTTGGTTTTTACACATTTATGTATAGTCATGGGATGATGCCTTGATAGTATGATTATGAAATCATGTATTATCTATTACTTAATTATGAAACTAGTAATTTATATTCCATGTGATTATTCGACAAGAAAAATATCCATGATAATTTTTTGTAATGAAATTATATTTTTATATTCCAGTCATATTATGCTCATGTTTTATTTTAATGGCATGTTTACTTTTAATTATTCACCATGGCTTATTACTTATGCTTACAATTTATTACATACCATTACAAAGCATATTAGATGAACCATTTACTATGTTTCGTTTACCCGTAGGATGGTAAGATGAATATTATTAATGACTTGTAGGTATAATCTAAGAGTTATGTTTGTTTCCATTTGAGTGTCTATGTTGTATTTCCTTACATGTTGTAATGTAGAACATATATTCATGTATTGTTTTCCAAAAAAACATATATATTCAGTCATTCAATATGTGTTTCCATTTAAACATACTAATGAATTATCATAAGGCACCAGTTTTAGGAAACCAGAGTCTGGGACATTATTGTGTGTATATAAGCTAGTTTAGTAGTATCCTTTGAAATTGTATTTTTAAATTGTATATTAGGGAACAAACCCCTATGATAGATTTTAAGGTATTAATTCAATAACAACCTATAATTTGATAAGTTATATATTATGAGGATATTCATAGCAAAATAATCCCTTAATAGATGACACAAGTGGATGTGGATCTGGAACATATGCACTTATGAGTAACAACTCTAAAAAGGTGTTCTGGCCTATCTTGAGGTAACCTGGTAGACGATAACAGGTATTACTATAAACAAAGTTTTAAACTCTCAAGAGATATTCTTAAGGTAATTTAAATTTTATATACAACCCATTATGAGGGATATAAATAAAAATATCTCCCCATAGAAACCATTATTATGATTATGAGATTAGACATGAACAAAATTTATATTTTGTGAATTTTTTTTCTAGTTTAACATTATACATTACGAATCATAAAATAATTTAGTGTATTCCATTATTTTTAAATGGATCCTATTGAAAGGAATGTAAACTACATGAACATGCATATTTTATTTAGGGATTTTCCCCCTATAAAATATTATGATGTTGTTTTTTGATGTCGAGACAGGTTTTGAGAAACTTATGACAATACTGGGACAACTATCCTAGGTTATGAACAATAACCTTACCTGTATGGATTATTGTTATCAATAAATTTAAGGAGAAATGGTAAAGTGCTTTATTTGAAAATATCCTCTATCATTGAATGGGACTACAATCCCTTTCGTAGTAGAGCTGTCGATGTGTTCCTTTGAGAAGAAATTCATCACTTTGGGATGTAATGAAAGGGATAAGGTTTTTATAGAAATTTATCTTCTTTTATAATATTTTGATCAATGGTTGTAATTGATTCAAAACACAAAATATGATGAATATATTGTAAATATAGAATGGAGGTATTTTAAAGAAACATTCCATGAAAAAAAATTTACTCATAAACAATGAGAAGATATATAAAGGCGATTATTGAGTCTAAGAAAAAATGAAGATTAATATTTTGTGAAGTTTGAATCCATCATTACCAAGTTATCAATTCATGATTCTAACTATATATAAAATTTGAGGAGTATGATTTATAGATTCATTGATGGGATACAACCATTACGCCTAGGGGTACTAGTCTCCCAACATTTATCATCATATAATTATATAGTCTCATGTTATATCAAGATATAAAAAAAATTATCTTTGTATTTTTACATTATAGGAATGTAACAGAAGGAGAGGTATATGAAAAATCTTTAAAAGGAAATAATGAAATTTTGAAAATTGAAGGGTTTACTTTCAACCTTGTAGTTATTTTGGGAAGAAGAACCCTAGAACATTCCTAAAGGGAATGGGAGTCTATTATAAGTGTGTAAAAATGGTCACCAAGCTTATAATTTCAAGTAAAAGAACGAATCATCAAATTATCAGTGCTATAATGTTAATGATATGGAATATTATTCGCATTAATGTCATATGAATCAAGTAAACATTCCACAGTGATGGACAAGGAGGAAATCCCAATCTTATGCGGTCACAACTACTAAAGTTGATGTTCCTAATGAAGTGGTCACATGTAATTTTATCCTTTCTAAAAACATATCCAATAATTTATTTGATTCTCAATCATAAATTTTTTTATATCTTTCAAGTTCACAAAAGAAATTATAATTTTCCTATTTTATTTAATAAAACAATTTCAATAAAAAAATATCAAGGAATGTATCATTTAAACAATGACACGTCGATGAGTCCCCTTTATGAACCATAAATGTGATTTATTTGAGGACCTCATCATCATACCCATGAATGACTTTGATATAATTCTTGGAATGGATTTTTGTTCATATCATGATTCAAAAATATACAATAGGAATATGGAGTATATAATTGTAGATAATGATGTAGGAATTCTTTATCTTTAGGGAATAAACAACATCATTTGATTCTTATTTATATCCTCCCCCAACAGCTATACTAAATAATATACCTGGGGTGGAATAAAAAATAACATATATGGGTGTGGAAATAAATCATCCAATATAGTAAGTACCTATTATTCCTAAAAATGATGATGTATTCATAGAGGATATACCTGGACATCTTCCGGAGAGGGAAATTTAGTTTTCTATGGATTCAGTTCCTACTGCAAGGACGAAATCAAAAACATAAAAATGAATGTACATAGTGGAATTAGTATAACCGAGTAAACAACTATTTTTATTGATTGATAAGGTATTAATTATTTCTACTATTTCTCTATGGGGATCTCAGATTCTTTTCATTAAGAAGAAAGATTTATTTATGAGTCTATGCATTGACTATATAGAGATCAATTCCATTATGATAAAATAATAAGTATCATCTTCCTCATATTGATGATTTATTTGACCTACCTCACAGAGCCCAATATTTTTCTTAGAGTGGCCTTTGATATGGATATCATCAATTTTCTGTGTATAAAGATGATATTCAAAGATAACATTTCAAACTAGGGATAAAAAATATGATTTTATAGTAATTTCTTTCAGAAGGACTAATGAACCCCCTATTTTCATGAATCTAATGAATATAGTTTTCAAGGAATATATTGATGATTTTTTGTGGTACTAATTGATGATATATTGTAATAATCCAAAATTTATTAAGATCATGGGAATCACTTGCTAACTGTTCTAAAGACTCATATAATAAATGTGTCATATGGGATGTTTTTCAAGTGTGAATTCTGGGTTATTATAGTTTCTTTTCATGGACATGTTGTAAATAAATATTAAATTGTAGTTTATCCTCCAAAGGTAAAACTATTTTAGGAATGGAATACTCCAATAAACATAACTGAGTTATGTAGTTTTGTTGGTTTACCAGGTTATTTTTGACATTTCATTCAGAACATCACCTGATTAACTAACCTATTAACCTAGATTACTTGTAAAGGGCATAAGATCGTATGGAAAAAATAATGAATGGAATTTTATGAAGAAATAAATATGAGGTTAGTGAATGGTGCAATGTTGAATCTACCATCAGGATGTGGTGATTTTTTGATTTAGAATGATTTCTGAATGAAGGAGGTTTGGTTGTGTCCTTCTGTATAATGATAGAGTTATTGCCTATGCAGGAAGGTAGTTAAAAACAAATGAACAAAACTATCCAATTCATGATCATGAGTTATAAGATATAATATTTTACTTCAACATAGGGATACATTATATCTATAGTGAAATATGTGAGATATATATAGATCATAATAAATTTAAATATATATTTTCACATAAAGAACCCAACATGAGGCAATGGTGGTGACTTGATCTAATAAAGGAATATGATTGTACAATACACTACCACCCTATGAAGGTGATTAAGGTAGAATATGCAATCAGAAGGAAGGATCATGGAAATCTAATTAAAATGCTGATTGGAAGTCATCCTATGTACATGGATCTAGAAATCATAGATATGATAATTTTTATAGAAGGTGAAACATCATTACTTTTTCAAGTGGTTTCCCAAACATATTTAAAAGAGAGGATTAAATTTTATCATCTTGATGATGAGAATCTTCAAAAGAAAATTAATGATGTCAATTATGGGAAGTTGAAATACTTTTAGTAGGAAGATGTAATTATAAAAATCTGGATGTGGGTATGTGTTCCCTCTGTACCTGAGATAAAAAGAGAGTTATTTAATGATTCCCATAGTTAAAATTTCTCAATACACCCTGGTAGCAATTAGATGTATAGAGATTTGAAGGAACGTTTGTTGTGGGACAATATGAAGCATGAAATTGTTCATTATGTATCAACATATTTAGTTTTTCAAAACGTGAAGGCTAAAATACAACATCCTAGGGGATTTATACTACCTATTATTATTGCTACATGGAAATATGATGACATTAATATGGATTTAGTTTCAATGGATTATCCAAAACACCATGAAAGAATAATGAAATGTGGGTACTTGTTGATTGAATTACCAAATATGAACTTTTCCTCACTATAAGGGATGATATTATATTTTAAGACCTTGAAAAACTCTATATTAATGATGTTGTAAAACATCTGGTAGAACCTCTGTTAATTTTAACTGATCTTAATCTAAGATTAACATCAAAAATTTGTAAATGTATTCAAAAATATTTGGATATTGATTTCTGTTCGAGTACTTCTTATCACCCTTAAACTGAATGGATGTTTGAAAGGAAAATTCAAACATTCTATGAAATGTTGAGATCATGTCCCCTAAAATTTCAAGGTATGTGGGAATATTATTAGGTTTTGGTACATTTTTCCTGTATTAATAGTTTCTATTAAAGTATTCAAATGGAACAATATGAAGAATTGTATTGAAAGAGATGATGTAAACCAATATGATGGGATGAAGTTGATGAAAGGAAGAATGTTGGACAAAATATTTTAGAGGAAACAACATTGAAGGAAAAGGATAAGCAACAAAATATAAAAGGAGATCAATGAAGGAAAAATAGATATCTCGATAATCAATGGATGGATTTGTAATTTCATGTTAGAGATCATGTTTTCTTTAATGTGTCTCCATAAAAAGGTGTTATGTGACTAGGAAATAAAGGTAAACTAAGCCCCATGTACATTGGTCATTTTGAAATACTAGAAAGAATCATATTTGTGGCATATCATTTGGAAATTTTCTTTAAACATTATAAGGTGAACAATGTGTTCCACAGATTCTTTTAATTTAGTTCATGCCCGAACTGTAGAGACCCGAAGCTTGAAGTACATGGATATTACATTACTTTTGCGGAATACTTAGTACATAACAAAAACACGTACACAAGGATCATAATAGTTTAGTGTCTTTGGAAACTTAGAATATAATCTTCTAATCATGGTGAAAGATCTTCAACATCTCCCATAAAGATCTTCCTTTTTTACCTAAAATCTTTCTTTATATCCTAGGTAAAAGAAAACATAAAAGGGTGAGCTCAAATGCTCGGTAAGGGTAAACAAAAGAAATATCAATCACATCATATTCATAAGAACATAACATTTTGGAAATCTTAACTTGCAAAAGAGAGCATAATTTCATAACATGGGATAAATCATAGTAGTGAAATGAAATCCCAATAATCATAACTTAAATCATGAAACTTTTTGGCATACACACATAATCATAGAAAATCATATCTTATTATTCAATACTCATTGCCAAGACTATCTTAGTGGAAAAAGTCCGTTTCTGAACCGAGTCACCCTCGTTTCAGTCGTGTTTCACTGAACTGGTATAACCTACCATTACATCCATGTCTATCTCATGAGATATAAAATCTTTACCCAATGCATTGGAGGGAGATATAGGTCCCACCCATCTCATAATGATACCATTCTTATGTGTTCCACAAAATCATAAACCATACATCATAGCATAACCCATGTAATAAAAATGAGATTCTTAAACATTGTGACATCATAAAACAATTCATATAAGATAAAGGAATTCATAAAAATAATTCCATCACAACATAATCAAATCAATGTAATAATTAGGATAAAAACAGAACCCTTTATTATATTAGATGGAAAATAATTTTGATAAAACACTTGAACTCCATTCTTGAGGAAAATATCCTTTCTGCTTCAAAAACACTTTTCCTTTCTTAACATGTCGTACAATTATAAATTAAAAGAAGTTGATTGAAAATAAACTTGAAAACTTATAAGGGATTCTTCTTGGAAATAATGTTTTAAAAAAATCCATTCATGTCGTATAAGTTAAAAGAAAACATTCTTCTTGTACTTTTGTCCGAAAAGTCAAAAAGTACCTCGTATGAAAAACAACAAAAGATTCCTTTCATATCTTTTACTAAAAACTCACCAAAGGGTAAAATTGGATATAAACTATTTTAGAAGGATATAAATATTACATATTGGGGAAACTTGGATGTGTATGGTGAAATACACCCCAGTAAATACCAAATTATAAACAATCCCGGATAAAAAAATGAGATTGTGATATTTCCCTTACCTTATGTCTGATATGCTTTGTACGTATCCGAACCTCCTGTATAATGATTTAAATAAAGTCATTAACTTATTACAGAATCATATTAATTGTTATGATATCATATATGGTTCACTAATGACTTTATATTACCCGTTCTTTTGTAAATTCCATGTTAAAGAAGTGTTTTGGGTAAAATCATTTCATTTATTGTAGGTGTTTGGACTTGTTGTTCTTGACATTATTATTACTTATATCATGATTTACTTACTTCCAGAATATAAAACATGATTTAAATATCATATATATTCAGTATATATATATATATAATAGATAGATAAATGAAATGAAACACACCGTTCATTGAGACTGTAGTCCATACGTACGCATGAACGCTGTTTTCCTTTCCTTATTGTCCTGAATGGAAGTAAGTAGATAACATACATATATATATATATATACATAAATCCAGTAGATTTAACATGTCATATATTTCATTATTATTCATTATATGTACTTTATAATCATTCATGAATGGTTATTGTGGATAATGAATATCGTCGCGTCGTGGAGACGGTAGTCCATACGTACGCACGAGCGATGATATCGTTCTCATGATCATGAACTTGTGTTGAATTGTATGTATACTATTTCCATATAAATATCACTTTATAATAATCATATATAGTTACTCATTACACCATTATACCCATCCAATTAAGGTGGTGGCGGAAAATAGATTACACCACAGCGTGGAGACGGTATTCCGTATGTACGCACGCGCGGTGATTTTATTTTTTTCGTAGGATGGATAGAAGGTTAATTCGAGTTGTTTAATATTTATAATAACATATCAGTATATAATAAATACTGATGTTATTACTCTATCATGAAACAACTAAAGAATAAGATGTTGAAGAAGAAAGAAATTGAAAAAGATCGGTAATGGATATTACTTCTTTTTGACGCGCATTTTCTTAACCTCCACTTAAAGAACTAAGGATGGACTTTGAAGAAGACCATGACCTCTAGGATGATACTATGGATGTGGAGAAGAGATTTTGGCAGGGTTTTTCCGAGCTTGAAGGCTCAAAGTGGTGTGAGGAAGAGGGGGAGGAGGTGCCCTTTTATAAGGGAGGAGAGGGGCACCTTAGGAAAATCTCAAAATATTATTTTATATTAAGGTCAAATTCGGTTTATAATGGTTCCAAAGGGTATTATTTCGAAGATAAAGTGGGGATGTGTCGCAATCCTCTCATAAAATAGGATTTAGACATGTTTAGGTTATTAGTTTATCCTTATCAATTAGATTTAACTCTATGTTAAATAATTTAACTTTTACCGTGTCTTTTTGTTTTCTTACACTATATGGTTAATAAACATACTATAACAAGCCAAACGAACCCCAAGTTGTTTTTTATTAATATATATATCCTTATATAAGTCATTTGGCCAAACCTTAGATTTTTAGGAATTAAATAACAATTAATAATATAATATTTGTTTTAAAAACTAATTTATTTCAATTTTGACACTATTTGGTACATGATTTTTATGAAATTCATAACAGAATGATAAGTTCGAACCAAGTTACATATATCAACAATAACATGTCATATTAACTTAGAAAATTAATGTAAGTCATAAAAAGTCTCAAATTACATTTATTTGGGCATTTATAACATCAATTATGTTAATATTTCATTTATAAGACAATTACTGCATCGTCTTTGTGTCATAATAAATGATAATTATTTAATCCCTGAAAATTCTAAATAAATTCCTATGATGTATATAATTGTATTAGATTTCTGGAGACTAGTCATGTTCGATGTTTCATGAATTTTATCACTAAATTAAAATTATTATACTTATAAGCTTTAAGAAAGTGACATGTTGTCACATTCTTTGGTTTTAATAAAAATTAAATTATTTTCATGGAAAAAATTCCATAAAATAAATCTAATCTGACCCTTAGGTTATATGGGTCTACTTTTATCCATCCAATAATATTTTTCCAAGTGTTAGGGTAATTGTATAATCTTATATTTACCCTTAATTACTCGATTTACCTTTAAATAAAATTTACCGTACTTACTATTCACAATGCCCAAAAATAAAAAGTATCTTACTAACATAATTTTGACCCAATGATTCCAAATATGGAATCCATTTTTCCAAATTCAATACACAAAAGATGCAGAAATTAAATTAAAATTAATCCCTTTGTTCAAAAGAAAATGAATTTTTCTTTAAAACATTGCAAAAGATTGAATTGATTTAACCTACGAATTCAAGGTAAAATCAATTCTAATGACATACATTATATTAAATGGTAAAAATTTATTCTATTTATACTTTAAAACCATTAAATATTATAATTTAACCACATAATATATTATGATGAAAAATGTTGTTTTTAATTAAAATATAGGCTGTTTTTACTATTCATTAAAATATGAAATTTATCGGAAAAATATTAAAATTTTATCTAATGTAAATTTTTATATCCTGATTCAAAAGAAGAATTTTATTTTGTCAAATTTAACCTATAAACATGTCAAAAACTAGATTTAAAGTGGGTGCGCCATCAAAAGGCGGCAAAACTGCATTTTTTTAAAAATACTTATTTTACCCGAGAAATTTATTTTGTTCTTATACCATGTTCTAGAAAATGTGTAAGATGAATAATAATGATATAAAATTCAAAATTAAGTTAATACTATTCATAACGGCTAGTTCATGACAATATTATAATAATATATCGTTGTTTATTAAAACCCGGTATTGCGTACAACACACGCTATCGAGGAAGGTCGTGATTGCGTGTAATGTAAGCCAAGTCAGGGTTGCGTGTTGTGAAAGAATCCATCATTGTTTCATATAACAGAATCCAACCATATTTAATTTATACATTGAATATATATATATATATACTCAATGTTGCGTAGAATAACTATTATCAAAATTGTGTGTAACACGATCCAAGAATAGTGTTGTGTATACTGCAAGATAATACGGTGTTGTGTATAGCGCAAGGTAATCTTGGTGTAGAATACAACACAAGACATTAACGAAATTAAAAGAATATTTTTCATAAAATCTCGGGGTGTTACATTCTACCCCCCTTAAAATGAATTTCGCCCTCGAAATTCGTCGGGGTTATAAATGGTTTACTATTCGAATGTTTCTTTAATAGAAACCCACATCGTAAAAAGGAATACCAAAACCAATCTTGAAAAACAAAAGTATGAAACGTAACGGTTACCCAAATAAACTAATCACTGGGTTTCCACATAGGTGAAAATATAGATATGGAATGGAAATCTAACCATCATGTTCTGATGGAGAGTGGTAGAAAACATGGCTATAGAAAAGCCAGCAATCACAAAGCCATAAATTTGTGACGATCTTGGGTACCATCTGATTCATCGGATATAATGGCACTAGGACAACATTTTTGGGTTTTCAATATCATTTACCTAAAGTTGAATAAATTTTAATTAGAATAAATACTTACTTCATTTTGGTACAATCTCACTATTGTTCCTGCCTTGAACAATTTCCACTTCATCTCTTAAATAAATGAAGTTGAATTTGTTATTCGTGAAGTGTTAGCAGATCATGTGATAGAATGACGGGTCATTCTATCAGCCTCAAACAAATGGTTAGAAAAAGTAATATACATAAGTCGATCTATAGTGATATTAATCATATATGGTTCCTAAAATGGACTTATACTTCATATATCATACTGCTTAATATAATAAAACTAGTTTCTACTAAACAGGGACTTCCTCTAGGCCAGTGGTAGGTGATAAAGGCCAGTCGCACTTCGGTTGTGGGTTCGATTCCCACAGCCTTGTCTGACGCGATGGGATGTTGCCCATCCTGCAGGTTGTCCTTCTTCTAAAACTACATTACTATAAAATCCCATCAGTAATATCAAAAATAACTTCTATCCTTAAACAATACTTAGCATATGTCCAACATAATCCATTCCAATATTTAGGATTATCTAAAATACTTCGGTCCAAGATCATAGTATAAAGAAAATGATGACTTGAAATGTCATCAACCAAGCATGTGAATACCATCATTTATCCCCCATATCTATATATTGTTGGTCACATTCCAATCATGTGAATAGCTTAATCATGTATTCTCTTGAAAAAAAGAATACCCATTGAACCATAGTGAAAACATGAATGCAGTTAAAAGTTAACACTTTCCACATACCAAAATCCTCAAAATTCTATATACTCAAACCATGATATCACTTAGTCCTTATATCAATCATGAGCTCATGAATACTGTTAAACATTTCATTTTCTCTTTTTCCCTTCATTATGCGCATATCATCTTATTTCCAAAAATATCTCAATCACTTTGAATACCACATTTGACCAATACATAAATATTCCAATACTCCATGATACAACATTATTTTGGAATCCCATTACATAAACACTTAATCATTCCACCACATCGTTGTCATATTCAACATCGCCAATAGTGATCGCATGTGACTTCCCTTTGTCAATTTTCTTAAGCGGTTGCTCATGTCGATCATCACTAACCCTTGGATTAGGGCATTTATTAGCATAATGCCCCATTTCCTTGCACTTGAAGCATTGAAGTGTAGTAGGTCCATTCTGTGTATCCCTTCCTTTGTTTGCATCATTAGACATCTTCTTCCCATCATTGCGGCATTCAAATGCCTGATGACCTTCCTTTCCACATTTGAAACATTTACTTGTCCCTTTAAGACAATCTCCACCATGCTTCTTTCCAAACTTTGAGCATAAGGAAACATGCATCTTCTTTTCACCATTATTCTGAGATTTCTCCTTGAACTCCATCTTTCGTTTCTTTTCAAAACTATGAGATGGATAAGTAACACCAACTTCCATTTCTACCTTGATAGCACAACGCACAATTTCTTCATAGCTACTGAAGTCTCTTATAGTTAATGCCATTCGAAGACTTGGTTTTAAGCCACTGAAAAATCGATCAACTTTACTTTCAGGTTGGATGATAATGCCAGATGCATACCTTGCAAGTCTTGTAAAATTCGCTTCGTATATACCAACAGATTCATCATCCTTATGCTTCAGCTCAAGAAACTCCTTTTCCATCTTTTTTCGAAGAATACGATGGAAGTACTTACTGAAAAAAAAGTTCTTGAACTCGTCCCATTCCATGGACTCAATTTCATCTCTTGGCCTCGTATTCTTGATAAGATTCCACCATTGATCAGCTTCACCTTCCAAACGATATACTGCTAAGATGACAATATCATGTTCAAAACATTAAAGAACTGAAAATATCTTTTCAGTGGTACTGATCTATTGTTCAGCAATAAGTGGATCGGAAGACCCACTAAAATAAGGTGGGCGTTGCCTCATGAAGGACTCAATAGAATATTGTTCCCTTATCTGCTCATTTGGAAGTCCAGAATGATTCATAGCTTGTGTAAGTATAGGAATAAGATTTTTCACTCCATCTCCCATAACACTTGTTTGTTCAGGAGGAGAATCATTGCATTGTCCATTAGAGTGATCAACACGGTTCCTTCGGGTTCCAGCCATCGTCTAAAACCCAAAAATAATAGTGTGAGAGGCAAAAATAATGCTAGGGAAAAAACATAGTAAAGGGGGACTACCCTTACTATCTAACATCTTAGGTTAAATTCTAAGATCGTTACCGTAGTTCTAGGACCATATCCTATACGTATACTTATCCTTAGGGACATCCCTAGACGTACCATAGAAATATCTCTAGGGATCTCACTAACGTTCTCACATCCTAGATTCCAAAGGTTGACTAAACCTTTCCTCTGATACCAACTGTAGAGACCCGAAGCTTGATGTACATGGACATTACATTACTTTTGCGGAATACTTAGTACATAACAAAAACACACACACAAGGATCGTAATAGTTTAGTGTCTTCAGAAACTCGGAATATAATCTTCTAATCGTGGTGAAAGATCTTCAACATCTCCCATAAAGATCTTCCTTTTTTACCTAAAACCTTTTTTTATATCCTGGGGAAAAGAAAACCTAAAAGGGTGAGCTCAAATGCTCAGTAAGGGTAAACAAAAGATATATCAATCACATCATATTCATAAGAACATAACATTTTGAAAATCTTAACCTGCAAAAGAGAGAATAATTTCATAACATGGGATAAATCATAGTAGTAAAATGAAATCCCAATAATCATAACTTAAAATATGAAACTTTGTGGCATACACACATAATCATAGAGAATCATATCTTATTAGTCAAGACTCATTGCCAAGACTATCTTAGTGGACAAAGTCTATTTCTGAACCGATTCACCCTCGTTTCAGTCCTATTTCACTGAACCGGTATAACCTACCATTCCATCCATGTCTATCTCATGAGATATAAAATCTTTAACCAATTTATTGGAGGGAGATATAGGTCCCACCCATCTCATAATGATACCATTCTTATGTTTTCCACAAAATCATAAACCATACATCCTAGCATAACCCATGTAATAAAAATGGGATTCTTAAACATTGTGACATCATAAAACAATTCATATAAGATAAAGGAATTCATAAAAATAATTACATCACAACATAATCAAATCAATGTAATAATTGGGATAAAAACAGAACCCTTTATTATCTTAGATGGAAAATAATTATGATAAAACACTTGAACTCTATTCTTGAGGAAAATATCCTTTCTGCTTCAAAAACACTTTTCCATTATTAACATGTCGTACAATTATAAACTAAAAGAATTTGATTAAAAATAAACTTGAAAACTTATAAGGGAATCTTCTTGGAAATAATGTTTTAAAAAAATCCATTCATGTCGTATAAGTTAAAAGAAAACATTCTTCTCGTACTTTTGTCGGAAAAGTCAAAATGTACCTCGTACGAAAAACGAAAAAAGTTTCATTTCATATCTTTTACTAAAAACTAACCGAAGGGTAAAATTGGATATAAACTATTTTAGAAGGATATAAATATTACATATTGGGGAAACATCGATGGGGATGATAAAATACACCCCAGTAAATACCAAAGTATAAACAATCTCGGATAAAAAAATGAGATTGTGATATTTCCCTTACCTTATGTCTAATATGCTTTGTATGTATCTGAACCTCCTATGTAATGATTTAAATAATGTCATTAACTTATTAAAGAATCATATTAATTGTTATGATATCATATATGGTTCACTTATGACTTTATATTACCCGTTCTTTTGTAAATTCCATGTTAAAGAAGAGTTTTGGGTAAAATCGTTTCATTTATCGTAGGTGTTTGGACTTGTTGTTCTTGAAATTATTATTACTTATATCATGATTTACTTACATCCAGAATATAAAACATGATTTATATATCATATATATTCAGTATATATATATATATAATAGATAGATAAATGAAATGAAACACACCGTTCATGGAGACGGTAGTCCGTACGTACGCATGAACGTTGTTTTCCTTTCCTTATTGTCTTGAATGGTAGTAAGTAGATGACATACATATATATATATACATAAATACAGTATATGTAACATGTCATATATTTCATTATTAGTCATTATATATACTTAATAATCATTCATGAATGGTTATTGTGGAGAATGAATCTCATTGCGTCGTGGAGACGGTAGTCCGTACGTACGCACGAGCGATGATATCGTCCTCATGATCGTGAACTTGTGTTGAATTGTACGTATACTATTTAAGTATCAATATCACTTTATAATAATAATATATAGTTACTCATTACACCATTATACCCATCCAATTAAGGTGGTTGCGGAAAATAGATTACACCACGGCGTGGAGACGGTATTTCGTACGTACGCACGCGCGGTGATTTTATTTTTTCCGTAGGATGGATAGAAGGTTAATTCGAGTTGTTTCATATTTATAATAACATATCAGTATATAATAAATACTTATGTTATTACTTTATCATGAAAAAACTAAAAAATAAGATGTTTAAGAAGAAAGAAATTGAAAAAGATCGGTAATGGATATTACCTCTTTTTGACACGCCTTTTCTTAACCTCCACTTAAAGAACTAAGGATGGTCTTTGAAGAAGATCAGGACCTCTAGGATGATACTAGGGAAGTGGATAAGGGATTTTGGCAGGGGTTGGCCGAGCTTGAAGGCTCAAAGTGGTGTGAGGAAGAGGGGGAGGAGGTGCCCTTTTATAAGGGAGGAGAGGGGCACCTTAGGAAAATCTCAAAATATTATTTTATATTAAGGTCAAATTCGGTTTATAATGGTTCCAAAGGGTATTATTTCGAAGATAAAGTGGGGATGTGTCGAAATACTCTCATACAATAGGATTTAGACATGTTTAGGTTATTATTTTAACCTTATCAATTAGATTTAACTCTAAGTTAAATAATTTAACTTTTACCGTGTCTTTTTGTTTTCTTGCACTATATGGTTAATAAACTTACTATAACAAGCCAAAAGAACTCCAAGTTGTTTATTAGTAATATATCTATCCTTATATATGTCATTTGGCCGAACCTTAGATTTTTAGTAATTAAATAACAATTAATAATAAAATATTTGGTTTAAAAACTAATTTATGTCAATTTTGACACTATTTGGAACATGATTTTTATGAAATTCATAACAGAATTCTAAGTTCGAACCAAGTTACTTATATCAACAATAACATGTCATAGTAACCTTAAAAATTAATGTAAGTCATAAAAAGTCTCAAATTGCATTTATTTGGGCATTTATAACATCAATTATGTCAATATTTCATTAATAAGACAATTACTGCATCGTCTTTGTGTCATAATAAATGATAATTATTTAATCCCTGAAAATTATAAATAAATTCCTATAATGTAGATATTGTAATAGATTTCTGGAGACTATTCATGTTATAAGTTTCATGAATTTTATCACTAAATTAAAATTATTATACTTATAAGCTTTAAGAAAGTGACATGTGGTCACATTAATTGGTTTTAATAAAAAGTAAATTATTTTCATGGAAAAAGTCCATAAAATGAATCTAATCCGACCCTTAGGTTATATGGGTCTACTTTTATCCATCCAATAGGATATTTCCAAGTTTTAGGGTAATTGTATAATCTTATATTTACCCTTAATTACCCGATTTACCTTTAACTATAGTAAATAAAATTTACCGTAACTACTATTCACAATGCCCAAAAATAAAAAGTAGCTTATTAACATAATTTGGACCCACTGATTCCAAATATGGAATCCATTTTCCCAAATTCAATACACAAAAGATGCATAAATTAAATTAAAATTAATCCCTTTGTTAAAAAAAACGGGTTTTTCTTTAAAACATTGCAAAAGATTAAATTGATTTAACCTACGAATTCAAGGTAAAATCAATGATAATGACATACATTATATTAAATGGTAAAAATATATTCTATTTATAATTTAAAACGATTCAATATTATAATTTAACCACATAATATATTATGATGAAAAAAGTTGTTTTTAATTAAAATATAGCGTGTTTTTACTATTCATTAAAATATGAAAGTTATCGGAAAAATATCAAAATTTTTTCTAATGTAAATTTTTATATCCTGATTCAAAAGAAGAATTTTATTTTGTCAAATTGAACATATAAACATGTCAAAAACTATATTTAAAGTGGGTGTGCCATCAAAAGGCGGCAAAACTGCATTTTTTGAAAAATACTTATTTTACTCGAAAAATTTATTTTGTTCTTATACCATGTTCTAGAAAATGTGTAAGATGAATAATAATGTTATAAAATTCAAAATTTAGTTAATACTATTCATAACGGCTACTTCATGACAATATTATAATAATATATCATTGTTTATTAAAACCAGGTATTGCGTACAACACATGCTATCGAGGAAGGTCGCGATTGTGTGTACTGCAAGCCAAGTCATGGTTGCGTGTTGTGAAAGAATCCTTCGTTGTTTCGTATAACAGAATACAACCATATTTTATTTATACATTGAATATATATATATATATATACTCAATGTTGTTTAGAATAACTATTATCAAAATTGTGTGTAACACGATCCAAGAATAGTGTTGCGTATACTGCAAGCTAATACGGTGATGCGTATAGCGCAAGGTAATCTTGGTGTATAATACAACACAAGACATTAATGAAATTAAAATAATATTTTTCATAAAATCTCGGGGTGTTACAAGGACCAACGCATGTCTTCACCTATAATGGAATAGAATTAAAACCTTACTTATCTTACTATGAAGAGCCTATCCAGATTCTAGACACTAAAGAACAACGGTTGAGGAATCGAAAAATATAGCCGGAAAAGGTACATTGAAAAAATCATAAAATTTAAGAGGAAATGTGGGCACCAGAAGAACTTATGGTGAAGATCTACCAAAATCTGTTTATTAGGTAACATTTTGTTAATTTTGATAATGGAATTTTTTGAAGGTGGAGGAGAGTGTAATACGCCAAGGATTTATAGATAAATTTTATATAGAATCTAACTCGCACAATACTTAGTCCCTATGAAAAAAAACAATTTTATTTTGATTATTTAAAAAAATAGTTATAACCTAGCCCTGAAACATAATTTTCCTGCATCTATTATTTGAATTTCAAAAAATATACATATATAGTTATGATGAGTGAGGAATTTATAGTCTGATAGGATGGAAATTATTTTTTGTGAATTGTAATATAACCCTCTTGAATAGTAATGCTACCATTATAAATATTAATGTGACCCATATAAATAGTAACCTCGCCCACAAAAGTATAAAAATCATTAGGAACCTTATACATGAAATTATGATGTAATGGTGTAAGTAAGTGAATATTTTAAATACTAATAATTATATGTTGGTATTATGTTAGCAGTAAATATTTAACTACAATTAGATAATTAATAATTTTATTTAAAATTAAATTCATTTTCATAAAATTTATTCATAATTCAATATTTTTTCCTTATTATTTTAGAATAATTTAATTCGACCTTAGTAAATTTTTTAATGTGTTATGAAATAAATTATAAATTTAAAACAATATTTCTTCAATAAATAATTATTTTAATTTAAAATATAATTTAACATAATTTGAAAATTAATTCATAAAATGGGGTTCATTTTTTATTTCTGAAACACAAAAAATATTTAGGTTAATTTTTTTGAGATTTTTATGAAATACATGAATTTTTATTGAATAGTAAAATATGATAATTTATAGTATAAATACATGATAACCTAAATAGACCATTAAATGAGTCATGGATGATGTAATAAACCTTGGTTCAAACTCATATACACTTATTACTATATTTAGTCACAATAATAAACATTATTTCTGGTCATGGGAAAAATTATAAAATAATTAATAAAATATTAAGAAATCATCCCACTTCAATATAAATACCACCCTCGCCCCTCTAATCATTCCTTATATAAGCCCTGAAGTGTGTTGAAGTTCTACATAAATCCTCTTCCCTTGTATCTCCCCATGACCATGAGTTCATGGTTTTCCAAAAGACCAAAACCAATCCCCGTAATGTGGTTCTGAAGGAGGAGTATTGAAGAGGTAAAACCCTCTTACATTCCCTTTAAATTTTTTCTCAAGTTCTTTCTGTTATTATACTCTCCTAAAATCCTCCAACCAAGTGATCATTATAAATAAAATTCATTATATAAAGATGAATGATATCATGTTAATTGAATGTCCATTATCAATCTCTTTACTCTCTATCTCTCTCTCTCTCTCTCTCTCTCTTATTATATAAATGAAATCATCATCTAAAAGGTGAATATTTACAAGCTTCAGGGATGAAGAACTTTGGTTATTCATTTTTTTATTCAAGTCATGACATGTTACAATTTTTATTTTTTTTAAAGACTATAATATATGTATTATGTCTCATGTAATGTTCATTATCCACTATATATAAACAACACTACTTCAAATGACAAAAATCATTCAGGATGGTCAAAATTCTTCCATAATAATGTGAACGATTATCACTAATTTTTTATATAATACCGCATCCTCATACTATATTACCAAATGAATTATATAGCCATTTAATCCTATGTGTGTTCACTAGTATCATATAGATTCAATTCTATAGAATTATATCCTTTCCACATAATCATCCATACTCATATCCAAGTATATAGATCATGAAAACAGTGGAAACGAATGCTCATGAGTGTTAAATTTGTGTCTTATAACTCATTAAAAGGCCATTAGTGAACATAATAAAAATCATAATAAATAAAATCCATATATAAAATATTATTAATAAATTATTTGATTTATTTAATTTGATTATTCAGGACATTAATGAGATTTTCTGAATATATTTGGACATAACGTAAGAGTTTTCTACATGAACCACCACTTTTCTATCGGGTTACTCTTTTTATGTATTTTACCCAAGGGAATTATTAATTATTATTATTCACTCAATAGATATTAATTTTTTATTATATATATATTTATATTTATATATACCAATCATAATCCTTTTTCCTTTTATTGGGATTTACATGTTGTAAATGGATCTTTCTCAAATTCTTCTAGTTAAGAGGCCCAATTTCAGGGATGTTATTGAATTATTTTCTCTTTTAAAGTGTAGTATATAATTTGATTTAATGCACCATTATTTCCCTAAAATTAATCATTTTATTATTAGAAAACATTAATATTTCCCTTGTGGTTTTATACAATGATTTTTTAAAAAATTACTCTTCTTTGTAATGTATAAGATTATTTTTCTCAAGAATTATTAAATGATTTTAATATGTGTATTTTTCTATATTTAACAAACTATTGTTTATTTTTATGATTTATTGGGATTAACCTTCTATGATTTCATATACCTTCATTTGTAGAATGGTTTATGATTATATTGATTGTGGATGTCCTATGTTGATAGAATTCACCATATTACTCTGAACAGATAGTGTTTATGTTTAATGATTGAGGAAACTTATTTAAATTTCATATTTTACTTTCAATATGAATGTATATATTTATGATGTTTCAAACCTTTTATATGTGGAATTCATTGTACTTAGTATGTGTTGGGTGTGGCCCTCTATAGTCCCTCGATGCATCAGTAGGTCTCAAGTGAAAAACAAGTTTGGGATTTTAGCTATATTTGAATGGTCCTGTCATAAGGCTTTGAAATTATGGGTATGTAATTTATCATTATGTATTACCTCATTATGAAACTAGAAATGTTTATTCCATGTAAATATTAATATGGTATAATATGAATTGTTTTTTATGGTGGAATTATTTATTCAGCCTTTATTCTATCCAGATTATGATCATGTGTTCTTTTAATGGAATGTGTACATTTATTTATCCACCATGCCTTATTACTTACAATTACTCCATGATACATACCTTTATTGAGAATCTACACTCACCAATTTATTATAACTAATTTTTCCCCATGATGAAAATATTAATAATATAAATGTCTTCTAGGGATAATCTAGGTGTTATGGATATTTCCAATTGAGTATCTATGTTGTATTTCCTTTATGGATTTAATATAAAACTTATGTTTGTATCTGGTATTCCAAATCTACTAAAATATTCAGTCCTTTAGGATGTGATTCATTTTAAATATACAAATGTATTGATATATGGCTCTGGAATAAGGAAACTAAGGTCTATGGCATTATAGTCACACCTAGAACAAAAAACTCAACAATCATTACCGCAGGTCTTGTTCTATAGGGACACATTGAATCACACAACCACAATCCATTTTTTAGAAAAAAAAATTATCTTTTCCAATTTTACTCATTTAAAAACATTTAATTATTCACAATTCTTTTGCACTTATTTAATATTATTTAAATTTGCCCATATTTATAATATTTAAAAGACAATAAATTTTATAAAAAATTATGGAACATAATGTGAATTTCAACCTTAATGTCCCACCAATCCTTTTTGTGTTTGCCTAACATGATCCACACGTCTTATATCCCTAGATTCCTATAATTATGTACAACAGCACAATTTTGTGATATTCTATCCATGAGAAAAATTTCTTACAAAATTAACATCGCACCACAAGTGCATCAACAAATAGTGAAATTTCATTCAACTATAATAAAAAACATCATTAACGACAATCCCAAACCCAAAAACGTGGGTTTCCCACATACATAGTTTAACTAATACAATACAGAAGCTCATTTATAAGGACCGAAACTTTCTAATACCCCTTCTAACATCCCCAAATATTAATATAGAGACAAAAATTCCTTTGATACTAATTTTTTATTTCCTTAACTTTGAAGACCCTAAACATTTGACCCGAGCCATGTCTCTACATGACATCAAGCATGTCTCCCCATATTTGAGAGGTTTTTGAGTAGACATAATGGTAAAGCGGGTTAGATTTGGATATTATACCCACTTTTCCATAGAAATCCATAGTAAATAACATGTGAGATAATGAATAAAATAAGAATCAAACTAGAAACATGAATTACCAACCATTTCCAAAACATGGTACATAACATAACCAGACAATCAATACGCCATGCCATGGTAAAACTTCAAAAAGTAAATTAATCCAAAAATTAATACAATCATATATATTCCAAAAACATGTCCTGGATCCATGTTCATATCTACATCCATACACATCCCAATTCCAACTCAACTCCCATGTATAGATAATTTTTCCGTGTCCTATAAAAAAACCATGAAATATACTCAGGTAGAAAATAGGGGCCTGAGGAGGGTGTGAGTGAATATTAGTTTGACAACAAATTTTTTTTTGTTAGGTATAAATTCTAAAAGATCATGCACGTAGGTAGTATATAAATGACAATGTATACAAAAAACATCTCAAGTGCTATAAGTTATGCGCATCTACTTTAACCATTATAATCACATAGTCTATGTTTATCACGTGTTCTCTAGGTATAGAATTTCCGTCATTTTCACATTGGCATAAGCTTTTCAATTACTATACATAGGGGAATAAGTTAAGTTCCCTACCACATATAGTTTAATAATTTCACAAACAAATAAATCACACTTAACCTAGCTCTTTAGTATAATAACTTTCATTAAATGTTATTGTGATGGGCCTAGATCCTCAGTCCCCTTCCCTGAACCATGCATTATGGGGTGTGGTATAGATCCTCACTCTAACCCAGGTGGTAGGCATGGATCCTCATGTCCAATACCCCAAAACAACTATGCCACATAAAAATGATTCTTTAACCATTTTCCACTTATAATATTTTACAAATCATATTCAAAAACTCAAAAAATAGATCACCATTCATAATTCATTTGATACATAAGTCATTATCATTCATTAACATGATGAAATACATACCATTTACAATTGATTTCTCATTAACTCATTTAATATATTAAAATTTATCCATTATATTATATTATCAATCGAATTCCATTAGCAGTAATTTAATTTTCATTCCATGTTAACCAATTAAACACAATTCACATTTCATATTCGTTTCACACGTAAAAAATCATCAAGATAAAAACCATTAGAACTTTTACTATTTACATTTCATATCCCATTTAACCCAATTTCCATTCTCATACTTTAAACCATTTATAATATTAAATAATTCCCATTCATTAACCCATTTAATATATTTACCAATTCACATGTCTTAACCCATTAACACATTATCTTTTACATAACCTAACATAATTTACTAATTAATCATTCACATGCCATAGACAATCAACCAATTTACATTCACAATCCATAACTCATTTAACCCATTTACATTAAACCAAAAAACCTATGATTCCAACATAAAAGATATACATAGTTACAAATAGTGCATATTTTTCAATAAAACTAACATGTCATGTTATTTTACATGGGATATAATTCAACTCAAATAAACTCAATGATTAACATTAATATTTTCCATGTTTGAGAATATTGGTGCACCCCATGAGTGGCCCTAAACCAGTTTAATCATCCCCAATGAGTACCAAAGTTATTATAAGGAGTTATATTAATTATCTAGAAAACCATTTTACCAAATATCAACAAATAAATTAAATGAACAGAAATAAGGAACAAATAACACAATAACATATTCAGACAATTGACATTTATACTATGGGATATAACATATAGGCCACCTACCTCGAATCAATAGATAAAAATTTCTTAACCTTAGTCGTAGATCAGGATTCAACATCACCTCTAATCACCAACCTATGATCCACTCGAAATAAAGATTTTAGGGATTCAGATGATGAAGATACAAAACAATAAGCCCTACTCGGGAAAATAGAGAAAAGAGAATGTTAGACTCACCTGAAATATAAATCAACACTTAATGTCACTATTAACGACATAGAATCGAATGAGATAAACACATATGATGTTTTGGAATAAATGTTTCTTAACATTGTTGGATAAAGGTGAAATGGTTGGAGAAATATTGTGAGAAACCATACCATCATGAGGGGAAATTTTTAAAATACTCATTTTAGTGGGTCAGACGAGTTGGCAACACAATATTCTAAACAATGTAACAACAATACTCCAACCTCTATCCAAGAGTGGTATACATTGAATGGTTACCTAGGGATCCCACATAGATTGAAAATACATCTTCCAACCATGAAGAATAACTTTATCCATGTTCTCACGATCTCACCTACCCCTTTTTATAGTATGCATAACCATGTATCCTCTCTCTTCACTAACATGGTTAGGTAACATAGTTTTATCTAACTGTGTGCCAACCATGAAAATTGAATAGGATGTATAAATTCCTCTTTCTTTAATATCCTTAACCATAGAGACACCCATTGGCCTCATCATAAATTCAATGAACATTAAATTTAAAATATATAAGTTGTATGAAAAAATAATAAATATGTTCATACCTGCATTATGTTCTGGTTTTTACAAAACTAACAATTTTATTCAATGAAAATGAAGTTACTATGATATTTTTTTTATCAATTTACATTTGCTCATGTTGAATAGTTTTCATGAAAAGATAAAATTATATGATTTCATTCCTTTTTATAAGAACGATCTCATCCATCTATTGTTCATTTATTAGTTTCTTCTTTATCTCTTACTCCATGAATTTTTTTGAAATTGATATTCTTAAATAACTAGTGAATCATAAGATATATAATCAAATTATAAGTCATTCCATATTTTTCCATTTATTATCAAAACAAAATTTTTATCATATGTAATCTAATATTCATAAATCTAATCCTTATTATCTAAAACATCATCAAAAATGAAATGTAAAAAATTTCATTAATAGTTATCCCCATGAACCTTCCAAAATATTAATATCCTTGAATTTTGAAACAAGGTCACTAATATTATCATTTACCACTCAAAAAATATGGTGTATATTTTAAATTTCATATACCAAACATGTAAATAACATTATTTTTTTTCTCTTAAAATATAATAATAACCTATATTACCATAAAACCTTAGTCAAAACGTGCACACTTTTCAAAATTAATTATTTACTCATACCATAGATCCAAATATTCTATATAATCAATCCATGGTATCATAAAACTATTTTTCAACATATCAGACCCAAGTTCATCAATATTATCCCATTTATTTTGTAAAAATAAATAATTTATATATTTTATTATCCCAACCACAAGAACATATTAAGGATTATCTTTCCTTTATCATTTGTTTTATTACTGTATCACATTATCACATCAATCAATTTTCATGGTGACTATACCACTCATCATATATTATTAAATCCTTATTGAAAAAATATAGTGCACTAGTATATAGATGTTTCATTATTCCATAATATAATAAATGTACTTATAAAACATTATTATAGAACTAAATTACATAATTAATAAATGATTCCACATCAATTCTAGTGATCAAATGAGGCTTCCCCTTTTCTTTAGCTTTAAGATATAGCAGACATTGATAATTATTTATATCCCTTGGATTTGAGAATTGATTAGCATAATTCTCATTTACATTACTCATAAAGAATTAATGAGTGTGATATTCATAATGTATTGATTTTTCTCAATTTTAATAATTAGCTATATTTTACAATCACTTTTATATTTAATATTCAAATAGCCTTCTCTCTCAATATTAAAACATTTAACTTTCCCATTAAGAAAATTTCCTCCTCGATTCTTTCCACACTTTTACTATAATATAAATATCATCATCTTGATCCATGGATTACATAATTTCCATTAATCTCTATATTCTATTTTTTATCCAAAGCATGAGATTTGAATGTAACTCAAACCGTAATTTCCACCTTGAGACCACAACACACAATCTCTTCATAACTACTAAAATTGCTTATGGATAACACCCTTAAAAGACTTGGTTTTAAGACAATGAAAATTTTATTAACCTTAATTTCAGGTTTTATGATACAACTAGAAAAGAACCATGAATATCTTGTAACATTATCCTCATAAGTACCAATTTACTCATTAACCATTTTATTTAACTCAATAAAGACTTTCTTCAACATCATATGAAGAACGTGTGGAAAGTACTTATTGAATAGAAATTTCATTAATACATCTCAATCATTGGATTATATCTCATCTTACTAACTCATATTCTTGATTATATTACCCAACTAGTATGATTTTACTTTTAAATGATATTCATCATAATGAAATGTTTCTTTTACAAACACTGATTGATGGAAAAAATATTTTTTATCGGTACTGATTATTTTTTCATCACAAATTGGACTAAAAGACCAATTTAAATAATATGTGTGTAGCCTCATGAAGAAATCAATTGAAATTTTTTCCCTTCAATACTCATTTAGATTTGCAGAATGGTTTATCGTAATGCATCAACCCTAGTTTCCCAGTGTAAGTGCATTATTACATATCATTGGCATGATCACAACAGATCATGTCTCTAAAGACCTATTAGTTTAGAATCCATAGAGGTACTAGATACACACATATGTTTTACATTACATTATCAAATGAAAAACAACATGATTCTGTCTCAATTTAACACTCTTATATCTCTTCTCTTATTCTTGCAGGTGATTCATAATATACATTTTACATCCTGGGAAAAATAAAACATAAAAAATGGGTGATCTCAGATGCTCAGTAAGGATAATAATATAGCAGAAACTAAGATAAATAATTATAAACATTTCAGGCAACATATAAGACTAAAACAAAAGTCCTTTAAATATAAACTTTATAATAATATGGAAAATATAAATCAAACAATTCCATTTACTAATTCGCATGGATATTCAACTATTAGAATAATCACATGTAATATTAATATCTATTTTTATAATGATGAGTTACATAATACCGGAAATCCTAACCCCATAGTCAAGGACTCCTGCCAAGACTATAGATACAATTTATTTATAGTCATATTCCAGGAGTCCATTTTGTCTCCTGAGACCAACCGATGCATCGAGGATCTATAGCGGGTTCCACCCATCACTTACTAAGTCCAATTAATTTTTCATATGAAAAGGATGAAAATAATCTAAACATTCACATTAAAACTAGCATACAAAATGAAAATATTTTAACCACAAACCATGAATGGTATAAAAATAGCACATCCATAGTAAAACAATAATCATTCAATACAATATGGAAGATTTTTTTATAATATATCAACCTCAATCATGAATAATTAATGATATTGACATATATTAAAATAATCTATAAAACTATTTGAGATAAATATCTCATTTTTCTTAAAAACATTTAGAAGTCTCAATATTTATCAAGAAGCCATTTAAAATTTATTTTTGAGTGAATATGTCCCATAAAACTTTGAAACTTTTAAAAGTAATTTTTACTTTAAAAGAGTCATGTCCATATAAAGAAATCCTGAAAATCATTTTTAAAACATAGATGTTAACGAGAAATATTTAAAATAATAAATCATTAAAACATTTAAAGTGATATTTTAGTTTGAGTTCTTTTCCAATTGAGAGATGCTTGAATAAAAATAATTGAACTAATAAAAACCTTTAATATTATGATAATAAATGGATTCATGATATACTATTTCAATTTATAGTATATAAACCATATAAAAGTGAATTGTCACATAACAACAGAGTAGTCTCAATGGAATGAAAATTGAGATGAAATAACTTATAAAGACTATATCCTTAGGTTAAGGATAAATAAATGAAATAATTATTTGTGATAAATATAAATAAAATCAATTTTATTGGATATTCAGTGTAAATCAATCTGGGTACATTCACACATATTCTTGTAAAAACAACACCAATGACTTGGATGTTTAACTCAATGAATGGAAATTGAGTTAAAATTACTTTTATCAAGTTCTTATCAATGAATTGAGAATTTATCAATGTATTGATTATGTGTGTCAAAATTATATCCACACAAAGTGGAGTGGAAATTATTAAAGAAATAATTAAATAAATAGTGATTTCACACATAATCGTGGAGTAAATTAATCAATGAAGTTTGTGTAAAAACCAATGAGTGGAAATTGAAATTAGAAATTCCATTATTGATTTTGTAACATTAAAAACATACACCCCATAAAATAAGAATCATACAAAAAAGTTGTAAATACCCATAAATTAAAGTATATTACACATAGAATACAATCATGGAAAGTACACACAAGCCAAAAAAGGATGTTGTGTCAAATATAGCATGAATCTGTTGGGAATGAAAAGTGAAATTAAAACCACTTGACTCTTAAATTTCTTTATTAGAGCGTACGTTAACCTCCTGTATAATAGTTAAATCATTTTTATTAAATTATACAACTACCACATACATAAATATGTTATCATATATGATATTATAAAAAATTATTTTTAATAATATTTTAGGTGTATCATTGTTTTGTGTGTTAACTGATTTGTTTTCCTTTATATGTTTTGTTATGTAAGTCAATTTTGTTATGTATAGGATTTATTTGGTTCATATCTAGAATTATTTTAATATCTCAAACATTTTTTAAATCCCAAAATGAATATTCTTCTTGAATGGTTACGATGGAGAATGAATCTCATCGTGTTCGTGGAGACAGTAATCTGTACGTATGCATGAGCGACAATATATTTCAATTTAAGGTGAAATCTTAAATAACTGGATGTTATATCATATATAAAAAATCATTAAAATGTTATATTTATTATTTAAATCAATTATACATCATTATTATACCCATCCAAATAATGAAGTGTTCAATAACAATTACACTACGACGTGGAGATGAGCAGTCGTACGTACGCATGAATGGTGACATTGTCATTTATAGGATGGATAAAAAAAATAACATGGATATAAAATTTTTAAAATAACATAAAAATATGTATAAGGTTCTGGGGTTATTATTTTGGTATGGAAATAACAAATACAGAGGAAGTGGAAGAAGAAGATAACTTTAAATAGGTGATGATATTATGACCGCTTCTTCGGGTGATTCCATTTGATTTGGTGAAAATGGCTACATAAGATTGATTTATGATCAATGGAAGGAATATAAGATGAAGTGAGGGTATTTTGAAGGATATTTGGGTAGGGTTTTGCTGAGCCGAATATGTTTGGAGGTGTGAAATTAAGAGCAGGGGAATTTCCATTTTATAAGGGATGTGAGAATAACATTAGGAAATGATTGAAATATTATTTCATTATAAATTAATTTTCGAGTTATAATGGCTCAAAATTGATTTAGTTGGAGGATAAGGTGGGTATGGGTTGAAAAAATCTCAACTTATATATTTTAGACAGGTTTTGGCCACCATATTAACCATATCTTTTATATTTTACTCTTAGTTAAATAGTTTGACATTTACCATGTCCCCTTATATTTTTATATTATGTTGTTAATAAACCTACTATAAACTGCCATGAAAACCCAAAGAGTTTCATTAATAACATATATATCATTATATAAGTCCTTTTTCCAAACCATATATTTTTATGACTATTATATAATTTAATAAAATAGTAGTTGTTTTAAAAACTCAATTATGTAAATTTTGACAATATTTAGTATTTGGTTTTTGTTAAAGGCATATCAAATTTATTACATTGAATAATTTCTTTAAATAAATCCTAACATTTCATAGAAACCTAGAAAATTATTTTAATGCATCAAAAGTCTCAATTTAAATTTATTTTAATATTTATAATATTGATTATTTTAATCTTTCATTAATTAGATAATTGCTGCAAATCATTGTGTCATGAATAAATTTAATAATTTAATGTCTAAAAATTGTAAATATACTCTCATGATTTTTTATTTCATTATATCATTGTAATTAATATTTATAGTTGAATTTATCTTATATATAAACTTATATTACAAATGGTATATTTATTAATCTTTGAATTTTACACTTTTAACTCATCTTTAAATAAACTATTAATAATTGTCCTAATGTAATAAAAGTTTAATAAAAGGATCATATTTTATTCCTAATGATGATTTTGGTATGAATACTCTTATCTAAAAGAATTAAGACATTTCTTAGGGTAATTATAATGTAATTTTACCATTAATTACCCTATTTACTTTTAACTGTGGTAAATAAAATTCAAAAGACATAGTACACCAAAAATTCTTATTCTTATTGAACAAAATTTTACTTAATTATGTAAAACTTCTATCTATGATATTTTAAATTCAATTCATAGAAGCGTTAAAATTACGTTTTATTCAAAATTGCAAATGTGACTAGAAGGTGGGTAAAAGATGGTAAAAAGGTCATTAAAATTTAATACATCTAATCTTATTATAAAATGAATTCAATGAATTACATTTAATTAATATAGGTATTATGTTTCTATTTTGACATAAAATAAATTTAAATAAAATAAATAAATATTTAAATAAAAATTGATTTTTTAATAATAACGTAATGTTTTTACCATTTATCAAAAATAGGAAGTTTTCATAAGAATTCCAACTATTCACTCTAAGATAATTTTGATATTTAATATAAAAAATGATTTCTATTTCAGAAAATTAAAAACATATAAATTTTATTAATTAATTTAAAAATAATATTCTTGTTTTCAAAACCAAAAAGCAAGTTTTTGTGAAATAAAAACTATCAAAAGATTGATTGTGTTTAGATACAATTTAAATGTAAAATTACATCTAATGACAAACATTATATTAAATGATCAAAATATAATCTAATTATACCTGAAAACAATTAAAATATATAATTTAACATAATAAATTCTTTTGACTAAAAATGTTATATTTAATTAAAATTTGGTATTTTTCACTTTTTATAAAAAAATGAAAGTTATTAGAAAAGCTCTAAAAATTTATCCAACCTAAATTTTATGTCCATATTCTAAAGAAGAAGTTTATTTTGTTAAATTGAATATATAAAAGTGTCAAATATTGGATTTAAAAATTGATCACCATTAAAAGGTGGCATATTTTCTTTTTTTAATAAATACTTCTTTTATATGAAAAATTGATTTTGTTATTATATTAAGTCTAAGAAACATAGAACATTGATGTTAAAATTTTATTTAGTATATAAAATTCAAAATGCGGTTAATATTATTCATAGCTACTTTTTGAATGACTAGTTTGGTAAGTCGTGGTGCGCCCTAACACGGTGTTGCATGTACCACAAGCTATTGAATTACATTAAAGAAAATAACATACTATGATATCTTGTGGTGTTACATTCTTCCCCAAATTTGGAAATTGTGTCCTCATAATTATAAAATTGGGCTTGAAAACGTAATTTTCTGTCCCAAATCAAAAAAACAGTCAATAAATCAATCACTTTAAATGAATGAAAGAGAAGTAGAAAGGTCACCTAAGATAACCCATACTAGGATTAGATATAAAAAAACATGTATATAGAACATATAGTAAGTGTAATTTTTTGATGGAGAGTGATAGAAAACATGATCAAGAGAAAGTTAACAACAACAAAATCACAAACTTATGATAGGTAAAATGGTCATTAGCTTACCATAGGGAAAGTAAATGGAAAACATTTTTTTAAGTTCCATTTCATAAAGTTGAAGAATTTATTATTGATATTTACTTTGAAAATAAAGATATATACTTACATATTATGTAGAGTTTCATCCTTTAATAAATTTGCACCACTAACTCATCCTTTATCCAAACGATGAGTATTCAACATACCTTGGTCACACATGATGCGCTAGAATAAACTTCTAGTGAATCACATATTCCACAATCTATGAAGTATATATTTCCCTTGTCTTTAGAGAATACCCAAAACCCAACGTTTAGTACAGGATCATATGATCCCCAAAATGGATAATTATTTAAAGAATGAAATATTAATATTAATTTTCAGTATTGAACAAACGACAACCGAAATTTAATAAAGGGAATTCAATAAACAAATTTCCTTAAAATAGTTCAATACAATCCAAACTAATATTTAAAACCAAAACCTAGAATAATTTAATCAGATAGTATTTCATGGTAAATCATAACAGTTATCTCCAAATAACATCAACTGCTCTTAAATTCTCATACAAAAGTGTAATTAAAGAAATCACATATTTTCTATTATAGGTTAATCATTTCGATTAATAACCTGAATCTATATAAAAAACACAGATTCTTCCAAAATAAAAAAAACACCATTAATCCTCAAATGAAATTCCATAGTATTCTATTTTCCTTAGGTATATAGTGTTCCCAAAAGAGTGTATGTCTTCCAAAATAACATTTATCAATTAATCACCGAATCATTTTCGTATACTAAGGATATCCATTTGATAAGACATAAGTTCCCAAATCAGCTTATTATTGTTCAATAAAATCATATAACCAAATGAAATTAGTCACACTAAATAGGGACTTCACGTAGTCTAGTGGAAGTTGAAAAATTCCAATTGCACATTGGTTTTGGGTTTAATTCCCACAGCTTTGTCCGACCTGACGGGTTGTCACATAGTCTGCATGTTGTCCTTTTCCAAAAATATTTTTATATCAATCCCAAAATGATATCAAATCTTCAAAATAACTATAATATAATTTATACACAAATTTTATCTCATACATTGCATTTTCATAAAAAAATTTAATAATCTTTAATTGACTCAAATTCAAGGATCATTTTAAACCCAAATGGTTCTTTATATATATATCAACAAATAATTGATAATTCTTCCTCAAATATAATTTTCACATAACAAATAGCATGGTAACACATACAGGATAATATCCTTTTGAAGTAATCCCACAAAAAAATATCATTAATACTTTTAAATATTTCATCATCCATTTATTTCCATATAGGTTATTCCTTGACATATAGTTTATTCTATAGAATCGGGAATTGACTTGGGTAATTCCATGGTCCTTTAAATATATATAAAATGACTGTAATTGGATTCTTAGGATCATTTTTATTTTCAACCAAATTACACTTAATTTTTTCTCAACAATTCTTAACATTATGTCCTTCTCTACCACACATAACACATTTCTTTATTCTATTGAGATACTATCATGGGTGTATCCTCCAACATTTCTGGCATGATGGAAATTGAGATTTCTTTTCTCCATGGTTTCCAAAACATGAGATCTTATTATTATTTTTCTTTCTCTTATTTGTTGAGTTTGGGTGTTGGTTAATGTATGTATTATTGATCATATTTTTGGAAACCTACATTAGCAAGAACATGATATCATTTAAGACCATCAACATTCCAATTAGTTTCTTATTTACATCATTATGCAAACATTGTACATCATGATCAATGTTACAATTAATTCCATGGAATACAACCATTGACTAACAGAATAAAGCATAGTGTGAGTCATAAAAACATTTAGAGAATATCATGACACCTTATTTTCAATCTAAACACCTTATAATTAACCATGGTTATTTATTCTCATATTATATTAAAATCCTTCAAATTATTGTATAAATAACTTGTGAATTATCCATTTAATATCCTTCATTAGTGTCGTAACCAAGAGTCTAGTAAAGGATGTTGTCATGTACTAGGATACCCCAGGTCAAGCCTGAAACTCCTAGCTGGAGTTTTCACTCCTAGATACATATATGTTAGAGCCGTCTCTACATACTCATATCCAGACATGGATGTATTATTTGGAAAACTGACATAATATTAGCATTACTAAAAAATTTGGCTATTCATCTATACTAATCCTCAAAGTCTATCTTTGGGTAGTGTTTTCTAATAAGAGTTTTTCTAAATCTAGATTCCAATGTTTGTACTAATCTTACTCTGATACAAAATGTAATGCCTCGACCCTAGTTACCTAGAGTCATTTCATTATTACATATAATTGTCTTGATCACAATAGATCATGTCTTGAAAGACCGATTAGTATAGTATCCTTGGAATAACTAGATACATACATAAGTTTTACATTAAATTATCTAATAAAAGCAGCAATATTGTGTCTCCTTTGAAAACTCATATATCTCATAGCCTATTCTTATAAGTATGTCATTATATAATTCATCACATCCTGGAAAAAATAAAACATAATAATGGGGTGAGCTCAAATTCTCAGTAATGATAATAATATAGCAGAAACTATCATAAATAATTATAAATATTTAATGAAACATATAAGAATAAAACACTAGCCTTTTAAACATAAACTTAAATATTATGGGGAAAATATAATACAAATAATGTCATTTACTAATTCACAAGGATATTCAACTAGAAGAATAATAACATGTAATATCAACAGATAATTTCATAATGATGGAATGCAAAATTCCGAACAATATGACCGCATAGTCATGGCCTCGTGCCAAGATTACAAATAAAATTATGTCAAGACCATGTGCCAAGACACTAGTTTGTCTCATGAGACCTACCAATGCATATCAGAGATATATCGGGCTCCACTCATCACATACTATGTCCAATTCATTCCATATATTAATAGGTTGAAACATAATATAAACATTCTTATAAAATCTAGCAAACAAACTGTCAATATTTCAACCAAAACCCATGAATTGTATAAAAATATCACATCTGCAGTCCAACATAACTCATTCAATAAAAATATGAAGATTTTATTATAATAAATCAACCTCAATCATGAATAAATAAGTATATTGAAATAGATTAAAAATATCATTAAAACTATTTGATATAAATATCCCCTTTTTCAGGAAAACATTTAAAAATATAAATGCTCATCCAAAAGTGGTTTAAAATATATTTTTGTGTCAAAGTGTCCCATACCACTTTGAAACATTTAAAAATAATTTTAATTTTATAACATTTATGTCCATATAAATAAATCCTTAAAACTATTTTTAAAAAATGGACATTAATGAGAATGAAATAGAAGAATAAATCATTAAAACATTTAAATGATATTTTAGTTAGATTTCCTACCCAAATGAGGGATGCTTGAATATGGATAATTGAGGTAATAAAAACCTTATAATTTCATGATAATAAAGCGATTAATGATATACTATATCAATGTTTAGTATATACACCATATAAAATTGAATTGGCACATAACTACAAAGAGGTATCTATGGAATGTACATTGTGATGAAATCACTTAAAATGATCGTTTCCATTGGTTAAGGATAAATAAATTACATAATTATGTGTGAAAAATATAAATACACACAATATGATTAGATATTTAATGTAAATAAATCAGAGTATATTCACAAATATTCATGTAAAAACAACACCATTGACATGGATGTTTAACTCAATGAATATAAATTGAGTTAAGATTACTCTTATCATGTTCATATCGATGAATTGAGAATATTTCAGTGGATTGATTATGTGTGTCAATAGTGTATCCACACAAAGGTGAGTGTAAATTACTAAATAAATATATACATAGTGATTTAACAGATAATCTAGGAGTAAAATAATCAATGATGTTTGCGTAAAACCCAATGAGTGGAAATTGACATTAGAAATTCCATTATCGATTTGGTGACATACGAAACATACATCTCATGAAAGAATGATCACAAAATGAAGTTGTAATACCCCTAAATTAATGTATATTACACAGAAAATACAATCATGGGCAGTATATACACCACAAAAAGGAAATATTGGAAAATATAGCATGAATCTCACGGGAATAAAAAGTGAGATGAAAACCCCTTAACATTTAATTTTCCTTATCATAGGGTACATCAAGCTCATGAATAATAGGTAAATCATTTTTATTAGATTATAAAATAACCACATATAGAAATATGATATCATATATTATCTTCTAATATTTTATTGTTGATAATATTTAAATAGTGTCATTGTTTCAGGTGTTAACTGATTCGTTTTCCATTATATGTTTTGTTACGTAAGTAATGTTTGTTATTGATAGGATGTATTTTATTCATATAAAGAATTATATTAAGTTTTTAAATATTATTTTTAATTTCCAATTGAAAACTATTCATGAATGGTTACAACGGGGAATAAATCTCATCGCGTTCGTGGAGACGGTAATCTGTACGTACGCACGAGCAACAATATCATTCAATTGAAGGCAAAATTATAATAATTATATGTTATATCATATATACAGAATAATTAAAATGATATATTTATGATTTACATCAATTATATATCATTATTATACCCATAAAAATAATTAAGTGTTGAATTACAACTACACTACGACGTGGAGACGGTAAGCCATACGTACGCACGTATGGTGCATTTGTCATTGATAGGATGGATAGAATAATGAATATGGTTGTACCATATTTATAATAAGATAATAATATGTATAACGTACATGAGTTATTATTATAGAATAGAGACAACAACCAAAGAGGAAGTGAAAGAAGAAGATAATATTGAGAGATGTGATGAAATTATTACCTCTTCTTCGGGTGCTTCCTTTTGATTTGATCAAAATGGATCTTTAGGATCGATTTAAAATCAAAGGAAGGCCTATTTGATAAATTTATGGTATTTGGGAGGATATTGTTTCAGGGATAGGTGGATCAAAATGGATTTTGATGTGCGAAAATAAGAGAAGGAGTTCTCCTTTATATGATAGGTGAGGATCATTATAGGAAAATATTGAAATATTATTTTATTATAAATTAATTTTTGGTTTCTAATGGCTCAAAACGTTTTATTTCTAGGATAAGGTGGGGATGGGTTACAAACCTCCCAACCAATAGGTTTTAGATTGGTTTAGGTCACCATATTACTTTTATCTTTTATATTTAATTTATAGTTAAATAGTTTGACATCTACCATGTCTCCTTATATTATTATTTTATATGGTTAATGAACTTACTCTAAACTACCAATGGGTCCTAATGTGGTTCATTAATAACATATAAATAATTATATATGTCCTTTTTTGAAACTTTTGTTTTTGGAACTATTATATAATGTAATAAAATAGTTTTTTTAACTCAATTATGTCAATTTTGACACTATTTGGAATTTGGTTTTTGTCTATGTAATATCAACTCGATTACTTCTAAAAAAAATCATTAAATCGTCCCTAACATGTCATAGTAACCTAAATATTTATTTATGAATCAAAAGTGTCAATTTACATTTATTTTAATATTTACAATATAAATTATTTTAATCATTCATTAATTAGGTAACTGTTGTAAATCATTGTGTCATAAATAAATTTAATTATTTAATTTATAATAATTATATATAAACTATCATGATATAGGAAATCTGTTTAGCTTTCTAATGAATATTTATAGTCATTTTTTTCTAATGTATAACCGTATATTAAAAATGGTTTAGTTATTAATCATTTAATTTTACAATTTTAGTACTTCATTAAATAAAAAAAAATATATGTACTAATCTAATACAAGTTGATCAAAAGGATCATATTTTATTTATAAGGTCGATTTTTGTTGAAATACACGTATCCAGCAGAATTAGGACATGTGTTAGGGTAATTATAATATCATTTTTACCATTACATACCCAATTAACGTTTAACTATGGTAAATAAAATTTAAAAGTTACTATTGACAAAAAATTATTTTCATCTTATTTAACCACATTTTGATTACTCATACAAATCATTTCTCTAATATTTTAGAAATTCAATTCACAGAAGCAGTAAAATCACTTTTTATGAATATTTTTAAATGTACCTAGATGGTGGGAAAAAGAAGGTAAAAAGTTCAATAAAAATTTATACATCTAATCTTATTATAAAATGACCCCAATTAATTACATTGAATTTATATTGGTATTATGAATATATTTATACATAAAATAAATATAAATATAAATTAATTTTTATTTAAACACCCCATAATTCTATATGAAAAATTTGGGTTCAAAACCCATTAGGCACAAGTTGCTGTAACAGGATTATGGTGGTACTATAGTAGTGGTGGTACTGCAGAACAGTGGTATTATAGTGGCGATAGGACACTATAGCGGTAGTAGGGTACTATAGTAGTGGCGGTTACTATAGCAGCTGGGTTACTATTCACAGAATGGGCCTTGGGCAAAAAATTTAGGCCAACGGGCTATGTAATGGGCTACATGCCCATTGGGCCTTCGGGTTATGTAATAGGTCTACCTCTATGCTGTTAAAATAGGTCTTTTCTTTCCTCTAATAATAAAATGAGGCTTCATCCCCAACATTTAAAAAACAATTTTTTTCATTGTTCATCAACAATCAAGAGTTCTCAGAAAAATACAAAATTTCACTCTAAGCTAATTTTTATATTTCAAATTCAAAAAGGATGTCTATTTCACAAAATTAAAAATATAGAAGTTGTATTAATTAATTTAAAAAAATATTCCCATTGATAAAAAAAGAAAGTGGGTTTTTGAAAAAATAAAAACTGTCAAAAGATTGATATGTTTTAATGTCAAATTTAAATGTAAAATTCTTTCTAATGACCAAAATTGGATTAAATGATAAAAATATAATCAAATTATACCTTGAAACCATTCAAATATATAATTTTACACTAAAAATTATTATTATTAAAAACCTTGTTTCTAATTAATATTTAGTTTTTTCAATCTTCATCAATATATGAATGTTATCGGAAATGAAATGAAAAACTTATCCAAACTATATATTTATATCCCTCTTCTAATTAAGAAGTTTACTCCATAAAATTTAATATATCAAAGTGTCAAACATTGGATTTGAAAATGGTTTTCTATTACAAGTCTGTAAAATGGAAATTTTTTAAAAATATTTCTTTTCTCTGAAAATTTGAATTCCTTCTTATATTATTCCTAAGAAACACATAATATGGATTTTAAAATTATATGGAATATATAAAATTCAGAATTCAGTTAATACTATTCATAATCGCTTTTTGAATGGCTAGTTTGGTAAGATGTGGTGCACTTGAACTCGGTGTTGCGTGTAGCGCAAGCTATTGATTTATTTTAAGGGAAATAACATACAATGAAATAATGGGGTGTTACATTTATATAGTGTGTATGTATAGAGACAAGATTTTTTATCCCATTTCCCATAATGTATGGTTGTTCAAGGGAAGATTGTTTCATTTCACAACACATTCATCATTGAGATAGTTTCTTTGGGTTCCGTCCTTTGACTAAAATAAGAAGGCATAGTGTGAGTAAAACTAATCATAGTGGTAGAACGACATAATCAAGGGAAATTAAATATAATATTTCAATATATCACTCCTTAGGTTTAATCCTAGGTTATTGATGGTTATTATGGAAACTCAGGTATTGTAAGCGATAGTTACACTTATACATTGATGCATCCTTAGACATATCCTTATAAGTATATCTAGGTATCTCACTAATGTTTTCTCATCATAGTTTACAATGGTTGACAAATCCATTTATATGAAACCAACTATAATGTGTCATTATTTTCATAAGTGGATATTACATGTTTTAATAGGAATATTCATAATAATACCCAAACAAATTATTATGGATTGTAATAGTTTAGTTCGTTCAGAAACATTGAACACATTCTCCTAAATTGAGGAATTATCTTCAAAATATACCATAAAGATCTTCCCCTTTAGATATCTTATATAATACCATTTTTATAACATGGGGGAAGGAAACATTAAAAGTTTTTAGCTAATATGCACAATAAAGGAATATGTGACATATATATAAGAAAATTATGAACATAAGGGTAAGAAGAAAAGACAATAATTTTGACATAAAAACACCATATATCAAATATCATAATCTTGAATCATTTAATTAATGACTTGCAGATCAGAAGACATGAATCATAAGGCAATAAATAACATTATCCTTATAATAATAACATGTGAAGAATGAATGAGATTTTGGAAGACACATAAGCATATAAAATGATTTCCATCGTTGTGAAGGCGTCACTTCCAAAACCATTGCAGTAGTATGGGTTTATTTCCCATAACATCATGGCTGTCATGCATCACTCCCATAACCATATTATTAGTCAAGGATCACTCCCTATACCGTCATAGCAGAAATATATCATTACCTAACTGAGCTAACTCCCCATTATTTCCCTATATATTTCATGCGATATAAATATTTACCCAATTCAATAGAAGGAGACACATCTCTCACCCATCAAAAAATTAAAATCATACATATGTGTGCCACAAGAACACAAATAATTCATCACAAATTTATGGTAAACATATTATGGATATGTATATAATGTTTGAATCATAATCCCTATAAATCAGAGGTTACATCAAATAATTTTATCAATCATGGAAAATGGTTTTGAAATATAATTTGAAATAATTATTGAGGAATATATCATTTTTGATAAAAAAACAATTCTTTAATATAATAAAGATTTTTGAAAACCATATTAATTTAAGATCTCCATAAAAATTATAATTTAATCAATTAAAACAATTTTAAACATCATTGAAATCCTTTTCCTTGAAAATTCCTAAAATATCATTTAAAACACATTAACATATTTTATGAAACATAGTTTTTAGGGAACAAATATTTATGTCTGAAGAGAGAATTACAATGCATGAATAGTATATTATATTATAAATAAATATATTCAATATACAACATCTAAAAGTGTAGTATATACTCCTTGTAAAATTATATGGGTTCATAACATAACATGTTTCTCAAGGAAGGGAAAATTAGAAAAAATTCCCACACTAATTTTGTAACTATTGAAACTTAAAACCCATGATGGTAATATAAAAACATGGATATGTAAGTATAGTTAATTTTTAGGATAAATACAATATATTACATTCATGGGAATTATATTCACCAGCCACAAGAAACGTTTGGTGAATATGACATAAGTCTTTCATAAATAAAAGTGAGACTAGAAATCCCATTATATTATGTCTTAACACTCTTCGTACTCATAAAAACATCCTCTATAGTAAATAAAAGTCAATTATACATATTTATTAATTAAAAAAATATTTATATCTATTAAAATATATTATTTTATTATGAATTTATATTATCTGTAAATTAATAAATCCATGTAAATGTTTTGTTTTGTGCAATATTTGCTTTGTATTTTCCATGTGTTCTAATTTGGTATACTTTGGCACTCTTACTAACATCCATATTTAAATATCACCAAAATGATAAAAATTATATATATGTAATATATATTCAGTATATATGTATTTATAATAATCTATAAAACATTGAATTAGAAATAAAATACACTATTCATGGAACCATCAGGTTGTTCGTAAGCATGAAAATTATTTCTATTTTCATCACATATTGATTGAAAAAAGGTAAATAAAATATATATAATATAATTATTGAATAAATTTAATAACATTTCTATAATATGAATTTACTAAACCCATAATTTATATATTCCATCTATAGTGTGAACGAGTCACATCACCTTGAGGATGTGATAGTCAACATATCCACAAACTATGTTATCGTATTTACAAAAAAATTGAAATCAAGGAGTTATGAGATATATAATAATTACATAAGAATTATTTCATCATAAATAAAATATATATTATATAAAATCATTAATTATGTCATTATTATCAACCATGAAATGTGGCAATGGAAGAACGCCTAAAATTGTTTGGTGAGGCAGTAGTCCTCCGTACACACGAATGATGATTACGTATCCACTTTGATGGAAATGTGTGTGAGTGTGTGTAGAAACATTAATATTACAACATATATGTTTCTTTAAGATTCTACTTACATTATACAAAAATTAAATTAAATTAATTTGATATTTTTTGGTGATAAATAAAACAGAAACGTTTGTGGATGAATGCTACTTCTTCTTTAGGTATCTTCTTTTAATATCCCCAAATGGTCTTCATTGGATATATTCATTCAAAATGTATGTATTATATATTGAAGGGATGTATGTTTTTAGGATATTTAGATATATTTTTTCTTAACCATATTGGATATAATTCGTGATGTTAAGAGAAAAATATGTTTTTTTTATAATTGAGGGAAGGGAAACTTTTGGAAACTTTCAAAAGATTAATTTATAATAAAAATAAATAAGAATAAAATACCCCCATTTGGTAAATTTTAAGAATATAATATTGGATATGGTGATAATCCCATAAAAAATAGTTTTTTTATAGGTTTTGGGGTTATTTTAAACCATATCATTTTTTTAACCTTGTTTAAACAACACTAATTTTATGTAGTTGGGGTTTGGCTTAGTGGTATGAACCCTCTAATTATACATGAAAAATGGAGGTTAAAACGCATTGGGAATAGGGAACTATAGCAGTACCATAGCACTGTAGAAACTATATCACTGTAGCACCGGTGGGCACTGTAGCAGCGGTAGGTCACTCTAGCAGTGGCAAGGTACTGTAGCTATGGCGAGCACTGTGCAGTAATGTAGCAGCATGGGTAATATAGCAGTACTATTCACAGAATGGGCCTTGGGTCAAAAAAATGGGCCTATGGGCCATGTAATGGGATAAATTCCCACTGTGACTTTAGGCTATGTAATGGGTCTCCCTTTACCCAGTTAAAGAGCTCATTGCTTTCCTTTAAAAATAAATGAGGCTTCGGCCCCAATATTTAAAAAACACTAATTTTATCTTTGGTAACTAATATTTCAATATTAAAAAGATGATATTTTTACTTTTAGGGAAAAAATTAAATAATAAATTTTTAATTTATGATATTTAAGGACAATTTAATCCTTTTTTCTCATTTAATATTTTTATGATTTTTAAATAATTTAATAAAATATTTTTTTATTAAATATCATTATTATAATGTTTGACACTATTCATAATGTTGACTTCAATAAAATGAATAATGAAATATGACATCATAAAAATAATTTAATACACCAAAAAAATGATATATGAATAAATATAATTCTTGGATAAACATAGTTAGGTCAAATTATATTTGCATTAATATATTAAATATCATTAAACTGAAATTTCATTAATTATATAATTAATACATCATCATTCTGAAATTATTTTTGAAAAATATTACTTCATTGGAATTAAAAAAACAAAAAACTGTATAAATATTTTATATTTCATAATAAAAAATATTTTGGAAAAAATATTTTATTTAATCAAATATTAAAATAAATTTACATACTAAAATTATGAGTATGACATTTTATCACTCCCTTCTATTTTAAACATATTTATGTCATTTTCATGGAAAAGTGTGAATTAAATTATTAAATTTTAGAAAATTATACGTTATGTTTCAAATTCACGTAATCTAATAAAATTTGGTAATGATTTATTGTCATTTAATAATATTTATAATATTATGTTTACCCTTAGTTTCTTGATTTATGATAAATGTTGGTAAAAATGATTAAAAGATTATATATATTTTATAAAATTAAAAGGAACCTAATTAAAAAATGTTAAAATTATGATTACATAATATGGAATCCATTTTACAAAAATTTTATTATTAGATTATACAGAAATTAATTATAAATTAATCAATAAAATGGGACGAAACAATGTATTTTTATTCTAAAAATGTTCAAATGTTTAGAATATTTTTATATCCATTTTTATCGGGAAATTTATTCCATTGAAATAAATTGGATTAAATAATATAAAATTTATATAATTACACATTAAAAATAGTCATAAATATAATTAAAAACTATAAAAAATTTATATGAAAATGATATTTTCAATTAAAAGTAAAAATTTTCCGTATTCATCAAAACATGGTACTAGTTAGAAAAAAACCAAAAATTAAACCAAAGTAATTTATATACCAATTTTGAATAATAAATCTATTTTTTTCAAATATAATTCGTAAAAGTGTCAAATTCTAGTTTTAAAACTAGCATTTCATTGAAAAATCGACAAATATGCTTTAATTAAAAATATAATTTTTTTATCATAAAAACAGATCTAATTTTATATCATGTATACAAAAAAATATAATGATTTAGATTGAATATTATATATATGAATATAATTAATATAATAAAAAAGATTGATTTTGTTTAATTTATTGGTTTAAAAATCACTTTAGTGCATTTAAAAAGTTTTTTTCAAAAATATTTCTTTCAATTTGAAAATGGTTTTACATGTATAAAGAATAGATCAATAATTTAGTTAATCCTTTTTATATCTTACATTATAATGTTTCAATTATAATTTTTTAGTTTAAATAATTAAAATAAAAATGTTATGTTTCATAGAAACTATATGTTGTGTGTAATTCATTCTAAGTTTTAGATGTGTGTAGTGAAATCTATTCATGGTATAGTATGCAATTAAATAAATCAAAGAAAACAGAAATTCTATTTCATAAAAATATTAGGGTGTTACAATATCATTGATTAATTCACGGGAAATTATATAAAAATCAGTCATATGTCATCTATAATTTCCATGAACAATATCATTAAAAAACACATAGAATATTTCATTTTTTATAGATAAAAAAATGTCTCAAAGTTAACACAATTTTAGATAATGAAAGATATAAAACTGATTTACCTTTTACATATTGAGATGAAAATAAAATTAAGAATCAGGTATATATATATATTAATATAATTATTAGAAATATTATTTGTAAATAAAATGTAATGACCTCAACTGCAATAATTTGGAGCCATTATCTAGTTTTTTGCATAGGTGTCGATGTTAGGAGTCAAATCCCAAATGATAGAAAAATTTAGTGTTTTTAGAAAATAAAATAAATTGATTTTACCCATTTAACATTGGGATATAAAATACAAACCATGTAAATGAGAAACAAATTCTAATCCATGAAAACATTCCATGAATTATTCTTCATAACCATATGACATGAATCAAAATAAGGTTGATATCAAGTGCCTAGTAAGGGTACAATAAAATGAAATATATCATAAACCAATATTGTAAAATAAATATGAAAAGGTGGATAACTAAACACGCATACAATTTAATCAATAATAAAACTATACTAATTTGATATGTAATAATCAATATGATAATGTAAAAAACTAAACAAACGTTTCAGAAAATAAATAAAATGATAATAATGTTCATAGAGAGATAATATCACTAGAAACATATAATGGATAATAGTAATAAATTTATTATAGACAAAGGAAATGATTAATTATTAGACATCATGACCTCAAGAATCATGATACCTCTATTTTGAATAAATTTCAGAAAAAATATGAAAACTACTTATAAAAATCCATTAGAATTGGAAATTTGATTTTTCTCAGGAGAATTATTAATTCGTAAAGGGTATATCAATTTATGGCCCCCACCTCTAAATTTACATCCAAATAATGGGATAATGTACAATAATAATTACTAAATTGGTGAATTTTAAATTTTAATACATTCAATAATAAACATGAAATAAAAATTAATCACCATGAATAAATAGGTATTCATGTAAAATAAATAAAAGTGGTAGTATATACTCTACATAAACGTGACTATGATCATTTTAACAAATGTACCACACTTAAATGGAAATTGAGACAAAATACCTTACATCACACATTCCTTTAGTTGAATGTGGTTTAACCTCAGGCATAATGGTTCTTATAAAATAATTAAATTATACCTGAACCATAATCATATTTATAATATTATAAAAAATTATATTATATCATTTTCTACCAGTTTTTTCATATTATATAATTATTTTAATTTTTGTAGGTGTTAATTGCCATGTTTTTTATATACATTAGGTCATCAAAGTCTTGGTTTTTTATAATGATATTAATTAATCATCAAAATTATTATAATAATGTTATATAACATATATTGATTGAATTTATCATTATAAAATTCTATGTAAAGAATATGTGAAAAATAAATCACATCACTTCGTGAGGTGATAGTCTGCCTTACTCAAGAGTGACATTATATTATTTTAATCACAAAATAAATAAATAATGTATATGTTATATTTTATTAATATTTTTTTAATTATATAATAAATATAACATATAAATATTAAATCCACCATCATATCAGAACATTATATGTTTTTATGTAAACTGAGTGACATCACTTTCCAAGGCGGTAGTCCTCCACACACATGATGGAAACATTTTTTTCCCTTTCAGTGGAAGCGGCAATGGATATAGGTTATTACAATAAAAAAATATAATCATAGTTTACGTTATATACTACTTTTTTTATTATAATAATTTAATATGATTTTTTGGATGTGGAAGAAGAAATAAAAAACAATTTGACAACATCACATCTTATTCTAGGGACCACTTTATGTTTTCACAAAATTCCATCATAGGATGGATTTATGATAAAACAAAAGTGATCTATTATATAATAATGGGATTATGCAATTGATTTGGGTAGGTATTAGTCAATCCAAATGGTATTGGATGTGTTGATAGGCCAGTATAGGTGTGGAATATTATATGTGGGGGAGGGGAGACACATGGTATTCCTGAAAACAAATCAATTACCCGACGTTTTTATCATGAAACAGCCCTAAAAAATTGGTCATTTTCTACCCTTATATCTTATATGGTCTAAACATATCCATAAAATTAGTGTTTTAAATTTATTTTGATTATTTTAACCATTATCTTCTTAGTTTAAACATCAATAAATCAATTTACACCTTAACCACAATTATTAATATTTACATATTTTACTATTCTAAAGGGTCAATTACTAAGTTTAACAAATTATATAAGCTAAATAATAATTATTTCGAATCATAAATAATTTTTTTCATGTTCAATAAAATAAATTGTATGAATTCATTTAAAAATTATACCTGTATATGTGAAGAAAAATTTTGTTTCCAAATAGAAAAGTATCATAAGTATAGAATGTTTTTAAATATAAATTTAAAATAAAATTTCTACCAATGTTCATAATTTATTTAAATTTAATATATCTTAACTAAATTTACTTTAAATACAATTTTAAATATAAATTAACTCATAAAATATTTTAAACAAATTGTATGTTTTCCAAAAAATTAGTATTTTTTACAATACAGAAATAATGAAACCTTTTAGAAAAATCGCAGAAATTCAGCCTATGATAATTTTGAAATGATTTTTTTGAAGAATAATTTCATTTCATTGAATATATTTCCTAAATGTATTAAAAATGAACATTAAATTATCTATGTGAATACGGAAAAAGCCACGTTTTGGAATAAATACAGTTTTTTAGATATCATTTTTCATTTAAATGATTATTATTTAATTTATAATCAATATATATAAAATTATTTTATTTTATAAATTTATAAACCATATAATTATCATAATATATCTAGTACTAGTCATACCCTCCAACATTACGACAATGTTATAATATCAATGTTTAAATTATATTTTAATAGATTATTTTATCTTAATCCTCGTGTTGTGTGCCTATCAAGATTTCAAATAGATTGAATTTATTTAAAAATAAAAAAATCCATAAACCTTGGGGTATTATATTCTACCCCAAAAAAATTCATCCTCATAATTAGATAGTTATTACATTCTAAATAGATGATGTTAGTTCTTCATAAAAATATATTCTGGTTCCCATATTTCTTCTTTCATCTTATTATTTCTCCAACCTACCTTTACCAATCGAGTTGTATGATTCCTCAATACTTCATATATACTGTCAATAAACAGGAAGGTATTTTTATAGTATGATAGACTAGTTATCTTGTCTATTTAATCATAGGTGTTCACATGCATTGGGTCTTTCATTTACTTCCTTAATAATGATATATAGAACTCATCATGAACTTTTGAGAGACATGATAGGATAGAAAATTTGTGAGAAAAACTCTAATTCGTTCAAGTATTTCAAATATACTTATGATCATGGTTCTCATATTACCTTTCATCCTCAATATTATGTCTCCCAATAATAGATACTCTCAGGAAAACATGACATCCCACTAGGAATTCCAAATACCTCCTCTAATTGTCTACATAACTCTATTGCCTATATTGATATTCTTTAATATGATCCTGAATAGTAATTACCTATGTTTTTATCTCTTCAACTTTTTTGGGGATAGATGTTCCCTTATAACAAAACGATTGCAATATGTTTGAGTATGAAATCTCTTGTTATATATTTCTTCGTACAACACCATTTGAATACTTCAATTGAAATTATTTTTATAGAAAAAATATACAAAAGGTATATACGAATCCTATATACCATGAAATTCAAGTTATCATGACTCAAAAATGTCATAAATTTCTTGAAAATTTCATTAGGACTATTAAATAGTTTTAGGGTGATATCCAATGTTTAAATAATTTTCAATATCAAGATCCTTCTAAATAATCCTCTTGAATTACGATGTAAAATCGACATCAAAATCATAGAAAACTAAAATATTTGTACCATGAAGAATTAAAATATCATTTATATAGATATTTTTAGGATACTAAATAGTAAAATAATCCCTTGTAGAGATTCAATTCCAAAAAAAATAAGAGATCAATAATTTACCATGTTGCATCATTTTTTCTATGAGTCTTTGGAAGTCTTATGAAAATTTCAATAGTAATATAATTACATTATTATATATGTGTATAAATAGGTTCCATGAATCTTATAGGACCTTTTTTGTAAAGACCTATAATTTCAATGTAATTGTTTTTATTAAATGGGAATTTTATGAGTCCGCAAAATTTGACGGCGCATGATTCAGAGGCCTGGTGTGCTCGAAATGAATTTATGAACTTTTTTTCAAGTAAGTTCAGTAATCTTCTAAGTTGGATTTTTCTAACTTTTAAATTAGTTCTCGAAATTGAAATCTGAGGACACCGTTGAACTCACAACACTGATATTTTCTTAAGCATACATTCACCTTGACAACACTTTTCTCGAGGGTGAAAGTTAATTTTTGGGGTTTTCGTGAAAGAATAAAATAAAATATAATTTGTGTGACATTTTATTTTATTTTATTTTGAAACTTTCATGTGGATTTTTCATAGGTGGGGACCACTTGATGTAAACCTCCCTTGAGAGTATTTGGTGGTGTGGACCACGCGATTATAAACCCCCTTGAACTCCCCTTTAATGGTAGAAACCCTCAAACATCCTATTAAATGTGGGGGAGCCTCTTCAACTCCTCCAACATTTATTAAGCCAATATAGTTAATTATTTAATCCTTTTTGAATTTATTCCAATGAACGAAATAGACAACATAATCAATTTTGTTGGATTCTAGGAATTTTTGGTGGAATTGGGAGGAAGGGGCCTTGGGAGAAAGCTCTCCAATGAAGAACACCAACGAAGAATACTAAATTCGATTCTGACTTCTTCCATGGGACATTCGTTGACAAGGAACTTCTTCAACGTCATTGAACTGGCGTTCGAGGAAATACTGACGTCACCAACGTCTGTTTATTCGCAATGACATCTTCTATTTCCCAATTGGCAATCTTCAATGAACCAAATGATTGAGGTAGGGCTTTACTTCTATATGATTATCACTTCCCATGTTCTCCCCTTCAAATTCTTTTGCGGGAATGGGATTAGTGATTGACGAGGGTTGTATGGAGGGTGTTTGAATTATTTCCTCTAACCGTTCTTTATATTCATGTTCTTGTTTAGTAGATTTCTACCACTCTAATGTAGAGGGTGCGGGACAAACAAACATGGCCTGAACCCACCATTGTTCTTCTTGAATGGTGTATCCTTCTTGACAAAGTAAGGCAACATTGGTGATGGTAACTGGTGCTGGCGGTTCGAACCGATGGAACTCGAGAAACACCAACGAAGGCACAACACCCTGCCACCCCGAGGCATCTCCCCTCCCCTACCCCCCCCCCCCTCGCGGCCGAGCCGCACTGCACCCTTGCGGCACCCCACATGGCCAAGCCGCCCTGCACTAGTGTGGCACCCTCGTTGTCGTGTTGCCCTATGCCCTCGGGGCACCCCAGCGGATGAACCACCCCACGGCCTCGCACCCTCGTGACACCGTCGTGGCCTCCCTCCCTCGTGGAACCCCCGTTGTCGAGCTTCCCTACGTCCTAGAAGAACCCCCACGGCCTCTCGGCCCTCGCGGCCTGCGGGGCTAGACCCCGCAGGCTGGGCCGCCCAGCGGGACTAGCCAGACCCAGTGGGTCGGGCCGCCCCACCTTCTAGGCCGGACCCCGCAGGTCATGCTTGGTTTTCCCGAACCAGTTCAACCCAGGCCAGGTCGGGCCAGGTCAGTCCGACCGAGTGGGACCGAACACGGACCAGATATGACCCTATACTATACCTGGGCCATAACTTTAGCAGCGGATGTCCATTTGACGAACCGTCAGCGTTTACCAAAACCTTGGAGCGAGATGGTCCTTTGGTATACCCCAATAGAGGTTTACAAAATGTTGGGAAATGGTCTGGTTGGATCGAGCATGAATCCAATAGGGCCCTTCGTAAAAAAAGGCTAATAACTCACAAACCGAGCATCCGAATGATGCATTGATTGTTGCATTGTGATACATATGACATGTAAGTTCTTTGGGACACCTAATCATAGTACTTTGTAGATGTTGTAGTAACGACCAGTGACTTGTGGAGTGGATCCTCCTAGAGACGAGGAAGCTTTATGGAGGAACCCAGAAGCCAGCTATGAAGAGATGAATAAAGAGCGACCATGTGTGGGTCAGCTACTAGAGATCTTGTGTGGCTCAGCTCCTAGAGATCCTCTATGGGTCAGCACCTAGAAATCTTGTGTGGGTCAGTGCATAGCGATCCTCTCTGGGCCAGCTCCTAAGGATCATCTGTGGGTCAACTCCTAACAATACTCTATGGGTCATCACCTGGAGATCCTGTGTTGGTTAGCTCTTAGCAATCCTGTGTGGGTTAGCTTCGAGAGATCATGTGTGGGTCAGCTCCTAGTGTTCATGTGTGGGTTCGTACCTAGCCATCATGTGTGGTTCCGCTCGTAGTGATCATCTGTGGGTTAGCTCATAGTGATCCTATGTGTGTCTGCTCCTAGAGATCCTGTGTGGATCAGTACCTAGCGATCCTTAGTTGGTCTGTTCTTAGAGATCCTGTGTGGGTCAGCTTTATTACAGAGTAAGATGATTCAATAGTTACATCTAATCATCTATACTACTGTACTTAATTTATACCTAGTGTGAGCTATGTTTGTACCTTTGTGGTACTTTCCATAGTGGTAATACATTTGTGGTATTATTTTGTGTGGTGTAGTTGTATGGTACATCCCTTTGTGGTTTTCCATCCTTTGTTGAATAGTTATGATTTGGGAATTTGGGTTGGACCCTATGTTTCTTCATTATTGAGAACGGTATACTTGATAACTTAGGCATATGTATGGGAATATACCTAAGTAGGGTTGACAGCTTACTACATGCTTTGAGGTTTATCCTTTGGGGATTTTGTGAGACCATGAGAGTATCAGGGTCCCTACTGAGTATCATTATAGTCACCCATGCACAGGATGTGCCTGCACTATGTTGTGTTCAGTGCAGATGTCAGATAGCGTTTATCGAGATTGAGGGTACGAGGACTGGACAGTGCTCGAAGGAGGACCTTATGAAAATTTGGTACATGGAGGAGATGGACGGACGTGGAATTATAAGGAGGTGATCCGTACCTACCCATCAAGTAGGAACCTTGGAGGACGACCGAGAAACTATCTTCCTTTTTCTCTCTAGTTTACTTGTACTTTTAGTTTTTTGTACTTTCCAATTGGGCTTGTATTCTGGCCCCTTTTTCATACTACACTCACTCTGTTTACTATACAGTATACATGTGTTCATATCTTGTTGTGTTCATGGTTGTGTGTGTTTATAGTTTATAAAGTCAATGCCTTCCAAATTTTAGGGATTATACCTTTTGGTGCTAGTTGTTAGCCCCTTTCCTATAGAAGGCAGTCTTGGGGTAGTCACGACACAGGCCCCAGGGGACATGTCGTGACAACTTATTATCAAAGGAGTCAGTTCTACCTTAAAACATAGGACTTTGATCTTTATTTTTAACTGCAATAGTGTTATGTATAGTGAGTGTGGTTACAGTTTAGGGAATCCAATGTTGGTGCGATGGTCAACGTATCCATACACCAGGACCCTGCCTTATGTTTTCTGAATCAGTGCATGAAAACACTGATTGCGTGTGTGTTTTCAAGAGTTTTCTTTGATATCTATTTGAGTCAACACACCAGATATATCCTATTGACCATGGTCCACCTGTTTCATTTCAGGATGCCTCCATTCAAACATCCATCTAGGGTTCCGAGAGTAGTACGCACTGATAGACCACAAAATGATGAGGCCTCGATGCAGGTCCCTCTTCTAGTGGATGTGAGAACTATGATCACGACGCTCCTGATATGATATGAGGTATGATCTATGTCTACTCCATCTTAGTTGTAGTACTTATAGTCACATGTTAGAGTCCTTATTTTATTTCCACTGCCCCTGTTCGCAGCTCAGAGATTCTGATGGAGCCGTTAGATCAATACTTATAGCTAGAGACTCCTACGGTAGCGGATTCGACGATTACACACGGGTTCCGGGAGTGAGAGCTTACTCTAGGAGGCGAGAGCTTCAGCTAGGATCTCCTAGTAGCGGTGTCTAGGACTTATGACTTAATCTTGGTTATAGAGTGGTAATTAATAGTCCATGCATAGATTGACTGTATTTGGTGCAAAGTGTGGTGTGTCTACATAGATGGGACCAAATTTTCCTTCACCGGTGAGATAGATTCCATTGCAGCACAAGATGGACTTACCCAGAGGAGAGTGCAGCCAATCACTAATCAGTTGGCTAGACTTACCCTCAGAGCAGTTGATGTGGAGATTCTGACTTATCCTATAGTTGTGGAATAGAATGATAATGTCATCCTTGATGAAGTTCTGGGTCTACCTCCTCGTAGAGAGGTGGACTTTTACAATGACTTGTATCCCGGGACGACACCGATATATACACCAGCATATCGAATGGCTCCAGTGGAGCTTCATGATGTGGGGTTACAGCTATAGGACTTACATGGAAAGGGATTCATTCGACCCAGTGTTTCACCATGGGCAGCCCTGATTTTGTTCGCCAAGAAGGAGGATGGGAGCTTGAGTCATTTTGTTTAATATCGGTTCCTGAAACAGGTGACCGTGAAGAACAAGTACCCATTTCCAAGGATTGATGACCTCTTTTATCAGGTGTAGGGAGCACAATGGTTCATGAATATAGACCTCAGATCAGGCTATCACCAGCTCAGAGTACGAGATGAGGATGTGCATAAAAAATATTTCAGATTTTGGTATGGCCAATACGATTTCTTGGTTATCCCTTCAATGTAACCAATGCTCCTACAGTGTTCATGGGAATCATGAATATGATCTTGTAGCCATACATTTATTTCTTTTTTTTAGTCTTTATCAACAACAATATAATCTACTCAGCTACTGAGGAAGAGCATGTATATCATTTTCAAGTAGTACTGGATGCACTCTAAGAGCACCATCTTTATGGTAAGCTCTCGAAGTTCTAGTTCTGGATCTGAGAGGTTAACTTTCTGGGACATGTCATATTGGATGCTGGATTTTCAGTGGATCTAGTAATGATTGAGGTAGTACTCTCTTTGGATCCACCCATGAGTTTGACGAAGGTACGGATTTTTCGGGGTTTTTCCGGTTACTACTGGATATTTGTGCCATATTTCTCTAGATTTGCAGCATCTCTAATAGTGTTGAACAAGAAGGGGAGACCCATCGTGTGTTTGGAGGGATGATAGTATAGTTTTTAGAAGCTGAGGCAGAGGCTGACTAGTCCCCCCATCATGAGGCTTCCAGAAGAGGGTGTAGGGTATGTAGTCTACTATAATGCATCAGGGACTAGGCTCAGATGTGTCCTGTTGCTGGAGCAAGCAGTGATCGTATGTGGTTCTCGCAAGCTTTGACAACATTAGAAGAACTATTCTACCCAAGACCCAGAGTTAGCATTAGTGGTTTATTTTTTAATATGTTGCAACAATATTTGATGGGAAATCACTTTATAATCTACTCGGGTCATAACTGTCTTAGGTATATCTTCTCTCAAAAGGACCTGAACATGAGACAATGACATTGTCTTGAGATCCTCCGGGACTATTTCTTCATGATATCCTATAATTCTGGGAAGGGGAATGTCGTTGCATATGCACTCAATAAGAGAAGATGTATACAGCTACTAGGAGAGGCGATGGTGTAGCTGGACACTTTTCATATATCCTATTGTGGATAGAGATGGAGTAGCTTTTCTTCAATCTCATATAGTCAATCCCACACATCTTCAGTGAGTCAGGGAGGCGCAACATGGGGACACTGACTACAGGACAAAACGTGCTCAGATATCCATTGGACAGGAACCTGATGGATTTTTTGATAGTGGGGAGCATGTCATCCTCTTCAGAGGACGTACCATGGTACCAGAGTCACTTTGGGAGGAATTTTTGAGGGATTTCCACACATCCCCTATATCGGTACATCTTGGAGTGGAGAAGATGTACTAGGATCTCTGACGATAGACTTGGTGGCCCGTAATGAAGAAATCGTAAGCAGAGTTTGCCTGTTGATGCCTCATTTTTCATAATGTGAAGGCAGAGCATCAGGTACCAGTAGGCTTTGTTCATCCTTTGGAGGTCCCAGAGTGGATGTGGGATGGGATATCCCTATACTTCCGGACACTACTTCCAAGTACATCTAGGGTTTTTGATTCTATCTAGGTGATCATCGATCGACTCACAAAGTCGACCCACTTCATACCGATTAGTGAATAGGGGTATGTATAGAGCTTGGTATGCCTCTATGTGAAATTGATTGTGAAGCTACATGGAGTACCCTCGAAGATTGTCTTTGATCGTGATGCATATATTACTTCATGGCAATGTAAGGGGTTGTAGGAGGCCTTCTGGATGCAGCTTCATTTGAGGACCACCTTCCATACTCAGACGGATGAACATACTAAGTGGACCATTCAGACCCTCAAGGACATGAAACGTGCTTGTATCCTTGATTTTAGTCGCAGTTGGGAGGATCACTTGCCGTTGGTGGTGTTTTCATAAAACAACAATTATCACTCAACTATTGGGATGAAACCATTAGAGGGATTGTACGGGTGACCTTGTATATCACATTGTGCTGGACTGGCCAAGGGGAGTGATTACTCATGGGTCCAGAGATGGTATGGGAACCACAAAGAAGGTGAAACTCATCCAAGAGCATACAAAGAATGCACAAAGCAGGAAGAAGTCTTATACTGACAGGAGATGGAGACCTCTACAGTTCAAGGATGGCGACCACGTCATTCTACATGACTCACCCCGACGAGGTCTATGGATATATGGCTGAGGCAGCAAGTTATCTCTGAGATTCATCAGACCTTTTTAGGTCCTCAGCATATGTGGTGAGGTGGTGTACCGCGTAGCTCTTCCACCTTAGTTGCACTAGGTGCACGATTTCTTCCACGTATCCTAGCTAAGGAGATATGTTCATGACCCTTACCACATCATCAACCACGGTGAGCTGGACATCAATGATGGGGAGACTTTTATGAATGTTCTAGTTGAGATTGAGGTTCTACAGGAGTGGGTCCTTTGTCTATAGTTGATACCTCTGGTCTATGTTCGCTGGCAGCATGGGAACCTCTAAGAGAGCACATTGGAGTGGGTGGCTCAAATGTTTTCTCAGTACCCTCACCTGTTTCCTTAGATTGAATTGTGGCTAACAGGGATTTAAAGCACTGAGGAGGGTAGAATGTAAAGACCCGAAATTTCCGTGTATTTTTTTATTTGATGGGAATTTTATGAGACCACGAAAATTGATGGCACGTGATTCCAAGGCCCGGAGTGCCCATAATGAATTTATGATCTTTTATTGGTGGTTTTCAGTAATCGTGCTAGCGACTATTTTCTGATTTTGAACCAGTGCTCAGAATTGAAATCCAAGGACACCGTTGAACTCACAGCACGAGTATTTGTTGAAGGATACATTAACCTCGACGACATTTTGGTCGACGTTGAAAGTTAATTTTTGGGTTTTTCGTGAATGAATAAAATAAAATAAAATTTTTGTAACATTTTATTTTATTTTATTTTAAAACTCCCATGTGGATGTTTCACATGTGGGGACCACCTGAACTAAACCTACCTTGAGAGGTTATGGTGGGGGGTACCACCCGAGTGTAAACCCCCTTGAACTCCCCATTAATGGGAGAAACCCTCACACTTCTTATTAAATGCTAGGGAGCTTCTTCAACTCCTACAACATTTATTATGTAAACCTAGTTAATTAATTAAACCTTTTTGAATTTATCCAAACGAACTAAATAGACAACATAATCTAATATGTTGGCTACTTGGAATTTTTGGTGGAATTGGGAGGAGGGTTCCATGTGAGGAAGATCTCCAATAAAGAACGCCTATGAAGAACACCGAATTCAACATTGAATTCATCCACGAGACATTCGTTGACGAAGAATGTCTTCAATGTCAATGAAGCAACATTTGAGGAAACGCTGACGTCACCATATTCCGTCTATTTCCAACAACTTCATCTCCTTACTCGAGGGAAATATTCAATGAATCAAACAAAAAGGTAGGGGTATACATCTATATGATTATCAATTCCCATGTTCTCCTCTTTAAATTCTTTTGCGAGATTGGGAATAGTGGTTGATGAGGGTTTTAGGGAGGGTGTTTGAATTATTTCCTTTAACCGTTCTTGGTATTCTAGTTCTTTTTTAGCTGTTTTCTACCGCTCTAATGTGGTGGGTGTGGGCCAAACAAACATGGCCCAACCCCTCCGTCATTCTTCGTGAATGATGTATCCTTCAAGATGAAAGAAGGTGAATTTTGTGACAGTGATCGTTGCCAATGGTTGGCACTGGTGGAACTCAAGAACCGCCGATGAAGGCATGGTGCCCCACTGCCCTACGGCCTCTGCGCCCGGCGGTGCTCCACTGTCTGTGTCCCTCGTCACCGCATGTCCTCGTCGTGCCACCCCGTGGCCTCCTATCTCGAAGCCGAGCTGCCCTGACTGAGCCACCCGGCGGCCTCCACCCTTCCGAACGAGATGCTCCAGCTGAGCCATCCTGCAGCCTCTCCCCTTGCGGAACCCCCTACGACCGAGCGACCTCGAGCCTGCGGCATATGCCCTCCGAGCCGAGTCGCTCCGGACGAGCCGCCCCATGGCCTCACACCTCGCCGCAATCCCCTATGTCCGAGAAGCCTCGTGCCCTCACGGAACACCCCGCGGTTGAGCCGCCTGCGTCCTCGCGGAACCCCCGTGGCTGAGCCACTCCAATCGAGCTGTCACATGGCCTCATGCCCTCGTGGCACCCCCCGCGACCGAACCGCTTCAGCCAAGCCCCCCCCCCACCACCCATGACCTCACTCCCTCGCGGTACCCCCATGGTTGAGCCGCCCCGCACCCTCATGACATCTCTACATCTTGCCGGGCCAGACCTAGTGGGTCGGGCCGGGTAAACCCGAACAGGGTCGACCCAGGCTGAGTCGGACCAGACCCAAACTAGATACAACCCTATACTTTACTTGGGCCATAACTTTGGCAATGGACGTCTTTTTTATGAATCTTCAATGGTGCCAGAAACCTTGGAGCTATATGGTACCTTTGGGATACCCCACTATAGTTTTGGATAATGTTGTGGAACAATCGGGTTGGATTGAGCACAAATTCAACCGGGCCCTCAGGACAAAAAAGCTAATAACTCACAGACCAGACATACGAATGAGGCACCGTCTGTTGCATTGAGACCCCTATGACATTGCGGTACTTTGGGATACTTCCTCGTGGGACTTTCCAGTAGTTAAAGAATTGAACAGTGACTTGTGAGGTAGATCCTCATGGAGATGATCAGTCTTAGTGTGGGAACATAGTAGCTGGCTGTGACGAGATGATTGAAGGGCGATCCTGTGTGGGTCAGATCCTAGCGATCCTATGTTGGTCAGCACCTAGAGATCATGTTTGCATCAGATCCTGGTGATCTTGTGTGGGTCAGCTTTTAGCGATCTGGTGTGGGTCATCTTTTAGAGATCTTGTGTGGGTTAGCAGCTAGAGATCCTGTGTGAGTCAGCTCCTAGCTATCCTATGTGGGTTAGATCCTAGCAATCTTGTGTGGGTCATCTCCTAGTGATCTTGTGTGGGAAAACACCTAGTGATGCTGTGTGGGTTAGCTCCTAGCAATCCTGTGTGGGTCAGCTCATAGTGATCCTATATGGGTCATCTCCTAGCGATCCTGTTTGGGTCAGCACCTAGCGATCAAGTATGGTTCTACCTCTAGCAATAATGTGATGGTCATCTTCTTTATAGAGTAAGATGATTTAGTAGTTACATATAATCATCTATACTAATGTACCTAAGTTATACCTGGTGTGTGATGAGTTCGTACTTGTGTGGTACTTTCCATTGTGGAAATATGATGGTGGTATTATTCTCTGTGGCATACCTGTGTGGTACTAGCTTTTGTGGTTTTACATCCTTTGTGGAACAGTTGAGCTTTGGTATTTTGGGTTGGACCCTGTGTTTCCTCATGGTTGAGATTGGTATACATGATAACTTAGGTATATATATGGTCATATACCTATGTAGGTCTGATAGTTGACTTCATGCATTTAGTTTTATCCTTGGAGGATTTTTTGAGACCATGAGGGTATAGGGATCCCTACTGAGTATCGTTATACTCACCCCTGAAGGGGCTATGCCCGCAAATTGTTGTGTCTGATGTAGATGTCCGGTATCATTAATTGAGACTGAGGGTACTAGGACTGGACAATGCCTGGAGTAGGACCTTATGAAGAGTCGGTACAAGGAGGAGATGGTCGTACGTGGAGTGCCGAGGAGGTGATATGTACCTACCCATCAGGTAGGAACCTCGGAGGACGACCCAACAGTTATCTTCCATTTTTCTCCAGTTTAATTGAACTTTCAGTTTCTTGTACATTCTAGTTTGGCTTGTATTCTGGCCTCTTTTACTTACTGTACTCACTCTATTTACTATACAGTTTTCTTGTGTTTGTATCTTGCTCTAGGCTTGGTTTTTTGTATTTATAGGTTACACAGGAAATATCTTCCCAGTTTTAGGGATTATGCCTTTCGGTGCTAGTCACCAGACCCTAGCCTATCGAAGGCGGGCATGGGGTAGTCACAGCATGGGCCCTGAGGGATGGTTCGTGTCATTTTCTCTCAATCCATTCATGATAAAGAAAATATTGATCAATAGTATGTAATTTTCTGCTTCATGTTATCCCACAAAAAAGGTTCCATCAATCCCCTATGAATCATTCTCATACAATGTTGTATAAAACAATTTTACCTAAGATTATAACCCAAAAAATCTTTATTCATCTCATGTTTACATAAAACACATAATCTGTTACAAAATTTTATAATTCCATATTCACAAATGAATCATACAAACTTCCAATCATTAAGAACATTAATTCTTGTTGGAATGCTCTCATCATGAGAATGATAAATTTTTAATCATTCTAATAAAGATAGTTTCAACCATATTTAAAAATTGTTGGATGTATATATTTCCTTAACAATTCCCATAATCATCATTACTAGATCGATTAAAAATGATCCCTATCAATACTTATATGGGTCATAACATTATGATATTTCCTACTCAATGCATATAATAACTTATTTTTTATCACATGGTGGTAGTGTATCAAGCATTAATAATACATTAGTAGATCAAGCCCTCAACAGTGTCCAATAATGATTAGATTCTATAAAAATATGTATTTTAGTATTTTAGGATCTATTTATATCTCGTATCACTCACCTTAGAGATATTTTATCCACGTATTCAATGAAAATATTATATACAAGAACATTGAATATTGGTTTACATAGTTTTATACACGGGAATTCAATTTCCTTGATTCATATGCAATAACATTGCCATTTTTCATTAGTAAAAAACCAAATACATTTTTATATGAATCACTATATATAACAATACCATTATTCTATCTAGTAGTGTCAAATTCAGATCATTAACCTACCATCTCTTCATGTCATAAAAACATTATTCACTATACATTGTACAAATGAACATAAAGCAATTTTTTGTAAACACGGTTACCAGGTTATATAAATTTTACAATAGTGGAATGAATCACATATAGAAACATGTAAAACAAATGAAACTACATAACAAAGTTATGTTCGTTGGTGTAGGCTATTCTCTGACTTCATTTGTCTTCCCAGGATCAACTTAGATTCCACCTATGGATATAATATTACTATGAAAAGAAACTTATTAATTCCATAAATTAAACTTACTAAATTTTCCATATAAATCATTAATTTTAGGAGTACCGAGATTTATTTTCTTTTGATTATAATGCTCATAAAATATATTATAATTCACTAAGATATCAATAATGAATTCCATTTTGAAATCATTAATATATTATTTGATTTTTTTTATTAGATTTATAAAAATATATAGAGCATTATTGAATATAGATGGAATTAGTATAAACTCATAATGTCTATATCTCATTCATAATGATGTATTTGTAATTTATTCCTTCATTAATGTCAATTTATGATTCCCAATTTGAAGGTTAATCTTTTTTAAATACATTTATCCATGAACATGATCAAATATGTTCTCAATCTGATGTGGTAGATACTATTTTTTATTTTAATAGCTTTGATTTTCAAAAAATCAATGAATAACCAATGTGATTTATTTATATTCCTAATGAAAATAAATGTTGATCACAATAGTGAAACACTCGATAAAATAAATCCCTTTATCACATATTTCCTAAAATTATTTCTTATACTACACGAATTCCATAGTGTCCATTATCTAGGGAGTATTTGATATTAGTCATACAAAAGGGACTAAATAAATGGAGATCAAAACTTCATTAACAAGGCCATGTATCTGAAATTCATTAAGAAATATATATATGTGTGTTTGTCTATAAAATAGGTACATTCTCAATTAAATTTTCACATTCTCTGTCCATAGATTTTTTTTCCTATTCCATATGATTGACATAAATTAGAACAACTGGGGGTGGGTCTAGACATGTTTCACATGATGATAGATCTTCAATAAAGATAAGGTATTTCAAATCTACCTTAGAAATTTCAATTTCATTCTTTATGAATTTGTTTTATAATATTTTGAACGTTATTCCACATAAAGGATTATATTTAAGTCATACATTGGTATGTTAATAAAGTCCACAAAAAAATCACATTTATATAATAAAATGGGGACTTCAAAACACATACCAATTTTAAATATACTTCCATAGTGAGTTCTTATTGAAAACTCCCTTATTATTGTTCTAGGGAAATATATTAATTTCATAGAAAACATGGAAATATATATATGTGTTTGCGAATCTAGAATAAAATAAATAATTTACCAAATTTTGATATATGATTAAACAAACTATCAGTTCATCAAAGGGTTCTACCACGTTAGCTGTAGTGATCACATTTTCTTAATCATCACACCTAACCTCTTATTTGGTACATTTCCATGACACTTGGGGATATCATTTGCATAGTTCCCCATATAATAATAGTTTAAACACATAATATCTATTTTTTATTTTGTCCCTTATTAATTTTTATCATGATGATCTTTATCTAAACACACATAAAAAATCCCAAGACCATAATGTATTTATTAATATGAGTCTTTCCATAGTTCTCATTATATAGAAAATGGTTTGTTTTATTCTTCCTATTTTACAAGTGTTTTTTATTGGTTCTCATACAACCTCTTATTTTCATGATTCCCCTTGAATATATATGATATATAGAACTAAATATATATTATTATTTTACTTAATACTATTTCATCATATGATGAAAATGTTTGAGAGACATGTTCCTTTCAAAGAATTAAATTAATCTATTTATTAAAAAGGTCAATATTTCACTCTATGTAGAATATATAATATGTATCACACATGGATAACAATTTATTGTTCACCTCTCACACATAAAAATAACTGGGCTATAATGAGGGTCTTAAAAAACCATGAAATATAACTTGTGGGTTACAAAAACGACCTACCAAAATCTCAGATTAGGGTTCCATGAATGTTTACCGTGTTTGGAATTTAATTTTTAAAAATAAAATAAACCAAAACAATAATAAATCATATTCAATATCTATTAAAACACATTTTCAATTAAACCACACACATCACTCGATTTATTATCCAAATGATTTCAAATACCTTTAAAAACATCAAGTTCATTCTAAAACATTTCATTTCAAAATTTAAGTTCACATTACACCCACACACACCTGTAAAACTAGGAAACACTATTAAATATACTTGAAACCCCATTTTGATATGTGGATTCCAATTATAAAAATGTTTAAAAAATTCAATACAATGATTACATATAGTTTAATATTATAATTAATTAAACTCAATAATAATAATAAATTTAATTAATTAGAAGACACAAATATCTCTATTGTCTAGAAGAATCCAAATTCAGCCATTAGAAACACATCTCCTATGGTATTAAACACTAAAATTTGTGATGAAACAACATCTAAAGAATATATAAAGAAAAAACCACTATATTAGCCCATTCTAAACCATAAACCCATTCTAGAAATCATATTAGAATTTTAGGAGGGATTAAAACAAGGGATTAATGATAAGTGAGATATTAAGGAAGATAAAGATAAGAAAGGATGACATTTCCATGAAAATATAGATGATTTTTTATGATGGATGGGATAAAAATTGATATAGGATGAAGGATACGGCATCCTCTCTTGTTTTAAGACTACATGAAACAAAAATAATGAAGAGGGGAGTCTGAAATTATGAAATATATGAAAGGAAACATCTATAAATACATATTTAATTGACTCTAGGATGTTCACATATTTCCATTGCACAATTTTTCAAATCGTTCGCCATCTTTGTTAATATAATTTTATATATTTATATACGAAACATAGTTATATCAAAAACATTTCTAATAATTGTGCAACCATTTGTCCAATATTGCAATTCCAAATTTCTTAACATGGTTTCTATTATAAAATTTATAATGTAGTTGAAATGGTTTTCATCCTATTCACCCAAACCATTTAGGAAAAATTTAATTGAAAAATCCCTATTCTAGGGTATTCGCACAGTTTCACATAAATAACCGGAGAAAATCATCCACATGTTAAAATAAATATAAATTTCAAAATATAATTAGAAACTCTTAAAAATTGAATTTGACACAAAATAATTTCATAATATAATAAATATATGTGGCAAGAATTTGTCATAATTCTCCATCATATACTAAATTCAACCATCAAATTGTTACTGTTAAGAGTAAAAGGAAGAGAAAATTTTAATTCCAATGCATACAAATGAGATGGGTGGGATGTGATGAAACTCAGAATCCTCCTATAATAATGTAATAATTTCACACATTATATTCCATAAATTATAAATAAAAAACCCTTAGTACCAACATGAATCTTCATAAAAAACTCAACTATACTCACTAAACACAAAACAATTGAGGATTCTGGAGAGAAATCATAGTTATACCAATCATTTTGATTTTATATATAATGGTTATATAAAAGTAAGTCACAACACCCCAATATACAACATCAAAAATAGCACAACTCTAATAATTCCCTCATTTCCAACAACCAAAAGTAATTAACAAGATAGATATTCTAATTATTATTGGAACAAACCCCAAAAGAACTCAACATTTAGAACTATGAACTACAATTGATCTCAATAACACAATATTACAACTAAATCAAAAAAACAAAATAATAACAATCTCTAATAAGGATTGTGATCCCAAATAATTATACTCATGCAGTGAAATAAGAACATATCCTTGAAACATCATATCATGGTGAACAGAACTGGACAAATCAACAACTCCATGTTCTCAATAGAATAAATAAAGTATCATTTTTGGTTATATAATATATTAATTAAGGTCTCTCTTGATAATCCACTAATAATAAAATCCCCATGATATAAAAATTAGGATTCCCATTTCATGACAATACAAAAAAAGCATCAAGAAAAAGGAAAAAATATAAATTACTATGGTTCAAAATGATAATAATAAAAAATGATGGCGGAATCCTACCCCCCCCCCCCCAAAATAATATCGACCATAAAAACATTAGATAACACCAAAATTACAATATTCAGTGACTCAACTTATATAACCAATAGAACATGACCAGATATACTAAAAAATAAAAGCTATCAGAGCTTCAGAATTTCCTAATAGAGAATTCGTGGGAGCTCCACACAAGAATTCAACTAACTTACATAGAGAAGGTCACCCCTAATTGAATCCACGTAAATTAATTCTTAACTCATTTAAAATAAACCTCAATGAAAATTTCATAGAATAACTAGGATGTAGTTGATATATAAAGAAAACCCAGAACTACTACTCATTCTTTAGTCTTACTAGAGTTGGAGAATAAGGGAACTTTTCCATAACCAAAATGATGGGATATACCAAACGAAATCCTAAAAATGGAAATTCCACTTAGAAAGACTACCATTTGTGTAATATAACATATTAAATGAACAATTGATAAAATCCATTTTTTCACTATTATTTCACACACATGGAAACCAATTTAAACCACTCTAAACCAAACAATACTTCAACACAGAAACCCAAAATATTCCATTAAATAAATTAACAAAACCCTTTAGAAACTCATTTTATTAAAACACTTCATTTTAGCTTAAATCCTCATGAAATACTCATTTTTTAAATACTATAGAAATTATATTTAAAAACCCCCATATAACCAATTCACAAAAACTTGTATTAATTAATTTATTTATATCATATAATAATTTTTTAAAATAAAAACATTCCATATGTAAACAGAATAAAAAATTGTTAAAGCAATATTTTGTTATCAAAACACATTAAATATTATATTTCAAAACCATTGTCCCACGAAAACATAATTTAATCAAAATATATTGAAAAACATACTTGTTTTAAAATCAAAATTCTCATATAATTTCTTTTCATCTAAAATAAAGTTTTATTGAAAATAAACAATAATTCATATAATAGAAGAAATCAATATCAATCTAAAAATAATAATAACAAACCACATCCTATTACATCAAATCTTAAAAAAAATCCATCGCATACCATCTTGTCAATGCTAAACATCATTGTGAAAAACTTTATAGGGATAGAAGAAAAAAATTCCATATGTGAAATAAAAATACAGATAGCTTGGATATATGATCCAATAAACTATGAACTTACCCTTATATAGTCTATAAAATCATGGAACAATCATTCAACATTTACACTACATAATTTATTAAACCATGTGGCCTGATGATTTATCTCAGATTTTTTGACCACTTCCTCCCAAGAAACTCACAAAGACACGAAATATCACAAACATACTAAATTAAATCACTCATTAATAATCAAATACAAAAATCCATAAAAATATTAATGAATAAACACAAAAAAAACTGCCAATCTAAAAAGGCATTGTTGACATGAGTATCATCAGAAAAGGTGATGGTGATGTAACTACTTGTGAGCTCTACCACTCATGTCCCAGTGAAATTCCTCGTATCTTATCTACCAAGAAAAACCCCTATTTAAAGGAGGGGTTCTAAATATTAATAAATAAACACCTAAATCAGACACAAATCAGTAATTAACATATATGAATGGCGTTCTCAATTCCCACTAGATAGTAAATAGTTCCTTAATTTTTCAAAACATTCTTTGGGAAAAATTTCACCTTTGAAAAGAATAATAAAAAACCCCTAGAAGTCATAATCAAAATAAATATCAAACATATTATGCTATAACAATAAAAAAATATAATCATCACAAAAATTATATTAATTTAAATTAAGTATTTATAAATAATTAATTTATATAAGGTTTTTTCAATAAATAACGATACAATAATATCCCAAATGAATGAAAATAATTAAAATAAGAAAATATCTCCATATGACCACTCAGTCCCACTATTTACCTAAGAAAATTTATAACCAATCCTAAACATCACCACAAAATGAAGGAAACCAAGGAACCTGAAATTCAGTTGTAAGAGCTGAAAAAATTAATTTTATATTTAGGGTTTGATAGAAACCATTATCCAATTATCTCCCCATGTATTTTGTGAATTTCTCCCAAAAGACATTTCATTTATCCATAATTTGAAAAAAAAATTAAAATTTTTTTTTTCACAATGCAAGAAAAAAATACATAAATCAGTATAGTTTTAATAATAAATTATCCCCTTTATATGAACATAAAATAAATTCAATGGATTCTTAAACCGTCATCTACCATTCTTTTAAAACACCATATTAATAACCGCTTTTCAAATTTGTTTTAAAAAACACATTTCAAAAATACATTAAAAACTATTTCATTATGAAAAGATATGTTAAACATTACAAATAAATAACATATAATCACCATGCAAATAATTTTATAAAATATTATAAAGTACAACAAAATAAAATCATAGTTCCATCATGGGGAAATATAAATAGAGGATAAAAGGGATGAAATTTACAATATAGTATCACTTATTATTAGGGGTAACACATTTATATCCAAAATTAATGAATCCATACATAGTATCCTTATAAACACTCAAAAGAGAGGCCCCCTAGTTAAAAAATAACAATCACAATCTATCACCCTCTTGAGGATCACCTCATAAAATATAAAATCCATGATGGAACAATTTTCATATTGTATAAGATGGTGATCACACACCAGAATAATATAACGTTAATCTAAAAAAACTAAACTACTACATTGTTTATAATGAAAATACTCAATACTGATGTGCATCAAAATAAAAATTAGTAAACATATAAATCATTAATATAAAAACTATAAATCGAAAATTACCTTATAAAACTTTAAATTAAATTAACATTTTAATATCAATAATACTATAGCTACTAAAAACATTTTTCTCTTGCTACATTCCTTGGGACACTAACTGGAGAATAATGGGGCTCCGAATATGGTATCACACACACAATTTAATATTAAATGAAAATAAAAATTTACCATATGAAAATAATTTCATGAGATAATAATCAATCTTCCAACCATTTGAAATTCAATTTAAAAAACCTATACATAAACACATTTATAAATCATTGTCAAAATAATCTATATTATATTTCCCATAAGAAATCACAAATCTCTTGATTTATGATACAACAATGTCAAATAAAATTCAAAAAACCATTTCAATATGAAAAAATTTATTAGAACGTTTATAATCATGTGGATCACACAAAAACCATAAACCCATTAAATTAATTGAAATACACTTAAAATACCATTATTCAATGTGAAAAACCACTCCAAAAATCTGTGGAAACTCAATAAACTTATCATATATAAATTTAACTAGATAATTAAATAACATAAAATCATCAAGAACATAATGAAATTTAATTTAGAGATATATTAAAAAACAACAACCTCCGTAATGGTATAATAAATTTGGGATAAAATGAAACATGTCATGTTCTATAATGAATAAATAAACAATCCATGAAAAAACATCTATTGGGCCTAGAAACAGAAGCCACCAATATTAAACCACCATAATCAATGAACACATGAAAGAAAACCTCAAGGATTCTTATGATGGAAAAGACCATGGATGAATTGAATATGTTGTGATAGAAGAAGAAATTGAGAAATAAGGATGACCTTTCTATGAACCATCATGTGATATTGATGATTGAGGAGAGAATTCATGTAAGAGGACAGGTAGAGCCTCAACTATTGATCCAAGAATACGTCGAATACTAGTGCGGGATATAGGGGAAAATCATATTAAACAGGTACGGTTAAAAAAAACAAACTCACTTTTATGTGATTCTGGAATTCATGTAAATATTTTGTCACATGTTTTTCTAAATAATGAACCAAACGTGTGGATGACATTATCCACATATAAATATGGTGCATATTTTTCTCAAACGGTTTCCCCTAATCATGAATAAGCCATGTGTTAAAACCCTAATATACAAATTAATTTCATGGATTTCCTTCAAAATCACATGGTCTAAACCAATGAAAATATACCTATGAACCCTAATCCGTATAAAGAAAAAAATCATATAAAAAATTTTCAACATAAGTTTAAGATTATAGTTTCCACTAAAACATATGATCAACTAATGCATATTGAATTTTTAGGAACATCATAATTGAAAAAAAAATCTTCATAAATCTAATATACCCATATAAAATATGATGTAGTATAAAATATTAAACCACAGTGACATTAATGAGTCAAAGTGTTTCTAATATTTGATGTACACATACCCTTGGTTGATATTTTTGTGAAAAAAATTAGGTTTGTTGTAATGATATGATAAATAATTATATAAAACATATAATAATGGTGTATATGTAAATTGAAATGGATTTTATTTTCCATTCATAAATTTTATTTAAACACACATAAAACAATTTTTATTATATGATGTAATTTTTATTGATGATTTATATGTTTTTAAAATAAATTTTGAATTTATTTTAACCTATATTAATGATTTTCGTATCTTTCTATAAACAATATGATATTGGGAAATGGTTTTCAATTTTTATGATATTTTCACTAGTTAAAATATTTTAATTTAAATATCCTCTTGATGACACCAAGAAAATAATCTAAAGTATACTAAAATTAACAATGAAAAAATATTATTTTTATTCATTAGTTATCATGAATACGTATGTAATATAATTTTTTGGCTTCATAATTGAATATTTTATAATGAAAAATACATTAATTTTATATCAAAGATCAAATTTGGATTATATCTAACATGTTCAATTATGTTGAGGAAAAAAATAGTAATGGAAATGTCTATAAAATATGTCTTAAGAAGATATATTTTTAACATAGACTATGAAATATAATACATGAGATACCTAATAATTTATGATGATATGTAATAAATTGTTACAATTGTTACTCTATAAAATAGTGTAACAACAAATGGATGTATTATATATTGTCATTTTGATGTTTTTTATAACCTTCATTTATGCCCTGAGTGTGAAAAAAATATTTTAATACATATTATATGTTTTGAAAATTAGTGTAGAATTTTTAAAAGTTCTATAATATTATACAACAAACAATATACCTGGTATTTAAAATGTAATATGTATGATATTTATTATGAAATGTTATTTATAAAACATATCCTATAATTTTATTTCCCTATATGTATTAACGTAGTTTAAATGTAACAAGGTAATTTCATAGGTATTTTTTAGAATATAAAGGATAATTTATAATTTAACATTAAATTAAATGATGTTGGAGGTGATATTTCATTTTTTTAAAGTAGAAATGGGGGTTGTGATTGAAGTTATTGGAATAATATTGTTATAATTGTGGGGATACTAATTTTTGTGATTATACAATATTTAAATAATAAAGTGATTTTTTCCACAGAGATATGTTCCAACGAGATTTATGGATTTGGATACTATATAGAAGAAACATGGTTCACTCTATGGATATGTTTTTTGAACCATGACAGAAGTTTCAGTTTTGAAAAACTATTTTTTTCTTTTTGATGTACATGTTACTATGTTGTAATGATGTAAAAAATTATAGTAATGGTATATGAAGGCTGACAAATTAAATAGTTTGTTATGAGTAATTAAAATATATTGGTCAATCTAATTTTGATTTAACATTTTAATTTCAATCTTACTTCTTTTACATAAATGTGGATTCATTTTTGTTATATAATTGAACAATGGGATGCATTGAAAATAATATATTCTATGATTGTTCAGTATATATTATATAAGTGGGAGAAGAGATTTTTTATGTATAAATAGAATAATACAAAGAATAAAAAACACTAAGTAAACATGAAATATTTATTGTTTAGTTTTAAACTCCCTTATTGTTAAAATAAATGTATATACCACTGTATTATTGTGGGAAAAAATAATACTATTATGATACTATCATTTAATATTAATTTATGGATATTCCACTTTCATTGCGATCCCTATGTTCAAACTAGTTGATTAAATTTTATTGTGTGAACATGGATAAATTAAATGGATAGTTACTCATTTTTTAAGAGAACCTAAAAAAATATATTGTGGCTACTATTATCCATTAGAGTGTCTAAAAACGTTATATAATGTAATAAATTATTAGGCTATTTTTTCACAAAAAAATAATAAAATAAATTTTAATTATTGATTCACTACCTCCTAGTTATTTCTCAATAATAATGATTGTCCTTTTTAACTGGTATCCAATTTCAGTTACCTATGTTGATAATATCATGTAGAGATTATTCAGATAAGGAGTCCCTAGATTTATGAAGATTTGTTATTTTAATATATATTGTAAACATTCAATAACATGAATATAGTTAATAATAAGGGGATTACCCATTTTGATGGGAGAAATTATTTCAAATTGAATTATTTAATGATACATTTCTTATTATATATTATTTTAAAAGTTTTGGTGGGTGAAATTGATGGATTTATCCCCCAAATTGAAGGTGATTCTATGATTTTAATTTAAAAAAATGATTTTTTAGATGATTACATGCTCAAAATTTCCTAATTTCCTCTCATTTATAGATTTAATTTATAATGAAATAACTGAACATGATAGAAAATTGAATATTGGATAATTCAGAAAATATCAACGAAGGTGTAAAAGATTTGAATGAATATGAAATACAGGATTTGATATTGATGAATGAAGATATATAATTGATAGAATATGAAATATTGTATTTTAAAAAAAATATAATTAATTAAAAAGTTATTGTAATCAATGTTTTTTTGAAAAACATATACAATGTAGTGGTAGTTATGAATAAAATACCCTTTTTCAGATAGCTTTGATGAAAAAAATCACTTCAGTTGGATACCATATTCCAAGAATACTTCCATTATATTATTTACACCAAATTTTTATTCCATATAAGATACAGACGTGATATTTATTAAAAAGAGGTTTCTGTGAAAAAAAATTCATTAAATACTAAAAATGATTTGAAATCTAGGAAAAAGTTAAATAGTATGAAGTTTATTTTGATGAAAAATATGACGTTGATGGGATTTTTTATAATCTAATATCACTTTTCTCTAGAATTTGAAGAGGTGGATGTGTAATTTTTAAGGTATTGATACCCCTTGGATGATTTAAGGGTTAATAAATTGATTTTTTTAAAACTATCCAATGTAAATAACAAAATTTATTATAAAGATAAGGTTGAAAAATCAATAATCATCTATATTAATAATGGAAATAGTATATATTAAATATTTTTTCAACGGGAAAGGGTACATATATATATATATTTATATAAAAAGGTAAATGTATTTTTGATGTTTATTATTTTTGATAATAGTAGTGAAGAATTAGTAGTATAGATATCTAGTGATGTAGATTGAAAATTGTAGTCTCCTAATGTGATTGAGAATAAAATCACAAGTGATGAATATATTGACTTTGTGAGTGTCAAATAAATTTAAATGGTGTTTATTTTTAAGATATATCTTATATAATTATATGAAAATATATAAATATTTGAGAAGGGTATCACAAATTTAATGAAAGACAATCAATGATCAAGAAATAATTATTAAGTCAATAATGAGAATGAATCTATCCTAATTTAATAGACTGATTGATGAATTTTATTTCCATAGATAGTATGTGGTAATTAACAATGTAGGATAGTGTTTAAATTAAGGTAAATGATATTGATTCTATTTAAATAAATTTTTCCAATTCTAAAAATTAATATGAAAAGGGAAAATTTTAACTTTTAAGACTCATATCATTTTGTTACTGAATTCTAAATACGAAAGGATTTGAATGATGTTATATGATAATAGAATAATACGAATCATGTTAGCAGATATATATCACACTAACATGGTGAAAAATATATCCTAAGTGTATCCATAATATTTATGGTAAATACATAGGTTAATAAATCCAAAATTGTGGCAAAACATGATGATTATCAAAAATATAGAATTTCTAATAATACATGATATAAGTAAAAAAATACTAGAAATGGTTATTCTAATTTTTTATGACTCTAAAATCAAATAAAAAGTTGTATGGACTCTTTAAAAATTTTGATCACCAAAATGGATAAATATTTTTTCACTAAATAATGGAAATACATTTCATGTCAAAAACTGGATAATAATGTGTGTTTGAAATTAAATATAAATTGTATTTTTGTTTTTGGAACCAACTAAAATTTTGGTATTACATAGATAATTTTTCTATATAATTAAAAATATTATTTTGATCATATAATATATTAGATTCATTGATTTTTTGGAATTAAATACATTAAAAATAGATATATATATATATATATATAAGAAAATAAAAAAAATGGACAGAATGTAGAAAATAAATTTCAACAATTAGAAGATGGTTGTTGAATATGTGATAACCCATATAAATTTTTTTAATATCATCTCACCATTTTAATATCCAAATTATGTATATATTACAATATGAAAACTTCATATTCGAATAAAGAATATGTATTGAAAAATGATTATATTATTGAAAATTCAATTAAACCATTTAAAAGGGAATGTGTATGTATTATATATAGTAGATTTTATTGACCCATGATAAGATACATTGAATATTTTTTAGGTTTTTATAAAATTATTTGATTTATAAATTTTGTTGAAATTGAATATTTCATGCCATTAACTTTTTATCCAGACTTATGATATTATCCTTACATTAGAAACTAATTCTATATTTGAGTATGTATGTTTCATCTGGCTAGAATAATATAGAGGTAGAATTTTCATGTTTCAAAAGACAACTGTATAATTTTGGATAAGGTTTCTTTATAAATTGTTCCCAATGTATTGTATTGGTGGAGATGCCTCCCTCTATGAATATTCTATCAATTCTTAATGTCATTGATAAAAAGGTGTCAACACTATAAAATTATATTATAGTGTACTTCGGAAACATTTGGTTTATGTACTATATTAATTAGCATAGTTCACTTCAAAATCATCGATTTGATTTGTCTATAGGCCAAATGGACTAAAAGATTAAAATATATGGAAGTTGGAATATGGGAAATTTTATAAAGGAATTTGATCTATGGATAAGTCCCTTAGCTCATTCCATTCACTCGGCCCCATTAATTCAAACCCCTTCATTCTTGTCTACTCGTGCTAGTTCATTCATGCAGGTAAACTATACATTCTAAAAATAGACCCCACCACCTCAAATTTTAATGAGGTTGGATGGATACCTAGAAAATAATGATATTTAAAATCTTTTCTCACCCTAGTTGTTCACCCCACTTACTCGCCATCATTTGGGAGAACCACTCTAGACCACCTCACTAGGGAGATGCCCCTAACGCATCACCTAGGAGACTATGAACCTTGGTGACACACACATAGGTAACCCATTCCTATGAAACCCATTATTGGAAAAACCATACCTAGGTGACCCCCTAGGAGAGCCACCATATAGATGAACTGGGTGAGCCGTTTCCAAGGTGATTCTAGTTATTACATCCTTCCAATACAATGGTTCATACCTTAGGGGTTGCGCCCCCGCACCACCAAAAAATATCACTTTCATTCCGTGGTATGGGGAATTAATTTCGGTTCCTTATTTACCATCAATCAATACATGAAACATATACATTCACACTATGAAATTCTTGGTCCTTGTCATTGCAAGTTTGGGTAGAGACCCATATAACCCCACCTCTCATTCATAGTCACTATAAGTCGATGTACTCCTCATGCTTCTATAAACATCATAATCCCCTTAGTTGTAATCCCCAACCAAACCATATCACCATGTGTCAGTATACTCATCAGGGTTTCCAAAATATATGCAACCTACTAGAAGTAATCCCCATCAAAACCTCAAAAAAGCTGTAAAAAAATATCCTCTTCATTATTCCAAAATGACTAGAAATTAAAAAGAAGCCCTAATTCTCCAGTCACGCCAGTCATTTTCCAACACCAATGAAACCATATTTCTAGCACTTAAAAACCATGATTTGTTTTAGTTAGGCATATTTTGAGGGTTATTGCACCTATATGGTATGATACACAAGACTCTTAATAGAGAACCCACTCCCCCTAGTTGACAAATACTAGTGTAAAGGTATCCTTCATAACTAAAGACTTTCACAATTGCCTTCTAGAGACACCTAACTAAACACTTCGATCCTAGATTAAGGCCTCAACCAACTACTTTTTCCCTAGTTTCCAATCACCCAATAGAATATCTATATCATTTAGGCCTACACTATAGGTAGAACCTTATGTTTTCAGAGGACTCCAATGCATGAGGCACCTTCTACTCACGTGACTCTTACCTAGACAAGACACCCATTGAGGCCAATAATTCACCATTTATAGTAGGTAACACCTTTCATTGGGAATATTTTATGAGGGATACCATATCCAAACTTCCACTAATGATTATATACATTAGAAATAATGGTGAAAGACACACAACCATGTATCCCATTCTATTGTAAATTCCCTCAATAAGAGTTGTCCCACACATGTTCTACATGATGGGTAAGGTTATTAGGGTGTTTAAATTTCTTCATCCCACACATAATGAGGAACCCATCCTTATTCATAGTGCTATGGTCCACATAATCCATACTAATATTTTTATTACCTAATTAATACTTAATCATCATTGAATTTGGACCTCTCCATTTCAGTCAGTGAGGGGGACCACATGGATTTCTATTTGAGAAGGTTTAGTGACTAATACTTCTCTCATCCTCTCTAAAATTTAGATATTGGATTCCCATTTAAAGTAATATCTTAGTTGTTACTTTATATGGTCACACACCTCCTTTATTACATTCCCATATTTATGAAACCATAGATGAGAAAAGAACCTCAAATCCCTTTCCCTCTCTCATACCCTTGACATATTCTATTAATGGATGAAGGAGACAATGTGATTTTTCTAATACTATACTTCCTATTATATCTCACATTGAACATGAATCACATTGTCTTAGAGGTTAGTATTTATCATAAAATATACAAATTAAAATCCTTTTATGCACATAAAATCATTTTTATATCCTCCTTTCTACTTCCATCAGAGAGAATTTGTAGGATTGGGTCCACAAAGCCACTTATACATCTAAAATGGTTTCATCCCATCAAAGAAAATCCTTAAATGTGCCTCAATAGCTATGGGTCGTCCAATTAATATTAAATGGTAATATCCACTATGTGACCAACATGAAGATCATACTTCTTAGTTGTAATCACCAACCCATAAAAATTACATGTGATTTGATTCCCATCAAAATGGGAGACATAGTAAGCCTCCTTGAGGTCCAAACAAAACACCCCAAATTCACTCTTACATTTTCTAAGGAAAACATTTTTAGGGACACACTCATTCAAGGATGTCATATTCCTTCCATTTCCCCTAGTCCACTTTACATTAAGACCCATAACCATCCTTTAATTGGAAACTTCCTCCTATAATTTTCTACTACATGATGTTAAACTACATAGTTTATTCCTTATCACATGACCATAAAAAAATTATGTGAACTATTATGTGGAACCTTCTTTAGTGGCTTATGATTCCATTCATAAGGATATGTTGTAATCCAATCTCGTTGTTTAGATCCCAGAATAAAAACAACTCCAATGTCATTGGATGACAATAAATTCTACAACATCCAAATGTGTTTCTTTATATCAATATACTAATAATAAATGAGATAATAATATATTGTCTATTTATAAAATGGTTCCATCAATGGTGAACCTCAGATAAATAAAAAAATATCTTTCGATGAAGGAACATATATACATATAGACTATTTCAAATCCATTAGACACTCGTAATTAAGTGTTAACCAATAGGTGTCCTATTTGATTTTTTGGAGTTAATAAAGTTTTCAAAAATATATCTTAAACCTCTAAAAGAGTATCTATGTAGGGAATGATTCCCCAAAAGGGTTTGATGGGCCTAAACTCCCATCCTCTTGACTATTAGTTTCCCTACGCATTGTTGGTTACATTTACCATTGACCACATTACATTAAAATGAATTTTTGTGAAACTTTATGTATAAGGGAATTGTTGGGTGTTTTCACCTCCAAGAAAAAACCCCATATTAAGCTTTTAAAAAAATTAAAAATATGATGTAAATGATTTTAAAACATTAAAACCCCCATAATCAAACCACTATTGACACACATTGTTTCACATATTCATTATTTAAAAAATGGATAACCTCACGTAAATACTTAACCAAGATGAAATTTTCTCCCACATGACAGACCTATTAATATAAAAATGAGAGAGATAAAAACATGGATCCAAAATAATTGATTATTCATGGATTCATTTATTATGTTTCTTATTTTATGGGGTAATATATTTTTCACATATTTATAATGTAATTTCAACATGATATTCCCTCAATCCAAATGGAGTCATAATTGTTACAGCTAATATATGCTTTGACCACTAAAAATGTTGGGTACTCAAATATGTTGAAAACCCCATCACATACCTATCGTCTCTATAACTATGTTTTAAACAAATAGGGTTGTGATTACCTCTTTAATGTTGCTTACCCAACCTTGGTGGCCACTCGATCAATCTCCTAGGTAAAAAATTAGTCTGAATTGTCCACTAAATTTTGGATGGTAGACTGGACGTACATAGAATCCATTTCCTTTTTAAGACATTTTAAGAACCTACACTTGGAAAATAACAAAAAATTATTTCAATATGTTAGAGAGGTAGATCATGAGGTTATTGATGAACACATCAAGATAGAAAGGGGGTCCTAGAAATGGGGTCCCTCTAGTACCTTCCACAAAAAATGTAGCATGGTAGAAAACCCTATGAATAATGGGGGAGTTTTAGATGGGAGTCTGACCCCAGTAACTAAGACCCATCCACCTAAGATGGTCCATTTAGGGTAGACCCAATACATCATGGAATAAGGCTATACCATTATTCCCTATAATGAATCCTTATAATAAACTAAGTTCGAAAATAGTTATTAGGCACTGACACCAACCTTCACCATTAAGGCTTGTCGACAAAGTACGTTTGTTACCAGAGAGTCCAAACAGTAAATTTTATAGCAAACCATGAATATCCACAAATAATATCTCACATATATGAATCCATACAATAATTTATAGTGGAAAACCATGATCAAGTGTACATATCTTCTTACATCTATCAAGCCTTCCAACACATGTAAGTAGTGCCCATAGAATTCCACTAGTCAAATTAGGCCAAAAACCATCAATAGGCACAACAATATTCTTGCATCTATGAAGCATGGAAACCAAATCCGGAAGAAATATTTGAGTAGTCACACACACATATAAGAATCTATCAAGAATGAAATCATAGTTGAGGAGCATCCTTATAATCAAAATAGGATCTCTCAACATAAAATAGGATGTAGACCCATATCCCTACACCTTAACATGAATAATATTGTCATGTACTGTTGGTAAATAGAGTATAGGATCAAAAACACACCCCTACACTAGCCACATAATAAGAATATTTTCTCGTTTTAGCTACTAATGGTACACATCACATCATTACAATAGTAAAATGTAAGACACACATTTTTACCCACATCGTACAAACCCACTAGGACATAATAATGGAAATGGCAGTGATAGAGGGGTTGATACACAAAATTTTCCCCAAAATTATTGTGAATCACCAAAAAGAAACGTGGGTCCTTCCAGATAAATCAAACACAAAGAATCCCATCTGAGAGGGTTGGGAGAAAAATTTATCAATGATATATAGAAAACTGGATCGGACCCATATCTCCATTTCAATTTGAGTTAATTGGTTTATACAAATGCCCACTCCAATGTAAGAACTAAACCCTTCCAAAACTCCATATACTTTTTGGAAAATTTTGAAAGTGAAAAAATAGATTATATGACAAGATTTCTTATATCAATCCTGTTATACCCAACAAGTTTCCCCAGTTTCCATAAAGAAGGCACCAAAAAAGAAGCTCCTCCAATGGTAATTGGAAACTTTTGATCCATTATATGATCCCACTATGATAAATGATAGATTTATTAAAGCAATAATATGTATATATATGAAAAATCAGTATCCTAATTTTTCATTACTAATTTATAAAATTAGTGGAATCCGTTTTAGAGGCCCTCCCCAGTCATATTACTATGAAGGATTTCTGTAGGTTTAGAATCTAATCATCCTAGTGAACCCATCTCCTCATAAGAACCATGTAATCCCTCCTTATGGGTAGAATATCAAACAACAAGGAGGCCCCCCTTGTTATCTTCTACCCTAATGGTCTACCCCATGGTTCATGTTGTAAATATTATACATTTACTTGTCTTCCTTTTGTGATCATATTCCATCCCATTGTGGAATTCAATATAATGTTTCTCCACAAAACGATACTTCACTTTATAAAAGAGTCCCTTCCCTTTCCAATTTAATTTTTTGAAATACATCCTATAGTGTGGAACATAGGAAAATGATGTCATTCCAGCATGATTCTTCATCATTGGATAGTGACATACTTTCTTAACTAGTAGAAAAACCATGGAAATGATAATTCTTCAAACTCCACTTGTATAACCTATCTTCTTATATGAAAAAGTAAATCACTACTGATAAAGTTTTATACAATAAATTTTAGGGAAAAATCTACTTTGGTATGAAATGATTTAGAAGCTTCCAGAAATATGTAAAGAAATCATTTTATCATGAGGAGATAGTTTTATAAAGATAGTATATTTGTCAAATTTTTTATTTTAGAAACTACCCAACACTTCATTCAAGATGAGTTTTTAGAAGGTTATTTGAATGAAATCTACCTAAATATATAGACCACTATAAATCACATAAAGACAAAAGTATTTTCCCATAAGGTAGATCCAAAACCTATTATGGTAATAAAGGTGATACAGTATAAAATTGACTTGGATTCCCTCATAGAATCATGAAATGTGAAATTTGGAAAAAGAAAAAACACTTCAAGACACATGTCTCAATATGTGAAAATAATTTCACTAGCTAATTGAAGAATCCCTAGCTACTATTAAAATCATATGATGGGGTGATCATGGAGAATTGTATTTTACCACTATTCTCAATCAACAATGTATGCAAATGGTGACATCATTTAATTTTATAGACTCATGAAGGATTAAAAAATGGAATTTGTTTTTAATAAATGGTACACTCATAAAAATCATCCCTAACTATCTATAAAAGGCATATGGTTAGAACAGAATGATCCATTGAATGACTCATACACAAAGTATCTAAAAATATTGATAAATCCTATTAATTAATAACTGATAAAAAGAATGCATCAAAAATATATGTGGGATAAGGTGGATCAAGTTAAAAAAATACAATGGACCCATCATATGATTTAATAAAGATTCACAATATCAGGAGTGAATCTATGAGAGAAGAATCGATGATAATCAATAAGAAACCATATCCCATAGGGATGGATTATTTTATAAGAAAACCTTCAATGTCAATAATACATACGTGAATTTTTTCTTACATGGAATAGGATACATCTTAGCCCACATATATGGGGGACTAATTACCTCAACAAACTCTCGAAGCATGAAAATTAGTTTTTTTCCTTTTTATGAGGAACACCATAGAAGAAATCCTCTAAATTCAACCATTACATTGATTTTAAGTCCTCAATTAAAACAGAAATAAAAAAATAATCCATAGATTCCATATGGATAAACGTTCATCAAGAAAATACCTAAATGTCTATCAAAGGAGAGGATGAGGCCCCACGGAGGTTTAAAACAAAGTAAGTATATCAAAGATGCTAATGAAATGAATTCATATAATTATGCATTAGAGGACTTTGTTAGAACCACAACTATATATGGTAAGGAAATTTAGACTAATATAGAGGAATAGAAGAAGGAATATTTTCTTCATAATATACTAAAAAATTAGAGAGGGGTGCATACCCAAAAATATATGCTTGGTGTGAATATAGATATCCCACAAACTACTCTATTTGGACATCATAATTGGTAATCTACCAAGAAAATATTTAAATGCATGGTCACACAACACACTCCTACTGATGTTGTTGATATCGTGAGACATGAGAAAATGTTTTCATAGAATGGGGAGGATATGTGGGAGTTAATAAAAAAAATTCAATACTAATATGAGACAAAATATCTTTCGGGATTATTCTACAATTAGTGCATTGACTCATGTTCCCAATAGACTTACATAAACAAAGAGGGTTCATCCCAACAACTTGAATACATCTAGAACATTTTCACAACTCCAGGTACCGACAACCAATATACATGGAACATGTGGAATCAATATATCATAATTTTTTGCCATTGGGTACATAAAAAAGGTTGAGTAAGACATACCCTCATGGATCATCCCCTGCAGGCTACCCACCATGAGTACTAATAGAGACGCCACAACTTACCCTACCTATTCAAGTCCCTACCCTATGCACATATTATATTAGACATACCTCATGTTCAGATCAATAAAATTGAATTATTAATTACTCTATTAGAATCTATATAAGATAATTTTTAATTATTACAATAAGAAATTATACCCTACCCTAAATAGGTGGATCCGAACCCTCCCCCACAAAATTTACGAACCCAAGATTTAAAAATTGAAATTACTAGGGGGAAATTACAAATAATTTTATAAATTATATATACGAATGTGGAATCATGATTGGAACCCATTCAAAACATTAATCAGTAAAATAGATGTGCTTCCCACAAAAATTCTAGGTTTATAATTTATATAGTACAATTGTTTATCAACTCCGTCAGTCACATGATGGAAAGATCTATGTCAATAGTTTATATTTTAATTTAGCTTAATGTGGCAGAAGAAAACATCCCTAGTAATATCAAACATTAAAAATATGAGATCAAAATGGTCTCATATTTAATTTCTATGTGGAAGGGTTTTATGTACTCTATAAACCTACACCTTTTCTAGGAATATTTTTTATCATCCTATATAGAGAATCATTATGATGTTTTGTTCACATTGATCATCCTTGGGAAATATATAGGATGATTTTAGTATTTGAACATAGTTTCTCAGAGGATATATGATTCCATCTAGTTATCCAACTACATTTCATAAATTTTTTCCCCGTATCAAGGGAAGAGAACATGATAAATAGAGGCTACTATAGGTAGCTAATTCTAGACCCTATACCAGCCAATTTTCCAAAGACCACATAATATCATTTATCACCCCTCCTGGTTATTATAAAAAAATCCTTCCTCATCAGGACGAGATAATATAGCATTGGAAAAATAGTTTGAGTAAGAGGAACATAATTAATTCACTCTTAGATGAAAAAGACTTTGGATACTTCCTCATTATATTGGAGAAAAATATTACTAGGTGTCCAAATCATAAAAGACCCTGTTATTAAAGTATTAATTATTTAAAAATTATTTATACTTCTATCATAAAATAGAGTAGAAGAATATTGAATGACTTGTTTTTAATGATATAGAATATAATAATTTGGAATGTAGTAATGGAATGTCGGATAAACAATCAACACCTGTTGAGTGTCTTTCCATTTCTACCCTAGTGGGAGAAGGTGAATGGAACGATGTTCATAGAAAATGTGTGAAAATTATCAATGTTTAAGTGAATATAAAAAAAATGACTAAATATTATCATCCAACCACAATAGGAGCAAAGAATAATTACACCAACTACTTTTTCTACGACACATATAACCCAATGGAAGTCATAGTCTTCTATAGGGTAGTATTCTAAAAAAATTAATTTCTGTAGGTGTGGGAAAACAAGTAAATAAAGTTGAAAATATAAAAAGGAACATGTTTTCTTTGATTATCACAAATTTCATGACTGAAATCCAAAATATTGGGCTCTACTCTGCTAAATGGTACCACAAGTGTTAGCCCATGAGACTGAATCATTGTCAAAATAATAACTAATCATTGGTTACAATTATGTCATTCAATTATTGGATTCATTATCTAATGTTTAATACAACCATGAATCTGATTTCTTTATATATAATTGTGGAATCAGGGGAAGAGGACACAAAGGATGAGGATACATGGGATGATGTAGTCTCAGAAGAAATCAATACCCCTAAATCATCCTTGATCGGACCATCTATACTTTAAAAAAAACATAGGAGAGACATTCAGTGATATGATCGTGAGTATGATGGTTCCCCCAAAAATTCATTGAGTCACACTATCCTGATCATCCATATGTATTGACTAGTGGGGGTGAAATTTTCAAATCAACATCAGGGTGTATGAATACCTAGATAACTTAACAAATCAATTATATGGGAGCCTTCAAATCTTGTATGAAGGGAATATCTACTTATGTCAATAATTTCAACTACTTATTCATTTAAAAATTAGAATCCCCAATAATGAATGAATATAACTATAACCCAAATGATTAATATTCTATTGAAATTTTACATAGTGATAGACATGTCGTTGATCCCCAACTATCTATGTTTATCAGAAGAACTATAGGGAGAACTAATAGAGTAATTTCTGAGACCTAAAGAGTTTGAAGATGAGATTTTTTCTATATAGATATATTTTCCAAATTTTTCACTTGTATAATTCCATATCATCATATATTTTATAGAGCATTGAAAAATTCCATTATACAAGGGAACAACCGACCCTTATACATTTTGGAAAGGATAACTATACTGGTATCCTATAGGTTTTCATTGATAATTGAATACGATTCAACATAATTCCGATAACAACATTTATTTGATTTGGGTACAATAAATCCCCTTCACCCCTTATTCTCGAATGTTGTATGGTTTCGACATGAGTGAGCAAACCCCACTTAGAAAAATCAAGATCAATGCTTAGTTTAGAGACCTCATATCTGACTCGAAATTTCCAATTTTATAGAAAAACAAGGATCTCGACATCTTTTTAGGGATTCATTAGTTTTATCAGCACATAGTAGTTTTGTAATCATTCCATCAATGCCTCTAATAACGCATTAATGATCAAATCAATATGTTGGGTGGAAATAAATCCCCATTTGAATGTTGTGAATTATTAGTGGGATTATAATAGAGGTTTAGTTAATGGCCCATGATTTACAATGCTTGTAACGCCTGATAATTTTATATGCATATTTAAAAACTAAATATCTTCGATAGCTCACATTACACACAATACCACACACAAACTAATCAAGGTATATAGTTAAATATTATCATATTAACATGATCATTATCACATAGTTTTTTTAAGGGTTGGAATGAATGTGATTATCCCAATTATGTAATTTTAATTTTAACTTAACTATAAAAATAATTCATTGGTTACTAATTCATTATAAATTACAATAAAATCTAGTTGAATATAAATGATGTGTTTTGATAAAAACTATTACAATGACCACAATGGAATTTTATCATAATAAAGTAAATTAATCATTTTCAGTGAATGATCATAATGAAATTTAAATGTTATAAATTAAATAAAACTCTTCTAAATAAATATTATATTCTCTATATACTAACGAAAAGAATAAATCACATTTTATGTATAATTGATATATTTTTCTAAAAGGGAATTTTTTCACCTTTTGATAGAGCACATATTTTAAAACAAAAATTTTCCACTAATAAAAATTTAATTTGAAAAAATAGTCAATGTTTTTAAAATTTAAATATAAAAAATATATTTTCATTAATAATTCTTATTTGTTTGAGATGTTTTTTTCATTGATGTATAGTGAAAAATAATGAAATTATGATTGAAAACATATTATTCATATATATAATTTATAATGTTATGTTATATGATATATTGGTTTTTAAAGAATAGTTAGTAAAATTATACATCAATAAAACTCTTTTAGTTAAATAGAATTAATTTCACAATCAAATTGGATCTAAACAAATTTAAACATTTGGACATTTTCACCTTAGAAATTCACTTTCTTGTTGTATTTACAGGATTAATTTTAAATATAATTTATTAATTATGTGAATTGAATTTATTAAAATTGATTCCCTATATTTAATCATAAGGTAAAATATATTTAGTTAGGAAACATTTATTTCTGTTATAAAAATGAAACCATTTGAAAAATAAAAATTTACTATGTTATAGGTAAAATAATGAAACATGTTATAATCAAAAGGTAAAGGCTTAAAATATCTAATAAATATAAATTTTCCTTGGTTTTTTAGTTGTTTATAAAACTTATCCTTACGTAAAAATATTAATTATAATCCAAAATCATGTAAATTAATTCCCCCTTAGTGTGGTTGGCATATATCATAAAATAATCCTTATCAAATCAATTCTACTCACCTCTCGTTGAGTATAAATAGCACCCATCACCAACACATATCTCCTAAAAATAAATAAATATCATAAAATATGTTCCAAAACAAATTATTCCCACTATCCCCTTTTATGTTTTATTTTTGAATCACCCAACTAAAATTTTCAAGGACATTAAGGGATCATTCAAGAATGTGGTATTCTAGAAGTAATTTTTTTAAAGAAAATCTCTTAATTTCATTACTTCTTCTTTTTTGTCCTGACATAATTATATAATAAAATCATAATTACTCTAGAATAATGTTCATACTAGGTTGTTATGAATCTAATGTAATATATAATATCCATTCCTTTTATTAAAGCCTTTTATATTATCAAATGAAACCATTGTCTTAATTATATTGTTTGATCACCTTCATGAATAATGATTTAGTTCATTTTCCATTACCATCATCATAGATGGTCATAAATGTATTATTATTGTTAAATAAGAATAAAATTTTTGTAAAATAACCTATTAAATGTTATATGAATAATATATATAAAAAATATTTTGTAAATCCAAATTAGTTCTTGATGGTCATAAAAAAACAAAAAAATTATATAACATTAATCATTACCATTTTATCAAATAAATCATCATATTGTTAGAAATAAAAATGAAATACGAGATTATTTAAACACGTGTATGTGAATTAAAACAATTTCTTATTTTATGTTGTTTTATTTCCACTTGAAAATAATATCCATAATTACACATAAATGAACAAATCATGAAACAATGAAATTAACACAAACAAAATAATAAAAATAATGATATATTATTAATAAATAAGTGATAATGTTTTACTACAGTATCATATGAGATAATATAAATATTATAATAGTTATTAAACTAATTAATATAACTATATAGAAACTTATATAAGAGTTTAATGTAAACATAACTAATGTGAAGTTTGAGGTAAGGATTTCACGTCTGACTTTTTATTCTATGATATATATCACTTATTAACAAATTAATAATTCTGTGTGGTGTATGTACATAAAATTTTTATATAATATCATGAATATCATTATACCCATGTTATTAAATTACTAATATTGTTATTCTTACATCTATTGGGCATATGGTTTGACAGATTACAATGTGGTAAGATAATTCTTTACCCAATTTACATTCTTTGTGTTAAACTTCTACTTCCTTTATTATGTCTTACAAAGATTATTTTTTAAATTAATTCTTAATATATATTTTGTATTTCCCCTTGCGTTATTTGGATTTCATGTCAATAAATATATTAGAATCATTTTACTAATTCTCAATTCAAATATGTGGTATTTATAAGGGATGTTCTTTTAAAAAATTATCTTTTAAATGTTTTCCTTAAAATAGTGTTTCTCTTCCAAGACCAATTATTCTATAATTGTTCCCAATATTTTTTTATTGTTATTAAATGAATTTTTAATGAAATTTTTAATTATTATTGACTTTTTACAAAATATTTTAAAAGGAATTTTTTTAAATTTTTTAACCAATTTTCTTTATGAATTTTCTAACAAAATATTAAATGAATGTTTTTTAAAAAATATACAGCGTAAGGAGATTTTCCTACCATAATAGAACCATAATTATTTTAATATTCCTTTAAAATTATATAAGGTTACATCCAAAAAAATATTTTATAATTGGGTGGTGTCTTAAACATAATTTATTTTCAAAGTGAAAAAGTGTATTTTATCTAGAATTTATCAATGATCACATTTATATTATTTTCATGCAAGTCAACGTTATTTGTTGAAATGTATTTATAATTGAGGATTATCTCATATGATACCATTTTCTATATTTTATGAAATTGTTATTTATTATTTTGAATGTGGATGTACTAGTTTGATATTATTCACAATTTTACTTTGGATGGTTAGTGATTATATTTTCATAATGAGGAATATTATTTATAATTTTTGTGCAATTTTCAAGAAAAATTTATAGGTTGATTTCATTTAAAATATTCATATGAATAATGTATTGGTGTTAGTATGTGAAGTGAAATTACAACTATGGCCCTTCGATGCTTTAGTAGGTTTCATGAGATAAAAAAGATTGTGTTTTAGCCAAGACCTTACCTATTTAATATGTTATTGGCATGAATCATTGATGATGATAGATTAGTGGAATAAAGAATTTATAGTATTAGATTATATTTAATTGTACAAGATTGTATATTTTCAATGTCCTAAGTTATGAATTCCTTCATTATGATATTATTTATTGATCTCTATATGATAGTTTTATCAGTAGAATATTCATGGTAATGCTTTATAGCTCAGGTGATTATTTGGATGGAATTATATTTTCATATTTTTTATGGCCATATTATGCTTAGTTATTGTTTCAATAATATTTTTTAGTTATTTTTATTTTCATATTTTTTATTTATTATTATTTATTGGTTTTGTTATATACTTAACCCTTAACGATCATCTGAGCTAACCCCTTTCATATGTATTATTTTTTCCAATTATTCGAAGAAGTTTCTAATGAGTTCTTATTTGGGTTATGATATGATATTAATGTTTTTATAAAAGTATTTACTATGTTGTTTTTTTAATTTAAGTATATGCCTCAAATATGTTTCTAGTTTTTTAAAACTATTTATTTTTTCAGTATATCATGATGTTATTACTTGTATATTGTGGAAATGTCGTAATGTAACCACAGACTCTAAGATACTAGGTTTGGGGTATTTACCATTAGAATTAGAGGATTTTTTTTACTATAATTGGGGAAAAAAATTCAGAAATCATTGATTATGAAACCTCACCCCTGTATATACATTGTGGTTATGTGTAGAAGAAAATCCCAAAGAAATCCTATTTATGATTATGAGATTGTCAATACATTTATTAAAATTTATGTTCACTGTTTACCTTTTTTTGGTATTATACACTATATTTCCTAATGATATTATTAAATTGCCTGTATATATTCATTTATAAATGTTACATATTATAAATAATGTGAGACTCACAAATGCACATGATCCAAATATTATGAATGATAACTTCATTTTTGGGATTAATAAAGTATTTTAAAGAAATGTAGTCTCTAATAATTTCTCTTAAGATGATGATTTAATATGATGATCTAATAAGATAGTGAATGAATTATCTAAGTATAATGGATGTAAATAGATTCATGAGAAGAAGATAACGATAAAATATAATGAAAGGGAAAAAGAGAATGAAGTATTTTCCCAACATGTGAAAATTATGGAGAGAAAAAACCATATACATTCATAAAAGGATTCAGTGTTTGTTATAAAGGTTGAGAGAGATGACACTGTGATATTTATTTTAAGTGAATGAAAAAAAGTTTCAATTGAGAAATTCTTCAACAGTAGAGTATGGGTTACTATGAAAATGAATGCCCCACATGTTAACAGAATACACCTCAAAATATGCTAATGGATCAAGTCAAGATTATGTTATTAAAGTAGGGAAAGAGGAATGATTAATTTTATTATGATTAAATTAAAAAATTACTTTACTTAGGTATTTTTTCATTCATTTCATTGTTATATAAATTATGATATATATAAGTAGTATACTTCAATACTTTTTCTTTATGTATTAAAATGTGTGTGATGAATAGTTTCAGTAGCTATGAAATTTGATTCTATTGTATGTTTATCATTTGAGAAAACCCATGATTTGGGGAAGATAACACATAATATATTCCAAATGTGGATAGAATATAGAAAAATTGGGTTTTATTGGAAATTATTGAGGTCCATGTAATTGCATAGTAATTTGGTGGTTTATGATGGTTACAATATTGACGTATTTAAGGAATATAATCTATAACCTAAGATTTTATTTTTTACAGAATGCATGTTTTCATTAAGATTTCAATGTGATTAAGGAAATTATATATTTGGTATGTGAAAATAATAGATACATTATACTATTGGCGAATCTAATTTCAAGTTGATTTTCAAAATGTAGTAACCCTCTTTCAAAAAATTTGTAATTTGAATATGGAAGATGTATTTTGGATGTGTCTTAAGGTAACTAATTATGGAATGGATTTTATTGAAATTTAGATAATATTATATATTTAGAAATTATTAAAACCACTATTTATTCTGTAAATATTTTAATGATGAATGAAATAATTTTTGATCTTATGATTCAATAATGTTTATAAGGAGTAAAAAAATTCTAATTGAGTATCCATTTTCAAGATTATGAATTGGAAATAGATCAAAGAACTACCAGATGATGATATTATGATTATGGAATTTAATGAATTAATGTATGTTTTTTAATCAAGTTCATTTCTAGATAGTAAATAATTCCTCAACATTATGAAAATTATATTGGATCAAAAACATTAATGTTCTAGTGAATATATTCCCTATCACTCTCCCTCTAAAATTGATTGTTAAATTTAACTTCCATGTAAATGTTTTCTATTACCAGAAATGATGTTCTCTTTTAAATATTAATTTGGTGTTAATGCTCATAATTTCCTTCCATCTTCATTAAGAGATGTTTCATTAAACATATTTGTGATGTCGGTTTCACACAATGGTATTTTTAAGTATCAAAATTTGAATTTATAATTAAAATATCAACATACAAGGATGCAATTTATTGATGTAGGAGAGAATGTAATAGCCCCATAATTTATATTTCTCATTTAATAGTTAATCTCAATGATACATTTTGTTACACACAACACCGAGCATAAAAAAACTACAATATACAATTAAATATTATAATTTTAAACTAACCATAATCACTTAGCCATTGGAATAGTGGGAAGGAATGTGATTAGAAAAATTATGAAAATATATGTTGAAATTTTTTAATCAATTAATTCATTGAATACTAAATAATTAGAAATGAAAAATAAAACCAATTCAACATAAAGGATTTGTTTTTATACAAAAATATTTTAATGCCCAAAATAATATTTAATATTAATAAATAAAATTAACAACTACTAGTGAGGGATATTAATGAAATTTTTATATTATATATTTAATAAAAAATTTAAATTCATCCAAAAATATTATAGGATTAATATAATAATAAATACATTTTTAATTATAAATGATTTACTTGTCTAAAACAAAATTTTCCTAACTTTTAACGGGGAAACTGTTTTTAAACTAAATCCTGATTAATTAATACATTTTATTTTAAAAAAAATTCATGGTTAAAATTTGATAATAAAAATAAATTTCTTTGTATATTTGGTAATTTTTTGATAAGTTTTATTTTTTGATGAAGAGTGGAAATTAATAAAATTGAAATTATTAAAAGGCTTTTCATATAAATACAATTTAACGATAAATTATATTTTAAATTTTATTTAATGTATAATTATTTCCATAATATATAAATAAACCACTTTTTATGGAATAAATTTCAAAACAAAATTTGATATAAAAACATTTCAAACATTTGTTCATTTTCACTTTAAAACCATGTTTCCACGTTGTGTTTGCAGAATAAATTTTAAATAAAATTTTTCCAATTATATAAATTGTATTTTGTAAAATGGATTCCATATATAAAATTATAAGGTATAAATTGGGTTATAAAGTCATTTTTACATTTTAGAATAATATATTCACCATGGTAAAAGGTAGATTTTCCGCGGTATTGGTAAAATAATGAAACATCTTAAATTTAAAATGTAAAGTCTTAAAATATCATAAAATTAATATATTTAATTGGTTTTAGATGAAATTATAAATACAAAAACCATTTAAAACATAAATTTTCATCCATATTTGTGGATATTAATGGAACCTCAATGTGGTTGTATTTAAACCTAAAATAATCCTTATTTAATCACTTAAAACCACCCATAATAAAGTGGAAGTACAATCCTCAGCACCCCATAACTCCCCAAAAGTCATTAATATCCTCTATTATCTTTCATACTCTATCCTAACCAATCCTACCATGTTAAATTTCTACTAGTATCACTCAAATACTATTTCCATAGCCTTTAGGGGATCCTTCATGGAGGTGGTAATCAAGAGGTAATTTTCTCAAGGTACCTCTCATAATTTCTTTTCTTCTTGTAATTTATTCACACATGTTCACACATCTAACCATCATAACTATAAAATAATATAAATAATTTATTTTATGTAAAAAATGGAATATATTAGATAAATGACATTTAGTACCTCCTCTTATTCAGTGAATGAAAACAACTACCCAAATTATACTACTTAATCACCTTGGTGAATAATGATTTTTTAATTCTCCATTATTACATTAATAGATGGTCATAAATGTATTATTATGGTTTAATAATTATTTAATAATTATATTATAACATTTTTCATTATTTGGAAATAAAATATATACAAAAAATAGCAAATAAAACCAAACAAGTTCATGGTGGTCAGAAAAATCTGCAAAATTAAACAAACATTTATCATTAACATACTATAAAATGAATCATCCTCATGTCAGAAATAAAAATTAAATATTAGACCATTTAAAAATATGTATATAAATTAATAAAATTTTATTTCATTTCTATAGTTTTATTTCCATTTTACTAGAAAATTCATAATTATAAAAAAATGAACTAATTGTGAAACAATAATGAGAACACAACCAAAATAATTAAAATAATAATATATTATTATTTAATGGGTGTTAATATGTAATAAAATATTTATATAAGTTGTAATGTATATGATTATATTTCTGGAATAAATTGATAACATTATTTAATCATTCATACAGGGGGTTAAAGTTTGCAAAACTAATGGGATGTTTGAGGTAAGGTTTTCTCTAATCACTTTTACATCTATGATATATATTACTTATTAAAACTTATTTCTTATGTGTGGTGTGTGTATTTATGATTTATATATAATATATTGAGTTTTTCTATCTTTATGGTATTTAATGTTACATTTTATAAATATTAATTTTTTGGGAAATAAGATCTCACTGATTGCGAATTTGTAATTGAATTCTAAAATAAATTTCAATTCATTGGGTTAAACTTCACCTTCATTGATTATGTCATATTGTAATTATTTTTGATATAAATTTTTCAATATATTATTTTTTATTTAAAAATTTATGTTAATTAAAAAAATATACACATATTCTACTAATTTTATAAATTTTAAATTCAATTATGTGATATTAATAAGGGGATTTGTTTAAAAAATATCATTTAAAAATTATTACATAAAAAAATATTTTTTCTTCCATGAACATGTCACTTATAATTGATTCTTAAAAGGATTTAACTGTTATAATGTTATTCTATAAAATAATTTTTAATCATTATTTACTTTTTATAATAAATTTATAAATATATTTTTTTATCATTTTTTAATCATGGTTTATTCTAAATTTTCCAATAAAAAATTGCAATACAAATTTTTTTAAACTTATACTACATGATAGGATTTTCCCACAGTTAGAAAACCTAAATATTATGAAGCACACAATAAAACTGTACAATATGATCTTGAATGAATATTATTTCTTTTATAATTTCATGGGGTTTCCAACCTATGTGATTTTCAATGTGAAAAAGGGTATTTATATCAATTAATTTTCTATTATAACATATTATGTTTTTTTCTCTCTTTCAACATAATTTTTTGAATCTTATGATTCATTGGGTCCTGATATTTTATGACTTCATATTTTATATTTCAATATTTTGTTACTAATTAGTTTGACTATGGATGAATGATTTTGATACCACTCGTCATATTAATCTAGAAGGATGGAAATTTTTTTAATTAATGGGGACAGATATTTAACCTTTGGATCCTAGTTTCAATATCAATGTATATGTTGATTATGTTTCACTAATATCATATGATAAATGTGCTATACAAAGGAAGTGATGGTTGAGGCCCACAATTTCCCCTCCATTCATTGGTAAGTCTCATGAGACGTATAATATTGGGTTTTGGCCATGGCCTTACTCATTTTTTAGGTTCTTGGTACAATGTGATGATTATGACAGATTCTTGGCATGAATCCTTAATAGTATTGTATTTTTTGGTAATAATCCATGAAGGTCTGTTTGATTTTTAAAATTTATTCCATCCATCGGTATGTGATTATTTATAGATCTTCATGGGATTATTAATCTTTTTGAATATCCATGGTTATGTATTCTAGCTCATCTGAATAATTATATGGAATTATTTGATTAAATTTTATTCTAGAAAGAATATTTCCATTTTATTTATTAAATAGAATTTTTTTGGTTATTAAAATATCCATATCTATTATTTATTATTTATAAAAACAACTACTATATAATGAACACTTATTTGGAATCTGATCCCACCACTTTATTATATTTTATTTTACCAAAGGATGCATATAGTTCTTTATGAGATATACGCATGGTTAATCCTGAATATTAATGTTTTTCTAAAAGGATTATCTATTTTTGTTTTATATTTTTATCTATAATGAATGTTTTAAATATGAATCCATCATTGAAAAATTACTAAAATATTTTCTCATTTGGGATGTGATTCCTTATATATTTTTCCAAGTTAATAAAGTAACAACCAATTATGATCTATTGTGGTCAGATTCCTTACAGTTGTAATCAGTGTAATTTTAGGAGAATCATTATAAAACTAGATTGATTAAATCATATATTAGTAAACATAATCCAAATATATACTTATAGTATATGTATATAATAACATCCAAATTAAGCCATGTTTATGATTATGATATTAGTTACACTTAAATATATTTGATTTATGTTAATTAGTTTACTATTTTTTTTATTATACATTAGGTTTCACAATTTTAGGATCCAATATTGTTTATTTCATCAATTAAAAATGGATCCCAGAATAACGAATTTTATCCTCACTAATGTATTTTATATGAAGAGTAATAATTATTACATCTTTTATGTTATAAAACCAATCTTATGAAGGGAACTACACTCCTAGAAAATCTCATCATACGAGTAAATAATATCATCTTCTAAAAATACACACAAATAATTATTGAATTATAATGGGTTTATATGGATGAAATATATGAAGGGGATAGTTTGTAAAATATGGATAAAGGGAATAAGGGAAATAATTAATTTCCAAAATGAGATAATTGTGGAAATATCTACCGAGGTAATATCTATAAAAGGATTGCGTGTTTGTTACAAGTGTAAGGAGAATCCAAATCACTATTTTTTTAAAGGGAAATAAAAATTACTCCATTGTGAAAATATTTAATTATATACATAGGGGGATCTAAAAAAATGAATACCAAAATTTTGAAAATAATACAACTCAAATTATGCTAAGGGATCTTGAGAATTTTTATATTATTACCATAGAAAAAGAGGAATGAAAAATGTTTTTTTTGGATACTTTAATTATTATACATAATAATTATATAAATTATTTCTTAGTTATAAAAATTTGGAAATATATAAAGATTTTACATGAGTAGTTTTTCGTTAAGAATTCAAAAGAGAGTGATGAATATTACTTGAAACTAAGATAAGTTATTAAATTATAATTTTATAATTTAAAAAAATTATATGGTAATGATAACCCTATATATTTTCCAAATGTTGAGATTATAATGGAAAAGTGATGTTTTTGGATTTATTTTTTACCATGTAAATTGTTTTTAATTTTATGTTTTATGTAATTTAGAATAAGTTTGGATTTAAAAAATATAATCAAAAACCAGAGATTTGATTTTTATAATAATTCATGTTTTTATAATGGCATTAAAGTGATCAAGGTATTAATATATTTTTTATATGGAAATAATATCTACATTTTATTTTTGTGGAATATTATGTTATGTTGATTTTGGGAATTTAGTAACATTCCTTATAAATGTCTGTACATTGAGATTGGAAAATTTTATTTTGGATGAGTATTAGAGTAAATACATATGGAATGTATAATGTTTGAATTTGGAATTTTTTGTCAAAAAAATGATATATCCATATTATTTTTAGTTAATATTTAAAGGATAAAAGAATTACTTGTGGATCTTATGATTTATTAAAGTTCATGTGGAATAAAAAATTCATCTTGAGTATCCATTACATACTGTAAGCAGTAGAGAAGGATTGAAGAACAACCAAAGGATTATTTTTTTCTTTTTAAATGGAAAGAAATAATGTATGTCTATTTTATCAAGTGCTTCTATAGTTATTAAAATAATTAATTAAAAATAGGAAACAATTTATGGAAAAAATTATTTATTGAATTTTCTTTCGGAAAATAAATTGTGTTTTAACGAATGAAATATTTATTTATGTAGTGGATAATGTAACACAATAATATATTATTTGTAACTTTTTATATTCAATACCTTTTATAGTTCATGTCACACAGAACATTGAACTTTCAAGAACCACAATATACTATTAAATAATATTATATTAGCATGATTGTTGCCACATAGTTTTTAGAATGGTTTGAATGAATATAATTAAATCAAATATGAAAATATTTTTTATAAAATTTTATAATATTTATTCTTTGGTTACCAATTAATTATAAATTAAAATCTAAACAAACTGAACACAAAGGAAGTGTTTCAATAAAAAACTATTTTTATTGCTCAGAATGGAATATTATCTTAATCAATTAAATTAATTACTATTTGTGAAAGATATTATTGAATTTTTCTATTATATTAGATAAAATATTTTTAAATTCATTAGTTATGATTCATATTAATATGATAATAATAGATCCAATTTTAATTATATATGATACATTTTTTTCAAAAAGTCATTTTTGCCGCCATTTATTTATGAACATGTTTTAAAACTAAATGTCGAAACTTTAGTAAATTTTATTATTCAAAAAAATATTATTTTTTAATGTTTAGCATAATAATTATCTATGAGTTTATTTTTGTTATTTTTCAAATAAGATTCTTTTTTATGAATTGTTAAAAATACGTAAAAGTTCCTTGAAAACTAATATATCATCCAAAACATTTATAATGTGAAATTATTTTAAAAATTGTTTTTAATGTACAATAAGATTAATTATAGATAAATAAATCCAATTTAGATTATTATAATAATCTTGTCATTTAAATTTGACATAAAAACCTTTCAAACATTTGAACTTTTTCAGATTAAACCCATATTTTATTTTTATACATTTGAGAGTATAATTAAATGTCATTTTCCAATTATAGGGATTTAATTGAGGTAAATTTATTACAAATTATTAATCTTGTGGTATATATTATATGGTATGAAAATTTATTTTTTTATTCATAAAAATTGTTTCATGGTAAAAAAATGTTATAATGTGATATATATTGAATAGTGAAATAAGTTAATGATAAAATGTATAGGTTTAAATTATATAAAACCAATAAAATTTAATTGTGATTTGAAGTATTTCACAACAATAAAATGAATTTAAAATATTATTTATCATCCAAATTATTGTAAATTAATTCCAACTCAATGTGCTTGGATTTAATCATAAAATAATCATTATTTAATAACTTAAAACCACCAATCATGTATAAATACCACCCCTCACCACCCCATATCTCCCAAAAAGACATGAAGCTCCAAAAATACATATAAACCCATATCCTACGAGCTCTAAAATTGTCTATGTTACTAACTCCTCACCCAATGACCATTTCCAATTTAATTAAGAGATCATTCAAGGATGTCATATTCAAGATGAACTTTTCTCAAAGTACCACTCCTAATTTATTTTCTTCTCCCACATTCAACACAAATACTTCATCAGTAAAAGATTGATAACTCTTGAATCATGTAAATAATTTAATTTTGTGTTTATAATCTAATATATTATATCCATACATGTTTTTACCTCCAATTATTCAAAAAATGAAACTATGGTTCTAATTAAGATTGTTAATCCCCTCCATGAATAATGATTTTGTTTTTTTTTTCTTTATAAACTTCATGTATATTAATAAATGTATTATTATGGATAAGTAAGATTATAAAATTTATATTATATTTCATTTAATGTACTATAACTAATATATATACTAATATTAAATAAAATGAAAGATATTCGTAATGGTTGGATAAAATGCCAAAAAAAAGTAAGCATTTATATTAAAATTTTATCAATTGAATTATCCTCAAGTAAGAAATAAAAATGATATATGGGAACATATTTACTTATGTAAGTGCATTAAAAACATTTAATTTCACTTATAGAGTTCGATTTACAATTTACATGAAAATATATGATTATAAATAAATGAACCGATTATGAAACCATGAAACGAACAAACACAAAACAGTGAAAATAAAGAAATATTATTAATGAATGGGTGGTAATATGTCTTAAAATTATAATATAGGGTATTATAAATATAATTATAGCTATTTATTGAATTAATACAACTCTTTAAAAATATATAGAGGAAGTTAAGGGATAGAAAACTAAATTGGAGCACAATATAAGGTTTTCTCCTCTCACGTTTACTTATGTGAGATATATTACTTATTCACCACTTATTCCATGCGTGTGGTGTATGTACATATATTTGATAAATCATTTCATTAATATCACAATATTAATGGTGATAAATGATTCATTGTATAATTATTACTTTTTTGTGGTATAATATTCGATTGATTATGACGTTGGAAGGGAAAACATAACCCAATTTCCATTATTTAGCTTAGACTTATAATTCCATGATCATGTCATAATAAACATATTTTTGAAATAAAATTTGAAAATATTATATTGTATTTCAACTTATTTATATGGATATAAAAAAATATAGATATTTGATTCATCTTATTAATCCTCAGTTCAAGGACATGGTGTTTATAAAGGACTGTCTTTTAAAAATAATTTTTTATAGTTTTCCATAAAACTCTATATTTATTTAATAACCATGTTTTATATAATTGTTTCCATTTTCATAATGTTATATTTTTATTTTCTAAATTAATTTTTAATTATGATTTTATTTTTACCAAATGCTTTGAAAGGTATATTTTTTTATTTTTTTAAATAGGATCACGGTGAATTTTCCATCACAAATACATAAGTAATGTTTTATTAAAACATAAATCGGATTACTGGATTTCCCACACTCATAACACCTTAATTTCTTTTAAAGAATCATTTATATGTTTAAAAAAATTATTTTTAAGGAAAATTATTTCTTTTATAATTTCATGGCGTTTTAAACTTATGAGATTTTAAATTGAAAAAGGGTGTTTTCATCAAGAAATTTTCAATGATCACATTTAATGTATTTTCATCTGTGCAATACTATTTTATGAATCTTATTATTCACTAAGGTAGGTCTATTATGATACCATATTCCAATTTTATTAAATGGTTATTGATTATTTTGACTGTGGATGTACTATTTTGATACAATTCAACATATTACGTAGGATGGATTCTGATTAGGTTTACTTAACGGGGAATTTTATTTATATTTTGTATTATACAATCAATAAATATGTATATGATTATTATGATTCACAAATTTCATACAAATAATGTATTTGACATAGTGGGTAATAGTATGAGACCACTATATTCCCTCGATGCATCAGTAAGATTCATGAGACAAGCATGATTGGGTGTTTCCCAAGGGCTTACCCATTTATTGGGTTCCTAAAAATAATTCTTAATGATAACATATTTTTTGAATGAATCCTTTATAGTATTAGATTATTTGTCTGAAGCATCATAGTTATGGTTCAGATGTTAGAAAACATCCATTTCATCATTTTTATATTAGTTAATGATCTTCATGTGATTATTGTATCAGTAGAATATCATTGGTTAATTTTTCTAAAAAATGTGATTATTTATATCACATTATTTGGAAATATTTTATCCCAACCATTTTATTCACAATATATTAATTAAATGGATCATTTTATTAGTTATCTACATTTTTATATTTGTAATTACTTATTAATCTTTGTTGACACCGAAACATGTATCCCCATAATTTTCCAGATGCTCCCATAAATTATCTGATAGCATAGACCATTTTGTAAGCTTCGATTTGATAGGTTTTAGAGCTTAAAAGAAGTTACGGATTATGAGTTATGGACATTTGAAGATTGGATGGAAAACTAGTTCGTGGAGCCCATTCACGATGCTCCCTCTGCGATCACAAAGTGGAGTAACTAGACTGGATCCCTCGGGATGCACCGAGAACCCCTTTGACGTTCATGGATCCTATGCGGAGCAAGGATGCGGGATAGACCACAAACCCCTTTGATGTTCACGATCCTCCATGGATTAAGGAGGCATGATGCTCCATGAACCCATTTGACGGTTGTAAACACACTGTGAATTGAGATCCTTCATCATGGAGAGCGGGCTTTGCCTCGTGGTGCCTCTCCCCTATAAATACTTACCTCACCCCCTTCATACGGGTGGTTATGCCATCCCTTGGGTGGCCGATTTTACATTTTGTGGAGATCATCATTCCTTCGTGAAGCTGCTTCGCGAATGCATGCTTCACGAGTCCATGCTCTACGGGTCCATGCTCCATGAGTCCATGTCTGTGAGTACATGCTCCCCGAGTCCATTCTCTATGAGTCCATGCTCAGCACGTCCATGCTTCGTGATTCAATGCTCTTCAATTCCATGCTACGCGATTCCATGATCCATGATTCCATGCTCCACGAGTCAATGCTTCGCAAGTCCATGCTCCATGAGTCTATGCTACGCGAGCATCTTTCTTTCATGAAGCTGCTTCATGAGACCCCATGCTCCATGAGCCCCTTGGCTCCGTGAATCTACTTTGTGAAGACATATCCTTAACAAAACTCATTCATCTGCACCCGGTAGTCCGTATCACTGGGGCTACAACCCCTCACCCTCGCTCAGGGTCTGTGTTGGGTTGCGGTCCCGGCCCTCCAGGCCTGGAGGTCAACATTTTCCATTGCGCACTTATGTGCACCCACCTTCCACCTATAAAATACCATGATTTGAGATACTCCTCTGCACACCATGAATCCCCTTGAGTCAATATATTCCTCTTTGTTCATTTCCCATGTCGTGAGTTGAAATTATTATCATCAATTCCCTGAGTACCTTGAGTTGAACCAGTCCTCAGGTAACTCATCCAACCCCAATCACATCGCTCTTATGCCAGGTTGAACCAGGTATGGCTTCTCTTTCGTAAGATGTAACACCAACCATTTCTAGGCACCTTATTCCAAATAATCCTATATACATGACATTAAACTATAGTAATCCCTATATGAAAAACATATTATGCCACTTACTCAATATAAGAGATGTTGTGTGCGCCTAGTATAAGATGCCAACAATCTTATCAACCTGACTATAAACTGTAGTTCACCCTATGTTCCAAACCTAGGATGCCTCTTTCTCCAAACAAGATATGCCTTAGGCTCCAAGCATGAGATTCCAATAGTCCAATATAAAAAAATATAAACTATTGTAATCCATATGTGACCAACATTGGATAACACTTACTCAATATAAGAGATGCCTTGTGCACCAATCATAATATGCAAATAGTATTCTCTACAAGAGTATAGTCTGTAGAATTACATATGTTCCGAATATAGGATGCCTCTTGATCAAAATGTGAGATTCCATATTCTCTAAGAATAATATTTCAATAGTCTAATCTACAAGAATATAAAATTTATCTTTCCTTAACATTCAATAATATGATTCCTCTTGTTCCAAATAATAGATTCCTTATGTGACAAGAATAAGATACCTCAATCCATGATTACAATATATTAATTTCAAGAGTGTTGGAATCCATTTGAACACTCCATCACTCCACCACACTCTTTGTGTGTCCTTCATTATGATATTCTTCTGCTTCCATGTCCAAAGGGACCCCTTACATCCTGGTCCCATGCCATGTCGGATCACCAACCATCATGGGCCAATGCCCTAGAAGTATTTGGATGAATCATTGAATCATGTCATGTGTTTCGAACATGTTCAGTAGTCGACCATCACCTGTTTGTCCCCATTAATGGATAACGTGATATAGATGTTGTTTTTTGAACACAATCAATAGTTACCCTCCATCGTCATGCCACCCTCATTGCGTTCTGAATGTCGGGCATGTGATTCACAGGTTTCAACTCCCTTTGTTAGGACTGGTTCCAACCCCCTTGTCATTATCCCTTTTGTGATCTAGTTCATTCGTGAAGGTCTCAACCCACCAGTGGGTTGGGATGCCCTCATGGTAATACATGAGGAATACACCCTAGATACTTCCTTTCATAAGCCCCATTCACCATTGTCTCTCCATAGCAGCACTTGAGTAGCTTCCTTGCATAAGACCCATCCACCATTGCCACTCTATAGTGGCACCTGGGAAACTTACTTACATAAGCCCCATCCTCCATTGTCTCTCCAAATCATCACCTGATATGATTCCATTCTTATGCCCCATCCACCGTTTCCCCTCCATTGCGGCACCTAGGTATCTTCCTTGTGTAATCCCAAGTCACCATTGCCGCTCTATAATGGTACCTAAGTTGTTTCCTTGCATAAGCCTCGTTCAACATTGTCTCTCCATAGCATCACTTGGGCAGCTTACTTGCGTAAGCCCCATTCACCACCCTTCATGGAATCACCCTTGCGCGGTGATCTTCAGGTACTTGCTGCCTTTGGTTTCTCACACTGAGCATGACTCATGTGGGCTTAGAGTAAGCATCGACCATGCCATCCTTCATAGGAATCCTAGAGTGTATGCACCTATCACCATCTGGAATAATGTGGTCTTTGATCCATTCCAAGGCACGGTACATAAGAAACCTCCCTGAGGTTCAATCCCACCATCCATCGGTTCTGACCCTCCTTTATATCGGTTCCCACTCCTCTAGAACTATGTAGTCTTTGATCCATACCAAGGAAAGGTATGTGGGAAGCATCCCTGATGTTCAATACCACCGTCCATTGGTTCTGACCCCCTTCACGTTGGTTCCCACTCCACCTAAACTACTTGATCTTTGATCCTTTCCATGAAAAGGCCTATAGGAAGTCTCCCTGAGGTTCAATCCCACCATCCATTGGTTCCAACCCCCTTTGCGTCGGTTCCCACTCCACCTGAGAAACATGGACTTTTTCCTTGATAAGGGAACGTATGTAGGAAGCCTCCCTGAGGTTCAAGCCCAACACCCATTGGTCTTGAAAACTTCATGTCGGTCAACCTTGTCATTAATGACGTAAAATTGTACATGCCTTTTTGCTTCGCATGACACTAAAATGTCCCTTATTTAGTGGTAAGTCGTTTTTACCACATCCAGGAGTAAGTTGTTGTGCTGCTATCCAGCGGTAAGCCGTTGCGCCCCCATTCAGTGGTAATCCATTGTCAACCCAATTTAGCGGTAGGTCGTTGTGACCCCCATCCAGCGGTAAGCCATTGTCATCCCTATTCGGCGATAAACTGTTGAAGTCCCCAATCAATGGTAAGTCATCTTCAGAGGAACTACATAGACTTTGATTCCCTACCATGGTGATACGTAGGAAACATCCATGAGTTTCATGCCCATCACGCATGCCTCATCATGATATATCCCTTGATCACATATGTTCTGGGATGATCATGACCCATACTGGAGGTTCTATTTCCTCTAGATCCCATCCATGCATCCATTCTCACAGGTCGCCTCCTCTGGTGTCCACTCGTCTCACCGAACTATGCTAACATTGATTCCATACAACGGGGATACAATGGAAGTCTCTTTGAGGATCAAGACTAACACTACCATCACCTTCACGATAGCCCCATCTCATTCCCCCTCCACTTCATTCAACTCTCCATCATCGACCCTGATTCTCAGCTGGGCCGCCAAATCCTGTTGGGATCACATCATCCACCTCCTCACTACTTTTAGCAGTCCTTGGGCGGCATTCTATGTGTAAGACCGAGCATGTATTTGGCTTTCTATGCTTTCTGTATAGCCCAATTCTTCCCCCATCGAACTACAGGTTTTTTATCCCTATCTTCTACATAGGGTACATAGAAAACCTCCATGAGGTTCAATCCCAGCCAATGGTAAACCATGGTGTTCCCCCATTCGTGGGTCCACACTCCATATTCCTCCCTCAGTGGTGTCTAGATCAGCCTTCACGGTGTGACATCTCCCTTTATGGGACACACCATCTTGGGTCTGCTCTTATTGAGTGTTCTGATCCATCAACCCAGTAAACTTTATTGTTGTTCCCTCTTGGGGATGTACCAATCTGATCTATCTCTATGAGAAGTAATGATCACCCTCATTATTTCTCTGCAAGACATTAAAAAGGCAGCCTAGCACGTGTTAAACATGAGATGCCAGAGGAAAACCACAGAAGAAATTCCTTTTGTGTAACTGTCTCTGTATGATGTTAAACTCATGACATACCATGTGATAAACATAGGAAGCTGAGGAAAACCTCAGATACATGCCCTTGGAATACAATACCATGTGACAGATGTGGAATTACTTGGGTTTTGTGCCCTTGAGATGACATATTGTGAGGAAGAATACAGGTTCCCCAATGTTCATGCAACCTAATATGACCCGACATTCCTAATGTTACTGTCTACTCCGAATGAAGTTTGCTACCATGTCAAGACCCCATGGAATGTCCTTAATGGAGTAGTGTAATTAACCAGAGTCCACAAAGATATGGCACTAAGAACAAGATTCAAAAACCACAACATAATCTTTAATAGAGATCTGGACTAGGTGACGTGTTATGTGGAGTAATACATGGAATGAAGAACTAACATCCCATCATCTTGTTTCGATTAAGGAGCAAAAATCCATGAATAAGTGATGGATTTTGCATGCCATTGGTTTGTGGGAATGCACGGTAACATCTGTGCATCCTCTATAGATGGATGCGTGTCCCCATGAGAAAGCATCAAAAATATAATTGTGAACCCAATGTTAATCTTTTTTCCTTTAATAGAGAATATACCTAATATGTTGGTAAAATTGAGGAATCACCCTTGTGAATCCCCTCTCCTTCATATGTGAGTGGATGAGTACCATTTCTTGTTTGAAGATTATGTTCCACTAGATCTTCACTGATTACACCACCTTAAGAGGCCACAGAAGGGGTATATGTCCCTGACCCCTACGTCTCCTCACCAACTCTGTGCATGATCGCGTGTCGTTGGGCATGGGCAAAAAATTAAAATTTATACCTACTTACTACTTAGGACAGTGGCAAGACAGGGTCGAACCACAGGGAGGCCTGTAGTTGTATTTGGTGTTCTAAAAAAATAAACTAAACAAAAACAAACATGAAAAAATCAAGCAAAGAAAATTAGTGGTGGTGAAGTGGATTGAATGAGACTTAGTGTGTGTAGAAGTGAAAGTAAGATGGTGAGTGAAAAGTGAGTGGATAGAGCAGCACGAGAAACTGGGGTGCAAATAACCAATAGATGAATAAGGGGAAGATCCACTAGCCGATTTGATGTTGCTTAGCCTTATTCATGCACTGCGATTTAAAAAAAACATGGATCTGACTAAAAATAACCAGCTAGATTTTTCGTCTGGTCAGTTTGTGATGAAATAGCTCTTACAGTCCCTCGACTGTAAGAGTCATTCCAACCAATGGTGAAGAAAAGTCAGAAGTCACTGAGCTCAACTTGTCAGTTAAGTTCAGTGTCTCTCTCTTTGAATAGGATAATTCACTTGTCAGTGAATTACTCAATTTAAAACAGTTTAAATTATGGGACAAACAAGATTGGTTTTCACACGATCGTGTTGTTTTGAAGATAAAATTGTCTGTAAAAGTGAGAGGGATAATCCAATTGAGTGATGCGGTGCATGAATGAGATCAAACAACCCTAATCAACCAGCTTATTCCCCCTAAAGGAAATTTGCCGGACATGGTGGACGGTTTTAATGAAACAGTAGAATTAAGAGCGATGAAACTCATATTGAAATATGTTGCAGAAAAACAGATCCCAAGTCAAATAAGAATGTTCGTCTCCCTGCTCGATCTCTCGGAAACTCTAACTCCTGCTACTTGATGGTGGATGCAACGCTGGAATGCGCTCGATCTCCCGCCCTGGGAATCGAGGTGTGAAAATACTCTGATCTCCTGCTGGCGTCTATTCTGAGGAAGATGGTGTAAGATTCTTCCTGCCTTGCTCCTTGTGTTCTTCTCTGATGTCTACTACGTATGCCCTGATGGAAGTGTGTCCCTCTTGATGTCCTCAGCTCCTGCTTAGTTCGATCCATCTATGCCTATCCCGCCTCTCGTGCATTCATCACCCAACTGAAGCCTCTGGAATCTCATCTAAAGTGTTCAGCGGCCTCCACGTGGCTCCTTCACTATGCTTCTCCTCCCGCGCTTGTCACCGGAGAAGTTGCTCCTAAATTAATGAAAAATATGCATGTGAGGCGAGTCAATTTCTTCTCTGACACAACCAATCCACGTGTCATGCTTTTATGTGCACGTCACGCTCTTTTAGGTGAGTTCTTTGTAAGTCCATCCTGCTCCCTGCAACAAAACAGCAAACACAGGCGAGTCATATAAAAATATAATGAAACTATTATATACTATATATTACTTAAAATAAAAATACTTATATATATATATGATACTTAATATTAATACTAAAATATGCAACTATAATTATTATTATTATTATGATAACATTATTATGAAATATTAACACTATATATATTAGTTTTAATATTTTTTACAATAGACCTATTACTATTTTTATATGTAAATATATATAAGCTTATATAATATTATTAATATAACTATAATTATTATAGTGTAGTATGTAATATATATATAATATATTGTGTTATATTATATAATGTAATAGTTATATTATGTATATTCTAATATATAAAATATATATTATACGAATGTTATTATATATTATTATATATAAAAAGAAAAGAGAATAGAGAAAAAGGGGGGAAGAAGGGTTTGGCGTGGAAGAGAGGGGGCGGCAGAGAGAAGAATAGGGCACGGTAGAGGGTTTCGGGCGGCGACTGTGGGAAGGAAAGGCGATGGGGGGTCGGGTGCAGGGTAGGGAAGGAGGCATGGGCAAGGATGAAGGAGGGAGGCGCGGTTGTCATATGGGAGAGTAGTGCAGTGGTTCGTAGTGGGGAACTCGCCGGCGAATAGGGAGAGGAGAGCGGGGGATTCGTGCGGCGCGGCGTGGAAGAAGGGTCGGGGGTTCGAATGAGGGAGTAAGAATAGGGGATGCGGGTTGTGGTTGTGCAGTGAGGGAGGAAGGGCAGCGAGGCTTCCGGTGCGGCGGTGTGGATCGGCTAGGGTTCAGATGACACTCCGACGAGCAGGGGGTTCGAATTTTGAGTTCTGCTTTGCGTTGAATCTGGTTTACTGCTTTGAATCTGTTGATGTGGTTTTGTTGTTTTGAATTTGAATATTGTGCTGGAGGCTAGGGATTCGGCGAAGAAAGGGGTTCGGTTGCTGCGGAGATGGAGGCAGGGGGGAGGCCGAATTTTTCTACTGCTATTTGGTTGTCACTACGGGCTGCTGGAATGGAGGCGGGGAGAAGGTGAAGTAGTGGAGTGGAAGGGTGAGGTTTGAAGGTAATAGTGAGGTAAGAGGAGATAATTGATTCAGGAAGGAAAACAAATATAACAGTGAGTTGGAGGCAGAGTCACCGTTACGTGAAAAAAGAATAAAGCAGCGGCGTAACAATGAGGTAATGAATGGTTAACGGTGGGGTTGGTATAACAGTGAAGGAGGTCGTATCGGTATATTGGATATAATGGTAGACTGGAATGAGCTGTATCGGTAGCTGGAAAATAGTAACAGTGAGGTATAGCAGTAGCAGTGAGGCAATATAACGGTGGAGTAGAGCAGAAATGGGGTAAAGGTGAGGTTTAATGGGGTGGTAAAGGTGAGGTCATGTAATAGTGGACTTAGCCTGACGGTGAGAAAAATGGAAACGGTGAGGTGTGGAGTAGTGGTGAGGTTTTTTTTTGTATCGGTATCATGGTCACCGCTACGGGTCGGACCGTGATACTGCAACACCTGCGACAAAAAAAACAAAGAAAATTAAATAAACAAAATAAATAAATAGAAAATAAATAAATCAATAAATAAATTAAAATAAATAGAATAAAATTAAAAAACACAAAGTTAAGAAAAATAAAATAAAATTAATGGAACTTTATATAAACAATTGAATTATTTTGGGTTAAAAATTTATAAAAATGCATAATTAAACAACAAATTAAAATATTTATAATTACTTGCTTAAATTAATTAACCAATTAATTAAAGAACTAATTAAATTAGAGAATAAACATCTTAAACGAATAAAATTAAATTGTTGAAACTAATTAAATTATTAAAAGTCTAAAAACCAAAAAGAGTTAGTTATTTACAATTTAAAGAATAAGGCAATAATTAACTTAATTAATTAAGTAAGTAATCTAACTGGAATAACAAATTGTAAAAATAAAATAATAAATAAATAAAAGTATAATTGGCGAGACTAAGTTAATTTAAGACTTATTTAAAATAACACTAATGTACATTAAGACACATTTTTTTTACTAAAAACATATTATTTTAAATAGCAAGAACAAAAACAAAACACTTATCAAATATTGACTAAAAACAATCATTTTAATATAAAAAAGACAATAGAAAATACACAAAGGATGTGGCAAAGAGTGTGAAAAGACTGCCACATCAAACTCCCCCACACTTAAAGCTTTGTTTTTTCTCAAACAAATAGATGCCTTTGACTTTAAAACAGAACTATGATTTGTGAATTTCAGCTCAAAAAGTACATGATTGAACTTAAAAATCCAGATGGACAGGACCAAACAATGTGTCAGGTTTTTCAAATGTGTTCAAAAATGATGTCCTGTCTAGCAACAAAATCCCACTAGAAGTAAAGAGCATCAAAAATTCATACACTATTAATTATGTCATGCCTCCTATGTGTTTTCATTAACTATCCTACTTCACCATCCAATTCAAGTACTGATTCAAGGAGTGATGACAGGTTAGAAGAAGTGGAACTCAAAAACTTAACCAAGGGCACCATCCATTCTCACCTTCCCCCAAGTTCCAAAAATTAATGTCCATGAAATTGATCACTTTATTTATTCAACCCAAATGAAAATTAACCAAGTCAATTGCTCCCTTCTTCATCTGGGTTCAAAATTCCCCTCACCTTAATGAGTTCATTTTTGACAAGGGCACTTTATTTTACTTTTTCCCAACCATATTCCATGTGCAGAGCACTGTGTATAGCACTTATTAAGATTGAAGTTGGCTTTAGAAACGCACCCAATGCACCTTGTCTTAGATACTCATTGTGGGATCTCATTTGCCCATTTTACTCCAGTTTCAAATGAATTAATTATTAATCATTAGAATTGACATTCTAAGGTGATTGAATCTTATATTATAAAAATGTGAGTCCCCTGGGTTCCAGTAAGAACAACAAGTTACCCTAGGCCATGATCCTTACTCCACAGAACCTATCCTGTCACACTCTCATCCTAAGTTCCTAAATGGACAGATCCATAGAGAAAGTGAACAATTGCACTCAGTAATCATTCATACTTAACAGTTTTTTACTAAGTTCCACTCTCATGTTCCAGCAACAAGTTATCAACTAAACAAGACATAATTGAAGTAGTAGTGAACATCCAATGACCATCATGTGAGGAAAGAATTTGAATTTTTTTGAAGGAGTTTTGAACCTTTTTTTTGAAAAAATTTGACCATTTGTTTTAAAAAAAACAAACACAAACTTGGGTTCAAGAAGGGGGAATTCGACATGACACTAGAGTGACCCCTCTCCCCCACACTTAAAACCCAACATTGTCCCCAATGTTGAATCTCAAGGTGGGAGACAGTTAAAGTTCAAAACAGATGGACATTTCAGCTTAAAAAGGGATATGGAGGGGTAGAAATGAAGTTCAAAAATTTTCCTTGCCACACAAAAAGTGAAAGAAAATAAAAACAAAAACAAAATAAAATGGAAGAGACCAACCCCACCAACCATCACCAGCAATAAGTATAGTTCTATTCCTAAAATGTTCATGCTTTTGAAGTAGTGTGAGCAGAAAAAAGATTTTAACAATTTACTTCAAATAGTAGCATGTTTAGCAATGATGTGCAGCAGCAGCATAATGAGAATAATAATAATGGGAGCAAGAATGTTTCATCAAATCAACTCAAGTACATTCTCAACTAGGTAGATATTAGTAGCTAACACCCAAGCAAGAAAATACATTCATTACTCACAGATTGGTAGGAAGTCCCCCACACTTAGTTCATAGTAGAGAGTAAGTAATTAATTGAAAATAAAAAAGGGAGAACAACACTTCCCTGAATTATTAGAGATTTAGCAATGGATTTCATCTACAGATCCTCATCAGCATCACTGGGTTGTTATTCTTCTTTAGAACCTAAAAGTTCAAATAAGTAAAATAAGATTTCAGAGTTTTAAGTTCAAGAAAAGTAACCCAAGCGAGTGAGTAGAGAGAAATGTTATCCATATGATGCAGTGGATTGCTCCATTGGGGTTTCTATCCATGTTTCTGGCAGCAACAACTCCCTCTAACAAAACAACAGATCATGAGGCACCATCACCATTCAAGCAATTGAAACAGAGAACAAGCAGCAGGGATGAACTTTATTGATTAACATAAAATAAAAGAGAAACTACTAAGCAACCATGGGTTAGTTCCCATGCAACACTGATTTTATAGTCCTCAGTTAGACTTGAATCAGCTCATTCTTCCAACAGAGATATGGCAGCCAAGCCCTTTGGATTCCCTTCAAAGAAGTTCTTTATTATTTGACAATTAACTAAGAAGGGTCTATTCTCATCTCCAACCAACTCAATAGCTCCATTAACCAAGAATCTAACAATGGTAAAGGGTCCTGACCACTTGGACTTTAACTTCCCTAGAAACAGCTTCAATCTTGAATTGAAAAGAAGGACCCTCTCACCATCCTTGGAATTCCTGTTTTGAATGAATGGGTCATGAAAAGCCTTTTTTCTTTCTTTATAAATTTCAGATTTCTCATTAGACTCTCTTCGGATCTCTTCCAGCTCACTCAACTCTAGCAGTCTCCTCTCTCCATCAGACTTAAAATCAAAGTTAAGATCCTTCACTACCCAAAAAGATATCTGTTGTAACTCAATAAGTAGATGTCATGCTTTCCCAAAAAGTATTCTATATGGTGACATCCCTATAGGAGTTTTATAAGCAGTTCTATAGGTCCAAAGGGCCTCATCTAACTTTCTTGACCAGTCTTTCCTAGAGCTAGACACTATTTTTTCTAAAATCTATTTAAGCTCTCTGTTTGAAACTTCTGCCTGCCCACTGGACTATGGGTGATAAGTAGTGCATGTCCTATGGGAGCACCCATACTTATCCATAAAACCTTTGAACTTATAATTCTTGAAGTGTGTCCCATTATCAATTATAAAAGCTCTAGGCACACCAAATCTGGAAAAGATGTTTTTCTTAAGGAATTTCACCACACTAGCAGATGAATTGTCGGGCAGTGCTACTGCCTCAACCCACATGGACACGTAGTCCACAACAATTAAAATGTACTCATTCCCGTAAGAGGATGGAAATGGTCCCATGAATTCCAATCCCCACACATCAAAGATTTAAACTTCCAAAATACCTTTTTTGGGTAATTCCTTCCTTCTTCCAACATTTCCCAACATTTGACATTTTTCACAGCCAATAACCAGACTTCTAGCATCCTTAAACAGTGTTGGCCAGTAGAAACCATCCTCGAGGACCTTTTAAGCAGTCCTTTCTCCTCCATGGTGGCCACCACAAGGTGATGAGTGGAAGCTCTCAAGTATGGGCAGAATGTCATCCTCAACAACACATATTCTTAGAATCCCATCAGCACACCTCCTAAAGAGAAGAGGTCATCCCAAAAATAATATTTCAGATCAGAAATAAACCTCTTCCTCTTGTTGTGTGAAAGATCCTTGGGCATCACTCTAGCTGCCAGAAAGTTGGAATAGTCTGCAAACCAAGCCGATTGCTGCACAGATGCAGCAAACAATTGTTCATTAGGGAAAGAACTATTCATCTCTTTTTTTCCTTACATGGGGAATTAGGAAATCTGGACAAGTGATCTTCAACAACATTCTCAGTCCCTTTCTTATCCTTAATCACTAAATCAAACTCCTGTAACTGCAAGTTATGCCACATGATTCTAGGCTTCGAGTCCTTTTTAGCCAGCAAGAACTTAAGGGCTGAATGATCTGTGAAAACTATGATCCTTGATCCTATTAAGTATTGCCTGAACTTTTCCAAAGCAAGCATCACAGTATCTAACTCCTTTTCAGTGGTAGAATAATTATTATGGGCATCATCTAGCATCTTGCTTCCATAGTAAATAACATGAAGTTTCCTATCCTTCCTCTTCCCTAACACAGCTCCTACTACAAAATCACTAGCATCACACATAACCTCAAAAGGAAGTTTCCAGTTAGGAGTAGTTATGACAGGTGAAGTAGTCAACTTCTCCTTGAATATATTATAGGCATCTAGACAAGTGTCATCAAAGACAAAGGGTGTTTCCTTAACTAGAAGGGAGCACAGGGGTCTAGTAATCTTAGAAAAATCCTTAATGAACCTCATGTAGAACCCAGCATGACCCAAAAAACTTCTAATTCCTTTGACATTTTCAGGTGGGGGCAACTTTTTTATGACCTCAATTTTAGCATTATCGACCTCTAGCCCCTTCTTAGAAACCTTATGTCCCAAACTATGCCTTCAGTTGCAATGAATTGGCACTTTTCCCAGTTTAATACTAAGTTGGTCTCTTGGCATCTTTCTAACACTAATTCCAGGTTTTTAGACAATTCTCAAAGGTATCTCCCACAATAGAAAAATCATCCATGAACACTTCAATAATCCTCTCAATCGTGTCTGAAAAGATTGCCAGCATACATCTCTTAAAAGTGGCAGGAGAACCACACAATCCAAAGGGCATCCGCTGGTAGGCAAATGTCCCAAATAGACAGGTGAAGGTGGTTTTCTCTTGGTCCTCAGGTGCAACGGACATCTGGTTGTAACCAGAGTAGCTGTCAAGAAAACAGATAAATTCATTGTCTGCCAACCTCTCTAACATTTGATCCAAAAATGGCATAGGGAAGTGATCCTTTCTTGTAGCAGCATTCAATTTCCTGTAGTCTATACAAACTCTCCATTTGTTCACTTCTCTTGTCTAGATTTTCTAATTCTTCTCATTAGTGACCACTGTCACTCCACTCTTTTTGGGTACCACCTGGACAGGACTGACCCAAGGGCTATCAGAAATTTGAAAAATTATTCCAGCATCCAGCAACCTAATTACTTATTCTCTCACTACTTCCTTCATGTTGGGGTTGAGTCTTCTTTGGGATTTTACTCTGGGCATACACTCAGGTTCCATGGGGATTTTATGCATACAGAAGGCTGGACTTATCCCTTTGATGTCAGCAATTGACCAACCTATGACAGTCTTGTACTTCCTCAAAATAGAGAGCATATTTTTCTCTTGACTCAACTCTATATTTAATGAAGTGATCATAGAAAGGGTGGAATTGTCTCCTAAAAAGGCATATTTGAGATGGGCATGGAGGGTCTTATGTTTAAGGGTGGGTGGTGACTGGCTTGAGGGAAGACACATGGGCCTGGGTGGCCCAAGGTCTACATGCTGCCTCTGGAAGAAGGCAGTAGACAAGACTTTTTCTTTAGTATAAAAGCCTCCAAGAGATATCTCCTCAAACTTAGACTCCTCTCTCGGGGTAAGAATATGATCACAGACAAACTCATCTAGGTTATCCAAAAGTTCTCCCTCATACACATCAACAAATTCTTTCTCTTTACTTGAGATGATCCCCATGAAAGGGGAAGAAGGGATTTTAGGTTCACTGTTGATATCAGCTATCATTCTCAGAAACTCTTCTTCTTCTTTATCAACACTATGCTCAGCAGCTAGCATCTCATCTCTTAGAAAAATTGGGTGGGTGGCTTCTCAGATTTTCTTAAAAACATTGAATTCTTCTTTTTGTTCACCCATATTAAAAATCAGTTTCCTTTTAGACACATCTATCACGGATCCCCCTGTGTCCAAGAAGGGCCTACCAAGAATGATAGGAACCTCCTGGTCACACTCCATGTCAAGGATAAGAAAGTCAGCAGGCAAAAAGAGTTTTCCTACTCCCACTAACAGATCATCGACCCTACCCACTAGATGAGTGATAGACCTATCAGCGAGCTGTAACACAACAGTGGTGGGTTAGGGAACACCTAATCTAAGGTGCTGGAAAAGTGATAGTAGAATTAGATTAATACTAGCACCTAGATCACACAAGAAATTGAACTTACCACCACTATCCCCAAATGTTCAAGGGATGATAAAGCTTCCAGGTTCCTGAAGCTTAGGAGGTATCATATTCTGTAAGACTGCACTACACTCCTCTGTTAAGCTATAGGTGGAAAATTCTTCCAAAGTCTTTTTTTAACAGATTTTCTTGAGTGATTTCAGATATTATGGGCTTTGAATCAGTGCTTCCATGAATGGGATATCAACGTTCAGCTTTTTAACCACTTTCAAAAATTTCAACAGTTCAGAATAATGAATTGGTTTCTTTATTCTTTGAGGGAAGGGGATTTCAGGGGGAAAATTCCTCACAATTGGAGGCATCTCTACATCTTCTTCTTCAACAATTTTCTTCCCCTTAATGTCTTTGTTTTTCAAGACATTTTCTTTGGGTTTTTCAGATGGAACAACGGACACTGGAGGAGTTCCATTGGTGGTGTCTAGTTTTCCAGATTCAGGTTCTTTCAAATTTGAGTTTCTAGTTTCATCCAATTTCTCATTTTCAGAATTTTGGGGTTCTTTCCTAGGATCTTGGGGGGTTTGGAGACCAATTCTAGTGGTCACATCCATGGAATTTTACCTAGTATTGGATTCAGTGGTACTGGGTAGCCTACCCTTTTCTATATTGCTAGCATCCCTAGCAAACCGCCCCATTTGAATTTCCAGGTTCTTTATTCTAGCATCCATTTGAACATTATCAAAATCATTTTTGGTCTTTTTTTCATCAAAACTCCCCATAAACTGATGGAACATATCTCTCACCTCATCTTTTGAGTTGGATGACTCAGCCTTTGGTTGGGATTGGGGTAGGAACTGCTGCCTAGGAGGCTGCTGGAATCCAGGAGGAGCAGAAGGTCGGAGGACTCCCTGCTCCCTCCATAACAGGTTTGGATGGTTCCTATACCCCTGATATTAAGTGTTGGAAAAATGATCATCCCTAGGCTGCATCCGAGGTCTATAGCCAGCAAAGCTGGAACTCTCGTGAGGCTGGATAGGCATTTCAAAGTTTGGGCAACAGGTTTGAGAGTGGCCATACATTCCACAGTGGTGAAACTGTTCCTTAAGGATTTGATGTGGGTTCTCATTAAAGAACCTAGTATCTTGGGATTCAGCTTGAGGATCAGGGGTGATTTCCTTTCTAACAATGGTTCTCCTCCTAGAGCACTTGTGCTGGGAATTCTGAGCTAATGTGTTAAAGATCTGTTTGAGCTCCTCAGCAGTCCTATCACTAAAATCTCCTCCAGAAGACTGATCCACCAAGGTTTGGTGGTAAGGGGTAAGACTATTGTAAAAGGTGTCCATGAGGAATTGAGGTGTATATTGATGGATTGGACACTGCCTAAGAAAACCTCTAAACCTATCCCAGCCTTCATGAAATAGCTCTCCTTCATCTTGAAGGAATCTAGTGATTTTATGCCTAATCTCAGATGTTAAACTCCTTGGATATAATTTCATAGTAAAGGCATTGTACACTTGATCCAAGGTGAAAAAGATCTCTTCCTCTAACTGTTGGAACCAAGACCTAGCATTACCCTTGAGGTATAAAGGGAACACTCTCAATTTAAGCGCTTCCTCAGTGAGACCCCTAAGTGGTAGCTGCTGGACACTACAATAAAAGGCTCTAATGAAGTCAAGAGAGTCTTCCCTAGGCATTCCATTGAAGGTAGGCAGCTGACTAAGCGTGGATTGCTTGATCTCATAGTTCATGGACCTAGGAGAGAGTCTAATACATGAAGGGTTACTAGACACTGACGGTAGTAAGAACTCTCTCAGACTGTGTCTCTCAGCTATCTCATTCCCAGGTTGATTCATCATTCCATGTTGGTTCACATTCTCAGGAAGTGGATTATTCAAGTTTTCATTTCTGTTTTCTTCCATTTTGAGCTTGTCCTTATTCTTTTTCACTTCTTTGAGGTGCTTATCGATCTCAGGGTTACCAGGTACTAAGTGTTCAGACTTAGACCTAGTTTGCATGCAGCAGGTTCACACAATTTTTTGAATTGTAATTTTCTTTTTGCAGATTTTTTTTTGTGATTTTTTTTTATTTTTTCTATTTATTTATGTGAATTTTAGTTTCTTTTAAGTGCACCTAGCCTCCCCAGAAAAGGCGCCAAAATTTTCACAATCACGCATCGTTGGACACGGGCGACAAATTAAAATTTATACCTACTTTCTACTTAGGACAGTGGCAAGACAGGGTCGAACCACAGGGAGGCCTGTTGTTGTATTTGGTGTTCTAAAAAAAACTAAACAAAAACACACATGCAAAAATGAAGCAAAGACAATTAGTGGTGGTGAAGTGGAGTGAATGAGACTTAGTGTGTGTGGAAGTGAAAGTAATATGTTGAGTGCAAAGTGAGTGGATAGAGCAGCAATAGAAACTGGGGTGCAAACCACCAATAGATGAATAGGGGGGAAATCCACTGGCCGATTTGATGTTTCTTGGCCTTATTCATGCACTGTGATTTAAAAAAATGGATCTGAATAAAAATAACCAGCCAGATTTATCGTCTGGTCAGTTTGTGATGAAATAGCTCTTACAGTCCCTCGACTATAAGAGTCATTCCAACCAATGGTGAAGAAAAGTCAGAAGTCACCATGCTCAACTTGTTAGTTATGTTCAGTGTCTCTCTCTTTGAAGAGTATAATTCACTTTTCAATGAATTACTCAATTTAAAACAGTTTAAATTATGGTACAAACAAGATCGGTTTTCACACGATCTTGTTGTTTTGAAGATAAACTTGTCTGTAAAAAATGATAGAGGTAATCCAATTGAGTGATGCGGTGCATGAATGAGATCAAACAACCCTAATCAACCAGCTTATCCCCCCCCCCCGAAGGAAATTACCCGGACATGGTGGAGAGTTTTAATGCCATAGTAGAATTAAGAGCGATGAAACTCATATTGAAATATGTTGCAGAAAAACAGAGCACAAGTCAAATAAGAATGATCGTCTCCCTGCTCGAGCTCTCGGAAACTCTAAGTCCTGCCGCTTGATGGTGGATGCGACGCTGGAATGCGCTCGATCTCCCACCCTGGGAATCGAGGTGTGAAAATGATTTGCTCTCCTTATTGTGTTTACTCTGAGGAAGATGGTGTAAGATTCTTCCTACCTTGCTCCTTGTGTTCTTTTATGATGTCTGTTGCGTATGCCCTGATGGAAGTCTGTCCCTCTTGATGTCCTCAGCTCCTGCTTAGTTCGATCCATCTATGCCTCTCCCGCCTCTCGGGCATTCATCACCCAACCGAAGCCTCTGGAATCTCATCTGAAGTGTTCCCCGGCCTCCATGTGGCTCCTTCACTGTGCTTCTCCTCCCACTCTTGTCACTGAAGAAGTTGCTCCTAACTAAATGAAAAATATGTGCGCACGGCGAGTCAATTTATTCTCTGACACAACCAATCCATGTGGCGTGATTTTATGTGCATGTCACGCTCTTCTAAGTGAGTTCTATGTAAGTCCATCCTACTCCCTACAACGAAACAGCCAACACAGGTGAGTCATATAAAAATATAATGAAACTATTATATATTATATATTACTTAAAATAAAAATACTTATATATATATATATATATTAATATTAATACTAAAATATGCAACTATAATTATTATTATTATTATGATAACAATATTATGAACTATTAACTCTATATATATAAGTTTTTATATTTTTAACAACAGACATATTACTATTTTTATATGTAAATATATATTAGCTTATATAATATTATTAATATAACTATAATTATTATAGTGTAGTATTTAATATATATATAATATATTGTGTTATATTATATAATGTAATAGTTATATTATGTATATTCTAATATATAAAATATATATTATATGAATGTTATTATATATTATTATATATAAAAAGAAAATAGAATAGATAAAAGGGGGGTAAGAAGGGTTTGGCATGGAAGAGAGGGGGAGGCAGAGAGAAGAATAGGGAACAACGGAGGGTTTCGGGCGGCGGCTGTGGGAAGGAAAGGCGACGGGGGGTCGGGTGCACGGTAGGGCAGGAGGAAGGGGCGAGGATGAAGGAGGGAGGCGCGGTTGGCATAGGGGAGAGTGGCGCAGCGGTTCGTAGTGGGGAACTCACCAGCGAATAGGGAGAGGAGAGCGGAGGCTTTGTGCGGCGCACCGTGGAAGAAGGGTCGGGGGGTTCGAATGAGGGTGGAAGAACATGGGATGCAGGATGTGGTTGTGCGGCGAGGGAGGAAGTGCAGAGAGGCTTCTGGTGCGGCGGTGTGGATCAGTTAGGGTTCGGATGACACTCCGACGAGCAGGGGGTTCGAATTTTGAGTTATGCTTTGCATTGAATATGGTTTACTGCTTTGAATCTGTTGTTGTGGTTTTGTTGTTGTTAATTTTATTGTTGTGCTGGAGGCTGGGGATGCGAAGAAGAAAGGCATTCGGTTGCTGCGGAGATGGAGGCAGGGGAGGCCGAATTTTTCTGCTTCTATTTTGTTGTCACTATGAGCTACTAGAATGGAGGCGGGGAGAAGATGAAGTAGTGGAGCGGAACGGTGAGGTTTGAAGGTAATGGTGAGGTAAGAGGAGAGAATTGTATCGGTAAGGAAAAAAATATAACAGTGAGGTGGAGGCAGAGTCACCATTACGTGAAAAAAGAATAAAGCAGCGGCGTAATAGTGAGGTAATGAATGGTTAACGGTGTGGTTGGTATAACAGCGAAGGAGGCTATATCGGTAGATTGGATATAATGGTAGACTGGAATGAGCTGTATCGGTAGCTGGAAAATAGTAACAGTGAGGTATAGCAGTAGCGGTGAGGCAATATAATGGTGGACTGGAGCAGAAATGGGGTAACGGTGAGGTTTTATGGGGCGGTAAAGGTGAGGTCATGTAACGGTGGACATAGCCTGGCGGTGAGAAAAAATGGAAATGGTGAGGTGTGGAGTAGTGGTGAGGTTTTTTTGTGTATCGGTAGCAAGGTCACCGCTACGGGTTGGACCGTGAGACTGTAACACCTACGACAAAAACAATAAAGAAAAATAATTAAACAAAATAAATAAATAGAAAATAAATAAATCAATAATTAAATTAAATTAAATAGAATAAAATTAAAAAACACAATGTTAAGAAAAATAAAATAAAATTAATGGAACTTTATGTAAATAATTGAATTAATTTGGGTTAAAAATTTATAAACATACATAATTAAAGAACAAATTAAAATATTTATAATTACTTGCTAAAATTAATTAACCAACTAATTAAAGAACTAATTAAATTAATGAATAAACATCTAAACGAATAAAATTAAATTGTTGAAACTATTTAAATTATTAAAAGTCTAAAAACCAAAAAGAGTTAGTTATTTACAATTTAAAGAATAAGGCAATAATTAACTTAATTAATGAATTAATTAAACTAACTAGAATAACAAATTGTAAAAATAAAAGAATAAATAAATAAATGTCTAATTTGCGAGACTAAGTTAATTTAAGACTTATTTAAAATGACACTAATGTACATTAAGATGCATGTTTTAATCTAAAAACAGATTATTTTAAACATCAAGAACAAAAACACAACACTTATGAAACATTGACTAAAAAAAATTATTTTAATATAAAAAAAGTCAATGGAAAATACAAAAACGATGTGGTAAATAGTGTGAAAAGACTACCACATCACTCTGAAACCTTAAGTGGCCGCGCAGGGGGAATGTGCTCCTAACTCCTTCAGCTCCACACCTACTCCGCCACTTTATGAGGCCGCGCAGGGTTCATCCATGCCTAACTCCTTTAGTACCTCGCCGACACCACCGCCTTAAGAGGCCACTTAGGGGGTATCCGCCCCAAATTCCTTCGGTTCCTCGCCATCTCTGCCACTGTAAAAGTATGTGCAATGGGCATCCTTCCCCAACACCTTCGACTCCTCACCATCTCCACCGCCATAAGAGGCCACGCAGGGGGAATCCCCCTGGACTCCTTCGGCTAATCTTTGACTCCTCCACCTTAAAGTCATGCGTAGGGGGCATCCCACCCCCCCCCCCCCCACTATTTCAGATCCTCACTGAGTCCTCCGCATTAAGAGGTCGTGCAGGGGGAATCCCCCCAGACTCCTTCGGCTCCTCGCCGACTCCACCTCTTCAAGAGGTCGCGCAGGGTGCATCCATCCCCGGACTCCATCGGCTCCTCGCCAACCCCGACACCACAAGAGGCTACACAGGGGGCATTCTCCCCTGACTAAATCGTCTCCTCACCAACCTCGCTGCCTCAAGATTCCACTCAAGGGGTATCCGCCCCTAACTCTATCGGCTCATGGCTGACGTCGCCGCCTTAAGAGGCCGCACAGGGGGCTTCCTCCCCTGACCCCATCAGCTCTTCTCTGACCACACCGCCTCAAGAGGTCATGCATGGGGCATCCACCCCCGACTCCCTCAACTCCTTGCCCACCCTGCCGCATCAAGAGGCCTCACAGGGGGCATCATCCCTCTGACTTCATCGACTCCTCACTAACCCCACTGCCATAAGAGGCAACACAGGTGGAATCCACCACCTGACTCCATCAGCTCCTCACCCACTCCAACACCATAAGAGGCCATGAAGGGGGCATCCCCCCCCCCCAAATCCATTGGCTCCTCGCTGACCCCACTGCCTCCAGAGGCCACGTAGTGGGTATCCTCCCTTAACTCAATCGGCTCCTCGCTGACCTCGCTTCCTCAGGAGGATTCATAGGGGGCATTCGCCCCCGAATCCATAGAGTTATCACTGACCCTGCCATCTCAAGAGGCTGGGCATGGGGAATCCCCTCTAACTCCATCAGCTCCTCGCCGACCCCTCCTCCTCAAGAATCCACGCAAGGGAATCCACCCCCGACTCCATTGGCACCTCGCCGACCCCCCACCTCATAAGGCCATGCAGGGGGCATCCACCCCTAACTCCATCAGCTCCTCGCCGACCTCTATGGCCCAAGAGTCCATGTATATGGCATCCACCCCTGACTCCATCGGCTCATCACCGACCCTGCCGCCTCAAGAGTCCGCACAGGGGGAATCTCCCTCTGACTCCATCGGCTTCTCACCGACCTCACAGCCTCAAGAGGCCATGCAGTGGGCATCCACCCCCTAACACCATCTGCCTCTCTCTGACCCCGCTGCCTCAAGAGGTCATGTAGGTGGATTCCACCACCCGACTCCATCGTCTCCTTCCCAACTCTGCCGCCTGAAGAGGCCACGCAAGGGGCATCCTCCCCAGAATCCTTCATCTCCTCACTAACTCCACCGCCTTAAGAGTCCATGGAGAGGGCATCTTCCCCCGAATCCTTCGGCTCCTCGCCGACTCTTCCGCCATAAGAGTCAATGCTGGGGGCATCCGCCAAAGTATTCTTCGACTCCTTTCTGTCTCTGACTCCTTAAAAAGCCGCGCAGGGGGCATCCACCCCTGAGTCCATCGGTTCCACGCCGACTCTACCGCCTTAAGAGGCCGCATAGGGGGAATCCGCCCCTAAATCTATTGTCTCCTCACTGACATAGCTACCTTAAGAGGCAATGGAGGGGGAATCTGCCGCCGACTCCATCGACTCCATGCCAACTCTGTATCCTTAAGAGGTCGCGCATGGGGCATCCTCCCCCAACTCCTTCGAATCCTTGTCAACGGTACCGACTTCAAAGGCCACGCATGAGGCATCCTCCCCCGACTCCTTCGGCTCCTCGCCGACCCCGCCTTCTTAGGAGGACGTGTAGTGGGAATCCACCCCCGAATCTATCGGCTCATCACTGACCTCATGTACTCAAGAGGTAGTTTAGGTGAAATCCACCTCCTCACTCCATCTACTCCTCACCAACCACGCCACCATAAGGGTTCGCATAGGGGGTAATCCACCCTAGACTCCTTAGGATCCTCACCGATTCAGCCACATTAATAGGCCATGCAGGGGCCATCCTCCCATGACTCCTTTGTCTCCTCGCTAACTCCACCACCTAATGAGGCCCTGTAGTGGGGAATCCGCCCCCAAAGCCTTTGGCTTCTCACTGACTATTCCTCCTTATGTTTCCATGTAGGGGGCATCCTCTCCCCAACTCCTTTGACTCATCCACCTTAAAAAGTCACGCAAGGGGAATCTTCCCACGACTCCTTCACCTCCTTGACATTTCTAACGCCTTAAGTGGCCATGAAGGGGGCATCCGCCCACAACTCCTTCATCTCCTCTTGACTCCACTAGCTTGAAAGGCCGCATAGGGGGAATCCACCCCCATCTCCTTCAGCTCCTCACCGACGTTGCCGCCTTAAGAGGCCGCGTAGTGGGGCATCCGCCCTCGACTCTTTATGCTTCTCGTCGACTCTTCCACCTTATCTGGCCGCGCAGGGGGAATCCTTCCCCAAACTCCTTCGGTTTCTCGCTGACTCCACCACCTTAAGATGTCGCACCGGGGTAATTCTCCCCCCATCTCCCTCGACTCCTCACCAACACTACCACCATAAGAGGTCACGCATGGGGTATCCACCCATAAATTCATCGGCCCATGCCGACTCCTTTGCCCTTATAGGGCATGATGAGAGAATCCACCCCCAACCCAATATCACGTCTCCAACAGCACCAACAACCATTGTGGAGGTGCTCCCGCACCTCTACCATTCGTCATATTGGTTCTCCCCATACCCAATGTCAACCATCATGGAGGTCCTCCCTATGCATCAAAAAAGTGTCCCTTTCTTATGAGATGACACTCCAGACTTCCATGCCTTCCAGGCTCCATCAACCCCATTGTATTGATGCTCCAGGTTTCCACGCCTTCCGGGATCCATCGACCCCATCGTATAGAAGCTCTATGATTCCATGCCTTCTAGCCTCTATCTGCCCCATCAAACCAATGCTCCCAGCTACCACACATTCTATGCCCAATCTTCCCCATTGTACCGATACTCTTAGCTTTGATTCCTTCTAGGCTTCATCGTCCCCATCGTACCGACGTTCCAGACTTCCACTCCTTCTGATCTCCATCGCCCCCATATGACCGACGCTCTAGGCATCCAAACCTTCTGGGATCTAATTCCCTCATCGTACCAACCCTCCAAGCTTCAAGGCCATCTGGGATCCATTTTCCCCATTGAACTGACACTCCATGATTCTAGGCCTTCAGGGATACATCTCCCCCATCATACTGATGCTCCAGGCTTCTAGGCCTTCTAGGCTCTATTACCCCCATCGTACTGACGATGCCGGCTTCCATGACATCCAGGCTTTATCACCCCTGTTGTAATAATTGACCAGGCTTTCACACCTTTCGGGCTTCATCCCCCCCACCCCATCATACCGATATTAAGGCTTATACGTAATACGGGCTCCATCACCCCGTCGTGCAGATGTTCGAGACTTCCACACCTTTCGGGCTCCATCTCCCCATCATACCAACGATGCTGGATTCATCTCCTCTCAGGACTGAAGGAATATTGTCATCCATACCACCCTTGCGACACTTTGTTTTATCCCAACCAACACATTACATCAACCACAGAGGTCCTCCATGTGTCCTTGACACCAGGTAGTGTAAGGTTCATTATGATGTATCCCCGCTCATCCACAAAGAACATCCCTGCATAAGATCAGGGAATTTTAGGGAAATCCCATCATATAGATTCCCCCCTCATCCCAACCCACCAGAATGGTGTAGAGATGACCATCCCTCTACCGACACAATCCTTGTGGCTTCACATCCTAGTTGCATGATGTTAAACTGCGTAATGACCATGTCATAGTTGCATGACATTAAATGGCATAACAACCACTGTTTTGGTCACAAGATGTTAAACTATTGGAAAGCGTCCTGGTCACATGACGTGAAGCTGTACAACATTTTTGTCAAATCTATGAGACATAAAAGTACATCAACTATGGTCAATGCTATGTGAACCTAAACGCCAACCATCACTCATCCTAGCTGGGTCCAAAATCTATGACCTTAAAATAAGATCCTTCGGTCCATGAAATAAGTCCATAAACTATTTACAACACCAGCGTCTATTACTATAATTCCAAATGCGTCTTCCCATTGACACACTCCGATGCATTGTGGTGTAGAACCCAGAGTGTTGGACTCCAAATGAACATAATACCAATCCATACACATGCTTAATATCATCCCTTTATTTGTATTTATGCCTTATTTCTTATTTGATTGGACCCCCTAACAGTACGGATGCTCGGCCTATGGATAGCCTACTGTCTTGATCCAAGCCCCAGAAAACATTAGATGAAATTTTACGACAGCTCCAGTGTTTTGAACATGGTCATCCATCGACTATCATTTTTCAATCCTCATTCTAGGTGACACGATATGGATACTGTGTTTCTGAACATTGTCAATAAATATCATCTGTTGGTAAACCACCATCATTGTGATCTAGATATCGGATGCCATGATTCAACCCTTTTTTCACCTCTCTATTTTTAGGTGGAACTCCAAAACCCTTGGTGTTACCCTTACATGCATCCCTGCACGTGGAATAAGTGGGATAGTGTTGTTGTGATATTTCCAACCTGACATATCCATTCCCCTTTCTTTGTACTTCCATGTGTCAGGGAAATCTCATCATTACTTCTTATTTCCCACACCGGACACGACTCAAGTGGGATTAGTAGTCATGGTAGGATGTGTACTGATATGGTTGAGTGAAACAATAATCATTATACATGATGAATTTAAACCACGTCACTGTCCTACATGACGTTAAACTACTCATCATCATCATGTATGACTTTAAACTACATCATCATCCTTCATTACATTAAACTGTTCATCATCATCTGATCTGATGTTAAACTATTCATCTTCGTCCCACATGATGTTAAACTACATCATCATCCTGCATGACGTTAAACAACAACATCATCCTACATGATGTTAAACTGTACATCTTCATCCCACATGATGTTAAAATACATCTTCATCTGGGATGATGTTAAACTGTGCATCACCCTCTTATATAACGTTAAACTATTCATCTTTATCTTTCATGGCATTAAAATGTTCTTCATCATCATGAATGACTTTAAACAGCATCATCATCCTTGATGACATTAAACTATTCACCATTATCTTGAATGATGTTAAACTATTCATCTTTGTCCAACATGATTTTAAACTATTCATCTTTGTCTATCGTGACGTTAAACTACTCAATATAATCTACCATGGCATTAAAATGCATCATCATCCCGCGTGATGTTAAATTGTTCACCATCATCTGAAATGATGTTAAACTCTTCATCTTCAACCAACATGACTTTAAACTGCATCATCGACCATCATGATGTTAAACTATTCTTCTTCGTCGCGCATTATGTTGATCTAAATCATCGTCCTGCATGATGTTAAAATGTTCATCATCATACCATAAGAAGTTAAACTTTTCATCTTCATCCCGCATGATGTTAAACTACATCATCATCCAACATGACGATAAACTATTCATAATCGTCCCTCATGATGTTAATCTACTAATTATTGCCATGAATGACTTTAAACTGCATCATAATCCTGCCTGAAGTTAAACAGTTCACCATCATCCTGAATGATGTTAAACTATTCATCTTCATCTTGCATGAATTTAAACTGCATTATCATCCCGCATGACTTTAAATTGCATCATCGTCCTGCATGACATTAAACTGCAACATATTCTTGCATGATATTAAACTGTTCGCCATCGTCCTGCATGATGTTAAACTGTTTATCATCATCCTTCATGACGTTAAACTGGTCATTATTGTCCAACATGACATTAAACTGCATGATCATCCTTCATGAAATTAAACTGCTCATCATCATCCTGTATAATGTTAAACTACTCAGTATCATCCTACATGACTTTAAACTGCATCATCGTACTTCATGATGTTAATCTTTTGATCATCATCCTACATGAAGTTAAATTGTTCATCTTCATCCCGCATGACGTTATACTACATCATCATCATGAATGATGTTAAAATGTTCATCTTCTCCATCATGACGTTAAACTTCTCATTGTCATCATGATTGACTTTAAACTACATCATCATCCTGCATGATGTTAATCTTTTCACCATCATCCTACCTGAGGTCAAACTATTCATCTTCTTCCTGCACAACATTAAACCACATTATCATCCTGCATGACTTTAAACTGCATCATCTTCCTACATGAGATTAAAATGCATCATTATCCTGCATGATGTTAAACTGTTCGACATCGTCTTTCTTGACATTAAACTATTCAACTTCGTCCATCATGACATTAAACTTCTCATTATCATCCTGCATGACTTTACACTACATCACCGTCCGACATGATGTTAAATTGTTCACCATCGTCCTGCATGACATTAAACTATTATTCTTCACCCCGCATGACGTTAAACTACTCATTATCATCTGTCGTGATTTTAAACTAATCATTATCATCCTGTATGACTTCAAACTTCATTATCATCCTGTATGATGTTAAACTATTCATCTTCATCCATCAAGATGTTAAAATTCTCATTATCATCCGTCAGGACATTAAATTGCTCATTATCATCCTGCATGACTTTAAACTGCACCATCATCCTGATTGACTTTAAACTATTCATCTTTTTCCATTATGATCTTAAACTGCATCATCATCTATCATGATGTTAAACTACTCATTATCACCCCATATGACAATAAAATACAAAACGGTCTGAGCTCTATGACCATAAACTAAGATCACAACTGACCATATAACTTGACATTAAACAGTGTGATCCGTCTAAACTAAAGGGCGTAAAACCACTCATCACTTGACCCGTATGACAATAAACCACAAACTTGCTGAGACTTCCCATCCTTGACCCAGCCTCAGGTCCCTTGGCCTTTCCAGCCCCCTGGCTAGGGTACTCATCTTGGAGTATACGATGTGGTATAGATTCACGTCCTTATTCACATCGGCCTATTTTTTCACGCCACACATCCCCCCTTTGAGACATCCCCCCATTTATCGTCTTTTCTGTCAGCACCAGCCCTGCCATGCTTCACGAGTACCATCATTTGGGTTTCAATCACTTTCTATATCCAAAAGGACCCCCGAATGGTATGAATGCTCGGCCCAAGGGCCCTCCTACCATTATTGACTAACGTACTCAAGGACTGTGAGTAGCAAATGGAAACAATCCATGTGTTGTGAATATGGTCAATGGTCAACGCTCAATTGTTTTCCACAAATTCTTCCACACAAGGGTGGATACTATGTTGTGAACCTGGTCAACAATTTTCCTCTTTCATTGTTTCCTCTTTGTGGTCATCCATATGCATGATGATTTTCCCTCTTTGTCCCATGAATATGACATTAAAATAGTCATATATAGTCCATGCTCTATGAACATAAACTATGATCACGTTAGTCCTCATAGTAGGACGTTAAACTAATAGTTGGCCATGACATTCTGTTCGTGGCCCAACCTCAGGCCGCTCGGCCTTTTCAGGCCCCTGGCTCAAGTTCACACTTATAAATGTACGGTGTGGTGTGGTATTATGTCCTCATTCACGTTGGGTTACTCATTGTGTCGTACACTCCCCTCATTAGGGTATCAGTCCATTATTTGCGCCATCCATTCCTCTAGAACTATGTATGTCTTGATTCCCATCCTCATGGGATATGTAGGACCACCCAAACGTCTAATCTTCGGGTCCTACCTCGCCTCCTAGAAACCTACCTATCATTTTGCCCCCCCCCCCGGCCTACATTCTTCAAGAAGAGGGGTATATGGTGTTGTATGGGATTATGTCCTCATTCACGTCGGGTTTATAACAACCACACCGCATTCTTCTCTCTCCTGATCTGTCTTAGCTCCCTTTCCATACCCTTATATCATTGAGTCGGATGCCCTTATATCAGGTCCCTCGGCCCTCTTCGGTGATTCAACAATGGGACCATGAGTACTCTGGTCATGATCTTGGAGTATCAGATTCTACTTGGATGTACTTACACCCATTTTTCAGGCTTCATGTTCCCCTTCATTTGGTCTTCCATCATCTTTCACATCCGACGAGACTCCCAAATGGCATTGATGCTAGGCCTTAGGGCTCTCCTACCATTACGGCCCAACATCCTCAGGGGTCTCAGACAACAAATCATTACATGCCCCATCTTGTAAATATGGTATGTGGTCGACACTAATTTGTTGTTCCCATTTCAGGCTACACAATATAGATGTTGTGTTTTGAAAATGTTCAATAGTTATCCTCCATTGTCATGCCAACCCCTTCGTGACTTGAGTGTTGGATAAATAATTCAAATTATTTTTCCACCCCATCATGTCCAAATATAAATTTGACACTCTTGGTACAATCCCTTAGTACGCATTTTCACGTTAGGAGGACGAAGCCACCGTAAGGCATTATTCAGGTCTCTGCACCGACTTCCCTTTGGCGTGTGTTCCAGGTATTGTAAAAAACCTCTTCTACCCGTGTTTCCCACAATGAGATTGACTAATGTGGGCTTAGGAATCAGATTGAGGTCTGCGCCTACTTGGAAGAATTCTACACCTCTGTGGTCTGGGCACTAAGACCTTAAACTAAGATATCTCTCTACGTCCTCGTCGCAAGATGTGAAACTTCATGACATCCTCCATAACTATATATGGCTTCATTCTCATACTCATGGGATATGTAGGAACTCTTAGACATCCCATCTTGGGACCAAACCTTGTTTTCACATTAAATCCCTTGACCTAGGGATTCTTTTAAGAGCATGTGGTGTGGCGTAGACTCCTATGGTCCACATTCACATCGGGGTATGTACCGCACCACAAATTTATGCCCTAGGAAGACATGTCCTTGATGCATGACACTAAACTAAAGTTCTACCCTAAACATGTTTAGGATGACCTATGTTAATCATGGGATGTGTCAGTTTCCTCTCCAGAGGGGATTATCCATATCAGTGTCAGTCTATGACCACGTCGTGCTTCAAGAACAATGTATGGATTGATTTCTATCTGAATGGGGTGCATAGGAATGCCCTAGAACTTTGCCTCGGGCCTAGACTAACTTTCACTTTTGGTCCCTTGAAGTGAAGAACATATTTTGGGGATATGTGTGTGGTCTTAGGTCCCAATTCACGTTGGGTTTACAGCTACTACACCACATACCACATTCATGTGATCTCCTCTTTCATTATTCATCCTATTTTATCACATTACTCTGCACGAGAACTCATGTCCTTGTCATGTGACACTAAAATGCAATTCTACCCTGGACAAGTTCAGGATGCCCCATGTTAGTCATGTGATGAACCAGATCCCTTTCCAGAGAGGATTTCCTCTATTAATGTTTGCCTCTGGAAACGCTGTGCTTAAGAACTACATTTGGCTTGATTCTCATCATTATGGGATATGTAGTGATGCATGGGAATTCTGCCTCTGGACCATCCCCAGGGTTATTAAACCACTTGGCTCCCTAACCCTGATCACGGTCTAGTCTCTATGACCTTCAACCAGGATCCAACAATCCATGTACAATGACTTTAAACTGTTATCCTTGGTCCATGCAGTATGACCTTCACACTATGTGCACCGTCCTCACTGTACGACGTTAAAAACACATTCTATCATCTTCATTGGTATGACATAAATATACATGTCATTCTAGGTCCTTACCATAGATGTCCTATTTATAAGTAGGTATGATCCCTAATCAAACAGATGTGCCCACCTAATGTGTCTTCACCATGCTGGCATAATTTAAAGAGTGTTGGACTCTATTAGAACAACAAATCACTCCACCCTCCATGCTTTGTGTGCCCTTTATTTGGACACTTGTCTTCATTCGCATCTAAAAAACCCTCTAACAGTATGGATGCTCGGCCTATGGCTCACCTTCTATCATGGGACAACATTCTAGAAGAATAACAGATAACATTCAGAGTCAGGCCACGTGATTCAAATATGGTCAGTGGTCAGCCCTCATCTGTTACCCCCATTTCATGCTAACAAAATATAGATATTGTGTATCGAATACGGTCAACAGTTATTTTTTTATTTTCATGCTGAAATTTGTGGCTGATTGTTTCTTATTGACTGGTCGATGTTCTGATGCTCTTCTAATGTTTATCGCAGCACTCGGGTAAAATCCCCAGCGATGATACTATTTTATAGTCAGTTTTTTTAGTTGTTTATATTCTGATTGGGGGGGGGGGGGGTTTATAGAGATTATGAAATAATTTATGAATGATTATTGATTTAAAAAATTTATAAATATTGGGATGAGTTCATTATTTGTGATTTAATATTATGATATCCTTGAGCTTTGTTTTATATTGCATTAAATTAATACCCACTTCACAAGAAGATTTTGATCAAAATTCCCAAGTGTTAAAGCTTTAATCCAATCCATAATTTTACATAGGGTTCTATTAATTACAATTAAATTTTTTTGGTAGAGTATTTTTGGTTCCAATAATCCAAGGAATCCACATATTAGACAAAACATGTCATTCATCCATGACATATAAAGTTCAACATACACAATATTAACTCAAAGAATACTAATCGAGAAAAGGCTCTCAATCACTTAAAATCCCCAAATTATAACTCACCCATATGGTAGATTTACTTAGAAATTTAAATATTTAGTAATTTGATTATAATTATTATGATGATAAATTAAGAAGATAAGAAAATGAAAGGGATAAGAGAAGAGTGGTGCATCGAACACACACACAAACGATGAAGGGAATTAAATACCGACATTAGATTGAATGGGAATGAAAAAGAAGGGAAGTGGTTTCAATTTTATTTAAACTATTTTATAAAAATTAATATTAAATTATAGACGGTGGATGAGAATAATAGATAATGAAGAAGAAAATTTCACTAACAAATAATTGAAAATAATGATATTATCAAGATTACAAAAATGAAGAACGCAAAAGTAAATGAAAACAATGAGAGTAGGAAAGGTCTCTTAAGTGGAAAATGAGTATGGTAGGTGCTCCCAAGCCCTTATCAAGGCTTTGGTCATTCCAATATGAGCTCATCTATTCTTAAATGCCAACCCATTTCAAGGATAGTAGGAGGATGTATTTATAGCCGAATGTTGTGGGTAGTTTGAATTCCAAAAATGCCCCTCCACTTGCATCAACAATTTGATAAATTAGACAACCTAATCTCGAGATATGATCTTCTTACAAATTTTATTTAACATCTCATCTATCTACTCTATGTATTTTTTGGCCAATGTATGTAAGGATCCAATGTTATGGCTGGTTGATTAAACAAAGATACTCTATCTATTCCAATCTAATCTTTTTTAAGTCCAAAATGTGAATGAGTTTTTGAATAAGAAGATTCCTTCAAATCAGAATGATTTATTCAGAAATTTCAGGCACCTATATCGCTTATTTCACACTACAAAATCTATGTTTAATTGATAATTACATCATGACATATGTCATTAATAGTGTCTGGATTTTAATTCCTGGACAGAATGGTTGGATGGACTTCGATCCATTAGTTAGGCCCTATGTTCATTGAGTTGGGCCATCTAATATTTATCAATTACTCCATGAATTTTTATACGAACTTTTGAGGAGAATTATGAATTTTTCACTTCTCCATTGAGCCCAGTAATTAAATCTTCATGGATGGTACAGTTTCCTCATAGATTCTATGGGCCTTCTTGTATGGTCCATACGAGGCTTAAAATGGAAGAATTGGCCCATGATCCCTTATAATGAAATGTTAGATATTGAATTAGGAATCCTAAAAACAATAAACAAACAATTTTGTTTAGTAGGGTAATATTTATAAATAAATTAGTAAACTAACTCAGTTGGACTACTTAAAAAAATGCTCAAAAATTATACATAGTATTAAAACATTAATATTTCACACAAATTATGAACATTTCATATAAAATAGGTAAAGGGAGTACATAATATTTCATGAAGGTATTAATAACATCAACTCCCCAACACATAATATTGTGCATGTCCTCATGTGAATCAAATATAAAAAACATTACAAAATTATTTTCACTCACCAACAAATATTAAAATTTTGTTTTCCCCAATCAGGGGTGGTTTAGACAATTTCACTCATCTATATAAAATTCCATCACAAGTTGTTAAAAAAAACATTGTTCCAAAAACAATTCATTTTTTCATGCTGAAATTTAGAAATAGAAAATGGTGGCCTACAAAACTTACTCCTCTCAAGATGATAAAAATTAATTTATTGAGCTTTACTAATTCACCAACCACAAGTGAAAAGCTTAGAGTTTATAAGAGATCTCTTCTTCCACTCTCTATCCTAAAATTCTCAAAAATCAAGAGGTCTTTTTAGGGGTTTTTCTGTGTCTATGGGACGGTAGGAAGATGATATCCAAAATACATTAAAAAGGTGGTAAAACACAGACATGGAAAATAAATGCACATTTTATTGTTGAAATGAGACCTGAAAGGAAATGGAAACACATATTCACAGAGGAATAAAAATATAAGATACGACAAAAAATAGGAACAAAATTGAAGTGGATGAGAAGATGAAATATTTACAATCCATAATACTTCTCCCAATGACATAATTTTTATTTTAATTCTTTTCTCTTTTTTTTCATTTTTCAAAAGTTGAACTTGAAAAAGATCTCACACTCATATCCCAACCCATGATTGATCTATTCATGACACTAATTGAAATACTCATAACAAGATAAAAGTATGAGGAAGAGTGATTTTTGACCCAACCAAGACACAACCCATTATTATTTTCATTTTATTTATTTATTTTTATGAAGTTTTTTTGAACAATTTTCAATATCATTAGTACAAGACAAACACATATGCATTCCCAAACCCCACTGAATAACATCCTATCCCCCACACTAAAATTGATTCTTTCCCTTGGGAATATTATATCATGGTGAAAATCAACAAAAGGGAACCCAAAATTAAATTCATTCCCCCCACACTTAAATTTAATAAAATTATGGAATGAAAATATATGTTGATATTGGTTGGGATAAGGAATTGGGATTATAATGTGGCTATCAATGAAATGGTTTTCATAGGCTCGAAGGGGCTTTCAAAAGGAAGATTAATGTATGGTTAATGGGAGGCCATTTGGCTATTATAATTCTCATGTGGTTCAGAAAATGCCTCTATCATATTAACGCACACTAATGTAATAAATTCAGCTCGAAGGGCCACAAACTCAATATTCACAAATGGGGGTGAAAACAATCATTCTGAAAAGATGATCATAGGTGGCCTTGGCATGAAAGCTAATTTTGTTCCTCATGGTTGGGAAAAATCATTTTATAAATCAAAATTTGATCATTTAAATTTATATTGTTTTTACAAAAGATTATTTTTCCAAAGTTATGATGAAAATACAAAATTTATGAGAAGAAACCCTGTCTTTTGACTCTCCAAAATGGTTGGACAAAATTTTAAATCTATATGGTGAGTATGTATGACTCTTTTTTATTATTTTTTAGTTTGTTTTAGTGTTTATAAATTACACATCCACACAAACAAGAATGAGTAAAAAAATTGATGAGGAAAGTGGTAAAAAACAAATTGAGAATGAGGGAGGATGAAGAAGAAAGAGAGAGAGAAAGAGAGAAGAGGAGTTAAAGGGAAAGAGGTGCCCCTGGGTTTGAATTTGGTGGGTTTCCATCTCTATCCAGTGGTGGGTCAACTGCAGAAGTTGGGGATTTTATCGAAGATGATGTGGTTCCATTATTTCATGTCCTCTCATGGTGTTTCGTTAACTGATTTCCACTAACCATAAATGTCCTTTTGGAAGAGGGGTCTTGGAATTGCACTGCACCAAATGGGTAAACATTAGTAATAACAAAAGGACATTCCCAATGAGAACTAAGCTTACCTGGGTGAAGCCAAAATCGAGAATTGAATATAATTTCCTTTTCACCTTCATGAAATACATTTCTAATGATGTGTTTATCATGGAGAACCTTGGATTATTCTTTGTATAGATTAGAATTATCATAAGAATCGGGTAGAATCTCCTCCAGTTTAGCCAATTGCAATAATATTTCTTCACTATATTTTTCAAGATCAAAATTACATGTTTTAAATACCCAAAATGACTTATGTTGGATTTCAACTGGCAAATGACATGCTTTACCAAAAACTCGCCTAAAAGGATACATCACAATGGCTGTTTTATAGGCAGTTTGATAAGCCCAATGTGCTTCACCAAATCTATCAGGCCAGTCTTTTCTGGTGGGTTGTACAATTATCTCAACCAGTATTTTCACTTCTCAATTAGAATTTTCAGTTATTCCATTTGTCTGTGGGTGATAATAATTTTATGTTTTATGTATAAACCCAAAATTTTTTAAAATAAATTGCATGGTTCTATTACAAAAATGGGTTCTTAAGTCACTTATCAAGGCACGATGCATACCAAATATGGGGAATATGTGTTTCGTTAGGAACTCACTAACATTATGTGAATCGTGCTTTCTAGTGGGTTTGGCCTTGACCGACCTAGAAACATAATCTACCATAAGAATAATGTATGATAATACATTGGAAGGGGGAAATGGTCCCACAAAATAAATTCTTCAATCATCAAAGGTCTCACAGAAAATTAAGGGGTTTTGGGGAATTTAATTTCACATTGAAATTGTGCCAAACTTTTGGAAAGTCAGATATGATTTACATAACTCATGTGAGTCCTTGAATAGTGAATTCCAAACTAATCTAGAGTTTAGGACCTTTCAGGAGGTCCTTTGTGGTCCAAAGTGGCCACCTCCATGAGGTGAGTAACAAAATTCTAAGATCAAGGAATTTTTATCCCCATCCACACATCTACTAATTACCATGTTAGCCCCAATTTTCCAATGTTTTTTGTCTTCCCAAAAATATTATTTTGAATCAATTTTCAACTTCTTCTTTTGTTCTTTTGAAAAAAAAATTATTAAAAACACCAGAAACCAAGTAATTTAAAATCGGGGCATACCACAGTATTTTTTGGAGTGCGAGATGAAAGATGTTCAGTTGGAAATTATAGATCAATTATATCAGAATAAGAAGAATTATAGATTCTACTCAAGTGATCAGCTACATGGTATTCATTTCCTGGTCTATCTTTTATTTCAAGTTCAATATCTTGGAGCATTAGGATCCACCTTATTAGACATGGTTTGGAATCCCTTTTCTTGAGTAAGAAATTTACATTAGAATGGTCTGTGAAAATAATGATTTTGGAACATAAGAGATAGGGCCAGAAGTTATCTAAGGAAAAACGAACTATGAAAAGTTTTTTTCTAGTGATAGTGTAGTGAGATTGAGTTTCATCCAATGTTTTTGAGGCATAATAGATGACATGAGGAATTGTTTCTCTTATTTGACCAAGATCATCCCCAGCGTCTCTATGAAAATCATCACACATCAACTCAAAGGGAAAGGACCAATCTGGGGGTTGGATTATTAGGGAATATGTAAGATCAGTTTTGATTTCATTGAAGGATCTCTTGAAAACCTCATCGAAATTGAATGTGACATAATTTTGGAGCAACCGATTGAGTGGGAGGAAAATTTTATAGAATTTGTGGATGAATCTCTCATAGAAACTGGCATGACCAAGGAATGAACAGTTGTCTCAAACAGAAGTGGTTTCAAGAAGTCATTGGATCACTTAAATTTTGGTGGGATAAACTCTGAATCCCTCTTTTGAAACTATGTGCCCAAGAACAATCCCATTTGTAAACATCAAGTGACATTTCTCATAATTTAACACAAGGTTACACTTGACACTCTTTTGAAGGACTGGAGATAGTTAATTCAAGCATGATTAAAATAACTCACCATAAATTATAAAGTTATCCATGAATAATTCCATCCAGTGTTCAATGAATTCGGAAAAGCTACTGATGATACACCTCTGGAATGTTTAGGAGCATTGCAAAGGCCAAAATACATTCTCTTATGTGAATATGTTTCAAAGGGGCATGTGAAATTAGTCTTTTCATGGTCTTGAGGTGCGATTGGGATTTGGAAATAGCCAGTGTATCCATCAAGAAAGCAATAGTGTGACTTTCCAGCTAATCGTTCAATAATTTGATCAAGTAATAGAAGAGGATAGTGATCTTTTCTTGTTTCAATATTCAATTTCCTATAGTTGATGCAAACATGCCATTTTTTCTTCACTCGGGTTGTGACTACCTCTTCATGATCATTTGTGACAACAGTTATCCCATCCATCATAGGTACAACATGAATTGGACTAACCCATTCTCTATCCAAAATTAGGTAGACAATACCAGCTTCAAGAAGATTGGTGATCTCTTCCCAAACTACCTCAAGGATGATTGTATTGAGTCTTCTTTGCGGTGGTCTAATTGTTTTGAATGATTCTTCAAGATGGATGTGATGCATGAAAAGGTCAAGGTTGATTCTTGGTATGTCATCTAGGTTCCACACTAAGTCCATGTTTTCCTCTAACACTTGATCATGTTTCGACTCCTCAGTTTCGGTAAGTGAAGAAGTGATAATGACAGGATAAGAGTGATCATGTAAAAGGAATGAATATTTCAAGAGTTTAGGAATAGGTTTTAGATTAGTCTCATCTATCATTTGTGTATTAGACATCTCCGGAATGGATGAAGGGACTTCAGTTGCTTCATATTTATTTTCCTTAATACTTTCCAAGGTGGAGAAGTAGATATCCGAGTTGATGTGGGACTCAAGAGTGTTTTCAAGATCTTCTAGATTGATGGAGTCTATAAATGAGAGGTCAGTGTCAACATCACCATTTATAACTTGGTTAATCATGGTTAAAATTTCACAAGATCCTTTCTCATAAGAACATGATGAACATGATGGAAAGAGGTTCAATCAACTCTCAGAAGTATCCTCAGAAGCATGGATTCAGAATGCAGTGTGATCTTCAGATGGGTATTAAATGGCTTGAAAAATGTTGAACATGACCAGTTGGTCCCCAAATTCCATGGATAAGATTCCTGAATGGCCATCAATTTTGGTTCTTGAAATCATGAGTAATGGTCTTCCTATAATTATTTGAGATCAAGAATAGTTCGTCTCACCTTCCATGTCGAAGACATAGAAATCAGCAGGGAAGATAAGATCATTGACACGAACAAGGTCATCCTCAGTTAAACCCTCAAGACTAGCAGTGCTTCGAATGGATAACTGAATTAAAATACCTGTTGGATGTAAGGGACCTAGACTAAGGTTGGAGAAGATAGATTTGGGCATAAAATAAATATAGGCTCCTAGGTCAATGAGTGAATCATCAAAGTTGGAATAGCCAATTTTGCATGGAACCGTAAATTTCAATAGATCTTTGCTCTTAATGGGAATAGACTATTGGGTGGAAACATTTTCAAAGGTCCTATGTTGCCTATTATAGGTATCAAAAATCCTTTAGAAACATGGAATACTTATGAATTTTTTTAGTGGACTCTAAGAGGGTAATGTTGACTTCAACACGTCTAAACATGTCAATCATATCAGGATCATGTTCAAAGGACTTATTTGGCTTAGAAACAACTTGAGGAAAAGGAATTAGGTTCCTAATTGGAATAGAAGGAGGCGAGGGAATGGTTTTCGGTTCATTTTCATATTTAATTTTCTTTTCATTCTCTAGGTCAACATTTAATGAGGGGTTGGAGGACATATCTTGAGGAATATCAATTTTGTTTCTCGATCTAAGTGTAATAGCACTTACATTACCATTGTGGTTGGGTAATGGTTGAGCTGGGAGTTGGGATGAATTTGATTATTGTTACTGGCTCACGTGGTATTCAAGATGAACAATTTTGGTTTCAATGTTATTGAGACTTGAACGGGTGATGGAGGGAAGATCTTCTACAGCGCTTCCCCATGTTTTCTTGGAAGAAGAGGCTTTTCGTGGATTGGGATTAACTTGATTTTCGTTCTTGGAAAAGCAATTGTATTGGTTTGGGAATTTGGGAGGCTCACCAGGATAGTTGAATCTATAAAGAAGATTTATCCTTAGAGGTTGATGAATAAGAGGATAAGTTTGTTGGAAGTTACAAAAACCATGACCATATTGGAACTGGTTTGGGTTTTGATGAGTGTAGAGACCCAAAGCCTGACATACATGGACATTACATTACTTTTGCGGAATACTTTATACATAACAAAAATAGACACACAAGGACTGTAATAGTTTAGTGTATTTGGATACTCCGAACGTAATCATCTAATCATGGTGAAAGATCTTCAACATCTACCATAAAGATCTTCCCCTTTTGGTTTTCTTACCTAAAACCTTTCTTTAAATCCTGTGGAAAAGTAAACATATAAAGGGTGAGATCAAATGCTCAGTAAGGGTAAGAATGGATAAAACAAAACAAATCATATACATTTGAACTTAAAAACATGATCATAATATTTAAACATCAAAATCTTGGGCAATGACATAATACATGGCAGTACATAAGGCATAGATCATAAAGAAACATTAATAATAATAACATAGCATGGGAATAAAACATGTTATTGGGGCAACCAGTAAGCACATGATATGATTTCAATATTAGCCGAGGCATTGCTGACAAGACCATCTTAGTGGACAAAGTCCCTTTCGGAATCGATTTCACTCCTCGATCCAGTCCTATATTACTGAACTAGATTAACTTACCATTCGAGCCATGTCTATCTCATTAGATAGAAATCATTACCCAATTCATTGGAGGGAGATATAGGTCCCACCCATTTCATAATGAAATCATTCTTACTTGTTCCACAAAATAAACATAATTCATTCTTCATAACCCAAAGAATAAAATGGGTTTCATAAACATCATCCCATCATAACATAATCCATATAAAACAAATGGATATCATTTCATAATAACATAAGTGAAACCATGTAAAACATAGAGACATTATACTTGAAACATACACATATGAAATAATGTCATATTAGATGGAAAATGGTTTTGATAAAACACCTGAGATGAATTCTTGAGGAAAATATCCTTTCTTCTTCAAAATCAATTTCTTTTCAAAAACCGTCATGAAATTTTAAAAGAAAAATATTTTGTTGAAAATTAGACATGAAATCTTTTGGAGGAATCTTCATGAAAATAAGTCTTTATAAAACCGTAAAAAATCCTTTCATGCCGTATATGTTAAAAAACATTCTTCTCATACTTTTGCAGAAAAAGTCAAAAAGAACCTCGAACTGAAAATGACAGAAGATTCCTTTCATATCTTTACCAAAAACTCCCCAATAGGTAAAATTGGACTAATTTTTTTTAGTAGGATAGAAATAATATTACACATTTAAGAAACATGTATGTGGATAATAAATATGCCCTAGAGAATATCGAAGTATAAACAATCTCGGATAAAAATTGAGATTGTGAAATTTTCCCTTACCTTAGGTCCGATAATCTTTGTACATGTCTAAACCTCTTGTATAATGATTTTAATAATGTCATTGACTTATTACAGAATCGTATTCATTGTTATGATATCATATATGGTTCACTTATGACTTTATATTACCCGTTCTTTTGTAAATTCCTTGTTAAAGCAGCATTTTCGGTAAAATTGTTTCATTTATCATATGTGTTTCAACTTTTTGTTCAAGATATTATTATTTATATACTTATTTACATAATTCCAGAATTTGAAACATGATTTATATATAATATATATTCAGCATATATATATATATATGTGTGATAGATTGATAAATGGAATGAAATACACCGTTCATGGAGACGGTAGGCCGTACATACGCATGAACGTTGTTTTAGTTTCCTTATTGAATTGAATGGAATTATGTAGATGAAAAACATATATATATATATATACATAAATCCAGTATCATTATTATGTCATATATTTCATTATTATTCATTATATATACTTTATAATCATTCATGAATGGATAACATGGAGAATGAATCTCATCGCGTCGTGGAGATGGTAGTCCGTAAATACGCATGAGCGATGATATCATTCCCATGACAGTGGAATTTTATTGAAGTGTATGTATAATATTTCAGAATAAATATCACTTTAAAATAATCATATATAGTTATTTATTTACACCATTATACCCATCCAAGTAAGGTGGTGGTCGAAAACAGATTACACCACGGCATGGAGACGGTATTCCGTACGTACGCACGCGCGGTGATTTCGTATTCCATAGGATGGATATAAGGTGAAATAAGGTTGTTTCATATTTATAATAACATATCAGTATATAAGTAATACCAATTTTATTACTCCATAATGAGACAACTAAAGAAGAAGAAGTAGAAGAAAAAATAAACTTGAGAGAATTGGAAGAAGAGATTACCTCTTCTTCAACGCACCTCCTTTAAGCTTCGTCATAAAGAAGTAGAGTTTGTATTTTGAGGAGACCATATCATCTATAATGTTTCTAGGGTTGTTTAGAAAAGAAAAGGGCAGTGGTTTTTTAAGATTCAAGGCTCAAAAGGGCATGAAGAGAAGAGGGAAGGGGTGCCCTTTTTTTAAGGGAGGGTAGGGGCACCTTTGGAAAAACATAAAATATTATTTTATAATAAAGTCATATTTAGATTTAATAGTTCCAAATTAATTCATTTAGAATATAAGGTGGGTATGTATCGAAATAATCTAAACAAATATATTTTAGATAGGTTTGGGTCATTATATTAACCTTATCTTTTAGTTTTAACTCTTATTTAATTAGATTGACATTTACCATGTCACTTTGTATTTTTATATTATATAGTTAATAAACATTCCATATAATTCCAAGCGACCCCCAAGTGGTACATTAATGATACACCTATCATGATATAAGTATCTTGGCCAAACCTTAAATTTTTAGGAATATAATAACAATTAATCATATAAGTATTGTTTTAAAAACTATTTTATGTCAATTTTTGACACTATTTGGTAATGGATTTTTGTGAAAATCCTAACAGCATTATTAGATCCAAAATAGTTAATTAATTCAATACTAACATGTCATATTAACCTATAAATTTTTTTTAATTCATAAAAAGTCTCAAATTACATTTATTTGGGTATTTATAACATCAATTATTTTAATATTTCATTATTTAGGTAATTACTGCATCACCATTGTGTCATAAATATATTAAATTATTTAATGTCTAAAAATTATAAATAAAATACGATTATCTAGGAAATATTTTTATATTTTTAATAAATATTTACACTCGAATTTATCTTATGTATAACCCTATATTAAAAATGTTTTAGTAAATAAACTTTGATTTTAACTCTTTTAACTCTTCATTGAATTAAATAATAATAAATGTCCTAATCTAATACATGTGGATCTAAATGATAATATTTTACTCCTAAGGTTGTTTTTGGTCGAATTAAACTTATCCAATAGAATTAATACATGTTTTAGGGTAATAATAATATAATTTGTACCTTTAATTACCCTATTTACTTTTAACCGTGGTAAATAAAAGTAAAAAGTTACTATTCACAAAAAATTATTTTCATCTCATTGAACCAAATTTTAGTCTTTGATATTAACCATGTCTCTCAGATTTTTGAAATTAAACTCACAAAAATGGTAAAATTATGTTTTATGTGAATTTCCAAATTCTCCTAGGAGGTGAGTAAAAGAGGGTGAAAAGTTCAATAAACTTTTTATATATATAAAAATTATTATAAAATGACTCCAATTAATTGCATTGAACTTATATAGGTATTATGTATCAATTTTTACGTAAAATAAATTTAAATAAAATAAATAATTATTTAAATAAAAAGTCGGTTTTTAAATAGTAACGTAGTGTTTTCACTATTCATCAAAAATTGAATGTTTTCAGAAAAATAGAAAAAATTCACACTAGGAGAATTTTGATATTTCGAATCTAAAAATGAAGTCCATTTTCAATGATATAATTTTTAAAATTTCAAAAAGTGGATATTACAATTCGTAACGGGTAGTTTATATAATATTTTAATAACATATCGTTGTTTAGTGAAACTCGATATTGCGTATAACACACGCTATCGTGGAAGGTCACGATTTCATGTAAAGCAAGACAAGTCAGGGATGCGTGTAGTGCAACCTCTTTTTGGTGTAGCGTACAACAAAAGGCATCAATGAAATTAAAAATAATATTTTTCATAAAATCAAGGGGTGTTACATTCTACCCGCCAAAAAATGAATTTCGCCCTCGAAATTCGTCGGGGTTATAAATGGTTTACTACTTGAAAATTTCTTTCATTGAAACCCACATCGTAAAAAGGATTACCGAAACTTGGATTTAAAAACTAACGTATGAAACGTAACGGTTACCCAAATTAACTAATCACTGGGTTTCCACATTAGAGAACATAGGTGAAAATATGGATATGAAAGAGAAATACAACCATCATCTTCTGATGAAGAGTGGTAGAGGACATGGCTATGAAAAAGCCAACCATTACAAAGCAATAAATTTGTGATGATCTAAGGTACCCTATGATTCATCAGATATGAGAGCACTAGGACAACATTTTTTTCAAGAACATTTTCCTAATGTTGAAGAATTTGAATTAGAAGAAATACTTACTTTATTTCGGTATCATCTCACCGTTTCTTCTGCCTCAAACAATTTCCACTACATCTCTTAAAGAAATGAATTTGAATTTGTCTTCTATGAAGTGTTAGAAGATTATGCGATAGAATGATAGATCATTCCATCTATTTCTATCGCAAAAGGTTTAGCACAATTTAGTAAATATGCAAAAGTCCATCTATGCTGAGATTAATCGTATATGGTTGCTAACATGGACTTATAATTTAGCTAACATAGTGCTTAATAAAATAAAACTGGTTTCTACTAACCAAGGACTTCCTGTAGGCTTGTGGTAGGTGATAAAGGCATGTCACACTTTGGTTGTTGGTTCGATTCCCGCATCCTTGTCCAACGCGACGGGTTGTCGCCCGTCCTACGGGTTTTCCTTTTTTCTAAAACTATACTATTATAACATTCTATGAGTAATATCGAAGAAAAATTTCTATCCTTAAACAATACTAACTAATGTTCAACATAATCCATTTGAATTTTTAGGCTTATCCAAAATACTTTTTTCCAAACTCATAGTATAAACAGAACGATTACTAAAAAGGTCATAAAACAAGCATGTGAATACCATCATTTATCCCTCATATATCTTGTTGGTCACATTCCAATCATGTGAATACCTTAACCATGTATTCTCTTGAAAAATTAATACCCATTTGACCTTAGTTAAAACAGGAATGCTGCATAATGATAACTCCGTCCACATACCAAAATCCAAAAATTCTATATACTCAATCCATGATAAAACTTTGTCCTTATATCAGTCATGGGCTCATGAATACTGTCAAACATTTCATTTTCTCATTATCCCTTCATTATGCGCACATCATTTTCTTTAAAAAAATATCTCAATCACTTTCCATGGTTACTGATACCATAAAATTATTGAAAACCACAATAGAAAAATGCATAAATATTCCAATATTCCCCGATACTATATACAACATTATTTTGGAATCCCATTACATAAACACTTAATCATTCCACCACATTGTTGTCATATTCAACATCACTAATAGTGATCAAATGTGACTTCCCTTTGTCCTTTTCCATAAGTGGTTGCTCGTGTCGATCATCATTAACCCTTGGATTAGGGCATTGATTAGAATAATTCCCCATTTCATTGCACTTGAAGCATTGAAGTGTTGGTGGTGCATTCTCTGTAGTATTTTATTTATTCACATCAATAGAAACCCTTTTTCCATTACTTATACACTCAGCTGCTCGATGGCCATATTTTCCACACATAAAACATTTTCTAGTCCCTTTAAGACAATCTCCACCATGCTTCTTTCCACACTTTGAGCATAAAGAAACATTGATCTTCGTTTCACCATTGTTTTGAGATTTCTCCTTGAACTCCATCTTTCGTTTCTTGTCCAAACCATGAAATGGATATGTAACACTAACTTCCATTTCTACCTTTATAGAACAACGCACAGTTTCTTCATAGCAACTGAATTCTCTTATAGCTAATGTCCTTCGGAGACTTGGTTTTAATCCACTGAAGAATCAATCAACTTTACATTCAGGTTGGATGATAAAGACAGATTCATACATTAAAATCCTTGTTAAAGTTTCATCGTATATACCAACAGATTCATCATCCTTTTTCTTAAGTTCAAGGAACTCCTTTTCCATCTTTGTTCGAACAATATGATGGAAGTACTTACTGAAATACAAGTTCTTGAACTCGTCCCATTCCATGGATTCAATTTCATCTTGGGGCCTTGTATTCTTAATTAGAGTCCACCACTGGTCTGCTTCACCTTCTAAATGGTAAATAGCTAGAATGACTTTATCATGTTCTGAACAGCGATGTATGGAAAATATCTTTTCAATGGTAATGATCCATTTTTCAGCAACAAGTGGATCAGAAGACCCATTGAAATAAGGTGGACGTTGCCTCATAAAGGACTCAATAGAATATTGTTCCCTTCTCTGCTCATTCAGATGTCCAGAATGATTCATATCTTGAGTAAGTATAGCAATAATATTTTTCACTCCATCTCCCATAACATTGGTTTGTTCAGGAGGAAAATAATTGAATTTTCCATTACATTGATCAATACGGTTCCTTCGGGTTTCAGCCATCGTCTAAACCCCAAAAAGAAGAGTGTGAGATGAAAAAATCATGCTAGGGAAAACAACATAATAAAGGGGGATTACATTCGATATCTAACATCTTATGTTTAATTATAATATCATCACCATAATTATAGGACTATAACCTATACTTATACTTAACCTTAGGTACATCCCAAGACATACCTTATAAATATCTCTAGGGATCTCACTAAAGTTTTCACATCCTAGTTTACAAAGGTTAACTAAACCTTTCCTCTGATACCAACTGTAGAGACCCAAAGCCCGACATACATAGAAATTACATTGCTTTTTCGGAATACTTAATACATAAAAAAAATAGACACACAAGGACCGTAATAGTTTAGTGTCTTTGGAAACTCGGAACACAATCTTCTAATCATGGTGAAAGATCTTTAAAATCTCTTATAAAGATCTTCCCCTTTTGGTTATCTTACCGAAAAAAATTCTTTATATCCTGGGGAAAAGTAAACATATAAAGGGTGTTCTCAAATGCTCAGTAAGGGTAAGCATGGATTAAATAAAACAAATCATATACATTCGAACTTAAAAACATGAACATAATGTTTATATATCAAAATCATGGGCAATGACATAAAACATGGCAGTACATAAGGCATAGATCATAAAGAAACATTAATCTTTATAAAATATCATGAGAATAAAGCATGTGATTGTGGCAATCATTAAGAACATGATATGATTTTCATAATAGCCATGGCATTGCAGGCAAGACCATCTTAGTGGACAAAGTCCCTTTCTGAATTGAGTTCACTCCTCGTTCCAGTCCTGTATTACTAAACCGGATTAACTTACCGTTCCAACCATGTCTATCTAATGAGATATGAATCTTTACCCAATTAATTGGAGGGAGATATAGGTCCCACCAATATCATAATGAAATCATTCTTACTTGTTCCACAAAATAAACATTATTCATTCATCCTAACACAAAGAATAAAATGGGTTTCATAAACATCATCCCATCATAACATAATCCATATAAAACAAATGGATATCATTTCATAATAAGAAAAGTGAAATGATGTAAATTATAGAGACATTATACTTGAAACATACACATATGAAATAATGTCATCTTAGATGGAAAATGGTCTTGATAAAACACTTGAGATGAATTCTTAAGGAAAATATCCTTTCTTTATCAAAATCAATTTCTTTTCAAAAACCGTCATGCAATTTTAAAAGAAAAATATTTTGTTAAAAATTGTTCAGGAAATCTTTTGGAGGAAGCTTCATGAAAATAAGGCTTTATAAAACCGTAAAAAATCATTTCATGTCGTATAAGTTAAAATAACATTCTTCTCGTACTTTTGCTGAAAAAGTCAAAAAAGAACCTCGTACTGAAAACGACAGAAGATTTCTTTCATATATTTACCAAAAACTCCCCAATAGTTAAAATTGGACTTAAATAGTTTTAGTAGGATAGAAATAAAATTACACATTTAAGAAACATGGATGTGGATGACAAATATGCCCCAGTGAATATCGATGTATAAACAATCTCGTATAAAAATTGAGATTGTTAAATCTTCCCTTACCTTAGGTCCGATAAGCTTTGTACGTGTCCGAACCTCCTGTATAATCATTTAAATAATTTCATTGACTTATTACATAATCATATTAATTGTTATCATATCATATATGGTTCACTTATAACTTTATATTACCCTTTCTTTTGTAAATTCCATGTTAAAGCGACATTTTGGGTAAAATCATTTCATTTATCGAACGTGTTTCGACTTGTTTTTCTTGATATTATTACTTATATACTGATTTACATAATTCCAGAATTTAAAACATGATTTATATATAATATATATTCATCATATACATATATATATGATAGATCTATAAATGGAATGAAATACACCGTTAATGGAGACGGTAGGCCGTACGTACGCATGAACGCTGTTTTCGTTTCCCTATTGAATTGAATAGAATTAAGTAGATGACATAAATATATATATACATAAATAAGGTATCATTAGTATGTCATATATTTCATTATTATTCATTATATATACTTTATAATCATTCATGAATGGTTAACATGGAGAATGAATCTCATCGCATTGTGGAGACGGTAGTCCGTACGTACGCACGAGCGATGATATCATTCCCATGATCGTGGAATTGTATTGAAGTGTATGCATAATATTTCATTATAAATATCACATTAAAATAAACATATATTGTTATTTATTTACACAATTATACCCATCCAATTAAGTTGGTGGTCGAAAAAAGATTACACCGCGACGTGGAGATGGTATTCCGTACGTACGCACGCGCGGTGATTTCGTTTTCCATAGGATAAATAGAAGGTGAAATAAGGTTGTTTCATATTTATAATAACATATCAGTATATAATTAATACTGATGTTATTACTTCATAATGAGACAACTAAAGAAGAATAAGTAGAAGAAGAATGAAACTTGAGAGAATTGGAAGAAGAGATTACCACTTCTTCGACGCACCTCCTTTAAGCTTCCTCTTAAGGAAGTAAAGTTGGTCTTTTGAGAAGACAAGAACCTCCAGAATGTTTTTAGGAAAGTGGAGAAGTTAAAAGGGTAGGGTTTGGACGATCTTCAAGTCTCAAAATGTCAATAATAGAAGAGGGAAGGGGTTCCCTTTTTATAAGGGATGAGAGGTGCACCTTCGGAAAAACGTAAAATATTATTTTATAATAAAGTCATATTCAGTTTTTAATAGCTCAAAATTTATTTATTTCAAAGCTAAGGTGGGGATGGGTCTAAATCCTCTCAAAAAATAGATTTTATATAAGTTTGGGTCATTATATTAACCTTATCGTTTAGTTTTAACTCTTAGTTAATTAGATTGATATTTACCATGTCACTTAGTATTTTTATATTATATTGTTAATAGACATACCATATAAATCCAAGATACCCCCAAGTGGTCCATTAATGATACACCTATCATGATATAAGTATATTGGCTGATCCTTACATTTTTAGGAATATAATAATAATTAATAATATAATATTTGTTTTAAAAACTATTTTATGTCAATTTTGAAACTATTTGGTAATGGATTTTTTTTAAAATAATAACAGCATCATTAGTTCGAAAAAAGTTAATTAATTCAATACTAACATGTCATATTAACCTAGAAATTTTTTTTCATTCATAAAAAGTCTCAAATTACATTTATTTGGGTATTTATAACATCTATTATTTTAATATTTGATTATTTAGGTAATTACTATATCACCATTGTGTCATAAATAAAATAATTTAATGTCTAAAATTTATAAATAAAATACCATTAGGTAGGAAATATTTTTATATTTCTAATTAATATTTATAGTTGAATTTATCTTATGTATAACCCTATATTAAAAATTATTTAGTTATTAAACATTGATTTTAACTATTTTAACCCTTCTTTAAATAAATTAATAATAAATGTCCTAATTTCATCCAAGTAGACCTAAATGGTAATATTTTATTCATAAGGTTTTTTTTGGTTGAATTACACTTATCAATAAGAATTTGGACATGTGTTAGGGTAATAATAATATCATTTGTACCTTTAATTACCCTATTTACTTTTAACCATGGTAAATAAAAGTAAAAAGATACTATTCACAAAAAATTGTTTTCATCTCATTGAACCACATTTTAGTCCTTGATATTAATTGTGTCTCTCGGATTTTCGAAATTCCACTCACAGAATAGGTAAAATTTTTTTTTAGTTGAATTTCCAAATTCTTATAGGAGGTGGGTAAAAGACGGTGAAAAGTTCAATAAAATTTTTATATATCTAAAATTATTATAAAATGACAACAATTAATTAAATTTAACATATATAGGTATTATGTATCTATTTTGACCTAAAATAAATTTATATAAAATAAATAATTATTTAAATAAAAAGTCGGTTTTTAAATAGTAACCCAGTGTTTTCACTATTCATCAAAAATTTAAAGTTTTCAGAAAAATACCAAAAATTCATCCTAGGCTAATTTCGATAAATTGATTCCAAAAATGAAGTCCATTTTCAAAGATAAAATTTATAAAATTTCAAAAAGTCAGTATTACTATTCATAACTGCTAGTTTATATAATATTTTAATAACATATCGTTGTTTATTGAAACTCAGTATTGCGTACAACACAAGCTATCATGGAAGGTAGCGATTGCGTGTATTGCAAGCCTAGTCAGGGATGCATGTAGTGCAAGCTCCTTTTGGTGTAGCGTACAACACAAGAAATCAATGAAATGAAAAAGAATATTTTTCATAAAATCTCAGGGTGTTACGATGAGGTTATTGAGGCGGATGTGAAATGGGATTCCCATATTTCAAGTTACGGGTATATGTAGAAGATAAATGCTCATAATGGGGTTGGCTGAAGTTTCTAACAAACTGGCCTGATAGTTGATGGTTGGGGTTCCGCTGAGAATTTGCTACATTGAGCTCCATTGGTCTAGATGAATTTGATTGACCCTTTTGATGTTGTGGACATATGTTAGTTGGATGTGATGGAGAGTTGCAGATTCCACAGTTTTTGACAGTTTTAGGAAACATTGATTTTGGAGAAGATGAGGTTTGGGATTTGGATGCGACAGCTAGTTGTCTCACAAGACCTATAAGTTCACTCATCCACTCGATCATCTTGTTTGGATCTATCAATTGATTGTCTTGGGATTTTTTGACTTGAGCATGGGCTCAAGTATGGAATTGTTGTGTGTCTGCAACCATGTTTCTTATAAGATTTCTTGTTGTTGTAAGGATTTTTATCATAATGATCACCTCCACTTACGACATCAATGAGGGTTCTCTCCATATCCAATAACCCCTCATAGAAGTATTGGATCAAGATTTGGTCAGGTATTTGGTGTTGTGGGCAGGTTTCAACAGGATTTTTGAACCTCTCCTAGTACTCATAGAGTGATTCATTTGGGAATTGATGAATACCACATATTTCCTTTCGGATATAAGTAGTACGAGAAGCATAAAATAATTTATCTAAAAATAGTATCTTCTTTTCATTCTGTGTGGTTATGGAAGCATGAGGGAGGTAGTAGAGCCATGACATAGCACTGTTATCTAGGGATAAATGGAATGTTCAGAGTTTGATTTGTTCCTCAGAAATGCCTTGAGGCTTTATGGTAGAGCACACCACTTGGAACTCGTTAAGATGAAGATGTGGATCATGATTGGCTAACCAGTGGAAATGAGGGAGAAGATGAGTCAAACTCGATTTGAGTTGAATTTATCTTTTATGCTTTGATATTGAATACCAGGAATATCATAATTCATATCTGTGGTAGCAAGTTCTTTAAGTGTTTTTTCCCTAGGATTGGCCAAATCTAATTAAATTGGTTGGACAAGGAAAGGTTCTTGAATGAGTTGAATATCTCTTAAGTTCCTCCTAAGTTGGCCAAGAGTTATCTCAATTTTAGGGTCAAAAAATTATGAGGGATTGTTTGAGAAGCTACAGTGCATTCAGAGAGATTTTGGAGGAAATAGGAAGACGAGTATTTCTTTTTGTTTTTTCTGTTTATGATTTTTATGAGAAGGCGGGTTTTTTTTGTGTTTTTTTCAATCAAAATTTTTTAATTTTTTTTTACAATAACCACAAACTAAATACTATTTAATTTCACCATCCCTAGAAATGATTCCATATTAAATGTGCGGCCGATTGTCACCTATCGACCGGTAAACGATTTGATGCTCTTTTAATGTGTATAGCAGTACTCGGGTCGAATCCTCAGCGATGATACTTTTTTATAGTCGATTGTGTTTAGTTAATTTTTTTCTGATTGGAGGGTTTTCTTTGCATATCTTATGAAATAATTTAAAGATAAAGTTTTATTTAACAAATTGATAAATATTGGAGGGAGTTCATTATTGGGGATTTATGCTTATGATATCCTTGAGCTTTGATTTATATTGCATTAAATTAATACCCACATCACAAGATGATTTGGATCGGAATTCCCAAGTTTTAAAGATTTAATCCAAGACGTAACATAACTTAGGGTTCTAATACTTACAATTATGTGTTTATGGTAGTGTATTTTGGGTTCTAATAATCCATGGAATCCAAATATTAAACAAAACATGTCAATAATCCATCACATATAAAGTTCAACAGACACAATATTAACTCAGAGAATACTCATCGAGCAAAGGCTCTCAGTCACATAATATCCCCGAATTATGACTCACTCCAATGGTATATTTACTCAGGCATTTAAATTATTAGTTAAATTATTATAATTATTATTATTATAAATTAAGAATATATTAATAATAAATGGATAAGAAATTAGTGGTGCGTCGAACACAGGCACACAAACAATGATGGGAATTAAATACCGAATTTAGATTAAATGAGAAAGGAAATCAATGGAAGGGGATTCAATTTTATTTAAACTATTTTATAAAAATTAATATTAAACTAAATAATTTGGATTATAATAATAGATATTGAAGAAGAAACATGAATTAAAACAAAATTAGAAAGAAACAAACTTACATGATTACAAAAATGAAGAACACAAAAGTAAATGAAAACAAAGAGAAGAGGAAAGGTCTCTCAAGTGAAAACATGAGTATGGAAGGTCATCCCAAGCCATTTTCAAGGCCTTGTTCATGCCAATATGTGTTCCTCTCTTCTGAAATGCCAACCATTTTCAAGGATAATAGGGTGATGTATTTATAACTCAATGTTGTAGGCTGTTTACATTCCAAAACTGCCCCTCCACTAGCATCACCAATTTGACAAAATAGATAGCTGAATCTCAAGATGTGATATTCTTACACGTTTTATATAAATATCTACTTTGTCTACCCTGAAAATATGGCAGCCATTGAACTTAAGGATCCAATGTTAGGGCCGGTTGATTAAAAAAAGTTAATCTGTCCATTTCAATCTAACCTTTGTTAATTACAAAATTTAAATGGGTTTTTGAATAGAAATATGCCTTCCAATCAGACTTATTTCTTCAACAATGTTTGCCTCGTATATCTTATCTTTCACACTGAAACATATAAGCTTTATTTGATGATTACATCATGATATATGACATGAATAGTTTCTGGATTGTAATTCCCAAGCCGAATGGTGGGCTAGAATTAAAAGCATTAGTTGGGCCCCTTGTTCATAGAGTTGGGCGCTAAAATTTTTATACCTTACTCCTTGAATTGATATCCTAATTTCTTAGGAGAATTAAGAAATATTATATTCTAGATTGATCCTAGTAATTCAATTTTCATGGATAGTCTAGTTTCCTCATAGATTTTGTGGGCCCTATTGTGTGATCTATATGAGCCTTCAAATGGAAGACTGGGCCCATGATACCTTCTAATAAAATTATGGAAATTTAATTAGTAATCCTAAAAAAATAACCACATAATTTTTATTAGTAGGGTAATATTTATAAATAAAATTGAAAACTTACTCAATTGGAATACTTGTAAAATTGCTAAAAAAATTATACTTAGTATTAAAACATTAATATTGCACACAAATTATGCACAATTCATATAAAAGAAGTATTGGGAGTATATAATAAGTCATAAAAATATTAGTAACATGACACACCATCCATACAGTGTTTCGGATTTTGGGTATTGTGATTCACATTTTCCACTCTCCCCAGTTCGGATTGATTCTAATGCCCCTGGAATTACCCTGCTCTTGCACCAGAGCACGGTGGGAGAAGCTGGTCAGCTATTTAGAGAACTATGTTCTCTAACTGTGACCCTTATCTATTTTAGGATTCTCCCAAATAGTGATTGATGTCTCATTCTGATCCCCTCACACCTTCCGTTGTTTAGTACTCTCATACATGAGCTCTTATTGTCTCTTGTTTCCTACAACGAGCATGTATCATGTAGGCTAAGAGATTTATTCGACTATTTATTCAATAAAATCTAGATAAAATGGACCACAATGTGCGTGTTTTCCTTTGTCTTCTCCTAAGAATGTGGCCCGCCTCACCCTCCTCATCCTCTTTAGACCCCAATCTTTGGGGGAATTTGTTGACACCAGAAGAGGAATCCCCAAATTTTTCAAATGCTCCCATAAATGATCCAAGATTGTAGCACATTTCGTAAGCTTCCATTTGATAGGTTGTAAATCCCCAATGGAGTTACAAATTAGGGGTTATGGACATTTGACATTGGGCTGCAAAACTGGTTCGCGGAGCCCATTCGTGAAGTTCCCTCCATGATCACAGAGCGGAGGAACATGACTGAAGGCCCCTGGGGCCCTACAGCAGTATAAAGCTCCTCCTTCGCGAATCCACCTCTGGGAAAGAAGGTGGGATGCTCTGTGAACCACTTTGACATTCGTGAAGCCACCGCGAAGTAAGGAGGTAGATTGATCCGCAAACCCCCTTTGATGTTGGCGAAGCCACCATAGAGAAAGGAGGTCGGATGCTCCATGAACCCCTTTGAGATTCATGATCCACCACGGATCAAGTACGCGTGATGATCTGTGAACCCCTTTTACGTTTGCGAACCCATAGTGGAGTGAGCTATGTCTTCATGCCAAGTGGGCTTTGATTCGTGGAGCATATCCCCTATAAATACCTAGCTCACACCCTTCATACTGGTGATCACGCCACCCCTTGGGTGGACGATATCCCATTTTGCAGAGCTCATCATTTCTTTGTGAAGCTTCTCTGTGAATCAATGCTCCGCGAATCTATCCTCCGTGATTCCATGCTCCATGAGTCCATGCTCCGCGAGTCCATGCTCCGCGAGCCCATGATTCGTGAGTCCATGCATCGCGAGTCATTGCTCCGAGTTTCCTTGCTCAGTGAGTCCATGCTCCCTGAGTCCATAGTCCATGATTCAATGTTATGTGAGTCCATGATATGCGAGTCCATGCTCCATGAGCAGAATTCCATCGTGAAGCTGCTTCACGAGACCCCATGCTCCATGAGCCCCTTTGCTATGCAAATCTACTTCACGAATACCTATCCTTTGCAAAGCTCCTACCTTCATGCCCACTAGTCCATACAACTGGGGTTGCACCCCCACACCGCCACTCAGGGTGAGTGTCGGGCTGCGGTACCGACCCTTCGAGTCGGTCCGTTCACTGCCATCACTGAACCCAATGATAAATGGATATTCCCACCGTGAACTTTTCCAGATGGGGCGTCGACATTTTTCATTGCGCCCTTATGTGCACTCACCTTCAACCTATGGAATACCCTAATTTGAGATAATACACCAAAAACCACGAAACACCTTGAGTCGACATATTCGTCTTTGTTTGTTTCCCATGTCGTGAGTTGAGATTCTCATCATCAATTCCCCAAGTACCTTGAGTCGAACCTTTCCTCAAGTAACACATCCAAACCCCATCACCTGGCTCATATGCCAGGTTGACCCAGGAAGGGCCACACTTGCATATGTCCAAACACCATCCATTGCTAGGCACCTTATGCATAATAGTCTTATCTACATGACATTAAATTATAATAATCCCTATATGACCAACATAGGATCCCTATTACTCAATATAACAGATGCCTTGTGCACCAAGCATAATATGACAACAGTCCTATCAACATGACTATAAACTATAGTGCACCCTATGTTCCTAACCTAGGATGCCTTTTCCCCAAAAGAGAGATTCCTTATGCTCCATGAATGAGATTCCAGTACTATTATCTACATGAAATTAAACTATAGTAATCCCTATATGAAAAACATAGGATGCCTCCTACACAATAGCATAGATGCCTTGTGCGCCAAGCATAAGATGCCGACAGTCCTCTTTACATGACTATAAACTGTAGTATTATGTATGTTCCAAACATAGGATGTCTCTTTCACTAAATAAGAGATTCCTTATGCTCCAAGAAAAATATGCCAATAATAATATCTACTTAACTATAAACCGTAGCATTCCCTATCATTCAATAATATAATTCCTATTGTTCCCAATAATAGATTCCTTATGTGACAAGAATATGATGCCTCATGTGATGATTACAGTGGCATAATCTCAAGAGTGTTTGAATTCGTTCAAAAATTCCATCACTCCACCTCAGGCTTTGTGTGTCCTTCATTCAGAACATCATCCACTTCCTTGTCTGAAGGAACCCCTATCATCCTTGTCCCATGCCGCATCAGCTCACCTACCATAATGATCCAACACCCCAAAAGACTTTGGAAGACACATTTTTTCAGGTCCCGTGTTTCGAACACGATCAGAATTCAAACCTCATTTTTGTGTCCCCATTTCCGGATAACCCGATATGGATGCTGTGTTTCGAACATGGTCAACAGTTATCCTCCATCGTCACTCAACCCTCATTACCTTCTAAATTTTGGGCATGTAATTCACACATTTCATCTCCCTTTGTTCGGTCTGTTTCCAATTCCCCTTATCATTATCCCTCTTGGGAACTAGTTCCTAGGTGAAGGCCGCAACCCACATGTGGGTTGGGATGCCCTCATGGCCAGACCTAAGTTTGACACCAGGGCATATTCTTTTCATAATCCCCATTCACCATTGACGCTCCATAGTGGTACCCGAGCAGTATCCTTGAATAATCCCCATCCTCCATTTTCGCTCCATAGCGGCACGTAGCAGCTTCCTTGTGTAAGCCCCATCCACCATTGCCTCTCCATAGAGGCACCCATGCATCTTCCTGGTGTAATCCCCAGTTACCATTGTTGTTCCATAGTGGCACCCGGGCAGCTTCCTTACATAAGCCCCATTAACCACTCTTCATGGATTCACCTTTCCACCGCGATCTTCAAGTACTTGTCACATATGTTTTCTCAAACTGATCATGCCTCGCAAGGGATTAGAGTAAGAATTGACCATGACATCCTCCTAGGATATCCTAGAGTGTATGCCCCAATCACCATTTTGAACTACGTGGTCTTTGATCCTTGCCAAGGTAAGGTACATAGGATACCTTCCTGAGGTTCAAGCCCACCATCCATTGGTTCTGACCCCCCAACACATTGGTTCCCACTCCTCTTGAACTTCTTGGTCTTTGATCTCTACCAATGAAAGGTACATAGGAATCCCCTTGAGGTTCAGGCCCACCATCCATTGGTTTTGACCCCCTTCGTGTCGGTTACCACTATACCTGAACAACATGGAATTTGATCCTTGACAAGGCAAGGTATGTTGGAATCCTACCTAAGGTTCATGCCCATCATACATTGTTCTCACCCCCTTCACGACAGTTCCCACTCCACCTGGACTATGTGACATTGATCCTCTCTATGGAAAGGATGATAAGAAGCCTCCCTGAGGTTCATGCCCAACACCCATTGGTCTTGACCACATCGAGTCGGTCCACCTCATTCTGCATAACGTTAAACTATACACCCCTTTTTCCGGCATGGCACTAAATAGTACCCTATTCAGCGGTAAGCCGTTTGGACCCTATACAGAGGTAAGAAGTTGTTCCCCCATCCAGCGGTAAGCTGTTGCTATCCCCCATTCAATGGTAAGTCATTGTCAACCCCATTTAGTTGTAATGCGTTACTACCCCCATCCAGCGGAAATCCATTGTCTACCCCATTCTGTGGTAAGTCGTTGGAGTCCCCAATCGACGTTATGTTGTCTTCTGATGAAATATGTGGGACTTTGATTCCCTGCCACATAGATTAGTAGGAAGCCTCCATGATGTTCAAGCCCATCACCCATGTATCATCCTAATCTATCCCTCGACCACATGGGTTCCAAGAAGATCACGCCCCATCCTGGAGGTTTTATTTCTTCCAGATCCCATCCATGCATCCATTCTCATGGGTCACCTTCTCAGGTGTCTTATCATGTTACCCAACAACACAGACTTTGAATCGTTGCCACAGGGATATGTCGAAAGTCTCTTCGAGGGTCAATCCCAACACTACCTTCACCTTCATGATGGTCCCATCTCATTCCCCCTCCACATCATTCAACTCTCCATCATCCATACAAATTCTCACCTGGGTCACCACATCCTAGTGGATCATGTCATCCACCTCTTCGCTACTTCTAGAAGTACTTGGGACGCTTTCTATGTGTAATCTCGAGCATGTATCAGGGTTTTTGTGCTTTCTGTACACCCTGATTCATGAGACCTTATAACTACATGGGTTTTGATCCTTATAGTGTACACAGGGTACGTAGGAAATGTCCACGAGGATCAATACTAGCTAATGGTAAACCTAAGTGTTCCACCATTCTGGGGTGCACAATCCCAGATCTGCCCTCAATGGTGTCCAGATAAGACTTCAGAGTGTGAAATATTCCCTTTATGGGACACACCATCATGTGTATTCTCTTATAGAGTGTTCTGATCCATCCACACAACAAACCATCCAGGTATTCCCTCCTTGATATGTACCAATCTGATTCGTCTCTATGGGACATTCTGATCACTCACATTCATTATCCAGAAGATGATAAACTTGTGGCCTACCTCATGTTAAACATGAGATTCTTGAGGAAAACATTAGAAGACATGCCCCTAGCATACGATATGCCATGACTGATGTGGGATGCCTTAGGTTATGTGCCCTTGAGATGACCTCTTATGAAGAAGAATACATGTTCCCCAATGTCCATACATCTATATATGCCCTGACAAACATGATGTTACCGTCTACTCCGACCGAAGGTTTATACCTTTTCAAGACCCCATGGAGGGTCCTGACTGACTGATGAAATGTAATGAATTGATGTCCACAAAGATATGGCACCAGGAACGAGATTCATGAACCACGACATAATCTTTAAGGGAGACCCAGTCTAGGTGATGAGTTTCGCGGAGGAGTCCACCGAAGGAAAAACCGACATCGCATCATCCTCTTTTGATCATGGAGTAAACATCCCAAAATATGTGATGGATGATGCCTGCCTTTGGAAAGCAGGAATGCGGGGCAACAGCTGCATGTCTTGCACAGACAGATGCGTGTTCCCCAATGAAATTTTCGGAAACAATGATATCTTTTGATGAATACTTATCCCTTCCTAAGCATCAAATATCACCCATTTATTATGTTTTATACTCCCAAAGGATGAGATGATATTTAATATATGGATATGGTGGGTGAATTTAAGAGATTAAGGGCCTTATGAAAGGATTCACTTTTTTGTGTTTTATATTTACCACTTGAATGTACGGTTAAGATATGTTTCTACTTTTCCAAAACTACTAAACTCTTTGGTCCTTTAGGATTTAATTACTTTTATATTGATTTGATGTAATTATTTAACCATCGAATCTAGGCTATTGGGTTTGGGGTCATTATAGTTTTCATTGATTCACTACATCTAAGGGTCTATGAATGAACTCATCATATTTGTTCAAACATATCAGAGAATAATATGGATTTTCCATCAATCATATTGATGGAACACACCCATATATTGGCACATATTCAACATCCTTTATGGTATCGGTCTAGAACTCTAAGCCCAAATTTACTAAGAGGGTCTCAATACAGTGCTCAAAACTCAAATGAAAATGATATCATTACATCCCCTAAGATTCATCATATTTATTCTTCATCAGCTGAGTTAGGGAAATCCATCATGTCACAAAGAGATGATGAGTACACTCTTTCTATATCCCTTACCCCATCATCATAATAACATCAATGTGACCTCACATAATCAACTGACTTAGATTAGTTCACATCATCTCATGTATTTCATAGTCTTGAAGCCCTTCCAAACTCAATGAAATTTACTTTATCACCTAATACTACAACGAGTAATATTGAATGAGAAGGAGAGGTGAAAGAGTAAGAAACATACAGGGATGACATCATGGATGCCACTCCAAAATTGATGAAACGTGAATCTACTACTATTGATGAACTCAAAAAAAGTAAATATTGGTTTAGGGGAGTACCCAAAACAATCACAGATTAGAGAGTCCATTTATTCAATAGAACAAGAGGTATCTAACTCTTTCTCAAAGAAACATATATACTAGTTTTACTATAGTTACACATAAATTAATGACCTCGAACCTGAGGTGGACACTAACAAGATAGGATTTCCAGAAAACCTACTAGATTACATGCATAAATCCAGAAGTACACACCCAACTCATGAAACCAACATTGAGGCTGAATATGTCAATATTATCCAAAACTATTTTAGTTGGGAAGTCCAGTATCCAGAATGACCACCCAACATTATCTTGGTAAATAAGAATAATGGGATAATCAAGGTTTTAATTGAAATTAGGGACCTTGACCAACATTATCTAAAAGATAAATTCTTAGTACCAACCATTTAAATTATAATTGTTGATATGGAAAGATATCAATCGCTTTCCTATCAACAATGTTTTGACCACGTGGATAATATTGACACTATATTCCACAATTTATAACATTACAACTTGTTGATGAACCCCTTTATATGTGATTTTAGGTTTACATCAGGGAAAATTCTCTTGTTATTGATACACCATAAGGGAATTAAATTCAAAAATATGATGACAATGTTTATCCTCATTACATCACCTCCTAGGAAATTAGATGAGCTGAGGGGTTTATAGGGACACCATTCATATATTTGTAACATTAAACAAGACCTCATAAGAATGTGATTTTCCTTCACCATATTGATGAAAAAGGGGGCCATATATCATTGGAATGTTGATTGTATACAAGAGTCCAACATTATAAATAATTATATTTTGATTCCACCAGCGTTAACATTTTCTATAGAGGGAATATCATGTGTTTTTACAGAACATCTAGGGAATGATCAGTAGGTTCATTCCTTTTATAAATGAATGATTATGGTTATGAAATCATGGTTTGTTATCGCAGTCAATGAATTATTTATACAATGACATGTTATACAAATATTGAGAAAAAAATCATCCATTAAGATTCATTGTCAAGATGTGAGGAACTATCTTCATCACGATGAGGTCAATTTGGTGTATCATATCTACCCATTCAAATGAATCCTTAGACATACAATTTAGATAGGAAATTTGGAATAGTGGAAGGAATTATTATAGAAGTTTGATATCTAGTTCATTACTTATGAAGCACTAAATGTCATGCATTAGATGAATTACATGTATAACATCCATCTATAGACACAATTTCATTAAATAAATATTTCCCTGATGAATAGATATTCTATATTCGAGATCCCCCTAGACAAGTGAAATGTATTTTTATGGTGTATCTAGAATCCCAACAAAGAAGACAATGGAAGACCACATGCTTAATAATGTTGGATTGGGAGTCATGCTCGTATCCCTATCAAAGGAAGTCTGATCTTAATCCATAATCATTCATGAAGGCTATAGTAACAATGAATGAAAATACCCTGAACTCAATATAGGTTTAGCTTTGGCCCTTCAAATTATTGAATCCACTTTAAGGATAAAAGCAATTCAAATTTGGTAATAAATAAGGCAATTTTTATAATTCAATAAAAATATTTAATACCCATTATTAACTACATATGAGTAATAATAGAATAATTCACCTCAAATATTATATTGAGTTACATACAATGATCACAGAATAGCCAAAATAGTTTATTAGATAATGTATCCATGAATTTGGATGATTTTTATTGGGATGAAATAGTCATCAGCATTACTTGTTGATGAATTGTCTCGCCTATTTTTCAAGTCAGTATGGAGGAAATAAAAGATTTAATTATATCCTATAACTAGATGTCCTTATTACTAGATTTTTTATAACCATTATGTACTGACTCCAAAATGGATTTCTCTCATTGGAAAAATATTAAAAATAGAATTCCCGATGATGAGTGACCAAAATTAATCTTATTGATATACCAAATCACAAGAAAAACATATATAAAGGAGGTTTTTTGGAGTCCTTATTTGTTTAATTGATATATAATATTATTCTTCTATCATAAATAAGTATATATGGGGGCCTTTAGTTCCCACTAGTTATATTTGAAGTTTTCCAATCAGAAAAACATGCGTGGATTTTTTTGATGGTCAATGTTATTAGATTGCACAAAATTTTCCAAGAAGTAACATTCATACAATGATGATTCCAAAATCACCCACAACCACCATAGTTATTATAAAAATAAAAATACTCTTGGACATTCTCTGTATGGGTAATGGATGTTGTAGGTCTATATCATCTAGCCAGGGCCAAACAATTCAAATACATGCTCACTACAACTGACTTCTTCTCTAAATGGGATGAATGTATACCCCTCAATGAATTATGAACCCAAATCATAATCATATTCATGGAAGTAAACATAATTACAATATTTTTTGTCCCTCACATGATATTGATAGACAAAAAAGGCAACAGTTGTTCTGTTGAGTTTGAGAAGTTAAATTAGGAGTATAAAATCATATCCAACAATTCATCTTGCAGTCAAGAAGTGAAAACAGTTAGCATATAGGACGTTTAAAAAAATCTACAAACAAAATATAGAATATGGTGAATAAAGATTAAAAATAATGTCCAAATATACTCATGAATGCCTTATGGTCCTACCAGACAACAACCCGCACTTCCACACATGAAACCCTATAATTACTTGTATATGGGACTAAAAAAGTCATTCCCATTATGGTATAATAAATCCCAACTCTATTTTATATTTTTGATAAAATAACTATAGGTGAGAAAACCAAAAAATGTATGGATGATTTTGAGTTGTTTTATGAGAAGAGAATGCATAATTTTCATAACATTGATGTCCACTAAAATCATATAGAACAAGGTTTTATCTAGAATGTTTACATTATCTTTCTCCTATGATGATAGTTGGAACTGTTCACTAGGACCGCAGTGATACCAGTGAAAAAACCACTAAAAATGACACAATGTAGGAGAGAACTTATTCAATATGAATGGACCACTATATATGAGCTTATTAAATGATCAAAATGGATTTAGAGCTTCTTATGGACCATACCAATGTGATATTCCTCATGAAATAACTCATGTGATTAATCTAACATTCTTAATTTCTATATAACATTAAAAAGACATGGTTTCATTATTCATTGATGCATGACATTAAACTACATTGCTTTATTGTTCTTGTATGCATGACCTTATAATGAACATTGAATTCCCCAATCAAATGATGGGAAATTTCATGAGAATAGGTCCCAAATTAAATCCATTAAAAGGAACTCCATGTGGTCTTAGTCATTTGACATTAAACTATTGGACGCCATAGTGCTAACAGTAAGACTCGGAAAAACATATCCAAATTCCCTAGTCATAAGAAGTTAAATTATATGAAAATTTTATTTCTATATGGGATACATCGTCAGGGACCACATCCTTCATGAATGATGTAAAAATATATTTGATTTTTTCTTTCCATGAGAATATCATAATCTTTGGTGATGGTCTCCCACCACACCTTCATTATGGAACTATGTGTGTCCTTATTATCCTACCAGTGGAATAAATAGGGTTTATAAGACCCTTTTTATAGTTCTCAACCATGAGGTAATGGATATATCCTCTCTCACACATGCAAACTAACAGTGATCCATACATGATAATTCACCTTCTATATCCAATGCTAGCCCAAATTTTGAATATGGTCTAAATCCATTCCTTGTATACATTTCCCATATGAATTAGCATTATCCAAAAACCACAAAAATCATGGTTTAAAATTTATTTCCTGATATCCGATGTACGTAGGGATATCCTTTTTCTAGTAAGACTGATATTACTCATTCGTTCTATATAATTAGGTAAACTTAATCCCCATTGCATGACTTTAATCAATAGGGTCTCCATGAAATTAATATGTAATGAATCTAATTATTATGTGATACATAGGTATTCGTAGATTATACCTCATATCCCAACCCTCGCAAGATCAAAATTTATGTATCCATCCCTTTTATTAACTATGATAAATGGAGTAAAACTTTCATGCTCCTTTTTTGTCACATCAAGCATAGCTCACATGGGATATCTATTTTTTGTAAATAATTCCCCACATGTTTAAGGAATATTAGTACGTGTCCTGCTTAACATGGTCCTGGATAAATGAACTTAAATAACACACCAAAAAACCTTACCAAATGATGTTAAACTGTAGGGTTAACATCAGTTTCGTTATAGAAATCCATGAACAAGTGGTTGTATGATTCTTAAATTGATTAGATATGTAGTGATACACATGTCCTATATCCAAGTCCAACTAGAATATAAAAATGACCCCACCCCCTTGGTCAAAATAGGAGGGCCCAATATAGGTTCTTACCTCTTTCAGGAGGTCATATGAATTAAATCCCATTATGTATAAAATAATTCAATCACAATAGGGATTACTTGTAGTAATAAATGTTTCATTATATTCACTTTTATAATATATTTAGTGACACCGATATCATATGTTTTGGCCCCATCGATATAACATAATATACCCCTTTCTTCACGTATGGGTTATTCCTACAGAGGGAAATATTCCTTTCTATTCTTAGGTGAAACTGATAGGAAATGATCCCTCCGTACTTATCCACCTTACACACACAAAATAATATCTTTTCTAATAAATATTAATATCTATATAATTTCTGTTTCCATGTGTAATATAATTTGTGAGTCTTGTTGACACAATTGTGTTGAATATGCATTGATAAACACTAGTTTATCTCTTCATGACTCTTCTACAAAAGGTCTTGTCAAACCGAGTCACATTAGTCTTTAAGAAAGACATCATATATCTTAATAAACACAATAAATATTATTCCATAATACTTTTTTAGAACATTGTTATCATACATTACTCGAATACATTCCCCATATCACATCATGGATCTATAATCCCATATATTATAACATAAAAACTTCCCCTCTACTTTTCTGAAGGTGATGGAACATTCATTGACATATTGTTGAGAAATGGAAATTTGAAAATCTTTAAGTCAAATAAATATTACCTGAAATTATAGACCTCAAAACCTTTTAATAATATCCTAAACTACATGGTATATTTCTTGTTCACACACCATTAAACTATATAATTATTTAACCTATGTATGAGAGGAGTATTTACTCTTGTTGGTTGTCCATAACCTACTCCACCCTAAATAATAGTGTAAAACATGATTTTCATTCCACAAATACACGTAGTGATACCTATATTCTATATTATATTCCAAAATTTTATAGACTCAAAATAATTTTCTCCTCTATTCATAGAAACAACCACATATTGGGAATAAAATTATGGATTTTCCTAGGACCCGTCCTTTGAATGATTTTGGTCAAACCAAAATACCCCCTCATTTATATACAATCCAAATTTGTGTATGAGTGATTTTAGGATAATGACATGTGCCGACAAAGATGCTCCCTCTATTCTCAAACATATTCCCATAAAAACACCCTTCATGGTCTTCATAAATATGGATTATCATAAATATATATTGGACATCATTAATAGAATTTATGATACAAAATGACCAAATTGTTTTTCCCAAGGATTGATACACACTAGATTGGATTTTCATAAGTCACTAAGAAAAAGGTCCTAATAACGATATGAAAATTTTGTATTTATGAGAAACATATTCTAGCACCGTAAAACTCTAATAAATTACTATGGAAACCATATTTTGAACATAGTTAGTGGTCATTCCCTTCATGCTTGTCTCCTGACATGCTTTTTTTCATAAATCAAAAAAATCAAGAAATAGAATTCCCCTTTTGGGAAAGTGGAGTATTTTAGAACATTCATGGACAACATGCACTACTTTGTTCATCATTCTAAAACTCTTGGTCAATATTGTTCAACCTAAATCACTGGTTCCATTAGCCTATGTTGCAAAACTCTTAACACCCCATGAAAAGTGATATATTACTCACCATGTTGAAAACCAATAAATGGGCACCTTATGTAAAAGTCAAGTATTATATCATAAGAAATGAAATGCACATGCCTTAAATAATTATTCAGTAATGAAAAGAAATATGCATAAATAATTTTGGCAAAGAACCCTCAAGGGGTGGAATAATAAAAACCTAAATCTCACTTTTATATTTATCTTCATTTTGACTAAATAAAAAAATAGGCTGATTAAATAAAATAAATTTATTTATTAGGATAATTTATGTGATTCTTATAATAGTAAAACCACACCCACTTGACCGCATGGATTTGGAAATAATTAATGTATCCAAATACATTTGAGATATCTCCAAATGCCACAAAATGATTTCTGAATTCATCAATGTTTTTTTATATTTACCAATAAATTAGATTATTTTCATTCCAAAAAATCCTATTATATAAGGGGAGGGGAGATTTTATTGACAGTGAAAAATTAGTGATATGGAATATTCTAGAAGACCAATTATATTATCATCACAAAGGAAATAAATTTTTGGTTTGGGTAATAATGTCTCTCTATGACGGAATAAGATACTGGATGGATTTCCATAATTCATAAGAAAAATACACAATGTGTGATAAATATTCCATATAAATTCATCCAAATCAAGAAATTAGTGGAGATAAAACTCCTCCAAGAGTAGGTCATGGATTCCAAAACTCGCTAATAAAGATTTTTATAGTCATTAAATTTTATTTTTCAGTTTATTTTGGAAATAATTTTTTGTATACTATACATTTAGGATAATAGTTCTCTATTAATGGATGGATGTGACTAGTCATGGAGTCAATATGGATATACAGATTAAAATTTAAGGCTATCAGTAGTCGTTACATTTCTAATGAGGAATTAATGTTCCTTATCCGTGAATTATTGAAATCCATTCACACAACCCCATTTGTAGATGCCCCTTTATTCTAGTATACTCATGCTTGTCCATTCACAAAGGTCCACCAGCTAGTCCATAAATAGACCCTTGCACCACTAATTTTATGGAGAACAGACATCATCCTAGATTCCAAAGAGAGGTGTGATCTCTGCTCAACCTAGTTTCTCACACCCCTTGTTCTCTATTATTTAGGAAAACCATTATGTCCTGCCAGCACAAGGATGAGAACACCAATCCATCACCATTGAAACCCACCACCTAGTTTACATAGACTTGGGAAATCCCCACATTGCTACCCCACACCTATGTGAACCATACGTGGGAGACCCACAATTGGGTGACAAAAACCTAGGCAACCCACACTTGATGACCCATACCTAGGTGAGAAAGACTTGGGTGATGCACACCAAGCTAATGGATAACAAGGTGACACATAGCTCGTCGACCCATAATTGGGAAACCCATAGATGGGTGGCCCATATAATGGAAACCCATAATTGGGTGACCCACACGTATGTGATTTTTTTCCTCGGCCTTCATGAGAAAGGATGGTCAAGCGTATTGAATGTTTTGATTTCATCATGTGTGACATGTCAACAGGGATGATATCTCATGTATAGGTGTCTTTTGGATTATTATTGATCTCTTATGTTCACCCATGTCTATTGAATTTAAGTTTCTTGCAGTGATGTTTTGGTACTTGTATGTATTTCTACATTGTGCTCGTTGTGTACTTAATTTTTTGAATTTTGATATGTCTTCCTTGGAAAGAGATAAATTGGTTTTGACTTGGTTTCTAGAAATGGGTTTCAACTGAATCTTTTTAATCCTCTTTGTACAAATTTGGAAATATAAAGATCACTTTCCCGTTCTAAAAATTCATTGACACTAATGAAATGAACCCAGATTTGAAAATGGTTAAGGGCAATGGTTTGTAATTTTATTTTGAGTAAAATATTTAGAAAACCATAATTTTATAAATTGTAGTTCAAACTTGAAATGATAATTCTTTTATTTTAAAGGTAGTGCATTTTGAATAGATATCAGTCTAGACTACTGAGTTTTAATACTCATGCCTTAGTACTTTTTTGGTTTTAGAGTTTGTATAGGCTACAGTTTGAGTGCACTCTCCTTGGGAGATGCTTGATCTTTGATTCGGAGAGTGATCTTCGGGGTCACACGGAGTTAGTTCAGATGTCGAGTTTGGATAGTTTTATTTTCTTTTGTTCCTGTTTTCTCACTTTACATAGTTTATTTATTCTGTGTCATTGTATATTATTTTTGTTGCATTATTTTTTCATATTGGGAGAAATGATTCCAACAGCCTCTTCTGATTCCCTAGCGCTTGTCGCCATCCCAGGAGGATGAGGAACGCCTCTCGGGTCATGTTGCCTACCGAATCAGGTGACCGGTTCAAGTTTGACCCTAGTTGGTTCATGAAATAATTGATGGATTAATGATCCTTAAGTGTATAAAGAACATAATATCTGCATGATTGGAAAATCCCACATAGTTAAAAAGTTCTTGGATGATATTGTCATCATAAAGTTGTGACTGGAATGATATTCCTCCAAATACACCTATGGAAACCCTTTGATTCGAGATAAAGGCCTCTAAAAAGTTATGATTCCTATGTTTTACATCACTGAAAGTCATCTACCATGCACATAGGCCAAACCCAAATTTATAATAATGATCTCTCCACGATTTAATTAATAAGAAACCTTCTTCTCACCCAAAACTTACCTTCATGTTCCACCCCTTATACCCTTACAATAAATATTGAAGGTAGAGAACCCCTCTCTCTAGGACTCATATCTCAGAGAGAAAAAATACAAATCCTCATATAAGGTCACTATACATGAACAATCATTTATAATGGAACACTATTGTGTCTCCATTTTGGGTTTTCATTACTTCAGTAGTTGTCTACATGAACTTTTCCTAGCTAATGGGTATGTGTTTGGTAGATCCTTGAAAAATGTTCTCTAATTTTAAGAATAATAGCTTCTAGGTGATTTCCATTGAATTTATTTACTGAACTAAAAGCACACAATAGTTCATTATCCAAAGGGGCTTACTTTCCATTGGCAGGTGATCATTATGTTTGAACTTTACAACACTTTGGAACATGCATTGGTTGAGATGATGGGAGGTCAAACTCATCACACCCTTTTTGGGAGAATTATTGTATACTATGGGACTCTCTTTATAATTTTAAGATTTTTTCATGAATCCTTATTAATTCAACAATTATTCCATATGTTTCCCATGGAATTTATAATCACCTTTTAATATGTGTAAAAATTCAAATCCTCTATATGTATGTGAGGTTCTTCATTAATGGAGATATTTGTATGTATTCAAGGTTCTCCAACAATGGAATCTTCTCATATACTATTTAGATATTCTTTTAATCATAATTATGATGATACTGGTTTTTAGCCACATTGTAGGCACTCTAGAATTTTTTGTTTTCCAGGGAGATGAAGGTTTGTTTTGATATTAGGACCGTACCATTGAAAATGGGCTACATACGTAACCTTGTGAAAGGAATTAGAATCCTTATAGTTCAGTGCCACTTAATGGGACACATCATACCCTTTAAGGTCTTGTGATAAGGACCTAACCATAGTGTTTACTGTCATGTTCAATGGATGTCTAAACAAAAGTTTCTTAGTCAATGTTTTGTGTGAGACTTATGCCGAAGCATCCCAAGGAGCATGGAAAGGATATGGGTTCCCATGTAAGATAAGACCCTGTTGGGAATATGGCCCAAGGAGAACAGGGTTGATTTGAAGTTTTTGGTTTGACCCTCAAGGAGGCTTCTAACATATCCCATGTGGATGAGAATCAAATCCCATGTAGTTAATTATGTCTTGCAAGAGATTGTAGTCTTTTGAAAGAAATGAGTTTGGGATTACATCCTAAAAAGGATTCCTTGATGATATGGGGGTTTTAATTTGTGGTAGTTCGGATTAGAGGAAATTGGGCTGGATATCTGAAGAGGATATCTATTGAGCTCAGGCCCTGTGAATGCTTCCTACATATCCCAATTATGATACGAATCAGAGTTCTCATAGTTTCATAGATTTTGTAAATGTTTTGATTATGATGAATATCTATGACCACGTGAGTCATGCTCGGTGTGAAACACAAGGGGACGTAAAAGATTCTACAAAGGCACCAAAACGTTTCCTCCTACACCGGTGGAAGAGGTAGAACGTATGGAAGTATGAGTGGATGATGGTTAGGTGAACCTGGAAGAGGGTGAGGTGATGAGCCTTCCCTCTATTATATTTACATTGGACAAGGTTCTATTGAAATGAAGAATGGATGAAGGTTAGAGGATTACACCAATATGGTTGCCCTAAAATTGATCCCATTGGGAGAGGGAGACTTTTCATTTGTTATAATGGAAATTAAATTGTGAACTGTACCATCCCTAGCAGAGAACTGAGGTTCTGGGTCTCTTCGAGAAGGGAGAGGTCCGGACCCAAACCCTACTCTAACCTAGGAACATCCCAACACTGTTCCTCAGAGAAAGGTCCATGTGACTGTAGATATACAAACCCACAGACACTTCATGAATCCTAACCCCATTGTGAAAAAAATGTGGGAAACATATGACTACAAATATAAAAACACAAATTGAATGCAAAATGAAGTGTCTTTCCTAATGGTTTGATAATTCAGGAGGTTTTGGTGGAGGTCTGAATAGAATCTCTTTCAGTCAAGGGATCCAATAAAGAAGAATCCTTTCCATGAATGGATTTTAAGAGGGTATAATGGCTTATAGAATGAATAGGCTGGGTGAATCAAAGAGGGGGACCCATGTAGGTACTAGTACGCATGTATGGGTGTGAAAGTAGGTTCGGGTGAACAGATGATCACTTAACCGATGAATAACCCGTATGTAAATACTTGGGTGAGACTTGGCTCAAGCCTTCTAGATTATTCACAGGTGATCCCAGAAGTTGGGCACTTAAGTTCCTTTTAATGGAGTAAGTGGTGCATAAGTGTTTCTGATTTAGGGATGCTGGGAACCTTAGGTGCGCTAGTGGTATGTATTTCAATCAATAAAATGAACTAAGTCCTATAATCCCCCTTCAAATCCTCCGCTATAGGTGTTAAATATCTACCATGAATGTTTTGGAAGACTTGGATGAAGCACTAGGTTGACCAGAGAAGCAATTGGGATTTATCGAAATTCATCTATACAAATGAATACCCCAAGGGTCTATTTATATGCAAAAATTAGACCCTCAGTGAAATTGAATTAGTCACGCAAGGGGGTTGTGCACCCGATAGGGGTGCGCAACTAGGTCTCACACCGATGACCCATAGTTATAATTAGTGTGATCCAATTTTCATGACTTTGAAAATCCTCATTATTCTTTTTGTGTTTCCCCACATTTTTATAATGTATTTATATATGTCATTTTTTGACTTTTTGACAGAACAGAGTGTCCACAAAATCCCCCCCTGAATTGGATCCGGTATAAAATAAGGATCCTATACTGAGGTAAATTAATAAAGAATAAAGTAGAGGGTACTGGGGCATACAAGTTTTAATAACACAAGGAAAATTGTCCCACAAGATGGTATCACACAATTTTCTAGCATGTAGGGTGACTTGCATCAGTTATATATTGTGGTTCCACTTCAGCGAAAAATTCTATGTATTCTGAAATTTTAGCTCTCGACACACAAATCCTTCGTCGGTCAGATTCATCAGTTTTCACTGCGATCCTTCTGTATGTTTTCAGTCCGTGCTCTATAACTGGGGATCCATACCTATGCGCTGCATTTCATTTTAATGTCAACTATTATACATGTGAGACTTAATTCTTATGCCTATTTTTTTCAAGTCTTCTGTCAAAAATAAAAAAAATAATTTTCTTAAAATATGTCCTTTTGATATTTAATCAGGTTCAATGAATCCGAAAAGAATTGGAAATATAGATGAAATATACAGTAAGAGGATTGATGACATGATGAATATCGTGGGTCATGACTACTTTGATGTTTGTGAAACCACCCTCCCAGACATAGGAAAATATCAGAAGAAATATCACTTTAAATTTCCCTGGAAACACCTATCTGCCTCTGTATAACTATAGACATCTACAGGATGCCAATATTCCAGACCCAATGAACTATGTCCCACATTATTGGTTTCAATATTTTTCTAACTTCGTATGTTCCAGCGTTTCTATTATTTGCTCATTTTCTAATGTTGGGATAGCAGAGAAAGCTCATATCATGCATCACATCCTATTTGTACCAAATTTTAAGCCACTCATACCTAATCTGCAACCACACTATTATTCATCCATCTGTCATAATTCCCTGACATATCAATTCAAAGGATGAAGAAAAGTTTTGATTACAGCACTGGAGGAGGTGTAAAACCTGCATGGATGTGGGCTTACTGGGTGTGCATGATGTGTGCAGAACTTACATAAGACTTAAAAGATGTTGAGATTTATGAGGCTGTTTGGGTTGGGAAATCATATGTGTATAAGAATTATGATTTTGTGCTAGAGTTACTAAGCTGGTGTAGCCCAGAAACAATCTTTTTCCATTTAACATAAGGAAAAGAAGGCATTAGCTTGGTGGATGTCTTCAAGATTTTTAGAGATCCAATCCTTGGAGATATGTATGATTAGTTTATTCCTCCCAAGGTGGTGTGGAATGACTCAGAGAGGACACCATTTTTGGTTCTTGATTTGATGAAAATTTTTCACAAACTGAAGATTTTGACCACCACGACGTCCCATGAAAGAATGGATATTCATCTAGAAGAATTGACGGAAATATTCATAATAAATAATAAAGAAAATGGGCCCTCCTGAACTCATCCAAATAGATATTCAAAGGTAGATAAAAGTGTTACATGTAACACTTTTTGGCCGACATTAGAGAAAGGGGAGATTGAAAAATGGGGTTATAAATCCAATCGCAAAATTCTTCTAAAAATACATTTGGCAGGTTTCTGGTCCATATACCTCAGTGTGTACTTTTTACTAGTCCTAGATTCCAAAGGAGGTGTAAGGCCATGCCCTTTTGTTATTACAACCAAGATGGCTGAGAGAAATATGGTTGGGTTGGACACTCATGTTCTAGCCAATATTCATAGGAGATTGTTGCATATTGGCATAGGGAAGTGTCTTCTTAGAATAGCAAGGCCATTTTAGGTATTATGGGGATGGATCAATACTCAATTCAGAACATATGATGTATAATGTGGGGTACCAGTCACTGGAAGTTCATTCCAACCGTCTGTTCAGTAATTCTCTGCTATCTAACCCTAGTCTCTGAATTCTTATAATATCATAAGTAGGTTGAGTATGATTAAGGAGTTTCATTTCATTTCTTATCATTATCCGCTTATGGTGTGATTAGTTGACGATTTCACGGCCTATTTAGAGTTGAGGAAAAACATGATAGCTTGCAAAGACGGAGAATTAGTCACCAGGATCGTGGGAGAAATCATATATGAGTCCAATGATCCTTATAGATTTTCATGTCAATTAATATGTATATAATAAAATACAGTATCCCCACTATACATGTCAGATTAAAGAAAAATCCGATGGTGCTAGAAAATTATGGTTCCTGACATTTGCTGAGAAGACTGGGGAAATATTTAATTTAACTGTCACTGATGCAGTAAGTAGATTGACTATCTGGTATACTGAAAACTGGGCTGCGTCTTACCCTGATGAAGTATTAAAACATGATGTCCCTCGAGTGGGGGTAAAGATAAGTAATGGGAGGGAACCCCTTCGTTAGGAATGAAACTCTTCATCATCAGGGAACGACTATTTAGATTCCAAGGGTGGAGGTAACGAGGATCCAATTTCACAGAAGATACCTCCTGCTAGATATAATCCACTTGCTAGAGTCAAGAGAATCACTCCATATATCCCTATTGAGGTTTTACTGAGGCGATTTACTCTCCATAATTTTGAATATTGAAGAGTCCTAGTTTCTCATCCCTCATCCGGGACAGTTGGAGTTGGGAAGAAACATAAATACAAAGATGTAATAGCCACTTCACAAACCTTTGGCATGTACTCTATATATTTATGACCAGAAGCTGTTCAAACATGGAAGTGTTTGTACTATGATTCTAAAACCATGTGGATGGATCTGCGTGAAGGGATGCATGTTCTAGGGGTATGGGATCTATGGTCCCTTTCTGACATATTATTTAAGGAAAATCCCAATTAAGTGATAACTTACATATGAGAGATGAAAATTATAATATATTCAACTGATGAGTCAATCACCACCTTGAATCGAGTGAAGAAAATAATTGATCATGGTACCAATGAAGGGGTTATCCCTTCATTAGATGATGAATGGCATCATTCTGTGGATCTTGAAGAAGTAAATTTCCTTTTTCTCACATTTTCTTCATGTTTTTCATTTAAATTTAGTCAAATAGGTGTTCACTCATGGGTAATATCATCTTAACATGTACCTAGTAAAAGGAAAATGAACTGTTTCGACAGTATAGACCTGCAGGCACTGATCTTGGAGCTACCGGATGACCATATGAATCGGAAAAAATATCTCCATGTCAAAAGGACATAGAGGATGAGATGGAAAGGGTATTGTCATCTCCAATACCTATCTTTGAAGATGATTATGATATTCCTACTAAAAAGGTAATGAAACAAATGAATCAAAAAATAAAACCATGGTTAAATGCATTATCAGTAGTGGTATGCATTCTTGATAATCATGAATTTTAGCCTTTATTCATGATTTTTTAAAACTTCATGGAATTACAAGGGATTCTTCTATTTCTTCTATGAATTAAAATAATTATAAGCCTCAAGGAACCATGGATGGTTCTTCTGAACATGCATAAATTCCTTCTATTCCAATGGTTCTTGATGAGGCATTGAGGCCAAAGGAACAAACCACTATTCCTAGAACTTCTCCCATTCCTTCTATGAGAGGAAAGGGGCTTATGGTAAATAAATAATGATTTATAAGACATCAAATGTAACAACAACTGATTTTCATCTTGTGATAATTTATGTTCATCACATGCACCATAACGTTCAACATCAACTAATGCTGACCCCGTAGCTGTTACTGAGGAAGAAATGTAGGGACAAAGGACATTGGATGAAGGTTTCGAAGAAAAAACTCTGAGTTCTCACATGGGTGAGACAAACATGGGATTTGGGATATGATTGGATGATATCATGATCAATGGAATTTATTTTGAAGAATTATTATAACATGTTAATATACCAAATGTTTTAGATGATTTTTGAGTTCCTTGTATAGAATCAATAAGATGCGAGTTTTCATTATTCATACTATTAATCTTTTTATGATTAAATTTATATCCATGGTTGGTTGAAATATGTAGTTCCATATAATGAAACTGCTGCCACAATGATACTTGAAGGAAGTATTGATATTACTGTCAATCCCAACATTGTCAAGAAATAAGCTCAGGTGAATCTTCTGACAAAAAATATTCTTGCGATTCATTTTGAGGATCTAGAGGCAATTAAAGATATCACTCTCCACCTGGAGATATCAAACAAAACCGTTGGAACTGAGAATACTGGGGAATATTCTCCCTAAGATGATGACATACTATTTGGTAAGAGATACTGATATTGTGATATTAATCAAATTTCTTATCCCATTAAGCTAACCAAAAACATATTTTTTCATTCACCATATAATGGTATCAACTTCAATGGATATGTCTGGAGGTGAGGCCTCCACACCAACACAAACTGTACTAAATGATGAAGCAACCATTTCTCAAGAAGAAGCATAACATGGTACTTATTTATGTGCATTAATCCTAGAATAAATTCCTCCTTAGAAAAAAAACTCTGAATCAGACACATAATTTCAAATGTATCTTCGTCTTGCATGTCATAGGGAATGGCAGAATATATGGAAGATAATATTTGAGATTCCCCTTGATGAACTGCCTTTAATAATTCCACAACTCTCATATCTTTTTATCACACAAGGATTTGGCTATTTTTAAAACTGTGAAATTCATACCATAGATAATGATTTTATTCAAAGGGTGGAGCTAGAGAAAAGGCATCGACAAGACATGATAAAAGCTTAACTGTTGGTGAAAACCAATAAATTTCAAATGACATTTTTCTTGATATGAAGCTAATCGTACTGTAATGATGAAATAACTGAATTAGACAGTCAAAGAAAAGACTCTTCATCCGCTATGTCTTCACCAAGAATTAGATATCATCATAGGGGATCTTGAACAGCTTCATAGATCATTAGGATAATTCTATAAGGATTGTGAAAAAACCATTGTAGATTCTATAGATTTACTTCATTATACTGAAGTGAGTAGAGCTGGTCTACTAAACGAACTTCAACGGGTAGCTTATGGGGCTCAAGAGGTTGTTAATCAAATGTGGAATTGTGTTGAAAACATTTTGTGATTTTTGAAAAGGGAGAGACTCCAATTTTTGGATTCTCCTATGTGAAATTATTTTCAAAGATGAAAATAATTTTTCCTTTAATCATATGTGTTTTCATTTTTGTTGGTTTCTTTTTCTTTTCCTAATCCATTGGTCATAGTACGTATAGTATTATTTTTTCTAGGGTTACATGTAAAAACCTACATACTTTTTATCTTTTAACTTCTTAATTCACAATATTATATAACTCATAAAAGATGTACATTTAGTGAGTTAGGATTTGACTTTTTCTCAGAGTTCCCTTTGCAGGTTCTTAATCTGATGAGGACCATGTCAGTTTTTGTTCGCATTTTAGAGTCATGCATGTTGGACTATAATGGGGAAGACTTTATCCTCAAATAACATTAACCATACATTTTGAAATTATATCCCAAAAAATACTCAATGGCTAAGAACATCATTAATATTCTTGAAATATTATCAAGGGAAATATTGAGCCATGATCTTTATAGTCACCAAATTTAAAACTTGGATCAACATAAGGGGAGTCTCCTCCATGAATGAAGTTACCATTAATGGACAAACACGTTAAAGGGGCTATATTATGCAGGGCCGACTAAGTCATATGTTGCATAGAAAAATAGTGTCATCTTTTGACTGACATAGCCATTATGTAGGCAAATTATACAAGGCCACCTAATGACACGTTTTTCATAGTCAGGTAAAATATATCTGAGGAATATAACATTTTACTATTGATAGACAAGGGTGAATAATTTTTAGGTGACTCTAGACCACTAGTGGGTGGTTTTTTGAAGGAAAATAATTTTGCGAATGAATGTTTATCTATGCCGACATATGTCAGGAATTGGAAAACCATTTATATGAAAATTTTATGTATAATAAATTTTTAAAATTTTTCAGAATGGAGATTTTATCATATCATATTGTTCAATTTTATGTCAGAAAGTAAGTACATTGTACTATGCAGTTTAATGTCATGTAGTGAAGTCATTGTTCTGTGCAGTTCAACTTCATGAAGTGAAGACATTGTGTGTCTTTAATTTAAGGTCTTTATCTCTTGACAAAGGTATGACACTCTCCCAATTTCATGAGATTTTTTTTGGAAACATATTACTATATTCATGTATGGAAGTGGAAATTACAAACTTTGATTTGGGAATTTTTTGATCTGAATAATGGTATGAGGAAATGGCTAAAGGCATTAGAGGAAGTATTTTTGAAGAAAAAAGTATCAATTACTTGAAAAACCGATTATGGGGGTTGTATTATGCAGGGACAACTGAGGCAAATGGTGCGTGGCCAAATAGCGGCATCTTTTGATCAACAAGCCTGTTATGTAGGAACCATATGCAAGGCCACCTTAGGGATCATACTGGATAGTAAGATAATGATCTCTCAAAAGTTTGACTTTCTATTAATAGAATCTAAAGTATATTTATGGAGATTTATATTTTTTGAAGCCTAGCGTTTGTTTTATAATGAAATATACCTGAATATAGGGAGGGGGTTTTCCAATCATGGTTTCCAAATAATCGAATGAATAAAATTTCTTTGAAGGGCTTACCCAATCATTGAAGGTATGGTGTCTATAGTTTTAGATCATATGACTAGAACCAAAAAAATGTTAACTATATATGATATGTGGCCATTTAATCCAAGGTTGTTTCATAATGCTATGAACACATGGAGAGAGAGATGTATAAACCATGTTCTTGAAGACTTTCTAATCAAGAGGAATATAATGGGACAAATATACAAGAATGAGAGTTTTAAAATATACATTCTTATATATTTTCATCAATGTTTTAAGGGGAAACAGACATTATAACCATGAAAAAAATATCAATTATTTGAAAAACCCATAGTGGGGGTTGTATTATGCAGGGCTAAATAGGGCATATAATGAATAGAAATATAACAGAATCTTTTGTATAACACACATGTTATGTAGGAAAATTATGTAAGGCTACCTAAGGGCACATACTACATATTCATGAAAAAGAGATCTCATATACTAGAAAATCTATCACTAGAAATTTTAATAATGATTATGAAGATATGAAAATATTCATGATTAATAGTGTGAAATATGGAAGGGGGTTATGTTCAAGGAACATGAGGAATATTTGAATCAATATTGGCCATGAGTTTGATTTTTTTTACATAGATTTTACTCATATGAAAAAATGGAGGCTTTATTTGTTTCCGTTGAATCAACATTGGGATGTGCGGTTTTAAGTCATGTAGTGAGGACATTGTATCGTGAAATTTTTAGTTATGTAGTGAGCACATTGTTTACCCTAACAGGAATTGAGATACCTTATTTATACAGAGAGGTCTTTTTATCCAAATCCTATGCTCACATGAGATATGATTGGTTTCCAAAACAAGGAGTTGTAAATGCTTCTTCTATAACCCAAAGGTGACACAAGTGAAGAATATGTGTACAGTGATTAATTGATAGATGATCCAAGGTATATATCCTGGGATCACTATGTATCTCGTTGGAGCAAGAATGAATCCAAACGTTGTTCTTGGATTTCGGGGCAGTTTAATTTTATGGGATTAGGATGATGATTTACTGATGTGAAAAGAAAAAAATATCATAGAAGGTCTAATGAAAAAACCCAAGTGTCCCTACATGTTATACTGGTGGCAAGAATCATGCAATATGTAGTTCATTAAACATTACCTATATTGGTTTGACTCTTACGTAAGGAATAAAAGGGGGTTTTATTGTGGTTGGGCCCAATATTGGAGATCTAGGAATATCTATGTATATCATATATATTAGAATCAAGCTATACATAGTTCTTGAAACAATAATGTCCCACAATAATCTAGTTTTTTTACGAGTGAAGAAAAAATTTGACATGTTCTGGAAGAATAGTTATTCCTAAGACACAAGATGGTATGAAGATAAAACCATATATCTAAATGTAACACTTGTTATGGATCTAAATTCAAATACAGTAAGAGAAAATGAAATAATTTTTTTTGGTTCTGGTTGGGCATAATATTGGAGATCTAGGTGTCTCTATGTATCTCTAATACATGAGAATCAGGCCACACATTGTTCTGAAAATGAGGTCCCTATGTAGATCTAACTTAGACATAGGGAAGAAAGGGACTCATATTCTATCAAGGAGAAGAAATGAAGTAAATGGATCTTATATCTCGAAGCTCCTAACATCATGTAAAGACGACAGTAGTCATAATATTTAATTTCATGTAACGAGGAAAAATGATTTCATGTTGTTTAATGTCGTGCAACATAGATTCTTATGGTTGGTATGCAGTTTAACATCTTGCGACTAGGACCTCTTTCTGTATAGTTTAGAGTCATGTAGTATGGAAGATGTGCTTTGAAATTTTATTTCATGTAGTGAGGATGTGGGGCTGTGCATTTTTCAGTCATGCAGTGAGGATGAGGTGTGCAATTACACAATGAATTTCTTCAAGAATCTCACATTGGATGGAGTTGTAGTAATATATCCTTCCATTGATATTAAAGAATAAACTCTATTTGAGTAAACATTATGTATGGAATAAGGTCCTTCCTATATTAGATAATTCTTTTTAGGTTTCTTTCCTCGTATCAATGGAGCATTGATGTCCAATACCAATTCTTCTTTAAATAAATGAACTGAGACAAACATTCTTGTTAAAGGATCATGCTATTCTGTTCTTATAGACTTATATATGATGAAAAGTATTATATATACATTCATATAATCATTATATATCATCAAACCATTTCAAAAACCTATCATGTGTAGAAAACATATCAAAGATTGAAACTCTTAATGAAGGGAATTTAATTTCAAAATGGAAAAACTGCTTCTGTTTTGTACACCAAGGAATTAGGCGTTTCTAGGGTGGCAGTATAGGTAGTAGTTAAGTAATCCCCAAAAAATTCAAATTTTTAACAAGCCTAGATTTATTAACATTATCCACCATCATCTAGAATATATATGATAGAATATTATGGAAAGCATTTATCTATCCATTTACACAACATGATAGCGAGATAAATGGTTAGATTTGATATTGTGCCCCTGATAAAACTTCTTTACCTCAACAGAATAGAAATTGGAGCCATTTCCTGTCCATATAGTATGAGGGACACCAAATCAGGTGATGGTGATATTTTTTAAAAAACTAACAATGATTTTGGATCTAAATTCTTTGAGAGGAATTTTCTTAGCCTATTTAGAGAAGAACTCAGTGACAGTGAGAATGTACTTGAACTGCTTCGCCGTAGTAGGAGGATAAGGCCCTACTATATCCATTCCCCATGTGAAAAATAGACATGAGTATTTATCTATTTGCAACAAGTCTAGGGTTTGATGAATGAAGTTTTCATGCACTTTTAAGGGATGACATTTTGTAGTGAAATTCCATGTCATTGAAGGCCAAAAGAATCCAAGCCATTAAATTTGATCAAAAACCTATTCCCAGACTGGTGGGCACAAAACATATTTAATGAAATTCTTTCATGATAGTTGTATATTATTCTCCATCAATACATCTGAAGAGTATTACATCAAAGCCTCATTTATAGAGGATCTTCTGGTGATCTAGACGATCATAAAGAATATAATTTTCCACTTGTCATCAGATCTGTTCTTATTCTGCTCAATCAAGTTGAAGTAATCTATTTTGATGATATTCCATGATAGGTTTTCTTCATCCCATGGTATGACCATATGGATAAAAAATAGAGATAATTTCATTAATTTTCTATTTTATGGTTTGAACAAACGGTGATACCACGCAATAATGGGCTATGCGGATGATTGTCTCATACCGTTTTGGATCTTCCAAGGTTGTAGCTGCTTTATCCAGTGCATCATTTTAGGAATTTTGTGATCATGGGACATAATAAAATGACGTATCCGAGTGAAATTCATCCATTAACCCTATAAAGTAATCACAAAAATGGAATATATATTCTATTTTGATAGAATGTTCTCCGTTTTTTAATTGATTAATATTTCTGAATTACCTTTCTATTTTAAGTGATTCAATTGCACCTGAGGTGCCAATTACAAGCCTGTGATGAGAGCATAATAATATTCTTCATTGTTGGTACCACATTCTGAAAACTAGAATGAATAAGTCAACACTTCCTTTTCTTGGGAGATAAGTACAATTCCAAACCCAACATTGTCAAGTTTAGGGTTTTCCATTCTCATTCCTGTAGGATGTCCGGAGGCAACATCAATGTACATCTCCCATGATTGGAAATTATCTTGAATATAGAGTACATATTCATTAAAAAGATCAGTATTCTATGATTTATCTTCCAATTATGGATGTTCAACAAGGATGTTGGCCAGATCATTTCCATTTATTGCTTTCTGAGGCACAAATTGGATATCAAAATGTTGCTAAATAACTACCCACCATGCCAGATTCCCTATAATCATAGGAGGACTGAGGATTTAGTTGAGTGGGTTATTTTAAAAAAAATATTTGGACCTCATGATGTTGCAGATAGTGCCACAATTTTTGAACTCTAAGTATTAATGCCAGGAAGCACTTTTCAATACCAAAATATGGATTTTCTGCATCAAGAATAGTTTGACTGGGATAGTAAAGGTTTTTTTCATTCACAACATCATTCTTCTTGGCAAGGAATGAACTTAGTGATCACTCTAAAGCATTAATGTATCGAATTAGTGGTCTTATTTAAATAGGTGGCATTACTACTAGTGGAATCAAGAGATATTTCTAGAGGGTATCAAATTATTCCTGACATCATTTAATCCATTGTAAGGTGACTCCATTCATTATTAATTTGGTGAAGGGACAACACTTTCCAACCAAACTGGTGATAAAGCACCGAATATTGGCCAACTTTCCATAGATTCCTCTAAATTATTTCAAATTTTGAAGAGGTGACATTCAAAGGATTGATTTTTTTTCTTAGGATCAAATTTGATATCACGATAACATACAACAATGTTGAGTAACATTCCTTAGGTTACGCCTAAATCACATTTCAAGGTGTTCATCTTCAATCTGGGTTTCTAATGTTTATTAAACATGTTCTTGATATCAACCATGTGATTGGAATTTTGTCTGGATTTAACCAAGAAATCAACCACATAACATTTGAAAAATTTCATTAAGAAGGTTTTGAAGATATGGTGCATAGGATGTTGATATGTTGCACCTGCATTCTTTAAGTCAAAGGGCATTACCTGATAGCAAAACACATATTGAGGGGATATGAAGGATTTAGATTCTTCATCCACTGGGGCCATGTGATTTTGATTATTCCCAAAGTTTCCATCCATTATAGAATGATCTCCAAATATATATGTTTCATCAATTAAAATCACAGTGATTGGAATTGGAATGTAATCTTTAGGAAAATTCCATTTAATATAACTGAAATCAATGCAAACACTGAATTCCCCATTCATATTTTTCACTTGGAAAATATTGGACAGACAATTTGGATATTGAGATTCCTTGAAAACGTTATCCTTTATATGATTATCAACATTCGCTTCAATTTTAGAGGCATGAGTTGGGTGTGTTCTTCTTTCCACCTGATTGAATCATTGATGTTGTTTGGGAAAACCCAAATGATGAGTGACTACATCTGGATTATGTCTGGGAATTTCTGTATAATTCCAAAGAAATATATATATCATGATGTTTATTTAGGAATAAAGTATACACTTCATGCTCTTATAGTTTCATGGACTCACTAATTACAGTGGGGCATGGATCTTCTTCTTTACCCAGATTTATTTCTATGAGCTCATATACGGTGGAAGAGACATCATCCTCAAATGTTGGAGGAGCATCCCTGAGATCTTCCTCCTCTTCATCATTATGTTTCACTTATTCTATTTCAACATTCATTGTAGATGATGAAGCAAAACATCCAGAGTTAAGGGGGACGTCAATATTTCAAAATCCTGAAAAAGAGGCCACCATTTATAACCCTATTGATGATGAAGGGTCTCCTTTTGGTAAAATAGAGGAGATGATGAATTGTGATTCAATATCAATTTCTTCCTCTAACATTTCTATAACTTCTTCTATTCTGAATTGAAAAATTAAAGACTTGATGAATATCAATTGATGAAATGAGTACATCTCCTTTAATGCTTTCACCACTGCTTAGGGAATCAACAATTTCTCCCATGTTGTTAGGCTCAATTGCTACAATTGACATTATGGATGTTACTGGATGAATGCTCGTAATTTGGTTTAACTATTCAAATTTATTGATAGGTATCACATAATCTTTACTCAATTGTATGAATGGGTATTTTGGGATCATTTCCAAACTTTTTTGAGTAGTGATTTTGGTTACCTCCTTTTTCGTGGACTTTGTTCCCTTAATGTGATAAATCAAGGCCCCAATATATTTGTATTCACACATTTTTAAGAGGGCCTTATCACCATAAAATGTACCTATTTGACCATTGATTTAGTATTTGTGTCATTGGTGTTATGAAGAAGGTATGGTTGTATGTTGATATAGCCAATGCCTTATAATAATAATGTTTAATGCTATGTCCTAAGGAACAAGCCTGAAATCTGAATTAGACACAAAATCTCCAAACTGAGTTCTGAGTGTAATCTCACCCCTAGGATTATTCTCAATCGTGTCATATCCTTGCAACATTCGAGTGGAGGAAGATAAGTCAGATTCAATGAGTCCCAATCGATGACGTGTATTAATAGGAATGAGGTTACCTAAAGAGACATTAACAATGAAATCTAGTCTGATTCTTATGTCATTAACCATGCCAGATAGATACAAGGGACTCGTGTGTACATGTAAAAAATCATCTCCATATTAATCCATAAAATATGTAACTACATGACATTCTGCAATATCATTCATTATACGTTAATCCTCAGCGGCAGAAACATCAGTTTCAAACTCTTAAGTACTTGACAATTCCTCAATAAGTGATTCTCGAAGATATTTTGACAGATTCAAGGCATCCATAATTGAAAACTTGGTCGGTACATGGGCCAACTATTTCAAGAAATCATTCTTATGGTATAGATGTTTGTGTTTCCCTACATTAAGATGTAGTTTTGGTGGTGCCTTAGAAGTTTACGTTCTTGATGTGGGTTTTCCATGTTTGAGAGAAAAAACTAGAAATACTCATGGCTTTGGTATATTAGACTAGCTAGATCTATCGACTTGCTAAGAGGAAGATGGTGTAACCCCTAATCAGTACTCCAACATAATCATACCAGAACTGAATCTCTCATGCGTGAAAGAATCTCATTGTTCTTATTGAGCCCACTAAAGTTTTGTCCCACATGTTTTTACCTCATATAATATTCTTTCTAAGGTAGAGTTAAAATAGTGTCTTCTTGAATACCCATGTATTCCCTTATAACATGGACATTGGCCTATTCCGCAAGTTCTACAATTAGTTACAGGGAACTCCGACTCATTATAAACAGAATCACCATTGGCATAAAGCTCTGTTATGTGGATAACATTGACATAACCAAAGATCAATTCTTCATCTGATGATTATATTTCTTCATAGGTCAGTTTTGGTTGTGACCATTGGTGGGGTGGTGCCCGTGCTTTTGAAATAGATAGCATGAAATCTGCAAGGTCTAATGATAAAATTTTCTATGATAGGACCTCATCTTCTTCTGTCTTCTCTTTTTCCAACTAATAACGTCACTTACTTGTGGATTGAATTTTTGTGGACTGTTCATTTTATGATGGTTTTTTTGTCGGGTCATAAGTATCAAAAGACACAATCAGTTTTTTATTCATTCCTAATGTACTAATCTTTTTATTTTCACTTGTACAGAGTCTAACATTTTTTTAGGACGTCATTGGAAACAAAACACTACTGAATGGGATTCCCTAAACATTAGTGAAATGGATAATAATTATGAACATCTTAATCTCCTCCATTTTTTGGTTTCTTTGGCCTTGGAATCTGAACCAACTTATTTTCTAGAGTGTAGATAACGTAACTAGGAACTTGTTCATTCTGAAAGGAATAAATTTTTTTTTAACTTCTCAATATATTTTTTCCTTTGATCTATTTGATAATCCTGACAAATCAGTCATTCTTGCTACTACTCAGTAGGCGGATCCATTAGATATAATGATTCTTTTGAAGTGGAAGCTGGTATATGTTCTATTTATGTGTAACTGTAATAGCCTTTACATTCCCTATTCTTTTTCCCAGAGTTGATGGAATTACATGAGATTTATCTTTACCTTCCATAATGGAATCCTCCACTTTTTTAGCAATTGATGAAAGGTCTCGAAACCTTATTGATTATTTCATAGGTATCAGTGGTGTACATAATTCATCCCGTAGATTTTATATACAAATTGGATGTAAATATTCCTGAGGGATCACCAGACATAAGGATTATGATAATCCTTTCCATCGGGCAATGAAATCTTAGACTCTTTAGTCCTACATTTATTTACAATTTGTGAGATAAAATACTATTATATTTTCCAATGTTGAACTAAATTGAAGAAGGTATTTATGATAGGGATATTCCTATCCATCATTTGATCAATATTGAAAACTTGTACACCAAAAAAAGGAGGTCCTTGTTATGACTGCACAAAACACCTAAGCTTTACCAGTTCTCGTGGTTGGGGAGTCCCCAAAATTAGATCAGAAAGAGAAACTAAATTTGTTATGTGTTTTTATGGATCTCCTGAACCATTAATGATTGGGAATGTATTATTCAAAAAAATTAGTGGTGGAAGGATTGGATCAACCCATTTAGGGTAATCTCTCATTTCTGCATGAACTAGTGCATGTCATTTCTCTATAGCATCCAACCGAGTCTTTAATGCCTCAATTGTGTTCATAAGCATTTGGGGAATATCTAGATGAGATGGAACCCATGTAGGTACTAAACTAGTAGCATTATCTGATGAGATTACTTGTAAAACCACTGGAGGTGGTGCTGGAACTTTCCTTGGATAACCCACAGGGACCGACCTAAAATGATGTGTTTTATTTTGCTTTGGCTATATACCTAATAGAGGAAATTAATTATAACCATATATAGTTACCAAAAATCCTCTATGATTAAGATCTCTTAGAGGATGTGAAATTTTAGGATCTTCCTAGGGAGTACGTCTCGTAGAAATGTTTCTTTCAAGTAATTCTGTATTGAGTCTTTTAAACTCTTTAACTTCCTCTTATTACTGTGAAAATCTCTCTTCAAGTGAAAAGTATTGACCTTCCCCTGTGTAAAAGTGAGATGCAATATGACATTTACCTTTCCCCTTGTTAGATGCCTTTTTGAGGTGTGGGGTCAGGTTATTTAAAGGCATACCAAAATTCTGGGTAAGCCACTAATTCTAGGTACATAGACCTTTTTAATTTGCCTTGGTGTGTATCGTATTATGGATAAGAACATAAAATTTTGATTCCCCTAAACTGGACTCATTTTCAAGAGGATATTCCGCAATGGTGTTAATGACATTTACTGACGCATAATTAATTGATGGGATTCAATTAGTATATCTATATGATCTTATCCCTCTGTATGTTCGATGAGATTCCACTCTCATATATGACGAATCCTAGGGATCTCTCTGAGGGTATTTACCTGAATGGAATCCTTGGATAGTTTAATAGTTCACTCTCTTTATGGATTGTTCCCTAATTGGGAGAAAACTATCTTCTATTCAGATGGAGATTATAGATGTGAATAATCCCCAAGCCATATATGTTGGGGCTGTTCCTATTATTATTCTCCAAAACATTGAAATTTGATTAATGAATTTACAGGATGAATTAAATAATCCCCCAGCCCTGCAAACTAGGGTGGATCTTGAAGTGTTATTGTTGTTAATCACATAGCTACTCTTCTGATTTTGTGAATCTTAGTTCAGACAATAGATGGATGCATTTCCTTACAACCACTCAAATCACCTCTTTTAGAAGATCGATGTGTTATTTCTGACATTTTCATTATCTGATGTATGAAATCTTTTAAGTGGGATTCCTTCTGAAGATTCTAAGATGTTTGAAGTAAAAGAAAGTCAAAAACTTTTCTTTGGGACTATATCTGATGAGAGCTTGTTGAATCCTATTCTTGAGAATTCATTTGATTACATACAAAAAATGTTGATTGTGGTCGGTCGTGGGTATTATTAACATTGCACAAGACCACTTTTTGTAGGCTTCACTATTTTTGGAGTGCAGTGAAATGAAATGCTCCATGTAAATCCCATACTCTAATATGAACACAAGATGGGGCATTAAAAATTAAATAGTATAGCCTCATTAAAGCATTGAGGCATTAATTTTGATGGGTTCACTACTTCATTTCATCCTTTGGATGTCGGGACACTAAGAGAGAAACCATGTAAATTTTTTGTTGTAACCCTTATTTTACCATTACATTATTTTGAAAATCATCATACAATAATACTTTGGTTTTTAAATGATGATGAGTATTTCATAAATTGAGGCGTACATCATTAATGCAATCTTCTACAATTAATTCTGGAATGTTGTGTTGAGAATATTCTAAAGACCTGAAAATTACTGATATTTCTCTTTTAGACAACTGTTTTCTCTTGTTTAACATGTTTTCTTCATATTTCACAAGAGTTTTATCCACTTGATCTAACCAAAGTGGATGCTTCTCAATTGTTTTTTAAAACCAATAGAATTATTCATTTTTTCCACAGCTATATTGGAAGACAAATGACTCAAGGGAGGTTCAGAGAATGAATATTCAATTATGATATATTTTGGTTGAGAAAATATTTCACCTTTTAATGATATGCCTCAGATATGGCTGGACATGTACTGGAATGTGCCTCGAGATAAGAGGGTTTTCTCATAACTACATTGTTAATTATATAATCATATTGACAATGTGAAATACTACTAGGGAGATAACTCTTGAATTGAATGCCATAATGAGGAGGACCACCATGGTGGATTACATCAAAGGATAAATTATAATTATCCTTGGTCTTCTATACACACGGAGAGTTTCCATGGCTCTCATATAAAGATATACTCATTTTATTGAATACATTTTCTTGATGCAAGCCTTCTGGTGAACTGTCCAATGAAGAACATCAGAATTACATATCCTACTCCAATAATTTTGTAATTATAGGCTAGGATCTTGAGCTAGAATATATAATTGTCTGAGGTATTAAAGAACTCCACATTTATAGGATCCAAATTTTATTTAGACTCTTCATTTTCAACATGTGTTAGGAAATACATCTTCTTGTATTTTCAATTACACTTAGTTGGGGACACTTTCTGGGAGAAGTGGTTATCATGGGAAGGTGTATGTGCATGCCTTGGAGTGGATATCTGAATGGTATGATTACCTCTAATTGGAAAAGGTGTATGTTCCTGATCTGGTTGTCTCTATGATATGGATGAGTATGCCTCATGACACTCCTAGACTGGAACAAGGGTATGTATCTTCTCCGAGATGACATGCCGATGTGTCATCCCTAGTGTTGGGATATATTTATGTGAATGTTCCCTTGATAATGATGAATTATTTCTTATAATATTCTGTCATTCTTCCAAAATATGGGTTTGGATTTTTGTATTCCCATGCTCCATTAATAAGATGTGTTTGGTGAATCAACGACCAGAATGGGAATATACTTCCATTCTATATCGGGTGTATGTGTATGTGCCTTCTCCTGTCCTCATTTTATTATCTATGGGTATTTAATGTATTTATGTGTGGGGGAAAAGAATTGAGTCTGCCCTAGATTTGTTATTGTATCTTTCTGACAGACTTCTCCAGGTGCTTCCAAACAAGAATTTTGGAAAGCCTGATGAACGCTGGCAGTTTTATATACCTGCTGGTTGTTTTTAATCATGAATGGTTGAAGAACATCCTTCAACACTAGATGATGAGACTACTAGAAGAATTGGTGCATTTAGACAGGTGTATGTGCATGTTTGTTAGTTTCACCCATATTTGATTGGTGACATTGTTAAAATGTATTCAGACGAGCCAGCAGATAGGTAGATAATTTGTAAACAGGTTTATGTTCCTGTTCATGGTACTCTAATAGATTTTCTCAATGGGATTGGTGGGTTTCTATTAGACAGGTCTTCTAGAAAATAGAATTAGGATGGGTGTGTGTATGTTCCCACTCGTTATTTTCCATCAAGTTAGGTTCATGGACACATCTAGAGGGGGAAGAGGTGAGAACCTGCTCCCTGGGGGCCAGATGTTGTCCCCGGTAGTTCATCTTGCAAGCCCAGGTTTAAGGGACCTGGGACAAACGTCTAAATGAAACACCACCATCATTTTTGGGGTTCACTACCGCACAATTGTGCAAACAACAATTGTTGGTGGGATTCCTCAAGAAGGACCCCTACTACTTTGAATTGGGGTCATGAGTGACCTCCTAATCTACTTCCCTGTAATATGAGAGAGTCTAGTTATTGAATTCAAGGTATAAAGGCTTGAAACAATTTAATACGATTATTCACATTGTTTGCTTCGTAATCATCGGTCATTTTTTGTTGAGTGATCGAGGATTATTTTTGACTTAGAGAGCATGTCGGGAATCTTAGAAGGTTTGGATTGTACCATGATGATGGTACTCCTTTTACGGCACATTTTACACCCTACTTGGAATGCGTTGGGTGGGTTATAAAGTCTGTCATGTGGATGAGGATCCCGCATGAGAAGCTGTCAGGAATTTCACATAATTTTTCTTGTTGAAATATTTTTTGGACTGAATGGAGTCCAAAAAAAATACATGAAGAAACAATAAAATCCATTAAAGTGACATCTTTTAGATCAATACATACGTGATTTATTCCTTTGTTTGGAATTTATTTTTCAATTGATAGGGTCCTAATAGGTGGGAAACATTATTGTCATTGTTGAGGATTCATGTCGGAATCACCATTTCTTATTCTTAAATCTGTGAAATGTGTGCTCTAATTTTAAGAATCACTGCTTTTATGTCGTTTCCATTGTATTTATTCCTAGAACCAAAAACACCCAATAGTTCTTTATCCAAGGGGACCTTCTTTCCAAAGGTAGTCATTCATTATGTTTGAACTTATTATACATAGTAATATGCATTGGTCGAAAGGATGGTAGGTCAGACACATAACACCCTTTGGGGGGAAATATTATATACTCCAGGACACTCTTTATAATTTTATGATATTTTTCTAGAACATTAATAATTCACCAACTATGGAATAAGTTTCCCATACAATTTTCAATAACATATTAACATGTGTAAAATATAGAATCATCTATAATTATTCTAGGTTCTTCATTAATGGAGATATCTGTATGTATTCATGTTTATCAATGATATCATGTCTTATACTATTTAGAGTTTCTTTTAATCATATTTATGATTATACTAGTTTTTATACCACATATTAGGGAATATTAGAATTTATTATCATCCAGGGAGATAAAGGTTTGTTTTTATATTTTGATCATACCAATAAAAATTGGCTACCTAAGTATCCTTGTGAATGGAATCAAAACCCTTGTAGTTCGGCGCCGCTTATTGGACACATCATACCTTTTATGGTCATGTAATAAGGACCTAACCATATAGATTAATATCCTATGGTAAGGAATTTTTATCTAATGGTTCTTAGTCAATGTTTGGTGTGGGACTTATGACGAAGCAGCCTTAGATGATCAGAAAGGATATGGTATTCCAAGTAAGATTAGACCCTATTGGTAATATATCCCAAGGAGAATATGGTTGTTTTTAAGTGTTGGGTTTGAACCTCAATGAGGCTTCCTATGTAGCCCATGTGGATGAGAATAAAATCCTACATAGTTATATAAGTCTCATTGGAGTGTATATTCCTTTGATATAAATGATTTTGTTCTTACTTTTTAAAAAGGATGCCTTGATGATCTGGGGATATTAACTTGGGGCTGCACAGATTAGGGGAAATAGGGTTGTATTCCAGAAAAGGATATCCAGTGATCTAGGGCCCTGATAAGGTTTCCTATATATCCCAATTATTATAGGAATTGTACTTCTCATAGTTCATTATATTGTGAAAATGTTTTGATAATGGAGAATATATAAGGCCACGTGAGTCATGTTCGGTGTTAGAAACAATAGGATGTAAAAGATATAACAAATGAACCCAAATATTTTTTCCTTTTCTTGTGGAAGAGGGCACACCTATAGCGGCAATAGTGGATGATGGGGAGGTGACCATGGAAGAGGGAAAGGTGAAAAACCCTCCCTCCATTAACATTACATTGGACACGTGTCCAATAAAAGGATTAAGGGATGAAGGATAGAGTCTTACACCAATATGGATGCCCTAAAATGTATCCTAGTAAGGGAGGGATACTTTTCATTAACTGGAATGGAAGATTAATTTTGAACCTTACCTTCCCTACCAGATACATGAGGTTTACTGTCTCTTTCATAAGGGAGACGTCAGGACCCAAACCTTTCTCCATCCTGGGAACTTCCCAGCATTGTTCCTTGGAAAAGGAAAATTTGCCCGTGTATATACAAACTCACATTCAATTCATGAATCCTAACCCCATTGTGATACAGCTGTGGGAATCCTCTGACTGTAGATATAAAACCCATATAAGAAACCCATTTATGTGCCTTTCCAAAAGGTCTGATAATTCATGAGGTTTCAGTGGAGGTCTCAACAAAATCCATTTAAAAAAAGGGATACAATGAAGAATATGCCTTGTCGTGAATGAAATTAAAGAGATCAAATTGTATTATTGACGTAACATAATAGGTGCATCAATGAGGGGATCCCAAATAGATACTGGCGCCCTTTTATGGTTGTGAAATTTGGCTTGGGTGACCGGATGTTCACATAAGTGAAAAACCACCAGTATGTTAATACATGGGTGAGACATGGCTCAAGCCTCAGAAGTATTCACAGGTGAGACAAGAAGTGGGACTCTCAAGTTCATGTGAAAGGAATTGGTGCCATGCATGTTGTTTTTGATTTGGGGAGTTTGAGAGCATTAGGTGCGCAAGTATTATGGATTACAAACACTAAAAGGACATAAGTCCTAAAATCCTCCTTCAAATCCTCTCCTCTTGGTGTTAATGAACTACATTGATAGTTTAGGAAGATGTGGGAGATTTACTAGGGATATTAGAGTAGCAATTGGGATTTATGGAAATTATTCCATACCAATAAAGGCCCTGAGGGTCTTTTATATGAAAAAACAGGACCGTGGAAAAAAATGAATTAGGCGCACAAGTGGGCTACGTGCCAGATAAGTGCATGCAAGTAGGTTTCACACTGACAACCCCTATGTATAATTAGGGTGATCCAAAGATCATGACTTTTCAAATATAGATTCTTCTTTATGTGGTTTCAAATCATTTATCTAAGGTGTATCCCTTTGTTATTTTTTAGACTCTTTGATGGAACAGAGTGTCAACAGTATTGTACATTGGGTTTCTAAAGTTGTGAATAAGCATGATAATGAGGACCCCAACCATGGTGGTAGTTCTAGATATATCTCAAAAAAAATATGGGGATAGTGCCTTCTTCTTACTTCATATTATAAAATTTTTTTACCTCCCCATTTCAAACAGTGTGGTGGGTACCACATACACATCCCTTTGATGTGGGATAAAGCTAGATCCTTCTCTGATCCTCTATGAAATCAGAGATTTTAATCCCAAAAGGATTAATCTATTATTCATTAATGTGTGAGGTTATACCCATATTATCTTTCATCACCAATGGTTGTGATAACAATAGAGGATATAGGAACCACAAGGACATTTCTCTCTCCTATAGCCCCAACCTCATCGTCTAGTAGATGAAGGATATTTTTTGACATGTCAGGTCATATTCTTCTACTTATTTATCTCATATATAATCAATCATGTTTTCTTACAATTCATTGATGATCATGAAATTCATATGATCAAATAAATATCTCATTGTAGAATATTTTTCTGTATCTTCCTCTCGAATTTCTTCAGAGGGCCTCCATAGGCATCGGTCGTCAATGTGATGTATTTATACCAAAGAGTCATATTCCATTCCAAACAATCCTTTAGAGATAATCCAAAGGCATGGGTCCTTAATACATCTCAAAGGGATATATCCAATATAATTCAAACCAAAATTTCCTCCTCCAAATGTGTAAACCCAACCCATTGGAACTACATGTGTTGTGATTCCTATGAAAATAAGATACATTAGAATCCTCATTGAAGTCTAAACTAGACTCTCTAATTTCTCCCTAAAAGTTTCTAGTTCAATACCTAATCGGGTCACACCCATCCTGGGAGGCCACATCCCTTTTATGCCCCCTGAGCCACTTTTGAATATGTCCCACACCAGTCCTTGACTAGGAAAATTTTTACTAAATGAAAATTCTAAATGATGTTAAACTACTTAGTTTGGTTCCTATCACATGGATATAAAAGGCATGACATGTCCCATTCAGTGAAACAGAACTATGTAGATTCAAATTACTTTTTCAACGATATTTCATAAGCCCATATCATTAGCTTAATCCTGAAATTAAAACAACTCCCATCTCCTTGGATAATGATTAATAATTCGGGGTTCCACTGTGTGGAAAAAAACCAGAATCATAATAATAAATGACATAAGAATCTCTTATCCATTTACTAAAGGATAAAATATATGGACAAACATATATATATTCAAATATCCCCATATATAAATAACCTCATATACCTAAAAATTATTCTATATCCAGTATACCTAGATAATTGATTTTTAACCTAATGGAATCCCAAGTTATATTTCGAATTTCATAAAGTATTCATGAATATGTGTTAACTATTTACAAGATTCCTGATTTAGGAAATAATCCCACCAAAATAGTTTGATGAGCCCGACCTCCCCCCATCTCAACCAATGTTAGTCCATTAGCATCATTGGAACTATTTTTTAATGACCACATACCTTTATAATTCTAGTTCATGAAACATCTCAAATAAATTAATTGTTGGGTATTTCCAAATTTATGAACCAAACACATCGAAAGACAATTGAAAATATAAAACATGACATGATTAATTATGAAACATAAGAACCCCTATAATAAAACTATTGGCGACACATATCATGTCGCATTTTCATTAGAAATAGGATTACATTACAAATGATGGGTAACTTAAAATCAAATTAGTAAAAAAAAAATTACAAAGAATGATTATTTTTACATTTTTAAGAGGTGAAATAAAATATATGAAAAATATCATATTTATGTGATGAATTTAATAATATATATTTTGAAAAATATTATTTCCTGGTAAATAAAATATTGATTTGTACTGACAAGAGGACATTGAATAAATTGAATATTTTTGAAATTTGGTGGCTCTGAAAATATTTTCTACTAAATTTTGAATGACGAAAATTAATTATGAGATTGATGACATAGATATCTAAACTAAAGAACATGAGAAAGATTAATTAGTGATAAATGTTTTTGATTTGAAAATTATAAAAATAGGGAGAAACTGGATGTGCACTTTATTTCAAAAAAATAATAATGTAATGTTTCTACAAATTAATTTTTCGATTAGGTCTTATCATCTATTGTATTTTATTTATTTAGATATATTTTAACTTATATGTAAGTAATAACTAAATGGATGTAAATATTTTATTTCATTTACCGGTGACATAACTCATGTCACTTATATTGTGTATATAAACCATATGTTAGGGGATATGAAAATTATTAATTGTTTTGAATATGTTCAAAAAAGGAAAGTGGCTTCCCCTTGAACATGATCAATGATGAAAATGGTGTATAATTTAGTAGTCGATTATCTGAATCATATATTGATAATTATTATACTCATCATTAAATCAGTGAACCATAAAAAAACAAAAATTGTACTTTCTAAATGAATGAATATATTTCTGGTAGAGATTTCTCATTCTATGTTGATCAAGAAATATTTTTCATTGTATTTACGGAGAAAATTAATTTTTCAAACAATTGACATTGAAAGCGATTTTTTATAGAAAAAAATTAAATTATAGAACCATATGAGTTTTATTATTAGTATTCAATATAGTTGATATATTTATAGGTGATTGTAAGACGTTGATTTTAGTAATGTGAAAGGTGAAAATATTTGGATGATTACAAAGATGGGTTTTGATTATATATTAATAGGTTATGATAAAAATGATAGTGGATACCACTATTATCATAAAGAGACATTGAATATTCTGGATTTTATTGATATGAAGGTGGTGGGACACTAAAGGACTGGTAAATCAGATCAAGAAACATTCATTAGGAGTTTTAATAGAATTTAGTTTTTTGAGAAGCATTATGAAATTTATGAAACTAAATTAGAAGAGTTTAATGTTATATAAAATTATTTAACAATTTATATGATGAGGAATAATCTATTTCATATCTATAAGGATGAAAAAGTAGGTAGAGGTCCAAAATATCATTGGTGAACAAAGATAATACATTCACAGTAAAATATTTTTTTAGTAAAACTACTTATACCACCACTATAATCAAATGTTGAGACAATAAATATGAGTGTGTCATTAGAAAATCAACAGTAGTGTGATTATAAAAAATAAGTGTTAAATTATAAATATAAGAATAATAATATTGAGATTTTATTTGGGCATGAGAATAATAAATTTCTCCAAATAAATTTTGGTGTTTTCAATCATGATGAATGAAAAATTTGATGATGTGAGAAAGAAAGAATGAAGTCAGTATTAATGGTACTCAAATATTAATGGAATTGAATTTTATAACCCATTTATACCAATTTGTATACAAGATACCATTAAAATATTTATTATTATTTTAATACAAAGAATATATAAGATTTTATAATTGTATTTCATGTTAACAATCAACAATTGAGAGTATAAATAAGATGTGAACATTGAGAACCTAACTAGATTCTTTTACGGTGAGGATGATATTTTTGTTTAAAAGTAAAATAATTCACAATATGGGTTAAAAACCCCCCATTAACATGGAATTATATGTGAGATACAAGTTTGATGTAGGTAAAATTATTTGAAGGATTTACAGACAATAACCACTCTATTAAAGATGAAAAATAGTTATCCCATTTTATAATTTTCTATATAGAAGATATCATTATTAAAAGAACTAAAGAAAATATTTTTGAAATTTTTTATTTGTAGATGAAATTTTTTATTTAAATTTTCATCAATGGATAAATAAGACACTTTTTAGCATAAAAATTTCACAAAAGTTAGATATTATCATTCTAGTCAAAGATAAAGATGTTTGAGAATATCATAAAATATTTTTTATAGTGGATTAAAAGACATTTTATATACTAATATCTTCTAGAGAAAAATTGGTTAAGGATGATGAGTTATGTAGGTTTGTCTAAAATAAATTAGAAAGCTTATTGGTTGTTTTTATTCATGAAATCTTCAAGACATGTCCTTATATATGTTATTAAATTATATTCCCATTATCAATGTTGACAAAATGTGTGTCATGTTTTTCTCTAAATAAAAATCAAAGGTATAATAAATTAATTATATAATATTTAATGAAATTTGAGATAAAAATAATGGTTGAAATTTATATATACCCTAATTTTGATTCAGATTGAAATTTTGATGAATGATGTTCAATATTTTTTGTAGTTTTATTTTTGGATGAAAGATGGGTATTATTTCACACAATGATAGAAATATAAATGAACAACAGATCAACTAAAAACACAATTTATTGGTTTTAACCTAGCCATATTCAAATATATTTTTATGAGGAATCTATTTGATGATATAAAGGATGGCATAATTCTACCACTTCTTGGTGGTTGTGATAATCAAATTGGTATCAATTTATTAAGAAAAAGTTCTTAAAATTATATTTCAAATGAAATTGATTTAAATTTAATTTTATACAATATCGAGTCTATAAAATATGTTAAATAAACAATATATTACAAGAATGTATAAAATAATAGAATATTTCACTAAAACACAACTAAATAATTCATTCCAGATACCGAGTATGATGATTAGAGATAGAAATAATTCACCTAATGGAAAATATATCATTATTTTAATCCCTTTAGAACTGGATGTTTTTATATTTATTGATATGGGGATAATTATAATATAAAAAACATTTTTTTATTCCTTTATAAACATATAAAATATATTTATATGGGGGGAGAAAATAATTTTATTGTGAATCCAAATACCTGTATTTAACATGACATGGGATAGAGATATTATATAATGGGGGTAAATATTTAGAAAATGTTATTAAAGGTGGTATTTTGTGATTTTAGAATGTTCATTTTTGAGTTCCTATTTGTTATTTGTTGTAATATGTTCTGATAATAAATTTTTTGGGATATATTATAGGAAGCTTTTTATGGTTTATTTATGAAGATTAAAATTTCTATTATCAGTTAGTATCAATATGTATCAATGGATGCAATGTAATGGATGTTTGTCACATATTTTGGAAAAAAATAATTCAATTTTTTAATATCCTTTTTTAATATAAAATGCTTACTGAATCATGAATACATTTAATGAAATATGAATCATTTCAGATTTGTTGAGTATGAATGTGATTTATGTTCAGTTGATTCCAATAAAATAAATACATGAAGATTGTTTTGTCATTGGTTGAAAAATTTATGATTATATTTTGTACTTGTAATATTGGGAGTGATTGTTAACACTAGATGAAATATCATTATAATGAGACGATAAAGGTGAATGGAAATTAATGTAAATTAAATAGAAATATTTATTGAATTGGTTTTAATTATTATCTAAATAATTTATAAAAAACACAGAAATTAACTCTAAATATATGAGGTGATTGATGTTAAATATATTGTATGTGTTTTTAATTTGTTTTGAGTTGATTGGATGTGATCTAGAGGTTTTAGGAATGTAATTGTTCTGAATTTGAAATACATAAAATTATCTAAACAAGTAACGTAATTATGGTTAGTAAATATGAGAATGTCTCAAACCAATTTGATCATATGTTATGTATATAATGATTTATTCTATAGTTTATAATTTAAATGTTCTTACATTGATATGTATTGTTTTATAGATGAATATATACAATATTTGTAGTTGTATTGGATTTTAATAATTAGAAGGTATGACCCCATGGGAGTATTTTAATAGGCTCTTCAATTATATGAAAAAAAAACCACCAAGGAATAAATGAACCCCTAGGGTCTATTATCTACAATATTCATCGATGTTTGGAGTTTATTGGTCATGAAAACCTAAAGCATACAAGGCAGTAAGTTATTTATATGCATATAGCCTTTCCTAAAATGGGAACCTAGGAAAACCTCATTTTATTTAATCTAATTTGGGTTCTTTTCCCACTTAGAGTGTTGATTTTCTAAATTGACTAATTGTTTATACATTACATTAGACCTCCTTAACCGTTTAGTGGGATACTATTTCATCTTTATTCTTAATAAAATATACTACTTTGATTTTGAGATCTCAAGTGAATCCATGTTATGAGAAGAATTTAATAATCATTTTGAGTATTGAACAAACTAAAAATATAATATGTTTACTAATTCTGTTTATGGGAGTCTGTTTGACAATGATGTAATAAAAATTTCGAAATTCATGAAGGATATTTCAAAATTAAATACAAAAATGATTTACAATATGTCATTTAACACCTTTCTATGATTTCCCCATAAGAACAAGGGTCTTTCTCATAATTCTTTCTATGTATAGAGATATTGTATAATGTAAGTCAATTTAAAAAATGAATTAAATATTAATTTATTACTCAAACCTAATTTTTCCTAATTTTTTCATTCACCGATCGTTGATTTCAAATTCAAATCCATTTGATAAAAATACCCTAGAAATGAATCTTATATTTTCTCCAATGCTCTAAAAATGTCAACATAGATCTATTATTTATGTAAACTATGTATAACCATAAATATATTAATCTAATTTTACAATGTTTTGTTACATTAATAAATAGAAAAAAATAAATCCAAACCATTAGAACGTAAAGAAAAAAAATATGAAAAATAATACTTATCATTTTGAAAAGTGTAACGACCTAAACATTTTATTTATATTTTTTTCATAAATTTTTGTGTTATTTTATTTTATACAATATAAAACTATATCCTTTAATTAATGAAGTGAGTATAAATAAAATTAGACAGTTGGGTTTCGACTGTGATATGACCATTGGTCAATATGACCGTTTGAAACAATAATCTTAATGTTGTGTTTTTATAAATAAAGTTATCTTCGTTAATTAATACAGAAAGAAAATTTAATGGCCTCATCTAGTATACTCAGTCCATATGAAGCCCATCTGTTAGAGGTTGGGAAGGTGGTAGCATCACTGGGATTTTCTCTAGACCAAGCCCAAGCCAAACATCAACATATGAAGCTTGAAGAGAATCACCTAAGGGAGAAGTTCAAGCGGATAGAAATCACCACTCAGGAAATGTTGTCCGAGCCACCCCAAGATTCTATCACCATAGCACACCTTACACATTGGTGCTATGTCGGTGTTATAAGGGTCTATGTAATGAGACCTTATCATCTTTGTGTAATCCTTTTATATAAATAAAATAATTATTTCTTCTTATTATAATGTTTGTGAATTTAAAATATCAAGATAAATGTAGGATGAATTTATAGTTCACTGTTACTAATAAATTTTGGAAAAAAGGGTATTTTATAATATTTCTGTAAACATTAAATAATTAATAATGTGAATAAATTTTCAAAAAATGGTCTTCTATAGTTGTGTTCAGTGGGAAATTTAGAGTCAAATAATATCAACTTAATTTTTAGTAAATAGTAATTTATAAATAGTAACATACAAATATTAAAAGTAATGAATAGTAATTAATACTAAATCGACCTATAAAACAGAACCTTCACCCATGAATGTGTAAATACATTTTAGACATCTTGAAAGTGAAAAAATGATCATAGTATATGTTTTGTTATTTTTGATTGTCATAAATATTTTATTTACAATTTTATAATTAATATAACAATTTAAAAAAGGAAAATATTTTAAAAAAATGTAACCATATATCATTACTTTATTTTATTATGGTGATATGACAAATTTATGGGACCTTGATTACTTTTTTAAGGTGTTACAAAATGATTTATTGATTTAAAGTTGTATTTTTTGGAATAAATAATGATTTTATTGAAAAATATAAATAAAAATATTTAGTAAATTATTTTCATAAAATGAATTTCATTTTTGATTTCAAAGAATCTATATTAGGTTAGGGTGAATTTTTGGGATTTTTCTGAAACAATTAAAATTTCGGTGAATAGTTAATATACAGTTTTGGTTTTCGGGTGTTTAATGACATCATTAATGATGTAATAATGATATAAGATTTCTGGTTGCCTTATTAATCATGTGATATGGTATAATTTGTCCCATGTGTTCAATACCATTGTAAAATACCACGGGAAAGCCCATGGTTTTTCAAATACCACCGACGAGGTGTCCCTTGGATATTAATAATTTATTCCCTCACATTTCTTATAAATATCAAGCCATTTCCTCATTCATTTCATTCCAAAAACCATCTCAACGAAGTTCTAGTCTCCTTACCTCCCAAAGAGTCCCCCCATGTTTCCCTCAACCCTCCCATGGTCCTGACCTTCATGCTTTCAATGTTACTCTTCAAGGTAAGGGAATCTTTCACCCTCCTCTTTTAAGTCATGACTTCCTTTATGTTATGTCTTATAGTAACATATTATTATGAGGGGGCTTGTTATTCAATATATTTACTACTGTAAAATTCATTTCCAAATGATGATAGACCATTTCCACTCTCATTAATTTATTTTCTGGAATTTTAAGTGAGGCTGTTAGGCTGCCGAAATTTATGTAAAAGAATTTACATCTTCTCTTTTCATTCGAGTTTCATTTTCATATGTTATTTCCTTCAAATATCCATACCATGATATTATTTATTTTTATTCTATACCCATTCTATATTATGAGTTTTTTATGATTGGTTAACCCTTGTCCCCTCTCTTTTTATTTTTTTCTAAAAAGATGTTATGTAGCTGTTATGCTGTAGAATTTTCATCTCAGAAGTTCTCTCTTATTCTATCAAGAAAGTATCTTGTTTTATTTATGTGAATAAACAATTCTATTTTCATATCTTGGGGTATTCATAAATACTAATAATTGATTTATTTTATTCTTGAATTGATATTCATATATAACCCTCACTCCCGTTCCATGGGTTATAAATGACTTAATGATAATGTTTTTAAGAACTTTAAAAAATCACAATTTCGAAACGAACCCCATTTCTTTTATTCTCTATGGGTTATTTATGAAATTTTTTATTATGATATATTTGGGTCACATGAAAATAAATACATATTAAGGGTGTTCCCTAATATCACTCCAATTAATTGGGTAAATAATTTAATCTCTAGTGATAACAAGTTCACGATACCTTGGTAAATAACCTTGGTAATTTTTATAACACCTCGGGGATAAACCTTGGTGATATGTTCATGAATGTATAAATGAAATTTTGTAGCCACATATTCATGTTATGATTCATGTTCTTTTTATTATGATATTATTATTCTTTCATTGATCATGCCATTATGTCTTTAATCATATTCTTATTAATATTGCTCAAGATCACATGTCATCTATTTCACAAGTCTTCCTTACTGAGCCTTCTGCTCAACCTTTCCATTGATGTATGTCTCCAGGAATGATATGCAATAATTGTACAATGGATGAACCTATGATGAATAATTATGAGTGGTTTATAACAATGTTTTATGTTGTTTTCATGTATTATGTTCCTGATTTTCAAGACACTAGATATTAAAGATCCTCTGTTTGTAAAATTTAATGAAAAGTTATGTAATAAAAATGAGGGATTCCACAGTTTGTATCAAAGGATAATTTATTTATTTATTTAATGAAATTAGGCTATGAAAACTTTAGGAATAATCCTATATAAAATTTTAAATATAAGAAAACTTCTGGGTATTTTGTTGATTATTGAGTAAGTGGTTTATCAAAAAAATACATCCATGTCTTGATATGAGCAGGTAGAGGTGGCTCTGGAACAAATGTACCTTGTAGTGAAAACTCCGACGAGGAGATTCGAGCTTGATCCAGGGTATCCTGGTACATGAAAACGGTCCTTGTTTCACTCTTTCTTATGACACTCCAGGGGATATGTTTGGTTAATCATAAGTTTTTATGAATCATTATGAATGATTTATAGAGAAATGTAATTATATAAAGAAGTTTTAAGACATAAAATCCTTTATTTTTAAAAAATTTGTAAAAGAAATAAGTTTCTCAATACGGTTTTATTCTTTTAAAAATGGAGGGAAATCGGAGGAACCATGCAAATGGTTACCATAATGGACCATGCGTTAACGGCCCTCCGATGGAAGACTGAATGGAAACATTCATGAAAATGATGAACCAACTTACTCAAGTTATGGGAAATAACTTGAATCAAGCTAAGAGATCGATATCAACATGATGGTAACACCATTTTTTCAGTCCTTTATGTATCAATAGCCACCAACCATCAGTGGATCAACAGAACCATTGATTACTAAACAGTGGCTCGGATCTATAGAGAAGATATTTTATGTGCTCTGCTATTCAGAGAAAGAGAAGGTCACCCTGGCTGTCTATTCCATAGAGGGAGAAGTTGGTCAGTGGTGGGAACTGATAAAAAACACAAGGAAAAGAGTGGACGATGAATCTATGGAGTGCTACAAGTTCATAGATATCTTCTTTAGTAAGTATTTTTCTCATTCCATGAGAACAAAAATGGAGAAGGAGTTTCTCAAAATGAAGCAGAAGGAGAATGAATCTATGGGAATCTACGATACGAACATTACAAGACTTTCCCATTATACATAATGCTTATTCATGCATCATAATGGTAATGTTGATATATTTTTCGGTGGGATGAGACCTCATCTGTGTAATAATCTAGGCATCCCAGACTATGAAAGCTATGAGTAGATCGTACGGAGTGCAATGAAAGTTGAACGGGATTTCAGTGTGATTCATTGGTCACGTAAATCAATAGAAGAAAAGAGATCAATGGATCCCAGGTTAGTGAGGACCTTTGATCATGGAAGTGGAGGCAATAAATTACATTATCCCACGTGTAATAAATGTAGGAAGAATAATTCAAGGAACTACCTACTCGGGAGTAGGAAATGATACATGTGTGGAAGCGATGGCCATATTGTGAGAAATTGTTGTAGTAAAGTGAAGCCTCAACTTACAATCACTAATGACAAGGGGAAGATGGTGCAGGCCCTACCTGATGTCCAGCGTATTAAGTGTGGACAGCCTGGGCCCTTTTCCAATCACTATACAAATCCAAGGGTATTGGAGGGGAACCACCATTAACCTCAGCAAAGGACAAGGGAGAAAGGTCATACTTTTGGTATCACAAAAGCTGATGTTGAAGCTTCAAATAACGTGGTATCATGTACTCTTGTTGTTCTCTCAAAGCTAGAAAGTACGTTGTTTGATTCTGGTTCTAAAAATTCCTTTATTTCCTCTAAGTTTGCAAAGAATTTAGAATCAACAGTCAACTTACTAAAATTAGAGTTATCAGTCAAGACTCTTGGTGAGATTATCCAAGCATTATCAGTGTTTAGAAACTCTAGTGTTTACTTTTTAAGCACAAACATATCGCAAATCTAGTGGTAATTCCCATGTTGGAATTCGACATTATACTAGGGATGGACCAACTCTCAAAGTATACTACTAAGATCAAATGCCGAAGTAATGAAATCACAATAGTCTTGACTGGAAAACCTACAATTATCTTCCATGGAGAGATATCTCAACCTGATAATTTTCTTGAAGATCCTCCTATATCCTTATTTATAGAATTCATTACTGAATAAGATGAATGAAATGAGAGTTTAAGGATTGAAAATGTCCCCATAGTCCATGAATACATTGATGTATTTCTTAAGGAGTTCCCTGGACCTCCACCAGAAAGAGAGGTAGAGTCCGCTTTTGAACCCGTACTTGGATCTCATCCAATATCAAAGACCCTATATAGGATGGAATATGTAGAGTTGGAGTAGTTAATGAAATAACTCCAATATCTTTTGGATAAGGGGTTTATCTAACTGAGTGTGTCTCCTTGGGTAGTAGTAGTTCTCCTTGTGAAGAAAAAGGATGGATCGATGCGGCCATGCATTGATTATAGAGAATTGAACGAGATCATAGTAAAGACCAATTACCCTATTCCAAGAATTGATGACTTATTTGACCAAATTCATGGGGCTCAATTCTTCTATATAATTTATCTTGGATCTGGTTAAAATCAACTGAATGTGAAGAAAAAAGATATTCCAAAATCTTCCTTCCAATCATGATATGCGCATTATGAGTTTGTTTTTATTCCTTTTGGACAGACTAATGGACCAGAAATTTTTATGGACCGGATGAATAGAGTATTTAAGGACTATCTTGATAACTTTGAGGTAGTTTTTATTTGTTGATATTCTGATATATTCCAAATGTTAGATGGAGCATGAGGATCATATAAGGGTTATTTTACAAACTCTATGGAATGATTGGATTTTTGGAATGTTCAGTAAATGTGAATTTTGGTTACAAAAAGTTGATTTTTGTGGCACATTATTACTAATAAAGGAATCAAAGATGAACCTGTAAAGACAAAATTTGTAGAGGAGTGGCCCCATCCTACAACAATAACTGTGATTCATATTTTCCTTGGATTTTCAGGATATTATAGGAGGTTTGGGAAAAACGTTACATGAATTTTTAATACATTAACCATGTTTAGTCAAAAATGGGTCAAGTTCATCTGGACAAAGGAATGTAAGGAATGTTTCCAAGAGGTGATGAAGACATTATTTACTGCACCCATCATAAATCTACCCTCAACTAGAGAAGGATTAGTTATTTTTAGAGATGAATCTCTGAAAGGTCTTGGGTGCATCCTCATGCAAAATGAAAAGGTTGTTGCTTATGCATCTTGATAGTTGATGACTCGTGAGAAGAACTATCCCACCAATGATATGGATCTGGTTGCGGTCATTGTTTTCTAAAGATATGGATGCACTATATTTATGGGGAGAAATGTTATATATATGAAAACCATCAATTTTTGAAGTATATTTTCACTCAAAAGGAATTTAACATGAGACAAATGAGATGGTTGGAACTCCTTAAAGACTATGATTTTTCAATTCATTATCATCCAAGAAGAGAAAACAATGTCACTGATGCATTAAGAAGGAAAGACAAATTTGTTCTATCAATTATGAGGATTCAAATAGATCCTTTGATCAATGACCAAGTAAAAATGGACATGGGAATTATAAAGTAAGGGACATCATTAACCCTAACCCAAAAGATTACTCAACCATCATTACTAGAGAAGATAAAAAATGCTCAGAAAAGAAGATCCTTCGTTACATAAGATGTTTGAGGCTATGAAGGATGGGATGTTTCTTGAGTTCAAAACTGATCAAGAAGGTGTATTGAAATTTTGTACAGGACTATGTGTTCCATCTATTTTGGAAATTAAGAAGGAGTTGATTGATAAATCTCATATCTCTACTTTCTCTATATATCCTGGTAGAACAAAAATGTATAGGGACCTTCGTGATCATTATCTGTGGGATAATATTAAAAGGGAGATTGTTGAAAATACATCAAGTTACCTGGTATGTCATCAAGTGAAAGCAGAGTGACAATTTCTTAAAGGAGTATTCCAACAACTACCCTTACCATCATCAAAGTGGGACAATATCACTATGGACTTTCTCACTGGTCTCACGATAACATCAAAAGGAAACAATTCGATATGTGTTATTATGGACCGTCTCCCCAAGACTACCCATTTTATCTCCATTCAGGAAGATTTATCTCTTCCTCAACATGATAGGATATATATGAAGGAAGTGGTAATATTGCATGGAGGTCCACTTTCTATCATATCTAAACGTGATCCAAAGTTTACATCAAAATTATTTATAAGTCTTCAACAAGATCTATGCACTAAATTGAATTTCTGTACGGCATGTCACCCCCAAACCGATGGACAATCTGAAATGACTATTCAAACACTCGAGGATATGCCAACAACATGCTCAATGGAATTTAATGGTGGATGGGATCAACATATGTCATTATTTGAGTTCACTTATAACAACAGCTTCCACTCAATCATTCAAATGGAAGCCTATAAAGCTCTATATTGTAAGCAATTTAGAACTCCTACTTTTTGGGATGAAGCTGTTGAGAGATATCTTCTTGGGATTGATATTCTACAAGATATGATAGAAAAGGTCCATGCCATCCAGCAACACATTAAGGCTGCTCAGAGTCAGAAAAAGAGCTATTCCAACAACAGTCGAAGGGACTTGGATATTGATGTTGGTGAAAAAGTCTTTCTTTGGATTTCACCTTGGAAGAGAGTCATGAGGATTGGTAAGAATGGGAAGCTCAGGCCTAGGAACATTGGCCACTATGAAATCATTGATCGTGTCGGAGCAGTTCCCTACTGGCTTTCTCTTCCTCCAAATCAAGCACAAGTTCATTATGTCTTCCATATATCCCCCTTGTGGAAGTATATACCTGACCCTTCACATGTTCTAAATCCAGATATGGTACAACTGGAAATGACCTCTCTAATGTGGAGCAGCTGGTGGAGATCCTGGATTGTAGAGAGAAGGTTCTACGCAACAAGACTACCCTCCTTTTAAAGGTGTTTTGGAGGAACCACAAATGTGAAGAAGCCACGTGGGAACCGGAGGATTGTATGAGGTAGAAGTACCCTCACATTTTCTCATCAGAGGGTACGAGGTAAAATTTCAAGGACGAAATTACTTAAGGGGGGAAGAATGTAACAGCCCGGACATTTTAATGATATTTGTTTCCTAAATTTGTGTGTCATTTTATTTTATACTCCACAAAACTATATCCTTTAATTAGAATTGTGGGTATAATTAAAATGAGACCTTTGGGTTTCGTCTGTTATATGAATGTTGGTCAATATGATCTTTGTAAAATATAATCTTAACATTGTGTTTTTATAAATACAGTTATATTGGTCAATTAATACATAAAAAAGATTGAATGGCCTCATCCTGTAGACTCGGGCCATATGAAGCCCATCTGTCAGTGCTTTTGAAGGTGGTTGCATCACTAGGCTTTGCTTTGGGTGAAGCCCATTCCGAAGTTCAACATATGATGCTTGAATGGAATTGCATAAGGGAGAAGTTCAAGCTGATAGAAATCACCACTCGGGAAATGTTGTTTGAGCCATGCAAAGATTCTATCACCATAGCGCACCTTACACTTAGGTCCTATGATGGTGTTATAAGGGGATATGTACCGAGACCTTAGCTTCTTTATGCAATACTTTTATATAAATAAAATGGTTTTTTCTTCTTATGATAATGTTCTTGAATTTCAAATATCAGGATAATTGTAGGATGAATTTATAGTTCCATGTTAATAATGAATTTTTTAAAAAAATGGGATTTTAAATTATTTATGTAATCATTAAATTATAAATAATGTGAAACGATTTTCAAAAAATAGTCTCCTATAGTTGTGTTCAGTAATAAATTTAGAGTCTAATAAGATCAATGTAATATTTAGTAAATAGTATTGTATGAATAGTAACATACCCATATGAATAGTAATGAATATTAAATTGACCAATAAAATAGAAACTTCACTAATGAATGTATAAATACATGTATACATCATAAAGGTGAAAAAATTATCATAGTATAATTTTTGGTATTTTTGAATGTCATAAATATATTATTTACAAATTTATAATTAATTTAATAATTTAAAATGGAAATATATTTTAAAAAAATTTAATCATAAATTGATACTTTATTGTATTACGGTTATACAATAATTGTATGGTACCTTGATTACTTTTTTTAAGGTGTTTCAAAATGAGTTATAGTTTTAAAGTTGTGTATTTGGAATAAATAATGATTTTTTAAAAAATTATATTAAAAATATTTAGAAAATTATTTTTCATAAAATGAAGTTCATTTTTGAATTCAAAGCATCAATATAATGTTAGGGTGAATGTTTCGGATTTTTCTGAAACATGTGAATTTTTAGTGAATAGTAAAAATAAAGTTTTGAGTATCGGGTGTTTAATGACATCAATAATGATGTAATAATGATGTAATATTTTGGTCGACTAATGAATAGATAGATATATTTTGAGGTGTCCCAAGTGGCAAATACCGTGGGAAAAAACCATGGGAAAGCCAATGCTTTTGTAAATAGCAACGATGAGGTGTCCCTTGTAAATTAATAATTTATTTTCTCACTTTCCCTATAAATACCAAGACATTTCCTTGTTAATTTAATTCCAAAATCCTCCTCAATGAAGTTACGGTCTACTAACCTCCCAAGGAGGCCTCCCAAGGTTCACTAATTCCTCCCAATGTCCCAACCTTCATGCTTTTGAAGTTACTCTTCACGGTAAGGGAACCTTTCACCCTCCTCTTTTAAGTCATCACTTTCTTTATGTTATGCCTTATATTTCCATTTTATTATGAGAGGTATTGTTCTTATATAACTTTAATACATTCCATTTCATTTCCATATGATGATATAGCCTTTCCATTTTCATAAATTTAATTTCTGAATGCTTATGTCATGTCGTTAGGCTGCCTAAATTTATGTAAAAGAAAACACGTCTTCTCTTTTCTTTTGAGTTTCATTATCATATGGTATTTCAATAAAATATCAATACCATGATTATATTAAGTTCATTATTTACCTGTACTATATTATTATTTATTTATTAGTGTGTAAACCTTTTCCCTTCCCTTTTTAATTTATTCTAAAAATATGTTATGTAGCCGTTATACTGTGGAATTTTCATCTCAAAAGTCCTCTCTCTTTCTCCCACGAAAATCTCTTGTTTTATTTATGTGAATACCCAATTATATTTTCATATCCCATGGTATTCATCAGTACATAAAATTTATCTATTTTATTCTGTAATTGACATAGATATAACTCTCACTCCCTTTCCATGGGTTATAAAGGTCCTAACGATCATGTTTTTATGAACTTTTATAATGTCACGATTTTGAAATGAAACCCATTACTTTTATTCCCTATGGGTTATTTTTGAAATGTTTTTTTATGATATACATGGATCACATAAAAATAAAGACATATTAAGGGTGTGCCCTGATATCACTCTAATGCATTGGGTAAAGAATTTACTCCTTAGAGATGACAAGTTTCACGATACCTTGGTGAATAAACATCGTAATTTTTATGACAACTCGGAGATAAACCTCGGTTATATGTTCATGAATGTCTAAATTAAATGTTGTAGCCACATATTCATATTATGATTCATTTTATTTTTATTATGATATTCATATTCCTCCATTTCTCATTCAATTATGACTGTTGTCATGTTCTTATTAATATTTGTCATGATCACATGTCAACTATTTCACTTGTTTTCCTTCATGAGCCATTTTCTCACCCATTCCTTTGATGTATGTCTCCAGGATATAAGATGTAGTAATTGTACATGTGATGAACCTATGATGAAGCCTTAAAAGTGGTTTAGAAGAATTTTATATGTTGTTTTCATGTATTATGTTCCTGATTTCCAAGACACTAGACATTAATGATCCTCGGTTTGTAAAATGTAATGAAAAGTTGTGTAATAAAAAGGTGGGATACCTTAAAAACCAAAAATTCAAAATCACTGATCCTTTAATTTATTAGTTTTATAGAAATAAATAGTGTAAATTGAAAAGTATAAAGTATTTTTTGACATGAAATTTTAACATATAAATTTTAATTTTATACTCCCTGGACTAACTAACTTTTGAAACAATTATTGGCAAGTGAATGTACGCTAGACAGATGTTTGTATTTTTTTGTATAACTCTCTTTATTTTTAATTTAGTTTGATCAATTATATTCCAATATAATATTATTTAAAATAGGTTTACTATAAATGTATTATTAATTAATGTATATATAATCCCATGGGGGTTAAACTATTCTGAAACATCCATTTCATTTTAAACCAAATTCAATCCTTTGACGTCTATTTTATCATTAATAAAACCCATTTATAGAAATTTTTAATATTTTTTTTTATTATTATTATAACAGTCTCCCTTAGTAGTGTTAATAACATAATTTAATTCTATCTAATATGTATTTAACAAGGTATTATTCATGTTTTTGTAGAAGTATCCCCCTGATTACATGTTATATCATTTTTCATAACCAATCATCACATTTTTAGAAACTAGTAATGGGTTGAATGTATAATTTAAATAGATCCCCTTGGAAGTTGTAAAAATTTCATTACCACTGCTCCCCTAAAAAAACTCCTTGGAGAATATTCACCCTATATTAGAATGGATTCACAAATTATATGGGTTATTTTAAAATGGTTCATCTATGGGGTTTCTTTTAGAAATGGTTTAACTATTAACACATGTGAAAATCTATAATTTGAGCTAAGAAATAAGATATATATAATTTTACTTCTCTATTCTTCCATTATTCACATGAATTAAATTAATATTTATGTTACATATTACAACAACATTCCTTGTTTAAAAAAAATAAATTACATTATATATCTTGACCCTCTCATATTTTTCTATGCACCAGCAATGAAAAAAATCATTTATTTAGGATACTTTTCTTAGTCTAAAAAGGTAGGTGTATATATTCTATTCTTGGTTTCCAAAATGCCTTTAATTTAGAGTCTCATATTTGTCTTAATTTAAATTATTTTATATCCCCCTATATGTTTCATAAAATAAATGATCCTAGAGACTCTTCTAGGTCTAATTTTACCCTTATTTGAGAGTCTCATATTTTGTTTATAAAAAATAGTAGAGATACTCATATCGGATAAACAAATCTGTTTTCATTCTCAACTTTTTTTATACTCCATTTGATAATATTCTTCTATCTTTTAAAAAAAATCTTTATCAGTGATTAACTTCTTCACTTCCAAAATTCATTTAGTTTATATTCTTCTCTTTATCTGAAATTATATTGAGTTCTGATTCTACCCTTCATTCCAAATATACTTGATTTAATGTCATCCTATTATATATTGAATAACCAAGATTGGATACCCTTATCTTAGTCTCAAATACCTTGATTAAACATTATTATCTTGTTTTCCATTATTACATCATTGGATATTCCCTTGTGGGTCTAAAATTACTTATGTTGAGTTCTTTCACTTGTCTTAAAAAGTTCATTGATTTACGATTATATCAAATATTCCATAATTCCATGAGTCAATATGCTTAACATTATTCAAAAATTACGTTAATCAATATCCACACGATGTTTCCTAAAATATTTTTTTTATATTCCACAATTATGTTCCATCTACATTGATTCAATATCCTCCTATTAGATTCCAAATTCCTATGACATTTAATTAACATATTAGTCTTAAAAAACATTATGTGGATTTTATCACCTTGATTCCATATTTCCATAAGTTTAATAAGCCTATTATTTCTAAAAAAATACTGACACAATATAATCATATTGGTTTCAAATTACATGGCTTATGATTGTCCTCTAACATTCCCTAATGATTTATATCAAGATCCTTCTATTGGGTTCCAAATTTAATTGAGTTGATATCCCCTAAAAGGGTTCAAAAATTATTTGAGATTTATTCTATATTTTTTCTATAAAATACAAGTATTTTAAATTCTATTCTTCATCATAAAAACCATAAATCATGATCCTTAGTAATGTTAGAAAAGTCATTGAGTTGAAATCCTTCACATAGCCCCAACAATACCTGACTAAATATTATCTTCTCACATTAAAAAGTTTATTAGTTTATATCCTCTTATGTAGAACTATAATGTATTGATCAATAAATATGATTACATTTCTCATCATTCCTCACTCTCAACAATTCTTCTAAAATTATTTCTTATTCTAATGACGAACCAACAACACATAGATGTGTGCAAGTTCCACACACAACTTCATCAAGAATATAAATACACAAGAGTGATCTTGCACAATATCAACATTGTTTGTCTTCTTGAATTCTAAAACACTAATAACTCGGATATAAGGACATCTATAACTCTCTCTAGATTTATTCTCAATAGTTATTCACATCATGCACGGGTTTCACTCCAACCAAACTCCTTTTTATGGATATCTCAATTATTTCTCACAAGTGCATGTGATTATGAATGATTGCATGCGTGTATGATATATATATTGTCAACACGAGAACAAACTATTCATTTGTATCAATATTTGTTGAATTATTGTGGTTTATCCAATTACACATGAATTTTTTTATTTCTCAATATTCACACATTCAATTTCAGTTTTTTTGATATATTTCACATGATTTGGGTTTAATGTATGTTTTGTATGCACATGTATTCCCTTCATGGTACAACTCAATATCTCTTATTTATCTTATTATTTTTCTCTCTCCTTGCATGAACATGTTTTGGGCATCATTATTTTTTGTGAATGTTCTTCTTCAAACTCGAAGGGTTGTAGTCCTCGGTTTGGATTTTTTCTTTTCCACATGAATAGATACAGTCCTTTTTTCTTTCACATCCTATTTTCCTCTCACATATGTGTGAATGTGTGTATATGTTTCCTCATTCCTCATGGTTCTTCTTATTCACACACTCACACAAAGCCTCAAGCTTCCTCATATCAAGAATATGTTTTCATCCAAACACATATTTCCCTTATCTTTAAATCCCGTTATTATTTTTTCCGTGAAACTGAATAGACCGAGTTCTTCTTCTTCACGCAAAGGTTTCTCGAGGATATCCTTTACATAACTGAGGATGATTATTAGTTCTATCTTTCAAAAGGTGTAACAAAGGTGTGTGTTGTCTAGTTTTCTACCCACAATATTTTCTTCACGAAATAGAGGTGATGGTTTGTGAGACCTGTCACATGTTTATGGTTATCTTCGCAAAGAGAGTGATGTTTATTTTGTTAACCAGGGGGGGTCACATTTATTCTCTTCACACACCATGAATGGTGCATGGATCGTATTCGTTAAAGGGATGTGTCAGACTTCTTCTTTCCAATACCCTTAAAGTGTGCATAGAAATTGTTGAAGGGTAGTGGGATCCCATTATCCATCATGTAGAAAAGATGCGAGGAAACACTTATACCTTTTCCAAACCAGATGGGTTCACAATGTCTCTATTTCTTCAAAGAAACAAGAGATCATTTTTATGAGAATTACAACAACCATTATTGTCTCAGGATACACCTTTTATAGTTGAGGCTGACTCCTCCTTCAGTGTTAAAAATCCTTGATATATGCCACAGAGATCACGATTTGAATGGTTGAGATCTTCAGCTTTGAATATTTTCAAAAGCGGATCAAGATATGGCACAAGTAACAGGTGTTTACTTTTCAACCACGGGCTCATCTTTCTTAGTCTCATACTCTCGTGCAAGCGAAGAGGATCTCATGAAACCCATTTTCCCAAATGGATTGAGCTCCATGATGTGTCCTTGAAACTCTCTTTGTTTCATCCATGTTCAAATTCTTTATATCGATGCATGCATGAAAAAGTCTTTGCATTCATGGTATCGTGTAGCTCAGTTGATCATAATTCCTGGAAGTACAAGCTCCAATGGAGGTCAGAGTTTGATCAAGGAGGTGAAGTGGATTCTCTAGTGCACTGGTTCGTGTGGGGTGGTGACTATTGTCCTAATGTGGAAGACAATTTCAATGGATGAGATTAGACAACCATGGTTCAATCCTTAACTATAGAGATTATTTTTAAGGCATGGATGTGAACGGTAGATCCCACATCAGATCAGATGGTGGACTGAATGTCTGTAATGAATCAAACTGCTGAGATCACTTCCCAATAATTTTAGGTTGTCCCACATCGAAACCGAGACACTGGTGAGGAGTGGTATATCAATCATGGTGTGCGGACATAGAACTAGATTACACCTCCCCCCCTCTGGTGTCACCCCGTAATGGTTCTCTACGAGTGCGCTCTTAGCACCCACTCTGCTTCTTCTAGTGCACACATAGCACCCCCAATATAGTCCCCAGGGTATATACATGGACCCATGCACCTCTTGTGGGATGGACTTATGGGCTTCCCTGGGGCACAATATACCCTTTGGTCCTGCATATACCTAGGGTATGAGGTCCTCAGCTGAACATTTAATTTGGCCCATATTATTGGAAATTAATAGAAAAAATGTATTTTGTTAAAAACAATGTATATCCAAGATGATATACCATAAACAAATACCAAAAGACCTTTCATAATTCTCTCGTCTTGTTTATTCATTTTCTTCAAATCATCATCATTCTTCCTTAAGGTTTGAAACATGAATTTCAAACATCTTCATTAAGATTATTTTAATCAATCATGGTTGATGTGTGGGTTCTACTTCACCTCGTGAATTTAAATCATAATGCATGGTAATCTTGTGGTGATTTATGATTTATCATTTCAACACATTTCTTTGAACTTTGAAGGTCATTTCTTCAATAATTTGATTTTATTCAGAACCTTCATCCAATTGGAAGTCATTGGAAGGCTCTTCCACTTTTATCATGAAATAATGTAATGTATGGGGTTCTTAAAGATGGTGTAAAAATGTATCACTTTGATACATGTCGTTGGGACTTAGGACTTGCTAAATCAATCGCCAGAGTTGATGTGTATAATGATCAAGAATTATATCCAATTTCAAATAGTGATTATAAATATATTAGGGACATTTAATTTGGAACATCGTAACTTCAAAAATCATCATCACCACCACTTTGCCTTAAATATTGACAAATGACACCTTATTGACATGTTAACAATAAAAATGCAACACCATACTCAAAAATATCCCCCTTTTTATTTTTTGGACAATATCACTTATGTACACTTTGAATGGGTAAATATGTGTGACAATCTTTTCTCCCACTTAATGGCAACCAAATGTAATAGTGTAGATTAGTCTATTCAAAAACATGTCCTCCTCCCTTTAAGGAATATCTTTTTGAATATTTATGAGAGAGGGATGATGTCACATGGTTCACATTGCAAATAACCTTTATTTAATAAACTCTATGTCTACTTGGGATAACCCACTGTAGAAAACATGAAATATATGACCTAGGTTTTCAATGTTGTCCATGAATAACCATTCATGTGAAATCATGCTCAGAATGTATCAACTCTTAACCATGTGGTTGAAAATCTTTATATTTATTAATGAAATGATAAATACATCACATAATTCACCAAGGATATTAAAAATCTAAAGTGAAAAGATGAATATTCTCCTTTCATCCCATCTTTTCATAAATAAACCTCTCTCCCTTAATTGACATGACAAATACAATTAATAAGAAGGGATAAAAGTGTGATTTGAAGACCTCAAGTTTCAACATCTTCATATGATATGAATTTCAAGGAAATTCATGAAATAATCATTGATATCATCTCCTTCATATTTTCTCCACCTCAAGGGGTGAAATCCCTTTGATTCGTCTTGGTGAAAAATATAATCACATATTCTTCAAGATATTCATGTTGATAATATTCCACTACGGAACACATCATGTTATTATCAAATCAAGAATAATCAGTCCATGTTATTGTTCTCCAGTTTTGCCATTCATCTGTCATCTTGAAAATGACTTTATTATTCAATTCCCTGTAATGTAAGTGCTCATATGCAAAAAAATATATAAAGGAATAAGATAGAACACATGTGAGCTTCTTAATGGGAGAAATAGGGATGAGAATTTTCTCTCAAACCAAGAACTCATTTCTTTGTAAGTCTAAGGAATCAGGTACCCTTCATGCTCATATCTCCTCTTCATTTAACATTTTGATCTTTCATTTTATATCATCGACCCTTTAATTACATTCACCTTCAACTTCTGTAGATTGTTTGTCCCTACTTCTTCCAATAGTGGAGTAGCTTCCACTATTGATTTTTTTTCAGTTTTCAACATCTCTATTTAGCGAGGTCAAATATATATACATTTATTTTCATGATTTATACCCTTTTTGCACCATCCAAGTAGTAGTTGTGAGACACATGGGTTGTCATGTGCTGAAAACCTCCCCTGAAATTTGAATTATCCTTCATGTGGAATGAAATACTTCCCCTTTACCTTTGTTTTATCTAGTACTTCATCTTCTTATCTTTGCAATTATCAAGAAATTTAAAATTTAGTACTCCATATAACTAAACACTGTTTCTTAAAATTTTATGATTTAGATCATCCACATGGCTTCCTCATTTTCTTTATGTTACCTTTCTTGGGAATCATATTAAGATTATCTTCAAGAATGTCTTCTGACAATCCCAACTTCTTCAGGATTTATTATCTATTTATTTTCATCTTTCATACATTCATTTCCCTCGATTGTTTGTAGTGATCCATGGTGTGATATTTCTTTCTATATTACAAGAATATTTTCTTTGTTGAGATTCCATTATTTGAATATATCATTAACTTCTACTTCAGGATAATTTCTTTCACTTTTTTCTTGACTTCATTGTTTTGAATATTCCCAATGGAATATTTTTCAAATATTTTTTTTCATTATTGACTTTATAGATATATATATACTTATTATAAACATATTCATGAGGTATGGTAGTAATTAACCATCACTAATCATAAATATGACCACTTCTGTTCCAATTATCACAGATATCTTTGAGATATTCAAATATGTTCTTGATAGATATATTCTTATTCATCTATGTTTTATGCCTTTCCATTGAATGATTCTTAATTTCTTCACATACACATTCCCTAAATACAAGCCTTCCTTAATTTTTATATGTTGACATATTATTATAGCACTCATTGGTCTGATGGCCAAACATCCAACATCACCAACAGTTGCCAATAAATCTCTTTATTTTTCAATAGTATTTGTCTAGAAAGATTCATTGCTTTGTTGTTTTTGTAATATTCATTCATTATTTTGATATTAAATTTGTTATTTTTTCTTTTTAATCATCCCAATATCCATCCTTGATATTTTTATGGGTGCATTAACATTTTTATCAATCCAAATCTTCCCAGATTTTAGCTTTGGACATGTACATAAAAATTAAACTACATTAGTATAAATAGAAAAAAATGGGTTATGTGATACCTTATTATTGGAGGATTTTTCCATTGGATTAAAAATTTATTTTATATTACTCTTGGAATAATATTCCTTAATTCAAACATTAGTGGAATAATCTCTTATTTCTATTGTTTGGTATGTTCCAACTTAGAGTGATGGTTGGTTCTTTAATTGCACATCTACCTCTAAACACATTATGTTGAGGGAGTTCTTCTCATCCTCAACTGATCTCACATTTCTTTCCCAATTGTCCTTCACCTCTATCATTTTTTCTATAGGTACATTTCATAATTGTTTCAAAGAGATGTCAATATCCTTTACCTTGTTGGTTTTATCATCTAGTTGAGATTCATTGACAACCATAAAGACTTCGTGAAACATTTCAAGTGCATGGAAATCTTTAATAAATACAATATCAAAGAATTTATTCTCACAAATACTACCTTTCAATTATTAAGTAACATCATAAATTCTTTCATTACAAAGATAAATTGTTTCTTCTTTTTCATTCACTAGTATTGTGAGAGTGTTGGATATGACAACCCTTTTAGCTCATGAATCTTCCATGCCATGAAATTCATCTTTCCTCTATAAATTTTTATCCTGAATTATATGAATGATAGAATAAATATTTCTTGATATTTCTCTAGGATAATTATTTTGATGATCATTGAGTGCAGTATGAAGATCACTAATTGATATATCATCATCATCACATCTTGAACAATATACACTAGAAGGTCCATAATAATAAAAATAATTACCACATGTTGTAACATTCAGATTAACATTATCAGATGATGTCTTTCCATTAGCTGTATGTTTCTTCATCATCTTCATTTCCTATTTCTTCTTTCTATTTTTCTAATTCTTCGAATAGATCTCCATTTGAAGTTACTCACACATTTCCTCAAATATGCACTTAAAAAAGTCTTCATTTGATCTTTTAGTGATAACCTTTTATATGATAACAATTATAATTCCCATATAATTAGGAATCCCTATGAGTGGGAAGGGTAAATTTGTGATCCCTTTCTATATTTTTAAAAATTGATTCTTTTAAATTAAACCATTAAAGATGGTAAAATCATCTCACCACTCATCTTGTGTCTCTCAGCCTCACCTAGAATGTTGTTGTAAATGTAACAGAACTAAACAAAAGTATTTACAAGGTTTAGTTTAAATACCTACTCCATATTGTGTGGGTTATTATCCCCAACATGTATTCTCCACAATAATCGGATAAGTAATTTCAACAGTCGATACAGAGTCACACAGTACCTCTTCTGAGTCCCATAGACGGTTCGTTATACTACTTCTCATAGTGTAACCAGAGTCCCACTGGCCCGCTTCAGAGTCTCAGTGAACTCTTACTCTCCTCCTTGAATCTCACAGGGTTCTTTTAGCTATTGAGTCACATGAGAAACTTCCTTCTTTTAGTTTTATATATTCTATATATATTGATCTTATTTTGTTCCTACAAATGCTTTCGGAATAACACTTACTTTTGTATCTCTTCATGAATATTCACCAGGATTTGGTAAGGTTTGTAGGCCATTCTCAATAACTCTGATCACTTTTCTGATCATTCCTCATTTTTAATAATTCTCATGAAATTCATTCATCTATTTAGGAAGACCTAGACTCTCTTATATGTGTATAAGTGGTGAAAACAACTTACAAAAGAATATAAACATTCACGAGTGGTCTTGCACAATATCAGAACTGTCTGTCTTCTTGAATTCTAAACCACTATCAAATCAATAAAATGTCTTATTTAACTCTATGTGGATTCAGTCTCAATACTCATTCACTTCATGCATTGATTACATGGCATCCTGAGATCATTTTTTTGGATATCTCACAGACTTATCACAGGTGCTTGTTATTATGAATGATTACATGCATGTATAATATGTATCTTATCAACCTGATAACACAATATGTTTTTATCAATATTTCTTCAATGAGTACAGATCATCCAATTACACATGCATTATCTTCTTCTTCAATATGATCAAATTCACTTTCCTTTTGTTTTGAAATTTTTCACCCGCACTTATTTCTTTGATTTGGGATCAATGTTTGTTCGGAATGTGCATGTATTCCCTTCTTGGTGCAACTCACTATCTCTTCTTTATCTTCTTATCTTCGTCTCTCATTATATGCACATGTTTTTAGTGTCTTTATGTTCTTTGTATGTTCTTCTTCAAAACTGAATGGTTGTATTCCACTATTTGGCCATGTTCTCGTTCGCTTGGATGGATGGAGTCCTTTGTGCATGCACTGCCTTTTTATTCTCACATATGAAGGAATGTGTTCACGTATTTCTTATTCCCTCATGGTTCTTCTTCTTCAGACATTCAGAAAAAGTAGTTATTAATTCTTATATATAACATATGAGTACATCCCAACCCGTACATCCCTTATCTTACAATCCCATTCCTCTCATGTTCATGAAACCGAATGGCTTGAGTTATTCTTTTTCATGCAAAGGTTGCTTGAGGATATCCTTCACAGAACCACGGGTGATTCTTGGTTCTGTATTCATAAAGGTATAACAAGGGTGCATTTTCACCAGTTAATTACCGGCGGTATCTTCTTCCTAAAACATTGGAGAGGGTTTGAGAAACCTATTGTGTTTTTGCGATTATATTCCCACATAGTGCAGTTTCTCTCAAGAACCAAGGGGGTTCACAGTTCTTCTCTTCATGAAACATGAATGGTGCATGGCTATCCATCATGTAAGTGGTGCATGGGATTTCTTATTCGCGAGACCCTTCTTGAGTGTGTAACAATTATCTAAGGGTATCAAGATCCACTTATACTTCTCATAAAAAATCTACATGAAATCCCTTCTACATTTTTTAAACCATAGAGGTTTGTGGTGTCTCTATTTCTTCATAGAAATGAGAGATCCTTTTTATGCGAATGGATGTAACATTTATCATCTCAGTATCCTCCTTTTATAGGTTAGAGTGACACCTCCTTCTATATTCAAAATCCTAAATATATATCATGGAGATCATGATTTTAATTGTCATGATCTTTGGATTTGAATATTTTCAAATGCAGAACAATATATGGAGAAAGTTATTGGTGTTTCCTTTTCAACAGTGTGATCCTCTTTTTCAGTGTTATCCTCTCATGCATGGAAGAGTAACACATGAAATGCTCATTCCCAAAGGCTTTGGGATCCATGAAGTGGACTTGTAACTTCATATTAATTATCGACATTCGAATTAATTATATTGATGCATACTTTCAAAAGTTGATGGATGCATGGTATTGTATAGCACAGTCGATCATAATACACATATGTATGATCTTCAACGGTGGTCAGAGTTCATCCAAGGAGGTTCAAGGGCTTCTCTAGTGCAGTAGTTAATGTCAGGTGTCCACAAATGTTCGAAGGGTAAAGAAAACCTCATTTGATGATATCATAAATCCATGGTTAAATCCCGAGCTGCAGAGATCATATTGATATCCTAGATGTGTGCGATCGATCATGTGACTGATCGAACGGTGGACTGCGTGTTTGCGATGCATCGAACGACTGAGATCACTTTTAGAGAATTTTAGTTTGTCCCATATCATAATAGAGATACGGATGAAGAGTGGTATATCATTATAGGTTTGTGCCTTTAGTTACATATTACCCCACTCCCCCATCTGATGACACCCCACACTATTTCTTTGTGGGTGCGCTCTTAAAACCCACCCTACCTCATTTGGTGTGCACTTAGCGCCCATTCTACATACCTCTTGGCTTATACACACCCCCATGCACCTCGTGTGGGCTGGCATTGAGGGATTACCTTGGTTGTAGTAGACCCTTCTATCATGCATGTTCTTGATGTCCGAGGTCTTCGTATCGCCTTTTAATTTGGCCCATATTTTTTTCAAATGCATAGAAAAAATTTACTTTGTTAAAAAAAATATATAAACAAGATTATATTCCATAAAAAAATACCATAATCCCTTTCTTAATTCTCTCTTCTTGTTTATTATTTTTCATTACAACATCACTATTCTTCATCATGGTTTGGAACATTATTTCCACACTTCATCATTAAGCTTCATTGAATTAATCAAGGATGATGTGTGGGTTCTACTTCACCTCATGAACTTAAAGAATAGTTCATGGTAACCATGTTGTGAGTGTTGTGTTATCCTTAAACACATGTCTTGGAACTTTGAAGGTCAACTATACAATAATTTTTTTTGATTCATAACCTCCATCCCATTATAATTCATTGGATGGATTTTCAACATCCATCATTCAATAAGGTATTTCATGGGGTTCATCATGATGGTGTAAAAATATATTACTTTGACAAAAGTATTTGGAACATATGACTAGATCAATCATAATTTTTAATTTGTGTGGATAATGATCAAGCATTAAATCGATTTTTAAATACTGATTCCCTAAATATCAATGGTATTTTCAATGGTACAACTTCCCTTCTTAAATCATAATCTCCCCCACTTTGCCATACATATTTACAATTTACAGTTTTTTAACATATGATTAACAACAAATGAAACACCATTCTCGACACTATTTAATCAATTAATGGAAAAAATAAATGAAAAAAATAATAATATCCCTATAAAGAATAATTTTAATATTATATATGTCATATATATTAAATATTTATATACATTTTACCATTAATTTTAAAAAATTTATAATTGTCACATCGCTTTGTAGAGGTATTTGTTCACATGTACTCATTAGATACTTCATTATATTTCAATGAGCTGTAAGGTAAGATAGTATAAGTCATTCAATAATTATGGTTTTGTAATTTCTTCATAAATATCATATATTTACTTTATATCAATCATTATATCAACTTGGGAGAGGTGAAGATACATAATGAATAACATTAGATTGAAAGGTTGTAGTCCACCATACACAAGATTGATAGTTTTCCAAATTTTATAAAATAGGAGACATATATATCTTTTGAAATTGATATAAAAATATCAATATATCTTATATACATATATTATTGTATTTTAGTTGTTAAAACAAGAATTATGTTTGTAAGAAAGGAAGTAAAAAACAAAGATCTTAGTTAGGACATTACCTTCTATTAGAACAGCTCATTTGGATCCCAATTAAAGATATTGGGGTTGGATTTTATGGAATAAAAAAATATAATATGCGTAAACATATTTGGGAGATTTTTTTAGGGGTTTCTCAATCGAAATGTCTTTATAGGTGTAAATAAGTGATGGGGAGGTCCCCTCTTATAATTGGGGAGGGGAAATTTGGTATATACCAAAAACAATTCTGTAATGGGAAGTCACTCTCAATCCATGTGCCTTATATGATGATAAATAATATAATGTAGTGATGAAGTGGCAGATACACACCTTTAACACATAATGAAAACACATGTCCTAAATAGTTATTTCATAGCCTCTTAGATTACTCACTTTTACCATTTTAGTTTTCAACAAGTTAACTAGTCAATATTTAATTACCAAGGTATTTTTTTAGATAATATTAAAAATAATGTTATCTTTATTATTAAATTTTTTAAAATGAATTATAAATAACACTTTAAAAATATTGAATTAATATATTATTTTAGTTTAAAAATAATTTTTCTACATGTGTATGTAATGTTAAAAATCCAGTTTTAACATTAAAAAATTTAATTATTTTTTAAATTTCATTTCATTATTTATGAAAAAAATTATATTGATCATATTACATATTATAAATTATTTTTATTACAGATATGGAATCAATTTTTACAAATATAATTTATAGAAGTTGAATAATATTTTTGTAAAATAAGACAAACGAAGATGACGAATATGGTGTTTTTTTAAAGAAAACATCTTCATATGTATAAAATGTTTCTAAACATAATTTTGATTACAATGTACCAAATATTATTAAATATAATATAATTGAAATAATTTAACTTTTAAAACAATTTTTAAATAAAATTTATCGTTATAAATTATATAAATTAAAAACAATTTTTTAATAAAAAATCTATTTTTATAATTCTTCTAAAATTTAATAAAATCATTAAATTAATAGATGTTAACTCAAATATAATTTTGAAATTTTTATTTAAAAAACCATTTTAAAATTTTAAAATTATTATCTAAAAATTTCCAAAAAAAATATTATGAAATTGGTGTGGGAAATGAGATTCAAATGTATTTTTAGAAAAATTATATTTTAATAAAAAATTAGATTTATTTTTATCCCATAACAAGAAAAAATAGGTTATTAATTACAATTTTTATTAATATATAATATATAAATTTCATTTTAATAATTCCCTAATATAAAATAATTAGCCAACATTCACCTCTCATGATTGAAATGATTTTTTAGAAAATATTTAATTTTATTTTGAATTTTTTTCCTTCATAATAATTTTGTAACCAATGAATTTATTTTATACATAATTATACCAAATACTTCTTAAAATTTAGATTGTGATATTTATTCCCACCAACACATCTACCAATAGTTAAATCTTATATTAAATAAAAATATTTTTATTCGTAAATCTTGGTTCATTTCAACTCCATGTTGTGTGTAACACATGTAATAGAGAAAAATGAATTTATTTTAATTATATTTCCCCTAAAATGTGGGGTTGTAGAAAATAAATTTGGGAACACACCCTATGTAATAGTTCAACATGTGACTCTATGATGTTATTTTTTCTCTATACATACTATTAACATGCCTTATATAAGAAACATGTGTGCCATTCCAATGTAATGTGCATGATCAAAGGAAAAACATTTCTCTCAGAATGTTTTAATTTATTTCTTCATAGCAATTATCCCCAACAATACGTTTTCTTATTTTAAGGCACCATTGACAAACAAATTTATAGAATAATCATAAAATGGTTAAATCATGTTCCACATAATCATATAAAAAAATATCTCATTTACATTATATTTCCTAAAACTCTCCATCAGCTGATCTAAAATCAATATCAAGGAGATTTAATTGGAATAAGATTAATTTTGGTCATTTAAATATTTTTAAACCCAATTACACCATGAAAGACACCTCTTAATTTGTATCCCTTTTGATTCGGGTGAATGAACCAAATGATAATGTAATTAAGGAAATAATGGCGAAATAACATGGTTCATTGATCTAGTAAAACCTAGATGTCCATGTACTACACTCAAGGGATCACCATGGTTACTCATTCACCCATGGTTCATTAATCTAGAGACACACATATCCTTAAAGATATCAATTAGGCTCATCACTTAGCTTGATAAACTTCATATGTGATGTTATATTTTTAATAGTAGTTCCCCTTAAAGCCCGAATGATATAAATTTTCATAGTTTCAACTCAGAAGTGGATGGGGTTGCTGATCTCTCAACATCATCAAGTGTTTCCCCCACCATAAAGCATTTATAAGGGGTTATAATCCGTAAATATATATTTATTTCATCATAGGGGATTTATTTTATCTACTGGATGAATTTTATCCTAATATATACCCAGAAAGAGTTGCTTTCCCTCATATATAGGATCAGGATTCCGCAAGGTCATCAGGATTCTACATAATCATCCTCTAACCTATTATAATACCCAATATCATATCTTAAATCATTTTACAGAATAAATTGGAAAGGTAAGCCTATGTATAAGTATGACACCAAAAAAATTCTATGAACGCATTCGAACATGTCTTAGTCATATGACTATAAATTAAAATACACAAAATTAATGGATGGATAAATATAGAAGTTCTTTCATTGTACATTTTAATGTAACCCTAAAATAAAAGATACACCATAATATTTTTCCCCAACCAATATATTATTATATTAAATTTTAAACAATAGAAAATTATCACATTTTTTACCAACTCCCTCAATCTGACACATCTGACCTCCTGATATTTTTTATAAATCCAATAATATCATTATAGATTCCATTATTCCATATATTATATATATATCTAGATAAAATGAGAGAAGGCATAATTATATTGTATAATATTATTTTAAAATAATAATTTCAATCAACTAATTTTTAAAAAAGTGATTCTTTTAATATTATTGGGAATTAAATAATAAATATTATTTAATCCATAAGAGTGTCCCATGATAAATATTAGATCTCTCATGAGATTCATTAACCTCATATCAAACTGATTCAGATGCACATCACCTAACTGAAATATCAAAATTGGATCACAATGAATGAAGTTTCAAAAGTAATATAGTATTTATTCATAAATTAATATGAAATGTTAATATGGTTTTATAATATCTATATTTATTTTATAAATTACATATTTATCAATTTATATCAACAACTAATTATTTATAAATATATAAATAAATTTTTAAACATTAGATTTGTAATGATAAACTTAAACTTCTAATTACGTCTATTTTATAAAATAATACAAATATAAGAGGAAAAATTATTTATATAGCTGAAATAATCCACTAAAATGGGTGATTTTCAACCAATAGAAAAAGAGTTAATTAAAAATATATATAGAAAATAAGAATTGTAACATTTAGATAACCCATTGATGAAAAAATTGACCAACTATTAAACATGGATATATATGTATACTTCCAACATGGAGAATAATTTTGATACCATTTTAATGAAGGTAAGATAATTTGAATACCCCATACATGAGTGGTTTATTTTTATTAAATGTTCATGAAAAAGGCTAAAAATTAATGATAAGATATAGAAAGTCAAATTAAAAAGAATATCAAACTGAATTAAAATTTATATATAATAGAGTTAGTAAATTTTATTTTTCAGTTTATAAAGAAAAATTATTGATTAAAATATATATTTTTTACTTCATTGTAGTTATAATGATAGTATGTGATTATTAAAATAGAAAAATTGAAATTAATGTATAATTTAAAAATAATGGGTAATCATACATATATTGCTCCTAAAATCACATACTGTGAATGATTTTTTTATTGATAAATAATATTGTAAAATATAGTGAATAAAATGAATTTTTTTAAGGTTATATTGCTATGATAAACGTGAAAAAACATACATAAATGGAATGGTTTGAAAATATTAGGAAAAATTTATTTTATAGATAGGTTTTGATTTTAATTACCAAATATTCATTCCTTAAGGGTTGTAAAAGTAATTCTAAAGCATCAAGATGATCAATTAAGGAAAATATAAGAAATGTTATCGTAAAATTCACTCAAATATGAACAAATATATGGTCTTAAATTTATTAATATATTTATAAATCATATTTAATGAAAATCACATAAATATAGATTTTCATGGTTATTTTAGTAATTTGTGTTTAAAAAATTATAAACTATCTTAAAATTAGTGTTATAATATTAATATAAACTATTTATCATAATATGTATAATTTTAAGTCAATCATACTTTTATTATTTCCATATATTGTAATTGATTCATTATATTTGAGTTTTTATATTCTTTAGAAGAAATGCATCAACATTTCATTCGTATTTTAAAGATTAACATGAAATAAAAATTAATTTATAATTATTGAATTGTAGATATATATTACATTATATTAATCCTATCCAGTTATACATCATTCACTTAATTTGGAAATGTTGTATATCAATTTAAAAAAATAATATTACCATACCGAAACAATTATATTTGAACATAAATCTGATAGGAAAATTGTGTTAAACTATTTTACTCAGTATCAAACAAATTCAAATTCATCTTTTTAATTTTATAAGTATACATATTATTTTATCGGCTTCCATAATTTCAATATTTCTTCCTTAAATTTCCAAACTCTAATTTAATAATAACTTATAATTTTTAGATTGAACCTGAACCCTAATTTTGTAAAAGGAATTTCAAACACATTTGAAACTTCTAATAAAATTAAATTTTGATATTAATATTTTTAAAAATAATTTTATACATCTCAATTAATCATATAGATTCGTTATATTTCTCAATTATTCTAGAAAACTATATATACATATAAAATAATGAGTATAAAAATTCAATTATATTTTAAACTCTAATAAATATTGTTATTATCAAAGAATTTATTTAAAATTTCATAGTCAAATTATAATAATGTTTTATTTTAATATTTAATTTAAAAAATAATTTAAGGATAAATTAAAAAAATTAATCTTTATATAAAATTTTCATTTATATAATTTTACTAAAAAATCTATCATAAGAAAGAATTCTACATCATATTTATTATTTAATATCATGTATTCTTATTTGTAATTATTTAAAAATTCATTCCTCTATATTTTTTAACAAAAATTAATAATATATAATTTCTGTTTTATAATAAATCTATAACTAATACAGATTATCTTATAAATTAAAACTAAAAATTTTTGAAAATAATTTATACTTATTTGTTGAATAATAAATATTTATTTTTATTATAAATGTGAAATTATTATTTCATCCCATGGAACTATATTTTTTATTGAATTTTATATTTATAGTTTTCCTTATAAATTGAAAAAATTAATTTAAATATATATATATATATAACTTATTATAAATATTTTGGGAAAAAAAGAGACCATATTTAACCTTTGATTACATAAAATTTTATAACATGTAATAAATAGTAATATGTATTAAATATATTAAATTACTATATTAATAAATATTATATAGATATATAATTCTATAGAATATATATTGTAAAAGATAAAAGTAAAAAAATTATTTATCAATAATTGATACTATAATATGCACCATTATTAATTATTTCCATTGTAATTTTTTACAAATTGGAAAACAAGTGAGGATAATTTCCTTTGATAGATTATTCTACCATAAAATTTTTCTAAAAAAATTTCTCTATAAATAAATCATTATTTTTCATTACATTATTCCTATTATAAAGTAACTAAACTATTTTTTTCTCATAAATATTCTTTTACACTAGTTGTACTACATTAGGTTTTAATATATAAGAAGTTTTATGTATATATTTTCAGAATAATGAAACATAAAATACATTATTTAACTGAGATAAAATATAGAAAAGGATAATTAACAATCCACTTATCCCTTTCCCCATGAATCTAAAATACATATATAAATCTAAAGGTTATTTGATCATTATTCTAAACTGAATCAGATATTATCATGATTTTATGATAGAATCTATAGATTTGATCTGATTACAAATAATATCAAATAGGTTGATAATGAGTAGATTTATTCACATGATAAAAAATATACCTTGTTGAATTGAAAACAAGAGATTTCATTTATAATACCATGATGAAACCCATTGATATATATTCCCAATTACATATGGAATTGATAATGGATAAATAAACCCATTTTTTTGTCATTAATTGTTAAAAATTTAAAACATTATACAATTAATTATAAAATTATAAATATTACCCATCAATACATCAAACTAAAAATATTTTATATTGTATATATACATCTTTGTACATACAGGATGAATTTAAAATTTAGATTTTTTTCTCATAAATTAATAACCCCCTTTTCAATTGAGAACCAATCATTACAGATAACCATAATAAAATTTTTTTGATACCCTCTTCCAAAATATCAAACTCATAAATGATTCGTTCTTTATAAATATTGTCTCATATAATTTGTTATATGTTTAAATTGTACAATATTCATTACTAAATATTCAATTTTATTTTTACTTAACCGAAATGATAAGAGTATACAACATATAAAATTGTTTTTCCAAATTTCATTCATTTATTATATAATGGATCATTATATAAACATAACACTATTAATGAAGCATTATCCCTTTGACTCAAAGCATTTGTTACCTTTTTTATTCTTCTTGATGATAATGAATCATATAATACTATAATTATATTAACATTAGCTAACTGCATTACATTATACTCCCTTCATTTTGAGTGAATATATACTTAAAAATTTAATGGTTCTTATATATACGTATTAAAAGTTTCTATAATTACTGCATCAAAATTTGAAAAGGAAATATTATCATGGAAAACTCAAGGTTATGTGAAAGATAATTTTCTTCATGATGTTCCAATTATCCAGATTCATAAGATATAAAAATATTATTTTTAATAAAAAAACAAATTTCATTTCGTAAAAAAACAATATAAATAAATTCATCTTGGGATGGAATGGATGATACTAAAGAATTTTTCACTCTTCTATTCAATTCCTAAATAATTATTCATAGTCTATTAACCAAATAAATTTATCACACTTTTAATATAACATAGTTATATGGATATAAAACTTATAACAGATTTTAACAATCCATTATTAATAACCAATTAATATAAAAAAATAATTAATTTCCTTTATATAAGTTTGTATTTTCCATTAATCCATAAATATAGTTTTTTTATGATTCATTATCATAAAATATTATGTTAAAATATTTATGTAAATTCCCCAAACCTAGTATCGCATTGTTGGTGTCAACATGATTTAATTAGAACTAGATACAAGGAATCACATTCCGATGTACTAAATAATATTTTATATTTAGAAAAATAAATTTATACTTGAATCTAAAATTTAAATTTGAATCGTATAATACAACACAATATTTTCATTTTGAATCCCATTCTTAAAATAAATATATCCCTATACCTCAATCATAATAATCATCCTAGTATCCATGTGATGAGAAAAAAGGGAAATGGGTGAGTTTTTATGATCAATAAGGGAATTAATTCGTTTGAAAAAATTAGGAATAATTATGTTGTAAAAAACATGGAAATGAAAATATCAAAATACACAGTCCATTTAATTAATAACATGAGCATAAAGAACAATGTCAAAGGAATAAATGAGTACCAATTAATTCCTTATAAATAAATATATATTTTGAAACATATCCATAGATTTCATAAATAATAAAATAATCACATGGATATCAATATCAAATCCCATAATGGAGAAATAAAAAATACATGATATCATGAACATATCCTCAAGCCCTCTTGGTAAGAAAATTTACATAAATGGGTAAGGCCTTAGATAAAAACCATATATGATTTCTCTCATCACACATTTCAATCCATAGAGGGGATATAGAAGTCCCTACCCATCATTTACTATGTCTAATTCATTACTCATATAAAAGGGGTGAAATACAATCAAAGTAAATATTCATATTGAGAAACTGACATGTTAAATTTTAATAATTTCTCTAGTAATTAAACATAATTATAATCTAAAAAATTAGTATTTCAATTTATTTTAAAATAGTATATCATCATTAAAATTTAAGATAGACCATTCATAAAAAAATGATGATGATATAACTACTACATATCCATTATTGAGCATATTTAAAATATTTATTTTTATTTTTGATGAATATAAATATAATTAAAATATCATAATAATTATTCCCAAGTAAAATTCCATTTTCATAATGAAAATTACTGACAAAACAAAATTTTTCACAAATTATTATGATATTTTTTAAAAGAATCATTGAAAATTATAATTGAAGATTCAATTAAATGATAATAGGAATGTCCACGCCTACCGTTAAAAACATTCCTTTATCAATATTTTAAAAAGATAAAAGTTCTCCTCATTCAAAAGAAGAAAATAATATTATTTATAAAATTTTTTATTTAGAAGAAAAACATGGGTAAAATGAATTTTAAACATTACATTATAATATTCAAAAAAACATTTTTAGAAAACATTGACATTAACAAGAAATATTTCTATGACAAAAAGATACATTGTTAGTTTTCCCTGAAAACATTATTTTGGTATATTGAAAACGTATATAGATTAAATTTATATGAAAATTTTATATTATTTGAGTAACTAGAGGAAAATAATATATATTGGGTTTAATATATAAATACAACATTATTTACACAGTTGAGACATATATATAAAAAATCAAGAATAATGATTAGACTATGATGTAAAACCTTATCAATATGGAATCATTTGAATCATAACCCCAAGAAAGAAATAAATTTAAATTAAATATTAAATACCATGAATATTACTGTTTTAATAATATAACATATCAAAGGGGGTGTATATACAACACATAAAATAAATAAGTAGTGAATATATAATATGTCTCGAGAACATAGAAGTGAGATGTAAACTATTACATGTATTATGAGATCCATTGTATGTATTTTAACCTCCATTATAATAAATTTATTTTTAATTTAAATATATTATTATGTTATACAGATATATATCCTAACATATAAGATTTACTTATAATATTTTAATACCAATTTATTAATAATTTGCTATAAAGACAATCGTTCCTAGAAATAACTACATCATTTTATATGTACGTACATGTTCAATAGTTTCAATCAATATAATTTATCATCATTCTATCATATCAAAAATGTTAATAATGATTAAAATACCACAATTATTTATTAGATACATATTTATAGTGACTCAAAAACTATAGGGATTGAAAAATTAATTACATTATTCATGGAGAGGGCATATTATATGTAGACTTGAATAAAATATATATTTTTGAATGAATGGAAAAATTTAGGGTAAATAATATTTAACCATTAAAGAATAATAAATTTTATATCCCACGATTTCGATCAAACAACTACGTTTTTTCAAATATAAAATATGAAACACCAAGTGTAATCGATCAACAAAATATTATATTTTAAATATGAAAATTATTGCCTATAATTTAAATTGGAGTGTAATAATAGGACTAAATTGATTTCAATGTATATATATATGTTTTCTAATCCATACGATGTATTTCACAATTATTACTAAATAATAATTGAATTTTTATAACAGTAATTGTATTCTTTAATGATATATTGTGTTTAAAAATATTTTTATTAATTTTTTGTTATAAAATTATATATTTAATTTTCATAAAATTTATAAATTTTATTTTATAAAGTAATTATATTTCTTTCAAATCAGTATATAAAAGATATCATACGGTAAAATTTTGAAATTTTCCTAAAAAATTTATTTTTCAGTTAATAGTATAAAATATTTATTTTTATTTAATAAAATATATTATTTTAAATTATTTACATAGTCAAATTTATTTTTTTATTTTTTCTAATTTATTTACTTTATTTTTGATTAATATAATTGAAATTTTTTTAAATGAATTTTATACTTGAATTTAGTATAAAAATGATTTATATTTAAAAAGGTTATATTTTTTAAACATGTTTTCATCATGTTTTTAAATTTTAATATGAAATTAAATTCCACATGTTCATTTTTTAGAATATATAATAATATATTCTATATTTTTAATTCGGTGGTCACAATTTTTAAAAATTTTCACTTTCGTTTTTTTGTTAACATAAATAGAACATTAGTTATTTTTTTAGCACCATAAAGGGTAAATTGGGTAATTGAAGATAAAAATATATTTATTTGGAATAAAAAATGAACCATAAACCTCCAATAATTTTACTGTATGATTCAATTTTTCCTATAATAATCAAATATTGGGTTATTAGAAAATTTTCCCATTTTGATGTGATTATGACAACTATAATATATTATGTAATGAACATTAAAACGTTACAAACACTTGTTTTTAAAAATTATCGTAATTTTGACATGGGGATACCTATATGATATTTTTAGTTATAAATGGTATTTTGAAATATAAATGTTTTATATTCATCAGGGATTTATTTTAATTTTTATTGAATAAGTTTTTGCCTTAAATGTTTACACGACTTTGATTAAGTAATTATTCAATTAAGGAAATTTTAAATAATTGATATTAAAAATATTATTTTTATAACTTATATTATTTAATGTTACCAATAATATTATTCATAAAAATTAAATAGTTTTGTATTTATTTTATTTGTATTACTTTTTTATCATAATGTTAGTAAAGCCAATGTAAATAAAACATTCTAAAATTGATATTAATGTCATTTTATGATAAAAAATATATATAAATGATTTATAAAAATAAAATTAATATAAGTCTAAATATGAATGGGATGTGTTTAATAAAATTATCAATGGTCCATTTTTTGGAAACTTTTCATTTTATACTAAATTATTAACAGTAAATCAGTAGAAATCATTAATGTTACCATAATTTTCAAAAATTGTTAACGAAGGGTTAAAAAAGGTAAGAATAAAAATTTGATCCATTACTATCCATATTTTATATGATGTGATAATTTCAAATCATAATTGGATTAGAAAATAATATTATAAATTTTTTCCATTTGAACATCAAAATTAATTTATATTAACTAAATATTTTTAAAAACTTCCGTGAGTGGACATCCCTCTCTTAAAAAATACACATATTAATCTCATTTCAACCCAAATAAAAATATATTTCTTTTTTAAAATACCTAATGAAATACCATAATTACATTTTTCCTCAAATCAAATATTTCGGGACATAGCCTTAAACATTACATAATCTTGAATTAAGTTAATAATTCACATTGAGGATATTTTCTGGCTTAGAGATTTAGAGAATTAGGTCATAACATATGTCAAAAATCTTGAACATTACATGTAAACACTTTTACTCATTATCAATATTTTTCATAAAAGAAACACTCTTTAATGAAAATGACCATGTTTAGTTCCATATTTTAAAGTTTAATAATTTTCAATGATCTCATCCATAACCCTATTCCACCTTAAATACAATGAAAAACATTTCAAAAACATGGGATGAGTATAAAAAGCTCTATAAAGGATACACAATGAAGGAAAAATGTTAGTTTTCAAAATAGAAAGTGAACCATGAATTTTTAATCATAATGTAACACATTTCACCTGAATGAATTATCAAAAACACTTCATTGAATATAATCTCACTACTTACTCTTTTTTGTAACCAAAATAATACCATAATTCCCATAGAAAACATCATATATCATATAAATGGTAACATGGGACATAAACATACACAAATGGAATAACCATATAGTCGAATTCCCCACATATTGCTAAATTAATAGGTATGCAGCCAACTTCCATACCCAATGAAATTGATGTCATAACATAACCACTTGACCTTAGTTTATCACAGAACCACCTGTTAATTGGTTTATCATGTAACCACCCTTCAAATGAACAAGTACCATTATATAATTATAACAGATAAAATACTGCAAGTATCAATATTTTACTAATAACATTTCATTTGAAATAACAAGAAATTCATTTAATAAAAAATAAGGCTTATAGAGGAAGCCAAATAATGATTACAATGGTCGGGAGGTCATTGTTGCCACATACATTAAAAATATTCATTTTTAATTTAGTAAAATGAATCATATAAAAAATATTCCCTTTGAATAAAATTAAAATTAAATGGGGTTTATAACTCGTACAAAAGAATTTAGTTTATAAATTAATGTATACCTCAATGAAAAGAGATTGAGGCAAAGTCCATTACCTCATGTTTGACTTGACTCGCTCATTCTTTAAATTCCCTAATAATAAAATTGTGTAAATTTTAACTTTATTAAGAACCTTTTTCAAGTTTAGTATTCATTTTATATCACTTCATACAATGTTATAACAATTAGTTAATTATTTAGTTCATATCGGACGTTTCGTTGATGTTCGGAACATGAGTCAAACATGAACATGTTATTAAAACAATTAATCATGTATTTATAAGTACATCATCTCTAGAATGATATTCATGATTTTAATATCACACAAATATCAAATATATATATAAATATAATAATCCATAGTATTAGATGATGATAAATGAAATGCACCTTTCATGGAGATGGTAGGTTGTACGTACACATGAATGTTGCTTTAATTTCACTATCATAAAAATAGAATGAAAACTAAAATGATACATATGTATATAATAAATCCATTATAATATCCATGTTATATATGTTATATAATTTCATTAATTCCATCCTTTATACGTTCCATGTATGGCCTGAACGAGTCATATCACTTTGAGGGGGCGGTAGTCCGCACTTCCTCAAATACAATTATCGTAATTACACAACATGAAAAGCATAAAAATATGTTTTAATTAAAAATTACAGAAGGATAGAGAATATATAAGTATAATATATACCATATATAAATATAGTTCCATCATAATGTCCACCATGAGAGGTGGTCGGAGATAAATGAACAATCATCATTTCGTGAGTTAGTATTTCTCCACCCAAAGAAACAGTATGTTCATATCTATTAGATAGAGGTGTGTGTGTGAGTATAGTTCAAATACATCCCATAAAAACAACCTACTATATTCAGGATACTAGTGTTTTTATATAAAATAATAATAATAACATAATAGATAGTGGAAAAGGAAAAAATAATGAAAAGGAACTTGAGGGATGGCATTACCCTTAAATCAGGTAACTTATTTTTATTTGGGCCAAATGGCTCTCTTGATATGACGTATTCCTATGTTAAGTATTTTGGGAGTAATATTGGGATGTAGGGAGATTATTGGAGAAGAGGTTGTACGATTCAAGTGGCATTAGAGTTGTGATTAATGGGATAAAGGTGGAGGCCTTTTATAAGAAGGAGGAGGGGAACTTTTGAAAACACAAGAAACATTATTTTATTATAAATTAATTTTTGGTTTCTAAAGCCCCCCAAGTTTGTTACGTCTAATATATGATTATTTTATATCTACATCCTCTCATTCAATATGTTTTAGACAGATTTATGTCTTGAAATTAACCTTATCTTTTATCATTAAAACATAGTTAACTAATTTATATTTTTTGATTTTCTCTTGTATGTTAATAATATAAGTTTAATATATTTAATATAAAATGAAAAGAGACCAAAATATGGATCATTAATGAAATTTTTAACATCATATTTTTCAGTTGGGAGATTGTTATATTTTTAGGAATATTTTATTATTTAATAAAATAATATTTTTTTTAAAACTCATTAATGTCATTTTTGAAAACATTTAGTACTAAGATTTTTTAAAGCCATAAAAACATGATTATTAGAATTAAATTCATTTAATCAATGATAATATGTCATAATTATATATTAAATTCTTTTATGGCAACAAAAGGTCTAAAATAAATTTATTTTAATATTTATAATCTCATTTATTTTGATCTTTCATTAATAAGGTAATCACTACATCATCATTGTGTCATAATTAAATATATATATTTAATGTATATAAATTTTAAATAAAATACCATAATTTTGAAAATAAAATTATTTTTATAATGACTATTTATATTCGAAATTATAACATATATATCCCCAAAGAAAATTGTTTTGTGAAAGGATATTTGTTTAAGGTACTTTTTCCTTAAATTTAAATTTATTTTTATAAAATTTCATTTTCACTTATAAGTGGATCCAGGGGGTCCCAAAATCAACCCAATGATTTCCATGGCTAGTAATGTATCATCAAATAGGGTTAGGACATGTGTTAGGGTAATTTAATATAATTATAATATTATTTTTACCTTTATTTACCCGATTCACCCTTTAACCATGGTAAATAAAATATTTACTAAAGTCACTATTCATAACCTATAGAAATAAACATTAAATATTTAAAAAATTTGGGGCTACTGATTCTAAATATGGTATCTATTTTTACAGGTTTTGAATACATATTTTGTAGAAATAAATTTAAAATTAATTCTCATTGTCCAAACCAAAAAGCGTGTTTTTAAGAAATAAAAACTATAAAAAGATTGACATTTGTTTATGTCTCATTTCAAAGTTAAATTAATTCCAATGACCAAAATTGGATTAAATGATAAAAATATAATCCAATAAAACATTAAAACCTTTTAAAATAATAATATAACTATATATTAAATAAAATTATAAGGCAATTTTTAAATAAAATGTTGTATTTTTTACTATTCATTAATAAATAAACTTTATCAGAAAAGTACACAAAATTTACCCAAAGTAAATTTTTATGACCCTATTATAAATAAAAAGTTTATTTTCTCAAATTTAACATATAAAAGTAAATAAAATATATTTAATAGGGGTTATCCATCAAATGGATGTAAAAAGATTTTTTTAAAAATATTATAGTTTTTCATGCTTAAAATTGGATTCATTCTTAATTTATTACTTTAAAACATATTGGTTATATGTAAAAACAATTTACAAGTATTTTTAATCATATTATAGTTAGTTCTATTAATTCCTTCCAATACAATGGAATGGTGTTAACTAGCATTTAAAATAATAATAATATTATATTATTTTTCAGTATAACTCAAGGTTGTGGGCAACAAAAGATTTCGAAGAAACATTTTGTTGCATGTTGAGTTTGATATCAGACATAGAATCAAATTGAATATAAAATTAATATTTAATACATAAATATTAATAAATATTAAAATTTCATATTCTTTATTTACATGATATGTTACATCCTTCACCCCTTTTGGAAAGTGCATCAATGCAATTTTAAAATTTGTGCTTGGAATCATCATTGGAATTCCCAGATTAGAAAAAGAATCATTTATATTAGCTCATTAAAATAATGAAAAGTAAAATGGAAACCTATGGTCACACATACTATGATTCCATGTAGGATAACAATGATATGGTGGAAAAACTAACCATCATGTTCTGATGGAGAGTGACAGAAAACATGATTAGAATAAAGTTATCCACCAGAAAACCAAAACTTGTGAAAGGTTAAACGGTATCTGATTCCACAGTAGGAAAATTAAATAGACATATTTTATATTTTTTATTTTTCCTTTAATACATTTGGATAATTTATTTTGCATACTAACAATGAAAATAAGGAAATATACATACTTTTTAAGTAAAGTTTCTAACATTAATAAGTTTCTATAAAAAAATCATATTTTCTTCAAACGATGAGTATTCAAGATGAATTGGTCACACATTAAGTTATAGAATAATCTTTTAGATAATCAAATAATCCAAAAAAGATTAACTATATCTTTCAACTATATTTAGACATTAAAAAACCCAAATGTTCAGTACAATATCAGATAATCACTAAGAAGCATATTATTTTATAAAAAAAATACTACTCTTAATCTCTAAAATTGAAAAACAAAATCCAAAGTTCAAAAAAGACCATTCAATAAATAGTTGTCCTTAAAATATTTCAATACTATCCAAACTAATATTTAAACCCAAATCCCATAGTAATTTAATCATATAGTCTTCCTTAGTAAATAATCACTTTAATCTGTCAAAATAATATTGACTACTCTTAAAGTCACATACTTAAAAGTAATTAAACTAATCACATATTTTCTATGAGAGGATAATCATTTCCATAAATAACGAAAATTTCTATAATTTTAAAATAAAATAATAGATTCTTCCAAAATAAATTTTCAACCATTAATCCACAAATGAAATCCCATTGTATTTTAATTTTTATTGGCATATAGTGTTTCCCCAAAAAAGGCAATGTCTTCCAAAATAACCATTTTCACATAATCACCAAATCATATTTTTATTCTATTGATATCCATATCATAAAAAATTATTTCTCAAAATAAACATATTCTTGATCCAAAAATTCATTTAACATATAATAATTAATTATAATGACAAGGCACTTCACATCATCCAGTGGTAGATGATAAATCCCAATCATCATTTTGTTCTGGGTTCGATTCCCGCATCTTTTTTTAACACGACGAGTTGTCACACGATCTGTGTATTTTCCTTTTTAAAAAATTATATAATTTTATAACATTCAAATAAATGAAAAAATTCCTAAAAAATAACTATAACATATTATAACAAAAACATTTTTCTGATACCTCACATTTTCATCCCAAAAAGTAACAACATGTAATTGCCTCAAATTCAAGTATCATATTAACCAAAATGGTTCTCTATAAATATATCCACAAATTAGAAGATAATTCTTCCTTAAATAGCATTTTCAATTATCAAACTTCATGGTTACACAAACTAGAAAAAGTCTTCCAAATTAACCCCATCATCAAAAGATCCTTTATAATTTTAAACATTTAATCATCCTAAAATCTACCATTACTCTTGAATAACTTATATGTAGACTTCTTACTCTTTAAAAATTAATTATGATCCATTAAGCATTATTTTCCAACATATTCAATAATACTAGTTTCGTAAAAAAATAATGAATCATATCATAAGATTCAATAATCTCAAAACATCAAATATGAAATAATCAATATATGTCATTGGTCATTTTCAGTTTTCTCATCCTCAACTGCAATGAAATTAGTTATTGGTAAACATATATTTGTACGGTCCTACCACTCACATTCATAAACCTTATTATTAGGACATCTGGTTGTCTAATGACCATGCATACCAAATTTAAAACATTCAATTGATCATTCAGAATGAAATTCTTTCCCTTTCATGGAGTCAAATAGACGCTTCCTTTTTCTATGGAAGGTTATTACATTTTGACCTTCATTACAACATATTCAGTATCTTCCTTTCCCATTAATGAATTTTGCTAAGTTTTTCCTTCCACATCCTTGAATCATATGTATTTTAATATAATTACCTTTATGGTTATTACCTGAACTCCCATTGTGATTCATTTATCGCAAATAAGATGCCTTATAAAAATCACCATGTTCTAGGTGGAAAATATTGACTCCGGATAGTTTGTTTAGAATACCAATAAGAGTTTTCATTGTAGCTACCATTTCATTTAGTTGGTCATTCAGAATGATACCACATATTCCTTCACATCCATTATTACATTGGATCCTGTAGGATCCATCCATTTACTAAAACCAAAAAGGTAAGTGAGAAAATATCTGTAAAATCATCATATAATATATTATGAGGAGGGTAAATACTATGATATACATATTCATGTTATCTTAAACACATCCAATTTATCGAAAATAACTATGAATATTTCTAATATGATAACTACTATTGTTATGACACTTAGGCTTAAAGAACACCCTAACCTCTAAAGTTATCTAAACTGACCTTTAATACCAACTATAAGGACCCAGCATTAAACATTACATAATCTTGAATTATGTTAATAATTCTCATTTAGGATCGTTTTAGGTATAGTGATTTGGAGAATTAGGTCATAACTTATAACGAACATCATGAATACAACATGTAGAAACATCTAATATTTATTAACTTTTTTATTAAATTAAACACTCTTAAAAGAAAAGAAACATTTTTACATTCCATGTTTTAAACAGAATAACATTTCTTTGATCCCATCCGCGACCCTATTCTACCTTAAGTCCAATGAAAAAATTTCAAAAAAATGGTATGATCATAAAAAGATCAGTAATGGATACAAAAAAAAGAGAAGTTGGTAGTTTTCAAAACAACATGTAAAGCATGCATTCTTAATCATAAAGTAATGCATTTCACCTTATGAGGTAGAAAAAACACATCACTAAATACAAGCTCATGGATTACCATTTTTTTAACTAAATTATTACCATAAAGCCTATATAAAAATCATATATCATATAAATGGTAACTTGGGACATAGACAAACTTAAATATAATAACCATATGGTTCGTTTCCACACATATATCTAAATAGAATAACCATATAGTTGACTTCCATACCCAATTAATTTGAGGATATACCTTAACCACTAGTCATGGCCTTATCACGGAACCACCCGTCATTTGGTTTATGATGTAACCACCCATCAAATTCCCAAGTACCATTATATAATCATAACACATAGAATATAGAAAATATCAATATTTCACTAACAAAATATCATTTTCAATCAAAAAAAATCAGTTCAATATATTGAAATATAAAATCCATTCCAAAAAAAAATTAATATGAAAACACCCAAAAAGGAAATAAGAGATTTATTTTCCTTTTAAAAACATTAAGGCTTATAGTGGAAGACAAATAACAATTACGGTGACGGGGAGGTCATTGTTTCCACATAAATTAGAAATATTAATTTTTTATTTCATAAAATAATTCATAGAAAAACCATTCCCTTTGAATGAAAGTTAAATTAAACGGGGTTTATACACCATATAAATAAGTTTCATGTATAAATTGAAGTATGGCTCGATGAAAGTAGATTGAAACAAAGTCCCCTACCTTGTGTTCGACTTGACTGGCAAATTATTAATTATCTGAATAAAAAATGTCAATTAATTTCTACTTTCATCATAAAATTTTTCAATTTTCTTATTCCTTTTATATCACTTTTTAACATGCTATAACTATTATATAATTATTTTAGTTCATATGAGATGTTTTGTCGAGGTTTGGAACTCGAGTAAAAAATAAACATGTTATTATGAGAACAAACCATGTAGTTATAAGTAAATCATCACCTGAATTGTATTGATTATTTTAATATCACAAAAATATCATATATGTTTATTTATTTATTTATATATGTATATTTATAATAATCCATTGTATTCGGAGATAATAAATGAAATGCCTCATTCATGGTGACAGTAGGCCTTACAAACGCATGAACGCTACATTCAATTTGTTGTAATAATAACAGAATGAATACTAATATGAATCATATGTATATAATAAATATAGTATAATATAAATGTTATAACGTTTATTTATTTTCATTAATTCCACCTTTTATACGTTCCATGTATGGTATAAATGAGTAATATCACATTGAGGGGGTGGTTGTCCGCACATCCTCAAATGAAATTTTCATAATTAAAGAACATGAATAGAATAAAGGTATGCTTTAAATAAAAATTAATGAATAATAGAGAAGATATAAATATAATATATATTATATATAAATTTATTTCCATCATAATGGAAACCATTATAGGCAGTAGGAGATAAATGAACAATCTTCATTTCCTGAGACAGTAGTTCGTCGTCCACTGAAACAGTATGTTTGTATACATTAGATAGATGTGTTTGTCAGTGTAGTTCAAATACATCTCATAACAACAACCTAGTATATTTTGGATATTTATTTTGTTATATAAAAAATAATAATAATATAATAGGGAGTGGATAATGAAAAATAATCAGATGGAACTTCAGAGAAGACGTTACCTTTAAATCGTGTAACTTCTTTTTATTTGAGCCAAAGGGATCTCTTTAATTTCATTATGCCTAAAGGAAGGCCTCTAAGTCGAATATAGAGATTTTGAGAGATTATTGGATTAGTGTTTGTATGAGCTAATAGGGTTTAGTGTTGTGAGTAATGGGTTAGAGGTGGATTCCTTTTATAAGAGGTAGGAGGCACACTTTAGAAAAATCTAAAAACATTATTTTATGATCAACTCATTTTCGGATTCTAAAGGATCCAAAGATTTTTAAGTCAAATATAAGATGAGGATGGATCTAAATCATCTAAACTAATAGGTTTTAGGCATGTTTAGGTTATAAATTTAACTTTATCCTTTTGCCTTAACCCTTAGATAACTAATTTATCTTTTACCATGTCCCCTTGTATATTCATACTATATAGTTAATATATTTAATATAAAATCACAAGAGAACCGAATATGGATAATTAATTAAATGTATAACATCATATATTTTATTTGTCCTGATATTATATTTTTTCGATTATTTTATAATTTAATAAAATAATATTTTTTAATAAACTCAATTATTTCAAATTTGACACTATTAAGTACTTGATTTTTGTTAAAGTGAAGAAAACTTGATTCCTTAGAATAAAATTCTTTTAATAAAATATAATATGTCATAGTTTTCTATAAAATTTTTTATGGCAAAAAAAGTTCTTAAATAAATATATTCTAATATTTACACTCTCATTTATTTAAATCATTCATTAATATGGTAATCCCAGCATCATTATTGTGTGATAATGAAATTTATTTATTTACTATCTAAGAATCATAAATAAAATACCCTGATTTAAGAAATATTTTTAGATTTATTATGACAATATATAGTAGAAATTATAACTTATATAACCCCATATAAAATTTTATTAATAAAAGATATATTTTTTTGTTACATTTTCCTTTTTTAAATTATATTTTATAAAATGAAATTTTCACTTAAAAGTGGCTCCATGGGGTCCCAAAATAGGCCCAAGGATTCCTAGGGTCATAAATTTATCTGATAATAGGGTTATTAAATGTTTTAGTGTAATTTAATATCATTATAACATTATTGTTTACCATTATTTAACAGATTTACCCTTTAACAATGAGAAATAAAATATTTACTAAAGATACTTTTCATAACGTCTAAAACTAAGATTTACCTATTTACACAATCTAGACCTCCAGATTAAATATATGGAATCAAATTATCAAAATTGATAACACCAAAGTTGTAGAAATTAATTTAAAATTAATTCCAATTGTCATAACCAAAAAGTGTGTTTTATTAAATAACAACTATCAAAAGATTGACATTTGTTTATGAACCATTTCAAAGTTAAATTACTTCCAATGACTAAAATTAGATTAAAGGATAAAAATATATTCCAATTAAACTTTAAAACCAATTAAATGGACAATATAACTGGAAAAATAAATCATATTAAATGGAACTTTTGAATTAAAATGCAGTATTTTGTACTATTCAATAAAAATTGAAATTTATCACAAAAATTCCAAAACTTTACCCAAATTAAATTTGTATGTCCTTATTATAAATAAGATGTTTTATTTGTAAAATGAAACAAATTAAACTGAAAAAAACTATATTTAAAAGGTATTTCCATCAATAGTCAAAAAAACAACATTTTTAAAAATATTAATGATTTTTAAGATTAAAATTGGATTCATTCATATTTTAATTCTTTAAAACATATTAGATAAATGTATAAATAATTAAAAACATTTTTAATCATATTTTTTTATTTATGTTCATTCCTACCAATACAATGGATAGGTGTTAACTACCATTTAAAATAATTATAATATTATATTATTTTTTCAGTATAACTCAAGGTTGTCTGTAATGTATGATTTTAAAGAATCCCATTGGTGTGTGTTGGGCACACTAGCATAAGTAGAGTCAATTTGAATGTAAAATTATTATTTAGTTCATAAATATTAATAAATATGAAAATTACACCTTTTTTATTTACCAGAGAGGTCACACCAGAGGCTTCGTTTTGAAAAAACCATCCAAACAAGTGTTATGGTGTAAATATAAAGTAGTTGTCTGAAGAAGAGGTATCATTTTTACCCGAGTGTTTTTTATATCATCAAACACCTCTTTAAAATATGTTTATACTATTTTGAGAAAATAAAACTGGTATATACCATATAATGATATGTTATTATATTAATTTAATTACCTATATTCAACTCTAACCTTTATCAAATATAAAATTAACCCCCCGTTCATGTGTATTGTGGACTACCACCTCACAGGATGTTATAACCAATTTCCAATCACCACCTCCCATTATTTGTCATAATTTTAAAATTATTGATTATATATGATATTAATGACATATAGTTCTTTCTATGAAGTTAATATATCCATTAATTTTTTTATCCATTTAATGAAAAATGATAACATTGTTTGTGATTACAAGAGAACTATCACCTCCATGAAGTGATGTGATTCATTTTTCACCACATCACATGGATTATATGTATTAGTGTATTTAAATAAATAATATTGTATTTATGATATCTTGATCATTATATTATGACATAATAATAATTTAATTATTTTCCTAATGATCATTGTAAAATGAAAATGTTACCCATGCTTATGTATGTCCTACTGCCTCCATGACTGTTCTATGGTCCATTTTTCATAAACATTTTTAATAAATGGTTATAAAAATATAATTTAATTATAAAAATATTAATTATTTCATGATTATTATTTCATATGTGATGGAATGATGCCCAATTTGTTCATATTTGTCTCACAAAAGTGATTTGTTACTTCTGAACCAATTATAATCTAAACATCCAATGTGAAATTAACAAGGTATGTATTTTTTAATTACATATTAATGTGAAATAAAAGGAATAATACTATTGACTTTTTTTTCAAGATAGTAAACAATTAAAATATTTTTATCTTCATGGAAGATAAATTACATACATTATTAGTCATATTGAAGGAAGGAGAACTATTTTTATAAGTCTACTATTATTGTTCTCATTAAAATTATTTCTCTTCAAATTACATATTTTATAAAAAACTAATTTATGATGATTTTATATGGAAATAATATAATTATAAAGTAGATTTTAATCTAATTTTGATTTTATTTTAATGGTTTTAGAAAGTTATATTTTTATGGAATGTATTACTATTCATTACAAATTTACAAATGGAATCTTAAATTTTAATATATCAGAGAAATTAATTTTTTGACTATCCTAACTATCATTTTATTTTTGGATTCCATTATAGGCCTCTAAGATTATTCAATAAGAAACCCTATGTTACATTATATTTTCATATTCTTTTTGAAAATTTTCTTTTTAGTAATGTGGATATATAAATTTCAAAAACAAAATTCATTATTGGAAGTTTGAATGTTTTATTGATATAACATTTTATGTATTATTTTTATATTATTGTTTTTGGGAATTTTTTATAATGATAGGTTCTTAGGTTATAATCCAAGGTTGTGTGGTTCTATTATTACCATTAACAGTTTTTTCTATCATAAAATAATGCTTAATGCTCTTGTTATGTGTCTCACATACACTGGGTAATATGATAGAGTTAATGAATTCGGTTTCATGTAAACAATATGGGAATATATAGTGACAGTTATTCCAAATATGGGATGGATTTCACCAATTATGTTTCTCCTATGTGACTAGGGAAATATAACGTAATGGTTATTGAATGTATAATTGTGATGGTTATATCATGTATCATTTTGATGGTTACTCCCAGAATAACCATGATGGTTGTTCCTTGTTTAATGGATAGGGTTACCCCATATGTAAGTGTTATATTAAATTATTCCAAAGTAACCTGTATTTTTTATCTATTAAATTCTATGGATTTAAAAACAATTCTTTGAGTGAAAATTTTCTATTTTTCATGTTGAAATGATTTATTTTATAAGATAAAATAAAAAATCATAAAGATACGTAATTGGTGGTTTTCATGTTTTTCACATGACTAATGGATAGATTTATTTTTTATCTTCATAGATAGTATTTTTTTCTTATTACATATTTTATGAAAATTCACAATGTTTATAGATGTGTGGAGGAAAAAAATGCGTCATTTTAAAAATCATGATTTTTTTCACTACAAAACATTTCTTATTTTAAAAGGTATTGTTTTTTGGAACAAAATGATACTGGTTAGTTGTGTCCACCTTGTGATATATGGGTTCTTATATATAATTTATAAACAAATAAGCAAAAAATCTAAACATGAAACGCTATTTTGGTCTATATAAAAGTGAATTATTGTTTAAAGTATCTATAATATGAAATATATAAGGTTAGGTCCATACAATTGGAATGAAAATATGGTTTACATTACACTAGATGTTTGAATATTATTTGAACATTTAGTAATAGTCCCCTATAACCATAGAGGATATTACATTAGGGACAATTATAGATATTTGGAATTATTTAATGTGTATAAAAGAAAAAATTTAATAATATATTAGTGTTTATATTCCCCATAATATATATTATTAACTTTTTATTAATATTTTCACAATAGAACTTTTTGTTTTTAGTGAATTTTCATATCAAGTAAGAACCAAATAAAAATATGGATGTAAAGGAAATCTTGATTGTTATTTGAATGGGAATCCAAATTAAATGGTATCTATATTGATTTTTTGTGGTTATTATTAACCACATATTAGAAGTTATGATTAGAAGCTCGAGCCAAGGTGAGTTTCCTAATAAATAAAATAAGAGTGAAATGTTTCGTTGTTGAATTATAGGTGATAAATATCATAAATGTTAAAATAATCAGGGACCTACATTTCGTGAATATGAAATAAAGAACATATGAAAATGTATTAAATGAATAAAAAGATATTTTTAGTGGAAAATGAGGGAATAAAGTATTAAATATACCAAGAATAAATGAAGAATTCAGTTTACACTATAAAGAGGAATGATGTGTTTTCCATGGCATGAATTCAATGTTTAAAATGTTGAGAGTATGGGAATTATGAAAAAAAATTCTTATGTTGGAAGGATCATAAATGGTATGAAGTATACTAGAGACATGGATGTTTAGTAGTACATTATACCATTAATTTTGAATATGAATGAACTAAAAATGAAAAATGAAAGGTATATATTTTAGTTTTTCATATGTTTTTATATTGTTCAATCTTAGGATGTGATTCATATTTTCATGTAGGATCTACATATTAATTAATAATTTGGAAAATTAAGGTTAATAATGAATATTTTGTGATTAAGGGTTCTACATATAAGGATTACAAAGTTATGATATATTGTTATATCTTATATTCAATGTTTAAAACACCCATTTGGATGTTCTATATTTGTAGAATATTTTGGGAGACATTTTTTTTTGGTAGTTTTTAGAGGTATATGTACCCCATAAGATTATCATATAAAAAAATTATTTATGTAACAATGTTTTTTTATTATGTGTATGTATGTATAAAGGTATTTATATCCATTTGGGTTTATAAGATTTTTTATGGATGATGATATTTTTTATTATTTGTGTTCTATTTTTTGAATGTTATAAAAATTAAATAAATATAGTATTAGAAAAATGACTACCCACAAGCTAGGTGATGACCTATTTAATATGTAAAGGATATAGGTATTGAAACCATTGTCGAAGGGTGGTAAGGGTACAACACCTACCACTAGAATATGTGATGTCATGAGACAACGATGGGATTGAAAATTTTTTTCGATTAGGTGATTAATGTTATTTATAATAAATTCAATTATATTTGGAACACTGTTTTCTCCAGGGAAAAAATATTATGGGTTTTTAAAGAATTATATTTTAGAAGCGTATATAAATTTAAAGTTTCTTCATGGTGATTCAGATTATTTAAAAATGAATAAAATATTCTAGAGATTATATGATTATGGAATTTTAAATTTTAGGTACATGAAATTATATTGATTGTATAAAAATGTTAAATTTATCTTTTAAGAACAGGTAATAAAATAATTAATATATTTTAATTTTGAATTTTTTTTTGAATATTTTGATAAATTTTAAGTTTATTTATTTATTGAATTTTTTATGTTGAACATTGGGTGTTTTCTTTGAGTATTTGGAGATAAATTTTGTATTTCATCATATAATATTGGATTATTTTTTAGATTTAGCTAATCTGATTCAAAACTATTTTTATATTTTTATTGTATAATGATATGAGTGTTATATGTTATCCATTTTATGACATATATTAACTAAGATAAGTTTTTTTATTGCATCAATAATAAAAACTCATCTTGAATACACATTATTTAAGGAAAAATCTAAGATTGTTATGGAACTTAAATAATGGATGAAATTCTACAAATCATGTAGACATTTTTCCTTATGATTTTATTCCAGGTGGAAAATTAATTCCCCAAATATATGAAAAGGTATCTCAATAAAAATTCTATCTTATTACATATATTTATGATAAATGTTTGGTCTCTTCACCAATCAAATTTTTATGATTCTGTGTTTGTTAATTTTATCCAAACCTGGTTTCCTATTACTCTATATCAATCATTGGGTTCTAGTTTTCCCTTCCATGTACATATTTTCACATCAAACCAATGTTTTCATACATGGAATCCTAGTTATGTGTTATTCTATATGTTATCATTATTTCTCTTTCCCTCTTTTAAATATGACATTTTTAACTCTTTTCATGTTGTGATATTTTAGTAATGGTATTTTAAAATATAATACACCGATTGGATAGATATATTTTAATATTATGAGGACGAAATTCTTAAAATGTGGGAGAATTTTTTACCCAATGATTTTAATGAATGATTATATTCGATAGTGTATAAAATTTTATACACCAAAGATAAACAAACTGTGCTCTATTATTATTTAAATATGAACACTATAACCTAGCCATTATAATAATAGGTTTTAATATGATTATATAATTCTTGATATATATATATATATAATGTTTTGAATTAATACAATTTATTAATTAATTAGTGGAAATAAAAAATCATTTTTTTATGAAATCTATTTTATTAAACAAATATGTGTTGTATTTAAAAAATATTTAATTTTTGTGAGAAAATGAAACAATTAATTAATGTGCCATTTACAACCATAATTTCATAAAAATATTATAAATTATTAATTATGAATGTATAAATTATCCTATATTAAATTTTTTAATTTTTTTAGAAAAGTTTGATTTTTTCAGTGATATCTGAAAAATATTTGTTTTTATTGATAGAATGAATTTTATTTTAATGTATTTAAAAAGTGAAATTCAATATTTTATTATTTTTCATAATTAAATGTTATGTTTCTATTTAAAATAATAAAATTATGATTTCTTTAAATAAATTTTATTATTGAGTTTATTTTAAAAAAAATTATTTTTTAAAAGGTAATTTTTCTAATTATCCATTTTTGATAATATTATTCTCTTCTAATATTAAATTAAATTCATAAGATTTTATTTTTTAATTTTGATTAAAATATTCCATATTTTCTATGAGGGTGTCCAAATTTTTTTAAATATTTCCCTCTAATTTTTTCTCAATATGAATAGTGTCCTTAATAATTGTTGTTAGGATGATAAAGGGTGAATCTGGTAATTAATGTTTATAATAACATAAAAAGTACTAGAATGTTAATTGAAACCTGCCTTAATTTTATTGTAAATTTTATTTTCATAAATAATCATAAAATATTTGGTTATATAGAATTTGTTCCATTTAGATGTTATACTGACCATTATAATATTTTTTGTTAAGAAAACTAAAAAATGTAATAATTTTATTTTTAATAACTAATAATTTTTATATATTGATAACCAAAGCATGTTTTTAGTAATAAATATTATTTTCAATTCTAAATTATTTTTTCCATCATGGTAGATTATTTTTAATTTTATAGATGAAATGATTACAATAATTTCTTAAACAACATTGAAGAAGCAATTATTCGACTTGTGGAGAATATCATATAAATCAAATTTTTTATTTAAAAATTAGTATAATTTAAAATATTTTATATTTACCATGAATATTATTGATAAATATAAAATTATTTTCAATTCATTTTATTAGATATACTTTGTTGCCTTTATGTTATCATAATCTATGTAAATGTATTATTCTAAAGTTGACATAATGATATTTTAATTTCAATATTATATTATCAAATGTTTTAAAATTCATAAAAATCATTTAATTATAAAAATTAGTAGGATATTTTTAATTATATCAACTATGGTCCATTTATTGGTCATACTTCTTATTTTTTTATCAATTTTATAACGTAAAGATAAAATATAATAATAATACGATAATTATCGAATGTGTTAAAGAGGAGTTGAAACAAAATGATATGGGTAGAAATGTAATCCAAAACTATAAATATATTAGTGGATGATATTATTTCGATTAAAACCCACATTATATTATTATATTTCAAATTTATATCCCATTATACATGAAAATTAATTTATATTAATTTAATATTTTCATAAATTCCAAGAGTACCCCACCCCTCTCTTATAAAAGGGAACACATTAATCTCATTTAGAAATATATGAAGAACCATTTTTTTTACAATATATAGAAAAAATAACTTCATAAAATCTCTAATAAAATGATAGAGTCTTATTATTAATTTAAAATCCATCCAATAATTTTTTGTGTGTAAACCATAAGAGGTAGTCTGATGAAGAGGTATCATTTTCAATAGATGTTTTTTGTTATATTTCATCATACACCTCTATAAAATAATTTTAAACTAGTCTGAGATGATAATAATAGTATATACCATATTATATGATATTATTATGTTACTTTGGTAATCTATATTCATCTCTAACCACTATAAAATATAAACTAAATCCATTATTCATATGTCTGATAGAGTATCACCTTATAGACTGATGTAGTCCATTTTCCCTCACCATATCTCATGGGTGGTAATAAAGATAAATTAAATTGTTATATATTATATTAATGATGTATTTATTAGTTTTCATATATAATATATCATTTACTATTTTCCTTTCCATTTACTAAAAATTAACAATATCATTCATTCCTAGATGTGTACTACCACCTCTACGAAGCGATGAGATTCATTTTTTCACCACATCACATTGATTCTCTATATAATTGAATTTATAGAAGTAAAAAAATTTATGATATTCGGATCATTATCAAATCATATAATAATACATAAATTCTGGCTAAAAATATTGATGAAAAATTGAAACATTACCCAAATATGCGTATTACTTGTTATCTCAGTTATTGTAACATATTTAATTTTTCATTATCATCATTGATTAATGGTTTTAAATTTAAAATATATGTATAAAAATCATAATAATTTCATGACAATTTATTTATTTTTTTGTTAAGAATGACCAATCATTCTATATTCAACTTATAGAAGTCATTTTTTAATTATGAAACAAATTTCATCAGAACCGATAACTTGAACAAAAATAATTAATTATTTGGTATAAAATGATAAAAAGCTTATTAAAAGATATAATCATATTGAAAAACATTCTCAATTAATTTTAAATTTAATATATGTTTATAAATCAAAAAGATAAATAATTTAAATGACAATTCAAGGTCATGATAAGAGAAATTATTTTAAAAATCATCATCTAATGATTCTATAAAAAACATTTCCTATTTTAATATATAATTTTAAGAGAAATTATATTTTGCATGTATTTATATATAAAACATTATTAAAAATGATATTTTTTTTATCTAATTTGTCTTTATTTCAATGGTTTTCAAAAAAATATTTTTAAAAAATATTTTAATGCCCATTAAAAAAAGGAAAACGGAATATACTATATTAATAGTTATAAGGATAATGAAATTTTATAACCATGAAAATATTATTTTGTGTATAAATTTATTTATAATATTTCAGGTCCTCTTCATTGAAAATCCTTCAATTAATTTATTTTAATAAATTTTGTTCTGATAATTGGATTTAATGTGAAGGGATATATCAGTGTCTGATATTGATTTCTCGTGGGTGAAAAGAAATTTTTGTGAGGAAATATTATGTTTTTTTATTATGTTATTTTTTCATTTTTTATGGTGAATGATTGATCTATTAAAAACCAAGGGTGGATGGTTTTGTTATTAACCAAGAATGGTTGGTTACGTGATAATCCTTTGTCTGGTGTTCCATTTATATCCCTCAAATTCAATGGGAAAACGGAAAAAGTGAACAAATTATGATTTTTGGATGATAGTGTTGTAATATACTATGATTGTTATTTTGAATATGTGATGGAGTTAAAATATTAATATTCTAAAAATATATTATAGTAATATACTATTATGGTAATTCCAATTATAACAATTATGGTTACTTAAAGTGTAGCAATGATGGTTATTCCATGTATAGCCATTATAGTTCATCTATGTGAAAATGTTCTGGTTACTCCATATATAAGAGTGATATGAAAATTATTACCATATTTAATGCATGTTTTATCGATAATTTATATGGGTTTCAAAGTATTCCTTTAAGTAAATGTTTTTTCATGTATAAAAGATATATTTCCTAAGATAAAATAATAAAATGATAAAGTAATGTATTTTATTGGTTTTAGGTATTCTACAAAACTAATGTGTTTTTTGTCCCCTATTAATATTTTTGTAACCACTAAATACTTTAAAATGTTTTTCATAGGGTTTAAGGAAGTGTAAAATAAAAGTTGATGTAATATTTAATGTTGTGGAGGTTTTCCATGGAAGGCATCATGTTTTATTTTAGATGTTTTATTTTTTAGAAAAAATGTATATATAGTAAATGTATACAGGTTGTGATGTATGCATTGTTATGTAAGGGTTATGAAATAATTCTCTAATCCCGTAAGCCTAAAATGTTCTTTGGGAATGTAATAAAGTGAATTATATTTTAATGAAATAAAAATATATTATTTATATGGCTAGGTATATAAAATTATTATACCATTATATTACATAAATTCAATAAATATATACTTATTATCACCCATGTAAAAATAAAATAAAAAATTTACTACATCACTTCACGGATGTGGTAGTCCACATAAATACAAAAGTGGGATTATCATTTTATAATGGATTTTAATGTAATAAGGTAGATGTGATATTATAATTCCATAAGTATAATTAGGTCAGAAATATCATATACAAACGTTAAATACAACATTATATCAATCATTTATTTATGATGATATAAAACTAATTACATTGGTTTGTGAGGAGGTAGCCCTCTGTACACAGAATCAATGGTTTAATTTTGAATTTGGTGAAATAGGTGATTGACATAGGTAATTAAATTGTCATATAAAAATATATGTATATAAAAGAAATTATTTTAATTATTTTATTATTGGTTGATTTTATTTTTAAGGGATTTGGATGAAATAAAATAAATAAATATTTTTAATAAATACATATATTCTTTGGAGAAACATCTTAATATTAAAACTATAGTCGTCTTAAAAAGTTTTTAGATCATTCATAGAACTCTAGGTTATGGGGATAGATGTATGGAATGGATTTTAGGAATCTATTTTCATAACCAAAATTCTCATGAAGTACGGATATAAGTGGATAAGAGGTGTCATTTAATAAGTTGGGGGAGTATAACCACTTATCATTCACATGGAAATTTCCCAAAAGAATAAAAAATAGTCATTCCTTAGAGAAATGCCTCACAATGGACCTAGAATTTAGGGTGTGATATTATAATGTCAAAATGTGGAATAGAAATATGATTTAGATAATATTAATCATTAAACGTACCCTTGTGTTTTGGTTTACCCCCCATTAAACCTGATTTTCATTTACTATGACAATTAATTTTTTATTATTTTACTATTCATAGTGGAAAATGTTTTTTTAACCGCATTTCCAAAAATTAATTATAAAGATTAAATAAATGAATTAAATCTTACCAAATTCAATCCAGAATTTCGACAGAATATCACCTAATGTTAACCAAGAAAACACATTGAAAAAACAATTTTACAAAGGAAATATATTCTTATGTATTAAAAGTTTTTTATATTAAAAAACAAAAAAAATCCACTAATTATTCATACGAAACCATTTGAATACATTAATGGAATAAATTGTTATAGGAAACATATATATAAGGTACATACTAATCCTAAATACCTTTAATGTCAAGATTTGATGAATTCAACACGTCTTATATTGTTTTAATAGTCATTATGCATTTTCTATCAGATTAAGGGTGATATGTAGTGCTCAAAAGAAGCTTGATGTTATGAGAATTATAAATACATGTCTATAATTAAAATTTGAATCATGGATCATCGTCAAGCATAATTTAATGATGTATAGAATGATGTCTTATAACATCATTAATATATATCCATAAAATCTGATAAATAGGTAAATATTCTTTAATCGAGTGAAAATATGAAGTTTAGGTGACATGATCAATAAGAAGCCATATTAAATCCTTCTATCATGGTGTCCTTGGTAATTGAGTGATAAATCTATAATAATTTCATCTCATTTTACATAAGAATATGTATAGGTTATTTTTTTAAAACACAATTATGTATGAATTGTAAAACCAATTCACACTTCTAAAAATATATTACAACATAAAAGGTGTACTATGTTTTCACGAAGTGAAATAAGCTTGCACGAGAATGATATTAACAGAAAATGGAAAATAAAAAGTAGGAAAATCCCAAAAATGAACACGCATAACAATTTTCAACAGACAAGTCATCACCTCACTAAAAGTATCCTTTTTGGTCTAAGATTTACACCAAAAATCAGAATCATCCAAGAGACCTGATCTTTAATAGATGTGTTACCATGAATAGAATGATGATGTCAGTGACCAGAACACTTCCATCCCAAGAATAGCATGAATATAATTGTTTCATTTCAAAGTCATCATTTAACAACAAGTGGTCCAAAATATGGGGTGAATGAAACAATTTGAAAAACTAGAAGCTACTCTTCCCTAAGATGATATGAATTGGGAATGGGTATAGAATTCAGTAAGATTTTATGAGATATTGGAAACAACACAAGTCATCCAGTCAAAATCCGCAGAGAAAAGGAACATGTCTTCATGCAGAATCCATATAAAGCCCAACAAAATCTCTTCCTTCAAGAAATACATCACAGAGTAATCCTTTTGTAGAAATATTTTCTTCTCGAAGCATATTGAAGCTTTGGAGTCTTCACACTGAGTTACAACATCCACAAAGGAACAAGAGTCTGTGCTAGGGTTTCTTTGATGAACAAATGTCCAAGTATTTATGAAAGAAGTCCAGCGGGGGCATCAATAAAAATGGTAAATGGCACCACAACCCCTCCATAATTACTTAATCAATATGAGATTCAAGCACATGCAATTTCACCAGCTTATATCAAGTCTCACAAACAGCCAAGATTGGGATGAAACAGAGATATGAGCACACCAAATCAATTGGCTCAACATTTTGTTAAATGTAAAAGCGGCACTAAATCATCAAATGAACTGATCCTGCACTAATCTGTTGGATCCAAGACTAAAGCAGCAACACTCAGAAATGTGAAAGGGACTAGATAATTCCAATAAAAGTCAGAAAAGCTAGATCAAAATGAAATTTATAATCTCAAAACAGGAAATCATGTAGTCAACAAAAATGACGACAAGAAATAGAAACAACATCAAGCAATAAAAGGGGAAGAGGCTTAGAAAACATAGATCACTACAAAGGATTCAGTCATAAAATGACCAACAAAGTAGAAAAGGACTCACTCCCAAGGGATGGCCTTGAAGTCAAAGTTAGGATTTCTTTTATATTCCTCCACCATCCTAATGAACATACAATTTATATTGTCTAGGTATTCCTCAGCGGTAATGATCCAGTCTATGAATTTCTGGAATGTGATTGCATCTTGTCCATCCATCTAGGCATCCACTGCATCCCCCCATATCCTCTTCAATGAAATAGTAATATCTATACACATGTCGTTTTACTTTAATATTCATCCTCATCTGAATCAGCGTCATCCTCATTTATTTCAGAGTCAGCATTCGGTTGCTTAAACATAGTTGAGAGTGTGGAAAACTTTTTCTTAGTGGATTGAAGAGATCTTTTGAAATTGTTTCTTTCTAGTTGAGAATAATCTCTATGTTTCCTTGTACTTTTAGGATTTGGGGTGATAAACCCACCATTGTCCACCATTGGTTTTTTTCTTTTCATAGCACTTGATTTTTTGAAATCAACCTCAATTTAATTAGGATGATCATCAACTTCATGCAAGGATTCACTAGAATCAGAGAGTTCACCTTGGTCTTTATCTCTCGCATAATGTGATTCAGGACAGTTCCCCTTCTTCTCCAATAGGGGGGAAGGAATATTGGTGTCACCCAGAGTCATAGGCATAGAATCAATAAAGGATGATATGTTATGAGAGTAGCAATCAGATTGAGAAGGCTGAGCATTGGAAACCATGATCTCTTTATTCAAATCAGTTATCTACTCTCCAGTAGCAGAAAAACCAACATTTACTACTTCACACACATTTTCTCCATTAATTATACGACCCTTCGTTCCTTTTTCATCCCAATATACAGTCCTGGGCTTAGATCATGTGGTTTTATATCCACATTCTTTCATATCATTCCCAAGCATAAGGAATGAAGAGTAGTATTTAGGAAGTCGTTAATAGATAATGTCTTCGAATAAACCAAATTCAACATTATGAATCCAAATTTGGGATGGAAGTTCCTTAGAGATATCAATTTCAACACAGATCCTAATGACTGATGGTCTAGAGAGAGTCCTATTTTCCAGATATATTGTAAGAGGACTTCCAATAGGCTTGTAAATTTGGAAAATGGATTTTTGTTTAAACAAGTGAGGTGGGAGCCCAGGGAGACCTATCCACATCAGGACAATGGGAGGTTCAGAAGCGGGGTCAAAATCTGGGGTCCATTTAAGCACTCTAATAGAAAAGCCCCCAAAAAACTAGGATCACCTTGCCCCGAGCCTATAGTAGTCGTCCTCAGAGGAAAGGCGGAAAACAACATTTGACGAGTTTAAAAGACTGAGATAAAATCCCTAAAATCAAATGGGCTTAATAGCATGTCTTATGAATTTCAAAGATGTTCTGGAAAAAGAAATAATTCCAACAAGTACAAATCTTAGATCTAATGAAAGAATATTTACCTTTTTATCTAAAAAGAAAATCGCCAGCTGACCATGGTGACAGAAATACTTAGTGTAAATGGGAAGGTCAGGTGTTGTGGAAATATTTGATCTAGAATCAATGTTAGCAGAGGATCTTATGGAAACCACATTGGAAAATGTTCTCGGAGTTGGAGTACATTTTCGTTCATGGATGTCCATCAAATAATGGATCTTCATATGTATAGGTTTCATTACTACTCTATTTTTTCTCTAACTCGACTACTTTTCATGTGGATATTCTGTATATATTCATTGACATATGTCAATCACTAAGGATTTTAGAAATGGAAACCTAAAATTCCTGATCTAGTGGATATATATTTAATTCATAGAGAAATACATCAATTTATTCCTATATAATAATTATATCTTAAGTTTGAACACACCATTTTTCTTCTATATATTTTATTTTATATTCTTCCCCATGGATCACAATTAGAAGATATATTGGGGGAAGATATAGACATGAACTATATGATGTAGTCTTTCCTATATTTATATGGAATTTTACCTCTTCTTTAAAAATCCTAATTTCATTCTCTTTGGAATAAATCTTTGAATCATCTTTTAAAATCCATTACATACAATGTATTATATGAAAATAAAACACATTTATAATAATTATTTTATAAAATATAGAATGTTTATGTGTCATAATGGAAACTAATAGATAGATCCTTATTTTAGTTATACTTTTACAGGGATTCGGTACTTGAAACTACCTCTATAAGGTGCTAAATATGTAACTAATTTTCATGCAAGACATAATAGATATAAGAGAGTAAAATGATCTAAAATAAAATAACGAATTAGGAAAATATGATTATATGATTAAATTAATCGGATACACGTAATTATGAACTTCAACCATGGTATATATGATCGTAGAAGCCTAGGAACACTCCCTTGGACTTTCTATGGGATGATTCCATTAATTCTTGAAATGATAATTTCATAGTTCCCATATTCTAATAGTTGAATCATTTCACATTAGAAGCTTCTTTAATTCCCATGAAATAATGAAGATGGTGAAGTTTCTCTCCACACCTAAAGAAAACTACAATTCACATCAACCAGAATCCATGATGATTCATTCCACATTTACTAAAAGCATTAAATTATACACTTACCTTCTTCTATTTTGTTATATATCCTTTTCCAGAGTAATGAACAACCATTTTCTTATCCTTAATTAGATAAAAATCATAAGACAATGATAATTATTTATCTTTCCTTATATGACAATATATTATATATTTATACGATGATAATGTATTGGATACTAGTTCCCTTCAAAGGAATGTCTTTTTATTATTAATGAAATAGCCAATCTTCCTCTTTGGATTATGTTTGTATTCTTATAATAACATACCATCCTTGCAAAGATGGATTCGTAAATAGAATCAATTTCATGTTAAATTTTTCATATACTAATTAATTAAATATCCATATCCCCATATTAATGATGACAAAAATATTTTTCCCAAAAAACCTATAAAATCCTTCAATTCCCTGATCACTATTTTCTCCTCGTCCTTTGTGGTTTGAATTAATAACCCCCATTGATCCAAATATATCTAGAGATGATAAAATTCATTGAAAAAATCCTTCTATTAATTAATCCCCAATTTGAGAAATATATTACCTATTGAATATATCTTTTTTTTATATATAAAAATATTTGTAGTTCTATTCAATGATGAAGTTATTTGAATATTAAAATCGATTTAAATTATTTCAACAAATTTTGAATCTATAGGTTGAGCTAGTTTGTTGGTCAAAACCTATGTTAGATTAACAATAATAGTTATACTTTGTTTCGAATGATGCAACATTATCTCTAAATTCATTATATATTTTTTACGGTAAATCCTTATACGGATTACATTTATTGGTATTTTTCCCATTCCTTCCACAAGAAATCATTTCTAAAAGTTTTCATACAAACTATTAAATAGTAAAATTCATATACCAAATTCATAATTCAAAAAATAGTGAAACATCTATCATTCATTAAAAAAATTATTGATAGCTAATATCATAATTATAAGCAAGTTTTTTGGGGGAATGTAATAAACTATTTTTTTTTAGAAATCATTCATTGTGGTATGTAAAAAATATGAATTTTCCCATTCACATCGCTCCGAAGTGTCAATTTTTGTGTGGAAAAAGGACCATTTTTATGCAGTGAGTGTTGATCATGTCAAAACATACACCTTATTTATAGTTATTAACCCATGGTGGAACTTCACTAAAGCCACATCAACTTATTGTATCCATACATGAATGTATTTCAAAAAAAATCCAAATTATCACCGGATAATAAAAAATCAAGATATTATCCTATTCTTATACATATCATCAAATTTATTCATATGGTTATGTTCTTAGATATATAATTACCAAAATATAGTTCCCAGTTATTATTCTAAAATTCCTCTAACACCAATAGTAAAAATGATTACCAAAGTATCTTATATGTAGTGGATAATTTATTACATTATCACATGATATAGGGAATCACATCTTGAATGACAGAATAGTTTAGTAGTAATAAAAAACTGGATAAACACTTTAATATCATATTACAATTTTAAACATATAATAAAACATATTTTTATCATTGGGTACATTGTTATTCCCTTTATCATGTTTTTTATATAACAATCATAATATACTTCTTTAAATTCAAGGGAATGGAATAAAAAATAAAGGGATAAGATCAACTGATTAGTAAAAGGTATTCATTCAACAAAATATACCATGAATAAATATGTCATAATAAATATATTAATGTAAATATTTTAAAATACATTATTCTTAATAAATAACATGACCACGAAGAAACATATTGCAGAAAAATTGATTATTATATTATTAAATATAAATAATAGAATGATATTGTAACATATCCAGGGTTAAATTAACTAATTAAATAATAGCATTTAATTCAATTTCTATTCTCATATCTATTAAATTAATAATTTAACATATCATTAAAATATCATTAATTAATTCTACCAAGACCATTTAAAAACATGGGTAATGACACAACTAAATAGTGAAGCTAGTTTTTCAAATGAGACCTATCAATGATTGAAGAGGCTATAGCAGACCACAATTATTTCATAATATGTTCTTTTAAATACTCATATGAAAGCATTGAAAACTGGTTAACATATAATGAAATATTTAAAATCTACCATATAACATGTGAATCATTTTCCCAATCCAGAAACAAAATAATAGAAAACCTAGTGAAAAATGGATAATGGTATCTGAATAATACATAAATAATAAAACATATGGTAAACCATATGGTAAAATAAGTATTAATTTATCATTATAATATATTTAAAGTTGAGAATATCTAAAAAAGTATTCGTGTCATATATTAATAGAAATATTATAAAATTTTCATTAAATAAATTCACGAGGAGAATAACCTTTGAACATAAGAATCCATAATTAAATGATAAAAAATTCATAAATATTAAGAACTATCTTTTATTTATAAATATCCATGTAAACATGTTAAGGATGGTTTTAAGAAAAAAGTACTTGTAATTCCATATATGTTGTTAAATTTAATTCCATTCTAACTATTGTAAAAAGGCCAAAAAGAACATAAATTTTGAAAATGTAATGTAGATTCCCTTTAATATATTTTTTATAAATTTTACCAATGGGTAAAATGAGTATTAATAATCATTGGTGAATAGTTAAAACATTTTTGAAAACATTTTTAGTAATCATTGACACAATTGAGAATGATTCCCAACAAAGTAAAAAATGTTTATTTTACCTTAAAATATTTTTTGGTATCTTGAGTATATTTTTCTAAAAGAATGAGATATGGGTTTTTTACCCTTACCATACATATGAAATTTTATTAATGAAAGGAAAAGATATAGTTTACATATGATGTGTATTGAGCATACACTACTAGGAAATTAATCAAAAAAGTGTACATTCTTTTCAATATGAATAATCAGTAACTAATGCACCCAAATCTTGAGCACATGATTCCTTATATATATTTTTACCCCCATAATAATATATTAAAATGTAGCAAGATCAATTAAAACATTTATATTTGATTTTCCTCTTGATATATGAAGAAGAGTGTCGCAGGATGATGGGAACTCGCCCTCTCTGACCAAAATAGCTTCAGTATACAAAGAGATAAAATTTAAAGCAAATAATTTAATTTATATTAATAAACATAGGGTAATAAAATTAAATTTATTTTAAATAATTTCTTAGAATGATTTCCCCAGTCAATACATAGACAAATAAAACCATTAATATTGATGGAATTTTAAAATAAACCATTACTATTGTGGTTAATTTTGAATAATAATCTAAATGAAATAAATAAATTGTAATGAAACATTAAATACCATTAATATAAATATATTCATGACATGAAATATCAAAGGTGTATTATATACAAAACCAAAATGAAATAAGTGGTGAATATAGAATATGTCACAAGGAAGAAAAAGTGATAAGAGAAACCCTTATCGTAGGTACAAATGTTTTTTTATGTGTCTGAAACTCTTCTATAATAAATATATATTTATTATACATGTATTAATGAACCATAACTATATATATCATACCTTATGTGAGTTACTTATTATAGTGAGTTATTTATAACATATATCTATATTATAATAGTTTATATGAAGGTTCTGCACATTATAAAAGTACATGCCAGACGGATATAATAGTTTCGTGTCTTTAGAAAATTTTAACACATTATTATAATTTTTTAAAAAATATTAAAGGTTTCCCAACAATATATTTCCATTTAGTACATATTATTAATACATTTTTTCATATCTTGGGGAAATTAAACATAAGAAATATTGATCTATGATGCTCAGTGTGGGTAAATAAAGGAGATACTTAATCATAACATGGACATAAGGTTATGGTAAACTGTTCATAACATTTTATGATTATACCCTATATATCAAAGATAATACACATGTTTCATGAAATAAATATTGTCATATCATAAGACATTAATAAAAAGGTAATAAATATCATTATTCATGAGTGAATAACATAGGAATAAGATATAGGATTTAAGATATAAATGTATGTCTATAAATTAATTTAATACAATCAATGATTATATCATAAACCTATCAGGGAACATCATGGAGGATACACTTATTGTTCGAGACACATAACAATCACCATTCACATACCATTCTATTTAGTATAATGGGTTCACTCTCCCAACCATTTTAGTTGTCATGATTTACTACCAAGACCATCTTATTAATCAGCATTCACTCCCTATACCATCTTAGTATTCAATGATCAATCATAAGACCATCTTAGAGGAAATATTTCATTTACTAAACCATGTTCAATCCCTATTATAGGAATCTGTATCTCATGAGATATTACCCATTATCCAATGCATTTGTAGGAGTTATAGGTCTAACACATCAAAAAAATAAAATCAATTAAACATGTTCCACAAGATAGAAATAAATTCATCCTATCATGACCCATAAAAATAAATAGGATTCATAAACATCATATCACAATATATGAATGGAAATGCGTATTATAAACATTTCATCATATCATAAACTAAGAAAAAGAGTTAGGTTTAATAATAATAGAACAACACATAAAAATAAACATATTTCATAAGTGTTTCGTCATTGTATAACATATAGATGATAAACTGGTTTCATAATGAAATTGTTATCATAAATATAACACATTAAAATAATGAATATGAATTTTTTCTTTATATCATATCCCTAATACAATGAAATCTATTTTAGAGGTTCTCATCTTAAATGGGGAATGATTTTGAAAGATCACATTGAAAATTTGTTGAGGAAAATTTTATTTCATTTCAAATACATTTCATAAAACCCTATCAAAAAGCATTTCTTATAAAAATTTATAAATTTTTTTAAAACCTTTTTTAGGAAAATATATTTTATACTTTGAAGAAAGTACTTTGAAAAACACTAAGAATTTAGAAAAACCTTTTCTTTTAAAATAGCATTGAAAAATTATAAATTAAGCTTGAAATGTTTTTTAAAATAATTCTCTTTTAAAATAATATGAAAAATTATTAGGGAAAAAGGAAAAAAACTGAAAACCATTTTATTTAATTTTTTTTCAAACATATAAATAATTAATGAAAAAAATTAAAATTTTTCCTTGAACATAAAATTAAATAAATAATGGAATATTTAGAAAAATATTTCATTAATAAAATCCTTATATACATAAAAACTATGCTTCATGGAAGTGACGGTCATGATAGTGGGCATGTTCATACATGCTAAGCATTCCTATTACACCATAAAAGGTTTAGAAATGTTTCATGATAAAAAAATGGCAATAATATTACATTTTAAAACAACTATGAAGGTAAAAAATGTCTAGAAGTATATTTTCAAAATCATAGTATAATATTATATAACTTTTGAAATAATTTTTATAAATCAAGATTTTGAATGAACGCAATATTTTGACCGTAAAGTGAAATAAAGTATTATTATCCTAAAAATACATTATTAACTATCTAATGTACCATATAGAGGAATAATTGTACCAATATAGGAGTATATCATTAATATATAAAGGATAATAAATTTAATTAGGGTTCTTAAATTATTTATCATAATATTTCATCAATGGAAGCATAATAAAAAACCACTCTTGATAAATGATGAGACTATAGGAATTAACTATTAAAACTTTGGTAACTCTGAATTATGGTCACCAAGAAATAATAACATTAAATGAAGCTCAAAAAATAATTATCAATATGATATTTAGGATAAAAATTATTAATTGGTAGTATATACACCTTGTAAAAGAATCATGATTCATGACATGACTTCTATCTCAAAAAAGGCATGTTGATACTAAATTACTTAACCAGTTTTGTTAATTTTGAGATGTAAAACCCTTGAAATAGATATCATAATCCTGAAATGTAATTAAAATACCTTTATGTATATGAATCCTATAAAACATTCATCAGAAGTATATACACCATTTAAAAGAAAAAATTGGTGAAAATGGAACAGGTATCAAAAAAAGTAAAAGTGGGACTTGAAATCCCCTTACTACTTGAGTAACATTAAAATCAAGATCCAAATGAATGAATAAAATCAATTTAATCATGTAATATAATATAATAAATTAAATTCATGATATTAAATATAATAAGGAAGTACATACCCCAAAAAAATAAATCAGTGGTGAATATAGAATGTATCTGACAAATATAGGAAACTGAGTTGAAATTATCTTTCCTTAAGTCGTGACATTCTATGTACTAGTTCAAACCTCATGTGTAAAAATATAAGTATATTCTAAATATATAACATATAAAAATTCATATATTTAATATGATACATTATTTAATTATGAATTTATAGAACCAGTATATTAATGATTCCATGTTCATGTAATGTTTTGGGTAATAACTTCTTGGATTTCATACACGTTTTGAGTTAATAATCCTGATACTCTTACATAGATAATGATATTATTATTTTGAGTATGTAAAACATGATATATATGTCATATATATTTCTATATTGTTATTTATAAAATTAAATAAAATATATATGTAGTAAATCAAATACACCGTTCATGGAGATAGTGGGACATACATACTCATGAACAATTTTTCCATTTTGTAGTTGTATTGAATGAAAGAATTTGTATAATATATAATATATATGTATATATTATCATTAAATTATAATTACTATATTATGTATAACAAAAATGTTCATTAGACCAATCCTTAATACATTCAATGAAAAGTGTGAATGAATCACTTTCTTTTGAGATAGCAATAGTCCCAAATTCCACAAATGATGTTATCATACTCCCAGAAAATTGAAATCATGAAGGTATGTGATATAGAATAATTATAAAATATTAAATGTATAATAAGTATAATATATATCATATAATTTTATTTCATCATTATTCCAACCCACGATATGTGTCAATGAATGAACAAACAACATCAGTTCGCGAGGTGGTAGTTCTCCATACACACTAATAATGATTGTGTATCCCATTTTTTGGAATTATATATGATATTATGTCATAAAAATAACAAAAAATTATCTATGTATTTTTAGGATACATAGGTTATTATATAATCATATAATATTAATAATGTTTGTTGAGGATAAAGAAATAAAACAAGATTCCTCATCAAATAACAGTACCTCTTATCTGGGTAACACATTTTCATTTTCACAAAAGGACTGACATGGTTTTCATTCATCCCATTTGGAGGAATATATGATTAATGTAGTTATATTTAGAGGATACTGTTTCTAGATTTATATGAGACAAATAGCTTGATTGGTGGGGAAAAAATGAGTGGTTGAGTTTTTTATAGTGGAGGAGGTGTTTTATTTTAATATATATATAAAAAGGTAAACAATATTAGGAGGTGTAGATTACATAATGTCTATCCTTGAATGATCCAAAATTTGAGTAGAAATGTGTAATGGTATAATTTTTTCGATAAATTTTCCCTTTTGAAAATTTTCTATTTCATTTTTCCACATATGATTAAATTTTAACCACTATGTAAACTAACTTTTACCTTAATCATTTTAATTAATTTTATTTACATTAACAAATACACTTGGTAAAAATATATGTTGATGTTTCTAGACATTATAAATTATTCTGATTATAAAAATAGAATCTATCTTTAAAAATTACGAATACATAAGTTGTATAACATAATTTCAAATTAATCCCACATATGGGACGATACAATAGGATTTTAAATTGAAAAGGTTCAAAAGCATCCAATGATTTTATATCAAGTTTAATTGAAAAAAATATTAAAATAACATATATTGGATTAATATATGTATATTTTTTCTATATATAATTATAAACCAAATATGTTTTCTTAAAAAAACAAAATAAATTTGTTGAAAATGTAGTTTTGAATTATAATTTAGTTTGTTTTACTATTTATAAAAAAAGGAAATGTCTAGAAAAATTTATAAAAATTAACCCAATGTAAATTTTTATAATAAAATTTCAAAAATTATGTTTGTATTTTCAAATAATTATTATTAAAGTGTCTAAATTGTATTTAAAATGGGTTCTCCATTACAATCTTTTAAAATTTACTTTTAGAAAAATACAACTTTTAATTCATAAAAATGGAACTATTCCTATCTTATGCCGATCATACTTGTTGGATGAGTGTTAAAAATATTTTATTGAGTATATAATATATAAATTTTACTAAAAAAGTTCTTAAACAGTGTTTAGTAATATTTATTTCATAAAATTTTTTATACATTGACAAATATTTATCATAGAAAAACAATTTCATTATTTTCAAATAGTTCTTACATTTTTTTCAATCTATTTGATAACCAATGGATTCATTATATATATATATATATGTATATATGTATAATTATATTTTCACAATTCATTTATTCTTATTTTTAATTCCTATTCCTGTGGATATGAGGTAACTATAATATTATTTGAAAAAACATATTAATAGTATATTAAAGTTCGCTAAAACCCAGTCTTCTTGGCAACACATGTTGTCAAAGGAACATGGAATTATAGGTATAATAAGCCAAATATAATGTAACATGTACCAAAATCAAATCTAAGTAATGTTTAATCTAAATGTGGTGTTTTGTGTTACTCAAGACAAACTTACAACATTCATATAGTACAATCTATATCTTGTGCTTATTGAAATAAAAAACATAAAAAATGTTTAATTAATTAGGAAAAAATATTTTTCAAAATATTAGGGTGTAAACTTTTACACCCAATAAAAATGAATTCAACATATTAAATTCATATGTGTCATCAATGATTTAATTTTTCAAATTTCTATTCAATTAATCCCACGTTGTAAAAATGATTACCAAAACATACTTTAAAACGGAATATTAAAACAATAATTATTACCCTAAGTAAGAAATTTTTAAGTTTATTCATAGGAGAACAAAATTTCGGACTGACTATAGGACATAGGGGAGAAGTGTAAATAAATATATATAGAGATAAAGATCATTGATCACTAGTAATTGAATGATCATTGGAATGTTAATGGCCTGAAAAAATAACTATTTGATTATTTATAAGATCATCTGTTAAATTGAAATGAAGGTATTATGATAAATATTTTTCAATATCCTTTTACTCGAGCAGTGAAATTCTTTTACTATCTAAGAATATACATAAATATAGTTAATTTAATTTATTTATTTTCATACGTACATTCTAACCATTTTTTTTCTTTGTATGATTTCCACATATGCTCTTACTCCATGAAATGAAGGGGAATTCTTCATTCCTAAATTAATAACATATCATGAGGTAGAATGGTATGTCATTCCATATTTCTTTAGTTATCATCACAAAAAATGGTTAGCATAAGATATCCACCATGTGTAAATCTATATATAGTGAGATAACTCATTATTCTAAAAAATATCATATCATGTTTAACATAAACATTCTATAAATGTTTAAACATCTAACCCTCCCTAAATATGAAAATAATTTTTTTAAGGAAGGTCATTATATTTCTAAAAATTAGTTTAACATTGATTCAACTTATATCATAAAGTAGCACTTTGTTGTCACAAATCGTAAATTGAACTCCTTCATTGTGTACTATCTTAAAACATGGTAAAAACTTAAATTACAATAAATCCTTAAATAAAACATAAATGATTTCAAATTAAAAAAAAAATACAGATTATTGGATGTAATCCTTAAATCAAAAAATTATGTATACTCCATCCATGATAGAAAAAATCAATCATTAAAAAAATTCTTAACCAGATATAAACTAATCCGTAGTAAAAAATTTACTTATTTATATCTAACATATCGTTATCCAAACTTCATTATCTCAACATCATCAATTTATTAAGGGATATATTTTCATTAATCATGTGTATTCCTATAATATAACCCGGAAATTAAATAATTTTTAGGGCATCAGTATCATTATATATATTCATGAAATCACTTAAAAAATATATATAAGTAGTCCTTGTATAATTCATGATTAATGTAACGTAATTCATGAATTCCAATACATATACACTTCAATCATCCAACATTATTCATAAACCATTACATATACTTTATCATATTATTATATCGTACTATTTCCCTATAATATGAAATATTAATCATGTATTAAAGTTCAACATCCTTAATTTATTCATTCTTCAGGAATTTAAGGAGGAAAATACTTTTAGAACATACAATACCATTCAAATATCATTCATGATCTCTTTAAATTCAACAATATAATCATTACTCATGCCAGATTCCTAATTATATTCATTATATTTCTACATAGGAAATTGATTATCATAAAACCCATACATTCCACATCTAAAACATTCATTGATAACATAGTTATATAAGTTCATTCAATTAAATATAACTATAATGCATAGTGTGAGTAACACTTATCATATCATGAAACCTGATAGTCCCGAAACATTACCTATATAATGTCCAAATAATTAAAAAACACTTTAAATATATGAAACCTTGGACAAAACCTAATATTAATCCCTATAAATATCGTTAGAAATAAGCCTAGGGATCTAAATATTGTGAAGTGCCCAGATCAGTGTGAATCACTGAGAGGGGGAGGGGGTGAATCAGTGATCCCTTAATACTTTTTACTAATTGATTCTTTATTAATTAAACCTCTATGGCTGGTTAAAGCCTCGATCCACTCTTCTTGTATCTCTCACCTTTCCACGAATGATGCAGTAAATGTAAAGGCACTGGACACAAGGATTTACAAGGTTCGGCACCAAAGGCCTATGTCCTTGCCATGTTGGTTATACGCCCCAACATGGTTTCTTCCATTATAATCTGTTAGTATTACAATGGTCGATAGAGAGTCCCACTGTATCTCTCCTGAGTCCCACAAGAGGGTCTTTATACTGCGTCCCACAGTGTTACCAGAGTCCCACTGGCCTGCTCCAGAATCCCACTGAAGACTTCTTCTCCCTGAGTCCCACAGGGTCTTCTCCTGGCTCCTCGAGTCACACGAGTAGCTCTTCTTATCTTTAAACTTCTTCAAGTATCTTCAGCAGTCTGGGATAAAGACTGCTGGCCTTGCTCTGTACCTCTTGATCACTTGAGTTGATCAGGTCTTCTCGTCTTGCTCAGGCTTTATCTCCATCTTCTGAGGATGACATGGCTTCTCTCTTCAAGAATCTTCAACAGCCTCTGATAAGGTCTGTTGGTCTTTCTCACACCTTCTGATCACTTCTGTTGATCAGGATCTTCTCAATTACTGAAAAACTCAGACAAACAATATCATTCACTTCATTCTGGCTCAGTCTCACTTCACATCAACTTCATGCACTGAATGCATGGCATCACAATATCTTCAAGATCTCCTGGTCTTGGACAACTCAGATGCACACAAGCAGATTTGAACTTTGATTACGTGCTCATGTCCATGCATGAATGCATGCACTCTCCTCTTTCCTTCTCTTGGTGCAATAAACCCACAAAGGGTGTAGTATCTTTAAGCACACACCAGCTTCTCACTTCTTCACTCACTTTATTCAATTTGCTTACACACTTGAATATGCGTTATACTTTATTGTGAGAGTCTTCCACTTCTTCTAAGTGTGTTCACACCACTAAGTGCACACACATAGGTTGGGCCAACTTGTTTCTTGTTTGCACACACAAACTCAAGGTGTGTTCTTCAATTTGCATACACAAGGTTCTCCACTTTTCACACAACTAGGTGTGGTCTTTGGCCTTATTCACTTACACACACTTGGCTACAACATATTCCACTTGCACACACTTCCTCTCGGCCTTTTTTCACTTCACACACAATGTGTGGTCTTCTTAGCACTTGGCACACACTTAAATGACCATAGGGTGTTCTTGTTCTTCACAATGTGCACACACAAGGTTTAAGTCTGCTCTCTCACTTCCACACACAACCAAGCCTCGGGTTCTTCCTCTTCAATTTGCACACACACTAAGTGTATTTGTCTCAATATACCCGAACTCAAACTAGGCGCGCAAGGAGGTGTGGCCCTCTTCTTGTCTTCAAATTCCGCGCAGGCTCAAGTGTGCAAGGGTGCAACACTGCCGTGGGCACTTCTGTCGCGCAAGCCTCAACGAACCACGAAGGCTCGCAGGTGATGCGGCTCGGCTCCTTCCTGTCGCGCAAGGGATGCACGCAGGGTCTCCTCCAACTTCTTTTGCGCAAATATGAACAAAAGGGACTTCACGAAGCCAAGGGTGGCTTCAGGATGCTTCGTCGCTCAAGTGGGTTGCGCGGAGCTCCAAACTTCACGAGGCAAAAAAGGCTCTCACGGGACTTCAAATATTCAAAGGATCACCAAGAAAAAACGAGAGTTCAGCCTCTCTTTTTATAGGCTGTAGAAGCCTATATCCTCCGCGTGAGATATCTTTCGAAACCCCGAAGATTCCTGTTCTTTAAAGATTTTTTCAAATATCGTTTCTCATCTGTTTCACGCGGGTTCTCTCTTATTTTTATTTTCCTCCTTTTCTTTCACCTCTACGTACATGGAACGTGTGCATGCCTCTGTTTAGGCCCATGCATGCAAAGCACGAACACCACATGGCCTCGGCACCTTCGGTTTACCGTCGGCCAAATCTCAAATTCTTCTTCTCATCGCATGAAAACTCATATTTATACATGAATGTGTTTGTAGAGGCCAGACGATCACCATGGAGGTCTCGGTTTGCTCGGAGGTGGTCGGGAACTCAAAAACCGTCGTCGGGATGCCTCTGGTTCAAACGGAGGCTGCAGGAATGCGCGGGTGGCCTTCGGCTGAGCTCGGGGAAGGAGACAGACTCTTAGCCGCCGGATCAGATTTTTGAAATACATCGGACGGCCGCGATCAGACGATCTCGCGCGGGATGGATCGTGCGGTCGAGATCTGGCGCGCGATCGATCGAGAGGCCAGGATTCGCTCCTGGAAATTTTTCCGCGTCCCACATCGAAACCGCGCGTGGGACTCTCGTGCTTTATCAACCTAGCGCTCCCATCAGTTCGTCAATTGAACTTCCAACCCTCTCGGTGCCGCCCCGCGCCGAGTTCTCCCTGCGGGCGCACTCTGCGCCCACTATGCACCTTCGGGCGCGCCACTGGCGCCCACTATGCACACTGATACTCTTGGGGGCGCGCTCCTACGCCCCTTCGGCGCTCCCTCGGGCATGCCCCAGGCGCCCATGCGGTGTCTTGGGTGCGTCCTGCCGCCCTGGGCTCGCCCCACGGGTTCCCCCATGTGTGTGGTGCCTAGCGCCCATGCCTTGGGGTTAAACCCTCAAGGTGTCCTTGGCTGGCCAATTTTTTGCTAGTGTAAAACACTAAGTAACTTTGTATAAAAACAAAGTACCAAGTGTAATATTCCAAATGCCACTTCTCCCTTTCCTCTTCTCCATTCTTCTTGAGAATTCAAACATTAATCTTCTTGATTAGAAACAACTCCTCAATTTAGAATTCTTATTCATCATCTCATTTTCTACTTAGGAGAGAATTCTCAAGGATCTTCATCAACTGAAATCCTGAATCAAATAACTTCTTCAATTCTCTTTGTTGATCTAATCAGTGATCAAATTGGAACTTCTTCAAATTCACATGAACTAAGTGATAGTGCATGGACTTCATGAAACCACTTCATCCACTTAGAACTTGTGGATTGATCATCTTCATCTCCTCATTCATTGTCAATACAATGCATGGTCTTCAAACATTGTTGTGACTTTGTATCCATTTGATACAAGTTCTTAGAACTTAAAGACCAGTTCAACAATCGTCTGATGTACATAGAGAATGTTTCAACCACAACATCCTATGTCACTTAGTGAATCTCCTAAGTGACATGTCTCTAAGTACCATGGCCATTCTCCTTAATCACCATCACATCCTTTGTCAATCACATATTGAACCTCCTTGACATCCATCCATTCATTCCTTGACAACAACATACCTCATTGACAACAAATGCAACACAGTGCACTTCAATCTCCCCCTTTGTATTTGTTGGCAATACACTAGAGCACATATGAATGGGTCAATATGTGTGCCAATATTTCTCCCCCTTATTGGCAATCAAATGCAAAGGTGTGGTGTGGTTCTCTTTCAAAAATCTCTTCCTCCCTTATAAAAGCATTTTCTTGAAAAACATTGAGAGAGGGATGATGTCACATGTTCTCTTTAGCAAAGAACCTTTAGTAAATCAGCTCTAAGTCTACTTGTGCTAACCCGGTGTAGAAAACAAGAGTGATATGACCAAGGAATTCAAAGCTTTCCATAATACTCTACACATGTGAGATCTTGCTTAGGGGTTTGAAATTTTTCAGATATAACAATGAATTTGCTAAATCCTGCACATCTTCACAAAACTCATTAGAAAGTTCAGGTGCAAAGATAAAGCTCCCCCTTTCATCCATTTGTCTTCAATCCATACTCCCCCTTAATTGAAAAGATACACTCAATTAAGAAACAAGGGATGAAATTAGGATTGGAATGCCTTCACTTTTATAAAGATGGTATTAATCTAAGAATCCCATCTTCTTCAGATTGGCTCCCCCTCAAGGGGTGCACTCCATTCTGTCCAAACCACTCTCCAGATGAGAATGATTATCATCTTCAATTCCCTGCAATGTTAGCACATGTAAATACAAGTGATTAGGGAATAAGATGGAACCTCCTTGGTTCATCAATGTGAACAACAAGGTTGAGAAGATTCTCTCAACCGAGATGTCCCATTTTCACCATTCTTCACACTTGCACATTTGATCTTCAATGATGTTTGTGCTGGTGTGGATCTCAATACATCTTCATGTTAAATCTTATTCTTACCTTTTTCCTTAGCAATTACCAGAACTTCATCTTCATCTCTCTACAGATCATTGGAATGTTGCAACTGATTTGGCCATATGATTAACAAGTCATTTGGAAGTGTGGCCTCAGTTCTGGAAGTTCCACATGGTTCTTTTGATGCTGTTAAGCTACCTTTCTTAGGCAACTTGTTTTCAATCAATCCCTTCTGCTTATTTTGTATTGATTGTCTGTTTGAGTTCAGTCTGCCTCTATTGAATTTCATGGCTTCTTTACAAAGATCCATGATATGCCTTTTCTTTCCACAGTAGAAGCATGTTTTCTTGGTGGTCCTTCTGGATGCATCACCCTTCTTGGATTTAGATTCCAAGGACTTCTCTTCCTTTTTCATAATCTTCTTGGGAGAATATTCAACTTTCTTCTTGCTTCCCAAGGATTCTTTCTGAGCCAGGTTCTGTGATCTTTTCTTCTTTTGAGCTCTGGATACAGTTGGAGACTGGCATGTATCTTTTTGACCACTTTTGCAAACATCACAGATGTTGTCAAGTAATCCAAATCTATTTGCAGTAAACAGATGTCTCTGGACCTATGGATGCTGCTTCTTTTCTTCTGGCTTGCTCCCCCTAGGCATGGGCTTCCTCTGTGCTTTGGCATTCAGTGGATTGTACCAACAATCCTTTGCACAATGCCCATACTTGTTACAACACCAACATTGACACACAAATCTTGACCTCTTCAGTCCTTCTGATTGTTGGGTACTTTTCTTGACTTGCTGTGCTACTTCAAGAGAGCTTTGCTTCTTCATTTTCTTCATCCATACTTTATTGGAATTATTTTTCCATCCTGCACTTTTTGTGGAAACACAATTAGAAGCATCAGTACAAGATGGTATGGATGGTACCTTCTTTTTAGAAGTTGTTACCCTTTTATTAGAGGATGTCTTTATTTTAAAATCATCTTCTTCAAAGCACACTTGTGTAGAAACATTTCTACTTTCAGCTGACTGGGAGGATTCATCTTTGGGTGATTGCAGATTTTTCAATATCACCTCTAGTTCTAAGCATTTCATGTTAAGGGTGTTCTTCTCATCCTCAACAGTTCATAGCCTTCCTTCCCAATTTTCTTTCAGCTGTTCTAACTGGTCTTCATGCACCTTCTTCATTTCTTGTAATGAATTGTCAAGCTCCTTTACCCTGTTTACTTTGTCTTCGAGTTGAGCATCTCTGACATTCATTGACACTTTGTGCAACTTCTCCAGTGCATGGAAAAAATCTTTGATCATTATCATAAAGATTTCTTTCTCAGAAAGGCTTCTTTGCAATTCTTCAGCAGTGTCTTCATATCTTTCATTGCAAAGAGAAACAGTTTCATCTTTAGCCTTCACCAGCTTTTTGAGAGTGTTGGTTATGCCAACCCTTTTAGCCAACTGATCTTCCATGGTATTGGATTCTTCTTCTAGCTGTTATTTTTCTTCTTGAAGATCAAGGATGCCTGTAGCTATACACATTGCCACTTCCTTGGGGACTGTCTTCTGAAGATATTCGATTGCACTTTGAAGATCTTTCATTGTTCCAACCTCATCACAACTAGGACAGGCTTTCTTCATCTTCTTGGCCTGTTTCTTCATTCTATTTTTCTGAGTCTTGGCAGATATCTCCATTTGAGGCTGGTCACTCATTTTCTCAAATCTACACTTCATAAAGACTCCCTTGGATCTTTTAGAGGGAACCTTCCCTCTGATACCAATTGAAGTGCCCAGATCAGTCTGAATCACTGAGAAGGGGAGGTGGTGAATCAGTGATCCCTTAAAACTTTTTACTAATTGATTCTTTATCAATTAAACCTCAATGGCTGGTTAAAGCCTCGATCCACTCTTCTTGTATCTCTCACATTTCCATGAATGATGCAGTAAATGTAAAGGCACTGGACACAAGGATTTACAAGGTTCGGCACCAAAGGTCTACGTCCTTGCCATGTTGGTTATACGCCCCAACATGGTTTCTTCCATTATAATCTGTTAGTATTACAATGGTTGATACAGAGTCCCACTGTATCTCTCCTGAGTCCCACAGGAGGGTCTTTATACTGCGTCCCACAGTGTTACCAGAGTCCCACTGGCCTGCTCCAGAATCCCACTGAAGACTTCTTCTCCCTGAGTCCCACATGGTCTTCTCCTGGCTCCTCAAGTCACACGAGTAGCTCTTCTTCTCTTTAAACTTCTTCAAGTATCTTCAGCAGTATGGGATAAAGACTGATGGCCTTGCTCTGTACCTCTTGATCACTTGAGTTGATCAGGTCTTCTCGTCTTGCTCAGGCTTTATCTCCTTCTTCTGAGGATGACCTGGCTTCTCTCTTCAAGAATCTTCAACAGCCTCTGATAAGGTCTGTTGGTCTTGCTCACACCTTCTGATCACTTCTGTTGATCAGGATCTTCTCAGTTACTGAAAAACTCAGACAAACAATATCATTCACTTCAGTCTGGCTCAGTCTCACTTCACATAAACTTCATGCACTGAATGCATGGCATCACAATATCTTCAAGATCTCCTGGTCTTGGACAACTCAGATGCACACAAGCAGATTTGAACTTTGATTACATGCACATGTGCATGCATGCATGCATGCACTCTCCTCTTTCCTTCTCTTGGTGCAATAAACCCACAAAGGGTGTAGTATCTTTAAGCACACACCAGCTTCTCACTTCTTCACTCACTTTATTCAATTTTCTTACACACTTGAATGTGTGTTATACTTTAGTGTGAGAGTCTTCCACTTCTTCTAAGTGTGTTCACACCACTAAGTGCACACACATAGGTTCGGCCAACTTGTTTCTTGTTTGCACACACACTCAAGGTGTGTTCTTCAATTTGCATACACAAGGATCTCCACTTTTCACACAACTAGGTGTGGTCTTTGGCCTTATTCACATACACACACTTGGCTACATCATATTACACTTGCACACACTTCCTCTCGGCCTTTTTTCACTTCACACACATTGTGTGGTCTTCTTAGCACTTGGCACACACTTAAATGACCATAGGGTGTTCTTGTTCTTCAAAATGTGCACACACAAGGTTTAAGTCTGCTCTCTCACTTCCACACACAACCAAGCCTCGGGTTCTTCCTCTTCAATTTGCACACACACACTAAGTGTATTTGTCTCAATATACTCGAACTCAAACTAGGCGCGCAAGGAGGTGTGGCCCTCTTCTTGTCTTCAAATTCCACGCAGGCTCAAGTGTGCAAGGGTGCAACACTGCCGCGGGCGCTTCTGTCGCGCAAGCCTCAACGAACCACGAAGGCGCGCAGGTGATGCGGCTCGGCTCCTTCCTGTCGCGCAAGGGATGCGCGCAGGGTCTCCTCCAACTTCTTTTGCGCAAATATGCACAAAAGGGACTTCACGAAGACAAGGGTGGCTTCGGGCTGCTTCGTCATGCAAGTGGGTTGCGCGGAGCTCCAAACTTCACGAGGCACAAAAGGCTCTCACGGGACTTCAAATATTCAAAGGATCAGCAAGCAAAAATGAGAGTTCAGCCTCTCTTTTTATAGGAAGTAGAAGCCTCTGTCCTCCGCGTGAGATATCTTTCGAAACCCCGGAGATTTCGGTTCTTTAAAGATTTTTTCAAATCTCGTTTCTCATCTGTTTCACGCGGGTTCTCTCTTCTTTTTATTTTCCTCATTTTCTTTCACCTCTACGTACATGGAACGTGTGCATGCCTCTGTTTAGGCCCATGCATGGAAATCACGAACACCACATGGCCTCGGCACCTTCGGTTTGCCTTCGGCCAAATCTCAAATTCTTCTTCTCATCGCATGCAAACTCATATTTATACATGAATGTGTTCGTAGAGGCCAGACGATCACCATGGAGGTCTCGGTTTGCTCGGAGGTGGTCGGGAACTCAAAAACCGTCGTCGGGATGCCTCTGGTTTGAACAGAGGCTGCGGGAATGCGCGGGTGGCCTTCGGCTGAGCTCGAGGAAGGAGACAGACTCTTAGCCGTCGGATCAGATGTTTGAAATACATCGGACGGCCACAATCAGATGATCTCGCGCGGGATCGATCGTGCGGTCGAGATCTGGCGCGCGATCGATCGAGCGGCCGGGATTCGCTCCTGGTAATTATTCCGCGTCCCACATCGAAACCGCGTGCGGGACTCTCGCGCTTTATCAACCTAGCGCTCCCATCAGTTCGGCAATTGAACTTCCAACCCTCTCGGTGCCGCCCCACGCCGAGTTCTCCCTGCGGGCTTGCTCTGCGCCCACTATGCACCTTCGGGCGCGCCACTGGCGCCCACTATGCACACTGATACTCTTGGGGGCGCGCTCCTACGCCCCTGCCGCGCTCCCTCGGGCGTGCCCCAGGCGCCCATGCGGTGTCTTGGGTGCGTCCTGCCGCCCTGGGCTCGCCCCACGGGTTCCCCCATGTGTGTGGTGCCTAGCGCCCATGCCTTGGGGTTGAACCCTCAAGGTGTCCTTGGCTGGCCAATTTTTTGCTAGTGTAAAACACTAAGTAACTTTGTATAAAAACAAAGTACCAAGTGTAATATGCCAAATGCCACTTCTCCCTTTCCTTTTCTCCATTCTTCTTGAGAATTCAAACATTAATCTTCTTGATTAGAAACAACTTCTCAATTTATAATTCTTCTTCATCATCTCATTTTCTACTTAGGAGAGAATTATCAAGGATCTTCATCAACCGAACTCCTGAATCAAATAACTTCTTCAATTCTATTTGTTGATCTAATCAGAGATCAAATTGGAACTTCTTCAAATTCACATGCACTAAGTGATAGTGCATGGACTTCATTAAACCACTTCATCCACTTAGAACTTGTGGATGGATCATCTTCATCTCCTCATGCATTGTCAATACAATGCATGGTCTTCAAACATTGTTGTGACTTTGTATCCAGTTGATACAAGTTCTTTGAACATAAAGACCAGTTCAACAATCGTCTGATGTACATAGAGAATGTTTCAACCACAACATCCAATGTCACTTAGTGAATCTCCTAAGTGACATGTCTCTAAGTACCATGGCCATTCTCCTTCATCACCATCACATCCTTTGTCATTCACATATTGAACCTCCTTGACATCCATCCATTCATTCCTTGACAACAACATACCTCATTGACAACAAATGCAACACAGTGCACTTCATATTGTTTTCAAATCATAGGTTCCAAATGTTAACAAAAGATATTCAGTTGATATTAACTATAAGGATGAATTATTAACTTACATGGATATTAAATTAGTTTATATGTATATTCATCACATTATGAAAATACTTTCCAGAAGACTATAATAGTTTACTTTAATTTGAAACTAGGATCACATTCTTCATATTTAGAGAAATATCATCAATGTTTCCAAAAAATATCTCTTTATTTACTACTTCAATATAATTAATTTCATTATAGAATGGATAAATGAAAAATAATCATGGTGATATCTAATGCTCAGTAAGTGTAAATAAAATAGATATTTAAAAATAACATAAAAAGGGTATGTGAACATGAGAATAACATTGGAAGATCATTCCTGGAATATCAATTATTATACACAATAGCCATGTAATAAATATTATATTAACATAAGAGAAAAATTAGAAGGGAATTATGAGAATGAGACAACAAATCATAACTTATAAATAAGTCATTACATTTTTGGTATACACATATTCATATAAAAGTATTCCCTATAAGTCGATGATTTTTTTCCAAACCTATCAAGGCACTTCCTGAAGGATACACATAATGGGACTAACACACCATCATAACAAGTCACAGACCTTTAATTATAATGGAATGAGTTTACTACCCAAATCATCATAGTAGTCAGGGTTAATTCCCAATAAAATATTCCTAGTGATGTTTTAATCTCAAGTCCATCTTAGTAGTCCAGTTTTTCTCCCAAAGAAAATATTAGCTATTAATTCCCTTTATTAAAATGAGTTTAGTCATCATTTTAGCCACATCTTCCTCATGAGATATAACTATTTACCCAATTAATTTGATTGAGATATAATAATGAAACCATGAAAAAAAATTCCACAAGATAGTAAAAAAATCATCATATCATGAAACCAAAAACATAGATCTATTTCATATATAACATATCATAACCAAAGAAATGATATAGGTATCTTAAAAAAGAAATTATATCATAACATATTAAAATGTGATATGATTCATAATTATGGAACAACCCAATAAAATAATATTTCTTCAGAAGAGTTTTATCATGGTATAAACTATAAAGAGAAATAGGTTTCATAAACAACATATCATCACAAACCTAAACCATTGATATATAGAATAATAATGGTGTATTTGTATCATAACTCTAGTATATAATAAACTATTTTATAGGATTTTTCATAGATGGAGAAGTATTTTTTATAATCACAGGAAACATCAATTAATTAAAATAACATTTAATTTAATATCCCTTCTACAAAACCAGTTCAAAAAATTATTTCTTATAAATAAAGAATTGAAATTTCATATTAATCATTTCATGAGGAAAATATTATTTTAAATAAAATCGTTTTAAAACATGAATAATTTAAAAAAAATCATCTTCTAAATATCATATAAAAAATTAATGGAATCTTCAATACATTTTAAAATCTGGTTTCTTTTAAAATACTTTGAAATATTATAAATAAATAATGAAAATGTTTTGTTTTAAAAAACATTGAAATCTTATAAATAAAACCTAAAAAAATTTGGCGACCTTTTTCTATGAAAACCACATAAAAAATAATTTACATAATTTTAGAAAAAAATACTTTAAACATATCATTGTAGACTTTAAAATGATGTTTCATTGAAATTATGATCCTGATGGATGGTATGTCCATACATGTCAAAAAATCATTTTTCAACATAAAAACGATAGAAAGTGTCTTGATCAGGATATGACTAGAATATTATTTTTCAAACCATTTTATAAAAATTATAAAATGGGTAAATAATAAATTTAAAAATCAAATGATAATTATTCGAACTTTTTTAAAGAATTTATAGAAATGATGGTTTTTAATGAGCACAATTTTATGATGGAAAAAGAAAAATAAATTTGTACATAAATAAAAATAATTTTTTAATAATATTAACTACCAAATAAATAAAAAATGATACAGTTAAATAAAAAAATAATGAATAAAACAAGTTGAAGAAAATTATTGTGTGTTTTTCTTATATTTACTAAAAATCATCATCAATGGAATCATAATCACAAACAATCGTGATAAACGATGAGATTATCACAATAAATTGTTACCACATTGGTAACATTAAATAATTAACCCCATGAAATAATAACATTATATTAAGATAAAAATATCATTAGAAGATATATATTAATTATATAAAATGTTAAATGGTAGTATATACACTTAATAAAAGAATCTACGTTCCTGGCATAACATTTATCTCAAAAAAGAAAATTTGAGACATGATTATCTTTCTGATTGGTAATATTTGAACTGTAAACCCAATGAATGGTAGATCATAAAATTGATATGTAATTATAAATATTTTTAAGGATAAAAATTATATCGTAAATTCACAGTACTAATATAACTCACACAATATAAACGATAGGTTCATTTGATATAATTCTCATAGAAATAAAATTGATACTAGAAATCTGATTACTACTTAAGTAAATTTAAAATAGTGATACCCATGAATGAATAAAATCCATTGAAACAGTTGATATCATTAAGTAATGTTAATTAATCATATAACATATCTCAGATTAGTATATACAACACATAATATAAATGTGTGGTGAATATTTTATGTATCTAGTTAATATATGAAAGTGAGATGAAATTCTATTACCATACGTATTGAATCTCGTTGTATTAGCTTAGAACTACTATATAATAAATATATTATTTTTATAAATATTTTGAAGAAATATATTAATAAATATATTACTATATATGATTTAATTATGTCTTTATATTATCTGTTTATTAACAATTCCATATTAATGTTATGTTTCTGGTAATAAGTAAAATGTTTTTAAAACTTGTTTGAACTTATTAATCTGGTAATTTTTATAATATCAATTAATATTATCAATATAAAATAAACAATGATAAAAATATCATATATATTTAGTATATATGTATTTATAATTTTCCATAAAATATAAAAGTAGGAAATCAAATACATTATTTATGGAGATGGTAGGATGTACATACACATGAACAATTTTCCATTTTCGTAACGTATTGAACAAAATAAAGTATATAATATATTTATCTACAGGTATATATTATCATAATATTATACTTAATAATTCATCAATATAAAACATTTGTTTATGATTCATATCCATGATACAATCTTTGTAAAACGTTAATGAATCACATCATTTTGAGGAGGCGATAGTCCACACTTCCACAACAGATGTTATCATATTCCAAAAAATCCGGAATGTATGTGTTATATAATAATTAAATAATAATATATATATAAAAAATAAAATATTAAAAAATTAAAAAAAATTACCTCTATCATTATTCAGAACCCTAATAGGTGGAAATGGAAGAATGAACAGCATCGGTTCGCGAGGTGGTAGACTATCGTGCACACGAATGACAATTGTGTATCATATTTGATGGAAGTGTGTGTGAGCGTAGGTCATAAACATAACATAAAAAATATATCCATATATTTATTATTCCATTATCTTTATATAATCATGTAATATGAATAATTAATTGTGTGGAGAACAAAATAAAACAAGATTTCACGTTGAAGAATTTTACCTCTTATTCATGTAACACTTTTTGATTTTCAAAAACCGACTTCAATGGTTTTATAATATCTAAAACGATGGATCTATTATAAAGGGGTGATATTTGAGAGGATATTTTAGAATGTTTCATATAAGAAAAAGTGCCTGAGAGGTGTGATGATTTGTGGGGAGGCAATTTATATTAGAGGAGGAGTGGTGTTCTTATTAATAAAAAAATATTAACACTATTGAGAGGTCACTGTTATATCATGTGTCTCTAATAATTATAAAAATTTGAAAAAATTGGTGTAATGGTAAGAATATATATAGGAAATGGTTTTTGGAGAAGTATCTCAGTCATTTGTCCATTATGATTAATGATAAATAATTAATAATACTGATTTTTACCTTAATCATTTTAATTAAATAAAATTTTCTTCGGTAATAATTTATGAAAAACTAATTTGAACAAAAATGAAATTATAAATTTGTATTAATAAAAATATTGAATCAAAATTTCAAAATTAAAGACATGGAATAGATAAAAATTAATTTAAAACTAACCCCACAAACGGGATGACACAACGATTATTTAAGGTGGTAATATTGAAAGATTTTTAATGTGATAACATAAAATGTAAATATAAAAATAATTAAAATAAAATAATTATTATTAAAATATGTATAAATGATCAGAATATAGTTTAAAACCAAATAAAAGTATAATTTGACCATATAAATAAATTCAACAAAATGATGTTTTGAATTAAAAGTCAATGTTCTTCAACCCTTCACCCAAAAATAAATCTGCTCTAAAAATAAACAAAAAATAAACCAAAGTAAATTTTGATATTAAAATTTCTAAAATGAAGTTTATTTTTTAAAAATAAATATTTTAATAATTTTAAAAATTATATTTAAAATGTGTTCCCTCTTAAAAGTCAGCAAAAATCCCTCTTAGAAAAAATAATATTTTTATTTATAAAAAAAGATTAATTATTATCTTATTTCAATAAAACATATTGGATGAGTGTCCAAATTTTTTTAATGGATATATAATATATTAATTTTATTAATAAATTCATAAATAATATTCTGTTTAATTTGTTGAGATAAAATTGTGTTTTTACATTGGAACAAATTTTTCATAGAAAAATAATTTCTTTATTTTTAAAAAGTTCATACATTCAATTTTACTATATTTATAACCAATTGAATAATTATATTTAACATTTAATTTATATTTTCACTATTTTGTACAGTTACATTTTATTTAAATTACAATGGTTAGGTGGTATCTATGGTAATGTTTTTTTAAAAATAATAATAGTATATTTTAGATTAGTAAAACATTGTCTTCCATGCATTGGATGATATAAAAGGAACTCAATATTATGTGTAAAACATGACAAATACAGTTTTCATATATCAAATTTTAATCTTAGTGTAATATGTGTAATAATATTTACTTAGTTTTGTGTAGAATACATGCCAAACACAATGCTTCCATATAACACAACCAATATTTAGTGTTACAACAAATTTAAAATATCAAAAAAATTAAATTAATTCTGAAAATATCTGATTGTTAGAATTATAATATTTTAATACCCATTTATTATAGAATGATATTTTAAATAACGATTAAATGTAATAAAGGATTTAATATTCATATATGTTTTGGTTTTTTTGTCTCATTCCATATAAATTGATCATTGTTCCATCATCTATAGATTTTTTTCATTATTCAAATATCATATATATTCATTAAATATATATTTATATTCATCAATAAATGTTTGAGATTGAAAAAAGAATGGAATTCTTCATGGATATTATAGGCCTTATGAAGGCACACAAATAATAAATATTTTTTATTGGATGGAAAGAAATAAATGTAAATAATATTTCTCCATTAAAAAATATTTATTGTATCATATATATCACATATATTAATTAAATATATCATTATTACCAATAATGACAATATAAAATGAAAAATATATGACATCTCTTTATTGAGGGTGTAGTCCACATGTACGCAAAATTGACAGTATCATTTTCCAATGGATAATAAAGTAATAGGGTATATGTGATATTATAGTTTCATATGTATTATTATATAAAAATATAATTTATATATGAAGATATTAAATCCCTTATTTTATCTTACGGTGAGAGGTAGTGATGAAAAATTAATTACATTAATTTGTGAGGTGGTAATCTGTTGTGTAAATTATCGATGCTTTTGTTTACCATTTTATGGAATATGAGATGGATATAGGTTATTCCATTAACATAATAACATATAAGTATATTTCATTCAATATATTTATTAATTTATATTAGTTTTAGGAGATTTTGATAGATGATAGTAGTAAATAAAATGAAGATTCATGGTTACGAACTATAAATCTTATTTGGAGAATCTCTTTAGTTCTATACTTAATCATTCCTAAGTCAGTTCTCTCATATAAAAATAGAATCTAGGTGATTGGGAGGTATTTCAATCCTAGATTTATGCCAGGATTAAAAAATAATCACTTTATGTGTGGAAAGGAGTGGAGAGGGGGTGCCCTTTTAAATGTGGGGGAGATGACCCAATTGGAAACCACTTGAAAATTTATCCAAGGAATACAAAATTTAATAGTAATTCCTAGTAAAATGCCTCAAAATGTAAATATATTATAATTTTGGAAAACATAAGATTAAAATATTTCCATAAAATAGTATTTATACATGTTTAATATGAAAAGAACCCATTATCTTTTTCTTCCCCAACTGAAAACATTTTTTACCTTAATTGCAGTAATTAATTTTACTCTTTTACTATTCAATATGATGAAAAATAAATTTCAACATACTATAAAATGATAATTATTCTTATATAAAATATTTAATAAATTTTACTATATTCTATCCATTTTAGTTACATGATATAATTTTAAATCAATCCAACAAACACATCCAGAAAACTATTTTTCCATGGAAATGTTTTCCTAAGAATAAAATATTTTAAAATAAATACTAAAAAAATTAAATGAAAATGACATTAATTGAATTAATAATAAAATAATTTATCTCATTTACCTTTTAATAAAATTTTCATACCAAATATTAATATATATATATTATGTAAGAAAAATGACTGTCTTCAAAAAAAATATTATATTTCACAACCCTTTAAAAAATTTATATTATTAGAAAATTCTAAAACAAAAGCCATTAGATTATTTTTAAAAAACAATTTCAAAATTGGATTCTTTTTTTTAGATATATATTGTAATAATCTAAAAAAATAAATTTTATTATTTGTTCCCAAAGCATAATAAATCATCTTTTTAGAAAAAAAAATATTATTTAACATAAACTGGATTGTTTTTTTATCATCCCAATAAAAAATAGTAAACAAATTATAAAAAAATTCATTTATTATTTAATATATAATGTATATTAAAATAATCTATCAATAGTGATTAATTTAATTTATAAAGATAAAACACATTGAAATAATTAAAATATATTTTAGGAAAACATTAATTCTACTTTCACATTTTTTTTTGTTTTCTTACTTATAATAATTTGATGACCAATTAATTTATTTTATTGATGTGTAAACCATATAATATTCATGATTTTTTTGTTGACATTTTTTTAAATTTAAAAAAAAATAGTTAGAAATTCTATGAACCATAAAAACAATTAATAGAGTAAGATATAATATTTATTTTATAGTTTATGGATAAGCATTTGAAGGGATTTAATATCCTAAATAATTTCCACAAAAATTTTATATGAAAAAATATAAATATGGGGAATAAATTATCCATTTCATGTATTCCTAATAATAAATTATATAAAAATAGAGTATATTATTTTATAAAAAAGGAATGTTAAAGGACATATGAAATAATGAGTCTAGTTTCCCACATGAAATAAATTTGATATGAATAATCAAGAGTAATATTTCAAATTCCTCGCTATATGACTCATGTATGGAGAATTCAATCATTCGTCGTAAGAGTGAATGTGAAAGAATGATGAAAACTGTCAGATTATAGGTTAATCAAAATAACATATTGTTGATGTATGATGAACATTGGTATTTTCAATTGTTAATTATATTTAAACGATGTGATATATATACAGAAAATGGTGAACATGTTTGGATATGGTTTAGTGATGTATAGACATGTTTATGAAGAGGGAAAAAATAAAAATCGTAGTAAATATTGTTGTATTGGTCACAAGCTCAGAAAAAACATGATGTTAGAATATGATAATCAAATATATACATGGGTAAAAACCATGTAATGGTTTATTAAATCATATCATGATTTATGATCCTCCATCAAGAAAATAGTAATTATTTTAAAGAATATATATTAATATAACATTTTTGTATGTGTATATCAAAACAAATAATTTTCAACGAACATGTTTATGATTGGCGACTAGAAATATTTAGTGATATGGATATATGAATTAGTTTAGGTAATTATTTAAATTTTTTATAATTTCACCATATAATAAAGGATGGGAATTGATCTCGGATAATTTTTTATACACTTTTCAAAATAATACATTGATTGATCTGACTAATAATTGTAGAGTTGATTTTTTATTGGAGGAAGTACCTGAAACATTTAAAATATAAACCATGATATTCTAAGGGTAAAACCCCATCATGATATTAGTAAATATTTTTTTTGAATTATAGAAAAATTGTGATTTTAATTTTCTTTTTCCTGTATCTAGAACATTGATTACAGTAATATGATGTGCATTGGAAGACCACACAATGGTATTTATGATTTATATATATTATTCAAATTTGGATTAAAATTAAATTTTTGTAAATTACCGAATTTTATGGGAAGGTAACTTAAATTTGATGAATGTTTTTGAAGAATAAAAGGGTTATCATATCTATAATATGAAGACACATGTTTTATGAGAAGTGGTTTGTATAGATTAAAATGGTGTAATTAATGAACAAAGTTAATAAGATGTACAAAGGATCCTGTGTATCCACCTAATATGGGGTGAATCAGGTGTGATACGATATACAATAAATTCCCTCCCTCATAAACCATTAAACTTTCAAAATACCCCTCTAAATATGAGAGTCTCTATTTCATTTTAGTATATAAATTAGTTTATTTATCTCTTACCCAACACTCAATAACCACATGAAAAATTAAATGGGAGGTAGATTCGTAAAAAATGTTTTTTAATGTTATTCCCTATCATGAGAAACGAACTCCATAAATTGTATGTTTATATCTGGAGCCACATATTCTCTAGTATATAAATAAGGTGGCTACAAAAAAAGATAGATTATCCTAAAATAATAGAACATACTGTACCTACACAAAAACCCACTAGAATAAAATCACCCTGATGAAAATAACAAAATCATTTAAAAGCCTAATTTAAAATATACTTCTACTATGAGGAAGTCATTATATAAAATTTTCCAGATATAATTTTTTAGAAGAGTTTTTGAGTTACTATTAATGACCGGGTTAATAAAATTATATGTGCATTTTATAAATAAAAATCCTCAAAGATGTCTCACTACAATATATCATTGGATTCCATAAATCCTTCACCCAAATGTGATTTTAAAAACCCACTAACACTTCAATATTGATATCTCAACACTAATATAATTAACCACAATGAATGTATTAGTCTCATCGACAAATTTTATTCTCATTCCCCACTTCTTTATTATCCGAATATCATCATCAAATGAATGAATCTATATAATAATATCATCATTAATTATTAATCTTCATTATTTCTTCAATACATATAATTATTTTCTTCCTATTCAATGTAGTATTAAGTTCATAATTATCTTCATTCAGATACCTACATTATCCTTTCTCTAATCACTTATATTATTTAGATCACAAAACATATTTTCTATATTCATTATTTATAAAATCCATTGATCATTCTTGATTCTATGATTTCAATATATTGACTCATCTATATCATGTTGGTGTCCTCCCATTTTTCCTTGATTTTTATTTATCTGAATTAGGTGATTGATCACAAATGATCTCCTTGATTATTTTTCTTAAAATATTCCCAATAAAATTAGTTAATTTTTTTATAACTATTTGAAAAACATTTATCCTATATACTTTTGAAACATGGAATATCCAAATATAATTCGAGTTTATATGAAAATCCAGTATAAGATTCATTGTAAATCAGTAATTCATAGGGTAATTATAATTATAATTATTTTATTCACATATAGGGTTCTAAAAATAATAACATGAATAGTATCATAAAAATGAATCATGTTATTTGGGAAATGGGAAAAATATTTAGTGTCAGATGATTTTTACTTCATTAGAAAATATAATTCAAGAAATTCTACAACATCGTCATTATCTCTCTAACAAAAAATATAAATTTTATACACATATGTTCAAAAAAATTAAAATATTTATTATCCTCTATATCTCTATGTATTTAATGAATTTAATATATCATATTATTTTTAGTAAGTCTTATTGACTCAGAGAATGTCATTGATAATGTCTTATATCTTCTAATTTTTCTAATTTTTTACAATATAATTACTTTAAAGCTCTGCTAGAAAACTTTTATATCTTTTATTTTATGGATTTCTCATTTTTAAAATTTTAATTATTTATAGACCAAGGCATTTGAGAATCCCAAAAATTCATATTTTAATATATTAACTAATTATTATACAAATATTTTACTCTTTATTGATTAGAAAATACAATTCTCGTCACTCCATTGATGGTTCTATTCACATTAGAGTAATATTTTTTTAAAATGATAAACTATTATTTGTATCTTAATAAATTTTATCATGAGGCAATACCAAGGGATGATGGAGATAGGGGGAAATGGGGAAAATATATTTTCTGTTCAAGAATATTGTAGGAAAAAATATTATCATGAACCAAATGAATAGAATACAGGGAGGACTCAGGGTGATCATTTAAGGGACAAATAACTCTTTTACCATGTGACCAATATGTCTAATGTGTTGTAATGTACTCCTTTGGTGGTTTCTGGTCGAAAGATCTATTTTTGATGTTGTGAATGATTCCTCTGTTCTTTGTTTCTTGGGATTTGAAACACCTCTTCAATGAATATTGATCAATAATTGATGTGTTTCCCATGTTTCATGAAATCAAGAAGTGGTGGAAGAATGATTAAACCTATATAGGAACTCTATAATCATGAATATCCTAATTCTAAAGGTAATGGATTTGGAAGTATCATTACCTCACATGAATTATTGTAGAGGTTTGGATAATTGATGAGTTGAAGATAAATGAAATTAAGGTGAGGAAACTACCATGTGTTATTCCCCTTTGATGAGTAAAAATTAAGGGGCCAGAGTAAGTTTTTAGTCTCTTTGAAACCAAGATTCAATATAATTCAGGAATGGGACTTGAATTATATCCCTACCAATGTACGAGATACACATGCACTGGTATAAATGCACATATATAGGATGAACATGGAAAACTAACACCCATGTATTCTTTTGATCATTTTCCACCCTGTAAAAAAACCCATTCGAATAGAAAATGAAACTAAAAAACCAAGTTTCATACAATATTAATAAATCCTAGTAAAGGATGACATGTCTAACACCATGGTGTATGATGTGGTCCTCACAACAAGAGATGACAACATGAGACTCATGATTTAGTATGATAGGAAGATGAATTTTTTTATGTGATGAAAATTATTTAGAAATATTATCTAGGAATGTAACATGGAAAATTAATGCAATGTTTGTAAGTAATATGGTGTGATAATTCCACCTATTGAATTGTAAAAGGTAAATAAAAACTCATATCCTCTGACATAATCTATTTTAGTTAGCCTGGAACCAACATGGATGTGTACATGGGCGTGGTTGAGACTATATAGAGTGAGAAACCCCTAGATGAACTGTGTGAGAATTCCAAACAGATATTAACAACACATGAGAATTCAATTCCAGAGATATATAGTGACATGTTTTCTCTTATTGGAATCATTTAAATTTAAAAATCTATAAAAAATTTCACCATAGAATATATAACACCCGATATTTTTATGAGAAATATTTTGTTTTTATGTTATATACATCATCAAATAAATCTTTCACTACACACAACACTAGCTTGTCTTGCTTTACACGCAATCGAAACCTTACTCGATAGCTTGCGTTGTACGCAATACCGAGTTTCACTAAACAATGATATACTATTAAACTATTTTTAAAACTAGCAATTATGAATAGTAATACCCACTTTTTGAAATTTTATTTTTTAAAATGGACTTCATTTCTGGATTCGGAATATTGAAATTAGCCTAGGGTGAAATTTTGATATTTTTCTGAAAACATTAAATTTTTTATGAATAGTGAAAACACTGGGTTACTATTTAAAAACCAAATTTTTATTTAAATAATTATTTATTTTATTTAAATTTATTTATGTAAAAATTGATACATAATACTTATATAAGTTCTAAGTGATTCATTAGTGTCATTTTATAATAATTTTAGATATATAAAAATTTTATTGAACTTTTCACCGTTTTTTACCCACCTCCTAGGACAATTTGTATATTCACATAAAAATTAATTTTACCGCTTCTATGAGTGGAATTTTCAAAATCCGAGAGACACGGTTAATATAAGGGACTAAAATGTTGTTCAATGAGATGAAAATAATTTTTGGTGAATAGTAACTTTTTACTTTTTTTATCACGGTTAAAAGTAAATAGGGTAACTAAGGGTAAAAATGTTATTATCATTACCCTAAAACATGTCCTAATTCTATTGGATAAGTTTAATTCGACTAAAAAAACCTTAGGAATAAAATATGACCATTTAGGTCCACTGGGATTAGATTAGGACATTTAATATTATTTTATTTAAAGAGGAGTTAAAATATTTAAAATCAAAGTTTAATAACTAAAACATTTTTAACATAGGGTTATACATAAGATCAATTCGACTATAAATATTAATTAGAAATCTAAACATATTTCCTACATAATGGTATTTTATTTATAATTTTTTGAAATTAAATAATTTAATTTATTTATGACACAATGATGATGTAGTAATTATATTATTAATGAAATATTAACATTATTGATGTTATAAAGACTCAAATTAATGTAATTTGAGACCTTTTCTTAATTACACTAATTTTTTAGGTTAATATGAATATTATTTTTTATTTAATTAACTTTTTTCGAACTAATCATGCTGTTAGTATTTTCACAGAAATCAAATACCAGATAGTGTCAAAATTGACATAAAATAGTTTTTAAAACAAATATTATATTATTAATTGTTATTATATTCCAAATAATATAAGGTTTGGACAAGATACTTATATCATGATAATTGTATCATTAATGGACCACTTGGGGGTCGATTGGATGTATATAGTAAGTTTATTAATTATAAAATATAAAAATACAAAGTGACATGGTAAATGTCAATCTAATTAACTAAGAGTTAAAACTAAAAGATAAGGTTAATATAATGACTTAAACATGTCTAAAATCTATTTTCTAATAGGAAATCGACCCATCCCCACCTTATCTTCGAAATAAATCAATTTGGAGCTATTAAAAACCGAATATGACTTTATAATAAAATAATATTTTAAGTTTTTTCAAAGGTGACCCTCTCCTCCCTTATAAAAGAGAACATCCTCCCTCTCTTCCTCACACCACATTGAGCCTTCATGCTCTGCCAACCCCTGCCAATTTATCTTCTCCACTTCCCTAGAAACATCCTATAGGTCCTGGTCTTCTTCAAAGACCATCTGTAGTGCTCTAAGAGGAGGATAAGAAGAGGTGCTTCAAAGAAGAGGTAATGTCCATTACTGATTCTTTCAACTTTATTTCTTCATCTAATTCTTCTTCTATAGTTGTTTCATTATGAAATAATAACATCAGTATCACAAATATACTGATATGTTATTATAAGTATGAAACAACCCTATTTCACCATCTATCCATCCTACGGAAAATGAAAATCACCGCGCGTGCGTACGTACGGAATACCGTCTCCACACCGTGTTGTAATATATTTTCCACCACCAACTTACTTGGATGGTTATAATAATGTAAGGAATAACTATATATGATAATGGTAAAGTGATATTTATTTTTAAATATTATTGATACGCTTCAATACAATTCCACGATCATGGGAACGATATCATCACTCGTGCGTACGTATGGCCTACCGTCTCCACGAAGTGATGTGACTCGTTCTACATGATCTTTATTAAATAATGATTATATAAAGGAATTGAATGAATAAATATGATATATATAACACTAATAACATTTTTTAAATGATGTATCTATAACCTAATTATAAGAATAATAATTTATTTGACAACACACACATAAGAACAAAAAGTAATAAACACCCGAATAACAAGTAGAAATGAAATATTACTAATAAGAAGCTAACAATATGACCATATATGATATCATAACAATGATTATGATTCTGGAATAATTCAATGACATTATTTAAATCATTATACAGGAGTTTCGGACACTTACAAAGGAAATTGGACCTAAGGTAAGGGAAAATCTCGCAATCTCATTTTTTTTCAAGATTGTTTATACTTCCAAATTTACTAGGGAATATTTATCATCCACATCCATGTTTACTCAATATGTAATATTATTTCTATCCTAATACAATTTTTTAAATCAAATTTTACCCTTCAGTGAGTTTTTAGTTAAATATATGAATGGAATCTTTTTTCTTTCTTCGTATAAGGTACTTTTTGAGTTTTCTGTCCAAAGTACGAGAAGAATGTTATTTTTTTAACTTATACGGCCTGAATGGATTTTTAGAACATTATTTAAATGAAGCTTCCTTTACTTGTTTTCAAGTATATTTTTAATCAACTTTTTTTAGATTAAAATTGTATGACATGTTAGGAAAGGAAAAATGTTTTGGAAGTATAAAGAATATTTTCCTCAAGAATAGAGTTCAAGTGTTTTATCAAAATTATTTTCCATCTAAGATAATATAGGGTTCTATTTCTATCCCTATTTTTACATTGATTTGATTATTTTATTATGGAATTAATTTTATGATTTCCTTTTATCTTATATGGATTATGTTATGATGGCATGATGTTTAAGAATCCCATTTTTATTACATGGGTTATGCTATGATGTATGATTTATGATTTTGTGGCCTATATAAGAATGGTTTCATTATGAGATGGGTGGGACCTATATCTCCCTCCAATGCATTGGGTAAAGATTTTTATATCTCATTAGATAGACATGGCTGGAAAGACAGGTTAATCTGGTTCAGTGAAACATGACTGAAACGATGAGTGAACTCGGTTCAGAAATGGACTTTGTCTGCTAAGATAGTCTTGGCAATGATTATTGACTACTAAGAAATTATTCTCTATGATTATTTGTATATTCCACAAAGTTTCATGTTTTAAGTTATGGTTATTGGGATTATATTTCACTACTATTATTTATCCTATGATTATGAAATTATGATCTCTTTTGCAGGTTATGATTTCCAAAATGTTATGTTCTTATGAATATAATGTGATTGGTATTTATTTTGTTTACCCTTACTGAGAATTTGAGCTCACCCTTTTATATGTTTTCTTTCGCTAGGTCAGGAAGAAGGTTATTAAGTAGGATATTCCAAAAGGGACTCTAGATATGATAGAATAAATGGGAGACAGTGTAGATGCTTTATGAACCAATTGTTTATGTTTCCCAGTTTCTAAAGACACTATACCTATACGGTCCTTTCATGGTTTTGTTATATGTTGTAATAAGTGTACTTCAATTTTGAAGTATTAACAATGTTTGTAACGTATGGGTTGTTATAGTTGGTATCAGAGGAAATGTATAGTCAACCTTTGGAAACTAGGATGTGAAAGCCTTAGTAAGAACCCAAAGGATATATCTAAGCATAAAACACAATCTTAGTGTTTTAGAAATGGACATGAATAGCCTAAGATAATACCTTAAGCGTAAAATTTTATTCTTGATTATGTGGTTTTCCTATTATAATTAGTATTTCTCACACTATTATTCTTGGTTTTACTCAATGGTTGGAACCCGAAGGAACCGTGTTAATGAAGAATACGATGGGAAATGCAATGATTTTCCCCCTGAGAAACCAAACGTTATGGGGGCTGGGATGAAAAATCTTGTATCCATGCTCACACAACTTTCTCAAGATATGAATCATGAAGGACTTCCAAACGAGCAAAGGAAGTAGCAACATTCTGTTGAATCCTTCATGAGGCAGTGTCCACCCTCATTCAGCGGGTCTACTGATCCATTAGTTGCTGAACAATGGATCATTACTACTGAAAAGATATTTCCAGTTCTTCAATGTTCTGAACATGATAAAGTCATCTTAGCAATATATCGTTTGGAAGGTGAAGCTGATCAATGGTGAAATCTTATCAAGAATATGAGGCCAATAGATGAAATTGAGTCCATGGAATTGGACGAGTTCAAGAACCTATTTTTTAATAAGTACTTCCCTCGTATTTTTCGAACAAAGATGGAGAAGGCGTTTCTTGAACTGAAGAAAAAGGATGATGAATCTGTTGGTAACTACGAATCAAATTTTACAAGACTTGTATGGTATGCTGGTAGAGAGCTGTGGTGGGCGCCCTCAAATGATTAGTGTGATTTTGGGGTACTTAGGTGCAGTAGAGTGGCTGACCAAGGTCGTCTCTCAAAGGAGGAAGTGAATTAAAACAACTTTTCAGAGGTATTCTAGAAACAAAATAAAAGGGAATAAAAACACTACTTGAAAGGATGGGGGTGGTTGTTTATAGTTTATGAATTTATAAGATTTTTGCTGGAAGAAGAATGTATTTTTTTTTTGTTTTTAGTTTTGAAATGAAGTTTGATTAAAATGACACAACAAAAAGATGTTTGATTAGACAATATTTAAAAGACATAATCGATATAACTCTACCTATTCAATCATTTATTAATCATTATCATTTAAATTAATATTCACTTAATTATGATCCCTTAATTTGTTAAATCCCGAACCCTACGAGAATTAACATTACCACAAAGATTGAAGTGAATTTAACCTTAGGCTAACTTCAGAACATGTAATCGCAACACCCTGCTTGGATTGATGTTCTAAAATTAGATTATGGTCAGTGGTAAATTAAGGCACATAACCACTCTGGAAATGAGAATTAATTGAGTTTAGGGATCATATTTGAACTCTACAAATTGATCCCGTGTGGTTTTGAATTACCGGTTAAGGTTGCGCTCTAACAGTTCACACAATTCCTGACCTCGCGTGTTTTGTGCTAACTATTCAATTGCTTGCTTAGTTTCATTTAAATTAAAAACTCAATTAATAGATCATAATATGTGAATTACAGTAGCTCATTGATTCAAAATAAATGAATGAAGAAGGATAGAGGTCGATCGATTACTAAAAAGAACTACTCTTCCATGGGTGGTGTAGTCATCATAGAAGCTTTTTGCATGTGCAAAGGTTTATAATGGGTATAACCAAATAACACTTCTACTCAAGAACTCCAGCCCAAATAGGGTGATTATAAGAAGAAGAAATTTATTCAAAACATAAGAAAAGAGAAGAAATAAAAGAAGAACAAAGAAGTTTATTACACAAATGAAAACATTACAAAATGAAGAAGAGAAGGAGGCTTCGATGAGGGGATCCTTGCTTCAAGAGCTACCCCTCTTACAATGGTTGGAGAATTTGGGTGAAACAAATTCTACTCTGCCTCCAATCTCCTAATGCACGTCCCAACCCCTCCAAATGAGAAAAAATCCAATTTATAGAGGGGAGGGTAGGAGAGGTTACAAGTGGTTCCAAGTATGAATGTGGAAATTCGGCCAAATATTTTATTACAACTTTCACCGCCCATTTGACCTCAAAAACGCGTGACTTGACCGGCCTTCCAGAAGGATGATTTGTGCCAAATCCTTTCCCCGAGCTTTCCTCAAATTTGGGCTCAATCCAAGCCCGGATGTAGAAGATATGGCCCAAATACAAAACTCGTGTCCATTCTACTGAGTCCAGCCCACCATTGGATTAATGGCCCATTTACTCCATCCAAATGCACTCTTTATCTCTAGTATCCTGAATTAAAGATGTATAACATTACGTTAGGAACACTGTTACAACATTTCAAATTCAAATAATAAATAAAAAAATATTTATCTTCGAAATACTACAGTGCACTATTAAGGGTAAAACTGGAATTTTCACCAAATTTTCAAATGAATGATCAAATCCCAAATATTTTATAAATAAACATATTTAGCACAATTTGGGGAAATTATATCATTTATAATCAATAAAATATTCAAAAAAATAGTTTTTTATCAACTCCGCCACACTTACCCTTTTTCACTCCTGAGCAAAATCAAATGTTAAGTAAACATCAATATCAAATCAAAACCAGTTTTAAAACACATATCCTTGAGATCAATCAATTTCACAACAAGAATCAAAAGATATCATTCCTCATAAAAAACCTTATTTCAAGTTCTCCATTTATTTCATTCAACATATTTCCACTTCATTTATCCTCCCATGCACAAAACACTTACCTCGCTTGAATTTTCTCTAATCACTCAAATATCAATTTTTTTTTTGCAATGTCTTTCTCATACAATCTCATACAAGGGTCACCATAGGCTTGATAAATTCATACATTGCCACCCGATGTGATTCAAGGAAATATGTTTATCATGAGGACTTTTCAGGGTTGTTCTGTGGCTTTCGGTTGGTAAGATTTAGATGTGAAAAATTCTGAGGCTAAATGAGGAGGGCTTGACTCTTTTTGAAACAAAATTGCATTAATCTAATTTTCACTTAAATATGGTCTTCTCCTCAATCCACATAGTATCAATTCAACTCCATCATCATGAAAAGTCATGAAAGGTTTACACTATTCATCATTTGAGCATTAAAATTTTCAATCTTCTCAAACATGATTTTCTTGAAAGCTCCAGATGGGCACAGCTTTCCACCTCAATTAGAAGCTCCAGAAAAGGCATAGCTTCGCTTGTCATGAAAGCTCCAGAAAAGGATCAGCTTTCAATATAATGGATTTCTTCTGTAGAAAACACATCTCTTCAGAATTTAATTTTCCACCCAAAGTATCACAGAATGTGGTGGCACAACACAAGACAGCTTCCCCCACACTTAAGCTCAACTAGATTATGCAATTTCACTTCAAGAGTTGGTTGGATAAGGAAAATTGGCTTGTAATGTGGCTAACCTAACAGGCTGTGCATGGATTCTAAGGGCTAAAAGGATTAAATATTCAAGGTAGGACATTATAAAAAAAAGGATTCTTTGAAATAGGGGCTTTAATACCAAACAAATTCCTCAATCATTTAAACATATGTACCTCAAACCCTCAAGTTTTGACAGGAATAGATCAAATTCTGGTTAAATCAAGCATGGTTTGGTTCTCTCAAGAAGTGAGGTGAATGTAACGAATATGAAAATAATGGTTCAGAAGCCTCACAGGAAAGTGATTTCAAATATAAAGACAATGAGATGTGGCATGGGATTTAAAATTCAGTGTACTTTTCATGAAATTACTAAATATTTGAATTTGAAACAAAGTTATTTCAGCATTCATTTAAGCTTAGTTTCACGGTATAAATTGTTTCACTCATTGATATGCATTTTTAAAATTGTGATGAGAATTATTTCAGTTCAAAATTTTCAAAAACACAAAGAAAATTGAAAAATAAACACACAAAATTTGAAAAAACACACACTATTTTTTGTTTTTTTTTTAATCAGGAAAAAATTGAAATTACTAAACTAAAGGGTTCCCTCCCACATACTTAAAATATTGTGTTTTCCTCAATGTGAACCCATGAGATGATATATGCACATGAAATGCAGAGTTTTTAAATAGGACAAATAATATAAAAGTGAAAGGGTTAGGAACAGCCTGATGTGATCAAGCGATGATGGGGTCATGCAGTGTGATAAAATCCACTGCATCAGTAGGAAGTCCCTCAATGTATCTCTTCAAACGTTTCCCATTGACTGTAAAGCTCCTTCTAGTGTCCTCTTGTGTGATCTCCACTGCACCATAAGGAAAAACATTAGATACAATATAAGGACCTAACCATCTAGAATGCAACTTACCGGGCATCAGCTTCAGTCGTGAACTATAGAGAAGGACTTTCTCTCCAACATTAAACTCCCTTTGTTGGATCATTTTGTCATGATCTGCTTTTGATCTTTCCTTGTAGAGCCTTGAGTTCTCATATGATGATAGTCGAATCTCCTCAAGCTCTTTAATTTGCAACTTTCTTTGAATTCCAGCTTGGGCCAAATCCATGTTGCATTTTTTTATAGCCCAATATGCCCGATGCTCGACTTCCACTAGGAGATGAAATGCTTTCCAAAAAAATCCTAAATGGGGACATACCAATGGGTGTCTTGTATGCTATCCTATAATCCCACAATGCATCATCCAAGCTCTTGCTCCAATCCTTCCTATTTGGCTGCACGGTTTTCTCCAATATTTGTTTCAACTCACGATTTTAAACCTCAGCCTGGCCACTTGTTTGGGGGTGGTATGGTGTTGATGTTTTGTGTGTCACCCCATACTTTCGAAGGAGGGAATAAAAATCCCTATTGCAAAAGTGTGTCCCTTGGTCACTGATGATGGCCTTTGGTACTCCAAACCTGCAAAAAATTTGGGCTTTGACAAATTCCACAACAACATGAGAATCGTCAGTCCTGGTGGCCTTGGTCTCCACCCATTTACTCACATAATCAACAGCAACCAAAATATACAAAAATCCAAACGAACTAGGAAAAGGACCCATAAAATCAATGCCACATACATCAGAAATCTCACAGAATAGTATGGGTTGTTGGGGCATCTCATGTCTCCTAGAAATATTCCCAATGTGTTGGCAACGAGATTATGACTTACAAAACACATGGGCATCATAGAACAAGATAGGCCAATATAATCCAGAGTCCAAAACCTTCCTAGATATCTGTTGGGGTCAAAAGTGTCCACCACAAACAAGTGTATGCCAGAAATGCAAAATAGACTCAAACTCGTGATCGGGAACACACCTCCTAATGACTTGGTCACTACACATGCTCCAGAGGTAAGGATCATCCCAAACATAAAATCTTGACTCACTCTTTATTTTTTGGACTTGATATTTCTTTATGTTTGCAGGGATTTGAGAGGAAACAATGTAATTAACTATATCAGCATACCAAGGATGAGTACCTGAGATGGTATAGAGTTGCTCATCGGGGAAAGTGTCCCGAAGTGGTACCTGGTCCAAGGTGTCATCCTCTAGTGTGTGAGTAAGCCTACTCATGTGGTCTGCTACCAAATTCTATGATCCCTTCTTGTCCTTTATCTCGATTTCAAACTCTTGAATAAGAAGCATCCAACAGATATGTCATGGCTTTGCATCTGGCTTCTTCAAGAGGTACCTCAGAGCTGCATGGTCAGAAAAAACAACTTCTTTAGAGCCCAATAAATATGAACGGAATTTATCTAAAGCAAATATGACATCAAGAAACTCCTTTTATGTGGTATTTTAGTTTTATTGGGTTGAATCCTATTTCCTTGATGCATAGGCAATCACATGTGAACGTCCTTCCACCCTCTGAGATAAGACTTCTCCAACTGCGAAGTTCGAGGCATCACACATAAGCTCAAATGGAAGGTCCCACCGTGGGGGCTGTATGATCGGTGGAGTGGTCAGACACTTCTTTAGCTCATCAAATGATACCCTGTATGAATCATCAAAATTGAAGTCAATATATTTTTAAAGCAATCGAGATAAGGGTAGAGCGATCTTACTAAAATCTCTGATGAAGAGTCGATAAAATCCAGCATGTCCAAGGAATGATCGAACATCACACACACATGTAGGATATGGAAGGGATGAAATAATGTCTACCTTAGATTTATCAACTTCAATGCCATGTTGTGAGACTATATGACCTAAGACAATTCCCTTTTCGACCATGAAATGACATTTTTTCAAAATTCAAGACTAGATTATTCTCAATACAACGATGCAACACATCACCCAAACTAGAGAGACATTCATCAAATGAGGACCCATAAAGTGTAAAATCATCCATAAATACCTCCATGCAGGTCTCAATGAAATCAGAAAAAATACTCACCATGCATCTCTGGAAGGTACCTAGGGCGTTGCAAAGTCCAAATGGCATCCTCCTGTAAGCAAAGGTACCGAATGGGTAGGTGAATGTCATCTTCTCCTGGTCCTCTACTGCAATGGGAACCTGAAAATAGCCATAGAAACCATCCAAGAATCAATAATGCGTCCTACCTACAAGTCTCTTAAGCATCTGGTCAATGAATAGAAGTGGGAAAATTGTCCTTACGAGTGTATTGATCCAATTTCCTATAATCAATACACACTCGCCAACTATTTTGAACTCTCACAGGAACTAACTCATCATTTTCATTTTTTAAAATAGTGAAACCAGTTTTCTTAGGCACAACTTGAATTGGACTTACCCACTGAGAATCTAAAATAGGATATATTATACCTGCCTTGAGCAATTTTGCAACTTCTTTTTTAATAACCTCCAAAAGTGTTGGATTGAGTCTTCTTTGTGGTTGCCTCACTGGTTTAGCCCCATCCTCCAAGAGAATCCTATGCATGAAAATGGAGGGGCTAATACCTGATATGTCTGCCAATGTCCAACCAATTTCCCTAATGTTATCTCTCAATAGATTCAAAAGTTTTTCTTCATGTTCAAAAGATAGATTGTTAGAAATGATAATAGGTAATCTATCACCACTCATCAAGTATGCATATTTAAGATTTGGGGTAAATGGCTTGAGTTCCAATGTAGGGGGGTGATGTATGGATGGGGAAATTGATGCAACAGACATATCTGCACAATGAACATCAGTACCAGAATAAAAATCATCACAATCAGAGAATAAAGCATCAAATCCATCAGCATACTCAACATCCATGTCATAATCAGAGTGAACATGATCAAATTCAGAATATGAATCCACATCAAAATCAAATCCAAGAAAGGATTGTGTATCAGCAACATGTGTGGAATTGCTCTTAGACATCAAACTCGAACCAATACTCATAATCTCCCTAAGCATAAGACAATCCAATTCCATGGGGTTTTTACTTGGTGGTTCAAAATGGGAGATAACAAAATCAGAATGGTCCTCTGAGGGGTACTTCATAGAATCCATAACATTAAATATCACAAATTCATCTCCAAATTCCAGGGAAAGTGGACCCTCATTGACATTTATGATAGTTTTTGCAGTTTTGAGGAAGGGCCTACCTAAGAAAATGGGGGCATGTGAACTTACCTGATCATCCTCCATGTTAGGAACATAGAAGTCTGATGGAAAGATCATGTCTCTTACCCGGACAAGTACATCCTCAAGGACACCCACTCGATATGACATAGCTCTATTCTCCAATTGCACCACTACTCTTCTTGGCTTCAACTCACCAACCTGCAAGGAAGAGAATACAGAGTGAGGCATCACATTTATTGAAGATCCTAAATCACAAAGAGCATCAGAGAAGTGCAACTCCCATATGGTACATGGGATGGTGAATGCCCCGGGATCCTTGCACTTTGTTGGCATTGCTAGAGTTGGTGTAATGAGTGCCGAGACATTCCTTCCAAGGTTGATCCTCTCATTTCCCTTGATCCCTCTTCGATTGGTGAAAAGTTCTTTTAAGAATTTTTAATACCTTGTAATTTTCGTAATGGCTTCAAGTAGAGGAATGATGATCTCCACATGCTTGAATGTGTCCAAAACCTCCTTTTGCATTGCTTCTTCAGCCATCTTCTTGGTTTGAACAACCCTGTTTGGAAAAGGAAGGGGTTTAGGAGGAACATCATCAATCTTTTCCTTACCTTTATCTTTCTCCTTGGATTACTCATCAGTTGGTATGGAATGCGTATTCTCTGGAGTTGAGGTGAATATCGGTGGAATGGTAGGTACAGATGCATCGTTCATTGGCTTCCCACTTCTCAATGTGATGGAACTAACATTCCCCATTAGATTTGGAGTGGGTTGGGACGGTAGATTTCCGGAATTCTTACTTACAAGTTCATGGAGGGCGGTGGCAATCTGGCTCATTTGAGTCTTTAACTCCCTCAGCTCCGAACTTTGACTCTTCAGCTCATTCTGTTGATTAAGAACAATTTGCTTCAAAAGATCATCAGTATTAGAATCTACCTTTGGTGGGGGATTCCCTTGTTGTTGGCTTGTTGATGCTTGGGCTTCAAATCTCCTTTGGGGTTGTTGGAAACCCTACTGGTAAGGCGGAGGCTGCTGGATGTTTTGTTGAAAGGGTGGCCTTTTTTGTTGTCCAGAGCCATACCTCATGTCCGGTTGATTTTCCACCCTTGGTTGTATGTTGGAGAAAATGAATAAAACTTCTTTTGGCGATATGGTTGTTGTTGCTGCTGAAATGGTCTCTCAGGGAACACTGCTGCACAATCTTCTGTCTCTTGTAGTTGTGGGCAACAATCAGTTGGGTGGGTTGTCTCAGTGCAAATGCCACAAGGCCTTGAAGGAGGGGGTAGAGATGTTTTTTGTGCCAAAGCAATTTGCCTCACCATAGTGGTCAATTCTTCCAACTTAGTATCAATCAAATGACTTTCAATAGAAGAGGGACTTACCTGATGTACTCCCCTAACATGTGGTGTACCTCTATCACCAAATTGTTGGGAGTTTTGGGACATCTTGTCGATCAACGCTCGTGCAGCTACTGGTTTCTTGTCCACCAATGCTCCTCCAGCCACAGCATCAACCATGCTTCTCTGCATAGGTGTGATTCCTTCATATAAGTACTGGATGAGTAATTGTTCACTGATTTGGTGATGTGGGAATCTTGCACACAACTACTTGAATTGCTCACAATACTCATACATTGACTCCCCTTGTGCATGCTTGATCCCCGAGATCTCCTTACGAATGGAAGTGGTCCTTGATGCTGTAAAAAATCTCTGCAAGAAAAGACGTTTCAAATCGTTCCAACAAGTTACATCTTCAAGTTGTAAGTAATACATCCAATCTTTCGCAGCTCTATCAATTGAGAATGGGAATGCTCTTAATTTGATTTGGTCTTCAGATACATTTCTTGGTTTCAAGGTTTAGCAAACCACATTAAATTCGTTAAGGTGTTTGTTGGGATCCTCACCAGATAATCCATGATACTTTGGAAGAAGGTGAATTAATCCAGATTTCAATTCAAAGTCTGATTCGAGATTTGGGTAAGCAATACAATTTGGTTGATAGTTAATATCAGGTGCATCAAATTCTTGAATGGTTTTATTAATTTAATTTCCATTATTTCCAGCCATTGGTTCCTCTTTTATGTTTGAATTTGAATTTCTTCCAATTTCAATGTTTCCAGAAGAGAGGAATTCACCAACTGGTTGAATATTGAAACTTCCCGTAGATTGAGAGTGTCTGATTCGTGCCCTAAGGCTATGTTCAATCTCAGGGTCAAGATCTAAGAGATCTTTGGGATTAGTTCGTGTCATAGATCATATAAAAATGAAAAGAAAGAAAGTGGACCATAGTAAAATAAAAATGAGAAGTTTGAGTTGATGGTCCAAAAAAAGTAGACGAAAATAAAAGAAGAAGAAGAAAAATCAGATTGGGTAAAAAAGTAATAAATAAGAGAGGAAGAGAATAAAATGTAAATTAAAATAAATACCTCTAATTGGTTGAAATAATTACTTGCCTTCCCGGAAATGGCGCCAATTTGGTAGAGCGCTGTCATGGGCGCCATCAAATGATTAGTGTGATTTTGGGGTACTTAGGTGCAACAGAGTGGCTGACCAAGGTCGTCTCTCAAAGGAGGAAGTGAATTAATACAACTTTTTAGAGGTATTCTAGAAACAAAATAAAAGGGAATAAAAACACTACTTTAAAGGATGGGGTGGTTTTTTTTAGTTTATGAATCTAGAAAAGTTTTCTGGAAGAAGATTGTATTTTTTTTTTTAGTTTTGAAATGACGTTTGACTAAAATGACACAACAAAAAGATGTTTGTTTAGAAAATATTTAAAAGACTTAATCGATCTAACTCTACCTCTTAAATCATTTATTAAAAATTATCATTTAAATTGATATTCACTTAATTATGATCCCTTAATTTGTTAAATCCCAAACCCTACGAGAATTAACTTTACCACAAAGATTGAAGTGAATTTAACCTTAGGCTAACTTCGGAACATGCAATCACAACACCCTGTTTTGATTGATGTTCTAAAATTACCTTATGGTCAGTGGTAAATTAAGGCACATAACCACTCTAGAAATGAGGATTAATAGAGTTTAGGGATTATATTTGAACTATACAAATTGATCCCCTGTGGTTTTGAATTACCGGTTAAGGTTGCGCTCTCACAGTTCACACAATTCCCAACCTCGTGTGTTTTGTGTTAACTATTAAATTGCTTTATTAGTTTCATTTAAATTAAAAACTAAATTAATAGATCATAATATGTGAATTAAAGTAACTCATTGATTCAAAATAAATGAATGAATAAGGATAGAGGTCGATCGATTACTAAAAATAACTACTCTTCCATGGGTGGTGTAGTCATCGTAGAAGCGTTTTTCATGTGAAAAGGTTTATAATGGGTATAACCCTATAACGCTTCTACTCAAGAACTCCAGCCCAAAGAGGAAGATTAAGAGAAGAATAAATTTAGATAAAACATAAGAAAATATAATAAATAAAAGAAGAACAAATAATTTTATTACAGAAATGAAAACATTACAAAATGAAGAAGAGAAGGAGGCTTCGATGAAGGGATCCTTACTTCAAGAGCTACCCCTCTTACAATGGTTGGATAATTTGGGTGAAACAAATTCTCCTCTTCCTCAAATATCCTAATTCACGTCCCAACCCCTCCAAATGAGAAAAACTCCAATTTATAGACGGGAGGGGAGGAGAGGTTACATGTGATTTCAAATGTGAATGTGGAAATCCGGCCAAATATTTTATTCAACATTGTACCGCCAATTTTACCTCCAAAACGCGTGAATTGACCAGCCTTACATAAAGATTATTTGTGTAAAATCATGTCCCCGAGCGTTCCTCAAAATGTGGGCTCTATCCAAGCTTGAATGGAGATGATATGGCCCAAATACAGAACCCATGTCCATTCTGCCGAGTCCATCCCACCATTGGATTAATGGCCCATTTACTCCATCCAAATGCACTCTTTAGCTCTAGTGTCATGAATGAAAGTTGTATAAACTTACGTTAGTAACACTTTTACAAAATTTAAAATTCAAATAATAAATAAAAAAATATTTATCTTCGAAATATTACAGTGCACTATTAAGGGTAAAACTGGAATTTTCACCAAATTTTCAAATGAATGATCAAATCCCAAATATTTTATAAATAAACATATTTATCACAATGTGGGGAAATTATATAATTTATTATCAATAAAATATTCAAAAAAATAGTGTTTTATCATATGCTTCTGGGATTATTATCCAACCTGAGAGTAAGATCGACCGATTCTTTTGTGGCTTAAAACCAAGTCTTCGAAGGGCGTTATCCATAAGGGACTTCAATAGATATGAGGAAATCATTGGATGTGCTCTCAAGGTTGAGATGGATATTGGAGTAACCCATCAGTCATATTGGTTTGATAAGAAGAGGAAAATTGAATTCAAATGAAAATCTAAAGAGCACACTGAAAAGAAGACGATTTTTCCCTTATGCTCAATGTGTGGATATAAACATGGAGGGAGTTTTCATAAAGGTAAAAGTAAATGTTTCAAATGTGGAAAAGAAGGTCATCGGGCATTTGAATTCCGCAATGATGGGAAGAAGATTTCTAGTGATGCGAACAAAGAAAATGCTACACAGATTTCACCTCCTACACTTCAATGTTACAAGTGCAAGGAAATGGGGAATTATGCTAATCAATGCCCTAATCCAAGGGTTGTTGATGATGATCGACGTCAACAAACTCTTAAGGCTAAAGACAAAGAAAAGTCACATGCAATTTCTATCAGCAATATGGAGTACGATAAAAAAGTGGTGAAAGGTACACTTACCATCCACTCTCAAGTAGCAAATGTTTTATTTGATTCTGGATCCACCCACTTTTTTATTTATGAAAACCTTTCTATGGGTATCACCATATTACCTCAACAATTAGATGTTGAGTTAGCTGTGACAACTCCTAATGGCACAACAGTCGCATCAAAATTTTATAATTCATCTCCGATTAATGTTTGTGGGAAAGTTCTTCCTGCAAATATTATGATCCTTCCTATAGTGGAATTTGATGTGATTCTTGGCATGGATTGGCTTTATTTATATGGAGATCATATCAATTGGCAAAGAAGGAAGTCACATTTCATTTCTAGATCAATATATGATTGTCTATCGATGCAAGGATGAACATAACCTTCCAGTGGAAATTTCTTCCATCTTATGGGTCTTGATTCCACTAAATAAAGGTTATTTATCTCAAATGGTTGGAGTGAAACTCATGATTATGAATATGCCCATTGTATGGGAGTTTGATGATGTCTTTCTAGTGTAATTTCTTGGACTTCCACCAAATCGTGAAGTTGAGTTTTCAATAGAACTCGTACCGGGTGCTTTACCTATTTCAAAGACACCTTATAGAATGGCCCCAATTGAGTTACAGGAATTGAAGAAGCAACTCCAAGAGAATCTTGATAAAGGATTCATACACCCTAGTGAATCACCTTGGGGATAACCTATTCTATTTGTTAAGAAGAAATATGGATCAATGAGACTCTGCATTGATTATCGAAAACTTAACAAAATCACTATCAAGAAAAAATATCCTCCCCCACTTATTGATGACTTATTTGACCAACTACGCAAAGCTCAATACTTTTCCAAGATAGATCTTCATTCAGGGTATCATCAATTAAGGTTCAAAAGGGAGGATATACCAAAGACGTCTTTCTGTACAAGGTATGGACACTATGAATTTATAGTGATGCCATTTGGTCTTACTAATGCCCCTACTATCTTCATGGATATGATTAATAAGTCTTTATAGACTATCTTGATAAGTTTTTGGTGGTATTTATAGACGATAATCTTGTCTATTCAAAGAGAAATTAAGAACATGAAGACCACTAGAGAATTGTATTGAAGACCCTGAGAAATGAGAAGCTTTATTCCAAACTTACCAAGTGTGAATTTTGGCTAAAAAAAGTTTCATTTTGGGTCACATAATCTCAAAAGAGTGGATATCTGTTGATCCAGCAAAAACAAAGGTTATCAAAAGATGGTTGAGACTAACAACAGTAACTGAGATCCGAAGTTTTCTTGGTTTGGCTAGATATTATCGACGTTTTGTGAAAGATTTATCACGATTATCTAACCCACTCACCAGGTTGACTCGAAAAGGAGTTAGGTTCGTGTGGAAGGAGGAATGTGAAGAGAATTCCAAGGAGTTGAAAAGAAGGTTATCCAGTGCACCTATACTCACACTTCCTTGTAGTGGAGAAAGGTTTTTGAACTACAGTGATGCATCCAAGAAGGGGCTGGGGTGTGTTCTTATAAAAAATGATATGGTGATAACATATGCCTCATGACAGTTGAAATTCCATGAGCAAAATTACCCAACTCATGATTTAGAGTTAGCTGTGGTAATCTTTTCATTAAAGATTCGGAGGCATTACCTTTATGGTGAAAGGGGTTATATTTATACTGATCATTAAATTTTAATGTATATTTTCACACAAAAGGAGATGAATATGTGCCATAGAAGATGGTTGGAGAAAATTAAGGATTACGACTGCTCAATTCATTACCACCCTGGGAAAGCAAACAAGGTGGCAGATGCATTAAGTCGACAAGACCATGCTAGCTTATCCATGATGAGGATCACAAAAGATCCAATATTTATGGATTTACAAAGGACGGATCTAGAAATTATAATGGAAGGGGGTAAATAGTATCTTTCTCAAATGAATATTCAACTATCTATACCTGTGAAGATTAAAGAGGCACAGAAAGAAGATATGGAGTTACAAAAGAAGGTGAGAAATGTTCCTGAATTTAACCTTGATTGTGATGGGATAATAAGGTTCAGGAATCGGGTTTGTGTTCCTCCCATCCCAGAATTAAAGAAGGAGCTATTGGATGAGGCTCATAGTTCTTCATTATCTATTCATACTGGAAGCATGAAGATTTATAGGGACCTAAAAGAGTACTTCAGGTGGGTTGGCATGAAAATAGATGATGCTGAATATGTCTCTCGATGCTTGGTTTTTCAGCAAGTTAAATCTGAGTGACAGAAGTCTAAGGGGATGTTACAACCATTACCCATACCTGAATGTAAATGGGAAAACATCACTATGGACTTTGTCACTGGAATTCGTAAAAAATCCAAAGTAAATAATGCTATCTGGGTCATATTTGATCATCTTACAAACTCAAAAAACTTCGTTGCTATTAGAGAGGATTTCTATATGGATCAGCTTGCCAGGATATATGTAAAATAAGTGGTAAGATTGCATGGATTACCACTTTCCATTATATTTGATCGGGATCTGAGGTTTACCACAAAGTTTTGGCGAAGTCTTCAGCATACTCTGGATACAGAGCTGAGTTTCAGCAATGCTTATCATCCTCAGACAGACGGTCAGTCTGAGAGGACAATTAAAACTCTAGAAGATATGTTGATAGCTTGCTCTATGGATTTCAAAGGTGGTTGGGATCAACACCTACCTTTGGTGGAATTTTCTTATAATAATAACTTTCACTCCAGTATTCAGATGGCTTCTTATTAATCTCTCTATGGAAAGAAATGTAGGACTCCAACTTGCTGGGATGAAGTTGGGGAAAGAAAGCTATTAGGACCTGATCTTGTTGATGATATGGAAGAAAAGGTCTGATATATTCAACAACACATAAGAGCAGCTCAGAGTCGACAAAAAGGTTATGCCAACAACCGATGAAAAGACCTAGAGTTTCAAGTGGGTGATAAAGTGTTCTTACGAATATCTCCTTGGAAGAGAGTAATGAGATTTGGAAAGAAGGGAAAGCTGAGCCCTAGGTATATCGGTCCTTTCGAAATACTGGATTGTGTTGGGAAGGTAGCTTACCGATTGGCGCTTCCACCGAATCTCTCTCAAGTTCATGATGTGTTCCACGTATCTCTCTTGAAAAAATTACATACTTGATCCTTCACATGTACTCATCTCAAAATCTGTACCGCTGGAGCAAGATCTTTCTTATGAAGAACATCCGATAGAGATTCTGGATCGTAGTGAAAAAGTCCTACGGAACAAGACCACTCGCTTGGTGAAAGTTTTATAGAGGAACCACTAATTAGAAGAAGCTAAATGGGATCTTGGTGATATGATGAGGGAGGGGTAACCTCATCTGTTTTTTACAATGTGACGAATTTCGAGGGTGAAATTCATTTTAAGGTGGGTAGAATGCAACACCTGAGATTTTTATGATAAATATTTTGTTTTTATGTTATATACATCATCAAATGAATATTTCACTACACACAACACTAGCTTGTCTTTCTTTACACGCCATCGTAACCTTCCTTGATATATTAGGCTGTACGCAATACCGAGTTTCACTAAACAACGATATGCTATTAAAATATTATTAAACCTAGCCATTATGAATAGTAATACCCAATTTTTGAAATTTTATTTTTCAAAATGGAATTAATTTTTGGATTCAGAATATCAAAATTATCCTAGGGTGAAATTTTTGTATTTTTCTGAAAACTTTCATTTTTTGATGAATAGTGAAAACACTAGGTTACTATTTAAAAACCGACTTTTTATTTAAATAATTATTTTTTTATTTAAATTTATTTTAGGTCAAAATTGATACATAATAACTATATAAGATCAAAGTAATTCATTGGAGTCATTTTATAATAATTTTAGATATATAAAAAATTTATTGAACTTTTCACCGTCTTTTACCCACCTCTGAGGAGAATTTGCAAATTCACATAAAACATAATTTTACCACTTCTGTGAGTGTAATTTCAAAAATCTGAGAGACACGGTTAATATCGAGGACTAAAATTTGGTTCAATGAGATGAAAATATTTTTTGGTGATTAGTAACTTTTAACATTTTTTTTACCACGGTTAAAAGTAAATAGGGTAATTAGGGGTAAAAATGATGTTATTATTACCCTAACACATGTCCTAATTCTATTGTATAAGTGTAATTCGACCTAAAACAACCTTATTAATAATATATGACCATTTAGGTCCACTAGGATTAGATTAGGACATTTAATATTATTTTATTTAAAGAAGAGTTAAAATAGTTTAATAACTAAAACATTTTTAATATATGGTTATACATAAGATAAATTCGACTATAAATATTAATTAGAAAACTTAAAATATTTCCTACATAATGGTATTTTAATTATAATTTTTAGAAATTAAATAATTTAATTTATTTAAGACACAATGATGATGCATTAATTATCTTATTAATTAAATATTAAAATAATTGATGTTGTAAATACTCAAATATATGTAATTTGAGACTTTTTATGAATGTCACTAATTTTCTAGGTTAATATGACATATAATTATTGATTTAATTAACTTTTTTCGAACTAATCATTCTGTTAGGATTTTCACAAAAATTAATTACCAAATAGTGTCAAAATTGACATAAAGTAGTTTTTAAAACAAATATTATATTATTAATTGTTATTATATTCCTAAAAATATATGATTCGTCCAAGATACTTATATCATGATAGGGGTATCATAAATGGACCACTTGGGGGTCTCATGGATGTATATGGTATGTTTATTAACTATATAATAAAAAAATACAAAGTGACATGGCAAATGCCAATCTAATTAACTACGAGTTAAAACTAAAATATAAGGTTAATATAATGAACTAAACTTGTCTAAAATCTATTGGTTGAGATGATTTCGACCCATCCTTAACTTATATTAGATATAAATCAATTTGAAGCTCTTAAAAAATCGAATATGACTTTATAATAAAATAATATTTTTTGTTTTTCCAAAGGTGCCCCTCTCCTCCCTTATAAAAGGGCACCTCCTCCCTCTCTTCCTCAAACCACTTTTAGCCTTTAATCTCGGCCAAACCCTGCCAATTTATCTTCTCCACTTCCCTAGAAACATCCTAGAGGTTCTTCTATTCTTCAAAGACCATCTGTAGTGCTCTAAGAGGAGGTTAAGAAGAGGCGCTTCAAAGAAGAGGTAATGTCCGTTACCGATTCTTTCAACTTTATTTATTCTTATACTTATTCTTCTTTAGTTTTTTTATTATGAAGTAATAACATAAGTATCAATAATATTCTTATATGTTATTATAAATATGAAACAACCCTATTTCACTATCTATCCATCCTATGGAAAATGAAAATCACCGTGCGTGCGTACGTACGGAATACCGTCTCCACGGTGTGGTGTAATCTATTTTCCACCACCACCTTACTTGGATGGGTATAATAATGTAGAGAATAACGATATATGATTATTGTAAAGTGATATTTATTCTTAAATAGTATAGATACACTTCAATACAATTCCACGATCATGGGAACGATATCATCGCTCGTGCGTACGTACGACCTACCGTCTCCACGATGTGATGCGACTCGTTCTACATGATCTTTATTACATAATGATTATATAAATGAATTGAATGAATAAATATGATATATATAACACTAATAAAATTCTTGAAATGAGTTATCTATATACCAAATATAAGAATAAAAATTTATTCGACAAAACACGCATAAGAACAAAAAGTAATAAACACCTGAATAACAAGTAGCAATGAAATATTACTAATAAGAAGATAAGAATATGACAATATATGATATCATAACAATGAGTATGATTCTGGAATAATTAAATGACATTATTTAAATCATTATACAGGAGTTTTGGAATCTTATGAAGCAAATCAGACATAAGGTAAGGGAAAATCTCACAATCTCATTTTTATCCGAGATTGTTTATACTTCCAAATTTACTAGGGAATATTTATCATCCACATCCATGTTTCCTCAATATGTAATATTTTTCTATCCTACTATAATTTTTTAAATCTAATTTTACCCTTCGGTGAGTTTTTAGTAAAATATATGAAAGGAGTCTTTTCTTATTTTTCGTACGAGGTACTTTTTGACTTTTCCGGCCAAAGTACATGAAGAGTGTTCTTTTTTTAACTTATACGGACATAATGGATTTCTAGGACATTATTTCCATAAATATTCCTTTACAAGTTTTCAAGATTATTTTTAATCAAATTCTTTTAGATTAAAATTTTATGACATGTTATGAAAGGAAAAATGTTTTTGATGTAGAAAGGATATTTTCCTCAAGAATAGAGTTCAAGTGTTTTATCAAAATTATTTTCCATCTAAGATAATATAGCGTTCTGTTTCTATCCGTATTTTTTACATTGATTAGATTATGTTACGATGGAATTAATTTTATGATGCCCTTTTATCTTATATGGATTATGTTATGATGGCATGATGTTTAAAAATCCCATTTTCATTACATGGGTTATGCTATGATGTATGATTTATGATTTTGTGGAACACATAAGAATGGTTTTATTATGAGATGGGTGGGACCTATATCTGCCTCCAATGCATTGGGTAAATATTTATATCTCATATGATATACATGGCTGGAATGGTAGGTTAATCTGGTTCAGTGAAACAGGACTGAAATGAGGAGTGAAGTCGGTTCAGAAATGGACTTTGTCTGCTAAGATAGTCTTGGAAATGAGTCTTTACTTCTAAGAAATGATTCTCTATGATTATGTGTGTATTCCACAAAGTTTCATGTTTTATGTTATGATTTTTGGTATTACATTTCACTACTATGATTTATCCCATGATTATTAAATTATGATCTCTTTTGCAGGTTATGATTTCCAAAATGTTATGTTCTTATGAATATGATGTGATTGATATTTCTTTTGATTATCCTTACTGAGCATTTGAGCTCACCTTTTTGTATGTTTTCTTTCCCCATGTCAGGAATAAGGTTATTAAGTAGGATATGCTAAAAGGGACTCTAGATATAATGAAATAAATGGGAGACAATGTAGATGCTTTATGAACCAGTTGTTTATGTTTCCTAGTTTCTAAAGACACTATACCTATATGGTCCTTTCATGGTTTTGTTATATATTGTAATAAGTGTACTTCAATTTTGATGTATTAACAATGTATGTAAAGTATGGGTCGTTATAGAATATAGGTATTCTCATGAACATTTTATGGGATTCATCCATGATAAATCAATTAATAAATACCCCAGTCATGATCAATTGAGTTGTGACATGGGAACCTTCTACCTGCATGTGAATTCTGTGGATTCAGAGGTAATCACTTAAGTTATCCCACATAGGGAATCATTTCCTCTATTACTTATGAATCTCACCCCAAATCCATTTTCTAAAGAAACTGTAGTTATGATCATCTAAGGGTCACAAAAACTACATGAGGGTAATGTTTTGATGAGTTATATTGGGAATATTTATGATGATCCCTCAAATCCAAAACTCACTAATGAGAATAATTACATGTGTTGATGTAAAGATAGTCAATATGATGATGACAGTGGTATGGAAGTAGCCTTTTCCTTGGAACTATATTCCAAGGTATCTAGAAGTAAATCCCTTGGGTAAATAACTCAAGAACCCATGCAATAAAATAATAAATTCACCCCTCTAATTAGTATATTTGGGTCTAATGGTAAAGAGGACCCATAAGAATCTAATACTTTTTTACAAATGAACCTATGGGGGAGGATCTTATTTTAGATTGGTAAGATGATTAAAATGATTCATTGAAGGCCTAAAATATCAGAGTGGATAAATATAAAAAAATTAATAAAACTGATAATGATATAAATAAAATTGTCCATGGGAATGTGCCAAAAAAAGGGCCCCGAAAAATGAGTAAAACCCGCAATCAATGAGGCTCCTATATTGTAATTTTATATGGATATAGAATTCCATAATGGAAAATGCCTATATAAATATCACCATTTCATACTAATATACTCTTATTGGACTTAGAGAACTAGTGATACTTTTTTTAGAATGGAAGGATTCCTAATGGGGTTTACCTATATATAACTTTGTCTCCCAAAATCATTATTGCATAAATATGGATCATATTTGGATACATGAACATAATCATATCCATACATATACATGTATTAGTAATTCCCAAATTTTTTTAGTATCTCTCAATTATTAAGGACACATTCATTATACATTTTTTATATGACTACACACAATACATTAGGATAAGTGAATTGTGTAAAGATATGGGAGTGTCCTATAAAAAAATAAGCCATTAATTTAGGTTTCTAGGATATTTAAAAACATATTTGAATCATGATGAAAATTATATATTTAATCTAAATAGGTAATATTCCATGGACATCTCATCATGAATTGATCAATGAAATTTTGATGATGTTGCAATTCCTAGATATGAGTTCACTTGGTCTAGGTACAACTTGAATGTAAGGGAAGCATGTAAGTAGGATACATGTTTTAGTAATATAGATGATTAGAGTAATTCAACAAGGGTCTTGTTATTTACCCTACCCAAAAATAATTCATATTATAACCCCTTAATTTTTTAGATCTCCTCTCACATTTCATGTTCAATTCCTCTAAAATTTATATTCGATTATTGGTGGACTGTTATTATTAGATAAAGATATATTATTCATGAATCATGGTATATGGAATCCCATAGAGATCAACACCAAACCCTCGCTGGAAAATAAAATCATGCCAAAATACATTTAAGAGAGTAGAGAAAAAAATCCTTTTCAAAAACGTATCTTGATATTAAACTAGATGAAGAACAACTTCAAAGCATTCAAATTATCAATCAACATCTGCATAATCCTTCCATATAGGAAATACACTCTCTTTCTAGGTTTTATGACCTACTAACATTTAATAAATGCTAGACTATAACTAGATGAATGTTAATTATCTTAAAATTAGTGAAAATAATGATAAATTTTTCTAATGGATACACAAGGAAAATAGGGTTAAAACATGGATCAATTCCATCAAAATAAGTGGATATCTCCACACTTATGAGTGTGAATTAAGTGATGTTTGGTTGGACTATTTTAATATCATGTACTATGATTATTGTCTAGATAACACACAAAAAATGGTTGAAAAAATTCTTCTATGCATTATGGCCTCACAAAATTAGGCCATCATCATGGAACCATCTAAAGAAGAAGTAATTGAATCCCTCATCTCTCTCATAATAAAGAGTTTAATCGGCCGAAATGGATTAATTAAAAATTAAAAAATTTATACTAATAAATATTGTAGGATAAAATGAGAAATACAATTCATGAATTTTAAATCACACCTATTTACCTTATTATATCAACTAATATTGTATTGCCTTGATACCAAAGAAGTATAATGAAATTCACAACATGTATTTTAGGTTAGTTTCCCTCGGGAACACAATTCCTAACTTCATTAGTATAATTATGAAGATCATGATTGTTTGAATAATTATAGATCACATCTACCAAAATAAGTTTGGTCTTGTTCCTCGTTGGAACATTAAAATATATATATTTTCAATATCAGAGAGTTTTAATACTATGAAAAATAATTTAATGGAAATCTTATATCAAAATTGACTTCTTTATGAGATTTCATGCACTAAAATGGATCTTATTCTTTTATTATCTCAGAAGAGATGGGTTCTCACATTCATTGATATGACTAATCAACACCATCCTTAGATCTTTAAGGCTACAAATCCTAACAAATGGACCCCTAATAGTATTTTTCAAATGCATGAGGTGTATTAGATAATGGGAACTTCTATCAAAGATTTTTTTTTCTATTTATGATGATTCGATGAAAAAAATGTATCAATGAACTTTGAAGAATATTTTAATAATAAAATCTAATTTTGGAGAGACGTGAACACTCCATAACATCTTTTTTGTACTAAAGGAATCCTTCATCTTGGTAAATCCACCAATAAAACCATTTATGTTATAGATTACATATTTTATAACTATAACGATGTGGGTAACAATCCATTGGTTTGAAAAATTCATTTATTGTCTTCAGATATAGAATTTTCTCTGGGAAACAAAACATGTTTACTATAAATATTATAGTGAAGAGGGGATCCCTTCCTTTCAATTATCTTGGTTTTCCCTTGTTTTCAGGAAAGGATAATATTTATTATGTTTTGGAAGTATTCCATATAATAATCAATAAATAGTCTATATGGAAGAGGAATGACATGTCACAATCAAAAATAATGTGCTTAGTAGACTTAGTTATCACCTAAAAATTTATGGACTCCATTTCTCTTTATAGATATAAAAGAAGTTGTATTTATGACCTCCAATGCATGGAAATGATTTTCATATGAATAAGGAATGTGTATAAATGGAAGTATATAACTGTCACTTTGAAGGAATACACTAATGTCATTGAAATGTGGGTCCTTGGAATAAATGATCTATGTATTTTTAATGATGGAATTAAAAATAAATTCACATATAATCTTATGAATTATAATGTTTTTTCCAACGAATTTTTATCACAATGTTTTAAATGATGTTTTTATATGGGTATTAATACTAGATTACAACATCTTTGTTTCCAAATATTAAGATGTAATTTACTAATATTAATTATTACTCTAGGTGGACGGTTGGTCCATAGTCCAATCATATTTTTTTTCAATACTCCCAGATTGGATAGCCCTCTCAACACACTAAATGTATCCCAAAATACGTCTCTAATGTAAATAGTTGGGAATACATCTAGCCAAAGTATTGTATATATTGTTCAAACTCAAAATGGCTTGGAGACTGAAACCAATACCATTATGGATGCTAACAATCTCTTTTAGAGGCCAAATATAAAAATAAATTTTAATTTCAAAGAATACTTCCTTCTTGAATGTTATGTATCCTTCCCACAACCACAATGGTTGTTAAATTTTTTTTCATAATCCATTAAACCATATAAAGTCGTTATATTATGGAATGTCTAGAAGAATAGATTTCTCATTCATGCTCAATTAGAGCGAGTAGAGAAGAAAATTGTTCATGTATGTCACTCATATTTAATGGCTAGAGATTTTGCCCAACATCAATATATGGAATGTTACTTCACTCAAATAATATTGATATGTGATATAATCCTATTCTTAGTTGACACATGTACATGTAGAAATCATCATGAATTGATGATTCTCGTTTATAAATCAGGGCATAGTGTCAAGATTCATAATCCCCAAATTACTACTACTACGTCCATCTTTACCTCAGCCTAGAAAGTAAGAAATATTGAATTTTTAACCGCATGTATAATTATTTTAAAACAGGTATCATAACTATACATAGGGATATACATGCTGTCGAAATGTTCCATTAATGAGAAATAATCAACCACATTTCTAACATGAATATTCTAATAAGGTTTGGTGTTTTTGGTACACTCTGGAATCCCCTGGAGATGAAACATATTAAATGTATCCCTTTGATATACTCATGTATTAAGGTAAATGTTGATGGTGTAGCCTCTCTCATTGCATGAACATTGGGTTTTGGATATGTTTTTTTCACACATTGTGGATTTTTTAAATGGAGTTTTCAACACTTTATTAGATATATAATTGCATACCATGCTATGAGATTGGAAATGATTTATTTTATCAATCATGTTTTGCAACAAAAATGGAATCCAATGTGGTTTGATTCGTATTAAAAACATTATTTTTAAATAACATAAACCAAGAACCATTAATTTACCTCTTTTAGTTCTATCATGTAGAATCAAATATCTCAAATTAGAAAATCAACTCAATTACACTGTTTCACATGTTTATATGGAATATTATCAAGTGCCATATGTATTTTAAAAGAGGTAGATATTGAAAATGATCACAATGTGGTTATAAATAACTTATCAGTACTATAAACCCATTGTAGATGAATATATGTGGGGATTTTATTTCTCCAATCATTTAAAACCCCAATGTAATGCTAAAATGATATGCTTCATTTTTATTTAATAAATTTTATGTGTGACGTTTCCTAGAACAGTGATCATCTTGGTTTAATAATATCATTAGATTCTATTCAACCATTAGATAACCATTCATCTCATTTTAATCCATAACACTATTTTAGAATATAGTCTAAAAATATATATCCAACAATTATCTTGATTAGATAAAAAATAATTCTCTAATAATATAAAATAAGGTATGATTTCTAGGATTTAAATAAAATATTATATAAGAAAAAATATAATGGAACTATCAAAATCATCTTCATTTTTATCTTCCCCTATCATCTGACAGGAAATATAGAATTCTTATTTAAAATATAAAACCACAATCCGTTGGGATATTCAATTTACACTATTTTATTTTTTTGTTAATACATTGAACTACTTTAAAGAATGTAATTTCATTATTTGTTCTCTAGTAATCCTATTATCTTATTTATTTAAAAAAATAATAATATTTTGGGTTGGTAAAATAATATACACATCTCATCAATTACATGAATTAGAAAATTTATATTCTTTTATTTATTATCACCCTTTCTAAAGTGATTAATCTTTTGAGAAATACAAACTGAATTTTTTATTAGAGAAGGGTAGAGTCATATTTCACTTCATAAAAAAAATTCATCCAATCAAATCCAATTATATGTTATAAAAAATCACTGGAGAAAAGATGGATAAAAAATCTAGAAAACGGAGATGTCTATATACTATCCACAATGTGATATAAAATAATAATCATTTTCATGGGGATGTTTATATAGATTAATCATGAAATTTAGTGGCCTATAATCACATGTATTAAACACATCAAAAATATTTAAGCTATCAAATTTCATTACGCATTTAAAATGATTTTAAGAATTATTGTCCCTTAATAACCTATATTAATATAATATAAAAGTGAATGGTGATAATAATCATCATTACATAACCATGTATTTTCTTATTATTTTTATAGAATTACATATTTATATATGAAATGGTATAACAATTTAAACATTTATTTATAATATCACTCCTAAGGGATAAAATTAGAGATAATTTATCATGGTTGATTTACCTCAAAAAGTGGAGTCCAAGAATCCTATGATATATTTTGAGATATTTTATTAAGTTGTTAATAATTTAAATGTGATTTCATAAGATAGATATATATCTAGTCTTTATAAACACCACAAAATTCTTCATTTATATACCATACATTAGAGGTTAAACCAAACAAATATGTGAAAAATTTCAGTTTTAACACACTTTTAAACGAGTGTTGTAGTTCATAGAACTATATTTAATCAATGAAACTCATGTATTTATAGCTCCAAAATGGAAATAAGTATTCATTAAAGGGAATTTTATGTTTTGAATGATTTTACAATCTCAATGTTGTAATTATTTTCTATTATTTGTAAATTTACTCTCATGTGGAATAGTCTTTTATACTACTGCGAGAAACTATCATTCACTATTTCTTTCTTCCCCTATAATTTTAGAAAGTTCCAATAGTTGGGACCATATGGTTATTAATATCTTTGGAACATATATAGATTTTTTTTGTGAATAATATATTTTTATTAAAAAATTATTTGTATATGAATTCAGTAGTACACTCCCTTTCCTTTTCATTGACTCTTTTGATCATCGGGAAATAACAAATCATTTTTAATTTATATTCACATATAGTTTTAAACATTGAAAATTTTATATGTAGCATTTTGGTTAGAAATTATTATAAAACATATCATTAAATTAATACACTTCTTCATGGAATCATTTCACTAACCTACCATATTTGTCTTGGATTAATTCACATTTTTTACTATATCACTCCATTAAAATTCGACATCAGTGATTTTTTATATTCATCCAAGATGATGAATATATTACCATAATAGAAGCATATATTTCTTATTAATGATATAATAATTACATTCTTACTGGGTGTATTTCACTCACAATTCTAAATTTGTTTTATAGCTTTATTGACATTCATACATCTTTAGGATGATTAAAATTATTTTCTTTGATTTAATGGTATTATCTTCTAAAAAATATATTCCTTATGTATGATAGGTATATATTATCAATATTTATAAAATTTAAAACATAACATTAAATAATTACAGAGGATTTCATGACATTCCAATTTCTTATTGAATGGTATATTTTTCCCTTTATGTGAAATCATGTCCTAAATAATAGATTGCTTATAAATTTCAGATCTACAAACCATAAATTCAGGACTTATATTATTTAAATTAATTAATATATTATTCTAGATTCTAAGATCCTTATATCCAATCCTCCAGTAACACTAATAATTTCAATTGAATTTTATTCTTGTTCACATAGAAAAAACCTAGTAAAAAATTTTACTATTCTATTTTTTGATATTCTTAAACATAGGTTTAGCACCATATAGAGACATCATATTGATCCACTTACTTATATCCATTCATGATTTTATAGTTTATTTTTTATTTTTTTTATACCCAAAATCATTATTATATTGATATCAAAATTATATTTGGGGAAAATACATGATATGTAAAAATGATTTAATTAGAAAATAGGTTACCTTTTATAAGAGAATGTATCATATGATTCTCTTGATAGACTAAATATATTACTTACATAAATATAATAATTTTGGTATAAGTAATATATATTTATCCATTCATTTGAGAACATATTATTTCATCTATTTAGGAAGATTCAATTTTTTATTCCACATTTCTCAATTTAACTTTCATCTAAAGATCGTTCATGTTTATGGTATATTTTTCAACATCAAAATAATTCATTATTTACATAAATTCCTTATATATCATCATATTTTTTTATTAATACAACTCTCTTATTTCTTGTAGATAATTTCAAAGACCCTTTATCTTTATCACATTAATTTCTATCAGTTCATTTTTGACATTAATCCAAGTTTTATATAATTTCTTAAATGTATGGATCATGTCTATATTAAATTTTATAATCACATCATTTCCAGGAAAAATATTCTCAATTATTCTCCATCTTTGTAAAATGATTCATCTCAAATTATAGAAAATTTAAAGTTAGAATTAGCATGTTTTCTAGGAGTGTTTCAATATATTATATATTTTAACCAATTTATCAACATTTTAATGAAAATCCTCTTTAGATGATTTTTATCAATGTATAGTAATTTTATAATTTAAAATAAGTGACCAAAAAGATCAATAAGATCTTTCGGACGTTAATAATTGAATTTTGTGTAAATTTCACTAATCTATTAAATTTACTATTAATCATCATATTTAGATTATGTTACCTTAATAAGATAAAAATTAATGAATTTTATTAACCTATACCACCCCAATTATATCCAACTAGAATGTTTCCCAATTTTATAATTAAGCCTTTCATCACCTAAATTAAATCCATTTAATATTTATTTGTATGGTGTTTTTTGAAACATTCAAAAATATATAATCAATATTATAACATTAATTTTCTATCAATGTCTCCCTTAAGATTTCTTGAAATACTCACCTAAAATTCATCATATAAAAAAACATTTTCATGAAAAATTAAGATTCAACTAGATATAACATTGTCATTTAATACAAACTATTATTCACAATGGATTTCGTGAAGTGAGTTTCAAGGGTTGTTTGAAACAAGTGTGAATGACTTTATAATTATTTCTTATCAACATAAAATTTTAACCTTTTAATATATCTATCTCAATATTAGAATATATGATATAGGTTGAGATATAAATGAACACGTCTATATATTACACAAAAAACATTTTCAAATTTTAATAATGAATATTATATAAATATTATAACATCTAATATTTATATGGTTAATCCTATTATAAGAAACATATTCATTGTTTTGTTTTATTATTATTATCCCAGTCCATGGACTCCCCACTATAAGGTGATTCTTCAGCACAAAATGACCAAATCACAAATACTATTAAATGATGCATTACAGGAGTCGAAAATACGGAACTATATTACAATATTTTTTCATGAATGGAAATAATATAGAGGGGATGTCTTCTGACTAGGTAACCACTTGATCTACATCGATGTTGGTCATGCCATCTACAACTGTGTTTTCTTCTCGATAAACATGGGTGATGATATATTTAATATTGATAAGTGAATGATTTCATTATATCCAGTGCATAGTAATTGTCCATGCAAGATGAGTTATTCAATTCCACGTTTCTTCTATGATAGACATCTATTCACTTTAATTTTAGAGGTTTTTTCAACTGAAGATATTTTCAAAGGAAATGGCATGCATCATTCTCCACATCATACCTTACAGGGTAGTGGAAATGCCAAAATTACCCATAAAACATCAATGAATATGAGTGAGGTGGTTTCTGAAGGCAGAACCACACTATCCAGGGTCAAGTTTTCCCTTGGAGTCACCATCAATATTGATTTTTATCCATCCATTGAGAGTGGATCTCTAGAACACCTCCAGAGTGCAATTTGGTTGACTGAAATTGTTCTAAATTCGTAAACACTTTGGGATTATGATGTCATGAACAATGTTGTGGAAATGTCCCCTTTTCAACAAAGAAGCTTCATGTATGGAAATTATGATCTGCATCCAACTTTCATTTATATTGAGTGAGTAATTGTTATCAATAATATCATTCTGATCATAACTGTTTACATGGTGGAGCTCAGGAACTGCAATAAAGAATAGGTTCCTGATTTTTTGAGAGCCTTCCATTTCTGAACATTTCTTTAGTTGAGTTTTGACAAAGTCAAGAATCAATCATCATCATTACGAAATGTGAATAATATATCTCTAAAGAGAAGAATCAGTAGAACAAGAAAGAAAATGGTGGTTATCATCTTATCTATGATGATTATATATTTTTAACTTAGAGAAAAGATGGAATCCAAATAATTAGAGGAAATTATTAGTGGGTATTCTATTTTGATTGAGATTCCAGAGGATATTGAATATCGATGGTTTGATCCATGTTTTGTTAAAAAAATCTATCCAGTTGTAATTGTTCTATGATTTAAAACAATAATGATTGTTAAAATTTATTGAGTTAAGAAAATCATTGTGAGCTAGTTTAAAAATTAATAAATCATTAGTTTAAGTGAAATAGTTGGTTTCAATGAAAATCATAATATTATCAGGGAGTTGATAATGTTTATAGTGTAAAATATCTCTGATAGTGATGATGATATTTTCATGACTTTTATCAGAAGATATCGTATAAATAAATGGCATTCCAAACCAGTTATCCAACCAGAATTTCATCTCGGAGTATCTAGAGACCATCCATCTAAAATTATTCATAATATTGGTGAATGAGTGTTTAATGGAAGGCTATATAGAAGAACTAATGAAATTATAAATTTATTCCTTACGATTTTCAAGGAATCTATTTTTGAGGAAGGTAATAGAATATGAAGTATTATGAATATTATTCCAAGAGATTATATCTTGAAGGGATTCATTAAAGTATTTTAAATTTATTATACCAATACCAACATTCTAAATGGGTTTGATGTAGGCTGTCTAAAGAATATTCACAAGTTTTCTTTCTAGAGTACTTCGAGTCGATATGAAATTATTAATATCTATCTTCATCTTTCTAATAATACCAACATTCCATTTGTGTACCATCATGGAGTAAATCATCATGGAGGCAATAGAAGATTTAACAAGGCAAGTTCTACCTGCCATGGAGAGGGATTTACCTTTCAAATAAGAAAGATAGTTTATAATTTGTTCAGAAATATTTACAATGTGAGAAGAAATGGGCTTGCCCAAAAAGATAGGAACACCAAGATAAGTTAAAGAGAGAGTACCTACTTTCAGACCGAGGTCACTGATAATGTTATGTTTTTTATTGGGAGGAACATTCTTCCCAAAAAAATCATGATTTGTTCCAACTAATAGTTTGGCCAGAAACCTCATCATTGAGTTAGAGTACAGTTTTGTGGTAACAAATGTTCCTTTTAACACATTGAAGGAAAAGAATTGTTTCATCAACATAAAAAGGATGAGTAGTGGAATTCACATTCCTAGATACATGGCTGGGTTTGAGATTATTCTGGATCATGAGACAGTTGATCAGACGACTAATATAGTCATTTTCTATTGAAAATAGGACTTCATAAAGGGGACAACCTTTTTTGACACCTTCGGTACAATTAAAGTATCACTTGGGAGATCCATTGATAAAAATAGTGATAGACACTGAGTTGAATAGAGTGCTGATAGTAGTGATGAAATAGGAACCAAAAACAAAACCTTGTAGGAAATTGAAGATAAATCTCCAGTATATAGTGTCAAAGGCTTTTCTAATGTCATGTTGAATTACTATGATGGCTCGTCTATTATTTTATTTCTAGTTATTTACACACTCAGAGAAAGACATATATAGTCTTGAATGGATCTAACAATTATGAAACCAAATCTATTCTAGGAAAAAACTTTGTCCTTGATAGTTGAATGTCTATTAGCAATGATTTTTTTGATGATTTTATAATGATTATTGACAAGAGTAATGGGCCTAAATAGGTGAATCTTGGAGTCATTATCCACATTAGGTGTTAAGGTTAGAAACTAGGCATTGAGATCATGAGGAAGCACCCCCGTAGAAAAAAAATAAATTTACCAGTTTACCAACATCAATATGAACCACATCCCAATAATGTTGAATGAAACCATTATGGAAGCCATAAAGACATAGAGAACTATCAGGACTTATACTAAAGACAGTGTATTTAATTTTATGACCCATAAAAGTCTTGAATAGAGAGGTGTTGTCCTCATCAGTAATGACTAAAATAATGACATCAGGAAGGAGGTCTTTGATAATATCTGGGCCATTAAAGACAGATTCATAGTAGGAGACTATATAACGAGTGATATCTTCATCATTGTCAAAAAGGTTGTCCCCATACTTTATAAAGGTTAACAGCCTACAAGACTTCCTGATTATTTGATAAGGGTTATATAACTTGGTATTTCAATCAGTGACAGTTCACCATTTAATTGTAAAATATTGGTTTCTCAAATTTTTTTAAACATGTTCAAGGATTTTAGTCTGACTGTAATGTTTAGTTCTTGATTAGGATCAGTTTTGAGGTTATAGGTTGTGTTATTGTTTGTTATATCATCATGTTCTATCTCAATAATCGTGATTTCATTGTTAAATTGTTTTTCTGTAGAGTTGCACCATGATTTTAGAGTCTTTTTTAGATGTTCTAAATTGAGGTTACTGGTAATGGAATCATTGTTCTGAGACATTGAGGACCAAAAGTTTTGGAAGATATGGTTGAACATGTCATTAGAGAACCACACATTGTTAAATTTGAAAGGAAACCTGGGTTTCATGTCTTTGGAGGATACATTGACCAGGATGGGGTGGTGATCACTGTTCAGCCTATGAAGAGTGGTGTTGGAGATAGTGTCTCATTTATCTAAAGCAAAGAAATTCATAAAGTCTATATCCAATTTAGAGGTAACCAGATTGTTATAATGTATCTTATACCATGTGTATTTCACACCAGTGATATTAATTTCAATGATATTTTGTCTTCGATCGAGGCTTTAAATTCTCTCATGGATATGGAAGCATGAGATGGTCCAATTTTCACACTTGAGTTACAAATTAAATTAATGTACAACATAACAAACCACTGGGAGTTAATTGTAATTCCTAGATATGATAGATCATTTCAAAGAGTTCTTATTTCTTTATATCTATTTTTTAGAATAAACAGAGGATAAAAAAGTATGTGTGAAATCAATATTAAAGTTGCAATTAAGAATCTGGTCAGAGATACTGAAAACACTATTATTATGTAAATAATATTTCAAAAACAAATCCATAAGAAATCAGCATTGAGTATATTATTGATATCACTAGTAAAAAGATAATTATTTAGACATAAAAATGATTATTTTCTGAAAAAAATAATTTTATGTTCAGAAATAGAAAATAACATAGGACGAGGAGTGTTGACCAATATTTTTAAAACAATGAACGTGTCAAAGTTAGAAATATCCTAATAATTCAAAAAGAGAATCTTCATTTATACCAAAATTTGGTTTTATAACTCCCTTTTTCTTTTTTCCAAAACAATAATTTCCACTAGACCTTTTAACCTATTTGGTGCTAGTGGTCTATTTTTGTTTATTGAGAGATGTGATAGGGTTCTTTATTTTAGTTTCCTTTATTGGATCAATCATAGTTGAGTCTATATAATTTTTCAGACATAGAAACAATTGATTGATATATTGTTTAGAAATCATGTTTCCAGATATCATAGGGTAGTCATCACAATTTATAAGTGGAGAAGTAAAATTACCTGGAGCCTTTGATGGAGTTGTGGTATGATGTTTGATAGTGTCTATATATGAAGGATGACACTGAATTTTTACTAAAGAGTCATTATTTCCCCTCATATCATTAGGGTCTTGTATCTAGGGTTTATTACCATGTTTAACAGATACTATTTTTTATTTTTCCCTATCATGAACAACCTTAGGTATGATGGTCAGGTTCTCAGGGTCAACAAGACTACTAAGGGATTTAATGTGTGTATTATGAGAAGAAAGAAATTATTTCTCATTAGTTTTGGTTTCATTCTTCATTTCATGAGTAGTACCATTGTTAGTTGTGGTATAGGTGTTGTTCTTATAAGAAAATATATCTCTTTTCTAGTCAAATAAATGAAGAATTAAGGGTTGGGTTTGGTTTCTCCACCACAAACCAACATTGGTTGAAGCTGTATAGTGGAGCCTTTGAGATCCTATATTTTAGGATCCAATACCAAGGGTGTAATTTCATTCAATGGTTTGACAGTGTCCGATTCCATGGAAATTATTGTATTCACCTTTATATTTATAGATTTTGTGATATCCTTCAACTTCTTCATGTTAGATAGTATATTCCCATATTTTATTGTATATTCAGTTGAATCCAAAGTTTTAGATCAATTAACAGAAGTACTGTAAACATGGAGAAGAGAGTCTAAGCCATTTGTTTTGTTGTTTATTTGATTCTTATCCCCTGAAGAATAATTTTTGTTTAAGGGGGAGGGGTCTTGAAACTATCTATTACCAAATGTTGTGGGGTCCACATCCACAATTTTAGTAGAATTAGCCCCACTACAATTGTAAATATTAGGAGATGAAGTGCATAAATTTCATGAAATGACCTTCAAAAGTAAAGGTGTTTTATCTATAATACCCAGTCTCATAGTCTTTACAATGTTTAGGGTCTTCTCGATTCATACTAAAGGGGTGCTCCCTTTCCCTCTTTTTATGGAACACTTCCAGTCGAAATGGTCACCGTCTTCTTCTTCCTACGCTCACTGCTCTTGGAAATGAATCCACATATAGTTTATAAACATGAAGGTCAGTCATAGTTTATGGACATATATTTTCCATTATTTGTGTGAATTATTTCATACTCAACTATTAGTAGATACTCTGTTGAAGTTCTTTTTTCACCCGAAAATGAATTCCACCTTCTCATGTACTCTTAGATACCAGAAAATATAATCAAAAACTAATTTTAAGCATTCACAAGCCTCCTTATGTAAATCATAAAACACCTTTTATGGCATACTATGATATATTTTCAGTATATGGAACCCCACTTTCACATACCACTTCTGCTTCAACGAACCTACTTTCTTTCGAAAATTGCCTCTTTCATTATTATCACGTATCACCTCTGTGTACAAACTCCGTGAACCTCCTCTATGGATCACCGTCAGCCCGTGAACTATTCTCTATTTTTGGACTGCCTTAACTAACCACTGGAATATCATACCTTCTTCCTCCATGAACCATGTATTATGTGGGTTACTGTTCTCTACAAAAAAAACATTGGCTGAATTTCTTCCAATCGAACCACTTTATCTTTCACAGAATTCTCCCTCACAATCTTCTTTCAGACATTTCCCAAATTCTGGAGAAAAATATATACTCTAATGATATTAATTTTCCCCTCTAATTAGTGGGATTTTAGATTCTCATATAAGAAAAGATATATGCAATATCCACTAATCTATGATTTACCAAATCATTGATTTTGTATAGCCTCCACCGCATACCGATCCTCCTTCTACCGCAAACCACAAGCCAACATGAGAACAATTTTTCATACGTGGTCTGTAGACAACCTTTTCTTCTATGTAGTCGATCTCCTCTACTAATAGCAATCCATCTGTATTCTGCACTGTCTTCCACTGTGAACCTCCCCCACGTACAATTCCTACTGCATGGTAAACAGACACATACTCTTCCCGGATGTGGTACCTAATCCATTTCCTAGTCTCCACATTTATATTCCTTTACTAATTTTGTTTTAAAATCTTAAAAACATTTAGTTCTATAATGAAATACTTACATTTCCAAACACAAAATCTCAATTTGGATGCACAAAAACTTGGAAAACACTAATAAAATACACCATCTTTGAAACCTTATTCTGTAAAACAAAACCATACTCATTCATGGTCATATGGATTTGTAAACAAACCCAGTTAAATCCAAGAAATAATGAATGAATATATCGAGGGATTTTTTCCCAAAAATCTCCCCTGTTGGGTTTGTTGAAAACTATTCTCATAACAGTTCATCTCTTTTTAATACTTTGTTAATGCTTGATATTACTTTAATCAGCATTCGCTTCATGCTATTAAGATAGCAATCAATGATTTAATCAACATATACTCTAAACCCACATGAGCCTTGATCGGTGTGACAAACATGATTATAATTAAAAGTTCATTAATTAATCACTTAATTTCTAAAAAATGATATTGAATCCACAAACGCATTCATCGTGTACCTCAATGGTCATGATATGTAAACATTGATTGAACACTTACAGAATTATCAGATTTAATTATCCCATATGTTATTGCTCATGTATCTAGATTCATCTAAGCCACAACTCCCCTATCTCATTCTTCCACTTAAAAACATCTCCATGGTTCTTTTCTCCCCCTAAATAGTCAAACTTTCTTCCCCTTTGCCAATGAACCTAGAGGGAACTTCATGGATGTCTGAATAGGGTGAAGAAAACAAATCAGTACATTAGAAAAAACCCACAATACATCATGTAGAGGGCTCCCACATCCACACATTTTGAAGTGCAAGAAGTTGACTGGACTCTTAGAGCCAGTTGGTGTTTTTTAATGCTTATTTTGGTAAGGCCTTTGTTATAATTTCAGCAACCTATTGTTCGATAGGCACATACTCCAACGTCACAAGCCCTTGTCCCACATTATCCTCGATAAAATGATATTTTATTTCAATGTGCTCCATCCTTATGTGATGGACCATATTTTTCCTAAGATTTATAGAACATGAAATATCAAAATGGATTCTAATCAAAGATCTCACTTGGATTTCCATATCACCAGGCCTCTACATCATCCACATGATTTTAATGCAAGATTGTGTAGCTGAAAAATATTCATCTTCTATAGTGCTCAATGAAATGCAATATTGTTTCTTGCTCATCCAAGAAATACACAATCCTCCAAGATAAAGGAATGTACTGATGTTGATATCATATCATCTATTTAACTGAACCAATCCGCATATTTATATGCAAATAACCATGGATGATATTTTTCAATTTACATTAGGCCAAAATCCATTGTGACCATGATATACCAAAGAATTATTTTTTCTGAAATCATGTGGATCTCATTAGGATTTAATTTATACCTCACTGCTTGGAATGTATAAAATAAACTATCGGGCCTTGTCACGTCCAGATACAACAAACTTCCCAATGAGTTTGTTGTATTCTGTGATATTAACTAGCTTGCCTTCATTATATCATGATAGTTTCAACCGGGTAGCAACCATATAATTTATATCCTTTTTATTATCCATTACAAACCTCCAAAAAACATTGTTGGAAAATTTAGATTTTGAAATAAAAGTTCAATTCCTTCCTGGTGTCACATGTATGCCAATGAAAAACATCAACTCACTAATAATCGACATTTTGAACTCGCTTTACATGAATGCAGAAAAGGTATGCATTGTGCTTCATCTGATCCACCAAAGATTATGTCATAGACATAAACCAGAACTATCATCATTTGACTATTTCCATTGTAGATATACAGATTGTAATCAACTTTAACATGTTGAAAACCAAACTTCTTATGAAATTGATCGAGATTTTAATACCATGCTCATGGTTATTTCTATAAACCATATAAATCCTTCTTCAGCCGAAAAACCTTGTTCACATATTCAGGGATGAAAAAAAACATCTGGTTTCTCAATTTAAACTTCTTTTTATCGAAATATTTTCAGAAATGATGGCTTGGAATCTATATGAAAAACCATAAACATTATTTTCAATACTATGGACAAGAATAATCTAATTGTCTCCATCCTTGAAAAATCTGCAAATGTTTCATCAAAATCAATACCCTCCATCTGGGAGTACACTTTAAACACAATTCATGCTTTGTTTCAAATACGAACACCATCTTCATTATTTTTTTTAGAAAAACCCATTTATCCCTATAAAATTTTATTCCACTGGTCTTGAAAAAATATCCCATGTTTTATTCTTTTCAATTTGGTAAATCTCTTCACTCATTACCTTGAACCCAGATCTCGTCTCCAGCTGCTTCATCAAAAAATTTAGGTTCCACCTATTATAAGTACAATTTCTTTTGTAAATACCTTTTCCTCCTAGTCTATACTGATACTGCATAATCACCAATTATGATTTGCCTATCAATTTATGCCCTTATCAATAGTCTCTGTATAGTCACTAATTTATTCTCATAATCTGAGTCTTCATCTGAATCATCCTTTGGAGCTAGATCATCTCCCTATCTGTAACACCCCGAGATTTTATGATAAATATATTTGTTTTAATTTCATTGATGTCTTGTGTTGTATGCTACAAAAATACTATCTTGTGATATACACAACACCATATCAGATTTCAGTATATGAAAACACTATTCAAATCCTGTTTTTCATGCCATAGAAACCTTCCTCGATGACATGCATTGTATGGAATACCGAGTTTCACTAAACGAGATATTATTATAACACTATTATGAACTAGATGTTAAGAATAGTAATACCCACTTATTGAAATTTTATATATTTTATCTCTAAAAATGGACTTCATTTTTTGATTTAGAATATCAAAACTAGCTTAGGGTGAAATTTTTTTATTTTTCTGAAAACCCTCAATTTTTCTTGAATATTGAAAAACACTGTGTTATAGTTTAAAACCAAATATTTTTTAAATAATTATTTATTTTATTTAAATTTATTTTAGGTAAAAATAGATACATAATACCTATATATGTTAAATTTAATTCATATGACTAATTTTATAATAATTTTAAATATATAAATATTTTATTGAACTTTTTTCCGTCTTTTACCAACCTTCTAGGAGAATTTTCAAATTTACATAAAAAATAATTTTACGTCTTCTGTGAGTGGAATTTCAAAAATCTGAGAAAAATTGTTGATATTACTAACTAAAATGTGTTTCAATAAGGTAAAAAAAATTGGTGAATAGTAACTTTATAATTTTATTTACCATGATTAAAAGTGAATAGTTTAATTAAGGGTAAAATGATATTATTATTACACTAAAACATGTCCTAATTCTATTGGATAGGTGTAATTTGACCAAAAACAACCTTTGGAACGAAAATATGACCCTTTAGGACCACTTGGATTAGATTAGGACATTTATTATTATTTAATTCAAAGAAGAGTTAAAAGAGTTAAAATCAAAGTTTAACAACTAAAATACTTTTAATATAGGGTTAAACACAATATAAATTAATCTATAAATATTAATTAGAAATATAAAAATATTTCCTACATAATGGTATTTTATTTATAATTTTTAGACATATAATAATTTAATTTATTTATGACACAATGATGATTCATTAATTACCTTATTAATGAAATATTAACATAATTGAAATTATAAATAGCCAAATAAATGTAATTTGAAACTTTTAATTAATTACAATAATTTTATAGGTTAATATAACTTATTAGGGTTGGTTAAATGAATTTTTTTCAAAGTAATAATTCTGTTATGAATTTAAGAAAAAACAAAATACCAAATAGTGTCAGAATTGACATAAAAGAGTTTTCAAAACCAATATTATATTATTAATTTTAATTATATTCCTAAAAAACTATTGTTCAGCCGAAATAATTATATAATAATATATATGACATTAATGAACCAATTAGGATTCAATTGGTAGTTTATTGTATGTTTATTAACCATATAGTGTTAGAATACAAGAAGACACGGTAAAAGTTAAATTATTTAACTTAGATTTAAATCTAAATGATAAGGTTAAAATGGTAACCTAAACATGACTAAAACCTATTGGTTGAGTGTATTTCTACCCATATCCACCCTATCCACGAAATAAGTCACTTTGGATTCATTATAAATAGAATATGACTTTATTATAAAATAATATTTTATGTTATTCCTAAGGTTCCCCTCACCTCTCTTATAAAAGGGAACTCCCTCTTCTCTCACATTCACTCCTCAAAGCCATTTGGCTCAGCCAAAACCAGCCCAAATACCCTCTAAACCGTCCTCTGTTCATCCTATAGGTATTACTTTATTCATAAAGCCAACCTATGGAGTCCTTCTGATCAAATCAAAAGGAAGAACACGAAAAATAAGTAAATATCTCACCACCTATTTCAAGTACCTTTCTTCTTCCACTTCCTCCTTCATTGTTGTTTCCATTCTAAAATAAATACTCTAGTGTCTTATATATACTTTGTTGTTATTAAAAGAAAATTTGACAACCATATTAGTTATTTTATACATCCTATGAATGAAAAAGTCACCACACGTGCGTACGTACAGCTTACTATCTCCACGTCGTGGTGTAGTTTGTTATACAATCAATTTCATCATTTGGATGGGTATAATAATGAGTATAAATGATATAAATAATAAATATAACATTTTAATGATTATTTATAAATTATATACTATTCAATTATGTACTATTTTAATATCATTATAATGATATTGTCGCTCGTGCGTACGTACAGACTACCGTCTCCACGAACGCGATGAGATTCATTATCCATGATTAACCATTAAAGTATAATTATAAAGTATATATAATAAATAATAATAAAATATTTTACATAATAATTATATTATATTTATGTACATATATGTTTCATTTACATAATTACATTCAATTAAATATGGAAACAAAAACAGCATTCATGCGTACGTACGGCCTACAGTCTCCATGAACGGTGTATTTCATTCCATTTATCGATCTATCATATATATTTATATGATGAATATATATTATATCTAAATAATGTTTTAAATTCTGGAATTAAGTTAATCATGGTATAAGTAATAAAATCAAGAACAAAAATTTCCAACACGTACGATAAATGAAACGCTTTTACCCAAAACACTGCTTTAACAGGGAATTGAAAAAAGAACTGGTAATATAAAGTCATAAGTTAATCATATATGATATCATAAATATTATTATGGTCCTGTTACAAGTTAATAATATGTTTAAACCCACTATACAAGAGTTTCAGACACGTACGAAAGAAATTGGACCTAAGGTAAAGGATAATTATTCCAATCTCGTTCTTATCCGAGATTGTTTATTAGTTAGTATTTACTAGGGTTAAATTTATCATCCTTGTCCTTAAAAATGTTTTTCATAATGTGTTTAATATTCTTCCATGTATGTTCAAAGTCAAATTTACCCCTCATTGACTATTACTTTGTGTTATGGAAGGAATATTTCTTTTGTTTACCATACAAGGTACTTTTTGACTTTTTTAGGTAAAATTACGAGGAGAATGTTTTTTAACCTATACGGCATGAACGGATTCTTATGGTTTTATAACACCTTTTCTTCATAAATATTACTGTACATGATTTCATGATTATTTTCAATAAAATCATTTTCTTTTAAAATTGTCTGTCATTTTGTGAAAAGAAAATGATTTTGAAGAAGAAAGCATATTTTCCTCAAGAATTCATCTCAAGTGTTTTATCAAAAATATTTTCCATCTAAGATGACATTATTTAGAATATTAATGTTTCAAGTATAATGTATCTATTATTTACATGGTTTTGTTTTTATTATGATTAAATGATATCCATTTTTTTATATGGATTATGTCACGGTTGGATGATGTTTATGAAACCCATTTTATTCAATGGGTTATGATGATTGATTTGTGTTTAATTTGTGGCACACGAAAGAATGATTTCATTATGAGATGGGTGGGACCTATATATCCCTCCAATGAATTGTGTAAATATTTATATCTCATGAGATAGACATTTTTGTAATGGTATGTAAATATGGTTCAGTAATATAGGGCTGGAACGGCATGTAAACCCGGTTCACTAATGGACTTTTTCCACTATGACGGTCTTGGCAACAATTCCTTGGCTACTATGGAAATCATAACAGGTGTTTAATGGTTTTACATAATTAAATGTTTTATTCCCATGTTATTGTACCATGACTAATGTTATTTTATGATATATGCCTTACGTACTTCCAAGAATTATGTCATTGCTCAAAATTTTGATGTTTAGATTTTATGTTCATGTTTTTGCATTCAAATGTTGTTCTCTATGTTTACCCTTACTGAACATTTGAGCTCACCCTTTTTATGTTTTATTTTCCATAGGATATAAAGAATGGTTTTTGGTAAGAAAAAAGGGTGAAGATATTTGTGGGAGTTGTTGAAGATCTTTAACTGTGATTAGAAGATTATATTCTGAGTTTACAAAGACACTAAAATATTATGGTCCTTGGGTGTTTGTTTTTGTTATGTATTAAGTATTCCGAAAAAGTAATGTAATGTCCATGTACGTCATGTATGGGTCTCTATAGTTGGTATCAGAGCAAAGGTTTAGGTAACCTTTGGAAACTAGGATATTAAAACTTTATTGAGATCCTTAGAGATATTTCTAAGGTATGTATAGGGATGTCCTTAAGGATAAGTAAAAGTATAGGTTATAGTACTAGACTTATGGTAACGATATTAGAATTAAACCTATTATGTTAGATATTGAAGGTAATCCCCCTTTATTATGTCGTTTTCTTATCATGATTATTGCCTCTCAAACAATTCGTTTCGGGTTTTAGATGATGGATGGAACCCAAAGGAACAATATTGATAAATGTAATTGGAAATTAAAGGATTTTCCTCCTGAACAAACCAATGTTTTGGGAGATGGAGTGAAAAATATTATTGTTATACTTACAAAAGCTATGAATCATTCTGGACTTCAAAATGAGCAGAGAAGGGAACAATATTCTATTGAGTCCTTCATGAGGCAACGTCCACCTTTTTTCAATGGGTCTTCTGATCCACTTGTTTCGGAACAATGGAACAGTACCATTGAAAAGATATTTTCCATAATTCACTGTTTAGAAAATGAAAAAGTTATTTTAGCTATTTCTCATTTAGAAGGTGTAGCAGACTAGTGGTGGACACTAATTAAGAATACAAGGCACCAAGATGAAATTGCATCCATGGAATGAGATGAGTTTAATAACTTGTTTTTCAATAAGTACATCCCTCGTATTCTTCGAACAAATATGGGAAAGGAGATCCTTGAGCTTAAGAAAAAGGATGATGAATCTGTTGGTATATATGAGGAGAATTTTACAAGGCTTGCAAGATATGCATCTGGCTTTATCATCTAACCTGAAAGTAAATTTGATCGATTCCTCAGTGGCTTAAAACCATGTCTTTGAAGAGCATTAGCGATAAGAGACTTCACTATCTATGAAGAAATTGTGCATTGTGACATCAAGGTAGAAATGGAATTTGGTGTTACATATCCATGTCATGGTTTTGACAAGAAATGAAAGATGAAGTTCAAGGAAACATAACAGAACAATGGTGAAAATAAGATGAATGTTTCTTTATGCTCAATGTGTGGAAAAAAGCATGGTCGAGATTGTCTAAAATGTACTATAAATGTTTTAAGTGTGGGAAAGAAGGTCATAGAGTAGCTGAGTGTCGAAGGAATGGGAAAAATTTAGCTAATGATGTGAATAGATAAAATACTATAGAAAACCCACCACCAAAACATCAATGCTCAAATTTCAAGGAAATGGGGCATTATGATAACCAATGACATATTCCAAGGGTTAATGATGACTGACATCAACAACCTCTTAAGACAAATGACAAAGGGATGTTACATGTGATCACTATTTGTGATTTTGGGTATGCCAATGAGGTGTTGGAATGATTATGTGTTTATGTAATGGGATTTAAAAATATTACCATGGGATCTCATTTATATTATTGTGGAATATTGGAATACCTATGTATTGGTTTATTTTGGTTTTCAATAATTATATAGTACCATTAACCATGAAAAGTGATTGAAATGTTTTTGGAAAATATATGATATGCGCATAATGAATGGATAAGGAGAAAATAAAATTTTTGATAGTATTCATGAGCTCATTATTGATATAAGGACTAAGTGATATCATGGTTTGAGTGTATAGAATTTTTGGAATTGTGGTAAGTGGAAAGAGTTACCTTTTGACAGAATTCATGTTTTCACTAAAGTTCAATGGGTATTCGTTTTTCAAGATAATACATGATAAATATATTCACATTTTTGGGATGTGACCAACAACAAGATATATCTTATGATATATAGGGGATAAATGAAGGTATTCACATGCTCGATAGAAGAAATTTATAGTAATTGGATAGAAGTATTTTCGATAATCCTAAAGGTTGGAATAAATTAATTTAGACATCAAATAGTATTGCTTAGGTCTATAACGTTTTGATTTTATTTTTGTTATGTTATAATATTATAGTTTTATAAAAAGGACAACCCATAGGACGGGTGACAACCCATCGCGTCGGACAAGGATGCGGGAATCGAACCCACAACCGAAGTGCGATAGGCCTTTATCGCCTACCACTGGCCTACAGGAAGTCCCTGATTAGTAGAAATTAGTTCTATTTTATTAAGTGGAATGATATATGAATTATAAGTCCTTTTCTAGAGCCATACATGATTAATATCACCCCATATGGACTTATGTATATTTAATAACTTTTGCTAACCATTTGTTTGAGATAGATGGAATCACCTATCATTCAATCGCATGATCTGCGAACACTTCAAGAATGGAAAATTCAACTCTATTTAATTAAATAAGAGATGAAGTGGAAATTGTTCATGGAATGGACAATGATGATATTACACTGAAATTAAGTATGTATTTTTCCTTATTCCAAAATTCTTCAACATTAGTGAAATGATCTTGAAAACTAAAATTATTATCATAATACCCTCATATCCGATGAATCAGATGGTACCTTGCATCATCACAAATTTATGGCTTTATGATTTTTGGCCTTTTCATATCCATGTACTCTACCAATATCTATAAGAAAATGATGGTTATAGTTTTATTCCATATCCACATTTCCACCTATGTTCTCCTATGTGGAAACCCAGTGATGAGTTAATCTGGTCAACCATTACATTTCATAATTTACTTATAAAAATTACGTTTTAGTATTCCTTTTTACGAAGTGATTCTCTATGAATGAAACTTTCAAGTAGTAAACTATTTATAACCCTGACGAATTTCAAGGGTGAAATTCATTTTAAGGGGGGTAGAATGTAACACACTGAGATTTTAGGAGAAGTTTTGTTTTTAAATTTCATTGAAGTCTTGTATTGTATGCTACACCATGATTATCTTGAACTATATGAAACACTGTATTAGCTTTCATTATATTCAAACACTATTCTATGATTGTGTTGGACGCCAGAGAAACCTTCCTCGATAGCGTGTGTTGTACGCAATACCGAGTTTCAGTAAATGATATATTATTATAATATTAATATGAACTAGCCATTATGAATAGTAATTCCCACTTTTTGAAGTTATATAAATTTTATCTTTCCAAATGGACTTCATTTTTGGATTCGTAATATTGAAATTAGCTTAGGGTGAATTTTTGGTATTTTTCTGAAAACATTCAATTTTTGATGAATAGTGAAAAACACAGAGTTATAGTTTAAACCCGAATTTTTATGTAAATAATTATATATTTTATTTAAAATTATTTTAGGTAAAAATAGACACATAATACCTATATAAGTTCAATTTAATTCAATGGAGTTGTTTTATAATAATTATAGATATATAAAAAGTTTATTGAACTTTTTACCTTCTTTGACCCACCTGTTAAGAGAATTTGAAAATTTACATAAAACCTAATTTTACCGCATTTGAAAGTGGAATTTCAAAAATCCGAGAGAAATGGTTGATATCATTAAGTAAAATGTGGCTCAATAAGATAAAAATAATTTTTGATGAATAGTAAATTCTTGATTTTATTTACCACGGTTAAAAGTGAATAGGGTAATTAAGGGTAAAAATGACATTATTAATAACCTAATGCATGTCCTAATTCTATTGGATAACATTAATTTGACAAAAAACAACCTTATGAACAAAATATGACCCTTTAGGTCCACTTGGATTAGATGAAGACATTTATTATTATTTAATTTAAAGAAGAGTTAAAATAGTTAAAATCAAAGTTTAATAACTAAAAAACATTTTATAAAGAGTTAACCACAATATAAATTTGACTATAAATATTCATTATAAAAATAAAAATATTTCCTACATAATGTTAGTTTATTTATAATTTTTAGAAATTAAATAATTTTATTTATTTATGACACAATGATGATGCATTAATTACCTTATTAATGAAATATTGACATAATTGATATTATAAATAGCCAAATAAATGTAATTTGAGACTTTTAATGAATTACACAAATTTTATATTTTACTATAACGTATTTTGGTTATTTAGATAAATGTTTTTCAATGTAATAATTTTGTTATGAATTTAACAAAAAACAAATTAGCAAATAGTGTCAAAATAGACATAAAAGAGTGTTTAAAACAAATATTATATTATTAATTTTTATTTTATTCCTAAAAATTTAATGTTTGGCCAAAAGACTTATATAATAATATATATGATATTAATAAACCAATTGGAGTTCTATTGACAGTTTATAGTAAATTTATTAACCATATAGTGTATGAATACAAGAAGACATGGTAAAAGTTAAATTATTTAACTTATAGTTAAATCTAAATGATAAGGCTAAAATAGTAACCTAAACTTGTATAAAACCTATTTGTTGAGAGGATTTCGACTCATAACCACGCAATAGTCTAAATAAGTCACTTTTTAGCCATTATTTACATAATATGTCTTTACTATAAAATAATATTTTATGTTTTTTCTAATGTTCCCCTCACCTCTCTTATAAAAGGGCACTCCCTCTTCTCTCAAATTCACTCTTCCCAAGACATTTTTTTAGAAAAAACCCTGCCCAAATACCCTCTAAAATATCCTCCCTTCATCCTATAGGCATTACTTTAGTCATAAATCCATCCAATGAGCCCTTTTGATCAAATCAAATGGAAAAACCCAAAGAAGAGGTAAATATCTTACCACCTATTTCAAGTTCCTTTATTCTTCCACTTCCTCCTTATTTGTTGTTTCCATTATAAAATAACAACTCCAGTATCTTATATATACTTTTATGTTATTATAAGAAAAAATTACATCCATATTAGATATTTTATCCATCTTATGAATGAAAAAGTCACCACACATGTGTACGTACAGCTTACCGTCTCCACGTCGCGGTGTAGTTTGTTATTCAAAAAATTTCATCATTTGAATGGGTATAATAATGAGTATAAATGATATAAAAAATAAATATATTAATAAAATTATTTTTAATATATGATATACCATCCAATTATATATTATTTTATTATCAAAAGATTGATATTGTCGCCTGTGCATACATACGGACTACTGTCTCCATGAATGCGATGAGATTCATTCTCCATGATTAACCATTCAAGTATGACAATAAAATATATATAATAAATAATCTTAAAAGATATTAAATAATAATTATATTGTATTTATGTACATATATGTTTCATTTACTTAATTCCATTCAATTCAATAAGGAAATGAAAAGAGCGTTCATGCGTACATACGACCTACTGTTTCCATGAACGGTGTATTTCATTCCATTTATCGATCGATCATATATATTTATATGATGAATATATATTATATCTAAATAATTTTTTACATTCTGTAATTATGTAAATCAGGATATAAGTAATAATATCATGAACAACAAGTCCAAACACGTATGATAAATGAAATGATTTTACCCAAAACGCTGCTTTAACATGGAATTGACAAAAGAATGGTTAATTTAAAGTCATAAGTGAATCATATATGATATCATAAAAATTATTATTATTCTGTTACAAGTTAATAATATGTTTAAACCCACTATACAGGAGTTTCGGAGATGTACGGAAGAAATTGGACCTAAGGTAAGGGATAATTATTCCAATCTCATTCTTATCCGAGATTGTTTATTCGTAAGTATTTACTGGGGTTATATTTTTCATCCTTGTCCTTAAAAATGTTTTTAATAAAGTGTTTAATATTATTCCATGTATTTTTAAAGTCTTGTTTACCCCTCTTTGAATTTTACTTTGTGTTATGGAAGGAATCATTCTTTTTTTTACAATACGAGGTACTTTTTGACTGTTTCGGTAAAATTACGAAGATAATTTTTTTTAACTTAGCATGAACAGATTTTTATGTTTTCATAACGTCTTTTCTTCATGAAGATTACTATAAAATAATTCATGATTAGTTTCAATAAAATAAATTTCTTTTAAAATGGTGTGGCATTTTGTAAAAATAAATTTATTTTGAAGAAGAAAGGTATTTTCCTCAAGAATTCATCTCAAGTGTTTTATCAAAACTATTTTCCATCTAAGATGTCATTATTTAAAATGCTTATGTTTCAAGTATAATGTCTCTATTATTTACATGGTTTTATTTTCATTATGATGAAATTATATCCATTTGTTTTATATGGATTATGTCATGATGGGATGATGTTTATGAAACCCATTTTATTCTATAGGTTATGATGAATGATTTATGTTTAATTTGTGGCACACGAAATAATGAATTCATTATGAGATGGGTGGGACCTATATATCCCCCAATTCATTGGGTAATGATTTATATCTCATGAGATAGACATAGATGGAATGGAAAGTGAATCTGGTTCAGTAATACAAGACTGGAACGGCAAGTAATCCCGGTTCAGTAATGGACTTTGTCCTCTATGATGGTCTTGGCAGCAATACCTTGGCTACTATGGAAATCATAACATGTTCTAAATGGTTTTCCACAATAAAATTTTTTATTCCCATGTTATTTTACCATGACTAATGTTCCATTATGATATATTCCTTATGTACTTCCATGATTTATGTTATTGCTCAAGATTTTTATGTTTAGATTTTATTGTCATGTTTTTGCATTCAGATGATGTTCTCTATGTTTACCCTTGCTGAGAATTTGAGCTCACCCTTTTTATGTTTTCTTTTCCCCAGGATATAAAGAACTGTTTTAGGTAAGAAAAAAATGGGAATATCTTTATGGGAGATGTTGAAGATATTTCACCATGATTAGAAGATTATATTCTACATTTCCAAAGACCCTAAACTATTACGATCCTTGGGTATTTGTTTTTTTTAAGTATTATGTATTCCACAAAAATAATGTAATGTCCTTGTACGTCAAGTATGGGTCTCTACACTATCTGAACATCTCTTTATCATTATCCTCCTAAGTCTGATCAATTATTTTTTGATGATTATTTTCGTTTTCTACTATATTAGGATCATAAAATTCAGCTCTCTTTCCTAACCTCTTATTGAAGCATTAATATGATTTTCATTTCTTTGAGTATCCAATAAGTATCCCTTCATCCCCACGATGTTCAAATTTCCAATGTTTCTCATTATTGATAATGAAAAATTTACTTCTAAATATTCAAAATTACTTCGATGAATAATTATTTCCACATCATAACTTTTATGGAGTCTTATCCTCTTTTGGACAATATAACGATCTATTTGAGTATATTCTGTTGTCATCACTACTTCCTTCCAAAATTTCTCTAGAAGGTCTTTTTGAATGAGAATTGTCTTTGCCCAATTGTTAACAATATTATTTCTTATCTCAACTACTAAAATATTATGTGGAGTTCATTCTGTGAAAATATGATGCATTATCCTATTTTTTCGACATATTACTCCACTGGGATATTTGTGAACTCTGTTCCATTATCTGTTCGAATCATCTAGATTTTCTAACCAAGCATATTTTCACATTTTCGTTGATATCCTATAATGAAAATGAATACCAAAGATTTGTGGGTGATTATTGAAACCCTTGTTATTCTTATATAGTCATCAATAAAGAGAACATAATACAACCTTCCATCAATATCTATCAGCAAAATTGGCCTACATACATCAATATGCACCAACTCAATCCATTTTTTGACTTTTTCTCCATTATTGTATATTTCATTTTAATGATATTCCCATATTGGAAGACATCACATATATGAGTATGATCACATGATAGTCTTGGTATATTTCATGCTTCATCATATTTCACCATATCCTCCAAGGAATCATTGATATTGTGGAAAAGATGATTATTCCATTACTTGTTTTCATCATCCTTGGATAGAAAAAACATATCTTCTTATCCACTCATGAGGTAGAGATTAACTTTCGTATTCTTTCCTTGCAACAGAACATCTCCATCCTTTTCCATGATGATACATAAATTTCTGGAAAAACATTTGGCATGCCTTGAGTCACAAAATTGACTGATACTAAGAATGTTGTGAGTAATCCCCTCATAAACCAAGAAATCTTCTCAAATCATTTCGTTTCCTCCAAACATATATTTTCGATAACCAATAATTTTTAATCCCTCATCATTATCAAATATTTGGATAACTTATTTTTCATACATGATTATAGTCACTATATCTATATTTCCTCTAATATGGGATGTGAATCTACTGTCAATGTTCCATATCCCAGTGTGATCTGATGTGTTGAATGCAATTTTTACAACTACCACTTTCTTGCATTTTTCATTTCGACCGATGTATTTTAATTCATGCATGACATGGAATGATAATATTGTTCTTCCTCAATATATGATGGACTAGATTCAGCCTTCAGAGCTACAAATCGATTTTGAATTATCATATCTCTTGATGATACATTTGGATGCTTTTTAGGAACAAATCAGTTTTCCTCAGCTAATTCCTCTACATTGTTGATGTGAAATATCATTCTATATTTCTGTGTTCATTACAAATAAAACGATCACCACCAAGTGATGAAATATACTTTTGTTCTCTATAATTTCACCTATGTTGGTTTTATTCCCTTTGGTAACCCTTTTCAATGAAATAAAAATTTTGAGAGTGTCACATCTTTCCATAACAATATCTTCTTATGTGAGGTGCATTCCTTTGTGGATATTATGAACAACTATTTGTGCCTTGGGTTCTCTAAATTATATGATTCTTATTAGTACCCAAATAAATCTTTCTTCTTAGAGTGGATTCCTGTGGTATATCATGAACAATAAATACTTTCTATTTTAGCTCAAGCCCCATACTAGCTTTATCATTCAGAGTGGATTGTTGCTTCAGTTCTGTAGGACCACTCTGCTCAAATCTTGTCTTATTAGTTTCATGTATGATATCCATTCATAATGTCAGAGATGGTATTAATAGTTTCAATGTATATTTTACTATTTGCCGCATACCGACAACTTCCTCATATAGTTCATTGATATGTTTGATTTTATATATTGCATTTTCTGTCAAACTTTTGATTTACATTCTCTATTCTTCAATTTTGAGTTTTACCCAACCACCTATTCGAGATTTCTGGAATTAATGACCTCAAGTTTTTCATTGTTTTGGCTCAAAAAGTATCTACAATTTCATGTAATGTTTCTAATTAATTCTGAAGATAAACTCTTCCTTTAGTTTATCCTTCTTTATAGTCAATTTTTTCTCTTGTTATGGAATTTCTGACAACTTCCACCCAAGCATCTATTATATGATAATTGTAGTACTCCAACTCTTCCACATCAGATTCGTCTAAACTTTCACCCTCTATTGAATGATGATTCTTCTTTTTTAATAACATTTTCCTAGTGATTTTAATCCATTAATCATTTGACGAATTATAATTTAAGGGAATTTCTTCATTTTCATCATTCTCGTCATCAAGCTTCTTAGGAAACATTGTTGAAAAATTTATGATCCTTTCACATAGAAATAATTAAAATTGATGTTTACCTTTGAACTTCCCTTTTCTCTATTGCCTATATGATTCTAGAAATGACATGACATCATCCATATTTTACACCGAAGGACTATCTTAAATAGAGTGATTTTTCATGGACTTGAATGATATTTCTCTAGATTTCCTCTATTCCATAATGTGATTATCATCGTATCTCATTTCATATGATACAATGGTAATTTTTAGGCTATCAAGTGCCAGCTCTTTCGGGTCTCTCTCTTCCAACACTAAACTTTTAGATTAAAAAAGAGTGAAGGCTTCCTCAAGATATGTTATAAAATATTTATATCTTCGATGACTTCTCCATGAGAATAAAATTCTTCCACAATAATATTTTTTCTTTCAAATAATTCATCAGTAGTCTCATTGGGATTCACTCTGAGATCCTCATATTTGTTACATAGAACCTGCATCATTGCTTCTCAAAAATCTATGTCACCCATGTAAATGATCAATAATTTTCCCAATATTGTGTGTGATGTTTTAAAAGACATCACCTTTATATTAATTTCATTTGATAGGTCTCCCCCTAAAGAAGTGATACCTTTAGCACCCGCATACAATTACATTATTTTATCTTCTGATAAATCACCACTATTAATGTCAGTTGTTATTCCATGCATAGCTGTTGTGAAGACATTCATCCCCACTGATCAGATGTAGTGATTCATTTGATTCTTCCATTGTTGAAAATTATTTCTGTTAAGGATCAGAATTATTTTATGATTTACCACCTCAATTTCTTCTCCTTTAGAGATAACTACTTACTTTATACCTTTCTCTATGATACCAATTCATATGTCCACAATGTCGAATACCCTGAGCGAGGGGGGGAGAATCATGGTATGATAGATTAAAACATTTCCTCATTCATATCATGCCTCATTGTTAGAAAAAACTCAATACTCTCTCCCTCTTATAGAAATATATGAAGATATATGAAACCATGTACATGACACAACAATTTTAACTTGGTTCTCCCTCACTAGGCTACATCTATGGAGTATACGATGACAGTGTGCTGATGTAGCAAATCCACAAAGGCTTAATACCAATTATAAGTATATTTTACATGCATAATCTTCTATGCCCATTCTCACTAACTTCACAATGTTTGGGGTCTCTTCACTGCATTCCCAAGGGTCACATCTTTTGCATATTTATCCGGTTCACTTCTGGTGGAATTGTTCATCGCCTTCCTCTTCCTACACTCACTACTCTTGGAAAGGAATTCATACATTATTTATTGATTTGTTAGTCAATAAATGTTTATGGATATGTAGGTCGCATCATTTTACTGAATTCATGCATCCTCAACTATTGGTAGATACACTATTGTAGTTCCTTTTTCACCCTCAAATGAAGAACATCATCCTGAGTACTTCTAGATACTAGAAAATACTTTCGCAAATAGATTTGAAGCTTTTCCAGGACTCCTTGTATAAATCGGGAACCACCTTATTCACTATTGTACTAAAAACTAGGTTTAGTACATGGAACACCACCTTTTCGTACTTCATTAGCTTCTCTGAACCTACTTTCATCTGCGAACTACCTTTTCCTTTGCAATCACATACCGCTTCTGCGTACCAACTTCATGAACCTCGTCTGAGAATCTCCCTCTTCCCATGAACTATTCTATGTTCATGAACTGCCTTTTCTAACCATCCATTTACCATATTTTTTTCTTCCACATACTATTTCTTGTGCAAGATTCATTTCACAATAAAAAACCTTCACCACAATTTATTCTGCATGAACCACTACATATTTCACGAAATTCTCCCTCGTGAACATTATTCAATCATTACTGAAATCCCAAAACAAAAGTTTCTCTATAATTATATCTGGTATCCCCTATAATCAGTGGGATTGGTGATTATTATATAGTTAAATAAATCCACAGTATCCATTAAATCATTAATTACAAAATCCTAGATTTATTATGGCCTCCACCACATAATGATCCTCCTTCCACCGCAAACCATAATCCTTCCTGTGAAAAAAATTTCATACATTATCAGCATACCACCTTTTCATCTACATGTTTGATCTCCTCTGCCAATGATAATCTATCATCATACGTCACCGCTTTTCAGTGCACACAATTTTTGGTTTTGTGAACCGCTCACACGTATAATTCCTACTTCCGGATATGTGGCCACATACTCTTGCCGAACATGGTACAAGATCTATGTGCTGAGCTCTATATTTCTTGTCCTTTTCCTATTTTGTTCCCCACTCTTGAAAATATTTATTCCTTTGATAAAATTTCTACATTTCCAAACAAGAATTCCCAATTTTGAGGCCCCAAAATTTCGCAAACACTAGGAAATTGTGCCGCCTTAAAAACATGATTCTAGGAAACAACAACCATACTCAATCACGATCATCAGGCTTTTCCAACAAACACAATCACACTAAAAATATACTTAGAGTAATCATCAAGGGATTTTTTCCCAATAAAATATATTATCAATCTTAATGACTCGACACCCGTTTAAGGGAAAAATGATCGTTTTATGACACTCCCTTCACTCTTATTCTCCTTCATCAATTACTTACAATAATCAGTTTCTAATTTTTTTAAAAGAACATTAAGAAAAAAAATCTTATCGTCATCATCATCTTGTTCCTTGATATTATAATGTTCTTATTACACTTCATAGTTTTACAATATTCTCGTTTAATTTACATAATATTCCACATTTATATATCATCTTCCTCTTGTATTCAACATCACAACATTATTTTATATATTAATAGTATAGGAAATCATTTACGCATTTTTTCCTTAATGTCAACATATTTTCAAAACTATATCACGTGGTATGTGTCTTATAACCTATTAAATTATTCATTAACCAAACAATGTTTATATTCTCCTAAGATTTCAAAGAATATTCTATTTATCATAATATATTATATTTATTTATATTACATACGAACACATTTCTTGATTATTTTCATTTAATACTTCATAATTAAAATCTATAGTTAATTCCACTGATAATCTCAAAATTTATGAAATCAAAATCATATTAAATTAAATTTAAACCCAAAATTAACCCAGAAAAGGAATTAATAAATAGAAATCATTAAACAAGATGAAAATCATTTTCAAATAATTTTAATCCCATGTACCATTTTTCAAATATAACATTCCTTTTTTATAATTATATTAAAAATACAACAAGATCTTTATTACACCCCTTAAGAGTCCTCCAATCACATTATTTCGTCTATTTTTTTATTTCAATAACTAATTAATACAATCAAACTCATTTTTAAAATCATTTATTCATTTTAGAAATTTAACATTTATATATTTACTTGAATTTAAAAAATATATTATTTATTTTAAAAAAAAAATCATCTATATTAATTTTTAACAAACAGTTCTCCCTTTAAAATTTGTTTTTATCTCAAAATATAAATTAATTCATGTTAAGTATCATTTAAAAAAAATTATAAATTCACATTATTATTATTCAAACCATATACCCACATTTAAAATCAAATAATATTTATCTATATACATCATTTTTTATAATAATTCCCATATTATTATAAATATACCGTTAACTTATTGATAATTGTGTATATTTGTAAATTTCCAACATAAACAATTTAAAAAACATCAAATATTCTTTAAAGTTCCCTCCAACCCATACCAAATAAAAACTACCCATATCTAAATACAATTTAAAAAAATATTATACAAAAAATATATTCAGGGGAAAATGGTGGTTCATGGTTTGGTCCATGGTTTGGAATATTTTAGACCAACTATAAAAATTTCATTTTATGGTAAAAAACATTAATATGGATGAAACATGGTTTTCTAAACCGTGTGGGTAATCATGTACCTCTGGTTCTCCATCCCATTTAACCACTAATAGAACAAAAGTATTTTTATTTATCCATATACCTAGTTATTGTCTAAAATACCACCAATCCAAATAATATAAAATGATAAATAAATATAAAATCAAGTTATTCAACTCAAAAACCCATAAAAACTAATGGATTTTAATGAATATGAGTTTTCTAGAATCTTTATACGCATACCAATAATGTTTTTCAATACCTAACATTAGTCTTCCACACCTAAAAACTAATTAAATGGGGAAATAATACAATATCTTCATGAACCATTCCATCCATCCTCTGATCTAGAAACCCAATTTAGTCCACTGAATTCCCAATGATCCTTTTATATTTCCACATACAGGTGACAAGCAACATGGGAATTAAATTTGGTGAATCCGAAAACCTTGTAAGACAAATTTGATTTCAACTTCATTACTTTGGAATAAGATACAAGGGATCTCATTACGAATAACAAATTTTTTTAGTATTATTGATGATAAATATATACACATGATTTCCATATTAAATAGTAAATTTAAAATAAATTCAGTATGAAACAATCTTTAATCCTTAATATTATTCATATTATCATTCTTTGCATCATTGGGGATGAAAAAAATGGATGGTGAGCTCATTTTCAATGTAAGGGGTATGTAAAGTGGAAGGTATTATGAATAAAAGGAATAATCAATACAAAAGTGTAATTAAATATTTGACTTCATGATTTCAGGAACTATGATATATTTATTATCAAAGTATTATTCTAATAATATTTAATTGATGAGTAAGTATACACCAAAACCTACTTAATTTGGAAAAATAATTTTTCTCTTCAGACCTATACATAAATGTAGTGATGTATATTTTTTCCCCACACATCATTTCATGTTCATTGAATTCATAATATATTAAATAATAAATGCGATACATAAATAAAAAATTTTATCAGTAAATAACTATTTCGAGTAAATGATACAAAATTTAATGATTTAAAAAGTCTATTAAATAACATTATTGGTAAAACATCATTTGTGAAAATATTATATGATTTTTGAAATAAAAATATCCATGGTACAATGAATTTGTATATTTATGGTAAATTTATTCTTGAATGAAAAATCATTATAATAATATGTATGTATCATGAGAAAGTTAATTTCCACAAAATAAACTTTATGATGAGGTATTTCCATCAGTTTATAAAAAATTAATGTTTTATAGTAAAATAATTTGTTTTAAAAAATATAACAAACTAAATAAAATCATTTAGAATAAGATTTCATAAAAAGGATGTCGTTATTAAACCATTGAAAACTTCTTAAAGAATATAAATTATATAAATAGTTATGGTGAATTGAAATTCATTTAACATTGTATACAATAAAAACTAAACATTAATTTTTTCCATTCTAAATTAAATTTTAAATGATCCATTTAGAAAACATTCCAGATATTATTTTTAAGCCTTTTAAAAGAAAAAGTTAATACAAAATATTTTTACTGAATAATTTTTAAAATAAAATTTTATTTGGTAAATTTATTATAAAAATTATGGATATAGAAAAAAAATATTTTTGATAAAAAAAGTTATAAGATTGAATATTATATTAAATATTTCATTATGTGATCCAGGTTCAAAAGAGTGTAGAATTTTGAAGGAAATATGGTAACTACATAAATATAGATATCATTATTAAGTAGTTGGATTTTTTAAAGGATGGATTATAATATTCCTCAATGTAAATATATTAAATCCCCAAAGAAATTGAGATTGTATATTAAATTTGTTCCTATATGGATTCGTATAAATTATAACCTCTTAAAAGAGTTACATGAATTGAATCATTGATATTTACGAATAATAATATATTAATTTTAAATATATAAAATGGTAATTATATACAATTAATAACATTAAATGACTATATAATATAAAATATTCCTCAATGGAGAGTAAATTGAGATGAAATCCTTAACCCCATATTTGAATTTCCCCATAAGTGATTTCAACATGATATATAATAAATTTATATTTTTTATATACAAATACCATAACCATATATATATCTTTAGTGTCATATATTATCAATTTAAAACATTTTATCATCCATTTTTAACAATAATGTAGTTTTTTTCATTTTATCCATTTCAAAATGCCTTGTTATTCATATATTTTTGGATTCGATGGTTTGGACCATTTTATATTGATCATGGCGAATTAATCACCATAATGTTATTAAAGATTTAAATATATTGTATATATATATATATTTATTTATATTACTCTATAAATTTTACAAAAAAAATTAATTACAACATTAATGGAGACAATATGTCTTACATTCACAATAAATCTATTTTTACATATAAATAAATGGAGTGAAAGAAGGGTAAATATTAAAAAACCATTAAAATGATTATTATATCACATGTATCATATATATTTATTAAATATATCCTTATTACCATCAAAGAAAATTATTAATTAAACATTGATGACATCACTTCATTTTTATGGTGGCCCACACATATTCAAGAGAGATGTTATCATTCTCTAACACTTTAGAAGGAAAAGGTCAGATATTAGATTTTAATTTAATTATCTTAATTATTTTATATATATAATATATATTAATTATTTATGTCGAAACAAAATCATTAAATACATTGGTATAACATCTTAATGAATTAATATTCATTACATTCCATAAATACAAGTCCAGGGACTATAAGGGTTTAGTTCCTTAAAATGCATGGTATAAAATAATCATATTTAGTGAATGATCTTCAACATCTAAAAAATTTTATTTCACATTATTACTCTTAAAAACATAAACCACCTAAATCCAATAATTATAAGATGGGAAAGGAAACATAAATAATGTTGATCTCAGATGCACAGAAAGGCTAAACATGGGAAATTATAATATATAACATGATAATAAGGGTAAGTGAATAAGATCCTAGTAAATATGAACCATTAACTACATATCAATGAAATAAATCATCTACTATTCCACAAATATTTGTAGTTACTAAGATATTAATCATAAAGGAATCAAAGAATATGATTTATGAGAATATATTTTTAGAATAAGATATAAATTTATGGCATACACATAATATTAAAACACTGTGAAACTGACTAATTAGAAATATGATCACTCATTAAGTTAAGGAAGTGAATTCAATACCTCAAATAAAATTATGGACAGAAACTAGGTCCACAAAAAACATTATGGACATGAAATCCAGGTCAATGCATAAAAATGTGAACATGTAATTTGGTTACTGCAAAACATTGTAAAAATGTAATTACCTTTGTGTATATCATTATTCATTATGATTTATACATCATAACCTAATGTATTAGAGGGATATATTGGTTAAACCAATCTTATGTTCAAACATAACCATTATCCTGGTTTATAAAATAACAACCATCACCTTATAAAAATCATTCATATGTGTGTCATAATATCATAAAAAATGTATCCTATCATTTATCATGAAATAAAATGAGTTTAGTAATATTCTATTAAATGCATAGACTTCGTTAAAAATATAGGTTTTATTTTCATTTCATCATTTCATCATATAATAACTCAACGATAAAACAATTTGAATCAGAATAATGTTTTCATGGTAAAACCCATTGATGAGGAATAGGTATCATAAACATCATGTAATCATAAACATAACCACTTTAAATAAAGAATATGTGTGGTATTCTTTGATCGTATCCCATGTAAACCAAAATTATCATCAACGACTATCAACATAGATAGAAAAGAAATTTCAAATTTCACGTGGAACATTTCTGGAATAAAATATCATTTCCTATTTGAAAATAACTTTATAAAAATTAAATTATTTTGAAAATTATTCTCTTCAAAAATAACCTTGAAAACATATAAAGTCAAAACTAAATATTATTTAAAACATTTAATTGTAAAAAATATACATATACATTTATAAAATAGTTAATAAAATATAAAACTTTTTTAGAAACTTATTTATTCAATATAACCTTGAAAACATGCATATGATTATTTCAAAAATCATTTAAAACATTTCTTATAAAAAATAACATTTCTAATTTGAAAATAAATTATAACATAAGACATTTTAAAAATAATATAATTTAAAAAAACCTTGATATCATATAATGTAATATTAAAACAAAAAACATGTCATGATGGAAGGAAATTCCACTCATAGAGTAAACATTTAAAAAAATATTACACTCACATATTCAGTAAAATAAAAACAAGAAATGTTTTAAAAAACATGAATTCAACATTAAAAAAACTTGTACAAATATATCCATGTCTGAACATTTCATTAAAAAATCATATAGATAATTTTTCGATCATTTTTAAATTGTTTTTATAAAACAAGAATTTGGAAGAAAATGGATTTTCTACCGAAGGGAGGGGTAAAGTTAGTTTTCTTTAAAAAGAATATTTTGATCAATTGAGTGCATAATTTGAGTAATATGATGAGGAATTATTTTATCATGAACTAACCATTATTAAATAACCCAAAATTTTTTTCTAAGACATAGGGAATAATATTTATTTATCCCGATCATAGATGTAAACAATCATGATATGTAATGACATTTTGACATCAATCTTTTACCACTTTCATATCATTTCAGCATAGGCCCCATAAAAAATAATATCAATTAAAAATTAAAAATCATTAAAATATGGTAATTTATTACATAACTTATCAAAGAGGAATTATATAAACCTCTTAGAATAATATATCTTCATTTTATAACATATGTCCTAAAGAAGAAAAATTAAGGCAAAAAAACCATTACTGATTTAGTAACAGTTGAATAATAAACTAGATGAAATATATATCCTTAAATGGATATTTAAATATAGACATTTCTCTGGTAAATCATCATAAATTCATTCATGGGAATTATATACAACATATAAATGAAGTATGTTGTGAATAAGGAGTGTGTGTCATATAATTAAAATGTGATATATAAATCCCATGCCTATTTAGTAATATATTGAATCATATACCCTAATAAAAAAAATATGTCCTTTAAAACATTAAATATCATTAAAATTAGAATATTAATGATAAAACATGTCACAAGTGTTTTATATACACCACCGAAAAGAAATTAGTGGTAAACTTGCATATGTCTCCCATAAATAAAAGTGAATGTTGAAATCTAATACCTAAGGTTTCATCATCCATTTTATACTTTCAAAACACTATAATAGTAAATATATTTTTATTAAACATAAATTTACAAATAATAAATATATATATATATATATATCAAACAATATATTAATTATAAATGACATTTTACTACCCATTTATTAACAATTCCTTGTTTAAATCACATTTTCTGTAATAACCCCTTTCTTTTTTGTTTATTTTAGGATTTTTTATTTTCTTTACTTTTGAAAATAACTTTTAATAATAGAACAAAAAATGATAATTAAAGACACATTGGATATATTAATTATCATGAAATCTTCATAGAATCAATGATTTTTGTCCAAATGACTTATATTGGAAAACTGTGTATCATGCCGCCAACATATATCCTTTTAGTATAGACCAAAAATAATTACACCCTACACCTAAGATCTATGACAAGGAAATTTTTTGGGTATATAAGCTAGGGACCTATGTGGTCGTGTTTTCCCTAAACCCCTATGGAAGGGACCTACGCCATGGACCTGTGCAGAAGACTTATGCCACAACTCTATTCTTCTATGTCCCCTATTTTCCTATAAATATGACCCTTGGGGTCCTCTTTTGGAGGACTAAAAATTGGAAGAAACCTTAGAGATCTCATTTCATAGAACCTTCACCCGATGTTTCCCAAATTTCACATATAACTCTAAAAAACATCATAGAAGATATAAATAAAGGGGATAAGAATGATTAATGTCCGCTCGTGGTCTAAATACATAAGAAGCCTACATGAGGAATACTCTTCCCTATGGAGAAACCACATTTTTGAGGCCCCATTACCTAATTAGGGACCTATGTGTGATCATTTCAAGGTAACTAGAGGACACCAATGGTTCATAGATAATGGACTCACTTTAGTGTTGTCCCCCGTTAGTCCATATCCCACGACATATGTAGCCTTCATAGCCCTTGTCACTCATTACGGAGCCCTTTTTATTCCTCATAAGACATGCACAACACACATGAAATGAGAACATATGAATAGGGGCAACTCGATCCATCCTTTAATCCCACTTTAAAGCCAGTCATGGTAGGTCCTCTTAATCCTTGACTACCTTGTCTAAAAGGGACTATGTTGGAGCCTCCACTAAGAATTATTTATTTACAAAGCCTTGGGAAAAAGAACATATTCATGTCTCCCATTGTAATTTCCATTTATATGGTTAGAGGTTTCCCACACATGTCCAGTCATAGGGTAATGATCCTCAGGGAATCATCAGAATTGGATATCTATGGTTATATGGACCCTTACCCAAGGGAGGGTGTTGTGGATTTAACAGTATTTGTTTCTTGGGATAGAACTATATTCTTCCTTTCTCTTTTCATTGATATAAATCCTCGGGTCTATATTAGTTAGGGTGAGGATTAGTCTTACATTTCCTTTTGACAAATAATTAAATCATCCTCCCTCATTATGCGACCAATTTTAGGGAATCCATCCTAGTGTGAGATCTTTTCCTTTCCTATGTGAGGTCGCAATATTTCTCGTCCCTTCCACTACATCATTCACATTCATTAATTCTATACATTGGTATCTCATTCGATTTAAATTGATTATATGGAATTTTTTTATCCCCAACTTCTTCCACTATTACCCTAGCCTCTTCCATCAGTGGAGAAGGAAAACTGTGGGATTTTTTAAATCCTCTAATTCCTCTTGTTTCTCACACAAAGCATGACTCATGTGGGATTAGATGTTAATGATTATCACCAAAACCACAGAATCTACAAGAATGATAAAACTATGAGAGCTATAATTCTTGATAACTAGGATACATAGTAATCCCACCTAGGGCATAACATAAATGTGAATCCTTCTTTGAATTAATCTTTAATCATATTTCTCGTAATATTGGTATTCTCCTTTTGAGTAAACCCCGAGTTAAGCTCCCAAATACCAATGAGTGAAAATATACCTCATAGTCCTTTAACAAGGGATATCTTTATCATGAGTAAACTCAACCTATCATCTCAAGGGGTTATACTCCCCTAGAGGACATACCCTTCAGGACCTTCATAAGCATGGGTCCTCACCAATAAACTACGAGTGCTTTGATTCCCAATAGAACATGATAATTAACAAGCCTCCATAGGCTTCAAACCCAGCATGCTTAAACAACCCTTTTCTTTTGGGCCGCATCCCCATCAAGGTCTAATTCATCAGGGAAACTCATATCCCTTCCATTTTCCTTAGTCTATTTTAACATAATTCCCAAACTAAACATTGACTCGGAACCTTCCACCAAGATGTTCATACGACATAACTATAAACTATACAGTTGGGTCCTTATCAAATGACCATAATAGGTATGATGTAACATATTATGTGACACTAAATAACATGGGTTCAGATACCTTTGACAAGGATATATAGGAATCCCACATATGATTTTGATCCCAATATTAAAACAGATTATATCTCCTTACATGATGATTAATTCCAAAGTGACATTCATCTTACTAGATAACCAGAATCTATAGAGTTCCCCACAATGTGACTAGAAAACTATCATCATTACAATAACAACCAAAGAATATATATGTATTATATACAAGAATACAATCAGTGTAAAACCTCTGATACATAAATATATCCCCATTGACGATGAACCATTAATAAATGGAGATGATTCGTAATTCAAAAAATGCTAATAATTGTTTACTAATTATTGGAAAACTCACATCATACTTGTAAATTAATGATGGATTAATGAACATATCATAAATCTATAACAGAGTCACGGAGTAGGTAATAATCCCCCTAAAATGGTGTGGTGACCACAACCTCTCATCCTCTCAGCTAATGCGAGTTCTTAAGCAGCAAGGGATAGATACCTAACGAGCACCTACCTTTGGAATTTAGATTCATATGGATAAAAAACCATTTGGTTTTTTTAATTCAATGACCAAATCCATTGGAAACCATTCATAAATAATGATTTTCCCAACGAAGATACATTTCTATGGGAAACAATAAATGGTGAACCCGACAAGAATTATGACCAATATAATTGCATCACCTGCCAGTTAGGACCCTTCCAATATCAATGGAAATGAGGGTCAGATTGAAAATTCAATCACTTGTATTTTTATCCAAAATTAAGCCACTTTTTCAGTGATAAATGTTTTTATTTTTCATATATACTACAACATCCTTCCAAGAAATCTCCTTAATTCAGTGGGATCCTTAAATTTTACACCCATAAACATCCTGATAACTGCTTAGTATGAATCCCCATCAGTGAAAAGGATACCATAATCAACACAGTGTCTTCAAAACTCGGTATCTAATGATCCAATTTTGTACTACCATCAGCATGGTATAATCACAACCTTGGAGGCCACTCGAAAGGCCCTTTAACTCAACCAACACCACTAATAGTCTGGTAAATGATGTCCAATGGTCCTAAAGTAAATAACATTGATTTCCACCTTCAACTGTTTCGAGAGGTTATTGCTAGAACTCAACTACCATTCACTCCCATGTATTAGGCAGGTGGATCAGGAGGCCACCTTCGACCTTATCCTATAGACACATGGGTCCTTCTCAATGGATCCTTCCAAAAATTGGCATCGCAAACATTGTGTGGTAGTGAACCTTAAACATGGTGAGGTTGTTAGGCCTAGGTACCTTAGAATCAGGCATAAATGGAGGCCCTCAGGGGAAATCGACTGACTGATAGAGATGAAGTACATACATTTTCACACGTCGAATAATTCTATAAACCATGTTCTGGGACAAACAACAAGTGGGAATATAAATCTATCAGCCTTTATTTGTAAAAATAGAAGACTCTTTTGGTGTCATTAAAAGAAGCCTTCTAACCAAATACAATGGAAACCATCCTATAGGAATATACACTTACCTGCACCCACCATGCCCACCATACGACTTGTCTGGAAGCACTCAAAGTAGTTTCTTGACCATGTTTGGTAGTAGAAATAGAGCATGATCACACACCACCCAATATCTATTAGGCATACCAGTAGCTTCATCTGGTATCACCCATATAATTTTGTCGGAAAGACCCAATACAATAAGAGGAAAGGGTCAACACTCGTACCATGAGTACTTTCACTTTACAGTACTGGAATATAGAAGATGGTAGTAGGCACAAACACCTACTATTGACATATAATGGATGTATATAGACATTCCATTCATAGAAGTCACCAATAATATCTTATAAATTGAAAAATAGAAGAAAAAAGTCATTCAAACATCCTATAAACATGTCATGATATCATCACGATGATGACAATAGTTCCTAAGGGAGATACACATAACTCAATCCCCAAAAATGGGACAGATAATCAGCACAACACCCCAGATCGGACACATTCCCCTGCTATCATATAAGAGGGTCATGGGGAGAACTACCCCATAATATACGGATAGCATGATGGGGAACATACACTCTTTCCGACCCATGTAAATCATCCTATTTTGATGACCACTCAAATGAAAGAATAGACACCTTCGCATAAAGACCACGTCTTTGAGACAATGGCTCCAACATCTTCATAGAATACATATAAGAAGATGTCTCATAAAATTTTTTTTCCATTTCCCCATCTTCTTGTCAGATGATGGTTAGATTCTTATAAGAAAGGGGCCCCAACTACATTTCATATGCTTGATTCAAAAGTATCTCATTTCCCTAGGCCGACTAAAAAAATGAGATCTTTTCTTAGTTGTAGATATGCTCAATAAAAACAAAACTCAACCCACTATAGACTATGTGTGGACAATCAATATCACATTTTTGAGAAACTTTTTCATCATGAATCTCTGAAAATTGATCAGCAATCCCAATTAAGGGATGTCAACTATCATATTGAGAAGATTTCCTAAGAAGAAGAATGGTAATTTGAAATGGGTGATTTATGTGAATTCCAAATAATTCAGAAGCAATCATTCATACTAAATTCTGTAAAATTAAGAGCTTGGATGTGTAAATATCAACCACATCAGTTTGAGAACTACCCCAGCCCATAAAACTGGAGTGTTTTTTATTCCAACAAATTGGTTCAACCAACTAAACCAGAAGGGTTGAAAAGGTATAAAAAGGGTATCCCTAGCCCTCTGAGATGGGGGATTTCTCATCCCATAATTCCTATCATTAGTAGGAATAAATATTTTCCCAAATAGGGAAGATGACAAAGACTTAATCCTATCAATTTTTATCATCCCGTGATCTTGTGAAATCACATGGAAAGAGAACGACTGAATTCTTTTTTGATTATCTTCAGGTCAATATTAATCAAAAACCCTAAAGGAATTGATAGATAATTGGAAAAGATCTCACGTATGGTTCATAATAATTATATCTCATAGAAATTAAAAAAAAATGAATGTGATTCCCTTCTCATATGTGAATGTCATCAATGTGATTATTGAAGAGCCTCCAGAATAGAATACTAATTAAGAGTATTTGGAAGAAGAAGTTCATAATCATGAGATTTTCAGCACCAAAATGAATTCAAATGGTTTGGGTACCCTAAACTAGAGGCTCATCAAGAAATTTGGTATCCCCTAAAATAATCTACCTCTACCTCCTAAAAAACTACCTAAGAAGGGGAAAGGTATGTGTCATACCATGTTTCATCTTCCCTAGTGAAGACCATTCCCTTTCGCTAGAGGAAATATTTTCTCAGTAGGAAAAGGAAATGAGAGAGTTGATAATAATAAATATAGATTTCCTCATATGGAGTCTTATTTTCAGATATTCTCTGTATGAAGACCCTAAATATGCACTTCTATATGGTACGCCATTAAAATGTGGGTATTTCTTTCAACTAAATCAGGAATGGATCATCTGCTAAATGTGGGACATCAACCACAAATATATTTGAATCCCAGAATAGAATAACCTGAATTCCCACCATTATATAAATTTCTAGAACATGGCCAGAAACATGTTTACAGGTCTTCTCCTATTGGTTACTCTAAGCAGATACCAGTAGTGCCTCTCCAGATGTCCTTCCTGTTGTGGTGCCTGTTTAGGCTCTATCCACAACACGTATTTAGGTCCCGACTCATCCAAATATTTCTCGAATGCTTATAAACATAATTGATTCATTGACAACTATATTATAATCTATGGAAGGAATAAATGCACTAATACATCCAAAAAGAAGACTTATCCTAAATGGGTGGATCTGACTCCTCCTCCAACAAACATTGGTAATACTCCATTGCTGATTTTCAATGGATTGGGAGATTTAGAGTAGCACTAGATTCATTTCATCTCACTCTGTGATCCCATGATGGGTACCCTGAGAAGAAGGAACCAATGAAACTCATAAGATTTCGCAATCATTGTAGGGGAAATCATTTGTATAATGTAAAAATATGTATTCCTGATTGATAAATGGATAGGAATATCTACTTCATAAGTTCCTATTCTAGTTAATATCAATGATGCGGAAGAAAACAGTCTTTAATCTCACAAACATCATGAAAAGGGATAATAAAAGAGCCTTGGGTTTTAGTATATAATGGAAGGGAATGAATTACTCCTTGAACATATCATTCCCCCAAGAAGTGATCATTCCTATCTAAGTAGCAAACCTCTGTGATTATTTTCTCACATCATTGATCCATATAAAATACATAGGTGGTTTTTGGAATATGATTGAAATTTTTTAAAATATGGAAAACTCCATCGTATAAACCAAATCCATGTATTGGGTTACCCCATCTTCTCGGGGAAGGACAACAGTAAAAGAGGAGGTAGATGTAGTTACACATATGTTGTCCCATGTACCGACTCATACCTCAATTCATGCATATTACCTCAATTATACACCTTCTAAACATCATCATCAATGGTCTCCTCGTTAAAATGTTCAAAGAGATCATATGAGGAAACATTTTTAGAAGTTGAAAAACATGGTTTATTCCTTTCAAAATGACCAAGTCCTGGGGTACTTCATCTCATCTTGGAAAAACAACTTAGTCCTATTTCAAAATCCATAGAATACTAAAAAATAATTGGATGAAGATCTACCAAACTATATCCCCATCTATTAAATTGTAGTGCATCCCATGCAGAAGTGTTTTGTTTTCAAGGACCTCAATCAAAATAAGAATTAATCTAATCAAGTGAAATTGACAAATTCATCAACCTAGGTAGAAAATGATTCTATTACTGATCCAAAGGTGGACTAATTGTAGAAAGATGTTAAAATTTGGAATTCATAAAAGTTCGATGATTGGATGGAAATAATAATAATTAATCAGACTCATTCTATTCTATGAACATTGTGGAAACAACTAACTATGCCTCCTGCCTCTTCTGCTAAAACAAACCCACCTTCATAAAAATCCTAGTCCTCTAAATCCCATACTCAAAGAAGAAACATGGATAGAAGGATAGGGGTAAAAAAGAATAAGTTGAGATCGTGTTAAGTAATGTTCTTTCCTTGATCATAGAATATTTCATGCGGAACATCTCAAAATCAAGGGAACTTCTCTAATATATGGTACAAAAAAATGTTGACCCCATGGTAGAATCTACATCAGATAAATAGTTTATCATTGGTTCCATTAATTTTATTTACTTAATGTATCTATACACAAATGATGATTTTGATTATGAAACTAATTTCCTTGAAATTTATTGAGGAACTAGGGGATGATACCATCAAGCTTGAGGATATTGGGTATATCTTGGTCATGCTATGAGCCACTACTTCAACCAATCCATTGATCGATCCATATACATGGATGGAACTCATGTAAAATCTCTCTAGCATGATCCATGGGAATATGGGAGTTCTTACAATACATATGATAGGGTCTTCCCAGACATGATTATATTATATGACTAGTTATAGGATAAACCATCACCTCCTCGGTAGGTAGATAGACCTACCCGGCCAAATCCACCATGGATTGGAACACTTATAGCAGTTATCCCAATGAACAACTCATCCACATCAGGAACATCAGATCCTAATGTGCCTTCAAAAGATAATATTAATTGAATAAAACATATTCCTTTAAACCAAAAGTATTATGTCTTGGGGAAATTATCTCATCTGTCGGATTAGTTATAAATCATGGATGCTATGAGTCTTCCAAAAGACCTCCAGGAAGCACTTATAGAGGCCTTTTCAAATCCCAATGATTTTGACATCAATGTCCCTACTACAGAAGAATATAGTACTGAGAATTATCCTACAGAATTCCATGCAGTCATTTACATCACCAACCAAGATGATGATGCTATTATACAAGGATGTTTTTGGGATCTGTCTTCAATATTTCAAAACTTTGAAAACTCAATCGTAGACACCAAATCAACGTATTGGGTAACCCAATCAGGTAATGGATGGATAACAGGATAGTTTGAGGTTGATTTAGTTAAAATTAAGTAGCCCAATGTACCCTCTAATCCCTTAATGGATGCATGATACCTTGAGGATACACCTTCTGAACAACAAAATCAATGAACGCCTCACCAAAATGATCAAATAGATCATATACAGGGAAATTTTGAGATTTTTTAAAACAATGTCTATTCCATTTGGAATGACCGAGTCCCAAGATAATTCATCTCATGTTTGGAAAACTTCATAGTCCTATTTTTAAATCCCAAGAAGCCAAAAAATTATGTTGATGAGGATCTACCAAACTATTTCTTCCTCTATTAAATTTGGGTGCATACCATCTAGGATTGTTTTGTTTTCAAGGACCTCCTTTTAAATATGGTAGATTATAGGAAAGTTAAACTAAAAAATTTATCAGCCTAGGAATAAAATGTTTTTGTTACTGATCTAAAGGATGTAGGATTGTGGAAATAAGTTAAAATCAGGAATGTACAAAAATTAGATTATTGTATGGCCAGAAAAAGTAAACAATCGGACTCATTTTATTATATGAACATGGTTGTAGCAACAAACTGTGTCTCTCACCTCTTATGCTATAACAAATATTGCTTCATTATAATCACAGTCCTCTAATGGCCCATCCTTAATGAAGAGACATGGATGGAAGGATAAGGAACAAAAAAAATAAGATGAGTTCATGTCAAGGCTAAATATTTCTTTGACCTGAGGAGATTTCATGTAGACCATCTCAAAATCATGTTCACTTCCCCCACTAAACCATACAAAATATATATACCCATAAGTAGAATCTTTATTAGATAACGAGATTATCATTGGTTTTATTAATGTCATTCACATAATGTATCCCTACTAAAATGATGATTGTGATTATGAATCTAATTTCCCTGAAATTTAGTTGAGAACTAGGTGATGATGTCGTTAGTCTTGAGGGTATAGGGTAAGACATGGTCATTCTATGAGCCACTACTTCAACAAATCCCCCGCTCAAACCATCTACATGGATGGATCTCATGGTAAATATCTCCAACAAAATCTATAGGAATAAGAGAGTTCTTACTCTGCACATGACAGGGTCTTCCCTGACATGACTAAATTGGATAACTAGTTATAGGATACACCATCACCGCTTTAGTAGGTAGACAGACCTAGATGGACTAATCCTCAATGGACAGGAACTATTCTAGCACCTTTCCCAATGAACAACCCATCCACATCTGGAACATCATATCCTAATGTGCCTACAAAAGAGAATATCTGTTCTAGAAAACACATAACTTAAGACCAAAAGTTTTATTTCTTGGGGAAATTATCCCATGTCTCGGCAATGTTATTAATCCTAGATGCTCGGAGCCCACAAAAATACTTCCAGGAAGAACTTATTGAGGCATTTTCAATCCCCCAAGAGTTTTAAGTCAATGTCCCTACTACTGATGTATATCATGTAGTGAATTATCCTACAAAATTACATGTAATTATTTACATCACCAACTAAGATTATGATTCTATCATACAAGGAAATTCCAGACCCTTGTATATATCTGGCTGGCTAAATAACATTAAAATCCGACGAGTATTCATTAACAATGGATCAATAGTGCACCTCTTCGCATTTGAGACACTTCGTCAAATGGGCCTTAATGAATTTATCTTTTCTCCATCCACTGTGTTTTTATAGTGTAATGAAAATAATGGGAATTATCCTATCGATGATATCACACTTTTCACTCAATTTAAAGATCTTGTATCCAACTCAAGGTTCATGGTGGTTCAGAATGAAACAACATTCAGTGTTTTTCTGGGAAGACATTGGCTACATCATCATGGATACATTCCTTTTCTGTACTACCAATGTCTCAAATATTATATTAATTGTCAAATTGGGACATTTTATGGTGGTAATGCCTTGTTTAAAACATGTGAAACACAATAAATCGATGCAAGGTTTTATCAAAACGGAGGAAAATATTTCATGGCTTATGATCCACTAGAATCAATTACCAAATGGATTTGAGATAGTCACAACTAACCCTTTCATGTATCATAGTGCAGATTATGTTCTTATTATTCCTAAAATTGAACGGGTGGTCCATAATTTGAAAATTCATTCAGCATATTCCATAATTTAAATAACAATAGCTGATCCCAATGGAGATTAAGAAATTATCATCACTTTAAAATGATAAAAAAATCTTGAATGGAAATGTATTCATCTTATCCCTTGTTCTTCAAAAAGCATGCATTATCTAGAAAAGTTGGATGAATTCATCATGAATATATGTGAATGAGAAAAGATTCATTCTTAGTCCCTTTTTCCCCTTTAGGAATTTAAGAAGGATACATGCTAGCATGTTATCCCAAAATGATTGCCTCATCCTCCAAATATCAAAATGGAAACTACCCTCTTCTATCTAAGGATCATGATTTATTATATCCTCCCAAAGAAGAAGAAAAAATAGTAGAGAATAAGGAATAAGAATAGGAAGAGGAAAGAGAGGATTATCTCACGGTCTACCCTATATCATTTTAAGAAGGCATATCTTCAACCATGGATTAAATTAGATAAGTAAATATGGGAACATAAAATAATCCATGACCTACTCTAATTAGTGAAGCCTTGACTACCTAAGAACAAAAACAATATAAATCCTTCTTAATGTATAACAAGGATGTGTTTACCTGTAATTTCACAAATATTCAAGGTCTTGACCCAGAGGTGGCCACCCCTCACTTGGATTTTCCAAAAGATCGTCGGGGATACACGAAAGAATCCAGGAGGGAACACCCGACTCATGCCTCCAAAATTGATGGTGATGTGGGAAAATTCATCATAGATGGCTTCATTAGAGAGGTAAAATACCCAAAATGGTTATCCAACATTTTCCCAATGAAATAGAATAATGAAAACATCATATTTCGCATCGATTTTAGATATCTCAATTGGAATTTTCCAACAGATAACTTCCTAGTTCCAATCACAGAACTCCTAATTGATGTCACAACTGGAAACCAAGACATTTCGTTCATGGATGGATACTCTGGGAACAATCATATCTATAAATACATGTATAATGAAGAAGTCACATCCCTCAGAGAACCTCCAAGCATATTCTACTATTTGGTAATTTCCTTTTTCTTGAATAATGTTGGTGCTACATACCCACATGATATGTGTCACATAATCAAACCCATCTTGAGAAAATTTGGTGAATACTAAGTTGATTATCTTGTGTCCAAATATATGAAATGTTCTAATCACATGGATGACTTAGAAACCATATTCATCATGATTTGATACAACAATCTGATTATGAACCCCTTGAAATGTAATTTGGTGTAACCTAAGGAAAATAACTCAGCTTCACCATATGGAATTGTCATTTCGAATTTGATACCGAAAATAATAAAGCTATCATTATTATATCACCAAATTTAATCTTGATACAGTTAAAGGGACTTCATGAACACTTGGACAACATTCCGTGCTTCATAGACAACCTAGTATTAAAATGATTACCACTCACCAAATTTATGATGAAGTGTTCACTTATCAATGGACCAATGAATTCCAAAAATCAGTTGATTCTATCACAAAATAACTCTTGAGCCTATAGGTAAGGATTCCCCCTATTGAAGGAAATTCACTCATTCTGTATTTCATATCCTTAGAGAGTTCACTGGGATATTTCATTACAAAAAATAATGATGTCAATAATGAAAACATACATTATTATCTAAATATAACCTAGCTCAATAAGGAAACTCTATATTTAGATATAGAGTATAGATTCGTAGAATTAATATTTTTAGTTCACAAGCTAAGGCACTACCTTTAGAACCATGAGATCTACTTTATCTCTTCGATAACCAACTGTAATTTATCCTTAGTCATCATATGTAGATACAACATCTATGATGATGGAAAGTTATCTTAAGGTTGTTTGATATTAATTTAATGCCTCATAATGCTGTGAAAGGAAAATACTTAAAATACTCCCTCCCTGATCTCCCACCTACAGAAGAGACATCATTAATTACTAAACTACCTAATGAAGATATTTTCTCTATTCAGTGGAACCCTCAAACATTGGAAATTCATTTTAATGGTGAATCCATGATTCCAGAGAGGAAGAAAATAGAAGACCACATGATTAAAAAATTTAGGTTTGGTGTCATTCTTATCTCCCAAAAAATAGTAGTGGTTACGTACTTATCCCTATTATCATAAGCGGGTACCAATAATGAGGAAAAATATCAAGCTCTTTTTGCAGTCATGGAATTTTCAATCCATGAACCAGTGAACCACTTAAAGGTGAGGGGTGATTTAGAATTGATAATAAAAATGATCAACAGGGACTATTACTTATGAAAAGAATAAATAATTACCCTATGTGATTATGTCTAAGTGTTGAGTGAAAAATTTCTCTTGGAGTCAACATTTACTCATGTCCCACAATCAAAAAATGAAACTATATCTCAGGTAGTACAAAATCAGTCTAAAATAGTCATCAACAATCTCCATCGTCGAATGGTTTCACCTTTTTTTAGATGAGATAATAACAAAGAAATGAAATAATTCCCATCCTTGAGACATATAACCCTATAAAGGGATGGATGAAAAACTTCTTGGAATATATCTACATTGAAATACATCCACCAGATATGGTTGGAAGAGAGAATATCTGATGATGGGACGATAATTTTAGTATTTATGATGGCCCAAATCATCAAAATGTCCTTAACACTAGATGTATTGATGGAGACATTATTAGATATGTTGGTGGAGATGATAATATAGTTTTTATGGAAGAATTTAATGTATGTGACTGTGATGACAATCAATCAGGGTATAGTCTTTCTGATCAAATATAAAGGCATGGATACATCTAGCCTTCAATGATGCAAGATTTCACAGAATTAACTAATATGTTTTATCCTTTATAAGTGAATTCCAATTTCATCCATCAACCCCCAGATTTTCTACATACAACAAAATACTCCAGTCCATTTTCCACATGGGGAATGGATTTTTTTGAACCATATCCTCCAAGTACGGCTAAGCAGTTCAAGTACATCCTTAATACTACCAATTTCTTCTCTTAATATGAATAGGTAATACCCCTCAATGATTTCAAATAAATACAAATAGTTAGTTTTTTTAAAATGTATCATCATTAAAAGAATTGGTGTCCCTCTCCCCATTTTGATGGAAAATGTCACCAGTTTATGTTTTGCTAAGGTTGATAAGATATATTAGGAGTAAAATATCAAATCTAATCACTTATCTAACTATCATAAAGTGGAAAATGGATAGATATATTAATTTTAAAAATACCCTATCAAACATATACCAAAATATGGTGGCTTAAGATATGAATTCCTAGAATGATAATATCTTGCATGCCTTATGTTCTTATCAAACTACTACATGTACTACTATGCAAGAAAACATGTACTCATTGGTGTAACGAAAAGAAGAAATCCTTCCGATTAGGTTTAGTTTCCATCACTCTGTATTTCTATTTCTGACTAGATATCCATAGATGAGGAATCAAAAAAACAATTGGATGAGTTGGAATGACTAGATGAAAAGAGATTATACACATTGCTTCACTTGGAGGAGTATCTGAATCAGATAACACAATACATTACAAATATGGTCTATATTCAATCATTCCTTAATGGAGAGTCAGTATTTGTAATTAGGACTCCATTGATACTATGAATGAATTATTTAAAGCTTGAACACATTTTGTATAGACCATACTCCATACATATGTTCTACTCTTGTGGATCTTATTCCTTAATCTATCCAGATAAAGAACACACTACAACTCATACCAATGTAGGTTTTGTAAGTAATAAATTTTGATAATAAAATAGTTATTTTATTAGATGTAAGATGTTAAAGTGAATATCCCCATTAGAATACACATTTCATAATTCTAAAATGTGTAACATCATCATCCTTATCCCATGACAATAAACTTCATGACACGAGGTCCTAGTCGCCTGACCTAAAAATGAACAACACCATTTTTCATCACCACATAAATATAAAATGTGTGGTTAATATCTACCTTATTTAATGTTAAGGAACCCCCAAGACACCATCATTATATGATCCTTATTGTCCCTAAAAATATTTGTAGTATTTATGCATAAATATTACTCTCATCATTGCCACTCCCTAGTGGAACTTAATTTCCATTTATCCTTATGTTTGGATCAAACCTGCATGGAGACTAACATTCAAAGAACTATGGATTTATTGATTCATTCTCTAAAAAGGTATGAAGTGACATTTGGGATTTATCCCTTGGTCCTGCCACAATGTTTCTTTCACACCAAGTTACCCACATCCCCACCACATGAAAATAAACAACACTATTTGTGGAGGACTATGTGTGGATTGATTCTCATTCTAATGAGATACATAGTGATTAATAGTTCTCCAATATCAGGCCCATCTATGACTTTGAAATGAAAAAACTTCCCTTCCCCTGTGTGTGAACAAATTTTATACTAGGAAATATTCCAGAACACATGGATTGATTCTTATAACATATTATGTCTTCGTCCCATCCATTATTCTTAGAAATATAAAAATATTAAATCCCCCATTCTCACAACAAAAATCAGTTGGTTTGGGGAACTTTTGTGAAAAAATACATGTTTTTTGATTTATTCCCTAATAAGATACGTAATAACCCCCAAATATCCTATCTTAGGTCAAAACATAACGTTGATAAGAAATCCCCCACTCTCTATGTATGGATCTGACCTGTACTGTGAGAATTTCTAAAAACTACATATGGATTGACTATCATACCATCAAGATATGTTGTGATGCATGGATCTCCAATCCTGGGCCCATCCATGATTTTGTAAAAAAAAACCTCTTCCTATTCCCCATGAACAAACAAAATCCACATAGGGTCCCTTTCAATGAATTGTGCCTTGATTATCATTATAGTGAGATGTGTGGTGTTACCTAGACATCGTGATTTAGGCCCTAAAATTAGTGTAAAATTATTGAAAGTCCCCTTCCCCATAAATTTTTTGATATGTGTGGGTGAAAACTCTTAATAACTATGTCTGAATTGATTCTCATCCAATTGAGTTATATATTGACGCTTTCATCTTATACCCTAGTCCATCCATTATTCGATCATAAATCCCCTTTAATTCATACGCACAAATCAGATGTACATAGGGAGATTGTCTAGGACCACTTGAGGCATGATTCTCATCCCAATGAGATAAATAACGATGCCCAAGTCCTACACCTTGTTTCAACCGTAATGTTCTCCCCCTTTCACATCAGTTCATATTGTCCTTACAGCATGACATTAAACTATAGGGAATCTCAAGAACTATTTGTGTATTAATTCTCTTCCTAATGAGATATGTAGATATGATTAGATCCTATATCCTGGATGAGAAACCATATAATTGATATGTCCATATCCTTTACTTATGTTACCTTTATGATAGAGAATAATCTTTTACCACTCCTTGTTTCTCACACAGAGCACAAATCAGATGGGATTAGCTTTTTGGTAAATATTTCTCGGCACATGTAAGGTGTTTCTATTCAATTGGAGGCTATAATGGTTCTTACTCCAAGACCTTAAAATGAACACCATACATCCTTACCAAATGAAGGTAAACTGTATGGTCCCAAAAATAACTATGTATAGTTTGATTATCATCCATATGAGATACATAGCTACTCTCTAGTATTCTATCCTAGGCCCAGATGAAGTAAAACATATAAAAATCCCCAAATCTCCCTTGAATGAGTCAGATATACATGGGGGGATCCAATACAAGTTCGCACATTACACGTTAACTCATATCAATTAGAACTATTTTTGGATTTATTCTCATCTCGTTGAGATACATAGTAAATAGTAAGACTTAAGAACATTCCCCATTCATGGGGTTAATGAAAATTTCCCCTCCACTACATACAATAAAAAGTCAACCCTGGAGATTTTATCTTGGATCCTCTTCTTAGAGAGCTCTCTAAGGAAACCGGAGACATCCCCATTCTATATATGAGTCATTTCTTTGTATGGGACTCAAAATTATTGTCTAGCATCGGACCAAATGCTTTCGTAGGGAATTGTACCCTTCCTCCTTCACGGGTCATACTATTAATATTAAATATTGTTAGATATTAATAATCATTCAACAACTTCTGATGGAATAATTTATCATACATGATATCTCATTAACCTAACTATGTAGTAAATACCCCAATTTGACTTGTATAAACTTCTCACATAATAGCCCTATTAACCTAAAGATTCCACTGTTTGAAGATGTAATGTGTTCCCCATTTTGACTTGCATAAAACATCCCTCATAATGGGGTTGTCAACCTACAGTAACATCACCCTCAAGAGAATCCTTTTCTGTCCATTTAATCTTTTATGATGGTATACTGGAACTTAGTAATCATCAAAAATCCCTTATATATTTGTCCCATATCCTTTATCCAGACCTGAAACTCTCCATTAATGCGTTTTATAATTTTTCACTTTTACTTTTTTAGAACCTGTTGGAATAAAGTTGAGTTATTTGACCACATATCATTCATTGATTCATTGATATTTTGGCCCTTGTCGAATGACCTAAAACCACATGCACTATACATTCTGTGTTTGGGGGAAAACACTATAGAGAATATATTCCCAAAATTCTTTGGAAATCATGACTTGAAATAGAAATTCTATATTCATGTAAATTCTCTAAAAACCAAACGATATTATTAGGAAAACCTGAATCTCCATAAACTATCCTCATATTTTAGTGATACAATGTCATTATTATTGAGATATCATTTACCTGACTGTGAATTATATTCCCTACGTATCCTTGCATAAATTTGTCCACATAATGAGCAAGTCATTCTTAGGATACCTTTTTTGACTATACAGTTCATGCCCCATTTTTCCTTGTATAATATAGTCCCCATAAAAGGGGTTTAAAGAAATGGTAACATTGTTCTTCATATAAAGACCTTATCTAATGCAAAAATCCCTTTATACCAAATAATTATTTAGACATGGGAATCACTAAATCATTGCTTAATATTATCCCCTTTCAATACCGAATATAGTAGCATATTTTTAGAAAAATTTCAATTAATTGTAGAACCATCAAAACACTGGTCAAAGCTAAAGACCTTAAATTAAAATCCATAGATGTCCTTACTACATGACTTTAAACTAAAAAACCCACTAATGTCATTAATACATGAATTTTAACTGTTATCCCCCTAATGTCCATTCTACATGACTTTAAATTACACAATATAACGTCTTTATTGCATGACATTAAACCACACATGATTGGTTCCCCATTAGTTTTTGTTCTAATAAAAATGTCTAATTTACTCTCATATGTCCTTCTTTAGAAAATCCATCTTCAATGGTCTTAAAACATCCAAATCATAAAATTACATTTTTCACCAAAAAATGAATGTAAAACTCTTTTACCTTACTATAAAGTACATTCCCTGAGTTTTCCTTGCATATTTCACCCACAAAATGGACTGTCAGCCTAAGGATACCACTATATGACTACACAGTATTTTCCCCAGTTGGGATTACATAAAACAACCAATATAGCGGGTTTCAAACCAATGGAAACATCATTTTTAGGAGAGAACTTCTCTATTCTCAAATATCATGTTTTATATTTAGTGATAAATAATTTTCTATATAATCTCCTTGGTAGTATCTAAATAATATATGAATATCCCTAAAAATAAACCCTTTTTTATAAATAATCACAAAATTCATGGTCAAAGTAGTTCGATTTAAAACATTATCTTTATTAGTCTGACATTTATGACTATAAACATCCCAAAAAAGATGCATAATACTCACCAGGATGAAATCCCACAAGGGAAAAATTGGATAGACATCGAATCTCATCATGCTAGACCTATAATATTTATGGTTTAGGACATATTTGGAAATAAAAACGTAAAATTCACAAATCTTATTAGGATGGAAAATCAAAAAGAAAAAGGGAAAGGATAATTAAAATTTAAGTCTCACCCACTGTCTCTTCATCATTTAGAGATTAGTAAAAAATTATAGTGATGATACAAAATACAGAACATTTATAGGGTTATCTATATGGCCCTATTAAAATTAAAACTACACTCGTTATGCTTCTTGGAATAGGTGAAAAAATTAGAGCACCCCATACCTATCATTGAGATTATGACTTGACGATATTAAGATGTAATGTTATTAAAATTATCTTTGATGTTACGACTATAGGGAGAAATCATGGGATGATTATATATATGACTGGAATGAAGATTATTTTCATTTATAGAGAAAAAATGGAGGAACATCCACAAATTGGAGTTTCTCATTCATATATTAAAAGAGGTCTTCATAGTAACACTTCATCTATTGAATGCCCTCTGCAGACCTATCATCTAACTGTTGAAACTCAGTCAGTCGACCAACTTCAATATCACCATCTTGAAAAAAGAGATTTTATGTTAGAAAAATGGATCTTTCCCCTTTCAATTGATATTATTCTAATGATTTGTAGAGTCGTTTGTGTACCTATTGAGCAACAAACAATTCTTACTAAATGTGCGACACTTCAATTGTCTGGTCTATAATTTTATGGTTGAATTATGTCAATATTTATTCATGGTTGGCCTCTACCTGGGATACTGAAGATCTAAAACCATCATCATTGTCTGTAGTTTGGAATTTATAAGGTCATGTTGATGTTTATGCACATTCTACAACTAGATAATGGTCTCATTCAACGTTGTATAGATTGAACGATAATAAAATTCTCCAAATCCATTGAGGTTAAGTAGTGCTAGAAGTCGGCCAAAATGAGAAGGTAGGACTTCCAAAAGAGTATCTGAAATAATTTTCCAGATGATACCCCAAGTCTATTTGTGTGTAATGATGATGGAAGGTTGTGTCTCAAAGTCTAAATAGGAGCCACTACCATGAGGTGAGATGTACTCAAGAATTAAATAATATATCTTGATTTAAAACACTATGATGTAGGATGCATCCGATAATTATTTTCCCCTCATTAATGGTGACACCATTCACATAAATGTTGATATAGGGATCACTGATGTGTTTCACAAGCCATTTCTATGGGAAATATTTATTATATTCTAGATTGTGGGAATCATCATAATAGTATGCCCATACAGAGGAAGATAGTTACTTCAATGATACTCATGCTGATATCGAATGAGTACATTTGTAAATTTGGTATGGGTTGTCTCGATAACATCGTAATACTCTGGTTCAATGGATTTCATCATTTGAGTATGACACACAATAGCTTACACAGTTGTCATCATTAGGGAATCCATTGGGGAAACTACAATAAGACACCAAAATTTATCATTATCTTAAAATATTTAATTATGAATTTTTGAATTTTATCTTAGTGAAATTATCAAATTTGGAAATAGAAAATATTCTCATATCTCCTTTGAAAAGGTACCATTCACAGGTCTTTCAATATGGTTTCCCATGCAGGTCCCTCAATGAGGTCCTTCTATGTATCCCTTTTGACTAATATGAATTGGCACTACCCCATTTCATAGATGGATATACATTGAGAAAACTTTTTAAATACCTTTTTTGGTGCACAGTGGGACATAACTGAACAATGGTGGTTCACAATGAGAGAAAAATTCAAAAAATTCATTGAAGAAAGTGAAAATGCCATGTTGTATTTATATGCACCACATTCCTTTTCCACTAACCTACTCTTTTAACTTATGTTTCCGACCTTCTCCCAACAACCTATGTTGATGACTACTATGGAAAAGCTAGGTAGAGTAGTTATGTGATCAAACGATAATCCTTCATAATCATTTTCAGGACTTTTTTACTCCATACTAAATCCTCCTCCTACATTCGGATCCAATCCTGATGTGGGGATTTTATTTCCACTCCATTTTTTTAAAATAATTAAAAAATATTATCAAGTCGATATTATATATATTAATATTCAAAGAATCTTCAATGAATCCAATACTTCTTTCCAAATAGACATATATGAGACACATGTGCACTAATCCACTATCACAGGTCCTGCCAGTGGAGCCCAAAAGGCACAACCCCCCTACACCAAGAACCTCAAACCATAACATATGTTGGGGACCTACATCAAATAACTAAGTAGTCTTATTATTCCTACACCCCTGTGTGAGACAACTACATGGTGGACTAGTACAGAAGACCTATGATGATAACTCCATTCTATTAAGCCCCCTCTCTACCAATAAAAAGGACCCTTGGGATACTCATTTTTAGGGAAAAAATATTGGAAGAACCCTTGAAGCATTAATTCTATAGAACCTTCAACCAGGCCAACAAATCTTTCCAGTTTCTATAAAAACATGAGATAATAGAGTATTAAAGTGGATAATAATGATCGAATTCCCTCATGGTATAAATACATAAGACGTATGCATGTGGACTATTAATTCCTAAGGAGAAACCACCTTTGTGAGGCTCCGTTCCCTAATCAGGGACCTGTGTGAGACCCTTTCATGGATACTGTAGAAGACTTAGGGTGCTTAGGATAAATACTAACCCAGGTTCTGTCACTCGGTAGTCCATTTCCAAAAGAATATCATGCTCATGCTTCCCTTATCACCATATATAGATACCTTTCATTTCCTCATATAACCTACATGGCACACATGTGTGACACAACAACACTAAGCACCTACACTCAGGTTCTATGGTATCCATCCCTAGAGACCTCTTCAAATCCACTCATGATAAGGACTCTCCTTCAATGGATCCATAGTTTGAAAGGGCTAAGTTGAAACCTCCACCAAGACCTCTTGATTTAAAAATCCATGGGAACTTTCTTGTTTTAATGTCACCCACTTACATTTGGATTTATACAGTTAGAGGATTCCCACACATGACCTATCAGAGGATAAGAATCCTCAGGGCATCTGTTTATTTATATACCTATGGTCACATTGACCCTTACCCAAGGGAAAATGTTGAGGAGTTCCCAGTCTCTAATTATGGGGAAATAAATATGTATTTCTATTCTCATCATTGATATCCAGAGACTATGGTACATTGTAGTGATAGTGAGGATTACATTTGTATTTTCATTTTAATAGGGAATGAAATCCTCCTCCTTCACTACTTAAACAATTTTAGGGAACCCATCCCGGTGTATTCTCTTCAACTTTCATATGTGAGGTTATATTCCTACTCTTCTCTACATGTGCTTCCTTCATGTTCATCCATTTCTCACATTGGAATCTCCTTCAATGTGAACTAAGGAGACCGAAGTGTAATCTCCCTCACATCTTCTACTATATCCCTAACATATTCCACCAATAGAGGAGTAAATGCTTTTGGTTTTTCAATTCATCTGCTTCCTCTTGTCTCTCACACAAATCATGACTCATGTTATCTTAGACGTTATTGATAATCAGTAAAACCCCATAATCCACCTAAATAATTGAACTACTATATCTCTGATTTTTGTTTACCATGATATGTAGGGATCCCACTTGGGGCTTGAGATAAGTGGAAATCCTCTGTAGGAAGATCCCATAATCATATTTCTCTTAATCTGGGTATCCTCATCAAGGATAAATCTCGAGATAAGATTCAAAATTTCAATGAGTGAAAACATGCCTAATCATCCATTCACTCGGGATATCCATCTCACGAGTAACCATAACCTATCATCTCAAAGGGTTATACTCAACTATGATACATACCATAAATTTCCTCTATAGGCATGGGACCTCACCAATGAGCTATGTGGGTTTTGATTCCAATTCAAATGTGATATGTCAGAATCCTCCCTGATTTCCAACCCCAACATTCTAAACCAACCATGTTCATTTGGGCGACATCCCCACCAGGGTCTAATTCAAAATGTAAACTCAAATCCCTTCCATGTTCAATGGGCTATTTCAACATATCTCCAACTCCAAACATTGAATATATGCATTCCACCCAGACATCCATACCGCATGATATTAAAATTTTTGATTGGTTCATTATCACATTACAATAAAATGTATGATGTTTCCTATATTGTGACACCGAACTATGTGGTTTCTGATTTTTTCCAAAGGGATGCATATGAATCCCACTTATGGCTTTGATCCCAACATCATAAAAAATTCTATCTCATTGGATGACGATAAATTACAGAGTGACATTAATCTACATGGATGACTATTATCTCTATAGTGCCCCACTACATGAATAGAAAAATAAAATTATCATAATAATGAACAAATAATCTCTATGTGGTATATAATTGGATACCATAAATGGATATCCATGGATACATATAGATTTCTCCATTAATAAAGAACCTAAAATACATATAGATGATTTTTATTTCCACATATGCTAATAAATTATTTCTTATATAGGGAAAAATCACATCATACTTGGGAAATAATGAATGATTCATGAACATATCTTTAATATATAATAGATTCCTAGAGTGAGCATAATTCCCCTCACAGGGGTGTGATGAGACTAACCTCCCATCATATCGACCCATGAATGTTCTTAAGCATCATGGTGGAATATCCCTAATGAGTGCATGCCTATGGATTGAAGTTTCCTATAGATACAAACCAATGGGTATTCCATATTCCTAAAATTAATCTAATGGAATCCATTCATATATAATGATTTCTTCAATGAAGTCACATTTCAATGGGAAACATTTTTTGAAAACCCCATTTAATAATGGATGGAAAATAAATTACAAAGGCGTCATTGAATATATTATGTATTAGGTAATCCACATAGAATCCAAGAGTTCTATCCGAATGGATCTACACCGGATACCTCTGCACAAAGACACTTGTATAAGTCATTCCAATGCATCCAGAAAGGCGTTACCCCCCTACATTGAGGACCAACACTAAGGACCCACATTGGGGACCTACGTTGGGGACCTATGCGGTCATGTTATTCATACACCCCTACGTGTGAGACATGTGATGTGGACCTACGCAAAATACCTAAACTGACTAATATATCTAACCAGATCCCATGTTTTCCAATAATTTGGACCCTTGGAATGGTTATTTGGATGACTCCAAAATTAGAATATCCCTTGGAGCTCTCATTGAATAAATCATTTTCCCAAGTCCCCCAAATTTCTCTGTTATCTCTCTAAGACATGATAGAAGATAAAATTAAAGGGGATAATAATTATCAATAACCCCTTAGGGTCTAAATAATTAACATTCATGCATGAAAAATATTCATCCCGAATGAGAAACCACATGCATGAATCCCCATTACCTATTTAGGGACCTACACAATATCCATTCAAGGACACCATAAGAGCCCTATAGTGATTATGTTAAAAAAGTGCCCAAATTTTGTCCCTTAGGTGTCTATTTACAAGGCATATCCAGCCCACATCGACCTTTTTACCCTATGTGGATCCCTTTCAGTTCCTCATAGGAACTATTTGGCATACCTATGTTGCACACATATGCCAACCACCTATGCCCATGACCCACACAATTCATCATTCATGACCTCTTCAAATCCACTCATGGTAGGACCTCTCTGTCCATGGAACTCGTTTCTGAAGGGGACACAGTTGAAACCTCCACCAAGAAATTTTTCTATACAAAGCATTGGGAAAAGGTATATATTCATGTCTCCCATTTCGATTTGAATTTATAAGTTCATGGGTCTCAAATAATTTTCCTATCAGAGTGTATGGATCCCCAGGGAGTTTTTAGATTGGGATATCAATGGTCATGTGGATCCTTAACTTAGGGATAGTTTTGAAGAGTTCCTGGTCTCAAATTCATGGGATATGACAACATTCACCCCTTATGGTCTCTAAAATTCATAGTCTCTAGTTCATAGTTGGAGGGGTGAGGATTATTCATTTATATACTTTTGACAGGGAATGAAATCCTTCTACCTCACTATGTGGCCAATTTTGGGGTAGCCATCATGATATAGGCTCCTACCATTTCTAGTAGGAGGTTATAGTCTTGATCCTATCTACCTCTGCATCTGTCACTTTAATTCCTTCCTAACATTGGACTATTGTTCAATGTAAATTGAGGAGAGGGAATTTTTGTACCTCCAGCCTCTTCCACCTTAACACCAACCTCTTCCACCCATACAGGATGACAGTCATGTGGTTTTTAAAATAATTTACTTCCTCTTGTTTCTCACACTGATCATGACTTATTGGGTATTAGATGTTAATTATTTGCATGAGAACCAAAAAATTCACTAGAATGATTTAACTATGAGAACTCTGATTATTTTACTAGGATATGTTGGATGCTCAGTTGGATCTCAAGATCAATGGGAATCCTTCTTAAGAACAATCCCCAATCATATTTCTTATAATATGTGTATCCTCATTTGGAGTAATCTCCTATTTAAGCTCCCAAATCAACATGAGTTAAAATATCCCTCATTGTCCCTTTCACAGGGGAAATCATTCTCAGGAGTAACCCCATCCTATCATCTCCAAGGGCCATACTTCTCTGTGAGACATATACATGAGGACCTATATAGGCATGGTTACTCACTAATGAACAATGTGGGAATTGATTCCCATTCAAATGGGATAGATAAGAATCCTCCATGATGTTCAAACCAAACATCGAAGACCAACACTATTCTATTGGGACTCATCCCTAGTTGGGTCTAATTAAAATTAGAAACTCATATCCCTTTCAACTTACATGGTATATTTCAACATAAATCTCACACTAAACATTGACTAGGAGGATTAGAGTTAGAAATCATTACCACATGACATTAAAAATTATGATTTGGTACTTATCACAAGACCATAAAAAAGGTATGATGTGTCCTATTATGTGTCATCAAAAATCATCGGTTATGATTCCATTTACAAGGATATTTAGGAATACCACTTATATGTTCGATCCCTACAACATAACAACATACATCTCCCTGGATGAAAATAAAGTCTATACTGAAATTCTTCTACATGTATGACCATAAACAGTAGAGTTCCCCATTGTGTGGCTAGAAAGTAAGCCTCATTGTAAAATCGTCCATGGAATCTCTATATAGTATATCAAAGGATATCATCAATGTATAACCTCAAATACATGTGGATGATTTTTAATTCAACATAATATAGGAATTGATTTCTAATATTGGGATAACTCACATCATACATGGTAATTAATGAAGGATTCATAAACATATCTTAAATCAATAGGAGAGTCCGGAATTGGGAAATACCCCCCCCCCCCCCCCAACGGGTGTGATAATCCTTACCTCCAATCCTATAGAACAATTTGAGTTCATGAGAATCATGGTTCAAAATACCTAATGATCACCTACCTTTATAATGTAGGTAACTATGGATACAGAACTATTAGTATTTTTTGGTTCCATGAATGAATCCATTGGAAACTATTTAGAAATAATAAATTCCCCAATGAAGTAATAATTCCATGGGAAAAAAATACTCTAACATTGATTAATGTTTCCTATTACCTAGAATTATAACCATTATATGAATGTAATATATATTTATTATATATGTATTTAATTTAATCCATAAATGTTATAGATGGAAAATGTAATTCATCATTCATGGTGACACTAGGTCATATGCACACATGAATGCTGATTCGATTTACATAATATATGAAATTAAATAATTATAGGGAATATATTAACATTATAGAAACGTATTTTTTCATATATATGACTTACATTTATTAATGTTACAATTATTCCCTTCCAGGAAAAGCGATAGTGAGAAATGACTCCCATCACATTGCTAGGTGGTAGTCTACTATACACACGAATGACATTATCATATCCCCCAAGAAATAGAAAGTAAAAAATGTATATATGATATCATAATTATATAAGTATAATTATATTAAATAAATAATATATAATCATATAATATATATTTATTACCATACCACTAAAATCAAAATGAAAAAAACATCACTTTGGTTTGTGGGGTGGTATTTTGTCGTACACACGATTGACATTGTTACTTTTCAGTGGGATGGGATTTTATAATTCATATTGGTTATTATAATTAAATAGGTATAATAGCATCATAAATATAATATATAAATATTAAATTATTCATTATATCCATTCATTAGTGGTTTTGATGGAAAACAAAAAAACATTGGTTCACGAGGCGGTAGTCCATCGTACACACAAATGATAAATTCATAACCCATTTTAAGGAAGAGGAGAATTATTTATGTTATTCCATTTACATAATAAAATATAATTATATGTAATATAATTTTATTATTATATCAGATTTATTTAATAAAAGTAGAACTTGGTGGAGAAAAAATTAAATGAAACACTCTTTAGGTACACTACCTCTTCCTCAGACATCTTATTTTAGATTTCACCAAGAGCCTTCGAGATTATGTTAATGCACATAATAGGGCTTCTAGGATGATGAGACTGAATTAAGGAGGATATTGGGTATATAATTGGATAAACAAGATGGTTTTGGATGTTTCAATATTATAGGAGAAGGGCATCCTTTTAAAATTGTGCTGGGTGGTGAACTTGTAGTTTTTCAAAAGAAAACTGTGTACCCACATTATTAACATTCCAATTGGAATAAAAATGGAAAATTTTAAATTATTGAAGAGTTAAGGTATAAATATTTACATTAAATGTGTTTTTGATAATTTTTGGATCATTTTAAACCCTTAACATTTTGGATTAACCACGTGGTAAACACATTTTAACCTTAACCAAATTCAATAATTTTTACAATTTTTACTATTTATTTTTGTCCACATATATTCTGACAAATAATGATTTTATATATTATGATAATTAATAATATATAATTTCTTTCTTATAAGTTAAAATCATAGTAGTGGCATTATTTGAATAATTATTTTACCCATAGATGTGATGAGAGAACATGGTTTCTAAGAGAATTTTTTCATAAGTAGAGAATATTTTAATATCAAAATTCAAAATTAAATTGATTAAAATGATGTATTTTGGATTAATAGACATATAATTGAACTGATTTTATTTTTAAATGCACATATATAAAATTTCTATATTTTTAAATGCCTCAATAGTAATGAAAATATTAAATAAACAATAGTATTTTTTACTAATCATTGAAGATATCTGTCTTCGCAAAAAATTCTCTAAAATCACCCCAATATTATTTTGAAATTTAGATTTTAGTTTTTCTGATAATTTTGTAAAATAAATATTAAATAAAAAAAATAAATTAATTTCATAAAATTTTCTAAAATTTTGATAAAATAATAATTATATAAATACATTTTTAAGTATAAAACTGGGTTTATTTTATCTCATTCCATGAATGTACATTCAATAAATGTTAAATATTATATTGAATATATAAAATATTAATTTAATTAATATATTTCTTTAAATTTTATATTTTTTAATTTATTTATGTTAATGAAATTGGTTCATAAAAAGTTTTCTTCATACAAATATTTCCTTTCTTTTCAAATTGTTTCTATTTTCCTTTTATATTAATTAGTCACCAAAAAAACATTTTATAAACATGTGTAAAGATTATATTTTGATAATTTAGTTAATCATATTATTACCTGACATTCCAATGGCTAGGTGTTAGTTATAATATTAAGTAATAGTATTTCAAATTTGAATTAAACTTGGTGTAACATGTAACATAGGATAATCTCAGTGTTGGTTGTATGTTATGATAAACATAGAGTTTTTTGTAATTAAAAACACCCATGTAATTCATGTATTGTGAGATAATCTCAATTTTTCAGGTCTATCAAGATAATATTTGAATTTTATATAACTCAAAATATCACAATGATCAATTTTATATTCAAAACTATTTCACAACATATTTGGGTGTAACATTCTACACCCTAAAATAAATTGTTCCCTTGCAATTTGACATTTTCATCATTAAATAATTGTCTAACATTTGAAAATACCATTGTGGGAAACCCATGTTTTAAATCGTAGTTAATAAAAATTCCTCTAGAAAGTAGATAAATTTATCGTTGAAGATCATCTGGAATAACACATAATTGGTTGTCAAATAGTTGAAAATAATTGGGATGGGAGGATTTGGACAATGGAAGAAAATATTAATATCTAAATTATAATGAATAATTATATAGATTATTGATCATAATAAAGTGAATTATTAAGATAAAATAAATAACCACAAAACTATAAACCTAATAGGTGAAAAAATTTAACCGATTACATAAAATATTTTGGTAATAAGCTAAAATTTTATTTAAATATACTTTTCCTGAATTTCAGTAATTATAATAAGAATATATACTATGTTATTTTCATTCCATTTCATCAGATGAATCACTTCCATTGGTTGTTCTTGGATCCATTTTCACTTCATCACTTACACTAAGAGTATAATTTTTCATGTATGAAACACTATCATATATTAGGATCCATAAATGAATAATAGTTACTTCATTTTCTATCTATTTATTATCAAAAACATAATTTTTAGCATATATATTATAATATTCAAAAATATTCTTACTATAAAACAATAAAACAATGTCTAAAACATATTTCAAATTTCAACATAAACCATTAAAAAATAGTTAAACTTATAACACTTCCAAAATTTTAAATTTATAAAGATGGTTACTAAATTTCTCCAAATAAATGTAACAGTAGTCCTTGAAATACAATAACTTTTTTTATTAATTTTCACATAAAAATTATATTAATGCAACATTCTTATTTTTTTGAAACATAGTGATTTCCAGAATTACCATTAAACCTTAATGAAAAAATTAATACATCCTCATTCATTGAATAAAACCACATTGTATTGAATATATTACATAAATATAATAAAGGAACAAATTTCATAATTTATAAAAGAAACCAATTTTTCCCAAAATCATTTATCTTTTATAATGTAATCAATACTATCCAATTTAAATTATTCATATAAATTATCTATTTATCCCAAAGGAATTATGTGAACATCATAAACATATTATGGTCTATCTTCCATTTATAATATGTTTTCTGTTAAATATAACCACACCATTAAATAAATTTTATAGTTCTCTTGAACCATTAAAAACATTTATTCAAATAAAAAATGAATAAATTATACAAGAAAACTATTATTTATTTCATCATTCATATAAAATAATTCCAATATTCTAATATATAAATAATTCAATCATCCATCTTCCTTCTCAAACCATTATCTATTCATCATTATATTACTCCTTAATACCACTATCATATAATATGAAATATGAATCATGTATTAACATTTATTAACCTCAATTTAATTATACTTCTTATTTATATTATTGAAAATATTATTATAATATCCCATACCTTTTATAAGTCATTCATTTTCTATTCATCGCATATTTTTTATCAATTAATCTCACAACCATCATGATTTTATTCATGATATTTCCCAAACATGAATTCAATTTCAAATTTACCTTATATTCACAAATTTGAAACGTCTATTACCGATAATAAATTAGAGATACCAATATTACCATACTTTTCAATAGATGATGTTTTAATATTCAATAAGAAATATTTTACTCCATTCCCTTATTCTCCACAGATAAAACTTCTTCTTATTTCATTGATACAATCCATAGAGTGCCTCTTCCATTATTCTTAACATAAATTAAACTTCAAATTCTTTCCTCCTTGGTCTCGACAACTATATCACTCCTTAAACATTATCCTCAAATTATTTGGTGAGTCTGAGTGTTGGTTAATGGGAAAGTTGGTATGTATATATCATGATTAATAATTTGACATCATCATAATATCGGTCACATCAGATATAATTCAGTTTGGTTATTCCTAAACACTTGGTCAATCACATTTATTGTTAATCCAGTTCTTACTATATCCCTCCCTTCCCACAAAACTGAATGAATAGTTTGAGTATAAATATTATTAGTGGAAAACCATATATTCAGAAAAATTACATAAATTAATTCCCTAATGATAAAATCTTCTATTTGATCTAGGACACTTCAGGTTTATCCTGAACCATTCATGGTAATCATCTTCTAAGATCATCTTAATGGATCAAAAATATTTTTTTAATTAAATTGTCATATACCACAAGAGTTTCCAACCATGTGTGTAGAAATTCCTAATGTATTTCAATAAGTTATTATAGATTCAAGCTAAGTGTTCCCTTTTATATTAATTACCACTACGTACCACTATTCTATTTCTAATTCCACTTGTATTATCCAAAAAATGATATAATTTCTTGGGAACCACTCACTACATCTATTAAAAAATTTATAAGAATGTTTTATATACAATGACTCATGATTAAAATTATCCCCAGACAAATCCTTATAAATATCTTCAGGGATCTCAATAAACTTTTCTCATCCTTATTTCCAATGTTTAACTAAAAATTCATTTCATCCCATCTATACATACCAAAACTTCTCATTCACATATATCACATATTAATATATGAATATTAATTAAATTTAAAACATACAATCACATTTAATCTATGGTTTCAATGCCTTTGGAGAGTTGGTACAGAGTCTTAATATTAAGTGATATTTCTTCAATAATTCCCATTATGATATTTCTATTTTATACTCTTCAAAACATAACCTACCTGAAGCATTTATCAAAAAAAATAAAAAAACAAACAAAAAGGAAATTGTGGGTTCACATGCTGAGTAATATTATACATGAAAAATATATAACAATGACATGATTATAAGAATATGATAACATTAACACAAAAAATTAAAACCATACCCTTAATATAAAAGATTAAAATCTTGTTTTGGGGAATAAACATGGGTAGTTAATAAGGCCAAAATCAAAATAGAATAAATGAACGTGAACTATGTGAAAATAATATTGTTATAAAACATATATTGTCATCATATATGTAATATTTTAACATTATAAAAATTTATAATTAATTATATATTCACACATTAAATTATGGAAATTAAATCATGACCTCATATACACTTATGGACATGCATCTTTGTTTACCCATAAATTTGTAGATATAAAATCTATATCAACAAATAATAATGTGAACGTCTAATCACGTTAAAATATATCAACTTTACTCAAGATTTATCCATTGTTAAAAAATGAATTGTAGGGGGATATTGGTGTCGTCTATTCTTCAATTTAATTTAACAATTTTAATTGGTTATAATGTAACCACCATAGAAAATTTAAAATCATGCATACATTGTCCCTAAGATCCTAAAACATTCATCTAATTAGAAATGAAGAAAATAAATGTGTTCTATATACATTTTATCATGGAATAACATGTAGAAAATAAACATTTTTTTAGCCAATTCATCATCCAATTATAGAATAACCTATAGAAAAAGAAGTAGTTTTCATATTTATTTTATCATGGTACATTCGGTGTAAGAGAAAGAGGTCTCATAAACATAAGTACATCATAATTAAAACCCATTTAGTGATAAAATAATTATGATATTCTTGGATAATATCTCCAATATTGCATATTTATCATCAAAGGATGGCTTTTTTTATAGAAATTGATATTAAAAATCACCCAGAACATTTAGTAAAGAATATATCTTCTCCAGTTTGAAAAAAACATTTCCATATGTAAATCATTTTCAAAATATCTTTCTATGAAAATAACCCTAAAAAAATATAAATTAAGTGTCAAAAATCATTCAAAAAAATTCATTAGGAAATCATCATTTCCACCATGATAAAATGTGTTAATACATAAAAAAAATTTCAAAATCCATTTATTTGAAATTAAAATTTTTATTTTATACAGGAATCCATAAAAAATTAAATTGGAGCATTTCATGTTCAAAATATCATTTCCTATATGTTAAAAAATTTAAAAACAATAAAAATTTAATAATCCATTTAATTGAAAATATAATTACATTTTTTAAAATAGTCTTCATAAAAAAAATGTTCATGGTGGAAAGAAATTAATATCATTCCATACATACTAAAACAATGATTCCTTTTAAATGTTAAGTTAAATATAAAAACTCATTGTTTACAAAATGACAAGGGTGTTATATTACAAAAATTATAAAAAGTAAAAAAATTGTAGAAATAACATATCTAATTAATTTGGACAAAATTAAAACCATTTTTGGAACCCATTAAAAAATATGATTTTGGAAGAAACTGAATTATCGATTGAAGAGAGAGATAAAGTTGGATATATTTAAAAACTTATTTTGAACTATCATGTAAATAAAGAGTGAAAATTGAATAGAAAAAATATATTATAATATCATAACCATGGTAGAATAAATTTAATGAGTTTCATGTGATATGGATCTTGATATTTCAGCATTATATGTATAAACGTAAACAATCCTGAAAAGTAATTTTATTCTAAAAAATCCAATACAATTTCAGTATCACTTGAATAATTAGACTCATTAAATATTAAAAAAAAATTGAAACATTAAATATAATTAAAATAAGGATATTCATGATATATTATTTAAAGGGGAAATTTATACACCTCATTGAACCACATAGGTGCATAACATAATTTATGCCCCCAAGACAGTAAATTGAGACAGAAATATTAGTTCACTTTGATAAATATTGAATCGTAAAAACCATGGAATAGAGGAAATAAAATAGATATATAAATTAAAAAATCATTAAAATAATCATAAATAAAATTTATAGGCTATATATACATGTAATAAAATAAATAGTTGTTGAACAAGTCATGTGTCTCAGAGATGTAAAAAGTGAGATGAAAATCGCTTACCGATGTAGAAATCTATTTAATTTTAAGAATATATAAATCATAAACACAAATTAATGATTAATTATAATGAAAATATTTATATTTAATATATAATATTTCAATAGTTTAATTTATAGAACATAAAAAAGTAATTAGTGGACATTTTTCATATCTCTCTACGAAATAAAAGAGAGACAAGAAATCCCTTACAATATGTATCGACATCAATCACAAATGTTTGAAAAACATTTATGATAAATATATAGTTATTACACATATATTTAATAACCATTAATATATATATATATATATAATACCATATATAAAATAACTATGACCTTTTATTACCTGTTTATTAATAATTCATTGTTAATATCACAAGGCGAATAATAACTTCTTTGTTTCTTGACTCTGATGATTTTTTATATTCAGTCCTCTTAAATTGATCCAGGATAAATAATATCTATAAGGATAAAAATGATATGAATACCATTTAAATTCTACATATATGTGTGTGTTTATTTTAATCCATAAACATTATACATATAAAATGAAATACATCATTCTTGGAGATGGTAGGTTGCACGCACATATGATCGTTGTTTCCATTTTCTCAACGTATGAAATTAAGTAAAGTGAAATAATATATTAACATTATAAAATAATTTTATCTCATATATATAACATATAAATATATAATTTATCCTTATTTTACATTAATAAAAATAATTAGTAAAAAATAAATTACATCACTTTTTGAGACACTAATATTTGGTACACATCAACAATGTTATCGTATCTCCCTCGAAATTGAATGTAAGAAGGTATATGTGATATAATAATTTCTAATGCATTTTTATGTTAAATATTTCATATATAATAATTAAATATATCCTTATTACAATCCATGTAAATTTGAAATGTCAAACACATCCCGTCTATTTATAATAAAGTTCTCAACCTTATACACAAGCGACATTATTGTTTTCCAAAGGCATAAGAGGTAATAGGTAGATATTTAATTATATTTATAGAAATAAAATAATATTATAAATATCATGTATAAAAATTACATCTATGATTATATCTGGACATGGAAGTGTTTTAGGGAATTCTAATAACATCAGTTCGTGAGGTGGTAATCCACCACACACATGAATATTAATTTCGTATTCCATTTAATGGAAGAGGAGAAGGATTTAGGTTATAAAATTTGTATAAAAATATTTCAGTATATAATATATATTTACTATATTATGTCACAATAAATTTTCAATAATTTATTTATATGGATTAAGATATAAAATAAAAACTATGGTTATGGATGTTACCTCTTTTTTAGACAACTTCATTTGGACTACACCAAAATCTTTCAAAGATGGTTTGTTTGGGCTTGTTTTGTTCATAGATAAGAGATCCAGACTTGGATTCAAGACTAATTTTAGGGAATTTTCATCATGTAATTATTTTTGGGGTTTCCTTACACATGGAACTATATGAAATGAAATAACATATTTACATTTTTTTTTGGGTCATATACCCATATTGGGAATTGGATTCATGATGAATGGTTATTGCTTATTTTTTTCCTTTATTTCATATTTTTTTATTTCATATAATACAAGGATAATGAGGGAGTATTATCCACAATTGTTATATTATACTCTTGTACCTATTTGGTTGCCTCTAGTATATGGTAATGCATTCCTGAGTTCAAGTGTTGACCTGGCTCGGGACACCAGATTTAGTGGAGTCCGGATTGGGGATGTTAAAAAGTTTTAAAAGAGGGGGTTTTATTTTGATTTATCATAATATTATGGAATGGTATATGAGATAATAGGATTTTTACGACCATGGGAATCAAATTGTGCATGGGATTAGTTGACTCATTTTTTTGGGAAAACCTAGGTACCCATGGTGGGGTTAATTTTTTTGTGTGATTTTATATTTGGTTGATAGTTCACCTATGGTGATGCACTTGTTTAGTGATGTGACCATTTTTGGTATTTGCATCATATTAGGAATGTCATATGATTTTTTATACATGAATTATTTTAGGTACATAGGGATAAATGGGACAGGAGTTGTATTATCCACACAAGGGAAAGACATATGGGATGTGGGGGATATAGTTATTATCATTTTCCATGAGAACCGAAAGAAAAAGTGTCTAATACAAATGATAAAAATGGTTAAATTCAAAGAGTTTGGTAGAATGGTCAAAGATAAATACCTAATTAAGAGTCATAAATGTATTAAAATTGATTTGTGAGAGTTGGAATGATAAAAAGTTGTCTAAGTGAGAAATAATTTAGTTGCGAAGATAAAATGGTTATAAAATTTTTGTAATGAATGGTTGTGACTATGTTAGTGGGTTTACCCCATGTTGACCTAGACTCATGGTATAGATAGATGAGGGTAGTTATAGATATTGACTATATCCATTTGGATATTGTATAAAAAATGGATCATTTATAGATAGTAGAGTTCCTCATTTTTCAAAAATTATGGAATCATTTCGATATGTTTTTAACATTTGTGTATGTAATTTTTTAGAGATTACACTATGATGATCTGTGTTAGTTGGGTTATATGAGGATATCATTGAGAATGATCTTCCAGTAGTGGAGCTAGGAACCCCATTGGTCGAGGGTAACTTATGGTATAAATAGTTCTGCAAGAACATCCCCCATTTTATGAAAATGATGGAGTGAGACCCGGGGTGGGATACTTTGAGTATATTTGATCTTACTATAGATTTTCAAATGTATCACCCTCTAACATTTACAAGATAGGGTGAACATTAGGCAAATGAGATATAGATATAGTCCATCTTGGATATTTTAGACCACCTTAATAATCCTTCTTAGAATATAAAATTTTTTGTGTAATACATGTTTTTAGGACTATAAAAGCATAGGTGGGATATTCTGGTTCAGACTGGGTAAAAAGATAATATGTTATATAAATATTTCTAGGAAATGGTTTTGAAACATTTATATCCAGAGTGTAATGTCACAAAGAATGATAGAATATTAATTTTCCAAATTTATTAATATTTATGTATTATATAGTAATAAAACCAAGAAAAATGGATGATATTTCCAATAACATACCTGACACACAATAATGAGTTTCTCAGAAATCTTGCATTGCCTACATGACTGAGTTATATAAGAAATGATATATTGTTAATAATATTATTTAATGTAGTACTTATATCCTATACTTTATATCTATTGGAATAAATAAGAATAAATTTTTTACACAAATTTATTAATTATTTTTACATATATACCATAATTTTTATAGGGTTAAAATATGAATAAATCTAATTTTTAGCATAAAATGCTCTACATATTTGGAAGTTTTTTTTGTCGTATATTAATGGAGAACGTGTGTTAATTAATTTTTTGACAATTTAATCATTTTTATATGGAAAAATAAACTTTTTTCTGAAAATATATATATCAAAATTTACTTTGGGTAAATTTTTGGTATTTTTTTAAGAACATTCATATTTTGATTAAATGTGAATATTAGTAAATTTTAATTAAAAAAATCTTTTTATTCGTATTTATTTATATGGATTAATTTTATTAAATATGGGGTTTATTGTAAAAGTAGACACATTTTATGTAGTTAAAACTAATTTATGTCATTTGAAACAATTTCACAGTGAATTTAGATTTAAAAACATCCAACACTTTTGAACATTTTAACTTCAAAAACACTATGTCACAGCCCATCTATGGGATTATTTTTATATTTATTTTTAGCACTTATATGTTTGGAATTTTGTAAAATTGGTTAAATAATTAGATTAATCATAATTTATAGTGTCCAATAATTTCAAATTAGTTTTTAAAATAATTTATTATTAAAAATAATTAATATAAATTATATTGATTAAGAAAAATGATCTTATATAAGGAATAAACTTGAACAATATGGTGTACAAATGACCCTACACATGTCTAAATATTATTTTTTGGACAATGTTTTGTCTATTACACCTATAATGATCTATAATGGTCAATTTGGAACCCTTGGGGGACATGTAAATCATGGGGAGCGCCCAATTGTTTCCCAGAATACCCATTGTGTCCTTTTCACCTCTTAAAAAATCCTTATTCTCGTCACCCTATCATTATAAAAATAAATACCTTATGGAATAGAAAAAACATATCCAAATAATATAACAAAATACCTAACCTCACCCTATATTCCTCAACATGGTAAAAAATCCCACCATGAGGTACTTTGGTGGAAAACAAAAGTAGTTACCCAAATAAGGGATGACTTTTATCAGCATGTATTTTTTACATTTTTTTTGTCTCCACTAAATTAATTTATAATTATTACATTATTTTATAATAAAATAACTATTATATATATATATATTATTATATGGGTTAAACATACACCAATACACACTTCCATCAAATGGGTTACAAAAGTACTGTTCGTGTACGGAAAACTACCCCCTCACCTAACAATGTTGTTTGTTTTTCCTTTACCAGCTCCCGTGTTTTGGCCTTATTATGGACACAATATTTTTATATGATATGTATGTGACATTTATGATTTATTAGTAATTTTATAATTTTCATATACACATAATGTAATGATTTTGATTTTGTGTAAATACGACAATGTCGTTTGTGGACATGTGGACAACAACCTCTTCAATGTGTTGTGATACGTTCACACATTACATGGAATGTAATAAGGATGGTTTTAATTAAAAATATATTATATTAATGAATTATATAAAATATTAATGAAATACTAAACATTATGTAAATATAATATATCAATTTCATTATTACCGATTCACTCACTGTGAAAGTGATAAGGTTGTTCATGGGCATGGGAACTATCACATCCACAACATGATGTGATTCATTTTACATCAAGGTAATTTTATGTATAAATATATAGTATTTAATAGAATATTATTTATATTATAATAATATTAATGGAATAATAAATTTTAAATTCCATTATTCCATATTGATCATTGAAAAATCAGAATGTTACTCATGTGTATGAACGACATATCATCTCATGATTGTAACGTTGGTTAATTTATCATAACCATCATTACTAATTTATTTTAATTATATAATTGATTTATAAATATTATAATTATGTCATTATTACTATTCTTTATAAGTTTATGTAATGAATCCATTGACTATTGTTGACCTACCAATGTTTTTTTTGACACATAATGAAATATGGTCAAAACTCCTTACGTAATCATAGTTTTTTATAAAGTTATTTAAAAAAATTAAATATGTGAAATAAATGTAATGAAAAACATAAACCTTTTCTTATAAAATTAATTAATAAAAATCAATTTCTTCTTAGGTAATTGAATTAATCATGTGACAATTTAGACTTATGTTAAAGAATTTGATCTCAATAGTATTTCATTCAGTCATTTCTTTATTATCTCTAACATTATTATGTTATAAGGTGTGTAGAAAACCAATTTAATATTCTATATCCATGTTTTTTTTGTCATGATAATTTTTATTTTTTTATTTCATGGGTTTATTAATTTAGATGTTTAATGTGGTATGTGACAATTTTAATGTTTAAATATTTAATTTTAAAAATAAATATCTAATACACTATTCTTGATATTATTTTACAAATTTATTTAGATTTTTATAAAAGGATTATATTGGAATATTTTTGTATTTTTAATATTTTTATTTCCCTACAAACCATCATGTTTTTTAAATAAAATGGAACCCCTCTTTTGCATTTTTGGGAATTTTTTATTGAAAATGGGGTGTGAAAATTGATTGATTAAATAAATATCTTGAAATGTTTTATTGTGATTGAAAATGATGTTTTATGAGTGAAATTTTTAAAATTGAAATTATTTATGTGTTAGGATTATATATTGGTGTTTGGATATTTTATGGGTGGCTCTGCGATAAAACAATGATGGGTGGTTTAGTAGGATGGGTTATTGATAGTCCACATTCGTATTGGTTATGGAATATGGTCATACAAATATACCATTTTTAATAGTGACATGTATGGATGTTGATAGCATGTTTATTCCATTTATGATAGAGAAAAGTATAATGGTGTCTCCAGAAACCTTTTTTTATTTTCAATGCTTTCTATGGGTTTTATAAGGATATTATGATCACAAAAATATATAACATGATAGTTATTTTAAAATAAATTATTTACTAAAAATCGAGGTTGTACATTTTTAATTTATGATAACATTTTCAAGTATTTTTATGTGTATTAGTGGAAGAATGGTTGTCTTATTTTTTTATCAATTACTGAACTTCTTATTATCATCCCATGTTTTTATTGTTTTTAATAGGAGATAAGGATGAGTAAGTGATTCGAGTAATTCATGTTGAGTTTCATTATGAGTATAATAAAAGATATCATGCTTTAATATCTAAATGTTTTAGATTTGGGAATAAAATGAACACTATTTGGAAGTTTCCACTTTGTATTTTCTGGTTTTGTTTTTTGGTGAGTTACAAACTAATTCTCTTAAACTCTAATCCTGAAAGGATCAATAATTTTAGGGAAATTAAAATGATTTAATTATCTCAATATTATGTTATGTTTAAGGATCAGTCCATATAGTTGGTATAAGAGGTGAATTTATATAAATTTACTGGTTAGGGTAATATTAATAACTTTCCCCTGAATGACATTACTATATGGTGAAACTAAAAAGATTTAACAATTAAGGATTACCATATTTCTTTTTCTAGAGTACATTTGTTCAAAGTGGTTCCCTGTAGAGGAATCATGGAATCTATATTAGGAAGTGACTGATTGGAAAATACCATTCTCAAATAGCATCTGGAGATGGTTGTAATTGGAAATGGGTAGCTTGTTGTAGTGATGGGTCAGTTGAAATAGTCTATAAAAGATCATGGTTCCATGAAAATAAATAAACCATATATATGACAGTGGAAAATGGTGATAATGAATCATTTTTGGAGATAAATACCCCATAATTTATTTGATCATATGACCCTATTCTAGCCGAAGGATTGGCTAAATCCATATAAAAGATATTCTATTCCATGGGTTGTTCAGACCAAGAAAGGGTAAGTCAATCAATTTATTATTTTGTAGGAGAATCATACTAGTTGTGGTAAATGTTGTAGAATATTATAGAATATAAAAATACTAATTCATTGGAATGGGATGAATTTAAGAATAATTTTAATAAGATTTTCGACTAATGATAGTGAAATTTAATTCTCGGATAAGTTTTTTCTTGACATTAGAGATGGTATTTTTCGATATTATAAAATAGATGAGGAATATGAATGGAACTGAATTATTTTTTTATAACATTGAATTAAAATAAACTATATATAATTTTTAGAATGATTGAATTTTTATTGAAAAAAATTCATTACATGGTCATATTGTTAATAAATATTGGATAACTATTGACCATGTAAGTCAAAATTTGCTGAAGAGTGGCGAAGACCCACCCAAGTTATAGAGATTCAACGTTTTCTCGAACTAGAGGGTTTTTACTGATGGTTTGATGAAATGATTTCTCATTTATCCATCCCAAAAACTAGGTTAACACAAATGGGAGTTAGATTTATCTAGATAGGATAATGTTATTTTTATTTTAAGGAACTAAAAAGAAGACTTTTCAATTCTCTTGTTTTGGACATTCAATCAAGAAATAGTGATTTTTTCATCTGAATTACTACTTCATTAAAATTACATAGTTGTATCCTCATGCAGAATGACTGAGTAATGGAATAATCTTCTCTTTAGTTGAAACATTAAGAGTTGAATTACCGTACACAATATTTGGAATTAGCTATTATGGTGTTTGGCTTAAAAAAATTTGGATAAATTTGTATTGAGTAAATTGTTAAATATATACTGATCACAATATATTAAAATATATATTCACTCAGAAGGAATTGAACCTGGGACATTATAGATGGGTTTATGTAATCAAATATTATGATTGCATGATTCATTACCATCCTTGAATATAAAATAAGATGGTTGCATATTTGAGTGGAACAAATGCTGCATTATCTGTATTATGTTTGGAATGAAAAACTTGGGTTAATTATTTGATGAATTTGGTCTTAGATGTTTTCAATGAATGGAAATATGTTGTTTTGTTTAAGGTTTATTATATTTTAATTTATTAAAAATATTTATTAGGGCTCATAATTTAACAGCTGGGTCTCGGTGACAGCACGACCACCCCACCCTTAACATGGTCATCGGGTACTAGCCCTCCAGGTATCCCCCCGATGACACGAGGTCCCCACCTTAGGGCCCACTCACATGCCTGAATGGGTCATCTGACTAATAACAGCCCCACATTCCAACACATTTCCTTTCCAGTGTTATTTTTCCTCACTCACACACAACCTTGTTAACTTCCCAGAATGTCCCTTATCCGGATCACTACTCAAAGACAAGCACACTTAACTGTGTAGTTCTAATCAGAAAGTCTCCCGAAAAAGATGGTTCACCTTGTTGACATGAGCCATATCATTTAGGTAATTAACCCTTTATCATTTTGGGGTGTTACAGCCAACCCACTTTAGTGCACAACGTCCTCATTGTGGGCCCTACATCTCAACCCAGGTAGTGCACCGCACTTAAGGATGGGAACCACCTCTTACACCAAATGTAACAAATGGGTCTCGGTGACAGAACATCCACCCCACATTTAATATTTTCCTGGGGTACTCACCCTCCAGGTACCCCCAGTTACCCCGAAGACACGTGGTCCCCACCCTGGGGCCCACCCATGTGCTCGAACGGGTCATATAACTAATGACAGTCCCTACAGGCCAACACATGTCCTCTCCAGTGTGATTTTTCCACACTTGCACACACCCTAGGAAAAATTCCTTAAGGTCACCCATCCAGATCACTAATCCAGGCCAAACACAATTAATTGTGGAGTTCTAATCAGATATGCTCCCAAAAATGAAGTGCACCCTGTTTACCTGAGTCATATCATTTAGTCATTTAACCCTTTATCATCCAGGGGTGTTACACATCAGGTGGATCAATCATTTCATAAAAATATATAATTTTTTAATATAGGCATGTTCCTTTGTTTTGAAAATGAATAATAAGATGTTTTATGATATGGAAAATGATTTTGTGTGCCCTGTGATTGAATGTTGAAAAATATTTCTTGACTGAAGATCATAGTTTTCTGTTTCCAATTATTGGATTAGTAGTAATACGCAAAACACCATCTAGATTATTTCTAGTGGTATGGAATGAAATATATATTTATGAATTTTTAGTGAGGTGTTTAACTTATCAATAGTTGAAGAAGTGCGATAGTTTATTAAGGGGATGATTCAACTAATTCAAGTTCCATAGTGAAAATGGGAAAATATATCAATGGATTTCATGGTAGGATTTTAAATGTCTAATGAAGGTAATAATGAGATTTTTGGTTATTATTGATTGATTGACTAGACCATCAAATTTTCTTCCCATTCGAGATACGAATTATATAGATTAGTTTTTTTAGAATGTATGTAAAAGAGATTATCTGGATACAGAGAGTAACTCTATTTGTTATATCAGACCGTGATCCCATGTTCACAACCAATTTTATTAATGTGATTCATAATTCATTGGGAACTGAATTAAATTTCATTACAACTTTTGTTCTTCAATATGACAGATAGTATAAGTGGACAATTCAGACCATGGAAGATATCATTAATTAGTTCTAAATGTATTACTAGGGTATGCGTGATCATAATATTTAATTTGATGTGTTTTCTAATTATAACAGTTTTAATCCAGCATATTGATGGTACATTATGAGGGATTATATGGAAAATGGTGTTGAGCACAAGAATTTTTGGATAATGTAGGAGAAAAAAAGTTAATGGGACTACAGTTGGTAGAGGGAATGATAGAGAATGTTTGTTTGATTGAACAACACATGAGGATAGCTCAGTGTAGGTATAAATGTTATACAGATTACAATAGGAAGGATATTTAGTTCATCATAGGTTATTGTGTATTTCTTAATGATTATTTATGTAAAAGTGTGATGTCTTTTGGTAAAATGGGGAAGCTTGGTCCATGGTTCACTGTGCTATATGAAATCCTATATAAAGATGGATCCATTTCCTATCATGTGTCCTTTCCTCCATGTTTTTTCCTATGTACATAATGTATTCCCCAATTCAATGTTAAGTAATAATTTACCAAATTCATCACATATTTTGTGCCTTGTGGTAGTTCAGTAAGAATAAAATCATTCTTATGAAGGAAATAACGTTTAGGTTATAAAATGTATAGAGAAAGTGTAGTTTAATAAGGTAACTCACATGGTTATGGTTTTTTGAATAATCATATGGTTGATGGGGAAACATGGGAATCTGAATATGATATGAGGGGAAAGTATTCCAACTTATTTGTTAAGTGAATTAAATTGTGTGGATTTTGTTTTCCAACGGCTGTAAGGTGTAACATCTTTTATAATGATAGAATAATTATTTTTAATATTTATTAATATTTTTGAATTAGATAGTAATTATACCATAAATTGGGAAACTATTTTTGTTTTGTACCTGACATGAAATAATCAATTTCTCTGAAATCTTATGATGCACCAAGACTGAGTTATACTGAAAAAAAGTATTGTTAATAATATTATTATATGTGGTAGTTATCATTGAGCCATTGTATCAGATGGAATGTGTAGGTCTGACTATAATAATTTTAAATATGTTAATTAGTTTTTAGATTCATCAAATAAATTTTGTAGGATTAACATAAGAATAAATCGAAGTTTAAAAAAATATTAATATTTCTAAAATTTAGTTTTCCCTATCATTAAGGGATCACCAATTTTAAATGCACATTTTGACAATTTTGTTAATTTTTATATAAATATTAATCTTGTGTTTCAAATTTAAATTTCTATATTTATATTGGGTTAATATTTGGTAAATTTTTAAGCACATTCACAATTTTATGAATTGTGAATAATAATGAATTTAAATTCAAAACTACTTTTTTCAAAATAATTATATAGTTAAATTATATTTCTTTAGTTTTTAATGTATAATTATATCAAATTTATATCATTAAAATTAATTTATATTATTTTAATCAATTTCACATTTAATATAGATACAAAATCATATCAACATTTTCGAACAATTTCACTTTAAAAACCCGATGTCTCGTCCCGTTTAAGGTATTAGTTTTAAATTAATTTCTACCAAATATGTTTTTAGAATTTGTAAAATTGGATTACATATGTTGAATAATTATTATTTTAATTTTTAATGAGTTCAAAATTTTTGGGAAAATTGATAAATAATATAACAAAAATTTATTATAGTGATAAATGAAAAATAAGATTAATTAATTAATAAACTGGAAAAATAATGTGAAAAATGACTATACACGTGTATAAGATTATTTTTAGGAATCATATATATAATTATAACTATAAAGATATATATTGGTACATTATTAACCCTGGGGGTCAAGTAAAACATGGGGAGCGCACAAATAATTTCATGAAGACCCAATCTGCTCTTTTCACCACTTATAAAAGGTATCCCATCCTCCCCTATATTTGTAAATATCATTCTATATTATAATGTAATAAACCTAAAACAATATGCTTCAAATATCCCTAAAATAACCATAGATGCCTCACCTTCCGTATAAATAAAACCAAGAATTCATTTGGTGAAAAACATATAGTAACATGGTTAAATCTAAAACGAGTTACTAGAATTAGAGGTAACTTTCATCGACATGCATATTATACATTATTTATTTATCCACTCCCTTCATTTATTAGTATTAAATTAATATGTAATAAAACAAGTCTTTTATATTTATTAAGGTTTTTTATTCTAAGGTATATACCTCTATCTACTCGCACATCCATCAAATAGATAACAAAATAATCATTTGTGCACAAAAAAATACTACCTCACAAAATGATGTCATTATTTGTTTCATTACACATCTCATGATTTCAGATTCTGATTGAAAAAAAAAATTTTATAATATATTCTTATGATATTTATGATGTATTAAAATTTATTTAATTCTTATTTTCACATGCCTTCATCGATTCCATTTTTTAAAAATAGGATAATGTCATTTGTGGACATTTAAACTACCTCTTCCGTAAAGTGATGTGATACAATCACACATTAAATAGAATGTATTGGGATAATATTAATTAAAAATATATGGCATAAATGATATATATATTATATTAACTACATTATTACATTTCTATAAATATAATATATCATTTTATTTATTAACCTTTCACACACTTAAAAAGTAAAAATGTCATTCGTGGACATGTGGACACCCACGTCCTCGATGGGATGTGGTTCATTTTACATCATAGTAATTATATATAAAATTATTTATTAATAAATAAAATTTTATTCATGATATGTTCATTATTAATCAAATTTAAATGTTACTTAACCACTTTATTTATGGATCATTTAAAAATGGAAATTCTACTCTTTCATATCAACGTCATGCTGTGTCCATGATTGTAACATCAGTTCATTTTTCATAACCATATTTCAAGATTGGTTCTAAATGATTAATTTCTATATAATTGTGATAATTATTTCATTATTATTATTCTTTATATGTTTATGTAATGACCCCTTTTACCATTCTTGACCTGCCTATTTTGTTTTTGACACATAAATCGAATAATGTCATAACACCCAATGTAAACATAGTTTTTTAAGTATTTGATTACAACATTGTAATATGTGAAATAAAAGTAATTATAAACATAATGTTTTTTATAATGATGGTAAATAATTAATATAGGTTTGTTATTCATGAATTTTAAGACACACATGTCAAGTAGAATTCAAGTTTAAGGATTTATTCTCAATATCCTTCCATTGAAGCATTTCTTGATGATAGGTGTATTTATTCATTTATATAGGGTATACGCAGGTACATTGAAAATATATATCCATATTTTATCATTTTTACATCTTATTTAATTATTTTAAAAATGTTATTATTTCATGGGGAGTATATATTATATTTTCAAAGTGGTTTCGGGCACATTGAATGTTTAAAGATTTAAATTTCAATAATTTTCTCCATGTCAACGTTCATGATATTATTTTAAAAACATATTTATATGGATATAAAATTATTTTAAAATAATATTTATATCTATTTTTATATTTTCATTTCTCTAAAAACATTTATGTTCTGTATGGAAAATGAAACTCCAATTTTCCCCTTTGGATATATTTTTATTGAAAATGGGTTTTAAAATGAATTGATTATTTCAATATGATGAAATGTTTTCATGTGATTTAAAATGAAATTTTATAAGTGAAATGGTGAAAATTGAAATCTTTTTTATATTATGATTTTTTAATGGTTTTGTACATTTTTCCAGTGGTTACATGACAAGACAATTAGGTGTTGTTCTATAACAAAACAATTATGGTTGGGTCCATAATATATATCCAATACATTGGGTATAAAAATCCTCCATATGATTATTCAATTAATTCAGGAAATGTGTATTGAAGTCGACCACATTTTTATTCAATTTATAAGATTGACATGTATAATGATGTACCAAGATACCTCAATGTGTTGTTTTTAATTTATATTCATTTTTTGGTAATATTTTTATTACCAAAAGGTATTAAATGAACATATTTTCGAAGGAAAATATATATTACATATTAAGGGTGAGAAGTATTATATTATTATAATGTTTTCATGGGTTTTAATTATTATCAATGAACTACCTGATTCCTTATTTTTATATCCCTTATTGAGAATTTTATTCTCATCCCATGTTTTTTTAAAAATCATAGGGATTTAGGGTGAGTAAGATATCAAATGTATTCATTTTCAATGTCATTAATTTTATCATAAAAGGTATCCTTCATTAATTTCAAAAAAATTAGATTATGGAAAATAATAGAAATTGTTTGGAGGTTTCCACTTTGAATTATTTGGTTTTTTTATGTATGAGTTATAACCCAATTCTCTGAAACTATAAACGGTAAAAGGTTCTCAATGTGAGAGAAAGTTAAATTATTAATATAACTAATGACTATGTTATGTTTAATGTTGTTTAATTATATAGATAACTTGATTAAGGATAATTCTATGGTGTTTATGAGGTTTTACTAGGGAGGTATGTTAATAATGTGTTATATTGGCTACTTCACTGAATTGAATTTTGTTTGAAGAATTGGAATAGTATGAGGTAGCTAAACGTAGTCATTTTCATGATATACATAGAGATTATATCAATTCCCTGTTAAATATATTTTTATTAAATAGGTATACTGATTTAGTGTATTAGGTTCTCATTTAGAAGGGAACCTCCAGGAGGATTCTGGTAGTGGAAATTCATTTCTAGTTAAGAGATCAATTTTTAACACATTCAATGGTTAGAAGCTCAATTTTTGGATTTTTTTTACCAAGAATAATGTGGAATGGGTTTTTAGATAAGGGGACCGACCACTGAGAGCAGTGATCGGGTTTTTTTTCTATCTATGTGGCAGACCAGGACACAAGCATGGTCAGTCTCCCTGAACTCGAGGTGATTGTCGAGTGTGCTATAGGATGGGACATATGAAAATGTTTTATAAGAATCCTTATCAGATGAGTTATGATAGAGGATCATTTTCTATTTAGAGTTCTATATGGGGTTGGTTATCCTATACAAGGAAGACACATGGAGTTATATTTTGAGTACATGTTGGGGGTGTCCAAATTGGTGTTCTAGGAAAAGAGATTCATTTTTAGTAGGATAGTGCAGCACTAGGGACTCAGATTGGATCCCAGGTTAGAGGGTTTGTTTAACCACAAGTTTTTTGGTATACACCTATAGGTGGTTATGCTGGTCCATCGACAACTCAAGGTACGAATTTTATAGCTTTCAGGGATTTTAGTTCATTATTTGATATATCTTCCTCAGATTCTATTATATATTCTCAATTTTTGATCTTTCTAGGATAAAATGTGGAACATTTTTGTGTGGTTATTTTTATTGGTACATAATTAGGAGTAGGATCATAAAATATCCAACATTATAAAGAGTTCTCCCTTGAGTTTTGTATGTACCTTTTTTTTGGGACTTTTTTTATATTTATAAGTCAGGTATTGACCTCACAATGGGGATGGATTAACTGGTTGTCTGTCAATGACATATTGAATATTACCACCATAAGGTTACATTTTGATATCTGGAGGGGATATATATGGTCACTATAGGGAATTGGATATCTAAGTAAGTTGTGAAGGACGTCTTTGCCAGCATTTGGGTGAGCTCATAGAAAATGAGGTGTGTCATGTTCTTGATAATGGGGGAGTAAAGAAACATGTATTTCCCCCTATGGTGGATTATTTTATTTATGTTTTTTCGAAGGACTTATTGATTCAACTATCACAGAGAGATTTTATTTCACAAATGGGTAGATTCCGAGTCCAAATCATATTTCTATTATTTCATATATAATGTCACTAGAAAAACCATGATGAAATTAAAACTATATTAAATGAATAATAAAATTAATCGTTTATTCATAAAATTATGTCGCCATTAGGATCTCTATTTATGTTTCATATAATGTTTTATGGGATTTTGTGGTTAGGTGATGATTATTATAATAAGAATGAGATGATAGTTATGAATCAAAACCCTCTCATATGGCTTAGTGATTTTTTTTACTAGTTGATAGGTACTTTACTGTTCTCCAAAATAGATTTGAGATTGGGGTATCTGTAGTGCAGGGTGATACCTTTTGATATACTGAATATTTATTTTATGGTTAATTATGGTTTATATGAGTTTTTTGTGGTGATTTATGGGTTTACCAATATTCTATTTGGGTTTATAGAAACAATTAATTTAATGTTTCACTAGTACATGTATTATTTCGAATTTGTTTTTTATAAAACCTAGGCAAACTTCAATAATCATGATGATCATGAAAATCATCATGAAACCATCCATATTACACTAAGAGAGTATATTATATTTACCATGAAATCTAAATGTGATTTATTGATTATCAGGGTACATTTTTTGGGTCTCATCATCTCTGAAGAAGGCCTATCAGTGGACCTAGAGAAAGGGAATGTAGTTGTATCTTGAGAGAATCCCAATAATGTTTTTATTATCTGGTGTTTTTTGGGTTTGGAAGGAAATTACAGAAGGTCTATTAATGAATTTTTCCACTTGTCACCACAATATTTTGGATTAACCAATAAGGGTCTCTGGTTCAAGTGGAGTATATAATTTAAGGATTCCATCCATGAGTTGAAATAGCGATTGACTACATCATTTATTTATATCCTAATTGATCCATGTATAATGTATAAACTGTTTTATGGGGAATTTGATGTTAGGAATGGGGTTTTGATCATGTAAGATAATTTTGTTGTGGAATATAGGTCACTTCTAGAGAGGCCTCTTGGATTAAATTATTATATTAATGACCATACATTGGTTTTGGTGGTCTATTATTTAATATAATGGTGGATTTACATGTTGGTGGAATGGTGTATTATATATAATAATCATAAAATCATTAACTACATATTATCCATATTTTATTTAATTCTTATTCATTGAATATGGGTTCACTACATGTATTTCAGTGATTTTGAGTTGGTTAACATGTCATGAAATTGAAAAAAAGTAAGAAACATGGAATCCTAAAACACAAACTTTGGTGGTTCAGGAATCCAGTTATAGGTGATGAATGATGATTTTGTTTTGTAATATTATTTAGATGTTAATGATATATTAGGGTATATAAACATTAAATCCTCAGAATTTGAGTCCATGATTCTAATTCAGATCAAATAGAGGAAGCATAATGATATGGAGTGTTTGTCCTTGAGGAAATGTATTTATGGTGGGGGTTACCTTCCGATTAGACTATTGATTAAGAATAGATTATTTATGTTCATGATAATGTTGTCGTGCCAACTTGTATGGGGGAATACGTGATGTGTCAGTTTTATGCATCGATGTGGGTGGTGCACCCCTATTTGACTAAGATGTACCTTGACCTACTTAAATAATATTGGTTCTAAGGATGAAGAATGAAGTTATAGGTTTTTTGACCTGATGTAACACATGTCAGCCAAAAAGACATAAACATTAGTGACCAAGTGATTTTTTACAGTAATTGACCATTCTAGAATGGATTTTGGATGAAATCATGAAGGATTTTATTGAAGTTATCTCAAGTATTTCTTAGAAAAATTACATTATATGGGGTTTTGTGGATCAATTAAACAATGTGGAATGTTTCATTCTGATTCGAAAATCCATCACAATGAACCAATTGGGTCATTTATATTTTATAGAGATTGTATGATCACACCAGTTGTGATAGACCATATTTTTAGATCAGGATACATGTTTTATTTCAATCTTATAGAAATGGCTGTATAAGGACATTGGTAACTAGGATATTCTTGTTTGAATTTACACCTACAGACAAACAGGAAGTCATAATGTACAATTTAGTTTCTAGATCACATGTTGAGGTAATGTGTCATAGACTATAGTGAATCATGGAAGAAACAATTTGTGCTTTTTTACCATTCCAACAACAGTAGTTACCAAGTAACTATTTAGATGTCCCAAAATGAGGAGCTATATTTTAGGCCATGTAGATCATTTCTTTGATGATGGAGGTTGGAGAAGTAGAGTTCTGGGTGCCTATTATCTTAAAGTAGACACCAAAGAATGTTCGATTGTTTTTGAAATTTTTTTCTATGAGTCTGAGCAGTCAAAATTCATATGATAATCAATGTAGTTAACCACTTGAGTTTATGGTGGGTGATCATATGTTCCTTTGGGTGTCCCCATTGTTTGGTCAACATGAGATTCAACAACATGGAATGTTGGAGCCCACGTCTGTGGGGTCGTATGATATTGTAGATAAGATCAGACCAGTGGAATACCAATAGGCTCTCACATAGTAGTGTAGTGAATTAAATGATATTTTTCATGAGTCGTGGCTTCACTAGTATCTCCCTAATCTATCCCATGTGATTGATAACGATGATGTTGAGAATGATGTTAATGCATCCTTTAAGGAGAATCTAGTTTGTATTGTAGACTATAATGATAAAATAATTTGAGGTAAGAATATTATTTTGAAACATGTTTTTTTGAATCATGGTAATGTATAGGAGGAAATCTGGGAGAGGGAGACATAAATGAAAGGCCAGTGACATGATCTTTTTAGCTAATGGAATCACTAATATTTTTGAGTTTTTCTTGATGATGAAATATTATATGGTGGGGTGTTTGTAAGATCTTGAAGACATGAGGAGGTACATTCCTTTATATTTTTTTTATAAATCCACTTTAAATGGTTAATGAAATAATTAGTGAGTCTAAAAGGTGACTCAGGGAAGTATTAGGGTCTCGGGACATGAAATATGGGGAAATAAGGCCATCAAATTCATGTTGAATGATTTGTGCACAATTTTTAGATATCAGGAACCATAACCATGCATTCTTAGAGGAGTATCCAATTCGATAAACTAGGCTTGGGGGAGGGGAAACTATGTTGGAATTGATAGAGACTCTATTTATGCTTACATAATGGTTTTTCATACTGTGTGGATGCCTAAAAAATCGTGAATCTTAGGCCTCTACATAGACATATGGTGGCATGTGGTTTTTCCCTCAGTGCATTCAAACAGTTCACTTCATAAAAATTTTGATTGTTGACCATATTTTTCACTGAGACTTTACATTTTCACACAATAAATTGTTCCCATATCCTCCTCCCCTATAAAATGTGCCTAAATAAACCCTCCCAAACATCCCAGGGTTCTTTATCCCTCATTTCTATGTCGTTTGGATCTCAGTTCTGTGTGGATGAATGCTCCGAGTGAGTCTACCACTCTTCTTCCATAATTTATCTCAATTTGGGATTGTGTAATTTTTTTATTCATTGAAATATCTGAGACAATATTTTAAATATAGATCTTAGGTTAGGTCATTAGAGGTTATTTTATTCTTAATCAATTTCCAAGGTTAAGTGATATTTCCTCATTGTAATTGAGATAGGTGGCATACATGTTTTATGTCATAGTCCTGTTGAATTATTTATTTGTATGAGGTTTTGAATTTGTGTTATTATTATATCAATTTAGTTTTCTTGTAAAAAACTTATTATTTTTTTGGGTAAATGGTGAATTTAACCCCTCCTGATCCAAGTGGGACACATTAAGGTTCATTTGTACAGGAAAGAGTCTACTCATGTGGTGTTTGAAATTTCTAAACATTGTATTAGTTTATCAAATATGAAAATGAAAGGATTATGAGATAGAACCTATGATAACTATGTTTTTCTTATTAAAATGATATTATAAAAGATAAAAATGAGAATTGTGTTTTTTTGTTAATAAGAATTGTCAGAAAAAATTAATTTCAAATAGTTTACTTGATTTTATGACATAGGGGGAATTTGGTGTAATGAAAATTTGTTAAATTATTTATGTGTGTTATTTTCATTTATGGTAATGGGTTAAGGCACATAAATGATACATATGTAACTATGTTAGTAATTGGAAATGGTATGTGTGTTAAATGGGTTTTGGAATATAACTGTTAGATTTGTTAATCAGTTAAGGCATGAAAATGGAATATGTGTTGAATGAACTATGTTTGGTAAATGATGAATGTGTTTAATAAAATATTATTTTTAAATGGAATATTTATTAAATGGGTAATAAATAATGTGTACATGCCTTGGTTATTTTTTTGGTGTTGTACTTGAGGATCTACACCCACAAGTTGGGTAAGACATAGGCTCTAAACCCCACACCTATAATGCATGGGATAGGGTGTCAGACTGAGGCTTTGTGCACCTAACTAATTTATGGGATATGAATGTGTGGATGGAGGAATCAAGGTATATTTAATGTATTGTTTTGTTAAATATTATCCTAGTGATGAAGGGAACATGGTGTTTCCCCTTAGGTATAGTTTATATGAATGGAATAGGCCTAAGGGTATCTAATGAAATTAGTTTCCCCAAGCAACAATTTATGGAAGTCACTATAGTGAACCTTGTTGATTTAAAAGAAATTCTTTACCTTCAGTTTACCTTTATATTAATTTTTCACCTACATACAATATCTATTTAGACTGTATATTTATTTGATACCATTGGTGGTGGCATACTATGTTATATTCACACCCAACTCTATCCACTATTCGGTACCTAAGAAGACTTCATAGTTTCAGGTTCGAAAAAGGGATATGTCTTTATGTTATATGGTTGGTTTGGGCAGTAGATTTGCATGGATAAAGAACATGTACTTGGATTTAGAAATAATTATGTATATTTTTCATCTATTCTTTTTTTCCATACACTAAGAAATATATGAAATGACATTGTATATTTATTTATTATTTGTCGGCTTTTAACATATTTTTGGAAATGGATTCATGATGCTTGGTTCTTGTTTAATTATTTTCATTATTTCATATTTTATCCATTTTTTTCTTACTATGATAAATATTTTATAGTCTTACCACATTTTCTATTAGAACCTTCCTATTAGTTGGCAGCCTCCAGTGCAGGGGGAGTTGTGCCCGAGGTCATGTAGCGACCTGGCTTGGGGCACCAGGTTTAGTAGAACCCAGGTTGGGGATGTTATATTGATGAATATCAAAACAAATACAACATGGATAGGGAAACTAAGAAGATAATTTAGTAAGGTTTATCTAGGATAGGTTTCTCATATTTATGTATGGAAAATAGGTAATGAGTATCCTTTTATAAGTTAGGGTAGTGGAATTTTTGTATTTTCATAAATTATTAAATAAATATAAATTATTTTTCATGTCCAAAAGGAACCAAATTAATTTTAATTTATTAAAATTTTTTATGATTCCAAATCATCTCATATAATGAATGTTAGAGCAGTTTTCATTATTTTTTGAGCATTATCACTTAGTTTAAGTCTATTGTAAATCCTTCTGACAATTACCACAATATAAAATAATTCTAGATTTTAAATATCAAAAAAATTACAATGAAAGGTCAAACAACACAAAAATTGTCCACTGTTGAAATTTGACACCATATTCAATTATCTTGGCCGAATATAATATTTTTATTAATTTTACATCAATGATTGTAATTTCATTATTAAAAAATACGATTAATTTTATTTTTGGAACTATGAAATTAATTTAAAATTAATAACAACCATATATAAAATTAATTCGAATATAATCTTTTAAAACATCACTAATATGAAATTTTTATTTATAAAATTATTGGAAAACTATAACTCACTCAAAAATATATACCTCCATCATTTTAAAAATCATTTAACTTATTTTTATACTACCTACAAAAACACTGAGTTGGTATTACATAATAATTTTATGTAGGTACTCCAAAACTAAAACTTTTAAAAAAAATTATCATTATAAAAATAATTATTATTTTAAATAACAATTTATTACTAATTATAATTTCTGTTTACCCCTATCAAAAATTATCATAGATAAAAAAAGTAATACATTGACATTTTCAACTTTATGTTTTACTTAAATATTATGAATGTCCAATTCAAATGTAAATTGAAACAAATATATAGATATATTATGTTTTTATGTTTACGGTAAAAATAGAAACATCTAATGAAATAAATTCAAATTTATGATATATTTTTAATTAATTTTTAAATAATTTTGTACCTAAATTATATTATTTACCCTTTATTGAGGTGATATATTTTTCCATAGTTAAATTTCAAATTGTTTATATATATTAGGGAACTATTTAACAAATTTGAACCTAATTACTACAAATATGGAATCAATTTTTCAAAATAAAATCATATTAGTATATTTAATATAATAATTAATTGAAAATGGAAAATTCAATTAAATAATTATTCTAGAAAAAATGAGTTTTGGAACCATAAAATAAACTTGTATAAAAATGATATTAATTGATGATACTAATGTAAATAAAATTGATATTATATAACGTTAAAATGAAATCAAAAATTATATTTATTTGAAACTAATTATAGTTTAATAAAATTCCATATCTTTAACAATTCATTTAAAAATAAATATATGTTCAAATATACCAAAAAAATAAACCTATAATTATTCTGATTAAAAATTATATAATTATATAATATTCATAATTTTAAAAAAAATTGTTCATTTAAAATCATTGTTTCATGTTACGTAATATTAATGATGTTAAATTTATTTGAAAATAATTTTATCATGAAAACATTAGTTGTTCCATTTTACCCACGATATAATAATATTTCTTTTACAATTCAAGAAATCTAATAAAAAAACTATGGATACTACTACCTCATTACATCCTCAATTATTAATATATTTGAGAGGACCAGTATGGTATATACCTAACATTGAGAGGGGGTGAATCAGTATTAGGGAATTTTTGAACCACTTCCATATTTTTATCCTTGTACCACTTGACTTGTTAGGATCTTGATTCTATTATTCTATTTTCCATGTAACATGTAATAACATGAAGCGGAAAAAAGATGCACCCGATCGTTTTACATGGTTCTCCACTCTATTAGAGTTGCTATGTATTTTCCATGCATGGGAATGATCAGTGCGTGGATTCTCCACTATAATTTGATATGCTATTATAGTGTATCGACTAGGAAAATAATCCACTAGTCTATGTGGATTCCAAGATATGGAGGGGGAAGGGAGATAATCATCTTTTAACATTCAAGAAGTAGGATATTCACTTACACATGATGGTTTTTTATACTGTAAGTGTAGAGAGTCTCTTGAAGCCTCTACCTTGTTATTTATATTGCCTTTGAAGATAGTCTTCTCTCTATTAAAAGAGTTTGCAAAAACAAAATAATCTTCCACCAGTTGAGACCTGTTGGATGTCACAGTGCAGAATTTTTCTTCCTCTGTTCAATTATTACATGCCTAGAAGCATGAAGGTAAATAACCACTTCTTTCTCTATAGAAATCCTGAAAGTTTCACACTCTTCATCTACTACTTCTTTAGGAAAAACCATTCTTCACTGAAAGATTCTCTTCTTCACACTTCCTCCATTAGTGCAAAACCACTTGTACTGAGATCACTTCCCTTTTCTTTTCTAGAATCACAAACTCTCTTTATAATTATCATATCAATAAAGTCTAGAAGTGCATAGCATCACCATAGTTGATATGGCTAGAATAATTAAATATAGATTTCCCACTGTATTCTTCTTATTCTCTTCATTCTGATTGACACAATATAATATGAAATAGTGTTGTAGTGTCTTAATACCTTTCTTCAATTATCAATACTAACACATGAGTGTATCGTTATACTTATTTATTACATTATTCATATGTGTTTTTAATTGGACATCTAGTTATTCTTCATACAAACTACAACACCCCTGCAAAATGTTTTTATAAATCATGCAAACCAAGAGTGTTCACCGTCGTGTAAGCAGAGAGCTCCACATGTCTTATTCTTCACACAAAGGACGCATGATTCTTCTTCACAGAACCAAGGATGATTTGCATATCCGTCTTTCTAATGCACTACAAGTGTGATTATTGTCTGGTTGTGTACTCATGGGATCTCCTTCACAAGACACAGTGAGGGATTGAGAAAACCTATAACTTGTTTCTGCTTTCTTCTTCGCACAGAGTGTCTGGTTTACCTTCTTCACGAGACACTTAAAGAGTTCATAGAACATGTTAAAGGCATGTGGCACCATCAAAATATTTCATTCACACATCTAGGTGGCTTTCACATTAAATTCAAACATTGTGTGTAAAAATATATTTTTGGCACGAAAATGTCATTTCTCAGAACTCTTCTTTTTGGCGAAGAACTTCACTTTTCGTGCAACACTGCATTTTTCATGTAGCACTTCTTCCTTTCATGCACTACTCTATACATAAATTTTTTCACACTTCAGAGCTTAGGATTTATCTAAGAGTCAATCCCTTAACAAATCATAGGTGGCCAAATCATATTTATAGGCATTTTTGACCATACACAAATAATCCCTTCCTGCGCGTAAAATCCATTCCTGTCTATAAAACTGTCTCTCACTTCTGTATATTATGAACACCTTCCTTTATTTTCATGCACCACCTGAATTTTTCAAGCACCTCAGGACTTTTCCATTTTTAATCATTCATAACATCAATTCTATCTTGCATGAAAAACATCGAACCCACATTTTGTGCCCAAAAAATTTTACATGAACAATGTGATGTTTTGCGCACATTGTGTGAGAATCTCCTATTTTTCACATGCCTCTTGAGATTTTCATTTTTCAATGTTCTATTCACGATAAACCAATTGTGTAAAAAATTCCACACAACGTTCCATATTGCGCACAAAACTAATCTTTCACACAACATTATTTTTCACGCACTTTGCCCAACTTTTTGCGCACTCCCTACCTTTTCAATTTTTCTTCATTCTGATCTCAAAAAACCATTTGCATGCTAAATTCTAAACTAGGTATCATATTGCGTAAAAAATCAATCTTTTGGGAAACATTATTTTTTTGTTCACTATTCCCAATTTTCCGCACACCCCATGCCTTTTCCATTTTTCAATGTTTTTAACTTGAATCATGACTTGCATGAAAAATTATATTCCATATTCAAACTTTCACACAACATCCTTTGCCAAAAACACATTTCTCCATCTCCCGATTTCCAGGCCCAAAAATTTGGGAAACACTACAGAATGACGCCACCTTAAAATCTATTTCAGCAAGAACATGAATGATGCTTAGATGTCATCCATAACCACTCTTCAGCCCTCACCACGAACTCCTCTATCATGATAAGTACCCTTTGATCGAATAGCATTATCATCATCATATTTGAAATGGAAAGTAATTTCACATACCTGTCTTCCACCAACATCATTTCTTCCAATAAAAACTATATATGACTGGAAGCACCATTACTCCCTAGTTCCTTCATAACTCTTTCATCATAAGTTCTCCTAAGTTATGATATTTGTGAAATATAAAACAATAAAGAATCGAATAATTTATCACCATTCTTCATTCTTGTAGACAATGTATCACCTTTGATACACAAGCTTTGAACTTAGGATCATCATAACAATCATTGGAATTTACTTCATTGTGAATTTTCTAGGCATGACATCTAATGATATGAATTCATAACAATTATCCAGGAATCCTCACTTCAGCAGATCTCCATTAACATTAGAGTCCTTCTTCATCTCCTTCTTCATTTTGACCAACATTGACAACAGTTGACAACAAATAAAATCTTCATACATAAAGTGGTCCCATCAATCTCCCCTTTGTATTTGTTGTTAATAACATAATGTTCTCCTAAAATGAATGTGTCAATGTAAAAATGAGAATATTACTCTCATAATTAATTACTTCTCTCCCCCTTACTTTTCAAACATTAATTTCACTTTCACTCCCCCTTTTTGACAAGATATAACGATTTCATGGTAGAGATGGTATTAGTCAATACTTTAGTAGTGTTCCATCAATCATTCCACACTATGTCTACTTGTGCAATGTTCGGTGTAGAAAAAAAGAGGATTTTATTTAGACAAAAAAGTTTTCCATTAAACACTAAATATGGAACATCATGACATCAGAACTCATACACTTGTATTCAAGGAAATTCTGCTTTCATTCCAAGCTTTGGATAATAAGTGTGATATAAAAATAGTCAACCTAAAACTTCTGCACTTGCTTCAACAAATGGATCAAAAACATTCATGTGAAATTGGTAGGATAAGTGACCTTGGGGAACTTTTGCTCATCTTATATCACATATTAAATTTGTTACTCCCCCTCTGTTGAATTCACTTTATTTTCTAGTTACCAAAGATGATAGATTTATAAATAGCTTATGATTACCAATGACATGATATTCAGATAGTGTTCAGCATATTGAAATTTTATACCAAATGATGTTGATAATGATTGAGATAATGACTCTAGAAGCTTCTTCATGTGTCTCCCCCTCAAGGTTACAGTTATCATTACTGAATCTCAGGTTCTACCCCTAATATTGTCCTTAAACTTCAATTCCCTATATGATAAGGAAAAATACAATACACAATGATATGTGGGAATAAGGGTGATCCTCCTTACTTCATTAATGTGAACAACAAGTTTGAGATGATTTTCTCAACCCAGATTCTCCATTCATCACACATTCACAAATGATCATCAATGGTGACTGTGATTGTGTGGACATCACTATTTCTTCCATCTATTTATGTGTGAAAATTTTTTCTTCAAGAGAATTCAAAGAACATGATTCTCCTGGTGCAACATTCGTCTTTTTGAGAAATTCTTGTTGGGATGGAATAAATACAAAGCATCTTCTAACAGTATGAACATCTTTATTGTTCCTCACACACAAAACTTTTTTTCATCATGTAGAATCTTTTATTTTCTTTTAGCGCAAGTCTAATCTTTTGTATCATCAATATTTCTCATTCTATTAAATTCTTTTGTCCAAACCACAAATATAACGTTAAGGTCTGAGGTATCAAGATTGTATCTTCTACATGGATTCATCTGAGTGCCTTCCTTCTTATTAGTTCTTTTGAATGCAACACCATTTACCTTTATTGATTTATAATCCAAGTTCTTCTCAACATTCCTCCATAGAGTCTTATTTGGAGTGTTTTCTTTTCCAACATTATTTTAATACATCCCAAGGATTCTTCTTCTTTCATATCCAGCTCATTTGAACTTCTTTTCTTATCAGATTTGGGTAACTATTGAAATGAACATGCACCATTAATGTGACCACTTTTGTTGCATACATCATAGATGTTATCTAACATTCCAAATCTATTTGGAGTATACATATGTTTCTGGATATGTGGATGTTGATTCTTCTTTTATATCATTCTACCCCTTAACATGGGATTTCTCTATGATTTTATATTTAATGGGATGTTCCTACAAGCCAATGCACAATGCCTAAATATATTGCAGCACCTGTATTGGCCAACAAACCTTGACTTCTTGCCATGTTCTTGATAAGGATGTTGATCCTTCTTCATGGTATGTTGTGATTTCTATGGGGATATATCTTTCGAACTCTTTCCTCTATCCACCCTAGCATTGGTGGTAGGTTTATTCTCACTTTTCTTCATCAATACTTGTTTATAATTTTTCTTCCAACATGCACTTATTGTTGAATCAATTTTAGAAACATTAGTATAATTTGTTATGGATGATACAATTACAATCTCAGCTGCTTGTGATGGATCAAAAAGTGGAGTCATGATCTTCTTATCACATGTTAGAGGTATTTTGACAGTAGAATCCTCCAGTGAACATTGAGTACTATCGGTAAATATTTCCTTCTTTTGTGGAGACTGAATATGTAACTTCTCACGATTGGTCAACTGAGCTCAACTCTAGACATCTCATATTGAGGATGACTTTTTAGTCATAAATCATAGCCATATTATATTCACAATCCTTCTTCAATATTTAAACATCATCACCATACATATTTACTTTGTTTAGTAATAAAGAGTCATGTTCTTTGATCTTCTTGGAGTATTCTTCCAGATATACCTCCTTGGATTCATTGCCCCTTTTCACCTCATCTTCAAGTGCATTGATGTTCTATTATAGAATCTCTTTGACTCCATCTCATTATTCAACATCTTTGAGCCACTTTGAAGAACTTAATTAAAATTACCTCTTTATTTCATCAAAATCTCCTACTTGTTTAGAGAGCTTTAAACACTCAATGATTTTTTTTGTAAGACGTTCTCCAAAACACCAGTTTCTTCTTCCTTCTAAGTGATATTTTCCTACATGCATTGAAATAATCCACAGAACCAGGACATATATTCTTCAAGGATACCATGTAGAATAATTCATAATCTATCAACTTATATTTCTTGGGATGTTATAGATTGATCATCACTACTTGTGATATCATTTTCATCATGAGAATAATTTTAAAATTTACTAACACATACCTCCTTATCATTTGAGGTAGTTAGGTTTTCCATATTCATTGTGGAAACCTGATCCACCATATCATTACATTTCATGACAGATGTGTCTTTATTGTCAGCTAGGTACGGAGAACCAGATACTTCCTCTTCTTTAGATAATGGGAATTCTTCTTCCAATTTCTCCTCTCTATCTTTTTATTATTCATCATGTTCCTGGTAAATATAACATTCTAACCATAGGTAATTGAATATTAACCAACACTTCTCTTTATTTATGATTTAGGAATGGAACTAAAATCTTCAAAAGATAATAAATTCATATTAGATAATCCAATAGAGGTCAACATGTCACTCTGATACCAATTGAGAGGACTAGTTTGGGATATACTTAACACTGATAGGGGTGAATTGGTGTTGGTAACATTTTATCCCTGTAACTCTTGAACTATTAGGATCATTAATCTCTTATTCTCTTCTACCTATTTCATTTAATAATAGGATGCAGTAAAAATATGCACACAATATTTTTACAAGCTTCGCCACTCAATAAGAGTAGCTACATTCTTTACATGCATGGGAATGACCAGTTCATGGATTCTCCACTATAATGTGATTTTTTGTTACAATGGATCGACTAGGAAAACAACCCTATTGTATGTGTTTCTCCCTAAACATAGAGGGGTAAGGGAGATAATTCTCTTCCAACTTGAAACAAGTAGGAAATTACCTTACACGTTCTGGTTCTTTATACTGCTAGTTTAGACTGTCTCTTGTAGCTTCTAGATGGTTCATTATACAACCTCTAAAGATAGTATTCATTCTGTTAAATGATTTTGCAACACCAAAATAATCTTCCACCTATTGAGAAATGTTGGATTTCATAGTGTAACATTGTTCTTTCTCTATTCAATTATTACCTCTATAGCAGCATGCATGTAAACAACCACTTCTTTCGCTGCAACAATCTTGAAAACTGCACACTCTTCATCTCATACTTCTTTAGTGAAAAACTTGCTTCACTAAAACCATCTCATCTTAATACTTTCTCTATCATTGCAAAAACACCTGCACTGAGATCACATCACTTTTCCTTATTGTAATCACAAACTCTCTTTTGAATTATCAGATCAATGAAGTCCAGCTCAACTTACCATCATCATAGTTGATATAGCCAGAATAATTTAATATTGATTAGACTCTCTCTTACTCTTATTCACTTAATTCTGATTGACATAGTATTATATGAAATTGTATTAAAGTTTCTTAATACCTTTCTCCAATTCTCAATATTAACACATGAGTGTTTCAGTAGACTTCCTTCTTCCTTTGAGAAGATGTGAGTTTAATTTCACGTCTGGTTATTCTCCAGAAAAGCAAAAACACCCCTGAAAATAGTTTGTACAAATCTTGATACTAGAGAGTGTTCACCTTCATGTAAGAAAAGATCTATACGGGTCTTCTTCTTCACACATAAGATGCATGATTCTTCTTCACAAAAATGGGGATGATTCGGGGATCTGTGTTTGTGATGCACTGCAAGGGCTATTATTCACCGGTTGTGTACTCACATGATCTCCTTCACAAAACACAGTGAGGGTTTGATAAAACCAGTCGCTTGATTGTGATTTATTCTTCGCACAGAGGCTGCAGTTTTCCTTTTTCGTGAGACACTTCAAGAGAGCATAGCACTTGTTAAAGACTTGTTGTACCCTAAAAAATTTTCACGACCCTTCTGGGTGTCTTGAACATAAAATTTAAACCATCCACATAGAAACACCTTTTTGTTGAAAAAATTTCTTTTCGTGTAACTCTTCTTTTTCACGCAAAACATCTCTTCTCACGCAACACTTCCCTTTTTCACGCAGCACTTCTTCTTTTCACGCACTGCTCCATACATCAATTTTTCCACGCGTTAGTGCTTGGGATTTATCTAATAGTCGAACCCTTTAAAAATGAGATGGGTTCACCTCATATTTATATTCATTTTTGACCATGAACGTAAAATCCATTCATGTGCCTAAAATCCATTCCTACTCATACACCTATCTATCACTTATTTATATTATGTGAACCTTCCTTTATTTTCATGCACTGCCTAGATTATTCACACACCTCATGACTTTTCCATTTTTCATCATTCTGAAATTGAAGCCTCTCTTTTGAAAAAAACATTAAACCCACATTTTACACCCAACCAATTTTAAGTGAACAAGTCTGATGTTTCACACACATTGTGCAAGCATCTCCGATTTTTCACGCACCTCTTGAATTTGTAAGTTTTCGACACTCTAATAACGACACACCAATTGTGTGAAAAATTCCACACCATCTTCCATATTGCATTGAAAACCAATCTTTCACACATCATTATTTTTTGTGTACTTTGCCCAATTTTTTGCACACTCACTTCCTTTTACATTTTTCATCGTTCTAATATCAAAACACCATTTGCGTGAAAAATTATTAAATGAGGTTCATATTACGTGAAAAATTAATATTATGTGCAATGTTAGTTTCTCGTGCACTTTCCCCAAATATTCGCACACTCCATGCCTTTACCATTTTTTGATGTTCTGAAATTGAATCATACCTTTCATGAAAAATTCTATTCCATCTTCAAATTTGCACACATCATCCTTTGCCAAAAATAAATTTCTCCATCTCCTAATTTTTAGCCCCAAAAATTTGGTAAACACTAGGAAACGGTGCCCCCTTAGAATTTGTTTCAGTAAGAACACCAATGCTGCTTCACTATCATCCATAACCATTATTCATCTTTCACTACAAACTCCACCATTGTGATATGTACCCTTTGATATAATAATTTAACATCGTCAGATTTTCTATGAAATGTACTATAACATCCCTATCTTCCACCTAGATCTTACCTTCCAATAAAAATTTTATATGACTGGTTGCACCATTACTGACTTGTTCCTTCATAAGGCTTATATCATAAGTTATCATAACATGTGATATTTTTGAAATAAAAATCATCAAATCATCGTATTATTTATCACCATTAGTCATCATTATAGACAATGTATCACCTTTGAAACATGTGCTTTGAACTTACGATCATCGCAACAATCGTCTGAATTTACCTCATGGAGAATTCTGCAAGCATGACATCCAATGCTATGATTTCAAAACAATTATCTAGGCATCCTCACTTCAGCCAATCTCCATTAACATTGGAGTCTTTATTCATCTTTTTCTTAATTTTTACAATCATTGACAACTGTTGACTACAAATTCAATCATTAAACACAAAGTGGTTCCAACAATATCTTCCTCAAATTTTATGGTTTCACTAACAAACATTGTCATGCTATGTGGTATTTCTCTGTAACACATTCTCCCTATGATCATAAATCACCACTGTGTGTTCCCCAAAATAAAGGTCTTGGTCCATTTGTATGACCTATGATATTTGTATATGTGATGAATCAGATTTACACTTCCATAGGAATTATACAAGGAACACATCATGATGTTGAAAAAAAATTGATGGAGTAATAATAAATAAGTTATAGTGATGATAAATACATAATTTAAAAGTGACCAATATATCAAGGTCTTGGTTTTTATTTCTATCCAAATCCTATAACCTATTTATCTACAAATAGTCTTAGGAACCCCTTATCCTAAAATTTAAACTCCATATCTCACTAATTATTATTAGTATAATTTTTTGTTGAATTTTAAATTCACTTATCTTTTGATGAATGAATCTAACATTATATTCTGTTTCCTCTTTTATATCACTTACTAATAGATTTATTTCCCAAAATTTTCCTCAATATAAGGTTGTTTCACACATCCTTCCCTAGAGGTATTCATAAATATCTATCTGAATTCTCGAGTGGAAGAAATTTATATATTAAAATAAAACAATTGGAAATTGTCAATACAAAAAACCTTTGAAATCTATTGAAAAAGTTCTCAATATGTTGTATGGTGTGGGAGTTTTCCCCGTAGACTAATCATCATTAAGAGGATGAGAAGAATTACTGAAATTAAACTCTGTATACAGTTCCACCTGAATTATTCTCCATACTGATGATCTAACTGTGGATTTTAATCCTATATAAATTAAAGTGGTAGTCCAAGATATTTAAAAAATTCCATAATTTATAACTTATTAAGATGATAAAGAGTGTGTATTCTCCAATTGAAATAAACTATTGTGGTATTATAAGGTGATTGACTATATGTAAAATAGAATTATGCCTTTTATATATTTTAGGGAGTCGAATGGTGAAACTCCAAGAGAGATTTTTCCTTTTCAATTATGCTATGGGTAATGATTGTAACACACACTTGTACGTCTATCTATCAACTATAACTAACTAAATCTCTTGGAATCATGAAAAATTCGTTGAAATGTCCCTTTTCATTTTATCCTCCCATAAATATTATTTCATATCTCAAAACATATATGTATATTTAGGGAGAATAAAAAATGATTATTTATAAACATCATCCAATAGTTCCTTCATCAAATACAGTTTTAAGGGAACACATAATCCATTCCTAAACATTATCATTCATTATTATCATATTTCAACATGGGAACATTACTCACATTCTTATATATTTCCACATATTCATTCTATGAATTCTTAATTATCTCTTCGATAGATGGTCAAACATTCATCATATAAAGATAATATTTTAACCCTTCACATATGATTTCAAAATCAAAATTATTTAAATCAATAAATAATTGATCACTAATAGTCTAAATCATGGAAAAACAGTCATGGTAGCTCAATATCATAGAATCGTTCTCCTTGTTCACCTTCAATAGTTTCTAATGTATTATGAAGTTATAATAATTGATCAACTGTAATGATAACATCTAGTTCATATTCAGCAATTATAATTAAATATATAATAAAATTAAATATCAGTAAATAAAACAGACCATTCATAGTATATATAATTCCTCCAAATGTTCAATGAAAAAATCAACACTCCTAGATCCTAAAAAAAGTGTTGTGAAATTTTTATTATTAATTTACATTTTGGTGACACATATTCTATCACCATTTCATATGGTATGATGATTAATCACTATCGATTAATATATGAATAAATATAGAGGACATACCATTCTCAAATGTAGGGTATTCTAAGCATGGGTGAACTAAACAAAATTCAAATTAGTTAACTGAAATTATCTTCAAATTCATCTATCTAGAAGAATAATACCCCATTTCAGGTAACCTTGTAGAGTAGATTATATAGTCACCATAAATATCTAATAAAGAAGCGATAGTATCTATCCAACCCCAGAAAACAAATGATATTCATTAATGTGGTTATTCTATGGAATTTTAGAATAACTTCCATCATTTAAGGATCACATGATTTACATAAATATGATATTATATGACCAAACAAGGAAAAATTATGAAGAAATAATTCACACTTTGTAAATTTTTCATACAATATCTCCTTCCAAGTGTCTTCATGACAAATCTCAAATGATTTCCTTTCTATTACTTTCTATTATAAAATATAAGAATATCATCTATAATAAATACCAATAATTATACATGGTAATAACCGAAGACCATATTAATTAAAATCTAAAAATATAAGGAGAAGTTTTAAGTCCAAATAGAATTATTATAAATAATTAATGATTATAACTCGTATGGAAGGTTTTATTTTAAATATCCTCTTTATTGAAAGTTAAACATTAATAATATATATTTTGATGACAGATAACCAATATTTATTGATATCATAGATTTTTATCAAAACAATCATTGATACTTGGTATAAGTTATATGATATTAATAGTTATCATGTTAACATCACGATAAAAAATTCATGTGTGCATTGATATATATTTATTTTTTATAAAATTAATATGTTCAACCTAAGGTAAATCACTAGGACGAATGAGTAACTTATATAGATTCTATTGGTGTATATTCTTCAGTTCATACTAATCAGTTGATCCCATTCCATATGGTGTGTTGAAAATATATATATAACATGGAATAAGTTCTATTTAAAACACCACTTCACAATTTGGGGTAAGCCTTAAAATTTATTCTGTAAAGGGATCAAAAAATTTTCATACAATAGGATTATCCCCAATTTTGATATTATCCCAAAACATCTGTGATATATATATAATAAATAGGTAGAAAATACCATATAATTTATGTAATTATAATTTGCAGTTCTTGTTCACACTCAAATAGAATGATAATTTTATGTTGATTCAGACTTCCTAATATAGCCTCACATCCTCAAATAATGAAATGATATTTATACTAATAGATCCAATACATGGAAAAAATTATATCAAATTAAAATGGTGGGATAATAAAAATATTTCCATTAATAATATTTCCATGAACTTATATTTTAGATTATGTATATAATTGAGATAAGTTCATTCCACCATTACATTTTTTTACTATCAACTCCACATAAAATCATAGAGGTTGTGGTATGAAACCCATAGAATATTTTTCATAAATAAATTTGTGGGTAGAACCATAATAATGTAAAAAAATTTCAATTATATAGTCAATGACTAGTTTAACTTTCACCACATGAATAGGAACATTCACTTAGGCTGTATTAATTCCATATATATACGCTCCCCGTAACATCTCTTATGATATGTTCCCATGACACATGGGACTCTAGTTTGAATAATTAAACACCTATTTATCATTAAATAACTAGATTTTAGTTATTTAATTCTTTTATTGGAATTCATTATCCAAATAATCTCAATATATGAACATTAATCAATAACCCATTCCCTTTAAGAATGTTCCAAGATATTTCTTTCCACAATTGTAACATGAATAAATTTTTTATATCGTTATTATTTTCTAAAATGTTCCATTTTTTTTATTATTCAAATGACATATTCTGATCTATATTTTCCTTAATGTTTTTTTCCTATAAAATCACTTCTCTATCATAATGGCACATGATATTATATCATCATATGAAAAAAAAATGTTTGAGAATCTTTGATCTTTTAGAGACTTGGCTTATGACCATAATAGAAGTGATCAGTCATTATTTTGGTTGTTTTTTGTCTTTTATAGGCTTGAATAATGGTGTATCATTATCCCCGTACTCTACTATACTTTTTCCTTAATTATACCATAAATTGAAGAAGATCATCTCTATTTGAGCATGATGATCTCAGTAGAAGTATTTATTCAAGAATATTGCATTAATATTTATCCATTCAACACATCCTATTTCTTCAATCTCTTTAGCATTCTATGTTGATGAACACCATTGATTGGGATATCCTTCCAAAAAATACACAACTACAATTTCCATTTCCCATTCATTATATCCAATATAAGGGATGTTATTTTTGGGGACATAATCCATTTATCAACTACAAATAGATTAGTAGTTCCACTAAAACAATATTTATTTTGTCACATGATGTAATACAACATGTGGAATCACTCTATAGAATAAAGTATTGATCTATATGGGAAATGACTTTCATTATAACTTGATTTAGATATCCTAATAAGGCCATGATTTACTATGTTCTAACAGAAGTTGAATTTTCATTCTCAAAATAGAAATCCTGAAATAGTTTATGGTTGTTGATTCCATTCCTTGCATTAGGTGCCATCACTAATAAAATCAAACACAATATGCCATAACATAGTAATTATATATATTAAGTAATGAAATTAAATTCCCATTAACAGTAAGAATTATCAAATACTATGAGGGGTAATCTTATTTTTGATTCTAGATATGTTTATAAAAAATTAGTTAACAAGGATTCTACTAAACATGCATCTTATAAAGAAAATATAATACCCATTTATAGTAAACTATAGTCGATTTCTACCTTGGAATCAATAACATTGGAACTCTTTCTAATAGACTAATCAGTTTGGATTATTGAACAACCCAATACATACATGATTTACATATTAAATTTGGTTATAAAATATATATCAAAAGAAACAATCATGGATCCTTGATAATTTTCATAATATCATTCATTATATTATTATAAAAGGAAAAAAACAAAGGGGTATCTCAGATTATCAGTAAGAGATACATACAATAAAATTTATTGTTAGTAAATAATGTATAATAAATGATGTAGGTTAAATCAATTTAAAAAATCTATTTAATTAATGACATCAACATTAAATGAATTCATTTATAATATCAATAAATTAATATTATGGATAATAATAATTCAACTCTCGATGAAAAAAATTCATAGTATTATAGATCAGGATTTCACATATAATGATATATTTACCATCAAATATATATACCCAAATGGGATCATCAATGGGTAGGAAAACACAAAAAAAACCATTTTATTTACCCAAAATATTGGTCTCACAAGAGTAGTCGATGAATCATTGTTTTATATAATTTCAGGCCCCACACATGACCATTAATCTAATAAATATGTAACATAATTAATTATTAATTTTATTCATAATCAATATGTATTAATAAGAAATAGTTATATTAGGTAAATGATATAGAATATCGGGATTTACCCATTCAATCAAATAACATCTATAGTAATGAACCATACATTGATATTTTAAACAGTATTTAAAATTATCTTACCCTTTATATAATGAATATGGATATTTAAGATAAATGAAATTTCTAATTAAATATCATCATAAGAATTATATTTTCTCAATAGAGTGATAATGGTTATATAATCAAAAATTTATGGTAGATTTCTATCAATTCATCAGAAATGATGATTTTTTTGTAAATACATTTTATTAGATAATTAATGACAATAAAAGAAAAATATTTAAAATATTTTTTCATGAAATATTTTTATTTTTAGAATCATCCAAACCACATCGAAGAAGGAATTTTTATAAATTTTTTCAAAAGATGGAATGTTTCTCAATGTCATATAACTTAAAAAGAAACATTAAATTATAATTTTATAATGAATGGTGAACATTTCAGAAAAAAAAAATATATATATTTATTTCAAACCATGATAAATAAAATGGTAAATTCAAATATCCTAAACTAAATTCATACAAAAAATAACTTTTAAAAAAATTACTATGGAATATCAATATAGAATAAAAATATATTTTCTCAATGGAGAAAAACATCATCTTAGTATTTAAACATTTCTATACTTGATTTAAGATCCAAAGATAGGAAAGGTAGGAACAAATTGGAGAACACATTAAATTTCAATAAGATAAATGATAGATGGTGTTTATGATTTATTTTCTATTATTATAATTCAATGAAAATATATGCAATCCCATTATAAAATGATACTCTAATGTAAATTATTTCCTCTTTAGTAACATAACATTTGAACCCCTTAGTATAATAATATGAATTAAATAATTATAAATTCTGAATAAACTATATTCATTTTTTATAGAAAATGGAGAATTATACACAAAATAGAAATGTAAATACATTCATAATACTAAATATGTATCAATTGATATGATACTGGGACTGAATCTCTTATGTCATGTTCAACTTGCCTTATATGTGATTTTATCCACATGTATAAATAATTTGGATTCGTTAGATTGACATAAAATAGAATACAACAATTTATTATATCATATATATATACGATCAATTTATTACATTCTATCGACTGTTTTATAATAATTTTTAATTATTATAATCATTTTGGGTGTTAACAGTTTCCTTTTTCATTTCTATTTTTATTCATTACTTCCATTCCATGAATCTTGATCATAGATAAATTTTCACCGTAATGAAATTAATTATATAAATATATTATAAATTGGATATATAGATATTTAGAGTCAACCATAAATAATTTAGATAGAAAATTAAATTACAAAATTCATAGACATGGTAGGTTATATAATTGCATGAATAATGTTTTCACATTTCCATGGATGGAAATAAAAAATGGTAAATAATATTAAATCTCTATATAATAATTATAATTTATATTCATTCAATATATCATTATTACCATCCACATGATGAAAAATAAATAAAGGATGACATTGGTTGATGGAGGTGGTTGTCCACACATATGGATGAACGACATAGTCATTTTCCAATGGATTGCAATGTAAGATCATATATATGATATAATTTTTTACTAAATATAATTATGTCACAAATATCATATATATTTATTAATTCAATATTTTTTCTAATAAATTAATTACTTTAATTGGAAATGAATAACACTACTACATGGAGACAATAATCAATACAGACACACGAGTAATTTTTTCTAATTTTATAGGTTGGAAAATATAATGAATATGATTGACCAAAAAATAAATATAACCTCTCAGTATATTCATGATACTATTTTTTTTTATTTCATGAATGGGGTAAAAAATTTGATGAAGTATTAAAATAAATGAACTTTAACTTGTTAGTAAAGACAATTACCTCTACTTCGGTAGACATTTTCAGGATCTGTATATAAGGACCATTGGAATGGTATTTTATGAAGGCAAAAACATAATCATCATAGATAGGGCTTTTGGAAGCTAATTTTTTACGGTTTTTATCAATCTAGGGTTCCCAATATTTTTAGAGAAATAAGGGAATGGCTTTACATTTATAATTAAAGAGATTTATATTCATGGATTTTAATAAATAATTAAATTAATGTAATTCATTTCCTCTCTAAATGAATCATAATAGATAAAATAAAAATTCAAGATGATTATGTGTCTAAATAATATATTGCAATAAAAGTTAGACATGTTTTGGACATTTTATCACCCTTGTATTGTTGTTTTAAACCCTATTTAACTATTTGTACAATTACAGCCATATTATCATTTTCTACACTTTGTGCATCATCAATGTTAATATAAAAAGAAAAGTAAACACTAAATGAACATAAGATCATTTTTAAAATCATTACCTATTTGAAAGGATTAGAATATTATATTTATGAATTACAAATCATTCAATAAAAAATTGTTCACTATAAAATAACATTAATATCATTTTGTAAAAATTAAATTTTATTTGACTTTTCAAAATAATGATTAAAAAATAATTCGACTATGAAAAATTAAAAAATTAAAAACAACGAATATTTATCAATAATAATTTATTGGGATAATATAAATAAATAAATAATTTTTATATTGTTTCATCTCATTTACATGATTTTTCAACCACATGCACAAGCATAATGTCAGTGTTGCATTATAATTTAAGGTAAATATTTCTTCAATAAAAATTAAAATGAAATAATCATAATAAAAAATTAATATTAAAAATAAAAAATCATATCTGGACATAACTTTTTTACCCCTATAGTTAAATATAATTTATATTAAAATAATGGTAGTATCATTTTTTCCATTATGTTATACTCAAATATTATAATGTAGAAATTAAAAGAAAAATGTAGACAAAGGTATATATTTTTTATGTTTAGAAGATTAAAAAATAAATATATTTATTCAATGAAATAAATACAACTATTGGATATATTTTTTATGCCTTATAACATTATTCTAAACCTTAACTACCCAATTTTACATTTATTGAGGTGATAAATTTTACCACGGTTACTATTTTTAATTTATAAATATAAAAGGGATATTGTTAAAAAAATATAAACAAAAACATTCCAAATATGTTATAAATTTCAACAATGATAGTTTTAATATGTTATTGAAACTAATTTAGAATATACACCAAAAAATTGCATAAACATTTATTTTCATGAAAAATGTATTTTAAGAATAAAAATTGACTTATATATAAATTATTTAATGTAATTATATTATTATAAATGATATGGATATTATATAAATATAATAACACAAAAATAATTTCATTTAAAGAAAATAAAAAAATATTTAATTAAAAATGGTATTTTTTATCTTCCCTAAAATATAGATCCTATTAAAATGATCTACAAAATTCATCCAAAGCTAATTTTGACTAAAGACTATTGAATTTTAAGAAAATAATATTTTTATTGATTTTATTGGTTTATTTATACTTGGTTTTGAGTGTGATTAAATATACCATACAAATTGAATTTATTTTAAATGATGTATATCATAAAATCTATGGGTGTTACTAAACTGAACATACTGGGAATTGTTCCACCCAATAAAAAATAAATACTAGAACATCCCATGGATGTTCATCATGACCACTATATGAATTAAAGTAACATTTTCAATGATATTAATATATATTTTATATATATATCAAAATGAGGATATAATGAGTAATTGGAAGACTATGATAGAAAATATAAAAAAAGAGGCAGATGAGATTTATTATAATGAAGGCATGAGTTTCCAATAAACCAATTACATAAAATAAATTGGAAACCCTATACCCAAATAGTTATCTAGGAAAGAAATTATTTTAATCTTAAATCCAAATACTATAGATTCTTTATGATCGACTACATGATAAATAGAGAACATAAATTTATAGTTTTTTGGGAACAAATAATAGTATGTATGCCTAAACCATACCTCATTCATAACCATTAGATAAAATATCTGTGTCATTATATTTTTTATACATTTTACAAACATTTTTCTCTCAATATTAGTATTATAACTAAAAATGGTTTGTCCCTTTTTTAAAGTAGTTTCATTTCAATCATTAAAATTAATCACTTTGAAGCGGTTATATTTAAATATTTGAAAATAGAAACATGATATTATTGAAAACTTTATTTGAATAGAAATACAATATTAAAATATTAAGAAACTCTCAAATATATTATTTTCTAATACAATAAAATATTTCTTTATGTTAAAAATAATGATTATTAGGGATATACGATAAACTATATCAATAATAATGATAAAAACAAAAACAAAAATCCAATGCCAATTAAAAATAATATATATTCTACTATCACAAATGGATAGGAAAATAACCCAATGTAATAGGGAAATATTCCAGGGTTCATGGGAACCGGTGAGCTCAAGTGAAAATATAAAATAGACTAGAACAAGATTCACCAAAATCAATGTTCCTAATGAAAAAAATCTCCCTAAAAATTTGTTGATACCATTCTAAGCATAGCTGAGGACAACATAACAAAGTATAGTGAAATCAATTATAAGGGTCACCAACCAAAGCATGATCCTAATCTATTTTCGAAAAGAATTTCATAAATTCTAATAGTTCCTCTCAATTTTTAATAATTTATAAAAATGAATGTTATCCAATATATTATAAAAACAAAAATATAAACGTAAAAAATATATATATACCCAAATAAGAAACCATAAATATGCCTCACACCTAAAAAACATCAGCACAACACCCCCTTACATACAGGAACAATAATAATAATATGTGTTTCATGTACTAGGGAGGCATTCATCCACATTAAATTATAATAGGAAATGTGAATATTCCAAGGGTGTGTTTTCAAAAATAAAATGTTAATTAAATTTTCCTATATAAACTCTTTTAAATTATTTAAAAATAATGAATTATAAAAAACATATAAAATTAAATAAAATAAAAGCTAATTAATTTCAAATACACAATATATGTTTATAAAAACCATTATAGAAAAAATAAACTGTTTATAATTAATTTAAACCTTAGTAAATAATTATGATGTCTATAAAATAACATAAAACATTATTATTCATTCAGGAGGGATATTCAAGAAATTATTACAATATTTTCTATTAATGGTATACTAAAACATATTATCAATTAAAAAAAGGGTGAGACATTAACATTCAATAAAATCATGGTGGATAAAAAAAATTACATATACATAATTTCATATAATAAATCATTTATATAAAAAATGAATTTAGAAGAAAATGTAAAAAATGATTCAAGAACTAATTTCATTCATGGGGAAAATATCTGTTAACTATTGATTCCATAATTCCATGGGTTAAGACACACATGGGAAGAAATAATAACCCTCAAAGAGTCAAATTAAAGCCTAAAACTAAAAAACACCTAAATAAAAATGTATCCAATGGATAAAATTGGTTTCTAAGAACCACACAAAGCATTCAACATAATTATAATGGAGAAAAATAGTATGTTTGAAAAATTAATGGATATAATTTCCTTGAAAAATCCTTCCTAATACCTTATTTTATCCCACAACAACACCAAATAATGGCCTATAAATGAGGGGGTAACTTTTGGGGATCATAATGGTCAAAAGGGGATGAATAACAGAAATATTTATTGATTTCAAAGTGGCAAGGATGGTTATTTCAAAAAAATAATGACCATGATAGGGTTCATAGTTTGGTTTTATAGTTTAAATAACTATGCACCCCTAACAAAACATACAAGTACACCAGCATGGTATGGATATATAGTGTTATTTTCCAATGTTCCAATATTGTAAAATAAATCTATTAAAATAAAATTATTTTCATGGTTAAAATTTATAGTGACAAAAAAGTTCATTATTCCATGTAACACCAATTTTTTTTAAAATTCAAATTTATTTATCAATAATATCATGAAAAATAATATAAAATATTAAATATAGTAAATGAAAATGTAATTCATCTTCTGGGTGTGACATCCAATCTGTGGAAAGACATAATTAGTTGAATGATTGGGTCCCAACGAATTATACAGTTTGGAAGAATCTAATACCTTGAATTTTTAATAGATTTAAACACATAATCTGTAATAATTTTATTATCTATCAATACATAGTTTAATTGCTTTATTTTTTAATCATATTAATTTAACATAAATTATTTTTAAAAAACTTGATTAATGTGTAATTAATTATAAAACTCATTAACATTCCAGACTTATGGTAGGATAAAACTACTTTATTACCACACTTATATTGTAAATCATTAAATTAATATATGATAATTAATAGAATCATTTTTACATTTCAATATAAATAATACAAACATTAATAAATTTAAAAATGCATATCGATGAATAATTAAAATGGAAATAATCCAAATAAATAAAAAATTTGTAAATGTAACCATAAGATAAACATTTATGAACAATTCAGATATAAAATTACAAAAAAATAGTTTAAAATAAATACATTCAATATAAAAATTCCATTATTAAATAAATATATAGAATTTTGATTTATTTTTCACATGAAAGCTTTCTTATTATTCATTAAATTAAATAAACATTAAATATAAGATGTTATATAAAATTTGATATATTTCCATACCAATCAAATTATATAAAAAATTAACATGATATAAATATATCATATTTTATACAAGTTAAACCATGATAAAATCCATTTTCCAAAAAATAATTACATATTGATTAAATAATATCTCAAATAAGGCATAAAATTATAGGAATTCTTATTAATTATCAATAAAAATCATAATTTAAAATTAAATCCTACATATTGGGCATTATTTTTTAATTTATAAAACCATCATAACATAATCTTATATCTTACATAAACAAATAAATATCTAAATTATAATTCATTAAAAATTAAATGAAAAGTTTTTTTTATATTGAAAATCAATGTTGTGGATATTTATTTAAACTGTCTTAATATATAATTAACTAATTAATTGTAACGTCTCTGATCTAGGTGCCGCCCAAAGGTGACACGTACCCTGTTGGTGAGATGGCCTCAATCGCCTTTCCAAAAATGCCAGATGCTGCTGACTATCAGTGAGGGAATTAGGAATGATAGTGGAGAAACTATTCCCTCATTAGAAAAGCAAAAAAACAAAATCAAATAGTAAACAGTAGCAGAAGCAGTAATTCCAAACAACAAAGAAAACAACAGAAGACAGAAAGAAAATAAATAAATAGGGCACATATATAAATTATGCATATCACATATGTCTATGAAAGAAGCCAAACAAGTCCCAATGAAGGAAATATAGTACTAAAAAAATTAGAAATGAAAATAAGCAAACTGCAGTAGCATCAGAAGGCTCAGGTAGGTCCAATGATCTCCAAATCCAACAACAATCAAGTACCTGGAGAAGAAGGGTTCTTCCGGTTAACTATACCTATGACCATATAATCTGTTTGGGCCCAAAAGCATGACCCAAATAGAGTGTGAAACGAATCCGAGTAGGCATCCTCCAAATAATCTTTTCCTAATTGTCAGCGAATATATATATCATGAAATATTCAAAATGAAGCAATATACAATGATGTAATCAAAAGTAAACAATCTTATAGTTTCCAATCACATTCATTTTCATTTATTAATTATTCAAACCATTGAAATAATGAATTTATGGGATATAACCTAAGCACTCTATCCCATGTGTAATAGAAAAATAGATGTCTCAATAGTCCATCAAATAATAAAGCAATACTGAGTCCAAGATTGGGTTTTGGCTTGGCAGATTCATCACGAACAACATTAAAAAAAACACATTGACCCGCTGGGTGGCTCACACAGTCTAAACACTATAATCAAGTGTTCAAAAAATTCAAAGACTCTCTGAGTAAGCAGTCATTGTCAATTCACTATGTGTTCAATTAAAGATAATCTAAAGACTCTATAAGGAAGTACTCAATGTCTAATCCCCCTATGGTCTCTTAACGGTATACTATAGACACTCTGAGGGAGAAGTCACCATAATTCCCCCTTGTGGTCTCGCAATGTAAATATAAATGATACTCTCAAGAATCCCTCAACATCAATTCCCCATATGGTCTAACTAAACAAGGTTTTCATAACACTGTGTAATTCAATCATACAGAAATGATATCCAACAGCCCAAAGTAATCTAAACTACTAAATGGCTAAGCATCTACAATGCAATACACATGCATTTAATAAGAAGTAATAGGAAATCAATTAAAACCTAATAAGATAGTTAAGGAAACAGGGTCTGCCTCATAGGAAACCTGGACCAAATGGCCATAATCATTCAAACAAGGAAACTCACCCATGGGGTGACCCCTAAATATGTTATTTAGCATAATATATATAAACAAATACCCTTAATCAATCAATTAATTCAAGTAAGATGGTGACATGTTTCAATTCCTTAACAAAAAATACTCAAATCATGGGTAATCAACAATTAGGCATATATAACTCAAATAAAAAGTCTAAACAGAATAAAACCACCTGCCTTGACTGTGTAAAATCGATATAGTTGAAACTAAGACTATGAATCATTCTAGAACATCATAGATCTAAAAAAAGGTAAAAATTGTTCATCATTGAATAACATGGGAAAGAGAGAGGAAAACCAATGGAGGGATTTAAGAAGAACCCAAAACTCGCAGAGATGATTCCAACACAACTGATGGTGTTTGATTCGAAAAATGGTTGAATGATCGGTGTCTTAGAGAATATTTGGAAATTCAGTATACTCCATCGTGAGGCATGACCAGAAGAAGTTGAAAATGAGGGGTAGACATGACACAGGTCTGATATCTCAAATGAAAGAAATGTATACACAGTGTAATATCATCAACTGGCCCCTGGATTAGGAAGTCCACATAGCCACATACTCGGCCATCACATGATCAGGACATGACTAAACGTGAAAACCATGTACACAACTTATACTTTGAAAAATTACAAAATCATTATTTTTCTTTAAAAACACATGAAATCAAGATCCATACTAGAAATGGAGATCTGGGTTCTTACAAAATTCCCCCCATAAATCCATTAGTACTTTAATTTCCCCTCCAAGGGTAGAAAATAAGAAACATCAAACTACTCTAGCCACTATGATCAAACGTTGGCCTTCCTCTCTCATGTCTCTTCTTCTACTCACATGTGTCACCATAGCACCCATACCAAAGAAACAGACCAACCACATAGAACATTCCTGCTACGTTCAATAATCCTAATAGGATTCTCCTCGAAGAATGCATCCACCTCCATCTCAACCACCTCAAGTTGAAAAATGTGAGATCGTTCTGAGACGTAATGTCATAGATGAGAAATGTAGATGATTTCATTCATATCCATGTACCTATGAGGTAACTGCAACCTATAGAAAACTAGTCCGACTCTCTTCAAAACTTCAAATGGCCCAACGTATCTCAGTGGAATCCAACCCTGTCTCTTAATCCATTTATGTCCCAACCACAGTGTGGCATGAAAGAAAACCTAATCTCCGACATCGAACACCATAGGTTGTCTCCATCAATCAACATATGATTTTTAGAGAGGCTATGTAGTATCCATCCTCTTCTAAATCAACTCCACCAGCTCAGTGGTCTCTCGGACAAGATGAGGTACAAGTATAGATACCTCTTCTGTTGGGTCGGAATGAAACGGGAATGATGGCAAGAGGGGGGGTGAATTGCCTTTTAAAAAATGATTAACAATTTAAAATCAAAGTTGAAAGTGCAGCGGAAAGTAAAGAGGCAAGACACACGAAATTGATAACGGAGTTCGGCCAAAACCCGGCCTACGTCTCCGCTCCCAACTCAACCGTTGAGAGATTCCTACCTCTTGCTTTTCAATGGTTTTAGCAAGAAACCCACTAGGCTTTGAGGTAGCACTAGGACCTATTACAGCTTGCTTTTCATGGTTGAGCAAGAACCCACTTGCTTTTAATGGTTTAGCAAGAACCCACTATCCTTCTTATAGGTGAAGGATAGCTCACCTATGTCTCATGCTATTTAAAGGAAAGCTTGGTAACCTTTTCACACCTTAATGGTGATGTGAAACCCAAAAGAAAGAGGGGATGAGAAAAGTTTGGGGTTTGTAGGCACAAACCCAATTTTAAGCTCAAAATAAATAAAACACTAAAAACCGTAATGGAGGTAGTCTTGGGCGCCTTTGATTGATAGGAGATGTTGAAGGCCGCTTCCAAGCTTCTTTGAAGGAGATCCTTGGATGTGGAATTGGATGGAGCACTTGGGGTTCCCTTGGAGGAATGCACCGGAGGTACGCCAAATGATCAACAAGGTGTCTGTGGGCTTCCGTATGGTTCCGGTAAGTGTCCGAGGCTTCCTTGGCCTTTATTTATAGGCATGGAACCCATTGGGGGCCTTCAGAGCCGTTGGAGAGGCTTAAAGAGCCGTTGGGAGCCAAGTGGGCCAGCCTGGTCAAACTGCAACGGCTAGTTTGACTGGCTCCACCGGCTGGCCGGTACAGTCCCACCGGCTGGCCGGTGTGTGCAAAAAGGAGAGGTCTTCGGGCTCAAGCTCCACCGGCTGGCCGGTGCCACAGCCACCGGCTGGCCGGTGGCAAGACAGTAGCTTGCCATTCTGTGCAGGTGCCACCGGCTAACCGGTGCTGCGGCCACCGGTTAGCCGGTGGTGAGGCAGTGGCTCTGCCTTCTGCCCAGGGTCCATCGGTCGACCGGTGGTGAAGCCACCGGTTGGCCGGTGGACTGAATTTCAGTCCAGTTGCCAGCTTTCTTGGGCCAATCCTTTGGCAATCTTTTTCCTATCATCCACAACACTTAAAAACAAGGTTAGACAAAAAATAAGGTGATTGTGATCATGAAAATCAAACAACGAGAGGTACAACAATCTCCCCCTATTTTGATGATCACAATCACCAAAACAATTAAAGTAAAAACATAAATTAAAGACATTCTTAAAGGATAATTTGAAAGTAAATCAAAGCATGATCAAAAAGGTTTCTCCCCCAATCAATCAAGAAATTTCTCCCCCTTTGTGATTATCAAAATAGAATGGGGTATAAAACTTGATTGAGGGAAAAAATTTGAAAAACAAGATTGAGATTTGAAAATCAATTGAGATTTTTGAAATTGAAATGAAAATTTGAATAACAGTTTGAATTGAAAGTTTTGAATCAAAAACCAATTGAAATGAGAATTTTGAATGAAAAATTTTTTATTCACAAAAAGGCTTAAAAGAACCTAACTCCCCCTAAATACAAACAACAAATCACCGGGGAGAGGGATTTTGAAAGGAGACAATTTTAGGCCCGGAGAGACTCGCTAGAAGGGATTTTTCAATCCATACTTGTCTCATGGCGGGTCTTCTCCTATAGAACTCATCGGAATAGAAAATAGACTTGGGTTGGCCGTACCAGGCATTTTTGAAATTACACTCATAAATGAGGTGCCCAGATTTCTTACAATAATTACAAAATTTAAAACTAGAGCTCCCCCTTACAAAAACAGTGGGTGCATGGGAGGAGGAGGCTCGGTTGGTATATCCTAGCCCTTGGGTGGTTCTAGATATTCGTTGGGAACCTAGGAGATTGTTCAAATTTTGTTCCCCTTGGTTGAACTTAGCTAGGGTCTCCCTTAGGTATTTGATGGTTGATTCCATGGAATCAACATTTGGGAAATTTTGGATTTTGAGGGTGAGTTCCTCCTTCTCTTTGAGAAGTTGTTCTTTTTCGGAGGAAAGTTTTTTGAAATTCTTTTTCAAAGAAACAAATTTTGAAGAGAGTTCATGAAAACCTTTTTCTAATTGGTCTCTAGCATGTTGGAGTTCTTCATATGATAAATGATTAAAAGAATTAGAAGAACTAGAGGAGGAAGAGGAGGAGGAGGAGGGAGATACCTCATGTTTTGCCATTAGGCAATTATTACCATCGTCGCTCGAGGAGAAAGAAGAGAAGGAGGAGCTATCACTCCATGTTTTCTTTAAAGCCTTTTTCTTCTTCTTCTTGGCCCTTTTCTTGTGAGGTGGGAAAACGGGCTTGATATTTTCGTTGGGTTCTTGCTTTTGATCGGATTCTTGCTTTGGAGCCTCGCTAGTACCTTCATAGGTTAGTTCTAAAAATTTCCACAGATCGTAAGAAGTAGAGCAAGAAGAAATACAATAAAATATATTACGGTCTAAGCCACAATGAAGAGCATTCATGGCTTTGCCATCAAGCTCGAAATTTGCAATGTCGGCGGGGGTCCATTTGGATTCATCGGAAGAAGAAAGAGAATAACCATGCATGACAATTTTAAAAATAGGATAGCCAATACTTTTAAGAAATGTGGTCATGCGGGTTTTCCAAAAACTATAATCGGCTCCATCAAAGAATGGAGCACGATCCAAAGAATGTCCTTCGGAGGATTGAGAGGAAGAAGCGGTAGAATCCATAAAAAAAGGATCTTTAATTTGAAACCGGTTAAGGAATTATTCAAAAACGTGCTCTGATACCAAATGTTGGGTCAGAAAGAAATGGGAATGATGGCAAGAGGGGGGTGAATTGCCTTTTAAAAAATTATTAACAATTTAAAATCAAAGTTGAAAGTGCAGCGGAAAGTAAAGAGGCAAGACACACGAAATTGATAACGGAGTTCGGCCAAAACCCGGCCTACGTCTCCGCTCCCAACTCAACCATTGAGAGATTCCTACCGCTTGCTTTTCAATGGTTTTAGCAAGAAACCCACTAGGCTTTGAGGTAGAACTAGGACCTATTACAGCTTGCTTTTGATGGTTGAGCAAGAACCCACTTGCTTTTAATAGTTTAGGAAGAACCCACTATCCTTCTTACAGGTGAAGGATAGCTCACCTATGTCTCAAGCTATTTAAAGGAAAGCTTGGTAACCTTTTCACACCTTAATGGTGATGTGAAACCCAAAAGAAAGAGGGGATGAGAAAAGTTTGGGGTTTGTAGGCACAAACCCAATTTTAAGCTCAAAATAAATAAAACACTAAAAACCGTAATGGAGGAAGTCTTGGGCGCCTTTGATTGATAGGAGATGTTGAAGGCCGCTTCCAAGCTTCTTTGAAGGAGCTCCTTGGATGTGGAATTGGATGGAGCACTTGGGGTTCCCTTGGAGGAATGCACCGGAGGTACGCCAAATGATCAACAAGGTGTCCGTGGGCTTCCGTATGGTTCCGGAAAGTGTCCGGGGCTTCCTTGGCCTTTATTTATAGGCATGGAACCCATTGGGGGCCTTCGGAGCCGTTGGAGAGGCTTAAAGAGCCGTTGGGAGCCTAGTGGGCCAGCCTGGTCAAACTGCAACGACTAGTTTGACTGCCTCCACCGGCTGGCCGGTACAGTCCCACCGGCTGGCCGGTGTGTGCAAAAGGAGAGGTCTTCGGGCTCAAGCTCCACCGGCTGGCCGGTGCCAGTGCCACCAGCTGGCCGGTGGCAAGACAGTAGCTTGCCATTCTGTGCAGGTGCCGCCGGCTAACCGGTGCTGTGGCCACCGGTTGGCCGGTGGTGAGGCAGTGGCTCTGCCTTCTGCCCAGGGTCCATCGGTCGACCGGTGGTGAAGCCACCAGTTGGCCGGTGGACTGAATTTCAGTCCAGTTGCCAGCTTTCTTGGGCCAATCCTTTGGCAATCTTTTTCCTATCATCCACAACACTTAAAAACAAGGTTAGACAAAAAATAAGGTGATTTTGATCATGAAAATCAAACAACGAGAGGTACAACATCTTCCAGCTCCAGCCAACATTGGGGTGATTGAAATGACCAACCGTACAAAGCCTCATAAGGTTCCAACTGAATCATCTCCCAAAAACAATTATTGTAGGAACACTCCAATAGAGGTATATGTCTCTCCCAATAACCACTGATATCTTGGACGCATGAATCATACACTTGGACTAGCCATCTCTCTGGGGATGGTAACATGTACTGAGAAGTACCTATGTACCCAAGGCCCTCTATATTCCCTATAAAACACGATAAGTAAACTGGAAATGCTTATCTAAAATAATAGAGTGTGGTACCCCATTCAATCGTACAATCTATCGGATGGACAATCAAACCAACTCATCAACACTGAAGGCGTCCTTGATTATAAAGAAGTGTGCAACATTCATGTGTCTATCAATAACATACCAAACTGCATCATTCCCTCAAGAAGACCTAGGTTAACCTGTCACAAAATTCATCATGACATCATTACACATACACTCAGGAATAGGTAACAGTTGTGAAATACTTACCGGTCACTGATGCTCTGAATTCATCTACTGACATGTGGAAGATCTCATAACAAAACCAGTAACATCTCTGTTTATACATGGCTACTAATATTACAGGTGTATATCTTGAAACATTTTGGTGACACTATGATGAATTGTCCATACTGAGAACTGAAAATCTCACATCATCTCCTTCTGTATGTCTACTAACACCCATAAACATCTAATAAAGAGAAATATCTCATCCCCACCTATGGTCAAAATTAGATTACGGTCCTCCCCGGACACACTCTCTCGCAGGACTATGCCTTTGGAATCTGATACCTGCCTCATTCGCACCCGATCATGTAGAGTATAGGTAACAACTATGTGGGAAAGAGAAGTCTACACATGTAAGTCATGAACCTCAAAATGAATCTTAGATAATAGATCTATAATCTTCCACTTCATACTGGTCTCTAGAACTGGATGTATCAGAGTTCCCATGCTCAACGCATCAACCACTATATTGATTTTCCCATACGTGTAGGAAAGCTAAATGTTAAAAGACTAAAGGTACTCAACCCACATTTGTTGTCTCAAATTCAGTTCAAACTGAGTAAAGATAAACATGAGGATTTTATGGTAAGGGAAAACCAAAAAATGCTCTCCCAAAAGATAATGTATTCAACAGTTCAAAGCATGCACAACTGTAGCCAACTCGAGATCATGCGTTAGGTAATTCCTCTTATGTGGCCTCAACTGCTGAGACCTGTACACAATGACTCATTCTCCTTGCATATGAACTACTCCCACTCTGATACCTGATTCATCGTATTAAACAATATAACACTTTACTGGTTCTGAAAAGGCCAGTATCGGTGTTAAATTCAACCTCCCTTTCATCTCCTGAAGGGCTGACTCACAAAAATCTATCCATGAGTACTTTACACCTTTCTTAGGCAGGCCCATTAGTAGTGATGATAAGTGTGAAAAGACTTTTATAACATGCATGTATTAACCATCCATCCCCAAGAAACTGCATACCTCAAAGAAATTTTTTGGATTCTCCTATGAAACTATTTCCCTCACTTTTTTGGGTTCTACTGATACTCCTCTATCAGAGACAACATGACTTCATAAGTGAATATGATACATCCAAAAGAATCATTTTGAGAGCATAAAATATTACTGAAGCTATATCATTATACTTAAAATTATATCAAGATGGGTGGCATAGTCGTGTAAAGTGTAAGAGTACACCAATATATCATCCATGAAAACATCCAAAATAGAATCCATCTATGGATGGAAGACTCGGTTCATAAGTTTTATTAAAATGTTGGTGCATTGGTGAGACCGACCGACATAACCACATACTCTTATAGACCATACCTCCTTTGAAAGGCTATAAGAGGTATATCTGATGGTCAAATGTGAAACTGTTGATAATTGGATCTCAAGTCAATCTTCAAGAACACCCGGAATCCTCAATGATGATCAAATAGATCATCAATACTCGGCAATTGATATTGGTTCTTGACCATGAAACGGTTCCTCTTTCGATTATCCATATAAATTTTGGGGGTACCATATGCCTTCTTCACCAACAGGACAGGTGAACCCCAAGGATAATTACTGGGTTAGATGAACATTTTTTCTTGTAACTCCACTATCAAGGTCTTGAGATACTATAACTCTGGTGTAGCCATCCTGTAAGAAGAAATGGATACTGTTGTAGCTCCTTGTACAAGATCAATAAATAAATCCCCCTATCTCTTCGAAGGTAATCCAAAAAATTAGTATGGAAATATATCCCTGAAATGATCCACCACTAGAATAATGCTCATATGTGAAGTCCCATGGTCATCTATATATAAACTAGAAATATGGTCTATAATTCCCCCCATCCCAAGATACTATGGTCCATATATTCTTTCCAGGATATTCTATTTTCCTTTGTGTAGAAAATACCTACCCTCTGGTGATGTGAAACTCAACCTGTAGTGATAGTAGTCAACAAAGGCCAGGAAGGAGAGAAACCATTCCATTTCGAGAATGAATCTAAAGCCTGTCATCTCCTAGAAATAATGGTCCCATAAGACGTGACGCCCACCAACCTCAAGAGGTCACTTCTTGAACTAACATACACTAGCCATTCTAATCCCCAACGGAGTGTCTAGCGTCATAACTATTGAAATAGTGGGTGCCCTAGACCCAACTATTCAGTGATATAGATTACCATATCCTGTATACAATTAGCTATACACGATGTCATATTACCATTACAATGTATCATTTTCTACATCCACTATTTAAATGGAAATGTCCAAAGATTAATTGTCGTATCGAAAGGTTATAGTAGTTCCTAGGCTATAATGAGATCCTCAAGATACTATGAAATTAATTGCAAATATATGTTCTATAGTCTAGATACATCTTACTGGTTGGAAACTATAGATGTTTGACTATTAGGTGCTGGAGGCTCATAAGCATTGATACTTCTTCAAATGAAGTTCACACATGGTGATCTCTAGAGGTGAGATCATGAGGACTGACTTACCAATATGAACTCCATATGTTTTAGGTTTAATTGGAAGTTCCAATCTATAGTCATGTGTAATGGTCTCCTGACATGAGATCATTACCAATGTATGTCATTTTATTTCTTACATTGATACAAGACCATTACCCTGGCCATGAAGTCATGTCGAGGTAGTCTTTGTTGGGTGCGTCATTGGTGGCATGGTATAGGTTGAATGGTCACGAAAGGATTGGCCACATCCGAGTTATGAAAGTTGTATATCTCATGCAATGTTGATATGGATGGAAGTACATTTATAACACCATGTGCATGATAGTCGAGGGTAAATCCATCTAGTTACATCCACAAATAATGAAGAAAGAAAAGGGTGATGACACATGAGTGCATCCTACATTATGAGATATTACATACAAAGGGATTATATCACATAGTGTGTGTTTGTAGGTTGGTTTGTCGCTGTTGTGACAATCCGTATTTCATTAGGGACCATGAAGGGTTTCTTAATCCTGCACTTGGTCTGTTAATACTATTAACTACTGCCAAAATACGGTCCTAGAGGGTCACACACAATATCTTTTTCAAGAATCTTCCCTATTCAATTGAATATGAGTTTTGGAAATTGTGGGCCCCACCACAGGGGTTTTGGATTTGTCCAATGTTAAACGATCACGAAGGAAATAAATAAATTCATATTTTTCATGTGTAGAATAATAAGTATTGAATTTATTTATTAAATGTATATACGATTTTTAGTGAATACACGAAAAAATATTAACTGGCCAATTTTAAATTATTCAAGGTTCAATTAATATTTATGGAAGTGATGAGTCAAGTTAATGACTTAATTATTATCATGTAATATATTTTAATATGTTACAAGTAATTTATAAAAATATTTATGGCTCAGTTTAGTAGTCATAAAATATTGTTGATAGTACGTTAAGTATTTGGGGCTGGCGAGGCGAGGCGATACCGAGTATTTTAGTAACCACTATAAATCGAAGAGGAGGGGATTCTTCCAAGTACTATTCATGAGGGTTCTCTCTCCTCTACTCTCTCCCATGATCTAGAGAGAGATGCTTGGGATCCAAGGAGCTCATATGGAGATCTCTCTCGAGCATCACTAGTGAAGCAATGAAGTGATTGTTGGAGCATCAAAGGCATCATCCTAATTCCACTCTAGCACTCAGATTATGAGAAACGGTGATCTCGCAGATTTCATGAAGTGTGTGTGGAAGATCTAGAGGAATTTGAATTCAGATTCTTTGAGCAGGAATCACCAACGACGAGTAGACGTCGTGCGTGGCTTTGGAATTAAAACAGTTATTTTTTCTCATTTTAGTTATGTTTCTTAAAATCATTCACGATTGATTCTAGGATTTGACCGGGCTGCCCTTCACTGACGTCAACATGTTTACATCGATCGTGGGTGGAAATGTTTAAAATCTACCTGTTTGGGGCTTCCACTACATTCCCGATTCCATCAAGTAGTATCTGAGGGAGCTCGTTTTGTTTTTTAGCCAAGAGAATTTAATTTTAATTAAAATATAAAGAGAGCATTGATACGGTCCCAACACCACAAACTTAATTTAAATGGTATGTCAGATGTGCACTCTGTGGATATCTGATGTTATGAATTCAGAATGAGAAAAAAATTGTGGGTCACTAGAATAGTATTTTTTTTGGTGATTCAAATAATATTTATTATAATAATATTTTTATTATAATAATAATTGTTCTGTTATAATAATAATTTCATAATTATAATATTTTTAAAATATTCTAATATCATAAAATAATTGTTTTTTTCAAAAAACCTATTTATTAGGTTTTTGAATTTTTTTTAAAAGAATGACTTGTAAAAGAGGTGAGGAGACTTCAAAAAAATAGAAAAAAAGGACATGAAAAAAGAATGTCTAAAATTTAAAAATAATAACAATAAGGCGGGCTAGGATAATAAATATACGTTTATTATAAATGCTTATTTATTATAATAAATATACATTTATTTATTATAATAAACCTACATTTATTTTATAATAATTTAAAATTAAAATAATTTATAATAATTATAATTTATTTACAATTATGATTTATTTACAATTATATATTTATTGTACTTATTTTAGTAATTATATTTATGATAGTAAATAAATTTATTATAAATAAATTTATTATATACATATATATTACATTGATTATATTTATTACATTTATCATAAATATATATATTTATTACAGTTATTATAAATATGTTATTATTATATTTTTTATTTATCATATTAATATATTTATTATTATTATTATAAATTTATCATAATTATATATTTATTTTAATTAGAAATTTATTATAACTATATAATTCTATTCATGATAATTATAATATTATAAGGAATATAAAATTATAAAAAATATATCATTGTAATAAATGTATGATTATAAATATAATAAATATATAATTATAAATATTATTATATATTTATTTTATTTATTTTATTATACATTTATTATAATTAAATATTTATTATAATTAATAGTTACTATACTTATATAAATATTATATTTTTGTATTTATAAAATTTATATTTCTCTAATTATTATAATTGTATATTTATTATATTTATATATTTATTACTATTATATATTTATCATAATTATATATTTATTATAGTTATTATTTTTATCATTATAAATTTATTATAATTCCATAATTTTAATTATAATAATTACATAATTATAAATATAATAAATATAGAATTATAATATATGTATAATTATAAATAGAATAAATATATAATTATAATAAATATATTATAATTAATGAATGTGTTATATTTATAATAAATATAAATAAATAAATTTATTATAAAAAATATAATTTATTATAAATTATTTATTCATGTATTTATTATAAATAAATAAATTTCTTATATTTATAAATATATAATTATATATATATATATATATAAATGTGGGTTGGGGGTGGAGTGGTGTCAAAGCGCCACTTCAAGTGGCGCTTTGCCCCAAATTTGTTCAGCGCCACTTCAAGTGGCGCTGAACAAACCCAGTTTCCTAATATTATAAAACCCTACCCCATAAAACTAAAAAAAAACCTATACTCCTAAAATACCCACCCGATCCTCCTAGAAGGTAGGTAACTTTCTATTCCCCATAATAAGTTCGGGCGGGTCGGTCCAGTCTAGAATGGGCTTTGGAGGACCTGGCCAGTCCACAATGACTCTGCACGAGGTCATACCCGCCTTAACTCAGCCTGTGAAAGTTCTCCCCGTCCCACATATGCACTGCCTAAAGTTTAATGGGCCCGGGTGGATTAATTTAATAAAAAATTATTTAAAAAAATTAATATAGTTACTGCTGATAATTAAATAAATTAAATATTAATTTTTGGTTAATAATTTTGAAATGCAGCTTATTTAATTGAATTGGGAAATTATTTAAATTAATTAATTAATTAATATTTTGTTTTAAAATTAAATTAATTAATAGGGATCGAACAATGTTAAATTGAATTTAAAAACTAGAGTGATGTTTTTAATTCAATTAAATTTCCTCATGTTTATTTTTCATGCATGGCTAATTTTATTATGCATTTATTTAATATACACTGGTTTAATGCGTATATGCTGGTCTTGAGATATCGACCTACCGATGCATTTTTGGTTTTTATTTATTTATTTAATTATTAAATTCTAGTTTATAATAATTAGTTTAATTAAATATAAGACGATCTGCATGTCGTATCAAGTGTCATTAATGTATAAGGGCATCTGCGCCCATTCTCAGAGTTGTATTTTATAACCCAAGACCTCCACGCCTGTGTGTGAGTATAATTTTATAATGATGAGATGAAGTATGATGCACTTCATTCCAAGAAATGGGGACACACCATATAGGACTTGGTTTCATTGGATGAGAAGACGTTGTTGTTCAAGTTGCAAGCAACGCTACTGAAGGTACCTACCCCTAGGGTTGGGGTTGGTCCGTTATTCACTCAACGAATCAACCATTAGAACCGGCTCATGATCAGGCGTTCATTTTATTTTCTCATGGTTTATTTTTTTTGGGCAATTATAATTTATTACACGATCATGTTGTTTAAAAATAAAAAAACATTCAAGATAAAATGAACTTGGGACACTATGAAATTTCTATTTCTTGCACGGTCATTTCTGAGTGCGATCACATAGTACATGCTTATAAAAATAGAAAAGGATTTCTTTCGTCACACTAAAAAACATAAAACCCTCAATGAAATATTAATTTTAAACTATCTCCCGTCATTCATATTTGGAAGAAACCCATCGTTTGAGGTACCAATGATGTCATAGCTAAGGGTGCCTCTTACTACCGGGGAGTCCTTATAAGACTGATGGGTTTACTTAACTAAAATTTCAAAAAAGAAATATTCATAGATTGCTTGTTGTAATTTTAGTGTAAATCATTGGGTAAATCAAGTTCTGATTTTTAAGAAGTTGGGACTTCACCCAAAAGATCAAGGAACCACAAGTTAATGCGGTCGGCCAACCAAAATCCTACCTCGATCCCTCCATGTAGTGGTGTAGCTATAGGTTGTAGACTATGAGGGGTGGTTCCATGACCCTTGCCATAAGAATACTCAAGCGACAAAGTGTTCTGATTCTAGTACAGAGGGTTCTTAGAATCCGATAAAATAGCGGGAGACATTAAATGATTTAATTAATTATTCAAAATGTCTAAACATGTAATCCAGTTAAAAGGCACTAATCTGTTAAAATTCATTTTTCTAAAAATTGAATGATATACTACAAGTTTAAATTGCGATAAATATTATAAATTGTAAATGTCCACACTGATACGAGTATCCATGAATTATATAGGTGCATGCACATAGTACTATGATATAGGAAACTCAATGTGCCAGTGTCCCCAAACACGGTTAACTCCCTCAAAAAGAAAGGGTGAAAATTGCATATATAAGACTAATGTACAAATCATATGATATTTATAACATTATTCATTCATCAATGTCTACAGTAAGTTGTGGTCGCTACACCAGGACATGGATGATATAACATTAAGACTCATCTCCGAGATGTTGTCAAGGAGAAAGCGGAGCAAAGACATGAATAAGGCGATGGTTGCACTGGCATGTGTAAATTGTAAGATTGATCATGATCTTTAAATGGATCCCAATCTCATATCATTTTCATCACTTTACTTAAGTTTCATTTTAAGTTATAAAATTTCCAAGTATTACTAAATGATTTATTACCAATTAAGGTATTCTTCTCCATGTGATAAGAATAAAAGACTGTTAATATTTAATTCTAATGCCAGATAAATTGAAAGACAATGTAGAAGGGTCAAAGGAATTTAATTCCAATGACACATTCACAACATCCTTTAATTAATGAGGTATAGGTTTATTTTCATTACATCTTATAAAATAATACTATGGAAGTTTAAAATAAATAAGCTGACTTAAAGAAGCATGTTTTCACTACTACAATAGGCATATTCATCAATGTAATGTTTCCTTTTACTACTTTGGTGTTTAATACTATATGATTTTTACATATGTGTATTTAAATACAATTACCATGTAATTAATGAAACATAACTATAAGTAAGGTTTATTCTCAAAGTGGTTGCGAAAGGGTGATTCCTAGGCTAATTGTGAGAGGTACACGACTTCTTTAAAAGACAAGTGAAACATTTGTGATGAAATATTATTGACTATATCCATAAAAAATAATCTCATGTGTCCTAGGACGCATGGAGACATTCTTTCAGGTTATGGAATGAATGAAATTTTTAGTAAACTGAATCCCTAGTTCAGTAATACATGAATCATAGAAAATTAGTGATGAATATAAATGTAATACTTATAAGAAATTGTGACAAGATGATTTTTTGACAAATAATACTAAAAGTGGACGTCATGAATATACCAATTAAGGTATTTAGGCTTGGCACAACTAAATAATTTTTTTATTATCGACGTATTTAATTTGGACAAAGGATCCTTTAATAACAGTGGTAAGTTACAAGGCTTCTGGAAATAGATCAACAAGCATGAACTATTCTAAGTATAAGCTAGAGGTATATATACTTCATAAGATTCCTTTAGGTAACTAAGAAATAATAAATTTATGTATACACATGGTTAGAAGATATGAGCTGCTTCAAGTTAGGATACCCAATAATATCTAGACCAAGCAGTCATCAATCATGATAATGTTGCATGGAGTAATTCTTTAACGAACATTACCATATCGACATCATGACATTGATGTTAATGAAAAGGATTGACAATGAAGTCTTGAATATCAACATTGATCAACAAACACGAAGTGAATAGAAATTCCTAAACGCATATGTTATACATCAAAATGTTGATGAAGGTTGTATCAATGTTAAAAATTGTAGAAACACCCATTATATTTCATGAAATGCGTTGCAAATAATGGTGATATCCCACAACCATATGCCAACTATAATGATAGACAGATATCATACAAGTCATAGTATGATGTAAATCCATTATGTCATAAAGACATGGGTTTGGATACACATAGTTTGTCTGGATACAAACAAATTGAATAAAGATAATCACATTGTGTATTGAAGGTACTTATCCTAATGATTGCTTAGGATATTAAATAAATCCCTATGATAGAAAAGTTATTTTCATGTGATAGACTACATATGTATATAACGGTGATCATCTCTATTAGATATAGTGGGATCTATATTTACTTTTCTTTAGTCAACACTCAAAATGCACAAATAGTTGTCATAGGAACTATTTCCACAAGTGCATGTGGGACAAGGTAAGTTCCAGAGACACATACTGCGTAGGAAGCATAAAAAAACAGTGAGGGTTTCTATACTCACCATTGTCGTTGATTTATTATTGAATGTGAATAATATTTCCTACAATAAACTAGTGTATGGAAATTTTCTAATATTTAAAAGATAAACTAAAATTCAATTAATGGATTCCATGTACCAAAGTGCAATATGGCTTATTATTTTGAATTCAATGGTGGGTATTCAAGTGAGTTGATACATGGGTGGTACATGTGTGGTACCAATAAGGCTCGATTGGTTTTACCAAGTCGTTATGCCTAAACCCATTAGAATCTACTTATCATAGTTAATATCAATGATAAAATTATTTAGTAGTAGATGTCGTGACCACCAATCATGGATGGTGTCTGTACGATGCAACCATAAAGGGATGGTCATGCCATAGAATGCTAATAGTGGTTGCAAGTTACTAAAATATAGTTTTGGATTAATGTAAGAAACATGATCCTAGAATATACATTTGCAACATATGTAAGCTATGTGTCCAGTAGAGGTTAATGGGACCATCAATGTTTTCTAAGTAAAGTATGTTCAACAACATATGGTAAACAGACATTGGTCTCATAGTTAGTTAAGACCAAAATAACAAAATTTATCCTATGATTGATTTAAGGTAGAAACCTATGTTATAGGGAATAATATCTACTAAGGTATATCAATAGGTTCCTTGGTCCTAGTCAATCATACATATAGTGACATTGTACTAAAAAATACAAGTCAGAACAATTCCAGAGATGAATTGTTTCCTACGTCACAAGGAATAATCTCTTCTAGTTGACATGTCCGATACATGGGAAGAGATAAACATGGTGAGTTGAAATACATACTTTGGAGGGATAGATCAATCACGCATGTCGTGATATGTACATGAATTGATATTCCTAGGACATGCTTTATAAAAAGAAAATATTTTTTATATTTAGGAGTACTGCAAGGGATGCAATCAGAACCATCTAATTGTACCTCGATATGTACATTTGATATGTACCTAGTAAGTGGAGAATACAGATACTAGTTTTGGAGATACAAACTACTCTTCCATAGATCAAGAGATATACTATTTCAGTTTGTCTAATGGTGATGAGAAAGTGAAGTTCAATAAGCCTTTGGCAGATAAACCTTCAATGATTGAGTATGTTGCCTCTTCTAAGGCATCAAATAAGAAATTAAATTCAATGATTTTTTCCAGTTCTTGGAATCTCTCTTGGTGAGTATTATCATAATGTAAATTATGATATTCTTACTAGCCGTGATGTCAAGTTTTGATAGTGGAAAAAAGGGACATACTCGAGATTATATCTCTTTAAAAGTGTTACTATGTGAGATGAGGTCACAATAGCATAATTTCCATGTGATGGAACCATGGCAGGCCTAGTAGCAAAATCCATGATTTAGAAGAAACAAGATAGGATTCATGTGAGTAGCTAACATTTTTGGTTAGCAAGTTGGATCTAGTGAAAGTGGTAGTTTTGAAATAATGGGTTCCCTAGACCCAACTATTTAGTGATATAGATTTACATATCATGTATATAATTATTTATACATGATGTCATCTTACCATTATAGTGTTGCCTTTTCTGTATACACTATTTAAATCATAATGTCCAAAGAATAATTGTCATATTGAAATGTTATAGCAGTTCCCATGAAAAATTGAGAACCTCAAGATACTATGAAATTAATATTAATTATATTTTATATAGTCTAGATACATCTTACTGATTGGACATAGTATATATTTAACAATCAGGTGTTAGGGGATCATAAGCATTGAGAATTCTTATCATGAATTTCGCACTTGGTGATCTCTAGAAGTGAGTTCACGATGATTAACTAACCAATAAGAACTCCAAAGGTTTCTGGTGTCATTTGATGTTTCTATATACGATCATCTTTAATGGTCTCCTGACTTCAGATCACTACTAATGTATGTTATTTCATTTCATACGTTGAAACAAGATGAAAACTATGGCAATGAAGTTGTGGAGAGGTAGTCTGTGTTAGGTGTGTCATTGGTGGCATTCCATTGGTTGAATGGTCAAGAAATTATTTGTCACTTCAGAGTTATGGAGGTTATATATCTCAGGCCATGTTGATATGGATGGAAGTGCCTTTATAAGAACATTTCCATGGTAGTCGAGGGTAAATCCATCCAGTTACATCAAAAAATAATGAAGAAAGAAGAGGGAGATGCCATATGAGTGTGTTCTGCTTTATGGGATATTAAAGACAAAGAGATTATATTACAACGTGTGTGTTCGTAGGATTGTTGTCAATTCTATGACAATCCATATTTTTTCAGGGGCCATGATTTGTTGTTAGATACCACTGTTGGTATGTGAGTACTATTCACTGATGTCGAAATAAGGGCTTAGAGGGTCACACACAATATCATTTTCAAGAATCTCCCCTATATAGTTGAATATGAGCATTGGAAATATTGGGCCCCGCCACAGGGGTCTGATATTTTTCCAATGTTAAATGATCACCAATGAAATAAATAAATTCATATTATTTGAGTTTATAATAATGAATGTTGAATTTATTTATTAAATTTATTTACTAGTTCTAGTAAATACAAAAAAATAATATTAATTGACTAATATTAAATTATTCACGATTCAATTAATATTTATGGGAGCAACGAGTCAAGTTAATGACTCAATTATTATCAAATAATATATTGTAATATATTATAAGTAAATGATAAAAAAATTATGACTTAGTTTAGTAGTCCTAAAATTTCATTTATAGTCTGTTATGTATTCGGGGCTAGTGAGGCATGGTGATAATGGTTATTTTAATTAACCACTATAAATATAAGAGGAGGTGATTTATTAAAGTACTATTCATGGGGATTCTATCTCTTATCTTCTCTCCCATGATCTATAGGAGATTATCTGAATCTATGTAGCTCAGATGGAGCTCTCTCTCAGGCATCACTAGAAAAGTGATGTAGTGATTGTTGGAGCATCGAAGGCATCGTCGTAATTCCGTGCTATCACCCAGATTACGATGAACGAGGCACCCACATATTTCTTGAAGTGTGTGTGGATGATCTAGAGGAATTCAAAATCAAATTCTTCAAGAATCAATTACCAATGAAGATCAGATGTCATGCGTGGCTTCTGAATTAAACCAACTATTTTTATAGTTTTTTGGTTCTTAAAATCCTTCATGCTAGATCCTCAGCATTGACTGGGATGCCGATCACTTACATCAAAAACTTTATGTCGATCATTCTTGAATTTTTTCAAAAACCCACCTATTTTTGGCTTCTTCTGTACTCCTGGTTCTAACAATAACATCCTTAGATGTAATGATACATATAAAAATGTTGTCTACAACGAAAAAAGATATAAAACTATGGAAATCCCTTGTATAGAAATGTAAAAATGTTAAAACTAAGGAAAATAAAATCATACATATAAGTGTTTAGGGTTTGGGGTTCTGATCATACTGGGACTGATCCACTGTAAATGTTTGACATGTATCGTGTCTATGTGACCCTTCTTGACTACCCTATGCTGATCCACCCTACTATCACTGAAGGACTACAGACTAGGAACCACGTCCTTGATCGCGTGATCTACCTGAACAGCCGGACGGACACCAGTTACTTGATTGATAATAGATTTGTGTACCTACACATGAACATGGAGTCATAACAAAACCCATATCAGTAGTTGTTGGTAAGAAAAAATTTCAAAAAGTCAGAAGATAGACCTTGTTTCTACAAAATTAGTACTCGACTGGGTCTCTTAGGCACTGAGGTATGGTAGGCTGACTCTATCCACACTGGTAGCATACCACCTAGATACCTGAAGGAGTATCCCATCTAATCTGATCTCTACACATAGACTCCATACGGTGATTCCTAATATCATTCAAGGGATTACCAACTCTGGATGTTGAACCACCCTGGCTAACAGATCTTGACTCCATCATATTACACTCGGTGATCAACATTTGGCTAATTATATATGATATGAAATTAAACATGATAATGTTCACCTTGTATCAGATGTCATGTTTGAGAACATCCTCAAACTTCATGGCCATAAATAATCCATCACCCCCCAGAATGGGTGTGATGCACTGCAAATCTGAGAAGTGAGAAGAATTCTCTATGACTGAAAGAGTACCTTATTCCAAACCCATGAACTCTTGTGATTGGTTGGACATCAAGGTCTCCTTGTAGAAATAGTCATAGAAATTCTGCTAGAACACATCCAAATAAAAAAAACATTGGTGTCCTGCCTATGATATGACATCCCACCATCTCTTGTAGGAATATCAAATCATATAGGTTACAAGCTTCACCATCCTCTAAAGAGGTAACTCGAGATGCTCAAAGATAGACAACATGGATTCTAACGATGACTATGCAGCCCAAGGTCCTCCATCCCCATAGAAAGTGGGAGGATGATTCTCTTGAAAAACCCATGTCAACTCTTCCATAGAGGGGACAATATGCAGTGATCCCTTGTAGATATGCATAAACCTCATGAATCCTTATCAGAACTATGTATCAACACCTATGTCTGGTATAACATATGGTGCCAAGACAGACATGATGGGAGGGTCTACGGGTAGTCCCTACTCTACCATTTCTAGTGTCTGATCATTTCTCCATATCTGGCATACAACTGGAGGATGTCTCGGTGGAATGAATACGAAAGGTCAAGCACACACCTTAGTTCAATATTATCAAGTAATAATACATATATGTTAAAAAATTGAATAGGAGAAAGGAACATTCATGTTTTTCAAAACTAGGTTATACAGTGTGTATACCCTCCACACAGTGTGTTCCCTTAGGTTTCAAAATGGGAGTGTACCTCTGCTAAACCTGGTCATGTAACACCCCTACACATGGCATGTTCCTCCTATGAGATGTCATGTACTGTATGGTTTCCCTCCTGTCTGATTTCTTCTATACTTCCAAACCATAAAGTTCACTCATGGATAATACTACACAGCATGTTCACCCTAAACACGACATGTACCACTTAAGTTCCAAACACCCGTGTCGTTTTCCACATGGTCGGAGGCGCGGTTGACTCTTACACAACATGTATGAATGATAAATGGCATGTAAAACCTATTTTTGTGACACCCATGTAATTAGTCACATGTCTAGATACATTTCCTATTTGTAATGGTATTTACTCCCTGCACACAATGTGTTCTGCCAATGATTTCCAACCCAATGTATCTAGTCACACAGTCAGCAACACAGTTAAATACTTCACGATGTGTACATATAGTACATGGTGTGTACTTAAGAAAAGTTGTGTATTATCTAAAAGAAGAACACATTTCAGGTGTTCATAACACCACAAATCGCGTTGTTTTGGTTTTTGGAGAGTAAACCCCTAAAACATCTTCGGAACCATTAAAAACTAAAATTTATTCCATGGAATGAAAAAACACAACCTGGGATAGCCCATACTCCCACGAATCTAGGTTTGAAATCTATATTCATATCATAACTTAAAAAAATACAACTAATGTTCATACATGATCCACCAAATTCCTATCTATGTTGGCCCAAAATACATAGGTCGAAGGATCAAAACCTCACCCCTGATACCACATTGTAATATCCTGATCCAGGTGCCACCCAATGGTGCCCCATAACCAGTTGGTCACTGTTGATACTCTTTCCCATCACAGAGTCAAACGAATGGAAATTGGGAATACCTTTTGCACAATGAGAGTCATCCTTTGAAGAACATCAAAAATTGACAAAGGCATCAACAAGGAACCCTTTAAGAAGAGGTCGCGCAAGTTTCCTTCTGGTCGCGCAAGTCACATGCGCGCCACATATGGGTCATGAAAGTCACTTTCATTCCCTATTCATTTTATCGCCCAAGGTGACCAGTGGCCTTTAAATAGCCCCTGTGGGCCCCCCATTTCGAGGATGAATATTTCTAAAACTCAGATTCAATCTCTGGTTGCCCAAGTCTTTTTCTGACATCTTTTTAACACTTCTAACGTAATTTTTTTACCTATAATGGAAGCTCTAAAGAGGAAGAATATGGCATATGTGTTAGAACTCATCAACACTTGTTCCCCCTAAGTGTCCATCCCTTAAAGATAATTAAGACACTTGTGCACCACCTTTACCTCTCAAGGGAACTTGCGCACCACCCTTCTAAAAGCCTCTAGGAATAATACTAAGGGCATGAGTTCAAAGTCACCCATGTATTACCCTATGTATTATTCGTCCCCCAAGGTGACTTATGTCGTGCAAGTCTACTTGTGCGACCAATACTTGAATGCCAGAATAATACTTTCGCGCCTCCATCCTAGTCACCTCTATTCCTCAAATCCACCTCTCATATTCAAGATACATCCTTCAAAACTCTCTTTAATGCCATTTATGGCATGGTTCCTTTGTTGGCATCCTTGTATGAAAGGATTTTTGTAAGAAACTTTCCCAAAACCATATGACATTCAAGATTTATGTCACCATGGTTAGGGGTTTCTTATATAACATTATCCTCTAAGATAAGAAGATCTTTTGACTTGGGCCTCCTTCTTAGGAGTAATCCCCAATTGTAATTTCCTTTAAACTGGGCCTTCTTCTTAGGAATAACCCCCAGTCATAGTCTCTTTTAACCTAGGCCTCCTTCTTAGGAGTAATCCTCAGTCAACGTTCTTTTTATTTGGGTTTCCTTCTCAAGAATAAAACTCAATCATAAGTCCCTCTTAATTTAGGCTTCCTTTTTAGGAGTAAGTCCTGGGTTAAAATTAAAAATCTCCATAAAATACAAATACTATTATGGACCCTGCTTCTTGGGCTTCTTTCTTAAGTCCTGGTCTCCATTTACCCGGGCAGTCATATATACATAATCCCCACATCATTTATCGTTATTGCATCATTCATGGCACCATCGTCAAATTTACTGATACCTCTTGTTTCTCACACCGATCATGACTCGCGTGAGATTAGAGTGTAAAAGTAATCACAACATCTCTTTCTGGGCCATTAACCTTGAATAAACCCCATATTCTTCAATCGAACTACGCGGGATCTGATTCCTTTTTGACAAGGATACATAGGTATCCTATCTGCAGGTATGATTCCAACTTTGAAATAATCCTTGTATTTCTGAAGGGCAATAAAATTTAGGTTCTCCACTGAGTGGCTTTAAAACCAGTATGGTTATCATAATGACCAAGATATTTCTATATAATTTATTGAAGGATACCATTGACTAAGAATCTCTAATACATTCAGATGATTCTCCATCGATGAAGAACCTCAAATAGATATAAAAGATTCTCCAAATCTCATACATCTCAAGCATTGATTGCTAAATCTAAAGGAAAAATCATTTTTTTATATTCATGGTGAATTAATAAGGATTTCATGAACATAACTTAAATGTATAAGAGAGTCCTAGAGTAGGTAATAATTCCCCCCCAAAAAAGGTGTGATGAGCCTAACCTCCCATCCTCTCGACCAATGCAAATTCTTAAGCCTCATCGGTCCATGACTAATGAGAACCTACCTTTGGAATGTATATCCAGATGGATATAGAGTCATTGGCTGTTTATGGTTCTATGAATAAACCTGTTAGAAAATGATTGGATAGTTTGAACCTTAAACAAACAAGGTCATCCCCATTTCCAGAAGAAACAAAAGATGGTGAAACCGACGTGTATCATTAACCAACTTAAATGATGTTTACTTATTTGTTAGGCCCCTATTAAACTCAATATAATGGCCAAAAAATCAATCAATAACATAAGAGGTCATCCAAAATATTTAGTCCGGATAGACTTATCTTGATTATGTCTGATATATCAAACACGCCCTCCTTTCCAAGATCTCTATGCAACACAGAATGGATTCTTTAAAGTTTACACCTGTGAATGCTTTGGCCACTACTCCTACTGGATCCTCGTACACTCTGAGGATGACATCACCTACTCAGCATCTTCAATACTGGGTCTCAAATGCATTGGTGAGGGAATACCGTCAACACGGTACCATCCCGACTCCAGAGGCCGCTCGACAAGCCCTCCAAGTTAACAATTCACCCTGGTTTTCCAGACAGCGACGACCAGTGGTCATGAAGCTGGCGGTGCTAACCACAGTCTCCAACCATTTCAGGTCATTATCCCCGGAACGCTACAACCAGTTCCTCCCATATTACAGGGAGGTGAATGAAGGGGTTACTCAAGGCTTCAGTTCAAAAATACATGTGTCTTTCATGAGGACTCCCACCAATAATCGCCTCCAAACTCGTGCGGTATCACACCCTCAACATGATGAGGGTATCACCTCTAGGCATTTGGCTTAGGTTACTCAGACCTGAGCATGCAAGAAAAATCGTCAAAGGCGAGATTCAGACAACATGGAGTAGGTTCTTACCTCTGCCCCCTCTAAATAAGTCCATCAACCTAACTTTATGGTAGGAAATGAGCGAGCACAAACACCCTTCTGTTCTAATCCTGCTTCCTTGTAGACTCGTCTGGCAGCGACCCACCAATCCCATCAGGCAATTCTGACGGAGAACTATAGGCAGACACACACACCTATTTATAATTCATTATCCAGTCAGCAGGCTCATCTGACTACATCCAAAGAAGCTCACCAACCAAATATGGTGATCACCTGTAAACAGGCACATACACCAGCTTACAATCACCAATTCTTCCAACATTATCATTTGGTAGCTCCCAGAAAAGTCAGTTGGAAAGCTCTGATGAAAAATTTCGAGCAGACTCAACTCTCTGCCCCATGCATAAGTACTGTCAATATCCGCTGACAGGAAAAGGATGACAGGAGCAGGCACATACCCCTACTCTAGATACAGAAAGGATATATATTCCCACTCCACCAGCTGAAGTCACCAAGCACATTCTGACAATGGTGAATGAGCAGAAGCAAATCCCTGCCCATATTCTGGATACCTGTCAGAATATTATAACAACTTCAGAAACATCACAGGGAAAGAAACATAAATCTATCCCTAGCAGTGGAGTGACTCGTCAACATGTCACATCGGAGTAGATACACACCTATGTTCTAATCCAGGAGGGTCATGGGGCATACTCCCCCATTTCATACGGACAATCATGTTGGGCACATACACCCAATTTAAATGGAGATAATCAGCCTAACCTGACCATTTCTCTTGAGAAGGCCCATATACCTACCCATAATATCCACTTTCATCAACAAGTGGTTTCCAAAGTGAGTGAGAAGGCATCCAAGAAAAATACCCATCCTACACAGTTGAAAAATCAATCTCCAATATGCAATAAATCCTTTCTCAATACTGGAGTTCTTGAATCCCTCAGACAATTATCTGTTATAGCTCAAGATACTACTCTCACATTTCCAAATTCTGGAAGTAACAAAAATAATTTCGAAGGTCTTCATCAGAACCTTCCTCATGAAGGATTTTGTCATGAAAATTAGGTCAATCTTGAAGTATCATCTTCATATGAGATCCACGACCACCCTCTGCATGGCCAGAAGAAAAAGGAGAAAAAAGTTTTATCTTTTTCTGTAACACACCATGGTGATCCTCCCCAAGATGATGAATTTAGCTGCAAAATTCCTCTCCACAGTAGTAATTCGCATTGCCAGGAAAATTATTTAATGAAAAATGCAGTATCAAGAAATCCCTCTTTTCTTGAGGCACGTGCCAATGCGAGGCCAGTCATGTCTGATACCTTGCCATTAGTAGGTGAAATACTTTCTCAACTCAAAGATAGCTTGGGGTGTAGGTCATTCTCTGAATTACCCCTTGGTCATTCATCTTCTAATTTGACAAATGAATTCTCTACCAATATTGTTTAATATAATGAAGAAACAAAGAAGCACCATCTTTGGTCCAATCAGGTAGAATAATATTCATCGAATGACCAATAGGAAGTACTAAATATGAGAAAAAAACTGGAAAAAGGTGAAATACCAGTCACGTTTTGGCCATTCACTGACTCTCACTATGACATTCCAGAAACGTTGACATAAGATTGTATTCATGATATTCGTCTCAACATATGGAAAACTCTTTGTCACTTAAAATAGAAAATATTATATTATGATTAATATCAAAATCATGTCAAGATAATAGAAGGTATGCAATGCCAAATTGACTTGGCAACTCTCTTAGTTTCCCGACATCCAAAGGTTGAAAAGTAGTAGAGAACCCTTCAATGTTCATGCCTTGGTGCATTAAAAAGGTTGCGCCAGTTAATTACCAAAGCCCCATTAGGTATTCATATCAGGGGATGGGGTGTTCATGGAGTATTGCTTTTTATAGTGCTCTCCAGCCAACAAAGCCCTCCAAAAGTGTCCTCATGCAATGTTAATGCCCACGGCTGGCCACATATAAATGGTTTTGTTTGTAATCAATGGCTTGCTCAAGAATAGACTACAACTAGTTCTTCCTAAAGTCAGGTATATAAACAACAAGTTGTATAATTACTCTTGTATCAAGAAAATGAGAATATCGAACATGCTTCTCGTTTAGAGCATGCATAATCAAGTGACAGAGGTGTCAGAAATAATCCAACTGTCATCTGAGAAAGGTGATTTGAGTGGATGTTGAATGATGCATTCGGCCAATTTCTGGAATAAAATACGCAAAATTATGAGAGATTTTAATAATGTTTTAGATGTAGTAGCTCAACATCCACCTCAGATTTCTATACTGGGGACTTTTTTAATCCAACCCTCAAAATCAAAAGATTGTATTCGAGGAGTTGAGCCGAAACAGTAGGAACAGTCCCAGTCCACCAGACTGGGGACTTTTTCAAATTCTCAATCTCTTCCTCAGTGAAAGTCAGTCTTCTATTGATTAGGGAAGAAGCCAAAAGAGGAATGAAGAGCCGAATTATCAGGAGACTCCCTCCAAATGAAGGTTCATTAATAACTTCCTGAGGGATCAACCAAACAAAAGGCAATGTCTCATAAAGGACATAGAAGAAGACAATATTTCAGAAGCTCTAATAGGATTGCATCAATGCGTTATGCATCGATAAATGTCATCAATGATGTTGTCACCAATCCCCCAGAACATGAGGCTCACTCAGATGAATTAAATGAAGAATTTCTTGATCAAGAGGTTGTACACAGAGAAGAAAATGAAGAAGGTGTGCGTACCAGAAATCAAAGGCTTACCCAGAATCTAGGTATTCCATCAAACAACCAACTTCCTCCTCTCCGAAAGGTTCCCAATAAGGGGAAAGGAAACAATTCAGGTTACATTCCACCCTAACTCTAGAGAAGGACAATAACTCTCATTAGAGGAAAGGTTCACACAACAAGAGGAAGAAATGAAGGAGTTATGGAGGTTAAATGCAGAACTATTTCAAGGTAGTCTTCCTCCTAAGCATGCTGAAGTTAATCACTAAAGGATATTTATTACAGCTACAGGGATAGATCAAGAATATCCCCCTTTACAAGTACACCCTACCAGGTCTAATCCTATGGGTCGTATGCAACAACAACAGCCAATACTACCATCAGTGACAGTACCTGTCGCCACACCCATCCAAACTCTAGTTCTTGCACCTGCATAGGTCCAAGCTCAACTAGATGTTTCTCAAAAATTAATAACTACCATTGAGTCATTAACAACTCAGTTGTAAGCTATAGAAGGAAAGCATGCACCAGTTCAACTGGATAAGAGAGATTACCCTGAATGGGTGGATGCAATTCCTCCCTCGTCAAATTTTGCGAGTACCACATTCGAAATTTTTAATATTTTGGGAGATCTAAAACAACACATAACACATTTTGTTTCTCGTTGTGATCCTATGATGGGAACTCCTCACCAAAAAGAAGCAGTTAAGCTCAGGTGTTTTGTGCATTCATTACAAGGACCTACATCCGTTTGGTACACAATCTTGTAATCTCAGTCAATTACTGGGTGGGAGGATCTTCTTAAAAAATTCCATCTTTAATTTAGCTCAATATTTCCAAAGACAATAGTTTTTTATCATACCGATTGTAAGAAAAGGGAGAATGAAAGAGTTTCATATTTCATTGCTTGATAGAAGGGATTAACATATTCCTTAAGTTTAGCACTCCCTCAAGAAGAATTGTTTCTAATATGTGTGGAAACTTTGCGTGATGAATTACACACACTGTTGATCCCTATGAAATACACTGGATGGTTTTGAGACCTTACTTCAATCACTCGGCAGATCAATGATTCTCTTACAAAGACTAAGGCTAAAACTCATGTAATTCCATCAGTTCCAGGAAGGAGAATAGGGAAAGAAGAGACTGCTACAGTTACACTTAAACAAGCACATTTACCTGCTTCCACTTCAAAACCTTCAACATATTGAAGGGCTCCACCTCCTGAGCATCAACAACAATGGACACCTTGTCAAGATGATCAATGATATAAAAGGCAGAAATAGTTTGATGATTTGAAGAACAAAGTTTATTCTTTCCAGAATGAACAAGTTCCTGGATAATTCATCTCGACTCTGGAAAACAATCTGGTTCAGTTTACAAGGCCCAAAATTCTGAACAAGGAAGGAGATGAAGACCTCCCCAACTATTGTACATTTCATCAGATGTTGTGGAATACCATTTAGGAGTGTTTTGTCTTCAAAATCCTCCTGTAAAAGATGGTGGACTCTGGACAGGTAAAATTGAAATGTTCTTCAGCCCAGGTAGAATGTGATACTACTACTAATCCAGAGGAAGAAGGGAAATGGCACAAAGTCAGAATTAAAAATGCGCAAAAGTATGATGATTGGATGGTCAGAGAAACGAGCAACCGAACTCTTGCCATTTTACAAACACAATTGAATCAAAAAATTGTCTCTCCTACTATGAATGCCACAGAAAAACCCACTTCTTCATAATAAAAATCATCAAATAAGAAGTGTAATTTGAAGAAAGTAGAGCAGTCAGAAGAAGATGAGTTTGTGTCAAAGCCTAAATTGTTTTTGACTCTAGAAAGTTTTTTTCCATATGCTTCAAAACAACGGGCACCACCCCACCAATTGAAATAGCCTGAGTTGGATAATCTAGAAGAATCTTCATTAGATGAATAATTAATCTTTGGTTCTGTTAATAAGATTCATTTAATAAATCCTTTATAAGGCCTCAACCTTAAACATCACTTAATATTGAATTAAATGAATAATTCACATTGAGGATCTTTTCAGGTTTAGAGTTTTAGAGAATTAGATCATAAATCATGAATTATATTCCACATTTAAACAAAGAGGTTACAATAAAATATAGTATTCATTTTTTCCCATAAACGGAAACATATTAAAAATAAAACATGGATTCTTTCTTGACACTTCCTTGACACTATCATCATATCATGTACCCTTCCCTTGACATGTGAAAAACATTTCAAAAACTTGGGATGAGCATAAAAATCTCAGTAAGGGATATAAAAATATTGAAAGGAAACATGAGTACATGTATACACAAGAATCAATGAAATCATACTCTACTCATAAAACATAAGCACTTTAACATACCTCATCAAGTCATGAATAAATCATAGAAATCATAAGACATAAAGGTAACTTGAGGCATTCATAACACTCTTACGTAGGGAGTAACCCTCTTGGTTACGTTTGGAATACCCATCACAGTATATTCCCTAAATCTCTTCGGAGAAACCTTAACGGTTAACTCCTTCACGTTACCCGATGCATCAGAGAGCTATATCGGGCTCACCCACCCTTAGTTTATCAAGGAACCACCAGTCTTCATAATAATGCCCAAGAACCATAACATAATCGTATCACATAAAACATGCATAAAGGAAACATAAAATTTCCACTTTTCAATCACAAGATATCAACACAAAACATTGATATAAAAACATTATAAAAACCATTTTCAATACCAAAATAAAAGAAAAGTAAAATAGGGTATTTATTTTTCTTTTAAAAAAAGGTATGGCTTGTAGAGGAAGTTGAAACTCAAATAATGGTCACGACAGCGAATAAGTCATTGTCGCTGCATACATACGACAAAAACATTCTCTTTTTTTGTTTAGTAAAATTCTTCGAATAAAAAATATTCTTTTTGGATAAACGTAAAAGTCAAAGGGGATTATACACTGTATAAAAGAAAGTTGTTTATAAAAAAAATATGCCTCAATGAATGGAGATTGAGACGAAGTCCCATACCTCGGGTCTGACTTGACTCGATCGTTCTTTAACCTACTGAATAATAAACATGAGTTAATTTCTACTTTCTTAAGAACCTTTTTCAATTTCATTATTCCTTTTATATCACTTATTACCATGTCATGAACACTATGCAATTATTTAAGTTAATAACGGTCGTTTTAACGATCATTGTTACTTGAGTAAAAAATATACTCTTTATAATTACAAGTTGTTCATGTATCCATTATGTCCAGAGTTATAATCATGATGTATATATCATATATATCATATATATCCATTATATACATGCATTTATAATATTACATAATGTTTAGAGGTAAGAAATGAAATGCACCGTTCATGGAGACGGTAAGCCGTACGTACGCATGAACGCTACTTTCATTTATATTTCGTATTTTATGGAATGGAATCATAATGATATAAAGGTATATTATAATTCAAGTATAATATCATAAATAATATCATTAATTAAATCCTTTATACATCCCACATATGGCATTAACGAATCAAATCACTTTGAGGGGGCGGTAGTCCGCACTTCCTAAAATGATGATATCACGTATACCCATAATGGAAGCCATAAAGGAATGCCATAAATGAAAAATACAGAAGCTTAAGTAAAACATAAACATATTGTTGGAATCACCTGTTTTGATAATCCCAAATCATGCTTAAACATTGATTATGATGTATTAAAACCTTGCATTAATCTTATTATTCTATGCTTAAACGTATTTTATTCTAAACAGTTCATATTCTTACTCTCATAACTTTACTGTAACAGCTTACAGTAGTACTTACATAAGTTTAGTATTGTTAGCTACCAGTCAGAGTTTTCTTTTCAAAGTCACAGTTACAGCTAACTGTCACCTTAAGTTACTGTTGCAATAAGTTCACAGTTACAAGGTTACAGTCGAAGACTAATAAAAGCTTACAGTCACGAGTCTACCGTTATCTATTGTCAAAGCTTACAGACGAAGGTCACATTTACAAGACTTCTGTTCAAAGTTTTCTCTTCTCAAGTTCACAGTCGAACAAGTCTACAGTTGGAACAAGTTCGCAGTCGAACAAGCCTACAGTCATAAGTCTACAGTCAAGGTTACAGTTAGATAGCTTCTGTCGACTAAGTCTACTGATGATCGAGGTCTACAGTTGACAAAGGTTACAGTTCTACAAATTTGATATTACAAGTCTACAGTTAGAAAGGATACAGTTACATGGAGTAAAACCTACCATTGCAAGCCTACAGACAGCAAGCCTTTTGTTGAAGTCAGCAGTCAGAAGGAAGTCCACAGTTGGAAGACCACAGTTGAAGTCCACAGTGACATACATTCTCGACCAGTCTATTATTATTATATTTCTACTTTTTTCTTTACCAATTTGATTAATACTAATCTAACGGTCATGTCTAGACAAATTAATACACCTAACATTATTTATTGATATTTTCAGACATATCAAGAAATAATACAATGTACGAGGAAGATCGCACCTGTAACTCAAGACTATTTATCTTGTCGGCCTCGGGTGAACAAAAAGGGCATATATGGAGGAGTATAAAACGAAGAGAGAAGCATTCAAGAAAAAGCATGAATGGAACGAAAAGAACAGTTACATACACGAACAAGTATAGAGGAAGGACACACAGAGTCTAACATCTACAACTGAGAAGGAGATACACATATACACAAAAAGAATAACTCTTGAGCATTCATTCTGAAGAACAAAAGAGTCTCAAGTGAACCGACTGAAAGAACCGTCTCCTAAAATCCATGCTGTGAAGCACTCAAACTCAAAGAAGCTGATCACTTGAACATATGGATGTCTGGAAATCACGACACTCGGTTTTAGTGTCAACTTACAGAAAAAGGACCAAAGCTTCAAGTCACTCATTCCTACGAGTCCAGAACTGATCTGCCAACACTATAGAGCACTCTAAACCTTCTTCTTTCTATCTCTTGCTCTACTGTGTTTAAGTGTTTTACATTTGTGAGCAGTGTGTTAGTATTACACACAATGTCTCCTGTGATTAAACTGAGGGATACTGAAAATCCCTATCCCAACCCTTTTTACATTTGTTACCCACGTATAACTGTGGAAGAAGCCTGGTGTGGCTTGGTCATTTGTTTTCCCACGTATAACTGTGGCAGAGGTTGTCAAACCTGGACAGTTTGTGAAAACTGTTGTAAAGCCCGATACAGGCTGTGTATCAATCCTTTTTTATAAAATTGCTTGGTGGCAGGTGATCACCAAGTGGAAGAGGACTAAGTCTTAGCTTAAGACTGAACCTCTTGTTTGAAATAGCTTGTTATTCTTTTCTTTACTTTGCTTTTTTTTCCGCTGTGCTCTTTTTTTTTAAACAAGAAATCTGTTTTTGCATATACTCAGATAGTCAATTTTGGTTAGTGTGTATAAGAGATTTGTTTAGTAAACTTGTTTCAAAAGTAAAGTTAGTCATCAAACTAACCTTACTGAGGATTAATCAACCTTAGAGAAACCTGTTGAACAATAAGTCACCTATATCTCTACTGCCTTAATTGACTGGGCTGTTTTTCAATTTGGGGGATTTAATCATAAAGTTTTCAACAGAAATTTTTAATTGGAACTCAATTCACCCCCCCCCCCCCCTCTTGAGTGTCCACTCCGACCAACATTTGGTATTAGAGGATGTGTTTATCTCTGTTATACTTGCTCAAAGTTTTATTTTAACTCTCTGTTTTTAAACTGTGATTGTAGTTGTATCTAAAAGATCTTAAATTTCTGTTAGTTATAAATTTTATCTCTTTAAAACATTTTCTAAAATTTCCTTATGGATAATAGACTAGAAGGTGATGCTACTAACATGCCACCCTTCTTTAATGGTGTGAATTATGCCCAATGGAAGCTCAAAATGAAAATTCATTTGGAAAGTATGGGTTTTGATATTTGGACTGCTATAGAGTCTCAATACAAGATTCCAGAAACTGAAAGAATAACTTGGGATGAACCTACTAAGGTAGCTTACAATAATAATTGTAAGGTTGTGAATGCTCTCTACTGTGCTCTAGGAGATGAGGAATTCAATAGAATTTCTGCATGTAAAACTGCTTTTCAAATCTGGGACACCTTAGCTGTTTCTCATGAAGGAACAACTAATGTCAAGGAAATGCGGTTAAATACTTATACTATCAAATATGATAACTTTAAGATGAAAGCTGATGAACCTATTTCTGATATGTATCTCAGGTTTAATGAGATAGTCAACACAATGAGCTCACTCGGAAAGATTGTTCCAGCAAAGGAGCAAATCATGAGATTATTGAGATGTCTGCCTGACAGATGGAGAGGCACATCCGTTTCAATTAGAGAATCCTGTGATATTGGAACTTTGCCTGTCGAGGAGTTAATTGGTAAGATGATGATGTACGAAGAAGAGCTCAAGGTAAATAAAGAGGAAGATGAGGAACCAAAACGAAAATCTGTAGCTTTTAAGTCTACTGCATCAAAGAGCAAAGACAAGGAGAAAGTGCATATACCAACTGAAATCTCATCTAGTGAAGACTTAGATTCTGAAAGTGATGCCGAGATGGCACAAATAGCAAGGAGATTCAAGAAGTTCTATAGGAAGAAGAAGTTCTTCAGAAAACCAAACTACAAGGGTAAGTATGATAGACAAGGTAAGTGGAAGAAAGATTGGAAGAAAACTGATAAAGAAGAAGACATAGTTTTCTATGAATGTAAAAGGAAAGGACACATCAAAGATGACTGTCCTAAGTTAAAATTCAAGAAGAAATATGAGTACAATGACAAGAATTATAAGAAAGCTATGAAGGCCACCTGGAGTTCTTCAGAAGACAGCACAAGTGAATCAGAATCCAGTGATTCTGAAAGAAATCGTGCTAATATATGTTTCATGACAAACACATCTGAGGTAACCTTAGACACTCCCACTTTAAACTCTTATATTCTGAAGGTGAAGCAGAATCTGGTTCTGATTCTGAAAATATGTCTAAAGATGAATTTATTGAATACTGTAATATGCTGGAAGAAACGTGTAATGAACTAAAGGATAAATATAAGTCTTTAAAGAAACAACATGCTCTTACTGCAAGTGTCAAGTCTGCACTTGATGTAGAAAAAGAGAAAAATGTTCAATTATTAAAGGAGAATACAGAACTGAAACTATCTAATGAACAGCATAGAAACGACTTAGAAACATTCACAAATGGAAAAGATACTCTAACCCAACTGCTAGGAAAGCAAGTTGCACCTAAGTATGCTACTGGCTTGGGATACCAACCTGGACAAAGACAGTTTACTAAAACCCGATTTATTCCCAAGTCTGGAAAAAATCCTGCTAGTTCCAGTTTTGGAAATTCGTATGCCTCAACTGGTTATTTAAATAGTTGTAGATCAAATAAAGTATATCTCTCTAAATCTGTTGCTTCTATTAATTGTATGGGACCCATAAAACAAATCTGGGTACCTAAATCCTTGATTGCTAACATATCTGGACCCAAGAAAATCTGGGTACCAAAGTCATTTCCTGTCTAATCTGTTTTGTAGGAAATCTGTTTGAAAAGCAATTACAAGAAGGTATGGTACGTAGACAGTGGATGTTCAAGACACATGTCTGGGGACTATTCGTGCTTCAAAAGCTTAATAAAGGTTGATGGAGGATATGTCACTTTTGGTGATAACTCAAAAGGAAAAATCATCGGCTTAGGCCAGATTGGTAACACTGAATCAGTATTAATTTCCAAAGTTTTATTTGTTGATGGACTTAATTACAACCTACTTAGCATTTCTCAATTGTGTGATGATGGTTTTAATGTCAAGTTTGAAAACAATTCTTGTGATGTTTATAATTCCAAAAATGCTTTAATATTTTCTGCCTTAAGAAATGAAAATGTTTATGCTGTTGACTTAAACACTTTAGCTAAACATAATGTTACTTTCTTAAATGCTTTTCATAAAGAGTCTTGGCTGTGGCATAGGAGATTAGGACACTGAAACATTCACTCACTTAGAAAACTCTCTAAGAAACACCTAGTTAGAGACCTACCTAAGCTTGAATTCCCAAATGACAAAGTGTGTAATCCCTGTCAAAAGGGAAAACAACACAATGTTTCTTTTAAACCAAAGAAAGAAGTTTCAACTTCTCAACCACTTGAACTAGTTCACATGGATTTGTTTGGACCATCAAGAATTTCATGTCTAAATGGGAAGCAATATGTTTATGTAATTGTAGATGACTTTTCTAGATATACTTGGGTATACTTTCTAGCTCACAAAAGTGAAGCCTGCTCTTCCTTTGTTAAATACTCTAATTCTGTAGAAAATCTTAGTGGACTTAAGATTAAGACCTTGAGGAGTGATCATGGCCGTGAGTTTGAGAATCAAGAATTTGAATCTTACTACTCACACAATGGCTATGCTCACAATTTTTCTGCTCCTAGGACACCTCAACAGAATGGTGTAGTGGAAAGAAGAAACCGAACCCTGCAAGAAATTGCAAGGACTATGCTTAATGAATATGACCTGCCTGTTTAATTTTTGGGCTGAAGCTGTAAATACAGCCTGCTATGTTATTAATAGAGTCTTGATTAGACCGGTTCTTAAGAAAACCCCTTATGATTTGTGGAATAATAGGAAGCCTAAGGTTAATTACTTTAGAGTTTTTGGTTGCAAAGTCTTTATTCTGAATACTATAGATAATCTTGATAAATTTGCTCCAAAAAGTGATGAAGGAATTTTCCTGGGTTACTCTATGTCTAGTAAAGCCTATAGAGTGTTCAATAAGAAAACCAAATGTGTGGAAGAATCTGTTCACATCATGTTTGATGAGACTGATCCACATGAGTCTAAAACTTCTCTTGAAGATGTTGAAGAAGACTTATCTGTTCTGGACCTAAATGACAAATCTAAAGAACCTGTAATAAAAACATCCAGTTCTGGACTTTTTCCAGAATCTTCCTCTGTGGAACCCGAACCTATAAATGAACCTGAAATCTCTAGTTCAACCTTTACCAAATCAACTAGGATTCTAAAGAATCATCCTTTAGATGCTGTTGTTGGTAATCTTGATAGAGGAACACAAACTATAGCTTCTCTAAGAAATCAGGTTGAACATCAAGCTTTTCTTTCACAGCTTGAACCCAAAAATGTCAATGATGCTATCAGTGATGAATTCTGGGTAATGGCTATGCAAGAAGAACTAAATCAGTTTGAATGAAACAATGTTTGGGAATTAGTGGAAAGACCTAAAGACACTCTTACCATAGGCACTAAATGGGTGTTTAGAAACAAAGTTGATGAGTTTGGTAATATAATCAGAAACAAAGCTAGGCTAGTTGCACAAGGGTATAGTCAGGAAGAAGGAATAGACTATGAGGAAACCATTGCACCCGTGGCTAGACTAGAGGCCATTAGGATATTACTTTCTTATGCTGCTCATCTGAATTTCAAACTATATCAAATGGATGTTAAAAGTGATTTTCTAAATGGATATATAATTGAGGATGTATTTGTGGAACAACCTCCTGGTTTTACAAATCCCCATATTTCTAATAATGTTTTTAAACTATCTAATGCTTTATATGGTTTAAAGCAAGCTCCAAGAGCTTGGTATGATAGGCTCAGCTCTTTTCTTATTTCGAAAGGATTTACTAAAGGGATAGCTGATCCTACTCTTTTTATTAAATGGATTTCTAAAGATGTCTTAATAGTACAAATTTATGTGGATGATATTATTTTTGGATCTTCTAAAAATTCTTTATGTGTTGATTTTTCAAAAATAATGAAAAATGAGTTTGAAATGAGTTTAATGGGAGAAATCAAATTTTTCCTTGGATTTCAGATCTTTCAAAATAAAAATGGTATTATTTTGAACCAAAGTAAATATATTAATGATCTTCTAAAACGTTTTTCTTTGGATGGCACCAAAGGCAGTGACACACCTATGAGCACCACTTGCAACTTGGACAGTGATGAAACTGGTGAACCAGTGGATAAAACCAATTACAGAGGTATGATAGGTAGTCTACTGTACCTTACTGCCAGTAGACCTGGCATCATGTTCAGTGTATGCATGTGTGCTCGGTTTCAAGCCAATCCAAAAGAGTCTCATTTGACTGCTGTTAAAAGGATTTTCAAATATCTAAAACATACTCCCAATTTGGGATTATTTTATCCAAAAGGACAATCATTTGATTTATTAAGTTATTCTGATGTTGATTTTGCTGGATGCAAGTTAGATAGAAAGAGCACCTCTGGAACATGTCACATTTTAGGCAAGTCACTAGTATCTTGGTGTAGTAAGAAGCAGAATTCTGTTTCATTGTCTACTGCCGAAGCTGAGTATATAGCTGCTGGTAGCTGTTGTGCACAAATCGTGTGGATGAAACACACTTTACTAGACTATGGATATCAATTCAAACATGTCTCTATAAGGTGTGACAATACAAGTGCTATTAACCTTTCTAAAAATTCAGTATCTCATGCTAGGACAAAACATATTGATGTGAGACATCACTTTCTGAGGGATCATTATCAAAAAGGTGATATCACTCTTGAGTTCATTGGCACTGAACATCAGTTAGCTGATATTTTTACAAAGCCTTTGAATTGTGAGAGATTAAGTTACATCAAACATGAGTTAGGTATGATTAATTATAGAACAGTTGAAACCTCACAGTTGAAACCTCACAGTTGAAACCTCACAGTTGAAACCTCACAGTTGAAACCTCACAGTTGAAACCTCACAGTTGAAACCTCACAGTTGAAACCTCACAGTTAGACCTCACCGGTGTACCTCACTGTTATATCTCTCTGTAGGCTGTTTCGCTGTTTAACCTTATTTTATTTTTGCGGGAATTCGAACCGTTTCTTTTCTTTATACTTTTATTTCTAAATCCCTAAATGATAAAATTTAGAACATCGAACATATCTCAATCCACTCATCTCGACCCTTGCACTCTCAAGTCCTAAACCCTAAACCTTCAACCGAACCTCGAAACCTCATTCCGTTCCAATGGCCAGAACAAAGCGACCCCCGACTGTCAATGAAGATGCACCAATGCCAAAGAGGAATCGAGTCGAATCCAGTGGCACCGGGAACGCCTCGATAAGACCTGTTAATCCACATCTGACTAAGAGAGAAATAGTTGCTGAGAAGGAGCTAAGTGAAGAGTGGATTTTATCGAGCAGATCATTAGTACTGGCAGTGCTTAATGAGCAAGGATGGACCGAATGCTTCGCAAACAATAATGGACCGTACTACACGAAGATGGTGAAGGAATTCTATGAATATCTACAGTTCGAGGAAGAGGATGATCTGCATAGACTGGTATCCATAGTAAAAGGCAACGAAGTCAGTTTTTCATCCGTTGAATGGGCTGCATGTTTAAGAGTTCCTCATGAGGGTATTTACAACTACTATTCTGGAGCGGCTCCTCCAAATAGTGGAATCTTTGATCATGAGACGGCTCTGGAAGAACTGACAGGCAATGGCACAGTAAGAAAGATTATTGCTGCTGAAATGAGTGGAGAGGACAGGCTTCTGTTTAAGTTTATTCAGCATGTACTGAGTCCTAGAAGAGGAGATTTTGCAACTCTGAAGCACCAGGATATTTACTTGATGTACTTATAAAAACATGGAAGGAAGTTCAACCTTTTTAGGTTGCTGATGGCTCAGATGGAGGACATGATAAAGGCATGCTCAAAATCAAGTGCCTTGTTTCATGCTAAACTCATTTCGGTAATGTTGAAAGTGAAAGGTGCAGCTGGAAGTCAGGAAGAGTTGATAGTGGCAAAGAACAGTGTATGTATCTCGAAAGTAATCTGCAAATTCATGAGGATCAGTTGGAATCCCTGGAAGAAATCATGGGTGAATGATGAGGAGAGAATCTATGAGAAATTTATCCCTTCTACTCATCCCTCTAGACCGAGAGATAGGAGAGATCCAGGCTTAAAGCCTGATGAGCCTGAACCTGTATACTCAGATGATGAACAGACTGCAGTAGTTGGTGACTCTGCAAGAGAGAACACCCCAATTGACGAAGGGAGTGATCTTGAGACTACTCACAGTCCTGTCAGGACAGTGGCGTTTGGAGTAGCAAGCCCTCCAAAAGAACTACCTAGTAGAGAACCTGTTCTAAGAGACAGTGAGACTGAGTCTACAGAAGAAGAAGAAGAAGAATCTCAATATTTTGTCAAGGACACCTCTGACGAGGATGATACAGTCAAAGCAGAAGAGGCTGGAGCTTCAAATGAAAATCAAGAAACTGTTGCAGAAGATGAAGAGGAGATCAGTGGTGAAGAAACAGAAGAACTTAGTATCAGCCCTCTGATAGGGTATACAGACAAGTCAGTGTCTGACCAGGAAGCAGGAGTGGTCTCTACTACTGTTGTCATGGAAGTGGTTGATGACTCAACAGAGAGGGAGGCTAACCTCACTGTTGAACCTACAGAGGAAGCAAGTATGGATCCTGCTAGAGCTACAAAAGAGAACTTAGAGTTACCCAGAGTCGAGCAGATAGTAGAAAATGTACAGGAAGGAGCTCCAAGTGAGGGGGAGCGTTTTGGTTCAGTCTCTGTACTGTATGATATAGAAGGATGGACCTCAGATCTAGGATACATGGTGTTAGGACTCAATTATGAGGATTCAGATGAGGAAAACCAACCACCAAGAAATCCATTTATCCTAACTAAAAGCTCTCCAGTGTTAGAAACTGAAAGATTGGCCACCAAGGAAGACCTTGAATCCTTAAAGAATGAAATGAAGGAGACCATCAGACAGTCTGTTGCTGAATTGAAAACCAGTCTTTTTGATGAGCTGAAAAATGTAGAACAGTCCTTAGAATTATCTCTAGGATGTGTTGTGGGAATTCCAATCAAAGAATTGATGGATGAAATGAAAGTGTGCCACACTCAAATTGAAAGCTGGACTGGAGCAGTAGTGGCCCTCAGACAATCAGTTGCTTCTTTAACTGCCCTGAGCAGTTCTCAGACACAAGTGGCCAGTGAGATTCGATACATCAAAGAAGTGGTCAACCAGTTTGTGGAAGTATTTGAGGCTTTCAAGAAATCAGTAAAAGAACACTTTAGCAATTAGGATGTTGTCATTCAGAAAGTGATTGGAAATCTGACTCAGTCTTTCAAGGAGACAGTGGCATTCTCAGTCAAGTCCCTTCCTTCATCTAGCTCTCCTGTAGACCTTGAGCAGTTTAGAAGCCTACTCAGAGAAGAGCTTACTCAGGCCCGTGCAAATGAAACATCAGACCTACAGATCCTTGCTACTACAAGAGAAGTCAGTGGCTTTGTTCGTGAGCACCTGCAGGCTGCTACTGCTTCTCAGGAGGCCATCAAAAGTAAAGTGGATTATTACTTTGATCGGATTTTCACCAAGAATCAGTTGAACCATCACTTCAAGGTCATGCTAGAAACTATGAAGCTGCCTCCTGTAACTCAAGCTTTCAAAGAAAAAGTTAGCAAGCTACGAGAGTTGACCCCGGCTTTGGATAAATTCTTGGAAAACAAAAATGACTTCTTATCTGCCATGGACAGAGGAGGAAACATCATCATGGATTTCAAGAATCTGCTCCTACCTTTTCTTCATGTGGACTGCACACCTGTTATAGTTCCTCATGCCCTACCTGTCTCCAACCCCAGTGGTTCTTCAGTAATGTCTCCTGCTGATGCCCTCAGAAGCCTTAGACCACTGATACCTCGGGAAGCTACTCACTACAGGCCTTCAGGAGCATCTGTTGCTTCCCCTCCAGACATTCCTGCTACAATTCCTAAGCCTGTTGATCTTTCACCTACTGCTCCATCTTCTTCCTCCAAAGGAAAAGATCCCTTACCTACAGATGAAGAAGATTGAGTCTGTTTATGTTTTTTTTATAGGGATCATGTATTCACGTTTTGGGTCATGTAATGTACTCATTATTAATACAATGTTTATTTTCTCTCTCTTTGTCTTTCTTTTTGTTAATCGCAAAGGGGGATAAATAGGGAGAAATAGGGAAAACTCGGGGGAGAAATGAACCTATACAAAGAGGGAGAAATCCTTGAGGATTATACCTAATTTTTGTGCTCATATTGCTAATGTTGTGTTTTGCACACTTCTCTCTGATACATCTATATTTCATTCCATACTGACATAATTTGTGATTATCAAAAAGGGGGAGATTGTTGGAATCACCTGTTTTGATAATCCAAATCATGCTTAAACATTGATTATGATGTATTAAAACCTTGCATTAATCTTATTATTCTATGCTTAAACGTATTTTATTCTAAACAGTTCATATTCTTACTCTCATAACTTTACTGTAACAGCTTACAGTAGTATTTACATAAGTTTAGTATTGTTAGCTAACAGTCAGAGTTTTCTTTTCAAAGTCACAGTTACAGCTAAATGTCACCTTAAGTTACTGTTGCAATAAGTTCACAGTTACAAGGTTATAGTCGAAGACTAATACAAGCTTACAGTCACGAGTCTTCCGCTATCTATTGTCAAAGCTTACAGACGAAGGTCACAGTTACAAGACTTCTGTTCAAATTTTTCTCTGCTCAAGTTCACAGTCGAACAAGTCTACAGTTGGAACAAGTTCGCAGTCGAACAAGCCTACAATCATAAGTCTACAGTCAAGGTTACAGTTAGACAGCTTCTGTCGACTAAGTCTACTGATGATCGAGGTCTACAGTTGACAAAGGTTACAGTTCTACAAATTTGATATTACAAGTCTACAGTTAGAAAGGCTACAGTTACATGGAGTAAAAGCTACCATTGCAAGCCTACAGACAGCAAGCCTTTTGTTGAAGTCAACAGTCAGAAGGAAGTCCGTAGTTGGAAGACCACAGTTGAAGTCCACAGTGACATACATTCTCGACCAGTCTATTATTATTATATTTCTACTTTTTTCTTTACCAATTTGATTAATACTAATCTAACGGTCATGTCTAGACAAATTAATACACCTAACATTATTTATTGATATTTTTAGACATATCAAGAAATAATACAATGTACGAGGAAGATCGCACGTGTAACTCAAGACTATTTATCTTGTCGGCCTCGGGTGAACAAAAAGGGCATATATGGAGGAGTATAAAAAGAAGAGAGAAGCATTCAAGAAAAAGCATGAATGGAATGAAAAGAACAGTTACATACATGAACAAGTATAGAGGAAGGACACACAGAGTCTGACATCTACAACTGAGAAGGAGATACACATATACACAAAAAGAAGAACTCTCGAGCATACATTCTGAAGAACAAAAGAGTCTCAAGTGAACTGACTGAAAGAACCATCTCCGAAAAGCCATGCTGTGAAGCACTCAAACTCAAAGAAGCTGATCACTTGAACATCTGGAAGTCTGGAAATCACGACACTCTGTTTTAGTGTCAACTTACAGAAAAAGGACCAAAGCTTCAAGTCACTCATTCCTACGAGTCCAGAACTGATCTGCCAACACTATAGAGCACTCTAAACCTTCTTCTTTCTATCTCTTGCTCTACTGTGTTTAAGTGTTTTACATTTGTGAGCAGTGTGTTAGTATTACACACACTGTCTCCTGTGCTTAAACTGAGGGATACTGAAAATCCCTATCCCAAACCTTTTTACATTTGTTACCCACGTATAACTGTGGAAGAAGCCTGGTGTGGCTTGGTCATTTGTTTTCCCACGTATAACTGTGGCAGAGGTTGTCAAACCTGGACAGTTTGTGAAAACTGTTTTAAAGCCCGATACAGACTGTGTATCAATCCTTTTTTATAAAATTTCTTGGTGGCAGGTGATCACCAAGTGGAAGAGGACTATGTCTTAACTTAAGACTGAACCTCTTGTTTGAAATAACTTGTTATTCTTTTCTTTACATTGCTTTTTTTTTTTCCGCTGTGCTCTTTTTTTTTAAACAAGAAATCTGTTTTTGCATATACTCTGATAGTCAATTTTGGTTAGTGTGTATAAGAGATTTGTTTAGTAAACTTGTTTCAAAAGTAAATTTAGTCATCAAACTAACCTTACTGAGGATTAATCAACCTTAGAGAAACATGTTGAACAATAAGTCACCTATATCTCTACTGCCTTAATTGACTGGGCTGTTTTTCAATTTGGGGGATTTAATCTTAAAGTTTTCAATAGAAATTTTTAATTGGAAATCAATTCACCCCCCCCCCCTCTTGAGTGTCCACTCTGACCAACACATATTATATATCATATATAAATATAGTGTCATCTTAATGGCCACCTTTGAAGGTGTTAAAAGAATATTGAACAATCATCGTTTCGTAAGGCAGAAATTCGCCATCCACGGAAACAATATGTTCTTTAACCATTAGATGTAGGTGTGTGTAAGTGTAGTAAGAATACTTCTTATAAAAACATCCTAATATATGTAAGATACTGGTGTTGTTACAAAATAAATGAATAAAAAGAATTTAGAGGGTTGGAGAAGCAAAATAAAACATAAGAACACAAGAGAAAATACTACCTTTAAAACGGGTAACTCTTTTTGATTTGAGCTCAAAGGCTTCCTTGGGAAGACTTCTGCCCAAAGTGAGGCTTCAAGGAGTAAGAGAGGGATGTGGAGAGACAAAATGGATAGGGTTTTTCTGAGACAAAGGCTTTAGAGGTGTGGGTAAGGTGGTAGAGGTGGGGGCCTTTTATAAGAGGAGAGGAGGGGCACTCTTGGAAAGTTAAGAAAAGATACTTTGTTATAAAATGATTTTCGGATAAAAAAAGTCCCAAAATTATAAACTTCGAGGATAAGGTGATAAGGGTTCTAAATCCACCCATCCAATAGGTTTTTAACTAGTGTAGGTCTTTGATTTTTTCATTATCTTTTCATTTTTTTAAATCGATAAATAATGAGGTAATTGCTGCATCATCATAGTGTCATAAATAATTTAATTTATTTAATGTCTATAAATTATAAAAAAATATAATGATGTAGGAAATCTTTTTATCTTTTTAATGAATATTTATAGTCAAAACTATGACTTGTATAACCCCATTTAAAAATTGTTTTAGTAAAACAACTCATGTTTGTGTCATTTTTAGTTTTAACATTAAATAAAAAGATATTAATGTCATTTTCCCACCAAAGTGGCTCCATGGGGTCCCCAATTTGACCCATGGATTGTCTTGGTCAGCAATGAAACATCCAATAAGGGTAGGACATGTGTCTAGGTATTTTTATTTTATTATAATATCATTTTTTCCTTAAATTGCACTAATTACCACTAATCGCGATTAAAAACTTAAAAGTTACTATTCAACAAAAAATTATTTTAATACCATTGAACCAAATTTTACCTCTTAATGACAACCATGTTTGTCAGATTTTTGAAATTCAAAACACAGAGGTAGTAAAATTCCATTTAAACGAAAAATCAGTTTTTTAAAGTACCACTTAGTGGTTTCACTATTCATCAAAAATTGAAGTTTTTTTTAGAAAAATACCAAAACTTCACCCTAAGCTATATTTGATATTCAGAATTCAAAAATGATGTATATTTTACAAAATTCAAAACATATAAGTTACATTAATTAATTTAATAATTAATTCCCATTGTCAATGCAAATAGCGTGTTTTTATGAAACAATAAGTATCAAAAGATTGACACTAGTTTAAGTCCAATTTCAAAGTGAAATTAATTACAACGACCACTATTGGATTAAATGGTAAAATTATATTATACTTTAACTTTAAAACCAATTCAAAAGATAATCTAATCATATAAATAAATTAGATTAAAAAGAGGTTTTGAATTAAAATACAACATTTTTCACTATTACATAAAAAAATGAACTTTATCGGAAAAATACCAAAAATTTACCCAAAGTAAATTTCAATGTTCCAATCATAATGAATAAGTTTATTTTGACAAATAGGGATTATAAAATTGTCAAAAGTTTGATTTAAAAATGGTTTTCCATCAAAAGGCAGTAAACCAATCTTTTAAAAATATTAGTGTATTCCATGCTTAAGATTGGATTTATTCTCATTTTAAGCATCTAAAACACTATCTAATTCATTAATAGAGATAGATAAAAATATATATTATTCATTACTTACTTGGGATGTTACATCCTTCCCCCCTTTTGAAAATTGCGTCCCCGCAATTTATTTACTTATCAAATAAGTGGGGGTATTTAGCCCTCATTGCATTTTCAGATTCCCATGTTGCCTCTTCAATCATGTGGTTTTTCCAAAAAACCTTTACCTGATGAATCAACTTATTCCATAACACTTGCTCCCTATGGTCAAGAATATGGACCTTTTGTTCCTCATAAGATAGGTTCTCTTCCAGCTGAACTACCTCTAGACTCAAAACATGAGATGGATCTGAAATATACTTACTTAACATTGAAACATGAAAAAAATTGTGTACCTGAGATAAACTCGGAGGTAAAGCCACTCGGTAAGCAACTGATCTAACTCTCTCCAGAATTTCATATGGTCCAATGAACCTTGGAATCAGCTTTCCTTTCTTACCAAATCGCATCACACTTTTCCATGGTGAAACTTTGAGAAAAACATGATCACCTACCTCGAAAGATAGATCCTTCCTCCTGTTGTTTGCATAACTTTTCTGTCTGCTCTGAGCTGTTCTCATGTGTTTCTTAATCAACTGAACTTTTTTTGCCATCTCTTCTACCAATTCTGGTCCAATCAGCTTCCTTTCACCTACTTCATCCCAAAAAGCTGGAGTTCGACACCGCTTCCCATATAACGCCTCAAATGGTGCCATCTGTATACAGGAATAAAAACTGTTATTATATGAAAATTCAACCAAAGAAAGATGTTGGTCCCAACTTCCCTGATAATCCATCGAACAAGCTAATAGCATATGTTCCAAATTCTGAATTGTTCGTTCTGACTGCCCATCTGATTGAGGATGAAAAACTGTACTAAAATTTAATTCAGTACCCAACGACTTCTGAAGGCCTTTCCAAAAGTTAGAAGTAAACCTGGGATCATAGTCAGATACAATGGAGAGAGGAACACCATGTAACCTGACTATCTCTTTAAGATAAAAACGAGAAAGTTGATCTAGGTAAAAAGTATCTCGTATAGCAAGGAAATGAGCAGATTTAGTCAAGCGATCAACAATAACACAAATTGCATTATTACCTCAAGGTGTCTTCAGAAATCCCACAACGAAGTCCATGGATATATTCTCCCATTTCCATTCTGGTACTGGTAAAGGCTGAAGAATCCCTTTCGGTAACTGCCGCTCTGCTTTAACCTGTTGACATGTCAAACACTTCACAGTAAAATCAGAAATATCTCTTTTCATTCCGTCCCAACATTAATACTCCCGAAGATCTCTATACATCTTAGTACTACCAGGATAAACTGAAAATGGAGAACTATGAGCTTTACATAACAAATCTCTCTTCAACTGTGAATCACACGACACACACAATCTCTTCCCAAATCTCAAAACACAATCATTATCAATATTGAATTCAAGCAACTTACCCTTCTGAACCAGCTCTACCTTTTTCTGCAACTCACTGTCTTGCTTCTGTGCTTGCTTAATTCTGTCTGATAGAGAAGATTTCACTGATACCTGAAACAAAACAGAAGGACATCCTACACTAACAACTTCTATGCCAAAGTTCATCAAATCCTTAACCAAAGGATCACTTTCCAAACGTAACATTGTTAATGAAGAATTACTTTTTCGACTCAAAGCATAAGCAACTTTATTTGATTTTCCTGGATGGTATTGATTTGTACAATCATAATCCATGATTAATTCTAGCCATCTCCTCTGTCTCATGTTCAATTATTTCTGAGTGAATATATACTTTAAAATATTGTGATCAGTATATATTTCACACTTTACTTCATACAAATGATGCCTCCAAATTTTTAAAGCGAAAACAACAATAGCTAATTCCAAATCATGTGTAGGGTAATTTACCTCATGAGTTTTCAACTGTCGTGAAGCATAAGCAATTACTTGATCATTCTGCATTAGGACACAACCAAGTCCTTTCAATGAAGCATCACTGCAGATAACAAACTCACCATTCCTGGAAGGTAGTTCCAAAACTGGAGCATTCAGCAATCTTCTTTTCAATTCCTGAAAACAATCATCACATTCTTTTGTCCAGATAAACATAACACCCTTCCGAGTAAGCTTAGTCATTGGACTAGATAACCGTGAAAAATTTCTAAAAAACCTTCGGTAATAGGCTGCCAAACCAAGGAAACTACGAATCTTAGTTACATTTGTGGGTCTTAGCCATTCTTCAACAAATTTTGTTTTTGCAGGATCAATAGTTATCCCATCTTTAAAAACAATGTGACCAAGGAAAGAAATTTGTTGCAACCAAAACTAACACTTGATGAAGTTCCCATACAATTTCTTTTCTTTTAAGGTTTGCAAAATAACCCTTAAATGTCTTTCATACTCCTCTTTACTTTTAGAAAACACCAATATATCATCAATGAAAACAACCATAAACATATCCAAGAACTCATGGAAAATTATATTCATTAAGTCCATGAATATAGCAGGTGCATTGGTTAGCCCAAAAGTCATTACCACAAAATCATAATGGCCATATCTTGTACGAAACGCAGTCTTCAGAACATCTGCTTCCTTTACCTTCAACTGATGGTACCCCGATCTTAGGTCAATCTTTGAAAAATACTGAGCTCCCTGGAGTTGATCAAACAAATCATCGATATGAGGCAAAAGATATTTGTTCTTAACAGTGATGTTATTAAAGGCTCTATAATCAATGCAAAGTCTCATTGAAACATCTTTCTTTTTAAAAAAATAAAACAGGATCACCCCATGGTGATGTGCTAGGTCTAATGAAACCTTTCTCTAATAAATCTTGCAATTGCTCCTTCAACTCTAAAAGTTCAATTTGAGCCATTCGATAAGGGGGTTTTGAAATTGGCTTAGCATCAGGAACTAAGTCAACAGTAAATTCAACTTCCCAATCTGGTATTATTCCAGGAAACTCATCAAGAAAAACATCAGGATACTCATTTACCACTGGCACATCATTAATCTGAACAGTTCCTTTGTTTTCAACGATGTGTGCAAGGTAACATTCATTTCCATCTTTTACAAGTTTCTCAGCCTCTTGATAAGTTATCAACAGTAAGGGTTCATTCTTGTACACAAACTGAAAGTCTTTTTGAAAAGAAACTTATTTATCTCTACAGTCAATCTTAGCATGGTAAATAGAGAGCCAGTCCATACCTAGGATAACATCAAACTCTACTAGAGGTAGAACAATTAGGTTTGCAAGTAGGTTCTTTCCACGGATAAGGATAGGAAGATTCTTATAAATTCATTCTGCCTCAACGTTTCCCACAGGTGTTTTTACCACAAGTTCAGGAGTAATTTTCTTGAGATGGTATTCCCATTTTACTAGAAAAATTTTCAGAGATGAAAGAATGTGTAGACCCCGAATCAAACAACACACTGGCATAATCTGAAAAAACAAACAAAGTACCTGATACAACTTCATTTGATGGCCCAACATCTGCTGAAGTAGTTGCAAAGGATTTCACCACCCCTTTCTTCTTGTAGTCTAACTGCTTTCCATCACTTGAGCTCTTTGTTGGACACTCGTTTGTATAGTGACCCATCTCATTGCACTTAAAACATTTCACTAACTACAAATAAAATTTGGACTTACCATCACCTTGATATTTTTCAGTGCAATCATGAGCCTAATGTCCCATCTTACCACATCAGTAGCACTTTCCATAATTCAGAAGACATTCCCCAGCATGACTTTTACCACATTTATCACAAACTGGAAACTTAGTTTTCTTACCATCACACTTTTTTGAAGAATTATTCACTTTCTCCTGCCACCTTGATCTCTTCTTCTGTTGGTTGTTATAGAACACTTGATCATCAGAAAACTCCATTTCCACCTTCTCAGTACATCAAACAAGCTTTTCATAACTTTTTAACTAACTAGAAGCTAAAGCTCTTCGATATTTTGGATTTAATCTTGAGTAAAAACGATTGATTTTACTATCAAGGTCTCGGATAAAATTTGGAGCATACCTTTCCAATCGAGTGAACCTCTCTTCATAGGCAGCCACTGACTCTGCCTCTTGCCTCAATTCCAAGTGTTTTTTTTCCATCCTAAGTCGAACAGCCTTAGGAAAATACTTCTCAAGAAACATACTTTTGAATTCATCCCAGTCGAGAGCATCAATATCATCAGCGTCCCTGCTATTTTTAACCATCGACCACTACTGATCTGCTTCATCCTCCAAATGGTAAATAACAATACTAACCTTTTGATTGTCTAAAAACTCCATGACATCGAAATTCCTCTCCAGTGCATGAATCCACCCTTCAGATAGCACAAGGTCAGATGATCCTCTGAATTATGGAGGATGTTGCCTCATGAAATGTTCCACTACTGACATGTTCCTCTGCGGTTGATCTAGCTAATCTCGTGCATGGATACTGCCACCATTTATCGCTTGAGTAAACTGTGCCATTACTGCAACAAACTGCTCAGTTCCAATTCCGACCATATAAGGATGCTGATTCGGAAGGTTATTTCCTTCTGTATGCCTTCCTAGAACTGCTTCCCTATTTCCTCTGCGGAAAACCATTCTGAACAAACATGTCTTAGATGAAGCAACATGGTAATCTTCAAATTCTATATCATTTCAATTTGAACATAAAAAAAATATTTTTGGATAATAATTTAATAAAATTCTAACTCCTAAAGTTATCTAAACCGACCTTTGATACCAACTATAAGGCCGTAGCCTTAAACATCACGTAATATTGAATTAAATGAATAATTCACATTGAGGATCTTTTCAGGTTTAGAGTTTTAGAGAATTAGATCATAAATCATGAATTATATTCCACATTTAAACAAAGCGGTTACAATAAAAGATAGTATTAACTTTTTTCCCCATAAACAGAAACATATTTAAAATAAAACATGGATTCTTTCTTGAAACATCCATGACACTATCATCATATCATGTACCCTTCCCTTGAACTGTGAAAAAACATTTCAAAAACATTGGATGAGCATAAAAAGCTCAGTAAGGGATATAAAAATATGGAAAGGAAACATGAGTACATGTATACACAAGAATCAATGAAATCATACTCTACTCATAAAACATAAGCACTTTAACATACCTCATCAAGTCATGAATAAATCATAGAAATCGTAAGACATAAAGGTAACTTGAGGCATTCATAACATTCTTACATAGGGAGTAACCCTCTTGGTTACATTTGAAATACCCATCATAGTATATTCCCTAAATCTCTTCGTAGAAACCTTAATGTTTAACTCCTTCGCGTTACCCAATGCATTGGAGAGCTATATCGGGCTCACCCACCCTTAGTTTATCACGGAAGCACCTATCTTCATAATAATGCCCAAGAACCATAACATAATCATATCACATAAGACATGCATAAAGGAAACATAACATTTCCACTTTTCAATCACAAGATATCAACACAACACATTAATATAAAAACATTATGAAAACCATTTTCAATACCAAAATAAGAGAAAAGTAAAACAATGTATTTATTTTTCTTTTAAAAAAAGGTATGGCTTATAGAGGAAGCCGAAACTAAAATAATGGTCACGGCAGCGAAGAAGTCGTTGTCGCCGCATACGTATGACAAAAACATTCCCTTTTTTTATTTAGTAAAATGCTTCAAATAAAAAAGATTCCTTTTGGATAAATGTAAATGTCAAAGGGTTTTATAAACCGTATAAAAGAAAGTTGTGTATAAAACAAAATATGCCTCAATGAATGGAGATTGAGACGAAGTCCCATACCTCGAGTCTGAATTGACTCGATCGTTCTTTAACCTCCTGAATAATAAACTTGAGTTAATTTGTACTTGATTGAGAACCTTTTTCAAGTTCAGTATTCCTTTTATATCACTTATTACCATGTCATGAACACTATGCAATTATTTAAGTTAATAACGGTTGTTTTAACGATCATTGGTACTTGAGTAAAAAATATGCTCTTTATAATTACAAGTTGTTCATGTATCCATTATATACAGAGTTATACTCATGATGTATATATCATATATATCATATATATCCAGTATATACATGCATTTATAATATTACATAACGTATAGAGGTAAGAAATGAAATGCACCGTTCATGGAGACGGTAAGCCGTACGTACGCATGAACGTTACTTTCATTTCTATTTCGTATTTTATGGAATGGAATCATAATGATATAAAGGTATATTATAATACAGTATAATATCATATATAATATCATTAATTAAATCCTTTATACGTTCCACATATGGAATTAACGAATCAAATCACTTTGAGGGGGCAGTAGTCTGCACTTCCTAAAATGAAGATATCGCGTATACCCATAATGGAATCCATAAAGGTATGCCATAAATGAACAATACAGAAGATTAAGTCAAACATAAACATATTATATATAATATAATAATATAGTGTCATCTTAATGGCCACCTTTGAAGGTGTTAAAAGAATATTTAACAATCATCGTTTCGTGAGGCAGAAATTCGCCATCCACGGAAACAGTATGTTCTTTAACCATTAGATGTAGTTGTGTGTAAGTGTAGCTCGAATCCTTATTATAAAAACATCATAGTATATGTAAGATACCAGTGTTGTGACAAAAGAAATGAATAAAAAGAGTTTAGAGGGTTGGATAAGCAAAATAAAACATACGAACACAAGAGAAAATACTACCGTTAAAACGGGTAACTCTTTTTGATTTGAGCTCAAAGGCTTCCTTGGGAAGACTTCTGCCCAAAGTGAGGCTTCAAGTAGTAAGAGAGGGATGTGGAGATACAAAATGGACAGGGGTTGGCCGAGCCAAAGGCTTGAGAGGTGTGGGTAAGGTTGTAGAGGTGGGGTCCTTTTATAAGAGGAGAGGAGGGGCACTCTTGGAAAGTTAAGAAAAGATACTTTGTTAAAAAATGATTTTAGGATAAAAAAAGTCCCAAAATTATAAATTTAGAGGATAAGGTGATACGGGTTCGAAATCCACCCTTCCAATAGGTTTTTGATAAGTTTAGGTCATAGATTTTACATTATATTTTCATTTTTTTTAATTCGTTAAATAATGAGGTGATCGCTGCATCATCATGGTGTCATAAATAATTTAATTTATTTAATGTCTAAAAATTATAAAAAAAATATCATGATGTAGGAAATATTTTTAGATTTATAATGAATATTTATAGTCAAAACTATGACTTGTATAACCCCATTTAAAAATTGTTTTAGTAAAACAACTCATGTTTGTGTCATTTTTAATTTTAACATTAAATAAAAAGATTTTAATGTCATTTTCCTACCAAAGTGGCCCCATGGGTTCCCCAAGTTGACCCATGGATTATCTTGGTCGGCCATGACACATAAAATAAGGGTAGGACATGTGTCTAGGTATTTTCATTTTATTATAATATCATTTTTGCCTTAAATTGCACTAATTACCTCTAATCGCGATAAAAAACTTAAAAGTTACTATTCAGCAAAACTTTATTTTAATCCAATTGAACTACATTTTACTTCTTAATGAAAACCATGTATGTCAGATTTTTGAAATTAAAAACACAGAGGTGGTAAAATTTCATTTAAACGAAAAATCAGTTTTGTAAAGTACCACTTAGTGGTTTCACTATTCATCAAAAATTGAAGTTTTTCAGAAAAATACCAAAAATTCACCCTATGCTATATTTGATATTCTGAATTCAAAAATGATGTCTATTTTACAAAATTAAAAATATATAAGTTACATTAATTAATTTAATAATTAATTCCCACTATCAGAGCAAATAGCGTGTTATTATGAAACAATAAATATCAAAAGATTGACACTAGTTTAAGTCCAATTTCAAAGTGAAATTAATTCCAATGACCACTATTGGATTAAATGGTAAAAATATCTTATAAATTAACTTTAAAACCAATTCAAAAGATAATCTAATCATATAAATAAATTAGATTAAAAAGAGGGTTTGAATTAAAATACAACATTTTTCACTATTCATTAAAAAAATGAACTTTATAGGAAAAATACCAAAAATTTAACCAAAGTAAATTTAAATGTTCCAATCATAAAGAATATGTTTAATTTTAAAAATAGAGCTTATACAGTTGTCAAAAGTTTGATTTAAAAATAGTTTTCCATCAAAAGGCAGTAAAACAATCTTTTAAAAATATTAGTGTATTCCTTGCTTAAGATTGGATTTATTCTCATTTTAAGCCTCTAAAACACTATACAATTCATTAATAGAGATAGATAAAAATATATATTATTCATTACTTACATGGGATGTTACATCCTTATTCCAATGACTGTTTTGATTATGATGTGCCTATGTTCCCTGTATCTAACAGAGGAATTAGAGGAAGAGACAAAGGTCTAGGATACAAAGGAGGACATGGATATTCCAGAAGCCACTATTTCAATATTACCCTTGCTAGAACTATGTATGTAGCAGAAACTCGTGGAAAATCCCTTCAGAGAGCTCAACAGAAACATGAATGCTCTTCCATACATGGTAGATTCGTCCTGACACAGTTATTTTAGAAGACTAGTTAGAGGTCAAACCTTCATCCTCTCAGAAAAAAGATAGACCTAGTAAGTCTAATTTACCGAAGCCAAGAGTATTTCCAACTCCTACCCTGATATTGGATGCATCTAATGGAAAAGCATAAACTTCAAAGGAACCTGCAAAACCACATTTTCATGATGGGAAACACAGACCTTTAGACCAAAAATATGATGTCCTGAAACATTTGGCCCAATTTGTGGCAAAGTTATCAATTCTGGATGCCTTGAATCTATCAAAAGATCTTCAGGAGGTGCTTGTTGAGGCTTTGTCAAGTCCATAATAATTCGAAACTGAAATTTTTGTGGCTGAAGTTTACCATATAGAGATTGATCCTGCAGAATTCCATGCAGTGATATATTTTACAGATGAATATGAAGATGATGTTGTACATGGGCACATCAGACCTTTGTATTTATCTATCACGGTGAATGATGTAGACATCTGATGAGCTTTCATTGATAATGGATTAGGATTCAATCTAATTCTTATTTGTAGACATCGTCAATTGGGCCTCACCGAATCTGATTTATCTCCTTCTACTTTGATGTTGCAAGGATATGATAAGAATGAAGAAGGTCCTCTAGGTGAGTTTACACATAGAATTTAGTTTGGAGACCTTGTGTCTAATTCAGATTTCATGGTTGTTTTTTAGGACACAGGTTTCAACATTTTTCTTGGAAGACCTTGGCTACATCAACCTATAGTTGTACCTTCATCATACCATCAGTGTCTCAAATATTGTTTCGATAGTGAAATTAGTACATTGTATGGTGACAAAGCCCCATTCAAAACATGTGAATCTCAATACATTGTGGCATAATTTTATCACATGGAGGGAATGGAAAAAATCCATATCAAAAAAGGTTACCAAAATTAATTGTCCATATGGTTTGGAAAAGATTCTTGTAAACCCATTCGTACATGTGAGTACATATTATGTGTTGTCTATCAGTCAGATTGACTGGATAGACCCAAATCAAAACACTCTTATGGAAACTTCCAAAATGTCAATTATAGTAATCAAGCCAGAAAGCATGTGAGAAATTTTTGATTTGCCAAGCAGTGATGAAAACATAAATGGATATGTCTTCATTTTATCTACTGAAATCCAGCAATTCTATACATCACCAAACAGGTCAGAATATGTTATAGCAATACCGGAGGAAAACAATGATGTCAATTCTCAATTCATCATATCATCTTTATTACCCCAGGAAGACCCTTCATCATTGATAGGGTCAGAAATGGCAGCCTCTTCTCCAAATATGTTCAAATTTTAACTTCTCCCTTGACCATATAATTTATGCTTCGTTATCTAATATGCTAGTAGAAATAGAAGAAGTTACACAAATAGAAGAATAAGAGGAAGATCTCAGGGATGATCCTCCATCATTTTAAGTGGGAATCTCTACCACTGTGGATGAACTTAGAGAAATAAATCTGGGTACAAAATAATATCCATGCCCCACTTTAATTAGTGTGGCCATGACTATTGAAGAGAAAGAAATGTATTCTTAATTTTTAAAGAAAAATCGATATGTTTTTCATGTAATTATATAGAAATTCCTAGTTTTTATCTCGATGTTTCCACTCATCATTTGGGTTTGTCAGAAGAACATCGAGGATTCAAGCAAGCCGCAAGAAAAACACACCCAACTTATGCCTCAAAAATTGAAGTTGAAGTGGATAATCTTATCATGGGTAACTTCGTCAGAGAAGTTTAGTATCCCAAATGGCTGGATAATATTGTCCCTGTGAAAAAGAAGAATGGACAAATTAGAGTTTTTATTGACATCAGATATCTTAATTGGCATTGACCAAAGCATGATTTCACAGTTATGATCACATAACTCTTAATTGATACAATAGCTGGATACAAATCTCTTTCCTTCCTGGATGGTTATTCTGGGTACAATAAAATACGAATGGCCCCAGAGGATGAGGAGTATATAGCTTTCAGAGCACCTCATTGTGTGTTTTTATATCAGGTAATTCCCTTTGGCCTAAAGAGTGCAGGTGCAACGTATCAACATTCCATGCACCATATCATCAAACCCTTTTTAGGGAAATTTGTTGAATGTTAGGTGGATTATTTTGTGGTTAAATCCAGACAACGTTTTGATCACATGGATGATCTGGAAATCATATTCAACAAACATTGACAACACAATTTGAAGATGAACACCTTGAAATGTTCTTTTGGGGTAACCTTAGGAAAATTTCTCAGCTTTTTTGTACGCCACTGTGGTATCAAAGTTGATCCTGAGAAGACAAAATCAATCCTTGGTATGTAACCTCCTCAATATTTGAATGAACTAAGAGGAATTCATGTAAAATTGGCCTATATTTGGAGTTTCTCTGACAATTTGGCAGGAAAGTGTTTACCCTTCACCAAATTAATAAAGAATGGAGTCACCTACCAGTTGACTGAAGAGTTTCAATAAGCATTCAATATTCTCAAGAGATATCTCTTAATTCCACCAGTATTTATGCCACCCATTGAAGGAAGAGAAGTTATTCTTTATGTGACATCCTTATAGCGATCAATAGGTACCTTCCTTGGCCAAAAGAATGATATGGGGAGTGATAAAAAAATTTACTATCTTAGTAGCACTATGCTTGATGCGGAAACTTGGTATTCATGTATTGAAAATTGATGCCTTTCATTAATATTTTTAGTTCATAAATTGGGGGATTATGTGGAAACATAAGGAGGGACAATTGGTATCTCACCATAACCCGCTAAAATTTATCATTAGTTGTCCAATGATTACAGGACGTCTGGCAAGGTGGGCAGTTATTTTACAGTAGTTTGATATCCAGTATCTGTCATAAAAGGCAATAAAAGGCTAATCTCTGGGCGATATCCTTGCTGAACACCCATCTGTAGAAGATAAACATTTATATATTGAACTTCCTGACGAGAAAGTCTTCACTATTCAATACAATCCTCAAACATGGAAAATATACTTTGATGGTTCCTCTAGAAGTCCAACAGGGAAGAACACGGAAGATCCTAAATTCAACAGAGTTGGGTTAGGAATCATGATCATTTCTCTATAAAAGGTAGTGCTACCCTATTCCTTCTTATTGATGTAAGGAGGAACAAATAATGAAGTAGAATATCATGATCTCATCACAGGATTGGAATTGGAAATTCAGGAACTGGTAAATCACTTAAGGGTAAAAGGTGATTCAGATTTGGTAATCAATCAAATCAATGGGGATTATGCCATCAGAAGAGAAGAGTTAATACCTTTGTGTGATTAAATTAGAGAGTTAATGATGGAATTTCCCTCGGAACTGAAATTTTCTTATGTCCCTCGATCACAGAATGCCCAAGATGATGCGGTGGCTAATGTGGCCACAGCCCTAGAAGATCCAAATCGGGATGAAACAATCATCAGTATTTCCCACCGCCAATTAGTTTCACCTTTTGTTCAAATAAGAAGAATGGAAATCAATGAAATCAATCCCATTTCTGAACCATATGGTCATAATACATGATGGATGACACCAATCAGGGAATACCTTCAAAATGGAACACTCCTACCTGATAGAGCCGGGAAAGAACAAGTCTGACAACGTGTGGTCAATTTTAATCTTTATGATAGCCTAGATCACCAAAACATTCTCAACAAGCAAGGTTTTGATGGAATTTTCTTCAAATGTATTGATGGTGAAAATACATTGGCTATCATGAATGAAGTATAGATAGGAGTTTTTGGTGCCCACCAGTCTGGACATAGACTTTCTGGTCAAATCCAAAGGCTTGGATTCTTCTGGCCTTCAATGATGCAAGATTGTGTTGATTTCACTAAGAAGAGTTATTCTTGCCAAGTATGTGCCAACTTCATTCATCAACCACCAGATTTGCTTCATACAACTATGTACTCATGGCCATTTTCCACATGGGGAATGGATGTAGTAGGACTTATCTTCCGGCTACATCCAAGTAGTTTAAGTATATTATTACTGCTACTGACTTCTTTTCCAAATGGGTAGAGGTAATACCTATAAAAGAAGTTAGTTCTAAAGGAATTGTTAGCTTCATCAAGTCTAACATCATTACCAGATTTAGTGTCCCACATACCATATTGATGGACAATCACACCAACTTCTGTTCATCTGAGGTGAGAAATTTGTATCAAGAATACAACATTAAATTCAACCATTCATCCAGGTATCATGCAGCAGCCAATGTCAAAATAGAAGACTTCAATAAGACTATTTCAAACATACTACAAAAGATGATGGATAAAGATAAGAAATCACGTCCTAATAAACTTTTTCATGCTTTATGGGCTTACCAGAACACCACCCACACTACTACACGATCAACTAAATATTCATTGGTATATGTAATGGAAGCAATATTTCCAATTGAGGTTAAATTAACTTCGCTCAGAGTATCCATTTGTGATCAGTCATCCATAGATCAACAATATCAGAAGTGATTTGATGAATTGGAACAATTAGATGAAAAAAGATTGTGCACCATGCACCACATGGAAGACTATCAGAATCTAATAGCACGAGGGTTCAATAAAAAGTTTGTCTTCGTTCATTCATTCATGGAGAATTGGTATTGGTACTCAGAACTACAATGATACTAGGAATGAAGCCTCCAAATCTTGATCCAAATTGGTAAGGAGTTTACCCAATACATAAGGTCTACTCTAATGGAGATTATTCTTTATGGATAACTCATTACAACTCCAACAAATGTAATATTATTGAAGAATTATTTTGTGTAACACAAATATACCCTATATTCCCCACTACAAGAATTTAAATTTCTAGGTCACTTTTTTCCTAGTTACATGACATTAAACTGCATAGCCCCTCTATCGTCCAACATGACGTTAAACTGTGTCCCCTTTGTCGTCCAACATGATGTTAAACTGTTCGTCCGAGCTACAAGATGTTAAATTTCCAAGCACCCCATGTCTAAGACACATGACATTTAAACTGGTAAATAGTCCCTTATACGTCCTACATGAGGTTAAACTGTGCATCATTAGGGTTGTTGTTACCTCTTGTTTCTCACACCAAGCATGAATCATGTGAGCTTAGAGTAAGATTCAACCATAAAACCCTCTCTGGGCCGCTAACCACACATAAGTCCCAACACCATCTTCGGGTTGTCCTAAAGTACAACTCGATCACTAATTAATTCTCAATCGGACTACGTGGACTTTGATCCTTTCCTTATAGGATGGGTATGTGGGCAACCTCCCGAGGATCAAGCCCAAAACCAATATCTTCACATCAGTTCACCTCCATCTCATACAATGTTGATTCATGAATCCCCCCTCCAAAACCAATATATTCAATTGGATCATCATCGTCCTTTCTATATGACGTTAAACTATAATGTCCCCCATTATCCTCACTGGAAGACAATAAAATACATAACAATACATCCTAGCTACATGACGTTAAACTATGCAGCACTGGTCCATGCATATGACCTTAAACTATTCGCACATTTATCATGTACGACAATAAACTAAAACAGTCTCTGACACCGTCACCCTAGAGGGAATCATTATTGACATTGATCTCCAATCATGTTATATTCCAAGGACTATGTGCATACATGGAAATTACTGAACCATTAATCATGGATCCAACCATCATTGAACTAAATTCCCCTTTCACCCTGCACATGTACAAACCAAATCTGTACATAGGTTATTTTAAGAACTACATATGACTTGATTCCCATCCTTATGGGATACATAGGAACGTTCGAGCATCCCTTGAACCCAGCCCCAAGACATTGGGCCTAACCCCAAACTCCACTGTCAGTCCCTTGGCTAAAAAGTCCCCTTATGAGCACATGAATGTGGTATGAAAACCCTATACTTTATTAACATCAGGTTTATAACAAACACACAATGTGTCTCCTTCATTATGGTCTGATATCTATGAATCTAAACTATGATCTCCTATTCTCCCATCAAACATGATGTTAAACTGTATTTCAAGAACTATGTATGGCTTGATTCTCATATTAATGTGATATGTAGTGAAGTCCAACATCTTAATTCCGGACCCACCCACAACATGATTATGGAATGAATTGGTTTATTTATCTCTTCCATGAATTGAACAATACCCATTTTCATGTGTCATAATCCTAACCTTAAATACTTCCATATCTCCATGACCCTTTTCTTGACTTCTGGTCAAAAAATGTCTGATACCCAAGAATTATTTTGCCTGACCATGCAGCACGTTCCCTTAGGAATCCTTGTATTAATAGTCATCATAATGGACATGTCAACCAATAGATACTATTATTTGACTATGTAGCCAATGCCCTTTAGTGGCCCTTCATAATTCAAACCCCCTAACATGTTTGTCAAATAGTGGTAACTTCATTCTTGGTGGGAAAACTATTTTTGTCCTTATTGGTCTTAATGACGATGTATAGGGACCCAAAAAAAATAGCCATCCTTAACATATCTATCCCATACTGTTTCCATGATCTGAAAGTATCAAATACTATGGTTTATATTTCACTTCCCTACGTTTCAGTCAGACCTTCATTGGAGTAACATTCAACCAATTATTTGATAATATTGATTGGGAATATCCTCTCCATGTTCAATTACCTCTCTCTATATAGTAGACTCTATGCTTTAGGAAATTTAAATATCTATTAACTTCCACTAGATTTTAGCAATAGAAAAGTAAAATTTCTGAGAGTACTTTTTCCTGACTATGTAGCATGTTCCCCTAGGTGTCCTTGAATAAGTAGTCTACATAACGAACCTATCATCCAAAATATGCTATTATTTGACTATGCTTCCAATACCCTTAAGTGGCCCTGCATAATTCAACCCCCTATCGGGTTTTTCAAATAGTTGTAACTTCATTCTTAGAAAATGATTCCTCTAATGACTTTTAGATATTTTTCATATCATCCCTCAGATTAAAAATTTCATAAGTCATAGTTTACATGTATCCCCCATACTTTAATGTGGTAATATTTTTTTAAATAAATTATAAATGAATTGAGTCAATTTTAGTCTATTTGGTCAAAGCTATTCGACCTTAAACATTAGCCTTTTTAATGTCTGACATGCATGAATTTAAACTACCAAAAAAAGACAGGGTACTCATTAAATTGGGAACTTGTAAAAGGAACTCTGAAAAAATGTCGAGTCCTAGCTCGCTAAATGTATATATTGTAAGATTTAGGAAATATTGAGAAAAAGAAGATGAAATGTTTGTGGGGTTGTTTGTATAATCCTAGAAAAAATCAAACTATGCTTACTAGGCCCGTTGGATTAGGTAAAAAATATATATATATAATTATCAAGAGAATGTAGGTACAAAACATTGAAGATGAAATGTCTTTTTCATTGATGCACAAAATTAGAACAATATCCACATATTGGATTATCTTATCTTTTTCAATAATTACAATAGGCTTTCAAAATAAATCATCATTTGATTTATGACATCCCGTGATTTATTAGCAGCCACATGAAGTTCATTCACTCGACTAGCTTCACTCTTTTCAGCTTGATGGGGTGCTTTCTTGGCATCTACAATGGCTTTCATACCATCTGTTTGGACTCATTCCAATGAATTGTTTTGCTGTTCAAGATCCCCAGTAACAACATCTAGCTGTTGCTGAAGCTGCATCTGCTATACAACTTTCTCCATGATTCTATGCTTCCGCTCATTCAGCTTTGCAGCATGGTCAGCCTCAGCTTGGGACACCGCATCCTCAAATTTTCCAATATTTTTCAGGATCCTTACTTTGATCATATATTGACAACACTTTTCTCCTAGTCCCTCTTTAAGATGACTTGTTTCACCATGGTATGGATCTCTTGATATCCAGAACCAACAAGTCCTAGCATGACGAATAGGGATGATAGTCGCAGGATCTTCAAAGACAGCTCATCAAGAGGTGCTTCAAATATGATCTTCTATATATTTTTCCATGCCTTGCGACATTTGAATTTAAGTGACTTTTTCACCTCCGGGTCTAATTCAGAATTACTATCACATGGGGGTATAGTCTGGGATTAATGCACTTAAAGAAGTTCCCTGTTCTACTCCTTCCCCCTAACCCTTGGTACTTCACTTTCAACTCCCATTGGGTCTGAGGCTGAGGCTTCACCTCCGGATTTAGCCACTTAAATTTATGGCCCTGTATATTCAATTGAAATATTTGTTTAGTTCTATGGGATAATAATTATTTTTTAGCTATTTTAAAATTTATGTACAACCACAAATATTATCATATCTTACCCAATGGTAGATCAGTAGCATGAGAAGGCTCCTACCCATCATTCTTAGCTTCAAAAGGATTTTCAGTATGGGTTTTAGGAAACTCTACCGGGTAAAGATCCACATGAGCTAGCGTCTTTGAAATGATAGGGATGTCTCTACCCTCTTCAGGAATCAACAGATCAGCTACTTGCTCGTACGGAACACCACATTTCAACCAATCATGGTTAGAGATGTAATAAAAAATTTTACAGGATGAAAGATAACACTCACATCCAAAACTTTCTAAATAACATGGTAATTTAACATGATATAAAATTTCTTCAAAAGATGTTCCAAGTTTCATCATTTCATCCAGTGATATCTCAGATTCATGTTAGTCTCACTAGTGGAAGCATTTGATGTGTCTTCTTGGCGACCCTCCTCCTACGACCTCCGACCCCAAACAGCTTCCTCAGAAAAAATTACAGAGTCAGTTGTAGTGGTCTCCAAATGTTCTGGTGTAGGTGTTTAACCTAAAGCATCACATAATGGAAGTGATTTGATTTCATCATTCAACGTTCTATTAAGTATTGGTAATTTACCAAAATCAGGCTCTTCTCCCCTTTCAGCAGCAATAGGAGCAGTACTGGGAAAAGACACTGTCTCTTCTTCTCTCTCTGTTTCTTCAGGAGCAGCCAGGTCAGCATGAATTTGCGACTATTCACAAGCACCCTACGACTTCCTCAAAGAAGGATCAGTCCTCTTCCTCAAAGGATAAATCTAAGAAGCCCCTGTAATCCCAAGAAATATGAGAAATCTTTTCATAAGTTAGGATTCATGACTATCTGAAGTACTTACCACTACTAATGAAGCGTTTATCTATGGAATTATTCCATCAATTCTTTTGCTTCTTGGACTTTTTGCATGTGTTGACATACTCACCTCCAAATACAGGTATTGGAGAGTGAAAAGACCTTTATAACTCCTCATCCATGGATTGCCGGCTAAGAGATACCTCACTCGGCTCACGAGGAGATTCAGCGGATTCAAGAGCGGTGCCACCAGGGCTGTACTGCGGTGAAATAACCTTAGTAGTTCATTTCTCAAAAAGCTGCAGGATGAAGAAAGTAAGTTCCTTGAGTAACAAAGATTTGACTGAAATCATGTTGCAAAGAAAATAAGCAATGAAACTTACATCTTCAGGTGCCATATAATCAGGCCACACTTCATATAATGAAACACCAATCCCCTCAATGGTGCCACAATTCATCATTTACTCCACCTGCATGGTGATAGGAATGGAATCATCAGTGTCATATATGCGAATTTCAGCACTCTGATGCAAGACTGAACTTTATCAGGGTTATCCTCAAAGCAGATATCAGTAGAAGCCCGGAGATTCCCCACTCATGGGATATGTAGTCCTTCTCATAAGTCCATCCAGGTGGTTTAAACATCAAAATATATACTCTGCCATATTTGGACAACCTCTAGTCGTAAATATTCGACATTTTCACTAGAAGGTCACAAGGAGGGTCCTACAATCTGAGACTTCAACATCTTCCCAGCTCCTATAATCACAGATAATGGATAATAAAATGAAACTTTTTGCTCTATAAAATAATGATGACTAAAATGACTCAATGATATAACTCACCAGGAGTCGATGAAGTGGGTCTATTGACTTTGCAGGAGGGTTATATCTAGCACGAGGATGATTTGAAGCATGTCGTGCCTCATCATCCCCATCCTGGGAATTCGGTGAATCAGCCCTAGGTGAGGAACCCAGTGAATCTGCTCCAGGTGAGGAAGAGTCACCTTCCAGACGAAGGGTTTCTTTCCTGACAGTTCACTTTTTTGTCCCCACCCGAGGAACCGGATGATTCAGTACCCCTTCAGGGTATGATGCTACCCAGTTCTCGGAATACCATCTAGTCAATTGACTCACTACTCCAGAATCTGGTAGATCAAACACTGCCTCAGTATTCACCATAGCTGTCAGCAACCATAGTTGTTAGGAAACCATTGGATGCTGCTCTGAACTGACGTGCATAGGAGGAATGCAACATTCTTCTGTAGACACTTGAACTGGTGTGCAAATCTATATGGAGCATAGGCATCTCATATAATCTCTCTATCAATTCTGGTGGCTAATACACCATCTATGGAAGCCAACATATACGACCTCAATTCCATGCTACCTGTTCCATCATCAAAAAACCACCTGGTTTGAGGGTTTCCATAAGGAATGAAATGAATTTCCTTGAAAATACTCAGCCTCACCTTCAGGTCATAAGGATTGAGGGACAACAGAGAAATTCCAGAAAAGGCCTGCACTGATGGCCTAAAAGAACTTCCAGAAACTAGTACTCCGCTATGTACAATATAAGTCTTGATGTGAGTGGAAATCCATCCCCACAAAACATGGAATGGTCCCACTATTCTCAAAGGATACTTACCCATATAGACATGGAGTATGCTCCTGTGAATATTCGCCAAAATCAGGGTGCCCAACCCAACCTATTTCCTCTCATCCAAATTGGTAGCAACAACGAAAGTCCCTAGCCTGACACCTCCCTTAGAATCCCTAACTGAAAGAAGATAAACATTGAGCCAAAAAGCTAAAAAGCCCGCCAGATGGGTCTTCTCTGTGATTCTTTGGTCCACTTCATACCCCCGCTTTCAAACTCTCCCGCTTATAGAGTTGGCCATAATGTTCCATGGGCACCCATGTTCGCTATTCTGGGGCAGCTGGTAGGACAAGTACAGGTGGGCCCCTTATACTTCTTCTGGATAAGAAACATATCCATCCACTCCTCTAGATGAATATCCATTCTAGAATGAGTTTTGGTGGACTTTGAATTCATGATCTTATGTAAATGTTTTAATAACTCTAGATCCAAAGCTGGATTCTTATCTAAATCATTCAAGGTCACCTTGGGGAGAATGAATTCATCATAAATATCACCCAAAATTGGAGCCCAAGAGATCTTGTAGACATCCCAAAAAATGATTCCAACTTCTCCATGAGTCAGATGGAATGAATTGGTTTCTAGGCTCCAGCGGCTGATTAGCTCCGACACAAAATTATCATTCATGTAGACATATGTTTGCCCAGCCAAGACGACATCATATATTGAAGCTACTTTCAGATCATCAACAAACTCTACACAGGTTTGTCAAACCCAATATGCCTAAATCCAAGTCGGCTTCAAACCGCCTCTGGGACTGAAATCCCAACTCTTTTTCCATCCCTTGGATTGATCCATTTGAAAATTTCGGAAAATGGAGGGATAGCAATGCGGCTGCAGCTCAGGCTTGTGAGGGTTTAGATCTATATTACATGGGCTATGATGCATTATTTATGCCTTCTCCACTGTTCCAGCATTAACAAATGATCCTTTAACTGAGACATTTACTGAAGTAAAATTGGTGTAAGTCTGAAACCTGGAATGAGGAATATAATTCTTTGCATCTGGAACATTGACTCCTTGTAGATGACCATGTCTATATAAAGGAAAATAAACACTCTTTGGGAAATTGACAGGATATTTCTTCAAGTACTTGACCAAATATGGGAGAGTACTTTTGCAGAAATCATAATTGTCGTGGCCAATGATGTTCATCATATCATCAATTCTCTTGCTAAACAACTCATCAGCCGATCCAATTATTTTGGGAGCCATTGAATCTGTGCAAAGATCTAACAGTTAAATTTTAAATTAGTCTTTTTTTATGAAATACTTGTGAAGAAAAAACAATAAAATCGATAAGGAATTAAGTTGCGCCAGTATGGTGGTGCAAGTGTGGTGGCGTAAGTACTGTCATGCAAGTCAAAATATTACCGGAGAAGTATGCCACAAGAAAAAAGCGAGCGACCGAAGATATTAAGATACTTTCACGACGAGAGATCAAAAACTCAGACAGCAGGATGGTTTCTGCGAAGTGACACCCATATATATAGGGGATCCTACTACCCTGCGCACCGAAACCTTCATGCCACAGAACCTTTGTTTCTTGTTTTCCTCAGAGTCAAATCATCACTCTTTTTTCGAATCCAACTCTGAGGGGGGACTTTTGTCGACGTTCCATTCCGTCATAGAGTCTAACAAATGGAAATGGGGAAGACCATAAGTACAAAGAAATTCATCCATTGTAGAGCATAAGAATAGGTTGCACAAGTTTTATTCTGGTCGCGCAAGTCACTTGCACGCCACATATGGGTTGCGCAGGTCACATGCACGCCCTATTCATTTTGTCACCCAAGGTTCCCAGTGGCCTATAAATATCCCTAGTGGGCCCCCCATTTCGAGGAAGAATTTTTCCAATACTCAGATTCAATCTCTGGTCACCCAAGTCTTTTTCTGATGTCTTATGAACACTTCTAATGTACATTTTTACCTAGAATAGAAGCTCTAAAGAGGAACAATATGGAATATGTGTTAGAACTCATCAAGACTTGAGCACCTAAGTGTCCAACCCTTATGGGACATAAAGACACTTACGTGCCGCCTTTCCCTCTCAAGGGAACTTGCGTGCCACCCTTCTGAAATCCTGTAGGGATAATACTATGGAATTGAGATCAATGTTGCCCAAGTATTACCTTGTTTATTATTCATCGCCCAAGGTGACTTATGTCGTGCAAGTCTACTTGCACGAACAGGACTTGCGTGCCAGAATAATATTGCGCGTCCCTTCCTAGTCACCTCCTTTCCTCAAATCCACCTCTCCTCTCCAAGATACAACCTTAAAAACCCTATTCAAAGCCATTTATGGCATGGTTCCTTTGTTGGATTCCTTATTTTAATGGAGTTCTATAAGAATCTATCCCAAAACCACGTGACTTACAAGATTTATCTCACCATGGTTAGGGGTTTCTTATATAACCTCAACCTCTGAGATAAGAAGATCTTTTGACCTAGGAGTCCTTCTTAGGAGTAAGCCCCAGTCATAATTTCCTTTAAATTGGGCCTCCATCTTAGTAATAAGCCCTAGTCATAGTCTCTTTTAACCTGGGCCCCCTTCTCAAGAGTAAGCCCCAGTCATAGTTCTTCTGATTTGGGTTTCCTCCTCAGGAATAAAACTCAATCATAAGTCCCTCTAAATTTAGGATTCCTTTTCAAGAGTAAGTCTTGGGATAAGATTCCAAATCTCCATTAAATACAAATACTTTTATGGAACCTTCTTCTTGGGATTATTTCATAAGTCCTGATCTCCCTTTACATAGGAAGGCATACATACGTAAGCCCAACATCATTTCTCATAACTGCATCTTTCATGGAAGCATCGTCAAATTTACTGATACCTCTAGTTTCTCACACCAATCATGACTCAAGTGAGCTTAGAGTGTAAAAGTAATCATGACTTCTCTTTCTGGGCCATTAACTATGCATAAACCCTATATTCTTCTATCGAACTATGTGGGTTATGATTCTATTTTTAAAAGGATACTTAGGTAGGCCATCTGCAGGTATGATCCCAACTCTTATGTAATCCCCGTCTTTCTGAAGGACAATAAACTTCAACTGCCCCACTGAGTGGATTTAAAACCAGTATGGTGATCATAATGACAAAGAATTTTATATATTATGTATTGAAGGATACCATTGACTAAGAATCTCTAATATATACGAATGATTCTCTGTCGATGAAGAACCTCAAATATATATAAAAGATTCTCTAAATCTCATACATATCAACCATTGATTTCTAAATCTAAAGGAAAACTCATTTTTTATATACTTGGTGAATTAATAAGGATTTCATGAACATAACATAAATATATAAGAGAGTCCCTAAGTAGGTAATAATTTCCCCCAAAAAAAGGTGTGATGAGCCTGACCTCCCATCCTCTCAACCAATGCAAATTCATAAGCCTCATCGGTCCACGAATAATGAGAACCTGCCTTTGGAAAGTAGGTCATGATGGATATAGAGTTATTGGATGTTTCTGGTTCTACGAATAAACTTGTTAGAAACTGATTTGAATGTTTGGACCTTAAACAAACAAGGTTATCCCCATTTCCAGAAGAAAAAATCACATGGCCTCAAGTGAATTTCCCTTAACACCAGAGGCTACCGACTATCTATGAGGGCCTTGTGAGTGATATTGGAGAAACAATGCCCTCAATTGAAGAGTAACACAATGGAAAAAAATATTAAAGTGTTGAAAAAGCTGTAATTCCAAACAAAAAAGTAAACAACAAAAGGATGAAATTAAATAAGTTACTAGAGAACATATATAAATGATGAATGTCACATATTTCTAGGAAAGCATCCAAAAATGTCACAATGACATAAATACATTACTAAACTAATGTAAAAAATAAAACATATAAACTTTAGCAGAATCGCAAGCCTCATCTTGGCCACATACTCTCCAGATCCAACAATAATCAATTAACTGATGAAGATGGGAGCTTTCCCTTATCAATAACTACAAACATATAATCTTTTTGGGCAAAAATCATTACCCAAATAGTGTGTATGAAGAATCCTGGTAGGAAACCACGAAAAATTAGTTTCGTAACTATCACTGAATATATATATCTGGAAACATGAAAAATGAAGTAATAAATATGAAGTACACAAATGTAATCTATCCTACTATTTACAATTAATTCATTTTTCATTTATTAATAATTCAAACCATTGAAATAATAAATTATCGGGATATAGACTATGCTCTGTATACCTTGTGTAATAGAAAAATAGATATCTCTTAATACTATCTAATAACTAAGTAAGACTGAGTCCAACGTTGTGATTTGGCATGAAAAATCATTACAAACAAAATTAAAAACATAACACATTGACCCTCTAGGTGGATTACATAGTCTAACCCCAATGATCAAGTGTTCCAACAAAACAAAGACTCTATGAGGAAGTACTCACCTTCCATCCCCCCGGTGGTGTTTTAACGATAAACTAAAGACTCTCAGAGGAAGAACTCAAGGTCCATTTCTTCTATTGTCTCATAACAATATACTACATGAACACTAAGGGAGCACTCACCATCAATCCTCCCATGGTCTCGTAATGTAAACATAATAGTCACTATGGGGAATCCCTCAACATCAATTCCACAAATCATCTAACTACACTAGGTTCTCATAGACCTATTTAATATAATCGTACACAAACGATATCTAGCACCCCAAAGTAATCTCAACTTTTACAAGGAGAAGAAGCTAAAATGCATAACAAATGCATTTAATAAGAAGCAATAAGCAATCAATTCCAACCTAACAAGTAAGCCAAGGACAAAACGTCTGACTCATAAGAATCTAGGACAAGACAACCATAAAAATTTAAACAAGGAAACAAACCCATGGGATGTCCCCTAATCAAGTAATTTAGCATAATATATAAAAAAAAATTCCATTAATCAATCAATAAATCTAAGGCAGATGACTTAATGTATCAATTCCTTAACACAAAATACATGAATAATGGGTAATTGGAACATAGTCATACAAAACTAAAAGGCAAAATATGAAAGGAAGCAGGACACCTACATGGACATTGTGAAATAAATGCAGTTAAACCTCAAACGTTGAATTGTCCTAGAACATTGTAGATCTACCAAATAGTCAAAATTCTTCAACCATGAATAACTTCAGAGAGATAAGATAACCAAAATAAATATTTTCTAAGAACCAAGAAATATCTGAGGAAATTATAATGCAACTAATAATGTTTGATTAAGGTAACAGATTATTGATCGACTGCTTGGAGAATATTTGGTGATTTCGTACACTACTTTAGGAGGCACAACCAGAAGAATGTGAAAACAGGGGTTAGACGCGACCCTGGTCCAACACCAAAAATAAAATTAAAAGTAAAAATCATGTTAATTTAATGTACACAATATTTACTAGCCTTAACCGTCCCCACTTTTTGAAGTACACACAACTAGGTACATGGCTGTTACACAGCCTGGACACGGCTACACACGATAACCAGGCACATAGCGTGTACACAAGAGTACATGGTGTGAACTTAAAAAAAATCCCCAAATCATTATTTTTCCAAAAAAACACCTGAAATAATGATCCACACCGTAAATGAAGATATGGGTTATTACATTAATTAAATAAAAAATAAAATAATTTAAATTATAAACATAATGATAAATTAAATTAATAACAAAAAATTGTTATTATTGTATTTTATAAACATTTACAATCTATATAATTCAATAGATAATATAAAAAAAACAATTATTCACTATCCTATGCTGTGATATGTTCAAAGCCTAATATATTATTGATAATTCCATAAACCGTTAACCATTTTAGAATTATAAGTCTTATTTTATGGAATATAATGTTTTTCACAACCTATGATAGACCATAAAAGATGATATCAAAATGTGTTGGCTATTAATCCTAACTACACTCGACCTATGTAACGTTAATGCCTTGGTTCCTAGTATATCGTACCCTAATATAGCATAAATATCAATATTATTGTTAATTATCTATTTTTTTATTTGTGGAAGGGAGTTATCATTTGAAATGATTACTATCGTGTTGAATAATATGATACAAAAATAACAATGGAAATACACCTTTTCATAGCTTACAATATCAGATATGATAAATTGTGACCCATGCACATAATTTTTTGTTATATATTTTAATGTCATAAATGAAAATAATATTTGATGATATGTTTTATGATATTGTGTTATCATAAGGAAAATATTATCATAGCCTAAGACAATATAAAATGCCTTAGGATGGAATTATTTTTCATTTTCAACATGATTATCATAATTCAATATCATGGCATGGTTATAATACTATTTATTGGTTTTGAAGTATCAAAAAACACTTGTATATCATTGAGGAAGTAAATTGAAACATTAATTCGAATTACGCCATCCATAAATCCAAAACAAATTATATAAAATTTATAAGTTATTTTCATGTTTATCTTTCCCCATGGATTCCATATCCAGTATGCCATCTTCTTCAACATTTTTGTTAACAAATATCACTTTACAGTAACCAATGGAATCCTCATTACATTGTGTAAGCATGTTATGAAATGGATATACTCATACATCCACTATGATATTATAGTATCTCATTGAGATATGTATTAGAGAAGAAAAAGAGGGATTTAAGATACACATAGAATCATCTCAAAACATATCAAGTATATCATATATAATTGGAATATCATATTATTCTCATAATACAACCTATTTCAATAATCACTTGAGAATACCCATCTTGTTATCAATCATTCACATATATGTTAAAATTATCTCTATAAATCCAGGTCAATATAAAAAAATTTTGTATCATATAAATGATCTTGTATTAATAATAGGAATGAATATTGATTCAATATATGTTAATTATAAAACAATGATGGCCAGTGATGGTGAAAAATATGATATACTACCTTTAATAATTCATTAATATCAATTCATTACAATATAAACATGTCATATGTTATAAAATTCTAATCATAGTAAGGTTATGATATCATATATCAGATCAAATGATATATATGTATTGTATTGTAAAATATGACCAACACTCATCATATGAGTTTAAGTAGTTAGGGTGCATCACATTCAATTATCACATGGTTAAAAAACAATATATAAAGATTGATGTTCAAGACATAATTGAGAGAAGTAAAATCACTACTATATTATTTTGATTTTATGAAATATCTGGTTATGGTTTTAGATATTTTCTTTGACCAAAGGAATAATGTTTTGGTAAAAAAAATACATAATAGTGAATCTAATTTATTAATATTTTAATTTTTAATTTTTCATGAATGATATAAAATTGACATTATCCAAGAAAACATTTTATGGGGATTTAATGTGATGTTTTGACCCAATTTGAGGAAAATAATGATGGTGAACACCTTATCTATCTATGATGGAACTTGAGAAGGTTTATTGAAGCTGTATCAACATATTTATGATAATTGTGATTCTTATTATACTTAAACATAATTACTATCGCATAATACTTTTCTTTTTCATGTTGATAATTATATAGTAATACTGGTAGTTGAAATAAATCTATTGAAAACCAATAATTATCCACATGATAAATGTCTTTGAAATATAAAAAACTCACTTTTTATTGTCAACAATATATCATGTTTATCTTAAGTTACCCCTTAGGGGTTTTAATTGATTCATTCATTAAAAACACAATAACAATAGTGTGATTTATATGGACTATCATATTTGTGATAATAGTGATTCACCCCACCACCTCATTGCATATCATAGTGCTTCTAAAGGCTATATTATTTTTCATCATAGATTATTCACAATATATAATATAAAGTAGTTCATTTTCATTTTATATTTTCAATCATTGTTTGTATTAATAACAATAACTTTATAAAAAATAAGTATTGTTCATATATTAGATAAGAAAAATCTCATATATATATATTGAGAAGTCAATTCTATAACTTATTCCTCTTGTCTTATAAATTCATGAAATTATAGAGTGTGTTTTTCATTTTTTTAATTTTCTGATAAATGATTCATTACATGTAAACAGTAAATGTTGTAGTTGATGAGAGGGAAAATAATGTGTTACTCTCACCCCTCTCTGAGGAAAATCTGAACGAGTTCGTGGGATCTATGTAAAAGAATCATTTATTAAGAAGTAATCATGGTATTTTTTAAGGGAATATTATAGTTAAGGACTTTCAATTTAAAATACGACCATTGAAAATTTTAATTTATTAAAATGGTATAAAAGGAATATATGAATTAATACGTTATTCAATTAAATAAAATTGATATCTTCATTTTATGTTATAAAAATACCTTAAGGATTCTATAATGGTGGATAAATTGAAGAATGTTCTACCAAAACATAATTATATACAAATTTATTCCCTCCTGAATTAAAGATTTAATGTGTTTACCATTAATAAGTTAAACAAAATCATTATAAAAAATAATATGAGGAGGGGACCAACTTTAATGAAGAATGGAAAATCAAAAAAGGATACAATGTTAAATGTATCAAATGTATTAGTGAACATAATATCTAAATTTTATCATATAGAGGAATCAGATATTTAGCATGACTCCTTGTATTTATATTAGTTCATTTAATTTTTCTCTAATGTAATTTCATGATAAAATATAATATATATAGGAGTACTGCCCTTTATGGGATTTAATCATGTAAAAAAATTGATTTTTTTCTTCTATTTTCACATAAAATAATTATTAATGTGATAAAACAGATGATCAATCAATATATTATCTATGTGGAACATGGTAGAAAGTTATTTAAATGGAGGAATGATTCCATATGTTAGTGTAAAGTTCAATTATTCCATTAGAATGAATTTTCAATCAATAACTAATGTTTAATACTTTGATACAAAATATGATGTATAAAAGGAGGGTTTTTACATTTATTAGATTCTTGAATTTTTTTTATAAATCAAAAAAGTCAAATAATACATCTATATGAGAAGAACATTGTAGAAAATAATAATCAATGGGTGAACATATAAAAATTCAGTTTTATCTAATTACTGGTATCATAATTTTTTTGATTGATAATAGGATGATAATAATTGAAATTAAATCATTAAAAAATGGACGTGAATCAATGATGAAATATTTTAATAAATAAAAATATTCAGAACTATCTAAAATTGGAATATATTTTTCAAGATAGATTGATTATATCCATGAAATATTTGAATCATGATATAAGATTCCTTTTATTTATAAAGTGATTTTTCATTCATTGAATGATGATGTGATATCTCCAAAGGTGAATTTATAGGATACTAGAAATACATTGGGAAAAGTATAGATTTAATTTAAAAAATTTATCTATGATATTAGATAATCTTCCAAAAATATAAAAATTGTTTTTCAATCCAACATGCATATTATAAATTTTATTATGACACCATGGGAAATATTAATAAATAGTTATTACTTTAATAAGAATTTTAGATGTTATTACAAGAATGAAGGAATGGGATTATATTAAAAAACAATAAAAACTCTTTTATGTGTTAGGTGATGGTGTGAAAAATATAAATAATGTAGGGAGGTATGAATAAATAAAGATGACAATGATAATATTAATGGAAACAATAATGTAAATAATGTATTTTGTAGGTGTTTATCTATTATTGAAAAGTATTTATAAGTAAATGTAAATAAAAATCATTGTGTATATTTTGGGAAGACAAATTTAAAATGTGGATTATTGGGTTTGAAGGAAAATTATTGAATTTTAGAGTGTCTTAACAAAAATATAATCTTTTGTGGTATAATCTGTTAACTCCTTAGTATAATAGAGGTTATTATTTTATGGGGATATAATTTTGAAATTATAAAGGATAATGGATTCAAAATAAAATGAATAATGTGATATTTTATTAGCCTTTTGATAATCCTGATGGAAAATATGGTTTGTTGGAACAAGTAATAAAAAAACCCAAAAAACATTGAATCATTATACTACTAATGTAGTTATTAGAGGGTGAAATTTGTAAATATATCCAGTTGAGGAGTAATCAATAGAATGAAATATTAGATAATATGGATTAAAAATATTTTTAAGTAGGAATACCATTGATAGTTGATAGAAATTACTCAATACATATGAACAGAAAAAATTATCTACTAAAATATATACAATGGAATGATTGAAAATGTCATTGATTTATAAATAACTAATAAAGAATGTAAAATATGGAAGAGGAAGCCAAATTAATGAAAATAACTTTAAATCAGGTGATGTTATCTTTGTCGATGCATTAATTCATAGTCTATTGAGTGTTTTCAGTTTTTTGATAATGGGATTGAAATGATCTTATAGATGAATGACATTTTAATTAAGAGGATTAATAAGTGGACATCATCATGAAAGCATATCAAAAAAGGGGAAATTTATTATACATTTTCCATAATAAAAAAATGTTTTATAAGTGTAATTGAATTTAATGATAATTGAAAAAGAGGACATCCATATTTATGTCAAACAGATATCATAAAACATGTTAAATATTAATATATGATAATTGTATCAATTATTATTAATGATAAGAGAAAAAAATATGATGTATTCCCCAACATAATTCGGTTATCATAAGGAATAATCTTATAGAAATAAAAATGATGAAGCCTATAAATTTTATTCACTCAGATATGTTTTGTCTGATGATCTTTTGATCAAACAATATATATAATACATTTGATATTTCTGTTCATTATTTTACTAATATGTCTATTATTCATTTTATTCTGATTACATATCATGTTTATAATAGTTTTATGAAATTTTGGAATAGTTTTGAAAATCATATAGGATGAGATAACAAAATTTTGTTGAATAATAATCTACATATAAGATTAAATATGTTCATGAGTATATTGCAAATTATTGAATAATTAATTTATATTGAAATAAAAAACAATCCTAAAATATGAAATATATAAAATAAATAAACAGATATTAGTGGAAATTTTTAAGAACTGTGTAATCAAAACAAAATATTGTAAATTATTATGTTATAAAGCATCCAAAGTTATTGTTGCACATTCATAATGGGTTCATGTTAAGACCAAATTATGGGAACATGCATTATGATATGAGATTTAATATGAAATAAACTTTTATACTATTTAAATTATTTAGTATCCCTTTTAATATAATTTTTCTATGAAATATGATGTGTGATATGATAATATATGTATTATATATGCACCATGTTTATGGAGTTATAATTTTTATAATAATAATTTAATGAATATTATTGAAAAAATTGATGTTATAATCATATTGGATAAAAAAAATTTAGAAAATAAAATTATTATTGATGGATTGATATAATAATACCTAAAATAAAATTATGTATAGATGTTTCCAAATTCAATTGATAATGTATGTTTTCTAAGTATCCAATAAATTAAATAATCAATACTATTAATTATATAATAGAGAAATGAGGAATAATGTTCAATTGTAACACCGTGATATTTTAATGTGAAATTCCTTATTAAATAATTAATATGATAAATAAGATTTCAAACATGGAATAGTGAACTAAATAAAAATTTGAAAATTTTATAGATATAATACATTATAATAAAAGTACATTTGACCACGTCTCTCATACCATGATATTTTACATTGATTAAAATATTATAAATTAAAATTGTATAATAAATAATAATGAATAATATCATAAAAACAAGAACATTCCATGAATTTTCATTATGAATAAGCTTCTCCATTAGAGAAAATAAATTTATAATAAGAAATAAAAATATTGATGGAGAAGGCATTATGAGGAATGAGAATGATGAATTAATATGTGGGAATGGAATGAATGAGCTTATTAAGGCTTTGTAGAGGAATAAATCACACCATTATAAATATTGATATTGTCAAAAAGTTTTTTAGATATACATTTTCATAATGATATATTGTATATATTTATTGATAGTAATAAAATTAAATATTATATTTAAAAAAAATAAATAATAAATACAATTAGATATAATATTTTATTAAAATTTTTCTTAAGAAAAAACTTTTCATGTTATCATTTTTATTATTAGATATTAATTTGATAAAATTAAAATAAAAGTTTTATATTTTATAGAATCATAAATTTAAATGATTATATTATAAATATTAAACTTCAATATTATATAGATTAATATCATTAAACATAAAAGGGTTATACTCCAAAGAAATATTTTTTTAAAAGTGTTATTTGTTTTCATTATAAATAAAAATGAACTAAATTCAATGAATTGACAATATACAAAAGGAATTAAATTAATAATCATCCCAAAGTGATTACTAAGAAATTTTAAAAAAAAATTATTTTATTCTTAATAATTAATTTTACTAATTTTTTTTTATTCACATTGAATTTTATCTTTTTCAAACTAAATATGTTATGGTTATATGATGATAATTATAATATTTATATTAATATTATACCAACATAAATTAAATTCGCAATTGATAAGAAATATGTAATACAAGAGATAATAATTTAAATTATTATTTTTTATAAAAAGTTTTATTATATTTTTTTATTTAATTGAAAATTTTAATTCAATGATTTTTAAAAAAAATAAAAAAATCAACATTTTTTATCAATTCAATATTAAAATATCAGCATAGGATGAATTTATTTTATTTTTGAAAGAATTATTTTTTATTGAAAATATAAATTAACATTTCAAAAAATACTCTGAGTTTTTAGAAATTATTATGATATATAGATTATTTAAAAAATAATGAAATATTTTTACAAATAAAAAATATATTTTTTATATAAATTATTAAATTTAAATATTATTTTCAAATTAGAAAGGTATGTATGATGGTTTGGTTCTACAATAATGTTTTGTCTCTTAATCTGTTGTTTTATTCTGTTACACAATTATTAGTTTAGAATTAATTTTTTTACAGTTCTTTGAATTTTAACTAATAAAAAAATATTTCAATTATAAATCAAGTTATTCAATTTATGTTATGAGGATAATCATAAAAAAATAATTAAAATTAAATTAAATAGGTAAAAATTAGTTTCTTTCATACAAATAAAATTGGTAAAAGTAAAAATCATAGTGTAAAAGTTCTAAAACATCTTAAAAATTACACCAAATGAGTGGATAAGAGTTGTTTCATCCAATAACCATACCATATAATGTATTATTTTATTTTAGGGCCACATGGAATTGAATGTGACATTATATTATAATATTTTTTTGGGTATTTATTAATGTTTCACCCCCTATAACTTATAATAGGATCCCTTTAGAACCTCACTTATCCACACACCATAATCCATTTAAAAAAAACTATTAATGTAACTTAATATCTCTCTTTATAATGATATATAGTTGTGGGAATTAACAAAAAACCATTTAATAAATTTTCCTCGATTTTCTCAAAGAGTAAGTTAAAAACTCTTAATCACTCGTTTTCTATTTATATTTCATTGAATCTTTATATGACTCCATAAAATATTTTATAATAATAATAAAATAAGAAAATAAATAAATATATTCAATTTAAATTTTACTTTTATTATATAATAGTCATATTGTACCCTTTGAACAAGCATTTGAAACATGAAAATATTTCTCTATGCCTACAGGCAGACTACACCACTATGGACGATGCATTTTGTTTTTCCATACCATCCTAAATGAATGGTTATAAGAATGATTATTATCAAGGAATTTTTTATTAATGAAATTTTTATGATTTTGTAATGAAAAATTATTTTCTACCTTCAATTATTTATATCCATGGAAATATGAAAACAACATAGGTGTATCTGTGTGAAGTACGTCCTCTATGGTTGATGTGCTTTGTTTTTCAACAACTTCTTACATGGATAATTATAAATTTGTTGATGATTAATATATATGATATTAAATAGTAATATATTTCATTAATAATATTTAAAAATAATAGTCTATCAGTTAATGATCATTATCAATTGACCTATGGATATTTTCAAATTAACTAAAATAATCTCATTATGGATTCTATTCTCACAAACCATTTACATGAAATTCATGGAATTGAAATGATATGCATTAATTAATATAATCCAAAATATTATAATGTTTAGAATAATCTAGGAATAATTAAATTTTTATCTATAATCAAGAACCAACATATATAATATGATTCCTGAAAGAAAAAATGAAATTAGTAACATAAAATAGTAAAAATAAAATAAAATTTACTAATGTATAGGTACATTATGATTATACAATAAGAGTATAAAAATGTAATAAATATTTATAAGTTTATGAATTATTTTACTTTTTTAATGTTCATTTTAAAAAATGATAGACACCTTTCATGAAATTTTGGTTTAAAAGTATTGGTTAAATGTCTAAATTATCATCTTCTGGGAATGTTTTCTTTTATACACATATTTCCAGTTATATGGTTTATATACTTACCCTTTGAAATACTATACTATAAAAAATGTATTCATCATATATAATTTTATTGTTTCTATATTTTATTTTATTTTTATTCAAATGCTACCTTATTCACAAGGGTTTCTTTTCCAATATCACTTATTTATAGTAAAAAAATTTCTACCCCGTATCATTAAATATAATTCTGAAAATATCCTATATTTTTATTTTGAAAAAAATGTCTTTTTTATCATTATATTTCCCTTTACCTATTTTCAGAATGGTTCTTTATTTCTCTTTTAATAATGAGGGTTTTAGTATAGATATTTTTCAATATTATATTTTTAATCTTGTATCTCCCAATGTATATTTATTCTAATAGGCTTTATTTATTTTAAAAATTATATTTTTCATTAATTTTGTTTGATATAATTTTCTGAAATTGAACTTGTTAACTTCAAGAATATAATATTTAAATGTTATTCATGTCTTACTTTGGGATTAACTTATTTGTATTCAATATTTATAAGTAATATTCATATAAATTTTTTCCATAATAACTTTCCTTCTCACAATAATTATTATTTTTCATTAATAACAATCCTCCCCATATCCTTATTGTTTTTTTAATCAAATATTTATTATCATTGAATTATTAGTATTTTTTTAAAATGTGTATCAAAAATTTAATGTTTATTTTTTCTTCTTTATTAGAGTAAATTTATGATACTTTTATAAGGATATTTTTATGTCTATATCTTATAATTTTTTTCATGTACAAATTGGGATATTATATAATTATATCACCAACATTCCATATTTGGATGAAAATTTTTCATGTTATTGCATTTATTAAGTAGGGAAAGTATTGCCATCTCATATGTTTATAATTCCAATATGGATGCTTATTGATTGTTGTTTTTAGAATATTATACATTGTATTATAATATATCACATTAAAATAGTGAATGAATTAAAAGTAATAAATTCATGGGTGGGGAATTTCATTATACACCCTCTTTATACAATGACGGGTCTCATCAGATAATAGGTTTCGGTGTTAAGTTTTTCTCAGTCTATTTGTTATTATTTCCATGATATAGTTCCTTAATTGAGAGACCATGATATCTTGTATCTTCTTCTTAATGGTATGATCCTGATGTCTATGAATTAGGTAGTGATAAAAAGTTTATTATTTAAGAGAATATGGCCTTTTCGATTAGATAATAATCTATTTTTTATTGGAAATTGTGGTTATTAAGGTTAAAATATCTAGTATTATGTATTAAATTACTATGAAATTAGTTAATTTTATCCATGTGATTATTTACAATGATATATTATAAATGTAATGATTTAATGATCATGCTAGTTATATATTTCATATTTATTAATTATTCAATTTTCAAAAAAACAATTTATTTTCTATACATGATATATCATATTGTACTCCTCCCCATAATATAAATATTTTCTTATAAATTTGTTTTTACATATACTTTGGGTACCAATAAGTAATATAAGATTAAAATAAAGGATATAGTAAAATAAATAATAAATCATTTATGATGTTCAATGGTTTGAATTAAAATTCCAAATTAATATGAAAAAACTTATTTATGTGGAATTACAAGACTAATAGACTATTAAATAAATTATTATGTGACAACTTTTATCCTATTCAACATTAATAGTGTAACAAATGACTTATGGTTACTGGACTGGGAATTTTCACAATTGGAATAAAAGAATGTTCATTAAAAATAGTTGGAACTATATTTAATGAGATATTTGTTGGATAATATAAACCTATGAAAATATCTAGGGATAGTATATGTATATATAAGAAAAATTAAATTTTTATAAATCGGGATTTGGTGGTTAAAAGGAAACTAACAAATTTTCTTCCTGAAAAATAATTTGATATAGGTAATCGTTCAGATTCACCAATATTTACCAATCACGAAATATTTTTTTGGGTATCAATTAAAACATCATATTATAAATGAAATATATTAGTAATATAAAACCATTCATGACCTGTCAAAGGATATTCATATATTGATTCATAAGATCATTTTGAACCATTGTAGTGTATATGAAAATATTTTTATGATTTTTTTGATATCTTCTATTATACTATAGATATGATTCTAGGACTGGTTGAAGCGTAAATTTTTAATCTATGTTATGTTTTAATGTAGATTCATAATTTTATAATATGATTATAAATTCATTACATTATTCATGATCTAAGAACATGAGCCTCAACCCAGGTGGTGAGGTATTCTTAAGTGCATCCAAAAGACCCCGGTTTAAAACCAAGTAGAGGAATATTTTCGGGGTACTGTATAAGGCACTATAGCAGACTGTACACTGTCTGGGTATTATAGCAGAACTGCACACTGTGTGGTACTTTAGAAGACTGTACACTGTACAGGTATTGTAGCAGAACTATACACTTTAAAGGTAATGTAGAAGTATTGTACACTGTAGCAGGTACTGTAGTAGTTAATGTAGCAGGTACTATTCGGTACTATAGTAGTTGGAACTATTCACCTTGGGCCACCGGTTTGGGCTTGGATTCTTTAAGGCTTTCGGGCCACCCAGGCCTTCGGGTTAGTAGGGATTTTGGTCCACCTTTAAGGCCTTCGGGATACCTCAAGGCCTTCATGCCACATGTAGTTTCCCCAGACACACTACAAAAAAAAGAGCAGCCCCAGAAGAGGATTCAGAGCAGGTGCATTCACCAGAGCAGAACTAAATAGATTTTTCAGAATGAGATGGTATGGATAAGCCATCGGGGCCAGCTTATGCTTGCATAGGAAGCTTAGCCAGACGACCATGCAATGGTGGATAGCTACTATCATGATTTAGATGCTGGGGAGGGGAAATTCTTTATTGATAGACTGGTTGAATTTCCTAAGACCTTTGGGTCATGTAATCTCCTAAGCCTACGGTCCATGTAATCTTTGAGCCTACAGTCCTTGTAGGGGTTCCCCCTCATCCCTTGAAAGGGGGGTTATAAAAATCAATAAAAAAATGAAGGCCTTCAGGTTATTGGGGCATTATTCAAGATATGACTTAATTTATGAGATTTTGTTAGATATGGATTTTAGAGATTAGAATGGAAGAGTTTAAAAAGTCATAATCTACAAATGGATATATATCCTACAGAATTCCATACAACTATAATTACTATTGAAAATATTATAAATTAATATTTTAATGTTCTAACTTATAATATTTTCTATATAAATCATCATTTAGTTTCATGGAATGATTAAATGATGTTGGAAAACTTCATTCAGTAAAAACCATCATCCTCAAGGGATCAACTAATGCATCGATAGATGAAAAATGGATTAATTCCCCAGAAAATTTATTTCAATCATTGATGTTTAATGAAAATGATATTTTTTTGGTATTCCATTTTTTAATGGGTGATTTTGGTTAATGGTAGTCATTGATTAAAAATACCAAGGAAGTTGTGTAGATATAGGGTATGTAATGGGATAAATTTAAGATGATATTGTTTGAGATATATTTTCCCCAAGAGAAATGATCTAAGAGAGAAACCAAATGGTTGATCAAAATTTAATGTTACACATTTCATTGTCTAAAATGTAATAGTGGAATTATCATCTATTGATAAGTACTTATGGAATAACCCTAATAATTGATTAATCGAATTGCAGTTTATCTCAAGAATAGAGAAAAAATTTATCTCACATATGAATTTTATTAAAATTATTAAACAGCTGACATCAAACACATCAACTTTATAGAGATAATAAGTATTCAAAATAATGAGTGAAGCATCATTTATTCCTCCTTAGAATATGCCTTGGGAGATTGTAATATTATGATGATGAATTTAAAATTCCTAAATTTGATTTTAGTAAGTAGAACGGTCATAATATCAAAATTAGAATATTCATTGTTTGATTATCTCAAAAAAATCATTTATATCAATTGAAAATATATAATTATTACTTAAAATATTGAGGAATGAGTTTTTAATTAAAAATCATAGAGAAAATTTCATTATATTAAGAATGTTTTGGGTGGTCTCAACTATTATATGAAATTACAACTTGGATACAAATATGATTGTTATAATTATGGTTTAATTTGATTTATTCATTTCAATTATTTAGTTTTTAATTTTGTCTACTAATTTTTTACGTGATTTTTATTTTACATATTTATATAACAATTTATGCTAATCGTCTAGTTTAATTATTATCTTTTTATATATGGATGTATTACATCATCATAATATTGTTTATTAATTTGGAAAATTATCTTCTCATGATTTATCTATTTTATTTTAGGTAAGATTCCTATGAAATATTAAATAAATTTTTTAATGTTTTAGATCTTTTGATCAATTAAAAGTTACTTTTAATTCTTCGAGATTGAAAAAATAATCCAAATTATCCATTTTCTATGATATTAGATTGAGTAAATGTGTAAAATTGATCAAAATAGTACCCAATACGTATGTTTGGTAATCAAATTGAATAATATAAAAGATGTATATTTTCTCACACTATATATCTCAATGTTAACTAAATTCCTCAATATTAATAAATATAATCATAAATTTATAGAGTCTTATATAGATAATTATACAGATTAATCTATATATTATTTGGGAAACTCACTATGTGTCTGATAATGAAATTTATATTATTTTATTAATATGCAATTATTAAATACAATGTCTCATATTAGTATAATAGAAACTAAATATCATGAAAATTATTCATTTGAAATTATACATCTATTAGTATAAAATAATTTTGGTGAGAAAAAAAATTGGGGGTATATAATTTTTTTATATTAGAGAATATACTGCCACAATATTATTATATGTAGTTTTCCTTTAAAAGAATACTATGATGAATTTATCTTCTAAAATAAAACACTAAACTAAGAAAAATGTGATTCTTTTTTATGAGTAAAAAAATTACAATGAAATTAAAAATTATAATATATTACAAAACATAGTATATTAAATCAACTAAATGTGTATAAAGTAAAACAAGATAGTAAATAGAAACAAATATTATTTTAAAATATATGAAATACCTTGGTTTATCATAATTATATAAAATCACCATTATTGTAACTAAACCTACAATGAGAAAAACAATTAGGAAATAAGTAATCATTATGAGGAATTAGAAGTGTGACATAAGAACTGAGAATGGGTTCAACGAGTCTAGTAATGTTATATATGGGAACAAATCTATCAATTTAATATGAAGACAATGGAAATATAGTCATTCAATATTTTTTCATTTAGAATATAGTCAATGAATATAAATGTATCTTTTATATACAATGAATTTATTAATTATTAATAAAAACATTGAATATTATATTTTATTAATCATTAATAATGAAACATTTAAAATATTTAATATTTAATTCAAAACAATTTATGAAATTTTCTATGCCTCAAAAAGTTTATGATTAATTATTTATATGATTACATTAAATGAAATATTTCAAAATTTATATATATATATATATATAACAAACAATTTGAATGTTAATGGATAATTGTAATTATATTTTGGATACGGTAAATTATTAATTAAATTATTTTTTCTGGAAACAAATTTTCTAAATCTATTTCATATTTTTATAGAAAATGAAGATTTAATTTATTGAAATTTATTGATAATATAAACATGGAAGTAAATTCAAAATCATTTCATAGTTAATTCTATTTATGTAACATGGGTAAATATATTTTATGATTAAAATACATTTTACTAAAAAATTCAATCTTATTCACTGTGACTATTTATATTTGTAAACTAAATATATTGTGAATATATTGTATAATGTATATTTCTAGTAAGATAAATATATCAATCCTAATTAATTTTTAAACTTATATGAAATAGGTTCTACAATAGAAAATATTTTAAAAAGATAATCTCCTTTAAAATAGTATTAATTATATTTTTTACGTCTATTTAAACATGGAATTAATAAATTTTATAATATTTATTTGAAAATTTTCATTATTTTAAGGTGGAACATGAAAATATTAACATAGAGAACTTTTTGGGATTTTTATAGATGTATTTTTTCAAGCTGCAGAACAAAAAAATACAATTTTGAATAATATTATAGATTTTGTAGCATATTCTGTAAAATAAATTAAAATTAAATTTTGTGAACCTATTTTTCTAATCCAATAATAGTTTTAAAAATGAAATTATACAATTGAATAATTTTTTTAATTATAAATTTCGAGACCCCATAAAATTAATGGTTTCTTTCCTTGGTTGATAAATAAGGATGAGAGTTAATGAACCTGAATGCATTCCTTTAGTTTCCCATGGGATGAATAATATACTAGATAGTGTAAGAAACACATAAATGGTAATAATGAACCTCAATAATATAAATATTATGATAAGATAAAATGAAAACCCCATAAAAATCAATTAGATATTAATAAAATGGAAACAAATCCATCCCATAGTAAATAAAAAAAGTTAACAAATTCAATTGAAAGCCCCCTAGAATATTAAAAAAAAATATTGCAAAAGATCAAAAGTATCTTTAACACCAATGATAATATTTTTTTCTCAGTGTATAATTTACAATTGGAACCAAAATAACAGTTTATACATACCTAAAACGATAATAACATGTATACACAATAAATCATACCAATGGTGTTACATAAAATCAGGAAAAGAGAATAGTAATACCCCTCTACAAAAATAGTACAACTGACCATATCCTTTACATGTCTATATGTTCCTTATCCTCACCAAGTCTCACTCACCAAATAAAACATCCAACTATATTAAGCTAAATATAAGATGAATTTACTCATAGTTTCTTCATAACCACAACCCAATATATTTTATATTATCCAAAAGATAATATATACTTTTTTTTCATCCCTTCCAAATCCACCAACGACAAAACCAACAGCATATATTTCCTTAGAACATCATCATCCCATCACATATTGTGAATCCAAATACAAATAATAGATTACAAAACTAGAGTATTAGGGTATCATGAACTCTTAGTAAATGGAAATAATGCCATCCTCTAACCTTGTAGAACTCCAACATATACCTCATCTTCAACCACCAGTATCATAGGAAGATATTATTGATGTTAATATTGGGGATTGAGGGTATTTATCAATATATACTTTCCCTATCCTGGATATTTTATAAAACACCCCAATGTATTTGGGAGGCAGTCAGGTCAACGACTCATGCAAGTTGTATGAGAAAAAAATTGTGGTAAGTAGGTTTATAATAGTATCATAGTATCACATACCTATAGGTTAACACAAAGGAAAAAACACAACCCAATTTCATGTAAATACCGATATCAGGCCACAAATAGCTCTCTCTAAGGTAGGAAAACCAACACCCAACAAATACACAAAAGTAAATAGATTTGGTTCCATTTCCAATTTTTTAATTTAATATTTCATCCCCCTATCCATTCCCATTTAATTATTAGGTCAAATTTGATACAATTAATTATTTAATACTTTTCAAATTTATATATAAACCTATTTTAGTACTTTTATATTGAACCACTTCTATGAAAAATCTTCATCAAACTTCTACTTTTTATCAAATTCAACCATGAAGTCCATAAAATGTCTAGAATAGAACATATATTTATAATAATGTCTTTTAATTCACTATATTTATAAATTTATAAATTAAATTTTGTTATCAAATCAACCTAGAAATCTAAATATTAATCCCACAATAAGAATATATTATGAATCAAAACTAATCAATGTGAATAAAAAATGTTCACCACATGTTCATCCCCTCATTAAATTAAATTTCATTATTAAAATTTATTATATTCACTATTCTAATTCATAACATTTCCCTAAAAGAATATAAAATCATGAAAACTTCAAAAGTTAAAATTAAATAGAGAGAACTCCAACACCCTACATCAATTAGAGATTCAAAGATAACCACAAATCAAAATAATATAATCATTGGATCACACTTCACCATGATCGAAGGGAACCCCACTTGAATTTTTCAAAATCAAGCCACTATCCATAAATATTAGAAAAATAAAATAAAATTGAGTCACCCACAATTTTAATCCTTTATAAAGGAATGATTTCATAAATTTGGAAAATATCATGATCTATTAGACATTTATCTAATGATTTGTGGAGTAATTTATCTAAAATTTTTAATTATAGAGGGAGAGGGAGTCCTAATACCCGTTTAGGTATCAAATGGAAAGTATTGAAATTAAAAAAAGTTATATTAGAACTCCCAACTACCATTATACATGAAATATATTAATCCCCACCCTTGAATAGTGAAAATCCATAAAACCATTTTGGATTTGTTCTATGAGGGATTAGGCGTAATTAAATAGAAGATCCATAATTCACCTTGATTGTTGAATGGATTAGATTGCCCTATTTAAAAACAAATCAGTAGAATTCTATTTTCCATAACGTCGTTCATGGAATTTAGAATTCCCAATTGGAAAACATTACCTATAATTATGGTGTGGGGATAATTTCTTAATTGTTTCTATCACACTATGACAATGGCTATGGAAGTGTCTTCTCCAACTACATATTTTATATAGAGAGAACCCTCATCCAAAATATCCTCCTAAACAGCTACACAATACATTTAACTTGGAATATAACACCAATGAACACATGAAATACTCAAAACATCCATTTTAAAAACATATCCATCCAAAATGTCCATTCAGCCACAACATCTCAAAAATTGTGACCATTTATTCCACACCTATGGTGTGGTTACTCGCAAAATTTACCAAAGCTCAACCAAAACCACCCCAACTTCCCAAAGATTACAAATTAATCACCCAAACCATAAAAACATAAATACAGTCCAAATAATCCAACAAAATAATATTAGACACATGTTAAACGAATCTATTCTACGAGATAAATAACCCAAATTTACCAAACAACCAAACAACTATTAAAACACCAAGAAAATACACCTATCTATCAATGATGAAGTCGTATCTCCAAACGTAAAAATATGATATTAAAAAATAAGAGTGTAATGAAAACAAATTACCAGAAAATTTTAACATAAAAAAAAGATGCAACATCATATAAAAAACATATATAGGTAATTGCCATACATATTTATCTACAACACCCATTTACACTTTTATATGCCGCCATTATTCTATAGGACTCAAACGATGGGGATACCATTCCCCTAGAATTCATCTAACTGAATTTTACTACTCGGGAAATTTCATTCCATGAATGTTAGGTTATCCATGATATAAAACATCCCCTAGTTGATTTCATGGGAATCTAAATGAAGATACTAGGTAATATGGGACATTTTAAAGTGATTGTGAACTTTTTCCACATTCCGGTGACGCACCAAACTATAATCCCCGCACCAACATGCACCAAAATCCCAAAGTGTATAAAAAAATTATTCGTGACATTTTTCCACTAACATTACATCTAATAATCAAATTTAGGTAAAACAATCATGATACTATAGGCTCGGACCTCAAACTCCAATGACCTCCATCATTAGTGGGAATAATAATTCTAGTGATCCTTTACCAACTTCATCTTCTCATAAGGAACATAAATATTTTTTTCTTCTTGAAATACAATCAATAAAATGAATTGATGCTTATACAATATTGAACAAACACAAGAAGAATTTAAATAACATCTTATATAGTTCCTTGAAGGGGGCATACTAATTGATTCATGGAAACTATTAGTAGAATAGAACACAACCTTATGGAGTTGTTCCACCTATGATTGACCCAATACCAAGAAGAATTCTTGTATTATATCCTCCAAATATGATAAATCACTCAATATATTCATCTTTTTAGGGGTGTAAATTAGTGAAATGGAATAATATGGACAAAAGTAATACTGCATTCCCCTCATGCCACAAAAAGTAAACTAAGGGAATCATTCAAAATAATTGTATGTGGAGCACCATGAAGCCTCACACGTCATCCATTTATCATCCCTATAGATCGATTGTATTACTCGACCCTCAGATATCTAGAAAGTGATCCAAAATTTATTTTATGATCCATTGTAACCAATGTATAATCACATCTACCATGATCTTGAGGTAACAAGGTGAAGAAATACAACATGATTTCCCCCCACAACCACTCAGGGACACCAAAAACCTTTAGAAACCCACCAGGGACATGCATATTTTCATTCACCTACATGTAAAATATGAAACATTCCTCAAACTACAGTATTGAAAAAATAATTCTTGTCCACAAAAACAACCTCTTAAATCTTTGATACATCTTAAATACATCATGTTGAAACATTGGATTTTAATTATGAAACCCATGGATTCATTCACACATCAGTAAGAAAATGAATACCATTCATTAGAACATATCACAATTTTTTATTTTATATGACCATGACGTAGTGTCATTAATATGAATGAATTAATCACACATCACATATGACTATGAATTTACAAACATATACTCCTCCACCCACCATAACAATTTTTAAACTTATATCATCTAAAACAAGAATCATTATCCATAACCCTCTTCTACACTAACATACAAAGACTCTAGATTACTCATCACCATCTAGAAATCCTCATATTCTTGAATATATCCATATGAATTTATTCCCAATTATTCTACCTCAATTTCCTTATTCATAGTATATTGAATGTAAAAAAATTATAGTTCCTTATAAAATCCATCATCCACTCTTTACGTTGATTTAGGTCAAGTTGTGAAAAGATAAGTGTTAGATATTTTTGAAACATGAATACCGAAAATGAATTCCCTAATGAAGTAATGTTTGCAGAGCATTAGTGAAAACATCATTTTTTCAATATATAGATATATATTAGAATTTTTACACTCTTGGGTTTTAATATATTATAACCATATAAGATCAATTATATATACATCTTTAAGATACATCTCAAGCTGAACTAAGAATAATCCCAAAACACATCAAAGAAACACTCCTTTATTAGGAAATTAATGATTTGGGGTGATCAAAAACCCCACCTTAAGGTAGATGAATTCTTCTAGAAATGGATCAATATAAATTAATTCATGGTCTATCCGATTTAGGGATATTAATATAAATGCAATGTGTGAAAAATTTTTAAACTAACCACAAATAATAACCCAAGGGACCGGGAATATTATGTACCTATTCATTATTCATGGGTGTTTCAAAATAAACCATTTCCTCATCATTTTTTGGATCTTCTAGTTTTACTTATTATGAAACCATATGTCTAATGAAATACGACTATAGAATCCCTAACATACACTTAGCTAATTTTTCATTAAACTAGTTTTGTCAAAAATATTGAAAAACAATCCACATGTGATAATGATGATTCTCCTCTAAGCTCATGTATATTAAAATTAACTCAATAATCACATCACAAAATTATTATGAATCTCTCTAAAAATGTATTTCATTAACCAATGAACACTATTGGTGCATTCATTCAACTGAAAAAAATATAAAAAATCAAATTTCATATGGAGGATCGAGAATGTAGTTTTCACAATAACTACCTCATGCACACAAAGACGATGCTTTCTTGAATGTAGATCTATATTATTAACCTATATATATCCCCCTATTGTCAAAATATATTTTAAATTCATAGAAGTGGGTAATTATTATTTAATATTAACAGATTGAGCCTCCAATTCTCTATACCCAACCTTAGATTACCATCTACCTTCATGTAAAAAATAGATCTATACAACATGACCCAGTAGGCCTAATAATTATTTTCTGTATTAGATAATTAATATTTGACCCAATTCTAACAACTACGAGGATTAAATCCAACATAAAACCATCAAAATTATTGTATCAACAATTATAACACTATTTCAAACTAGATATCAGCTTGATATGGAAGAGTAACAACCTCCTAAGTTAAATATTATGGAAACTATTAAAAAACAATCGGCACCTACACCTCTTGGGTTATCAATAAATATTCCTACAGCTCAATAATAAAACAAAAAATGGGATTTTCTTATCAACATACCATCAAAAAACCTCACCCACTAGTGAACCCCATACACCATCCTCTCAAATAAGAAAACTAATCTCCCCTCTAGGAACTATAAACCATTGTGAAAAAAATATACTATGCAGGATATTAATTATATAATATTATTGTATTTATATAAAATTTAAATCTACAGACTACTAACATTTACCCATAACCATTACACATTCCTGACCCAAATTAAATATTCATTCTGGGTGTACAATTAGAATAGATAACAATAGTTTGGTAGAATTCCTCTCCATGTTCAGTCCTAATTTTTTTACCAATGATTTTTAAATAAAGGGGTCCAAATAAATATAATAAAAAACTATATTTCATGGTATCATGAATAAACCCATTCCCTATTCACACTAGTGCATATATCATAAGTATATGGACTAATCCATCTCCACTAATTGTTTTTGATTTCCTCACTTCCACTATCATGGCCCAATATTAACATACATGTTTATTAAATCATTTTATATGAATATTCATTATATTATTGAAACAAATGATCATGTACTATAATAGTTTAGTCTCACTGGAAACATGGAACACATTAACTTAATTTGATGAATGATATTTAACAATAACCATAATGATCATACCTATTTGAACATCTTCATAAATCCATTCATTATAATAGGGAGAATTGAAACAAAAGAATGGGTGACCTTAGTTGATAAATAAGGATAAAAAAAGGAATATATATATTCAAATAGTTAGAATAAGGGAATGAAAATAAGATCATAATATTGGACAATAAAACAATTCATATCAAAGATCATAATCTTAAATTATGGAATTAATGTTTTTTCACTCATAATATATGAATCCTAATGGAGTCAGGAGTATAAACCATAAAATAATGACATATAAATAATACATGGAATTGTGGAAGACTAATTAACATGAAATGTCATTCCTTATAAGTTATGGAACATTATTAAACACATTAGGTCATTTTATTGGGGATGCACATATTGGGAAGGAAACAAAACCATCCCCTTGAAGTCATCCTCTTTTAATGGATAAGGTTTCCCTTTCTTCCGAGAGTGGATCAATCCCATCAACTTGTTTCCCATAATTATATCTTGAGATATAAATCCTTATTCAGTACATTGAAGGGAGATATTGGTCTGAACCATAACATAATTAAAACAATACACAAGTCTTCCACAAGAACAAAATTCATTAATTTCATAAAAACCATAATAAGAAGAAATGTGTTTCATAATCATCATTCCTTTATAACATAACCCACGTAAAAGAAATGGTTTTTATAAATAACATCACTATAAAAATAAAAAAACATATAAAATATATTTATAGTATACTCCTAATAAATCATATGTAACATCAAATAAATTTATCATAAATGTAAAATAATTTTGATAGGTCAGTCAAAAATCATTCATTAGGAAAATATAATTTCTTTAATGAAAAAAATTTATTTTCTTAAAATTCCAAAATAATTAAAAATGAAATAATATTCATTGAAGATAACATTGTAATATTGTAAAGAATCCTTCAAGTCATTATGATACTGTGAAATCATAAAAATTGGGGTTTTAAGTATAAGTTAAAAGAAAATTATTTTATTACTTTTATTGGAAAACTCACAATGTTCCTAGTTTGGAAAATAAAAAAATATTACTCTCAAACCATTTAGTAAATATTAATACATGGGAAAAAATGTCTTTAAACAATTTCATAAGAATATAAAATTATACTTGGAAAACATTTTATTAATCTTGGAAATTGATGATAAATATTCCCTCGTACACACTAACGGGTAAACAATCTCGAATAATAATGAGATTATTAAATTAACCCTTATCACTTTATAATTATTTGAATTGAATGCCTCATGAAAGAATGAAAATTATATGGATATGTAAATAACATAATATTTGGAATAATTATCCTAATAAAATTTATGGGACATATATACACTACACAAAATAATCAAGTAGTGTATATGGTATGTTTCGCACATAAATAATTGTGATACAAAAATACATTACCTTAAGTATTGACTTCCTTAGTATAGGTTCAAACCGACTGTATGATAAATATAAATTTATTATAAATCTCCCAAATAACCATATTTATAAATATAAAAATCACTTATAATTTACTTTTGACTCTATATTAGTCTATATTTATGATGTCAATGTTAAATTTATATTTCTTGTAATAACTGCTTTTTTCCGTTCTTGTTTTGACTTGTTATCCTTGGTCCTCTTATGTAGATCCTAATTTCATTATATCCAAAATGTTTTATATTATATAAACATAATATATATATATAATCATTATATTTGTATTCATGGTGATTCATAATATTTATTTATATAAAATAAAATATATCATCCCTGAAGAGGGTAGGCCATAGGTGCACATCAACGTTATTTTCATTTTCTTCTCATATTAAATGAAAAAAAACTATAAGATATATTATCATTAAAAAACTATTATTATGTCATATATATCTTATATATTCATATAATTCGTCCATATTACTATCTATGTAAAATATATTTGAGAAATTAATCACATTGCAATGTGGATATAGTAAGCCATATGTACGCAAGAGTGACATTACCATTTACCAAAAGATTAGATGGTAAAAAGGATGATAGTATATTATCATTATAGAAGAATAATTATTTCATAAATATAATATATATATATTTAACCCATCGTAATTCTAACTGATAGAAAATGGTTATGGAAAATAAATTATATTGCTACATGGAGACAGTAAGTCATACTTTCGCACGAGTGATACATTAATTTCTTGTTTGGAAGAAAAGGTGTTATATATTAGTTAGTTTATAATCACAATATAATTTATTAATATTTAGTATTATTAATATATTATTTTATGTTATGTTTCATAGATTTAAAGGAGGGACATACGAGAAGAAAAAGTGGGCGATCAGTTTGAGTGATTACCAGCTCTTGGAAACATGCCCTTTAACATGACTTTAGACGTCATATTTTGGAAAGAAAAAATCTCAAGAATGAGGATAAAGATGGTTATAATAAACTTATTTCTGTAATGGTTGATCTTGATGGATCAATTTTATTTTAATCATTGAGGGAGGTGGTTCACTTTCATTATTGAGGTGAACGTCACTTTTGAAAATTAAAAAATATTAATTTATAATATATTAAATCTCAGAACCACCACCTCAAAAATGGAATGGATTTAATGATAATATTAGATAAGGTTTTAATCTTATTAAACATATATTTTATTCATGTTTTGGTATTATTGTAATCCTTAACATTTTTTACTAACCCTTAGTAATCCAATATTAATTTCAACTATAGTAACAACTTTTTCATTTTTAAAAGCGTTTAATTTTAACAAATGTGATGTAAATTAGAACATAAATAAACAATTTGTAAAATTTTAGACCATATTATGTTTAAATTATTTATATATTTTTGAATATTTTATAATAATATGATAAAATATTGTTTTGATAAAATATCATTTGTGTCATCTTTGACACTATTCTTTAAATTTATTTTTACAAATACCAAGATAACAAGTAAGCATTTAAAAATATATATTATAATATAAATCAGAGGTAAATATAGTCTACAAAATAATTTTATAACTGTAATTATTTTATAATATTTTTATTTAATTTTTTATAAAATTTAATTCATATTCTTATTAATAAAATAATAACTCCAGTATGTTTGTTTATTTATTTAATATATGTAATTGATCACTATAATTTTAAAATAAAATTCTTTGGTGGGGATAAATATTCTAGATTTTATATATATGTTTATAATTAAATATATCTTTTGGTTAAACTAATATTAAAAATGATATATTATTTAAAACAAGATTGTGGCATCATTAAATTTTGGTTAAATAAAATATTATAAATATCATAATCTCAACTATGTTTCAAAAAATGTGAAAAATAAATTTATATACAGAAAATAAGTTTATTAAGTTAATTATTTAAATTAATAATCAATAATAGCATGTATTTTTCTTTATGTTGACCCATAAGGTATATTTAATACAAAAAAGTAACATTTTGTGTCATTCTTTGATTTAAATATTATATAAGTCATTTTCTGGGAAATAATTTCATTGAATAGCCTTATATATTTCATTACGTGTTATAGGTCAATGTAACTCCGTCAAATAATTTTTTCCCATATTTTAGAGACATTTTACAGCCTTTATCATTTTATTTTTAACCTAAATTACCTAAATTACCTTTTACTGTGGTAACAAAATGTATATATTTACAATTAATATTGGAAAAAAGGAAAACATTTAGTAATTTTTGAGCCTCTAAACATAAATTTGGTATCAATTTTTCGAAATAAAAAACCCAATATTTTCAGATGTTTATTTAAAATTGAAGCCGTAAAATCACATGAAAAATGGTTTTTTTTCGAGAAAATGTACTCTAAAAACATAAAATGTTTTTATTATAAAAAATGTATATAATATTATTAAAAAAATAATTATATTATTTAAATTCAAAGGAATTTATTAAAATTATAAACTAATCCAATACATAATTTTTAATTGTCAATACTTTCATATAAAATTCATTTCTCAATAAATTCAGTATTTTTTCAATTCCTTATAAAAGAATAATGTTTTTAGATAAATATAAATAAAATATTATAATTTTTTCATATAGAATTATATAAATTTAGTTAAAATTTTCAAACTTATTTTCTATAACTTCTTAAAATTAATATTCATTAATTAGAAAAAGAAAAACACATTTTTGAAGAAAAAAGTAATATTGTTGAATAAAGTGATTTTTATTAAAAATTATGTGATCATTTGCTAAGAACATACCTATATATTCATATTGAGTTGGACATATATATATATTTTTATTATATAATTTGTTCATATTTATTCCTTCCAATTCAATGGCTAGGTTATAATTGTCTTATTTAAATAATTTCAATAATAAAATGATGGTTTTTTATAAACTCAGTGTGGAATGTAATACAATAAAAACAAATATAAACATTGATTATATAGTAGTAAAACACTGCTGACACATATCAACATAATAAGCATCAAATATTCAAACCCTGCTTGGGAATGTTTGTCGAATTCTACATTAATGATCTAGTTTTCAAATACCAATAACACTTTGATCACTTGGCTAACCTAGAAACCATCTTCAGCAACCTTTGATAGCATAATATGAAGATAAACACCTTGAAATGTGCTTTCAGGTGAACCGTTGGAAAATCTTTTAGTGTCATTATATTCCAATTTGACATGAAAGGTGATCTCGAGATGGCTAAATCTATTAATGGAATTTCAACATCTAGAAACATGAAAGAGTTTAGTGGTCTTCAAGGTCACTTTTCCTATATTTGTTACATCATAGATAACCTTGTAGGAATGTGTTTAATCTTCAAAAAATTGATGATGAAATGGGCCACTTATCACTGGACCAATGAATTTCATGAATCATTTGAAACCCTCAACAAATCTCTCTTTATAACACTAGTATTGATTCCACTTGTTGATGGAAATCCCCAAATTCTGTACATGACATCCTTGGAGTGATCACTGGGTGCCTTCATCTCAGAAAATAATGATGCAGGGAATGAAAAAAATATTTAGTATATTATTTTAACAATGATCTATGAATATAATCGATATTCTGATATTGAGAAGTGATGTCTGGAGTTAATCATTACAATTCAGAAGCTGAGGAACTACCTACAACATAACAAGATCCACATGGCCACTATAAATAATCCACTTATATTTATCCTATGTCATATTATATTGAAAGGAAGTCTGGCACAATGGGAAGTTGTCCTATAGTAACTTGATATATAATTTTTTCCAAATAAATCATTTAATGGCCTAACCTTAGCAGACTTCCTTGTTGATAACCCATCTGAAGAATAGTTATCATTAAATACCTAACTACTAGATGAAGAAATATTAACTATTTCAGGAAAACCCCAAACAGGGGAAATGTATTTTGATAGTTCATCTAGAAGTCCAATGGGAAAAATAATATAAGACAACAATCTTAATAAATTTTGGTTGGGAGTTGTGCTTATCCCACTAGAAAAGGCATTGTTTACATATTACTTTCATATTATCTAATGTTGGTACCACCAATGATTTAGAATATCATTCTCTTATTATAGGCCTCAAATTGACATTCTGTTTAGCAATTAACCTCTTATAAGTGAACATTAATTCTAAATTGATAATCAGGAAGATCAATGGGGATTATGACATTAGAAAGGAAGAGTTAATCCCCCAGGGTGATTATGTATGAGGGTTAATGGTAGAATTTCCCTCAGAGCCCACATTGACTCACATCCTATGATCAAATAATGCTCAGGTATATGCATTTGAAAATGGATCTATATCTTTGGTAGATCCAAATCAAGATGAAATTGAGACATTTTTCATAGGGAAGGCCAATTTTCGAAGGAAGAGTTAATCCCCCTATGTGATTATGTATGAGGGTTAATGGTAGAATTTCCCTTAGAGCCCAGATTGACTCACATCCTATTTTTCAGTAGCATTCTATTTTCCATAGCGCCGTTCATGGAATTTAGAATTCCCAATAGGAAAACATTACCTATTATTATGGTGTGGGGAAAATTTCTTAACTGTTTCTATCACACTATGACAATGGCTATGGAAGTGTCTTCTCCAACTACATATTTTATATAGAGAGAACCCTCATCCAAAATATCCTCCTAAACAGCTACACAATACATTTAACTTGGAATATAACACCAATCAACACATTAAATAATCAAAACATCCATTTTAAAAACATATCCATCCAAAATGTCCATTCAGCCACAACGTCTCAAAAATTTTGACCATTTTTTCCACACCTATGGTGTGGTTACTCGCAAAATTTACCAAAGCTCAACCAACACAACCCCAACTTCCCAAAGATTACAAATTAATCACCCAAACCATAAAAACATAAATACATCCAAATAATCCAACAAAATAATATTAGAAACATGTTAAACGAATCTATTCTATGAGAGAAATAACACAAATTTACCAAACAACCAAACAACTATTAAAACACCAAGAAAATACACCAATCTATCAATGATGAAGTTGTATCTCCAAACATAAAAATATGATATTAAAAAATAAGAGTGTAATGAAAAAAATTACCATAAAATTTTGACATAAAAAAAAGACACAACATCATACAAAAAACATATATAGGTAATTGCCATACATATTTATCTACAACACCCATTTACACTTTTATATGCCGCCATTATTCTATAGGACTCAAACGATGGGGATACCATTCCCCAAGAATGCATCTAATTGAATTTTACTACTTGGGAAATTTCATTCCATCAATGTTAGGTTATCCATGATATCAAACATCCCCTAGTTGATTTCATGGGAATCTAAATAAAGATACTAGGTAATATGGGACATTTTAAAGGGATTGTGAACTTTTTCCACATTCAGGTGACACACCAAACTATAATCCCCGCACCAACATGCACCAATATCCCAAAGTGTATAACAAAATTATTCGTGACATTTTTCCACTAACATTACATCTAATAATCAAATTGAGGGAAAACAATCATGATACTATAGGCTCGGACCTCAAACTCCAATGACCTCCATCATTGATGGGAATAATAATTCTAGCGATCCTTTACCAACTTCATCTATTCATAAAGAACATAAATATATTTTTTCTTCTAGAAATACAATCAATAAAATGAATTGATGCTTATACAATATTTAACAAACACAAGAAGAATTTAAATAACATCTTATATAGTTCATTGAAGGGTGCACGCTAATTGATTCATGAAAACTATTAGTAGAATAGAACACAACACTATGGAGTTGTTCCACCTATGATTGACACAATACCAAGAAGAATTCTTGTATTATATCCTCCAAATATGATAAATCACTCAACATATTCATCTTTTTAGGGGTGTAAATTAGTGAAATGGAATAATATGGATAAAATTAATACTGCATTCCCCTCATACCACAAAATTTAAACTAAGGGAATCATTCAAAATAATTGTATGTGGAGAACCATAAAGCCTCACACATCATCCATTTATCATCCCTATAGATTGATTGTATTACTCGACCCTCAGATATCTAGAAAGTGATCCAAATTTATTTTATGATCCATTGTAACCAATGTATAATCACATCTACCATGATCCTGAGGTAACAAGGTGAAGAAATACAACATGATTTCCCACCACAACCACTCAGGGACACCAAAAACCTTTAGAAACCCACCAGGGACATGCGTATTTTCATTCACCTACATGTAAAATATGAAACATTCCTCAAACTACAGTACTGAAAAAATAATTCTTGTCCACAAAAACAACCTCTTAAATCTTTGATACATCTTAAATACATCATGTTGAAACATTGGATTTTAATTATGAAACCCATGGATTCATTCACACATCAGTAATAAAATGAATACCATTCATTAGAACATATCACAATTTTTTCTTCTATATGACCATGACGTAGTGTCATTAATATGAATGAATTAATCACACATCACTTATGAATATGAATTTACAAACATATACTCCTCCACCCGCCATAACAATTTTTAAACTTATATAATCTAATACAAGAATCATTATTTATAACCCTCTTCAACACTAACATACAAAGACTCTAGATTGTTCATCACCATCTAGGAATCCTCATATTCTTGAATAGATCCATATGACTTTATTCCCAATTATTCTACCTCAATTTCCCAATTCATAGTATATTGAATGTAAAAAAATCACAGTTCCTTATAAAATCCATCATCCACTCTTTACGTTGATTTAGGTCAAGTTGTGAAAAGATAAGTGTTATAAATTTTTGAAACATGAATACCCAAAATTAATTCCCTAATGAAGTAATGTTTGCAGAGCATTAGTGAAAACATCATTTTTTCAATATATAGATATATATTGGAATTTTTACACTCTTAAGTTGTAATATATTATAACCATATAATATCAATTCTATATACATCTTTAAGATACATCTCAAGCTGAACTAAGAATAATCCCAAAACACATCAAAGAAACACTCCTTTATCAGGAAATTAATGATTTGGGGTGATCAAAAACCCCACCTTAAGGTAGATGAGTTCTTCTAGAAATGGATCAATATAAATTAATTCATGGTCTATCCAATTAAGGGATATTAATATAAATTCAATGTGGGAAAAAATTTTAATCTAAACACAAATAATAACCCAAGGGACCGGGAATATTATGTACCTATTCATTATTCATGGGTGTTTCAAAATAAACCATTTCCTCATCATTTTTTGGATATTCTAGTTTTACTTATTATGAAACCATATGTCTAATGAAATAGCACTATAGAATCCCTAACATACACTTAGCTAATTTTTCATTAAACTAGTTTTGTCAAAAATATTGAAAAACAATCCACAGGTGATAATGATGATTCTCCTCTAAGATCGTGTATATTAAAATTAATTCAATAATCACATCACACAATTATTACGAATCTCTCTAACAATTAATTTCATTAACCAATGAACACAATTGGTGAATTCATTAAACTGGAAAAAATATACAAAATCAAATTTCATATGGAGGATCTAGAATGTAGTCTTCACAATAACTACCTCATGCACACAAAGACGATGATTTCTTGAATGTAGATCAATATTATTAACCTATATAGATCCCCCTATTGTCCAAATATATTTTAAATTCATAGAAGTGGGTAATTATTATTTACTATTAACAGAATGAGCCTCCAATTCTCTATACCCAACCTTAGATTACCATCTACCTTCATGTAAAAAAATAGATCTATACAACATGACCCAGTAGGCCTAATAATTACTTTATGTATTAGATAATCAATATTAGACCCAATTCTAACATCTATGAGGATTAAATCCAACATAAAACCATCAAAATTATTGTATCAACAATTATAACACTATTTCAAAATAGATATCAGCTTGGTATGGAAGAGTAACAACCTCCTAAGTTAAATATTATGGAAACTATAAAAAAACAATAGGCACCTACACCTCTTGGGTTATAAATAAATATTCCTACAGCACAATAATAAAACAAAAAATGGGATTTTCTTATCAACATACCATCAACAGACCTCACCCACTAGTGAACCCCATACGCCATACTCTCAAATAAGAAAACTAATCTCCCCTCTAGAAACTATAAACCATTGTGAAAAAAATATACTATCCAGGATATTAATTATATAATATTATTGTATTTATATAAAATTTAAATCTACAGACTTCTACCATTTACCCATAAACATTACACATTTCTCACCCAAATTAAATATTCTTTTTGGGTGTACAATTAGAATAGATAACAATAGTTTGGTGGAATTCCTCTCCATGTTCATTCCTAATTTTATTAACAATGATTTTTAAATAAAGGGGTCCAAATAACTATAATAAAAAACTATATTTCATGGTATCATGAATAAACCCATTCCCTATTCAGACTAGTGCATATATCATAAGTATATGTACTAATGCATCTCCTCTAATTTTTTTGATTTCCACACTTCCACTATAATGACCCAGTATTAACATACATGTATATTAAATCATTTTATATGAATCTTCATTATATTATTGAGACAAATGCTCATGTACTATAATAGTTGAGTCTCACTGGAAACATGGAACACATTCACTTAATTTGATGAATGATATTTAACAACAACCATAATGATCTTACCTATTTGAACATCTTCATAAAACCATTCATTATAACAGGGAGAATTGAAACAAAAGAATGGGTGACCTTAGATGATAAATAAGGATAAACAAAGGAATATATATATTCAAATAGTTATAATAAGGGAATGAAAATAAGATCATAATATTGGACAATAAAACAATTCATATCAAAGATCATAATCTTAAATTATGGAATTAATGTTTTTTCACTCATAATATATGAATCCTAATGGATTCAAGAGTATAAACCATAAAATAATGACATATAAATAATACATGGAATTGTGGAAGAATAATTAACATGAAATATCATTCCTTATAAGTTATGGAAGATTATTAAACATATTAGGTCATTTTATTGGGGATGCACATACTAGGAAGGAAACAAAAACATCCCCTTGAAGTCATCCTCTTTTAATGGATAAGGTTTCCCTTTCTTCCAAGAGTGGATCAATCCCATCAAATTGTTTCCCATAATTATATCTTGAGATATAAATCCTTATTCAGTACATTGAAAGGAGATATAGGTCTGAACCATCACATAATTAAAACAATACATAAGTCTTCCACAAGAAAAAAATTCATTAATTTCATAAAAACCATAATAAGAAGAAATGTGTTTCATAATCATCATTCCATTATAACATAACCCACGTAAAAGAAATGGTTTTTATAAATAACATCACTAAAAAAATAAAAAAACATATAAAATATATTTATATTATACTCCTAATAAATCATATGTAACATAAAATAAATTTAACATAAATGTAGAATAATTTTGATAGGTCAGTCAAAAATCATTCATTAGGAAAATATAATTTCGTTATTGAAACAAATTTATTTTCTTAAAATTCCAAAAAAATTAAAAACGAAATAATATTGATTGAAGATAACATTTTAATATTGTTAACAATCCTTCAAGTAATTATGATACTATGAAATCATAAAAATTGGGTTTTTAAGTATAAGTTAAAAGAAAATTATTTTATTACTTTTATTGGAAAACTCACAATGTTCCTAGTTTGGAAAATAAAAATTATATTACTCTCAAACCATTTAGTAAATATTAATACATGGGAAAAAATGTCTTTAAACAATTTCTTAAGAATATAAAATTATACTTGGAAATTGTTTTATTAATCTTGGAAATTGATGATAAATATTCCCTCGAACACACTAATGGGTAAACAATCCCGAATAATAATGAGATTATTAAATTAACCCTTATCACTTTATAATTATTCGAATTGAATGCCTCATGAAAGAATGAAAATTATATGGATATGTAAATAACATAATATTTGGAATAATTATCCTAATAAAATTTATGGGACATATATACACTACACAAAATAATCAAGTAGTGTATATGGTATGTTTCGCACATAAATAATTGTGATACAAAAATACATTACCTTAAGTATTGACTTCCTTAGTATGGGTTCAAACCGAATGTATGATAAATATAATTTTATTATAAATCTCCCAAATAACCATATTTATATATATAAAAATCACTTATAATTTACTTTTGACTCTATATTAGTCTATATTTATGATGTTAATGTTAAATTTATATTTCTAGTAATAACCGCTTTTTTCCGTTCTTGTTTTGACTTGTTATCCTTGGTCCTCTTATGTAGATCCTAATTTCATTATATCCAAAATGTTTTATATTATATAAACATAATATATGTATATATTCATTATATTTGTATTCATGGTGATTCATAATATTTATTTATATAAAATAAAATATATCATCCATGAAGAGGGTAGGCCATAGGTGCACATCAACGTTATTTTCATTTTCTTCTCATATTAAATGAAATAAAAACTATAAGATATATTATCATTAAAAAATTATTATTATGTCATATATATCTTATATATTCATATAATTCTTCCATATTACTATCTATGTGAAATATATTTGAGAAATTAATCACATTGCAATGTGGAGATAGTAAGCCATATGTACGCAAGAGTGACATTACCATTTACCAAAAGATTAGATGGTAAAAAGGATGATAGTATATTATCATTACAGAAGAATAATTATTTCATAAATATAATATATATATATTTAACCCATCGTAATTCTAACTGATAAAAAATGGTTATGGAAAATAAATTATATTGCTACATGGAGACACTAAGTCATACTTTCGCACGAGTGATACATTAATTTCTTTTTTGGAAGAAAAGGTGTTATATAGTAGTTAGTTTATAATCATAATATAATTTATTAATATTTAGTATTATTAATATATTATTTTATGTTATGTTTCATATATTTAAAGGAGGGACATACGATAAGAAAAAGAGGGCGATAAGTTTGAGTGATTACCAGCTCTTGGAAACATGCCCTTTAATAGGACTTTAGACGTCATATTTTGGAAAGAAAAAATCTCAAGAATGAGGATAAAGATGGTTATAATAAAATTATTCTTGTAATGGTTGATCTTGATGGATCAATTTTATTTTAATTATTGAGGGAGTTGGTGCACTTTCATTATTGAGGTGAACGACACTTTTGAAAATTAAAAAATATTAATTTATAATATATTAAATCTCAGAACAACCACCTCAAAAATGGAATGGATTTAATGATAATATTAGACAAGGTTTTAAACTTATTAAACATATATTTTATTCATGTTTTGGTATTATTGTAATACTTAACATTTTTACTAACCCTTAGTAATCCAATATTAATTTTAACTATAGTAACAACTTTTTCATTTTTAAAAGCGTTTAATTTTAACAAATGTGATGTAAATTAGAACATAACTAAACAATTTGTAAAATTTTAGACCATATTATGTTTAAATTATTTACATATTTTTGAAGATTTTATAATAATTTGATAAAATATTGTTTTGATAAAATATCATTTGTGTCATCTTTGACACTATTCTTTATATTTATTTTTACAAATACCAAGATAACAAGCATTTAAAAAAATATATTATAATACAAATCAGAGGTAAATATAGTCCATAAAATAATTTTATAACTGTAATTATTTTATAATATTGTTATTTAATTTTTTATAAAATTTAATTCATATTCTTATTAATAAAATAATTACTCCAGTATGTTTGTTTATTTATTTAATATATGTAATTGATCACTATAATTTTAAAATAAAATTCTTTGGTGGGGATAAATTTTCTAGATTTTATATATATGTTTATAATTAAATATATCTTTTGGTTAACCTAATATTAAAAATGATATATTATTTAAAACAAGATTGTGGCATCTTTAAATTTTGGTTAAATAAAATATTATAAATATCATAATCTCAACTATGTTTCAAAAAATGTGAAAAAAAAATTATATACAGAAAATAAGTTTATTAAGTTAATTATTTAAATTAATAATCAATAATAGAATGCATTTTTCTTTATGTTGACCCATAAGGTATATTTAATACAAACAAAGTAACATTTTGTGTCATTCTTTGATTTAAATATTATATAAGTCATTTTATGGGAAATGTTTTCATTGAATAGCCTTATATATTTCATTACGTGTTATAGGTCAATGTAACTCCGTCAAATAATTTTTCCCATATTTTAGAGACATTTTACAGCCTTTATCATTTTATTTTTAACCTAAATTACCAAAATTACCCTTTACTGTGGTAACAAAATGTATATATTTACTATTAATATTGGAAAAAAGGAAAAAATTAAGTAATTTTTGAGCCTCTAAACATAAATTTGGTATCAATTTTTCGAAATAAAAAACCCAAAATTTTCGGAAGTTTATTTAAAATTGAAGCGGTAAAATCACATGAAAAATGTTTTTTTTTCGGGAAAATGTACTCTAAAAACATAAAATGTTTTTATTATAATCAAATTTATATAATCTTATTAAAAAAATAATTATATTATTTAAATTCAAATGAATTTATTAAAACTATAAAGTAATCCAATACATAATTTGTAATTGTCAATACTTTCATATAAAATTCATTTCTCAATAAATTCGGTATTTTTTCAATTCCTTATAAAAGAATAAGGTTTTTAGATAAATATAAATAAAATATTATAATTTTTTTCATGTCGAATTATATAAATTTAGTTAAAATTTTCAAACTTATTTTCTATAACTTCTTAAAATTAATATTCATTAATTAGAAAAAGAAAAACACATTTTTGAAGAAAAAATTAATATTGTTGAATAAAGTGATTTTTATTAAAAATTATGTGATCATTAACTAAGAACATACCTATATAATCATATTGAGTTGGACATATATATATTTTTATTATATAATTTGTTCATATTTATTCCTTCCAATTCAATGGCTAGGTTATAATTGTCTAATTTAAATAATTTCAATAATAAAATGATGTTTTTTTATAAACTCAGTGTGGAATGTAATACAATAAAAAAAATATAAACATTGATTATATAGTGGTAAAATATTGCTGACACATATCAACATTATAAGCATCAAATATTCAAACCCTGCTTGGGAATGTTTGTCTAATTCTACATTAATGATCTAGTTTTCAAATACCAATAACACTCTAATCACTTGGCTAACCTAGAAACCATCTTCAGCAACTTTTGATAGCATAATATGAAGATAAACACCTTGAAATGTGCTTTCAGGTGAACCATTGGAAAATCTTTTAGTTTCATTATATTCCAATTTGACATCAAAGTTGATCTCGAGATGGCTAAATCTATTGATAAAATTTCAACACCTAGAAACATGAAAGAGTTTAGTGGTCTTCAAGGTCACTTTTCCTATATTCGTTACATCAAGGCTAACCTTATAGGAATGTGTTTAATCTTCAAAAAATTTATGGTGAAATGAGCCACTTATCACTGGACCAATGAATGTCATGAATCATTTGAAACCCTCAACAAATCTCTCTTTATACCACTAGTATTGATTCCACTTGTTGATGGAAATCCACAAATTCTGTACATGACAGCCTTGGAGCGATCACTGAGTGCCTTCATCGCAGAAAATAATGATGCAGGGAATGAAAAAAATATTTATTATATTATTTTAACAATGATCTATGAATATAATCGATATTCAGATATTGAGAAGTGATTCTTGGAGTTAATCATTACAATTCAGAAGCTGAGGAACTACCTACAACATAACAAGATCCACATAGCCACTATAAATAATCCACTTATATTTATCCTATGTCATACTATATTGAAAGGAAGTCTGGCACAATGGTAAGTTGTCCTACAGTAACTTGATATATAATTTTTTCCAAATAAATCATTTAATTGCCTAACCTTAGCAGACTTCCTTGTTGATAACCCATCTGAAGAATAGTTATCATTAAATACCTAACTACTAGATGAAGAAATATTAACTATTTCAGGAAAACCCCAAACAGGGGAAATGTATTTTGATAGTGCATCTAGAATTCCAATGGGAAAAATAATATAAGACCACAATCTTAATAAAGTTTGGTTGGGAGTTGTGCTTATCCCACTAGAAAAGGCATTGTTTACATATTACTTTCATATTATATAACGTTGGTACCACCAATGATTTAAAATATCATTCTCTTATTATAGGCCTCAAATTGAAATTCTGTTTAGCAATTAACCTCTTATAAGTGAACATTAATTCTAAATTGATAATCAGGAAGATCAATGGGGATTATGACATTAGAAAGGAAGAGTTAATCCCCCTGTGTGATTATGTATGAGGGTTAATGGTAGAATTTCCCTCAGAGCCCACATTGACTGACATCCTATAATCAAATAATGCTCAGGTAGATGCATTTGAAAATGGATCTATATCTTTGGTAGATCCAAATCAAGATGAAATTGAGACATTTTTCATAGGGAAGGCCAATTTTTGAAGGAAGAGTTAATCCCCCTGTGTGATTATGTATGAGGGTTAATGGTAGAATTTCCATTAGAGCCCACATTGACTCACATCCTATTTTTTAGTAGCATTCTATTTTCCATAGCATCGTTCATGGAATTTAGAATTCCCAATAGGAAAACATTACCTATTATTATGGTGTGGGGATAATTTCTTAACTGTTTCTATCACACTATGACAATGGCTATGGAAGTGTCTTCTCCAACTACATATTTTATATAGAGAGAACCCTCATCCAAAATATCCTCCTAAACAGCTACACAATACATTTAACTTGGAATATAACACCAATCAACACATGAAATACTCAAAACATCCATTTTAAAAACATATCCATCCAAAATGTCTATTCAGCCACAACATCTCAAAAATTGTGACCATTTTTTCCACACCTATGGTGTGGTTACTCGCAAAATTTACCAAATCTCAATCAACACCACCCCAACTTCCCAAAGATTACAAATTAATCACCCAAACCATAAAAACATAAATACATTCCAAATAATCCAACAAAATAATATTAGACACATGTTAAACGAATCTATTCTATGAGAGAAATAACCCAAATTTACTAAACAACCAAACAACTATTAAAACACCAAGAAAATACACCTATCTATCAATGATGAAGTCATATCTCCAAATGTAAAAATATGATATTAAAAAATATGAGTGTAATGAAAAACAATTACCATAAAATTTTGACAAAAAAAAGACGCAACATCATAAAAAAAATATATAGGTAATTGCCATACATATTTATCTACACCACCCATTTACACTTTTATATGCCGCCATTATTCAATAGGACTCAAACAATGGGGATACCATTCCCTAAGAATGAATCTAATTGAATTTTACTACTCGGGAAATTTCATTCCATGAATGTTAGGTTATCCATGATATCAAACATCCCCTAGTTGATTTCATGGGAATCTAAATGAAGATACTAGGTAATATAGTACATTTTAAAGGGATTGTGAACTTTTTCCACATTCAGGTGACACACCAAACTATAATCCCCGCACCAACATGCACCAAAATCCCAAAGTGTATAACAAAATTATTCGTGAAATTTTTCCACTAACATTACATCTAATAATCAAATTGAGGGAAAACAATCACGATACTATAGGCTCGGACATCAAACTCCAATGACCTCCATCATTGATGGGAATAATAATTCTAGCGATCCTTTACCAACTTCATCTTCTCATAAAGAACATAAATATTTTTTTTCTTCTAGAAATACAATCAATAAAATGAATTGATGCTTATAAAATATTGAACAAACACAAGAAGAATTTAAATAACATCTTATATAGTTCCTTGAAGGGGTCATACTAATTGATTCATGAAAACTATTAGTAGAATAGAATAGAACCTTATAGAGTTGTTCCACCTATGATTGACCCAATACTAAGAAGAATTCTTGTATTATATCCTCCAAATATGATAAATCACTCAATATATTCATCTTTTTAGGGGTGTAAATTAGTGAAATGGAATAATATGGATAAAAGTAATTCTGTATTCCCCTCATGCCACAAAATTTAAACTAAGGGAATCATTTAAAATAATTGAATGTGGACCACCATGAAGCCTCGCACGTCATCCATTTATCATCCTTATAGATCGATTGTATTACTCGACCCTCAGATATTTAGAAAATGATCCAAATTTATTTTATTATCCATTGTAACCAATGTATAATCACATCTACCATGATCCTGAGGTAACAAGGTGAAGAAATACAACATTATTTCCCCCCACAACCACTCAGGGACACCAAAAACCTTTAGAAACCCACCAGGGACATGCATATTTTCATTCACCTACATGTAAAATATGAAACATTCCTCAAACTACAGTATTGAATAAATAATTCTTGTCCACAAAAAAACCTCTTAAATCTTTGATACATCTTAAATAAATCATGTTGAAACATTGGATTTTAATTATGAAACCCATGGATTCATTCACACATCAGTAATAAAATGAATACCATTCATTAGAACATATCACAATTTTTTCTTCTATATGACCATGACGTAGTGTCATTAATATGAATGAATTAATCACACATCACCTATGACTATGAAATTACAAACATATACTCCTCCACCCACCATAACAGTTTTTAAACTTATATCATCTAAAACAAGAATCATTATCCATAACCCTCTTCTACACTAACATACAAAGACTCTAGATTATTCATCACCATCTAGGAATCCTCATATTCTTGAATAGATCCATATGACTTTATTCCCAATTATTCTACCTCAATTTCCCTATTCATAGTATATTGAATGTAAAAAAATTATAGTTCCTTATAAAATCCATCATCAACTATTTAAGTTGATTTAGGTCAAGTTGTGAAAAGATAAGTGTTAGAAATTTTTGAAACATGAATACCGAAAATGAATTCCATAATGAAGTAATGTTTGTAGAGCATTAGTGAAAACATCAATTTTTCAATATATAGATATATATTGGAATTTTTACACTCTTGGGTTTTAATATATTATAACCATATAAGATCAATTCTATATACATCTTTAAGATACATCTCATGCTGAACTAAGAATAATCCCAAAACACATCAAAGAAACACTCCTTTATCAGGAAATTAATGATTTGGGGTGATCAAAAACCCCACCTTAAGGTAGATGAGTTCTTCTAGAAATGGATAAATATAAATTAATTCATGGTCTATCCGATTTAGGGATATTAATATAAATGCAACGTGGGAAAAAAATTTAAACTAACCACAAATAATAACCCAAGGGACTGGGAATATTATGTACCTATTCATTATTCATGGGTGTTTCAAAATAAACCATTTCCTCATCATTTTTTGGATCTTCTAGTTTTACTTATTATGAAACCATATGTCTAATGAAATACCACTATAGAATACCTAACATACACTTAGCTAATTTTTCATTAAACTAGTTTTGTCAAAAATATTGAAAAACAACCCACAGGTGATAATGATGATTCTCCTCTAAGCTCGTGTATATTAAAATGAATTTAATAATCACATCACAAAATTATTATGACTCTCTCTAAAAATGTATTTCATTAACCAATGAACACAATTGGTTCATTCATTAAACTGAAAAAAATATACAAAATCAAATTTCATATGGAGAATCTAGAATGTAGTCTTCACAATAACTACCTCATACACACAAAGACGGTGATTTATTGAATGTAGATCAATATTTTTAACCTATATAGATCCCCCTATTGTCCAAATATATTTTAAATTCATAGAAGTGGGTAATTATTATTTACTATTAACAGATTGAGCCTCCAATTCTCTATACCCAACCTTAGATTACCTTCTACCTTCATCTAAAAAAATAGATCTATAAAACATGACCCAGTAGGCCTAATAATTATTTTCTGTATTAGATAATCAATATTAGACCCAAGTCTAACAACTATGAGGATTAAATCCAACACAAAACCATAAAGATTATTGTATAAACAATTATAACACTATTTCAAACTAGATATCAGCTTGATATGGAAGAGTAACAACCTCCTAAGTTAAATATTATGGAAACTATAAAAAAACAATCGGCACCTACACCTATTGGGTTATCAATAAATATTCCTACAACTCAATAATAAAACAAAAAAAATGGGATTTTCTTATCAACATACCATCAACAAACCTCACCCACTAGTGAACCCCATACGCCATTCTCTCAAATAAGAAAACTAATCTCCCCTCTAGAAACTATAAACCATTGTGAAAAATATATACTATCCAGGATATTAATTATATAATATTATTGTATTTATATAAAATTTAAATCTACAGACTACTAACATTTACCCATAACCATTACACATTCCTGACCCAAATTAAATATTCTTTCTGGGTGTACAATTAGAATAGATAACAATAGTTTGGTGGAATTCCTCTCCATGTTCGGTCCTAATTTTATTACCAATGATTTTTAAATAAAGGGGTCCAAATAACTGTAATAAAAAACTATATTTCATGGTATCATGAATAAAACCATTCCCTATTCACACTAGTGCATATATCATAAGTATATGGACTAATCCATCTCCTCTAATTTTTTTTATTTCCTCACTTCCACTATCATGACCCAGTATTAACATACATGTATATTAAATCATTTTATATGAATCTTCATTATATTATTGAGACAAATGCTCATGTACTATAATAGTTTAGTCTCACTGGAAACATGGAACACATTCACTTTATTTTATGAATGATATTTAACAAAAACCATAATGATCTTACCTATTTGAACATTTCATAAAACCATTCATTATAACAGGGATAATTGAAACAAAAGAATGGGTGACCTTAGATGATAAATAAGGATAAATAAAGGAATATATATATTCAAATAGTTAGAATAAGGGAATGAAAATAAGATCATAATATTGGACAATAAAACAATTCATATCAAAGATCATAATCTTAAATTATGGAATTAATGTTTTTTCGCTCATAATATATGAATCCTAATGGAGTCAAGAGTATAAACCATAAAATAATGACATATAAATAATACAGGGATTTGTGGAAGAATAATTAACATGAAATATCATTCCTTATAAGTTATGGAACATTATTAAACATATTAGGTCATTTTATTGGGGATGCACATACTGGGAAGGAAACAAAACCATCCCCTTGAAGTCATCCTCTTTTAATGGATAAGGTTTCCCTTTCTTTCGAGAGTAGATCAATCCCATCAACTTGTTTCCCATAATTATATCTTGAGATATAAATCCTTATTCAGTACATTGAAGGGAGATATAGGTCTGAACCATCACATAATTAAAACAATACATAAGTCTTACACATGAACAAAATTCATTAATTTCATAAAAACCATAATAAGAAGAAATGTGTTTCATAATCATCATTCCATTATAACATAACCCACGTAAAAGAAATGGTTTTTATAAATAACATCACTATAAATATAAAAAAACATATAAAATATATTTATAGTGTACTCCTAATAAATCATATTTAACATCAAATAAATTTATCATAAATGTAAAATAATTTTGATAGGTCAGTCAAAAATCATTCATTAGGAAAATATAATTTCTTTAATGAAAAAAATTTATTTTCTTAAAATTCCAAAAAAATTAAAAATGAAATAATATTCATTGAAGATAACATTGTAATATTGTAAAGAATCCTTAAAGTCATTATGATACTATGAAATCATAAAAATTGGGTTTTTAAGTATAAGTTAAAAGAAAATTATTTTATTACTTTTATTGGAAAACTCACAATGTTCTTAGTTTGGAAAATAAAAAAAATATTACTCTCAAACCATTTAGTAAATATTAATACATGGGAAAAAATGTCTTTAAACAATTTCATAAGAATATAAAATTATACTTGGAAAACATTTTATTAATCTTTGAAATTGATGATAAATATTCCCTCATACACACTAACGGGTAAACAATCCCGAATAATAATGAGATTATTAAATTAACCCTTATCACTTTATAATTATTCGAATTGAATGCCTCATGAAAGAATGAAAATTAAATAGATATGTAAATAAAATAATATTTGGAATAATTATCCTAATAAAATTTATGGGACATATATACACTACACAAAATAATCAAGTAGTGTATATGGTATGTTTCACACATAAATAATTGTGATACAAAAATACATTACCTTACGTATTGACTTCCTTAGTATAGGTTCAAACCGACTGTATGATAAATATAAATTTATTTTAAATATCCCAAATAATCATATTTATATATATAAAAATAACTTATAATTTACTTTTGACTCTATATTAGTCTATATTTATGATGTCAATGTTAAATTTATATTTCTAGTAATAACCGCTTTTTTCCGTTCTTGTTTTGACTTGTTATCCTTGGTCCTCTTATGTAGAACCTAATTTCATTATATCCAAAATGTTTTATATTATATAAACATAATATATATATATATATATTCATTATATTTGTATTCATGGTGATTCATAATATTTATTTATATAAAATAAAGTATATCATCCATGAAGAGGGTAGGCCATAGGTGCACATCAACGTTATTTTCATTTTCTTCTCATATTAAATGAAATAAAAACTATAAGATATATTATCATTAAAAAATTATTATTATGTCATATATATCTTATATATTCATATAATTCGTCCATATTACTATCTATGTGAAATATATTTGAGAAATTAATCACATTGCAATGTGGAGATAGTAAGCCATATGTACGCAAGAGTGACATTACCATTTACCAAAAGATTAGATGGTAAAAAGGATGATAGTATATTATCATTATAGAAGAATAATTATTTCATAAATATAATATATATATATATTTAACCCATCGTAATTCTAACTGATAAAAAATGGTTATGGAAAATAAATTATATTGCTACATGGAGACAGTAAGTCATACTTTCGCACGGGTGATACATTAATTTCTTGTTTGGAAGAAAAGGTGTTATATAGTATTTAGTTTATAATTATAATATAATTTATTAATATTTAGTATTATTAACATATTATTTTATGTTATGTTTCATAGATTTAAAGGAGGGCAATACGAGAAGAAAAAGAGGGCGATCAGTTTGAGTGATTACCAGCTCTTGGAAAGATGCCCTTTAACAGGACTTTAGACGTCATATTTTGGAAAGAAAAAATATCAAGAATGAGGATAAAGATGGTTATAATAAAATTATTTCTGTAATGGTTGATCTTGATGGATCAATTTTATTTTAATCATTGAGGGAGGTGGTGCACTTTCATTATTGAGGTGAACGACACTTTTGAAAATTAAAAAATATTAATTTATAATATATTAAATCTCAGAACCACCACCTCAAAAATGGAATGGATTTAATGATAATATTAGATAAGGTTTTAATCTTATTAAACATATATTTTATTCATGTTTTTGTATTATTGTAATCCTTAACATTTTTTACTAACCCTTAGTAATCCAATATTAATTTCAACTATAGTAACAACTTTTTCATTTTTAAAAGCGTTTAATTTTAACAAATGTGATGTAAATTAGAACATAAATAAACAATTTGTAAAATTTTAGACCATATTATGTTTAAATTATTTATATATTTTTGAAGATTTTATAATAATTTGATAAAATATTTTTTTGATAAAATATCATTTTTTTCATCTTTGACACTATTATTTATATTTATTTTTACAAATACCAAGATAACAAGTAAGAATTTAAAAAAATATATTATAATACAAATCAGAGGTAAATATAGTCCATAAAATAATTTTATAACTGTAATTATTTTATAATATTTTTATTTAATTTTTTATAAAATTTAATTAATATTCTTATTAATAAAATAATTACTCCAGTATGTTTGTTTATTTATTTAATATATGTAATTGATCCCTATAATTTTAAAATAAAATTCTTTGCTGGGGATAAATATTCTAGATTTTATATATATATTTATAATTAAATATATCTTTTGGTTAACCTAATATTAAAAATGATATATTATTTAAAACAAGATTGTGGCATCATTAAATTTTGGTTAAATAAAATATTATAAATATCATAATCTCAACTATGTTTCAAAAAATGTGAAAAATAAATTTATATACAGAAAATAAGTTTATTAAGTTAATTATTTAAATTAATAATCAATAATAGCATGCATTTTTCTTTATGTTGACCCATAAGGTATATTTAATACAAACAAAGTAACATTTTGTGTCATTCTTGGATTTAAATTTTATATAAGTCATTTTCTGGGAAATATTTTCAATGAATAGCCTTATATATTTCATTACGTGTTATAGGTCAATGTAACTCCGTCAAATAATTTTTTCGCATATTTTAGAGACATTTTACAGCATTTATCATTTTATTTTTAACCTAAATTACCTAAATTACCTTTTACTGTGGTAACAAAATGTATATATTTACAATTAATATTGAAAAAAATGAAAAAATTTAGTAATTTTTGAGCCTCTAAACATAAATTTGGTATCAATTTTTGGAAATAAAAAACACAAAATTTTCAGAAGTTTATTTAAAATTGAAGTGGTAAAATCACATGAAAAATGGTTTTTTTCGGGAAAATGTACTCTAAAAACATAAAATGTTTTTTTATAAACAAATGTATATAATCTTATTAAAAAAATAATTATATTATTTAAATTCAAATGAATTTATTAAAATTATAAACTAATCCAATACATAATTTTTAATTGTCAATAATTTCATATAAAATTCATTTCTCAATAAATTCAGTATTTTTTCAATTCCTTATAAAAGAATAATGTTTTTAGATAAATATAAATAAAATATTATAATTTTTTCATGTAGAATTATATAAATTTAGTTAAAACTTTCAAACTTATTTTCTATAACTTCTTAAAATTAATATTCATTAATTAGAAAAAGAAAAACACATTTTTGAAGAAAAAAGTAATATTGTTGAATAAAGTGATTTTTATTAAAAGTTATGTGATCATTTGCTAAGAACATACCTATATATTCATATTGAGTTGGACATATATATATATATATATATATATATTTATTATATAATTTGTTCATATTTATTCCTTCCAATTTAATGGCTAGGTTATAATTGTCTTATTTAAATAATTTCAATAATAAAATGATGTTTTTTTATAAACTCAGTGTGGAATGTAATACAATAAAAACAAATATAAACACTGATTATATAGTGGTAAAATACTGCTGACACATATCAACATAATAAGAATCAAATATTCAAACCCTGCTTGGTAATGTTTGTCGAATTCTACATTAATGATCTAGTTTTCAAATACCAATAACACTCTGATCACTTTGCTAACGTAGAAACCATCTTCAGCAACCTTTGATAGCATAATATGAAGATAAACACCTTGAAATGTGCTTTCAGGTGAACCGTTGGAAAATCTTTTAGTTTCATTATATTCCAATTTGACATCAAAGGTGATCTAGAGATGGCTAAATCTATTAATGGAATTTCAACACCTAGAAACATGAAAGAGTTTAGTGGTCTTCAAGGTCACTTTTCCTATATTTGTTACATCATAGATAACCTTGTAGGAATGTGTTTAATCTTCAAAAAATTGATGATGAAATGGGCCACTTATCACTGGACCAATGAATGTCATGAATCATTTGAAACCCTCAACAAATCTCTCTTTATACCACTAGTATTGATTCCACTTGTTGATGGAAATCCCCAAATTCTGTACATGACAGCCTTGTAGCGATCACTGGGTGCCTTCATCTCAGAAAATAATGATGCAGGGAATGAAAACAATATTTAGTATATTATTTTAACAATGATCTATGAATATAATCGATATTCAGATATTGAGAAGTGATTCCTGGAGTTAATCATTACAATTCAGAAGCTGAGGAACTACCTACAACATAACAAGAACCACAGAGCCACTATAAATAATCCACTTATATTTATCCTATGCCATACTATATTTAATGGAAGTCTGGCACAATGGGAAGTTGTCCTACAGTAACATGATATATAATTGTTTCCAAATAAATCATTTAATGGCCTAACCTTAGCAGACTTCCTTGTTGATAACCCATCTGAAGAATAGTTATCATTAAATACCTAACTACTAGATGAAGAAATATTAACTATTTCAGGAAAACCCCAAACAGGGGAAATGTATTTTGATAGTGCATCTATAAGTCCAATGGGAAAAATAATATAAGACCACAATCTTAATAAAGTTTGGTTGGGAGTTGTGCTTATCCCACTTGAAATGGAATTGTTTATATATTACTTTCATATTATCTAACGTTGGTACCACCAATGATTTAGAATATCATTCTCTTATTATAGGCCTCAAATTGACATTCTGTTTAGCAATTAACCTCTTATAAGTGAACATTAATTCTAAATTGATAATCATGAAGATCAATAGGGATTATGACATTAGAAAGGAAGAGTTAATCCCCCTGTGTGATTATGTATGAGGGTTAATGGTAGAATTTCCCGCAGAGCCCACATTGACTCACATCCTATGATCAAATAATGCTCAGGTAGATGCATTTGAAAATGGATCTATATCTTTGGTAGATCCAAATCAAGATGAAATTGAGACATTTTTCATAGGGATGGAAAATTTTCGAAGGAAGAGTTAATCCCCCTGTGTGATTATGTATGAGGGTTAATGGTATAATTTCCCATAGAGCCCACATTGACTCACATACTAATTTTCAGTAGCATTCTATTTTCCATAGTGTCGTTCATGGAATTTAGAATTCCCAATAGGAAAACACTACCTATTATTATGGTGTGGGGATAATTTCTTAACTGTTTCTATCACACTATGACAATGGCTATGTAAGTGTCTTCTCCAACTACATATTTTATATAGAGAGAACCCTCATCCAAAATATCCTCCTAAACAGCTACACAATACATTTAACTTGGAATATAACACCAATCAACACATGAAATACTCAAAACATCCATTTTAAAAACATATCCATCCAAAATGTCCATTCACCCACAACATCTCAAAAATTGTGACCATTTTTTCCACACCTATGGTGTGGTTACTCGCAAAATTTACCAAAGCTCAACCAACACCACCCCAACTTCCCAAAGATCACAAATTAATCACCCAAACCAGAAAAAGATAAATACAATCCAAATAATCCAACAAAATAATATTAGACACATGTTAAACGAATATATTCTATGAGAGAAATACCCCAAATTTACCAAACAACCAAACAACTATTAAAACACCAAGAAAATACACCTATCTATCAATGATGAAGTCGTATCTCCAAACGTAAAAATATGATATTAAAAAATAAGAGTGTAATGAAAAAAAATTACCATAAAATTTTGACATAAAAAAAAGACGCAACATCATATAAAAAACATATATAGGTAATTTCCATACATATTTATCTACAACACCCATTTACACTTTTATATGCCGCCATTATTCTACAGGACTCAAACGATGGGGATACCATTCCCCCAAGAATGCATCTAATTGAATTTTACTACATGGGAAATTTCATTCCAAGAATGTTAGGTTATCCATGATATCAAACATCCCCTAGTTGATTTCATGGGAATCTAAATGAAGATACTAGGTAATATGGGACATTTTAAAGGGATTGTGAACTTTTTCCACATTCAGGTGATGCACCAAACTATAATCCCCGCACCAACATGCACCAAAATCCCAAAGTGTATAACAAAATTATTCGTGACATTTTTCCACTAACATTACATCTAATAATCAAATTGAGGGAAAACAATCATGATACTATAGGCTCGGACCTCAAACTCCAATGACCTCCATCATTGATGGGAATAATAATTCTAGCGATCCTTTACCAACTTCATCTTCTCATAAAGAACATAAATATATTTTTTCTTCTAGAAATACAATAAATAAAATGAATTGATGCTTATACAATATTGAACAAACACAAGAAGAATTTAAATAACATCTTATATAGTTCCTTGAAGGGGGAATAATAATTGATTCATGAAAACTATTAGTAGAATAGAACACAACCTTATGGACTTGTTCCACCTATGATTGACCCAATACCAAGAAGCATTCTTGTATTATATCCTCCAAATATGATAAATCACTCAATATATTCATCTTTTTAGGGGTGTAAATTAGTGAAATGGAATAATATGGATAAAAGTAATACTGCATTCCCCTTATGCCACAAAATTTAAACTAAGGGAATCATTCAAAATAATTTTATGTGGAGCACCATGAAGCCTTGCACGTCATCCATTTATCATCCCTATAGATCGATTGTATTACTCGACCCTCAGATATCTAGAAAGTCATCCAAATTTATTTTATGATCCATTGTAACCAATGTATAATCACATCTACCATGATCCTGAGGTAACAAGGTTAAGAAATACAACATGATTTCCCCCCACAACCACTCAGGGATACCAAAAACCTTTAGAAACCCACCAGGGACATGACTATTTTCATTCACCTACATGTAAAATATGAATCATTCCTCAAACTACAGTATTGAAAAAATAATTATTTTCCACAAAAACAACCTCTTAAATCTTTGATACATCTTATATACATCATGTTGAAACATTGGATTTTAATTATGAAACCCATGGATTCATTCACACATCAGTAATAAAATGAATACCATTCATTAGAACATATCACAATTTTTTCTTCTATATGACCATGACGTAGTGTCATTAATATGAATGAATTAATTACACATAACTTATGACTATGAATTTACAAACATATACTCCTCCACCCACCATAACAATTTTTAAACTTATATCATCTAAAACAAGAATCATTATCCATAACCCTCTTCTACACTAACATACAAAGACTCTAGATTATTCATCACCATCTAGGAATACTCATTTTCTTGAATAGATCCATATGACTTTATTCCCAATTATTCTACCTCAATTTCCCTATTCATAGTATATTGAATGTAAAAAAATTATAGTTCCTTATAGAAATCCATCATCCACTATTTAAGTTGATTTAGGTCAAGTTGTGAAAGGATAAGTGTTAGAAATTTTTGAAACATGAATACCGAAAATGAATTCCTTAATGAAGTAATGTTTGCAGAGCATTAGTGAAAACATCATTTTTTCAATAGATAGATATATATTGGAATTTTTACACTCTTGGGTTGTAATATATTATAACCATATAAGAAAAATTCTATATACATCTTTAAGATACATCTCAAGCTGAACTAAGAATAATCCCAAAACACATCAAAGAAACACTCCTTTATCAGGAAATTAATGATTTGGGGTGATCAAAAACCCCACCTTAAGGTAAATGAGTTCTTCTAGAAATGGATAAATATAAATTAATTCATGGTCTATCCGATTTAGGGATATTAATATAAATGCAATGTGGGAAAAAAATTTAAACTAACCACAAATAATAACCCAAGGGACCGGGAATATTTAGTACCTATTCATTATTCATGGGTGTTTCAAAATAAACCATTTTCTCATCATTTTTTGGATCTTCTATTTTTACTTATTATGAAACCATATGTCTAATGAAATACCACTATAGAATACCTAACATACACGTAGCTAATTTTTCATTGAACTAGTTTTGTCAAAAATATTGAAAAACAATCCGCATGTGATAATGATGATTCTCCTCTAAGATCGTGTATATTAAAATTAATTCAATAATCACATCACAAAATTAGTATGAATCTCTCTAAAAATTTATTTCATTAACCAATGAACATAATTGGTGCATTCATTAAACTGAAAAAAATATACAAAATCAAATTTCATATGGAGGATCTAGAATGTAGTCTTCACAATAACTACCTCATGCACACAAAGACGATGATTTCTTGAATGTAGATCAATATTATTAACCTATATAGATCCCCCTATTGTCCAAATATATTTTAAATTCATAGAAGTGGGCAATTATTATTTACTATTAACAGATTGAGCCTCCAATTCTCTATACCCAACCTTAGATTACCATCTACCTTCATGTAAAAAAATAGATCTATACAACATGACCCAGTAGGCCTAATAATTATTTTCTGTATTAGATAATCAATATTAGACCCAAGTCTAACAACTATAAGGATTAAATCCAATATAAAACCATCAAAATTATTGTATCAACAATTATAAAACTATTTCAAACTAGATATCAGCTTAATATGGAAGAGTAACAACCTCCTAAGTTAAATATTATGGAAACTATAAAAAAACAATCGGCACCTACACCTGTTGGGTTATCAATAAATATTCCTACAACTCAATAATAAAACAAAAAAATGGGATTTTCTTATCAACATACCATCAACAAACCTCACCCACTAGTGAACCCCATACGCCATCCTCTCAAATAAGAAAACTAATCTCCCCTCTAGAAACTATAAACCATTGTGAAAAAAATATACTATCCAGGATATTAATTATATAATATTATTGTATTTATATAAAATTTAAATCTACAGACTACTGACATTTACCCATAACCATTACACATTCCTGACCCAAATTAAATATTCTTTCTGGGTGTACAATTAGAATAGATAACAATAGTTTGGTGGAATTCCTCTCCATGTTCAGTCCTAATTTTATTACCAATGATTTTTAAATAAAGGGGTCCAAATAACTATAATAAAAAACTATATTTCATGGTATCATGAATAAACCCATTCCCTATTCACACTAGTGCATATATCATAAGTATATGGACTAATCCATCTCCTCTAATTTTTTTGATTTCCTCACTTCCACTATCATGACCCAGTATTAACATACATGTATATTAAATCAGTTTATATGAATCTTCATTATATTATTGAGACAAATGCTCATGTACTATAATAGTTTAGTCTCACTGGAAACATGGAACACATTCACTTAATTTGATGAATGATATTTAAAAAAACCACAATGATCTTACCTATTTGAACATCTTCATAAAACCATTCATTATAACAGGGAGAATTGAAACAAAAGAATGGGTGACCTTAGATGATAAATAAGGATAAACAAAGGAATATATATATTCAAATAGTTAGAATAAGGGAATGAAAATAAGATCATAATATTGGACAATAAAACAATTCATATCAAAGATCATAATCTTAAATTATGGAATTAATGTTTTTTCACTCATAATATATGAATCCTAATGGAGTCAAGAGTATAAACCATAAAATAATGACATATAAATAATACATGGAATTGTGGAAGAATAATTAACATGAAATATCATTCCTTATAAGTTATGGAACATTATTAAACATATTAGGTCATTTTATTGGGGATGCACATACTGGGAAGGAAACAAAACCATCCCCTTGATGTCATCCTCTTTTAATGGATAAGGTTTCCCTTTCTTTCGAGAGTAGATCAATCCCATCAACTTGTTTCCCATAATTATATCTTGAGATATAAATCCTTATTCAGTACATTGAAGGGAGATATAGGTCCGATACATCACATAATTAAAACAATACATAAGTCTTACAGAAGAACAAAATTCATTAATTTCATAAAAACCATAATAAGAAGAAATGTGTTTCATAATCATCATTCCATTATAACATAACCCACGTAAAAGAAATGGTTTTTATAAATAACATCACTATAAAAAAACATATAAAATATATATATAGTATAATTCTAATAAATCATATGTAACATCAATTAAATTTATCATAAATGTAAAATAATTTTGATAGGTCAGTCAAAAATCATTCATTAGGAAAATATAATTTCTTTACTGAAAAAAATTTATTTTCGTAAAATTCCAAAAAAATTAAAAATGAAATAATATTCATTGAAGATAACATTGTAATATTATAAAGAATCCTTCAAGTCATTATGAAACTATGAAATCATAAATATTGGGTTTTTAAGAATAAGTTAAAAGAAAATTATTTTATTACTTTTATTGGAAAACTCACAATGTTCCTAGTTTGGAAAATAAAAAAAATATTACTCTCAAACCATTTAGTAAATATTAATACATGGGAAAAAATGTCTTTAATCAATTTCATAAGAATATAAAATTATACTTGAAAAACATTTTATTAATCTTGGAAATTGATGATAAATATTCCCTCGTACACACTAACGGGTAAACAATCCCGAATAATAATGAGATTATTAAATTAACCCTTATCACTTTATAATTATTCGAATTGAATTCCTCATGAAAGAATAAAAAATAAATGGATATGTAAATAACATAATATTTGGAATAATTATCCTAATAAAATTTATGGGACATATATACACTACACAAAATAATCAAGTAGTGTATATGGTATGTTTCGCACATAAATAATTGTGATACAAACATACATTACCTTAAGTATTGACTTCCTTAGTATAGGTTCAAACCGACTGTATGATAAATATAAATTTATTATAAATCTCCCAAATAACCATATTTATATATATAAAAATCACTTATAATTTACTTTTGACTCTATATTAGTCTATATTTATGATGTCAATGTTAGATTTATATTTCTAGTAATAACCGCTTTTTTCCATTCTTGTTTTGACTTGTTATCCTTGGTCCTCTTATGTAGATCCTAATTTCATTATATCCAAAATGTTTTATATTATATAAACATAATATATATATATAATCATTATATTTGTATTCATGGTGTTTCATAATATTTATTTATATAAAATAAAATATATCATCCATGAAGAGGGTAGGCCATAGGTGCCATCAACATTATTTTCATTTTCTTCTCATATTAAATGAAATAAAAACTATAAGATATATTATCATTAAAAAATTATTATTATGTCATATATATCTTATATATTCATATAATTCTTCCATATTACTATATATGTGAAATATATTTGAGAAATTAATCACATTGCAATGTGGAGATAGTAAGCCATATGTACGCAAGAGTGACATTACCATTTACCAAAAGATTAGATGGTAAAAAGGATGATAGTATATTATCATTACAGAAGAATAATTATTTCATAAATATAATATATATATTTTTAACCCATCGTAATTCTAACTGATAAAAAATGGTTATGGAAAATAAATTATATTGCTACATGGAGACACTAAGTCATACTTTCGCACGAGTGATACATTAATTTCTTGTTTGGAAGAAAAGGTGTTATATAGTAGTTAGTTTATAATCATAATATAATTTATTAATATTTAGTATTATTAATATATTATTTTATGTTATGTTTCATAGATTTAAAGGAGGGACATACTAGAAGAAAAAGAGGGCGATCAGTTTGAGTGATTACCAGCTCTTGGAAACATGCCCTTTAACAGGACTTTAGATGTCATATTTTGGAAAGAAAAAATCTCAAGAATGAGGATAAAGATGGTTATAATAAAATTATTTCTATAATGGTTGATCTTGATGGATCAATTTTATTTTAATCATTGAGGGAGGTGGTGCACTTTCATTATTGAGGTGAACGACACTTTTGAAAATTAAAAAATATTAATTTATAATATATTAAATCTCAGAACCACCACCTCAAAAATGGAATGGATTTAATGATAATATTAGATAAGGTTTTAATCTTATTGAAAATATATTTTATTCATGTTTTGGTATTATTGTAATCCTTAACATTTTTTACTTACCCTTAGTAATCCAATATTAATTTTAACTATAGTAACAACTTTTTCATTTTTAAAAGCGTTTAATTTTTAAAAATGTGATGTAAATTAGAACATAACTAAACAATTTGTAAAATTTTAGACCATATTATGCTTAAATTATTTATATATTTTTGAAGATTTTATAATAATTTGATAAAATATTGTTTTGATAAAATATCATTTGTGTCATCTTTGACACTATTCTTAATATTTATTTTTACAAATACCAAGATAACAAGTAAGCATTTAAAAAAATATATTATAATTCAAATCAGAGGTAAATATAGTCCATAAAATAATTTTATAACTGTAATTATTTTATAATATTTTTATTTAATTTTTTATAAAATTTAATTCAGATTCTTATTAATAAAATAATTACTTCAGTATGTCTGTTGATTTATTTAATATATGTAATTGATCACTATAATTTTAAAATAAAATTTTTGGTGGGGATAAATATTCTAGATTTTATATATATGCTTATAATTAAATATATCTTTTGGGTAACCTAATATTAAAAATGATATATTATTTAAAACAAGATTGTGGAATCTTTAAATTTTGGTTAAATAAAATATTATAAATATCATAATCTCAAATATGTTTCAAAAAATGTGAAAAATAAATTTATATATAGAAAATAAGTTTATTAAGTTAATTATTTAAATTAATAATCAATAATAGCATGCATTTTTCTTTATGTTGAACCATAAGGTATATTTAATACAAACAAAGTAACATTTTGTGTCATTCTTTGATTTAAATATTATATAAGTCATTTTCTGGGAACTTTTTTCATTGAATAGCCTTATATATTTCATTACATGTTATAGGTCAATGTAACTCCGTCAAATAATTTTTTCCAATATTTTAGAGACATTTTACAGCCTTTATCATTTTATTTTTAACCAAAATTACCAAAATTACGTTTTATTGTGGTAACAAAATGTATATATTTACTATTAATATTGGAAAAAAGGAAAACATTAAGTAATTTTTGAGCCTCTAAACATAAATTTGGTATCAATTTTTCGAAATAAATAACACAAAATTTTCAGAAGTTTATTTAAAATTGAAGTGGTAAAATCACATGAAAAATGGTTTTTTTTTCAGGAAAATGTACTCTAAAAACATAAAATGTTTTTATTATAAACAAATGTATATAATATTATTAAAAAAATAATTATATTATTTGATTTCAAATTAATTTATTAAAATTATAAACTAATCCAATACATAATTTGTAATTGTCAATACTTTTATATAAAATTCATTTCTCAATAAATGCAATATTTTTTCAATTCCTTATAAACGAATAATGTTTTTAGATAAATATAAATAAAATATTATAATTTTTTCATGTTGAATTATATAAATTTAGTTAAAATTTTCAAAATTATTTTCTATAACTTCTTAAAGTTAATATTCATTAATTAGAAAAAGAAAAACACATTTTGAAGAAAAAAGTAATATTGTTGAATAAAGTGATTTTTATTAAAAATTATGTGATCATTTGCTAAGAACATACCTATATATTCATACTGAGTTGGACATATATATATTTTTATTATATAATTTGTTCATATTTATTCTTTCCAATTCAATGGCTAGGTTATAATTGTCTTATTTAAATAATTTTAATAATAAAATGATGTTTTTTTATAAACTCAGTGTGGAATGTAATACAATAAAAACAAATATAAACATTGATTATATAGTGGTAAAATACTGCTGACACATATCAACATTATAAGCATGAAATATTCAAACCCTGCTTGAGAATGTTTGTCGAATTCTACATTAATGATCTAGTTTTCAAATACCAATAACACTCTTATCACTTGGCTAACCTAGAAACCATCTTCAGCAACCTTTGATAGCATAATATGAAGATAAACACCTCTAAATGTGCTTTCAGGTGAACCGTTGGAAAATCTTTTAGTTTCATTATATTCCAATTTGACATCAAAGGTGATCTCGAGATGGCTAAATCTATTGATGGAATTTCAACACTTAGAAACATGAAAGAGTTTCGTTGTATTCAAGGTCACTTTTCCTATATTCGTTACATCATAGATAACCTTGTAGGAATGTGTTTAATCGTCAAAAAATTGATGATGAAATGGGCCACTTATCACTGGACCAATGGATGTCATGAATCATTTGAAACCCTCAACAAATCTCTCTTTATACCACTAGAATTGATTCCACTTGTTGATGGAAATCCAAAAATTCTGTACATGACAGCCTTGGAGCGATCATTGGGTGCCTTCATCTCAGAAAATAATGATGCAGGGAATGAAAAAAATATTTAGTATATTATTTGAACAATGATCTATGAATATAATCGATATTCAGATATTGAGAAGTGATGCCTGGAGTTAATCATTACAATTCAGAAGATGAGGAACTACCTACAACATAACAAGATCTACATAGCCACTATAAATAATCCACTTATATTTATCCTATGTCATACTATGTTGAAAGGAAGTCTGGCACAATGGGAAGTTGTCCTACAGTAACTTAATATATAATTTTTTCCAAATAAATCATTTAATGGCCTAACCTTAGCAGACTTCCTTATTGATAACCCATCTGAAGAATAGTTATCCTTAAATACCTAACTACTAGATGAAGAAATATTAACTATTTCAGGAAAACCCCAAACAGGGGAAATGTATTTTGATAGTGCATCTAGAAGTCCAATGGGAAAAATAATATAAGACCACAATCTTAATAAAGTTTGGTTGGGAGTTGTTCTTATCCCACTAGAAAAGGCATTGTTTACATATTACTTTCATATTATCTAACGTTGGTACCACCAATGATTTAGAATATCATTCTCTTATTATAGGCCTCAAATTGACATTCTGTTTTGCAATTAACCTCGTATAAGTGAACATTAATTCTAAATTGATAATTAGGAAGATCAATGGGGATTATGACATTAGAAAGGAAGAGTTAATCCCCCTGTGTGATTATGTATGAGGGTTAATGGTAGAATTTCCCTCAGATCCCACATTGACTCACATCCTATGATCAAATAATGCTCAGGTAGATGCATTTGAAAATGGATCTATATCTTTGGTAGATCCAAATCAAGATGAAAATGGATCTATAAAATTGAGACATTTTCATAGGGAAGGCCAATTTTCGAAGGCCATAAGCGTCAATCAGTAACTCTTTTTGAGATCTGTGACATATAAAATTGAATCTATGGAAATGAAATAAATGTTTCTTAACATTTTACATTTTAGTGATATAATTAACAACCTGAAAATGAATTTTAAGGGCAGTTATTATACAACAAACGTGAAAAAATTCATAAAAATTGATTTTTCACGTCAGTTATTTAATACCTGAAATGAAAATTTGATTAAAAATGATTTTTCACTTTGGTTATTTAATAACTAACATGAAAAATAGGTGAGAAAACTAATATCTTTTCATGAAGGTTATCATAAAATCGGCATGAAATATAATTTTAATATCCCACAAATGTGAAATTTCTACTTTTTATCGTCATCGCAACGATATTTCGAATTGCTGTATAAATTTTTAATACCTTTTTTCATATTATCATCTCAATTATAAGTTTTCATTATAAACATATCCTAATTTAATTAGATTTTCTTTCAACCATCATCATTCCCCGAACTTGAATTGTTTAATCTTCAACGTGAATCAATTATTTCTTCTTTCCATGATCTTGTCAAGGATTTTTTAAATTTTTATCCATGATTTATGGTTTTTATGATTTTTTTCATAATTAACATACCCTTAGAAAACAAATCTTTAAACCATCATCATTCTACCAAATCATCTTGTTTGATCTTCCACGTGAATCCATTATTTCCTCTTTCTGTGATCTCATCAAGGTATTCGTAATTATTTTTCCAAGATTTATTTTTTTATGAGTAGTTTTATTTATTGATATACCAATTAATAAATATTATATTATTATAATAATTTATAATTCTTCATATCGTGGTAAAGCTACAAATCCTTATTCAGATTCTAAAATTTCATCTGATACGATGTTACAGTTTCATTCGATCTTTCCACGAAGGAAAATATATCAAATTACTAATAGTCATAACTTTTCAGCCAAAAATCCATTTGAGCTTTACGACCTGTCAACCCAAAGCCTAGGAAATTATATAAATGATGGTAAACATTTCATACATTTGTTATTTAAAAAAAGATGTTAAAAGTAACTTTTAAGAAAAATGCTAGAAGGTATTTCTCGTCGGTTATTTAAAAAGCAACGTTAAAACCCATAAAAGCCCATTTTTAATGATAGTTATTAAATAAAAGCCCTAAAAAATTATATTTTTTATGTCTCTCACAATAAAGTCTCCTCAAATCAAATGTTCAAAATATAAAAAACATACATAAAATAGGTTATTTGTACTAGTTTGAGAAGATTATTTCACTCTTTATGATGCCCAAAATAATTAGAAATTCCTCTAAAAGATAGGATTTAATAGATTCATTCTAAGATGTGTTTATGGAAAATACACTATGGATATTATGGAATAATTTCATGCATGATCATGTGGCACCCACCAGTTAGGTTATAGGATTTCTAATCAAATATGAAGACTTGAATACTTTTGGACTTCGATGACAAAGGAATGCAAAAAATTCACTATGAAATATCATCCCTACAAAGTGAATTATAATCTCATCCATCAACCCCCAGAGATTTTATGTACAGCTAAATGCTTCTTACCATTTTTCACATTGGGAATGGATTTTTTTGGACCATATAATCCAGATATGACTAAGATGACTATTTATAACCTAACTGCTTTGGATTTATACTCCAAATTGTATGAGGCAACACCCCTCAAAGAATACAAAGAAAAAGCATTGTTTATTTTGTTAATTCTGACACGATTAACAAATTTTAGGTCCCATATTAAATTTTGATAGTAAATTGCTCCAATTTCTATTATTCTCAGGTAGAGAATGTAACACCCCGACCCTAGTTACCCAGTGTTGGTATATTATTACATAACATTGGCATGATCCCAAGCGATCAATTTTTGAAAGACCAATCAGATATGTAGCCTTGGAAGTACTAGATACAAACATAATTTTTACATTACATTATGAAATTAAAAACAACAACATTGTGTATCCTTGGAACAAATTCATCTCTCTTATACTACCCCTATAATCCTATCATAATATACATCATCGCATCCTTGAAAAAAATAAACCATTGAATGGCGTAAGCTCAGGTGCTTAGTAAGGATATCAATATAGTGGAAACCATCATAAATAAGCATATTCATTTAAGGAAATGTATAAGAATAAACCCCATGCCTTTTAAACATAAACATAAAAATAATATGGCAAAGATAAATCAAATAATTAAATTTAATTATTCACATTGATATTCTACTAGTCGAATAATAACATGTAAAATGAATAGCCAATTTCATAATGATGGAATGCATAATGTCGGACATAAAAACCACATAATCAAGGCCTCGTGCCAAGACTACAAATAAGATTTTGTCATGTCCTTGTTCCAAGACACTAGTTTGTCTCAGTATACCTATTAATTCATCAAGGAGCTATAGGAGGCTCCACTCATAACTTACTAGGCCCAATACAATCCTCATATGAAAATGTTGAATCATAAAATAAACATTCATATTAAAACAAGCATACTAAATGTTAATTCAATAACCTTATACCATGAATGGTAGAAAAATAACTCATCCACAGTAAACCATATCACAAAACCATCAATACAATATGGAAGATTCTATCATAATAAATCAACTTCAAACAAGTGTTAAATCCATCAAAGGATGTTGACATAGATGAAATAAAATCTATTTGAGAGAAATATATCATTCAATTTTGATATCATTTAAAAGTAACATAATTATAAAATAAAAAATTTATTTTTCAAATATTATTATAATATTGTAAAGGAAGATTTTATGGTGTTATAACAGTGGAAAATAGCCGCACCAAGCTTATAAGTTAAAAAACATTTTTACATTAATTTGTCAAAATGGTCATAATTTACCTTATTTTGAAAGTGACATAATGATTCCATTCAAACCCTTTTATAAAAATTGAAACTATGTATACAAAACTTTGATCCATAGTCTAGTAAATATTAAAAAAGTTTTGAAATACATTTTTAAGAAACACGGATGTGGATGAAAAATATGTCCCAGTAGTTACTCACGTATTAACAAACTCAGATAATAAAAATATTGTAAAATTAACACTTACCTTGTACTTTTCCTTGGTTGAGGGTACTCTAACCTCCTGTATATTATTTAAATAATTGTAATTAAATTATACATGAACCACATACATAAATAGTATATCATATATGATCTTCTAATATTGCTTTATTAATAATATTTTAGTAGTATCATTGTTCCAGGTGTTAACTTATTCGTTTTTATTTATATGTTTTGTTACATAAGTCATGTTTGACATGGATCGTAAGTATTTGATTCTGATACAAAATGATATTATGTTCTTAAAAATTATTTTTAATTATTATATAAAAATTATTCTTGAATGGGTATGATGGGGAATGAATCTCATCACGTTTATAGAGACAGTAATTAGTAAGTACGCATAAGTGAAAATACCATTCTTTCGATGGTGAAATCAAATGTAATTAGATGTTATATCATATATAAATAATCATTATCCTATTATAATTGTTATTTATATAAATTATACTTATTATTGTACCCATCAAAATGATGAAGTTTTGAATAAAAAACTACACCACGAAGTGGAGATGGTAAGCCATGCATACGCACGTATGGTGACTTTGTCATTGATATGATGGAATGAATAATTAATATGGTTGTACCATATTTATAATAAAATTACATTATGTATAAGGTACTGGAGTTATTATTTTGATGTGTAAACATCAAATAAAGAGGAAGTGGAAGAAGAAATGAACGTTGAAACATGTGTTGAAATTATTACCTCTTCTTTAGGTTCTTCCGTTTGATTTTATAAAAAGGGGTCCATAGGATGGATTTATGATCAAATTTAGGCCACTAGGTTGAGGTAATGGTAGTTGGGAAGATATTTGATCATGGTTTGGCTGATCCAAATTTCTTTTGAGGTTTTATTTTGAGAGAAGGGGATGTACTCTTTTATAAGAGTGGTGAGGGTCACTTTATGAAAATATTGAAATATCAATTTTTTATACAATAAAATTCGGTTTATAATGACTAAAAATGATTTATTTAGAGCCTAAGGTGGATCAAGATCGAAAATCTATCAAAGATAAAGATTTAGATAGGATTATGTTACCATATTAACCTTATCTTTCATATTTAACTCTTAGTGAAATAGTTTAACTTTTACAATGTCTTCTTGTATTTTTTTATTCCATGGTTTATAATCATACGATAAAATACCATGGAAACTGTAAGTGGTTAATTAATTACATATATATAATTATTTGTTTCCTTTTTAATAACCATATATTTTTAGGAATATGATACCATTTAATAATATAGTATTTGTTTTGAAAACTCATTTATGTCAATTTTGACACTATTTATTATTTGGGTTTTGTGAAATTTAAATAACATGATTACTTCTAAAAAATATAATAAATCAATCCTAAAATGTCATGTTAAAATAGAAAATTAGTTTAACACATCCAAAATCTCAATTTACATTAATTATTATTTTTATAATATCAATTATTTTAATGTTTCATTAATAAGGTATTTATTGCATCATCATTATGTCATAAATAATTTTAATTATTTAAAGTATAAAAATTATAAATAAAATACCATTATGTAGGAAATAATTCTAGATTATTAATTAATATTTATCGTCAAATTTATAATATTTATAACTCTATATTAAAAAAATTAGTTATTAAAATTTGAATTTTATAACTTTTAACTCTTCTTTAAATAAAATATAATAAATGTCCTAATCTATTCGATGTGGAACAAATATGATCATATTATATTCATAAGATTTAGTTTGTTTGAAATAAACTTTTCCAATAGAATTATGCGATGTGTTAGGATAATTATAATATCATTTTTACCTTTAATAGCCCTATTTAGTTTTAACAAAGGTGAACAAAATCCAAAAGTTACTATTCAACAAAAATTATTTTCATCCTATTGAACCAAATTTTACATGCTGATTTCAACCATGCCTCTCAGATTTTTGAAATTAAATTAAAAAATGTGGTAAAATTACGTTTTATGAAAATTTTATAACATGTCTAGAAGGTGGGTAAAAGATATTGAAAAGTTTAATAAAATTTTATATATCTAATCATATTTTAAAATGACTCAAATGAATTAAATTGAACTAATATAGGTATTATGAATATGTTTTGACATAAAATAAATTAATATAAAATAAATAATTATTAAAATAAAAAGTTTGTTTTAAATAATAACCCAGTGTTTTCACCATTCAAAAAAAATTCAATGTTTTCTGAAAAAAAACCCAAAAATTTACCCTTAGCTAATTTTGATATTCTGATTCAAAAAATAAGGTCCAAATTGGAAAATAAAATTTATAAAATTTCATAAAGTGGGTATTACTATTAATAATGTCTAGATTGATTGGTCATGGTGTGCAAGAACTCGAAGTTGCATATAGCACATGTTATTGTATTATTCAAAGATAAATGAATAGTGGAAGCTTGGGGAGTTTCAAAGTAGATATATTAGGAAATTAGTATCATATCCAACCACTCATCATGCTATCATATAGAAACCAATGGAATAATAGGTTCTTTTAAGAAGACCCTTTCAAACATACTACATAATATAGTGGATAAAGGTAAGAAATCTTGGCCCGGTAATCTCTTTCATGCCTAGGATTATCGAACCACAACACGTACTACTACATGAGAAACCCCATACTCATTGGTGTATAGAATAGAATCAGTCATGAATATTGAGGATCAGTAACCATCAATCAGTATTTCTATTTCTAATCAATTTTCCATTGATGTTAAATCTTATAAATGACCAGATGTACAAGAAGGACTAGAAGAAAAGAGAGTGTAAACCATACACTACCAGGATTTCTATCATAACAGGATAACACAGACCTTTGACAATAAGTTCCATCTCCATTTATTCATCCAACATGAATTGGTATTGGTCCTTATTCCTCTGATGATTCAAGGATATAAGCCACAAAATCTTGAGACAAAGTGGGAGGAACCTTACTCCATTCACAAGGTCTACTCTAACAGAGATTATTCCTTAATATTTTAGATGGAGAACCCACTAAATAACCATCTAATGAATTTTTATTGAAGAGGTACTTTGTGTAATCTCATAGAGTTTATCTTTTCTATAATAAGTTACCCTACATATCTCAATTTAAATCAAGTTTTCATGACATTAAACTGTGTAGCATCACCTTTCATATCACATGATGATATACTTCATGTCATATGGTTTGATCTTCAAGATGTTAAACATCATATCACATTTTTTCCTCACTATATGACATTAAAATGTATGGTTAAATTCTCACGAATTTTATGTTATGAAATCCCCATGATAACACAAGTAGAAATACCTTATAGACCCTTAAAATATTATTTTCTTCCCTATGTAAACATCACTCACATAATTTCCAATCTATATTGAAACATGAGCCCCATTTCTCTATATGTTTGGAACAGACTTTCATAGAGAATATTTTTCAAAAACTATGTGATTCTTTATTCAAACGACAACAAGGTACGTAGTGACACCTAGGTATTATACACTGGTTCAACCACAATATTTATTTTATGTTAGGTGACCTCATTTCCTCACTGCATGATGATAAATTTCATTGTTCACCTAGAACTATGGGTGGATTAATTCTAATTTCAATGAGATACATTGTGATTCCCATATCTCCAATCATGGGTCTATCCATGACCATAATGAAAAAAATTCCCTTTTCCTTGGGTATAAACCAAATCTATACTGGGAATTCCTCCGAAACATATTTCTTAATTCCCATGATAATTTTTGTCTTGAGAACATCCTTTATTCTAGAAAATATATGAAAAATATTAATTCCTCTCCCACAAATCAAACATTATTTGGCGTGGGGAACATTACCAAGAACCTTTTGATGCTTGATTCCTTCCCCAAAAAAATATGTATTGATGTCCATATCTCCTATCTAAGGTCCAACAATAATGTTTTAAAAAAATTTCCCTTCACCGCCTATGTACATGAATCAAGCATGCACTGGGAGAATTTTCAAGAACTATATGCGGCTTAATTCTTTCCATAGTAAGATACATAGTTAATCCCATATCTCTTATATTATTTCTAGCCACAATTTTTTAAAAAAATGTCCCTTCACCCCCTATGTAGAATAATCAAACCTGCATAGGGAGAATTTTAAAGAATTAAAATTTTCTTGATTCTCATCCAATTGAGTTACGTAGTGACACCTAGATCTCCAATCCTAGGTCCAACCAAAATTTTGGAAAAGAGAATCCCCCAAGTACCGTGTGTGGATTGATTCTCATCCTATTTAGATACTTTGTGATGCCAAGATTTAAAATCTTGGGTCCAGCAATGATTAAATCATAAATCCATTTTAATTCCAGTTAATTATTAATCTCTATAAAGGGAGGCTATTAAAGACTATGTGAGGCATGATTCTCACCAACACAAGATCTATTTTGATGACCAGTTTTTTATTATTGGGCCCAACCACAATATTTCCATCACATCATGTAATTTCATTTTCACCCTTACCACAATACATTAAACTACATGGAATTCCAAGAACTACATGGGGCATGATTTTTATTATTTTAGGATACTTAGTGACACTTTGGAAATATACCTTAGTATAGTTACAATTTCAATCTCCCAGTCCCAATGTATGGATCATAATTGCTTGGGTATTTTCTTCAAGAACTTCGTGTGGCTTGATTATTACTCATATGAGATACTTAGTGATGCCAAGACTCTCAATCTCAAGAGTAGTAAGAACATGATGTAAATAAGTCCTCTTTTCACACATGTATGAGTCTGATCTTTGTGAGGATATTCAATATGATTTCTCATCTTATGTAGGAACCTAAAATCAATAAAACCTCCATCATCCTCCACATTATGAATTCAAATAGGGTGTGGGGCCTTAATTTAAGAATTACATGCGGCTTTATTATCAACATATTGATATATGTAGTGACATCGAGATCATTATTCCAATACCTAGCCACATCGCAACATAGAAAATCACATACACTCCCATGTATGAGTCTGATCTATATTGGGTGATCCAATATGTGTTCTCACTTTACGCATGAATCTATATCATTTGGAACTATATATGACATGATTCTTCCTCCAAAATTATATATAGTGAAGCATGTGCATTAACCCTGAGCTCCATCCATGGGGTAAAAGGAAATTCTCCCTCTCCTTCATAAAATAAAAAATCTAGGCAACGGATTTTTTTGGTCCACTGCTCAGAGAACCCACCAAGGAAACAAGATATGTCCCTTTATACATATGAGTCAAATCTATGCAAGTGTCTCCAAACTATTATCTAGTATCTATCCAAATGCTTCACTTGTGAATTGTACATTTTTCCTTCCACATGTCATACTCCTAATCTTGTATACATTTAGATCTTAATAATCATTCCTCACATTCTAGTGGTATAATGTATGATCAATTAGAGTTACTTCACCTGACTATATAGTACATAACCACGTTTTCATTCAATATTTCTCCCCCATAACGGGCCTATCAGAATAAGGTTTCCACATTTTTACTATATAGTACGTACCTCAGTTTTACTTGCATTAAATATCCATCTTAACATGTTTTTTCAACCAGCGGTAACTTCAACCTTTAGAGAAGCCTCTTCTATACCTTTAAGAATTGAAGATGGAGTACCAGAACCCATAAATCTATAGTCATCTTATGTATATTTGTTTTATATCTTCTCTCTAGGCCTAAACATATCCTAGACCATGGTATACATTTTCCACATCATTTGTAAAAAGCATACTAGAATAATCTTTGAATATTTTACCATGTGTCATCCATTGTTTCCATAGTCTCATGGTCTTAGTTATATGATGTAAAAATATAGAGACCATACATCATGCTTTTGGGTCACACCTTAATATGGAATTAATTTCCCAGACTCATTAAGAATTATGACATGAAATACCCCTTCTATATTTATGTACATTACCCATAAGACATAATCTATGATTAGTAAGATATGAATATCCATAAACTTTCATTAGGTTCTTAGTGATAAAGCTTCATAATTATTATGAGATCTTTTTCCTAAACATATAGTAAATTCCCCATTTGGCCTTGAATATGTCACCCCCATAATAGTTTCTTCAACCAATGTATGCCATTATTTCTCTATGTATTATGTTCTCCAGGTGTACTTGCACAAAAAAAATTCTCGTAATGGGTTTGTAAACAAGTTTTATCTTTATTCTCAGACAATAAATATTCTATGGGAACAAGACCCATTTTACATACCACCCTTCAGATCCAAAAATCCAAAAATCACAGCTTTAATCCTTCTCCATCCATACCTGAAAATAGTTATTCATTTCCAGAAATATTACCAAGAAATAGATAATCATCAAGCCTTGAATCAAAGAAATGGACCTCAAATTACATCCCCTAATGTCCTTGCGTCATGACATTAAACTACATATCATAATTTCCTTACTACATGACATTAAACTAGATAGCATAATGTCCTTGTTGCATGAATTTAAAATATATAGAATAATTTCCTTATTGCATGACTTGAAACTGCACAATCCCTAATGTCCTTACTTCATGAATTGAAACTTCAGATCCCCTAATGACCTTGTTTCTTGACATTAAACTACACATTCCCTAATGTTCATGCTACATGACTTGTAAATGAACAACATAATATCAGAATATCCCTTTTGATAAAATGTACCCTCTTTCACACATCAAACTCGTGTTAGAGTGTATTCCCATTCATGGACTGTGTTAGTACGGATGATTCATTTATTCTCTAACATATTTCCTTGGAAAAACATCCCATTGTGATATTGAGACATCTAAATCTAAAACATTATATTTTCATCCGCAAAAGAATTCCATAATTATTGAAAACTCTTTTACCTGACTTTATAGTAGGTTCCTCCCATTTTCCATTCACAGGTCACCATCATAATGGACATGTTAGCCTAAGGATCTCACTACATGACCATATAGTATGTTCCCTAGTCAGCCTTTCATAAAACATCCCTCATCATATGTTTGTCAATTAGGGGTAACATCATTCTCAGGATAGACCTTATTTATTCTTGAATACCATGATTAAATTTGGAAATCACAAAATTATCTCAGAATTACCCTTGGATGTATCTAAATAATAATAATACATTCCTAGTCACCAATGTTTTTGTGGATTATCATCTCAAAATTCATGGTCATAGTTTCATGACCATAAACTCTATCCCTTTTTAGTTTGGTATGCATGACTTTAAACTGCCCTAAAAAAAGAGGCTTCATACACAACATTTTGAAAACTCACAAAATGGAACCTTAGACAAAAATTCGAGTCTCATCTCACTAGACCTATACTCTATATGGTTTAGTAGAAATTGGTCAATGAACTGCTAAAAGACAAAATGTTTTTATGGAATTCCAAATGTCCATATAAACAGTCAAACTACCCTTACCAGAACCCATGGATTAGGTAAAATTTAAGAGTGCATCCCATTTGTATATTTGTTATTATGATTATCAGATATGAAAATGTGTTGATATAAAATTCTAATTACACATTATGATTACTATAAGAAGACATGGATGAAGACATATATTATTAGAAACAAACATCATTTAAATTTAGACCAAAAACCCTCAGAGGAATATCCAAAAATGGAGTCTCTCTATCCCAAATAACTAGAGGCCTTCAACATAACTCTTCGTTCGGGGAATAACCTCCTAATGACCATCTGGCACTTGTTGAAGTTCAGTAAACTAACCAGCTTTAGTATCCCATGTGGACTAAGTGGTTCCTTGGAATTCATAATCATAAATGTCCATTATTCTTGGGATTTCCCTAATTAACAGTGAAGATGTTCGAGTTCCCCTTGAGCATTAGTTAATTCTTGATGAACGTGTGAAACATAAACAAACATCTCTTGGATTTTATGCCTTAATTATTCTTGTTTCATGCTAGGATTGGCCTCTTCATGTGATATTGCAGCTCAGTATTCATCAATGTTGATAGGAGTCTGGAATTGATGATATCTTACTGAAGCATACAATCTTTCTCTCACCAACATATAGACTCCTTCACTACAGTGTGTACTAGAAAGTAATCTAATCCACCAAATCCCAACATGTTGAATGGATATGAAAGAGACATAATTCTTAACTGATTTTCCATAAGGGGAACCTATGAGATTATCATCCATATATCTTGACAAGCCATTCGATGTGAAACAAGTAAAACATTATACAACTTGAGATCTGACTCAAAGTCATTGTCATATAGAGGGATATAATTTGGGATTAATGAACTGAAAGAAGATCCATGTTTTGCTTCCTCATAAATAGTGGTTTCCTTTTCATTCAATGTTAAATGAGATAATATATAATATTCACCCTCAAACCAAAAAATATAAGCTGATAATATTAAATGATTAATTAGAATTATTGTTTGCTTCAAAATAATTGAATGAATGGGGTGTAATCACAATTGTTACAATCCTTACACAACGATATATTTACATCCTAAGAATATTTCTACCTTAAATTCTCAACCATAGTAGTTTGAGATGTTACATCATGTTGAGTAACACAACCTTCGGTCAACCCAAGACCAACCAAATGCGATTCTGGAATACATCCCATTTCAAGGGCCCCCTGAGCTGGCTCTTTCGCAAAAATGGGATAGGGAGATATTTAACCTCCATCTTCATGCATCTTTACAGTAGCATCTTTCTTAAATAATAATGCACACTCAAACCAATCATTATTAGAGAATGAGGCATAATATTATTAATTATATATATAAATCAGTAATCATTATTTTGTTCAATATACTTTTCCCCAAATTCTACTAATGAAGTACAAATTTTAGTGTGTTCTAGTATTTCATAAAATGAAATTCCATGATTCATCATGGATTCCATTAACATCCCAAGACTTGTGTTAAAATCACCCATGGGAACACTTAGAGGAGTTTCTTCATTACCCCCCTTCCCCCATCCATTGACATTATACCATGAATAACATTCTCGGTGCTAGCTGCATGGTCATAATTAGTCACCGTAGGATATTTTGGTGCATGTGATGTACCTAAAATATTACAAAAATGTAATTAAATTATTGAAATATAGCTTCTCATGAAGCACTAATGACATCTTATATGCCTTCCTCTCCATGTAGAAGTTATAAGAGTTGTTCTAGGAGTATATGATATATTCTATGGCCTAGATGACTTTTTAGTCAAAGGAGGTGTTTTATTGTCCTAAATCTTCACATGGTTTGAATCTCTCTCATTGTTTCTCGAGGAATAATTTATAAATTACTTAAGGGAAGAAATGTAAGGAGTTCCTCATATTCCAGGAGGTTTAAACACCTTCTCTGTAAAAATTTTAAATTAATGATTTCAGGAATAATTACCTCTACAAACAAAACATTTAGGCACACATTTCACCTTTTGGAGTTCTTTATTCTTCATCTTCTTAAATGGTTGGCTAACAACGACCTATAAAAAAATTTGAACATTAGGTCGGAAGTGTCCCACCATATAGTTATCTAGGTAATTTTTTCTTATATATATGTCTTCTGATTCGAGGGTGATTCAGCTTGATTAGAGTGACACTATGTCTATACCATAGAGACAGAATCTCAACTAATTTTTACTTCTCTAGCTACAAATTAAAATGGTATTCCACCTAGTTAATAATGATTTGAATTAAATGTAATGTCAAAGAATAAAATATTTTGATAATAATAGAACTTACATATTCATGATCAATTAAATCACCCCTTAACACAAAGGATGAATGATTAATACATTCCGCAGTACCACGATCTATTATATCCATTTCTCACTTTGTGCGAGGGACCCAATAACTGATTGAATATATGAGAATATATTTCTCTCGAACATGGAATCAAACTCTAGTAGGATTAACCTTAATGTGAAAATCAAACAAAACACAGAGATCTCCATTCCCCAAAATATGTGGCCTATCACACATGAGATCCAACAATGTTTCAGTATCAAAGGTCAGATCCTGTCATTTTTGGATTGCCTCTGGTCATACATAATTAGAATTAATCTATGTAGACACTAATTAAGAAAGGAACCAAAAAATATTATGAACAAAACACAAGGTATTTTAGATCCCAAATCAAGGTTTGAAGAGTACAAAGGAAAATTAAAATCTTCCCAAAGAGTTTCGTGATGGACTAGCCTCACAGGCCTGCACGACGGAGCTTCACGACTGACCTATGCAACGGAACTACATGAATGAACTATGCAACGAAGCTTTGTGCCATAGGATTATTTGTGAACGTAGGAACAATACCTGTGTAGCTAAGCTGCGCGAAATACCCGTGTGGGAAACATCTCTTAAACCTGGCCCATAAGTGCCTATAAATAGAGCCCTTGGGCTCCCCATTTCATTACAAAAAATTTGAATGACTCTCTCAAGATCCCATTCTGTATCTCATTCACATAGATCCCTCAAATTTTCTCATGTAGCTCTCTAAACCATGAGAGAAGAGATAATTAAATGGGATGAGCATGTTTTAAAAGTCTTAAAATTCTTCAGTCATCATTTATTCCTGTGCAGTATACATGCACGCCATACCTACTCCATACCTACACTCCATACATGCCATCCATACCTCTGTTCCATACCACTACACCAAACCTGCGCACCATACTTGAACCCCATACCTATTCTCGATGCCTGTGTGCAATACCTACACGGTATAACTGTACGCCATACCTGGACGGTATACCTGCACGATGGTCCTACATGACCAACTCAAGTACCCTTTATTGAAATCCATTCATGGCAGGGTATCTCTTTCTTTGGATCCCTTATCTAAAAGGGACTAAGTTGAAGCCTCCACCAAAACATCTTGACTTATCAAACATTTGGTAAAGGCACATCAGCGTGTATCCTTTTTGGGTTTTTATATCAATAGTCATTGGGTTCCATTATTCGTTTCACAATGGGTTAGGATTCATGGGATTTTGTGGGTTTGTATATCCAAAATCACATGGACCTTTCTCCCAGAAATAGTGTTTCGAAGTTCCTGGTTTGGAGGAGGGTTGGGTCCTAGCCTCTCCTTTCTTAACGAGGTGACCCGGAACATCAAGTATCTGGTAGGTAAGGTACAATTCACACATACTTTTCCACACAAGAAAAGTAGATGTCTCCCTTTCCTACCAGAACCAATTTCAGGGGATTCATCCTGGTATATTCCCCTCACCCTCATCCCTTTCTCCTTACATTAGACCCTTTTCCAATGTAAATAGAAGAGAGTGAAGGCTCGTCGCCTCACTCTCTTCCACGGTAGATGTGCCCTCTTCCATCAGTGGACGATGAAAAGTGTGAAGTGTCATTGTTGAATATTTCACAACCTCTTATTTATCACACCAAGCATGACTCAAGTGGGCTTAGAGATGCATGATGGTTACAACATGTGAAAATACACTCATTTTAAGGAATTAAGAGAACTCTGATTCCTGTTCAAACCAGGATACGTAGGAAGCACCTTCAGGGCCCAAACTCACTAGATACTCTCCTCATGAATCCAACCCTAATTCCCCTAATTTGGGCATCCTCTTTAGGATGTACACCCCCAAATTCAATTATCAAATTATGAATTCATCTTTTTAGGAAGTAATCCAAAACTCATCTCTCTTAGAAGACTATAATCTCCTTTGATATTTATCGAACTACGTGGGCTTTTATTCCCATTAATGTGGGATACATAGGAAGCCTCCTTGAAGTTCAAACCCAACACTTCAAACCAACCATGTTCTCCTTGGGACATATTCCCAATAGGGTTTGATCCTACTTGGAAACATATATCCTTTACAATGATCCTTGGGATGCTTTAGTATAAGTCCCATACTATATTTTGACTAAGCACCTTTCACTTAGAGTCCTTATCACACGACCTTAAAAGGTATGATGTCTCATATTAAGGGACACCAAATTACATGGGTTCTGATTCCTTTCACAAGGATATGTAGGTAGCCATTTTATGGGAATGATCCCAAGATCATAACAAACCTTCGTGTCCCTGGATTACAATAAATTTCAGATTGCCCCACTGAGTGGCTTAAAAAATAGTATCATTACGAAGATGATTAAAATAATATATAATTGGTATATTAGAGGATACCATTGATGGAGAACCTCGAATACATATAGATATTTCCATTGATGAAGAACCTTGACTGCATAAGGATGATTATAAATTTTACACATGCTAATAAGTGATTTTAAATTCCAATGGATACTTATGATATACATGGTTACTTAATAATTATTAATGAAAATATCTTAAATTTTCAAAGATAGTCTCAGAGTAGAAAATAATTCCCACCAAAAAAGGGTGTGATGAGTCTGACCTCCCATCCTCTCGACAATGAACGTTCTTAAATATTGTAATGTTAAAACATAACTAATTTTTGCCTTTGGAAAGTAGTCCCCTTTAGATAAAGAACTATTGAGAGTTTCCGATTCCATAAATAAATCCAATGGAAACCACATGGAAATAGTGATTCTTCAAAATTGAACACATACTTCAAGGAACTACGAAACAAAAATGGTGCACCCAACATGAATCCTTATCCAAGTTAATAATGTTACCCACATGTTAGGACCCTATCAATTGATAAATGAAGGCCATAGAATGGAATCAATCATGAATGTATCCTTCTAAAAAGATGTTTCTTTAATGGAGTTTGTTTTTTTTTGTTTTTATTCACTGAAATCCCTTAAATCCAATGAATGTCTTTCTTGAAGACAATATCTGTGAATTTACTAACCACTAATCAAGCTGGATTTTCATCCACGAAAAGTACGTGATCACCAACTCATCATCATGAATGTTGGGTCTCTAATGTTTTGGTGAAGGAATATCGCTAGAACGGTACAATCCTGACTTTGGAGGCTACTCGACATGCCCTCCAGGTCAACAATAATCATCGATCATCTAGCCAATGATGTCAAATGATCAAGAATAAATCAATTCCAACTACCGTCTCCAACAATTTCGTGTCATAATCCCTAGAACATAACAATAAATCCCTTCCATACAACAAGGAGGTAGATCAAGAGGTCACTCAAGCCCTTGACTCAAGAATGCAGGAGTCTTTCTTGAGGTATCCAATTAGAAATCACCTCTAGAAGAATCATGATGTAGTGATACCCCAACATGATGGTGTTGTTTCCTCTGGATGTTTGGCCTATGTCTCTCAGACTCAGGCACAAAAGACAAACCACTAGGGACAACGTCCAGTCAATAGGGAGCAGGTGTTCACCTCTTCTTCTTCCGGAGAAGACAATCGACCAAACATGATGGAAAACAATGAGCGGGAACATACAACTATCCGTCAAAATTATTTTTCTCAGCATGCTTATCTGACAAGAACCCACCAATCCCACCAGATAAACTTGGTTGGGTACCATGAATAGGCACATACACCTTCTCATAAGCAATCATCCAGTCCGCAAGATCTTCTGATTTCATTTAAAGAGTCCCACCAATAAAATAAGGTGGAAACTAGTAAACATGAACATACACCTATTTAAAATCACAAATTCTATCAACAGACTCGTCTGCAAGCATTGAAGGAAGCCCGTTAACCATACATGATGAAAAACAGCCAGTAGACACAAACACCAACCAATGTTCATCAATCCTACCGACAATCTCCTTTGGTAGGACCTGAGGAAGTCAGTCGGAAAGTTCCGATGACAAATTTGGGGTAGACCCAATTCTCTACCCCCATACGTGAGTACGGGAAATGTCCATTGACAGGAAAAGGAGGAAATGAGCAGGCACATACACCTACTCTAGATACAGAGTGGGTGTATATTCCCATTCCGGTAGCTGATGTCACCAAACACATCTTATCAATGGTGAAAGGGCAGACACATATCCCTGCCCATATTCTAGAAGAATGCCAGGATATTTTAACAAATAATTTTTCATTATTAGGGGAATAGACATATAAATCTATCCCCAAACATGGGATGACACATCAAAATTCAATCTCAGATCATATACACACCTCTTTTCTAGTCCAAGAGGGTCAGGGGGCATATTCCCCCATATTATATGGAAAACTGGATCGAGAACATACATCCATTCCAATTAATGTTAATCGGTCAGTTTTGGTAACTACTCCAAGGTAGGCACCTACACCTGTCTATTATAATAACTTCTCCCAGTAGGTGGACCTAACTAGGTATAAGAGAAAATCTAATAAAAAGTATTTCTAAGCACTATTTGAAAATCAAGAATCAAGCAATGATTTGGATCCTCTTAATGCTGGAGTTCTTGAATCCCTCAGACATACATCTATTTATGCTCAAGATCCTACCATCTAATTACTAAATTTGGGGAGTGGTAGTTGTAATTATAAAGTTCCTCATCGAACACTTCATCATGAAGGCTTGATTCAGGAAAATTAGGTCAATCCTAGGTGTTTATCTCTAGATGAGAGCCATGATAACACTCCCTGTGGCCAGAAGACCAAGGAGCAAGAAGATTTATCCCTTGCTGTAATCCAAAATGGTGATCCTCCCCAAAATGGCATTCAATGTGAAATTCCTCTCCTCAGTAGTATTCTGTATTGTCAAAATGTTTCCATTATTGACATTGTAGCGATGAGAAATCCCTCATATCTCGAGGCACTTGCAAACACAAAGCCATTCATGTCTGGTGCTGTTTCATTTGTGGGTGAAACACTTTCTCTACCAGAAGACGACTTAAGGGAATGGTCATTCTCTAAACCTCCTTTAGGTCATTTTTCTTCTAATACAGAGAAACCACTCTGGTCAGATCAAGTGGAGAAACCTCTCTTGAAAGATGAAGAATATGTGTTAAACATGAGGAAATAATTAGCTAAAGGGGAACTACCAGTCATGTTCTGGCCTTTGGAAAATTCTTAGTATGATATCCCAAAATTGATAATAGACGATTTCATTCATGACATTCGTCTCAACTTATGGGAAACTATTTTTCATTTGAAAACTAAAATCTTACCACATGATAAATATCAATATCAAGTAATGGTAATAGAAGGGTTTCAACACCAAATTGACTTGGAATCTCTCTCAGTTTCCCAACATCCAATGGTTGAAAAATAGTAGATAACCCTTCAACGTGCATGTCTCAATGATCTAATGAGACTACACCAATTAATTTCTAATTCTCATCTATTGTTCGCATCAGAGGATGGAGTGCATTGGGACCATTGCATATCACTGCACTCCAAAATTAGCATGGTCTTCAAAAAGTTGTCTCATGCATTGTTATTTTCCACAGTCGGCCAAAATCAATAGGATTTGTATGTAATCAAATTTACACTGATGAAAAGGCCTCAACTAGTTCTCATCAGAATCAGGCATAATGAAAAGAGGTTGTTGATTTACTTTTACCTCATGCCTCTGAGAATCTTGAACAAGCACCCAATTTATAGGATGTCAGGCATCAGATGATGAAAATCTCTGAAATAGCAAAATCATCTTCTAAAATGGGCGATTTAATTGATTTTTAGATGATGCACCCATCTAATGTTTGAACAAAAATATGTATAACTATAAAAGAAGTTGCATGGATTTCAGCCATAACAGTTCAAGAATCAACCCATATTTCCAGACTAGGGGCTCATTTAACTCAACCTTCAAATTAATTAGACAATGTTTAGTGATTCTATGAAGAAGAAGAATAGGATCAACCCCAGCCTTCAAGGATGGGGGAATTTTCACATCTATAATCCCCTCCTCAAAAGAAGTCAGTTATCACACGATTAAGGAAGAAGCCACAATAAAAGTTTACAACTGAACTATCAAATTATTCTATTCATGTTTCTATAGGTAAAACAGTTCTAGGGAATTATTTATACAGGAGAACATAGTCTCATGAAAAACATAAAGGGAGACTATCTAGAAGAAACGGTGATAGAATGTTATCAATGCATTATGCATCATAAAATTGTATTAACACTATTATATAAGATCCTCCAGAAAAGAAGTCCAATTTAGGAGAATTAGATGATGAAGTTCCTATCTATAATATGGTAGACACCAAAGAAAATAAAGAAGGTGTACTTACCTAAAGTGAAAGGTTTACTGAAAATCTAGATATGCCTTCAAATAACCAACCCCCCCTTCTCTAAAAGGCGTCTAACAAGGGGAAAAGAAAGAAGTCAGATTGCTTCTCAATTTTCCACTAGAGAAGTTCAATCTATTTAATATGAAAAGACATTTTCATATAAATAATATGAAATTAAGGAGTTAAAAAGAATCAATATAGAGTTACCTCAAAATAGAATTTCTGCTAGACGTACATCCCAGGAAAGTCTTCAACTTGAAAATCCAGTAGGAGGTCCTCAGAAAAGGTGATTTTTTGTAACTACAGATGCATATAACGAATTTCCTCCATTGGTTATACATCCAAGGCTGGTATCAGCACCACCATCCTTGGTTTTACCGGTCGTTGCACCAGATCATGGTCCAGTTTCTATACATTCACAGAATCCGACTCATCTGGATATTCCCCAAATGATTATGAACACAATTGAGTATTTAACAACTTGATTTGAAGCTATGGAGGAATGAGGTGCACTAGTTTAACTGAAAAAAAGAGCTTACCCAGAATGGGTGGATGCAATTCCTCCCTGCCAAATTTTGTGAATACCACATTCCAAATCATTAATGGTTTGGGAGGTCCAGAACAACACATAACACATTTTGTTTCTCATTGTGATCCTGTGATGGGAACTTCTAAAAAAAATAAGCAGTTAATATTATGTGTTTTGTGCAGTCATTACAAGGATCATATTTTTTCTTGTATACAATTTTGCAATCTCGATCAATTATTGGGTGGGAAGATCTCCATCAAAAATTCCTTCTTCAATTTAGCTCAACACTACCAAATATGATATTTTTTTATCTTACCAATTGTAAAAAAAGGGGGAATGAAAGAGTTTCAAATTCCGATGCTCAATGGAAGGGATTAATATATTCTTTATGTTTATAAATCCCTCAAGAAGAGTTGTTTCCAATATGTGTGGTAAATTTGCGTGATTAATTACGCACGTCATTGATCCCTGTGAAATACAAATGAGGGTTTTGAGACCTTAATATAATCGCTCAGCAGATTGATGACTCTGATATAGAAACTAAGGCTAAAACTCATGTAATTCTATTAGTTCTAGGAAGGATAATAGGACAGGAAAAAGTTTCTATAGTCACACTCAAACTGGCACTTGTACCTGCTTATACTTCAAGACCTTCATCCTACCAAAGGGCTCCACCTCCTGAGTATCAATAGCAATGACTGCTTCTTCAAGATGATCAAAGAGATCAAAGGCAGAAATAGTTTGAGGAATTAAAGAATAATTTTTATTCTTTCAGGAATGAGAAAATTCTTGGCTACTTCATCTCAGACTTATAAAAAATTTGGTTCTGTTTCCAAGGCTGAAGAAGCCAAATAAATATGGATATGGAGATCTATTAAATTATTGTCCCGTTCATCAGATGTTGGAACTCCCCATTAATGAGTGCCTTTTTTTTCAAAGACCTTCTACAAAATATGGTAGACTCTGGACAAGTGAAATTGAATAATTCATCTGCTCAAGAAGCATGTGTTATTGCAAGTAATCTGGAGGAAGAGGGAGAATGGAAAGAGGTTAAACGTAAATGTGTGAAAAAAATAAGATGATTGGATGATCAGAAAAATGATCAATGAGAATCATTCTATTTTAAGAACATAGTTGAAACAACCAATTGTGTCTTCTACCACTCATTCCATAACAAAACCATCTTCATCAAAATTTCATTCCTCAAAGAATCAAAGTGATGATAAAGACAAAGAGCAGTCAAAATAAGACATGCTCATGTCAAGGACAAAGTTGTCCATGACCCTGGTATATTTTATTCCATATTTCTCAAAAGAATAGAAATTTCCCCACCAAATGGTACAACCAGATCTAACTTGTCAAGAATAATATTCATTAGATGAAGAATTAATCATTGGTTATGTTAATGAAATCCATTTAATGGATCCTTATTCCAATGGTGATCCTGATTGTAGTAATCCAGAAATCCTTGTGCCTAATTGGAGAATGAGATGACATGGCCAAGTTCTAGGATATATGGAAAGATGTGGGAATTCTAGAAACCACCATTTTAATTCTACACCTACTCAAACCAAATATACGGTAAAAACTCATGGAAGAACCCTTCAACAGGATCAATAGGAACAAGGTGTTACTTCTATGAAAGACATGATCTGTTCTGACACAATTATTCTGGAAGACCAATTAGAAGCCACACCATCTTCCTCTCAGCAAGTGAATAGACATATTTAGTCTAATCTTCCAAATTCAGGAATATCTCTCGCTTCTTCTTCAACACAATATAAGACTACATCTTACGCATCAACATCTAAAGCACCTCGAAAACCACATCTCCATAAAGAGAAACATAGACCTTTGGACTAAAAGTATGTGGTCTTGAAACAATTAGCCCATGTAATATCCATGTTGTCAATTCTGGATTCTTTTAATCTATCAAAAGATCCGGGAGAGGCCCTCATTGAGGAATTGTTAAGTCTTTAAAAGTTTTAAACATAAGTTGATGCATCTCAGTTTTATCTTATAGAGAGTGATCCTACATAATGTCATGCAGTCATATCTTTTACAGATGAAGATGATGACCATGTTGTACATGGGCATATAAGACATTTGTATCTGTCTGGAAAGGTCAATGAAATAGATATCTGACGAGTCTTCATTGATAATGTTTTCAAGGTCAACCTCATTCATGATCATACACTTCTTCGATTGGGCCTAACTGAATATGTCTTATCTCTTTCAACTATAATGTAACACCACAAGCTTCCATGGTACTCTTCTATTTGAATAATACAATAGCGTGTGTTGTAGGCAACACTGAGTTCAAGAGCACCACGACTAACCAAACTAGCCATTCAAAAGTGGTTATGAATAGTATTAACTGAATTTTAAATTTTATATTATCCTTATAATTTTAGAATCAATATTATGAGTTTCTAAGACACAATTTAAGAACAAATTCATTTTTTCTGAAACAAGAAGTATTTTTAAAAAAAATGCAATTTTACCGCCTTTTAATAGAAAAGCCTTTTTAATTCCAATATTTGAAACTTTTAAATATTCAATTTGAAAACATAATTTTTTTTTATAATTGGGACATAAGAATTTAGTTTCAATAAATTTTTGGTGTTTTTCTGATAACTTTCATATTTTGACGAATATTGAAAATTACTAAATTTTAAATAAAAACATTTTTTTAATAGAAATAATTAACAATCATAAATTATGAATTTGAGTGGTTTTAAAGCATATTTAGAATATATTTTTACCATTTAATACAATTTTGGTTATTGGACGTAATTTCACATTTAAATTGGACATAAACAAGTGTCAATCTTTTGATAGCTATTATATCTTAAAAATACGCCTTTTGGTGTTGACCACGGGAATTAATTTTAAAATGAAACTTATATGTTTTAAATTTGGTAAAATAGACAGAAATTTTGGATTTGTAATATCGAAATTATCCTAGGGTGAATTTTTGGTATTTTTCTGAAAACTTTCAATTATTGATGAATAGTGAAAAAAACTGAGTTATTATTTAAAACTGGATTTTTTTAAATAATAATTTATTTTCTTTAAATTAATTTTAGGTCAAAATAGATACATAATACCTATATAAATTCAATTTAATTCATTGGAGTCAGTTTATAATAATTTTAGACATATAAAAATTTTAATCGAACTTCTTACCATTATTTACTCACCTCCTAGGAGCTTTTGCAAATTCACATAAAACATAATTTTACTGCTTCTGTGAGCTTAATTTCAAATATACGAGAGACATGGTTAATATAAAGGATTAAAATGTGGTTCAATGAGATGAAAATAATTTTTGGTGAATAATAACTTTTTTACTTTTATTTAACATGGTTAAAAGTAAATAGGGTAATTAAGGGAAAAAATGATATTAATATTACCATAAAACAAGTCCTAATTATATTGGACAAGTTTATCTTGACCATAAAAACCTTAGGAATAAAATATTATCATTAATGTCCACTTGGATTATATTTGGACATTTATTATTATTTAATTAAAAGAATAGTTAAAAGAGTTAAAATCAAACTTTAATAACTAAATTTTTTTTAATAAAGATTTTTACATAATATAAGTTCGATTATAAATATTAATTAGAAATATAAAAATATTTCCTACCTCATGGTATTTTATTTATAATTTTTAGACATTAAATAAATAAATTTATTAGTGACACAATGATGATGCAATAATTACCTTATTCATTAATGAATCAAATAAATGGTATTATAAATATTAAAATAAATATAATTTCAAAGTTTTTATGACATCCAAGAATTTTATAGTAGAATATTACATGTTAGTATTGATTCAATATTTTTTTAAGTAATAATTTTGATATTATTTTAACAAAAAACAAATACCAAATAGTGTCAAAATCGACATAAAATTGTTTTTAAAACAAATATTATATTATTAATTGATATAATGGTCCTAAAAATCTAAGGTTCAGACAAAAGACTTATATAATAATATATATGACATTAATTAACCAATTGGGGTATGATTGGTAGTATATAGTAAGTTTATTAACCATATAGTTTAAGAATACAAGAAGACACGTTAAAAGTTAAATTTTTTCACTTAGAGTTAAATCTAAATGATTAGGTTAAAAGGGTAACCTAAACTTGTATAAAACCTATTGGTTGAGTTTTTTCCGAACTATCCACAACTTATACTTTAATTAATCAACTTTTTAGCCATTATAAACCAAATATGATTTTATTGTAAAATAACATTTTAAGTTTTTTCCTAAGGTGCTGCTCACCCCTCTTATAAACGGGAACTCCCCCTTCTCTATAATTAACACATTCTAAGACATTTGGCTCGACCAAACCCTGACCAAATACCCTCTCAACTATCCTACCTTCAACTTAGAGGACTTAGTTTGATCATAAAGCCAACCTACAGATCCCTTTTGATCAAATCAAAAGGAAGAACCCAAAGAAGAGGTAATGATTTCGCCACCCTCTTTCAAGTTTTTTTCTTCTTCCACTTCATTTTTCTTTGTTTTTTCCATTAAAAAATAATAAATCCATTATATTCTATATAATTATATGTTATTATAATTATGTTACAACCAAATTCATTATTCTATCCACCCTTTGAATGATATGTCATCATACGTGCATACGTACGGATTACCATCTCCACGTCGTGGTGTAATTGTTATTCAATACATTATTATTTGGATATGTATAATAATGATGTGTATTTTATGTAAATAATAAATATAACATGATAAGGATTATTTATATATTATATAAAATCCAATTATATATTATATTAATATCAAAATAATGATATTTTCACTCATGTGTATGTACGGATTACCGTCTCCACGACGCGATGAGATTCATTTCCAAGTTCACCATTCATCGACAATTATAAAAATATATATTACTATTAAGTATGAAATATATGACATAATAATTCTACTGGATATATATATATATATTTATATATATAAGTATTTATGTACTTACATATATCTTATTCACTTACTTCCATTCAATACTATATGAAAACAGAAATAGTGTTTATGCGTACGTACGGACTACCATCTCCATAAATGGTGTTTTCCTTTTCATATATACGTCTATTATAAATTTTTAGATTTTATATTCTGGAAGTATTTAAATCATGTTCTAAGTGATACAATCAAGAGTAACAAGTTAAAACACGTACGATAAAGAAAGAGATTATTACCCAAAATATTAATATAACATAGAAATTATTATTAAATGGGTAGTATAAAGTCATAAATGAATAATGTATGATATCATAAAAATTAATATGGTTCTGGTATAATTTAATAACGTACTATAGTCTTCATACAGGAGGCTAAACGTATCCTCGACTAAAGGAAAGTGCAAGGTAAGGGGTTTTCATCTCACTCCTAATTCCCGTGAGATTCATGCCATATTGACACTATTACCTTTTGTGTGGTGTATGTACTGCCCATAATTGTATTCTTTATGTAATAAACTTTAATTTATGTGTATTTACATATTCATTGTATGATAACTCTTTCATGGGGTGTATGTTTCATATGTTACCAAATTGGTAAGGGTTTATTTCACAATCTCTTCATTATTCGAGATTTTTTATAAGTGATTATCTACTGGGACCTCTTTATCATCGACATCCATGTTTCATAAAAATGTATTCCAAATCATTTTTACTATTTACTATACTATGGGTTAAAGTCATTTATACCCTTGTTTTTATTTTATAAAATGGTTTGAAAGGAATATTTCCTTCGTTTTCCAAACAAGGTCCTTTTTAACCTTTTCGACAAAATTAAGGTACGAATGTCTTTTTTTTTCTTATACGGCGGGTGCGGCTATTTTCCACCATTGTAAAGTCTTCAAATCTTCCCTTACAAGCTTATAAGAATATTTTCAAAGTAAATGTTATATTTTATAATAATGTGACTATTAAATGATTTCAAAAAAAGAGATATTTATCTCAAATATTTTGATTTCATCTATGTCAACATCATTTTAAATGTATTAATGATTTATTCTTATAAACCATTCTCATTAATGTCCATGTATTAAAAATGGGTGTAATGATTTATTATATGTACATTAATTTTTAAAAATTAAAAATTCCTTTTAAAACTTTCAATGTGGTATGGGACACTTTGATTAAAAAATGTCTTTAAATGTCTTCCTTTCTAAATTGTGTGACTTTTTAATGTTTTCATGAAAAGGGATATTTCAATGAAATAGTTTAACAAATCATTTCCATCTATGTCAAATCCTTTAATGGATTTTAATATTGTTTTGAAGTTGATTTATTATGATACAAAACTTTTGTATTGTATTGAAGGTTTTGTGATATGTTTGACTGTGGATGTATTATTTTTATACCATTCATGGTTTATGGAGAAAGTATTGATATTTCTTATGCTAGTTTTAATACTAATGTTTATGTTATGTTTAAACCTTTTCATATGGGAATGAATTGGACTTAGTAAGTGATGGGTGGAGCCTACTATAGCTCCTCGATGCATCAGTAGGTCTCATGAGACAAACTAGTGTCTTGGAACAAGGCCTTGACAAAATCTTATTTGTAGTCTTGGCACGAGGCCTTGGCTACGTGGTTATGATAGTCTTGAATTATGCATTCCATCATTATGAGAGTGGTTATTGATATTTCATTTGATTATTCGATTAGTAGAATATCCACATGAAAAAGTAAATGGCATTATTTCCTTTTATTTCTGCCATATTATGCTGAAGTTCAAGTTTAAAACTCTTTTGTTTTAGTTATATACATTGCCTTAAATGTTTATGCTTATTTTTGAAGGTTTCCGCTGTATTGCTTACCCTTACTGATCGTTTGAGCTCGCCTCTTTCAATGTTTTATTTTCCTAGGATTCCAAGAAGTGTATTGTGATTGATATGCAGGGTTAAGCCAAGGGAATAATGGTGTTAATATAGGATTATTTATATTGTTTTGTATATTATAAAGTGTAATGTAACATTCATGTATGTAATCTATTTTCCAAGACTGTTAAACCGATCGGTCCTTCAAGACTTGATTCCTTTTAATCATGCCAATGTATTAAAATAATGCATCGACTCCGGGTAACTGGATTTGTGGTGTTACATATAATGTTACAAGGTTATGAAAAGAATGAAAAATAACCTCTGGTTGAAATTACACTTATAACTCAGTTTAGAGATCTTGTGTCTAATTTAGATTTCATGGTTGTTCGTCAGGACACAGCCTTCAATATTCCACTTGGAAGGCCTTGGTTGCATCAACATGCATCCATACCTTCATCATACCACCAGTGTCTAAAATACCATTTCAATGGTCAAATAAATTTTTTTTATGGTGACAAGGCTCCATTCAAAACATGTGAATCTAAATACATTGAGTTAGAGTTTTATCACACAAAAGGAACAAATTCCATGATGAAGAAAATAACCAGAGTTAATGCTCCAAATTGATTGGAAAAGATTCCAGCAAATCCATTCATGCATTTGAGTATAGATTATGTGCTACCCATCAATCAAATTGATAGGGTAAAACCAAATCCATGTTATTATCTAGTAATTTACATAATGTCATTTGTGTAAATTGAGCCTAACAATGTGGGAGAAATTACTAATACACCAAGAAATTATGGAAGCCTGAATGGAGATGTTTTCATTTAATCTGTTGAACTACAACAAGCCTCTACTTCCTCAATCAGAGTAGAAGAAATTGTATCAATGCTATGGGAAGACAAAGATTTTTATTTTCAATCCATCAATCCATCTTTATTACCATAGGAAGACCCTTCGTTATCAATAGGGTCAGATATTGTGGCCTTTTCTTTGAAATGATCAAATTCTAACGCCTCCCCAAAATCTGGATGTTTTTCCTTGTCATGTACCATGCAAATGGAAACATAAGAGGTAACACAAAATGAAGGTGAAGAGGAAGATCTCAGGGATTATCCTCCAACATTTGAATAAGGTGTCTCTACCACTATATGAACTCAAAGAAATATATTTGGGTAAATAATAAGATCCACGCCCCACTCTAATTAGTGCGGCCATGAACTATGAAGAGCAAGAGGTGTGTAAATCCATTCTAAAACAACATCGAGATATATTTTCATTGAATAATATAGAAATTCCAGGTCCTAATACTGATGTAGACACCAATCATTTGGGTTTTTAAGAAAAACATCGCGGATTTAAGCAAGCAGCAAGGAGGACACACCCAACTCATGCCACTAAAATTGAAGTTGAAGTTGATAAAAATATAAAGGATTACATCATCGGGGAAGTTCAATATCCTAATTGGAAATCCAATATTATCCTAGTGAAAAAGAAGAATGTAAAATTTAGTTTCTGTATTGATTTCAGAGATCTTAACTGGAATTTTCCTTAAGATGATTTTCTAATACCGATTATAGAACTTCTAATTGATGAAAAGTCTGTCTATGAAACACCATACATCATGGATGGATACTACGGGTATAATCAAATCTGAATGTCCCCATAAGATGAATAATCTAAAGACTTTATAGCCCCTCAAGGTGTGTTTTGCTATCTGGTAATACCCTTTGTCTTAAAGAATGCAGACGCAACATACCCACATGCCATGCACCATATCATCAAACCCTTCTTATGGAAATTTGTTGAATGTCATGTGGATTATTAGGCAGTGAAATACATACAACATTCCAATCATTTGGATGATATGGAAACCATATTCAATAAACTTATTCAACACAGTTTGAAGATGAAACCCTTGAAATGTGCTTTCGGGGTAACCTAAGGAAAATTCCTTGGCGTCATTGTACTCCATCATGGTATCAATGTTGATCCTCAGAAAAAACCAATACATAGTATGTCACCACCTAGAAATTTTAATGAATTAAAAGGACTCCTAGGACACTTGTCCTATATTCATTGCTTTATCGACAATTTTGAAGGAATGTTTTTACCTTTCACCAAATTAATTAAGAATGGATTCACTTAACAATGGACTGAAATTTACAAGAATCATGTAATACCCTCAAGAAATATCTATTGAGTCCACCAGTATTGATTCCTCATTTTGAAAGAATATCACTTATTCTATATGTAACAGATTTAGATGGATCACTAGGTGCCTTCTTTTCCCAAAAGAATTATGTTGGGAATGAAAACAGCCTTTACTATCTCAGTCAAACTATGCTTGATGCAGAAACTCAATATTCAAGTATTGAGAAGTGCTTCTTGGCATTAATCTTTGTAGTTTAGAAATTAAGGCACTACCTGCAATATCATGAGTGTAATTTTTTTCCTTGTAATAACCAGCTCAAATTTATCCTTAGTCATACTATGCTTACAGGGTGTCTGGCATAGTATCCGATTATTTTTCAATAGTTTGATGTCCATTCTGTGCCTCTAAAGGCAATAAAAGGCCATGCTCTGACTGATTTTTGTTCTGAGCATCCATCTATGGAAGATACATCGTTTAATACTGAACTTCCTGATGAAGAGTTCTTCTCTATTCAAGATAATTCCCAAACATGGGAAATGTAATTTGATGGTTCTTCTAGCAATCCAATAGGGAAGAGACTCGAAAACCCTAAACTCAACAAGCTTGGATTAGGAATTGTCATTATTTCCCCAGAAAAGGCTATATTTCCCTATTCATTCCTACTTATTGGAAGGTTGTACCAACAATGTAGTAGAGTATCATGCTCTCAACGCATGTTTGGAATTGGCCCTTTTGGTGAAAATTGATCATTTAAGGGTAAAAGGTGATTCAAAATTGGTAATAAAAAAAATAAATGGGGAATAATCTATTAGAAAAGAAGAGTTAATCCCTTTGTGTGATTACATCCGAGAGTTAATGGCTGAATTTCCCTCAGAGCTGACATTTTCCTATTCCCCACAATCACATAATTCCAAAGAAGATGCATTGGCTAATGCAGCTACAGCCTTGGAAGATCCAAATTAGGATGAGACTGTTATCATTATAACCCATAGCCATGTGGTTTCAACTTTTGTTCAAACCAGAAGGGAATAAATTAATGAAATTAGCTCAATTTTTCAACAGTATGGTCATACCATGGGATGGAGAACATCCATCATGTAATATCTTCAAAATGGGATTATTCCACCAAATAGGGTTGAGAAGTAACAAATCTGGCAATGAGCGACCAATTTTTCTCTTTATGATAGTACAGGATGCCAAAAGATTCGTTAGATGCATGGATTTGAAGGAATCATCTTAACATGTATTGATGGAGAAGAGACCACAGCTCTCATGAAAGAAGTACACTTAACATGTATTGATGGAGAAGAGACCACAGCTCTCATGAAAGGAGTACATTCAAGATCTTGTGGTGCCCATCAATCTGGGCATATACTCTCCAATCAGATCCAATGTCTTGGATACATTTGGCCTTCAATGATATAATATTGTACAACTTACACTAAAAAATTTCGTCCATGTCATGTGGATTTTAACTTCATTCATCAACCCCCAGTGTTGCTACAAATAGCTAAATGCTTCTATCCATTTGCCACATGGGTACTGTATGTGGTAGGGACTTATCCCCCAGCCCTGACTATGTAGTTAAAGTTTTTTAACTCTACTACTGAATTATTCTCTAAATAGGATGGGGAAATACCTCTCAAAGAATTTCGAGCCAATAGAATTGGTAGTTTTTTCAAAAATAATATCATCACTAGATTTGGATTCCCTCATACTATTTTGTCGGGCAATTGCAATAATTTTTGTTCTGCTGATGTAAAAAAGTTGTATGAGGAACATAATATCAAGTCCAACAACCCAACTCGATGTCAAGCTATGTCCAATGGATAGATAGATGCATTCAATAAGACTATATCAAATATACTCTAGATGATGGTGGATAAAGATAATATGTCATGGACTGAAAAACTTTTGAATTCTTTATAGGATTATCGGACAAATACCTGTACAGCTACCCAAGCAACTCCTTATTCAATATTATATTGAATTGATGTAGTTTTTCCAATTGAAATACAATTAACTTCACTTATGGTTTCAATCAGTGATCAATTTTATACAGATGAAAGATATCAGAAATTGTTTGATGAGTTGGAATGATTAGACGAGGGAAGGTTTCATACTTTACATCATTTATAATTCTATCAAAATAGAATACCAATAGCTATTAATAAGAGATTTCTCCTTCGTTAATTCCTTCTAGGAGAATTGGTATTTGTCTTTTGGACTCTAATGATACAAGGGAAGAAACCTCCAAAACATGAACCAAAGTTGGAATGACCATATTCCATACATAAGGTCTATTCAAATAGAGCCTATGCTTTAATCTCAATGGATTTAGAGATCATTACTACTCCAACCAATGTGAGATTATTGAAGAAATACATTGTGTAATTATACACATTAGTCCTCACTGCAAGACTTTAAACTACATAGTACCTTGTCCTTGCTTCAAGACATAAAACTTCACAGCCCCCATGTCTAAGTTGCAAGACATTAAACTGCATAATAACCATAAGCGTCCATGCTGCAAGACATTAAAATACATAGCATCTTCGACCTTGTAGCATGATGTTAAACTACATGACATCATTTGTAAAACTAACATTTTATCTATAAGACATTAGAATATCACATAATAAAATGTCATTTACGCCATCAATACTCCATAGTAGTACATGAGTCCCTTTCTTTCCTATGTCAGAGTCAGATCTGCGTAGAGACCATGTATCAAGAACTACGTATGGATTGATTCTAATTTTCAATGAGATACGTAGAGACACTTAAATCTCTAATTTTGGGTCCAACTCCATTCATAAAATCTACTTATTTTCTTTTCTCCTCTAGTGTATGAATCAGATCTGTACAGAGTGTTTCCTTAAGATATATGATTTGGTCCTTATAAAATTTTATGTCTTAACAATTTACCATTATCTTAGAATGTGTTAAAATCCCCCATTATTCATGTCAAACATAGCGTGAGGAATTATTGTTTAAATAACAATGTATTACTTGATTATCATTTATTTTGAGATAGGTATAGACACCTAGAACTCCAATCTTGGACCTAACCGCGATAAAAAAAACCCTTTATTTATTGTATATGAATCAAATATGCATTGGAAATGTTTTAAGAATTTTGTATGACCTTATCCTTTCCCCAACAAGACATATAGCGACACTTGTGTGTTATCCCTTAACCTAGTTACAATATGCCTTTTCCTTTCACATTGGTTCATCTTCCTCCTTACCGCATGACGTTAAACTGCATGGAAATCTAATACCCCTATTCTTCATTTTCATCACCTTTTCATTATAAGATAAAACCTTACTCCTCTTTTTTTCTCAGACCAAGCATAGATCATTTGTGCTTATGAAATGGGTAAATGGATCCTTTATATAAGTTGTTTTAATTTATAATGGGGTTAATAATTTCCTCACAGTATGACTTAAAACTGCATAGTATAATGTCCTCACTACAATATTTAAAACTAAATTGTATAATTTCCTCACTATATGACATAAAACTACATAGTATGATGTCCTCACTACATGACTTATAACTACATAGTATAATTTCCTCACTGAATGAATTAAAACCAAATAGTATAATGTCTTAATTTCATGACATAAAACTACACGTCACCATATTCATTCAAAGGAATCAAATAAAGTCTCTATTTTACATATGAGTCAGATCTATGTAAATGACATCAAACTCATGGTCAATATTGATTCAAATATTTCTCATAAACATTGAACATAAACCCTTGTCCATATTTCACACTCTTAATCTTGAATATTACCAGATCTTCATAATCTTTCTTACAGTTTTTTGGTGGTAGGATTTCTAATACTCGAGATCTCTTTTGACTAACTATGCAGCTTGTTCCCTTAGGCGACATTTCCTATCTTGCCGACATAACATGAATGTTAGCTAAAAGATGCCATTATTTGGATATAGAGAATATTCCCCAGTCAGACCTTCATAATACAACCCCTATAACAAGTTTTTTCAAGTAATGGTATCATTGTTCATATTTATTGTATCTTTCTCCCCTTTATTCTTTGATGCCAATATACAAGAATCTGTATTTTAAAATAGTCATTAAAGTATATATGTCCCATTATCTTACTCACAATCTGAGAATCTTCAATACCGTGGTTTACACATTTGCTTCAATATGTGTTCGATACACTAGGTAATAACCTTGAAATCACTTGGACACATGTTATATATTGTTTCTATTTCTGGTCCTAGTTTGATGACTTAAAACTAAAGACACTATATCTTTTACATTTGGGTCAGAACATTGTTAAAGTATTATTCCTCCAATTCTATGGACATCATGATTAGAAATTACATTTCCTTATTCAGGTACCCTTTACATAAACCAAAATCTATGCTTTGGAAAATTTGAATCTCCATAAACTTTCTTCGACTTTTATAAATATAATGTCAAACTTCTGAGATCTCTTTTTCCTGACTATGTAGCATGTTCCCTTAGGTATCCTTGCATAAGTTGCATACATAAAAAGTCTTCCAGTCAAATGGTACCACTATTTGTCTATGCAGTATATGCCCCAGTTGGCCCTACATAATACATACCCCATAAGAGGTTTGTCAAGTAATGGTATCTTCTTTTATAGAAAAGACTTCCTATAATACATTTATCCCTTTTCCCATATCATTCCTCGGTTCCAGAAATTCATAAATCATAGTTTATAGTTTTCCCTTCCATACCTAAATATGATGGTATTTTTCCAAACAAATTATCCAGAAATTAGGATAGTTTTCCCATACCTTTGGTCAGAGCTAAAGACCATAAATTAAAGACACCCAATGTCCTCACTGCATGACTTAAAATAACACTGTACAATTTCCTCACTGCATGAATTAAAACTGCACAATACAATGTCTTCACTCCATTACTTAAAACTGCATAGTACAATGTCCTCACTGCATGACATAAAACTACACATTACAATGTCCAAAATGCATTACATAAAACTGCACAGTACCAATGTCCTCATTGCTTAACTTAAAATTGCACAGTATGATATCATAAATCCCTCCTTTTCTGATAATATTTTAGCCATTACTCATACACCAAATTTGTATAGAAATATTTTTATTATTCATGAAATATGTCGGTATAAAATAGCCCATTTTCATTCTTTAAATTACTTTCGTGGTTTGGAGTCACCTGAATCTTATCTTATTTTCCTTATCTATCAACAAAAAACAAAAAATTTCTAAGATCTCTTTTTTCTTGACAATGAAACACTCGCCCTTAGGTGGCCTTGCATAAGTTTCCTACATAACAGGCATGTAAGACAGAAGACACCACAATTTGGCTATACAACATATACCCTAGTTGGCCCTACATAATATAGCCCCCATAAAAGGGTTTTTAAATAATTGTAAGTTCATTCCTGGAAAATACACCCCTTATGTTGATATAGGCTAGAAATTTGGTGACCCTAGAAATATTGGCTCATGATTCCCCTTGTAAATATTTAAAGAATATTGAAGCAATTATTAGCCATAGAGTTTTGTGTATTATTTAATTCAATATTTATGGTCAATGCTATTCGACCCTATATATTATCCCTCTATAGTCCACCATGCATGAATATAAACTAATAAACAACAAAAGACCTGGTACTCATTAGATTGAGAACCTGTGAAGGGAACTCTAAATAATAGTCGAGTCCTAGCTCACTAAACATACATATTTTGTATGATTTAGGTAATATTGAGCAATAAAAAAAAGAGGTCAAAAGATTCAAAATTTCTGAGGTTATCCATATAACCCTAGAAACAATAAAATTTTGCACATTAGGTCCCTCAACTTAATAATTTTTTTTGATCACATCATTATTCATATTATAATAATGATTGTTTAACATAAAAAATCATTTTCATCATTTACCTTTCATATTGTAATCATGAATAGAAATAATGAATATTTACATGATTGAAAACAAAATTTCATTCAATAATATGAAAATATAGGGCCATCGACTAAATGGAGCCTCTCTATCATGTTTTAAAATAAAATCTCAACATGACATTTCATTTGTTGGACCGCTTCATAAGCTATATCAGTTTCATGTTGATGTTGAAATAGTTGAGCTACTCCAGTCTCCATAGCCTGATGAAGTGCATCCTTAGCAGTTGAAATGGTACTCATTCCCTCTAATTGGGTTCATACCAATTTCCGATTCAACTGCTCAATCTTTTTATGAACAACATCCAATAGTTTTTTTAAGATATAACATATCCTTCGTGGTCTCTTTGATTTGTTAGCTAATTTCGAGTGATATCTTGTTAGGATTTGGCTTCACCTCAACTAATGTAGCATGAATGCCCTCAATATTGATGAGTTGTTTAACCTCTTCAAAATCTTGTTGAAGCTTATGCTCCCATTCCCATCGGTGAATAGTCTCTTTCATGGCATCATACACTGGATAATAATTAAATCCCCCAAATCCCAATATGTTAAATAATGCTGGGAGTTTTGAAAAATGGGACAATAATTCATCAAATGATTTTTCATCAATTATGCTCTAGATATGTCACCATGTCATCTTACATGACATGCCAGGAGCATATTGTATCTCTAAGCACGAATCTGAGTCACTACCATGATGTTAAATGTACTTTGGAGATAGGTCGCTTAAAGAATTTCCTTGTTCTAGTTCTCTGGGGATAGTAGAAGATTTACTATCTGATTTAGGAACTCATAACCCTATATGATTAATCATGATAGTTATATGTTTCAAATGGAGGAAACAAATATGATCCAAACAGCTAATTATATTTACCCAATAATAAGTCAGTTACTTGATTGGATTCATTCCCCGTATTTTTCGGCTTAGTGTTTTGAGAAGATGTTTCACGATAAGGGGAATTTCCTTGAATATGCTCAGTTATGAAATTTGATGGCTCTAGAACATCTATTGATAACGGATCCTCTGTAGGTATTTCCCCATCCCCTGTGGAAGGATAAAGTGGAACACCCTGTTCCTGAAGAGCCTTTGTGACATTTTCTAGAAATAAAGATACATAAGGAAAACATGGATGTAAACAATCAAGATAATGAACAAATTATGTATGGAAGATGCTAGAATAGGGACTAATTCTCTTGTAATTCCTCATAAAAATCCTCAAAGTACTTCATAAAACCTGGAATATCAATATTTGGATTAAGGGTTTCCATCATTTTAGTGTATATGGCCTGAAATGTTACAACATCCTCACCATTTAAGGTATCAAACAAACATTAATTGATGCCAAAATTGGCTCTGCTGACATTTTGTTTTGATGGATCTTCAATTGGTATGACATAATCAGGTCTTTATAGGTTTAGTTCAACATCTGTATTTGTCTTAGATTGCCTTGTATATTCATTCATTTCCTTTGAAGCAATAGTAATATCTGTGTCGACTATTTCAGGATCCTTTGATAAAATAACTAAGGTATGTATTTAATCATACCATGGATTTCCTCTCTCTCAGCAGATCCCAGAGTAGGTATAGTTGAATCCTTTGATGATTTATATACTAAAATTGCAGATTCGTCAACATGAACCTGAATTTCCCCTAGGGATTATTTTTGGTCTTGAAGAATAATCTCTTAATCCCTTGAGAGAGCATAGATACATAGACCCTTAAAGGGGATAAAATGTGGTCACTATAATTTATTCAAAAGGATTTATTCCTTAAGGATCATATAAATACTTACTCCTTCGACAATCACTTCGAATCAATCTCTTCTCTCTCTTGTGTTTTTGTTCAAAAGCATGGGGAGAGATTGAAACACTCCTATTTTTAGCACAAACGTGAGGTAATGGATGAAGATTATCTGTCTCCATTACCCCAGTTAGGATTCTTGGTCCTAGAGAATGTTCTGTCTACCAGGGAGGATTATTTTTTTCATCAATAGGAGAGCCTACAGGACAATACTTTGGTGATTCGAGATTTGTTCTGAAGCGTCCTTCTCTACAGTCAAGGTGGAAAAATACATTTTCATCATGATTAATGATGATAAATGGTATATAAGAGTTGACACAAAAAGAAAAATGTAAATAAATTCTTAGTATTAACATAAATATCCCACTCCTCATTAGAGTTGATAATTAAACCATCACGGACTCCTGTGTCCAGCATATGAGATACTCATATAGAGGATAGGATTTTTTCATCTGTTTCACATAAAAAACCTACATCTTCACAATATACTTATGTACATCATCCATATTATTGTCTGGATTACAATCAGAAGGTGCCTTGAATTCACCAATATCTGGTATTCGAATGGTACATTGGAGAAAGGCCCATTCATCCCTAAGATTGTGGGTTACACTCTCACAATTATGAATGGCTGAAGGTCACACATAATTCAATCTTGGTATAGTTGACTATGGAGGAAATTCAACACCATCTGATTGGGGATCATTTTAAGGCCTCCTTTCTTCAAAAATTTTAACAGAAGGAATAAGAATCTCTATTTGATGGTGGTGACTAGATCGCCCTAGCATCGAAGGTTTTTCTTCTGTAGCCCTGGTCTTCCTGGTATACCTCCTGCGAAGATGTTTTGAGGGCTCTAAAACTTCTGAAACTTCTGTATCATCTCTATCTATGTACTTCATACAATGATTTCCATGTGCAACAGTCATTGTATCCACCACTCGATATATTCCTTTTTTCAAAGCTTCTAGAGGATATGAAGAATCCCATGATTTGGCATGCCGAGCTTCCAACTTGATCGATGCATCTGATGGAGGTAATGTAATCGACAATTTGGATACCCCTAAAGCCATTAGAATCCATAATTGTTTCACTACCATTGGGTGTTTTTCATGGCGGACATACATGGGTGAAAATGTATTTGATTGTTGAAGACACATAAACTAATTAGATAATCTATAGGGGATGTAGGTCTCAAAAATAATTTCACCGTCTATCTTGGTTTATAACACGCCGTCCCGAAATTCCATCATATATGATCTCAACTCATAATTATTTTCCTTTATATCATAAATAATTGTTCCAAATGGTCGGTTACCAAAAGGAAAGAAGCTAAATTCTCCAGAGACATTCAATACCTTCAGCACCTTATTAGGTCTAAAATTTAGAGGCATAATACTAGAAACATTCTGTAAGAATGGGGTGAATTGAGCATTGGGAACTCCAATAGAATTAAAAACTGAGTATAAAGAAAAATGTGCTATAATCTATCCCCCAACACATGGAATGGCCCTAAAATCCTGAATGGAGCCTTCCCATTGTATACATGTAGAAGGGGATGGTAAATTATGGCTAATACTGGGGTTTCTAGCCTAATATACTTCCCTTATACCAATTTAGCTGTAATGACGAAAGTCCTTGATCTTACACCACCTCCGGATTCACAGACTAGAAGCAAATAAATGCTTAGCCACAAATAAAAGAAGGCAGATAAGTGTAATTTTGCATATATATCAGGTTGGACTTTATATCCCCAGTGCTTATAATCACCTCTTTCCAGCGTAGGCCAATATGTTCCTTAACTTCCTCGGCTATCTGCAGAAGGAAAAACAGTATGACATCCACATGTTGGACCTTCCTCTGTTGTGGGTTGTAAAAGTGAATCCATCCACACTATAGCATGGAAATATTTCTTATCCTTAGGTGAATTATTTTCTATCTTAAATAATTCATGATCCAGCGGTGGTGGTCTAGAAGAATCACTCCATGATATAGTAGGTGGAATGAATTCATCATATATTTCCCCAAGAATGGGAATTCCCGCAATTTGGTAAATATCCTAGAGACTAATACCAACTTCACCATGCGTTAAATGAATGGAATTCGTTTTTGGACTCCATCAGCTTAGTAATTAAAGAATGCATTAATTTTTATAAACATAAGTATTCCCCATCTAGACAACATCATAGATATGAATGTCTGATAAATCTTTTCTGAATTCAGCACAAGTCTGACATACCTAGAATGCCTACACCACTCAGGTTTTACACCCCATCCAGAATGAAGGTCCCAATATCCATTACAACCATTGGATTGATCTGTTTGAGATGTCTGAAAAGTGGAATCATAACAATGTGGTCTTGTCTCTAAAACATTATCCTTCATATCGGGAGTGCAACCACTATGATGAAAGATGAAACTAATAGGGATAGTTCCTTCTTTTTCCGGAACCCCCTTGAACAAATATTCATACAATTGCATTTGGAATACTGAAGAAAAAAATTCATTGGAATGTTCTTTTTAATAGATGGAACATGGGAATCGTGAAAAAGACCATGTCCGTAGAAGGGTAAATAAGGACTTTGTGCATAGTCATGTTGGTACACAATTAGACCCTTCCATAGCGTAGGAAGAGTACTCTCAACAATGTCATAATAGCTTGGTTCGATGATCTTCATCATTTCATCTTTTCGAGCCTCAACTTCTTCAGCACGAGTCATAAAATGAGTCATTCATTCATGAAAAAGAATTACCAAACCTGTGGGTCAGAATTTTAAAGAGAAAATAAAAAATTTGGCAAAAAACATTGTTCGTGTAGGTTCTTCGACGAGGCATGTCGTGTATGTCCTTCGATGATGACTGTCATGTAGGTCCTTCGTCAAGGGTCCTAGAGCATGTACTTAGATGAATTCATTTCGCGTTGCTCCATCCCTTAAAATAATTTTACCTTGGAGAAATTTCAAGGAAATTATGCGAGAGTACAAGGCAATAGGAGCTGGGCGAACGAGCAACACAACGAGAGCTACAAAATTTATGAGAATGCACATATGATGAAAAAATCATGCTGGGTGAGACCTATTTATATGAAAATAAAGACCTACGTGTCTGAACTGTGTGCATCCTCTTCGCACCGTACCTCCGTGAAGCATCTGCGTGGTAAACCTGTGTGGTAAACCTGCATTGTTCGGCAACACTCCCCTTAGGAATTGACCCTATTTTTACTTTTCGGGTCCAATCCTAGGGGGGGTATTTTATTGACACTACTTAAGAATGTAACAAAAAAATATTATGAAGAAATCTCTGGGTATTTTAGAACCCAAAGAAAGGTTCGAAGATTAAAAAAATATATCAAAATATTCCCAAAGAGCTTCGCGATGGACTAGCTTCACAGGCCCGCGTGACGGAGCTGCACAACTGACCTACGTGATGGAGTTACACGACGGAGCTCCATTTTAGAGGATGATTTTTGCACCTATGTAGAATACATGTGTGGTGAAGCTGTGCAAAATACATGATCGGGAAATATCTCTTCGACCAGGCCCATCTATGCCTATTAATATAGCCCTTGGGCTCCCCATTTTAAGATTGAAAAAAATTGACAGACTCTTTGAAGCTCCCATTGCGTAGATATTTCACATAGATCCCTCAAATGGTCTTATGTATCTCTCTAAACCACTATATAAGAGATTATTAAATGGAATAAGAATGTTTTGAATGTCTTCACATTCTTTAGTCATCATTTATACATGTGCGGTATACTTGCATGCCATATGTGTGCACCATACATGTGCACCAAACTTATGTGCCATAGCTTCATGCCATACCTGCGTTCCATAATTTCATGTCATACCCCCATTCCATACGTGCATGCCATACCTTCATGGTATTCCTACGCGCCATACATGCACAACATACATGTGTGAGGTTCCTACATAACCAACTCAAGTACCCGTTTTTAGAATACATTCATGGAAAGGTATCTCCTTCCTTGGTTCCCTTATCTGAATTGGAATATGTTGAATCCTACACCAAAACTGACTAACTTATCAAACCTTTGGGAAAGGCACATCGACATGTCTTTTTTTTTTGTTTTGTTTATCTATAGTGTGAGGTTTCCCACATTCTTTTCACAATGGAATTAGGATTCCTGGGATGTTTGTGGGTTTGTATATCCACAGTCACATGGACCATTCTCCCAGAAACAATGTTGGGAAGTTCCCTGTTTGGAGGGGGGGTTTGGTCATGGCCTCTCCTTTCTTAAAGAGGTGACCCAGATCCTCAGGCCTCTAGTTGGGAAGGTACAGTTCACACTTACTTTTCCACACAAGAAAAGGAGAAGTCTCCCTTCCCTACCAGAACCAATTTTGGGCATCCATCTAGGAATAATCCCATCACCTTCATCCCTTCCTCCTTGCATTGGACAAGTGTCCAATGAAAATAGAATATAGGGATGGCTCATCGCCTCACCCACTTCCATAGTCGATGCACCCTCTTCCATCAGTGGATGAGGAAATGTGTGAAGTGTTATTGTTGAATCTTTCACATCCTCTTGTTTCTCACACCGAGATAGACTCGTGTGGGATTAGAGATACATGATGGTTACAACATGGGATAAATCAATCATTTTAAAGAACTACGAGAACATTGATTAATATTCAAACCAGGATATTTTGGAAGCTCATTCAGGGCCTGAGATAACTGGATATTCTCCTATAAATTCCAACCAAAATACTCCCAATTTGGGATTCCTCCTTAGGATGCAAACCCAAAATTCAATCCTCAAATAATCAAGGAATCCTTTTCTAGAAGTAAGCCAAAACTTATCTCTCTTAGAGGACTATACAATCCTATGAGATTTATCAAACTAAGTGGTCTTTGATTCCCATTAATATGGGATACGTAGGAAGCCTCTGTGAGGTTCAAACCCAACACTTCAAATCAATCCTATTCTCCTTGGGCCATATTCCAAATAAGGTCTGATCCAACTTGGTAACCTATATCCTTTCCAAAGATCCATGGGCTTCTTCAACATAAGTACTAAACTATGTTTGGACAAAGCACCTTATTCTTAGAGGTTCTTATCACATGACCATAAAAGGAATGATGAATCCTATTAAGAGACACAGAACTACGAGGGTTCTGATTCCTTTCACAGGGATACATAGGAAGTACATTTTACAGATACGATCCCAAGATCAAAACAAACCTTCATCTCCCTAGATGCCAATAAATATCATAGTGCCCCACTGAGTGGCTTAAAAACCTATATCATCACAAAAATGATTAAAAGAATCTTTAATCAGTATATTAGAGGATACCATTGATGGAAAACCTCAAATTCATACAGATGTTTCCATTGATGAAGAACCTTGAATGCATATTGATGATTTTAAATTTTACACAGGTTAATAAGTGATTATAAATTCAAATGGATACTTATGATATACTTTGTCAATTAATAAGGATTCATGAAAATATCTTAAATTTTAAAATAGGGTCCATGACTACACAAAAATTCCCCCCCAAAAAGAGTGTGATAAGTCTGAACTCCCATAATCTCGACGAATGCACATTCATAAATATCGTAATGTTCAAACATAAAAAATGTTTTACTTTGGAAATCAGGCCCCCTTTGGATAAAAAACAATTGGGAGTTTCCATTTCCATAAATGAATCTAATGGAAACCACCTAGAAATAGAGATTCTTAAAACTAGAACACATGTTTCGAGGAACTATGGAAAAATCTCATCCTTCTATGATGATGATTATTTGGGATTAGATTTAATGGGATTCCCAATTACTGCTATCAATGATTGTGGATGATAAAATGGAACCCAATTATCTTCTTGGTGATGGTGAATATACCTCAAAGGTTTAACCTAAATTGGTGATGATGGTGTATCCCCCTTGATTTATGTAGGTCAATTATATTGTTCACAAGATTGTTTTGATTAATTGGATGCCTAAACATACTTTCTCTCTAACTTTGATGACTCAACATATGAAGGAGATGAAGATCCTTTCATACAATAATGTTCTTCCCTAATCCATGCCTTTTTTTCATCTCGATGAAAACCATTGTTTAGTTCAAATTTATGGAATGATTCAATCTAAGATTCAGCATACTATGTAGTCATTATGATTTTTCTATTTTCCAAGGGTATATTAATCTCTGTTCTTGTTAGTTCCATACCTATAAGAAACCATAGATATAGAGCCACCATTATATTATATTCTAATAAAATGTGCACTATAGTAGATATAGTCATTAGATACAAGCATTTTCATTGGCATGTGAATCTATAATGATCATATGCCTTTCATATGATTTTCCATCGATCTTGGCTGCAAGAGTGCCATCCCAAAATGTGAGCATGTATGACCTTAGCTCTACGCTGGTCATCCCTTAATTAAAAAACCTTTATAGGGGAGGATTCTCATAAGGAATGAATATTAACTCCTTAAATAATCTCAGTCTTCTTTTAATGTCATGAGGTTTTAAGGATGAGGGAAAAATCTCGAGAGAGACGGAATGAATGGTTAGAATGAGCACCAGAGGACCTGTATCCCAATATCCACAATATAAGTACTAAAATGAGTCTCAATCCATCCATACAAAATGGGGAATGGTTCGAAATTATGAAATAATCCTTCCCTCCATGTATGTGAAACAACATCAGGTTTATTTTTTCTCCAAAATAGGGGGCTAACCATACAATTTTCTTCACTACTAACTTGGATGCTACAAAAAATCTTCCATGCCTTATATCACCTTTGTTATCACTAAAAAGCAATTTTTGAATACTGATCCACATATCCCGAAAACACACGACTCATGTCTTGGTGAGAATTTTGGGATTTATCTCATATCCCCATATCTCAAACTCTCCATTTATAGAGTCATCTAGAAGGTGTTACATTCAATTAACTTTATCACCTTTGGTAGCTCATTGGGTGATTGAAATTGGGGGATTCCCTCTTATTCTTCAAGAAAATTCCCATCCACATATCTAGATTAATATCACATCTTACATGGAGATTTTGCATCATGATATTGTTGGTGTAATGACACAAACATTCGTTAATGAAAATTACTCTTTCTCTAATTAAATTTCTTTTTATAGAAAATGGTTATATAACATATGAACTTCCTTGGTTTTTTGTTTTTGGATTTTATAATACCATTATTAATTGTTACCATTGTTAATATAGTTGTTGAATAGTGATCAGATAATTAGTATAAATATAAGGATTTAATAAAATCCAATTTACTCAGAAAAAGGAAGTGATGGCCTAATCCAATTGAATTACTCCATACAAAGCCCATTTTTAGGATCATGTAAAGGAAGTGGTGTCATTGGGAATCACTCCTGACCATGACCATTTTGAGCTTCATCACTTTATGATTGAGCCAAACCGCCTATGAGATAAGTGGAAGTAATTAGAGATTTACACCTCAGCGATGTAATCTGAGCCTCGCTGAGAGTTTTTCACAATCACCCACCTTACCCATCAGTCTTATGTGGGGGTTATAAGTGGTGATGTAACAAGATCCTAGAACTATCATTATGAATATTATTTTTGTATATATAATATACATTCAATTTATTATTGTTACATTGTAAATATTTTTTAAAGAAAAAATTATGTTTTTTAGTTAATATTAAATTAAGAAATATATTTTGATGAATTAATGGATTTTTAATTAAATACTTTTTTAGTGAAATATTATGACTAAATTACTTATTAAATATAAATGATCATAATTTTATTATGAATACAATTTTAATTTTTATTTCAATGTTATTTTTGTCAAAAAACCGTGCATTTTTTATAAATGTCACTTTTTAAAAAAAATGATAATTCATATATTTAGTGAATTATTTAGTTAAAATGAATATCATTTTTGTGATTTTGGATTTAGATATTATCTAACGGTGAGTATTTCATAATTTTTTGAGGCAGTTGAATATTTTGGTTAAAATTAAATACCGATTAATTATATAATGTGTTTTATAATTTAATAATGACGCAATAGTAATTTAATGACATAATATAAATGGAATGTTCTGAAAATATATGTTTTACCTTTAAAATAATGTGAATTTTGTTTTTCATTTATTTTACAAATTGGTAGTGGACCCTCCAGGGCTTATAAAATATTTTAACCTTTTAAAATGCTTTCCTTGAAAGTGTGACTCACCTTTACATAAGAAAGCATAATATTTTAATAATTTCGGCCATTATAATTATAAAATAATGTTTTCCAATCCTATTTTAAAATAAAACCATTGGAAAACACCATGGGTTTGTTTGTGGGGTTGATTAGTTTAATTTGTGGTGTCTAAAACCTAAATAATAAAGAATCCCCTCTCTCTTCTTATATGAACTCACCCAATCTCCCACTTCTCTTCACTAAAAATTCATGGAGCACGTCCCTAATATTAAATACTCTCTCTTCTATCCTCCCATGATGCCCCAAGCTCCCATGAAATATCTCTCAAGCCTCTCTCAAGCCTTTTGGACCACACTTCTTAGTAAAGGATTTCTTCCTTTCTCATTTTTTTCCAAGTTTCATTATATTGTTATTCCATTTTATATTAAATTTAAAATTCAGGGGTATAATTTCAAACATCCCCCATAATTATCACTTTATGTTTAAATGATATGAGACACCTTTCACTCTCAATAATGCCTCTCATGTACACCTGTTACCATGCCGTAATTCTGTACATAATTTCTCTCTTCTCATTTACATTAAAGCAATTATTTTGTATTATGAATATAAATTCCATTACATAGGTGGGAACATGTATCTATATGAACCCATAAATTCCATTTCATGTAAATATTTTGATACACCCATTCTTATATCATCAACCATTTTTTTGAATTCTTATGTCACGTTGTTATGCTGCCGAAATTGCACCATGATTTTCCAAGCAGAAGTCATTCTATAGTGAATACCATGCCCATTTCTCTTCCAAGGGTATTCACCATTATTCACATTTACTTATTGATTATGTAGTTTATTTTATGAATTCCTCATTCCTTTATCATTGAATAAATTATGATGTTTAATGAATCCATATTATATGATCCATGTGGCACAATTATGCATGAAATTAAATGATTAAGAAGGGTCTGCCCTGATAGTGATTCAATGCATTGGGTAAAGACTAGTATCCTGATACATCAAATGAAATGAGGGTTTAATAATTATAACTCATGTTAAATGAAGTTTTACTCATGATATATGTGAAATAATCCTTGGATCGTGATAATATCATGTAAAATGTTGTTGCCACATTTTCATGTTATGATAATCATGCTATATCAAGCCACTATGTTAATGTTTCTCTTATGATACATTAATATGTCTATTTCCTAATATGTACTATATTATTAATGTTTTTCCTTGTTTACTCCCATACAAGGATTTTTAGCTCACCCTTTCATAGGCATGTCCTCAGGTTATCCCATGCAATGCTAAGTACAAAATAATGTGTGTCATCGTGTAAGAGAAGTTTTCAATAAAGATATGTATTTCATGTTTTATTTTGTTATGTAATGTTTCTAATCCCCTAATACAATATTACTCAATATCTTTAATTTTGTTTCAAGTGAAGGTTTTATGTAATAAAATATTTTTATGTGTCAAATAAAGAGTTGGGTTACTACAATTGGTATCAAAGGATAAGTTTAGTTAATTTTGGTATTAGGATTAGAAAAACCTACAGAAGGCCTAAAGGATAAGACTATGTATCATAAAAAAATACCTAAATTTTTGTGAGTAATGATTAAGTGGTTATCAAAAAAAATACACACTTGTTTGGATATGAGCAGAGAGAGGCACCTCTGGAACATATGTATCTATGTTTAAACCCGACAACACCACTGTGAGCTCGACTCGAACATGAAATTTTGTACAATAAATTTTCTTTGATGTACTATGGGTTACGACACTACTGTTAGATATGATTTGGTAAATTCACAAGATTATTATGAATCATTTTTAAGGGAAAAAAAATATGCACCTTAGAATATTATTTAGGAAGTAGATCATGTATAATATAGTTTGAGGTATATAAATTAATGAGTTATGGAAATAAATTTAATTTATATTTTATACCTTTTTTATATTTGGATTCCTATTTATGTGTTTCCCCAAACATTCATTCTATTCCATCCAATGTCTAGTAATAGGATGACTCGTGTTAATGGCCAATGCGAGGATCAATGTGATGACTTTTCTAATGAAATTCCTAATCCGATGGGAGTGTGGATCACGAACGTTGTCACGATACACTCTCAGTTAACTCATGTTTTGAATAGAAACTTGGGTCAAGAAGAATGTTAAACCCCCCTAATAAATAACATGTCATAATCGAGAGCTTCATGAGACAAAGGCCTCATACTTTTGAAGGACCATCTCATCCCTTGAATACCAAACAATGGATCAACTCCATTGAAATGAAATTCTATGTCATTCAATGTTTTTTACAAGATATGGTTCCTATGGACTGTTATTGTATAGAGGGTGAAACTGATTAATGGTGGAGATTGATCATAAATACAATTCTTGAGGAAGATATTGAGGAATTGGAAAGGATGGATTTTGGAAAAATGTTTTTCGATAAATATTTTTCCCGCACCCTTTTATTCAAATATAAACAGATTTTTTTCCATCAAGAAAAAAATACGATGAAACCATTGGAGCGTACAAGGAAAACTTCACTAGGCTTGTAAAATATGCCTATGGCTTTGTCTTTACCCAATAATGAAAGGTTGACAACATATTTGGTGGGATTAAACCTATCCTACAGAAATATCTAGAAATATGTGACATCAAGAGCATTGATAAAATTGTCTTATGTGCCCTCAAGTTTGAAATGGAGATCAGTGATTCTAAGGGGTATCATGGATAAAAGAAGTGTAATGTGGACATTAATTCTTTAAGTATGATGGATCAATCCAATGGTCCTATAAAAATCTAGCACCCCACTTAACAATGGTGAGGAAATAAGAACCCCCTAAATTTCATAAAGGGGATGATGATATTATTTAGGTGTCGAAGAGAAGGTATACTAGCTATTATCTATTGACTATAAAAATATTCGACTGGAACAGATGAGATAAATTTTCCACTCAATACTCAACATAATGTTCACTGCTTAAACTAAAAATAACCCAACCACTTTGAAAACTAGATCCCATCGCCAAGGGATATTAGAGGAAATCAACAACATCCAAGGCAGCAAGGTCTAGCTTTGTCCATCACTACTACCAAAGTGAAACCCAAAAACAAAGTGGTGACAGGTATGCTAGTTATTCATTCCGGAATAGCGAACATACTTTTTGATTCTGGATCCATGCATTATTTTATATCCTGAATGTTGAGTTAAACAATCCCAACACTACCACAAATAATTGAAGTAATGATTTCGGTGAGAATAGAAAATGGGTCAATCATTGAATCCCATGAATAGAACTCCTACACCTTCATAATTTACTGATTAAACTTCCCAAATAACCATATCATACTCCCTCTCGTGGAATTTGATGCAATTTGTGGCATTGATTGGATTTCCTAATATAGTTCAAACATAAATTCCAGTGCGAAGAAAATCACTCTTCATATGGAGAATCGACCGTAGATTCTATAAAAGTGAATAGATGAGGATGAATCTTGTTTATCTCTATGATCTCAAGTGTGGATATTACTACCCAAAGAGCATGTGTATCTTGCTTAGATAATTGAGTCCAAGGAAAAAAACCTTGAAGACATGCCAATTGTGATATAATTCACTAAAGTGTTTCCTGAAGAATTGTTGAGTATTTCTCCTAAAAGAGATGTTGAATTCTCAATTGACCTTGTTCCAAGGGAATTACCAATATCCAAGACTCTTTATAGAGTGGATTTTGAGGAGCTGGAGGTGTTGAAGAAAAACAACTACAACAGAATTTGTATAAAGGCTTTATACGCCCAACTACTTCACCATGGGGCGCACTAGTCTTCTTTTTCAAGAATAAGGATGGGTCAATGCACCTTTTCATTGATTATCATGAGCTCCGTAAAATCATGATAAAAAACATGTATCCTCTACAACTAATTGATGACCTTTTTGATCAGCTATATGGGGAAAAATACTTATCCGATGTGGATTTGCAGTCAGGATATTACCATGTATGGGCGAATAAGGATGATATTCCCAAGACTTTATTTTTTACAAGGTACACGAATAATGAATTCATATTAGTGCCTTTCAGAATCACCAATGCTCCATCAATCTTCATGTTATTGATTAATATAGTAATATATATTAACATGGAAAATTTGTGGAAGTATTTATATAATATATTCTATTATACTCCAAAACCAAAGAGGAGTATGGGTATAATATAAAAACTATACTATAGACCATTAGAATAGAGAATATCTATGCAATGCATAGAAACTATGAGTTCTGGTTAAAGTAGGACTCATTCTGGTGTCACATCATCACAATAAATGGGATATTTTTGTGGATACCTCCAAGATAGATGCAATTGAGGGATAGATGAGGCCAACACCGGTAATAGATATCAGATGCTTTCGGGGGTAAGTTGGATATTATCACTGATTTTTGAGATATTTCTCATGATTGTACAACACTCTTACTAAGACAACTCAGAAGGGATTAAATTATTCTTAGAGTGACTAATACAAAAAAAATATTCGAGGAGTTAAAAAGAAGTCTTATCACTACACCTGTTCTCACACTACCAAAAAGTGGACAACTTTTTGTGGTATTCAGTGATGCTTTGAAGAACGTACTAGGATTTGTGTTGATGAAAAATGACAAATTTATTTATTATTTTTCAAGACAATTGAATGTTTATGAGAGAAACTATCCAAAACAAGAGTTGGAGTTGGATGTAGTAATCTTTACTTGGAAAATATGGTGGCATTTCTTCTTTGGAGAGAAGTTTGAAATATACATGGACAACAAAATCCTCATGTATATATTCAAACATAAAGAGTGGAGTATTCAACAATGAAGATGGTTAAATATGATCAAATACTATGACAACTTAATCCATTACCACCCTAGGAAAGCAAACAAGGTGGCTGGAACTCTAAGTAGAAAGGACACAATGATTATATCATTGATGATAATTGAAAAGGATTCAGTCTTATTATATTTGATCAAGATGGATACGAGAATCATAATGAGGGGAACATCATCAATCCTTTCACAGATGATCACTCAACCATATTTTTTATAAATATTAAAAAAAATTCAAAATGGTGATGTATGAATTCAAAAGAAGGTTGAAACTATCAAAAAAGTGAAATCCTCAAGGTTTAATGTTAATGAAGGAGGAATTGTGATATTTGGGAAAATACTATGTGTTCCATAAAATATGGAGTTAGAGAATGAATTTTTTGATGATGAAAAGAGATTGGATTTCGTCATTCACCCAGGAAAAATAGATTCTTGGGATCTCTGAGAGAATTATTGATGGGATAACGTAAATATGGAGATCACTGAGTATACGTCAATGTTCATGGGATGCCAGCAAGTGAAGGTTGATAGAAAAGATTCTAAGGGGATGGTGAAACTTTTACCCATTCCATCATAGAAATGGGAGAACATCAACACTGAATTTGTCACTGGACTTCCGAATACATCAAAAGGAAACAATTCTATATCGGTTATTGTGGATCGTATTACAAAAAATCAAACTTCATTGAAATTTGAGAGGATATCTCATAGAATCCAATGGAACATATATATATCAGATATGTGGTAAGGATTCATGGAGTACCACTATATATTGTATCTGATCAAGGTCCATGATTCAACGCTATGTTTTATAAGATTCTTCAATATGCTCTGAATACTTATCTTAATTTAGTACGACTTATCATTATCAAACTGATGGAAAATCTGAGTAGACTATCCTAACACTTGAGGAAATATTGAGAGCATTCTCAATGGACTTCAATGTACGGTGGGATCAACATCTTCCTCTGGTTTAGTTTACTTACATTAACAGTTTCCAATAAAGCATCCAAATGGCTCCTTATGAAGCCCTAAATGGGAAGTGGTGCAGAACACCAGCATGTTGGGCTGAAGTTGGGGAGGGAAAACTCTTAGGTCCAGAAATGGTTGAAGAAATGGTGTAAAGGGTTAAGTCCATCCAGAAACACATTAAAGATGATCTATGTTTACAAAACAGCTATACATGTAGTCATAATGGAGACCTATATTTTGATGTCAAATACATGGTATTCTTCCGCATATCACCATGGAAGAGAGTTATGATATTTGGGAAGAATGGAAAGGTTAGTCCAATGTACGTCACCCTTTTCATATCCTTGATCACATTATAAGAGTGTCCTATCGACTAGAACTCCCAATGAACCTATCTCTAGTACATGATGTATTCCATGTTTCACTATTGAGGAAGTACATACCTGAACCATTGCATGTACTGAACCCATAAGTGGTACCATTGGAGAATGACCTATCCTATGAAGAGAAGCCAGTGAAGATCTCAGATCAAAGAGAAACATTCATTGAAATAAGACAATACCCCTTGTCAATGTGTTGTAGAAAAACTACAAGTTTGAAGAAGTGACGTGGGAATCTAAAAAAGTGATGAAGCAGAGTTACCCTCATCCATTTTACTGTGGGAAAAGGGAATTTCTAGGGAAAAATTTCTTTAGGGGGGAATATTGTAATGAACAAATATTTCATTAATGAATATTACACTTTATATAATTAAATTTATTATTATGTAAAATGGTTATATAACATATGCACTTCTTTGGTTTTATATTTTTGGATTTTATAATACCGTTATGAATTGTTACTGCAGATAATATAGATACTGAACAGTGATCACATGAATAGTACAAATATAGGGCTTCAAAAAAATCTAATTGACTCAGAAAAAGGATGTGATGGCCTCATCCAGTAGAATTGCCACACACAAAGCCCATTTGTCGGATATCGGAAAAGAGGTGGCATCACAGGGCTTTGATCATGACCAAGACTAATCTGAGCTTCAACACGTTAAGCATGACTGGACCCACCTACGAGAGAAGTAGATGTTAATTGAGATTAAACCCGAGCGATGTTATATGAGCCTCCCCAAGATATTTTCACCATTGCACACCTTACCCTTTAATCATATGTGGGTTTTATAAGGTGTTATGTATCAATACACCGGTGCTATGATTATGTATATTATTTTTTAGAGAATATACATTCATTATATTATTTTTACTTTGTAAATAGTTTTTAAAGAAAAAATAGTATTTTTTAGTTGATATTAAATTAAGAAATGTATTTTGATTAATTAATGTATTTTTTAAATAAATAATATTTTATTAAAATATTATTACAAAATTAATTTTTAAATGTAAATGATCATACTTTTTTCAAGAATACAGTTATAGTTTTTATTTGAATGTTGTTTTTGTTAAAACCCATGAATTTGAAATAAATGTTGGTTTTTATTATAAAAGTGTCAATTAACATAATTATAAAATTATTTAGTTAAAATAAATATCATTTTTCGATTCTGGATGTCGAAATTATCTAACAGTGAATTTTTTATAATTTTCTAAGGCAGTCAAAATTTTGGGTAAAAATTAAATACTATTTAATTATATAATGTGTTTTATGACATCATAATGGCCTAATAGTGATGTAATAAAATACAATGAATGGTATATTAGGCTAATATATTATTTAAATTTAAAATAATGTTATTTTATGTTTTTTTGATTTATTCTACAATGATTTAGTGGACCCTCCAATGCATATAAAATATTTTAACCTTTTCAAATGTTATCCTTGAAAGTGTGACTCACCTCCACATAAGCAAGACCTATATATTAAAAAGTAAGGCCATTGGACTTGTAATTGTTTTTCCCACTCCCCTTTGTAGAAATGCATGGGAAAAACCATGGGTTGGTGCGTGGTTTTTATTATTTTAATGTGAGATGTCCAAAACCAAAATAATAAATAATTGCTTCACTTTTCCTATATAAACCAACCCAATATCCCACTTATCTTCACTCAAAACCCTTATAGAACATCCCTAATTGGACCTCATCTCTATAGTATCCTCACAAGGTTCACCAAGCTCCAAAAAACCCTCACTCAAGCCTTTCCCAAGCCTTTGGGATCACACTTCCAACTAAGGGATTTCTTCCTTTCTCATTTTATTCCTAGTTTCATTATATTATTATTCCCTATTATTTTCTGTTGAAAATGCTGGGATATAGTTTTCCACCTATACCATACTTCCCTCCCAATTTTTTAATGATGATAGATCCCTTTATCTCTCATTAATGGTTCATATGTACACCTGTTACCATGAAGAAATTTCGTAAGGAATTTCTCACTTCTCATTTACATTCAAGTTATTATTTCATATTATGAATATAAATTCAATCAAAAATGTTGGTAAATGTATCTATATGACCCAATTACTATCCATTTCATGTAAATATAATGATAAACCCTTTTCTCTCTTATCAACTATTATTATAAATTCTTATGTAATGTCGTTATGCTCCCAAAATTGCATCACAATTTTCAATACCAAAGTCATTGTGTAGTGAATACCCTTATTCAAATTTAATTATCGATTATGGAGTTTCATTTATGAATTATACATTCATTTATTGTGTAATAAATAATTATGTTTAATGAATCCATGTTATATGATACATGTGGCACACTTATTCATGGAATGAAATGATTATGATGGGTGTTCCATGATTGATCTCTAATGAATTGGGTAATGACTAGTATCATGATAAATCAAGTACAATTATGGTTTACTCATTCTAATTCAATTAAAATGATGGTTTACTCATGCTTCCAGTTCAATGATCCTTGGATCAAACTAATATCATCTTAAATTTTGTTTCCACTTTTCAATGTTATGATAGTCATGATATATCATGCCTTTATGTTCATGTTTCTCTTATGATCCCTTGATATGTCTATTTCCAAACATGTAATATATTTTTCATGTAATGTCTTGTTTACTCTCTTACTGGTCTTTTATCTCACCATTTTCTTATGCATGTCCTTATGATATCACATGCAATGCTCTATACAAAGGAATGAGTGTGGTCATGTTAAAGACATTTTCAATTGAGATGTGTATTTCATGTATTATGTTGTCATGTAATGCTCTTAATCCCAAAAGACTCTAGACCTTTCAATATTTTATTTTGTATCACGTGAATGTTTTATGTAATAAAATATTTTTATATGTGAAATGAAGTTTTGAGTTGTTATAGTGGGATATTTTTAGTATCCCACATGATAAGAATTGAATACTATCCGTATCATTCCACTTATTCATTGGAGGAATGAATTTATCATAAATATCTAAAAGTACTGGATCCAAAGAGATCTTGTGAATATCCCACAAACTGATACCCACTTATCTATGTGTCTAATATAAATAATTCATTTGTGGACTCTATAGAACCAATAGATCTAGAACAAAATCAACACTTTTATATACCTAGGTCTTCCTACCCATACAAACTCATAAATTATGACTCTTTCTAGGTCTTGTTTGAAATCTTAATATGTTTTTCATACATAATAACCACACATCCATGCGGGTTTAACACCCCTCATGGGTGGAAGTCCCAAAATTTCTTACATCTCATCAATTGATCTGTCTATGAATCCTGAAAAATTGAATAATAACCATACGGATTCAGTTCAACTGAATTTGGATTCAGATATTGACCACATGGGATTTGGTGCATAAAAAATGCCTTGTATTATATCCCATAATTAACATGTGTTCCTGCATAGGAAATGTTAGTGGATGAGAATTTCTTTTCATCATAAAACCATGTGACTCAGAGAAAATTCTTCATATCCAGCGTATTGACTTCTTGAAGATAGCTGTAACAATAAAGTAGAAGATATGAACTCTTATGAAAATTTCAATGATATTTCTTCATACCCTACGAGGTAAGAAAGGGTTGTATCACATATTTATTAGTAATCATTCCTTATAATCTTCATCATTTCTTAGTTTTCATGAAAACTAGTTTATCAGCAGTTGTTCTCTTAATGGGAGCCATTAAACATGAAAATAAATATCAAGTCTATTTTAAAATAGGTCTATTATTTAAAATTTTGATAATAAAAAAGAAATTCAAATTAATTTTGGAATACAAGAACATGTTCTTCAAAAGTATCTCACTTAATGTTCGACATGAAAGTACATCATTGAATTATATATCGTATATATGTGAACCAAATATTCTGCAATAACAATGTATGTGCAGAATCATTTCTCTCAACCATCTATCATTTTTTATCTATTTTAAGTCAAATTTAGACACTATTTCTTCGAAAAGAACCAATCCATAGGGGGGATTTAATTGACACATTGTTTCATCACATTGATTAAAAAGTGAGAAAGGGAAAATCCTTAGAAAAAGGAAGAGAAGGTAGATGAATAATTCCAATGGATCACAAAGTCTCAGAAAATGGTTCACCAAAGTTAGAACTAATCACCGTCTATGTGAAACCACTTTAATTCCACCCCACTTGTGTGACTAGACGCCTTCTCCCGGGGTCTAATAGTTTCCATTAAATAAACCCTTGGGGCCTTCATTTGAATGAACGAATTTCCTATATTTCTAATTGCCTCTCCAATTTCCCTAGTACTTTTCTCAAGACCCATCAAACCTCCTAGGTAGATTCATAAAACCTAAACATAGGTAATTAATGGGGGATATTGAGACTTAGGTCCATTTTGTGATAAAAATAAATAAAACTTGGATGACTCATTTTCATAACAATTTTGATTTAAGAAGACTAGTATTCTTTCTATTCCTCAAATAGGAACTTGGAATCCTTACTTCTCGGAATATTTGTGAATATCCTTGAAGTCTTGAGCCAGGTATCACCCATGTGTAGTCATTCGGGTTGTTCATCACATATGGTGTCATATTCTATCCCATGACTACTTGCACAGTGTACCCTAGTATGACCCCCTGAGTTCTTCCTACCGTTCTGAATGCACAATCCTTTCATTAATACTTCTTGAACACCACTCATGGAAAATATTCTCCTATATTGGATACATTTCTTAAATGATAGCATGGGGAATCCTCCACCAAGTCCACCAGATTCACAATGCCTAAGGGAATGGATCCTCGGTGTGTCTCAAATCTGGATTTGTGTTTATAAGGTCAGTTTTTTCCAACACTCGTCCTACCTGTGGGTAAGGATCCTCAAGGAATATGTATATTTTGATATATATGGTCATGTGTACCATTACACCAAGTTTGGTGATTTAGAGTACCCCATCTTGGATTCTGGGGAAATGAATCTATTCTCCCCTTCTTGTCTCTATAACCTAAAGCCTTTAGTTCCAACCAGGAGCGTAAGGATCACAATAGAATTTCCCTTCAAAATATAATGAGATCCTCCTTCTAGTGAAAAACCAATTTTAGGGAACTCCTCTTCTGGTAAGCCCATATCCATTCATCTATGAGGTTGAAATATTTCTTCTCTCTATGTCCTTCAACTCCATTCCTTACATCGGACCGATGTCCAATATAAATTTAAGAGTGGGAAGAACTATATCCATGACCTCTTCCACCGTATCCACAAACTCTTACTCCGTAGACCCAACCTATTACAACAATGAAGGAGGAAAAGTGTGTGGCTTGTTTAATAATTTGCATCCTCTTGTTTCTCACACCACGGATGAATCCAATTAGGTTATAGGTTTGTAATGATAAATATACCCAAATAATACACCTGAAGCATTGAACTAAGAGAACTCTGATTTGTGTAAACCAAGATAGATAGGAAACCCACTTATGGTCCGAGATCATTGGGCATCCTCCCTAGTAATAATCCACAGTCCTAATTCCTTTAATCCTGATATCATCATGGGGATTAAAAACCATGTTAAGCCTCCAAAACACCATGATTTAAAACATCCCTCATAGTTCCTTCACAAGAGATATCCTTCTAAGGAGTAATCCCCAACCAACTATCTCAAAGGGATAATCTCCCCTATGATACATACCCTTGAGGACCTCCGTAGGCATGGGACCTCACCATCGAACAATGATGCCTTTGATTCTCATCAAAATGGAATACATAGGAAGAATCCATGACATTTAAACCAAAAATTCCGTCCCTACCCTATCCCCCAGGGTCCATATCCTTAGTAGGGTTTAATTCAACATGGAATCTCATATTTCTTCCATCTTCCATAGGCTTCTTAGGTATAAGTCTCACACCAAACATTAACTACGAACCTATCGACTATAAGTCCTAAGCACATGACATTAAATTATATTGTTGGTTCATTAATAGATAACATTAAAAGGTATGACAATTCTTATTAAGATACATCAAAATACTTGAGTTATAATTCCTTTTACATGGATACATTGGAAGCACATATATGGGTTAAATGGAAACATTATAACAACTTTTATCTCCCTATATGACGATATATTCTATAGTGACATTCATCTACCTAGATGTCCATAAATTCTTTAGTGCCCCAATTTGTGGCCAGAAAACCACCATCATCATAATAAAAACAAAAGAATATCAAGGTTGTATATAAGAGGATACCATAATTGGATGACCATAGGTACATATAGTTGTATCCATTAATAAAGAACCTTGGATACATAGAGATGATTAAAAATTCCACGTGTGCCAATAACTGACTGATAATATTAGAAAAACTCATATCATACATGGGAATTAATTAAGGACTCATAAATATATCTTAAATATAAAATAGAGTCCTATAATAGGCAATAATTTACCCCAAAAGGTTGTGATGAGACCAAAATACCATCCTCTTAACCATTGTGTGTTTTTATGAATCATGGTCAAAATATCTAAAGAGTGCCTCCCTTTCGAAAGTAGGTCCCTAGGGATACAGATCCGTTTGTTGTATCAGATACCATCAACAAAACCATTGTAAATTGTTCATATATATTTATTTCACCAAAAAGTCACATTTCTATCAGAAAAATTTCCATCTGTCCTTTATGTGTAAAAAATTGAGTGTTTTTAATTGATTTTCTTTTTGATTATGTTATAGTGACATGGTTTTTTGTGAAATTATATTTTTTGTCATATAATTATTAACTTAATGGAATGAGGCTTATGTGCGGGTTGTTGTGAATGATGGATTTTATAAAATGGTCCTTTTATTCTTTTTTATTTTGCAATGAGTGATCCATTGTATATGAAAACATCCATATGTGCATGGGGTGCACATATAGATGAGAACACAATGTATAGTTGCTTTGGAAAAACATAATCTAATTATGAAAATATAATTCCTGAAATTATTTCCTCCCTTACTTCCTCAAACCTCTTTTCTATAAATTATTCTTGAATTCCCCTGGTGATTCTCTAAATTTTTATTTTTTTCAAAATGAATAGAAAATTGTATAAAAATTCACTTGAAGATACTATCTGTTTAGAATTTTTTGGTGACACATGATTTCTATAATTCTTTACAGACCATTTGGTATTGATATCATGAAGTTTTGGTTCCATGTAATTTTCGAAATATTTTATTGATTTTTTTAATCTAATGGGATTGATAGAGTTGAAGGAATGGTTGAAACATTATATTGCCTTTGAAATGAAATGTTCTTTTGATAGTAAAAATTACCAATTGGAAATATTGAATGTTTTAGACAAATATTTTTTATGACTATGTGATGTGATGTCCTGGTTGGAACTTAGGAATGCCTTTTTTTTATAGGAACCCCTATATAGGATTTTCCTATATTGGTTATCATATAGGTGGTGTTAGAATTTGGGGTAGGTAAGTACGATAAAGTAAAGTAAGGTGAATAATGTGTGTGAGGGCTCCATATATACACAATAAAATATTACCATTGATTTTATGGGAGCATTTTTGAGGTTTGAGTTATGGTTTCTTGAAAACCCTCATTAGATGGATTTCTACCCCACTTGAGTTGTGAGGGCTTGGTGTGACGTGCCAATAGATAGTTTGGTTTGGGGTATCCAGTTGGTTCTAGACAATGGAGATGCACCGTATTTTGGTTGGTGAGTCCAACTTGAGTATGTCCAAGGATTTATTAAGGGATGTTTATGAAATTACCAAAGTTTAATATATGTTTTTTCTTATCTGTATTCTACTAAATTTGGTTTATGGTTTATTCTACCAATTTATTTTTCATTATAGCTTGGTGTCTTTTGTATGGGTCTTAGATTGGGTTCAATTAAATAATGGTAGACTATTTTCAAACTAATCTCTTGGTGTGAAATGTTTTAAAAGGGAAAAGTTTTGTTTTTTTAAAATGATAGAAACTTATCTCATATATGTATTTAAACTAGTGTTAATGGACTGTCTTCAGGAAAGGAAACATATGGATCCATTCGTGGTTTCTGACTGAGATGTGAAGCTCACACCCTACATGTAACATTTGGTGTGGATAGAACCAATCTACATTTTATGTTTTCTAGTTTGAGTTGGCTCTTTGAATAGTTTAGACATGTAGATGGTGGTGACATTATGGTCACATGGAGATTCATTTCTTTTCATAATGTTTTTAGTTTTGTTTATATTCTTCAGTAGTTAAGTTTAATCATTGTATAAGTATATTTTTAGTTGGATCAATTAGTTTATTTAATTTTTAATCACATGTAAGTTATTGTTTTGTTCTCAATTTGTTTAATTTATTTATTCGATCCTAGTTTATAAGGATGAAATAATTCCCATATGGATGATATTTGATTCCCAATAGTAGTTTCTAGCCCATAGAGATCAACAATGCCATTTAAACCATGTCTCAGATCAGATCATACATTGGCTTGGTTATAACACCATTATTGTTCATGACACCTGATGTTTTCAAATAAGAAGTTTAAATCCATGTCGTTCGAAATTAGCATGACAACTCTCAATCAATCATAAGAAATTTCATTTTAAAACCCTACCTATGTAGATGTACTACACTAATCCTTGATGTAAATGACTAACTCAGTTTAGAAGTCATGTATGAATGAAAATCCTCTGATTTTATATGTAAGTAAAGGTGTAATTTTCTTAAAGAGAAGGAAATTGAAAGATTCTAAGAGGTGTAGAACTGGTGGATCATGGAATTCATCATAGTCGACTTCCACAACCCAAATATGGAGAAAATTTCTTATATTACATCATTTTCATAGTTTTAGAAATATAAAAAAACATTTCTAGGTGGATCCTAATTCTTTTCTCACATCACGGAATTTTTTCAATCATTATAGGTTTTGTTGATCCAGCCCTTTCTAAGGATCTTTTGACCCCAAGGGGTCCCATGGAAAATAATATACTTCTAAAGAAATGGGGAAGTAGAAATATAAGAATTTATGTTGGTGTGGTTCATCTAAAATGCAGATATATATGATTATTTAGCATCAATTTCATGGGATTCCTCATGGTAACATCAATTTATGGAAGCCACATACAGTGGAACATTCTTCTATGAAATTGGATGCGGGTATGGAAATATAGGGAGGGCCCATTAGTACTTCATTACTTATAGAGACTAAAATTTTTATATAGGATCCACCCATTCAATTATATCTTCCCATATAATTAATATTTTATATATTTCATCTATTCATATACATTATGATATATAAATATAAATACCACTTAGGAAATATATGGAGTGTACATTCTGATGACCCTCATATGATACCTTCATATCTAGAGCGGTGCTATCCTGGGACATTGTTATTTTAGATAAGTTAATATTTGATTTTATTTCCAATATGGATTAGATATTAACATTAAAATATTTGTGTTTATATTAATCATTGGAGGATGAAGTTTACTTTTCTATAGGTAAACACCCCTATATTCCATCATGAAGGGGAAACATGGTCTAATACATTGGGACCTTCTCTTCATGTGTTGGGGAGGTAATATTTTTAGATAAAATTTCTCCCTATATAGATCTATGTAGGTTAAATATCAAGATCATGCTTCCTTATATGCCACATGAGGCTCCTCATACCCACACTCCCAGATCTAGTAATAAACTATTTTTCTTTAAAAGTTGTCTTAGATATAAATGAAGATAACCATAACTTTATTTTACAATCATTCCCTAAGTTAAATATAACACCCCATTATTACAAATCCTTACACTTGTATAAGTTTTATATTCTTTTAGTATTATCTATATAAAAAACTTAATTGATGATACATGTGAATATTTCTCCATAATTTTCCATAGTAGAATCCCTTTCTGAATCCATATAAGTCATATAAATCATTATAACAAGGGGAGTGTAAACATATGTAAGGGGTGAGATAAAATTCGCATTAATGGAAAAATCATAAATATATCATCAAGGGTTCAGTTATAATAATATGATAAATCATTATGATAAAGAAAATATATTATTAAACATAATATGAAATAAATGTGTTTTCCATAGGGAATAATAGATTAACATGTTGTGTCAAATGATCAAGCATATTCCATGGAATAAGATTTTAGAATGATGAAATAATAAACCCGATCCATGGAATCATAAAAAATATTATATAAATAAAAAATTTTGTTAAAAATAATCACATGAATCATAATATAGTGGACAAATAATTGGTACCTAATTCATATAATATACTGGTCTTGGGATGATAACTTGTGTAGCCTCCTTATCTTATGATAAAAACTTGTGCACCTATATTACCTTTGGATAACAACCTCTATAGCGTCTTTGGATTAGGATAACAACGAATTTGAAATCATCATCCTATACCACTACCCATGTACCTTGTTGGGAATAGTCTGATATCCCATGTTCCCACTAGAAGATAGGCTAAAATATCATATACTATCATGGGATTGGGATGCTACCCATGTAAACTCTTTGTATTTTGATACTTCTAGTGTAATATTTTGAGTTCATTAGTATATAACATAAATTAATGTATTTAAATTTTATATAGGACTGAAATTTTAAATAATAATAATCTATACATTAAGTTTTAGTAAAACATGGAAACATTCATATTAAAAACATCACACAATTATCTAATGGGAAATATATGGCATTCATGAAAATTTACACAGAATATTTCATAAGACATCATAATAAATTTTTTTATTGATGATGGTATAATAAAATATCCCCATTGTATAATGAATACCACTAAAAATTTTTATATTTATGAAAAATACATTTTCAAGATCACTATGTTGACAACATTGTACAGTAGGAGGAAATACCCCCCTTTTCATTTGGAAACAAATATGAAATATGTTTATTTGAAAACCCATTTTAAAAAAATTATAAGAATATACCTTAAATTGAATGGTTGTACTGAAAATATAATTTTCTCATGGGGATAAAATAATAAAAAAGTAATTTTAGAAATCGATTTTCATGTTATCCTAAAATGAGGAAGTTATCAGTAATATTCAAAAGTTATATTCATAAGTGTAAAGTAAAAACTTTTTAAAAAATTTAAATTTAGGAAAAACATAAATAACGAATCCATGAAAATGATATAAAAATCTATCATGGAAATGTGGATTTGAAGATAAAATAAACAATCAGGGAATGAAAATATTATTAATATATTAAAATACGCTTATTTAAATCCTAAAACATAAAAAATATTATAAAGAATCAGTTTTAAGAGATGATAATGAACAATATTAAGTTTTAATGGGTAAACCGTAATTTTATGTCTATATATAATGGAAAAAACATATGTGAGGATAAAATATACCCCTAGATGAAAAATATTCTCCAAAACAAATGATAATTAATTATAAGAATGAATTTCTTTTATGTGGATAAATTAATCATGGAAGAAAAATTTTTTCAATTGAGAAATTTTAAATATAGATAATGATAAATTAAAATATAAACTGTTATTTTGGATTGAACCAGTAATTGAATTAAGACTATCAGGATAAATTATTTATAACTCCAAGAATGGGTGTTTTAGTTATAAAAATACCTTACAACTTTGTAATCGTTTGAATTGACAATCAATGGATGGTAGAACAAGAAATTGAATTATAAATCCCGCATATTTCATCAAATTTTTGAAAAAATTAAAAACATGTAGATAATATACACAACAGAAAACCTGTTTGAATAAAAATCATACCCTAAAAAATAATATAGATATTGAAAATCAAATACCTTTAATCTCACTTAAAAGAATGTTCCCTAACAGCATGTATAAAAAAAATCATCATAAATAATTTCATAACATTGTTAATAAAAATAAAATTTTTAAAATCTAATTTATAATCATTTATTAACAATATTTTAGTAACATATCTATTTGTATTATCAGATCTTATTATATTTGATTGTTTGTTTTGTACTACTTTTATAAAGGTGGTGTAGATTTTAATTTATAGATTCATGTTACGAATTATGAGATCATTATAAATGATTTATAATTATTAATAATGTTAAAATTTTATTTTCCTTACCATCTTAGTAATGTATTATGACAATGTTGTTGTTGACAAGATTCATTTGGTAATTTTTTATGAAATAATTATTTCTCGAAAAATAAAAAGAAAAATTATAATTTAAAATTTCCATGACCATAAACCAAATACTATTCTCTCATTATTCTAAAAAATACCTTTATTTGGGTTTTAATAGTCATTTATTTTAGATATTTATAGAGTTGTTCATGTAGGATGTTAAACAAACTGAAACAAGAACAAGCTATAATATATGTTGGATTATGCATAATAAAGTTATTCATTTTGAATTATATTATGATTACATTAGAATAATTATGTTCATTAGTTTTATTTATTTTTATAATTAAATTTATAGATAGTTATATAATTATTAAATGAATTATTTAAAAAAGAAATATATCACTTTCATAGAGGTGGTTGTATGAAAGTGTGCCTGGGATAAATGTTTATTTTCCATTAAACGGAAGATAAAAATGTAATATAATAATTAATAAATAATATTTCATATTAAATATATCATAATAATCCATTAAATATAATTTTTTTACCATACTTGTACGCTGATGATGAAAGTTCAATCACATCACTCATAGAGGCTGATGTCCACACGTATGTCTGATGGTGTCATGAATTTTGGAATGGGTTTAGAGGATATTAGAAAATAGGTATTCAGGTAAATAAAAATAAACCAAAAATTATAAAAAATTTGAATCATAATTTCATATATAGAACATTTTTTAAGTGTTATATGAATAATATAATTAAGATATCATAGTTGAGAATATTTGTTATTCCATTGGATTATCTCTCTTAAGTAAAACATTAAGTCTCCATGGAATGCAGTTTTGGGGTGGATGAGGGTTCTATAAAATAAAGATAGAGTTTAAGAGAGAATATAATTTAATATTATATCAGATAATTCTCTATAATGATTGGAGAAGTGGTGTTTGTGTGAGGACCTATAATATGTGAAGATAATAGAATTTTTAAAGATATAACTTTTCATTATAAAGTGGGAACATGTTTTACCTTAAAAGTGTTTCCAAAGGGTATAATAATTAAGTATTTTATAGGGGTATGGTATATAATTTCCAAAACATTAATTTTCAAAAATTAGTTTAATATTTGTTTAGGACTTTTTATCATAGATAATTCACTTTTACCCTTTTTTATTTTTATTGGAGTAATTAATTTCTACCATAGTAATTTAATATTAAATCCTAAAATTAAAATGGTAAATACATAATAACCAACTATAGTGTTTTCAAATATCAAATAAATTATAATAAAAAATTTCTACATATGTTAAAAAATAATTTTTTCATTAACGCATCTAATGTATAAAACATGTTTTTACAAAACAAATGTTATTTTATGATTAATATTATGTGTAGGGTAAAAGAATAATTTTTCTAATTTAAATATATAAATTGGTAAAATATAAAAATAATATATTTTATGTGGATTAAAAATTCATCTATAAAATAATTTTTACAAAAAAAATAATTAATTAAATGGAAAGGGAAAAAATTATTTTTTTAGGAAATATTACATATTTTTGGGAAATATGTAAAAAATGTTCTAAATTTTTTATAGTAATAACAAATGTATGTTTTTCTCTTTAAATACTAATTTTATCTTGAAAAATATGTTTTTTAACATTAAATTATTGATATAGTTATAAATTATTCTGTTTAAGTAAAAACTGTTATGAACCAAGATAATATACTATCCAACCCGACACATAACCCGGTTCATGATAAGACTCGAGAGGTTGTCTCATTCTACCAAGGACAGAGACTAACACCTATAATAAATACTAAACTAGGTGGGAATTATTTTTTCTAATAATCAATAGCGATATAATAAACCAAACAGGGCATGAACTGCATGCTAAAGATAACTCAAATGCAATAAATATATCCAGATCTAGATACAACAATGGCTACACTGAACAAAAGATAAAAACAAAACTAAATCCAAACCAAAACTTGAATATATCACCATGTCACATGTTTGTCACCCCCAACCACATGACCAACCTACTCTAAAATAATATTAATCCCAAAAATGAATCCTGAAAATAGATTGGGTCTACCAATACTGAGATGTGAAAGTAGGATGTGATGATAAATAGTTGAGTAGGTAATCACCACTGAGTCCATATATTTTCTTTCCTAAAACAATCCATAAACACTGGTTTGGAATACATGTATAAAATATGGTTTTATGATTTTAAATATTGAAACACATCTTCAGTTTTTAGAACATTTTGTCCCAAATAATAAACATGGGATTAAAAATCCAATCGTGAAAAGAGGAACTGAACATGCAATCAAAATAAATACTAGAAAATAAAAGACACATTGAAAGAAATAAGAAACCAATGGAGTTAGAAAACAAGTAAAAAAACAATATACAGCCTATAGATAATATGAATAGTCATTTCATAAACATCTCAGGAAGCAATCCCAGGACACGCTCGATTTAGACTCACCTTCCGTGTATGGTGCAACCCTATAGTTAATAACTGACTATCCACTGTAAACTTTTTAATGTAATAAAATGACCCACCTAAATAATTAAACATCTAGGGGTACCTACCCCACCAATTAGGGTTGATAAGAAATTGACAGTCGACCCTATAGATGAAACCCATAAATCCCATGATAATAATACGTGATGAATGTGGATGTACTCACATATGTAGATTGAACTAATAAATCATAGACACCATTATATTCTAGAAAAAACACTGAAACCACCTATGATGTATCCCTCTCTTTAGAGGGACCTCCATAGAGTTTCCAATCACCATTTAGTCAAATATAAGTTCTAACATGGTATTCACATGAAACGTGTCTCAAAAAAATTTCCAAAGCATTTCAAAGTACCAATCAGGCATTAAAATTTACATTTATGAAACTAATTCTAAACAATTTACCAAAACCAAGGTGAAGACATAAAACACAATGGGAAGGTTAAAAAAGATACTTAATGTCAGATGTTAACCCAAATGATCCCCGTTATCAAATGGTCTATGCTATAGTAAACACATTTTAAAGATAGATTTTAAATCATTTAGTGAACAATAAACATTTTGGAAAAAATATGGGGTTTTGAAGAATCATTTGAGGAAATCGTAGGTAAGGAATGAAAAGGAATATAGAATCATCATTTTGAAATTTTGTTTTAAGGGTACATTACATATAAAGATTCAATCATTGGTAAGGACATTCATAAGTTCACCACTTTAACATATATATGTGACCACATAAAATTTAATTATAGTTGAAATCTATCATGAACAAAAAAATATCAATTTTAAAAAAAAAGTTCAATTTAAACCAATTACAAGGGTCCAAAAATATATTATAAACCATAGAAAATTCACAAAACCACACATATAAGACACAATTCAAAACCAAACTAGTTACCAAACAAAAATAAGGCCAAATACAATCCAAAATACCTAATTTTCATTTTAAAAGTACAAGTTTAATTTCATTAAAAACCTTACACACACATATATATTCATAAGTTTGAAACACCTTTCAAAATAAAATTTCAATAGAAATTATTATATAACCCCCCCACTAATGTTTATAAAAACTCATCATAAGAATGAGAAAAAAATTATAAATTATTTAAAAACACACAATCATAAAATAGAATTTTTTGAAATAGAAGGGAATAGAAACACCTACCCCAATGATATGTTGATGAAACCAAACTCTAAGGGAATGAAGAATGAAGATCAATGGAAAAACTATAAAACATAAAATAATAATAATTCAATCCCACATATCACCCCTATCCAATTTGGTTAGTCCGAGAGATAACCCATCAAAGGGAAATCAAGGAACCAATAGAGGAAGAGAAGAAGATGTTAAAATTGACTAAAAAAAGTGAAACATACCTTATAATCATGGACGGGAAACCATGTAGAGAAAATATCCAAATTAGAGGATCTTTAGAGTCCCTATTGTGTTCATTGATTGACCAATGGGGAGAAACCCCCGAAATGGGTTTAAAATAGGGAGTAAAAAAATGAATAAATCCCATTTTATTGACCTAGGAAAGTCATATTGTTTTCCATATCGTACAACAACTGTGCGTACCCTACTAGAGAAGGGGGAAACCCACACTATTTACATTCATTGTTTTGGAATCCATGTTATTTATATTTTCCAAACTAAAGAGACTCCCCACATGCTTTTTACATAGTTTCTCTTATGTATGGGAATGTTATGCGCCATTTCCTAGACAGCATCCTTAAGCTACACAGTTTCTCTTAAGCCAAAAATGGTTTTCTCCCAAACCATGTGCCATTGGTGAAATGAAAACTCTGTAAGAAATAATTCAATTGAAAACACCCTCAACCTAGAAAATCCACAGGGTTTTCTCTAAAATCATGCACCTAAATTGGGAATATGACAAAAATACACCAAAAAACTCCAAAACACAAAAATTAATACTTAAAACTCAATATAAACCTAAACTGAAAAATATAACCTCAATAAAAAGGTAAAATAAATTAAAATTAATGGATGAGGTTTCACAATTATCCCCATCACAAAAATCATTATTCCCCCTATAATTCAATGATGTGGACAAGAATGAAAAATCTAACTCGAAATAGAATAAAAAGAAAGAATATCACGAATCATGGAGTGACCATTTAACTCCACCTCCCACAATATACCTACTCTAAGAAAAACCACAATGTTGATACCAATGGGGAATAAATACATCTAATCCCCACAAAAAGATCCTGACTACAATGAACAATATTAAGACTCCCAACAAAACAAAACTTATACAGCAACTCCCAACCCCAAACAAAAACCCTCCATATAAGGGTGAAACCATAGAAGGAACTTGAACCATATATCGAACAAAATAAAATTCATTATTTCCACAAGGCATGGTAATATCCCAATCATGAACAATAATAGAACATAACCAATCAAAAAAAATATAAAACCCATGCATGATAGACAAAATAATCAGAGACATGAATTTAAAATAAAAAACCACTAGAATGTTAAGAGAACTAAACCGCCAAAGATTTTAAAATATAGTTTAACCTAAAATATGAGAAAATAGAAAAAAAATTCATAAACTATTCACAGTCCATGTTTTCCCTACACCATAGGGGATTTATGATAGTTTTAAGATATTAACTTAAGGTCCTATGGCTGGATCCCTAATGTATTAATGAATAAATTTCCCAGAACCGATATGATTAAATCATTCAATCATTAATTATTCATCTGGAGAGACTTCTTGTAGAAATTCTCCAGATATCGCATGCAGGAAAATCAATTCTTATCTATCATAAGACTATGGGAATATGTCTTTGAATGCCCGAAACGATCACAGAGAAAAGACATAAAAAAATAGTTAGATGAATAAGAAGACAGACTGGCCAAAGAGACTCCTCAGAAATATTTTTCCTCTTGAATACACCTCTCTTTATATAGGGAACCTTCAGGAGTTATGAGAGAATCTATCTCACCATCCCTGACAAATGACACACCAGGAACCCCCTATGCTTGAAACACTTCTTAAACTATAATATCGAACTATAATTCATAGGAAGATAAAAGTTTATATTTGATGTTTGGTTGAAGGACCCAAATTATGAGTTGAAGCTTTAGCATATCCTCTAATACTAACTCTACAAAATTGGAATCTAATACTTTAAAATGAGTAATATAGTACATCATTGTCTGCGGACATTGCTAGACACCCAAGAACTATGCCACCTTCATTACCTCCACCTCCTAATGTATGATCCACTGGATAAAATTTTTCTTCATAACATACCAATAATATTAACATGAAACAATATAATAAGAACAACCTTATGTAGCTCCAAACGTGGACCCTGAAGCGAACTTAGAAAATCATGAACCCTCACTTCATTAAGACATAACAATAATATAATAACATCATATACTTCATCATGAAACTCTGCAGCCTCTAACAGACCCTAATCCCTATTAAATACTATAAAATACAAAGATGAAATCAACTCTACTACCCACAAGGTGTCTTTATATAGACGTTAACTGGAAAAGACTCACCAAAAACCTCCTGGACCTTTTTGGGAGGCTAACTATAAATAGAAAAAGAACACAGAACCCGAAATAAATAGCAAACCAATCTAATCCAAAAAATATAAAACCCAATCAAAACATCAACTCACAACCCAAGATCCACTAAATATACCCCCAATTATCCTTAAAACCCACCATTTACATCACATGTTCAAAAAAAACTAGGCCCTAAGGACACTTTTCAAAAGGTAAATACACCCATTGAAATCAATTTCCAAAAGGCCAAACACCATCTTTTAAAACAAAACTGAATCCAAAAACCTTTTTCCATCTTGAAATCCCTTTTTTTCAATAACAAGTTTTCATTTCTAAAATCCACTCACAGAAAAAATAATTGGGAAAAAATAAAATTTCCACTAATCACCTAGGATAGGGAACTAGTGGCCATGCATAACCAGGTGACACAATTTGTAGGACATTCCCCAAGGAATAACCAACCACTATGATGGTATTTAACTATTCACTCATACAACATATGTTTCATTACCCCATGTTAGATAACAACATAGAACATGATCACCTCCATTTTCAATCCCCACCTATATAGAGGTAATAAAGATCCAAAAGTCGAACTACCATTGGAAACTCAAGGATTAGGATGAGAAAGAGTTCACAATGATCTTATAGCACCTAACTCTTCAGTATCGATAGTCCTAATCTACAAAATACATGACATCCCAAATAAAAAATGGTTTGACTAATGCATTTCTTTCACAAACATGTTTGGGCTTATATCTGACCCGACATCCAACCCAGTCCCCAATGAGACCTAAGAGGAATTCCCAATCCAATATGGCTAGTGACTAGCACTAAGAATAAAAGATTAACCATGTGGGAATGATTTATACTAATAACAAAATATCATATAATAAACTGAAAAGATAATGTAGCATATGCTAAATGTAAATGAAACTCAATAAATATAACCAGATTCAAAAACAAAAATAAATTAATAAAAAAGATGCTAAAAACAAGACTACAACCAAAATAAAACACAAATAGATATTCATCTGACCTCTAGGTCATGAACTACCATAAGTCCAAACTACTCTAATGGAAACTCAAACAAAAAACCTGAACTTAAAAATAGATTGGGTCTGCTGATGTTGAGTTGAATAAGATGGGTGTGAGAATTAATAGATTAGTAGGTAATCACCACAAAGTCCCTACATTTACATTCCCAAAATAGTCCATAAACAATAGTTTGAAATAGATGTAGAAAATAACAGATTATCATTTTAAAGATCCAAAAAAAACTTCCCCATTTTAAAACATTTTACATACAATAAACAAAGGTTAAAAACACTAATTCCAAATTAATGAACTGAATAAGGGATCAAAAGAAATTCCAAAAAATAAAATAGATAGTGAATGATAGAAGGACCCAACTTAGATGGAGAAAAGTACATCCAAATATAATAAATCATAAAGATAATAACAATTTGAGTTTCCTAAACATATCGAAAAGAAATAGTTAGATATACACAATTCAGAAGCACCTGTTGGTATATAGTGAAACTCCAAAGTAAATAACCAACTACCCGATCTAAACTATCCAATATAGTGGGACGTCACACCTGACATCTCTGTAAATATAGGGGATACTATCCCTTCTAATTGGGGTTGATACGAAACAATCACATGAACCTCTAGATGAATCCCATGGATCCCATTATATTAACACATGGTGAATGGGGAGTTCCTCACAAAAATGGCCCAAAAAATAACCCACATATATTATGATTTCTTATCCCAAAAACCGACACAACCAATGCGATGTTTGTCTCCATGGAGAGACCACCATAGAGGTTCCCATCACCATCGATTCAAAAAAAAGTGTCAACTGAGCCTTCACATTACACAGGTACCAGACTATTTTCCCAAAAATATCAATGAATAATTGGACACTAACATTATTATTTTATAAACATCTTCAAAAGCATTTCCCAAAACCACAATGAAAAAATACCATATGCTAGGGATGTGTCAAATAGGCCTTTAAAGTCACAGGTTTACTAAACATGTTTCAAGGGGAAAGTGAGCCAATCATTAAAAACATAATTGAAAACCAAAATTTAAAGAATTTTTGTATTATAACAATTTAGGAAGAATTTGGGTTTTTGATGAGTCATCTATGGAAAATGGGAGGGATAGAAAGAATGAGAATGGAGAAGTGGAATTTTAAATTTCCAATTCAAGGGGGTCCTTTTTAATAAACCCACTATCATTTTAAGGACATCCATATGTGCACCATGTGCACATATAGATTTTCCCACATTTAGTGGAATAATACATGAAATTCATAAAGGATCTAAAAATCAATTCGAGAAATGTGAGGATAATTGGAAATAATTAGAAGAGCCAACACATATATTATAAACTATAGACCTCACCAAAAACCACACACATAATCCTAAATCTACAACCATCCATGTTTCCATACAAAATTACGACCAAATACAATAGAAAATATTAAATTTTCATTTTAAAAGGATAATTATCATCTCATCCAACACCATTCACACACATATATAGGCATAAGTAGGAAAATACATTGAAACCACAATCTCAACAAAATTCCAACATAAAAACCAAACTCCAATTTATTATAAAACATTAAAAGCAAGTGAAACACATTTATAAGTTATTTAGATGAATAAATCATCAAATGGAATTTTATAGAAAGTAAATAAATGGAAAAACCCACCTCAATGATGTTAGGATGAGATTGAACTACAATTGAAGGAAGAACCAATATCGAAGGAAAAACCAAAAAAGCTAACATCTAATTAAACTCAACCCACATTCTATCCCTAGACTCTACAGGTTTTCTAAGAGAAAACCTAACAAAAAGAAACTAATGAATAAGGGAAGAAGATAAGAATAAGATAAAATTGAAAAAAAATAAAACATACCATGGAATCTTGGATGGAAAACCATAGTTCGAGGGGAACCAAATGAGAGGAGGTTGGGAGGAACTCTCATGCACTTAGGTCAAACAAGGTGGAAGAAAACCAAAACATGACTAATAATATTAAAGGGAAAAGGTGTAATTCACGTTTCTGATGACCTGAGGAAGTCACATGATTCTTCCACATGGTTTTCCAAACCATTTTCAATCCATGTTTACCCAACTAAAGAAGGAGGACACCTGCATGATTTGGTCACACAGTTTAGGAAATGGTGCACTAGCAGTGTGATTTTCTACTGTTAAGTTATAGATACTACCTGTATATTTTCTCTCAATGGTGTAGAAAAATCATCCTTGTCCTATAAACCTTCCTGAAGACACATGAGTTTTCATAATCCTCACATTTTTTGGCCCAAAACATGGAATGGTCGTGCACGAAAAACTGTTAAAGAAGAAACTGAACTAAAAACGCCCTAAACCTTGAAAAGTCGTATAGTTTTCCCCCAAACTGTGTTCACAAACCCTACGTCTTCCCACAAATCAATCAGAAATCCCAAAAAATAATAATTTCATGGAGAAAACTCAACCGAAACCTCATCAAAAGGATTTAACATCAAGAAAAATAAATAAATAAATATTCATGGTTGGGGTGTGATACAAAAAATATAGTTCAGTATTCACATAAAAATTAATTATTTCTAAATAAATATAAACAATTAATTCAAAGATAATTATTACATGATAAATTATAAAAATAATTTAATTATATGATATTAAAATTACAAAATTTATATATTTATTAATTAAATATAAAATAGAAAATATAAAGAAATCTTTCTTATTAAATAACTATCTTTTAAAATTTTCTTAATAATATTTTATATGAAACTATTATTTAAGGTGTTTTACTATAATATTTTAAAATTGGTATAATTAATTTTTGTTATAAAGTATAAAATAAAATAAAATATTTCCTGAGATAGAAAAGAACTTTTTAATATCAAATATTTTTAAATATTTATCCTTTAATTGTAATCAATTTTTTATGTTATTATATATTTATTTACTATTGGTATTATTATTCTTCTAATTATCTTAATAATTTTCATCTATAATATAATATTCCATTTTAGTTTTTTTCATGTGGAGAAATCTATCATACAGATTATATTTATATAAAGGAAATTATATTGTAAATAATAGGACATAAATTGTCTATGCAACAATAAATTTTGATCTCACAACTTTTGTTGTTATTCACTAGTAAATGTAGATAAGGGAAATATGGTAAACTCAAGATATATTTTTTACATTGATATCAACCTCCCAATCTTAGATACTTTGTGCCTCATCATTTACCACCTAAAATAACTATATAAAAATTTTCCTTTATCTCAAATTGTTTTTCTTAATATGCTTCTATAAATTGTAATAAAAGTTTCTTGGGATATACCATCTATAGATTAATTGTCATGGACCTATTCTAACTCAATTATTAATTCCAAAATGGTTATTAAAATAAAATATAAATTAAAAGTAAATAATAATATGAATATCAAAAAACAATCCTATGATGTTTTCCCCAATGAAACATTCTTTTCAAGCTTTTACAAATTCACTTCAACTATGATATAATTGGATCAATATATCACTATTTGATTTATCATTGGTTTTCAAAGTTAATTTTCTTGATTTTTAATATATATTTTACATCCTAAAATTCTATTTGAATATTTCATTATGGTTTGTATATAGAATGTAAATTTCAAAAATATATCCATAGTGATTGTCTATACATATGTGTACTATTATGCACACTCATTGTACATTGAGTGGATATTGAACTGATATAAAACTATCATTTTGTAGTTTTATTATATTTTGGTGAATCTATGAGATATCCTCATCCATATCCCGCTGCTAGTATTCAGAAAAGATGTAATTTATCAGAAAACTATAAAATCAAAACATTACCAATATTTCAGGATGTTGCACTATACTTAAAATTATACCTTGGGTTTTTTCTAATGCTCACTCATCCTAAATCTCCAAAAAAACTTCACTAACAGAGAAGAATAACTAATTCCTACATTGATAAAAACAGAGGAACCATAGATTAAAATTATTCGATTTAGTTTCAAATCACATTCCTTAAATACTATATTATAGGAAATCAAATAAAAACAATTCATTATACTATATAATTTCCAAAAGTTGAAAATTATATCTCAAAATGGAGAAAATCCCAATAATATAAGGTTTAGTTAGTTTGTGGAACAATTGAATGAGAAACTTATTTTATGATAGTTATTATCATTTCTTTGTAATCAAACAATATAAGAATATCATCTGGACACCCTCTTATTATACTGATTTATATAATATATTTAATAAAAACTTATGTAAGTGGTGAGATCAAATTATTAGTGACAGTAAAGTGATAAAAAATAGCCAATGATTTTATCATAATAATAAGGGAAAATATGGAAATTAAAAAATATATTATTGAAGTGAATGTTGAATAATAATAATTATCTAAAAGTAAAAATAGAATGAACAATTTTCATAAATCCTTAGAAAAAATTCATGGAAATAGAGTATATAATAAAAAAAATAAAAGTTATAAAAACATAAAAATAGAAAATATAAATGTTCTATATAAATAATTATAATAACAATAATAACATAGGGGGTAAGGAATTACTTCCCAATTCGAATAATATAGTGTTATTGGAAAAATAACCCTTGTACTATCATCTGTGTGGGGTAAAAACCTATGTATGACATTATTATTAGGAAAAAAAACCTATATATCCCCTTGGAAATTTTATAAGAAATATTGAATCATATTTCACAAGGAATAATACATGTGTACCCTCATCTAAGTGGAATAACATCCCTTTTACCCTCTTAGATTTTTTCTAACTTCCCATGTACCCTCTTGGAATTTCTATACAAAAAGTATAACCTCTTATACTTAAGATACTACCCATGTTATCTCTTTATACATAGTTACCACAAATGTGAACTTTTTTTAATCTTATGAGATATATAAAGTGAATATAAATTAATTTATCGATGATATATGACCCCACCTATCAATAATAACAATCCATACATATTTGGTCCAATGGAACATTAAAAAATCATTTCATATTTTTCTTAATTAACTCAAATAAAATATATTTTTTAGAGAAAACCACATATAATATATCATAATTCAACCAAATATATAAGGCTCATATTGGTATAAAAACATATCCCAGGAGTAATATATAGAGTATTAAATATATATACATTGATAAAATATACCCTATCAAGATCATTGGGTATATAATATTTATAATTTAGTGGAAATAACCATTATAATATTAAAATCATTTCATATTACTTTTAATAGGTAAAAAAATTTGAAAATAAAAAGAAGAATTATGGAAATTATTTTTCATAAAAAATAATTCCCACTTGGATAATACTTAAAATTGATTTTCAAACCCATTTTTATCGTCATTATATATTTATTAATTTATTGCTCCATTTCAAAATTTATTTTAAAATATGTGTATTTAATTTTTTTAAAACACGTTTTTTAGTATTAATAAATAATAGATATTTGAAAAATGCATATATATTGTCTCAATTAAATGTGAAATAGAAGATAAAAAATTAATCATTTTATTAAAATCATTTAAATAAATTTATATAACTTTGTTCAAATCCAAAATCTTAATAACTAATAATAAAAATTATTTTTTGATAGAAGAGAACATAAATATAGTTTTCCCATGGGATAACACAAATCCCAATATAATTTTTAACATTAGTGGTAATTGAAAAAATGTATATGGAAGAGAATTTTCCATCAAATAGAATGATAATTTTTATGAACAATGAAATAATTTTATTTTGATTAAATTCATCAAAGAGGGAAATATTAGTTAAAATAATAATTTTCCAACAAGAGAAAAAGAAAATGAAATAGGAAATAATAGTTTATAATAAAGTAGAAATAAATATAAAATGGTCACAATAAATTATTATAACTCAAAGAAAATGGTATTAAGTTCTAAAAACCTGATAGAATTGTAATCATTTGAATTGAAAATTTATTGAAAAAATAACATCGTATAGATATTTAAATCGTTTATAATTTATGAATATTATGAAATAAATATTATTATTTATTCAATACATATAAAAAAATAAACATGAGTGTAATATGAATCAAATCTCAATGAAACAAAATGGAGATATAAAAACTCCTATTGTTATTCCCTCTTAGTAGAAGATGATCCAAAATCCTATATAATAAAAAAGATATCTTAAATAACCATATAAAATTCGTAATACATATCTTGTCATATAAAAATAATTTATGTTAATTTGTTACAAATATAATATTTATTTATATTTTCATTTCATCGTCATATGTTATTAGTTTTTATTTATTTTTATTTCTATTTTCATAACAGAAGTATCAATTATTATTAATAGATTCAAAAAGAATCATCTATATATTAGTATAAGAAATGAAATAATTTTTTTTATATTTATTTATCAAATTATTAATTCATTTTATAAGTATTTTACTATTCTTTCTGTCGATAATGTTTTCTATGATCTTACTTAGAAATGTTTTTGATAAAAAAGGGTGGTATCATAATAGTATGTTAAATATTATGATCCCCATTATAGGAAGATAAACCAATTTTTTTTCTCTCTCATTAATTTTTAATAAGACTAGTACCTCAACTTCCATAGTCACTCATGAAACAGATTTATAGCTTTGTTCATGTTGGAGTTTAAACGAACTGGAATAAGAATATTCTATAATATATAATTAATCATGGTTTAAAAATTAATTTTTTTAACGTCCTTATCAAAGAATAATAATGTTATTATTTATTTGTTTTAAAGTTGTTGAATCATATTTTATTATATATTTATAAAGAATAAATGTCAACATAAAAAATATACATCACTTTCGTGGACATGTAAGTATACTCTTATGTATTGGAAAAAGTACATTTATCATAAAACATAAATAATATTGGGGTAGGTTTATAATTTTTAAAACATAATAAATTTTTTATGACATATTAATATATTAAGTTTAATTTTATAAAAAGTAGTATGACACACTGATATTTTATAATTATTTTTTCAATTAAATCTATTTTATTGATATTTTCTAGTACATGAATGAATGGGTTTATCTTATGTTACACAAAGCACCGAGTTTGGTTTAATTACATTCAAAATTGTGTTTATCATGTATTATTGATAACATATTGTTTAAACAAAATTTCTCATTGTATTAATATAATATATTCATCACCAGGATATTGGATCCGATGGTATGAATAAGATTAACTAAATTATGATAATATATTGTTTAAAAATTTATATATCATGATTTATTTATTAACCAATTAATTAGAAATGAAGAAAAAACTACTTGGAAAATAATGGATCCTTTTTTCAGAATTTGTTTTTATGAAATCAAATAAATATTAGCATCATAAATTATTGAATGACTTTTAGGGAATTATTTTATTTAAATTAATATATTATATACTCAATAAAATTTTTAAAACTATTTCTTTCATTAATATAAAAGCTAAAATAATAAGTCCAATATTACGCCAAAACAATTTTTTTTCTTAAAATAGGTTTGTTTCATTTTGTCAAAATTATTTTTAAACTAATGTTTTACACACTAATAAATTCTATTTGAAAAATTTAAATAATTTGATAATTCTTCTTCTCAAAATTATATTTTTGATAATTTGTTATAATTTTCTCACAAGATTATTTTTTTGATTAATGCAGAAAAATATTGAATATTAATTTAAAACTACATTTTCTTTAAAATTATTTAATTAATAATGTTATATTATTATTATTTAATTATACTAGTCAAATAATAAATATATTAATGCAATTTAATAAATTTCAATCAGTTTAATTTTTTAATACAACATAGTAACATTTTAAACTTTTGATTATTTTCTCCTTGGGAACCCTTTTTCCCGTCACATCTTTTTTATTAAAGTTAAATATTAATTTACAATCTTTATGAATTGTATTTTGAAAAATAGATTCAAATTTTGAAGTAATAATAATTTATATTATATAATACATTCAACTTAATTTTTTTCCAAAAATAAAAAATGAAAACTGTAAAAATTAATTACCGAGGTAAACATAAAAATGGTTTTACCAATGGTTAAACTAAAAATATTAAAGTTAGAATGACATAAAATGTTTTCTAAAATATAATATTTGGACATATTCAGACTATATAATATCCAAATCTCAATAATTGTCATATTTTTAACATGTTTGGTTGATAAAAAACTCATACACATTTCATTTTCAAAACATTACAGGTATTCCCCTCACAATACTTTTAAAAGACCACTTAGTGTCCAATCTTCATCACAATGTAAAACACATGTTTTTCCAAGAACTGCCCAAATATCATCCAAAATTCCCTAATATAAACCTTGAAGCCTTATTTTAGGAATAAATACAACTTGTAATTGATTTTAGTTCTATCCTTTGGAGGATACCTAAGAAGAGGAAACATTATTCAGTGAGAGTTTTTATTTTACTTCTTCCAACACCTCTTTAAATGGTTATTAAACCACAATTATATAATATCCTAATTATATTACATAATATTATATGTTTTAATATAACTGAAATTACTTATAACCATACCTAATGAAATCAACTAGTTTACAAAATCTACATTTGTGTGTATGGTGTATTGCGGGTTCGTGAACCACTAACATTCATTTTTCCCTTACCACCTCTCATGGATTAATATAATGATGTATATATAGAATATATATGATATTTTTTAAAAATTTATACCACTTTTGAAATTATATATTATTTAAACTTTTTTATCTTTTCTTTTGATTTCATATACGATAACGTCAGACTTTTGTATGGTGGAGTTCCACCTCATGAAGCAATGTGATTCAGTTTTAATAAAACTTTACATAGAATACAATAAAAATAAATTTCATATATATATATATATATATGAAATAAGTGGAATATAAATTATATTAATTATATATTCAAATATTTTGAAAACAAAATATCATTTTATTACTTAATTTTCCACTCTCACAATAAAGAAAAATTTATTCATGAATATTTGGACTACTACCTTCACGAAGCAACATGACTATATTTTCATCACCACACCACATGGATGATATGAATAAATATATTTAATGAAATAATATGAAATTTATGATATATTAATAATTAAATAATTATAATATATTAATTCACTTTTTTCAATACTTTTAATGGAAAAATGTAATGTTTACTCATCCGTATGTATGACTTACCATATCCATAACCATAACGAACATTATTTCAAAAATCCATATTTAATAATTGGCTTGAAAATTATAATTTACTTCTAAATATTATAAATATTTCATAATTATTTTTTTATAATATGTTTTCCTGACCAATCTAATAGAACTAAAAACTACAAAACATAACATATGTGAAAAACAAAGTGGTTATTACCTGAAATGTGATTCTAAAAAGTAATTGATAATAAATTTGAAATGAATGGTTTGTTGTAAATAATATATGGTGTAACATATATAATTATTTTTCAATAATGTAGTTATAAAAAATAATATTAATTATTTTAGAGTATTGAACATTAATGAGGGATTTTGAGACTGATGGTAATGGATTTATGTTTGACATTTTTTTCTATGAAAAAAATGCAATTTTCACCACATGTTTCACTTTTGCGGTGTATATAGTGCCCATGAATGTATATAATTATTAATATACATAAAATTGTTTCAATTTAAATATCAATTTCTGGATCTATATTTCATAGGGAATATAGTTAAAAAGACACCAAAGTGGTAAGGGTTGTTTCCATAAATTTGACTCTTTTAGACATATACATATGTTACGAACATATATTAATTTGTGATGTGTATTTATATTCCATTTTAAATGTGATATTGTGATTTTTTTATACTAATGTTATTTAAATTTATTGTAATGAAATATTTTCGTAGGGTTTATGTTTCAATGTTACCAATGTGGAATGTTTTATGTTACAATCTTTTTGTTTATCTCGATTAATTAGGACTATGATTCTAATGATAAAACTTTACAATCCACCTATAAATAAACTCACATATATTATAATAATATATTAATGTAATAATAATAAAATTCTACATTCATTTTCCTCTCCTTATTCCGTCAATTGTTTGAAAAGAATTTTTGAAAGAAAAATGGACTTTTCAGTTGAAACCCCATTTTTTTGCCAAAAACCATATTTTCATAAAATGTTTTCATAAATGTTTTTAATATTTTTATAATTATTTGTTAAATTAATTTTTTACTTATGAATAAAAATTACATTATGTTTTTAACGCAATCTTCATGTTGTCTTCTAAATAATGCATGTTCTTCTACAAAAAATATTGAATAAATATTTGTTTTTTCATGAAATGAATATTATTTCAAACTATCTTAATAGATTAATTATTTTAAGTGTCACTTAAAAGTTTTTAGTTGTATTTTTAATTAATAAAATTTTATGAATATTTTTAATATTCAAATTTTAAATAAATTTTTTCAATGTAAAATGATTTTTAACAATTTTTTATGTTTTGAAATGATTCATTCAAAGATGACAGGATATATTCCAAAATTATTGTTTTAAAAGATTTTAAAATCTTCATTATGTGTGTTGTGGGGTATTTTGGAGGGAAAATGTTTTTAAACTTTTTTTGGTTTTAAAAATGATATTTAAATGAATTTTTTATACCTTATGAGACATTCGATGTGATTTATGTTTTAAAAACATTTTCTATCAAACTTGACATCCATTGATGTATCCTATAATTACTAAGGATATTTATATAGGATACCATTATTATTATTTATCAGAATGGTTTATGATTAAAATGATTATAATACCGTTTTCTATTCCACATGTTATATAATGATGAAATTATTATGACACCCACTTATTATTCTACATGTTATACTAAGATGGAATAAAAAAAAAGTATTATTGAACCCATGTCTCTTCCATTGGTTATGATATGATTAAATAATTATGAAAACCATTTTATATCATGGGTAATTATATGATTAATGTTTTATTATATTTTTGTACACATTAATATGATTTTCATTATGTGATGGGTGTGACCTATATCTCCCTCAATGCATTAGGTAATGATTTATATTGTATGATAGAGACAGGACTAGAATGGGTAGTGAACCCTATTGAGTAAGGGACTTTTCCACTATGATGGTATTGGGAGTGAACCATGAATACTAGGATGTTTTGAAGAGTGAACCCATTCCACTATGATTTCAATGAAAATGACCCATTGAAATTGTGAATAATATTTTCTATTCTTATGTGCATACCACAATATTATGTCTTATGCCAGTTTAATGCTCTCATAGCTCAGGTTATTTGATTCGATTAGGACCCATTTTTGATGTACTACCACTATTTTATCCATGACATAAGATTATGATCTTTGATATATATGGAATGGTTTTAAAATTTTATAATCATGTTTTCATACCCATATTCTTATGTTATGCTTATGTATCTCCCTTATTTACTAATGATGAGGGTCTGAGATCACCCTTTTATATACTTCATTTTCCTATTTATAAGAAAATGTTCTTTTATAGTAGTAATAATAGAAATATATTTGTGTTAGACATTGAATATTATTCATGAATTAACATTAATATCTTCTAAGATTCCTAATGAATTGAACTATTACATCGCTCAGGCATGTGTTCATGAAATTTAATAAATATTCATAAAAAATTTATAATGTACATGTTTGAGAATCCTGGTTTACTATATTTTTTATTAGTGGGAATTTTTATATAACCTTTTGAAACTTAAAAAAGAAACTATAGTGAGAAAAATTATGATATTTATAAGGATATATCTATTTATGTATCTATTATTATGTCTATGGATGTGTAAATATTTAGTAAAATTTCCTGGAATGTTTTTAAATGATACAGAAAGTTGTTTCCAAGAATGTAAATCCATGTATAGATACAACATGTGGATTTTTGTCTCATACAGTGGTACCTAGGTGTAATTAACCTGGAAATGAAAAACTTGAACAGGATACAATAGTCTCATAGTTCATGATAATGTGCCTTGTTGAACACTTGGTTTGACACTCCTAGAGGATTTTATTCAGAAATTAAAAAGCTCTTGAAAACCATCATGAATGATTTAAATAGTTTATGATTATTTAATGACTAAGGTTGAACATATGCGATGAAAGATTAAAATTTAAGTTACATGATTTAGATACCCAATAAATTAATTTCATGAATATTTGGATTCCCATTATTATTAGCATTTCTCACTATCTTATTTCATACCAATAAATATAGTGAATATGAAATAATTAGGTTAAAAATAAGGATGACAATTAATATTATAATGAGAAGACAAAAGTGATAATGACTTGAATAAAGGATATTATTATTATGCCGAATCATTTATCATAAAATTTTATTGGCAACGTTCATCTAAACCAAATCTCATTCAATCCAAAGAAGATATGGATAGATTTATTTAATAGTTCTGGTAGTGGTTACCATGTGTGAATATAGATTGAATTTAATATATGTCACGAATATGGGAAGTGGCACCTAATATAATGTCTCAAAGGGAAAACATGATGTTTTGAGTGTTGACAAGAAGGACACGATGAATGAAATTTTCAAGGGAAAATAAAAAGTTTAGTTTTCACAATGGATGGGAATATTGATCCCCCTAAATAATAATCAATGGATGAATGTTTTAAATTTCTTAATTATGTGCATTATGAAAATATAAGTATAAAGGGGAAGGATTCTGAGGTTAATCATCAATGTTGTATGAGTAATGGGTTTTCATTTAATAATTTCAAGAATAAATATGAAACATTAAATGAATAAGGCATTAATGAATAACATCGTGACTCATATTTAATGGTTAAATAATAAGGTATAATGGTTAATGATTTTATGCATTGGAATTCATGGATTATAAAATATATATGGATTGTATTAAATAATTATTTCATTAATGATTTTCAAGAATATGTAGAATTGTTTATGATGACCTAGACAAGTGATTTAATGGAAATTATGATATTTATTCAAAAAAATTATTAATATTAGATAAATATAAATATGTTCCTAATGTTTATATGATAGTGTTTTGAATAATAAGTAGAATGGTTATGATGACCTAGAAAAGAGATTTAATTGAAATTATGATATTTATTAAAAACACATTATTAAAGGATGATAACTTTTAATATATTCCTGATGTTTATAATATGGTGTTTATTTTTGATAAAGAGTTAATAGAAATAGATAAATTAAATTGGATAGTATTCCTGGTCCCAGAACTAGTAAAGGATCTCTTGACAATGTGGATTATGTTATCATTCATGTAGTTTTCATTATAACTATATGTATGGAATATATTCAGTAATAAAGGGTATCATTATAGCAATGATGAGTCATGAATGCTTTTATTGAGTTTTTTTTGTAATTTTTGTAATTAAAATTTTTTAGGACAATATATGTCTAAGTTATTAACTTATTTGGAATGTGACAATTAAGATATTATTAATGATATATGGGGGGTAAATGTTATGTTCGTTTAGAAAAAGTTGGTGACCATATTTTTAAATTTTTAAATTTGTATCGGTTGTATTCTTAACTATTTATTGAATGTTTTATGATGAACATTAGAAGAGTTATCAGATATTAACATATTACATCAAAATTTAAAGATTTATCCATATTTATTGACTACTATTGTATTTTTTTTAATCAAACAATATAAAGAATGAATTATTGTTCTATTATATATCTTGTGATTCATTAGTTCTTCATGAAATGGAAATTTATCTTTATTTGATAGAGTATGATATTTAGTTGAAATTGATCAAATCACGAACAATAGATGTAATATTTCATGTGATACAGAGTAATTCTTAGCCCTGGGTCTATCAATCCCTCTGAAAATCATTATTGTATTGAGACGATATCCTATCAATTAGAGATTACTCTAAACAATTCTTAGGTACACGATTTGTTTCATGTAATGCTCTTGAAAATGTAAATACCTAAAACCTCACATCTACTGAAATCATAAGTTATTCTAATTGATCAATCTATTATTTATGAGGAACAACCAGTAGATATTATTGATCAAATAAAGAATTTTATACAAAATAATACCACTCACATGGTCAATATTTTATAGTGAAACCACCCAGTTGAGTAATCTATTTGGTAACCTGGGGATGTAATGATTCATATGTGTCCTTAGCTGTTAGTATAATGTGATGATTTTGATGGTGAAATTCAGTTTATGGCGGGTAGAACGTAACACCAAGGGATTATATATTTTTATAAATTAATAAAAAATTGTGATATTTTTCAATACATTTAATTATAAGTATATAATTATTTACATGAAAAATTACATTCATATTGTATTATATGCAACACCTATTATACTTTTCTTCCATGCAACACCAAGTGAATATGAAACGTGTCAAAATAAATTTATATGATAGTTATCATCTATCTATTGGAATATTGAGTATGAATATAATTACAATAATAAAGAAAATATATCATTTTAACATGTATATATATTTAATTTTTTACAGACCATTCAAATAAAAAAAAATAAATCTATTTTAAAATAAATGAAATTTTTTTTTGATAAAGATTAATTTAATGAAGATTTTTTTTACCTAAATAAATTAATAAAATGTTAATGACGTTAATGAAATTTATGTACTATATATTGACTCAAAAATTTTACATTAATTTTATATATTTTATAGATAATACATAAATATAAATCTAATTTTACATTAAAAACTGTATTTTTCTAAAAAATAGTATTTTCACTTTTGCGAACTTATTTGAAAACTAGTTTCTAAAAATTTTATAATTTTTTTTAAAAATAAAATTAACTTCTGAAATAATGATTCAAATATTCCCTTCAGAGTTGTTTAATAAAAATTTTCTAAAAATAATAAATTTTTGATGAATTTTGAAAAATAATGAATTTCAGTTGAAAAATACATTTTTATTAAATAAATTATAAAGTCTATATTATATATTTTATTTGTTTAAGATTAAAAATAGATCAATTATACATATATTATCTAATCTAGTACAATGGAATAAAATAAAATTTGAAATTGGGTAAACAAACTTTGTAAACATTGGACCATTTTCTTTTTGAAATCATGTATTCTCATCGCACCTACAGGATTAATTTTAAATCATTTCTTTCATCTTATATGAATTGATTTTAAAAAATTGGATACAAAATTTTTAATCAGAATAATTTAAATTATATAATAATTTCAAATTAATTTTTTATCGAAATGCATATTGGAAACAATAAAAATTAATTACCCCCATTAATGTAAAAATGTGTTTACTGGGGGTGAAAATAAATCAATAAGGGTTTAAAAGAACTAAAAAATTTCTAGAAATAAATTTATATAATTGTTTATACTCTATAATATCTTATAATAGATTATACTAAATTGTTTAGCCTTTGTAAGGATTAAATGGTGGCTACACATTCTATTTTTCAAACAGTTCTAAGTGTCCCACTAACATCGCTTATAAAAGGACACAACCTCTTCTATCTTATTCAAACTAAAACCCATTTTAGATGAGAAAATACCATAAATAATACCTTAAATAATCCCCTCATATCATCCAATATTCCGTAGTTTTGGAATTAATACATCCTATGATTGATTTTAGTGCAAACCTAAGGAGGATACTTGAAGAATAGTTATTTCTCTTCAATGGTTGTCTGTATTTTATTTCTTCCCCCACATCATTAAATTTTTATTAAACATTTATGATATAATAAATATATTATAATTCATATATTATTTTTTTAAATGCAATTGAATTATCTAAACCCATTCCCCAATTCTATAATTGGGTTTATTAAATCATCATTCGTCTGTACGGAGGACTACTGCCTAGATAACCAATGTCATATGTTTTTCCATTACTACCTATTACAGTTTATTATGATTATGGATTATATATATATGTATTATAAAACTAAAATAAGTTTATTTCCTTAGTCATTATTTCATATATTCCTTTTTCATTTAATTACATTGGGGGATATGATAATGTCACTCTTGTGTATGGCAGACTACCACCTCACAGAGCTACACGGTTTGTTTTCACTGATGGGTTACAATGAATATAAAAAAGTAAATTTAAAAAAATATATATGATAAAGGTCAAATAATTTTTTGATTCATTAAATTATTATCATTATTAAAATATAATATAACATTTTCATTCCTACATTTTCTTTCTTTGAATGATGATAACATCGTTTGAGTATGTGTGGACAACTAACATCACTAAATGATGTGACTCCCTTTTCATCACAAAAAATAATGGATTATATGTATAAATATATTAATATAATTAATATTATATCTATGGTATATTTTTAATTCTAAGATGATGTGATACAACATAACTCTATTATATAATGATCTTTGAAAACTAGAAACATTATTCATGTGTATGCAGGACATACCGTCTCCATGATCGTAATATGGGTAATTTATAAAATAAATAATTTATAATTACTAGTTAAATTATAATTTATGTATAAATATAATAATTATTCGATTATTATTATTCTGGGAATTATCAAACTAGGATCAATGAATGAGCTCCAAAAATAAAAAATCAAAAGATATTCCAAAAATAATATGGTTATTACTTGAAACATGAATTTAAAATGGAAGGGATATTAAATGGGTAAGGAATGGTCATAAGTAAATTATATGTGGTATAATATATATAAAATTTCTCTATAATATATCTTTAATAAAAATATAATTATTATACAGCTGGTTCTACGATGTGAGAAGGAATTTAATACTTAATGTAAGAGATTTTGGTCTCACCTATATATTATGTGAGAAAAATTCCATAATAACCATAGGTTTCTATTATTTGGTGTATATACATCAAATTAATCTATTTTATAATGATACAACATAAATTTATTGGTATTTAAATATCCATTTTCTGATCACTCTTTCATGTGATTTATGGTTCACATGTTACCAAAGCGGTAAGGTATTGCTTTCTCTGTTTTCCATTTTTGAGACATATGGTTATGTTGTGGGCCTCTATTAATTTATGAAATGTATTTAAATATAATTTCAAATTTATTATCTTAATATCATTTATAATCATGATATTTTAGATTCATTTTAAAGATATTCATTCATGGGGATTTCATTTCAATGCTACCAAATTGGTAAATATACTATCTTATAGTCTCATCGTTTATGGAAATTGATTACGACTATGCTTCCTATCATGACCTATCCTAGTTGTCCCATATTGTCACAACCCTATATTGCCTCTAATAGGAAAATAAATGTGTACTGGAATTGAGTAGGAATATCACTAAAATGGGAGTCATTTTCTAAGTACATGAACACACAAACACACACACATATCCAGGACCAGAAATTGACGAAATATAAAAAAACTAAACAACCAATGTAGGCATAAATCTATATCTCACAACCATAATATTATATAAATTAATATAAATAAATTGTTCCAAATATAATCCCACCAAAAAGTGTTTTTGAAAAAAGTCCAACCTAAAATTAAAGGTATTAGGACAGCTGTTTTAAAGCAACAAGAACAAACCTTGGTCAATCAAGTCTCACTATAAATTTTCTGGTCCAGGTCTAACTAAGACTATATGAAATTATTGATCGTCAACATAACACATGACACAAACAAGAAATATACCATGCATGGGTGATTACAAAAATACTGAGTAAGAAGCCCTGAGACCAAAAAGCAATGAAAAAGGGAAACACAGTAATCTATAGGTAGGTATATGTTTAAAACAATTTGTTAGGTCCTAAAAAATCCACAGATAGAAAAAATACTCCCTTAAAATTAGTGAAAGAATATACCAAATCTTAATCAACAATTTTGGTTAAATATGAACAATTTTCATAAGAAAATGTAAAGGACCCAACCGGTTCATAATAAATGGTACACGGACAGTTCGACGAACCGCCCTCCCACGGATGCTGTTGTTTGCAAAAATGAGGCAGAGATCTAACGCGGGCACAAACCAAATGGCCAATGAGTGAGGATGGACCATTCTACAGACATGAACAACCCCATCCATGAACCAGGCAGACCGACCCCCCGATGTGCACTACGTCATTCTCAAAACAGATTTAATGATCTATGAAGCCAAAAATCACCCATGTGACCGAGTTGGTTCCCTAGAAAGGTGCATTCAAAATACCCCGCGAACCTTGGGTTGACTAAGTCATATGTAGGCCAGGTTTTCTATCATGGGCCTTCACAAATGGTGTTTCATGACCATAGTTATGACCCCCACTCTATAAATGGTCATCAAGGGGTTGAATAAAGGGATTGGATTTTTGGAAGATCGGAATCTTGTCGACATGTTTTTTGAAGGAAGGCATCTGAAATTTAGAGAAGAAATATTCTTTCGATTGATTAGGGTTTCGTGTACAGTGATGTTCTAATTCATTAACTAGAAACATGTATAAACTAGCAATGAATGGAAAATAACTTAACAATGCATAAATAAATTTGTAAAACATGAACCTAAAATTAGTGAATCACGAACCACGACCCCTACGCAGATGCACATCCCATGAACCATGTATAAAATTTCCCTTCCTTGATCCAGAATGCATTGTAGCACCCTCTTACGCTGGTGATGCACTGAACAGAGTTTCCCCTCGCCGCCACATAATGAGCTGACTCCAGCACCACATACCATGTTGGTATGCGGACCAGGCCCAAAGCCGCGTACCACTCCGATACACGGGACACCCCTCAGTCCACATACCACACTGGTTTGCACATGGCCTCTCCATCCATGTATCACTTACCTACGTGAAGGGAACAACACACCATTTGGCTATGTAGTCCGCCAAGGCCTTGGTATTTCTATCACCCAAGTCAGATAAGGTCTTCCCAATTCTATCCAATCATCCAGAATCCTTTCAATTTCATATCAATCATCACAAGGCCAAGGCCTATATCAAAGCCACCAGACCAGCATGCTAAATCATTTAAGCACATTAAAGCACCCTCCTGAGTTCATATACCCATGTTAGGTGAAGAAAAAAGGGTTACCCCATCCCTTGAACAGACATTCAGAGAATTCATGGGTTCACATTCACACGGTAGTCCAGAGTATGGGCTAGGGAGCAACACTGTGCCTCTCTAATCGTTAGGATTGAGGGATCCTACTTGCTTTTCCATTCTATAGGCCCCAGCAGTGGGCACTTATCCCCTCCCCTAAAGAGAGTAACAGGGAATCCCTCCTAGATTATTCCCCACTCCATCCACACCGAATGTCAATAAGCTTTCCCCTTCCATCCGGGAAGGTTCACTGCTTTGTTCCCTCCAACATAGTACAGTGGCCTCTACTGACAAGACTTCTACCTTCATTCCCTGCATGACACGAGGGGGAATTAATGTCTCACTATCTTGTCTCTCTCCCTATGTCGTCATCTTCTTCATCTCCCCATAGAATGGGAAGAGTGTGTTTTCTGCCGAATCTCTCACATTCTCTCATATCTCACACCGAGAATGACTCACGTGGTCATAGAGATTTTTGATGGTCATGGATTCTGTAAAACAGTTGCCATAGAACGAATTTTAGGGGTTTTAATCCCTATCTCCTCAGCAGGTTACGTTGGACACCTTCCTGAGGTTGAATCCCTACCTGGGACACAAACCACAAGTTATCCCCAACCATACCCCATCATGGGTTTCCAATCAAGACCTTGACAGGAAATTATCCTTTGTATTCCCTGACCTTCTAGAACTACGTACACCTGGACTCCAAACCGACCATGATACATAGGAAAATTCTCGTAGGTGAAAGCCCAACATCAATGTCTGATACCCATTTATCATTATCAGGATGTGTCCTCATGCCCCAAGCAAGACTATACCCAGTACCAGGAAATCATTTCCCTCGGGTCATCTAGGCCTCTTTGACATAATTACCAGACCAACCATGACTAAGAACCTGTTTCTTAGACATCCTTTCCACATGACGTTAAACTGTATGGTTGGGTCCTTGTCACACGACCTCAAAAGGTGACGTGTCCTGTTAAGTGGAACTGAACTATGTTGATTCTGGTTCCTCTCACAAGGATACATATGAATCATATATTATAGGATGGATCCAGACGCTCAATTCACTCTTTTTCCCCAATAGATGACAATAAACTGTAGAGAACCCAATTTTAAGTCTTGAGACCAGTGCATTCTGAAAAAACTCAAACATTCCAGAATCGCTAATCTAATGAGGGATGGTAAATCATGGATGTAGACAGTTCTGAATCCCTATATATACTTGAGACATACAACCTAGGGGTAATATGTGGATACTATACTTGGGGATAATCTAAATATACTTGAACATATGAACACATCTAAATTCTATTAGAGTGTCCTGAAATATGCAATAATTACCCCCAAAAGGATGCGATGATCCCGAATTTCCATCCTCTCGACCAATGTGAGTTCATAAGTGTCGTTGGACATATCACCCAACGAGTGCCTGCCTTTGGAATGCAGGTCCATGGATCCATGGATACATGAACCTTTGGGTATTTCTGGCATTGCAAATAAACCTATTAGAGACCTAGAGATGACACGAATAATGGGAAACCGAAAGAAATGATTAAACAACACCGACTAACTTTAATCAGACACAGGAACCGATCACATCCCCTCACTATGAAACCCAAATGGTAAACACAATATGAATATTTAACCATCATGATAGATTTACCCAAATCTAAAACTATATATAACAATAAATGGATGATTAATATCTAACAGGCCATTTGGTTCATTCTCCATCCAAAAAATGGTCATGGTCGTGAGACTTCAACCGAGGTGGTGAAATAATCCCACTTCGTTCACCCTTTCAGGCTCTAAAGGAGGGCCATGAAAGGTCATTAATTATGCATGGGATTATGAGATGCTACATTGATGGGTTTTTGTTTATATTTTCCATATTTTTTATAGGTGCATAGCAGAGCATCCTTCAATCTAATGGTGTCACAATGTAATTCGCAAACACTCACAATGATCAACATGCAGACCGTGCCTCTCAATCGACAGAGGACCCCATCGCCCACCCAACTTCTTCAGCGCTGGGTTTCAAATGCACTGATTTGAGAGTACCACCTAAATTATGCTCTCCTGATAGTGGCAGAGGCTATGTACACCCTTCAGTTGGCTAAGTACCGTTGTCCTCCTTCCCAGTAGCAACCGAGGGAGAAGATCTAGGCATCCCCTTTAGTAGTGTTGAACCATTTTGGGAGCCTATCCCGGGAATGAGACAATGGATTCCACCCTTATCATTGGGAGGTGGATAATGTCTATGCTGATGACTTCATCCCCATCGAAAGGGGGTTCCTCACTAAGTCCCCTACATGGAGACATCGCCACAACTATGCCACGACCTCGTATCCTCACCTTGAAGAGGATATCACCCGGAGGATCCACGCCCACGCTCCCTGTGCTCTAGCCCCTTAGACCACCCACCAAGGGTGGAGAACATAAAACAAAAAATAGGTCATCACCCTCATTACTGAGGAAGAAATCCACTTCTCAGACACAGAGACATACGACGGGCAGGCCCATGCACCTGTCCGCTCTTCGAAATCCTTCCATCCAGACATGGTGGAAGCATATGAGATGGCACACATCCCCACTATGACACGTCCATCCTGTCACCCATACAAGACAACACCTACCCGTTAGGCACCTCTCCATTCCTGGGTTCATGAATCCCACCAACCAGACCTGGTGGCAATCTAGGGCCTATAATACCAGCTCCTCACAAATGCTCCTGATGCCCACCATCCCGATATGGTGACAGTCAACAGGAAGGCACGTCTCCCTGCCAACTGAGTCCACCGACTTGAACTTTAAGACACCAACATATGTATGGACAACACCCTCCAGATTCATGTAATGTTCATCATCTCTATGTGGTAGAAAATGGATAAGTAAGCTGGTGTATCCCTTCACATGGAAAGGCTCATTCACTGGCCCTGACACAAGAGAATCATTTGTATCCACTGACCACTAGAGGATCGATACATGACATTCGTACTCGGACAATGGAATGGGCCCTCATACCCATTACAACCATGGATGTCTCTCTACATATCCTGGAAATTATGGAGGACTAGGTATCAATCCTAGATCGTATCATGTAGACATGGTAGAATATTACTTCCAATGCAGAAACAATAAGGACATAGGCCTGAGATCCTATCTCCCATATTGAGGTTACTCATCCAAAAGAGGAGATATCCACCTCGGAGTAGATCTGCATCCATTCTTCATCCCCAGAGGGTCATTAACTATATCCCAAGATACAATGACAACTAGATCATGCATACTCACTCATTAAAATTGGGGGACACCCTTCCACAATTTTGTATTCTATAGGGAAGATATATATCCCATCCAAAACTCAAGATGATCATCGGTATATCCCAGAAGCATCATAGGACCTAATTAGACAGGGACCCAGAGGTGATTGCTATTATGAACAGAAAATGACCCTCAATTCCCGCAAAAGAGCACCCCGAATGCACTGAAGGCAGTAGGAAAATGAAGAGTTGGTCCATGACTCCACTCTTCTGGAAGCTGGGGTTCTCAATACAGCCAAACATGTCTCAAATCTTGGAATCCTACCAACCCATTACCATACCATGGTAGAGGAAGTAGCAGTTGCAATGGTCCTCCCAAAAATGTCACTACCAGCAGCTCTGAAGGTCCTCCCCAGAGCACCCTTAAGGGCCTCTCTCATGGGAATATAACGATCCATCATGAGAGTTCCTCTTTTGATGCGAGTCATGGAAGCCCTCCATGTGACCAGAAGAATTGGAAACATGAAATTCATCCACATACTACTGTCCTCCCTGATGGTCCTCCCCAAGATATATGCTACAAACACTTTCTTTACTGTGGGATTACAGATTATGATGGCATTCCTCGCCATCATAGTCGCAACTACAGAGGGGCTCCCCATAGTGATCTCTCATCACAAAAAGAAGATCCTCCTCTTCTTGTGGGATTCCCTGAAGGTCATCCCTAGGGGTTACATTGCAACAATATTTCATGAATCCAGACATCAGATTTTGGTCGTAGTCTTCGCCATTATAATTGTACAGGTCCTCCCTAGAGAGACGTCAAGAAACAAGAAGGACTTACCCTCAATATAGTATATTCTAACGACCCTCTCCAGGATGTACCCTAGATATATTCTCCATGTGACATCTGTGATTGTTGTCCTCGCCATCACAGCTGCCTTGGTGGTAGTCCTCACCATCATAGAAACCATTGTGAAAGTCCTCCCTGCAATGTCCTTAATCAATAAGAAGGTCCTCCCATTGTAGAAGTGTATCTTGATGGTCCTCAAAAAGATGAACACTGAACATCAAACCATGATGGTCATCCTCACCATGATGGAAGTTTTTGCGTAGGACCTTCCATTAATGACACTATACTGCCAGAAGGTCCTCCCACTGCTGTAGTTCTCCCTGAGGGTTCACCCTAGGGTACGCACTACAAAAATCCCTATGAATTGAGGCATTAGGCGGTAATGGTATTCCATAACATTATAAAATGAACAGTGGAGGTCCTCCCTACAATGATGTCAAGCAATGAGAAGGCCATCCCTTCATTGCAGAACATTCTGAAGGAACTCCCTAGGGTGTACCCTGTAGGTTTTATATATGTAACATCAATCATGGTTGTAGAGACCCGAAGCTTATCGTACATGGACATTACATTACTTTTGCGGAATACTTAGTACATAACAAAAACACACACACAAGGATCGTAATAGTTTAGTGTCTTTGGAAACTCGGAACGTAATCTTCTAAACGTGGTGAAAGATCTTCAATATATCCCATAAAGATCTTCCCCTATTTTTACCTAAAACCTTTCTTTATATCCTGGGGAAAAGAAAACATAAAAGGGTGATCTCAAATGCTCAGTAAGGGTAAACAAAAGAAATATCAATCACATCATATACATAAGAACATAGCTTTTGGAAATCTTAACCTGCAAAAGAGCTCATAATATCATAACATGGGATAAATAATAGAAGTGAAAATGAAATCATAACTTAAAACATTACTCATTGTGGCATACACACATAATCATAGAGAATCATTTCTTGTTAGTCAAGACTCATTGCCAAGACTATCTTAGTGGACAAAGTCCCTTTCTGAATCGAGTAATCCTCGTTTCAGTCCTGTTTCACTAAACCGGTATAACCTACCATTCCAGCCATGTCTATCTCATGAGATATAAAATCTTTACCCAATGCATTGGAGGGAGATATAGGTCCCACCCATCTTATAATGAATCCTTTCCTATGTGTGCCACATAATCATAAATCATACATCATCGTATAACCCATGTAACAAAAAATGGGATTCTTAAACAACATGACATCATAAAACAATTCATATAATATAAAGGAATTCATAAAAATGTTTCCATCACAACATAATCAAATCCATGTAATAATAGGGGTAAAAACATAACCCTTTTATTATCTTAGATGGAAAATAATTTTGATAAAATACTTGAACTTCATTCTTGAGGAAAATATCCTTTCTTCTTCAAAAACATTTTTCCTTTCATAACATGTCATACGACTTTAAAATAATGAAATTGATTAAAAATAAACTTCAAAACTTGTAAAGGAAGCTTCTTGGAAATAATGTTTTAAAAATCCATTCATGCCGTATAAGTTAAAAAAAACATTCTTCGTACTTTTGTCGGAAAAGTCAAAAAGTTCCTCGTACGAAAAACGACAAAAGATTCCTTTCATACATATTACTAAAAACTCAACTAAGGGTAAAAATGGATTTAAACAATTGTAGGTGGATGGAAATAATATTACATATTGATGAAACATGGATGTGGATGATAAAATACACCCCAGTAAATACTTACGAATAAACAATCTCGGATAAAAAATGAGATTGTGATATTTCCCTTAACTTATGTCCGACTTGCTTTGTAAGTGTCCAAACCTCCTGTATAATGATTTAAATCATGTTATTGACTTATTCCAGAATCATATTCATTGTTATGATAGAATATATGGTTCACTTATGACATTATATTACCCGTTCTTTTGTAAATTCCATGTTAAAGAAGCGTTTTGGGTAAAATCGTTTCATTTATCGTAGGTGTTTTGACTTGTTGTTCTTGACATCATTATTACTTATATCATGATTTAATTACTTCCAGAATATAAAATATGATTTATATATCATATATATTCAGTATATATATATATATAATAGATAGATAAATAAAATGAAAAACACCGTTCATGGAGACGGTAGTCCGTACGTACGCATGAACGCTGTTTTTCTTTCCTTATTGTCTTGAAATGGAAGTAAGTAGATGACATACATATGTATATATATACATAAATCCAGTAGCTTTATAATGTCATATATTTCATTATTATTTCTTATATATACATTATAATCATTCTTAAATGGTTAACATGGAGAATGAATCTCATCGCGTCGTGGAGACGGTAGTCCGTACGTACGCACGAGCGATGATATCATTTCTATAAATATTGAATTGAATTGGAGTGGATTATACAATATATCAGAATCAATATGATGTTGTAATAACTATGTATAGTTATTCTTTACACCATTATACCCATCCATGTAAGGTGGTGGTGGAAAATAGATTACACCACGGCGTGGAGACGGTATTCCGTACGTACGCACGCGCGGTGATTTCTTTTTCCGTAGGATGGATAGATGGTGAAATAGGGTTGTTTCATACTTATAATAACATATCAGTATATGAGTGATACTGATGTTATTACTTCATAATGAAACAACCTAATAAGAAGAAGTGGAAGAAGAAATAAAGATGAAAGAATTGGTAACGGTAATTACCTCTTCTTTGAAGTGCCTCTTTGAGACCTCCTCTTAGGGCACTAAAATTGGTCTTTGAGGAAGACCAGAACCTCTAGGATGTTTCTAGGGAAGTGGAGAGGAGAAATTGGCAGGGGTTGGCCGAGCTTGAGTGCTCAAATTGGTGTGAGGGGGAGGGGGAGGAGGTGTCCTTTTATAGGGGAGGAGAGGGGCACCTTAGGAATATCTCAAAATATTATTTTATATTAAAGTCAAAATCGGTTTATAATGGTTCCAAAGGGTCTTATTTCGAAGCTAAAGTGGGGATGGGTCGAAATCCTATCATCCAATAGGATTTAGACAAGTTTAGGGTATTATTTTAACCTTATCAATTAGATTTAACTCTAAGTTAAATAATTTAACTTTTACCGTGTCTTTTTGTTTTCTTTCACTATATGGTTAATACACTTACTATAACATGCCAAACGAACCCCAAATTGTATATTATTAATACATATATCCTTATCTAAGTCATTTGGCCGAACCTTAGATTTTTAGGAATAAAATAACAATTAATAATATAATATTTGATTTAAAAACTATTTTGTGTCAATTTTGACACTATTTGATATATGATTTTTGTGAAAGTCATAACAGAATTATATGTTCAAACCAAGTTGATTAAATCAACACTAATATATCATAGTAACCTAGAAAATTAGTGGAATTCATAAAAAGTCTTAAATTACATTTATGTTGGTATTTATATTATCAATTATATCAATATTTCATTAATAAGATAATTACTACATTATCTTTGTGTCATAAATAAATTATATTATTTGATGTCTAAAAATTACAAATAAAATACCATCATGTAGGAAATCTTTTTATCTTTCTAATGAATATTTATAGTCGAATTTATCTTATGTATAACCCCATATTAAAAATGATTTACTTATTAAACTTTGATTTTAACTATTTTAACCCTTCTTTAAATAAATTAATAATAAATGTCCTAATCTAATCCAAGTGGGCCTAAATGGTCATATTTTATTCCTAAGTTTGTTTTTGGTCGAATTACACTTGTCCAATAGAATTAGGACATGTGTTAGGGTAATATTAATATCATATTTACCCTTAGTTACCCTATTTACTATTAACCGTGGTAAAAAAAGTAAAAAGTTACTATTCACCAAAAAATTACTTTCATCTCATTGAACCACATTTTAGTCCTTGATATTAACCGTGTCTCTCGGATTTTTGAAATTCCATTCAGAGAAGCGGCAAAATTAAGTTTTATGAAAAATTCAGTTTTTTTTAACTACCACTTAGTAGTTTCACTATTCATCAAAAATTGATGTTTTTCAGAACAATGCCAAAATTTCATCCTAAGCTATATTTCATATTCCGAATTCAAAAATGAAATCTATTTTACCAAATTCATAACATAGAAGTTGCATTAATTAATTTTATAATTAAATCCCGCTGTTAAAATAAATAGCGTGTTTTTAGGAAACAATATATATCAAAAGATTGACACTTGATTATGTCTGGTTTAAATGTGAAATTACAACCAATGACCAACATTGTATTAAATTGTAAAAATATATTCTAAATATACTTTAAAACCACTCAAATTAATAATTTATCACTATTAATTATTTCGATTAAAAAAGTTGTTTTTAATTATAATTTAGTAATTTTTCACTATTCATCAGAATATGAAAGTTATCCGAAAAGTACCAAAATTTCACCTTAGGCTAAATTCGATACTCCGAATCCAAGAATGAAGTTCATTTTGAAAAATAAGATTTACAGAATTTTAAAAAGTGGTTATTACTATTCATAACGGCTAGTTTTAATAATATTTTAATAGCACATCGTTGTTTAGTGAAACTCGGTATTGCGTATTACACACGCTATCGAGGAAGGTCGCGATTGCGTGTAATGAAAGGCAATACAAGGATTCATGTTTTGCATGCTCCTTTTGGTGTAGCGTACAACACAAGACATTAATAAAATTAAAAAGAATATTTCTTTATAAAATCTTGGGCTGTTACATTCTACCCCCCTTAAAATGAATTTCGCCCTCGAAATTCGTCGGGGTTATAAATGGTTTACTATTCGAAAGTTTCTTTAATAGAAACCCACATCGTAAAAAGGAATATCAAAACCAATCTTTAAAAACAAAAGTATGAAACGTAACGGTTACCCAAATAAACTAATCATTGGGTTTCCACATAGGTGAAAATATGGATATGGAAGAGAAATCTAGCCATCATGTTCTGATGGAGAGTGGTAGAGAACATGGCTATGGAAAAGCCAGTAATCACAAATCCATAGATTTGTGATGATATAAGGTACCATCTGATTCATCAGGTATAAGATCAATAGGACAACATTTTTGGTTTTCAAGATCATTTCCCCTAAAGTTGAAAATTTTAATTAGAATAAATACTTACTTTATTTTGGTACAATCTCACTGTTGTTCGTGCTTTGAACAATTTCCACTTCATCTCTTAAATAAATGAATTTGAATTTGTTATTTGTGAAGTGTTAGCAGATCATATGATAGAATGACAGGTCATTCTATCTGTCTCAAACAAAAGGTTAGCAAAACTTATATACATAAGTCGATCTATAGTGAGATTAATCATATATGGTTCCTAAAATGGACTTATACTTCATATATCATACTGCTTAATATAATAACACTAGTTTCTACTAAACAGGGGCTTCCTGTAGGTCAGTGGTAGGCGATAAAGGCCAGTCGCACTTCGGTTGTGGGTTCGATTCCTACAGCCTTGTCCGAAGCGATGGGCTGTCGCCCGTCCTGCAGGTTGTCCTTTTTCTAAAACTACGTTAATATAACATCCCATCAATAATATCGAAAATCTTCTATCCTTAAACAATACTAACTTATGTCCAACATAATCCAGTCTAATCTTTAGGCTTATTCATAATACTGCAGTCCACTCTCATAATATAGTGACAACGATTACCAGAGATTTAATACTGTCGTTGATCCCCACATATCATAAGATATGTCTTGTTGGTCACATTCCAAACATTCAAAGTCCTTAATCGTGTATTCTCTTGAATACCATAGTGAAAACATGAGTGCAGTTAAAAGTTAACACTTTCCACATACCAAAATCCTCAAAATTCTATATACTCAAACCATGATATCACTTAGTCCTTATATCAATCATGAGCTCATGAATACTATCAAACATTTCATTTTCCCCTTATCCCTTCATTATGCGCATGTCATCTTCATTCCAAAAATATCTGAATAACCTTTCATGGATACTGGTAACATTAATCAGACAACAATGTTACAATCCTTACATGTCTCTTTATTCCATAGTACCATGAGATTACTTATACAACATTACACATGATAAACATGTAATCATTCCACTACATTCTTAAACCATTGACCGAGCTTCAACAATTCTTTCATCTCACATACCATTGGTAGTCTCTTCATCATCATACACATAAATACTTCCCATATGACCATACTGATTCTCTTCATGAGTCTTTCCCTTAGGGAATTTGTTTTCATAATGCCCATACATTCCACATTTAAAACACTTAACCATTTTTGATGTCTTAGCAATACCATTATCCTCATCCATGGTGTTAACTGAACCTTTTCTTTTGCACTTACTTGCTTTGTGTCCTTCTTTTCCACACCCAAAGCATCTTCCAGTTCCCTTGAAACATTCTCCTTGATGCCTCTTCCCACATGATTTACATAGGGGAAACTGAACTTTCTTTCCTCTATGATCATCATGGAACTCCATCTTTCTCTTATTAGTCAAGTCAGGAGACTTACCAAATTTTACTTTATTGATCATATTATGAGATTGCTGATTCAGCATAATAATGATCTTTGGACTTCCAAATCCCATTTCATTTGGTTTCTCATGAAGAATATCATTCCATTGTCTATCATATCCTCCATTATCGTAAATCACCTTGTTTCCAGCCATTTTCTAAAACCCAAAAAGAATAGTGTGAGAGGCAAAAATCATAATAAAGGGGGAATATCTAACATCATTGGTTTAATCTAATATCGTTACCATAGTTCTAGGACTATATCCTATACGTATACTTATCCTTAGGGGCATCCCTAGACATACCTTAGAAATATCTCTAGGGATCTCACTAACGTTTTCGCATCCTAGTTTCCAAAGGTTGACTAAACCTTTCCTCTGATACCAACTGTAGAGACCCGAAGCTTATCGTACATGGAAATTACATTACTTTTGCGGAATACTTAGTACATAACAAAAACACACACACAAGGATCGTAATAGTTTAGTGTCTTTGGAAACTCGGAACGTAATCTTCTAAACGTGGTGAAAGATCTTCAATATATCCCATAAAGATCTTCCCCTTTTTTTTACCTAAAACCTTTCTTTATATCCTGGGGAAAAGAAAACATAAAAGGGCGAGCTCAAATGCTCAGTAAGGGTAAAAAAAAGAAATATCAATCACATCATGTACATAAGAACATAGCTTTTGGAAATCTTAACCTACAAAAGAGCTCATAATATCATAACATGGGATAAATCATATAAGTGAAAATGAAATCATAACTTAAAACATTACTCATTGTGGCATACACACATAATCATAGAGAATCATTTCTTGTTAGTCAAGACTCATTTCCAAGACTATCTTAGTGGACAAAGTCCCTTTCTGAATCGAGTAATCCTCGTTTCAGTCCTGTTTCACTGAACCGGTATAACCTACCATTCAGCCATGTCTATCTCATGAGATATAAAATATTTACCCAATGCATTGGAGGGAGATATAGGTCCCACCCATCTTATAATGAATCCTTTCTTATGTGTGCCACATAATCATAAATCATACATCATCGTATAACCCATGTAACAAAAAATGGGATTCTTAAACAACATGACATCATAAAACAATTCATATATTATAAAGGAATTCATAAAAATGTTTCCATCACAACATAATCAAATCCATGTAATAATAGGGGTAAAAACAGAACCCTTTTATTATCTTAGATGGAAAATAATTTTGATAAAATACTTGAACTTCATTCTTGAGGAAAATATCCTTTCTTCTTCAAAAACATTTTTCCTTTCATAACATGTCATACAACTTTAAAATAAAAGAAGTTGATTAAAAATAAACTTCAAAACTTGTAAAGGAAGCTTCTTGGAAATAATGTTTTAAAAATCCATTCATGCCGTATAAGTTAAAAAAAACATTCTTCGTACTTTTGTCGGAAAAGTCAAAAAGTACCTCGTACGAAAAACGACAAAAGATTCCTTTCATACATATTAGTAAAAACTCACCTAAGGGTAAAAAATGGATTTAAACAATTGTAGGTGGATGGAAATAATATTACATATTGATGAAACATGGATGTGGATGATAAAATACACCCCAGTAAATACTTACGAATAAACAATCTCGGATAAAAAATGAGATTGTGATATTTCCCTTACCTTATGTCCGACTTGCTTTGTAAGTGTCCGAACCTCCTGTATAATGATTTAAATCATGTTATTGACTTATTCCAGAATCATATTCATTGTTATGATAGCATATATGGTTCACTTATGACATTATATTACCCGTTATTTTGTAAATTCCATGTTAAAGAAGCGTTTTGGGTAAAATCGTTTCATTTATCGTAGGTGTTTTGACTTGTTGTTCTTGACATCATTATTACTTATATCATGATTTACTTACTTCCAGAATATAAAATATGATTTATATATCATATATATTCATTATATATATATATATAATAGATAGATAAATAAAATGAAAAACACCGTTCATGGAGACGGTAGTCCGTACGTACGCATGAACGCTGTTTTTCTTTCCTTATTGTCTTGAAATGGAAGTAAGTAGATGACATACATATGTATATATATACATAAATCCAGTAGCTTTATAATGTCATATATTTCATTATTATTTCTTATATATACATTATAATCATTCTTAAATGGTTAACATGGAGAATGAATCTCATCGCGTCGTGGAGACGGTAGTCCGTACGTACGCACGAGCGATGATATCATTTCTATAAATATTGAATTGAATTGGAGTGGATTATACAATATATCAGAATCAATATGATGTTTTAATAACTATGTATAGTTATTCTTTACACCATTATACCCATCCATGTAAGGTGGTGGTGGAAAATAGATTACACCACGGCGTGGAGACGGTATTCCGTACGTACGCATGCGCGGTGATTTCTTTTTCCGTAGGATGGATAGATGGTGAAATAGGGTTGTTTCATACTTATAATAACATATCAGTATATGAGTGATACTGATGTTATTACTTCATAATGAAACAACCTAAGAAGAAGAAGTGGAAGAAGAAATAAAGATGAAAGAATTGGTAACGGTAATTACCTCTTCTTTGAAGTGCCTCTTTGAGACCTCCTCTTAGGGCACTAAAATTGGTCTTTGAGGAAGACCAGAACCTCTATGATGTTTCTAGGGAAGTGGAGAGGAGAAATTGGCAGGGGTTGGCCGAGCTTGAGTGCTCAAATTGGTGTGAGGAGGAGGGGGAGGAGGTGTCCTTTTATAGGGGAGGAGAGGGGCACCTTAGGAATATCTCAAAATATTATTTTATATTAAAGTCAAAATCGGTTTATAATGGTTCCAAAGGGTCTTATTTCGAAGCTAAAGTGGGGATGGGTCGAAATCCTATCATCCAATTGGATTTAGACAAGTTTAGGGTATTATTTTAACCTTATCAATTAGATTTAACTCTAAGTTAAATAATTTAACTTTTACCGTGTCTTTTTGTTTTCTTTCACTATATGGTTAATACAATTACTATAACATGCCAAACGAACCCCAAATTGTATATTATTAATACATATATCCTTATCTAAGTCATTTGGCCGAACCTTAGATTTTTAGGAATAAAATAACAATTAATAATATAATATTTGATTTAAAAACAATTTTGTGTCAATTTTGAGACTATTTGATATATGATTTTTGTGAAAGTCATAACAGAATTATATGTTCGAACCAAGTTGATTAAATCCACACTAATATATCATAGTAACCTAGAAAATTAGTGGAATTCATAAAAAGTCTTAAATTACATTTATTTTGGTATTTATATTATCAATTATGTCAATATTTCATTAATAAGATAATTACTACATCATCTTTGTGTCATAAATAAATTATATTATTTTATGTCTAAAAATTACAAATAAAATACCATCATGTAGGAAATCTTTTTATCTTTCTAATGAATATTTATAGTCGAATTTATCTTATGTATAACCCCATATTAAAAATGATTTCCTTATTAAACTTTGATTTTAACTATTTTAACCCTTCTTTAAATAAATTAATAATAAATGTCCTAATCTAATCCAGGTGGGCCTAAATGGTCATATTTTATTCCTAAGTTTGTTTTTGGTCGAATTACACTTGTCCAATAGAATTAGGACATGTGTTAGGGTAATATTAATATCATATTTACCCTTAGTTACCCTATTTACTATTAACCGTGGTAAAAAAAGTAAAAAGTTACTATTTACCAAAAAATTATTTTCATCTCATTGAACCACATTTTAGTCCTTGATATTAACCGTGTCTCTCGGATTTTTGAAATTCCATTCAGAGAAGCGGCAAAATTAAGTTTTATGAAAAATTCAGTTTTTTTTAACTACCACTTAGTAGTTTCACTATTCATCAAAAATTGATGTTTTTCAGAACAATGCCAAAATTTCATCCTAAGCTATATTTCATATTCCGAATTCAAAAATGAAATCTATTTTACCAAATTCATAACATAGAAGTTGCATTAATTAATTTTATAATTAAATCCCGCTGTTAAAATAAATAGCGTGTTTTTAGGAAACAATATATATCAAAAGATTGACACTTGATTATGTCTGGTTTAAATGTGAAATTACAACCAATGACCAACATTGTATTAAATTGTAAAAATATATTCTAAATATACTTTAAAACCACTCAAATTAATAATTTATCACTATTAATTATTTCGATTAAAAAAGTTGTTTTTAATTATAATTTAGTAATTTTTCACTATTCATCAGAATATGAAAGTTATCCGAAAAGTACCAAAATTTCACCTTAGGCTAAATTCGATACTCCGAATCCAAGAATGAAGTTCATTTTCAAAAATAAGATTTACAGAATTTTAAAAAGTGGATATTACTATTCATAACGGCTAGTTTTAATAATATTTTAATAGCACACCGTTGTTTAGTGAAACTCGGTATTGCGTATTACACACGCTATCGAGGAAGGTCGCGATTGTGTGTAATGCAAGGCAAGACAAGGATGCATGTTTTGCATGCTCCTTTTGGTGTAGCGTACAACACAAGACATTAATAAAATTAAAAAGAATATTTCTTTATAAAATCTTGGGCTGTTACATTCTACCCCCCTTAAAATGAATTTCGCCCTCGAAATTCGTCGGGGTTATAAATGGTTTACTATTCGAAAGTTTCTTTAATAGAAACCCACATCGTAAAAAGGAATATCAAAACCAATCTTTAAAAACAAAAGTATGAAACGTAACGGTTACCCAAATAAACTAATCATTGGGTTTCCACATAGGTGAAAATATGGATATGGAAGAGAAATCTAACCATCATGTTCTGATGGAGAGTGGTAGAGAACATGGCTATGGAAAAGCCAGTAATCACAAATCCATAGATTTGTGATGATATAAGGTACCATCTGATTCATCAGGTATAAGATCAATAGGACAACATTTTTGGTTTTCAAGATCATTTCCCCTAAAGTTGAAAATTTTAATTAGAATAAATACTTACTTTATTTTGGTACAATCTCACTGTTGTTCGTGCTTTGAACAATTTCCACTTCATCTCTTAAATAAATGAAGTTGAATTTGTTATTTGTGAAGTGTTAGCAGATCATGTGATAGAATGACAGGTCATTCTATCTGTCTCAAACAAAAGGTTAGCAAAACTTATATACATAAGTCGATCTATAGTGAGATTAATCATATATGGTTCCTAAAATGGACTTATACTTCATATATCATACTGCTTAATATAATAACACTAGTTTCTACTAAACAGGGACTTCCTGTAGGTCAGTGGTAGGCGATAAAGGCCAGTCGCACTTCGGTTGTGGGTTCGATTCCTACAGCCTTGTCCGAAGCGATGGGCTGTCGCCCGTCCTGCAGGTTGTCCTTTTTCTAAAACTACGTTAATATAACATCCCATCAATAATATCGAAAATCTTCTATCCTTAAACAATACTAACTTATGTCCAACATAATCCAGTCTAATCTTTAGGCTTATTCATAATACTGCAGTCCACTCTCATAATATAGTGACAACGATTACCAGAGATTTAATACTGTCGTTGATCCCCACATATCATAAGATATGTCTTGTTGGTCACATTCCAAACATTCAAAGTCCTTAATCGTGTATTCTCTTGAATACCATAGTGAAAACATGAGTGCAGTTAAAAGTTAACACTTTCCACATACCAAAATCCTCAAAATTCTATATACTCAAACCATGATATCACTTAGTCCTTATATCAATCATGAGCTCATGAATACTATCAAACATTTCATTTTCCCCTTATCCCTTCATTATGCGCATATCATCTTCATTCCAAAAATATCTGAATAACCTTTCATGGATACTGGTAACATTAATCAGACAACAATGTTACAATCCTTACATGTCTCTTTATTCCATAGTACCATGAGATTACTTATACAACATTACACATGATAAACATGTAATCATTCCACTACATTCTTAAACCATTGACCGAGCTTCAACAATTCTTTCATCTCACATACCATTGGTAGTCTCTTCATCATCATACACATAAATACTTCCCATATGACCATACTGATTCTCTTCATGAGTCTTTCCCTTAGGGAATTTGTTTTCATAATGCCCATACATTCCACATTTAAAACACTTAACCATTTTTGATGTCTTAGCAATACCATTATCCTCATCCATGGTGTTAACTGAACCTTTTCCTTTGCACTTACTTGCTTTGTGTCCTTCTTTTCCACACCCAAAGCATCTTCCAGTTCCCTTGAAACATTCTCCTTGATGCCTCTTCCCACATGATTTACATAGGGGAAACTGAACTTTCTTTCCTCTATGATCATCATGGAACTCCATCTTTCTCTTATTAGTCAAGTCAGGAGACTTACCAAATTTTACTTTATTGATCATATTATGAGATTGCTGATTCAGCATAATAATGATCTTTGGACTTCCAAATCCCATTTCATTTGGTTTCTCATGAAGAATATCATTCCATTGTCCATCATATCCTCCATTATCGTAAATCACCTTGTTTCCAGCCATTTTCTAAAACCCAAAAAGAATAGTGTGAGAGGCAAAAATCATAATAAAGGGGGAATATCTAACATCATTGGTTTAATCTAATATCGTTACCATAGTTCTAGGACTATATCCTATACGTATACTTATCCTTAGGGGCATCCCTAGACATACCTTAGAAATATCTCTAGGGATCTCACTAACGTTTTCGCATCCTAGTTTCCAAAGGTTGACTAAACCTTTCCTCTGATACCAACTGTAGAGACCCGAAGCTTATCGTACATGGAAATTACATTACTTTTGCGGAATACTTAGTACATAACAAAAACACACACACAAGGATCGTAATAGTTTAGTGTCTTTGGAAACTCGGAACGTAATCTTCTAAACGTGGTGAAAGATCTTCAATATATCCCATAAAGATCTTCCCCTTTTTTTTACCTAAAACCTTTCTTTATATCCTGGGGAAAAGAAAACATAAAAGGGCGAGCTCAAATGCTCAGTAAGGGTAAAAAAAAGAAATATCAATCACATCATATACATAAGAACATAGCTTTTGGAAATCTTAACCTGCAAAAGAGCTCATAATATCATAACATGGGATAAATCATATAAGTGAAAATGAAATCATAACTTAAAACATTACTCATTGTGGCATACACACATAATCATAGAGAATCATTTCTTGTTAGTCAAGACTCATTTCCAAGACTATCTTAGTGGACAAAGTCCCTTTCTGAATCGAGTAATCCTCGTTTCAGTCCTGTTTCACTGAACCGGTATAACCTACCATTCAGCCATGTCTATCTCATGAGATATAAAATCTTTACCCAATGCATTGGAGGGAGATATAGGTCCCACCCATCTTATAATGAATCCTTTCTTATGTGTGCCACATAATCATAAATCATACATCATCGTATAACCCATGTAACAAAAAATGGGATTCTTAAACAACATGACATCATAAAACAATTCATATATTATAAAGGAATTCATAAAAATGTTTCCATCACAACATAATCAAATCCATGTAATAATAGGGGTAAAAACAAAACCCTTTTATTATCTTAGATGGAAAATAATTTTGATAAAATACTTGAACTTCATTCTTGAGGAAAATATCCTTTCTTCTTCAAAAACATTTTTCCTTTCATAACATGTCATACGACTTTAAAATAAAAGAAGTTGATTAAAAATAAACTTCAAAACTTGTAAAGGAAGCTTCTTGGAAATAATGTTTTAAAAATCCATTCATGCCGTATAAGTTAAAAAAAACATTCTTCGTACTTTTGTCGGAAAAGTCAAAAAGTACCTCGTACGAAAAACGACAAAAGATTCCTTTCATACATATTAGTAAAAACTCACCTAAGGGTAAAAAATGGATTTAAACAATTGTAGGTGGATGGAAATAATATTACATATTGATGAAACATGGATGTGGATGATAAAATACACCCCAGTAAATACTTACGAATAAACAATCTCGGATAAAAAATGAGATTGTGATATTTCCCTTACCTTATGTCCGACTTGCTTTGTAAGTGTCCGAACCTCCTGTATAATGATTTAAATCATGTTATTGACTTATTCCAGAATCATATTCATTGTTATGATAGCATATATGGTTCACTTATGACATTATATTACCCGTTATTTTGTAAATTCCATGTTAAAGAAGCGTTTTGGGTAAAATCGTTTCATTTATCGTAGGTGTTTTGACTTGTTGTTCTTGACATCATTATTACTTATATCATGATTTACTTACTTCCAGAATATAAAATATTATTTATATATCATATATATTCATTATATATATATATATAATAGATAGATAAATAAAATGAAAAACACCGTTCATGGAGACGGTAGTCCGTACGTACGCATGAACGCTGTTTTTCTTTCCTTATTGTCTTGAAATGGAAGTAAGTAGATGACATACATATGTATATATATACATAAATCCAGTAGCTTTATAATGTCATATATTTCATTATTATTTCTTATATATACATTATAATCATTCTTAAATGGTTAACATGGAGAATGAATCTCATCGCGTCGTGGAGACGGTAGTCCGTACGTACGCACGAGCGATGATATCATTTCTATAAATATTGAATTGAATTGGAGTGGATTATACAATATATCAGAATCAATATGATGTTTTAATAACTATGTATAGTTATTCTTTACACCATTATAACCATCCATGTAAGGTGGTGGTGGAAAATAGATTACACCACGGCGTGGAGACGGTATTCCGTACGTACGCACGCGCGGTGATTTCTTTTTCCGTAGGATGGATAGATGGTGAAATAGGGTTGTTTCATACTTATAATAACATATCAGTATATGAGTGATACTGATGTTATTACTTCATAATGAAACAACCTAAGAAGAAGAAGTGGAAGAAGAAATAAAGATGAAAGAATTGGTAACGGTAATTACCTCTTCTTTGAAGTGCCTCTTTGAGACCTCCTCTTAGGGCACTAAAATTGGTCTTTGAGGAAGACCAGAACCTCTAGGATGTTTCTAGGGAAGTGGAGAGGAGAAATTGGCAGGGGTTGGCCGAGCTTGAGTGCTCAAATTGGTGTGAGGAGGAGGGGGAGGAGGTGTCCTTTTATAGGGGAGGAGAGGGGCACCTTAGGAATATCTCAAAATATTATTTTATATTAAAGTCAAAATCGGTTTATAATGGTTCCAAAGGGTCTTATTTCGAAGCTAAAGTGGGGATGGGTCGAAATCCTATCATCCAATAGGATTTAGACAAGTTTAGGGTATTATTTTAACCTTATCAATTAGATTTAACTCTAAGTTAAATAATTTAACTTTTACCGTGTCTTTTTGTTTTCTTTCACTATATGGTTAATACACTTACTATAACATGCCAAACGAACCCCAAATTGTATATTATTAATACATATATCCTTATCTAAGTCATTTGGCCGAACCTTAGATTTTTAGGAATAAAATAACAATTAATAATATAATATTTGATTTAAAAACTATTTTGTGTCAATTTTGACACTATTTGATATATGATTTTTGTGAAAGTCATAACAGAATTATATGTTCGAACCAAGTTGATTAAATCAACACTAATATATCATAGTAACCTAGAAAATTAGTGGAATTCATAAAAAGTCTTAAATTACATTTATTTTGGTATTTATATTATCAATTATGTCAATATTTCATTAATAAGATAATTACTACATCATCTTTGTGTCATAAATAAATTATATTATTTTATGTCTAAAAATTACAAATAAAATACCATCATGTAGGAAATCTTTTTATCTTTCTAATGAATATTTATAGTCGAATTTATCTTATGTATAACCCCATATTAAAAATGATTTCCTTATTAAACTTTGATTTTAACTATTTTAACCCTTCTTTAAATAAATTAATAATAAATGTCCTAATCTAATCCAGGTGGGCCTAAATGGTCATATTTTATTCCTAAGTTTGTTTTTGGTCGAATTACACTTGTCCAATAGAATTAGGACATGTGTTAGGGTAATATTAATATCATATTTACCCTTAGTTACCCTATTTACTATTAACCGTGGTAAAAAAAGTAAAAAGTTACTATTCACCAAAAAATTATTTTCATCTCATTGAACCACATTTTAGTCCTTGATATTAACCGTGTCTCTAGGATTTTTGAAATTCCATTCACAGAAGTGGCAAAATTAAGTTTTATGAAAAATTCAGTTTTTTTTAACTACCACTTAGTAGTTTCACTATTCATCAAAAATTGTTGTTTTTCAGAACAATGCCAAAATTTCATCCTAAGCTATATTTCATATTCTGAATTCAAAAATGAAATATATTTTACCAAATTCATAACATAGAAGTTGCATTAATTAATTTTATAATTAAATCCCGCTGTTAAAATAAATAGCGTGTTTTTAGGAAACAATATATATCAAAAGATTGACACTTGATTATGTCTGGTTTAAATGTGAAATTACAACCAATGACCAACATTGTATTAAATTGTAAAAATATATTCTAAATATACTTTAAAACCACTCAAATTAATAATTTATCACTATTAATTATTTCGATTAAAAAAGTTGTTTTTAATTATAATTTAGTAATTTTTCACTATTCATCAGAATATGAAAGTTATCCGAAAAGTACCAAAATTTCACCTTAGGCTAAATTCGATACTCCGAATCCAAGAATGAAGTTCATTTTGAAAATTAAGATTTACAGAATTTTAAAAAGTGGTTATTACTATTCATAACGGCTAGTTTTAATAATATTTTAATAGCACATCGTTGTTTAGTGAAACTCGGTATTGCGTATTACTCACACTATCGAGGAAGGTCGTGATTGCGTGTAATGCAAGGCAAGACAAGGATGCATGTTGTGCATGCTCCTTTTGGTGTAGCGTACAACACAAGACATTAATAAAATTAAAAAGAATATTTCTTTATAAAATATTGGGCTGTTACAATGGTAGTCCTCACCACCATCACATCCATTACGAAGGTCCTCACCGCAATGGTATTAAATAACAAGAAGGTCCTCCCATTTATATAGTCCCCTATGAGGGCCCTCCATGAGTTATTTACTATGTACTTATTTTTGGCAGTCAGACTTCAAGCAGTGATGGTAGTCCTCACTACTGCAGCGCCAACTGCAGAGGTCCACCATGATGTGACATATCATATTGAAAAAAAGGTCTTATCCTTCCAAATCATGTACATGAAATTCCTTCCATGATAAGGCACTCCGAAGGAGGTAATCGAGCATGTAATATTCCCAATAAACTATCAACGACATCCTACTTCAATCAAGTGATGGTTTGGGACGACATTCATCCTCAGATTCACCCAGGCACTGCCCACATTACAATTTGATCCCTATAAACCCTAATACCTCTGACTATACTGCCAAGGAGCGTATGATTTGTACTGATCAACTAGAGGAATCACTGGTGGAGGCACATGCTCATGTGTTGCACCTGAGGAAAGAACTATCTAGGGATGATACACCAGTAATGTTTTGGCACGTGATCACTTCTCAGTTTGACATACCTAAAGAGCTGTCAGAAGGAAGTGTACATGAAATCATGTCCAATATTTGGAAAAACCGTCGCCAGTTGAAATTAAACATCCTTCCATATAAAGGGTATGTGTATCATTTATAGAAAATAGGTGAACTTCTACATCACATTGACATAGAAGCCCTTCCTTCGTTGAGACGACCATGATTGGAGAGCTGCAAAAGGCACCTTGAGTTAACCTGTCTTTGTGCACTGCACAAATTGCATCACCTTATCGATGATGCTCCGATGGGATTTCATATCTGAGTATGGGGAGAACATGGATCTCTATATTTCACTCCACATACCATCCAGCATTACCCATTCAGTGTAAGGTCTTGTAATTGCATCAATTCAAGACGAGAATCAAATGAAGTCCCTATTGAGGAGAGGTGACACACCTGACCGAAACAGGCCTTGAGAAAGTCTCAAAAGTTTCAGGCCTAAAGAGAGGGAGCCAGTCCAGAATTTTGGAATTGTGATACCAATAATATTTTAAAGGATTCTCACCTAATAAACCCCAATCATCAATCAGTGCTTTCCTCCTTAGAAGAAATTATTTCCATGGTGTAATCAACACAAGTTCTAGATCGCCCTCGAATGGGAGCACTTGAGATTAGGTATAAAGAAATAGTAGCAGCTTCTGCCACAATACGAGACCAACCCCTGCCTTTAGTGCTGGGGGAATGTTTATCAGAAAATTCCCCCGTAAGACCAACAGAAATGGGATGAGGCGCAGCGCCAGTGGAATGGAGCCAACACCAACCCCTTGGGCTAGGGGCAATTTTACCTCAACCACAACCTCCCCGACAAGAATCAATATTCTCTCATTTGGAGAGGATTTCCAAAAGATGAAGTTCATGTCATGTATCATCCATTGAAACATTATTTCCTACAAGAGTGAGGTGTGCCATAAGGTCACGCCAAGGACCCATCCACGTCACCCTTAGTCAGGAGATCTAAAGACAATCCTGGGATAGAAGGGGGAAAACTAGTATGAGGCGTAGGAGGTCCTCTTCATACTTGGAAGATGAAACATCATCCACCTCATATTATGAATCTATCAACATCATGGATGTTATCCCCAAGGATGAAACTGATGATGACACAAATCTAGATGGATCGGGAGAAGATAGTTTCGTTCAGGTTGTGATTTATAATGATCCAGTAGGCGTGGAAACCTGGAACCAGAGGATCCGCCTGAACAAAGCCACTCCAGAAAATCGTCTTCCACATCCCCCATGATTAACTAACAGTGATAGGAACAAATGCTAGATTTTATTGAACCAGCCTACTTCTATCAACACAAACGAGCATCTCACGCTTGAAGTGAGGTTCACTCAGTAGGAGGATGAAATGAAGGAATTAAGGTAGATTAATACCGATCTACAATAGAGGAATAGTCCTTCCAAATAAACTCCCCAAGATGAGACACAATATTCAATTCTTACATGTGCACCTCTACAACAATGTTTTGCCCCAAAAAATGAAACAATGTAAGCACCCCTGCCCAACACATCACCTAGTCTGTCTAACTACCTGAACATGTACTCATTAGTATACCAAGACATCCATCCACTCTAGAAGAAACTGGAGTGAGTACATTTAAATACTTTGAAGGATCCCATGATGGCATAAGCGCCTCAGGTACCAGCCGAGCTAGCGGCTTAAGTAGTACACCAGGCTATACCCATTCGAGATCAGGACCAACATGATGAAAATAAAAGTCTCGCCAACACCATTGAAGCATTGACAGTTCAATTGGATATATTGAATACAGGCGTGCTCTAATACCTCCATTGAGAAATCCATACCTAGACTAGGTGAGAAACACAACACCTCCACTGAATTTTGGGAGCCCTTTATTCAATTTTTTGAATGTCTCAAGCGACCCAGAATAGCATTTGATGCACTACGCATATTATTGTGACCCTATGATGGGAACTCCAGAACTTAAAGAAGCAGTGAAACTCAGATGATTCTTGCGAACCGTACAAGTTTTGTCCTTCTTTTGGGATACATGATTGCATGCCTAGTTAATAAAAGGATGGGAGGATCTTTGGCAGCAATTATTTTTTCCACTTCATCCCAACGTTACCCAAGATGACGGTTAGCGACCTCATGAATTGCAAATAGAGGGAGAACGAGAGGGTATTTGACTTCATTGCTAGATGGAAGGGTCTGGAATACTCTCTGAAAAAGACACTTCCCCAAGGTGAGATGCATTCTATATGCATCGACAACCTATGAGATGAGATTTGAACACCACTCATACTAGTGAAATGTACCACCAGATTACAAGGCTTCTCTTCTGTTTCCTAGAGAATCGAAGACTCCTTTCAACTGACTAAACTCAAGCCCTGAATAGCCTCACAAGCCTTTGCAAAGAGAGCAGGTAGATTTGAAGCATCCTCTGTCATGATCAAGCTAGCCCCCACACCAGCTCCACCACCCAGGCCTCCACTGAATTGCCAAGGGCCTCCTGCGTATCAACGGACGCCTCCACCCAGCGAGATGATCAATGAATACCTAGGTGTAACCAATTTGGGGAATGAAGAAATAGAGTTTAATAATTCCAAGAGAATGATGTCTCTGGCTATTTCACAACCGCCATTAATTTCAACATACTCTTCCTACTAGAGCCAAGAATTATTGTAGAAGTCGACCTAGATAACCGATTAGATTATTTTCCTTACCATAATTTGTTGGGACACAATATCCATGAATGATTCTTCTTAAAATACCACCTAAAAAATATGGTGGATTACGAGAAGGTCATGTTGGGACCTCCCATTCCACATTTAGCATATGTTTCTGCCACCGAATTTTATGAGGGGAAGGTGTGGCCGAAAGTCATTAGTAAAAGGTAGCATAAAGTTTATGGTTGGATGACTCTAAATATGGTCAACCGAGCTCATCGAAAACTCTGAGCTTAGTTATATCAACCGGCTATGATGGAAAAATCTTCTAATGCAACACAAATACCATCCATGGCCTCCCAAACCTCCACAATCTAGTCATCTATGCGTAATCAGAGAGGGAAGAAACATGTACAAGAGGAGCAGTTTGTGATAGGGATAAATCTATCCTTGACAGATTCAGTTTTCATTCCCTCAGGCATGTCACAACGGGCACCGAATCACCAAAATGAACCATCAGAGGCTATCAACTAGGCTAATCTGTCATCAAATGAGAAACTAATCTTTGATTCAATTAATATCATCCATTTAATGGAACCATTCTATGATGATTAGTATGGTAATTAACATGAGTTCTCGACACATGATTAGGGGACTAGAATGAGGAATCTTAGAAGTAGGGGATTCTAGGGAAGACATAGTCGTGACTAGAACCAACCTAAGGTTATACCCCAGATCAAACGATAAATATTGTGAAAACTTTTAGGAGAGCCCTTATATATCCAGAAAGAGAGAGATCATTCCCCTGCCTCCATGAGCAGCCATTCTAGCCATATTATATTGTGGTACCCATCAGAGGAGGAACAAGTGTCTAGCCACCCAGGGAGCAAAAGTAAACCAACCATGTCAAGTCCCCAGAACGTAGGAGATCCACTAACTCTTACCCCTGCAACTGGTCCCTCCACATCTCATGCTCAGTCCCTAAAGTTCCTGTTAATGGGCTCCCATAAATAGTGAAGCACCGGACACTGGAGCCTAACTATGACATCCTAAAATAGCTGGTCTGAGTACTTACCAAGCCATCAATCTTGGATTCCTTGATGTTTTCATTGGACCTCAAGGTGGCAATCATAGAATCCCTGCCCAACCCCCGAGAATTTCAAGCTGAAGATGTTACCGTCAAGATATATTGAATGAAGAATAGCCCTATTGAATGCAATGTAGTTATTTCCTTCAACGATCAGAATGAATATTCCACCATTCGAGGAAAAATCAAACCTCTATATGGGTACATCATGCTGAATGATGTTGAAGACCAGAAAGGCTTCATCGACAATGGATATGGAGTTAACCTTCTTCCACTATGAACACTTTGTAGGATGGGCTAAAATGAGAACAATATAACTCCCTCTTCCAAAACACTCTTGGGTTATGACCAGAGAAAACAAGAGAAAGTGGGACAAATAAGATCAGAACCCATTTTGGTGACCTTGTGGCCCACTCCGAGTTCATGGTGGTTTGGAAAAACATGACATTCAATGACCTATTAGGAAGGACATGGATGCATTAACACATGGATATTCTTTCCTCCAACCACAAGTGTATCAAATATTGAATCAATGGACATGGTCGGAAATTTCATGCTGATAAGGCCGCTTTCGAGCTCTCTAAGTCTAATTACATTGATGCCGGATTTTATAAGAAAAAGGGGAATACATATTCCATCGATGGTATGGATTGGGTCCCTACCCCCAATGGTATGGAAATGTTTCCTAATTACCCCCTCAAGCAGCACGGTGACGAGTACGGGATTCCTATAAACCTTGTTGAAAGTAGGGATCTGAGTCCGGACACGTATTCAGCTATTATCATGGTCTTAGTCATGACAAAAAATTCTGACATTGCAGAAGAAACTACTAACCGTCAATCTAAGGAACAATGCATGAGCTTGGGTGCCCATTCCCCATCCTTATAATCTCAAGATATCCATGCCGCACTCTTTGAAGCAGAATAAGGATACGACACTTGTCACCACCATGATCCTCCATCCCTAGAGGCTTCCACTCAACCAATTGAGTTATAAGAAGTCTATTTTGGCACAGTGCGCCCATGCCACATCTTTCCTCTGGGCTCGAGAGAGCCCACATCAAGAATAATCACCCCATTAGAAGGGGAAGAGGAGGAGGATTTTGGGGAAGAAGAGGAAGTGGATCATAGAGATGACGCTCCTACATTCCGATAGGGTATCTCTACCACTGTTGATGAACTCAGTGAAATAAAACATGGTACCGAAGAAGACCCGAGACCCAGTATCATTAGTGTAGCCATGTCTTCTATAGAACAAGAGGAATATAACTCCTTCTTGAGGCAGCATTGAGATGTTTTTTCCTAGAATTAAAAAAGATTCCAGGACTCAATCCCAACGTGGAGACGCATCGCCTTGGCCTGCCAGAAGATCATAGAGTCTATAAGAAAGCCACCATAAGGATGCACCCCACACATGTGTCCCCAATAGAGGCTAATGTCAACAAGCTCATCCAATAATACATCATTCTGGAGGTCCAATATCCCATATCTTTGTCAAACAGAGTCCCCATCAAAAACAAGAATGGATAGATCCTCGTCCTCATTGATTTTAGAGATCTCAATCGGCACTACCCGAAACATGATTTCCCAGTCCCGAACACATAACTATTGATCGATGCGAAGGATAGATATGAGGATCTCTCAATCATGGATGGTAATTTTGGATATAATCAAATCAGAATGGCTAGGTAAGATAGAAAATACACTTCCTTCAAGTCCCCCCATGGATTATTTTTCTACAAGGTCATGCCCTTTGGTCTGAAATCTTTTGGCACCATATATTCATGTGCCATCATCACATTTTCAAACCATTCCTAGGGAAGATTGTCAAATTTAATGTTGATGACAATGTGTTCAAATCATGATAGTGATAATATCACTAATTAGACCTAGAAAAAATCATTATAAAACTTTATCAACACAAACCGAAGATAACCCCCATGAAATGCACCTTTGGGTTTACTTTATGGAAATTTCTCGGCTTGGTAGTATGCCATCATTACATATAAATCGAACCTGATAAGACAAATGCAATCCTTTTCTTCACACTCCCCGCAACCTCACTGAGGTGAGTGGACTCCAAGGAAACTTGGCCTATATCACGCGGTATTATAGCTAACATATCAGGATGATGTCTACCCTTTACCATGTTGACAAAGAAGGTAGTTACTTACCAATGGAAAGATTACTTCCAAGAGTAATTTGATAGCTTCAAGTAGTACCACTTGAGTCCACCGGTGTGCATGCCTCCGGTTGAATAAATTCCACTTATCCTACATGTGATGGCATTAGAGTGGTCATTATGAGCCTTCCTAGCATAGAAGAATGATGCTGATAGTGAAAAAACCTTCAATATATCATTAGAACCATGATTGAAGTTGAGAATGGGTATTCAAATATCGGGAAGAGTGGTTTGGTTTTGGTATTCATGGTCTATATGTTGTGGTATTATCTTCAGCATCATGAAGCCCATCGGATCCCTCACAGTAATCCACTAAAGTACATCCTCAGCCATCCAATGCTGACTGGATGCCTATCCATATGGGAAGTCATCCAGCAATAGTTTCACATCTAGTTTTTTCCTCAAAAACCTATCAAGGGCCAAACATTATCAGATTTTATGGTAGAGTATCACTCGAAAAATACCACCTCATCAGACGAATAACTCTAGGATGAATATGTCTTCTCTGTGCAGACAGATTCATGAACGGGTGAAATGTACAATGGTGGCGCATCCAGAAGACCGAAGGGTAAAAGAATGGAATGCAACAAGTTTAACAAGGTGGGGCTGGGAATCAAAATCATTTCCCCGGATCATGTCGTTTTTTCATATTCCTTCCTCTAGTCAGAAGGATTCACAAACAATGAGGAAAAATACCAAGCCCTCATAGTAGGTCTAGATCTCGCACTCCAGGCGCAAGTGAATCCCCTTAAGGTAAAATATGACTCAGAACTGGTCGTCAAGAAATTCAATGGTGACTATGCTATTAAGAAGAAGGAGCTGATCCCCCTATTCGACCATGTCTGAAGGTTAATAAAGGAGTTCCCCCAAAAACTAACATTGAACAGTGTTCCCCAATCTCAGAATGCCCAGGACGATGCATTAGCCAATGCAGTCACAACCCTAGCAGACCCAGACTGGGATGAAACAGCTATCAACATTTCTCATCGTCGAATGGTTTTTTTATTTTTTCAAACTAACATAGAATAAATCGATGAAGTCAGCCCTGTACCTGAGACATATTCTCCTACTAATATTTGGATGACCCACATTAGGAACTACCTTTAGAGTGGAGAACTTCCATCAAATAGGGCTCATAGAGATGAAATATGGCAAAGGTTAGTCAATTTGTTCCTATATGGTGGTAGAATCTGGTAGAAGGTCCTCTACAATAGAGGCCTAGATGGAGTCCATCTCAAATGCATTGTTAGAGAAGAGACCGATGCCGTCAATAATAAAGTGTATGTCGGAGTGTGTGGATCACGTCAATCGGTATCCAAGAATTCTCATCAAATTTGAAGGCTTGGATACTATTGGACCTCCCTGGCATGGGATTGCACGAACATTACCACAAAATGTCACTCCTTCCAAATTCATTCCAAGTTCATTCATCAGCCCCTGGAGCTACTTCACCAAGATAACTACTTTGTCCCATTCTCTCTATGGGTAATAGACATCGTGGGACCATATCCTCCCTCCACGATCAAAAAATTAAAATATATTCTCACAGTGAGAGACTTCTTTTCCAAATGGGAAGGAGCTACACCCCTTAATGAAGTCGGGGAAAGAAGAATTGTTAGCTCAGTGAAAGACAATATCAACACGATATTTGGTGTCTCTCATAAAATACTGATGGAAAATGACACCAACTACTATTCTGCCAAATTGGAGACACTATAGCAGGAATATGGTATCAATACCAAATATTCCTCCTGCTACCATGCATTGGCCAATAGACAGATAGAGGCCTTAAACCAGACCCTATCAATAATACTCTAGAAAATGGTGGACAAAGGATAGAATTCATGTACAAACAAACTCTTACATGCATTGTGGGCTTATCTAACCACAAATCGCAATGCTACCTGGGATACTCCATACTCATTAGTATATAGAACATAATATGTCTGGCCCATTGAACTCCAATTTTCATCACTCTGTGTCACCATCTGTGATCAATAGTTTGATGATGAGCAAGTGGAAAAGAAACTTGATGAATTGGAGTGACAGGATGAAGAATAATTTTCACACTTTGCACCACCTAGATGTATATCAGAACTAGATTTCCCGATCCTTCAATAAAAAGGTTCATCTTCATTCATTCCCTAAGGGAGAATTGGCATTGGTCTCCGGACCCAAATTATTCCTGGAATGAATCCATATAAGCTAGATCCAAAGTATGAGGTACCATATGTCATACACAAGGCCTACTCCAATGTAGCATATGCCCTGATCTCCATGGAGGGGTAGCTAACCACCACTCCTACAAACACATTTTTTATACGAAATATTTCATATAATCATAAAAGCAGTTTTCATCCGAGATGTAGGGTGTTAAACTGCCAAGCCCTGAATGCGCGTACTGGACAACAATAAATTGAAAAGTAGTGCGTCCTTACCACTTGATGTTAAATTGTATGTTAATTTTTCCCTACAACATGACAAAAAACTGTGTGACATTGGTCCAAACTCTATTACCCAAAACTAAGATCCAATAATCTTGGTACTGTGACCTCAAACTGTCCAAGATTTTCTGCTTGGAGTGCGTGTTAGAGGCTCCCAGTCTTATTCACACCGGGTTAACTATATAATCATAGAATACACCCCTATTTGGAAGTTATTACTATAGGTCTGAACTGTATAACCCAAAACTAAGATAATGATGTCCATACTGTATGATAATAAATTGTATAGTAAATTGTCCGAGTTGCAGTATGCTAAATTAAAAATTCCCCTCATCCTTACTGCACGACGTTAAATTGTAGAGTAATTCTTCCCTAAGATATGATAATAAAATGTGTCGTTCCAGTCTGAACACTATCACCAAAAACTAAAAGATATATTTCCTAGTTTCATGACTTCAAACTGCATAATGAGATAGTGTCTTTACCTGAGAAAACATTGATCTCTCGACATCTTTCATCTACTATGCCATGTTAAAGGAACTATGTATAGCTTGATTCCTGCCCATGAAGGATACAAATACACACCGAGATTTCTATATCCTAGCTCAGCCACCACGAAAAAATTTTCCCCCTGCTGCGTATGAGTCATATTCACATAGGAATCCCCTTTGAATAATTAGGTCTTGGAGAACTACGGGTGGCTTGATTCTTTCCCTCACAAGATACGTAGTGACACCCAAACCCTATATCGTGGACCATCAAGCACCTTTAAGAAAATCCATTTGGAACACCATCGTTCTCGTCACATGGTGGGAACCCCCGTCATTTGTTGTTTCTCACAACACGTATTACTCACATGGTCTTAGAAATTATGGAAAGGATCCCTTGTGTGAACAATGTTTGAGTGATTCACAGAGAACTACATGTTGTGAAATTCCTTCCTATGAAGGATACATAGCGATACTGGTATTTTTATATCATGGCCCATCTACCATAAAAAAATTCCCCTGTCCTTACCGTATGACGATAGACTACACGATAATCGCCCTTATTGCATGACATTAAACTACACTGATTTCTAAATTACCATCTTCCATACCACATGAAACTAAACTTGAAGGAGCTCATCCTTATCGCAATACATTTAAATATATGACACCATTTTTTCATGTCGATTCACCACTATCCTTACTGCATGATGTTAAACTATACATATTTAGAATTGATCTTCACCATTACTTCTTAATGATAAAATTCATGGAAATCATCCTTACAATACAACAATAAACTACATGTTACATTTCATTATCTACTCAACAAATGCTGTAATCCATTTTTGGAACACTCCTTGCATGTTTGGATGCATCCTTCCTGTGCCTCAAAATCTATGACCCAGATGATTGTCGATCATCATAATCACCCATGGACATCGGAAGAGGCTGGTCATCGACCTGTGGAAAACAATGCATGTATATGCATACAATTACCTCATCAGATCTGTATATTGATCAATCACGGATGGTCTACCAAAGGCATGTCATCCCCAGGCAACACTCTTCCAGGATCTGTACTGTTACCAGCCTCAGAGCCCCCATATCACATTTCCAGATCAAAAAAATTCTATGGAAATGGTTTACATTTTTTTCCCCTTAACGTACAGACATTTCCAGGGTTCCCCAAACAAGTAATCATATCTATCTACCTGTGGTTCCCATGATAGTCTGCATCCACAACAAAACACCAGATCAGTGCTAGTTTAACCCAACAGACAATTGCAATATGTTTTTTCTCATATGCTGAGACACATCTCTCCCCATCTATGAGACTTAGTGTCTTGAGATATCATTTATCTTAATAATCATTCATTACCAATAGAAGTGGAAGGTCATCAAACTTCTGAAACCATTGCATGTCTATGCATAATAAGCCCTCAGTGGCTCTGTATATTTATCACTCATGTCCCTTCTATCAAAGGAAAGTCTTACTCATGCGACACTCTTTCTTTCTCTGTGCACTTATCGACATCAAATCCGCCACACCACATCTCCTAATTTAAGAGACCCCATGAATATAGTTTACACCTTCATCCACCTTTTCGATGAGTTCATTACGAAGCATCCTAATTTCATTATCCCATAGGTAACCATAGTATCATCTATGAATGGTATGAATTCTACAACCATTAAACTAAGAGTAGATCATCCTTACTGCATGATGTAAATCTACACAGAAAAAAGTGTATCCCACACGTAGGATAAATCAGCGCAGGGAATATGCTGAGCATCAAAGACAACTATGGCCTAATATCTCTAAAATGACCAGACATAACCTTTGCGTGCATTAGATGTTGTGACCTGGATAATAATTGATACTCATAAACATCCAAGGCCATCAGACATGGATGTTTATTGACCTACATAAACCATTTCATGAATATGCATGACATACCCTCAACAGATCAGCATATTGATCGCCCCTACCTCATCTACCCAAGGAAAGACGTCCTTAGATGACACTCTTCCTACAGTAAAACGCTCAATTACCCTAGGGCCCTCATAGAATTTATCTTGATTCATGAGGCCCCATAATAAAAGGTCACACAATCTGCATCCTTCCCACATCTTGGAAATGTCGGGGTATTCATACCCAGTTACATTCAAATCAATAGTGACCTTTATAGAAGCGTCCTTACCACATGATGATAAACTACATGGAGTGCATACTTACCACAAGAAAATAATCTATATGGAGTGTGTCCTCACTGCACAACAATAAAATTCAAAGGCCATGTACCTCAAAATTAGAAAATCACCTCAGTTACATGAATTTATATAAATACAAAAATTACCCTCTTCCTTACTTCATGACGTTAAACTACATGAAGACCGTCTTTACCGATTTATGTTAAATAGCATGGCCATGAAAGAACTCTTCAAGGGGATAGTTAGAAAGGGAGGCTTCCCTCTCGTCCTCAGTGCATAGGTTAGACCAGCACATATCATCATCTCACACCTGTGTTAGAATGATGTATTCACCCATTCTCAGGATATCTTAAACCAAACTACCACTCCCATTTCTAGAAACTCCCTCCTCATGAATGATACTCTGTAACAAGAAAGAACTGAACTCCCATAAAACACCCCTGGTGGTCTTGAATCCCAAATTCCCTGGAGTTTCCTAGATATCTAGAAAATAAAACCATTGTCCTAAGTACACCTTTTAATGAATATTAAAACCATTCCCCTAGTGGATCTGCATATTTTTTCCCATGGCCCGTCTGCTAAAGGAATTTCTTCTGTAGGAAATTCTTCTTTTTGAACATCTCCTAGCCTATGAGCCCTCATATCCATCATGGGATTTGGAAACTCTTTAAGAAACAATTTAAAAACATTTCCACAATCACTTCATAGTGTGGTGAGAAGTTTCTGACTAAATTCCAAATAACTAGGGAACACAATTACATTTTGAAAGAATGTCCTAGCTGTATGACATTAAACTATGTCAAGATACAACCCTTCATCACAACAACCATGTATGTGTAAGAGTGGTATCCTATCCATACCAATGATTGATATGGATGTCCTCGAACCCTTCAGACACCATGTCCCTTTTATGCCACCAAAAGGGGTTTCCATAACCTTCTTTGAACCAGCCCTAGCGGTCCTCATAATCTGAACATCCATGAAGTTACTCAGCCATTAGTGATGGATTCTCATTGACACGAGGACACCATCTTATGAATAATGATACCATTCCTTCAGAAGATCTGACTAATGAGGCATATGTGCCATGAACCGAAGGAATGTCTTCCTTAGGGGATGCTTTTCTGACATTTTTACCGCCATATGGCTCTTATTCCCCATGGATTTCCCTGCATGATGTTTAAAATTTAGTGACAAATTTCCCCATATATGAATGAACGGTATTAAGAAATCCAAAATCAGTAAAATCCTCATCTGTGCCCTTGCCCCACCAGATTTTGTGAAAGGTGTTCGACCTAAAACATCATCAATTATAGTCTTGTTTTCCGGACTATAAATAGCTCACAAAAATAGGTATGAAACTCGCCAAGAAAAAAACCCTCAAATGGAATCTTGAAAAAAAAGCTGAGTATCAGCTCACCAGGCCTACACCTTGTCTGTCCTTAGCAAAAACATTGAGGAATAAAAACTAAGGTGGCATAAATCTTGTTAGATTGAAAACCCACAAAAGGGAGGTCTAATAAAAAGATGAGCTATACCCGCTAGGCCCTCACTAAAAAGGTTTAGGTGAAAATTAGGGTGTCATTAGAAGAGACACAAAGTAATTAGGATTTTCCTATAAAACCTTATCCATGATCAAAATATGCCCATTATAATCCCTAGATCCTGGAAAAATTTAGAGTAGGTTATTTTCATTTCAATATATCTTTCCCAAACTATGATTAATAAATGCTCAGAGAATTGTTGTTCATACGATTACCATTTCAATTAATTCATATCAAAGGATAAAACAGAAAAGAATTATTGATGATAATAATCTTCTGTTGAATTAAAAAAATGGTATAGAGGGACCCCACAACCTAGATCCAATTCTAGCATGGCCTAATTACTATAGGAGGCTTTCAACAGACTCAAAAAGTTTTATCAGGATTCAATGAGAGACCTCAATAGCTCGATAGAGACTATGTAGGGTGGTTGTCTCGGCCTCTTCACCTACCCACAATGCTTTATCATCCTCTGATACCTTGGAGCATGCCCTCATCTCGTCCTCTACCTGCTGCTGCCCCTCGTCAATTATTTCTACAACATGAGCCCACTCTCACCTCAGTCTCTCATTTTCTTGCATTAGTTGTTCCATTTTTCGACTCACCTGCTCTATTTAATGATCCAACACCTTTACGTAAGATTGATGCCTTGGGAGCTCACTCTATTTCCTTGCGACCTGCCCAGTATGGTTATGAGCTTCTTTCATACGATGTTGATGGGTCACAGTGATATAGGCTTCAACATCAATGGTAGAATTGAAAGACTTGGGTCCAGCAAATTTCTCTTGGGTAGTGACCACCTATATAATGACGTCATATATGCTAAGATAGTTGAAGTCATAAAATCCCAATACTAAAAAATAGTTGCACAGTCTTAGAAATTTGGATGGCATATCAGCCAAGGGTGTTTGAGAAATCAGCCTCCATATCTTTTTCCATGCTCTCTGACGAGCAGGTCAAATACTAGAAAGGTCTCCTTTATCAACCATGGAATCAATCCCAGAGGATGAACTATATCCAGGGATCAATGTCACCATAATAGGACATGATCCAGTCCTGACCTTACATTCAGATGCCTCAACAAATTCGTCCCCAGCTAGGTCAAGGACGGGATTGGGGTTATTGGTACGATCGCCAATTCCAGTGGTTCTGGACCTGCATCCCATAAACAAAATGAAATAGATAAGTACCCCTAATTAGTGAAGGAATTAAAGTGAGGCTAGTGGTAATGAGATTTATAAGCTTACCCCCAATCCAACTTAAATTCGCCGCCTGACCGAATATCTCTATCAGGTTACCATCCAGGTTGTTCATTGACCAAGGCATTGTACACAATGCTCTGATGATAATGAATTACTCAATCCTGTTGATGTTTTTTTCCCATTAAGGACATAGAAATGTGATTCATCATGGAGACAATAGTGATTTCCTTCGTCATAATCCATCCCATATGCGAGATCATAACTCTTGGGATGGTTCAGTATATTATTCAGGCTGTTGGATGGTTATCACGAGTAGGTGTTGGGATCTATGTTTTAGATAATAGGCATAACCCATAAGAATGTAGGATTTTGGAAAATGGGTATTCTCGAGATGTCTCATTAATCAGATAGGCTATGGATTGATGGAAGTGGAAACATGAACTTCATTTTTAGTCGAGATGGCCATATCGTTTTGTCATTGATTGACAGCTGAAAGGGGAGTAGCGATAGGCCCAACTGAAGCTCGTGGAGGAACCGTGTTTTCATCCTATATTAGGAAACCATAACAAGGATAAGTACAAAGGTTAATATTCTAGAAATGTCCAAATATTTGGTAAAGGATTGACAAAGTGTTTTCATAGTATTCCCCGCATACCAGCCCTGTAGTTGGTTCACACTGCCCATATTCTACGAACCAGCGGTACGCAGAAGAGGTTCGTTGCATCCAGCCCTGCGAAGCATTGGCAAGTAGACTATATACCAATCCCCTATGTGAGTTCTTAAAATTCAGGACTTATGTGATGTTTGAAATGAAATGTTCATGGTTTGGAGGATAATTCCAGTTCATGGACCACTGAACCGCATAGAGTTTTCCCAACACGATCCTCTGTGACTTACTTTTTAATGTTGGTTGAGTTCATTTTGATTTTGGGAAAATAGTTAGCACATGGGGGTGAGCATATATTAGGATCAGTTCATGGAAGCCGAAGCTGGTTTGCGGATGAAGCAGTTTGCAAAGGAATCCCTACATAGAGACGGTGCACAGAAGCAGGGAAAGAGAGAGCTTTTTTCCAAAGGATCCTATAAAATACAGCTTGTATGGAGTCCTTTATTTTGGCTTGGTCCCACACTAGGTCCACCTCTCTATCAAAAACTGCTCGAGTTTCATGACGAACCTACATTAGAATAGACTCCTCTTTGTTCTGATCAGACCCCATTCTGATGGTGGGAATTTGAAGGGTCCTAAAATATCTACATAAGAAAATGAAAACAATTCCTTTAAATCACTAAAAGAATCTTCCCAATCTTCATCAATAATTTGGGGAAAATATATAGAATGTTTAGAAGAAATGGTAAAAGACCAAACCAGTCAGCATACTGGTTCATCATCCGTGGTACACAACTGGTTTGATGAACCACCCTCCCACGAACGCTGTTTTTTCACAAAACGGAGGTGGATCTTTTATGCGGGGGTGAACCAAATGGCCACAGAGTGAGGCCGTACCGGTCTGCAGTCTCGAACCATTTAAGCCGTGAACTAGGAAGACCGACCCCCACCATGCACCACGTCATTTGAAAAATGGAGGTAGAGCCCTATGCACCCGTGAATCACCCCCAATGACTGAGTTGTTTGCATGCGAGTTGAATTCAATATACCATACGATCCTCAGGTTGATAAAGCCATCTGTATAATGTGTTTTCTATCATGGACCTCTGAAAAAGGTTCTACATGACTATATATATAACTATCCCCCCCCCCCCTCAATAAAAAACGTCATGGTATATATGAAAGTGATCAGATTTTTGGAAGATTGGATTCTTGGCGATCAGCTTTTTGAAGGTAGGAATTAGACTTTTAGAGAAGGAAGAGGCTTTCCAGAGCTTAGGATTTTGTGTAACACGAATTTCAAATTCGTGAACCAGCAACATTTATTAACTGGGGATGAATTGTTAAGAACTAAAGAACACATAAATAAATTGTTAAACCAAATAACTAAATTTGGTGAACTGTGAACCACATCCCCTATGAGGATTCACTCCATGTGTACTAGGGAGCACATACCCCTTCTTCGATCCAGCGCACTGCGTAACACTCTCCTACATGGGAGAAGCCCTGACTGGAACTGCCCCTAGCCGCCACCACTCGAGCAAAGTCTAGTTTTATATACAAATTTGATAAACTGACCAAGCTTGAAGTTGTGTAGCCCTCCAATATGCAGGATTCCCCTCACTCCACATACCACACAGGTACACGGATGACCTCTCCATCCACGTAGCACTAAACTATGTGAAAGGCACCACTCCTCATATGGAAATGTGGTCCTCCAAGGCCTTCTGTTTTTCCATCCCCCAAGTTAGATAAGGCTCTGCAAATTCAATCCAGTCCTCCAGAATCCTTTTGATATCCTATGCATTGGTACCTAGCTAGGGCCTCTCCCAAAGACACCGGCCCAGCTTGATAAAACCTTCAGGCTCATTAGCGCGCTCTCCAAAGTTCACATACCCACTGTAGGTAGAGACAAAGGGGTTACTACATCCCCTTAATGGACATCCAGAGCATTCCTGGGTTCACATTCCCACGATTGTTTAGAGTCTGAGCCCGAGAGCCTTGTTGTGCCTCTCCACTCTTCAAGATTAAGGGATCCTTCTTGATATTCCATTCAATGAGAGCCAGCAGTGAGAACTTCTACACTCCCCTGAAGAGATTAATGGGACATCCCTCCTAGAGTAAGCCCCACACCATCCTCCCTGGATGACACGAGCATTTTCATTTACATATGGAAAGTTTCATTGCTATATTCCCTCAACTTATATACCACAACCTCTGCTGATGCGACTTCTACAATCATTCCCTCCTCGACAGCAAGGAGAATTAAAGTCTTATGGTCTCGGCCCACTCCCTCTGTCATCATCTTCCTCATCTCCCCTTAGTAAATAAAAAGTTTGTGTCTTGCCGATTCTTTCACATTCTCTTGTTTCTCTCACTTATCATGTCTCACATGGGCTTTGTGAGTTTTGATGGTCACAACATTCATACAAAAGCGGCGGTAAAACGAACTACCTGGGTTTTGATCTCCGTCTTCTATATAGGGTACAAAGGACACCTCCATGTAGTTCAATCCAAAATCAGGCCACCAACCACATGTAAGCCCCAACCATTCCAGAACATGGGATTCCAATCATCCCCTGGACAAGAAACTATATCACGTGTAAGCCCATACCATCCAGAACTATGTACACTTTGATTCTTGAAAACCTGTGATACGTAGGAAAACTTCATAAGGCACAAGCCCAAAATGAATGTCTGATTCCCATCTATCCTTATTAGATTGTGTCCTCATGCCCCTAGCAGGACCATAGTCGTGCCTAGGAAATCATTTCCCTTGGGTCCCTTAGGTCGCATCGGCTTAAGTCCCGCACCAACCTTGACTCAGCACCTGTTTCCTAGATGTTGTTTCCATATGACGTTAAACTATACAGTAGTGTCCTTGTCACATGACCTTAAAAGATGATGTGTCCCATTAAGTGGTGGTAAACTACGCCGATTCTGATTCCTCCTACAAGGATATCTAGGATTCCCATATTACGGGTTTGATCCAGTTTCTCAAGTCCCTATTTGTCCCCCTAGATGATAATAAACACCCAGTCACCCAATTATTTGGATTCAGACCAATGATATCTGAAAAACCTCAAACAACCCCAGAATCACTAATCCAATGAGGGATGGTAAACCTAAGATGTATATGGTTCTGAATCCCTAGGTATACCTATGACATGAAAACCATGGGTAATCCATGGTTACTATGTATGGGAATAATCCAAAGATTCACGAACATATGAACACATCTTAAATCTATAAGAGATTCCTGAAATAGGAAATAATTCCCCCTAAAAGGGTTATATGAGCCCGACGTCCCATCCTCTCGACCAATTTTAGTTCTTAAGTGTCATTGGATATATCACCCAATGAAAGCCTACTTTTTGAAATAAGGTCCATGAATCATTGGATACAAGAACCGTTGGGCATTTCAGGCTCTTCAAATAAACCTTTTGGAGACCAGGTGAAGACACAAAGATAGGGAACCCAATAGAAATGATTAAACAACACTGAATCCCTTTAATCAGACATGATAACTGATCACCTCCCCTCACTTGGAAATATGCTTATAAAAAGAATATCTAGATATACTCAAACATTGACATACAATTTAGATGTATGTCACAACCGTATAATAACAACCCTAGAATTCAAGCTTGAAGATTTCATGAATCTATCATCCGGAATAAAACACTCCTAACTATGATAGAACTTATGAAGTCATTTTTACAGGTACTTCTCATCAGGTCTCTTTATTTGGATGAATAGACAGATAGTCTGAAGAGATCCAATACACAAATGAGTATCACTACCTAGAACATGGTTGATACAAACAAACTCAATCTGGATTAATCCTAATAAGTAGATGATTCGATCTTGGGTAGTGTTGGTCATGTTAATACCAATAAATCCACCAAAGGCATGAGGATGAAGAGAGGTTCTCCCTCTAGTCCACTTAGAGGGATTTTTGTGACTCTATCAAGGAAGTCCTACTAATGGGATCATAGACCATGGAGTAGGGAATGATTCATACCTACCTTCAGGGAATGGATAATTGGAATGAACCCTAATGAAACTTGTCCTTGATTCATGGGACAAGAAATCTAATCCATATAAAAAGGAGTACATTACATGTATAACGGTTACACAACGTGTCCCTTGACCCCATGTTATGCCTATTTAAATGGACACTGTCATTCAAACAATGTCTGTGTAGTAGTACATGCCATTTGGGCCTCCCATGTTATATACTCTTGTCTTAGTACATGGCTACAGTATGTGTACCCATGTATGTGTACTAGTACATGGCTTAGCTTTTATACATGGTCCAATACAAGTCGTATGGTGGAGTACACACAGGTTTGGAAACCCGTGTTCTCTACCACAGAAAGTGTACTTCCTAAACTACTTGCCAACTATCCATGGTGGGACCAAAGGTTGTGTAGGACAATCCCCACACAAGGTGATATTTAAATTACTCCAAAATCCTAGCTATCACTCAGTGGGCCCCACACAACGTGTAGATCTAATTTACACGCCGTGTCATTCATGATTTTCTAGAATTGTATATCTAATATCTGTGTTAGATATGATATCTTTGGCCTTTGATTCAATGATTATATCACCAGAAAATGAAGATCCAAACTTTTTCAATCTAAGGCTTTGTTGGAAAATGCCTTTCATCATCACATCTGCAAATAAAGTAGATCAAATTGTCTCTCTTCATAGGGCACTATATAATGTGAATTCAGGTATCTTCCATCATCTGAATTGTTGTATCTCAATTACTACACCTCCTCCATACTATTTTGTTCCATGATCTATGATATCAGATCATTACATCATGAAATGGGTGCTCAATGATTGATCGATCACGATATTTCGAGTTGCATGCCAAAAGAAGAATGCCTATGATAAATGATGAATTGGGGGAGAAATTCACAAATAATTCATGATAAATGAAACACTTTCAATGTTTTGTTTTGATATTGGTTCATTTATATTTTGATTTTTTTTTGAATTAATCAAAAATAAAAAAGATAATTCCCACAATAAATGAAAAAAATAACCCACAACGCAAGACGATTGAACCATGAATCAATATGTTCAATGGTTGATCTGTGTTCATTATAGAAATAAAAAATGGGGAATAAAAAAAATCAAAACACACACCATAAATTGGTTTGGGTTGATCACTAATGAATAATGGATCATCTTCATCATAAGTGGAAGATCATTCTAATATGAGGTGTGTAGATCGTCGATCCACATTCTGTCGTCATTCTCTTGAGAGGAGTATACAATGCTCTCTCTCCAATTATTCTCCAGAGGTTCTAGGGTTATGCTTCTATCCTTATAATTTTTATATAATATCCTTTTTAAAGGATATCTCATCACTGCATCAAACATTTTAGGTAAACTAATCTATTCTAATGATTTTATTCACATATGTGCTCGCAAAGACTTTTCCAAAAAATGACCCACAACGACTGATGTTAAGTCACACCTAGGGTAGAATCCACACTATGAACTCAATGGTGCCCTCATATTTATGATCCGAGTAGCTATTTATAACTTATTCAACTTTTTAACGAAAAATATTTTCTCGTTCTATTAAATATATTTAATATACATAAAACATTTATTAGGGGAACACGGTGATTAATAATGGGAATCCATATCAACTCCTAGTATCAAAAATAACCCATATAATATTCAAAAACAATAAAATAACAATTGAGACATTAAATTCTCTTATCCTTGTGGATTTACATCCAAAGAATCCAAAATAAGTGATACTCATAAATATGAGTTTACTGAACTTGAATCTGAGCCTCTCACTCCAATGTTCTCTCCAAAAGATACTATTACTGACAACATACCATCACAAATAGAATCAATCACCCATTAATTATCCTATCCTACTAATACTAGATCTTTACTGGGCACTCAGCAAAGGTCTATCCATCCTTGATGTCCATCTCACCCTAGTCGATAACATGTGATGGGTCATGCACAAACCTCCTCCACCCCAACATGTAGAATAAATTATTTACCTTGTCTAGCTATGATGATGGAGATAATATGTACACCACCTCACAAATTCAATGTAATACCTAGAATGGGCCAATGAATATCATATATAGTTTTCCACCCCAACTCAATCTCTATAATACACATTGAGATAAAACTTATAGAAACACATGGTCTCCTTCATCAACTTCAAAGGGACTTCGTCACCTGTCAGCATAAGATTTATGATGGCTCTATGCAGTCTTCATCTGCTCCTAGATTATATGTACCATCTCTATTTTAGTTTTCATTGACGTGTTGAATCACCAGATTCATTCAAGAAAAGTGGTGACAGGTTGGGTCTCCCATACAATGTCTCAAATGGTGCAATAGAGATGGTGGAATGGTAGTTGATGTTGTATATAAACTCTACCAGTGTTAGGTTATCTTCCAAACAATATCCAAAATCCAACACGAATGCTTACAACTTGTCCTCCAGAATTATAATGGCCTGATCAGTCTGGTCATCAGTTTGATGGTGAAACATTGTTCTAAAGAGTAACTGCCTCTCAAAACCCATTAGTAATCCATTAATAAATTGGGTACTAAAGTGAGCATCATGATCCTAAAACATAATTATGCAACTTCATGGTGTGAGACTATCTCTCGATCATAGAGTCATCCCAATATCTCTACTGAACTCTTCTCTCAGATAGTTAGGATGTTGAATGACTTGGTTAGTCAATATGCAGCCTCCCAGATGGAATATGGTCCCCTTGATGTATGTGTTAAACCCATCACAAAGTCAATAGATTTCTCTTACCAGTTCAATTCTTGAACCTGAAGGCGTTGATCCAATCCCAATGGAACTTAGTGCTCATCAATCACATACTGACAAGTAAGTCATTGAGGGATGAACTCTAAACCTACTTTCCTCATCCCAACCATCAAAACTGATGACAGTTGTCCCGATAAATATTTTCCACACCTGGATGTACACCCTTAATAGATGTGTGATACATTCTCATTAACTCCTCCAAAAATATTTCTGGTACCACCACGAATCATATGAAAAGAACTATGTTATCCCCACTTTTTTAATATCCATTAACACCATACTCTATGGATATATGAGAACATACCATCTCACAGTCAACATACCCATGTTGTGCCTCCCTAACATGATGTGTGAATGGAGGGGTGAGATCCATTAATCAGAGGTAAGATGCTCCATCCAAATCCTCATCAGATAATTGTAATGGGTCCATCTGCTCTAATGCCTTACTTAACAACTATGAAGAAGATCTCTTTCAGAGAGAGTATACTACCATTTTCCCATTCCCATGAGTGTAGAAAATTTAAAATTCATAATCTTGGAGGGATTATAGCCATCACCTCTACCTATAGTTAATATCTTTCTATAAGAAGATATACCAAAGAATCTTTTCAACGAAGTATAAAATTGATCACATTCTTATTAGGTACTATCGCAACATCTTCAAATTTAAAACTAGAACTATTAACTCAAGATCGTGGTTCACATTTTTTATCTCATGTTTTCTAAACTAGAATAAACAATGGACAATCATCACATTCCAATGCATCAGGATTCTAGAATGCCCAGTTCATGATGAGTCTCAAAACACTATGTAATCAACGCCATCCTACAACATTATTAAGATCAGAACACTTGTCAAACTCTACCTCAACTACATAAAACCTACTAGAACCTCTAAGAACATAGGAAAGGCTTACCCTACTAGGTTAAAGCTATCATGGGTGATGATATCCTAGAAAAATAATTTATTAATATTATGTAATATACTTCCAACCTAGGGAATCTCTACACATTCTTTATTATCTTAGGTGGATCCCAAACAAAAAAATCTTGGACATTGTTGGAGTCCACATCCACTCCAACCACTAGGATAACTTGTACCATATAGTACAACACATGAATCCAAAACGGGCATTTTCAGGGATTTTTGTATAGATTGTTCTTTCAGATTGTGTCTAGAACTACCCTTATGTATCTCACGCAATCCTTCTCAGACACTTAGTACACAAGGGTATCATAGATAAAGGATACAAAGAACTATTTTAAGAATGTATTATTCATCCGGTTCATGAGTCCCATGAACACTATAGGGGTGTTCATTAGGCTAAGGAGAATCACTAAGTACTCATAGTTACCATAGAAGCATATGAATGATGTCATTTGTATATCCTCATCACATACCCATAGCTGGTGATATCTTGTTTTATGGTTAATCATTAAAATCATCGCACCCCTGTCAAATGACTAGAGAGGTCATAGATCTTCAGTATAGGCTAATTTATCTTAAATTTCACTTGATTCAAGAATTGGTAGTCCACACACTACCTCATGCTCATGTATTACTTATTTCTAAACAAAACAATGGTTTTATAGGGTGAAACACTAGGTATCAATAATACCTTCTTCTACAAGTCCTCCAACTATACCCAAAACATGTGAAGCTCTGTGGGATCCATCTGATATATGAGAGAAGGTAAAAGTTTTGTCTCAGGTGTAGATCAAGGTAAATGTATATCACTTAATAAGGAGGTAAACCAATAACACCTTCATGGAATATGTACTCATAGTCCACCACTACAATAGGAGGATGAAAACTGATAAAATTCATTCCAATAATGGTTCATATGGACAACTGATGTTTAATTTATATCACCCTCCTATGAATGAGTCCATCCTATGCTGCATGGGTTTCCTTTTCACCAAAAAAGGAGAATCTAGTTCCACTATAGTGGACACACCACACCCTTCACCTAAAATATCTAATATGGGCATGAATTATAGATAACTAATCCATAAAATGAGTGACAATATAAGGCCTCGATTCTAATACCACGATATCCCGACCAAAATACTCATATAAAAGAGTCAGGTCACACTATCGACCCCAAGTGTGTGATCCCTATGTGTTATCTAGTAGGTGTCTCCAGGTGAAATGGTTGAGTCAACTATTCAAATATAATATCTAAGTCTCAAAAAAGATATATGTAATGAATGTAAAGAATAAAAACTATGTTTATCAGTACCAAAGGTAGGGTATAATAGACATAAATCATACCACAAATCATTCTTGGAGCCCCTGGGTCATAAGAATTAAATGCCTGCCACTGTCCCAACCCCTTTCTTCCATATCCCTAAGCCTAGTGTGGACCACTAGGGAGTTGTTGTGGTAACATGTTGAAACATAATCCACCAACTACTAATCTCCTATATCTTATTCCATGTTCTCCATCATATGTATCTACCTTCTCCTGCCATTGCTTATGCCTTAGTGGTCCTTCCATAGTCTCTCTATCAGTTTTATGACGGGTTAGATAATATTGGGTGGGATTCCCTCTATCACCACATGTGTAGATCTTACTCATTTTGGGATGAATAGACCCACCCTATAAGCTCCAAAATGAAGATAAACTCTCTTTAGACCTCCTCTTAAAATTTCTCCCACAACCAAGTCTTTGAGACTAACATTGGTTCCCTACTTTCGAGGTCTCTGCTCATGATTTTCCACTCTTGAAAATTTATAGATGTATCTACTCAGATAAGAAAATATAAAAAACCTAAGCTCAACATAGAACCAAAAAACAGGTTGAAATGAACATAGTAATAAAGCTAGCTTGGATATATCCACATAAACCTCACTCGAAGGTCTGATTCCATAAAAAATGATCACGAACTATATCTATCAAGTACCTTAATAGATTGGTAATCCTAAATGAATACTCATCCACTATCATGATTCCCTACTGAAGTGGTATAATCTCTTGGATATGCATATATCTCTGTGTATCTAGTTATAAATCTCCTATGAAGAGATTCTCAAACTCATTCCTTGAAATAGATTCCTCATAATAATATAGGGAATCTTTACCCCACTATTTACCGACTATTAAATTAATAAGGATTATTTTTAGGACCACCATATGATCTATTGGTGTCCCAACAATATTGAAAAATCATGTCACCACCTCAATCCATTCCTCAAATTCCAATGGGTTAGGCTCTCCTTAGAACCTAAGAGGTCTCTATCTCTGAAAATTATAAAGTAAACATTGTCTACTCATCACATCTACCGGTACTATAGGTATAACATGTTACTCTATTGGTGGTATGGTTGGAAGAATTCATGGAGCTAACTTATTAGGAGTTGGTCCCTAAATCAACACCTCATCACTAAGGTGATCATCCACATTATCATCGTCCTGAATTCTAGATGTATATATCATAGAGGCATCATGAAAGTAAGAAAAAACATACCACAGTCAATGAGTATATCTGTACAGGTGACTGAATAAGGAAATTGAAACACAATCCATTAATATATGATACATTTACAATTTTTTCCCTCAAACCTATGTTCTCATGTATCAATTTGAAAAGATGTTGATCAGAGTCCTTTTGTATGGATACATCAGTCGCTGCCGCAACACTGGAGTCCCAATCTATAAATCAATATGAAATACACTTAATACTATTTCCCAAGACCATTATCATAGACTCCCGGTCATAAGGTATAACTGTACCCCATTGATACCACTTTGTCATGACCCATCTCAGTGAGGCCCATGTCTTGACTTCCCAAGCCCACTTCCAATAGGGCAAGGGCTGGTGACTAGCATCGAGTTGTCATATCAATAACATTAGATGAATTTCATATGTTCATGTACACACACACATATATATATGGCCATAAAATGATGAAATGTAAAAAATAGTGAACAAAAAATACTTGCATAAATATATATACCAAAACCATTTTACGATTGAAATTAAATTATGTAAATTAGGAAAAATAAAATCCCAGCACAATTATTCTTCAAAACATGTCTAACATGAAAGTAATGGTACTAGGGCTAATTTATGAATGTTGAAGGAACATAGATCGGTCTTTCCAATCTCACTAAGAACAATCTAGTCCTGGCCTACCTATGAATTTATCAGAAAAAAATCGTTTGCATAATACATGACATTTAGGGGGAATTCTCGTGTAGGTGTGAGTATAACAATAAACTACAGGACACCCTTAAACCCCAAATCAATAAAAAATTGAAATAAAATCAACCATACATAGGTATATTTTTACAACACATGTAATATGAATATCAAAATATACTCACACCAATACAGATAGTCCAGAGGTAAGTCACCACCATAGTATACCGTCCATAGAATTATAGCTCTAAGATTACATGAATAACTCATCTGGGAGAACACACTCATGTGTCTAGTTGCATTGATGACATCATTGTGAGAGGTATTTCCCTTTATGTTCTCCTCATGATAAATAACATATTGATAGTATGAAGAGATATGATACACAAATGACGATCACTTCCAAATCCATGGGGTGATACCAACATTCTAAATATGGATTAAACCTTCTATGTTGGATATTGGCACCAACGTAGTGTCAGTCACATCGATTCCAAGAACTCCACCAAGGAAAAAAAAGGAATATAGGATCTCACTATGGGCCTCTCAGAGGGATTCCAACAAATGTATCAAGAGGTCTTGCTGAAGGGAACATATTCATAAGAGTGTTAAATGATTCATAAATACCATCAAATTAATGATAAGGGGAATGAATCCTAATGAAATATTTCAATTATATGGGGTAAAATAGATCTAATCCATGTAGAAAATAGTACAGAGCATGTAGAAGGGTTACACATTTTGTACCTTAACCTTAGGTTCTACCTGTAGAAGTGACTTGGGTTATTCAAATTATGTATGTGTAAATATACACACCATGTAGGTATCATGATGACTATAAATATGTGAAATCACAAGGCTATATCCCATTTACCCATGTCCATGTACTAGTACAAGGCATAGCCAGTGCAGTTGGTCCAATAAGAATCATGTGGGGAAGTACGCATCCTGTAAGCAACCCATGTACTCCACCATGTGTTTGTGTACTTCCAGAAATACACACCAATTATATAGGGAGGGGCCACATACCATATAGGCCATGAAGAGAGAAATGTGAGGCTTAACCTCATCTGTAACCCTAGGTGACTCTAGGGGGACCCACATTGTGTGTATTTCCAGTTTACACGATGTGTTGTTCGATATTTTTTAGAATACAAGCTCTAATTTTTGTGTCAGATCTGGTGCCTCCAACATTCTATACAATAAGAATATCACTTCAAAATGAATATCCATTCTCTTAACATCCATTACATCATCAAAAAACACATTTGATCATCAGATCTTCTCAAAAAATGGATCAAATCTTAATTATTCATCGTGCACCGAATAATGTGAATTCTGGTTTCATCCATCATCTAAATTTCTTCATCTCTTTAGGTTCACCTATTTCTGGATGTGGTGATCCCAGATCTGTGATATTGGATCATTTCACCATGAAATATGTGTGAAATGATTGAATGACTGGGATAAGTTGAGTCGTGGGCCAAACAATGTATGCCCACTATTCCAGATACTTTCGGTCATGGCACAGGCTATCTGTGTGGGTGCATGTCTATTTCCCGACATGCCTTCTTTTTAATGTCATGATGAATTCCTCCCTTCTTCATAGATTTTTATCCTTGATTGAAATAGGATGATGGGATTTTGGTATCCCCTTCTGTTTATTACCCCTCAATGTTCATCACCTTGTATGGGTCTTCCTTACATCGTTCGTAAAACATATCCTTGTTCCTTTACTTCATGGATGATGGTTATCTACTCTACATCTATAAGGATGATCTTAAGGGTCGTGTATGGGTAGAAACCATAAATCATGGAAATAATAATGTAGGGAAGTGCTGGAATGCTTGGACATTGGAACCTTGGTACACATGAATTCTCCCTTATAAAAAGGATTCACGTGGTCATGAAATGTTGTGGAATACCACATTGAATGTGGGGAATATTTTCCCCAAGGAAAATATATAAGGTTTTACTTTCTTACAATGTTTAACATAGGGTATGATTCAAATTTAACTTCTTCTGAAGATGGAGCAGACTAATTAAAAAACTTACAATATTGGATCAGATTTGTAAATCCCTAGGAGGAAGCACATAGATGAATTTTTATATGTATGGATCAAAACTCCCCATAAGGACAAACAAGGTATTATGTGGCCTAAAAAAGTGAAGATTTTAGACCGTGAAGGCTGATTTGAACACCTTAATGGGAAGATCAGAGAGTGGTGGGTGCCAACATAGGGTGCAATAAAGTTTACTATTGCCTAGGATTATACCTCTAGGATACCTCATATATACCATATATAGAATATAGGGATCAAAACCCATGTTTTCTGAAAGTATGGTTCAGTGATTACAAATTTTTAGTTTCATTTCACAACATGGGAACTCTTGGTTGGAATGGGTGGGACTTATACATGCTTTGAAACATGTCAATGTTGTGACTACACAGTGATAATTGTGAGGTGATGGAGCATATGGACTAGTATTATGCATGTTTATCTTCTTTTATGAATGGTTTTATCCCACTGGGATGTGGGGGCCCCAGTAAAATTAGGATGGATAGAGAGGGAGTGTTGAAGGATGAGATGGAACCAATGTGAGGATGACATTACTAGGATTAAACCTTAGAAATGCTTCCCACACATCATAGTTTCTATTAAAACACATCCACATAGTTCAGTGGTGTGGTGATACACCAATGGAGGTGACTCATGAGAATGGAGTCCATTGATAGGGACCCTGTAACGCCCCGACCCCAAAAGCCATGAGCTGGTGCATTATTCCAATAAATTGTCATGATTACAAGGAATCAATTCCCAAAGGACCGATCAATTTAGTAGTATTTTAAAATAGATTACATACATGAACGTTTAATTACACATTCAAACATAAAACACAACATAAATAATCCATTTAGAACTCCATTATTCATCTATCTTAACCATGAATACCAAATATAATACACTTCTCGGATTCCTGGGAAAAGAAAACATTAGAAATTTGTTAGCTCATATGCTCAATAATGGAAAATAATTTAGTGAAAGCAATAAAATTTTAAGGAAAGACGTGTTATAAAACAAAAACATTTTTAAAAATAAACTTTAACCTAATATAGAGAATATAAATTAAACATTACCCTATAAACATGAACATTGATATTCTAATTTTCAAATAATCACATGTAAAAATTAATTTCATATTGAGGGAATGCCTAATGTCGGACATCATTACCATATAGTCAAGGACCCATGCCAAGAAAAAAAAAATTTCATCAAGGCCTTATTCCAAGATAGTATTTTGGCTCATGAGACCAACCAATGCATCGAGGGGATATAGCGGGCCCCACCCATTACTTTCTAATTCCACTGCATTCCTCATACTAAAATGTTGAAACATAACATAAACATTCATATTAAAACTATCATAAGAAATGTAAATACTTCAACCATAAACCATGAAGGGTATAAAAAAAGCACATCCACAGTAAAAAATATCGTAATTCCATCAATTCAATATGGAAGATTTTATTATAATAATTCATCCTTAATCTAGAATAATATCAAATAAAGGTTGTGTATATAGTTAAAATGATCAATAAAGATTTTTGAGAGAAATATATATATATATATTTGAAATCATTTAAAAGTCACACATTTATAAATGATGTCATTTAAAAGATATTTTTTCATCAATGTATCCAATAACACTTTAAAACTTCTGAAAGGAATTAACATTTTAAATCAATCATGTCCACATAAATAAATCATTGAAACCATTTTGAAAACATAGACATTAATGAGAAATATTTAGAAGAATAAAAATTTTAAAATTTTAAAATGAATTTCTAGATAAATTGTAACATAAAATAATCATTTGGAAATGTATTTTATGAAGGATTGACCAAGATAATAAATATTCCCATGAAAATACTTACACATAAGTTGTATTGGATAATAATGAGATTGAGGAATTAACCCTTACCTTGCACTTTACTTTGGATGAGGGTATGTTTAACCATCTATATAATGACCATAGTATGTTATTAAATTATATAAGAACCATATTTATATTTATAATATCATAGATGATTCATTTATGACTTCATACTAGCCATTTAATACTGATTTCAATGTTAAATAAACATTTCAGATAATAATATCTTTCTTTGTTGTATGTGATTTAACTTTTTATTCTTGATTGTATCATTTAGATCATGATTTAAATAATTAAAAAATATAAAACATTATTTGTATATAATATATATTTATAATATAAATTTTTATAACACATAGATATATGAAATGGAAAAAATACCATTTATGGAGACGGTAGGCCGTACGTACGCATAAATGCTTTTCCCTTTTCTTATCATATTGAATGGATATATGTGAATAAGATATATTTATGTAAATATATATATATATATCTAGTAGAATTATTATGTCATATATTACATACTTATTAATAATATATATTTTTATAATCATCGTTGTATATTGAACCTTGAAATGAATCTCATCGCGTCGTGGAGATGGTAAGTCATACATTCACAAGAGCGACAATATGATTTATTTAATGATTAAATGGTGTGGAATTAGGTGGTATATTAGTTTTACAATGAAATTATCATGTTATTTTCATTATTTATATACATATTACTCATAATTATATCCATCCAAATAACATAGATTTGAATAACAAATTACATCGCAGCGTGGAGACGGTAAATCGTACGTACGCACGAATGGTGAAATTATCATTCATAGGTTGGACATAATAATGAGTATGGTTATACCATATTTATAATAAAATCACAGTATGTAGAAGGTATGAGAGTTATTATTTTGATATGGAATTAACAAAGAAATAGAAAGTGGAAGAAGAACAGAACATTGAAATAGGTGACAAAATAATTTCTTCTTCTTTGGGTGTTTACTTCCGATTTGAACAAAAGGTCTTATTAGGATGGATTTATGTATAAGATAAGGACTCTAGGTGTAAGTGAGAGATGTTGGTAGGATATTTGATCAATGTTTGGCTGATACAAATGGATTTGGAGGTGTTATTTTCATAGAAGGGGAAACACCCTTTTATAAGAGAGGTGAGGGTAACTTTAGGAAAGGTTTGAAATATTATTTTATTATAAAATCATTTTCGGTTAATAATGGTTCCAAATTGATTTATTTATAATATAAGGTTTTTATGGGTCCAAATAAACTCAAAAAATATGTTTTAGACATTTTTTGGTCACCATATTAACTCTATCTTTTAGATTTAACTCTTAGTTAAATAGTTTAACTTTTACAATGTCCTCTGGTATTATTATAATAAATGGTAAATAAACATACTATAAAAATACAAGAGAACCCCAAGTGTTTCATAATTGATATATAAAAACTTATATATGTTCCTTTTCCTAACATTTGATTTTTATAAATATTAAATCAATTAATAATATAGTATTTGTTTTAAAAACTCATTTTTGTCAATTTTTGCGCTATTTGGTATTTCTTTTATTAAATTCATAACAACATTATCACATAAAAAAAATTACTTAATAAACCCTAAAATGTCATATTAACCTAGGAATTTGTGCATCACATCAAATGACTCAATTTAGATTTATTTTTATATTAATAATATCAATTATTTTATTCATTATTTGATAAAGTAATTAGTGCATCATCATTGTGTCATAAATAAATTTAATTATTTAATTTCTAAAAATTATAAATTAAATACAATTATGTTTTAAATATTGTTATATTTCTAATGAATATTTATATTCTAATTTATATTATGTATAGTACTATATTAAAAATGGTTTAGTTATTAAACATTGAATTTAAAGCCTTTAAATATTATTTAAATAAAATAATAATAAATTCCATATTCTAATCCAAGTGGAACAAAAGGATAATATTTTATTTCTAAGGTTTGTTTTAATTTAAATACACTTATTCGATAGAATTAGGATATGTGTTAGTATAGTTATAATATCATTTTTAACTTTACTTACCCTATTGACTTTTAATCGTGGTAAATAAAAGTCAAACGATATGATTCAAAAAAAATCACATTCATCTGATTGAAATTTTTTTTACTTACTAATTTCAGCCATGTCTCTTGGATTTTTTGAATTCATTTCACAGAAGTGTTAATATTATGTTTTATACAAATTTTCAAATGTCCCCAAAAGGTTGGTAAAAGACGTTAAAAAGTTCCAAAAAAATTATACATCTAATTTTGTTATAATATAACTCCAGAAATTACATTGAACATATTTGGGTAATATATATATATTTATAATTAAAATAAAATCAAATATAATAAACAATTATTTAAATAAAAAGGGGGTTTCAATCAATAATGCAGTGTTTTTCACTATTCATCAAAAATTTAATGTTTTCAGAAAAATAAAAAAAAATCACCCTATGATAATTTTGATATTATGAATTCAAAAATGGATTCTAATTTACCAATTTCAAAACATTTATGATTCATTATTTAATTTAAAATTAATTCCCCTTGTCAAAATCCAAAAAATTGGTTTTAAAAAAATCAAAACTATCAAAATATTGACATGTGTTTATGTCAAATTTAAATGTGAAATTACTTATAATGACATAAATTGTACTGGATTATAAAAATATAATCTAATTATACAACCAAACCATTCAACTTAATATTTTAACTCTATAATGTTTTTTGATTAAAAAAGTTGTTTTAATTAAAATTCAGTATTTTTTTACTATTCATCAAAATATGAAAGTTATCAGAAAAGTATCAAATATTTATCCAAACTAAATTTTTTTGTCCCAATTCTAAATAATAATTTATTTTCATGAAATTTAATATATAATAGTTCCCCATATTGGTTTTAAAAAAGCATTCTCCATTAAAAGGTGGTAAAATTGCATTTTTTGAAAAATACTTCTTCTATTGGAAAAAAGAATTTATTCTTATATAATGTCAAAGAAACACAAAATATGGATTCAAAAATTATATGGAGTATATGAAATTAAAAATTCAATTAATATTATTCATAACCACTTTTTGAATGGCTTGTTTGGTAAGTCGTGGTGCTCTTGAACTCAGTGTTGCATGTAGCACAAGTTATTGAATTACTTTGAAAAGATAACATACTATAAAATCATGTGGTGTTACATTCTCCCCAACATAAATAAATTTTGTACTCGAAATTCGAAATTTTTCTTTAAAAATAAAATGTTTAAAATAAAAAATTAACTTTTTGTAAAACCCACATTGGAAATTGGGATTATAAAATTTAGTCTTAATAAGTGGGAAAGGGAAATGAAAAAGTCACCACCAGGTTATGATCTCTAATATGGGAACATGGGTTGAAATTAGACAAACTTAATTTGAGGAAAACCATAAATAATTATATGGAGTGATTGAAGTCATCAATCACAAAATTTTGTAAAACTGAGGGCCTCAAAGCGATCAATCTATGATGATTTAAAATATCACAGTTTCAACAAAACATAAGGTATTAGGATAACACATTTTTGGTTTCAAAGATCCATTCTCTAAATTTTAAGAGTTAATTTATTCCATGAATAAGAAGAAAAAATATACTTGACCATTAGAGTTTTATCCTTAAACCAATTCCTACCAAAAACTCATCTTTCACTACAAAAGATAATAGAATTAAAAAATATTATATTTATCATAATCATATAGGGTTACAAAAATAATGAATTTATAATTCTTGTGTTAGAAATTTTTAAAAAACAACATTATTCAAACTAGGACATCACATAGGCCAGTGGTAGGTGAAGCACCCCAGTCGCCCTTCAGTTGTGGGTTCATGTCTCGCGACCTTGACGGACGCGACAGGTTATCGCCCGACCTCTGGGTTGTATTTTTTATTACAATCCAAAAATATTATTGTCACGACCCGCCCTCGGGGTCCGTGCCGTGACTACCCCAAGCCCGCCTTCCATAGGCCAGGGGCTGGCGACTAGCACCAAGGAGTAAATCCCGGTAAAAAGGGAAGGCATTGCCTTTGATAAGAAAACACACACTAAAGAGTAACAAGAGGAAAGTAAACAATAAGCAAGCAGAGTACGACTGAAAGTGCGGAAAGGTAAATGGGCCAGAATACAAACCCAAACTGAAAGTAAAGTACAACTCGAAAAGGGAAAAACAGCAACTGTAAAGTAAAAGCCGCTACTCCGAGCTGTCCACCGGAAATCCCACCTGAAGGGTGGGTACAGATAGCTCCTCTGCTCCACGGGTCCCGCCGTCCGCTCCGTGCACGTCCCGCCCAGTGGTCCACCTCCGGGTACCGTCCTGCTCTACAAGCCTCAGCTAAGTCAACGCTGTCCGTCGTCTGCAACCAACACAACGTAGTGCGGGCGAAGCCCGTGCAGGGGTGAGTATAAGCTACTCAGTAGGGACCCCGAGACCCCTGAAGGTCTCTCAAATCCACAAAGGATAAACCACGAAGAAATGTACAAACACGAAGTAACAACCGACACTGCTTAGGTATATGCCCATACATATACCTAAGTCATCAATTAAAAATACGCTCCAACCTCCGATCCCAAGTACAACTCAGTCCACGCAGGAAAGTATACGTATTCCACATAGGAAAGCAAAACATAATCCACACAGGATTGCACAACACAATCCACACAGGAAAGCAACAGGATTCAGCTCACACAGGTATACTTCTTCAGAGGACGATAAAGATGATCACTGATCCATCTAAGTCGTCGGACCCACGAAGGATCGATAGGTAACTAACCCCCGCAGAAGACCCACACAGGATCGGGCTCACACAGAACCTGTAGGCGCTGGCTCACACAGAACCGCTGAGCGCAAGGACCCACATAGGATCGGGCCCACACAGGACCTGTAGCACTGATCCACGTAGGATCGCTGAGTGCTGAAGTCGTCGTCGTCGAATCCACACAGGATCTCTGTACTGTCGTCGTCGCAGTCACAGTAGCAGTAGTAGCAGTAGAACAGTCGCAGCCAGCACTAGGGTTCCCGCACATAGCAAGCTCGTTCGGAGGGTCCGCTCCACGAGCCGAGAGGCTGATACATCAACTGTCACGAAGACCAGAGTTGATGTATCCAAAAGTTCCGTATCGTCAACAGGAACTCAACGCAACAGACGGCGCGTCGATCGGACGCCCGGTCTGAGAGTTATTGGCATTTTCGTCTCCGGGGCCCGGTTGGTTTTTAAGGCAAAACCAAATCGACCGTACTCCACCTGCGTCCAAACCTCGGGCGGAGTATGCCAAAAGATCCGTCTCACTAAGAGGAACACAACGCGACTGACGGCGCGTCAATCGGACGTTCGTAGCTCAAGATATGAGCGTTTCCGCTTCGAAGGCCCGGTTGGTTTAGTGAACGAACCAACCCGGACGAACTCAAAGTAAACCGAAACCTTGAGTGAGATATACCGAAACGACCGTCTCGATCCAAGGATCGTGTTTCCGCAGACGGTTCGTCATTCGGAGGTCTGAGGCTCAATTTATGGGCCAGAAACCAATTCTGGTTCGAAACGGGGGGGGGGGGTCCGGGTCCGGGCCGACCCGGCCCGACCCCCCCCCCCCCTGGGGCGGCGCGGCGGCGGCGCGGCGGGCCGCGGCGGCCTGGCGCCGCGAGGAGGCTGCGCACGCGGGGGCAATCAAGCCCCCGTTTCTTGGATGGCGGCGCGGCTTTGCCGCGCCGTTTTTGTAAAACAACGGCCCCCCTCCTGGGGGCCCGTTTTGAAGGGGATCCGGGGGAGCCGCATGCCCCCCCCCCCCCCCCCGTGGAAACCGCTCCCCCCCTCATAAAGATAGGGGTATTAAGTGAAGGCCGGGGGATTAATTCCCCCGGTTTTTAAGACATCCGGCCGGCCAGCTGGCCGGCCGGTTTTTCTCAAACGGGACCGGAATTTCCGGTCCCCTTTTTCGGCTTCCGACGCCGGCGGCCCGGCCGCCGGTCTTCTCTTCCGCCGCGGCCCGGAACCGGCCGCGGTCTTCTCGTCCCGCCGCGGCCTGGAACCGGCCGCGGTCTTCTCGTCCCGCCGCGGCCTGGAACCGGCCGCGGTGTTCGTCGTCCGGCGCGGTGCGACGGCACCGCGCCCCTTTCACCATGCCATGATTCTTTTCAACGCGGCGCGACGACGTCGCGTTCTTGAAGATTTTTCCTCGGCGTGGCGCGATGGCGCCGCGTAAAATATTTGCACGATCATCCGCATGGTGCGACGGCACCACGCCACTTGCTTCCACCCGCAAGAATAAACAAGAACGATGGAGGGGGATTCGGCCGTGTTCGTGCGGTCCGGCCCCCCTCACGTTAAAATAATAACACAACTTAAAATAAAACAAGCCTCACGTTAGTCTTGCTAAAATCACGATCAAGAATAAAAATAAGGAAACCAAAAAGAATTCGACAACCCCTACCTTGGTATAAGGTTCGAAGATTCGTCTACGTTCCGCGGAAGACGGCGTCGCGGAGGTCGGGTGTCGCGGTCGTCGTTCGTCAAATCCGTTGACGAAGAGTTATGCCCGAAGAGATACGTCGTTGGCGAATCTTCGTATGCCGACGAAGAAGGTCCGAGGAGGAAGCGACGTTCCCTCTTGTTGACACCGAGGACGAAGAAGAGAGGCGTCGTTCTTCGTCGGAGTTTGGGCGTTCTTCGTTCTTTGTCAGAGCTTGAAGATGAAGAAGAAGCTCTCAAAAGTTCTCCAGGAGACAAACTAAAAACCCATAATAAAATAAGATAACATCTTATTTTATTATTACAAAACACACAAGAATTTCAAAAGTTTTAAATTCAAAAAGGTTTAACTCCCAATTAATTAAGTAACTTAATCCATTAAAAGAGGCGTTAAAGGAGTTGGGAGGATTTGAAAGGTTTAGGGGTTCGTGTGGGCCCCACCACACTTAATCCTCCCAAGGGAGGTTAAGTGGGTGTGGGTACCACTTCCAACCTCCTTTGGTAGGTTTTCAAAAAGTTAAAATAAAATTTGTTCTACACAAACTTTATTTAACTCAACTAAAAACCCCAAAAATTAACTTTCAACCCGCAACCAACGCAACTCCCGAAAAGGTCTCTTTAAGTGAAAATCGGCGCTGCGAGTTCATCGGTGCCCACGGATTTCAATTCCGAGCACCGGATCAAAAGTTAGGAATTCCCGCTCGTTCGTTCACTGAACGTACCCGAGCCAAACTTCGGAAATTAATTCCGGGCACTCCGGGCCTCGGAATCAGGTGCCGTCTGAAACCGCGCTCTTGTAAAATTCTAAAGAAAATTAAGAAAAAAAATTTCCCTTGAATTTTATGGGTCTTTACATTACTCCCACCTCAGGGCTTTACGTCCCCGTAAAGATACATCAAAACTAGGGAAACAAATGAGGGTACTGAGCACGCATCTGAGCCTCCCGCTCCCATGTGCTCTCCTGGAGATTCCCGTGCTGCCATCTGATGCGCACAAGAGGAATCGATCGCCCACGCAGGACCCGCTTCTGTCGATCCTCTATCTCCACCGGGACCTCCGTAAAGGTCGCCCCATCGTCAACGTCAAGCTCCCCATGGTCAATGATGTGCGTCGGGTCGTGCACGTATATCCTCAGCTGAGATACGTGGAAGACGTCGTGCACCCGGTGCAACTGAGGTGGTAGAGCCAGGCGATAAGCCACCTCGCCAATCCTGCTGAGAATCTGGAAAGGTCCGATGAAGCGCGGAGATAACTTGCCGCCTCGGCCAAATCTCCGAATACCACGTCGATGTGAGACCCGCAAGAAGACGTGGTCGCCATCCTCGAACTCCAGTGGCCTCCGCCTCCTGTCAGCGTATGACTTCTGCCGGCTCTGAGCTGTCCTCATCCGCTCCTGGATGACCTGGACCTTCTCTGTCGTGGCCTGGACCATCTCCGGTCCCACCAGTGCTGACTCCCCAGGGTCTGTCCAGCACAAAGGAGATCTACATGGTCGGCCATACAACGCCTCGTACGGTGCCATCCCGATGGTGGAGTGGTAGCTGTTGTTGTACGTGAACTCCACCAAGGGTAGGTGGTCCTCCCAGCTACGACCAAAGTCGAGGACACATGCGCGTAGCATGTCCTCGAGAGTCTGAATGGTCCTCTCCGTCTGACCATCCGTCTGAGGGTGAAAAGCTGTGCTAAGACGTAGCTACGTCCCGAATGCCTCCTGTAACCCCTTCCAAAGCCGAGAAGTAAAGCGGGCATCTCGATCGGAGACGATAGATGATGGCACGCCGTGGAGCCGCACAATCTTCTGAACGTATAGACGTCCCAAGCTCTCCACTGAGCCCTGTTCTCTGATGGGTAAGAAGTGTGCCGACTTGGTGAGTCAGTCAACAATCACCCAGATGGAGTCGTGACCTCTGTAAGTGCGTGGAAGTCCAGTCACGAAGTCCATAGATATGCCGTCCCACTTCCACTCCGGAACCTCCAAGGGCTGTACCAAGCCAGCTGGTACCTGATGCTCTGCCTTCACCTGCTGGCAGGTGAGGCATCGAGAAACGAACTCTGCTACTGCCTTCTTCATGCCCGGCCACCAGTGTTGTCGTCTGAGGTCCTAGTACATCTTCTCCACTCTAGGATGTACCGCCAAAGGAGAAGTGTGAAACTCTCTCAGCACTTCCTCTCGCAAAGCAACTGGTACCATGGTACGTCCTCTGAAAAGGATGTCGTGCTCTGCTTCAAGGGAGAAACCATCAGGTGCCTGTCCCGAGGATATCTGTGCACGCCGTGTCTCACAGTCAGCATCCTCACGCTGTGCCTCTCTGACCTGCTGCAGTAGTGGAGGAGTGACTGTGAGAGACTGAAGAAAGGATTCTCCATCTATATCCACGAAGGATATCTGCAAAGAGGCTAGCTGCTCCATCGCCTCCTCAAGTAGTTGAATGCCCGTCCTCCTGCTGAGGGCATCGGCTACTACGTTCCCCTTACCAGGAGTATAGACTATCTCAAAGTCATAGTCCTGGAGGAACTCGAGCCATCGTCGCTGTCTCAGGTTCAGGTCCTTCTGCGTGAAGATATACCTGAGACTCTGATGATCGGAAAAGACTGTAAAGCGCTCGCCCATCAGATAGTGTCGCCATGTCTTCAGAGCGAAGACCACTGCTGCTAACTCCAGGTCATGGGTAGCGTAGTTCTGCTCATGCGGCCTCAACTGTCGTGATCCATAGGCGATCACTGCCCGCTCCTGCATCAGAACACATCCGAGTCCTGTCCGTGATGCATCGCAGTAGACTACGTACCCTACTCCCTCCTCAGGCAACCTCAAGATAGGTGCGCTAGTCAATCTCTGTCTCAGCTCCTGGAAGCTCTGATGACAACTGTCTGACCACACGAAGGGTTTCCCCTTCTTCGTCAAAGCTGTGAGTGATTCCGAAACTCTAGAGAAGTCTGGCACGAATCTCCGATAGTATCCAGCTAGTCCCAAGAAACTCCGAACCTCTGTCACGCTCCTGGGTGGCTCCCAAGCTAACACAGCCTCAATCTTCGCGAGATCCACTGCAACTCCCGCCTTAGAGATAACGTGTCCGAAAAAGTGGACCTCACGTATCCAGAACTGGCACTTCGAGAGCTTACCATAAAGCTGGTGCTCTCGGAGTGTGTCAAGAACAACTCGCAAGTGATAGACGTGCTCCTCCTCTGTCGTAGAGTAAATCAGAATGTCGTCGATGAAGACTACGACAAACCGATCGAGGTATGGCTGAAAGATCCTGTTCATGAGAGCCATGAACACTGCTGGAGCATTGGATACACCGAAAGGCATATCCAAGAACTCGTAGTGGCCATACCGACATCTGAAGGCCGTCTTCTGCACATCCTCGTCTCTGACTCTGAGCTGATGATAGCCTGAGCTGAGGTCTATCTTCGAGAACAACCGTGCTCCCTTGAGCTGATCAAAGAGGTCATCAATCCTCGGTAGCGGATACTTGTTCCTCACTGTCACCTCGTTCAGGCGACGATAGTCAACACAAAGTCGCATGCTCCCGTCCGCCTTCTTGGCGAACAATATCGGTGAAGCCCAGGGTGAAACACTGGGTCGGATGAACCCCTTGCCCTGCAAGTCCTCCAACTATACCCGTAGCTCTCGAAGCTCAGTGGGGGCCATCCGATATGCTGGAGTGGATATCGGGGTTGTCCCGGGGTACAAGTCAATATAAAAGTCTACCTCTCTACGAGGAGGTAGCCCTGGAACGTCGTCGGGAAAAACGTCCGCAAACTGATCCACCACTGCAGGAAAACCAGGACTCCGCACGTCAACTGCTCCAAGGATAAGGCTAGCCAACTGATGAGTGATGGGCTGTCCTCTCCTCCGCGGAAGTCCATCCTGTGCTGCTAAGGCTCCCTTCTCGCCGGTGAAGGTGAACCTGCTCCCGTCGGTGCGTACACATCGCACCTTGCGCCTAAAACAGTCAATCTGTGCATGGACCGTAGATAGCCAATCCATGCCCAAGATGACGTCGTAAGGCCTCGACGCTGCTACAAGAAGATCCCAGCCGAAGCTCTCGCCTCCTAGAGTAAGCTCACACTGCCGGCACCAGTGCGTAATCGTCGAGTCTGCTCCCGTAGGAGTCTCTAGCCGTAAGGATCGAGCCAACGGCTCTGTCGGAATCTCCGAGCTCCGAACAAGGGCAGCGGCTATGAAAGAGTGACTCGCTCCTGTGTCTATAAGAACTACAGCAAGGGTGGAATAGACACAGATAGTACCTCGAATCATCTCGGGTGCGTTGTGGTCGTAGGCCTCTGCTGCCTGGAGCTGTGCCTGTCGCTGCCCGCCAGCTCCCTGTGGTCGGGGTGGACCTCCTGGTGGTGGTGGTGGTAGAGCCTCATAGCGTCGGCCACCACCGGCTGCTCGTCCAGCTCCTCTGCCTCGTCCGCCTCCTCCCTGCGGACCGCCACGGTCGACCCTCTGCCTCTGCCTCGGTGGTCCCTCAACCGTCTGCTGCTCCTCGGCACGGCGGGTTGGGCAGTCACGAGCCATGTGGCCCTTCCCGCCGCACGAGTAGCACTGTCTGCCTCTCGTAAGACTGGCTCCACGCTGTGTTCCCTGCACTGCTGAGCCAGTGCCCTGAGGTCGTCTGCCCGAAGGTCTGGTCTGTCTAGACCCCTGAGTCATCCGTCGACTGCCTGCTGCAGATGACTCTGCCACGTGCCGCCCTGCGGTGGGTCGCTGTGCTGGTGTAGACTCAGCAAGGAAGCTCTCGATCAGAAGGGCCCGCTCCAGTACTCCTGTCTGAGTCGGTATGCTGAGGGAGATCAGCGATGCCCTGATCTCGTGTCTCAAACCCTGCTCGAAGGTCCAGGCCCGAAAGAATGGGTCCCGTACCATGCCGGTCGAGTAGCGCGAGAGATCGGTAAATCTCGCCGAGTACTGAGCGACCGTCATGCTGCCCTGCCGCAGCTGTAGAAGCTCCTGGATACGCACCGCACGAAGGGTGGCTGGGACGAACTCCGAGCGGAAGAGGCTCTCAGAGTCCGTCCAAAGTAGGGATGCCTCATCGTGCACCTAGAGCATCAGGCTCCACCATCGTCCTGCTGCTGCGTGTAGTAGGCTCGCAGCGAGGATCACCATGAGGTCTGCTGGTGTCCTCACTAGCCTAAACACTCGAACCACTACCTCCAGCCAGTCCTCTGCTGCCTGGGGATCCGTCTCCCCGCGAAACCTGGGTGGTCGTTGGCGCTGAAACTCATGCAGTGCACTGAGGCGACGTGCATCGTCAGCGGCTGCTTCTGGAAGCATCGGGGGCTCGGCGGGTAAAGCTACCGCCGGTGCCACTACTGGAAAAGGGCCCTGTACCGAGGCCTCGTCGCTCGGTGGGCTGTCGTCTCACTCGACTCTCGGAACCCTAGCTGGCTGCCGTCGTGGGGCCATCTTGAAAAGGAAACAGGTGCGCCACAGTTAGAACAGTATACCTGGTGAGCTGATATAAGTAATCACAAAGAAAACTTTGAAACACACACGCAATCAATGTTTTCGTGCATTAAGTCGGAAATCGGAAGTCAGGGTCCTGGTGTACAGATACGTCGGCCGCCGCACCCACACTGGATTCCCTGGACTGATATCCAAACTCAATACGCTAAACATTATTGCTTCACATAGAAAAGATCAGAGTTCGCGGTAGAACCGAACTCCTCTGATACCAATTTGTCACGACCCGCCCTCGGGGTCCGTGCCGTGACTACCCCAAGCCCGACTTCCATAGGCCAGGGGCTGGCGACTAGCACCAAGGCATAAATCCCGGTAAAAAGGGAAGGCATTGCCATTGATAAGAAAACACACACTACAGGGTAACAAGCGGAAAGTAAACACTAAGCAAGCAGAGTACGACTGAAAGTGCGGAAAGGTAAATGGGCCAGAATACAAACCCAAACTGAAAGTAAAGTACAACTCGAAAAGGAAAAAACAGCAACTGTAAAGTAAAAGCCGCTACTCCGAGCTGTCCACCGGAACTCCCACCTGAAGGGTGGGTACAGATAGCTCCTCTGCTCCACGGGTCCCGCCGTCCGCTCCGTGCACGTCCCGCCCAGTGGTCCACCTCCGGGTACCGTCCCGCTCTACAAGCCTCAGCTAAGTCAACACTGTCCGTCGTCTGCAACCAACACAACATAGTGCGGGCAAAGCTCGTGCAGGGGTGAGTATAAGCTACTCAGTAGGGACCCCGAGACCCCTGAAGGTCTCTCAAATCCACAAAGGATAAACCACGAAGAAATGTAAAAACACGAAGTAACAACCGACACTGCTTAGGTATATGCCCATACATATACCTAAGTCATCAATTAAAAATACGCTCCAACCTCCGAGCCCAAGTACAACTCAGTCCACGCAGGAAAGTATACGTATTCCACATAGGAAAGCAAAACATAATCCACACAGGATTGCACAACACAATCCACACAGGAAAGCAACAGGATTCAGCTCACACAGGTATACTTCTTCAGAGGACGATAAAGATGATCACTGATCCATCTAAGTCGTCGGACCCACGAAGGATCGATAGGTAACTAACCCCCGCAGAAGACCCACACAGGATCGGGCTCACACAGAACCTGTAGGCGCTGGCTCACACAGAACCGCTGAGCGCAAGGACCCACACAGGATCGGGCCCACACAGGACCTGTAGCACTGATCCACGTAGGATCGCTGAGTGCTGAAGTCATCGTCGTCGAATCCACACAGGATCTCTGTACTGTCGTCGTCGCAGTCACAGTAGCAGTAGTAGCAGTAGAACAGTCGCAGCCAGCACTAGGGTTCCCGCACATAGCAAGCTCGTTCGGAGGGTCCGCTCCACGAGCCGAGAGGCTGATACATCAACTGTCACGAAGACCAGAGTTGATGTATCCAAAAGTTCCGTATCGTCAACAGGAACTCAACGCAACAGACGGCGCGTCGATCGGACGCCCAGTCTGAGAGTTATTGGCATTTTCGTCTCCGGGGCCCGGTTGGTTTTTAAGGCAAAACCAACCCGACCGTACTCCACCTGCGTCCAAACCTCGGGTGGAGTATGCCAAAAGATCCGTCTCACTAAGAGGAACACAACGCGACTGACGGCGCGTCAATCGGACGTTCGTAGCTCAAGATATGAGCGTTTCCGCTTCGAAGGCCCGGTTGGTTTCGTGAACGAACCAACCCGGCCGAACTCAAAGTAAACCGAAACCTTGAGTGCGATATACTGAAACGACCGTCTCGATCCAAGGATCGCGTTGCCGCAGACGGTTCGTCATTCGGAGGTTCGAGGCTCATGTTATGGGCCAGAAACCAATTCTGGTTCGAAACGGGGGGGGGGGTCCGGGTCCGGGCCGACCCGGCCCGACCCCCCCCCCCCCCTGGGGCGGCGCGGCGGGCCGCGGCGGCCCGACGCCGCGAGGAGGCTGCGCACGCGGGGGCAATCAAGCCCCCGTTTCTTGGATGGGGGCGCGGCTTTGCCGCGCCGTTTTTGTAAAACAACAGCCCCCCTCCTGGGGGCCCGCTTTGAAGGGGATCCGGGGGAGCCGCCTGCCCCCCCCCCCCCCCCCCCCCGTGGAAACCGCTCCCCCCCCCCCCTCATAAAGAGGGGGGTTTTAAGTGAAGTCCGGGGGATTAATTCCCCCGGTTTTTAAGACATCCGGCCGGCCAGATGGCCGGCCAGTTTTTCTCAAACGGGACCGGAATTTCCGGTCCCCTCCTTCGGCTTCCGACGCCGGCGGCCCGGCCGCCGGTCTTCTCTTCCGCCGCGGCCCGGAACCGGCCGCGGTCTTCTCGTCCCGCCGCGGCCCGGAACCGGCCGCGGTGTTCGTCGTCCGGCGCGGTGCGACGGCACCGCGCCCCTTTCGCCATGCCATGATTCTTTTCAACGCGGCGCGACGACGTCGCGTTCTTGAAGATTTTTCCTCGGCGTGGCGCGACGGCGCCGCGTAAAATATTTGCACGATCATCCGCGTGGTGCGACGGCACCACGCCACTTGCTTCCACCCGCAAGAATAAACAAGAACGATGGAGGGGGATTCGGCCGTGTTCGTGCGGTCCGGCCCCCCTCACGTTAAAATAATAACACAACTTAAAATAAAACAAGCCTCACGTTAGTCTTGCTAAAATCACGATCAAGAATAAAAATAAGGAAACCAAAAAGAATTCGACAACCCCTACCTTGGTATATGGTTCGAAGATTCGTCTACGTTCCGCGGAAGACGGCGTCGCGGAGGTCGGGTGTCGCGGTCGTCGTTCGTCAAATCCGTTGACGAAGAGTTATGCCCGAAGAGATACGTCGTTGGAGAATCTTCGTATGCCGACGAAGAAGGTCCGAGGAGGAAGCGGTGTTCCCTCTTGTTGACACCGAGGACGAAGAAGAGAGGCGTCGTTCTTCGTCGGAGTTTGGGCGTTCTTCGTTCTTCGTCAGAGCTTGAAGATGAAGAAGAAGCTCTCAAAAGTTCTCCAGGAGACAAACAAAAAACCCATAATAAAATAAGATAACATCTTATTTTATTATTACAAAACACACAAGAATTTCAAAAGTTTGAAATTCAAAAAGGTTTAACTCCCAATTAATTAAGTAACTTAAGCCATTAAAAGAGGCGTTAAAGGAGTTGGGAGGATTTGAAAGGTTTAGGGGTTCGTGTGGGCCCCACCACACTTATTCCTCCCAAGGGAGGTTAAGTGGGTGTGGGTCCCACTTCCAACCTCCATTGGTAGGTTTTCAACAAGTTAAAATAAAATTTTTTCTACACAAATTTTATTTAACTCAACTAAAAACCCCAAAAATTAACTTTCAACCCGCAACCAAAGCAACTCCCGAAAAGGTCTCTTTAAGCGAAAATCGGCGCTGCGAGTTCATCGGTGCCCTCAGATTTCATTTCCGAGCACCGGATCAAAAGTTAGGAATTCCCGCTCGTTCGTTCACTGAACGTACCCGAGCCAAACTTCGGAAATTAATTCCGGGCACTCCGGGCCTCGGAATCTGGTGCCGTCTGAAACCGCGCTCTTGTAAAATTCTAAAGAAAATTAAGAAAAAAAAATTCCCTTGAATTTTACGGGTCTTTACAATTATTTAGAATTTATTTAACCTTAAAAATAATATCCAATTTCAAAATTAATCTATCCCAAAATTTAAAATTATCCAAAAGACATCTATCCAAATTCACAGTCCAAAATTTATAAGGAAGCTCAACATAATGAAGATCATTTTTTCCAAATAATAAGATTTGAATACCTTCATCATCTATTCTTTTAAAACACGGTAACACCCTAAATTACCATAAAACCATATTGATTACATTCATGCTCCCTTATTCCATAAATAATACTTGATATACTTCTTATAGCAAAAAATGTTGTAAAATCCAACAATAATGGAATAAAATATAATTAATTGATTTTAATGTAGTCCAAATATGAAATATAATTTATCCAAATCAATCATATCATATTCAAAAATCAATACCTTAGTATGAGAACAATATTATGGTTTATAATTCCTTCAACCATGTATTTTCTACAAATTTAACTTGCAAATTAGTCACTTTTTTAGAACAATATAATCTCAAATCCTCAATGAAATAGTACTGCAGTACATTCCTTATTTTTTACATAACTCATATAACCAGTACATAATTGATACAACAGTTAAATGAAATAATTATTTAATAACAGTATAAGAACATGAGTCATTCCTCTTCATAGGTGGTGGTATCATAACGTGATTATTATCTAATATCATCATTTGGGGAATAGTATAACAATTTGGACATTGATTTGTGTAGTGTCCCAAATCCTTATAGATGAGGCATTGAACATTTGATACCTTTTTATTACCCTTGCAGTCATGTACTTGGTGTTATTTTTCACCACACATATATCAAACTCCCATTACCTTCAAGCATTTACAAGGGTGTTTATTTCCATCATTATCACACGTGGAAAAATCCTTCTTTCCCCTCTTCCCCTTATCCATCTTTCTATCTACCATCCTTTTCTTCTCTTTCTTCCCTTCAATGCCATAGGACTCAGAAAATTCTGTACATATCTTATGAACACATGATACTATTTCTTCATATGATGAGAATACATGGGAGACTATTTCCCTTATAAATGATGGCTTAATACCATGAATGATATGATACATTTTACTCATTAGATCATGAATATTTTTGGAGTTCTCATTCCTTCTATTGGGAAACATTTCTAAACAATGGCACACAATAGGTTAGTTGATGAATCGAAACGCATAACTCCATACATGTAAAATACCTAACATAAATTGAAAAGATTATCCCTATAATATATAATCATAAAAAATGTTCTCCATGAGGAATTATTTAATCCTAAATCCTTCATAATGGATTGTAATGAAAATTTGAATTAACCTATGCATATTCCATGAGAGTGTTGTAACCAAGTGTTCAGAAAATCCTGTTGTCGTGTACCAGAATACCCCAAGGCATGACCCAAACTCATTGTCAGAGTTTTCAATCTTAGGTACATCTGTGATAGAGCTGCCTCTACCTGCTTGTATCTAGATAATGATTTATTTCTTGAAAAATACACAAAATATCTATGTTAACAAAATTATAGGAAGATTTTATATACTAATATTCAACGCCTATATTATGATAATGTTCTCTAATCAGAGTTTCTATAAATCTAGTTCTTATGTTTTTTACTAAACATCCTCTGATACCAACTATAATGCCTCGACACTAGTAGCCTAGAGCCAGTGAATTATTTTAATACATTGGTATGATTACAAGGGATCATGTTTCGAAGGACCGATCAGTTTAGTTTTCTTGGAAAATAGATTACATACATGAACATTACATTACACATTCAAACATAAAACACAACATAAATAATCTTTTGAGAACTCCAATATTCCACTATCTTAGACCTACATATCAAACATAATACACTTCATGGAATCCTAGGAAAACATAACATAAGAATGGGGTGAGGTTAGATGCTCAGTAAGGGTAAATAATTTAGTAGAATCTATAATCTTTTAAGGAAAGATGTGTAATAAAAACCACATCCTTTATAAGCATAAACATGAACATAATATGGAGAAGATAAATCTAGAATTACCATCTAAACATGCACATGGATATTATACTAGTCAAATAATCATATGTAATAATTAATTTCACAATGAAGGAATGCCTAATGCTGGAAATAATTAACAAATAGTCAAGGCCTCATGCAAAAATTAAAAATAAAATTTCTATCAAGGCATTGTTCCATGACACTAGTTTGTCTCATCAGACCTAATATTTCATCAAGGGGCTATATCAGGCCCCACCTATCAATTAATATGTCCACTTCATTCCTCATACGAAAAAATTGAATCATAAAATCAACTTTTGTATTAAAACAAGACTAAAAAATGTCAATACTTCAACCATAAACCATGAAGGGAATAAAAATAGCACATACATAGTGAAAAATATAATAAATCATTCAATACAATATGGAATATTGTATTATAATAAATCGGCCTTAATTGTGAATAATATCCTTTAAAGGATGTTAACATAGTTGAAAATGATCAGTAAAATTTGTTGAGAAAAATATCCCTTTTTGGAAAATCATTTAAAAGTCACTCATTTATAAAGGAAGTTATTTAAAATATATTTTTGAATTAAAGTGTCCCATAACACTTTGAAACTTTTGAAAAGAATTAACATTTTAAAACAATAATGTTCATATCAATAAATCCTTAAAAATATTTTGAAAACATGGACATTAATGAGAAATATTTAGAAGAACAAATATTTAAAAAATTTAATATGATGTTATCATGAAAGATTAAATTAAAAGAATCATTCTAAAATTAATTTTATTAAACATTGACATGGATAATAAAGATGTCCTATAATATAGATACACATAATAAATCATGGACAATAATGATATTGAGGAATTAACCATAACCTTGAAGTTTCCTTTGGTTGAGGTTATGATTAACCTCCTGTATAATTAACATAGTATGTTTTTCAAATATATCAAAACCATATTAATATTCATTATATCATACATGATTTGTTTAGGACTTTATACTACCCATTAAATAAGGATTTCCATGTTAAATTAACATTTCAAGTAATGATCATTTTCTTTATCGTACATGTTTTAACTTGTTATTCTTGATAGAATCATTTAGATCATGATTTATGTTATACAAGAAAATAAATCATGATATAAATTTTATATATATTTATAGATTTTTTTTATAATATATAGGTATAAGAAATGGAAAACACCGTTTATGGAGACAGTAGGTCGTATGTATGCATAAACACAATTTATGTTTTCATATCGTATTGAATGGAAGTAAGTGAATAAGATATAATTAAGTATATATATATATATCCAATAGATTTATTATGTCATAAATTACATACATATTAATAATATATAATTTTATAATAAACGTTGAAAAGTGAACCCTGAAATAAATCTCATCACGCTGTGGAGATGGTAAGTCGTATGTACACATGTGTGGCGATATCATTTCATTAATGATTAAAAGGTGTGGAATTGGATGGAATATTAATTTTACTGAAAAATTATCATGCTATTTTCATTATTTATATACATATTACTAATTATTATATCCATCGAAATAACATAGTGTTGAATAACAAATTACACCAAAACTTGGTGACGGTAAGCCGTACCTACACACACGTGGTGACATTATCACTAATTGGATGGATAGAATAATGAGTATGGTTGTACCATATTTATAATAACATCAAAGTATATAGAAGGTACGAGATTTATTATTTTGTTATGTAAATAATAAAGAAATAAATCATGTAAGAAGAAAAAAAACTTTGAAAGAGGTGAAAAAATAATTATCTCTTATTTGGGTGTTTCCATTTAATTTGAAGAAAAGAGATCCTTAAGATGGATTTCAGATCTAGGGAAGGCCTCTATGTTGAAGTGATTAAATTTTGGAGGCGATTTTGGCTAGGATTGGCCGAGTTAAATGACTTTGGAGGTGTGATTTTTAGAGAAGGGGAAGTACTCCTTAATAAGAGAGGTGAGGGTAACTTTAGGAAATTTTTGAAATATTATTTTATTATAAAATCATTTTCGGTTTATAATGGATATAAATTGATTTATTTATAAGATATGGTAGTAAAGGGTCTAAATCCTCTCAACCAATAGGTTTTAGAACTTTTTAGTTCACCATATTAACCTTATATTTTAGATTTAACTCTTAGTTAAGTAGTTTAACTTTTACCATGTCCTCTTGTATTATTGTAAACAATAGTTAACAAACATAGAATAAATATCAAAGATAACCCCAAGCGGTTCATTGTTGATATATATAACCTTATCTATGTTCTTTTTCTGAACCTTATATTTTTATAAATATTAAATCAATTAAAAAATAGTATTTTTTAGAAACTCATTTATGTCAATTTTGACACTATTTGGTATTTTTTTTGATAAATTAATAACAATGTTATCACTTCAAAAAAATTATTTAATCAACACTAAAATGTCTTATTAACCTAGAAAATTTGTTTATGGAATCAAAATACTCAATTTACATTTATTTTTATATTTATATTATCAATTATTTTAATCCTTCATTGATAAAGTAATTACTGCATCATCATTATGTCATAATTTTTTTTAATCTCTAAAAATTATAAATAAAATAAAATTATGTAGTAAATATATTTATATTTATAATAAATATTTATAGTCAAATTTATATTATGTATAAGACTATATTAAAAATGGTTTAGTAATTAATCATTGAATTTTACACTTTTCACTATTCTTTAAATTAAATAATAAGTAATGATCTAGGTTATTCCAAGTGGACCAAAAGGATCATGTTTTATTCTTGAGGTTTTTTTGATGAAATAAATTTATCCAATAGGATTAGGACATGTGTTAGGGTAATTATAATATCATTTATAATTTTAATTAACATATTAACTTTTAACTGTGGTAAATAAAAGTCAAAAGTTAATATTAAAAAAATTATAATATTATTGAACCAAATTTTATTTACTGATGTCAACCATGTATCTCGGATTTTTGGGATTCAATTCAAAAAAGTGGTAAAATTGCGTTTTATGAACATTTGCAAATGTGCCTAGAAGGTGGATAAAAGATGTTAAAAAGTTCAATAAAATTTTATACATATAATTTTATTATAAAATTACATAAATGAATTAAATTGAACTTATACAGGTATTACATATCGTTTTTTACATAAAATAAATTTAAATAAAATAAATAATTATTTAAATAAAATTTCTATTTTAAACAATAACGCTGTATTTTTCACTAATCATAAAAAATTGAATGTTTTTAGAAAAATACAAAAAAGTCACCCTAAGATAATTTTGATATTCTTTATTCAAAAATGAATTCTATTTTACAAAATTCAAAACATAAAAGTTTCATTAATTATTTTAAAATTAAATCTCGTTGTCAAAACCAGAAAGCGGGTTTAAAAAAAATAAAAACTATCAAAATATTGACAGGTGTTTATGTAAAATTTAAATGTAAAATTTCTTATAATAACCTAAATTGTATTAAATGATAAAAATATAATCTAATTATGCTTCCAAACCCTTAAAATTCATAATTTATGATGATAAAATATTTTTATTAAAAACTATGTTTTCAATTAAAATTTATTATTTTTCAATATTAATCAAAATATGAAAGTTATCTGAAAAGTATCAAAAATTTATCCAAAATAAATATTTATGTCCCACTTCTAAAAAAAGTCAATTTCATTAAATTTCATATATAAAAGTGTGAAATATTTTTTTTTAAATGGTTCACCATTAAAAGAAAGTAAAATTGCATTTTAAAAAAAATACTTCTTTTATCTGAAAAAATCAATTTGTTCTTATATTATGTCTAAGAAACACAAAATACGAAATCAAAATTTTATGGAGTATATAAAAATCAAAATTAAGTTTGTACTATTCATAAATTCTTTTCGAATGGCTAGTTTGGTAACTCGTGGTGCGCTCAAACTCAGTGTTGCGTGTAGTGAAAGTTATTTAATTACTTTGAAGAGATAACATACAATAAAATATTGGGGTGTTATAGACCCAAAGTAATTATAACTTATATGTTTGGGCATGATCTAAATGAGACACAAAGTCTCGATGGGGAGACTTTGATGGGAATGGATGAAGGGATTAGACCTTGAAATAGGCTTCATACACACCTGAAAGGGATCAAAGTCCACTTATATCACAAATGAGGAATAAAATTGGGGTTTACGCAAAGGATAGAAACCCAGAGATATGATGGGGATTAAATGTGGTTAGTATCCCATTGTAAGTGGGACACTCTTGGTTGGAAGAGTATGGATAAAGAGCGTGGATTTTTCATGGTTAGCATCTCAGTTGGTTGGTTGATTACACCTATGGTAAGCGGACCCAAGAGATGCACCCCAAAAAGTAAACTATGACATTAAATTAGAAAATCCCTATGAGGGAGAACCAGAGTTTACCATTTGGTTGGATTGAACCTTATGGAGGAGTCCTACATACCTGAGACGGATTAAAACTCATGTAGTTTAATATGGGGGAATATAGTTTAATGAAAGGAAGACCAAAAGTGATATGATGTGAAATGTACAAAACAGATGGATTGTGGAAGTGAGGGTCTTCAACCTCATGGAGGCTTCTTAAATACCCAAATGGGATCAAAGTCCTTATATTTCAGTGGCACATACAGTTTAAAATCATGTGGGAAGAGGGGAATGAAGCTTACACATTGTTTGTAAGCCCAAGAGATGTTGGGTCATACGCTTGGTTTGTGGTCCTAAGACAATTCCATGGATGTTGCTTAGTCTAATACCACGTGATTCGTGATTAGTGGGAGAAATAATTTGTAATAGCAGAACTAATGATTGTGTCACAAAATTATGGACCATGAGTGAAAATTCGGGGCATACACATGGTTATTAGCCTAGGGAGATGGAGATTGGGACTTACTCTTGGAGGGAAGCCTGATGGAAGGAACTTTGCGAATCACAATGAAAATGGTCCCCCTGAAGGGAGGATCTTAGTGAAGCATGGTGATCTAGTTATGGCATAATGTCTATATGTTTTTGTAGAGTTCATCATAAATCCTGAATTAGATATGCTATCCCAAGTACCCGAAAGTCACTCTTATCTTAATGATGGGAATATGGATTCACAAAGGGAATCCCCACATAAAGAGGAGGGAATTTGGAATTATGGGAATGGTGGTTCTCAATCCTCACATACATTGGGTGATAAATTTTCAATCTAGTTCTTGAAGAAAAGTGATCTTCAGGAATAACATCTTAAAAGGTGATAGGTTAGGGTAGAAATCATCTAAGATGGGGTTGGCCAACATATTTATTGGCACTAGGTTTCACAGTGCTTGGAAGGAGCTCCATGAAGTAAACAATGTTCTATGATCGTAGGTGGCACCATCAGACTTGTAGACACTTCCATCACTAATCATTGGTGGTTGCAGAGCACTTTTTACTTATAAGGGCTTCCATCACTACTCGACAGTACTCATCGTACTCACATAGTAGAGGGTATTTATGATGGAGCTTCATTAAGGGGGCCCATTAGTGAATTTTGTGTCATGTTCAGGTAGAATGCTCTCCGAAATGGTTTTTGGAACCCTCCATCAATATTTGTCATGGATTTTAGTGCCCAATCCTCCTCCCCTCTGAATGTGAGCTAAAGGGAAAGAAGGAAATATTCTGAATGTATATTTCCAAAAACCTAAATATCGCAATACAGTCTTGTGATGAGGGCGCACAGAGTGTGGTTTGAGATCATTGTGAAGCTCGGGGTAGCCAAATGTTCCATGAAGCTCGCCAGGAATCTACCTAAAAATTCTACATAAGGGAAAATATTTTTTCACATCCTATCTCTCTGATTCATGTTCTCAATCTCTTGAATCTAGAATATCTAAATCTCCTTCAAATACTCTTTGCGAAATGGGTTCCTCGAATTGGTTCTCCACGAACGCTACTTACAGAACCATTACACCTTTATCCATTGTTTCTCTATGAAGTTCAAATATTGTATCGCGGATCTACAAACATTGGGTATTTGAACGTGTTTCTCAAATGGCCTTTGAAAACATATAATTAAACTCAACAATGCCTTGGAACAAATTGCCCATCGAGAAGTTTTTTGAGAATTCATTGTGAATTCTTCTCAATGGGGAGACATGGTGACCAATTACTAGATCATGGAATGTTTGTCGAGGGATTATAACCAAGGGTCCTTGGTGGAGAGTTTGATAGAATGGAAAAAAGTGTAATCCCTCTGCAAGAGATTTCTGTTGCACAGATTTGGCCTATGGGGCAACATTTTTATCCCCATTGTGAGTAGGGATGAACAAGATAACGAGTCTTGGGGAACACCGTGTCAATATCAGTGGTTTAGAGATTCCGATTTCCATATCTAGAAAGACCATATTCTTATCACTGCCGACTGCCTTTACAACCATTTCAATGATGTTTTTGGGAATGTATTGAAATCTGAAGCATCTCCACCTCAATATGACACCATTCTCATGGTGGCTTTAAGGATCCAAGATAATCGGTGGAACAATAATTGGGACCTGTGTTAGGGAAACAATTTCTTTGATGAATAGTTTGGGGCCTACAAATTATGGATGTATTGTGTAGATTTTAGAGCAGAGCTGAGGTAGGTAGCCCTTCATGAGGCTATATGGGATTCTCAATTCCATATCTTCCAATAAAAACACATAATGCTAGAACATCTGAGTAAGTGGTTGTTGGGGAACAAAACGTTCCATTTACACTATGGGGAAGTCAACATCATCCTCTAGGACATCCACCATATTTCTGGAATTCCAATTATAGGGTAATATAGAATGAGATCTTCCCCTCAAATAATACATTTCAGTATCTTGTGTAAATTCCATGGATGGAAAATATGAAGATGGACTTGGTGATGGGAGAAGAAAAATAGTTAGTGAGCGAAGTCCACTACTATCATTGGTTCATATGTTTCATGAATTTTCCCACAGAGCCTCACGTTGAGTGAAAAGAGACAACTAGAAAACTACAATGAGGCCCCTCACCTATCCAAGGGGAGCATAGTGATCCTGGGATAGTTCATACTGATTAATCCTAGAAGAAAGCCAATGGAAAATATTAGGGTATAACATTAACACCGAGCATCAACCATTAGTTATGTTAGTCGGGTTCATCTCTACACTCATTTCTGTATGGATTCTTCCAAACTGGTATGCCCACATGGTTACATGGAAGAGCACATTTTTTATGGCAGCCTTGCTGGTAATGGGGAAGAATATCAACCATGGGGTTCTAGTGTGAAAAAATATGTACAAGGTGCTTTTGAAGATTAGTGATGTGAAAGATCCACAATGAGAATGTGGGATATTCCATTTTCTGTAGGGATGTATAGTAGAAAACATGAGGGAATATGAATATCCAAACCCCATTTCCTCTTCTGAATCAAAAAAATTAACTTCCATTTATGAATGAAGTGGGATGTTTCACGATCAATATGAGTTCACCGGTGGTTCGAGAAAAAGTGCAGAGGGTGAACAAATTCAATTTTCACATGTTCCCACTACCAACGAGACTATCCACCGATGATGGTAGGGGAACCATGGAGAATCGGTCGTATATCCTAGCCTTTTGATTAAGAGTTCTATTGGTACAGGTATTTCAAGATCTTATTTGTGATCAATATACTCCACATCATTTTAAAAAGAAATTCAGGTGCCTACAGAGGTTAAATTTGAAATTTTTCATAGAGTTACCCCATGAGGATCACATGTGTGTGATGCCGCAACTATAGATATTGCTCACATGTGAAACATGGGTAAATGTTGAATGAACTTCCTCCACCTACCGTTGCTTACAAGATATTTGAGGAGTACATAAAAAACAATGATACAACCTACCAGAGAGCTATTTTGAAGGAAATGATACTTATGTTGATGATAGGGTGCCTCTTCAACACTAAGTATGGGGTCAGCCAATGACAATAGAACATAACAATGGTAGGGATAACACACATCATGGTGGAAGAGATTTAGTTGTGGAAAGGCCAATAATTATGAGGTCTGTACCAGTCTGTAATGAAAGTGAATCATAATGAGAAGATCTAGTGTCTATAACTATGAATAACCAGGAGGTAAGGAGGCCATCTAGAGGGTTCTACCAAATACCTTCCCAAGCTCTTAGGAAGATACCATGTTGTGTGTAAATGCCTAATAATATAGTTTACCTAGAATCATCGGAAGCCTAGAAAATTAACCAGAAATTACTTAGCCCTTATGAACTGTTGGACTAGCTTAGTTGGTTCAAAATGGTACTTATGGGAATAGGATGCTCCGGGACTGGCTTTCTAGTGACATAAATTGAGGGGGAGTGATATGTGGTTGAGATGGAGCATTTTGTGCAATCTAACACCACCAATTCTCCAATGAATGATCGGGTGAAAATATTTCATAATTGAACATCTCCTCAACAACTATCTGCTACTGATTTGGTGAAGTGTTTCCAAATATATGTTGGATTAAAGGATTCAAGGGGAGAAGATGATGGTAGAAGAATCCATTTGAAGGAATGAGAGGTTGCGACCACTAAGCTAAGATGAATCACCCAGACTCTTGAGGTATTCTATATGTTAATATGTTGTTCTTTGATCTTACTCATGTAATTTGGGATTCTCATCTAACATTTATTCTATATAGGATAGCCTCAATCAAAATACCCCTTCCTTCATGGCAACGAATATAAGGAGAAAATTTCTAGGGCCAGTTTCTAAAAAATAGTGATCATAGGGTCCAGCAGGGCTACATAAATATATGTAGCTCTTCTATAATCATGAGATCTCAAAACCATATATGGGGGGTCACATATAGGGATCCTCACAATAAAAACTCATGGGATTGATCAACTGCTGGAACTTTTTATGTCCTCATCCTCACAGATTCATAAATGCTATCCACCCAACCAGTCTAACTGACATTTAATTATCTAAACATTCCTTCATGCCGTTGGCATACTATTTTTGAGGATGGATGGAACTGGAAAGGATGAACATTAACTTATCAAAGCGGGAACCAACAATGAAGCTCACCCACATGACTTCGAATCTATCTCATATTATTATATTCTATAAGGGGATCCTGCTACCAAAATTTTGGATGTGTTCCCCGAATACATAGATGATGACCAAGAGGTGGTGGCAGAATCCAATTCTGATGTGGTGGACAGTCAGGGTTTCTATCACCAGTCATGGAAGCTGATCAGGTTCTTTACTGAAAATGTCCCAGAGTTAGACTGGATAAGTCAGATGGGAGAAATCCTCCATTACGAATTCTAACTATGCTTTGGAGGGGAAGATGCACGACATCCACATATGCTCATCCAAGATTACTCAGCTCGTAATGTATATAATATTGACCATAGCTTAGGTGATTCATCAAAGAGGAGGAAGTATATAAACATTCAGAAGATTTTGGATGCTGAAAAGGAGATCCAGTGCATTGAAACATGTATTAATGGGAATACTTCTTTCACCAATAGCTAATCAGAACTCATATCATGACTATGGGTCTAATGGGAGAAAGTTTAATATCATTTGAGTTGAGCATCTCATAAAGTGGAAAACATCCGGGATGAGAAATATTGAGTATTAATTAGGGAAAATAAATATATACCCATGGGAAATGAGGTTGAATGAAAGCTATAGAAATGATAAAAAATCATGTATCTCACACACCAAAGAGTTGTAGAGATGAGATTCTCTATCAAAGGTTCCAATCAATAAGGAATGTGTTTTATGAACTCCCAAACATATTTTCATGATTTTATGTTTATTTATACTGCATGAATGGAAATATTACTACATTATTTGATTACTGTATCTCGTTCCTTTCTAAAACAAAATCTAATGACCAATCTCTAAACTCATGTTGGTTATTCCAAGTGTGACAGAAAATGGATGACTATGTATTTTCTCACTTTATATATGTGCGTACCATAAAATTGTGGAACATTTGGTGTATAACATACCAACTGAAATAGTTAGTATGGGGGAGGTGGTTGTGACTAGATAATAGGGTCCTCAAATCATCCAATATTTCTTTCTCAATGTGATGTAGTTCATGAGAAGGATAGATCCAAGGGTATTAGAGCTAATATAAACAAGAGAAATGAGATGTGCGAATCACAACCCCCAAAATTTCGAACACATTTATGGTGGAATAATGATAAAATATAACTATTGACCATAATAGAAACACTATATTAATATAACTTTTATCTGAAATGGGGACAACCAAATGAGGGAAAACTGCTAATAGAGTTTGAAAACATAGGTCCTAACTCAAAATTTCATCCGATGTCTACCAGAAAATTGGACCAGGATGGTAGGTGAGCTAAAATGGTTTGAGACAAGGCATTTAGGGGGTTCATTCAGATGTGATAGGGGATGTGGATCTAAATAAGGGCCACACAAATCGTAGAGATGGACTGATGAGCTATTTGAATAGAGCTCAACACTGTTGAAATTATGCCTCAATTATGAGAGTGTTGGTTGGGTGTATCGCTCTGAAACAAAATCAAACCTACATTCAAGAAGAACCACTCTAGTGAGGACCTAGAATGATTTGTAGTTTTACATCAGGCCAATTAATATTGTAAGAATGTAGTTTATCACTGTACGGTAAGGACGAAAATACATGAGATAGTTTAACATCATATAACTAAGACATTGCACCATGTTTAAGGTTTTACTGCATGGGAACTGGCTGACAGTTTAAAGTTATGTTTCATGGACTAAGGGATCCTATTTCAAGGCCAAAGAGTTTATACTATAATTGGGGACAACGTACTAAGAAGTAAAGTTTACACGTGGCTACACCCAAGGAAAAATTCTTTGTCATTCATACGTAACCCTAAGGATGGGAATCAAGATATATTTTGTTAAAGAAGTTCTTATTGTTCAACTTCATGTGATGGGGACTAAGATGTCACAAGGTTTATTGATGATTTATTGGACATGCATGTCCCAAATAATAAATGTGTGGTGTAGTACATAACATGACATGAATGGGGACAATATAAGTCCACACCACACCACACACCCATATAGGGGAAACTAGGCCAAAATGGCCAAAACATGCAGTTTATACTCCTATGGCTCGACCCGAAGATAAGATATATGGTAGACTCTACAAATCCTAAAAGGGAATAAATCATGATTTATATAGTTCTCGAATATCGTGTAGTTTAACGACATGTGGTAAGGACTCAATAGTATCATTTCATGTTGGGTGAGGCAGCATACATTAATATCATATGGCCTAGATGAAAGGGATCTTATGTTAAGGTTGTAGAATTTGGACCATGGAGTTGCGTAGTCCATTATGTTGGTATTACCCTACAAAAATTCTAACCCTACAAGAGACATGCTTATTATAGGAAATAAAGAGTGATTTCATGCTTTCCCCATCACATGAGAGTGCACAACAATGAGATAGGAAATGTCAGGTGGGGAAATACCATCAAAGACCACATTCATACTCAACATGTATGGTTTCATAGAGTGACATTGGATATTTAAAATAATATAGGGGAAAGAAAAATGTAAATCACAGCATATAATATTTGAGATGTAATGTAGATGTTTTAACTATAAAGGATAATTTTTGACCATGTTCGAGAGACACTATCCATATTATGCAGCATAATCTGAGCACAAACAATTTTGGGCCAACCGCTTAATTTATTTGAAATGTGGGACCTATCTCAAAATGTCATTAAGGATATTATGGGATGTTAGCCCAAAATTGTAGGTGAGCCATAAGGAAACATATCCATAACTTATCACGGTCCTTTTATATGTGTAAAGTGATGGAAACCCAAATAAATGGATATATAAAGAATGATTATTCCTATATTATTTAACATAATTTATCAAGGGAATGAGAATGTAAATTTTATCTTAAGGGAGGAACAGGGAGTGGATACTATCAACCCAATGTGAATGAGGAACAAAAAGGCCCACACAACTCCATGTAACTCAGGGAGAAACTGGGCCAAGGCACCAAAAAGTCCAAAAGGGTATGGATGGACCATATAAAAAACGTCTAACCATTCCTACATATACCATGAAGATGGGTGTCAAGTCCTATGTAGTTCATAGATCTGGCATGGCTGATGGCCAACACCATAAGGTGATACATCCTCTCAAATGAGGAAAATAATGGTTGTTATTTTTTTTCTATCATGTGAACATGGACACTAAAAATCCTAGTATAATGTCATATATCTCAGACCATAAGATGCACAATTTAATGTTGTGTACATGGGACATGACTGTGTAGTTTAACATCCTACGGTAAGGGTAAATACAATGAGGAATCTATGGGAGGTACATAGTGAGGTGCATTCCAAACATGGTGTGAAATGAGGACCAAAGAGGTACCTCACCACACAACAAGGTTCTAGGGGATACCTAATACATGAACGAGGAGAAGTGTTTCATGAATCGTGCAGCTAGACTCAAAGAAAAAATCCCTACGTGTCACTATGTATCACACAATGGTGACAACTAAGTCACACACAGTTCTTAAAGATGGAATAAAAGATAAAAAATACCAAAAGTGAATTTTATACTTAGATGAATACATTATAATGCTAGGTATTTTATCATCAAAAAGATCATATGAAAAAGGCACAGTTTAGAGTTGTATGATAAGTATGCTAAGGATCTTAGTTAATGGTCATAGAGCTTATATCTAATGTGAAGATTTAAAAAGGTAAATGTGTAGTTGAGTGCTATAAAGAAACCCAATGAGAATAAGGACTATAATGAAGTATACACCACAACACACATTCCTAAGGGAATGCACATATGGTAAGGGCCATGATTCTTGGACCTTGAGACTTGAATTTCTAGTGTAAGTACATAGGGTTCAGACTACTAGCTGATAAAATTATTCAATGTTGATGGAAACCTTACCAAGACTCTGAAGTCTGCACGAGATATGATCTGTGAGGAAAACAAGGAGAGGTGATGATTTTTTGGAACATGGATGCCCAAGACATGGGGAATAGAGGTGTAGAGTTAGGAATGACCCCGCGACACTAATCCACTAACTAAAATGAAAAAGATGCATGGTGGGGAAAACCGAGAGTGTCAGAATTTTATTTGGACATGAGTATGTGAAGAGGTATGTGAATCAAAAATGTATTCTATTTAGGAAATAGTGAGGGTGGTATATTGATGGGGGATAACTTCTAACCATTTTTTATATATAGTATCTATATCGTGTTTCATGATATGAGAACATAAAAATGAGGGTCATCCGCCAACCTATTCAAAATGAAGAACCTCACTCAAAATGTCATTTGGGGTTCTCTAAGAGGATGGCCAAGGACAGCAGGAAAACCATAAGGTAGAGTATCCATACCATTTGGGGTTACCTTTAAATTTCAAAGACAAGGAAGACCCAAATAAAGGGACACATGAAGGATGTAAATGGAATGAAAGCATGTACACGCCAGATCCAACACTCTAATCCCTACACTAGAGTGAATATGAGAATGTTAAGGAGACATAACAGAGATCAAGGGATCCAATTAATGTTAGATCAGTAAATAATTTGAGTGGAGGAAAAAGGAAGGGTGGGTTGATGAACCTAAGGCTGGACCTGAAGACAAAATGTCTCAGCATTCCAATGTATCCCATAATGTTAGGTCCACTAGGGTAGATACCTTGAGAGGGGGTGAATTAGGGTTTGAAAAATTAAAACAACCACCACTTATGATCTTGTTTTTTTTGTAAGAAAAAACTATATTCTATCTCTATATCCCATTGAAGAGTACAGATGACTCATAAAGCATTCATAGGACACATCAATTTGACTTGGTTCCCCCTCACTGGGCTACATCAAAGGAGCATACATTGGCGATGCGCCAATGTACCAAATACACTATAAGCACACTATTTTTTACTAGTTTGAAGTAGAATCGTGGTCTCTCTAAGTTTATATCCTTTCATAATTTGAGATCTCACTGATCACGCTACTAAATTGAGATCAATGCTTCTTCAGAATATCCACTCACATGTTAAAGACATGTTGTTGCTTTCATTATCTCTTATGAGAGCATCCGTCACTATATGTGGATGCTATGTTGAATTCCAAATTTCATCCACTAAGCAATACCACATTACCACTGAACACTAGGAAACAACTATTTAAAACACTTTTTCAAGGCAACCTACTTTGCAAAGCTCCGAATTTCGTGAACATCAAACAGGCCTTCACAAAGTCCCGACCTCTTCGCAAAGCACACAACATCACAGAGCTCACTAAATTGCATAGCACACTGCCTCACATGGCTCAGCCCTTCTCAAATATAAGGTCATCACAGAGCTTTATGGATTTCATAGTGACTTCCTCTGAGAAGCTCACTGAGCTAACATGCAAATCACATCCTTCCGAAAGCTATACTATTCGTCCTGAAGCTCCTATCTTTCGCAAGGCACACTGCCTCCACGAACCTCCATTGCGATTTGAGAGATACAAATTTTTCATAGAAAACTATCTACATATATCAAGGAAGTAAAGGAATATTTATAGGTGATTCCACAGATCCCTTAACCATCTGTGCATAATCAGTTTCATGTCATCTCAAATCGCGAATCTCTAAAATATCAGTCGAATATCGCGATGCACTAGGGAACTTTTTAGAACGCAGAGCTCGTTGTAACTGCACAACATTATGTCATTTCCTTCGTTCCTTCACCATGAACCTCCACATGTAATTCCCTTGACTTCTATAATGTTCTTTAAAGCCTTTATTCGCGAAACAAATCATAATCCTGAAGAACTCCATCAACTTTCTTCATTCCTTCATGAAATATACATCAAAAATCCCATATTCACATAACTCATGCCTTTTCAATATTTTTAAGATATTTTCAAGGAAATCCACTTTTCATGATGCTCTACAAACTCTAAATATTGGACCCTAAAAAATTGGCAAACACTGGAAAACGACTCCAACATTTATCAGTTCTTTTGTACAACATCTGGATCATCCATTCCTTTGTCATGGTTCTTTTCCAACATGGATTGTCAATAAAATCTTTGGAACATGACAATTCACTGAAGAAACCTGCATTTTTAACAAACAAAAACAACCCAAATATGCTGAAAAGTTACCTTGAGTGATTTTTTCCCAACACATAAGGATGGGAATGATGCCAAACATAGTTCCAGAATTCTGTACAGTTTAACATTATATCGTAATGAATAAGGGGTTGTATCCTAAAGGGGGATGTGTATGGCATGGTGAAGCAACCCAACATGAATGAGGACTGAAGAAGTCTACACCACAACATACACAGTCCCATGGGAGATGTCGGGAAAACTAGAATGAAGTGTATTTGAAGAACCTAGGGCAGGAACTAGAGAAAAAAAATTTGGGAATTTCTATGCATCTCATAAGGATGGGTATCAAGGCATAATTAGTTTAAGAATTGCTTGCAGTTTTACATTATGCGGTAAGGAAAAATGATAAAGGAGAAGATCCATAAATGGGATATGTGGTACTGTAGTAGTAAACCCTATGTGAATGGAGACCAATTAGGGCCTCACCCCACACCACGTGATTCCAGGATACTGAGGTCGAGAGGCTAGAAAGATGAAAAGACTATTAGTACTGGGGATGGAACCAGGGGATAAATGTCTGAGAATTCATACGTATCCAGTAAGTATGGGATTCAATCCAAATTCAGATCTTCAATTACATGTTGTTTAACATAATGCAGTAAAGATGAATGGGGCGTTTAATGTCATGTAGGATGAAGCGGGAATATTCCTTTTAAGGTCATGTAGAAATGATCATAAATTCTATACAGTTTAAAGTCGTTCCAGAAGGAAGGTGTAGTTTGACACCATGTCAATGGGAGATATCTTAGCTTATGGTTATAGAACATAGACTATATAATTCACAAACGAGCCCTATAAGGTTGATGAGCCAGCGGCTAGACCCGAATAAAAATTATCTGGGAATTCCTACTTGTCCTATAATGGCATTAATCAATCCACAAGTAGTTATTTAGATACCATTAATTTTAAAGTTTTGTGGGGGGAAAAAATATGCTCCTAAGGGAGGCACATTGTGAGGTTGTTGCAAACCTAATTTGAATGAGGACCAAGTCCATACCACACCATGTGCTCCAAGGATAAACCATAGGTCTTAAGACTAGAGATGGGGAAACTTGGGACTGGACCTAGAGATAATAATTTTAGGAGTTACTATAAATACCATAAGGATGGGAATCCATCCATATGAAGTTATATAATTTCGTGCAATTTTACTCCATGCGGTAAGGATGAATGGGATAGATTAATATCATGTAGGGTGATCTAAAAGAAAATGGGGCTCCCATTTTAGCACCATGCATTATGAAAGATACCCTAGTTTAAGGTTGTGGAGGTCGGACCATAAGACAAAACCATGATGTTTATCACCATAAAGGGAGATGAAAACTATGTAGTTTAATGTCATGTAAAACTGGGGTATTGCGTAGTTTAACATCATGTAGGACGAATATGATATAGATTCCCTCAGGATATGTAATACTAGAGGAACATATCATTATTCGGAGGAGAATTAATATCACCATCCATAATGAATATGGAATATACACCATTGGGTTAAACCTTTTGAATGATAGAGGGTCCCTCTGATTTGGGAGCCAACTTCATTAGATTCTTACTAGGTATCATTGGAATCCTTAGAGACAACACCATGTATCCATTAAGGAAGGATTAAAGATAGAAATTCTTGTTAAATGTTATGGCTATCATGTTCTGGTGCCTTTCTAGATTAGGCATGGGCTAGAGCCTGTTCTCATTGTGGTATTCCAGTTTATCCAGACATAATATCGATACTCTATCTAACATCATCTAGTCTTAGATATTAGTATGGAGTGACGGTAAATGAATATAAATGGGTAGAATTGTCTCTATTCCATACACCAGGGAATATGGGGTCTACTGTGTAGAATTATGATTCTTCAACTACTAAACCAAAAGAGTGATGGGGAGATATTCCAGCCATCTTTTATTGTTCTGGACAACCTTATTTTGAAAAATGTTAGAGATGTTCATAATTAATACCTCAATCGACCCATTTTCCTATACATGATAGTGAGATGTATATTGGGACTAGTTACTACACTTAGTAGGAAATTTCTTTAGCTCAGGTACTTGAAAATTGGTGTTATTATCGATGAGGACAGTGTGAGGGACTCCGAATCAGTGGATTATGTGGGAACTCATAAAAACAGTGATATAATGGGAATTGAATTCCATGAGATTAATTTTTTTCCAATTAGGAGAAGAAATATAATATAAGGATATGTCCTTTTCTTACATCATTTTAACGATAAACAATATAATATAATTACACATAGAGTATCCAAAGGTTTAGTGTATTGGGAAAACTAGGAATATACATAAAATTGCAACTTCAAGCATAATCATTTAATTTATTCTTCTCTAGCTTCTTATTGGCTATTGTCCTCTCCTCAGTACATGTAGCCACATAAGTATATACATCAAAAGGGGTGAGATAGAATCCCAGTAAGAGGATAGATACGAATAATATAGCATGGGGTGAGCATAATCATAACATGGGAAAAATATCATGAACAAGATAGGAAGCATAAATATAAGACTTGAAACGTGGCAATGCATAAAAATGAAACATCATGTCTTAGTGGTTAACTACAACACATACTTGTGAACCAAGCTAGAATCTTCTTCACACATCATTTCACATTTACTCATGAGATTCATCACTTTACCCAATGCATTGGAGCACTGTATAATTTCAGGTGCACCCATCACATTGAAACATTCATATTGCGCTATATAATTATGGGCGCACCCATCACATCATTACATTATCATTATAATGATTTCCACATAGAACACATATAAAAAACGAACATAACTAACCCATTTAAAGGAATGGGTTTCATCTCATAAGAATACATTCATAAGCTTTGGGTTCCCAAAAGAAAGAGGGAACAACATACTTGATAGAAAAACTGTCAATCCTAAATGAGAAGTAAAATGTGTGTTCTTGAATGAAGAGTTCTTTTGGAAAAAATTTGATTTTTCATAAATACCAGTGACAAACATGTATATCCCAGAAAAGGAAAGACAATTATGAACAAATGATTTTACAGGAGTAACCATATCAAAATGGAGTGAAAGAGGAAGAACCCGAAGGATGAAAGATGGGTTCGAGAATTTCCCCTTACCTTGTATCTGAATGCTTCCTTCTATTTAATGTCCTATATAATGACATTATATTCATTAATTAGAAATACAGAACCTTGTGTAAATTAATATGGTTTTATTATGGTTTCAGTAAGTGATTTTATGTTCCTTTGTATGAGTTTTATAGTTTTAAAACATTGTTTGAGAATGTTTGTTTTCATGGTTTTCTTGAGTGATTCACTAGTATTCTTAAATTAATGTTTTGGTAGAACATGGGTAAACATCCAGAACTGATAATAAATGTTATTAATGATATTAATATAGTTTTAATTATCTTATAATGAATCAAATTAGATCTATGTGGATGAATCATTAGATAAGAATTAAATGATGATTATTTGGGTTGATTTGGGTGGTTTTTCGATAAAAACAAACTTGTTTTCACTTATCACATAGTAATATGGTCATAAGATGGTTACAAAACTTTAAATAGGAGATAATACATAAAACATGTTCTGTTTCAACCATAAAAATGATTTCATGACCATATATGAAGGTAGAAATTGAAGAAGAAAACATGTTGTTCTTAAAGGTGATAAATTAACACCACATGAACAACGTTCTCATTAATAAAATAAAAAGAAGATGTAAAGGGGGTTGGATGATATAATATCACATTATCATCATAAAATTAAATTATATATATAGTAATGGACTGAAAATACCATTTGGATGAAGATATGTGGGGAGAGATCAAGAAATGAACTTGAACTTGAAATGAAATTAAATGAGAAGAGGGAGAGAAATTACCTCTTCAGTCCTCCTCTTGAGATCCTCTTTAAGGGCCTAATATTGGACATTTGATGAGACCAGTAGCCCTTGGACGTGGGAGTGGGTCTAGGGAGGAGTTTTGGGCAGTGTTTAGAGAAATATTGGAGCTTGAGAGGTGTGGGGAAATGAGGGTGTGAAGGGTGGTATTTATAGTGGAGGGGAGAGGGGTTTCCTTAATATAAAATTCATTAGTTTATAAATTTCCCCTAAGACAAGGAATAGTGACTCATCCATGAACAAGAATAGTAAATTAGGAATGTGAGTTCGGTATTTGCGTGCTTAAATCACTTGTGATGTCAGGAATAGTGGGGTTTAATTATAATGTATTTATAAGATAAATTAATGTATTTTACTATTCACCAGAAATTCATGTATTTCAAAAAAATACCAAAAATTTAACCCAACTGTTTTTCAAGGCATAGAATCCAAAAATGAAGTCCATTTTTCAAAAATAATTTTATAAATATTATTAATTTAATATTTAATTAAAATCATAATTTACTTAAAGAAATAGTTTTAAAAATTAAAACTGATTTTATAGTGCTTTCAAAAATTATCTAGGGTCTTATAAAATTATCTAAAAACATAAAGAAATTGATTTGATAATTAATGGACACATTTGAAGAAAATACCTGTTATTTTAAATTAATTAATTAATTATAATTACATATTTATGACTTACCAAATATCAAAACGTTTACTAAGGTCAAATTATCACTTTCTAAGATGCCCAAATTGTATTTAATTTTTCATGTGTAATGTTACTCATATGTTGAATTATTTACTGTTCATAAATGTCATATTACTATACACAAGGGTAGGTTACTATTCACAAGGGTAGGTTACTATTCACTGAAAATTATTTTTCGTTCATTAGACTCCAAAAAACATCTTGAACACAACCATGTATGTCATATTTTAAAAATTCTTAACACAGAAGTGACAAAATTATGTTCAGAGGTCACTTAGCACTTAGTAGTTCATTATGTTGTATTTTGATGTGATTTTATGACATAAATAAAAGAAGGGAATTTCCATTGAAAAACTTTGGGTCATTACATTCTTCCCCCCTTAAGAAATTTCGCCCCTGAAATTTCACTTTACCCAAACAGGTGAGGGTACTTCTCCTTTATTGCCTCTTCTGGTTCCCAAGTTTCTTCCTCAAACTTATGGTTCCTCCACAACACTTTGACAAGATTGGTTGTCTTGTTGCGTATAACCTTATCTCTCTGATCTAGAATATTTACTGGCATCTCCTCATAGGAGAGATCATCTTCCAGCTGCACCACCTCTGAGTTTAGTACATGTGAGGGGTTTGGTATGTACTTCCTCAGTAGTGATAGATGAAACCCATCATGAACTTGAGCCATATTCTATGTAAGTGCAAGAAAATAGGCCATGCGTCCTATGAGGTCAAGGATCTCAAAGGGGAAAATGTACCTTGGGATTAACTTCCCTTTCTTCCAAAATCGCATGACTCTCATCCATGGAGATATTCGAAGGAAGACTTTATCTCTAACATCGAACTACAAGTCCCTTCGAAGATTGTCAGCATTCCTCTTTTGCCGACTTTGAGCAGCTTTGATGTGTTTCTGGATGACTTCAACCTTCTCTGTCATCTCTTGAACACGATCGGGTCCAAGTAGCTTTCTTTCTCCAACTTCATCTCAACAGTTTGGGGTTCTACATCACTTTTCGTACAGAGCTTTATATGGATCAATATGAATACTCGAGTGGAAGCTATTGTTTTATGATAACTCAACCAATTGGAGATGCTGATCCCATCCACCTTTGAATTCTTGAGATCGGGCTCTTTTCATATCTACAAGCGTCGGAATAGTTCTTTCTGACTGGCCATCAGTTTGGGGGTGATAGGCCATGCTGAAATTTAATTCAGAACTCAAAGCATGATGAAGACCCCTCCATGAATTTTGATGTGAACCTTGGGTCACAGTCAGAGACAATTGATAGTGGAAGGCAATGCACTCTCACCACATCCTTCACATATATCGTTGAAAGTTGTTCAAGAGAGAGGTATTCCCGAGTAGTGATAAAATGGGCAGTCTTGGTGAGTCAGTCAACCACAACCCATATCGCATTATTTCCCTTTGATGTCTTTGGGAGACCTGTGACAAAGTCCATAGATACATTTTCCTATTACCACATGGGTATAGGTGATGGCTGTATCATACCTTTGGACTTTTGTCGCTCATCTTTAACTTGTTGATATAACAAGCACCATTATATATTTTCCACAATCTCATTCTTCATGTTATCCCAATATAAGTGTTCTCAAAGATCAAGGTACATCTTGGTACTCCCAGGATGGATAGAGAATTTTGAGCTATGTGCATTGTCAAAAAGCTCATTCTTTATCCCTAGTGATGAAGGCACACAAATCCGCGTTCCAAACCGAATCACACCATCATCGTCGAAATGGAACTCTTGCAGCTTCCCTTCCATTACTGCATTCAACTTCTTTTGTATCTCCACATCATCCCATTGTGCTTCCTTAATCTTCTCTTGGATGGATGTTTGTGAAATCATTTGGGAAAGGTAGGATGTATCCTTTGCCCTTATGATTTCCAAATCTATTATTTGCATATCCAAGAAGATAGTGTCTTTCTCAATCCACTGCAAGAATAGAGTAGCATGTTATTTTCTACATAGTGCATTAGCTACCTTGTTCACCTTTCCAGGATGATAGTGAATAGAGAAATCGTAATCCTTTTTTAGCTTTAACCATCTCTTTTGATGCATGTTGATATCCTTTTGTTTGAATATATACATTAGGATCTTATGGTCAGTGTATATTTCACACTTCTCGCCATAAAGGTAGTGCCTCCAGATTTTCAAGGCCAAAATCACGACTGCCAGCTCTAGATCATGCATTGGGGAGTTCTGCTCATGGATCTTCAACTGTCGCGAGGCGTAGGCCATCACATTGTCATTTTTCAAGAGTACACAACCCAAGCCTTTCATTTAAGCATCACTGTATATCAAAAAACTTTCTCCACTTTTCGGTAGTGTGAGTACAGGTGTAGTGATCAGCCTTCTCTTTAGCTCCATGAAGCTTCCCTCACATTATTCTATCTAGACATAGTTTACCCATTTCCTTGTTAACATAGTTAGTGGGCTTGAAAATCGTGAGAAGATTCTTAGAAAAGTTCAGTAGTACCTTGCTAATCCAAGAAAACTAGGGATTTATGTGACACTAGAGGGCCTAGGACGTTCTAAAAACACCTTTGTTTTTGAAGGATCTACAGAAATTACGTCACTTGTGATCACATGTCCCATCAATGTGACCTGCTTTATCCAAAAGTCACAATTTCTAAACTTGGTGTACAACTTCTCCTTTCTCACTGTCGCCAAGACAAGTCTTAGATGTTCTTCATGTTCCTCCTTTCCCTTGGAGTAGATGAGAATATCATCGATAAACACTACCAAAAATTTGTCGAGGTAATGTCTAAAGACTCTATTCATAAAATCCATTAATATTACATGGGCATTAGTAAGTCCAAAGGACATCACCAAAAACTTATAGTGTTCGTACCTTGTACGGATGATAGTTTTCTGAATATCTTCCTTCTTCACCTTTACCTGATGATATCCAGAATTAATATCCTCCTTTGATAAGTATTGAGTTCCTCTTAACTGGCCAAACAAGTCATTAATCCTTGGGAGATGATACTTTTTCTTTATGGCGATCTTGTTGAGTTCTCAATAATTGATACACAGACGCATTGTTCCATCGTTCTTCTTCACAAAGAGCACTGGTGCACCACAAGGTGATGCACTAGGGCATATGAACCCTTTGTATAGATGCTCTTGTAGTTGTTTCTTTAAATCCTCCAGTTCGATAGGATCCATCCTATAGGGACACTTCAAGATAGGAGTAGCTCCAGGTATTAGTTCAATTGAGAACTCTACCTCACGATCCGGGGGAATTCCGAGTAACTCTTCAGGAAATACATCGTTGTATTCCCTCAAGATGGGCATTTATTCAAGGCTGGAACTTTCCTTCGACTCAACCATTTGGGCGAGGTATGATTCTTCATGGGGAATCAACACCCACACCATTGAAGGATTTTTTAAAGGACATTCATGATCTTCCATGAATTTGTAGAGGATCATGGGATGGTTTGGAATATGAAAATATATTTCCTTTTCCCAATAGTTGATATGTGCTCTATATAATGAGAGCTAATCCATTCCCATTATTGCATCAAATTCCACCAAGGGAAGTATTACGAGGGTTTCCAGAAGAATCTTTCCACATAAGCCAACAGGAGAAGAGTCAAACACTTGGGTTTCAATGATTGCACCACTTGGTGTTTTTACAGATATCTCCACTTCAGGGTTTCAGGGCATCAATTATATAGTTCTAGAAAACTTGAAAGATATAAAGTAATGTGTATAACTAGAATCAAATAAGACTTTTTCCATTATCAAGTGAATATAAATTGTACCTTGTATGACTTCATTATCATGCTCCACCTCCGCAGTAGTGATGGAATATGCTTTCCTTTGTTCCTTTGGCATTGGTGGATGCTAAAGCTGATTACCCTCTAGAGCACGAGGTTTAGTGCACTGATTTGAATAGTGCCCAAGCTCCCTACAGATGTAGCATTGAACTGTGAGTGGTTATCTCTTTTCATTGGCTACATTATCCTTCCTTTTCATGTCTTTTTGACACTCTTGAGCATGGTGTCCTTCTTTCCCACACTTTAATCACTTCCCCATCCCTTTGAGGAGTTCCCATGGTGCAACTTCCCACATTTTTGGCATGTGGGTCATTGAGTTTTCTTCCCAACTATATCATTATATCCACCGGCTTGAAACTAAATTTTTCTTTTCTTATCCCCATATCCATGAGACCATTCTCTAAAATCCATCTCCACTTTGAGATAACACCGAACAACTTCTTAATAACTCCCAAAGTCTCGAATTGCATAAGCCTTTTGAAGGTGTGGTTTTAATCCACTAAAGAATCTATAAATTTTTCTATCATTGTTGATAACAAAACCCGAAGTGTACCTTGAAAGCCTTGTGAAATTCGCTTCATAGGTTGCGACAGATTATCCATCTTTTTTCTTGAGCTCTATGTATTCTATCTCAATCATCGTGCAAAGAGTTTATGGGAAGTACTTATTATGAAACATTCTCTTAAAGTCTACCCATTCCATCTATTCAATTTCCTCCCATGGCTTGGTGTTCTTAATCAATGCCCACCATTGATTGGCTTCTCCATCTAGACGATAAACGGCTAGGGTCACCTTCTCCGTCTCAGAACAGTGAAGAACAGAAAAGATCTTCTCCATAGAGTTGACCCACTGTTCCGCAACTAGTGGATCAGAAGATCCACCAAACGTCGGTGGTCGTTGCCGTATAAAACATTCAATAGTCATTTTATCATTCTTTGGTAAAGGAGGACGTTCCCCATTATTATGGTTATTGTTCATAACCTGCGATAATTGGGTAAGCATCTCCATGAAGTTCCGAACTCCACCTCCCAAATCATTGGGGATGTCATTCGGGAAATCGTTGCATTGGCCCTCGCATGAGTTATTGGCCTGATTTCTCCTGGTTCCCACGATTTTCTAAAATATAAAAGGATAGAACAAAACATAAGTAAATAAGTCATAAATAACTTATTCATTTAATAAATTTATTCAAATAAAATAACATATGGGATCCCTATATAAAAAATATTGTGTGCATATTAGTACTTAGTCACATGCTATAGGTTTTCTCTAGTGTTCAATAATCCTAATTCCCAAATTAACTAAACCTTTCCTCAGATACCAAATATAATGATCAGGCCTTTTCTTACATCATTTAAAAGATAAATAGAATAATATCATTACACATAGATTATCCAAGGGTTTAGTGTATTGGGAAAACTAGGACCATACATAAGAATTACAACATCAACCATAAACATTTAATTTCTTCTTCTCTATATTCTTATTGGCACTTGTCCTCCCCTTAGTACATGTAGCCACCTGAGGATATACATCAAAAGGGGTGATCTAGAAGCCCAGTAAGATGATATATAAGAACAATATAGCATGGGGTGAGCATAATCATAACATGGGAAAAAGATCATGAACATGAGAGGAAGCATAAATATAATACATGAAATGTAGAAATGCATAAAAATAAAACATCATGTATTAGTGGTTAACAACCACACATACTTTTTAACCAAGATAACATCTTGTTCACACATCATTTCACATTTACTCATGAGATTCATCACTTTACCCAATGCATTGGAGTGCTGTATAATTCTGGGCGCACCTGTCACATCATACCATTATCATTATCATGATTCCCACATTGAACACATATAAAAAATTAACACAACTATCCCATGGAAAGGAATGGGTTTCATATCATAATCATACATTCATAAGATTTGGGTTCCCAAATGAAAGAGTGAAAAAAATACTTGATACAAGAACTGTCAATCTTGAATGAGAAGTAAAAGGTGTGTTTTTGAAAGAAGAGTTCTTTTGGAAAACATTTGATTTTTCATAAATACAAGTGAGAAAGATTAATATCCGAGAAAAGTAAATACAATGTTGAATAAATTATTTTATAGGAGTAACCATATCAAAATGGAGTGAAAGAGGAGGAACCCGAAGGATGAAAGTTGGGTTCGAGAATTTCCCCTTACCTTGTATCTGAATGCTTCCTTCTCTTTAATGTCATGTATAATGACATTATATTCATTAATTAGAAATACAGAACCTTGTGTACATTAATATGGTTTATTATGCTTTCATTAAGTGATTTTATGTGCCTTTGGATGAGTTTTATAGTTTTAAAACAATATTTGAGAATGTTTGTTTTCATGGTTTTCTTGAGTGATTCACCAGTTTTCTTAATGTGATGTTTGGGTAGAACATGGGTAAACATCCATAACTGATATTAAATGTTATTAATGATATTACTAGAGTTTTAATGATCTTATAATGAATCAAATTATATCCATGTGGATGAATCATTAGATAATAATTAAATGATGATTATTTGGGTTAATTTGGGCGGTTTTTCGATCAAAACAAACTTGTTTTAACTTATCACTTAGTAATATGGTCATAAGTTAGTTCCAGAAATTTAAATAGGAGATAATACATATATAATTTTCTGGTTCAACCATAAAAAAGGTTTCATGACCAGATCTTAAGGTTGAAATTGAAGAAGAAAACTTGTCGTTCTTAAAGGTGATAAATTAACACCTCATGAACAACATTCTCCTTAATAAAATAAAAGGATGATGGAAGGGGGGTTGGATGATATTATATCCCATTATCATCCTAAAATTACATTATATGTAAAATAATGGAGTTAAAATCCCATTTGGATGATTATAGGTGGGGAGATATGAAGAAATGAACTTGAACTTGAATGGAGACTAAAGGAGAAGAGGGAGAGAAACTACCTCTTAAGTCCTCCTCTTGATATCCTCCTTAAGGTTCTATGATTAGTATTTTGATGAGACCATCAGCACTTGGACGTGGGGGAGGGTCTAGGGAGGATGTTTGGGCATGGTTTAGAGAATAATTGGATCCTGAGAGGTGTGGGGAAATGAGGGTGTGAGGGGTGGTATTTATAGTCGAGGGGAGAGGGGTTTCCTTAATATAAAATTCATTAGTTTTTAAATTTCCCCTAAGACAAAGAATTTTGAGTCATACAATACCAAGAATAGTAAATATGGCATCTGAGTTCTGGATTTTGGTTCTTACATCAGTTGTGATGTCAGGAATAGTGGGTTTTAATTAAAATGTATTTATACGATACATTAATGTATTTTACTATTCACCAAAAATTCAAGTATTTCAGAAGAATCCCAAATACTTACCCCAACCATTTTTTGACGTTTAGAATCCAAAAATGAAGTCCATTTTTCAAAAATAATTTTCTAAATATTATTAATTTAATATTTAATTAAAATCACAATTTACATAAAAAACGGTTTTTAAAATTAAAACTGATTTTATAGTGCTTTTAAAAAGTACTTAGGGTCTTATAAAATTATCTAAAAACTATAAGATATTTATTTTATAATTAATGAACACATTTTATGAAAATAACTTTTCTTTTAAATTAATTAATTAATTATAATTACGTATTTAGGAATTACAAAATACTAAAACATTTACTAAGGTCAAATTGTCACTTTCTAAGATGCCTAAATTTTATTTAATTATTAATGGGTAGGGTTACTCTATTGTTGAATGATTTACTATTCATAAAGGTCATGTTACTATTCATAAGGATGGGTTACTATTCACAAGGGTACGTTACTATTCACCAAAAATTATTTTTTTTCATTAGACTCCAAAAAACATCTTGATCACAACCGTGTATGTCAGATTTTCAAAATTCCCAAATCAGAAGTGGAAAAATTATGTTTAGAGGTAACATAGCACGTAGTAGTTCATTATGTTTTATTTTCATGTGATTTTATGACATAAATAAAAGAAGGGAATTTCCGTTGAAAAACATTGGGTCGTTACATATATAGCGGTCAAAGTGAATCGACACCGATGAGATGTTGCTTGTGGATATGGTCCCATGACATTGAATCCCCATATTGTAGAGGGCCAAGAATACTTGGTAGTGTAGATAAGATCTTCTAGTAAATGAAAGAAATCATCATGGAGCATACACATGTGACAACTATTGGAGAAATCGATAAAATCATGGATCATAGTGGGTTAAAAGTAGCCTAATAATCGAATCTAGTGGGAGAGTTTTGACCTTGCCTAATGAGATCTGCATGAACCAGCATGGATTTTCTATATAACCTTGGAGATCTCACCTCCAAGAATGAAATAGAGAATATCTCCATAGAAACCACATTTTTAGTGGATATTTTCAAGTATGAGACCAATTTTTATTGTAAATTGCACCACATGCCGACAGATTCACTCATGTTCGACTCTATTTATAGGTAAATAACCATGTGGGAGGTACTCAAAAAAAGGATTGTCTAACTATAGGTATCTTCTATTGCAAATGTGGGCCTGGAGTTCTCAATGTGGAAGCACCGGTGTTAATATGGCTTACCTACATGCTTTCATCATTGCCCGAGGTAACAAGAGAGTTAACCCTTCGATGCACCACATGGATGATCAAATCATCCGGGTTAGAATAATGAGAGATGTGGAAATGATTGAAATTTTAATGTCTCAACCATTCTGTGACCGAGTAACACGAATGACCACATGTCAAGAAGGGAACTAGTCCATTATCATGCATGTGCATTATACCATGGGTATGAGCTCTGGCTTCCTGACGACCTAATCTATGTTGAGTTGTTTGATGAGTAGATTGGATTCCGCTTTCACATATAGGTGGGGAAAATCAATCTTGAGAGTCGTCTTGATACTAGTGATAATATATTGATACTCAGCCTCAATGTGGATGAATCCCTCTAAAAACAAGAATGAATAGGGAAGGACTGCATGTGTAGGAGTAATAAAGACGATATCCAGACCTACTCTATTGAGGCTGGGATCATTTAACCTTATAATTGTGGGGATATGTGAGACACAATCAAATTGAATTTTCCAATTCGTTAGGGAATGATCCACTGAGATAATGTCCTAGTTTGATAAGTTTTGATCTGTAGGCCGCTCTGTGGGGGTAGATAGGAAGCCATAAAATCATTCAATGCCTACCCATTGATGACTTTCTACAAAACAAACCTTATGTCGAACTTCTGAAGGATCACTAACCATCAAACTAAAAAACCTTTCAGAATATGTGGGTTCATTATGTACATTAGTGGATCCACACAAGACATCAACAATATCTCATGATACTACAAATAATGCTGCTACATCTGCACTATGAAAACCAAAGCGAGGAAGCTCTTCTCGATAATGGAATATTATGTCTCCATGTCGAGGAGAATGGGGATTAGATAGTAAAAAAAATCATTGTCAAATTGTTGTTCATATGGGAAACAAGGGAGTCGATGGATTCTTCTAGAGCTAGCAGATAAAGGAAAAACATCGTTCTAAAGGTAGGTGACATCAAAACTAGAGGCTGCGGTAGGTACTATTTGATCTCCTCAAAAGTAGTTTGAAATTCCTCATCCCAATGTCAAATGATTCAATTCTTCATTAGTTAGTAAAATTTATTACACTTTCTATCTAGTTTCATGATGAATTGGGGTATGTAGTCTATGTGTCCATGGATGCCTTGGGGATCATGAAGATTTCAATGAAAATGCATCTAATTGATAGCCTTGACTTCTTAGGATTGATTTTGATGCCTATGTTTTTTATGAAAAATTCAAGTAAATTTATAAATGTGAATCCAATGGAAAAAATCATGGGGTTTTTCTTCAGATGCTGGGAGAGGAGGAATACTCATGCATTCTGAAGATCTCAAATATAGTCTCTTAGTTGGAAGGAATTTACAAATAAATAATCCACCTATAATTCAACCAATGTCCATTGGATCTGTTTGAATATGTTGTGCATATCACACTAATAGGTGGATCCTGAATTTTTCATGGAGAATTTCATTACCCGGTAGTAGAATGTACCTTGCCGTGCTATAATGGATGTGTATTCCTCAACCTGGGGAGCCATCTTGATTTGGTTATACCAAGAATATCCATCAACGATGGTGAGGTAATGGAACCCAGTAGTGGAATTTATCAACAACTCTGTCTAGGATGTGGAAAATAATCCTTTAGATAATGACGGTTGAGGTCCTGGATATTTTTATAGACTCTGATCTCTTAGTTCTTCATCTCGGCAAGGAAAATACAGGACAACCAAATGGGGTGATGGAATTCCTCGATAATGTTTTCTTTGATGAGAATATAATCTTTAGCCTCAAACATGAAACCATGAATGGGGTTCATCTTTCAGGGAGGCTATTTGAACTTGCAGTGCCTTACTGGGAGACCAAATTGGGGGAAGGTGATCAGAGAGTCTAATCCTGGTATCTCATCATAACACCAAGAAAACACATCATGATGTATCTTTTAGAAATCCATATAAGGTTGATTCTCCTTGGTATACATATCCATGTAGATTTGTATTGGCTCGGGGTCTACCTCAAAACCATGATTTACATGTACCATCTCATCGATGGTGGTGGAGAATCCTTCTTCAAATGTGAGAGGATCATCTTTTAAATCTTCTTATCATATTTAGTGAATGTATCATTGGGAGTATGAAATTCATTCAAGTTGGCTGACCATGAATGGATTCTAGTGCTAGCCTGAGTGATATTGAAATCTTCATTGGGGGACTCCTACCTTTAGAAAACCATGGGAACAAAAGCTGTATTCCCAATCCTATTTGGCCTTCAACCCATGGGGCTAAACATCATAATATACAATAATTAGTGGTGCATTGTCTTGATTACATTTAGCACAGCTCAGAATAACATGCTAGTATGACATATTGTTATTTCCATGGGGAGGAAATCTTGATATCATATAGTGGTGATGAGATCTATAATTACTAGAGCATTATTTTTATAGGAATATAAGGTGATCATGTGAAATTTATTATTTCTGAGAATGTGTTTCCCACAAACTATAAAGAAAACAAATCAATATCCAAGGTCTAAGGGTTGTGGTTTCTAATTGGTGAAATGGGGGGATAAAAGTATCATCCAAATATGTCCATGGGATGGCCGGAAGAGTATTATTCTCAACCATATTGGTTTGAACCCACTTTTCCATACACTTTTAATAGTAAAGATTTAATTAATGGGATTCACTAGAGAAAAAATGAGACACATTACCCTATAGTATGCCCACACGACTATTGATGTAACAACCCAAGGTTTTATGAGAATTGTTCTTTTTAAATTCATTGATGTCTTGTGTTCCACGCGACACCAAAATTAGCTTATTCTATTTGCAACACCGTATATGCAACACTATTCTTGGCTCGTGTGACACAAATTTCAAGTTCATTTGATAGAAGTTCTTCTACACAACATTGAGTGTATATATATATATATATTCAATTTATAAATGAAATACGGTTGGATTCTATTATACACAACAACAAAGGAATCATGCACTACACGCAACCCTGACTTAGCTTACATTACATGCAATTGGGACCTTCCACGATAGCGTGTGTTGTACGCAATACCAAGTTTCACTAAACAACGATATGTTATTAAAATATTATATAATCTAGCCATTATGAATAGTAATACCCACTTTTTGAAATTTTATTTTTCAAAATGGACTTCATTTTTTGGATTCGGAATATCGAAATTTGCCTAGGGTGAATTTTTGGTATTTTTTAAAAACGTTCAATTTTTGATGAATAGTAAAAACACTGGTTTACTATTTAAAACCCGAAATTTTATTTAAATAATTATTTATTTAATTTAAATTTATTTTAGGTAAAAAATGATATATAATAACCATATAAGTTCAATGTAATTCATTAGAGTCATTTTATTGTAATTTTAGATATTTAAAAACTTTATTGAACTTTTCACCGTCTTTTACCTACCTCCTAGGAGCTTTTTGTAAACTTACATAAAACATAATTTTACCACTTCTGTGAGTGGAATTTCAAAAATCAGAGAGAAACAGTTAATATCAAGGAGTAAAATGTGGTTCAATAAGATAAAAATTATTATTGGTGAATAGTAAATTTTTACTTTTATTTACCATGGTTAAAAGTAAATAAAGTAATTAAGGGTAAAAGTGATATTATTATTACCCTAATAAATGTCCTAATTCTATTGGATAATTTTAATTCCACCAAAAACAACCTTAGGAATAAGATATTTCCCTTTAGGTCCACTTGGATTAGATTAGAACATTTATCATTATTTTATTTAAAGAAGAGTTAAAATTGTTTAAATCAATGTTTAATAACTAATTTTTTTTAATATAGGGTTATACATAAGTTAAGTTCGACTATAAATATTCATTAGAAATATTTAAATATTTACTACCTAATGTTATTTTATTTATAGTTTTTAGACATTAAATAATTTAGTTTGTTTATGACACAACGGTGATGCAGTAATTACCTAAATAATGAAATATTAAAATAATTGATATTATAAATACCCATATAAATGTAATTTGAGACTTTTAATGAATTACACTAATTTTATAGGTTAATATGTAATTTTATTATTGAATTAATTAACTTTTTCTGAACTAATCATGCTGTTATGATTTTCCAAAAAATCAATTACCAAATATGTCAAAATTGACATAAAATAGTTTTTAAAATAATATTATATTATTAATTGTTATTATATTCCTAAAAATGTAAGGATAGGACAAATGAATTATATAAGGTTATATATATTAATAATTAACCACTTTCGGTTCTTTTAGCTTGTTATTTTAAGTTTATTAACCATATAGTGTAAGGAAACAAGAAGACACGGTAAAAGTTAAATTACTAAACATAGAGTTACATCTAAATGATAAGGTTAAAATAGTAACATAAACATGTATAAATACTATTGGTTGAGAGGATTTTTACCCATCCCAACATTAGATTCTAAATAAATCAATTTTGAGCTATTATAAACTGAATATGACTTTATTATAAAATAATATTTTATGTTTTTCAAAGGTGCCCCACTCCTCCCTTATATAAAGGTAACTCCTTCCCTCTTCTCTTCACACCCTTTTGAGCCTTGAAGCTTGGCCAAACCCTAATAATTTGTTTTCTCAACCTCTATAGTTACATCATATAGGTTCTGGTCTTCTCAAAAGACTAACTCTAGTGCCCTAAGAAAAAGTTTAAAGGAGGTGCGTCGAGGATGAGGTACCGGCTCTTTCAAGTTTCTTTCTTATTCTACATCCTCTTCTTTAGTTGTTTGATTATAAAGTAATAAAATCAGTATTAATTATACACTTATATGTTATTATAAATATTAAACAATCCTATTTCACCATCTATCCATCCTATGAAAAAAGAAATCACCGCGCTTGCGTACGTACGGAATACCGTCTCCACGCCATGGTGTAATCAGTTTTTCCACCACCACCTTACTCAGATGGGTATAATGGTGTAAATAATAACTATATATAATTATTATAACATCATACTATTTCTATGATATTATATTATACACTCCAATACCATTCAATAATTATCGGAAGGATATCATCGCTCATGCATACGTACAGATTACCGTCTCCACGACGCGATGAGATTCATTTTCCATGTTAACAATTCAAGAATGATTATAAAGTATATATAATAAGTAATCATGAAATATATGACATAATAATGCTACTGGATTTATGTATATATATTTGTATGTCATATACATTATTCCTTTCAATTAAATAAGGAAACAAAAAACATCGTTCATGCGTACGTACAACCTACCATCTCCATGAACGGTGTATTTAGTTATATTTATAGATCTATTATATATATGTATATTATGAATATATATTATATATAAATAATGTTTTATATTCTGGAATTAAGTAATCATGATCTAAGTAATTGTATTTATAATTACAAGTCAAAACACGGATGATAAATGATACAATTTTACCCAAAATGCTGCTTTAACATGGAATTGACAAATGAATAGATAATATAAAGTCATAAGTGAATCATATATGATATCATAAATATTATTATGGTTATTTTACAAGTTAATAATATTTTTAAACCCACTATACAGGAGTCTCGGACACATACAAATGAAATTGGACATAAGGTAAGGGATAACTTTTCCAATCACGTTTTTATCCGAGATTGTTTATTCGTAAGTATTTACTAGGCTTATATTTATGATCCATGTCCCTGTTTTCTAAAAATGGTTTCATGTATGTTTAAATTATTTTTAACTATTTTTGACTTTTACTATATGGTATGTAAGGAATATTTCTTTTTGTTTCCATATGAGGTACTTTTTGACTTTTTTGGAAAAATTACGAGAAGACTGTTTTTTTACTCATACGGCATGAAATGATTTTTACGGTTTAATAAAGCCCAATTTACATAAAGCTTCCTTTACAAGATTTCACGATTATTTTCAACCAAATTTATTTTCTTTTAAAATAACATGGCATTTTGTGAAATGGAAATGATTTTAAAAAGAGAGTATATTTTTCTCAAGAATTCATTTCAATTGTTTTATCAAAACCATTTTCCATCTAAGATGACATTATTTAATATGTGTATGTTTCAAGTATAATGTCTCTATGATTTACATGGTTTCACTATTCATATGATGAAATGATATCCATTTGTTTTATATGGATTATGTGATGATGGGATGATGTTTATGAAACCCATTTAATTCTTTGGGTTATAATGAGTGATTTATGTATATTTTGTGGCACAAGTAAGAATGATTTCATTATGAGATGGGTGGGAACTATATATCTCTATAATGAATTGGGTAAAGATTTATATCTCATGAGATAGACATGGCTGAAATGGTAAGTTAATCCGGTTCAGTGATATAAGACTGGAATGCAGAGTGAACTCGATACAGAAAGGGACTTTGTCCACTAAGATGGTCTTGGCAGCAATGCCTTGGCTACTATGGAAATAATATCATTTTCTTAATGGTTTTCCACAATTACATGTTTTATTCTCATGATATTTTATCATGATTAATGTTCCATTATGATATATGCCTTACGTACTTCCATGATTTATGTCTTTGCTCAAGATTTTGATGTTTATATTTTTTGATTAGGTTTTTGCATTCAAATGTTTATGGATTGCTTTATGTTCTCTATGTTTACCCTTACTGAGAAATTGATCTCACCATTATTATGTTTCTTTTACCCAGGATATAAATAAAGTTTTTAGGAAAGAAAACCAAAAGGGGAAGATCTTTATGGGAGATGTTGAAGATAATTCACCATGACTAGAAGATTACGTTCCAAGTTTCCAAAGACACTAAACTAATACGGTCTTTGGGCGTCTGTTTTTTTCATGTATTAAGTATTCTGCAAAAGTAATGTAATTTACATGTACTTCAAGCTTTGGGTCTCTACATTTGGTATCATAGTGAAGGTTTAGTTAACCTTTGGAAACTAGGATTCGAAAAATTTAGTGAAATCCCAAGAGATATTTCTAAGGTATGTCTAGGGATGTCCCTAAGGATAAGTATACGTATAGCTTATAGTCCTAGAATTACGGTAACGATATTAGAATTTAACCTAAGATGTTAGAAATTTACGGCACTCCCCCTTTATTATGTTTTTTCCCTAGCATGATTTTTTCCTCTCACACTATTATTTTTGGGTTTTGGAAAATGGCAGGAAATAAGAAGATTCATGATAATGGAGGATATGATGGAAAATGGAATGATATTCTTCACGAGAAACCAAATGAAACGGGATTTGGAAGTACAAACATCATTATTATGCCTAATTAGCAATCTCATAATATGATCAATAATCTCAAAATTGGTATGTTTCCAGACTCAGCTAAAAATAGAATGATTGAGTTTGATGATGATCAGAGAGGAAAGAAAGTTCAATTTCTCTCATGTTAATCATGTGGGAATAGGCATCAAGGATAATGTTTCAAAGGAACTGGAAGATGATTTAGGTGCAGAAAAAAGGACACAAATCCAGTAGGTGCAATGGAAAAGGTTCAGTTAACACCATGGAGTAGGATAATGGTATTTCCATGACATTAATACTGGTTATATGTTTTAACTGTGGAATGTATGGGCATTATGCAAACTAATTCACTAAGGGAAAATCTCATGAAGAGAATCAGCATGGTCATATGGGTAGTATTTTTGTGGATGATGATGAGGAGACTAAAAATGATATATCATATGAAAGAAGTGTTGAAGCTTGGTCAATGGTTTAAGAAGGTAGTGGAATGATTTATGTTTATCAAGAGTTATGTTGTATAGGTAATGGTACTATGGAATAAAGACACATATAAGGATTGTTACACTATTGTTCTTCCTAAAGTATTTGAAAGTATATGTTGAATGGTATCGGTAACCATGAAATGTTAATTCATATATTTTTGAAGGTAGATGATATGTGCATAATGAAGGGATAAGGAGATAATGAGATGTTTTATAGTATTGATGAGCTCATGGTTGATATAAGGAAAATGTGATTCATGGTTTGAGTATATAGAAATTTTGTGATTTTGGTATGTTGAAAGTGTTAACTTTTGAAAGCATTCATGTCTTCACTAAGGTTCAATGGGTAATCATTTTTCAAGAGAATACATGATTAAGGTATTCACATGTTTGGAATGTGACCAACAAGATATATCTTATATGGGGGATAAATGATTATATTCACTTACATGGTTGATGAAATTTCTATTAATCATTTTCTTTATACTATAAGATTGGAAATAAGTATTTTCGATAAGATTAAAGGTTGGAATGGAATAAGTTTGACATTAGATAGAATTGTTTAAGTCTAGAAATTTTCTCGATACTATTTCTATAATGTTATATTAGTGTAGTTTTAGAAAAAGGACAACCCATAGGATGGGAAACAACCCATCACGTCAGACAAGGCTGTGGGAATTAAACCCACAACTGAAGTATGATAGGCCTTTATCGCATACCAATGGCCTACAGGAAGTCTCTGGTTAGTAGAAACTAGTTTTATTTTATTAAGCGCTTTGATTGATGAAGTATAAGTCCATTTTAGCAACCATATATGGTTAATTTCAAGATAGATGGACTTACGTATATTTAATAAAATGTGCTAAATTTTTTGCAATAGAAACAAATGGAATGACCTATCATTCAATCGCATGATCTGTTAACACTTCATGAATGACAAATTGAACTCTATTTCTTTAAGAGATGAAGTGGAAATTGTTTAAAGCACGAACAATGGTGAGATTTTACCAAAATCAAGTAAGTATTTCTTTCAATTCAACAATTCTTCAGAATTAAGGGAATGATCTTGAAAACTAAAAATGTTATCCTAGTACCCTCATACCCGATAAATCAGATGGCACCTTAGATCATCCCAAATTTCAGGGTTTGTGATTAATGGATTTTTCATAGCCATGTTCTCTTCCACTCTCCATCAGAACTTGATGGTTATATTTCTCTTCCATATCCTAATATTCACCTATGTTCTCCTATGTGGAAACCCATTGATGAGTTAATTTGGGTAACTATTACATTTTATACATTAGTTTTTTAAAGGTTTGTTTTGGTATTCCTTTTTACGATGTGGGTTTCTATAAAAGAAACATTCAAGTAGTAAACCATTTATAGCCCCAATGAATTTCGAGGGCGAAATTCATTTTAAGGGGGATAGAATGTAACTACCTGAGATTTTATGAGAATTATTCTTTTAATTTTCATTGATGTCTTGTGTTGTACGTGACACCAAAATTAGCTTGTTCTATACACAACACAGTATATGAAACACTATTCTTGGCTCATGTTACAAAAAATTTCAAGTTCATTTGATAGAAGTTATTCTACGCAACATTGAGTGTATATATATATATATTCAATGTATAAATGAAATTTGGTTGGATTATATTATAAACAACAACAAAGGAATCTTTCACTACACGCAACCCTGACTTGGCTTACATTACACACAATCACGACCTTCCACGATAGCATGTTTTGTACGCAAAACAGAGTTTCACTAAACAACGATATGTTATTAAAATATTATATAAACAAGCTGTTATGAATAGTAATACCCACTTTTTGAAATTTTATTTTTCAAAATGGACATCATTTTTGGATTCGGAATATGAAAATTTTCATAGGGTGATTTTTTGGTATTTTTCTGAAAACATTCAATTTTTGATGAATAGTAAAAACACTCAGTTACTATTTAAAAACCGACTTTTTATTTAAATATTTATTTATTTTATTTAAATTTATTTTAGGTAAAAATTGATACATAATACCTATATAAATTCAATGTAATTAATTGAAGTCATTTTATAGTAATTTTAGATATATAAAAATTTTATTGAACTTTTCACCGTCTTTTACCTACCTCCTACGAGCTTTTTGCAAACAAATATAAAACTTAATTTTACCACTTATGTGAGTGGAATTTCAAAAATCCAAGAGACACGGTTAATATCTCGGAGTAAAATGTGGTTCAATAAGATAAAAATAATTTTTGGTGAATAATAACTTTTTTACTTTTATTTACCATGGTTAAAAGTAAATAGGATAATTAAGGGTAAAAATGATATTATTATTACCCTAAAACATGTCCTAATTATATTGGATAAGTTTAATTCGACCATAAACAACCTTAGGAATAAAATATTTCCTTTTAGGTCCACTTGGATTAGATTAAGACATTTATAATTATTTTATTTAAAGAAGAGTTAAAATAGTTAAAATCAAAGTTTAATAATTATGAAAATTTTAATATAGGGTTATGCATAAGATAAATTTAACAATAAATATTAATTAGAAAGCTAAAAATATTCTCTACCTAACAGTATTTTATTTATAATTTCTAGACTTTAAATAATTTGATATATTTATCACAAAATGGTGATGTAGTAATTACCTAAATAATGCAATATTAAAATAATTGATATTATAAATACCCAAATAAATGTAATTTGAGACATTTTATGAATTATGGTAATTTTATAGGTTAATATGACATGTTTTTATTTATTTAATTAACTTTTTTAGAACTAATCACGCTGTTATGATTTTCACAAAAATCAATTCCCAAATAGTGTCAAAATTGACATAAAATAGTTTTTAAAACAAATTTTAATTTTTAATTTTTATTATATTCCTAAAAATCTGAGGTTCAGCAAAATGAATTATATAAGGTTATATATATTACTAATGAACCACTTAGGGTTCTTTTAGATTGTTATAGTAAGTTTATTAACCATATCCTGTAAGAAAACAAGAAGACATGGTAAAAGTTAAATTATTTTACTTAGAGTTCAATATAAAAGATAAGTTTAATATAGTAACATAAACTTGTCTAAATCTTATTGGTTGGGAGGATTTAGACCCATACCCACTTTACATTCTAAATATATCAATTTGGAGCTATTATAAACTGAATATGACTTTATTATAAAATAATATTTTATGTTGTTCCAAAGGTGCCCCTCTCCTCCCTTATATAAAGGGAACCCCTTCCCTCTTCTCTTCACACCCTTTTGAACCTTGAAGATCAGCCAAACCCTGAAAATTACTTTTCTCAACCTCTCTAGTTACATCATATAGGTTCTGGTCTTCTCAAAATACCAACTCTAGTGCCCTAAGAAGAAGTTTAAAGGTGGTGCGTCGAGGATGAGGTAATCTCTTCTACCGATTCTTTGAAGTTTCTTCTTCTACTTCCTCCTCCTTAATTTTTTAATTATAAAGTAATAAAATCAGTATTAAAAATATACTGGTATGTTATTATAAATATGAAACAACCCTATTTCACCTTCTGTCCATCCTACGAAAAAAAAATCACCGCGTGTTCGTACGTACGAAATACCGTCTCCACGCCGTGGTGTAATCAGTTTTTCCACCACCACCTTACTTGGATGGGTATAATGGAATAAAGAATAACTATATATAATTATTATAACATCATACTGTTTCTATGATATTATATCATCCAATCCAATACCATTCAATAAATATGGGAACGATATCATCTCTCGTGCGTATGTACGGATTACCGTCTCCACGATGCGATGAGATCCATTTTCCATGTTAACAATTAATGAATGATTATAAAGTATATATAATAAGTAATCATGAAATATATGAAATAATAATGGTAATGGATTTATGTATATATATTTATGTCATCTTCTTAATTCCATTCAATTCAATAAGGAAACGAAAAACAACGTTCATGCGTACGTACGACCTACTGTCTCCATTAACGGTGTATTTCTTTCCATTTAATGATCAATTATATATTTGTATATTATGAATATATATTATATATAAATCATGTTTTATATTCTGTAATTAAGTAGTCATGATCTAGGTAATCATATTAATAATTATAAGTCAAAACACAGATGATAAATGAAATGATTTTAACCAAAATGCTGCTTTAACATGGAATTGACAATTGAACAGATAATATAAAGTCATAAGTGAATCATATATGATATCATAAATATTATTATGGTTCTATTAAAAGTTAATAATATGTTTAAACCCAATATAAAGGAGTCTTGGACACATACAGAAGACGTTGGACATAAGGTAAGGGATAACTTTTCCAATATCGTTTTTATCTGAGATTGTTTATTCGTAAGTATTTACTAGGGTTATATTTATCATCCATGTCCCTATTTTATACAAATGGTTACATGTATGTTTAAATCATTTTTACCCATTTTTGACTTTTACTACATGGTATGTAAGGAATCTTTCTTTTGATTACCATACGAGGTAATTTTTGACTTTTTCGGAAAAAGTATGAGAAGAAGGTTTTTTTAGCTTATAAGACACGAAATAATTTTTACGGTTTCATAACACCTAATTTTCATAATGATTACTTTATAAGATTTCATGATTATTTTCAAGAAAAGTCCTTTTCTTTTATATTTACATGGAATTTTGTGAAAAGAAAATGATTTTGAAAAGAAAGGACATTTTCCTCAAGAATTCATTTCTAGTGTTTTATCAAAAACATTTTCCATCTAAGATGACATTATTTCATATGTGTATGATTCAAATATAATGTCACTATGATTTACATGGTTTCACTTTTCTTATGATGAAATGATATCCATTTGTTTTATATGGATTATGTGATTATGGGATGATGTTTATGAAACCCATTTTATTCTTTAGGTTATGATGAATGATTTATGTATATTTTCTGGCACAAGTAAGAATGATTTCATTATGAGATGGGTGGGACCTATATCACCCTCCAATGCATTGGGTAAGGATTTATATCTCATGAGATAGACATGGATGGAATAGTAAGTTAATCCGGTTCAGTGATATAGGACTGGAACTCGGAGTGAACGCGATTCAGAAAGGGACTTTGTCCACTAAGATGGCCTTGGCATCAAAGCCTTGGCTACTATGGAAATCATATCACGTGATTAATGGTTTTCAACAATTACATGTTTTATTCCCATGATATTTTCTCATGATTGATGTTTTTATGATATATTCCTTAAGTACTTCCAAGATTTATGTCTTTACTCAAGAATTTGATGTTTAGATTTTATGTTCAAGTTTTTGCATTCAAATGTTTTTGGATTTTTTTATGTTCTCTATGTTTACCATTACCGAGCAATTGAGATAACCATTTTTAGGTTTTCCTTTACCAAGGATATAAAGAAAGGTTTTAGGTAAGAAAACCAAAAGGGTAAGATCTTTATGGGAGATGTTGACGATCTTTCACCATAATTAGAAGATTACGTTCCGAGTTTCCAAAGGCACTAAACTAATACAGTCTTTGGGAATCTATTTTTGTCATGTATTTAGTATTCTACAAAAGTAATGCAATGTCCATGTACATCAAGATTTGGGTCTCTATAATTGAGGGAGTACTTGAGATGTTGATGATATGAAGAGGGAAATTCTCCATGCAAATGGAGCCATGGTTAACCCATCAGTGCATTATAGGTGGCGTCCTACGAGATGACCTTGAATTCAGTATGAGAAATAATTCCACTATACTAGGTCTTCAGTTGTTTCTTTACATAGAACGTCTACTCATTACTTTCATGACCCATAATTTTCAGGTCATATTGACTCGGATATTATTTCAACTTTCCTATCTTACAGAGCATTTGGGTTGGGGTGAGATTGATCCCATAACTTGCGTTGACAAGGAAACAACATAGTTACATGAAATTAAAATGGACATTAATGTACAATGGGCATATTTGACCCAATATAGGGGAGCCTTCATCTTCTCTTAAGAATAAGATGATGGTATGACATTCTATATGCTCGGCTTCCTCAGTATAGAAATCTTCTATGGTCGCTAACTCTATTTCTAATTGGAGGGGGATGCATAAATCCATTGTAATGTCTTCACACATATCTTCGGATAGGTGGAAATCCTCGAGCACTGTAAACATTGCAGGGATGTTGGTAAGGTACTTGAGAACATCTAATTTCCATTCAATTCACATATTTCTACCATTAAGACATTTCTCTATGGAAGAGGGAATGTTAGGCATTGGCAGTTGAACCAGAGGATTAGGGATGATGCTCGGAGTATCCCATTACTCAATGAATAATGAAGGAAAAATGAAAACCATATGAATTTTATATGATTGAGCTCTGTCCACTATTAAATTCATCTGATCACAGTACTGTCACATCAACTCTACTTTGTTGAGTAGCAAAAAAAATGACATTCATGATTCTAATGATATATGATGAGAAGAATTAACATGTTTTGATCTGTTTTGAGAATTATTTATGGTCTCAGTGGTGTACACATATTATCTAGAGGCATTGTCCAGTGCATTCTTATGATTCTTGTATCCACGGTTTAGTTGATGATGTTGTCGATTGGGGACATTAGGAGGATCTATTTGGAAATCCTCATCATCGAGTACCGTGTATAGGCCCACCATCTCAATGGTATTTACTGAATCATGATTTTTATCATCACCTAATAAATCCACCAAAATTGTGACGATTTTGGGAGTGATTCGCATCTCTGGTGGAATGAAGTCACTGAGGGTGTGATGTGACTTCATCACTAGGAGGATCTATTTGGCACTCCTCATTATCAGTGACCATGTACTGGCCCACCATCTCGATGCTATTTGCTGGATCATGCCTTTGATCATCACTTGATGAATCCCCCAATATTGTGATGATTTTGGGAGTGATTTGCATCTCTCGAAGATATGTTGTCTTGAGCGTGGGTGACTGACTTATGCGCCATCTAGTGTTCAAACTTCTAAGACCCACGGATGGAGACCTTTAGGTCTTCCCACTCATTGTCACTATTTGGACTTGCAAAAACATAGACAACCAGTGATAGGTCATGGCCCAATATGACTATGCCCTTGTTTACTAGGTCGTAGATCAATTCCATGAAGGCATAACACTTCTTGTGGGTATGTCCATAGAACTGGTGATAAGAAATTTAATTGGGATGATCAATAAGATCAGCCTCTTGGGGACTCTGGCATTTTGTAAATAGCATGATTCCTAGATACAAGGCACTATGGAAATATCCAGGGACCTGATATTCTTCAAATGAGTAGTTCTGGTTTCTCTTGTATGGGAAAGGGACCCTAAGAGTCTTTCCCTATAGAAAATATGTATCCTAGTGTTGAGGTGGAACTAGATTATCTCATATAGGGGTGGTAGTGCATTACATAGTGGAAACTCCCTATTTTGAGGTGGGTGATGCTGAAGGAATGAATGTCTATGAGGATGAGTCTCTCAATGAGGCTGTAGCGGAGAGTCTATTGAAAAAACACAATTGGCTAGGGAGCCACTACCTATGCAATGAAAGAAGTCCTAGCTTTGGCTACCCTTTTTGTAAGAGCTATGGGAGACAATGAGAATAGCTTCTTGTACTGATGGAATGCTTACTCTAGAAATTGACACATTTTATAAAAATCTCAAAATACACCTGGGATGTTCTATGTGATATAAGATGGGACTAATTCATCTTTTACATTTCACCTGCTCATCATTAGTAGATGATCCTGAGTTAGCAATATATCATGTAAATATGTGAGGACCATCCACTAGGCAAAAAAGTTTTGGATGCACTCATCTGGACTTTTATTATACTTTAAGAGGCCAGAAATACTAGTATTTTGGGTGGTGGATGATAAATGATAAATAAATGGCCTATGAAGATCCTCCCATATAGCTACAGAACAAATTGGTAGATAGTTATACAAGAAAGAATGGGCCTTCCTAGTGTCTGTATGTAGATCCAAAGCATGACAGTCTCCTGCAGCACTAGAGTTCCAATCATGGGTCCACACATTAAGACAACGTAGTCCAAATGTTGTAGGGGTTAGACCAAACCATTTAAGGGTGAGAGAGTATGATTACTAAAGCCCGAGGGTGTTGTAATATCATCCCACCACTCTTGATATGGATTTCCATCAGGTGGCATCACCACCTATTAGGATTCATGGGCCTCGAGGTGAGCGATGAGACGAGCCATCAAATCAATTTTTCAAGGGTTCCTGTCTTGTCAAGGATCCATGACCACCATTTCATTGGAGGTTTCTTAAACATGAAAGCTGGTCCTAGTTTTACATAGGGCACTAGCTGGAATGTCTGGAGGAGATATTGTAGGGATGATCTATGGAGTATCTATGGGAATGATCCAAATAGAAACTGAAGGGGAAAATAGGGGAACAAACTATAAAGATGGGTCTTGGAGCTGATTATCTCAAAGCTCAGGTCCATTTGGTGATGCATAATGTGGGTGTTTACAATAACATTAAGCATATATCCTATTAGAAGATTTAGGGTTTCAGTATCAATGGGGGAAACTCTCACAGGGAAACCTATACCTACCCCTACTACCCTGTTGGAGGATAATTGGGATAATACCAAGGATCACTATAATCTAGGTTCTTTTCTGTATGGAATAAGGTGAGGAGATCATCAATGAGTTTATTTAATCATATGAGCTGTTGGAGAAATGTGTAATTTTAGTACCATCATCCATCTTCTACATTGATCTTCATGTGTCATAGGGTTTGATGGTCCCAGTGTGTTCTTTACCATTTTTGGGTTCCCGACCAAGAGGTAATGACTCGAAAGGGTCTCCATGGCCATGAAAATTCTTTTGCTAATGAGTGTAGATTCCCACAGGATCCACAATATATTGTGCTACCCTAGGGGTGGGTCATCTTCTCTAGAACCTATACCAATGCCTCATTTTGGGTACATCTCAGTGATGATCAATCTTACCATGATAATGCCCAGAGGCATATCCTCAATATCCCCCGTTGATTCTGGATATCATTGGATTGGGATATAATTAAGGGTAAAATAATTCCCCCAACCACAGATCAAGATGTACAGAGACTCCTTCTCCATAACTCAGTGGAGTAAATTGAATCTCTTAATGCGTTATTTCTGAAGCATCTAGCCATAATTTGTAGATGTAGGGTGCTGAGCCACAGGAAAAGTGGCTAATTTGACTAGGTGTCACTACCTACTGGTATCTTCATAATTTTACAAGATTTTTGAATAAGTCTATCGATGATGATGAAGTTGGAAGTTTAATATTCCCATGGTTTAGTGGGAAATAAACTTCATCCTAGGTGAGTGGCTCCATAAAGCTGATGTCTTGAGTAGAGATCAGGAAAAACAACTTCAGAAATTGGTACACTGTGAGAATTTCCCTCAATATCTGTATTTTAGAGTCTATATTCATCCCTTTGTTTTACCATTCCTCAAATGGGTGTGGGTGAGGATCCAATATTGATACTGATATGGACTTCTGTGGTGGATGACTAGGTGATGGAGATAATGTTGGGTGGTCTGACAAGTTTCTACATAATTTTGTATCTCATAGAGGTGGTAGTAACCGATTCATCACGTCTATATACAGTGGATTGATGAAAATTTCATCATGTGGGAAGGCAATCGATGTTGGTGACTAATCTGGGTAGTACTCATCGTCTACCAGCCCATAAAAAAGTTCTCTATAATCTCGTGTTGAGTTCGAGAATGTTATTGGAGATGATGGAGAACATTGTATAACAAAACCCTGAAAAGGATCCAAATCTTCCACCTCCTTTATATACCTGTAGAGGGCCTTGGAGATTTGGTTTATTTCAATTTCTGGAAGGGTAAAGCACACATTCATGGGCCCTACCACATAATATGATGTAGAGGATCATGGTGAAGGCTCCATAATTGAATGAAACAACACTTTGGAGCCTGAAGTACTAGTTAGATTGGTAGAGATCTGGCACTGAACATGATTTTTCCTTCAGTGGCGACGGTTCACACTTCTTCCCAGGTATTTTTCCTCAAGGAAGGATAAATCTTTGACATGGGGAGGTCCCCTATGTGTGATGGTGTTGTAGCGGGAGGGTCTCTTCCAGACTTGGTAGGAACAGGGATATGACCTCCATATGAGTTATAAAAGTGGGGTGGATCTCTGCATGGGTGTCTTATTGGGTGAGCAGCACTTGAGATGATGTTAAATGAAGAATCGGGAGGACACTATATTGGATAGAATTAGTATAACTAAGTCCTATGAACTAGTTTATCGACACGCGGAGAGGACCATTAGGCTTAGGAGTGCTATCGCAGGGAGGGACTCCACTGGAGCTGGTAAGATCATGCATAAGACCTCCATGTTGGCCTCCTATGGCATAAGAAGGACCACAATGCTAGTTGGCAGTGGTATCATGAGGAGTTCCACCTTGTCAGTTATTAATAATGTGGGGAGTGCCTCTGCTTTGATATCTGCTAGATTGGGGAGGACCTTCACTGATGTTGTTGAGAACATGGGGACAACCTATAGGCTGATGGGTGATGTGTAGAGTTGGACCTTCGTGTTGATATCCAAAAATATTGTGAAAATATTCATACCTAGGATCATTGGAATGGGGAGGACATTCGTATTGGGATTCAACATTATGGGGATGACCTCTACTTGGACGGATACTGGTGGAATGGGGATGACCTTCATGTCGGGTGTGAGAGTGGGGACGACTTCCACTCTGATAGGAAATAATATAGAGAGGACCTTGGTAATAAATGTCGACATCACCAGTTAGCCTATGAATACATCTATTTATGTTGGTAATTGAAAGAGTCAACCCAAATCACCCATGGGGTGGTTGGGGTCTTGATCTTGATCGGACATAGAGGCCCCCTACTATATAATAACATGGAGATGATAGTATGGCTCGGTGGTGGCATGTTCCACTAAAGATTTAGAATATGATTCCCCCTAAAGGTTGTCCTACTTATCATGTTCCTAAAGTGGGAGTCAGTTCATCCAAACTGGGGTTGATGGTTTAGGGGTACAAGCCACATATTCCTCAGCATAGGGGACTATATGACGATGTTGATGCAAAATGGTGGGATCCCACCATGGCATCTCCCAGGTGATGGTCCTAACTGAGATGACTTGTATGTTTCTCAAATCATCAAAGAAGGGGACTGAGTCATAGGAGAATTATGGGGAGAGTAACTGAAATATTTGGAAGTTGGAGTTGGGAGTATCAGGTCTATATGCAGCGCTTGGGGTTTAATGGGGATGACTAGGAACAGAAGCCACCAGATCATGGTCGGCCATTTCCCTGGTTAGGATGAACCAATCCTATTCATACTCTCGGATAAGAGTATCAATCAACCACATTTCGATGAATTAGAAGGGTGATTGGAGGCATGGGTTCCCAAAAGCTATGGTTGTGGAAGTAGTGATAGTAGAGGCAGAGCTATGATGAATCACTGCATTGACATTTCCCCTACCCCTACATCTGTTGGCAGGAGGTGTTTGGTTTACTCCGGTCGCAACATGGGTTTTGAAAAGAATGAATTTTCATCCATAAAATTATTTTTGATGAATGAAATGATCAATTACACAACATTTTTCGGTCTTCAATGATAGGAGAGAAAGATCCATGCTAACAATGCCAAAGACCGGAATGCCCAACAATCAATTTCTACAAATTCTGGTGAGTTCCATACTAGAGTCAATATATCCATGGTGGGACCAGTTGCTAGATAGCTAGATCTGGTGACATGCTTATCTACTGATGTCTCGATCTCCACTAATCCCTAGGGTTTAAGGAGAAAATATTCATGTTAGTTTCACCATTTCTATTTACGAGACTTTTCACTAGGGAACACATCATCAATGGGGACTCATGCCTATTTCCCCACATTCCTGCTTTCCAAAGGTGGATGACATTCATCACTTATTATGATATGTTTACTCCATGATATAACATGATGGTGGGATATAGGCCTCTCCTTCTATGGATTCCTCCATAGAATTCGTCACCTAGTCCGTGTCTCCCTCATAGATTAATTCATTTTTCATGTAACATATCTCAGTGCCATTTTTTCATGGATGTAGATTAATTATGTATCTTCTGTCAGGATATTTCTATGGGTAAAAACCATGGATAAACCATCAGTTAGAGATGTAGTTATTTTGGGGATTTCTTCCATGTCTGGATGCAAGAAACGTAGTACACCTGAATTCTCTTTTATAGAAGGGATTATTGGGGCACAAAAGATCAAGGGACACCATATCGAATGTAGTGAATCATATTATAGAGGCATATCTCTAAGTATTTCAATGTATTTATATATTTAAAAGTGGTATTCTATGATTTTAACAGCTTTCAGAGAAACATCATACTGATCATAATAATGAAAAGAGTGGATAAGTTTGGTATATTCAAAAGAGGGAGAACTTGGAAGGATTACTAGATGGATGGTCCAAAATTCCCCATAGGTATGGACCCATTATGGTGTTTACCAAGGTAGGGAAGATTTCACACCGTGAAGGATGGTCTGATCACCACAAAGTATTGATTAGAAGATGATGGGTCCTGATAAAATGGACACGAGGTTTTACTATTGGTTGGGATTGAACCTCAGGGTGGCTTCATACGTACCCTATGTAGAAGATAGGGAACAAAACCCATAGAGTTCGAAAGGGTGGTTTGGTTCTTACATGTAGTTAGCTACCATTCGTAATAGGGGAAATCTTGGTTGGATTGGTTGGGAATTATAAATCGTTAGCCACCTGAGAAAAATGTTACTGCATCCTAATATGGGTGAGTTGATAGAGAAGATGGTCGGGGCTCTTTCATGGTTAGTTTACCATATTATTGGGGTGATCCAACCAAGATGTGGTAGCTCAATGAAAATCATGATGCATATGGAAGGTTCCAAAAAATATTATGAAGGATGAGATAGAACCTATATGAAAATGATAGTGTTTAGCTTGATCCTTGGGGAGGATTCCTATATATCCCAGGTTCTAGGAAACAAATTCCATGTAGTTTGGTGGGGGTGATGAGATGTTTGGGGGTAAAATATAGAGAATGGAGTGCATGGATAGGGACCCAAATGACGTAAAACCTTCATGTTATGGTATGATCCTCCCAAGAACCAAATCCTTGCGTGGGAGACCAGGTTTGAAATGGATGATCATCTTAAAACATCAAAGCAATTCTTACATACCCGAAAGGGATCAAGGATATCATTGTTCATGAATGGTGTGTATATTTGGGGTGTACAAAAAGGGAAGTTACCTAGATACATGTTTGGTCTTCTGTATGGTTAGAGGACCATTATAAGAGGGAAACTCTTAGTTGGAAGAGTATGGATTGTGTGATTGGATTATGCATAGATAGCATCCCAGTTGGTTGGATCAGAACACCTCATGGATGAAGACCCAGAAGATGCACCCCAAAAGGGAAATTATTTCATTATAAGGGAACATCCCTTGGAGAGAGCATCCATGTTTACCATTTGGTGGGATGGAGCCACATAGAGGCATCCTATATACCCGAAAGAGATCAAACCCCATATAGTTCAGAATGGGATGAAAAAATTTAATGTCATGAAGGAAAATGGTGAACATACATGAAACACACAATATAGATGGACTATGAGGAGTTAGGGGATTGATCCTCATATGGTCTTCTTACATATTGAGAAGGGATTAAAGTTCACATTGTTTGGTGGTACATACTATTTACCATCCTGTGAAATGAAATGAAAGAGGATTAAGCATGTATAACGATTAAATTGATGTTGGGTGTACACATGGTGATTATATGAAATAAAATTCCATGGTTTCTACTTACTATAAGACCATACAAATCATGGTCAGTATGAGAAGTCATATTTAACAGCATACCTGATGATCGTTTCATGAAAGGTATAACCACGAGGGACGAGCTTAGGCTTACATGTGGTTAGTGTAACACCCCAAGATTTTATGAAAAAAATTCTTTTAATTTCATTAATGTCTTGGGTTGTATGCTACACCAAGATTACCTTGCGCTATACGCAACACCGTATTATCTTCAGTATACGCAACACTATTCTTGGATCGTGTTACACACAATTTTGATTATAGTTATTCTACGCAACATTGAGTATATATATATATATATTTAATGTATAAATGAAATATGGTTGGATTATGTTATACAAAACAACGAAGGATTCTTTCACAGCACGCAACCCTAACTTGGCTTGCATTACACGTAATCATGACCTTCCTCGATAGCGTGTGTTGTACGCAATACCAGGTTTTACTAAACAACGATATATTATTATAATATTATTAAGAAGTATCCATTATGAATATTATTAACTAAATTTTGAATCTTATAACATTATTATTCGTCTTAAACATTTTCTAAAACATGGTATAAGAACAAAATAAATTTTTCGGGTAAAATAAGTATTTTTTAAAAAATGCAGTTTTTCCATCTTTTGATGGCGCACCCACATTAAATCTAGTTTTGACATGTTTATAAGTTAAATTTGACAAAATAAAATTATTCTTTGGAATCATGAAATAAACATTTACTTTGGATAAATTTTTCATATTATTCTGGTAACTTTCATATTTTGAGGAATAGTAAAAACACGCTATATTTTAATTAAAAACAACTTTTTTCATCACAATAATTTATATGGATAAATTATAATATTGAATGGTTTTAAAGTATAAATAGAAAATATTTTTACCATTAAATATAATGTATGTCATTATCATTGATTCTACCTTGAATTCATAGGATAAAACAATTCAATCTTTTGCAATGTTTTAAAGAAAAACCCGTTTTCTTTCGACAACGAGATTAATTTTTATTTAATTTCTGAAAATTTTGTATATTGAATTTGGAAAAATGGATTCCATATTTGTAATCAATGGATCCAAATTATGTTAATAAGATACTTTTTATTTTTGGGAATTATGAATAGTAACTACGGTAAATTTTATTTACCATAGTTAAAGGTAAATCGGGTAATTAAGGGTAAATATAATATTATAAAATTACACTAACATATGTAAAAATCCTATTGGATGACTAAAAGTCGAACCATATCACCTAAGGGTCGGATTAGATTCATTTAATGGTCTTTTTTCCATGAAAATAATTTAATTATTATTAAAACCAAAGAATGTGACAACATGTCACTTTCTTAAATCTTATAAGTATAATAATTTTAATTTAGTGATAAAATTCATAAACATTAATAGTCTACAGAACTCTAATACAATTATCTACATCATAGGAATTTATTTAGAATTTTTAGGGATTAAATGATTATCATTTATTATGACACAAAGATGATGCAGTAATTGTCTTATTAATGAAATATTGACATAATTGATGTTATAAATACCCAAATAAATGTAATTTAAGACTTTTTATGAATTACACTAATTTTATATATTAATATGACATGTTAGTATTGATTTAATTAACTTTTTTCTAACTAATCAATCTGTTATGAGTTTCACAAAAATCAATTACTAAATAGTGTCAAAATTGACATAAAATAGTTTTTAAAACAAATATTATATTATTAATTGTTATATTATTACTAAAAATATAATTTTCGGCCAAATGACTTAGATAAGGTTATATATATTAATAATAAACAACTTGGGGTTCTTTTGTCTTGATATAGTAAGTTTATTAACCTTATAGTGTAAGAAAACAAGAAGACACGGTAAAAGTTAAATTATCTAACTTAAAGTTAAATCTAAATGATAAGGTTAAAATTGATACCTAAACTTGTCTAAATTCTATTGGATGAGAGGATTTCGACCCATACCCATCTTATATTCGAAAGATATCAATTTTGAGCTATTAAAAACCGAATTTGACTTTATAATAAAATAATATTTTTTGTTATTCCAAAGGTTCCCCTCTCCTCCCTTATAAAAGGGCACCCCCTCCCTCTCTTCCTCACACCACATTGAGCCTTCAATCTCGGCCAAACTATACCAAATTATCTTATCCACTTCCTTAGAAACATCCTAGAGGTTCTCGTCTTCCTCAAAGACCAATTTTAGTGCCCTAAGAGGAGGTCTCAAAGAGGATCTTCAAAGAAGAGGTAATTTCCGTTACCGATTCTTTCATCTTTATTTCTTCTTCCACTTCTTCTTCTTTAGTTGTTTAATTATGAAGTAATAACATAAATATCACTCATATACTGATATGTTATTATAATTATGAAACAACCATATTTCACCATCTATCCATCCTATGGAAAAAGAAATCACCGCGCGTGCGTACGTACGGAATACCGTCTCCACGTCGTGGTGTAATCTATTTTCCACCACCACCTTAATTGGATGGGTATAAGGGTGTAAATAATGACTATATATGACTATTATAAATTAATATTGATTCTGAAATAGTATACATAGACTCCAATACAATTCCACGATCATATGAATGATATCATCACTCGTGCGTACGTACGGAATACCGTCTCCACGATGTGATGCGACTCGTTCTACATGATATTCATTGCATAAAGATTATATAAATGGATTGAATTAATTAATATGATATATATTACAATAATAACATTCTGGAAGTGAGGTATCTATAACCTAAAGAGAATAATAATAATTTATTCGACAAAACACGCATAAGAACAAAAAGTAATAAACACCCGAATATAAAGTAGTAATGAAATATTACTAATAAGAAGCTAAGAATATGACCATATATGATATCATAACAATAATTATGATTCTGTAATAAGTTAATAACATTATTTAAATCATTATACAGGAGGTTCATACACTTACGAAGCAAATTGGACCTAAGGTAAGGAAAAATATCACAATCTCATTTTATCCGAGATTGTTTATATGTTGGTACTTAATGGGGTGTATTTTATCATACACATCCATGTTTCCTCAATATTTAATATTATTTCCATCCACCTACAATGGTTTAAATCCAATTTTACCCTTCGGTGAGTTTTTAGTAAAATATATGAAAGGAATCTTTTGTCGTTTTTCGTATGAGTTACTTTTTTACTTTTCCGACAAAAGTACGAGAAGAATGTTTTTTTTAACTTATACGGAATGAATGGATTTTTAAAACATTATTTCCATGAAGCTTACTTTACAATTTTTCAAGTTTATTTTTAATCAACTTCTTTTAGTTTAAAATTGTATGACATTTAAAGAAAGGAAAGTGTTTTTGAAGTAGAAAGGATATTTTCCTCAAGAATGGAGTTCAAGTGTTTTATCAAAATTATTTTCCATATAAGATAATATAGGGTTCTGTTTCTATTCCTATTATTACATTGATTTGATTATGTTGTGATGGAATTATTTTTATGAATTCCTTATTCTTATATGAATTGTTTTATGATATCACATTGTTTAAGAATCCCATTTTTATTACATGAATTATGCAATGATGTATGATGTATGATTTTGTGGCACACATAAGAATGGTATCATTATGAGATGGGGGTGACCTATATCTCCCTCTAATGCATTGGGTAAAGATTTTATATCTCATGAGATAGAAATGGATGGAACAGTAGGTTATTCCGGTTCAGTGAAACAAGACTAAAACGAGGAGTAAACTCGGTTCAGAAAGGGACTTTGTCCACTAAGATAGTCTTGGTAATGAGTCTTGACTAATAAGAAATGATTCTCTATGATTATGTGTGTATGCCACAAAGTTTCATGTTGTATGTTATAATTATTGGGATTTCATTTCACTACTATGATTTATCCCATGTTATGAAATTATGCTCTCTTTTGCAGGTTAAGATTTCCAAAATGTTATGAATATGATGTGATTGATATTTCTTTTGTTTACCCTTACTGAGCATTTTAGGTCACCCTTTTATGTCAACCTTTGGAAACTAGGATGCGAAAACGTAAGTGAGATCCCTAGAGATATTTATAAGGTATGTCTAGGGATGTCGCTAAGGTTAAGTATAAGTATAGGTTATAGTCCTGGAATTACGCTAACGATCATAGAATTAAACCTATGATGTTAGATATTGAAGGTACTCCCCCTTTATTATGTTGTTTTTCCTAGCATTATTTTTTCCTCTCACACTATTTTTTTTGGGTTTTAGACGATGGTTGGAACCCGAAGGAATCGTTTTGATCAATGTAATGGACAATGCAATGATTGTCCTCCTGAACAAACAAATGTTATGGGAGATGGAGTGAAAAATATTATTGCTATACTTACACAAGATATGAATCATTCTGGACTTCCAAATGAGCAGAGAAGGGAGAAATATTCTATTGAGTCTTTCATGAGGCAATGTCCACCTTCTTTCAGTGGGTCTTCTGATCCACTTGTTGCTGAACAATGGATCAGTACCACTGAAAATATATTTTCAGTTCTTCAATGTTTTGAACATGATAAAGTCATCTCAGCAGTATATCGTTTGGAAGGTGAAGCTGATCAATGGTGGAATCTTATCAAGAATACGAGGCAAAGAGATGAAATTGAGTCCATGGATTGGGACGAGTTCAAGAACTTATTTTTCAATAAGTACTTCCCTAGTATTCTTTGAACAAAGATGGAGAAAGAGTTTCTTGAACTAAATCAAAAGGATGATGAATCTGTTGGTATATATGAAGTGAATTTTACAAGGCTTGCAAGGTATTCATCTGGATTTATCATCCAACCTGAATGTAATGTTGATCGATTCTTCAGTGGCTTAAAACCAAATCTTCGAAGGGCATTAGCTATAAAATACTTCAGTAGCTATGAAGAAATTGTGAATTGTGCTATAAAGGTAGAAATGGAAGTTGGTGTTACTTATCCATCTCATAGTTTTGACAAGAAATGAAAGATGGAGTTCAAGGAGAAATTTCATTATAATGGTGAAAAGAAGATGAATGTTTCCTTAAGCTCAAAGTGTGGAAAGAATCATGGTAGAGATTGTCTTAAAGGGACATGTAAATGTTTAAAATGTGGAAAGGAAGGTCATCGGGCATTTGAAAGCCACAATGATGGGAAGAAGATGTCTAATGATGCAAACAAAGGAAGGGATACACAGAATGAACCTACTACACTTCAATGCTTCAAGTCCAAGGAAATGGGGCATTATGCTAATAAATGCCCTAATCCAAGGGTTAGGGATGATGGACATGAGCAACCACTTAAGGCAAAAGACAAAGGGAAGTCACATGCGATCACCATTGGCGATGTTGAATATGATAACGATGTGGTGGAATGATTAAGTGTTTATGTAATGGGATTCCAAAATAATGTAGTATATAGTATCGTGGAATATTGGAATATTTATGTATTAGTCTATTCTGGTTTTCAATGGTACCAGTAACCATGGAAAGTGATTGAGATATTTTTGGAAAAAAAGATGATATGTGCATAATGAAGGGAAAATGAGAAAATGAAATGTTTGGCAGTATTCATTAGCTCATTATTTATATAAGGACTAAGTGATATCATGGTTTGAGTATATAGAATTTTGAAGATTTTGGTATGTGGAAAGAGTTAACTTTTAACAGCACTCATGTTTTCAATAAGGTTCAATGGGTATTCTTTTTTTTCAAGAGAATACATGATTAAGGCCTTCGAATGTTTGGAATGTGACCAACAAGACATATCTCATGATATATGGGGATCAACAGTGGTATTGATATGCTAGTTGTATGAACTCTTTGGTAATCGTTTTCACTATAATATGAGATTAGACAGTATTATTTTGGATAAGCCTAAAGATTGGAATGGATTATGTTGGACATAAGTTAGTATTGTTTAAGGATAGAAGTTTTTCCGATATTATTTATGGGATGTTATAGTAATGTAGTTTCAGAAAAAGGACAACCTGCAGGACGGGCGACAGTCCATCGCGTCGGACAAGGCTGTGGGAATCGAACCCACAATCGAAGTGCGAATGGCCTTTATCGCGTACCACTGGCCTACAGGAAGTCCCTGTTTAGTAGAAACTAGTTTTATTAAATTAAGCAATATGATATATGAAGTATAAGTCCATTTTAGGAACCATATATGATTAATCTCACTATAGATGGACTTATGTATTTTTTTTGAGACAGATGGAATGAACCATCATTCTATCACATGATCTGCTAACACGTCACGAATAACAAATTCAACATCATTTCTTTAAGAGATGAAGTGGAAATTGTCCAAAGAATGACCGATGGTGAGACTGTACCAAAATCACGAAAGTATTTCTTCTAATTCCAATTTCATCGACTTTAGGGAAATGATCTTGAAAACAAAAAATGTTTTCCTAGTGCTCTTATATCCGATGAATCATATGGTACCCTAGATCATCACAAATCAATAGCTTTGTGATTGTTGGCTTTTTCATAGCCATGTTCTCTACCACTCTCTATCAGAACTTGATGGTTAGATTTTTCTTCCATGTCCATATTTTCACCTATGTTCTCTAACATGGAAACCCAGTGATGAGTTAATTTGGGTAACTGTTACATTTCATACTTTAGTTTTTAAAGCCATGTTTTGGTATTCCTTTTTACGATGTGAGTTTCTAATAAACAAACTTTCGAGTAGTAAACCATTTATAACCCCGACGAATTTCGAGGGCGAAATTCATTTTAAGGGGGGTAGAATGTAATACCCCGAGATTTTATGAAAAATATTCTTTTAATTTAATTAATGTATTGTGTTGTATGCTACACCAAGATTACCTTGCGCTATATGCAACACCGTATTAGCTTGCAGTATACGCAACCCTATTCTTGGATCGTGTTACACACAATTTTGATAATAGTTATTCTACGCAAAATTCAGTATATATATATATATATATTCAATGTATAAATGAAATATGGTTGGATTATGTTATACGAAACAACGAAGGATTCTTACACATCACACAACCCTGACTTGGCTTGCATTACACGCAATCACGGCCTTTCTCGATAGTGTGTGTTGTACGCAATACCGGGTTTCACTAAACAACGATATATTATTATAATATTATTATGAACTAGCCGTTATGAATATTATTAACTAAATTTTGAATCTTATAACATTATTATTCGTTTTAAACATTTTCTAAAACATGGTATAAGAAAAAAATAAATTTTTCAGGTAAAATAAGTATTTTTCAAAAAATGCAGATTTTCCGCCTTTTGATGGCGCACCCACATTAAATATATTTTTTGACATGTTTATAAGTTCAATTTGACAAAATAAAATTATTTTTTGGAATCATGAAATAAAAACTTACTTTGGATAAATTTTTATTATTATTCTGGTAACATTCATATTTTGATGAATAGTAAAAACACGCTAAATTTTAATTAAAAAAAACTTTTTCATTGAAATAATTTATATGGTTAAATTATAATATTGAATGGTTTTAAAGTATAAATAGAATATATTTTTACCATTTAATATAATTTTTGTCATTAGCATTGATTCTACCTTGAATTTGTCGGATAAAACAATTTAATCTTTTCCAATGTTTTAAAGAAAAACCTGTTTTCTTTCGACAATGAGATTAATTTTTATTTTATTTATGAAAATTTTGTGTATTGAATTTAGAAAAATGGATTCCATAATTGGAATCAGTAGATCCAAATTATGTTAATAAGCTACTTTTTATTTTTGGGAATTATGAATAGCAACTACGGTAAATTTAATTTACCATAGTTAAAGGTAAATCGGGTAATTAAGGGTAAATAGAATATTATAAAATTACCCTAACACATGTAAAAATCCTATTGGATGACTAAAAGTCGACCCATATCACCTAAGGGTCGGATTATATTCATTTAATGGACTTTTTTCCATGAAAATAATTTAATTATTATTAAAACCAAAGAATGTGAGAACATGTCACTTTCTTAAATCTTATAAGTATAACAATTTTAATTTAGTGATAAACATAATGAAACTTCGAACATGAATAGTCTCCAGAAATCTAATACAATTATCTACATCATAGAAATTTATTTATAATTTTTAGGGATTAAATAAATATCATTTATTATGACACAAAGATGATGCAGTAATTGTCTTATTAATGAAATATTGACATAATTGATGTTATAAATACCCAAATAAATGTAATTTAAGACTTTTTATGAATTACACTAATTTAATATGTTAATATGAGATGTTAGTATTGATTAAATTAACTTTTTTTGAACTAATAAATCTTTTATGAGTTTCAAAAAAATCAATTACTAAATAGTGTCAAAATTGACATAAAATAGTTTTTAAAAAAAATATTATATTATTAATTGTTATATTATTCCCAAAAATCTAAGGTTCTGCCAAATGACTTATATAAGGTTATAAATATTAATAATAAACAACTTGGGGTTATTTTGGCTTGATATCGGAAATTTATTAACCTTATAGTGTAAGAAAACAAGAAGACACGGTAAAAGTTAAATTATCTATCTTAAAGTTAAATCTAAATGATAAGGTTAAAATTGGTACCTAAACTTGTATAAATTTTATTTTATGAGGGTAGTTCGACCCATACCCACCTTAGCTTCGAAATATATCAATTCGGAGCTATGAATAATCGAATTTGACTTTATAATAAAATAATATTTTTTGTTATTCCAAAGGTGCCCCTCTCCTCCCTTATAAAAGAGCACCCCCTCCCTCTCTTCCTCACACCACTTTGAGCCTTCAATCTCGGCCAAACTCTGCAAAATGCTGTTCTCCACTTCCCTAGAAACATTCTAGAGGTTCTGGTCTTCCTCAAAGACCAATTTTAGTTCCCTAAGAGGAGGTCTCAAAGAGGCGCTTCAAAGAAGAGGTAATTTCCGTTACCGATTCTTTCATCTTTATTTCTTCTTCCATTTCTTCTTCTTTAGTTGTTTCATTATGAAGTAATAAAATAAGTATCACTCATATACTGATATGTTATTATAATTATTAAACAACCCTATTTCACCATCTATCCATCCTACGGAAAAATAAATCACCGCGCGTGCGTACGTACGGAGTACCGTCTCCACGCCGTGGTGTAATCTATTTTCCACCACCACCTTACTTGGATTGGTATAATGGTGTAAATAATGACTACATATGACTATTATAAAGTGATATTGATTCTAAAATAGTATACATACACTCCAATACAATTCCACGATCATAGGAATGATATCATCACTCGTGCGTACGTACGGAATACCGTCTCCACGATGTGATGCGACTCGTTCTACATGATCTTCATTGCATAATGATTATATAAATGAATTTAATGAATGAATATGATATATATTACACTAATACCATTCTTTAAATGAGGTATCTATAACCTAAAGAGAAGAATAAGAATTCATTCGACAAAACACGCATAAGAACAAAAAGTAATAAACACCCGAATAACAAGTAGTAATGAAATATTACTAATAAGAAGCTAAGAATATGACCGTATATGATATCATAACAATAAGTATGATTCTGTAATAAGTCAATAACATTATTTAAATCATTATACAGGAGGTTCGGACACTAATGAAGAAAATCGGACCTAAGGTAAGGGAAAATATCACAATCTCATTTTATCTGAGATTGTTTATATGTTGGTATTTACTGGGGTGTATTTTATCATCCACATCCATGTTTCCTCAATATTTAATATTATTTCCATCCACCTAAAATTTTTTAAATCCAATTTTAACCTTTGGTGAGTTTTTAGTAAAAGATATGAAAGGAATCTTTTTTCGTTTTTCATACGAGGTACTTTTTGACTTTTCCGACAAAAGTACAAGAAGAATGATTTTTTAACTTATACGACATGAATTGATTTTTAAAACATTATTTCCAAGAAGATTCCTTTACAATTTTTCAAGTTTGTTTTTAATCAACTTTTTTTAGTTTAAAATTGTATGACATTTAAAGAAAGGAAAGTGTTTTTGAAGTAGAAAGGATATTTTCTTCAAGAATGGAGTTCAAGTGTTTTATCAAAATTATTTTCCATCTAAGATAATATAGGGTTCTGTTTCTATCCCTATTATTACATTGATTTGATTATGTTGTGATTGAATTATTTTTATGAATTCCTTATTCTTATATGAATTGTTCTATGATGTCATGTTGTTTAAGAATCCCATTTTTATTACATGAGTTATGCAATGATGTATGATTTATGATTTTGTGGCACACATAAGAATGGTATAATTATGAGATGGGTGGGACCTATATCTCCCTCCAATGCATTGGGTAAAGATTTTATATCTCATGAGATAGACCTGGCTGGAACGGTAGGTTATACCGGTTCAGTGAAACAAGACTAAAACGAGGAGTAAACTCGGTTCAGAAAGGGACTTTGTCCACTAAGATAGTCTTGGTAATGAGTCTTGACTAATAGGAAATGATTCTCTATGATTATGTGTGTATGCCACAAAGTTTCATGTTGTAAGTTATGATTATTGGGATTTCATTTCACTACTATGATTTATCCCATGTTATGAAATTATGCTCTCTTTTGCAGGTTAAGATTTCCAAAATGTTATGAATATGATGTGATTGATATTTCTTTTGTTTACCCTTACTGAGCATTTGAGCTCACCCTTTTATGTTTTCTTTTCCCCATGAAATAAAGAAAGGTTTTAGGTAAAAAAATGGAAGATATTTATGGGAGATGTTGAAGATATTTCAGCACGATTAGAAGATTATATTCCGAGTTTCCAAAGACACTAAACTATTACGGTCCTTGTGTGTATGTTTTTGTTATGTACTAAGTATTCCGAAAAAGTAATGTAATGTCTATGTACGTCAAGATATGGGTCTCTACAGTTAGGGCTCAGATAGATGGAGATTGGGACTTCTCCAGGAGGGAATCATGAGGGAAAAGGTTGGGACTTATGTAAATATTTCCCAAGGTACACATGATGACATAGGCCAAAGGGAGAATGAGAGAGGGATATCATTGATCCTCATTCCCCTTTAGTTCATCATAGACATCTAACGAATGACACAAATCATAGTTTAATGTCATGTGAATGGGAAAAAGGATCATTTTTGTTTAACATCCTGTTGCTCATACATTGAGGACTCACTCCCCATCCGATGAACATAAATTTATTATACTAACCTACACTTGGGTATGAGAGGGCACAAGAAATGCTTGATGGGTGTGATGTGGAGGAGGGGTCAGTTGATGGCCCACATTAGTGTGTACATATGAAGAAGCAATATTTTTTAGCATAAATACGTGAGGAAACATATGTAGCACAAAAAAACATGAATCCCAACCCAACAGACCATTATATCACTTCATACATACCTGGAGGGCCACATGGTAGAAGGATTTTCAAGGTATAAGTCTCTATTATAAGGGGCTTCACAAAGCTGTACAGACATTGTGAAGAGGGAGAGCTTTATGAAGGATGGAATTTCATGAATCATAGTTAAATGGGGATCCATGAAAAGATGATCTTCATGATTCATGGTAAATGAACATAGGAATATAATCTACCCATTTTTAGAGGTTTCTTCAAAAAGGATGAATAATCTGAGAAGTCCTGAATATCCAAAAGGGAATCCAACCTCCATGAAGGCCAAGGGAATCACAAATGGAATCCCTAATTAAAGTGGAAGGAAATTGGAATTATTGGAATGGTGGTTCAATATGCTCACAAACCTGTGGTGATAATGTTTTTGGGAAGTTTAGATAAAATTGGGAGCTTCGTGAATCTCTAGCTCCAAAGGTGAATGGTCTGGGTAGCGTTCGTTTTGGATGTGGATGTGCTGCATATTTATCGACACCAGTTATCATGATGTGAACCATGAAAAAAATGAATCTTTATGATTGATGGTGCCACCATCAGACTTGCAATGGATTTTGTCACTAGTTCGTGGTGTTTGTGGTGGTCGTCATACATGGAGCGGCTTCCATCACTAGTCTACAGAAGTTTTCTTGTTCATCATACACATAGAGGTGGGATAATTTGAAATAAAGACTCACGAAACATTCCCATTGTTGATTTTTTTGACTTATTCAAGTTCAATTTTGTCTTAAATAGTTTCAGGCTTTCTCGATCCATCTTGGACATAGCTTTCGTTGTTGACACCCATAATGCATGATAAATTAGGGGTAAAGATAAAACAACTCAATCACTGGGCAAGAACCTTGATCAATGCTCGTGTAGATCTTGGTTTGTTTCTATTAGAACTACTATCGAAATAATCATCAATCACAATGATTATTTTTCCAATAAACCCATTAAAACAACCCATAACACATAATGAATGAATCATGGATCAATAAATTCATTTATTGATCGATGTTTTTCATAGAAAGAAATAATGGGAAATAAAAAAATAAAAATTCATAACCTACCTCAATACAGATTGATCGCTAATGAATAATTGTCCATCATCACCATTGATGCAAATTTCTATCGAATCTATGGAGTGTTGGTCATGAATCCACGATCCGCCATGTTTCACCAGAGTGGATTCTATAAATTTTTCTCTCCAACAATTATACAGTGGTTCTACTATTATACAGAAAACCCTATAATTATAATAAAATATCCTTTTTAAAGTATTACCAGTCATTGTGTCAAATTTTAAAATAAAATAATTTATTCTAATTATATTATTAATTTCAATGCCCACAATGTCTTTTCCACACATGTCCCACATCCACTAGGATTAATTCATTCCTATGGGAAACCCCACATTCTAAACTCAACGGTTCCCTCATATTTCTGATCCAGACATCTGTTTAGATGTTATTACACTTTTGTAGTAAAAAAATGCATGAATTATATGAAATATATCAAATATATTTTAAACATTTATTCTGGGCACACCATTATTTGGATTAACACACCATCTTGGTGTCTAGTCTAAAAAACAATCCATATAATATCCCAAAAGAATACATATAAAATCAAAGTAAATATATTTTTGATGATCAGATCATATAATACATCTATTAAGAAACTCATTACTTTTATTCTACCCTAATTATGCCATGAGAATAATTTTTATCTATTCATTTTCATCCCTTTATTTAATCAAATGTTCAAAAAGAAGTTTTTAGGAAAACTCATATTTTAAATTAAAAAGACGTTTTTATTCTATCCCATGGATTCTAATACTATTTGGACTTTTTTACATTTTTCAAATTCCTTATTAAAAAAATTTACCCATGTTTAACATTAAATGAAAATATATGAACTAAATATACATGTATTTTTCTAATAAATTTGAACTTATCTATTACTCAAAATGTGAAAAGATTTTTTTATTATTTATGTAATGAACAGTTCATTACAATAGCATGACTTCTAAATGATTCCAAGATTCCAATACATGTATTCAAATAACTTTTCAATGAAATTTCTTTCGTTATTATTTTTTATTTAATTTTTAGATTTTTTGAAAAAATACTTCAGACAGATAAGTATTTGGAAAATATTTTATGTTTAAAATATTTGTTTTCAAAGAATAATGGATATTTTTTTAAAAACTTTTTTACTTGGTATATTAAATAATTACACATAATTTATGTAGTAATTAATTTATTAATAGACTTAATAGATAAATGATATTAACAATATTAAAATAAATATAATTTCGGATTCTTAATATTTCCAATAAATTTTTTAGATGCTATTTACTACTTATAAATATAATAAAATAGTTTTCTATAAGTCAACTTGTTATATTAATATTTTTAAAAAACATTTATTTTAATAGTTTTAAATTTGACACTATTTTTTTAAGAAAATAATGTTTCATTAATTTATTTTAAAATCCTACAACCTTTCTAAAAATATATAATAATAATAATATTGTAAATAAATTTCTAATTTATATATTTATGGTCTCATTGAAATCATGTAAATAAATATTATTAAATTTTAATATTTTAATATTTATTACCCTAGTAAAATTTTTATGTGAATATATAAAAGATTATTAAAATATAAAGGATTAAATTGAAATAAAACTTATATTTTTTTTTATTTTATGTTATTACAGCCATATATCATCTCATCATCCAAATTGTGAATTTGGGATATTTTTGGTGAGGAATTGTTTTTATTATAAATTATTGTTTATGTATTTTCCAAAAGTGCCCATTTCCTCAATTATAAAAGGGCACCTCCACCCTCACTTATTTACTTAACATTGAGAATTAAATCGAGTCCACCCCTAAAATTTTCCTTTAATCAACATAAATATTTATATTATAGTGGTTCAAGTAATTTTCCATGAATAACTATAGTATTCTAAGGGGAGATTTAGAGGAAGCATGTTGAAGAAGACGTAATCTCCAATACCGATTCATTCAGACTTCTTTCTTTTTATAATTCATCTTAATTAGTTTTTTCATTATAAATAATAAATCCAGTATCACTTATATAGTATGATGTGATTATAAAAATGAAACAATCATATTCCACATTATATCCATCCTAAAAAAATGAAATCACCACATGTGCGTACGTATGTCTTACTGGTTCCACGTCGCGGTGTACTGTTTTTTCCCCAACACCATACTTGGGTGGGAATAATTATAAAAATAATTACTATAAATTATTATTTTAACATGATATTAATTCTGAAATATTTTACCCCATCTAATTCAATACCATTAAATAATTTTGTGAATGATCTTTTCGCTCGTGCATACGTACGGTCGGGCATGTCCACTATGTGAGGTGATTCATTCTACATGATCTTAATTAAATAATGATTATGCACAAGAACTGAATGAATAAATATGGTATATATTATGTTTATATCATTTTTTATGATATAAATATTACTTAACAAGGAGAACCAAAAATTATTTGACAAAACATGCATAAGAATATAAAGTATTTAATATCTGAATAATGTGTAACAATGAAATGTTGCTAATACACATATGATAATATGATCATATATGATATAAAAAATAAATATAATTATATAATAAGTCAATGAAACTATTTAAATAGTTAAACATAAGGTTCACATACATGTATTGTATATTGAATCTATGGTAAGGGATTATTTTATATCACTTTTATTTTTGTGGGAAATATGCTTATAAATCATCTAATTATTATTTATGGTGTTTATATTTTCCAGGATTTTTTTATTCTTATTAGGATGCTTATTATTTTTACATATTCATTCAATTTACTTTATTTTATGAGACATATGATTTGACTGATTATAAATTGGTAAGGGATAATTTTGCAATCTCATTATTATATGAGATTGTATATACATAATTATTTACTCGGGTATATATATCATCCACTTCCATTATTCATAAATATGTAAAATTATTTTCAGTCTTCCAAAATAGTTTGAATTCAATTTTACCCATTGGTTAATTATTATCAAACTATATGAAAGTATTATTTTTCTGTTATTCAATACGAAGTACTTTTTGAATTCTCTAGAAAAAGTACAAGGAGACAATTTTTGTAACATTTAAGGAATGAATTTTTTTTACATATTCATAGAACCTTATTTCATGAATATTACTCAACAATATTTATTTTTTATTTTAAAATAAATTATTTTTATTTAAATTGTGTGGGGTTTTGAGAAATGGATTCTTTTTTAAAGAAAAATGATATTTTCCTCAATAAATAATTTCACATATTCAATCAAAGTTATTTTCCATCTAATAAATAATTACATAATAGGGTTATGTTTCATGTATAATAACCTTATTGATCCTATAATTTTATTGTGTTTCTTATGGAATTAAATTTATGAAATCAATTTCTTTTTAATGGATTATGTTAATATGGAATGATGTTTAAGGAAACCGAATTTATTCTAGGGGTTATGATGAATGATTTATGTTATTGTGTAATAAGTAAGAATAATTTAATTATGATATGGGTGGGACATATATCTCCATTAAATTCCTTTGGAAATGATTTATATATCACTATATAGAAAAGAATGGAATGAGAAAAGATATTGGTTCCATAATACAAGGCGGGCATGATGAGTGAACTCAGTTAAGTAATGGACATTGATTACTATGATGGTCTTAGGAATGAGCCTAGACTAATATGAAATAATTTTCTATGAATATTTCTATGAAAAAAACATAATTTTTTATGTTATGACTTTTGGTATTATGTTCATTTATTTTTTAGCATTCATGATTTATCCCAAGGCATGATATCAAAATCATTCAACTGCAGGATAAGATTTTCAAATGTTATGTTATTATGTTTCCGTATTATGATATGATTGATATCTACTTCATTTACCCTTACTGAGAATCTAATATCACCCTTTCATATGTATCTTTTATCTAGGTCATGAAGAAGGGTATTATGTAAGATATCTCAAAAGTAGTCAAATTATTAGGAAATTAATGGGAGAAAATGAAGATGTTTTTATAAAACACTTGATTAAGATTAGTAGTTTCAAAAGACACTATAACAATATATTTCTGTTGTGGATTTTTTATATTTTATAATGAATATTCTTCAACTTATATGTAATATCAATTTATGAAAAGTATGGGGTAGTTATCATTGGAATCATAGGAAAGGTATAGTTAACTTTTGGAAACTAGGATGAGAAAACCTTAGTAAGAACTCGAAAGATAAGTTGTTGTATTGGTTACAATACTTTAATTTTAAATGTGATCATAAATAAATTAGTATAAAATATAAATTGTCCTAAATTAAAAATATTTTGTTTATTATGTGATTTTCCCAATATGATTAGTGTTTTTCACACTATGCTTTATGGTTTTAGTCGATGGATGGAACCCTAAAGAACTATGTTATAAATGAATGAAATGGGAAATGAAATGATTATCATACTGAGAAAAAAAATTGTTATGGGAGTTAGAATGAAATTTTTTTTTGTAATACTCACACGACATTTCCAAGGTATGCATCATGCAAAACATCCAAACATGAAAAAGAGGGAACACCATTCTATTGATTTTTTCATGAGGCAACATTAATATTCTTTCATCGGGTGTTATGATACATTAGTGGTTGAACAATGGATTAGTACCACTGAAAATATATTATAAGTTCTAAAACGTTTAGAACATGATAAACCCATCTTAGCAGTCTATCATTTGGATGGTGAAGCTAATCAATTGGGTAACCTTATCTAGAATACCATCAAAAAGAGATGAAATTTATTCCATGGAATGGGATGATATCAAGAATATATTTTTAAGTAAGTACATTCCTCATATTATTTGAACAAATATGGGGAATGAGTTCCATGAATATACGAAAAAAATAATGACTATTTTATTACATATGATGAATATTTTACAAGACTTGCAAGGTAATATTATGGAATTATTATCCACCCTTAGAGTAAAATTAATCAATTATTTAGTTTCTTAAAAAAATTCTTTGAAGGGAATTATCCGTAAGGGACATAAATAGATATAAAGAAATCGTTCGACTTGCTCGCAAGGTTGAGATAGAGAATACAGTAACCCATCAATCCTATGGGTTTGATAATAAGATAAAAATGAAATTCATAGGAAATTAAAAATATACTAGAAAGAAGTTATGTTTTCCCTTATGCTCAATGTGTGGAATGAAACATATAGGGAATTTTCTTAAAGGGACTACTAAATGTTATAAGTGTAGAAAAGAATGTTATTAGGCAGATTAATGACAAATTTAAGGGAAAATGATGGCTAATTATGAGAAAAAAGATAAGGATACACATAATTAACCTCCTACACATCAATATTTCAAGTGAAATGAAATGGGACATTATTCCAATAAATTCCTCAATCTAAGGGTTATTGATAATGATCAACGTCAGCAAAATCTCAAGAAAAAGGGATAGAAATGGCACATGCTATCATTATCGGTGATGTGGAGAGTGATAATGAAGTGGTAAAATGTTGACCTATCATCCATTCTATGGAAGATAATGTTTTATTTGATTCTGGATAAAAAAACTCTTTTTTTTCAAATGAATTTTCATAGGGTATCATCTTATTACCTTAAAATTTAGATTTTAAGTTATCTGTGACCACTACTAATGGAAAAAATGTCAAATCAAAATTTTATAACATTCCTACTGATGAAGTTTATGTGAAGGTGATTCTTTCATATATTGTGATCCTTCCTATAGTGGAATTTAATGTGATAATTGGAAAGGATTGGATTTTGTTATATGGAGATCTTATCAATTTACAAGGATGGGAAGACACATTACATATTCTAGATAAATCTTTGATTTTCTATCAATGTAAAGATGAGTATAACCTTTCGGTGAAAATTTCATCCATCTTATGAGTCATGATTCCTATAAATGAAGGTTATCTATCTCAAATGATTGGGGAGAATCTCAATGTTAAGAATACACCCCTTGTATAGGTGTTTGATGATTTTATTTCAGATGAATTTCTGGGTATTCCACTGAATCGTTTGGTTTAGAATTCAATAGAACCCATATCATGTTCTATTCCTATTTCAATGAGACATTATAGAATGATCCAAATTTACTTTAAATAATTGGATAAGAAACTCCAAGAGAATCATGAAAAAGGATTCATATGACCTAGTGCATCACCTTGGGGTGCACCTATTCTATTTGTTAAGAAGAAAGATAGATAAATGAGATACTGCATTGATTATCGAGAACACAACAAGAACATTGCCAAAAAAAATCCTCTTCACTGCATTGATGGATTATTCAACAAAATAAATGGAGTTCAATACTTTTCATATATTGTCCTTCGTTAGGGATATCATTAATTATTGGTAAAGAAGGAGGATACACCAAATATGGAATTCTGTAAAATTTATGGAAAATATGAATTTATAGTGATGCCTTTTTTTCATACTAATGCCCCTGATATATTCATGGATCTAATGAATAGATTCTTTAGATACCATCTTGATCAGTTTGTGGTTGTCATTATATATGATATTCTTGTCTATTCAAAGAGAAAGGAAGAGAATGAAGATAACTTGAGAAATGTACTCAAGAGACTGAGAGAAGAAATGATTTATGGAAAATTTACCATGATTAATTTTTTGATTAAAAAAGATTTATTTTGAGGTCACATAATCTCAAGCAAGGAGATATCTATGGATCCATCAAAAACATGAGTTATTGAATGTTTTACAAGACCAACAAAAATAACTAAGATCTGTTGTTTCCTTGGTTTGGTTGTATGTCATCAATGTTTTGTGAATAATTTTTCATGATTATCAAATCCAATCACTATGTTGACTCAGAAAGAAGTTAGGTTCATACGGACAGATGAATGTGAAGAGAGTTTCAAAAATCTAAAAAGAAGGTTAGCTAGTGAACTTGTTATCACACATCCTTGTAGTGGTGAAAGGTTTGTGATATATAGCGATAAAACCAAGAAGGGACTTTGTTGTGTTATCATTAAAAATTATATAGTGATAGATTATACCTCATTTAAATTGAAAATCCGTGATAATAATTTCCCTAACTAATGGTTTGGAGTTAGTTGTCGTAAACTTTTCACTAAACATTTGGAGGAATTATCTTTATGGTTTATGTTGTCATATTTATACTGATCATAAATGTTTAGAGTAAATTTTCACATAAATGGAGATGAATATGAATCAAATAATATGGTTGTATTTGATTAATGATCACAACTTATCTATACATTTCCACCTTGGGAAATAAAATATGGTGGAATATGCTTTGAGTCAAAAGGACCATGGTAGCCTATCTATGATGAGGATCACAAATGATATAATATTTATGGATTATCAAAGTATGGATCATGAAATTTTATAAGAAGGTCAAAAACTTATCTATCTCAAATTAATTTTCAACCATCAATACAACTAAATATTAAAGAGGTGAAGAAAGATTATATGGATCTACAAAAGTCGGTGAGAAATGTTCATGAATTCAACAATGATTTTAATTAAATTATAGGGTTCAATAATTGGGTTTGTATTCATCCCATACCAAAATTAATGAAGGAGTTGTAGGATTAGGATCATAGTTCTTCATTATCGATTCACCCTAGAATCACAAAGATGTACTTGAACCTGAAATTGTATTTCTATTAGGACAACATGAAAAGATATTTTTACAATTATGTGTCTCGGTGATTTGTTTTTCAGCAAATTAAGGCTGGGAGACTGAAGTCTAAAGAGAAGTTAAAACTATTTCCCATACCATAATGGAAATGGGAAACCATCACTATGGAATTTCTCATCATACTTACCAATATATCTAATGGAAATAATTCCATATAGTTTATAGTTCATCAACGTATGAAGTCAGTAGTCTTCATTTCTATTAGAGAATATTTCCCTCTTGATCATCTTTCCAAGATATATGTAATGGAAGTTGTATGATTTCACATAGTACTGCTTTTAATTGTATCTAATCTGAAACATAGGTTTACCATGATGTTCTAGTGAATTAATCTATAGGCATTGGAAAGAGATAAGTTTTATCACTTCTTGTCATCCTCATATAGAAATTCAGTCTAGGAGGACAATTTTAACTATTGCAGACTTATTGAGAGCTTTGTCTGTGGATTTCAAAGGTGGTTGGGATCAGTATCAACTTCTGGTGTAATGGTTATATAACAATAGATTTCATTTCAGTTCTTCATATGGAACCCTATGGAGCCTTCTATGGACTGAAATTGTAGAACTCTATCTTTCTGGGTTGATGTTGGGGAAAATGTATTAGGACCTGGTCTTATTAATGAAAAGACAGAAAATGTAATATCGATTCAAAAAACACTTAAGAACATCTCAGAGTCGAACAAAAAGTTATGCTGAAAACCGAATAAAATACCAAGAATTTGAATTAGTTGAAAAGTTGGTTTTTTGAATATATCCCTCGAATATAGTAATGAGAGTTTGAAAAAGAGGTAAGTTGAGTCCTATGTATATCTTTCATTTTGAAATCCTGGATCGTGTTGGGATGGTAGCTTACCAGTTGATGCTTCCACCAAATATCTCTCAAGTTCATGATGTGTTCCATGTATCTCTCATAAGAAAGTACATACATGATAATTTGCATGTACTAAACTCAGAAGTCACACTACTAGAGCTAGAACATTATTATGAAGAACAACCTATATAATTTTTGGATGGTAGCAAAAAAGTTATGTGAAATAATACAACTCACTTTTTTAATGTTTTGTGATAGAGCCACCATTTTGAGGAAGCTACGTGGGAACTTGAGGATATGACGAGGGTGAGATTTCCTCACCTATTTGTATCCACGTAATGAATTTTGAGGGAGAAATTCAGTTTAAAGGTGGTAGAATATAACATCTAGATGTATTTATGAAATATTTTATCTAAATTTTATTTATTCCTCAATAGCTTTCACTGCATGAAATAGTGAGTTTAAACAAACCCAAAGATTCCCATAGTATTAAATAACCATTTTAAACTATTCTTTAGTTTAATAGTAATAAATATAATTAACTTATGAAAATATACAGTGATGTCTTTCAAAAGAAATTATTAATAACAAATATAAATCAACTATATAGTTTTTAATTTTTTAATAAATTTAGTAAATTACTATAAATGATTTAAATTATTAAATTATATATGTTATATAGATAATAAAATACTTTTTATTCCACCAATAAATATTTTTGTCATTGAAAATGAAAAAACCATGTTTGATGCATAAAACATATATTTTTCAAATGGGAAATTCTCCACCACTTAATAGAAGACCAATTCAAAATTTATATTTTGAAAAATTAATAATTTTTAGATAACAAAATAAACATTTTCATTGGAAACAATATATAAAAATTTACATCAGATGAATTTTTTAATATTTTTTTTATAAAATTCATATTTTTATGAATAATAAAAATACACTAAATTTTAATTATTTTTTCTTCATTGAAATAATTTATATGGTTACATTATAATATGGTATGGTTTTAACATATAAATATAATATATTTTTAACATTAAATATAATTTATGTTATTAGAAATATTATTATATTTATTTCATATGTTAAAACATTTCAATCCTTTGCAATGTTATAACCTTGAAAACATGTTCTTCCTTTCAATAAATGACATTAATTTTAAATTAATTACTACAAATTCCGGGTTTTTGATTTTAAAAATTGGATTCTATATCTGGAATCAATATATGAAAATTATGTAAATATCATTATTTAATTTTTGGGAATTATGAATAGTAAATTCGGTAATTTTTATTAATTTGGTAAAATAGTAAATCAAGTAATTAAGTGTAAGAATACTATTATAAAATTACCCTAAAACTCTTATTAATATAATTTTATGAGTGTATTTCAACATAAATTATCCTTGGGTAAAAATGATTTCCTTTGAAAGCTACTTGGATGAGATTAGGACATTTAGTTTATTATATTTAATGAAAAGATAAATATGTATCACTCAAATATTAATAACAATGTTTTTTACATAAGCTTATACAGAAGATAAATTCAATTATAAATATTAATTTGAAAGAAAAAATTTTCATCTTTATCATGGTAATTTATTTTTACTTTTTTTGACATACATAATTACATTAAGGACATATACTTTGATGATGTAAAAATTAATTAAATGATGAAAAATAATGAATTTTTTTTAAAATAGTAATAAACAAATAATACCCAAAAAAATGAAAAAATATTATTAGTTCGGTATAATCTGACCAAAGCAATCACAATTTGAAATTTAGGAAATAGCCATGGTTTCAAACCGTGGCTACATGCCCAAAAACTCTAGATATAGGTTATAGCCACGGTTCAATAAATCATGGATGGTATTCGCATGGATATAAGTCATGTCATATGGCCATGGATTGAAACTGTTGAAAAATATTAAGCCATACAGGGCCTATATCCATGATTCAAACCATGGTTACATCTTTAATTTCTAGGGAAAACACAAATAGGCCCTATAGACATGGTTAAAAATCGTGGATATAAATTAAACTACAATAAAAAAACACAACATGGCTACATGACTAACTTCCACCCCTTCTTTTCCCCTACCTTCCACCCACCTTCTAGTCCCCCTTCCTCCCCCTTCTTTCCTCCCCCAATTTTCCATATAGCTCTACCCCCTACCAGTCCCCCATCCTGTTTTTCCCTGGTCCCCCACCCCTACCAGTCTCCCCTTGTCTGCCACCCCCCGAGACACAACCCCACCCACTGGAAAGAACCCACCCCCTAGAAAAACACCCCCTAGGATAGACACACCCTAGAATGACACCCCATGATACCCCTCCCCTAGAAAGACACCCCCACCCTAGATAAACACCCCTGACCCACCTAGATAGATAGCCCTAGACCCCCCCCCCCCCACTGGAAAACACCCCTCCCCAAGATAGACACGCCCTTGACTGTTACCCTAAAAAAGAAACCCATGGACTCCCCCCCTGATAGAACCCCCCCTGCCATTGGATAGACACCGCTAGAAAACCCCACCCCCAGGACAAAAACCACCCAAGATAGACACACCTGGACACCCCCTCCCCTGGATAGAAACCCCTCCCCTGGACAGACACCCCCCTAAGATAGACACCCCCTAGACAGACACCCCCACTGGACAGAAACCCCCACTGGCCTGCCACCACCATCCCCTAGACAAACACCCCATTGACACACCCCCAGACAGACACTCCTAGTCACCCCTCCCTTATATAGACAACCCTCCCATAAATAGACACCCCTAAATAGATACCCCCCGGACACTCCCCATTTTCTCTTAGACACCCTTGAGGACACCCCTCAGCTGGACAGACAGATACCATAGACCCCCTGGACACTCCCCTTCCTCCCTCCCTCTTGGACACCCCCTGGACACCCCCTCCCCAGAGAGTCACCCCCTAGAGTGCTAATATAGTTGTCCATACAATTTGAAATGAAAGAAAAAAAACCAAAATAGAACACATTCCAATCTACCCTCAAAACATCATGGCCCAACAAAAGTTGACCAAAGAGTAATAAAATGATTGGTTGTAGAAAAATAATACATAGGCCTTGAGCTGGCCATATAACATCACGTCAAATCACTTAATTAAAGATTACATTGTTAAGATAATAAGGAACCATCCACAATGATGGATGTTATATATAATCAATACAATAGATAATGGGAAAATAAAGTAGGAGACTCATGGAGAGGCATTAAAAATATATTGGGGAAAATATGGCTACATATTATTAATCTTATTTTTTACCTATAAACATGCATAAAAATTGCAACAAAAACCATAATGTACACTTTCATCTGATACCCACCCTACACTAGCACCACCCCCTACTAGACACCCCTCCCTCTCTAACACCTCCCTCCACCACCCTGGATAGCCCCCTCATGTACACCCCTCCCTCTAAAAAGCCCCCCTCCAATGCATATCCCCCCTACAAACCCTCTTGGACACCCCCTCACTTGAGAGACCCACCCTTTGACCCCCTTGCACCCCTAGTCCACCTGTAAATCCTCTTAGACACCCCCTCACCCCAGCCACCCCCACCTGCCAGCCCCCTGAAGACCTTACTGGACACCACTCTCCCCCTACTAGTCCCCCACCTATTACTCCCCCTTTCCAGCACCCTAACTACCCAATGTAGACCATCATAGACACCACCTTTCAGCACCCCCTTCTGGTCCCCCTGCCAATGCCCCCCCCCCTTCAGTCCCTTGTGGACACCCCTCCCCTTCCAGTCCCCCACCCCAACCCCTGCCAGCCCCCACCCCATGACATCCCCCCATGGACCCCCATCACCCTACCAGTCCCCCCCACCCTTTCCACCCCCTACAGACCCTCCAGAACACCCCCTCCCCTGCCAGTTCTCCTTATTCGCTTTTTTTATTTACAAACTATTATATTAAATTAATGGAGTTATAGGAGTTTTATAAACACTACACAACAAAATATAAAGTCTAGGTCAACAATAAAGATGTGTTTTTTGTGGAGTTCCAATTTCATAAATCTACAATGATAAAGGGGAAGAGGAATAATTCCTTATGGGGTTTTATTCATAAGATGGTGCAGTCAATCATTGAAGAGGTGAAGTAGTTGAATTACGGAGAGACAATTGCATCGATTCGTGGCCACGTCAGAATGGAGATTGATCACACTAAAATTCTTATGGGAGTCATGTAGTTGGGATGTAACCAGTTTTTTGAAACTATCATATCATGCCACGATGTACGTTTTTGGATGCACACTAAATGCTATAGTGTCAATTATAAGGGTATTTAATTGGGTGAGACGTACAAATTTATGAATTGTTGTATTTTCATTTTACTTTTGAGGTCAGTGTTTTATGATATATGTGTATTAAATTAAAAAAGGAACTATTAAAAGGGGGAATACAAAATAGTTTCTCTTTGTATCTAAATTTTTATTTTTCACTATGTTGTTTTACAGAAATATGAAAATCAATGAGTTCCCTTGGAAAGGATAAGTGAAATTGAACTAAATGTATTAATACAAAAGGAGATTGTTCTTAATAATAGTATTTCAGCATGAGTAATTTGTATGTTTTACGTCCACAATGAAGGAAAAGAAAATAGAAGAAAAATAGTATAAAAACATTCAAAAATAAAACACACAAATTAATCTCTGTACTACCCTGATCTTCCTCCCCTATAATGAAACCCTCATAGCCGCCTCCAGTTCCCTTTCTAGAAAACTTCGTAGAATATGACTACCCTCAATCAGTAGAAAGTTGTTAAAGTCGTAAGTGTCCAATGCAATAAAGAAAATAAAAAAACTAAACTATAACATACCGATTTTTTATGACGAATTATATCTCTATCCTTTAGTATTTTTCTGTTGAATCGTAATTCTCTAGTGGAAACCCACATTGATTACTGAATGTCAGGAAAATAATTTTCAATAAATCATATATTTCGCACTATAAAATAATAAAGAGAGTATTTTCATTCCTTTTTAATGACTTTTATATTTATAATGATGTTCTGAAAGGTTTAGCCTCTTGTGTTTGGAAAAGATGAAGACCATATGTATCAATTATAATCAATGATTTCAAAGGAGTGATAAATGATTTTCTAATTTAGTAATGTATGCTTAAAATCCCAATCATGAATTATTGTGAACCCCACTTGCACCCCCCCACCCACCCCTTACACCCCCCATATACCCTACCCCTCATCACTGTGTACCCCACATTCACCCTCCTACCCCCTCACCCTACCCCTTGTACACCACCTTCCCCTACATCCCCACACTACACCAGCACCCCACCCCCTACTCTTGCACCCCTACCCCTGTAGGCCCCCTGCCCCACCCCCATTGCAACCCATTCCCCCTCATCAATGTACACCAGACAAGCACCCCATCCCCTCTCACTCTGCCACCTATACACCCTGCCCCTGACCCCACACACCCACCCTCCACAAACACCCCCACCCATACTCCTTCACCCTCGCACCCTACCCCTACTGACCCACTGATCCTTCAGACCCCCTACCCATGTAGACCCCCTGACCCCACCCCTCCCCCACCATTAGACCCTCCATACCCTACCCCTCTCTCTACCCCTCTATACCCCACAACCATGCCCCTCCCCCTGCCCATATAGACCCCCTTGCACCCTCCCCTGGCACCCCACCTACACCCTACTATTTCCCCTATAGACCCACTTGAAACCTCACGTAACATGTGAAGACCCACCTACACCCTCCCTCCAACCCCTATAGTCCCCCTCCCATGCCCCCTCCCCATGCCCCTACAAACAGGTGTATGAAAATACAATAAATAATCCCAATATATAAAATTACCACCCAAATGATTCAAATGTCACTGAAAAATGAAAAAACATAACATAAAAAATGTAGAATTTATATCATGGTAAAATTTACAATGAAGAATGGAAATATACAAATTGTAAAAAAATTTACTTGAGGATAATAATATGTTGTTAACTGTGAAATGTTTTCTCTGGCTCTCTGCAAAAAAACACAATTTTAAAAAACATGTTTTTTTGGAAAAGGAAATGGGGAGAAATGACAACTTGAAATACATAATTAATAATTGAATCAATTTAAATGATCAATGGTGTTTTGAGATAAAAAATCGAATAATTCTTAAATTCTTGAAAAAACTTACATCATTAAGAATACCTATTTAGGAAATCATCAGTGCATTATTATCGGCTACCCCCAGATAATAGACCAAAATCTATTTTGAGCTCTTTTACCTACATATATTCACATAAAACTCAAAATATGTTCAGTGAGTCTAATAGAGGTGCCACCTCAAGAAGAAAATGGAAAACTGGACTATATACCATCAGAGGTGCACTATAGGATATAGAGGGGCTACCTCATAGCAACGTCAGTGAAGAGGTATGATGGTCACTTCAGAGGAGGGTTTAATTCAATATAATAATAATAAAACATAACTACTACATAAAAAAAGTACATCATAAGATAATTATTCAACATAAATATAAACATACAAAAACATTGCAACATAATTCAATATTACTATAATAAAACTTCACTCCCTAATAAAACTACACAAATTAACAATTCAAAAATATGATTTACATAAATAGTGAGTCTCAACAGAAGTTTCAAATAATTCATGATAACCATCATCAATGCATCTTACAAAAACACTACCACCACCTCTCACACCACCAGCATCATCATCGACTTCAGCATTAGTACTCACACTGGCACCAGCAACGACACTAGGTTCATCTTCAGATCTTGATTTTGAAGAAGAATCTACATTATCATAACACATCAACATCTACTATGTGCCAGTCACAGTAGTTTATTCTGGTGTAAGTGTAGAAGATATGGAGGATATAAAAATCATCATATTTTCACTAATGGCCTTTTTTTCATTGTGAGTTTCATCTTTGATTGTGGCATTTATCAATTCCCCTATGAACAATCAAAAATAGGTACTAAATGAATATTTTTCATTAGACCAGTATCAAGATGGTATAATATCATTCCATGGTCTACAACACACTCTGTCCTTATGTTCATCTTCTAATACTGGATGTAGATGATCATTCAGGCCAAAATTTTGAGGTTCTTTTTCTTCTAATTCCTCTAATGAACATGGTTGACTGATACATAAAATCAATTAAGATGATAAAATAATATATGAATTGAATTCATTATAAATAAAAGAAATTTAAATATACCAATAATCACCTTCATGATGTCGATATTTGGTACAATTCCATCATTCTTTTTTCTTGTTGTGAAGAAAAAAGTAGATAGGAACATATCCCTCAATATAGAATTACCTTTTCTAAAAAAGTAAATAAATAAAAATTGGATCCCAAAAAAATTACACTAAACGAAACTAAATATTTCAAATGTTTAATTGATTGTGTTTTCTTATGATCTAGGATTGAATTGTGTCGACGAGTATAATAATGCTTCATTCCACTCTTATTTCATTTATTTCTGTCTGATTTACCATATAAAAAGATAATTATATAATTTAATTAACATAAATATAACTCTTATTCAAATAAATAAATGAATATATATATATATATATAAATTTAACAAATAACATAAACTCTAGACTCTTTGAATAGATGATCATCTCTTTGTGTTGTGATATTGAGAAATCATTAATCACTGTTACTTCTTCAAGATCTGTAGCAAATCGTTTTTTCAACTACCATATAAGTCATACTTGTATGCTTGCAACATTTCACCCAAATACATTAACTATATAGACATCAAATTATTTCTATTGGGAAAATTATATCGAAGCTACAAGGGACAAAATATTTCCTAAGAAAATATAATAAATTTATATATATATAAGGAATCTAACATTACATACCATGATCTCTACTGAAGAATTATTTTTATTTGTTCTCCAACATCATTACAACATATTGGTTGAAAAGAAATGATATTGATCTGTCTATCACATGTTCCCGTGATTATTTTACATTCCGTACAACTTTTTTAAATTATAGTATTGTCATCATTGTATTGAACCATGATTTTCATGTTTCAAATCCAAAAATCTCCCATTTTTTATGGATCATAATCTTCTGGAGGATGGAACTAATCATGAAAAAATAATAAAGGAAAATAATATATTTGAATTTATCATTAACCACTAACAATAATATTTAATCATATACTAGTAGATGAGGGATCTGATGACCCCATAATTGATGCATCTAGAGGTGGAGTAGCCTCTGTGGTCGGTTAGATATCTATAAAAGGATTACTCTGTATAGTAGATGATGAAATGTGTAATGATGGAGGGATAAAACCCGATGGATAAACCTATATAGCAGGAGTACTCAGCTTTTCGAGCATGTAAGAGAATTTTGATTTTATTACATCGATTGTGAAATCTTGTGTGAGAAGATATCATTAGGTGTGTCATCAGATAGATATTATAATGGAGGGAATCATGAGACCCTATTCTAGTGATAATTAGTGAATCTTATCATGATGTGGGATATATAGGTTTAGGTGGGAAGGAAAACTAACATCGAGTTTTTTAGTCCGTTTGAGATCGTGCAATGAGATAGAGAGGTTGCCTACCACTATTCACTATTCCTAATATCCAGAGTGGGTGCACGAGTCTCCCATGTGTCACAAAGGAGAAGATAAATACACGTTACTATGCACATCATTGAAGAGAGAAGAACTTTTGAGAATGGATCATCCCCTCTCATTCGTGTGCAATGACAGTATAGAAACATCTTGTAGTATTTCTAAGAGTATGAGAGCTATTCGTGAGCTTGGTATCCCAAGTTATTTTTCCCTAATTTAGCTTTTTGGGGATGGAAATTTTGATGGATTGAATGATTTTGATACATGGTTCTTCCTTGTAATAGTTTTTTAAAATTTTTACATATATTTATAGATCTAGGAACAAAGACAACATGAAATTTCGAGGCTCTGTATGCCTGAATTTAATATTATAAAAAATTTATGTATTTTAATACAATTCACATAATAGAGAATGGATATATCAAAACTAATATCATATATCGGATATAATAGTCCATGGTTGAGTCAGGAATGTGGCATTTACACTAGGTGGAGCATAACTTTTTTCCGTATGGGACTTTTGTAAGGAATATCCCCAATTAGAAAAATAATAATTAAAATAATAAAACCATATTATTTTATCTCGAATTACTAATAAAATAAATTTTTTTCAGTGACATGGATTGTAAATATGAGACCTCCGTTGACTTCAAAATGGGGTGTTTTAGCTATGTGGAACATAAAATAAGAGGGCATGGGAGTTTCAGATTCCTCACCGAGTGTGACATCTATAAATAGAGATTTATGGATTTGGGATTATGGTAAGAACAAATCCATTCTCTCTATACTATTTCCATCTCTCCCCTATTTATCATAATTTTTCTTCCATTCTTAATCGAATTGTTGATCAATCTCTTCTGAAACCATGGTAGATCAGAGCGGGATCATTGCAGGTGCGTCATCAATGACTGATAAATAAACCAAGGCAGGATTCATCACTTTGGATATATGTTTGAAAATTTCCTTGAATAATCCTCTTTTATTCAATTTCCAATTCACTTTGAATATTATTTGTTGATGGTCACACAAACACAGCCACCGATTAGTGTTCAAAACCAAATTTTTTTTCCCCTTTCTTGGTCCATTTGTTGAATATGTTTCCTTTTAAATTTCAAGACACTGAATCACCATTGTAAAATAATATAGAGGTCGGTGTTGGGAAGGTATCATCACATGTATCACCATTATAGTTTCATGTTCATGTTTGGGTAAATGTAGGAGGCCTCATGGTTCGTGGAAGGGACAACTGAAGCACCGACGCCAGCGGCGACACTCGGTGGTGCCGTGGTGGACACAATTTCTATTGAAGGTGGACTAGCATGTGAGCCAGTTTAGGTGGTCAGTGAGAGAAAGTCATGTGTTAGGATGGTGGAGTGGTGTTGGAGGGCTCATGAGTGGAGGTGACGAGACTGAGGGACGCCAAGGTAGAAATAATTATAGCATAGCATGATGGTTAGGTTGAGAATCTGGGAAAGCGTCATGGTAGTGGGTCAGCATGGATAGTGTATGAGGCTGTGCGCTTGGGAGGATTCAAGAAGACTAAAATTGTGATTATCATAGGAGTAGCCAGTGGGGCTTCAGCGTAGTAGGATGGTCAAGCAGGGGACTCCGGGGTGTGGTAGTTGCGGCGCCTGACCTGAGTGGGTAGCGACCCGTGAGATCTATAGGGTGTTGCGCTAATGGAAAATGGCAAGGGGGACACTGAGGTGGTGTTACAATGTGTAGAAGTTGGGTCCTATATGGGCCACAAAGTTGGGCCGTGGGATGGTGGTTCGAGGTGGGATGGCCTATGTAGAGTGGTCTAGCCAAAATTGGTCGTACTGGAGTATTTTGGGCCATATGGAATTAAATGGCTATATCTCCAGCAATGGGTGTCCATTTGATTGGTCGTCTATGGACCCAAATCCATCTCAATGTGATGGATCATTTTAGATACTTTTGGGAATTTTATGACTTGGAATATGGGTTGGTATACATGAAATTCCTAAACTTAATAACAATAATTTTATTATTATTATTTGGGGTTCTTTTGTCTGACATATCTTTTAAATGGAATGTCTGTTTGAGACACTGTTTGTAGCAGCACAACCCTAGTCTTTGTGTGGAAATTTCAGGAATACATCATGGTGTTTATACTAAATTCAATGTGTGGGACCCCTGAGGTCTAGTTTAATGTGTTGTGTTGAAATGCATCTTTTTTAAACAGGTATCTATTTTGAAAAAATTAACAGGAAATCCCATGTTCTTTTTCAGGATGATTGAAATGGGGTAATATTTATAATCGATTTTGGGATTGAGTTATGGTCCCCATTGTACGTCATTCAAGTGAAATGTAGATATATAATAATTTTCCACCGGGTTTCTATTTGGGACGAATGAGTATTCTACCTTTTGTGTTTTTCAAAAGTATCACTACATTGTGATCAGATGGACAAGAAGACCCTTTTGTGATATCTTTAATTGAGAAAACATGAGAGGAATATTAGTGTAATTTCTTCTTTTGTGTTTTATGAAAACCCTATCCTTAGATATGAATCCAATCATGTGAGAGTGGATAAGCTATATTAAGAGATGCAGTCAAATATTCTAGAGTGGCTTGTGGAGGTATGCTAAGGAATTTCATTTTGTCCCATCAAATAAAGAATGATTGTCTTGTGATTGATACCCTTTTGGATAGATATGATGTGAACTCTGGGAGTATACTAGCATGCCTTATGGGTACTTGTTCATATATTAGTACCCAATTATGGCTAGGTACATGACCAAGCGATGAGACAGGGTCACACATCGTGTGATCCCCATAGACACCATGTACCAATTTATGAAACTTATACAATTCATTACTCCTTATTTTGTACTTAGATATTTACATGCAAGTAGCTTATCGTGAGTTTTTTACACATAGAACATGACAGTTTCTTCTTTATTTGAATTTTATTTACGATGTGTGATGTTCTGGGAGTTGCACTTACCTGGGGAAGTACTCGATGACTGTAGTGACATTTTTTTGGGTGGTACCATCTAGTGGGGGTTGATAGCATTCCTTGGTGATTTTCAAGAGGCACCATCTAGTAGGGATAGAAAGATTTCCTTGGTGATTTTTGAGATTCATCATCAGTAGGGTTGTCCATAGTTACCAAATGTTTTTATAATAGGTACCATCCAATAGAGATGGCCAAAGAAATTCTTGGTTTACCTCCAGCTGGGCTAGGAAGTTTTTTCCAATGGATGAATTAGGCCAACCTCTAGTTGGGCTGGGAAAGTATCCTATTTGATAGTTTCAGACATACCTATAGGGGTTGGGTAGTGGTTCCCGTCGACTTTCATGTGATGATCCCCCCAGATGTAGTACGTCACAGATACTAGATGCCTAGGGGGGAACTCTCCAGCTAGGCTGGGCATGGTTCTCTGGCCTTGAGATGACCTCTCGATTGAGCGACACTATGACATGTCATTCTTTGATTTACCATTGGACTCACGAGGATGAGGGACACATTTCTAACCATGACATGTCATTGTGAACATACCTAAAATCATGACGGAGAGACATTTCCACCAAAAGAGAATAGTGTCAAGGTGTGGGGATTGGGTCTCATTGACTTGTAGATCAGAGAAGAAACGTGGGATGCTGGTTATCGATGGTGGTTACTTAAGGGACTATTGTTTACTCACATTATTGGGATGAGATTTTATATGGAGATCCCCTTACTCTATCTCATTTGGGATTCATTGCCTAATCATATATATATATATATATATTCAATTTCCAATACCCTGAACGTGGTTTTTTGTTACTCCCATTATATGAGAGGGGAAGACGCGCGTGGTATGCCACATGCATTCCATTTATAGATTCTCATGGTTGTACATGTCTACTATCCTACTATAGGTAACAAAGACACCACGATAAGTTCATCTGCTCATAGTTTCTAGCTCCTAGTGTTTGGATGAGCTTACTTCACTCCATTGTTGGGTTGAGTTGTTCTCATTTTATTTTACCTTATACTATCAAATATTTTTCTTTTTTATTTTATCTCACACATCTTCCCCAACACATTCTCGAGGAGTCCTACTAAGTATTTATATACTCACCCCAACATGGGATTTTCTCGCACATGTTGTTCTATATGTAGACGAAAAATAAGTTCATCATGACATTACAGGAGCATAGGGATATGATATCTTAGACCACATATAGTTGTTGTATCTAGGGATTCAGAAGTGGGGCTTTCACGATTATTTTACAATTTCATTTACTACTAGGTTCGGTCACATTACAAGTTGTGTGTGTATTTTCCCCTTTTACTTTATAATTTTACATTATTATACTTTTACTATTTAGTGGTTCATGCATGTTTGGATTTTTTATAGAATAGTTGAATCATTCATTCCACATCCTTTTCACTTTTTCATTGTGTTTTGTATGTGTGTGTGTACTTGTTCTATGAAAAATGCCTCTCCGAGTTTTTTATGCCTTTGGTGCCAGTCTCCCGCCCATGGCGTATAGTGGAAGGCTATTGGAAGGCTTGAGGTAGTTAAATCTTGAGCCCCAATATGGGTTAGTTCCTGGAAATTGGAAACCATTATATTTAAACAAGGAAATATGAGCATGTTGTATTTTTATGTGGCTGTAAATGGGAAATGTATTTACCTTTCATCTAAAACGGGTTGGTTACCTTCTAAAATGTGTAAATGTATCCCTATAGGTCATTTGGTGCAAGTTTATTATTATATAACCATCTAGGGATGTCTTGAAATTTTAAAAATTAGGAAACTTCTATTGAGTGGCATTTTGACGAAGCTATGTTGCCTTAATGGGACCCTTGTAGGCCTCGTTCTTTTTTTAATTACCTTAGTTTTATAATTAGTACACTATTTTCTTTTTAAATCTGTTATGTTTTTATGTATTTATTTTAAATTAATGTAGTGACTTGAAAATGGGACCCCATGTGGTATCCTTAGTTCAAACCCTCATGTAAGGGTAGTTTAAATTCCTCTTTGAGTTTCCTTGAATGGAAAAGGGAGAAATTTTTTGTTCTCTTTTGCCTTTTAGATATTTTGTAAATTATAGGCTCTTGATACTAATGAAATTATAGTTTTTATGATATGGTTATTGGGTAAGTTCTTATTCTTTTATGAGAGTTTGGTCAAAGGTAGGTTTCATCCATAGAGATTATCAACTTTGATAAATGTTGTGATCTTTCTATTATATGATACCATTCAGGTTTCATTGTCCATAATATAAATTTTAGCATTTAAATGACACCCTTGATTAGAAGGTGGTCATATTATACATTAACTTTTATGGTGTGATCATCAATTAATGCTTTGTTTTATCCTGTTACACATTCTAGGGGAATCGTTGGATACAATATAGGTTATGTGGCCCTATATTTTTTCTTATTACTGGATAAAGTGGTGTGTCATAATCTAGGTTAATGTATAAATGAGGAAATACTACTCTGGTTAATATATACTGTATGGACCTCCTAATACTCAAATAAATCGGGAAGAAAATCTATGGATATTATCAAATATGTTTTGTCTTGATTTTGAAACTAGGGTGTATTATGAGCTCATGTATATAGTGAACCTATAGTGATAATCTGTGTAATGAATGTGTTGAGTTTGGTTGAATCATTGATCATTATTCTATTGACTATGTTCATGGTTCATCTGTAGAGTCGAGTGACCAGAGTGTTACAATATATCATGTACATCCCAATGATCTAGATGGAATTCAATGAAGATCAAGTGTTTTATAATTCCATACAATTTGGTTTTTGACATTATTAAAAAAATATTTTATGTGTTTGAGAGTGATTTGGAGGAGTATCACACATACATTTATGGTGGTTCTAACCAAATGCACTACTGAGTGGCGGGTTAATAAATTATTTTGATTACTTGGACATTCCTAAAGGTGGGGAGCATAATGTCAATTTTTGGGAATAAGTTTCCTTTCAATTAGAGGGGTGACAACGAATAAGGACCATGTGAAATTTTTAGTTTTACTCGAATTCCATTTAGACATGTGTGTTCTGAATAATTCTAGTGCTTTATCCAATGAATTACATTTATGTGGTTGTAGTTGTATCAAAACATTGAGAAACAACATTGGTTTGGGATTTTCTTCATTGTATAAGCATGAAAAATCATTGAATTCCTTGTTCGATAAAAGAATCATGCTTAAGTTGACGATGCACCGACATGTGAAGTAGAGATTCTTCTGAGAAGTCGACCCACAATAGTTAAACATTTAGTCTCTTGGTTTCATGGTCAATTGAAAATAGTTTAATTTTACTATTTTTCTCATATAAATGATATGAGAATATCCCCTATCTTTACATCATCCTTGATGCACTAATAGGGTGTCATATGATGGTGTATTCTATATGTGAATGGAATTGTAAGTGTTTTGCACCTTTAGTTTAATGTTATAGTGGATATTGTGTCTCATAAATGGTGAATAACATGAGATTTGTCAAGTTTTATTTATTATAAAAATGTTTGGAGTGTTCATGTTGATTTCAGGAGGTTTTTATGACCCTGTTAGAAGCAAGTGATGGTTGATTCTCATGTGGATGTTTGGGCACGATGATTTGGGAAATGTATTGGGTAAATTTTCAAGGTTCTGTTATGGTTTTTTGTATCCACTTTGATGATGGATTTTCTCAAAATTAAAATATGGTGGTGGGGAACTAAGGTATATAGTTTGGAGAACTATGGTGGAAATGTTTCCAGTTAATGATGTAATTGGTGTTTTGAGCTGGATGGACTTCGGTTGGAGCCACATTATTATATCAGTTTTTTTATGGGAATTGGCCCATGTTTTCACCGGTTATGTGCCTTTAGAAGAAGTTTATACATGAGATATGATTTGAAGGTTTATAAATTGAGTAAGGTGATTAGGCCATGAGTTTTTGACTGATGGAGGATTGGAAATATTTTTTGGAATCTATATGTACCTTCATTGATACAAACCATGGGTAGCCATTAGAATTTCTGAAACTATGAGAGATGGATCCAAAAAATTTGTGCTATGAGGGGTGGAGAGGATCAGACTGAATGTGTTACGATTTTATTTCCTAGGTTAGTGTCTTATTTTATTTATGTCCTATTGTGTGGTGGTTCAGTTATATTACCTAGAATTTTCTCTTATTTTGATGTTTGTAAAGATGAGTTAAGGTTGATTCATTCTTAAGGATCATCAGGTGGTGAATGTGAATCATAGTGGGGAAATTATTTTCGGGCAAGTAATCTATTCGTACTATATGTGTTATTATGGAATGAACATGATTAGGTAGAAACATGGATAATGAAAATTGATAGGTGGGTAATGGATCAACCTCTGGCATTGGATGTTTAGAGAAATGTTGAAGTGTGGCCTGGGGATGAACCATCATAAGGTGCAGAGGTTGTATGATCTATAAATTTCATATAAATATGAACCTATTTAAATTTTGTTTAATATTACATTTTTGTGGATAGTCAAGTGGTAAATGTGGGTATGGGATGTTTTGAGGATGTTCTGGTAGTGTGGGACAAGAAATAAGGAGAAAATAGGAAAAATAGTGTGCACTGCATGGTTAGCACATGGTGAGTACAAACAATTCACCTGGCACTCGAAACCATGTGGTATGGCCTCCTTTTGGATAGATGATAGAGCACGATCACCGTATGGTTTTCCAAAATTTTTGGGTATATCTTAGATATCATACGACCCTTAAAAAGTGGGAAACATCCATTTTTCCTCTATGTATTATTTCTTTCTCCCTCGATTTCCTCCCATTCAACCCCCTATTGCTAGTATGACAAACCAACAACCCAATCCTCTTCCATCAGTGATTACCCTTTGATTGTTAGAAATTTTATGTGTTTTTTAGTGGGAATTTAATCTCTATGAATGTATTTGACTCCGTTTCCACATTTTTTGGAAGATACTTTGTATGTGGTTCCCAATACTTTTAAAAACAAAAAAACCTCACCTTTCCAATAAATTCATAGATGGATATTTAAATGGTGGTGGTGTTTTTGTTAAAGGTATAAATTATGTGAAATGCTTCTAATAAAAACGAGGTTATTTATCTTAATGATTTTCCTTTTTGTCTTGATGTGTTATATATGTATGTAATTGTGATAATATGCTTAATTGATGTTTATAAATGAATTTGGTTATGGGAAATGATCGTAACCTTATAAAGAATTGTTATACCACCCATGGAGCCCATTGGGTTTGTCAAGGATGTGAGACCAAACCTAGGACTATCCTTGGGGGATGTGAAATCTTTAAAAATGGTTAAATGAATTGGTAAATGTTCAGTTAGAGTAATTATTAGAATGAATGGGTATTAGTTAGTATGTAGCTAATGGTCATGGTTAAGAGGATGATTAAAATATCATATTCATGGGTTGTGATTTTTCTAGATTTCTTTTGAAAATTGTTTAAATGGTAGGAATTATATTTTGATACAATATTGGAATAAAATTAAAGAAAAATGATGCTTTGAAAGTGGGTAATGATTCAAAAGGCGGTGTTTACATCAATGTGATTTGAAAAGGTTTTTTCTTATTAGATATTGAATGATTATTTGAAATGGGGGCATGGCCTATTTCATTTAAAAAATGTCTAATTTTTTTCAATGGTATGAAATGATAATTAAATCCATGGGGCATTTTTTTTGTTTTTTAAGAGAAATTATAATTTTTTAAATGGTGGATTCATGATGCTTTCAAATGAGTATTTTGAATTTTGTTTTATGACATGATTTTTTAATTGTTTGTTGGGATAATTTTAATTGATATTATATGTGGGTTAGTGATATTAAACCAATTATGATTATATTAGCATGTTAACATGGTTATGAAATGAAATAAATGATAAATGTTCTTGGTTAATGACATAATATAAGGGGTTCTTGGCATGGTGGTGTATTTCCTAATGGGTTATGGTGTATAATATTGATATGTATAACAATTTATGATTATAAATGATAAATGTGTAAAATGGTAATGGTTTGGGTCTGGTAAATGTGTTATGGTTAAAGAATCTTGTAAACATAGCTTGGTAGTATGTCAGGTATTGAATTGAGGTTCTAATCCCTTTTGTCTGGTTGGAATGAGGCTCTAAACCACACCAATATAATTCAACAAATATGGTGTCAGCCTGACAATAAATACCTCAAAAGATTACATTTTATGAGGCTACTTGGATTGAGTCTCTAAGGTAAGTTTTATGTAATGTAGGTTTGGGATGTTGGTCTAAGGCTATATACATCCCAACATATGGAATAGTGTTGTTTGGGATTTGGGGATAAGGCACTATACTTCCAAAACACATGAAAAATTCTTGTTTACCTAACTAAGGATCGATGGTATGTTTATAAATTAATATTACTAAATACCCTTCAGATTAAAAGCATGTTTAACCCTAGTGTTATGTCTTAGGCCCCCAATGTGACAGGAGATAGTTTAGTTGATTGGTTGTAACTATAAAACTCAAGAGATAAAATTTTCACATAGGAATTTTCTAAAGGGTGAGATATGTTCCTTTTGTTTCCATTTTTTATTTCAATTTCTTACCTTCATACACTCTTGTACATATTGGTTATCTATTTATACATCCTTAGTGGAGTAATACTATGTTGTAATGACACGCTGCAAAATCTACTAGAGTTCTTGGATACCCGAGCAGATGGTATATGTTTTCATGTACAAGTTTCGATCAATGATTGGGTGTTTGGTTCAAGCATGGGCTGTTTGGTCGGAGAATGGAATGTGAAGACCTGGTTGGTACTCGATTTTGTTTTTGAGGATTTTTTTTAGTTTTCTTTAGGGTTTATTTTGTATCAGTTCCAAAAATATAGAGTGTATATTTCATTTCTGTTTTAGGTCATCCTTTATTTTAGTTAGAATTTATCACATGATACCCATCTATTAGTTCTTGAAGTTAATTATATCATCTTATATTATTTATATTGTGGAGATACTCTAATATGTGGGTACTTTCTCACCAAATATTCTTTATATACCCATGATATTAGTCAGTAGCCTCTAGCGTATGGGGAAGCATTTATGGAGTAATGTAACAACCCAGCTCAGCACACCAGATTTAGTTTCTACCAGGTTGAGGACATTACACATAAAAAAGTTTCCTATATTTGTAATTATAAGATATATAATATTATTAATATTACAAATTTTGTAAATTTTAATGTGAATTTTATTCAGAATATAGAAGGATATCACATAAACTAGTAAAAAAGTGATTTATAATGATATTGTTTCACATCAATTATCAATAACCGATTTGGTAAATAAAACATTGTTATTTTAGTTTTCTATTTATAAAAGTCATCTTTTATGAAAAAATTTATCACATAAGCTATTGAATAAATAACATGGAAAATAAATCACAGAAAAAATTCTCATATTTTATTGAAGAATTGATTTCAAAAAAATATATTTAACATTGGTTATTAAAAAATTGATGTGACAAATATTTTTAATTCATATTTTTCATCCAAAACTAACGTTAAAATACATTTTCATTTCAATTGGGGGTTGAGAGCAGTCATTTTGGATTCATTCATTCATGTGATGACCTTTTCTATTCTCTCATGTGGTAAACCGTAAAACATCAGAATTTTATTTGTGGCCTTAAATAATTTATTTCTTCATTCTATGACATCAAGTGTTTTCATTCATTGATCTATGAAATTGAATTGATTTTATTTTGAATCCACCACCACCAACAACCACCAGACATTATTGTCCAATGATTAGGCATTTTTCCCATTCGCACATCCTTCCCAATCGTCCTAATTCTAGTTTCAATTTATGATCTGTGTTTCTTTATTTTTCATGTATCAAAGGTAGTTTTTTTATTTGTGTTTCACGTTTCAAAATAATTTCAGGTTTTCATTAAGTTAAAATGTATAACCAACAACCACTATCACTTGTCATTGCCTATTTCTTACTACTTTATCCCTTTTTTGTCTCCTTCTCAATCATCCAAGAATGAATATTAATTTAAGCTATATATTTATTGTTTTCATTTTCATTGCATCAATTTTATTTCTATTTATATTTTGATTAAAAATTTTCCATTGATGTTCCATTATATTATGGTTGGAATCCACCACCACATTACACCATCACTCACCATTAGTATCCACTTCTACCCTCCTCACATTTGTCTCACCTTCTCAATCCAACCGTTTTTTATATCAATTTATTGTTTGCATTTATTGATTCTATTTTATGTGCATCCATGTAATTATGATTTTTGTTTATAATTCATATTTTAAAATGATATTAAATTATCTTTTCTATTTTTATTTTATGTTCAAATTATTCACACATCTTACATAATGTTTTATTTAAGATTTATTGTTTTCAGATTAAGGTTTCTCATATTTTATTAATGAATGTTAATTAAATGTATTCAATGTTTTATTAAAGGGTTAAAATTATGTGACACTTTGGTGAAATATTTTTTGGGATTCTTTATTATTTTTTATGAATGTACATATGGTATTAAATTAGAAAATAAAATATCATATTTTAATAATTTGATATTCTTAATGATAATAATGATTCGAAGTTTGAATTAAACATTGCGAACATATGCTGAATAAGATAACAGTTTCAATGATTTTTTTTAAATTTATAAGGGTTATGTTCTAAAAAACATTTGTTTCTAACCTGAAAATATTTAAATATTTTGAAGTTAAAATAAAGAGAGAGGTTAAATATCACTTAAATTTTTATGGTTATAAATTGTGTTTCAAAACTTGGATTTGGAATCATTATACTGGGAAGAATAATCATTCTACTGATTATGATCATTTCAAAGATGTTATGTTTAATAAGATTAAAGAAATGATTTTAGATATTGGGGAGATTCAAATAAATAGTAAACTAAAAAATAACCTTATATATGGTGATGTTGAAAAACCATTGTATCTATGTAGTACCCAATTTATTATTTTGTCAAATGTATTTTCATTTATTAACAAGATGGTAAAAAAATTATGAAGTGAAAATAGTTCTATAGATTGGATATAGATGTTTAAATAATAACTTCTTAAAGATAATGATTACCTAGATTGACATTATAATGTGAGGAAAATAGTATCCCCAAGCGGGTTTTGGTACATGACAATACATTCATACCCAAATGAATATGTTATTTATTGGAATAAATACCAATGTATTCTATAATATAATAAATATAGTAAATCATGGTATATGTTGAATGAAAAATCCCAAGTTAATTTAGTAGTTATATATTCTTCATTCCAAGGAAATCAGTTTTCTTCCTATAACTCCTCATTTTAGACACTTATTTTCCAATTCAAATGAAGAAAAAAGGCTGTGATGTCATGAATATGATTGTATGTGTATTGAATGTAATTTCATTTATGTAATTACCCATAATGTAATAAAATTGATCAACATTTTCCTATATTCGAAAATGAATTTATAATTATTAAAATAGGAATATGTATATATGGAATGAATCTATATAAAATCCGTAGTGGAACAAATAGTTCATGAATTTTTTTATTGCTAATTTGAAGATTATATCCTAAAATCTTTATGAAGAAAATTTATTTAATATTATGTTTAATGGTATCTAGAAAAAAATTGATGGTAAATGATATTAATGTTTTCTTATCACTATTAATTGATGGTTTATAACCTTTATATGAGGAATGAATTAAGGTGTTTGATTATAATAAATTGAATCTTTTTCAGCAACAAATAATCATTATGTTTACTATAAATGAATTCATAATATATGGAAATTTCATTTTATAAATTGTTATGGGGCATAAATATTTTTTATATGTAAACAACATAGTCTGCATTATCAACTAAAACATGGGATAAAATTTGTATAAATGGTTCATCATGTAATTTTATATAGATAAATCCTATAAATGATTAATAATTTAATTCAATAGATTACTGGATTTATTTATTTCTCCCAAAAATTTTCCACATATTATTATTTTGTGAGGGTGAAGCATTTATGTAACATTTAGAATGATAAAAAATCTGGTAATGACAGAAATATTACTCTAAAACTATCAATATATTTTGAACATCCATATTGAAGATATTATGAGGTCAAACATAACATTTATTTCAGACACATGGAGAATAATATGTGTTACATTGTGATTATTACATTTTTACATAATAAAGGAGATATTAATATGGGTTGAATTTAATACAAGACCTGAGTTCAAGGGGAATACATTTTTATTTAGTTCCTACTCTTGATATAAGATGAACATACCAACCTATGCCTAGTCATACATTATCTAAGTGGGAGAAAATTATATTTTTTTATTGTATATATTATATCAGAGAGACAAAGGGTTATTCTTCAAAGGTAAGAAAATATGTTTCACTAAATGATTTGAAGTCGATAGGTATGAAGTCTCATGATTTTCATGTCATGATGCAACAAATCATACAGGTTTCACTGGATAGAATATTTCCCATGCATTTCAAAATTACTATGATGAAGGTGTGTTATTTATTTCAATTCAATTTATAATAAGGTGATTGATCTAAATGCTTTGAAAATTTTGGAAATTGAAGTTGTATTTATAATTTTTCTATTTAAAATTTATTTTTTTCCATCTTTTTTTTGAAATTAAAGGGAATTTATGGTTTTTTGGTGAGAAAAATGAATCTTTTTGGAACTATATATCTACATAAGATGCATCCATTATAATGGTGAATGATGATATTGAAGGTTCTTGTTTATAATCCATATTGAAAATTATCTTCCACTGTTGAGAAATATATTTTAATAGTGGTCATATAGTTTTGTAGAAGCTACTTGTATATAGTGGAGCACATAAATTTCCATATCTCTTATCATGAATTAGAAAATTATGGTAAAAAGTGGATACGTGGATTAAATGTGATGTCATTAAAAGATTAATAGATAAGGAATTTATATGTATAAATCATGAATAACAAATATTATAAATTTCCATATATAACATTGAACATTAATGTGTTAAAGCAATGATATCCAAAAATAAATATTTTATGATTTTGAATTAGCATAACAAAGAGTTTGGTCTATTTTTTAAAGATAATATGCTTGGTAGGCCATTTGAATCTAAATACTTGAAATTTTTAGTGGCCGAACCGTGTTTAAATTTCATATCATTGTCTCGTTATGGAATTAATGGCTATGCATTTATTATGAATGATCATGACAACATAAGTTCTGTAAGAACCCAGATCTACTTTTAGGGTATGGATTTCCTTTTTCTGTAGTTTTTAAGAAAAATGAATTTTCTTGAAATTTTCGAAGTACACGCCGTGTACTTTATAAGTACATGCCGTGTACTCCTTCCTGGCTTGATGTTGTGTGCTAGCCGTGTCCGGGCCACACACACGGTGTGTAAGGATGAGGTAGAGGCCAGTTAATTTGGAGTATAGAAAACTGAAGTTCATGTCGTCTACTCAAGAAGTACACGCCATGTACTTTTTTTCATTAAATGGACCGGGGTCGTGCCTAAACTCAGATTTCATATTCTTCTCTAGATTTCGTCTGCCCGGGAGTGACCGTACAACCGAATCTTCCCCGATCTCCCGCCTCACCATCCATTATCTGATTCGAGCAAGGTCAATTGTGTTGGAATCGCAGCGGTGAGTTCTACCTTCTGCTTTATCCTTGTTTCTTGATTCCTCCTTGCTTTCATGATATCGTGGGATGATCATTTTTTTGTTTTCTCAGATATATTTTGTTCTAAGAGGAATTTGTCGTCGTGGTCCACATATATCGATCTTCTAGGATCGAGGTAGGTGGTTTGTGAATTTCCATATAAACTTGATGAATATTATGTGCAAATTCCACCAACACCCATGAATGAGGTATTGCGTGTTACCTGGTTTGCTCTTCTATTTTCCTGCTTTGCTTGATTGCTGTAGTAGAGGTTTATGCTTGTGAGTAGAGTAATTTAATTTGTGCTCTGGTTGCTTTTCCATGCTTGTTCTGACTATTCTGCATTTTTCTAGTTTCTATGCTTAGTCGTAGGATAGTGGAACTACTAATTTTTATGTTGTTGAACCTTAGTTGATAGCCAAGTAGTTCTTTAGGTTACTTGGACGATGTACGCGCACTGAGCATGTTTTATCTTTCACTCAGGACTATGAGAACCCAGAGTAGTAGACCATAGAAAGAATCGACGAAAGGTCTTCTCTCGAGTGTCTTTTAATACGATGCAAGACTATATGTGGAATTGACATTTAGTGCTTCCCCAGAGAGTCTGTAGATCCTCAACGTGGGCCACAGGGGTAATTGACATTGAGTGCTTCCCTAGAGAGCCTTTAGCATGATACGAGACTATAGGGGGAATTTATGGTGAGTGCTTCCCCAGAGAGTCTATTAATTTTATAGCTAACCAGAGGGGTGAGACTGTGTGTGCCTCCTAGAGGGTTTCTAGTACTTGTGGGTTGAACCATAGGGGTTAGGCTGTGATAGATACCCAGAGGGTTACATGTTTTCTTCTAGTTACTAGCTGTTTACTTGTGTACATATTTGTTAGAACTGTGGATTGTAGCTGCTTGTGCTTTCCTTTTTTTACTTCTTTTTGTTATATTACTGCCATGTATTCATTGAATATTAGGCATAGATATTTGGGTGATTGCCTAATGGGATTGTATCTCACACCCTATTTGGGCCATGCTTTTGGGCCCAAGAAGACTATGTTGCTGCAGGTATAGATAAGGGAAAGCGCCCTTCTACATCAGGTTCTTGATTTCACTAGAGCTAGAGAGAATGGGACGAGCCATGACTCGCGATGCTGAGCAGCTTATTTTGTTTTCCTTTTCATTTTGTTTTCAGTTGTATTACAACACGTTGTTGTGTTTGATTCTATCCATAGATACTTGTACCTGCTGAATTATTTTCATTATTGTTATATATCTACATTGCTTCCGCTGTTTGGTTTCTGTTGTTATGAATGTTGTTACTACTTCTGCTATTGACTGTTGTTTTTCCGTTGTATACCTTAATGAATGAGGGCATAGTTTCCCCACCGACTTACCAAGGCCCGCGCTGCTAGTCGGCAGCCTCTGGAATTTGTGGAAACACGCTTGAGGTCATGTGGAAAACCGGGTACGGGGCACCAGTGGAGGGGCTCTAGATTCGGGTCGTTACAAAGTTGTTTTAGAGGAGTTCTTTTCTCTTACTTTACTATTTGGAGACCATAGCTAGAGATAGGACGGATTTGGTACTTGTTATTAACCTGGGCTCGAGAGTAGATAACATGTGTACAGGGAAAATCCATACTACCTCGTTAATTACAGTTGCTGGTTTTGAGATTTTATAGTCAATCTGATTTCACCTATAGTGATTCACATGGCTTGTGCTATTTCTGTTTTGATATTTCGGGTCTATTTCTGTTGCAGCTCGATAGGATGAGGGTATTCCATCTCATGCATCGTATATGAACTTGTATAAATCACATGCCATGCATTCTTTCCATTTTATCTAGGGTGTATTAGCGATTTCATGCTATTGTGATATACTTTGTGTATATTATGCATGCTGTTGTGATAGTTGCTTGTTAGATTCTCTACTGTTATGTTAAAAAAACTGTTTGTTTTGTTCCTTTCTTAAAGTGAACGCCAAAATTTTGGTTCTTGAGGTGTTATGGGCCCTCACAAATTGGAATTGGGAACTTTTTTCTCCTTGTTTTTAGTGTTTTTGGAGTTCTGTGCAGTTTCTGAGCTACTGCCAGAAGAACCCAGAATACACAGAGTGTACTTTTTGGATACACGCCGTGTAATTTTCAGGTCGTGTCACTGACCGTGTGGGAAGAAAAAAGTGTGGTGAAAGTAACTTCGGGAACACGCTGTGTACGGGAGCTACATGCCGTGTAGGTTTGGAGCCGTGTAACCGGCCGTGTCACTAACAACACGGGTCGGGGAAGCACGGGTAGAACACGCTGTGTCCATAGGGAACACACTGTGTAGTCCTGTCTAGGTACCCGGCCGTGTCACAAACAACATGGGCCGGCATTACATTCCTTTCCACACACCGTGTTTGTTCGGAACACGCAGTGAAGTCTTTCCCATGTACCCGACCATGTCACGAACAACACGAGCCGACGTTACCTTCCTTTCCACCCTCCATGTTTTTTCGGAACACGCCATGTAGTCTTTCCCAGGTACCCAGCCGTTTCACGAACAACACGGGACGATGTCTCCTTCGCCTATATAAGCCGTGTTTGTTAGGATCACACCGTGTAGGGTCCAGCCATGTAGACGGCTGTGTACTCAACCACACGGACCGCAGAAGCCTTGTATAGTACATGCCGTGTTTGTGTAGAACATGCCGTGTAGTCTCCGGTTAAGTCAGACCGTGTGGGTTAGCCGTGTAAGGACACTTGGGCAGGGGATAGTTTTCAAGCACACGTCGTGTGTTGAGGTCCATGCACCGTGTAGTTTGAGGTGTACACGACTTGTAGGGTGGGAGTACACACCCATGTCAGTGGTTTAAGAAGACACGCCATGTAGTTTTTATACCTGCCACGTAGTCGTGTTTTGCAATCTTGTTTGTTTTTCTTCCCCTGTTCCCATTTTGTACTCTTGTGTTCTCTGTCCTTGTTTTCCTGATCTAAGGTGTGCTTTTGATCATTCAGAGATATGCCTCCAAGACGTCCTCCTATCATAAGTCTGTCATCAGGCAGTGATTAGACGCCAAATATGGCTGATCAGGGACTTCCTGTTGATCCCCTCTTCGAGGAAGCCTTGTCCCGGTTGTTGTACCAGTTGTAGGCGCTGATGCGCAGATCATGGAAGGATTCATGAAGATGATGCAAGCCTTCCAGGGAGGACCGCCTCCTGACTCTTCTATGGAAGACTTGACGCGGGTCTTTCAACAACAGCATCCTCCCACGTTCTTGGGGAGGGAGGACCTCAGGATGCAGAGTCATGGTTGGAAGCCATGCTGACTATCTTCGAGCATCTTGAGATGCATCCAGAGATGCGGGTCAAGCTCGCCACCTACATGCTCTAAGACACCACCAAGAGGTGGTGGGACATGGTCTCATAGGCGGGTCAATAGTAGGCTATGACTTGGGAGGAGTTCCAGCGCGTGTTATATGACTACTTCTACCCAGAGACCCTAAGGGCCGATCGAGACCGGATGTTCATGAGCTTAGAGCAGGGTACTCTATCTATCATGGAGTATTCCTCTCGTTTCACCGAGCTGCAGCGTTTCACACCCCTCTGGGATGGAAGTGGGGTTTTCATGGCGAGGAAGTTTGAGGATGGACTCAGGTGGGAGATCCCTCGCAGGTGAACATCTTCCAGTTGACTTCCATTACTTCCATCGTCAACCAGGCACTGATTGTATAGCACAATATGAGAGACTCCGGAGCTGCGAGCCAGGGCGGTTCTACTTCCAGAGTTATCTTTCCTCCAGATGACAGCAAGAAGCGCCATAGGGAGCCTATACGTGGTGATTCGAGGAAGCAATACGCCTCATCAGGCAGTCAGGTAACATGCTACCAGTGTGGCCGGACAGGGAACACGAGGCCGCAGTGCCAGAGAGACCCTGTGGAGTGCCGATCTTGTGGAAATATGGGTCACCTTCAGCATTTCTTCCAGGTTTTCTCACCAGCAACTGGTGACCGAGGTCCTTCCATGAATCCTCGTTCAGGAGAATCCCAACCAGTTTCTCACCAGTCAGGAAGCTGGAGTTCTTCCGACCGTTCGGGCCGAGGTGTAGGTCGAGGTCATGGTGGTCAGCCACCAGTTCCTCAGCACCAGCTGGTCGGTTCAGCTCAGAGTGGTCAGCCAGGGGCGTAGGGTCGCGGCACAGGCCAGTCTATCGCCGTGGAGTAGACTTATCATGAGAAGGATCCCGAACCTTCTACTATTCTAGATACGATTTTAGTAGCCTCAGTTTTATCTTTATCCCTTTTTGATACTGGTGCTACGCATAGTTTATCTCTGTTGTTGTTGTGGAGGGCCTTGGACTCTGCATCTTTTCTTTTACCGACTCATTAACACTAGACACACCTTTGGGAACGAGGACATCTAGTGTACGCTAGTATAGAGAGTTCCCTCTCGAGGTTGTAGGGTATCACTTCTTATGGGATCTTTATGTCCTAGAGATGACAGGCTATGATTTCATCCTCAGCATGGACTGGTTTATTACCTTCTAGGCAGTCGTTTACTGTTATCGCCACAGAGTCAGTTTCATTTCACCAAAGGGTGAATCTTTCCTTCATTAAGGAGAATGGGACGTTCGGGCGAGTCGGGCGGGACTCGAGCATCTTGGGCTAGGAGGAGTGACAGACCAGATTGCTAGTCTTTATCTGGATGATTAGGAGACTCCACAGTTATAATTTCCTCTGGTGGTGTATCGTTTCAGGGATGACTTTCTAGAGGACATTTCAGGTTTGCCTCCGAAGCGTGAGGTAGACTTCTCTATTGAGCTCATGCCAGGAGTGGCACGGGTGTCCATTCCTCCCTATAGGATGGCCACACCTGAGTTGTAGGAGCTCAAGAAGAAGTTGGAGGAGCTACAGGCTAAGGGTTTCATCTGACCCAATACTTCTCCTTGGGGTTCGCCTGTTCTGTTTGCGAAGAAGGCAGACAATACCCTTCAGATTTGTGTGGATTATCGGAATCTGAACCAGTTGACAGTCAAGAACCGATATCACTTTCCACGGATTGATGACCTTTTTGACCAGCTTCGAGGATCCCGGGTGTTCTCGAAGATCAAATTGAGGTCCGGTTAAAATCAGTTGCGCGTTAGACTATCAGATATACCTCTGATAGCCTTCAGGAGTAGGTACGGTCCTTACGAGTATACATTCATGCCGTTCGGTCTCACGAACGCACCTGCAGTTTTCATGGCACTGATGAACCGAGTGTTCCATCCTTACTTGGATTCCTTCATCATGGTCTTCGTGGACGTTATCTTGGTGTACTCTCACACTCAACACGACCATGCCACACATCTTGAGATTGTTCTGAGTACACTGAGAGAGAATCGAATTTATGGTAAACTCTCAAAGTGCCACTTCTGGATGGATCAGATTCACATCTTGGTTCTCGTAATCTCGGAGGCATGAGTATCTATGGATCCAGATAAAGTGAGAGCTGTAGTTTCCTAGGAGTAGACGAAGAACGTCTTTGTGGTATGGAGCTTCCTAAGGCTGGCTGGATACTACCGACGCTTCATTTATGATTTTTCTCGCTTAACAGCACCTTTGATGTGTCTGACCAAGAAGGGGGAGAAGTTCTTAAGGTCAAATTTTTGTGAGTCACCCTTTCAAGAGCTTAAAGGGAGGTTGACGTCAGCACCGATACTAGTCTTGCCGGAGCCAGGCAAGAGATACACTATTTATTGTGATGCTTCAGGTATCAGGATAGGATCTGTGCTTATGCAGGGAGATGAAGTCGTTGCATACGAGTCTCGGTAGTTGAGGCCACATGAGAGGAACCACCCTACGCACGATCTGGAGCTGGCAGCTATTGTTCATGAATTGCGCTATTGGAGACACTATATTCTGGGAGAGCACTTTGTGGTCTTCACTAACCACAAGAGCCTCAAGCATATCTTAACTCAACATGATTTGAATCTGAGGCAGCACAGCTGGGTCGAGTATCTTCAGTCTTTTGATTTCGAGATTGCCTATATGCTGGGAAAGGGAAACACCACGGCAGATGCGTTGAGTCGGATAACTCAGATTCAGGCAGTTCAGGAGGCTAGTAGTGAGTGGCAGCTGATGGCTCTTTTCTCTGAGATGCATATGGAGGTGCACAACAGACGGGGACATAATTTTCTATCTTCTGTAACTGTTACTTCCATTCTACTTAATCAGGTATGGTTGAGGCAGCTATCAGACTCGGAAGGCTTAGTCCTGTGGGAGAGTGTGTTAGGAGAGGACCCTCTTCCTGGATGGATAGTGGGCGAGGATGAGATCTTGCATTTCCAGGGATGCGTATGGGTGCCAACAGACATACGCGAGGAGCTGATGTGGGATTTCCATTTGTCTGTTTGGGTAGTTCATCCTGTCATCACCAAGATGTATCAGGATCTTCATCACCAGTACTGCTAGACAGGTTTGAAGAAGGATGTTGCTAGTTTTGTCATGAGAAGTTCTACTTGTCAGCAGGTGAAAGATGAGAATCAGTGACCAGCGGGTCTTTTAGAGAAGTTACCCATTCCGGAGTGGAAGTGGAATGATTTTGCGATGGACTTCATGACCGGATTGCCAAGATCGCCTCGAGGAAAGAATGTTGTTTGGGTTGTCATCGATAGGCTTACGAAGGTTGTTCACCTCTTGCCGATCATGGAGACCTTCAGTGTCGATGATATGGGACGACTTTACATTAGAGAGATCATTTGTCTGCATGGAGTTCCATGCCCTATTGTTTTAGACAGAGATGTGAGCTTCACTTCTCGGTTCTGGCATGGACTTTAGAAGGCCATGGGTACACATGTACTTTTGAGTATAGCATACCATCCCCAGACTAATGGACAGTCCGAGCGCACGATCCAGGTGCTTGAGGAAATGCTCCAAGAATGCGTTCTAGACTTTTGAGGTTCTTGGGAGAAGAATATTCCTCTGGTGGAGTTTGCTTACAACAACAGTTTTTAGGCGACCATTAAGATGGAACCATATGAGGCTTTGTACGATAGGCCATGCCGATCACCCTTATGCTGGCTGGAGGCAGGGGAGGAAGCTTTGCTAGGACATCGTCTTGTACAGGAGACTTCAGAGCAGATAAAGCTGATCCATAAGAAGATGGATACAGTGCAGTCTCGACAGAAGTCTTATGCCGATCAGCAGAGACAACCTATGGAGTTCAAGTCCGGTGATTAGGTTTTCCTGCATGTCTCACTAAGGGTGGGACACAAAAGGATTCGGAGACAGGGTAAGCTTTCACCATGGTACGTCGGGCCGTTTGAGGTCTTGGAGAGAGCTGGGCTAGTGGCCTATCGGGTGCAGCTACCTCAGAGGTATTGGGCCATGCACGACTTCTTTCACGTCTCTCAACTCTGAAGTTACTTTCTAGACCCATCTCATGTCTTTCAGCATGAGGAAGTCGATCTTGAAGTGGATGCGTCATTTGAGGAGCATCTTATCCAGATTATCGATCGAAGTACGAAGGTTCTCTGCGGGCGGTCTATTTCACTGGTACGAGTGCTATGACAACACGGGCGAGTATAGGATGAGACCTGGGAGAGGGAGGCCGATGTATGATCACAATGGCCGGAGCTGTTTGGGGTCTCTTCTTCTCCGCTTCCCAAAGGGTTTCTAGTACTTGTGGGTTGAACCATAGGGGTTAGGCTATGAGTGATACCCAGAGGGTTACCTGTTTTCTTCTAGTTAATGGATGTTTACTTGTGTACTTATTTGTTAGAACTCTGGATTGTAGCTGCTTGTGCTATCCTATTTACTACTTCTGGTTATATTACTGTCATGTATTCATTGATTGTTAAGCACAGATCTTTGGATGATTTCCTACTGGGATTGTATCTCACACACTGTTTGGGCCATGCTTTTGGGCCCAAGAAGACTATTTTGCTGCAGGTATAGATAAGGGTAAGCAGCCTTCTAGATCATGTTCTTGATTGCACTGAAGCTGGAGAGCCTGGGACGAGCTGTGACTCGCGATGTTGAGGAGTTTATTTTTTTTTCCTTTGCAATTTTTTTAGTTTTATCCCTGCACATTGTTGTGTTTTCTGCTTTTCATAGATACTTGCACCTTCTGCATTATTTTCATCATTGTTATATATCTACATTGCTTCCACTGTTTGGTTTTTGTTGTTATGCATGTTGTTACTGCTTCACTTATTAACTATTGTTTTTCCGCTGAATACCTTACCAAATGAGGTCATAGTTTCCCCACCGACGTACCAAGGCCCTCGCTGCTATTCGGTAGCCTCTGGAATTTGGGGAAATACGCTTGAGGTCACGTGGTGAACCGGGTATGGGGCACCAGTGGAGGAGCTCCAGATTCGTGTCGTTACAAGTTCAACTCGGAATAGTAGTGTATTTTTCTTCATAAAATTAATTCAATTCTCGAGTACTAAATAAAGAAACCCAATATATACATCCATTTAATATTATACATTCACTGATGAAATATGGGAGGTTCATTAAATTATGTTTTGAGTTCTAGTTTTTAACTCTAAATCAGATATCGGTAAAAGTGATGTCATAAATGATTAAGTCATAATGGCAGTAGTTAATATGAATAGATTGAAAAACATAGTTGACCCTATTACTAAGAGTAAGATATATTAATTTAATGTTTAATATTTAAAATTTCAAATATATATATATTTATATATATGAGTTTAATTTTATAAAAATACATATTATTATTGATATGTTAAATTGATTGTTTATATTACTTTTGTTTTTTTAATTTACTATTTTTACACTTACTTGACTTTTTTATTTATTTAATTTAGGAAAAAATAATAAATTTTAATCTAATATGTTAAATTAAAAATAAACAAATATATACATATATATATATAATAGTATATGTAAAGAATATTATTTTTGGTTTAAAAATGGTATAATATATTGGATAATTTTTACTTTTCACATGACTGTTTTTATTTTTTTTCTTTCTTTATATCATTTCATATCTCGTTATTGATTTCAGCTTTTTACATAAATAATTAAACTAAAATGAATAAAAATATCTTTAGTTTATTTTACATATATTGGAAACATTTTTCATATTGTATTTATTTTTATATGTAATAATGGTATTTGAATATTATTTTAATAATTTTTTGTATTTTTAATGTTTTTTATTTTTTTTCATCCATTTATTTCATATCATATCTTAATTAACTATTTTGTCATTTTAGTTAACTATATTGACAAATATTAATAAAAAATTAGTTTACCATACTTTTTTTGAAATTTTTTAAATTTTTATTTACTTTTACATATAATTTTTTAATTTTCTAAAATTGTGTACTGATAGATTGAGGAGGACCATACACATACATCTGGTGAACACTATACACATAATACTTTTGATGTGCCTCCTCATACATCTACATATGAGCCATCTACCTCTAAATAGGAAAAATGGTTTGATGCTTGGTAAATGTGACTAAACACATGTACCAAAATTACATGATTTTCAAATGAAATATCATATGAAACAAGTTGATTTTGATTATAATGATATTCTAACCGCCCCAAAATCAACACAATTTTATACTATTGTTTCAGTTCAAGAATGAGGAAAAATTGTTAATTGGATTTCTCATTAGATAATTTTGATAATGTGACCACATCTTCATTATGGGATAAAATTTTGGTATGCTTGTTTCTTATTATATTACATATCATGATTTCTTACTAATATTTTTTTTTCGATTCATACCCAATAACATATGATAAATGTAAACTTGGATGTGTTAAGTGTAGTTTCCGGGCACAGCGGAAGCGCGTTAGTGGGTTTGCCCAACTTTAATTTTAACATTAATCAACGTTCAATCCGAGATCCGTCACGAAATAATATGCCGAATATTCGGAATAGAACGAAGAATGAAAAGAAAAGAAGAGTCCCGGAACCCTTGAGGAGGATCATCATATGTTGATTATAATTAATTTAATTAATGCATAAGAATTACCTTGTTGGAATTCTTTCTTCGTTGATGTGTCCGGTCACGATTCAGTGATCCGTCGTTGCATCGTAGAATCCAAGTGTAGGATTCCTCTAGCGGTGATCCACACATGTGTCACGTATCTCCGGACATCACCGAAGAGATCTCCGGGTGCTAGCGCGGAAGAACCTTCGCTTGCGATGTCCGCCTTCGACCGCCCTGATCCGGTGGAGGATCTTGCTCTCGTAACTTGAGGGAGTTCTTGGTGGAAAGGGAATTCTCTCTTGGCTTGAGAGTATTTCCAAATCCGTTGTGCACAAAAATGGCTCAAAAAAAATGTTGGGGTTGCGAGGATATTTATAATCAGGTTTGAGGTTAATAGAGTTATGACAATAAATAAACGTGTTATGCGTTTTATTTATTTCATTAACTCTCACTGAAAACCCCCATGTCGAATTATTAATTCCTTAACATGCGCTCACGCTGATTATAATAAATATCATTTAATAAAACAATATTAATTCCTCAAAATCCCAATTGGACAAACTACACGGCGTGTAATAATTAATACACGGCGTGTACTTGTTTTTCAAAAAACTACACACCGTGTATATTTAATATACACGGCGTGTAATTTTATTTTCCATTTTTCTCCACCACATTTATTAGACCATGAGTAATGACTATTTATTTATTAAATAAATGTAACTACATTACTCGCTAATAAATATATTATTTTATCCACAGTATATTCTCTTGAATAACTAGTGTCAAAATAAATGCGATCAGACATCCTTAAATAATTATTAAACCACAGTCGGGAATAATATTTATTTAACTTGTTAAATTAATATTTAACTGAGATACATGGACACACTTAGTGTGTGACCCTCTAGGCCTCTTTCTCAGTTGCATTAGGCTGAGCCTGCCTAAAGTCCAAGGTTAGTGTCTAGCAACACGCAAAAGCACCCATAGATAAAGAAGTTAACGCCGCAATGATGTGTCACCTCCTACGAACGCTTACCAAGTAATATAATCCCTTTGTCTCGATATCTCCAATCAAGCGGGTTGCATGCTAGTGCCATCAACCCATGTGCTTGATTATTCTTTCTTTGACTTCCCGAAATTGAACTTGCCCATACCTTACCATGGCCATGGATTTATTTAGGGTATATGAATTCCATCAAAGGGCCTGAGATATCTACTTCTGTTATGGAACGGAAGGGACAAATCCTTTCTCGCATTATCTATTAATGCGGTATTACTCGTGACACATCCAACGTATCCTACCTCACTGCGAATGGTGTGTCGTCACATTTTTCGTCAATACATATAAGTGCGTGAGTTGTAATACTCATTAATAATAATCTTAAAGTCTAAGGATCAATACACACGTCCGTAGATAGGAACATCCAATGACACTATGAAATGTGGATTTCCTACTGGCGGGTCTCGTTCTCATAATATCCTTCTGGATATTACCAAGGGCGCACACCCTGAGAAGGTGCCTCAATGTCTTATGAGTCCTCACCCCTAATGACCTGTATTATTTGTGCCCCTCAAATAATATCATCCGGCCATAGAACATACATTCATGAACAGCGTTATGGCACTTTCGGGTTCTCATCATAGCAGGGATCCGCTACGACCCTTTAATGCAACAACTGTCCTTAGGACATTATCACATGACATGTCACGCAGAAGAACAATCAAGATGTGATAAGGATTTTATTTAATGAATAAAGTACAAAGTAGTTGGTTCTAGACCACCAACTCCAACAGACTCCCACATGGACTAGAGCCAACTGCTAACATGCTTTAACCCACTAGCTCTCACATGATATTCATGCTTCTACTGAGATAGGCCTTTAGTCATGGGGTCCGCCACGTTCTCTTCCGTGGACACTCTGCTCACTGCAACTTCACCCCTTTGATATAAATCCCTCAAGAGGTGATACTTCCGGAGTATGTGCTTTGGCCATTGATGTGACCTTCGTTCTTTTGCAAGAGCCACCGCTGCAGTATTATCACAATACAATGTAATGGGATCTTTACTGCTAGGAACCACATCAAGCTCCTGGACAAAGTTTCGAATCCAAACGGATTCTTTGGCTGCATCAAAAGCCACTATATACTCGGACTCCACTATAGAATCGGCGACAACTGCCTGCTTTGAACTCTTCCAGCTCACAGCTCCTCCATTGAGACAGAAAACATATCCAGATTGCGACTTCAGATCATTCTGATATGTTTGAAAACCAGCATCAGCATAACCTCTGATGACAAGCTCCTCGTCTCCTCCATACACCAGGAACATATCCTTTGTTCTTCTCAGATACTTATGGATAGTCTTAACAGCAGTCCAATGCTGTTCTCCTGGATCTGCTTGATATCTGCCTACCATGCTCAGTGCATATGCAACATCAAGCCTGGTACATAACATGGCATACATGATGGATACTATAGCCGAAGCGTATGGGATCTTGCTCATCCTATCTTTCTCCTGTTCTGTCTGGGGAAACATTTTCTTAGAAAGATGTAAGCCATGTGACACTGGAACTGATCCCCTCTTGGATTTTTCCATACTAAATCTCTTTAGTATCTGGTCAATGTATGTACCCTGACTTAGTCCAAGAAGCCTCTTGGATCTAGCATGAATGATCTTGATCCCTAGAATGTAGGCTGTTTCTCCTAAGTCCTTCATGGAGAAACACTTGTTTAACCAGTCCTTAACTGACTGTAAGGCTGGTACGTCATTTCCAATAAGCAATATGTCATCAATATATATCACTAGGATGACGACCGCATTCCCATTAAACCGCTTATAAACACATGGCTCACATTCGTTCTTAATGAAACAAAATTCCTTTATGGCTTCATCAAATCGAATGTTCCATGACCTGGATGCTTGCTTTAATCCATAAATGGATTTCTGCAACTTGCAAACCCGTTTGGATTCACCTGGTGTCAAAAGCCCTTCTGGTTGTGTTATATAGACATCTTCCTGAAGGTTCCCATTAAGGAATGCTGTTTTGACATCCATCTGCCAAATCTCGTAGTCATGGTAAGCTGCTATGGCAAGTATGATTCTTATGGATTTAAACATGGAAACTGGCGAGAAGGTTTCATCATAGTCAATTCCTTGACGCTGTCTGTATCCTTTAGCCACTAGCCTTGCTTTATAGGTGCTAACTTGACCTTCCATGTCCAGCTTTCTTTTGAATACCCATTTGCATCCAATTGGCTTTACATCAACTGGCTCATCGACCAGAACCCAAACTTGGTTCTGATACATGGAATCCATCTCAGAATTCATAGCTTCTAGACATTTTGCAGCTTCTGAGCTTTCTACTACTTCCTTGTAGGAGAGAGGTTCATCATTGTCCAATAATAATGATTCACCATCCTCAGTGACTAGGAAACCAAATCTCTCTGGTTACCTTACCTCTCTTGAGCTCCTATGCAGTACTTGTGTTTCTGGATCGTCTTCCACGGGGACCTGTGGAACTTGTTCCTGTACCAACTCCTGTATATCTTGAGCATCAACTTCGTCGAATTCAATCTTGCTCCCACTATTTTTCTTGAGGATGTTCTCCCTCTCAAGAAATATGGCTTGTCTAGTGACAATCACTTTCTTGTCTTTGGGGTTATATAGGTAATATCCTTTTTTTCCTTGGTATATCCTATAATGATACACTTCGTGCCCTGGGGTGCTAGTTTGTTGCCTGAGAAGGCCTTAACAAATGCCTCGCATACCCATACACGTGTGTGTGACAAAGTGGGTTTCCTTCCATTCCATAACTCGGATGGAATTCAATTTTCCGCCTTAGTTGGTACTCAGTTTAATGTGTATGATACAGTTTGTAATGCATATCCCCAAAAGGATAATGGAAGACCTGCATGACTCATCATCGACCTCACCATGTCCAACAAGGTGCGGTTCCTCCTTTCACTAACACCATTCCACTGTGGTGTATAAGGAGGAGTGAGCTGAGATAGAATCCCAGACTCCCATAGAAGATCGATGAACTCTTGATTCAAATATTCTCCACCTCGATCCGATTGAAGCTTATTTATCTTCTTACCAAGTTGATTCTCTACTTCATTCTTGAATTCCTTAAATTTATCTAAGGACTCTGACTTATACCTCATTAAGTAGACATAGCCATATCTACTCAAATCATCAGTAAAAGTAATAAAGTAAGAATATCCACCTCTAGCTTCTACTGGAAATGGTCCACACACATCTGTGTGTACCAATCCTAGAAGCTCTGTGTCCATTTCACCTTGTCCACCAAAAGGCAGCTTGGTCATTTTTCCTTGTAAACAAGCGTGACATCTATTAAGTGGTTTTAGCTCAGTAGAGTCTAAATAGCCATCTTGGCAGAGCTTTGTCAAGCGCTTCTCGTTCACATGACCAAGGCGGTGATGCCATAACTGGGTGATGTATGAGTCATGTGAGTTTGTTTCGTTATCGATTGCCAACACTTGGTTTTCATAATTTAATACATACAAACCATTATTCAAATGTGCCATACCATAACATACGTTGTTCTTATAAAAGAGACAACCCTTATTTCCAAACTTGAAAACAAATCCATCCATATCCAAACAAGATACAGAAATTATGTTATTGGAAACACTAGGCACAAAATAACAGTTTTGTAAAACCCAATTCATGCCAGTTGGCAATGAGAGGTGATAGTCGCAAATAGCCAACGCAGCCAGCCTTGCACCATTGGCAGCTCGAAGATCCACCTCTCCTCTGGAGATCATTATAAATCTACTTGGTTCCTGCATTTTAATACAGATATGAGCCCCACAAGCTGTATCTAATACCCAATGTGTAGAAATAGAAAGATTCCACTCGATAACGAATGCACCTTTAGCATCCCCACGCTTCTGGGTGCAGTTCCTCTTCTAGTGGCCCTGCTTGCCACATGAAAAACACACTACTTCCCATTCCTTGACCTACCTCTGGATCTTCCCCTTCTTGGAGGGACGATGCTCGGGGGCTTCAGACTGTTTATAAATCTTTGGCCCCTTTTCCTTGTCCTTCCTTTTCTTGTTCACCATAAGGACCGCGGGTATGTCACACCCCATGTCCTTATCTACCTGGAGAATCAAGGTCAGAAGCTCCGATAGACTCTTCTCATTGCCACTCATGTTATAGTTGACAATGAAGCTAGAGAAGGTCTTGGGCAATGATGATAGGATGAGATCTCTACCCAACTCATCTGGGAATTTAATCCCTAGGATGTCCAAGCGTTCAATGTAGCCAATAAGCTTGACCACATGAGGCCCAGCTGGCGCAGACTCTCCAAGCTTCTTGGTAAACAAAGCATTGGAGATCTGATACCTCTCCTGTCTCGCCTTCTCTTGGTAGATATCTCTAAGGTGACACATCATGCTATACGCATCCATGTTTTAATGTTGCTTCAAGAGCTCATTAGACATGGCCGATAGCATGAAACACTGGACATATGTGGCATCATCCATGTGTTTCATGTAGAGACATAAATCCTCATCACTAGCCTCTTTCCCAGGTGCAACTGGAATAGGCTCTTCCAGCAGATATAATTTCCTTTCATGGCGAAGGACGACGCGTAAACGCCTCTGCCACTCTTGGAAATTGGTGCCGGTGAGAAGGTTTTATTTTTCGAGTATGGTGCGCAATGATATGTTTGAAGTCATTTTCTTGCCGTTTCTACAATTTAAGATGAGCAAAGGTTTAGTACTTTATTATTAAAATTGATACAAAAAAATAAATTAATACTTATTAGTCTCCCACTATTTTATCGAAATCCAATAGCCCTCACCATTGACTTAGGAATATTCTATTGCATGAATATTATAGTTGCAAGGATCCATATTGCCCTTCGCATTACCCCAACTAGGGTTGGTCAAGTAACATGAAGGGTTTTAGGTAGGCATTCCAAATTCCAACTGCATTAACTCGCAGTTCCTTGATCCGCTGAGTGGACTCCCCAATCCTGAAATCCTTTTTGGATTTCCTCAACCTTTGCCTCTTGGTCACACCAAGTCCTGCTGTGGCAGTCAACCCTTGATGCGAACCAAGTCAAGTCAACCCAAAACCTTGAATTAGAATTCCCCGATAATTGAAAGCACCCCAACTAGGGTTGGTCAAGCACTTTGAACTATGGTTTGATTCTAACCAAGATTATGGAAGGCTATGCCGACTTAATATTTATTTTGAGGGATTTTATCCTTATACGTAAATTTCCATTTTATTATCTTTGATTACATGCTTGTTAATATTAAGTGGGATATACTTAAGTGATTAACCATGTCTAAGATAATATTTACTTATAAGCCAATTTTATTTTAGTTCCATCTTGCATGCTCGTTTAATTCATTAATTGTGTGATCGTGAAAACACAACCACAATAAATAAACCATGCAACTGACAGAAATAAAATAAATGGTATGATCATGAGCTTTTCAATTGGTTAATTTATCTTGCGGTTGATAATCTAACCCAAGACCTAGGGGAGAAACACCTTGAACCTTTCGGGTTCATGTTTACAACTTTCCACCTATCCACCTTTGTATATCCTTGGATTGGTTTCATCTTGGCTCCTGAATTGAGCTGCCTCCACTAGCTTGGGAGCTCCATCAATTACATATGCATTTATCTCACACGCAGGTAAGGGGAAAAAGGGGGTTTTTACATAAAATAATCCTTGGGCGCGCAGGCCCTACATATTAATGAGGAGATGGCTCGCAGGCCAACAAATTTAATTTAAATAACTAAATTAAAAGAAACCATCCACATACAAAGGTCTCGGTCTAGCTCATGATCATCCATACATGCAACGATATTTACTCATAAATAAAACTAGCATTCAATTCTTTAATCATTCTTGTTTAAGATAAATCACGCTCGAATAAATTAATTATCTTTAATTAATCAATCCTTTTATCTTAAATCCCTTTTCTGAATTTCCTTGAGATTCTCATACATCATAATTTTAAACAAATAAATTCATTTAAAATTATCCTTGTACACAACTTGTACCTTGGAGGCAACCCATCGAATTCCCATTTATTACGCAGATGTTAAATTAAACGCGTATATATAAAACACCGATCACGTGTTGTGCCTCAGCTTTATGCCTGCACCATGGTACACGTCTCAAGGGTTTGTATAATATAATAATAAATTTTAATAAATCTGCGTAATTTGGGTGAGTACACGGCGTGTAGTTCCAACTACACGGCGTGTACTTTTTCTTCACCGTCCATCCGAAGTACACGCCCGGGGATAGGGCGTGTTAATGTACTTCGGAAATTTTCTGAGTACACGGCGTGTATAGTGGGACACATGCCGTGTAGTTTCCGCGTTACATGGTTTCCAGCCGGGCATGCTATGTATGGAGTACACGACCCAACCCTAACCCGAAGGGACTACACGCCGTGTTCATTGGACCACACAGAATGTATTCCGGAAACCGTGTGCCACCTGTTTCTGGTCAACACACGATGTCTTAAATTCTTAGAAAGAATCCAATACACGGCCTGATTTGGCGGATCAGTCAATGCATTGAACCTAGACTACACAGTGTCTACTTCCGAATACACGTCGTGTATTCTGGTGTTATACGGCCAGAAACATTTGGCTCCTCCGGATGAGTTCCTCTATTTTATTTTAATCAAAAATAAAAGAAAAATCCATTTCTGTGAGGTGAACGAGAAACGAGAGAGGATGAACAGATCTCGATATTCAGATTTCCAGAACGATTAAACATGAATTGAAATAACTAAATTATTAAATGCGTAAATCACCATCAAAAAACTAAATAATTATAACCAACGATATGACCCCTCTGATACCACTTGTAGGTTCCGGGCACAGTGGAAGCGCGTTAGTGGGTTTTCCCAACTTTAATTTTAACATTAAACAATGTTCAATCCGAGATCCGTCATGATATAAAACGCCGAATCTTCAGAATAGAACGAAAACGAAAAGAAAAGAAGAGTCTTGGAACCCTTGAGGAGGATCATCATATGTTGATTATAATTAATTTAATTAATGCATAAGAATTACCTTGTTGGAATTATTTTTTCGTTGATGTGTCTGGACACGATTCGGTGATCCGTCGTTGCGTCGTAGAATCCAAGTGTAGGATTCCTCTAGCGGTGATCCACACGTGTGTCACGTATCTCCGGACATCACCGAAGAGATCTCCTGGTGCTAGCACGGAAGAACCTTCGCTTGCGATGTCCACCTTCGACCGCCTTGATCCGGTGGAGGATCTTTCTCTCATAACTTGAGGGCGTTCTTGGTGGAAAGGGAATTATTTCTTGGCTTGAGAGTATTTCCAAATCCGGTGTGCACAACAATGGCTCAAAAAAAATGTTGGGGTTGCGAGGATATTTATAATCAGGTCTGAGGTTAATAGAGGTATGACAATAAATAAACGCGTTACGTGTTTTATTTATTTCATTAACTCTTATTGAAAACCCCCATGTCGAATTATTAATTCCTTGACATGCTCCCACACTGATTTTAATAAATATCATTTAATAAAACAATATTAAATCCTCAAAATCCCAATTGGAAAAACTACACGGCGTGTAATAATTAATACACGACGTGTACTTGTTTTTCATAAAACTACACAGCGTGTATATTTAATATACACGGCGTGTACTTTTATTTTCCATTTTTATCCACCACATTTATTAGACCTTGAGTAATGACTATTTATTTCTTAAATAAATGTAACTGCATTACTCGCTAATAAATATATTATTTTATCCACAATATATTCTCTCGAATAACTAGTGTCAAAATAAATGCGACCAGACATCCTTAAATAATTATTAAACTACAATCGGGAATAATATTTATTTAACTTGTTAAATTAATATTTAACTGAGATACATGGACACACTGGGTGTGTGACCCTTTAGGCCTCTTTCTCAGTGGCATTAGGCTGAGCCTGCCTAAAGTCCAAGGTTAGCGTCTAGCAACATGCCAAGGCACCCATAGAGAAAGAAGTTAACGCCGCAATGACGTGTCACCTCCTACGAACGCTTACCGTGTAATATAATCCCTTTGTCTCGATATCTCCAATCAAGCGGTTTGTATGCTAGTGCCATCAACCCATGTGCTTGATTATTCTTTCTTTGACTTCCCGGAATTGAACTTGACCATACCATACCATGGCCATGGATTTATTTAGGCTATATCAATTCCATCAAAGGGCCTGAGATAACTTCTTCCGTTACGGAACGGAACGGACAAATACTTTCTTTCATTATCTATTAATGAGGTATTACTCGTGACGCACCCAACGTATCCTACCTCGCTGCGAACAGTGTGTCGTCACAGTTTTTGTCAATACATATAAGTGTGCGAGTTGTAATACTCATTAATAATAATCGTAAAGTCTAAGGATCAATACACACGTCTGTAGATAGGAACATCCAATGACACTATGAAATGTGGATTTCCTACTGGCGGGTCTCATTCTCATAATATCCTCCTGGATATTACCAAGGGCGCACACCATGATAAGGTGCCTCAAAGTTTTATGAGTCCTCACCCCTAATGAGCTGTATTATTTGTGTCCCTCAAATAATATCATTCGGACATAGAACATACATTCAAGAACAGTGTTATGGCACTTTCGGGTTCTCATCATAGAAGGGATCCACTACGACCCTTTAATGCAACAGCTGTCCTTAGGACATTATCACATGACATGTCACGCAGAAGAACAATCAAGATGTGATAAGGCTTTTATTTAATGAATAAAGTACAATGTAGTTGGTTCTAGACCACCAACTCCAACATTAAGAATAAATGTTTATGTTTTTCTTCTAGCATATGGAGGAATCTTAAATCATCCCTCACATTAGAACTCATTTTCGGGATAGAGAATATAAAAAACAATGTGATAGATACCCATTTCATGATGAAGATACATGGAAGAAGTTTGTTGAAAGGATAATACATTAAGTTTTTTTGAATGCGTAAGGTTATCTTTTTGTTGTTTCTTATATTAATAAGAATATTAATGTTTTCATTACTATTAATTGTTATAAAACAAGGTGATAACCACCAGAGATCCAATAAAAAAACATATTCCCACATAACAGATCTCATCCATGGTATACATTATTGGAAAACAAATGATAGATTAAAATTTTCAAAAAATGAGAGATAATTCATTAGGATCCACATAGGGTTACCATCACCCTATTTGACCTGATAATTGAAAGAGGGATTCAGTGTGAATGATGGAAAATATATTACTAAAGATTCAAGGGTTAGAATGGATAAGATATTAAGATCTTATTTTATTAATTCATGTTATTTAAGTGAAAAACACATTATTTACTATGATTAACTACTAAATTTTTAAAATATTTTTTACAAGCTTCCCATCATAAAAGTGAACATTTTTGACAAAGGGTCGAGTAGATAATTTAGCTATCACATTAGAAAGCCTGAATTCTTGTGTCGTTTACATGGATACCCAGATTGTGTAATAGTAAAATGATAGTTTAGTTTTTATAAAAAATTCTTTAATAAAATATCACTATAAAATAAAAATAGAATATCTAGAAGCTAATGTTCATGATTAGGGTTAGATGATGGAGGGCAGGATCAGAGAATCAGCACAGTCAATGCTTTTAGACATGAAAAGGCAGTTTCATGATAATATATATCCTCCTCCAAATTTAACTCCTCCACCTTCACATTGATATCTCAATCCTCTACCATTTCTTACAAATCATACTCCAAGACCTTTCCCTCGATTTATTCACATTTATTATGTGTTATTTGTTGAGGAACCTCGCCATCATAGTTTTTCATATGAGGTAGTTATTATATTAGTGACCCCATTTATCATCAATAGATAGTGATAGAAAATCATATGGTCATTTTATATCGTATAATTGATAGATAAAAAAATATTAATTCCTATATATGAGGTAATTATATTAAGATAAATTATCATCAAATTTTTAGTTTCTTCATCAAGAACTGCTCTCCAAAATAACATTTATGTTTCTATAGAGTCTATCATTTAAATCATATTATTGTTAAATTTTATTATCATTTTATATATTACATATTAATGTATATTATTTTTAATAATAATTTAATGGTAATGATATAATGTTTAGAAAAAAAAGTTATAGGTAGTTGTGACTTCATATAAAACATCATTTACTCCTAAGAGATAATCAATATATTTTTATCATTTATTAGATGATTATTAAATTAAAATCGAAGAAAACATTTGTGGGAATGAAATAACTAATATTATTTTTATTAATATATCATGGATCCTATAAATATAGACCATGGGGGAATAATTAGGATGCAACTCTTTTCAATCTATATCAATTATCATATATCTTTTAGTTCTTTTACTTTATTAATTTTTTTTCTATGTATATTTTAATTTTGGAATATTTTTAATATTTTATATAGTATGATATGACAACATTATACGGATTTATCGGCCTAAAATATTTCTCACCTATAAAGTGTAAAATGACTGATACAAAAAAGTCTATTTTCTTAGATAAAAGACTTCAAAAGAATGAAATTATTCATGATTGGATTATTCCTTATTTTTGAAATAAATAAAACTATATCTCATAAACAGTTATACCTATTAACTACATATCAATCCACATTATATTTTTTTGGTATATTACACTCTATCTGATGTATGTTGTTTTTTCCATTATAGTAGAATATTTACTTTCTATTCTTGATCCAGGGTGACGTGCGAGATAATTTTTAGAATGTCTTGAATATTTATGTTAGATCATTAAAATAAAAGTATATATTATATTTAAATTTATAATTATTTCATAAATATTATTTTTAAACATGGAATTATGTTACCTTATAGATATAATACGAATGAATTGCAGAATGATAAACCATGCAATGAAAAAGTGAAATTTAATTTATAATCACTACACTTTTGGTTGTACAAACATAAAATGTTATTTTAAAATGAAAATATAATTTTTAATAGAAGGTTCAGAAATAAGAAAAATTAATGGATCATGGATACTAGTTTATAATATCTATTAATTAAATAATTTCTACTGGAACACATAAAAAATTCTTGATTTTGGGATTCTTTTTATGATAATTTCATTTAATATTTCATCTATTTCATTTAAAATACTTGTTAAATAATTTATTTTTAAATTGTAATTTTTTTATGTCCATAGAGAATAAACTGGAAAACAGTTAATAAAAACAACAAGTTAATGGGTAAATTATTTCATTATTCAGATTATGTTTTAGTTTATTTGTAATATACCATGTAATGTATAATGTTTCATTTAAAAATACCTTTTTGTCTATTGTTCTTATATTTTATGCATTATATTATAAATGTCTCTATTGATGTAATTAAAAATGTTTGTCATTATATTTATATACATCTATTATTGATAAATATATAGAATTTTTGTTTTATTTTTTTGTTTCATTTATGTTTTAAATGAAATTAAAAATGATTGATTAGTTCAGTTTTTATAAAAACCTGACCTCATAAATTGTTTTCTAACGATTTTATATATTACCGATGTAAAAAATATCATAATTTTCTTTTCACCATGAAAATTATGAAAAAATTAATGTGATAATATGTTTATCACATCTATTTTTTAGGAAAATTATTCAATATGTTTTTCTCACAATTATTTTTTTAAGGAGACAATAAAAACTTCCAACAGTGATAATTTATTTTAATCTAGTTTTTTCAAAAAAAAATTTATAAAAATAAATAATTTTCTTTATCACATTAATTATAATTAATGTGATGTGATAATGTATTTATAACTTCTCTTTTTAAAAAATGGTTTCAATAAAATAGTTTTTAAATAATTTTTTAATAGTAGACGTTAAATTACTCTACTATATATATTTTTATAACATCATTTATTTTAAATTATTTTAAGAAATTATTTACAATGTTTCACTAAATAACATAACTAGGTAAATTATGATAAAAATGATGTGAAACCCCTTTTTTAACTAGTGACAATCTCACTCAATGTGATTATGTGTGTTGGTGTCATTATTTTTTCCTAAACAAAGAAAAGCAATGTGTGGTCATTTTTCATCACAATATGTACATTTTTAAAATTTAAAGGACTATTGAAATTAAAATTTTTTGGGTTTATAATTGATTAAAATATAAGATTAAATATTTCTACCACAAAAATATTACACCCTTATGTTACTCAAGAGGATTTAGAAATTGAATTGATATAAATATATAATCGTAAAATATGTGGGAAATTTTTTTAACATAGATTTAGAATGAAGGAGGGTGGATCAATTTTTTTTTCAATGTCTTATCAAATGTAATTTCTACATGAGAAATTATAGACAGAATTTTTTTTATTAAAATTTGTACACAATTAGAATTAAATTCCAAAGAGTCACATTATAAGAAAATGAAAAAACTATTAATATACATCAGAATAAATTTAAATTTGTGATTATAAAACTAAAATGATTGATATTTTAAAATATATTGATGTATTTATACAGCTTTGGAAGGTAGTTTTTATGAAAAACAATCAAATTTTTTGTAGTAATTCTTTAATGGATGAGTCATTTTTTTGGAAATTCCAAAAATAAATATTCAGGCACATTATTCACAACATAATATCAATTTTGGTTGAATCATCAAAATATAGAATAAAAATGATAGATATTGTCCTAAAATAAGGTATGTAGAATGAATGATTCAAATAAATTTATTATTAAGTGTAAAAATAAAAATACAATCAATTTATTAATATAATTTTATACAATATCCAATTTCATATTATATTGATATATTGTAAATCATTTTGATGATGAAGGTGGAATATAGAGAACATTGATAGGAATATGATTTAATAGTAGAGAATGTTTCTTAATTATTGATAAAGTGTAACATAAAGGTTTAATTACTGAAGTTAAGTGTGTTCTTGTTAGTGAATTCTCTTAAAAAATGATTTTGAGTTGTTTTTATATTTCCACTTTCATTAAATTTATATATTTAAAAAATTATTAAATAGTTTGGGAGATATTTTTGAAATTTAAGAGAGACTCTATATTTTTCACATTGAAATAATGGGTAGAATAATATTAAATTTTCCATGTGGAGGTAGACATAAGTTTTAAATAACTAAATCATGGAGTAAATATCATTTTATCTTTTGTATCATGTAGTTACAAAATAAAATGGTGGTGATTGATGATCCCAGTAACATTTAATAACTAAAATTATGTGAATTAAAAATAGAATATTTGATATTATCTCAATATATACATTGTCAATGTAAAATTTATATCTATATCACTTTATAATGAACTATAAAAAATTATTGTCTCTCATGGTCATTTGATTAGATAACTCCCTCAATGGGAGTTTTCTGTGATGATTTTTCTCAGATATTTAATTCAAGGGATTTGATGGAGATTTCATATTTTACACATTAATACAATGTTTATTGATGGATTTGAGAACATTTATAGCATATTTGGAAGTAATGAAATAAAAAAATCTATATCCACTTTAAACACTTTGGGTATGACACTATAATAAAAAATATTTACTACATGAACATGCCAGTAATATTTTAAATGGAAAATATTCTTTAATAGGTGTTGGTCATTTATATTTTTTTTGAACATAACCATTATGAATCTGTTTTATTTCGTGGTGTCTTACCACTAAATTGTGGTTGTCATTGAAAATCACAACTTGAATATTATATAATTATGATGGGTCAAATGGGACAAGATCCCATCATAAATAGTCAATGGTGAGGAGTTTAAATTTCCCATAACACATGGCCATAAATGGAATGGTAGAAAAATCTTTTTAATGGGATATTGAGATATTTTTATTGAAAAATTCAATATTCCAAAATTAATTTTCACCACCCACTAGAAAGTAAGATGAATTAACATTATTAAAATAATCATATTCTCTTCTCCATAGATTTTTTATATAAAAAAGTAGAAATCACTATTTACCTATTGTGATAGAAATTTAATTCCATCTAAATAAAATGAAAAAACACATCATTCAAATTTTAAAAACCATATAAAAAATAAAATTTACATATAATTTAAAAATTGTATGACACATAATTTGTCAATCCAAAACATATCAAAAAAAAATTTATAGAAAAAATATATCATAGTCAATATAGTGGTATTGGATCATCTAAAAGAATAGGTGGAAAGAACTCTATCCTTATACCCATCACACATCCTCTCACTTACATCATCATCTAATAGTGTTGATACTCCTACTAGAAATTGTGATGCCCCTCCTACTATTCTTGTAGTTGATGATGCTCCTACAACTCTCTATGTGTACCATCTATAATCATTTTTGGACATAAAAAACACATTGTCCTATATAGATTATTACAATGACTCTTCCTAGGATCCCCTTATAATGGGAGATAATCATGCAACATTTAAATAATAACTATAATGAAAAAATTGAGAACCATTAACAACCACTCATCCATCATTAACACTATACGGAGGCACATGCATTTACGTTTTCCCATACAATAATGACTTATATGTGTCATGACCCTCAGTCTCAGTATCTATCTCATCATTTGTGTGAGAATTTGTTTCCACATATGCCTTCTGCAAAAGATATATGAAATTGAAATTTTAAAAATATTAATTTATGTAATTAATTAAATCAAAATAATATACTAACCAAAATATTTAAATTTTGGTCCCCATTATTCACTCTAATGGTAGGATTATAGTACAAACACTTAGAAACCATAAATTTGTAACATCTGGATGCTAAATTGCCTATATAAATATAAAAAACACTTTACAATTGATTTATATATAAAGTATCCTATTGGGGTCTAGTCTTATCGAAAAACTCCACCATAATCCATTGTTTAGGGGTTCAATTCACCACAACCTCTCATTATAAGATTTATGGATTTTTTCAGAACTGTGATCTATACGGTGATGTGGAACCATTCACATGGGAATTGTCGATAGTGGGGTTTGAATTAGTCCCTTTTAAAGTAAAATTCCTAGGATTCTGGTGGAGTAGTGGTTGTTGGAATTTATAGATAAGGGTTGGTGGCAATGTGGTTTAGGTGTTACCTGTGCATTGACTCAAGATGTAGTTGATTGATAGTGGAATAAATAATTGGTTTATTATGGATATGATTATAGAGTTTTAGTGGTGTTTTCTTAGGGATAACATTGAATGTTTGAGGAAAGATGAGACATGCAGTAAAGGTATTTCTATCATAGAATCGAGGGGAAGATGGTGGATGTGATGCTACACTGTCAGTGTAAGGAGGTTTTAGTCTATAAGGACCCAGACCTAAACACTACATAATATTGTTAATTCAACAAGAATACACTTACTACATTCCCAATGTTCTATTCGTTTTATATTTTTAGATAATTTAGACATAATTCATGTATATCTTCCTATAATCATACAATGTGGGTACTAATACAATATAATCCATTCCTTCTATAATAATTTTTCTGGTAAAAAATGAAATATTTTCATGAAAAATATTCACAACATTCAATTTGGTTTCTTCTCTTCTGTTACCCATACATAAACCATTTGATTTTTTTTTTAAAACATGGGATGAGAAAAAAAGGATCAGTAAGGGAAATAAAAATATGGAATGATACCATTAGTCAGTTAATACTTATAAACAAATTAAATAAATTTATCAAAGACTTACTTCTCACCCATAATGTTTATATACATTATTAAAACAATAGATTTCCATAAAATATAGGAGACATAAATAAAACCATAACATTAACATAGGGAATTACATACACAATATTATAACCATTATAACTACCATATGATTTTTTACCGTCATGGATACCGTATAATATAACCCTCATCACTACTTTATGATGTAACCCCATAGTTACCTAAAGTTTTATCCCTCGAAGTTATACTAGGAGTAACAGTAGAGTTGACCACCAAAATTAAAATACCCAATGCATTACAGGGATATGTAGGTCCCACCCTTCATCCTTAAATTTTTTCACAATCCTGAACATATTCATAAAACATGAATAATTTCATCATTAAAAATTTCCTTTATAATTTTGTAAAAATAAATCTTTAAAGGGGAATTTTAAATGAAAATCCACTTACCGCAGGTTCATCTTTATTCAAATATGCTCAGAACTCCAAAATAATGGTTTAATGAGTCTTATTAATATATTTATGAATAATAATTATATATATAATACCTTAGATATTAATTTTATAACTACTTTCTATACATTTTTTAATAATATTTTGTTTCTTTCATTGTTTCGGGTGTGCTTTATTTCATTGTTTCCATGGTGGTTTATTATTGATTTTCCTTTAGATAAGATGAAAAATATAGAAGTGGAATGAAATATTTTTTATATATTTCCTGAATTTAAAATTATATTATTTATCATTTTTATTTGAGGATGAATCATTAGATAAAAAATTAATGATAAACGACTCGTCCATTTTTTGAAGTTTTTCCAACCATCACAAAATATGTTCATTTTATTTAATGTTTGTCTTATAAAATATATATAGAATATTAAAAAACAAAAAAAAATATATAAATATATTAAAATATATTTTAATCATAATAATGGGTTTTTTACAAGACTTGAAGGTGGTATAGGAAAATGAAAATCTGATGTCCATAGAGGAAGGGAATCGACAATTCATTACTGATGCATTCATTTTCTAGAATAAAATGATAAGAGGAAGGGTTTGATACTGGATTTTACATTGAAATAATAACAATAAATTATATTTAATATACTATATTTATCATTTTACTTGGATGAGGGGAGTTAAGGATATAATCTTAAAATTTAAAAAAATAAACAAAGATAAAAGATAATGAAAATTTATTTTTCCAATTGAATGTATTCTACTTGAGATCCTTTCTAAGGTACTTGGTTTTATCCATTTGGTGACACCATAATGACTTGGAAATATGGAAGATTTTTGGGAAGGTAACTCATCAAAATTTAAACTATAAGTATTTTAGGTGCGAGGTGAAGAGGTGGTGAGAGGTGGTATTTATAGTGGAGGATATGGGTGAATTACCATTATTTTATTCATTAGTTTATAAATTTGGCACAAGACTATGAATTGTTTGATTATTATTACAAAATATATTAAATTCTTAGGTCCAAAAGGGGGCCAGATAAACTAATAAAAGATATATCAGGGTATGGATATTATTTTCAAACTACTTCCTGCACCCACTAGACCATTACCTCCTAATTACAAGGGAAATTTATTATGCTCTTTAATGTTATTGTTGAGCATGTCCTTTAAAAGTTTTTCTGATGATAATGACCTTTATGTGATGTAATAAACTAAACACAGTGACAAAAATTGTTTTACTTGGTTCAACATCATAGGGTTACATCCAAGTAGTATACAATTACAATGTGCCAAGTGTACCAAATTCTTTAAGGCTCACTACCTATAACAATGTTCGAGCAAGATCACTTCTATGCCTAGACTCACGACTTTTATAGGATTTTGAGTCTTCTCAATATATTCCGAAAGGTCACTCCCTATGTCTCTTTCTCTAGGTCACTGGTAGTGGAAATGATCATTATCTTCCTCTTCCTTTTCACACTTCTCTTGAAAGGGATCTATACACAGTTTATAGACTATTAGGTCCCTTAATATTAAACAAATAATGAATCCTAAACTTTTGGTAGTTTATCTATTGACTTTACTTTTTCACCAATAGATTGAATAAACCTTTTTCATTAAATTTGGATAGAGTAAATTTCTTTTAAGAACTGCTCTTGCAATTTTGAAAGCTTCCATGAATCCTCTACAAACCACATTTCTTTCTCTAAAAAATTTACAGCAGGTATGCTTCATGGATCACCATTCCCACAAACCATATTCTATTTTTTTGACATGTACCACATCTTCGTACCCTCTCCACAAACCACTACAACATTTTACTTCCGCATACTAATTCAACATTCTTTTCCTATGAACCACAGATGATTCTATATAATTCTTTCTTCCACGGACTACTCCATATATAGACCACATCTTCCTTTGCAGACTAAAATTCTCCAGAAGAACTATTTCATGGAATCACTTCTATGAACTGCTTCACCATTCTTGGAATCCACCTCACTGACCTCTTTTGGACATAACCGAATTCTTAAAGAGAATAAGTTTTCTTATGAAAATATCTCTTTTAATGATGGGATTAATGGTACATATATAGGAAAATAGATATGTAAAATCCTATAATATGAGATTTACCGAATCTTTGATGTAGTACAAGCTTCATCACATATCGCTTACCTAAAAACTATTCTACCCTACATAGTCTGTGGACTGCCTTTCCTCCTTTGTAGTGGCACAAATTACTATCTTGTTGTCACCCATGATGCCCTTCAAAACTTCTGAAGTCACAACCTCATTTCCACGAAAAACAAGACATCCCATTTATTTCAAGCCTTCTGCATACCACTTGGCATCCCATGAACCGTAATTTCTTCATGAACTATTCCACATATATGTTCTATGTACCATTCTTCACAATCCTCAATGCATTACTATGAGGAATATTTTATTTTCTAAATCCCCTTCTCTATTCCCTATACCACCTTATGTGTTATTTGTAATATGGTTTAAGGTCTGCATATTGTGTACCCCATTTAAGAAATCATCCTTTTCCAAAAACCATATTCTCATCTTTGAGGCACAAAAATTTGGCAAACACTGGGAAATTATTCCACCTTAAAATTATTCTACGGAAAACACCATTCATACGCATTCACATTAATCTGGATTTTTCATCAAACCAAATCACCCCCAAAAATTTAACCCAATTTTTTTTTTGTTTTTTGAAATTACATAAAGATATCCATTTTTCTAATATAAGTTTCTAAATATTATATATTTAATTTCTTATAAATTCATCAATTATTCCAGAAATACTAGTTTTTATATTATAACAGATTTTATAACCCTTCGAAAAATTGGATAAGGCCTCAATAAATTATCTTAAAATCATATGAATACAAAATATTAAGTTATGAATATATTTTATGGAATTATAATTTATTTTAAATTATTTTGTTAATTATAAATTTTAATACAATAATTTATGTTTTAAAAAATTACTAACACTTAATGTATCATTCTAAAAGAATTTATTTACTTATTCCATGATATTAGTATATAATATATTCTATTAAATGATAAATAAATTATATTTTTACATTCATAGGTGAGGTTAAAATTTTATTAGTATATATTCATTAATTTATATAGATACGAAATTTTTAATTACACATTTACAATGAATTTTACAATTTAATTCATGAATTTTACAATTTAATTCATGAATTAAGATGAATCATTTTATCAGTACCTCTGTTGTTACATCCCATTCCCCCTTTTGGAAATTGCATCCTTATAATTTTTTATACTTATTAATCATGTATGGATTCCATTCCTTCATATAATTTTCATATTCCCATGTATTTTATTCATCCATGTGGATTCTCAACAAAACATTGACCTGGTGAATTACATTATTCCACAAATACTTGCTCTCTATGATCAAGAATCCGAACGAATTTCTCTTAATAAGAAAGGTTCCCTTGCAAATGAAATTAATCTAAAGTAAAAACATGAGGTGAATTAATAAAGAACTTTATTAACATAGAAACAAGAAAACCATTGTGTTCCTAAGATACAATCAAAGTAAAATATACCTAGAAGGAAACTGGACAGAATGTCCCTAGGATTTCTTACGGACGAGTGTACCATGTTCTACGATTTCCATTCTTACCAAAATGACTAATTCTTTTATAAGGATACATTTTTAGGAAATCATGATCACATAACTCAAAAGAAAATTCATTCCTTATATTATATTTATTGATTTCCAACATACTTTATGTTCTCCTCATATGTGGAAGGATCATCATAACTTTCACATCTACATCCTCCACTAATTGTGGTCCCATAAACATGATTTTCATAATAACATACAAAAAGTTTGGAGTTCAGTGCTACTTTCCATATAATTCCTCAATAGTTTTAATCTATATTATGGAATGAAAACTGTAATTATAAGAAAAATCAACTAAATAAATATGTTTATGCCAATATCTCTCAAAATCAATTAAACAATATCGAATCATTTCCTCCAATTTCAGATTCATTCCCTTGGTCAATCCATCAGATTGAGGATGAAAAGAGGTTCTAAAATTCAATTGTATTATAAATAACTTCTAACAGACTTTCCAAAGGTTAGAAATAAATCTAGGATCAGTATCAGATAAAATAGAGAGAGTAAATCCATGTGACCTGACTATCTATTTGTGGTAATACCAAGAAAGACGATCCAAATAAATAATATCTTGAAATGGGAGAAAATGTTCATATTTAGTCACTCAATAAATAATAACTCAAATCCAATTGTTACACTAGGATGTATTTGTTAGTCCCACCATGATATCAATGGATATATTTTCCAATTTCCACTCCATCACTGGAAAAGGATGATGAATCCCATTTGGCAGTTGTCTCTATGATTTAACATATTGAAAAGTCAAAAATTTCATTATAAAATCAGAAATAATTCTTTTCATTCCATCAATCCAGTAATACATCTTGAGTTCCTTATAAATCTTAATACTTCCAGTATGAAATATAAATGAAGAACTATTATCATCACATAAAAATTATTTCATCATATGGGAATTATAAGGCATATATAATCTCTTCCCAAAATTTAAAATATGATCATTATCAAAATTAAATTAAGGAAAATTACTTTCCATAAACTATTGTATCCTTTTTACTAATTCACATCCTTCATTTCGTGTTTGATTAATTATTTTTCATCGAGACATTTGAAATGAAACCTGAAACAAAATTAAATAATTTCCAATACCAATTAACTTCCATGAAGAAATTCATCATATCATAATTTTATGCCTGATGTTACAAACGTAACATGGTTAATGATTTATGATTTTTTTGAATCAATTCATCCTTCACATTGTTAGATTTTCCAGGATATAAATTTATCATGAAATCAGAATCCTCTATGTGTTCCATCCATCTTACCTACATCAAATTCAATTCTTTGAGAGTAAATATATACTTTATAATTTTATGGCTAGTATATATTTTACATTTCATTCCATAAAAATGATGCCTCAAAATATTCGATGAAAAATCCACAGTTCCTAAATCATAATCATGTGTGGAATAATTTAACTATTGAGATTTCATTTTTCTTGAAGTATGAGAAATTTCGTTATCATCTTGCATCAAAACAGAACTTATTCCATTAAATAATGAATATATTTAGATGAAAAAATCACCATTTCTAGAAAACAGAGACAAACCTCTATCATTCACCAATATTCATTTCAATTGGTAAAAAAGTATCCCAATCTTCTGTCCATATAAAATTTACCCATTTTTTGTTAAATTATTTACCAGGCTAGTTAACTATGAAAATTTATTCACAAAATATTGATAATAGCCTTCTAATATAAGATATATATGAATTTTATTAATATTTGTTGGTATAGGACATTCCTAATCCACTTTTGTTTTTTTGGAATTAAATATTATTCCATCCTTATTTTAAATGATACTAAGAAAATAAATTTGTTGCGACGAAAAATCATATTTTATAAACATCCCAAATAACTTCATTTTATTGAGATTTTAAATAACAATCCTTAATTATTTTTCATGATCTACAAAATTTTTGGGAAACACTATAATATAATGGATAAAAACAACTCCTAAATATCCACATATTCACATAATATTCTATACATATGTTATATAAATATAGAGGGAGAGTTTCTGAATCCAAAGGTCCAAACAAAAAACTCATAATGCCCATATCTTTTTTGGAACATTGTTTTCGGAACATCATCCACCTATACCATCAGCTGAATGTACCAAGATCTGAATTGAATCTGAGATGATCTACCTTAAGATGACCAAACAGGCCATAGACATTAGGAAATGTGTGATTAATATTATTAATAATTTTATTTAAAGCCTTATAATCTCTGAAACATCACATGAAATCATATTTATTTTAAACGAACAAAACCGAAGCACCCCATGGTGAAGTGATAGGATGAATAAAACCTTTATCAAGTAACTCCTTCAACTAATTTTCCAAATCTAATAGTTCCACTTGAGACATTCAATAAATGGATTTTGAAATTATCTTATAATAGGTAACTAATTCATTGGTTAAATTAATCTTATCAATTAGGTATAACATTGAGAATCTAATCATAAAAAACATCCAGGTATTCACTAACAATAAACACATAATCAATATGAAAAAGTCACATTTTTTCAATAGTGTCTATGAGATAACATTCATTTCCATCGTTTATCTTTTTCTCAGCTTTTTGATATTTTATCAATGGTATGGGTTCGTTCATGTAGACATACAAAAAATTTAATGAAAAATAACTTATTTTTCTCTATAGTCAATCATATCATGGTATACCAAAATCCAATCCATACCTTGAAAAACATCAAACTCATATAATGGAAATACAAAAACGTTTTTAGGTAATTATTTTCCAAAGAAAACAACATGTGGATTATTATAATTCTTTTTTGATGTTATATTTCCCACATGTAATTATCCCATAATATATGGTCTTATTTTTTGAGGTTAAATTTATAATTTACCAGAAAAATTATTAGAAATAAAAGATTGTGTAGACCATATATCAAACAAAACCATAGAAAAATATGATTAAAAATAAAATATACCTGATAAAACTACACTGGATGGACCAATATCTATTATCATTGTCGTAAAGTGTTTTACTAGACCTTTATTCTTATAATCTCAATTCTTTCCATCATTCAGAACTTTCTTTTTGAATATTTTTTATAATGCACCATCTCACTAAATTTAGCACTTTAGTGTTTTCTTATCATAATTAAGCATACCAACACCATGCTCTTATTCAATTTAATCTTGATACATATGTACAAACCTATAACATCAAAAAAACTTCTTGTATTTGTTAGGGAATTGTCTAGGTTTATTTTTACCACACTATTCAGAATCATGAAACTGTATTTTCTAACCCTCTTGTCGCATTGTTTGATTCATACACATTCGTTTCCATCAAGGAACTCTCTTATTCTTTTATTTAGATTACATGTGACCATAAGAAAATTCAATTTTTACCCTCTCTACTCATCGAAAATTATTCTCATAATTTTGAATTCACGAGAGGCTAATTCACTTCAATATATCAGCTTCAATCCTAAGTATAAATTATTGATTATAATATCAAGATCTCGGGTATGATTTATATCATACATTTCAAATAGAGTGATATTTTCCTCATACACAAACCCTAAATATTCAACATTATTTCTCAACTAAAGGAGTTTATTTTTTATCCAAATTAGAAATAACATTGGAATATATTTTTTAATGTACCGATTCTTAAATTAATATCATTTCAAGGCATCAATCTCCTCGATATCCCCATTATTCTTGAAAATTTACCATCACTATTCCACTTAAACTTTTTTGTGATAAATAAAAAGATTAAAATTTTGATAACATGAACACCCCGTAAAATTGAATATAATTTCATAGGATATAATCCACCCTGAGCTACCACTGGGTTAGAAGATCCAATAAAATTAAGAGGGTGTTTCCTCATAAGATGTTCCATTATCACCATGTCTCACTATGGTAGCTCTATATTTTATCTTCAATGGTCATTAATTCCATTTATAAAATAATTTAATCTATCCACAAATATCCCAGACTTTTTCATTTCATTTTCCACCCTTCCAAGTTGTGGATTCAGAAAGATATCATCCACTTGGTACCATCCTACTTCAGCTTCCATGTTAATATTGTTGAAACCCTATCTGAAAAAACATTTATTTGATTAAGAAACATGAAAATCATCAAATTATATGTCATTTAAACACATCTATAAGGTTAAAATAATTTATGGTATTATATTAATATCATATTAAACCATATATTTAACTAAACCATTATCTGATACCAAATCTAAGGGATCGGTCTTAAACATTACATAGTCTAGTAAAATCAACTAGAAGACACTGATTAAATTCTTAAATAACATTCTGGTTATGAGTTTTAGAGATTAAGGACATAATTATATCATTTAAATCCACAAAAATAAAAATTATATACTACTAAAATATTATAAATTTATTTCATAATACAATTGTTTTTAAAAACATGAAATCTTTTCATGAAAAATCTTCACATCAATCATATTGGATTATTATTTTCTGTTACCCTTGCTTAAAACCTGGGAAAAAAATATAAAACATTGGATGATAATAAAACTATCACTATGGGACTTAAAAATATTGAAAGAAAACATTAGTTCATGAATTCTTACAGACATATGATACCTTTTGGACAAGTACATACTTCTCAGCCATAATATTTCATATAATTTGTGAATACAAGTGATTTACAAAAAAAGAATACATAAATAAAAACATAAATATAACATTGGGAATTACATAATTAATATTTTAACCCTCATTTATTACATGTGATTTGTAACCCTAACAGATACTTAGTGATTTAAATTTCATGGCTACCTTATGATGTAACCCTCCTGGATAACTTATGATGTACCAATAATCGATACACTTGGAGTAACCATATGATAAACCTCTAATAAAAACATAACCATTTAATTAGAAGTATATATTGGTCGCACCATTAGTCATAAAAAATTTCAAATTACTAGACAATATTCATAAAAAAAATACATTCATCATAAAAAATAATTTTGATTTTGTTAAAAATATAAATTAAAAAAGATTTTTAAAGAAATGTCATTTACCTCAGGTTCTTTTTACATAAAACGTGTTAAAAAATATTGTATAATGATTTATATGGCGTATTAATATAGTATAGAATTATATTCATATAAGTAAGAAAATATATTATGCTTTTATAAAGACTTTACATTTATTAATCAATAATATTATTTTAATTTCATTTTTAGGTGTGATTTATTTCTTGGTTTCCATGATTGGTTCATTATGAATTTTATATTAGAATAGAATAAAAGCTATAAAAGTGGATGGAAATGTTGTTAATATGTTTCCATAATTATAAATGATTCCATTTTTTTCTGATATGAAGATTATTCATCAGATAAAACATTAATGATAAAATTTTGGTTCTTTTTTTGTGGGTTTTTCCATCCATCACAAACATGTTTCATTTTATTTAATTTAATGTTTGTAAATTAGTTTCAGACACTGAAAGAAATTAATATTGAAATAATATTTAACCATAATAATTTATTTTTGACCATCCTTGAAGGTGGTTATGAAAAATGAAAATACAAAATCTACGAAGGCGGTGAACCGACAAGTGATAGATGATGCCTTCTTTTTATAGAATATGAAGAAAAGGGGAGGGGATTGATGATGGATATACTATTAAAATAATAAAATTACATTATATGTATGATACTACAGTTATAATGTCAAATGGATTACGTTAGTTTAGGAGATAACAAGAAAATAAAGTAAATTGAATATAAAATAAAACAAAATGAAAGAGGATTTTACATATTCAATTTCTTTTCTTTGAGAACCTCCTCAAGGCCCTTGTTTTTGGCCTTTTGGTGAGACTAAAAGTCATTGAATGTGTTTTAGAGACTTGGGAAGGTAATTATTCATAAGTAAAATAAGATACAATTCATTAGGGTTTGAGATGAAACGGTGGTGAGGGTGGTATTTGCAGTGGAGGAGATGAGTGTTTTCTCATTATTTAATTCATTAAATTTTTATTTCGGATTAAGACTAAGAATAGTTTTAGAATAATCACCAAATATATTAAACTAAGTAAAAATATTTCTATATTATGGTTATTAAATAAAAAATTAATAAAGTAATATTGTATTTAACATATAATTAATATATACATTACATGACCATATTCCACTATTCATAAAAAAATTCATTTGATTCTGAAAATTCACAATAATTTACCATAATTTTTTTTAAATGTGTAGAATTTAAAAATGAACTAATTTAAAAAAAAATTATGAATATGAGATATTTATTTTTCAATTAAAATCATCATATATTGGAGAAATACTGATTTCAATATTATAACATATTTTATGACCCTTGAAAAAATTTTATAAGGTCTCATAAATTTATCTTATAATGGAACGATAAGAAAATATTAATTCAAGAATATATTTTATAAAAATATATTATATTTTAAATAATTGTATTAATTATAAAATAGCAAATAATCAATAATGTTTTACAAAAATACCAACACTTAAATTATAATTTCAAAAACATTTATTTACTTATTCGATGATATAAGTATATCAAATTTTCACTTATAAGAAACTTAATTTTTTTATAATCTAATTGGAGAAATTACTATTATATTAGTGTATATTCTTTACTTTATAAGAATACCACTTATTTTATTATATATTTATAATGAATTTAACTATTTAATTCCAAAATGAAAATAAATTATTTTACAAGTATGTGGGTTGTTGCAAATTTGATGCGGCAAGGTGAATTTTGATATATAATTGCGGAATATTAAATGATATAAGATGGATAATTTGGGACATATAATATAGGGTATTTATTCAACTAAAATATGTAATATATTTTGATGTATTTTTTGGTTATCCCTTGGGTTCTATAATCAACATTTCTGGCTTGTTTGTGTGAGTTGTCTGTATTCTTGAATGTAATTAAACCCCTAAATATCTTATATATATATATATAAGTAAAATTTCATTCTATATATCATAAATTAATACTTAAGTAACAACTAATAACTATATGTGTTACCTTATATATCCTTCGGTTATATCATCCTAGTGACGATCTCTTAAAAAAACTACATATTTTATAGTTAAAAGACAATCTATACCAATAATGGGATGATAAATAATCTAGTTAATGACTACAACAATAAATATAAACAATGGTGTCTCCAACTCTCTCTGCGGGTCCCATTCTATGATTATGTAAAATTTGAATAATGTAATCTCACATACAAATCTCTAATAACACCGAGATGGTGTATTTCAAACTTTCATAAATGGGATACTATAAGAAAAAAAAAATAACATAATGTTAATTATTAAATAATATAAAAATTAACTATTATTTATTTTCATACCATCTTGTGAAAAATATTATGATCATTAATGGGAATCGGATCCCACATCACCCATGGTCTAGGGAAAAAATACACAAAATCACACCCCATATCCACTAGCTATATGTGAAAACTATAAGAGAGAAGAAAAAATAATAAAATAACTAGTATGTAAAAAATTAATGATAAGTAATAAAAATTAACTAATATTGGTGTCTGAACATACCTTTTAAAGCTGTGGATCAATATTAAGATGTAGATTTCATTAAAAAATTTGGTCAAGAATAATCCATATGGACAGAGATTACCCCCTCTGAGTCGATGAATTAAATAAAGCAACATTTTTGGTAGATAATGAATCATTGTGGTAGTCACCTAGAAGCATATTATACATAAATGTTCATAACATCTAATCAATATAATGTCCATCCATATGAAATATCAAATTAAAATTTTCTAAAATAATTTGAAACATGTATTAAATATTGAGCATGAATATAAACATCATGAAATATTTTCATTATCTGTATTCAACATCATATTCATATTCAATATTGTTAATATCTTCATTTTCATCCTCATAATCATCGATTTCCATTTTATCCTTAGCTCCATCATCCTTTATTATTTCAAATTCATCGGTTTCATCATCAAAGTTATTAACACTATTATTTTTTAATTATGTGGTTTCATCATTGAAATTTGTATCTCTTTGAGGAAAATATGTATTTAGGGGTTTCTCTAAAAAATATTCAATTTATTGACTAATATAAGACCACTTTCACTTTTCTTAAATTGATTTTTCCTGTGATTTCATTTTTGTTATACTCCAACATTAAATTAAATCACTTAATGTATTATAGTTATTTCTATAATAAATTTTTTGTTTTTGATGAGGAAACATAAATGTTCATTTTCTTTAAAAATAATTTTATATTTAATATCAATGTGTCCATGGAATGGATGAACATAAAATCTTATATCAGTATTGACCTAATAAAATTTCAATATTATTAAAAAAAATTTCCTGGATATCATAATTCTATTATTTCATCTATAATTCTATAAAATCAAAACTAACTTTAATTATTATGAGATACTTTCAATAAAACACCACTATTAATTTTTTAATTCTATATATTAGATTTTATTAAATAAAAATCCATTAAAAACATATTCATTATAGTATTTTAATCATTGATATTGTGGGTTACACAATACTCATAAATGATTATTGATTTTATCTTCATGTTATGATTCCTAGAAGATAAAATTATAATTAATAATATATTAAATAAGAGAATTATTGAATGTATTCTAACATAAAAATTTTACATTACCAATCTTTCAAACTAGTAAGTAAAATTATAGGGGTGACATTATTCTAGAAAATATGGTTTAATTTTGTGAAAGTTTTCTTGATGTGCTCTATAAATGTTTTAAAATTAATTAATGTTAATTTTTTTTAATAAAATATAAAAACAATTGGTGAAATTAGAATGCAAAATACAAATCTAATCATATCCTCACCAATGACGAGAACATATATATCATCTTTTTTTGTTCATCATATGAAATCCATCATTCATAAACTCTTAAAAAGATATACTAAATATGATTACCTATTAATGAATGATGTTTTAATGAACCATCTACATTTCCATTATTATAACCCATTTAATTATGGTTTTAATGATATTAATGTTGAAAAAATGATAAAAAAAATTATCTTGGAAATATCCTTATTTAATTTGCTGTTCAACCAAGTATTTATCGCGTACCTTTTTAATCAATTTCATCATGAGTCTCTAATATGTGTACATCAAACAGAGTTGAACTGGTCCTAAAATTTATTCTTCATGCATAAAATATAATATTAAATGATCTATTTAACCAATTAATGGTTAATGAGTTTTTTTTTCAAATTACATAAAATTAAAGACAATTCATGTTGAAAAAAGATAATAACATAAATATATATTATCACCACACAATTTTATTATGAAAAATATGATATTTTTATAATTATATCACAAATAAAAGAAATTTAAAAATAATCTAAGGCAATTTGGTATTTTTTCTTTATAACATCATAATATTTTATTTCTATATTATAATATGACTATTTCTAACACATTGATACAAAATTAGAGATATAACCATTTGTTAACCACCAATATTCAATCCATTTATATAATAAAAAATCACTTTAATTAGAAACTACATCACCAGCTTTTAGAGTAATTAAATTATATGATCTATAGTTTTTTAAATAATTTATGTTCTTGGATCCTTAAAAATTGTGAAATTTTTAATCATTCCACTAAATTATATTTATTCATATGCGAAGTGTAAAAAAATGTAACAAATAGGATATAAAAAATGTTTTTTTCAACATCTATGAAATATAACTTTTTTTTGAAGAAATACATCTAACAAATATGAAATTTCCCCAAAACACTCTATTATATCCAAATAAGAAATTTCAAATAACTATTTTTTTGGTAATAGTCGGTCAACATATAATATGTGGAAATGAAGATAAAACAAATTTTAAATAAATATCGGGGAACATTGTTGGAGATATATATCTTTAAATTTTAACATTTCAAAAATTATTTTTGTTCCTTCAAAAAGGATAGCTAGTTAAAAAATTTACGATCACAGCTTTGAGAACAATTTTGTTTACATTGATAAAAAATACACTCTTCTACATCACATATAGTATGGATATGATTTTGAACAATTTTTACTCAATCTTAATAACATGACATACAATCGGAAGTCACTAATTGTGCACATTAATGAATCATTCATTTTAAAATTCTGATTTTCAATTACATCATATGTACTGAAATAATTACTCTATAAAAATTTTATATCATCAATAAATGGCTTCATATAAAAATTAATATTCTTTTTTATATCATGTAATTTTTACAGTAAAAACCTTATATGTTTCTATCATTGACATCCATCTTTGTATGTTTTATGATACTATAATGAAGAGAAAATAAGAGTATTTACTACTATAATAACAAAAAAATAGAAACAATCAATAGAAATCACCAATCTCATATTAAGAGAATTTAAAGCAAAGATCAGGTGCACCTTATCAAAAAAATTCTTAGAGTAAGCATCATAAGGATGATATATGATTTTACTAGATGAAATACTGAATTTATTTTATTTTGTCAACAACACAGTGTTGTTAGCTATAAATAAATGTATCAATCTAAATGTAAGTGAGAAATACAAAAACTTTTTTACATTGAAAAATCAATACATTGTTAATTTTTCCTCTTTGTAACTCGATTTTCCATATGTAAGAAAATTAACTAACAATTCATATTTACTATAATAAATATGGAATCATTTGGACATCCAAATATATTATCATAACTGAGACGCAAATTATGGAATAACCTCTTTATTTCATTGAAATTATTTATAAAATATTTTTTACAGGATAAAAATTAATTATCAAAAGAAAATATAAATCAAATAAACTATCTTCCATTCCATTTTATGATTTAATTTCCATTAATATAGTAATAGTTCCATATTTTATTACTTTAAAACTAAGATATTTGGTTTTACATGAATAATATAGAAGCACATTTAATTAAGAAGGTTTTGACTCGGGGGGTTTAATTATCATTCTGTGTTTCTATTTGTGGAAAATGATTGTCAGCAACCACATGTACTAATGTATGAAACTATTCTAGAACTGGTAGAGGATAATTTATGGCTTTCACTAAGTTTCATTCATCGTGTTGATTGTAAAAAACAAATCAATTATAATAACCTAACTAAAATATGATAACCCCAATACTTTTAGATTATTCAAATATACTCAGATACCATTTCCAAAATAAACAATTAATTGCCCCTTGTGAAGAAAATTATGGTTTCGATTTTGAAATAGATAAAAAAACTTCAACACCCTCAATAAATATAGGATTTATTCCAGAAAAGTTCATATTTTAGATAGGATATATCCAATTATGATCTTATAATAAATTTTTTCATCTTATTATTCCATATTATGTTATATATACAACGTAAAGATATTTCATATGATTAGTCCGATATATGCATGGGGTGTTCTGAAAAGGCAAAAAAAAATCATAAAATTGCATTTCTATTGTCATTAATATTTGGACCAATTTATGGGTAAGGTTGTATTTGTTATCAATAGTTGTCAATGAAGACCAAAATGAAGGAGATCAAGAAGTACTCCAATGAAATGAAGGAATGGAAAATCAGATGATTGTTGTACTGATCATAAATTCAAAGAACTTGTGTCAATAAAAGGTGACACATTGTTTACAATAGTAAAGAATTGTTAGGTATAATCCATATGAGGATGATTGAAAAAGAATGGGGATTTGATGAATACCATGAAATTCTTCATGATTACATGATAACAATGTAAGAACCTACTTGAAGAATTGAATCATATGATTTGCATGAAGTAGAGAATGGCAGTTGAAGACGAAGTGTTGTTGAAGAAGGAAAATCACAGAACAAAAGAATGAAGGTTACAGACGATGTATATAATGAAGGATGCGCTGTTTCCAAGTGTTTTCAAAATTTTTGTGCCTGAAAATCGGAAAATGAAGACATGGGTTGCTGGTAAAAGGAGGTGCACAGAAAGGGGAAGTTGTGTGTGAAAAAGGTGGGTTGTGCTTGAAATATTTGAGTTGTGCGTGAAAAACAGCTTTGTGCACGAAATAGTAGAGTGAGATTTTTCACGCAAGAGGTGTTTCAAAATCAGAATGTTGAAAAATTGCAAAGGCATGGGCTGCGTAAAAATTCCAGAGCATTGCGTGGAAAAATGGGAATGCACGCAGAGAAATGTTTTGCGCGAAATATCTCGGTGAGTTTTTCATGCATGTAGTGTCTCAGATCAGAAATACTGAATATCGGAAAAGGCAAGAGGCACACGAAAAATCGGAGATGTTCATGCCATGTGTGTGGAAAATCAAATTTGTGCGCAAAATGTTTGCTATGCGCAAAATATGGGTTTGATGTTTTATATGAAAAGGAGGCTTCAGGTTTATAATGATGAAAAATAAAAAATTCATGAGTTTTGTGAAAAACCTTGGTGATGCGTGAGAATAAAAGGAAGGTGTGAGTAATATAAAGAAGTGAGAGTTAGTTTTATGCGCAAGAAGAGGCTTTATGAGCAGGGTAAAAAATGCCTATAAATACGAGGTGAACCCTCTCATTTTGGTGGATCAACACTTAGATAAATACTGAGCTCTGATGTGTTGAAATATTGGGGTATTGAGTGCTTCACTAAAAGAAGATGGGTTAAGTGAAAAAGAAGGTGGTGCGTGAAAAAGGGAAGTTCTGCACCAAAAACAAGAGTTGCGCGAAAAGCCTTTTTCATGCCAAAAATGTATTTTTACGCACAAGGTTTGAATTTTATGTGAAAGACATAGGGAAGGGTGTGCGAAAAATTTGGGGATCCCATAGGCCTTTGATAGGTGCTTAGCACTCTAAAATCTGATTTGTGAAGACGGTAGAACAGTGAACCATTTTGTTTTATGAAGAGAAGTTGTACAACACACACATAACTAGTGTTTAACAAATTCGTTGTTCTTTGTGAATAGAAGAATATTGATTCACGCAAATGAACTCAGATCATCACAAAAAGAGGGAAATACAATGATACACTCAGGTGTTGGTATTAGGAATTAATGGAAGAGAAGAAGAAGATTTAGTGCTTTCAGTTATTGCACTAAAGTAAAATAATGAATACAAAAGATCATCAACTCAGGACTCTAATGCAATAATTGTCTCATCCCGAACATGAGAAAAAGATTTCTATGTTTATATATTGAAGATACATTCACATATATAAACTAATTGGGACATCACCAAAGGCAGTGAGCTAGGGGGAGTCAACGGGAGTGACCCGAGGGACGTAGTGAGCTATCCCTGAAATTTTGTATAGACAGTGTTCCGGGAACAGAGAGAATGTACCCGAAACATTGTAATCCACAACTAGTTATTAATAGTGGAATTAGGTATGACTGGAAACCTGTCGGCGTATGCTCCATGGACGTAGCCCTTAGTGGTGAACCAAGTAAAAGTGTTGTGTCAACTCCTTACATGTGAATGTTCGATTGCTGATCATATCCATCATACAGGTTTTACAAGTTCCTACCAACGTGGAGACAAGATCCATCACATTCAAAGAAAAAAATTTCACCAGGATTCACCCCTCCCCTCTCAAGGTGTCCCGGTGTCCTAAAATTATTATAAATTATCTAAAATTACTAAAAATTAAATAAAAATGTCACAAATTATTACAAACTAAAAAATAGTGAATAGAGAGGAAAAAATATAAAAAAATATTATTAATTATTTCAAATTAAAAGTGATATTTAAAAATTATCAGTAATTATTATTAATTTGTAGTAAATGTTACTAATTAACAAACAATATTAGTAGTTATTAATAATTTTAATAAATTATTACTAATTATAAATAATTATTTCTCAAAAGTTATTAGTAATTATTACTATATATTACTAAGTATTTGTAATTATTCACTATTGGTCTGTAATTATTATTAATTATAAAAAATTATTACAAATTATATATAAATATTTTATATTTATCTTTAATAATTACAAATTGATATGATTTAATTTTAATTAATAAATAATTATTAGTAATTATGAATTTTTATTATAAATTGTCGATAAGTATTAACAATTATCTTCAATTATTTTCTATTTTTTAATTATTAATAATTATAACTTTTAATTTAAAAATTATTAGTAATTATTGATAATTATTACTAACTGTCTATAAATAATACTAATTATTACTAATTATTACTCATTATCAATAATTATTTTATATTTATTGGTAATTATTAATAATAATAATTATTTATTTCTAATTATCAATAATAATATTATATTTATCAATATTTATTATTCATTATAAATATATATTTGTAATTATTACTAATTAATTATTATTTGTACTATTTACTGATAATTATTACAAATTATTACTATTTATCGATAATTGTTACTAATTATCGATAATTATTACTAAATATATCTTATTATACATATAAATTCCTAATTACATTTTATTTATTAGTAATTATTGATATTTATTACTAAATATGACTAATACTAACTAATTATTACTAATTATAAATAATCATCACTAATTCTTACAGATTATAAATATGTATTTCTAATTATACAGAATTGTTACAAATGACTACTAATTATATCTAATTATACAAAATTATGACTAAATGTCAATAAATATATATAATTTATCAATAATTATTACTATTTATTATATATATTACTAATTAATTCTTATTATAAGAAATTATTACTAATTATTGTTAATATTGGTGTTACTTCACATATTCAGGATCTCTCTCTTGTGACCGTAATGGATAATTTATGAGACCTCAAGAGGGAATTCATGTATGCTTTAGTCAGCTGAATAATAGTGGGGTTGTGATAGGTACGATTGGGAGACTGTACCCCCAGGTATAGGGTTACAATAAATTTGAAATAAATAGTTATCAGTAAATATCATAGTAATATACTAGTGGAAGGAGGTGAAAATACATCATTGAAGAAGAATGGGTAATCAACAAACATACAATAATGAATCATGTAATTATTGGTTGATATGTGTCAGATATAAAACAATAAGTAATAAAAATAAAAGAAACAACTCATACAAATAAACTCAAAACACCATGGTACCAAACCCTATGTCGGCCCAGTCTCAAAACATCAACCCATACAACAAAATAAAAAATAAAAAATAAGGTCCCTTTCCATTTTCCATTCCTACATTAATTTAATATTCTCATATACCAAATGGAATCCCTAATTGGGGTGGAGTCAAGCTGAGTATGTCAACACCACCATGTCTAAAGAAAACCATCCTGACAATAAATTCATGCAATAATGAAATAAAACATGATTACTAATTAATCAATTAATATAATAATTAAATTAACTTGCTTCTACATCATGCTATAATGTCTCTCAGCATGTAACACAACCATGTCAACCATAACCATAAACCATGGCATAATCACATAAATAGTCAAAGCCCCCTGTATAAGAATTTATTCCTCTAGGAAAAGCCTAATATATAATCTGTTCACATCAACCACAAAAATCCCACTATATACTCATTTTAGCATAAATCTTGGAAAATATAACTATATAATCATTTTAGAATTACATATAATATCCACATATATAATAATTTCATCATGAAACTCGACCAAGGATGCTATATAATCATTTTGTCCTCAAACACATGGAGTCTTAACAAATTGGATATCAAAATTACACATCATATTCCATAATGGTTCATTATTCAAATTAAAAGTTCTATTTCAAATAAAACTCATTTATATATCAATTATCATTAGTTTTATTAATATCCAATAAATTTTTTCCAAAAAAATTTTATATCAAGAAATCAATTTCAATCACATTTCATGCTAAACAGGAAGAAATCCATTATCCTATTAAATATTATTCAAGGGTTCGTTCATCCAGCGGGTAGTCACAAGTATGGTCACGTACCTATATAATGCAATGGGATTCAAGGAATGATCCAATAAATGCTTTATAATTACCCATGATTCAATTATTTGATGATAAAATCATGGTGATGAAATCATAGAACATCCCATACTAAATAATTAAATATACCCTTGGGTTATGAATGAGACCAACAAACATTATCACGTGATTAAAAAATGATTCTATCTAGAATCCCCCACATGAAACGTGGTGATGAGGATCTCAATTAGGATCATAGATCATGAAACAGAGAGATCAAGATGTAAAAAACACATTTCAAGGTATTGAAATTGAAAAAAAACTATGGCAAACAGGGAATAATTTCAAACTGATGAAAAAACAATCCCTAGAGATTCATGGTATCCCATTGCTTCTTTTAACCCTAAGGTTGTTCTGGTGACCTGCGATTTGGACTCTTCTCAGCTCACCTCAGATCTACCTGTTAGATCTGCTGATGAGGTGCCATAATCACAGTGTCCTACTAATCCCCATAATCGTTTGGTGACAGAGCTTCCTAATAGATATATCGATACGCTACAATCCTTCCCTCATCCAAATAAAGATCTCTTTGCTATACCTGAATATTCATTTCATCGGCTTTCTGATGGAGTGATGTTAAGACGAGCTGATGAGCGGATGATGGCTGGTCTGAAGGAGAAGCGGGATGATAGGATGGAATCAACTCTACCGTGTGGGAATAATTTTTCCTCTCACTCTTATGCTGATGCTTTAAGGAATATAACTTTCGGACCAATGTTGGATGGAATTAGTTCTTTGGGTATGTTTAAAAACTCATGTCATGGTAGGATCCTCCGTAAAGGTTTCTCTGATCACATTGAATGTGACCCCACAGTGCTTGCTGAGAGATTGAAAATTTGAAAAAACTCTTGGATTGCACACATTGTATTACCTAAATGTCAAAAACCATGGAAGTTTCAAGATTTCAGTTGTCGAAACTCAATTTTATGGGGCTTCTCTAATTGTAAATGTTTTTATCTGGGTTGAGGTTTTTTTTCATTTCTAGTTTCCTTTGGATGACTTGAATCTTCGTGCTTGGAGTATTGGGACCTTGATATTAAAACTTGTTTGTATTTACGTAAATGAATGGCCTTTGGAATTTAATGTCTTGCGTACAAGAAATTCCTTTTCTCAGGTCTGGGTTTTCTTTCAAGGGCTGAATCGAGTATTTTGGCATCTTAATATTTTTCATGACATTGCCACAACAATTAGGACCTTGATTCATCTCGATAAAGAGATTCAAGATGTCCTGTTTGGTCACATTTCCAGGATGTTGGTGGATGTTGACATTAGGTACACATTAGTTGAAAAGGTGAAACTTTCTACTCTTTCTCATAACATTCAAATTGATGTTGAATATAAGAATAATCCTCTTTTATGCAATGAATGTATGGCTATTGGACACTCTTTGGAGAAATGTAGGAATCATGTCTCATTTGAGGAGTATGGAATGAGGGGTCATCCATCAAAACATTTTAGAAGGAAATCAAAGCCCATTTTTCATGGTGGTGGTGCACTCAAGGAACCGGTTTCCACTGTCATTGATGTGATTATTTCTAGGAAGTAAGTTTCTCATGTGACTAATCTTAAAGGTAAAGGTCTATTGGTGGATGTATCTCCAGAGAATGTTCATAGTGGCCCCTCTGTCCCTCCAGTTGATGTTGCAGATGAGGTTATTTCAGCTAGGGAATTCCCTACATGGCCTCCAGGGTTGATGATCCCTGATCGCTCTCAGGTTGATGTCTCTGATCAGGATAATGAACATCAAGGTGTTGACTATCTTCATGAAATTCAAAAGCTCTTTCAATATTCTGAGTTGTATAAGGAATGGGGGAATGTTTCTTAGGATGAAAGGGAGCATAATACCCATATTTAGACATTAAGTAGTGGTGGGCGCACATCTTTAAACGAGGTGATTTTGAGTGTTAAGGAAAAGATTACTGATGGTGAGGATTTCACCTCGGTTCCCTCAAAGCGGAGACCACATAAGGATTATTCTAACTTTCCAAGGAGTGTTACTACCAGATCGTCTTCAAGGATTCCCAGGAAGGTGGACACAGATATTCTTAAGATTTTTAATCAGGATAAATCTCAATCAGAGTGGGAGGATTCTAGTGGATCTGATTATGGAAATGATATGTCTTATTATAATTTCTAGGCCTATTTTTAGTTGGATGAGGACATTACTACTTGTTTGATCCCGCCCACCTCTTATCTGTACTTTTTATTTCTTCTTAATAAATGTTCAGAAGCGTTTCTTCTGATTAAGACTTACTAGTATGATTGAGGAGGTTTTTGTATAGAGGAATGTAAATTATAATAACATAGAATAACTTGTAACTGTTGATTTTGATAAGTAAATGGTTTCTAGCCATATTTCACATCATGTATTATCTATTTTCTAGTTAGCATGAAATTCATGTCTTCATTCTTGAATTAATCCCTACATAAATAGTACCATTCCTGTTACGTGGTTTCACAACACACAAATGGTTTATGTCGTTAGACAATTCATGATTTTCACTAATTTCGTTGAATTTGGTTGTTAGATTTTTAACATTGTCTAATATATTAACATGGTCTATAAATTTCATACAGGTTGTTTGAAGTATAAAATTAGTATAAGATCATAAAACACCTCTGAAGAGTTCCCTGATTATTGAAAACCCTCATAATTTTTGAAAACATGTTTATACCAAAAATACATGAATTCAAACAAACATATTACCCCTAACTTTAGGTCATTTTCCCCACCAAATGTTCTCCATATCCAAGCAAGACTTGAACACCATGGTTTAAAGACAAGGGAAACTCCAAATAAAATAGGATTTTAGAAAAACTCAAATTTGGGTATTCGTAGAAAATTAAGGATCTTACAACCCTCCCATATAACTTCTCATACCTGAGTTGATCAAAACAACCCTATGGATCCGCAGAAAAAAATTCAAGACATTATACTAGAATAAAAAACTCTCTCTCCCACGACTCCTCTTAAACACCTCCATGTTACCACTACACTCATAAAATAGGTGCAATCTAACCTAGGTTATACATATCATAATGTTCCACAATTCATATGGGATTCTCTTCAAAGGACTCATGAACACAAATATTTACATTCATGGGATCTACCATATGAGAGGTGTTAAGATGATATCTCTAAAGTTGTTCCAAGTGAAACACATCATGCATGTAACTATATAATTTTGGAAGATAAAATCGGTATACCACTAGATGTACCATTTCCACTATCTCATATAGCCTAAAAAACAGAGGTGATAGCATTCCTTAATTCATAATATTTTTTTTCCATCCTAAGAAACACCCAAATGAAAACACAATGACCAGGCTCAAAATAGGGAAGTTATATTTTATTTTCAACATGAACTTTCTTAGTAATTTTTGTTGTCACTAACTGCCTCTTTATTAACTAACCCTTCTTAGTCTTCTCCTATACGAGACTAGGTCCAACATGTACTGACTCACCTATCTCCGACCAACAAAGGGTCAAATAACATAACCTTCCATAAAAATCCTTAAAATGCTCCATCTGGATTGATTCTTGAAGTAGTTATTAAATAAAAACTCAATGTGTTTCATATGATTCTACCATATACCACCATAACAAAAAACACATTCTCATAAGAAATCATCTATAATCTAAATATTATACTCATATTCACCATCATTTTTTGGATGATCGGTTGTGTTGAAATAAAAATGTGGTCTCAGAGCCTTTATACGACCTTTGCAAAAGCATAAAATTAGATGAGGATCAATTTATGAAATGATACACCTTGGAATAATATGTAAAAAAACTATTTTGGGAACATAAAGGCTACCCATATCATTAATAGTGATGTCTTTCCAATTTTTATAAAGTGGGACACCATCATTAGTAGATCCATGAACACCAACACTGCATCACTCTTAATGGGTATATTGGGAAATATTGTAACAAAATCTATAGTGATGTCATCCTATTACAACTCAAGAATGAAAATATTCTTCAAAATCATAATAGGCCTCTAAGTCTCATCTTTCACATTGTGAAAAGTGAAACATTTATCTACGAATCCCAAACACTGATTCCTGATTCCTAACCACCTGTACTTCTTATATATATCATGAAATATCTTTTGAAAACTATGAAGTGTTGACCATAGAGAATCACTAAACTCTCTCATCATCTCCTTAAAAATCTTGTAGGACCTAATCCATTGACATAGAAAAGAATATAATTTACACATCTAGGAGACCATTTTGATGGTGTCTGGCCACCATATAATCTATGTCTCATAAATAATCACTCTAGATAAGGTAACATATCTATCTTGATCTGGATAAGAACAACATTTAAATTAGATATTGAAGTTAGAGCTACTCATCCCAATGACACCTGACCATCCAGATGCGTGTTTGAAAAAATTTCCATCATCAATCACTCATCACAAGACTCCCGAACATCCAAATTCAATATCATTTGGATAACTGTGTCAATAGTGAATTTTCAATTTCCCTATGTATAAGAAAAATCTATATTGAAATATATTATAAACTTGACCCATCTCTTTTCCACAGGTTTAGGTCCCACTGAGAAATTACTTACTTGACGATCTTGTCATCTGTGTACACAAAAAACCTATTTCCCAAAAGATAGTTACTCTAATCTTATAGGGAATGTACAATCATAGAAAACACTAAATCATGTGTATAATAATTTTAATATACTAGAATTTTTGTGTTTTGAGTACTTGTTTAAGTTCTAGTTTGAATTTTTAAAATGGTGTTAATGAAATTTTGACTAATTTTATGAGGAGACTTGGGGGTGTTTTGGGGTTTCATGATCTGAATTAAGGGTAAAATGGTCATCCTATTCATTTCACATGTCTGTCATACAATTAGGTTTAACTATTATCTATAATTGTGAATACATGGAGGGAGGGTGCACATTTTGAAGAAAACCCTGCCATGGGAATTACTAATCATGTGAGATTGGACAAAGTCATCCAACAGGGTTAGCACATCATTTATCCAACTGTGCCAGATTGAAGGGTAATTGTTTTAACTCTCACCATATTTGACAATGATAGTTGTATGATTGGAAAATGGTTTGGAAATACATTCATCCAAACTATGCTCCCCCTTAAAAACTGGTATTTTACCTTGTTTAGCCCTCAATATTTAATTGATCTAAATTGGGATTTTACCTTATGCATCAATCACTAAGCCTAGTGATGAAACAAAATTCCCGAAGAATTACACTGATCAATCTACTTCAATTATATGATTTTAGCGTTTCGTTGGGTGTGAATCAAAGATCTATGTCTATATAACACTTTTTTTTCATTATGGTATTAGGGCTTGGGGTTTTCCCCCATTATTAAAAAGACCATAAAATACATTTTCCAGTGTATCATAGGTTGGATATTTTAAGGGTGTTTGAATATAGATCATATTTTATGGTCGAGCAATCATTAATCTTTGGGTATGAGGTAAGCGGTCTATAAGTTACATCCCATTATATTTATGTTTGGTTTATGAGTATGTGATTGTGACTTGATTCCTTCAGTTTTGCATTCGGTTCCTTAGTAATATTTCATAAATATTTGGCTAAATGATGAACTGGATCCCTCATGATCCATGTGGCATGAATTGAGGTTTATAAGTCCGGTTATAGGGACACCATTAGTATTTACCATCATCACAAACTTGAAAAACTATAATGATAAGTATATAATTGATTGCGTTATAGAACCTAATATAATTAAGATGATATGTAGGTTTTTAGTATGAAAAAGAATTAATGGTGGTTGTAAATAATATTATCATGGCATAAGGTGTTGTTTTGGATATTGTGAATTGCTTAAATGAAGGAAATTGAATGTGTTATTGAATTATGAGTTGTAATGAAAATATATAATTGAGGTATGTTATGTAAATGAGATTCTACAAATGTGATAGGGGGAAAATATGATTTATGTATTGATAATCCATTTTTTGTTATGTTTTTGATCATGTATGGATTGTGTAATAGTATTTGTGGAAAGGGCCGTGAATTATAAGGACATGGATTGGTGTTATGTCAGGTATCATATTGATGCTCCTCCCACATGTCATTATGGAATGAGGCTCTAAACCCTACCCTTATAATGCATGTTTTAGGGAGTCGAAGTGCCCCTCTAGGCCCCTAACAGTTGCATTATATGTGACTACTCAGACTAAGGATCCAAGGAATGTGTGCTGCAATTGATTGAAAATTTTTCCCCTATTAGATAGGAAAATTGGATTATCCAAGTATACATATTAATTTATTGTTTTATCCCGTAATGTACTGATATAAATTCATAACCCATGGAAAAATGAGGTTATATTTTTTGTAGATATGGTTGATTAATGGATCTTTACTTATCCATTGTTTTTTATGATACTTATATAGTACATGCATGAACTATCTATTTAGTATGTATATTTTTTTACACAATTGGCTTTGTACAATTGGGTAGTACTCACACATTACATAGGTCTCCATTGGGTACCCTAGCAGATTTCATGTTTGTAGTTCATGACCAGGATAATGACCTAATGCTACATGAATGTAATGGGAAAGGGATGTTAATTGACATGGGATCTGGACATGGAGTTGGGATTTTTTTTATAGATTCTCATGATTTCTTCATCTTGAGTTTTTTTACTTTATAATTGAATGACTTTGAATGGTATATTTTATGATTGGTTGGGGGTTTGTACCCAGTTTTTGGAAATGTTTGGAATTCATGTTCGTTGTATATTTATTTTTCCCTCTTCATTTTGATTTTATCTATGGTCTCTTACTTTGAAAAAGGGGGTATAATATCCCCATGTGATCAATTAAACCATCGCAACTAGTCAGCAGCCATTGGTGAATGGGGAGGTGCGCCTGAGGTCATGTGGCGAACCAGCTGGGGGAAAGCGTTTTGTGTCATCAAAGATGGGGATTTTATAAATTGGTATTATAGGGGGTTATTTTCCATTTTATTACTTTTGGTGGTGGTATAAGGGAGATTATGATGTGTTAGGGTCATGGTAATGAGTTTATCCTTTGGAGTAGCTAACCCATGTATGTGAGAAAACACAAGTTCCCACAGTAATGTTGTTGTTCTTGTTGTGTATTGATAAAGTTAAATGATATTTCACACTATGGTTATTCACTTGTTGTGTGATCTGAATATTTTACGATATTTTTCTCATTTTTCTAATGGACTGATGTTTTTAATTCATGAAACATTTTTTGATCCTAGGGATATAGGTGGCATGAATTATGGTAGAGACACTAGGAAGACCTATGAGACGTGAAGGATAAAATGCATTTCATTTTTTAATAAAATGGAACGAAGTGGTGTTCAAAAATGATAATGTGAATAGTAAAATAGATTGAATTTCAAAGAATGGTAAAAATATAGACAATAATAAAATTTTATAAATTGGTTGAATTTGGTTATGGTAACTTGTGAAGATGTGAAGGTTCCTAAGTGATGATGATTTATTTTGTGGTGGTAAAATGGATAAAAAATGATGACTAATGAAAAACATGTTATTATGTTAGATTATTTACCTCATATCATCATTGAAAAATGGTAGGTGTGGATAATGGAACTGAAAGTGGTGTGATGACACCCATTTGGAAGTTTATGTGGAATGGGTTGTTTAGGGATAATGGAGAGATTTATTTGGTATTACTGTGGAAGATTTGTTTTATTTGATTTGAGATGCAAGAGTTGAATTGTAGGAATATTCCACCACGTTGTCGTGTTCTAGTTGGGTGAAAATAGGATTTTGCCGAGAATTATCTCATAGAGTTGGAACAAGGAATCCTAGAAAAACAGGTTAACTAGGAGGGAGTATTAATTATGTGAGAACTTCACTCATTTTATGCAGATGATTGAATGTGACCTATGGAGGACTATACAAAGTATGTTTGAGGATACTAGGAAGTTTTTCCCACAAAACCCTCAAAATGTTTCTATAGAGGTTGGAACTAAGGTAGGTGAGCTTTTGATGGACTATATTTAGAAAATTCTTCAGCGCCTATATATTCCTCTTGAGAATAGAGTCATGCTTGATGGTTACATGTTTCAGGTTATAATAAAGTACTGGTAGAATGTTCGGTTTCATACCTAGTAGGATGACGGTATGAAATGGAATGTTTTATAATAAAATTTTCTTGAACATTTATATCTTCAGACCTTGATACAAGAAAAGGTTATGGAGATTATGAGGTTGAACAAGGGGTCAATGTTAGGGATTGATTATTTATGTTTCTTCATTGACTTATAGTGATTTATTCCACCACTAGTAAGAGATGTGGTAGCTAGGGATATATGTTTCTAGAATGGATTTGGATATGATATTATGTCATACTTTAATATATTATATTTTTAGAGGGCTACTAAAGTGGTAGACCATGCACATTTTCAAAAGGGATTCACAAGGATGCTTCTATTGGTTAACATGTTATTATATTTTGGCGACCCGGTGGTGTGGATTATGATAGTAGGAATCACCTATTTGAGATTTTACATTTAGGTGGTAGTTGAAAGGGTAGTTAGAAAATGGAACCAGCCCCCCAAGGTAGTGATTATTTTTTCTTATATCATTTTTTTTGTTTGGAAACATGTGAAATCATTGTTCCCAAGATCCAATTGAATGCTGAGTGTGGTGTAGGATGAGTAATTTAAAATGGTTTTTTATGAACAATTGATAAAATAGTTCTGAATGAGGATTATGGAAGGTGTAGTGTACAATAATGGGTTTGATTACCCTTTATCAGATAGGCAGTTGGATCTATACTGGCTACATTGATTGGGGTGATGGATGAGGTACCCATGGGTGATAGCATTCACATCAGTAGGGTAATTCATCTCTAGGAACTCAGACAAAATCCCATGGTATATGGGTAGGTCATCTTCACATAGTTCAGCTAGCCCATGGAGGTGTCAAGTTTAGACAATCGATAGTTTGAGGTACAATTTTTTTTATCTTCAACACTTTCTAGTTCTATATATTATGTGAGTTCTTCAATTATTTTATATATAAAATGTTTTTGACTATGTTGGGATAATAAAAGGAACATTTTATAGGTTCCATTTAAATTGAAACACATTTAGGTGTTTAGGAAGAAAATATCTTTTAGTGTATGGGAGTTTTCTCTTGAGGTTTTTGGGTCCCATTTTCTGTGCATTTTTTTTGTTCTCAAATTTTCAGATTTTGATATCATATTGGTGATGGATTGGACAATACTTTAGCAGGACCATATTAATTTTTACCACCAAAAGGTAATTTCTATATCCCTATAAGGTTATAAATATGTTCATCGTGGGGAATTTGATATCAGAGCAGACCATAAAGGGTTAGTTATTTAGCAGTATCGTGGACTCATGTTAAACATTTCTTGTATTATGATAAATGATATAGGATTAGTGTGGCATTCTCTTCCCCCTGTGGTTGATTAGTTCTGAGATGTGTTTCATGAATAATTCTTTGAGTTTCCACCAGAGAGGGGTGTTGAGTTCACGGTTGTGTTCCATTCTAGGAATGAACTGATTTTTATTCTACCATATATAATGGAAGCAATATTACATTAGGAACAAAAATCTATGATTGAGGAGTTGGATAATATGTGGTTTAGTTATTCTATTACCACACCTTAGGGATCAATATTGTTTTTTTCCATGAAGGATGATGCGACCTTACATGTTTTCTTAATTACTGGACGTTTCATTAGATGAAATTTAGGATTTGATACCCTCTTCCCCAAATCAATGATTTTTTTACCAACAGAGAGGTTTTCTGTGTTCTCTATAATTGATCTTGTATTATCAAATCACCATATGAGCATGTGATCTTTTGATGTACTAAATATATCTAGGAGGAGAATGTATGGGTCATATGATTTTATAGTGATGCTTTTAAAGTTAAACAATGTTCAATTGGTGTTTATATTTCTAATGAACTATATATTTCACCCATCCCACGAACATTATGTATTTTTTATTATTTTTAACTATTTATGTACTATAAGACTCCAAAAAATAATGAAAAACATATTAAAATATTAATGAGTAAAATAATATAAAATATAGTATATTCCAAGATATCTGTGTTTTATTTCTATATCAACAGAGTACATTTCAAGTGTCACAATATTTATAAGGAGGGTGTGTTAGTAGACCCTGAGAAAGTGAATGTTATTATATTATTGGATTATTGTAGAGTGTTATTTATGATCAAATATTTCTGGGTTTGGGGGGCTATTATCGATGTTTTATAAATAATTTATCCATCTTAATGGAATTGTATTAGTGTAATACATAGAAAATAATCAAATTTGGGAGTTCTGATGTATGTGAGAATGATTTTATGGAATTTAAGAAACACCAGAAAAGTAGAACAATTTGGGTCAAACCTTATCCGATTAAGTGGTATACCTTGTTTTTTGATGCATCATGTTTTGGGCACGGGGTAGTGTTGTTGAAAAATGATTTGGTTTTTGTATATGGTTCATAGTAGTTGAGGCTCCTAAAAATCATTATCCTACAAATGACCTTGAATAGGAAAATATGGTTTATGCCATAATGTGTTGGTGGAATTACTTGTTTGTAGAATAGATTATTTCTTATTTCAATCATAATATACTGTATTGAATTTATCTCATCATGATTTGAATATTTGGAAGAAAACAAGGGTTGAATTAATTTTGGATTATGATTTTGATCTCGTTTACATGCCTAGAAAAGGGAATAGAATTGTAGATTCTCTTAGTCAGAGAACTAAAAATGAGATAGTTCAGGAATCTAGTTCTGTGTTGGGGATAATGGACTTATTTGATGACATGAAACTAGAAGTGAAATAGGGGAAGGGGAATATAACCCTTTAATCCTTGTCAGTATGGTCCACACATTTGAGGAAGATCAAGGTGAGGCGGTATGGGGAACCAGATAGTTTGGTGTTGAGGGAAATACATGAAGGATGTGGGACACATTCCAGTAGGACTACTGGTGATTATAATATCATTTATTTTTTGGGATGTGTTGTAGTTCCCGAGATTATGTTGGAAGATCTGATTCATGTGTTCCATGCCTCAAAGTGTCTGAGGAATAGATGTTTTACTGAAATTTATTATGATATTCAAAGGTATAATTGGTGGTTGGGGATGAAAAAGGATGTTGCAGGTTTCATGGTGTGATGTTATATCTGACATTTGGTAAAGGCATTGAGTTAGTGAACAGGTGGTTTGATGTAGCCATTTCCTAATATATAATATAAATGGGATGATGTGATGATAGATCATTAGGTGGGTATTCGAAGGAAAACTCAAAAGAATAACATGATATGGGTATTTTTTGATTAGTTGACCAAGGGTGCACATTTCATACTGATTTGAGAAACCATCATCATTGAATAATTGGGTGATTTGTATGTTTAGAATATAATCTGGTTTCATGGGGTTCCACAAGTAATAGTTTCATATCATGATTTTCATTAAAATTTCCACTTATGGCAGTGGTTACAAAATGGGCTTGGTATCGAGGTGTTTTTTTGTATGATTTTCCACCAATAGAATCGGGAAAAGGCATAGTATACTATTTAGGTGCTAGAGGACATGTTACTTAATTATGTCCTAGAATTTTGTGGATCATGGGGGTAATACATTGTTTTCTTTGAGTTCTTATATAATAATACTTATTAGTCAATTATTCTGACAGCACCATATGAGGTGCTTTCCGGTAGACCATGTAAATAATAGTTGTGTCGGATTAATTCTTTGAAATTGGAGTTTTTGGGACTAACTCACATAAAAGAGACACTTGAAGTGGTTTAGCTGGTTAAAAAATTGTTGGTTATGGATGATAGTAGGTATAATTCATTTGAAGATCGAGTTCGCAAACCACATGAATTTATGGTGGGTGATCATCTATTTCATCGATTGCCAGCGTTTTTGGGTCACTATAAGGTTTAGGAGCAAGGTAAGATGGTTCCCAATTTCGAGGGACCATTTGAGAGTATTGTTAGGATTTCAGTGGTGGTGTACCAATTGCATTGTCCACATAGGTATAGTTGTATGCAATATTTTTTTTTCAAGTGTCACAACATTGATAGTATTACCTAGACACATCCTGTGTAATTGATGTTAATGATATTGAGCTTGAGGAAAATTTTTCCTTAAAGTAGTATCCAACACATTATTAGGATCACAATGAAAATATATTGTAGGGAATGATAGTTACTTTGCTTCATGTTTTGTGGAAGCATGGAAATTCTCAAGATGAAGCTTGGGAGATGGAGGTGAATATGTAGTCTCATTGGCCCGATATCTTTTATTTGGGAGCTTATTGATTCTTATGAAGAGTGGATTGAGGACGATCCTTTATAAGGGTGTGTGGTTATAAGATCCCATATATCCTTTTAGTTGAATACTAGTATACATTATTTTTTAAATGATCTAATGGAGGTTAATTAAATGTTTAACGATTGTGTGAGGATACACAAGTGTGTTCTCTGGGATCATGAAACAAAATAAGGGGAAAATGGATATCCAGTGCATATCACATAGTTGGTGCATGGTAAGAAGTAAACATGCTCCATAACAAAAAATTTCAAGAGGAAGGGTTCAAAATTTTATGAAAATCCTATAAGGGTGAAGGACTAACCATGGGTTATAGGAAATAACCTTCCCACACAGTCAATACATGGTTTGTAAAATTGTGTGGGATTACCAGCTACCCATGTTACCTTTCCCTCTCTAGGATATATGGAGGTATATAGTTGTTGAACTGTTTAGAAAAATGTGTGGAAAACCATTACCCCCATTAAAAATTGTGATTTTTCCAACTTTCCCCCACCAACATTAAGAGATATAGCATTGGATTTCTCCCAATTCTTCCTCAAACAACAATAGTGACGATCCCAAACTGAACAAGCATACCAAGAATAAATCTCCTTCAATTCTAATCTATTTGAAGTATTGTAGGGATAAAATCAAAGCTCCATGTTTTTTAGAATAGTTTTTTCCGTCTATTTATCATATTACATTTTTTGTAGTTTTCCTTATTCTTTAGATGGCCTAAGAGCCTCATTTTCTTACTGATCATTGGTTATATATTTAAAGGCTGTTCAAGTTCAAATAAATCGATTGGGTTGAGTGAATTTTCATATTCAGATATATGGTTGGTGGATTACAAGTTATATGACATAGTCAATATGTTTTTTTATTTTTATATGGTTGTTCTTGGGTTCCTTTTGTTATTAATTCAATGACTTTAGTAATATTTTGTAAATTCGTTGGATAAATGCTGAATTGAATCCATCATGATTCTAATGTGATTCATTGATGTTTATTAGACCATTTATAATGCAACCCAGGGGGTGTTCATCATCTTGAACATGAAAAATTGTGAATATAAGTATAATATATATTGTGACATAGATCCCACGATACGAAATGATGATATGTTTGCTTAAATTATGAAAAGGAATTAATGGTAGTCATATCTATTTTTTTACACGGAATAAGGGGTTGTTTGGGAAAATGTGAATGTGTTAAATGAATGAATGTGAATATGTTAATTGAATTATGGTTTGAAATGGAAATATTTAAATTATTTATGGAATATAAATGAGACAGTGTAAATGGTTCAATGTGTGAATATGATTTATGTATAAAAAACCAAATGTTTTAAATGTTTTGTACTTGATCGAGTATGGTTTGTGTAATGGTATTTTTGTCAATGGTTATGAAGCATGTTCACATGGATTGGTGGTATGTGGGTTATCAAACTAAGGCTACTCTCCTAGGTCATGTTGAATTGATGCTCTATATCCCACCCCTAGAATTCACAGGATTGGGAGTCAAACTGGTGCTCTAGTCTCCGAATAGTTGTATTGGATGAGACTACCTAGACTGAGGCTCCTAGGTAAGTTTGAATGAATTGATTTTGAAATGGATTACCTTCTGAGATATGAAATTTTCTTATCTTCATATATATATACGTCAAATGTCATAATCCTTAGTGTAATTGATGAATATTCATTATTAATGGAATAAATTATGTAAATGGTTTACGTAGACATGGTTGAATAATGGCTATAGGATTATCCTTTTATTTTCATGTTATGAATTTCGTAAAATAATACACTATCTATTTTCACATTATATTATTTAGACACCATTTTTTGTGGCTTACTGTGTTGTACACACACCCTACTTGGGATGAAATTGGTTATTTGAGCATATTTAATTTTTATAGGTCCATGCATGGGAAATTTCCCTTTACAAGTGGGATGACTTGGATATGTGATGTGCATATATGAGGGATTTGGACATGTATTTGAGACACATTTTTGGAATTCTCTAGTTGTCTTTATTTTTTTTCATTCTTTACACATGGCATTGTATGACATGAAATGCCATATTTACTATTTGGTTGGTGGGTTGTTCCCTATTTTGAGAAATGTTGGTAGTTCATGTTAATTTTTATTCATTTTTTCTATAATTATGTTGTGTTTATCTAAAATATATCACTTTTAAAAAGATGATATAGTCTCCCTAGATGATCTAATATTCCCTCCTAGCTAGTCTGTAGCCTCTAACATACGAGGAGGAGGGCCGAAGGTCATTTGGAAAGCCAGTTTGGGGTACTAGTTTAGTTGTATCTAGACATTCGACCTTAAAATAATTCTACGTATGTGTTCTTAGTTATATATATTCATAATAAATCACATGATACTACTTCATTATAACTTCTATGAGTCCAACTCTACATGAATCTTAGTACATGGTGTATGATTTAACCTGAATTGGTAAAGTGAGGATAGGTGTTGAGGACATCCTTCTTTTCAATACCTGAAAATATCTCTCCCAAAGATATTAACAGACAAACCTCACTCCCTTATTGGTTTCTCCTCCCATTGTTGTTTCCATAAAAACATTATGTACTAAACAATTAAAATAACCATAAAAACTCAAAAAAATTGTATCAAGATGGACTTATTGGTTCCTCCCAAGATACCATGGTTTAACATTATATGGGCCCATTAAAACTCTTTCCCCTGGGATGGAATGTACCAAGAAGTTCATAATTTCAATCCCGAAACTGTATTTGGTTATCATGGAATAAAAATGAGGGTCTCTCAAGGTTCCCAATATGATAAAAATATGTATGGAATGATAATTTGATTACAGGGAGTACATGGAAATTTCATACAGAAAAAACAACAAAAACAATTGTAAAAAATGATGAAATATTAGATTTTATCTTGTCCATGAATACCTCTATTTCATTCATCAAACCAAACAACAAAAATACAAACTAATATACTCCATACATAATTATAAAAGAAATATGATTGTATTGATTTCCTCACCCTCAAAAGGTGATATTAAGATCTCAAATAAATCATCAAGAATATATTATCAACTTTAAGAAAAATTAATAGATAATAAATGCTTAGATGGTGATATATGTTCTATATTGTTATGTGGTTCAATCTCTAAATGTAAAAATCTAACAAAAACAACATCATCTTTATTTCTGAAAAGTACCAGAGAACACTATGGATACATTATACAATTTGTGATTCCCTTATCTTCTTAATCTCAAAACAGAAACTTTTACTCCTGAAGCAAAGATAGTTTCATTCAGTATGGTGTAACAGAAATCTGATCTTATCCTGGAAGTAAATCAATGATGAAATTAATCGCTCACTTGGGTGGTACAAAATATAACTTGTTAGGAAAGACATCCTAAAAATATTATACCTTTATGGAAAAATAATATTGTTCTATCTATCCATCATCTATAGAAATACCTACTAGTTGAGCCCTAAAACAATGCAATATACAATGAATTGTTTCATTAAGACCAACATGAACATCCCACTCACCCTAGATAAAATATATTCATCTTTATGAAGATAAAAAATGAAACTCTTCTCCAGTAATAGTCTGTATGAGCTTCATATAGATCTATCCAATCCATATTATGAATCAGATCAGAACTTCTCATTTCCATCATTAATGGTTCCTAAAAGAAATGGTAAACAACAATCTCTAGAGAACATGACTTGTAACTTTTCATATTCTCTCACCACACTCACAATAATGTATTGACCAACAGAACACCATCATTGATTTCCACAGCCAATCCAAAAACCATTTTCAAAAAATTGTTGATAAAAAAATATGATGATCCTCTATTAATCAAAATGAAAGAAATTGTAGATAATACAAGAATCATAACTCTAATGGTAGAAGGTCAGTATCCAAAATTTCTTAAGTATTATACACACCATGTAAATTAATTTCCGCTATACACTAGGCTCTAGTATGACTCCCCTGGGTTGTTCTCTCTATAACACCCTAGGTAAATAAAGAATATGACATTTTCATATTTATCCATATTTGTGAATAAAATATTAATATGACTTTAAAGGAGATGCTATGCTCGATGGCGTACCCAACACGCAACAACGTGTTTCTTGGGAATCTTACGTTGCACTCTAATAATAAAATAATATTATTTTAAATGGCAATTAACATGTAGCCGTTGTATTGGCGGGAATGGATAGAAATGACTAAAATATGAATATATATGTTTTTTTAAATGTTTTTACATCTATCCAAAGGCTTAAAATAAGGAAAGAATTCAATTTTAGGCTTTTATAACCTAATTTTCACTAAAGGTTCACTTATCGCCTTCTGATGGCGAACTGTCATTAAATATAGTTTTTATCACTCTTATACATTATTTTGGACCAAATAAAACTCTTCTTTAGAATCAGGACATCAAATTTTACTTTGTGTAAATTTTTGGTATTTTTCCGATAAAGTTCATTTTTTAATGAATAGTGTAAAATGTTGTATTTTAATTCAAAACCTCTTTTTAATCTAATTTATTTATATGATTAGATTATCATTTGAATTGTTTTTAAAGTGAAATTAGAAAATATTTTTACCATTAAATCCAATAGTGGTTGTTGGAATTTATTTCACATTGAAATCGGACTTAAACTAGTGTCAATCTTTTGATACATATTGTTTCATAAAAACACGCTATTTGCTCTGACAGCGGGAATTAATTATTAAATTAATTAATGTGACTTATATGTTTTGAATTTTGTAAAACGGACTTCATTTTTGAATTCAGAATATCAAATATAGCTTAGGGTGAATTTTTGGGATTTTTCTGAAAAACTTCAATTTTTGATGAATAGTGAAACCACTAAGTGGTACTTATAAAAACTGATTTTTCCGTTTAAATGAAATTTTGCCATCATTTTGTTTTTATTTTCAAAAATCCGACATACATGGTTGTCATTAAGAAGTAAAATGTGGATCAATGAGATTAAAATAATTTTTTGGTGAATAGTAACTTATTAAGTTTTTAATCACGATTAGTGGTAATTAGTGTGGTTTAAGGTAAAAATAATGCTTTAATAAAATGAGATGAGCTTGACACATGTCTTACCCTCATTGGTTGTATCATGGCCGACCAATAAAAGCCATGGGTCAACTTGGGGACCCCATGGATCCACATTGGTTGGGAAATGACATAAATAACATTTTATTTAATGTAAAAGTAAAATTGACACAAACATGATATGTTTTACTAAAACAATTTTTAAGTGAGGTTATACAAGTCATCTTTTTGATTATAAATATTCATTGGAAATATAAAAAAATTTCATACATCATAGTCTTTTTTTATAATTTTTAGACATTAAATAAATTAAATTATTTATGACATAATAATGATACAGCGATGACATCATTATTTGACGATTTAAATAAAATGGAATGATAATGTAAAATATATGAATTACACATGTCCAAAACTTATTGGATGAGTGGATTTCGAAGCCTTATCACCTTATCCACGAATTATGTCAATGTGGGACCTTTTGAAACCGAAACACATTTTCAAATAAAGTAATATTTCTTTACTTTCCAAAAGTGTCCCTCCTCTCCTCTTATAAAAGGCCCCCACCTCTACCTCATTTAACACACTCCTCAAGCCTTTGGCTCTGCCAAACCCTGCCCATTTACTCTCTCCACAACCCTCTCCTCATCCTAGAGGATTCCCTTTGGGCAGAATCCTTTCAAAGGAAGCCTTTAGGCTCAAATCAAAAGGAGTTACACTTTTAAAGGGTAATTCACTCTCTCATGTTCATTTGTTTTATTTTGCTTCTCCAACCCCCTAAACTCTTTTTATTTACTTATTTTGTAACAACACCAGTATCTTAAATATACTAGGATGTTGTTATAAGATTTATTTGAGCTACACTCTCACACAACTACATCAAATGGTTAAAGAACATACGGTTTCCGTGGATGGTGAAATTCTGCCTCCCGAAACGATGATTGTTCAATACTCATTTAACACCTTCAAAGGTGGCCATTATGATGTCACTATTTTTATATATTATATATAATATGTTTATGTTTTATTTACGATTCTGTATTTTCCATTTTTGTCTTACCTTTATGGCTTCCATTATGGGTATACGTGATATCTTCATTTAAGGAAGTGTGGACTACCGCCCCCTCAAAGTGATTTGATTCGTTAAATACCATATGTGGGACGTATAAAGGATGTAACTATGATATTATATATGATATTATACTGTAATTTTAATATAACTTTATATCATTATTATTCCATTCTATAAAATATGAAATAGAAATGAAAGTAGCATTCATGCGTACGTACGGCTTACCGTCTCCATGAACGGTGCATTTCATTTCTTACCTCTAAATGATTATGTAATGTTATAAATGCATGAATGTACTGGATATATATGACATATATGATATCCAAATCATGAATATTATTCTGGGTATAATAAACATTTGACCACACGAACAACATGTAATGGTAAGAAGTCCACTTTCGACTTAAGAACCAAATATCGACAAAACAAACATTATTAACTTAAATGTTTACATAATGTTTATAACATGGAAATAAGTGATCTAATAGGAATAATGAACTAGAAAAAGGTTCTTAATAAAGTGTAAATTAACTCAAGTTTATTATTCAGGACGTTAAAGAACGATCGAGTCAAGTCGGACCCGAGGTAAGGGATCTTACTCCTCTCTTTCTTTTTAAGTAGACTCTTTTATGTCATTCCTTTTAAAGCTCATCTTTCTTGTTATTGGGATGATCTTTTATATTAATTCTACTGTAATTTTTATGTTCATGTGATGAGAGACCCTATTCTCTCTCATCAATCCATTTTGGAAGTTTTGATTGGCGCCGTTAGGCTACCGAACTTTCGTAAGAGATCTAACTTCTCTCTTTCTTTTTAAGTAATCTCCTTTATGTCACTTCTTTTAAGCTCCTATTTGTAATGTTGGGGGATGTTCTTTTATATTCCTATTGCTTTACATTATATTTTAATGTGATGATATACCCTATTTGATCTCATCAATCCATATTCGGATGTTTTATGTGGCGCCGTTAGGCTGCCGAGTTTTCTTGAGGGATTTTTCATCTCACTTTTATTCCAGTGAGATTTATGCTACATTTCCCACAAATTCCATTGAGTGTTGTATTTACTGCCCATTATTCTACTCTTTGTGTAATATACTTTAGTTTATGAGTATTTACATCAATGACCTATTGTCTTTCTTTCATGGGGTGTATGTTTTGAAAGATACCCAAGTCGGTAAGGGAACCTTTCACCCTCCTCTTTTTTAAAAGACTTCTTTTATTGGGTCTTTTAATTTACATATTTTTATGTTGGGATATGTTCTCATACATCCTTATTGATGTAAATTTTATGTCCAAGTGATGAGATACACTTTTTATATCTCATCAACTCATTTTGATGTGATGTCGTTAGGCTGTCTGGGGAACTTTTTAACCCAATTTCGATTTCTTTGGGTTCAACTTGTAGTCATTGAATATGTCATCCATTGAATATGTTTGAATGAACTTTTATTGTTTTACACTTAATATCCACTTATATTGGGTGTATATATATTTGTCACACATATTTTTTGAGATTTATTTGTCCTTAATTTAAGGATACATTCTTTATAAGGGATTTCATCACATTTGACATTTCTATTGAGGGTTATTGTTGTTATGCACCAATTCACTCTTATATGGTGTATATACAGTCCTTTGGAGTTTTATATCATGAATACTTTTATTCTCATGATATTATAAAATTCTGACTAAATGTTATTCCTCGATTATTGTATTCAAGTGTCTCTAATTTTGGTAAAACCCCTTTAACCAAAATATCATTTTAAATTTTTTAATTATATGTTCTTATTAATATCCATGTTTTCAAAATGGTTTTAAGGATTTATTTATATGGATATTAATGGTTTAAAATGTTAAAAGCTTCAAGGTGGTATGGGACACTTTGATTCAAAAATCTCTTTATTAAATGTTTTAAATGGTTTTGGAAATGGTTTCTTTTTGAATGGATTCATTATTTCAATATCCTAAAATGTTATATTGTGATTGAAATGTGGAAATGTTATGTTTCCTTTATTCATGATTATGTGATACGATTATGTTATGGTTCTTGGGCATTGTTATGAAGAACGGGTGGTTCCGTGATAAACTAAGGGCGGGTGAGCCCGATATAGCTCTCCAATGCATTGGGTAACGCGAAGGAGTGAAACGTTAAGGTTTCTCCGAAGAGATTTAGGGAATATACTGTGATGGGTATTCCAAATGTAACCAAGAGGGTTACTCCCTACGTAAGAATGTTATAAATGCCTCAAGTTACCTTTATGTCTTATGTTTTCTATGATTTATTCATGATTTGATATGCCTATGTTTTATGGGTAAAGTATGATTTCATTCTTATGTATTTATGAACTCATGTTTCCTTTCAATATTTTTATAACCCTTACTGAGCTTTTTATGCTCATCCCAAGTTTTTGAAATGTTTTTCACAGGTCAATGGAAAGGTACATGATGTGATGATAGTGTCAAGGATTTGTCAAGAAAGAATCCGTGTTTTATTTTAAATAGGTTTCCGTTGATGGGAAGAATGAATATTGTCTTTTATGTAACCACTTTTTTTAAATGTGGAATGTATTGCAAGTTTCATGATCTAATTCTCTAAAACTCTAAACCTGAAAAGATCCTCAATGTGTAATCTTATAATAACTCAAGATTAAGTAAGGTTTAAGGTTGGGGCCTTATAGTTGGTATCAGAGGTCGGTTTAGATAACTTTAGAGGTTAGGGTATTCTTTAACCATAAGTGACATTACCATAATGGTTAGGATTTCAGAAAGAGTCCCAGTTTTAGATAAATTGAATGAGTAAGTATATCTTAGTTTTTATCTTACTCATTAGTACATGATGGTTTTTTTGATATACTGACACTGACCTTTTTGGTTTTAGTAAATGGCTTGATCTAGCAGGAACCAAAGTAACAGTGGATGTGAAGGAAACTGTGACAGTTTTTTGAGAAAGCAACTGAATGATATGGGAGCTGCAATGAGAACTCTTTTGATTATCCTGAACCAACTATCTGGAGTCATGATTGACCACCTAAACCATGGATATTTCCCTAAGGCATCATATATGCAAGAAACAAATCCCTACGGAAGTACAGGTAATAATCATAAAGGTAAGTGTGTTCAAAAACCTATGTGTCAAAGATGTGGAAAGAAAAACCTAGGAAAATGTTTCAAAGGGACAGAAATATGCTATAGATGTGGAAATGAAGGTCATAAAGCAAGAACCTTCCATGGAAAAAGGAATCATCCAGTTGACTCGAGGAAAGGGAAAGAAGTTCTTTCTGAGGGATCAATTGAATGTTTTAAATGTGGTGTGCATGGTCATTATGCAAACACATGTCCTATGAAGAAGTTTCGTGAATGGGGTCACCAAGAGCGTACCAATATTCGTTTACCAATACCTAATGCCATTCCAATTGAGGATGAAGAAACTGACAATGACCAATCAAAGGTATGTACTATTTCATGACTATTGTTTTCTTATTTTGGAATCTTAGGATATGATGCATGATTTTTTTTGTAGGAAAGAGGTATTTCGGAATAAGTTGGAAAGGAATGGATAATGGATCATGAAGAATGTTGAATGAGTAAGATGTCAACATATGAGGGCTTCAAGAGTTAGGGTGAAATTCTTAAGAGTATTAAGTCTCTTTTGATGATGGGGTTACATTAGAAGACTTTTTATATTATGTGTAACCCTGATGTTTAATATAGGAAAATTTTATTAAAGTAATAGGTATCTTTTCTTTTGTGGACATAGTTATAAAGAACCATTTGGGTTTATATGATCCTTACTTTTGAGGTAATTATGGGTTACCATATGTTATGATTGAAGTGAAAGGCATGAGATAAAATTGAGGTTAAATTATGTTATGGTTATTTTTGATGATTTTATCCCTTTTTGGGTAATGATTTGAGAATTATATAGTTTTGGAAAAAGGACAACACACAGACCGTGTGACAACCCGTCGCGTCGGACAATGCTGCGGGAATCGAACCCACAACCAAAGTGCGACTGGTATTTATCGCCTACCACTGGACTACGTGAAGTCCCTGGTTAGTTTGACTGATTCTTTTTAGTTATATGATTTTATGAATCAAGAGTAAATTGATTTTGGAGGATATGTGATTAGGATAATTACTTTTCAATGTGAGACTTTAGGAGAAACTGATTTTGTTTGGAGATAAATGTTACGATTTAACTTGGAAGACTATGTGACTAAATCCTTCAAATATTTGGGTTTCAATCTTATATTGTTTTACTTTGAAGAATTTTATGGGCAAATTGTTTATCGGATGGTCCTCGTTGAACTTTGGGTTTTGTTGGACAAATTTTGGAGATTAAGAATATATTTTCTTTTTATAATGGGTTATCCTTTTCTGAATTATCTAATCTTGTACTAACCTTTTTGGTTTTGCTTTTGGTTAATGTCTAGATACATGGGAAGTATATAGTTCTCTTTTTTGGATTATGTGATTCTCTAGAAGTTGATAATAATACTCTTAATGGGAACAAGTCTTCCTAAATACTCGTCTTTTGGAGAAAATATGATTTTGTGTAAGGAATCTAATAAAAGTTGAAAGTCAACATGATAAGTGATTATGCTTCCTAATGAATAAATTCCTCAATAAAAATTAACTTAAAACAGAAATGTTGTCTATTAACTTTTCCTACTGGGGAATCAAATACCGTTTAACCCATCACAAGTTTGTGATTTTCTTGTGGTTACCTTTTTCCGAAACATGTTTTCTATCACTCTCCATCAGAACATGACCCTTTGTTTTTTCCTCCATGCCCATATTTTCATACATGGAATCCTAGTATGGGTTAACTCGGGTGACCTTTGTACTTATCTTTCTTTATTTTAAAGTGATTGTTTTACCGACTCTTCTCCGATGTGGGACTTTCAAGGATGTTTCCAAGCACAATTTTAAAAATTGCGAGGACGCAATTCCCAAAAGGGGGGAAGGATGTAACACCCCAGGTAAATAAAGAATATGACATTTTCATATTTATCCATATTTGTGAATAAAATATTAATATGACTTTAAAGGAGATGCTATGCTCGATGGCGTACCCAACACGCAACAACGAGTTTCTTTGGAATCTTACGTTGCACTCTAATAATAAAATAATATTATTTTAAATGGCAGTTAACATGTAGCCGTTGTATTGGAGGGAATGGATAGAAATAACTAAAATATGAATATATATGTTTTTTTAAATGTTTTTACATCTATCCAAAGGCTTAAAATAAGGAAAGAATTCAATTTTAGGCTTTTATAACCTAATTTTCACTAAAGGTTCACTTATCGCCTTCTGATGGAGAACTGTCATTAAATATAGTTTTGATCACTCTTATACATTCTTTTGGAGCAAATAAAACTCTTCTTTAGAATCCGGACATCAAATTTTACTTTGTGTAAATTTTTGGTATTTTTCCGAAAAAGTTCATTTTTTAATGAATAGTGTAAAATGTTGTATTTTAATTCAAAACCTCTTTTTAATATAATTTATTTATATGATTAGATTATCATTTGAATTGTTTTTAAAGTGAAATTAGAAAATATTTTTACCATTAAATCCAATAGTGGTTGTTAGAATTTATTTCACTTTGAAATCGGACTTAAACTAGTGTCAATCTTTTGATACTTATTGTTTCATAAAAACACGCTATTTGCTCTGACAGTGGGAATTAATTATTAAATTAATTAATGTGACTTATATGTTTTGAATTTTGTAAAACGGACTTCATTTTTGAATTCAGATTATCAAATATAGCTTAGGGTGAATTTTTGGGATTTTTCTGAAAAACTTCAATTTTTGATGAATAGTGAAACCACTAAGTGGTACTTATAAAAACTGATTTTCCGTTTAAATGAAATTTTGCCATCATTGTGTTTTGATTTTAAAAAATCCAACATAAATGGTTGTCATTATGAAGTAAAATGTTGTTCAATGAGATTAAAATAATTTTTTGGTGAATAGTAACTTATTAAGTTTTTAATCGTGATTAGTGGTAATTAGTGTGGTTTAAGGTAAAAATAATGCTTTAATAAAATTATATGAGCTTGAAACATGTCTTAACTTCATTGTCTGTATCATGGACGACCAAGAAAAGCCATGGGTCAGCTTGGGGACCCCATTGATCCACATTGGTTGGGAAATGACATAAATAACATTTTATTTAATGTAAAAGTAAAACTGACACAAACATGATATGTTTTACTAAAACAATTTTTAAGTGAGGTTATACAAGTCATATTTTTGATTATAAATATTCATTGTCAAGATAAAAAGATTTCCTACATCATAGTATTTTTTTTATAATTTTTATACATTAAATAAATTAAATTATTTATGACATAATAATGATGCAGCGATGACATCATTATTTGACGATTTAAATAAAATGGAAAGATAATGTAAAATCTATGAACTACACATGTCAAAAACTTATTGGATGAGTGGATTTTGAAGCCTTATCACCTTATCCACGAATTATGTCAATGTGGGACCTTTTTAAACCGAAACACATTCTCAAATAAAGTAATATTTCTTTACTTTCCAAAAGTGCCCCTCCTCTCCTCTTATAAAAGGCCCCCAACTCTACCTCATTTAACACACTCCTCAAGCCTTTGGCTCGGCCAACCCCTGCCCATTTACTCTCTCCACATCCCTCTACTCATTCTAGAGGATTCCCTTTGGGCATAATCCTTTCAAAGGAAGCCTTTAGGCTCAAATCAAAAGGAGTTACACTTTTAAAGGGTAATTCACTCTCTCATGTTCATTTGTTTTATTTTGCTTCTCCAACCCCCTAAACTCTTTTTATTTACTTCTTTTGTAACAACACCAGTATCTTCAATATACTAGGATGTTGTTATAAGATTTATTCGAGCTACACTCTCACACAACTACATCAAATGGTTAAAGAACATACGGTTTCCGTGGATGGTGAAATTCTGCCTCCCGAAACGATGAATGTTCAATACTCATTTAACACCTTCAAAGGTGGCCATTATGATGTCACTATTTTTATATATGATATATAATATGTTTATGTTTTATTTACGCTTCTTTATTTTTCATTTTTGTCTTACTTTTATGGCTTCCATTATGGGTATACGCGATATCTTCATTTAAGGAAGTGCGGACTACCGCCCCCTCAAAGTGATTTGATTCGTTAAATACCATATGTGGGACGTATAAAGGATGGAACTATGATATTATATATGATATTATACTGTAATTATAATATACCTTTATATCATTATTATTCCATTCTATAAAATATGAAATAGAAATGAAAGTAGCGTTCATGCGTACGTACGGCTTACCGTCTCCATGAACGGTGCATTTCATTTCTTATCTATAAATGATTATGTAATGTTATAAATGCATCAATGTAATGGATATATATGACATATATGATATCCAAATCATGAATATTATTCTGGGTATAATAAACATTTGACCACACGAACAACATGTAATGGTAAGAAGTCCACTTTCGACTTAAGAACCAAATATCGACAAAACAAACATTATTAACTTAAATGTTTACATAATGTTTATAACATGGAAATAAGTGATCTAATAGGAATAATGAACTAGAAAAAGGTTCTTAATAAAGTGGAAATTAACTCAAGTTTATTATTCATGACGTTAAAGAACGATCGAGTCAAGTCGGACCCAAGGTAAGGGATCTTACTCCTCTCTTTCTTTTTAAGTACACTCTTTTATGTCATTCCTTTTAAAGCTCATATTTCTTGTTATTGGGATGATATTTTATATTACTCCTACTGTAATTTTTATGTTCATGTGATGAGAGACCCTATTCTCTCTCATCAATCCATTTTGGAAGTTTTGATTGGTGCCGTTAGGCTGCCGAACTTTCGTAAGAGATCTAACTTCTCTCTTTCTTTTTAAGTACTCTCTTTTATGTCACTTCTTTTAAGCTCCTATTTGTAATGTTGGGGGATGTTATTTTATATTCCTCTTGCTGTACATTATATTTTAATGTGATGAGATACCCTATTTGATCTCATCAATCCATATTCGGATGTTTTATGTGGCGCCGTTAGGCTGCCGAGTTTTCGTGAGGGATTTTTCATCTCACTTTTATTTCCGTGAGATTTATGCTACATTTGCCACAAATTACATTTAGTGGTGTATGTACTGCCCATTATTCTAATCTTTGTGTAATATACTTTTTTTTATGAGTATTTACATCAATGACCTATTGTCTTTCTTTCATGGGGTGTATGTTTTGAAAGATACCCAAGTCGGTAAGGGAACCTTTCACCCTCCTCTTTTTTAAAAGACTTCTTTTATTGGGTCTTTTAATTTACATATTTTTATGTTGGGATATGTTCTCATAAATCCTTATTGATGTAAATTTTATGTCCAAGTGATGAGATACACTTTTTATCTCTCATCAACTCATTTTGATGTGATGCCGTTAGGCTGTCAAGGGAACTTTTTAACCCAATTTCGATTTCTTTGGGTTCAACTTGTAGTCATTGAATATGTCATCCATTGAATATGTGTGAATGACCTTTTATTGTTTTAAACTTAATATCCACTTATATTGGGTGTATATATATTTGTCACACATATTTTTTGAGATTTATTTGTCCTTAATTTAAGGATACCTTCTTTATAAGGGATTTCATCACATTCGACATTTCTATTGAGGGCTCATTGTTGTTATGCACCAATTCACTCTTATATGGTGTATATACTGTCCTTTGGAGTATTATATCATGAATCCTTTTATTCTCATGATATTATAAAATTCTGACTAAATGTTATTCCTCGATTATTGTATTCAAGTGTCTCTAATTTTGGTAAAACCCCTTTAACCAAAATATCGTTTTAAATGTTTTAATTATTTGTTCTTATTAATATCCATGTTTTCAAAATGGTTTTTAGGATTTATTTATGTGGATATTAATGGTTTAAAATGTTAAAAGCTTCAAGGTGGTATGAGACACTTTGATTCAAAAATCTCTTTATAAAATGTTTTAACTGGTTTTGGAAATGGTTTCTTTTTGAATGGATTCATTATTTCAATATACTAAAATGTTATATTGTGATTGAAATGTGGAAATGTTATGTTTCCTTTATTCATGTTTATGTGATACGATTATGTTATGGTTCTTGGGCATTGTTATGAAGAACGGGTGGTTCCGTGATAAACTAAGGGCGGGTGAGCCCGATATAGCTCTCCAATGCATTGGGTAACGCGAAGGAGTGAAACGTTAAGGTTTCTCCGAAGAGATATATGGAATATACTGTGATGGGTATTCCAAACGTAACCAAGAGGGTTACTCCCTATGTAAGAATGTTATGAATGCCTCAAGTTACCTTTATGTCTTATGTTTTCCTTGATTTATTCATGATTTGATATGCCTATGTTTTATGGGTAAAGTATGATTTCATTCTTATGTATTTATGAACTCATGTTTCCTTTTCATATTTTTATATCCCTTACTGAGCTTTTTATGCTCATCCCAAGTTCTTGAATTGTTTTTCACAGGTCAAGGAAAAGGTACATGATGTGATGATAGTGTCAAGGATGTGTCAAGAAAGAATCCGTGTTTTATTTTAAATAGGTTTCCGTTGATGGGAAGAATGAATATTGTCTTTTATGTAACCACTTTGTTTAAATGTGGAATGTAATGCAAGTTTCGTGATCTAATTCTCCAAAACTCTAAACCTGAAAAGATCCTCAATGTGTAATCTTGTAATAACTCAAGATTAAGTAAGGTTTAAGGTTGGGGCCTTATACTCTCTTTCTGGTACTATCGCTCTAGCACTGGGTTACCACATCCTCTTCCTCTCCCAGAACATCTAGTGGAACCCTAGATACCTATTTTCTGACGATTATCTATCACCTTCCATGACTCTGTTTTTGGTCTCAATCCCTACCATTGATCGTCTAGGAGAAGATTCCAAAAAAACTTATAAATGACCCAACCAACCATAAGAATGAAACTTCAATGTGTGGTATGGAAACTGAGGCTTTTTGTGGCCCAACATTACAAAGTGATAGCTCTATAATGACAAAAAATCCTATGATTTCTTCCAACTAACTATAGTAATCATGCCACTACTTACATGGTGTTATATATCATACTGTAGTTTCTTTCCAAAATAAGAATATCAGACAATTCACCCTTCTAAAATATCTAGGCTACTGCTCGTGGCAGGTCATAGATTACCTTATGTGATGAGAGATTGATTCATCACATTTAAAAAGATACTAAATTAAATGAGGCTCACTGGTTACTTGACCTATTATTTAATATTATCTTGAAACACGTCACCCTAGAGATCTGAACTATTGCTAAAGATTGATGAATGTGCTGCGGGTTATTGAAATGTCTAGCATAGTCCATCACGTGCACACCCTCCTACATTAAGTGTATAAAACAAATATCCTTATCTTCTATATATATATATATATATGTATTGAAGTGGATCAAGAAGTTGACCTCAATTTCCTTCCAAGATATATCACACTTATTACAGTATTTCTATAGTATATCCCACAAATTAATTGTAGTTATATGAAGTATTTACACAAAAAGATTCACCCGTCTTTCTCTAAGTCTATCAATATGATTTAATATCATAATGACTAGATAAACACAAAACATTTCTTCCTAGTGGATTCTATCCCAAGTTAATGTAGACAGATATTTCAGCTTAAACACTCTCTTTAACTTTTACATAAATGGTACAGTGCGAATAGTCTCCCTTTCAATGGATTGAATGACCCTCAAGAAGGGTTCTTGAAGATTAACATTCATATGATCTATAATGGAATCAGGAATCTCCATCTTAGACACTTTCATATTACACAAATTTCCACTCTCCTAAAGCTCATCTGAAATATGGTGAAGATTATTTTTCACTATAATACTTAAACACACCTAATAACACTTGATATAACAAGGTCAGACTCAATTAGTGAGAAAAATAGAGAACAACTAGCTCATGGTCTCTCTAAACATGTCTTACATGTATTATAGCCTGACAAAACAATTCAATCATATCATTTATTAGATATAATAGGTATCTAATTTAATAGTAAATATAGGAAGGTTAATATATCAAGGAATAAATTTGTACCTATCAAGGTTGATTCATGTGAACATATATCCTTATGTTCCTATCATGACGAATGCATACTCATTTAATGCCATACCAGGACATAATTATAAGTTTCAAGAAAAAATATCATCAGGAAACAGTAACTTCACACAACATGTAAAACACCCCATGTTAAATATCATGAAATGAAACAAGTGAAAAACATAATAGTAATGTCGTCCATGGGTAGTAATAATTTAACTTATAAATGGGATAACTATAACTATGTGCCTGATTATTAGTATGTCCTGACATATCCATTTATCCTTTCTAGATTTCCAAATTAGTAAATGGAAATATAAATGAAAACCCCAAAATTATTTTGAATCCACTTTTTAATGTCCCCTAATCTAGAACTCTCTCACGTGGCCCAAACGGGTATGACACAATTTCTTAGGCATGGAAAAATGTATTCTAGAGGATGTATACTAGTGTAGAGGTGTGATATTTATTTTTGGGAGACTATACCCCCATTTATAGTGTTACTTGATTATAGAAATAAACTAGTTTTAGTAAATATTTGATTTGATGAATATAGAAAATATTGAAACATAAATTTCAAAAGTAAAAAGATTAACAAATAAAATAATAACAATGAATCATGTAATGATAAGATAATATATATTCGATGAAAACTGGAATAAATAAAATAATTATCATATACAAACAAACTCAAAAGGCCTCAATATTGAACTCCATATTGGTCCTATATCCAAACTATAGTCCATCCAATAAGAAACAATCTGCAACATGGTCCCTTGAACATTTCTAAACCCACTTCTTTGTAATGTTTTCGAGTACTAAATGGAAGACCGAATATGGTGTGAGGAAAACATAGTAGGATAAAACCATCATGTATAAAAATAGGTTGATAACAAAGGCATGCAATTAAAATATAACTAAGAGTATTAATTAATTAAATAAAACAACATATAAATCAACCTACTTCATAACAATGCTGAAATTTATCTATAAAAATAGGGAAACCAAGATAAACACATGCATAAACCCTGGAAGAATCACATAACGAAGAGAATCCCTCTATATAAGCATCTAATACTCTAGGAAAAGCCCTATATATAATAATTTTAGCTTGAACTAGTCTAGGCTTGATATATAATCATTTAAGCATCAAAATGGTCCACGACCACTATATAATAATTTTAGTATCATAAAGAATAACCCTATATATAATTTTTTAATCAAACTATTCTAATCCATCTATGTCTGGATTTCAGCATAATTCTCCACAAGTCTTGATAGAAAGGATATCATAATAACATTTTATAAGTATCAATGTTTAATTATGAAAATTAACATTCATCATTCAATTACACTTCATTTATATATAAATTTTGAACATTATTAGTAAAATCCCATAAGAAAATATGAAATTGATTCTATATCAAGAAATAAAAAATAATCGCATGTCATTCTAAACAAACTTTAATCCATTAGCTAGTTTAATATTATTTAAGGGTTCTCCCACCTAATTATATAGTATTTATCGATAATTATTACTAATTAAAACAAATTATTACTAACTATTACTAAATAATAATAATTATTTCTCTTTAGTGATAATTATTATTTACCATTCATAATTATTAGTAATTATTGATGAATATTACTATTTATAGGAACTTATTACTATGTATTGGTAATTATTACTTGTAACTTGTAATTATTACAAATTATTACTAGTTATAAATATTTTTTACTAATGATATATAATTTATAAATATTTAGAAATTTTTATTGGTAAATATTAGTAATTATAACTAATTATTGACAATTAAAACTAATTATTACTAATTATAATCAATTATTACTAATTATAATTACTTATAACAAATTATGAATACTTATCAATAATTATGTGCTATTTATCAGCAATTGTTACTTTTTACTAGAAAATATAATAAATTCTAACTAATTACTTGTAATTACCAAAAAATATTCATAATTATGAAATCTTATTTCTAATTGTGACAAATTATTACCAAATGTAACATGTTATCATTGATTATTATTAATTATTACTAATTAGTGGTAATTATTACAAATTATTGGTAAATAAAACTAATTATCATTAATTGTAACTAATTATTTCAAATTAATACTAATTATCTATAAGTAATATCAATTTCACATAATTAAAGTTAATTAAATTTAATTAGTGTTAATCACTAGTAATTATAGTTAAATACCACTCATTAATACTAATTATTTAAAAAAAATTGTTACTAGTTATTTATTATCAGCAATTGTATAATTATTAGTTACATAGGGTTAAAAATACAATCAATGGAAAAACACAACCCACATACACAAGGAATCATAATTTCCCCCAAGGGTTAGTTTACCATTTTTTATTTTTTCATATTCTATATATTTACAATTGACTCATAGACACATAATCACATGGCCAATAATCCCCATCGTTGCATCCCATAGCCCCCTCACATCACCACCATAATGCCCAGTTCATTACATACTATAGGAAGAATATTTCATAACAACAACACATTGTTTTGGGCAAGCATCACCTGCCAAATGAATTTTTTGAAGCCTGGTGAAAATCATAGCCACACCTGGCTTTCCCTCTAGTTCATCATTTTCATATCTGAACGTTGTGGGCATCACACCTGTTGGAATTACTCACAAACACCATCCTTCCACCCCCACCTTTCTAAGGACATATCCCGAGATAATATTATAATTAATATTAATTACAATAAATCAATAATAGATATTCATTATTTTTATAAATTATTAAAATTTATTTCAAATATAAAATTGTGTAAATAAGTTAATAATAAATAAAACATTTTAAATAGATACCTTAAAATTATTTTTTTTTGAAATAATATTTTTGATGTTATTTTAAAACTTTTCATATAAATATAAAATTGTATACAGAGAGAAATTGTATAGATATCAAAAGACATTTTTAGAAATTGTGATCAAAGGATTCTATTTGAGGCCATATATTGGTTAGAATAGTAGTGACACAATATTTATAAAATATTTTTTGTCATAAATAACAGGGTTTACAATGGGTTCTATCTCAAGTAATTCCCATCATAAATATTATAGCAGTGACTGAAATGTCATTGGGAGTTGGTAACGAGATCGACAACGAATACTACACAACATAAATTTCCATTATTTACTCCTCTAATATAATATTTGTGGTAAAAATCCTCATTTGATTACCAATAGAATCTTTTTCAATGAAAAGGAATTTGGTTATTATGTACCTAAATTTGATATAGAATCTTATTATATTGATAATAATTTATTTGTGACATGAATCCTAACTATTTCATTGATTATTTTGAATATAAAATAAACAAGAGGAAAATAACCATTAAGAAATGAGGATAATGTGATATATAAATCCATGGTTTTTGTTTTTTACTAATCCTAACGAACCATTTTGTGTTCAAAACCCATTTCACTATAGTGAATCTAAAAGTATTTAAATAATGAATTTTTTTCATAACCGTGACAAAACATTGATATTTATAACTAAACATTTTAAAGAGTATCCCATTGAAATTATTTCTAATTTTATGGAAAAATATTAGTTCCGTCATTATCTAACCATATTAGAACTTAATGGGTTCCGAAAATGATCAATAAACTTATTGAAAATTAATTAATCATTCATGTATATTAATTTTGGACAACACTCGAAATCATTTTCTTATTCATATTTTTAAAAATATAAATACATGGATTGTTGTAACACAACTGTTGGCTACTGATGATTATCCTCTTGTTAAAAAGTGTGTGTGTGAACCTTTAAAAAATCAATTTATACATTGTGTTATATCTATAACTATGTATTATTTAAAAATATTGATAGGTTTTGATCGTTGATTAATTTTTTATAAGAAAAACAATTTTAGTCAGATTTGATGGAAATATCATGTTTTTTGGAAGCATTAGTTCACACCAATGATTTTCATAGTACATTATATGGAAAAATAACATAATTTTTGTATACTACTCTTATGTTGACTTATATTGTGGAAATTTGTTCCCCTAATTAAAGGATGTTTAATTTTTCATTGTTCTATTAAAATTATTTTTAATGAACCGATCATCTAAAAACCATTTATTTAGTTTCGAAATATTATTGGTCATATTATTTAGATATTATCACACATGGAAATTCATGGGAGTGTGTCAGAACCATTCATAGGATTAATGTTCCAGTTACCCATACTTACACACCATGGTGTATATGTGCATATTTTGTTGGTTATAGTGGTGTTTAAAAATACACAATTGGGTTTGTTTTTTCTAATAGGGACATATGTCATTTGTTTATTTCATACTACATTTTGTTACATGATTAACTTGTTTATGATGTATAATTAGTAATTAATTTCTTTTATCATTTTATGTAAATTTAAAATTCAATATTAATAAAAATAAAATCTATAAATTCATTTCATTTCACTTTTACACTGATGGAAATTAATTTCATAATGAATATGGTGTATCCCAAGGAACTAGTTTCTAGTATACAATGTTTTGGGGAATACACATGAGTCCATGGGGAGTCCTATGTGTGGTCATTGGTTATGGGTTATATTGTTTTAGTTTTAAGATGAAATATATCGTAGATTTCATATCAATATAGTTTTATGGTCAGTACTATACCATGTGATTTTATGACCTATATTCACTATAAATTTTTAAAAATATGAATGGTATGGTTTCCTCAATCCATATATAAAATATTTCCCCCTGTTAAATGTTTAGTGGCTTATGGATTCAGAATACAGTTTAAACAAAAATGAATAATATATATGACATAATATACCACATCATGATCTTGCATCCACTAATAGTGTCTGTGAATCTTTTTGGTATGGGTTCCATCATCATTGTGATCCTTTTATGTATACCATTTTGTCCACTACAACATCAACAATTATCAAGAACGACATATTTTTTTATATCATGACCCCATAGATCATTTAATTTTATATAGTCTCCCATATTAAAGTTATTTTAAATCATTATACAGATAGGTTTCTTATTCTCACATAGAAAGGATACACCATCCATGGATAGAAAATAAGAAATTTTAAACAAAATAAATAAATATTTATAAATTGTTTTCCTATAAAACACTGAAAATCAAAATTACTTCCATGATGGAATGGTTTGACCTAGCATCTCATATCAATAACCCTTCGACATAAAAGACACTAAAATTAATATTTTATCTTCTAATAAACTACAATAAAATAATAACAATAAAATGAGTCTATAATTTCAAATAAATACCTCAAAAATAGAAATTTATAGACTCTAGATACTATTAATAGGATTCTCAATGCTAGGGATCTATTCACGATCATTTTTTTGATCAAACGTAAAATCAATCCTATAATTTCCAACACATTATTAATATAGAAATTTAATAATGAATCATATATCTAATACAGTCTGAAATTAGTTTTCAAATAATTAATGATGAAAATTCAAATATAATTACCCATATTGAGATATGAAATGTTTTATTTCACTGACTATTATTTATGCATTTCATTATATTCATATATAAAACATAAAAATTGGTTAAACCTATCATTGTAAACCTTATATAACATGATTATATTCTTATTAATACATTTGATTCCTTATGATCATGCATCAAAAGTAAATGGTGTGATAAAGTGCGAGTATGATAAATAATTTATGAAATCGAGGAAATAATAATTAACATAATATATAGTTGTCATAGGATTAACTTGGGAACATCAATATAAGATAAAAATTTAATATGTATTTTGATAATGAAAATACATAATCATGAGATGTTATAAAATAATTTATAGATCAGTTTCATGTCAATTTAATAATGATGAGCAATTCTCACTGGACAAGCCCTTTATGTAGTATTTTATATATCACATAATAATAAATCCAAAAGCATATATACCACATTAAATAAACATTTTGAATGATTCATATATCAATACTAATCACAAACTAGATAATATAAGAATAAATAGAAATATTTTAAAAGAAACATTCATATATTATAACATAACAAACCTTAATAATATGGACCAAAAAAATAAATATATACTTTGGAAATTGATAAGTAATATACAATGATACATTCATGGAAATTATATTCATAACTAAGATACATAATATGAAAACAATGATGAAATGAAATTAAAATTTATAATAATAAAAAAGGATTCATTAATTCTAACCAAAAAATATTATTATAATCTTTCATAACATTTACAATATGTACTAAGGAACTAGAGAATAGGAAAATGACATTAAAATCCCTAGAAATTAGGGTAAATTGACTAAAATAAGTTCAAATAAATAAAATTTAAAAAAATAAAACAATATAGTAAACGAATAGAAATATATAATAAAAATTTAGATGATAAAGAAAAAATCATTTTACCTATATAATAATTTATAAATTAAGTATAAATAATTTGAGGATAATTTTTTTAATATAAATCCTTAGAAATATAAGAGTTAAAAAATATGATAACCCATTGTAAAATTGATACAAAAAACTTAATATATGGTTATATAAATTAAATGAATTGAAATAGGAAGTGCGTAAGTCTTATTACACTAGCATGATTCTTTAATAGGATCTAAAATTATCCATTACTGATATTTATAGATAAAATCATTAACACAAAATAAATTTTACACTTATTTTATTTAATTTTTATTAATTTTAAATGACCTGTCCTAGTTACCTAATGTGATAGGAAAACCAAATCACAATATTTCCTTTGATTTATTACCTTGAATCATAATAGGTTTAATACTAACTATGATAGTAAATACATATTGCTGGTTGATGGATTTCACTTATTCATTACCAATTCCTTTACTGGAATTCTAAAACAATTTATATGTGGATTTTCTTAATATGAAACCAATTGAAAAGTATAATACATTCTAAGAGACACATCTTTCTCCACCATTGTTACTAAGGGTAATTATTTGACAAAAATGTAAATAGTACAAACTATAAGTCATACATACAAATAATACATGATGAAATGATTCCAGAATGATAAAGACCAAATTATATTAGAAATATAATAATTTAATCCATAAAAACAGGAATGTAAAAACAAAAGAGAAATATCATAAATAGATAACTCTATATTGATAACCATTCATCATTTCATCTCCCTCAAAACTCCAAAGGAATATTCTAAACATGTGGTATAAAAATACCATGATTTATTTCTATCATTGAACTAAAATCATGAGAATAATATATGTATCTTAATCTTTGATCAAATGAAGGGTGTGAGTTTAGCCAAATGCTAAATTATTGATCCCCAAATAACCCCCCTATGTTTGAAAGTAATTAATAATAAAAATACATATATAATTGGATTATAATGATTGTTTACTTTCAAATTATATAAAATTTAAATTTCATCTAAAATAATTAATTTTATTAAAAAAAATTACTACCACTCCACTTTAAGAAAACCATGAATCCATAACTCATAAAAACTCACAAAACTAAAAATATTTTACCAAATGCATTAAAAACATTTGAATCTAGATACAAGACCAAAATACACAAAATACACTAAAATATAATTCAGAGAAACAACATCCATTTATAAAAATCATTGTAAGTAGAGAAAATAAAATAAGGGTGTAATCTAAAATTAGCATGTTATGATGTAACACCTGTTAATATAGTTCATATTTTGATAAAAACAATCCACTTGTTTTACAAAATAAAAAATAATTCCATATTTGACAATTGGAAGCAAAAAAATATTCCATAACAAAATACCTAGTTTCCCTTAATGGAGAATTATTTTCTATATTATACTTCATTGTTCAAAAAGATTTTCACAAACCTAAAACAAAAAAAAAACCATAAAATATATTTATCAAAAAAACATTATCCCCATTGAAAGAAGATTTTATAGTATAAAATAATCTTTATAAATGTAATAAATAAAAAGATTCAATAATGTAGTTTAAATTTTTTGGAATTTTAACCTCATAAAAAAAGAATAAATTAATTTATGAGAAAGGAAAAAAATTTAGAGCCCCTTACCTCTTATAGTTATTTAAAATAAAATATACATTCATTGGATATCATCAAACCATATTATGTACCCTAAAAAAGCATTACCATTTTCATTATTCACCTTAATTAAAAAATAAGAAATAATATAAATATCCTTTTAAAAAATAACACATTATAAATATATCATAAGAATAACTACCTAAGGTGTGGAAATATGTATCTTATCATTATCATTTAATTTTACAAAAATTTTCTGATATTATATTAGTTTCTCCATATCATTGACAAACCATCAAACCGTATCCCAAGAATATGCACCACACATGAGAGAATAAATGATGGAAAATTTTTATGACAGAAATGTTTATTGATATCCATTTTGTATATAAAAGAAACAAGTTAAATTCACCTCAAATAAAATAATAATTTAGTAGAAACCATATTTTGTGTCACATTACTCTAGAAATAATTGGGGATATGAAAAATAAGAATACCATTCCAAAAACCGAATTTTAAAATATAGATAAAGTATTATGGTTAGTCTAGATTATTTATAAACCTCGACACTAATATTGTTTTAGAAGTAACATCCTCTAGAGAGTATATCATGGTAATGTTCAAGTTTACAAAGAGTTACACTCTAATGAAATCTCAAATACACTGACATTTTCCTCATGAAAATCACTTACTACATAGAATTGATAATATTTTTCAGATAGCCATTCAAATAAATCATTAATTATAGAATTATAGAATTTATTTTTGGTTAATTATAAAATAAAAATAAAAAATTCCATGGTTAATTATTTCACTAATAATCATATTTTAAATTCAAAGCTAAAAAATTAGAAACAATTGGGTATTTATAATCCCCCGTATATAAACACTTCTTATCCTTGATAATTAATCAACAATAATGCAAGGAAGGAAACATAACTCAATTAAATTTCCTATCATATGATATAAAAAATCAACTAACTAATGATGATTCTATCAATGGTATTACCTATAAAACTCATCAATATAAAATAATTTACAATCAATTGTTAAAACGAGACTCATATCTCATAAAACATAATTAAAAAAGTTAATACTCTAATAAAAAATCTAAAAATGAAAAAATAATCTCTAAAATCCCATGAAAATTCATATATATATGATATGAAAGTTTTTTAAATTATAAAATACCTAAATCCAATTATCCTATTCAATTATTTCATAATATTTATTTTAAAAATATATAAATCATAAATTATCTCCTACAAATTCATAAATCAACTAATACCAACTCTCCAAATAAGTAATTCATAAAAATATAAGAAACAATACCCGTTCATATATAATATTTGTATTACAGTTAATGATATTACACACTTATAAATAAGTATTAATTATATTTACAATATATTGTAACATAAAATCACCCAATTATACACTATAAGTGGGTCATAGGGATATTGTAAATGGTTTATAAACCATGTGGAATAGTATTTATATCTCTCTTCCTATATCTACATGGTTTAATAACACACTTCCAAGCTATTTTATAACCCATAAAACTATAATTATATAACAATTCAATCCCTTTTAATTTTTCTATAATTCAAGTATTGATTTTTTCCAGGTTCTATAAAATATTTAAGAAGAAATATTCCATTAAAGAACCAAATCAAGAATCAATTAACTCAAACTTCCTCTAAATTCATAATATAATTTATCTTTTCAAGATGTTATCATATAAAATAATGATGAAATAATTTCATTTTATATATTTCATAATCAAATATCCAGAAAACCATTAATAAAACCTTATTTTTAAGTATTTTACTCATTCGCTAAAATTATTATAACAAATCATCAACCAGTTAGATCATAAACCAACCAAAAATTTTACTCAGTAAACCCGATTTAACCATAGTCATCGAGGATTAATATATCAAAAATATATCTAAAAAAATCCCTTAGTTGAATCCTAATATAAACATTTTATAGAAAATTTTATCATTGATCCAATTTACAAATATTGACATGATCCACATAATCAGAACATTTATTATATGACCAAAAAATAACATCTATATACTATAAATTATTTCATGTTAGTTTAACTTTAATGTTGGAGTCAGACTAATACATTTTTGAAAGATTAGTCAAATCATTATATACTAAAATAATTTTTTAAAAATTAGGAAACCATCTATATAAGGAAATTATATTAACAAATCCATTAATGAAAATATTGAGTGTGGAAGTAATTATAAATTTATAATAAAGTTTTCAATTAATATAAAACATTATCATTTAGTTGAATCCCTTAAAATTATTAAAATGAACAACAAATAAAATTTAGTTAATAATATTTCATTAAAATAAATTAATTTTAAATTTTTACTGAACGTGACTAATATAAAAAATAGGATTTTCACATCTTCACTAAAACCATCATATTCAATATAGATTTTCAGAAATCAATGACCCAAAAAAATTTCTATTATAATTTTAATTTTTATAAAAAAAATAAATTCACAAAACATAATTTTATAATTCTTTTGAAAATAAATTTTCTGAAATCTATTATAAATATAAACAAGAAAAATATATTTTTCCCAAAATAGGAAACGAAATTCTATAAATTATTTATGCTACAGAAACCTAGACCCACAAAATTATTCCATTTATAATTTAAATCAAGCTTATTTAAGAAAATATAGTTCAAACTATTGATACCAAACAAAAAACACCCACTTCTAGTAATTAAATAGTAATTTTAAAAAATCTCCATATTATTTTTTGTGTCATTTTTCCAACATTAATTTTTTCAAGTCATTGTTTTGTATAATCACCATAATATTTATTTATTTTAGTAATTTTTATATGTAATATAATTTAGTTGTATTATGTATGTTTAGAAAGTTTGAAATATATATCACCATCAATATGAACCATATATATAATAATCTAACTATTTACATTGAAGCAACACTTTTACAATATAAATATCCAAATACATATTAGTGAAGGATAAATAGAAGAAAATTATAAATACCACACCAAAGGCATTAAATCTATAACAACTAACACAAATAAAATTATAATAGCATTGAAGGCTATAAATAATTCATGAATTATAGAGAGGAATTCACAAATGTAATATATTAAGTTTCAAAAAAATATTATAATTTCATAAATTATTTTTTATTACAATCATTGTACGTACTGTCAGTCATTATTCAATAGTTAATTCATGAGGAAAGGAAATCGTGTTACCTATTATATGAATTTAATAAATTAAAAGTAGTTGAAATAACTATTTATATTCAGAGATTAAGGGTTTGATTTTATATAAAATTTTTATTTTGGATTAAGATATTTCTCCTCTAGCCGATTTTTATATGTTCTTGGGATATAGATGTTTATATCATTATAAAAAAGTAATGTAAGTACACATTATTTCAATAAAACTTCACATGAGTTTATTTATATTATATATTTTATATTATACATTACCTTATTGGTAGTATTTATATATAATTCATTCAAATGGATAAAATAATTTTTTTAATTAAATATTTAATTTTTTATAGTATTATTTTAATATATTTTAAACCTACCATATTTCAGAATATCATATTAATATTAAATAAATTGGTATTATAATTTAATTTTTTTCAATTATAAATTCACTCATATTGATGTTTCCATTATAGGATATCTTTGACTATGTGATCAATTCTCTTTATTTTCATTATACTAAACTATAGAAGAGAAAATTTCATTATAGATTCCATTCATCCAATATGTACACATAGAGGATTTAATTAAAATGTTAAACCATAAATTTTTGATAAGAATTTTTATTATTGGGGAATCATAATGAAGACATTAACTATAATCTTCAATGTTAAATACAATTTAATTATTCATAGTGTGTACATGACATTGGGGAAAATATTGAAAAGCATACTCTCAATGTAATGGACTAGTATTAGTTGAATTTAAATGCTTAAAATTTTATATAGTATCATATTATAAGGACTATATGTATTAAAATTTCAACTTATGACATAGTCAATTGAATATTTAAGGGTTTAGATTTTATAAATCTTAAGAGATATTAATATATATTGACGATTATAGAATTTTTTTGAGTATAATATTATTATTTTTTATTTCTCATCTTTAGTGCATATAGTTTTTATGGATAAAACCTTCTTGAAAATTATAAATATTTATCATAAAATTAATTGAAAATATAATAGAATATAATATAGTTTAAGAGTATAATAACATCCAATAAATATAATATAAGCATAAGAGAATAGATATGGATGATAATAAGCATATTAATGATCTAAATATTGATACTCTTATAGAAACATTGAATCAAAAAAATATTTTTCAAAAAATATAGGATGAATGGAAGAAGGTAAGAAAAGAAATTTTTATATTAATATTATTAAAAAATTACTCATGTGATAGTTATATGAAATCCAATGTATAATAGTTTAAATAACATTCTAAAATATTGAGTTAAATATTTTGGGGAAGTGAAACTTGAATGAAAAATAATTTTAATGAAAGGAATTATATTAATGCTTCGATAAAAGTTTTGAGATAAAACATGTATATTATATTACTTTTTAATAATATAATAATTTTTTATAGATTCATCTAATTAGAGTGAATTTGAAGATTAATTCTAAGTGTGTAGATTGGATATTAGGGGAAGAATGAAATTATTTAGACTTAATATTACAATATTTGAAGTATTGAGATGTATATCATAGTTAAGGGAATTCATGAAATAATTGTTGAATATATAAATTTATTTTAATATTTTAAATACAGAGATAAATTTTTTTTGTAATGAATGATATGAAAAAATACATAAGATGTAAAATGATCCTACTAAGTTTTATCAACAAAATAAAATCATGTTAAGATTGATATTTGAAATTAAAATTAATGTACTTATTATTTAACCCCTATATTAAAATTCCAATATACTATTTATATTTTTTAGACTTTTGAAAACTAGAATAGAGTAATTATACCTGAATTTGATATAAATATCTAAAAAAGGAACCATTCAAATTTCACAATAATAATTAAAATTATATATATTATTATATGTTTATTTATGTCCCATAATGGAATTAAAAATTTGGTATTCTCTTCATCACAAAGTCAAAATATACCACATAATAACATCATTGTAGAATGTACACACTATTATAGTTTCTAACAGTACAAATGGCACCAGGGAAGTAAAATTATCTAGATAAAGTCCTTATATTTAAATGCAATGAAGGCCTATGTGTAACGCCCTGACCCCAGCTACCCAGAGTCGGTGCATTACTTCGTAACATTGGCATGATCACAAAAGATCAAGTCTCGAAAGACCGATTAGTTTAGTAGCCTTGGAAACACTAGATACATTCGTAAACGTTACATTACATCATAAAGTGAAAAACTACAGTAACAAAGTCTCCATAGTCCACACTCATATCCTCTTCTGACTATCCCTGCAGGTCATTCATAAAATACTTCTTCACATCCTGGAAAATATTAAAACATTGAAAGGGGTGAGCTCAGATGCTCAGTAAGGTTAACAAAATAGCGGAAGCTTTCATAAATAAACATTAACATTTAAGGCGATGTATAACTAAAACAAAAGCCTTTTAAACTTGAACTTCAACATAATATGGAAAAAGTAAAATGAGATAATGCCATTTACTTCTTCACATGAATATTCTACTGGTCGAATAATCACATGCAATATCAATAACCACTTTCATAATGAGGGAATGTATAATGCCGGACATTCTGAAACATTTTGTCAAGGCCTCGGCCAAGACGTCTAAAATGATTGAGGCCTCATCCAAAACCATAAATCAAATTGGGAAAGGGCCTCGGCCAATTCCACGTCTAGTTGTCTCATGAGACCTACCGATGCATCGAGGAGCTATAGCGGGCTCCACCCGTCACTTATTAAGTCCAATACATTCCTCATATGAATAGGTTTAAACATATCATAAACCATAACATAATCGTATCACATAAAACATGCATAAAGGAAACATAACATTTCCACATTTCAATCACAAGATATCAATAAAACACATTGATATAATAAAAACGCTTTCAAAACCGTTTTCAATACCAAAATAAAAGAAAGTTAAAACTTTGTATTTATTTTTCATTAAAAAAAGATGGCTTGTATAGGAAGCCGAAACTCAAATAATGGTCACAGCGGCGGAGAAGTCGTTGTCGCCGCATAAGTACGGAAAGAAAAACATTCCCTTTTGTCGTTTAGAAAAACGTTTCGTATAAAAAAGATTCCTTTTGAATAAATGTAAAAGTCAAAGGGGTTTATACACCGTATAAAATAAAGTTGTGTATAAAACCAAATATGCCTCAATGAAAGGGGATTGAGACGAAGTCCTTAAAAGATCATTTTTAAAATAAAATAGATCTATTATGTGTATTCACTATAGGTACACATAAAGAAAGTAAAAATACAAAATAGGACATAATAATATCATGACATAATTTGAAAGTAAAAGATTAACCCAAAGAATGGAAGTTGGGTTAAGAAATTCCCTTACCTCGTGTCTGACTTGACTCAACCGTTCTTTAACCTCCTGAATAATAAACTAGAGTTAATATATACCTTATTAAGAACCATTTTCAATTTCATTATCCTTATTATATCACTTATTACAATGATATGAACATTATGTAATTATTTAAGTTAATAACGGTCGTTTTGTCGATCTTTGGTACTTGAGTCAACAATAAGCTTATTATAATTACAAGTTGTTTATGTGGTGAAATATCCATTATATCCAGAATTATATTAATGATTTAGATGTCATATATATCTTATATATCCAGTATATACATTCATTTATAATATTACGTAACATTTAGAGGTAAGAAATGAAATGCACCGTTCATGGAGACGGTAAGCCGTACGTACGCATGAACGCTACTTTCATTTCAATTTCATATTTAATGGAACTAAATCATAATGATATAAATGTATAATATACTTCCAGTATAATATAGTGTATAATACCATTTACTCCATCCTTTATACATCCCACATATGGCATTAACGATTCAAATCACTTTGAGGAGGCGGTAGTCCGCACTTCCTAAAATGAAATTATCGCGTTTTACCCATAATGGAAATCATAAAGTAAGCCATAAATGAGAAATACAGAAGCATAAGTAAAACATAAACACATTATATATCATATATAAATATAGTGACATCTTAATGGCCACCTTTGAAGGTGTTATATGAGTGTTGAACCATCATCGTTTCGTGAGGCAGAAATTCGCCATCCACAGAAACCGTATGTTCTTTAACCATTAGATGTAGGTGTGTGTAAGTGTAGCTCGAATACTTCTTATAACAACATCCTAGTATATTGAGGATACTGGTGTTGTTACACAATAAATTAATAAAAAGAGTTTAGGGGGTTGGAGAAGAAAAATAAAACAAAACAACATTAGAAAAGACATTACCTCAAAATCGGGTAACGCTTTTTGATTTGAGCCAAAGGCTTCCTTGGGAAGAGTTCTGCCCAAAGTGAGGATTCTAGGAGTAAGAGAGGGATGTTGGGAGAGTATTTGGGCAGAGGTTGGCCGAGCCAAATGGCTTGATGGTGTGAATAAGGTGGGAGAGGTGGGGGCCTTTTATAAGTGGAGAGGAGGGGCTCTTTTGGAAAGATTGAAATGTTACATTATTTACACAATTCTTTTCGGATTCTAAAGGTCCCACACTTATATAATTCTAGGATATGGTGATAAGGGTTCGAAATCTCCACATCCAATTGGATTTGGACAAGTGTAAGCCTTGGATTTTGCATTATCTTCTCATTTTATTTATATCGTTAAATAATGAGGTCATCACTGCATCATCATGATGTCATAAATAATTTAATTTATTTAATGTCTAAAAATTAAAAAAAAATACTATGATGTATGAAATCTTTTTAGCGTTCTAATGCATATTTATAATCAAAATTTGGACTTGTGTAACCCCACTTAAAAATTGTTTTAGTAAAATAACTCATGTTTGTGTCAATTTAACTTTAACATTAAATAAATATATATTAATGTCATTTTCCAACTAAAGTGGCTCCATGGGGACCCCAAGTTGACCCATGGGTTGTCTTGGTCGGCCATGACCCATCCAATAGGAGTAGGACAAGTGTCATGCTCATCTCATATTATAAAAACATTATTTGTACCTTAAACTACACTAATTACCTCTAATCGCGATTAAGAACTTAAAAGTTACTATTCACCAAAAAATTATTTTAATCTCATTGAACCACATTTTACTTCTTAATGACAACCATGTATGTCGGATTTTTGAAAATCAAATCACAGAAGTGGTAATATTTCATTTAAACGAAAAATCAGTTATTTAACTACCACTTAGTGGTTTCACTATTCATCAAAAATTGATGTTTTTCAGAATAAGGCCATAATATCACCCTAAGCTATAATTGATATTGCGAATTCAAAAATGATGTCTATTTTACAAAATTCCAAAAATATTAGTTGCATTAATTAATTTTATAATTAATTCCCGCTGTCACAACAAATAGCGTGTTTCTAAGAAACAATTTATATCAAAAGATTGGCAATTGTTTATGTCCAATTTCAATGTTAAATTAATTCTAATGACCACCATTGGATAAAATGGTAAAAATATATTCTAATTATACTTTAAAACCACTCAATAGTATAATTTATCACTATGAATTATTTTGATTAAAAAAGTTGTTTTAAGTATTTTTCACTATTCATAAAAATTTTGAAGTTCTCAGAAAATTACAAAAAATTCAACATAGGCTAATTTCAATATTAGGAATTCAAAAATGAAGTCCATTTTGAAATATAAAATTTCCATAATTTTAAAAAGTGGTTATTACTATTCATAACGGCTACTTTGATTTGTCGCGATGTTTTAGAACTCGAAGTTGCGTACAATGCAAGCTATTGCATTATTGAAAGAGAGGCGTATCGTGGAAGCTCGGGGTGTTACATTCTCCCCTCCTTCAATAAATTGCGTCCTCGCAATTTGATATTTTTCTTTAAAAATAAGAGGTTGAAAATAGAAAATACCTTTGTGGAAAACCCACATCGGAAATAAGGTTAATAAAATTTAGCCTTAATAAGAGGGAAATGGGAATAAGAAAGTCACCACCAAATTATGATCTCGATAAGGAGAACATTGGTGGCAATTAGAGACATATAATTGGAGGAAAAACGTAAATATTTGTAGGGAGTGGTTGAGGTCATCAATCACAATCAACTGTCAAATTGAGGGCCTCAAAGCCTTCAATCTATGTTGATTTAAAATATCTTCAGTTCAACAAAACATAAGGTATTAGGATAACACATTTTATTTTATTTGTTTAATATCCCTTTACTAAAGTTTAATAATTAATTTATTCATTCAATAAGAGATAGGTATATATATATTTATGCTTGACAATTAGAGTTTCAACCTTCAACTCATCTTTCACTCAAAAGATAATAGAACTCAAAAATATTATACTTATTCTAATTGTATAAGGTTCCAAATGTTAACACATACCATTTAGATTAGTAAAATTATTTTGTAATAACCGGGGACTTCCTGTAGGCTAGTGGTAGGAAATAAAGGCCTGTCGCACTATGATTGTGGGTTCGATTCCTGCAGCTTTGTCCGACGCGACGGGTTATGCCCCACCCTGCAGGTTGTCCTTTTCCTAAAACTATAGTATCATAATATTCCAAAAATAATCTTCATAAATTTTTTAACCTTAAACAATACTATCCATGGTTCAACTTAATCCATTCCAACCTTAATAGTTATCCAAAATACTTCTGTCCAACTCACAGTCCAAATTTTATAAGGAAGGTAAACATAATGAAGATCCTTCATCCCACGTAACAACATGTGAACACCTTCATCAAGTATTCTTTTTAAACATACTGAATTACCATGATCCCTTATTCCTTATAGAATACTAGATATACTCCTTCTATCCAAAAATGTATACAAAACATCAATCAGTTTCAAGGAAGTTAAGTATATCCAATATAATTTATCCAAATCAATCACGTCTTATTCCAAAATCACAATCTCAGTATCAAAACCATATTATGGTTTATCTTTCTCTCAACAATATATTTTCCAAAAATTTAACCTACTGTGGAGTCACTTTTCTTGGTTCCACACAATCTCAAGTCCTTGATGAAATAGTACTGGAGTACAATCCTTATATACTCCATAATTATTATAACCAGTACATCATTGATACAACACTCAAATTAAAAAAAATCTTTACTAACAACATAAGAACTCTAATCATTACTCCTCATCTGTGGTAGTATCATAACTTGATTATTATCCAATAACATCATTTGGGGCATGCTCTGATGATTTGGACATTGGTTTGCGTAGTGTCCCCAATCCTTGCAGAAGAAGCATTGTACATTTGAAACCATTTTCTTACCCTTGCAGTCACGCACTTTGTGTCCTTTTTCTCTACACTTATAACAAACTCCCATTCCCTTTAGGCATGTTCCATGATGTTTCTTCCCACAATTACCACATATTGGAAAATTCTTCTTTCCCCTCATCCCTTTATCCATCATTCTCTCTTCCATCCCTTTCGTCTCTTGCTTCGCTTCAAAGCCATAGGACTCAGAGAATTCTTTACTTATCCTATTAACACATGATACTATTTCTTCATATGTTGAGAACACATGGGATACTATTTCCCTTCGAAATGTTGGCTTAATACCGTGAAAGATACTATCCTTCTTACTCTTTGGATCATACGTACTGCTGGAGTTCACATTCCTTCTACTGGGCGCCATTTCTATACAACGGCATAAACTAGGTTAGTTTTTGAATCAAAATACATAATTCCATACTTGTAAAACACTTTACATAAATTGGACTATTTATGGATATAATCCATAATCATAAAAAGAAATGTTTTCTTTGAGGAAGTATGTACTCATAACCCTTCATAGTGGTTTGTAAGTAAAATGAGAATTATCCTAAGCATATCCCCCGTGAGTGTCGTAACCAAGAGTGCAGCAAGGCCCGTTGTCATGCACCAGTTCCCGTTCGAGTCTAGCTCAAAGCGGTGTTTTCGGGTTTTACCCCTAGGTAAATCTGTGCTAGAGCCGCCTCTACCTGCTCGTATCCAGACAGGGATGTATTGCTCGGAAAACTCACAAAATCTATTACAATAACAAAATTCTAGGAAACTCTTCTATACTAATCCTCAAAGTTTATCTTTGGGCTATGTGCTCTAATCAGAGTTTATCTAAATCTAGCTTCCAAGGTTAGTACTAAACTGCCTCTGATACCAACTGTAACGCCCCGACCCCAGCTACCCAGAGTCGGTGCATTACTTCGTAACATTGGCATGATCACAAAAGATCATGTCTCGAAAGACCGATTAGTTTAGTAGCCTTGGAAACACTAGATACACTCGTAAACGTTACATTACATCATAAAGTGAAAAACTACAATAACAAAGTCTCCATAGTCCACACTCATATCCTCTTCTGACTATCCCTACAGGTCATTCATAAAATACTTCTTCACATCCTGGAAAATATGAAAACATTGAAAGGGGTGAGCTCAGATGCTCAGTAAGGTTAACAAAATAGCGGAAGCTTTCATAAATAAACATTAACATTTAAGGCGATGTATAACTAAAACAAAAGCCTTTTAAACTTGAACTTCAACATAATATGGAAAAAGTAAAATGAGATAATGCCATTTACTTCTTCACATGAATATTCTACTGGTCGAATAATCACATGCAATATCAATAACCACTTTCATAATGAGGGAATGTATAATGCCGGACATTCTGAAACATTTTGTCAAGGCCTCGGCCAAGACGTCTAAAATGATTGAGGCCTCGGCCAAAACCATAAATCAAATTGGGAAAGGGCCTCGGCCAATTCCACGTCTAGTTGTATCATGAGACCTACCGATGCATCGAGGAGCTATAGCGGGCTCCACCCGTCACTTATTAAGTCCAATACATTCCTCATATGAATAGGTTTAAACATATCATAAATCATAACATAATCGTATCACATAAAACATGCATAAAGGAAACATAACATTTCCACATTTCAATCACAATATATCAATACAACACATTGATATAATAAAAACGCTTTCAAAACCGTTTTCAATACCAAAATAAAAGAAAGTTAAAACTTTGTATTTATTTTTCATTAAAAAAAAGATGGCTTGTATAGGAAGCCGAAACTCAAATAATGGTCACAGCGGCGGAGAAGTCGTTGTCGCCGCATAAGTACGGAATGAAAAACATTCCCTTTTGTCGTTTAGAAAAACGTTTCGTATAAAAAAGATTCCTTTTGAATAAATGTAAAAGTCAAAGGGGTTTATACACCGTATAAAATAAAGATGTGTATAAAACCAAATATGCCTCAATGAAAGGGGATTGAGACGAAGTCTTTAAAAGATCATTTTTAAAATAAAATAGATCTATTATGTGTATTCACTATAGGTACACATAAAGAAAGTAAAAATACAAAATAGGACATAATAATATCATGACATAATTTGAAAGTAAAAGATTAACCCAAAGAATGGAAGTTGGGTTAAGAAATTCCCTTACCTCGTGTCTGACTTGACTCAACCGTTCTTTAACCTCCTGAATAATAAACTAGAGTTAATATATACCTTATTAAGAACCATTTTCAATTTCATTATCCTTATTATATCACTTATTACAATGATATGAACATTATGTAATTATTTAAGTTAATAACGGTCGTTTTGTCGATCTTTGGTACTTGAGTCAACAATAAGCTTCTTATAATTACAAGTTGTTTATGTGGTGAAATATCCATTATATCCAGAATTATATTAATGATTTAGATGTCATATACATATTATATATCCAGTATATACATTCATTTATAATATTACGTAACATTTAGAGGTAAGAAATGAAATGCACCGTTCATGGAGACGGTAAGCCGTACGTACGCATGAACGCTACTTTCATTTCAATTTCATATTTAATGGAACTAAATCATAATGATATAAATGTATAATATAATTCCAGTATAATATAGTGTATAATACCATTTACTCCATCCTTTATACATCCCACATATGGCATTAACGATTCAAATCACTTTGAGGGGGCGGTAGTCCGCACTTCCTAAAATGAAATTATCGCGTTTTACCCATAATGGAAATCATAAAGTAAGCCATAAATGAGATATACAGAAGCATAAGTAAAACATAAACACATTATATATCATATATAAATATAGTGACATCTTAATGGCCACCTTTGAAGGTGTTATATGAGTGTTGAACCATCATCGTTTCGTGAGGCAGAAATTCACCATCCACAGAAACCGTATGTTCTTTAACCATTAGATGTAGGTGTGTGTAAGTGTAGCTCGAATCCTTCTTATAAAAACATCCTAGTATATTGAGGATACTGGTGTTGTTACAAAAGAAATGAATAAAAAGAGTTTAGGGGGTTGGAGAAGAAAAATAAAACAAAACAACATTAGAAAAGACATTACCTCAAAATCGGGTAACGCTTTTTGATTTGAGCCAAAGGCTTCCTTGGGAAGAGTTCTGACCAAAGTGAGAATTCTAGGAGTAATAGAGGGATGTTGGGAGAGTATTTGTGCAGAGTTTGCCGAGCCAAATGGCTTGAAGGTGTGAATAAGGTGGGAGAGGTGGGGGCCTTTTATAAGTGGAGAGGAGGGGCTCTTTTGGAAAGATTGAAATGTTACATTATTTACACAATGCTTTTCGGATTCTAAAGGTCCCACACTTATATAATTCGAGGCTAAGGTGATAAGGGTTCGAAAGCTCCTCATCCAATTGGCTTTGGACAAGTGTAAGCCTTGGATTTTGCATTATCTTCTCATTTTATTTAAATCGTTAAATAATGAGGTCATCACTGCATCATCATGATGTCATAAATAATTTAATTTATTTAATGTCTAAAAATTATAAAAAAACTACTATGATGTAGGAAATCTTTTTAGAGTTCTAATGAATATTTATAATCAAAATTTGGACTTGTGTAACCTCACTTAAAAATTGTTTTAGTAAAATAACTCATGTTTGTGTCAATTTAACTTTAACATTAAATAAATATATATTAATGTCATTTTCCAACTAAAGTGGCTCCATGGGGACCCCAAGTTGACCCATGGGTTGTCTTGGTCGGCCATGACTCATCCAATAGGAGTAGGACAAGTTTCATGCTCATATCATATTATAAAAACATTATTTGTACCTTAAACTACACTAATTACCTCTAATCGCGATTAAGAACTTAAAAGTTACTATTCACCAAAAAATTATTTTAATCTCATTGAACCACATTTTACTTCTTAATGACAACCATGTATGTCGGATTTTTGAAAATCAAATCACAGAAGTGGTAATATTTCATTTAAACGAAAAATCAGTTATTTAACTACCACTTGGTGGTTTCACTATTCATCAAAAATTGAAGTTTTTCAGAATAAGGCCAAAATTTCACCCTAAGCTATAATTGATATTACGAATTCAAAAATGATGTCTATTTTACAAAATTACAAAAATATTAGTTGCATTAATTAATTTAATAATTAATTCCCGCTGTCACAACAAATAGCGTGTTTCTAAGAAACAATTTATATCAAAAGATTGGCAATTGTTTATGTCCAATTTCAATGTTAAATTAATTCTAATGACCACCATTGGATAAAATGGTAAAAATATATTCTAATTATACTTTAAAACCACTCAATAGTATAATTTATCACTATGAATTATTTTGATTAAAAAAGTTGTTTTAATTATTTTTCACTATTCATAAAAATTTTGAAGTTCTCAGAAAATTACAAAAAATTCAACATAGGCTAATTTCAATATTAGGAATTCAAAAATGAAGTCCATATTGAAATATAAAATTTCTATAATTTTAAAAAGTGGTTATTACTATTCATAACGGCTACTCTGATTTGTCGCAATGTTTTAGAACTCGAAGTTGCGTACAATGCAAGCTATTGCATTATTGAAAGAGAGGCGTATCGTGGAAGCTCGGGGTGTTACAATATGTTTGTAGTGAACTTAATGCTAGCCATAATTGTAGAGTTTGAAATATCCATTTTTCTAAATTATAGTAGGATAATATATATAATATATTGTACAAATGAGTACCAAAATCATTAGATATAAAATATACATAGTAACATTTTGGGAACCTATAATGACCCAAACATTTAAAAATAGAATTTAACTTCTTATATTTATTTTAAAAAAACAAATAACATATTTAGGCAAATTAAAAAAATCATAATTATAAATTAAGATCAAAATATGTTATATTTATAGAAATAAAGAACATATTCAGATGGAATACTAACATCATTGTTAGAATAGTAACAAGATAATTAGAAATAGTAATCTGGCTAAAAAATAGTATCATCAATTATTAAACTATAAATAAAATTTATGCGTCTTATAAATAAAAACATGATGTAATTATATCACACTATATGTAGATAAATGTTTCAAAAAATGATAAATTAAGTATCTGTATTTTTTTGAATAGTAAATATAAATTTAAAATTTTATAATTAATCTAATAATTTTAGAGGAAAACTATTCTCATAAAATAAAATCATAAATTAATATTTATTTGTAATATAATTAGAATACTATTTATGGGGCCCTAATTATTTTTTCAAAGTGTCATAAAATCGGTTCTAAAAATAAAATCTGTATTTTTTGAATTAAGAAACATTTTAATTAAAAATGTAATGTATCATATTTATGAAATTATTTTCAAAAAAAATACATCTAGTTTTTAATTCTACACATTACAAAATGTCTAGGGTGAATTATTGGGATTATTCTAAAATATATGAATTTTTGTGAATAGTGAAATACGACAATTTACTATGTAAGCTAAATACATGAACTCTTGAGTCATTTATGATGTATGTAAGATATAATAACCATTATCTAGAACTATAATTATGTCATTACAATATTGAGTTCTATGAATAAAAAATATTGATAGTATTGAGCCAAAATATTAAACAATTGAATAAGAAAAACCAAAAAACACCCCTCTATTCTCCTATAAAAACAACCCCACGACACCTCTTCTACTCACCCATTATAAGACTTTTATATTATCAAAATGATTAAAAATTACATCTCTAGAAATATTCTCCACTTCCAAGGGATCTTGGTCTTAGGAAATGTCCAAACCCAACTTCCTTAAGGGTATCTCAAGGAGACAATGTTCAAGTGGTGAAATCCTCCATACATCTCCTTTTATTTTTTTTATTTTCTTATTCCATCATTAACTCACCTTGAAAAATTGGAATGATAACTAAATTATCTTATATGTACTATAATTCTATTTTTTGAATTTAATCTCTATCTTCAAATATTTCCTCCTCTACTTTTATTCTAAAAATGAAAACATCATCTGTGATGGGATGATTCACCGACTTCTTGGACAATGGGTTTTCATTTTCTATTACCACCCTCAAGGATGGTAATAAAACCATTATTATGTTTAAATAATATTCTAATATGCATATTATAATATTTATCACTTACTAGAACAAATATATACGCATGATATTAAATAAAATGATGCGATTTTTTGGTTGTCGTATAAATCTCCAAAATAAATTAAAACATTTACAATAATGTTTAATCTAATGAATCATACTCATATCATATAAAAAATTATATATAAAACCATTTAAAATTATTGAAATTCAATTATAACATATAATTTAAAGTCTGGATAAATTTTATCAATTGAAATGAACTTCCGTAATTATATTCATGTTAATTGATCATGAAACCAAGAATAAAAATGCTCTAGAAATGACACAATTGAACCATAAAAATCATATAAAAGTTCATAAAATAATTAATAAAACTATAAAAAATCAAACAAAATCGAGAATAGATTTTGTATTTATTAATTATTGTATCTAATTTGATTATCCAGGATATTATATTGAAGAAAGCATTCAAACATATGGTTAGGGGATTCGTGAATCCCACTTGTTTTCTTTATGTTGTTCAAAATTCATGAATTATTTGGTATAAATATTTATATAATGTTTCTTGACTATAGTTTCATTTTTATTCTATTATATTTTTTGTATGTATATATTTACCACAATATTTGATAAAAAATAATCCTTTTCTAAAATATCTATTCTTTCCAAAACACATTTTTAATCTTCTTGAATTTCATATTCATTGATCAATAATGATGAAACTTATACCAAATATTATTTTAAATTTTCATTCAAAACCACAATATTTATTCATGATTTAGAAATTATTATTATACCCATTACATTATTTTTATTACTTCATTAATTTTATTGATATATGTTTTATGTGGAATGCATGATTATGTAAATGTTCTAGTGTGACAGGTGTCCCCATAATTATATAGCAGTCCAATGAATTGGTTAATGTGATGTATCTTGTGAGATTAATTGAAATATATTTAAAAATTATTCCATATTTGTTCACAAGTATTATTTTATTTTTATACAAATATTATTCATGAACATGTTGCAATATTTTTTTCCGAACTATATTTGGTATTTGACCACTAAGATATGATGTTTATTTTTTATGAATTTCCACATTCTATTTCAATAAGGACCCAGCCTTAAATATTACTTAATATTGGGTTATTTAAAGAATTCACATTGAGGATCTTTTCAGGTTTAGTGTTTTAGAGAATTAGATCATAAATCATGCATTACATTCCACATTTAAACAAGGTGGTTACATCAAAGACAGTATTCATTTTTTTCCACCAAAGGAAAAATATTTAAAATAAAAAATGGTTTCATTCTTGACACTTCCTCAACACTATCATCAAATCATGTACTTTTCCCTTGACCTGTATAAAGCATTTCAAAAACATGGGATGAGTATAAATAGCTCAATACATGATTTAAAAATACGGAAAGAAAACATTAGTCTATGTATATATAAGAATCAATGAAATCATACATTACTCATAAAACATAAGAACTTTAACAGAACTCATGAAATCATAAGATTTATGAAAAACTCATAGAAATCATAAGACATAAAGGTAACTTGAGGCATTCATAACATTCTTACGTAGGGAGTAACCCTCATGGTTACGTTAAGAATACCCATCATAGTATATTCCCTAAATCTCTTCAGAAAAACCTTAGCATTTAACTCCTTCACATTACCCAATGCATTGGAGAGCTATCTTGGGCTCACCCTCCTTTAGTTTATCATGGAACCACCCAACATCATAAACAATTCCCAAGAACCATAACGTAATAATATCACATAAAACATGCATAATAGAAACATAACATTTCAATATTTCAATTACAAGATATCAATACAACACATTGATATAATCAAAACATTATCAAAACCATTTTCAATAACAATGTAAAAGAAAAGAAAAAAATGGTATTTATTTTTCATTTAAAAAATGTTATGGCTTGTAGAGGATGCGGAAACTCAAATAATGGTCACGGCGGCAGAGAAGTCATTGTCACCACATACGTAAGACAAAAATATTCCTTTTTTCATTATGTAAAATGATTCGTGTAAATAGATTCCTTTTGAATGAAATTAAAATTCAAAATGGATTATTATAAAACTAATAAAAGAATGTCATATCTAAATTGAAGTATGCCTCAACGAAAGGAGATTGAGACGAAGTCCCTTACCTCCAGTCTAACTTGTTCTCATTCGTTCTTTATATTCATGAATAATAAACATAGGTCAATTTATAATTTCTTAAGGACTTCATTTAAAGTTTATTATTCAATTCATATCAAATATTATAATGTTATAATAATTAGTTAATTATGTGAGTTCTTATCATACGTTTTGTCAATGTTCGGTACATGAGTCAGAAATGAATTTGTTTGAAACGAATTTCCCATGTGGTTATAATTAAATCTTATCCAGAATGGTATTAATGATTTAAATATAATATATATCAAGTATATAATCACTTTATACTATTCAGTAACATTTGGAGATAAAAATGAAATGCACCGTTCATGGAGACGGTAGGACTTACGTACGCATGAACGCAACTTTCATTTATTTGTCATTTTAAAGGAATTAAAACTAAATGAGACATATATATATATATTATAATTCCGGTATAATATATATAAGTTATATAGGTAAAATAAGATAATTATTTAAATTCTTTATAAATTCCATGTTTGGCATGAACGAGTCACATCACTTGAGGGGGCGGTAGTCCACACCTCCTCATATGAAATTAGCGCATTTTCAAAATATGAAAAGCATAAAGTTATGTTTTAAATATAAAATAAAGAAGCATAAAGAGAACTTAAATATAATATATATCATATATAAATATGTTTCCATCATAATGGCCACTATGAAAATTGTTAAAAGTAGATTGAACAATCATCGTTTCGTGAGGCAGTAATTCGCCACCCACAGAAACAATATGTTCTTTAACCATTAGACGGTTGTGTGCGTGAGTGTAGGTATAATAAATATCATAAAAACATCCTAGAATATTGAGGATACTGGTGTTATTATTCTATCAAATATTAAGAATATAGTGGTGAGTGAAAATAGTGGTGAGTGAAGAAGGAAAATAAAAGGAAGAAACTCGAGAGAAGACATTACTTCTAAATCGGGTAACTCTTTCTGATTTGAGCCAAAGGCTACCTTGGGAAGAATTATTCCCAAGGTGAGGCCTCTAAGAGTAATAGATGGATGTGGAGAGATAATATGAAAAGATTTTGAGTGAGACAAGGGCTTGAGAGGTGTGGGTAAGGGGGTAGAGGTGGAGGCCTTTTATAAGAGGGAGGAGGGTCACTATTGGAAAGTCTTGAAATGTTACTTTATTATGAAATGATTTTATTATTTTAAAGGTCCCATGATGATATATCTTGAGGATAAGGTGATAAGGTTTCGAAACACACCCATCGAATAGGTTTTCGACATGTTTATGTATTAGATTTTACCTTATCTTTTCATTTTATTTAAATCGATCATTAATGAGGTATTCACAACATCATCATAGTATCATAAATAAATTGATTTATTTAAAGTCTAAAAATTATAAAAAAAACCATGATATATGAATTATTTTTTTATTTCCAATGACTATTTATAGTCTAAGATATCATATAATTAAACAACATTAAAATTGTTTTACTTAGGATATACAATCCTTTGTTATATTTCTCTTCTTTTTAAAAAATAATGTCATAAATGTTACTGTTACACCCATGTGACTCCATGGTCCCTCATGTTAGGTAAAAAGCTTCCCATGGTCGGCCATGACTCAAATAAAAATTATTTGGACACATTTTGGGGTCATTTGATATTATTATGATATTATTTTATTACCCTTAACTGCCATATTTCTAATTAATCAAGATAATTAATGATAATTACCGTCATTATTATTCGTAATGTCCAAAAAAAGTTCTCAATTACATAATTTGGACCCTATGATTCCAAATATGGAATCCATTTTACCAAATTCCAATCAAAGAAATTTCAGTAATTAATTTAAAAATATTTTTTGTTGTCAAAACAAATAGCGTGTTTTTAAAAAACAATATCAATCAAAAGATTGAAAATTGTTTATGTCCAATTCAAAGTGAAATTAATTTTAATGACCTTAATTAGATTAAATGGTAAAAATTTAATATTGTTACACTTTAAAACCAATTAAAAATATAATCTTACAATATAATTAAATTAGATGAATAAGCAGTTTTGAAGTAAAATGCATTATTTTTCACTATTCATTAAAAAAATGAACATTGTCAGAAAAATACCAAAAATTTATCCAAAGTAAATTTAAATGCCCCAATTATAAAGAATAAGTTTATTTTGAAAAATAGAGTTCATAAAATTGTCAAAATTTATATTTAAAAACGGTTTCCATCAAATTGCGGTAAAACAATCTTTTAAAAATATTAGAGTATTCTATGCTTAAGATTGGATTAATTCTCATTTTAAGCATCTAAAACACTATCTAATTCATAAATAGACATAGATATTAAAATCTATTATTCTTTACTTACATGGGATGTTTCATCCTTCCCCCCTTTTGGAAATTGTGTCACTACAATTTATTTTCTTATCGAATAAGTGGGGGTATTTATCCCTTATTGCATTTTCAGATTCCTATGTTGTCTCATCAACTATATAGTTTTTTCATATAACCTTTAGTTGATGAATCACCTTATTCTACAACACTTTCTCTCTGTGGTAAATAATCTAGACCGAGTTTTCCTCATAAGAGAAATTCTCCTCCAACTGAACTACCTCTGGACTCAAAACATGAGATGGATCTAGTATATACTTCCTTAACATTGAAACATGAAAAACATTATGTACCTGAGATAAACTCGGAGATAAAGCCACTCGGTATGAAACTGATCCAACTCTCTCCATAATTTCATATGGTCCAATAAAACTTGGAATCACCTTTCCTTTCTTACCAAATCACATCACACTTTTCCATGGTGAAACTTTGAGGAAGACATGATCACCTACCTTAAAGAGAGATCCTTCCTCCTATTGTCTACATAACTTTTCTTCCTGCTCTGAGCTGTTATCATGTGTTTCTTTATCATCGGAACATTTTCTTCCATATCTTCTACCAATTCAGGTCCCATCAACTTCCTTTCACCTACTTTATCCCAAAAATATGGAGTTCAACATTGCTTCTTATATAATGCCTCAAATAGTTCCATCTGTATACTAGAATAAAAACTGTTATTATAAGAAAACTCAACCAATGAAAGATGTCGGTCACAACTTCCCTAATAATCCATCGAACAAGAACATAACATATCCTCTAACGTCTCAATTTTTTGTTCTGACTATCCATATGATTGAGGATGAAAAGCTATATTAAATTTTAATTCAGTACCCAACGACTTCTGAAGGCCTTTCCAAACGTTGGAATTGAACCTGAGATCACAATCAGATACAATAAAGAGTTGAACTCGTTACAACCTGACTATATCATTATGATACAATTGATAATGTTGATCTAGGTAATAGGTATCTCGTATAGAAAGGAAATTATCAGATTTAGCCAAGTGATCAACAACAAACCAGATTTCATTTTTACCCTGAGGTGTCTTCAGTAATATTACAATGAATTCCATGGATATATTCTCCCATTTCCACTTTGGAACTGGTAAAGGCTGAATCATCCCTTTCTGTAACTGCTTCTCTGCTTTAACCTGTTCACAAGTCAAACACATCACAGTAAAATCAGCAATATCTCTTTTCATTCCATCCCACCAGTAATAATACTGAATATCTCTTTTCATCTTAGTAAAACCTGGATGAACTTAAAATGGAGAACTCTGAGATTCACATAACAACTCTCTCTTCAACTGTGAATCAAAAGGAAGACACAATCTCTTCCCAAATCTCAAAACACAATCATTATCAATGTTGAATTCTGGGGACAACCCCTTCTGAACCATCTCTACCTTTTTCTGCAACTCACTGTCTTTCTTCCGTGCTTTTTTAATCGTATATAATAGAGATGATTTCACAGATACCTTTAACAAAACAGAATAATTTCCTACACCAACAACATCCAAGCCAATATTCATTAAATCCTTAACCAAAGGATCATGTTCTAGACGTAACATGGTTAATGAAGCGTTAATTTTTTAATTCAAAGCATCATCCACTTTATTTGATTTTCTTGGTTGGTAGTGAATCGTGCGATCATGATCCTTGTTTAATTCTAGCAATCTCATCTCTCTCATGTTCAATTATTTCTGAGTTAATATATACTTTAAACATTTTTGATCAGTATATATTTCACAATTTACACCGTACAAATTATGCATCCATCATTTTAAATCGAAAACAATAGCAGCTAATTCCAAGTCACGTGTAGGGTAAATTATCTCATAATTTTTCAACTAACGTGAATCATAAGCAATTACATGATCATTCTACATTAGGACGCATCAAAGTCTATTCAATGAAGCATCAATGCAGATAACAAACTCACCATTCCTGGAAGCTAGTGCCAATACTGCGGCATTCACCAATATTCATTTCAACTACTGAAAACAGTCATCACATTATTTTGTCCAGATAAACATAACACCCTTCCGAGTTAGCTTAGTCAATGGGAAGGAAAACTATGAAATTTTTTTAACAAACCTTCGGTAATGGCCTACCAAACTAAGAAAACTATGAATCTCAGTTACATTTGTCAGTCTTGGAAATTATTCAAAAACCTTTATTTTTGCAGGATCAACATTTATTCCATCTTTAGAAACAATGTGACCAAGAAAAGAAATTTTTTGCAACCAAAACTCAAACTTGTTGAATTTCCTAAACAATTTCATTCCTTTTTTGGTTTTCAAAATAACCCTTAAATTACTTTCATGCTCCTCTTTACTTTTAGAAAATATCAAAATATCATAAATGAAAAAAACCAAAAACATATCCAAGAACACAAGGAAAATTATATTCATAAGGTCCATGAATATAGCAGGTGCATTGGGTAACCCAAAATGCATAAATACCAATTCATAATGGCCATATAGTTTAAGAAACATCATCTTGAAAATATCTTCTTCCTTTACCTTCAACTTATGGTACCCCGATCTCAAGTCAATCTTTAAAAATATTGAGCTCCCTAAAGCTGATCAAACCAATCATCGATATAAGGAAATGGATATTTGTTCTTAAGAGTGATGTTATTCAAGGTTCTATAATCAATGCAATGTCTCAGTGAACCATATTCATTTTGTAAAAAATAAGATAGGAGTACCCCATGGTGATGTGCTAGGTCGAATGAAACCTTTCTCTAATTAATCTTGTAATTCATCTTTCAAATATAAAAGTTCAATTTGATCCATTCGATAAGGGGGGTTTTAAATTGTCTTAGAATCAGGAACTAAGTCAACAGTAAATTCAACTTCCCTATCTGGTATTAATATAGGCAACTCATCTTGAAAAACATCAGGATACTTGTTTACCACTGGCACATCATTAATCAGAATGGTTCCTTTATTTTCAACAACATGTTCAAGGCAACATTCATTTCCATAATTTACATGTTTCTCAGCCTCTTGATATGCTATCAACCGTAATGGTTCATTCTTGTACAAAAACTAAAAGTATTTCTGAAAAAAAACTTCTTTAGCTCTACAGTCAATCTTAGCATAGTAAACATAGAGCCAATCCATACCTAGGATAACATCAAACTCTACTTGAGGTAAAACAATATGGTTTTCAAGTAGACTCATTCCACATATAAGGATAGGAAGATTCTTATAATTTATTTCTGCCTCAACATTTCCCCCAGGTGTTTTTACCAAAACGTCATGAGTCATTTCTTAAGATGGAATTCCCAATTTACTAGAAATTTTTTCAAAGATAAAGGAATGTGTAGACCCCAAATCAAACAACACATTAGCATAATCTGAAAACACAATCAACATACATGATACCACTTATTTTGGTGGCACAACATATACTAATGTAGTTGCAAAGGATTTAAACACACCTTTCTGCTTGTAGTTTGACTGCTTCACATTATTCGAGCTATTTGCCGAACACTCGTTTACATAATGACCCAACTCATTGCACTTGAAACATTTCACTAACTGTAAATCAAATTTGGTATTACCATTCACCAGAGCCTTTCAAGTGAAATCACGATCCTTTTGTACCGTCCTACCACATCGTAAGCACTTTCCATAATTCAAAAAACATTCCCCAACATGCTTTTTACCACATTTATCACAAACTGAAAACTTAGTTTTCTTACCATCAAACCTTTTTGAAGGATTCTTCCCTTTCTCCTACCACCTCGATCTCTTCTTTTGTTGGTTTTCATAGAACACTTGATCTTCGATAAACTCCATTTTTATATTCTCATCACATCGAAGAAGCTTTTCATAACTTTTGAACTCACGAGAAGCTAATGACCTTCGATATTTCGGCATTAATTCCGAGTAAAAACGATTGTTTTTACTATCAAAGTCTCGGATAAAATTTGGAGCATACCTTTCCAATCGAGTGAACTTTTCTTTATAAGAAGCCACAGAGTCATCCTCTTGACCCAATTCCATGAATTGTTTTTACATCCTAAGTCAAACAGCCTTAGGAAAATATTTCTCATTAAACATACATTTGAATTCATCCCAGTAAAGAGAATCAATCTCATCACCATCCCTGATATTTTTAACCATCAACCACCACTGATCTGCTTCACCCTCCAAATGGTAAACATCAAGACTAACCTTTCGATTGTGTGAACACCCCATGACATCAAAAATATTCTCTTGTGTTTTAATCCACCCTTCACCTAGAACAGGGTCAGATGATCCTCTGAATGATGGGGGATGTTTCCTCATGAAATGTTCCACCTCTGACATGTTCCTCTACGGTTGATATGGCTGATCTCGTGCATGGATACCACCACCATTTATCACTTGAGTCAACTAAACCATTACTGAAAAAAACTATTCAGTTCCAATTTCGACCATCTCAGGATGCAGATTTGGAAGGTCATTTCCTCTTATATACCTTCCTAAAAATACATCCTTCTTTCCTCTACACAAAACCATTCCGAACAAAAATGTCTTAGATGAAGCAACATTGTAATCTTCAAATGCTATATTATTTAAATTTGACCATAAGTTGTAAAAAAAATATTTTTGGATAATTATTTAAAAGATTTCTAATTCGTAATGTTATATAAACTGACCTCTGATACCAACTATATGGCCAAAACCTTAAACATTAGTTAATCATCGGTTATTTCAAGAATTCAGATTGAGGATCTTTTTAGGTTTAGAGTCATAGAGAATTAGATCATAAATCATGCATCACATTTCACATTTAAACAAGGTGGTTACATAAAAGACAATTTTCATTTTTTTCCACCAAAGGAAACATATTTAAAATAAAACATGGTTTTTTGACACTTTCTCGACACTATCATCACATCATATACTTTTCCCTTGACATGTGAAAATAATTTCAAAAACATGGGATGAGCAGAAAAGGATAAGTAATGGATATTAAAATATATAAAGAAAACATTAGTCCATGTATACATAAGAATCAATGAAATCATACTTTACTCATAAAACATAATAACATTAAAATACCTCATGAAATCATAAGATTTATGAATAACTACTTGAAATAATAAGATATAAACGTAATATGATGCATTTATAACATTCTTACATAAAGAGTAACCCTTATGGTTATGTTTGGAATACCCAACACAGTATATTACCTAAATCACTTTGGAGAAACCTTAGTGTTTAACTCCTTCATGTTACCCAATGCATTAAAGATATATCTCTATCTCACCCACTCATAATTTATCACAGAACCACCCTACATCATAAATAATTCCCAAGAACTATAACATAATCGTATCACATAAAACATGCATAAAGGAACCATAAAATTTCCATATTTCAATCACAAGATATCAATAATACATATTGATATAATCAAAAAATTATCAAAACCATTTTCAATACCAAAGTAACAGAAATGTAAAACATGGTATTTATTTTTCATTTAAAAAAAGTTATGGCTTGTAGAGGAAGCCGAAACTCAAATAATGGTCACGACGGCGGAGATGTCGTTGTCACCGCATACATAAGACAAAAAATTCCTTTTTTCATTTAGTGAAATGTTTCTTGTGAAAAGATTCATTTTGAATGAAATTAAAAGTCAAAAGGGACTATTATACAACTAACAAAAGTTTGTTGTATCTAAATTGAATTATGCCTCAACGAAAGGAGATTGAGACGAAGTCTCTTAACACAAGTCTGACTTGTTATCATGCGTTATTTATATTCCTGAATAATAAACATAGGTCAATTTATAATTTCATAAGGAAATCATTTAAATTTTATTATTCAATTCATATCACATATTATCATGTTATAAACATTAGTTAATTATGTGAGTTCATATCATATGTTTTGTCAATGTTCGGTACATGTGTCAAAAATGAACTTGTTTGAAAAAAATTGCCCATGTAGTTATAAGTACATCCTTTCCAGAATGGTAATAATGATTTAAATATAATATATATCCAGTATATATTCATTTTATACTATTCCATAACATTTGGAGATAAAAATGAAATGCACTGTTTGAGGAGACGGTAGGTCGTACGTATGCATGAACACTACTTTCATTTCATTGTCATATTAAAGGAATTCAAACTAAATGAGACATATATATATATGATAATTCCATTATAATATATATTTTATAAATGTATAATAAATTCATAAATTACATTATTTATAAATTCCACGTTTGTCATGAACGAGTGACATCACTTGAGGGGGCGGTAGTCCACACTTCCTCATATGAAATTAACACCTTTGCACAAGATGCAAAGCATAAAGGTATGTTTTAAATATAAAATACAGAAAAATATAGAGGAAATAAATATAATATATGTCATATATAAATGTAGTTCCATCATAATGGTGACCATGAAAGGTATTAAAAGGAGATTGAACAATCATCGTTTCGTGAGCCAGAAATTTGCCACCCATAGAAACAGTATGTTCATTAACTATTAGAAGGAGGTGTGTGTGAGCATAGGTAGAATCCATATCATAACAACATCCTAGTATATTGAGGATATTTTGTTTATTATGGGATCAAATAATAATAACATAGTGGTGAGTGAAGAAGGAAAATAAAAGGAAGAAATTCGAGAGAAGACATTACCTCTAAATCAGGTAACTCATTTTGATTTGAGCCAAAGGCTTCCTTAGAAAGACTTCTCCCAATGTGAGGCTTCTAGGAGTAAGAGAGTGATGTGGAGAGATAATATGAGCAGATTTTGGACGATGAAAGGGCTTGAGAGGTGTGGGTATGGGGGTAGAGGTGGGGTCTTTTCCAAGAGGTATGAGGGTCACTTTTGGAAAGTCTTGAAATGTTACATTATTATAAAATGATTTTCATATTTTAAAGGACCCAAAATTATATATATTGAGGAAATGGTGATAATGGTTCGAAATCCACCGATCCAATAGGTTTTCAACAAATGTATGTCTTAGATTATACCTTATATTTTCATTTTATTTAAATCATTCATTAATGAGGTAATCACTGTATCATCATGATGTCATAAATAAATTTGTTTATTTATTGTCTAAAAATTAATAAAAGAACTACCATTATGTATGAAATATTTTTATCTTTCCAACGAATTTGTATAGTCTAAGATATCATCTATGTAAACAAAATTAAAATTGTTTTACTTAGGATATACAAACCATTGTTATATTTCTCTTCTTTTTAAAAATAATGTCATAAATGTCACTATTACACCCATGTGACTCCATGGGCCCTCAAGTTCAGTAAAAAGCCTCCCATTGTCGGACATGACTCAAAAAAAGTGGATTTGGACACATTTTGGGGTCATTTTAAATTTATTATGATATTGTTTTATTACCCTTAACTACCCGATTACTAATTAATCACGATAATTAAAGATAATTACCATCATTACTATTCATAATGTCCAAAAACAAAAAGGTCTTAATTACATAATTTGGACCTTATGATTCCAAATATGGAATAAATTTTACCAATTTCCAAACACAGAAATTACACTATTAAATTTAAAAATAATTCCCGTTGTCAAATCAAATAGCGTGTTTTTAAGAAACAATATCTATCAAAAGATTGACAATTGTTTATGTCCAATTTCAAAGTGAAATTAAATATAACAACATCCATTGGATTAAATGGTAAATATATATTATAATTACACTTAAAAACAAATTAAAATGATACTCTAACCATATAATAAAATTATATGAAAAAACAGTTTTGAAGTAAAATGTAGTATTTTCACTATTCATTAAAAAAATGAACATTGTTAGAAAATACTAAAAATTAATCCAAATAAAATTTAAATCTCCCAATTCTAAATAATATGTTTATTTTTACAAATAGAGCTTACAAAACTATCAAAAGTTATATTTGAAAATGGTTTTCCATCAAAAGGATGTAAAAAAATCTTTTACAAATATTAGAGTATTCTATGATTAAGATTTGATTTATTCTCACTTTAACCTTGTAAAAGACTATCTAATTCATAAATATAAATAGATATGAAAATTTATTATTTTTTACTTATGTGGGATGTTATAATTTCTTTATCTATTTTTTCCATCACGATGTTTATTATAATCCTATGATTATGTTATGTCTATGATTATTATGCTCAATCAGGTTTTATTGATTCATTCCCCTTATTGTCATCTTACAAGGATTCATGATCAATACATTTATTTGATGTATTTCCATAGTTTAATAAGTTTATTAATAATAATTTTAGCATTAATGAGTCAACGAAAAATATTTTCGATGATATTAATGTTTAATTATTACTAACGTTATTTATGAGCCTAAATCTTCCAAGACACTAAAACATTATATCGTTTTTTAAAAAGATTATGTTATTTATATTGAAAATAATTTAATAGTTATTTAATTAAAATTTTGTTTGATATAGTTGGTATGTGAGAATTTTTTAGTTACATTGGTAATTTTTATTAAAAAATATTAATGACAACCCTTTGTTTTTAAATAAGTAAATGGAAGATTATAATAATGTTTTTTATAAAAATAAAAATATTATGAATCCCACAATATATTAATTTATATTTAATTTCATATATGAATAAATAATTCATGATTTATTGACTTATGTCTTGTACAAACGTTTTATATTTTGAGAAATGGTGGAAACTTGGAGAGACTAAGGAAAAATCATGTCAGGGATAGTGAAATGTTTTCCTGAATGACTTCCCCAATTCCATGGGAGGTGGAGTTCTAAATTTCATGGCGATGATTATCTAGTTATCTCACGATATGAAAAATTACATGAAAACTATTTAATTAACACCTTTACCTAAGAAGAATAAACAAGATTGAAAATTATTTATTCGGTAACTATCAACAACTTTATTAGATCTTATGATCCAGTTTCTAAAAAATAATTAGTTTACTCAACAAATAATATATTTTTTGTTCTCCACTATTTTGAAATGGTAAGGTGACTCTAACCATCTAGTGATTTTATGGAGAGTTCAATCAATGCTATGAGTTGATTAAGAACACCAAATAAAAGATGCAATTGAAGAAATGGAGTGGGAATATTTTCTAGAAAATATTTATTATCTAGTATTTACCTCAAACACTTAAAAAAAATATAATGATAGAACAAATAGAGCTAAAGGAAACACAGGTGAATATATCATGGTTTATAAAGAAATAAAAAAAAAATTCAAGGTATTCCTTAGGGTTTGTTATAAACAGTTATAGAAAAATAGATAGATTGTTTAGTGGTTACAAACCAATCCATTGCAATGATTGGACTATCTATGGATTTAGAAGTAATAAAGTTGTAGTCTTATGTTCCATCAATGTAGAGATGGTGTTTTAATAATGGTCCCATGATTATAGAGATAAGATCTGAATAATGTATTTTGATGTTAGTTGATAAAATTAAAAAGTATGAAAGAGGATACAACCACCCATGTGTCTGAAATTTGGGAATAAACATCATTTGAATTTCCCCAAATTACTGGGTAAATGCTTTATGTGTGGTTGAGAAGTCCATAGATCTCTTGAGTTCTGAAGGGATATGAATAATTGAACCAACATGATGGATAAAAGAAGATAATTACCCATGGTCAAATGCTTCAAATATAGGGAGTAAGGGAACTAAGAAAATATAATTCACTAAACTCTGACTCATTTAGGGTATACAACATCATCGACCACAAAATCCAAGTATCAAGGGAAGTCTTATTCCATCCCCACTACTGAATTGGAGTATGAGAACAAAGACATAAAAGGTACACATCTAATTCACTCATTAATGGAGAAGCTCTTACTTTATTTTTGTTTTACCCATTCATTTATATCTTTCCAGTTTTTTGTAACTATTCAATTGATTCCCATAAAACTTTTTTGTGGATTAACCCATAAAAACATCCAGTGGTGATGTCATTACAACCCTTGAGCTTTAATAATTACTCATTGGTTCATGTGGGAATATTCTCAGTGTGAATCATGTTATAGTTCCCTTGGTGGGATTCGATGATATATTATTCTAGGATTGGCTCTCTTCATATAGAGCACACATTAACTATCAGGAAAAGTAAATATATTTTCATACTCTATACCATCACATTCTTCTATAAAAATGTAAGTAAGACCATGAATATCTTATAGAAAATCTCTCAACGGATTGGGTGTTTTTTCCTTGTGACGAATCATACCATTCTTAAGTGGTTGAGTCAATTTAACGCATCATCCTTGAGGAAATTCTCATTGAGAAGGAATATAGTGATGTATTTATCAAATAATTATATGGAATTCCCTATTATTATATGGTGGTGTTCTCAATCGAACTAATACCAAGAGATACTCCTATCAGAAAATTACCCTAAATGATATACTTGCTCAAATTGGGAGAGTTAATGATGCTACTATAATAGAATTTCGACAACATGTTCATATTCCCTAGTGCATCACCTTTAGGTGTTCTATTAATCTATATAAATAAAAGTGATAGATTATTGAAGTTGTGTATCGATTTTTGGGAGCTCTATAAGATCTCCATCAAGAAAAAAGTATCATGTTATAATTATTTATGTATTTTTTTAATCAAATACAAGGATCTCAATAGTTCAAAAAGGTGGATGTTCATTCAATATTTCACTAAATTATGGTAAAGAGGGAATATATTGAAAATACATTTTTCCATAATATATTGGGGCACTATGAATTTCTAGTTAATCCATTTAGAGCTACTAAGACCCCTATAATATTCATGGATTTGATTAATAGAGTCTCTAGGCAGTACAAAATATTTTTTTGGAAGACCTCATTGATTATATTCTCATCTACTCTATGATAATAGAGGAATATGAAGAATATATTAGGATTTTACTTGAGACATCAAGGATGTATAAATTTTAATCCATGTTCATCAAGTTTTCATTTTGGATGTATCTAGTAACATTATTGGTACACCAGATCACAAATGAGGAATTTCTATGGAACCTTAAGAATGAAATGCAATTATGGAATGTCCTAGACCCACTAGTGTCACGGAAATATGCAGTTTTATAGGATTAGAAATGTACTACCTATGTTTTATGAGTTATATTTCAATATTGTGTGGCCCAATAACTATATTTAGAATTTTATATCTAATGCCTGTCTTCAAGGAGGAATCTAAGTAAAATTTAAATGAACTAAATAAAAGGCTAATCAAAACACCTGTACTTGCTGTAGCAACAAGTGGATAATTTTTTTCTGATATGTATTAATGCTTTAAATAAATTCTTGTTGTGTGTACTAATAGAGATTAAAAATGTAAAATAATAGACCTGATTGAAGAAGATTATCCATGAGTAGAACAACTGAATTAATGATCTTGATCTAACATCAATGATTTTTGACATGGGCATATGTAGGAACTACATCTATGGGGATATGTATGACTTAGATATTGATAAAATGTGTCTAAATTATAATTTTTGTAGAAGGAACTCAATATGAATCAAAGAATAAGGTTTTATTTAATCAGGGATGAGGATTTATTTATTAATTATCATATAGGAAAGGCGAACAAGGTATATGATTCTATTAGAAATAATGAACCTCATACTATATCAATGATTTAGATTGTGAAATATCCTATTTCAGGAATATAAAAAGGTTTTATTTCGAAATCATAATGTTTTGGAATACATCATACCTCTCATAAATGATTTCTCGACCGTATATTAGAAGAGAATATCAAAGAGCTCAAAGGGGTGATCTGGGATAACAAGATATGGGGAATATTGTAAAGGTACGAAATATATTGGAGTTATATATCGATGATGATGGTGTAGTTTTGTTTGGAATAATAATTTGTGTTCATTGACCACATGATATCAAGAACATGCTATTGGAGTACACACATATATCATCCTTTTTCATCCATCAATGAGTTACTAAGATGTACTCTGATTCCCTATGGATCATCTGGTGGGAAAATATAGAGAATGAGATTTTATATTATATCTCCACATGTATGGTATGTCAATGAGTTAAATGATAGTGATAGATGGCAAAGGGGTTTATGCAACCATCTCATATACCCTTTTGTAAATGATAGAATGTCACCATGGATATTGTTATTGGTCACCTGAGGACATCTAAAGGAAATATTGTGATATGGTTTTGGTCAATTGACTCACCAACACTACCAACATAATAACTATTGAAGTATACTTCTCACTTGGACAACCTACTGGGATATATGTAGTGTATGTGATGACACTGCATGGGGTGCCACATTTGATCATATCTTATTGTTATCCACGTTTTACATCTATATTCTTGATAATTCTTCAACAATATTCGAGTAGAGAATTCAATTTCGTTATGGATTATCACACACAAACTAATGTCCAATCAAAAAGACTATTCAGATACTTTGGGACATTCAAATATCCTACTAAATAAATTCAATGGATAATTAGATCAGCATCTCAATTTTTTTGAGTTGTTATACAATATTAGTTTCCACATGAGTAATAAGAAAACTCTATATGATGCTTTATATAGAAATCGATGTACAACTCCAACCTGTTGGGTAGAAGATTGGGAATGAAGGCTACATAGACCTAATGTTATGCTAGAGATGAAAAATAATGTTCAATCCATCCGACAAAACATAAATTCTACTCAGACGTGGAAAAAGAGCTATGCTAACCATCATCTAGGAGATTTTGTGTTTAAAGATGGAGACAAAGTCTCCGTTGGGATATCATTATATAATAACGTAATTTAATTTTGAAAGAAAGTGAATAATATCCCAAGGTTCATTGGACCCTTTTTAAACATTGATCACATAATATTAGTGGCCTATCGACATTCATGTCCTCCAAATATGGCACATGTTCATGATGTGATACATGTATCTTTCTTGAGTATGTACATATCCAACCCCTCACATGTACGGAATCTGTAGGTTCTACAAAAGATGAATGTTATCTCATATAAAGACTATTTAGTAAATATCTTGGACAGAAGAGACAAAGTCATTCGCAACATGAAAATGTACCTTTTCACTGATTTTTGAGCAACCATATGTATTATGAGGCAACATGAGAACATGTGGAAGTAATGTTCTATGAGTACCCTCATCTATTTTTAGCATAGTTGGTAAAAAATTGAAGGGGAAAATTTAAGAGTGATAATGAATTCAATGACCCAAACATTTATCAATAGAATTTCTCTTCTTATATTTATTTCCTAAAACACTTACATATCATAGAGAGAAAAAATTTTACCTAAACATTGGAACAGTAATATGACCATTAGGAATATTAATCTAGCCAATAGAATGTTAACCTCATATATAAAATAATAAATAATATTTATTAATGTTATAAATTAAAATACGATATAAATATATCATAGTATAAGCAAATAAATATTTTAATAAAGGAAAAATCTATTGTTGGTATTATTGTGAAATGTAAATGATTTTTTATAAGTTTATAATTAATATAATGATATAAAAAAATTTATTTTTAATAAATTGAAACATAAATATACATTTTTCTATTTTATTATTATAAGATAATTTTATGAAACCTTATTTAATTTTTAAATGTTTTATACAATCTGTTATAATATTAAAATCGATACTCTTCGAATAAATGATGATTATAATTAAAAATAAAATTTAACGTATTTATAAAATTATTTTCATAAAAGGAATATGATTTTTAAATTCTAAATGATAAAAAATGGTAAGGGTGATTTTCTTATAAAGTATTTGATGTTTTTGTGAATATTAAAATATTGTAATTAATGATATAAGATAAATACAAGAATTATTATTAGTTGTTGTTGTATGTATGATGTAAGCACCATTATCTACAATTAACATCATCTCTTTACTCTATTTAGTCATTGGAATAAAAATATTGATAGTATTCAGCCAAAATATTAAACAATGGAATACAATAATAAAGAAACACCCATCTCCTACCCTATAAATACTACCCATTTCCACATATCCTTCCCACACTATATAAGGCTTATATATTGTCTATATTATTCCAAATTAACTTTCTATGGTTTTTCGAAATATAAAATCACTAATTTTAACAACAAAGTTCCTAACCCATGTTCCTTAAGGAGGTTCTCAAAGGAACAACATTTAAGAGGAAAAATCATCAATCCATCACATTGAATTTATTTTAATTTATTTCAATCTATGTACCACCCCTATAAAAAGTTTAATGATCACTCCAATATATTATATATAATTTAACGTTATTGTGTTAATAGAATATACATCACCAAAAATATTCTCCTATCCTTTTTTGCTCAAAATCAAAACAACATCTCTGACGTATTGATTCACCGCCTTCATGGATGATGAGATTTCATTTTCCATTAATACCTTAAAATATGGTTATAAAACCATTATAATGGTTAAATTATATTTTAATACACATATTAAATGTTTTATAATGTACAATTACCATCATATATGCATGATATTAAATATAATGATTCATGTTTGTGATGGTCGTAAAATTTTCCATTATAAATTAAAAACTTCTCATCAACATTTTATCTAATGAATCATCCTCATACCATATATCCAAAATATATTTTACACAATTTACACATTTATAATTTAATTAATAACATATAATTTAAATTATTTAGAATTATTCAGCTTTTACAATAATTCAAAAATTATAAAAAAGTAATCTGATTATGAACCAATGAAAATGAATGATCTCAAAATAATGAAATTAAACTCTATAACTCATATGAAAGGCCATAAAAACATAATAAAACTATATAAATTGAATTAATATATAAGATTTTATGGATTTATAAATTAATGAAATTAATTTGATTATCTTGTACATTAGAGTGATTAAATAATTCGGTCATAAGGTATGGTAATTCTCTAACCCAAATCCTTTCCTTAGGGTTATTTCTCTTTCATGACTTCTTTGGTATAAATATTTCTATATTATTCCATACATATAATTTTATTGTAGTGAAATTTTAATTTCTAGGCTATATGTGCTTAAAATATGATTTGATGAAAAATAAAATGTTTTTAGAAAAGAACTGTTCTTTCTAGAACACATTTTGAATCTTATTGAGTTTTTTCTTATTTAATGAATAATGATGAATCTTATAAATGAATGTGGACCCATTTTAGTTAGAAATAAAATATTTATTAATTATTAATAAAATATATGTTAGAATAATTAATTAAAATTTGTTTCATTCATGAATTTTATTCATATATGTTTGATGTGGCATGAATGATTATGTAAATGTTATGTCATAATGGGTGCACGCAAAATTTTCTAGCGCACTAATTCATGGGTAATGTTATTTATCTCATTAGATAATCTGAAATATTTTTGAAAATGATGTTATATTTGATTACAATAATGTTTTATTTTTACAAATATATGTTATGCGTGAACATGATGCTGGATTTGTTTACAACTGTCGTGGTATTAGATCAATAATATGTGATGTTTCATTTTTAAGCATTACAAAATTATATGAATTTATTCAATTATTCATCCATGATGTTGATTATGACCCTAAGATTATGTTTTGATGATGGTGATTATTCTGATTATTGTTTTATTGAATTATTCCCATTATTCATCGTTTTATTATGATTTTATCTCCTAACTTTTCTTTGATGTATATCCTCACATGACTATGTGTACTAAGGCGAATGTGAACATTAATGGAATAAAGATAAAAAATTTAATAAATGTTTATGTTTTATTATTTTTACAGTTATGTATGAGACAATTCTTACTGAGACACAAAACCTTTTCATCGGTGGATTTTAATTCCCTTATGTTTCATATCAATAAAATGACGTAAAGTTTATATGTGAAAAAGTAGGGTTTCTATAGTACTAGTCATTTATAATTTTAGATCATGGATATTGGTTACTCTAGTTACAAAATAAAAGATAATTCCCACATAAAAATAGAATGAAAGGGTAAGGAGGATATATAATTTTTTTAGGGAATTTTAAGGGTTGGGACATTGTATTATATGATGTAACCATTTACAATGAAACATAATTTTCATGTTATTCTACTATTTTAGGTCTTAAAAAAACTGTTAATAATATATGTTAGTTATGTGATGATGTTTACCTGATGAAATTTGATAATGAAAAGTGGATCATATCGATTTCACAAAAATATCATATATTATTTATATATTATCATGATTATATATATATATTAGACTTATATGACTTGAACTATCAAAATTTCTCATCACATAAAATAATTTATGATAAATGAATGATTTGAAAATGAATAATGCGACACATTAATATCCTTGTTTTTTCCAAACATTCGATGAAAGTAATTCTTAATTATGTTCTATAACATAAGACGAATTCAACAGAATTATTTTCTCATTGCCTATAAAGAAACAAAGAAAACATAGTTTAAAATTCATATGTTGTATTTTATCATTTATAAAACCATTATTAATTCATATAGACCTTTTATGACTAACAAAAATAAAACGTGTTAGTGTAAAATTAGATGTGTTTATCTAAATTTAGCACTATACAAGATATACATGGGATTTCCTTATGAAATAAATCAAATGGAAAAATTTTAATTGAATAAATATTCCACTATAGTTTTAAATGATAGAAACATTCTTGGAATAAAAATATAATGATAGTAAGAAGAAGAGTTATATGATATTATGATTGATATTTTTCATAGTGAGAATAAAAATTAAATTTATTTTTTAGCACCAAACACATTACACACAATATGGGTTTTTTGAAAGAAGAAATTTAACTCTTCATGAAATATGAAAGTCTATGTTGTTTAAATATGTAATTGATAAATATTTTTGGGCTGAACCAATTAACATTTTTAGAACACTCTAAATTTTTATCATTATTTTTTAAATAAAATATTTTTATTGAAATTAAATAGAATGAATCACAAATTTCATTAATCAAATATTTTTAGCTAGAAGGTATTAACTTTAATTACAAAAAATATTATTGTAATTATTTATTTGATATCATATGTTATACTTTTTTATTTATTCATCAAAAGTTTGGCTTCTTAGGTATTTAAAAAATTATCACATTATGTGTAATAAATAGTAAATGTGATGTTTCATGATACGAATACATATATATAATCTTTTTATATATTCATTAATTATATATATTATTCAGAAACTATTTATACAATGATATATTTTTTAAAAATAATATTACTTATGCCAAAAATATCATATTCCATCAAACTAGATATTATAATTGTTAGGGGGATAATTTATTAGGACTCAAACATCCATATTTATTTTATAAGGAAATAGATTCTTAAGGGATCATCTTAATAAAAATTTTGTTCGTGATGTTTATTAACCAATCAAACCCAAACTATTATTTATAATATAATTAATAAAATATTATTTTATTATCTTCCTTTGACAATAAAATGGAAAATGATTTGTTATGTGGTGGACATTCGAAAATGTTTTTATAAAAGTAATTCATTCAATGAAAATGGGACAAGATTTTACCACATGTATAAGGTCATCATAATTTATAGTTATAAAACATAAATAATTATTAATTGATAACCAATATATAAATTGATTAATAGTTTTATGTATGTCTATATTTTTGGAAAGGATACAAGAAATAAGTTTGTATAAGTAATTAAGAAACATTTGTTCCAGTATAAAAATTAGAGTCCTTAAAAATAATCTTAACTTCAATTTCTCATTTCAATTTAATTTTTTTAAATGGTTTTGGGGATTAACATTATAATGGGTTTTGTTCAAGAAGATTATTAATTAAAAAAGTCTTGGTTTTTAAAATTATAAATTTCAAAATCATGTGTATAAATATTTTATTAAACCATATAAAATGTAACAACATCTAAAAAACATATATGATAGATTATCTATATTTATTATTCTAATAAAAATTTATAAAATTATTTTACTATACAACACATGTTATAAAAATTATCATTACGGAAAACATTGTCATATAATTCTACAATGATTACATTTTTTGGAATCCCACAAAAATACATTTTATAGTTTTATTAAAGATAATGAAAAATGAATTTTCGATGACTCTTATGGGTGGAAATTCATTCATTAATGGCTTATAAATTTCATATAAAATTTAAAAAAATATTTTATCACAACATAATTAAATCATATACTTGTTTAAAATATTTGGTTCTAGACATGAAACTTCATTGATAATTTAATTGTAACTTCTTATAAAATTTATCTTCATTAATCTACAATTATGGATATTAGAAAACTCAATATAGTTATTATTATAATCATAAATTACAAATAAAATACAATAACATGTCATAATATTTTATTTACATTGTGAGAAATATTCTAAAACTCTACAAGAATATTATTTTAAATACAATTAAAGAATTGTTTTCTATTTATTGGTAATTTTTAACATTGAATATTTTACCCTTCCAAATCTAATTTTCACTTAATGGTTACTTAGATAAAAAAATTTAGGATTTGGGATGGATAAAAAGATCATATGAATAGCTCTTTAAATCATGTAATGGTAAATAAATGTTGGATCTAATAAGTAGAAACATTTTAATTAATTTTACACTACACTAACCTAATGTATTAGTGTTTGGGGTTGTTGTGAATAATATTTGTGGACACAGAACTCACTTAATAATATAAAATATACTTTTAATCAATTATTAAATATTTTTTATAACATTACTATTAAATAAAGTTCTAAATATCCATTACATCACTCAATTGAAAATAACATAACTTTATGAAAACATCTTCTCATATATTGTACACAAAATTAAGATTTTTATCTTAAATTTATTGGAACTAAAAATTACTTTATTCATATTTTTATTAAATAAAATCATTACAAAAAATTCAAGTATAATAAATGAATTATGGGAATGATAAATTAGAAGATATTATCTTCCATTGTATTATTTAAAATTGGTATAATGAAAACCTTCTCATGAAGAGGACTATGAATTCAATAGATCGATGTTTTCTAATAATATTTGGTGTCAAAATTCATAAGTTCATGAAAAAAATATCATATATTGGATGATTAAAAAACAATAAATATCTATATAAAATATTTTTTATATATTTATTTAATATAATATTTTTTTTGGAATTTGGAATCATATTTTTTAAAATCGCTAATTTTTTTTCTTCAATAGTTAAATAATTTGAAGGAAAATAATATAAAATAGAAATTATGAATGATGATTTCGATTATAATTGAATAAAACTGATTAATATTCAACCGCTAATTTTTTATTGTGTGAAAAAAAGAATATCCTTTACTTTCAGGATCACTTCCTATTATCAACCAACATTTCATAAGAAAATAGTTTTATAAAAAAATGTATAAAGGGTTTTTATGAAAAAATATACTAAATTTCAACCATCAACTTTTGATATATATGTTTAAATAATGAATATCTTGATATTATAAAAGAACCTATTTTAAAAATTCATTTCTATTCGAACTCTAAAGAGATAATTTGGTAATATATGACAAGAATAGGAATATATAAAGGAAAATTAGGTATGAAATAATGAAAATTATTTAATTATACTAGAAACATTATCCTATTATAATATAAGAAATCGAGTTTTAAGAGATTACTTTATCACCCTAGAACACAAAAATTATTATCATTTTGATGATTATATAATTGACCATTTTTAAACATCTATATTTTACAATATTGTTTATGCAGATAAGAAATAAACATATTCTAAATTAGATTTCCTCAAACATACATTATTATAACTTCACATAATGAAATATCTCATTTTATTATAACCCCTGTATTCCTCCATTAATTGGCCTTTGTTTCGAAACTCGCACTATGAGTATATCATCATTCATATACAATTTATATAATAAAACTCTATAAAATATTATATTATATAACAAAAATAAAAATCAAAATGTGTGAATATTGTATAAAAATTAATTCATTGTCATAAAAAACTATCCATAAAGTAATAATAATAACTACTCAAATATATCATTTATAACCCAATTAATTCATAATGAAACCTCATTCTCTAACAGTTCATGTATAAATATATGATCAACTCACACCATAAAAACATTTATCCAGGTAATATGAAAATAAATTTACATAAATAAGGGGTGTGAAAATAAATATATTTTCTATACACCCCTATAAATCTCTTATGATCATGTAAATGAAGAATAAAAATTCTTCCACCCATAGTATAAATAAAAGAAAAAAATAAAACATAATAAAATATAAGAATATTCCCATCCAAAGACTTCCATTCAAAAAAAAATTACCACACATTCCAATATATATTTCATACATTATAAATGTGATCATATAAAAACCACTATAATTATCACGATAAAAAACCCACATCCAGGTCGTTTTCCACCAGCATGGACCTCACATTAAAAAAACCACCAGTTTGTTTTCAACAAAATACATGGAAATCTATAAACATTATTTATCACAATAATAAATATACACAACTATAAGTGACATGATACTATATAACCATTATTTTTTTGGTATTTGTTTCCACCTATTAGACATCTAGATGGATTTCCAATAGTTCTTACTCGATGACTCTCCAAACTAAATGTTATATTCATTAGAAATTCTTTTTACCCCCAATGAATGTCATTGTATTATCTATTTCCACCCTCTGTAATTATTAACTCATAAGACTAATGTCTAGGAATCATATATCACATATCCACAAAATCATCCTCACTGAACACCCATACCATCATGACGTCACACCATTCTCGTCATCTCCATTACATAACTCAACAACAGTCATATCTCTAGTAAAATCATCCACATCACTATCACATATATCAAATATAATTAAATAAAAAACATCCAATTTAATAGACTTTACCTATTACCTAAACAATGGTGTTGTGTCATATAATACCACCAGATTAATATTATTTTCTCTCATATATGTCTATCGAAATAATTTTTTGTATTTTATGAAAACTCTTTTTAAGGTTATATGTGAAATTTATCAAAATTAAAACCAATAGGCAGATGAAGCTGAAAAAATGTCATTTAAAAATATCACCAGAACCAAAAAAATAACTTACATACAATTTAAAATAGATTGGAAACTGAAAAACATTGTAAATGATCATCATCCACCATTTCATCATCTATTAAAGACATCAACATGTCATGTATCCAAATTTCAAAAAAAACCCAGAAGTGATTTAAAAAATACACCAAAGAATCCTCAAGCCACAAAACCAAAACCATAACCATCCTCTATCCATGCCCCAAAGTGAAAAGTCTATCACCAAAACACTACACTGCTGGCACACCTTCCCTATAGACAATGAACTATTACCAACATTAGTGAACCTAATCACCAAAAACCAAAACACAGACCAATATCCATCGTCAATGCCCAACTAGACTGAATGAATTAAATGTTAAACTCTATACAGAGACAAAAAAAATGAATTTTATGACTGAAGAATAATAGTCATATTCCCGATGTGCCTTCGATAAATTCAAAGACCGGTTGAACCAAAACTCCAAAAACACCTAATAAACCATCAGACAAGACTGACCTAGAAGGGGTGTTGAACCATGAAGTTTGGGAAAAGATGATTGGAAGAAGGAAAACCCACCCACTATCATTGATGATGGAACTAAAATATTTTTCCATAATAAATAATAGAAGGAGCATCACAAAACTAAGTGAAACAAGAAATAACTATAGTAACAATGAAACGAACAACCCAACCCCATTTCCATTGTAGTGAACACAAATAAATTACCCCATTAAACAAATTAAAAATATTAAACATTAATTTCATATCCAAACATCCATATTTTCACATAAGATATGCTTCCATGGAATTAATATTACATTTTTGTACCATCACCACAATGATCGTAAAAGAAATCACCATATCTCTCGAGAATCAAGATATATGATATCATTTAGAAATTGGGTGACCCTATAAAAATAACACCACCCAAAGAATATCCCTTAAGAATTATTATATAATTATATAATTTAGAATGAATCCAAAAAATATTGAATAGAATCATTTATCTCAAAACCACAATATCCCACAGTCCCACAAAAAATTCTACACAATTTTCTTGAAAGTGGAATAACCCTCCTAAAAATTATCATTTCCCATCCAATGTTTTTAAATTTCAACCTACCACACACAAGTTATTTCATATGGATTTAAATTATAACAATATAAAAATATTAAATGACTATATAGAAATAAATATCAAAATCATGTATAAAAAAATTAACATCGATATCCCTTCATAATTATAACGACCCATACTTTACATACATTGTTAATACTTCAAAATTGAAGCACACTTATTACAACATATGACAAAACCACAAAGGACCATATAGGTATAGTGTCTTTAGAAACTGGGAAATATAAACAACTGGTTCATAAATCTTCTACAGTGTCTCCCATTTATTTCATCATATCTTGGGTCCCTTTTAGCATATTCTACTTAATATCCATCTTCCTGACCTGGGGAAAAGAAAACATAAAAGGGTGAGCTCAAATGCTCAGCAAGGGCAAATAAAGGAAATAAAAATCATATCATATCTTTTTGAAAATCAAAACCTGCAAAAGAGATCATAATATCTTAACATGGAATAAATCATAGAAGTGAAAATGAGATCCCCATAACATAAAACTTGAAACTTTGTGGCATGCACACATAATCAGGGAAAATAATTTCTTGTTAGTCATGACTCATTGCCAAGACTATATTAGTGGACAAAGTCCCTTTCTGAACCGAGTTCACTCCTCGTTTCAGTCCTGTATCACTGAACCGAAATAACCTTCCGTTCCAGCCATGTCTATCTCATGAGATATAAAATCATTACCCAATGCATTGGAGGGAGATATAGGTCCCACCCATCTTATAATGAATCCTTTCTTATATGTTCCATATAATCATAAAACATACATCATCGCATAACACATGTAAAAAAAATGGGATTCTTGAAACATCATGACATCATAAATCAATTCATATAAGATAAAGGAATTCATAAACATAATTCCATCACAACATAGTCAAATCAATGTAAAAATATGGATAGAAACAGAACCCTTTATTATCATAGATGGAAAATAATTTTGATAAAACACTTGAATTGAATTCTTGAGGAAAATATCCTTTCTTCTTTAAAATCAATTTCTTTTCACAAAACATCATGCAATTTTAAAAGAAAGAGATTTTATTGAAATAGTCATGAAATCTTTTAGAGGAAGCTTCATGAAAATAAGGCTTTATAAAACAGTAGAAATCCGTTCGTGCCGTATAAGTTAAAAAAAACATTCTTCGTACTTTTGTCGGAAAAGTCAAAAAGTACCTCGTACGAAAAACGACAAAAGATTCCTTTCATACGTATTACTAAAAACTCACCGAAGGGTAAAAATGGATTTAAACAATTTTAGGTGGATGGAAACAATATTACATATTGAGTAAACATGGATGTGGATGATAAAATACACCCCAGTAAATACTTACGAATAAACAATCTCGGATAAAAATGAGATTGTGATATTTCCCTTACCTTAGGTCCGATTAGCTTTGTACGTGTCCGAAGCTCCTCTTCTTTGAAACGCCTCTTTGAATCCTTCACTTAGGGAACTAAGATTGGTCTTTGAAGAAGACCAGGACCTCTAGGATTATTCTATGGAAGTGGAGAAGGGAAAATGGCAGGGGTTGGCCGAGCTTGAGTGCTCAAATTGGTGTGAGGAGGAGGGGGAGGAGGTGCCCTTTTATAAGGGAGGAGAGGGGCACCTTAGGAATATCTTAAAATATTATTTTATATTAAAGTCAAAATTAGTTTATAATGGTTCCAAAGGGTCTTATTTCGAAGCTAAAGTGGGGATGGGTCGAAATCCTATCAACCAATAGGATTTAGACAAGTTTAGGGTATTATGTTAACCTTATCAATTAGATTTAACTCTAAGTTAATTAATTTAACTTTTACCGTGTCTTTTTGTTTTCTTTCACTATATGGTTAATACACTTACTATAACATGCCAAACGAACCCCAAATTGTTTATTATTAATATATATATCCTTATCTAAGTCATTTGGCCGAACCTTAGATTTTTAGGAATAAAATAACAATTAATAATATAATATTTGATTTAAAAACTATTTTGTGTCAATTTTGACACTATTTGATATATGATTTTTGTGAAAGTCATAACAGAATTATATGTTCGAACCAAGTTGATTAAATCAACAATAATATATCATAGTAACCTAGAAAATTAGTATAATTCATAAAAAGTCTTAAATTACATTTATTTTGGTATTTATATTATCAATTTTTTCAATATTTCATTAATAAGATAATTACTACATCATCTTTGTGTCATAAATAAATTAAATTATTTGATGTCTAAAAATTACAAATAAAATACCATCATGTAGGAAATCGTTTTAGCTTTCTAATGAATATTTACAATCGAATTTATCTTATGTATAACCCCATATTAAAAATGATTTACTTATTAAACTTTGATTTTAACTATTTTAACCCTTCTTTAAATAAATTAATAATAAATGTCCTAATCTAATCCAAGTGGGCCTAAATGGTCATATTTTATTCCTAAGTTTGTTTTTGGTCGAATTACACTTGTCCAATAGAATTAGGACATGTGTTAGGGTAATAGTAATATCATATTTACCCTTAGATACCCTATTTACTATTAACAGCGGTAAAAAAAAGTAAAAAGTTACTATTCACCAAAAATTATTTTCATCTCATTGAACCACATTTTAGTCCTTGATATTAACCGTGTCTTTCGGATTTTCGAAATTCCATTCACAGAAGCGGTAAAATTAAGTTTTATGCAAAATTCAGTTTTTAACCTACCACTTAGTGGTTTCACTATTCATCAAAAATTGAAAGTTTTCAGAAAAATACCAAAATTTCACCCTAGGCTAATTTCGATATTCTGAGTCCAAAAATGAACTCCATTTTGAAAAATAAAATTTATAAATTTTCAAAAAGTGGTTATTACTATTCATAACGGCTAGTTTTAATAGCATATTGTTGTTTAGTGAAACTCGGTATTGTGTACGACGCAAGCTATCGAGGAAGGTCGCGATTGCGTGTAAAGCAAGCCAAGCAAGTGTTGTGTAGAAAAAGATTCCTTTGATGATTTATATAACATAAAAGTCTCGGGTGTTACATTCTACCCCCCTTAAAAAGAATTTCTCCCTCGAAATTCGTCACTTTGTAACAAACAGATGAGGATACTTCTCACTCATCATATCCTCAAGCTCCCATGTAGCTTCTTCAAGTTGGTGGTTCCTCCATAAAACTTTCACCAAGCGAGTGGTCTTGTTTCGTAGGACTTTTTCGCTACGATCCAGAATCTCTATCGGCTGTTCTTCATAAGAAAGATCTTGCTCCAGTGGTACAACTTCTGAGCTGAGTACATGTGAAGGATCTGGTATGTACTTTCTCAGGAGAGATACATGGAACACATCGTGAACTTGAGAGAGATTCGGTGGAAGCGCCAATCGGTAAGCTACCTTCCCAACACGATCCAGTATTTCGAAAGGACCGATATATCTAGGGCTCAACTTCCCCTTCTTCCCAAATCTCATAACCCTCTTCCAGGGAGATATTCGTAAGAACACTTTATCACCCACTTAAAACTCTAGGTCTTTTTTCGGTTGTCGGCATAACTTTTCTGTCGACTCTGAGCTTCTCTTATGTGTTGTTGAATAGATCTGACCTTTTCTGCCATTTCATCAACGAGATCAGGTCCTAATAGCTTTCTTTCCCCAACTTCATCCCAGCAAGTTGGAGTCCTGCATTTCTTTCCATAGAGAGCTTCATAAGGAGCCATCTGAATACTGGAGTGAAAGCTATTATTATAAGAAAATTCCACCAAAGGTAGGTGTTGATCCCAACCTCCTTTGAAATCCATAGAGCAAGCTCTCAACATATCTTCTAGGGTTTGAATTGTTCTCTCAGACTGACCGTCTGTCTGGGGATGATAAGCAGTGCTGAAACTCAACTCTGTATCCAGAGTATGCTGAAGACTTCGCCAGAACTTCGAGGTAAATATCGGATCTCGATCAGATATAATAGAAAGTGGTACTCCATGAAATCTCACCACTTCCTTTACATATATCCTGGAAAGCTGATCTAGAGAGAAATCCTCTCTAATAGCAATGAAGTGTGCAGACTTTGTAAGACGATCAACTATGACCCAGATAGCATTATTGCCTTTGGATGTTTTAGGAAGTCCTGTGACAAAGTCCATAGTGATGTTTTCCCATTTCCATTCGGGTATGGGTAATGGTTGTAACATCCCCTTAGACTTCTGTCTCTCAGCTTTAACTTGTTGACAAACCAAGCATCGAGAGACATATTCAGCAACATCTCTTTTCATGCCACCCCACCAGAAGTACTCTTTCAGGTCCCTATACATCTTCGTGCTTCCAGGATGAATAGAAAATGATGAACTATGAGCCTCATCCAGCAGCTCATTCTTTAATTCGGGGATGGGAGGAACGCAAACCCGATTCCTGAACTTTATTATCCCATCACAATCAAGGTTTAATTTAGGAACATTTCTCACCTTCTTTTGTAACTCGACATCTTCTTTCTGTGCCTCTTTAATCTTCACATGTATAGATGGTTGAACATTCATTTGAGAAAGATAAGATTTTTCCCCTTCCATTATAATTCCAAGATCCATCCTTTGTAAATCCATAAATATTGGATCTTTTGTGATCCTCATCATGGATAAACTAGCATGGTCTTGTCGACTTAATGCATCTGCCACCTTGTTTGCTTTCCCAGGGTGGTAATGGATTGAGCAGTCATAATCCTTAATCAGCTCCAACCATCTTCTTTGGCGCATATTCAGCTCCTTTTGTGTGAAAATATACTTTAAACTTTTATGATCAGTATAAATATCACACCTTTCACCATAAAGGTAATGCCTCCAAATCTTTAATGCAAAGATTACCACAGCCAACTCCAAATCATGTGTTGGGTAATTTTGCTCATGGATTTTCAACTGTCGTGAGGCATAAGCTATTACCATATCATTTTGCATAAGAACACACCCCAATCCCTTCTTGGATGCATCACTGTAGATCACAAACCTTTCTCCACTACAAGGTAGTGTGAGCACAGGTGCACTGGATAACCTTCTTTTCAACTCCTTGAAATTCTCTTCACATTCCTCTGTCCAGACAAACTTAACTCCTTTTCGAGTCAACTTGGTGAGTGGATTATATAATCGTGAAAAATCTTTTACAAAACGTCGATAATATCCAGCCAAACCAAGAAAACTTCGGATCTCAGTTACTGTTGTTGGTCTTGACCATCTTTCTATAACCTCTGTTTTTGCTGGATCCACAGATATCCCCTCTTTTGAGATTATATGACCCACAAATGCAACTTTTTGAAGCCAAAATTCACACTTGGTAAATTTGGCATAATGCTTCTCCTTTCTCAGGGTCTTCAATATAATTCTCAAGTGATCTTCATGCTCTTCCTTGCTCTTTGAATAGACAAGAATATCGTCTATAAAGACTACCACAAATTGATCAAGATAGTCTCTAAAGACTCTATTCATTAGATCCATGAAGATAGCAGGGGCATTAGTAAGACCAAATGGCATCACTATAAATTCATAGTGTCCATACCATGTACGGAAAGCCGTCTTTGGTATATCCTCCCTTTTGACCCTTAATTGATGATACCCTGAACGAAGATCAATCTTGGAAAAGTATTGTGCTCCGCGTAGTTGGTCAAATAAGTCATCAATTCGTGGGAGAGGATATTTGTTCTTGATAGTGATCTTGTTAAGTTCTCGATAATCAATGCAAAGTCTCATTGATCCATCTTTCTTCTTAACAAATAGAACAGGTGCTCCCCAAGGTGACGCACTAGGGCGTATGAATCCCTTATCAAGATTCTCTTGGAGTTGCTTCTTCAATTCCTGCAACTCAATTGGGGCCATTCTATAAGGTGTCTTTGAAATAGGCAAAGCACCCGGTACGAGTTCTATTGAAAACTCAACTTCACGATTTGGTGGAAGACCCGGCAATTCCTCCGGAAAGACATCATCAAACTCCCGTACAATGGGAATATTCTTAATCGTGAGTTTCTCACCAACCATTTGAGATAAATAACCTTAATTTAGTGGTATCAAGACCCATAAGATGGAAGAAATTTCCACTGGAAGGTTATATTCATCCTTGCATCGATAGACGATCGTAGATTGATCTGGAATATGAAATGTGACTTCCCTTCTTTGGCAATTGATATGAGCTCCATGTAGAGAAAGCCAATCCATGCCAAGAATCACATCAAATTCCACTAAAGGAAGGATCACAAGATTTGCAGGAAGCACTTTCCCACAAACTTCGATCGGGGAAGAATTATAAACTCTTGATGCGATTGATGTGCCATTAGGTGTTGTCACAGCTAACTCAACATCTAATTGTTGAGGTAATACGGTGATACCCTTAGAAAAGTCTTCAGAAATAAAAGAGTGGGTGGATACAAAAATCAAATAAAACATTTGCTACTTTAGAGTGGATGTTAAGTGTACCTTTCACCACATCGTTATCGTACTCCACATCGCTGATAGAAATTGCCTGTGACTTTCCTTTGTCTTTAGCCTTAAGAGTTTGTTGACGTCGACCATCATCATCAACCCTTGGATTTGGGCATTGATTGGCATAATGCCCTATCTCATTGCACTTGAAACATTGAAGTGTAGTAGGTTCATTCTGTTTATCCCTTCCTTTGTTTGCATCATTAGACATCTTCTTCCCATTATCACGGCATTCAAATGCCCGATGGCCTTCCTTTCCACATTTAAAACATTTACTTGTCCCTTTAAGACAACTCCCTCCATGTTTCTTTCCACACTTTGAGCATAAGGAAAAGCTCATCTTCTTTTCCGTGTGCTCTTTAGATTTTTCTTTGAATTCCATCTTCCTCTTCTTATCAAACCCATGTGACTGATGGGTTACTCCAATCTCCATCTCGACTTTGAGAGCACATCGAACAATTTCCTCATAGCTATTGAAGTCCCTTATGGCTAACGCCCTTCGAAGACTTGGTTTTAAGCCACTAAAGAATCGATCGATCTTACTCTCAGGTTGGATAATAATACCAGAAGCGTACCTTGCAAGTCTTGTAAAATTTGCTTCATAGGTACTAACAGATTCATCATCCCTTTGCTTCAGTTCAAGGAACTCTTTCTCCATCTTTGTTCGGAGAATACGAGGGAAGTACTTATTGAAAAACATGTTCTTCAACTCGTCCCATTCCATGGACTCAATTTCATCTCTTTGCCTTGTATTCTTAACAAGATTCCACCATTGATCAGCATCTCCTTCCAAACGATACACTGCTAGGATGACTTTATCATGCTCAGAACATTGAAGAACTGAAAATATCTTTTCAGTAGTACTAATCCATTGTTCAGCAACTAATGGATCAGTAGACCCGCTGAAAGAAGGTGGACGCTGCCTCATGAAGGATTCAACAGAATGTTGCTCCCTCCTTTGTTCGTTTGGAAATCCTGCATGATTCATAGCTTGAGAAAGTTGTGTGAGCATGGCTACAAGATTTTGCATTCTAGCTCCCATATCGTTTGGTTGCTCAGGGGGACAATCATTGCATTGCCCATCGCATTCCGCATTAACACGGTTCCTTCGGGTTCCAGCCATTGACTAAAACCAAGAAGAATAGTGTGAGCAACACTAATTATAATAGGAAACCACATAATTCAAGAATAAAATTTTCATGCTTAAGGTCTTATCCTAGGTTATTCAAGGCCATTTCTAAAACACTAAGATTGTGTTCTATGCTTAGACTTATCCTTAGGGTTCTTACTAAGGCTTTCACATCCTAGTTTCCAAAGGTTGACTATACCCTTCCTCTGATACCAACTATAACGACCCATACTTTACATACACTGTTAATACTTCAAAATTGAAGCACACTTATTACAACATATGACAAAACCACAAAGGACCGTATAGGTATAGTGTCTTTAGAAACTGGGAAACATAAACAACTGGTTCATAAATCTTCTACAGTGTCTCCCATTTATTTCATCATATCTAGGGTCCCTTTTAGCATATTCTACTTAATATCCATCTTCCTGACATGGGGAAAAGAAAACATAAAAGGGTGAGCTCAAATGCTCAGCAAGGGCAAATAAAGTAAATAAAAATCATATCATATCTTTTTGAAAATCAAAACCTGCAAAAGAGATCATAATATCTTAACATGGAATAAATCATAGAAGTGAAAATGAGATCCCCATAACATAAAACTTGAAACTTTGTGGCATGCACACATAATCATGGAAAATCATTTCTTGTTAGTCATGACTCATTTCCAAGACTATCTTAGTGGACAAAGTCCCTTTCTGAACCGAGTTCACTCCTCGTTTCAGTCCTGTATCACTGAACCGAAATAACCTTCCGTTCCAGCCATGTCTATCTCATGAGATATAAAATCATTACCCAAGCATTGAAGGGAGATATAGGTCCCACCCATCTTATAATGAATCCTTTCTTATGTGTGCCATATAATCATAAAACATACATCATCGCATAACACATGTAACAAAAATGGGATTCTTGAAACATCATGACATCATAAATCAATTCATATAAGATAAAGGAATTCATAAACATAATTCCATCACAACATAGTCAAATCAATGTAAAAATATGGATAGAAACAGAACCATTTATTATCTTAGATGGAAAATAATTTTGATAAAACACTTGAATTGAATTCTTGAGGAAAATATCCTTTCTTATTTAAAATCAATTTCTTTTCACAAAACATCATGCAATTTTAAAAGAAAGAGATTTTATTGAAATAGTCATGAAATCTTTTAGAGGAAGCTTCATGAAAATAAGGCTTTATAAAACAGTAGAAATCCGTTCGTGCCGTATAAGTTAAAAAAAACATTCTTCGTACTTTTGTCGGAAAAGTCAAAAAGTACCTCGTACGAAAAACGACAAAAGGTTCCTTTCATACGTATTACTAAAAACTCACCGAAGGGTAAAAATGGATTTAAACAATTTTAGGTGGATGGAAACAATATTACATTTTGAGTAAACATGGATGTGGATGATAAAATACACCCCAGTAAATACTTACGAATAAACAATCTCGGATAAAAATGAGATTGTGATATTTCCCTTACCTTAGGTCTGATTAGCTTTGTACGTGTCCGAAGCTCCTCTTCTTTGAAACGCCTCTTTGAATCCTTCACTTAGGGAACTAAGATTGGTCTTTGAAGAAGACCAGGACCTCTAGGATTATTCTAGGGAAGTGGAGAAGGGAAAATGGCAGGGGTTGGCCGAGCTTGAGTGCTCAAATTGGTGTGAGGAGGAGGGGGAGGAGGTGCCCTTTTATAAGGGAGGAGAGGGGCACCTTAGGAATATCTCAAAATATTATTTTATATTAAAGTCCAAATCGGTTTATAATGGTTCCAAAGGGTCTTATTTCGAAGCTAAAGTGGGGATGGGTCGAACTCCTATCAACCAATAGGATTTAGACAAGTTTAGGGTATTATTTTAACCTTATCAATTAGATTTAACTCTAAGTTAATTAATTTAACTTTTACCGTGTCTTTTTGTTTTCTTTCACTATATGGTTAATACACTTACTATAACATGCCAACCGAACCCCAAATTGTTTATTATTAATATATATATCCTTATCTAAGTCATTTGGCCGAACCTTAGATTTTGTGGAATAAAATAACAATTAATAATATAATATTTGATTTAAAAACTATTTTGTGTCAATTTTGACACTATTTGATATATGATTTTTGTGAAAGTCATAACAGAATTATATGTTCGAACCAAGTTGATTAAATCAACAATAATATATCATAGTAACCTAGAAAATTAGTGTAATTCATAAAAAGTCTTAAATTACATTTATTTTGGTATTTATATTATCAATTTTATAAATATTTCATTAATAAGATAATTACTGCATCATCTTTGTGTCATAAATAAATTACATTATTTGATGTCTAAAAATTACAAATAAAATACCATCATGTAGGAAATCTTTTTAGCTTTCTAATGAATATTTACAATCTAATTTATCTTATGTATAACCCCATATTAAAAATGATTTACTTATTAAACTTTGATTTTAACTATTTTAACCCTTCTTTAAATAAATTAATAATAAATGTCCTAATCTAATCCAAGTGGGCCTAAATGGTCATATTTTATTCCTAAGTTTGTTTTTGGTCGAATTACACTTGTCCAATAGAATTAGGACATGTGTTAGGGTAATAGTAATATCATATTTACCCTTAGTTACCCTATTTACTATTAACCGCGGTAAAAAAAAGTAAAAAGTTACTATTCACCAAAAATTATTTTCATCTCATTGAACCACATTTTAGTCCTTGATATTAACCGTGTCTCTTGGATTTTCGAAATTCCATTCACAGAAGCGGTAAAATTAAGTTTTATGCAAAATTCAGTTTTTAACCTACCACTTAGTGGTTTCACTATTCATCAAAAATTGAAAGTTTTCAGAAAAATACCAAAATTTCACCCTAGGCTAATTTCGATATTCTGAGTCCAAAAATGAAGTCCATTTTGAAAAATAAAATTTATAAATTTTCAAAAAGTGGTTATTACTATTCATAACGGCTAGTTTTAATAGCATATTGTTGTTTAGTGAAACTCGGTATTGCGTACGACGCAAGCTATCGAGGAAGGTCGTGATTGCGTGTAAAGCAAGCCAAGCAAGTGTTGTGTAGAAAAAGATTCCTTTGATGATTTATATAACATAAAAGTCTCGGGTGTTACAATAATCATATACCAAATAATTCTAATATTATTTTTTAAAAATAGTCCACAAATATTAATTTTTTTTCTAATCATATCCACCAATATTCATTTTCTATCATAGTTGATGAAATATAATATTTTTGTAGAATCACATTTCCATCATTATTCACTATTTGTTTCCATAAATTATCTATTTTATAATAATTTAACAATTTAATAGTCTATCTAATTTTAATTTTTAAATAAGAAAACATATTACAGAATTTCAAAATTCATCAATATTCTCCTATATAAATTCTCTTTATATTCATTCATTATAGGTTATTATGAAACTTATTTATAACAAATAATATCATAATAAAGTTATATTTATATTGATTATAGAAAATATGTGAATTTGAGTCACCTACTATGATTTTAGGATGATTGTTATCCTTTGATCCTTTAATTATTTCAACAAATCATTCATACCTGACCCATATATTTCATAACATATCTAATATTCCAAAACAGAATCTCAGGGGATCTCAATTTTTAGATACATTATAAAAAATAGACATAATTAATATTCCGAAACAAAAAAACAAACAGTAATAAAACATTCAATCAAATTTATTCCTATAAATCGTTATATTAATTCCATGACTACTAGCCAAATATAACTCAATTTCATTCCATTAAATATTCTCATTAAAATATTTAATTTAATCTTTATTAACATTTAATTGTGTGATAATATAGTGTCAAAATTTAATATCTTCAAATAATTTAATGTCACAAAAAGCACATAAGATATCTCACATAACTAAATATTTACTTTGTTGAAAAAATTCCATTAAAAAGAAATTATATAAATAAATAATAATGAAATTCCACCTCTATTTGACACTAATGAAAAAATATGATTCCCTAATAAAATTACTAAACCCCCAATAAATTCTGAAAATCCTATTTTGATTCCAATTATTCATTTCAATTACAATTCTAGGTAAATTAAATTTAAAATATTTCCCATTATAATATATATTGAAAAATGTTTTAAAAATATATAAAAATTCTTTTTTGTCCTTACATTACAAAACTGTTTAGATATATTAATACTTGAATGAAATTAACTATAACTACAAAATAGAAAACATATGATCCAATAATTTCATAAAACATCTACCAACAAAACAAAAATAATATAATATAATTTAGGATGTATTTTTAGAATTATTCATTCCCTCTCCCAAGTTCTTTTCATAATAAGATCATACTAACAAGGAGATGACACTAAGGGGGTAACTCGTTATTATTGTAATTTTACCATGCAATAATAAATTTCCCTAAAAAAACACTCAAATTTCATACCATCATATATACACACATCATTCAAAATGATTACATTTCAATTTTCAAGAAAATAGTTTCAAATATGTGAAACAGGAAACACATAATTAATCATTTCTAACTATAGGGTTATTGTCACAAAATAGGATGACACTATAGGATGTTAATATGCCTCAATTGGATCATTAAATTTTATTGACAACATTATTTCCATTTAAAAATATCAATATATAAGCTGTGGAGAATCTCATAAAAACAAAAAACTCCCAACAGTAAACTCAATTAACCTCATCCTATTATCTTCAATGGTTTTATGATTATAGTGATCATTCCTCATTAAATCCAATATAACATTCACATTCTCTGTAATATCTTTATGTATCTCCAACCAAACTATATAAGCCTAAATATCCTCCTCCCATCACATTGTTTATGGAAATTGTGTAAAAAACATCATAAGGTGTCATAATAATGAATGAATTAAAATTGTTATTAAATGAAAATAAATTAATTGTAAATGTTCCAACCATGATGATATAAAATATAAAATCAATATTCTTAATATATACTATGAATTATAGATTAGGGTTTTAATTTTACCATTATTCTATGACGGAAACCTTGTAATAAGTTTCATCTCGGACTGGAAGGTATGATATATTGCAGTCCATATCCATTGTGTATACTAAAAATAAGAGTTTTAAAATATTACCTTTTGAAATACCTAGAGACTAATTACATTCATCATATAATGATTAACAAAACAAACAAATAAAAATGATTAATTAATATTTAAAAAATTAAATTACTTTTTAAATTATTCTACAACAATAGAAATGGCATCAAACCCTTTCATGGTATGAAGAAAACCCGTATCAAGATCCATGAGAATTACAAATCGCCTCCACAAAAAAATTCTAAAATATAAAATGACACAATAAGAGCATAATATTCAACTATATCTTTATATAACACCAGGCATTGAGAAACAAATATTTTACAAACTTCTTCATTTTGGTCCACAAAAACTACATCTTCAAAGAGTGATACATCTTAAAAATAATTTTAGATACTAAAAAATTTGAACCTAAAAACTGACTCTTAAATTCTTTCAATATAATCTAGGAAGAAACATAATGTCTTTGAAATTAAAATTAATGTAATTCTTCCAGGGAACAACAAACTTAATCATCCTCATTCAAAATCTATTCACTCTATATTTCCACCAAAGTTTTTCTAATATAAGACTCATATAATTAAGACTCTAATGAATATGTCACAGACATATGATAAATAAAAGTTCCCTAATCATTGTCATTTCATAAAAGGTAACGTGATTTCAATAAAACTACCTTTTTATTTATATCCTATCTATAAATCACTATCACCATAAGAATTTTAAATCCAGGCTTTAACAACCACATTTCCCATCCCAAGGGTTTATGTTATTAGAAAACATGGTTTAATAAATCATCAACCTACATTCTATGTCATAAAATAAAATAATTCTATGAAATAAATACTTCAATATCATATAATCCAAATAAGAAAAAAATTATTATTCTAAAAAATAATGTCATCAACTCTTAATTTATAACATCTAACGCACATGATCCAAATTATGGGTAGAATAATTACATTCAGGATGATATAACTTTAATGATCCATATTCATTGAATACACAATCATAAATTTAAACACATCAAAAAATATAATATGAGGCATTATGATGGACTTCATTAAGGAAAAACTCCTCAAGTAATTCAATAATTGAATTAATTCTCAACATCTCCCCTCACACTTTTGAAAGAATCCTAACAACAAAACATTATGATAATAAACCCACATTCCATAAAAAATATAATAATAAATCTACAGTCCAATAAAACCCCATAAAAATGTAATTATAACCTGAAAAAAATAATAAAAACCATACGAAAATAATATTCATTAAAAAAATATAATCTATAGTTGTCTTAATCATCAATAGATTTATTTCCTCTCAGTGGCCGAAAACAAAATTACATAGGAAATAAACTTCATGTGTTAGAAATAGGCTCATAGAATCCTTGACATACAACTAATAGTTTCAAATTAACACAAAATTTATATTTTGATAGTTTTAATCACCTTGTAATTTATTTAAATAATGTAAAGTATATTCAATTAAGAAAAGAAAATTACCATGTGAAGGTCTATACAGCTAATTCGTAATCCACATATACACAATTAGTTTATCTATAACACAAAATGGAATAAATGACATCATGCATTGTAAATAAAAAAAAATAGTTATCCTTGATATAACATCATCCACAATTCCCATATTAGTTTATCAATATTGTAGATCGTTTATTGAAAACAAAATCAGTCATTTAAACTAGTTAAACATATCACATTCCTAGGATGTGAATATTGATTCATTAATGTCACTAGGAAATCTATCCATTGTCTATAATAACCCATAATATATCATATATATTATTTAAAAAAATATTGTGGATGTCCATGGTGAAAAAATATACTAAATAAATGAACATTTAATAATTAGTTCATCTAGAATACTTATTCTCAATTATATGTATGTGTTATTTTATAAGGCTACAAACAAATAGATGAAATGTTTCCATCCAACTCTGTTAAAAATTGAAACTCTCACCTTAGAGGTAAAATCATAACATTATTTCTAAATATAATAATATGTCACCTCAAATACATAAGAACACATCATTATTTATATATTATAAATAATAATCATCAAAATAGTTTACTAGAATGTATTACCTTGTTACTCATATTTTTATATCATAAAATAAAAACCACTTTACCAAAAAATAAATTTTAACTATCTGGAAAAACATCACCCATAACCATAATAATCAATACAATATTGTATAGAATATAGCCAGTAAAATTCAAGGATAACGTTAAGTGGTTTTATACTTATTAATATTAATTCCAAAATAATTTATCTCTTATTATAAAGAACTAAAACTGCACTCCTCATCCAAAATATATCAACATCAAATGAGTGTAATAAGATTAAATGTCTTATATATCAATTCTACTAGAATATTTTACCCATAAACTTGGGATTTGGTTATAAAATAATGTATGGAACATCAATTAATCAAAATCGATTAAATAGGGGAGTAAATAAAAATCAAACATCCGAGCAGCAGAAGTCCCTATACATTATGATATTCCATTTCCAAGAGTACGCATCTAAAAAATAATTCACATGGACCTTAATTACTGCATTTAACTACACTCTATCTAATTGTCATTTAATATCTACCATTATTTCCTATTATGTATCTTATTTATTTTTGTGGTCGAAAAGGATATTTTATAGAATATAAATATGTCACCTAATATTAAAAAAGGCAACAGGATGGTTCGTCAACCATATCACTCACCTTATTCCTTCGTTAATTGTGATTCATGGATAGACATAAAAAAGATATATCCAAAACATAATTAATAAAGTCCTCAGAATCTCTAGGTCCCACCAAATGGTCACATACCCTATGTAAAAGTGAAATCTCATTGGTAGTTGAGTTCAATGACATAACATGAACATTTTTTTCTTAAAACATAACTACTATATAAGCTCAAATTAGAAACTAGTTGATGTGTACTCTCGGAAAAATATATATTAATTTTCAAAAAAGTAGTCACTATCTCATCCTTTCATAGTATTCTTGTAACATAATTATAAAAGAATATTCTAAACTACCTATGGTGATTTGGCCACAATTTCCTCTTAAAATTTTGATATCTATATATTCCATTGGTATTAAAATTTGATTAATTTTTCATTATGTATATATAATATACACCAAACTCTCATACAAAAATAATACTATGTTGTATCAGTAACTTCAATTCATTTTTCTCGATCCTATGAGTCTCATATATAAACTCATTCATACATAACTACTACAACCAATTCCATTAGTTCATATACACATTGTGTTATTCTATGGATAAAATCCACTTTTGACATGATAATTATCTCAAAAAATTACTTCTAAAGAAACATTAGGATTATCTACTATCTAGTTCACATGAAGATTAATTTCAATGTCTTTAAAAATAGTGTCATTATCATTAGTTATAATAGTTCTATCCAACATTGGATTTTTCTACATCTATAACTCACCAAATTTCTTCGTCCCTGAATTTTAAGCCTATATATTCACTCTTGAACCAAATATCATATTTTCTTGAAGAATCCTTCCTTTTTTAACCCATTTTATCATCATGAAACTATAATAACTATGAAAAGATAAAAGAAATGTGACTAAAGATATATTCAGTGAATTTTTAACCATAATAACACATCAGCTATATTCCTAACTATATATCTACAATTTTGACCCCACATATTTTCAATCACCCCAATAACAACAAAACAATCATCATAACCCATTACTATTTGAATAATAAATCTACTCTCATCATTGTTTTTATGAAACATTCATGTTTGTAAAGAAATGTAGCCTAAGACAATCCACTATATGGATTGAAGGTCTTTCCGAATTCCCAAGGGCTAGACAGTAGTTCATTTCATTCAATAATATACTATAATGATTAGATTATCCTAGTAAATTAAAATAAATAATTTTATTAACTTACACAAACTCTGGTTTGCGAAAAGTATACATTGGACTCTCATGTATTTAAAATAAATAGATAAAAATAAAATATCAATCCAAATGAGGAACAAATATTATAAACATTCACATGGTATGTAACCAATGAAAGTTATTATTGACATCCTAGAAGATCAAAAATAATTTTATAAACAAAATTATTATAAATTTAGAAGAACAAGAAAACGATAGTATATAATTAGATTAATTATCGTATAAAAAAGAATCATGAAAATAAATAAACCAGATCTACCACATTAATATTTATATGTGATCCATGGTAAAAAAAATATACCGTAATATTTGACAAAAGATGTGTTGAAAACATTTGTTCTCAGTTCGAAACCTATACACCAATATAGAACTAGAAATATTCTTACATACACACATGTGTGTATGTAGGGTGTGAGATAAAGAGACCAACTTTTTTTTCCACTAAATAGTCTATAATTTTTTATGATAAATTATTTCAAAAATTATTTTTAGAAAATATAAATGGATGGTGATATTTTCCAAATGGAAAAATAAATACTGTACCATACATTTATATCCCTTTTTCAAAATACAAGGTTACACCCTTTTTAAATAATAAATCACTACTATCATTAAAAATTAAATTGAAACCGATGAAAATAATTGATAAAATCCTTTAAAATATAATTTACAATGACCTTCTTATATAGAGGATTATCCGACGTTTAAATATAAATAATATTTAATCATTTCAGAATTGTGTAATTAAAAATTAAAATAATAAAAACTGCACAAATTTACATTTTCCAAACTCTTTGTGGAACTCTTTTCCAAAAAATTTTTACATCTAAACCAGAATAGAAGAAAGATGGACATAATAACCTATAACCATCATATCAAGAGCTATAATAAATTTATTAAATAATACGAAATGATCCCAAAATATCAGGTGGAATATAAATGTATAAAACAATTTGTGAAATGTAAATCCCTATGATGATGTCATTATATCAAATAAATTAGAGTCATGGGACAATCACATGGTCCTATTGAGAGAAAATAATTGATTTTACATGGGGTATTTCTATCATGATTATATTGTCTTCTTAATGATATAGACACATGAATCATTTTCATGAGGGGATGACCCATTTCAAGAGAAAAATCTAAACTAGGTAACCTATTATGTCATAATCTACACAGTTTTGAAATTCTAGAATGATATATACCAGAATGAATCTTATTGGGGTCTTTTCAAATCCATATAATAATAAAAAAGGGAACAAGTCAGCTAATAATCTACACATGTACAAAAAACTGGACCCCAAACAGAGCTACCTTAGGTTCCTATAAAACAAATAATATTGGAGGTATGAAATCAAAAAATCACATGACATTCATATAAATAAATAAATAATACAAATTACCGTAATAAATATTATTTCTCCTCCAACACTGTCTCAGTATATAACCCATTTCAATATCATATAATCACAAAATAATAATCATCAACACATAAAGGTAAAAATTATAAACATCTCATAATAACAATGAGATCACTATTATGGTGTGTATTCTTCATGTAAATTCATTTTTATGAATGTCTAAATGATTATTTTGGTACTATTTAAAAAAATATAATAAAAAATCATTAAAAACTGAACGATAAATTTATACATTGAAAACCCCTCTTCCCTCTTGTTACATTAACCCAAATTTTAAATCACCAGTGTCATTTAATATAATTATTTAATAATTGGATAATAACATAATAATTCAAAAAACATTTAACCCTTAATTTATCATAAAAATCATTTCAAATAGATTTGTAGAAAATTTTAAAAAAAATGACTGGCCATCAATTTTGGAAAAAAAAATTACAAAAGAAACTCATTAAAATCATTTATTATTTATTTAGAATAAATTAAAAAAAAATTATAAATCCATCATGGGTAGGAAATATAATTATAAAATCATAGTGAACTATTATTGAAACCATAAAACACTTCACCAGAAGAAAAATAAGGGATTTTATCAAAAGAACTACAAATTTTAAGAGGAACCACTTTCCTTCAATAGTGGAATACAAATCAAGAATGAAAATGACATATACATTTACTAAATAACATAGAACATCATTACAAATACTCATCCCAAATTTTTTTACCCACATTGCAATTAGGGTTTATTGAGTAAATTAAAACTAAGGGTGTCAAAAATAATGAGATGTGAAAAAGAAAAATTCATGTCTAACCATGATGAATTCTGATCTAACAAAGGAAAATAATCCATGGAATAATGGTGGAGTAGGGGAGAAATTCCTTGAGTCATTCCCATGAATAGAAAAACTATATGGGAGGAAAAGATGGTAGAACCCCTTGAAACAGAATTAAGGTATAAAAAAATATATAATTTAAAATTATGGACATTCATCTCATGATGAAACCTAACAATTACAACACATCCTATAATCAAGGAAAAATAACTAACACACCAACTATGTTCGCATCAGAGAATGATCCTACCACATCATAGTGTGTCCACCCAATGTGCATTCAATCATATCATGGAACATGTTTGTGATACCTACATTGAAAAATAACCCTACATCTAGGGATGGGTCACAATGAAACCTCCATGATCATGGTATGACCCCTTTTGTAATACTAATATAATCACACCCATGAAATGGCCATTTTGACATACTTATGTGGTGGTGAAACCCCCTGTAGATGGAATATAGGAAAACATAAATTCCAATCATGATGCAACCCTCCTTAGTTTTGGTGCTATCCATTGTACTGAGGACGAGGGAATTATAAAATTTTTAACTTGATTATATCCCCCAAAAATGCCTTCAGATTTCTGAAAAACAAATAATAGAAGAATAAAATAAACATCATTGATTATGGGTGTCAAAAAATATATTATAGAAATCATATTACTCCCTTTGAATTTCTATATAGTATATAGGGTCCTTGAATATGTCTTAGAGGCTCATGTTTTCAATACAATTTTGTTGATCCATTTCACAATCTATGATCCAAAAAAATATAAACCTTACCTCCAATGAAATACTTACTATTTACTTCTGTAATCAATGTCATATAATTTTAAAATTTGATACCATTAATCACAACCATCATTCACAAAGACTCTACCCAATCCAATAATGAGTTTGAGTATAACCCCAAATCATGCCTTTAATTAGTCACTAGTTTGTGACTATACATATGGTTATATCATCACACATATAAGGAAGAAACATTCTTTCCTAAATTAAATATATAAAATTAAATATATTTTATAATTTAATTCAGAATTCATCAATGAGAATAATTTATACAAATTCATGTCATATTCTATAAAGAAAATCCTCAAATAAAAAACTACAATATTTCTAAAATCCACAATGTTTTTATTTTGTGTTATACTAAAACCAAGTCATATAATAACTCTCTCATGCCTAACACTCTGGTGCTTAAAAATAACAATAAACCCTCTCTTGATAATGGAAAAAATAATATGAATTTTTGATGTGTATATAAATAAACACATTTGTTACCGCTCTAAATCTCTCACATGTCCATATGAATAAAGATTACTAATTACATTAATTATTTAACAAATAATATAAAAAAATAACTCCAATAATATATCCAGACTCAAATATCTAACCACTTCATTTTTAAATAACATCAATACATATTCAAACCGACATCTCATCCTTTATACATATCATCATATTACCACTATAATAATTCCCTCATTGAAAAATACATATCCATGTAGATTCCCACCAATAGGGGCTTCACTTTTGTATCACCTCTATCATGTAAATGTCAAACCTTAGGAAATGTTATAGTAATCCATTATCACTGCTACATTGTTATCCATTTGTATGGAATACACAATGATATCAAAAATATTATTTCTGATTGTATCCACAAGTAAGGATTCATGAAGGGTTATTAGGTATCTACAAATGGGGAATCTATTAATAATTTGATTTCATTAAGACGTTATCCCAACTTTTTTAGTCTCACTATATTTTATACTTTACAATCCTAGGGAATCACAGCTCCTTAAGTATTATTTTCACATATAAATATCACAAATCAACTCTGCCTAGCCATATTATCCACACCAACATCATAAAATACAAAACATCATCAAATAAAATAAAAACACCCATATCCAAAAATACATTATTTCCATCACTATAATGAATTTAAAATATATTTAAAAACCCTAAAGCATGTCACTCATACAAATTTCATGATTTATAATATCCCATCATGTCAATATAATATTCTTCCCAATATTTATACCATTGTTCTAGTCAGAGAGAGTATAACCAAAACATAAAACTAATATTTCTCATTTTCTAGGAATAAATTCAATCCACAATAATATATATTATCCAACACATATCATGTACAACACTAAAACAAAAAAAATACATCATTCCATGTATATAACATATCTATCCCTTTTTTTATTCACAGTAGACATATTATCTATGTGTTATTACTTGATTCCTGGACCACCAAAAGTATTATATCATTATGGATTCATCATATATAAATATAATCAAATCTTATAGTCCATATTATAAGTCATGTGGCCTAATGACAATGTGAAATGACCTAGTATAAATAACACCACCCCATCTCATTCACAATTAAAATGTTCCAATAATTCTAGAATATGGCATGACATAATGAAAATATAATATAGTCTTATGTATCACACTACCAATCCATTCACATTGCTCCCAAATGCTTCTTATCACATTTCAATAATGTTGAACAATGCCTTGTGATGAAATGAAGTGACCCATGAAATGTTTATAAATTTCAACATCTTGACTCCGAGGTATTTCCTACTGCTTTCCACTACAAATAATCAAAGTTTATATTATTTTAATTTATAAATATATCTAAATAACCAATTAATAAATATTAATATTAATATATCATCATAACCATATACTTAATAAGTACTTTAATAATTATAAAAAATAATAAAAAATATTTCAATAATTTATAATCATCCACCATATTCTCAATGTTCGCAATCAATAATTTTTACTTATTTTATATCTTAATTATATTCACAATAATTTATCATACTAATTTAAAATAATTATCAATTTATGTAATAATAAATTGATTTTAAAGTCTGTGATTTTTTAATTTTTCTATAAGAATAATTATTCAACTAATTCCATATTTGTTAATCATCTCAAATTTCAATTCATTATAAATTTTTTCTATAGAGATTATTATAAATAAGATTGAATAATATAATGAATTATCATATAGATTTACAAAAACTTTAAAAATGATGAGAATTAAATTAAAAAATCTGAATTTTAGGAAAAATCGTAACCTTCAATCATTTTATAATAACTCACAATCATTCAACCGTAATTATAGTCCTCATTTCCCCTTCTGTAATATGACCTTGAATTATTACCAATGGTTATATTTTGTGATAAAATTGGGATATATTAGATATATTATAGGCTCGTATATTAAATTAATTACATGGATGTTGAATTCGTCACATTTATTTCCTCAATCATGCCCCATTAATTCTATACATTACCATACATTAAGAAACATTTCCTTTCAATTAAAACTATCAAGTAAAATTTATTCTATTAATTCCCTCATAAAATCCATTTGATTATCATAATATAGAAAATTTAGATATCCTATATTAATTCCATATCACCCTCTTATTATGAAATACCTCTCATTTAATATCAAATATGTTATAATAAAATTACATGTAAAATATTAATTACTTGAGAGATTAAATAATAAATAATATTCACCACAACCTTATATAGTGTGTTAAATCCCATCACATCAGAAAATTTTAAAACCACTACCAATGTGTAAACATTAGAACATAAATCCAATAATTTACTACAATTTAATTTTAGACAATAAATGTATTATTTTACCCATAAAAATATATATATATATATTTTCACAGACAAAAAATATAATTACTTTTTGGTCTCTACATATATCTTTATTTTATAATTTGTCATTAATAATATGAAAATGTTGAAGTATTTTGTTAAACTTTTTAATTATTTTTTGTTTTATACATAAATCTATAGGGGTTCAAAACCATTAAAAACGATGAATAAAATTTTAGGATATTTTTATCGATTATGAAAACTAAAAACATTTAATCACAAAATCAAAGAATTATTTTAAAGTGGTCAAAACACTAATTATTATAATGAAATGTTAGGTAACCACTATAAAATATCAAGATATATGCATATATCACTTCCTTTTTGACTTATCTATGTTTAATATAGTTCAATTCATGTGTGAATATTTCAAGACACCATCTTCTAAAGAAGTAAGGGTAAATATGTTATCATATTATATAATATTTAATAATGTTCTTGAATGTCACTATCTATAAAAAAATATAAATATTTATAATCTAATAAAAGTAATTTATGTATAATAATTTATAAACCCATTATAAATCAAAAAGTGTTATATGAAAGTAAATATGTAAATTTTTTGATCTGAGAGAGGAATTTCAAGTACACGTCTAAAAAAAATAGAACTCAAACATTATATGAATGGGTCCATGAATGATTTTTGGAACAAATTAAACATCATTATATTAGATAATGTAGAAATAAAATGTTCTATAGTCAATGAAATAAAACATAATAAAAATGATGATAAATATAAAAAATAAAATTGAAATAATAATAGTAATTTTATGATAAAATAATGAAATTTATACTCATAGTAATTAGATATGTTTTTTAAAAGTACAAAATAAATGAAATGATATTAAAGGTGTTGTTGTTAAAAAACCCCTATATATAATATCAAGATTCAAGTAAAATATGTAATAAATATTATTCTAGGAAAATTAAGTAATATAAATGATACTTTTTTAAAATATAAAGAAATATGATGAGGTTAAAATGAAGAAGGTAAACTTTATGAAATTAAAGGATTAAGAAAAATATAAGTGGAATAAATCAACAAACATAAAAAAGAACAAGGGTCATTCTCCCTCTTATTACAATTTGCGGAAAATCACTAATATTATAATACTCCACTAACTAGGATTAGTGTTTTACCTCCACCCATAAAATGTATATTGGTAATGTTAATAAAGTGAATATTTTTTCATTATTTGAGTTATATACTTATATTACCTCACCTATAATTTAAATTAAGTACATTAGTTTTTTTACATATGATCGATATATTTGACTATATATAGGTTTCATCATTGATGGATAAATTCCTTTCATAATTAATTATAGTACACAAAAAAAAAGATAGTTATCATTTGAATATAATTCATTGAAACCCAAATAATCTCAAAGAATATAGATAGATCACATACAAAAGAGTATAATAGTACATTACTTTTCAACCCTTCAAAATTTTTAATGGAATATTTCATAATGATATTTTTAATTATTTTATAAATGAAATATAAAAAAAATTATTATATCAAACAATCTAGGAATAATATGATTATTGAAATTGGGAAGCTGAACATAGAAAAAATGGATGATGATCGTCATGTAAAATTAAATGTGAAATGTACTTCCACTAAGAATTCCATTGCTAAAATGGAGGACATGATTAAAAAACCTTTTTATAAACTCACTCAATATAATCCTAATAAGGAATATTTATACGATTAACTTGATGTTAATATATTTTAATTGGTAAAATTAAAAGAGTGCTATTTGGATTTATTATAAAAAATATGAACAAATTGTTCTAATTCATTTCAATGATTATAGATATAATCACACACCGAAACATTATAGAAGGGAAGCACAATATTTTGTGATAAACATGTTTTATATTACTAAATAAGAAGTAATTAATTAGTTTTTGTAGACAAAGGAATATCTATTTTACATTTATTAATTTTTTCCTCATAATTTTTTGGGTAGTAAAAACGATGGTTTATTTCATGGAGATCTAGAAGATCAGTATTTTAAAGCAATTAGAAACTAAGATTAAAGAGTTTGGGAAGACGTGTGAAGCTGTTTACTATAATTTTTTTAATGTATTTTACGTTTAAAACATTATCTCTATATTATGAATATTCGGAAAAAATGATAGAAATTTATTTTTATTTTATTCCATTTATCCTGAATAAATGAAAAATTTTAATTATCCTTAGATTATTATGTTCCATTTTATTTTTTAATACGATTCATTTATTCTATAGAAAAAAAGTGGTAGAATTTTTTTAATGATAACTATTTCTTATTGTGAAAAAATGTAATCATTTTGATGAATATTTTAAGGGGGTATATTCTTGTTGATGATTGCAAAGTAGGATAGGAAAACATTTAGGGATATTTTTTTATTTTAATCTATTTTATATTAACAACCATTCTTTTTGAATATCAAAATGATAATTATTTATATCCATTTAGTAAAATGGCATCCCATACATCATTTGATTTTTAAATAAGTATACTCTCTATTAATTTATTTAACATTTAATTATTAATTAATTTAACTGGGTTATATATTTCAATCAAAAAAATTATACAAATTACCATTATAAAAACCTCAAAGAAAAATATATAGAGCCACAATGCATTTATTAAAATTAAAACATTAGTAGTATTATGATAATAGATGCAAATTTGATCATTAAATTACATAAAAAGTTTAAATTACATCTTATAAACACATAAATCATTTGTATTTCTCCATAGTTTATCCATTGAACATATAAGTTAATATTCATTATTTCATTTATAAATAAGATATATTATATTGGTGTGAGCATAGACACTCAATAGAGGGTAGAATATAGTGTAATATAATATTAAATGTGAATAAATAATAAAATAAATTCAATAAAAATTTATGCTTAATATAGAAGTATATGGCCACATGGATAACAATAATAGATAACATAGTTATGGAAGAAATAAATTTTTAATTCAAAACAGTAATATTCAAGACTTGAGATAAGGAATGACAACATTAACATGAATGACATATCCAAATACTTCATAGACAAATGGATTTGCATACAATAAATAGAAAATATATTTATTCTCATGAGACCAATAGATACATTTAGAGGATTCATAATTCTTGTCCCGTTCCACAAAATTATAATTTTAATACTATAATCATATAAATGTAATAAATTGATTAATAATGTAATATATAATTTTACCTAACGGTAAGAATACAAAACCATGGATATAAAATCAGAAATAATGTACATTTAAGTAAAAACTATTTGAAAAAGGAATAATTTACTAGTAAGATAAACATATTTACTTTTTTTGTTTACACTATTTAGTTTTGATTATGAAATAATGGGTGTTAGTATCATAATGAATAAAGGGTACACGATAAATTGAAAAGTAGATAAATAAAAAAATATTAACATTTTTTGGAATATATCCATGATATAAATAATATAGAAATTTAAGAAAAGGATAATGTAATGAGAGAGATAGATAGTGATAAAGAACAAATCATGAAATGAAAATAGGAGTGGTAGATACCCTTGAAATAAATATCATCAGTAATAAGTCAAGAATTTCTCAAATATTTGGTAACAACATAACTTAATACAATCAACACTCCAGTGATAAGTGTAATTGTATGAACCTTGTAAATGTATGTTTTTTATTTATTAAATATCAACCCTCATGTATTTTGATCTTTTATAGGTGTTATAGTGATCAAAGGGGCTATGTTTTCTAAGGCCATGTTTTTTGGGTGGATAGATATACCCTTCAGTAGATATTCCACTAGAACCCTAGGGGGAATCCACTATAGTTCCAATTTCACTATGAGAGGCCCATAGACACTGGATGACCCACTAGAGTTTTTTGGGGGGATTATTTTGTTTTAAATAAATAAATAAATTTGAAATAATTGATTATATTAAATTATAATGTATATTTTTTCATCCGCATTTAAAATAATGTTTTCTTCAACTCAACCCCTCAAAATCTATTAATCTCTTCCTATTACTAAGGTAGTTATTCTTTATGTATGGTTATATATTAATGTTTTCTACTATATAAAAGTGATTTTATGTTATTTTAACACTCTTATTCCATATTTTACAATTTTTGATGACTATCTTGTCAAGTTTTGATGGATGAGATTTAATACATAGATTTTGTTATGTATTAAAATTTATATCATTGGAATCCATTTAAACAATAAATATTTGAGAGGAAATATTCTCTCGAGTCTACAAACACTTTCCCAATCTTATCCCAAACAGATCTATTTATATCCCTGTTCAAATGATGTGTGGTTTTTATGATCTAATTATTTCGACCTATGATTTATAGTCAAATGGTTTATTCTTATACTTCATAATTAAAGAATCGTGATTACACCATATGTGGTCCAATGTCAATTGTTATGAATAAAAATTTATCAAAAATAGTAGACTTCCAAAATTTATTATTACTAGTGGAATTTGGTTGATGAACATTGGTGTTATTTGGTTTAATTTTAACTTGTGGCCTTCTAATGGTATCTATATAGTGTTTCCTTAGTAAATGTAGTGTTTTAAAGTGAATATTTAATGGTAGAAGACATAGGCAAATATTGCAATGGGAAAGTGGTTATGTGAAAATTATGACAAAAAATGTGATATATGTTTTATTTAGAGTTGGGTGTGTTTTAAACCGCTTGGGAACTTTAAATCATATTTGTTAATATTATTATTCATTTAGAATTGCTATTTAAATTGATAATTTGGAATTTTTATTGAGAATATATTATGCAATAAAACTATTATGATTTACTTGTATTTGTGTTATATGAATCTAATTGGGAAATAATGTTGTCCATGGAAATGTGGGAGTTATAAAATGGTCGTATGAATTATATCCGTTGATTATGCCATTTATGTAGGGAGATATAAGGAATGGTGAAATGGGAATTCAATCAAACCATGAATATGTGGGTCTCGATGGAAATTTTCTATGAAATAGTATGATTAAATCATAAAATAGATGGTTTTTTTGATGATATGGGATGAGATATGTGTTTTGGTAAGAGTTTATTTTCTTCAAAAGACCAATGTTAGTTATTTCCTTTTAAAATCCAATTATACATTAATTTGAATTAAATTTTACTTATAGTTTATTTTAGTTGTTTGTGTTATATAGGATAAAAATCTAAAAATATTATTTATTTTGAAATATTTCTGTCAAATAGAAAGTTAAAATCTAAAGAACATAGGATTCCTAAATGATTTTGTAAACTATATTTTCAATTGTTGTAGTTTTATAGACTTATATCATTGAAATATGTTTTGTTTTTTGTCTATTGACTTCATCATAAGATGTGTGTTTCTACATCTTATACTATTTCAACTAAACATGGGGTTTGTGGAATCTGGCCACTGAAGTATTGAATATAGATACTATCATAAAATCATGTAAAATAATAGTGTTATCTAATTCTATATTATCATGTTATCAAAGTCTGTAATATATTTAATTCAAGAGTACTTTGAAATTTTATTTTCCTTTTGACTTTTTTAATAAATAATATATTTAGATAGTATATTATTTTAATGCTCTAAATATTACTTATTAAAAATATCATGTTTCAGATCATATGATAGAGGAGATTACAATGTGTTTAACTAGGCCACATTAGATTAGTGTGATTAGTATATTTTAGTTGGGATGTTCTTATTTCTACCAATCATGGAGATCATTGTATTTCATGTGTGAAAAAAGAGAATTTTTATATAGTCCAATATTTATTTACATCCTTATTCTAGATATAATACAAAGTTAAAAGTTTCTTATTGATGTTATTCCATGTTGTAAGTCATATAACTTGGATCTGGTCTGGTGATTCCCCATAAATTGTGCATAAAAAGTGAGTTTTTAATAATATACATTTACAGAGTATATAGATTCTATCCCTTACTCAATGATTTTTTAATTGTTCTATGTTTACTATTTATTTTATTTTATATATTTCCACCACATTGAAATTTTATATACCTTAATCCATTGATCAATCAAAAAAATATAATTATGATAACATTATATATGATGTGGTAGGAATATTATAAGACATTTTTAATCTATAGTTCACCTTCCCCTTATTTTTTTCCTTTAATCATTATCATGGATAGAATTTTGTGTCAATGTAATACTCTACATTGGATACTAATATTTAATTTTAGTTTTCATTAGTTTAAAATAAAAATCTCATTTTACTTCTGCTAACTATGTTTTATAAAAAATATTTCTTATTTATAATGGTATGAGTATATGTCTAATATTTTGACACTCATTAACCAAATCAGCCTCCAATTCATGGTGTTAGTGACAATAGATATTAGAGAGAATGGATGGAGAAATATAGCATTAATATTAGATTATAGATTATTAGTATGTTGATAATATTTTATAAGTTTTTAGAGAAGGATGATTCTACAACTATTAGATTTGAATGATCTGAATTTCATCTATATTTTTGAGTTTAAAATACTTTAATATAAATAATTCAATGTAATGTATATTAATTTTTCATCATGTCAAAAGTCTTGCGTAATATGGAAAAATATTGTAGATATATACATCAGAAAATCATAGTATTTGGACCCTAATTTGGAAATAATGAGAGTATATTATCAAGGATTCGACATTTTGACTGGAGAGTATATAGATAAAATACATCATAGGTTTTTGGTGATATGTAATAATATATAATCCCTTGGTCATAAATTAGTATTTCATGGTTAACATGTTCAAAAATTCATATACATATTATCAAATGAATGGGAATCTAAAAGATCTGATATATACGATGATTATAAATTTATCACTATGATAAATTATTGTGATCTCAATGGAAAAATAACGTAATATTGAAAAATAATGAAAAATGATCTTCTAAATGAATTAAAGAATAATTTAATAACATGTATATTTTATTTTTTAGTATTTATTGATAATGTAAATATTATATAATCCACTGACATTTAATTTAATTATATCTACTTGATATTGGCTAAGAATGTGTTTTCCCATATTGAGAGGAAAATGTATAAAAGTGGTAATTTTTAATGATATTACATAAAGTATAGAAATTATATAAATATAAAATTTAATTGAAATGATAATATATATGAAGTTATTTTTTGTTAATATAAATGTATAAATAATATAAAACAAAATAGTCTTGAGGACCAGAAGAGGGATAAGAGAATATTATTTTAATTCTCTTAAGAGGATACAATAGAACAAGATTGTGGAAATATTATACACGTGGTGTGAAAGTGGTGGAGAAATCACATCTAAGTGTTCATAGGAGGATAGTGATAACAATGAAAATAGTTTGAGAATCTAAACTATTTACATAGACATATTAAAAGAAAAAAATTATTAATGGCTAATAGTGTTAAATGATTATATATATAACATTACGACAATGTTATACTTGTTATCAAAATTTAGAAACAATTAGTTTATAATGAGGAAAGTGAAAAATTATTGAGAAATATATACAACCCTCATGAAAGGAAATGTAGGAATATATTGATGATGTGGAAAATTACCGTGTGAAATTATGTACATCTTTTAGAGTACACATGCTATAATTGTTTTAGGATCAAATTAAGCCAAATAAATAAATAAATTAAGTTTCAAAGGCTATAGTGATGTTGGAAAGTCACTTCTACTTTTAATGGAATACCACATCATGTACTTCAACAGATGATGGTCTAGAAAATGTTTTGAATGAAAATATGATCACTACTCAATAACTGTATACGCCATGAAAAAATATTTCAATATTGATAAAAGATAAAATTATTTTTATTTAATGAAATGATAAAAAAAATATAAAAACTATCTATTTTTTTAAAAATTACATAATATAATAATGATAAAGGAAAAAGTGTTCCATTCATACAATATGTCAACAAAAGATTCCAAATGATATACATTATTATGAATTTGATAATTTTATTAATAATGTATACTATAGGTAGAAAGAATTTTGAAAATAATGGGGGTTAGTTGAGGCCTACGAAAACTACTTATGTACATGGATGTGAATATATCAAATTATGTGTTTATTATTAATAAAAGTATTTACATCCCAGAATAAAACCTTTCTTACTATGTGTTGGTGAGGAGGAAAGAAAAACAATAACTGTTCTCCCAATATAATTCTATAATTCCAATGAACCTTGGAAATTTATTCAATGAAATTTTTTGTTTATAATCATTATATAACTATAAATATATGTGTATCGAAAGATTAATTTTCTAAAAGTATCAGATCAAAGGACGTCTATCTACTAAAGAATTATATCTCAATACATGAAGTCGATGTATACCAACAGCTGAATTTATATCACTAGTACAATGTATCATTTTATTTATTACCCATTTAATGTTATAAAATTTCCAAGAATATATTTAAAATAATTATGTATGTACCTAATATCATGGGGAATATTATTTATGTACTCATTTAATGTTAACCAACTAAGGACCGATTTGAGTGCACCTCTGCTCCAGATATATGCTACTTCAGGACTTCGGGGATCTGGGGGTAGAGGAACCGTCTAAAGGTTTCAACAATTGGGAGGTTCCACAAACGGTGGATGAGGGAGTCTGCACATTGCATGAAAAGGCCTCTTTTGCAGAGGTGCTATGCTCGGTTGGTGGCAAGAGAGATAGAGGTGTTAGGCCCTTTGAACAAGCTGGTAAGGATATGGTTGCTGTCTGGGAGGGCTCTATAGCGGTTGAAGGTATTGAGATGGCCAACCGGTTTGATGTTCTGGTTGTTGATGACCCTGAGAATGCGATGACATTTTCTGGAAGAGCATCTAGTGATGAACATTCATGCTGCTTTTCTAGTGATACAAAGGACGAGGACCAAGGGAGAAGGTACCCTAGTCCAAGGCAGAGCAAGAATAGAAGGGGTAAACGGAAGGAGAAAAATGACTACTCATATTTACCATTAGTGATGGAGACCCAATAGGCGAAGAAAGCGAAGGACAAACTGATGGATTGTGACGCCCACACCCCCCAAGGGGGGCTGCCTGGAATGGGAGAGAGGTGAAAATCCTCTTGATATGCTTATGATTTGGGATACAGTTATGCTTGATACTGTTCTAATAATCAACGCTTCCAAGGAGATGGTAGAAAGAATGATGATGAAGAATCTCATGTGAGCACCAATGATGAGAAGATTGACTGGATGGACAACCAGGATTTGATTCTGGTACGGGGATTTAACAACGGAATGGTCAATGTCGAGGAGTACATCCAATCTTTGGGAAAGCTAGCATTTAGGTTTGAATATCCTCTGATGGAGCAACCAGACATCATGGTAAACACTATATCATGGAAATTGTTTAGAGAGATTAAAACATGTTGGCTGAAATTTCGTTTTAGTAACTTTGTTCATTCCTTCAGTGTTTGAATCGATTTCTCACTTTCTTCCTTAAAAGTGTTTGATAATAAAAATTTAATTATGGAGTGAATAAGAAATAAATTAATTTAGAGAGAGTATATAAATTTCTATGATAGAATTAATCTTGATCCATCATTTATAGAATAAAATAATGAATGTTTATTAGAAGATAAATTCTATAGGATTAAGCATCTATGTTATTAATTTTATTACAATTTTTGTAACGTCTTGATTCCGAGTGCTGCCCAAAGGTGACCTGTACCCTGTTGGTCACACGAACTCAAGTGTATTTACCTAAAGGCTAGAGGCTACCAACTAGTAGTGAGAGCCAAGGTCTAATAATGGGGAAACAATTACCTCATTTGTAGAGTATACCCAAAAAAATAAAAAATAGTAAACAGTACCAAAAGCTGGAATAAAATACAAATGAAGAAAACAACAGAAGAGTGGTTGTCTAAAAAATTTAAGCATATTTAAATAAATCATACATGTCACATTTATCTAGGAAAGTATCCAAAAATGTCACTATGCTGGTAATACTATACTAAAACCAATGTATTGAAGAAAAAAATAGTGAACTCCAATAGCATCTCAAGCCTCATCTTGGTCCCATGTTCTCTAACTCCAACAGTAGCCAAGTACCTGATGAAGAAGGGAAGTTGACATTATATGTACCTGCAACCATATAATCTGTTTGGGTCCAAAAGCATGACTCAATCATGGTGTGATATGAATCATAGTAGGAAATCACCAAATGATATGTTACTATCTGTTAGGGAATATATATAGGAGGTAATATGTAGAAATGAATTATTAAACTATGAAGTACTGAATGGTAAATAATACTAAAGTTTTCAATTATATTCATTTACATTTATAAATTTTTTATTTTGTTTAATAATGAAATCATGTGATCTAGACTAAGCATTTCACTCCCCTTGTAATAGAAAAACAGATGTCTCATAAGACAATATAATAATCTATTAATACTGATTCTAATCATGATTTATGAAATGGAAGACTTATCAAAATCAATATGTCATTAAAAATCAACCCTCTGGTAATTTCTCATAGTCTAACCCCTACAGTTGTACATATCATCAATTCAATAAATAATGACCCTTCAGGATGCTCACACAGTCTAACCCTATTGGTCCCACATATCACTAATCATTTAAAAATGACCACTTGGGGTAGCTTTCAAAATGAATAACCCCCATGGTATGAATAGACACTATAAATTATAATGATCCCTTGTCAACTCTCACTATCAATTCCCTATAGTCCAATATTCATTTAATAATGACCCTCCATGTAGATCTCCTGGTCTAACCCCTTTGGTCTATGACTACCCTAAAGCTCTCACAATCAATACATTTTCATCAATATAACAACAATTATAAAAAATGACCCTACCTTGGGAAGTTCTCAAAATCAATCCCCCATTTCCATTCTTTAACTATTTTAATCACATGCATCTCATATAATGAATAACTGCATCCAAACAACACAATTCAAGGAAAATAGATCCACATAATAGGAATTCTAGACCTAAAAACTCATATACTATAAAATGATGGAAACACCGCCAAAATTAAGTAATAAAACCTTATGCAAAAGCAATAATTCTTCTTTAATCATCTAAAATGTAACATTTATTAAAAATGGTTAAAATCCAAAACATCATATACCCCAAACATGGGTATTCGATACTTTAGGAATATATAATCTGAATGCAATGAAAGGAACTATCCACATACCTTGATGTTTTCAGAAGAATACTCTTGAATATCGGCCCTTGAATCGGCCTAGAACGATGTAGATCTGCAAAAATTTAAAAACCATTATTCCTTGAAAAACCCAGGAGGGATGAATAATTAGGAATAAAGGATGTAGGGGAAAATAAAACTCAACAGTTGGAATCCAACACACCTGATGACGTCATAAATGGAGGTCAAATGGAAAATCGATTGGGGTTTGAAGTTTGGGGTAATATCATCGATCTCCTGTATGAAAAATAGGAAGAATGAGACCGTTCTAAATGTGACACACGACATTTCACCAATCCATCAAATAAAAAGAAAAGTACACAACGTGTTCATTTAATATACACACATTGTACTATCTTGAACTAGCTCCCTCTTTTAGCGATCATCTAGGTCACCCATATGGCCATGTACTTGGCCGTTACACGGCTTGAACACAGATATACGTGGTAACCGGGTACACGTCGTGTACTTAAAATTACACAGTGTGTACTTGGTAAAATTAAAAATTCATCATTTTCAAAAAAAACCTGAAATAAAGATACATAATGGAAATGATGATCTGGTTTCTTACAAACATCCCTCTTAAATAAATTCTTCCCCAACTTTCCATTAAAATGGATGTGAAGAAGAAACTTCAAATAACTCTTGAAACTAAGATCATATGTAAACCAACCTATCACATGTCTCATCTTATACTCGCATGTGCTACCAGAGCACCCATACTAGAAAAACAGACATACCACAGATAACCTTCATGTTCTGATACAGAATTATAATGTGATTCTCTTGAAGGATTCATGCACCTCTAAATCTACCTCATCCGGTTGAAAAACTGAAGATGAGTCTAAAAATAAACTCTGTAGCTAAGAAACATGGAAGATGTCGTGCATATCCTGTTACCTCAGAATTAACTGCAGTCAATTGGAACTTTGCCGACACTCCCCAAAACCTTATATGGCCCTATGTATCTCGGTGAAAGCATCCACTATCTCCTAACCCACTGATGTCCCAAACATGGTGTGACTCATAAAAAACCAAATATCTTTCCTCGAACTGTAGATGTCATCTCCATCAATAAACATAATATATCTTTAGAGAATGTGCAATACCCATCTTCTTCCTAATCAAATCAACCTTCTATGTTGTCTCCTAGAGAAGACAAGGTCCCAGCATAGCTTCCTCTCCTGCCGCCAGCCAATATAGGGGTGATTGGCATGGCCTACTATAAAAATCCTCATAAGGTTCCATCATAATCATTTTCCTAAAACTATTGTTGTAGGAAAACTACACATGGGGTATTTGTTTTTTCCAAGGAACACTCAAAATCCAGGATGCAAGCTCAATGTAGGTCTTCCAAAAACTGAATTGTGCACTCAGACTAGCCATTTTTCTAGGGATGGTAATTTGTACTCAGATGTACCTCTGTACCCTAATACCACTATAGTCCCTTCCAGACATGATATGTAAACTGGGATTCCCAGTCCGAAATAATAGAGTTTGGAGCTCCGTATAATTGTATAATATCTCAGATGTAAAACCTTCCAAGAACATCAACAATGACAGTTTGAATGATTGATAAGAAATTTGAAACCTTACTGAGTCTATAAAAAACAACCCAGACCACATCATTCCCTCAAAGAGACATTGGTAAAATCATCACTAAATCCATCACATCATCAATCCACTTCCACTCGGTAATTGGTAACTACTGTAAAAGCCCTACCTGTCACCAATTCCATACCTTCACTTACTAAAATGTGGATCATCTCATATAAAAAACTGAAACATCTCTCTTTATACTTGGCCCCCAATACAGATGGTGTAGATCTTGATAAATCTTTGTGTCAGCATGATGAACTGCCCAAACAGAGGCATGAAGATCTCACATCAACTCCTCACATATGTCTACTGAAACCGATAAACACCCATGAAAACACAAGACCTAATCATCTCCTATGATCTAACCAGGCGTATGGTCGTCACCTAACACACTCTCCCATAGGACTAGGCCTTCAGAAAATAATAACTGCTTAATTCTTAGTCGATCTAGTAGAGTAGAGGCATCCGCTAGAAATGAAAACAAAAATTTCATCTGCCTGTCATGAACATCCATATTTAGCTTAGAGAACATAGCTATAAACTGTCACTCATTGTTGTCCTACTGAACTACTTGTATCTCATCCCTCCTGCTCAATGAATCAGCCACCGTGTTTCCATTCCCACATGTGTAGGAAAGATCAACGTCAAAATACTGAAGGTACTCAACCCACCTGCATTGTCTCATATTTAGGTCATGATAAATAAATATATACATGTGTATTTTGAGGTATGTGTATTCCACAAAATAATCTCCCAAAATATAATGTCTCCGACAGCATAAATCATGCACAACTACAGCATACTCAAGATCATGAGGTGGGTAATTCCACTCACATGGCATCAACTAACGAGACCCATACTGAATGATGCCACCCTCCCTACAAAATCACTTCTTTCAGCCTGATACATGACGAATCATAGTAAATGGTTTACAATTTATGGCTCTGGAAAATCTAGTTTCTGTGTGGAATTGAAAATCCCTTTCATCTCTCAAAAGGTAGAATCACAATAATATTTCAACAAGTACTTATCACCCATCTTAGTGAGTCCTTTCAGTGGCACTGCTAAGCATGAAAAGTCTTATATAATGAGAATTTATCAACCATCCATCTCTAGAAAACAATGTACCTCCAGAACAATATTTGGATACTCTTAGGAAACTATGGGTATCACTTTCTCTTGGTCTACTGATACTCTTGTCTCTAAGATGACATGATCGAATAAGTGAATTTGGTCCATACAATAGTGAATCTTTGGGAGATTATCATATAATGAATTCCCTCTTAGTATACCCTAGAACACGACATGATAATGCCAACTAGACCCCGATGACAGCTAAAACACCCCTACATAACATGGTCGTCATGTCCAAGCCTTCTATGTACTACTAATTTTCCCGTAGACACATAGTCCCCACCCTGGGACCTACACAATTGACTGAACATGTCATCTAACTAATGACTATCACCACAGGCCATCCCATATCATTTCTAGTGTGATTTTTCCACACTCACACAAAACCTGGAAAACCTCTCATAAAGTCACCCATATTGGTTACTACTCTTTCCAAAACACACTTAAATATGGAGTTCGAATCCTATAGGCTCCGAAAATGGACTGTGAACCTTGTTAACACAAGACATATTATTTTTTAATTTAACCCTTTATCATTATGGGTTGTTAAATTCACCCCCCATTAGAGAACACCATCCTTGTTGTGGGCCCCACATCTCAAACCAGGTAGTGCATGAAATTTAATGTTCAGTACAACCTCTGATACCAAATGTTAAAACTGGGTCCCAGTAACAGCATAGAAAAACCACTTTTACATTTTCATCAGGTCCTGACACACCAGGTACCACCAATTTCCCAGCAGACTCATAGTCTCTACCCTCTGGCCCACCCATGTGCCGAAACGGGTCATCTGACTAATTATCATCCCCATAGGCCAACACATTTTCTTTCTAGTGTTCTTGTTCCTCACTCACACACACCCTGGAAAACAGCATAGAAGTTCACCCATCTAGATCACTACTCCAAGACAAGCTTGATTAACTTTTTGGTTATAAGTAGTAGTCTCCTAAAAATAAAGATGTACCTTGTTGACATGAGTCATATCATTCAGTCATTTAACAATTTATCATTCCAGGGAGTTATATTATTGTAATATCCTAGTCTAGCCCATTATCATGATATTATCTACTTTGGGCCTAGCCAGAATGGTTTTTCATTCCCTAGGCTCTAGCCCTCAGGCATCTCCCATGAGAAGGCCTTATGATGGGATAAGCATCCACACCAACTTATAAATGGGTGTTCCATGCTCCTCCTCCTTCGATGTGGGATTTTAATAGACAATAGATTACATACAATATTATAATAATCATTATTATACTAAAATTAAATTATAAATATTAAAAAAATGGTACAACATGAGTACATCCTAGGAGGTCACCCATCCTGGTACTACTCTCACCCAATAACACATAACTACAAAGTTCTAATGGGATCTGGTGCATTAATACTAGTGTGATCATGGAAACATTAATGTACTATTTCCTATAAGAACTATACCGTGAATCATTATTTGGAGATAGTAGTACTAGGATGAGTAATCTCCCATGAAGTACTCGTGTTGCACCTTTTAAGGGTGCTTTGAAACTAGAAATAATGAACCATAATGGAAATCACAAATAAATAGAGGAGGAGCATGGAATACTCTATTAAAATGAGATGGGGGATACCTCTCCCATTATGAGATTCTTTTCCTATGAGATGCCTATGGGCGGAGCATAGGGAAAGCCAAACCGTGCGAGATTTTCCTAAATAGGACAACACCATGATCATGGGAAGGACAAGCCCATCATAAATTGTATCAAACGCAGTGTCCATTTAATGTGTAGGATAGGAAGTTAGGCCCTTCAAGGGGGGGATTATGGATGTGCCACATCGAAGGAGGAGGAACACAAAGCACCCCATTATAAGGTGGTATGAGCACCTCTCCCATCATGAGGATTTTTCCTAGGGTATGACTAAAGGGAAAATCCTAGGGAAAGAAAAAACATACGGGCTAGTCCCAAAGTAGAAAATATTAGGATTATTAGCTATAATTGGCTATAATATTATTGAATATATACCATTATATTGTTCAAAATTAAAATTAAATTTTTTTTATAAATAAACATAATCTGTTTGAAGTTAACTAAAATTATTTAAAAAATTCGAAACCATAATTTTGAAGATATTATTGTGTCATGATTTTTTGTGGTATTTCTCTGGACACATTGATCAAGTAATATGGATGGAATGATTTGATACATATATATAGGGGTAGACCTTAATGTTTTTAGAGGTATTTGTTGTAGAAGTTTCACCGGAGTGTTTTTTCAATTTTAGTATTTTTTTCATTTTACATTTATTGAATGACATTATCCAAAAAAAATTATGTACTAGAATTATCTTTATGAGGATTCCTGATCTATATATTTCATCAATCAAATTTAGTTGTAATTTTTTTTTCAAATTGCAAGGTTCAGAATTGAATGTTGTACCCAAAGTGGATGATTAGTTGTTCTACCTACTTGTTGTTTTTCAAAGATATATTTTTGTAAAGTGCATTTCATCAAATGGGTTACAAAGGATTTCATTTATTATCCTAAAACATCACTTTATTTCCCCACTGAGAAGTTTTGTTGAGATATTGGAGTCACTATTGGATAGAAAATTTCATGTTTTTCTCCATGGTGACCAAAATTATCAATTACATTCAATTTGTTATACTATGGAATGTTTATATTTAGTGAAAATATTAGTAAACAAGCTGAATCAATTTACCCAGATTCTAGTATTATATTTATGTAGGATTAGAAAATTCTTCTACCTGGAAATGGATATATTGATATAATAATATAGAATATAAATCAGTTATATTTCTTGGCGAAAATAATAAGGTTATATCTTGTGAGGTCCTAGTGGACATAAAACCCATATATATTCACTGAAATAGTGAAGTAAAATATTTTTTACACTAATTAATTTTGAATATGATTCTACTAAAGATTATAAAGATTGATGCAATTAAGAATAAATAGTGTAAAAAAATATGATTAGTGAGGTGACCATCCCAAGAATGATACATGATTATGATTTTAATGAATATAACTCTATCAAGAAATATAGAAATATATCTTCATTGGAATTTATTAAATCCAAAAATAATTTTACTACTGATTAATGAAAAAACTTAAAAATATGTTTAATATTAAATCACCATTAAAAAAGAATATAATATATGAATAAGGTTAATATAAATTAAAATAAGCATTGTTTCTAATAGATTTTTTTATTATTTTTGGATGGTTATATGGAATAGTGATGTATTGGTAAGAAAATATGAAAAAGTAAAAATTATAAAGAAGAAAGACTCACAAAAACCCATAATATGGGGTTGATAATACATAAATAAAACTTTAAAATAAAATGTTAATTGAATTATACTTGATAATATAGTGATGATATATTATATAAATGTTAAGAAATTTAACATTTCTATGGTTATTCGATAATCTGTAAATATTCATGATCCATCATTTGAAGTGTTGAGAATCAAGAAAAATATTTATTTTACCATAAAATCAAACAAGATTGTGATGATTAATGTGGAAAATTAATCATCACCTTCTCCTCCACTTCATGAAGTAGGATAATCTCTTATTAATAGTCAATAAATCAATCCATTTGATGGAGTACCTGATCATATTACATTATAAGATGTATAATCTCTTTCTCATGAGAATTTTCCCACTATTGAAGTAGATATTATACTGAAATCTATTGATAAATATATAAATAAATACAATTCCCCAATAGAGTCTTCAGTTTATACAACTTCTTCTATGAATTATATGATATCCAATAGTTCATAAAAAAGTAACTTAATCAAAAGATCAAGATTTCAGTTTTAGTTAGTCCTTATCCTTTTCTAATGGGAATGTGAATATAAATTCACCAGATGAAACTCATCAAAATGAAATTGATATTGATGAATATGATATACCCTCCAATTTTAGTTATATCACTCCTGAAATAGATATAATTATATAAATTCAACCACAAAGAATAAACGAATAGAATCGATATTTGATAGTTCACCAAAAATTAATACTTGTAACTAATCCTATTAAATTGATTAAAAGATAGATTTTCAAATTTCCCTAATGAATTTTTTTTAATTTTTTTTCTAACATTTTTTTTAATTTAATTATGTATTTAATTAAATTTATGGAGAAATGGTTAATTTTTATGAGTCAATCTAGGAAAATCATGTTATTGATTCTCTCTATAATTTTTAAGGATGTGTAGGAAATGTTATTGTAGAATTTCAATTTTTTTGTCTCAATATGATGTATTTTCATAAATATACAAAAATTTTAATATAATGATATCTATCATATTGATGAAAAAATTGTTTTTTCATTTGAATAAATTAAATGGTTTAGTAAAAATTTTGGAGAGTGTAAAGATGTTATTAAAGATCCACTACAAAAAACCAATCAATAAAATATATTTATTGAAAAGTTAATGATGATAGCTGTTTCACAAATTGAAAAGTAGGATGAACTATAAGGGATTATCATCACCAGGGTAAATATCATTAGGGTTGAATAGTTTAAAATAAAATATTTACAATGAAATATTTTAAAATAATCAAAGAATAATTAAAATTAAAATTCCCTACATTTTTAATTTCTATTGGTTTTAATCATTGTTCCGTGGATTTTATTTTTCAAATATTTAAATCAAATTGTCATTTATGAATGAATTTATATTTGATAAATTTAATTTTATAGACTTTCATAAAACATTTAATACTTATCATTATAAAAAATAAAATGTTAAATATACTTTTTTTCTTAAATAAGTATAAATCATTGGAATATTACAGGGGATGAACAACAAAATTATAATTAGATTATCTAGAACATATTTTTTCAATATATATATCAAGAAATAATTTTTTATCTCAAGTGTTTTCCTTATATTTTATTAACATTACATTTTAAATATATTTACATTCATATTCCATTTTAAGAAATATTTTTAATCTTTTAGAAAATCATAATGGAGTTATAAAAATGAAAATGCATCCATTCATTTTAGGGTAGAACATTAAAAATGATATGTTTGTATTTATTATTCATCATGAGATAATTGGAAAATAATATGTTTTATTCCATATTGGTTTGAAATTTATAATCCTAGTTTTAATTATTATAAAGAACAATATATTTTTAAATGGGAGGATTAAAAAATTATGAATATATAGAATTTGTATTTCCTTGATATTATAATGTTATTTATTTTAATTATAATTCTATAATTTTGTGTATGTCATATGCTTTTAATAAATTGGATGATTATTACGTCAAAATAACACGTCTATATTGTCATTTTAAAAATAATAACACGCATTAATATAATTTTTTTTAACATGAGGTATCATATATTTTGGTATCATATAGGATGAAAATTTCTTAATCTTAATTCTATAGAATTAAGGCTAATTAATTGAAAAATGAAAATAAGATAAACTATGGTTACATATGAGAGATCATATGTTGGATGATCCAATGTTGTAGCAGTATAGATTGATGTAATTAGAAGATATTGTGTGCTACTAAATCTAACATAATATATATATTTCAAATTCATATTCTATTTTAACAAAACCTTCGGTTTTAATAATAAAACCATTAGAGTATTTTTTTATAAATATATATAGAACTTTATTATAATATAATATGATAAACTGTGAAACATCAAGCCTAGATATCTAGAGTCGGTGGATTATTACTTAACATTGGAATTATCACAATATATCAAGTCTCGAAATACCTACTAGTTTATTATCCATGGAACTACTATATACATATATAAGTTTTACATTACATTATAAACAAAAAACAACATTGTGTCTCCTCTGAACACTGTTATATCTCATAGCCTATTCATGCAGTTCAATCACAATATACTTCTTCACATCCTGGGAAAAATAAAACATAAGAAAGGGGTGAGCTCAGATGCACATTAATGATAAAAATATAGTAGAAACTATTATAAATAATTATAAACATTTAAGGCAATGTATAACACTAAAAAAATCCTTTTAAACACAATCTTCAGCATAATATAGAAAATATAAATCAAATAATTCCATATACTAATTCACATGGATATTCTACTAGTAAAATAATCACATGTAATATCAATAGATAATTTCAAAATGATAGAATTCATAATTTCAGACATCATAAACACATAGTCAAGGCCTCGTGCCAAGACTACAAATACAATTTTTCCATGGGATTGTGCCAAGACACTAGTTTTTCTTATTAGACCTAATAATGATTCAAAGAGATATAGCGGGCTCTACTCTTCACTTACTACATAAAATTAATTCCTTATATGAAAAGGTCAAAACATAATCTAAACATTCATACTAAAACTAGCATAATAAATTTCAATATTTTAACCACTAACCATGAATGGTATAAAAATAGCACATCCATAGTAAAAAATAACTCATTCAATGCAATATGGAATATTTTATTATAATAAATCTACCTCAATCAAGAATAAAATACAATGAAGGATATTGAAATAGATAAAAATAATTATTAAAACTATTTGAGTTAAATATCCGATTTTTCCAGAAAAAATTTAAAAGTATCACTATTTATCGAGAATCTATTAAAAATACACTTTTGAATAAATGTTTCCAATATCACATTGAAAATTTTAAAAGGAATTTAATTTTAAATCATTAATGTCCATATAAATAAATCATTAAAACCGTTTTTAAAACATGGACATTAATGATAAAGAATTATAAGAATAAAGCTTGAAAACATTTAAAATGATATTTTAGTTAGAGTTCTAACAAAATGAGAGAAAATTGAATAAAAACAATTTATGTAACAAAAACATTATAATATCATGAGAATAAATGGATTTATGACATTGTATTTAAAAGTATAATATATAGACCATATAAAAGTGAATTGGCACATAACAACAAAGAAGTCTCAATAAAATGTAAATTGAGAGGAAATATCTTATATAGAATGTATACTAAGGTTTCAAATAAATCAATGAAATAATTATAACTGAAATATAAAAATAAACTCAATATTTTTGGATATTCAGCCTAAATTAATCGTAATACATTCACACATATTCTTGTAAAAGAAACACCAATGACTTGGTTGTTTAACTCAATGAATGAAAATAGAGTTTAGATTACTCTTATCAAGTTCATATCGACAACATGAGAATTTATCAATGTAGTGGTTATGTGTGTAAAAAGTATATACACACAAAGGGGAGTGTAAATTAATAAATAAACTAATAATTCGATATTTGACACATAATATTGGAGTAAAATAATTAATGAAGATTGTGTAAAACACAATGACTGAAAATTGAAATTAGAAATTCCATTACCAATTTGGTAACTTACGAAACAAACACCCCATGAAATAATGATCATACAATTAAGTTTTAAATACCTATAAATTAAACTATATTACATATACAATACATTCATGGTCAATAATACACCACACAAAATGAAATTGTGGAAAATATAGCATGAATCTGAGGGAAATAAAAAGTGAGATAAAAACACATTACCTTGTACATTTCATTAGTCGAGGGTACTTTAACCTCTTGTATAGTAGTAAAATCCTTGTTTTTAAATAATATAATAACCAAATACATAAATATGATTTCATATACGAACTAATAATATTTCTTTGATAATTATATATTAGTAGTATCATTGTTTCGGGTTCTAATTGATTCATTTTACTTTATATGATTTGTTACATAAGTCATATTTGTTATGGATAGGTTTTATTTGATTCATATACAAAATTATATTAAGTTATAAATCATTAATTTTAATCCCGAACTGAAACTTATTCTTTAATGGTTACGATGGGGAATGAATCTCATCACGTTTGTGAAGATGGTAATCCGTACGTACACACGAGCGAATATATCATTCGATTCAAGGTGAAATCCTATATAATAGGAATTTATATAATATATACAGAATCAATAACTTGTTTAAATTATTATTTAAATATATTATAAGTCATTATTATAACCATCCAAATAATTATGTGTTGAATAGCAACTACACCACGACATGGAGATGGTAAACCGTACATACACACGTATGGTGACATTGTCATTAATAAGATGGATAAAATTATTAATATTGTTTTACCATATTTATAATAAAATAAAAATATGTAAAAGGTACTTGAAATATTATTTTGGAATGGAAACCACAAATAAATAGGATGTTGAAGAAGTAGATAACATTGAAAGAGGTGATGAATTTATTACCTCTTCTTCGGGTGCTTCAATTTGATTTAATCAAAAGGGATCCTTAGGTTGGAATAATGGTCAAATGAAGCCCTAAAATATTAATTTAGGATATTTGGGAGGATATTTGGGTTGGAATTGGCCGAGCCAAATGGCTTGGAGGTGCAAAATTAAGAGGAGGAGAAGTGCCCTTTTATAAGAGAGGTGATGATAACTTTAGGATAATCTTGAAATATTATAATATTACAAATTCATTTTCGGTTTCAAATGGATCCCATTGAATTTATTTTGATGATAAAGTGGGGATGGGTCGATAACCTCTCAACCAATAGGTTTTAAATAGGTTTAGGTCACCATATTAACCTAATATTTTATATTTTACTCATAGTTAAATAGTTAAACATTTACCATGTCTCCTTGAATTTTTATATTACATGGTTAATAAACATACCATAAACTTCCAAGAGAACCCCAAGTGGTTAATTAATAACATATATATAATAATATAATTCCTTTAGTGGAACCTTATATATTTAAGATTATTATATAATTTAATAAAATAGTATTTGTTTTAAAAACTCAATAATGTCAATTTTGACACTATTTAGTATTTTGTTTTTGTTAAAGTCATATATACACGATGGATTCAGAAAAAATTCATTAAATAAACCTTATAATGTCATGTTAACCATGAAAATTATTTTATCGCGTCTAAAGTCTCAATTTATATTTTTTTAATATTTATAATATCAATTATATTAATCATTCATTAATTAGGTAATTACTCGATCATCATTCTGTCATGAATAAATATTATTTTTTAATGTATAAAATTTAGAAATAATATATCATGATTTATATGTAATTTCACATTTAAATTGTACATAAACAAGTGTCAATATTTTGATAGTTATTATTTTATAAAAACACGCTTTTTATTTTGATAAGGAGAAATAATTTTAAATTAATATATGACACTTCTGTGTTTTGAATTTCAAAAAATAGATTCCATTTTTGTAATTAGGAGGCCCAAATTGTGTACATAGGTAACCATTATAATTAGACATTAGGAATATTTAATTCAGTAAATATTTTATTTAACGTGGTTAAAGGGGTAAATCGTGTAAATAAGGTTAATAAATAATATTATAATATTATTAAATTACCCTAACACTTTTCCTAACGCTAGTGGCTGATACATTTCCGAAAATTTGAATCCTTGTATCTATTTTGGGACCCAATTTATCCACATGGAAGTGCTAATGACATTTTATATTAAATAATCTAAATTAAAAACAAAAATAACAAAAGAAAATATCATTTAGTAAAACAATTTTTATACGAGGTTATATAATTGATCTATTCGAATGTAAATATTAATTATAAAGCTATAAAGATTTAATATATCATTATATTTTATTTATAAATTTTATACATGAAATAAATATATTTATTTGTGACACAATAATGATGAAGTATTTTCTTTATTAATTAAAAAAATCAAATAAATGATATTATAAATACTAAAATGAATATAATATGACAGTTTTGATGCCATCCAAAACGTTTATAGGTGACTATGAAATGTTAGGGTTTATTAAATGTATTTTAGTCTAATTAATGATGTTTTTAGGACTCTTATATAAATCACTTATTAAATAATGTCAAAATTGACATAAATGCGATTTTAAAACATATACAATATTATTGGTTGATATAATAATCCGAAAAATATACGGATCATAAATAATACATATATAATGATAGTTGTATCATTAATTAACCACTTTTGTTTCTCTTGAATGTTTTTAGTAGTTTTATTAACCATATAATATAAAAATACAAAGAAACATACTATATGTCAAACTATTTAACTAATAGTTAAATCTAAAAGATAAGGATAATATAGTGACCCAAACATGTCTAAAACCAATTTTTTGAAATTTTTTCGACCCATACCCACATTATCCTTTAAATAGTTTATTTTTGGCCCATTATGAACCGAAAATGATTTTATTATAAAATAATATTTAAATCTTTTCCTAAGGTGCCCCTCACACCTCTTATAAAAGGTCACTTCCCCTTCTCTCAAATTCACACCTACCAAGACATTTGGCTTGCCAAGGCCTACCCAAATATCCTCCAACTATCTTTAATTCATCCATGAGGCATTAAATTGGTCATAAATCGAACATAAAGATCCCTTTTGATCAAGTCAAAATGAAGAACCCGAAGAAGAGGTAATGATTTCATCACCCACTTTCAAGTTCTTTTCTTCTTCCACTTAATCATTCTCTGTTATTACCATACCATAATAATAAATCCATTACAATATATATACTGTGATGTTATTATAAATATTGGAAAACCATATTTATTATTCTATCAATCCTATGAATGATAATGTCACCATGCATGCGTACGTACGGCTTACCATCTCCACGTTGTGGTACAATTTGTTATTCAGCAATATGTTATTTCGATTGGTATAATGATGAGTAATATGTATATAAATAATGAAAATAACATGATAATGTCTTTGTAAAATAAATATACTATCCAATTTCTCACCTTTATGTAAAATATATTGTCGCTCGTGCCTACATACGGATTACCGTCTCCACGACGTGATGAGACTCATTTCCACGTTCACCATTCATCGCCGATTATAAAAATATATATTACGAATAAGTATTTAATATATGAAATAATAATGCTACTGGATATATATATATGTGTGTGTGTGTGTGTTTTTGTATTTATTTACATACATATATCTTATTCACTTATTTATGTTCAATACAATATGAAAACGGAAACAACGTTTATGCGTACGTACGACGTACTGTCTCCATAAACAGTGTTTTCCATTTCATATATCTATCTATTATAAATAATTATATTCTAAATATATATGATATATAAATAATGATCTATATTTTGGATGTATTTAAATCATTATCTAAATGAAATGATCAAGAATAATAAGTTAAAATATTTATGATAAAGAAAGTGATTATTACCCGAAATGATAATTTAAAATAAAAATTATTATTAAATGGGTAGTATAATGTCATAAATGAATCATTTATGATAACATAAATATTAATATGGTTCTGTTATAATTTAATAACATACTACGGTCTTTATACAGAAGGTTAAACCTACCCTCAACTAAAGAAAAGTACAAGGTAATGGTTAATTTCACAATCTGTTTATTATCCGAGGATGTTTTTACGTAAGTATCTACTGGGACTTATTTATTATCCATGTCCACGTTTCATAAATTGTTTTTCAATGGGATTATTTTTAAGGGAACTTTTTACTAAAACATCAATTTAAATGTTTTAAATATTTATTTTTCTAAATCATTCTCATAAATGTCTATGATTTCAAAATGGATTTTAAGGATTTATATATATGAATATGAATTTTTTTTAAATGTTAATTCATTTCAAAAGAGTCAAAGTGGTATTTGACACATTGATTCAAAAATTTCATTAAATTTATTCCTTTCTAAATGGTGTGACATTTAAATGTTTTTATGAAAAAGAAATATTTTTCATAATGAGTTTTACAGATCATTTTCATCTATATCAAAATCCTTTAATGGATTTTAAACTTGTTTGAAGTTTATTTACTATGATACAAATCTTCCATATTTTATTGAAAGTATTGTGATATGTTTGACTATCGATGTTTTATTTTTATACCAATAATGGATTATGGATAAAGTAATGACCATTCATATGCCATTTTTAATACGAATGTTTTTGTTATGTTTAAATCTTTTCAATATGAGGAATAAATTGGACTTAGTAAGTGACGGGTGGAGCCCACTATAGCTCCTCGATGCATCAGTAGGTTTAATGAGACAAACTAGTGTCTTGGAACAAGTACTTGAAAAAATATTATTTGTAGTCTTGGGACAAGACCATGACTATGTGGTTATGAAGTCTGGAATTATGAATTCCACTATTATGAAAGTGTCTATTGATATTGCATGTGATTATTCGACAAGTAGATTATCCATGTGAATAATTAAATGGTGTTATTTGAATTTATATTTTCCATATTATTCTTAAGTTTAATTTTAAAAGTCTGTTGAGTATTATACATTGCCTTAAATATTTATGCTTATTTATGAAAAATTCCGCTATATTGTTATCCTTTCTGAGCATCCGATCTCATCCCTTTCTATGTTTTATTTTTATGAGGATTCCAAAAATTGTATTGTGATTGAGATACCGGGTTTAACAAATGGTATAATGGCATTTATAAAGGATTCATTATGTTTTGTTTTGTGTTATAAAGTGTAATCTAATATTAATGTATGTAATTTATTTTCCAAAACTACCAAACTAATCAGTTCTTCAGGACTTGATTCCTTGTAATCATGGAAATGTATTAAAATAATGCATCGAATCTGGGTAACTGGGGTCGGGGCATTATAGTTGGTCTCAGAGGAAGTTTATCAATATCCTTGGAAAATAGATTTAGAAAAACTCTAATTATAGAAGACTACCATAATATATTATTTGAGGATTATTATAGAAGACCTTTATAGAATTTTGGTACCGTAGAGAATTCATTAGTTTTCTAAGCAATACATCCCTATCTGGATACGAGCAGGTAGGGTCGGCTCTAGCCCAGATGTACCTAGGGGTAAAACCCGATAGCCCTACTTTGAGCTAGACTTGAATGGGAACTCTTGCACAACAATGGGCCTTCCTGCACTCTTGGTTACGACACTCCTGGGGGATATGCTTATGATAATTCTCATTTTCGTTAGAAACCAATATAAATGGTTTATGAGTATATACCTCCTCAAATAAAATCATTTGTGATTATGGATTATATCCATAAACTATTCAATTTACATTAGGAATTTTACCTGTTTATAATTATGAATTGTGATTCATAAATTGACCTAGTGTATGCCATTGTTTAGAAATGGTTCCCAGTAGAAGGAATGAGAACTCCAACAATACGTATGATCCAAAGATAAATAAGGGTAATATAATTCATGGTATTAACAAAAAGTTTAGATGGGAAATATTCTCCCATGTAATTTCAACATTTGAAGAAATAATATCATGTGTTAGTATGATAAGTAAATAATTCTCTGAGTCCTATGGCTTTGAAGGGAAGTAAGTGAAGAAAAGGATGGCAGAGAAAGGATGGATAAAGGGAAGAGGGTATAGTAGGATTTTACCATATGTCATAAATGTGGAAATCATCACCTTGGTAAATGATTGAATGTAATGGGAGTTTGTTATAAGTGTGGAGAAAAAGGAGACCAACTATGTGATTGCAAGGTTAATAAAAATGTTTCAAATGTAAAAAGATTCATTTGAAAGGTGTTGAGACACTACGTGAATCAATGTCCTAGTCATCAGAGTATACCACAAATGATGCTATTGGATAATAATCACGTTATGACACTACCTCAGATGAAGAGGAATTACAAGTGTTCTTATGTTATCATTATTGAATTATTTTATTTGAATATTGTATCAACAGTATACTGGTTATATGAATTATGGAGATAAATAAGGATTGTATTACAGTATGATTTTATTGAGGATTTGATATTATATGGTTCTAAGAAAAGTGACTTAATAGTTAGCTAAATTTTTTGGAAAATAAATGGTTGAAGGAATGATAATCCTTAATATGGTCCTGATAATGAGGTAGTGATTTTAGAATAAGAGATGGTTGATTTGGATAAAATATATTGGATATTCATGACTTACTTGGAACTGAATAATAGTTTGTTTTTTTCATAATTATTGTAATATTAAAAAAATTTAGATATAAGGGATATATCCAGTGTTATATAAAGGATAAGGGAACATGAATTTAATCAATTAGGTTTTTTGGTAATTCAGTGTGTTACCATGTTTTAAAATAAAAAATAATGAATGTGCTCACATTTTATTATGTGGAAAAAAGGATCTTCATTCTGTTTATCTTCCTTATAAATTTTGTATAGTAAGTTTGGATAGATGTATTTTGGATATGTTTAAAGGTTTTAATGGATTATGTTTGCAATTGGATATTATTTTTAATGCTATTTTTTTATGTTTATAAAAGGACAACACGTAGACCGTGTGACAAACCATTATGTCATACAGTGCTGTGGGAATCAAACCCAAAACCATATTGCGATTGAGAGTTATCACCTATCACTAGACTACGTGAAGTCCCTAGATTGTATAATCAAGTAATTTTTAAATCGTCTCATAGTTGGATTATAAATTCATTAGTTTTGGAAACCTATACAATTATGATAAATAGAAAATTTTTCTAAATCTTTTGGAGTGAAAGATGAGTTTGTGGTTTGAATTAGTTGATGGATAAAACTCTAATTGTCAATATATATATATATATATATATATATATAATTTTTTCCTCTTATTATATGGGTAAATTGATTCTTAAACATTAGGAAATGGATATTAAAAACAAAAATTTGATATCCTAATACCTTACGTGTTTCTGAACTGATGGTATTTTAAATCATCATATATTGATGGATTTGAGGCCCTCAATTTTATGCATTTTTGTGATTGATGGCCTCAATCACTCCCACTATATATTTATTTTTTCCTCGAATTATGTGTCTCTAATTTCCACCAATTTTCTCCTAATCGAGATCATTATTTTGTGGTGACCCTTTCATTTCCATATTCCTCTTATTAAGACTAAATTTTATTAACCCAATTTCCGATGTGTGTTTATCCAAAAAGGTATTTTCTATTCTTAAAGATTTATTTTTGAAGAACAATTTCAAATTGTGAGGATGAAATTTATTGAAATATGGGAGAATGTAACACCCCTATATTTCATAGTATGTTATTTCATCAAAGTAATTCAATAACTTGCACTACACACACCACCAAATTAAAGGGCCCAGCGACTTACCAAACTAGCCATTCAAAAGTGGTTATGAATTGTATTAACTTAATTTTGAACATTATATAATTCGTATAATTTTAGAATCCATATTATGAGTTTCTTAAATATAATTTATGAACAAATTCATATTTGTTTTAATAAAATATGCATGTTTAAAAAAATGGAATTATACAACCTTTTAATAGAGAACCCTTTTTAAATCCAATATTTTACACATTTATATATTCACATTCAGAAAATTAACTTATTATTTAGAATCAGGACCTAAATATTTAGTTTTGATAAATTTTTTGTACATTTCTGATAACATTTATAATTTGATGAATACTGAAAATTACTAAATTTTAATTAAAAAACAACCTTTTTAATCAAAATAATTATTTTTGATAAATTGTGAATTTGAATGTTTTGGAAGTATAATTAGATTTTATATTTATAATTTAATATAATTTATGTAATTATAAGTAATTTCCAAAATAAATTTTACATAAACAAGTGTCAATCTTTTGGTAGTTATTATTTCATAAAAACATGCATTTTGTTTTGACAATGGGAATTAATTTTAAATTAATTTCTGCTACTTCATGGTTTTGAATATGAGAAAATGGATTACATATTTGGAACCAATTGTTCCAAATTGTGTAAATAGGTAACTATTATTTTAATACATTAGGAATATTTACTTCAGTAAAAATATTATTTACCATGGTTAAAGGGGTAAATCCAGTAAATAAGGTTAAAAAATAATATTATAATAATATTAAATAACCCTAACGCATGTTCTATCCCTATTGGATGATAAATTTTCGACCATGGGCATACATGGGTCTATTTGGGTACCCCATGGTTACACTTGGGAGTGATAATGATATTTTATATTAAATAATCTAAAGTAAAGACAAAAATAACAAAAGAAAATATATTTTAGAAAACAATTTTTATATGAGGTTATATAATTGATATATTTGACTATAAATATTCATAATAAATATAAAAAGATTTAATATCTCATGATATTATATATATAATTTTTAGACATAAGATAAATATATTTATATATGAAACAATAATGATGCATTATTTTCTTTATTAATGAAACTATAACATAAATTATACTATAAATGATAAAATGAATATAATATGAACATTATGATTCCATCCACAAATTTTATAGATGACTATGAAATGATAGGGTTTATGAAATGTATTTATTTTTAAGTAATGTAGTTGTTATAATTTTAACAAAAATAAATTATTAAATAATGTCAAAATTTACATAAATGTGTTTTTAAAACATATACAACATTATTGGTCGATATAATAATCTTAAAAATATAAGGTTTGGCCAAAAGACATATATAATGATATTTTCATAATTTAGAATCCACGTGGGGTTCTATTGAAAGTTTATAGTATTTTTATTAACCATATAATATAAAAATATAACGAGACATGATAAATGTCAAACTATTTAACTAAGAGTTAAATCTAAAGGATATGGTTAATATAGTGACCCAAACCTGTATAACACATATTGGTTGAGATTTTGTTGACTCATACCAACCTTATCCTTTCAATAATTTATTTTTGATGCATTATAAACCAAAAATTATTTTATTATAAAATAATATTTCAATCTTTTTCTAAGGTGCCCCTCAACCCTCTTATTAAAGGGAACTTCCCCTTCTCTCAAATTCACACATCCAAAGCCATTTGGAACGTCCAAAACCTCCAAATATATCTTCCAAAATATTATAACTTCATGCTAGAGGCATTCCATTGGTCGTAATTCCAACCTAAAGAGCCCTTTTGATCAAATCAAAAGGAAGAACCTGAAGAAGAGGTAATGATTTCACCACACTCTTTCAAGTTCTTTTCTTCTTCCACTAAATCTTTCTTTGTTATTTCCATACAAAATAATAAATCCAGTAACTTATATATATTTTGATGTTATTATAAATATGGCACAACCATATTCATTTTTCTATCCATCCTATAAATGATAATGTCACCATGCATGCGTACGTATGGCTTATCATCTCCACCCATTGTTGTAATTTTTTATTCAACACTATATTATTTGGATTGATATAATGATGAGTAATATGTATATAAATAATGAAAATAACATGATTATGTACCTATAAATTAAATATACCATCCAATTCCACACATTTAAGGAAATGATATTTTCGCTCGTGCTTACGTACGGATTACCATCTCCACGATGTCATGAGATTCATTTCCACGTTCACCATTTTTTGACGATTATAAAAATATATATTAATAATAAGTATGTAATATATGACATAATAATTAAACTAGATATATATATTTATATATATATATTTATGTATGTTTTTATGTACTTACATATATCTTATTAACTTACTTCCATTCAATACGATATGAAAACTGAAACAGTGTTTATGCATAAGTACGGCCTACCATCTCCATAAACGTTGTTTTACTTTTCATATATATATCTATTATAAATAATTATATTATAAATATAAATGATATATAGATCATGTTTTATATTCTGGAAATATTTAAACCATGATATAAATAATACGATCAAGAGTAACAAGTTAAAATACGTTCAATAAAGAAAGAAATTATTACCCAAAATATTTATTTAACATGGAAATTATTATTAAATTGGTAGTATAAAGTATTAAATTAATAATGAATGATATAATAAATATTATTATTGTTTTTTATAATTTAATAACATACTACGGTCATTATACATGAGGTTAAATGTACCCTCAACTAAAGGAAAGTACAAGGTAAGGGTTAATTTCACAATCTCTTTATTATCCGAGGTTGTTTTTATGTCTGTATCTACTGAGACATATTTATTTTCTGTGTCGATTTTTCATAAAAGAGTTTTCAAAGTGATTATTTTTAAAGGAATTTTTTACTAAAACATCATTTTAAATGTTTTAAAGATTTATTCTTCTAAATCATTCTCATTAATTTACACGTTTTCAAAATGGGTTTTAAGGATTTATTTATATGGAAATAAATGTTTTTTAAATGATAATTCCTTTCAAAAGATTCATAGTGGTATGGGACAATTTGATATGAAAATTTCATTAAATATCATTCTTTCTAAATTTTGTGACATTTAAAAGTTTTTATGAAAAATGGATATTTCTCACAAAGTGTTTTACAAATCATTTTCATCTATGTCAACATCATTAGATGGATTTTAAACTTTTACAAAGTTGATTTATTATGATAAAAATCATCCATATTTTATTGAAGTTTTTGTGATATGTTTGACTGTACATGTGTTGTTTTTATACAATTCATGGTTTATGGATAAAGTATTGACATTTAGTATGCCAATTTTAATACTAATGTTTATGTTATGTTTAAACATTTTCATATGAGGAATGAATTAGAATTAGTAAGTGATGGGTGGAGACCACTATAGTTCCTAGATGCATTGGTATGTCTCATGAGACAAACTAGTGTGTTGGCACAAGGCCGTATCAAAATCTTATTTGTAGTATTGGCACAAGGCCTTGACTTTGTGGTTATGAAATCTTGAATTATACATTCCATCATTATGAAAGTGGCTATTGAAATTTCATGTGATTATTCTACTAGAAGAATATCTATGTCAATAAGTAAATGAAATTAATTGATTTTATATTTTCTATATTATACTAATGTTTAATTTTAAATTGATTTTGTTTTAGTATTATACATTTCCTTAAATTATTATTCTTATTTGTGAATGATTCTGCTATATTTTTATCCTTATTGAGAATCTGAGCTCACCCCTTTATATGTTTTATTTTTTCTCAGGATTCCAAGAAGTGTATTGTGATTGAGATGCATGGTTAAACTAAAGTAATAATGGAATTCATAAAGTATTATTTATGTTTTGTTGTATTTTATAAAGTGTAATGTAACATTCATAGATTTAATATATTTTCCAAGGATGCTAAAATGATCAGTCCTTTGGGACATGATTCCTTGTTATCTTGCCAATGTATTAAAATAATGCACTGACTCTAGGTAGCTAGGGTTGGAGTGTTACATTTCATACAAATAACTGAGTAAGTTATCAAATATCATGTATATCAGGATATCATATAATGGATGTCTTTTAGTAGAATGACACCAAAATTTAATATTTTAAATCATTATTTATATTTTTGTTAATACTTATAACTACTCACCCATTTTTACCATCCCTACCTAACTATATTAGGTTCAGGGCCATAAATACTATATACAAATAGAATCCCATTCATACCTCATTAGAAACCATATACATAGGTTGGTTGAATTAAATTCGACAAAAAAGTCTAAGTAGGAAAAATCCTAATTGATTTTACATTAATATATTAAAAAATCATTGCATTTCAGGTTCTCGATGAAAATCATAAGAATATCACATATCATAAGATCCCATGTTTATATCACTATGAAAAACAATCCCCCTTCTAATAATAGACAAATGAAAAAATAATACAGTCTAATAACAACACACCCAAGTGTTCCACTCGTGGATGAAATTAGTCAACTAAAAATAAAAAAGAATAAAATAAATTTCACACCCATGAAAACTTGGTTTCTACCAATTTCATGGGGAAACATGCACTGAACCACGAGATATTTACCCAGTACCAACTACATTCCAATCACGGGTCTACCATATACAAAAAAGTACGACTAAAATGGAAAATAAAAACATTTAATATAGTTTTCAGTGCCCCTACCAAGTTATCCACTCATTAAGCACTCTGATTAAATTGTACACTATGCCTTAGACACACCTCTTTATAGGCTTTAGGATTCCAAATGGTAGTAATCATGTGATTACCATATAGTGGGGAGACTATACACATAGGTGTGGATTTTAAAAAGTGTATGTATATGTGTAACCTAGTTAGAAAAAGACTATTATAGTAGAAGAAGCAACAAAACAATACAGAAGCATAATAATCAACAATAGTAATAAAAAATCCCAATGTCACAATACCAATTGTAGAAAAAGGAATGTTAAGACATGAAATGAAAAAACTACCCATTTTATGTCTCTCATGGATGACCATATGAGTAAATATATATAAACCCCAAATAAGGTACAACCTATTCTATTTGAACCACATATTCTACTACCATCCATCCCAAGCAAATAGTGTGCCTCTGATCTCTATGTTCAAGCTCTCAAGCTAGATCCATCACCTTCCATAAAAATCATAATATCTACATGTGTAATGAGGGTTTGGAATAGGGTTTGAGTATGAACCCTGTTGTCTTCCACAAACCTATAACAACCTAAAACTCGAACATTATGTATTGATAAGTTACAGTTTCTTTTGTTTGAATAACTGAACAAAACTTGTTTCTCATGAGAGGGTAATAATATGGGTTTAATTTATTAGAATGAAACCAAGTAAAACACACAAGTGGATACACGAATTTTCATTTAAAGAATAATGATTTAGTGTTTACAACACACCAAAATCAAAATATTAATCATGCTAACAAAAAATACCTATTAAAAAACCTATCAAAATTATAGGGAGACAATATTAAACAATGAGAACCCCGGGGAAGTAATATGGGTCTTTAGAAATTTCCATAATTAACATAAGAATGGCCGAAGCCACCATGGCCATAGTAAGCACCAATGGTATGATGTGAACCATCTTCTGAAATCAACATGAGTTGTAGGAAATCCTAACTATTGGATTTATAAGACACTAATGTGACCGTTTCCTTGGAAAACCATGGAAATGTAACGGCTATAAATATATCCATTGACCTCGTTGGACAATTAAATAAAAACATATAAGTAAATTCAAGTCCACCATGTGATTCCGTTATAAATAGGAAAAAATTCTGGAACTACTCCTAACCATGATCCTTAAGAGGTTGTAATGAGATGTTTCGAAAATTAAATTGGTGTCTTTAAAAAGTGATAAGAAAATCAGAACATGTTCAATTAATTCAAATGTATTTGTATTCACTATCTTAAAAATATGTTTAATTTATTTTAATTAAATTATATTTTCAATTAACTTATTTTTGACTACTATTAGTACAATTGATTTAATGTGGTTATATCTAATTTGAATTCATGTTAAAACTTTGGTGCTATAAATAGCTCTAGAAATATTATTAGGCAAGGTATAACTAGGTGTTAATTAATCCATCCTCAAGCATAAAATAAAAATTCATGTTTGAAAAAGGAAATTTTTATAGAGTTTTATTTACCTTATGTCTTCACATATATATATATATATATATATATTCTCTTAAGGTTATGTTTTTGTAAAAAACAAATCGGGCCCGCTAGGGCTAGCCCTTTTATGGCCGAGCCAAGGGAGGCAGTACATGTTGGGTGTCTGAGCCTATCCCTCAGCCCATGCCTGGGCCACCCCGAGTTTAGGAATAGGTCACCTGAGATGCACACATGAGCTTTGGAAGCGACTGCATGAGCGCGCAGTGCGGGCGCAAGATGCGGTGAGCGTGGGTAGGCCAAAGCCTATAACGACCCGAATTTTTGAATAAATCTTGTTTCCTAATTTTGTGTGTTATTTTATTTTATTTTTATACTCAAAAAAAAATGTTTCATTTGATAACATGAGTATAATTAAAATGATACCGTTGGGTTTTGACTGTTATGTGACCATTGGTCAATATGACCGCTGTGAACTAAATGATTCGATTTTTGTCTCTGAATACAAGTGATCTTGGTTAATTAATATAGCAATAAGATTCGATGGCCTCACCCAGTAGTCTTGGACCGATCGAAGCCCAACTAACAGAACATGGGAAGGAGGTAGCACCACTGGGCTTTTCTCTGGACCAAACCCAAGCCGAACTTCATCGTGTGAAGCTAGAACGGAATCACCTTTGCGAGAAGTTCAAACTGATAGAAATTACTACTCGTGCGATGTTGGCCGAGCCTCCCTCGGATTATATCACCTTAGCACCCCTTAAACTTAGGTCCTATGATGGTGTGATAAGGGGCTATGTAAGGAGACCATAACTACCTTGTGTAATCCTTTGTTTTAAATAAAAATTGATATTTATTCTTATGATGAAGTTTATGAATTTTCAAATGACCAGATAAATATAGTATGCATATTTTTGATGAATTTTAGAGAAAAAATATTTTGAAAAATGTTTATGTAAACCTTAAATAAATAAAAATGTGTAATGATTTTCAAAAAATGGTCTTCTACAATTATGTTCAGTACGAAATTTAGAGTCTAATAAGATCAACTTAATTTTTGATGAATAGTAAATTATGAATAGTGATTTTATGATTAGTATTGGTAATGTGTCCAAATGGATTAGTAATCTCACTTAAAGAAAGTATTAATATAATCTAGGCACCTTGATTAAGTAATGTGATTCAATAAAATGGTTAAATAACGGTTTCTTAAATTATTATTCAAGTATTAGTTTTTTGGGTGAATGGTGTTTTTTAATTAAAAATTAAATTAAAAATATTTATAAAAATATTTTTATAAAATGGATTTCATTTTTGAACTCAGAGCATCGATATTATGTTAAGGTAATTTTTGGGGTTTTTTTTGAAAAAATGAAGTTTCGGTGAATAGTATATTTATTTAAAAAATTAAATTAAAAATATTTATAAAATAATTTTTATAAAATGGAGTTCATTTTTGAAATCAGAGCATTGATATTTGGTTAATGTGAAATTTTGGGATTTTTCTGAGAAAGTTGAATTTTCAGTGAATAGTAAAAATATAGTTTTAGGGTTTCAGTATGTTTAATGACATCAAAACTATGTTATGATGATGCCATGAGATATTTTAAGGGATGGTCGACTAAAGGGGATAAATTATTGTATGAGGTGTCCCAAGTGGCCAATACCATGAACAAATACCATGGGAAATCCCATGGATTTTCCAAAACCACCAATGAGGTGTCCCTCGGCCATTAATGCCTTGTCCCCTCACTTTCCCTATAAATACCAAAAAATCCTCTCATCCATTCGACTCCCCACTCCCCCCCAACGAAGTAATGATTTCATTACCTCCAAAGAAGTCCTCCCAAGGTGCTCCCAATCCCTCAAGGTCCCAACCATTGAGTTTTAAGAGTTACGTTTTAAGGTAACGGATCGGACCCGTCTCTTTCTTTTCAAGTGATCTCTTTTATGTCATTTATTTTATGCTCCATGTTATTATGTTGGAGTATGTTATTTTATATTCATTATACTGTACTTTTTATTTTCATATGATTATATACCCCCTCTTACTCTTATCATTTCATTTTATGAAAGTTTAAGTGGCGCCGTTAGGCTGCCGAAATTTTTGTAATGGATTCTTTCACCCTTCTCGTTTTCAAGTTCTACTTTCATGTCAAGTATTTCAAGTTTCTTTTTATTATTTTGGGGTATGATATCTATATCTATCATACTGATATTTTACGATCATATGATGAGAGACCCGAATTGATCTATTCAATTCAGTATTTTGATGTTTTAAGTGGCGCCGTTAGGCTGCCGATTTTTTAAGTGGTTCTTTCACCTTTCTCTTTTTTCAAAGTTCTAATTCCATGTCAAGTCTTGAAAGTTCATTTTTATTATGTTGGGGTATTATCTCTATATCTATCATACTAATCTTCTATGTTCATATGATGAGAGACCCTATTTGATCTTTTCAAATCATTTTTGTTGAAGTTTATGTGACGCCGTTAGGCTGCCGAATTTTCATAAGAGAAATCTAATATTTGTATTCCTTACATGTTTTTAATTTAAAATAGTATGTCCTTAAAATTTCATTACCATGTTCATATATGATTCTTATTCTGTCCCTATACTGTTTTATGGGTCATTTATGAATGTTTTACCCATGTCCCCTCTCTTTTCAATGTTTTCTAAAACCCCGAAACATAGCTGTTATGCTGCAGAATTTTCATCTCAAAATGTCTCTCTCTTTTCTCAAAATTATTTTATGTTATAAAGTGAATACTAAAAGATCTTATTTCTATAGGGGTATTCACATATATATCAAAATGTTCTATTTTAAAGTCTGGGATTTACATACATGAGACCCGCTCTCCCCTTCTGTGGGTTTAAAGTGATGTAAAGATCATGTCTTTAAAGCAGTTTTTAAAAAGTTATGAATATGAAATGAAACCCATTTATTTTATGCTATATGGGTTATTTATGAAATGTTTGATGATGATATATGTGTCTCACATGATAATAAAGGCAAATTTAAGGGTGCACACTAATAGCGCTCCAATGCATTGGGTAATGATGTAACCACTAGAGATTACAATTTTCATGATATCTTGGTGAATAACGTTGGTAATTTTCAAATGACACCTTGGGGATGGACCTTGGTGATATGTTCATGATTGTCTATGTTAAATGGTGTATCCACATAATAAAATTATGAAAAATGTTATTTTTATTATGATATTCCACATTATTTCTTTCTCATGCCTTAAAGTTATTTTCATGACATAGTTGATGTATCTCAAGTTCCCATGTTAAATGTTTCTCTTGTTTCCCTTACTGGGCCTTCTGCTCACCCTTTCTTTTGATGTATGTCCCCAGGTTATGAGATGCAGTAATGAACCTATGATGAACTTAAGGAGAAGCCTTTCAAGTGTTTAAGAAGAATGTTTTATGTTGTTTTCATGTATTATGTTCCTGGTTTCCAAGACACTAAACCTTAAAGATCCTCAGTTTTGTGTAATGTAATGAACGTTTATGTTATAAAAAGTCGGGATGCTATAATGCCAGCGGGGGAGTGGGAGCCCATGTATAAGGCCCCCTAGGCATGTGTTGGGTGATTTCTGATTATGGAATGAGAAGATTGGGCTTATAAGGGAGGCGAAATTGGCACGTCGATTCGATGTGGTATGAAATATTTTTGGGGAAATGAAATGGTGGTCGTCGGATCACATATCACGTGATCTAGGCCAACGATTCATTGTGTTTTCTCAGGCTGTCCAATCAACTCAGAGTTAATCTGAATCGCTCATTTTTTTAGAACCCGTAGACGTGCCCCATCCCTAGGATCAAATGAAGACATGATCAGAACTTTTCATTTTTCTCCTGATCTATTCCAGCAACACTATCTTCATCCTGCTGCGGCAGTCATTACACCAGTACCCTATATACCCCTTTTCACCATTTTATCCACTCTTACAGACACCCAAACCTCCCTTCATGCGGTTTCCACAAGGGTTGTCTGTTAGTTTATTTTTAAAGGCCACTTGGGCCTCGGATCCCATGAATGTTGTATTAAAAAATATATATATATATAATGTATAGGTTTAGTCATATAAAAACATTTAATGCATCCGAGGAACACTCTCGGCTCCTTACACCCAATCCTTCTACAGACCTTAATATGTACCCCAATTTCTCCATCCTTCTCGATCTCCTATTTCTTCTCATGCTATGTAAAGGATTTATAATTGCCTTTTTTTGTTTCATTGAGAGTATATATGTATATATATATATATAGATACTCTTAAAAGTATAACCTTGCGGTTTAGTTTAAATATTCTTCTATGTTGACTCTTGGCCTTCGGGTTTTGGATTCGGATAATATAAAAGATGTAAGGGATTATCCTTGTCTTGCATTTGGTTCTAAGGTGTATAAAAAAATATGTATATACATATATACTTGTGAATGAAAAAATTTATATCTAATCATCTATGTTCTTATAAATATGGATATACTTTGTATAAATAAGGTTTATAGGGGATTAAATTTTGTCTTTCATGCTGGGTTTTAAGTTGTGGTTATATATATATATATATATACTTCTAAGAAGTATACATCATCTAAAGATCTTGGTTTAATCTTGTGCTATAGGGGGAGCCATGCGAATTTATTTTATGCCTCAAACATGAAATCTATTATATATATATATATATATATGTATATGAAAATCTATAAGTATAAAATACATGACTCTTTGATTTTCATAAACATCATAATCCCAGATTAAGTACTTTTAAGTTTGAATTGTGAGATAAAGGACTGTAATGCATGGAGTCATTTTTGTGGGAAAGTATTACATCTAATAATGTATGTTCATATATATGAGAACACATAATATAATTGTGTTTTTTATTAAAACAATTCAATAAATGTAGAATAATAATTAAATCCACGTTTTAATTACTTTTCAAGTTCCAATCTAACTTAGAATGAGAATTTTGCATATAATAGTTGTGTGTTATCGGGTATGTGGGTATGTGTGCCAACATTTTTTCCCATTTTTTATTTATAAAATTCTATTATTTATGAAGAAAGTACTAAACGTACATTTTAAATTTTTTGGGCTTAACTAAACACTATTTTATTCATGCCCCATTGAATGAATATTTTACACAACATGAAACCCTAATCATGGATTTTCAAATGATTTATTTTAATATGCTTAGTTCATGAGTATAGATATTGGAAGCTCGTGACTTCATATTCATATGTACTAATTACTCATGACACATTGTATTAAAGGATATTGTTTAAGGTTGAGTTTTATACTTTCAGGTTTTAACACGTAATGTTTGAGATAATGCGAGTTTAGTACCCCACATGAAATGTTAATTTACCTCTTTATTTATTATGTAAATTTCACCTCATTATTTAATCATGGATGTTATTGAATAATATTGTTATAGACATTTCCAGTTTATGTGGTCATGTTTGTATTTAATTTGTGTTAGTTGTCATCACAAGTAATCTTAACTTATTTACCAACTAATGACTTGACCACATAATTCATAGTTTTCTGCCAGACTCACTACATATGCAAAAATGTGAAAGACTGTAATATTAATCTTTTATTATCTTTCCTAAGTATATGGATTTAATTTTTCAAGGTGGTGTGGGACACCTTGAATAAAATGAAAGTTGAAGTAAGAAACGAAGAAATTTGTACACTTGGTTTGATATGTGATAAGTAATCTAAATAAATAAAAGTTGGATGTACACGTTGATTTAGAGTTATGATGAATGCATTGGACGTAGTATGTGATGGTTGGGGCCCGCTATAGTACCTCAATGCATCAGTAGGTCTCATTAGACAACTAGTATCAGAATTGGCCAAGGCCTCTCCCAATTATGAGTTATGGATTTCGGCAGAGGCCTTAATCATTAGACATCTTGGCCGAGGCATTGACATCGTCTGACAGATGAACCTTCCTCATTAAGACTATGTGAATTAATTAACCATAGGATTATTTGACCGGTAGAATATTCTAGTTAAAGAAATTATGATTATGAGAATCAGAATAAGTTTAAGCATGGAATATTTATTATTTATGCAATATTCAGAAATTTAATGCCCAATAGTAAATGATGAAATTTATGTTATTATTTTTAAGAGAATCTATGATCTTCCATTAAACTGATATATTAATTTTGACTTTAATTTTATCATGAGATTCCCTTTACTTATTATTCTAAAATATTATTTTTGTAATTGAATCATGATAATGTTAGTATGTTTTAAATTATTCATTTATATCTCTTATATAATTTTCATGGTATGATAAATGTGTTACAGATATTTCAAGAAAATGTCTTATGGAAGGTTTTAAAGAATGTTTTCAAAATTAATATTGGATTATTTTAAAACCCTTTACTGGGAATTTGTATGCTCACCCTACGTTTTTAATTAAAAATTTTCAGGTATGGGCTTTTACTAAACAAGTATGCAGAAGTAGCTAGTTTCTCAGAGCCAGAACCGAATTCAATCCACTATAAGGCACCAACTTCAGGTACTCGGGAGCTAGGGCATCATAGTTGGTATTAGAGGGCTCAGTTTTTATAACTCTAGAAAAATAGAATAGAACAATGAGAATTTACATAAGAAATACTATGAATGATGTTTTCTTAATTTCAGAAGGAAAATGAGGGTACTAACCTTATGTCTCTTCCCAAGGGGGCCTTGGAAACCATTATTTCTAGAGCTAGCCATGAAAATTTTATAAACTATGGCCATATCTATATCTCATGAAAACATCTCTATGACATATCCAATTCTCCCCGATTACATCAACTCCATCAAAGAGCAGGTCTAGATTGCATCTTTATGAAGCCAACCCATTTTCCATCCTATGCACAATGAGAAAATACTAAGAGGGGCTTTTTAGATGCTTCACCATAGTGGAAAGCTTCCCGTCCCTCATTGCCTTCCATGATGCTGCAACAGAAGGAGACCTCCGCGCAACATATATGTGTCATGTCCTGTCTTATGGCCATCTTGGTCAGGTAATAGACTTTGACATCCTTGAATATGAAGCCACTCATTTGGTATATAGACAACAAGTATATACAAATATCTCACAGTTGTACACCCCACATTCCAGACTCTGGAGATAGAAAAAGTGCACCCACGATATCCAACCAGATTGCTAGGGATTCATATGTTCCTAGGAGATCGATAGCTTTCAACTGGTTTTGGCGATTCGTGTATTAGGGAACTAGGGAAACCATTAGCCTTTTTCTATGAACAAGTGGTGATATGGGAGCAGAATTTGTTATCCATTGTCTCATTTTTCTATCTTTTATGTGTTTATGTTTGGAATAGGTTTCACCAATTATTCCTTCATGATAAATTTTTATATTTAAGGACAGACTCACATCCTATCACCCCCTACTGAAATACTAGAGACCATCTTCTTCAAGAGCTATGAAGAGGAGTACCTACCTTTCCCAAATTTGAGAAAAACGTGCAAGAAAATCTACAGAGTGTCAAAAAGACCAGATGTTCTCCATTCCTGTCCGGAGAATTCCTACATATACCATAGAATAACGACAGTACAGTTGGCAGAGTATAGATGAAGAGGAAAATACCACGAAGGAATATTTCTATTCTTTATTATGGGCCGGAACATTGGGGCTAGAGATAGATTTCAAGAGGCTGCATTATAGTGAGACCTTTTTAATGCATACATGTACCAACTCCATAGATTCAGTTTATAGGAAAATTCCTATGACTTAGATATTCTAAATCGAGAGACAGTCCGGAGAATTATTTAGGAGATGGTCCATTTGAACATCTCCGAACTTTCAACTACTCGAGCATCTCTATGGAGGCCCGAATTCACTATGCAGAGGTTCAACCCTTCCTACTCAAAATGTGTAACACCCCGAGATTATATGATATTTATTCTTTTTAATTTCATTCATATCTTATGTTTTATGCTACACAAAAATTATCTTGCGCTATACGCAAGACCGTATTAGCTTGCAGTATATGCAACACTATTCTTGGATCGTGTTTCACACAATTTCAAGTTCGTTTGATAGTAGTTATTATACACAACATTAAGTGTATATATATATATATATATTCAATGGATAAATGAAATACGGTTGGATTTTTTTATAAGAAATAACAAAGGAGTCTTTTACTAAATGAAACCCTAACTTGACATAGATTACACGCTATCACGACCTTCCACGATAGCGTGTGTTATACGCAATACCGAGTTTCACTAAATGAGATATTATTATAATATTATTATAAACTACCTGTTATAAATAGTAATACCCAGTTTTTGAAATTTTATAAATTTTATCTTTCAAAATGTACTTCATTTTTTGGATTCAGAATATCGAAATTAGCCTAGGGTGATGTTTTGGTACTTTTCTGAAAACATTAAATTTTTGATGAATAGTGAAAACACTAGGTTACTATTTAAAAACTGATTTTTTATTTAAATAATCATTTATTTTATTTAAATTTATTTTTGATCAAAATTGATACATAATACATATATATGTTCAATGTAATTCATTGGAGTCATTTTATAATTATTTTAGATATATAAAAATTTTATTGAACTTTTTATCGTGTTTTACCAACTAGGAGAATTTGTTAATTTGCATAAAATAAACTTTTACTGCTTCTGTGAGTGTAATTTAGAAAATCCAAGAGACACAGTTAATATCTAGGAGTAAAATTTGGTTCAATATGATAAATATAATTTTTGGTGAATATTAACTTTTTTCTTTTACTTACCACGGTTAAAAGTAAATAGGGTAATTAAGGGTAAAAATTATATTATTATTACCCTAACTCATGTCCTAATTCTATTGGATAAGTGTAATTCGACCAAAAACAACCTTAGGAATAAAATATTACCCTTTAGGTCCACTTGGATTAGATTAGGACAGTTAATATTATTTTATTTAAAGGACAGTTAAAATAGTTAAAATCAACAATTAATAACTAAAAGATTTTTAATATAGGGTTATACATAAGATAAATTAGACTAAAAATATTCATTAGAAATATAAAAAGATTTTCTACATAATGGAATTTTATTTATAAATTTTACACATTAAATAATTTAATTTTATTATAACACAATGATGATGGAGTAATTACCTAATTAAAGAAATATTAACATAATTGATGTTATAAATACCCAAATAAATTTAATTTTAGACTTTTTATGAATTACCTTAATTTTATAGGTTAATATGGAATGTTATTACAGATTTAAGTTACTTTTTTCGAACTAATCATGCTGTTATGATTTTCACAAAAATCAATTACCAAATAGTGTCAAAATTGACATAAAATAGTTTTTAAAACAAATATTATATTATTAATTGTTATTATATTTCTAAAAATATATGTTACAACCAAATGACTTAGATAATGTTATATATATTAATAATGTACCACTGGGGGTTCGTTTGGATTGTTATAGTAAGTTTAGTAACCATATAGTGTAAGAAAACAAGAAGACACGGTAAAAGTTAAATTATTTAACTTAGAGTTAAATCCAAAAGATAAGGTTAAAATAGTAACCTAAACTTGTCTAAAACCTATTTTAAGGTATTTTGACCCATCCAAAATATAGTTTCAAAATAAATAAATTTGAAGCTATTATAAACCGAATATGACTATATTATAAAAATTTATTTTAAGCTTTTCCAAAGGTGCCCCTCTCCTCCCTTATAAAAAGGGCACCCCTTCCCACTTCTCTTCACACTCTTTTGAGCCTTGAAGCTCAGTCACCCCTACCTATTTCCATTATCAACTTCCCTAGGAACATTATAGAGGTTCTGGTCTTCTCAAAATACCAACCCTGGTGCCTTAAAAGGAGGTTAAGAAGAGGCGCGTCAAAGAAGAGGTAATATCCTTTACCGATTCTTTCAAATTTATTTCTTCTTCTAATTATTATTATTTATTTGTTTCATCATTAATTAATATCATCAATATCAATAATATACTGATACATTATTATAAATATGAAACAAACCAATTTCATCTTCTATCTATCCTACGGAAAATAAAATCACCGCACGTACATACTCCCGGAATACCGTCTCCCCGTCGTGGTGTAATCTATTTTCCACCACCACCATACTTGGATGGGTATAATGGTGTAAATAAATAACTATATATGATTATTTTAAAGTGATATTGATTCTTAAATATTATACAAACACTTAAATACAATTCCATGATTATGTGAATGATATCATCGCTCGTGCGTAAGTACGGACTACCGTCTCCACGAACGCGATGAGATTAATTTTCCATGATTAACCATTCAAGTATGATTATAAAGTATATATAATAAATAATAATGAAATATATTACATAATAATGATACTGGATTTATATACATATATGTTTCATTTACTTAATTCCATTTAATTCAATAAGGAAATGAAAACAGCGTTCATGCGTACGCATGACCTACCATCTCCATGAACGGTGTATTTCATTCCATTTATCAGTCTATCATATATATTTATATACTGAAGATATATTATATATAAATCTTGTTTTACATTATGGAATTACATAAATCAGGATATAAGTAATAATATCAATAACAACATGTCGAAATACATACGATAAATGAAACGATTTTACCCAAAATGCTGCTTTAACATGGAATTTACAAAGGAATGGGTAATATAAAGTTGTAAGTTAACCATGTATGATATTATAACAATCAATATGATTCTGTAATAAGTCAATGAAATTATTTAAATCATTATATAGGAGGTTTGGATATGTACTAAGCATATCAGACAAAAGGTAAGGGATAATTTTGTAATCTCAATTTTATCCGAGATTACTTATACGTAAGTATTTACTGGGGTTATATATTTTATCCATGTACATAAAAATGTTTTCATAAAGTGTTTAATATTATTCAGTGTATTTTTAAAGTCATTTTTACCCCTCTTGAATTTTACTTTGTTTTCTGGATTAATCTTTCTTTTTTTACCATACATGGTACTTTTTGACTTTTCCGTTAAAACTATGAGGAGAATGTTTTCTTCTTCAGCATTAACGTATTTTTACGGTTTTAAAACGACCTTTTTTCATGAAGATTACTCAACAAGATTTCATGTTTATTTTCAACAAAATATTTTTCTTTTAAAATTGAATGGCATTTTGTGATAAGAAAATTATATTAAAAAAGAACGGATATTTTCCTCAAGAATTATTTTCAAGTGTTTTGTCAAAACTATTTGCCATCTAAGATGAAATTATTTATTATGATTATGTATCTATTATAATGTCTCTATTATTTACATGGATTGATTTTTCTTATGATGAAATGATATCCATTTCTTTTATATGGATTATGTGATGATGGGATGATGTCTATGAAACCCTTTTATTCGTTGGGTTATTATGAATGATGTATGTTTATTTTGTGGCATATGTAAGAATGATTTCATTATGAGATGGGTGGGACCTGTATCTCCATCTAATTCATTGGGTAAAGATTTATATCTCATGAGATAGACATGGCTAGAATGGTAAGTTAATCCGGTTCAGTGTTACAGGACTGGAACGAGGAGTGAACTCGATTCAGAAATTGACTTTGTCCACTAAGATGGTCTTGTAAATAATTCCTTGACTACTACGGAAATCATATCACCTGCTTAATGGTTTTACATAATTACATGTTTTATTCCCATCCTATTTTATCATGATTTATGATCTATTATAATCTACACATTACGTACTGCCATGTTTATGTCATTTCTCATGATTTTGATGTTTAAATATTATGTTCATGTTTTGAAGTTCAAATGTATACGGTTTGTTTTATTTTCTACATTCATTCCTTTACTGAGAATTTGAGCTCACCCTTTTAATGTTTTATTTTCCCCAGGATATAAAGATAGGTTTTAGGTAAGAATAAAAAAGGGGAATATCTTTATGGGAGATGTTGAAGATCTTTCACCATGATTAGAAGATTATATTCCAAGTTTCCAAAGATACTAAACAATTACGGTACTTTGGTGTCTGTTTTTTTAATGTATTAAGTATTACACAAAAGAAATTCTGAGGATGCAATTCCTCATAGGGGGGAATGATGTAACACCCCAAAACACGAACCTTATGTATTGATATGTTATGGTTACTTTTGATTGAATAACTGAACAAAACATGTTCAACATGAGAGGGTAATAATATTGTTTCAATTTATTATAATGCAGTCGAGTAAAACACACAGGTGGATACAAGACTTCTCATTTAAATAAAAACACCTTTGCACTTAAAATAAACCAATTCAAAAAAGTAATCATGGTAACCCAAAAATACCTATTAAGAACCCTATCTGAATTACAGGGAGACAACTTAAAACAATGAGAACCCCAAGGATGTAAAATGGGTTCTCAGAATTTTCCATAATGAACATAATAATGGCTGAAGCCACCACGGCCACAATAAGAACCAATGGTATGACGTGAACCGTCTTCTTCAATCAACTTGATTTTTAGGACTCCCTATGTCTTGGATTTATAAGACACTAATGTAACCATTGCTTTGGGAAACCATGGAACTCTAATGGCTATAAATATATCTATCGGCCTCATTGGACAATTAATTGAAAACTTATAAGTATATTCTATTCCTACATGTGATTAGGTTATAAATTGGAATAAATTAGGGAACTATTCCTAACCATGAACCTTTAGAGGTCATAATTAAATGTTTCAAATATTAAATTGGTCTCTTTGAAAAGTAATAATAAAATAAAAACATGTTCAATTAATTCAAATATATTTGAATTCAGGGACTTAAAACTATGTTTAATATCTTTTAATTGAATTATATTTTCCATTAAATTATTTTTGACTAATATTAGTATAAATGATTTTACATGGTTATATCAAATTTTAATTCATGTTAAATCTTTGGTGCTGTAAATAGATCTAGAAATATTATTAGACAAGGTATAGCTAGGTTTTCATTAATCCATCCTCAAGCTTAAAATAAAAAGTCGTCTTTGAAAAAGGAAATTTCTATATAGTTTTATTTTCCTTAAGACTTCATATATATATATATATATTCTTAAGGTTATGTTTTTTTAATAATAGTTTGGCCTACTAGGGCTATCCCATTTATGAATGGGCCAAGAGAGGCATGACACACTACGTGGTTAAGCATATCCCTCATCCCATTCCCGAGCCAGCCAGAGTTCAGGCATAGGTCACCCGAGAGGTGCATAAGAACTTTGGGAGTGAGCGCATGAGCATGCAGCAAGGGTGCAAGCAGCGATGAGCGTGGGTATGCCGAGGCCTGAGGGGGAGCGGGAGGCCATGTATAATGCCACCTAGGTGTGTGTTGTCTAATTATTGATTATGGAATGGGATGATTGAGCTTATAAGGGGGTGAAAGAAGCTCACCTATTTGATGTGGGATGAAACTTTTTAGGCGAAATAAAACTATGGCCATCAGATCATGTATAGCACGATCTGGGCCGACGATTCACTGTGTTTTTGTGTGTTATCCAATCAACTCAGAGATAATCCGGGTCACTCATTTTTTTAGAACCCACGGATGTTCCCCAACCCTAGGATCAAAGTCAGACACTATCTGTACTATCCATTTTTCTCCTGATCTATTCTAGCAATGTTGTCTTCTTCCTCCTGTGGAGTGCTTTACACATGTACCCTACTTACACTTTTTCACCATTTTTCTCCACTATTATAGCGACCAGACCCTCCATTCACACATTTCCACAAAGGATGTCCGTTAGTTTCTTTTTAATGGTGACTTTGGCCTCAGATCCCATGCAAGATTTATTAAAATATATATATAATGTATAGGTTTAGTTATATAAAAACATCTCAAGCATCCAAGGAACCCTCTCGGCTCCTTGAACCCAAGCCTTCTGGGGACCTCAATGTGTTCCCTGAGTTCTCCTACGTATGGGATTTATAATTTCCTTGTTTGTTTTCATTGAGAGTATAGACGTATATATATCTATAATCCAGAAAGTATAACCTTGAGGTTTAGTTAAAAATTTCTCTTGTGTTGAATCTGGGACTTCAGGTTTTGGGTTCGGATAATATAAAAGATGTAAGGGATTAGCCTTGTATTGATTTTGGTTCTAAGCTGTATAGAAAAATAAGTATATACATATATACTTGTGAAGAAAAAATTTTATATTTAATAATATTTGTTCTTATAAATATGGATATACATATTATAAATAAGGTTTGTAGGGGATTAAATTTTTCCTTTCCTGCTGGGTTTTAAGTTGTGGGTATATATATATACTTGTAAGAATTATACATCATCTAAAGATCATGGTTTAATATTGAGCTGTAGGGAGACCTATGAAAATTTATTTTATGCCTCAAACATGCAATCTGTTATATATATATATATTTATATATATATATATGATGATACATAAGTATATAATACACGAATCTCTAATTTACATAAACATCATAAGCAGAGATTAAGGATTTTTAATTTTGAATTGTGAGATAAAGAATGATTGAAATACAGGGAGTATTTTGTGTGGTAATATCTTACATCTAATCTTTTATGTTCATAATTATGAGAACAAATAATATAATTTCATTTTTTTTACAATTCAATAATTATACACTAACAATTAAATCCATGTTTTAATTAATTTACAAGTGTCAAACAAACTTATAATGAGAACCTTTCATATACATGTTCTCTTTAATCGGGTATGTGGTTATGTGTGACATCTTTGTTTCACATTTTTTATTTATAAAATTCTATGTTTTGTGAATAATGTACTAAACATACGTTTTAAATGTTTTTGGCTTAACTATACACTATTTTATGCATGCCCCATTGAATGAATATTTTACCGAACATGAAAACCTAATCATGGTTTTCCAAATGCTTTCTTTTAATATGATTAGTTCATGAGTATAGATATTGGAAGCTCGTGACTTCATATTCATATGTACTAATTACTCTTGAAACATTATATTAATGGATAATGATTAAGGTTGAGTTTTATACTTTCAAGTTTTAACATGAAATGTTTGCGATAATGTGAGTTAGTACCCCACATGAAATGTTAAGTTACCTCTTTACTTATTATATTATGTTCACCTCATTATTTAATCATTAATGTTCTTGAATAATATGGTTCTAGACTTTGCAATTTTATGTGGTCAATTTGGTATTTCATTTGTGTTAGTTGTCATCACAAGTACTCTTAACTTATTTACCAACTAATGACTTGAAGACATAATTCATAGTTTGGTTCCAGACTCACTACATATGCATAAATGTGGAATATTGTAATATTAAATTTTTATGCCTTTTACTGAGCATATGGATTTAATTGTTCAAAGTGGTGTGGGTCACCTTGAATATAATGAAAGGTGTAGTAAGAAACCAAGTAATTTTTACACTTGGTTTAAAATGTGATTAGTAATTGTAATAAAGCAATGTGGGATGTGAACATTGATTTAGACGTTTGAGGAATGCATTAGACGTATTATGTGACAGATGAAGCCCACTATAGCACCTTGATGCATTAGTAGGTGTCACGAGACAACTAGTAACAGAATTGGGTGAGGTCTTTCCCAATTATGAGTTATCGATTTCGGCAGAGGACTTAATCATTAGATGTCTTGGTCGAGGCCTTGACATCGTCCCGAATATGTACTTTCGTTAGTAGGACTATTTAAATTAATTAATGAGGGTTTATTCAACTGGAAGAATATTCCTAGTTAAAGAGACTATGATGATGAGAATAGGAAGAAGTTTAAGTATGTAATATTAATTATTTATTCAATATTTAGAAATTTTATGGCCAATAGTAAATGGTGAGATTGATGTTAATATTTTTAAGCGCATATTTGATCTTTCATTACACTTAGTTATTAATTTTCACTTTCATTTATGCATGAAATATCCTTTACTTATTATTATGAAGGAGCATGTATGTAATTGAATCATGATAATGTTAGTATGTTTTAAAATGTGCATTTATATCTCTTAGACAATTTTCATGGTATGTAACATGTGTTAAATCTCATTTAAGAAAAATTTTTATGGAAGGTTTTAAAGAATGTTTTCAAAAGTTATATTAGTTTATTTTATAACACCTTATTGGGCATTCATATTCTCACCCAACATTTTTAATTAAATTTTTTCTGGTATGGCCTTTTACTAAAGAAGTTTACAGAAGTAGCTGGTTTCTTAGAGCCTGAACCGAATTCAATCCTATATAAGGCACCGGCTCCAGGTACTCGAGAGCTGGGGCATCACAGTTGGTATAAGAGGACTCGGTTAGGATAACTTTGGAAAACCAAAATTGAAGAATGATAATTTACTTTAGAAATACTATGAACAATGTTTTCTTAATTTCAGAAGGAAAATGAGGATTCAAACTTTCTGTCTCTTCCCAAGGAGTCCTTGGAAACCATATATTCCACAGCTATCCATGAGAATTTTATAAACTATACCCATATCTATATCTCATAAAAACATGTCTATGATATATCTAATTCTCCCCGAGTACTTCAAATCCACCGAAGAGCGGTTCTAGATTACATCTTCAGGATTCAAGCCCAGTTTTCATCCTACGCACGATGGGAAAATACTAAGAGGGACTTTTTAGATGCTTCACCACAACAGAAGGCTTCCCATCCCTCACGGCCTTCCACGAAGCTGCAGCAGCGGGAGACCTCTGTGCGGAATATATGTGTCAAGTCCTGTCTTATGGACATCTTGGTTAGGTAATGGACTTTGACATCCTTGAATACAAAGCCACCCGTTCGGTATACAGACAATAAGTACGTAAAGATGTCTCATAGTTGTACAACCCACATGCTAGAATCTGGAGACAGCACAAGTGCACCCACGATATTGAACCAAATTTCTTGGGTTGCATATGGTCCTAGGAGATTGAGAGTTTTGAACTGGTTTTGGGGATTCATGTATTAGGGAACTGGGGAAACCATTATCTTTTTTTATGAACAAGTGGTGATATGAGAGCACAATTTGTTATCCATTGTCTTCTCTTTCTATCTTGTATGTGTTTATGTTTCTGATTAGGTTTCACCAATTGTTCCTTCATGATAAATTTTTAGATGGAAGGATATATTCACATCCTATCTCCACTACTGAAATAATAGAGACCATCTTGGTCATAACCTGTGAAGAGGAGTACCTACCTTTCACAAATTTGTGAAAAATGTGCATTCATCTCTAAGAAGTGTCAAACTGCCCAAACATTTTCCATTCATATCTGGAAAATTCTTACATATACCATAGAATAGCCACGTTACAGTTGTATGAGTACAGACGAAGAGGGAAATACCATAAAGGAAAATTTCTGTGATTTACTCTGGGCCAGAACATTGTGGCCAAAGGGAGATTTCAAGAATCTGCATTGGAGGGAGACCTTTTTGCATCATACATTTACCAAATCTTCAACATCAATTTATATGACAACACCTATGACTTAGATATTCTCAATTGAGAGTAATTCCGAAAAATTATTTGGGAGATGGTCTATTTGGACACCTCCGATCATTCCACTGCTCAAGCATCTCTGTGGAGGCCCGAATTCATTATGCAGAGCTTCAACCCTTCCTTCTGAAAATGTATCTGGTCTAGAGAAGCTGAAGAGTTGAACATATACATGGGAATTCACCTAGCCACACCGTAGGTCCCTCCATGATGGAGGTTATAGTGAAGATGATAAATGAGTCTTTCTATCATGCATATGTGGAATGAATTGAAAGGACACAATTCCTCATAGGGGTAATGATAAAACACCCCAAAACCCGAACCTTATGTATTGATAAGTTATGGTTACATTTGTTTGAATAACTAAACAAGACATATTTATAATTAGAGGGTAATAATATGGTTTTAATGTATTAGAATGGAACTAAGTAAAACACATAAGTGGATACAAGAATTTTCATTTAAATAAAAACACTATAGGATTTAAAATACACCTAAATCATGCTATCCAAAAATACCTATTAAGATCCCTATCAGAATTAAAGGGAGACAACTTAAAACAATGAGAACCCCAAGGAAGTAATATGGGTCTATAGAATTTTCCATTTGGAATATAAGAATGGTTGAATCCACCGCAGCCACACTAAGCACCAATGGTATGACATGGACCATATTCTTCAATCAACTTGATTTTTAGGGCACCCTATGTCTTGGATTTATAAGATACTAATGTGACCGTTTCCTTGGGAGACCATGGAACTCTAACATCTATAAATATAGTCGTTGGCCTCATCGGACAATTAATTGAAAGCTTATAAGTATATTCTAGTCCTTAATGTGATTAGTTTGTAAATTGGAAAATTTTATGGAACTACTCTTAACCATGATATTTTAGAGGTCATAATGAAATTTTTCGAATATTAAAATATAGTCTTTGAAAAGTGATAAAAAGATCAAAACATGTACAATTAATTCAAATGTATTTGCATTTAGTGTCTAAAAACTATGTTTATTTTCTTTTAATTGAATTATATTTTCAATTAACTTAGTTTTGACTACTATTAGTACAGATGATTGTATGTGGTTATATATAATTTCAATTCATGTTAAATCTTTGGTGCAATAAATAGCTCTAGAAATATTATTAGACAAGGTATAGCTAAGTATTCATTAATCCTCCCTCAAGATTAAAATAAAAAGACAGGTTTGAAAAAGGACATTTTAATAGATTTTAACATACCTTAAGACTTAATTTATTTATATTATATTAGGGTTATGTTTTCGTAAAAAAAATTTGGGCCTGCTAGGGCCAGCCCTTTTATGGCTGGGCCGACGGAGGTAGTACACACTAGGTGGCTAAGCCTAGCCCTCATCCCATGCCATGGCCAGCCCCAGTTCAGCCATAGGTCACCCGAGATGCACACAAGAGATTTTTGAGTGAGAGCATGAGTGGACAACATGGGCGCAAGCCTTGGTGAGCATGGGTAGGCCGAGGCCTGCCGGGGAGCGGGAGCCTGTGTATAAGCCCCCTAGGTGTGTGTTGTGTGATTTCTAATTATGGCATGGGAGGCTCGAGCTTATAAGGAAGGAGAGATATGCTCGTCTATTCTATGTGGGATGAAATTTTTCAGGGGAAATGAAATCGTGGCCATCAGATCATGTATCGCACGATCTGGGCCGATGAGTCACTTCATTTTCTTGAGCTGTCCAATCAACTTAGTATTGATCTGAGTCACTAATTTTTCTAGAACCCACAGAAGTGTCCCAACCCTAGGATCAAAGACAAACACGATATAGAATATCTATTTTTCTCCCGATCTATTCCAATAACATTGGCTTCATCCTCATATGGTGTGCATTACACCAGTACCCTACTTACCCCCTTCCACAATTTGTTTCCACTCTTATAGCCACCGGACCCTCCATTCATGCGGTTTCCAGAAGGGATTTCCATTTGTTTCTTTTTAAAGGCCACATCCGACTCATATCCCATTCATGTTGTATAAAATATTTTATATAATTTATAGGTTTAGTTATAATTACATATGAAGCATCCGAGGAACCCTCTCGGCTCTTTCCACCCAAGCCTTCTGCAGACCTCAACGTGTACCCTGAGTTCTCTATCCTTCTCGAGCTCCTCTTTCTCTTCAACTACGTAAAGGATTTATAATTTCCTTGTTTTGTTTTTTTGTGAGTATATACGTGTATATATATATACTCATGAAAGCATAACCTTGTAGTTTAGTTTAAAAATTATTCTACGTTGAATCTGGGCCATCAGGTCTTGGGTTCAAATAATATAACGGATGTAAGGGATTAGCCTTGTATTGCAATCAGTTTTAAGCTGTATAAACAAATTATGTATATACATATATACTTGTGAATGAAATATTTTATATCTAATCATATATGTTCTTATAAATATGGATATACATATTATAAATAAGGTTTTGGGGGGATTAAATTTTGTCTTCCCTAGTGGGGTTTAAGTTATGGGTATATATATATGTATATATATATATACTTGTAATAAGTATACATCATCTACAGATCGTGGTTTAATCTTGAGCTGTAGGGTGACCCATGAAAATTTATTTTATGCCTCAAACATGCAATCGATTATATATATACATATGTATATGAAAATATATAAGTATAAAATACACGAATCACTAATTTGCATAAACATTATAAGCCCATATTATGGATTTTTAAGTTTGAATTGTGAGATAAAGAAGGACTACAATGCATGGAGTCATTTTGTGAGGGAAAGTCTTATATCTAATCATGTAAGTTCATATATATCAGCACACATAATTTAATTTCACTATTTTAAACAATTCAATAATTATACCCTAATAATTAAATCAATGTTTTTATTAATTTAAAAGTGTCAAACTAACTTAGAATGAGAACCATGCATATACTTGTTGTGTATAATTGGGTGTGTGGGTACATGTGCCAACATTGTTTCCCATTTTTTATTTATAAAATTCTATGGTTTGTGAAGAAAGTACTAAACATATGTTTTAAATGTTTTTAGATTGACTAAACACTATTTTATGTACACCCCATTGAATTAATATTTTACACAACATGAAAACCTAATAATTGTTTTCCAATTGATTTCTATTAATATGCTTAGTTCATGAGTATAGATATTGGAATCTCGTGACTTCATATTCATATATATTAATTACTCTACACACATTATATTAATGTATAATGTTTAAGGTTGAGTTTTATCTATTCAAAGTTTAACATGTAATGTTGGAGATAATGTGAGTTTATTACCCCATATGAAATGTTATGTTACCTCTTTATTTATTTTGTTAAGTTCACCTCATTATTTAATCATGAATGTTCTTAAAGAATATGGTTTTAGACTTTTTCATTTTATGTGATCATGTTGGTATTTCATTTGTGTTAGTTTTCCTGAAAAGTACTCTTAACTTATTTACTAACTAATTAATTGACCACATAATTCATAGTTTGGTGCTAGACACACTACATATGCATAAATGTGAAAGATTGCAATATTAAACTTTTCTGACCTTTCCTGAGTATTTGGATTTAATTGTTCAAGGTGGTGTGGGACACCTTGAATAAAATGAATGGTGAAGTAAGAAAACAAGTAATTTGAACACTTGGTTTGATATGTGATAAGTGATTTTAATAAATCAAAGTGGGATGTGCACATTGAATTAGAGGTATGAGGAATTCATTGGATGTATTATGTGACGGGTGGGGCTCGCTATAGCCCCTCGATGCATCAGTAGGTCTAATGAGACAACTAATAGCTGAATTGGTCGACACCATTCCCAATTATGAGTTATGGATTTCAGTAGAGATGTTAATCATTAGAAGTCTTGTCCGAGGCCTCGAAACCATCCGGTATATGCACATTTCTCATTACGACTATGTAAATTAATTAAACAGAGTATTATTTGACTAGTAAAATATTCCTAGTTAACGAGCTTATGATTAGGAGAATTAAAAGAAGTTTAAGTATGGCATATTTATTAATATTTAAATATTTAGAAATTTAATGGCCAATAGTAAATGATGAAAATGATGTTATTATTTTTAAGCGCAACTCGGATCTTATATTACACTTAGTTATTAATTTTGAATTTCATTTTAGCCTGAAATGTACTTTACTTATTATTCTGAAGGAGAATGTCTATAATTGAATCATGATATTATTAGTATGTTTTATATTGTGCATTTATATGTCTTAGATAGTTTTCATGGTTTGTTAAATGTGTTACAACTATTTTAAGAAAATGTTTTATGGATGGTTTTAAAGAATGTTTTCAAAATTTATATTGCTTTATTTTAAAACCCCTTATTGGGCATTCATATTCTCACCCTATGTTTTTAATTAAAATTTTTCAGGTATGGCCTTTTACTAAAGAAGTTTACAGAAGTATCTGGTTTCTTAGAGCCTGAACCGAATTCGATCCTCTATAAGACACCGACTCCAGGTACTCGGGAGATGGGGCATCACAGATGGTATCAAAGGACTCAGTTCGCATAACTCTGGATAACCATAACCGAACAATGATAATTTACTTAATAAATAATAAGAGAAATGTTTTCTTTATTTCAAAAAGAAAATGAGGGAACCGTCTTTTTCTCTCTTCCCAAGGAGGCCTTGGAAACCATAATTTCTATAGCTAGCCATGTGAATTTTATAAACTATGCCCATATCTGTACCTCATGCAAACATCTCTATGAAATATCCAGTTCTCCTTGAGTACTTAAAGTCCACCAAAGAGCGGGTCTGAATTATATCTTTATGAGGCAAGCGCATTTTCCATCCTACGCATGATAGGAAAATACTAAGAGGGAATTTTAGATTATTCACCATAGTGGAAGGTTTTTCATCCCTCATAGCCTTACAAGAAGCTACCATAGTGGGAGACCTATGCATGACATATATGTGTCATGTCCTGTCTTATGGCCATCATGGTCAGGTAATGGACTTTGAAATCCTTGAATACGAAGACTCCCATTTAGTATAGAGAAAAAAAGTACATATAGATGTCTCACAGTTGTACACCCCAAAATCCATACTCTGGAGACAACACAACTGCACCCATGATATCGAACCAGATTGCTCGAGTTGCATATGGTCCTAGGAGATCAATAGTTTTGAACTAGTTTTGGGTATTCATGTTGTACGAAACCAGGGAAACCATTTTCCTTTTTCTATGATCAAGTGGTGATATAAGGGCACAATTTTTTGTCCATTGTATCCTTTTCAATCTTGTATGTGTTTATGTTTCTGAATAGGTTTGACTGATTAGTCATTCATGATAATTTTTTATATGGAAGGACAGACTCACATCCTATTGCCCTTACTGAAATACTAGAGACCACCTTGGTCAATACCTATGAAGAGGAGTACCTACCTTTCACAAATTTGCACAAAACGTGCAAGCAGCTCTACGAAGTGTCAAGCAGCCCTGACATTCTCCGTTCCTTCTAGGAGAATGACTAAATATACCATAGAATAGCCATGGTACAGTTGGCCGAGTATATAAAAAGATGTAAATACCATGAAGGACTATTTTTTTGCTTTACTCTGGGCCGGAACTTTGCGGCCAAAGAGATATTTCAAGAAGCTTCATTGGAGGGAGGAATTTTTGGAGCTTAGATGTTCCAACTCCTCAGCACCTGTTTATTCAAAAATGCCTATGACTTAGATATTCTAATTCGAGAGTCATTCCATAGAATTATTTTGGGATATGGTCCATTTGGACATCTACGAACTTTCTACTGCTCGAGCATCTCAGTGGAGGCCCGAATGCACTATGCGGAGGTTCAACCCTTCTTGCTCCAAATGTATCTGGGATAGAGAAGCTAAAGAGTTGAACATAAACTTGGAAATTCACCTAGCCACACCGGAGGACCCTCCATGATGGAGGTTGTGGTGAATATGATAAAGGAGTATTTCTCTTATTCATATGTGGAACGAATTGTGAGGATGCAATTCCTCGTAGGGGGAATGATGTAACACCCCAAAACCAGAACCTTATATATTGATAAGTTATGGTTACTTTTTATTTAATAACTGAACAAAACTTCTTTCTCCTGAGAGGGTAATAATATGGTTGGAATTTATTAGAATTAAACTGAGTAGAACCCAGAAGTGGATATAAGGATTTTTATTTAAATAAAAACACTGTAGCGTTTACAATACACCGAAATCAAAAGAGTAATATTGTTATCCAAAAATAACTAATAAGAACCCTATCAGAATGACAGAGAGACATTATAAATCAATGCGAACACCAAGTAAGTAATATGGGTCCTTATAATTTCAATAGTGAACATAAGAATGTTCGATGCCACCACAACTACACTAAGAACCAATGGTATTACCTGAACCATCTTCTTCAATCAACATAAAATTTAGGACACCCTATGTATCAGATTTATAAGACAATAATGTGACCATTTCCTTGGGAAACCATGGAACTCTAACATCTATAAATATAGCCATTGGCCTTATTGGACAATTAATTGAAATCTTATAATTATATTCTAGTCCACCATGTGATTAGGTTATAAATTCTAAAAAATTATGGAACTACTCCTAACCATGAACTTTTAAAGGTCATAAAGAAATGCTTCGAATATTAAATTGGTCTGTTTGAAAAGTGATAAAAAAATCAAAACATGATCAATTAATTCAAATGTATTTTCATTCAATGTATTAAAACTATGTTTAATTTCATTTAATTGTATTATATTTTCAAATAACATAATTTTTACTACTATGAGTACAAATGATTTTACGTGGTTATATAGAATTTCAATTCATGTTAAAGATTTTGTGCTATAAATAGCTCTAGAAATATTATTAGACAAGGTATAGCTAAGAGTTCAGCAATAATTTCTCAAGATTAAAATAAAATATTCATGTTTGAAAAAGGAAATTTTTATAGAGCTTTATTTACCTTAAGACATCATATATATATATTCTTTTAAAGTTATGTTTTTGTAAAAAAAAATTGGGCCTGCTAGGGCCAGCCCCTTTATGGCTGGGTCATGGGAGGTCGCACACGTTGGGCGGCTGAGCCTAGCCCTTAGGCCCTGTCTGGACCAGCCCGAGTTTGGCCATAGATCACCCAAGATGTGCAAAGGATCTTTGGGAGCGTGCGAATGGGCACGCATCACGGGCGCAAGCCGCAGCGAGCGTGGGTAGGCCGAGGACTACGAGGGAATGAGAGCCCATGCATGAGGCCCCGTAGGTGCGTATTGTGTGATTTATGATTATGGTATGGGAGGATCGGGCTTATAAGGGAGGTGAAATCTGATCATCGATTCAATGTGGGACGAAATTGTTCGGGCGAAATGAAATCGTGGTCATAGGATCATGTATCGCGTGATCTAGGTTGACGATTCACCATGTTTTCTCAGGCCATCCGATCAACTCAGTGTTAATCTGATTTGCTCATTTTTTAGAAACTACATATGTTCCCCAGCCCTAGGATCAAAGACATATTGGATCTAGACCGTCCATTTTTCTCCTGATCTATTCAAGCATCGCTGTCTTCTTACTCCTGAGGCGTGTTTTACACCAGTACCCTACTTATCCCTTTTCACCATTTCTCTCCACTCTTATATCCACTTTCCCTTTATTCATGAAATTTCCACAAGGTTTGTTTGTTAGTTTATTTTTATAGGCCACTTGGGTCTCAGATCCCATGAAAGTTTTATTACAAAATAGATATAATGTATTGGTTATGTTGTATAAAAATATCTGTAGCATCTGAGGAACCCTCTCGGCTCCTTGCACCCAACCCTTCTGTGGACCTCAACGTGTACTCTGATTTCCCCATCCTTCTGGAGCTCCTATTTCTCCTCAAGCTGGATAAGGGATTTATAACTTTCCTTTTTTTTGTTTTTCTTAGAGTGTATACATGTGTATATATATATATACTAATGAAATTATAACCTTATAGTTTTGTTTAAAAATTCTTCTGGGTTGAATCTGAGCCTTCGGGTTTTGGGTTTGGATAATATAAAAGATGTATGGTATTAGCCTTGTCATGCTTTTGGTTCTATGATGTATAAAAAAATATGTATATACATATATACTTGTGAAGGAAACATTTTATATCTAATCATCTATGTTCTTATAAATATGGATATTAATAGTATAAATAAGGTTTGTAGGGGAATGAATTTCGTCTTGCATGTTGGGTTTTATGTTTTGGGTATTGATGATGTTTTATCATGCGCGCTCACAAAACTATTCATAACTATGCGTAGCATAGGGGATGACCTAGGTCATTATCTTGAGGATATTTTGTCACCAATCAATCACTACTTCTAATTCACCTTTTTAAAATATTTTTATTATTATTTACAAGACAAAAATAAATGAAATTTTGGTCTGATAAATGAGAATAAAAGAAAAAGGAACATAAACAAGCAATGCATGATGGAGACAGAATGAATGCTGACAAAATAGAAAGGAGATATTCCCGAGAGAATCACCCATATTGAACCTTAATCATCTTAATATTAATTTCAAATTTAATTAATAAACCCACTCCATAGTTTTTGTTATTATCCTCTTCTGTATATGATTGTGAATATATATTACACTCAACGATTGCTGAGAGACCATACATACACCACCTCGATCGAGGGAAAACATTACAGAAGAGAAAGTTTGGTCTCGGGTGGCAATTGGGGACACAAAGGAACCTTACCCACTATGATCCCCCATGACCTAACTCTAATAAAATAAGAAACAATTAATATGAATGTGCAAAGGCTTGGTTTCCACACTGGATTGATCCCCCAAGATGTTCCTTGTGTTAGTTACTCATGATCATGAGTATGAGATATCACTGTGGAGAAAAATGAGGTGGAAAAAGAAAATATAAAAAAATGAGAATGATATGATGAAGAGAAAAATATATTAAAAATTCATAATACTATTAAAATGGAAATAAAAAACAAAAAAATGGAAAATGTCCACACAGAATTTCCACTACTTTGAGAAGGCGTGAGGATACATATTTATAGGGAGAGTAGGTGAGGAATTCACACTCAAACATTTAATCCGAAATATTTCGTGTGGATGTGCCATTAGATGACCGAATTTGTAATATGTGTCTTCATTAATGTTGTTTGATAATGTCTCCTCCATTAACCCTCCAAATATGTGATTTATTGTACATCTAATGTAGGTGATATGGCCGATTTTATTTGAGACATTTAATCTGTTCATTTGACTGGAAAAATTCAAATGCTTCAAATTCCCTGGCCATTATGACTTTAACACTTGTCAATTTAATCCTTTAATCCATGATAAATGTTATTTCAAATATAATTTCGCATCCCTACACAAAATCTGATCCATTTTTTATTAATGGTCATGATGTTATGAATTAATTACCCAATGGGCCCGTTTCTGCCTCATTAGATGTTTCATCTTCTACATATTTGATCCATTCCATTAATTCCATAATGATCATATTTTGACTTGAAACTCATCCTTGATGCGCCTTATTGAATAATAGTTCTTTTGAAGATGGAATAAATGCATTTGGTGGTGTTTTCATCAAGTTATGCTTCCGTTACATCAGTGGGTCCCATTCTTTCCGTATGAAAAAATCATAAATTTCATTGATTTATTAAGCCATTTAAATTGCAGAATCAGCTCCTCGTCCAGAATCCACAGTTAAAGGAAATAAAATTAGGATTATAACAAAATTTTAATCTCAGATATTCGACATAAATTTTATGATAAATAAAAAAATATCCCAATGATAAAAATCTATCTAAAATCAAGAATTAACCGTTTTTTGCATTTAAGATCAAATTACCAGTATAACCAAAAAATGTGAAAATTACCCATACAATAACATAATGGTGATATTATAAACAATGATTAATAGTATAAAATATATTAAAATGTGAGCTTCATCACTCCCCCACACATAAACATTTTACTCATGTGCAATCATCTTACATCCAAATCAAAATTTACACAATAATCAAAAAATGATAAAATATCAATGATCTTATCGAAATTAGAAGTTCTTCATGTATAATCTATGAAAAAAATTCGCTATTATTTTTATTTAAATAATTAAAATTTGTTCAACCTCATTAGTCAATCCATGGCCCAATCACAACCTACCTCACATTGAATTCTACATATCGCTTCACTCAAGGAAAATTGAATCTAGGGTTATTCTCATACTTTAAAATCACATGTATCACCATAGGTTTGTGAAAATTATCATCTCTCCACATCATGAAACATGAAAATGAATTTAATCAGGAAGGATTTAATAAATGGTTCAAATGATTCTGTGTCTTAGGGTTGGTTAGAAAATGATTGAAAAAGTTTCAGGCTAGAAGAAGGAGGCTAGACTTTAATGTAAATTACATGATTAATTCAAGTGAAAGAAAAAGAAATTTCTCTCTCAATCCCACTTGAAAATGTGAAAAAAAAACCACAACCTTTTATTACATGGTACATGATCAAATAAGTGATTCTAATGAATTATATCATCTATGATTACCTTTTTTTTCAATGCTCCATAAAGGCACGTCTTTATTTTCTTTTTCTTTTTTTCATTTTCTTTTTCATAGAGGATGATCTTAAAATTCAATACAATGAATTAAGGAAAGTTCATGCCCTTGAATTTTGAGTGGGACATGAGTCATAAAATAATTTACAATGAGGAATTCAATCTCATCCCCATTTTTTCATTTTTTTTGAAGGGGAAATGGATAAAACAAATAAATCAGAATGAAATGATGACACATGCCCAATTCTCTTATTATCCACTACCCAAAGTAATGAAACACAACTCGTAACACCCATAAATGATACAAATACCAATTAACACACACTAAATGCCCTTTCCCCACACTCAAAATTCAAATAACCATCCAAAAATACTAAAAGTCCGGGTAGGTAAGGCAAAATTGGCTTGTAATGTAGCTTAAACCTATAAGAAAATTCATGGCATATAAGGGATTATAAAGGATTAATGTAAAGGTGGGTCTCAAGATAATATGTGGCTAGCCAAAGAGATTCCTCAATCATTTCAAATACATTCCATGAAATCCACATCATCGAAAAATAATATTCAAATATTCTAGTTCTCACACAAAATTCATGTTTCCCTCAAGAATGTGTGAGTATTTGGAAGAATTTGTAAATGTGGTTTAGAATACCTCATAGTATTGGAAAAATATATCAAGTCAGTGTTTCATGGACATGGATTTCAAAAATCAGTCAAAATCATAAAAATTATTGAAAATCCAATTAATGAAAAATGTTTTCACATCAACAATCATTTTAAATTCATTGTTTCAAAAATCATTTCAACTATTTCAAAATCATTTGATGTGTGAAAAGTGATAAGAATATTCATTAAAGCTCAAAAATCCTGAAAATATAATAAACAAAAATAAAAATCATATAAGAAGTACTAAGCATGTTGACACTCCCCCAAACTTAAATTTTACTACCCCTCATTTAAACTCAACAAAATATAAATTTAAAGGTTGAAAATACAATATAAGGAAAGATACAACCTGACATTATTTTGGAAGTGGATTCCAGGAGTTAAGTTCCTAGAAGCTATCACATTAAGACTACATGAACGTAATGAAAATACATACGAAAAATAAATAAAAATAAATAGAAAGGGAATATAAAAGAGATATTGTCTTGTTTAGACCCCCCAAGCGGGTGCAAGGTTTTTATAGCCCCTAGTCAGGATGTTTCAGTGGATTATACCCAATCAAAATGTGGGTGCAGTTTCGTTGAGATGAACCACCACATGTGAGTTTTTCCGATGTATATGATTAAATATTGAAAGCAGAGAACCCCAAATAAGATAATAAATCTACCAAACCCCAAGAAAGAATAAAGAGGAAATTTTAGGTTTGAAGTTGGAGAGAATAAGATATAGAGGTGCCCCCTATTTACTTCTGTGTTGTCCTCCTCCATATGGTATGAAATTTTTTGTTGATGAGGTTGTCTCACCACCATCTTCTCCATCTCTTCTTCTTTAATCACCACTACTTGAGTGGTCTCTTCTTTAACATCCACAGTCTGATCTATTTGTGGTGTACCAAAAATTTCAAAGGAAGAGATGTTAGAAAACAATTTAGCTTGAATAAGATTAAAACATGAAGAATTAATAAAGAAATCAACACTTTCAACTAAATTATATATGCAATTAATCTCTTCAGGCATGACCATTGGAAACTCATTCTCATCAGGTGTGACTTCTTCATTATCATCCAAAGAAAGAGAGCGGTAGATAGTGTCTGATGTGTCATTATCAAGTATGTGAAGATCATGTTTCATGTTATCTTCAACAATGGTATTCCAAGATTCTTCCAATAAATATTGATCTCCCATTAGTGAATCAGTTGAAATGTGTACTTCTGGTGCCTCCTCGAGAAATGGTTGACTGAGAGATGATATAATTAATTCTTTTAGTACTTCTTTTTCACCCGCCTTAGGTTCACTACCATAAAAAATGATTGGTGAAATATCTTCCACCACTCGTTCTTGTTCAGTTTCTGGATGAGGTTCGGGTTGCTCCTGGGATGTGCGTTCATATTCAGCAATCCATTCTATTTGGCTCTCCAGTTTTTGAACTTTATCACTAATCCTATTAAATTGAGCATCACGATCATTGCAAACATTTTCCAAAACCTGATATTTTTCAGTCCATGAATAATAATTTTAATTGAAAGATAGCATGAACAAAGAATATTTTTTTTGTTTTTGAAATTAATGATTTTATGTTTTTTTAAAGAAAGAGAAATTATTTACACAATGTGATAAAATAGTGAATTAAAACCACCTGGATCCCTGAAAATGGTGCCAATTTGATGAACCATTGTTGTGAGTGCTCTCAAAAATATTTATAACTAAGTAGAACACATGGGTAACCTAGGTTGTTCTATTGAGGAGCTTTTCTGGCTAATCAATCACTACTTCTAATTCAAAATTTTTAAATATTTTTTTATTTATAAGTCAAAACTAAATGAAATTGTGGTTCTATAAATGATAATGAAAGAAAAAGGAAAGTAATCAAGCAATTCAAGATGGAGACAGAATGAATGCTATCAAAATTGAAAGGAGATATTCCTGAGAGAATCATCGAGATTCAACCTTCATCATTTCATTAATAATTTAAAATTTAATTTATAAAACCACTCTGTCGTATGTGTGATTATCCTATTCTTTATATGTTTGTGAATATATAGTACACTCAACGATCGCTGATAGACCATACATCCACCCCCTCGATCTATGGAAAATATTACAGAAGATAAAGTTAGGTCTCGGGTGGCAAGTGGAGACAGAAAGGCATCTTACCCACTAAGATCCAACATTAACTAACTATAATAAAATAAGAAACAATTAACATGAGTGTTCAAAGACATGGGTTCAACACTAGATTGATCCCCCAAGAAATTCCTCGGGTTAGTTACTCACGATCACGAGTATGAGAGATCACAATGGAGAACAATGAGGTGAAAAAAAAGATTACAAATGAGAATGATATGCAGAATAGAAAAATATATTAAAAAAGAATAATACTATTACAATAGAATGAAACTAAAAAACAATGGTAAACGTCCACACAGAAGTGCCAATGCTTTGAGAAGGGGTGAGGATACATATTTTTAGGGAGAGGAGGTGAAGAATTCACACTCAAAACATTTAATCTGAACGATTCTGCGTGGATGTGCCATTACATGTCCCAATTTGTAACATGTGTCTTGATGAATGTTGTTCCATTATGTATCCTATGTTCAGCCTCCAAATATGATCATTATTGGACGTTGGATGTAGGATTTATAGATGATTTAATATGAGACATTTAATCTGTCCATTTGACTGGACAAATTAAAAATTTTCAAATTACATGGCCATTATGACTTTGAACCTTGTCGATTTACTCCTTACATCCTTGATAAATGTTTTTCAAAATATAATTTAAAGTCATGACACAAAATAAGAGCCATTTTTAATGAATGTTCATGATGTTATGAATTAATTACCCAATGGAACTGTTTGTGCCTCGTTAGACGTTTCATCTTCCACATGTTTGATCCATTCCATTAATTCCTTAATGATCATATTTTGACATGAAACTCCTCCTTGAAGTGCCTTATTGAATACTAGTTACTTTACTAATGGAATAAATTCATTTGGAAGTGTGTGTTCCGAGTTATGCTTCTATTACGTCGGTGGGTCCCATTCTATCCACCCAAAAAAATCATAATTTTCATTGATTTGTTAAGCCATTTAAATGGCCGAATCAACTCCTGGTCTAGTAGACAATTTTGAAGGAAATAAAATCATAATTAAAAAAAATTAATCTCATAATGTGGACATATATTTTATGTTAAATGGGAAAAATACCCTTATGATAAAAATCATTCTAAAATCCAAATTTAACTACTTTTTTCATTTAAGCTCCAATTACCACTATAACCTAAAAATGTGACAATTAAACATACAATAACACAATGGTATGATTATAAAAAATTATTTATAGTATAAAATATATGAAAATGTGAGATTCAACAGGTATATATATATATATATACTTTTAAGAAGTATACATCATCTACAGATCGTGGTCTAATCTTTATCTGTAGGGCGACCCAAGAAAATTTAGTTTTTGCCTCAAACATGCAATCAGTTATATATAAATATACATATGTATATGAAAATATATAAGTATAAAATACACGACTCTCTAATTTTCATAAACATCATAAGCCCATGTTAAGGATTTTTAAGTTTGAATTGTGAGATAAAGAAGGAATCCAATGCATGGAGTCATTAAGTGAGGGAAAGTCTTACATCTAATCACGTATATTCATATATATGAGCACACATAATATAAATTCGTTCTTTAAATCAATTCAATAATTATACCCTAATAATTAAATCCATGTTTTTATTAATTTACAAGTGGCAAACTAAAATATAATGAGAACCTTGCATATACATGTTGTGTATAATCTGGTATGTGGGTATGTGTGCCATCTTTGATTCCCATTAATTATTTATAAAATTCTATGGTTTGAAAAGAAATTAGTAAACATACCTTTTATATATTTTTGGCTTGACTGAACACTATTTTATGCACGCCCCATTTAATTAATATTTTACACAACATGAAACCCTAATCATTGTTTTCCAAATGCTTTCTTTTAATATGCATAGTTCATGAGTATAAATATTGGAAGTTCATGATTTCATATTTATATTTACTAATTACTCTTCACACATTATATTAAAGGATAATGTTTAAGGATGAGTTTTATACTTTCTCGTTTTAACATGTAATGTTTGAGATAATGTGAGTTTAGTACCCTGCATGAAATGTGATGTTACCATATTATTTATTATGTTAAGTTCACCTAATTACTTAATCATGAATGTTCTTGAATAATATGGGTCTAGAATTTTTCCTTTTATGTGGTCTAGTTGGTATTTCATTTGTGTTATTTTTCATCACATGTACTCTTAACTTATTTACCAACTAATGACTTGACCATATAATTCATAGTTTTGTGTCAGACTCATTACATATGCATAAATGTGAAGGACTTTAATATTAAACTTTTATGCCATTTCCTGAGTATATGTATTTAATTATTCAATGCAGTGTGGGAAACCTTGAATAAAATGAAAGGTGAAGTACGAAACCAAGTAATTTTTACACATGGTTTGATATGTGATAAGTAATTTTAATAAATCAATGTGGGATGTACACATTGATTTAGAGGTACGAAGAATGCATTGGACATAGTATGTGATTGGTGGGGCCCACTATAGACCCTCAATGCATCGGTAGGACCCATGAGACAACTAGTAGAATAATTGGCCAATGACTTTCCCAATTATGAGTTATGGATTTCGGCATAGGCCTTAATCATTAGACGTCTTGGTCGTGGCCTTGACACCTTCCGATATATGCACTTTCCTCATTAATAATATGTAAATTAATTAACTAGAGGATTATTTGGATAGTAGAATATTCCAGGTTAAAGAGCTTATGATTATGTGAATTATAAGAAGTTTAAGTATGGAATATTTATTATTCATGCAATATTCAGAAATTTAATGGCCAATAGTAAATGATGAAATTGAAGTTATTATTTTTAACCACAACTCTAATCTTCCATTACACTTAGTTATTAATTGTGAATTTCATTTTAGCATGAAATGTCCTTGAATTATTATTCTGAAGGAGCATGTCTATAATAGAATCATGATAATGTTAGTATGTTTTTAATTATGCATTTATATCTCTTTGAAAATTTTCATGGTATTTTAAATGTGTTACATCTCTTTTAAGAATTTTTTTTGGAAGGTTTTAAAAAATGTTTACCGAAGTTATATTGGTTTATTTTAAGACTCCATACTAGGAATACGTATGCTCACCCTACATTTTTAATTACTATTCTTTATGTATGGGATTTTACTAATGATGTTTACAGAAGTAGCTGGTTTCTCAAAGCCCGAACTGAATTCAATCCTCTGCAAGGCACCGGTTCCGGGCACTTAGGAGATGGGGCATCACACAACCAGTATATATATTACCCACACAATTCTATATTGTATGAAAAATTTAAATAGAGAAGTAACAGACATACATTAAAATAGTTTATCTAATCTGCTTAATATCAAGAGAAACAAGTGAGTATTTACCTTATTAATCCATCACTAGTATATATCTAAATACAGACTCCCCGATATATCTTTGGAGTACCACCTACATCTTCAAATATATATATATATATAGTGTTGAGGACCCATGACTTAGTTCCCAAGAATCAATTGATGAATATGATACTTAGAGATCCCTAGGTTTCCTCCCACTAATAAATCACTTAGCAGATTATACAATCCAATACATTACAACCCTAATTCAAGTAAATAACTCCCTGTGACATTCCCATCAAGTCACTACTCCCTTTGACCTCATCATAGAATGTCATAGTTGTCTCAACAAACCAAAGTCCTGAGAAACAAGGATATACATCCTATAATATATAATAAATCATAAAATTATAAATAACATGATGTCCCAAGGAACAATGATATTGGTCCCCCAATAGTCTCAACTAGTTTACCTAAAGCATAATGTTGAGATTCATCCCCTACTCAATTCTATCAAAAAACATATCTTGATGGTCCTTCACCATCTACCATGTATTTTTAGGGTGATAATCTCCAGCATGACCAATGGTAATCACCATCCAATAATCCAAAATATCTACAAAGGGGTCCACCCACAACGAGTGGTCAACACCACCTCAACTAAGTCATATCTATGTTCACATGACTCCAATGGAACATCAACCGAAAATCTTGACTGAAAATAACTAATAATACCTACACCACATCATTTGGACCACAATGCCCCAATGACCATGCCACTAAATTATGAGGCTCAATACTATCTCATGTCATGCGGTCTATTCCCTCTACCTAACGGTATCATTAACTCAAATATTGATGACCATGACACCTCAACCTGGTGATCAACATAACCCCATATCCTTGGGTCGAGCACAACCAGAGGATAAATGTCTTCACCAACCCAATGATCAACATCACCGCATTTAATGTGCCATTCATGTATTGTTCCAATGGAAAAAATACAATGAATATATATAATTTAATTAATTTAAAATAAATAACCATAATAACCTATCTAGTTTGTCAAAATCCCCTTTCTTGGATTAATATATATAAATATATTATATGAAATAGTCAATGGTATCCAACAACAATGATTCATCAAATTTAAAATACCATCATTAATTAATTAGTGCCACACCCAGTTGTCCTAACATGTATATTTATGTATGAACTCCCAAACCACTAAAAATTTAAGGATAATTATAGACACCACAAACCTCATACTTGTAGGTTCTCGCTTATCTCATTTCGACCTGTAAATCAAGAAAAAATGAGAGAAATATAATATTTGTAAAAATATCCCAAAAATTGGGAAAATATATATCACCTGGATTTAAAATCATATTTGGTAAGATAAACTAATAAAATAAGCAATATTAATGATGTAATTACAACTACACTACCAATTCACCTGATGTCATTCAATTCAGAGACAGGGTGAGGAGAGGAGGCCAATGCCATTGTTAGTAAGGAATTGAGATGCCCCCCTATGAAGTATAAGAAACCTGGGAAAAAGTATGAGGATAAAATTAAATATAGTGGAGGGGTATAATGTTCATTTAACTCCCAATAAATGACCCACATGGTTTTCTCATGCAGTTTGGATAACATTGTGGTAATCATGTGGCACTCACTACCATCACTACACCACCCACAAATAGGTTCACAGTTTTCCAAACCATATATAGACCGTGTGAATCCATTCAGTAGAAAACATGTTTATAATTACAAAAATATGAATCCATACCTACACAGTTTGAAATTATGTGTCTATAGAAAAATTGGGTGGCACAGTTTCCCTATTCAGGTTGCAAGGTTTGATAAAACCTGGTTCCTCTATCTGCTCATTCAAAATGTAATTTTTTTGAGGCCCAAACATCTGAAACTAAGAATCACCACTAATGCACTTGTATTTCATTAATATCCATACAATAGTAGGGCCTCAGTTTAATAAAACTATCATAATTTTCTTTTGAATCCAAAAATGAATGGCAGTTCACTCATTAAACAAAACAATCAAAAAGTTCGAGGAATTTATTCATGCTCCCAAAACATGCATGCTACAGTTTCAGTGCATATATATGATCAAATCTTCATCAATGACCCAACCAGGTAGTCTTTCTTTGCCCAAAAAATTTTCCCTTTGGACTAAGCCTTCATAATTAGTGTTATACCTTATCTCCACTCCACCCAAAAGTGATGACGTCACTAGTAAAGCTGTTAAAACTGACTTCCCATGATTCACTTGAATCTAAATTAGAATATCAGAAACAAGATAAATAATTTATCATTAATTAATGGATTCTAGAACAAGTACTTTATGATTCTTAGGGATCATATCGTAACACAATATATTTCCTTTACAATATGTATATGGAATGTCAAAATGGAAATAACAGTGGTATTAAACCCATCTTAATTGTCAAATATTCAGATCATGCTGCATGAATATGTACTTATAGATTTTGTTGTATGTATAAATAGAAACCCACAATCCTAGTATATAACGTCTCCCAAAATGCATGGTGTAAACTATAGCTTCCAACTGGAGAGCATGAATCAGATAATTCTTCTCATAAGTCCTTACTAAAAAACACTTGACTACATTGAATCGCCCCACATGCGTCACAATGGATATCAATATGATGGACTATGTGTCACAAAAAATTATATAGCCTCATCTCGACTTAGTAAAAAGACGGTTCAACACTATCCTCCATTCCATTTCCTCAATGTCCTCAGAACCATTCAGATGTGTGAACTTGATTCCATTTTTTTAAATCATATATGAGTTTATATAATGCAAGATAAATCCTAGATAAAATGTTTATAGTAAAAATATTGCCCTAAAACCCATTGAATATGAAATATATTATTGGGATTATTGCACAAAATAATTCCTCTCCCCTTCTATGGATACCCATACACCCATGATTCCTATATGATGTGACCAAGAAAGTGAACATTATCAATCCATAAGTGGAATTAAGTGATCATAGAATATACTCCATTCTCTCATAGTGTATTCAATATGATGTTAAGGTATTTAGACTGATCAACCCTAGTTTGAGAATAAATGATCATTTCAACTATGAGTATCTATAATAATGAAGTCTAAGAATATGTGGAAACCCAGATTCATTAAGACAATGTAGACTATTTACTTGTTTTTCAGACTAAACATCCTTACTAAATACTAGTAATGGATATACATTTTTTAAAAATATATACTAGTTATATATATGGTCCAAACATACAACTAATAATAGGATGATCTCAAATTAATTTGTGAGAATTCTATATCTCCTCAAATGTAAATACCCCAACCCATGTATACCAAATTTACTAGAAAGATTTCTATGTAGGTGCTGGATGAATTAAATCATATCCCAAAATATCGAATAGATTAGTAGTCTTAGAAAAATGTAAAGATAATTACATGTTAAATTACATTTTAAGAAAACAAAACATATTATTTTAATTGGGTATCCTAATATTCCATTTATTATATCAATTTATGAGCATCATAATACATCTCTTGGAATCTTGGAGGAAAATAAAGATAAGAAAGTGGTGAGATCTAATGCCCGGTAAGGGTACGTGTACATCAGAAAATTTCATGATTAAATAAGACATAAATAATATGGAAATTTGAATATTTAAAAATCATTCCATTTCATTAGTAACCTATGAAAGATTAATATTATGTAAGGAAGAAATAATGACAAAATAATTCTATATAAAGAATCACATTATCTTAAAACAAATACCTCGATATCACGAATAATAAAATAATCACATATACATCAAAAGAATAATATCATAATGAAGAAATGCATAATACTGGATAATATTAACATATAGTTGAGGTCTCATTTCAATATATCTTATATAAATTGGAAAAATCTTATCCAATACACAAACTAGTTTTTTAAATTAGACTTACCGAATAATAAAAAATCTATAGATGACCCCACCAATCACTTCCTATGTCCAATTAATTCCTCATATAGATGGGGTGAAAATAATAAATATACACAATCAAAGTGGAAATATCATACTAAATGTTATTAACTACTCCAATCAATAAACATGATAATAATCCATCCTGAGTAATATAAAAAATGGTATCAAATTAGATCATACCCATTAAAACCAATCATAAAACATCTATAGAAATTTAGTTGATGTTACAATGAGATAATAACCTAATTAGAGAATAATAGTCAATATGGAATAATGAAATATATGAAAATACATTAAATATATCATCCAGGAAACTATATTGGAAAATACCCTTTTTAATTTGAAATTACTTTAAAAAAAATAATAGATATAAAAGGAAAAAATATTAAAAAATAGAACCATTAAAAATTTAAAATCATAAAATAATGGATTATTCATGTTGTTGGGAAAATATGTTTATTTTCTATATATTTAAAGTCAATTCTTTTAATTATATTTTAAAAATGATAAAATGTACCTTCTGTGGAGAAAGAAAAGAAGATTCATTTAAAACCATTTTATAACAATTAAAACATTGTTAAAAATTACTTAAATAAATAATATTATTGTAATTTTAATATTATTTAAATCATTTTAGGAAAAATATTCTTCTACTGAGGACTTAATCATAAATAATCTTAAATAATGGTAATATGTTGAAATAAAAACTTACCTCAGGTCTGATTTTTATTATACCTATTTAGAACTCTTGTATAATAAATCATTATTTATTATAAATATGTTCCACAAATTTATTACTATATGTCATACCAATTATGACATAATTATAATAATTGGTCACTCAATTATTAATAATTCTTCATTAAAAAATCATGGCTTCAGGTAATAACTACATTCCTGTACATGTCGACTTAGTGGTCTCATAATTTATACATTTACCAATGGTGAATCATATAAAAAATTTAATAAAGAGGTAAATAATATATCTATTCATTATATATGTATTTATATTATTCTTTAAATTTTTGAGATATATGATAATTTTATCTTTTATGGAGATGATAGGTTGTACATATACATGAACAGTGCTTTCATTTTACAATGGATGAAATGAAAGAAAATTAAATGATAATTCACCTATAAAGATTAATTATTAGGTCATATATATTATATATAATCATCAAATCCATCCTCATTACCATCCATGTAATCTATAAATCAAAAACGATTCTAATTGCTTAATGTAGGTGGTAGTCCACACGTATGCATGAATGTGGATATCATTTCCAGAAGTATTGGATAATATAAATGTTGATATGATATTTTCATTGAATAGGTATAATAATTTCATAATTATCATTTATAAATATTAAAACCATTATAATATTTGTCCATAAGTTACGTTTATGACACATTCATTGAATTTATACACGGAGATGGTAGGTCGTACATCAAAGAGAGTGATACCATAACTGTTTAGTCAATATTGTTATCCTTATGTATTTTCCATTCCTTCATACTTGGGGGGAGACTGGTGAGTCAATATGGTTTTCTTATGACTTTACCATTCTTTCTTGTTTTGAAAATCAGAAACACCTTATCTCAAGGAAAATTTCATTTATCCTATGTTTTTACTTATATAAGGAAAATTTTCCTTCCCCAAGGAAATTTATCCTCACCATGTTTTTCATTGTTCATTATGTTATATAACTGTAAAATTCATTTTCATATCTAAACCCACGTAATCATATAATACTTAGATAAAGAGCATTCTATTATTAGGATTCGAATTCTGACTCTGAGTTATCTAAATTCAGACTCTGACCTATTATGAGTTCTGACTCAAAATTCAAATAAATTCTGACTCCGAACTTTCTATGTTCTGACTCCGAAATCTCATGAACTCTAACTCTAAACATTGTATGTTCAGGCTCTGAATTCTTATGAATCCAAATTCCAAATTTCCTTGAAATTTAGACTCCAAAATTCTACAGAGTTCAGGTTCTAAATTCCATAAAAAATAGAATCAGAATATCCTTGTTTAATAGACACTAAATATGTTTTTATTTAGACTCCAAACTTTTATTTGCTTACATTTTGAATATTTCATTTTGGTTATGTAACCATATTTTTGCTTACACTTGTTTTTGTTATAAAATAGTGTCATGCATTCTGTTACTAACTAATCATTGTTTGAGTGACACATGTACAAGTCCTTCCAAAATTCAAAGAAAAATTTGACAGTTGGAGGACGAAGACGACCATTGGAGATGTGCCAATAAATAGGATCTCATTTGAAAGAGATCATTACAAGTTGATAAATCTAGAGATTACATGCTTCTGAAGTGATTTATAGAGATAGAAACATTATTTCTTAGTGCATGCTGAACATCTTGTTCAGATTTTCTTTGTGCAACTCTGAATGTTGCTGAGTACTTTAGAGTGCTTCTGGGGATAGGAAGACAGAGGTGCTGAATATCATAAAGTTTGAGGACTTCCTTACTGAAGAAGACGTAGGTGCTGAATACCTTGAAGTTGAGGGATTACAGGGATATCAAGACAGACTTCAATCATCATATCGAAGGCTTACCATGGTGTGGTAAGACAAAATTTCTTGAAAGTATAAATCAAGGGAACTTTATCCATGGTTGTTGGATACACTTCTCTTTGGGTTAAAATACTTACTACTTGTTACTTGTTTGTTTCAAGTTTTCTACTTCATTTTGAATGTTGAGGATTTTATAACTATCTTATACTTCCTTATACTTGTATACTCATATTCAGTAATATTATATATGCTTTAAGGTAGGATCTTCATCTTTGTAAACTTTCATTAAGTTTCATTTTCTGGAACCAGCTTTTCAGGAATCGCTTTCTCGGAATCAGATTTTCAGATTCAAGAAAGTGTGTAGTACTAGAGGATTTGTGATTACATTGGTTAACATTGTTAAACAATAGAATGTTTTCTTACCAACATTAAAAGTTCCCATGGAAATTTTAATGTATACAGTTCACCCCCCTCTTGTATTTTGAGCATTATTAGATACTTCATTCAATATATATATTATTTCGATCTAACATTTGATATTATAGAGTATATCATACTCCACATTCCATCTCAACAATTGGTATAAAAGGTTTTAAACCTCATAATTTTAATCAATTCTATTTTTTTTCAGAAGATTGGTTCAATATTAGTTAATCTCAAGATTCGACTCATGATAGGATTCATCTTCTTCTTATTTTTGGAATCATCTTTACAGACTCATAATGATCAAATTCATGTTTTACATATAGATACTCTTGTTCTATTTTTCATGATGAGTAATACTTTCCATGTTTGCAAAATTTTACTACTAACAAGTTTTTGTAGAAAGTTTTTTAATGGCAGGAATCAATGTTGGTTATATTGACAACATAAATCTAACAAGACCTCCTATTGTTTATCGAAATGATTACGAATATCGGAGACATCACTTGAAGAAATTCACTATCAATACTGGAGTAGACAATTTTGTTATGATTACTGGAGGATATAAAATCACTTACAAGGAAGTTAGTACTTTCAAAAATCAAGAAAATCATGAATATCAACTAAATTATAAGGTATGAAATACATTGCATTGTTCCATGACTATAAATATATATAGAAAAATTTCATCTTGTAAAGAAACAAATTGTTTTTGGAAGAAACGTGAAGTTACACACTTTGGAACTTCCAAAGTCATTGAAACAAGAAGATCCATGCTCAAAGATGAATATTATGGTTTTTTCTTTCCTTATGGAGAACCCATATGTAAGGTAAAACAGAGATTCATGACTATCATTAATTTTCAATAATCCATGGTTGAGAAAGGATTACATGATGAAGACCTTGATGATAAGATTATTGAAATCATGCCGAATGAATGGGAATCCAAGAGAACACATATTGATGAGAATAGAAAGGTTACTGAGATTTATCTTGATGAACTTTTTGGAACACTTCTCCTACATGAGAGTAGAATGAATAGAGATGCTGACAACATTAAGAAGAAAAATTGAAATGTCAGTGTTGCTTTTACTAATAGTTCAAATCATATGAAAGACAAGAGTCCTAAGAGAGTTAGTAGATGTAAATCTAAGAATATTCTTATACGATACTAATCTAGTGGATGTGAATATTCAGAAAATGAACTAGCCAATATTTCTCGAAGGACGAACAAGATAGAAATATTGAAGAACTTTCCATCCAGATATTATAAGAAGGGAAGGAATGATATGAAGGATTCAGAAGATACATGTTATGAATGCAAGAGAGCTGGACATATAAGGCCTGATTGTCCAATGCTTATGTGATAATAAAGAAAGGAAAAGCATTCTGAGTGAAACATAGAGAAGTAATACAAAGCTAAATCTAAGAATGTTTTGGAAGCTAATGACAGATGGAGTGTCAATGGTGGAGACTCTTCAAATGAATGATCAAATTATGAATAATTTGGATAGAATAATCTTAGTATAATAGCTAGAATACCTATTGAAAATCATTTCTTTATGTCTATGGTACACAATGTTGAATATATGACCAATGAATCTTTAAATGAAAATTATAGTAATGATAAATACTATGAATCATTGGATGATAAATATTTTTCTGATGAGGATGATACTTTACCTACCATTAATGAATTTTCTATGTTTTCTAAGATTCTTGAGAATGAAAATTATAATGTTAACAAAAAGATTGATAACTAAAATTCTAGAAATTATATACTTACTAATGAAATATCAGATCTTTTTAATGATCTTGAAATGAAAGCCCTTTATTTTGAAAATATTTCAAAAAACCTTGAGGAATTAAATTATGATAAGAATAAACTTTCTAAATATCTAGAAAAAGTAATTTCTATGAAATTTTTTTTTCGAGCCTAACTCTGTATCTAAAGCTAATGTTTTTGAAGAAAAGAACTAAGTTATTAGACTAAAGTTTGAAATTTTTTCCTTAAGGAATTTTTAGTCAAATTTTACCTTAGGTAAGGAAAATTTTGATAAAATGTATTCTCAAATCCGACCTCTAAGGAATAATTCCGGTTATGGTTATACTAGTTCTAAACTGATTTTTAGTAATAGTTATTTTGTTCCTCAAAGTGCTCCATTCTGCACTAAGTCTCAGTGTGGTGGACACTGGGCAAAATTGTTTTCCCTAAACAAAACCCAGTCTTTAGGTTTTCATAAAGAATATTTTTCTAAGAAAATGTGGGTGCCTAAGATTTTGATTTTTGAAGTTTTTGGATCTAGGAAATCTTGGGTTCCGAAATTCCAACACTCTTTTTTCATAAAATTAAAGAATGTACCAACATCAATAAATGGTACATGGATAGTGGTTTTCCCAGCATATGACTGGTAACAAAAATGTCCTCGAATAGATTATCTAGATGAATGGAGTGACAGTAACTTTTGGAGATAATGCTAAGGGAGAAATTATTGGTATAGGTAACATCGTTCATCTTGAAAAAACATTGATTTCAAATGTTTTGTTTGTTAACGGTCTTAAGCCCGACCTCATTAACATAATTCAACTATGTGATGAAGGTTACCATCTAAATTTTATGGATGACAAGTGATTAGTACACAATTCCAAGTAAGGGATGATTCTTTCTTCTAATAAGAAAGATAATGTTTACACAAAAAACATAGAAGACCTTAGGAGGAAAGACCTATCATGCCTTAGTGTAATGGAAGATCATTCTTGGCTATGGCATAGAAGGTTAGGACACTGTACCCTTAGGATCCTATGAAAAATCTATAAGAAAAGATTATTTATGGACCTACTAGAGCGTAGATTTGATTCTTTAAAAGTTTGGGATCCTTGTCAATATGGTAAGCAACATAAATCATGTTTTAAGTCAGTCAATGAAGTCTCAACTACTGATGCATTACAGTTAGTGCATATGGATCTTTTTGGACAAACATAAACTGGAAGCATTGGAGGAAAATAATTTGCATTTGTTTTATTTGAGTATTACACTATATTTACATGGGATTATTTTTTAGAAAATAAATATGAATAATTTTCTTATTTAAAATGTTTTAGATCCCACGCTAAAAATGATAAAAACCATCCTTTGATAACTATTTATAGTGATCATGGAGGAGAATCTAAAAATTATGATTTTAAAACTTTTTGTAGTAGAAAAGGAATTAATCAAAACTTATCATCACCTAGAACACCTCAACAGAATGGTGTTGTTTAAAATATAAATATAATTCTTCAAGAGATAACAAAAACCATGTTGAGTGAATATTCTATAGCCAAGAAAATTTGGGCTGAAGTTTTAAGTACTTCTTGTTATACTATAAATTGTGTTTTGATTATTCGTTTTCTTAATAAAACTCCTTATGAGTTATGGAATGGTAGAAAGCCTAGGATTTTTTTACTTCAAGGTTTTTGGTTGCAAGGTATTCATTCTAAATAGTAAAGATAATTTACAAAAATTCTCACTAAAATCTAATGAATGAATTTTCATAGGCTACTCCATAACTTCTAAGGATTAATGTGTTTTCAATAAAAACACTTGTATTGATGAAGAAATAGTACATGTTAAATATGATGAAACTAATCCCTTTGTTTTTAAACAACCAAAACCTACATCTTCAGATGTGTTTTCAAAAACTGGTTATCAACTCATGATAGAAGATCCTTCTGACAAGGAAAATGTCCAAGAAGATAATTCTGAAACATTTACCCCAGAAGATTTCCTACCCTATGTTGTTGAACAGGTTTTACAAAACCCAAATCAGTTGTTTCTAAAGAATAGTCCTAGTGATTGTATCATTGGTGATGCGAATCAACCTGTAAGGACTAGATGTTCCTTAAGGAATAATGTAGAACATCTTATATTTCTTTCCCAATTAGAACAAAAAAGCACTAATGAGGCTTTTGGTGATGATTATTGGATAAAAGAAATGTAAGATGAACTAAATGAATTCGAAAGGAATAATGTCAGGACCTTAGTTGAAATACCTAAGGAAACTTCTGTTATTGGAGTAAAATGGGTTTTCAAAAATATGTGTGATGAAAATGGAATCATATTAAGAAATAAATCTATATTGGTTCCTAAAGGATATAATCAACAAGAATGAATAGACTATGAAGAAACCTATTCCCCCGTAGCTAGAATTAAATCTAATCGTATTCTAATTTCCTTTCTAGTAATCTTCAATTTCAAACCTTTTCAAATTGATGTGAAATGTGATTTCCCTAATGGTCGTGTTCAAGAATAAGTTTTCATTGAACAACCTCCTGGTTTTTAAGATACAAAACACCTGGAATATGTTTATAAACTTACTAAAGTTTTGTATGAACTTAAGAAAGCCCCTCGAGCTTGGTATGATATGCTTACATGATTTTTACTTCAAAATATTTATGTTAAGGGAAATGCATATCCAACCTTTTTATATTGAAATATAAGAAAGATGTTTTGATTGTTCAAATTTATGTTGCTGACATTATATTTGTTTCAACTCAGCAATCTTTAGCTGATTCCTTTGCAGATCTAATGAAATCTGAGTTTGAAATGAGTGTGATGGGTGAGTTAACATTTTTTCGTGGTTTTAAAATTTCATAAAAACAAGAAGGAATCGATAAATCTCAACATATATATATTAAAAATATTCTTAAAAAGTATGGATATGACAACAGTAAGAGTATAAGTACTCCCATTGGTACCCCAAGCACAATTGATCTTGATAAAGTTGGGAAACCAGTAGATCAAACATCTTTTAGAGGAATGATAGGACTTCTACATTACTTGATTGTCAGTCGTCCTGACATAATGATTTCAGTATGCTTATATGAAAGATATAAATCGAATCGCAAGGAATCTCATTTAAAGGAAGTAAAATATTTTTTCATAACATAAAGGGAACCCTGGATTTTATACTCTTTTATACTTCTGGAAATGATTTTATTCTAAAAAGTTATTCAGATACTGACTTTGGAGGATATATAATGGATAGAGAAAGTACATCCAGAACTTGTCATTTGTTAGTAGAGTTATTGGTTTCTTGGTCATGGAATAAGCAACACTCAGTAGTACTTTCCACTACTGAAGCAGAATAAGTAGTAGCTAGAAGTTATTGTGCTCAAGTGTTGTTGATGCAACACACACTCACAGACTATGGTATGAGGTTTACCAAAACACAAATATTTTGTGATAATACTAGTGCCATTACTCATAGTAATAACCCCACACATCACTCTCTTTCAAAATATATAGATATTAGGCATCACATTTTTTGGGATCACACACAAAAGGATATATCATTCTCCAATTTATTGGAATGCAAGATCAACTTACTGATATTTTCATTACGAATTTGTTTGTTAGCATTTCTAGAATATTTCTTAAGGAAAATTTTCAAAGTCAATTTTTTAAAAACATTCCTAATGAAAATTTTCATACTCAGTTTTTCAAAAAAAAAATTCCTAATGAAAATTATCCTAATGAATATTTTCGTACTCAAATTTTTTGTAATGAATATTTTCATACTCTATTTTTAATGTCGTTTTTTTCATAATAGAATTTTTTTTTCAGAATCTAAAGTTCTTCAAGACAATTTTTTTCCTCAATACGAATAATCTTCCCCAAAATCCAAAAGGTATGATTTTCTTCCTTACATTTTATTAATCATCATTTAATTTCTTGTATTTTGTTTTTTTGTTTTAAAATCATTGGATTTTCTATTCCTAAAATCTGATTCTTTTCATTTAAAAACCTCAAAAGATAGGATACAACCATGTTTTTCTTTGCGGCTATCTTTTCAACCATCAAATCTAATCAAATGTTTTCTCAACCATTGGATTTACTTTTGATGTTCAACCATTGCATCAAACGCCTATATAAAGAACTCACAAAGGGTTGTCACACATCATATTTCAAGCGTTTGCATTCCAAAGCTCTACACCCTTTCAAAATCATATTATGAACTTCTTAGAGTTTTTCAATTCCGAATTTCTATAGAAGAATCTTCTCAGAAAGATATGTCTACTGTCAATCCAATTCCGGAGAGGTAGGTGTATAGAGAAAGGCTGGTGTATCTGTCCTTATTCAACAAGTATGATTCTATAATTAAGATAAACATCGAATTGAATGGATCAGAGAGTGTTTACATATCAAAGCCAGAGGCTCAGGATTTGGTGTATCTGGATCTACTGATAGAGTTTTATAAATTAGTTAGTTTCTTTAAGGAATAAGGCATAGAGAATTTTTCCCTCAAAATCTATAGAAAGATCCATGCTCTTTCATACACTAAGTAAGCAAGATTGATTGGAGTGTCGTGTGAAGGAGAATCATAATTATGTTCACACAAGCCACCAGATGTCAAGGATGTTTTGTAAAGGTGAAATATATGTAGTGCCTCGGTCTTACTGATGTAAAGACTCTGAAGATTTCTCACCTCTCTACAAATAATCAGATCCTTGAACTATAGGTGCAAGGATTTATCATTCCAAGAAAAGGTGACAGGAAAACTTTAATGAAGTGATATGTACATCCTAGATTTTTTGGTGAACCTGAGGAAAGTCAATTTGGTTAATCATATTTTGATTACAATAGAGAATATCAAGAATGGAAATATGAAGGCTCAAATTATCATGTACCTGAACATTCTGTCAAAGCTAATTGTTCAGTGTCTAGAATCATTTAAAATCCTATTGCAAATCGAAGTCCAGGACCTGTAAAGTTATGCTTGTCAGTGATGATACAATGAAAAGAATGAACATTGGATTTTCTAATGACTCCAAAGAACATTATGACCTACCAGAGGAGGAAGCCGAAGCTAAGAAACAAGAAGTGGCAGAACCATCAAAAAAGGATTCAAAAAAGAGGATGTTGAAGGAAGTAAAAGAGGAAGAGAAAACCCCAAAAGCTAAGGAAGCTCAATCTGCACCTACAAAACCTAAGAAGTAGAAATCATATCTAGATGAGGTTGTAGCAAAATGGTGAGAAGATAAATAAAAAAGGACACCAGGGGAGCCACAGTTTGGCTTGGATCTTACAGAAGCAAAGGCTTTGAAAAAGAAGACAACTGATGAGATTGATAAGAAAGATAAAGAAAAGAAGTTAAAGAAGAATATGACTGATGTCGAGTTAGTGAAATAACTTTTGAGGGACACTGAGAAAGCATCATAAAGTATCCCAGTACCAAAATCATTCATTTTAAAAGCTTTACTTGAGACTCCTGGTAAAAAAAATTCACTCTAGAAAATGTGGAAGGAAGAGAAGAATAAGAAGAAGTGGAAGAAGTGGAAGAAGAAGAAAGCAACGTAGATACAGAAGATCTCATAAAGTAAGTTGAAGACTTTCATGAGAAGCAAAGTACATCTGAAAAGTTGTCAATCCAAACTTCAAAAGCAGAATCTTCAAAGTAAGCTACGCCTGTGAAAGATCAGAAAGAAGAGGATGAGAAAGCTAAAGACGATGTAGACATGTTTTCTGAGGAAGAAATTATTAATCATCATTTTATTCATCTGGAATATGCTGAGGTTGGAGATGAGGAGGAGAAGATAGATGAAGATAGAGTTGTGTAGCTATCTTACTGTGAACAAAAATCTCTGGATGAGGAAACCATTCTGAGAAGTGATAAAGGAAAATAGGTTTTACTTGAGTCACCCACCAAAGCTGTTGTAAAGTAGAAGGAAACGGGTGGATCATCAAATAGGAAGGAAGATGAACTAGAGAAATAATCCTCACGTTGTAAAGTCTGAGATTCAGAATCATCATCTCTAGGAAATAATTTTGTTGTGTAGTCATTGAAGAAGCTAGTTGGCACCATTATGATTTTTCCAAGTATTAACTCGAGATTTCAGATGCTTCAACACACACTAAAACAGAAAGAGGATTCAGTATCTATGTTAATGGATAAATGTGTGAAGCATGAGGTTGATTCAATGGAATTTTTTATTATATATGAAGAGCACAAGAGATCCAACAAGAAGATGAATACCTTGTTTAAGAAAACTATAGATGATATGAATATTCTCGATTAATTTCATGAAAGTTTCAAGGATTATTTTGACACTAAAGATAATAAGATCAAGGACCTCACAAGCACTTTTGAGGAAAAATTATCTTTGTAACAAAATTCTTAGATTCAAGAAGTAGTGGTTTTGAATGGAAAGTTGTATTATGTTGCCAAATGAGGAAGTGAGAAAGGGATCTTTGGATTGAGATTGAAGAATATCATGTCATGTCAGAATAACTCATGAAAGCTCAAGCATAAGCTCTTAAGTATTAGGAAGAAAGAATCAAGGCTTTAGAAAAGAAAGCTGAGGATCAGGATCAGCTTCTTAAGCGAGTTGAGGAATCTCATATGGAGCTAAAAAAGCAGATGAATATAGTCAAGAAGTTGATGCCAAAGGAAAAGAAAGGATAATAATGTTAAATTCTGATATTTTTTTGTACTTTTCTTCCTGGTACAAATTATTTCTAATCATAATAATATTTTTTGGTTTCTTGCCTTTTGGATGTGTTGTACTAATATTTTAGGTACACTAATTTATTTTTACATTCCCTCACATTCTTTTTGATAATCGCAAAGGGGGGAAAGGAAAAATAATTCCAAGTAAAGAAGAAATTTCCCTAAGTAAGGGGGAGTTTATCTAAGGGGGAGTCTTTCATTACAGATATTTCCATACTCAAGATGATGAAAAACCTCATTTCGGAAATCTAGAATGAAATTTTTATTGTTCCAAAGACTAAGGGGGAGTTAGTCATATTCATATTTTCACATATGATAAAAGATATAAGATTTATTTTCAAAGTCTAGAAAAAATATTTTCTAATCCTTATATTCTTTTTCGTAAGGATGTTTGTGCATTCCAAAAAGGAAGAGATTGTTGACTCAATATGGTTTTCCTTATGACTTTTCTATTCCTTTAAACTTGTGGTAAATTTCTGAGTCAATATAGTTTTCTTTTGACTTTAACATTCTTTTTTGTTTTGAAAATCCCAAATAACTTATCTCAAGGACAATTAAATTTATCCTATGTTTTTACTTCTATATGAAAAATGCCCCTTCCCCGGGGGAATTTATCCTCACTATGTTTTCCATTGTCCATTATCTTGACTAAGTGTAAGGTTCAATCTCATTTGTAAAACCTCGGAATCATATAATAATTAGATAAAGAGATTATTGTTTTCAGGATCCGAATTCTAACTTAGAGTTCTCTGAATTCAGACTCCAAACTCTTATGAGTTATAACTCCAAATTCGAATAAATTATAACTCCGAACTTTCGGAGTTCTGACTCTGAATTCTCATGAACTTTGACTCCAAACATTGTATGTTTAGGCTCTGAATTATTGTTAATCCAGATTCCGAATTTTCGAGAAATTCAAACTTCAAAATTCTATAGAGGAAAGGTTATGAATTAATTAAAAAATTGAATACAAATATCATTGTTTTATAGACACTGAATATTTTTTTTGGATAGAATCCAAAAAGTTATAATCTGACATTCTAAATATTTGATTTTGTTTATGTAACCATATTATTTCTTACATTTGTTTTTTTTATAAAATGATGTCATACATTCAGTTACTAACTAATCATTGTTTGTGTGCCACATGTACATGTCCCTCAGAAATTCAAGGAAAAATATGAGCATTGGAGGAGGGATCTGGCCATTGGAGTTGTTCCTATAAACAGAATCTCATTTTAAAGATCACGGTAAAAGTTGATAAATCTAGAGATTACATGCAGCTGAAGTGATTTCTAGATAGAGAAACTTTATTGATTAGTGCATACTAAAGATCTTATTCAGTGTTTCTTTGTGCTTCTCTGAATGTTGCTGAGTACATTCAAGGGATTCTATAGAAATGAAGACAGAGGTTCCGACAACCATAATGTTCGAGGACATTCTTACGGAGGAAGATAGAGGTGCCGATTGCCTTGAAGTTGAGGGCTTGCGGGGATAGCAAGATAGACTCTGATCATCATATTGATGGCTTACTATGGTGTGGGTAAGATAGAATTTCTTGAAAGTATAAATCAAGGGACCTTCATCTAAGGTTTTTGGATACCCTTATCTTTGGGTTAAAATACTTATTAATTATTACTTTATTTTTTAATGTTTTTCGCTGCATTTTTATTATTGAAGAAAGTATAACTATCTTATAATTCCTTGTACTTGTATAATATGATTTAGTAAGATTCTATATTCTTTAAGGTAGAATATTTATCTTTTTAAAATTTCATTAAGATTCAATTTCCGGAACCATCTTTTCCAGAATCACATTCTCAGAATCGTATTTCCAGATTCAAAAAAGAGTGTAGAGCTAGAGGTTTTGTGAATTACATTGTTTAACCTTGTTAAACAATAGAAAGGTTTCTTACCAACCTTAAATGTTCCCAGGAATTTTTAAAGTATACAATTCTCCCCCCACCCTTGTATTTTGAGCATTATTAGATACTTCATTCAGCATGTATATTATTTCGATCCTACATTTGGTATTATATAGTATATCACACTCCGAATACCATCTCAACAATAACTTCCCATATAATGGGAATGAGTGTGGGAAATGGTGGTTTTATAATGATTAAAAAAATTATATTATATTTCAGAAAATCACTATAATATTTTATTATAAATTCAAAAGTATTAATAGATTTTTTGGATGAAATAAATTGAAATAGGCCAGGTAGGATAATTACCTCTTCATATGGATGCCTTTATTAGATCCTCTCCTAAGGAATTTATAGAGGGTTTTAGGGATAAAATAACTTATATAACTTGGATAATGATGTTAATAAGTGTAATTTTTATGTATTGGTTAATATTGGCACTTTAATGTTTTTTAACGAGGTAAATGAATTAGATTCCTTTTATAGTTGATGTAGGGGGAACTTTTGGAATTGTTTAAAATATTTATTTATAATAAATACATTCATTATCCCAAAAGAGTTCAGATTCATATATATTCAAAAAAAGGTTTCATATGGTTTAAATAACATCAAAAATAATATTTTTAAAGGTTTTGGGTTGGTTTAACCCTTACCTTTTACTTTAATCCATTAGTTAAACTATTGTATCATTCCTCTTGGTAACGTATCACTCATAAAGGTCTATAATAATATATAAAAGAAAAATATTGACACAAAAATTGAAAGTTTATGAAATATATTAATATATCATTCCCCATTATTCTCATTTATGTTTTTATGGATTATTATATAATTTAAAAAATATATTTTTTTTATAAAATCCATCAATTTTCAATTTTGACATGATTCATTTAATTTGACAGAAAATAAATAAAAATCTTATATTTAGACAATAATTGATTCTCACATCACTAATATGTCATATAATGCTAATAAATTTGTGTAACACATTGAATAAATCAAATTATAGAAATCATCATATTTTTAATATCATTTATTTTAGTTTTTTATTAATCGAATTAATATTGTATTAGAATTATGAAATAAATTAAAGAAATTATATGATTACCTAAAATTAAAACAAAATTATCATTATAAATAAAATTTTATTTTTTTAAAAATTATTTTTATATTCATTTATAAATTTATTTTTTTCTATATTTTGACACATAATTTATATTCAAAACTAAGAGGGTGACATTTTTGAGCTTTATTCAATATTAATATTATATTGTTCATTTTAATGGATAAAGACTATTAAAAATATAAATTTGAATATAAAATAATAATTTTAGGATTACCTTCACTAAATAAGAATTAATATGAAATATTTTTACCTTATCACATATGTATAACTTAGGTTAAGCTGGTTTTTCTTTTACAGAGGTGATACATTTTACCATAGTTACCATTCATACATAAAAAGGGGAATATTCACCAAAAATGATCCTATGGATTATAAATATAGAATCCATTTTTCATGATCCAAATTTTATAAGTTTTAGAAATGAATATTAAAATAATTTCAAATAAATTATGAAAATCATGTTTTATAAATATATAGTTTTAAAGCATAAAAATATATTTATTCAAATCATTTCCCAAGTAATAACATGAAATCAATATTAAAATGTATGATTGAATATTAAATTTTTATTTAATACCATTCACTAATATGGACTAATTCATTTTATTATGATAAAAATATATTCCTCACAAAAAAATAATTTTTCAAAAAAATATTTCATTTACTTTCAAATGATTTTTTATTTTTAGAGGGATTTATTGAATTCATATTATTAATGTCTAAACCATAAAATTTTCATAATTTAGTTTTTCATATCCATACCATCAATTTTTAAGGACTATGTTATCATGGAAAGATAATAATATATCAAGGTTTGTTTGAAATAGGGTTGTATTCTAAGAAATTCATTGAATAAATTAAATTTATTTAAAAAAGACATGATGTAATATCATGTGGAGTAACATTTTTCCCTAGATAAAAAATTCATTCTTAAAATTACATGAAATTCACATCTGGAATATATTTTTTTGTTATTCATCATAATTTATTTAGGTTCTCACATTGTCTCTTCTATCATGTGATTTTTTTTTCAAAGTACCATTACCGGTTGAGTTGTTTGATTCTTTAACACTTGAACTTCACTATCCATAATCTATAGAGTCTCTTCATACTTGGATAAATAATGTACCAATTTGATTTTATTGTAATTGAGGATGTGAATTATGATTCAATTATACTTCCTTAAAAAATAGATTTGGATCACATCTTGTAATTTAGAAATGTTGTGTTGAATTTCTAAATGATATGTCACAAGTCCATTAATATACATGATATAAAAAGGTTTTATGTCCCTGGGATTTAGAATTGATTTCCTACCGAATCTTATAACACCATTTCATGGAGATACATCATGAAAACATGATCTCCAAGATGAGATTTGATATCATTTTTCCAGTTATCTACATATCTCTTATTCCATTTTTTAGCTGCATAGATATGGGTTTGTATAGTCTTTCCCTTTTTCATTGTATCCTCTACATGTTTTGGGTCTATAAGATTCCACTCACCAATGACAACCCAAAAATTTGTAGTATATCATCTATATTCACATAATTATTTATTCAATGAAATTTTGAAAATGAAAATGGAAGTTTTTGTTATTGGAAAACACTATCAATGAAATATATTGATCACATATACCATGATTTCATAGTTACAATAACGTCAACTTTTCCTATAACATTTGGTTAAACCATTATGACATCAAATAATTTTTAGTATGATATGTTGTGTTCAAATGATTCTCGATTTCAAGATCCTTATGAATATATTTCCATATGATATATGTAAATCATTGATCATGATCAACCATAATATAATTAGGGGAACCATGATGTCTTCAAAAATAATTATTATTGGGTTTTGAAAGGAACTCTATAGGAAAATGTTCCCATATAGGGTTGACATTTATTATTTTTTAAGTGAATCAATAGAAAACCATATCACATCATTCATTATATGATTATTTTCTAATCCAATGACAAATTCTAGAGTAATTTCAAGCCTTTTCTACATAGAAATAGACAAAGGATAGATGTGTCCTTTAGGATTATATCCCTCAAACATCACATATTGAAAAAAAAACATATTGAGAGAAAGTTAGTAGTTTCCTACATTATATTATCCCACAAAGATGTTCATTTATATATATCGGAGATCCCATGTTGTATTGATAAATTCAACCAATGAGAATCATCTAATAATTCATTTTTTATCTCAATTGTAGATGGAATAAAATGTTTGATTCCAAATTTCATATAACCATTTTCATATATGAGTTCTTCTGATTTACTATAATTTACATCATTTGTTTAATTTTGAAAATTCTCATCATCAAGAAGATAAATTTTTAACTTTTCCAATAATTTTGGTTTAGAAATATTTAAAACATGGTTGATGTTTCCCTTTCCATACTAATTCTTATATCCATTATTACTAATTACATGAACATAATATCCCTTTTGATCCAAACATTGGTCAGAACTATATGATCCTTAATTCTCAATGCATATATTACCTTATTTTCCATCACTTGGTGGTAGTGTATTGAGAAAACAAAATCTTGAAGTAACTTGATCCATCATGTTTTCCTTATATTGAGATCATTGTATGGAAGGAGGCATTATTAGTGCTTATTTTAAGTGCATATATCTAATATTTCACCATAGAGATTACATCTTTATATCGTCATATAAAATATTAATGTTTGTAAATCTTGTTCTTGAGTGGGATAGTTTTGTTAATGATTACATATTTGTATGGATTCTTAGGCAACAACTTTGTTATTATACACTATGACACAACCATGTAACTTAATAGATGAATCATTATATATCATAAATCCATCATCTCATGATGGTATAGTAAATATCGGACTACTAACCAATATTATATTCAATTATTCAGGAAATACATTGCACTATATTTATTAGATATACTTAACCCATTTTTTTGAGTAGTCTTGGTTAATGGTATATTGAATAAAGAAACTTTTTTAGTTAATCACTCATAGTAACCTGGAAAACTAATTAAAATATCTACCTAGATTTTTTTCTTTAGTGTATGACAATTTTTTCATTATTTTTCTTCACATGATCAAGATATATTCTTTATTTTCAAAGAATATATCCAATAAAAGAAATAATTTTGATGTTATAAATCCCACTTTCTATATTTCCCAACTAACTATTTTCTGCTAAGAGTTTCAAGAATAATCTTAATATAATTATGATGGTCCTGATAAATCTTAGTTTATATCAATATATCATTAATAAATACTACAAAAATCATCAAGATATCTCTATAATACTATGTTTTGTAGATCCATAAAGACAGAGGGTGTAACACCCTCAATGTTCTAAAAGTGTAAATTTTATTTGATAGCTTATGACAAATAGAGTCTTAACGGTAAATTTAATATTTTAAACAAATTTAATATATTCAATATAATTAAATGCATGCAATAACAATTTATCTTATGTCAAACAAAACAATGAGGTTCTTTTTATATATTCTGTTACAATAAGACTGAATTTTACCAATCTATAGAATTTTATTACTAAATTATTATATAATAAGATATAAATTAGTTGTTAAATTATCACTTTTGAATATAATTAAGTAAATTATTAAAATCTATGGGTTATGTAAATATGATATTAATTCTTTACTAATTAATTAGAAATGAAAATTTAAAACAATTTGATAAAAAAGAAATATGTTTTTTATTTTTATGCTTACAAAGGTGTTTTATCATAATAAATTAAACTAATTACTATCAATGAATGATCATAAAATAATTTCTATATTATATGCTCTTTAAAATATTTTTCTTATAAATCCAATATATTTTATAGACATATGACAACAATAAACATATTTTCATGCTTAAAATTTGAATTTCCCCAAAAGGGCAATTTTTACACATTTTAATTATAGACCCATTTTAAATTTAAATTTTGGAAATTTAATAAATTTAACATGTAAAAAAAATTATTTTTTTAAAATGGAAGATAAATATTTTCTTTGCGTGATTTTTTTGTATTTTTCATTGAAGATTACTTTTTCAAAGAACAGTTAAATATGATGATTTTTTTGAAAACTGTTGTATTATATAAAGTATTTATATAGTAATATTATATATTAATTTGGTTTTGATTTATATATATGTTTATTATAAATTAATTAATTATATCCAATTACAATTGGAAAAACTTTCCCATTGTAATTGGATATAAAATCATTTCAAACATTTGAACATCTTTAATTTAAAAATATTTGCTTTGTCATCTCGTCTGTTGTGGTAATTTTAAATTATTTTCAAACACATATATGATTGGAATTATAAAAAAGGTATTTAATATTTTTAGTCAGTATAATTTATATTGTATAATAATATCAAATTATTTTTTATCTAAAATATTAATGAAGTTAATTAAAATTAATTACATCAATTAATGTGAAATTATGCTTATCATGACTAGTACAAAACCATTTTTTCATGTTAATTTTATTTATTTTTAATAAAAAAATTTATCCAATGTTATTATATAAGAAGTTTTAGATTTCTTTTTAATGTTTTTTATTTAAAACTGACATTGTAAATTAATTAATTTTTGGGTTCTCATGTCTATTATTCATAATGGATGTGATTTTTTTAAATAGAAAATTTATTCTTCTTCCACATAAGTATACAAAAGGAAAAGAACATCATAAATGAAGAAAACATTCCAAGCATCCATGAATACACATTCAATTTATCTTTCAAATTTATAACATATATTAAAAATTAACTAAAAAACAATCAAATCTGTAAAATTATTCTCTAATTCAATTTATAAATATCTCAAATCCTATGAACTATATTGAATTATGTTATCCAAAAGGTAAAAAGTAATAAAGAAATCATTTAACTTTTATTTTTTATAAAACATATGAAATATTAATGAAATCATTATTATGATTTCTAAAATTTTAGAACATCGTAATTTCCCAAATTGAAATTATTCCACATATAAATCCTTAAAATTAATATCCACATTATTTTAAACCTTATTTTTTTAAATTCTTTTTATAAAATATTTTAATTCAAAATAATATTTTAATTAATATACCCAAATTTAATTAAATATAAATGATAATTCACCTTATCTTAAATAAATTTGATCTTGGCTCTCTTTTATCATGCCATATCTCTAATGAAATTCTATGCCCTATTTGAAACTTATATTAATAAAATAAATTATATTCATTATACTAGAAATAGGTATTAAAATATTAAAATTTATGTGTTCAATACATTCTTAATATTTTATTTCACCTCACAATGGATAGACCATAACCATTACAATGTCCACTCTATTGAAAAAAAACATCCAATATCTAACAGCCACTCATATATTAAAAACTTTATTCTGAGTTCTTAATATGTTAAGAGATATATACCTCTTAGTAAGAAAATTTGTTCCATACACTTGAATATATGGAACAATTCACCACTGAATAATGACATTGTTCTAAAATATTTCCGAAATATAAATTTTTATTTTTTTCATTGGTCATTGTAAAATCAATAAGAGAAATAAAATGTGGGTCCATAATTCTATGTACATTTTTCGTTTCATGTAGTATAAGAATTTTATATAGGTACCTATAAAAAATGAAAATAATTATAAATTATCTAAAAATAAAATGAATGTGAAAAAATTCTAATTGACATATATGGAAACAATTTTAATGCTATTGACTCCCAATGGATCTCTAGCCACAAGCTCCATGATATCATTATTGGCACCAAAATGATGGAAGAAAAGAAAGAAGATAAATAGGCCCCATGGCCGGCTTCGCGAAGCAACATTGTGGTGTCCCCACAAGCAAGCAACGTGGCCACAGCGAAGCAAAGGAGGCGGTAGCCTCCGCGAATTCCCCTGACGTTCGTGATCCCGTCGCGAAGCTAAGGATGTGGTACCCTCCGCGAACTCCCCTGATATTCATGAGCCCGCCGCGAAGCCAAGGAGGCCGTACCCTCCACGAACACCCTGGACATTCGCGAGCCCGCTGCGAAGAAACCCAATCCCTCTTCACGCCGCGTGAGCTCTGCTTCGCGGCGCCCACTGCCTATAAATACCGAGCTCCCCCTGAGCCCAGGGGACGGACAATCTGACCTTTTTCCTTCCTATATCCCAAATCGCAAAGCACCCTTTTCTCAGCGAATCATGATCTACGTGAGGTATTTTTTCTTCGCGAGGTGCCTTTTCATTGTCTCATTTTGATCCCCTCTTCCGTGATGGATTCCTTTCACGAATCCCAAGGGCCTTCATGAAGGAAGGGGATCCCCAAGGGGACCTGGGTCATCATGGATCATTTATGCTTTGTGAAGAACCCCTCATTTACACATGATACATATGCCAATGATCCTGCACTTCGCAAATCACCTTACTTCAGGACGCTCTGCTTCACGATGCGCATGTTCTACGCAAGGCTGTGCTATGTGAATGCCTTTCCACTTTGCGAATCACCTCCCACTTGCACCTCCACCCCATGCCAAGGATAAGGAACCCCACTTCGTGAAGTACATCCTTTCGTAAGTGCCCCTTTCCATGCAGAGTAACCGAGCTCCAAAAGGCCCCTGCCTAAGGACCCCTCTGCTTGAAAAATCCTTTTCCCTTGCGACCCTCCAGGTTTGCACGATGTGATTTCAATGTCCCCTGGACGATACTGCCCCTAGCAATGCTTCCCCTAATGATTCTTTGCATTGTAATGCTAACGGCTATTGATTATTCATATAGCCACACTAATGTGGACCCCTCTATTGTTTGCTCTGTGACCCCCCTTCTGCATGGCATTTCTGGTACCATCCCTCCCACATGGAGCAGAGGGTACTAGTTATGTATGTCCTAGGGGTGCGAAGTAAACCCACCTCATCCGAGCTGCAATATGTTAAACTTCCAAGAACCATCGTTGTAAACACACGACATTAAAATCTAACATCGCTGCATGCCTCTCATGCAGGGTGCCCTCACCTTGGACATTATTCACGCCCTCCTCTCCCCTGGTCTCTATAAGGGTTGATATCCTCCTTCGGGGAGTGGCGTTTGTCCATGGTGGGAAGGGAGGCCATATTGGTGTAAGCCCCTAGCCCTTCTTGGGGGAGATAGCACCCATGCACCTCTGTACTTACCTAGTGCCATGGACCTAGAGGGGAAATGGACACATGGATATCCTTTCCCTCTCCCACTACACTTTGTCTCCCTCAGGCCTCCATCCTAGAGTAAGTCCCAACACCATGGGCCTCCCAATGAGTAAGCCCCTCTTCGCTTCCCACGGACTCAAACTTTGCGATGTGATCACCAGGTCCCTAGAACCTCTTGTTTCTCACACTGAGAATGACTCTCATGAGCTTAGAGTGAGCACCGACCATGAAACACCTTGGGCCGACTCAAAGCGTGAGTCCCAAATGCCCTCCGTCCTGCATGACGTTAAACTATACAACTGAACTATGAGGACTTTGAACCATGTCAAGGCATGGTAAGTAGGAAGCCTCCACGTGGTTCAAGCCCACTACCCGGTCGTTCCGACACCACTTCATGTCAGTTCGTCAGCTCCTTTCCATACCTGAACTACGTGAACATTCATCTTTTCAAAGTAATTGTACGTAAGAACCCTCCATGAGGTTCAATACCACCACCCATCTGGACTAAGGTCATTATTAATGTCGGTCCTCTGACACTTCCACCATCCAAACTATGGGGATGTTGATCCATGATAAGGCATGGTATGTTGGAAGACTCCATGAGGTTCAGGCCCACTATTCAGTTGTTTTGACACCCCCATCATGTAGGTTCAACAACCACCCTTCTACCCAAAATACGTTCAATTTGATCCCTGCTAAGGCATGGTATGTAAGAAACATCCCTGAGGTTCAATCCCATCATCCACCTAGACCAAAGACCACTTTCATGTCCTTTCACTGACAGGACCCATTGGACCAAGGTCCATCTTCACTCTGATTCACCAATGCCCAACCAAAACTACGAGGACTTTGATCCATGTCATGGCATAGTACGTAGGAAGCCTTCACGAGGTTCAAGCCCACTACTCGGTAGTTCCGACCCCTTCACGTCGGTTCACTCCCTTCACACATGACGTTAAAATGTACACCTGAACTATGTGGAAATTGATCCATGTCAAGGCATGGTACGTAGGATGCCTCATAAGGTTCAAGCCCAACACCCATTGGACCCCCAGTCCATATTCACGTCGTTTCGTTGACACGGCCCACCTGAACTATGGGGACATTGATCCATGTCAAGGCCTGGCACGTATGAAGCCTCGATGAGGTTCGAGCCCACCATCCATTTGTTCCGACACACTTTCACGTCGGTTCGACCCAATTTAGTTGTAAGACGTTGACATCCTTATCCAGTGGTAAGCCGTTGTGACCTCCTTCAGTGGTAAGCCATTATTAACATTATTTAGTGGTAATACATTGTCAAATGAACTACACAGACTTTGATTCCATGCAACAGGGATACATAGGAAGTCTCTTCAAGGCTCAAGACCAAAACCATCATCCATCCTGACTCTTATCTGGGACGCCACATCCCGGGGGGGTCATGACACCTCATTCCCCTCCATAACATTCGAGAATATTCCCATGTGTCGCTCCCAATATCCGTGTTCCCTCAAGGGGGTTCTTCAATCTGATTCACTCTGGCTAGTGTTCTGATCAGTCTGATCCATATCCACTAGACTTTAAACTTGCAGCATACCCCGTGTTGAACATGGGAAGCTGAGGAAAACCTCAAATACAAGCCTGTGACATATGATTTCCCATGCTCAATGTGGGATGCCTCGGGCTTCCGCACCTTCGAGGAGCCCTATAATAAGGGACAAAAGACAGACACACCAATTCCCCAGCGTCCAGACACGCCAGTGAGGCCTCAACGTGACTACTACCACAACTTATGGTTGCTGCCCTGACCGGACCCCTTTGAATGTCCTGACAGAAGCAACATAATTAACTAGTGTCCATAAAGATATGGAACCAAGAAGAGTTTCACAGACAATGTATTAAATCTATGAGGGAGACCTGGACTAGGTAACGAGTTCTGAGGAGGAATCCATGGAAGGAAGCACTGAAATCCCGTCATCTCATTTTGATCAAGGAGTAGATGTTTCTGAACAAGGAGTGATTGCCAACCGCCTTTGGAAAGTAGGAATGCGAGGTAAAAAAATATGCTCCTATCGTGCTCAAGCAGACGAACGTTCGTGCCCCGACGAAAGCATCAGAAACAATAATTTATCAGAATCCCCATAGTCATTACACATCGACATATAGTTGAACCATTTCGGATCCTGTATATATATAATAAAAATTTGAATATGCTAACTATCTATCAAGACAAGTAGAATATGTATCTAAATTCATGAAACTTTTGATTTAAGTGTGGTATATAAAGTATTTCTTTCCCATTAATATATTGTAATAAAAAATTTATAAATATAAGAACATTAAAGTGAGAAAATAAATTAAATTGAAAAATGAAATAAAATATAAAATATATACATTTCACTATGGTAATATATTTTAGTAGTCTAACTGTCATACTAAAATAATAATAATAATTTTTTCAATTGTACCCACCTCATTTGTAGGGCATCATATTATTGATGATCTATCTATAATATCTTGTACAATGACCCATTGATTCTCTATATCAATTTTTTTATAATGAATGATATCGTATATATAAATTATCATCTAATTTGAAATAATTTAATGGGGATCATTATCATATAACTCATAGTTACATGGATGTTGTGGAGGAGGGGGTCAGGTATGATAAGGATTGGGTTCTATAAGAAGTGATGTATGAGAAGAATAATTACGAGATGTGGTATCTACTGGTGGAAGTGGAGGAATGGGATCAATCATCTAAAATTGCCTTTATAGGTTATCAAACATCGATTCTACCAAATATCTAATAATTTCCACCATTTTCACAACATTATCCTAAACATAATCTTCCAAATATTCTATTTTTAATAAACATGCTTCATTAAAGATTGTTGTGAATGTGAAAGAACTATTCTTATCGATAGGCCCTCTAAGTATCCTTGTACAGGACACGGGAGTCTGGGATTTCCGAATTTATCAGGTAAAATATCCTTTATATCATCAAAAATAAAGACCCCCTTTATGATCTTCTCCTTAGGAGAATAATTTATGGAATATTTGAATGAATTTTTAATGAATCACAATATATAAATATTTGATTTTACTAAAATAAATTAATAAAGTAAACATATTACAATCCTATAATTTAATACCCTAAAATATTCTAAAAGATATTTTGTTTTTTTAATCATATGGTCCCTCTTAAAATTTTCATGTCCAATGGGGGAATAGAGGGAAAACCAATAAAGGCCATGAAAACATAGGTCTCGTAATTTGAAATTCTTCCATTAGTATATGTTCTTCCAAAAATATATTCCCTATTGGAGATAAATTATGATGGTATATGTTTCTAAATTAAATATATTGATTATATCTCCTTTTTTGAAAAATAATAATAATTTAGAATAATGATATCATTTACATGGTCATTAATATAAGACACAATGAAATGGCTGTAATTGAAAATAAAAAAACTATTTTTTCCATCTAATTTCAATAAATTAATTCCATGTTTTTTCAACAATAAATAGATATTTTTTACAACAATTATGTTGTTGTCTATACCCAAAAATGATGTGTGATGTGAGGTGTGAATTAAAATCCATCTATCTCCAATGATCAAATGATAAACAATTCCTCTTTACTCCTCCAGTATCAGGTATATCATGTTTCATATGATAATAAAGAGGAAATATATATTACTATAAATATTTCAGGAATATGAAAATAATAATATACAATATTACCAAAATGTTCTCCCACAAGTGTGAAAATCTCACCATTTTAAAACTTTTACAATCATGAAACAAAATGTTAATTTTTTTATATCTGATACTTATTAAAAATACATGAATTGTATTTAATTTAATACCACTTGGAATATCAGTATCATCAGATTATATTGGTTTTTATTTTTCATGGCTCCAAGAAACATATGATTTTGGTTAACGTGTGGTGCCATGTTAACCAACCCTTGAAATCTATAATCCCTCATCGAAGTAAATGTCTCATGTAAATAAGGATGAGGATTATCATCAATAAGAGCATATAAAACTTCCTCCCCAGATATATGAACACTATCATCTCCACAAATATGTGGTGGATTGGAGGATTTATCTGTCATTATCCTAGAATTCAAAGAGGCAAAAGTTAGTAAAAAAATATACAAATTCAACTATTTTATAAAATCTAAATAAAATATAAAAAATTATAAAACAAAAACAAATGTAAACTTAATTTAACACATATTTTTCATATATTTTTTTGTTAACTAAAATGTTAAAAATACTAATGAGATATGAAAGAAATAAAAAAATGAATATACATCTAAACTGGTCTATGAATATTAAAAATTCTCTATCGTAATGAATCATTTTTACTCAAAAATAATTTTTTATTAATATAATATTTGAAAACCTTTTTAATTTACAAAATTAATTTTAAAATAATTCATTTTCCAAAAAATAAATAAAAAATTTATATAAGGATAAACATTGAAAACAAAACAAAACTAAACTAATAAAAAAAACTTATTAGTTATAATATGTGTTTTAATAAAGAATATTTTATTAAAGTATCTAAAATTTTATCAAATTTAAAAATTTAAACCATAAATAAAAATATACAACTTGTTATGTTATGAATTTACTAACGCATTGTTTTCCCAAATTTCTCCAACCTCAACATTCTATATGCCATAACCTTTTTATATGAATTTCACATAAATATAATTATTTAGTATTTATATAGATGTATGGATATCATATAAATGAATATCTTCTTCAAAGTTCATCATCACCAATATACTATATTTTACATTTAAAAAAATAGAACAATTTATATAGGATTGTTCAAGACTATAGAAAAAAGTCATGTGTTTTAAGGATAAAAGGATCAGCATTGAATTCCACATTATTCATATTAACTAGTGTCATTCCAAATTTATTTTTTCTAACACTATTTTTAATGATAAAAAATTTAAATTTAAAAACTAGAAAATGAAATTTATCGTATTATCCTCCCATATTTCTTCAATGAATCTTAAATATACAGTCAATGTTGATATTTGGTTTTGGTATTTTCCAATCAAAAAATGAATTTCTTCTGCAAACAGACTTAAACTACTATTACAAACCACAAATCTGTTGTCTCGATGAATTATTTTAAATATATAGATATAAATTTCATACTCATCTTATGTTATCAAATTTATACTTGGTCGTCCTGCTAACCATATCAATGTTTCTAAATCATCTGATCTACCAAGCACGGTCTCTTTAAACCATGGCAATTTTTAGGTTATGATACTTCAAAATACATATATATTTATGAAATGGATAACATTATTTTAATGAATTAATATGAAATTTAATATATTCCTCAGCATCATACATGATATTTATGAAATATATATGAACCTTCATTATCTACTAACCTATCAAAAAATTTACTTTCAATCCATGGATCCCCAGTCTCCCATAATCAACTCATTAAGAGTGAGACGAAGGAAAAATCATGTGCTCTACTACTAAAAAATATTATGTAAAATAACCCACAACCTCATCAGAAATATTATTCTCAAGAATGGATGCTTCAGGTTGAGATGTATTTATAAATAAACCCTTAAATATATTTTTATAACCTTCCAAAGGATAAATCCACATTAGATATATTGGTCTTCAAAGCATTATTTCTCATACCAAGTAAACCATTAAATGACACATGATATACAAAATAAAGATAAAAATAATTTTCAAATTGAATAAGTATAGAAACAACTTTCTTCTCCAGATTTTTGAAAGAAGTCAACAAAATCACATTATTAAAAATTTTATTGATAAAATAACACTCCTTATTTATAGTCATTATGGATTAGAAGGGAAATATTACACGCAATGAAACTAGTAGGATTTATTACAACATGATGTGACAATAATGATATTTCATACCTATCGTCTTTAAATCTATTAAAGATACCAAATTTTTTACAATAGAAAAATAACCATGTGGTATATCAATATCATGCTAACATTTAAAAATCCAATTTTATCCCACTTAGATATGGTATGACAAGCTATAGGGGAATTAATGTTCACCTTAAATCAGTTGTGGGAGCCTACTCCAAATGTATTCCCATTGAGAGCTTTTTCAATCATATATTCCACCCATCATTAGTCCTTCCATTAATTTATAAATATGATGTCATCGTGTTGTCAAAAATATTCTTCTCTACGTGCATGATATCAATGTTAGATTTTAACTCTTGATATCTCAATACGGAAGGACAAAAAATGACTATTTCTTCCAAATATTTCTACCATAACCAGATTTATGTGTCTTTCTAAATGTCACATTAATGTCTTGCACCCTCACAAAATATTGATTATTGGATAATGTTTTTGGGGAAATATACAAATCATGTGAGTTATTGAAATCCTTTTTAAATATTCTATAAGAGTGCTCCATAAAAAACATTCAATGACCCATGTACACTATTTTTGTCCCATGATGTAGTTGATAATATATAGTTTGTTTCTCAAATATTGGATGAGATTTATTCCCCATTAACATTATCTAGACAATTTTTCATATGCTAGAAATTCATTAATAGTAAAAATAATCATTGCATGTAGTTGAAAATATATCATTTCTTAAGAATCACACAACTTTATATCATCCTCCCATAATAGTCCCAAAGAATAAAATAATGGTAATAAGAAAACATAAATATCATTTCCGCACTGTTTTGGTCCACTGAACTTAAAACATTATCTGACATATTTTTTGTAACACCCTGAGATTTTATGAAAAATATTCTTTTTAATTTCATTAATGTCTTGTGTTATACGCTACACCAAAAGGAGCTTTCACAACACACATCTCTGACCTGGCTTGAATTACACGCAATCGTGACCTTCCACGATAGCGTGTGTTGTACGCAACACCAAGTTTCACTAAACAACGATATGCTATTAAAATATTATTAAAACTAGACATTATGAATAGTAAGAACCACTTTTTGAAATTTTGTAAATTTTATTTTTCAAAATGGACTTCATTTTTGGATTCGGAATATCGAAATTAGCTTAGGGTGAAATTTTGGTGATTTTCGGATAACTTTCATATTTTGATGAATAGTGAAAATAACTAAATTTTAATTAAAAACAACTTTTTCAATCGAAATAATTAATAGTGATAAATTATTAATTTGAGTTGTTTTAAAGTATATTTAGAATATATTTTTACAATTTAATACAATGTTGGTCATTGGATGTAATTTTACATTTAAACCAGTTATAAACAAGTGTCAATCTTTTGATGGTTATTATCTCTTAAAAACACGTCTTTTGTTTTGATGACGGGAATTAATTTTTAAATTAATTAATTCAACTGATATGTTTTGAATTTGGTAAAATAGAAATCATTTTTGAGTTCATAATATCAAATATAGCTTAGGCCTATTTTTTGGTATTTTTCTGAAAACTTTCAATTTTTGATGAATAGTGAAACCACTAAGTGGTAGTTAAAAAAACTGAATTTTTCATAAAACATAATTTTACCACTTCTGTGAGTGGAATTTTAAAAATTCGAGACACACGGTTTATGTCAGTAAGTAAAATTTGGTTCAATGAGATGAAAATAATTTTTTGGTGAATAGTAACTTTTTACTTTTTTTACCACGGTTAAAAGTAAATATGGTAATTAAGGGTAGAAATGATATTATTATTACCCTAACACATGTATTAATTCTATTGGAAAAGTGTAATTAGACCAAAAACAAAATTAGTAATAAAATATGACCATTTAGGCCCACGTGGATTAGATTAGGACATTTATTATTAATTAATTTAAAGAAGGGTTAAAAGAGTTAAAATCAAAGTTTATTTACTAAAACATTTTTTAATATGTGGTTATACATATGATAAATTAGACTATAAATATTCATTAGAAATATAAAAAGATTTCATACATAATTGTATTTTATTTGTAATTTTTAGACATTAAATAATTTAATTTATTTATGACACAACGATGACGCAGTGATTATCTTATTAATGAAATATTTACATAATTGATGTTATAAATACCCAAATAAATATAATTTGAGACTTTTTATGAATTCCACTAATTTTCTAGGTTAATATGACATGTTAGTATTTATTTAATTAACTTTTTTCGAACTTATCATTCTGTTATGATTTTCACAAAAATCAATTACCAAATAGTGTCAAAATTGACATAAAATAGTTTTTAAAACAAATATTATATTATTAATTGATATTTTATTCCTAAAAATCTAAGGTTCGGCCAAATGACTTAGATAAGGTTATATATATTAATATTAAACAACTTGGGGTTCGTTTGACTTCTTATAATAAGTTTATTAACCTTATAGTGTAAGAACACAAGAAGACACGGTAAAAGTAAAATTATTTAACATAATGATAAGGTTAAAATAGGAACCTAAACTTGTCTAAATTAATTTGGATGAGAGGATATCGACCCATCCCCACCTTAGCTTAGAAATATATCAATTTGGAGCTATTTAAAACCGAACTTGACTTTATAATAAAATAATAGTTTTAGTTATTCCAAAGGTGCCCTCTCCTCCCTTATAAAAGGGCACCTCCTCCCTCTCTTCCTCACACAACATTGAGCCATCAAGCTCAGCCAAACCCTGCCAAAATCTCTTCTCCACTTGCCTAGAAACATCCTAGAGGTTCTGGTCTTCCTAAAATACCAATTTTAGTGCCCTAAGAGGAGGTCTCAAAGAGGCGCTTCAAAGAAGAGGTAATTTCTGTTACCAATTCTTTCACCTTTATTTCTTCTTCCACTTATTCTTCTTAGGTTGTTTCATTATGAAGTAATAACATCAGTATCACTCATATACTGATATTTCACTATAAGTATTAAACAATCCTAATTCACCATCTATCCATCCTACAGAAAACGAAATCACCGCGTGTGCGTGCGTACGGAATACCGTCTCCACGCCGTGGTGTAATCTGTTTTTCCACCAACACCTTACATGGATGGGTATTATGGTGTAATTAATAACTATAAATAGTTATTATAACATCATAATGATTCTGATATATTTTATCATCCACTCCAATTCAATTAAATAATTATGGAAATGATATCATCGCTCGTGCGTATGTACGGACTACCGTCTCCACGACGCGATGAGATTCATTCTCCATGTTAACCATTTAAGAATGATTATAAAGTATATATAAGCAATAATAATGAAATATATGACATTATAAAGCTACTGGATTTATGTGTATATATATTTATGTCATCTACTTAATTCCACTCAATTCAATAAGGAAACGAAAACAGCGTTCATGCGTACGTACGGCCTACCGTCTCCATGAACGGTGTATTTCTTTCCATTTATCGATCCATTGTATATATTTATATTCTGAATATATATTATATATAAATCATGTTTTATATTCTATAATTATGTAATAATGATCTAAGTAATAATATGAATAATTACAAGTTAAAACACGAACGACAAATGAGATGATTTTACCCAAAACACTACTTTAACATGAATTTACAAAAGAACGGGTAATATAAAGTCATAAGTGAACCATATATGATATAATAACAATGAATATGATTCTGTAATAAGTCAATGACATTATTTAAATCATTATACAGGAGGTTCAGACACTTACGAAGCAAATCGGACCTATGGTAAGGGAAATATCACAATCTCATTTTTATCCGAGATTGTTTATACTTTGGTATATACTGGGGTGTATTTTATCATCCACATCCATGTTTCCTCAATATGTAATATTATTTCCATCCACATACAATTTTTTAAATCCAATTTTACCTTTCGGTGAGTTTTTAGTAAAGGATATGAAAGGAATCTTTTGTCGTTTTTTGTACGAGGTACTTTTTTGACTTTTCCGAAAAAAGTACGAGAAGAATGCTTTTTTTAACTTATACGGCCGTAATGGATTTTTAAAAAATTATTTCCAAGAAGCTTCCTTTACATGTTTTCAAGTTTATTTTTAATCAACTTCTTTTAGTTTAAAATTTTATGACATGTTAAGAAAGGAAAAGTGTTTTTGAAGTAGAAAGGATATTTTCCTCAAGAATGGAGTTTAAGTGTTTTATGAAAATTAATTTCCATCTAAGATAATAAAGGGTTCTGTTTCTATCCCTATTATTACATTGATTTGATTATGTTGTGATTGAATTAATTTTATGAATTCCTTTATCATATATGAATTGTTTTATGATGTCATGATGTTTAAGATTCCCATTTTTATTACATGGGTTATGCAATGATGTATGGTTTATGATTTTGTGGCACACATAAGAATGGTATCATTATGAGATGGGTGGGAACTATATCTCCCTCCAATGCATTGGTTAATGATTTTATATCTCATGAGACAGACATGGCTGGAACGGTAGGTTATACCGGTTTAGTGGAACAGGACTGAAACGAGGGTGACTCGGTTCAGAAAGGGACTTTGTCCACTAAGATAGTCTTGGTAATGAGTCTTGACTAACAAAAAATGATTCTCTATGATTATGTGTGTATGCCACAAAGTTTCATGTTTTAAGTAATGATTATTGGGATTACATTTCACTACCATGATTTATCCCATGTTATGAAATTATGCTCTCTCTTTTGCAGGTTAAGATTTCCAAAATGTTATGTTCTTATGAATATGATGTGATTGATATTTCTTTTGTTTACCCTTACTGAGAATTTGAGCTCAGCCTTTTATGTTTTCTTTTCCCCAGGATATAAAGAAAGGTTTTAGGTAAGAAAAAAAAGGATGATCTTTATGGGAGATGTTGAAGATCTTTCACCATGATTAGAAGATTACGTTCCAAGTTTCCAAAGACACTAAACTATTACGATCCTTGTGTGTGTGTTTTTGTTATGTACTAAGTATTCCACAAATGTAATGTAATGTCCATGTACGTCAGGCTTTGGGTCTCTACAGTTGGTATCAGAGGAAAGGTTTAGTCAACCTTTGGAAACTAGGATGCGAGAACTTTAGTGAGATCCCTATAGATATTTATAAGGTTTGTCTAGGGATGTCCCTAATGATAAGTACACGTATAGGATACAGTCCTATAACTATGGTAACGATCTTATAATTTAACCTAAGAAGTTAGATATTGAGGATACTCCCCCTTTATAATGTTGTTTTCCCTAGCATGATTTTTGCCTCTCACACTATTCTTTTTGGGTTTTAGACGATGGATGGAACCTGAAGGAACCGTGTTGATCAATGCAATGGAAAATGCAATGATTGTCCTCCTGAACAAACAAATGTTATGGGAGATGGAGTGCAAAATCTTATTTCTATACTTACACAAGCTATGAATCATTATGGACTTCCAAATGAGCAGATAAGGGAACAATATTCTATTGAGTCCTTCATGAGGCAACGTCCACCTACTTTCAGTGGGACTTCTGATCCACTTGTTTCTGAACAATGGATCAGTACCACTAAAAAGTTATTTTCAGTTCTTCAATGTTCTGAACATGATAAAGTCATCTTAGCAGTATATCGTTTGGAAGGTGAAGCTGATCAATGGTGGAATATTATCAAGAATACGAGGCCAAGAGATGAAATTGAGTCCATGGAATGGGACGAGTTCAAGAACTTGTTTTTCAGTAAGTACTTCCCTCGTATTCTTTGAACAAAGATGGAAAAGGAGTTTCTTGAGCTGAAGGAGAAGGATGATGAATCTGTTGGTATATATGAAGCGAATTTTACAAGACTTGCAAGGTATGCATCTGGCATTATCATCCAACCTGAAAGTAAAGTTGATCGATTTTTCAGTGGCTTAAAACCAATTATTCAAAGGGAATTAGCTATAAGATACTTCAGTAGCTATGAAGAAATTGTGTGTTGTGCTATCAAGGTAGAAATGGAAGTTGGTGTTACATATCCATCTCATGGTTTTGGAAAGAAACGAAAGATGGAGTTCAAGGAGAAATCTCAGAATAATGGTGAAAAGAAGATGAATATTTCCTTATGCTCAATGTGTGGAAAGAAGCATGGTGGAAATTGTCTTAAAGGGACTAGAAAATGTTTTAAGTGTGGAAAAGAAGGTCATCGAGCAGCTGAGTGTCGAGGTAATGGAAAAAGGGTTTCTAATGATGTGAATAAAGAAAACACTACAGAGAATGCACCACCAACACTTCAATGCTTCAAGTGCAATGAAATGGGGCATTATGCTAATAATTTCCCTAATCCAAGGGTTAGTGATGATCAACATGAGCAACCACTTAAGGCAAAGGACAAAGGGAAGTCACATGCGATCACTATTGGCGATGTTGAATATGACAACTATGTGGTGGAATGATTAAGTGTTTATGTAATGGGATTCCAAAATAATGTTGTATATAGTATCGTGGAATATTGGAATATTTATGTTTTGGTCTATTGTGGTTTTCAATAATTTAATGGTACCGGTAACCATGAAAAGTGATTGAGACATTTTTGGTAAACAGATGATATGAGCATAATGAAGGGATAAGAAGATAATGAGATGTTTGATTGTATTCATGAGCTCATGATTGATATAAGGACTAAGTGATATCATGGTTTGTGTATATAGAATTTTGAGGATTTTGGTATGTGGAAAGTGTTAACTTTTAACTGCATTCATGTTTTCACTAAGGTTCAATGGGTATTCATTCTTCAAGAGAATACATGATTAAGGTATTCACATGTTTGTAATTTGACGTAAAAGATATATCTTATGATATATGGGGGATAAATGATGGCATTCACGTGATTATTCTGTGACATTTCAAGTAATCATTTTCTTTATACTATGATCTTGGACCGAAGTATTTTAGATAAGCCTTAAGATTAGAATGGATTATGTTGGACATAAGTTAGGATAAAACGTTTTTCCATATTATTGATGGGATGTTATAGTAATATAGCTTTAGAAAAAGGACAACCTGCAGGACGGGCGACAGCCCATCGCGTCGGACAAGGCTGTGGGAATCGAACCCACAACTGAAGTGCGACTGGCCTTTATCGCCTACCACTGGCCTACAGGAAGTCCCTGTTTAGTAGAAACTAGTTTTATTATATTATGAATTATGATATATGAAGTATAAGTCCATTTTTGGAACCATATATGATTAATCTCACTATAGAATGACTTATGTATATTTAATAACTTTTGCTAACCTTTTGTTTGAGACAGATGGAATGACCCGTCATTCTATCACACGATCTGCTAACACTTCACGAATAACAAATTCAACTTCATTTATTTAAGAGATAAATTGGAAATTGTTCAAGGCATGAACAACAGTGAGATTGTACCAAAATAAAGTAAGTATTTATTCTAATTCAAATTCTACAACTTCAGGGAAATGATCTTGAAAACCAAAAATGTTGTCCTAGTGCCCTTATATCTGATTAATCAGATGGTACCTAAGATCGTCACAAATTTATGGATTTGTGATTGTTGGCTTTTCCATAGCCATGTTCTCTACCACTCTCCATCAGAACATGATGGTGAGATTTTTCTTCCATATCCATATTTTCACCTATGTGGAAACCCAGTGATTAGTTTATTTGGGTAACCGTTATGTTTCAGACTTTCGTTTTTAAAAGATTGGTTTTGGTATTCCTTTTTACGATGTGGGTTTCGATTAAAGAAACTTTCGAATAGTAAACCATTTATAACCCCGACGAATTTCGAGGGAGAAATTCATTTTAAGGGGGGTAGAATGTAACACCCTGAGATTTTATGAAAAATATTCTTTTTAATTTCATTAATGTCTTGTGTTATATGCTACACCAAAAGGAGCTTTCACAACACACATCTCTGACCTGGCTTGAGTTACACACAATCGTGACCTTCCACGATAGCGTGTGTTGTACGCAACACCAAGTTTCACTAAACAACAATATGCTATTAAAATATTATTAAAACTAGCCGTTATGAGTAGTAATAACCACTTTATGAAATTTTTTAAATTTTATTTTTCAAAATGGACTTCATTTTTGGATTCGGAATATCGAAATTAGCTTAGGGTGAAATTTTGGTGATTTTCGGATAACTTTCAAATTTTGATGAATAGTGAAAATTACTAAATTTTAATTAAAAACAACTTTTTCAATCGAAATAATTAATAGTGATAAATTATTAATTTGAGTGGTTTTAAAGTATAGATAGAATATATTTTTACAATTTAATACAATGTTGGTCATTGGATGTAATTTCACATTTAAACCAGTTATAAACAAGTGTCAATCTTTTGATGGTTATTATCTCTTAAAAACACGCCTTTTGTTTTGATGACGGGAATTAATTTTTAAATTAATTAATTCAACTGATATGTTTTGAATTTGGTAAAATAGAAATCATTTTTGAGTTCATAATATCAAATATATCTTAGGCCAAAGTTTTGGTATTTTTCTGAAAACTTTCAATTTTTGATGAATAGTGAAACTACTAAGTGGTAGTTAAAAAAACTGAATTTTTCATAAAAATTAATTTTACCGCTTCTGTGAGTGGAATTTTAAAAATCCGAGAGACATGGTTGATGTCAGTAAGTAAAATGTGGTTCAATGAGATGAAAATAATTTTTTGGTGAATAGTAACTTTTTACTTTTTTTACCACGGTTAAAAGTAAATAGGGTAATTTATGGTAGAAATGATATTATTATTACCCTAACACATGTTCTAATTCTATTGGACAAGTGTAATTCAACCAAAAACAAACTTAGTAATAAAATATGACCATTTAGGCCCACGTGGATTAGATTAGGACATTTATTATTAATTTATTTAAAGAAGGGTTAAAAGAGTTAAAGTCAAAGTTTATTTACTAAAAAAATTTTAATATGGGGTTATACATAAGATAAATTAGACTATAAATATTAATTAGAAAGATAAAAATATTTCATACATAATTGTATTTTATTTTTAATTTTTAGACATTAAATAATTTAATTTATTTATGACACAACGATGACGCAGTGATTATCTTATTAATGAAATATTTACATAATTGATGTTATAAATACCCAAATAAATATAATTTGAGACTTTTTATGAATTACACTAATTTTCTAGGTCAATATGACATGATAGTATTGATTTAATTAACTTTATTCGAACTTATCATTCTGTTATGATTTTCACAGAAATCAATTACCAAATAGTGTCAAAATTGACATAAAATAGTTTTTAAAACAAATATTATATTATTAATTGTTATTTTATTCCTAAAAATCTAAAGTTCGGCAAAATAACTTAGATAAGGTTATATATATTAATAATAAACAACTTGGGTTTCGTTTGGCTTCTTATAGTAAGTTTATTAACCTTGTAGTGTAAGAACACAAGAAGACACGGTAAAAGTAAAATTATTTAACTTAATGATAAGGTTAAAATAGGAACCTAAACTTGTCTAAATTAAATTGGATGAGATGATTTCGACCCATCCCCACATTAGATTCGAATGATATCAATTTGGAGCTATTTAAAACCGAACTTGACTTTATAATAAAATAATAGTTTTAGTTATTCTAAAGGTGCCCCTCTCCTCCCTTATAAAAGGGCACCTCCTCCCTCTCTTCCTCACACAACTTTGAGCCATCAAGATCGGCCAACCCCTGCCACAATCTCTTCTCCACTTTCCTAGAAACATCCTAGAGGTTTTGGTATTCCTCAAAGTCCAATTTTAGTGCCCTAAGAGGAGGTCTCAAAGAGGCGCTTCAAAGAAGAGCTAATTTCTGTTACCAATTCTTTCACCTTTATTTCTTCTTCCACTTATTCTTATTAGGATGTTTCATTATGAAGTAAAAACATCAGTATCACTCATATACTGATATGTTATTATAAGTATGAAACAATCCTAATTCACCATCTATCCATACTACGGAAAACGAAATCACCGCGCGTGCGTACGTACGGAATACCGTCTCCACGCCGTGGTGTAATCTGTTTTTCCACCAACACCTTACATGGATGGGTATTATGGTGTAAAGAATAACTATACATAGTTATTATAACATCATAATGATTCTGATATATTGTATCATCCACTCCAATTCAATTCAATAATTATGGAGATGATATCATCGCTCGTGCGTACGTACGGACTACCGTCTCCACGACGCGATGAGATTCATTCTCCATGTTAACCATTTAAAAATGATTATAAAGTATATATAATCAATAATAATGAAATATATGACATTATAAAGCTACTGGATTTAAGTGTATATATATGTATGTCATATACTTAATTCCACTCAATTCAATAAGGAAACGAAAACATCATTCATGCGTACGTACGGCCTACTGTCTCCATGAACGGTGTATTTATTTCCATTTATCGATCCATTATATATATGTATATTCTGAATATATATTATATATAAATCATGTTTTATATTCTATAATTAAGTAATAATGATCTATGTAATCATATGAATAATTACAAGTTAAAACACGAACGACAAATGAGATGATTTTACCAAAAACGCTACTTTAACATGAATTTACAAAAGAACGGGTAATATAAAGTCATAAGTCAACCATATATGATATAATAACAAGGAATATGATTCTGTAATAAGTCAATGACATTATTTAAATCATTATACAGGAGGTTCGGACACTTACGAAGCAAATCGGACCTATGGTAAGGGAAATATCACAATCTCATTTTTATCCGAGATTATTTATACTTTTGTATTTACTGGGGTGTATTTTATCATACACATCCATGTTTCCTCAATATGTAATATTATTTCCATTCACATACAATAGTTTAAATCCAATTTTACCCTTCGGCGAGTTTTTAGTAAAGGATATGAAAGGAATATTTTGTCGTTTTTCGTACGAGGTACTTTTTTGACTTTTCCGACAAAAGTACAAGAAGAATGTTTTTTTTACTTATACGGAAAGAATGGATTTTTAAAAAATTATATCCAAGAATCTTCCTTTACATGTTTTCAAGTTTATTTTTAATCAACTTCTTTTAGTTTAAAATTTTATGACATGTTAAGAAAGGAAAAGTGTTTTTGAAGTAGAAATGATATTTTCCTCAAGAATGGAGTTCAAGTGTTTTATCAAAATTATTTTCCATCTATGATAATAAAGGGTTCTGTTTCTATCCCTATTTTTACATTGATTTGATTATGTTGTGATGGAATTAATTTTATGAATTCCTTTATCGTATATTAATTGTTTTATGATGTCATGATGTTTAAGATTCCCATTTTTATTACATGGGTTATGCAATGATGTATGGTTTATGATTTTGTGGCACACATAATAATGGTATCATTATGAGATGGGTGGGACCTATATCTCCCTCCAATGCATTGGGTAAAGATTTTATATCTCATGAGACAGACATGGCTGGAACAGTAGGTTATACTGGTTCAGTGGAACAGGACTGAAATGAGGGTGACTCGGTTCAGAAAGGGACTTTGTCCACTAAGATAGTCTTGGCAATGAGTCTTGACTAACAAGAAATGATTCTCCATGATTATGTGTGTATGCCACAAAGTTTCAGGTTTTAAGTTATGATTATTGTGATTAAATTTCAGTACCATGATTTATCCCATGTTATGAAATTATGCTCTCTCTTTTGCAGGTTAATATTTCCAAAATGTTATGTTCTTATGAATATGATGTGATTGATATTTCTTTTGTTTACCCTTACTGAGAATTTGAGGTCACCCTTTTATGTTTTCTTTTCCCCAGGATATAAATAAAGGTTTTAGGTAAGAAAAAAAAGGAAGATCTTTATGGGAGATGTTGAAGATCTTTCACCATGATTAGAAGATTACGTTCCGAGTCTCCAAAGACACTAAACTATTACGATCCTTGTGTGTGTGTTTTTGTTATGTACTAAGTATTCCGCAAATGTAATGTAATGTCCATGTACGTCAGGCTTTGGGTCTCTACATTTTTTCTTCATAGAATATTCATTATATAAGTTGTTAATTACATATAAACCAATCCATGAACTATGTTTTATACTAAGGCTTCTATATGGATTCATTTCATTCATTCGTAGTCCAATTATAGGATTTCACACTTCATTTCTGAATTTAGGAAATTGGTGATCAATTTTATTCAATAGTGGACAATCAACTGTATGTTAATATTTTCCATCACATGTCCTCTCATGAACATTCTATCTTAAAATTTTTCATTATGGGAATTTTAAAATAAATTTTTCAAATGATGAATTCTAGGAAGATATCAAAATACCCGAGATGAGGTCTCTGTTACTACTAAATGGGCCTGTGATTTTTATTTCAACATATACCATGATTTCCCACAATCAGGACACCCTGAATGAAATTTGTATTCCTACATATATAGCACACATTCATTCTGTTTGGCATATATGTTTTTGTACCCTAATAACATATGATATATTTTTATCTTTACATTATAATTTCAAACTGGAAGACCATTATCTTTAAGAGTAGTATCTTGGAACAATTGTAGCAACTCCGTAAAACTCGTGTCACTTCATCCATGTTTCACCATCAATTTAATCAATCGTAACACCATAGATAAAACTATAAATTCCATATCACTAGGATAAAATGGTTCTAACCATCACCATTTAAACGCTAAATTTTTCATGTTTTCTCAATTTCCATTAAATTAATACCATGAATCATTTCTTCAATTTAATCAAACTTATCTTCACACAAAGCATCATTTCATGGAGATCAATATTTATTCCAAGTACAACCATTCCAAATCCAAGGTCTATATTGCATATGATAACCATTAAAAATTAAATGATCAATTATATCTATAATTTTTATCTTATTCATGTTTATACATTTCAAATATGGACAAAACAATTGTCCTTTTTGGAACATTGAATTCAAAAAATTCCAAACAAAAGAATAAGAACCTTCCTCATATTCATCAATAATTTGAAATACTATAATCCAAATTTGACTCATTATTATATATTAAAAATATAAATTATATATATAACAAAAATAATTTATCAAATGAATAATATGGTGATAAAAGTGATTTTGAGGGGAGATAATAGATTATTTCCATGATAATAATGTTTAAAATGTAATAAAATGTAATCTTTTCTAACCACATTAAAGACAATATGTTGTTAAATTCCATAATAAATTTTCTATACTTTGGTGTGATATAATACATTCACTGTTAAAATAATTATTAATCTTACATCACTGTAGAAGATAATTGAGAAAGGTATCATAATCATAACATATCATATTGAATAGAAGTTATAAAATTTAATTGAAATGAATTTACAAAAAAATTATCGAAATACATACAAAAAAAATAAGTTGATAGCCATAATTAGTGTATATATCATGTGGAGAATAATAAGAATTAATGATTGTTAACATTGATGAAAATTAAATTATAATAGAACTATAATAATGAAATTAAAAATAAGAAGATATTATATTTAAATTTATTATTAACCATTATTACTAGAGATGAATTTGTAAAATATTAATATTTGAAATGAAAAAAAATTAAAACCAATAAGGGTTAAATTGGATAGGAAAATACAAAAATTTGAAGCGGAAATTAATTCATGTGAACAAAATTAAAAAATAGTTTCCTTTCAAAATTTCCAGATAAAAAAAATGAATATAACCTTATGAGACTATAAAAATATATACAATGATATCCATAAAATGGAAATATAGAATATATACATGATGGATTGTGATTCCCATTTGAAAAATTGGATTAAGAACGGTGAAAATATATGAATAAAAATATTGTGTTACTAAATCATACATAGCACAAGGTCATCACTTGAACATTACCTATCTATCATGAAAACATGTTGTATCAGGATGCAACTTAAAATAGGTAAATTAGAACATAATATGTCATAATGAACTGATAAAACAATAAATTGTTTATACAAATATTATTTTCCCTTCACACAACTTTAATATTAAGAAACATATATACATATATAATTGAAAAATTGATAAAAATAATAGAATGACACATTCTAAAAAAATCAATGTAATTCAAACAATAAAAAAATTCATTTGAAAACCTAAATCATACTATAAATAAAATCACAGAGTACAAATTTATACATTATAAAATATATTTGAACATTTAGGTTAGCTACTTGGGGAAGAGAAGAACAATAATCAAACTCTCAACATTGAGGCTGAAAAAAACAGGGGTGTACGAATATGGTAATGTGATAATGGAGTCTATTGGATAAAAAAATACATGTTTAAAGATTCCACACCAATGAATAAACAAAAAGATAGAAATGAAAATGTGTAAGGCTTACATCAAAGATGATTATATATATATTGGATGCATAAGATGAGATAAATAAAACATGAGTGTGTATGAGAATATTAATATGATATTGGACTGCAATATTGAATAAATGATAGAGTTAGGACCAGTGTGAGAGGAAAACAATATGTACATCGTGATAATAGACGACAATGAAATAAATCCACCGACAATTCATAAATTTTAAAAGATATATAACAACAAAAAATATATAAAAGTTGTTTAAAATGGTATTATTCACATAATATATATGATAACCTATGTGAACACTCATCATTTCATGTCGGTTATATGATATAACTAACAGGAAATAGGTGGATTTATAAGTAGTTTTTGTGATAGTCAAGGGACTACACCTTAAAATTATGGGCTAAAATTACCTAGAAACATGTTAAAAAGCTATATTTTGGCCAAATATATATACTATTGCATATTGGATCAAATTTTCATCATTTTGTTAACCATGTAACATGGAAAAAACGTTTTTGGAATTCCATCTTTAATAAAATTACATGGATTCCACTCCTCCTCCACTATTAAAAAGAACTCATACCTTCCACTTATTCAAACCTCTCAAGACATTTTTCCATCCAAATTCTTCCAAAAAATATTATTAATTATTCCACCTCATCCTATAATCCTCACATTGGGATGATATAAAATATTAAATTCTTTTTTTGTAACGCAAAATTAACTACCCAAATAAGATGTAACTCTCTTCGAATATCTATTTTATTTGATTTTCTTCATCACTTCTATAATAGTTTTAATATCATTCTTATATAATTACCTTAGTATATTAAATATAAAAATATTTATTTATGATAACATTTCTACCTATAAATTCTCACACATCCATCAAAATGGGAAACATAGCCATCCTTCGTGTGTATGGTGGACTTCATCCTCGTGAACCTATATCGTTAATTCTTTTATTTAACACATTAAAATCTTGAAAATAATGATGTATTAATAGTTTATATATGATATATACTATATTCATAATTTATATATGTTTTTTTAACTTTTTATATAATCATATCACCATGTCTTCAATTTTTTGGGAATACAATAATATCATTTGTGGAAGTGTGGACTACAACCTTTTCGAAGTGATGTGTTTCATTAAAAAATTACATGGAATATATTAAGAACTGTTTAAATTAAAATATGTGACATATAAGACATAAATATGATTCCATAATTTGAATATACATATATATCATTTAATTTTCATTATTTTAATATGACAAGAAAATTAAAACAGTGTTAATGTGTACATATGACCTACCATCTTAATAAACGTTGCATTTCATTTCCTATATCCAAATATTTAGGATTATTATAAATATATATACAAAATAAACATGATAATTAAATTATTGTTAGAATTATTATGATTAGTAAATCATTATATATGTAACAAGAACAAAAAATAACAAGTGAAAACATACTAAAAAATAATGCAATTATCACATGAAATAGTGAAAATAATGAAAAAATGAAAACAAATGTTTAATAAAATATTATAATAAGATTTTATATGATAATATAAATATGTGTATGGTTATTTTATAATTTATTTACATGATTAATACCATAATATAGGATTTTTGTCCAAACAGAACTATAAGGTAAGGGATTTTGTCACAATTTCATTTCATTGAGGAAAATTGTGCTATTATTCAGTTAATTTCATTTACGTGGTGTATATAACTACCTTTGAAATGTAATATAATGAAAAAATAAATATAAATGGAATTTGTATTTTTAATTTTAATTATCTCATCTATGTATAGTTGAACATAAGGTAACCAAGTGGTAGAGAAATTTTATAACACCATTCCTTTTTATTGGATTATATTACTTCCTCGTTATCATTAATATTATGTGACTTCATGTATAATGAATTTTAAAAAATTAATGTATTTAAAATTAATTTTAATGGAATTAATATTTATATACATAATTAATTGATTTATTAATTATCGCATCAATGTTATGATCATTTTAAGGATTTATTCACAGTATCATTCCATATTAGATTGCATATTCTTGAAATTACATTAAAAAAATATATATGGTGAATGATCAATAAACCATTAAATTTTATTATACTATGGTAATTAAGGAAATTTTTCATGAAAATTTACAATTATACCACTAGTTGGTACTGAAAATGTTTTCTAATTTTTTTTAAGAAAATCCGACTTAATTTATCTCTTATGTAATAAAACATCTTTTATTCAAAAAAACCCTATATTCTAAAAAGGTTTTAAAAAATGGGATTAACCTTTAAAGATTTATTTAATAAATAATTTGTTATGTTTTTTTCTATAAGAAATGTTTTCGATCAAATCTTCTTATCTCATTAAGAATAAGAAATGTTTTTAACACTTTCACCTTAAAAAAGGAAAGTTATTTTTACATTGTAAGATATGTATGGAATTTCCTATCATTGTTTCATTTATGATTCCTACACATGTTTAAAAGGATACTTTTTTACTATTTTTTCATAATTTCATTTAAAAATATCTAATTGAAGAAAATATATTTTTGTTTCTTTTTACAGTATTTTTCTTCATCAATGACTAAATCCATTTATCCATACACCAAATGTGATATGTTGTACTGATACCATCCTTATTGTTCCTCTATATGAATTATTTTTTCATTGAAAAATGATTTTATTGAAATTTAATATATATATTCCTTTTATTCCACTTGAAATATTCATGTTTATATGATTTGTAGATATTAAATTTCCTTAAAATATTCATATTATTTATCATAAATATGTTTATTTCCAAAACTATGTACCATTTTTACATAAAATATTTATGTTGATAGTTTTTTGATTATATGGGAAAATAATGATAGATTTTTATTATTTAATCAATATAGATATTTGATACAGTGTATGTTTTATTATTTAAATAGATTACTCAATTTATAATAATTTCATGGGCTGTTAGGGACCGGTGCTGGCCCTACTTTATATAACTCATTGATGCATCAATATGCTGTCATGAAACAAATAAATTCTGAAAATTAAAAAATATTATACCTATATTTTAAAAATTCTGGTGAATGTTCTTAATGTTATAGGTTTTCATGTTCCTTGGACATGAATTTCTAAAATTATGCATTCCCTTTGTTGAAAATTATGTTATTATTATTATTTTTTATCCATGAGATTTTGTGATAAATATTTCCTATGGATTCATTTAATTATCATATTATTGATTAAATATTATGTGTTTCGATTATTTATCATTCTATATTGATTATTTATTATCCTTTTATATAAATTTTATGTGGTCAAAGTTATTTACCCGGTCATACTATTTCTATACTTCCTTCTATGTTTATTGAAAATATGGTATGTGTGTTCATTTATTAATATTCCATAATAATTATTCTCATTTAATCATTATTTTATCAACTATACTCAACAATTAGTGATAATTTTATCTTACCCTTATTTTTTTCCTTTCCCAAGGAATCCAATAAATATACTAAGAAATGTCTGCAAGGATATGATAAGTGGGAATAAAATTATCCTCAAGAGAAAAAAAAGTTTAATTTAGTGTATTAATTTTTGGTATAAGGATCATGTATATATGTACTTTACCAAGAGTAATGAACTATTTGATCCTTTATGATTTGTTTCCTTGTAATCATGCCAAATTTTTAGTAGTAGACACTACCTTCAACATTCTAGGGAAGGTTCACTGCAGTTAGTATCATAGGAGGTTTAGTGAAATCCTTTCGAACTATATTTAGGAAAACATTGATTAGGTAATGTAAACCTAATATATATATTGAGGAATAGAATATAATCCCATATAACTTTATTAAATTAATATTTCTGGGAACCATCATGGGATTTGGAGATTAATATTGATAATACATTCTAGGCCATTTTATGTTTAATGTAATGGGAGTCTTCCAGGATTAAGGATATTTTGGGGTAAATTTTTGGAAATAGAAAACAGTAGTTTGGTAAATATATTTTGGGAAAAATTATTTCAGGAAAAATTCTGTTATATTTTAGTGACATGTGTTTAATGGTATTGAAAAAATTTAGGGTTGATATACAAACAATATTTTTAGACTTTCTTAAAAACTTAGTTGTATTGAAAATCATAGAAAAATGGTTATATAATGATTAATTCTATTTCGTGGATGTCCATAATATTTATTTTTAAAACTATATTAATAGGATTATAGAAATAGGTCAACCCATACAGTGGTAGGGCTTAAACCCATGACCGAAGGATTATAAGGTTTTCCTGCCTACCACTAGCCTATGTGATATCCTAGTTAATATAACATTGTTTTTAGATAAAAAATATGAAAAATAAATATTAATAACGAAAAAATATTATCCCTTTTTAGGATTAGATATTAATGTTCAAACCATATTATTTTTGGTAAGTATTTAGATATATTCTTAAATATTCATTTTATGGATCGTTTGATCTATAAAAGGAAACTTTCACTACAAAAAAGAGAAATAAATAAAAATTAAATTTTAGTATATCCATTTCATATAGTTAGTATTGAATTAGAATATGAAAAAAAATTAAAAAAATATCTAATTGTTGATATAAAATTGAAATTTATCGAATAAAAAAATTATTGTTCAATAAAATTATTCATCAATATTAAGAAAAACATATTTAAGGAATAATGTTATCCTAATTCCATCATTTTTTTAGAAGATTTTATTTTATAAATCCTAGATCTATTTATTTAAGGAATCACTAAGACATTAATCAATTAAAAATTTATGATCAATGACCTGAATCACTACCTATAATTATCTACTCTTTTCCTCTATGTCTATTTTTCCACTTTCCACTAATGTTATTCTCTGTAGAAAACTATGTAAATTTTATTATATGTGACATTTTTAATTTTCATTCATTATTATTAAGAGTATATTTTATTAAAGATTTTACAATGTGGGTTTTTGAGACAAATTAATTATCAAATATCAAACCCCTGGCTATTGAGATGAAGATCAAATTTTGGGGATACAATTTATTCAAGGTGGGGAGAATGTAACACCCTCAATGTTTGAAAAGGGTAACTTTTATTTTCTAGTGTATAATCTGTAGATGATTTGTGGTATATTTAATATTTTAAATAAATAAAATATATTATAGATCTTCCTATGAATTCCATACCAATTTATCTTGTGTCACATGCAATAATGAGTATATTCAATAGCTTTCATTATACGGAAGACCGTGTTTTACTATATAGAATTATATTATTAAGATATTATTATATAATAAAATATAACCTATCCACATAATTAGTGGTTATGAATATGATTAACTAAATTATAAAAATATACGGTTTACACAACTATAATATTAATTCATTGCCAATAAATTTGAAATGAATGTATTAAACAATTTAATATAAAGGAAATATTTAAATTTTTATAATCACAAAGGTGTTTTATCCTAATAAATTATATTAATTACTATGAGGAATGATCATAATTTATTAAATATTTTATATATTCAATATAAAAAATTATTTATTAAATATATTGTATTTCCATAAGATATATATAAGTCTTATTTAAAACATAAAATAAATATTTTACTAAAAAGGAATTTTTCATCCATTTAATGGATCAACTATTTTTAAATGAATATTTTTAAAATTTTTAAATTTTTTAAGTCAATATAAACTTACCTTTTTTAAATAGGAATATAAAAAAATAACAAAGGATTAATTTTTTGTATTTTTCTCTAAAGTTTATTTTTTTCATTAATAGTGAAAATAAATTATTTTAATTGAAAACTATTTTTCATCTACCTTATTTACATAGATAAATTATATTTTAATTTTGTTTTTAATTATATTTAGTTCAACTATAAATCCATTAAATGAATTTATGTAATTGGACTAAATTTCAAATATAAATTGGATAAATAACATTTCAACCTTTTAATCATTTTTACTTAAAAAAAATATTTTTTCATCCCGTATATGGGATTTATTTTCGTTTAAATTCTACCACTTATATGGTTGGAAGTTGTAAAAATGTATTACATATTTGTTATTATAATAATTTATATTTTATAACAATGTATTCTTAATTTTTAATCAAAATATTAGTGAAGGTAATCAATATTATTTTCAGCGATTAATGTAATATTATGTTTAATAATAGGCTAAACCATAATCGTAAGGGACAAAATGATCTAGAAACACGACAACATAAATTTTATGGATGTATTTTTATTCTATAATATATTTTCTCATATTGTATCATTATTTTTTCCACTTTACATGGGAATAACATTGGTGGAATTCCCTCTTTTAAAAATTTAATAGAATGAAACTCCTCCCCCAATATAAAATGGCACTCATCCTCCCACTAATTTTCCAATAAGAAGAAAATTTATACTTCCAAAAATTGATACAATAATCTCCCAACATTCCCCCTCTTTTTCTATAATCCTAAATTTCTAGAAGAATGAAATCCATGAATTTTTTTTGTAAAAAAAAGGATTTTCACGAATATGAGGTAACTTGACCCACACTTGACGTAGGGCGTGAATTTTTTTTTTAAATTATCTAAGTGTAGTCTAGTGATTAACCCAAGGATGTATCCTAAGGAGGAGTGCACACAAAATCAGTTTTTCACTTTTAAATGAGGGTAAAATTGTTGTTTTTTTGGAATGAATTTTGAAATTGAAATGATTGAAAAAAAAATGATATTAAAATGGTGATTAGGTTGGGGTCAGTTTCATAATTATAATGCTATCCTTGTCAAATTTAAATCAATACTCTCCTTCTATGTAGATTAAAGTGAGTTTCCATAAACATTTCCTCTCACTTCCTTTGTAAAATTATGATGGTGAGAGAAAACCATACCAAGATATTGGTTTGGTCAACTCTCCTTCCATGTGTATAATAGTTGTATTGAATATTCTTAATTGAAATGGGCAATATCCAATCAGGTTTTTTATCAAAAACAATCAAGAAAATTCACTACACCTTTTACACGTACTGACGATCGTCGATTACTTCGCCACTAATCTGTTGTCTATTCTATCGTATATAAACCAGAAATTAGTGGAGAAGGATTATGATTATTTTACCAGGGAAAAAATAAATAAAAGAATTAATATTCAGGAACTATTTCACTTGATAATAAAATCTGCTATATTAAATTGAAAATAACATTGAAGAAGAATGATATTTCATTAAATTACATTCAAGAACTCAATAATTAAAACAGAGAAAACCAACCCTTTCCAAATCACTCCAAGTGTTTTCTCCACCATTGTAAGGGTAATCGATATGAATGGGGAATAATAAGGCATTACAAAACTATGAAATAGAAAATTAAATAAAAGATAAAGCCGAAGTGATTTCCTCCTTGTTGTCCCAGAAGGAATGGGAAGGAGAATGAGATGCTTTGAGTGGGTGGAGCTCTCCTCCTTTTATAGAAAGAATTTAAACCCCAAATGTTGACACATTTTAGTCCCATTAAATGACATCTTCACGTGTTGAGTCCTTCTTTAATGTTGTTCATAATTATATTGTTAGTGTGTTATAAAAAACTCATCGAATTTGGACATGTATTCAGAGAGTTATGTCTGTTTTACTCTGAGCATTTATTCTGTCCATTTAGACTCTCCAAATCATGAACCTCCTGATTAGGGTGATTTAATGACCACTTAAACGGCCAATTAATGTGTCCATTCCTTCATTAAATATGCTTCCAAACTCCTTGAGAGTCTCCCCACCGAATATCACAACATTAAGGCCCACCATGAATGAGTTATGGACCCTACACAAAAATTCAGCAGACCTGAGAACAGTTTTCATGCTCCCACATGTGAGATTCATTTGATCTCCCATATAGACGATTCAGCTTATAGTCCAAAAAGAGTAAATGAATCCCTGGATGTGTGTAATCTGGAAAATATATAATTTGGAAATTAGTATTAGTGTAGAATATGGTATGACCAAATTACAGAAATAATTTAAAACAGTTAAACATCCAAAATGGCCCATTTTTACTCTTCAGCTCAAAACAACACCAATATCATAAAAATGAATCATTTCATCTTAGAGTAACACTGTTTTGGGTTTAAAACAATTAAATTGAATGTAAATATAATTGAAAATATTTTCTCTATCAATTCCCCCACACTTAGCACTTGGACTCCTGTACAAGTAAAAATCTAATCAAATCAAATCCAAAACACATACCAATGAGATCTACCAAATACATACTAAGAAACAAAAAGATATCATGACTCATCAAAAACAATTATTTAAAGTTCTCCATTTTAGATTTAAATATATTTCCACTTAATTTATTTTCCCATGCACACAAAACACCTACCTCACATGAATTTTCTCTCATCTCACAAATGTAAATGTTGAACAAGGCTTTTCTCATCCACACTCACCCAAGAGTCTACAAAGGATTGATAAATTCCTAATTCTTAACCTGATGTGACTCAAGGACATGTGTTTCTCATGATGACTTTTCAGGGTTATTCTGTGGCTTCTGGTTGGTAGGATTTAGATGTTAAAAATTCTGAGTTCGAAAAAGGAGGGCTTGGCTCTTTTTGAAGCAAAATTGAAAGATTCTAATTTTCACTCAAATATGGTCTCCTTCTCTTCCCCTATACAGAAAATAGGGTCCATCACCATTCAATTAGCTCAATATTTCAGCAGAAAAAATTTCAATCATTTCAAACATGATTTTTTTTCAAAGCTCCAGATAGGCACAACTTTTTTTTACATCAGATGCTCCAGAAAGGCACAACTTCCCTTTTCATGAAGGCTCCGGAAAAGACAAAGCTTTCAATAGAATTAAATATTCATCATCTCTTAAAAATTTTATATTCCACCAAAAGTATCACCAAATGAGGTATTACATCACAATTCTTCTTCCCCCACACATATGTTCAACTAGATCATGCAATTTCACTTTAAGAGTAGGTAGGATAGGGAAAATTGGCTTGTAATGTGGTTATCCTAATAGGATATTCATGGCTAGTAGGGAATAAAATGAAGGATAAATGAAAAGGTGGGCTATAATGAAAAGTATTACTTTGAAAAGGGGGCTTAAAACAAAATAAATTCATCAATCATTAAAAACAAATGTTCCCCAAACACTCAAGTTTTGAAAAGAATAAATCAAATTTTGGTTTAAGCAAGCATGGTTTGGTTCTCTCAATAAATGAGGTGAATGAAAATAAATTGAAAAAAATTGTTTAGAAGCCTCACAGGAAAGGAATTTCAATGATATAGACAGTGAAATACACAATGGGATTCAAAAATTAGTCTACTTTTCATGAAACTCCAAAATATTTGAACCCGAAACAAAGTCATTTCAGCATTCATTTAAGCTCAGTTTCATGGAATAGATTGGTTTACTCATTGAAATGGGTTTCAAAAATCAAAATGATAATCATTTCAGCTCAAAAGTTTCAATAACACACCAAAAACTAAAAAATAAACACACAAAAATTTGAAAACAAACATTTTTGTTTAATTTTTTTAATTTTTTTTGAAAAACAAACACAAAATTAAAATCCTAAACTACCAAGGTTCCCTCTGCCACACCAAAATGATGAAGTGTCCTCAATAAATTCAAGTGGATTTAACATGTAATCCAATTTTCAAATGAATCACATCAGCAATCAAGAGTGAAATAGAGGTACAACCTGATGGCTCTTATTGATAGACAGGTTGGAGGAGCGAGATCTCCTCCACTGGATCTCATAGTAGGGTCCCAAGGAATTTCTTCAACATATTCCCATTCACAGTGAATGGATCCTGCTCTCCATCCTTCAAAATTATCACAGAATCGAAAGGATATACATGTGTAAATATAAATGGACCCTACCATATCGAACGATGTTTACCTAGCATCATCTTGAGTCTGGAATTGAATATCAACAATTTATCTCCAGGATGGAATTCTTTTGGTTGTATCAGCTTGTCATGAGCCACCGTTGTTCTATCTTTATAAATATTAGAATTTTCAAATGCTTCTCTTCTAATTTCCTCCATCTCCTGCAACTTCAACCTTCCCTCTTTCCCAGCCCTTCCAAGATCCAGATTTATCTTCCTCATAGCCCAATACGCCTTATGCTCCAGTTCCACAGGTAGGTGACAAATTTTCCCATAAATCAGCCTATATGGACTCATTCCAATCGGGGTCTTGTATTCTGTCCTATAAGCCCATAAGCTATCTTCTAACCTTTGGCTCCAATCCTTCCTGTTTGGATTAGCTGTCTTTTTCAAAATTCCTTTTGATTTCTCTGTTGAACAATTCATCTTGCCCATTAGTCTGTGGATTATAAGGAGTTGTTGTTTTATGATGCACCCCATACATCTTTAGCGATGTATCCATTCTCCAATTAAAGAAGTGAGTCCCCTGATCTATGATGATTGATATGGGCACTCCAAACCTAAAAAATACGTTAGACTTGACAAAATCACAAAAAAAACTTTAGCATCATCAGTCATTGTGGATTTTGCTTCCACCCATTTGGAAACATAATCAACTTCAAGAAATATATAAGAATTTACAAATGACATCGGGAAAGGTCACATAAGATATATCCCACATATGTCAAAAATGTCACAAAAATTCAATGTGTTTTGGGGAATTTCTTGTATCATTGAAATATTTCCTGAAAAATGACATTTTTCACATATTTTTCCAAATTCATGAGCAACTTTAAAAATGGTGGGCCAATAAATTCTAGATTCTAAAACATTCCGTGTTGTCCTTTAATGTCCAAAGTGGCCTCCACAAGCTAAAGTGTGAAAAAAATCAATGACAGATTTAAATTTACTTTCACGTAAAAATCTTCTTATTACTTGATCATTGAAAATCTTCCAAAGGAATGGATCATCCCAAATGTAATACCTAGATTCAGATTTCAAATTTTGAATTTGGTGAGAATTTAAATGAGATGAGACCTAAAATGTTACCAGAAAAATGACTATGTCATCATACCAAGGCACTTCTCTTCAATCATGTACAACTACTCTCCTGGAATTTGATTTTTCGGTGGGTCCCTTTCTAGAACTTCAATTTCAGTTGTGTTTGGTAGTCTACTTATTTTATCAGCCACATGGTTCTCGGATCCCTTCTTATCCATGATTTCAATATTGAAATCTTGTAGTAGTATCATACATCTCACTAGCCTTGGTTTAGCATCATCTTTCTTCATCAAGTACCTCAAAGTTGCATGATCAGAAAACATAGTGATTTTAGTTCCAAGAAGATTTGATCTAAATCATTCTAAATCAAAAAACAACTGCTATGAAATATTTTTCAGTCGTTGTGTAATTTAATTGGGACACATCTAATGTTCTCAAGCCCTATCAAATGACTTGTGTACTGCCCTCAATTGGCTGAGAATAGACTGCTCCAACTGCTTGGTTGAAGACATCACAAAGTAGTTCAAATGGTTCTTCCCAATTCGGAGGCTGCATCAAGGGTGGTGAAATCAATCTCTTCTTCAACTCATCAAAGGATTCCCTACATGCACCATTGAAATCAAAATCAGCATCTTTCAAAATTAATCTAGAGAGAGGGAGAGAAATCTTACTGAAATTTTTGATAAACTTCTTGTAGAATCCAGCATATCCTAAAAATGATGTAACAAGTTTCACACAAGTAGGGTAAGGTAATGAATTTATCACCACAATTTTGGATTTATCCACTTAAATTACATTTTTGGAAATGAAATGAACAAGTAAAATTCCTCTTTGAACCATGAAATGACACTTTTCAAAATTTAAAACAAGATTTTTCTCAATGCAGGTTTTCATAACTTTTTCCATATTTTTCAAACAATGATGAAAAGAATCTCCAAACACTGTGAAATAATATAAGAAAACATCCAAGAAATTTTCAATGCGATCAAAAAATATACTCACCATACACCTCTGAAATGTACCTGGAGCATTACATAATCCAAATGGAATTCTTTTATATGACAAAGTACCAAAAGGGTATGTAAATGTCGTCTTATCTTGATCCTCGGGAGAAATGGGTAGTTGAATGTAATGTGAAAGTCCATCCAAAAAGCAATAATGAGTTCTCCTTGCCAATCTTTCTAACATCAGGTCAATGAAGGGGATGTGGAAATGATCTTTTTGAGTGACTTGGTTCAATTTCCTAAAATCAATGCACACTCTACAGTTGTTTTGAATTCTCATAGGGATTAACTAATTCTTTTCATTCCTCACAGCAGTAAGGCAAGTTGTTTTAGGAACGACTTGAATGGGGCTGACCCACTGTGAATCTGAAATGGGATAGATGATCCTAGCTTCCAAGAGCTTCTCGATCTCCTTCTTCACAACCTCCATCAAGGTGGGATTCAGTCTCCTTTACGGCTGTCTAACAGGTTTGGAATCTCCCTCAAGAAAAATTCTATGTGAGCATATTATTATGTTTATTCATGGGATATTACCTAATCTCCATCATATTTCCTGGACATTCTCTCTCAAAAGCTCAATCAATAATTTTTCTATGGACTTAGAGATATTATTAGCAATTATCACTAGTAGTTTCTCTCCCTCCCTAATGTATACATATTGCAAATTAGTGTCGAGGGGGTTGAGTTCCAGAACAGGGGGATGCTTAAGGGATGAGACTAAATTAACATTTCCCACTTCCAAATTTTTGACCTCTTACACACAAGAAACCATATCATCTTCCTAATCATTTAACAGATCATCAATGAAATCATATTTTACCTCTTCCTCCAACATGAAGTCAGAATCTCCAACATCTTCAGTATCCACATGTTCAAGGATATTTCCAAGGGATGAATTATCTCATGAGTCTAAGAATTCATAGAACACACCTGATTCTTCAATTGGTTCTGCACCAACATCATGGGAAAGTGAAAAGAGGGTGTGATCATCTGATGTGTGCCTCATGGATTAATAAATATTGAAGTGGACCGTACTCTCTCCAAACTCCATGGTGATTGTCCCCCCATGGACATTGGTGATGGTTTTGGCTATCTTCAAGAAAGGTCTCCCCAAAATTATGGTTGAATTTGACAGGATCCTATCTTCTTCTATCTTGATCACATATAGTTCAACTAGGAATAAGAGATCTTTGACATTCACAAGGAGATCCTCTAGTACTCATGCAGGGAAAACTATGGATCTGTTTGAAATCTAGACCACCACTCTTGTGGGCTTAAATTCTCCCATCTCCAAATAAGTGTATACAGAGTGAGGAAATACATTAGTTAAAGCACCTAGATCACACAAAGAATTAGTGATATTTAATGAACCAATAATGTATGGAATGAAAAATGTCCCTGGGGTTTGAAATTTGGTTAGAATTTGCCGCATGATAAGGGCTGAGACACTTCTCCCCAAGTTGATTCTTTCATTCCCATTAAGCCTTATCTTTTTTGTGCAAAGATCTTTCAAAAAGTTTGCAAACCTTGGAATTTGTTTAATAGATTCATGTATGGGGATATTGATTTCCACTTTCTGGAAGGTGTCCCTACTTTCTTTTTGAATTGATTCTTCTTGAAATTTCATTGATTCGATCATCCTTGTTGGAAATGGTGGGGGTAAGTCTTTATTCTCCCTTTTGTTTACTTTGCATTGGTATTTCTTGTTTCTTATTATGTGGCCTATCCTTCTCATCCTCCTCTTACTTTTCATCTTCTGGGTTGTTTTTCATAGGATTTTTTGAATCATTATTTCTCAGAACATGTGGTATTGTTTCAGGTTCAGGGTTGGATGGAGGTGTGATTGCTTTTACACTTCTTGTTATTATTTCACTAACATTCTCTTTAGGATTTGGCACTATTTGAGATGGAAGTTTCCCTAGATTCATCGACATGAGTTAAACAAGACTTCCCACTGTGTCTACTAGCTTTTAAACCTTATCTTCTAGGCCCTCATACTTGGATTGTAGCTATTTCAGTGAAGGTTTTCTACTGGTGGATGGTTTTTCATATGCCTTTCTTTGAAACGGTGGTGGTTGAAAGGATTGTTGTTGTTGGAAGGGTTGTTTATAGGATTGATGGAAGGGAGGGGGTTTTGGTATTGCTTCTGGTGGTAAGGAGGTTGACTAGGGTGCTGGTTAAATGACATCATTTGGTTTTTTTGGTTCCGATATCCTTGTTGGGATTGGGGTTGATGTAGTTGATTTTGATGGAATTGTCTTGGTTGAAAGGAAGCAACACAGAATTATGTTCGCTGTATCTCAGGGCATTGGCCAGTAAAATTAGACGAAGAATAACATAAAAAACATACCTTAGATGAATTTTGTCATCTATTTGCATGAGTGACAACCATTTTATAGACTAACCTTGCAAGCTCATCAACGTTTGTTTCAATTAATATAGATGAATCAGATGTTTTTAACTCTTGTATCCCCCTGGTTCCCATTCCTCTTAGTCCAAATTGTTGTGAGTTTTGAGCAATCTTCTCAATTAGTACTCTGATATATGTAGGCGACTTGTCAATCAGGGACCCCCCAGATGAGGCATCTAGAAGATTTTGATCATTATCCATAAGTCCTTATTAGAAAAAAATAGGGAATTGGTGTTCCTCCATTTCTTTATGTGGGCAGCTGGAACATGGCTTCCTGATGTGCTCCCAGTACTCGTAGAGGGTTTATCCAGTTGATTTCCGTATGATGTAAATCTCTTTCTTGATGGCAGTGATCCTCGATGTGGGAATGAACCTTTGAATGAAACTTCTTTTTATGTATTTCCAATAATTGATCTCCCTGGGTTGTAGATTATACAACCAATCTTTAGCCGCTCCTTCGAGTGAGAAAGGGAATTCCCTCCACTGAAATTTGTCTTCGGGTGCACCTCTTGGCCTGAAGCTTGAGCAAGTGTATCTGAATTCTTGCATGTGCCGATTTGGATCTTCTCCTACAAGACCATGAATCTTTGGAAGCACATGAATCATATTGACACATAATTCTAAATCATTTGGTTCAGTGCGTGCAAATAGTTGGTCATTTTTAATGGAGAATTTTGGTGCACATAGATCACACAGGGTTAGGTTGGGATTTACAACCATGATTTCAAGTTCAGATTGAACACTAAGAGTTTCACCTAAATCTGAGAGATCAATTTCTTCAATGATTTCTGGTGGGTTTCTTTTTCATAGTTGGGTTAATGTTCTATCAATTTCTGGATCAAATTCAATTAATGGTTCTTTTGAGTTGCGGGTCAGTAAATTTTTATTTTTTTGTTGCACTGCCTCCCTAGAAATGGCGCCAAATTTGACGCACACCTATCGTAGGGTGCGGCAAAACAATTTCTAAATTTTCTAAGTGTATTCTAGTGATTAACCCTAAGAAGTATCCAAAATAGGAGTGTATAAAAATTTAGTTTTTCACTTTAAACAAGGGTAAAAATGTTGTTTTTTGGAACGAAATTTGAAATTGAAATGATTGAAAAAACAATGATATTTAAAGGGTGATTAGGTCAGGTTCAGTTTCATAATTGTAATGCTATCCTTGTTCAATTTAATTCAATCCTCTTCATCTTTGTTGATTTAAGTGAGTTTCCACAATCGTTTCCTCTCACTTCCTTGGTGAAATTATGATGGTTAGAGAAAACCTTACCAAGATCATGGTTGGGTCAACTCTCCTTCCATGTGTAAAATAGTTGTATTGAATATACTTAATTGAAATGGGAAATAACCAATCGGGTTTGGTTTATCCCAAACAATCAGAAAGATACACTACACCTTTTACACGTACTGACGATCGTCGATTACATCACCACTAATCCTTGGTCTATTCTATCGTATATAAATATGAAATTAGTGGAGGGATATTATAATTATTTTACCATGGAAAAAATCAATAACCGAATTAATATTCATGAATGATCACACTTGATAATAAAATATGCTATATTAAATTGAAAGAAACTTTGAAGAAGAAAGAAATTTTTATTCAATTACATTCAAAAACTCAAGTATTACAACATAGAAACCAGCCCTTCCCTAATCACTCCAAATGTTTACCCCAACATGGTTAGGGTAATCGAGATGAATGGGGAAGATGAAAGAATTAAAAAACTATGAAAAATAAAAATAAATAAAAGATAAATCTGAAAATATCTCTTCCTTGGTGTCCCAGAAATAATGGGATGGGGAATGAGATGCTTTGAGAGGGCAGATCTCTCCTCCTTTTATAGCCAAAATTTCCCCCCGAAAGCTGACGTGATGTATCCCTATTAAATGACATCTTCACACGTTGATCCCTTATTGAATGTTGTTCATAATTATCGTGGGCATGGCTCCTAAATATTTCATCAAATTTGGAGATGTATTCCGAGAGTTATGGTCGTTCTACTTTTAGCATTTATTTTGTCCAGTCAGACCCTCCAAATCGAAAACCTCCGTATTAGGGTGATATAATGACCCCATAAACGGCCAATTCACGTGGCCTTTCTTGCATAAGAGATGCTCAAAAACTCATTGTGTGTCTCCCCACAAAATATCACAACATTTGGGCCCACCATGAATGAGTTATCAACCCCACACCAAAATTCAGCAGATCTGAGAATAGTTTTCAAGCTCCCACTTGTGAGCTTCATTTGAGCTTCCATATGGCCAATTCATCTTTTAGTACAAATATCATAAAGGAATCCCTGGATGTGTAGATTCTGGAAAAGATAGAATTTTTAAATTTGGATTAGTGTAGAATATGGTATGTCCAAACTACAGAAATAATTAAAAATAATTAAAAATCCAAAATGGCCCATTTTTACTGTTCACCTCAAAACAACACCAATATCATAAAAATGATGCATTTCATATTATTGAAACACTTTTTTGGGTTTAAGACAATTAAATTCAATTTAAATTTAATTGAAAATATTTTATCTATAATAACTCTCTTCAATAATCACTTTTGTTTCATTTAATTATCGAACCCTGATGTTATTTTTATATAATTTTTCATATAATAACCCTAGTGTCGTATATATAATAATGTGTTTTAATGCTAATATTTGTACCTAAACTTTCACATATATCCATCAAAATGGAATAAACCATCATCATTTTTGTGTAGGGATGACTACCGCCACACATACTAATGTTGTTTGTTCTTCAATTTACAATCATTCATGGTTGGAAATAATGATTTATTTATAGTTTATAAATTACATATATTAAATTTATAATTTATTTTTGGAAAATTTTATGTAACTATACATTTATGCCTTGAATTTTATGGGAATATGATATCACAATTTGCAGATGTGTGGACAACCGCCTCATCACAGTGATGTGATTTGTGAAAAAATTACATAGAAAGCATTAATAATGGTTTGAAAAAAAATATGTAACATTTTATGAAATAAATATGATAATTAAATAATATTATAAATACATATCATCTAATTTTCATACATTTTATACAATATGAAAATGAAAACAATGTTCATGCTTACATTTGACCTACCATCTCCAGGAACAATGAAATTTATTTCCTATCTCCAAATATTATGGATTCCTATAAATAGATTTATAATGAATATTTATGATAATTTTATATTTTTTTAAATTCTTTATATTATTAAATAATTATTTATGGAAGAATAAAAAACTGACAAGTCAAAATATACTAAAATAATTATGAAATTAACAACCACAATAGTGAAAATAATTAAATATTATTATGAAATGGGTGATAAGATATTATAAAAAGATTACATATGATATTATCTAAATGATTATTGTTGAGTTAAAAATTACTTACATGATTTAAACCATTAAACTAGATTTTAATGTACATTCAGCCAAAATAAAATTAAATGAAAGGGATTCTCTCTCAATTTCATTTCATTGAGACATATTGTATTATTATGCAAATAATTTATATTATTTTTCTTATTTAATTCCCCTAGAAATTTAATATCATGAATACTTAATTATTCATGATATTTGGAGTTTAAATATTAATTATTTCATCTAGTGGGATTCGAACATAATATTACCAAGTGGTATAGAAATTTAATAACCCAATTACTTTTCATTGGGTTATATTACTTTATTATTTTTGTTAATATTATCTGATTATGTGACTAATGAATTTGAGTATATATTTATATATTTACATTTATTTTATGGATATTTTTTGTTGATACACATAATATATTCATTGATTAATTCCCACTTCAATGTTATGATCTTTTTAAGGGTTTATTTCATAATATCATTCTTATAAAAATTGCATTTTATTTAAATTCCATTAATGGAATTTATATGATAATTTTTTAATAAACCATGTAAATTTATTATCCTATGGTTATTCATGTACTCATTCATGAAAAAGTTCAATTTTACCCTTTTTGGTACTCCAAATATTTTCGAATATTTATATCAAAATCTGACTTTATTTGTGTCATTACAAATAGAATGTTTTTTTCTAAAAACCTTGTTTTCTAAAAAGGTTTTGAAATTTTTTTTAACCATTCTAATATGATTTATTATAGATATTTTTACCCTTATTAGCTTTTAAAAATATTTAAAGGAATCACCATTTCACTTTCTAAACAGGGAACTTTTCTAACCTTTGTACCTTGGAAAAAGAAAATTCATTTACAATTGTATGACATTTAGGACATTACCTACCATCATTTATTTTAAGCTTCATTTTAATGTTTAAAAGGATAATTTTTTAATAAAAGGTTTTTAAAATTGATATTAAAAAAATGTTTCTCAAAATGTTTTTCAAAATGGAAACATTTCTTTTTTTCTTTTTATTTTATTTCAGGTTATCAATAAAAGAAACCATTTATACATGCACCAATTGGGATATTTTGTATTGATAACATCCATATTAATACTATAGAGGGTTTATGATCTATTCGATAAAGTATATTATTTTAATTCACTACGCTGATTCCTTTTCTTCCCCAAAAAATATTTAATTTACTATAATCATTCCACATTAAATTTTCAATAAATATCCATATTATTTATCATGTATATGTTAATTACCGAAATCATAAATATTTTTTATATATGGTATTTAATTTTATAATTATTTGATTATCTTTTAAAATATAGATAAATTCCTATTCTTTACTCAATATTGATATTTGATAAGGCATAATGCTTATTTATTAAATACCAGAAATTCTATCCAGAAGTGATGCTTCTGACTATTTATTTAAATAAAGGAAAAAATTACATAGGAGACCGGTGGGGTCAAATAATGGAACTATCCCTCAACCAAATAAACTCAGAGATAACGATCTTAATAAGACATATCATTTCCATAATCAATGTAATAAAAATTATCCTATTCATAGTTAGACATACCCTAATTGAGGATAATAATAATATCATAATTAAACAATCATGATAGCTCAGATTTTTGAGCACACACAGTGGGAGCTATGTTAGAGTAGTCCTTCCTCAGCCTTCACATTGAGGGAGTAAGAGTGTATTCAACATCCCCTTTGACGGAAATGAGTGAAAATTTGATAGATGTAGGACCAACGTTCCCCACTGCAATCCCTCCTTCCTCCGTGGTGTTATACCACTCCCAAAAATAATAGAAGAGTTCATGAGATTTCAGATCTCTTATTGAAAATCAACATGTGTAGGATCCCTACTACGAAAAGTCATATCAACGGTCTCATCAGATATAAAACATGCACTAGAACTATCATTTATGCATATATTTGATGGGTCAATTCAAGAGGGAGATCCTGTAACAAAGAGAGTATCATTTTCTCCAGTCTCAACTAATCCAATGGGAGTAAATGCACGACCATAATTGGGTGTAATATTCTTTGAAAAATAAACCTAAGTAGTGTATATACCACTCATTGGGGATTCAGAGTTTTCCCAAATATTAGAAGGACTACTTCTTTCTCTCAACGGTGTATAATCCACCATCAGTCCCTTCCCATTTAAAGGTAGATAATGTACTTCCTCAAAAGCCAACACATCAACCTTATTAGAAGATGATTTGATGTTTCGATCAAGGGGTTGTGACTAATCCACATAATTTCTCATTGATTTTCTTCTACATTTGTTGGATGGATGACCATCCATCCTATAATTCTCATAGGAAATATGTCTTCGACATTGTTCCAATAGATTCCCAACATACATAAATTCATTACAAAAAGGTGACATTATTTCATAATAAATGTCAATTTCAATGTCATCCATTAGAGTGGAAAGAGTTTCCATGTCAATCAAGATGGATCTTAGATCAATCTTAACTAACATACATGTGATGTGTCCAAACATAATATTCACAGTTTCTTTGTCAAGTCGTATTGGAGTCCCAATTGCCATGCCAATATCACAATGAATCTTTGGGTGCCAAAGTACCCAATTAAGACCATGAATGCAAACACATACCTAGGAAAAATAACTTCATTCATGTGAAACATTCAATTCTATGGACCATTCATGAATCTGAAGACATCCAGGCTATAAAGAATGAGATCTAGTGCTCTACACATGAATTTTAGAAGCAAGTGAAGGAAAAAATGCAATAAAAGAAACTATGTCTAAGAGATACACACCTCCAGTCAGAGAAAACCCAGAAAATGAGTACTTCAGACCAACCCATTGAACCCCAAATATTTCTGACCCTTGGGTAAAATAAGAAGTGAAATCAATGGGGTTTTACTAATTGAAATACTTTTAATAAAGTCATTATAATTGGCTTCAACATGTTATGAAGAAACATTTCTAATAATTCTTCTCGAGTATGAGTCAGTTTAAGATGCAAATGAAGGCTTCAACACATCATTCAGATTTATCATCCATGATGTAGGAAAAAATAATCAGAATGAAACATTGATGAAACCAATTTATTTGACCCATCACAGTCATATGAAGCTAAATCATTCTTTGGCGGAAGCTTGGGATCAGAATTAGCAACCCAACCCCATGCACCTACATCACCAAAAAAACCACAAACAACAACCAAGGTCCTAGGTCTGAAGACAAATATGATATCCTTTTGGGTGGAATGACGATCTCGCAATACCCCTTTAACCATACAACCACATAGAATGTGGTTCTGTGAATCTCCATCCACATAGTGCGCACAAGCTCTAGGACTCAATGCACCATCATTCTGGGTGATAGACTGGGAAGAAAATTACCGAACAACAATAGACTTAGAATCGATAGAGTCACCATAGATTCATAATCGCTAAGCAGTCGCAGTCCTTCATTCCTTATGGATCCTATGTCGCCAACAACATGCACATAGCCGAGAAATTGGGGAACCAGCATCGTAACCCCTAGAAATCCCAAACTGCATCGTTTTAGAGGACATGAACACCCCAATGCATCATCACACTTGATTATCATCAATTTATTAGATATATTACTCAATATGTGAGGAGATATTGGACTATAAATGATCGATGGGGCCCAGACATTATATAACCCTCTAATGTATCAAGTGGTTCTCAAGAGACAAATCAGTTTCATAATTAAATATATTTATACATGTAGTTTTAAACAATATTATGAAATGTATAAAAAGCATAGGTTTACATGTGTCGAAGATATGGAATCTAATATCTAATTATTTCCATCATTAATACTTATGTTATTATTATTATTAATTATCCATTAGATATTTTTACCTTATCTCTTAAAATATTTCAATAACAGCTTATTGATTAAATTGTCTATGTTTTAGTTATTTACCTCACTATATTGATTATTCCCTATCTAGTTTCCTAAATTGAATTTTCTCTAAGTTATTAATCATGTAGTACATTTTTTCAATTATTTTTCATTTTATTAACTATATGTAAAGTGTGTTTGATTATTACCTTTCCAATTTTATTATGAACACTAATTCATTATTCTTTTCGCTATAATTTCCCCTGAATGAGAATTTTATCTCACCCTTTTTTATTTCATTTCCCCATGAATCCAATAATTATACTATGAAATATATGAAATGATATTCTAGTTAAGAGTAAATATATCCTTAAAGAAAAAATTTATGATTTAATTAGTGTATTCATTCCTTACCCAAGACTTATGTGTTTATTTGGTTTACCACAATTTATAAACTCCATACTACATTGGGATTTGATTCCTTTTAATCATACTAATGTAATGGTATTAGAAACATGCATTAGGGCTTCTGGATTTAGGTCACTAAATATGGTGAATTAATCATTTCAAAAGGAATTAATATAAAATAATAATGTATATACCTCATTTTAAATGTTTCATTTGTAATATCGTCCTTTTTTCTCACAATTAATTTCATCCAGAATGGTGTTCAATATTTGAAAAATGATGGGGGCCATTTTGTCAATTAAATAAGTAATTAGTTCGATAGAGATGATACTTTTCCATTATCATTATAGCATTTATTTCCATATAATAAATTCGTTATCTCATATATCCACATTTACTCTTATGTAATATAATAACATCTCTATAAGGTGAAACACTTTCATGTCTGATTACATTATTACACTGATAATTTAGTTCATTCTTTTATTCAAAAAAATTCCATAGTGGATATTTTTTAGGTATTCATTGATATATGTATTGAATCTTGGGTATAATAACTATTAAACTCAACATTATACTCCAGTGAGTGCCTAGGTAATTACTCATATAATACATCATGGTATTATTGAATGATTGGTATATCATCAATTTGAATATTTCATTTTCTATTAGTGGATTTTTATTCTCTTATCTCATAAGAATATAATTTATAAGATTTACTGGGGGTGGATATATATATGAATCTGATGATGTTATCCCTTTAAATTTATATAATTCCACATTGTCATCATTAATATTAACTTCATACTCCTCGAAATAAATTTTAGACTTTTTTTACACACAGTATATATAATGTATTATATCAAAATCCACTATATGAATAACAATTATTCTAGAAAATAGTGAACGATTATATGTAATAATGTGAACTAACTGAAAAATCCTTCTTGTGGTGTGGCTTCCACCATGATTATTAATTGATAAATCCATTATTAATTTTCTATGTAAATATAAAATTTTCTAATTAAATTTGAATCTTTAAAAGAATGAGATTATCGAAAATAAAATAAACCATTGGATAAGTTTTTGGAAATGATTAATGATCCTTCCACCACATCATTAGGAACACAAACATCAGTTTTTGTAATCAAATAATCTTAGTCTTTGTCCAAAATATTTATTTATTGAATTCTACCTTGAAATCTTTGGAAATCGTTTTCCCAGTGTCATGTTTCCTTGTAGTTTAATTATTGAACATTGGAATCATTCATCTTCCCCGTGTATTCATGATCCTAGTGGACTTTACCACTACACATGTAAAAAAATACCAATCCCAATAAGCATAATTCATAAAATATATTTCCAAATTTATTGAATTTTATAAATTCCACCCTTAACTTATTTGCAATTTTTTTACTTTCTTTTCCAGAGTGGTCAACATCCCTCTTCTTATCTTTCATCCTTAGAAATACATGATAATTATAGAATTCATTCACAGTATTGATATCACAAGATACTATATCATCATAATATGAGAATACATGGGATACTAGTTACCTTCAAGAGTGTTATATTAATCCCAATAAATAAATAAAAAATCATCCTCTTCAAATTTCGAACATTGTATGCAACATTCCTTATTATAAATATATATTTGGGTTCACAAATAGAAACATTTTTATATCCATTTATGGGAAATTTAGGAATAAAATCACTATATCTAATCAATTTCATGAATAAAATAATTTTTTCCTGAAACAATACATAAAATTCATCCATTACATGCTCATTATTTCCTCATCATCATTTGTGGTTTGAGTCATTGATCACCATTGATATGTATTCCTTTTTAGGTGATAAACTTCTATAAAAAATTTCTCCCATTAATTACATCACAATGTTTGAAATATCTTTCCTATGGAACATATCTATTTTGAGGCTATAAATGGATTATTGGTCAAATTGACTACTAGAGGATTCTAACACATGAAATGTTTTGACATTGTTACACCACATTGAGAAATAGAATGCTACTCTATGTAAGAAAGTATTATTGGTCATAACATTGGTTAGTTATGCCAATATAGTTATAATTTTATGATCTCTATCTACAGCTCCTTCTCCATCATCATTATCATTCTTATAAGGGATATCCCGGAATTTATAAGATGCATTAATATAGATTCCAGTCCTTCCACTAGGTTTTATTTCTAAACAAAGGATACAATTGATTATATTATTAATCAAAATGTAAAATTATTGAACTATTTCTCAATGTATCATTAAGTTTTATGTTACCAAATATATGTTTTCCTAAATATAGTTCCCAATGTTTCTACGAAACTTACTAAAATACCAACTATAATTACCCCAATCCTAGTAGCCTGTAGTCGGTGGTTACATTATTACATTAGAAGTATATATAATAAATCTCACCACAAATGAAATAATAGTTTATTATTCATAGAATAATGTATATATATAAAGATATTAAATTACAGTTGAAAAAAACACAATATAGTATTTTATTTTAGTACATAATTATTCACATTACTCTATCCCTACATATCAATCAGTATACACTTTCTGGAATCCTATAGAAAAACAAAACAATGAAGGGATGATATCTAATTCTTAATAAGGGTTTGTATACTTTCGAAGATAAATTAAAAAAATAAGTAATATTGAAAATGGAAAGGTAAATATTTGATAGAACATTCCTTTTAATCAATAATATAATCAAGAAGAATAATATGGTTGGAATAAATGATGATAAAATAAAGTCATATAAATAATCACATGATCATGAAACGTATCCCTTGATAGAATAACTAATCAATGAATCACATGTAAATCATAATCATGATATGCATAATTAAATTAATCATAAACATGAAATCAATCCTACTATCAAATAGATATTAGATTAATGGGTAACGCCTCTGCTAGTAACAAATCTAGTTTGTCTCATGAGACCTACCAATACATCGAGAGGCTATAGAGGGGCCTACCCATAACTTATTATTTCTAATGAATTCATCATATATATGTGTTAAAAAATAATCAACATAAACATTTGTATTTATAATATCATATTAAATATTAGTAATTTCACAAATCAATAAACATAATCATAAACCATTTTGAGTAATATGGTGAATGATATCAAAATATTATATCCACAATCAAATTGATCAAAAAATAAATAAAAAATATGGTTGAATGTATCATAAGATAATAAAATAGATAATTCAAAATTTTCATCAATTTATATCGATATATAATAAATTACATTAAAAATATAAATGAAAATTTAAAGATGAAAATACCCATTTCACATTGAAATATATGGTTTTATCATAAAGAATATAAAGGAAAGATTTTAATTTTGAAAATAAATAATAAAAATGAAATGGAGTATTCAAATAAATTTTTATTTATGACTTTAATAAAATAATTCCATGTCATAGAAGTTAAAAAAAACATGTCTTTCACACTATTTAAGAAAGGATAATAGGTACCACATTCCGAAAATAACTATAATATTCCGTTAAGATCATTTAAAAAAAATTAAAACATAGGTTAAAATATAATTAATAAATCATTCTGATATAATATAAATATTATTTTAAACATTTTAAGTAATATATGTATGTGTAAAAAAATATTCCCCCCATAGGGACAAAAACGGAAACAAAATAATGTGAGATATTGAAATAAACCCTTACCTCATGTATGATTTCAAATTTATGTGTTCAAACCTTTTATATAATAAATATTTATTTAATATAAATATACTATAGAATCATATTCATACATATTCTATAACATATGACATACTTATAATCATTCACCACCCTTTTAATAAAAATTCATTGTTAAAAAATCATTGTTTCAATAAATACCTACCTCACTTTTCTGTATGTTTCTGTTTAGTAGTTTTGGTATTTATACACATATTGCGGTTCAATAATATCTATAATTTTAATAATGATATAAATATAATATGAATTATTTTTATTATTATTTAGAGTAATCACAAAAAATTTGAGAGATATAATGAATAAAACCTTTCATGGATATTATAATCTATACGTAGACATGAATGTTGTTTCAATTTTCTACATATGGTTTGAAAGAAAAGTAAAACATAATTCACCATTATAAAATCAATATTATATAAAATATATTAAATATAATCATCAAATTAATCATTATTATCATTCAATACAAATATAAATTTAAAATAAAACATTTCGCTTCATGGACGTGGTAGTCTATATGTACACACGATTGAAGGTGTCATTTAAGATCATATTGTTAGGTGATATGGTAGATATGAAATTTCCATTACATGTGCATAATAATTTTATAATTATCATATATAAACATTAAACCCATTATAATACCTAAACATAAACTATGGTAATGAGAAATGTATTGTATCGCAATGTGGAGATGGCAAGTCATACGTATGGATGATCGATAATTTCATGTCCCATTCGATGGGAAAGTGGGTGTGTAATTGAGGTTTCATAATCCTAATATCATTTTTTATATTTAATATATGTAATTTATTATTTTATAATTAATTAAAGTTACTTAGAAGAGGTAGTAGAATAAATAAATTGAAATTGGACAGGTAAGACACTTACATCTTCATCAAAAGACGTTCATTTGATCATTTCTAAGGGCACAATGTCTATATTTTAGGTAGAATAAAACCACTATAAATTTCATAGAGCTGTTTGAAATAATAATGGTTGGGTATTTTTCAATAAATGATACTTAATTTAGGGTAATGAATTGAAGGAGTGAGTTTCCTTTTATAATTGAGGTGAGGGCCGCATTTGGAATTTCCTAATGGATTAATTTATAATAATATAATTATCTAGAAAACAAATACACCAAAGGTCTAGGTATTGTACCATATGGTACTATATAGTTGAAATATAATGATCCAATAATTTTTTATAGGTTTTTGTGGTACTTTAAGCATTATATATTGGTTTAACCCATTAGTTAACCTATTTTAACATTAACCACAATAATGTATTTTTAACTCTTAAAGGGGTAAACCTTTACATAAAAGGTATCTATTGAAACATAAATGGAAGAGGGATGAAATTTTAGTCCACATAATACCCCCTTTTCCTTTTTCATTACTGGAAATGTTTTTAAATTATTTAATAAAATATAATTTTGATAACAAATCAATACTGTAAAGATTGACACTATTCGTTTATTTTAAATCAAAAACTTCAATATAAATATAGATATTGAATCAAATTTATTTAGTAATATGTAATATTTCATTTTCATCTAAAAAATTTCTAGAAAAATACAAATCAATATAATTATATCCCTTTATGTATTTTTTGTATCATTTATTTTTTATATAAATTGATTAAATTAGGTATCAGCATTGCACCCAATTTTAATATTATTATATAATGAATTAAAATATAAATAAATTATCATCATGAACATAAATTATTTTTTCTATAAATTGAAATTTATATTGCTTTGTAACTTTCCTTTTTTACTAATTTGAATGAATTTAATATTTTTAAAACTAAAAGTGTTATATTTTTTAAATTTAATTCATTAAATATTATATTGGCCATTTCGGAAGAAAAATTTCAATAAAACATATCAATTTCGATCCCAGAATTATAAGGGTAAAATTAACTTCATTAATGAAATTATATTAAATATGGTGAGCTTTTAACTTATGTTTAACCTTGATTAACATCATTTACCATTTACTATTGTGATAAATTTTCCCATAGTTACTATTCATATTGACCAAAATTAAAAGAGAACAATTTAGCAACCATCATCCAACTTTTTATAGATAAATACACTAAAATTTTGTATTAATATTCTATGATTTCCATTGTGTAATTTTAAAATAAGGTCACAAACGATGATGAAATTTTTGATTTAGAAAAATACATTTTTCAGCATAAAACTACATTTATTTTTATCATATACCTTGTAAAAAATATAAATGAATGTTAAAACAATTGAATGAATATAAAGTAAATTAATTTCATCTGTATCATCCACTAATAGATACTGATTCATCTTATTATGATATAAATATATTATGAAGACATATATTATTTTTCTAAAAAATTAACTTTTACTTTCAAATGATTTTTACATTTATTAATAACCGTATAATTGATTTTATAACTGTGTAAAACAAATAATTTTTATAATCTAGTTAGTCATATTCAAACCGTCCATTTATAACATCGAGGTTATAATGATAACAAAATAATAAATCGTGGATCCTTTGAACATGAAGTTGTGTGTAAAATAAATCTATCAAAAATATTATGTTTACTTAAAATGATACATTACATACAATCATGGGGTGTTATAATGAAGATAAACAAAAAGGTCATCTATATGAGTAAGTGGATACTGGATTATTGTTGTAATATTATTCTACCATCGGTAATCCAAAAATATACTAAGGGTCCAGCCTGACTTGTTAGGGAAAATAATGAGTGAACCCCAAGGTGAAGTAATATATCAAATAAAAACATGGGGTTCTAGGGCCTCTTACTATCTATTGAGTTGAGGAAACTCAGTAGTATCCATCCTATATGTAGGGAAAGGTACAAGTATTACTCATCATTAATGCTATGTGGTGAACCCCACCACTCTCTTAGGTTGAAGTCTAGGAAATTCATCATGAAAGACATACCTAAGAAAATAAAACACTAAGTATTAATCTATATGACTAGACCCTTGATCATTTAGAAAAATAGAAGAAATATTGGATGAAACTTAACATAAACGGCAACTCTTCGGTCCATATTTACTCACCTAGACATCTCCTTTACCCTTATGAATATATTTATCACCCTAAAGGGATATAAAATACACCCTCTAATGATAATTTGTAATTTTAACATGAGAAGTTTATTCGAAATCCATCCTAAGAATTATTCAAATAAAAATCATCTCAAGAATGAGAAGATTCCATAGGAAGTTGTAATCACCAATATTGAGTGGGAACTCCATGAATTGGTGTACACTTTTTAAGCTCAACAATATTGAGTAGTAATCACAACGTATTAAGAGTCATAACTCTACAAAGGTATTGAATTTCAGACATAGTATATTCTATAACAGAAAAAGATATAAACGATTATGAGAAACCTACGTCAAATAAAATGGTATATAATCTCTCATGTATTGATTGTATATAAGCGACAATCTCAAAATATATGAAATGGTATATAGTTAGAATATCTTCACTTCTTTTCATATGGAATACCCAATCCCTTCCTCAAAAAGTCTCAGCCTGGATAGATCAATAATTGTAAAAGTCTGTGATAAACACTAAATCTAGGTGATATGAGCACGATACTTTATAACAGACACAGTACATAACATATGATTCATAAATTTCCTTTCATAATTTTCTCTCATTGTTTTTGTAATTAATTAATCATATAATTTTTAATAAAATTCCTTCTATAACACTTATAAATAATGATTATCCTGATTTCCAACATCCCACCAATTCTTTGTGGATCCCCGAAGCCCGCAAACCAATATCTTGAACAATATTTAAATAAGACTCCCATATTAATGATGATAGATATAATTTCGTGTATCCATGACTTAGCTACTAGGGTCCCCCATCCCAAAGAATGTAACGAGATTTTATTTTTGTAATTATCTAGTAAGATCTAAAAATGTCTATGCAGGCTATGTAACTACCTGCATTGACTGAAATAAATGTATAAAATACTCCATAAGTATAGAATTGGTGCCAAGTTTGGGTATAACAAGATGTTACATAGGTTACACTACAGGAGAAAATATAGGTGGATTTGGTCCCATCACATCTAGGACATGGTTATTTCCACCTTCATGAAACTCAAACCAAGGTCTTTGTGGAGGAATATATCTATAATTCTAATAACATCTCATTAAAATATTCAAAACTAAAATATTACCAATTAGAATAACGGCAGCCTACAGTTGCTCAAGACAATAATATGATTGAATATAATAACTCATGATAACACGATAAGAAAAATTTCTCACAACCCCTAATACACTAACCCAACGAGCTGTTATTATGTCCTTAGTATGGGTAATATTTAAAATTTGTATTATAGATGTTTTATAATATTAAATTTCTATTTCAAGTAATAGAAGAAAATATTTATTATGTTTTAATTTTAATCCCCATTAAAGGATTATTAATTCATTTATGAGTCAATAATCATCAACATTTCTACTTATAAAATGGTTCAATTAGATGTCAAACCATTAATAACTTATAACAACCTAAGAATTATAAGTTACAATTTTTACATTATGAAACTCTAACTAGACCTTTTAAAAACATGGAATATGATGTATGAATTTATATATTATGATTCAATTATATGGATGCACATTCAATATTTATAGAGTCATAATCTCTGTAAACAATAATTTTCATTCATTTAACAAAAATAAACTAACATTTGAGCTATATTAACCATGGTTAAATTGATAAAAAATAAAATATAATGCAAATTAAGTTCCTTAAAACATTATATATTAGATGAAACTTTTTATATTAATTCATTAACATATAAAAAAGAAATTTCATCCAAATTTCCTATAAAAAACATTAGTATAATTACAATCATTGAAATCAAGCCACTACAACATGTTAAATTCAATGAGTGAAGAAAAATAAACAAATAATTGAAAATTTGTGAATGATAAATCCTAAAATTTATAAAATGATGAATGATGCAATACCTCCTTTAAATAAAATTAAAATGGTAAAAATCCATAATGATAAAAAATACCATAAATCATGTGCATCACCCAATAATGAAAATTATACAACTATAAAAGGTAAATATCAGAACGTCAAATCTCATAACTGATAATATGGTTTTTTACCTATATAAGGGTGAATTACATATATATAAAAACTCATTATAAAATTTATACACATAAAAATTATCCTTTCTACTAACCTGATATAGTCATCCATGGTAAATAAACATCTAATACCATTCTTTAATGTCAAAAAATAGTTCCACTCACAAGGGATCAGAGCCAGTGGCCATATAGCCTCAAATGCACCTCTATATATGTGGGAGGCTTTTGAATATCTATGGATTTCGATGGTGGTATGATCGGGACACTGTACCATATTTATTAAATTGTCTCAGTGGTAAATAATGAATAAACATTGGAAAAATAAAAATAGTAAATTACCATATATAACTAAATGAGGTATCCAAAATGAAAAACAACTTACGAAATTAATAAATAACCAATATGTAGTACCATATAATGAATGATGATTTCATAATGTTGTAAAAATGGAGAGTATGTGTTCATAGGCCATAGAAAGTCATAGTATATTCTATTTAAAAAATAAAAAAGGCCAAAAATTATGGCCAGTAACATCATGAGCACTAGCTTGACCTTCTTCTCCCATAATTTATCCAAGAAAAGAAAAATAATTCATCCATATCAAGACACATTCCCATTTCCCAACCTGTATCCATTATTTCTATCTGAGTACCAAATTGTTTCTTGAATAGTGTGTGAGTAAAACTGAATAATTCCCTACCAATGTTGTGTAAAACTATCTAGTGAGTGAGTATAATATTAATAGATTTTCGGTATAATAAATTTAATTTGGAGAAATAAATTTAATCCATATTAATAAAAAAACCTCATAAGATCTATATCTGATCCCACCTACTTTGACGTAAGCTAGATATTTGGAACATATATCATAAGTGTCTAATATTTTTAATAAGGTGCTCTGGTCCATGAATCTCATCTGGGGACACAAAATATCGTATTAGAAAAAACGAAAAAATTATGTGAACCACTATTTCCAACATCTAAACTAAGGTATCTTCAAGATACATACCCAACAATTCTCTACAAATCATATAGACCTCCATGTCAAATAATTCCAATTAAATAATGGCTAAAACCATGTACCACAATTTCCAATAAATAATAAAGAGTTTAATGATCAATAATACCTAATAAATGATGAGGATATACATGTCTAACATAACTTAACCGTTCCACAATGAACAATTTCTATAGTCCAATAATAATAATAATAATATATTTCATTTAATACCTGAACATATGTCAATAGAAATATACATATCAGTTTTGAAGAAATCATTAATTTGATTTTTTAATTTTTAAATATTAACAAGGGACTGGTGTTATATCCCTACCATTTAAAAATTTAATTAATTTGACTATGGCTTCTACTTGGAAGTGTAAGTCTCAACCATCCCAGGGGAAGGTTTGATTACCAGGAATGAATAGAATACAATAAAATATAATAAAACCCACATGAATGTGCATTTTGGGTTGAGTTCATTATCCATTGATCATATATAATTGTCTCATTAAATATCTAGGTCAAATCTTAATTAACAAATTAAATATATAATAATTTTACAGGTAATGCATCGAGGTTCTCCTGTGTGGCACAATGGTGTGTGATATGAACAACTATACTTTTATAGAAATATACTAGACCGTCTATATTGTACCTATATAAGACTATTGAGATAGTAAAATCATCATCATCAGTTTATAATGGAAAAAATAAAATAAAAGTTTACTTAAATGCTGAAAATATTGAATAAGATATTGTATTAAAATAAGATATAAGATGGGAAGAGAAACCTAGAAATAGTGTAAGAGGAATCCTGGAGATATGGATGGTGGTCCAACAAAATGAATAGATGTAGAATCTATTCTTGGATGAGGGGGATAGATCAATACTTATATGATAATATGGTAGAAATCACACATGGTCCACCGACCATGAAAATGATGGAGGAAAATGCAATTTAGATTTATTAGCATGAAGCTGAAAAATGTAATTTCAATATTTTTTAAAGGAGTGAATGGATTGACCACACAGTTTTCCATACCATGGGATTAGAGCTCCCGGGGAGGCCACTCCTCACATTGGGGAACTTAATGGTTGGATTTAAATTTCACAAGTCATGCATTACTACAATCCAAAGTCACACCTCTAATTATTCCTCTGAACATCAAAACAAACTATGTGAATGTTCTTTTAGTTTCCTCTATAATTTATTGAATATTATAAATTATCTTATTGCCACTTTTTCACCATTTGATATACTAATACCCTCCTTTACTATGCATAATAGTTGGGTCGTGTGGTTACTAATTACCATGTTCCAACCATGTCCCTCAGTCTGTTTCTCTAAAAATTAGAACTCCATGCCTCAAACCAACTTCAAACACTCCCTACACCTCTCTGACCCTCCTAGGCACTTCCATTTAGATAAAATAAAAATGTTGGGCCTAAAATAAAACATATATGTAGAAATATGAATAATTTGTATCTTATATATTGTAATCTGGTATATATGTACACTAATTCTAAATTTATTATACAAGAGGTTAAAGGGACATATGAAGAATGTCGAACATAAAGTGAGGATTTATTTCACAATATCATCCATATTTTAGACCATTTACATTTATGTTTCCACTGTAAGACGTTTATGATTGTTCATTATTAAAGACACTATATTCTCTTCTTTTCATGTTACCTATGGGGTTTCCATGTGTTATTTATATTTTATACAAACTTTGGATCGCAAAACGAAAAAATGCATGCTATTAAGGAGAAGAATTTTTTTCTATTAGATTGAGATACTTTATCATCCATTTGCATTTTTAATTTCAAATTATATTAATAATATTTTTAAAATTATCTATTGAATTTTTAAATAATGTTTTACCTATTCATGATTTATTATAAAAAATCATTAAATGAATCTTCAAGTGGTTTTTGAAATGAGATTCCTTAGTCAAATGGTGTGGACATAATATTTTTTTAATATTTATCTCTCAAGAAAATTTACCAAATAAATTTATATTTTTATCCTTGAATATTCCATTAAATGATTCCATGTTTATTTTAAATAAACTTGCTTTCAAACTATTTTGAAAAAAATTATTTCATATAAGTGATTTGAAAATGAAAAGGGAATTTTCTTCAAAAAATATTATAGGGTTCTTTTTAAATTATTTTAAACTTTTTGAATATCCCTTGACAAATATTTTGATTTATTAGGGAGATAATCTAAGAATACCATTCACTGTATTACCCTAAATTGATTATTGTTGGATTTGTATTATTCATTTACTATGGAAATTATTAAAATTTCGTTTTCCAGTTTATTAATAGGATTGTTTATGTAGATGTATTATTGAATTGTTATTAATTTCTTTCATAAGAGGAGTTAATTAGACATAATAATTGATAGGAGGGGCTCATTAAATACCCGCAATGTATTGGTAGGTCTCACGTGAAAAAATAGTTTTTGTATTTATTATATTCCATATATATTTATATTTATTTTGTTATCATGAGGTTTTGAAAGTAAGATTATGATGTCTAAAAATAAGCATTATATCATTATGAAAATATTTAATGTAATACATGTGATTATTTATGTTTTTATATAATTAATCTATATATTCCAAAATTTATGGTATTTTTATATAAAATATTGGATTTTTTCCTCCCTATATTTTCTATGATTTATTTATTATATTATATACTTTTGTGAACCTTTCCAAGTCCCTTTCAGATTGGATATTGCTGCAAATTGAGGATGGGATCTGAATGATTCAAATTATTTTCCCATTAGATTATTTGGGTTCTCCTTTTAGTCTATGTAGATACAAGATTCATTAATTTGAGGATTTGGTGGGTTTCATCATAGATCAAGTTGATCATTATAAAAGTTGGTTTATTTCCATTGGGGGTCGTATTACCCTTGTTATTAGAGTTATTTCTTATATTCCCATGCACATTATGTCATTTATTCGGGACACCAATTATTTTTTAGGTATATTGGAATGGTTTTGGACAAAATATTCTAATATTATCACAATGTTGGGAAGTTTAGTTTGTTGATATGGATTAGATAAACACTATAGTATAGGGTGTATAAATAGGAAGAATGTTCAGAAACATTCATTAAATTTTAAGCAATGCTAGCTTATGCGATCTTGGAGGGTCTCACTCTATGGGCTTGAGTCATGAGGGAAAAATAACATTATAATTGAGATATATATTATATTTCATATGGAATACATTCAGATATATCAGGATGGATGATAGACATTTTTTGATCCATTTTGATTCCATGGGATGAATTTTTTGGAGGGATGAGATGATGTTCAGAATGGATAAATGGGTTGGTCATCCTCTGTTTTTTCATAGATGCGTGATTCTTGGCTATTTTTTAAGAGATTCCAGCGATCACCCATGGTTTTTATAGGAGGTACCCAGTAGTGAAAAAAGATATTTTTTAGGAGGTTTGCTTCTCCAACGAGGGGCGGTGTATCTCCATTACATACGATTTTGTATCTTTCAAGATGGTTGATCTTTATACCATTTTGTATCTGAATCAGGATGGAGATTAATGGTTTGGAAAATAATGGTGCAAAGGTATCCATATCAAATAGAATTTTCTTGTTTTTCATATCTAAAATCATGATATTCCTATTAATGTAGAGGTTTATAAGAGAAGTATTTAGTTAGACTCAAAATGTTGTTGTTGTGTGCCATCCCAAGATGAATCTTTTTTTCATTTTTCTTTGATAGAGAGTGTGATGTTTTTCTAATTAATATGATGTGTGTTTTTACTCTCTTTGATATTCATTTGGTATCATTTCAGGTTTTTTTACGAGTTGTTGGATGGTATTAGTAGGGTTTCTAAATCTGGTATGCACTGTTTTTTCTTATAGTGGGGTATTGGGTTATCTAGAAGTATTATAATAATGATAGATTTAATGGTAACCAAATCTCTTTCCCTAGTGTAAAGGTATTTTTTGTCACTTATAGTCGATCATAGTGATCTATTTAAATATAATTGTAAGACCCCATGGTTTTTAAAATAAATATTGAATTCATTCTATAATATGTCCATTAAACACCACTTTTCCACGGCTGTGTTTTGAATTTCAAAAAACTGTCATCTAGAGTTTTGAAAAGAAATTAATTTGGAGTCAGATAGAACAAACATGATTTTTGGTGAATAGTAACAAACCCTTAAGAATAGTTATATGACCTTTATGAATAGTAAGTAATGATATTTTTTTAAGGTAATAAGATAGTGAGCTCTTAATTAATTTTTTAATATGATATAAAAAAATTATACTATAAAATTGTTATTTTTTGAAATAACATTTATTTTATTTAAAAATTAAATTAATAATATTTAGAAAATTATTTTCGAAAAGTGGAGTTCCTTTTTAAATTCTACACATCTAAAAATGTTAGTGGTGAATTTTTGGAATTTTTCTAAAATACAAGAATTTTTCGTGAATTGTAAAAATACAGTTTTGATTTTTCGATAGTTTAATGTCATCATAATGACATAATAAAAGGATGGTCAACTTGTGAAAAGTAAAATATGACATGAGGTGTCCCAAGTGGCTAAGACCATGGGAAAATACCATGTAAAGCCCATGGGTTTTCAAAATCTACTAAGGATGTGTCCCATTGAAATTATTAAAAAACTCCCTCTCTTTTTCTATAAATAACCACTCATACATTCATTTTGTTTCATTCCAAATCCATAATCCTCTAATATCTAGTGTATTTATCTCTCTAGGAGTCCTCCCAAGGAGTTTTTAGTCTCCCAGGGTCCCAACAATCATGTTCTATGAGTTACTCTACAAGGTAAGGGAATCCTTCACCCTCCACTTTTAGTCGACACTTCTTTTATGTTATCTCTTAGAAATTCCATTCTCATATGTCAGAGTTTAATTTTATTTATTCCTATTACTATAAATTTTATTTCCATGTGAGTAGAATCCATTTATCTCATTATTTAGTTTTATGAAATTTTAAGCGATGTCGTTAGGGTGCCAGATTTTCAAAAGGGATCTCTCAACTTTGATTTTATTTTCAAGTTCATTTCTTTTCTTTTCCTCTCCTCACCTCCTCTATCCAAATGACCATGATAACTCTAGTATCATATATATATAATAATTATATCATTTTAATGTACTAACAATAATCAATATCCTATCTCTCTCATCCCTTTTATTTTAAAAATGAAATCAACGTCTATGAAGTTCCAATTTATAACCTTTGTGGATGATGAAGTTTCATTCTCCAATTTCTCCATCATTCCTGGTCATGAAACCGTTTTTATTGTTGAAACATACTATAATATATGTATCATATCCAAATTAATATTCAGGAACCACTATATGTAGATATTATTAAATCATAATACCAAACTAGTTCCTAATAATTAAAATACCACATAAATAATCTATGTAAATATCGTTAATAATTCATCTAATGATTCATCCTTTTCCATGTATCCAAATAATATAAATGAAAATTAAAACATATGGACGTTCATAAGTAATATTTAATTTCATTTAAATATATTTACATCCATTCCACATGAACTCCATTACTTATAAACAAGAGAACCGATTATGAAAATCAAGAAAACGAACACTCCCGAACGACGAAATTATATATTATAACATATCAATAAGGACATAAATAAACTAAACAGAATTATGATAAACTAATTACATGTGTAATAAGTTTTTAAGTTTGTTATTAATGAGTATAATTTCATATTCTAGGAAATTTTGTTCAATAGGGTAAGACATTTAGACTTAAGGTAATGGTTTTTTCACTGGAACTTCCATTTTCATTCGGGTTACTTTTATTGTCTATTACCTCAAATAAACTCTTTTGTATTAATATTTACTCAACAATAATTATGTTCATGGTTTATATATATGTTTACCAGACAGAATATTTCCTTATATTATGGATGGATACACGTTTTAAAAGGAACCTTCAAAATTGTTTCTGAAATACAAGATTGATCTAAGGAAATTTCTATATTTCTTACCTATTTTAAAGGGAAAACTATAATATTTTTTAGGAAACAATTATCATTATAAAATAACTAATTTTATTATGAAAAACTAACATACTTTAATTTTGGTTTTATACAAATATTTTTTCATAATAACACTTCATTTACAAGTAAAAGAGTATTTATCTAAAGATGTACTCGAAGAATTTATAAGAGTATCATCATCTATTTAAAAAACCATGTCAATTAGTCTGTATTATTGGGATTATTATGCCATGTTATCATCTACCATATTTAATTTAATGGTTTATGATTACATTGGATGTGGATGAGCTATCTTAAATCCATTCCCCAATTTACTCTGAATCGTTAGTGTTTATGCTTAAAGTTCAAGGAAGGTTATTTGCATTCCACCTATTAATTTCAATATGAATTTATGCTTTTATTATGTTTATCCTCATCCATGTGAGGAATGAATTAAATATATTAAGTGTTGGGTGGGGAATTCTAGAGCCCCTCGGTGCATCGGTAGGCCTCATGAGACAAACTACGGTCATGCCACATGGCCTTGAAAAAATGATTACTTATTGTCCAAGCACGAGGCCTTGATGGTTTGGTTATGTTGTCCTGCATTATTCATTCCCTTATTATGAAAATAGTTTTGGTGGTTAATGTGGATATTCTACTAGTATAATACCCATGATTATGTTATGTTATGGAAACATTTACTCAGTGCATTTTCTATCATATTATGTTCAAGTTTATATTTAGACGCATGTGTTTTCAATTATTCACCATGTATAATGTTTATGTTATATTATATTGTATTTCTTACCCTTAATAAGTATTTGAGCTCACCACTTTATTATGTTTCTTTTTCTCATGACATGAAGAATTTTATTATGAATGACATGATGACATAACCTAAAAGTTATGGATGTTGTCTATGGAGTTTCTATGTCATATTTCCTTTCATGTTGTAATGTTTAACTTTTGTATGAATCTTGTTTCCAATAATAATAAACCACTCGGTCCTTCGTGATGATTATTTCTTTTCTATATTCTAATGTTATCAAATAAGACACTGGCTCTGGGAAACTAGGGTCGGGTCCTTGTAGGAATGATATGTCCTTATTTCTCAGATCCCTCACAATTCTATCGAAACTGCATCTAAATATTTTATCTAGATGATTCCAAATATCTACAAGTTCAATCCAGATTATGGATGGAAACTAAATACTAATTGACCACGTTTTATTGTAATCATTATAGGTGGTGGAATGGTTCTCAATATGTGGGGCTCTATTGATATTTATTTTGTTTTGTTTTGTGGCCCTAGTTTCTTCTATTCTGGTGGTGTAAAAAGATCTTACTAGTGGACTATTTCATTTTAGGATAACAAAATATAAGTATACAAGAGATTGAGATGGATTACTCCTTGGTTCATAGAGCCATACCATGTTTTAGTGATTTTCATTGGTCCATTTCCTATTAGTTTCTTTCATGAAATTATCTATTGGACAGTTGTGGATTTGTTAAACATAAAAGGCATGAGTGAAACAAAGATACATATTTTTTAGCCTCTGAATGTATGCTAGAGAACAGACTTATTATATATTTAAGTATGAGTTCATTTCCTAACGGGCGTATGAAAGTTTTTCAATAATATTATTTTGGACTTCATCATTTTATAATTCCTTTACTTCAATTGCATTTCTTTTCAATAATAAAATTAATATACTTTGTGTACTTATTCCCTTACTGATAATATGATCTCACCCTTTACTATTTTTTTCTTCCCCTATGGTACCAAGATGGGGTCAAAGAATTATTTCTAAGATATAGTAGTTGAAGTAATATTTTTCTCACTATAATTTTAATGTTATATTTCACTTTTTTGGTTTTAATGTGAGAATCATTTTTTATGTAGTCAGCAAAGAGTATAAAAATATTCACTCTATCAAGATGTGATCTACTATATTTTGTGATTGTTCAGTAAAATGACCACTAGATTCTTGTTTCTAAATTTAAGGTGTTATATTCTTTCTTATGGAATAATTTTATATTTAATATTCATGTGTGGAATTTTTTTTGGGCCATTAGTGTAATGATGTTGAAGGGATCTTGAGATATATTATCAGACTAGTGAGGATAACATAGGTTTTAAGACTCACATATCCATTATATAGAACTACTATTATCTATTATTATATACATATATCAAATTAATCATTATGTAATATAGGTATGTTGGTACATTCATAATATAATGGTAAGTTATAATCTATCATGTCTTTCATATATAAGATCATCTAGGCATTTTCTATTTCATAGAGGTTTATTTTATACAATTAGAGAATGCCACCCTCTAATATTTATCTTGTGTGTTGATATTGGATCATGAAAACACTATTCTAGCTGTTATTCCTCTTTCCACGTTTTATTGACTAATGAGGTGATTTTTAAGGAAAAATGTATTGATGCACATGATCGATGATATGAGGTTGTTTCTCTACCATTTTACTCTTTGTGTGGATTTCTATTAAATAGAGGATTATTGTATATGGAATTTTGGTAGTGAATCCCCATATAATGAATATGTTTCATTTATTATAGTAGAATATGACTCAAATTGTTTGAGTTGAAACAAAAATATTGGTGATAGAGGATTCATAGTAGCCTGAACGTATAAATTTTTCACCTAGGATAGTCTTTTAATGTATATATTTTAATTCATAAATTGACCTTTTTATATATATTAGTGGTCCATTAGTGGATCATGCTTCTCAAAATCACGATGGTACTAATCTAACAAGAATGGTGTATCATATATTATTTATGATATAGTTTCATAAAATGATGTAGAACCCACTACTATGATGCACTGGAAATACCATTATACATCGGGGCCAACAAACCATTTAGGGTATTTAATTGACTACTGTAGCAGTGAAATTATTCGAGCTCATCAATTTTGGTGAAAAATATTGATGATATATTTTTTGGTTATGATTTTATAAAACTCCTCATATAGTGGAGATATAAAAGCATCAGAATATTGGGTATTTGTGGATGTGTTTCACTATGGATATGGGAGTATGATACCCTTCTACTAAGGGATTTCTATATTGGGGTAGTGGATGAGTGGTCATAACATCCTAACATTGTTTTGAGGTATTACAAAACCATAATATTTATTATTATTTGGTTAGGTTTCATTTGGGGTTTCTTTTGGTACAATTTTGATGTTTTTTTAAATATCTAGGCTAGTGCATGGTCGGTTCACGGTTGTTGCGCAGTTTAGAAAAATAAACACACTCTCAATTCAAAACGTGGAAATTGGAAAGTGGTGCTTCAAAATCTTGAACATAGACTACTAAACCATGTTACCACTCAAGAGAAACCATTTTTACAATTTATAACAAGTGCATGGATTACACACAATTATTCTAAACCATGCTCATGTTATTAGGAAATAGTACCGATGGGTTTTCCCTTAGTCCTAATTTTAATTAAAAACACACAATCCCTTTTGTTAAGTCTATGAGAGACCATTAATCCAAACTCAATTTTTTATTCCTCATACCTCCCAAAGAGGATTATGATCTCTCATACCCCTCCCATAAGTGATCTAGAGATTGGAGAATGGTGGTTTATCATCTTGAATTTAGTTTCTTCATCCTGTTCAGGATCTCCTATAATCTCTCTCTCTCCCCTTTGGGTTATGTGGATCCTTTTGTTTAATTGTGAAACTAATACCAACAATATTTGGTTTATAATCCTAGGTTTTGTAATGCCCCGACACCAAAATCCCAGATTTGGTGAATTATTTTAAAATATTGTCATGATTACAAGGAATCATGTCCTGAAGGACCGATCAGTTTAGCAGTCATGGAAAATATAATACATACATGAATGTTACATTACACTTTCTAAACTACTACACCACATAAATAATCTTTTTATAACTCCATTTTTTCCTTAGCTTAACGTTGCATGTCAATCATAAAGCACTTCTTTGGATCCAAGGAAAATAAAACATAATTAAGTGGTGAGCTTAGATTCTCAATAAGGGTAAATAATTTAGTTGAAGCTATAATCATTTAAAACAAGATGTGTAATAAAAACAACAACCTTTTTAAACATAATCATGAATAGAATATGGAAAAAATAAATCAAACCTCACCATATTAACGTGCACATGGATATTCTACTAGTCGAATAATCATATGTAATAACCAATATCATAATTAGGGAATGCCAAACACCGGACACCATTACCACATAGTTAAGGCTTTCTGCCAAGACTAAAAATAATTTTTTTTTCAAGGACCTATTCTAAGACACTAGTTTGTTTCATTAGACCTACCGATGCATCGAGGAGATATAGTGGGCTCCACCCTTCACTTACTAATTCCAATGAATTCCTCATATGAAAAGGTTTAAAAATAACATAAACATTCATATTTAATCTAACATATGAAATGCCAATACGTAATCCATAAACCATGAATGGTATAAAAATAACACATCCATGGTCAAACAGATCAAAAAACCATCAATACAATATGAATGATTTGTATCATAATAAATCATCCTCGATCAAGAATAATATACCATAAAGGATGTTGATATAGTTGAAAATGATCAGTAAAAATCATTGAGAGAAATATCCCTTTTTCATGAAATATGATAAAATCACATAAATTAGGAAAGAAGTCATTTAAAATATAGATTTTAATCAATATTTCCCATACAACATTGAATCTTTTGAAAGGAATTAACATTTTCAAACATTCATGTCTATATAAATAAATCCTTAAAAACATTTTAAAAAATTGGAAATTAATGAGAAAGGTTTAGAAGAATAAATCAGTAAAACATTTAAAATGATTTTTTAGTAAACAATTCCCTTAAAAAGAATCCCTTTGAATACTCTTTTATTATTTTTGGACATGGAAAATAAATATGTCTCAGAAAATACATACTCATAAACAATCTCAGATAATAATGAGATTGAGGAATTAACCCTTCCCTAGCACTTTCCTTTGGTCGAGGGTATGTTTAGCCACCTATATAAGCACAATAGTATGTTATTAAGTTATAAAATATCAATATTCATATTTATTATATCATACATGATTCATTTATGACTTTATACTAACCATTTAATAATGATTTCCATGTTAAATTAACATTTCATGTAATAAGCACTCCCTTTATCATATGTGTTTTAACTTTTTATTCATGATTGTATCATTAAGATAATGATTTACATACTTCCATAATATAACACATGATTTATATATCATATATATTTTGAATATAAATATGTATAATAGCTATATATATGAAATGGAAAAACCATTTATGAAGACGGTAGGTCGTACGTATGCATAAACATTGTTTCCATTTCAATATCATATTGAATGGTAGTAATTGAATATGATATTTGTAAGTACATACATATATATATATATATATTAATTATAATTATTATTTAATATAATACATACATATTAAAAAAAATTTATAATCATCATTGAATGGTGAATGTGGAAATGAATCTAATAGCGTCGTGGAGATGGTAATCCGTACGTACACATGGGTGAAGATATCATTATATTGATGTTAAAATAGTATGTATTTGAATGTTATATCATGTATAAAGAATCATAAAAATGTTTTATTTATTATTTAGATTAGTTATACTCATTATTATAGCCATCTAAAAAATGAATTGTTTGAATAACAAACTAAACCACAACGTGGACACGGTAAGTCGTACGTACGCACGTATAGTGACTTTCTCATTTATATGATGGATATAATAATAAATATGGTTTCAAAATATTTATAATAACATCATAGTATGTATAAGTTGTTTAATTTTTTTTTATGGAAACAATAATGAAATAGGAAGTGGAAGATAAAAAGAACTTGAAAGAGGGTGGTGAAATTATTACCTCTTCTTCAGGTGTTTCCTTTTAAGATGATCAAAATGGATCCTTAGGTAAGAATTATGTCAATATAAGGACTCTAAGTTTATTTCAGGGATGTGAGGAGGATATTTTGGTAGGGGTTGGCTAATACCAATGGATTTAGAGATGTGATTTTTAGAGATGGGGAAGTACCCTTTTATAAGAGAGGTGAGGGTGATTTTTGGAAAAGCTTGAAATATTATTTTATAATAAAAATAAATTTCTATTTATAATGGCTCCAAAATTATTTATTATAAGTATAAGGTGGTTATGGGTTAAAAAAAATCAAAAATTAGGTTTTAAATAGGCTTAGTTCACCATATTAACCTCATCTCTTAGATTTAACTCTTAGTTAAATAGTTTAACTTTTTTCATGTCTTATTGTATTCTAACAATATATGGTTAATAAACTCACTCTAAACATAAAAGAGAACCTCAAGTGGTTCATTAATGACATACATAATATTATTTAAGAACTTTTTTTGAACCATATATTTTTAGAAAAATTATATAATTTAACAATATAATATTTTTTCTAAAAACTCATTTATCTCAATTTTGACACTATTAATAATTTGGTTTTTGTGAAAGTCATCCCAACTTGATTACTTCTAAAAATATACATTGAATCACCCCTAACATGTAATATTCACCTAGAAAATTCATGTATTTCATAACAACTTTGAAATTATATTTATTTTAATATTTATAATACCATTTATTTTATTCATTTATTATCTTAATAAAATACTATGGTGCTTATACAGGTGGCTAAACATACCCTCAACCAAATGAAAGTGCTAGGTAAGTGTTAATTCATCAATCTCATTATTATTCATGATAGTTTATGTGTATGTATTTTCTAGGAAATATTTATTCTCCTTGAACATGATTCAGAAAAGTTTCTTCAAATTGATTCTTTTTAAGGGAATTTTTTAATAAAACATCATTCTAAATGTTTTAATTATTTATTCTTCTAAACCATTCTCATTAATGTCTATGTTTTCAAAATGTATTTACGAATTTATTTATATAGAAATGAATTTTTGAAAATGATAATTTCTTTAAAAATATTCAATGTGGTATGGGAAACCATGATTAAAAATTATATTTTAAATGAATTCATTTAAAAATTATGTGACTTTTAAATGATTTCATGAAAAGGGGATATTTCTCTCAATGACTTTCACTGGTCATTTTAAACTATGTAAACATACTTTATGAGATATTATTCTTGATCGAGGTTGATTTATTATGATCCAAATCTTCCATATTGTATTTATGGTTTTTCATATGTCTGACTGTGGACATCTTGTTTTTATACCATTCATGGTTTATGGATAACATATTGACATTTTGTAAGTTTTCATAAACGATGTTTCTGTTTTCATATCATATTTAATGGAAGTAAGTGAATATGATATTTTTAAGTACATACATACATACATATATATATTCAGTATAATTAGTATATCATATATTACACACTTATTAATACTATATATTTTTATAACCATCGTTGAATGGTGAATGTAGAAATGAATCTCATCGCACCATGGAGACGGTAATCCGTACGTACACACGTGCGAAAATATCTTTATATTGATGATGAAATAGTATGTAATTGAATGTTATATCATGTATAAAGAATCATAAATGTGTAATATGTATTATTTAAATTAGTTATACTCATTATTATATCCATCCAAAAAGTGTATTGTTTGAATTAGAATCTAAACCACGACGTGGAGAGAGTTAGCTGTACGTACACACGTATGGTGACTTTGTCATTTATAGGATGTATAGAATAATAAATTTGGTTTCAACATCTTTATAGTAACATCAAAGTATGTATAAGGTACTATATTTATTATTTTGTTATGGAAACAATAATGAAAGAGGTTGTAGAAGATGAAAATTACTTGAAAGAGGGTGGTGAAATTATTACCTCTTCTTCCTGTGTATCCGTTTATGTTGATAAAAAGGGAACCTTAGGTTGGATTTCTGTCAATGTATGGAATCTAGGTTGATGTGAGGATATTTAGGAGGATATTTTGGTAGGGGTTGGCTAATCCAAATGGATTTGGAGATGTGATTTTGAGTGTTGGGGAAGTACCCTTTTATAAGAGAGGTGAGCGTCATTTTTGGAAAAGCTTGAAATATTATTTTATAATAAAATAAATTTCTATTTTTAATGGCTCAAAAATGATTTATTTCTAGGATAAGGTGGGTATGGGTATAAAACCACTCAAAAAATAGGTTTTAGACAGGATTAGTTCACCATATTAACCTTATATTTTAGATTAAACTCTAAGTTAAATAGTTTAACTTTTATAGTGTCTTCTTGTATTCGTATAATATATGGTTAATAAACGTACTATAAACATACAGGAGAACCTCATGAGGTTCATTAATGACATATATAATATCATTTATTCCCTTTTTATGAACCATATATTCTTACTAATATTATATAATTTAATAATATAATTTTTGTTTTAAAAACTCATTTATATCAATTTTGACACTATTAATAATTTGGATTTTGTGAAAGTAATCACAACTTGATTACTTCAAACATGATACATTGAATCAACCCTAACATGTAATGTTCTCCTAGAAATCTAGTGGATTTCATAACAACATTGAAATTATATTTATTTTAGTACTTATAATACCATTTATTTTATTCATTCATTAACGTAATAACATACTATGGTGCTTATACAGGTGGATAAACTTACCCTCAACCAAATGAAAGTTCTAGGTAAGGGTAAATTCATCAATCTAATTATTATCTGAGATTGTTTATGTTTGTTTATTTTCTAGTACATATTTATTATCCATGTCCATGAATCATACAAGAGTCTTCAAAGGGATTCTTTTTAAGGGACTTTTTTTAATAAAACATCATTTTAAATGTTTTAATGATTTATTATTCTAAATATTTCACATTAATGTCCATGCATTTAAAATGTTTTTATGAAATTAATTATATGGAAATGAATGTTTGAAAATTTTAATTCCTTTCAAATGATTCAATGTGGTATGGGACACCATGATTAAAAACTATATTTTAAATGACTTCTTTTATAAATTATGCGACTTTTAAATGATTTCATGAAAAAGGGATAGTTCTCTCAATGATTTTTACTGATCATTTTCAACTATGACAACATACTTTATGGGATATTATTCTTGATCAAGGTTGATTTATTATGATACAGATCTTCCATATTGTATTGATGGCTTTTTGATATTTTTGATCGTGGATGTGTTATTTTTATACCATTCATGGTTTATGGATAATGTATTGACATTTCATATGTTAGTTTAAATATGAATATATATGTTATGTTTAAACCTTTTCATATTAGGAATGCATTGGAAGTAGTAAGTGAAGGGTGGAGCCCACTATATCTCCTTGATGCGTCGGTAGGTCTCATGATACAAACTAGTGTCTTGGCATAGGTGCTTCAGAAAAATTTAAGGAATATTATATATTTTAATAATATAATTTTTGTTTTAAAGACACATTTATGTCAATTTTGACACTATTAGTTATTTGGTTTTATTTAAAGTCATAAAAACTTGATTACTTCTAACATGATACATTGAATCAACCCTAACATGTAATATTCACCTAGAAAATTTGTGGACAACATAAAAACATTGAAATTATATTTATTTTAATATTTATAATACTGTTTATTTTATTCCTTTATTATCTTAATAATATACTATGGTTCTAATACAGGTGGCTAAACTTACCCTCGACCAAATGAAAGTTCTAGGTAAGGGTTAATTCCTCAAACTCATTATTACTTTAGATTATTTATGTGTATGTATTTTCTGGGACATATTTATTATCCATGTCCATGATTCATAAATGAGTTTTCAAATGGATTATTTTTAATTGATTTTTTTTACTAAAACATCATTTTAAATATATTAAAGAATTATTATTCTAATCCTTTCTCATTAATGTACATATTTTCAAAATGTTTTTAAGGATTTATTTATATGGACATGAATGTTTCAAAAGGTTAATTCCCTTCAAAAGATTCAATTTGGTATGGGACACCTTGATTAAAAACTATATTTTAAATGACTTCTTTTATAAATAATGTGACTTTTAAATGATTTCATGAAAAAGGGATATTTTTCTCAGTTATTTTTAATGAATATTTTCAACTATGTCAACATCTTTTATGCGATATTATTCTTGATTGAGGTTGATTTATTATGATACAAATCCTCCATATTGTATTGATGGTTTTTTGATTTGTTTGACCGTGGATGTGTTATTTTTATACCATTTATGGTCTACGGATAACGTATTTACATTTCATATGTTAGTTTAAATATGATTGTTTATGTTATGTTTAAACCTTTATATATGAGGAATGCATTGGAATTAGTCAGTGAAGGGTGAAACCCACTATAGCTCCTCAATGAATTGGTAGGTCTCATGATACAAACTAGTGTCATATTAGAGTTCCTTGAAAAATATTTCATTTTAAATTTATTTTACTCTTATTGAACCACATTTAAATTACTAATGTCTATTTTGTAAATCATCTTTTTGAAATTCAACTCATAAAAGCTGAAAAATTATGTTTTATGCAAATATGCATATGCTCCTAGAAGGTGGGTAAAAGACGGTAAAAAGTTCAATTAAAATTTATACATCTAAATTTATTATAAAATGACTCTAATAAAATAAATTTAAATTATATAGGTATTATATATATATATTTTGACTTTAAATAAATTTAACTATAATAAATAATTATTTAAATAAAATGTATGTTTTAAATAATAACAAAGTGTCTTTCACAATTCATCAAAAATTGAATGTCTTCAGACAATTACCAAAAAATCAGCCTAAGATAATTTAGATATTTTGAATTTAATAATGAATTCAATTTTAACAAATTCAAAACATATAAGTTACATAAAGTAATTTAAAATTAATTCTCTTTGTCATAACCAAATAATGGGTTTCTAAATAAGTAATAACTATCAAAATATTGACATGTGTTTATGTCAAATTTAAATCATATATTACTTATAATTAAATACAAATTATTAATTGAAAAAATATAATCTAATTATACTTCTAAACCATTCAAATTAATAATTTAACAATATTAATTATTTTGATTAAAAAATTCATTTTCAATTAAAATTTAGTATTTCTCACTATTCATGAAAATAGAAAAGTTATTAGAAAAGTACAAAGAATTTATCCCAAAAATATTTTTATTTCCCGATTCTAAAGTAGAATTTCATTTCACTAAATTGAATATATAAAAGATTCAAATATTTGTTTTAAAAAAATTTCTCCATTAAATAGGGGGTAAAATTTGAATTTTGAAAAAAAATTATTATATCTGAAAATACTGAATTTTTTCTTTATATTATATCTAAGAAAAAAAATATGAATGTTAATATTATATAGGTTATATATAAAATTTAAAATGAATTATATACTATTCATAACAGCTTTTTAAATGGTTGATTTGGTAAGATGTGGTGCGCTTGAACTCAGTGTTTCATGTAGCGCAAGCTGTTTAATTACATTAATGAGAGAACATACTATAAAATATTGTGGTGTTAAATTATCCCCCCTTAAATAAATTTCATCCTCACAATATGAAATTGTTACTAAAAATAATAGTTTAAAAATTGAAAAATTCCATTATAGAAAATCTACATCCGAAATTGGATTAATAAAATTTAGTCTTAATAAGAGGGAAAGTGAAATAAAACAATCCACACCAAATTATGTTCTAGAATAAGGGAATATTGGTTGAAATTAGAGACACATTATTGGAGGGAAAATGTAAATATTTATAGAAAGTGATTGAGTTCATCAATCACAAACAGGTGTAAAATTGAGGGCTTCAAATCCATCGACCAAAGATGATTTAAAATATCATCAGTTCAACAAAACATAAGGTATTAGGAGAACACAATTTTGTTTTTAAGATCCCTTTCTTAATGTCTAAGAATTAATTTATTCATAATATAAGTGGGAAAAAATATACTTGACATGTAATGTTTCATCCTTCATCTAATTCCAACCAGAAACTTATCTTTCACTCTAAAATATAATAGAGTTAAAAAATATTATATTTATCCTAATCATACAAGGTTCCAGAAATCATTAATTTATAATTCATTTGACGGACTATTTAAAAAAACTACATTATACAAACTTGGACATCGAGTAGTCCTATGATAGGTGATTCACCCTTGACGCCCTTCAGCTGTAGGTTCAAGTCTCATAGCCTTGCCGGACGTGAAGGGTTATCGCCTGACCTCTGGGTTTTCCTTTCCATAATAATCCTAAAATAATAATAATAAATTCATTAACCTTTACAAAAGTATCCAATGTAAAACATAATCTATTCCAACATTTAGTCTTGTCTAAAATACTTCTATCAAAACTCACAATCCAAAATTTATAAGGAAGTTAAACACTATGATGATCTTTTTTCCACGTAATAACATGTTAATTGCTTCATCGTATATTCTATTAAAACATGGAAACAACCTAAATTACCATAAAACATTATTTATGACATTCATTCTCCCTTATTAATTATAGAATTATGGATATACTCCTTATATAAAAAAATGTGGTAAACTCCAACAATGGTTGAATATACAAATCATTAATCAGTTTCTAGGTAGTCAAGAATATCGAATATAATTTATCCAAATCATTCAAATCTTATTCCAAAATCACTACCTCATTATTAGAACCATATTAATGTTTATCTTTCTCTCAACCATATATTTTCCAAAACAACTAACCTACTATTCGGTCACTTTTTGTGGTTCCTCACAATCTCAAGTCCTTAACAAAATAGTACTACAGTACAATCCTTATATACTCCATAATTATTATAACTAGTACATCATTGATAAAATACAAGAATTACATAATTACTTAATATCAACATAAGAACATTAGTCATTACTCTTCATCTATGGTAGTATCATAACTTTACTATTATCCAATGGCATCATTTGTGGTGTACTCTGATGATTTGGGCATTGATTCACATAGTCTCCGAACTCCTCGAAGATGAACCATTATACATTTGAACGTTTTTCTTACCCTTGAAATTATGTACTCGGAGTCCCTTTTCTCCACACTTATAACAAACTCCCATTACCTTCAAGCATTTACCAAGGTGATTCTTTCTATAGTTATCACATATGGTAAAATCCGTCTTTCACTTATTCCCATTATCCATCTTTCTATCTACTATCCCTTTCTGATCTAGATTCCCCTCAAAGCTGTAGACCTAAGAAAATTATTCACTTATCTTATTAACATATGATAATATTTCTTCATATGATGATAATATGTAGGAGACTGTTTATTTTCTAAATGTTTTCTTAATACCATGAAAAATATGATCCTTATTACACTTTAGATCATGCATATTGCTCGAGTTCTCATTCCATTTACTGGGATCCATTTCTAAACAATGGAATACACTAGGTTAGTTTTATGAATCACAATGAATTATTCGAAACATGTAAAATACCTACCATAAATTAAAAATATTATGCATATAATCTATAATAATAAAAAAATATTTTCTCTGAGGAAGTATTTCTTCCTAAATCATTCATTATGTTTTTTAAAAAAATGTGAATTATCCTAACCATATCCCTTGAGATTGTTGTAAGCAAGAGTGCAGCAAGTCCCATTGTTGTGTACCAAGATACCCCAGGTCAATCCAGAATCTCCATGTCAGATTTTTCACTTCTAGGTACATCTGTACCAGAGCTGCCTCTACGTTCTCGTATCTAGATAGGAATATATTTCTTGGAAAATTCAGAGAATCTCTATATTACCAAAATTCAAGGATGTTATTCTATTCTATTCCTCAAATTATATCTTAGGGTAATGTTATCAAATCAGTGTTTTCATAAATCTAGTTTCCAAGATTAATGAAAAACTTCTCTGATACTAACTGTAACGTCCCAACCACAGAAACCTAGAGTCTGTGAATTAATTTAATATATTTTTATGATTACAAGGAATAAAGTCTTGAAGGACCGATCGGTTTAGTAGTCTTGGAAAATAGATTACATACATGAATGTTACATTACACTTTCTAATATACAACGCAGTATAAATAATCCATTTAGAAAACCATTGTTCCCTTATCTTAACCCTACATATCAATCATAAAACACTTCTTAGGATCTTGGAAAAATAAAAAATAAGAAATGGGTGAGCTCAGATGCTCAGTAAGGGTAAATAATTTAGTGGAAGCTATAAACATTTAAAGAAAGATTTGTAAAAAAACAATATCCTTTTTAGACATAATCATGAACATAATATGAAAAAAATAAATCAAACATCACCATATAAAAATTCACATGGGTATTCTACTAGTCTAATAATCACATGTAATAACTAATTTCATAATGAAGGAATGCCTAATGCTGGACATGATTAACACATATTCAAGGCCTTGTACGAAGACTAAAAATAATTTTTTTTCAAGGCCTTGTACAAATACACTAGTTTGTCTCATGGGACCTACCGATGCATCAGGGATCTATAGTGGGATCCACCATTCACTTACTTAGTCCAATGCATTCCTCATATAAAAAGGGTTAAATATAACATAAACCTTTATATTAAAAATTGCATACGAAATGTCAGTACTTTATCCATCAACCATGAATGGTATAAAAATAACACATCCACTATCAAACATATCAACAAACCATCAATACAATATGGAATATTATTATCATAATAAATAAACCGTTATCAAGAATAATATCCCTTGAAAGATATTGACATAGTTGAAAATGATCAGTAATAACCTTTGAGAGAAATATCCCTTTTTCATGAAATTTTTCAAAAGTCACATAATTTATAATGCAATTCATTTAATAGATTTCTTTAATCAAAGTTTTCCATACCACTTTGAAACTTTTAAAACTAATTTACATTTTAATGCATTCAAATGCATATAAATAAATTCTCAAAACCATTTGGAAAACATTGACATAAATGAGAATGGTTTATAAGAATAAAACATTAAAACGTTTAAAATGATGTTATAGTAAAAAATTGCCAAAAAAAGAATTCCTTTGAAAAATCATTTATGAATCATGGACATTGATAAGAAATATTTCCCAAAAAATAATTAGACTTAAGTAATCATGGATAACAATGAGATTGAGGAATTATCCCTTAACATACACATTCATTTGGTCAAGGGTATGTTTAGCCTCCTGTATAATGACCATTGTATGTTATAAAATTTTACCAGAACCATATTAAAATTTATTATATCATACAATATTCATTTATGACTTTATACAACCCATTTAATAATGATTTCCATATTAAATTAATAGTTTTGCCAATAATCACTTTCTTTATCGCACATGTTTTAACTTGTTATTATTGATCGTATCATTTAGATCATTATTGATAGGCTTCCATAATATAACTCATGATTTATATATCATATATATTTATAATATTAATATGTATAATATAGAGACATATGAAATGGAAAACACCATTTATGGAGACCGTAGATTGTACGTATGCTTAAACGTTGTTTCTGTTTTCATATCGTATTAAATGGAAGTAAGTGAATAAGATATATTTAAGTATATATATATATTCTGTAGAATTATTAGGTCATATATTACATACTTATTAATAATATATATTTTTATAATCATCTTGTAATGATAAATGTTGAAATGAATCTCATCGCGTCGTGGAGACGGTAATCCGTACGTACAATATCATTATATTGATGGTGAAATTGTTTGCAATTGGATGGTATATCATATATACAGAATCATTATCATATTATATTTATTATTTATATCAGTTATACTTATTATTATATCCATACAAATAATTATGTTTTTGAATAACAAACTACACCACGACGTGGAGACGGTAAGTTGTACGTACTCAGGTATGGTGACTTTGTCCTTTATAGGATGGATTGAATAATTAATATGGCTGTAAAAAATTTATAATAAAATCACAGTATGTATAAGGTACTTGATTTATTTTTTTTGTATGGAACCAATAAAGAAAGGGGAAGTGGACGAAGAAAAGGACATGAAAGAGGGTGCTGAAATTATTACCTCTTCTTCGGGTGTTTCCTTTTGAGTTTATCCTATGGGATTTTTAGAATGTCATTCTGATCAAATTAAGGACTCTAGGATGAGGTGACGTATGTTTTGAGGATATTTGGGCATGTTTTGGCCGAACAAAAATTTCTTAGGATTTGTGATTTTGAAAGAAGGTGAAGTACCCTTTTATAAGAGAGGAGAGAGTCACTTTAGGAAAAGCTTGAAATATTAATTTATTATACAATCATATTCAGTTTATAATGGCTCTAAATTGATTTATTTCAAGGATAAGGGTGGATAGGACTAAAACCACTAAACCAATATGTTATATATTGGTCTAGTTCACCTTATTAAACTTATATTTTAGATTTAAATATTTGTTAAATAGTTTAACTTGTATCGTTCCTTCATGTATTCTTACACTATATTGTTAATAAACATACTCTAAACTTCATAGAGATTATTAAGAGGTTCATTAATGACATATATAATATTATTAAGCCCTTTGGAAGAAGCTTAGAGTTTTTAGAACAATATATAATTTAATAATTTAATAATTATTTTTAAATCTCATTTCTGTCAATTATGACACTATTTAGTATTTGGTTTTAGTGAAAGTCATCCCAAATATATAACTTTAGACACGATACATTGAATAAACCCTAAAATTTTAAAATTCACCAATAAAATTCATGGATTTCATAAAAACTTTAAAATTATTTTTATTTTAATATTTATAATACCATGTATTTGATTCACTCATTAATAAGGTAATTACTACATCATCATTATCTCATAAATAACACTAATTGTATAATGTCTAAAAATTATAAATAAAATACTATGATGTATGAAATAATTTTATGTTTATAATTAATATTTATAATCAAATTTTTTATTATCTATAACCCAATATTGAAAATTGCTTAGTTATTAAATTTGAATGTAACACTTTTAACTCTTCTTTAAATAATATAATAATAAATGTCATAATCTTATTAAAGTTGAAAAAATGATCATATTATATTTTTATGAATTAGTTTGGTTGAATTAAACTTATCCAATAGATTTAGGACATGTGTAAGGGTAATTATAATATCATTTTTACCCTTAATTAACATATTAAATTTTAATTGTGGTAAATAAAAGTGAAAATTACTATTCATAGAACAATATTTTCATTATATTTAACCACATTTTTATTAATGATGTCAACCGTGTCATTTGGATTTTGGAAATTCCACTCAAAAAAGAGGTAAAATTAAATTTTATGCAAATTTTCAAATGCTCATAGGAGATGGGTAAAAGAAGGTAAAACGTTCAATAAACATTTATACGCCTAATTTTGTTATAAAATGACTCCTATTTATTATAATGAAATTATTTAGGTATTATATATCTATTTTGACTTAAAATAAATTTAAATAAAATAAATAATTATTTATATAAAACGTCAGTTTTAAACAACAACGCAGTGTTTTTCACAAATCATCAATAATTGAATGTCTTGAGAAAAATACCCAAAATTCACCCTAAGATAATATTGATATTCTAAATTCTATAATGAATTATATTTTACCAAATTCGAAACACAAATTTTGTATTAATTAATTTAAACTTAATTCTCATTTTTCAAAACCAAAAAGAGAGTTTTTAAAAAGAAAAAACTATCAAAAGTTTTACATGTCTTTTTGTCAAATTTAAATGTGAAATAATGTATAATTACCAAAATTGAATTAATTGAAAAAATAAAATCTAATTATACTTACAAACCATTCAATAGAATAATTTAATACTATATATTATTTTGATAAAAAAAGCTGTTTTCAATTAAAATTTAGTATTCTTCAATATTCCTCAAAATATGAAATTTATTATAAAAGTGCCAAAAAAATTTCCAAACTAAATTTTTATGTCCCGATTTAAAAGAAAAATTTAATTTTCTTAAATTGAATATATAAAAGTGTGAAATATTTGTTTGAAAAATGATTCTCCATTAAATAGGATGTAAAATTATATTTTTGAAAAATAATTCTTTTATCTGAAAAATTGAATATTTTCTTATAATATATCTAAGAAACACAAAATATTAATGTAAAAATTATATAGGTTTTGTATAAAATTAAAAATTCAGTATATAATATTCATAAACACTTTTTGAACGGTTAGTTTGGCAAGTTGCGGTGTACTCAAACTCTCTGTTGCGTGTAGAGAAAACTTTTCAATTACTTTAATGTGATAATGTACTATGAGATATTGGGGTGTTATAGGTTTGATCCTTATTTACCATAATTTTGTTCTTGTCATTATTCCATAGAAAATACCGATTTGGGTTTGACGATTCTAGATCTAGAGACTCTGAGGTCTGTGGTTATGTTACGATGCCCAATTCATATCAACCATAAATTTATGTTTTAAGATAAATTGATTTCTAGATGAAATTTATTATTTAGTTTTCAATTTATTTCAATGCCTTGATTGAAAATCCTATTCCATTAAATTAGTGTTTCAAGATATAAAATATGTTCTTTGAAATAAATTGGAAAACATTTAATTCTATTGAATTGAGGAGTGTTTGAGAAATTTTTTATAATTTAAATTATATATTTTTATTTATAGTTCTGATCAAAATTTCTGAAATAAAATTTTAGTGTTAAATTTTGTAAACATCGATTGAATGGATGGTATTGAAAAACCCCAATTCCAATGAATTTAGGTTCTATTATAAAAATTTATGGAATGTGTTGTAAAAATTAAATTTTTGAATTTAATTATTAAAAGTGGATTGGGTAGTCGCATTATTTTGTTTCAAATCCTTATTTGTGAAAAAATGGTTTAATATGATTTTATGGAAACCCTAGGGTTTCAACTTTTTAAAAAGGCATGATTTGGATTAAAAACATGATATGGGTTTTAATGGAATATTGGAATGTTTGAAATGGAGAATGAGATCTTATTGAATTTTATGTAGTCTTAAAATAAATTTTGCATTTTTTTTTGTACTTTAGAATATGGTTGCATTATATAGTTAGTGAGTTATTTTGGAATGAAAATTATGACATACAATATTATAAATCATCATATGGTGGCATCATATTCCTTAGGTAATGGTGATGTGTCCCCTTTAGCCAGAGTTCATTGGGAAGTGTGTATACAAATTTTTCAATTTCACAGTGTCATGTCCCTATAGTCTAAAACTATCATACATCTTTGGTATATCACTGTGATTTTTTCTTGTTCATATTTAAAATGAATGCATCCCATTATTGTAAAATATTTTACATGCCTTGTGAATCCCAGCTTTAGATCCATGGACTTGGCGAGTTGTGTGATTTTGGGGCATGGTTTATTTTCATTATTTTAGTACATTGGTTGTAGTAATTTTTGTTATAATGCATGTTTGACATCTAATAGATTACTCCTAGTGTAGTTTCTTTTTTATAGAAATATTGGATTTTCTCTATTACTTCTAAATTTTCTGTGGAAACTTTTTCCCCCATTCATTTTCTATTATGCCAGGATGTAGTTGTCGACCAATGGGGATCAGTAATTCCCTTCGGTCTATATTAATGTCAGCTTGGTTATCAGGTTACCAGAGTACGTGAGATGGTTCATGAAAATGTGGTATCATATGGAGTTTTATATTTTTTATTGAAGTTAGTATTTATTGTGAAATAATATCAGGACATAGAAGATCGATTCAATTGAGTGTATCTACATATCTAACCACAATGACCACTAAGTCTCCAAGGGTGGTTTGGAAAAGTAAAATTTTTTATCAGTTCGAATATTTTCCCAATGTTGATTTTTATGTGATGAAATCCAAATCATAGATTTTTTACCTATTGGGATTAATTTCACTTGTATCTCAATTTGTGTGTAACCTAGTGTCTTCCTTGTTGTCTTCTAATGTTCTGTTGCATCTTGCATCCAAGAAGATGTGAAAATTTGATCCAGGAGGAAGCTGATGATGAACCTATATTAGAGAATCCTCTTGTGTAACCAAATATAGTGGAGGTGATTATGTGCAATATCCATGATCTAGGGTAGGCACCACCTCTATTTCTTCCTCAGGATAAAATTGTGGAACCATTGAGGGATGTTCTCAGGATTGGTTCTCAATAGTTCCTCTTCTATAATCCAGAACTGTTCAAGGGATCAAAAGATCCTCAAGAGGCTAAGGACTATTTAAGATGAATGGATCACTTTTTGTGTTTTGGACACATCCAACAAGATTAATGCAATGTTTTCCACCTTCGTGTAGGAAGGACCGAGCAGGAGATGGTGGGACATGATGGTGATTTCAAAGTAACATGAGGGATAAGATTGTAAATATTTCAAGTTTATTTTCATAGACCCGTTCTATCCATAATCAATTTTGTCATCTATGTATACTAGTTTTTTCGATCTTGGGATTGTTGACCAAACTGTGACATAGTACAAAATTTTTTTATGATCTCATGCACTCCTCACTAGAGACTATATCAAATGAGAAGATGAAGGATAAAAGGTTCAATTGGGACCTCATCAACATATTTTCTCCCAGTTTTTTATGATTCTTCTTACTTATTCTGATGTACTTTATATGGCACTGATTGTAATAATAGACCTAGCAGGAAATATAGGTTTTTTTGGAGCCTCTTTTTGTTCTACTGGCAGTGTGAGTTAGTTCATAGGAATCCAGATGCATGATGGTTCTCATAGAAGTTCCTGATGATAGGTTCATTATAGAACTCCTGTAGTTCTAGGAAGAGGTCCCATTATATTCTACTAGTGTTGAAAGACAATATATTCAAAGAGGGGTTTCATAGAAAACCCCAAGAATTGTGTATCCTGTAGATGCTTGGGGAACTTATAGAGATTCTTCCATGTCTATTTTACTTCACATAGTGGGATGGGATCATCATCTCCTCTTAAAACTATAGTAAAATCAAATGCATCACATGTAACATGGTTCTAGACATAAACATCGAGAGAACATACTATTCACATATTGGAACCATATCCAGAGGAATAAGATACATGTCAATCAATTGTGAGAGGCCCATTAATTTTCTTGGTCATTAGTGAATGATCTATTTGATATTGGTGTATCTCATTCATTTATTGCATCCTGTATTGTAAATATTATTAATATTCTTATGAATATTTTATCTTGTGTTGTGAATATAACTACACCCATTTGTATGTAGAGATAGCATGGTCTTCATAGTCCCACCTGTTTTATATCACATTCAGAAGTATTTCTTACCTCGTGTTCTCTTATTCTCAACATTAAATCAATTTATTCCATTTTTGTATGTATAGGAATATTTACAATAAATAACATATTGATTGTTATGTGTGATGGGTCCCCTTCACCCCACCTTGTGGTATGTTCCATGACTTCCAAGGAGAATGGAACCCAAGGTTTAGAATAGAATTATCCAAAGTTAGGGAATGTGAAATTTGTGTTTTCTATAGATCTATAGTGGGAATATTTGAGTAGTGATCTCCCTCTAATTGTCGTTGAATTTTTTTATTATCATTCCTTATGAAATCCCAGGATTTCCCCCAGTATGGGAGGTTTAGTTTTCTATTTACTTAATCTCGGGTACTCAACCATTTTCTATTCCCTTTTAGTATATGGAACCATCTAAAATGGAAACACTGAAGTCCCAATTGGATAACCTTCATGAGAAAGGCATTATATGCCCATGCATGTCAACTTAGTCGGCGTTAATTCTCTTTTCTAAGAAATATAATGGTTCAATTGGCATATATTTTAGTTATCTATAGCTCACTCAAGTAACAATTAAAAACAAATAAATTTTTCCATGGATTGATGATTTTTTTGATCAGTTAAAATGGGAGACGTTGTTATCTGAGATCAAATTTAAATTAGGTTACCATCAGTGGAGGATAAAAGAATACAACATTATGAAAACTGCATTTTGGAGTAGGTATAGTCATTATGAGTAATTGATAATTCCATTTTCCCTAAAAATGATCCTATAGTTTTTATGGAATTAAATAAAAGGATTTACCATGAGTGTCTTGATACATTTGTGGAAGTCTTTGATGATGATATCCTTGTTCGCTCAAAGACTAAGGAGGATCATGTGAATCATTTGATAATAAGTATGGACATTCTAAGAAATCACTAGCTTTATTCCATGATTTAAAAATGCGATTTCTATATCAAGGATAAAAATGTATTTGGACATGTGTTATCTGAACATGGAATGAGATTTTATCATGATAAGGTGAAGGCTATTATGACTTAGGAAAACCACGAAATGTTTTTCAGATTCGGTATATATTGTGCCCAGGTAGATATTATCAATAGTTCATTAAGGACTTATTAAGGCTGTCTTCCCTGATTACTTATCTAACTTGGAAGGGATTGAATATTTCATGGGATGAGAAATAACTGATTTATATCATTGATTTGAACCATCATTTAGTGATTGCGCTAGTGTTGACTATTTTTTTAGGCTTGGCAGGGTTATTTGGTTTTCTTTGATGCCTAAGTTTTAGGCTTGGTCAAAATTATTTTATAGGGTAATAATGTTGTTGCCTATGTATCTCATCAGCTTAGGAAACAAGAGCAGAATTATCAGACTGTGACCCTGAATATGATGTCTTGATGAACGAAGATAGGTGTTTGTCGCATTACCTGTACATAGAATGGTTTGGAATTTTTTCCAACCACAAGAACATCACTAACATATTCTCTCAAGAATAGCTGAATCTATACCAATGAAATTACGTGGAATACCTACAAGAATTTTATTTCATCATTTCCTATAACCTGGGGTATAGTATTGTGGTTAAAGATGGTTTACAAAAGAATCATCTAACACAAGAAGTGAAAGAATCATTAGAATAGTGGAACATAATAGATATATTTTCATAGTTTCATACTTTATTCTATGAATCAGGGATCAAGGTTTCCTTGGATATTTTGTAGTTGAAATCCACTCTTCTAAAATTTAATCCCCAGGAATAACATCTTCATGATGAGTTCATGGGATTTACATACTATCTTAATACTGGGGAGACTACACATTATTTATTGTCATCCCAACATGGAATTATCTTCTGTCAGAACCATTTTTTGTGCTATCTTCATTTAGGACATCTACTATATGGGATTTTCATAGTTCTTAGTGGGTAGTGCACCCAAAAACCATGAATATTTTTTATAATATGTTGTAGTAGTTCTGATTACTAGAATGAGGCGTGACATTGTTGAGATTATTTCTCATTTTTAAATTTCCCAACAAGTTATGGTTGAGAAATGGAAACCATTAGGTTTTCTTTATCCACTAAAAATTCCTACATGGAAGTGGGATGATATATCAAAGAATTTTTTGATTTTATTTCCGCATACCCAAATAAATAATAATTTTACATGCGTTTTGGTCGATCAAATGGAAAAATTGTCTAACTTTTTACCCATTCGTGATACATATAAATTCAAGGAGTTGGGAAATCTTTCTATGAGATATATTGTTCATTAATATGGAGTTTAGTCAACTATAGACATCGATTGAGATCCTCATTTCACATATCATTATTGGAGATACCATCAATAAGTACTATGATCTAAAATCAGTTTGAACGTGGTATACCATCCACAATCGTATGAATATATAGAAAGATATATATATATATATATATATATATATATATATATTCTTATGGATATGCTTCAAACTTGTGATTTTAACTTTTATATGGTATGGAATGATCACTTGGGGACGATTGAGTTTTCTTATAAAAATTATTACCAGTCCACGATTAGTATGGATCCTTTTGTGGCCTCCAATGTTTTTTCTCATAAATCACCATTGTGTTAGTCAATATATTTGTAAAAGTTCATTCGTTGGGCCATTTTTGGAGTAATATATGACCAAAAAGATTCATTTGATCTAGTAGAGAATATGGATTTTCCAGAGCTTGTAAAAGTTTATTATTGATAAAAAAATTTGACCATTGGGGTTATCAATTAGTGAAAAGGTTTTATTTAATGTTTTATCCATGTTAGTTCGTAGATGAAATTGCTATAAGGGAAGATTAATCGTCATTTTTTAAGGCCCTTTGAGGATGTTGAACATGTCAAAAATGTTTCATATCATTTAGAAAACCAACTATATATGACATTGATATATACCGTGTTTGTAACGCCCCGACCCCAGCTACCCAGAGTCGGTGCATTATTGCGTAACATTGGTATGATTACAATCAAGTCTTGAAAGACCAATTAGTTTAGTAGTCTTGGAATCACTAGATAGATTCATAATTCTTACATTACATAATAAAGTAAAGCAAAACTACAACAACAGCTTGTCTTCATATCCCCTCATACTATCCCTGCAAGTCATTCATAATATACCTCTTCACATCCTTGAAAAATTAAAACATTGGAAGGGGTGAGATCAGATGCTCAGTAAGGATAAAAATATAGTGGAAGAATTCATAAATAAACATAAACATTAAAGGCAGTTTATAACTAAAACAAAAGCCTTTTAAACATGAACTTCAAAATAATATGGAAAAAGTAAAATGAGATAATGCCATTTATTTCTTCACATGGATATTCTACTGGTCTAATAATCACGTGAAATATCAATAACCACTTTCATAATGATGGAATGCATAATGCCAGACTATCATAACAACGTAGCCAAGGCCTCGTGCCAAGACTACAAATAATATTTTGTCAAGGCCTCATGCCAAGGCACTAGTTTGCCTCATGATACCTGCCGATGTATCGAAGAGCTATAGCGGGCTCCACCCGTCACTTATTAAGTCCACTGCATTCCTCATATGAACAGGTTTAAACATATCATAAACCATAACATAATCGTATAACATAAAACATGCATAAAGGAAACATAACATTTCCACATTTCAATCAAAATATATCAATACAACACCTTGATATAAAAAAAACACTTTCAAAACCATTTTCAATACCAAAATAAAAGAAAATTAAATCTTGGTATTTATTTCTCATTTTAAAAAAATTATGGCTTATAGAGGAAGCCGAAACTCAAATAATGGTCACGGTGGTGGATAAGTCATTGTCGCCACATACGTAAGAAAAAAAATTCCTTTTGTCATTTAGTAAAAATTCTTCATTTAAAAAGATTCATTTTGAATAAAAGTAAAATTCAAAGGGTTTTATACACCGTATAAAATAATGTTGTGTATAAAACCAAATATGCCTCAATGAAAGGAGATTGAGACGAAGTCCCATAAAAAGGTCATTATTTGAAATAAAATAGATCTATTATGTGTATTCACTATAAATACACATAAAGAAAGTACAAATACAAGATAGGACATAATAATATCATGACATAATTTGAAAGTAAGAGATTAACCGAAAGAACAGTAATTGGGTTAAGAAGTTCCCTTACCTCGTGTCTGACTTCACTCGACTGTTCTTTAATCTCCTGAATAATAAACTAGATATAATTTATATTTTCTTAAGAAACTTTTTAATTTTCATTATTACTTTTATATCACTTATTACCATGTTATGAACATTATGTAATTATTTACGTTAATAACGGTCATTTTTTCGATTTTTGGTACTTGAGTCAAAAATAAACTTATTATAATTACAAGTTTTTCATGTGGTGAAATATACATTATATCCAGAATTATATTCATGATTTAGATATCATATATATCATATATATCCAGTATATACATTCATTAATAATATTACTTAACTTTTAGAGGTAAGAAATGAAATGCACCGTTCATGGAGATGGTAAGCCGTACGTACGCATGAACGCTACTTTCATTTCTATTTCATATTTAATGGAATGAAATCATAATGATATAAAAGTATATTATAATTCCAGTATAACATCTTATATAATATCATTTAATCCATCCTTTATGTATCCCACATATGGCATTAACGATTAAAATCACTTTGAGGGGGCGGTAGTCCGCACTACCTAAAATGAAGACATTGCGTTTACCCATAATGGAAACCATAAAGGTATGAAATAAATGAAAAATACAGAAGCTTAAGTAAAACATAAACTTATTATATATCATATATAAATATAGTGACATTTTAATGGCCACCTCTGAAGGTGTTATATGAGTGTTGAACAATCATCATTTCATGAGGCAAAAATTCTCCATGCACAGAAATAGTATGTTCTTTAACCATTAGATGTAGGTGTTTGTAAGTGTAGCTCGGATCCTTATTATAGAAAAATACTAGTATATTGAGGATACATGATTTTCACAAAAGAAATGAATAAAAAGAGTTTAGGGGGTTGGAGAAGCAAAATAATACATAAGAACACAAGAGAAAACACTACCTTTAAAACAGGAAACTCTTTTTGATTTGAGCTCAAAGGCTTCATTGGGAAGACTTCTGCCTAAAGTGAGGCTTCTAGGAGTAAGAGTGGGATGTGGAGAGACAAAATGGGCAGGTTTTAGCCGAGGAAAAGGCTTTAGAGGTGTGGGTAATGTGGTAGAGGTGGGGGCCTTTTATAAGAGGAGAGGAGGGGCACTCTTGGAAAGTTATAAAAGGTTACTTTATTATAAAATTATTTTCAGATTTAAAAGGTCCCAAAATTATATATTTCTAGGATAAGGTGATAGGAGTTATAAATCCACCAATCCAATAGGTTTTTGACAAGTGTAGGGCTTATATTTGACATTATCGTTTCATTTTATTTAAATTGTTAAATAATGAGGTAATCGCAGCATCATCATGGTGTCATAAATAATTTAATTTATTTAACGTCTAAAAATTATAAAAAAATATCATGATGTAGGAAATCTTTCTAGATTTCTAATGAATATTTATAGTCAAAAATATGACTTGTATAACCCCATTTAAAAATTGTTTTAGTAAAACAACTCATGTTTGTGACATTTTTATTTTAACATTAAACAAAACGTTTTTAATGTCAATTTCCTACCAAAGTGGCTCCATGGGTTCCCCAAGTTGACCCATGGATTTTCTTGGTCGGGCATGACTCATCCAATAAGGGTAGGACAAGTGTAAGGTTATCTTCATATTTTTATAATATCAATTTTACCATGAATTCCACTAATTACCTTTAATCGCGATTAATTAAACGGAAGAGTTACTATTCACCAAAAATAATTTTAATCCCATTGAACCACATTTTACTTCCTAATGACAACCATGTATGTCGTATTTTTTAAAATCAAATCACAGAAGAGGTAATGTTTCATTTAAACAAAAAATCATTTTTTTAACTACCACTTAGTGGTTTCAGTTTTCATCAAAATTTGATGTTTTTCAGAACAATGCCAAAATTTCTACCTAAGCTCTAATTGATATTACAGATTCAAAAATGATGTCTATTATAAATAATTCCAAACATATATGTTTCATTAATTAATTTTATAATTAATTCCCGTTGTCACAACAAATAGCGTGTTTTTAAGAAACAATATATATCAAAAGATTGACAATTCTTTATGTCCAATTTCAAAGTGAAATTAATTGTAATGACCACCATTGGATAAAATGGTAAAAATATATTTTAAATCTACATTAAAACCACTCTATAGTATAATTTATCACAATAAATTATTGTGATTAAAAAATTTGTTTTTAAGTATTTTTCACTATTCATAAAAAATTGGAAGTTCTCAGAAAAATACAAAAAATTCAACATAGGGTAATTTCGATATTATGAATCCAAAAATGAAGTACATTTTGAAATATAAAATATATATAATTTCAAAAAGTGTGTATTACTATTCATAATGTCTATTTTTATTTCTCGCGGTATTTTAGAATCTCGAACTTGCGTACAATGCAAGCTATTTCATTATTGATGGAGAAGCGTATCATCGAAGCTTGGGGTGTTACATTCTCCCCTACATCAATAAATTGCGTCCTCTCAATTTGAAATTGTTCTTCGAAAATAAAAGGTTTAAAAGATATAATACCTTTGTGGAAAACCCACATTGAAAATAATGTTAATAAAAATATAACATTAAAATAATGAAAGATAATTACAATGGTCACCCGAGATAGCCCATATTAGGATTCTATGAAAATATGGATATTGAGGAAAAACAAACCATCAAGGTCTGATGGAGAGTTGTAGAAAGCTGGGTTAGGATAAAGTTAACTACAAGAAAATCACAAACTTGTGATTGGTTAAACGATCATTAATTCCCCAGATGGAAAATTTAACCAACAACGTTTTTATTTTAAGTTACCTTTCATAAAGTTGAGGAAATTATTTAGGAGATTTACAAATAATGTAAGGAAATATACATACTTGTCATGTAGACTTTTCATTCTTTAATAAATTTTTACCACAAACCCATCTTTTACTCAAAAAGATAATAGAACTCAAAAAAATTCTATTTATCCTAATCGTACAAGGTTCCAAATAGTAACTCATACCATTTAGATTAGGAAAACTATTTTGTAATAACCAGGGACTTTCTGTAGGATAGTGGTAGGTAATAAAGGCATTTTGCACTATGGTTGTGGGTTCGATTCCTGCAGCTTTGTCCGACGCGACGGGTTATCCCCCAACCTGCAGGTTGTCCTTTTCCAAAAAGTATAGTATTATAGTATTCCAAAAATAATCTTCAGAAATGATTTAGCCTTAGAAAATAATATCCAAAGTTTAATATAATTCATTCCAACCTTTATAGTTATCCAAAATACCTCTATGTAGACTTTCTCTAAAAGGTCTCTAAATTTCAAATTCAATTGTAACATCAGATTCTCCAAACAAAGTAAAGTTTCTCTTATTGTCAAATACTCAAAATATTATTACCTTCATCATATAAAATCCTTAATGAAAACAACATGTACTGCAGTACAATCCTTATATATATATAACACATTATCCTTATAACCAAAAATATAATCCTTGAGTCCAAAAGCACCAATACATTAATTATTATACTTCAACTATAGTAACAGCATAAGATTATCCTTGATCCCTTGGCCTTTTTCTGAGGTAATTTTCCCTGACGCTTAGGGCATTCATTTGCATAATGCCCCATTTCCCTACAATTGTATCATTCAACATTGATAGCCTCTTTCTTTCCCTTGAAATAACGAGCCTGGTGACCTTTTTCTCCACATTTATAACAAACTCCCATTCCATTTAGGAATGTACAAGGGTGATTCTTCCCACAATTATCACATAATGGAAAATACTTCTTTCCCTTTTACCCTTTATCTATCTCTTGTTCCAATTTTCTCTTCTTCTCTTTCTTTACTTTGTTGTCATAAGACTTAGAGAATTACATTTCTATCTTGATAGCACACGAGACTATATCTTCGTATGTTGAGAAAGATTGTGATACTAATGCTCAATGGAGAAACGGTTTTAACCCATCAAAGAAATGATCGATCTTACTTCATGGGATACGTATATAATCTACAGCATGCCTTGCTAACCTTGTAAAGTTAGCCTCATACTTTGCGACATTCTCATCCTCCTTCTGCCTCAGACTCAGAAATTGCCTTTCCATATCTGCTCGATGGTCATGTGGAAAGTATTTTTCTAATAAAATTTCTTTAAACTCCCTCCATTCCATACTTGATACTTCTTCGTATTACTTTGTATTTTGAATCAATGACCACCATTGATCGGCATCTCCAGTGAGGCAGTAAACTGCCATGATAACCTTCTCCCTTTCGCTACTCCCCAAGGCGTGGAATATTTTCCATAAGGAGTTTATCCATTGCTCAGATACTAATGGACTTGTACCCCCATTAAATGTTGGTGGTTGTTGCCTCTTGAAGTGGACTTACATTGATCCTCCATGTTGCGGATCAGGGTGATCCATACAAGTAAGGTTATTATTCATAACCTGAGTGAGTTGTCCCAGTATGGTGATAGGTTGATTAGCACCAGTTGTATCTCCAGCTCCACAATAATTATCTTGAGCAGGAGGGAAATCCCTACATGGAGTGTGTGCATTTATACGGGTTCCATTCCTCCCACTAGGCGCCATTTCTAAATAATTTCATAAACTAGATTAGTTTATGAATCAAAATACAAAATAATAGACTTGGAAAACACCTAACATAAATAGAACTATTTATGGATATAATCCATAATCATAAAAATGTTTTCTTGAGGACTTACATACTCATAAACCCTTTATAATGGTTTGAAAATGAGAATTATCTTAAGCATATCCCCCGGTAGTGTCGTAACCAAGAGTGCAGCAAGGCCCGTTGTCGTGCACCAGTTCCCGTTTGAGTCTCGCTCAAAGCGGTGTTTTTGGGTTTTACCCCTAGGTACATCTGTGCCAGAGCTGCCTCTACCTTCTCATATCCAGACAGGGATGTATTTCTTAGAAAACTCACAAAATATCTTTAATACCAAAATTCTAGGAAGTTCTTCTATACTAATCCTCAAAGTCTATCTTTGGGCTATGTGCTCTATCAGAGTTTATCTAAATCTAGCATCCAAGGTTAGTACTAAACTGCCTCTGATACCAACTATAATGTGCCGACCCCAGCTACCCAGAGTCGGTGCATTATTGCGTAACATTGGCATGATCACAAAAGATCAAGTCTCAAAAGACCGATTAGTATAGTAGCCTTAGAAACACTAGATACACTCATAAGTCTTAAATTACATCATAAAGTAAATCAAAACTACAAAAACATATTTTCTTCATATCCCCTCATACTATCCCTGCAAGTTAATCATAATATACCTCTTCACATCATGGAAAAATTAAAACATTGGAAGGGGTGAGCTCAGATTATCAGTAAGGATAACAATATAGTGGAAGCATTCATAAATAAACATAAACATTTAAGGCAATGTATAAGTAAAACAAAAGCCTTTTAAACTTTAACTTCAACATAATATGGAAAAATTAAAATGAGATAATTCCATTTACTTCTTCACATGGATATTCTACTGGTTGAATAATCACATGAAATATCAATAACCACTTTCATAATAATGGAATGCATAATTCCATACTATCATAACCACGTAGACAAGGCCTCGTGCCAAGAATACAAATAAGATTTTGTCAAAGCCTCGTGCCAAGACACTAGTTTGTCTCAAGAGACATGCCGATGGATCGAGGAGCTATAGCGGGCTCCACCCGTCACTTATTAAGTCTAATGCATTACTCATATGAATAGGTTTAAACATATCATAAACCATAACATAATCGTGTAACATAAAACTTGAATAAATGAAACATAACATTTCCACATTTCAATCACAAGATATCAATACAACACATTGATATAATAAAAAAACATTCAAAACCATTTTCAATACCAAAATAAAAGAAAATTAAATCTTGGTATTTATTTCTCATTTAAAAAAATTATGGCTTATAGAGGAAGCCGAAACTCAAATAATAGTCACGACGGTGAAGAAGTCGGTGTCTCCGTATACGTAAGAAAAAACATTCCTTCTGTTGTTTAGTAAAAACGATTCGCATAAAATGATTCATTTTGAATAAAAGTTAAAGTCAAAGGGGTTTATAAACCATATAAAAGAAAGTTGTGTATAAAACCAAATATGCCTCAATAAGGTCATTTATTTAAATAAAATAGATCTATTATGTGTATTCACTATAAGTACACATAATGAAAGTAAAAATACAAGATAGGACATAATAATATCATGACATAATTTGAATGTAGGAGATTAACCCAAGGAACAAAAATTGGGTTAAGAAGTTCCCCTACCTCGTGTCCCACTTCACTCGACCGTTCTTTAATCTCCTGAATAATAAACTAGAGTTAATTTTTATTTTCTTAGTAACCTTTTTCATTTTCATTATTCCTTTTATATCACTTATTACCATGTTATGAACATTATGTAATTATTTAAGTTAATAACGGTCATTTTGTCGATCTTTGGTACTTTAGTCAAAAATAAACTTCTTATAATTACAAGTTGTTCATGTGGTGAAATATCTATTATATCCAGCATTATATTCATGATTTAGATATCATATATATCATATATATACAGTATATAAATTCTTTCATAATAATACATAACATTTAGAGGTAATAAATGAAATGCACCGTTAATGGAGACAGTAAGCCGTACGTACGCATGAAGGCTACTTTCATTTCTATTTCGTATTTAATGGAACTAAATCATGATGATATAAAGGTATATTATAATTCCAATATAATATCATATATAATATCATTTTCTCAATCCTTTATACATCCCACATATGGCATTAATGATTAAAATCACTTTGAGGGGGCGGTAGTCCGCACTTCCTAAAATGAAGATATCGCGTTTACCCATAATGGAAACCATAATCGTATGACATAAATGAAAAATACAGAAGATTAAGTAAAACATAAACATATTATATATCATATATAAATATAGTTACATCTTAATGGCCACATATGAAGGTTTTATATGAGTGTTGAGCAATCATCGTTTCATGAGGCAGAAATTCGCCATCCACAGAAACTGGTAACTCTTTTTGATTTTAGCTCAGAGGCTTCCTTGGGAAGACTTCTGCCCAGAGTGAGGATTCTATGAGTAAGAGTGGGATGTGGAGAGACAAAATGGGCAGTGCGTGTCCAAGCCAAAGGCTTGAGAGGTGTGGGTAAGGTGGTAGAGGTGGGGGCCTTTTATAAGAGGAGAGGAGGGGCACTCTTGGAAATTTATAAAAGGTTACTTTATTATAAAATTCTTTTCGGATTTAAAAGGTAAAAAATTATATATTTCTAGGATAAGGTAATAGGAGTTCGAAATCCACATATCCAATAGGTTTTTGACATGTTTAGGTCTTAGATTTTACATTATCTTTGCATTTTATTTAAATCATTAAATAATGAGGTAATCATTGCATCGTCATGGTGTCATAAATAATTTAATTTATTTAATGTCTAAAAATTATAAAGAAAAATCATTATGTAGGAAATATTCTTAGATTTATAATTAATATTTATAGTCAAAAATATGACTTGTATTACCCCATTTAAAAATTGTTTTAGTAAAACAACTCATGTTTGTGACATTTTTATTTTAACATTAAATAAAAACTTTTTAATGTAATTTTCCTACCAAAGTGGATCCATGGGGTCCCCAAGATGATCCATTGATTTTTGTGGTCGTCCATGACTCATCCAATATGGTTAGGACTAGTGTAAGGGTATTTACATATTTTTATAATATCATTTTTACCTTGAATTTCACTAATTACCTTTAATTGCGATTAATTAAACTTAAAAGTTACTATTTACCAAAAATTATTTTAATCCCATTGAACCACATTTTACTTCCTAATGACAACCATGTATGTCAGATTTTTGAAAATCAAATCACAGAAGTGGTAATGTTTCATTTAAACGAAAAATCAGTTTTTTAAATACCACTTAGTGGTTTCACTATTAATCAAAAATTGAAGTTTTTTAGAACAATGCCAAAATTTCACCCTAAGCTATAATTGATATTCCGAATTAAAAAATGATGTATATTTTAAAAAATTACAAACATATAAGTTTCATTAATTAATTTTATAATTAATTCCTGTTGTCACAACTAATAGCGTGTATTTAAGAAACAATATATATCAAAAGATTGACAATTGTTTATACCCAATTTCAAAGTGAAATTAATTCTAATGACCACCATTGGATAAAATGGTAAGAATACATTTTAATTCTAATTTAAAACCACTCTATAGTATAATTTATCACTATAAATTATTTTTATTAAAAAGTTGTTTTTAAGTATTTTTCACTATTCATAAAAAATTGGAAGTTCTTAGAAAAATATAAAAAATTGAACATAGGCTATTTTTGATATTCTGAATCCAAAAATGAAGTCAATATTGAAATATAAAATATATATAATTCAAAAAGTGGGTATTACTATTCATAATGGCTATTTTGATTGGTCGCGGTTTGTTAGAATCTCGAACTTGCGTACAACGCAAGTTATTGCATTATTGATGGAGAAGCGTATCGTCGAAGATTGTGGTGTTACAATGTTCATTATATCGTAGCTATGAAATTTTCAATAAGATCCATCCCATATTCTGAGTGGGCACAATCATGAATTTGATCCAGGTTTATTAATGATTGAATGGACATTTCAGATAGTTTATTATGAAACCATGGTACTTTATGGGAGGATGAAACATTTATTTCGTGTTCTATGGTATCTCGATTCTGATAATCATGATATGTGGGAGATGTAGGTGTTGATGGGAGAGAAGTGGCTTCATCTTCTTGGTAATGAGGATTTTTCATAGGCTTTTGGGGAAAAAATAAATTTATGGTGGGGAGGTTGTAACATCGAGTTACAATTTTGAGGCATTCATAAACCCTCATTTTTATTGATCATTCTGTGGATTTCATTTTTGGTGGATTCAGATGAAATTTTAATGTTTTTGTAAATTTCTGTGTTATTGCATGATTGGTACATGGTTGGCGCATGGCTTACTAATCTTCGGGCCATCTCAATCCAAAAATGTGTAAATTGGAATGTTGGATTTGCATGGTTTGTGCACTATTTACTAAAAAGTGCACACTAACCGTAGAAACCTTCTGGAACATTTATAATAGGCTCATGTCTTGCACATTGTTTTTCTAAACCGTGTTCCTATTCTAAGAAAAATGTACATATGATTTTATATTTAATACAAATTTTAACTATAATATATTGATTCCAATTTTTAGGACCATGATAGACCTCCTTCGACCCAAACTCATTTCCCCCTTCCTGATCTCTCCAATGAGGATTATTGTCCCCTTGGACACCTCCTATAAGTGATATTAAGCAAGGATAATGATGGTCAATCCCTTTTCGGTTAGTTTCCCCCTCCCATTCTTGATTATACATGATTTCTATCATTGTCTGCAGATCTCTATAGATCCTTATGTTTAATTATGTATCTAAAACCCACTATTTTTGTGTTGTTAAGCTAGGTTTGGTCATCATTTCCCCAAATTATATTGTTTTCATTCTTCTATGGAAAATCTAGATTAAGGATTGACTATTCTTAATCTAACAACTCCACGGTAGGTTGTTTTATTATTATTAACAATTCATATTAACAATAAATTTTTATTTTTAATTAAATGGATGATATAAATGATTTTTTTATTTTTAAATTTCATTCAATGGATTTATTAAAGACCAAATTCTATTGAATTGGTGTTTTTGAAAAAAAATAGGATTCTGGTATGAAATTAGAAAACCCCAAAATCAATTTAATTGGTGACTATTTATGAAATTTGTGAAATTTAAATTAGTTAATTTAAATTTTGGTTTTGATAGAAAATTTTTCAACTAAATTATAGAATTTAATATTGGAAAAATTGATTTGGTGGAAGGTTTAAAAAATCCTAATTCCATTGAATTGGGGGTTTGTTATTAATAATTGATGTAATGTGTTTGAAAAATTATATTGTTGAATTTAATTTCTAAAAGTGGGTTGAGAAGATTCATGATTTGGTTTCTAATCCTTCTTTATGAAAATTGATTGTTTAATCATATGATATAAACCTTATGGTTTCAAATTTGTGAAATTTCATGTTTTTTTTATTAGAAACCTATTGTTGGTTTTAAAGGGGAATTGGCATGTTTAAAATGGAGAATACTTCTTTATTTTATTTTATGAAGTTATAAAATTAATTTCCCATTCTTATTTTTTAATTGAGTACATGAAAAACTACGGTAGTTAGTGATTTATTTTGGATAGAACTTTATGGAATATAATGTTATAAAAAATCCTACTAACACATCACACCCCTTAGGAGATGGTGATGAGTCCTATTTGGGTTGATTTATGAGGGATGTTTGTATACAAATTTTTCTTGTTTCACAGTTTTAGGTCCCTATAGACTGGAACTATCGTACCTATTTGGTATATGAAAAATTATCACACATGTTTGTATTTTAAATGAATATATCCCATTGGTGTAAAATATTATACATTCCGTTTGAATTTATATAAAATCTTTTATATAGAATTATTTGTTCAATTCATTTTTAAATAGTTCATTTGGGTAAAGAATCATTTGATTAATGGAAAATTCCATCTTTTGAAGTGTATTTTGATCATTTCAAATGTGAAGCATGATGTACTGTAGTGTTTCTATAATTTGAAATGTAAGAATGATTTATTTAAATATGGTTTTGAAATTCCATCCATTTTTTTAAATTGAAATAACATTATTTAGTTAATTTTATATTGGCCTCTATTATGGAATCATTTATTAATTGTAAATTCTACCATTCATGTGTTTGTATATTATATCATTCCATGTACGATCAAGGGAAAAATCTCTTCGAGTTGGATCTAGCTGTTGAACCTTGGACTTGGTAAATTGTGTCATTGGGGGCCTGGTTTGTTATGTAGTAATCTTGTTGTAAAACATTGTCCAATAAAGCATATTTGACTTCTGGTATATTACTTCTAGTGGGGTTTATTTTGATTTATCTATTGCGTTTTGTCTTTTACTTCTTCATTGTTAGTGGAAAAATCATTCCTAGTTTATTTTTATATAATGTTAGGTGCAATTAATCAACCAATGGGAATTTGGAACGCCCTTCAGGCTATATTAAGGATCATTCTATTATCTGGTTTCCAAGGTACATGGTCTGGTTCATGATAATATCCATGTTTAATATGGTTTTGGAATTTGATATTTCTCATATTGATTTTTTGGCTAAGAAGGGTGGGTTTTTAGAAGTAGATGGTGTTTAAGCATATGGTGTAAGATGATGTTTCGATTTCTAATAATTAATGATCTACATAGAATAATTCCAATAATTAAATGAAAATAATATTCATATAAGTGAGATGATGGAAATGATGGATGAAAATATTTGGGAATTACTAGATAATATTTAGACGGTATCTTGTGTAATCTATCCAGGGGCTCTCTTACGGAAATGCATTGGCATGAGTTAATGTCCATACACTAGAGGATTTGGAGTTAGTGATTATGGTGGAAACCCCACATTAACATTATCTACTAGAAAATATTCAAGGATTATTACTATATTTGACTCACCCACTTATATTGATCTGAGATATTCACATTGAAGAATGGTGTAAGTGTGAAATAGATGAGTATACTTTTAAATCACTAACATGATAAAATCATTGATGGAAAAATATTCCATGATGAGACATGATCACTATTGTTTTTCATGAGATTACCCTCTCAATATGTATAGTGAGTAAATTCAAACATTTTAATGATGACACTAGTTATCCATCAGATTGTATGAATGTTTTTATGTTCATTTTTCCTAGATGAGAAATTCACATCAAGTGAATTTTGGAGAATTCTTGAATTCATCAATAGGGTGACCATTGGTTTTCTGTCACTAAGAGACAAATGTATGGATCAAATATTATTCCAAATATGAAATTTAAAGTGATTAATGAGTGGTGTTATGAATACCCTTGATGAGTTTATGGAGCATATAGACCAAATCCCTCATTGTATCTGCTCATGGAGGGGCCTGCTAGACATACTATGAAATTTCCACCTATATTAGCATGAGAGAATAAATAGTGTAGTAAACTCCTTTATAAGAGGACACTGACTCGTGGTGTAGCATTAAACATCATGAATATAATTTCATGGTAGTTGATGGAATCATAGTGGAAAAGTAGCATCACATTGCTTTATACGTCTAGAAATGGGATTTCTACCTGGTTAAATAAAGAGGTGAACACTATAAGAAAATATATATTTAATTACATCTTTTTAGTGGTGGTTTTAAAAACTGATGCTAAATATATTCCCATAAAAAATTTGTGGTGGTTTGAAAAACCACAGTTAAATTTGGTGTTTTATAACTATAATTTTTTAAAAATAATTGTGGCTTTTCTGAAATCTCTATGAAATAGTGGAATCTTTTTATAAACCACAAATAAGTAGATGTGATTTTTAACACCGCTGTTAAATTAATGGTAAATAATATAATATATAATATATTTAATAATTATATATTATATATTATATATTATACATTATATATTATTTCTTATATATTATTTCTTATTTATTATTTATTATCATATATATTTTTTTATAATTTTAATTAATTAAATTTTTTATTAATAAATATTTATTATTAAAATTTAATTATAATTTTATAGTTGAAATAATTTTTCAATAAGTTTAATATAATATTTCTGCATCAAATAAACATAATTTTTTGTCCAAGAGTCCATTTAAGCTCTATAACCAGTTAAATAAAATCTTCAGAAATGATCTAAAACCACATTAGATAATAATTATTTATTAATTAAAAGAATAAAATTTATTATAGTGTTAATAAAATATGAAAAAAAACATCAACTTAAATTGAACATAAATTATTATCCAGGTTTCTATTTGGGATCTACCATATATGAAATTAAATCATGTGAATATATCTAAACACTAGTGACAGGGGGAACCCCACCTCATTTTTCGACAACAAAGTCCTATAATGCCTCCAAAATTGAGTTTTAATTATGGTATCAATTTTTTTAATATTTCATAGAATTTCATCCTTGTTTAACGGTATCTTACTATCTTTTTCAGTGGGGATTGAATTTAATCTCTTAGATTACATTCATACAAACATTATGGTTTTTATGAATTAACATTTTTCAAAATTTATTTATATTTACAATTACATATTTTAATATTTTCTTATATTGTATTATAAAAATGGTATAAATACATATTTAAATAGAAATGTATTTTTAAACACATAAACCTTATGTAATTAACTTTTTTTATATAAATAAATAAATATCTTTAAATATAGTATATAAATGAATTTATAAATTAAAATTATATGAATATATATATACATTAATATATAAATAATGTTTATATGTACTATAACTAATGGAAATGGGACTTTGGGTTTAAAATTGATATTTATAAATAGTTTCCAATAGGTTTGTTCATGGAACTGGGAACACCCTATAGTTATGTATCTAAAAGGGACCTACTTTAAAAAGGTAGGTGCTCACTGGGAGGTTTGTTTAGCGACGCTTAAGAACCTGCATTCGTCAAGAGGATGAGAGGTCAGTCTCATCACACCCTTTTGGGGAGAATTATTTCTGATTGTGGGACTCTCTTATATATTTATGACATATTCACACATACATTATTAATTCCCATGTATGATGACGATTACCCCAGAGTTGACAATCAGTTATTATCATGTACGGGGTATAAAATCATTTGTATGTATCTGAGGTTCTTCATCAATGGAGATATCTATATGTATCAATGGTTCTCCGTCAATGGTATACTCTATTTTACTACCTAGAGATTCTTTGGTCATTATTACAAAGACCTTTTTTTCCAAGACACTTAGTGGGATATTTTATAGTATATCCTCATCGAGGGAGACAGGGGTTGTTTTTATGTCAGGATCAGACCAATTAATTTATTTCCTATGTATCAATTTGAAATTAATCTAATCCCGTGTAGTTCGGTGCAACTTAATTAGGCACATCATACCTTTTAAGGTTGTGTGATAAGGAACCAACCTTATATTTTAATTTTATGTGGCGAGGATGTCTAGGTGGATTGTGCCTATTAAAGGGTTGCTAAGGGGGATATGCCTATGTTGCTCAAGGAACATTGAAGGGATATGAATTTTGATGTTGAATTCAGACCATTCTGGAAATATGTCTTATATTGAATAGGGTGTATTAGATTTTTTGTTTGAAACTCCAAGTGGATTATTACATATCCCAATTGGATGAGAATGACATACCATGTAGTTTGGGTATGTCTTGTATTGGAGTTTAACCCATTAGGTGGATTAATTTGGGGATGATTCATACAGAGGATTCCTTTTTAAAAGGAACCATGATTAATGTCCTAACTCAATGTGGATTGGGGATTAACCCTGGGCTTACATCTCTATATAATTTATGAACTAAGTAATTTGTGATTGCTTCTTACACCTAAGGAGGATTCTTATTGATCTCAGGACTTAACATGGATTTCTATGTATTATTGTTAGCAAGAATCAGAGTTCACATAGTTAAATATGTCGCATGGATTGGGAATATGTTGTGACCATCATTGCCCATATGCTCACATGAGTCATGCTTAGTGTGGAAAAAAAGGATAAACATAAGATCCACCAAACCATAATATTACCTCTATCAACTCATGAACATCACGATAAAAACCCAAATTGTGAGTGATAGGCAGTTAAGTGTTGTCATTTTCTCTATCATTTATACACCAATGAAATATGAGTGGGACAATAGTGGAGGAGGCTGATGTTATGGAACTTCACACTCTTCACATTAAATCGAGGAGGGAATGAAGGTGATAGAAGCAGAGGTATAGAGGAAAATACTATAACCACTTATGAAAAATTATAAGGGATTACATCAGGAGAGATTCCATATAATCAGTTCTAAATAGCTATGAGGATCTAATTCCATGTGAAAATGAAAAGAGAGCATAATCCTAACCCTCCCCATTGGGAACTACAGAATCCAAGCCTCAACGATGATGTGGGAAGGACATGGACCTAACCCATATATCTGAGAATAAAAACACCCTAAATCATTCCTTGGGGAAAGGGTCATGATTACTATTGGGATACAAACCCACACGCACCTTGAGGACCCTGACTGAACAATCATAAACATAATGGAAACCTCTAACCATTGGAATACAAACACAAGTTTATGGCACAATGGTGTTCTACTCTCCATGGTTTTTCATGTTAAGAGTTATTGGTAGAGGTTTCATGTTATTCCCTTTCAAACATGAGACCTAGAGAAGAATATTATTTACCATGGATGACATTGAAGAAGGACTCATGAACAGTTCGCGCATGCTGGTGATTATGGCAGATCTTGGAGGCTCATGTAGGAGGTTTTCTACGCGTGTAGGATTTAGTGAATTGTTAGCACCTTGGACAATAGACCACCTAGGAAAAAAAATTCAGAGGCCTTTATCGATTATTAAAGGGTCTCCATAGTTGTTCCTAAAGGAAAGTCACATTGTTCCCTAGTTCAGAAAAGGGAACCCCGGGCTAGTCTTCATGAATCAAGGGTTAAGAGAATGAATAATTCCAGTGTTGTTTATTTGAAATCATTGGAGGAATTTATCTTTAAAATTCCCCTTTAATTTCTTCTAATTTATATGTTATAGATCTACCTATAATGTTATCGAGGGTTTGACTGATGCACTAGGGTGAACAGATAGTCGTCTGGCCTTCAGAAACACTCAACCTCCAAAATTAAGACCAAAATTTCCTATTTATCAAAAAATATGGGACCCTGGGTGTTGGTGTAATCTCGTGTACATGTTTCACATAGGTTCTTGCACATTTCTGTCACATTTTGTTCCATGTATGTACTTTTCACATCGACGGTTCTTGGTAGGCTTGCATGAATGGGTTTTGGGGCCTTTTAAAACCATGACCTTTTCCACTTCTTACCGTCTCTTTTCCCTATGGTATTTCCCATTATTGTTTTTTCATCCACTTGAAAACAATTTTTGAAAAACACCCACCCCACTCATAATTTAATCTGATATAAAAGCGGAGGGTCTGATCCGGAGTTAAAGGGAGGAAAATGATAAATTGTTCAGAAAAGTTATTCATGTAGGGATTCCACAATAGTAGTCTGCCTTAGTCAATTGCTGAGAAAGATTGTACATTTAGGTCACACAAGGAGGATTCCTTGCATAATAAGAAGGTCCTCATTTCAGTGATAAATACTCATGACTTGAAATTTTTAGGTCTCCCTATGATAGTCTCCATCACTTGTATTCCACATAGGTATTTCACTAATGATTTATTCACACAGACCAGTTATGTAATTGGTTGTGCAATGAAATGGTGTGGTATAGTTACTTGAATAAGGTTCATGACAGATGTATCTTCGTGAGACAATAGTGTGATTCACCTAAGTTAACAACTTACACCAAGTCAATCCTTTTCCAAATTTTCATTCATTCATGGATTTCAAAAAACTGAGCCTACTTTTTATTGAATCTGAGACTTTATTGTATGTGAAATAGTCTAAATTGAAGTTTTAGTTTCTAATGAACGTTCTAGTATACACATTATGGAGATGACCAATGTCATAGGGAGTGATTATTACAATGGCTGTGATACAACTCTTCATGATATAGACTGATCATTAAATAAATCTCACCATAATTTTATAAAGAGTTAAAATATTCCAATTTATGGTTATGGACATATGTGGGAGTTCATCACATTGGCTCCAAAAAAACTACCTCATAGTCTCTTCATTTTAAGATAACAATTATTCCACAACTGCCACCATTTCTTGCAGGGTACATATATAAATCTAGGGAAATCATCTATGACATGTTTTATACATCATATCCCATGCACATCAGATCTAAAACAACACATAGTTGAATTAAAGAAGAATGTATATTCATCCATCTTTCAGGATTCACATATAGATCTGTTGATGGCATGGAATAAGGTTTGGTACTTATGCAAATGAGGGGGTTTTAATCCTGCATGGATGTGGGGACATTGGATGTGAAAAACCTATAAATAATTCCAAAAGTATAAAAAAGTAGTTGCAATTTATGAGGCCATTTGGGTACGGTGGACTTATGCATATATGAATGATGAGTTTGTTATGGAGATTTTTTTCCAGTAGAGTCAACAGATGAATTCTTTTCATCCAATTCATGTAGAAGTTGGCATCAGTTTGTGGTATGTTCATAAGATCTTTGGGGCTCTGATCCACATAGAAATGTGTTACTAATTAATCCCTATGAGGTTGATATCATATAATACCAACAAGATTCTAGCTTTATCACTTGAGATACTAGAATTAGCTCATGTTATTAAAAAGGCATACCACTGCTTAAAAAGGGATATTCATCTAAAATAATAGATGGATACATTCATGACATAGAAGGGTGAAGTCACCACTTTCTATATTCATTATGAGATGTCCCAAAGTGGTCTAGAGATTCATACCTGGGAACATATGGACAATTACTAAAAAAAGAAGAATTTGATAATTGGGGAAAAGAATTCCAGCCCAATATTTTCGATAAGACAGGTCTTGTGGGATTTTGGCCATGTTTCTTTTCATATATGTTCTGCCAATCTATGATTACTAGGGTCACATAAGGGAAGGAACATTAACTATAGTGGCCAAGAAATTAGAGAAAATGTTTTTGGGGTTGGCCACCCCTATTTTTGATATATCCATAGGAGCCTATTGCATTTTCATATAGTGAAATTTACTTTTAGAATTTTCGAACTGTTCCTATATTTGAAGGGTTGGATTTTAGCCCACATTAGATATTACTCCTTGAAAAGGGGGTCATGGTCCTCAGAAATGAGTTTAGACCCTAGGTCCAAGTGGTATATAGTATTCCACCCTTGTCATTAAAACCTCCTAAACACCACACAAGTCTGATATTATTTAAGGAGTTCAACATCATTCACCATTGTATTCCTACCATAGAGTGATTTACTAACAATGGGAAGAAAAAAAATTAATCATAGGTCAAACATGATGGATGTTAGGGAAAGTGTATTGGTTACCATGATTGATGGTGAGATTATATGTGATACGTATGATCCTTACCAGTTTACACACCATTTTAAGTTCCTACAAATATTAAATGTATCCCCCACAGTTCACATCACTTTAGAAAAACATTAAATGGTGTCTTGATAGCTATTGATACTAACAACCATTGAATTTCTGGAGGCAGTGATCGGCCTTCCTACAAAGGATGCAACTAGAGAGTTAACCCCATGGTATATCGAGGAATTTATTTCATCACATCCTGAAGGGGTACTGGAAAAGTTTCTTCCTAATGTAGGACGAAGAGGTGGTCAGTAAGGGTTCCCCTATATTGGAATGTGTTTCACCTCTTTCATAGGTTTCTTTATCCACATACGTGGCTGATGAGGATGATAAGGTTTGAGGTTTTCCCAAATGACCTCATGATTGAATTAATACACCACTCTAAATCATAAGGGATACACTAACTGAGAAGGAACCAATGAGGTCTAGTCATCTTCACCAAGAAGAGACCTAAGATATGTTTTCTTATATGTCATATATGATGGAGAGGGTTAGTAAACCCATGAAATACAAATCTATCAGTTCATCTTTGTAATAGGTTGACATGAATTATGAATTTTTTTGACCATAGGTAGTCCAATATTAGCATGAAATATCTTCTCATTCTAATATTACATGGAATATTATTTTTCTATCGGTTGTGGATTCCAAATATAGGAGTGACTAAGGCCTCATATGATATTTTCTTTGAGGAAAATCTTTCTGAGGTTAGTATTTCTAATTAGGCGCTAGATATTTGTATATATGAAAATTATGACTAAATTCCAGATATGATATAGGTGGAGGATATTGTGAAATGGGAAAAGAATGAAGTGGCTGACAAACCCTATTCTGAAGAATGGATTGAGAATATCGATCCCAGGGATGTATGATTCCTTTTCCTTCCTCTCATTTCAATTCCTCTCACATAAAACAAATATGGTTGCTAAGTTGTAATATCATCCTAGTATACAGTGTACTAAGGAAAAAACAACACAGGTCCCCTCAACGCAATATGACTTGAATGGAATTCGGATAGGGGATGATAAACCACCCATGAATCAGAATATTTATCCATATGTTAGTAAGTAAAATAGGATGAGATGGGTGGAGAATAACCATATCCACCAATAATACCCGCATTTATGGAATTTTATGTTATCCCTCATTAAATGAAGATGAATAGGATGGAATACTAAGTGGTTAAATCCTAGGATAAACACCTTCCCAATAATGGTATGTCATCCTATAATCATTAATATCTTCCCAGGAAAAGATTATAATATTGCTTCTATTGTAGGATCTACTTCCATTTCCACTCTCAAGGAACATAAAAATGATCTTCTATGAACTAAAGATGGAACATTGGGACATGTGTAGATCACTACGAGTAAATTCCCCCCCCCGACTAAAGGAGCAATGATGTTAAATGATGTATCATCTATTACTATCATTATTATTGTTGTTGTGGAGAGGGAGGAGAATTCTGGTAATGTCAAAGGACCTACATAATAATGTACATGTGAATTACTAACTTTTACAATTATGATGTTTAATGTTAACCTAATGAACCAGAGAACCCTATAATGACTAATGATGACCCTGTAACTGTCACTAAGGATGTCATTCGGTGTCTCAAGCCGTCATAGGAGGGTTGTATGCTAGGTTAGGAGATGAATATTTTGATCGCCTCAACGGGTGAGATTACCACAGATTTAAATATGTTAATAGATTTCCTAAAAAACCTTGGAATTTCCATTGATTAAATACAAGAAAAAAGTAATAAAATTACAACTTCAAAAAAATTAGGAAACTAAATAGGGAATTAGATGGGCATTAGTCTTTGTGTTTTGTGCAATGAATATTTTTATGCCTGATTCCCTTATCATGATCGATTGGAATATTTAGCTCCATCTATAAAGACTATATAGTGACCCGATCTTAAAATTGATTAACATTACATAATTTTTTTAAAATACATAATAAATTACACAAATAGACAAATGTATACCGTACTAGTCTAGTGGATTTGGAAACATGGAAACATAGACACTAGTATATAAGCAAGATACATTATCTCCAACTAGTTTCTTCATGACTAGAACTCATATAAGAGATATCAAACATAATTTATATAATCAAATCTTGGGGGAATTAAAACTTAAAAAGGAGTGAGCTCATATTATCAGTAAGGGTAAATAATGGAAATGTGTAATAATAATGATAATCATAAGGGTATGAGAACATGACCAATAAAATATAATATCATACCCTAAATATCAAAGATCATAAACATGAATCATGGAATAAATATTGACAATTAATAAGACATGAATCATAATGAAAAAAATATCAGACTCTATTAAATCATAACATAGGAATAAAAATGGAATTTTGGAAGACATGTAATCTTATAAAATTATTTCTATAGTAGCCATGGAATTGCTTCCAGGACCATCCAAGAAGTATAGGTTCACTCCCCATACCATCTGGGTGGTCATGGTTCACTCCCATTAACATCTTGGTTACATGAGTTTATTCTTCATACCATATTGGTAGTCGTAGTTTTCTCTAATGGCCATATTAGTAGCCAAGGATCATTCCAAAGACAATCTTAGTCTAAATCATGAGATATAAATCTTTACCCAATGCATTAGAGAGATATATAGGTCCCACCAATATCATAGTTAAATCATTCATACATGTGCCATAATATCTTATATAATCATAATATAACCCATGAAATAAAATGGTTATTAATAATATGTAATCATATAATAAACTATGGAAATATATAGGTTTCATAATTTTTTCATCATAAAAATAACATAGGAAAAGAGGACTGTTTTGATGGAATATAACATGTGAAAGGGAAACAGTTTTTATAAGAATAGTGACATCAATATATACACTATTTAGAGAAAGAATATTAATGGAAACGTTGAATAATTTCCCTCGTAATTCCTGAGTAACACCAATGGATTTTATCTTATATGAAAAATAATTTTTCAAAATATTTTAAAAACATTTCGTGAGGGAAATATCCTTTCTACATTGAAAATGATTTCTAAAACAGAAAACATTTTTTATTTTTCTTTGGAAATAGCAACAAAATCATATAAAGGAAAAATTGAAAGCCATAAAAAGTATTTAAAATTGTTTTCCTTGATAATGGCCTTCAAGTATCTTTTGAATAAATTTTAGAAAATATTTTTTAAAAAATGGTTTTTAATACAATATATTTTTGACTGGAGACAGGAAAAATCAGATTTTACATAAAAACATTATCTTAATTACCAATTATTGGAAAAATTTTCTAATGCATGTGGATATTTAAAAAAAAGATGATAAGGAAACACCAGAGTGTTATTGAGATATTGATCATTATATTTCATCAAAGGAAGTGTAAACATAAACAATATCCAAAAAACGATGAGATGGTCTCAATTCATTCGTATAACATTGTAACACGAGATCATAACATCCATGTAAGAAATAAAACATATAAGAAGATTAAAATATCACGAGAAAAATAAATTCATGATATAACATGTAAAATGGATGTATACAAAAGTCAAAAGATAATTTCGGTGAATAACAAAATATGATTCACAATAAAGGGAAATTGAGAAAAAACTATTCTACCAATTTGAAATTATTTTAAACAAAATCTACATGAAAGAAATATCATTAAATTTATATGTTAATAATCATAAATTTACATTTACTATACATATAATAAATTCATTTTAATTACATACACCATACAAAAGAAAAGTTTGGCTAAAATAGCATGTATCTCATAGAAATAAAAAGTGAGATAAATCACCTTACCTTATGTATTCCCATTCGTCATACTCATTCAAAACAATAGTATAACAAATATAAATTTAGGATAACTATTTTAATGAAACATATTATTATATATAATACCATATATGTTTTGATTATGACCTTATATTACTTTCTTATTAACCATCCTATGTTAATGTTTCACTTTAGGTAAAATTTTCTTTGTTCTTCGTATGTGTCTTAATTTGTTATATTGTTATTCCTTATAATTATATCATTATTAATAAATGTAAACATTTATTGAGATATTTTATATATAAATTTTTTCTGAATTATATTAATATAAATAATATATAAGTATGAAATGGTATACACCATGCATGGAGACGGTAAGTTGTACGTATGCATGAACGGTGTTTCCATTTTTATTGTCGTATTGAATGAAATAATGAAAATTTCATATGTATATATGTGTGTGTGTGCGTGTGTGCGTGTGTGCGTGTGTATATAAATTTATTACATTATAATTATTATATAATATATATCATATGATTTCACTAAACACATTCTTAATGTTTTCCATTAAGTGTGCGAATGAATCACATCGCTTTGAGGGGGCGGTATTACACATTTCCTCAAATGAAATTATTATATTAACACCAAATATAAATTAATAAAGATATATATTTTAAAACTAAAAAATTAAAAATAGAATAAACATAATATATAATATATATAAATAGAGTGGTTATCATAATTTTCGCTATGGGAGGTGGTAATGAAAATTGAATAATCATTGTTTAGTGGGGTGGTCGTTCGCCATACACATAAACAATATGTTTGTTACCCATTATATGGAGGTGTGTGTATGATATGTAAAAACATTATCATAAAAATATCATTTTATGTTGATTATATTGGTGTAGTTATAAAATAATGGTAAATTATGGTGTATGGGGTGGGGAAATAAAATAATAGAAAGGACATGATAGAAGATGTTACTTCTTAATCTGGTAACATCTAATGGTCTTAGCTAAAAGGTATCCTTGGATATATTTCGTCCCAAGGGGGTATACTAGGAGGTAGTAAGGGAATTTGGTAGCTCATTTTATCAGTGTTTTAGTGATTCAAGGGGTTTGAGAGGTGTGAGGAATTGGGAGGAAATGATAACTGTTATAGTGGATGAGGACGGAAACTTTTGTAAATTTTATAAGAGTGAATTACACCAACATTTTTCATGCTGCAAGTGGATCAAATAACAGTCCATAGCCAATAAAAGTGACTATAGGGTCAAAACATGGCCATCCAATGGGTTTTGGGAGTTTTTCTAGGTCGTTTTGGATCTTTAATTATAGGTTTAGTCCTTAGTTAAAATTAATTTTACCTTATTCGATGTAATTATATTAAATAACATACAATAATAATATGGGTAAAAAACTAAGTTATAATTTTGAGGTATTATATATTATTCAGAATACAAAGATATAATCCATTTTTACCAATTGAAAGAAATAATTGGATGAAATTAATTCAAAATTAAACTTATGGTCGGGTTGAAAATGTCGGATTTTAATGTAAAAATGATCAAAAGCATGCTAAGTTTTTATATCCACTTTTAATGTAAAATTGTTTCAAATTACCCACATTCTATTGAGTGATAAAATTGTATCTTATTAAACATTAAAACCATTTTAAAATCTAATTTAACCTCATAAATAAATTAGATGAAAAAATAGTTTTTCATTAGAATTTTGTATTTGTCACTATTCATCTAAAATGATGTTTCTCATAAATCCCCCCAAAAAATCACCCTAAACTAATTTCAACATTATAAATTCAAAAATTAATGTTATTTTATATAATTCAATTTCTAAATGTATCTAAAATTAATTTTATTATTGTTCACAAAGGGACATTATAAGCAGTTTATTCGAGAAACGGTATTTTTAAACATATTAGGACTTCACCAAAAATTATATATTTAATTATAAATATTTTTAACTTTAACCATATAATTATTTAAAATAAATGGGAATTAGTTTTTTCTATTCATATTACTGTGTTTAAAATCTAGGTTATATTTATCTCATTTAAATAATTATAACAAAAATTAATGTTTCATAGAAACATCAGGGTTGCGTGTAATGTACGCTAAGTCGGTGTTGCATGTAACATACACCAAGTAAATGTTCCATGTGACATATTCCATTTTGGTTTTGTGTAACGTACATCAAGTTGGTTCTATTTTAATGGAATTCCTAACTTAGTGCATTTCAAAAAATAAATGAAAATATCATTTATTCAAAAAAATCTCCTTAAAAACTCTAGGTGTAACATTATAACCCCCTATACATGAATTTATCCTTCTATATTCGTCAATTAAGTAAAAAATGAGGATTCTTATGCTCATATTATATGGAATTTCGAATTTAGCTTCTTGTAACTTCAGTTTTCTATATACAACATTGACCAGGTGAGTGGTCTTACTACGTAGAAATTTCTATCTATGATCAAGAATTTCAATAGGTTGATCCTCGTAAGAAATATCATACTCCAGCAGTATGACCAATGAGTTCATTACATGTGATGGGTCAGGTATGTACTTTTCAATATAGATATATATATATATATATCACATCATGGACTTGAGATATATTTCTAGGAAGTTCCATGTGATAGGTTACCATCATGATATGATCCAGAATCTAATAGTGGATGATATACATAGGGAGTTGTTTCCCATTCTTATTGAATCTCGTAACTTTCTTCTAGGGTGATATTCGTCAAAAAACCTTTCCACTAACATCAAATTCTATATCAAAGGGATGGCTATCAATATAAATTTTCTGCCAGCTTTGAGCTACATTGATATGTAGGTGAATGGTTCTAACCTTCTCGACCATTTCATTAGTAATCTCATGTCCCAATGGCATTATTTATCCAACTTTCCCCCAACATTTTTAGATCTACATCCCTTCCCATATAGGTCTTCATATGGGTCCAAATTAATGATTGAGTTGAATTTATTATTATATAGAATCTCAACTAGAGGATGGTGTTGATCCCAACATCCATTGGAATCTATATAACAATATATCAACATATCCTTTAGGGTTTGAATTGATCATCCAACCATCTATACAAGGATGATATGTAGTGATGAAACTATATTTTGTATCAAGTGCTTGCTAAATACCATTCCATAACAATGATGTAAACCTCGGATCCTGAATTGATATAATGGAATGTGGTACTCCCTATAATCTTACCACTTCCTTTATTTATATCCTAGCTAGCTAAAGCAAAGAAAAGTATTATATAATAGTGATAAGGTGTACTGACTTTTTAATGTGATCAAATACCACACTGATAGCATTAAAAAATTTAATGGTTTTTGGTAGTCGAATGACAAAATCCATAGTGATGTTCTCCCATTTCTATTCTGGTAGGGGTAATGGATGTAATATCCCCTTATAATTTTGTCTTCCAACCATAACTTGTTGGAATACCATGTAATAATATAAAACCTCTATGGTATATCTCTTAATTATATCCCAATAGATGTATTCGTTCAAGATAATACACATCTTTGTACTTCCACGATGAGTATATAATGAAGAACTATGATCTTCCTCTAACAGATCCATGTTCAAATCTATTATGGAAGGAACACTTACTTGGTTCTGGAACATTTTCATTCCATCCTGATGAAGGTTAAACTCAAGAACACTCCTATTTTTTTTTGCATTATTTCATATTCCTTCTAATCCTCATTAACCATTACATGGATAGAGGGTTAAAAATTAATTTGATAAAGATACAGTTTTTACCCTTCCTTTAGGATGTCTAGTCCATACATTTAGTTTTTTAAAATATTGGATATTTTGTGATCCTCATAATGGATAAGATAGCATGATATTTTGGACTAAAATAATCAGCTACCTAGTGTGCTTTCCTTGGTGTCAATTTAATGATCAAACATATTCTTTTATAGGTTACAACCAAGTTCTATTATCTATGTTCAACTCCATCCATGTGAATAATTATTTTAGGAATTTTTATTAGTATATATATCACACTTTTCCCCATGAAGATAATGGCTCCATATATTTAATAAAAAAATACCATTGTTAACTCCAAATCATGAGTTGGTTAATTTTTCCCATGAATCGTCAAATGCGGCGGGGCATAAGTGATAATCATGTTATTATGAGAAAAGAACACATCCTAATACCTTCTTGGATGCATCAGTAAATGTTTAAAACCCTTCTATACTACAGGGTAATGTATGAAAAGGTTAACTGGTTAACATTCTCTTTAATTACCCATGACTTTACTCGCATTGACTTATACATAGAACATTAATACTAGTTTGAGTAAACATTTCCAAATGATTAGATAATCATGATAAATTATCCACAAACAATGATTAATATCCAGATAATCCATGAATTATATAGATCTCAATCATCATGTGTTGTCTTGGACATCATTCAATAGCCTACATCATTGGGGGATCTTATTCTATACCATCTGTTGAGATTATGTGACCCAAAAATGAAACTATTAGTATCCAAAATTCACACATTGTAAATTTTTCAAATAGATTCTTATTCCATAGTTTAATTAGTATAAATCTCATATGATATTCATTCTCTTCCTTTCTATTTAAATATATAAAAATATCATCTATAAAGACTAAAAAACCTAAATGAGATAATCTATAAAGACTATATTCATTAAATCCATGATAATAGTAGGGGAATAAGTAATACCAAAAGGAATTATAATATATTAATTGTTTCCATACCTTGTATATAATTACATATTTTGTATATCCTCTTTCTTGAAACTGAATTGATGATATCTAGAATAATGTTCGATCTTAAAAAAGTATGGATGTCCATGCAACTGATCAAACAAGTCATCAATAATTGGAAGAGGATACTTGTTGATTATTGTGATCATTTTAAACTCCCGATAATCAATGAATATTCACAATGATGTATCTTTCTTTTTCAAAAAATATACAAGTGCACCCTAAGGTGACCCACATGGCCGGATGAATCTATTATTAAGGTTTTCTTGGAATTGCATCTTTATTTCCTTCAACTCAATTAGAACAATTATATTAGGATACATCAATATTTTTTTGTAACCATGTTATGTTATATGGAGAACTCATCATAATGTTTTTCCAGAAGACTAGGAAACACTTCTAAAAGACATTTAGGAATTCCTGAATAATAAAAATATCATCGATGTCAGTTTTATCCACAACCATTTGAGATAAAAAAAACAAATTTAATGTGAATTAAGACCCATAGAATAGATTTAATATCCACAATATTTTTATATTTATCATTACACTTATGTATGATCGTAGGAGGGTTTGAAATATCAAAACTAACATCCCTTCATTAATAATTAAGGTGGGATTTATGTAGATAAAGACACTCTATGTGTACGATTAAATCAAATTCAACCAATGGGAGAATGAAAATATTTGAAGAAAACATATTCCTATAAACAGGAACTAGAGAGGAATCATAGATATGATATAAAATCATTATAACATTAGAGGCCTTCAATGATAATTCCACTAATAATTTTTTTTGGAATATTGACACCATTATAAAATTATTTAGATATAAACGTATTGGTATATCTATAATCAAATATGACATTATCAGTTCTAGAGTAGATGGTAAGTGTACCTTTCATCCCGCCATTATCACACCCCTCATTGGAAATATAAATTTCATGACATTCCCTCTTGTCCCTCAGCATAAAAGATTTGTAATGTCGATAACCATCACCATCCCTTGGGTTTGTCCAATGGTAAGAATAATGTCCATTCCCCCTTACACATGTAGTATTGAATCATGGGAAGTTCATTCTGTGATGATTTTCCCCATTCGTAATGTTAGTTAACATCATCCCATAATTTTGGAAATAAAATTCCCAATTTCCTTCCCTTCTACACTTAAAACATTAATTACTCCCCTAAAGTAAATTTCCACTATGATTCTTCCCACAAATTTATAATAAATAAAATTTTATATTCTCCTCTGCATGATTTTTATATTTTACTTTAAACACCATCTTTATCATATTGTCAAAACCATGAGAGTGATATGTGACTCCAACATCCATTTCAACCATAACTGCACAACACACCATCTCTTTGAAGCAACAAAATAAACTTCAAGACAATGAACTTCTAAGACATGGATTTAGTCCACTAAATAACCTATCAGTATTACTTTTTAGTTGGATGATAATTCATGAAGCGTACATCACAAGTCTCATAAAATTATCCTCATACTTACCAAAAAAATCATCATTCATTTTCTTCAACATAAGAAACTCTTTATCCATCATCGTATGAAGAATCTGAGAAATGTAATTATTATAAAATATGTTATTTAACTTGTCTCAATCCATTGATTCAATATCATTTTACTATCTCATAATATTTATTAATGTCCACCCTTAATCTTCTTTTCCTTCTAACTGATAGAAATCCATAATGGCTTTCTCAAGCTCTGAAAACTAGAGAATATATTATAAATTTTAATTTGTAAAGATCCTTTGTTTAGAAACATGTTGATAAGAAGACTCTCTGAATGAAGGTGGATAGTTCCTTATTAAATAATCAATAAATTGTTGTTCCCTCCTTTTATTATTTGGAATTCAATAAGGATTAATTTCTTGAGAATGCTTTGTGACCACAATAATGATGCTTTGTATTCTAGTTCCCATATCATTCAGTTTCACAGGAGGAAAATCTTTTCATATTCCATCACAATCACCACTAATGCGGTTTCAATGGGTTCTATCCATTAACTCCACCAAAATCAAAGAGTAAGAAACAATTATCATAATAATGAACCATATATTCATAAAATGTTACTTATAGGATAACGTCATTAATATATGAAACATTAGGATTGTACTAGGTTATTCATTTCCAACATATTTTTAAATCCAACATTATAGTGATGAACTGTTTGTGATTTTTCAAATCAAATACACTGGGAGTGTGAAACCATGTGTTCAGCAAGGCATGTTGTTATGTACCAGATTACCCTAATTCTGGCCTAGAACAAAATTTCAGTGTTGTTACACCTAGTTACATATCCTAAAAAGCCACATACACTTATAGAATCTATAAAGGAATATATTTCTGGGGAACCACTCACTCTATCCCTCACCAAAATTCCAATTCATTTTCCAATACATTTATTTTTCCTTAGACTTATCCATAGACATGTATTTAGGGTTATAACTATGTTTTTCTCACCCTAACTTCAAAATTTTAACTAAAATATTCCTCCAATACTAACTATAGATACCTAATCTTGACAAACATTAACATTACATAACATTTTAGAATACAATAAACATTAAAAAAATGTACACATGACAACCATACTAATCAATAGCCTTTGGAAACATGGAATCATATACCCTGGTACATAAGTGAGCAATATTACCTCTTTCTTGGTTCTTCTTGACAATAACATTTCTTAGACACATCAATAAAATAATTATCTTCATAACATAGGGTAAAAGAAACATAAAAAGGGGTTACATGAGATTCTTAATAAGGTTAAAAAATTGATATATGTAAGAATAATCATGATCATAAGGTTATGAGACATGATCAATAAAACACAAGATCATACCCTGTATTTCAAAGATCATAAACTAGAATCATGTCATAAATATTGAAAACTCATATGAAATTTATCATATAGAAATAAGTAATTTAATCCCTGAAATCATAACACAACAGTAAAACATAGAATAATTTTATAAAAATAAGTATATAATATGATTTCAATATTATCAAATACATCAATTCCAATACCATCTTAGTAGTATAGGTTCACTCTCCATACCATCATTGTAGTTACTGTTCACTCCATTGGCAATATTGGTAGAATAATTTCACTCTTCATACAATCATGGTAGTCATGGTTCACTCTCATACTGTATTAGTATCCAAGGTTCATTTCTATGACCTTATTAGTCTATCTTAGGAGATATAAATATTTTCCCAATGCTTTATTGGGAGATATATTTCCCACCCATCTTATTGTGAACTCATACATATATGTACCAAAAAATCATAAACAATTATATCATAAAACATGAAATGAAATGGGTATTAATACAATGTAATCATATCATTACCTATGATAAGAGACAATTTTCATAATCATTTCTTCATAAACATAACCCATCAAATTAAGTTAGTTTCAAAATAATATAACTAATGAAAGGAAAATCAGTTTCATAAGCATCATACCATTAAAAAATAATCGATTATGAGAAATAATATAAATGGAAACACTGAATAATTTTCCAACAAAGGAATGAGTAACACCAATAAACATTATTATATAGGGTAAATAACTTTGAATGATATTTTCAAAACATATCTTGAGTAAAATATCCTTTCTGTATTGAAAATAATTTTCAAAACATAAAACCATTTATAATAAAAATATCATTGAAAACATATAAATGAAGGATTAAAAAACATGAAATGTTTTAAAAAATATTTTTCCACAAATTTGGGTTGCAAATATATTTTGAAAAAAATATGGGAAATATTTTAGAAAACATAGTTTTTGAATGAAGTTGTCCTCCGGCCGGAGAGAGAGATGGTCATATTTTTCATAAAAACATTATCTTGAGCTCAAAAGAGTGAAAAAATAGTACAAATATATGAGGATATCCTAAAAAATAAAGTATAATTATACTCACTGATTTATTGATCAAACTATTTCATTAAAGGAAGTGTAAAGATAAATAATCTCTAAAAAATATGAGATTGTCTCAATAAACTCTTATAACTTGGAAACATGGGATCATACTTTCCATGTAAGAAACTGAAATTAAATGGAGATTAAAATATCATGAAAGAAATTAAAATCATGATATAACATGTAACTTGGATGTATATACCCCTTGAAACAAAATTTTGGTGCATCACAAAACATGAGTCTCAATTAAGGAAAATCAAGACAAAACCGTTTATCCAATTTGGTAACATACGAGACATAAATACCATGAAAGAAAGATAATAAAATGCATAGGTGAATATAAATAAATTTAAATAAAATATACATAAAATAAAATCAAGGGAATTATATAAACCCCATAAAATTAAAGATTTGTGAACATAGCGTGTATCCCGAAGAAATAAAAAGTGAGATGAAGTCCCCTGAGCCTTTTGTCTGGACATTCGTTGTAGTCATTCAACACACCTGTATAATTAATATATATTAATTATGAATATTTTAAATAAAAATATTATTATATTTAATCCCTTAAATGGTTTTATTATGAACTTATATTACATTCTAGTTAACCATCTATGTGATGTTTTCACTTCGGGTAATATTCATTTTGTTCTTCGTATGTGTCTTAATTTGTTATATAATTTTCCCTTGTAATTATATAATTATTATAGAAAGTAAAACATGATATAAATATCATATATATCCATCATATTTGTATTTTAATAATCTATAGGTTATATATGATTGAAATTTAAAACCCCATTCATGGAGATGGTAAGTTGTACATACGCATGAAATCTCTTTCCGTTATTGTTGTCATATTGAAAGAAATAAGGTAAATGAAATATGTGTATATATATATCACTATTCCAATAGAATTATTATAGAGTATATATTTCATATATGTTCACCAAACCCGTCATTATGAAATTCCATATACTGTGTGAATTAATAATTTCGCTTTGATGGGGCGGTTGTCTACACATCCTCAAACGAAATTATCACATTAACAAAAAATAGAAAGTAAAAATATACGAGTTTTAAAAATAATAAAAAATCATAAAGGCATAATGAATATGACATATTATACATATAAACATAGAGACAATCATAATTTCGACCATGATTGGCGGTAAGGAATGTTGAACAATCATCGTTTATTGAGGCCGTAGTTCGTCGTGCACATAAATAGTGCGTTCATTACCAATTAGATGAAGGTATGTATGGGTTTAGGTAAAACCATTGTCATAAAAAACCATTTAAATTTACTATACTTCTTCTTTTATGAAATCATTGAAAATAATGTTTAGAGGGTGGTGAAGAAAGTAAAATAAATTTCTTGAGAGAAGATGATACCACTTAATCAGGTTACTCCTTTTTGGATGTTCCTAAATCTTTCCTTGGTTAAGTTTATCCACAATGTTTAGCCTTTAGGAGTTATTTAGGGATGTTGGGAGCTTATTTAATAGAGTTTTGGTGAGACAAGAGGCTTGATAGGTATTAGTAATTGAGAGAAATAGATTCCTTTTTATAGTGGATGAGGAGTAACACTGATGTAAATCCTTTAAGAGAGAATTACATTGACATTTTTCTTGTTACATATAGATCCAATAATTTTCTATAGATGATAAACATGATTATCAGTTCGAAATATGTCCATGAAATGGGTTTTGGATAAATTTCTAGTTCATTTTGCATCTTAAATTTAAGTGTTAGTCCTTGGTTGAGCATAAATTTACTTTATTCGATGTTATTAATTTTAATTACCTTCACTAATAATTTAGGTAAAAAACTATCTTTAACATATCAGAAATTATAAATTATCCTTATGAAAAATATGGAATCTATTTTTCAAAATTTCAAACATATATGTGATAGAAATTAATTGAAAATTAATCATGTAGTTGGGTTGACAATGAGGGTTTTTAAGGTAACAAAGTATCAAATTTTTTCTATGTTTCTATATCCAATTCCAACTTGAAATTTCTTCCAATTACCAAAGTTTTATTAATTCATAAAAATATTACCTTATTAAACATTCAAAAAAAATAAATATAATTTTTCATTTTAAATAAATTACATGAAAAAGATGTTTTGAATTAAAATATGGTAATTCTAACTATTCATCTAAAATTGATGTTTCTCATAAGAATCCCAAAAAAACACCCAATTATAATTTTTTACAATGTAAATTATAAAATTAATTTCAGATTATCAAATTAAAATTTTAAATGTGTCTAAAATTAATTTTATTATTATTCAAAAAAGGACATTAAAAGCAGTTTATTGGAGAAAATAGAATTTTTAAATATATAAGAAATTTTCCACAAATTATATCACTCATTATACATATGTTTTAGTTATATAAAAAAATTATAAAAATTTGTAATGTAGTCATTAATAATTATATTATTTTGTTTAATGTATAAGATATTATTATCTCATTTGAATAATTATATCAACAAAATGATCTTTTGTAGAAACATCAGAGTTGTGTGTAACGTACCCCAATTTACAGTTTTAGGTAATTTATGCTGATTAGGGGTTTTCTATAACATACCCCAAGTTAGAGAAATTTAATGTATGTCAAATTTGATCCATGTGAATTGAATGTTTGACTTAGTGTATTTCAAGACGTAAATGAAAATATAGTTTATTTGAAAAAAAATGTCCAAAAAAATCATTGTGTTAAAGAAAATCACAATGATGGTGCATGAAATGAATTTGGAGGTTCATATCAGTCCCATTTTTGAGGGGTGGGGTGGGCATATTATTGGTGGACCTTAAAATGGTACATCTTTCTAAGCCGCATTTGGCGGATCCAGTGCAAACCCAAGAAAGTGCCACTCATCAAGAGGTTTTAACTCAAACTGTCAAAGATGATGAAACTAGGGAGGAATATTCCCAGGTTATTGACCTATTATTTGGTAATTGTCAAAAAATGATATGAATGTGCCCCATTATCAAAATTTATTTAGGCAATAAATGACACCAAATCATCATTTTAGTATTTTTCATCTTCTATAACCAGGTCCGAGGATGAAGATTCTATACCAATTCCTTCAATATTCGAAGGAGAGAAATCCACATTATTGGAGGGAGAATAGAAATGAATATTTTTCATTTCGTTGGATCCATGGTACATTCTATCCATTAATATTGGGTCCATGTCCTGATTTTATTTGCAGGATGCTCTCTGTGTCACACAAGGAAGGGCTTGGCGGTTTCTCTAAATGATAATTTAGGATTCATCTCTAGAAGACCTTCCTTTATATTTTTGACAACTTTTACATTGTTTGGAATGTTGGGATTTGGTTTATTTGATTACCAACCAATCCACACTGCTATGAAAGAGATTGTTTTTTGGAAGGACAAAGATCATAAGCTACAATAAGATATCATAATTTCTAATTTTATTGCCAATGTTGATGAATTTTGAGCTGTGTTATCCCATGAAGAGTCTAATCATAATGAAAAACGAGAGGAATTAATGTGGAATATCAAGGAGAATACTATTAAAGTGTCTATTATCTGGAAACATTTAGACGATGCTCAAGAGTAACTTAAAAAACACCACTTCTCATTAGAAGAATACCAAACATATGGGTAAACATTGATTGCAGCTGCAGTAGAAGTACATCGTCGGGCTGAGGAGAATGAAGGTGGTCAGATGAATGAGCTAGAATTAGCTGTTGATGGGGATAAGTAGGTGGTTTAATAGATGAATATTTTATATTCAAGGAATTTTGTAATATATTATAGAATGACCCCGTCTTTTGAATGTTCCACTCTGTGTCTTTTCTTCTTTTCTTCATAAATGAATAATATTTTGTTCCCAATCGTCTATTCCCTAATGCTTACTTCATTCCTGATATAATAATGTAATATATAAAACATTTTTTATGATAACAAGAAAAGGAAATCTGTTAATTGTAATAACTGAGATATGAAGGATAAATGCACTTGTTTTTTTATAATCCATGGGGCTTAGTAACAATAGTTTGATAATTTATATGGTTTTAAGGGAAAAAAACATTTTTGTGTCTTTGGTGTCATCACCCTAATTTTTACATAAGATAAATATAAAGAAGACTTATTGGGAAGGACATGTATTTTTTTAAGATTCCATTTTAGGTTTTTTAACCTAACAAGTTTCAGAACATTACTTGTTCATCACTCAATTTTTCTTAACCACAGAGTGCGCAGATCTAGTGAGCTAAAACTCAACATCTATCCAAATTTCCCTTTGTGAGTTTTTAATATTGTGATTATTTGGTTCCATTTCTTTTGAAGTTTAATGTCGTGAATGTCATGCTAATGATGTAACTAATTTAAGGTCGAACAGCTTTGACTGTAATGGTTGGAATAAATACCCAAATAAGGCTTGTTGTATGAGAATTTTCTAACATTTTTTATATATCTAGTGGGGAATCTTGATCCATGATTTTGTTTTTCCAGAATAAAAAACATGATATTAGGGAATATAGGATGTCTCTCCTATGGATGAAGCTAAAAATGCTTGACAAGTCCATTATGAGGTTTATTTAATGTAAACTCAACATGGCTATGTACTACATTGTCAAATAGTTGTATCCTAATGTTGATAGGCCTGTAATGAGGTTTATTCCATGCAAGACCAACAGCGGAACATACTATAAGGTAAGAAAAATGTGTTATTAAGAATTCAAACATTCTATTACTAGTGATAGAAGTTTATGATTTTGATTTATCAAGACCGCAATGGGTGGTATGTCCAATGTAAGTTGTTAAAGAATGATGAAAATGTATGTATTAGTACAAGCTATGAATGGGATAAGGATAATAGTCAAATTTGGATTGAGTGAAGGATGTTACATTTTAAATAGTTAATGATAGGGTGAAGGACCCTTTCTGACAATTGTAAAATCATCGTGTAGTTTAATGTCGTGTGACTAAGTCATTGACAATGTAGTTTATTGTTTTATGGTGAGGACATTATTCTATGTAGTTCAAAGTCATACTACAAGGACAATATGCTATGAAATTTAAAGTTCTATGCAAGGAAATTACACTATGTAGTTTAATGTCATACTGAAAGGAAAATATGGGGCTATAATTTATGGTCTTTATCTTTGAATGGAATATTTATGATTCTCCCACACATTGTCTAGAAATTTACATCTGTATTCAAGAATTAAACGAGAAAGTGGTAAGTTGAGATTTGGGTATTACCGGATCTGAATAGTGGTATGGGAAAAGGTATTATGGAATTAGAGGAGGTCTCTTTTGAGGATAATGTTACTGCTTATTGAAAACCCATTTATGGGGGGGGGGTTTATGCAATGCCAAGATTGTTTCAATGTACATAGTCATTTGTGACATCTTTTGGTTGATAAACTCATTATTTTAGTGAATTATGAATGTCCAACATGGGTGCATAATGAATATTCAAAAAAGAATGTTCTCATGAATTCTAACATTAAGTTTCTAAAAGTAAATGATAGTATATCGGGATTTCGAACTCCCTAAGTATAGAATTTGGTTTGTTGAGAAAGAAACCTAAATACAAAAGGGGTATTTTAGTCATAACTTCCAAGGAATTGGGTGAATATTCTCTCTATAAAGGGTTGATCGAAGCACATGAAGTATGGTTCCTCATGTTTAAGTTCATATTACTAGGACTATAATATTATATAAATTATGGATTATATGTGGTAAATTTTTACAGGGTCACACTAGTATGATTTGAAATCATGACGGGATAAAAAAAGTAAACTAAAGTCTTGGAGACATTCAAAACAAGATAGAGGACGGGGGGGACATGCAAGGGATGACCGTTGAATATGAATCACAGGTTCCATTGTCCAATCATCAAATCATGACGGGACAAAAGCGGCTTCATATAAGGAAGAAGTTACTGATACATGACAAACCCATTTTATGGGTTTTTTTATTCAAGGCCAACTACGACATGTATTGCATATCTGAATAGTGGCATCTGTTGGATGAAATGACATATATAAAGGGAATTTTATACAAGGAAAACAAAGTAACATACAACCAAGTAAATAACATGTACTCTCAGGTATCATAAATTTTTCTAATAGTAGTTGAGGAATGATTATGATGATCTGAATGTTATCAGGATCAGGCGTATGGAATGTGAAAGGTATCTTTCTATACAAAAAGAAAGTGTTAGGACATATATTGTCTATAAGTTATAATTCCATTCTATAGTTTTGAATTAATCATATATGTGGACATCTTTGTTCCCATAGTGGACCCCATAATGAGGGGACCCAAAATAAAAGCCCATACATGGTTTTTTAATTGTACATAAGAGAGGGGAATTCTTCTTTACATCTTGGTTGGGACAAGGATCAAGGCCTAGGAATCACTATGTGTGTCAGAAGGATAAGGATCATCCCATACATAGTTTTTATGATAATAGTCCCTCGAACTGAATGAATTCATAACATGTTGGGTTTGGATATGGGTTGATGCATAATTTTAGGACTCTTATTGGATATCCTCATATAGATCAGACTCATTCATGGAAGAGTATAGGATTTTCCATGTTGTGCTACAGATATGACCAATATTAATGATATGGACGTCACTATGTATCTCATATTGATGAGAATTAAGCCACATGTAGTTCTTGATGAATTATATCGGTTACTATCGTGTGGAATGGATATAGGTGATTTCAATATTAAAATAGATTATTTTTTTCTGGAACAACATGTAACTCCCAAGAATCACTTCGTATCTCACCAGTTAAAGCATCATTCCACACATAGATCTGCGAAGGCTCTCAGCATAGATATGATTCATACATAAGGAGAAAAGTGTATTTTTGGTTGAAATGCATCTAGACCGGATATTGAAAATATGATCATCCCTACGTATCTTTCTATATTAACAATTAATCCACATGTAGTTCTCGAAAGACTTTTTAGTTTAACATCATGATACAAGGAAATTGTTCACCAGATGTGAAATAAGGGTTACAGCTATACCAGGGGGTAGGTCATTTGTGTCATTGCATATCTTGATATTAAATGAATCAAGACCTACATATTTCTTAAAAAGGATCCCTATAAAAATATGATGGAGACACATGTAAAAAGTGCATAGTTTTTGTCATGGCTAGTCTCGAGATAGGAGTTTTGAGTGTCACTATGTATCTCATTAATATAAGAATCATTATACACATAGTTCTTGAAGGATGTTCCCCACACCAATCAAAATTTGATGTGGGGAAGGGGGATTTTTTTCTTTCTAGAACAATGGTTGGTCTCATGACTTGTGGTCTAGGTATCACTATTAATCTTAGTAGGATGAGACTCAAGTTTTATGTCCTATAAAAGATTTCTATGTAGATATGGTTCATACATGGTGGAAAGAAGGTGGTTTCCTTTTATAACATAATGTATATACCCATGATTATAGATTTATGAATCACTATGTATTTCATTGGAATGAGAATAAATCCATACGTAGTACTATAACAGATCGTTCAGTTTAGCATCACATGATGTGGAAATTGGTAATGAAATTTATCATCTTATTGTATGGATGTGAAAAATATTTGGTCTTCTACAAGTAGGGGTATTTCATTATATATATAAAGTTATATATATGGGACTTATGCATGGGTACAACCTAACATTCATCTTAAAATTTGTACAAGATGGAATCTCGACCCACTGAGGGGTTAGAGTGGTGTGATTGGAACCTACACTTGAAAAAAGTCTCATTTATTTAAGGCAGCATAATGAATATCTCATCTAATGGTAAATTAGGGTATTTTTAGCATAAAATGAAAATGAAATAAGCCATATAGTTTAATTTCACATGGTAATGACCAAGGTGTCATTTAGTATATTTTTATGAAACGAGGACATTGTTTCATGAATTTTAAGTTCATCCGACAATGGTCCACTATGCACTTTAATGTCTTGAAAATTTCATGTTGATCGGGTAATTAAATGAAATATTCCTTCATGAACCTATCATCAGTGGGGGTCATAGTGAGTTACCCATCCATTTAGATCAAGTAATATGCTCCATTATAGTAGATCTTCTATATGGAATAAGGTCCCTCCAACTTCGTCTTAAGTTTGGGAGGCTTCATTCCTAGTATCATTGGACTCCTAAGGACCATAACCAACTGTACTTTGAAGAATGAGCGTAGGAGGGCCTTTTTGTTAATAGACTATTCTATTCAGTTTTGATATACCTCTAAATAATGTAAGGTGTGTAGCCTCTTTTCATCCAATCTCTCCAATTCATCCTTTTGTTTCTGAGACTATTTGTCTACAGATAACAAGTCACAAATTTCAATAAAATGTGATGGAAACTGATCATTAATGGTATATACTTCTTATATTACATAAACCAGTGTTTAAGAGGTTTTCCATTTTGTAGTATAGGTTCTAGTATTGTGATTCCATAAGGCATGAAAGATCATATCAGGCCAAGACATTTTTTCTTTATCTAGCATCTTTTTCAGTATGTTGGATGGGGTCTGTTTTAAAGACTTTATATGTACATTATCCACTATGTGATAGTGGGATGAATGGTTGGATTTGATATCATATACATGATATAAATTTGCATTAATAGTAGAATAGATGTTTTTTCCATTTCCAATCAATAATGTATGAGGGACACTAAATCTAACAATGATGTTATCTTTGATGAAGCTAATAATGCTTTTGGACCAAACTTCATTGCTCGTTATTTCCTCTTCCCATATGGAGACGAAATCGATAGGAGTGAAGATGTGTTTTAACATATTGTCGATATATGGATGGTATAGACCCAGTACATACATTTCCCATGTGTAAAATAGTCATCATTATTTACTTGAATGTAGAAAATGAATAGGTTGATATATGACTTTGGAATGCACCAAATAGAAATGAAATTTCATGGTGAATTCAATGCAATACTAGGTCATTGAAGGCCAGATCTATCAATGCCTCAAGATTTGATTATTATTATTATACATTGATTGGTGGTAACTAGAGGTTTCTCCATATACATTCTCTATGGAAGTTGCATTCTTTTCACTATTGATGGATCTAAGAAATATTCCATCAAATTATCACTTGATGATGACCGTCTAGTGATTTGGGCCATCATAAAGAGTAAAATTGGCTACTTTGTATCTGATTTATTCATTTATAACATTATCTCAGGGGACAACTCCATTTCATAGGTAATAAATGGAGGGTGGGATATACCAAGTGTAAGGTCTATATGGCTCAGGGATTGGACTGATTTCATCAATATCTTCTATTATGATCCGAATAAAAGGTGAGACGATTCTATAGTGGCTAATTCTAATGACTATTTCATCCCAATTTGGAGATTCAAAAGTTGTGGCAGCATTTTACAATGCCTTTACCTAGTAATTCAGTGATCCAGAATGTTAATCAATGTATACTTAGAGGGGAATCCTAAAATTCACCCTTAAACATAATCAAATATCGTAACTAGATCCACTTATGTTGTAATCTCCTTTTATTTTCTTATTTTGAAATTTAGAGTCACCATTTTTCTCTATGTGGTTCAATGGTACATGGACATCCCTTTCTAGGCCTTAAATGATAGTTCGATATTCTTCCTCATTATTCAAACAAAATTATAAGAATAGAAAGGATTATAGAAACACTTATTTCTCTAGATTGATAAGAACAATCCCTTACCCATCTCTGTTTAGTGTAGGGTCATCCATTGTATTTTCTATTGATAGTTTTGGATGAAACATCAAAATACATCTCTCCTTAATGGGGGTTTTCATGAATTCAGAATATATCTTCATTGAGTATCTTGGTATTCAGTGGAATATTATCTATAAATGGGTGTTTAGCAGGAAAATATATTAAGGTCTGGCCTTTGACTTCTTTTTGAGTAATGAATTTTATATCAAACAGGTACTAAATTACTACCCACAATTCTAGACATCCTGTCAATACAGTATTCCTAATGATGAATTTGAATACATTACTGTGAGAAACCAAGTGGATCTTATAGTGATACAAAGAGTTCGTCAACTTTTGAATGGAAAATATTAATGCTATAAAGATCTTATTAATATCTATATATGGAGTCTCATCATTGATCATGGTTATGCAGATATAATAATGGTTCTTCTCATTCATAGTGGCATTATTTTGTGTATGGAAGGAACCCATTAATCACATTATAGTTGTAACATATTGAATGAAAGGTCACCCCCTCAGTAGGTGGAATAATACCATAGGGCTGATGATGTATTTATTGAGTGTCAACCTCTTCATAAAAGTCACCAGTTCAATTATATGTGACCCCATTCTTCATTAATATGATGATGTGAGGAAACATTCCCACAAGGCTAGCTACAAAACACCGGATGTGGAACAAGTTCCCTTAAATTCCTTTAAACTCTTTCAAGATTTAAAGAGGTGACCTACCAAGGATAAATCTTATTTTCCTAAATTCAACATTGATGCCTCAATGGAATATATTGAAACCAAAATAATTACAAAGGTTAACTTGAATGAACATTTCAAGGGGTCCATATTCAAGTTTGACTATTCAATCTTGTTGAAGATGGTTTCTAGGGCATTCAAGTGGTCATAATGGTTATGTTACTTGACCGATATATTTTCACCCTATAATTAATTGAACATCTTTAGAATGGATTTGATGATGTGATGCATGGAACATTTTTATGTCTCGTCGACATTCTTCAAGCCAAGAAACCTTACCTGATAGCATTATACTACCAGAGGGGATATGAAGGCATCATCTAAGGCCTTCCAAATATGGTTGTAGAATGAATAGGAGTCCATACAGGGAAGGATTGATAACCAATTTTTTCATCAATCAGGAGCTCTGTAATTGGAATGGGGATTCATCTTCGGGACAATACTGGTCGAGATTTATGATGTCAATGAAGACTCTCGTTTGGCGACTTTTCTTTTTAGCAGGAAAAATGATGTCTAAACAATTTAGTTATTTTACCTCTCGGATGAAGATGACCTTGATGTGATTATCCACTTCATCCTCAATCTTGATGGGATTAATCAGGTCTATCTTTAGAGCATCAGGGTTATATCTCTAATTATCTTTTGGTAAACCCAAAGGATGAGTCTCCACATTAGGGTCGACTCCAGCCATCTGTTAGTATTCCCCAGAAAACACATCCTTGTGTTTCTTTAGAAAGGAAGTGTATACATTCTATTATTTAGGATCCATGAACACACTAATCAGAGTACGGAAATAGATCTTCTTTTATACCCAGGTTTATTTTTCTCATTTATTTTTTATTTGTAGATACAAATTACTCAAATGGTGGAGGGGTATACCTAAGGTCTTATTCATCCTCCACTTCCTTGTGATTTACCTCTTTCTCAACCACATGGGATGTAGGTAGTGAAGAGACAATCTCAGAGTTAATGGTGTAATTTTCATTTGGAAATATAGAAAATAGAGTGATAATCCCTAGATAAATTGATGGATCTAGGTTTCTCCAGAGCTCTATAATGGAAATGAGAGACTAAGGATGGTCATATCATGTTCCCCTATTAAAAAAGATACTTATACCAGTATAGCTAATGAAAAAGATATTTTTTTCAACCTCAAGGGATATAATAGATTCATTTTCATCCAGGATATCATCATTGTTGGTATAGTTTTTCATCCAATGACCTGAACGCCTAAAATTATTATTATTTTTATCAAACCCCTTTTTATGGGATTAAGGGGGTGACCCAGGTAGAAATAATAGACATAAGAAAACTCATACCTAAAGGAAGAAAATGTAAAACTAAACTGACCACATGAAGGCTCACCTCCCCAGCATTTGATCTTGAAAATTCTCTCCACCATTGCAAGGAAATTCAGTGAGAATGATTCCAGTGTCAATACATAGGCCCGAACAGATGGAAAATGACATACCCTCTCGAATGGGAAAATAAAAAATGGACTGTATGGATGAACAACCATCTCTAAATCCTCCTCTAGGCCTATACTAGGTAGCCATGTCTGTATGCACTTCCTTCCACCTTCAGGATCAAACCAAAACCATTAAAACAAGCTACCTCGACCAATCACCCATGACCACCATCAAAATATAGTAATGCATTTTCACCACACGCAGGTCCCGAACACCCCGTTCACCATAGACCCTTTAGTGGGATCAAGAACAACCACTAGAAGAAAAATCGGCCACCATCTGCAGAATTCATCCCCACCCATTTTATTAGGTTAGTAGGTATCACATAATATAATTTAGTCTACTTGAAATGGTTAGTAGGGATAATCTCTCATCCATTTGGGGAATTAACCCAGGAAACATTATTAGTCATGGATTAATCCCAACTATTGTGATAGAATCCAACAACAATGTACTTATTCTCCCAGTAATTGAATGGTGACATGTTAGTATTTATACAATTTAAACTTTGGTACATTATTTTATACGTTGGCGGTATGATGATGGAATGGATGCATATTGATGTATCCATGGTCTTCATATAATAATAGTGAATGTTGGATCATACTAAACAACAATTAACACCAACTCAGACACAAGATCTATAAATTGAGTTATTAGTGGGATCAAAACGAGATGCTCAAGATCATTAATCTAAAAACCCTATAACATTAGATTAGAGGGATACAAATGAGAATCATTGAGACCTAGTTGGTGATGTTTCTGGACGGTAATGAGGTTTATTCCCGAGCCATTGTCAATAATGGATCATCGTATGTCGGTGTCATTTATCCTACCTGATACATACAAGGGATTGACTTGTCCTTCTATGATATCACCCTTATTCTGGTTGTTTAAATACATTACCTCATGGAATTATATATAATCATTCTCCACATGAAATACTTCTGCAACCATAACCTCGACATGAAACTCCCAAGGACTTCACAACGCCTCTATGTGTTCTTCCAATATATATTTTAAAGAATCAAGGAAACCAAGATGATAGATTATATGAGAATGTGAGAATTTCTTCAAAACAACATATTTCTGATCTAAAGGACTGCACTTCCTTTTATGGGGTTGTTCATTAATATGTGATTTTTAGTAGTTGTTACACATGTGGTTGCATCATCTCCTCATACTTCTTTTCTCGATGGTCTCTCTGATCATATTGATCGGGATTTCAGTTTTGTTGACACTCAGGATGTCGATTCATATGGTATGGTGTAGGATTAGAAGTAGGATCATGTAGAAGGACTTACTTAACTGTAAAATCCATGGCCTTTTCATTTCCTATTATCATTCCCTATGTCGATATAATGATTCAAAACTTGGTTTTAATATCTACAATAGATTATTCCACCTGTTGAGAAATTGAGGAATTCTATAGAGACCATCTTTTCTATTTTATAGGGATCAATGGTGTGCACAACTCATCACAGAGATATTATACAGAAATTGGAATATTCTCCTCTTGAGGGAATGGAAGGTTTAGAGAGTATTTCAATACTATCCATAGAGAAATGAGATCTAATAATATTTCATTCTCTAGTTGTTTTCAGGTTTTGAGTTTGAAGACAATTATTTTTTGTATCATTGAGCTAAACAGGAAGATAAACATTAGATGACAATATTACCACCTCCTGATTGATCAAGATTGAATATTGGGGTACCACACAATGTCTTTCCCTTGCAGCGATTTCACAATGTACATGAGAATCACCACCTCAAGTTTTTTGGGGTAACCACCATTGGGAAACAATGATAAAAAAACACAACAAGTGTTGGTATTGTTCTGTCAAGCATTTAAATTCATTAAATATTGTATTCCCAATGTTTGGATGAGGGAGTGTAGGATATACCATTCGAGGTAATCCTTATTTTTTTGGATGTATCAGCATGCGTCATTCCTCAATGTCTTAAAATATATCCATTAGTGTATCGAAGATGTTCCAATGAATTTGGTGAATGTCATGCTAAGACGAAACATGAACAGGTGTGGTGGCTTGAGCCTGAATGGGTACGATGGATAGAGAAAGAACGAATTAAACGACTAGTAGAACCACAAGTGGATTCACTACTGGTAGCTTCCATGGTTAACCCATAGGATTATTCTTGTAAAGATCTAGTTGACCTTTCTCTGGTTGAGAACAAAATAATAGGAATTCTTTATCTACTATCGCAAGATCCAAATATATTGGTGGTTGATATCTGATGTTGAGAAGATGTTCACTTTTTGCATCAGTTGTTGTGCCAAACCCTATTTGTTGATGTGCGTCAACTAGAAGTGCAATTTGAGGATCTTCTTTTTTATCATATCTGGTTGAATGGATACCTCACAGTAAATCTACATTGATTCTTATCCATTAGTTCTTCTTCACTTTCTATGAAAATATTTACTCCATTGAATGGGATTGACTCTCTCTGGGGGATGTTGAGGCATAGCCTGAACCTTAAAATATTCTATATTACAGATTCTAGGAGGTAATGGTAGATTGATCGAGGGGGTTCCCAGATATTTGAAAGGACTCTAGTTTTGCATAAGCATATCTTTTTTATCTGTTTTAGTGTGGACCAAATTCTGAACCGGAACATACTCTTCTACACTGAATTGGAAACATGTTCTAGATTTTTTTCTATGACATCATTAATGACATTTACTTATTCGTAATGAATTATTGGAATTCCATTAGTATTTCTACGATATCAAATTCTTCTACACCATCCACAAGTAAATTCACTCTTCTTTTTTACTCTCTAAGAGCTTCTTGGAGAATATTAACCTGAAGGGAATCATCAAATAGATCATTCAAGTGCCATACATGTGAATGTACCCAATCAACGGACATGAAAAACTAAAATTGTTCATTAAAAAAATCATCCCTAATTGGTATAAATTGATTCCCTATGAGGATTGTATTAATAAGGTGAAAATCCCATAGCCTTGAGGATAAGGGGTTTCCTTTTCTATTTTCAAACACACAGGGCATGTTCAAATGACCATAACGGTTGGTTTATAAAATCAAATTACCAAGTAAGATGGGGTAACACTGAAAACATTGGTGGCTGAAATCCCTATAGCTATTGTTCTGATTTTATGGAGTTATGTTAGGATGTGGGATAGGTGCATCATTCCTCATGCACAAAAATTTCTAGTTTTGGAATAGTGTTTCTCAATTTATGAGAGTTTCTCTATATCATGGAGGAAATCCTCTATGAGGGATGCATACTAAATGTTCCCAATTTGTAATAAAAATTTATCTCAACAACCTACTCTCTTATGACCGTACATCAGTAAGATTCATTTAGGGTCTGTTCTTCTTGAGAATATTGTTGGTCTGAATATATTCTGCTTATTGCAATAGGCTGAGGGATATTTCATTTAATGTTACCACCTTTAAGGGTATTTCATGGTTATGGAGTGTAGTGAAATTCAACACTCTATATCCACCCCATCCCCTGATATAAATACTAGATGGGGTATCAGTGATTATCCGTTGTAGCCACAGTAATGTGTAGTTGCATACTCATTAAAGTGACCCTTGATGTTACTAAATATTTTTATTTTGGGAATATTTTTGGGATGTCACATCAATTTTATTTTCCCATAATTATATTAACATGAAGTGATTTTGATACTCTTTGTAGGAATTTTTTTAGGTGATGTAGAGTTCTCCATATCCTAGTGTGGATGTCATGTATATGATCTTTCTTCAACACTTCTTGAATTATGTATTGAGTGGTGACTAAAGGCCAGGACATAAATGGTATATTGTCTTTAGACAACTATTTCTAATTGTTTAGTATATCTTTTTCTTCTATCACCAGAGGTTCCTTGACCTGATTTGACAAGAGTGGATACTTCTTTTTTTACCACATGAAATGGGATTGGTTTGGATTTCCTCTACTATATTGGAAGGAATAAATTCCAAATGAGGGTTGGATAATTACTGTCACTTTGGGAAATCATCTTGTTAGGAAAGGAATTCACCATCCAGAGGAAAAGAATCAGATATGACTGGAATTATGTTCTAAAGATCCATATGATAAGAGGAATTTATCATCACTGTATTTATAATTGGAGGATTATATTGACCATGTGAGACACTACACCAGATAGAACATTCACAGTGAATACCATAATGGGGAGGACCACCACAATGGATTACAGGATGGGAAATACCCTCTTTATCCTTAAAATTTTGTTCCCATGGAGGGTTGTTGTGGATCTAATAATGATATAGGCTCCAGATATTGATCAAACTATTTTCATGAAGAGAGCCTTCATGGGGAAGTGACTATAATAAACCTTCATAATTACTTATGCTTCCCCAATAATTTTTTAATTGGAGGGTAGGATCTTTTTTTAGAGATAAATGTCTGAGCGCATCAAGAACACCAGTATTAAGCAGATCGGGATCATAGTTCATGTCTTGATTTTCTAATCATTTTTGTTGAGGATTCATCATTGGTGGCTTCTTATGAGCGATTAAGACCACATGCTAGGAGAATTAGTTTTAATGGGTTGGTGATTATTCTATCCTAGGAGTTGCTATTAGAATAGGCTAATTACCTTAAAATGGAGGATGAATATGTTCCAAACCTAATTGTAATTATAGTATGGGGAGCATTCCTCATTACCCCTATATAAAAGAGTAGAGGTGTGCATATGATCCAGGGTTATATATTGATTAGCCACCACATTTTTGGGGATAGAGTTGTGTTCCAGTCCCTCATGTACTACTTTCATCCTCGTTATGATATTTTGGAAATCTATAGGATCTTCATATGAAGTTTCCTCTACCCTTGTACCATTTCTAGGATATTTATGGGGAATTTACTAACTATAATAGGAATATATTACCATTATGCATATGGAGTAGGCATATATGTCCTTTCTTGTCCTCCCATTCCAATCATTGTATATAGACAGTACTCATGGGTCGGGGTGGAGAGTTGATTATTCCCTTTGCTTTTTATCGAGACTTTCTGGAAGGCTACTCCAGATGCTCCCAGACGAGTCAAATGAAAATATTGATAGATGAAATTATGTGTAGGTTTCTTTTCACATTAGTCAACCAGATTTGTGTGGCATGTTCTTTTTTATGTTGTAGGCGAGTGTGGTGGCTGGCGGAATGATGTATAAATTATGTATGTTCTTACTCACTATTTTCCACCAAACATGGATGTTGGTATTCATAATAGGGGGATGAGGTGTTACCATTCACCCTAATGTCTAGTTTTCATCCCCATATGGATTAATTCAGGATGAGGTTTGCTGGACCTAGTCTCGTCAAATGAGGATAACACTCTCATCATGTTGAGGGGTAACTATCAGACGACATTGGAAATGGTGATTGCTCAAAGGAGCCTATGAGAAATACCCATGTTTCTCCTATATGAGTTTGTATGTTTCCTCTTGAACCACCTCTGAGACATATGAGAAGTTCAGGTTGTTGATTTATAGGGAAATGATCCCAAAAATAGTTTAAGATGGCAGTCAGTGCCAACTACTTTAGGGACACCATTCGTAATTGACCAGATGATTGATGGTGTTGGTTGAGCTAGAGGGTATGTAGGGTGTCCTCTAGGGCCAGGATTGAACTGTGCAGATGGTACTCCTATAATAGTGAGCTTGAGACCCAGTCTTGAAGATGATAGGTTGGCGATGGCATCCTCAATGTGGATGAAGACCTATCATGTATAGTAGCCAAGGAGTTTTTTGGTGATATATTGAATGACATGATTGGATTTAGAAGAGTTATGAGATTTTGTTCCTGTATGTATGATAACCATAAATTGGAAAATCATTAAAACTAAAATATCATTTGAATGAAAATGTTCATGAATGATTATCTTGTTTGGCCCTCTTTTATCAAATAAATGGGGCCCTGACGGATGGATGAAAATATCATCTTAGTTAAATATTCAAATCTGGTTCAACAATTTTTGGTTCTGATGAAAATGGGTTATAAGGTTAGGAATAAATATTTTTTAAAGATTTCCAATTGGTTTTTTTGAGGATCCAAAAACACCCAACAGTTCTATATCCAAAGAAAACCTACTTTCCATATGCAAGTGCTCGCTAGGGTGTTTGGCTAGTGATTCCTTAGAACTCCAATTGGTCGAGAGGATGAGAGGTAAGGCTCATCTCACTATTTTGTACGGAATTATTTCCTACTCTAGGACTTTTTTATATAATTAGTATGTACTAGTTAATCCTTTATTGATTACCAAGTATTATGTAGGTTAAACAAGAATTTAAAATAAATTATTAACAAGTTTGGGATATATAATCATTCGTATATATCTATGGTTCTTCATCAATGGAGATATTTATATGTATATAAGGTTTTCTAAAATTGGTATCCTCTTATGTACTACATATAGATTATTTGGTCATTATTATGATGATGGTGGTTTTCTTATTACTTAGTGGGGCACTCTAAAGTGTGTCATTCTCTAAGGGGATTAGAGTTTCATTGATGTTGGTATCAGACCCATGAATGGTTTTCCTACGTATCTTTGTCAAGGGAATTAGAACACATGTAGTGTGGTTCCTCTTAATGGGGCACATCATACCTTTTAATGTCATGTCATAAGCACCCAACCATAATGTTTAATTCCATGTGGCTAGTATTTCTAGGGGAATGGGCATATTAATGATTTTTATGTGACATGTGCCTAAACAACCCAAATAACATAAAAGAGATATGAATTTCCAAGATGAATTTGGACTTGGTCAAGAATATGGACTATAGAGAACATAATTAATTATATTACAGGGTTTGATCCTCAGAGGGGGTTCTTATTTATCCGAATTGGATGATAATCAAATAATATTTTGTTTTGGTATGTCTCATAAGAATGTATTTTCCATTGAGAAGATTATTTTTGGGATTATTCCTGAAGAGGATTCCATTGTAAAAGGGACAATGATAAATGTTTAGGGTAATGTTGGGTTTGGGGAATAAATTGGGGATTACTCTTGAGTAGGATACCATGATTATGTGATTTATGGTTGGGGATTACATAAAATGTGTATTGTAATTTACCTTGGGCCATAGTTAGGCTTCATATGTGTCTTGGTAAGCATGAATTAGATTTATCATGGTACAATATATCCCATGGTTCATAAAGATATTTTGATCATAGTTACCTCTAAGATCATATGTGTCATGCCAGATATGAGAAAAAATGGTAAAATAAAGATCCAATAAACAATGAGTATGACTCTATCTTTTGATGGAAATGAAGATAGAAACAAAATGGAGAGGTATGGGGTGTTAATTTTTTCCACTTCCTCAATCTTTTCTCTACCAATGAAAGAGGAGTGGTACGCTGATGGAAGAGGTCGAGGTTACAAAACTTCACTCTATTCACATTAGCATAAAGAGGGGATAAAGGTGATGTATAAAGAGGTAGAGATGACTAATACTACAACCTACTTTAAGAATGGATAGTGGAATAACATATTAGGGATTCCACATAAGCATTTCTGCAGAGGTATGGGGATCTAATTCAGAAAAGCAAGCATAATACACACTCTCCCCACTACGAACAGGAGACTCTTGGTCTTTGAGATGAGAAGGGGGGCCTGGACATAACACATATATCCAGGATCCGTAACTACCTTATAATATACCTAGTATAATGATCCTCATGACCATGGGGATAAAAACCCACACATAACATGAGGACCATTCCCATCAAATCAGAGAAGTTTGGGAATCCTCTAACCATAGGAGTACAAACCCAAGTGGAGGGCATGATTGTTTTCCAGTCTCCAAGGTTGTGCATGTATGGAGGTCTTGGTGGAGGATTCAATATAGTCTCTTTCAGGAAAGGGACCAAAGAAATAGTTCCCTCCCATTAATGGCATTGAAGAAGGCCCCATGAATGCCTCAAACAATCTAGAGATTATGGTTAACCAAGGAGGCTCACACAAGGGGTGCTCAACACAGTAGGCTTGAGTGAATTTATAATACCATTAGTGATACATTACCATGGTGAAGGGACATGATAAAGAACTTATGTGATCCTTCAAGGTTCTCCCTAGGTGTTCCAGATGTAATTCACATAGGTCCATGTTTCAATGAGGGAACCCCACGATAGTCTTTGAAAATCAAGGTCTGGGAGAATTCCTCGCGCATGTGTTGTTTATTTGAAGCCCTTGGAGGAATTCTATTCCACTATTCTTCATTAATTACCTATTAATTAGGTGTTAGACAACTAACTAAAATCATACTTAGGTCTTAAGAAAAGCACATGGGAGAATGGAGTTTCGTTTGGCCTTTTAGATGTTCAAACATTCTAAATAAAGACCTCAGGGCCATATTATAAAAAAATAGTGCCCTTGGTGAAGGTGTAATCTTGCACTGGTGTTGCGCGTAGTTTCTTATGTATGTCATCCATGCCGGGTTCTGCGTAGGTACCTTGCATGCCAACGATACTTGGGGGGCTTGCACAAACGAACTTTTGGGCCTTTTCATACCTTGTCATTTGCCACTTCATTACTTCTCTCTTTTTAAGGTATTTCTCTTTTTCACCATTTCATCCATGTGAAAAAACATAGTGTAGTATGCATATGTATTGGTAAATGGATATATATATATATATATATATATATATATATATATTCTTTTATATGTATATAATATTTAATATATAATATATTTAAATAAATTTAAGTATATATATATCATACACATTTTTTGAGATTTCATTTCGGTAAAATAGTGTCTCCATAGGCTTTTTATGTTGTTTATGATTTTATCCCGTTTATTTACATTCACAATGGTTTGATGGTGTTGTAATTATTATGGTTTCCCCTTTTTTGTTGATTTATTATAAATTATATATATCTATTTATATGTATTAATGAATATTTGTGTAAATTTATATATATTTGTAAATATTTATAGATTTTTATGCTTATATATATTTATGCCATATATGTGTAAATATATATTGATATATTTATATTTAATTTATTTTTATATTCATTTTATTAATATAAAATTTTAAATCTAAGTGTTTTTATTTATCATAATATTCATATTTAATTATTTTTTGTTATTATTAAATTATTTTAAAAAATATATTTATTATTAAATATTATTTTTAATTTATTATAAATTTATTATTTATTAATTAATGTTATTCTTTATAAAATTATATTTGATAGGAAATTTAACATTTATTTATTAATTATTATTTGTTTATTTATATTTATTTTTCATTCATTTATTTATTATTTATTAATTATTTTTCATTTATGATTAATTGTTGATTATTTATTATCGATTACTTATTTATTAAATATTTTCTAAATATTTATTATTTATATACAATTTATTTACAATTTATTTATTATTTATTTATAATTTATTTATAACTTGTTATTTAATATTTATTTGTTATTTGTTATTAATTTATTTATTAAAATTTATTTATTAATTTATTAGTTTTAATTTTTTTTAGTTTTTATTTTTTTATCATTTTGTTTTATATATATTATTGATTTCATTATTATTTATATATAAAAAAATTTCATGATATATTATTTTTGTATAATTTAGTATTTAATATTTATTTAGTATTTATTATTTATTTATTTGTTTTAAATATATTAAATATTAATTTATATATAATTTATTATTATTTTACTTTAATTTCTTTATTATTTTATTATTATTTTATTATTATTTTATTATTATAATTTATTACTACATTATTATTAACGTCTTATTTTTTATTTATTTTTTTATTTTACATAAATATTTTATTATGTATTTCATATTTATGTGTTTCAAATTTATTTATCATTGTATGTTGTATATACATTATTTATAATTGTTTTTATCATTATTTATTTTATTATAAATTTATTATTAACATATTTTGTATTACTTTTTTATTATATATTTATCATATATTATTTTATTTTTAAATTCGTTCAATATTTATACTTTAATTATATAGTATATTTTTTATATAATATTTATTTTTAATATTAATTATTTTCTACCATATTATATATTTAGTAATTTACTGTTAATTTATATTCATATTTATTAATTAGTAATTAGAAATTATTATATAAGATCCAAGATTCTTCCTTATGGGTTTTTTTGCATTAGTTTAAGTACATTATTTTGATTTTAATAAGTGTTTCCCAAGACTATGAGAACACACAAGGGTGTTTTGGGGGGGTTCAGGGCACGAAAGAGGAGGAAAGGGGTTTTGGGAATGTTCCATGGTTTGCGCATGGTTAGGGAAAACCATTATAAGAAACCTAGGAAACCATGCAGCCTTGTAAAAGGGCTTATTCATGATTGGCAAACTGTTATTTTGGATTTGTGGAATTCCCTAGTAACCGTGCAGATATTCCTCCCTCGGACAGTTGCATGTGAACGGTTTGGAAGACCGTATGGGTAAACTATGCAGACTAGTAATGTTGAGAAATTTACCAAAATTCCATTATGGGGGTTTTAACACCAAATCGGGGTTTTCCTCATCTCCTCCCCCTACAATAATAATGACAAAAAAGAGCTCCCAAGAGCTTCCAAGGGTGAATCTCCCAGGTCATTTGGTGTGTCATCGGTTTACGGATTTATGATTTGCGTAAGTCTAATCTACTACTTATTTCCTTTTCCAGGGTAGGGTTTGTATTTTTCTTTCATATCCTTCTAAATCTCTAAAACCCATCTTTTCCAAAGAGATCTAGGTTGAGCCTTCAAAGGGTGGTTGAATGAGGATCTAAGTCTTGGATTTGGAGGGTATTCTTCAACATATCTATGGTAGGTGGTCTACAAATTATATCTCATACCTCTTGAATATATTTGTGCATGTAGGGTTTTATCCATGTTCTCTTTTTGATTTTTTCTTGATGACATTAGAAATATATGGCGTATTGGGTGTCTAATTAACCAATTTTAACCACTTATGTTTCCCAAGGAGTGCATGGAGGATGACTCGACCGATCTAATACCACCCAAAGAGTGTGTAGACTCTCCCGAACATGGATAATCAAACACTCGCTGTGAAATTTACATTTCAATATGTAAGGCCTATGATGAATAAGAAAATTGGTAAATGTATCGACTAATAAGGGATTATGGGAAGATGTGTCAAGATGGGGATATGGCTCAGGGATCATTTAACTTGTCTTATTAATGGGCTAAATGGGATTAATGCGAATGTGACATTGAATATTCTTTTGTACATGATTATTCTTAGTATGTTTGTCTTGGGAGATAGGAATTGTGTTAAATGGTATTGGGTTATAAATTATAAATGTGTTAATGCATTATGGAATAATAATCATTCCCTTTTTAAATTTCCAATGCTTTATGTTTCTATGGTTATTGGCTATGCTTGGTTTGTACTGTGGTTATGTGTGGTGAATGGATGAATAAGAATGTGCAAATGGATTGGTAGAGTGGGGTATATATTTGAGGTTTTACACCCATGGGTTGAGTTAAACCGAGTCTCAAGACTCCGCCCCTCAAGGCAAGAGTTTTGGAGGGGAATGGAGTAATATTCACGTAACGGTTTCTTTCTATCTAGATTGAGGCTTCGAGGTGAGGATATTGATATTATTAACACATGTTTCTTTAGGGCGGTAGAACATTATTTGTTGTCATATTCCTTGAGATTATTTAACATTACTACTACATTGAACACATGAAAACGTTAACTTGGATCATAGTCATTATAAGATTTGAATATGAATTTGGTAACAGATTAACTTACGGTAATCATTGTTACTAAAGCTAATTGAATTTATTTTTATTTATTTTTAATTATTTACTTCTTGCATGAACTATCTATGGATCTAAATATACTTTATACAGCATTGGTGGTGGCCTATTGAGTTATACTCATACCCTACTTGGGCCTCCATTGGGTACCCAAGTAGATTTATTTCATGTACGTAAAGATATGGGAAAGGGTCCAATGTTAGGGAGTTGTGTTGGGTATGGTAAATTCATGGATGAGGTTTCAGTCATGGAGTCATGACTGTTTATGGATTCTTTTGTTTTCTTTATTTTTTTTCCTTTTCTCACGTGGAACTATAATTGTATACGGCTTCAATACTGATTGACCATGGTTTGTGCCCATTTTGGGAGATGGTTATTTTTCTTGTGCATTGATTTGATTAAAAAGTTTTATTATTTTTATATGTTTTATATTGTGACTTACTCATAAAAATAGGTTATTGTCTCCCTATGTTCTTTTAGACCCTCGTTGCTAGTCATCAACCTCTAGTGTATGGGAAGGAACACATAAGGACATGTGATAACCCGACTCAGGGACCGGTTTAGTGGCACCCAGGTCGGGGACATTACCATGTTTTATCATAGGAGGTCTTTTCTATGACTTACTAATTGGGATGGTAGACAATATTATATGAATGTGTCAGGCATTGGAAATGAGCTCATGCTTGGAGTAGCTGACCCACATACGAGGGAAAACCCAAGTCACCCAGGGTATGAAGTTTTGTTCTTTTTTCATGTTGTTACATTTGATGATATTTCACCATTGGGTGACACACTTGTTCTGTGATGTGATAGTTTTTTGATATTTTTGTTCAGGCTAGAATGGAATGTGGAAGTGCATTCAAGCATCATATTAGGAAACCCAAACATATAGGTGGCATGCACCATGGTATGTACAGACACATGGGATGATGGTATGGGATGCAAGGGGGTGGATGCATTTGCTTTATTGAAAATGATAAAAATTACATATAATGAAATTACATGAATGGGTAAAAGGGGAAGAAAATTTTAAAAAAATAATCAAGTAATTATGCTTGGTAAAGGGTGGCTTGTGAAAAGAAAATTTAGTGGTATATGTTGTGTTGTCAAAATAGTTTTAAAATGGTGTAAATGATAAGTCTTGTGTCAATGTGTTTTAGTTAACCTATGTTAGTCATGGCCTCAGAAGGTATGGTTGATAGTAGTGTTCCAGATACGATGAGGGAGGTTGGGTGGTGTAAGAAAAATGGATAGTTTCTAGATTGTGATGAACCGTCCATTATTCTAGATAATGTTTGTGGTTCACTTTCAAAAACATGTGTTTGGAATTATAGAAAATGATGCCACCCTGAAGATGTATTTTGGTCGAGTTACATGATGATTTTCCCAAAAAACTCTTCCTGTGGTGGATCAAGAGAGTGTAGAGATTCAAGAACATAGAGAAGTGTTGTTCCTTGATAAATTTTTTCATTTCATGCTGATTATGGTGCAAGACCTAGGGTGGGTTGGAGATAGTATGTTTGATTTGAATAGGGAATTCTAGCTGCAGCCCCCTCTGACCTATATTGAAGTGGGTGGTCCAGAGCTAGAAAAGTTCTAAATTGAGTCTCACTACAGGAAAATAGTGTATTAGTGGTGGGTTATTCATGGTAGTTTTCAAAAACAACACTAAATTTGTTTGAATAAAAAATTTAGTAGCGACTTTCAAAACCACTGTAAAAAAATAGCTGCTAATTGTTTTTTAAATTATTTTTTATTAATGTCATAAAATTTATTCCAAAAAATTTAATTTTTTTCGTGGAAGATTTTTCAATACTGACACAGAATTGAAGATAAAAAATTAAAAAATATAGTATTTATTTTATTATTATTATTTACATTCAAATATAGTTTATTATTTATAATATTGATTATTTATATTGTTTAAATTAATAAATATTTTTAATTATTAGTTAATAACATTTTTAAATAGAATAAAATATTCAATTAGGTGAAAAACAAATTTTGGCATCACATGGCCATATCTTGTGATCTGGGACTCCATTTCAGATCCACAACCAGTCAAATAAAAGATTATCAAATGAGATAAAACTAAGTGATATTTAAATCAAGTGATAATCAGAGGAAAAAAATGGTCAACTTTCAAATGATGAAAATAGAACTTGAACAACAAATGGCCAATGCTTCTAATTTGTGTGTCCGTTTGGGAACTACCACATATCAATTTAAAGTATGTGATGAGGTATAAGCAGTATAGTTAGGCTACTGGGGGACCCAGAGTTTTTTTCATTAATGAAAATTATTAAAGGTGGGGATTCACCTTTTACATTGGTTATTTATGATGATAAAATTATTAATGTTTGCAGCGGTATGGTTGTACCAGTTTGTATTCAAAAATATTTGAAACACGAGTTCCCCAAAACAATGTGGGAATTAAACCCTAGTTTAACTAAGATGTATAATGAACTTCTTAGGTAGTGCTGGTATCCTAGAATAAAGAAAGAGGTTGCAATTTTTGTAGTGTGATGCACTACCTGTAAACAGTTGAAATGGGGGCATCATCTTCCATGTGGGTTGTCACAGTCATTGCCTATTCTGGATTGTAATTAGAATTATGTAATGATGGAATTTGTTGTGGGAATTCCGAGGACACCCCAGAAGAATGATGCAATATGGGTGGTTGTTGACCAGATGACCATTGTGGATCCTTTCTTACTGATCCATGAGACTTGTACAATGAATCATTTAGGGGAGTTATATGTTTGAGAGATAGTACAGTCACATGAAGTTCCAAGAACCATAGTTTCAGAGAGAAACCCACATTTTAACACATGGTTATGAAAGGGGTTGTACAACGCACTTGCCACCTAGGTGTCTTTGAGTATGGATTATCACCCATAGATGGTTGGGTATTCATAGTGTATCATACATGTATTATAATGTATCATGAGAGCTTGTATTTGGGATTTTTGTTGTTTATGGGAAAAACATTATCTGCTTATTGAGATTGACTTCAAATACATTTTTCATGTAACAATTAGATTTCATATTTTGAAGAAATTTATGGTAGAACATTGTGATCATTATTATGCTTGTTAAAATCTAGTAAATCTATGATTTTGGGGTCCAGGCTAATGTAGGAGACGTTGGTAATGTTTCGGTTGATTTTGAAGCATATGAAAATTGTTCAGAGTAGGAAGAAGTTACATGCAGATCGATGTTGTAGACCCCTTTAGTTCATGGTGAGAGATAGTGTGTTTCTTCAGTAGTTACCATGGTTGGGACATTGTTTAATTCATAATAAGGGAATGTTGGTGCCCATGTATAAAGGACAATTTCAGATTATGTATTGGTTCATACTGGTGGCATACTGATTGGATCTTCTGCAATGATACAGTAGAATGCATGATGTTTTTCATGTCTTGCAACTCTGAAAATATCATCTCAATCCATCTCATGTGATAAACATTTAGGATGTACATATGGAGGATGATGTGTCCTTTGAAGAGCATTTGGTGAGTATTGTGGATCGTAGTGAGGAAGTATTGTGATGCAAGAAAGTTCCCTTGGTTTGAGTTTTATGGTAGCATGAAAATGTTCTAGAAAAATATAGGGGGAGATAATCAGAAATGTAGGCCCAGTGGGCTAATATATTTTCTTCATAGACCCAATGATTCTTGAGAAGAGTGGATCAAGGATAAGCCATCATAATGTGGGGAGGTTGTAAGATCCAAGATTTTTCTTTGAGGTATGTTTTTGGTTATACTTCAATTCATGTCCCTTAATTTCAATTTAATTACTATTTCCCAAGATCATGATAAGGATTGAGGGTGTTTGCCAGTTTGGGGAACAAAATAGGTGGAAAATGGGGTTTTTAGAAATGTTTTTTGTTTGCGCAAAGTCAGTGAGAACCATGTGGATCATCCTAGTAAATCGTGTTGCCTTAGATAGGGGATTACACATAGTTGGTGCATGGTTAAGCTAACCATATATAATTTCAAGGTAACCATGTCAACCAATATTTTTTGGACTGTATTATTCAAATTGTTTTCTCACACTTTGTAAAAACCATGCATCCTAGTAATGTTGAGAAATGTAAAAAAAATATATATATTATGGGAATTTTACCCCAAATCAAGATTTTACTCCTCTCCTACAGAAACCCTAGTAATAAAAAAAATCTCCCATGAGCTTCCATGGGTGATTCTCCTTCATCACTTGGTCATTTAGAGTTCCATGAGTTGTGGATCAAAGATCCATGTATGTATAATCTTCTCCTTGTTTCCTTTTCTTAGGAATCTTTTTTATCTTCCCCTCCTCCACTTCTGAAGCTTTAAAATCCATCTTTTTTAGTGATATCTATCTTCAGGCTTCAAAGGGTGGATGAATTAGAATATAATGTTCCGTTTATGAGGGTTTTATTCAATGGACATAAGGTAGGTGGTCTATAAGATATATCCTATACCTCTTACATAGATTTTTTCATGTAATGGTTTATCCTAGTTCTCTTATTGAGATGTTATCAGTTCTGTTGGAATGATGTGGTGCACTAGGTATCTAAATATATAATTTAACCCCTTGTGATTCTCATGGAGTGCATAGTGGATGACTTATCCAATTTCAGACCACCCAAAGGGTGTTCCACCTCTCTTGATCATGGATAATGAAAACACATGTAGTGAAATATACTAGTAAATAGGTAAAAACAATGTCGATTAATTAAACTAGAAAATTTATTGACTCATAAGGGATTATGGGAATATGTGTCCGGTTAGGGATTTGGCTAAGAGATCATTTGTCTTGGAATATAATTCAGCTAAACATGATTAATGGGAATGTGACAATTAATCATGGTTTGTACTTGAATATTCTTATTGAGTAAGTCTTCAGAAATTTGAATTGGGATAAATTGTAATGTGATATAAATGATAAAATTGTTAATGTATTATGGCATAATAATGATTCCAATTTCTATTTGTCAATGTTTGGTGTTTCTATGGTTATTGGAATTGCTTGGTTTGTGTTGTGGTTATTTATGGAGAATAGATAAATAAGCATGTGCACATGGATTAGTACGGTGATGTATAGACAAGAGGTTCTATGCCCATGGGTGGAGTTAGATTGAGGCTCTACACTCCACCCCTAAATGCATGAGTTAGGGAAGGGAATGGAGTTTTATTTCTCTGACGGTTTCCTTCCACCCAGACTAAGGGTTTAGGGTGAGGATAAAGAGGTTGTTATGATGTGTTGATTTATGGAAGTAAAACAATATTTATACTCATATGCTTTGAGATTATTGAAAATTCATAATCCATTTAACACACAAAAAAGGTAAACTTGGAGAATTGTCTTTATATGTTTTGAATGTGAATTTGGTAATGTATTAACTTAAGGGAAACATTGTAACTAATGGATACTTTAATTGTATTTAATTTATCTATCATTACATAGTTATTCCATGTGTTATCTATTAAAGTATATATTTTTTATACATTGTTTGTGGTGGTCTACTGAGCTATACACACACCCTGCTTAGGCCATCGTTGGGTACCCTAGCAGATTACTTGCTTGCTGTTCCGTAATGGGGTATGAGTCATATTCTAGGGTGTTGATTTGGGTACGGGACATGCATGGATAAGGTTCCAGACATGTAGTCAGGACCATTTGGGTATTCGTTTGTCGTCATTATTTTGGGTTTTACTCACTTGGAACTATAGCTGGACATGGAATGTTTACTGATAGAGTGTGGTTTTTACCCATGTTGGGAGATGGTTATTTATACATGTGCATTAATTATCATATTTTATTTTCACCATTTCATTTATTTACTACTGTGGATTAAAAAAAAGATGATATAGTCTCCCCACATAACTTTTTGACCCCCAATTCTAGTCAGCAATCTCTTTTGTATGGGGAGGCATGCTTGAGGTCATGGGAATGACCCAACATGGGGAACATATTTAGTGGCACCTGAGTCATGGACATCACATATTAAATATTAAATATTAAATCTAAAGTATTAATTATTAATATATAATTATTAATTATTTAGTTCATTTCTATTTTTAATTTATTATTTTTTTCTCATCCATATATATATATATATTCAATTATGTTTACCATCTGCATGAAGAGCCTTTGGGAGTTGTTATGCCTTTACAGAATAGCCAAGAGTTAAGGGGTTACAATCTCACCAAACAAATAATTTCTGCATGGATTATGTGGTATCTTCATGGGCATGGGTAAGTGCACGGTATTAAATAATAAATATTTAATATTTAATATTTAATTGAGAAAATAAAAATTAATAAAAAATAATAATGAAATAATATATAATAAAATAATTTATAATAAAATAATATGAATTTTTTTTATATATATATAATAAATAAAGATTAAGAAAACCAAAATTCATTATTAAAATAAAAAATTAAGAAAAAAAATTATCTTTAAGTCATTCCACAATAGTTTTGAACAGAAACTGTAAAATTATTGTCGACAAACGATTTAGTAGTTGTTTAAACTTCCACTAAGCTACTTTTCTAGAATAGGGTAATTACAAACTATATTTATTGATGTGATTGTTTGATGATGTGAGGTTGAAGTTTCTCACCATTAATCATGTTTTTTCTATCCCCAGACACTTTATTTATCACAGAGAGGTACACATTCGTGATGACCTTTTAGTGGTCTTATATGATTAGATTTTCTCAGACAATAACATATGTTAATTCACCAAAAAGGTCGGGAGAACATCTCTCACATTACTAGGTGGATAATCGTCTTCTCTTTGAGTTTATATTTCATATCATGGTGATATTTTTGGGTGGAGAATGCCTTAATGATCTCTATCATAAGTATAGTGTCCAAAAGGTCATTTATAAAAGTTATACTCACATGGAAAAATTTATATGTAGTGGAAGATGAGGTTTTCTTAAGTGTATTTGTGTTTTTGGTCGCTTAGGTTGGTCTTATCTTGTGATATGAGGTCAGTATAAGAAAATCATCTGAAAATTATGAACATTCTACCTCAAATAGTATCAGAATGGGAAATATGGAACATAGATATGTTATTTTGAAGAATTTTAATAACATAGAACTATTTCCAGGATATATTCATCAATTTGATATATAAAACAATGACTATAAAAGAACCAAACAATCATCAATAGTGGGAATGACCATGTTGGTGATCGAGTGTCGATAGAGGTTTCCAATGATCATTTTCATGGATAGTGGAAAATTAGTAAGGCTAATATTTCTATTGATCAACATGTTAGAGATATCACTTCATGATTCTCACTACCTGCATATTTCAGAGAAGATGGCATGGTAAACGAAGTACACAGAGCCTTGAAACTCTTGGAGTGTTTGTTTGAACACTTTTTGAGTGTCCAATTCTAGGTTACATCAAGGATGGTTTGTAGTCGTGAAAAACCATATATAATACTCTATAAATGTTTGGAGTGAGTTTATACCACCTACGATATCCTTATAAAATAACCATTTTTAATGGATTTCAATAATTGGTGGTATAACAGTTCGGAACTCCAACACTCAGATCCAATGCTAGAAAAATAATCATTGGGTTTATGACTTTCATACTGATAAATAGGAAATTTTTTTTACCATCTATCATATTGAAAAATATAAAATTATTATTGGATCATTTACATACCCAAATAAAATTTAGTTTTATAGTTTTATAGAAATTAGACACACTAATCAATAACATTACCCATGTCTTTATGTGAGAATTGTTTTTTAACTGCACCCATATTTTCTTATTCCATATTATTTATTCATAATCTCCCACATGAAATAATTCTATATATATCTTATATAACATATTTATTTACAACCTTTTGAAAATAAACATAAGCTATATGTCCTCAAATGACTAGTAAGGGTAAACAAAAACAATAAAATTTAATATGTTCTCTGAGAACAAGATGGGAATAATGTTATGAGAGAATACTCAAAGTGAACGACCATTATATAAGTGAAAGTAAAAAAATAAAAACCTAGATTATAAATCCAATACAGGGAATCTAAAAATTAATAATCTAAAGATTTATATGAATTAACATTCCTAATCAATGTGAAAATAATCCTGGAATATTGGAACCATTAAAATTCATTACATGGATTGTAAATTTTTGTAGGTATATTAGAAAATCAAAAATTAATCAAGGAATCACACAATAAGATAAATCCCATATATAATTAGATTAAACTAGAACTATGAAAATCTATAATATCTTTGGAGAAAATTACAATATATTCAATTTTTTAACTTTGCCCAATTAATTAGAGGGTTATAACAAACCCACTTATCCTTGTTTTCTAACACAAACACTAGTCCCTTGTTTATAAAATAGCCACAAACATTTTATAAATAATATAAAACTGAAAAATAATCCATACATATTACCGTGTACCATATAATGAACAACATATTTATATGTTTTAATATTTCAACGTAACACCCTTTAAAACTACCATCATTTTTTCTTAATGTTATTGACCCATAGAAAATAAAAGGGTTCCATGAAAAAATATTTTAAAAAAATAATAAATCCATTAAATATAATTATATTTTAATAATTATGACATACCCTTTATAGATAATAGGATAAAAATAAAGCATATTAAAATATGTGAAAAATAAATGTAGAATAACATTTTAGACATTACAATGAATATAGGGAGATATTATTTTCTTTTCATAACTATTTGAATGAAAATTGTAAGAATTATAAGAAAAACCATTTAATTTAAAATAAGAATTCATAACTTTTAGGAAAAATTAAACAAAATGAATATTTTTTATTTTGGGAAAATCTATTCATTTGGTAAATGTACAAACCAAGAGACCGTTCACACATCTGGTAAGTCCCAAAAGTAAAATGATTAGAAAATGAAAAAAAAGTTTCATTTTATATATAATTAAAAAATGAAAATTATAGTATAAAATGATATTAAAAATTAATTCATCATATTATATTCCATTCCTGAGTTATTAAAAAAAATAATGTGTATGGGAGATAAATCATTCTCGACCAAATAGAGAAACAAAATATGTTTTTCTTTAAAAAATTATTTTGATCATCTGAAGTTCCAAATAGATTAAAATGAATAAAAATAGAGTAAAAATCATCAATTAATGGAGGAAAATAATATATAAATTTTTTAATAAATTATGATCATACAATATCCCTATATAAATCTTGAACATAAACAATCATGAAAATAAATGAGAGTGTAGCGTAACAACTTTATAGCTTTGGTAACACTCGAATAAAAATTAACTGAATGAAATAAAATTAAATTGATATAAAAATACCATGAATTATATTAATTAATATATCATAATTAATTTATGCATTCATGAGTATAATATATATATAAATAATGGTTCCTGAGAAGTAACATGTCTACAAAAAATGATATTAGAAAAATAAAACCCTTATAGTGATCATTATAGTTGAAATAAAAAATATTCCATTAATTTATTATGTGGAAATATATAAATCCATATAAAAAAGTGGAACAAAATAGTAAAAAAAAATTAGATATCAATTCAAACATAATCATGGAATAAAAATATCAATCAAGAAGTGTAATATCCTAAAGAAAGGAAATTGAATTGACAATCCCCTTACCTTGTGTCCCAACATACTATATATGTCCTATAAATCTAATATAACAAAATTATATGATTTATTTAAAATTTTATAAACCATTTAATCAATTGTTACCTTATAATTATACGATTTATTTATTTTATGTAAATTACATGTTTGATTAATTAATCAATTACATCAGTGTCTTGTGTTTTGAGGACTTTTGGTTGATATTTACAAAATAACTTCTCTAGGTTTAAAATGGTAAAATTGTGCAGTGCTAAATTTTATCAAATTCAAAACCTACTAATGGTATAATTGTTTTTAAAAATAAAACAGTAAAACATGCTAAAAACCATGTTTCCATAAAAAATTGCATTTTTATGTATAAAAATACTTTTATTCCAAAATTAACCATAATTTTATTTAAAATCTAATTAATTTGATATATTATTTATCAAAAATAAAAAAATAGATTTATAAACAAATCAAAATAAAATGGGATATTTTAAATACATGAATGAAAAAGGTAGTTTTTTAAAAATTTATATTTTTCACATTTCACTAAACGTCAATCTTTTCTAGAAAAAACATCAAAATTTCATCCTAAGATAATTGTCATATGATGTTCTAAATAATTATATCCTCTTAAAAAATAAATTTACTAAATTATTTATAAATTAATTATAAAATATCCTCATCAAATTATAAAAAAAATATCTTGGAAAATATATATATTTTTAAGAATCAAATAATTTCTCTAAAAATGGTTTCTTATTAACTAATAAATACTCAATATATATTTATTAATAGTTTATTTTTATATATATTTAATAATTAATTTTTTACAATTAATATCTATAAATTTAATTTAAATTTTATATTGATTATATATATAACAATATTCTATGATCATTAAATATTTGGTTTTCATCTTATATAAACTTTCAAACAATTATATTAAAATATAATGGTATTATATTTTACCCCCACCCCTTAAAAAAATTATTTCCTAAAAATATTGTTAATAATCTCATAAAACATTTGAATTTTTTTTGTCATCGATTCCAATGGGTGGAAGATAAAACATATGATCATGAATGGAAACCCATTATAATTTTATTTTGTTAAAAAAATATATTTTCAAAACCTAAGTTACAAAAAAAAGTTAATAAAACATCCATTTGAAAATAGGGGAATGGTAATTTTCAGAACATATGGAATGAAAAATAAATATGCTTCCAAATAATGAAACATTATTAGGAAGTGAAAATAAGTACATGGAATATAATGTAATATCCAAAAAAGATTTGGATGATACATAATGTAATCATGAGGAGGTGAATGAACTCAGACTCATGAATTAATAACATAGAAAAAATATCATTGATTTATTATAAATGATTGTGAAATGATAACATTTTTAAGCTATGATGATTATTTTTATTTTCCAGGCTATGAACATAATAAAATGTACATTCATATTTTTATTCAAAGATATAAAAAAATTAATCATTTTTTATGTGTTTTAACAAGTTTACAACCCTATCTTATCCTATATTATATGTGCTGAGTTTCTATGATGAAACATTCTTATGCCTAGAGCATGATATTTTAATAGATCATGTGATCTATACAATGATAAAAAAGATTATACTCGTGTATTTACTAAACAGAAAATTGTTAGTATAATGTAAAATAATTCCTAATATTAAAAAATCTTTATATGAATAAATAATACACTTTACTCCAATATTTGTAGTATAACTCCAAAATGTCAATGTAGATCATTTAGTAAATAAATAATCAGAAATCCCAATTAATCTAAAAAATAAAAATATTAGTGAATATTGTAATCTAAAATATTTTCTCATACCTTTAATATAACATACTTATAAATGTTATCACATTCATATAGAATAATTCTTTACATTATATGTAAGGGATACATAAAACCTCCAGACAAAAAAAGATCCCCAAAACATCATTAATTACCATAAAATCCCATCCCTATAAACCTCAATAGGGGTGTATATGACATTAAAATTATGATAAACCATAAACATATTAACCCATGAAGGTATCCATAACTTATAATTGAAAAATACTTTAGAACATCATAATCTCTATAGTTATCTAGACCATTTTCTATTACTAACAACAATAGTCCTCATATTGTACAATCATATCTAGTTCTAAAAAAACTAACATTAATTTTATTGATTTTATTACAATAAATGTGACCCAACTTAATGAAACCAAAAAAATAAAAAGTCTAAATGAAATATTGAATAACAAACTTACCCAAGGTACATTTATTATTTGAGTTTTATATAATTATGAAAATCTCTTAAAAAATATTCATAATGCCTTTTAGTGATCATGTATTTCCACTATACCTAGATTTTATTATTCCATATCATGTTTTAATGATATTCTACATGAATCCATTCCTGATATATCATACATAACATATTTCCCTAGAATACGGATAAAATAAACATAATAAGGGTGAGAACCAATGATCAGTATGCATAAACTAGTGCATTGTAAATTTAATATCACTAGAGAGAAAAAGATGAGCATTAGGGTATGAGAACATATTCAAAGTACATGAACGTAATATAAAATAAATCATAACCATTAACACCACGATGTTAAATCCTGATACATGGAATATGATCTTTAATTAGTACAAGAGTCATATGAATTAAGAATCATGACCTATTTGATGATAATCCTTTGTTAAATAAAATACAAGAACTGATTATAAGATTTGAAAAATAGATTAGGAATATAGGAAAATTAAACATTCATTATGGAGTCACCTAACTGGATAGTTATTATATCAATTTTAATTAATCTATTACTAGTATACATTGTTATGTATTTTTTGTATCATTTAATCAGTTAACTTGTTCACATTACCCATTTAATTGGATGGCTCTAAGAATCCCATACACCCTTGGTCCATAATTTAACCTGAAATCATTTGTATTAACATAACCAACCTACTATTATTTATAATGGAACAACCCACCAATCATCCATATATATGTCAATATACCATATAATGAACCAAATAATTATAATATTTCACTTTTCAACATTAAAACGTAATGAAAACTAAAATTCCATCATAGCATGATTAGCATGTGGAAAAGAAATGGATTCTATGAAAATATCTATAAAAATCATAAGACATCATGAAAGCGAATAACAATTGAATCATTGAAATACATCCCCATCAGAGAATAGGAAATTAGTAAAGGGTATATCTATGTAAAAAATACATTAAAATTAAAATATAATAAATTCCTTTGAAATTATAGAAAATATACATTTATTTCAGTTAAATTTTTAATAAAAATTACAATAATACAAATAAAATCCTATTTATTGAAAATAAAAATGAAAAAAATATAACTGAAACATTAATTAAATTAATAGTTATCATAGTGGAAACAAAATTCATTTGTAAAATGTTTTAAAAAATACCCCTTTCGCACTTCCAGCAAAAACCAAAAGTACCATGTCTTCAAAATGATAAATAAAATAATTTCAAACCATTATAGATAAATTAAAATATACATCAAAATGAATTTAGAATATATTTCAAAATATTATTCTAGTATTATTAATTAAAAAGAGAGAAAAATGATTCTAAATAATGTAAAAATAATAAATAACCAAAGGATAATAATTGATATGCGTTTCAAGAATTTTTGATAGTACAATTTTCTCCCAAGGAACCATGAGCATATAAAATTCTAAAAAGAAATAATATTATAACATGAATCTGTTTTCACATTGGTAACTTTTCTATCAAAATTATAATAGATAAATTAAATAATATGGATATTTAAATACCATTAATTATATTATGTAATTTTTCAACATTAATTTCCGTGAATGTGAGTACAACAAACAATGAAATCACATTGTATGATATGAAGCATGTCTAAAGAAAATAAGATTGAGGAAAAAAACTTAACAAATATCATATCAATTTAGGTGATAATTAAAACATGATGTGATTATGTTTATCTAAATAAATTCATATAAATAAATTGTTAATAAAAATTAATAAATTTAGATACCAATTCACACATAATCATGGAATAACAAAGTCAATCGAGATGTGTTATAACCCTATGAAAGGACATTGATTTAAGAAACACCTTACCTCAAGTCCAAAAATTCTATGTATTCATATAACTCTTCTATAATAAGAACATATTAAATGTTAAAATATTTTGTAACCATTTTAATGTCTAATACATTGCCATAATATAAACTCTTTCAATTATTTCAATTAGATATTTCGTTATTTAATAATTTAAGGCCACAACTGATGATTTGGGGTTGTTCATATTGTAATTGAGGGGTGAATTTGGTAGTTTTATCATATTTAAAATTATCATTGTACACTAATATGTGAAATAATAATAAAAAATTTTAATTTATACATAAAATTAAATATAAGAGTATGTCAGGAAAATCGATCATGAAAAATAAAATAAGTCGTCTCATGATGAAGTAGTCTGTATGTACATAAGAGGGATGTTTTTTTTAATTTTAGTGGAATGGAAATAATGATATAAAATAAAATAATATATTTATTTTTTCATTATAAGGTTATCAACATAAAATACATTCATTAAATCCATCCACATTTCCATCATTGAAAGGCGGTGTCAGAAAAATGAAGAACATCACTATGTAGAGACGATAGTATGTACATATACATGTGTGATGATTATTTTTTTAATAATTGTTATAGTATTAATTTTGATGATATATTATATTTAAATAATCCTAATTATATATTTAATGTCATATATATATCAAATCCAACAAAATAATCATTGATTAATAGCTGTGATTAGAGACAAAAAAAATTTACAACATTAATATTGTAGTCCACAAATACATGTAAAAAATGTTTTCATACCCCATTAGATGGAAAAAGAGATTAATAATGTAATAAAATTTACATATTAACATATTAGTATATCTGATATAATGGTCTGATTATATTTTATTAGTTTGATAAATTGAAGTAGTTATGTTTCCAATGAAAAATCTTGGTGTCGGTATGACTGATTGTGGGGGGTTGAATATTTCACAATAATTCATGTCATATTCACCATTATGTTTTTACCCAATGTTAAATGGGTTTATTTAAAATATTTTTAAATCTTTAAACCATAAACACCTATTAGTTCTTATATATATGATTACTCATGAACCTTCTTTCCAAAGGAAGTCACTCGTTAGGGAATATGGCCAATGATACATAAGAACTCACATTGGTAGAGAATATGGGAGGTTAAGATCATAACCCCTTGTTGGGGTAATTATTTCTTATTCATGGAATCATCTATATTTTTGTTTATAGAAATTTTCATGAAACCTTTATTCATCCCCAATTATGACATAGGCCACCCTTGAATTTACAAGCAATTATTAGAATACAAGTATATTAAATAATCTATGTGTATATAATCTAATGTTGGAAATGTATTTATATATCCTAGGTTATCCAACAATGGTAATTTATTTAATATATGTATTATATATTGTTATGTTATCAATTCTATTTTTAATCCACATCATTGGAAGCCTATAATTTACTATCTTTATAGAAGATGTTAATAGTTTTCCTCTCAATATCGGATCAGTGTGATTGGAATCCCATGTACCAATGTCAAATGAATTAGTACCCATGTAGTTTGGAGCCACTTTCTAGGTCACATTGTACATTTTAGGTCATGTTATAAGGGATGAACCATAAAATTCAATGTAATATGTTATGGATTTCAAGGAAGAAGATTCATATCTACAGGTAAGTTGTAATTTATTCCAATGTGGCCCAAGGGAAATGGAAGGTATGTTATCCCCTATGTGGGGAATAATATTATTCAGAATATAGCTTAATAAGGATGGTGTTGAAGGGTACTTGAATTGAATACATCCCTCCAATTTGGATACCACTTTCTAGGAATTTCACCGAGAGAACATTAGCGTGAATTGTAGGTGTTGTGCTTAATACTCAAGGTATTATTGTTGTTCAGAAATCAAAGCCTACATACTTTCGAATGGATAGTTATTGCACCTATTTAGGAGGAACTAGGTTTCTTTATCCCGAATATGGTTATTTAAATGCTTTTCTCATAGTAAATATGTCCATTTTAGAGGATGATGAAAAGGTCTAGGGGTATTATACTGAATAGGAGCCACAAGGATTCTAGAACTGTGTTGAAAATCTTGACCAGTGGTGATATTTAGATTTGGTTATGGCCTACACTCTTGAATATTCCCATTTTCTTGAGATCATGCAGATTCCATGAACTCCAACAATATCTATGCACACATGAGTCATTCTCAGTGTGGGAAACCAGAGGATGCTCTAGATCTAGAAACCACAGAATCTTGATAGTCCTACAGTAGATGAGGTCAGAGTCCAACAGAAGAAGGAAATATAGAGTGTCTAGATTCTCATATCATCTCTTTTTTAGTCTCATGGGATTAAATTGATAGTGAAAGGTTTTTGATCTCCCATCTTCTATTAAATTTTTATGACTATTATATTCACATCTAACTACATTTTTTCTGTGGCCTGGAAGAAGAATATAAGGGGGAGTGAAACCATCTATAATAATAGGTAGGGAAATACATCAGAAGGGATGTGTAGACCCTTATTTTCCCACATCCAAATTTGATCATTTTTAGAGCGGGTGAGGGATAGTCTATTGAAAATAGATGATGTTTCCTAGTCCGAGGATCAATTTGTGATTACACCTAAGGCCAAGACCCTCAATACCATATGAATGTACCTTATAGAACATTATTACGACCCCCAAATATTTATTACGTTGCCAATTAAACCCCATTTACCAATGGATATAGATTTATAAGAGGACACGCAATTATGTCTATACACATCTAGTGGATTTGGGAGAGGCATTGGCCTAATAAATCTTGAGGGGATCCATTTAAAAAATAGATATCCCTATTGAAGAGGTAGAAATATAGGCTATTTAATCATTTAGTGGAGGGGTCACGGTGTGTCCAATTGCTACAGGAGAGGAAAAAAATGAAAATTAAAGATCTAGGGTGCCCCACGATTCCCGACACTAAATAGTTTTTTTTGGCTACGTGGGTTGGGTTTCCCTCCACATCATGTTTTTCCACACAGTTTTGAGTTTCATTCTCATAGAATCTCTCTATATGGGATGGTGTTTCTTCTATTTTTTCATTTTCTATGTAGAGAGTGGAATCTTCCAAAAAAAACTTTTCTACGTTTATTGATATAATGATAGGATAAAATTTGTTTTTTATTCATGAAATGGAACCCAAAATGAATTTTGGTTTGGTGGACTGTTTGGTGAATCCACTTTCTTCTTTATCATTATATGATAAATTTACCTTCTCAAAACTGATAGATCCCCCACCATTATTAAATATTTTTTAGGTTATATCCCATGTTCCCTTTTGGTTATTTTATAGAGGAACCGAGTAACTACTTAATAGTACAACTGTTCTTTCATGGTAGATCATGATGACATTGTTTATAGAACCCAACATAGATTTTTGGGGATAGAAATAGTTTCATATGTGATGGACATTAAAAAACCATCTAGAACCACAAAAACGTATCATTTTTGGGTGATATGAAACATCATTAAGTCATGAAAATGATCTAGTTTCATTCTTATTCACTAGTAATGACCATCACATAAAACTAAAATTTTTTCCTACATTACACCTTTTTAGGAGGTGGATGCATTGAAGATTAGTGGGCTTAAAAATAGAATTTATATGTGGAATCGAACCTTACATTGTGGTCTTGCATTCATAAATAATTTTCAAATTTTCTTTTAGGTGAATTTTTTTCTTCACGACTTCATGAAAGTTCTTTTACCTTCATGGATGAGTTTTGAAGGACAAAAAAATGACTCCCATTAGAAGGAGATCTGATTAGGAAGAATAGGAGGTTATTATAATGAAGATGTTGTTGATATTTGAACCACATTGAGATATACATGTGGATCTATAAACAGACCAAACCTCTAAATACAGTGATAGACTCGTTTTTCATTTAGGGATCATTCATCTTCTCTGTGGATCCTCTATCACTTAATATCTTTTTGTAGAATCCTACATTGAAGACTTTATTACTTATACTCAACGATCTTCGACCACAAATGTTACATTCACAACTAGAATATGAAGAATTTCATCTCATTGATTCAGACATGAAGATATGGTCTTATGCATAATGGATTTTATTCTTCATAATTCGGTGTTTCACAAACAGACACTTAATGAACTGCGTACCATGCTATGAAGTAAATTATACATTGCTTTTTTATGAATAGTACCCATTTATTTCCATATTTGTTTTTCAAAAACTATAATGAATTGATCCTTCATAAGAACTTTCTATTATTGATGATATTTCTTTTGCTAATGAGTAGAGGAATAACCTAAAAAATTCTATTGAAAATAATTCCAAAAACATCATTGACCCACTCTATCAATCACTAGAATTAGTTTTGATGGTAGTAAAATGGGGATATATGATCTCAAACACGATTCTTCTCTATAGATTTGGGATTCCATCAAGTGATTCAAATCTATAACACTTCTGAGTAAATTGACTTGTGCAATGGATATTCAAGAATAGAAACATTCCCCATGAAAACATATTTATCTAGTACATACATGGTCTTATTCTTAATTATGGATTCTATCATATCTGGGTGACCAAGAAGAAAAAATGGTCACTGCTATTAATGGTCAACTAATTCTGATTGATGAGGGGGATTTGAGGAAAACAACAAGACAATATAAGACAATGATGCATTTGGGGAAATCTATTTTTTTAAACCCCTATGTAAAATGCTGAAATTCTACATTTCAACCTCCCAAGATACTATAGATATTCATCTAGCTCAAGTACCCATCATACCCAACGAATATTATACAATAGCCTCGATACAATGGGATTATTTGAAGAATTAGAATTTAGTTAGTGATATCTAGCACCTTCTTTGGGAGAAAGATCAAGTGTTATGAGAGTATGTCTATGTATAAACACCCAAATAAATTTCTTATGGTGATGACACTGAGGTAGTGGAAATAAAAATTTATGGTATCCAAACCTAGATCCACTCACTATGAAACCAACATTGATTTTTTAGATGAGTAATTGAAATTCACAGCCCTTATGTTAGCGAGAGTGATGAGGATGACAGTCCTAGCATTGAAAGGGATGATGAGGCTAGCCCACCTACTGCAACTTGGATCTTGAGAATTCCTTATTCATCCCTACTGGGGAATAATATGATCCAATCTTTTTGGGGTCCCATAGATGTTGAGATACTAAGGAACAATTTTTAGAGGCTAGAACCCACCCCATACCCAATGGAGAGCCCTCTGAAACTAGAAACCCCCTTTACAGAAACCTTCCATGAATCTTGGAAAGAGTGGGATACATGGAGGGAGAGCACATCTTCAGAATATGTTGGGGAATCACTTCAGGATGATAACATTGAAATTCCAATATTTGGGCTCATTAGGGATCACAAAAAAAATGATTAACCTCTCAATTTATGCAAATACCATGAGGATAAATATGCATGTTTCTATTTGATTAAGGGTGTAATTTACTAGTCCAATCAATAATGGGACACCGAAATATCAATTGAGAATCAAGATATTGTTAGTGAATATGTAATATAATTTATTTTATCAACTGTTCTTCCAATTATTATTCTGATCTTGAATCCATAATCATTTCTACTTATAATAGGATGGGTTGATTCAATCACCTCATCATCCCAAAAGTATACCCCAAGGTGTACTGTTGTTGGGGAGAACATCTCATTAGGAAATGGAGCCACTGTATAAGGCTCTCGGATGGTGGATGAGCACATGAAGGTGGTTCATGCAGACCCCGAAGGAGCATTTCAACCCATTCTCCTATGGGGACCATCTCTAGTGAAAACTACAAAACGTTAGGTCGCATGAAATCTCATCACACTTCTTCATTTTGGGATAATATTTTTTCTATAATCTAATTATTTATCCATTATCTTTTGTATATTTATATACTGATTATTTATATCACACATAAATTGAAACATGTATAGTGTGTTAACAATAATCAACAATATAAGGATATTTAGACCTCACTTCTTCAGAAACATATGAAATTTTAGTGGTTTTACTTGATCCGAATGGGGGAACGATTCCAACAATGGGTTTCATCAAGGGTATGAGCCCCATGGTTTCTACCCTTACTGATAAAATGACCTCTTCCACATTTGTTGGGGGCCATCAAAGGTCTATGTATTTACCACATGTATGGATCCTGTTTCTCCCGAGAGAAAAACTATAGATGAGGTAGCGACTCAATCTCAAGGGGATTCAGACCAAACTTCTATTCCCAGCTTCATTATTTTTATTCTTTCAAGATGTGTATCATAGAATGACCATATAGAGGCCTCTAATTTGTATAAACATAGGCATGAATCATAGGATTCAATATACGAAATTTAGGCATATTGAAAAATTTATTATGTAACATTTAATTTTCCAGGCTATGGGACAACGGTGGTTCAGGATGCCGATGTTTTTATAAGAGAAGGTAAGTTCACCGCCCTTCCAATTATTCATTTCTCTTTCAGAGTTTATGTATTAATATTTTCAATCATCTATCACAATAATTTATGCCACCAACCTCATTAGATGGAACCACTTCTCAAACCTCCCAATCTACTAAAGATCTAAGGGAATTGGCGGTAACATATCTATCCCATGATGAAGGTGTTTATTTGGGACCCTATCTAGTAGAATATGTTCCTAAATTTATTCCACCATCAATGATCGATTCTGAATCTAATTAGGAAATTATTGAAAATATTAATTATCCCCATCATGAATGGACATCCGGAATTACGTTTCTTAGAAACCATGGAAGATTTACATAAAACACAATCTAAATTATGTCATAATATTTCCTTAAATTTGTGTGAGGGGTTTGATTATCCTACCATACATGACATGGTAAAATAGGTGATCTCTACTCGAGAGATCGCTAGTCTAATCCAATCTCATCTCTTAGACACATAGTCCAGGGATCATCTTACAAAATTATTGGAAAACCGTATTAAGGAAGCCTCTAATAATGTCGGGGTGGCTATGAGGAAACATGGTAAAGTTATAAAAAATAGATCCTTGGTGTAGTAGCTTCATTGTGAGATGGAGTGGCTAAAGTAAGAAAGAGTTCACACCGAGGTAGTATTGGATAAAGGGAAACAACTATTGGACAAGGACTATAATGGATGATTTGATACTTGTGAAAGGGTACATGCACTATGGGATGGTGTTGATACTAATAATGAAACATTAGCCAAATTTTTCAAAGGCATAAAGGATTATGATCATTCAATGATTCGATTTTATGAATACACTTATAAAACATTGTGACTACAATATTTTAATCATAGAAAGAGACTATGATCGTTTGATGTTCCTACTAAAAAATCCATTAAATTGGATTTTTTATTAATCATAAGTCTCTTTTTTGCATATTTCCATTGAAATTTCAACAGTAATACATGATTTGACTTAATTTTTTAATAGGATGTAAATTTATTAGAAAATTTACCATATAATAATGGGAAAAATTAGATGATTTAGATTTGGATATCTAGGGTCGTGTTGTACTAGTAACTGATGTTTTTTGTTGAACAACTTTTACCGTAAATTATATAATTATTACCTGAATAGGGATTGATAAAAAAGAATTTCTCTAAACTATTAAATCATATAAAGGGAAATATTTTCCTCAGAATTTTTGGTTTTAGAACATAATGATTTATGTGGGAAAAGCACATAAGGAGTGACTACATAGCATGTTGGAATGGTTGTTTCCAATTTGATATTGTCTTGGATTATGGATAAAATATGTTGTCTCTATTGAGAATATATTTGAATTTGGTTTCTAGGAATTTTGAGGGTAAACTATGGAGAAAAAATATGAGGAGTATTAGGTGATGTCAAGAAGAATTGTTTCTTAATAATATGAAATTCTAATACTAATGTCTAAGGAATGTTCATGGATATTCATATTTATTAATACAAAAATTGGTGGTTTTTCAACAGAGTGCCTTTGAGAATGGTAGGAGAATCGGTATTAGAACTGGAATTGAACTGTAAATGACATCTAATTGAGTTTATCTTGTGTAAAAAAAGAGATTTTTTTATCATATTATTGAAATGGAGAGGTCCATGAAGAAATAAGTAACTTCATAACTAGGTCACGATTGTGCCTCTGAATGGATAAACGCACACATTTTTGTTATTGTGGGAGATGTTACCAAAATAGACAATATATACATCACTTCAAGTCTTCATGGACCTCATATTAATTAGAACCAAATTTTTTGGGATGACGTGGTGGGTGAATAACATAATTAGGAAATCCTCCTCCCTAATAAGGGCTTAAACATCATGCATTTTAATATCGTGAAACAAGGAGATATACCCTATAATATAAATCCTTTTAGTGAGGAAATCCAGTTATATAATTCAGGGTTGTTTAGATTTTATTGATGAATAAGTATTTGGCCACACCATAGTGATTTGAAGGAGAATGTTCCTGAATATTCATGAATATAGGGGGAAACTTGTATTATGCAATATAGGACTTCTAAATATATGGAGCGACATGGGATGAATTTATTTTTTGGGACTATGGGGATAAAAGATGAATTTATTAATATTGATTTTTTAATTTGCTGATAGACCCCTTATTGGGTGATTTAGGCATTTCCAATGAGGTCATATCAATGCATGGAAAAAAATGTGCCCATGGGAATGTTTTATTCCACCACCGATGACCATAAAAAGATTATGGAGAATCTATAATTACTAAAAAAATTGGTTTGTGAATGGAATGATCTTTAATATGGGTGAATCATTTCAAATAAAATTTGTCTAATAATTGGTAGAAGTTTATTCCTCAAATATGTTATATCTATATATGGGAAAGGGGATAATGTTTCTTATGGTGGGTCCCAATACATACGGTTTGGGTGTCACTATGTATCCTAACAAAGAAAGAATCAACAATTACATAGTTCTTGGGTAGATTCCCCACACTGATTCCATTATTTTGCAGATGTGGGTCATTTTATTTTTTGAATTCGGGCTCACAAACGGGGTGATAACCCATACTGGACCCTATTATGAAGATCTAGTTCATACATTGGTGTGTAGGGTAATCTTTCATTTATGTATGTATTGAGACATAATATTCATGGAACACAATATATCTCATCAAAGTGAGAATCGATCAATACATGTGTGATACATCCCTATGTAGGTCCGACCTATTGACAGGAATAGGGGTCATTTTTATGTTTTATATAGACACATAATTGGATATTATATAGTCACTACGTATCCAATGATAATAATAATCAATCCAAAAATAGTTATATGATTTATATCTTCTATGAGATATAAATGGTATGTTTTAATATCATGTGGTTTAAGGTCATCCCTGAAATTAAATGTCATGTCATCAGGACATCTGCTATTACTTTTAACCAGGAAACCCTAATGTTGACAGATATGCCTTGATTATTAAATAAATCCCCTAGACAATATCCATAATCCTAGGTTACCTATGCTCAGTGTTGGAAAAAATGAGTGGCTAAAGTTTCTTACACCACATAAAGGAGTGAATAATGAAGGCCGTGGTAACATCAATATTATTGTAACTGGAATATGATGTAGGATCTTGGAATCACTAAATATCATATAGGGGTGTGAATCAAGACATAAATAGTTTTATGATTTTAATACTGAGTAAGACAAATACTAACCATGCATTTTAGAATCATGTGGTAAGAAAAATAGATACACAATGTGGAAAAGAATTGATGAAGACACATAAATGATATCCAAGATAATAGGGAATCACATTATAATTGGAATCTCATGATGATGACGTAGGGCTCCCTGAGATGGTTTCTTAGGGAATCTTATTCTTCGTATATAATGTAATATTACATTTTAGAGTCATGTGATGAAGAAATTTTCATAAAATTTAATTGCATATGACTAGGAAAATTGGGAGACTCTGCATTTTAGGTCATACAAGTTGGATCGTATGTCATAAAAATATTGAGTGATGAAAGGATTATTGGGCCATTTTTTCCCACATTCTTCAAACATGAAGGGGTGAATCGTAAACCAAGATCTAGGGGGTTCACAGATAAGTTGAAATTACACGGGACATTCTTACAAGGAGAGACCATGGGCCATTTTAAAAATAATGATTCCATCACAATGTTGTCAAGGCATAGAGAGATAGAATAGGTAGTCCATACTCCCATTCTATTACATATCTTTTCATTTCATGGGACAAAACAAATGATCATTTAAAGTTTATATTCTAATAAATAAAGAACATAATACATGAAAAGATAGAAAGTTATTCTAAAAACAATTACAATACATCTTAATGGTTTCACCCTAAGATACATTTATTGAATCTTATATCTGGAAGAGATGCATTAATGGAAAATTGGTTATCTTGAATCCCGTTATAGAAAAATTCAATGGAGAGAAAAAAATGTGAATTGTGGTGTATATCAATTATAACATGCGGCATAATAGTAGTGAAGGATTAATATGAATATTATAAAAGAAATAAAATGATCCATGATTTGGAAATTTTGATATAACATTTAAATGATAAATTCAAAAGCATATAACTATGGTTTAACACAATGGCATCAAAAATGAATATTACAATGGTTATTAAACAAGTTATAGTAAAAACAAGCCATATTTAGATATTAAATTATTTACCAAATGCATTCAAGTGATATAAATGAACAAAATTAATATTTATTAATTAATGTGAACCACATAGATCATAGTAAGTCATTTAATAAATAACAAATGGAGAATAAATAGGGGGTTTCTTATAAAAATGGTGATATATAAAAGTGCCTAATGAAATGATAATTACATCCTTTTTAACCCATTAAAAGGAATAGTGGTATTAATTTATCTAAATCCATGAATCATTAAATATGTATTTAAAATAGTTGAATACCAATAGAAAAAAATGTTTATATATTCAAAAAAATAAAATAAATGGTTATTTCTCAAGAAAAAGAGATAAATTATAGATTTATGTTCGATAACATGTCAGATATAAAGAATTGTTTTAGAAAAGGGTAAAATAAGGGAGAACGAAGTCCCTACATCGATAAAAGAATATTATTAAAGTAAATGGATAATAGAAAGTGGATAAAAATAATTTTTTTTCTAAGATTCTAAAATAGAATTTGTAAAAAGTTAATTGGAATGGAAAACAGATCTGCATATTTCCCTTACCGTGAAGAGTTGTTCCTGAAACATATGGATGGAACCTTGGGGGACTATGGACGCCTTTGGGGGAATAAATGGGAGGAACAATCACCCGAATTATGTGGATGATTTATTTATAATGGAGGGAAATATTGAAATGGGGTGGTATTTGTAGAAAACGTAGAGGAATTGCTTGATAATTTCAAAATATAGGTCTTGGAAATCATGGTTGTGTAAAATGAAAAACCATTATATTATGCTTGGTTCATTCTCATGGTTTTGAACAGTCAAGAAACAATTAGTTATATTTAAATCCACTAGAACTGATTATATATATTTTTAATACACCTTTGGACATTGATTGTTAAATTTTCCACCACATAATGCTTTCAAAATTAAATTTTCCATTATAGTATTTGGAAATTCATTTATTGTTTTAGAAATCAATTAAAATATAAAATAAAATACATAAAAATAATAAAAAAATTATATTTTAAGTCATGAATTGTTTTCAATAAATTATGATATCAGTATGACACAATTATGAAGTCGAAATGTATACTGAAAACTTGAAACTGTAAATTTACTATTCACAGAAAAAAATTATTTTTTAAATTACTTCTATACTCACCCTAAAATAATTTTGATTTGAAAATTTCAAACATAATTATTATTTAATTTAATGAATTATAAAAATAAGAGAATTCTAATTTTTAAATATAAGAACTATTTATTTATTTAAATATATCAATTTTAAGACATAGTCAAATTTCTCACATTTATAAAAAAATTGCGACTTTATTGAATTATTTTTTCATTTTTGTTAAGAAAAATTTTTTTAGAAGACCATTTCATTAAAAATAAACATTATTAAAAATACCATAGTTTATTATAATAATGTTTATGTTTTGTAAAAAATAAAAAATTGCATTTTCTTGATGGGAAATCAATTTATCAAATTAATCTCAATTAAACATATATTTTACAAATAAAAACTATTCGTAAAATTAATTAAACAAACAAAATTAATTATATGACGAAAATTACACATTAGTTTTCTAATTCTTGGACACATAACCCCTTGTTACTACAACATATTCTTTAAGTGTGAGGATTGTGATAATATATGTTTCAAGGGGTGTCTCTACTAACATTGATCATGTGGTTATCTACACTAACTTGAACTTATATTATAAGATAATTATTTCAAGATTTACTTGTTGAATAATGGATTCGGATTGGTCTAGTTAAACCCCATTGGTTCTTCCTCCTTCCAAAGTTATGACAAATTGGTTTCAAAGATAATGACTCAGCAGGTTAAGGTCATAGATTCTTCTTTATATATTGATTATTATTTTTCTTTAATACTTATAAACACTAATAATAATGGTAAAATTATAAACCAAGTATATAGATTCCAACAGTAATATTGATTAATATTTATATAATATTCAAATCCCAATAATCTCATTTTCATTTATACCCTATTATTTCCACTTCATTATTTCACTCAAAATTCACTAAATATTTTTCCATAAGTTTATATTTTCACTTATCATGATGTTTATTAAGTTAGAAATATTATTTTGTCATTTCAATAGTTCTTTTAAAGGGGGAGATGATTCTAGCTGATTGGGTAAATCATTATTCTTCCATTTTATCTTTTCTATTTAATATTTTTTCCAGATGTAATGTGTATCATTTTAATTGGTTTCATATATGACTAATGTAGTGATCATTATTAATGAGTAATTTTGTTTTTTGTTTTCTAATTTTTTACATATAAAATTATATAATATGTAACACCCATTTAATTAAGAAACAAATATCATTAAAAAATTATGTTTTCCCATTCCACCACCCTTCAGAAATTTCATCCACGATATTTTAACTCATTCTACTGGTTTTGAAAAGGTGAGGGTACTTCTACATCATTTCCCCATCTATCCCCCATGTCACTTATTTATATTTATGATTCCTCTATAACACATTATCATGGTGTGTAGTCTTGTTGTGTAAAACATTATCTATATGGTTTAAGATCTCCACTGACTAATCCTCTTCAGAGATTCCATCTTCTAGTTTTACCACCTAAAAATTCAATACATGTTAGGGATTAGGTAAATATTTAATCAAGAGAGATTTTTGGAATACATAATGAACATCATATAGATTTTATGGAATTACTAGTCGACATTCCATTTTTCCTATTCGCTCAAGGATTTAAAAAGGGCCAATGTACCAAGGTATAGGATTTCCTTTATTTCAAATCACATTAATCACATCCATGGTGATATCTGATGGAATAAATTATCACTAACATCAAACTCAATGTTCATTATATGCTTTTCAATATAGTTCTTTAGTAGACTCTGAGAATCCTTTATATCTAGTTGGATGACATTACCCTTCTCCCACCATCTCTGGCACAAGACCAGGAAGATGTATCTTCTTCTCACTATCTCCATCCTAACAAATTAGAGATATACATTGATTCCCATTTAATGAATCATATGGTCCCATTGGAAAACTCAATTGGAAGCTATTTTTCTATGATAACTCAACTAATGGGGGTTGTAATCCCCTAAACCTATAAATACCATTGAGAATGTTAGCATAATTTCTTCATGGGTTGAATAGTTAATTTAGATTGGCCATCAGTTTGGGGGTGATTGGTATTGTTAAAATTCAATTTAGTAATCAGATTATTATAAATAATTCTCTTGAATTTTTATTTGAATCATGGATCATGGTAAAAAATGATAGAAAGTGGCACTGCATGAAGATTCACTACTTCCTTTATTTATATATTGAAAAGTTGGTTAGTAGAAAAATATTCGTGATCAGTATTGAAATGGTAATTCTTAGTGGTTTAATAAAATTTAACACATATGGAATTATTTACATTGTATTTTTTGAGATACCAATGATGAATTACATAGTGACATTGTCCCCCTTCTATGTTGGTACGGGTAATGGTTTCAATATCCTTCTAGGAATATATAACTTCACCACAACTTGCTGAAATACCAAGAACCTTGTATTATCGTTAGGAATATCCATTTACATATTATTCCATTAATAATGATCACAAATGTCCCTATAATATTTAGTTATTTAAGTATGTTCCAATAATGTTGAACTATGATATTCATCCATCATTTATATATATATATATGGGGTAAAATGAATTGTACAGAATCTTAATATACCTTCTTGAACAATTGTGATCTTGGGAATCTTTCGATTCTTCAGAGACTCTATTATCTATTATAATAATGATAATTTAATTGATATCCCTTGAAGTTCCCATGTAATTATGGTTGAGAAATCATTATTATGTACATTTACATAGGATTACAAATTCTAAACATACTCATCTTTTAATCAATGTATATCCAATAATCCTCATTATTTAAAACCTAATAGTTTCTTTCCCACATTATGCATTAGTTACCTTTATTTATCTTCTAGGGTGAAAATGAATTTTACATCAGTAGCCTTTACGAAGTTCCAACCATATCCATCTTCTCATGTTCAATTACTTTTGTGTAAATATATAGTTATAACATTGGTAGTCAATGTAAAAGTCACATTTCTCCAAACAAATATAGTGACTCCATGTTTTAATAGAAAAAATAAATTTTTCTAACACTAAGTCATGAATCATATTATATATCTAATAAGGATTTAGCAATAATGAATCATAATAAATCAACTTGTTAATTTTCATGAGGACAGACCCACTCCCATTCAAATATAGATCACTATTAATCAAAAATACTTCACCAAAAGAAGGTATATTTAACATAGGTTTAATATCTAATATCTTCTTCAGTTCAAGGACGCTTTCTTTATAGTCAATTTCCTTGATGAACAAATGTACTTTTCGCGATAACTCGGTTAGTGTATTACAGATTCACAGTTTTTTTTTCAAAAAAACACACATAATAATATCGTTATATTACACGTAAACTAGGAATCTTAGTTATAGTTATAGGATGAGCCTTCTCCTATATATCCTTTTCCTTCTTTGGGTCAATTCATATTCCTTCCTGGGTTACAATGCGACCAAAGAATTCAACTTGTTATAATAAAAATACATATTTACCAAATTTTCCATGTAGCTGATCCTTACATAGAGAATTAAATATAACCATTTTATGATCTTAATACTCCTTAATACATTTGTAATTTTTCAAGAATATCAATAATAGAATCATCCTAAAATTTATTATGGTAGTCATTATAAGCTTTATTCATCAAATCCATAAATATAATGGGTGAATTAGTCAATATTAAGGGAATAACAAAAAATGAAGAATAAATATATCATATTTGGATGGTATTATTTGGATTATATTCTTTCTATATCCATAATTGATGATACCTAGATAAACGTTCAATCTTAGAGAATTGTTAATCCCTATGATGCTGATCAAATTAATCATAAATCTTTGGGTGAGGGTGCTTGTTCTTCATTATGATACCCAAAAGTTATCTATAATAAATGAATATCCACCTTGATCATTCCATCTTATTTAGAAAGAAAACTGGTTATCCCCAAGTAGAAACACTTGGTTGGATGAATACCTTCATTATAAATCCTGAATTTGTTTTTATAAATCCAATAACTCCAAATTTTTCATTATATATAGGGTCTTTGATATCATCTTGGATATAAGTATGAGTGTAATGGATAATTGTACCACTTTTTCTCTTGGATGTATAGTTCACTCTTCATGAAATAAATTAATGTATTCTTGAAGAATGGGAACATTACATATGTTTTTACCTTCATTTCTTTCTTCTTCGTCATAGACCTTCTCCATAAAGAAGTCTACAGGAGGTACTTCCAGAAATATATCGGGCCATAATATCACACCATTGAAAACAATTATAGGATGTCTATTTATGACTAATAATAATTCATTTATTTTACATATATTAATTGAATTTAAATTTGAGAGTCATCCCATCAATAGAATATTGTGGAATTCCAACCAGGGAATGACTACAATTTGGCGATGAGATTGTGCTCACCATAGTTAGTTGCATAGTTTATATACACTGTTGATGCTTGTATAAGCCCTCTAGTAGTGTTGAATGATAACTCTAATTATAGAAGCTAATGGATTTATAATATATTAATTGAAAACTTATATTACATAAAGTAATGTGTATAATCAGAATCAACAACGTACTTTCTATCATTAAGAGAACAACGAATTTACCTACCCCAACATATTTGGGAGCCTCTACTTTAGCCATCATGATAGGAAATTCTCAAAATTTATCCCTTATACTATGATAAAGTTTATTGAGGTCTCCCTCTATTATCATATGATTTTTCATTGATTTAAAATGTTCCCAAGCTGTCCACACATGAAGCATCGATCATCTGGCATGGCTACCACAATCTCAGCATTGTCGTTAGTGTGGATATGTTAAGGATTCACCTCACCAAAATAGTTAAAATCTATATAATCATGTCATCCCCAAATGTATCACTTTATATTCCAAAGAAATTAGTTCCTTGAATGGTTCTTCCCAGAGTGGTTTCATGTGATAAGTGTCACATTCTTTTATACTCTTTCATGATCAAATTTCTTTCCCCATTTTGGATCTATTTGTCTCTTATTTTAAATTGAACTGTGAGATCGCTACATATATAAAAACTAAAATTTAACCTACATATCACTCAAAATTATCTCCCAACACATTTCAATGTTCATATTTTATATATTTCATCACATATGGGGTCTCAATTCACCATATAATCTATCAACCTTTCCCTTAAGATCCCTAACAAAGCAAGAGGTGTATCGATCTTGTATTGTAAGGTTCATCTCATAGCTTCCCATAAATCCATTTTCCTTTCTATTAGGATCCATTAATTCCTTCTATAAATTTTCACATCGAATGGGAACAAATATTTACAGAAAAGAATTCCAATAAACTCTTCCCACTCAATAGAACCAATCTACCTTCATTGCATCATGAGTTTAATTAGTGTCCACAACTTATTAGCTTCCCCTTATAAGCACTATAAATCTAGGGTATCATTATCTAGATATGAATAATTATTTAATCAAAGAATCATTCCTATAGAGTTAATCAGTTGTTCATTAATAAATGGGTTGGTAGATCCTCTAAAAGTGGGTGTTCATTGATGCATGAAGGACTCAGTAGATTGATATTCCCTTCATGATGAATCTGGTCACTCATCTATATTCATGTTATTATTCATATCATGAGTAACTTTATTCATCTCCCTCATAATATTTTCCATTCTAGATTCTATTATATTTTTATAAATGCATCATCTATTGTAGTCACCATTTTTATGGTTCCTCAATTTCTCGCAATATTAATTAAAACAAGAATACATTTTTGAGAAATGTTTTAATTATACATATTTTGTAATTATAAATGGATTTTATGTATTAAAACATCAGGATTATTTATTTTATTAATAACTATAATTTCATTTTCTATATATCCTTCATATAGTTAATAAAAATCTTGTGAATACACAAAAAATATCATTTGGGAGGGTCAAACCAGGTATGTAGCAATCCCTGTTGTCCTTCACAAGTTCTTTAATGAGCCTCTCTAAATAATTTTATATAGTTTATGACACCTATGTACATATGTGAATGAGATAAATCCTCTTGTCTTATATATAGATGAATGTATTTTCATCGAAACTACGAACTTAATAATCACCAAAATACTAATATTTTTTCCAGTATTTACACTATACCCAATCATTCATCCTAATGTTTTGAATACATAATTTCAACAAATAACTAAGCCATACATTTATACATACAATGGAATACACCTTTTTATTACATATAGTTTCATTACATTGGACAGAAAATAGAATATGTTATTGTTTGGTTTCATGTAATTAAGGTACATAATCATGAAAACATAAAACATTCATTTAAATATATTTGAAATATATCTTCATAGATTCACACTATGTTTCTTTTACTACATATAATATCTTGGGAACATGCATCAAAGTAAAAGGGTGATCATGAATCTGGTAAAGGTAAAACTAATGGGATACAAAAACATATAAATATTGATACATATCAATAAGAAAAAGATGCATAACAATAATGAATGAACATGTGACACATCATAACAATAATAACATAAATAATAACATTAAAATTGGTATACACAATTTAAATGAGACAAGGAACACCACCATGCTTTATCTTCAAGGGGTCATAAGTGAATATTACCCTTTTTATTCACCAATGTATTGTCAAACATATCATGTCTTAAGATTAAAGACTTTACCCAATGAATTTGAGTTGTATTAGGGTGAACCCATAATATGATTTATATAATGTTATCCTCACAGATAATAATAAATGATATCATTAATAACCCATGGAGAATAAAAATGTGTTTTTATCAAAATCCTGGCGTAAAAAAGTGCTTAAATACATGATCAACACATGAATATCAACCCAAAAAAAGGAAATGCGAGTATCATTTATTTATTTCATATAATTAATAAATATTTATTAAAAATAAGTATATACACATGAAAAAAGGTGAGGTTTTGGTATTTAAAAAATTAATATAAATTATAATATCTGAAGTAAAAGATGGAAATTTGATATGTAAAGTGGGCATCCCAACATGTATAATCATTGGTTTAGGAAAAGGATAAAATGAGGGATAATGAAGGTACCCCATTAATAAAAACAATTATTATATAAAGGGATAATATATTTTGTAAAAAACATAACTTACATTGATATTAGAGAATATACCACATAAAAAAGTGTACTTGAATAGAACAGAGTTGCTGATATTTCCCTTGTGTTGAAGAGTCATTCAAAAAACATGAGGATTGAACCCAGGGGGATTCAAGAAACATTGGGGGGGACTCATTGTGTGGTAAGATCACCATCAACAATGAGTTATGTACTAGGAGTGAAGGTAAATGTGGAAATTTGTGGGTATTTATAGAAAATGTGAGTGGATTCTTTAATAATTTCCCAACATAGGTTGTGGAAATATTTGTCATGGAAAATTCGAAACTATTGGATTAGAATGGATTTTTCTTGTGGTTTTAGAAATTTGAGTCACACATAATGATATTTTAATCCACCATAACCTAACAAAAAATTTTAAATCCCCTTTATACATGTAAAGATATATTTTCAAAAAAATAATTCTTTTAAAATTTATTTTTCTTTTTTGACTTTTGAAAGACATTTAAATGTTTAGAAATTGGTTATAATATATTAAAATACATAATATTAACAAAATAACAAATTTTATGTTGTGGAGTATGTTTAATTAATTACTACATCATTATTACATAATCATGAAGTCATGCAATATACAAAAAACCCAAATTTATATTTTTACTATTCATGAAAATATAAAGTATTTTAAAACATTATCATAAATAAACCCCAAAATAAATTTTATTGGATGATTTCAAATATAATGTTTTTTATTGGAATTTCTTTAAAGCGTTAATGTGGCTAACATGTGATAAAACCATTCAAATGGAGGGCCATGGGGACCCTTTTCGACATAAAATATCATTATATATCACATAGGGGCCAATTTCACGATGTTGATGAGAGGAATTCATGAAAAGTTTATTATGGGGTTAAACCTAGGATAACAGACCCATGAATGCCTATATACCCCATAATAATGGGAATAAAGCCATACATTGTTCTAAATCCTATCATGGTAGAAATCTCTTCTCTTTGAGTCTCTCCAATTCATCTAGCAGATAATGGAACTACTCTCTTATGGAAAATAGCTCAGAAATAGAAATATTATGTGAGGGAAATTGAACCTCAATGGTAAGGACTGACTCTATCCCTTAAACAAGTTAATACATGGTTTATCATGTTGAAATATGGGTTTTAGTTAAATAATCACATATGGTATACAGTGTCTTTTTCATCCAATACTTTTTCCCCTTATCTACCATATATTAGATTTAATTTTGTAATGTATTGGGAATGGATTATATGTATCCATTAGTCATTGCATGATAGAGATATTAATGATTATAATTTATATTATACTCTTAATATAACTTCTCCAACTCAGTAGAATATAAATAGGTGTCATTTTCATCAGTATTGTATAAGGGATGCCAAGCCTTGTGATTATATTATCTCTCATGAAGATGCAAATATTCCTTTCCTCAACTTCGTTGAGGGGTACTAATTCATCCAACTTGGAGAATAAATCCGATGTAGTTAGAATGTATTTTATCTAAGTGGATGTGGTGTGAGAATACGGTCCTTCGTTGTCCATCCCCCATATGTAAAAAAGTCACGAGTATTGTTAGTCTCTATAAAATCTAGGTCTTGGTGAATTAATTTGGCATGTTTCTAGAAGGAATGAAACTTTTTTGGTAATTTCATAAAATATATTGTCATAGTGCGATAATAGTATCAAAGCATCTTAAATTGATGTTAAATCTTAAAACCTAACCAGTGGGTGATGCAGGCTTTAGTGTTCACTTATTTCCTGATAGTAGCAGTCTACTCTTTGTTAAAGCAAGTAAGAAGAACCCCTTAAAGGCAAAACTTATGGAGAAACTATTCATGATTTGTGTCTTCATATAAAAATAAATAAATTTTCCAAAATCAAATTCTCACTACCTCGTCTCTATTTAATGTGAAGAATCAATTTTAAAGGTCGTCTATGATGGTTTTCATCCATACTGTGGTAGTGTAGTAGGATTTGGGGACGATATTAACTTCATCGAACTCTTCCAGGTAAACTTGATGAAAAGGTTAAATCATTAATGGATTCACAATACTGATGATGGTATTATCTCTTTTTTTATGATTGGATCATTATAGACCATAATCTTGATGACCAACTCTATATTTTCCTTTGTTCTCATGGGAATTATTGGTTCGCAATTTCCACTTAAATATTAGTTATGAGGTTTTAATATTCATCTTCATTATTTTTACACCCTTTGGATAGTAAGGAGGAGTGGGGTATGAATGGATTTTTGGGAGAAATGGTTATGGCCCCCAACACACCTTTTTTAGGCATGGGTACCATCATCCTTTTCCTTATTAGAATATTGAACACATTTTCAAAATACATATCATATATATAGGGGCCATCATGAGTAGATCAGATCTCTTTATTGGGAATGTAGATGTATAATTATGTCATTTATACCAATGGATGGTTTGTAAATAAGTATTAAAATGCCTATCATTTTCAGTTTTCTAAGGAATAAACTGAATATCGAACTGTGATAGGATCACCACACACCACAAAAGTCTCTTGGTCAAAATCAGATGAATGAGAATGTATTTTAGTGGCTTTTTAAAAGAGATAAAAAAAGACCCATGATTTTATAGATAATTTCTTTTTGTACTGAAAATATTAGTTCTCGATATCTCTTCTCAATACCTATAAAATGTGTTTCAGCATCAATCATGGTTCGATTGAGGCAGTAAAGGTTTTTTTCACTCTTGGAATAATTATTTTCTGTGAGGATAGATCATAGTGACCACTCTAGGTATGTCACATATAAAATGACTGTTGATCCTTGGATAGGCAGAAATAGCACCCGTGGGGTCAAAAAATATTTTTTGGGACTACTGAATGCTTCCTAACAGTCATCAATCCACTAATATTTTGTACACATTTTCATCAACCTAGTAATGTGACGACATTTTCATTCATGGTTTTATATAAAGAACTAAATATAGGATAAGTTTCATTATATTCCTCTAAAATAATTCATCATTTAATGAGGTGACATGAATAGGATATACTATGTATTTTGATGTTCGAATTAGATTCCACATTCTTGTTTGAAAAATCCAAGAAAAGTCCCTAACGTAACACTGAAATAAAATTTAAATGGGTTTATTTTTAGACTATGTGTAATATTTTATTGAAGACGATTTCAATATAATAATGGTGGTAAAAGTGTTTCCAATATTTTACCACCAGATCAGCAACATAGAGTTGAAAAAATTTCCCTAGGAATGGTCTGATGAGATGGTGCTTGGTCTGTTGGTATGTAGCTCCATCATTCTTCATGGGAAATGGAATCAAATTATAGAAAAATTATCAATGATTTTCCCTAATGTTAGTGGATTATTAATCTTCCTAGTGAACCTATATTCGATTTTACCATGAATAAGAATCCATAAAGCAGAAGGATTGATATCCATTTGTTGTATCATCAGTTTCTCTATGATCATGAATTGGAAATCACCATCCGAACAGTGTCAGTTGAGATCTATGAAATCAATAAAAAATCTAATTTTCCTATTATTTATATTTAAAAAAAATATATTTGTCATAATTTTTCAATATTGAACACCTCAACCAAAATTTTCTTTGATGGGCCTGTCAACATGAATGACAATTCTTAGGTTGTGAGTCAGGTGTGTCCTTTTTTATCCTTTTAGCTTATTTATTATATCCCAGATGGATCTTTCGCAAGCCCATGTTGTGGGTGCCCACCTTAGTAATGATGCCCATACTTTCTATGTTTTTCTAGGTGAACACATACTGAGTTTTAAAAATAGAGGTGGTATAAAACTCTTTTTCCCTGGAAGATGTGGTCACACTATTCAAAGTGGGTCATGTTTCCACTTTTTTTCCAAAATTTATCTCTTTGAGCATAGAAATGGTGGTTGAGACACCCTACTCAAGTATTGTAGGGGTGTCCCTGAGGTCCTCCTCTTTATCTTCTCCATTATATCATTCTTATTTCTATACTATTTCACCCTTATGAGGAGTAGGTAATGAATTAAATTCATCTTGTTAGGCAAGGAGTCAAAATTTCATCATCCATAAGATGAAGCACCTTCTATGACACAGACAACAACATGGTGTCTCTTTAGAGTAATGGAGGAGAAATGATAGATGAAAAAGGAGTATCATCAATTTATCTCAATGAAATTATTGCTACATTCAAATTGGTTAATGAAGAATTGATATTTTTAATCACATGGGATGTAATGATGGTACTCTTATCTCATATTTTTCCACTGTTTTGAGAGTCGATGAAATTTTCTTCATGGAAAACTCATTTATCAAGAGTGATTTTGATGAATAACGTCCAATATGAATATAAATTTGCACTAAATTTTTTGATATGTTTGATGAGTAACACATATTATTTAATATGATATTTAAAGGGGATGGATTGGGTTATTTATAAACTGTTCAATGTAGTGATCCAAGCCACACCATAAACCATGGGTTGTTTCCTCTCCCTATGATAAAATCCAACATCGATAGAGTTTGACTCCCATGATTAAAATAGGGGATTATTAGCATTATAGGTCCCAATTTTTCCATTAAAGAATAATTTTAGGTGTTAATGGTAGGATATGGGGATTATTTCTATTTATGTAGACAATTACTTCAAACAAAAAGAACGATAGTTGTATCCTTTCAAACAAATAAAAACTCTGTGTCGGATATGAGGACCTAAAACTAAGCCCTGAGGATGATTTGATATAGTTGATTCTGACCCTTTTTATATAATTGTAGCATTACAATAGAGGGAACTAGGTTTGTCCCACTACATCCTAAATAGAGAAATTATGTGATGGAATGAGATTAACTATGAAATAATTTCCAATGAAATACCATTATACATTGACAACAGTAATTCTCCAAGACACATATTAGGGTCTGATGTGTCCCCATATAAAGGAGTATCTATATTGATTTTAAAGGATATATCTATAAAAACATTTGTAGTATTGGTCTCATGGTGATAGACTATAGCCATGGAAACCTTAGCTTAAAAATCATGTGGTCTTGGAAGGGCCTCAATGAGTTATTCCTAGAGGTATTTTGATAGACTTAGAGCATCAATGATTTATAACATAACATGTACAAGAGAAAACATATTCATGATTTCATACATATGAGCTAGAGGCTAACACTTCTTAGTAAGTGGGTTCCCCTTCATGAAAACCTTTTGAGATTATGTACATAATTTATATGGATTGTCCTTCAAAGCAGGAGTTGAGGATGCTTCAATCCATAATGGGTTTGTCTGGACAATTTTGTTTCCTTATTGAGGGTGGTTAGATGCTTATACACCTTTTTTATTCTAAATAATTATTGGGTCCTGTCAAATTTTGGAATATGTAGGTTAATTTCCCTACTCTTATTGAACTCGCTAGAGTGATCTTCTATTAGTTTCCATAAAACTGATAGTCTGAGAATGGATGTAGATAATATTTTGGTTACTATCATTACTGAATATTCCCTTGTACCCTCAGCTCAAGTGATATCTCTCTATAGTTCCACCATAAGGTATTGGGAACTCCGGTTTATAGCCACACTCATAATGAGATATGGAATCCATTATATGAATTATATTAATAGAACTAATGATTAAATCCTTATCTAATGAAGAATTTATCAGGCTTTCCATTTATGGTGTTATATTTTGGTGAGGTGGCACCTATTGTGTCAATCATAAGGGCATAATGTCTGGGAGAGTTAAACCCAACTATGGCCTTCTTATAGCTTCCAAATCATTTGTTTTCTACCTACACATATTTTCAAAAAATTCTACGAAGGCATGGATTCTAGAAGACTATGATGTTGATGGGGAAGAATATGTAAAAGTAGTAGTAGTTACAGGAATAAATGGATGTTTAAACTAATAATGAAGGATGTAATCGGTTAGGTTTATTTTATTTTAGGTAATAAAATTTCCATATTTATGCGTTCCTATTATAGTGGCTTCCTTCCATTCAACTTATTTATCTGGAGTAGTAACAATGACATATTCCACTAATTTTGGTGATTCCACCAATGTTATCTTCCCAAAGTCTACAATTTTATTCAATTTGTATTTGAAAATTAATCATTCATAAATGGTGCACAGAAATGAGTGGTGAAAGGATAAATAATATGGATAATCATGGAGACCCACATGTTCAGGCCTTTTTCATTTTTGAATTTAGAGTAAGTCATTATCCATATATATTATAATGTATCAATGGAATTAATCATACATAAATGAGTGAAAATTATTCCTTTTCCCCTTGATAATATTTCTCATTGGTCCCCTCCACTCATCCTGACATGGTAGGGGATTTTGTTGATTACCAAGGAGTGTCGTGTGATATAGTCATTTTTCTAGAGTTGAATCTTGTAAAGAGGATGTCTAAAGTGAGATTCCTATAAATTCATTCATTTCCCACTCTCATTCATGGTGATGATTAAATCATTCAAGATTGAGATAATTTATCTTTATGGAATCAACCATTCATGGATAAATTATAGTGAGATCATGAAACATTTCCATATATGTTATTAGGATGAGTGATGTTTACCACTCATTGTGGAGGTTCTCGATACATGTATAAATGAAACCATCTGGGGGAATATTTATACTCAAAAAGTATCTTATCCCCTTACATATATAAATGAATACTGGGAACCTATCATTCTAATATTCTTTATAGTTTGATAGGTAATGGGTGGTTTGATTTTTCATCATTCAGTTGAATTGAAATATAAAATACCTATGGATATCTTCCCATCCCATGATTTATTGAGGCGAAAAATAGTTATACCTTGTAAATGTCGAACCTTATGGAATTTTCACAAATAATCTTCATTTTTATATTTCTTGTTGCATACAGGTTCCCATTATGGGGTCACAACAATAAAAAATGTATCATATTATATTCTTGGTCTCATTATCCATTCAATATTCGAAACATAGGGCTCCAAAAATTAAAATTGGAAGAATTTCGATTAACCATTTTGGTTAAGGCATCCATTTTAGTTGTACTAGTTCACACGATTCCTCCACAACTTTCAATGAAGAAGGTAATGATTAAATTATGTTGATATTTCCTTGATGAATATTTCCATGAATAAGAGCTTGAAGGAGAGTAGTATAGGCTGGGAATGATGTGCTAGTTCTGCTAAAATTTTTGGATGACCTTTAAGGGGGACCTATTTCGGGGGATTTCTTGAATTAGTTATTTATTTCCTAATGCAGATAGTCCATGATACATGTTGATTCTTAGGTCCAGATAAACCAATTCCCTTGCTAGAGGGTTGATAGGATGTCTTGGTTCTTATTCAGTTTCTCGGGTGAAACCTCATAGTTGAGGTACACCAGTTAGTAATGTGATTTATGAATCTTATTATGGTACATATATTATAGGAAGGTTTCCTCAGTGAAATTATTCAGTGAGTCTTCTCAACACTTTAACCTCTTCCTACTATTGAGAAAATCATTCTTCGAGTGTTAGGAGTTCAACCACTTCCTTAGGTGGGTTATATTTAGAATTTTCATAACCCTATTTTTTGGTTTATTCCCGTTGAGGAATTATTAATTTAGTTTTTGATGGTATCCCATGATTCAAGGAAAGTATCAGATTACATGTATTGCACACCTTCATCATTTACTTCATTGTGAATCATGTTCCAAGTGGATCCATCCTCTTCTTTTTCCTCTTTATTGGAATCATCATCAGGTCTATTCTCTGGGTTGGATCCCATGAAGTTCACTAACACATAATTAATTTTAGGTTTCATATTGTAAATAAAATGATTGGAGGGTTGTTGTTTCCCCTTACTGGACCTCTTCCTTCCTTTTTGGTATGATCTTTGAGGTTTTTTTGAAGATTGACTTGGAGGGAAATTCTATATAGTGCTGTCATATGTGTCCATTTTGAGAGATATCTGTCGCGAGACAAAAAAAACCAGGAGACCACATTTCTTGATGTTATCCCTCAATGGTAAATGACTAATGTTTAGTGAGGATGGTATGAATTTAAAAATTAAACTATCCCTATAGGATTTGGTAAAAAACATTCTTTCATTTACATGTATCAAAAAAATGTATCATCTTTGAAGGGAAATGTTGAGGTAAAAATAACCCCAACCCCATGGCTTGGTCTGATCCCATTCCATAGTGGCCCATGATACTAATGATGCTCTCTTAACATTGTGCATCCTAATTTGAGCATGATCAAGGTGAAATGAATAATATGAATGTGAGTCTACTAATTTTAAAGACATCATTAGTGTATGATTGTTATATTCCCTTAAAAAAGATGCCTACTTAATGTTCTTGGGTGCATAGTTATTGAGTTTTTCAATAACTTTCTATCATTAGACCCAATGATTTTGAGACTGATTTGAGGAATATTCTCATTTATTTCCCTATATTTTCTGATTGGTGGTATTGACTTGTAGCCACTATGGAGCAATGAAATTGATGTATATTGCCTCTAAAGGGTTTTTTATAACCATGGTGTGTGGTGAAATGAAGAGATCCTTGACCACCATGCCCATGGATATGTTCACTAAGAAGGATGTTAATAATTATATGATGTAATTTATAAAGTCCATTCAAACATAAATGTTGAAGATATTTCTACAACATCATCGATCACAGTCATCATGTAGCTATAAGGGCATCCACGATGATTTGATGATGTACCTCCCCAAAAACATTAACGGGGCATGCATACCCATCGTAAGGAAAGAAAATGCATTTAAGGTAGTGGAGAGTTTTACAAAGGATCATAAAGAAATTGTAAATTAAATATTATGATTGTACCAAAAAAATGTTTAACTACGAAGTAATTGAGGGAAAAAACTGATGAATATATTATCCATGGAATGTTGTCTTCTCACAAGTAATGTATTTTTGGTATTCTTATTCTAGATACTCCTATAAATGATCATCCAATCATAGGTGCTTCACACCTATTATGTTATATGAAACATTGATAATATGGGTCTCATCGACAAAGAAATGGTCTACTAGTGGTTCTGAGGAAGAACATTTCCTTATACTGACTTATGGTTGGGAATCAATGTCACCTTTCATTGATAGGGGGTCGATCATGACTAATCACATCTTTCCATGTGCCTCATAATATTAGGAGTTTCCCTATTTTCATCTGTTAAGGGGAAAACCTTTTTCCTGATTGATCTTCTATCCATGGGCTGGGTTATCGTGGAAATCATCCAAAGATGTGCTCTCATGATCAGTTGGATTATTCCCACAAGGAAATATTTCATATTGATCTTTCAATTGAGGTCCTCCATAAAATTTGGAAGAATTTTTGTATAAAGCATATTTTGGACTACTGATACCATATCTATAATTTGGTACTTGATTGGTATGATCATAGGCTACCACTTATAGACAATTGATAGCCTTAAAAACAATATCATTTAACAGTGTAGGGTATTGAGTCTGCTCTAGAATATTTATCTAATCTGGGAGGGATTTTTTTCGATGCTCTTTTATGGGAAACATGAACCGTGTATTAGGAATGGTTGTTCACATACACATGACTGGGTTTATGATATGTCCATGTTTCTTTGAGATTATGCCAATGTGTTTCTTGAATTCTAATAGGGATATATGCCTTCCCTAGGGAGGACCTTGAAATGAGCCTGTGATACCTAGTTGGAATAGGTATGTACACCTGATTTAGTTGTCCATTTATCATGGGTCATTGATGATGAACCTCTGGGATGGAGTAGGGATGTAAGTCTACTCTTGAGTGACCTTCTTGTTGTACGGGTGAATCAAAATTATTAAATAATCGAGGTCATAGAACTGAATCATAACAACATTTATTGACATTATTATGTTTTTGAATGATTATAAGATGTTATTAGGGATTGATATCTAACCATCCAACATTTCCAAAAATTGATGAGAATCATCCTTAATGGGAGTGGGGATGTACTCCCATTTATTGGGCTAGAAATATGAGTTTTTCCTTGGTTTATAGCTAATGTACACTAACTAGGTCATCCATCTATCACCATATTTGATTAATGGTATTGATATACATGAGCAAGGATTCAAATATGATCATTGTTTTTTCTCATATTTTATTAAAGGGAATGATATTCCTAATCATGGATTTTTCATCTAATCATTTTTTCCACCATATTTGTCTGACATACTTGATATGCATGACCATTAATTTGTTTCTACTTATTTTTGATGCTATATTTGATATATGGTATTGATATGAGTGAGAACGTATTTTCATGTTCTCATTATTTTATATCATTTTTTACTGACATTCTTAACATGTGTGACCTGTTATTTTCAACTACTCATTTTTTTCCACAATATTTAACTAACGATCTTGATATGAATAAGTATGGATTTTCATCTGCTCATTGTTTTCCACTATCTTTGACCGATGGTCTTGATATGAATGAGTATAGATTTTCATCTACTCATTTTTTCCGTACGCTTTTACTAACAGGATTGGAATGAACAATCTTGTATTTGCATATTCATGTTGTTTTCCATAAAATTTTATTGATGGGAATGATATTCATGATAAATGAATTACATATAATCACTATTTTTTTCTATATTTGACTGAAGAACGTGATATTAATGACCTGGGATTTTCTTATTCTCATTTTTTCTAGTTTATTTAACAAAAGGGAATGTTCTGTATTACCAAGGATTAACATATTATTATTGTTTTTTTAGTATTTGACTGATGGTATTCATATGTGTGAGTAGGGATTTTCATCTTCTCATTTTTCACCTTAATTGAATAATGAGATTGATATGCATGAGTAGGTATTTCCATGTTATCATTTTTTCCTCTGTATTTGACTTATGGGTGTGATATGCATGAGGTTGGATTTCCATTTACTCATTGTTTTCTTCCATATATTACTAGAAAGAATGTTTACTAGGAATAAGAATGTTGTCTTGTCCCTAGTTGATCAACTATCAATCTTTATGGGCTACCCGAGGGGCCTTGGTCTAGATGGATTGGGGTGAATCCTATAGTGTGATAACTCTTCATGTAAAGAATACTAGAATGAGAATATTATGTATCAACTTATTAAGTCATGATCCCTCATGTGGGACCTGAGTATTACTACGATGAAGTAACTGGAAAGAACATTATCAACCTTCCTAAGGTAAGGGTGGATGTAATTACCATATTCTATGGATAATCTCCCATAATGGATTAAAAAAGTTTTTGGTGGCATCTGTTTCTAGAATTCTAAATTTTATTGAGAAGATGGTTGGTAGGGATTTACAAGTTGGAGGGAAAACTGAGCTACCTCCAGGGTTGGGAGAGTACCATTTTAGTAGTACACCTGAAATAGTGTATCTGACACCTAAAATTGAATGATCCAAGTCAAGGGTAAATATCATTGACTGTATGAAGATACAACTTGCGTGATTGATAAGAAATATGTCTTTTTGAATTGATGTGACATATTATGGATAAAATTGAGCTCTTGAGAGAGTGCATTTATGATATAAAAAAACAACTAATAAATCCGCATCAATATAAAATCTTAATATATGAACATATCAATAGTTTTTAATCTTCTATACATGTTTGAAATGCTTTCATTTTTTTGGTATTGTGAAAGGGTCATAACATTTTGCTGACACAATTATCATGGTTGAGGATTCATGTCGTGTTCATCATTTTCATTTCAAAAAAAAAACCATGCTATCGGTTTTACTGATTGTCGGGGTTTTTGTATCTCACAATCATTCATGTTAGATTCGCCATTTTTTCACTATTTATAAGGATATTCCAGATTATTGTGGTGTTTTTTCATGGAACATGAAACACTAAATGGTTCATATATCTATGAAGGCTAAACAACCATCTTTTTAATGGTAGGCACTCATTGGGGAACTTATATAATGATACTTATGAACTCACATGGGTCGAGAGAATGGGAGGGTAGACACCTCACAACATTTTGGGTGAAATAATTCCTATTCCGGGACACTCTTATTGATTAATTTAATACATGTTCATTAATCCTTTACTCATCCCTATGTATGACATGACTGACCCTTGAATTAATAATCACTTGTTCTCATGCAGGGATTTGGAATGACCTGTATGTATATAGGGTTCTACATTGACTAAAATATGTTTATGTATCCAAGGTTATCCATCCATAATAGCTTCTCTTAAATATGTAATAGAAAGTTTTATGTGAATATTAATTAAAATACAGGTTTTGATCCACATAACTAGAAGTATAGATTTTACTATCATCTAGGGAAATGAAAATTATATTGTTGTCTTGATCAAAAACAAGACATAATCATCCTACATATCCTTGTGAATGGAATCAAAACCCATGTAGTTTAGTACTATTTAATGGGGAATGTCATACCTTTTAAAGACATGATATAATTACTAGAACTTATAGGTTAATATCATGAGAAAAATATTTCTAGAAAGAATGATCCTAGCCAATGATGGTGTGGGACTTACTCCAATGTAGGTAGAGGGAATTAGAAAGAATATTATCTCCTCAGTTGGGGAATAATTTTACCAATAATAGGGACTCATAAGGATGGAGATAAAAGGAAGTTGAAAGTAATATGGATCAATGAGTTGGATAAAACTCTATTGGGGTATGTAATAGATACAAATAAGGGGAATTAGGGGTGTTGGGATTGAATATTAAAGAATATTATTACATATCATAGGTAATTGGGAATCAAATACTATGTATATTTAGAATGTTAGGGGCATAAACCTATGGAGGAGGACCATGGTATATTCATCAGTAATATATCCCTTAAGATGATTTCCTCATAGGGAATATAGCCTTTTATGAGGATGATGACATGAGTTTGGGGGCCGATACTAAATAAAAATCCCAAGGTTTCAGAAACTGTGAGGAAAATATCGACTCATGGTGATTTTGAGGTTTGATTAGGGATTACACTCAGAAGGAGGCCCATTTTCATGGGATTATGTGGATTATATGATGTCCCACAACCTCTAATCCAATGTGAGTCATTTTTAGTGTGATAAAAATCAGTATGAGGTGCATTATAAATTATATAGTCTTACTGGTCCCTCGGTTGATGAGTTTAGGGCCTAAATAATGAGCGAATGGGATAGAAGTATGATGTTTGTATCCTTTCTTATTTTTGTATCATGGGCCCAAATGGTGAGATAAAGGTAATTGAGTGCCCATTTCATCATTTATCATGGTATATATGATAATAATATCTAACTACCTCTTTGTATATGGATCGACAGATGATGTGGAGAAGGAGAGAAACCTCTTATAAGAAGGGATGCTGGATTTATCCATAAGGGATTTAGATATCATAATTTTACCCTTCTCCCCATTAAACTGGTGATATGTATGAAGAGAGAGGGGATACAAACAACAAAAGTTTTTTCTAATAAATGAGATCCATCTAAGACCATACCAATGGTTGGGACCATGATTACCCTTGGGATGTATTCTGAAGAACATTTCGAGGATCCCATTTGTTATGTAAGTCACCAATGGGACCCCATTTACCATGGTAATGTATGCTCAGAAGGACGCACTAATGGGTCCCTACATATCTAGTGGACTTAGGAGAAGCCTTGGATTGATATGTCATGGGGGATTCATTTAAATATTAGAGATCCCCAGAGAAGAGGTGGATAGAGAAGGCCATTATGACATTTAGTGGGGGAGACAAGGTGGGTATAATAACTATACTAAAGTAATGAAATAAATGTTGGAGATCATAGTACCCCATTATTCTCTATTCCACAAGTTATTTGGCCATGTAGAATGAGTTTTCATCAACATAGTGTTTTTCTATATGGGTATATGTTCCGTCTACATAGAATCTCACTGAGTGAGTTGATGTTTGTTCCACAAAGCCTTGTTTTTTCTTGGGGTTGAGATTCCGCTGTGTAGAAATTTTCTATTCAAGGTGATAGAAAATGAAGAGAACATCTATGTTTTCTTCACATAATGGTTCTCATATTGAGTTTTGGGTCTATGGATGGTTGGGTGAATCCCATTTCTACCATATCATTATGAGGTATGTTTACCTTATCAAAATCAGTGGATTTCACACACTTCTTAGGAATTTTTCTTGTCTTTTCCCTTACTCATTCTTAGAGGTTTTATACTGGAACAGAGTATCCACTTACCGATATAGAGTTTCATCCACCGTTGACCATGGGGACTATGCTTCTGGATGCCCGATAAAGACATCTAAGACTAAAAATGATTTCGTTTGGCGGGGACACACTATCATGGCCCACGAAAGATTTATCGTGCGCGGGGGTTAGAAATCACCATCCAGGCCCAAAAATGAATTACCATTGTTGGGTTATGGTAAACACCTTTCAGTCCTAAAAATGACATATTTTCAGTCATTGTTGTCAGTGAACACTATCACATCCCAAAAAATGATTTCATTTTTATGATTCCATGTATCGTGGCCGAAACCATGAATATGGGTGGTCAACATATCCGAGTTTCTAGATTGAACTGAGACTTACTTTAAAACATTGCATACATAAATTAATTTTCAACTTTTATTTCCGGTGAATTTTTTTACATTTCCAATTTCATGAAATTACATTCATCATTTACGTGGAGTTATCGGGACCCGATAAGGTCAAATAAGAAGTAAAATTAAAACTTATATCTAATAAAATCACCTTGTCATTGAAAAGCCTCATTTCACAAACAAATTAATATTTATAGGTTGGATTTTTGGGGATAGAATGATCTCTTGGATGTGGGTATAAATGTTGTAATGTCATGTTGGTATATATTGGTCAAAAAAAAGATCATGAAGTGTTTGGAACATGGGATGGTTGGATTTTTTATATAATAGAAGAGAGAGGAACCTGTGGAAATACATGAATTATTAAATTAATATAAATTAATTTTGATATTAATTTATTGAAAATTTGATATATTTAGAATCTATGATTTTTTATGATTAATCCCCCTTTGATTTTTTTATATTTTCAGGTGTTTTGAAAACCCTTATCTCTTAGTTTTATATCCTTATTAACCAATTTAAAAATTATTGTGAAATCATTTGTTTTTAATCATTAGGGGAATTAAAATATAAAATATATTAAAAAGTGACCAATAAATGTACAATGGCTTCTATTCTTGAACATATCCCATTCATGTGTCAAAAAATATAATTTAAAGAATTTAAAATCATTTAATAATGTGTTATTAAAAATAAAAAAGTATTAATGGAAATTTCATAAATGTTTAAGTAATTATCAAAACAGTAATTTAATAAAATATATACTTTTAACACGTCACTAATTGATCATATTTATCAAAAAAGTCATGGTACATTGTCAAACACCCAAAAAATATTACATTTTTGTTTCTAATATAATTTATTGAATTTTATACTATTTTCACAAGTACTATGTCATTGTAGCATAAGAATTTAAGGTAGTTATTTCATCACTGAATGTAAATTTTAATTTCCCATAATAAGTAAAATAAAAAAAAATTAAATAACACTTTATAAATAAAACTAAACTATTTTTATTCTTGTTAAAAAATAATAGAGTAATTAATTCAATGAGGGTGTAATTTTTTATTCATTACATAAAATAATAGAACTATAATTATCAAATTAAATTGAAAAAACTTGAATTTTTTTAGATGAATATTGTAAAATAACTCTAATATAATAAATATTGGATTTATTTTATGTTCTTGAAATATATTATCTTGTAGTTTTTATCTTGTTTTATTCATTTTACCTTCAACATGGTGAGAAATTATATAAGACTGTTTCTCTTCAGAATAAACAAAATAAAAGGCTCGGTTTTATTAAATTTAAACATTGTGATTATAAATTTGAATTCCATTTTACCAAATAAAAATCCTATAAGTCATAGAAATTATATTTATGGTAAACATACAAAATTTGATGAAAATAATTTTCTAGAAAAATACATTTCTACTTGTAAATTTTTTTAAATCAAAATATTGAATAATGTTAAATATAATTACATTTAGTGGAATATGTTTATAAAATAGGAACTAATTATGCTTAAATATTAATTCATACCAAATTTAAATTTTTAAATACTTCAATAGAAAAAAACATATTTTTATAAAATCAGTATTCTTTCATTATTCACTAAAAAATCAATTGTTTTTGGATAAATATGAACATTCCACTCTCTTATAATTTTGATATGATAATTTTAAAAAAAGAATTTTTTTACATATTATATAATTTATAATATTTTCTAAATTTAAATTAATATTATCTCCCAAAATGTAATTAAACCCCCTTTTGAAAATATCATATTTTTTAGCATAAAATGACTTCACTGGAATATGAGTGCTTATTTACTATGAATTAGTAAATAAATTTTAATTGTCCAAGAAAATGATATACATTTATAATTATATCATTGCACTTATTAATATCTTCGAATTCAATGGATCAGTTATAATAATAAAATTTTAATTAACAACCTTTCAGTGTCATTAATGTTATGTCTTGTGTTCCATATACACTATCGGTGGAAGTATTATTTTAAATTATCCTATATTTATAGGTGGATTAATTGAGTTTTTACAAGATGAACATCCAGTTGATATAAGTGTTTTTGGTGTAGAATAATAGTAAGAACCACCATAAGAATTGGAATATTTAGACATGGGTAATTCATTAAGATTGCTAGAGATGATATTATTATAGTAGGAAGTTGATGTTCCATTTCTTATATATTGGGTGATGTGTTCTATTATGTCTAAAAAACCCATAAATAATGGGGGTTCATTAAATAGTCGTATTTTTATGTACATGTTTTTCTAGTATTTAAAATTTTAAGGATCCTGTTTTGTTTTCTTTTTGGTGAATAAATGTTCTTATGATAGTGGGGGATGTTGTGACTTAGATCGTCCCATGTGTGAAAATAAGATTATTTCCATAGTCTTATATATTACAGATGGTTTAAATGATATATTTAGAAAATAATATTACATTATAATAAATGTTTTATTGTATCACTAATGTGACGGTGTTGTGTTTACCACTGTGAATTGATTCTCTGTAATTATGGGAATGATAGAGCCACAATAAAAATATAATATCTATTCAAGTATTACATTTAGGGACATCAAATAAATTCATATCAATTATTTGATCACTCTAAAAAATATTCTTTGTAATGGAATGATAACAATGTAGTATTGTATAGATGTTGGATATGTTCTTATCAATGATATTCATTCTATAAGAAGAAATTAATCATTTATATTAATATTTTACAAGTTTAAAATCAATTAAAAATAAATTTTTATTTTTATTATGTTGAGAAAAATTATATGCTAGTTAAATTGTATGGTAACATGGAAAACAATTCACCTCATAGTGATGTTATACGACGTTAGATATTTTAGTGGATGATTTTTATTTAAGGTTTTTCACCATATTTATGTCAAATAACAGAATCATCATTTAATGGGAGGAAATTTCAATTGGATACATATTATAGGAATTTATAGAATAAATAATTATTCATCCTCAAACTCAAATAATGATTGTCAAAATATTAGTGAAAGTAATTTCATTTTCCTCTCCTCTACATTGGAAATAGAAATCCATGGAAGAAATATCATATAAGCACAACATGAATAATATGGACCTTATATTCCTCACGATGGAATTAGAAATGGAGATATAGGGATATTATGTGGTCATATAGTGTCGGTTACGAACCATTGATATAGATGAATATGATTTTTAATTCCCTCATTCTATTTGAATAGACATCAGAATTATTTAGAGGAATATAATTGCTTCTCCACTATAGATCGTATATGATTATTATGTGGTTTTTCATTCTTCGTGATTTTATAATTAATTTTATAATATTAATTACCATCATACTTTCTTAATTATTATTGGGATTCCATTTTAAATAATTGTCATATCCTTTTCTATGTTGTGAAATTGATCAATATAGGTAAAATATGATTCTCACACACTCTCTCTATTATTCTCCCTCCCCCTCTATCATCCCTCTCTAGTCATATCCAATGAAGATGTCAACTATATTCCCCTGTGGTAGTCAAAGGGGAGGTAATGTGGTGGATTAGAACTGGATATGGTGAAATGGCATAATGAGTGTTATGGGAATGGTGTGATAAAGCTGAACTAAGGTGATGAGGTGGAAAATCCACCATTGAATCTGGTGGGGTGTGTGTAACGGTAAGCTAATCTCCATCATCACTAATATAAGAAATGAGTTTGGCTAGTCAAATCATGAATACTATTTCTTGATGATGATCTGTTACATTTTACATGATGGACCACAGTGGAGGGTTGTCATCTTCGATACTAGTTTGTAGAAAGGCCATCCTCATTGTGGACAACATTGCACTTGGGTGGCATTCCAACTTGACCCACCATAGTATATGGGGATAAAATATAACTACCCATGGCCTCATAGATTATTAGATACATTTTAACCTATAAAATGACCAAATGTGATTAGAGAAATGGAAAACTTATGAAAGTGTGACCCATGGGTGGGACTAAGTCCCACTTGCTGAGTCTAGGTGACCTAGATGAGCTAAATCTAGGAAAGGCCTTTGAGTCAGTTCATATTAAAAATAACCAATATGTTTTGTATGGGAACACATTACCAAAATGTTTTTTGTCAGTCAGGTCATTCACTACACAACTATGTTCCACCCATCTTACCATGCTATACTATTATGTGGTTGGGACTCAGCCTATATGGTGTTTTTAGAGATTCTTCATCAATCACCATTTGGGGTAATTAAATATTCTATCCTAGTGATTATGTAAGTATATCCTAATTATTTATTATATTCCTTCATCAATTGGGAATTTATTGATAATATAGTTAGAATTTGTAATTATCTTAGTGGAACACTATAGAGAGATGGTTGAAGCATTCCGGGGACCAATACACAGATCATATATATTGTGTGGTACCCAAATAAGATGTGATACTCTATTACATGTTGTTTTGTACAAAGTATTTTGGTATTACAAAATCAAAATCTATGTTCTATACAAATATTCGTGAATTATTCTTTTGAATCTAGTGAGGTGGCAAGGATACATGTTTAGCAGTTTAGATTCTCATAGCTATTTGGTGTTTCTTAAATGGTAGGGATATAATGTGTAAGACCATTTTCATATTTCATAGTATTTCAGAAAATTAATGAATCCATATGTAGATATAAAAATAGGGATATTTACCCACATGAATTGAGATCCCTTCATGTCTAAGGTGTAGGATCCCATCTATGTGTTCCTAGAATAATGTTGTGGTATTTGTGGTTATAGAGGGTAGAGTGTGGTACCATATCGATTGAAGTATATACATCAGTAAGGATTAGGTCCTAATTTATGCTAAGTGGATGGTATACTTTGAGGAACATTACCATTTATGTCCTACATATTTTCATTCAATGCATAATCTATGATAAGGTAATCAACCTAAAAATTTGTAAACTATCTATTACACCAATCATGTGTGGTTTCTCTTGTGATGATAACCATTATGGGTTGATGCGGGGTCACCTTAGACTTATCTTTTTATTTGAGTACTCTATTTGTTTATAATACCCTGATTTTAATTCATATCCAACCGCTTATTTACTTTTCAATATTATATTTTTTATCTGAATTGTTGGTTTTATTTTCCTCTTTTGTTTCATTTTTTCCTATTGAGTAAGTTTATACTCACCCCTGCATGGAATTTTTTTCACACATGTTTTGTTTTTGAAGTCTATCTTGATTTATAATTTATACTTTGGGGACATGTAGATGTTTTTCCTTCTTTGGTGATAAGTCATTCTGGTAACCTTGGCTGATGATGTGTCAGTAGAGATTTATTGTATTAATTAGTGATAGATTTGGGTGACCATTGAGTTTTTTATGGATTACATTGTGGTCTTATTTATACAAGTTGTTTATGTTGGTTTCCATTAATTTTTTGTAATTTATTTTTATATATTTTTATTATGATTTATGTATAAGATTTTAATTGTGAATCATGATTTTTATTATAGTTATTTTAAGCATTTTAGTTAGTTATATTTATTTACCTATTTTATTATAATATTTTTTGAGGTGTGAATTGTCTATAGAAACATAAGTCTATGGTCTACCATTGTGTGTGGTATGTTTACATGGTGTTAGTCACAAATCACATACCAATTATAGGATGGATTGGGGTGGATCATTTGGAAAAATTCTCATCAATAGGGGTCTAGATGGTTTAGTTCATTTCATATATTAGATAACATTGGGTGTGTAATGAAAGTATTTATTATCTCATCATTTTAAGTTTCAACATCAGTTGTTATTAAAAAAATATCATCATTCATCCATGGGACACTTCTGGCATTGATTCCATTAGTTCATAGGGAACTTATTATAGCAATGTATCATCTCCATGCATTTAAATCGTTTTAAATTAATTATATATCTCTTGAATTTTCACTCATGAGCTTGATTACTTTTCTCAGCACATTTAAAGCATACACTTAATCCAAATAATCAATACCCTTTGAATTTCTTCCCGCATTTATTTCAAATAGGGAACTCCTAGATTACCTTATTATTCATTTCAATTTTTATTTACCTATAGATAATATTCATCTTCTTTTTATAAAATTTCTATTAGAAAGTATATTTTTAGGGAAAAGAATTAATGGTCTTGAAAAAACATGTTACCCTCTCTTTGTATGAAAGAATGTGTTTGGGAGACAAATAGTCTCTAAATAATTGTCATTGAATCATCGTAAAATTAATCAATATTTTATTCTTGTTTTCATAGATAACATATAAATACCATGATAAACCTGTGAATATAACCTCAAACTCGAGCATTGTGACTTCTTCCTTTTGTTATTCATTTAATAATTTCCATTCTCTATGAAGTAGTTACTCCTGAAGAAAATATTTCTCTATAAATATCCCCAAAAATTAACTATAGTATAGTATTTTTGTCTCCCATGCCTTTATTGTGTTTTTAATAAGGTTCCATAATTAGTCTATATCTCCCATTAATAAATTCACATCCATGATAAGTTTTTCCTTTCCATCGCACCCAAATTACATAGAAAACCTCAGAGACATTAACCATTTACTTTTCACTATTATATTTGTAGACCCACTAAAATTTAGAGGTTTTTACCACATAAAATGATCAAAATGAGTTGATCATAATTGATGTAAGATAGTTTACTCTATATTTAAATGGTTACTTTTCATAACCTAGGTCATTTTACATATGGTAATATTTATTTGATCCTCACCGACAATAAATACGTTATTCTGATAACTAATGTAAACCCATCATTTTCTCTAATTGTTTAGTTTGGTTTCCATTCCATCAATACGGTTAAATTATTTAATAAATGAAAAATCTTCAGTAGTAATATTATTAGTTGTTACTATGTAAAGATGACATTTTTTTCTTCAAAAATATACACTTATTCATAGGTTATATATGGAATACATTTTTGAATAATATCATCCATTTTCTATCAAATAATTATATTATACCATCTATAACTACCCTAACCCTGGTCACCCAGAGATGGTGGGTTATTTATTACATGGAAATTGTATTTAATGAGGTTGTATTCCAAAGATATAATTTTAGTATGCATTAATATTATAGATAAATAAATATTACATTAAAACATGGTATATTATATCATATTATTATCATTAAGAATTCATTATTATTATCTATAGGGGTGATCACCCATATTATTGTACATCATTACCAGGAGAATTAGGATAGAAAAGTAATTTTTGAACTCATACTCTCAATATGGGATAGAATACAGTTGAAGCTAACATATCATAATAATGGAGTTAGAAATATAAAGTAAATAGATAAAAATGGTAATATATGAATGAATATGTTATAAAAAAAATATTATCTAGATGAAAAAATAAATAAATAATCACATGGATAAAATTAAATTATGTTATAAAGTTGGAAATGATGGGAATACATAATTCTAGAAATCAGAAACATTTTTTGATGACTTGGGAAAATAAATCATACATAAAGGGGAGCATGATCACATTACCTTATCTAAGTTGTCTCATGATACCTTAAAATCCACTAAGGGTTATATAATTTTGAGCCCCAACCATCACAAAAATGACTACTGAATTCCAATATATACTAAAATGACATAGGAAATACATTGAATAATGTAAAATAATTTACATAGGAGTACCCAGAATAATTTATTAGAAAATTATGTCTTGATGGATTTTACAATATAAAAAACTATTATATGAGAATGTATATATATTTCCTTACTCACGGAATTAAAAAACCTGTATATATAAATTACATTGAAGAATATTAAGGATAATTTAGGATTCAAAAGTTTACAATATTTACCCCTATAATGTGATGATTCTGGAATTATTATTATCATGTAAATAAAAATTTTAGGATGACTGACTTGAATACATGTATAAGAAATTGTAGGTGAAGGGTGAAATTTTAGATAAATAAAATCTATAGAAGGATGACGTAATAATTTATGTTTTATATAAATTGGGGATATAAAATTTCCTATAGACCGGAATTTATTGATTCTAAATATGAACATATACCAAAATTGAGTTTAATCTACTTTTTAACTAATAAAGTATCCAATAGGTACGTCTATATCATCCTTACCTATAAAAATCCAACCACTTATAAATGATAAAATCATAATATCCAAAAATTTTGGTACACAGAATGATTTTTTATCATGAGATAATATAGATTTTTATGCCTCTTTGGAGAATTTCAACATTATAGCTACTGATGAAAGGGGTCTGATGAGATTGAAATTGGGTATCAACAATATATTATATCATAAGGATATAAATTTAACTCATATTAAAATTATATTGGGATAATAACTTGGATGTTAAAAGGATAAAATAATTTACATGAACATTATAATAGAAAATAGAGTGTAAAAGGACCCTTACCTCTATTGAGAATCATAGCTCAGACTCAATGCTTAGAACCACCGAAATAATATTTTATTGATGATAATTCTCTGAGAGTGATTTATTTATATGTATATAAATAGGGAACATCAAAATTTTGGGGACATAAATTTAAAGAGGGGTGGGTAATTAATGGTGTGGAGAGTGTAATTTTGTTAAATAAATTATTGAATATTATATTTTCTCATTATCTAAAGGGATCTATTACTACCCATAGTGAACCATTACCTCCCTTAATTATTCAATATAATTTTTATTGGTTTAATTAGTCCAATATTAGTACCTTTTCAATGATGGGTCATGTTTAAATTTATGTGACATAATTTTTATTGTATTTCACTATAGTTCCCTATTGTTTACCATATATTACTATTCCTACTAAAAATTACACAATTTCCCCCATATGATAATTCTGAATCCAAGTATTGTATCCATTTTATCAAATAAATAATTCAATGATAAACATTTTATGTTTTATAAAATGGTGATACACCTCATAAAATATTTATATCTATGTAAACACTCTTTTATTTCTAAAATAAATTAAACATTAATACTAATAGACAAATAGATACATGACCAGTTGTTTCACCAATGTAATTCTTAAGGGTATGGTGTTAAAATGTTTTCATTATGTTGGTTTTTTTGTCTAATATTGATCTGGTAGTTATTTTCAGTGACATGAACTTTTCTTGTATAGAATTCGGCCCAAACATCAACTATGGATGTTTTATTTGGGCTTGTTCAAGGGTAAACACCAAATATACTACCTCATCCCCATGATCTAATAAATATGATTAATATGGGATGTTCCGAAAATTTTATTCCATGGTTTCTCCTTTAATCATAAATTATCTCTCATTGTCACCTTTTATATACCCTGATTATAATGTCATATATAACTAGTGGTCATAATGTCAAAGATCACAATGGACAAACGTCATAATGTACGATGGTCATAATATAAAATTCAATGTAATGGCTATATTGAACTCCTAAAATTCAATAAAACTATTTCTATAAATAATAATTCTCATTTTTAGTTATTCTTACACTAATATTTTGTCTATTGAATTTTTTTATTCTCTACATTTCTTTTTATATCTAAGATTTTCATTGGAAAATATAAACTATGACCTATCTACATTGTACATGAGATATTTTTTTATATTTTCAATTTTTTTTACAGTATTAATAAATCAATATATTTGATTTTTAATGCATTATATTAGAAAAATATAGGTTCATTTCTTCCCAAAATTTTCTTAAGTAATCCAGCACTCATATTCTGATGCGTATAAAGTTATCTCACTTGATCATCAATTTTTTATAATCAGAAAACATTCTACCTCATAGAGGTAAATAATTAAATTAATCATAGTTTTAATGAAAATACCTATCTAATTAGGCACATACATTATCTTCATAATTTTTTATTTATTTATTATAATGAACCTCAATGACATGAAAATTATAATTATTTATGATAAACACCAAATTGAAAACTTAAAAATAAAACATATCATTTAAATAATAATAAAGATGTTTTTCTATATATTAAATACTTAATTTATGATAAATTTATTATTTTTATAATTAGTGTTCCAAAAAACATAATAATAATAATATTTATTTTTCAAACATCATATGATATTTAGATAAAATATAAGGAGATACAAATTAATAATTATTCACATTAACAAATCAATTTGAATTAAAATAGATGAAACATTATGCGAGCGAGCTATGTAATTCTCTAAAAAAATTGATACTACATTAAGATGACCTTAAGGTTGTGAAGTCCAAATTCTATTGCAATAAATTCTTCATTAGGGAAGTCATAGATTTTACACGACATTGGTTGAAATATTGGTTCATCTTTGATCGAACCACATAATAAAACAAATTTTTCTTCATAAGACAATAATATATTTAAATAAATCATAAATAAAATCGATATACATATATATAATTAATCCAAAAGTCAATATTTATTCCATTTTTATTATAATTTTCGATTCATATTATGATTTATTTATTAAATTTACTGTCATATAATATAACAAAACCCACAAAAATTACTGAACCATTCAATAATGCCATCTACAATGATCCATAAATCATATATATATATATATATATAATATTTTTCATAAAAATCCCAATAAAAAATTATTTACATAACAAAAAATAAAAATAAGGATATATATATATAAATATATATTAGATTGGGGATACAATTATAATGAAAGATGCTCACACCTCACACCAACAAACTGAAAGAGCAGGTCATATCCCTCACAAGGGATAACCAACCCACCAAGAACTATTTATTATTATTATTTGAATGCCTAGCCACCCTATTATATAAGGATCAACGGACCACATATTTATGACCAATGTTCCACAATAATTTTCCTTAAATCCCATTATCCCTCATCTATGTCAATGGATACTTCTACCCCTAACATATTAGGTGGTCATCATCACCCCAACGAGTCGATGATAACCATACTATGAAGACCCTATCACCCTCTCTACAATGGCATCAGAAGCCCATAGTTATCAATTTTTGAACAACATGTCTTCCGACCTCACCACCAAGATAATACAACCAACTATCATCTGGTATTCATGTGGCATCAATTGATCCTCTAAATGTCACCTTGCTATTAATGCAACATTGATTGATCCTCTAAATTTCACCTTACTCTTGTCATGCATGCGAATGTCAACACTATTTATTCTAGTGGGTTTCAGCAATATCCATTAGGCTTGGGGTCATTGGACAACCATAACACCCTAATCGATGAGCAGGATTCCGCTAACAATGATGCATATGGAAGGCTATTAAATGTTGGAATGGACAGTGCATGAAATCCCCACCAACCAATTATTTATTGGGGGTGAAAAATTTTATCTCCGTTATCCATGGGGATTTGTATTAAAAGTAATTTTGGAGATATATAATAAGTATGATGAATAACATTGGAAAGCATGGATAGTGGAATCAATATATCAAAATCATAATTAATTATTTATTTATTAAAAATACACTTTACGGAAATGTGATATCCACATAGATACATTCACTACAACATCATCTCAAGACCCTCCAAAAACAAATTTCACCTTATGGATTTCAAAATTCAAAAAAACACCAGCTTCATCGTCCCTCAAAATTTCCTACTCACCCATTTCCAAATTCATACCATATATCATCATCAATTCCTAGAACCATGAACCAAATAGCGTGATGAGACCACTTCATCCCCCAAATTATTTTCACCATCATCACATCACTATTTTCACCAACAAAGTTCAACCATTTATTTTAAACATTATCGTCATATGCATCATTGGATGTCAAACCAAACATCATCAAACCTAAAGACTTTTCCTAAACAACACTCATCACCGGAAAAGCATTTGATCCAACATAGTACCAAAACTCAACAAGAACATCTAAATAAACCATTAGTATACAAAAAATAATAAGAAGATATGATAATCTATGCCAAAGAGGGAAACACCAAATCCCATTTGAATCCATCACTGAAAATGATAAGAGCCAACAAGGATTATGAAACCACAAACCATCGGCTGGCTGAACGCATATCCCAATGCACTTGGAAGACCACCTCACAAACCCACCTACGAAATTGATGTGAAGTCCATGAAATATAGTAGATAATCGAGCAGGATGGAGGTTAGTGGAGCTCATCCTTGGGACTCCCCACCAGGAAACTGACCAAAGAACAAAAACCAAATCTAAAAACACCATGAATGAAATAAAAGACAAAACCTGGAAAGAGATGGTAAAATGGTGACTCAAACCGAAAATAAAAATAGAAGAAGAATATACTGGTGTGACCAAAAATCGGAAAGATCATGCCAATAATATTATATATTTCATCACTCCAGAACTTACCCGAAGAGAAATTGTGGAACTCATGGTTAGAGCATGGTTGCAATGACCAATGGAAAAAATCTGAATGTCTTCTCTAAAGAGAAATCGAGGAGAAGGGATAAAGGGAAATGAGGGATTGGATTAGTTGTTGAGGAAATATAGGGTAAGAAAACAGGGATAATCCATGGAAGAAGCATGAGAAGGGAGGACAGAGGGGTAGAAGAAGCCAAGAGCATAGAAGGTTTCAGGAGGAATCCATAAAACCATGAGTGAAGTGAGCGAGAGTGGGAGGGAGGAGAAATAATGGGGAATGAAGCACCATATATGAATCAACATGAATTATAGGTATCATTGGATCATAAAAGTAACATTATGATGTTATAAATATGCATAATATAAATAGAATATGGAACAAATACACTAATAAAAGTTTATAATTTTAACCCAAGGTTCACCACTATTACATCATAACGTAGTTTGTAAAGGAACACATTCTGTGATTCACACATAGAATCTCAAAAAATAAAATCATTAACCTGTGAAATATGGGAACATAATATTTAAAATAATCCATTAAATCTTAATATATCTAAAAATTATATTTTTTATAGAAAAAAATGTATGATATAATTATACCCCAAAATAGTAATATTAACATGGATAATCTATTAATATAGAGGAATAAGTTTAATTAAATATTCATATATCATAGCATACCATCAATTATGGAGGGTAATAAAGAAGGATATGAAATTCCCATGAAAATAAAAAAAATTGGATATATTAATGGACATTATATGAATATGTAAAATATAAATAATTAAGCCACAAGAGAAAATATCTAACTCAAAAGAAAAAATAAAAGGGATTGAAGAGAATAATTGAGAAAATATTCACTTCAATTATAAATTTGATCAATGGAAGAAAAAATAAATTATTATATATTAAAAAATATATAAATAATGATAAGTTAGGGATATGGAGTTAAATACGTTAAAATGATCTATAATAATCAGTGTGGGGGAATGTTGTAGGAATCATTGGTGTGCATTAGATATCTGGGTGAGTGATGTCAATAGATAATTTAAATTTGTATTTAGTTCATATGATATAAAGTTTTTGATATTTATAGAGTAATTAAAAGGAATATTTGGTGGTTTTAAGATTATTATGAAATAAATAGAGTGATGTTTTTGGAATTATATATATTAAACCCACTTGTTAACATATAGAAAATCCCACCAAAATCTAAGTGGAATCCCACCAACTGTCTTGTGCACTAGAAGTGGAACTATTTCATTACCCCATCAAATATAATCCTTTTTACTACTATATTATTGTTCAATCCTCACTTTATGTGGAGTAATATATAGATATTCATATTATATTTCTTTTGTATTTTGAGCCACTTCATCTCCTCCTTCAAATAGAATGAAAACAATGATCTCCCAATTCATTTCTCCCCCACTCCCTCTAGATTATGCTCCAACTTACTATTAATAGGATGTTGAATAAATGATTCTTAAATATACATATGATATAGATAATAAATATAAGGTATTATATTATATATTTATAATTTTTAGTTTTAATTTATATATTATAGATAAAAAACCAAAATTTTTGAGTTCTTATAATATTCTTTCCCATCTCTCAATTGGGGATGAATGAGAAAAAACATTTTTGATAGTTTACAATTATTTTTATATAGTAATATAATTATAACAAATAATGAAATGAATTAAGCGTTTCATGTTTGATGTAGAATATGGACATGGATCTTTTGAATAATGAGCCCTTAATGAGTACATAGATGGTTTGGAACTGATCATTTAACACATGGTTCAAAAAATTCTGGATTGCATTATTAACATGTTTTTGTTTAAAATATCAACTAGTAATGTGTGATAGAATCCTAATATATTTTTTGGAAATTATATTGGGTTTATTTACCTATAATGGCATCATATAAGCTATTAAGAGAGATTTTGTGAGTGAATTCCATGTCATGGTTGGTTTGGTGATGGGTTCACATTTTATATTATTTTGGAAAGGAAGTGAGTGTATTATATAGACCATATAATTTATATGAAGGGGTAAATTTTAGATTTTACATGGTCTTAACCATTATAATCCTTAAAAGGATTTTTTTAACTAAGGGAGGGATATTTCATTGAGATTACTAATCGGTTAATTTTTAGATAATGGTTTTTATATGATGAGAATATGAAAAAAGGAAATATAATGATGCATGTATATTGACGAATATCACAGGATCTTACTGTCTTTTGGTATGCCATGGAATGTATGATATAATGGATAATAAATAAAATAAAACAAGTACATATTATGATTTATCTATATCATGAACCTTGATATACATGATATATGTATAGGAACCTCTCATTTCTCTATTTCATATAAGGAAATCATTATTTTATTTTGTGATATAAATTAATTATCGAAGAATAAATCATGTCCATTGGATAAAACTACATATTATTCTATCATTAATTTGAATATGATTAATACAGATGATTCATTTATATGGGGAAAATATATTACGATCCTTAAAAAGATCAATGATCATGTCCACTTCAATGATCAAATTTCTTGTTAATGCATTTTAGATTTAAAGAATTTAAAAACTATTCAGGATCTCGAGCATTACATGCATGGGGGTCTATATAAATGAATTTTTCCTATTATTCATGTTTTATGTGAGACTATTAATATTATCTTGAACATTTATCTATATTATATTTTCCTTATTTTTCTTTTTAGAAATTTTGATACCACACCATTGAGATCTAGCATATCCTCTCCTAGCATATGAGAATTCTTGTAGCTAGCACACTACATTTGGAGGTGTGAGTCATTAGTTTATCTCTACGAGATCTTTATAAAACATAATCAATCAAAATTATTTGTGGTGGATAATTCTATGAACATTATATATATAAATATATTTATGTCTAACATATTCATGTTAATTCAATGATGATATATCTACCAACTTATTGTGTTTCTTTTACTTTGTTAGACATTATATGACCCTACAAAACCCATTAGTGGAATCATGTCAACATTCATCATTGATTAAACAATTATATTTATTTATTAATGAAAATTTATATCAAATAATTATTTACTCATTATGGAACTATAAAAAATGACGGGGATAATAATTATTCAATGGATCATTCTTCCATTATCTACAATATCCATTATAATAATAAGAAATTTTCTGTTTCGATAAGTTGTATGGTATATCTGGAAGAATAATATTTATGGATTAATTATGTCTCTCCATTTTTTACTCTATCATACATAATGATAAGGGAAAACATATGTTTAGTATGATAATTATAGATTCTAATAATTTGGTGTCATATTATATAAGTGACATAATATATAAAATAAACTACATATGATATGGGTCTCACCTACGAAATGATATGTGTCATGAATATGAAACAACAAGTCTTCTGAAAATTGTATGATTGGGTAAAATAAGGGCTAAAAAATATTTTTATACTAAATACCATAAAATAAAACAGTAGAACCATGTGAATAAATTTTATTTTCATGTAAATTTTCGTAGTGTTTATAAAAGGTTAGTAAAAGATAATTGGTTGACATTATAAATGGAATATTTTTATACCTAAATAATATATGAAATATTAATATTTATATATATATACATATAATCTATGGAAGTTAATTTTTTTATTTTTATCTTTTTGAAAAATATTCTTTACAAAAAGTATATATAATATGAATATTATATATTCTTAAATTTATGTGAAAAATATCTATTTATAAATTTGTTATGGATTTCGTGGTATGAAAATATAATATTTTTTCAGCTACATTATAATAATTTTGTTACACATTTATCATATTTAATTTAGAGTTTTAGTATTGATTATATATATTAGGATTCACGTTTATGATAGACTAGAAACATCTCTTCAATAAATTATCATCTGGTTAAGGGACTTTTTTAGACATATTGTTTTCCTGGAAGGCTATTACATCTCTATAAAAGAATTATTTTTCTCTCTATGTCTCTAAGAATACTCTAGTGGGTATTTTTCATTTTAATTTATTCATAATATTTAAAAGATAGATTATAATAATCTCTATGCATTGGGTGAATTTTTATATTTTTATATATGTATGGATTCCATTTTTTGTCCAGTTACCTAAAATTAGATTTCTATAAAAGGGTACAAATTATTATTATTTAAGCATATTAATTTTATAAATTGAATATGTATTCAAGAAGAAGAATTGTTATAATTAGTCACACAAAATAGAATTAATCAAGAAATAGTAAATATTTCATGTAATTAAATTTTTATGAATTTAAGGTGCATGTGATTTATTATAAAATGGTGAGACATGGAATAAAAACAACTTAAATATGATGTTTTAGATTTCTTCAATAGAAAGGAAGCTACAGTATCTCAGCCATCCATCCAGATTGGTTATTCCAATGTTTTTTGATCATGGATTATCTTGTATAATGGATTATGGATATAGATATCCCTTATAGGATTAGGTACCCATATTCAGTTACATTCTTTTAGTAATACATTTAAGGGAAAACCTAAAAGAATTAGGATACGAAAGAAAAATATTTTCTATTATATCCATTTGATTTTTTGGGAAATGGGTTGTCCAATCTACTATCTAAGAGACATATGTGATATGTTTAGCATGATATACTACAAAAATAAATAATTGATGATAGAAACATCCCCATGTTTATGGGTTTAACCATGGAATTTATATTCCTATACTACATTATAGTATAGAATGTTTTGTTTTGTGTAATAAAATTGTTAATTTGGTAAACCTGTGGGAATTAACGATGCCCACGAGGCTATCAATTATTGGTATTATTACTAGGGATAAAAGAAAAGATCATATTAGTTTAAAATATTAGTCAAACTCATTTTTCATCTTTTTTTAGATATTATCATAGACTGATAATTTATTTGTTTATATATCTTTTAATATACATGGTTATATTTGGATGGGAAGATAGGGATTTAGTACATGGATAGTTTTACCTTGATTATGTGGGATATAACAAAGGGAAAAATGAAATTAATGAATTGAAAAATAAAATAAGAGATTGACCACCATCATAACCAAAAAAGTAAGACCCCATACTTAATAGATTGGAACAAAATTTTTGGGAGGGAAATCGTGAAAAATAAGAACATAAAATGATATAGATGTTTTTAATGAATAATGAGTTTAATTTTATTCTAATAACAATGACACTAATTTTGTAGGTTTAGAGAATGAAGAAGGTAAAGGTGATCTTTCTAAGGATCCTGTGTATGGAAAATCCAAGTTCTATGAACCTTATTATGAATACAAAATGAATATGAAGAAGAAACCTCAACCACTGATCATTTTAACCGATTCCTTGGAATGTCTGGATCAAAGACGATAGAAAAAAAGTAAAAATTGGTAAAATATATATAAATTATAACATAATGTTTTTAAAACATTTAATGGAAACATAGGTATGAAATTTGAATAATAAATAAAAGAAGATCACATAGCCATTTTCACAGATTAAGTAGATAAAAAAGAGGAAAAATCAAATATTCATATGAAAATTAAAAAATAGTTGATAAAATTAAACAGAAACAACTAGTAGTTGATGTCAAATAATTTTACGAAGTCTAGATGGATATAAAATTCTTCATCATTCCATTAAACTATTAAAATTTTAGCCTCCTTCAATTTTCAATTAGACTACATTAATGATAAGAAAAGACGATCTAAATGAACAACAATGTAAACATTTGGTTAAACTAATATGGTTAGCTCCATATCATAAATTGATCAGCTAACCTAGTTGTGGATCAGTTAAATGATAGCTAAAAAATCATGTTTTGGGAGTAAACATGATATGTTTTTCGATTTCTAGGAATTTAGACATATTTTATTCATATAATTTAATTTTATATGAATGTTTAAATTCAATTCAACATTTTAGTTTTTTTAAATTGAACATAACATTCATCTAATTTTTTAATATTTATGCCCAATGGGACTATGTTGGCTAGATGCAAGAATAATTTCATCAAGGTTGATACTCATTATGAATATGGTGGAGGCATAAATATGAAAACCATAGTTAATGAATCATTAAAAGTGGAGTAAGTGTATCAAATTGGAAATTTTATATTGTACACTCCATATTTAAATGTTTTTAGAGATCTAAATGCTAATTTCGTGCACTTACATGATTATTTCATTAATTAATTAAAAATGGAGGCACATACTTCATAGGTTAATTTCATTCATTTCTTTGATAAATTTGATTGGAAAAAATGGGGAATGAATTAGTAGGGGTAAACATGTGGATTAATATGAGAAAAATGATGATATAAATAGTGTGGGTAATATTTTTAACTATATTGTTTCAATGAATTGACATGTCTTTTTTGAAATTTTCATTAATTGGTATTCTTATTCATATACATTATCATGATTGATGTTACCAATTATTTTTCACATTCCCATGACATTATATGAGCCTAATATTTTCGATTCTATATTTTATATATTTCTTGATAGGCTTGAGAATTCTATCTTATAGAACATGCATGGAATGTTTTCGAAGACATGAATTAAAATAATCACATTTAATTTGGTTTTTTAATTAATTTTTAACCCTTTATATTTGGACCAACCTAGGAATCAATAATTGTTAATCCTATTTAATCCTTGGATTACCTATTTTGGGAATGAGTCGTGTTACATGCCTATTATATCCATTACTATCCTACTGAGATTGTATTTCAAATTAATTAAATTAAAAATTATAGATGGTGGGATATCCATAGTGGAAATGGATTTATGATACTATGGAAAATTTTATTAGGGGGTTTACCAATGATTTGGATATTTCATTTCTATTATAAATTTTATATTATTATTCTGCTATAATAAAAATAATAATAAAAATAATAATAATAATATTTTTTAATAGGGGATAAAAAAGATCCTCGGACAAATCAATGTTATTTTGATCATTTTTAGTTTGGTGATGGATGTGATATTTATGTTATGAAATGGTTTTGAAAAAAGGAACATAAAAGTAGGATGGAGAGGGTGAAAATTCATTATTTTTACATATATCATGATTTTTCATTGACATTTTTTAGGGGAAGAGATATACGACATCAATAAATTGATATTTCCACTAAGAATATATTTTTATATCATGTATTATCCTATAACACAAAATATTAATATTATTTGATTTATTTTTTTTACACAATTAAAAACCTAGAATTAATCCTTATAGATTATTGAACCTTAATGAAATCCTTCTTGATTAATTATGATATTGTTATTTACATTATTGAGATTCTTAATTACTTTCAATATAATGGTATTTGAGTTGTTTTTAGGTATGTTCACAACTCGATTCACATTTTTCAAATTGACTATGAGTGTAATAATTAATTTGGGGTAAATTAAAAAAATGTATGAATATTAATATTGAATTAAAAAATAAAAATGGATGATTAAGAGGGTGTGGTTGTTTAAAAATAAGAAAAGTAAAATACAAGTCAGATTTTTTTTTAAATGTGAGGTGTTGAGTAATTTTCTTGTGTGATTTTTAAATAATTAATTTTACTTTTTATAAATTTATTTCTTTGATTAAATATTTTAAATCATTTTCAGGGGATCTTCCAGTGAATTATTTTGAGATTCCATCCTTGAGATAATATTTTAATTCAGGTGTGGTGGAATTGATATATAAATTTCATGATTATAATGTAAGGCATTTTATTACAATGAAATGTTGTTTCTAATTGACATTCTTTCAAATTTTTTTGCTCTTTAACTATTTTTATGATTTATGCACGAATAAAATATAAATTTGAAAAAAAACAAGAAGAGATTAATTTAAGAGATAAAAGGCACATTTCACAATGGAATGATGTTTTGAAATATGAAACATGATTTTTAAAGATTTATTTACACTATTGTATAACTTTAGTGATAGAAAAATTTATTTGAACATCATTATTATATTTTACATCGTGACTATGGAGGATGGAATGTTATGAATAATTTTGCATCACCTCTTCTAGCTACAAAGAATGTTAGATTCACAATAAAAAACTCATTAACATTATATAAGTATTAAGGAATGAATATTAAATATTCAATGTTTTTGAATTCATTTCATTAAACCAGATATCCTTCTATAAACTCATCATCAACTATGGAATATAATATTTTAAATTTAATAATAATTATTAGATATTTAGGTATTTTAATGAATTATATGCATAGATTAAGAGGAATAAAAATAAAATTTATTACTGATGGACATGATTGGGTTTGAGATATGTTTCTAAATAAAGGCTTGGATATTGTTTTAATTCCTGAATTCTTCAATGGTAAATACATTAATGAATGAACCAGAATGTTTCTTGGTAGAGGAAATGATATGATGATTTTGATAGGATTTTTATTTACCTACCCCTTAATGGATTTCATGAGGGGGTAGACATTGTGTGATAAGATTAAATTTAAAGGATAGTGATTTCATTAAGGTATTTTTTTAATTCAATTAAATACGGTCTTTTTCTACATGGCTAAAATTATTTACTCGCTTATTTTCTAAAATCATACATGAGGATTATATGAACGATGAGGTATTTATACGTATATTAAATTTACTGGTGAATAATTCTCACCATGAAGATTTGTTGTGTTTTATAATATGTTTTAAAATGTTTCATAGTTATCAAACCATCGAAATAACTATGATATCATGACAATTACAGAAATGGGAAATAAATTTTTTCATGGTTGTTTACTATGTTGATATGATTTCCCCTATCTTTATTCTCAAAACCACATGTTCACTAATTCATTATCCTATTCCCAAATAAATCATTATCCCAATTTTAAAATATATAATCAATTTTTCTCTTCTATCAAATTCCCCTATCAATAATTATACCTATTTATAGTAAAATAGTTTGAATTTCAACCAACACATGCATATATTAAAGTAAAATAATTTTACAATGTATGGATAGTTATTGAATTATTCCTAATCACCACTAATATATATTAAATGTGGACACTTCCTCCATATCGCTTGTGTATTTCATAAATTTTGAGAAAAACATATTCAGATATAGAGTAATGTCATGATTTTGTTAACCCAAGATATATATTTCTAAATAATAGTCCAATTAGCTAACATAGATATGGAAAAGGTAAATAAATTCTCTAAAAGAGTGGTTTTGTGAATAAAAATATGTTTTATATATCTTTTTTGAATTTACATTAATTTTATCATATTATTTAACTTTAACATAATATTTATATTCAAATAAAAAGAATTTGGTCATTTTTTAATGGGACTGCACATTCACATGTTTATGTTCATCTCTATAGTCCATGAAGAAGGAATTGAAAAAAAATAAGTATAATTCTGGGCTACCGGATGTGGATCCTTCGAAATGGGACTAAGCATTTAAATTCTAGAATTTTATATTTTACTCTCAAAATTTAATTTCTTTACAATGTTTTACTACCAATTAAAATACCTTCCTTGATTATTTAATTAATTAATTAAACTAGAAAACATAATCTAATTAATTTAATCGTATAAATTGTTTTAAAATTACTTTTTAATGGATTTGAATAAGAATAATTGTGGAAATAATTTTTACAGATAATCATATGGTTTTGGATTTAGAGTGTCCCAATTTTCGGGAGCATGTAAAGTTGTGTGATTAAATTTTTTATGAGAATTTTCCTACTATAATTTTCTAATAATTTCAATAATTTATTTAATAATTAATATGCATTTCTAGTGTTAGTTCTTCAACCCATTCATCTAATTCATGATACATTCATTGAGTCTAATATTTTCCATTATTTATAGAGTATATTTCTAGTCAGACATTGGAATTTTATATTCTAGAACATGATTAGAATATTATCAAAGCTATGAATAAATTAAATCAATGGTAGTATGATTAAGGAATTTTTTAAAACCACTTATCCATGCACCCACCTAAAATCGATCTTTTTTAATTATATGAAAGATAATTCTAACCTTATTAGAAGATGATTCCTACTACTAGCCTATTATATTTATTATTACAATAATTATAGTTTTTTTCATGACATTTACAATAATAATTGTGGGAGAAAGGCTATCAATGGTGAATGTGGATGTAATGTATTGAGTAGATTTTGTTGGAGGATTTCATTTTTATATTGGTAGATTCCATTTTATAATTCATCGTATTTTATTATTCTCATATCTTATTATACAGATTTTAATAAATAAAAATGGGTTGGGACATTGGAGTATCAAACGCATCCATCGGAAATATGATGAGGTTTTGATCGTATATGGTTAGGTGATGAATGTGATATTTTTCATAATCATATCATTCAAAAAATGGATAATAAAAATATATAGAAACAAAATAACAATATACCATGACTCATTCAGTGTTCATACTTTTATCATGACCTCACTTTGATATTTTTAGAGTAAAGAGAGAGATCACATCTGCCAAGGTAGATTTACATTGATCATATAATTCGGATATTAAGAACTATGTTTTAGATTCGGACACACATTTTCATATTTTATTGTCATCATGCCATTACTAAAATAACATAAAGATCATAGATAATTCAACCTTAATATAAATCCCTCCATATTATTTGAGATTCTTTTTAATCAGTGGGGATGGTTTAGAAAGTGAAATCCTATGGTAAGTGACATATTTTTAGGTATATTAATAGCTCTATTTGGCATTGTACCTTGATTATGAGTGGAAAAATTAAAATTGGGGAAAATTAAAAATTAAAATAATATAAATAATGAATTGAGTCATAAAAATGGGTGAATGAATAGTCATTTCTATTTCAAATTAAGAAAATTAAAATAATTGGATGAATTATTTCATTAGAAAGTGAGGCATAAATGCATTTTACCGGTACGATTATTGATCATTTAAATTCCCTAAAATATAAATTAATTTTAGTAACATTTAATTTCATGCATAGTAAGGTTAGTTTCCTTTGAACTATGTTGAGATTTAATCCTAAAGGAGAAGTCTGATATAAAGTGTACTAGATTTGATATATACAATTAAAAAAATTGTTCTGATTTTAATACCATAATATTTTTTATTTAAATGATATTATTTCTAAAATTTTAGTTTTTTATATTGGTTGGTGATTGTTGGTAGGATTCATGGAATTTTTGAAAAATGTACAAATATTGATAAATTTAACGATATAAGGACACATCCCACCATAGAACATTTTTACATAGTGCAACAATAGAATTTTTAAGCTAATAAAAATATGGAAGCTAAAATGTAGATTAAAAGAACAAGACTATCAATACTGAAGATGATCGAAGATTTAAAATCCAATTTACATAGTAAGACCATCGATATAGATGAAAAATAAATGTGATTCCCATCCTATCATAGGGCTGCATCTACTTGATATTTCAAGCATGAACATTGTTTATGATATAACACTTATGATATATAAAAAATAACTATGATTGTTAATTTCTCTAAATAATTATTTCTAACGTAATAATATCAACTATGAAAATTTAAAATGATAGAGTCATGCCACATAGGATTTGAATTAATTATTATCATCCAAAACAGACAATCAACATCAGATTTGAATATTTTATCAGTCATCCTGAACCAAGACATTCAATTATTTGGAAAATATATATTTTGGAGTGGATGAGTACAACAATAAAGGCCATATTGGTGGGAATTTAATTCACCATGATCACCCCTTGATATCTATAAATATATGACTAAGCTACTACTATCAGGGATCAATTCAGAGACCAAATTATACAGTGAGAATCTTAGTTTTTCATATTCCACCACAATCTCTTTCTCTACTATTTATGCATGATTTTAATTTCTTTGTTTTAGTAACCCTCTTATGTCGAGCATGATGGGGTTGTTTTTTTGAGATGAAAATGTAATTGATTGGGGATCATAAAAATGTAATTTTTAGTTTTATGATTAATTAAAATTGGGGTTTTCATTTAAAATTTCTTCTTACATTCCCTATTTTACATGATAATATTGATAATTGTATGTTAATTAAATGTGGATTATATAATGAAAACTCAAATTAAACTTTCATCATGTCCATCTGTAGGAAATTTTCTGTACTGGTAAATAATTTTCTAGTTTACCTTTTTTACTAACAAACCATTTTATTTGACTATTAAAAGGGGATTTTTGTTGTAGGTAGAGTGATAATATAGAGAAAATATATCACTCTAAAGTAATTCTAAAAATGTCAATGATAAAAGTTTAACAAAATATCCATAGTCCCTAAAATCATAAATTTTATGTTTGGTATTTTTTTCATCCCCAACTGTCTTCATCAATTACATGGTAAATATAATTCATTTAATTATTATTAATTTCAAATATCATGGGTATTTATTCTTATATTTTTATATTTATGGATGGATACAATTGTAATTTGGTAAAAAAAATAAAAATACATGAATTAGAATTTCTAAAATACACTTAGTTCTATGAGGCTTCTTTTTGTGTCACAAAACCATATGTTTGGAGCTATATTAAACCTATTACATAACATTATATACAAAAAATTATTTTTTATTTCATAATTAGCATTTACATCTTGGAATGGGAGGGATAATAGTTACACTGAGTTTTATGTCACCTCTTCTAGCTATAGATTATAATTGATTTATAGTGTAAAAATAATTGATGTTATAAGATCATATATTAAAAATATTAGGAAGTCGATGCCATGAAATCCTTGCTATAAAATCATATTTAAAATATTAAACTAATATTAATATATAAAATTAAAGATATAAATTTTAATATTTTTTACTAAATAAATTGGTTTTATGAAAGTGTACTTTCATGCATATAGTGAGGTGAATTAAAAACCAATTTATGATCAATGGTTAAACTGGGGATTAACATCTTACTTATATGTAGATGCTTGAGTTTTTCATCAATTCATTCATTCATAAATAAGAGGTTTTATTAATAGGATAAGAGGTTGTCGCAATTGTGATCATTAGATTAGGAATTATATTTTCCTACTCCTCATGGATATCATGATTGTGTAGATTTTATTCCATTGTGTGTGTGACTAAAGGGGATTTAATATTTTGTTATTTTACTTTAGAATATTATTCATGTTGTTATTTCACATATTTTATTAATTTCTATCTAATCCAAGATTATAATTCTTGGACCACTGTATTAGGGGCGATGATGTGTGGTCTAATTTCATTTTCTATTTTATCATTATCTTCTTCTAATTTAGGTTTAATATTCTTAATTTAATGTGAGATGTAGGGTTTATAAATAAACATTGACAATTGGCCTAGTTCTCACCAACTAAATATGGTTTTCGGTAACCATTATTTAGAAATATATATTGCATGCCCATGAGAAGAGGAAAATTTTGGATGGAGATTGTTTTCCATGACCATTATACTCAAAAGAAATGATTATAACAAATACATGATTGAATATTAATTATTTCATACATTTTTATTCCATGATCCAGTATTCATTTATTCCTAATGCCCTTTTTCCATTTTATTCTCCCTCATTATCCAAAATCCTTGTTTTCTAGCCTAGTTTTATATTTCAAAAAAATTTAAATAGTTTGTTTTATTATTTTTAAATAAGTATATTCTCTTATCAAATGTATCTGGGTTCAACATCAAACTCCAATCTCTTATAATAGCATATAGTTCAATCATTTTTCTCTTAACTATTAGATGTTTCAAAATTTTGGAACATTTTGGTAATTAACGATCCAATGGGGATAGTAGTTATTCATAAATTCATGAATGATTTTGATCGATATGGAATCCTTTTATGATGGGACACATGTATGAATTTTTTTAATGAATTATAGAATTTCACAATGAAATTTATTGAGATTCTTGTAAAGCTGACTATTTAAATCTGTAGGAATTTTAAATCAAATTTAAATTTTGGATTTTTGTTGGGTGAATTTTTTGAGAACCATAAATCGGATTTGTTTTTTTAATGTATCATCGGGAGTTTTTTTAATGTGTAATTAGGATTGTGAGTGGTTTTCATCCTCAGGTGGATGGCTGATTGGAGTTTTGTAAACCTGGATTGAGATTTAATAAATATTAACAACAATAGTGAGAATGTTGTAGTAATCCCCATGATGGGAGAATAAATACATTGTTTAAGAGTGTGATATCTGGGTTGTCTACAAGTAACCTAGTGGATCATAACAACCTTTGTTATTAATGAATTATCTAGGTTTTCCGGTTTTGGCTAACCAAGGGGAGATCCATTCTATAATGATCTCTATTATTTGAAATGGTTGTACTATATAGATACATGTTTTCCGAAATTTCTAGGCTAAGAATTTTGTGGACTATAGTGGACTCCCACTAGACCATGGTTCTTGAATGAGAAATGGGTTCCATCTATGTCATTCTCCCCATAAGATGGGTGTTTGGATAAGTGGTCTCATAAATAGAAATAATGAGTAGTGTTCTGGGTGTGGAACTAGGTGGGTTGGGTTCTTGAGTGGTCAGTAGTAGGTACAACATTGTGTAGGGTATATTGTGGTGAAAGAAATTACCCCATTAAATTTTAATGGTATTGTGAAATACCCCATTTCCACTATTTATTTGAATCAACCCTCTCTCATTTTTATTCCTCTCACATGCACGTATGAATCAAGTAGTAACATCATCTTTTTAAAAAACCATCATTTAGTTGTTGGTTTGGATGTTAATCTATTAGTAATTTAATTTTAGATATCATATATTCCTTCATATATTGATCCTCATTTTTTTATATGTAGTTTAGGAGAAAAAATGTAGAGTTTTGTAATAATTTATACATTATCATGGCTGAAATAATCTGATATGATGTGGATTTTTTATATGGATAAAATATGTTTGGGAAAAATGCTCACACAAGATTTCACAGGATTCAAAGGAAGTGAGATTATTAGGAGTATCAATTGGACATTATTGTTTTAATTAAATTAATTCATTTATCAAATCAATGTCATGTTCTTGGGATTTTTTCTAGGACAAGATAAGAGGAATTCTATAGAACATTTTCAAGATGTTGGTCAAAATTTCAATCTGACAAGTTTTATTGATGTGTTTTTTGGTGATTATAAGAAATAACATAAAATATAAAATTTAGTTTATTTATTTAATTATATATAATTTTATTATAATTATTTAATATGGATGTTTTGGAATGATATAATTCCATTTGATTATGGTTCATGGACAGTTGGACTTGGATGAGCATGGTTGAGAGTTGTGGGATATGGTAAAAGGAAATAACTCCATTAATGAAATATGTGGTCCATTGATCATACCCCATTATTAAAATAATTTATTATTTATGCATGTGGTATAAAGTCTCTCTTATCAGTCCGATTCACCTTTTATCAAAAATGAGTTGTTTTATTAAACAAAATTACTATAAATGAACTGAACAAAGGGTCAAGTGACATGGGGTACCCATGAGCTCGAAATTAATCCCTTTGCCACCAATTTCCATGTACTTTATAATAAATTTATTCATTGAGATATTTGACTCCCTAAAGGGTATTAATTTGGTTATTTTATTTAAATGTATACTCTTTATTATTGGTTCCTAGACCCTCCTTATAGAGGGGTAAAATGAATAGATGTAAAGGGCCCTATTATGAATCAATGGACTCTAGAGACACATTTTATGCATTGGGATGTGTTTTTAGAGATCATCTTGACTGATCCCTATCCTTTTATAATGACTACATGAGTGGGATACCCTTGGTAGATTATGTATAGGTTGATTTAGAGAATCAGCCCAGTGACAACTTGGGATGTGATATAGGAATTATTCCATATCTATAATATTATACCATAGTAGATTTTATAAGAGTCTAATAAGGCCTTGATGAGATATTTATAATGTTAAGGGAAAATATACCCTCATTGTGAGGGAAAATGATTGATTTGTAGAAATATTATAGAGAAACCTATGAAGGTTGTCTTGGATGAGATAAGACCTAGGGGACCTAGGAAGTTTCACCATTGGTATTTAGACCCCTAATTTAGTTTTTATAGGAATGGGTAGAGATAATTATGGATGTCACCTTATAAATTTAATCAATTATGAGCTTGATATATCACTAGTATAATATGATTATTTATGAACATCATATGTTGGCATCATATTTCAAGAAATGTTTGAGATGAAGTTTATCGGGGTTTATATGTATTTTATGATATTATTTTTGTTGCACATACTACACACTAAGGATTACTAACACATGGGATCTATTTTTTGTTCTACATCAATCAATCCATTGATCATACTATATATGTGATGATTTTAGTGGAATTAAATTCCCATTGGTAAAATTTAAGATTCATGGGATTACAAGGATATTTTATTTTGAATTATCCTTCATTCCTGGTACTATGTGATGTATGGGAGGAAATAACATCTTGAACAAAATTATATATATGAGTGATGATCCTTTATGTATATAATTCCACCAATTTTATGAGTATAATTTGTAGTGATATTAGAGGGACACACTGACTCCTCCCCCAATGTGTGGTATATTTCAGATGATGGAAGAGGGACGGTCTTCCCCCAGAAGAATCAATATATTATGGTAGGTATATATATTTCAACTCGTATCTAAATATTGATCCTAATGCAATTGAATTTCTTAAGATATTGCCTTAAAAATCAATTAATGTAATGATATTGGTAGAAACAATTATGTGATGTTCATGGAGTCACTATGTAACCAGATGATATAGGTGTATTTGGTCTGAAGATTCTTGTCAGAATAAGAGAATTGATGGTAAATATTTAATTATTATTATATTGTATATTTTTATTCAAATTATTATATAACATGAACATATACTGCATTACCAGTTTTGGATAGGGCCATGATGGTGGACATACTATGTTGTACTCACACCTTGCTAAAGCATCCAACGTACATGGGTATCTAATATATCACACTATTTATGGGTTTAGTCTTAGGAGAACCATAATATTTTATTATTCATTGATATGTTATGGAAGAATTTAGTTGATAAATGAGGTATTAATTTCGGATAGAAGTAGACCCTTGTGCCTTTAATTTTTTATTTTTCATTTGATCAAACCAATGAGACATAAGATACTATATAATTTAATTACCATGATTCTATATGAAAACATTCTTTTACTTTTCATTTGATATATTACGTTTTGTAATATTTTTTAATTTTTAATTTTAAGGTCCATTATTTATTTAGAATTATGTTTCATTATCTTTTTATTATTTCACCCTTGAATCTGAGTGTACAGTCTCCCCGTGATAACACACTAGACCCTTTCTAGTAGTTAAATGCCTATATCATATAGGGATCTATTCTTGATGTTGGTAAATGCCTTTGGTTCTATTACTATAAATTGAATAATGTAACAAAGTTACAATGTGGTATTACATACTTTATCAAAAAAATATCACAATGGGTATCATAGATTTGGTTTATCATACAATTTGGGGATTTGGTTGAAATGTGAAATAGAAATGTGTAGGGGCTTGTGATAGACCTGAAACATGTTCATTTTGATACCTTTTTCTATATAATTTCTTGGTAATTAGGGGAATGGATTCATGTTCATGGTTTTCAATTTTAGACTTGAATGATTTGACCTAGCATGCCTCACATAGTGTTTAAGATTTTTAATTTATGTGTTATGTTTCATGGACCATTGGAAAATGTTTAGTGTTCATAAATTGTACAAATTTCATGGGGTTCTCAATATAGTTTCATAGTGAGGTGTGATTAGAAACACAGATTATGAGGGTGTAGTTTCTTAATTTGTTAGTGAAAACATATATGGTGTTCTCTTGTAAAACATAGTAGTGTAATTATAATTAGAAACACCACCACATATTTCCAACTAATAAAAACTAATGTGGATTTATAGTGATAATCTGTTTCATGAAGATTATATAGTCCCTATTTTGGAGGATTCATAGTGACCCATTGTAGGTCAATATATGAATTTGATGCCTTATTAATTAATATATTATGGGTGTTAATGCTACTGGCTACATAAAAAAATATTTGATTGTTTAATTTTCCAATAATAACCTATATGATGTTTTCTCATATAGATTCTTGGTGTAATTATACTTAATTGAACCATCTAAAAATGTTATACTAGACACTAATTGTCATAGGGTAAATTTTATATATATGTGTGTTTTGAGATGATATAGTTATTATTGAGGGTTTAGTATAATATGCATTTTCATGGTAATAATTAGTTCCCTAATATGTTTATGAATGGTTATGTGTTGCCTTTATGTGTATGCAATAACCCTAGGGTTGGTGTTGTTGCATGTATGTTTTTGTGTGACTTTTGAAATGATAAAAGATAATTTCTTTCCCATGGTATGATATAAATTTTATATATGACCTATAGGTTAGGTGGTAGTGGATAGGTTTTTGTGAAGCGGATCAATATATAGACGACCTAAGTGAGAAATGATATTTCAAGGTATCCTGATTTATGGTTTTTCTAAGACATGTGAGCCCCTTATATACATGGATCTTTGTTAGATTATTTGAACTATGAGATTCATACATGAGATGTTTTATAGGGTATAAGGTGTATACAAAGTTTTTCCTTCAATTTTCATGATGAAATTACCTATTTTTTCTACCATTATAAGGTTTTCTTTCAAGGGTTGGGATGATCAAGTTTCAACCCGTTTGATTTTTAATTTTCTTTTGATATAATGACTAGATTATCCTAATTATAGAATAATTTATAGATGATGTGTAGTCATGTGGTGTTTCTTTTCACAAGAAATAATTCATTATATATTAGCGTTTTACAAATATTTCCTCTCTTTTTATGAGGATGGTATTTTGATATGATCAAGATAAGTTGTTGAGGGACATGGGCCTTTGTTTGATGACTTAAAAATCAGGGGATCTTGAGACATTTTCTATGATTAAGTGGTACGAGAGTGTACACCAATTATATTTTGAATGAAATTGAGTTGTATTAGTGATAATAGATGTGATTTAATGGCACAAATGGTTTATAAAAACATTGTGTCATAGATTCCCTAGAGTTAGGATAAAATTGAAATGTCCCTTTATTGTGAGAGGTGACATTGAAGATACATTGGGATTCCATTGTACAATAAACCTTATTGGGTTAATTATAAATTACTTATAGGGAGTCATGGTGGTGGAAATTATTGAGGGTTCTCTCAAGGATACGTATAAGGAAATCCGTATGGTTTGTAGTCCTCCATTGGTCATCGGGGGGTGAAACACTCATTAGGAAAGAATTTTGGTGGATTCCAAGGATGATGTTCTGAATGACTCTAAACCATTATGAATTTTTCATTTCATGTTTTCACAAGGATATGAGGGGGACATCCATTTCAATTCATTATGTGCGGTAACAGATTGAGCATGGGTCATTGGGTGGTGTATATTTCTCTACCGATCTATTTTGAGTTTTCATATACTTGAACCTCCACCACGTACCTAATATCCATCAGATATAATGACATAAATATCAATTATATATTGAGATGTTTTTATTTTAATATAATATTTATTATCTTTCCCCCTCAGATTATTTCTAAAATGAAATAATCACCCAAATTTTGGCCAGGTCACCACAACCATGGATGATGTATTTCATTTTTCATTACCACATCCATGGATGGTTTTAATATGATATTAATATATAATTATTTTATATATTAATAATATAAAATATGATTAATATTTTTTAATATGAATTTTACAATCACAAATTAAACATATAAGTTTCTTTATAATCCAAATATAGATTCATAGCCACCATAAAAACCTAAAAAGATATTTTTTAATGAAAATTACTAACATCATAGGTGGTGTAATTTTCATATTTAAAAATAATAATGATATTTATTATTTATCCAAACTTTTTATTACATAACTTGATGTAACATTTTACCAAAAGAATATCGTTTATGGTTTAGTGTCATGGAAAAATTGTACATAATACATGAAAACCTTCATCTAATCCACTTGAAAGGTTTCTTAATTTATTAATCATATGTACAATTACTCCAAATAATTAACTAGGTACATACATAAAAGGAATGTGTGAGTATAAGGCCTAGTAAGAGAAAATAAGGGAAACAATTTATAGGTGAACTTGAGAGAATTCAATATGAAAATTAGGAATTTCCTAAAGGAATGAGAAAGTGGAATTTAATTAAAATAAGAACTTGAATCATAAATTGAAATGTTTTCTAAAACATTTAATTTATATATTAATAATCATATCAGCAAGCTCTATCCCCATGGTTTCAAAAAAATTACCAGGTTTATTCACCAAGGTATTGTATAACTTTTCATCTCTAAAGCCTAATTTATTTACCCAATGTCGTGGAGATCTATCAGGGGGAACCCTTAATATGTATTTATATTCATGTGATCCACATTTATAATAATAAAATCATTCATAAATAACCCATAGATAATAAAATAAATGGGATTCATATCAAAACCATAGCATTTTAAAATGCGCTTAAAAACCAGATCATTATGTAATTCATAGCCCACATAAATGGAATGAGGGTTTTATGTTTTTCAATTCCAGAATAAAATTAATAACTTTTATTTATTTATTAATGACCCTATAAATGAAATATTTTTGGTTATTCACACAGATAAAATAAAATAATTTCTTGAGAAAAAATATTGGGATTTTTAGAAGAAAATTCAACAGCAAAGTGGGTACGTAACATGGTTTTATAAAACTTAAATAAAATAGGGGAAAAGGGAATCCCATTAGTAAAAGACTCATAATATTGTATTGTTATATAATACAATTGAGATAATAACATGGTATGTAAATTTAAAATACATACCCCATAAAAGATAACTTGAAAGGAAAAGAGAAGTTCAGAATTCCACTACCTTGATGGTTACCTTCAAAAACACTATGGTCGGGACCTTGGGGGTTTTAAGACACCTTGGTAGGACTCAATGGTAGGAAATAATATAAGATATTTGATGGGAAGGGTTTTGGAATAAATGGATGCAAATTAATGATGGGTATTTATAGTAAATAGGGGGAGTTCTCCTTATTAATTTTTGAGGACACCTCATTAGTGGTATTTGCCCATGGTATTAGAAACTACGAAATCCTCATATCATATTCTAATCCAAAAGAGTTTGTTAGCATTTTATATTACATATTACATCATTAGATGTTATTATACCCAACGAAAATTCATAACTATATATTTATTATTTAAGGAAAAAACATTTTTTTAAAATCTCATAAAATAACTGTAACCTAATATCGATATTATTAATTAAAAATTTAAATTTATTTTAACAAAATAAAAATATAAATTTGATAAATTTATCTTTTAAATATAAAAATACCCATTTATTAATTATTACAGTGGACAAAAAATGCATAGTATAGTAAAACTAATAAAAAAGATATTATTTTATCATCAAATATAAAACATGAGTGTTTTTATAATAACATTTAATTATAATAAGTATTATTAATAATATCATATATTATTATAAACATTTATATATTTTCTAGATTTACAATTTTGGTTTTTAAACAATCAATTTATAAAATTCCATTTTATTAAGAAAAACAATTCTTAAAACAAAAATGATGAGAAAAAAATTTTATTTACACAAAGTTATTATACATTAAGTATTAAAGTCTCTGACATATAACCTATTACAACACAATAATAATAATTATGGGATTGGTGTGTGATGTTGACCGGCTCTTGGGGTGGCTCAGATAACATTGCTGAAGTGGTAATTTCCACCAACATGAACTTCAATTCATGGTGATTTTGTTCATGATTAAATTATTGAAGCTTGGATTGGGCATTGTCTGGATCTAATCCCAATGATGCTACCCTCCACCCAAGTTCTCAAAATGGGATTTTTATGGAAATATTCCATTGGATGAGACCATTGACTCTTTTTTCTCGGTTAATTATTCATTAACATTTCTATATATAAATAATAATTATAACATTAATATTATTATAACATTAAAATTATTATTGTTTCTAACAGTCAAATTATTCAATGATCATATAATGGTAAAAACCCAATGGTCAAATTTCATTTATACTTATATATTTTTATTAATTATGAGACATTAAAACATACATTTTCTTGAAACAAAATATTTTCAAAAGTGAATGTCGTTACATTCATACCCCCTAATAAAATTGCATCCCCGAAATTTCAAATATTACCCTCAAAGTAGAAAAGGTGTGGGTACTTATTCCTCTCAGTCTCCTCTACTTCCCATGTGGCTTCTTTATATTTCATGGTTCTTCCAAAACACTTTAACAAGGTGGGTAGTCTTATTTCATAGAACCTTGTATGTATTATCTAAGATCTCCAACAGTAATTCCATATAAGATAGGTCATGTTTGAGTTGTATAACCTTTGGATTCAGTACATGTGAAGGGTCAGGTATGTATTTCTTCAAGAGGGATATGTGGAATACATCATGAAAGTTAGTTATATTTCAAAGAAGTGAAATCATATAGGCTTCTACTCCTATACGATCAAGGATTTCATAGGGGCCCATGTACATAGGGTTGGGATTACATTTCTTTCAAAACCACATGACTCTCCAAAATGGGGAATTTAAAAGGAATAAATTATCATCATCATCAAACTACAATTCACTATGACAGTAGTTCGCATATCTCTTCACCCAACACTAATAATCCTTAATGTGTTGCTGGGTAGCATGATCCTTTTAATTAATCTCTTGCACAATATCATAACCAGGGAGATTTTTATCAAAAGGAAACATTTTCTATCATATCTTTCCCACGATCTGGCCTAAGAATCATTCTCTCACCAGCTACATCCCAACAAGTATGAGTTTAACATCTCTTCACATATATATCTTTATAGGTATCCATTTAAACACTCAGATGAAATCTGTTGGTGTATGTTAACTCAACTAATGGGACATGATTATCCCATCCACATTTAAATTCCATTGATAATGTTCTCAACATGTCTCTGAGAGTCTTAATGGTTATTTTCTTATTGTCCATCAGTTTGAGGGTGATAAGTAATAGGGAAATTAAATTTTCTACATAGATCATACTGAAGACTTCTCTATAATTTTTATGTGAACCATTGATCATGATAAGATATTATTGAATGTGTATCTCCATGTAGACTTACCACTGCCTTCATTTGTATCATGGTAAGTTGGTCGAGAGATAAATCTTCCCAAAAAGTAAAAAAATAGATTGTCCTGTTGAGACGGTCTACTATAACCCATATCATATTATTTTTTTGTATGTTCTCTTGAGACTAGTGATAATGTCCACAGTGATATTTTCACAATTCTATATAGGTACTGGTAGTGGTTTCAATACCCATTTATAAAATTTTCACTCTTCCTTAACTTGCTAACCCACTAGGCATGTTGTAGTGTAGTTAGCAATATCCCTTTTCATGTTATCCAACCAATAATGATCATGATTTTCCCTATATATTTTTTCATCCATGATGTATAGATAAAGTAGAGCAATGAGATTCATCCATAAAATCCATTATTTCTAGAATAGATGGAACACATAGTCTTGTATGAAACATCAATACACTTCCATGATCAATATTGATCTCAAGAAACATCCAACCATTCACACCCTCAATCTTTTTCTATAAAAAAGGATCTTCTTTTTGAGAATTCATGATAATATATAGAAAATATGGTTGAAAATCATTTGGGGGAAGTGTTGAAATTTTCCCTTCCCTTATGGTTCCCATATCCATTTTTTCAAGGCCTTTGATCCATAGATATCTTTGAATCCTCATCATTTCCAATGCATCAAGGACATTCCAATATAATGTATCAGTGACTTTGTTTTCTATTTTGGTATGATAAATAATCGAAAAATAATAGTATTTATGAACTTCCAACCATATCTTATGTCTCATATTCAATTCCTTTTAGGTTAAAATATACTTCAAACATTGATGGTATGGGTGCATATAAAATTTCTCCCCATAAAGATAGTGCCTCCATATCATTAGAGAAAAACAACCACAGTGAGATCAAGATCATGCATATGATTATTATACTAATGAGGCTTTAACTGTTGAGATGTATAAGAAATCACCTTTTCATTTTTCTTGAGGAATCTCCCAATCCCTTTCAAAAATGAATCACTAAAAATAACAAATCCTTAATTAAAAGAGGGTAATGATAACACAAGTGTAGTAACCAATCACTTCTTATGATACATGAAACATTTTTCTCACTCCATCGTCTAGATGAACATAACCCCCTTTCGAGTTTACATTCTTAGTGGAGTAGAAATTCGTGAAAATATTTTCACAAAATGACTATAATATCCTACTAAAACATGAAAACTATGAATATGAGTTAATGTTGTATGATAAGGCCACTCCCCCACAACAATTTTGATTGTAGGGTCAACTGATATTCGGTAATTTGATACCATGTTCATTAAGAAATAAACTTGTTTTAACCAAAATTCAAACTTTATGAACATCCAAAAAATCCTATCCATACATCGTGTTTCCAAAATAACAGTTAGATGATTCTCATGCTCCTTGTGAATTTTGGAATATACGAGAATTTAATCAATAAAAACTACCAATATTTTATTGAGTATGTACTTAAATAATTTATTCATCAAATCAATAAATATAATAGGTTCATTGGTTAACTAAAATTGAATAAAAAAAATCATAATGCCCATATCTAGATCAAATGGTGGTTTTTGGAATATCTTATTTTTTCACCATCAATTGATGATAACCACATGGAAGATCAATCTTAGATAATACATTAGTCCCATAAAGCTAGTCAAATAAGTCATCAATTCATGGGAGAGGGTATTTGTTCTTCACTATGATCCAATCAAATAATCTATAATCAATGCATAGCCACATTGACCCATCCTTATTCTTCACAGAGAGAACAATCGTTCACCAAGGAGACAAACTCAGTCAGATAAACCACTTCTCCAAAAAATCTTGAAGTTTCTTCTTTGGTTCCTCTAGCTCCACATTTGAAATTCTATATGGGGTATTTTATATTTTATGAGATCTATGTATGATTTCAATAGAGAATTGTACATATATTTATGGGGGGGTGGTCCAGGTAACTCCATAGTAAATAAGTCAATGTACACTCGAATAATGGGGACATTCTCTATCCTTACACTCTCATTTACATAATCTTCTTCACTGATTAACATAATAAAAAGATGTCTATAAGAGGTTATTCTATACAAAGACCAGGTCGAGATATCTCTCCTTAGAATATAACTGATGGTCTTTTATTAAATACTATTATTATTTTCTTTCTTCTATATTTGATCATAACATTATAATTTGAGTGTCAGTCTATCCCTAGTATAATGTCCAATTCCCACAAGGAAATGACTACTCTATTTGTGATAAGATTATACATGATAAATTAAATACTATAGTTTGTAAACACTTTTGATGGTAGGATAATCCTTCCAAGAGTCATTAATGATAACTCTACTTATAGAAGTTCAGGGATTGATTCTATATTCTTTTCAAACATTGAGGAAATAATGGTATATATATAACTATAACCAAACAATGTACTTTTTATATTTGCGAGAACAACAAGAGTACCTTCCATCACTTCATTTGGATCTTCAACATCACCTTTCATTGTAGAACGAACATGAACTTTCTCCTTTGGCCTATGCGAAGGCTGATAGTGATCCCCCCCCCCACTGCTCTTGTATTTGGATAGTGATTAGAAAAGTGACCAAGTAGTCTACACTCAAAACATTAGTCTTTTGTAATAACCTCCACTATATTCCATTTTTTTAGTGTTGGGAAGTTTAGGCTTCACATCACTACTGAAATTCCAAGCGATATGGCCATCACTTCCCCACTTGTAACACTTCACACTCATGAGAAGCCAAATCCCAAACGGATTATTCCAATATTTATTAAACATGTGAAGTTGAACATGATTTCCTCCTCTTCTATGATCACCGCTCATCATCAATATTGGATCAATTAATCTCTTCTATTCATTGTATTTATAGGACCACTACATCTCACCAAACTCTAGTGCAACTTTCATAGCACTTAATATGATATTTTCATTGCTATTATATTCTAATTTTTATATTCCTCTTAATATGAGGTCTTATTAAACCAAATAATCTTTCAAATGTACCATTAGGATCCATTAAAATTCTATTGGTGTTCTGTGAAATACTGGTGAAGTTCATCATTTCGCTTCTAGATATTCATTCTCATTCTCCCTTAGCTTAAGAAATTCCTTCTCCATTTTCATTCTCAACGAATGAGGGAAATACTTATTAAATTAGATCCCTTCGACATCATCCCAATCTATATTTTGAATATCCCTTCTTGGAAACATGTGTTTAATCAGCACCCATAACTAATCATCTTCTCCCTCTAAGAAGTATACAACTCGAGGACATTCTCTTATTCCGAAATAAAAATTATAGAAAAGATCTTTTCTATTGAGCTTATCCAGTATTCCTCAATCAAGGGGTCATTATTTTAGCTAATCATTGATGTTAATTAACACATAAAGGACTCAACAAAATGTCATTCCCTTCTTGGTTAAATTAGTGTCTCGTATTTATTCATGTTCTTTCCCATGAAATTAGTTAGTTGATTCATAATTCTCATGAATGTTTTAATTTTGGATTCCATCGTAGGACTATCAGTGCATGATCTATTACGATCACCATTTTCATGGTTCCTCATATTTCATGCCATTTTCTAAATGAAGAAAACCATAGTGATAAAATTGTTTAATTTAACATTCTTAAAACTATAATGTATTTTTTTTCCTTCAAAAATCATTCATAAACATGTTATTAATTGTCAATAATTAAATTTTCTTTAAATTCATCATAATTATTCATAAAAAAATTATTAACTAAACATATCCCCTAGGAGTGTCAAACCTAGTGTGAAAAAAGGAATGTTATTGTGCAAAAATTCCCATTTGAGTATAGCTTAAGGTGGTGGTTTTCGTTTTTACCCCCCCCCCCCAAATACATCTCAAAGTGGTGGTTTTGGTTTTCCTTTGTTTCCAGTCTCCTTTGTCCGACCGGCTTCCGACCGTGCCGTCCCCCTCCGCGCACCCTATCCCAGGGCTGTGTAGTTCTATCCTTCCCTAGATCTGGTGCTTCTGGTTCATTTCTTCCATCCTGTGTTGCTCCCCGACATTCTGCGGTGAGAATCTGTGTTCCTTGTCTCCTCTCTCCTCCGCCTGTTCTCGGATCCTTCTGTCTGGGTTCTAGAAGGAGTCAGGTTTCTTCTTCATCATCTGCTCGACTTCGACCTCATGCATTATACCGTGCCTCCCCCAGGACCCTGAAGCATCTTCTGTCACAGTCACCCCTTGTCAGAGTCATATCTATGAGAGGGAACGCGATGCCAGATCCCCATTCTCTTTCTTCTTCAGCACTCCAGATCCGTGACATTATTCTCTCGATCCTCTACTAGTGTTTGAGGAAGACCTTTTCCTCACCACATGTCCCCTTTCATATTCATATCTGAGTCTCACGGCATACTAGATTTTGAGGATTTTTTCCACTTTTCTTCTCTTCCCTTCCAATTGCCGGGAAGTGGGTGTGGTTCTTTTTCTAGTTTCCATCTTGTTGGTTCGTGATGTTTCCGCCACAAAGTGGTTTTGAATCAATGAGCTCCTTCTGTGATTGTTTACCATGCTATGAGACCAGGAAGTGGCCACCAGGAAGTGGTCTGAATCGCGAAGTGTATCCCACGAGGATCAATAGAATTGTGCGTTCTTGAATTGGCATTCACGAAGTGTTCTGACTCACAAAGTGCCTCCCATGAGGATACACTGCGTTGTTCGTTCATGTAGTGGCCGCCGCAATGTGTCCTGACTCACGAAGGGCCTCCCATGAGGAATCACCACATTTTACGTTCGAGAAGTGACAGCCACGAAGTGGTCCGTCTTGCGATGATCCCCTCGCGAGGATTCACTGAGTTGTGAGTTCGTGAAGTGGCCGTCGCGGTGATCAAGCAGTCGGGTGCTATTCCATGATGGCGGGGTGTGCGCCATGCTGAAGGTGGGGACCTTTCGGCAGCAGTCCATCTCCTTGTCGCTGCGAAGCTCAGATATGAATTAGAGTGATGTGGGCCTGATGTGAGATGTGTCTCTATGAAGCACCTATTGTTCTGTGAAGTCTGATGGTTCGCCGTGGGGTTGATCTGCGAAGTCTGGTGTGAGCCGCGGTGAGAGTTTCCTGGGCATGACCACACAAGAGGTGTTTTTGACTACGTATGCCGTGGATCTTTTATCTTTGTGTGTTTCGTGGATGGAGGTCACATTGGGGCATCTGGGTCAGAAACCATCTTGTTGGACTGGGCCTTAACTCATGTGAGGGCCATGTGGACTACAAGGGCACCGACCCTTTTGGAGGTTTGCGAAATCAATTTTTCACTATGGATGCAGAATTTGTTAATCAATAGACGAGTTTGTCCCTAACAGACAAAGAAAAGGGGACGATTGAGGCATGGAGAAACAAGGACACACTTATGGATAAGCGCTTTTCTCTGATTGTGGTTGGAATGTTCGTGGAAAACATCTCGGTTAAATTGGGGGCTCTCAAAATCACTATACATCACATTTGGAAACATGATGCAGGAGTGGTTATTCAAGAAGTGGGGATCAACCACGTCATCTTTGAGTTCTTTAACGAGAAAGATAAAGACAAAATATTGCATGGAATACCATGGCCTTTTGATATTGAACTCCTCCTCATGGATGAATTCCAAGGGGGGACGATATCCAACGAGTGAATTTAACCCATTCCACCTTCTGGATACGTATTAAAGGAATCCCCTTCCATGCAAGAACAGAACGTACCATGAGAGAAATTGGGGACAGTTTAGGTCATTTTCTTGACTGGGATAGTTCAGACCCAATACAATGGGCCCCCAATGTTCAGATAAAGTATGATATTGAAGTGTCAGAGCCACTGATTAGGGGAATGTTCTTGAAGATTGAATATTGCAATACCTGGTTATCATTCGAGTTCGAGAAACTCCCAATCTTTTGCTTCTTCTGTGGAATCCTTGGCCACCTAGAAAGAACGTGCACTACGAAACATAAGATTGGAGCGGGAAACATTACCCTACAATATGGTCCTTGGCTCCATGACAAAATGAAAAAATATGTTGTCATCCCTGAGACAGAAAACAAAAGGACCGTGATCGTCTCATGTTGGCACATACCAGTCAGGCGATACCCATACCTGAAAAAGCCCTTTTTCTTGGACCAATGGACTTCCCATGTGTTGGACCTCCCACTCAGAGAGAATCTAGAGTTCACCCTAACCACCTAAAGGAAATTAATCAAATGTCGACAATGTTGGTGACAAGGAAAAAAGAATCACCCTCACATTGCTCAACGCCAATGCGGATGCATGTTGAACCACCAGATCAGGATCTTGACCCGAAATCAATCATAGCAGGCATTCCAAAAATGGAGGCCCAGGGAATGTCAGGATCTCCAATACGGGGCCCAATAACATGTCAAATGTGGAAAAGGGTTCAACGAGGTGAAGGTGATGGGTACGCGGAAGACCCCCAACCCAAGCCCAGGAAAAGGCAATATGAAACATATCAATCAGGGAGGAATCCCACCAAAAGATAGAAAAAGACAAATGAAGAAGCAAGTATGGAGGAAACATAGGCGGCGGAAGGTGAGACCCAGTCCCACCTAGATAAATGATTGCCATATGTTGTAACTTTCATGGGCTTCTCAACCCACTAACGGTTCGCATGCTTCAGCGCAACTGTGCTCAAAGTTGCCCTGATATGGTTTTCCTATCAGAGACCATATTGGGAAACAAGGACACTAATGGTCTTTCTCTGATGTGAGGCTTCAAAGGATGATTTTCAGTGCCTAGACAAGGCCACTCAGGGGGCCTCTATCTCCATTGGACGGACAATATCGACGTCAAAATTTTGACCTTTTCCTCGCACCATATGGTAGAGACTATTCAGACAGATTATCACCCTTCTTGGAATTTTGTGGGATTATTTGGCTGGCCATCCCACAATGATAAGGTGATGTACTGGGATCTTCTTTTCAAGCTATGACAAGATTTACCAAGACCTATCATATTCAGAGGATATTTCATTGAGATTATGTTTCATAGGGAAAAGTGAGATGGAATCATCCGACCATCAGCTTCGATGTCAAACTTTAAGGATGCGGTCTCTCAAGTGGACCTGGTCGATCTGGGGTACACAGGAAATCCTTTTACATGGTTCCATAGAAATACTAAAGGCAACCGCATCACTGAGCGGCTTGATAGATTTCTATGTTCCTCTGATTGGATTAATCTGTTCATAATGTTTCATGTCGGACACATAGACATTAACTGTTCGGACCATCGTACAATTCTCATTGATTGTACGCGAGGAAAATGAAATAGACCACCGAGCAGACCCTTTAGGTTTTTTAGCTTCTGGGAAAAAGACTAGGAATGTAAAGAGGTGATCTGATCTTGCTAGAAAAGCACCCACATGGATGTCCATTTCAATATCCAATAGGTAGCCTCTGAGCTGAGGTCTTGGAGCTATACAAAATTTTAGCACCCCAACCAGCACTATGAGGTCCTTAAAGAGAGATTGAACACCCTACATAAACAACCCACATCCAATGACATCTTATCATTGATTGGAGCTACACAAAGAGAGTTGGATACGGCCCTGCACATCAAGGAAAGCTTCTGGGATATGCGGGCACGGGATAACCATATTAAATAAAGGGACGTTAATACTCGGTTTTTCACCAGAAAGCTTCATCCAGGCATTAGAAAAACTCTATTACTTTTATATTACAACCCTATGGATGAAATTTTTCTTATTCCAATGGTTTCTATGAGGACTTGATTCAATATTTTCAGAACATCTCGCTGCAGGAACCCCTTTCTTGTCCGCTAAGGTGGAAGATTGTATCAGACTTGTGTTCACCGATGAGATAAATAGGCAGCTCACCAAAGATGTGACAAATGACGAGATACGCCTAGCCCTGAAACATCTTCATTCCACTAAGGCCCTGATACCGGACTGGTTCCATGCACTATTTTTTAAACAATACTGGCACAATATTGGTCCCGACATCTGCAACATGATAAACAATATCTGGACTGGGAAGACAATCATTGCTACCATCAATGAAATTGTCCTTGTCCTCATCCCCAAAATTAAGAAACCCTTGAAGATCCCTAATTTTAGACCTATCAGCCTCTGCCATGTCTCCTTCATGACCTTCTCAAGGATCCTTGTCAATAGGCTGCATCCTTGGCTACCTGATATTGTCTCTGAAAATCAGAGCACTTTCGTGGCCAAGAGACTGATCAAAGATAATGTAATTTTGGCCCATGAAGTGTTTCATTCTATGAAGTCACGCTCTACAGCGAAAAGAGGAACCATGGCCTGGAATTATGATATGACCAAGGCCTACGAGAGAGTGAAATGGCACTTCCTATGTGTCGTTATAAAAAACATGGGTTTCTGCACTATATAGACAGATTTGGTCATGGACTGCATCTCGACCATTTCCTTCAAAATCAAGGTCAATGGGGAGCTTACTAGAGGATTCAACCCATCCCAAGGCCTCCCCCATAGAGATCCTCTCTCACATTTTCTCTTCATTCTGGTGGTTGACGTGTTTTCTAATCTTATTTCCAGGGCTGTATCATCTAATTATATCCATGACATAAAGGTCATCCGTCTTGGCCCACTAGTGTCGCATATTTTCTTCACCGACGACTGTCTCCTTTATTCCAGAGCCACAATAAATGAATTTCGGGTGATCTTCCAAGCAATCCACCAGTGTGAGGGGGCGTCTGGACAATCTATCAATCATGGAAAATCATAAATTTCCTTTAGTGAAGGGGTGCCACTTTATAAAGAGGGATGAGCTATGTGCTTTAGTTGGTAATCATATGGTTGTGAAGCATCAGAAGTATATTGGTATTCCCATTGGGATCAGCAGATCTAAAAAAGAAATCTTCGGATCTCTTATTGAAAGAATTGAGCAAAAAATTCTTGGCTGGTCCCCTAAAAGAATTTCTAAATTTGGCAAAGAGACACTCATCAGAGCTATCATCCAGTCTATCCCCAGCTATTTTATGTGCCAGTTTAAGCTCTCGTCATTCATAGTTGACCATATCCACACATGCATTGCCAATTATTGGTGGGGTATGAATGATGGAAGCAATCGACCCCACTGGATGGCCTGGGAGAAACTCGGAAAACACAAATCAGTGGGAGGTATGGGTTTCCAAAATCTTCTTCTCTTCAATAATTCACTATTGGACAAGCAAGGATGGCACCTGATTAACCGTCCTTCATCTCTCTATGCACGGGTTCTCAGAGCTATGTACTTTCCCCACATGGACTTCCATGCGTCCTCTCTCAGTCCCCACCCCAGTTTTCTCTGGAGAATCATTTGGGGTCTAAAATGCTCCTGGATAAAGTATTGGGCTGAAGGATTGGGTTTGGCTCCTTGGTCAATATCTAGAATGATCCTTGGGTTATTGATAAGGATGGTTTGCGGGCAAAATCCCCCGTCCAACCAGGTTTTAAAGATGCCACTGTTAGCTGCCTACTTTCCGACCAGGGACAAGGGTGGTGTGTGGAAAAGATCCTTGATTGGTTTAACTAAAGGGACCAAAGAATAATCCTTAGCATTCCCTGGATCCTTGACACAGGCCCCTACCATCTTCTCTGGACCAATGACATCATGGGAGAATACACAGTGAGGTACGGCTAGAGACTAGCCCTTGGCCACCACCCAGTCAGCAAGGATGAGGGACCTTGGAAATCGATCTGGACACTCAACATTCCCCCTAAAATTCGCCAATATTGGTGTCAGGTTTGCATGGGTTCTCTGAAATCCATTAGCCTTCTTTCTTACCAACATATGGTAAGTTCTAATTTCTTTTCCCTTTTTGCCCGAGCACTTTTGAAACTCCTTTGCATGACATCATTCAATTCCTGGGAGCTAAGCATGTTTGGATTAAATGGGGCCCGACCTCTACCGAATTACTAGCTTTGGCCTCTGAGCTTACCAATCTTCTAACGCGTTGGTTCTCATCTCTTCTATTGACTCTCTCATGTTATCTATCCACTTTGGCCTGGATTATTTGGATCTGACGCAACGATGCCGTGTTTCATCATGCTCGCAAACCTCCCGAATTCTGGATTGAAAAGGCCTCTTCTTGGATTGAGGGCTGGAAAGACCACAATGACCATTTTATGATAGGATCTACCCTCACCCCACCCTCTCATTGGAACCCCCCAACGGAAGGGAATCATAAAATTAACGTGGACACATCTCTCCAAATGGAAAGGCTTGTTTCCCTTGGCCTTCTAGCCCGTAATAATCAGGGGAAAATCCTTGAGGCAAAATATGTTCCACACTAGGCTTTATGGGAACCAACGGCTGGTGAGGATATGGACATCCTTACTAGTTTTCTGCTCGCTTTGGAATATGGATGAAGTGACATTTTTTTGGAGTCTGACTACCTTACCATCATTAATGCTATTAACAACAAAAATGGTGGGCTCCATCCTTTTGGAATCATCATTAGGAGGATTCTTTCACATGGCCAATGCTTCTCTTCTTGCACCTTCTCCTTTAAAAAAAGGGAAGGAAGCAAAGCGGCCCATTAGCTTGTGGCCTCAGGCCCTTTCGACTCCATCCATCTCTGGTTGGACAATTTCCCTTCATGTCTTTGTACTTGTACTTCTGCTGATATTCTTCATTAATGATATCTGTTTTAATTAAAAACAAAACTTTATATAGCATTTTATAAAAACAGTGTCTTTTAAGGATTAGTGTCTTGGAAAAATGCTATATAATAAATGAAAAAATGAAAAAATTATTCTAATCCATTTGAAAGGATTGTTCTTTTTTATCCTATGTAATGATTCACCAATTTATAACCAAGGGACATACATAAACGGAATGGGTGAGCATAATTCCGAGTAAGGGAAAACAAGGGAAACAATCTGCATGTTAACTTGAGATAATTCAATAATAATATGAGGAATTATATAACGTCATGAGGAAAAGGAATATCATAACAATAATAACATAAATAATTACTTGAAAATTTGTCAACAACATTTTATTTATACATTCAAAATAAAATCAACAAGGTCAATCCCTAGGGTGTGATAAAAATTAACATGGTTATTCACCAAGGTATCGTAAAACATGTCATCTCAAGAGATTAATTTCATTAACTAGTTAATTGGAATGAAATTATGGAAAACCATTAATATGAATTTATATTAATGTGATCCACATAGATCATAATCAAACATAGACCATAATCGAACATTTCATAAATAATCCATATTGAATAAAATAAATGTCATTTACATCAAAATCGTGGCATTTAAAAAGTGTTTAAAAACAAGATCATAATGTCACTTATAACCCACAAAAGTTAATGAGGGTTTTATATATGTAAAATATAGAATAATATTAATTTTTTTAATGTCTTGATTAATAACCCTAGAAGTGATAGAGTTTTGGGTATTCACATAATGAAAATAAAATAATTTCTTGAGAAAAAGAGAGTGATTTTGAAACAAAAATTCGGCAGCATAACAGTTATGAAATATGGTTTTATAAAATAATAAAATATAGGGGACATGGGTATAAAATTAATAAAAGACTAATAATATAGTATAGGTATATAATTAAATGTAAATAAGAACATTGTATGTAAATTTTGATGACATACCACAGAAAAGAGGACATGAAAGGAAAAGAGAATTTGAAAATTCATATACATATAAGAGTAACTTATAAAACTCTTATATTGGGACTTTTGGGGATTTAAGACACATTATGGGGACTCCTTGGTAGGGAATAATATAATATATGTTAGATTAATGGTTTTCTATTGATACAAACTATGTAATGAGTGTGTATTTGTAGAAAAATAGAGTGAGTTTTTTTTATTAATTTATAAGGACACCTCATTAGTGGTATTTCCAAAACCATGGGCTTTTCCATGGTAGTTTCACATAATATTTGACACATGGGACACCATATATAATATATTAGACAAATAGGGTCAAAAAATTATAAATTACATATTACATCATTATTATGTCATTAAAGACACTAATAATTCATAACTGTATTTTTACTATTCACCGAAAAACTAATCAATTTATAAAAATATCCTATGTTCACCATAACCTAATATTGACATTATAAATTAAATAAATATATTTATTTTATGATAAAATATATCTAAATGTCTTAAATTGATCTTTTATATATAAATATACTAATTTATTAAAAGTAATAGCAGACAGAAAATGAATAATTAATGCATAGTATACTTTTTGAAAAAAATGAAATTATTCTGTCATTTGTAATTAAACATGAGTTTTTTTATAGTACTATTTCATTATAATAAGTTTTATTAATAATATCATATAATATTATAAACAGTTATATCTTTTTGTATTGTAAAAAATATATTCTAAAATAACCAATTTATAAAATACATTTAATTATGAAAACCCATTCATAAAACAGAAATGATGGGAAACCATTTTATTTAAAAAAAGGAATTATACATTATGTATATAAGGCCTTGAAAAATAACCTATTATAACACCCACATAGAACCTAAGTGAAATGTGTTAAATGTGGAAAAACTCATGGGGAAGCTCACATAACATTATCCGAGTGGCAATTTCCGCCAACATGACTTTCTACTGAGGGAAATTTCATTCAAGTTTCAATTATTTAAGATAATATTTGTCATGGTTTATAGAGAAGTTTAGTGATGATACATACCACCCATGTTCTAAAAAATGGGCTTCATATGGAAATATTCTACTGGATGTGTCCATCAAATCTTCTTTCATCATTAATTATCAATTATGTTTTTAATTTATAAACAAATAATTATAACGTTAAAAAAATATTATTTCTTCCAACAGTCATGTAAACCATCAGTCATATAATGGTCAAAATACTATGGTCACTTTTCATTTATAATAATATATTTTTTATGATTATGACACAGTGAAACATACAATTTTATGAAGCGAAATATTATTCAAAAACATGGGTCATTATATTTAAACATGATTAATGTTTTCTAAAAAATTATTCATAAATTTAAATAAAATAAATTATGTTATAAATGTTTTATAACCCAAAAAATGAACTCACGGATATATTATAATACTTACACTAATATATTTTTTCACACATTACAACACCAAGTGATATTAGAAACCCTTAAAACATCTAGATTGAAATGATATCCATTTCATCAAAATTCTAATGTTATGAACCAATTTGACCTATTATTTGATGGTTAATGATTTTTTGATGTAATATGGGAACTATGAGTGAAACATTCATGATATGGAAATTTCCACAGATATTAAATAAAATTATGATAAATGAAGATAAAATGAAAATAATGGAAAATATTAAATAATGTATTTATTTTATTTGATTTAATTATTTATGATGTATCGTGTACTAATTTTGTTCATGACTCGAGGGAAGGTGTTTTATTTCCTAAAAATCATTATTTTCATATATTGATTCTCTATGGTCTATATTCTATTCAACATGTTATATGAAAAATATTGAATGTACATCATATTTTTTACTTGTTAGTGATTAATTATTTTGTTTCCTATCATATATAATAAAAAATTTTACCATTCAAGGTCCGTTAAGGTCTATTCCCAATCTTTCTAATTCATCATGTTATAATATCTATCTCTATATCTCACTCATATAAAAATTATGTTTTTCAAATATGAATCCCTTATTTTTTTAATGAGTTGTCAACTTCCATTTCATGGGGTACATATGTATTTATTAATCACATATTATATGTTTTTTAAGTCAAAAAATATTATGTTTATAAAGGGAACATTTAGGTTTTTCCTATATTCTACTCCATTTTTATTATATTTTTAATATATTTAAATTTAATGATACATTATTGGGATTTTTTTTCTATAATTATAATTAAAAAATACTTTCCTAAAATTATTTACTGATAGATACTCAATTATTATTCCAGCTCAAAACACAAAACAATTGTGGAAACTATTTTCATGATTTATCTTCAATTTTCATCTTTATTCTTAGGGTGATTCATTTTTGAATTATTAATTTATATTATATTTAAAAAATATTATTTTTTACTTAAATAAAATATTATATTTATATCCTTTCATGAAAATTACTATTTTTTATTTATATCAACATTGTGTTAAAACTAAACCATTGTTCCCTTAAAAATTGTAAAATATTCAATCTTCTTCTAACAAAATATTCATCTAAGACAATAATATTTTAATTGTCACTAATTTCACAAATTTTTGTGTTTCATTTCTATGAATGGTATCTTTTTCAGTATTTAAAACAATGTCAAAATAATCCTATGATTCATTATCCAATGTACAATATATGTGTATTAAGGTGTGAATGAAATATTAGTAAGATAAATGATTAATGACAAACATTATCTATCTATATCATCAACTACTAGTATTTAAAAAAATATTAAAAATTCATTTCCTTTTTTAATACATTATACATCCTTCACTAGATTAAAACGTGTTCACCTAAATACCCAAAAAAATTAAATGGTTAAATTATTAACCATTCCATACACCATTTATCTTATACGATATAAATACCTTATACATAATTATATTGGTTAATGGTTATTTTCATATAGATATAACTTAATTAATTATTTGATTGTTTTATTTCCACAACTTATTCACATTATGATTTTAATATAAATATAACTTGTTTTCATTTTAATGTGTCACACATATGTATGGATATATCATTATTATGATATTTTACCTCAAAACTATATAATCATCTATCACATTGGGAAATAGTCTTTATCTAATATGATTATTTTAATAATAACTTTGTTTTCATCCTTAGCCTAAGTTAGTGATTCCTTTTTAGTTGGACATGTTCATTGATTATGGCATCTTGGTGTTTAGACTTATCCTATGTTTAGGATATCCTGGTAGAGACACATGGGACATAATGACATTCTTATATATATTCCACAATCCAAAATTCCTATTTTATACCAAATTATTATTGTATATAACTATGATTGATGATTACTATCTTATTATATAACATCTATACACTACATTTTATGTTATTTTTTAAATTTTATCTTTATATAAATTTTATTCCATGATAAAGTGTTATGTTATCACATATTCTATTTTCATTATATTATTTCTTTAATCATTTTTTTTAACTTATGATAATTTATATTTCTTCTAATTATGTATTGATAACCCATATATGTGTCACTGAATTTTGTATATCTATTACATATAATTTAATCTAATATAATTATTATATTTCCCCATTACCCCAGGTGATCGTGGATTATAATAAAAGTATGTTCAGTTATAAGTATTCAATGTTAAATTATTTGATTATATTATATGGTATAATTAAAATATAATGATTTATTTTGTATCTGTTTCCCAAACAGACAAAACTAGTTTTCTTTGGAGTTGATTATAATTCGTGTGGTGTTAGAAAATATTTTATGTATAGCACTAGACATAGAAGTGAAGGTCATAGTACATCCTATTTGGTACATGTTTCTTATAAAATATTCATGGTGTCCCTTTATGATATGATTGAAGGTGGATGGATTTATTATTAAAATTTCAATCATATTATGTTCACCATTATTTTCTCACAACTTCTTATAAGGGGTCAGTTTCCAACGAGGTTTTTTGTGAAACCCGAAAGTCCCAATGGTTCTCAGATCTATGATGACTCATGGAACTAATTTCTATAGGGAGGATCTTGATGGTTTACTTGGAAAACATTACTTAATAATTCAAATTTTTCAAGAGGAAGGGAAGTCAGACACATCACGCTATTAGGGGGAATATTTCCAAATTCACGACTCCCTTATAGAGGTCATATTTTTACATGAAATCTTTATTCATTACCAAGTATTACATATATAACCATACATTAAAGATCAATTATGAACATGAATGGGTTTGGAATCATTTTTATGAATCCAAGTTTCTCCATCAATGGAGGGATTTGTATTTATCTGAGCTTCTCCATCAATGTTTCTTTATCATAAAAGGATTAGAGATTATTATATTTTTTTCATTTTGCCACTTTTTTAAGCCATATAGTGAGGCACTCTAGAATTTATTATCATCTATTGATACATGATTGTTTATGATGTTGGGATCAAATTCATAAAATGGGATTGCAACATATCCTCATCAAAGGAATTATAACCAAATTTTTCAGTTCCACTTAACATGGAACATCAGATTTTAAGGTCACTTAACGAAGACCAAATTATGTAGTTTAAAATAATGCAGTAAGGATTCCTAGGTGGATGGATCTAAGTAAATTGTTTTGTGTGAAATATAATAAGGTATCCAGAGGGACCCAGAATAGATGTGGTTTCCCATGTGGAGGCATGATCATACTAGGTCCATAACCCAATAAGGATGGTGGTGAAAGATAAAGAAAAAGAATATGTCATACTGAGTTAAATACTAGTCTTTTGTGAATTTGGCCCATATAAAAATATGGTAAATTTGTGTGTTGGGTTAATACCTCATGGAGAGTATCAACATATCCAATTTGGGAGTCAATGACAAAATATTTTCAATGGGTTGGTTATTACACGTATATAGGATTCCCCTCAGAGAATGTGGTTGGGTATTAAACATAGGAGGATTCCCATTTGATTATGGTTGGGGATTATACTAAATATAAGGTCCTTGTTTTTAGAACCATTGGGAAGGCCTCAACAGAGGGTTATTTGGGGTTTTTTATTGGGTATTAAACATGTAATGATTCCCATATAACGAATAGGATCAATTATAAGTCATGATCTTTACTAATAGATAAACCCATGTGAGTTATACTCAATGTGAGAAATAAGAGAAAAAAGTAGATTTAAATATCACTTGAAAAGAATATTCTAATGGTGGATGGTTGTTGAAGACCAAATTAATATGGAATGAAATATTCTTATGCTCATATCCTCTTAGGATTTCATAACTTCTTCCTAAAGGGAGATATGGGGGGATTTTAATGTGAATATCTTTCTAAATTTTTATGGTAAATAGGATATTAAAATTTCATGATCTATCTAGAAATGGACTCTGTTAGAAAATAGGGTAGGAATTGAATCCTCATACAAGAGAGATTAGGGGATTTCTCTAGGAGGGATTCCTTTATATTGGTTCATCGCAAAGAGAGTTATATCTATTACTAACCCTCGTCGAAGAGGTAGGCCAGCGGTTCCCATCAATCCAAGAATAGGGAGGTTCATGTTAGTTTCTATATTTTTGGGACTACCATTGCAATGGGAATATAGACATAAAGATATTCCAAGTTTCTAACATGTCAACGAGGGTACCAACATATATACACTTACCATGGGTATGCATAAATGAGTGTACACGTTGATGTGAATGATGATATGATCATACATATCATGTGTCTTTAGTATAGGCTTTGGCAAGATGCCATTATAATAGTTCAAAGAGGAGCCAAGGTGATACCTGATGGTACAGTTGAGGGAATTTATGGGATATGGAGAGTAGAACGTCAAAGGATTCCCCATTCCATGTAGCATGTTCTTATGAGGGATGAAGTTTCCTCTTCAAAGAATATTTCTATGAGGGAATGGGGTTTGTCCATCTAATGTTCTTCTATGGGGACCTGGGATCCACCCACATACATTGTTGATATGTGGGGAAAGGATCAGATGTTTAGGGTGTTATTGTATGGGATTTATTTCCTTCCGTTTAGTTTTTTCTAAGAGGGGAAGGTATCACTATACATAGCTTTTTACTATATGGGGTGGTGGTCCACAAAGGGTCGATTCTCTTATGATTCATAGAATTATGGACCCAATTTATTTTGGGATTTTAGAAATCTAGGTGAATTTCTTTTCTCCATTAATGATATACAGTGGGCTTACCTACCAGGAATCGATGGCTCACTAAAAATATTCCTTTGAGTATCGGCTATTGCATGTGTCTTATCTACCTTTTTCTATTTGTTTCCCCTTAGGGTATTTTATAGAATAATGGAGGAACAACATACCATGAAGATTGATCAACCAAAGTGGGACACACGGCTTTGATTGTGGGTTCCCAAGAAAGGATATCCTATCATGTGAACAATTTTGTTAATGCGATACAAAAAAACATGAGCACCCACAAATAATTCGTCGATTTTTGGAGAGCTTTTTCGAGGAGGGATTAAATCACTTATCAAAACTAAAAGACATTTGATTTAATTAAAAAAATTTGTGATACTATCTCCTCCCAGGAACTATTTTATTCTCATGACTCCTCATTTAGTGGTGGAACATCATATGGAGCGTCGGTGTATGTGGCGTGTTTTTCTAGGCTGATCTCCTCCCTCATTTGTTTCTTATTTCCCATGGATCATTTCCTCATAAAAAATTTCATGGATTCAGACACATTTTTACTATACCAATTCCATGTAATTATTTTGTTCATCCATGAAGAGTTTTCAGAATCCACTAAATTTCCCCCATCAGAATGGGTTCCAATATAGAGGAAGAGGAATCCGTTTTAATGATGAAATTGTACCAATTTTGAACAGAATTTTGGTACATGGGTGGAATACAAAGAGTGAACCATGCATATTTAATGCGGGGGGCCAAAATCACTTTTTTTACTAATTCATCAAATGTGGAAAATATCTCCACAATATTTCTACTACTAACATGCTCTTTCATAGTGTTCTCCTTTGTGGATGAGATTTCCACCGATATAATGGTAGTCACCAATGAATTATATTTTCTCACATATTTATAAAAGCTATATGCATTATTGATTGAGTTCCATGGTGAAGGAATTCGTCAAATATTGATGGTTCGTGGGATGATGGTTCACGGTAAGACTCTTCACAAACCGACACTTCACATATTTTATAACTCAAGGGAGGATTCTTTTAATACATAATACATTGTGATATTTTATGAAGACTATACCTTATATTATGATTTTGTTGCATAAAACTTATCCCTCACAAGCCATTTATTATTCCTCTATCATGTTTCAGTCTACTACCAATGATATGAGGAAATCCATGGTTAATTATATCAATAAAAATACCAAAATCATTCTCAACCCTTTTCATTAATTTCTTATTAGACATATAGTTTTGATCAAAATGGATAATAGATATCAGGTAGACTACCTCTTTATGGATTCAGGTTACATCTGATGATTCAATCATAGTTCCACAACTATTAAATTAAACAATTATTGTGATAATCACGAATAAAAACATCCCTTGAGACAACATCTTAGTTAAGGTGTCATTAATTTGTGAAACCAACTCCGATATATTTCTTTTAATGTAAAATCGTATATCTCTAGAAATAAATATTTAGAATATAAATGAAAAAAAGATTTTACTATTGTAGAATCCCATGAAATGACATGTAATGTGAGCATCTAGGGTGGTCATCCATGTAAGAGCTTCTCCATGGAGGCTCATTCAGCCTTGACACGCGGTGGTCTTTCTATGTTTAAGAGGGTTGTGTGAAATTCAATGTTGAGTTGAAAGACACAGGGTTATACAATTTTTTCTATGTATAATATACTTACATCCATTGGAACCAAACTATTATCTCTTAGTTTTTATCTAATGAAGTACAACCACTTAAAGATTCTATATGATGTAGGTGGTGGTTGGCAATAGTCTCTGGGATTTGTGCATTATTTTGGGGGAACCCATTACGGGTGGAATTTATGATAAATGTTTACCACACTCTTCATCATAGGATGACACAAAAGGTTTACCTTTACCCCATATTTATAGTATTATTATCAAGAAGGATAATTATCTTTTATTAGGTTACCCTCACCTGAAGTAGGACATCCCATTCTTAGACGGGATCAATGCCTTCGCCACACTAATCTCTTATGAGACTTATGCAACGAGGATGAGTAATATCCCAAATATGGATACTCGATGGTGTATTTTTGACTAATAAACCATTCTTGAGGAGATTCGGTTTAACGATTGGGGTTTTAGGATAATCACCAATGTTCACTGGATATTATAATTGGAATAGATCCTTTCGATGTTTCTTAGTTTATGCCTGCTACTAGTGCACATCTCTGGTACTGGGGTCAGAGTAAGGAACTTTATTATAGTGGATTACATGGCCTCTTGAAGGCGTATTAATCATTCCATCCCAGTTATGGATAAGATATACCTTTTATGGGAGTCATTAATGAGGGGAAGGAACCATTTTAGCTGGTGGGACCCTATAAACTCATCTAGGGATGGGTAGCATCACATATAGTAGGATATAGATTCTTCAACAGTTAATAGATCTTGGAAGATATATTTCAAATTTATCTTCAAATAATAAGTGGGGTAATCACATTAGACTAAAGAAATAATGAAAAAATGGATTAAATAAACTATCACAATCATTTTATGTATTCTAACCATTGTTTCATCTGGAAATGGGAATGACCTCATTGATTTAAGGATCAAACATTCCAAAAGTTTCTAATGGGTTTATTCTTAGAACCAGAAACATCCAATGATTCCATATCCATTTGGGCCTAATTTCCAATGGTAGGTGTTTATTATTTGTGAACCGATGAGGCCTAATAATTTGCATTGGTCGAGTGGATGGGAGGTCGGAATCATCACACCTTTTGAGGGGAATTATTTTCTACTCCAGGACTCTGTTTATTGATTTAAGCTTTGTTCTTGAATCTTTATTACATTACCAAATATAAAAATGATCTTTCCTTTATTTCTGAAAATCAATGATTAATATGTATGAGATTTAAGGATTCTTTTATATGTATTTGAGTTTCTTCATTAATAGATAATCATATGTATTTGTTTAGAGATTTTTTTTCAATTGTATCCATCGACACATTATACAGAAATCTCATGGTCATTATGACAACCATACTAGATTTAAATCCACTATGTGGGGAACTTGAAGTTTATTGTCATTCAGAAGGACATAGATTATTTCAGAGTTGGGATAGTACCAACAGATAGGTTACCTACGTATCCTTTGTTTTAGAAAAGGAATCAGAACCTACGTAGTTCGAGAAAAGAAGTATGAGGTTTAAACATGATTGATGGCTCAAAAATATATGTCATAATTACTTTTACACTCTAAGCTCATGTGAGTCATTCTCGGTGTGAGAAACAAGTGGTATTGGTAAAAGCAGACAATTGTCCCATTAAATATTCAATTATAAGAAAAGATGTGGGGATTATGTATGTATGACTTCCTAGATAGAAAAATATAAGGATTTATTTCAGGTAAGAAACCCAGGAACAAGGTCCATAAAGGTATATGTTCTTTATGGAGATTTGGATACTCTAACATGGGGATTATTCCTAAGGAGGATTCCCAAATTAGGAGGGTACATATGATTGTGTTTTAATCTTGAGAAGGAATCCCAAATCCAAAGTAAATTAAGACTGGTTAAGAGATATTATGACTGGGGCATAATCTTGAAATGGATGCCCAGGTTAAAAGAATATGGAATTTGGGGCTTACTCATAAGGAGGATGCCCATATTTGGGAACTTGAAGACTAAGGCATACTCTTGAAACGGGGGCCCAGGATAAGGAAATTATGACTCGGGATTATTCCTGAAAAGGAGGCCCAGGTTAAGGAAATTATGACTTGGGATTATTGTTAAGGAAGGGGCCCAGGTTAATGAATTTTGGATTTTGGGAACTTGGAGGATTACTCCTAAGGAGGATGCCAATATTAATAGAATTATGGTTGGGGAATAATACTGAGGAGGATGCCTATATTGGGGAATTTACGACTGGGGATTAATCCTAAGGGGGATAACCAGGTTTGGGAAATTATGTCTGGGGCTTACTCTTACGGAGGATTCCCATGTTTGGGAAATTATGACTGGGGATTACTCCTAACGAGGATGCCCATGTTAGGGGAATTGGGGCTTACTATTGAGAAGGATTCCCATGTTAAGAGAACTATTATTGGGGCTTACTCATGAAAAGGATGCCCGTATTAAGGATTTTTTCATCTTAATGGATGAGGATGAATGACTGAAATATCTTAACCTTAGGGATATATATAAAGATATGTAATTCACATGGTTTTGAGAGATGTTTCAAAGAATTCCTTTCAGATAAGGAATCCAACAAGGGATCCATGCCAAAAGAAATGGCTTTAAAGAGGGGTTTGAAGGATGGATCATGAATATGAGAGGTGGATAGGCATAAGAGAGGTGAATAGGCAGTAAAGGCACCCAAAAAGAAGTGGGCGCACAGGTCCTGCATGGGAATACATGTTCTAGTCATGCAAGTATACTTGTGCGACACAGGGGTAATTGCACAACAGTCAACCCTTAGGGTAATACATGGGAGAGACTTGGCTCTAGCCCTTAGTACTACTCGTAGAGGCTTCCAGAATAGTGGCGCGCAAGTTCTATTGAAGGGGTAAGGCTGCGTGCCAGTGTGGCCATTTCCCTTATGGGCTGGCCACTTAGGCGCGCAAGTGTTGATGAATTTCAACACTTTGGCCTTGTTTCCCCAGTTTAGACCTTCCATTCTAAGTAATAAATTACCTTAGAAGTGTTTGGAAGACTTCCAGAAGAGACTTGGGCAGCTAGAGCTTGAATATGAGTCTTGGAATTTTTCCGTCCTGAAATGGGGGGGGCACCAGGGGTATTTATAGGCCAGGTAAGACCCTGGGTGAAAAATAAAATAGGGCGTGCAAGTCACCTGTGCGATCATTGGGTGGCAAGCAAGTATTGTTGCGCGGCCTTAGTGGAACTTGCATGACCCAAGTGAAAATGAATCTGGGTTCATGCCTTGGTCAATTTTTGATGTCTCTTCAAAAGATGAATCACTTTGGGTTCAAGGTATTTCCCCTTTTTATTCATTTAGACACTGTGATAGAATGAAGCATCAACAAAAGTCCCTCCTCATAGTTGGATCCGGAGAGAAAAGAGGATTTAACTATAAGGTAAAGGAGAAAAACCAAGGATTCAGGATGTTTAAAGAGATACATGTCAGACATAAAAAGTATAATGTTTAAGGTCGAAGAAGCATTCACCAAATGGATTAAAATTGACTCAATTCCTTGACATTTTATCAGAAAATATATTAACATGTTCAAGTATGAGGGAAAATATGTAAACGATGACTTATGAAATTTTGAATTAGAGGAATGATATGAAAAATAGCTAAAAGGAATTAGAAAAAGTAGTTCCCAATAATGAAGTTGCAACTATTTAACAAAACCGTTAGGGGGTTGAATTATGTAGGGCCACCTAAGGGAATTGGCTGTATAGTCAAGTAATAGCATCTTTTGGCTGATAGTTCCGTAATGTAGACTACTTATGGAAGGATGCCTAAGGGAACGTACTGCATAGTCATGAAAAATAACTCTCAGAATTTTACATTTTTACTGCTAAAAAGCCAGTGGAAGTTTTTGGGGATTCAAATTTTCCAAAGCATAGAGTTTGCTGTATGGAGTGAGTTACTTGAATATGGAGAAGATATTTCCAAACAAGATTGTCTGAGAACTGGATGAGTGTCTCTCCTACGAAGTTTTGACCCAAACGTAGGGATTGTAAATATAAACCATTGACTCGAATACTTTCAGATCATGAAAAAAGAGTGTGGGAAAAATATGTTAAGGATGGTTATTTCTTTGCAGATCCCTACATATTTTCATTAAGACAACTATGGACAAAAGATGTTTTCCTTCCAAGAATGAAGTCACTATTACTTGAAAAAACTGTTAGGGGGTTGAGCTATTTAGGGCCACCTAAGGGCATTGGCTTCATAGTTAAATAATAGCATCCTTTGGCTGAAAAGTCTGTTATGTAGACTGTTTATGCAATGCCGCCTAAGGGAACGTGTTGCATAGTCAGGACAAAGAACTCTCATAAATAGGACATTTTGTGACCAGAAGTCATGAAAAGGGTTATGGAGATCTAGAAGTGTTTAAGGTTAATAGTATGACCAATAAAAATGGGAATTTTCCAATGCATGAAAGAGATACATAGATCAATGTTAACCATAATCATGTTGTGACTGGGTCCTAAATTATAATGTTGTACTTCACTACGTATCCCATAAGTATGGGAATCAATCCATACATAGTTCTTGAAATAAAGTTTAACCTCATACAGGATGAAAGTATGGGAAATCTTAGTTTAGGGTCATAGAACTTAGACCATAATAATGAACACACAATGTGTGTTTTCCTAAGGACTTTTCACCTAGGGGACTGAAAGTAAAAATTGGGGTTAGGCCTAAATACTTGGGGCTGGATTTGAGGGATTCTCGAACGTTTCTACATATCCCATAAGGATTGAAATCAAGCCGCACATAGTTCTAGAAATACCCTTTGTACAGATTTAGTCTTTATAAGTGAATGGTGAAAAGGGGACTTCAGTGTAATGATGGATTGACCCAAGATAAAAGGTTCAATAATTTCCATGTATGAATGTAGTCTTTAGAATATAACATTATTGGAGATCAATGTAAATAATGATTCCCTCTTAGGTGAGGGTATCCATGAATATTGTACTTTATTGTCGTACAACACAAAAGTGATGTATAGTTAAACGTCATGTAGCAAGGAAAAAGGTGATCCAGTGTAAAGAGATTGGGTTTGGGCTTGAACCTCGGGAGGTTGCCTACGTACCCAGCCTAAAAGGAAAGGATCAAAGTCCGTGTAGTTCAATTAAATAATGAAATAGTGATCATGTTTTTTTTGAGGACAACGATCTAAAAGGAATGTGTTGGGACTTATGCATGGTTAGCGGCCCAGAGAGGGTGTTATGGTTGAATTTTACTCTAATCTCTGGTGCGTCATACTTAGTGTGAGAAACAAGAGGTAGCAACAACCCTAACGATGCACAGTTTAATGTCATGTACGACATATGAAGGGACTATGCAGTTTAAAGTCTTGTAGTGAGGACTATTGGTGCTGCACAGTTTAGTGTCATGTAGCAGGGACAAAATACAGTTTAATGTCATGTAGGACGTTTTAAGGGACTTATGTACAAATTAGTGTCATGTATCTAGGACGGTATAAACAATAATGTTTAACGTCATGTTGGAAAAAAGGGGGACTATGCAGTTTAATATCATGGAGTAAGGACAAAAGAGGACACAATTTAACATCATATTGGATGTATTAGGGACTTTTTTAGTTTTACATCAAGTAGGACGAATGAGCAGTACAATTTAACATCATGTAGGCCAAATATAGGGACACATTTTAATGTCATGTTGGAAAATAAGGATGTTGTATAGTTTAGTGTATTGTAGCTAAGACGATGGGGAAAATACAGTTTAATGTCATGTTGGATGATATGGATGAAAAATATTTTATGTTCATATGCATGGACCAGAGATTATGCAGTTTAATGTCTTTCTGTATGTAAGGGACTTTTCCATAGTTTAACGTCATGTTGGACGTCACAGTTTAACGTCATGTTGGACGAAAGGTGCGAATAGTTTAAGGTCATATGAATGGACCCTTAATGATGCAGTTTAACGTCTTGCTGTACGATGACATAGTTTAAGGACATATGCATGGACTGTGGATATTTGTATTATAAAAAATATTTCTTTAAAAATCTGGAATTGGTTGGAGTAGTGATGAGTTCTCCATCCATTGAGATTAAAGAATATGCTCCATTGGAGTAGACCTTATGTATTGAGTAAGTTCCTTCACATTTTGGCTCTAGCTTGGGAGGTTTCTTTCCTGGTATCATTGGAGTTCTGATAACTAATACCAATTCTCCCTGAACTAATGAACAAAGATGATCTTTTTGTGGAAAGCTCGTGCTATTCGATTCTGATAGACATCCAAGTGGTGCAGGGTGCACTGTCTTTTCTCATATTGTTGGGACCACTTTGTGTGTGAAGATTTTATTTGTTGTCAACAGTTGTCAATGCTGGTCAAAATGAAGAAGGAGACAAAGAAGGACTCCAAAGTTAATGGAGATCGGCTGAAGTGAGGATTCTTGGTGAATTATTATGAAATCATAGCATTGGATGAAATAATTGAGTAATTCTCTAAGAAGATCAATTCAGACGATTGTTGAACTGATCCTAAGTTCAAAGAACTTGTGTCAAAGGTGACACATTGTTTACAACAATGAAGAATGGATAAGTATCATCCATTTAGGGATGATTGGAGCAGAATGGTGAAGTATCATCTATCCAAGGATGGTTGAAGAAGAATGAGGATTTGAAGAAGATAATAAAATGATTCACGATTGCATGAGAACCATGCAAGAGCTTACTTGAAGAAAATAATCATACGATTTTCATGGAGAAGAGAATGATGGCTGAAGAAGAAGAGAGAGTATGGAAGGGCTTTGCATTCTGAGAAGGTCATGAATTATACATTGCCTTGAAATCAAATGATTGTTGCACTGGTCATAAAGTTCCAAATACATGTATCAAAGGTGATACATTGTCTGCAACATTGAAGGTGTTTGAAGAAGCCTCAAGCCTCCTCTTTTGGATGAAAAGAGATGATTGGAGTCCATCAGAATTAACACTCCAAAAGGATTTTAGTATTTGGAGCGAGGATGAAGAATTACATTGGAATTCATATTCCAAAAGGAAAGGACTTTTAAACCAGATGATGATTTGCTGATTTGTTTTTCACAAATATCATAAGTTTGGAGGACTTGTGATGCAAGCCTTATGAAGGAATGGTAGATATAAAGAAGTATTTTTGGAAAACTCATATCACAAATATCATAAGTTTGGAGAACTTGTGATGCAAGCCTTATGAAGGAAAGGGAGTGACAAAGAAGTGTTTTTGGCAAAGTCATATCACAAATATCATCAGATCAAAAATATGGAAAAGGAAAGAAGTAGGCGCGCAAGTATGCAGTAGGCGCGCAAGTATGTTGAGGCGTGCTAGTCATATTTCAAAAGAGCATTATTTCAGAAATATGTCAAAGGGAATAAAGCGGCGCGCAAGTCAAGAATGATGCGCAAGTATCTGGCGTGCAAGTGTGTAACGCAAGTGGTGGCGCGCAAGTGGTGGCGCGCCAGTCTAGGTTGTGAAAGTCACAAAAATGCCTATAAATAGACGACTCACCTCCTCATTTTTAAGGCTTGAGACTTAGAGAAATAGTTGAGATCTGAATGCGCAAGTGTAGAAAGTGGCGTGCAAGCTGAAGTGGCGCGCAAGCTGAGGGTTATTTATACAGCGCACAAGTGTTGTCGCGCAAGTCTGTCGCGCAAGTGTTGCCGCGCAAGTGTTACCGTGTAATTCTTTCCGCGCAAGTTGTGGAGCGCAAGTAGCTACATGCATGAAGAGGCACACAAGTTGTAGGTGCGCAAGTATAGGGAAAACAAGTGGATGTGGGCGCGCAATCTTTTTTGTTCCAGGAGTTCCTGCCATCTTCTGGATATTAAAGAAGAACAAGGAAAAGAGTTCAACTACATTCCATATGCATGATCACATGCACTTATGAACAAGAGAAGAACTCACTCTGATGATGCCAAGTAAGTTTGTCTTTTTTTCCTGATTAATCACATTGGTATAATTGATTCTTTCTAAGGAAAACCAAGGAGTCCTAGTGCATTATGTTATTTCACTAAAGAAGAAGAAGAAGTCCTAGTGCAGCTGGTTTTGTACTAGTGAAGAAGAAAATAAGAAGACACGAAAAATTTCTTGCCTACTGCTTTGCAAGTAATCAAGTGAAGAGCACTGAAGAAGATCAAGAGCAGAACCTACCTTACTGAAGAAGGAAGAAGACTGTCTCCCTAGGCAGTATAAAGAACCAGCTAGAGGATGGAAGTTGGACTTGGATTTCACCAGTCCAGGGAAGAGGATTGTTTCGCACCCCCCTCCAAAGTGTAGGGACTCACATAGTCTAGAGGATTGTTTTCCTAGCCACTCCATTGTAAAATAATATCACATTATAATGGAGAATCCATGCAGTGGTCATACACATTCATGTAAAGGACGTAGCTACTCTTATTGAGTGGTGAACCTTGTAAAAATATCTTGTGCATATTTTTACTGATTTCTATTATTTCATGTGACAGGGAAAAGAGAATAAGAGAATCATGATCCTAACAGGTCACAAGGTATAGGGATAAATGTTGTAATTGGTCTAAAAAGTCCCCAACACTAATTCACCCCCTCTCAGTGTTAGACATATCCCAAAATGGTCCTCTTAATTGGTATCAGAGCAGGTTCACCTCTGTTGGATTCTCTATCATGATGTTATTCTCTTTTGAAAACTTGAGTTCCTTTCTTGAGTCAATAATGACAGGCAGTGTTTGTAAATATTCAGCTATCTCTCAGCAGAAAGAAATATCTACCAAGAATATGATGAACATGAAAAAGAAAGAGAATATGAAATTGAAGAAGAATTCTCTCCTATCTAAAGAAGAGAAAGCATCTGGTTCTCCATATCTGGATGACATTGAAGACACACCAGATTTGGAAAGATATGAGAAGGTGGGTCAAGTACCCACCAAGAAGATGGACAACCTTCCTACCTCAACTAATCAAGAGGTATGTGTTAGTACATTTGGAAATTACCCTCATGATGAAAATGCTAGCACAAGTGGTGATGAACAATCTATAACATCTCATGAAATATCAGTTGGTAGATTAATAATGATTCTACATGGTATTCTTGAAGAGAGTGCATCCCTAGTTTGCGGGGTATTTCAATGCATGCAAGAAAATATCACTCAGCTGGAAGAAGAAACTGATGTTTTGGAGAAAGGATTACAAGCAAAAATTGTCGAATGTTTAAAGCTCTCCAGATAGGTTGGAGCCTTTGAAGCAACAAAGAGGGGATTTGAAGAAAGTTCTTCAAAGTGGATCAAATATGTTGAAGAAAAGGAGGGAGTCAACAAGACTCTAGAAGAGAAGATCCATGCACTAAAAATGAGCTGAAAAGGGGCAATGAAGTCAAGAAGTTATATTTGGATGATAACTCCAAAAAGATCAATGAACTTGACTCTTTGTTACAAAACAAAGTAAAGATGCATGAAGATGAAGTTGAATGATTAAAGAAGGCTTGTGAAGAGAAGATGACTATGATTAAAAACCAGGAAGTCATCCTCAATATGAGATGTCTAGAATTGGAAGCTGAACTAACCAATCTTGAGAAGATACATATTGAGTCTCCAAAAAAGAAGGAAATAGTTGCTACCAGAACTCAATCCTCACTGGAGGATTCTACTGTCAAAAGACCTCTAACATGTGATATGAAGATCATGGCTTCACTCATTGATCTATCACAAGCAGCTGAGAAAGTAAAGGTATCATCCATACCAACTTGTATTAATGATTGTAAAATTTCTCCTACAAAATGTGAAGGTTAGAAGAAAAATTCTAAACAAGTTTGGATGAAGAAAAGTAAGATAAAACCTATCACCATGGATAGGGTGGATAAGGGAAAGAGTGTGGGAGATAGATCCCCACAGAAATCACAACATACCAAGAAGAATAAGACTTAGGAAACTTATCAAGAAGATGACAAGAAGTTAAGGTTTGTTGGTCAATGTTGGTGCTACAACAGGTTTATGCATTGTGAACTGGATTGTTGGTACAATCCCTTAAATGTAAAAGCATAGGGAAAGCCCATCTCAAGGGGGATAAATCTAGAGAAGAAGAAGCAACATCCACAGATTCAGAAACATCTGTATAATACAAATAGATTTGGAATGCTGGACAGCATCTGTGATGTATGAAAATGGAGTGGTCACAAGAATGATGGATGCCTATCTCTGAATGAATTCAAATCTAATAAGAACAAAAGACCACAAAAACTAGAGAAGAATGATGAATCTTTCTTTGGATGTAATCATAAGTATGTTGCAAAAGAAAATGATCCCATTAAGATTACAACGAGGAAAACTGAGAAGTCATTGGATTCCATGTCCAAGAAGGTTAAAGGTGGTGCATCCAAAAGAACTGCTATGAAGGAATCCACTCAGAAGAATCCATGTAAAAGATAAAATCTTTATGCCTCAGTCCCTAATGATATTTTGGTGATTTGGCCTGAAGATTTGGAAAGAATGAGGAAAATGGAAGATGCACAAGATAAGGCTAGTTATAAATGTAAAAAGAAGATTCTACGTGAAAACAATGAAATTCTATGTGTGGGGTGCAACAAGGCTGGTCATACTATGAGAAAGTTCATTGAATTTATTCCAGCACAACAATAATTCCTCAAAAAGATGATAGTTGCATCAGGAGATTCTAGGGCATTGAATGATCTTGAAGAAAGAAGAATCACACACAAAGAGATAGAAGAAGTATTGAGATCCACACAACCACATTCAAAATTAAAGATCAAATGTGAATGTGTAAGGGTTGGAGTAAATGGAGCATCTTGGTTGTGAAAATCATCTCAGCCTTCCTTCTCACATTGAAGAATCATGGAGGATCCACCTATTCCCTTAAATCCTTGTGTATTGTTATTGTTCTGATAATATAGGGGATTGAAGGTGAAGAAAGATCTCAGGGGGAGAACCTGAGATTCAATGAGAAGAAGTGTTCCCTTGAGGGGGAGACACATAAAGAAGCTGTCAGAGTCATTATCTCAATCAATATCAACATCAGTTGGTATAAAATTCAATTACTCTAAAGATTGTCTGAAGATCATGTCGTTGGAAAAGGTATGCTGTTTCTTAATCTCTCATCCTTGGTTACTCAAAATAAATATATTTTTATAAAGGGGGAGTAACAAAGATAATCCATGAAACAAGAAGAGTGAAAGTGCCCCAAGGACACTTATCCTTGAAATTTCACTTGAATGTTTTTGATCCATTTGTTGAAGTGAGTGCAAGAATTTCTGGTTGATTATTTCTTATCACATTCAATATCTTCAGCCTAGAATGAAAGTGGAAACCCCTTGAAGACAAGTGTATGAGTTCTCATCTCATGTGGTGTCATATTCAGTGGGTAATGGACAACTTTGTTGACTAAATCAAATCCTCTTGTTTTCTACACTGAGCATTGCTCAAGTAGACTTAGAGTGAAATGATAGATGGCACATTGCTTAAGTATGGAATGATACACTCTCTACCATGAACTTTGTATTTCTTGTTAATAAGGGGGAGAGAAATGAAATGAATGTCAAGGGGAGAGACAGAAGAAGATGGGAGAGATAAGATTCTCATTTTGACATTGACACATTCATCTGATGATACTTTAAGGTATTGACAACAAAATACAAAGGGGGAGATTGTTGGGACCACTTTGTGTGTGAATATTGTATTTGTTGTCAATAGTTGTCAATGCAGGTCAAAATGAAGAAGGAGATAAAGAAGGACTTCAAAGTTAATGGAGATCGGCTGAAGTGTGGATTCTTGGTGAATTATTATGAAATCATAGAATTGGATTTCATACTTGAGTAATTCTCTAAGAAGATCAATTCAGACGATTGTTGAACTGATCCCATGTTCAAAGAACTTGTGTCAAAGGTGACAAATTGTTTACAACAATGAAAAATGGATAAGTATAATCCATTTGGGGATGATTGGAGTAGAATGGTGAAGTATCATCTATCTAAGGATGTTTGAAGAAGAATGAGGATTTGATGAAGATAATACAATACTTCACGATTGCATGAGAACCATGCAAGAGCTTACTTGAAGAAAAGAATCATATGAATTTCATGGAGTAGAGAATGATGGCTGAAGAAGAAGAGAGAGTATGGAAGGGCTTTGAATTCTAAGAAGGTCATGAATTACACATTTCCTTGAAATAAATTGATTTTTTCACTGGTCATAAAGTTTGAAATACATGTATCAAAGGTGATACATTTTCTGCAACATTGAAGGTGTTTGAAGAAGCCTCAAGCCTCCACTTTTGGATGAAGAGAGGTGATTGGAGTCCATCAGAATTAACACTCCAAAATGATTTTAGGATTTAGAGTGAGGATGAAGAATTACATTGGAATTCATATTCCAAAAGGAAAGGACTTATAAACTAGAATATGCTTTATTGATTTGTATTTCACAAATATCATAAGTTTGGAGAACTTGTGATGCAAGCCTTATGAAGGAAAGGGAGATACAAAGAAGTGTTTTTGGAAAAGTCATTTCACAAATATCATAAGTTTGGAGAACTTGTGATGCAAGCCTTATTAAGGAATGGGAGTGACAAAGAAGTGTTTTTGGCAAGTCATATCACAAATATCATCAGATCAAAAATATGACAATGGAAAGAAGTAGGCATGCAAGTATGCAGTTGGAGTGCATGTATGTAGAGGCGCACAAGTCATATTTCAAAAGAGCATTATTTCAGAAATATGGAAAATGAAATAAAGTGGCACGCAAGTCAAGAATGATGCGCAAGTATTTGGCGTGCAAGTGTGTAGTGCATGTGGTGGCGCGCAAGTGGTGGCACACAAGTCTAGGTCGCGCAAGTCACAAAAATGCCTATAAATATATGACTGACATCCTTATTTTTTAAGGATCGAGACTTAGAGAAATAGTTGAGCTCTGAATGTGCAAGTGTAGAAAGTGGCGCGCAAGCTGAGGGTTATTTATACGGTGTGCAAGTGTTTTCATGCAAGTCTTCCGCGCAAGTGTTGCCGCGCAAGTGTTACCGCGCAAGTCTTTCCGCGCAAGTTGTGGCGCACAAGTAGCTTCGTGAACGAAGAGGCGCGCATGTTGTAGGCGCGCACGTATAGGGCGCTCAAGTGAAAGTGGGCGCACAAGATGTTTTGTTCCATGAGTTCCTGCCATCTTCTGGAGAGGAAATAAGAAGAATTAAAAGAGTTCAACTACATTCCATATGCATGATCACATGCATTTATGAAAAAGATAAGAAATCACTCTGATGATGCCAAGTAAGCTGGTCTTCTTTGCCTGATTAATCACATTGGTATAGGTGATTCTTTATAAGGAAGAAAAAAGAGTCCTAGCGCATTCTGTTATTTCACTAAAGAAGAAGAAGAAGTCCTAGTGCAACTGGTTTTGCACTAGTGAAGAAGAAAATAAGAATACCCGAAGAATTGCTTGCCTACTGCTTTGCAAGTAATAAAGTGAAGAGCACTGAAGAAGATCAAGAGCAGAACCTACCTTACTGAAGAAGGAAGAAGACTGTCTCCCTATTCAGTATAAAGAACCAGCTAGAGGATAGAAGTTGGACTAGGCTTTCACCAGTCCAGGGAAGAGGATTATTTCCCACCCCCTCCAAAGTGTAGGGACTCACACGGGCTAGAGGATTTTTTTACTAGACACTCCATTGTAAAAGAATATCACATTATAATGTAGAATCCATGCAGTGGTCATACCCATGCATGGAAAGGACGTAGCTACTCTTATTGAGTGGTGAAACTTGTAAAAATATTGTGTGCATATTTATACTACTTTCTATTATTGCATTCCACCAAGAAAAAAGAATAAGAGAATCAAGATCTTAACAGGTCACGAGGTACAGGGATAAAAGTTTTAATTGGTTTAAAAAGTCCCCAACACTGATTCAACCCTCTCTCAGTGTTAGACATATCCCAAACATGTCCTCTCACATATAACCATTCAAATTCATCCAATCTCTTTTGAGATTTTTCATCTGTAGACGACTGATAAAAAATGGCTACTCTGAGCGAGGTTAATTGAACCTCAATGGGAAAGACTGCTTTCGTTCCATATACCAATGAATATAGAGTTGGCCGCATTTTAGTGCGGGTGGTGGTTCGATAAGACCATAAATCATCAAAGAGTTTGTCGGGCCATGATTTCATATATTTATCCACCATATTTTGTAGTATGTTTGAAAGAGACTTGTTGAATTCTTCTATCTTTCCATTGTCCACTGCATGATACCGAGATTAATGATTGGATTTGATGTCGTATTGTTGATACAACTTCCTCACCTCAGATGAATAGAAGTTGGTTCCATTTTTCCTCAGTATGGTATGAGGGACACCAAATCTAGTAATGATGTTAGAATTGATTAATCTAACAATGCATTTAGAACTGACTTCATTGAGGGGTATTGCCTCTTCCCATTTGGAAAAGAAGACAGTAGCAGTAAGATTGTAATTAAACTACTTTGATGTACTTGATGGATAAGGTCCTACTACATCCATTCCCCATGTGGCAAATGGCCACGAGTATTTAGCAGTATGAATCAACTCTTGGGGATGATGAATAATGTTGGAATTTACTTGGAAAGAATGAAACTTCTTTGTCAAATCGACACAATCTTGTATCGTTGAAGGCTAAAAGTATCCCAGCCTTTGAATTTGATCAGATAGTCTATGTCCAGACTGGTGGGCACCACAGAATCTTGGATGCACTTCATTCATGACAAACATTATCTCTTCACCATTAATGCATCTAAAAAGAATTCCATCAAAACCTCTTTTATAGCGATTTTTCCTAGGTGATCAGGGCTTTCATAAAGAGTAAAATTGACCACACATCGACGAATTTGTTCTTTCCCGGCTCTATCTGGTGGATGTGTTTTGTTTTGAATGTATTCCCTGATAGCTGTCATCCATCCTGTAGTATGACCATATGGTTTAGATATGGTATTAATTTCATTGATTTCCTTGGTTCTAATTTGAACATAAGGTGAAATTGTACAACGGTGGGAAATACTGATGGTTGTCTCGTCCCGATTTGGATCTTCCACAGCTGTAGCTATATTATCCAGTGCATCAGCTTGGGAATTTTTAGATCATGGGACATAATAAAATGTTAGTTCCATAGAAAATTCTACCATTAACTCTCTGAAGTAATCATAAAAAGGGATTAGTTCTTCTTTTTTGATTGCATAATCCCCATTGACTTGTTTGATTACCAGGTCTGGATCCCCTTTCACCATTAATTGACTCACTTGTGCTTGAAGTGCCAACTCCAATCCTGCAATAAGAGCTTGGTATTCTGCTTCATTATTTGTACTGCCTCCCAAAAATGATAAGGAATAACATAGAATTGACTTTTCCATGGAAATGAGTACTGTTCCTAAACCAACTTTGGTTGAATTTAGGATTTTCCATTTTCATCCCTGTTGGACTTCTGGAAGCAATATCAAAGTACAATTCCCATATTTGAAGAATATCTTGAATAGAAATGACTTCCTCATCAGGATGTTCAATATCTGAAGATGTATCTTTTATTGAAGGATGTTCTGCAAGGAAATCAGCAAGAGATTGGCATTTTATTGCCTTTTGAGACACATATTGAATATCAAATTGCTGCAAAATAACTGCCCACCTTGCCAAACGTCCTGTAAGCATTGGACGACTAAGGTTGAATTTGATCGGGTTATTGCGAGATAACAATTGGAACTCGTGATGTTGCAGGTAGTATCTCAAATTCTGAACTGCAAAGATTAATGAAAACCAGCACTTGTCAATATTTGAATATCAGATTTCTACTTCAAGAATAGTCCGACTGAGATAGTAGAGGCTGTTTTCATTCCCAAGGTCATTCTTCTAAGCAAGAATGGCACCCAATGATCCCTCTAGTGTTTTCACATAGAGGATAATTTGTATTCCTTCAGCAGGTGGCATTAACACGGGTGGACTGAAGAGATATTTCTTGATAATGTCGAATGCTTCTTGACAATCTTTATTCCACTGGTATGTCACTCCATTCTTCATCAATTTGGTGAAGGGTAAACTTTTGGATGAAAATTTGGTAATGAAATGCTGAATATAGGATAAGTGTCCTTGAAGTCCTCTCAATTCCTTTAAATTTAAAGGATGTGAAATAACATGGATTGACTTTTTCATCTCAGAATCGACTTCGATTCCACGAGGGCGTACAACAAAGTCGAGAAATTTTCCTAAGGTTACCCCAGAAGCACATTTTAAGGGGTTCATCTTCAAACTATGTTGCCAATGTTTGTGGAATATGACTTCCAAATCAGCCAAGTGATTAGAATGTTGTTTGGATTTAACAACCAAATAATCCACATAACATTTAACAAACTTCCCCAAAAAAGGTTTGAAGATACGATGCATGGCACACTGATATGTTGTGCCTGCATTCTTCATGCCAAAGGGCATTACCCAATATAAAAACACATCCTGAGGGGCTATGAACGCTATAGATTCTTCATCTTCTGGAGCCATTCAGATTTGATAATATATAGAATATGCATCCATGAAGGAAAGTGCTTAATAGCCAGTTGTTTCATTAATTAAGAGTTCTGTAATCGGTACTGTAAAATCATTCTTAGGACAATGCCGATTATGATCTCTAAAATCAATGCAAACTCTAATTTTCCCATTCTTCTTTTTCAATGTGACAATATTATCCAACCATTTGGGATATTGAACTTCTCTGACAAAGTTAGCTTTGATAAGATTATCCACTTCAGCCTCAATTTTAGAAGCATAGGTTGGGGGTGTTCTTCTAGCAGCTTGTTTGAATCCTCAATGTTCTTCTGGAAAACCCAAATGATGAGTGGGAACATTAGGATCAAGTCCTATCATCCTTATATAGTTCCAAGAAAATATATCTCGATTTTTCTTTAAAAAATAAATATACATATCTTTCTCTTCAAGAGTCATTGCTGCACTAATTAAAGTGGGGTGTGGATCTTCTTTTGTACCCAGATTTATTTCTCTGAGTTCATCCACGGTGGTAGAGATACCCTCTTCAAATGCTGGAGGAGAATCCCTATGATCTTCCTCTTATTCTTCAACATGTGTTATTTCTTTTGTTTCTACTTGCATTGTATATGAAGAAGAGGAATTTCCATGATCAGAAGAGATGTTAATATTTGAACATCTTGACCAAGAAGCTTCCATTTCCGACCTGATCAATGATGAAGGGTCTTCCTTGGGTAATAAAGAGGAGACGATGGATTGAGAATTGACATCATCATTCACTTATGACATTGCTATTACTTATTTTGGCCTGATTGGAGAAGTATAGACTTGCTGGATTTCAGCGGATGAAATGAAGACATATCCATTTGAGATTTCGTCATTGCTTGGTGGATCACTACTTTCTCCCATGTTGTCTGGCTTGATTTCTGTAACTGAAATTATGGAAGTTTCCATAAGAGTATTTTGATTTGGTTCTATCCCGTCAATTTTACTGATAGGCAATACATAATCTATACTCACATGTGTAAATGGGTTTACTGGAATCTTTTCCAAACCATACGGAGCATTAAGTTTTGTAATCTCCCTTGTTGTGGATTTCTAATTTCCCTTTATGTGATAAAATTCCAACTCAATTTATTCATATTCACATGTCTTGAATGGGGACTTATCACCATAAAATGTCCCAATTGTACCATCGAAACAATATTTGAGACATTGATATTATGATGAAGGGATAGCCGCATGTTGATGTAGCCAGGGTCTACCAAGAAAGATGTTGAAGGGTGAGTCTTGATCAAAAACCATGAAATCTGAATTGGATAAAAGATCTCCAAACTGAGTTCTGGGTGTAATCTCACCCAGTGGTTCTTGTTAATTTTTATCATATCCTTGTAACATCAAAGTAGATGGAGATAAATCAGATTATGTGTGGCCCAATCGATGAAGTGTACGAATGGGGATGAGGTTGACTCATGAACCCTTATCAATGAAGACTCTTCGGACGTCTACACCATTGACCTTTCCAGATAAGTACAAAGGTCTAATATGTCCATGCACGACATCATCTTCATCTTTATTAGTAAATTATAGCACTGCATGGCATTCTGCAGAATTATTCTCTACATGGTAGACTTCAGCTGTAGCGATTTCAGTTTCAGACTCCCGAGGACTCGACAAAGCCTCGATGAGTGCCTCCAGAAGATCATTTGATAAAATCAAAGCTTCCAGAATTGATAACATCGCCGGTACGTGGGCCAAATGTTTCAATACATCATACTTTTGATCCAAAGGTCTGTGTTTTCCAATAGGAACATGTGGTTTCATAGGTACCATAGAAGTTGATGCTTCAGAAGTAGATGCATCTTATACCGGGATAAGAGTTTCTACTACTCTTGTATTTGGAATATTAGACCGATTAGGTCTATTTACTTGATGAGAAGATAAAGGTGTAACTTTCAATAGATCTTCAAGAATATCTATTCCAGGACTGAATCTGCCTTGTGTGGAAGAACGTGCTTGTTCTTGTTGAGCTCATTGAAGGGATCTACCATGAGTTTCTACTGCATACGCAGTTCTAAAAGGGGTAGAACTAGAATAGTGGCCCCTGAATGATCAATATCTTCCCCTATACCCTGATCCTCTGGAATGTCCTCTGATTCGTTTGTTTGATATAGGGAACCTAGGTTCATCGAGTTCGAAACTGTGATTGGCATAAGGATATGTTAAGTGAATCATATTAATAGAACCAAAGATCAACTCTTCATCTAATGAAGACTCTACCTGACTAGCCAATTTAGGTTGTGCCGTTATATGGGTCTGTCCCCGTGGATTTAAGGTAGATGGCATAAAATCTGCCATAGTCGAATAAAACATAGGCTTTGACACGATTTCATATTTTTACGATTGTTCCACTTTCTTTGATTTATGTCGTTTCTTTGAGGATTTTCTCTATGATGAAGATTGTTTTGCTGTGGAATTCATGGAAGAAGACACAATTGGTTTAATCAATTGTGGTCGCAAAATAGCATGAGTTCGGTTGATAATTTTTCTCACCATCCAATCATCATATTTTTGCACATTTTTGTTTTTGACTTTTTTCCACTCGACTTCCTTTTCTAGATCTGTAGAAATAACACATGCTACCTGAGCTGAAGAACCTTTTAGTTTGACTAGTCCCGAATCGAGCATTTTTTGCAGGAGGTCCTCGAAGAAAAAACACTCCGGAAAGGGATGACCCAACATCTAATGAAATGGGTAATAGTTGGGATTGTCTTCATCACCTTCCTTGTTTGGCTTCTTTGTCCTTGTCAACTGAACCAAATTATTTTCCAAAGCCGAAATGAAGTAACCAGGATCCTGTTCATTTCAGAAAGAGTAAATTTTTCATTTCAAATCCTAAAATTATTTTCGTCTGTGATCTCTTTGATCATATTGATGAAACGGCCTCTGTTTTTGGCGCTCATGAGGTGGATCCCTTTGAGAAGATGATGGTTTTGATGTAGAAGCAGGTACGGGTTCTCATTTAAGCATAACTGTAGCAGTCTCTGCTTTACCCATTCTCTTTCCTAGAGCTAATGGAATTACATGAACTTTATCCTTAGTCTTCATAAGAGAATATTCAATCAGTTGAGTGATTGAAGTAAGGTCTCAAAACCCTCCTGTGTATTTCATAGGGATCAATAGTGTGCGTAATTCATAAGGAAAATTTTCCACACAGATTGGCAACAATACTACATGAGGAATTTCTATGCTCAGGGAATATTTTAATCCCTTCTAGCAAGCAATGAAATCTGAAACCCTTTCATTCTCCCTTTTCTTACAGTATTTAAGATAAAAAACTATTATATTTGGAAAATTTGAGCTGAATTGAAAAAGGAAACATTGGTGGAGATCCTCCCATCTGGTAATTGACCGGGATTGAAATATTGTGTACCAGACAAAGGTAGTCCCTTGTAATTATTGTACTAAACACCTGAGCTTAAATACTTCTTGTTGCTGAGGGGTTCCCATCATAGGATCGCAACAAGAAACAAAATGTGTTAACTATTGCTCTGGGTCTCCCGAACCCTTAATGATTGGGAATGTGGAACATGCAAAATTTGATGGGGGAGCAATTGCATCAACACATTCAGGGTAAGCTCTCTTCTCCGGTTGAACTGATGCATTCTTTCCTTCCATAACTTACAACTATGTTATTAATGACTCAATAGTAGTTATTAACTTTTGAGAAACATCCGGATGAGCTTGGACTTAAATCGGTGCAATTACTAGAGATTGGACAAATGTGGTGGCTGGTACTGCAACTGATGGTAGCACCACCAATTATTGTTGCACATGAACCATAGGATTAGAACTGTGTGGGTGTACTGGTAGAGGAGGATATTATTGATCCATCTTAGTAACTGCAACAAATTCGCTTGGCTGACTGACTCCAGCACCTTTAAGAGGAAGACTACCTTGAAGTAATTCTCTGTTCAACCTCCTCAATTCCTTCATTTATTCCTCTTGTTATGTGAATATTTTCTCTAGTGAGAGCAATTGACCTTATCCAGAGGAAGGGTATGTATCCTAATTCTTTCATTTCCCCTTATTGGATACCTTTTGGAGAGGGGGATGTGGGTTACTTAAAGGATTACCTAGATTCTGGGTAATACTTTGATATCATGTACGCACACCTTCTTCATTTTTATCTGCGCGTACAACTTCATGAGAATGAACCTCTTCATCTGATCCATCTTAGCGAGCCTCATCTGGGGGATCAAAATCAACGGAATTGATGACATTAATAGATGAATAATTCATTGCATCCCTTGTATCAGCATTTCTATGATATTGTCTTCTTCCATGTCCCTGATGAGACATTTCCTTTTGTCAATTTTATCCCTCAGGAACTTCTTGACGAATCTTAATTTGGAGGGAATCTCCTGATAATTTGGATATACGTTCCTCTTGAGGCTTCTACCCTAATTGAGAGAAGACTTAATTTTTTTAGGAAGAGATTGATGATTTGAAAAAGTCCCCAGTCCGGTGGACTGGGGCTGTTCCTGCTCAACTCCTCGAATCTTATTTGTTGATTCTGAGGGTTGGGTTAAAAGAGTCCCCAGTCTAGAAAGCTAGTGTGGTTCTTGGGAAGCTACATCTTAGATATTCATGAAAACTCTCCTGATCATACAAAATTTAGTCTGGAAATTGGCTTGATGCATCAACCTACATCCAGCTTATCACCAGGCTCAAAAGACTGTTGGTTGATTTCTGACACTTCTGTCACTTGATGATGTGCTTGCTCCAAATTAGAGGCATGTTCGATATTCTCGTTTTCTTTATGTAGGAGTAATTCAACAACTTGTTCTCTTTATTCCTGATTCTAGGAAGAAATAGTTGCGGCATGTTCTTGAGAGAGCCTTTGATTACAAACAAAGCCAATTTGTTGTGGCTGACCGTGGGAAATAACATTTCATGAGACCATTTTCGGCGGGGTATGATGATTGGAGAGTACAGTGACATGAAATGCTCCATGAACACCCCATCCCCTGATATGAATACCAGATGGGGCAATGGAAGTTAACTGGCGCAATCTTCTTAGTGCGTAAAGGCATGAATGCTGAAGGTCACTCTGCCACTTTTCAGCCTTCAGATATTGAGAAACAGAGAGACATACCACATCAATTTGGTGTTGTAACCCTTCTATTAACTTGACATGAATTTCATATTCATCATAAGATAATATTATCGTTTTCAACTAACAATGATTTTTCCATATGTTGAGACGAATATCATGAATTCCATCTTCCATCAACATCTCTAGAATGTCATACTGTGAATCAGCCAAAGGCCAAAACATAGCTGGCACTTCACCTTTCTCCAGTTGTTTTCTCATACTTAGTACTTCCTCATTATCATTCAATAAAGATTCTTCTGCCTGATTAGACCAGATCTGGTGCTTCCTTATTTCTTCATCGGATTCAACAAGATTGGTAGAGAATTCACTGATCAAACAATAATATGAACGACCAAGGGGTGGTTTGGAGAAGGACCTACACCCCAGTCTATCTTCTGATTGAGAAAGTGTTTCACCTACTAGTGGTAAATCATCAAACATGACTGGATTGACATTTGAAAGTGCCTCAAGATAAGATGGATTTATCTTCACTACATTGTCCATTAGAGCATTTTCCAGGCAATGTGAATTACTACGGCGGAGAGCACTTACACAGCTAGATTCATCACCATGGGGAGGACCACCATGTTGGGTTACAGCAAAAGATGAAATATTTTTCTCCTTGATCTTCTGACCACAAAGAGGGTTCTTGTGGCTCTCATCTGAAGTTGAAACTTCGAAATTGACCGAATTGTCATGAAGAAAGCCTTCATGAGGATGTTTTTGATGGAGACCTTCTGAATTAATGTTACCACTATTGGGAACAGAGAGAGTAGAATCTTGAGTTGCAACTGATAATTGTCTGAGTACATCAAGAACTCCAGCGTGAAGCAAGGCCTTATTACATGTTGACCCTTGATTTTTTCACTGTGATGGGCGGTTCTTCTTCATAGATGCCTTATTACTAATTTTAGGAACCACTAGTTGATGAAAGTTTTCATTATGGGTAGTTGTATGTGCCTGCTCAGGAGAAATGATCAGGTTAGGCTAATTATCTCCACTCAAATTAGGTGTATGTGCCTGACTTGGTTGTCCGTATGATATGGGGGAGTACGCCCCCACAACCCTCTTGGACTGGAATAGAGGTGTGTGTCTGTTCGGGAGTGAACTGTTGATGTGTCACTCTACGGGTTGGGATAGATTTATTTGTCTTTCCCTGAGATGTTGTTGACGCTATTATAATATCCTATCAGGCATCCAGAATATGAGCATGGATTTTATTCTACTCTTTCACCATCGTAAAAATGTGCTAGGTGACTTCAGCTATAGGAACATGAATATACGTCCATTCCATGCATGGAGTAGGTGTGTGTTCTTGCTCGTGTCCTGCTTTTACTGTCAATGAATTCTGACAGTACTCATGTGTGGGGGTAGAGAGTTGAGTCTGCCTCCTGTTTGTCGTTGGAGCATTCCGACTGACTTCACCGAATGCTACCAAATGAGACTATTGGTAGGAATGGTCAATATTATAAGGTGTATGTGCCTCTGATTGCAATCCACCGAACGTGGTTGAATAACTTCCTTCAATACCGACAGACGAGGCTGCAGCTAGGACTGATGAGTGTAAGAAGGTGTATGTGCATGTTTACCAGTTGTCAACACATTGGGTTGGCGAGCTCCATCATATGCAGTCAGATGCGCCTACTGACCATCTGATGATTTATAAACAGGTTTATGTTACTATCTTTAGTACTCTGTTGGAATTTCTTGCTGGGATTGGCGTGCAACTGCTAGACGAGTCTGAGGGACAACAGAATTAAAACGGGCGGGTGTGTGTGACCGCTTGTTTTCTTTCCACCATGTTAGGTTGGTGGACTTCTCCAGAGATGGAAGAGATGAGAACCTACTCAATATTGACCAAATGTTTCCTCTGGTGGTTCTTCTTGCATGCTCGGGTTCGAGGAACCTGATCCAAATTCTTGGAGACGATAACCTCATCATGTTGAGGGAACACTGCCGCACGAGTCTGGCAGCGATTGTTGGTGGGATCCCTTGGGAAAAAATTTTGTTTCCTTAAATTAAGGCCTTGAGTGGCCTTCTCATTCACCTCATCATAATATGGGAGGTAATGGTTGTTGCATTCCGGGGATAATGGCCTAAAACGGTTAGAGACGGTGGTTAGCACCACCTTCTTCTTGGTCGCTGGTCATCGCTATCCGGATGACCAGGGTGAGTTGTTCACTCAGAAGGCTTGTCGAGTAGCCTCCAAAGTTGGAAGGGTACCTTGTTGATGGTACTCCTAAACCAGTGCATTCAATACCCATCGTTGAAGATGTTTAGTAGGTGAGTTCGTCCTCATAGAGGACAACGATCCAGCAGGAGTAGCAGTAGAGGCATTCACAACAGAAGAATTCACAGGTGTGAACTTGAGAGAGGCCATTTTGGTAATGTAGAAGATCTTGGAAAATTGTTCATATTTGATATAAAAAACATAACCAAGATGAATTCGGCTGCTGCATCTTTTGGATGAGCACATATGTTATTGACTGTTCTGTTGGCCTTCTCATTGAGTTTAAATAAAGGCCTAACAAAATAAGTAAAACATTATTTTAACTTGGTTAAGGATTCACATTGGATTCACCATTTTTTGTTTCCTCTGGAAATGTGAATTGCCTCATTGGTTTAAGGATGAAAAATTCTAAGCAGTTTCTAACGGGTTTATTCATAGAAACGGAAACATCCAATGATTCCACATAAATTTGGACATACTTTCCAAAGGTAGGTGCTCATTAGTTGTGAACTAATGAGACTTTAGAATTATCATTGGTCGAGAGGATGGGAGGTCAGACTCATCACACCTTTTTGAGGGGAATTATTGTCTACTCCGGGACTCTCTTTATAGATTTAAGTTATTTTCGTGAAACATTATTACATTACCATGTATAAAAATGAGCTTTCCTATATTTCTGACAATCAATGATTAATATGTATGAGATTTAAATAATCATTAATATGTATTCAAGGTTTTTCATCCATAGAGAATCATCTGTATTTGTTTAGAGATTCTTATTCAATGGTAACCTTCGAAACATTCTATATAAATCTATTGGTCATTATGATAACCATACTGATTTTAAAGCCACTTAGTGGGGCACTTGAAGTTTATTGTAATTCATAAGGACATAGATTATTTTAGAGTTGGGACCGTACCCGCAGATGGGATACCTATGTAACCTTTGTTTTATAAAAGGAATGAGAACCCACATAGTTAAAAAAATAAGTATGAGGTTTACGCATGATTGATGGCTCAAAGAAAGATGTCATAATTACTTTTACACTCTAATCTCACGCGATAAATGATTGGTGTGAGAAACAAGAGGAACTGGTAAAACCAGAAAATTATGCCCTAAAAGATGCAATTATAAGAAATGATGTGGGGCTTATGTATGTATGACTTCCCAAATAGATGAAGATTATGATTTAATTAAGGAATGAAACCCGGGAACAAGGTCCATAAAGGTATATGGGCATTATGGAGATTTGGATACTCTAACTTGGGGCTTATTCCTGAGGAGGATGTCCAAATTAGGACGGGACTTATGATTGGGTTTTACTCCTGAGAAGGAAGCCCAAATCAAAAGTAAATTAAGACTGGTTAAGAGAAATTATGACTTGCGGTTACTCCTGATATGGAGGCCCAGGTTAAAAGAATTTGGAATTTGGGGCTTACTGCTAAGTATGATACCCATATTTTGGAACTTGAAGACTGAGGCTTACTCCTAAAAAGGAGGTCCAGGTTAAGGAAATTATGAATGGGGATTATTTTTCAAAAGGAGGCCCATGTTAAGGAAATTATGACTGGGGATTATTCTTAAAGAAGGGACAGAGGATAATGGATTTTGGATTTTGGGAACTTGGGGCTTACTCCTAAGTACGATGTCCATATTAAAAGAATTATGGTTGGGGCTTAATCCGAAGGAGGATGCCCAGTTTTGGGAATTTATGACTGGGGATTACTCCTAAAGAGGATTCCCAAGAATGGGAAATTATGGCTAGGGATTACTCTTATGGAGGATGCCTAGGTTTGGGAAATTATGATTGGGGCTTACTCTTAAGAGGGATGCCTAGGTTAGGGGACTTGGGGCTTAATCTTGAGAAGGATGCCCAAATTAAGAGAACTTGGATTGGGGATTACTCTTGAAAAGGAGGCCCATATTAAGGATTCTCTCGCCTTAGAGGATGAGGTTGAATGAATGAAATCTCTTAACCTTAGTGATATATATAATGATATTTAAATCACTAGGTTTTAAGAGATGTTCCATAGAATTCCTTTTAGATAAGGATGCCAACAAGGGAGCCATGACGAATGAAATGGCTTTAAACAGGGTTTTGAAGGGTGGATCTTGAATAGGAGAGGTGGATAGGCATAAGATAGGTGAAATAGGCAGGATAGGCACCCAAAAAGAAGTGGGAGCACAGGTCTTGCGTGGGCGCGCAAGTTCTAGTCACGCAAGTATACTTGCGCGACATAGGGGTACTTGCACGACGGTCAACCCTTAGGGTAATACTTGGGCGACACTTGTCCCATGTCCTTAGTACTATCCCTAGAGGCTTCCAGAAGATTGGAACACATGTTCTGTTGAAGGGGTATGGCGGCGCGCATGTGTGGCCATTTCCATTAAGGGTTTGCAACTTAGGTGCGCAAGTGTTGATGAATTTCAACACTTAGACATTCTTTCTCCTATTTAGACCTTCCATTCTTGGTAAGAAATTACCTTAAAAGTGTTTGGAAGACATTCAGAAGAGACTTGGGTGACCAGAGCTCAAATATGAGTCTTGGAATTTTTCCGTCCTGAAATGGGGGGCCCACCAAGGGTATTTATAGGCCAGGGAAGACCCTGGGAGAAAAATCAAATAGGGCACATAAGTCACCTGCGTGACCGTTGGGTGGCGCACAAGTATACTTGTGTGTCCTTGGTGGAACTTGCGCGACTTATGTGAAAATGAATCTTTGTTCATGCCTTTTTCAATTTATGATGTTTTTTCAAAGGATGTATCACTTGGGGTTCAAGGTATTTCACATTTTTATTCATTTATACTCTATGAAAGAAAGGAGAGTAAACAACCACATACCTCCCTCCTTAAATTTGGTAAATGATGGGTATAGGGATCATTGTAGGTGTGGAAACATTATTTTATTTAGAGAGTATAAATTAGTTTCCAGGAGTGAAGGGAAGCTTATAAAGAAAGTGTATGTACCATATATATTTTTGTGACAATTAAACTATGTTTAGATGATGTGTCATATGACAATAAATAGAATAATATATGACAAAAATATAATGGTAGCTCAACAACTCTAGTTGATGTTAACTCGAGAGGATACATGATTCCATTTTGGCCTTTCGGCATCTGTGGATTTTAATACTACACTTTCCATATCTTATTTATAAGAATGGAACCAAATGTTCCACAAAGATTAATTGAAAAAACAAGTCCCTGTTGTTGAGGGTGAACTGGTGCTCGAGGATATAGGGGATCAATGGAAAACTATTAGGAATTCTAGTCTTGGGAAGTAGTTGAAAAAATACTTTTTTAATCCCCCAAGAATGATTTTAAGGGAATAGGATTCAAAATCCCAGGTTGACGACACTACTTTTCAAGGGTAGTAATCTACCCCTGATACTTTATTTCCTTATTCATAGATATAATAGTGTTCTTAGAGGAGTTCCTATTCAATTCTTTATATTTGGTGTCCATTGTAGGAGAAATAGGTTGCACTAAGAGGACATGACTACATGTTAGAACTAGAAGATACATCTTATACTACTGACCCTGAGAGGGTAGTATCATTTACTCTCAATCATTACTCCTAAATCAATTATTTATAGAACCAATGTAGATATAAATATTGCGTTCTCACAATAGTGAGGTCAATGGTCCACGAGGGAGCAGATGGCGATAGATACAACTTTGTGGGGGATGAATAATCTCACCCCCTCCTACAATTGGGTATGGTGAAATATCTTCTACCCATCCAAGGTCCCATAATCACCCATCCCTAGAGGGTACTAGGTTGGATGAGGCTCCAATAATGTAGGTGTGGTGGATGGAACCCGTACACTTCCTATTATAGATATTTCAACATTATCCATTCCTATCATTATTGTTTTCCCATATGCTTGGAAAAAATGGGATATCTTTTGGAAAATAATATTTACTAATGAAATTCATGAAATGATTTAGGAATAGAAAATTGTTTTTGTGGGCCATGGGGTGATCACTACTACCACAAAAATCTCTACTTGAGATGATTTTTATGAAGATGGTATATTTCTGCAATATTTGGTCACATGGATTCATTCATAAAGTTATATAGGTTTTTGGTCTGACTATGTAGAGAATATGGTGGTACAAATGATGTGTAATGATGATGTATATCAATAGGTAGTATGTTTCTTGTATCAACTACTCTTATTATTATTAATGTCTCCTAGGATCCGTACTCTTGATACTTTTGGGAACATTGGGAGATTTAAAAACTTTTTCTTTCCCTGAAGTGTACCCCAATGGGGTAATAATTTTATGGAAAGTATCCCATCAGATGTGGGAGCTGTTGGAGAAGGTTATACTAGGGTAATGGATCATATTGAGGAATATCTTGAAAATCCTATAGGACAATTTACATCTCCTTCCTGACATATTTTTTCTTCTATGGGATCATCATACTAGGACACCGAAAAGTGCCAATAAGACAGGATGTTAGAGATGTGGCATAGATATGGGATAGAATGTATTCATTTGATTTCTTTATTTGGCCAAAAATTTGGGTATTTCATGTGATGATTAATTATCCCACACATGGACCGGTGCAGGTTTGGTGAGTAATCAAGAAGAAACCGCCAAGGGGCCTTTACTCCATACTTCCTCAAAAACAGTGCAAGACTGACCATTGTACCATTGAAAAATGGAGAAAACATGACTAGATGATCACATCATCGAGATATTAGCCTTTGAGGGTCATCCCCCCTAGTCAAACAACCTATTCCCCATTTAAAGTGAATCTGTCAGGGGGTGATAAATATATTTAATTTGTCGATGAAATCCTCCAGGACAATATAGTTGTGGAAGGGGTAGTGAAATGAGATTGTGAAGATTCAAACATAACTATCATCCCTCAATTCCATACTCTCCATCATTGTGAGATCAATATTAGTGATGGACCTTTTGGGGGACATAGATTTTACTGATCAGGAGCATGCACCATTGATGTCTTAAGAAGAATCTGAAGTCATCATGTCTATAGTGGATAAAAACCCCATTTTCCATGTGATGGGACAATTTTGATTAGGGATGATAGTGTTTTGGTTTGAAAACACGTGTTCTCCACCATTACAACCATTTCTTTTCCTCTCATTATGTAGGTATCTACTATTTTAATTTTTTTATTCCAAAGTTATGGCCACAAGTTTCTATAGTTACATATAATTCATTAACATTTCATCCCAGTGACATTACAATGGATTCGTCTATCGTAGATCAATTCAAACCAAAAGCACTAATTCCAGACCCTCTCGGGTGGAGTGAATTCTTTAATATATCTGTCAATCTTAGAGTGTTATTAAGGTTGACTAGGAGGCACTTTATGAACTTCTTATTTCCCATTATAAAATATGTAAATATATCAGGAAATATATTTCTTAGACACCCAAAAGAACAGGATGAAAAAACATCCCATATAACATAATATTTTTTTGTTTATTCGTTATTGGGGGTTTTTATCACACTATACATGACATATTAATTATAGTTATTTGTTTCTATGACAAATCTAGCACACTCCATTATTTCCTTTCATTTTTAGATTTCATGTTCCACCTTGAATGAGTTGGGAAGTCCCTTATTAATAATGATGTTCACAATTTTGTGCAGGCTGTGAGATGATATGGTGAAGTCAAAGAGTAGGGAAACATACACGAATTACTCTTTCTATAATTGGAATAGCTGGGTCAGGTGATGGAGATACTGATGAAAGAACTGACTCATACTAAAGTAATTATGGTTGAAGCTAATATGTTGGTGGAGGAGGAAGATAAGGTAGGTTTTGATAGATATGAGTAGTAGAGGAACTTCATGAGGATACTAATGTTAAAAATGATACTCCTTCTGACCATTTTCAATTCGTAGAGGATTTATAACGAGATTTTATTAAAAATTTTGAATCCATTTAATGGGATTTGGGATCATAATGTTCTTCCCATACATATTTCCTATATGATGTGCATGATCTTCCATTATCAATTGACAAAAAAATGAAAAAAAACTTCCCCATTAACTCTTATCCTTTCATTCTAATCAATCGTAGTTTTTAGTGAATTTGGAATGATAATCTCAAAGGTAACCTAAATGGTTTGATCAATGGATATAAATTTCAATCACAATCAAGGACACTCAAGATGACATAATCATGTAGTTCTCTATTTTTTACATGGATGAGGGACTAGTGAGTATAGTTTCAACTATTTTCTGAGTTACATCATGAACCCTATAAACATTGTGTCTCTTTCTACACTTCTATTTTTTCTTAATTCCACTTTGGTTCAGGCTTAGAAAGAGTAACATGAATTTTTCATAGGTATCCTTTTTTGGGTTTTCATCTTATCATTGTTGGTGCCTTTTTTCCCTTTTGACTGCTCAAATTTTTCATAAACATACAAATATAAGTTTTAACATGATGGGACTCAACTTTTACCCATGGTACCATTATTAGGATTTCACCCTATAGAGTATTGTGTCCCCTTTTGTGTGTAGTTTAGTGTCATTCTAGCTACAATGGAGTACCCGCTATTTTTGGTCATTAACATTGACTGCGAATTATTGGGTGATGAACCCAAAAGGGATTACTTACCGATAATGTCTTATTATCTTTCAGACATAACTTGGGAATTTTAGACTATTATTTTGTGATTTATGGATCCACGAAATTATATAGGACAAGTATGTGAGGAGTAACAATAATAAAAGCTTTCAACATGATGTTTTCAGGGTGTACAGAGATAGGATATGTCTATCTGGGGGGGGGGTTCCCTTGTTTGATAAACCCATTTTATTGTGTGGGAGACATATGGAGATACAATTGGGCTATATTATGCATATTCAAAAAAGGTGTTCTCACGACACAATCTGTCAATTTCCGATGGCATAATTTTTTTCAAAACTCGAATTTCTGAATACCATGAAGGGAGTATTTTCAAGATAATGATTTCTAAAAATGATGAGGTAATATGTAACAGCACAAGCTACAAATGATAAACCACTCTTACACAAATTTGTCTTTTCTAATGTAGGGAATATGCTTGTTGATGTTTAATTTCTTGTGACTAGTACGTGTAAAATGAAATATAATTTCCTACATCAAGGATGTTTGATGGATATCGTTTAAGGTCATATAGATTTGACCAGGAGATAAATGATTTTACCTTTTTATAGTATTCTATCCAAGAATATTTCATCATCTTTAATAAAGGAGGGGAAATATTGTATACCAAAATCTAAAGATTTGCAAATACATGTAGTGAAATGGGATGAAAATTTCATTAGTGAATATAGATCTATAATAGGTCTCTCATGAGGATGAATTTTCCTTTGGTCTATGGGCCTTTTTGTTGGTGACTTATATTGAGCCAACATGGGAATATTTTGCTTAGTTAAAAAAAGGTGTTTTGCGGAAACAGAAACTCCATTTCTGATCGCTAGGGTAGATTTATTGGGATTCAAACATCAAATAAAATAGAGTGGGGATTCTGAATGAAATGTACCTGAATGAAAATGAAGCATATGAAGTCAACATTTACAGATAATTGGTAGCAACATTTTCCTCTTTGTAGAATGACCCATATGTTGGAATGAAGGATTTTTTCAGATATGATTGGACTGATATATATTTCTGTGATGTCTCCATATAACATATTAAAATTATAACAACACCATATATAGTTCTTGGAATATTTCCCCATACATCGATAGAACTCTCATGTCAGGAAGGGAACATTTCCATTGAATAGATGCTCGCAAATGGGGTGAGGTCTGTATTCGACCATCCAATCCAGATGTATCTCAAAGATATGATAGTCAGATAATTTATTTATCATGTATAGACTAGTATATGATATCATTGTGTCTCTATGTTTCTCGTAAAAGAGAGAATCAAGACATACTTAGATATTGTGTGAAGGCTTCTTGCGTATGTCTGATCCATAGACATGAAAATGTTGATCATTTTATTGCTACAATTGGAGCCATAGTTGATGATAATGGTTTCACTAAATATACCATGATTATAGGAATAATTCCATGCATATCTATTAAAAATATTTCACTTTAGTGTAATGTGACTATGAAATCAGCCACACAGCCTAATGTCATGCGGTAAGGACGACATGGGGTCTTGCAGTTATATGTCATACAACTAGAACAATGTTTCATGGAAATATTGAGTAAAAAAATTCTCATTGGGATTGGATGTTATGAAATCTCTCAGAAATGAGGGGGAATGAAAGTGTAATCCATGATCCTAGGGGTTCTCATATCATGAGAATTGATATGGGACCAAAATACCATTGGGTAATATACAGATAGAAGAGGCCTCTCATGGTGTTGAAGTTTCTTTGTTTGATAGACCTTTTTATGGGAATATAATTCAGATCCAACTATGGAATATTGTGAATAGTTAATCAATGGTGTGGTCAAGAAACTAACCACCCATATCTGGTGGACATTGGATGATTGATGTGATCCAAAATTTCCTGGGATGCAGTGTGTGATAAATGAATGAAATATTTTGGAGTACCTTAGAACATTTTTTACTATTATTGGCCATCATGTTTGAACTTCTCAACATATATCTAATGCATATGTAGTAGGGTTGTTCCTCTTTCATTAATAGATCCATGAATGGTGAACCCAAATTTAGGTTACACAACCAAGATCCTTCTTTTTCATTCAAGAGTTGGGTTATTTTCTGTGGATAAGACTAAAAAAGAGGTCTAGGAATCAGTATATATATCATTAATGATAAAATAAAAAATCACACTGTTTTTGAACAACTGTGTTGTTTAATGTCATGTAGAAAAGACTTCTCATGTTTTTTATGGTCTTATGACTAGGTCCACAATAACCCTAATGTGAATTAATATTCCTTGATTTTGTACAAAATCCCTCACCAATCCTCTTATTCCCATGTGAGCTATGCTCACTATTAGAAAAAATAGGTGATAAATGTTTATTCCATGACATAGGGATGATGGATACATATTTTTTATATTATGGTGTGGGGAATGGGATGTAAGATCTAGATATCATTATGTATCACATTAATGAGAGAATAAATCCATAAGTAGTTCGTGAACTGAATCCCTATGTAGGTCTGGACCATACATATGGATGGATATTTTCTCTGGTTGTATTGATTATTATAGCTAGACCCAGTATTGGATATCTGAGCATCAATACATATCATGTGATGGAAGGAATCAAGATAAATATTGTTTTGAATGAAAACCCTCTATACAGGTTTGATCCATTGGGATATATTAGAATTTTTTCCATTTATTATCATAAATAGACTTGATATTAGTGATCTAGGTGTCACCATGTATTCTATGATGGAAGGAATCATGCCACACATTGTTTTCGAACTAAAACCCTATATAGGTCTAATCCATACCCAAGGAGATGGAATTTATTTTATATTAGGATAGACCTGAAATTCTAGAATCAAGTATCATTATGTATCTAATGATAACATTAATCAATCCATATGTTGTTATTAAATATAAAACTCACCATGATATAATAAAAATTATGTATATGGGGAATTTTTTCTTGAAATATACCTTTAAATGGAAGGACCCACATTGAAGTCCCCTCCATCGATTTTGTTCCTATATAGGGCTGTTGTATTTCCCATATTTCATAGCTAGGATTAGGACAAATGGTGTGGGTATCACTAAAAATTCCATTGGATTGGGAATCTAGCAGTACGTACTTTATATGGAACCATGCAGTTTATTGTCATGAAGTAAAGACATTCACTATATCATTTAATGTTATACAGTAAGGACTTATGTCACTCGACATGAAAGAAACGTGTTTTATAGATGGGACCAAGAGTAGATATATGGTCATCACTACATATCCAACATTGGATAGAAATAAAGACGCATGTAGTTATTGAATAAATAATTTCCATATGAGGATCTGACTTCTACATAGGGATAGAGAAATGTTACTTTAATTCACACATATCTAACTTGTGTGCAGAAAACCATTGATGGGATTAAGAATCCTGTGCAGTTTAACATCATTTGATCAGTATGATGGTGTCTTGTAGTAATGGAAATTATGATTTTGTGAGACAATAAGAAAAAACCTCAAAAATTAAAAGAGTCCATGAGCCTAAAAGATAGTTAAAATAATCTTATGATTTAGGGAAATTAGTATTTAGGCCTAATGTAATAAATCTGGAAATCACTATATATCTCGTAAGGATAAGAAACAATCCACACATAGTTCATGAACATGGAATGGTACATGAATGATATTAAAAAAATTCCACTATGGTGTAAAAAATATGGTGTTGTGGAGTTTAATGTTATACAATTAGGATGTTGGTGTCATGTTGTTTATTGTCTTTCAACATGGAAAAATATTTAATTCTTTTTAAGGCCATTAAAAAAAGACCATCTATATAGATAAATGTTATTGTAATGAGGTGACTTGCCTTGTGGATTAACATCACATGATCTAGACGATGGTTATGTGAATACAAGAAATAATTCTTTTGGGACATTGCCTTGGTTGGGTTAATTTTATGCTACCCATCCATCGTGATCAAATATTGTGATCCATTCATGTTGACTCTGAGTAAGGAATAAGGTCCCTCCCATGTTGGCTCCAACATTGGAGGTTTCCATTTAGGTATCATCAGAGTAATCAGTAAAAGAAACATCTCTTCCTTGAGGAAATATTAATGGATAATTTTTGGTTGTAGGATATTTAAATATGGGTTTGATAGAATTAGAAACAATTGAAGGTGTGAAATATCTTCTCATCTAGTTGCTTCAATTCATCCAATAATTTTTCAGATTGATCATATGTGGATAACGGATTATAGATAGAAACATGGGGATAGTATAATTTTTCATCGATGGGTAGGAAGACCAATGTCTTGTGTACTAATCAGTATGGGGTCACCTTCATAGTGGTGCCGTTTTTTGTTTTGTAATCCCATGATGCATGCAGGAGCTTGTCCAGCCATGACATTTTATTCTTAAATTCCATAATTTGTAGGGTAATCAATATTCTCTTGTTAAAGGACTCTGTGTTTACATTATGCACATAATGCTATTGGGATAATTTGTTGGACATGATGTCATACTTTTGATATATCTTTTATAAATTAGTAAAACAAAAATAGGTTCAATTTTCTAACAATATTATATGGGGACACCAAATTTGGTGATGATAATGGATTTCACAGAGATGAAAATGTTCTTTCCCCATGTATTTTGGGGGTATTCTTTCATCCCACACAGAGAGAATTTTTGTTTCTATAGGAATATAATTTAACTATTTGGACATATTGGAAGGAAACATTCTCACAACAACCATTCCCCATTTGAAAAATGGCCAAGTGTATATGGTTGTATCTAGTTAATTTGGGGGTTGTTGAATGAATTTGGCATGAACAAGGATGGAATGTTACTTTTTAGTAAATTTAATGAGGTATCTTTTCATAGTGGACCAATAGTACCCAATCCTTCATATTTTATGGAAAATCTTTAATATTGAACAATGGGAACTACAAGATTTGATGTGCACTTCCTTTATGACATAAGTGGTATCATCTCCCTCAGTTTAATTGAGAATAACCCTTCAAGGGTTCACTTATAGAGGGCCTTTTTACTATTCATTCCATCATATAGAACAATGTTAATTTCCCAAATTTGGTTTTATCCTTTAGTGGCTATATCTAGTGGGAGCTCTCTATTATGATGGTAGTGCATAATTAGTGTCATTAAGCTCTTGGTAGGAATGTATGGTTAGAGGATGTTACTAACATCATTGCTCTCTATCATGTTGGCTCGAATGTAATATGAGACCATATAGGAGTGTTCATTATTGATGATTATTTCCTCCTCTTTATATTGGATAGAGTTGTGGATGAATTTTCCAATTCATTGCCATTCTCATTTTGTGAGTGTGATATGTGATTCATTGTTGGATCCAAAATATTTACTCCATTAGTCTCCATAAATGGTTCATCATGTGGTTTATTTCCTCCTTTTTTATGGAATAGTCATTGTTTATCTTGTATATGATCATTTTTGAATCACCTTTTATCCTAAAGTGATTCATCTATACATGAATTTCCAACTCTGGGCCAAAAATGAGAGACCAATATTGTTCTTGGATTTTCATCCTTCCATCCAACATCATGAAGATGTATAGTTGGACATACGTTATTATGTAGATGAGCATGACTCACATCCTCACTGTTTTTGAGCTTGGGGTCTGAAATCCTCTTCCCTTCTAGGATTCTGGATGCATCATCAAAAAAATCTCCCATATAAAAGGGACATATTAAATAAATAAATCATCTTCATTGGGTAATTTAGTATACAATTAATTCATTTTGGTTGAGGGATTTTTTATATTAAGTCTGCTAATTCATGGTAATTCATCACTTTTTTAGGCATGAATTGAATGTCAATATACTACAGGATGACCACCCGTTGTGCAATACACCGGATCCACATCAGATGTATATGAATGTATTTCAATGGATTACTACAAGATTCCTAAAATACATCAGGATTCTGCAAGTTGTGTCTCCATTTGTTTTACTCAAATGATTAGAATGATACATCTATTCTTGATATCAAAATAACAATTTTCACTATATAGAATTGTTCAACTATGGTAATAAATTTTATTTTCAATTCCAAAATCATTCTTTTTCATAAATAAGTCACCCATTGATCACTGTAAGGATTCCACATAAAAATTAAGTGGTAACCCTTCAACATATTACATTAAAACTGTCCGGATTAAGAGATACTTCATGAGGTGATTGAATGATCCCTGATAATATTCAGCCCATCGGTATGTATCCAAATTTTTAATAATGTTGGAGAAGGGAAATAATTTTCCAAAAGGTATTAATATAAAGCACTAAATGTAGGACAAGTTTCCATGATGTACTAAAAAATATTTTATGTTTCCTGGAGGGGACATACTATGGATGGCCTTTTTCTTCTAAGGGGAAACATTGATGCCATGATGGAATATGAAGAATCTATGAAATTTCTTAGAGGTGACTCCAAATGAACAATTTAAGGGGATCATTTTCAGGTAGTGTTTTCATATTTTATTGATGAAAATTTCAAGATCGGGTAGGTGGTCAGAGAAGTTACAAAGATTTATTCACTAGGTCATCTACATATAATTTGATGAACATTCCTATGAAGGGTTTGATGATGTGATTCATGGAGAACTAGTATTTATCACTGAAATAATTCAATCCAAATAGCATTAAAATTATCATAATATTTTCTTAGGAACTTTGATGTGTGTGTATTATTCATCTTCATATTCCATTAGGATTTAACTGTACCATGAATGGACATCCATGAAGAAGAGGTCTTGATATTAAATTGATGCGTTAACAGAAAAATCTATTATTGTGTCATGGAAATCATCCTTTGGGTAGTACAAGTTGAGATATCTGAAATTGATGAAGACTCTGATTTTATTGTTCTTCTTCTTGATAGGGACATTATTAATTTAAAATTTTGGTTATTGGAATTCTAAAATGAAGTTGGATCTAATGGTATTTTCAAATTCAACATCAATTTTCAAAGCATGCATCAGATGCATCCTTCTGGCTATCTTCTAATAGCCAATGTAGTCCTATAGAATTTCTATATACTGATTGGCCACCTTGGGGTCATGAACCAAAATTTCTATGTATTTTTAGATGAACACATCCCAATTATACTTTAGGATGTAGGTATATAAATCTCTCCACCTGGAGACAAGTCTCGAATTATCAATGTGGTCTATGGTTCTTCTTATGTTATTTCATTTCTTTCTCTCTGATCCTCAATGGTTGTAGAGACACTATCCTCAACTTGTAAAGGGTAATCTCTAAGCTCCTCCTCCTCTTTTCTTCCTCCTCTCCATTTCCATCCTCTTTTTAAATATGGGGATAAATTGGTGGGTTTATGTCTCCCATGTTAGGAAAGGATTCAATATCATAACATTAAAAATTTGATGCAAATTATACTAACCCAAATAAGAGTTTGGGATTTCCTTGAAATCCTATAGTGTATGGAGAGAGAGCTAGAGAAGGAGTATCTTCATACCCTTTAGGGGATGTGATAACCAATTCATCCATAGAATGTGAGGCATGTAACTCTTGTATCTTTCAGGAAGGAAGGAAGGAATGTTTATTGAGATTTGACCACTTTATGGGGATACACCAAACATCTTGTCACTACTAGTCTTAGTGGTCTTAAATGATATAATGAAGACCAATGAATATGGGTCTAAATTTGGACTATTGTTCTCAACCTGATTGATAGGTGACTTCTATTTTTCACTGATCAATTTTATGGGATTTTTCATAATCATTTCCAGAATATTTGTCATAGTGACCTAAGAAACATCATCAAACAAGGGATATTTCCATTCACTTTGATAGAATCCTACATCAATATAATGTACTCAAAGGATTTTAATAGTTCCTTCTCGGCATGAAACATCCTAATTTTCCCATTAGTTTAGTATATGAACTGTTGATGGTATGTAATAGTGTATTTTATCATATTGATTCAATCATGTACTTCCTATAAAGATATTTATAGTCAAATTACATTGAATAACTAGAAATTATGAGTTTGATCATAGGTATATAAATTGAGTCATGAGATCGATGATGTTGAGTGGATTTTTCTATCATTTTTCATATTCCTATAGTATCATAGAAGAAGGCACTAGGTTATCCTCTATGTATACCTACTATAAAAGTGTATGTACTATAATGAAATGAACTCTATCGACATTGTCTACAAAAATGTTTCATACATCAACACCATTTTTCTAATCGGACACATACAAGAGTCATATGTGTCTCTTTGTAATGGTTACTTCATCTTGATATATTACATATATAACCACAAGAAATTCTATATAATAACTTTCTATCCGATATAAATCAGTAGGGGAAACCTTAGTTCCAAAATCATGGGGTCTTAGAGAATCCTCTATGAGTGCTTCCCTAAGGCATTTTGATATGCTTAGGGCATCTTGGATTGGTATATTTGTTAGTACCAATGAAAAATATTTGAAGATACAATACATTTTATCTAAACCCCTACAATTACCATCATAGACACTCTCTTTCACATGATCCTTATGGGATGGAGTACCTGACATAAATGGATTGTCCAAAAAAATAAGAGTTGAAGTTACTTCTATCCATAGAGGGTCAGTCTGAACATGCCTTCATACCCATCGAGGTAGATCTGACTTCTATTCAACTTTGATTGATATTCCTGATTGATTGGTTTGTAATGGTTTTTGGAATATGAATTGGGTTTATCATTCTCCTTTTGGTTTCATTGAAGGTCTCTTCCATGAGTTTCCGTAACATGTACAGTCATAGTATGGATGTGGAAAGAGATTCAGTTCCAACCATGACAACACCTTCCCTAGTGTCCTTGACTCCAATGGTGTCTTCTTTCAGTCCCTCAATGTATGTGGGTAATTTGGTTTCATATCCATTCTCATCATCATGGAAGTTATCCATTAAATTAATTAAATAAATTGAATTAATGATTAAGTCATCATCTAATGATGACTTTGTCTGGATGACCGTTTATAGTTGTACCATTTTTATGGTTGTGGTCGTCACCTCAAATTTGAAGGCATAGAGTCTAAGAGTGTCAAATCCAACATTGACCTTAGTGATGTTTCATATACCTAAATTTTCTCACTGCATTTCCATCTACTATAATTTTGTAAAGGTATAACATTAGAGGTTTGTGGGGGAATGAAATTGGATTTATTGTAGAATATACAGACATATTTGGTTGTTTCAACTATTCTTATTGAATTCCATGACTTTGGATTATTATCATTAAATTCATCATACCATCAAACTTATTTTCCCTTCTACTGAAAACCTCTTTCCACTAATTTCATTCTCATGAGATGTAATGGAAACATACTCTACCTATGATAGATTATTTCCTAATTTTACATTCCTAGAGTACACCATTTCTTATAGGGTGTCATTGAAGATGAAGAATTTCAAAATGGTGTTTCCTTGAGTCCTATGAAATTGGAAATAATCTGGATGGACTTTGAGACCCACCCAGTCTATAATTTAGGGATTTGGTAGGCGGAGTAAATTTTTATCTATAGTGGGTATAAAATAACCATGGACTTTATCATCTCATGGGGATTAAACATTGTTCCATAACGCCTCAAATTGATTAATCTTAAGGACCCTCAACTCAGCATTATTATTTGGGGACTTCTATTGATGCCCATGAGGTGTTTCAAGATATGACATTGGTTTTTGAGTTAGGATTGGCATAGAGTCAGTTCTAAATGTGAAAGAAGCTTCATCCACCATTCCTACTATTTTCCCATGGACTAATGGAGTAATTATTCACATAATCTTAATATATTTAATGGAATAATCCATTCATTGAGAAATGGGGGTGAAATTTGGAAAATTTATAATATAATTTACTAGGATGAGCATCGCTTTCTGATCATCATGGAGGTTCTCTATGAAAGGAGAGCGCGTATCTTCTTAGGGAAGTATTAGGATCGAGAAGTAGGTCACACCTTTCAACCTATAAATCAAATATTATACACTATAATTATATCCCTATTCTCAAATTTAGTGGTCAAGGATTGTCATATTTTGCAGCATTGAATTGAATTGGAAAAATATCTATCAACGGAAAACTTCCCCTTCCAGGACTCACCAATCTATAAAAGTTGTCTACCATAAAAATGATATCCCCTTCAGGATTCGCATGAATAATTTGAGTTTCATGGATTTTTGTTAAAATAGATTTTCCATCATTGTATTAGCATGGGACACAAAGTGTGTCAGATGTTTTTCTAGGTCTCCTGAGCCAATGAATATTACACACATAGGACTTACTAAATCATGGGGGGGTTGAATGATGACCATCAATTCAATGTAAGTAATCCATTGGGGATACACTAGTTCATGTAATTCCTCCAAATATTCCAAATGATATATTAGTGAATTGAAGGTGTTAATAATCACTGTAAGAATGTTCAGGTGATCATGAACATAGACAAGTGAAGCAATTGGCCAGATATGATGTAATAGTTCTTATATTATTTGAGAATGATACAAAGTCAACGATATCTTTTTACAAGCATCATAAATCTATTCCATTTGTCTCCCAAATGAGAGGAAGACTCGATATCCATCCATAATATGGTCTAATTGAACTGATGGTCCATGAAACAAGTTAGTAGGATGTCCTCACACTGATTTAGTTATGATGATGAATCCTTTTTGTTGTATTAAACCTATTAGAAGTGATGTTTTATTGTATACATGTGATGAAAATTTGGTATTAATTTTCCCACATAGAAATTTTGTTTTGAGACTCCACAACACTATCATTTCATTCTCATTGTAATCGAATCATTCTTTAAGAATGATAATCCCAACCTCATCAAGCAGTATAGAAGTGTTTTTTGAGGCCTTTACTTTACCATTTTCATTATCATTGGTTTTATGAGAATGTAGTAAGGGATTGGTCATGGGAGCTCCAAAATTAAGGGTTACATTCTAGTTCTTGATATGCACACGTCATTTTTCTTTCATAGTATGGACTACATTCTGGATACAACCTTCCTCTCCTTTCTCCTCCATGTCAACATTATTTTTACTTCCATATATAGGATTTTTTTTCTTTGATTTTGACCAACGAATAATGAATTAGAGGCATTGTACATTATATCGAATAATAGGGGTTGTTATCACACTTTAATGGACCTCTCCCTTCATTTTAAGGATCAACATCAAGCTTCTTTGACAATAGTGACTTAGAGGGAACCTCCATGAAACTAGGTTATATGATTTCCTTCATGGGGAAATGGGTCATGAGACTAAACGATATAGAAGACCTCAATTTTGTTTTTATTCCTAAATGGGAAATAAATATTTCTATTGATGGGAAGGTTAAGGTAAAATGTCTCCCACCACTATAGGCTGGTTTTCTGCCATTATGTTATCATTTGTCATCGAGGCAAGATCATTATCCCTATAGGGTCTTTTTGGTTAAAAATTACCCCATACTTGTAGGCTAGGGATGAAATCATACTAAGGAATCTTATACTACTATATCATCTATCTTGATATCTTGTATCTGTGTTTGCGCATGATCCAGATTCCATAAATGATCATTAATAAAACCACCTACTTATGCTGAAATAAGTAGTACTGGATGATTATCTTTCCATAAGTGAAAATCCAGTTTAATGTTCTCAATTTTTCAGTTGAGGAGTATTTTGATGGATGGATAAAATTTTCCCTGGAACTTTGGGGACTTATTCATGGGTGATTATTAATGAGTGTACCATATTTATTCAGCAGGTGTATCAATTAATAGTCATTGGGGGGTAATGACATTATAAGATGTCACATTCAAAGGGTTATGTTGACTGGTTTATGAGGTGAAATGAAAATATCCATTTTCCCTCATCCCAAGATATGAAAAAAGGTGGTGCATTTATAATTTTATGGAACAACTCATGAAAAACATTGAATCATGTCGATGAATATATTTTTATAACATTTATGATTGTCGTTTCCCATAGAATGAATGTGTTCCAAGTCAATTTGATGAAAAATCCCTCCAAATATTTTGACCTGATATTCATACCCACTATAAGGAAATAACAATTCTTTTAGGTTCCAAAGAGTTTTACAATGATTCATATGGAAGTTGTGTAAGAATTCATTAGAAAATTCCTACCAAATGTCAAAATATGTAGTGTCCAAGGGAAAAACAAGATAGATAAATCCTTCATAGAAAATTTTCATCTCATGAAGAACATATCCATTTCTTCTTCTTCTAGATACTCATATACATGATCAACCCGGTAAGAACCCTTCTTTCATATTGTTGGTATGGATTTGGTATAGAGGGGGTCTCATTGGAATGGAAACAGTTTGTAGGTGGCTCGATGTATTCCCAATTTTCTAGGCTATCTTTGGGTAGAGAAAATATGTCTCTTATCAATGATAGGGTAACTAGCATAATTAAACCCTTCTTTACAAGAACCATATATTATGAGGGCTTTATCATATTTGACTCAGCATGGGGAGGATCATATTGTCAAAATGAAATGTCATTGTAGGGAGGTCCTTTCCAATTGATTATATCAGGTATATAATTACTATCATAGATCTATGTAAAACTATATGGATGGTTTATAAACTGTTTTTTTTTTGGGGAGGACCTTCAGGAAAGACTACAATAAGGGAACGACCTTCATGATAAATTTAAATGTCCATGTGGGGAGTACATTCACAATAGATTCCATCATATATAAAAATACCATCATATCTTATTATCCAACTGTAGAGAGGATTTATACAGAATATACCTTGGGGAGGACCATTAGGTTATACTACAGAAAGGGGATAACCTTCAAAAAGGATTCCATTATATAGTGTAATAACATCACATCTCGATATCCGACGGTAGATTTTATTTCAACAGTGTCTACTATAGGTATGAACATCATGAGATTATACAACAAGGGGAGGAATTTCTTGCTGAAATTAAATACCAATGTGGGGAATACATTGAAAGCAGATATAATCATGTAGGGGACTGCCATCGTAGCTCGGCGACTAAATACAAGGAGGATTTATAATGTTTTTACCCTGGTGAGGAACCCCAAAGATGAATAATGATAGGGGAGGACCTTTATGATGAATTGGAATTTCACTTTTGGGAGGACCATCATAGTAGATACCATCATGTTGTGGACTACTGTAACAGCTTTGCATCCAACTACAGTGACTATTTCTACATTTTGTACCTTTGAAGTCCCATTAGGGAGGACTGATATATTTTAATGACATTATTTTCTAAATTTCAATGTCATTATGGGGGAGGAACATTGCAGTGGATCCCATCATAGAGTGCACAACCATCACCAATAAATTTATGGCTATATAGAGGATTTTTGAGGTGCATACCCTAGGGAGGACCTTTATAGAGGAAGACACCAATGGGATGACCTTTTTTTATTGATTATATAACCATGAGGTGAAATTTCGTGATTCTCATTAAGATATACTCTCTCATTATTGATCAGTTTGTTCCCATCATAGAAGCCTTCATGGTAGATTCTTTGGGGAGGACCTTCAGATATGCTAGTAAAAATATTTTGGGGAGACCATTCTTAACTTGTACTACCATTTGGATACATTTATAGTGGATCGGTATGTTCTTTATGCACTACTATAAAATTTTCAAAGGCCTCAAGAACATCATCATCCAATAGAGCGGGATTATGGTTTTTCAACACATTTTCCTATTAACTGTGGCATGATTTTATTTTAGGTTCTTTCTTTTTGGTAACTAGATCCACTTACTATAAGTGATGGCCATTATGTACGAGTTACTATTTATGTGGATATCATGGTTCTTCCTAGATATGATGGAATGAATCTAGAATTTCAAAAGGGATTTATACCAACTAAGGAGTAGCCATTATAGTGTACTGGTGCCCCTGAGTTTGAATGTGTATTTATGACCAATCATGTTGTCCATCTATCATGGAATATGGCCAACGACCCTCTTGGATATGAGAAAGGATGAATGTATTATAATAACAATCCATCTAATTGTGATGATGATCCACCCCACATTAGGAAGTGGCTTCATTGGCCTGACTCCAAGATATTTCCACTAACATGATTATGTCATGGATGGTTTGTACGATATGATCAAGAATTGTTTTCCGATGTTCAGTTATTTTTAGTATTTTCTAAGAAACATCCATGGTAGAATAATAATATATTAAAATTCTAGTGATATGAATGAAATTTTATTCAACCATTTATTTTTAGCTAAGATACATTGACTACATCCTCTAATTGCTATAGTATTTCTCTAGTGGGCTTGATATGGATGTTCAGGAATTTTCATCTCCTATTATTTTACTGCAATATTTTACAGGAGTGATTGATATGAATGATTAGTAATTTGTTTTATCTTATTACTTGAAACCATATTTTCCAAGGGGGATTCATATGAAAGAGTTTTAATTTTCATCTGCTCTTAGTTTTCTCCTATATTTAACTAGAAGGATTGTTGTAATATAGTAGGAAAAAGCATCTTCTTGTAGTTCTGTATTGTATTTTTACGGCTGTCATAATATGAATGTTTTGGAATTTGAGTTTTATTTTTAATTACAGTCATAGTTCGCAGAGGTATTCATTATTTGGAGAAAGGATGATGGAATGTTCCAGATTGTTTGATATTCTTCTATTACGGTTTTCTTTGGGGACCCAAGTTTATAAGAATTTAGCTGAGGCCCATTGGGCTATATCCTATTCAGGTATGGGTTATTGTGAAAAATGGAATTGACAGTTATGATTTTTGGTAGGGGTCATTTGTTAGGTTCCATGTGTTTCAATTATGAAGTTACTATCAACAAAGTCATCATCATAACTATGGTAAGGGAGAAACTCATTATATTGTTCATGGTATAGTCTCTCAAAATAGTTCTATATGACCATTGGGTATTTTTTGTTCTATAAAAATTAATGTATTTAATCGTACCTCTAGAATGGTTTAATATAGTAAAGGGCCTATTGAGATGACTCCAGATATAAGAGAGTACCAATTTAGTGGTACACCATGACAAGTACATTTGAATCATAGAATTGAAGATTTTGTGTTGGCAATGGATTCCACTATTTGGTTGATGAGTTGGCCTATGTAGTGGCTAATACGTACATATGTAAAAATTAGTGAGATTATAAATGATTAAAAAAAGATTTTTTGGTGAAGATTTACTTCAATATATGTGAAAGAAATACACAATAATAACCCAAAAAGTATCATATACGTACATTAACAAGTTAATCATCCATATCAATTTTGGGCCCTCTTAATTTTTTAGGGAGAAAGGGGACATCCATGAAAGTGATGCAGTCATCTCGATTAAGGATTCACATCTGTTTCACCATTTGGTATCTGATAGAAATATTGTGGATTCCTTTTATGATATGAATATATGTGTGGGTTCTCATATTGAAAAATAATTCATATCAGTTTCAAAATTTTTATCTCACAACATCTTGTAATAGGTCAGTGTCCAACAGGGTTTGTAGAACTAAAAACAACGAAAAATTATCATATATGTGATGATTTGTGGACCTACTTTCCCACGGCTTGTTATTTTTAGGTTACTTAGCCAACAGTTCTTTAGAAATATCGTTGGTCAAGGGGATAGAAATTTTGGCTAGTCACATCCTTTTTGGGGTGATATATTTTATATTCCATGACTCTCTTATATATTTATGATATGTTCATGAGTCAGTTCTTCTTTACCTAGTGTGATAGGGATCACCTAAATTAATGATCAATTTTGAACATGGATAGGTCAGAAAAAATCATAATATATCTGAGGTTCCCCCTTAATTGATGGATTAGTATGAATCCAAAGTTCTCCATCAATGTTACCATTTTATACAGGGATCAAGTTTTATTATATTTTATGTCATTATGACTCTATTTTTAGTCAATAAGGTTATGATCTCGAAACTTTACTATCTTCCAGGGAGACATTAATTGTTTTGTTGTTGGGATCAAACCCATAAATGGTATTCCTATATATCCCTATTAAAGGAATCCAATACCATGTAGTTGGGTTTCACATAATGTGAAGGAACAAATTTTAAGGTTATGTGACGAGGTCCAAAACATGTAGTTTAATTTCATATGTTAAATAAGATTACGAGGAGGGTTCCTAGAATATTTTTCATGTGGGAAATATGTTTAGGTTGCCTGAGGGACCCAAAAGTTATTTGTTCTCCCTGGTGGGTGCCTGAAATTTCTATGGATATGACCTAATAAGGATGGTTATGAATTGTAATCAAAAGGAAGGTGGACCACTTGGTTGAATATGACACTACATGGAATGTAATTCATAAAACATTAGCGTAAATTCAGGAGATGGGTTTGGACATGAGGGAGGATTTTTACGTATCCCAATTAGGAATCAAATACAATGTAGATCTAATGGGTTGGGGCTTACAACTATTTAATGAAACACTCTAAATCATGTTTTTAGGGATTAAACATAGGAGGATTCCCATTTGAGAATGGTTGGGGTACAGACCTAATAGGTGGGACATGTTTCTGGAACCATGAAGAAGGTCTCGAATCAGGGTGTTTTGTTATTTATTATTGGGGAAAACACTTGTAAGGATGGCCAATTGACATTTGGGAACATGAAGATGTCATTATTGCCTATAACCTCTAAGACAACATGATTCATGATAAATGTGAGAAACAAGAGGAAATCGTATATTTTATGATCACATGGTCCAATTTTTCCATAGGTTGATAGCTGTAAAAGCGCAATGGGAGAGGGAATGAAAGGGATTTGAATACCATATCCTCTCATTCTTTCATATCCTAGGCCCAAAGGGAGAGAGATAAGGGGATTTTAATGTTCCTATCTAAAACTACCCATACTTTATATACATTGTTAATAATTTAAAATTTCTGTACACTTATTACAACATTTAACAAAACAATGAAAGGACTGTATAGGTATAGTGTCTTTAGAAACTGGGAAACATAAACAACTTGTTCATAAAGCATCTACGTTGTCTCCCATTTATTTCATCATGTCTAGAGTCCCTTTTCTCATATACTACTTAATAACCTTCTTCCTAAACTAGGGAAAGAAAACATATAGAAGGGTGAGCTCAAATTATCAGTAAGGGTAAACAAAAGAAATATGAATCACATCATATTCATAAGAACTTAACATTTTGGAAATCTTAACCAGCAAAATAGATCATAATTTCATAATAATGGGATAAATCATAGTAGTGAAATGTAATACCAATAATCATAACTTAAAACATGAAACTTTGTGGCATACACACATAATCATAGAGAATCATTTCTTATTAGTCAAGACTCATTGCCAAGACTATCTTAGCGGACAAAGTCCATTTCTGTATCGAGTTCACTCCTCGTTTCAGTCCTGTTTCACTGAACCGGATTAACCTTCCGTTCCAGCCATGTCTATATTATGAGATATAAATCATTACCCAAAGCATTGGAGGGAGATAGAGGTCCCACCCATCTCGGAATGAAACCATTATTATTTGTTCCACAAAATCATAAATCATACATCATAGCATAACCCATGTAATAAAAATGGGATTCTTAAACATCATGACATAATAACATAATCCATATAATATAAAAGGACATAATAAAATTAATTCCATCATAACATAATAAAATAAATATAAATATAGGGATAGAAATAGAACCCTATATTATCTTAGATGGAAAATAATTTTGATATAACACTTGAACTCTATTCTTGAGGAAAATATCTTTTCTACTTCAAAAACATTTTTCCTTTATTAACATGTCATTAAATTTTAAACTAAAATAATTTGAATAAAAATAAACATGAAGCTTGTAAAAGAAGCTTCATTGAAATAATGTTCTAAAAATCCATTCAGACTGTATAAGTAAAAAATAGAACATTCTTCTCGTACTTTGGCCGGAAAAGTCAAAAAGTACCTCGTACGAAAAACGGAAAAAGATTCATTTCATATGTTTTACTAAAAACTCTACAAAGAATAAAATTGTAGTAGGATAGAAATAATATTACATATTGAGGAAACATGTATGTGGATGATAAATATTCCCCAGTAAATTCAGAAGTATAAATAATCTCAGATAAAAATGAGATTGCGATATTTTCCCTTACCATAGGTCTGATTTGCTTCGCAAGTGTCCGAACCTCCTGTATAATGATTTAAACAATGTCATTGACTTATTCCAGAATCATAATCATTGTTATGATAACATATATGGTCATATTACTAGCTTTTTATTAGTAATATTTCATTGTTACTTGTTATTCGGGTGTTTATTACTTTTTGTTCTTATGCATGTTTTGTCGAATAAATTATTATTCTTCTCTTTAGGTTATAGATACCTCATCTAAATAATGCTATAAGTGTTATATATATCATATTTATTAATTCAATTAATTTATATAATCATTATGTACTGAAGATCATGTAGAACGAGTCGCATCACATTGTGGAGACGGTAGGACATACGTATGCACGAGCGATTATATCGTTCCCATGATCGTGGAATTGTATTTAAGTGTACATATACTTCTTTAGAATCAACATCACTTTAAAATAATCATATATAGTTATTATCTACATTATTATACCCATCCAAGTAAGGTGGTGGTGGAAAATATATTACATCATGGCGTGGAGACGGTATTCTGTACGTACGCACACGCGGTGATTTTCGTTTTCCGTAGGATGGATAGATGGTGAAATAGGGTTGTTTCATACTTATAATAACATATCAGTATATGAGTGATACTGATGTTATTACTTCATAATTAAAAAACTAAATAAGAAGAAGTATAATAAGAAATAATGTTGAAAGAATCAGTAACATACATTACCTCTTCTTTGAAGCGCCTCTTCTTAACCTTCTCTTAGGGCACTAAATATGGTCTTTGAAGAAGACTAGTACCTCTAGGATGTTTCTAGGGAAGTGGAGAAGATAAATTGGCCGGGGTTGTCCACACTAGAAGGCTTAATGTGGTGTATGGAAGAGTGGGAGGAGGTTCCCTTTTATAAGGGAAAAGAGGGGCACCATTGGAAAAACTAAAAATATTATTTTATTATAAAGTCATATTCGGTTCTTTAATAGCTCCAAATTGATTTATTTCGAAGCTATGGTAAGGATGGGTCGAAATACTCTCAACCAATAGATTTTAGAATGTTGAGTTCATTATATTAACCTTATCTTTTAGTTTTAACTCTTAGTTAATAAGATTGACATTACCATGTATCTTTTTATATTTATATTATATAGTTAATAAATTTACCATATACATCCATGCGACCCCCAAGGGGTTCATTAATGATACTCCTATCATGATATAAGTATTTTGGCAGAACTATAGTTTTTTAGGAATATAATAACAATTAATAATATAATTTTTTTAAATGCTATTTTATGTCAATTTTGACACTTTTTGGTAATAGATTTTTGTGAAAATCATAACAGCATGATTAATTCGAAAAAAGTTAATTAAATCAATGGTAATATGTCATATTAACCTATAAAATTATTAGAATTCATAAAAAGTCTCAAATTACAATTATTTGAGTATTTATAACATCTAATAAGATAATTACTACATCATCATTATGTCATAAATAAATTAAATTATTTAATGTCTAAAAATTATAAAAGTCAAAAAGTACCTCGTACGAAAAACGAAAAAGGATTACATTCATATCTTTTACTAAAAACTCACCAAAGGGAAAAATTGGATTTAAAAAATTGTAGTAGGATAGAAATAATATTACATATTGAGGAAACATGGATGTGGATGATAAATATTCCCCAATAAATTCGGAAGTATAAACAATCCCAGATAAAAATGAGATTGCTAGATTTTCCCTTACCTTAGGTCTGATTTGCTTCACAAGTGTCCGAACCTACTGTATAATGATTTAAATAATGTCATTAAATTATTCCAGAATCATACTCATTGTTATGATATCATATATGGTCATATTTCTTTCTTCTTATTAGTAATATTTCGTTGTTACTTGTTATTCGGGTGTTTATTACTTTTTGTTCTTATGCGTGTTTTGTAGTATAAATTCTTATTCTTCTCTTTAGTTTATAGATATCTCATCTCAAGAATGGTATTAGTGTTATATATATCATATTAATTCATTCAATTAATATATATAACCATTATGTAATGAAGATCATGTAGAACGAGTCGCATCACATCGGGGAGATAGTAGGCCATACGTACGCACGAGCGATGATATCGTTCCCATGATCGTGGAATTGTATTGAAGTGTATGTATACTATCTCAGAATTAATATAACTTTAAAATAATAATATATATTTATTATCTACATTATTATACACATCCAAGTATGGTGGTGGTGGAAAATAGATTACACCACGGCGTGGATACGGTATTCTGTACGTACGCACACGCGGTGATTTTCATTTTCTGTAGGATAGATAGATGGTGAAATAGGGTTGTTTCAAACTTATAATAACATATCAGTATATGAGTGATAATTATGATATTACTTCATAATGAAACAACTAAATAAGAAGAATTATAAGAAGAAATAAAGTTGAAAGAATCGGTAACGGACATTACCTCTTCTTTGAAGCGCCTCTTCTTAACCTTCTCTTAGGGCACTAAATATGGTCTTTGAAGAATACCGGGACCTCTAGGATGTTTCTAGGGAAGTGTAGAAGATACATTGGTAGAGGTTGGCCGATCTTGAAGGCTCAAAGTGGTGTGAGGAAGAGAGGGAGGAGGTGCCCTTTTATAAGGGAGGAGAGGGGCACCTTTGGAAAAACAAAAATTATTATTTTATTATAAATTCATATTCGGTTTTTTAATAGCTCTAAATTGATTTATTTCAATGCTAAGGTGGGGATGGGTCGAAATACTCTCAAAAAATACATTTTATAAAGGTTTGGTCATTAAATCAACCTTATCTTTTAGTTTTAACTCTTAGTTAATTAGATTGACATTTACCATGTCACTTTGTTTTTTATATTATATAGTTAATAAACATACCATATACATCTTAGATACCCCCAATGGGTCCATTAATGATACTACTATCATGATATAAGTTTCTTGGCCGAACCATATATTTTTAGGAATATAATAACAATTAATAAGATAATATTTGTTTTAAAAGCTATTTTATGTCAATTTTGACACTATTTGGTAATAGATTTTTTTGAAAATCATAACAGCATGAATATTTCGAAAAAAGTTAATTAAATCAATAATAATATGTCATATTAACCTATAAAATTATTATAATTCATAAAAAGTCTCAAATTACATTTATTTGAGTATTTATAACATCAATTATGTTAATATTTCACTAATAAGATAATTACTGCATCATAATTGTGTCATACATAAATTACATTATTTAATGTCTAAAAATTATAAATAAAATACCATTATGTTGGAAAGATTTTTATCTTTCTAATTAATATTTATAGTCGAATTTATCTTATGTATAACCCTATATTAGAAATGTTTTATTTATTAAACATTGATTTTAACTCTTTTAACTCTTCTTTAAATAAAATAATATTAAATGTCCTAATCTAATCCCAGTGGACCTAAATGGTCATATTTTATTCCTAAGGATTTTTTTGTCGAATAATACTTATAAAATAAAATTAGGACATGTGTTATGGTAATAATTATATCATGTTTACCCTTAATTACCCTATTTACTTTTAACCGTGATAAAAAAGTAAAAGTTACTATTCACCAAAAATTATTCTCATCTCATTGAACCACATTTTAGTACTTTATATTAACTGTGTCTCTAGGATTTTTGAAATTCCACTCACAGAAGCGATAAAATTATGTTTTATGTGAATTTGCAAATTCTCCTAGGAGGTGGGTAAAAGACGGTGAAAAGTTCAATAAAATTTTTTATATCTAAAATTATTATAAAATGACTCCAATGAATTAATTTGAACTTATATAGGTATTATGTATCAATTTTGACCTCAAATAAATTTAAATAAAATAAATAATTATTTAAATAAAAATTCGGTTTTTAAATATTAACCTAGTGTTTTCACTATTCATCAAAAATTGAATGTTTTCAGAAAAATACCAAAATTTCACCCTAGGATAATTTCGATATTCCAAATCCAATAATGAAGTGAATTTAAAAAAATAAAATTTCATATAGTGGGTATTACTATTCATAATGGCTATTTTTAATAATATTTTAACAGCATATCGTTGTTTAGTGAAACTCGGTATTGTGTACAACGCAAGGTATCGAGGAAGGTTGCGATTGCGTGTAAAGCAAGCCAAGATAGTGTTGTGTGTAGTGAAAGATTCCTTTGATGATGTATATAACATAAAAACAAAATATTTCTCATAAAAATCTCGGGTGTTATATTCTACCACCCTTAAAATGAATTTCGCCCTCAAAATTCATCACTTTGTATCAAACAGATGAGGATACCTCTCCCTCATCATATCCTCAAGCTCCCATTTAGCTTCTTCTAATTGGTGGTTCCTCCATACAACTTTAACCAAGCGAGTGGTCATGTTCTGTAGGACTTTTTCGCTACGATTCAGAATCTCTATCGGCTATTCATCATAAGAATGATCTTTCCCCAGCGGTTAAACATCTGAGATGAGTACATGTGAAGGATCGGGTATGTACTTTCTCAGGAGAGATACATGGAACACATCATGAACTTGAGAGAGATTCGGTGGAAGTAAAAATCGGTAAGCTACCTTCCCAACACGATCCAGTATTTTGAAAGGACCGATATACCTAGTTCTCAACATTCCCTTCTTTCAAAATCTCCTTACTCTCTTCCAAGGAGATATTCGTAAGAACACTTTATCACCCACATAAAACTGTAGGTATTTTTTTCGGTTGTCGGCATAACCTTTTTGTCGACTCTGAGCTGCTCTTATGTGTTGTTGAATAGATCAGACCTTTTCTGCCATCTCATCAACAAGATCAGGTCCTAATAGCTTTCTTTCCGCAACTTCATCCCAACATGTTGGAGTCTTTCATTTCTTTCCATAGAGAGATTCATAAGGAGCAATTTGAATACTGGAGTGAGAGCTATTATTATAAGAAAATTCCACTAAAGGTAGGTGTTGATCCCAGCCAACTTTGAAATCTATAGAGCAAGCTCCCAACATATCTTCTAGAGTTTGAATTGTCCTCTTAGACTGACCGTCTATCTGAGAATTATAAGCAGTGGTGAAACTCAACTATGTATCCAGAGTATGCTGAAGACTTCACCAAAACATTGGGGTAAACCTCGAATCCCGATCAGATATAATGGAAAGTGGTACTCCATGAAATCTTACCACTTCTTTTACATATATCCTGTCAAGATTATCCAGAGAGAAATCCTCTCTAATAGCAATGGAGTGTTCCGACTTTGTAAGACGATCAACTATGATCCAGATAGCATTATTTCCATTGGATGTTTTAGGAAGTCTGGTGAAAAAGTCTATAGTGATTTTTTCCCTTTTCTATTCGAGTATGGTTAATGGTTGTAACATCCCCTTAGAATTCTCTCTCTCGGCTTTAACATGCTGACAAACCAAGCATCGAGCGACATATTCAACAACATCTCTTTTCATGCCATCCCACCAGAAGTACTCTTTCAGGTCCCTATGCATCTTCGTGCTTCCAGGATGAATAGAGAATGAAGAACTATAAGCCTTATCCAGTAGCTCCTTCTTTAATTCTAGGATGGGAGGAACACAAACCCGGTTCCTGAACCTTATTATCCCATCAAAATCATGGTTGAGTTTAGGAACATTTCTCACCTTCTTTAGTAACTCTACATCTTCTTTCTGTGCCTCTCAAATCTTCACATGTATAGATGGTTGAATATTAATTTGAGAAAGATATTATTTTCCCCTTCCATTATAATTCCAAGATCCATCCTTTGTAAATCCCTAAATATTGGATCTTTTGTGATCCTCATCATGGATAAGCTAGCATGGTCTTGTCCACTTAATGCATCTGCCACCTTTTTTCCTTTCCTAAGGTGGTAATGAATTGAGCAGTCGTAATCCTTAATCAGCTCCAACCATCTTCTTTGGCGCATATTCAGCTCCTTTTGTGTGAAAATATACTATAAACTTTTATGATCAGTATAAATATCACACCATTCTCCATAAAGATAATTCCTCCAAATATTTAATGAAAGGTTTACCACATCTAACTCCAAATCATGTGTTGGGTAATTTTTCTCATGGATTTTCAACTGTCATGAGGCATAAGCTATCACAATATCATTTTGCAAAAGAACACACCCCAACCCCTTCTTGGATGCATCACTGTAGATCACAAACCTTTCTCCACTACAAGGATTTGTGAGTATAGGTGCACTGGATAACCTTATTTTAATCTCCTTGAAATTCTCTTCTCATTCCTCCGTCCACACGAACATAACTCCTTTTCGAGTCAACCTGGTGAGTGGGTTAGATAATTGTGAAAAATCATTCACAAAACGTCGATAATATCCAGCCAAACCAAGAAAACTTCGGATCTCAGTTACTGTTGTTGGTCTCGACCATCTTTAAATAACCTCTGTTTTTTATGGATCCACAGATATCCCCTCTTTTGAGATTATGTGACCCACAAATGCAACATTTTGAAGCCAAAATTCACACTTGGTAAATTTGGAATAAAGCTTCACCTTTCTTAGGGTATTCTATACAATTCTCAAGTGATCTTCTTGTTCTTACTTTCTCTATGAATAGACAAGAATATCGTCTATATAGACTACCACAAACTGATCAAGATAGTCTCTAAAGACTCTATTCATCAAATCCATGAAGATAGCAGGGCCATTAGTAAGACCAAATGGAATCACTATAAATTCATAGTTTCCATACCTTGTACGGAAAGCCATATTTGGTATATCCTCCCTTTTGGCCCATAATTGATGATACCCTGAACGAAGACCAATCTTGGAAAATTGTCGAACTCCACGTAGTTGGTCAAATAAGTCATCAATGCATGGGAGATGATATTTGTTCTTGATAGTGATCTTGTTAAGTTCTCGATAATCAATGCAGAGTCTCATTGATCCTTCTTTCTTCATAACAAGTAGAACAGGTGCTCCCCAAGGTGACGCACTAGGGCGTATGAATACTTTATCAAGATTCTCTTGGAGTTTCTTCTCCAATTCCTGCAACTCAATTGGGTCCATTCTATAAGGTGTCTTTGAAATAGGAAAAGCACCCGGTACGAGTTCTACTGAAAACTCAACTTCACGATTTGGTGGAAGACCATGAAATTCCTCTGGAAAGAGATCATCTAACTCTCGTACAATGGGAATATTCTTAATCGTGAGTTTCTATCCAACCATTTGAGATAAATAACCTTCATTTAGTGGAATCAAGACCCATAAGATGGAATAAATTTCCACTGGATGGTTATGTTCATCCTTGCATCGAGAGACGATCATATATTGATCTGGAATATGAAATATGACTTCCCTTATTGGAAAATTTATATGAGATACATATAAAGAAAGCCAATCCATGCCAAGAATCATATCAAATTCCACTATAGGAAGGATCACAAGATTTGTAGGAAGCACTTTCCCACAAACTTCAATCGGAGAAGAATCATAAACTTTTGATGCGACTGTTGTGCCATTTGGTGTTGTCACAGCTAACTCAACATCTAATTGTTGAGATAATGTGGTGATACCATTAGAAAATGTTTCATAAATAAAAGATTGGATGGATCCAGAATCAAATAAAACTTTTTCTACTTTAGAGTGGATAGTAAGTGTACCTTTCACCACTTCGTTATCATACTCCCCATCGCTGATAGAAATTGCTTGTGAAATTCCTTTATCTTTAGCCTTAAGAGTTTTCTGAAGTCGATCATCATAAAAAACCCTTGGATTACAACATTTATTATCATATTGCCCCATTTCCTTGCACTTTTAACGTTGAAGTGTAGGAGGTGCACTCTGTGTAGCATTTTATTTTTTCGCATCACTAGACATCTTATTCCCATCATTACGGCATTCAAATGCCTGATGACCTTCTTTTCCACATTGGAAACATTTACTTGTCCCTTTAAGACAACTCCCTCCATGTTTCTTTCCACACTTTGAGCATAATGGAAAACTCATATTCTTTTCAGTGTGCTCTCTAGATTTTCCATTGAATTCCATTTTCCTCTTCTTACCAAACCCATGTGACTGATGGTTTACTACAATCTCTGTCTCAACCTTGAGATCACATCGAATGATTTCCTCGCATCTATTGAAGTCCCTTATGGATAACGCCCTTCGAAGACTTGGTTTTAAGCCACTAAATAATCGGTCGATATTACTCTTAGGTTGGATAATAATCCCATAAGCGTACCTTGCATGTCTTGTAAAATATGCTTTGTAGGTACCAATAGATTTATCATCATTTTGCTTTAGTTCAAGAAACTTCTCCTCCATCTTTGTTCGATGAATATGAGGGAAGTACTTATTGAAAAATAAGTTCTTGAACTCGTCCCATTCCATGGACTCAATTTCATCTCTTGGCCTCGTATTCTTGATAAGATTCCACCATTGATCAGCTTCACCTTCCAAATGATATACTGCTAAGATGACATTATCATGTTCAGAACATTGAAGAACTGAAAATATATTTTCCGTACTACTGATCCATTGTTCAACAACTATTGGATAAGTAGACCCGCTGAATGAGGGTGGACATTGCCTCATGAAGGATTCAATAGAATGTTTCTCCTTCCTTTGTTCGTTTGGAAGTCGTGCATGATTCATATCTTGAGAATGTTGTCTGAGCATGGCCACAAGATTTTGCATTCCATCCCCCATAACGTTTGGTTTCTCAGAGGGACAATCATTTGATTGCACGTTGCATTCCACATTAACACGGTTCCTTTGGGTTCCATCCATTGACTAAAACCAAGAAGAATACTGTGAGAAATACTAATTATCATAGGAAAACCAGATAATAGAGAATAAAATTTTACACTCAAGGTCTTATCTTAGGTTATTCATGGACATTTCTAAAACACTATGATTGTGTTCTATGCTTAGATATATCCTTAGGGTTCTTACTAAGGCTTTCACATCCTAGTTTGAAAAGGTTGACTATACCTTTCCTCTAATACAAACTATAACGAACCATACATTACATACATTGTTAATAATTTAAAATTAAAGTAGACTTATTAAAAAATATATCAAAACCATGAATGGACCGTATAGGTATAGTGTCTTTAAAAATTGGGAAACCAAAACAACTGGTTCATAAAGCATCTACATTGTCTCCCATTTATTTCATCATTTCTAGAGTCCCTTTTGGAATATCCTACTCAATAACCTTCTTCCTGACCTGGGGAATGAAAAAAATACAAAAGGGTGAGGTCAAATGCTCAGTAAGGGTAAACAAAAGAAATATCAATCACATCATATTAATAAGAACGAAACATTTTGCAAATCATAACCAACAAAATAGATCATCATTTCATAATCATGGGATAAATCATAGTAGTGAAATGTAATCCCAATAAACATAACTTAAAACAAGAAACTTTTTAGAATACACAAATAATAATAGAGAATCATTTCTTAGTATTCAAGACCCATTTCCAAGACTATCTTACCGGACAAAGTCCATTTCTGAACCGAGTTCACTCCTCATTTCAGTCCTGTTTCACTAAACCGGATGAACCTGCTGTTCGAAACATGTCTATCTTATGAGATATAAATCTTTACCCAATACATTGGAAGGATATATTGGTCCCACCAATCTCATAATGAATCCATTATTATGTGTTCCATAAAATCATAAATAATTCATCATAGCCTAACACATGTAATAAAAATGGGATTCTTAAACATCATGCCATCATAACATAATCCATATAAGACAAAAGGACATTATAAAATTAATTCCATCATAAAATAATCAAATCAATGTAAAAATAGGGATAGAAACATAAACCTATATTATCTTAGATGGAAAATAATTTTGATAAAACACTTGAACTCTATTATTTAGGAAAACATCCTTTCTACTTCAAATTTGTTTCCCTTTCTTTACATGTCATAAAATTTTAATCTAAATAAGTTGATTAAAAATAAACTTGAAAACTTGTAAAGGAAGATTCATGGAAATAATGTTATAAAAATTTATTCAGGCCATATAAGTTAAAAAAAGAACATTCTTCTCGTAATCTGGCCGGAAAAGTCAAGAAGTACCTCGTACGAAAAATGACAAAAGATTAATTTCATATCATTTACTAAAAACTCACCGAAGGGTAAGCTTGGATTTAAACAATTGTCATAGGATAGAAATAATATTATATATTGAGGAAACATGGATGTGGATGATAATTATTACCCAGTAAATTCGAAAGTATAAACAATCTCGGATAAAAATGAGACTCCGAGATTTTTCCGTACCTTAGGTCCGATTTGCTTCGTATGTGTCTGAACCTCCTGTATAATGATTTAAATAATGTAATTGACTTATTCCAGAATAATACTCATTGTTATTATATCATATATGGTCATATTGTTAGCTTCTTATTAGTAATATTTCATTTCTACTTGTTATTCGGTTGTTTATTACTTTTTGATCTTATGCGTGTTTTGTCGAATAAATTCTTATTCTTATCTTTAGGTTATCGATACCTCATTTCAAGAATGTTATTAGTGTTATATATATCATATTTATTCATTAAATGCATTTTTATAATCATTATGTAATGAAGATCATGTAGAATGAGTCGCATAACATCGTGGAGACGGTAGGCCGTACGTACTCACGAGCAATGATATCATTCCCATGATCGTGGAATTGTATTGAAGTGTATGTACACTATTTCAGAATCAATATCAATATAAAATAATCATATATAATTATTCTCTACATTATTATACCCATCCAAGTAAGGTGGTGGTGGAAAATAGATTACACCACGGCGTGGAGACGGTATTCTGTACATACGCACGCGCGGTGATTTTCATTTTCCATAGGATGGATAGATTGTGAAATATGGTTGTTTCATACTTATAATAAAATATCTATATATTTATTGATACTGATGTTATTACTTCATAATGAAACAACTAAAGAAGAATAAGTAGAAGAAGAAATAAATTGGAATGAATCGGTAACAGACATTACCTCTTCTTTGAAGCGCCTCTTCTTAACCTTCTCTTAGGGCACTAAAGATGGTATTTGAAGAAGACCATGACCTCTATGATGTTTATTGTGAAGTGGAGAATATAAATTGGTAGGGTTTGGCCGAGCATGAAGGCTCAATGTGGTGTGAGGAAGAGAGGGAGGAGGTGCCCTTTTATAATGGAGGACAGGGCACCTTTGGAAAAAAAATATTATTTTTTCATAAAGTCATATTCTATTTTAAATAGCTCAAAATTGATTCATTTAGAAGCTAATGTTGGGATGGGTCGAAATCATCTCAACCAATAGATTTTAGACAAGTTTAGGTCAATATATTATCCTTATCTTTTAGTTTTAACTCTTAGTTAATTAGATTGACATTACCATGTCACTTTGTATTTTTATATTATATAGTTAATAAACATACCATATACATCCAAGCGACCACCAATGGTCCATTAATGATACACCTATCATGATATAAGTCTTTTGACCGAACATTATATTTTTAGGAATATAATAAAAATTAATAATATAATATTTGTTTTAAAAACTATTTTATGTAAATTTTGACACTATTTGGTAATTGATTATTTTTGAAAATCATAACAGCATGATTAGTTCGAAAAAAGTTAATTAAATCAATACTGATATTTCATATTAACCTATAAAATTAGTTTAATTCCTAAAAAGTCTCAAATTACATTTATTTGAGTATTTATAACATAAATTATGTTAATATTTCATTAATAAGATAATTACTCCATCATTATTGTGTCATAAATAAATTGAATTATTTAATATCTAAAAATTATAAATATAATATAATTATGTAGGAAATATTTTTATATTTGTAATGAATTTTTATAGTCAAATTTATCTTATGTATATCCCTATATTAAAAATGTTTTAGTTATTAAACATTGATTTTAACTATTTTATCACTTTTTATAAATAAAATAATATTAAATGTCCTAACCTAATCCAAGTGGACCAAAATGGTCATATTTTATTCCTAAAGTTGTTTTTGGTCGAATTAAACTTATCCAATAGAATTTTTACATGTGTTAGGGTAATAATAATATCATTTTTACCATTAATTACCCTATTTACTTTTAACCGTGGTAAAAAAAGTAAAAAGTTACTATTCATCAAAAATTATTTTCTTCTCATTGAACCACATTTTAGTCCTCGATATTAACCGTGTCTCTCAGATTTTCGAAATTCCACTAACAGAAGTGGTAAAATTAATGTTTTATGTGAATTTGAAAATTCTTCTAGGATGTGGGTAAAAGATGGTGAAAAGTTCAATAAAATTTTTATACATCTAAACATAGTATAAAATAACACCAATGAATTAATTTGAACTTATATAGGTATTATGTATCAATTTTGACCTAAAATAAATTAAAATAAAATAAATAATTATTTAAATAAATAGTTGGTTTTTAAAAAGTAACCTAGTGTTTTCGCTATTCATCAAAAATTGAATGTTTCAGAAAAATACCAAAATTTCACCCTAGGATAATTTCAATATTCCGAATCAAAAAATGAAGTGAATTTTGAAAAATAAAATTTCATATAGTGGGTATTACTATTCATAATGGCTAGTTTTAATAATATTTTAATAGAAAATCGTTGTTTAGTGAAACTCGGTATTGCGTACAACCCAAGCTATCGAGAAAGGTTGCGATTGCGTGTAAATTATGCCAAGCTAGTGTTGTGTGTAGTGAAAAATTCCATTGATGATGTATATAACATAAAAAATACATTTCTCATAAAAATCATGGGTGTTACACTATCTCCCTTATTATTGTTTGGAAATTGGGGTACTCAGATTTATTGATGTATCGATCTTTGGATCATGAAGGAAAGGAGGAGAAATAGTGTCACCTCCCAAAAGAATGACTTGGGGAATACTCCGAGAGGGATTCCCTTATATTAGTTAATGGTAAGAGAGATGTATCTAGCACCTATAATCATCGAAGGTAATGGATAATGCTTCCCCGTTTCCCTAAAATATATAGGTTCACATGCGAACATCCATGCTTTAAACCCTTGTTACCATTGAATTGTAGACATTAAAACATTCCAAGGGACCTTCTTGTATAGGTGGTTACCAATAGAACTATTATTACTAGGGTTATGTACACTTTAGAGGACATGATGAGGTTCATGATGATCAGATCATACATATCTAGCTGATTTGGAAGAGTCCTTGTCCAGATTCTATTATAATGGTTTTCATAGGCACTAAGGTTGGGGTTGATGGTACGAAAAAGGGTAGTAATGAGATTTGTAGCGGATAAAGTTGAAGGATTCCCCTTTATATATTTTATCTTCTTATGTGAGATTGGGTTGAATGAATTTATCTTGTTACTATATGGGTAAGGGATTATTTTGTTTAGTGTTGTTCCATGCATACCTGGGTTCCATCCACATAGAGTGATGCTACGCGGCTCTAGGTTCCACCCACGTAGATTGTTGATACATGGTCTCATGTTCCTCCTAAATAACATTTTTCTATGTGGGTTAGGGATAACTCAAAGTTTATTTTTAATTTTTGGGGAGGTTTTACACCAATGGTCCATCATATTAAGCTCCATGTAATGATTTACTCAAATTTTATTGTGTTTGCTGATGGTCGTGTGAGTTGTTTTTTTCCAATAATATGTGGTTGGTTTATGTACTCGGAATAAATGGATCTCTCTCAATTCTACTCTGAGTCTTATCTATTTCATGTGTCTTCTACTCAATTTTTTTTATTTACCCATAGGGTCATTTATATAATGAACTCGGGAACTAGATACAAGGACAGTTAGCCATTTGTGGTGGGCCGCAATGGTTGGGTTTCCATCCCAATTAAGGATGTTTTATCCCATGAAAGATTTCATTTATAGGGCGTATAAAAGACCATCATCAAATGAAAAATATTCTCCATTAATTACTTTGGCCATTTCTAGATGGTGGAAATCATCGTCCAACCTCACAAATGATTTGATTTTGTGTTCATGCAATAGCGGTACCATATCACCCTATGAATGAATTCATTCGTTGGATGCCTTGTAGAGTGCTAGAATGCCATCCAGAGTTGTGGTATGCATAACAAGTATTTCTATGCAGATAATTACCCTTAATTATGGATTCATCGCCTTTTATAATTTCCTAAACATCATTTTATGTCTTTGGGATCTTTTTTTCCGTTAGCAAATTCATAGAATTCATTCCTTCTTCTATATGGTGTTTTCAAGGCCCTGTAGTATCAGGGAAAAGTTATGTTATTTTTTGGAATTAAAAATGTGATTATTTGAGTATAGATCCTTATATTTCTACAAATCCAACAAATTTATAGATTTTATCGAACAAGTACTAGAAGATCCAGACTGAATCACTCAACAGTATCCCATCATGAAAAAAAGAAGACCACATTAACACCTTCACATACTCTAAAGGTTTTGACTAGTTGTGATGGAATACATTATCTGTTGTGATGACTATTCCATTTATATAATAAAGATAAATAAAAAATAAATATCCAAAAATATCCAAAAAATATATTCAGAGTGAGAATAATGAATAAATACATTCATGTTATAGAAAATGTAATACAGATTTATATTCATAAATGTTAATTGATCACCCTCCTATCTAACCAAATATACACAATAAAAAAAATATTATAATACTCATAGCGGCTCTCCTACCATACTTGAGACGCACATAAACCCAATTTCCAAATATATGTAATTATTCTCTAGTATGATCCACTACAGAACAAGTTGTTAGACATATACAATATACTATAGGTTGTAATATATACTAAAATTGTCGGGCAGGGTGTGAACGATAAATCAATATAGTTTCCCACCAAGTACCATTATATTCATTTTCAAATACATGTGTTTTACAAAGGATAATAAATAACATAAATGTAACATCACATAAGCATTTACCTAAAGTCATTATCTGATATGCAAGGCACCACAATACTCAACACTACTAGAATGGATCATCGTTATAGAAGTAACCATATGATGCTTCAAAAATAGACCCATACCCAAATAATATTGTTGGTTTTCTTAATAATTCTCATCCAATAATTGATGTTACATGATACTTTATATTAACAAGTCCAACCATATCTATTATTTTTCTGGTATGGTCCATACCAAGCATTACACACATTATTCAAAGTCTCAACCTCTACCCTCAACATCAGGGTAGGTTGAAAAACCGTATCATGGTCATATATCTTCTCACATAGAGAGGTCCATGCCAAAAAATTCTTACTCTTGGCATGGAAAATCTCTAGCCATTCAACATATAAATTCAACTACTCCACTCTCTCATGCAATGTCATACACAACATCACATTCTACCTCACATCCAAAATGCGTCCCTTATCACTCAACGTGGTATTTTGATGACCTTCTAACTCATAGGGAATCCAAAAATCTAAATATATACCACATACCAACCTAGACTATACATTCTCACCCAATGTGGTATTTATATTAACTCCCCACTCATGGTTTGGTTATAAATCTTGTCTCACCATCAATCATGTCATTATAATCACTCCCATATCTATAGTTGGTATTATAAACAAAATTTGGAAAAATGAATTCTCAAATCATGATGGTACTCCTATAACTTTCTCAACTATTCAGTAATCATGAATCCACATCCCAACCAATTCCTCCTCACTCAAGTTAGTGTCATATCTCACCTTTTAACCATTACCTTATCACTAAATTTTGGGTATTATAAACACCTTATCAATATTATTTTCCCCATCTATTCCCTTTATCTACCATAGACATTTTTTTTCACACATAAGAATCAACATGGAGGAAATAAAAGTCTAATCCATAGGTTTACTAACTCAACACCTAGGTTCTAGTCACCCAAGACCATGAACCATATCTTACAGTGAGTCTCATCGTCCATCTAGCCACATATTTTAGTATACTAAAAATAATATTGGTTACATGATCACAAAATAAATAACTCATTGATAATATCATGTCACATATATGGGTATTAATTAGATACATCCACTCCAACCAATCTCCACTTTTCGATAACAACCAGTACACATCATCCCACAGTGTCCTTAGAATCTAAATGCCCAGATTGAGCCTACCCTGAAGAGGTTGGTCCATCTGAAATTCAAATTCATGTATTAAAATATAGTTCCTATAGCATGTAAGTATCCCAATAAAACATTTATTAATACTCTTTAAAAACAATATGTTGATTTGTTATATTATTTTCTTGTCCAAATATATGGGTCCTATATCACATCTACCCTAAGATATCTATCAGACCCAACATCTAGAGTAAAAAACTATATATCACATTATGTCTAACAAATAATCACATATACCACTCATAGTATATACTAAGTCACCCTTCTACTCTCTAGTGGGTTTCCCTCATCATGTGTGGTATGTAAGACCACATCAACAGTCATTCCTATTGCAGAGTCCCTCATGAATATCCAACTAGTCCTAAAAAATTATTCTCTTCCATTCATTCCATATCCTATGTTTTGAGCCATGCCATTAGCCTATTAGAAACTAAACCCACATATATCCCCCCTCGATGATATAGTCGTTTTGAGTTCCCAAAATAACCAAATTACAAATAACCACTTACTCCAAATCTAGGTGGATTAATTCCACCCTATCACAATTCTTATGGTTCTCTAGGTCCCAATCTATATTAATTTGACACATATTTTCATGTAGGAATTCAAAATCAGGCATTAAAAAGCATATGGTTTTATAATATAGGGACTATTTTAACTAAAACATGGAGTTAACTCTATCCATAATTTGTACATCCTTATCAATGCACATAGATGATATTTACATCATCATAGAAACACACAAGCCCCTATCTCAAACCACCACACCTGATAAAATAATTATAATAATTTTACATTAATAAATAAAATTAAAATTAAGTGGAATGATTGCCCAAAACTCAACTAGTAGAATATATTCATGAAACAATCAGGGAATAAAATTACAATATATCATTAGAATATCTTGGTACCTAAAAATGGGGCCATCATTTGAAATCCTAGAGGGAATAAATTCAACATCAAAATGTGTGAATCCCAAGAAAATACACCCATCGATGTACCACTACTAAAACAATGGAAAATTATATGAGTTCATCATTATGGTATGTCCATTATCCACCAAACATAAAAACCCTATCATGTCGGCCCAACTCCACCATGTTCTTATAGATTCATCATCAAACCCCAGCTTACATATAATGAAATCAATATCTAATGAAGTGGAATTTTAATATTGTAAGATGAATAAATTCTTCATTAAATATCTTTATATTATTCCCAAAATACAACCCTCTCCTAAGTGGATTTTATGTGGGATAATGGGGGTAGGATCCAAATTAACATTACCTCCCTTTACAAGGTGTTTTTGACCAAATTCTGAATGGGGCACCTTTAAAATATAAATTCCCTCGAGATTAAAAAAAACTAGAAAAGGGGAAAATTATAGAATAACCCAATGGGAAAACAACAAGATTTCCCAACCATGGATCTAGTAATGGAATGCCTCATAGGGTCATCATGCAATGCCCCTTGAATCTACATTATAACATGAACTCCATTGTTATAATGTGACACACCCATCCTAGTTATAACTGAATCCAATTTTCAAATATTTTATATCATTGTCTCCTCTTTCTAGTTCAAGGCCTTTATTCTCTATATTGTGATTCCTCATCCCATGAAAGGATTCAAATCATGTCATATTGGTAATAGTTTGACATACCTTCTATAAATAAATAAAATGAAATATTTAATGATTCACATTCCACAGATTAAATGTTCATTATTATAGCATGGTACCCTTGGCCCTATAATCACCTTCATATATGAGATACATACCTTTCTGAATACTATTATAGATAAGGATCATCATGAGGTGAAACCCTCACCCACTATGTTACCTTTATAATTATGGATTTTATAATTTCCCAATTATTTTATACATTGGATTCATCACCAAGGAAAGACACCAAAATCCACTATTTGTCCTCTCCTAACCCTTACATGTACACACCCCTTAAAAATTAAACCAGGCCATTCCAACTGAATGTATCTTAAGGTCATGTTTCTTTCATGATTTGGTGCCCCATTCAACTATTTATAATCATGAATTACCCCTTAATCATGGTTTCACCCAAGATTATAATGTATTGAAACTCCAAATATAGTGATAATTAGGTAATAAGGACACCTCAACAATTCTCTATTACTAAAAATGAAATTCTATATGAATTTCATATACTATAATAATGTAATTTGATGAAAACTCTCAATAATAAGTCTTAACATCTTTGAGAAGTACCTAAAAACAATTATAGGCATTAAATCCATCAATTGTCATTTGATATGCTCTTTATTCAATATTTTGAAATAAATTTACCATATCTCAACTACCCATAAAACGAACATGGATATACAATACTTTCCTTAAAAATACAGTTTGATCCTCAAAATACACCCATCTCTCCAAACATGATTCACATGATGTTATTTCCACATCATTGCACCCAATTATATGAAAACACCATTTTTTTTCTTTTGTAAAATTATTATAGAAAATTATTGGTCTCATCGATATACTAACACATATCTTCACCAAATTTTGATGCCTTAATTCCAAGAGTCATCACATAAAATTCCAAATTCTTAAACCAAAGTAAAAAAACATGACAGTCGATGTAATTACCTAGTTGAATTCTTATTAAACTAAATATTCCATAATACAACACCCATGAGAAACATAGCATGTTTGATCTGACTCACTCTAAGATCATTAAAGATTCCAACTAAATCCCAATATATACACTCATACTTCATCCCACATTTCATCAAACTCAAATATATTATTCAAAATGGAACAATACAAATCAGATATAACTCTACACCAATATCTTGGTTCTATATTAAGAAACCATTAATCAGTTTCAATAAATCTATGTACCCACACAAATGAGAAGTATTTATGTTAATAATGTATTAATAATTTTATATATACTACAGTTACTTATTTTTAATGATTAATATATTAATTTTGTGATTTTACAATGTTCAAATACTATATATAATTTCTAATAATTGTTTGGATGAATCTATATTCAAGTTAGTTTACTATTTTAACCATAACTATCACATTATATATTCAAAATCCTCGATTTAATTTTTTGGGGTTCTTTATTCATCTTAGTAAAAATAACTCAACTATAGAATTGTCTAACTCATCCATCTGAATGGCCATATAGAACACATAAGGATGACCACTGAGTTTTTGGATAAAACTGGACTTTCCAAGATGATCGTATTGTTCGAGTCAATATAAAAATAAAAATTTGATGAAACTACTTAATATGTCTGGGGATATCTAGAAACTCTTGTATACAGATTTATAGGCCCAACACAATAATTCAATGTCCCAATTTATGAATGAAATTCTATCACATAATTCAATTAGTGATATCAAAACATCCAAAAATTCATAAATAATTTCCCTCATACACTAGGGGAATTTATATAATTATTTTGAGTAGAAATAAAAGATTTAGCCTAAAAATATTTTAGAATAATTCTTTTATATATCAAGGTAAATTATTTTCTACAACTCAGTCAAATTTTTCCCACAATGAAATATGGGATAATTCTGGACAACAACACATTGTTTGGAAAGATAAAAATAATATTTTATCAAAACGTAAAAATAGACACACAATTTTGAGGGTGAACTACTGAGATCAGAATATTAATCTTTTAAGATGAATATTTCTCCAAATTTATCTATTTAAATTTTCAAATGGTTATTCCTACCTGAAAGCATGTTTTGGAAGGAAAACAGTCCACCACTTTGTCTATAAATACATTCCCCTATACTCCATGATTGCTGTTGGAATTTCAACACTTATTAGGATAAATTGGAATGTCCAAATCCTTACCAAAGGACATAAAGTGCCTTCAAATATCCCGTTTTTACTTTATAAACATCTAATATACTCTTTTTTCATGATATTTTTTCATCCTCTTCCCTATGAAATCTTGCAAGTCTTTGAGTTATAATTTTTTTAATATTAATGAAATACTCTTGATAAAATATTATTCTAATGCACTATATATTTTTTAATAATAATTTTTTAAATGGTTTTTAATCAAGTTGAAAACCATTTATTTTTTACACTTTCTCAATTAATTCAAAGTTTGTATCTAAGTCCCTTCACCATTTGTGTGTCTATTCAACACATAAATATTTTCTAGTCCTATTAATTTTCTTTAAATTTTAACTGATCACAATATACATAATAAAATAGATTCTTTAGTATATAAATTTATGAGTAAATTATCCATCAGTTTGGGTACTAATTTTTCCTTATCAAGTGAAATGTCGGTTTTGGTCACTAAATATTCTTTATGATAACATTGTCTGTCTTAAAACATAAAATTTAATTGATTAATGAAATGATTGGTTTAATATATATATTACATGGATTATTGGAACCATTAATAAAATTCCATAAAAAATTATTTATTTAGTTCGGTACCCTAATTTAGGGTTGCATTAAAGCCTCAATATACGGGAATTATGATCAAAATAATCTTGTGAAGTGGTTGTTCAATTAATAAAATATATATGGAAGATCAAGTATATTGCAATATTAAATCCCATATGATAAAATCACTCCAATAATTATTAAATAATTAAAAAAAATAATATATTAAAAAACCTAATTATTATTACAAAACAATCCCCCCATTCTAAAGAAAAAACAAACACAATTGACTCCAACATATAATACCATCACTGTTGATTTGATCCAAGTGTCGATGTACACATTATAGTATATCACAGACCATTTTAATTATCTATATGTGATAATTTACCTACCTCAAATGGATCCATTTCTAGGGTTGGGAATGTAATTATTCATTCATTTTTAAAAAAATAGAAAAACAGAAAAAATATGTAATAGAAAATCAGAGAGGAAACCACTCCTTCCACATCCTTTCAATTTTCATTGTGAATTCCCCCTCGCCTCCAAAATATTACCTCATATTTTTTGACCCTAAAATTTATTTAACTGTTCACTTATATAGGAATAACATAATGGATTATCAAAACACACAATACCCATTCATTTCCCATCCAATTAATCCAGATATTACCATTCCTTGACAACAAACACTTTATCAAATGACTACCCCTGATATGGATTTCCAACCAATTTGTATTCAATATCAAAATAACAAGAAATATTTTTATATGAAATTGGGTTTGATTCATTTTTTTTCATTTCCATGGGCTATCCAGTGAGGATCCTCAACATCACCTAAATAATATCTGAGTGGTATGGTTTCCGATAAAGCCTCGAGAGGTTTCTGAAGAAAAAGACCAAACATTGAATATTAATTATCTATCTAGATAACTCTTACAAGTCAATGTTTTACTACCCCTAACAAGTTCAATAAACTCTTGGAATGATGTGAATCATCTCTTTTTATAAGACTTTATTCCCACTTATTAAAATGAATCTATGAAAAATGAAATTAGTGGTAGCTGTCAATATCTCAATGAATAGCTCTATGAATAATGAGAGTGTTTCTTAGAGTTTTTGGAATAATTTACACACCAAAAAAATCATAATAACGCATTTTCCAATACTAATATGATGTGTTCTTGGATATGAACATAACTCTCATCAATTCCGCATGTGGCTATGCGCTTTCTGATAACACTCTACACGATATCTCATAAACAATGTGGTTAAAAACACACAAAAATTCCATACTAAAGCAGATTATCAAGTCAGAAATGTTCATGAGAATTAATCCATATATCCCAACAAGAAGATCAAGTGGATCTATGAGATTACAGGTCAGGTGTCTTCACTTTTTATCGATACCAAATCTCCAACCTCATCTTCACCCCAATTGACATTTCCTACACCTGTCAGAGGTTTTAGAATCAACAGGTCACCAACTCTTCTGACGGACACATTTTAACAACTATAAGATACTCACTTGGATTATTATAGTCTATTATAGCTAAATGTATAATTTTTATATATTAACACTAATCCTCAATAACTAGGTAAGTTTTTTGAAACTATATCCAACCCCACCTTGATCCCTTGTTTTCTAACTACAACGCATGATGAAATGATCATCTAGCCATGAGGTATAGTAACCTGATATCTCATCCTCCACGATAACCCTCTCAAAATAAAAACTATTTACAGTATAGTTAAGGTTGTTCCAACTTCCAATAATCTTATCCTTTTGTTCGTTAATATCAAAGGGGAAATACTCCTCATATGGGTTTCCACTATCCTAGGTATCCATCTCAATTTCCAACACAATAAAATCAACTTCTCAAAAACCCAAACACAGGAAGTCCTATTGTGATACGTGTGTATTATTTTATGTTACTATGATAAATTGATATGGATGATATTTCCCCCTTCACATGTTCTACCCATAAAAACATTGAAAATAAAATTGGAATGCTTGCATCCCACCTAAGACAACAACTACAATCCAATTTTTCCCATCTTCCAACTCAACTATTTCCGTACCCCAAGCTTAATGTAAATGAAATTTCACATTGATATAGATAGAAAATTTTTATTCTTCTTGGTTAATAAATCAACTCTCATTTATATGTTGAGCATTAAAATTAAGGAAAAATGGATATAAAAGAACATGAATCCAGTCCCTTACCCACTTCAATCCTTATAAAGAACCCAATTCATTTTCCTGAAGTCATATCAATGTATAATAATCCCATTAATCCATATTAAAAATTTCTCAACATGTTTAGATATGATTAGGTAATAATTACCATATTTCATTCCATCAAATAAATCACTATTTTTTAAATGTTTCACAATAATTTGTGCATCCAATAAAGATAGTTTAGGACTATTGAGTTGTTTTTACCCCACAGTCCATTCCCATAATGTGAAAATATCCAAGTACCTGTATGGTTCCATTATAAATTTGGAGTTCCAAAATTGATGATTCACTCATATGCCCAGGAACCTTAAAAAATATCATGCCAAAATAAATCTTCTCTAACATTGGACTAGGTTATTTACACTCAATGAGAGTGGTCATAAAATTAACTAATAAAATGATTTAATGTGCTGATTGAATAATTGACAATGTACATGTTTTAGTCAATTATCATATCTTTATAAATGATTTCTATTCCATGACATTGAAGGAAAGAGGTATTCTTCATTATATCCCACAATTCTAGGAAGACCCTTCCTTTTTATTTTTATAACCCAAATATATTCTTATGATATAATTTGAACCAAGGAATTTGGTAACAAAGGGTTCATATTCAATGTTATTCAATCCACGTCATACCCATCATATGACCATTCTACATTTTTATCCCTTATATTAAGGAAACATCTTAAAGTAGCTTGAACCTTATTTCATCATGTTCAATATGTTCTTATAGGATGAAGGTATATGAAACTATTAACGTGATTATCCATGTCATAAATAGAGATTTTGATACTAGAATTTCATTTATAGACTACAAAAATCTACATGACCTAGGAAAAAATTTGATATCCCATCACAACTATAATATATAGTACTCTACCATAGACAATATTGAGGTAAACAAATTAAGAAAATGGGTAACACTTCCTTTTTTTTTAATTTGTCTGTACCATAATTGGTGGGTGAAAATAATCTAAAATGACTTCCTAAACTCCTAAATTATTCATTTACATGCAATGATTAGTCATACTAATCCATTTCCTATATATCACTTACAGAAACCATGGAGTCAAATTTTGTTCATCAGTTTGAAGAAAACAAAACGGGATTAGTTTTTACCCCTAATAACATGTAATCCATCAACCATGCCATTTTCATACATCTTATCCATATAGAGGAATCAATAAAAAATTAATGAATCTCAAATAATACTCAATAAACACATAATTGAGGTAGTAGGGTAAGAGAATAAAATTATCATTTAATCATGTATTATATACAAAAATTATGATTGTTACCATAATAGTTTGATTAATGTGGTACATAAGAATGGTGGGATAACTATTGTGGAAATTTAACATTGATAAGTGGTGACAACTCAAGTGAAAATATTGAATTTGGGCATCAATTATTGAAAATTTAATTATGATGCATGAAAGGATAACTTTTTTCCTCCATTACTTCATCAACTGCAAGAATTTTTAGCTTGAAATTCACTATATTTATTTCTCGATAGATTTACTGGTTACTTCCAATTCTATATTTCACCTCAAGTCCATGATAATACTACATTCACATCATACTTTAAAAAATAAGCATATAAGAGAATGACATGTGGACTTTTTAATGCTCTTAAAGAATTACATAGGTGAATAATGAGATTCTCTTGAGTATTCATTTAGAATTTCATGGATGACTTCATGGATTACTCTTTCATTTATGGTATGTCATCTGAAACCTTATTCCATTCTCACTCTTTGATCATAAAAATGTTTGTAAAATATAAAATTGTGTTTAATTTTGAAACATTTCACTTCATGGTCTTAAATGGGGCTGTTTTAGGAAAGATAATATATCAAGATGATATTTAACTATATTAAAATAAGATAGAAGTGATCATATCACTTCTTAAACCCACATTAGTTTGATAAATCTAATCATTCCTTGTTCATTTTATGTTCTATTGTCGATTCATCCATAACATCTGTAGGATTTATTTATCACTCCATTAGATTCTTCAAAATTATTCAAAATATAATTTCAATGATTATTATCAAAGATAATTCATTTAAATGAAATATTTTCTTAGATCATCTATGATAACCCAACCATCTTATTGGTCGATACCCTTCACATTGATGTGTGTTGATTTTGATAGGTCCATTAGGGATTTAATTGTCAAAATAAGAGAATACAACCATAATGTAATCTATTAATGAATAAATATTTTGTTTTAAACTCAATATCAATATATTATAACAAAAAAGGAAAAGTTATATTTGGTTCTATATATGGATAAATTCTAGCCACATCTCTTAGGTTCCAAAATAACCATCTTTATAGACTAATCAACATTCAAGTTCTTACTCATGAAAATTTATTCCAGACAATGTATAATAAAATAGATCCCCATACTCTAAGATTTTGGTCTCAAGATCAAATATAGACCTAGAAAAAAAAGACATTATGTATAAAAAACAGATTATAATTTCTTATTCTTTTCATTTTTTAATCATTTTTCTGAATTTTCTATATAAATTCCTCTCACATATCACTCCATGGACACCATGGTATATCCCAATTGTAAATTATATCATTTCTCGTGTTTTTCATAAAACTTATTCAATATAATGAAAAAAACCTGAAACATGATTCAAAATACAATATTTTGGATGATAAAAATGTATTTAAGAAATGGGTTATATATGGTAACTAGAACATGTATTGATGAAGAAGAATAATCCTCCATCTTGGGATTCTATAACATAAGTCCCAAAGGTGGAAACTTCTGTTGAAAATAAAATTATAAAAGGTCATAGTCTCTAGATTATTCTACCCTTCACCCATTAAGTCCTTACATGTGTTATATCAATTGTTTCCCGTTATAATGAATTTTTTTTCAGCTAAACCATCTTTTATTTTCATCATAAACATGTATAAACAATTTTGTGTTCGTAATAATATGTTATAATTTCTTACTTTGTCATTGTCAAATGATTCTTCCCGTAATTTGAGAAACAATATTAACTTTTATTCCAAGATCTTGTATGACCGTCTTATCATATTTTCTATTTTACCCGCAATTATATGCACAGGGTCTATGGACCTTAAAACATAATTTCATACATTAGTGTGTAGTAATATGATAGATCCATTTTCAGAACAACATGAAAAAAATAGAATAGCCTCACAATAACCTTTCATTAATTCTACTTTGGAAATCCCCTTTGAGCCTATAGAAGGACCATTTTTTATATCCACATTAAAAAACAAAAACCTTATCCCACCCAACATCTACATGGTTTTTCATTGTACGATTTATTGAAATTTATGTTCGGGGGAATGAATTTCAGTTTAGAAAAAGTTTCTTTAATTCTACATGTTTCTTCAATTGATTAAGGGAAGGATTCCTTTTGGGTGTGGGGTATAGGTATTAATTCGGTTATGTTTAGAAATGTATATACGTTTATGTCATTTTTAATAAATTTAACTGAAATGTGTTAAAAATAAAACATAAAACATAAAAAACAAGAAAAAATAGTTTGTGGGTTGGGTAGGTTAAAAATCAATCTTCCTAAAACATTGATATTTTTATAACAATCATAAAAAATTTAATGTGGAGATAAGTAATGGGTTTGAATTTGAGTGGGATATTTTTTTGAAATATAACTTCTAAAAAATAATAATAGTAAAATAAGATACACACATAGAGTTTTCATGAGTCAATGGAAGAATTTTTATGAATTATATTTATTCAATCATTTCGTTGTCTTATAAATTTCTATCTCTCATGTATTTCATGAAAATTTCATTCTATTTTAAATATTTGTTTCCATTTCTTTCTAGGTCTCATTTTAAAATTTATGCATTTCATTTTTTATATTGTTGTTTCCCCCTTGTTTTCTATATTTCTGACATTATTTTACAACCATAACATAGACACTATAAAACCACCAGAAATACCTCTGAATTATTTTTTACTATATAATTGGGAAGACAATTTGGGATATAGTACAATCTTTATGATTTTAAATTTTGTTGTTGAATGACTGAACATTCATGAAATCATTTTTATCATCTTGAGAGGAGAGTGTTTTGAGTTCACACCTTTTCTAAATAAAATTTGAACATTTAAATAAATTTTATGGACACATTACTGAAGTAATAATTTATGGTGGAATTGTTTTCGGAGGACTGAACCAGTATAAACCCCCTTGATTGTAAAGTAAATTTTTTAAAAATTTATTGGTGAGTGAATATGAGTTTTTTTATACTTATGTTTATTATGCCTGGGTGCATAAACTTTTATAATTTTAAAGTATTTGTCATTATATATTAATTTGTTATTTTAAGTCACTCCCATTACTTATTTTTGACTAAAAATTATTAACATCCTATATATTTTAATGTATGGATAATAATCACATATTAAGAACATTGTTTGAATTTATTCAATCATGCATAACTTTTATATTTTAATCATATAATTGAAAATAAAAATCCAAAGCAGGTTATTAGTGTTTATTAGTGTTCAAGATTCAAATTTCAGTAAATAATTAAATATTATCTTTGGATAATTCATCCATCTAAATAGATATATAGACAACCAGAAATGATCTAACAGATATCTCGATGATACTATACCAGTAGTGATGTTTTATTTTCTAGGAAACATTTCAATGTAGAAATATATTAATACTCGACCCGAATTCCAATAACATTAAATTAAAACATTTAAATAGATTTATGGGACCACTTGAAACAATTATTGGTCCAATTTATGAGAAAACATTCAATCATCCATTCTGTCTGTGATTTCAAAATGTCACACAATTCTTGACTTTTATCCCAATTTGCTCTCCCAATTGGGATAATATTTTGTCAGTATAAAGTAAAGGTGTTGTGAATAAATTTTTATATGATATTTCTATTAGAAAAAGTAATATTTAAATACTAATACTAATTCACATTGAGGTAATGAAAAAAATATTAGATAATTTTGGACAATAATACACATATAGGTGAAACAACCATATCATTTTCACCAAAAGTACAATGGACAAAAAATTTAAAGGTTTTACATATCAATATATAATTTTATTAAGAATAATATATTTTGAGATTAATCATTATAAATACTAAAATGTTTAATCTACCTTGGGGAGTACATTAAGAAGAAAAATATTCCACCACCCTCCGCCATAAATGTATTTCCATATTCTCCTTGTAATGTCATAAATCTACAGTAATTAGTAGCATGAATTGGAATAAAAAACTATAAATGAGTTATTTTTTGAGTGATTAAATTATTTAATTTAAATTTTTAACCTGAAAATTGATTTTATTTACACTGGATTGGTGTAACATTTTTCTATGGAATCTATTTTGGATTACTGAACTACTATAGACCCTGCCGAGTGATGAAAAAACATTAATATCGTTTTCCACTTACTATATTTTTTAATATTTGTTAAAACCATCACATATCCAATAAAAATGCATAAAATACCACTTTCTTATTTTCAAATTATAATAGAGAATATAAGATGAGATCTCATACAAAATTTATTGACATCAATTTTTGTTGGTGAATAAGTGAGCACGATCAATAAATTAAAATCATCTAGAAAGGAATGAGTTGTGAGTGCGAACATTTTTCAATTCAAATTTTGAAGATGAAAACCAAAATCATTGGGCACATGATATCTTTTAAAATATTGGAACTAATTATGGATAAGTGAACTAGTATAGACCCTTGAATAAAAAAATATTAATATATATTATTAACTGAAATAGATTTTGATATGTTTTAATTTTCTTCATGTGTACATTCAATAGAATAACAATGGCGTGTTGAATGTTAATATCTTATTCATAATTTTTTATATAATCCAAATAATGATTTTCAATGAATATTATATAATTTATCTGAAATAAAAACTTTTAATACTAAATAATATTTGTCATAATTATTTGAATTAATCCATATTCGAGTCAGTTTTATACTATAATCATAAATATCACCGTAATTTTTTAAATTATGTGATTATTATCTTTTCTAGATTCCTTATTAATTTTACTATAAATAATTAAACTATAGAATTGGATAATTAATCCATTAAAAGTGTTGTGTGGACTACATGAGAAGTCTAATTTAGTCTTTGGATTAAACAAGACCATCTATAATTAACGAATCTATAGTCTTAGTCTAAAAATCTAAATTTTATGGAAACCTATTATATGTTCTAGGGTATATAACCAAATTTTTTATAAAAATATAATATCCCAAAAAAACAAATAATGGGCCCATTTTGTCATAATAATTATCCCATAATGTTTTCATGGATTTTAAAAAATCCCATAATTCTTTACTTTTCTCCCAATCCACTATCCCATTTAAGTATGAATTTTGAGTGAGGAAACTCAAGATGTAGAAACCCAACTTCTAAAAGAAATTTTTTCTAGATGAATTGATATTACTTTCCTAAAACAAAATCGCATTCATCCCATTAGGATGATAAATTGGTATGAAAAAAGCATTGTAAAAGGCCTGGGAGGACCTTGTAAACTCAACTATCTAATTAAAAACATCTCATTCAGTCTTGTTTTTAATGTTCATTTTCATCTTCATTAAATTATCATATCATAAGTGTTTATGTTTTAATTTTTATTTAATATTAATTCAAGTATATTATCCATATATTAATCTCAACCACCCACTATAATTTAATATTAATGTTCTTAAATTTTTTTAAATTATTTTGAAAACTATTCCCTTTTACACTTTTTCATTCAATCCAAAATGCATGTTTAACTATCCATCTTTCTCTTCACCATTATTATATATGTTTAATGTAAAAATATTTTATAGATATATTATTATTATTTTATTTTCAACATATCATGATTTACATCATAAATCATATTATTAACCATCTCAATGTGTGATAAAATCATCCACTATGGTCAGTTGAAATTTGTGAATGTCGACTAATTAATAGATTTTTTTGTTAAATAATTTTTAAATGAAATTGTGTGTGATAACTAACAAAATAAAATGGATTAATTGCATGATTGGTTTATCTTGTGGATTAAAAATATTATTGGATCCATAAATACACATCTATAAATAAATTATTTATTGAGATTAGTTCCATAATTGAGGCTGGGATTAAATCATAATTAATTGGTAATTATGTTAAAAATACTCTTATTAATTTTCTATTAATTTAATGAAATATATTTTAAATCTAAAAGATTACATAAGATTATATAACCAATAAATCACTCACCCCAATAATTATTAAATTATTAAATTAAACCTAATTTATCAAAAAATATATTTATAATTGAAAAAAAACCAATTCAAAAGACAAAACAAAAACAATTCATGTTAAGATTAAAACCATAACATGGTATTTTTAATGATTTTTGTTGAACACATTATATAATATCACTATAGCTCTTAACGGTTGATAGGTAACAATTAGACTTGATTCAGGTAAACATCCATTACTTATTTTATTCTTCCTAACACATGGATTCTATTATACGTATCCTTGAAAAAAATTATATTTATGTTTAAACATTACATGTGTGCCACTCCGCCCAACCTATGATCATACCATTCCTATGAACCTATTTTATGGAGGAATATTGGATTAATAGTAACATTTTAATTTTATGTATCTTCAAATTTATCCTCTTACCATATATTGAAACCTTTCACAGCCATAAAAATATTATATTGTGATGCCCATAAGTGTCTAAAATTTCACCCTAATCACCCACTCTAGTGGGTGACCTCTTAATTCAGTTCCACTAAAGTACCATGAATCTCCTCTGAAAAATTAAAAATATGGGCTTTAATATCCATCTCTTCATCAATAAATTCTAATGATCACATGGAACCTAGAAAATTCATAACGTACTATAGGTGTCCAGCTCACTGATCTACAAACCAAAAAATAATATATAGGAATATTACACAGATTCCATAATATTTGTGGCTCATCCCTATAAAACAATGTTATCACTCACTCTCCTCTTCCAAGACTGATTTCTCCACTAGATAACCATATCATGGGTTCATACCTACCATCCGTCTTTATTTCCCACAAACCCAATGGATGTGTGATCCCATAATACATTTTCACATATAATGAATGATTCTTATATGAGTCACATTCCACTAAACCTAGTCTCAAAAAACTATTTAGTGTATTATAATTCTATTTAATTTTAATCCCTCCTTGGAAAGTGTTTATATTGTTTTTCCATTAAAATAATATTGAAGAAACTCACTTAGTAAAATGAAAATACAATGGTCACCCACCAATCACACATCATTCCAAAATCATAAAGTATTTAACCACACTCTATCCTTCAATGATTATACCATCTTGGATCACCAAACACTGTCACATCAGAATCCACCCAATAAAACTAATAGGGATAGGCCACCCACCGATCCATCCCTCTAAAAATGACCTTAATACAAAAATTACCCCATGATATTACATCTCTTAAATAGAATGCATCGCATATGCCTATTTTCTATACCCTCACATAGGTATCCGTATCATTAAGTAATTCAATACCAATACCAACCCACAAATGTTCAACATACATCTATTTCATGAATGGATTATATAACCATCTTTAAAGAGAATCTCATGATAGGAACCCATAAAATATCATTTGAGAACACTATAATTCTGTTGAGTAGAATTACCCAAAACAAGTTATATAGTAAAACAAAATCTAAATTACTCTAAATTTAAATAAGTGTACCCTTCATTAGCCGTAAAAGAAATCATGCAAAAGAACCCTCACATCATATAAACTCTACACACCATATATGTCGCAATTAACCATACCATTTTCTACTATGGTATTAGATAAAAAAAATATCAATATAAAATATATACATAATTCATGAATAAATATCTCATATATAATTATGAAAACTATGAATTGAATTCTCATAACACCAAAAACATTTAAATCCCACTATAAAAGTTTTTATGACTCCCCAGTTTGATGTATATCACAACCTCCAAAAAAATTCTATATCAATCTAACAGTCCTCAAATAGTAAAAAATATAATTAATTCCATTATATCATACTAACATTTCTCATTTAAAATCTATTAATAGTATCTTCACTAGAGAATAATAGGACCTCATGCGTGTATCCCAATACACAATAGGATACAGACTAGCTATGTAGGCCAAAATAATATATTTGCTGTGAAAATTCCTGGGATAACATAACAATAATATTTAAATAAATAACAAATATAATCCATAATAAATTATCAATGTGTTCCTAATAAATAAAACAAAAATATTATATGAAAAATATAATTTAGTCATTCAATAATGTATCTCAACTAACCATCCATCTACTTCCCCACATATACAAAATAAACAAAATAATAAAATGAAAAAGGATTTAGTTCAACCATCCTCAAGAATCACCTCATCCTAATCTCCAAATCCCCAAAATGATTCATTATCACAATCCACTACACAATATATTCTCATACAAATACATCATACTTAAATATTTCATGTGCACTAGTGACCCCATGTATAGTGTGAGAAATAGATCTTAGTAATGTCTCACCATGTTTACCTAATATATATCATCATATAAATTTATATTCATGAGGAAAATACCAAATAGAAAAGTAATTTAATATTATAACTCATAGAATGTCATTGTGTGAAAACTAGGACACAATAGAACCCAACCCTACATGACTCATCTATTGATGGATAAGCAGTCTCCTCATGCAACAAGTATTGTCCCATACCTGAGTACTCTATACTAAGTATCTCACTGGGTACTAATCTGTACCCCAATATTTAGGTATCGTTTCATACCAATCTTAACCACTACCTTCTATCTAAGGGTAGGATCTATACTAAACCAAAAATTCATTATATAATGTATTTACCTCTAGAATCACCCTTAATGTAGGGCCACATAATCATATTGTGTACCTATAACTTATAACATAGGGAGGCTTGAAAAATACATGCATGAGATAATTTTTATGTTTCCCAATAAGTTGGATTGTTTCTCTTGGTTTTTTATGTTATAGTTCAATTATTTATTGTGTAATATTGTGAATTTTAATATATATTTATCAATTTACATGTTTCCCCTTGGATGAGGAGGTAGAGGTATGAGTTCATATATCATATAGAGTATGTAAGATCCCATGGAATGTATATGATTATGTTATATTTTGAAAAGAGTTGTAAATATAAACGGTTTCTGCTATTTAAATTATGTATGATAACTTATTTTGTGTTTTAGGAAATAACATATTTGTGTAATGATACATAATGCAACAAGAAGTTTATGATTTTATTATAAATTAAAAATATGTTCTAGTTGCAATAATTATTATTAATTTTTGATTTTTTTTATAAATAAATTATTAGTGTTTTTTTACTAAACCAAACCATACAGTTATGATTTCCATAATATGAATCATAATTGCAAGATTTTGTTATATGTATGTAGATTCAACATTGATCTTTAAGAGGGATTCTCATATATAGACTCTTAATTAGGATCAGTTTCCTAGAATTATTATATTAATTTAATATGATATTTATATAATTTTTATTTAGAAGACTTAGTGTCTCTATGTTGGCTGATGAGTTTCCTAGTGATATCTAAGATGAGAGTGTCAGTTACGTTGTGATGTATAAAAAATTTAATTATGTTATAGGTGGGAAATAATAGTGTTTTTTATATGAAACATTAAATTTTGGTGTGTTTGAGTTATGATTTAGTAAAAGGGTGTGTTCATATTTTAGTTTAATATTAGTGTTTTGTATTAGGATAACCCATGAGAGGGGAATTTTATTATCTTATGGATGAATTCTGAGATATTAAATATGGGTAGAATATATGGGTTTGATATATGTGAACAGGATGTGAAATCATGTGTAAGGTATAGGAACGGTTTGTCCATATATATTATAGATGTTAAATAATTGTAATTTATTTTTTTATGTAGGGCATACATGAACTTGATGTATGATAAGATAATTAGTTAGTATAGGGAACATAGGATTGATGATATCAACATGTCTATGTATATGGTTAAGGGTTATTTTAGGGAATGGTACAAATAATAATGGGATATTACTTTAGAGGGAATGATCCAAATAGTATTACATAGTGAAACTATAGTGTATCATTGTATGGGTAAGGATTTTTTTTCGTAACTGGGGAAATTGAGAACCATTGTTAGACTGGTTATTTGAATACTCTCTTATAATGGGACATGAAATTGTGCTCTTATTTAACATATAGGGTTTCTAGTTTGGTGTAATTTATGTCTATAGTATGGCAGGTAAACAATGGTGTTCAATCATTACTGAAGTCAATTAGATAGAATGTAAGTCACATTGATGGGTATATTTTTGGAAAATATCTCGGAAAATATTCATTTATGAGGGTCTATTTACTCATATTGTGGTTTCATGTCGATGGATAGAAAATCATGGTGTGTGTTAATGATAGACTTCTAGTTTCTGGATATGTTATTTTCGAGTATTTTTCTTCAATTCATAGAGAATATTTTAGGGGAAGGAGACTGAGATCTCCAAATATGTTGTATTATGGTATTAGACTCCATAGTATTCCAAAAAACATAAAGTTAAGTCTTTATCTATTTATGGTATTTGTGGATGATCATACATGGATTGTGATCATATCTGAGATAATGTAGGATAGGTGATAGAAACTATTTTCTGATTTAGGAATAGAATAATATGGCGGATACTTTAATCTAAGAGATATATTGGATTGCAAATGGCCTTCTCTTCGGTATGACCATGTGTAGTCTAACTATTGGGAACAAGTGAATCATGATATGACTGTGTGTGGGAGTAAATGTCAATGATTTTATGACATATTGGAAAATGTGTCAAGAGATTTTAGATATATTGAAACAATCACCTCAAATTATATGAGTTGTGATATTTTGTGAAAAGGGTGAAATGTGATTTGGTGACCATCATGTTTTTTGAAATGTGAAGGGGCCGAGTGGCACATCATGACTCTTATAGAATCAAGAGAGTTATATTGTAATGGTGATTAGATTAATAGATATATTATGTGTATCTATAGGGTCATGGTAGGGAATATTGTTCAATTGATATTGAGAATCAAATTATAGTGATAAATTTTGATAACCCAGAGTAATATTTGGCATGACCAGTTGTATGGTGTCAATCGTCAGTATAGTGGGAAAATAGTTTTAATAGGAACCAAAATATTATTATAACCAATTAAATTATAAATGGTATTAATGATCATCATTATTTAGTCGGTAGACTATATCAAGAATTTTTATACTCATGGATTCATGATAAATAAATTATTTTGATAAGGATCACACCATTGATTTTTTAGTCTAGTATTTATTTTTTCATGTAGTTTTCGGTAAACAATGAGGGTTCTATGTTAATGGAAAGAACACAAATATGATAACAGTTTTTATTAATGGATATTATATGAATTCATCTAGATTAGATTTGGTAAATTGAACATTCTAATATGAGGTAATTCTAATATGTGAATCTAGTTTAGTTTACACATTCAATGAATAACATACTCTTGATGTGGGATTAAAGTATGATGGTATGGAAAGGTGTGTATTTTAGGAAATATAATAGTAGGTTGATTGAGTCTATGTAATTTTTGTACTCTTTGATAGGTATGGTGGTCAGTTCACTAGGAGAGGATGCATATTATATACATATTCTCAACAGTGAGATTGGTTTTGAATGAAAATATGGGTTACACTGGAATGTTATGGTAACACCCCAACCATATTTATCTTGAGTCGGTGCATTATTACATAACATTGGAATGATCACAAGCGATGAAGTCTCGAAATACTAATTAGTTTAGTAGCCTTGGATGTATTAGATACATACATTAGTTTTACATTACATCATGAAATAATGAAAAACAAAATTGTGTCCCCTATGAACACGCTCATGTCCTATAGGCTATCTCTGTAGGTCAATCATAATATACTTTTCCACATCTTGGAAAAAATAAAACATAAGAAATGGGTGATTTGATAAGCTCATTAAAAATAACAATATACCGGAAATATTCATAAATAATCATAAACATCGAAGGCATTGTATAAGACTAAAATAATAGACATTAAAAGTTAAACATACCAAAATATAAAAAAGACAAATCAAATAATTCCATTTACTTATTCACATGGATATTCTACTTGTCGAATAATCACATGCAATATCAATATCCAATTTCATAATTATGGAATGAATAATGTTGACGATCATAACCACATAGTCAAAGCCTCGTTCCATGACTAAGAATAATATTTTTTCAAGGTCGTGTTCCTAGATAGTAGTTTGTATCATGAGACCTACCGATGCATTGAGGATATATAGGGGGCTCTACCCATCACTTACTATGTCTAATGCATTCCTTAAATGAAAAGGTTGAAACATAACATACTTTTTTATTAAAACTAGGATAATAAATGTTAATACTTTAACAATAAACCATGAATATTATAAAAATGAAACATCCATAGAACAAAATATCACAAAACCTTCAATACAATATATAAATTGTATCATAATAAATCAACTTCAAACAAGTGTAAAACCCATCAAAGGATGTTGACATTATTGAACTCAAAATAATTTGAGAGAAATTTCTTTTTGTATTTGTAAATCATTTAAAAGTAACATATTTATAATATAAATAATTTATTTAGAAAATGTTATTATGAGCTTGTATGGGAAGCATTGAAGGTGTTATAATGGTGGAAAATAGTCACACCCTCTTTATAAGATAAAAAATATTCCTACCAGCATTTGTTGAAAAGGTCAAAATTCACATTATATGGAAAACGATGGAATGATTCTATTCAAAACATTTAATAAAAAATTAATAAAAAATATAAATTACTTTAACCCATATTCAAGGAAATAGTAAAAAAAATATGAAATACATTTTTAAGAAGCACAAATGTGAATGATAATGAATTCCCAGTAGATAATTTTATAAAAACAATCTTGGATAATGAAGAGATTATAAAATTAACCCTTACCATATAATTTTCCTTGGTCAAGGGTACATTAACCTCAGGTATAATATTAAAATAATTTTTATTATAAAATAACCATATACATAAATATGATATCATATATGATATATTAATATTGCTTTTTTAATAATATTACACTAGTATCATTGTTTTGGGTGTTAACTAATTTTTTTTCTATTATATGATTTGTTATGTAAGTCATGTTTTTTATAGAAAGGATATATTTGGTTCATATATAGAATGATAATATGTTTGTAAAAATTATTTTTAATCATAAAAGGAAAATTATTCATGGGTGGTTACAATTGAGAATGAATCTCATCACGTTCGTGGCGACTATATCTGTACTTACACACGAGAAACAATAACATTATATTTGTAAAGGCCCGAAGCATAACATACATGGACATTACATTACTTTTGCGGAATACTTATTACATAACAAAAACACCCACACAAGGACCGTAATAGTTTAGTGTCTTTGGAAACTCACAATATAATCTTCTAATCATGGTGAAAGATCTTCAACATCTCCCATAAAGATCTTCCTTTTTTTATCTAAAACCTTTCTTTATATCCTGGGGAAAAGAAAACATAAAAGGGTGAGCTCAAATTCTCAGTAAGGATAAACAAAAGAAATATCAATCACATCATATTCATAAGAACATAACATTTCAGAAATCTTAACCTGCAAAAGAGATTATAATATCATAACATGGGATAAATCAAAGTAGTGAAATGTATTCCCAATAATCGTAACTGAAAACATGAAAGTTTTTGTCATACACACATAATCATATAGAATCATTTCTTATTAGTGAAGACTCATTTCCAAGACTATCTTAGTGGACAAAGTCCATTTCTGAACAGAGTTCACTCCACGTTTCAATCCTGTTCGACTGAACTAGTTTAACCTGCCGTTCCAGCCATGTCTATCTCATGAGATATAAAATCTTTACCCAATGCATTGGAGGGAGATATAGGTACCACCCATCTCATAATGAAACCATTCTTATGTGTGCCACAAAATCATAAACCATACATCATGGCATAACCCATGTAATAAAAATGGGATTCTTAAACATTATTACATCATAAAACAATTCATATAAGAGAATGGAATTCATAAAAATAATTCCATCACAACATAATCAAATCAATGTAACAATAGGGATAGAACCAGAACCCTTTATTATCTTAGATGGAAAATAATTTTGATAAAACACTTGAACTCCATTCTTGAGGAAAATATCCTTTCTACTTCAAAAACACTTTTCCTTTCATAACATGTCATACAATTCTAAACTAAAAGATTTTGATTAAAAATAAACTTTAAAACTTGCAAAGTAATCTTCTTGGAAATAATGTTTTAAAAATCCATTCATGCTGTATAAGTTAAAAAACATTATTCTCATACTTTTGTCGGAAAATCCAAAAAGTACATCGTATGAAAAACGACAAAAGATTCCTTCCATATCTTTCACTAAAAACTCACCAAATGGTAAAATTGGATTTAAACAATTATAGGTGTATGGAAATAATAACATGGATGTGGATGATAAAATACACCCCAGTAAATTCGAAAGTATAAACAATCTCGGATAAAAATGAGATTGTGATATTTCCCTTACCTTAGGTCTGATTTGCTTCATAAGTGTATGAACCTCCTGTATAATGATTTAAATAATGTCATTGACTTATTCCAGAGTCATACGCATTGTTATGATATCATATATGGTTCACTTATTACATTGTATGACCCGTTCTTTTGTAAATTCTATGTTAAAGAGTGTTTTGGGTAAAATGTTTTCATTTGTCGTCCGTGTTTTGACTTGTAATTATTCATATGATTACTTAGATCATGATTACATAATTCAAGAATATAAAACATGACATACATATAATATATATTCAGAATATACACATATATAATAGATCAGTAAATGGAAAAAATACACTGTTCATGGAGACGATAGGCCGTACGTACGCATGAACGTTGTTTTCGTTTCCTTATTGAGTTGAATGGAATTAAGTAGATGACATACATATCTATACACATAAATCCAATATCATTGTTATGTCATATATTTCATGATTACTTATTATATATAATTTATAATCATTCATGAATGGTTAACATGGAGAATGAATCTCATCGCGTCGTAGAGACGGTAGTCCGTACGTACGCACGAATGATGATATCATTCACATGATCGTGGAATTGTATTTGAGTGTATGTATACTATTTCATAATCAATATCACTTTACAATAATCATATATAGTTATTATGTACACCATTATACCCATCCAAGTAAGGTGGTGCTGGAAAATAGATTACACCACGTTGTGGAGACGGTATTCTGTACGTACGCACTAGCGGTGATTTCGTTTTCCGTAGGACGGATAGATGGTGAAATAGAGTTTTTTCATACTTATAAAAACATATAATTATATGAGTGATAATTATTTTTTTACTTCATAATGAAACAACCTATGAAGAAGGAGTGGAAGAAGAAATAAAGTTGAAAGAATCTGTAACGGACATTACCTCTTCTTTGAAGCGCCTCTTTGAGTCCTCCTCTTAGGGCACTAAAATTGGTCTTTGAAGAAGACCAGAACCTCTAGGATTATTCTAGGGAAGTGTGGAAGTGAATTGGCAGGGGTTTCCGAGCCTGAAGGCTCAAAGTGATGTGAGGAAGAGAGGGAGGAGGTGCCCTTTTATAAGGGAGGAGAGGGGCACCTTTGGAATAACTAAAAATATTATTTTATTATAAAGTCATATTCGGTTTTTAATAGCTCCAAATTAAGTTATGTCGAAGCTAAGGTGGGGATGGGTCGAAGCCCTCTCATAAAATTGAATTTGGCCAAGTTTAGGTCACAATTTTAACCTTATCATTTAGTTTTAACTTTAAGTTAGATAATTTTACTTTTACCGTGTCTTTTTGTGTTCTTACACTATAAGGTTAATAAACTTACTATAAAAATCCAAAAGAACCCCATGTTGTTTATTATTATTATATATAACCTTATATAAGTCATTTGGCCGGACCTTAGATTTTTAGGAATAATATTACAACTAATAATATAATATTTGTTTTAAAAACTATTTTATGTCAATTTTGACATTATTTAGTAATTGATTTTTGTGAAAATTATAACAGAATGATTAGTTCGAAAACATTTACCTAAATCAATACTAACATGTCATATTATCCTTGAAAATTATTGTAATTTATAAAAAGTGTCAAATTTCATTTATTTGGGTATTTATAACATCAATTATGTCAATATTTCATTAATAAGATAATTACTGCATCATCGTTGTGTCATAAATAAATTAAATTATTTAATGTCTAAAAATTACAAATAAAATTCCATTATGTCGGAAATATTTTTGTCTTTCTAATGAATATTTTTAGTCCAATTTATCTTATGTATAACCCAATATTAAAAATTATCTACTTATTAAACTTTGATTTTAACTATTTTAACCCTTCTTTAAATAAATTAATAATAAATGTCCTAATCAAATTGAAGTGGGCCTAAATGGTCATATTTTATTACTAAGGTTGTTTTTGGTCGAATTACACTTATCCAATAGAATTGGGACATGTGTTATTGTAACAATAATATAATTTTTACCCTTAATTACCCTATTTACTTTTAACCGTGGTAAAAAAAGTAAAAAGTTACTATTCACCAAAAATTATTTTCATCTCATTGAACAACATTTTACTTTATTACATCAACCGTGTCTCTCGTATTTTTGAAATTCCATTGACAAAAGCGGTAAAATTATGTTTTATGTAAATTTTCAAATTCTCCTAAGAGGTGGGTAAAAGACGGTCAAAAGTTCAATAAAATTCTTATATATCTAAAATTATTATTAATTGACTCCAATGAATTACATTGAACATATATAGGTATTATATATCAATTTTGACCAAAATAATATTTAAATAAAATAAATAATTATTTAAATAAAAATTCGGGTTTTAAATAGTAACCTAGTGTTTTCAGTATTCATCAAAAATTGAAAGTTTTCAGAAAAATACCAAAATTTCACCCTAGGTTAGTTTCGATATTCTGAATCAAAAAATGCACTCCATTTTGAACGATAAAATTTATAAAATTTCAAAAAGTGGGTATTACTATTCATAACGGCTAGTTTTTATAACATATCGTTGTTTAGGGAAACTCGGTATTGCATACAACACACACTATCATGGAGGGTCGCGATTGCCTGTAGTGCAAGCCAAGTCAGGGATGCGTGTTATGCAAGTTCCTTTTAGTTTAGCGTAAAAAACAAGACATTAATGAAATTAAAAAGAATATTTTTAATAAAATTTTGGGGTGTTACATTCTACCCCCCTTAAAATGAATTTCACCCTCGAAATTCGTCGGGGTTATAAATTGTTTACTACCCGAAATTTTCTTTAATAGAAACCCACATCATAAAAAGGAATACCAAAACCAATCTTTAAAAACAAAATTATGAAACGTAATGGTTACCCCAATAAACTAATCACTCAGTTTCCACATAGGTGAAAATATGGATATGGAAGAGAAGTCTAACCATCATGTTCTGATGGAGAGTGGTAGAGAACATGGATATGGAAAAGCCAGCAATCACAAATCCATATATTTGTGATGATCTAAGGTACCATCTAATTCATCGGATATAAGGGCACTAGGACAACATTTTTTGTTTTCAATATCATTTCCCTAAAGCTGAAAATCTTGAATTAGAAGAAATACTTTCTTGATTTTGGTACAATCTCACTATTGTTGGTGCTTTGAACAATTTCCACTTCATATCTTAAAGAAATGAAGTTGAATTTTTCATTTATGAAGTGTTAGAAGAACATGTGATAGAATGGTGAGTCATTCCATCTATTTCATAAAAATGTTAGAAAAAGTTATCAAATATACATAAGTCTATCTATGGTGAGGTTAATCGTATATGATTTTCAAAAATGAACTTACACTTCATATATCATACCGTGTAATAAAATAAAACTAGTTTCTACTAACCAGGGACATCTTGTAGGCTAGTGGTAGGCGATAAAGGCCAGTCACACTTCGGTTTTGGGTTCGATTCCCACAGCTTTGTCCAATGCGATGGGTTGTCGCTCGTCCCGCAGGTTGTCCTTTTTCTAAAATTATATTACTATAACATCCCATCAATAATATCAAAAAAAATTCTATCCGTAAACAATACTAACTTATGTCCAACATAATCCATTCCAATCTTTAGGGTAATTTAAAATATTTTGGTCCAAGCTGATAGTATAAAGAAAATTATTACTTGAAATGTCACATAACAATCACGTGAATGTCATCATTTATCCCCCATATATCATAAGTTATATCTTGTTGGTAAAATTACAAACATGTGAATACCTTAATCATGTATTCTCTTGAAGAATGAATACCCATTGATCCTTAGTGAAAACATGAATGCAGTTATAAGTTAACACTTTCCACATACCAAAATCCCCAAAATTCATTATACTCAAACCATGATATCACTTAGTCCTTATATCAATCATAAGCTCATGAATACAATCAAACATCTCATTATCTTCTTATCCCTTAATTATGCGCATACCATCTTCTTACCAAGAATATCTCAATCGCTTTCCATGGTTATCGGTACCATAAAATTATTGAAAACCACAATAGACCAATACATAAATATTCCAATATTCCACAATACTATATACATCATTGTTTTGGAATCCCATTACATAAACACATAATCATTCCACCACATCATTGTCATATTCAACATCGCCAATAGTGATTGCATGTGACTTCCCTTTGTCCTTTGCCTTAAGTGGTTTCTCATGTCGATCATCATTAAACTTTCGATTAGGGAATTGATTAGCATAATGCCTCATTTCATTTCACTTGAAGCATTGTAGTGTTGTCGCTGCGTTCTCTACAGTCTTTTCTTTATTCACACCATTAGAAACCCTTTTTCCATTACTTCGACACTCACCTACTTGATGACCTTCTTTTCCACACATAAAAAATTTTCTAGTCCCTTTAAGACAATCTTCACCATGCTTCTTTCCACACTTTGAGCATAAGGAAACAATAATCTTCTTTTCACCATTATTTTGAGATTTCTCCTTGAACTCCATCTTTCGTTTCTTGTCAAAACCATAACACCAACTTCCATTTCTACCTTAATAGCACCACGAACAATTTCCTCATAGCTACTGAAGTCTCCTATAGATAATGCCCTTTGAAGATTTGGTTTTAAGCCACTGAAGAATCGATCAACTTTACTTTCAGGTTAGATGATAAATCCAGATGCATACCTTGAAAGCCTTGTAAAATTCGCTTCGTATATACCAACAGATTCATCATCCTTTTGCTTTAGTTCAAGAATCTCCTTCCTTATCTCTGTTCGAAGAATACGAGGGAAGTACTTATTGAAAAATAAGTTCTTGAACTCGTCCCATTCCATGGACTCAATTTCATCTCTTGACCTCGTATTCTTGATAAGATTCCACCATTGATCAACATCACCTTCTAAACGATACACTGCTAAGATGACTTTATCATGTTCAGAACATTGAAGAACTGAAAATATATTTTCAGTAGTACTGATCCATTGTTCAGCAACAAGTGGATCGGAAGACCCACTGAAAGAAGGTGGATGTTGCCTCATGAAGGACTCAATAGAATATTGTTCACTTCTCTGCTCATTTGGAAGTCTAGAATGATTCATAGCTTGTGTAAGTATAGCAATAATATTTTTCACTCCATCTCTCAGAACATTTGTTTGTTCAGGAGGAAAATCATTGCATTGTCCATTACATTGATCAACATGGTTCCTTCGAGTTCCATCTATCGTCTAAAACCCAAAAAGAATAGCGTGAGAGGAAAAAATCATGCTAGGGAAAACAACATAATAAAGGGGGAGTACCTTCAATATCTAACATCTTGGGTTACCGTAATTCTAGTACTATAACATATACTTATACTTATCCTCAGGGACATACCTAGACATACCTTAGAAATATCTCTAGGGATCTCACTAATAGTTCTCGCATCCTAGTTTACAAAGGTTGAATAAAACATTCCTATGATAACAACTTTAACGACCCGAAGCTTAACGTACATGGACATTACATTACTTTTTTGGAATACGTAGTACATAACAAAAACACACACACAAGGACCATAATAGTTTAGTGTCTTTGGAAACTCGGAATATAATCTTCTAATCGTGGTGAAAGATCTTCATCATCTCCCATAAAGATCTTACTTTTTTTTACCTAAAACCTTTCTTTATATCCTGAGGAAAAGAAAACATAAATGGGTGATCTCAAATTCTCAGTAAGGATAAACAAAAGAAATATCAATCACATCATATTCATAAGAACATAACATTTTGGAAATCTTAACCATCAAAAGAGATCATAATATCATAACATGGGACAAATCATAGTAGTGAAATGTAATCCCAATAATTGTAACTTAAATCATGAAACATTGTGGCATACACACATAATCATAGAGAACCATTTCTTATTAGTCAAGAATCATTGCCAAGACTATCTTAGTGGACAAAGTCCCTTTCTGAACAGAGTTCACTCCTCGTTTCAGTCCTGTTTCACTGAACCGGTTTAACCTGCCGTTCCAGCCATGTCTATCTCATGAAATATAAAATTTTTACCCAATTCATTGGAGGGAGATATAGGTCCCACCTTTCTCATAATGATACCATTCTTATGTGTTCCACAAAATCATAAACCATACATCATAGCATAACCCATGTAATAAAAATGGGATTCTTAAACATCGTGACATCATAAAACAATTCATATAAGATAAAGGAATTCATAAAAATAATTCCATCACCACATAATCAAATAAATGTAATAATAGGTATAAAAACATTACCCTTTATTATATTATATGGAAAATAATTTTGATAAAACACTTGAACTCCATTCTTGAGGAAAATATCCATTATACTTCAAAAACACTTCTCCTTTCTTAACATTTCATACAATTATAAACTAAAATATGTTGATTAAAAATAAACATGAAAATTTGTAAAGGAAGATTCTTGGAAATAATGTTTTAAAAATCCATTCATGCCGTATAAGTTAAAAAAACATTCTTCTCGTACTTTTTTCGGAAAAGCCAAAATGTATATCGTACAATAAATGACAAAACATTCCTTCCATATATTTTACTAAAAACTCACCGAATGGTAAATTTTGATTTAAAAAATTGTAGGTGGATGGAAATAATAACATGGATGTGGATGATAAAATACACCCCAAAAAATTCCAAAGTATAAACAATCTAGGATAAAAATGAGATTGTGATATTTCCCTAACCTTAGGTCTAATTTGCTTCGTAAGTGTCTGAACCTACTGTATAATGATTTAAATAATTTCATTGATTTATTCTAGAATCATACTCATTGTTATGATATCATATATGGTTCACTTATGACTTTATATTACCCGTTCTTTTGTAAATTCGACGTTAAAGAGCATTTTGGGTAAAATATTTTCATTTGTCGTCTGTGTTTTGACTTGTAATTATTCATATGATTAATTAGATCATGATTAAATAATTCCAGAATATAAAACATGATTTATATATAATATATATTCAGAATATACATATATATAATAGATCAGTAAATGGAATGAAATACACCGTTCATGGAAATGGTAGGCCGTACGTACGCATGAACGTTGTTTTCATTTCCTTATTGAGATGAATGGAATTAATTAGATGAAATACGTATATATACACATAAATATAGTATCATTATTATGTCATATATTTCATGATTACTTATTATATATACTTTATAATCATTCATGAATGGTTAACATGGAGAATGAATCTCATCGCGTCGTGCAGACGGTAGTCCGTACGTACGCATGAATGATGATATCATTCTCATGATCGTCGAATTGTATTGGGGTTTATGTATACTATTTCAGAATCAATATCACTTTAAAATAATCATATATAGTTATTATATACACCATTATACCCATCCATGTATGGTGGTGGTGGAAAATAGATTACACCACGGCGAGGAGACGGTATTCCGTACGTACGCACGCGCGTTGATTTCGTTTTCCGTAGGATGGATAGATGGTGAAATAGGGTTTTTTCATACTTATAATAACATATCCGTATATGAGTGATACTGATGTTATTACTTCATAATGAAACAACCTATGAAGAAGAAGTGGAAGAAGAAATAAAGTTGAAAGAATCGGTAATGGACATTACCTCTTCTTTGAAGCGCCTCTTTGAGTCCTCCTCTTAGGGAACTAAAATTGGTCTTTTAAGAAGACAAGAACCTCTAAGATATTTATAGGGTAGTGTGGAAGATAATTTGGCAGGGGTTGGACGAGCTTGAAGGCTCAAAGTGGTGTGAGGAAGAGAGGGAGGAGGTGCCCTTTCATAAGGGAGGAGAGGGGCACCTTTGGAATAACTAAAAATATTATTTTATAATAAAGTCATATTCGGTTTTTAATAGCTCCAAATTGAGATATTTTGAAGCTACGGTGGGGATGGGTCGAAATCCTCTCATAAAATGGAATTTGGACAAGTTTAGTTTACTATTTTAACCATATCATTTAGTTTTAACTTTAAGTTAGATAATTTTACTTTTACCGAGTCTTTTTGAGTTCTTACACTATAAGGTTAATAAACATACTATAACAAGACAAACGGACCCCAAGTTGTTTATTATTAATATATATAACCTTATATAAGTCATTTGGGCGAACCTTAGATTTTTCGGAATAAAATAACAACTAATAATATAATATTTGTTTTAAAAACTATTTTATGTCAATTTTGACATTATTTAGTAATTGATTTTTGTGAAAATCATAACAGAAGAATTAGTTCGCAAAAAGTTACTTAAATCAATACTATCATGTCATATTAACCTATAATATTATTGTAATTCATAAAAGGTCTCAAATTACATTTATTTGGCTATTTGTAACATCAATTATGTCAATATTTCATTAATAAGATAATTACTGTATCATCGATGTGTCATAAATAAATTAAATTATTTAATGTCTAAAAATTACAAATAAAATACCATTTTGTAGGAAATATTTTTATATTTCTAATGAATATATTTATAGTCGAATTTATCTTATGTATAACCCTATATTAAAAATTATCTACTTATTAAACTTTGATTTTAACTATTTTAACCCTTCTTTAAATAAATTAATAATAAATGTCCTAATCTAATCCAAGTGGGACTAAATGGTCATATTTTATTCCTAAGGTTGTTTTTGGTCGAATTAAACTTATCCAATATAATTAGGACTTGTTTTAAGGTAATAATAATATCATTTTTACCCTTAATTACCCTATTTACTTTTAACCGTGGTAATAAAAGTAAAAAGTTACTATTCACCAAAAATTATTTTTATCTCGTTAAACCACATTTTACTTACTGAAATCAACCATGTCTCTTGGATTTTTTAAATTACATTCACAGAAGTGGCAAAATTATGTTTTATGTAAATTTGCAATTTCTCCTAGGAGGTGGGTAAAAGACGGGAAAAAGTTCAACAAAATTTTTTTATATCTAAAATTATTATTAAATGACTCCAATGAATTATATTGAAATTATATAGGTATATTATGTATCAATTTTGACCTAAAATAGATTTAAATAAAATAAATAATTATTTAAATAAAAAGTCGGTTTTTAAATAGTAACCTAGTGTTTCACTATTCATCAAAAATTGAAAGTTTTTAGAAAAATACCAAAATTTCACCCTAGGCTAATTTCGATATTCTGAATCCAAAAATGAAGTCCATTTTGAAGGATAAAATTTATAAAATTTCAAAAAATTGGGTATTACTATTCATTAAGGCTAGTTTTTATAACATATCTTTGTTTAGAGAAACTCAGTATTGCGTACAACACACGCTATCATGGAGGCATCGTGATTGCGTGTAGTGCAAGCCAAGTCAGGGATGCATGTTGTGCAAGCTCCTTTTGGTGTAGCGTACAACACAAGACATTAATGAAATTAAAAAAAATATTTTTCATAAAATCTCGGGGTGTAACAATATTGATGTTGAAATAATATGTAATTGGATGGTATATCATATATAAATAATCATTAAAATGTTATATTTATTATTTATATCAATTATACTCATTATTATACCCATCCAAATAATGACATGTTGAATAACAAACTACACCACGAAATGGAGATGGTAAGTCATACATACACATGTATGGTGACATTGTCATTCATAGGATAGATAGAATAATGAATATTGTTGTACCATATTTAATATAACGTCAGAATATGTGGAAGGTACTAGAGTTGTTATTTTGGTATGGAAAAAACAAATAAAGTGGAAGTGAAAGAAGAAAAGAACATTGAAAGAGGGGGTGAAATAATTACCTCTTCTTCGGGTGCTTCCTTTTGATTTGATCAAAAGGGACCCTTAAGATGGATTTCTTATCAAAGTAGGGCCTCTAGGATGAATTGACAGTATTTGGGAGGATATTTGAGAAGGGGTTTTTCTGATCCCAATGGCTTTGGAGGTGTGATTTTGAGAGAAGGGAAAGTACCCTTTTATGAGAGAGGTAAGGGTCACTTTAAGAAAATCTTGAAATATTATTTTATTATACAGTCATATTCAATTTATAAGGGCACAAAAAAGATTTATTTCGAAGATAAGGTGCGTCTGGGCGAAAAACCTATCAAAAAATTGTTTTTAGGAAGGTTTAGGATACCATATTAACCTTTTCTTTTTTATTTAATTCTTAGTTAAATATTTTTACTTTTACAATGTCTTAATTTATTTTTATATTACTTAGTCGATAATCATAATATAAAATTAATAATAACCCCAAGTGGTTCATTACTAACAGATATTTCATTATGTAATCCCTTTTTCCTATATATATATTTTTTTGAATATTATATCATCTAATAATATAGTATTTGTTTTAAAAATTAATTTATGTCCATTTTGATAGTATTTAGTATTCAGTTATTTTTAAAGTCAAAAAAACAAGATTAATTCGAAAAAGATAAATTAAATCAATCCTAATATGTCATATTAACCTATAAAATTATTGGAATTCATTAAAAGTATCAATTTACATTTATTTGGATATTTATGTTATCAATAATTTCAATCATTCATTAATAAGGTAATTACTACATCATCATTGTGTCATATATAAAATTAATAATCTAATGTCTAAAAATAATAAATAAACTACCATTATGTAGGAAATATTTTTATCTTTCTAATTAATATTTATATTCTAATTTATATTCTGTATAACCCTACATTAAAAATATTTTAGTTGTGAAAATTTGAATTTTCCACTATTAACTCTTCTATAAATAAAATAATAATAAATTTCCTAATCGAATAAATGTGGATAATAGAGGATCATATATTATTCCAATGTTTGATTTTGGTCTAAAAACACTTATTCAATTTAATTATTACATGTGTTTGGGTAATTATATTATCATTTTTACCTTTAATTACCCTATTAGCTTTTAACCGTGGTAAATAAAATTCAGATGATACTAATCACAATAAATTATATTCATCCTAATAAACCACGTTTTATGTACTGATGCCAAAAATTCCTCTATAATTTTTTAAATTCAATTCATAGAAGTCATAAAATTACGTTTTATGAAAATTTGCACATGTGCCTAGAAGGCGGGTAAAAGGCGTTAAAAAGATCAACAAATTTTTGACATCTAATTTTATAATAAAATGACTCCAATGTTTTAAATTGAATATATATAGGTATTATTTATCTATTTTAAATTAAAATAAATTAAAATAAGATAAATAGTTATTTAAATTAAATGTTGGTTTTAAAAAATAACGTAGTGTTTTTCACTATTCATAAAAAATTGAATGTTTCTAGAAAAATACAAAAAATTCACCCAAAGATAATTTAGATATTCCAAATTAAAAAATGATGTATGTTTTTTAAAATTAAATAACATAGATGTTTCATTGATAAGTTTGAAATTAATTCTTGTTTTCAATACCAGAAAGATGGCTTTAGAGAAGTAAAAACTATCAAAATATTGATATGTGTTTATGTCCAATTTAAATGTAAAATGACATCCAATGAGAAAAATTGGATTAAATGATAATATTATAATCTAATTATACTTCAAAACCCTTAAAATGTATAATTTAACTCTATAAATTATTTTGATTGAAAAATTTATTTTTAATTAAAATTTAGTATTTTTCACTATTCATCAAAATAAGCAAGTTTTCATAAAAACACCAAAAATTAATCAAAACTAAATTATTATTTCCATCATCCAAAGAAGAATTTTATTTTTTGAAATTGAATATATAAACATGTCAAATGTTTTATTTTAAAGGGATCTCCATTAAAAGGCAGTAAAATTGTTTTTTTGAATAATACTTCCTTTATCTAAAAAATTGAATTTGTTCTTATATAATGTATACGAAAAACATAATATAGATGTTAAAATTTTGTGGAGTATATAAAATTCATTATTTTGTTAATATTATACATAACCGCTTTTTGAATGGCTAGTTTGTTAAGTCATGGTGCGCTCAAACTCGGTGTTGTGTGTAGTGCAAGCTATTGAATTACTTTAAAGAGATAACATTCTATAAAATCTTGTAGTGTTACATTCTCCCCTACTACAATAAATGTTATCCTATCAATTTGAAATTTTTCTTTTAAAATAATTGTATAAAAATAAAAAATATATTTGTGGAAAACCCACATCAAAAATAGGGTTACTAATATGTAGTCTTAATAATATGGAAAGGGAAATGAAAAAGTCACCACCAAATTAGAATTCGGAATAAGATAACAATGGTGGAAATTTGAGACACATAATTGTAGGAAAATGTAAACATTTATAGTGAGTGATAGAGGTCATCAATCACAAACAAGTGAACAATAAATGGGATGTTGAGGGCCTCAAAGCCATAAATCTATGGTGATTTAAATATCATTGGTTTATAAAAACATTAGTTATTAAGATAACACATTTTTGGTTTTAATATCCCATGCCTAATATTTAATACATAATTTATTCATTCAATAAGATAAAAATATTACATGATAAGTATAGTTCCATCCTTCAACTAACTTCTACCATAAACATATTTTTTACACAAAAAGATAACAGAATTCAAAAATTTTATATTTATCCCTATAGTATAGAGTTTAAAAATTAATTATTTTATAATTAATTTTTCAGACCATAAGAAAATACATTATAAAAACTATGACTTCACGTAGGCCAATGGTAGTTGATACACCCTTATCTCCCTTTGGTTGGGGGTTCAAGTCGCGTGGCCCTACCGAACGCGACGGGTTGTCACCCGACCTCTGGGTTTTCCTATTTATAACAATCAAAAAATTAACATAAGAAATTTTTTATCTTTATACAATTGTATACAATGTCCAACTTAATTTATTCCAACCATTATATTTTTCCAAAATACATATGTTCAAACTCACAGTACAAAATTTATAATGATGGTAAGCATAATGAGGATCTCTTTTTCCATGTAATAACATGTGAATACCTTCATCATGTATTTTGTTAATATAAGGTAACACCCAAAATTACCTTAAAACCTTATTGATTACATTCATACTCCCTTATTCTTTATAGAATACTGTATATATTCCTTATTTACAAAAATCTTGTAAACTCCAACAATGATGGAATAAATAAACAATTAATTAGTTTCATGGTAGTCAATAATATGGAATACAATTTATACAAACCAATAATATCTTAGTTAGAAATCACTAACTCAGTATTAAGACCATATTAAGGATTATTTCTCCTTCAACAATGTAATTTACAAAAATTCTAACATTCTTATGACTCATATTTCTTATTACCATATGATCTAAAATCCTCAATGATTTAATACTTTTGTACAATCCTTATTTGTTTTCATAATTAATATAACTATTACATCGTTGATACAACAATAAAATAAAATAAGTCATTAATGAAAATAAAAACACTATTTATTCCTCTTCATCTACAGTCATATCATAACATTATTATTATCGAATAACATCCTTTGGGGTATACTCTGATGATTGGGACATTGATTCACGTAGTTTCCCAACTCCTTGAAGATGAATCATTAAACTTTTGAAATATTTATCTTACACTTGAAATAACGTACATGGTGTCCTTTTTCTCCACACTTATAACAAAATCTCATTCCTTTCAAGGATTTACCAAGGTGATTCTTTCCACATTTATCAAATATGGGAAATTTTTTCATTCCCTTCTTCCCATTATCCATATTCCTCTCTAATATCATTTTCTTCTCTGGATTCCCTTCAAATCCATATGACTCAAAGAATTATTTACTTATCATATTAACACGTGATACTATTTATTTATATTAGGAGAATACATGGGAGACTATTTCCATTATATATAATGGATTAAGACCATGAAAGATATGATCCTTTTTACTCTCTAGATCATTAATATTGCTGGAGTTCCCATTCCTTATACTGGGTGCCATTTCTAAATGATGACATACACTATGCTAGATCTTGTCAAAATGTATAATCCAAAAACAAGAAAACATTTCAACATTAATTGATGATTTTCACACATTTATTCTCATACTCATAAACATTATTTTATTGCTGGCATATTTACTCATAAATCATTCATAATGGTTTCTAAAGAAAATATAAATTATCTTAAGCATATCCCTCGGGACTAGTGTAACCAAGAGTGCAGCAAGGCCCGTTGTCATGTACCATGATAACCTGGGTCAAGGCTGAAACTCCTTGTATGAGTTTTCACACCTAGGTACATATGTACCAGAGCATCCACTACATTATTTTACCTAGACAGGGATTCATTACTCAAAAAATTCAAAAAATCTCTACTTTACCAAATTTATATGATGTTATACTATATTAATCCTCAAAGTTTATCTTAGGGTATTTTCATATAATCCTAAGTTTTTTAAAATCTAGTTTCCAAGGACTATTCTAAACTTTCTCTGAAACCAACTGTAATGATCCGAGCCTAGTTACCTAGAGTCAGTGCATTATTGCATAACATTGGCACGATCACAATAGATCACCTCTCAAAATACCGATTAGTTTAGTAGACTTGGAAGTACTAGATACATACATAAGTTTTACATTACATTATGAAATAATGAAAAACAACATTGTGTTACCTTTTATAATACTATTATTCTATTCTATATCCCACTATTTAAATCATAATATACTTCTTTACATCCTGGGAAAAATAAAACATAAGAAAGTGGTGATCTCAAATGCTCAGTAAGGATAAATATATAGCAGAAACATTCATAAATAATCATAGAAATTGAATGCAATGAATAAGACTAAAACACATGCCATAGAAAATTAATCTTCATCATAATATTGAAAAGGTAAATCAAATTATTCCATTTACTTATTCACAAGGTTATTCTACTAGTCGAATAATAACATGTAATATCAATATATAATTTCATAATTAGGGAATGAATAATATTGGTGATCATAACCACATAGTCAAGGCATCATTCCAAGAAAAAAAATAAGATTTTTTCAAGGCCTTATGCCAATACACTATTTTATTCATGAGACATACTTTTGCATCGACGAGCTATAGTGGGCTCGAACAGACATTTACTAAGTCCAATGCATTCCTCATATGAAAGGCTGGAACATAATATAAACATTCTTATTAAAAGAAGAATATGAAATGTTAACACTATAAATATAAACCATGAATGGTATAAATATAACACATCCACAAACAAACATATCCCAAAATCTTCAATACAATATTGGTGATTCTATCATAATAAATCAACTTTAAACAAGTTTAAAATCAGTCAAAGGATATTGACATAGATGAAATCAAAACTATTTGAGAGAAATATCTCTTTATATTTTGAAATCATTTAAAAGTCACATAATTATAATAGAAAATATATTTTTTTAAAATATTATAATAATTGTGTATGGGGAGCTTTGATTGTGTTATAATGGCAGAATATATCTACACCCTCTATATATTTTAAAAAATCATTTTTTCCTTAATTTGTCGAAAAGGTCATAAATTACCTTGTTTGGGAAATGACGGAAAGATTCATTTCAAAATATTTTATCAAAAATTAAAACAATGGTACATATTAATTTAACCTATATTCTTGTAAATAGATAAAAAATTGAAATTCACTTTTAAGAATCATTTATGTTTATGATAAAGTAGTCCGAGTAGATAATTTCTTAAAAACAACCTCAGATGAAAAAGAGGTTGTAAAATTAACCCTTTCCATGTACTTTTAATTGGTAGAGGGTATGTTATGATTCTGTATAATAGTTAAATCATTTTTATTATACAATAATAATATATAAAAATATTATATCATATATGACCTTCTAATTATTATTTGTTAATAATATTTCAGTAGTACGATTGTTTAGAGTGTTAACTAATTCATTTTCCTTTATATTTTTTGTTATGTAAGTCATGTTTTCTATTTATATGATTTATTTGATTCATATAAATAATGATATTAAATTCTCAAAAATTATTTTTAATCATAAAATCAAAATTATTCGTGAATGGTTGTGATGGGGAATGAATCTTATCGTGTTCTTGGAGACAGTAATCTGTATGTATGCACAAGAAACAATATGACTTTATTGATGGTGAAATCGTATGTAATTGGACAATATATCATATATAATGAATAATTAACATAATATATTTATTATTTAAATAATTTAGTCTAATTATTATACTCATCAAAATAATTAAGTGTTCAATAACAAACTGCACCAAGATGTGGAGACTGTAAGATGTATGTATGCATGTCTGGTTAATTTTTCATTCATATGATGGATATAATATTGAATATGGTTATAACATATTTATAAAAACATTAAAATATGTAAAATTTAATTGAGTAATTATTTTGTTATGGAAACAACAAAGAAAGTGGAAGTGGAAGAAGAAAAGAACTTTGAAAGTGGTGATGAAATAATTACTTCTTCTTCGGGTGCATCCTTTTGATTTGATCAAAAGGGCTCCATAGTTTGGATTTATGATAAAATTAAGGCCTCTAGATTTATGTGAGGTTAGTTGGGAGGATATTTTATTAGGGTTTGGTGGATAAAAATGGCTTTGGAGGTGTATTTCTGAGATAGGGGACATACCCTTTTATAAGAGAGGTGAGGGTCACATTAGCAAATGATTGAAATATTATTTTATTGAACAATCATATTCAGTTTCAAATTGATCAGAAAGGATTTATTTCTAGGATAAGGTGGGTATGGTTCTAAAAATCTCAACCAATAGGTTTTACATAGGTTTAGGTTACCATATTAACTTTATCTTTTATATTTTACTCTTAGTCAAATTATTTAACTTTTACGATATCTATTTGTATTTTGATATTACATTGTCAATAAACATACATTAAAATGACAAGAAAACACCAACTGGTTCATTAGTTACAGATATATATAATTATATAATTTCTTTTTTCCAAAACATATATTTTTAGGAATATTATGTCATCTAATAATATAGAATTTATTTAAAAACTATTTTATGTCAATTTTGACACCATTTAGTATATTGTTTAATTGAAATTCAAAAAAATTGGATTATTTCAAAAAAAATACATTAAATCAATCATAACTTTTCATATTGATAGGGAAAATTAGTGGAATGCATCAAATGTCTCATTTTACAAATATTTGGATATATATAAAATCAAATATTTTAATCATTCATTAATAACATAATTACAATATCATATTGTGTCTTAAATAAATTTTATTATTTAATTATTGAAAATTATAAATAATATACCATTATATATAAAATGTTATTTCATTTCTAATGAATATTTATAGTCTAATTTATCTCATGTATAACCCTATATTAAAATTGTTTTAGTTATAAAAATTTGAATTTAACTCTTTTAACTCTTCTTTAAATAAAATAATAATAAATGTTCTAATCGAATCAAAGTGGATCAAAGAGGATCATATTTTTTCCAAAGGATTATTTTGGTCAAAAAATCATATCCAACTGAATTAGGACATTTGTTAGGGTAATTATAATATCACATTGACCTTTAATTACCTTATTTTCTTGTAACTATTGTAAATACAATACAATAGTCACTATTCACCAAAAATTATTTTCATCCCATTGAACCACATTTTATATACTGATTTCAACCATGTATTCTATATTTTCAAAATTTCATTCATAGAAACGGTAAAATTACGTTATATGCACATTTTCAAATGTTCCTAGAAGATGGGTAAAAGAAGTTAAAAAGATCAATCAAATATTTACATCTAGTTTTACTATAAAATGACTCCAATGAATTAAATTGAACTTATATAGGTATTATGTACCTATTTTTCATAACACAAATTTCAATAATATAAATAATTATTTTAAATAAAAATTCGGATTTAAACAATGATGCAGTGTTTTCATTATTCATCAAACATAGAATGTTTTCAGAAAAATAAAAACCATTCAACCTAAGCTAGTTTTTATATATAAAAATTGAAAAACTATGGCTATTTTTTCATATTAAATACATATAAGCTGCATTAATCAAATTAAAATTTATTCCAGTTTTCAAAACTAGAAAGCGTGTTTTTGTGAAGTAAAAACTATCAAAAAAGTGAAATGTGTGTATGTACAATTTTAATGTGAAATTACATAAAACGAGAAACATTGGATTAAATTATAAAAATATAATCTAATTATACTTAAAACCCATTAAAATATATAATTTAAAACTATAATTTTTTTGATTAATAATGTTCATTTCAATTAAAATTTGTTATTTTTCAATATTCATCAAAATATGAAAGTTATCAGAAAAACACCAAATATTTATCAATACTAAATTTTTGTGTCTTGATTCTAAATAAGAAGTTTATTTTGTCAATTTGAATATATAAAATTTTAAAATACTGGACTCAAAAATGGTTCACCATTAGTAGGCTGTAAAATTGTATACTTAGAAAAATACTTTCTTTATCTAAAAATTTGAATTTGTTCCTAAATTATGTCTAAGAAACACATTATATGGATGTTAAAATTATATGGAGTATATAAAATTAATATTTCTGTTAATACTATTCCTAATTTTTTTTTGAATGGCAAGTTTGGTATGTCATGGTGTGCTCAGACTTAGTGTTGTGTGTAACACAATCTATTGAATTACATTAAAGAGATAATGTACTATGAAATCCTAGGGTGTTAAAATTATTGATTTAGTAGTGGTTATGTGTAGAATATTTATGTTCAATTATTTCTTGTGATGTATATTATTTTAGGATTTATGAATTCCATCATGAAAGATGCATTATCATGGAGTTAAAGGGAATAATCAACCATCTAATGTGTCTCATGGATGGTGTTTGGTAGTGGTCTGTGAAGTGGGATATCAGATTTTTTGTTCCATTTTGTTTGATAAAAATGGGTTGGAGAGATTAAAAATGAATCATCTGGGGAATGATTGAGGTTATAAAAATATGAAATGGGTGGTGCCTAAGGTTATTTTGGGTGTAGTTTCAGCCTGAATAAAATGAGTGTGAGACATAGGATATGAGTTCCCCATTAGGGATCAATGTCTAATAAAGTTTATGGGGGATGCATTTGGTAGACTTACTATGGATGATGACTGTTTTGATGGGGAGTTTGTAATTAACCATGTCAATATAGGTAATTAAAATCTTTTGAAATTTGTAATTTCTTTTCAAGAGTAGGGGATTCATCAAGAATCCAAATTTAAATCAACATTCATTGGGTATGAAGATCTATGGGTGATGATTTTGAATATGTTCAGAAACCTAGGAGGGGTTTCTTATTATAGGGGGGTGGGTTTAACTTATTAATGGTGGTCTTTATATGTATCTTAGGAGCATGAGGAACTCAAATTTATAACATATAGAATCAAAATGCATCAAGGGGATACTTAAGGGTTAATTATTTCCAAGGGAAGGTGCCATATTGTGAGAGTAGCAGTTAAAACTAGGAAAAGTGTGTGTCATTGAGTGGTGGATTTTCTATTAGGATATTTGGAAAGAAAAAAGTCCATTAATATAAAGTTCATTCCATGTTCGTGGTGTTTCTTAATGAAATCCACAAAATAATTTATTTTTTAGCATAGGTAAGACTCTTTTTTATCAGTACTGAATGATGGAAAGGGGTTCCACACCATGACCAAACATAAGAATAAATACACACAAATGTCCACAAAAAATTAATGAGGAAGTCTAGTCATTCAAAGAACCCCAGCCCATGTTATGAGGGATTTCCCAATGAGAGGCATCTAATTATAGAGAAAGAGGGTAATACCTAAGGATTTTGGTCCAAAAAAGGCAATGCGAAGAAAGGGAAGATACAATTCCATAAAGGCTTGGGCCATAGATTTGGGTTCTTATAGGGGGAAGGGTTCCACGTTGTGGCCAAAAGGGTCACACCATTATAGTTTCCTACCATGGAATTGGGCCCTCTATATGGGTGGTAATAGTATTGTGTCCTAGAGGGTATATTTTTACATCCCATGACTCTAGAGAGTTTCTCTAGACATAATTTAATTTCTCCAATTTCATTCATTTCATGATATAGTGTGCTTAAACAAAATATGATATACAATTAATATATTATTATTTTTAACTCTTATAAGCTAGTTGTTAAATAAGTGGGTATAAATTGGATTAATTACATTATAAATATATATCAATATCCTACTAAATATAAATTTTATGATAAATTCTTAATATTTGGTTATTCAATTTTTAGTACAGTAATTTTATTCTAAAAAACGAATGTTATTCGAAAAATATTTTTATTTATTTATTGAGAAAATAATTATAAATTTTTGGAATTTTTAGAAATTTTATATTATTAATGTAACATAATTATTGAAATAATAAAATGAATATTAACATAGAATTATATTTTGAGAACATACTTAAAATATTTATTTTCCAGTGAATATAAAAAATAATTTTGATTTTATTTAAAAAATTATGTAAAAAGTTCCATTATTTTATAAAATTTAGTCAAATTAAAATTATTCTTCTTATATTATAAATAATCCATTTTTTGGGAAAAATCCTTTATGATGTTATCTCGGTGTTTATAGGTTGATTATGTTCATAGGAAAATGAAGATGGCCGAATTTCAGAATAGTTGGTGTTTCCAAAGCATATGTATCAAACGTGGTACACTTTAAAACTATTTTCAATAATTTTGTTCCTCCAATTTGGTACTTGATTTATAAATAAATTAAGATACTACACATAGAAATGTGTGCGTACCGCATAGCACACTACGTGAACCGTAGAGGCAGATGATGTTTTGTGGACAAAGATATTGATTTGAAGCTTCGACAAAGGGTAAATGAACTATATGGACCATGTATTAAGATCAGTTCATAAGAGGAACATTATTTCCTAAAGGAAGTGATTTTTTGTGCACCATGAATGAATGAATACACTATACAGACTTCATAGAAATTTAACAGTGAAAGTTATACCATAAAATTGTTTTTAGTGTTTATGATATAATAATATTTCTCATATATATTTTATAATATAATGTCCCTAAATCAGATAATTAGGTGTGAGTGTAATCCAATAGAGAATATCATCATTTTAATAATTCATCTATACCCGAAGAGGTTCGTCAGGGGACAATTCTGCAAAGGAAGTTCCTCATGAGTGAGAAATTGCATAATGGAGAATGTTCTTAAAGATAGTTCGCTAAAGGGATTTTCAAGGCCTTAGATCTTACAATTGAAAATTTCATATACAAAGTGAAGGCCTTCCATAAAACAGAGGTGGAACATTATGTATTCACTCTAAGAAGCTCATTGTGGTTATTGAAGTAGTTTTCTCATGAAGAACTCATCCTATGTGGTGTAATGCGGTGTGTGAAGAAGGTGGTTCATGAAGTAAGTTGTCCATGAATGAGGTTTTCACAAAAGGACAAGGTAGTTTTTGAAATGACTTTATATAATACAAATTTCATACGATAATGTGTATTTTATATAATGAATGAAAAGGGATATTTATGGGACACTTATGTGAGAAAATATTTAGAGGGTTTCATTTAAGCAGATACACCCTAGGATTAAAAATTTAATCATATTATTAATATATTTACATTAAAAATGTAGAAAAAGAAAGAGGGTATACACCGTCTATATAATTTTTCAGAAGGAATATATTCTTTGTAATATTTAAGGTAATGAAAATAATACTATGTATTTCTTGAATATCATGCAAGATCCAAAGAATAGGTACTTGTTTTTTTCTGTATTAAGAAGAAGTTTACTCCAGTTGTCTGAAAATTGGAATTGTTTCATCAAGGTGTATTTCACAAACATGATGGAGCATCCTAGAAATAACATTATTAGTTCATCAACTAGTAATTGATGAAGCATTTATTATTTCTGATGAAGGAAAATATATTTCCATAATTTTTGTATGAATCAATTTTAGAGTTGTGAGAAATTGAATTTGAAGAAGGTGATACTTTACATTGGAAGTGTCCCACAAAAGGAAAGGCAGAAGGAGTGACCCTTGGGAATCGGTGAAATGTCACTAAATCTTATAAGGCTTTTCTATGCATAAAAGTGATATACCTTGAACCTTGTATTGGAAGTGAGATTTAGTGGATTTGGCACTTCGATACATTTTTGTTTGAAACATCATGGATTTAGCCTAGTGAGGATGAACCAAGTAAAAATATGTTCCCTTGTTATTTATTTACTTATTTACATTCTACGCATCATCATTAGATAAATTTGGAAAATGTAGAATCAATATTGGTGAATAATTTTAATTAAATCCATATATTCTATACTAAATAAAATGGAATAATATTAATCTCAATTTTTTTATGAATGTGATAAAAATAAATCTGATTTTATTCCAAGGGTGACAAACCATTGTCTTACACAGATCATAAAATCCCAATCACTCACTACTGGGGTTTTAATAATTGGAAAATAATTTTTATTGGGAGTGGCTTCATTCATATAATCCTTAAATCAAGTGATTAATTTAATAGAGTCTAGGATCTTGGAAAACAACATCTTAACCCCAGAACTCTAAGATTATCTGACTATGATGTTAAAATCAATCCCTTTAATTTGAAGCAAACCAATGCACATATTTGAGTCAAACATTATGGTTTGAACTGGATGTATTGGAATCCTAAAATCATTAATGATATTTCTTCTTATATTGAATCTTCTATTAAAAATGATCTTAAAACATTGGAGGGAGATCTGTCATACTCTGTTAGAGTTTTCCTTAATGTTAATTTGGAAACAAAAATATATGATAATATCACATTTCTTTCTAAGGACAATAAAATTTATGTTAAAGTGGAATAGTAATTTGTTACGCATTTTTGTGATGTTTGTAAAATTATTGGTCATTCTGTTGTTAATTGTAGGTGACATAAAAATAATGTTAATGAGGTCCCCAAAGTTATAGATTAGAAATAATTAAATCGGAATAAAAAGAATAAAAATGTCTTTGTTGAGAAAGAGGGAGACTCAAAGGATCCACCTAGTCAATGCAATGTTACAGTCCATATTAAAAATCAAGGGCAGATATTTTAGAAAATGTGGAATTAGGAAGGATACGTGAAATTCCTAGTCCGCCTTCTCAAATTGTTCACGAAATGTGTTGCACTATGGGATCCAACTGTAAGGAGGAGAAAAATTTATGATTTAGTTCTAAACTGAGTTTTTTAATATAGTTTTTCTTATTCAAATAGAACTGGATGATTTATATTTGACACAGGAAATAGAGAAAACTATTTTTGAGCATGTTCTTTGATTATAAGAATATTTGGAGCCCTATGTGGTTTTCAGTCCAACTAATTCTTCTTTTCCTGTAGATTTTATAATTCCTATTATTATAGATTCTATATTGGACCCCATGGAACCTATTCTTGCTACAAGACTCTCAATTCAAGATGGGATTATTGGAGCTCCTCATGGTGTTTCTACTCATCCATCTTTCCATGGTGGAAAATACCATGTCTTTATGCCTATTAGGGATGTGGGGCCTACTTAAATCTCACTTGATATCTCTGATGTTAACCTAATGGATGTTTCTAACCAAAAAAATAACACTAGTTCCAAGGGGATTAATCAATGCTCAATGCCATGGACTGTTGACAGTGAAAAATCTGTTAATCCTGGAAATGGAAATCCTAGCTATTCTGATATAAATGACATCCTGCAAGGTGTCTCTAGTACCAAAAGAATGGTTGGAAGCCCTCATGAATCTGGAAAGTAGAAATAGTGGGAGTCCAAAAAGGGGGTTTTACCCATAGTATTATGTTCAAATGAATATGTTTTTAAATAACTAATAGGGTATGTCAAACCATAACACTGTTATATCCCTTATGAGTTTCATTATTCAACATAGTACTCTTCTTATAGGGTTCTCCAAACCGTAGAGAGTATTTTATTCCAGCAATGCTCATCTGGAGTCCATGGGTTTTCATTTGGTTGATTTTAATAGGATTATGTCAAAGATAAAAAATCTTTCTATCTTTGATCACTTCCCCTTACAAAATATTTCTATAGTTTCTTATAGTGATCAACATGTCACATACCCCTTTAATTATCTTTGATATCAACATTTCTACTCCTTTATTTTTTTCCCATAACTGTTATCAGGATCGAAGGAATTTATTGATGGATATTGAAGCTCTAAATTCCATTGTTTATGGTCCCTCTACCATTATGGGGGATTTTAATTCCATCCTGAATCTAGATGAAATGACTGGTTATATGAATAATTATACGTTTTTAGGGAATTAAGATCACGCATTGATGATAATGGGTTATTTGAAGTTTACTTGGTTAGAGCTAAATACACTTGGCTTAAAAAAATATTTGAATAGGTTTGATGCAATAATATTTGACAAATAATTTTTTAGTGAGGCATGTCTGGATTTTTGGGTGTCCATATCATGAACGACCCAATCTATATTCAATTTTGTACATCATCCCATATTATCTAATCTTTTGGTAAATGATTCCAAGCCTTTTTTTCCTTTTATATTTAAAAAATCTTGGATCACTCATCCTAAATGCAGCAATATTGTTGAACATACATGGAATTATGTTGATTACATGATAAATGTTTTTTCTTGTGTTATCAAACACAATCATCCCAAAAGGAACTTAAAAATCAAGGTAAAATACTATTTTAGTTTTCTACATTCATAAATATCCTCCCTAGAAGATTCTCTTCACCCATTACAGCAACAAAATTCACTCAATAACTTCACTAATGGTATTCTGTGGGAATCTGAGATAGAATCCATGTTGTATACTATATTTAATCTCAATAATCCTTTGAAAAGATATACTTTTAGGAAAAATTGGCTGAGATATAGTCATAGAAATTCAATTTTATTTAACTCTCTCAAGATATTTATACAAGTTTACATACCTCTTTTCATGATGAAAAAATATTATCACCTTCTTGATAATAGGAAGGATCTCTCAGAGAATATTATTTCTTATTTTAAAGATCTCTCCATTGGACCATCTTTGACTAATGAATTGGTGGGGGAAATTATTCCCAAACTTCTGACTCAAGAGGATAATTATATTCTTACCTCAAACCCCATGTCATTTGGAATAAATTATGTATCCTTTAGGCTAAAACCTGAATGCTCTCCCAGTATTTATTATTTTGGAAACTAATTTTTATAGATTTTCTAGTATTTTATTTAGGAGGATGCCTGTAAGATGGTCACTTATCTTTTTAAAGGGGATTCTATTCCTTATGTTTTGAATTCTCAATTTCTTTCCCTTATTTCAAAGGTGTAGAATTCTAATGAAATTCACCTTTTTAGGATGGTTTCTCTGGCTAACACCATTTATTAAATAATTTTCAATGTCTTTTCCATGAGGTTGGAATCAATTACTAGTATGATTGTCGTTTCTAAACATTTTGGATTTATAAAAGGCTGATCCATTAAATATTGTATCATCAAGGCCTAATAATGTATTAACAAACAAAATAAATACAATATAAGTTGAAATATTTCTCTCAAACATGACGTTAGAAAATATTTTTACACTTTGGATTGAGAATTCATTTATATATTTCTTCATATGATAAGATTTGACTTTGTGTTTATTTCATGGGACAAAATAATTCTTGGTTCTGCTCACATCTCTATCCTTGTTAATGGGTCCCATGATGGTTACATTGATTATTCTAGTTGGGTCGGGCTGGTTGATCCCTTTTTGATATCATTTTTTCCTTTGAAGAGGATTATATTAGCAGGTTACTCCCCATTATAGTGGGTAATTGGAAAATGAAATCTTTTAATGCTAGAAAAAAAATTATTGCTCCCACTCTTTTTTATATTCATATGATATCCTTCTATTCACCCAGAGGGGTAGAAACAATATTAAGAACATCACACTTTCCCTTTTACACAATGAAAAACAACTTGGTTATGAAATCAGTTAGAGAAAATCATTTGTTTATATTGTTAGGAATTTATCTTCTCACAAAAATAATGATATTTTCAGGGAGTTGGGTATTCATGAGGAAACTATTCTGTTCACTTATCTAGGGGCTCCATTATTTTGGGGTGTCCAAAATCATGTTATTTTTTGATATTCTTAGAAATGATTGAAAAAAACTTACTACTCTGAGTGGAAAATCACTTTCCATAGCTGGTCACATTTTCATAGTCAAGGCTGTAATTGTATCCAAAATTTTTTATTCCATTATAGTGTATAAATTGAATTTATATCTCATCAAGAGCATTAATTCCTCTATTAAAAACCTCATATTATGTGACAATATTCATGAATGAAAATTTTCCATGGTTTCATGGAGTACTTTTTGTCAATTTTTTGATGAAGGGGGTTTAGGCAGTAAGAACTTTAAGATTATCAATAATTCTTTGTAGGATTATTTTATGTGGAGACTCATTAATATAGATTATGAAGGTATATCATTTCAAAGGAAAAAAATTCATGAATACTCTCAAAAATGGTGTTTTTAATCATTTAGATTCTTATGTGTGTCATGAATTTAAATCCATTTATACTTCCATTGACTCTCATTCTAGATGGCTTCTCTCAAAGGATACATCTCTTCCATTTTTAAAAATTTATTAGACTAACAGCGCCATTAATTCTGCATTGGTGAATGAGAATTTTTGTCTAGATCTGGATATCACTATCAAGGATCATCTTGATAACTTGGAATAACATCTGAATTCCATCATCAATATTGTGAATATATATTGATTTTCCAACAGATATGGTTTTTGGTCCTAGGAAGCTGATACTAATAGAATTATCTCTTCACGGTTATTGTATAAGAATTATTTGTAGTATAGTGTGGAATATCAATGGATGGGTCAGCCTGATAATAAATTTGTTATATCTTCTCAGTCTATCCTTTTCTTGATAATGTTTCAGTGGAAAATTCCAAACAGATTGTTATCTCTTGTCATGTGGAATCTCTCTTTGTTTTTCATTTGTTCTATTTCCTTTGCATTGGGACGATTTTGATCACTTTTTTCTTATTAGTGCGGCCACATCATCAATATGGAAAACATTTGATGATATTTTTGAGGTCTCGATGCCTTATGCAAATTTTAATTCATGATTTTATCAAAGGATGGTGCTCGATTGATCTGTCCGCTCAGCTACTAGATCTCTTTCAGGTTGCATCATCTGAACTTCTTAATTTTATTTGGCATACATGAAACAGAATAATTCATGATGGATTATCTTTCTTGGATAGTGCTTCTCTATTGTGGATCCATGATATTGTTCATGAGGCCTTAACACCAAATAATCATTTCTTCTTCAATTCGGTTCAGGACATATACGTTCATAATTGGATTTTTGTAAATGCTTTTTTATCCTACCCTTGGAACTATTGATGTCATATGGATTTAACCATTTTTTATAGTAAAGATTAATTCTGAGGGATCTTCTAGAGGCAATCTAGGGCTCTCTGGTTGTCGTGCTATTTTTAGGGATCATTTGGTGGGGTCCTTGCCAATTGTTATGGTTCTTGTGTTTTTTCCTCTTCACATAAGTTAGATATTCTTGGCATTATTGTTGCGGTGGAACAAGGAAAGAACTAGGGGTCAATGAATATTTGGCATGAGAGTGATTCTACCACTATTTTTTCTGCTATTAGAATCAGATTTTCTCATCTGTCATAGAATATTACTAACTGAGGGAAAAATTTTCTAGATTCTCTTTTCTCAATGAATCATATGATCATTCATATTTATCAATAAGGTAACTATGTCGAATATTTTCTTGCATATAAAGGAATCAATGGTGCTGATTTCCTATGGTATAATCTGGTTCTGGATGAACGTCTACCCCTTCCTAACAGGGATTGTGGTAAATCTCCCATTATAAGATCCATGTAATTTGGACTCTTTTGTTTAATAAATGAGCCTATATTTTTTGGGCAATGACTCATATTTCAATTAAAAATATCTCTTATTTTCTAAATAAGGATAAAATCATGAAATGAATTAATATTTGTGTCTATTTAGAGATTCGTAAGATTTTATTGACAATATAATTTTACTTATAATTTTTATAAATTATTTAATGACTTGTAATACTTCTGTAACAAAAATAAAATTTCTATTCAACTAAAATAAAATTCAAAACTTGATTTTAAAAATATAAAAAGTGATATAATTTGAATTATTTAATATTTCCATAGGATTTTATATATCTAATTAATATAATATGGATGTTTTTATTCATTATATTTAAATTACCACCTTTTTATGATTTATTTAATTTCAACTTAAATGAATAGAGTTAAAAATTACATTAATGATATTTCATAATAAATAATCTATTAATAAATGAAATAAATTTATTAAAATATAATATTTAGAAAAATGAAATAAAAATGATTTAAAAAATCATAAACTATTAATTTATATTTACTTTACCATTTTATTTTTACATTTTTTACCCTTAATATTTATAAGACTTTATTATTATGGTATTTTTCCAAAGGGATAAAAAATGGTTAAATCAAAAAAATAAGTGTTAAACTATTACCCAAACATAACCAAGTTTTATTTTATGATAGTATTTTACCTTGTACACATATTATATCTTAACAATTACAAATTTTATTCACTTGGAGTTAAAAATTAATTTATATCAGTTTATAATTTTATGTAATTCCAATAGTGCCCCTCCTCGAAATTAAAAAAGGGAACCCCTCCATTCTCATATTCACTTCACCTTGAGCCTTATAGATTGACCACAACCTAAAAAAATATAATCAAAACATCCTTAGACATATTTTGGAGGTGATATTATTCCAAGAATACTAACCCTAGTTCTCCTGAGATGATATTTAAAAGGGTTATTTGAAAGAAGATGTAATTACCTTAAACAATCACATTATTTTTAATTATTATTTTACATCTGCAAATATGTAATATTATTAAAAAAATTTATAAATTAAATATATAAAAATTAAAAAATATAATTATGATTATGAAACCATATTTATTCACCCATTTTTCATCAAATGGTATGTGAAAATATCATTTATTCATACATACGGATTAACATCTCCACGTAGCAATACAATCCATTTCTCAATTCGATTTTTTAGATGGGTATTATGATGGTTTTAATGAGATTATATGATAATTATTATATATGTATACATAAATAATGATAATATTATATCTACCTTCTTTCTTTCCTAATAGTTGTAAAATGATAACATCAATATTGAATATGTGTAGACTACCACCTCCACGAAGTGATGTAATTCAAAATTCATTTTTTACATGGATGGTAATAAGTATGAATTAATGGATATAAATGATATAAATGGTATAATAATTACTCTTTAATGGGAGGTTTTTTTTCTTTTTCATTCATTCTATCTGTTGAAAAATGAAAAAAAATGTTCATCTGTACATGTGGTCTACTATCTCCATGTATAGTTTATTTCATTTTTCTATCACTATCTATTGTGAATTACTATAAAAATGTATATAAATAATTTATATAATATTAATAAAATAATCAATATTATTTTTATTATATAGACATGATCAAAATTTATCTACCAAACTACCAAACTATAACATATGTGAAATACAATGTAGATGTCACCCAGAATATAGATTTTAATAAACGTGTTTTTACAAACTGGTCATAAAAGGTTATTGGTTAATAATATATGGTATGATATATATTATTATGGTTATTAAATGGATTTATAATAAATATATATTTATTATACATGATTCTCCAATACATCTGAAGGAATAAATACCTACAGTAATGGATTTTCTTCTCACTTTATTTCAAGGACACACATGACATATTCATCACTTTTTTCTATTGTATGGTGTATATAGTTAAAAATAATCAAATTTATGATTAATATTATGGTTTTTATGGGATATACATATCCATATTCATTTATACCCTTCATGGAAATTATGGTTCAAAATTTATAAAACTGATAAGGGTTTATTATTACAATCTCATTGTTTATTAGGATTATATATGGTCATATTTTTTTATATTGAAATTTTATTATTTATATCCAAAAAAACTCATGAATTTTTATATACTATAGTTATCTGTAGGAAGTATATATTTTACAATATTTTCCCTACTTTATGTGATCATGATACCGAGAATATATTCGTAAGGATATTCAAAATCATTTTTATCTTCGGTGGAAAAAATATTTTTCTTCGATATCCATGTATACTAAAAAAGATTTAAAGAGGGTCATTTTTATTTTACTATTATTTTCTAATTGTTTTTTAATTTTTTGAAAAAATATTTTAAAAGGGATATTCATTTTATTTTCCAAGCAAGTTACTTTTTAACTTTTTATCAAAAATGTGAATGAAGTATTTTGTTTTAACTTATAGAGTATAAACAAAAAAAATTTCCATCATGAACACCCAATGTTTTAAATATTTATTTACATGTTTCAAAGGTTATATTTTAAGAAAAGTTTGTCCATGATATTTTAGGGATGTTTTTATTTTAAAATTTATGTTCACAAGGGAATATTTATTTTCCTCAAGATTATTTTATGGATTTTTAATGGTATATTAGTTTATGAAAGAAAATAACTTATGATTTCTGTTCTAGAATACTAAGACTTGTTAAAAGGATTCCATCATAATTATTTATTTTTATGGTTTTTATTTATTATGGAAATATATTCAACAACTCATTTCTTTTCCATGGGTTATGCTATTATGAAATAATGAAATTTTTATTAAACACATTCCTCTTCCATTGGTAATGTTATAATGAAATAATACTGAAACCCATTTATTTTCATGGGATTTTATATGATTAATGTTTTACGATCTTGTGGAACATGTATATATATTTTTCATTAAGTGAAGATGTTTATGTTGGTGTTAATCGTTATGTTATGAAATAAATATTCAAACATTAAGGTGTGTAATATATATATCAAAATTACGGGTCTTAATTGTTGATATTAGAGAAAGGTTTAGTTAACCATTGGAAACAAGGTTTAGAATTTCCTATTGAGAACCATTGGGATAAATCTTGGTCTAGGATTATAGAATAATTATTTTTATAATGATATCTAATGAACTAAATTAAATATAACGTTTAATAAAATAAGGTTTCATTATTTATACATCCATTAAATGATTTTTCATGATTATGTGGTTTCAAAAAATGACTATTATTGTTCAAAATATTATTTTTGAGTTTTTCTCAATGGTCAGATCCTTAACGAATCATATTAATACTGAATGTGATGGCCAAAAGAATAACTATTCTCATGCCAAAACAATAGGCATATATGATTGAATGTGAAACCCTATTATTGGGACTAATTATCTATCTTGATATATGATTATCAATCTCAACATTGGTGAGATTCATGACACACATAATAACTAAAAGGAATAATTTAATAATGACCATGTAAAAAAGAAGATGCTTCATCGAACATGTTAATAAAGTGGGAATAATCTATCAAATTAATTTCATATGGGAATGTGAAGATGTATTTAGTGTAAAAAATAAGTAAACCAAATAATTAATTTCTAATGAAAAATTAAATGTTTGGTTAACATAATGGATGAGAATAATAGTTTTTAATGGTTACCCCGTTGGCTGAATTTCATAAATGTGGATTGTGTGGTCATTTTGAAAATCAATTTATTAGGAGGAAATATGAAGAAAGTAATCATAAAGGTTATACAAGTAATGGTTTTACTAATGATAATTTAAAGTTTAAGAATGAAGTATAAAATGTATGGACTGTTTTTACAGTATTTATTATGTAAAAGGTATTAATCCTGATTAATTTTATGTTTATTAATATTAGTATGTGATTTATATTTCATATTATAGTGATGAAGTATTAAATAATAAGATATTGAAGAATAGTTATTGGTTTAATAAGGAGGTGAGATTATTGAATTGTTTATATATTTGCATTCAAGAACATTGTTGTATAAATTTTATACTAGGGATGGTTTTTTTAAAAGGACTAAAAATATAAACCAAATTATACATTTTTTTATATATTTGAAAATATATTTTCAGTGGTACTAATAACCATGAATCTTTATTTAGTAGTAAGTTAATATTTTTGAGAACAACGATTAAGGGAAATATAAAACATTAATTTTTGTCTAATGTTGATTTAATAATTATTAGTTGGGATAAATAGATGATTGAAATTGGTAGTGTTAGAAATATTGAATTCTTTTTTGATTTTGTAATCTATATTTCAGGTTATCTTTAATGAATTGTCTTACATTTTTGAATTTATAGAAAATAATCACTAGATATGAACATATCTACGGAATAAGTATTATGTTAATTTTGTATGATTATATTTTTTCATGTAAGGTTAACTAAAATTTTATAGATACTATCATAGTTTTATATGTTTATTCCTTATATTATGTCTAGAGGCATCAACACCCCCTTTTAATGTTTTATGTTATTTGGTTTTTGTTACTCTATTGAGGTTTATATAGTAATTTATCATGGTAATTAATGATATTTGGCATATGTTTCACTGGGTTGAGGTATATTTAACGAAATGGTTTAACAAGTGACTTAAAAAGAAATATTATTTCAAAAGAATGAAATTTAATATTTTTAAAGATGTAAATTGAAGGGTATGATGGTTCCCATGAGATTAAAACATTATTTAATTATGAATTTTCTATGGTAATTATGGTTTTCTAGAATAATTGTGAATATATTTATAAAGTAGATAATTCATTTTGAGAATTATCGTGCGCTAACTATTTTTTGATTAGGTTAATGCCTAAATATAGGATTAATATCTTTAAAATCATTTCTGATCTATTAGATTATTATTTTAGGGTATATGACATAAAAAATACATACTTAATACTCTTCCTTTGCAGAAAAAGAAAATTTATTTTGTTGGGAATTGATTAATGGATAAAATTATACATTTCATTTTAGTAGGTTACCATATTTTATTAGTCTATATGGTAAATGAATGCCTAAACTTAAGAAAAATTTTTTTAAGATAGAATTTTTCCAATAACCTTTAATTTTGATGAAATTATGGTATTTTATCCCATCACTTATTCATAATTTTGACGTTTTTAACTTTCTCTTGACAATATTCTCTATCAAACTCTATTAGTCCATAGGAATCAGTTTTCCCTTTAATGTACATATTTTCACATCATAATGATGTACACCTTTTTGGAGACCTATTTCTATGTTATTATACATGTCTTTCATATTCCACATTATCTCATATCAAGTGGATGTTTTACTTACCATATTTATGATGTGGGTTTTCAAAAAAGGAATTTTTAAATATCAAACCCTTTATTACTATGTATATGTCAAAATAATGTGAAATTGTTTTATTAAATAGGATAATGGGACACCCATAAATTTTACAAAGTACTTCACTTTAAATAATTTAATTTCATTGATAACTTGTGTTACATGCAACACCATGTTTAATGGAACAACAATATACTTTTAAAATATTATTATTTTTTATTGTTATATCCTAGCCATAAAATTGGTGGGTATGATTAGGATTAAATAATATATGAAATTTATAAAAATTCCCCACTCAATATAAATTTATTGTTAAATTCTTCATAAATATTAAATTAATTTTTATTAGTGACATTTTATTCTTAAAATAGAAGTTTTTTTAAAAAAATTATTATTTTTTATTTTATGAAAAATATTAAGATTTATGTTTCTAACTGTTATTGATTTTATTTTATAAAATTGACATCATTTTTTACATCATCATATTAAAATTTTCTTATGATGATTTATTTGTCTTTTTTTAAAATATTAATCTTTTTGTTAGTATCAAAAAATGATTTTTTATTGAAACATGTATATATAGAGATCATTTTTCTAAAGTAGATGCAATGTGATATTAATTTTCTTATATTTTAAATAATCTATTTATGGCCATTGAAATAAATTTTATTATTGAATTCAGTATAATATACTTCTTTTGGTAAAATACACATTCCTCAAAATAATTATCATTATGCTTGAAATTTATTTTAAACTTAATAAATTAAATTTATTACTACCTTTGATATATTTAATAAATTAATATATTTTTTATCAAATATAATTTATTAACATTAATGTAATATATTTCTAGGAAATTTATAAGAATTAATCATGTTTTATGTTTAAAAATAATTATTACTCTAAAAATCTATTTTCCTCACATTTTGACACACATTTGAAATTAATTTCTTCCCCTTACAGGTATATAATTTGAAAAAAATTAATTGCATATATATATATATATATTAATTTTGATCAAATTTTTTAAAAATGTCACATTTATTTTTGTCAATATTAATAGTAATCATGCAAACAATTACCACCACTGTAAGGGGTGAATCAACTTAATATAGGTTATAACTATGTTAAATGGTAATAATTTTACATCATAATTTTTATTGGTTGAATTTAGTTATAATGTTATCACATTATGATTTAAATGGAGTTCCTTAACGGACATGTTTTCAAAAAAATGACTAATTAATTATTTAAATCAATGAATGTAACAAAAAGACGTTGTCTTAGTTTTTCATACCTCTTATGTGGTTACATAGGAAGAAAATAATTTTATAAAAGAATATATTTATCTACTTTGACATTAAAGACCTTATTTTCATGATATAAATGTATATTTAATTTTTAACGATTATTTAATTACCTTATCAACTTTCACGGCGCTAATATAATAATTAATCTCTATAGTAAATTAAAATAAGTTATTCGAAAAATATTAAAAGGGATTAAAATTGAATGTGTAAATGCTTTACATGAATTATCTAGATATATAATATATTATATGGATTTTTTAATCATTATATTAAAATTCTCCCATTTTTTGTTGTATTTATATTTAAATTAAATGACTAGTATTTAAGATGACATTATGATATTTTATAATAAGTAATATTTTATTTAAAGATATAATGATTATAAAAAACCTATATTATGAAAAACTAAAGGGATATGGAATTAAATAACATTAATATTCCATTTTGTATCTATTTTTTATTTTATAAAAACATTATTAACAATTCATGTTTAGAAAAATTTAATATTACAGTATTTTCCAAATGGGTTGTGAAGGGTTTAAACAAAAAAATGGATTCAAATTTTCTCCAAAAAAGTAAAAAGTATATTTTATAAAATTATATAAACGTATAATCATATTATATTATTTGTCTATAAATGGTTATCCATTTATACTTCACAAATAATTTATATTTATTTAAAATTTTATATAATTTCAAGAGTGACCCTCCCATCAATTGTAAAAGGAACCCCACCTTTATCTTATTAGCACCACCATGAGCCGTCTATATTGGTAATACAAAAAATAATTATATAATTAATTATTAACATTATATTGGTTTTTTTATTCCAAAAATACTATCCCTATTTCCCTTAAGAAGATTTCTAAAGATGTTATTTAAATGAATAGGTAATTCCCTTAACCGATCACATTATTTTTAGTTATTATTTTACATGAAATAAATCTATTATATTCTTCATTAAATAATAAATTATGCCTCATAAATATATTTAAATTTCATTGTGATTATGTAGCAACTATTAATCACCCTATTTCCATTAATGTTTAAGGGAAATTATGACTTTTGCGTATGTACGACTTTCCATCTCCACATAGTGATACAATTCATTTATCATCACTATCTTTGATGGATTTGTATTTTGATAGATTTATTGTTAATATCTGATAATTATATCATAATTATACTTATTTGATTATAATATCAGATCAACCATTTTTTATTTTAAACTGTTTGTAAAATGATAATGTTGATCAAGCATACGTGTGGACTACCACCTCCCAAATGTGATGTGATTCATTTTTTATTTTTTACCACATGGATTATAATAATGATGGATTTAATTAAAATATCTGACATATATTATATAATATTTACTCTAAAAAGAGAAATTATTATTTTATTTTCATTATTTCTATCCTTTTTAAAATAAAAACATTGTTCATGCATACATACGAAATATCATCCCATTAATGGTGTAATTTAGTTTTTATCACTATACAATATAAATGACTATAGACATGTATATCTAGTATATATATGATATTTTTATAACAATTAAAATTATATTAATCATTTTACCATCATAAAAATATAGTAAATGTGCTACTGAACCAGAACATACATAAAAAATGACGTTGATATCACACAGAACAGTTATTTTAATAAAGAAGTGTTAGAAAACTTGGGGTAAAATATCGTAATTAAATCATATATAGTATGTAATATATGATTATGTACTTATAATATTTCAATAATAAATCTATATCAATTATAAAATATATTCCAATGCGTCTGAAAGAATTCATACATCATATAATGGATTATCATCTCACATTTATTTTAGTGCGAAACATTCCATATTCTCCAGTTTTTTCGTTTAAGTTATAAGGCCCCAGCCTCAAACCTTACATAATATTGAATTAAATGAATAATTCACATTGAGGATCTTTTCAGGTTTAGAGTTTTAGGGAATTAAGACATAACTATTACATCTCAAAAGATCACAAAGTAGACACTTCTACTAAGTTTCCATAAAATAAAAACTCTTAAAAAGAAATATGTCTAGTTTCATGTTTTAGATAGCATGACTTTCCCTTGATCCCATCCATGACCCTATTCCACATTTAGTCCTATGAAAAACATTTCAATAAAAAACATGGGGTGAGCATAAAACCTCAGTAAGGGATACACAAAGAATGAAAACTGTTAGTTTATCAAAACAACAAGTAAACCATGTATACTTTATCGAAGTAATAAGTTTCACCTTTGTGAAGAAGTAAAAACTCATCACTGAATAAAAGATCATTACTTACCCTTTTGTAACCAAAATATTACCATAAAATCCATATACAGATCACATAACATATAAAGGTAACTTGGGACATAAACATACTTAAATGGAATAACCATATGGTCGACTTCCACACATATCACTTAATGGAATAGCCATACGGCCAACTTCCATACCCAATGAATTGGAGGTTATAACGTAACCACCAATCCTGGTATTCACGGCACCACCCGTCATTTGGTTTATCATGTAACCACCCGTCAAATGTCCAAGTACCATTATAAAATCATAAAACATAAAACAAATATAATGGAAAGAAAACATTTCCACACTTTGATCACAATATATCACATAAATATAATAATATAACATATCCATTATAAAAACAATTTTCAATACCAAAATACATAAAAGAGTATATGGTATTTATTTCATTTTAAAAACATTATGGCTTTTTGATGAATCCAAAGACAAATAATACTCATGGCGGCGAAAAATGTCGTTGTCACCGCGTACGTTAAAAGAAACATTCCTTTTTGTCTTATAGTAAAACGCTTCATAGAAAAAGATTCCTTTTGTATAAAAGTAATATTCAAAGGGTTTTATACACCGTATAAAAGAAAGTTGTGTATAAAACGAAATATGCCTCAATGAAAGGGGACTCATACGAAGTCCCTTACATCGGGTCCGACTTAAATCGATCGTTCTTTAACGTCCTGAATAATAAACTTGAGTTAATTAATACTTTCTTAAGAACATTTTTCAAGTAAATTATTAATTTTATATCACTTATTACCATGTTATAAACATTATGTAATCATTTAAGTTAATAATGTTTGTTTTGTTGATATTTGGTTCTTAAGTCGAAAGTGGACTTCTTACAATTACATGTTGTTCGTGTGGTCAAAGGTTATTTATATCCAGAATGATATTCATGATTTGGATATCATATATATCATATATATCCACCATATACATGTATTTATAATATTACATAATCATTTAGAGGTAAGAAATGAAATGGACCGTTCATGGAGATAGTAAGCCGTACGTACGCATGAACGCTACTTTCATTTCTATGTCATATTAATGGAATTAAAAATAAATGAGAGGTATGTATATTTTAATTATAGAATTATATTCATTATTTATATGTATCATACATCATATATAATAACTTTAAATCCGTCCTTTATACGTCCCACATATGGCATTAATGAATCAAATCACTTTGAGGGGGTGGTAGTCCGCACTTTCTAAAATGAATATATTGTATATACCCATAATGGAAGCCATAAAGGTATACCACAAATGAAAAATACAGAAGCATAAGGAAAACATAAACATATATCATATATAAATAGAGTGACATCTTAATGTCCACCATTAAATGTGTTAAAAGAAGATGGAATAATCATCGTTTTGTGAGGCAGAAATTCGCCAACCACAGAAACAGTATGTTATTTAACCATTAGACGGAGGTGTGTGTAGGTGTAGCTCTAATATTTCATATAAAAATATCCAAGTATATTTAAGGTTCTAGTGTTGTTACAAAATAAATGAATAAAAAGAGTTTAGAGGGTTGGAGAAGCAAAATAAAACAAAAGAACACAAGAGAAAACACAACCTTTAAAACGGGTAACTCTTTTTGATTTGAGCTCAAAGGCTTCTGTTGGAAGACTTCTGCCCAAAGTGAGGCTTGTAGGAGTAATAGAGGGATGTGGAGAGACAAAATGAGCAGATCGTGGCCGAACCAAAGGCTTGATATGTGTGGGTAAGGTGGTAGAGGTGGGGGCCTTTTATAAGAGGAGGGGAGGGGTACTCTAGGAAAGTTATAAAATTTTAATTTATTATAAAATTATTTTCCGATTTTAGATGTTCCACATTAATATTATTCGAGGATAAGGTGATAAGGGTTCGAAATATACTCATCCAATAGGTATCTGACAAGTGTAAGTCTTAGTGTTTACATTATCTTTTCATTTTATTTTAATCGTTTATTAATGAGGTAATCGCTGCATCATCATGATGTCATAAATAATTTAATTTATATAATGTCTAAAAATTATAAAAAATATATCATGATGTAGGAAATATTTTTAACTTTCTAATTAATATTTATAGTAAAAAATCTGACTTGTATAACCCCATTTAAGAATTGTTTTAGTAAAACAACTCATGTTTGTGACATTTTAATTTTATCATTAAATAAAATGTTTTTAAAGTCATTTTACTACCAAAGTGGCTCTATGGGGTCCCCAAGTTGACCCATGGATTTTATTGGTCGGAAATGACACATCCAATAAGGGTAGGACATGTGTCTAGGTCATTTCATATTATTAAAACATAATTTTTACCATAAACTACACTAATTACCTCTAAGCGCGATTAATAAACATAAAAGTTACTATTCACCAAAAAATTAATTTAATCCCATTGAACCACATTTTACATCCTAATTACAACCATGTATGTCAGATTTTTTAAATTCAAAACAGCAAGGTGGTAGAATTTCTTTTAAACGAAAAATCAGTTTTTTAAGTACCACTTAGTGGTTTCACTATTCATCCAAAAATGAAATTTTCTAGAAAAATACCAAAACATCACCATAACCTATATTTGTTATTCCGAATTCAAAAATGATGTCTATTTTACAAAATCTGAATCATATAAGTTACATTAATTAATTTAATAATTAATTCCTGCTGTCATGACAAATAGCGTGTTTTTATGAAACAATATATATTAAAAGATTGACACTAGTTTAAGTCCAATTTCAAAGTGAAATTAATTCCAACGACCACTATTGGATTAAATGGTAAAAATATATTCTAATTTATACTTAAAACCAATCCAAAAGATAATATAATAATATTAATAAATTATATTAAAAAGAGGTTTTGAATTAAAATACAACATTTTTCACTATTCATAAAAAATGAACTTTATCGGAAAAATACCAAAAATTTAAACAAGTTAAATTTTGATATCCTGATTCTAACGGAGAGTTTTATTTGGTCCAAAAGAATGTATAAAAGTGACCAAAACTATATTTAAATGAGGTTCTCCATCAAAAGATGATAAGTGGACCTTTAGTGAATATTAGAGTATCTATGCCTAAAATTGAATTCTTTTCTTATTTTAATCCTTTATCCATTATTGGATAAATGTAAAAACAATTTACATATATAATCATATTTTAGTTATTTCTATTCATTCCTGCCATTACAATGGCTACGTGTTAACTACCATTTAAAATAATATTATTTTATTACTAGTGTGCATCGTAAGATTTCAAATAAACTCGTTGTTGCGTATCAGGTACGCTATCGAACATAGATACCCCTTTAAACTAAAATTAATATTTAATTCATAAATATTAACAAATATGAGAATGTTTTATTCTTTATTTACCTAGGATGTTACATCCTTCCCCCCTTTTGGGAATTGCGTCCTCGCATTTTTATTCACTTATCAAAATAAGTGGGGGTATTTATCTCTCATAGCATTTTCAGATTCCCATGTTGCCTCTTCTACCATATGGTTTTCCACAAAACCTTTACCTGATGAATTACCTTATTTCGCAACACTTTCTCTCTTCGGTCAAGAATCTGGACTGGTTGTTCTTTATAAGATAGATTCTCTTCCAACTGAACTACCTCTGGGCTCAAAACATGAGATGGATCTGGCATATAATTTTTCAACATCGAAACATGAAAAACATTTTGTACCTGAGATAAACTCGGAGGTAATGCCACTCTATAAGAAACTGTTCCAACTCTCTCCAGAATTTCATATTGTCCAATGAACCATGGACTCAGCTTTCTTTTCTTACCAAATCACATCACACTTTTCCATGGAGAAAACTTGAGAAAAACATGATCACCTACCTCGATAGATAGATCCTTCCTCCGGTTATCCGCATAACTCTTCTGCCTACTATGTGTTGTTCTCATGTATTTCTGAATCAACTGAACTTTTTCTACCATCTCTTCCACCAATTATGGTCCCATCAGCTTCCTTTCACCCACTTCATCCCAAAAAGTAGGAGTTCGACAACGCTTCCCATATAATACCTCAAACGGTGCCATCTATATACTGGAATGAAAACTGTTATTATATGAAAATTCAACCAAAGAAATATATTGGTCCCAACTTCCCTGATAATCCATCGAACAAGAACGTAGCATATCCTCCAAAGTCTGAATTGTTCGTTCTGACTGCCCATCTGATTGCGGATGAAACAATGTACTAAAATTTAATTCAGTACCCAACGACTTCTGAAGGCCTTTCCAAAAGTTATAAGTAAACCTGGGATCATGATCAGACACAATAGAGATGGGAACTCCATGTAACCTGACTGTCACTTTAAGATACAAACGAGCAAGTTGATCTAGAGACAAAGTATCTCGAATAGTAAGGGAATGGGCAGATTTAGTCAATCAATCAACAATAACCCAGATTGTATTATTACCTCTAGATGTCTTCGGTAATCCCACAACAAAGTCCATGGATTTATTTTCCCATTTCCACTCTGGCATTGGTAGAGGCTGAAGCATCCCTTTCGGTATCTGCCACTCTACTTTAACCTACTGACAAGTCAAACACTTCATAGTAAAATCAACAATATCTCTTTTCATTCCATCCCACCAGTGATACTCTCGCAGATCACTGTACATCTTAGTACTGCCAGGATGAACAGAAAACGGGGAACTATGAGCCTCACATAACAACTCATTCTTCAACTATGAATCACCAGGCACACATAATCTCTTCCCAAACCTCAGAACACAATCATTATCAATTATGAATTCAGGAAACTTACCCTTCTGAACCAGCTCTACCTTTTTCTGCAACTCACTGTCTTGCTTCTGTGATTGCATAACTCTGTCTGATAGGGATGATCTCACTGATACCTGAAACAAAACAGAATAACTTCCTACACCAACAACTTCTATGCCAATGTTCATCAAATCAAAAACCAAAGTATCTTGTTCCAAACGTAGCATGGTTAATGAAACATTACTTTCTCGACTCAAAGCATCAGCCACTTTATTTGCTTTTCCGGGATGGTAATGAATTGTACAATCATAATCCTTGATTAATTATAGCCATCTCTTCTATCTCATGTTCAATTCATTCAGAGTGAATATATATATTAAACTTTTGTGATCGGAATATATTTCACACTTTACTCCATACAAATGATGCCTCCAAATTTTTAAGGCAAAAACAACAGCAGTAAATTCCAAGTCATGTGTAGGGTAATTTACCTTGTGAATTTTCAACTGGAGTGAAGTATAAGCAATTACCTCATCATTCTGCATAAGGACACAACCAAGTCCTTTCAATGAAGCATCACTGTAGATAACAAAATCACCATTCCAGGATGGAAGTGCCAAACCTGGAGCATTCTCCAATCTTCATTTCAACTCTTGAAAACAATCATCACATTATTTTGTCCAGATAAACATAAAACCCTTCCGAGTTAGCATAGTCATTGGACTAGATAACCGTGAAAAATTTTCAACAAAACTTCTGTAGTAACCTGCCAAACCAAGAAAACTACGGATCTCAGTTACATTTGTGGGTCTTGGCCATTCATCAACAACTTTTGTTTTAGTAGGATCAACAGTTATGCCATTTTTTGAAACAATGTGACCAAGGAAAGAAATTTGTTGTAACCAAACCTCACACTTGCTGAATTTTCCATATAGTTTCTTTTATTTTAATGTATGCAAGATAACCCTTAAATGACTTTCATGCTCCTCTTTACTTTTAGAAAACACCAAAATATCATCAATGAAAACAACCACAAACTTATCCAAGAACTCATGGAATATTCTATTCATTAGGTCCATGAATATAGCAGGTGCATTGGTTAACCCAAAAGGCATAACTACAAATTCATAATGGCCATATCTAGTACAAAACGTAGTCTTCAGAACGTCTGCTTCTTTTACTTTCAACTAATGGTACCCCGACCTCAAGTCAAACTTTGAAAAATACTGAGCTCCCTGGAGCTGATCAAAAAAATCATCGATATGAGGAAAAGGATACTTGTTCTTAACAATAATATTATTCAAGGCTCTATAATCAATGTAAAGTCTCATTGAGACATCTTTTTTTTAACAAACAAGACAGGACAACGCATGGTGATGTGCTAGGTTGAATGAAACCTTTATCTAATAACTCCTGCAACTGCTTCTTTAACTCTAAAAGTTCAACTTGAGACATTTGATAAGGGGGTTTTGAAATTGGCTTAGAATCAGGAACTAAGTCAACAGTAAATTCAACTTCCCGATCATGAATAATATCAGGGAACTCATTAGGAAAAATATCAAGATACTCATTTACCACTGACACATCATTAATCTGAATAGTTACTTTATTTTCAACAATATGTGACAGGTAACATTAATTTCCATATTTTACTAGTTTCTCAACTTCCTGATATGTTATCAAAATCAAGGTTTCATTCTTGTACACAAACTAAAAATCTTTCTGAAAACAAACCATTTTAGCTCTGTAGTCAATCTTAGCATGATAAACAGAAATCCAATCCATGCCCAAAAAACATCAAACTCGACTAGAGGAAAAACAATAAGGTTTGCAGGTAGATTCTTTCCACACACAAGGATAGGAAGGTTCTTATAATTCCTTTTTGTCTCAACGTTTCCTCTGGGTGTTTTTACCAAAAGTTCAAGATTCATATCTTGAGGTGCAATTTCCAATTTACTAGAAAACTTCTCAGAGATGAATGAATGTGTAGACCCTGAATCAAACAACACATTGGCATAATCTGAACAAACAAATAGTGTACCTGATACTACTTAATTCAATGGCCCAACATCTGCTGAAGTAGTTGCAATGGATTTCACTAGACCTTCTTGCTTGTATTCTGGCTGATTTTCCCCAGTTGAGTTCTTCATTAGACACTCATCTGCATAATGACCCATTTTATTACACTTAAAACATATTACCGATGGATTTTCACTGCCTACTTGATCATCTTCCTTATAGTTACGAGCAATATGACCATACTTACCACACCGGAAGAACTTTCCAGACTTGGATAAACATTATCCAGGATGCATTTTTACACAATTCTCATATGATGGATAATTCGTTTTCTTACCTCCTTGCTTCTTTGATGAATTCTTCCCCTTTGCCTGCCAACTGGACCTTTTATTCTGTTGTTTGTCAAAGAACACCTAATCAACGGCAAACTCCATTTCCACCTTCTCCGCACATCGAACAAGTTTTTCGTATCTTTTGGACTCACGAGAAGCTAAAGCCCTTTGATACTTTGGATTTAACCCTAAGTAAAACCGTTGATTTTATTATCAAGATCTCGTATGAAGTTTGGAGCATACCTTGCCAGTCGAGTGAACTTTGCTTCATAAGCAGCCACGGAGTCATCCTCCTGCCTCAATTCTAGGAATTGTATATCCATCGTAAGACGAACCACCATAGGAAAATATTTCTCAGGAAAAATACCTTTGAATTCATCCCAGTGATGATCATCAATCTCATCACTATCCCTGATATTTTTCAACATTGACCACCACTGATCAGCTTCACCTTCAAAACGGTAAACAGCAAGACTAACCTTTTGATATTCTGAACACCCCATGACATCAAAAATCATCTCCAGCGCTTCAATCCACCCTTTAGCTTGCACAAGGTCAGATGATCCTCTGAATGATGGGGGTTGTTGCTTCATGAAATGTTCCACCACTGACATGTTCCCCTGCAGTTGATCTGGAAAACTCGTGCATGGATACCACCACCATTTATTGCCTGAGTCAACTATTCCATCACAGTAACAAACTGTTCAGTTCCAATTCTGGCCATCTCAGGTTGCTGATTTGGAAGGTTGTCTTTCTCCTGATGTGATCACAACATACTTGCCTTGTTTCCTCTATGGAAAACCAACCTAAACACATAAATATCTTAGGCGAAGCAACATGGTAATCTTTAAATGCTATATCATTTTAGTCAAACCATAAATTAATTTATAATTTAACAATTTTCTAACTCCTAAAGTTGTCTAAACCGACCTCTGATACTAACTATAAGGCCCCAGCCTTAAACCTTACTTAATATTGAATTAACTGAATAATTCACATTGAGGATCCTTTCAGTTTTAGAGTTTTAGAGAATTAAGACATAACTATTACATCTCAAAAGATTACAAAGTAGACCCTTCTACTAAGTTTCCATAAAATAAAAACTCTTAAAAAGAAACATGTCTAGTTCCATGTTATAGAAAGCATGACTTTCCCTTGATCCCATCCCTGACCCTATTCCACATTTCGTCCTGTGAAAAACATTTCAATAAAAACATGGGGTGTGCATAAAAAGCTCATAAGGGATACACAAAGAATGAAAACTGTTATTTTATCAAAACAACAAGTAAACCATGTATACTTTATCAAAGTAATATTTTTCACCTTTATGAAGAAGTAAAAACTATTCACTGAATAAAATATCATTACTTACCCTTTTGTAACCAAAATATTACCATAAAACCTATATAAAGATCACATAACATATAAATGTTACTTGGGACATAAACATACTTAAATGGAATAACCATACGGTCGACTTCCACACATATCACTTAATGGAATAGCCATACGGCCTACTTCCATACCCAATGCATTGGAGGTTATAACGTAACCACCCGTCCTGGTATTCACGGCACCACCCGTCATATGGTTTATCACGTAACCACCCATCAAATGTCCAAGTACCATTATAAAATCATAAAACATAAAACAAAAATAATGGAAAGAAAACATTTCCACACTTTGATCACAATATATCACATAAATATATTGACATAAAAAATCCATTATAAAAACCATTTTCAATACCAAAATACATAAAATAGTATATGGTATTTATTTCATTTTAAAAACATTACGGCATGTTGAGGAAGCCGAAGACCAAATAATACTCATGGCGGCGAAAAAGGTCGTTGTCACCACGTATGTTAAAAGAAACATTCTGTTTTGTTGTTTAGTAAAACGCTTCATAGAAAAACAATCCTTTTGTATAAAAATAAAATTAAAAGGGCTTTATACACCGTATAAAATAAAGTTGTGTATAAAATGAAATATGCCTCAATGAAGGGAGATTGAGATGAAGTCCCTTACCCCGGGTCCGACTTGACTCGATCGTTCTTTAACATCATGGATAATAAACCTGAGTTAATTTCTACTTGCTTAAGAACATTTTTCAAGTTAAGTATTACTTTTATATCACTTATTACCATGTTATAATAATTATGTAATCATTTATGTTAATAATGTTTGTTTTGTTGATATTTGGTTCTTAAGTTGAAAGTGGACTTTTTACAATTACATGTTATTCGTGTGGTCAAAGGTTCTTTATATCCAGAATGATATTCATGATTTGGATATCATATATATCATATATATCCAGCATATACATGTATTTATAATATTACATAATCATTTATAGGTAATAAATGAAATGCACCGTTCATGGAGACGGTAAGCCGTACGTATGCATGAACGCTACTTTCATTTCTATGTCATATTAATGGAATTAAAACTAAATGAGATGTATGTATATTTTAATTCCATAATTATATTCATCATTTAGATGTAACATAAATCATATATAATAACTTTAAATCCATCCTTTATACGTCCCACATATGGCATTGACGAATCAAATCACTTTGAGGGGGCGGTAGCCCGCACTTCCTAAAATGAAGATATTGCGTATACCCATAATGGAAGCCATAAAGGTATACCAAAAATTAAAAATAAATAAGCATAAGAAAACCATAAAAATTTATCGTATATAAATAGAGTGACATATTAATGGCCACCATTAAAGGTGTTAAAATAATATTGAACAATCATCGTTTTGTGAGGCAGAAATTCACCAACCACAGAAACAGTATGTTCTTTAACCATTAGACGGAGGTGTGTATAGGTGTAGCTCCGATACTTCTTATAACAACATCATAGTATATTGAAGATACTGGTGTTGTTACAAAAGAGAGGAATAAAAATAGTTTAGAGGGTTGGAGAAGAAAAATAAAACAAAAGAACACAAGAGAAAACACTACCTTTAAAACGGGCAACTCTTTTTGGTTTGATCTCAAAGGCTTCCTTGGGAGACTTCTGCCCAAAGTGAGGCTTCTAGGAGTAATATAGGGATGTGGAGAGACAAAATGGGCCGATATTGGCCGAACCAAATTCTTTAGAGGTGTGGGTAAGGTGGTAGAGGTGGGGGCCTTTTATAATAGGAGAGGAGGGGCACTCTTGGAAAGTTATAAAAGTTTACTTTATTATAAATTGATTTTCGGATTCTAAAGGTCCCACATTGATATAATTCGAGGATAAGGTGATAAGGGTTCTAAATATACACATCCAATTGGACTTTGTCATGTGTTAGTCTTAGATTTTACATTATATTTTCATTTTACTTAAATCGTTCATTAATGAGGTAATCGTTGCCTCGTCATGATGTCATAAATAATTTAATTTATTAAATTTCTATTTTAAAAAAAAACTATCATGATGTAGGAAATCATTTTACCTTTCTAATGAATATATATAGTAAAAAATCTGACTTGTATAACCCCATTTAAGAATTGTTTTAGTAAAACAACTCATGTTTGTGACATTTTAATTTTAACATTAAATAAAAAGTTTTTAATGTCATTTTCCTACCAAAGTGGCTCCATAGGGTCCTAAAGATGACCCATGGATTTTCTTGGTCGGCAATGACCCATCAAATAAGGGTAGGACATGTGTTTAGGTCATTTCTTATTATTAAAACATTATTTTTACCTTAAACTTCACTAATTACCTCTAATGGCGATTAATAAACATAAAAGTTACTATTCACCAAAAATTATTTTAATCCCATTGACCACATTTTACTTCCTAATGACAACCATGTATGTCTGATTTTTGAAATTCAAAACACAAAGTTGGTAAAATTTCATTTAAATGAAAAATCAGTTTTTTAAGTATCACATAGTGGTTTCACAATTCATCAAAAATTGAAGTTTTCTAGAAAAATACCAAAACATCACCCTAAGCTATATTTGATATTCTGAATTAAAAAATGAAATCTATTTTACAAAATTAAAATCATATAAGTTACATTAATTAATTTAATAATTAATTCCCGCGGTCATGACAAATAGCGTGTTTTTATGAAATAATATATATCAAAAGATTGACAATAGTTTAAGTCCAATATCAAAGTGAAATTAATTCCAACGACCACTATTAGATTAAATGGTAAAAATATATTCTAATTTAACTATAAAACCAACCCAAAAGATAATATATTCATATTAATAAATTAAATTAAAAAGAGGTTTTGAATTAAAATACAACATTTGTCACTATTCATTAAAAAAATGAACTTTATCAGAAAAATACCAAAAATTTACACAAAGTAAATTTTGATGTCCCGATTCTAAAGAAGAGTTTTATTTGGTCCAAAAGAATTTATAAGAGTGACCAAAACTATATTTAAAGGAGGTTCTCCATTAAAAGGTGATAAGTGGACCTTTAGTGAATATTAGAGTATCTATGCCTAAAATTTAATTCTTTTCTAATTTAAACCTTTATCCATTATTGGATAAATGTAAAATCATTTTACATATATAATCATATTTTAGTTATTCCTATTCATTCCCACCAATACAATGGCTACGTGTTAACTACCATTTAAAATAATATTATTTTATTACTAGTGTGCAACATAAGATTTCAAAGAAACTCATTGTTGCGTATCGGGTACGCAATAGAACATAGCAACCCCTTTAAAGTAAAATTAATATTTATTTCATAAATATTAAGAAATATAAGAATGTTTTATTATTTATTTACCTGGGATGTTACATAAGCGGTGAATATAATGACCACGAACGTATTTAATGATTCATATCATGAAAATAATGGTATATACATATCCATTAAAGGCTATTTATTTCATGATTCTTATGTCTCAAAATTTACAAAATTATTACTTTTTATTGTTATAATCTCATTATTTATCAATATTATTTAAAATTACAATTCATATGCATAAATATTATGATTTACCACTCAAGAAACATTTGAATAATATTTTTATCTGGTTAGATCCTATAAATACATGTTTAAAAATATTTTTTAACACCTTACATATTTAATATATTAAAAATATGTTTACAAGTAAAATAGACTTCATTTCTATGTTCAGTCGAAAACCCTTTTTTATTCCTTTTTTATGATTTCAAAAAATGTTTTAATGAAGGGTTTTACAATAATCATATGAATATTTAACTTTATTTCTAAAAAGTTTTGATTTTTCTAAAAAATTAAATGGAATCTTATTTTTTCTAAACAAGGTACTATTTGAAATATCAATAATAATGTGAATGAAATGTGTTCTTTTAACTTATACTGTTTGAAGGGAATTTCCTACCATTATTACTACTCATTGTTCTGAATTTTCTATTAAATGATGCATAGTTTTTTTAAGTAAATTGGTTTCCAAGATATAATAAAAATATTTAAAATTTAAATTTGTCTTTCAAAATTGAAAGGTTATTTTCCTCTAAAATGAGTTAATGATATTTTAATGGAATTTATATTCACCAAAGATAATAACCCATGATTTACAATGATATTTATTAGGGATATTATTTAAGGTTAAAATTATTATTCTTTATATAGATGTTTTATTTTATTATGACACATTAAATATGAAACTCATTCCATTTTAATGGGTTATTCCGTGTTTAAATGATGAAATTGTTATAAAATCAATTCCACTTTCATAGTCTATCCTATGATGAAATGATTCTAAAAACCATATTTTTCATGGCTTTATATATGATAAATTTTTCATAATATTGTGGAAACTTTTTTATGGTTTTCATTATGTGATATTGGTTACCATAAAACTGTGACTGTTGGATATGTAATAAATAAGGATGGTGAGAATATTATAATAATGAACTTCTGGGACCTGTATCACCTTATAATGAAATGGGTAAAGATTGACATCTCATGAGACAAATAAGTATAGAATGGGGATTGAACCTGGTACAGTAATGTACATTTACTAATATGATAATCTTGGGATTGATCCTTTACTACAATAATTGTTTGTGAAGTGAACCCAATATACAATGATAGTCTTGTAAATTAGACATAACTACTAAGTAAATGATTTTCTATACTTATGTGTATACCAAAGACATATTTCTTATGGGATTTTTATATTGTATGCATCATTTTCTTTAATTCAATTATTATTTCTATCTTATGAAATATAAATATTTTTTCCATGACTCATGATTATGATATATGATTTGGAGGGTATGATTTGAAAATGTTATAGTAAATTTCACATACCATTATGTTCATTTTATGATTATATGATCATTGATATCTCCCTTGATTACCCTTCATGATTATATGATATCATTTTACTCAATAAGTTATCTTTGGACTATTTCATTCCTTTATGTTTTGAAACTAAAAAACACTTTTTCCATAAAGATTATTTTCATTCCATAATGAAATTTATTTTCTTAATCATTAACTTAATTTTATAAGTTATTCTTATTGTTCTTTATCTACGATTAACCATTTTTTATAATACTGAATAAAATTAAGAATAATCTATTCCTTATCTAATCCTCAGATCCTAATACTCTTTTAGAACTCGAGTCTCACTATTTTTGAACCCATATTCCATATGATTTCAGACCCCATTACCTCATATTTTTAAATCAGAGTTTCCCAAAAATTATTTTGTGAAATCACTAAATTTGGACTCTAAATTATTTGAATTTAGACTCTGAATTCTATAAAATTATTTCTTTGGATTACTTATTAATCAGACACTAAATTCTCTAAATTCATAATCTGAATACTTTGAAATTCAAGCTATATTTTATGTAAAATTTAAACTAAAAATTCTCATAAATTCAATTTTGGATTATTTAAAATTCAGGCTCTGAATTCTCTAAAATTCAGACTCTGAATTATATGAAATTCAGACTCTGAATTCACTGAATTTTAGACTATAAATTCACTAAAATTTAGACTCTGAATTCACTGAATTTCATACTCTAAATGCTCTGAAATTCAGACTCTGAATTTTATGAAAATCAAACTATTAATATCTATTTTTTCATAATATGATTTCTCATGTTTTAAGACATTGATTTCTAATTTTCATTGATTGTGGTTTTTCATATATGTTAATGTTACTTTTCATTCTTAATATATTGTGTCAGCATTATCAGATTCTTTTTTCATAAGTTTATAAAACATAAAAATTATTTAATTACATTTTTTAATTAATTATACATGAATATTTTATAATGAAATAATTTTGTGCAATCTGTTTCTAACTAACTATTGGCTTAGTGACATGTGTACATGTCCCTATAAAATTTAAGGAAAAATATGACTGTTGGAGGAGGGAGTCGACTGTTGGATCCTTTTCCTATAAATACCCCATCCATTTGAAGAATTTGATATATGTGTTTAAATTTTGAGAAGTGTTGGAGGTACTGATTTCTAGAGAGAGAAACTCTCATTCTTTGTGAGATCTGAAAACATCTTATTTAGCCGTGAATAACTTGTTTAGCCTACCTAGTATGATTTTGATTGGCTGATCAATCAAGGAATTTCGAGGATATGACAAAATAGGTGGTGGCTACCTTAAATTTTTCGGGATTTTGGGGATTAGATAAGAGAGGTGAAAATAACCTTAAATATAGAGGGCGACTAGAGATAACAAGACAGAGGTGTCGACTACCATAAAAATTTAGGGATTGTGAGGATAGAAAAAAAGAATCTAATATTCTTATCAATGGATTACCCTAGTGTGGGTAAAATGGAATTTCTTGAAATTATAAATGAAGGGACCATTATCCAAGGTTGTTAGATACCCTTCTCTTTGGGATAAATGATTTCCTACTTGTCCAATTATTCAAATTAAAAGTTGAAAATCATTCTTATTTTGTTAAAGAAAGAAATTATAACTTTATTATACTTTCATATACTTGTATACTCTCATAAATAATATTCTACACTCTCTAGGGAAGAATATTTTCTTAATATAAACATTCTTAAGTTTATTTAGGACAAACTTTTTTATGTTTAGGTTCTTTATAATTGGACCTTATCACTTAAAATATTCCATTTATTTAATAATGATAGAGGATTGGTGAACACATATTACTTAACATTATTAAACATATATTTTCTTATGGTTAAAAATGAATTTATTTTAAAGTAGAATTCACCCACCCCTCTTGTAAAAGATCATATATATATATATATATTGATCTGATAATTGGTATCAGAGTAGGTATCAAAAATACATATATTTTCATATAAGTTTGCTTGATTGTCTTTTCTTGCTTGACATTACTTACTTATCTTTTTCTTAAATATTTTTTTTCTTTTTTTATAATCATTAATACTAACATGTTTTGTGAAAAAGATGTTTTCTTATTGAATGGTTGGACTGAAATTTGGTTCTATAGATAATCTAAATCCTTCCAGACCACAAATCCTTGATGGTAATGACTAATTATGTTGGAGAGATAGGATGAAGGGTTTTTTTATTAACATTGGATTGGGTAATTTCATCATGGTCACTAGTGATTACAAGATTCCTCAAAAAGAAATAAAAATATTCAAAAATTATGAAAAAAATATCAACTAAGACACATTCTACACAATACTATTTTATGTTACATAACAATGAATATAAATAGTGAAATATCCCTTTTAAATAATCCAATAGTGTTTGGAATAAACATAATGTTATACACTTTGGAACATCAAAAGTTATTGAAACATAAATATCTATGTTAAGAGCTAAATATCATGGGTTTATATTTCCATATGGATAACCTATTTGTAAATTGAAATAATGATTTATAACAATCGTTAATAGTATTATATTTAGGAGAGAAAATGTTTTGATGATGAAGTTCTTGTGGGAAAGATAATTGATATCATCCCCAATGAGTGGGAATCTAAATGGGAGCTATTTATGAAAACAGGAAAGTATCCAACATCACTCTTGATGATTTATTTGGAACTCCTCTTTAGCATGAAATAATAATTAAGTGATATGGAGACTTATATAAGAAAAATTATGGTAATGGAAGTGCTACTTTCACTACTACTCAAAATCCATTACTCAGAAAAGGGTAATTAGATCTAAAGCTAAAAAAGTTCTTGTTATAACTAAATTATGTGAGATTGATCAATTTTTTAATTAAATACCCAATATGTCATGAAGGATGAACATTATTGTGGGAATGAAATATTTTCATTACATATATAAGAAGAAAGACCGAAATTAAAAGAAATATTCTGAAGTAAAATGTTATGAATGAATAAGGGCAAGATATATCAGACCTGATTTTCCTATGCCTAAGTGAAAAGAAAGTTGAGATAAGAATTATGAAAGTAATATAAATAATTACTACAAATATAAGGCCATGAATGTCATAAAGGAAAATTAACATGGAGTGCCAGTGGATGTGACTCTTCAGATAAATCCTTGGAATATAAATCTTCTGGTCAGAAGAATATTGGTATTTTATCAAGATTACCTATTAAAAATTGATGTCTTATGGCTAAGGTACACAATGTTGAATCCTTAAATAATATTTATTTAAATTCTAATTTTCCTAATAAATAATATAATGATAATTAAGATTAAGAAGATACCTAATCAGAATATATTACTTTAAAATTGTTTGAATAAATTTCTAGATTTTCTATACTACATGAGATTGAAAACTACAATATTAAAAAGAAGTTATAGAAAAAAACTATATAATTTCTATTTTAACAAATGAAATATCAGTTCGTTCTAAAATAATTATTATAAAACACTTGATTTTGAAAATATTTCTAAAAACATTAAATATGTTAATTATTATTAGGATGAACTTTTTAAAGATATTCGAAATTTTATTTCTTAGAAAAATGTTTTTGAGAATATATCAAACCCTTAGACTAATGACTATCACGATAAGAATGTAGTCATAAGAACAGAAATATGAAGTTTTTTCCTTGAAGAATGATTAATAAAATTTCACTTCTAGAAGGAATGGATTTGATAATATGTATTCACTACATCCTCCTCTCAGGAAAAGTTATATATTTCGTTATACCCATTCAAAACCAAATTTTTTAATAACTATTTTGTTCCTCAAACTGATCCATTTTGCAGTAAGGGTGAATGTAGTTTTCATTGGGTGAAAAATTATTATTTAAATAAAACCCAATCCTAATGCTTTTATAATTCTCTCTTTTCTATGAAAATGTGGATACCAAATATTTTACTTTCTAACAATTTGAGATCTAATAAGGATTTTATTCCAAAAGGCTAACTATTTTATTTTATGAAAAAAATAACTTTCAAAATCAATACAAGGTAAATGGATAGTAGTTGTTCCAAACACATGACTTATAACAAAAACTTCATTGAAAATATTATCATGATGAAAGGTGGAAAAATAAATTTTGGAGATAATGCTCAGGAAAAAATTGTTAGTATAGGTAACATTATTCATCATAGAAAAACTTTAATTTCAAATTTTTTATTGGTTAAATGTCTTAAGAACATAATTATAAGCATAAACCAATTTTTTGATGAAGGATACCTTATGGATTTTAGGAATGATAAATGTCTAGTACATAATTCCAAGGAAGAGTTTATTCTCTCTATCCATAGGCATGAGAATGTTTTTACACTAAACCTAGAAGAACATTGTGGATAAGATATACATTTCCTTAGTGAAATGGAAGATCAATCATGATTTTGGAAAAGAATACCAGGAAACTATAACCATAAGAACCTATGAAAACTCTCAAATAAAAGACTTCGTGGGGATCTACCGGTGTTTGGATTTGATTCTTCAAAATTTTGTGATCCCTATTAATATGGAAGGAAACATAATTCATGCATTAAATCAATTGGTAAAGTCACAACATCTAATGAATTATAGCTAGTTCATATAAATTTTTGTGGTCAAACAAAAACTATAGTAAAAAATGATGGGGTTTTAGGCAGTTATTTTTTACAATGGAAGGGGTTATAACCAATTTTGAAGGCACTAACGGCGGTTATGAGTAACCACCACTAATATTGCCACCCATTGTTAGTAGGGGGTTTTGAGTGACTGTCGGTAAAGTCAATTTGACTTTTGTGTAAGATAAATTAGTGGGGGTTACACCCCCACTAATGATGACCTAAAAGGACAAGAATCGTATGTATTAGAGGCGTTTTATACCTGATCCACCACAAAGGGAGTAAATTATGGGATGTTTTAACCTCCCCTAATTGTATTTACTTTAGGGGCGTTTGTAAAAACCACCCCTAATGATTATGGTTTTTTTATATTTTAAACCTGGATACCAGCTACTTCTACATTATAGTGTTACCCACCTTCCATACACACATGTGCCCTACCTCCTTAACCTCGCACCCCTGCTTCCTGTGAGGGAATCCAGTGTAACACCCCACCCCGCACCCTTATGCCCCGCCTCCTTAACCCTGAGCCCATACTTCCCATTACACACCCCACCTTTTCCCACATTCCCCATCCCTGCCCGCCTCCTTTGCCTCACGTTCCCCCCTATAGTAACCCCATGCCCCTGCCCCCCATATCAACCCACTAATGTTTATCCCTCACATTCTAACACCATTTTCACCCACCTCTCTCTAGGTATCTGAAACCCCCACCTCCCCTCCCTCAATTTCCTATGCCCCTCCAGCCTCTAGTTCACATTCAACAGCGCACCCCCAACAAACCAACAATTTTGTAAAATAAATGTTGTGGGAATCGATCCGTAATCACCCTGATATAAACTGAACGCCACTCCCACCATTCTACGTCAATTATTCTGTTTTATATATGAATTATTATGTTTATATATATTAAGAATATAACTTATATAATATTAGATGAATAAATATCTAAATACATAAAAATATATAACATATATTTATATGTATATAAATTAATATAAACTTTTTTATATTATATATTTATGAATATATGTATTTATATAATCTCAAGTTTATATTATATTCAATATATTAATTTATATAAACTATATATTTTATATGTGTATTTACATACATTTGACTAAATATATTTTATAATTAAACTTATGTTATGTATATAAACATATATTTATGTATTTATAAATATATTTATGTGAATTATTTATATAAGTAATTTAATATTTTTATATAATACATATAAATATAGTATTTATTTAATATATCAATATATAGACATTAAAAATGTATTTATATATTGTAATTCAATACATATATTGATTATTATGTACATTAAAATACATATTTATTTATATAAATTGAATAATATTATATATAACTATTAATATATAGAATAGATATAAATGAAATACAATTTACACAAATATTATAAACGAAAAAAAATAATACAAATATTTATTTAATTTTATATGAAATATAATTTATAAAAATATATATATAAAAATTTTCAATACATATATATAATATTATGCACACTAATATATATGTATTTCAATAAATGTAATTGTTTAATATTATATACAATAATATATATGTATTTTAATAAATATAATTGCATAATTTTGTGTAACTTAATATATATTAATTTGTATAAATTTTATATCATATAATATTAGTTATATATAATATAAAATCATTGACAGATTATTTAAAAATATATTTATTATTATATATAACATAAATTATAAAAATTAAAAGACATGGTTTTTTATGGTATATTTTTTAAATTATTTATATTTTTGTATATATTTATATTATAATTTTTATCATTATATATTATAAAATAATTAATATGAAATAAAATACTTTTTATAAAAATAAATATACATTTATGTGCATAAAATTATATGATTATATTTATGTAAATATATAAATACAATTACATTCAATCATATAAATATTTTATATAATATGTTCATATAACAATTTTAAATATATTTATATATTATGTTTTAATTATATATATATATATATAGTGGAAGTTTCATTTTAATGAAATAGTGATCTCTTAAATTAGATGGGTTTTGAACCCCCTATAATTTGAAGACATTAGAGTGGGTTTTGAACCCCTTATAATTTTAAGACATTAGAGGGGGGGTTTGACCCCCTATAATTTTATGACTTTAGTGGGGGTTCTCAAACCCCACTAATTTAATACATTATATGGGGGTTTGAAACCCCTCTAATTTAAGATATTATAGGGGGTTATTAACCCCATTAATTTAATACTTTAGATGGTGTTTTCAGCCCTCTCTAATTTTAGACATTAGAGGGGGTTTTGAACCACCTCTAAAATCCTACTAGATATTAAAAAAATTATTATTTGAAATTTAAAGGGGGTTCCATAACACCCTCTAAATTTGATGATTTGAGAGTTTTGTACATAAAACCCTTTAATTTATATAGAAAATTAATTTATAGGGGATTCATATCCCCCTTTAATTAAATAGAAAATGACTTTAGTGGGGGTTGTTCATAATCCCTTCTAAATAACCCCCTCTAATGTACAATTTTTTGTAGTGATACAAGTATTGGAGGAAAATATTTTTTACTTGTTTTAGTTGATTATTATACAAGATTTACTTATGTATATTTCTTATCAATGAAATCTGAAGACTTTTTTTATTTTAAATCATATTGATCCTTGAACAACTTTTTCAACATACCTACTGTGATTTCAATGGGCTGATCATTCAAGGGATTTTGTTGAGAAGAAGGTAGAGGTTCCAACTACCTTAATGTTTGAGGACGTAAACGAATAGGAAGACAGATGTGTTGACTAAGTTAAAGTTCCTGGGCTTGCGGGGATAGAAAGAAAAAATTTATATTCTTATCAAGGGGTTACCCAAGTGTGGGTTAGACAGACTTTATTGAAAGTATAAATCAAGGGACCTTTATTTATGTTTGTTGGATACATTTTTTAATGGGTTAAAAGTGTTAATTATTTGTTTCCCACGGAATCTGGGGATGACCTCCTGGATGGGAGATTCAAACGTTCTGATTGGTTTCTAACGGGTTTGTTCGTAGAACCAGAAACATCCAATGATTTCACATCTGTTTGGACCTACTTTCCAAAGGTAGGCGCTCATTAGCTTGTGGGTTAATGAGGCTTAGGAATTTGCATTGGTCGAGAGGATGGGAGGTCGGACTCATCACACCTTTTTGAGGGGAATTATTGTCTACTCCGGGACTCTCTTTATAGATTTAAGTTATGTTCGTGAATCCTTATTACATTACCAAATATAAAATGAGCTTTCCTTCAGTTTAACAATAAATGATTAAATATATAAGAAATTTAGAGAATCTTTTATATGTATTAGAGGTTCTTCATCAATAGAGAATCATCTGTATCTATTTAGAGATTCTTGGTCAATGGTATCCTTCAAAATATTTATATAAAAGTCTCGTGGTCATTATGATGACCAGGCTGGTTTTAAAGCCACTCAGTGGGTCACTTGAAGTTTATCGTCATTCAGAAGGATAATGAATTACTTCAGAGTTGGGATCGAACCCATAGATGGGCTACCTACGTATCCTTTGTTTTGAAAAAGGAATCAGAACCCACGTAGTTCGAATAAGGGTATGATGTTTATGATTGATGGCTCAAAGCAGGATGTCACAATTACTTTTACACTCTAAGCTCACGTGAGTCATGCTCGGTGTGAGAAACAGGAGGTATTAGTAAAATTTAGACAGTTGTTCCATGAAAGATGAAATCATAAGAAATGGTTTGGGGCTTATTTATGTCTGACTACCCAGATAGATGAAGGTTTAGGATTCACTTTTAGAGTGAAAATCCATGAACAGGGTCCATAATGGTATATGTGCATCATGGAGATTTGAATACTCTAATTTTGGGGCTTACTCCTAAGGAGGATGCCCAAGTTAGGAGGGTACTTATGATTGGGTTTTACTCCTGAAAAGGAAACCCAAATCAAGGGTAAATTAGGACTGGTTAAAGAGAAATTAGGGGACTTGGGGCTTATTCCTGAAAAGGAAGCCTAAGATTATAACTAGGTTTTATACTTGAAAAAGGATTCCCAGGTTAGGGATTAATGCTTGGGGATTACTCCTAAGAAGGATGCCCAAGATACGGGACTCAGGGCTTATTCCTAAGGAGGATTCCCAAATTAAGCGACTTGGGGCTTACTCCTAAGAAGGATGCCCAGGTTTTATGACTGGGACTTATTCCTGAGAAGGAAGCCCAGGTTAGGGGACTTGGTTTGGGGCTTACTCCTGAAGAGGATGCCCAAATTAGAGGACTTGGGGCTTACTCCTGTGGAGGATGCCCATATTTTGAGATTGGGATTGGGGCTTACTCCTAAAGAGGATGCCCAAGTTAAGGAATTAAGGTTTGGGGGTTACTCCTGAGGAGGATGCCCAAATTTGGGAACTTTAAGAATTTGGGGCTTACTCCTGAGGAAGATGCCCAGATTAAAGAACATATAACTAGGGATTATTCCTGAAAAGGAGACCCAGGTTAATGATTCTCTCATCTTAAAGGATGAGGTTTAATGAATGAACTCTCAATCTTTGGTGACATAAAGATGTTTAAATCACTAGGTTTTGAGAGATATTCCACAGAATTCTTTTAGATAAGGAAGTCAAATCAAGAAATCATGCCACAAATGGCTTTGAAGAGTGTCTTGAAGACTGAATCTTGAAAAGGAAAGGTGTGATGGCTTAAGAGGGGTAAAATGGGCAAGATGGTCACCCAAAAAGGTATGTGCGCGCACATCTTGAAAGGCGCGCAAGTATTGTGGCGGCGCGCAAGTATTCGTCGCGCAAGTATACTTGCATGACATGAGGGGTACTTGCGCGATTCTCAAACATCATTAAAATATTTGAGCGATTCTTTATTAAACTCTTTAGAATCCTCTTGAGGTTCTTCCAGAAAAGGGACGCGCGAGTTCTATTGAAGGAATAAGGCGGCACGCAAGTGTTGATGAGTTTCAACACATAGGCCTTCCTCCCTCTCTTTAGATCTTCTGTTCTAGGTATGAAATTACCTTAGAACTGTTCCGGAAGCTTTAGGAAGAGACTTGGGCGCCAGGAGGTTCAATCCGAGTTTCGGAAAAAAGATCCTCCTGAATGGGGGGCCCACATGGTCTATTTATAGGCAGGAGAAGACCCCGGGCGGTTACCAGGCGGTTATCACTTAATTCGCGCAAGTCACTTGCGCGACCAAGGGCGTCGCGCAAGTGTACTTGCGCGACAGTGATATAACTTGCACGGTGCAGTTTCTTTTGATCCTTTGTTCATGCCTTTGTCGATTTTTGATGTTTTCTTCAAAGGTTGAATCACTTTGAGCTCAGATATTCCCCTTTTTCGATCATTAGATTCTGTGACGAAAGGAGCATCAACAAAAGTCCCCCCTCAGAGTTGTATTCGGAGAGAAATAAGGATTTGACTCTGAGTAAATCGAATCCATTCAAAGGAAAAGGGGCGCGCAGGTCTTCAGGGAATAGAGGGAGGCGCGCAAGTTTGCGTCGCGCAGGCCTTGAGCGCACTGGGTACGGCTCGCAGATAGGCCTCCTGGCCTATAAATACATGGCCTCACCTCGGTACAAGCATCCGGATTTTCGGACTTCATACCTTCTCGAGCTCTCGTCGCGCAGGTTATCTTAGCCGCACAAGGTGCTCTGTTTTCCAACGTTTTCTTCGATGTCGCGCTATTGTAAAGGTATTTGTACTTGCGCGGTTTACACTTGCGCGTCAAAAATTAGTGCGGCACATGGATACTTGCGCGCCATGTTTTAGACTTGCGCGCCTTAATGCCTTAACCATTTTGTTTCATTTAAGAGTTAGTTTATTCATCTTTTCTGCAGATTCAGTGGTTCCCAAGGGAATTGGAACGGCTGATGAACTGGCTAGCAAGCGGATTGATGACATGATGAACATTATTGGCCATGATTACTATGATATCTGCAACAACACTCTCTCAGATTTGGCTAAGTACTTGAAGAAATATCGTCCTTATTTGCCACAGAGCATCCATCTGCCTTTGTGTGGTCATGGTCATCTGCAAGGAGTCAATGTTCCAAATGCAAACAATTATACACCTGAGATACAGCTGCACTGCTACTCCTCTATTTCGGTTATGTTGTGCATTAAGAGCAATGACAATGGTGTGAACTTTCAAATTTTTCCTCCATGTCATTTCTTTGCAGATATGAAAATGGAAAACCTATGGGCTGAAATGTTTTCCACTAATGGTTGGTGGAGAGAAGACAAACATGGTATTAGAGCAATATCTGAAAATAGTACTCTCTCCAAATGGCTCTTTACATCCAATGCTCCATTCTCAAATCCATGTATCCATCTTCTAAGTCTCTTGGATAGAAACAGAGTCACTGTTTGATCAGTAGAAAATTTTCTCAAACCGTACTCAAGAACATCCTTCTACAATTGTTCCAAGAAGAGCTGGTATCACTGCATCTCTTATTGTATCCAGTTGAATGAATGAATTCCATGTGGTTGCTGATGAATCTCGGGATGCCGTAAATCAAATGAAGTGTTATGTTGAAAGCCTCTTGTAATTCTTGAAAAAGAGAAGAGACTCCAGTCTGTGGATGTCCTTCTAACTCTTGTGTATCAATGAAAAACACATTCATCTTCAATCATTTGTACTTACATTCTTTCATTACCTGCTTCAAATTTACTTAAGCCAATGGGCTTAGTAAGCATAGTTTGATTTTTACTAGGATTATTACAAAAACCCCTACAAACTTTGATTCTATTAATTGCTCAATATTACCTAAATCATACAGAATGTATGTTTAGTGAGCTGGAACTTGACTTTTATTCAGAGTTCCTTTGTATTTTTTGTGGGCATTTTAATGTCATGCATGCTGGACATAAAGGGGCTAATGTTTAAGGTCGAAATAGCTTTGAACAAAATGGATTAAAATGGATTCAATTCCTTGACAATTTATCTGAAAACATATTACCATACTTGAGTATGAGGGAAAAAATGTAAACTATGGCTTAAGAATATTTGAATCTGAGGAATGATATGAAAAAGAGCTAAAAGGCATTAGAAGAAGTAGTTTCCAAGAATGAAGTTACTATTATTTAACAAAACCCGTTAGGGGTTTGAAATATGCAGGGCCACCTATGGGCATTGGCTGCATGGTCAAATAAATAGTATCTTTCGGCTGACAAGTCTGTTATGTGGACTGTTTATGCAAGGCCACCTATGGGCATGTGCTGCATAGTCAGGCGAAAAGAACTCTCAAAAATTTACTTTCCTAGTGCTAAAAGCCAGTGAAAGTTTATGGAGATTCATATTTTCTAAAGTATAGAGTTTGTTGTATGGAAATAGGTACTTGAATATGGAGAAGATATTTCCGAACAAGAATATCGAAGAACTGGATGAATATCACTCCTACGAAGGTCTGACCCAAACGTAGGGAAGAAGAATAAACCGTAGACTTGAATACTTTCAGATCATGAAAAAGGATATGGGACAAATATGTTAAGGATGGATTTTTTTTTGCAGATCCCTACATACTGTCGTTTATGACAAATAAGGACAAAAGAGGCATTCTTCCCAAGAATGAAGTTACCATCATTTAACAAACCTGTTAGGGGGTTGAATTATGCAGGGCCACCTAAGGGCATTGGCTGCATAGTTAAATAAAATAGTATCTTTTGGCTAACAAGTATGTTATGTGGACTGTTTATGCAAGGCCACCTATGGGCACGTGCGGCATAGTTAGGCAAAAGAATTCTCAGAAGTTTGACATTTTTGTGACTAGAAGTCATGAAAAGGGTTATGAAGATCTTAAAATATTTAAGGTTAGGATTATAACACATAAAGATGGGTATTGTCTAATGTATATAGAGATACATAGGTCAATGATAACCATAATCATGTTGTGGCTGGGTCCTAAATTGAAATTTTGGACATCACTACGTATCTCATAAGAATGAGAATCAAGCCATACGTAGTTCTTGAAATGCAGTTTAGCATCGTACAGGATGAAAGTATGAGTGATCTTAGTTTAGGGTCATAGAATTTAGACCATAATAATGAATACACAGTGTGTGTTTTCATGAGGAATTTTCAGCCAAGGGACTAAAAGTGAAATTTGGGGTTAGGCCCAAAAGACTTGGGGCTGGATTCTAGGGATACTCGAATGTTCCTACGTATCCCATAAGGATGGGAATCAAGCCCACGTAGTTCTTGAAATTTCCTTTGTACAAATTTGGTTCGTACATGTGAAGGGTGAAAGGGGACTTTAGTGCAATGATGGTTTAACCTGAGATAAAAAATTTAGGCATTACCATGTATACACGTAGTTTTTTTTGAAATGAAACTTGATTGAAAAAAAAATCAATGTCAATAATAGTTCTCTCTCAAGTGAGGAGATCAAAGAATATTGTAGTTTATTGTCGTACCGGACAAAAGTGTTGTATAGTTTAACGTCGTATAACAAGGGCGAAAGTGAATCAATGTAAAAAAATATTGATTCAAGGGGCGGTTTCACAAATCAACATCATATGAGATGGTGGTGAACCAATGTGAAGAGATTATTTTTGGGCTTGAACCCTGGGAGGCTGCCTACATACCCAGCCTGGAGGGCAAGGATCAAAGTCCGTGTAGTTCAATTAAAGAATGAATTAATGATCAAGTTGTTCTTGGGGACAACGATCTAATAAAAAATGTTGTTGGGACTTACACATGGTTAGTGGCCCAAAGGGAGTGTTATGGTTGATGTTCGCTCTAAGCTCACGTGAGTCTTACTTGGTGTGAGAAACAAGAGGTAACAATAACCTTAACGATGCACAGTTTAATGTCATGTAGGACATATAAAGGGACTATGCAGTTTAAAGTCTTGCAGTTAGGACTATTGGTGCTGCATAGTTTAGTGTCATGTAGTAGGGACAAAATAACACACCATTTATGTCATGTTGGACGAAAGTGCGAATAGTTTAAGGTCATATGCATGGACCGTGGATGGTGCAGTTTAATGTCATGTTGGACCTTTGATGAATATATAGTTTAACGTCGTTCTGGACATGAGGGTCTTTTATACCGTTTAGCGTCATGTAGTTAGGACGTCATAGTTTAACGTCTTGATGGACATAAGGGATTTGCAAATAGTTTATGGTCATATACATGGACTAGGGATGATGCAGTTTAAGGTCATGCTAGACAGTTTAGGGAACTTTTTCACAGGTTAACGTCGTGTGGGACGAAGTTGCAGTTTAAGTTCATACTTGACCATTGTTGCTTATATAGTTTAACGTCTTTCCGGACATATGGGACTTTCCTACAGTTTAACATCATGATGGACGAAGTTGCAGTTTAAGGTCATACTGGACCATTTCTATATAGTTTAACGTCATATAGCAAGGACGAACTGGTGCCGCACAGTTTAGTGTCATGTTGCAGGGACATCTTCTTTTCTACAGTTTAATGTCATGTTGGATGAAAAAAAGGGCAAATAGTTTAAGGTCATATGCATGGACCGTGGATGATGATGTATTTTAAAGTCATACTGGACTAACGAACACGTGAATAGTTTAAGGTCGTATACACGAACCGCATAATTTAACGTCATTTTGGACGAATTGGAAACTTTTTAACAGTTTAATGTCATGTAGGACAATTCAAGTAACTATTACAGTTTAACGTCATGTTGGACAATAGAACATTTATACATTTTAATGTCATGTTGGACGATAGAACATTGCTGTACAGTTTAAAGTGATGTAGCTATGACTAAGGTGAACCAATACGAGGATATCAGTTCTGGGGACTTTTTACAGTTTATCGTCATGCTGGACGATGAAAGTGCCACATAGTTTAATGTCATGTTGCTAGGACACAATATAGTTTAATGTCATCTCAGACAAAATATAGTTTAATGTCATCTCGGAAAAATAAGGAACTTCTGTACAGTTTAACGTCATGTAGATAGGACATAATACAGTTTAGTGTCATGTAGAACATAATATGAACCAATGTGACTGTTTTGGATCTGGGAACAATATTTTGTGTTTATACAAATTAATTCTTCAGAAATATGGCATTAGTTGGAGTCGTGATGTGTTCACCATCCATTGAGATTAGAGAATACGCTCCATTAGAGTAGACCTTATGTATTGAATAAGGTCCTTCCCATTTTGGTTCAAGCGTGGGAGGCTTCTTTCCTGGTATCATTGGTGCTCTGAGAACCAATACCAATTCTCCCTGAATGAATGAACGAAGATGAACTTTTTTGTTAAAGGCTCGTGCTATTCAATTCTGATAGATTTCCAAGTGGTGCAAAGTGCACAATATTTTCTCATCTAACTATTCCAATTCATTCAACCACTTTTGGGATTGCTCATCTGTAGATAACTGATCACAAATGGCTATTATGAGTGAGGTCAATTGAACTTCAATTGGAAAACACTGCTTCTGTTCCATATACCAATGAATATGGAGTTGACCGCGTTGCATTACGAGTGGTAGTCTGATAAGCCCATAAAGCATGAAAGAGTTTATCAGGCCATGACCTCTTATCTTTATCCACCATCTTTTGCAGTATATTTGAAAGAGTCTTGTTGAAGGCTTCTATCTGGCCATTAGCCGCCGCATGATATCGAGATGAATGGTTGGACTTAATGTTGTATTCTTGATATAATTTCTTTACCTTAGAAGAACATAAGTTGGTGCCGTTGTCCGTCAATATGGTATGAGGGACACCAAATCTAGTAATGATGTTAGACTTGATGAAGCTAACAATGCATTTAGAACTGACTTCTTTGAGAGGTACTGCCTCTGCCCATTTGGAAAGGAAATCAGTAGCAGTAAGAATGTACTTAAACTGCTTGGCCGTAGCTGAAGGGTAAGGTCCCACCACATCCATTCCCCATGTGGAAAATGGCCATGAGTATTTAGCTGTATGAAGCAACTCTGGAGGTTTATGAATGAAGTTGGCATATACTTGGCATGAATGACACTTCTTTGTGAAATTAACACAATCTTGTATCATTGAAGGCCAAAAGTATCCAAGCCTTCAAATTTGATCAGACAATCTATGTCCAGACTGGTGGGCACCACAGACTCCTGCATGCACTTCTTTTATGATAGCCATTGTCTCTTCACCATCAATACATCTGAAGAGAACTCCATCAAAACAACGTTTGTAGAGAATTTTCTCGAGGTGGTTTGGGCTATCATAAAGAGTAAAATTGACCACACGTCGCCGGATTTGGTCTTTCTCGGCACTATCAGGTGGAAGTGTTCCATTTTGAAGGTATTCCCTGATAGGTGACATCTATCCTGTAGTATGACCATACAGTTCAGGAATGGGACTAATTTCATTAATTTCCTCTGTTCTGACTTGAACATAAGGTGAAATTGCACGACGGTGGGCAATATAGATGGTTGTCTCGTCCCGATTTGGATCTGCTAAAGTTGTGGCTATATTAGCCAGTGCATCAGCTTGAGCATTTTGTGATCTTGGGACATAAGAAAATGTTGGTTTTGAAGGGAATTCCGACATTAACTCTCTGACGTAATCATACAAAGGGATTAATTCTTCTTTTCTGATGGCATAATCCCCATTAACTTGTTTGATTACCGGGTCTGAATCACCTTTCACCTTTAAGTGATTCACTTTTGCTTGACGCGCTAACTACAAGCCTGTAATGAGAGCTTGGTATTCAGCTTCATTATTGGTACCACCTTCCCACAACAAAAAGGAATAAGGTAACACTGCCTTATCTGGTGAAATGAGCACAATTCCTAAACCAACTTTGTTGAATTTAGGATTTTCCATTTTCTTCCCTGTTGGACTTCTAGAAGCACCATCAAAATACATTTCTCATGTTTGAGAACTCTCTTGAATAGAGAAAACTTCCTCATCAGGGAGTTTGATATCTGAATACGTGTCTTCCACTGAAGGATGTTCAGCCAGGAAATCAGCCAGAGCTTGGCCCTTAATTGCCTTTTGAGACACATACTGAATGTCGAACTACTGTAGAATAACCGCCCACCTTTCCAGACATCCTGTAAGCATTAGACAACTAAGGATGAATTTGAGAGGATTATTACGAGATACCAATTGGACCTCGTGATGTTGCAGGTAGTGTCTCAGTTTCTGAACTGCAAAGATTAATGCTAGGCAGCATTTTTCAATACTTGAATACCGGTTTTCTGCTTCAAGCATAGTTCTACTGAGATAGTAGAGACTATTTTCATTCCCAACATCATTCTTTTGAGCGAGAAAGGCACCCAATGATTGCTCTAAAGCTGTCACATAGAGGATAAGTGGTCTACCCTCAACAGGTGGCATGAGTACTGGTGGACTCAAGAGGTATTTCTTGAGAACATCAAATGCTTCTTGACATTCTTCAGTCCACTGGTAAGTGACTCCTTTCTTCAATAATTTGGTAAAGGGTAAACTTTTTCATGCCAAATTGGCGATGAAATTCCGAATATAGGCTAAGTGTCCTTGAAGTCCTCTTAATTCTTTCAAATTCTGAGGAGGTGACATACCAAGGATTGATTTGGTCTACTCAGGATCAACTTCAATACCACGATGGCGTACAACAAAGCCGAGGAATTTTCCTGAGGTTACCCCAAAATCACATTTTAAGGGGTTCATCTTCAAATTATGTTGTCGAAGCTTGCGGAATATGACTTCCAAATCAGCCAAGTGATGAGAACATTGTTTGGATTTAACCACCAAATCATCTACATATCATTCAACAAACTTCCCCAAAAGAGGTTTGAAGATACGATGCATGGCGCGTTGATATGTTGCACCTGCATTCTTTAAACCAAAGGGCATCACTCGGTAACAAAACACACCTTGAGGAGCTCTGAAGGCTGTATATTCCTCATCTTTTGGGGCCATTCGGATCTGATTATATCCGGAATATCCATCCATGAAAGAAAGTAATTCATAGCCAGCCGTCGCATCAATTAAGAGTTCTGTAATCGGAACTGGGAAATCATCTTTAGGACAATACCGATTAAGATCTCTGAAATCGATGCAAACCCTAATTTGTCCGTTCTTCTTCTTTACATGGACAATATTAGCCAACCACTTGGGATATTTATCTTCTCTGACGAAGTTGGCTTTGATCAGCTTATCCACTTTAGCTTCAATTTTGGAAGCATAGTTTGGGTGTGTTCTTCTCGCGGCTTGCTTAAAACCTCGATGTTCTTTTGGTAAACCCAAATGATGAGTAGAAACATCAGGATCAAGCCCAGGAATTTCCGTATAATTCCAAAAAAAAATATCTTTATTTTGGTTTAGAAAATAAATATACATCTCTTGCTCTTCAAGGGTCATGGCTGCACTAATTAACGTGGGGCGTGGATCTTTCTCTGTACCCAGATTTACTTCTCTGAGTTCATCCACAGTGGTAGAGATACCCTCTTCAAATGCTGGAGGAGCATCTATAAGATCTCCCGCTTCCTCTTCATCATGTGTTATTTCTTCCGTTTCTACTTGCAAAGTAGATGAAAAAACGAAATTCTCATGATCATAAGAGATGTCAAAATTTTCAAATTTGGAAGAAGAACCATCCATTTCCGACCCTATTGATGATAAAGGGTCTTCCTTGGGAAATAAAGAGGAGATGATGGATTGATAATCGACATCATTATTCACCTCTGGTGTTGCTATAACTTCTTCTGGCCTGATTAGCGAAGTATAGACTTTTTGGACTTCAGCAGATGAAATGAAAACGTCACCACTTATGCTTTCATCACTGCTTGGTAGGTTACCAATTTCTCCCATGTTGTCTGGCTCGATCGCCTTAATTGACATTATAGATCTTTCCATAAGAGTATTTTTATTTGGGCCTATTTTGTCAATTTGACTGATAGGTAACACATAATCTGTACTCACATGTGAAAATGGATTTATTGGAATTTTCTCCAAACCATATGGAGCATTAACTTTAGTAATTTCCTTCATTGTAGATTTTTCTATTCCCTTCATGTGATAAAATTCCGCCTCAATGTATTGAGACTCACATGTCTTGAATGGGGCCTTATCACCATACAATGTTCCAACTTGACCATCGAAACAGTATTTGAGACATTGATGGTATGATGAAGGAATAGCTGCATGCTGATGTAGCCAGGGTCTTCCAAGCAAGATATTGAAAGCTGAGTCTTGATCAACAATCATGAAATCCGAATTGGATACAAGATCTCCAAACTGAGTTCTGAGTGTAACTTCTCCCAATGGTTCTTGTTCATTTTTATCATATCCTTGTAACATCATGGTAGAAGGAGATAAATCAGATTCCGTGAGGCCCAATCGACGAAGTGTACGAATGGGCATGAGGTTGACTCCTGAACCATTGTCAATGAAAGCTCTTCGAACATATATACCATTGAATTTTCCAGATAAGTACAAAGTTTTTATGTGCCCATGCACAACATCATTTTCATCTTTATCAGTAAAAGATATCACTGCATGGAATTCTGCAGGATTATTCTCTATGTGATAGATTTCAGCTGCAGAAATTTCAGCTTCAAACTCCTGAGGACTTGACAAAGCTTCAATGAGTGGTTCCCGAAGATCTTTTGACAGATTCATAGAATCCAAAATTGATAACTTGGCAGGTACATGGGCCAAGTGTTTCAATATATCGTACTTTTGATCTAGAGGTCTGCGTTTCCCAATAGGAATATGCGGTTTAGCAGGTACCTTGGAAGCAGATGCTTTGGAAGCTGATACATCTTGTATTGAATTTGGCAACATCCTTGGTTTTGGAAGATTAGACTGATTAGATCCATTTACTTGCTGAGATAAAGAAGATGGAATCTTTAATCGGTCTTCCAAAATAACTGTGCCAAAACTGAGTTGGCCATTGGCAGAAGAACTTGCTTGTTCTTTTTGAGCTCGCTGAAGGGCCCTACCACGAGTTTCTACTGCATAAACAGTGCTAGCAGGGGTAAAATTAGAGTAGTGGCTTCAGAAAGATCCACGTCTTCCCTTGTATCCTGAACCTCTAGAACTTCCTCGGATTTCCTTATTTGATACAGGGAATTCAGGCTCATCAAGACTGGAATATGGATCTGTTAATTGAATCATATTAACAGAACCAAATATTAACTCTTCATCTGATAAAGACTCTGCCTGGTTAGCCTGTTTAGGCTGTGCCATTTGCTGGGATGGTGCCCGTGGCTTTGAAGTAGATGGCATGAAATCTGCCAGAGTCAAAGACAATTTAGGCTTTGATACATACTCATCTTCTCCTGATTCCTCTTTCTTCTTTGAATTGCGCTGCCCTTTTGAGGATTTGTCTTTTGATGGAGGCTTTACTGCAGCTTTTGTAGGATACACAATTGGCTTCTTCAATTGTGTTCGAAAAATGGAATGGGTCCGATTGATTGTCTTTCTGACCATCCAATCATCATATTTTTTCACAGTTTTGCTTTTGACTTCCTGCCACTCGCCTCCTTCCTCTGGATCTATAGCGGTAATACACGCTACATGAGCTGAAGAACCCTTTAATTTGACTTTTCCCAAGTCGACCATCTTTTGCAGGAGGTCTTTAAAGACAAAACACTCCTGGATGGGATGCCCCAACATTTGATTAAAGGGGCAATAATTGGGACAGTCTTCATCTCCTTCCTTGTTTGGCATCTTGGGCACTGGTAATTGGACCAAATTATTTTCCAGAGCTGATATGAAGTAACCAGGAACTTGCTCACTTCGGAAAGAGTATGTTTTACTCTTAAAATCCTCAAATTGTTTTCGTCGTTGATCTCTTTGATCATTTGGACGAAACAGCCTTTGTTGTTGGTGTTCAAGAGGTGGAGCCCTTCGAGAAGATGAAGGTTTTGAAGTAGAAATAGGTACAGGTGCTTATTTAAGCATAACTATTGCAGTTTCCGCTTTACCCATTCTTATTCCTGGAGATGATGGAATTATACGAGATTTAACCTTAGCCTGTATAAGGAAATCTTCAATCTGTTGAGCGATTGAAGTAAGGTCTCGAAACCCTCCTGTGTATTTCACAGGGATCAATGTCGTGCGTAATTCGTCACGCAAATTTTCCACACAGATTGGCAACAATTCCTCCTGAGGGAGTGCTAAACTCAGGGAATACGTTAATCCCTTCCAACGAGCAATGAAATCAGATACTCTTTAATTCTCCCTTTGCTTGCAGTTTGTAAGATCGAAAACTGTCGTTTTTGGCAAAGTTGAGCTAAACTGCAGAAGGAATGTTTGACGAAGATCCTCTCATCTGATGACTGACCGGGATTGAAAGCTTGTATACTAGACAAAAGCTGGTCTTTGCAAGGTTCGCACAAATTATCTGAGTTTCACTGCTTCTTGCTGCTCTGGAGTTCCCATCATAGGATCACAACAAGACACGTAATGCGTCAAATGTTGTTCAGGGTCGCCTGATCCATTGAAAGTAGGGAAAACAGGGTTTCCAAAACTGGATGTAGGAGAAATTGAATCTACCCATTCAGGGTAAACTTTCTTTTCAGGTTGAACTTGCGCCCGTTTCCCTTCCATAGTTTCTAACCGAGCTGTTAATGACTCAATATTAGTTATTAAATTTTGAGAAACATCAGGTTGAACTTTGTTTTGGGTAGGTGAAATGAATGGAACTTGGACAGATGTGGTGGTTGGTGTTGTAACTAATGGTAGTGCTGCCAACCGTTGTTGCGTTTGACCCGTAGGATTAGACCCCTGAGGGTGTACTGATAAAGGATGATTTTCCTAATCCATCTCCGTAGTTACAACAAATTCCTTTGGCTATCGGACTTCAGCATTCTTAAGAAGAAGACTACTCTGAAGTAGTTCTGCATTCAACCTTCTTAATTCTTTCATTTCTTCCTCCTGTTGTGAAAACCTTTGCTCTAATGAGAGAGATTGACCTCCTTCAGAGGAAGGGTGAGAAGTAACCTGATTCTTTCCTTTCCCCTTATTGGATCCTTTTCGGAGAGGGGGAAGTGGGTTACTTGAAGGAATACCCAGATTTTGGGTAATCCTTTGATTACGTGTGCGCACACCTTCTTCATTTAGGTATGTGTGCACAACTTCTTGAGCAGGAACCTCTTCGTCTGATCACTCTGATTGAGCCTCATCTGGTGAATCAGCAGCAACTGCATTGATGACATTAATGGATGCATATTGCATGGAATCCTTTCTATCAGCATTTCTGTGATATTGTCTTCTTCCATGTCCATGATGAGACATGGAATTCCGTTGACTTGATCCCTCAGGAACTTCTTGGAGAACCGTCACTTGGAGAGAATATCCTGATAGCTTGGCTCTTCGTTCCTCTTGAGGCTTATTCCCTAATCGAGAGAATACTGACTTTCTCTGAAGGAGGGATTGAGGATTTGAAAAAGTCCCCAGTCCGGTGGACTGGGGATGTTCCTGCTGCTTCCGCTCAACTCCTCGAATCCCATTTGTTGACTCTGAGGGTTAGTTTAGAGAAGTACCCAGTCTGACAAGATGGGGTGTCTCTTGACATGCTATGTCTGAGATCTTCTAAAAATCTCTCTTGATCTTCTGAATCTTAGTTCGGAAATTAGCTGGATGCATTAACCTGTATCCACTTTTATCACCTAGTTCAACAGACCGTTGGATGATTTCCGAAACTTCTGTCATTTGATGACGTGTTTGCTCTAGACGAGTGGCTTTTGCAATATTCTCACCTGCTTGATGTAAGAGCAATTCAACAACTTGTTCTCTATATACTTTATTTTGAGAGGAACTAGTTGAAGCCTGTTCTTGAGCAAGCTTTTGATTATGAACAAATCCCGTTGACTGTGGCCGGCCATGGGCAATAACATTGCATGAGACCATTTTCGGCGGGCTTTGCTGACTGGAAAGCACTGTGAAATGTAGTGCTCCGTGAACACCCCATACTCTGATATGAACATCAGATGGAGCATTGTAAATTAACTAACGCAATTTTCTTAGTGCGACAAGGCATGAACGTTGAAGGGTTCTCTGTTGCTTTTCAGCCTTCGGATACCGAGAGACTGATAGAGATGCCAAATCAATCTGACGTTGTAGCCCTTCTATTATCTTAAGATGATTTTCATATTCATCATAAGATAATACCTTCTTCTTTAATTGAAAATGTGTTTTCCATATGTTGAGACGAATATCATGGATTCCATCATCCGTCAACATCTTTGGAATGTCGTACTGGGACTCAGCCAAAGGCCAAAACATGACTGGTACTTCACCTTTTGCCAGTTTTTTCCTCATGTTCAGCATTTCCTCTTTATCATTAAATGAAGATTCTTCTACCTGTTTTGACCAGAGTTGGTGTTTCCTTGTTGCTTCATCGGATTCAAAAATATTGGTAGAGAGATCATTGATCAAACTAGAAGATGCATGACTTAGGGGTGGTTCGGAGAATGACCACCACCCTGGGCTATCTTCTGATTGAGAAAGTATTTCACTTGTTAGCGATAAAGCATCAGACATGACTAGTTTCGCATTTTCAAGTGCCTCAAGATAAGAGGGCTTTCTTGGCACTACATTATCCACTAGAGTATTTTCCAGGCAATGTGTATCACTACTGTGGAGAGGACTTTCACAGCGAAGTTCATAATCATGGGGAGGACCACCATAATGGGTTACAGAAAAAGATGAAATCTCTTGCTCCTTGGTCTTCTGACCACACAGAGGGTTCCTGAGGCTCTCATCTGAAGAAGAAACTTCAATATTGACCGAACTTTCATGAAGCAAGCCTTCATGAGGATGTGTCTGTTGAAGACCTTCAAAATTAATGTTCCCGTTATTGGGAACTGAGGGATTAGAATCTTGAATTCCGACAGATAAATGTCTGAGGGCTTCAAGAACTCCAGCATCAAGCAAGGCCTTGTTGCAGATTGGCCTTTGATCTCCTGACTGTGCTGGGCGGATCTTTTTCTTAGATTCCTTCTTACTCACGTTAAAAACCACTTGTTGACGAAAGTGGTTACTCTGAGCAGGTGTATGTGCCTGATCAAGAAATATGGTCAGGTTAGGCTAACGATCTCCACTCAAATCAGGTGTATGTGCCTGACTTGGTTGTTCGTATGATATGGGGGAGTATGCCCCATAACCCTCTTGGACTGGAACAGATGTGTGTGTCTGTTCCAGAGTAAATCGTTGATGTGTCACTCCACTGCTAGGGATAGATTTATGTGTCTGTCCCTGAGATGATGCTGAAGCTGTTATGATATCCTGGCAAGCATCCAGAATATGAGCAGGAATTTGCTTCTGCTCTTTCACCATTGACAAAATAGGTTTGGTGACTTCAGCCGCCGGAACGGGGATATACGTCCATTCCGGGCTTGGAGTAGGTGTATGTGCCTGCTCCTGTCCTCCTTTTCCTGTCAGTGAATCCTGACAGTACTCAAGTGTGGAGGCAGAGAGTTGAGTCTGCCTCCTGTTTGTCGTCGGGGATTTCCAACTGACATCTCCATGCGCTACCAAGAGAGACTGTTGGTAGGCTTGATTAGTATTAGTAGGTGTATGTGCCTGCTGATTACACTTCGCCAAACGCGGTTGACGAGATCCATCATATGTAGTCAGACGAGCCTGCTGACTAACTGGTGATGTATAAGCAGGTGTATGTTCCTGCCTATAGTACTCCGTCGGAATTGCCTGGCGGGATTGGCGTGATGCTGCCAGACGAGTCTGCTGGACAACGGAATTAAAATGGACAGGTGGGTGTGCCTGCTCGTTGTTTGCCACCAAGTTAGGTTGGTGGACTTCTCCGGAGATGTCAGGGATGACAACCTGCCTATTGTTAACCGGATTCCGTCTCGGGCGGTTCATCTTGCCTGCTCGGGTTCGAGGAACCTGAGCTGAATGCCTGGAGTCGGTACCCTCATCATGTTGAGGGTGCACTACCGCACGAGTCTGGTGGCGATTGTTGATGGGATCCTTCGGGAATGACTCCTTTCTTTTTGAATTAATGCCCTGCGGGACCTGCTCATTCACTTCCTCAGAGTAAGGGAGCGAATGGAAATTGCGTTCTGGGGATAACGACTCGAAACGGTAGTCAGCACTGTCTGCTTTTTGATCGCTGGTCGCCGTTGTTCGGACGACCAGGTAGAGTTGCTAACTTGGAGGGCTTGACGAGCGGCCTCCAGAGTTGGGATAGTACCGTTGCGACGGTACTCCTTAACCAGTGCATTAGAAACCCAGCGTTGAAGACGCTGAGTTGTTGATGTCATCCTCAGAGCGGACGACGTTCCAGTAGGAGTAGCAGCATTGGTTTTCACAGCAGTAGACCTCACAGTAGAGGTGTTTACAGCAGTAGTATTCATAGGGGTGAATTTAAGGAAAGCCATTTTGCAGAAGATCTTGAGAAAAGAGTGCCTGTTCCATATAACAGACATAATCAAGATGAATCCGACCACTGTATCTTTTGGATGAGCACATGTCAGAGATTGCTTAGTTGGCCCAAGGGGCCTAACAAATAAGAAGAACATCACTTAAACTTGGTTAAGGATTCACGTCGGGTTCACCATTTTTTGTTTCGCACGGAATCCGGGGATGACCTCCTGGATGGGAGATTCAAACGTTCCGATCGGTTTCTAACGGGTTTGTTCGTAGGACCGGAAACATCCAATGATTTCACATCCGTTTGGACCTACTTTCCAAAGGTAGGCGCTCATTATCTTGTGGGTTAATGAGGCTTAGTAATTTGCATTGGTCGAGAGGATGGGAGGTCGGACTGATCACACCTTTTTGAGGGGAATTATTGTCTACTCCGGGACTCTCTTTATAGATTTAAGTTATGTTCGTGAATCCTTATTACATTACCAAATATAAAATGAGCTTTCCTTCAGTTTAACAATCAATGATTAAATATGTAAGAAAATTAGAGAATATTTTATATGTATTCGAGGTTATTCATCAATAGAGAATCATCTGTATATATTTAGAGATTCTTGGTCAATGTTATCCTTCAAAATATTTATATAAAAGTCTCTTGGTCATTATGATGACCAGGCTGGTTTTAAAACCACTCAGTGGGGCACTTGAAGTTTATCGTCATTCAGAAGGATAATGAATTACTTCAGAGTTGGGATCGAACCCATAGATGGGCTACTTACATATCCTTTTTTTTGAAAAAGGAATCAGAACCCACGTAGTTCGAATAAGGGTATGATGTTTATGATTGATGGCTCAAAGCAGGATGTCACAATTACTTTTACACTCTACGCTCACGTGAGTCATGCTCGGTGTGAGAAACAAGAGGTATTAGTAAAATTTAAACAGTTGTGCCATGAAAGATGCAATCATAAGAAATGGTTTGGGGCTTATTTATGTATGACTGCCCAGATATATGAAGGTTTAGGATTCACTTTTAGAGAGAAAATCCATGAACAGCTTCCATAAAGGTATATGTGCTTCATGGAGATTTGAATACTCTAATTTTGGGGCTTACTCCTAATGAGGATGCCCAAGTTAGGAGGGTACTTATGATTGGGTTTTACTCCGGAAAAGGAAACCCAAATCAAGGGTAAATTAGGACTGGTTAAAGAGAAATTAGGGTACTTGGGGCTTATTCCTGAAAAGGAAGCCTAAGATTATAACTGGGTTTTATACTTGAAAAAGGAGACCCAGGTTAGGGATTAAGGCTTGGGGCTTACTCCTAAGAAAGATTCCCAAGATACGGGACTCATGGCTTATTCCTAAGGAGGATGCCCAAATTAAGCGACTTGGGGCTTACTCCTAAGAAGGATGCCCAGGTTTTATGAATGGGACTTATTCCAGAGAAGGAAACCCAGGTTAGGGGACTTGGTCTGGGGCTTACTCCTGAAGAGGATGCCCAAATTAGAGGACTTGGGGCTTACTCCTGTGGAGGATTCCCATATTTTGAAATTGGGATTGGGGCTTTCTCCTAAAGAGGATTCCCAAGTTAAGGAATTAAGGTTTGGGGCTTACTCCTGAGGAGGATGCCCAAATTTGGGAACTTTAAGAATTTGGGGCTTACTCCTGAGGAAGATGCCCATATTAAAGAACTTATTACTAGGGATTATTCCTGAAAAGGAGACCCAAGTTAAAGATTATCTCATCTTAAAGGATGAGGTTGAATGAATGAACTCTCAATCTTTGGTGACATAAAGATGTTTAAATCACTAGTTTTTTAGAGATATTCCACAGAATTTCTTTCAGATAAGGAAATCAAATCAAGAAATCATGCCATAAATGGCTTTGAAGAGTGTCTTGAAGACTGAATCTTGAAAAGGAAAGGTGTGATGGCTTAAGAGGGGTAAAATGGGCAAGATGGGCACCCAAAAAGGTATGGGCGCACAAGTCTTGAAAGGCGCGCAAGTATTGCGGCGGCGCGCAAGTATTCGTCGCGCAAGTATACTTGCGCGACATGAGGGGTACTTGCGCGATTCTCATACATCATTAAAATATTTGAGCGATTCTTTATTAAACCCTTTAGAATCCTCTTGAGGTTCTTCCAGAAAAGGGACGCGCGAGTTCTATTGAAGGAATAAGGCGGTGCGTAAGTGTTGATGAGTTTCAACACTTAGGCCTTCCTCCCTCTCTTTAGATCTTCCGTTCTAGGTAAGAAATTACCTTAGAAGTGTTCTGGAAGCTTTGAGAAGAGACTTGGGCATCGGGAGCTTCAATCCGAGTTTCTGAAAAAAGATCCTCCCGAATGGGGGGCCCACAGGGTCTATTTATAGGCAGGAGAAGACCCCGGGCGGTTACCAGGCGGTTATCACTTAAGTCGCGCAAGTCACTTGCGCGACCAAGGGCGTCGCGCAAGTGTACTTGCGCGACAGTGATATAACTTGCGCGGTGCAGTTGCTTTTGATCCTTTCTTCATGCCTTTGTCGATTTTTGCTGTTTTCTTCAAAGGTTGAATCACTTTGAGCTCAGATATTCCCCTTTTCAGATCTTTAGATTCTGTGACGAAAGGAGCATCAACATTCTTGTTTAAATTTTTATATTACAAGTTTTAATCTGGCAGTATTTTGTTATATAAATGATGAATAACTTTCTTATACTTGTATAATCTGAAAAACAATTCTATACAGTCTAAGGTAGAATATTTCTTTATAAACATGCATCAGTTTCATTAAGATAAACTTTTTTATGGTAGTTGGAAACTATGTCTTCCTATCCCCAGAATCACTTGAACAATAAGGTAGTTGGCACCTTTGTCTTCCACTCCCTGAAATGCCTTGAAATTTAAGGTAGTTATCATCTCTATTTTCCTATCACCGAAAGACCTCAAACATTAAGGTAGTTGGAACATTAGTCTTTCTATCCCCAGAAGCCCTAGAACATTAAGGTAGTCGACACCTCTATATTCCAATCCCCAGAAGTCCTCGATTGATCATCCAATCATAATCACAGTAGGTGGGATGAACAATTTTTCCACGGCTGAGCAAGATGTTCATAGGTTTCACAAAGCATTGAAGTTTCTATCACTATAAATTAATATATCCAGAATTTCTCAACATAGTAACGCATACATTGAATTATTCAAATGGATGGGGTATTTATATGAAAATGTTCTAACGGAGGGATCCCACCTCCTATGGTACTATTTTTCCTTAAATCGCAGAGGGGCCTCTAGACATTTCACTCATCCAACAGTTATTTAGAAATAGATTGTATGACATCGTTTCATTGATATATAATCATGTATAATGAATTATAAAATGTATTAAAGACATTTTAATTTTTAAGAATATTATATAAACTAGGATCCCATAAGGTTGAAACAATATCTTATGAAATAAAAGTAACTTTAACATGTATGAATTGTCTTCCTCATAGAAAATTATAAATAAGAGTATAAAAATATGAGAAATCAGATTCTGAAATAATAGATATTCGGATTCTCATTTTTAAAAAATATGGATTCTGAATTTCTTAAAATTTGGAGTCTGATATTTAGGGAATTTGTAGTCTATATTTTAGAGAATTCAGAGTTTCAATTTCATAGAATTCGATGAATGAATTTTAAGGAATTTAGAGTCTGGATTTTAGAGAATTTGGATTTTGAATTCCGAGAATTAGGAGTCTGATTTATAAAGAATATAGAATCATATTTTCATAAAATTAACAATCTGAATTAAGAGAATTAGGCGTCTAATTACTATTAAACTGAGAGTCAATAATGAGGATGCAACAGAGTCTTAAATTAGATGGAATCTAAGATTTAAAATAGTGAGACATGGGTTTTAAGAGATGGTAAGGTTATGAGGTTTAGATAAGGATCCAATTATTCTTATGGTAATTTGATCTTATGAGAAATGTGGTTAAGCATAGATAAGTAACATTATGCATAACATATGAAATAAAGTTTACATTTAAGAAAATACATTTTCTTTTAGAAATAAAATAAAATTTAAGAAAAAGTTGTATGTTATTTTTAAAACATAAAGGAATAGATAATTCATAAGATAACTTATTTATTTAACAATATCCCCCTTTTTGGAAAGCATAAAAAAATTTTAAAAAATAAATATTAAGTCTTGAAAACACGAAAAAAATATATATCTGCCACATATTTATGGCTTAGTGAATGCAACTAACCCCCCCCCCCCCTTATGTTTGTTAACATTAAGGATCGTATTCTTTGGCATAATAAATTGTCTTCAAAAAAATTATTTTTCTTAACATTGATTTCTATAAAATTAAGCCCCCCCTTTCTTAATAAATTTCATCTTTTAGGTAAACTCCCACTTAATATGACATTCTTTTTAAACATTTCTCCCCCTTTTGAAATTCAAAATGGAATGGAATGAAAAATTATTTGGTACCAAATATATTTGAAAAGAATCATACAAAATAAGGTATAAAATTGATCTTTCATTAAAAAAATAATTAGTACAAAAAAATATCAAAGTTTTTTTGTTAATCAATATTCCTTATTTATCTTTCGGAGAACCTACTTAATTATGGAATTCATATTCATTATATCATTATGATATTCTTGGTACTTATTGATTAACTCATCTTGTTCTTGGTTCTACATCTAGAGAGTCAGAATCCATTTTTCTTGTGACTTGATTTCTTCTTCTAGAAATTTGGCGTTCATTTCTAACTGATATATGGTATTCATTTATCTATTTTTGGTAATAAAAATGGAATTAATCTTTCCCTGGAGATCTTTATCCTCTTGGATTTGAGCATATTTCTATTTATTTATCCTTCTAGAAATATTCTTAATGTTCTCATAAGAAATGCCAAACTCAGCTTTCACAGAATATATATGATAATAAACATGCATAATATCATCAACTGCTGACTTTGACCGAGTTTAATCTTATTGAATGAATTTCTATGGGATATATTATTGATCATAGAGGTTTTGAAATCAGTTTCATGATTGATTAAATTTTTCATCAAAATTATTCTATAGTATATATTATTCTTCACTAATTGTTGCATAAACTAAAATCATGATTCAATGTTAGGAAAAATCATTATTGAATCAACAATATTCATCAAATATTTCACCATAAAGTCATGTCCCAAGGTCGATGATGATTCAGAATCTAAATCATCTTTCCCTATAAAAGTATCTATAACTTCATCAACAAATTTTATATATATGATCTAGCTACGTCTTTCTTTGGTGTGTGAAGAAGGGATAGCTTTCTTTTAGAAACAACCTTGCCAACAACACTATCTAACTCACAATAATGTTCTTCAATATTAAATTCCTCTTCGTCTTCCTGAATAATGTCATCAATGATTACCCTTCATTTGTATATGGTCTCACCATTTATTATGTTTATTTTCCATAGTTTATAAATAATGGTACTAAGTATGATATGTCTCTGAATTTTTCTAGTTATGTAGAACATAGTGGGAGATGTTGTATATATTTTACCAGCAAGTTGTTTATGGGTCCATGTTTCCAAAGTAACTATACCTATATAATTTTTGTGTGGATCATTATGTTATATAATTAATATTTGCCTAGTAATACATTATAATATGTAAGAAACATATGGGTAATTATAGTCACAAAGTGAAATCTCCCTTATATAGAATCATGATGACATGAATAAATGGATCATGCCATAACATATATTCTATGAGTTATTAAACGGATGGGGTGGTATTTATGGACATTAAAATTAGAAATCCATGTGGGATTATCTTATATTGAGGAATGTGATTTGGTGGAGTCTGATATCATCTTACCATTCCTTCAACATTACCTACCTTAAATCTATTATTTTCAAGAGGGTTTATTCATATGGATTCAAGTTAAATTAGCTTTACATTTCATATATGTTCTTTCTCCTATATATCTTTTGACTTGTGTTCATTGGTGTGGGGATTAAGGGATATGATCTCACTAATAAGTAGTTGAATCCTTTTAATTCATGGGATATTGGTTTAAAACTAGTAAATGATTATCAAGAGGATTTATTCATGTCATTCATCATCATTTATATTGATGTATGTTTATCATAAAATTTAATTAGTGTTTGTGATGAAATTGGGTAAAATTTGTCCTTGGCTAATGTAAATAAGTTGGGGACTTATATGGATTCAATATGGATTCTTGTTAGGATCAGTTTTTAATTTATTTATTTTATTTTCATCTCCATCATGTCACCTGGTGAGTATAAATTTGGTTTTTTCAATTTCAAATCTATGTTTGAAATTTCTATTTTTTAAATTTAAGGGTTTTTTCAGATGAGATTGGTGGTTTTGGACTTATAGGACGTCCATATGATCATGGGATTGAGTTTTAGATTACCTATCTAGGTAGGTGGTCCATAATAATAACACATAAGGTTAATAAATTTTTATGTAGCCAGTGATATGTGGTCTAATCACTTTTGTTTTATTGAACATAAATTGGAAAGGAATTGTTTTCCAAAAATTTAAATGAATATAAAAAAACTATTGGTGCTTGAGGGACTCTAGAATACCAAATTCATAACATATATATAGATGGTCATGGTAATGAACATATATTTGTGTTATGTTCTATATAGACCCTATAATTATGTAAATTTATTTAATTAAAACTAGTGGGCCTTGCAATATTTTATGTTAGTTTGATTCAAGTAATGTAGTATGATGGATGAGAAATGGTTTTCCTAGGATTTAGAAACATACATTCTCATGTTAATCTGTATCATTTATACTAGTTTATTACTGTGTAGGAGTAGTGTTATTTCCAATCTATCATATGTTGATATAAATTTGTATAAAAATGGAATGATTATGTTTACATTGTATATGAGAGGAAAACCATAGTCTGGACAAGGTAGTGAGAAGGTCAGGAAGTCCATTATTGGGTTTTCATTTATTTAATTTATTGTGTGTCGTATTATTCCATAATGAGAGTATGGATGTATTGATGGATATTATGTGTACTATGTGATGGTATTTGAAGTTATATTTTTTAATAATATAAAGGAACTCATGTGGTATGTTTGGACCATTGTGTGTACTAGATTACCATAGTGGATGACCCAGTTTTTTAGATTCTATAGTGATCAATAGAAAATGAGGGATAACATGCATTTATTATATCATTAATGATAGACTATGAATAGGTTATATTATTGAGTCACTATTGAATGTGAATGTGAATGAAATTTGATAGTATTATGGGTGGGAGGTATTACCTCAGGTTAGGATATAATTATTTTTCCAATGTGGGGAACTATTCCCTAATGGGTTTTATACTGATGATATGGATTTAATGATGGTGTCCTTCCCTTGGTGTGATAATGAGAGATGTTATAGAGAGGGGAATTATTAGCCCTGGGTGAGATAATGATGATATGGTTCTTGTGAGAGTAATTATTCAACCATGGGTCTGATATTGGTGACATGGTTTTGGGGAGGGTCCCCCCCGTGGTGAGATATTAATGAGGTCGTTCCATCATTTGGAATTATACACCTTAAATATATTTGATTCTTATATGACTATATATCATTATTAGAGAAATCATAGCATTTCTATAAGTATAAATAGTCAATCTTGGTTGTCAGCTTAATAACCCAGGCTCCAAGATGATATTTTTATTTCATAATCTGTTTTTTATTTACTATTATTATAAAATAAAATTGTTTATACACCATATTTATTGTTTATGTTATGGTCATTATTTTCCTACAAGATTTTACAAATACCCTTCTCAGGAGTCCCTAGTATATTGACCCTAGTGTTACCCTCGCGATTTCATGTACATGTTGGGTAATATCCCATTAGTGGATCGTTGAGTGGATTATTTAGATATGGTCAGAACAATCTACATGGTTGGGACTTGGTAAAATTATTGGGTGTTACTTTAATTTCATTTGTGATGAGTAGTATATGATATCCAATTTGGGATCTCGTTGATTTCTTCCTGACTCATGTGAAATTTTTATAGTTCATTGTGTTATAGAATAGATATAATAATTATTTATAGACTATTCATTTATGATGTTTCATTAATTATTATAAATATTGTGATAATTGATTGTATGAAATTTTTATTATTTTTAATACATTGTTTTGAGGATATAGTTACCCAACAGTAACACCTTATAATGTCATTATTAGTCAGTTTCTTTTAGTATATGGTTTGGTGCATCTAAGGTATCATAAAATTGTAATCCTAATACATTAGGGTGATCTCGATCAATAAATTATTAGATTGAAATATTATTCATATTACTGAATGAGTAAATAATTATAGAAGTAAACAAAAATTAAAAACCATTAAATTTGTTAAACCAGCTCAAACAATTCACAAATATACGAGGACACTTATACAAATCAAATTTTTAATACATTAGAACACCAAATAATTCTATAAACCATTTTATCTTTTGGAAATACCTGAACTCCTTTTCATCTCATTCTAGAGTTACGTAATCATTTGACTATAACTTATACCACTGTCAATTTATCCATGTAACCTTGGAACCATGAAACAAGCATCCCTGAGTAGAAGGAAATGAAATGAATGCTCAAATGAAACATTTATATATGAATATGAAAGAAAAATTATAAATGATAAAAATTATAAATAATGTATTTAGTAAAAAGAAATTTTCTATTCAGGAGGTAGGGGCGTGTATTAAGCCAACTCATGACATAAGGTAAGAGGTTTCCTTTTCCAAGCCTTTTTTATTTTCATATATTATTTCTATATGCTATATATTAAGTTGTATGACTTATCATAAGAATATTGAAACTTTATCAAATTTTTTCTCTATATTGTTTCTATTACATCTCTCATTTCCATTTATACACACTCATATTTTATATTGATTTTATTTTAAAATGGGGTTTTCTCACTCTATCTTTCACATGACGATATATTTTATATCACCCTCTTTATCTCTCACCAAAACAGTCTTCTATTCTAATATGCATTCCCTATATTATTTTGGATTCCTTATTCTTTATTTTCATGACATACTCAAGCCATTATGAATTTATTTCTTCTCATATGTTAATTCAAAATAAAAATAATGTTTATAAAGGGAAACTATAGATTTTTCTAATCATATCCTCCAAATTTCTTATATTTAAAATATATTTGTTTTAAATTTTCTATTATTGATATTTTTTGAAAAATGTTATTTTAAAATCATTGTATCCCTTTTAATTATGTAGATACCAAATATAGATGTTTCCCTAAGAGGGGGTGGATCAGTGATCCTTTTTTTATTAATATATATTTTTTATTAAAAATGTACAATAAGTTAATATCTTTCTTCACTCAACATGAAATATCTATAATGTTTTATAGAATAGTAATAAATTCATTTATAGTATTAAATAATTTTTATAAGGTCTATCCAAAATGTTAGATCCTTCTCCTTGTTTTTATTGGATAAACCATTCAATCAAAAAATTTACACTATAAATTAAATTTGTTACAAAAATAATCTTCATGATCCAATCAGTATAGAATTAATATATATTATTTCTATATTCTGACATAAAAACAGTAGTTTTATTGTTTAAACTAGTTTTTATTGAATGCCACTATGTTATTTCTAGAGTCCCACTAGAAATAAAAACTCCTTGTTTCTAATAATAAATTTTTTGAACCAAAATAAGAAATATCCCTCCTATTATCTTGATTTATTTTTCAAAATTTTATGTTGATCTTACTTATTAATCCTTTTGGATAAACAATTTGGTATATTCTAACTTCTTCAAGACCCCGGTTTTTTGGTAGTCAAAATAAGAATATAATTTCGTTGAAATGATCTCTAGGTTTTAATGATCATGGTTATTCATCAATGTAATAGATTCTTAAGAACATTAAATTTTATCCATCCTTTCATGGAACTCCATGTTTTAATATTGTACTTTTCACTCTTTCATACTGTAGAATTTCTATTCTTAGTTACTTTTCTAATCACAAACCTATGTTTATTTACATAAAAGTATATTTTATATTCATTGGATATCATTTTAAAATTTGGAATATTATTTCCATATATTAAAATTGGGAACTCACGTTAATCTCAATGGTTGGTTATCTATTCATTTACATTAGTTTCTATATTCAAATTAGATTTATAATAGTTTTCTCATTCAAAATAATGGTAAATCCTCTATAAAAATATCCATGAGACACAAGACGCTTTCTTTCTCCATGATATTTAAAATTACAACAATTTTATTATAAAAAAAATTATTTAATGTAATTTATTCCATTTCCACATTTCTAACAACTAAATATATTATGATATATTGGTCCTTAAAATATTAATTTCATTGATTGACTGTGATATAGGAAACACTGAGTTTAATCATATCATGATATACTTTTAAAATATATTTATTTGTTCTAAAAGTCAATGTCTTGAAGTTGGATTAGTGGGTGTGAATATTAATAACTACATTATAAAATATTCATGGATTAAAAATGTATAAAACGAATCATTTATCATTAATTGAATGAAAAGGAAAATAAAAACCAATTGAAGTAAAAAATATTTTTCTAGGAAACTATTTATATTAGCATAATATGTTTTCATCCAAATAAATTAAATTAATCACTATTAGATAATGATTATAATATAATTAATATATTATATATTCCATAAATTTTATTAACATTTATCTATATTTTTTTATAGTCATGGGATAAGAATTAATCTAGTTTTATGCCTAAAATTATTTTTTTATAAGAAATTACTTTTATCGTGTTTTTCGTTTTTTCCAATTATTTTCATCCACTTATAGAAATTGAATCATCAAAAATGGATCTCACATTTGGAGTTTGGAGATTTAATTTTTAAAAATAGATCCATTTTATTTATTTTTAAAATAAATAGTAATAATTGCATATTTTAATTGCCTTATAAAGGTTAAAACTGGTAAAATTAGGATTAAAAAACCGGATATGTATTTAAAATTTCCATAACACAATACATTGACCGATGATATGATTTGATTTCTTTCATTTATATTAAATGATCAAATAAGTGACCACGTGGTGCTATAGTTATTTTTTTAGATCTTTATATTAATTTATAATAATAATAAATACTAAATGTCTGTTTCTTGATTTTAATTTCTCTAAAAATTTTAAATTTGTATAAAAGAGAATAATCTCTGTTATTAATTTTTATTTGAAATAATAAATTACATTATAATAATTTTAAATTATTTCTAAATTTTAGTAATTGAATAATTACCTTGAATTATTATCCAACACAAACATAAAATAAATTTCATTAATAAAAAAATTAAATAAATGATTTTGACAATATTTAAAATAAAATAATTTAGGTGAATTTTTGGGTTATATTAATTGTAAAAATTAATAAAACATATTACATTTATTGGGAAGGATAATATTCAAATTCCATTTTTTTACTATTTTCATTAATTTAAATTTAAATATAAACTATAAAATTTGACATTTATGATATTTTATTAAAATAATATTTTTAAATATTATTTTAAAATAATAAAAATATTTTAAAATAATATATTATTTTATGATCCTAAATATCATCCCCTATCGATTTAGGAAACAATTTTCACCTTATAAGTAAAATTATAAGGCTTTAATATTTAAAAAGATAATACTATGGTTAATGTTATAATTGATGATCTGGGAAATTAATAAAATTGATAAGGATAAAAATGACACAAAATACTATATAAATTTACTTTTATGATATAATATAGTCATTTTCCTATTTTTCGTTAAATATATGGCCATTTACAATCATTTTTCTTGACAATGACTTAATTATATTTTATCTTTTTATTTATTTATCTAAGTTCCCCTCACATCACTTATAAAAGGGAACCTCCTATCCACTCTTCCTCATACTTTTTTTCTTAATACAATACAAAATAAATTATATAATACCATATAATATTCATACACCACATATTATAGCTTATTTTCTGGAAAAATTACCATCCCATTAAGGCCTGATTTGTAAGAAAAAATTGGTTTCTCAACGTAGTGGTATAACTCTAAACAAATAATTTTTTGTTCAATTTAGTATTATAGCTCATATAAATCCAAGGTAACATTTACAAAATCATTAATTTACTATCATAAATATTATTTAATTTTAATTTTAGAATCTACGGACCATTATCTATGTCCTTTCTATCTGTTGGAAAATGATAACGTTGCTTGTGCGAATATAAATACTATCAACTACATGATGCAAAGTGATTAGTTTTTCATTTAGAATTTACATGGATGGTAGTAAGGATATATTTAATCAATATATACGATATATGGGATATAATAATTACTTATAAAGGAAAAGTATTATTTACCTTATTGTTTTTATATTTTCCAAAAAAGGAAAATTTTGTTGAATCTTACATATGAACTACCATATCGATGAATAGTGTAAATCATTTCTTATTTAGAAATTTACAGATATATATATATATATATAAATATAATAAATATTTGTGATTAAAATTTAATAGTTAACATTCTAAATATTATTGAAATAGGATCAATCTATAACTACAGATATTGATGAACTGAAACATGAATAGTAAAAGAAGTTGTTATCACCGAAAACTATTATTTTAATAAAAAGTCATTAATTAAAAGTTACTAAGAAATTATAAAAAAATAATATATTGTATTGAATATAATATTTTTTTAATAATAAAGTTATAATAAATAAATATTTATTTTATTTTATTTTATAATGGGTTTTGAGAAAAAAGAGACTTTGATGAAGGGTTTTACTTTTAAATCTTATTATTTGCTAAAATTGTTTATGATTAAGTACCCAATGATGTAATTTCATGATATACTTCAAAAAAATAACATTTATTTTAATTAAATATCTTATTTTTGGGATAAATATTTTTTTAATTTCATTTTTCTCCATTTAAGTACACAAAATACCAGAATGACGTTTTTCAATAAAAATGAATTTATTTCACTCTTCGATCAAAAATTCATTTTCTTCTAATTTTATGTTTTCTAAAAATGATTTTGATTGTTATTTTATAGTTATATTATTATTTTTAATGTCAATTTAAACCATTTTAAATTTTTTAAATAGCCTAATATGATCTGTTTTATCCTTCTCCAAATAAAGTATTGTTTACTTTTTTTATGAAAATATTAATGTAATCAATTTTTTACTTAAATGGAATCAATTTAATTTAACCCCGTCATGAACGCTAAATTATTTAAAGACTAATTTAAAATTATACAAGGTTATTTTCCATTAAAATGTTTCCCATAATATTTTTCCAATTAAAATAATTAAAATAATTTATTTTAATGTGAAAAGGGTATTTTCCTAAGGAAATTTTCTAATGATGTTTTACAATAATTTTTCATCTATGATAACATATTTTTATGTTTCATATCCATTACTAGGGATATAACCCAATGATACAATGTGCGTTCATTATTGGGTTTCTTATGATGATGGTGATTTATGAATTTTTCTATGAATCCTAATTATTTACAATAGAGAATTTATGTTATGAATACCATTTATATTTCATGGGATATGCTATAATTAAGGTTTAAAATGCTTAGGAAATCCATTTTATTTTTCTTGGGTATGGTTTGAGGGCTGATTTAAGATTTATGGAACACATATGTAAAATTTTAATTATATGATGGGTCACCCGAAAATTATATATCCATCTACAATATTGGTAAAATATGGATATCACTTGAGATAATAATGACTTGAATGAGTATTGAACCAAGTTAAATATGAATATTGTTCACATTAATAGTCACGGGAGTAAACATTTTCCAATATAATGGTTCAGGGAGTGTACTAAATCCAATATAATCATCTTATGGGGAACCATTACTAAATTGATGATTCTTTTGAGTGAAATAAATCTACTATGATTGTATTGGTATTGATCCTATCTAATAAAAAATGATTTTATATTATTACAATTATGATAAAAACCATTGTCATCTTCTAATGTTATAATCGCATGGCTCATGTTCTTTGACTCCATTTTGGTTTAAATCATATGAACTACCAACTTTTATGCCCTGATTCATGTTTATGATCTATAATATATTGGGATTGGTTTTTAAATTCTAATCTCATGTTCTCATACCCATATCCACATATCATGTTTATGTGAACATTTATATCTCCCTTATTTACCCTTATAGATCATATAATCTCAACCTTCTATATGTACTCATACCCAGGTATGTAAAGTATTCCTTTAGATATAATATGTTTAAAAATGGTTCCTATTGTGAATAATTATGTGGGATTCTATATATATTATATGAGCATATTATTTAAGTATCCATGCTTCCAAAGTCACTAGACCTATATGATTCTAATAAATATCATTATGTGGGGAAATTAATATTAATTTAATAATATGTAATATAAATGATTTAAAATAATGTGTTACTATAGTTGGTATCATATCAATTTTATGTTACACGTGGTTACTAGAAATAGAACACTTTGATGATATCTCTTATGATACTCCTTTTAAAATAATTATTTCTTAATTTATGTTAAATAGAGTGTTTTTCCTATAAAACATTATTATCTTTATAATATAATTGTATTTCATTCTGTAAAAGAGTAATCTATGAGTAATAACCCCAAATGTTTTGGTTCAAGTATAACTCATCCATTATTCTGGTGCATATTTAGTGATCCCTTACTACGTACCTAGTTTGAAATAATCTAGGCACATGCTTGGGTTAATTCAAATTTTCCATCTAAACCATTATTATTTATTTGAATAAATGATTCCCAGGAATGACCACTGTTAATCATGTTGTATCATATATTTAGAATAAGTTTTCTTGATATATATTTAATTTAAATGATTTTTCATTATTATATGGGTTCTTATTATGATTATTGTTCCTCTGAATATTTTTTGGGTAAATGGATACAACCAAAAAGAATCATGTTAATGATGAATGTGATAAAATATGAAATAATTTCTCTTGGGTGAAACAAAATATTATGGGATTTTGAATGAAAATATTTTCACTATACTTAAAAAATCTTTCTTAATCCATAAATCATAATACGATTCCTATTGAACATTCGGAACAATGTTCTATTGACTCCTTTATGAGGAAACATTCACCCTCTTTTAGTTGGTTTATTAGTCTAATTGTATCTAATAAGTTGATAAATACCACTTGAAACTTATTTTATATTCTTTAGTTTTCTAAACGTGAAATCATTTTTTTAGGTTTTTATCACATAGAAGGAGAAAAAGATCAATAGTGAACTCTTATCAACAACATCAGGCAATGGGATAAAATTTATCCTATATAGTGTGATAAATTTAATATATTATTTTTCAAAAATTACATTCTATGTTATATTTATATGAAAATTAATAAATAATTATTTGATAGAAATCATAAGGATGATGATTTTGTTTATATGTATGATGAAAGGTTAATAAGACATGAAAGGTAAGATTATGGAATTATCATCTTATCTGAAATTATGGTTGATCGATTCTTTAGAGGTTTAAAACCAAATCTCCAAATGGGATTGTCCACAATGGACTTTAGTAGATATGAATAAATAATTTTTTAAGACATGAAGGTGGATATGGAGATTCAAGTTTCCCTTAAATATCAATTTTTAAAAGGAAAAAATGTTGGAATTCAATGAAATTTATAAAACCCATAAAGGGAAGAAGATTAGTTATCCATTTTGATCATAGTGTTGAATGAAACATGGTGGAAATTTTCACAAGTGGACTGTTAAATGGTTTACATGTGTCATGGAAGGTCATAGATAATTCAAAGGTAGAGGTAATTTGAAAAATATTTTATCTTATAATATATATAAATCACCACATAATTCCCCACCTAGACTCTAGTGTTTTAAATAAAGGTAGAATAAGAATTATGTAAACTATTTCTCAAATCTAAATGTCAATAATGATGATATATAGAAAAAAATATTCATCTAATAGATAAAGTTAAATATAATGTGATAATTATTTATGATGTCATTTATAATAGAGAAGTGTTTAAAGTTACACATACCAACTACCATATAACCTCTAACAAATAATTTTATTTTGGATAGACCCACACAAATATCTGAATAATTTTATAATGGTATTATAAACTATATAAATTATTTTATTTTTAATTATACTGAAAACCCCATAATGGGATGATGATTGTAACTCAAATCTATGATTCCTGCCTCGTTTAATTTTTCTAGAATGTGATTCTTCCAAATATCATGATTCTACCACTAGTTTAATATGATGGAATATTTGGATTGAATTGGACTTTTAAAACTAATCCAGAATAAATTATCAACGATGGTAATTCATGTTTTATATGATAAACCAACAAATGATCATAAATTGGATCCAAGATAAATATAAACTTTTAATGGAAATTGAATACATTGTATTGGTCTTGATTCAAATTCAAAAGGGTTGTTTATCTTAAAGTGTTGGAGAGAAACTAAGCACTAGGTATAATCCTATTTTACATTAGTTTTTTAATGACATTCGAGATTAATTTTCATTTATTCCTTTGAATCATGATGCTGATTTTGTAATAGAACTCATACTTTTTCCAACACATATTTCAATGACTCCCTTTAGAATTACCCCAATTGAGTTACAGGAATTAAAGAAGTTGGTCTTGGAGAATCTTGAAAAAGAATTTATTGGGACATGTGTGTCACCTTAGCGTTAACATGTTAATTTTTTTAAAAGAAACCTATATCATTTAAACCAAATATTTATTATTGGGAACATGACAAGATCGCAATCAAGAACATGTGTCATTTACCCCTTATTGGTGACTTGTTTGATCAACTATGAAGCACTCAAAAAATTTTCATGATGGACATTAATTATATATATTAATAATTAGGGGTCAATAATGTGGATATACCCATGATTTTATTCCTTGAAATTTATTAACATAATTAATTTATAGTGATTCCATTTGGTCTTACTAATTCCCTTTATATCTTCATGGAATTAATATATAGAATCAGTATATGTTACATTGATCAATTTGTTATTATATTAATATAATATATTATTATATATTTTAGGAAATGTAAGATTATAAAAACACATGAGTAATGTACAAAATACCCTAATAAAGAATAATTTGAATAATAAATTTACCTAGTGTGACATTGGTTTACAAAAAGTTTCATTTTTTGGTCATATAATCTCAGATAGTATATATTAGTGGATCCATAAAATATGGTTGTTATCGAACATTATTGAAGACCAAAAAATTAGATAGAGAACCATATTTTTCTCGGTTTTGATGGAAGTGTTTAATTTTGATGGGATAGTTTCTCATGATCATAAAATCCACTCACCCAATAAACTAAAATGGAGGAAATCTCTTTTAGACTGATAAATGTGATGAAAATTTCAAGAAACAAAATATAAGATTAGTTAATGCACTTGTTATTACAATATCCTTTGGTTAATAATACTTTGTAATATTTGATGAATCTGGGATGAATTTAATTTCATTTTTCTTCATGCGGAATGATATTTTTCTAGATTATTCCTATGAATAATGAGAGGTACATAAGAAAAATTTTCCAAATCACGATTTGAAGTTACCTATAGTAATTTTTTTATTATCTATATGAATGAATAATCATTATAGGGAAAGGTATGATATATATACTGATCATAAAATTTTAATGTACATATTCCATCATAAATAGATGAATATGTGTCGGAGATGATGGAATGTGTTGACTAAAGATTATGAATGCTCAAAACATTACTACCTTGATGAAATGAATACATTCTAATATTATTTGAGTTGAAAGTGTGATGCTAGATTATCTATGATGAGGATTAAAAAAGATCAAATTTAATATATTTTGAAATGATTTACTCAGAAATCTCTATTCATGGGATAAAGCTTCTCTTTCTTAAATTAGTCTTCAACTATCTATCCGTATTAGCATTAAACATGTGTGTAAGGAATATGTTGTGCTAAAGAACACGGTTAATTATTTTTGTGTTAAAACAATATTGTAATGGAATTATAATGTTTGGGAACCATATATTCATCCCTCCAAACTGTATTTTAAGAATAACTGATTAGATATGGCATATAGTTCATCATTTTCTATTCATCATATATGTACAATTATATATATAGTCTTGAAAGATTATTTTTGGTGGGTTATTATAAATAATGTTATTGTAGAGTATATATCTAAAGAATTGTTATCAAATAATTTTACATCTATGATATATAATCCTAGGGGGATATTATAACCATTATCCATAATATATTTTAAATTCGAAAACTACACCTTGGATTTTTTTCTTGGACTCTAGAAAACCTATAAAGTCAATAATTTTATTTGGGTTATAGTCAATATCCATATAAAGTTACTAAACCTCATTTATATTAGATAATATTTCTATATTGATCATATTTATAGTGAATAAATTAATTAAGTGGTATGGTATCCCAGAGGACCACATTTTATTGTGTCATATCAAGACATGATGTTTTCCTAAATGTTCTAGTGATGTCTTTAGCTGGGTATGGATACAGAGTTGAGTTTCAATACTATGTATAATCCTAAGGAAGATCATCAATCTAAGAAAACTATGACACTATATATATATTTTGTGATATTTATAAATGGTATTGTAAAGTGGTTGGGATCAACACTGTCCTCAAGTTGAATTTTCTTGCAATAATAACTTTTAATTGAGAATCCATATGGATCCGTGTAAATACCAATATTATAGAAGAGTATATGTCCAATGTGTTATGATTAACATGTAGAAATAATTATATTGTGACCCAATAGGGCTAATGAAATGGAAGATAATTTTCAAGCCATTCGATAACACATTAAGATAACTCGGAGTCTACAGAAATGTTATACTGAATATTATCTGTGAGAATTAGAATTTAATGTTTGTGATAAGGTATTCTAGAAAATATATAAATTGAAAATGTTTTTGACATAAAAAATATGGTAACGTGGAGCCATATTTTTATTATCCACATTGATATTTTTTATCATGTAGGGATGGTATCTTATCACTTTTCTCTTCCATCGAACATCTCTCAATTCATGATGTGTTCTATATATCTCTCCTGAGGAAGTAAATACATGATCTATCACATGTAAAAAACATATATGTTATACCATTGGATGATGACCTTATAAATTAATAAATAATGGTATAAATATTGTAAAATAATCATAATGTGATTTTGAAAAAACTACTTACTAGGTTAATGTTCTTTGGAAGAATCTGAAATTCGAAAAGGCTACATGTGATCGTAAGGATTGGATGAAATAGAGATTTAATCATTTTTAGAATCGAATTTATGAAATTTAAAGGATTAAATTAATTTCAAGGGGATTGTAATGTTACACCTTGATATTTTATGAAATATTTATCCTTAAATAAATTTAATTTCTTTGATAGATTATGATACATCCAACACTGAGTTTAAATTAACTGTGATATACAATAGAAATATTATTATTAACTATGAGATTTACCCTCAAGATGTTGGATTGGTGGGAATGAATATTAATAACTAAATTATGATTACATTAGGCTTTACAAATCTATAAAATGGACACATTCAGTTTCAATTTTTTATAACTAAAAAGAAAAAATTATTTGTAATTAAAAAGATGTTTTTTTGAAAAGTTTTTTTTATGTGGGAAATGTGTTTTCATATTTATAAAATAAATTAATAATTATTAGAGAATGATTTTTAGTAAATTTTTTATATTATATATTTAACATTCATATATAATTTTATATAAATGTTATAATAATTAGTCTTATTCTATGCTTAAAATTTTATTTTTCCACAAAATGATTTTCATGGTGTTTTTAGAAATTATTTTAAAATGAATTTATATCACTTACATAAATTTATTCATAAAAAACATATCACAAATTTGGTATTAGGATATTAGTAATTTTTACATATGTTCATTTTATTTTTTGAATGATATGAATAGAAACCATTAAAACTGCTTTCGACCTAGTAAAGATTACATGGGAAAATTAGGATTTGATGTTTTCGAAACAGATTTCAAATTTCATTAAAAAATTTCTTTATCCTATTGAATGATTAATGTTTGTTTATGTACATATATGTGTTGGTTATATTTTCACCTGGTTCAATATTTCTTTGATGAAGACCTTTATATTAATTTAAGAAAAGGATAAATTTAAAATGTCACTCTCTTAAATTTATTAACTCAAAACTTTTTACATAAGTAAAAATAGTTTATAAGTTCCATGATAAATGTTTATTAAAAAGGGACATTAAAATTATATCATTTTAATTTATTTGTAATTTTATATCATTTAATAATTACTTAAAATGATTACGCAATATCAATAATGTATTTATTCAATTTATATAAAAATGAAAGAAATGATAAGAAAATATTAAACATAATTAAATTTTTGTGAATTATTTTTTTACATAAGTCATATAGATTTTTATATATTTTTATAGTTGTTTTAACGTCTTATATTTTAATTCCATTTTTATTTTATTATCGTTGATTTGAAATTAAATAAAATGTCTCAAAATTGAAATGATAGATATTTATGACAAAAATATTTTATGAAATTATTTAAAATTATATTAGTTTTCAAGGAGGATAACATTGATAATATATGGAAGAAAATATCATCCCATGAAAATTTATGATCCAATTTTAGCCTTATAATAAAAATTGTAACCCTTCATTATTTACAAATTTTTATCACATTTAAGGTTAAAATTGGTTGGACAAGGGGTTAATAAAACATGAGATGGTTTAAAAAGAAAATAACTAGTAAAAATATCATTTTTATGATATTTAAAAATTATCAACTTATTATTTAAATATATTTCCATTTTGAATCATTTGTATTGAAAATTACTCAATTATATTTTAATCCTTTCAAAAATTACATGACTATACCTCCCCTAGCTTATAAATTGAAACCTATTAACCTATATTTTTAACACATTTTGAGCCTTATGTATTATTCCCACCATAATAAAATCATATATTAATTCATCAAATCATATATAAATTTTTATATCCAAATGGCCATCTCTTCATGTCCTAATGTTCATGAAAAAAGTGGTTTTTCAATTAGGATGTTTAACTGTTAACCAAGATTTTTTGTTCTACTTCCTTGTATAACTCCTCAATATGTATGGTATCAATTATAAAATAATGAATTCAAAATCGTAAATATGATTAACAGTTTATATGATAATTTAATTCCCATTACCCACATTTTTTCCATCAGTTGTAAAATGATAATGTCGCTGTTCCGTATGTGTGGACTACCAAATCCACGATGAAATGCTATTATTTTTTATGTAGAATTAACATGTATTGCAATAAAAATAGATTAAATGAAAATATGTTATAAATATTATATAATATTTATCCTGAAAAGGTGAATTTTTATTAAAATTTATTTCCTTCCATTCTTTGAAAAATGAAAACATCTTTCTTATGTAAATTCAACCTACCATCTCCATGAATGGTTTCATTCATTTAAAAATTTATACCTCATATATATGAATATAAATATAGATATATATATATATATTTAATATATATGATATTTATATCATGTTTAAAATTATTGTGATTATTTAATCATGATGAAAGAATAAATATAAATATTTATGAATTGAGAGATACGTGAAATAATACTGCAATTATTACCCAGATCATTGATTTCAATAATAAATTATTAATATATTAGTGATAAGATGTAATAATTAAATCATATATGGTATAATATATATGTGTATAGTTCCTTTACAAAATTTCAATGAATATATTTTTAATATACAATATATTTGATTTCATATGATGAAAGATGAGACTAGAGGTATAACTTTTATGTTATAATTTCGTTGTTTATAGGGATTATTTATGATTAGGTTTATAATGATTCTATTTCAGGATATAAATATAAATAATATCATTAATTACCTTATCATATATTTATATATGTATCATTCATTTTTTCCGTTAATATTTCTCTCTTTATGTACTCAATATACTGAAAGAATATTTTTAAGGAAAACATCTTAATTTATCTCATTGGTCAAAAATCATTATTATTCCATGTTCATGTTTTTTTGTAAATGTATTCAATATTTTTTTAATTATTATCCTATAATTTTTCAAAGTAATATTTAGCAATTTTTTACTTTATAAAAATTAGATAAAAATGATCCCTCTATTAAATTTCATGAAGGAGGTGCATTTAACTTTTACCAAAAAATTGAATAGAGCCTTTGTTGTAACATAAAAGACATGAATGGAATCTCCCACAATAATGAATAATAAATGAATTGAATATTGAATTATAATTTTACATGGTTATTTTCAAAAAATATATTACATAATAAATTGTAAATATTATATTTTAAGAGAAGTTATTTCAATGGAAAACTGTTATTTTCCTCAAGAAATGTTCCATTGTATTTTAATATATTTTTTTATATACGATAACAAAATTTTATGTTTCCTTGTATTTATTCAGGAAATGATCAAATGGTACCATCTATTTTCATTATTTTTATGGCTTATTATTATAATGATTTATGGATGGTTATTTGAAACCAGACTCTTTTCCATGGGTTAATTTAGTTATGAAACCTATTTATTTTCCCCTTGTTATGATATGATGAAATGAAAAAATGTTTGTGGATAATATTAACGTTATATTGTTTTATGATATTATAAAAGATTTATAATATTCTAGGATACAAATATACGATTTTAATTAAGTTTTGGGTGGTCCTAGAATTATATATCTGTAACGCCCCGACCCCAGCTACCCAGAGTCAGTGCGTTACTTCATAACTTTGGCATGATCACAAAAGATCAAGTCTCGAAAGACCGATGAGTTTAGTATCTTTGGAAACACTAGATACATTCATAAGTCTTACATTACATCATAAAATAAAAAACTAATAACAAAGTATTCATAGTCCACACTCATATCCTCTTCTGACTATCCCTGCAGGTCATTCATAAAATACCTTTTCACATCCTGGAAAATATTAAAACATTGAAAGGGGTGAGCTCAGATGCTCCGTAAGGATAACAATATTGCAGAAGCTTTCATAAATAAACATAAAAATTTAAGGCAATGTATAACTAAAACAAAATCCTTTTAAACTTGAACATCAACATAATATGGAAAAAGAAAAATGAGATAATACCATTCACTTCTTCACATGGATATTCTACTGGTTTAATAATCACATGCAATATCAATAACCACTTTCATAATGAGGGAATGTATAATGCCAGACATTCTGAAACATTTTTTCAAGGCCTCGGCCAAGACGTCTAAAATGATTAAGGCCTCGGCCAAAACCATAAATCAAATTGGGAAAGGGCCTCGGCCAATTCAACATCTAGTTGTCTCATGAGACCTACCGATGCATCGAGGAGCTATAGCGGGCTCCACCCATCACTTATTAAGTCCAATACATTCCTCATATGAATAGGTTTAAACATATCATAAACCATAACATAATCGTATCACATAAAAAATGCATAAAGGAAACATAACATTTCCACATTTCAATCAAAAGATATCAATACAACAAATTGATATAATAAAAAAGCTTTCAAAACCATTTTCAATACCAAAATTAAAGAAAGTTAAAACTTTGTATTTATTTTTCATTAAAAAAATGATGGATTGTAGAGGAAGATGAAACTCAAATAATGGTCATGGCGGAGGAGAAGTCATTGTCACTGCATATGTACGGAAAGAAAAACAATCCCTTTTTGTCGTTTAGTAAAACGCTTCGTATAAAAAATATTCCTTTTTAATAAATGTAAAAGTGAAAGGGGTTTATACACCGTATAAAAGAAAATTGTGTATAAAACCAAATATGCCTCAATGAAAGGAGATTGAGATGAAGTCCATAAAAGATTATTTTTAAAATAAAATATATCTATTATGTGTATTCACTATAGGTACACATAAAGAATGCAAAAATACAAAATAGGATATAATAATATCATGACATAATTTGAAAGTAGAAGATTAACCCAACGAATGGAAGTTGGGTTAAGAAATTCCCTTACCTCGTGTCCGACTTGACAAAACAGTTCTTTAACTTCCTGAATAATAAACTAGAGTTAATATCTACCTTATTAAGAAACATTTTCAATTTCATTATCCTTTTTATATCAATTATTACAATGTTATGAACATTATGTAATTATTTAAGTTAATAACGGTCGGTTTGTCAATCTTTGGCACTTGAGTCAACAATAAACTTCTTATAATTACGAGTTGTTAATGTGATGAAATATCCATTATATCCAGAATTATATTCATTATGTAGATATAATATATATCATATATATCCAGTATATACATTCATTCATAATATTACGAAACATTTGAAGGTATGAAATGAAATGCACCGTTCATGGAGACGGTAAGCCGTACGTACGCATGAATGCTACTTTCATTTCTATTTCATATTTAATTGAATTAAATCATAATTATATAAATGTACAATATAATTACAGTATAATATATCATATAATACCATTTACTCCATCCTTTATCCATCTCATATATGGTATTAATGATTCAAATCACTTTGAGGGGGCGGTAGTCCGCAATTCCTAAAATGAAAATATCGCATTTACCCATAATGGAAACCATAAAGGTATGCCATAAATGAAAAATAAAAAATCATAAGTAAAACAAAAACATAATATATATCATATATAAAAATAGTTTCATCATAATGGCCAAAATTAGAGGTGTTATATGAGTGTTGAACAATCATCGTTTCGTGAGGCAAAATTTGTCATCCACATAAACAGTATGTTATTTAACCATTATATGTAGGTGTGTGTAAGTGTAAAAAAAAATACTTATCAAAACAACATCCTAGTATATTTTAGATACTGTTTTTGTTACAAAAGAAAGGAATAAAAAGAGTTTAAGGGGTTGGAGAAGCTAAATAAACAAAACAACATTAGAGAAGACATTACCTAAAAATCGGGTAACTCTTTTTGATTTGAGACAATGGCTTCCATGGGAAGAATTATGCCCAAAGTGAGGCTTCTAGTAGTAATGGGGGAAAGTTGGGAGAGTATTTGGAAAGAGGTTGGCCGAGCCAAATGGCTTGAAAGTGTGAATAAGGTGGGAGTGGTGGGGGCCTTTTATAAGTGGAGACGAGGGGCACTTTTGGAAAGTAATGAAATGTTATTCTATTATACAATGCTTTTCGGATTCTAATGGTCCCACACTTGTATACGTCAAGGCTAAGGTGATAAGGGTTCTAAATCTCCTCATCCAATAGGTTTTGGACATGTTTAGGTCTTAGATATTACATTATCTTTCCATTTTATTTAAATCATTAAATAATGAGGTCTTCGCTGCATCATCATGATGTCATACATAATTTAATTTATTTATTGTCTAAAAATTATAAAAAAAATACTATTATGTAGGAAATAGTTTTATCTTTCTAATGAATATTTATAGTCAAAATTTGGACCTGTGTAACCCTACTTAAAAACTGTTTTAGTAAAACAACTCATGTTTGTGTCAATTTAATTTTAACATTAAATAAATATATATTAATGTCATTTTCCAACCAAAGTGGCTCCATGGGGTCCCCAAGATGACCCATGGGTTGTCTTGGTCGGCCATGACTCATCCAATATTAGTAGGACAAGTGTCAAGCTCATCTCATATTGTTAAAACATTATTTTTACCTTAAACTACACTAATTACCTCTAATCGCGATTAAGAATTTAAAATTTACTATTCACCAAAAAATTATTTTAATCTCATTGAACCACATTTTACTTCTTATTGACAACCATGTATGTCGGATTTTTGAAAATAAAATCACAGAAGTGGTAATATTTCATTTAAACGAAAAATCAGTTATTTAACTACCACTTAGTGGTTTCACTATTCATCAAAAATTGATGTTTTTCAGAACAATGCCAAAATTTCACCCTAAGCTATAATTGATATTCCGAATTCAAAAATGATGTCTATTTTACAAAATTCCAAACATATATGTTGCATTAATTAATTTTATAATTAATTCCCGCTGTCACAACAAATAGCATGTTTTTAAGAAACAATTTATATCAAAAGATTGGCAATTGTTTATATCCAATATCAATGTTAAATTAACTCTAATGACCACCATTGGATAAAATGGTAAAAATATATTCTAATTATACTTTAAAACCACTAAATAGTATAATTTATCACTATAAATTATTTTGATTAAAAAAGTTGTTTTTAAGTAATTTTCACTATTCATAAAAAATTGGAAGTTCTCAGAAAATTACAAAAAATTCAACTTTGTATAATTTCGATATTACGAATAAAAAAATGAAGTCCATTTTGAAATATAAAATTTCTATAATTTTAAAAAGTAGTTATTACTATTCATAACGGCTACATTGATTAGTCGCGGTGTTTTAGAACTCGAGGTTGCGTACAATGCAAGCTATTGCATTATTGAATGAGAAGCGTATTGTGGAAGCTCGGGGTGTTACATTCTCCCCTCCTTCAATAAATTGCGTCCTCGCAATTTGAAATTTTTCTTTGAAAATAAAAGGTTGAAAAGAGAAAATACCTTTGAGGAAAACCCACATCAGAAATAAGATTAATAAAATTTAGCCTTAATAAGAGGGAAAGGGAAATGAAAAAGTTACCACCCAATTATGATCTCGATTAGGAGATCATTGGTGGAAATTAGAGACATATAATTGGAGGAAAAAAGTAAATATTTGTAGGGAGTGATTGAGGTCATCAATCACAATCAACTGTCAAATTGAGGGCCTCAAAGCCTTCAATCTATGTTGATTTAAAATATCATCAGTTCAACAAGACATAAGGTATTAGGATAACACATTTTTTTGTTTTAATATCTCTTTACTAAAGTTTAAGAATTAATTTATTCATTGAATAAGAGATAGGTTTATATATATTTATGCTTGACAATTAGAGTTTCAACCTTCAACTCATATTTCACTCAAAAAGATAATAGAACTCAATAATATTATACTAATCCTAATTGTATAAGGTTCCAAATGTTAACACATACCATTTAGATTAGTAAAATTATTTTTTAATAACCAGGGACTTCCTGTAGGCTAGTGGTAGAAAATAAAGGCGTGTCACACTATGATTGTGGGTTCGATTCCTGCAGCTTTGTCCGATGCGACGGGTTATGCCCCACCCTGCAGGTTGTCCTTTTCCTAAAACTATAGTATTATAATATTTCAAATATAATCTTCATAAATTTTTTAACCATAATCAATACTATCCAAAGATCAACTTAATCCACTCCAACCTTTATAGTTATCCAAGATACCTCTGTCCAGACTTCCTCTAAAAGATCTCTTAATTCCAAAATCAATTTATCAGATTACCCAAACAAAGTAAAGATTCTCTTATTGTCACATACTAAAAATATGATTACCTTCATCATATTAAAACCTTACTGAAATCAACAAGTACTATAGTACAATCCTTATATATATATATATCACATTATTCTAATAACCAGAATATAATCCATGACTCCAAAAGCACCAATACATTAATTATTCTGCTTCAACTGTAGTAACAGCATAAGATTTTCCTTGATCCCTTGGCCTTTTCTGAGGTAAGTTTCCCTAATGCTAAGGACATTCATTTGCGTAATTCCCCATTTCCCTACAATTGTAGCATTCAACATTGATAGCCTCTTTCTTTCCCTTGCAATCACGCGTCTGGTGACCTTTTTCTCCACATTTATAACAAACTCCAATTCCTTTTAAGCATGTACCAGGGTGATTCTTCCCACAATTATCACATAATGGAAAATCCTTCTTTCCCTTTTTCGCTTTATCTGTCTCTTGTTCCACCGTTCTCTTCTTCTCTTGCTTTACTTTGTTGTCATAAGACTTAGAGAATTCCTTTTCTGTCTTGATAGAACATGAGACAATATCTTCCTATGTTGAGAACAATTGTGATACTAAAGCTCGACGGATAATTGGTTTTAACCCATCAAATAAACGATCAATCTTACCTCTTGGGTTACGTATATAATCTGCAGCATACCTTGCTAACCTTGTAAAGTTGGCCTCATACTTTGCGACATTCTCATCCTCCTTTTGTTTCAGACTCAGAAATTGCCTTTCCATATCTGCTCTATGGTCATAAGGAAAGTATTTTTATAAGAAAAGATCTTTGAACTCCCTCCATTCCATATTCAATATGTCATCATCTTCCTTTGTGTTTTGAATCAATGACCGCCATTGATCAACATCTCTAGTGAGGCGGTAAACTGCCATGATAACTTTCTCCCTTTCTCTACTCCCCAAGGCGTGGAATATTTTCTCTATGGAGTTTATCCATTGCTCAGCTACTAACGGATTTGAACCACCATTAAATATTGGTGGTTGTTGCCTCATGAAGCAGTATAACATTTATCATCCACATTGTGGATCAGGGTGATCCATACGAGTAAGGTTATTATTCATAACATTAGTGAGTTGTCCCAGTATGTTAATAAGTTGATCAACACCAGTTGTATCTCCAGATCCACAATATTTATCGTGAGAAGGGGGGAAATCCCTACACAGAGTGCGTGCATTGATACTGTTTCCATTCCTTCCACTAGGCGCCATTTCTAAACAATGGCATAAACTAGATTAGTTTATGAATCAAAATACATAATTCCATACTTGTAAGATACTTAACACAAATTGAAATATTTATGGATATAATCCATAAAAATGTTTTCATTGAGGAAGTATATACTCATAACCCTTCATAGTGGTTTGTAAAGAAAATGAGAATTATCCTAAGCATATCCCCCGGGAGTGTCGTAACCAAGAGTGCAGCAAGGCCCGTTGTCATGCACCAGTTCCCGTTCGAGTCTAGATCAAAGTGGTGTTTTCGGGTTTTACCACTAGGTACATCTATGCCAGAGCCTCCTCTACCTTCTCGTATCCATACAAGGATGTATTTCTCGGAAAACTCACAAAATCTCTATAATACCAAAATTCTAGGAAGTTCTTCTATACTAATCCTTAAAGTCTATCTTCGGGCTATGTGCTCTAATCAGAGTTTATCTAAATCTATCTTCCAAGGATAGTACTAAACTACCTCTGATACCAACTGTAACGCCCCGACCCCAGCTACCCAGAGTCGGTGCGTTACTTCATAACATTGGCATGATCACAAAAGATCATGTCTCGAAAGACCAATTAGTTTAGTAGCCTTGGAAACACTAGATACATTCATAAGTCTTACATTACATCATAAAGTGAAAAACTAATAAAAAAGTATTCATAGTCCACACTCATATCCTCTTCTGACTATCCCTGCAGGTCATTCATAAAATACTTCTTCACATCCTGGAAAATATTAAAACATTGAAAGGTGTGAGCTCAGATGCTCAGTAAGGATAACAATATTGTGGAAGCTTTCATAAATAAACATAAAAATTTAAGGCAATGTATAACTAAAACAAAAGCCTTTTAAACTTGAACATAAACATAATATAGAAAAAGCAAAATGAGATAATGCCATCCACTTCTCCACATGGATATTCTACTAGTCGAATAATCACATGCAATATCAATAACCACTTTCATTATGTGAGAATGTATAATTCCAGACATTCTGAAACATTTTGTCAAGGCCTCGGCCAAGATGTCAAAAATGAATAAGGCCTTTGCCAAAACCATAAATCAAATTGGGAAAGGGCCTCAGCCAATTCCACGTCTAGTTGTCTCATGAGACCTACCGATGCATCGAGGAGCTATAGCGGGCTCCACCCGTCACTTATTAAGTCCAATACATTCCTCATATGAATAGGTTTAAACATATCATAAACCATAACATAATCGTATCACATAAAACATGCATAAAGGAAACATAACATTTACACATTTCAATCACAAGATATCAATACAACACTTTGATATAATAAAAATTCTTTCAAAACCATTTTCAATACCAAAATAAAAGAAAGCTAAAACTTTGTATTTATTTTCCATTAAAAAAATGATGGCTTGTAGAGGAAGCTGAAACTCAAATAATGGTCATGGCGGCGGAATAGTCATTGTCACCACATATTTACGGAAAGAAAAACATTCCCTTTTTTTCGTTTAGTAAAACGCTTCGTATAAAAAAGATTCCTTTTGAATAAACGTAAATGTCAAAGGGGTTTATACACCGTATAAAAGAAAATTGTGTATAAAATCAAATATGCCTCAATGAAAGGAGATTGAGACGAAGTCCTTAAAAGATCATTTTTGAAATAAAATATATCTATTATGTGTATTCACTATAGGTACACATAAAGAACGTAAAAATACAAAATAGGACATAATAATATCATGACATAATTTGAAAGTAGGAGATTAACCCAAAGAATGGAAGTTGGGTTAAGAAATTCCCTTACCTCGGGTCCGACTTGACTCAACCATTATTTAACCTCCTGAAAAATAATCTAGAGTTAATATCTACATTATTATGAACCATTTTCAATTTCATTATCCTTTTTATATCACTTATTACAATGTTATGAACATTATGTAATTATTTAAGTTAATAACGGTCGTTTTGTCGATCTTTGGTACTTGAGTCAACAATAAACTTCTTATAATTACGAGTTGTTAATGTGATGAAATATCAATTATATCCAGAATTATATTCATTATGTAGATATAATATATATCATATATATCCAGTATATACATTCATTCATAATATTACGTAACATTTGGAGGTAAGAAATGAAATGCACCGTTCATGGAGACGGTAAGCCGTACGTACGCATGAACACTACTTTCATTTATATTTCGTATTTAATGGAATGAAATCATAATTATATAAATGTAAAATATAATTCCAGTATAATATAGCATATAATACCATTTACTCCATCCTTTATCCATCCCACATATGGTATTAATGATTCAAATCACTTTGAGGGGGTGGTAGTCCGCACTTCCTAAAATGAAAATATCGCGTTTACCCATAATGGAAACCATAAAGGTATGCCATAAATGAAAAATAAAAAATCATAAGTAAAACAAAAACATAATATATATCATATATAAAAATAGTGCAATCATAATGGCAACCATTAGAGGTGTTATATGAGTGTTGAACAATCATGGTTTCGTGAGGCAAAATTCACCATCCACAGAAACAATATGTTCTTTAACCATTAGATGTAGGTGTGTGTAAGTGTAAACCAAATCCTTATCATAACAACATTCTATTATATTTTAGATACTGTTGTTGTTACAAAATAAAGGAATAAAAAGAGTTTAAGGGGTTGGAGAAGCTAAATAAAACTAAACAACATTAGAGAAGACATTACCTAAAAATCGGGTAACTCTTTTTGATTTGAGACACAGGCTTCCTTGGGAAGAATTCTGCCCAAAGTGAGGCTTCTAGGAGTAAGTGGGGAAAGTTGGGAGAGTATTTGGGAAGATCTTGTCCGAGCCAAATGGCTTGAATTTGGGAATAAGGTGGGAGTGGTGGGGGCCTTTTATAAGTGGAGAGGAGGGGCACTTTTGGAATGTAATGAAATGTTATTCTATTATAAAATGATTTTCGAATTATAAAGGTCCCACAGTTGTATAATTCTAGGATAAGGTGATACGGGTTTGAAATCTCCTCATCCAAAAGGTTTTGGACATGTGTAGGTCTTAGATATTACATTATCATTCCATTTTATTTAAATCGTTAAATAATGAGGTCATCGTTGCATCATCATGATATCATAAATAATTTAATTAATTTAATGTCTAAAAATTATAAAAAAAATACTATGATGTAGGAAATCTTTTTATCTTTCTATTGAATATTTATAGTCAAAATATGGACTTGTGTAACCCCACATAAATTTTTTTTAGTAAAACAACTCATGTTTGTGTCAATTTAATTTTAACATTAAATAAATATATATTAATGTCATTTTCCAACCAAAGTGGCTCCATGGGGTCCCCGAGTTTACCCATGGGTTGTCTTGGTCGGCCATGACTCATCCAATAGGAGTAGGACAAGTTTCAATCTCATCTCATATTATTAAAACATTATTTTTACCTTAAACTACACTAATTACCTCTAATCGCGATTAAGAACTTAAAAGTTACTATTCACCAAAAAATTATTTTAATCACATTGAACCACATTTTACCAATTAATGACAACCATGTATGTCGGAATATTTAAAATCAAATCACAGAAGTGGTAATATTTCATTTAAACGAAAAATCAGTTATTTAACTACCACTTAGTGGTTTCACTATTCATCAAAAATTGATGTTTTCCCGAACAATGCCAAAATTTCACCCTAAGATATAATTGATATTCCGAAATCAAAAATGATGTCTATTTTACAAAATTCCAAACATATAAGTTGCATTAATTAATTTTATAATTAATTCCCGATGTCACAACAAATAGCGTGTTTTTAAGAAACAATTTTATCAAAAGATTGGCAATTGTTTATGTCCAATTTCAATGTTAAATTAATTCTAATGACCACCATGGGATAAAATGGTAAAAATATATTCTAATTACACTTTAAAACCACTAAATAGTATAATTTATCACTATAAATTATTTTGATTAGAAATGTTGTTTTTATGTAATTTTCACTATTCATAAAAAAATTGGAAGTTCTCAGAAAATTACAAAAAATTCAACTTTGGATAATGAAAGCTATTGCATTATTGAATGAGAAGTGTATCATGGAAGCTCGGGGTGTTACATTCTCCCCTCCTTCAATAAATTGCATCCTCGCTATTTGAAATTTTTCTTTGAAAATAAAAGGTTGAAAAGAGAAAATACCTTTGAGGAAAACCCACATCGGAAATAAGATTAATAAAATTTAGCCTTAATAAGAGGGAAAGGCAAATGAAAAAGTCACCACCCAATTATGATCTCGATTAGGAGATCATTGGTGGCAATTAGAGACATATAATTTGAGGAAAAACGTAAATATTTGTAGGGAGTGATTGAGGTCATCAATAACAATCAACTGTCAAATTGAGGGCCTCAAAGCCTTAAATCTATGTTGATTTAAAATATAATCAGTTCAACAAGACATAATGTATTAGGATAACACATTTTTTTGTTTTAATATCCCTTTACTAAAGTTTAAGAATTAATTTATTCATTGAATAATAGATAGGTATATATATATTTATGCTTGACAATTAGAGTTTCAACCTTCAACTCATCTTTCACTCAAAAAGATAATAGAACTCAAAAATATTATACTTATCCTAATTGTATAAGTTTCCAATTGTTAACACATACCGTTTAGATTAGTAAAATTATTTTTTAATAACCAGGGACTTCCTGTAGGCTAGTGGTAGGAAATAAAGGCATGTCGCACTATGATTGTTGGTTCGATTCCTGCAGCTTTGTCCGACGTGACGGGTTATGCCCCACCCTGTAGGTTGTCCTTTTCCTAAAACTATAGTATTATAATATTTCAAAAATAATCTTCATAAATTTTTTAACCTTAAACAATACTATCCAAAAATCAACATAATCCACTCCAACCTTTATAGTTATCCTAAATACCTCTGTCCAGACTTCCTCTAAAAGGTCTCTTAATTCCAAAATCAATTTATCAGATTACCCAAACAAAGTAAAGTTTCTCTTATTGTCACATACTAAAAATCTCATTACCTTCATCATTTTAAAACCTTACTAAAATCAACAAGTACTACAGTACAATCCTTATATATATATATCACATTATTCTAATAACCAGAATATAATCCATGACTCCAAAAGCACCAATACATTAATTATCATGCTTCAACTGTAGTAACAACATAAGATTTTCCTTTATCCCTTGGCCTTTTAGGAGGTAAGTTTCCCTGATGCTTAGGAAATTCATTTGTGTAATGCCCCATTTCCCTACAATTGTAGCATTCAACATCGATAGCCTCTTTCTTTCCCTTGCAATCACGCGTCTGGTGACCTTTTTCACCACATTTATAACAAACTCCCATTCCTTTTAAGCAAGTACCAGGGTGATTCTTCCCACAGTTATCACATAATGGAAAATCCTTCTTTCCCTTTTTCCCTTTATCTGTCTCTTGTTCCACCGTTCTCTTCTTCTCTTGCTTTACTTTGTTGTCATAAGACTTAGAGAATTCTTTTTCTTTCTTGATAGCACATGAGACAATATCTTTGTATGGTGAGAACGATTGTGATACTAAAGCTCGACGGAGAAATGGTTTTAACCCATCAAAGAGAAGATCAATCTTACCTCTTGGGTTACGTATATAATCTACAGCATACCTCTCTATCCTTGTAAAGTTGGCCTCATACTTTGTGACATTCTCATCCTCCTTTTGTTTCAGACTCAGAAATTTCCTTTCCATATCTGCTCTATGGTCATGAGGAAACTATTTTTCTATGAAAAGATCTTTGAACACCCTCCATTCCATATTTGATATGTCATCATCTTCCTTTGTGTTTTGAATCAATGACCACCATTGATCAACATCTCCAGTGAGGCGGTAAACTGCCATGATAACTTTCTCCCTTTCTCTACTCCCCAAGGCGTGGAATATTTTCTCTAAAGAGTTTATCCATTGCTCAGCTACTAACAGATTTGAACCCCCATTAAATGTTGGTGGTTGTTGCCTCATGAAGTAGTCTAACATTGATCCTCCACATTGTGGATCAGGGTGATCCATACGAGTAAGGTTATTATTCATAACTTGAGTGAGTTTTCCCAGCATGGTAATAAGTTGATCAGCACCAGTTGTATCTCCAGATCCACAATAATTATCTTGAGAAGAAGGGAAATCCCTACACAGAGTGCGTGTATTGATACTGTTTCCATTCCTTCCACTAGGAGCCATTTCTAAACAATGGCATAAACTAGATTAGTTTATGAATCAAAATACATAATTCCATACTTGTAAGATACTTAACATAAATTGAACTATTTATGGATATAATCCATAAAAATGTTTTCATTGAGGAAGTATATACTCATAACCCTTCATAGTGGTTTGTAAAGAAAATGAGAATTATCCTAAGCATATCCCCCGGGAGTGTCGTAACCAAGAGTGCAGCAAGGCCCGTTGTCGTGCACCAGTTCCTGTTCGAGTATAGATCAAAGCGGTGTTTTCGGGTTTTACCCCTAGGTACATCTGTACCAGAGCCTCCTCTACCTGCTCGTATCCAGACAGGGATGTATTGCTCGGAAAACTCACAAAATCTCTATAATACCAAAATTCTAGGATGTTCTTCTATACTAATCCTTAAATTCTATCTTCGGGCTATGTGCTCTAATCAGAGTTTATCTAAATCTAGCTTCCAAGGTTAGTACTAAACTGCCTCTGATACCAACTGTAATGCCATGACCCCAGCTAACTAGAGTCGGTGCGTTACTTCATAACATTTGGCATGATCACAAAAGATCAAGTCTTGAAAGACCGATTATTTTAGTAGCCTTGGAAACACTAGATACATTCATAAGTTTTACATTACATCATAAAGTGAAAAACTAATAACAAAGTCTTCATAGTCCACACTCATATCCTCTTCTGACTAACTCTTCTGGTCATTCATAAAATACTTCTTCACATCCTGGAAAATATTAAAACATTGAAAGGGGTGAGCTCATATGCTCAGTAAGGATAACAATATTGCGGAAGCGTTCATAAATAAACATAGAAATTTAATGAAATGTATAACTAAAACAAAAGCCTTTTAAACTTGAACATCAACATAATATGGCAAAAGAAAGATTAGATAATGCCATTCACTTCTTCACATGGATATTCTACTTATCGAATAATCACATGCAATATCAATAACCACTTTCATTATGATGGAATGTATAATGCCAGACATTCTGAAACATTTTGTCAAGGCCTAGGCCAAGACGTCTAAAATGATTAAGGCCTCGGCCAAAACCATAAATCAAATTGGGAAAGGGCCTCAGCCAATTCCATGTCTAGTTGTCTCATGAGACCTACCGATGCATCAAGGAGATATAGAGGGCTCCACCCTTCACTTATTAAGTCCAATATATTCCTCATATGAATAGGTTTAAACATATCATAAACCATAACATAATCGTATCACATAAAACATGCATAAAGGAAACATAACATTTCCACATTTCAATCACAAGATATCAATACAACACATTGATATAATAAAAACGCTTTCAAAACCATTTTCAATACCAAAATAAAAGAAAGTTAAAACTTTGTATTTATTTTTCATTAAAAAAATGATGGCTTGTAGAGGAAGATGAAACTCAAATAATGGTCATGGCGGCGGAGAAGTCATTGTCTCCGCATAAGTACGGAAAGAAAAACATTCCCTTTTTTTCGTTTAGTAAAACGCTTCATATAAAAAAGATTCCTTTTGAATAAACGTAAACGTCAAAGGGGTTTATACACCGTATAAAAGAAAATTGTGTATAAAACCAAATATGCCTCAATGAAATGAGATTGAGAGGAAGTCCTTAAAAGATCATTTTTAAAATAAAATATATCTATTATGTGTATTCACTATAGGTACACATAAATAACGTAAAAATACAAAATAGGACATAATAATATCATGACATAATTTGAAAGTAGGAGATTAACCCAAAGAATGGAAGTTGGGTTAAGAAATTTCCTTACCTCGTGTCCGACATGACTCAATCGTTCTTTAACCTCCTGAATAATAAACTAGACTTAATATCTACCTTATTAAGAACCATTTTCAATTTCATTGTCCTTTTTATATCACTTATTACAATGTTATGAACATTATGTAATTATTTAAGTTAATAATGGCCGTTTTGTCGACCTTTGGTACTTGAGTCAACAATAAACTTCTTATAATTACGAGTTGTCAATGTGATGAAATATCCTTTATATCCAGAATTATATTCATTATGTAGATATCATATATATCATATATATCCAGTATATACATTCATTCATAATATTACGTAACATTTGGAGGTAAGAAATGAAATGCACCGTTCATGGAGACGGTAAGCCGTACGTACGCATTAACACTACTTTCATTTCTATTTCTTATTTAATGGAATGAAATCATAATTTATAAATGTCCAATATAATTCCAGTATAATATAGCATATAATACCATTTCCTCCATGCTTTATCCATCCCATATATGGTATTAACGATTCAAATCACTTTGAGGGGGTGGTAGTCCGCACTTCCTAAAATGAAAATATCGCGTTTACCCATAATGGAATCCATAAAGGTATGCCATAAATGAAAAATAAAAAATCATAAGTAAAACAAAAACATAATATATATCATATTTAAAAATAGTTTCATCATAATGGCCTCCATTAGAGGTGTTATATGAGTGTTGAACAATCATCGTTCCGTGAGGCAAAATTCGCCATCCACAGAAACAGTATGTTCATTAACCATTAGATGTAGGTGTGTGTAAGTGTAAACCAAATACTTATCATAAAAACATCCTATTATATTTTATATACTGGTGTTGTTACAAAATAAAGGAATAAAAAGAGTTAAAGGGGTTGGAGAAGCTAAATAAAACAGAACAACATTAGAGAAGACATTACCTAAAAATCGGGTAACTCTTTTTGATTTGAGAAAAAGGATTCCTTGGGAAGAATTATTCCCAAAGTGAGGCTTCTAGGAGTAAGGGGGGAAAGTTGGGAGAGTATTAGGAAAGTGTTTGGCCGAGCCAAATGGCTTGAAATTGTGAATAAGGTGGGAGTGGTGGGGGCCTTTTATAAGTGGAGAGGAGGGGCACTTTTGGAAAGTAATGAAATGTTATTCTATTATACAATGCTTTTAGGATTATAAAGGTCCCACACTTGTATAATTCTAGGATAAGGTGATAAGGGTTCGAAATATCCTCATCCAATAGGTTTTGGACATGTGTAGGTCTTAGATATTACATTATCTTTCCATTTTTTAAATCGTTAAATAATGAGGTCATCGCTGCATCATCATGATGTCATACATAATTTAATTTATTTAATGTATAAAAATTATAAACAAAATTCTATGATATATGAAATCTTTTTAGCTTTCTAATGAATATTTATAGTCAAAATTTGGACATGTTTATCCCCACTTAAAAACTGTTTTAGTAAAATAACTAATGTTTGTGTCAATTTAATTTTAACATTAAATAAATATATATTAATGTCATTTTCCAACCAATGTGGCTCTATGGGGTCCCCAAGTTGACCCATGGGTTTTATTGGTCGACCATGAATCATCCAATAGGATTAGGACAAGTGTCAAGCTCATCTCATATTATTAAAAAAAATTTACCTTAAACTACACTAATTACCTCTAATCGCGATTAAGAACTTAAAAGATACTATTCACAAAAAAATTATTTTAATCTCATTGAACCACATTTTAATTCTTAATGACAACCATTTATGTCGGATTTTTGAAAATCAAATCACAGAAGTGGTAATATTTCATTTAAATGAAAAATCAGTTATTTAACTACCACTTAGTGGTTTCACTATTCATCAAAAATTGAAGTTTTTCAGAATAATGCCAAAATTTCACCCTAAGCTATAATTGATATTCCGAATTCAAAAATGATGTCTATTTTACAAAATTCCAAACAAATATGTTTCATTAATTAATTTTATAATTAATTCCCGCTGTCACAACAAATAGCGTGTTTTTAAGAAACAATTTATATCAAAAGATTGGCAATTGTTTATGTCCAATTTCAATGTTAAATTAATTATAATGACCACCATTGGATAAAATGGTAAAAATATATTCTAATTATACTTTAAAACCACTAAATAGTATAATTTATCAATATAAATTATTTTGATTAAAAAAGTTGTTTTTAAGTAATTTTCACTATTCATAAAAAATTGGAAGTTCTCAGAAAATTAAAAAAATTCAACTTTGGATAATTTCGATATTACGAATACAAAAATGTAGTCCATTTTGAAATATAAAATTCCTATAATTTTAAAAAGTAGTTATTACTATTCATAACGGCTACTTTGATTAGTCTCGGTGTTTTAGAACTCGAGGTTGCGTACAATGCAAGCTATTGCATTATTGAATGAGAAGCGTATCGTGGAAGCTCGGGGTGTTACATTCTCCCCTCCTTCAATAAATTGCGTCCTCGCAATTTGAAATTTTTCTTTGAAAATAAAAGGTTGAAAAGAGAAAATACCTTTGAGGAAAACCCACATCCGAAATAAGATTAACAAAATTTAGCCTTAATAAGAGGGAAAGGGAAATGAAAAAGTCACCACCCAATTATGATCTCGATTAGGATATCATTGGTGGAAATTAGAGACATATAATTGGAGGAAAAAAGTAAATATTTGTAGGGAGTGATTGAGGTCATCAATCACAATCAACTGTCAAATTGAGGGCCTCAAAGCCTTCAATCTATGTTGATTTAAAATATCATCAGTTCAACAAGACATAAGGTATTAGGATAACACATTTTTTTGTTTTAATATTCCTTTACTAAAGTTTAAGAATTAATTTATTCATTGAATAAGAGATAGGTATATATATATTTATGCTTGACAATTAGAGTTTCAACCTTCAACTCATCTTTCACTCAAAAAGATAATAGAACTCAAAAATATTATACTTATCCTAATTGTATAAGGTTCCAAATGTTAACATATACCATTTAGATTAGTAAAATTATTTTTTAATAACCAGGGACTTCCTGTAGGCTAGTGGTTAGAAATAAAGGCCTGTCGCACTATGATTGTGGGTTCGATTCCTGCAGCTTTGTCCGACACGACGGGTTATGCCCCACCCTGCAGGTTGTCCTTTATCTAAAACTATAGTATTATAATATTACAAAAATAATCTTCATAAATTTTTTAACCTTAATCAATACTATCCAATGATCAACTTAATCCACTCCAACCTTTATAGTTATCCAAAATACCTCTGTCCAGACTTCCTCTGAAAGGTCTCTTAATTCCAAAATCAATTTATCAGATTACCCAAACAAAGTAAATTTTCTCTTATTGTCACATACTAAAAATATGATTACCTTCATCATATTAAAACCTTACTGAAATCAACAAGTACTATAGTACAATCATTATATATATATATCACATTATTATAATAACCAGAATATAATCCATGAGTCCAAAATCCCCAATACATTAATTATTCTGCTTCAACTGTAGTAACAGCATAAGATTTTCCTTGATCCCTTGGCCTTTTCTGAGATAAGTTTCCCTGATTCTTAGGACATTCATTTGTGTACTGCCCCATTTCCATACAATTGTAGCATTCAACATCGATAGCCTCTTTCTTTCCCTTGAAATCACGCGTCTGGTGACCTTTTTCTCCACATTTATAACAAACTCTCATTCCTTTTAAGCAAGTACCAGGGTGATTCTTCCCACAATTATCACATAATGGAAAATCCTTCTTTCCCTTTTTCCCTTTATCTGTCTCTTGTTCCACCGTTCTCTTCTTCTCTTGCTTTACTTTTTTGTCATAAGACTTAGAAAATTCCTTTTCTGTCTTGATAGCACATGAGAGAATATCTTCGTATGTTGAGAATGATTGTGATACTAAAGCTCGATGGAGAAATGGTTTTAACCCATCAAAGAAATGATCAATCTTACCTCTGGGGTTACGTATAAAATCTTCAGCATAGCTTGCTAACCTTGTAATGTTGGCCTCATACTTTGCGACATTCTCGTCCTCCTTTTGTTTCAGACTCAGAAATTGCCTTTCCATATCTGCTATATGGTCATGAGGATAGTATTTTTCTAAGAAAATATCTTTGAACTCCCTCCATTCCATATTCGATATGTCATCATCTTCCTTTTTGTTTTGAATCAATGACCACCATTGATCAACATCTCCAGTGAGACGGTAAACTGCCATGATAACTTTCTCCCTTTCTCTACTCCCCAAGGCATGGAATATTTTCTCTAAAGATTTTATCCATTGCTCAGCTACTAACGGATTTGAACCCCCATTAAATTTTGGTGGTAGTTGCCTCATGAAGCAGTTTAACATTGATCCTCCACATTGTGGATCAGGGTGATCCATACGAGTAAGGTTATTGTTCATAACTTGAGTGAGTTTTCCCAGTATTGTAATAAGTTGATCATCACCAGTTGTATCTCCAGATCCACAATAATTATCTTGAAAAGGAGGGCAATCCCTACACGGAGTGCGTGCAATGATACTATTTCCATTCCTTCCACTAGGCGCCATTTCTAAACAATGGCATAAACTAGATTAGTTTATGAATCAAAATACATAATTCCATACTTGTAAGATACTTAACATAAATTGAACTATTTAGGGATATAATCCATAAAAATGTTTTCATTGAGGAAGTATATACTCATAAACCTTCATAGTGGTTTGTAAAGAAAATGAGAATTATCCTAAGCATATCCCCCGGGTGTGTCGTAACCAAGAGTGCAGCAAGGCCCGTTGTCGTGCACCAGTTCCCGTTCGAGTCTAGATCAAAGCGGTGTTTTTGGGTTTTACCCCTAGGTACATCTGTTCCAGAGCCTCCTCTACTTGCTCGTATACAGACATGGATGTATTGCTCGGAAAACTCACAAAATCTCTACAATACCAAAATTCTAGGAAGTTCTTCTATACTAATCCTTAAAGTCTATCTCCGGGCTATGTGCTCTAATCAGAGTTTATCTAAATCTAGCTTCCAAGGTTAGTAATAAACTGCCTCTGATACCAACTGTAGTGCCCCGGCCCCAGCTACCCCGAGTCGGTGCGTTACATCATTACATTGGCATGATCACAAAAGATCAAGTCTCGAAAGATCGATTAGTTTAGTATCCTTGGAAACATTAGATACATTCATAAGTCTTACATTACATCATAAAGTGAAAAACTAATAACAAAGTCTTCAGAGTCCACAATCATATCCTCTTCTGACTATCCCTGCAGGTCATTCATAAAATACTTCTTCACATCCTGGAAAATATTAAAACTTTGAAAGGGGTGAGCTCAGATGCTCAGTAAGGATAACAATATTGAGGAAGCTATCATAAATAAACATAAAAATGTAAGGCAATGTATAACTAAAACAAAAGCCTTTTAAACATTAACATCAACATAATATGGCAAAAGAAAAATGAGATAATGACATTCACTTCTTCACATGGATATTCTACTGGTCGAATAATCACATGCAATATCAATAACCACTTTCATTATGAGGGAATGTATAATGCCAAATATTCTAAAACATTTTGTCAAGGCCTCAACCAAGACGTCTAAAATGATTAAGGCCTCGGCCAAAACCATAAATCAAATTGGGAAAGGGCCTCGGCCAATTCCACATCTATTTGTCTCATGAGACCTACCGATGCATCGAGGAGCTATAGCGGGCTCCACCCGTCACTTATTAAGTCCAATACATGCCTCATATGAATAGGTTTAAACATATCATAAACCATAACATAATCGTATCACATAAAACATGCATAAAGGAAACATAACATTTCCACATTTCAATCACAAGATATCAATACTACACATTGATATAATAAAAACACTTTCAAAACCATTTTCAATACCAAAGTAAAAGAAAGTTAAAACTTTGTATTTATTTTTCATTAAAAAAATGATGGCTTGTAGAGGAAGCTGAAACTCAAATAATGGTCATAGCGGTGGAGAAGTAATTGTCTCCATATATGTACGGAAAGAAAAACATTCCCTTTTTTTGTTTAGTAAAACGCTTCATATAAAAAAGATTCTTTTTAAATAAAGGTAAAAGTCAAAGGGGTTTATACACCATATAAAAGAAAATTGTGTATAAAACCAAATATGCCTCAATGAAAGGAGATTGAGACGAAGTCCTTAAAAGATCGTCTTTAAAATAAAATATAACTATTATGTGTATTCCCTATAGGTACACATAAAGAACGTAAAAATACAAAATAGGACATAATAATATCATGACATAATTTGAAAGTAGGAGATTAACCCAAAGAATGGAAGTTGGGTTAATAAATTCCCTTACCTCGTGTCCGACATGACTCAATCGTTCTTTAACCTCCTGAATAATAAACTAGATTTAATATCTACCTTATTAAGAACCATTTTCAATTTCATTGTCCTTTTTATATCACTTATTACAATGTTATGAACATTATGTAATTATTTAAGTTAATAACGGCCGTTTTGTCGACCTTTGGTACTTGAGTCAACAATAAACTTCTTATAATTACGAGTTGTTAATGTGATGAAATATCCATTATATCCAGAATTATATTCATTATGTAGATATCATATATATCATATATATCCAGTATATACATTCATTCATAATATTACGTAACATTTGGAGGTAAGAAATGAAATGCACCGTTCATGGAGACGGTAAGCCGTACGTACGCATTAACACTACTTTCATTTCTATTTCTTATTTAATGGAATGAAATCATAATTTATAAATGTCCAATATAATTCCAGTATAATATATCATATAATACCATTTCCTCCATGCTTTATCCATCCCATATATGGTATTAACGATTCAAATCACTTTGAGGGGGTGGTAGTCCGCACTTCCTAAAATGAAAATATCGCGTTTACCCATAATGGAAACCATAAAGGTATGCCATAAATGAAAAATAAAAAATCATAAGTAAAACAAAAACATAATATATATCATATTTAAAAATAGTTTCATCATAATGGCCTCCATTAGAGGTGTTATATGAGTGTTGAACAATCATCGTTCCGTGAGGCAAAATTCGCCATCCACAGAAACAGTATGTTCATTAACCATTAGATGTAGGTGTGTGTAAGTGTAAACCAAATACTTATCATAAAAACATCCTATTATATTTTATATACTGGTGTTGTTACAAAATAAAGGAATAAAAAGATTTAAAGGGGTTGGAGAAGCTAAATAAAACAAAACAACATTAGAGAAGACATTACCTAAAAATCGGGTAACTCTTTTTTGATTTGAGAAAAAGGATTCCTTGGGAAGAATTATTCCCAAAGTGAGGCTTCTAGGAGTAAGGGGGAAAGTTGGGAGAGTATGTGGAAAGTGGTTGGCCGAGCCAAATGGCTTGAAATTGTGAATAAGGTGGGAGTGGTGGGGGCCTTTTATAAGTGGAGAGGAGGGGCACTTTTGGAAAGTAATGAAATGTTATTCTATTATACAATGCTTTTAGGATTATAAAGGTCCCACACTTGTATAATTCGAGGATAAGGTGATAAGGGTTTGAAATATCCTCATCCAATAGGTTTTGGACATGTGTAGGTCTTAGATATTACATTATCTTTCCATTTTTTAAATCGTTAAATAATGAGGTCATCGCTGCATCATCATGATGTCATACATAATTTAATTTATTTAATGTATAAAAATTATAAACAAAATTCTATGATGTAGGAAATCTTTTTAGATTTCTAATGAATATTTATAGTCAAAATTTGGACATGTGTATCCCCACTTAAAAACTGTTTTAGTAAAATAACTAATGTTTGTGTCAATTTAATTTTAACATTAAATAAATATATATTAATGTCATTTTCCAACCAAAGTGGCTCTATGGGGTCCCCAAGTTGACCCATGGGTTTTATTGGTCGACCATGAATCATCCAATAGGATTAGGACAAGTGTCAAGCTCATCTCATATTATTAAAAAAAAAAATTTACCTTAAACTACATTAATTACCTCTAATCGCGATTAAGAACTTAAAAGTTACTATTCACAAAAAATTATTTTAATCTCATTGAACCACATTTTACTTCTTAATGACAACCATTTATGTCGGATTTTTGAAAATCAAATCACAGAAGTGGTAATATTTCATTTAAACGAAAAATCAGTTATTTAACTACCACTTAGTGGTTTCACTATTCATCAAAAATTGATGTTTTTCAGAATAATGCCAAAATTTCACCCTAAGCTATAATTGATATTCCAAATTCAAAAATGATGTCTATTTTAAAAAATTCCAAACAAATATGTTTCATTAAATAATTTTATAATTAATTCCTGCTGTCACAACAAATAGCGTGTTTTTAAGAAACAATTTATATCAAAAGATTGGCAATTGTTTATGTCCAATTTCAATGTTAAATTAATTCTAATGACCACCATTGGATAAAATGGTAAAAATATATTCTAATTATACTTTAAAACAACTAAATAGTATAATTTATCACTATAAATTATTTTGATTAAAAATGTGTTTTTAAGTAATTTTCACTATTCATAAAAAATTGGATGTTCTCAAAAAATTACAAAAAAATCACCTTTGGATAATTTCGATATTACGAATACAGAAATGAAGTCCATTTTGGAATATAAAATTTCTATAATTTTAAAAAGTAGTTATTACTATTCATATCGGCTACTTTGATTAGTCGCGGTGTTTTAGAACTCGAGGTTGCGTACAATGCAAGCTATTGCATTATTGAATGAGAAGCGTATCGTGGAAGCTCGGGGTGTTACATTCTCCCCTCCTTCAATAAATTGCGTCCTTGCAATTTGAAATTTTTCTTTTAAAATAAAAGGTTGAAAAGATAAAATACCTTTGAGGAAAACCCACATTGGAAATAAGATTAATAAAATTTATCCTTAATAAGAGGGAAAGGGAAATGAAAAAGTCACCACCCAATTATGATATCGATTGGGAGATCATTGGTGTCAATTAGAGACATATAATTGGAGGAAAAATGTAAATATTTGTAGGGAGTGATTGAGGTCATCAATCACAATCAACTGTCAAATTGAGGGCCTCAAAGCCTTCAATCTATGTTGATTTAAAATATCATCAGTTCAACAAGACATAAGGTATTTGGATAACACATTTTCTTGTTTTAATATCTCTTTACTAATGTTTAAGAATTAATTTATTCATTGACTAAGAGATAGGTATATATATATTTATGCTTGACAATTATAGTTTCAACCTTCAACTCATCTTTCACTCAAAAAGACAATAGAACTCAAAAATATTATACTTATCCTTATTGTATAAGGTTCCAAATGTTAACACATACCATTTAGATTAGTAAAATTATTTTGTAATAACCAGGGACTTCCTGTAGGCTATTGGTAGGAAATAAAGGCCTGTCGCACTATGATTGCGGGTTCGATTCCTGCAGCTTTGTCCGACGCGACGGGTTATGCCCCACCCTGCAGGTTGTCCTTTTCCTAAAACTATAGTATTATAATATTCCAAAAATAATCTTCATAAATTTTTTAACCTTAAACAATACTATCCAAAGATCAACTTAATCCACTCCAACCTTTATAGTTATCCAAAATACCTCTGTCCAGACTTCCTCTAAAAGGTCTCTTAATTCTAAAATCTATTTATCAGATTACCCAAACAAAGTAAAGTTTCTCTTATTGTCACATACTAAAAATATGATTACCTTCATCATATTAAAACCATACTGAAATCAACAAGTACTACAGTACAATCCTTATATATATATATATATATCAAATTATTCTAATAACCAGAATATAATCCCTCAGTCCAAAAGCACCAATACATTAATTATTCTGCTTCAACTATAGTAACAACATTAGATTTTCCTTGATCCCTTGGCCTTTTCTGTGGTAATTTTCCCTGATTCTTAGGAAATTCATTTGCGTAATGCCCCATTTCTCTACAATTGTAGCATTCAACATCGATAGCCTCTTTCTTTCCCTTGCAATCATGCATCTGGTGACCTTTTTCTCCACATTTATAACAAACTCTCATTCCTTTTAAGCAAGTACCAGGGTGATTCTTCCCACAATTATCACATAATGGAAAATCCTTATTTCTCTTTTTTCCTTTATCTGTCTTTTGTTCCACCGTTCTCTTCTTCTCTTGCTTTACTTTGTTGTCATAAGACTTAGAGAATTCCTTTTCTGTCTTGATAGCTCGTGAGACAATATCTTCGTATGTTGAGAACGATTGTGATACTAAAGCTCGATGGAGAAATAGTTTTAACCCATCAAAGAAACGATTAATCTTACCTCTTGGGTTACGTATATAATCTGCAGCATACCTCGCTAACCTAGTAATGTTGGCCTCATACTTTGCGACATTCTCATCCTCCTTTTGTTTCAGACTCAGAAATTGCCTTTCCATATCTGCTCTATGGTCATGAGGAAAGTATTTTTCTAAGAAAAGATCTTTGAACTCCCTCCATTCCATATTCGATATGTCATCATCTTCCTTTGTGTTTTGAATTAATGACCACCATTGATCAACATATCCAGTGAGGCGGTAAACTTCCATGATAACTTTCTCCCTTTCTCTACTCCCCAAGGCGTGGAATATTTTCTCTAAGGACTTTATCCATTACTCAGCTACTAATGGATTTGAACCCCCATTAAATGTTTGTGTTTGTTTCCTCATGAAGCAGTCTAACATTGATCATCCACATTGTGGATCAGGGTGATCCATACGAGTAAGGTTATTATTCATAACATGAGTGAGTTGTCCCAGTATGGTAATAAGTTGATCAGCACCAGTTGTATCTCCAGATCCACAATAATTATCTTGAGAAGGAGGGAAATCCTTAAACGGAGTGCGTGCATTGATACTGTTTCCATTCCTTCCACTAGGCGCCATTTCTAAACAATGGCATAAACTAGATTAGTTTATGAATCAAAATACATAATTCCATACTTGTAAGATACTTAACATAAATTGAACTATTTATGGATATAATCCATAAAAATGTTTTCATTGAGGAAGTATATAATCATAACCCTTCATAGTGGTTTGTAAAGAAAATGATAATTATCCTAAGCATATCCCCCAGGAGTGTCATAACCAAGACTGCAGCAAGGCCCGTTGTCGTGCACCAGTTCCCGTTCGAGTCTAGATCAAAGCGGTGTTTTCGGGTTTTACCCCTAGGTACATCTGTGCCAGAGCCTCCTCTACCTGCTCGTATCCATACAGGGATGTATTGCTCAGAAAACTCACAAAATCTCTATAATACCAAAATTCTAGGAAGTTCTTCTATACTAATCCTTAAAGTCTATCTTCGGGCTATGTGCTCTAATCAGAGTTTATCTAAATCTATCTTCCAAGGTTAGTACTAAACTTCCTCTGATACCAACTGTAACGCCCCGACCCCAGCTACCTAGAGTCGGTGTGTTACTTCATAACATTGGCATGATCACAAAAGATCAAGTCTCGAAAGACCGATTAGTTTAGTAGCCTTGGAAACACTAGATACATTCATAAGTCTTACATTACATCATAAAGTGAAAAACTAATAACAAAGTCTTCATAGTCCACACTCATATCCACTTCTGACTATCCCTGCAGGTCAATCATAAAATACTTCTTCACATCCTGGAAAATATTAAAACATTGAAAGGGGTGAGCTCAGATGCTCAGTAAGGATAACAATATTGCAGAAGCTTTCATAAATAAACATAAAAATTTAAGGCAATGTATAACTAAAACAAAATCCTTTTAAACTTGAACATAAACATAATATGACAAAAGAAAAATGAGATAATGTCATTCACTTCTTCACATGGATATTCTACTGGTCGAATAATCACATGCAATATCAATAACCACTTTCATTATGAGGGAATGTATAATGCCAGACATTCTGAATCATTTTGTCAAGGCCTCGGCCAAGACGTCTAAAATGATTAAGGAATCGGCCAAAACCATAAATCAAATTGGGAAAGGGCCTCGGCCAATTCCATGTCTAGTTGTCTCATGAGACCTACCGATGCATCGAGGAGCTATAGCGGGGTCCACCCGTCACTTATTAAGTCCAATACATTCTTCATATGAATAGGTTTAAACATATCGTAAACCCTAACATAATCGTATCACATAAAACATACATAAAGGAAACATAACATTTCCACATTTCAATAACAAGATATCAATACAACACATTGATATAATAAAAACTCTTTCAAAACCATTTTCAATACCAAAATAAAAGAAAGTTAAAACTTTGTATTTATTTTTCATTAAAAAAATGATGGCTTGTAGAGGAAGCTGAAACTCAAATAATGGTCATGGCGGCGGAGAAGTCATTGTCGCCGCATATGTACGGAACGAAGAACATTCCCTTTTTTTCATTTAGTAAAATGCTTCGTATAAAAAAGATTCCTTTTGAATAAACGTAAAATTCAAAGTGATTTATACACCGTATAAAAGAAAATTGTGTATAAAACCAAATATGCCTCAATGAAAGGAGATTGAGACGAAGTCCTTATAAGATCATTTTTAAAATAAAATATATCTATTATGTGTATTCACTATAGGTACACATAAAGAACGTAAAAAAACAAAATAGGACATAATAATATCATGACATAATTTGAAAGTAGGAGATTAACCCAAAGAATGGAAGTTGGGTTAAGAAATTCCCTTACCTCGTGTCCGACTTGACTCAACCATTCTTTAACCTCCTGAATAATAAACTAGAGTTAATATCTACCTTATTAAGAACCATTTTCAATTTCATTATCCTTTTTATATCACTTATTACAATGTTATGAACATTATGTAATTATTTAAGTTAATAACGATCATTTTGTCGATCTTTGGTACTTGAGTCAACAATAAACTTCTTATAATTATGAGTTGTTAATGTGATGAAATATCCATTATATCCAGGATTATATTCATTATGTAGATGTCATATATATCATATATATCCAGTATATACATTCATTCATAATATTACGTAACATTTGGAGGTAAGAAATGAAATGCACCGTTCATGGAGACGGTAAGCCGTACGTACGCATGAACACTACTTTCATTTCTATTTCGTATTTAATGGAATTAAATCATAATTATATAAATGTAAAATATAATTCCAGTATAATATAGCTTATAATACCATTTACTTCATCCTTTATCCATCCCACATATGGTATTAACGATTCAAATCACTTTGAGGGGGTTATAGTCCGCACTTCCTAAAATGAAAATATCGCGTTTACCCATAATGGAAATCATAAAGGTATGCCATAAATGAAAAATAAAAAATCATAAGTAAAACAAAAACATAATATATATCATTTATAAAAATAGTGTCATCATAATGTCCACCATTAGAGGTGTTATATGAGTGATGAACCATCATCGTTTCGTGAGGCAAAATTCTCCATCCACAGAAACAGTATGTTCTTTAATCATTAGATGTAGGTGTGTGTATGTGTAAACCAAATCCTTATCATACCAACATCCTAGTATATTTTATATACTGGTATTGTTACAAAATAATGGAATAAAAAGAGTTTAAGTGGTTGGAGAAGCTAAATAAAACAAAACAACATTAGAGAAGACATTACCTAAAAATCGGGTAACTCTTTTTGATTTCAGACAAAGGCTTCCTTGGGAAGAATTATGCCCAAAGTTAGGCTTCTAGGAGTAAGGGGGGAAAGTTGGGAGAGGATTTGGGCAGAGGTTGGCCGAGCCAAATGGCTTGAAAGTGTGAATAAGGTGGGAGTGGTGGGGGGCTTTTATAAGTGGAGAGGAGAGACACTTTTGGAAAGTAATGAAATGTTATTCTATTATACAATGCTTTTCTGATTTTAAAGGTCCCACACTTGTATAATTCGAGGAAAAGGTGATAAGGGTTCTAAATATCCTCATCCAATAGGTTTTGGACATGTTTAGGTCTTAGATATTACATTATCTTTCCATTTTATTTAAATTGTTAAATAATGAGGTCATCGCTACATCATCATGATGTCATAAATAATTTAATTTATTTAATGTCTAAAAATTATAAAAAAAATTATATGATGTACGAAATCTGTTTATATTTCTAATGAATATTTATAGTCAAAATATTGACTTGTGTAACCCCACTTAAATACTGTTTTAGTAAAACAACTCATGTTTGTGTCAATTTAATTTTAACATAAAATAAATATATATTAATGTCATTTTCCAACCAAAGTGGCTCCATGGGGTCCCCATGTTTTCCCATGGGTTGTCTTTGTCCGCCATGACTCATCCAATATGAGTAGGACAAGTTTCATGCTCATCTCATATTATTAAAACATTATTTTTACCTTAAACTACACTAATTACCTCTAATCGCGATTAAGAACTTAAAAGTTACTATTCACCAAAAAATTATTTTAATCTCATTGAACCACTTTTTACTTCTTAATGACAACCATGTATGTAGGATTTTTGAAAATCAAATCACAGAAGTGGTAATATTTCATTTAAACGAAAAATCAGTTATTTTACTACCACTTAGTGGTTTCACTATTCATCAAAAATTGAAGTATTTCAGAACAATTCCAAAATTTCACCTTAAGATATAATTGATATTCCGAATTCAAAAATGATGTCTATTTTACAAAATTCCAAACATATAAGTTTCATTAATTAATTTTATAATTAATTCCCGCTGTCACAACAAATAGCGTGTTTTTAAGAAACAATTTATATCAAAAGATTGGCAATAGTTTATGTCCAATTTCAATGTTAAATTAATTCTAATGACCACCATTGGATAAAACGGTAAAAATATATTCTAATTATACTTTAAAACCACTAAATAGTATAATTTATCACTATAAATTATTTTGATTAAAAAAGTTATTTTTAAGTAATATTCACTATTCATAAAAAATTGGAAGTTCTCAAAAAATTACAAAAAAATAAACTTTGGATAATTTCGATATTACGAATACAAAAATGAAGCCCATTTTGAAATATAAAATTTCTATAATTTTAAAAAGTGGTTATTACTATTCATAATGGCTACTTTGATTAGTCGCAGTGTTTTAGAACTCGAGGTTGCGTACAATGCAAGCTATTGCATTATTGATTGAGAAGCGTATCGTGGAAGATCGGGGTGTTACAATATCACTCTAATTAATTTGGTATTTAATGATGTCTCGTGAGATAATAACGGTTAGAATTTGGAGTGAACTCATTTCAATAATTGATTCTAGTAACAACTATTATATTTTGTGGGGATCATGAAAAATAATAATATTTGTATAGTTTAAAAAGACCCCATATAATAGTCATTGGATTGAGCCTTGAGTACTACGATGGATTGTGGATTAAACTCAATCCACTGTGATAGTATTGGAAGAGATCCATGACTACTAATGAAATGATTTTAATGATTATTTAAATCCCATTAACATATTTCATATGATAATGTTATGTTTTCATTACTCATATTCTTTTATTCTATTAGGATTCATGTCTTAGGAATTTCATGGATTTATTCCATGTATCAGGTTTATGATTTATGATATCTTTTGAACGGTTTTCAAATTTTACACTCATGTTATTATATCTTTATGATCATGTTATGTTTGAGATATCATTAAAATATCATTTGTTAACCACTAATGATATAATGATCTCACTCATTCTAATGTTTCTTTTCCCTAGTATATGGAAGATGTTATTTCGAATAATATGTCTAATAAGGGTGGAATTATTGATAAATTAAGTTCAAGATGAACTAGATACTGTATAAAAAAATTTTTATGAACCCAAGTTTCTAGACTCACTAGTACAACATTATTATAGTTTGGATCCTTATGTTTTTTAATAAATATTCATAAAATATTAAGTAATATATATGTATTAAATGTATCAGTTAATATAGTATGGCCTTCTGCATCTTTGTGACATGGGTCTTCATACAGCATCGGGGATACATCCTCATCCCTCCACTTGATTACAACATGATCCATTATGTAGATAAATCCAAATTAATACTTCTGATGAATAAAAATACACTTGAATAATCATGATGTGGATTCAATGAATAACTATATTATGAAACATCTATATCGAATTATAGAAATAGATATTTTTGGAATTTCTCAAAAAATGATAGAGTTTTACACTTATGAAGATATCAACCCTATGAAGTTTAACCATACATTGATTTCATCATTTTTAAGACTCATGTTCTATCTGAAATTAAACATATGAGGATAGTCAACATTAAATTATCATGCCGTTATAAGTTTCTGAAATTTTTCTATATGATCAAACTTATGTTGTTGGAAAACAACTATATTATGTTTCATTTTCTTTAGGGATATGCCTTATGAAGATTTGTAACTTTATGAATATTATTTTTCATAAAGTGTTCAACCCCACTAACATTGTGAAACTAACAAATATCACATATGGTTTAATAATATTATAAATTTCCCAACATCTATATAATGACTAACATTATTAATACTCATGAACCATAAAAATCATATAACACCCTTAAAATTTCATAGGTTTTGGGAATTTGTTAGATATTGGCTTCTTCACTGAGAATATATAATTAATTGTCCTCAAAAAAATTATCTCTATGAATTCTTGAGAACAACAAATATATTAAGAATTATCATCCAACAATTAAAAATCAATATCCATAACTTAATACACTTGGATGTTCTCTCAAATCATATCAAAGGTTATCTTATCCATTTTTTCCTACTATAATAATAATTCATTAATTTCAAAAAATTTATCTTCTTCAAAAACAACAAATAAACTATTATATTTAGTGTTTCCTTGTCAATACATGTCATTGTCCTGAAAATTATATCCCTAATAAATACATGTTATAGAGACTAAAAAGAAACCTATTTACTGAAAATAGTAGGAGAAACACTTCACCTTCCTTTTCTATTTATGATAATATCACATCATCACTCTACATTGTCTATACACAGACCATATATAAAAAAATTCAACATTGTCTTTAGATATCCATTTATCCTCATCACATGAAAAATAATTATTGAAAGTGTCTCATTTTTTAGTTTTAACAAAAACACATAAAATTTACTGTAATATATTATCAATATTTATCTTCCATTTACACTTTAATATTATGAATACTCTTTTTTAAATGTCTTTATTTATTTTAAAAGTTATAAAAATTGTGTAGAATGGGTTTTGGCCAAGTGGTAAATGAATCCATGTAACCTTGTGTTGAGTCTTGGGGTTCAATCCATTATAGAACCAATTTTGTGGATCCCCATAGAAAATATATATTGAAGTTAATAGGGGCATCATTAGTGGCCTTGGTTCTAGACCACTTGCAGAAACAGTGAAATAGATTGTGGGGAGTGTACAACATTGGAGTTGGAGCACATGAAGATAGGTGGTAGCATTACTGTGATCAATGGTAGGAGTGAACAAAGCCTATGACAGTGGAAGATAGAATCTTTTTTGAGTACATGGGGACAACGAGAGTGATGAAAGAACAAGCATGGGCCACAAAAGTAGATGGAGGGATCAAGTGTCATAAATTAAGGCAAGGAGTATAGATAATAAATAACAAGTGCTCTGATGGTAGGTGGACTGACAACTAATAAGAGGCCAATATTCCCAATATTAGGGATTTAATTCCCCTATGCCATCCAATCCTTGTTATGGGTTCCCTCTTCCAAATAAAAAATAGGCTAATATTTGGTTTAGTAAAATGGGTGTGTACTTCCATTTTTGTGATTATAGATGTGAATTTGACATTAAAGATAAATTTTATCCAACATACTGTGTAGATTAAATCCCATATAGGTCAAATTCCAAGAATCATCCACCATGATTCGGTCTCCAAAAACGCACACAACACTACTTTCATCTCTCAAACTAGTCCATTATCAATATCGTGTATCCTAATAACAATAAAATTTATCTTTAATGTTAATTTCGCATCTATAATCACATCGATGATGTTACTCCCAAGGAACACATCTCTTTATATACTTGCATAAAAAAGTAATAAGAAACACATGTCACTAATCTATATGCACCGTATGATATAAGGGCTATATATCACTCAAGTATAACTCTCTTCCATCATACCCACCACCATGTTAGGCATCCATACACATAGATTCACATAATGAGTCATCATATATAGAATAAAATAACTTCCAACAATGGTTTAGTCAAGTAGAGTTGCACCAAAAGCCTATATAGAAATACCATATATTAGTTATTATTAACTCTTTGAACAACTGTAAACCTTATTCTTATTAAAATATAAATCACATACACTCATACGAATATCATGTGAGTCATGTGTTTTAAAAAGAATGAAAATATTCATGAATCATTCCACCATAGGACAAGATAAAATATAATAAATGAAAATCAAAACAACATTATTGAAATATTTTACTCAGTAATAGCATTGAATATTAAGGAATATAAATCCCAACACCTTGTAAATAAGATATTTAGATCATGCAGTTTTTGAGAATGCACATGCATAGAATCTATGCCAACTATCTAATAGTACTATTTATAAATATTCCAAAATATAAATAGTAATAAAGGGAAAAAGATTTTATATATCTTAATAAATTCCTTATCATGTATCCAACCATCTTTTCATGAATCAAAGTGCTATGTACTTTAGGTGTGCCTCTATAAAAACTAGTGTTTCCAGACTAACAGTTATGGTAAGATATACCATGTTTAAAAACTATAACTTATAGAATCGTTTCAATAAAAACATCATCTTAAAAGAACATCCATAATTGGTTTTACATCCGAAAAAACTTGTAATTGTATTGGAATAAAAATTATAATAGTAACATTGAAATGATATAAAAAAGTTGAACATTTAGTATATATTTTAATACATCATAATATGATATCCAATTAAAAATACTAAATATAGTAAATGAATAAAATGAAATAAATAAAAAGTATACTTGAAACTATCCCCAACAACTCCTTAGACCAATATCTACATCACCATGAAGATCCTAGAACTCTTATAAATGTACTAGGGAGACAAAATAAAATTTTATTTGATCCATAATATCTTTATGCACATAAATGAAAATATATATGTTGTGATTATAACACCTAATACGACCCCACTAGTGGTGTCACAAATAAAAACAAGTATTTATGAGTATTCCTGCACGAAAAAAAAGAAAGTCACAACATCTCATAAGTATACACCTTCCAAACATTTAGTTACTGAAGAAATAATATCTACAACAAACTCATACTTTCTTCGACCAGTGCTATATTATCATATTATAGAAGTTATGATTCAACATTATAGTCCCTAAACTAGGTATCATATCAAAATATCTAGTTACTAATACATCGAACCCTTAATAATACTTGAATTTAAGTGGGTGTATATCTCACATGGAGGACTTTATCATCTTGAAAGGAATTTATTCCTTCTTATATCACAAACCTCATAGGTGGAATCGCATTTAACCTATATCAAAAAATATTTGAAGTAATAATGTTTGACCCACATTATAACCATCTTCATAGTGGTCACATCAAACCCACATCACAACTGTCTCAAGAGGCATCACATCATTCCTTCATCAGAAATATATAGGCATGAATATTTTTCAAATAATTTCAAAATTTTATGTGGGGATATTTTAGAACCAATATATCTTATGAAATATTTACTTAAAATAAATTTAATTTCATCGATAACTTGTGCTATATAAAGCATTGTGTTTAAAAAAACATGATATACAATTAAAATGTTATTATTATATATGATAGGTATCTCATACCTATTGACTTGGTGTGTATAAATAGGATTATCATAATAAAGAAAATATATGGCCTATATATTTATATAAAATTAATTATTTAGTGACTAATTAATTTGAAATTAAAATAACAATTTCCTTAACAAAAAAAAATCGTTTTCTAAAAGAACTTTTTTTCGGGGAAGAAAATTGTTTTTCCTCAATAACCTAAAAAATAACATTTGGTGGATTATTTTAATTAAATTTATATATTATTTATTCAACAAAATTTATAAAATCCTTCTTATCTTTTTTCATGATATGATATAATAAAAAATCCAATATTATTCTTTAAATAATTATTTTTCCATGAATGTATTTTTGTCAAATTTTTCATACGTAATTAAAAATTACATTTTGAAAATTCATTGAAAATTATTTTAAAATAAATAAATAAATATTGAATTTTTTTCAAAGTTATATTTTATTTAATATTTCAGTTTTTTTGAAAATATATAATTATTTCCGTGAATAATGAAAATACAAGTTTTTATTAAAAACTAATATTTAATTCAAATAATTTGAAAGTATCATTTTAATTAGATATATTTTTAACAGTAAAATTTGTTCAAAATAAATTTTTAAAAATAAAATCTAGTTCATTGTAATTAATTTCATATTAAATTTTGATATAAAAACTTTTTTAACTTTTGAAATATTCTCCTTGGAAGACCACTTTTTTATCATGTCTACAGGTTTAATTTTAAAATAAATTCTTCTAAATATATAAATATAATATGGAGAATTTATTAATTAATTGGAATAATAATAATTTATATTATATAATAATTTCAACTTAATTATTTATCATAATTAAGAGTAACATCAGTATGAATAATTACGGTAGGTAAGGATTGAACAGGTTTATCGGTGGTGTTAAACATAAAAGATAAGGGTTAAAACTACATAGAAACTTGTAAAAAAGAAGAATTATGAAAATATTTCAACCTTATAACCAAAATATTTTATAATTAAACATTTTATCTTATTTTCATTTGTAAAATTAGGATATAATTTATACTTTTCAAAAAAATATTTCTGCCTTATATTAATATTTTTTTGTAAAATTGTTAACATGCATGCCAAGAAACAAGTTGTGAAATCTGGTAAGGCTATAGGTATACTGACCCATCCTTTTCTTACATTACTATAACATAATTTTAAAAATAAAAAAAATAATATTATTACACATAGAGGATCCTACAATTTAGTGTCTTCAGAAAACTAGGACCATACAAATCAATTACAACATCGAGCATAATCTTTTTTGTTAATTTATTCTTTTGTAGCTTCTTATTGGAATTTGACCTTTCCTTAGTACATGTATCCACCTAAGTATATACATAAAATGGGTTGATTTAGAATCCTAGTAAGTGGATATATATGAAAAATATTTTATGGGGTGAACATGTTCATAACATAGGAAAAGAATCATGAACATGAGAGGAAACATTAATCAGAGACTTAAAATGTGGCAATGCATAAAAATGAAACATCATGTCTTAGTGGTTAACTACCAAAAATGATTATGAAAAAAGATAGCATCTTTCTCACACATCATTTCACATTTAATCATAGTATTCATAACATTACACAATGCATTGGAGCACTGTATAATTCCAGGTGCACCCATCACATTTAAACATTCATATTGCACTATATAATTTCGGGCGCACCTGTCACATCATAACATTATCATATATCATTCATTACACAATGAACATATAAAATAAATGAACATAATGAACCCATGAAATTTAATTGGTTTCATCTCGTAAGAACACATTCATAAACATTGAGTTCCTAAAAGAATAAGGGAACAACATACATGTTACAAGAACCGTCATTCTTGAATGAGAAGTAAAAGGTGTGTTTTGAAAGAAGAGTTCTTTTGGAAAACATTTGGTTTTCAATAAATACCAGTGAAAAACATGTATATGATAGAAAAGGAAATAAAATTATGAAACAAATTATTTTTAAGGGGAAACCATATCAATAATGAGTGAAAGAGGGAGGACACGATGGATGAGAGTTGGGTTCGAGAATTTCCACATACCTTGTATCCAAATGCTTCCTTCTATTTAATGTCATGTATAATGACATTATATTCATTAATTAGAAACTAAATAAACTTTTATACCCAAATAAGGGTCTTTTTGGTTTCATTATGTTATTTTATGGGCCTTTTTAAGAGTTATAGAGTTTAAAACCATTGTTTGGGAATGTTCGTTTTTATGGTTTTCTGGAGAGTTTCACATGTATTCATGAATTGACGTTTGTGTAGAACATGGGTAAACATAAAGAACTGATATTACATGTTATTAATGATATTAAAGAAGTTAAAATGATCTTAATTTGAATAAAATTTTATACCATGTGGATGATTCATAAGATAAAAATTTAATGATTATCATTTGGGTAAATTTGGGCGGTTTTTCGACCACAACGATTTTGTTTTGTTTACTCATCTTGTAATATATACATAATTTATTTCCAGCACATAAAATAAGACATCACACATATATAATATTCTAGTTCATCCATAAAAATGGTTTCATGGCCAGATCTATAGGTAGAAATGGAAAAATAAAACATGTCATTCTTGATGGTGATAGATTAACTCCTTACAAACAACGTTTTCTCTTATAAAATAAAAGGAATAGTAGAAGGGGGTTGGATGGAATAATATACCATTAGTATCATAAAATTATAGTATATTTATGATACAGGAGTCTCCATACCATTTGAATAATGATATTTTTAGAGACAATAAGAAAATGACTTGAAATTGAAAGGGAATTAAATAAAAGAGGAAAAGAAATTATCTCTTGAAGTCTCCTCTTGAGATCATCCTTAAGGACCTAATCTTGGTCTTCGGATGAGACCAGTAGCTCTTAGACGTGTGGGAGGAGATAGGGAAGATTCTTGGGCTGATTTTAGACAATTCTTTAAGCTTTAGAGGTGTGGTTTGTCAAGGGGAGGGGGAGGGGTTATTTATACATGATGGGGGAGGTGTTTTTAGAAAAAAAATTCAATAAAATAATATATCAAAATTTAGACTTGTAATAGTTTTTTTGAAATCCTAAATAATATATTAATATAATATAATATAATTATTTTTAGGCTTTAAATCACCTTTATAATTCGAATTCATTAATTTATTCAAAGGATAGTGAAAGAAAGAGAAAAGGACACTTTAAGAAATCACCTTTTGACTTTATGCTTTAGAAAGTTCTTTTTAGGTTTAAAAATTGAGTTAATTATATTTTAGGGATCCATTATTGAAATTTAATATAATGTGTCCGAACCTAATGTTCTAGAATGTTTATGTCATCATTACATCATTAATGATGCAATTTAGGATACACAGGTTATGCGAAAACCTGTATTTTTACTATTCGCCTAAAAATTGAAGTATTTTAAAAAATCCCAAAGTTTAACCCTTACTATTTTTCAATGTGTATAATCCAATAATGATATCTTTTTTTTTCAAAATTAATTTTCAAATTAATTTTTTTTAATATTTAATGAAAATCATAATTTTCAGGAAAAATACAGTTTTTAAAATTTAAAATTGATTTTATAATGCATTCAAAAATTACATAAGGGTCATATAAAATTATATAAATACTAGGAGAAAATTATTTGATAATTTATGAACACATTTTATGAAAATATATTTTCATTTAAATTTATTAATTAATTATAATTAATTATATATAACTTACAAAAATACCAAAACGTTTACTATGTTCAAATTGTAACTTTCTAAGATGCCTATATTTTATGTAATTATTCATGGATAAAGTTACTCTTATTTGTAAGATTTACTATTCATAAGGGTAGTGCTACAATTTACAATGGTAGGTTACTATTCATAAAGGTAGGTTACTATTCACCAAAAATTAATTTTTTCTTTATTGGACCCCAAAAAACATCTTAAACACAACCGTGTATATTGGATTTTCAAAATTACAAACACATAAGTTAAAAAATTTTGTTTAAAGGTCACTCAGAACATATTAGTGCATTATTTTGTGCTTGGATGTGATTTTATGACATATTTTTTAGAAGGTAATTTTCTTTTAGATACTTTGGTCGTTACATTCTTACCCCCTTATGAAATTTCACACTCTAAATTTCACTTTACACAAACAGATGAGGGTACCTCTCCTTCATCACCTCCTCGGGTTCCTATGTAGCTTCTTCAATCATATGGTTCCTCCACAACACCTTGATAAGGTGGGTTGTCTTGTTGAGTATAACCTTATCTCTCTAGTGCATAATCTCTACTGGCTGCTCCTCGTAAGAGGGATCATCTTCCAAATGTACCACCTTTAAATTTAGTACATGTGAGGGATCAGGTATGTTCTTCCTTAGGAGTGATATGTGAAAAACATCATGAACTTGAGCCATATTCGGTGGAAGTGCAAGTCGATAGACCACGGCTCCTACATGGTCAAGGATTTAAAAGGGGGAAATATACCTTGGTCCTAACATTCCTTTCTTCCCAAATCGCATGACTCTCTTCCATAGTGATATTATAAAGAAGACTTTATCTCCAACGTTGAACTCCAAATCCCTTTGAAGGTTGTCAGAATACCTCTTTTTCTGAATTTGAGTAGCTTTGATGTGTTTCTGGATGACATGAACCTTATCTATCATCTCTTCCAAAAGATCGGGTCGAAGTAGCATTCTTTCTCCTACTTCATCCCAGCAGGTTGGAGTTCTAAATCGCTTTCCATACGGAGCTTCATATGGAGCCATCAGAATACTCGAGTGGAAGTTATTATTGTTTGAGAACTCAACCAATGGGATATGCTGATCCCATCCGCCTTTGAATTCCAGTGAGTAGGCTCTTAGCATATATTCTAGTGTCTGAACAGTCCTTTCAGATTGTCCATATGTTTGGGGGTGATAGGCTGTGATGAAATTTAATTCAGTACTCAAAGCATGTTGAAGGATCCTCCAGAATTTAGATGTGAACTTTGGAACATGGTCAGAGACAATTGTTAGTGGAACACCATTCAGTCTCACCACTTCCTTCACATATATCCTTTTAAGTTGTTCAAGTGAGATATCATCCCGAATAGGGATAAAATGGGCAGTCTTTGTGAGCCGATCAACCACAACCCATATCTCATTATCTCCCTTCAACATCTTTGGGAGACCCGTGGAAATGTCCACAATAACATTTTCCCATTTCCTCATGGGTATAGGCAATGGGTACATCATACCATTGGACATTTGTCGCTCAAATTTAACATGCTAACATACCAAGCACCTTGATATATATTCCAAAATCTCCTTCTTCATGTTATCCCACCGGAAGTGTTCTCGGAGATCACAGTATATCTTGGTACTCCCATAATGGATAGATAAAGTTGTGATATGTTCAATTTCCAATAGCTCTTTCTTTATCCTGGGTGATTAAGGCACACAAATCTGTGTTCCAAACCGAATCACACCATCATCGTCGATATGGAACTTTTAGAGCTTCCCTTCCTTTACTGCATTCACCCTCTTTTGTATATCCACATCATCCATTTGTGATTCATTTATCTTCTCTTGGATGGATGGTTGTGCAATTATTTGGGAAAGGTATGATGTATCCCCCACCCTTATGATATCCAAATCCATTCTTTGCATATCCAAGATGATATGGTCTTTCTCAATCTGCAGTATGGATAGAGTATCAGTTTTTTTTCTTTCTTAGTGCATCAACTACCTTGTTCGGCTTTCTAGGATGGTAGTGAATAGAGAAATCATAATCCTTGATTATCTCTGACCATCTTCTTTGATGCATGTTGAGCTACTTTTGTGTGAATATATACATTAGGCTCTTGTGGTCGGAGTATATGTCACACTCCTCCCCATAAAGTTAGTGTCGCTATATTTTCACGGGAAAAATCATGGATTCCAGCTCTAGATCATGGGTCGGGTAGTTCTGCTCATGGATCTTCAACTGTTGTGAGGAATAGGCTATCACATTATAATTTCTCACGAGTACGCAACCCATGTGATTCTCCAAAGAATCACTGTATATCACAAAACTTTCTCCACTTTTTGGTAGTGTGAGTACAGGTGCAGTGATCAGAATTCTCTTTTTCTCCTTGAAGCTTCCCTCACATTATTCCATCCAGACATACTTTACACCTTTCCATGTTATCTTAAGAGCTGGCTTGACAATTGTGAGAATTTTCTCACAAAATGTCGATAGTACCCAGCTAATCCAAAAAAACTACAGATTTCGATGACACTAGAGGGCCTGGGCCATTCCTCAATTTCCTTTTTTTAAAGTATCCACAGAAATCCCCTCACTTGTGATCACATGTCCCAAGAACGTGACTTGCTTCCTCCCAAAGTTACACTTGCTGAACTTGGCGTACAACTTATCCTTCCTCAATGTCTCCAACACATGTCTTAGATGTTCTTCACGTTTCTCCTTACTCTTAGAGTAGATGAGAATATCATCGATAAAAACTACCAAAAAATTTTCGAGGTAATGCCTAAATACTCTATTCATCAAATCCATGAATATTGAAGGGGAATTAGTAAGTCTGAAGGGAATCACTAGAAAAGCATAGTGCCCATACCTTGTACGAAAGGTTGTCTTTTGAATATCCTCTTTCTTCACCTTTAGCTGATGATTTCAGGAATGAAGATCCACCTTTGAGAAGTATTTAGCTCCTCTTAAATGATCGAACAAGTCATCAATCCTTGGAAGAGTATACTTTTTCTGTATGGTGATCTTGTTGAGTTCCTGATATTCAATACAGAGTTGCATTGTTCCATCCTTCTTCTTCACAAAGAGCACTGGCGTACCCCAAGGTGATGCACTAGGGCGTATGAACCCTTTGTCTAGAGGCTCTTGCAGCTACTTCTTTAACTCATCCAGTTTAATAGGAGACATCCTATAGGGACACATTGATATAGGAATAGATCCAGGTATGAGTTCTATTGAGAACTCTACCTCACGATCTAGGGGAATTCCAGGTAACTCTTCAAGAAATACATAACTGTATTCCCTCATGATGGGTATTTCGGCATGTTTGGAACCTTCCTTTGACTCAACCATTTGAGTGAGGTATGATTTTTCATAGTAAATCGACACCCAAAACCGGGAAGGATTTTTCAATGGAGATTCATGATCTTCTATGCATTTTTAGAAGAGAATAGTATGGTTTGGAATATGAGAAGATATTTCTTTTTACTGACAGTTGATATGTGATCAATATAACGAGAGCCAATCCATTCTCATTATAGCCTCGAATTCTACCAAGGGATGTATTATGATATCTGCTGGAAGATTCTTCCCACATACGCCAATAGAAGTTGAGTCAAACACATGGGTTGAAGTGATTTCACCACTTATTGTTTTTACATATATCTATACTCCACGGTTTCAGGCCTTCGTAACTATAGTTCTAGAAAACATGCAAGATATAAAACATTGTGTAGAACAAGAATCAAATAAGACTTTGTCCATTATTGAGTGCATAGAAAGAGTACCTTTTATGACATCATTATATTTCTCCACATACAATGAAGTAATGGAATAAGACATCCCTTGTTCCTTTGGTTTTTGTGGATGCTAACATAGATTACCCTCAAGAACTCGAGTTTTAGTGCACTGGCTTGCATAGTTCCATAGCTCCCTAAAGTTGTAGAATTGAACTATGAATAGTTCTCTCCATTCTTCTGCCACATTCTCCTTCATTTTAATGTATTTCTGAAAATCTTGAGCAAGGTGTCCTTATTTTCCACACATGAAACATTTCTCTGTACCTTTAGGGTAGTTCCCATGGTTCATCTTCCACATTTTCGGCATGTGGGTCGTTTATTTTTCTTCCCACCTTTGTCATTACATCCACCATCTTGAAACTCCATCATTCATTTATTATCACCAAAGCCATGGGACCATTCTCGAAACTCCATCTCCACTTTCATATCACACCTTACAACTTCTTCATTAATCCCAAAGTCTCGAATTTCAAGTGCCTTTCGAAGGCGTGGTTTTAATCCACTGAAGAATCTATCAATTCTACTATCATTTTTGACAACAAAACCAGATGTGTACCTTGAAAGCCTTGTGAAATTTTCTTTGTAGGTTGTGATAGATTCTCCTTATTTTTTCATAAGCTATATGAATTATGTCTCCATATTCGTACACAGAGTTTGTGGAAAATACTTATTAAGAAGCATGATCAAAAAGTCTTCTTATTCCATCTCTTCAACTTCCCCCCTTGGCTTGGTGTTTTTAATCAAAGCCCACCATTGATCGGCCTCTCCATCTAGATGATAAACATCTAGTTTCACCTTCTTCGTCTCAGAATAGTGAAGAACAAAAAATATCTTTTCCATGGAGTTGACCCAATGTTCCACAACTATTGGATCAGATGATCCACTAAACTTATTGGTCGTTTCCGCATAAAACATTTTATAGCCAGTTTCTCTATCTTTGGTGAAGGATGATGTTACCCATTGTTATGGTTATTTTTCATAACCAGAGATAATTGGGTAATAATCTCCATGAATTTTTGAACTCCACCTCTAAAATTATTTGGTATATTGTCTGGGAAATTTTTGCATTGGCTGTCGCACGAGTTGTTGGCTTGGTTTCTCCTGGTTCTTCCATTTTTTAAAATAGAATAGGTTAGAACAAAAACTAAGTCAATAAGTCCTGAATAAATTATTCATTTAAACAAATCATAACATCTGGGATCTCTATGTAATGATTATTGTGTGAATATTTGTATATAGACTCATGCTAGAGGTTTTCTCTAGGGTACACTAATCCTGATTCCCAAATTAACTAAACCATTCCTCTGATAACAACTATAGTGATCCAACCTTTTCATATATTACTATTATATAATTTTAAAGATAAAGAAAATAATTTTCTTACACATAGAAGATCCATAGGTTTAGTGTCTTTGGGAAACAAGGACCATACATAACAATTAAAACATCGAGGATAAACTTTTTTGTTCATTTCTTCTTCTCTAGCTTCTTATTGGCACTTGAACATTCATTAGTATATGAATCCACCTAAGGATAAACATAAAAATAGGTGATTTAGAAGCCTAGTAATAGGATAGATAAGAACAATATTTCATGGGGTGATAATATTCATAACATAGGAAAAGAATCATCAACATGAGAGGAAGCATTAATAAGATACTTGAAATTTCGCAATGCATAAAAATGAAACATCATGTCTTAGTGGTTAACTGCCACACAGGATTGTGAAAAATGTTGTCATCTTGTTCAGACATCATTTAATAATTACTCATTAGATGCACAACTTTACCCAATGCATTTGAGCACTGTATAATTCCGGGAGCACCAATCACATTTAAACATTCATATTGTGCTATATAATTCCGGGCGCACCCGTCACATTTAAATATTCATATTGCGCTATATAATTCTGGGTGCACCCGTCACATCAGAACAATATCATTTATCATGCATGCCACAATGGACATATAACATAAATTAAAATAATGAATCCATGAAAATTAATGGGTTTCATCGCATAAGAACACATTCATAAACATTGGGTTCCCAAAATAATGAGGGAATAAAATACATGTTACAAGAATCGTCAATCTTGAATGAGAAGTAAAAGGTGTGTTCTTGAAAGAAGAGTTCTTTAGAAAAACATTTGGTTTTTAATAAATACCAGTGACAAACATGTATATCCCCAAAAAGTAAAGACAATGATTAAAAAAATATTTATTAGGATTAACCATATCAAAAAGGAGTGAAAGAGGGAGAACCCGAAGGATGAACGTTAGGTTCGAGAATTTCCCCTTACCTTATATCTGAACGCTGCCTTCTCTTTAATATCCTGTATAATGACATTATATTCATTATTTAGAAATTAATTAACCTTTTATACCTTAATATGGTTCGTTTTGGTTTCATTATGTTATTTTACGATCCTTTTGATGAGTTATAGAGTTTAAAAACATTGTTCGGGAATGTTCGTTTTTTGGCTTTCTTGAGAGTTTCACATGTATTCATGAATTGAAGTTTGTCTTGAACATGGGTAAACATCCGAACTGATATTACATGTTATTAATGATATTAAAGAAGTAAAAATGTTATTATAATTAATTACATTCCATACCAAGTGGATTAATCATTGATAGGAATTTAATGACAATCATTTGAGTTAATTTGGGCGGTTTTTCGACCACAACGAACTTGTTTTGTTTACTCTTCTATGTAATATGTACATAAGTTAGTTCCAACACTTAACAATAAGGCATAATAAATATATAAGCTTCTGGATTGACCATAAAATTGGTTTCATGACCAGATCTGTTGGTATAAATGGAAAAACAAAACATGTCATTCTTAAAGGTGATAGATTAACACCTTAGGGACAATGTTTTCTATTATAAAATAAAATGAAGTGGAGAAGGGGGTTGGATGGTATAATATTCCATTAGTATCATCAAACTCCATTATATTTATGCTAATAGAGTCACCATACAATTTATAAAAAGATAAGATGGGATAGAATAATAAAAGGAAATGAAATTAAAAGGGAATTAAATGACTGAGGAAGAGAAATTACCTCTTGAATCCTTCTCTTGATATCCTCATTAAGGGCCTAATATTTGTCTTTTGATGGGACCAGAAGCTCTAGAACGTGGCGGAGAGGCTAGGGAAGATTCTTGGGTATTTTTTAGACAATTATTGAAGCTTTATTGGTGTGTTTTGGAATGGTCAGGGAGAGGCTTTATTTATACATGAGGAGGGAGGTGTTTTTCGAATAAAATATTAAATAAAATAATATATGAAAGTTAGACAATTAATAGTAGTTTTTTGACATCCAAAATCTTATATTAATATGATATAATTTTTTTAGGCTTTAAATCATCTTTATAATTTTAATTAATTAATTTAATAAAAGGAATGTGAAAGAAAGAGAAAAAGAGACTTTAAGAAATCACCTTTTGACTTTAGGCTTAGAATGTTCTTTTTAGGTTCGAATATTGAGTTTATTGTATTTTAAGGAACCAATTATGAAATTTAATATAATGTGGCCGAACCTAAAGTTCTAGAATGTTTTTGTCATCATTTCATCATTAATGATGCAATTTATGATACACTGGTTATGCAAAAAACTATATTTTTACTATTCACCCTAAAATTGAAGTATTTCAAAAAAAATCCCAATATTTCACCCTAACCATTTTTCGATGTGTAGAGTCCAAAATTGAATTCTATTTTTAAAAAATAATTTTATAAATATGATTAATTTTATATTTAATAAAAATCATAATTTACTTGAAACACACAGTTTTTAAAATTAAAACTGATTTTATAATGCTTTCTAAAATTACGTAGTATCTTATAAAATTATCTAAAAACACGGAGACATATATTTGATGATTTATGAACACATTTTGAGAAAACAAATTTTCTTTTAAATTAATTAATTAATTATAATTTATAATTTATAACTTACAAAAATTCCAAAACGATTACTATGGTCAAATTGTCACTTTTTATGATACCTAATCATTATTTAATTATTCATGGGTAAATTTACTCTTATTTGGAAAATTTACGATTTATAAGGGTTGTACTACTGTTCACATGGGTAGGTTACTATTCAGAGGGGTATTTTACTATTCACTAAAAATTACTTTTTTCTTATTGGACCCCAAAAAACATCATCAACACAACCGTGTATGTTGGATTTTCAAAATTTCAAACACATAAGTGAAAAATTATGTTTAAAGGTCACCTAGAACTTAGTAGTTCATTATGTTGTGTTTTCATTTGATTTTATGACATATTTTTACGAAAGTAATTTCCATTTATCATTCATGAATGTATTTGTTAAATAATTTAATATCCTTGTTTGGATTTGATTAATAGTTATTAAAATAGAATCATCATGTCATTTTCCAAACAAGGCTTGGTTTTCCTTTACTAAAAATATGAATAGAACTGATGTTTTACTGTGAATTACGTGAATGGTATTTCCTGTCACGACCTGTCCCCCGGGACCCGTGCCATGACTACCCCAAGCCCACCTTCCATAAGCCAGGGGCTAGCGACAAACACCAAAAGGTGTATTCCCTAAAATTGGGAAGGCACTGCCTTTATAACCCGTAAACTCACTCAACCAAGTACACTACAAGATACAAACACATGTAAAATGTATAAAAAAAAGTGCCGAAAGCAAGAGGGGCCAGAATACAAGCCCAATAGTAATGGTACAAGTAGAATTGAAATAAAATACAACTAAAGAAAAAGAAAGAGAGCTATTGGGTCTTCCTCCGAGGTTCCTACATGAAGGGTAGGTACAGATCACCTCCTCAGCAATCCAAGTCTGCCCATCTTCTCTATGTACCAACATGCCATATGGTCCACCTCCATGCACCATCTAGTCTCGGTACCCTCATTCTCAGTCAGTGTTGTCTGTTGTCTGCAGCAAACACAACCAGGTGTGGGTAGAGCCCGTGTAGGGGTGAGTATAACGAAACATAGTATGTACCCCAAGACTTTCAAGGTCTCACGAAATCCACAAAGGATAAACCACTTATCATGAAATCAACGGACAACACAACTTAGGTATATGCCCAGACATATTCCTAAGTTCTCATGTATACCCATCTCATTCATGAGGAAACAGAGAGTCCAACTCAAAAGCCCAAGCTCAAATGTTCCACAAAAGAATGAGTACCAAAAAGGTAAGTACCACACAGGTACGCCAGACAGAAGAATACAACCAAGGTATTACCACAAACGAATGTACCACACAAGTGTGGACTTAGCTCACACCAGGTATAACTTAGGTACAATATTAGAGATGATTAGATATGACTAATAATTCATCATACTCTATTAATATGCAGACCCATGAAAGATCCTAAATTATCATCGGACTGAGAGAAGATAATAGTACATCATCAGACCCACACAAGATCCTAGTACCTCATCAGACACACACATGATCCTTGTATATCATCAGACCTACACAGGATCCTAGTACATCTTCAGTACATCGTCATACCCACATAGGATCCAAGTACATCGTCATACCCACACATGATCCTAGTACATCAACAGTACGTCGTCAAACCCACACAGGGTCGTAGTACATCGTCAGTACATCACCAGACCTAGAGAGAAACCTAGTACATCGTCAGTACATCATCATACCCACATAGGATCCTAGTACATCGTCAGTACATCCTCAATCCCACACATGATCCTAGTACATCACCAGTACGTCATCATGCCCACACAAAATCTGAGTACATCCTCAGTACATCGTCATACCCACACAGGATACTAGTACATCTATAGTATGTCGTCAGACCCACACAAGATCCTTGTACAACCACTGTACATTGACAGACCTACATAAGATCCCAATACATCCTCAGAACATCGTCAGACCCACACAGGATTTGAGTACATCCTCAGTACATCGTCATACCCACACAAGATCCCATTACATCCTCGGTACATCGTCAGACCTACACAAAATCCTAGTACATCCTTGCTACATCGTCATACCCACACATGATCCTAGAAAATTCTCTGTACATCGTCAGACCCAAAATCGATCCTAGTACATCATCAGTACATCATCACATCTAGTAATAGGTTTCCCGCACTAAGCTTGATCATCTCCAGGAGAGTCCCCTATTCATGCTAATTCCCGATACTCAAACTTCAATGAAGTCCCACGAAGAAGTATCCCAATGGACTGCCACATAATAGGGGTATCAACGCAAAAGATGGTGCGTCAATCAAACGCCGGGTTTGTATGTTATTAATGTTTAAGTCCCGAGGGCCCGGTTAGATCCATGCATGATCCAACCTGACCATACCCCAAGTTATCCAAAACTCATGTGATGTATACCAAGAGGACCATCTCGCTCTAAGGATTCCAATACCATTGATGTTTTTTCAAACAAACACCTGGTGCTAATGTTTTGGCCAAAAGAGCGGAAATGGGTCAAAGTGGGATCAGGCCCGGTCTGTCCCGGTTGTCCTGACCCGGCCCAGCTTGGAGGCGGGGTGGTCGTGGTGAGGCGAGGGGGCATCAGGGCAGCGCGGGGACCGTGGGACGACGTGGGCGCAGCAGGGCTGTAACAGCCCGAGATTTTATGAAAAATATTCTTTTTAATTTTATTAATGTCTTGTGTTGTACACTACACCAAAAGGAGCTTGCACAACATGCATCCTTGACTTGCCTTGCATTACCCGCAATCACGACCTTCCTCGATAGCGTGTGTAGTACGCAATACCGAGTTTCACTAAACAACGATATGCTAATAAAATATTATTAAAACTAGCCGTTATGAACAGTAATAACCACTTTTTGAAATTTTGTAAATTTTATTTTTTAAAATGGACCTCATTTTTGGATTCGGAATATCGAAATTAGCATAGGGTAAAATTTTGGTAATTTTCGGATAACATTCATATTTTGATGAATAGTGGAAATTACTAAATTTTAAATTAAAAACAACTTTTTCAATCGAAATAATTAATAGTGATAAATTATAAATTTTAGTGGTTTTAAAGTATATTAAGAATATATTTTTACAATTTAATACAATTTTGGTCATTGGATATAATTTCACATTTAAACCAGTTATAAACAAGTCTTAATCTTTTGATAGTTATTATCTCTTAAAAACACGCCTTTTGTTTTGACGACGGGAATTAATTTTTAAATTAATTAATGAAACTGATATGTTTTGAATTTGATAAAATAGAAATCATTTTTGAGTTCATAATATCAAATATATCTTAGGCCTAATTTTTGGTATTTTTCTGAAAACTTTCAATTTTTGATTAATAGTGAAACCACTAAGTGGTAGTTAAAAAAACTGAATTTTTCATAAAACTTAATTTTCCCGCTTCTGTGAGTGGAATTTCAAAAATCCGAGAGACACGGTTAATATCAAGGACTAAAATGTGGTTCAATGAGATGAAAATAATTTTTGGTGAATAGTAACTTTTGACTTTTTTTTACCACGGTTAAAAGTAAATAGGGTAATTAAGGGTAGAGATGATATTATTATTACCCTAACACATGTCCTAATTCTATTGGATAAGTTTAATTCGACCAAAAACAAACTTAGGAATAAAATATGACCATTTAGGCCCACATGGATTAGATTAGGACATTTATTATTAATTTATTTAAAGAAGGGTTAAATGAGTTAAAATCAAAGTTTATTTACTAAAACATTTTTAATATGGGGTTATACATACGTTAAATTCGACTATAAATATTAATTAGGAAGCTAAAAAGATTTCCTATATAATGGTATCTTATTTGTAATTTTTAGACATTAAATAATTTAATTTATTTATGACACAACGATGATGTAGAAATTATCTTATTAATGAAATATTGACATAATTGATGTTATAAATACCCAAATAAATATAATTTGAGACTTTTTATGAATTCCACTAATTTTATAGGTTAATATGACATGTTAGTATTGATTTAATTAACTTTTTTTAGAACTTATCATTCTGTTATGATTTTCACAAAAATCAATTACTAAATAGTGTCAAAATTGACATAAAATAGTTATTAAAACAAATATTATATTATTAATTGTTATTTTATTCCTCAAAATCTAAGGTTCGGCCAAATTACTTAGATAAGGATATATATATTAATAATAAACAATTTGGGGTTCTATTGGCATGTTATAGTAAGTGTATTAACCATATAGTTTAAGAAAACAAAATGACACGGTAAAAGTTAAATTATTTAGCTTAAAGTTAAATCTAATTGATAAGGTTAAAATAATAACCTAAACTTGTCTAAATCCTGTTGGTTGATAGGAGTTCGACCCATCCCCACTTTAGCTTCGAAATAAGACCCTTTGAACCATTATAAACCGATTTTGACTTTAATATAAAATAATATTTTGAGATATTCCTAAGGTGCCCCTCTCCTCCCTTATAAAAGGGCACCTCCTCCCTCTCTTCCTCACACAACCTTGAGCCTTCAAGCACGGCCAAAACCTGACAAAATCCCTTCTCCACTTCCCTAGTATCATCCTATAGGTCCTGGTATTCTTCAAAGACCATCCTTAGTTCTTTAAGTGGAGGCTAAGAAAAGGCGCGTCAAAAAGAGGTAATATCCATTACTGATCTTTTTCAATTTCTTTTTTCTTCAACTTATTCTTCTTTAGTTGTTTCATGATAAAGTAATAATATCAGTATTTATTATATACTGATATGTTATTATAAATAGGAAACAACTCTAATTAACCTTCTATCCATCCTACGGAAAAAGGAAATCACCGCGCGTGCGTACGTACGGAATACCGTCTCCACGCCGTGGTGTAATCTATTTTCCGCCACCACCTTAATTGGATGGGTATAATGGTGTAATGAGTAACTATATATGATTAATATAAAGTGATATTGATACTTAAATAGTATACATACACTTCAACACAATTCCACGACCATGGGAACGATATCATCGCTCATGCGTACGTACGGACTACCGTCTCCACGACGCGATGAGATTCATTCTCAATGATTAACCATTCATGAATGATTATAAAGTATATATAATAAGTACTAATGAAATATATGACATAATAATGATACTGGATTTATGTATATTTATATTTATTTCATCTACTTAATTTCATTCAATTCAATAAGGAAACGAAAACAGCGTTCATACGTACGTACGGACTACCGTCTCCATGAACGGTGTATTTCATTCCATTTATCGATATTATATATATATATATATATATATTATGAATATATATATTATATATAAATCATGTTTTACATTCTGGATATAAGTAATCATGATCCAAGTAATCATATTAATAATTACAAGTTAAAAACACGAACGACAAATGAGATGATTTTACCCAAAACGCTACTTTAACATGAATTTACAAAAGAACGGGTAATATAAAGTCATAAGTGATCCTTATGTGATATAATAAAAATGAATATGATTCTTTAATAATTCAATGACATTATTTAAATCATTATACAGGAGGTTCGGAAACTTACGAAGAAAATCGGACCTAAGGTAAGGGAAATATCACAATCTCACTTTTATCCGAGATTGTTTTTACTTTGGTAATTACTGGGGTGTATTTTATCATCCAAATCCATGTTCCCTCAATATGTAATATTATTTCCATCCACCTAAAATTGTTTAAATCCAATTTTACCCTTCGATGAGTTTTTAGTAAAGGATATGAAAGGAATCTTTTTTCTTTTTTCGTACGAGGTACTTTTTGACTTTTCCGAAAAAAGTACGAAGAATGTTTTTTTTAACATAAACGGCACGAACGGATTTTGACGGTTTTATAAAGCCTTATTTTCATGAAGCTTCCTCCAAAATATTTCATAATTATTTTTAATAAAATCTATTTCTTTTAAAATTGCATGATTTTTTGTGAAAAGAAATTGATTTTGAAGAAGAAAGGATATTTTCCTCAAGAATTCCTTTCAAGTGTTTTATCAAAATTATTTTCCATCTAAGATAATAAAGGGTTCTGTTTCTATCCATGTTTTTACATTGATTTGACTATGTTTTGATGGAATTATGTTTATGAAATCGTTTATCTTATATGAATGGTTTTATGATGTCATGTTGTTTAAGAATCCCATTTTTATTACATGGGTTATGAAATGATGTATGATTTATGATTTTGTGGCACACATAAGAATGGTATAATTATGAGATGGGTGGGACCTATATCTCCCTCCAATGCATTGGGTAAAGATTTTATATCTCATGAGATAGACATGGCTGGAATGGTAGGTTATACCGGTTCAGTGAAACATGACTGAAACGAGGGTTACTCGATTCAGAAAGGGACTTTGTCCACTAAGATAGTCTTGGAAATGAGTCTTGACAAACAAGAAATGATTCTCTATGATTATGTGAGTATGCCACAAGGTTTCATGTTTTAAGTTATGATTATTGTGATTACCTTTCACTGCCATGATTTATCCAATGTTATGAAATTATTCTCTCTTTTGCAGGTTAAGATTTCCAAAATAATATGTTCTTATGAATACGATGTGATTGATAATTCTTTTGTTTACCCTTACTGAGCATTTGAGCTCACCCTTTTATGTTTTCTTTTCCCCAGGATATAAAGAAAGGTTTTAGGTAAAAAAAGGAAGATCTTTATAGGAGATGTTGAAGATCTTTCACCACGATTAGAAGATTACGTTCCGAGTTTCCAAAGACACTAAACTATTATGATCCTTGTGTGTGTGTTTTTTGTTCTGTACTAAGTATTCCGCAAATGTAATGTAATGTCCATGTACGTCAAGTTTCAGGTCTCTACAGTTGGTATCAGAGGAAAGGTTTAGTCAACCTTTGGAAACTAGGATGCGAGAACTTTAGTGAGATCCCTAGAGATATTTATAAGGTTTGTCTAGGGATGTCCCTAAGGATAAGTATACGTATAGGATACAGTCCTATAACTACGGTAATGATCTTAGAATTTAACCTAAGAAGTTAGATATTGAGGATACTCCCCCTTTATAATGTTGTTTTCCTTAGCATGATTTTTGCCTCTCACACTATTCTTTTTGGGTTTTAGACAATGGCTGGAACCCGAAGGAACCGTGTTGATCAATGCAATGGACAATGCAATGATTGTCCTCCTGAACAAGCAAATGTTATGGGAGATGGAGTGCAAAATCTTATTGTTATACTTACACAAGCTATGAATCATTCTGGACTTCCAAATGATCAGAGAAGGGAACAATATTCTATTGAGTCCTTCATGAGGCAACGCCCACCTTCTTTCAGTGGGTCTTCCGATCCACATGTTGCTGAACAATGGATCAGTACCACTGAAAAGATATTTTCAGTTCTTCAATGTTCTGAACATGATAAAGTCATCTTAGCAGTATATCGTTTGGAAGGTGAAGCTGATCAATGGTGGAATCTTATCAAGAATATGAGGCCAAGAGATGAAATTGAGTCCATGGAATGGGACGAGTTCAAGAACATGTTTTTAAGTAAGTACTTCCCTCGTATTCGTCAAACAAAGATGGAAAAGGAGTTTCTTGAGCTGAAGCAGAAGGATAATGAATCTGTTGGTATATACGAAGTGAATTTTACAAGACTTTCAAGGTATACATCTGGCATTATCATCCAACCTGAATGTAAAGTTGATCGACTTTTCAGTGGCTTAAAACCAAGTCTTCAAAGGGAATTAGCTATAAGAGACTTTAGTAGCTATGAAGAAATTGTGCGTTGTGCTATCAAGGTAGAAATGGAAGTTGGTATTACATATCCATCTCATGGTTTTGACAAGAAACGAAATATGGAGTTCAAGGAGAAATCTCAGAATAATGGTGAAAAGAAGATGAATGTTTCCTTATGCACAAAGTGTGGAAAGAAGCATGGTGGGGATTGTCTTAAAGGGACTATAAAATGTTTTAAGTGTGGAAAATAAGGTCATCGAGCGGCTGAGTGTCGAAGTAATGGAAAAATGGTTTCCAATTATGTGAATAAAGAAAACACTGCAGAGAACGCACCACCAACACTTCAATGCTTCAAGTGCAAGGAAATGGGGAAATATGCTAATAAATGCCCTAATCTAAGGGTTAGTGATGATCGACATGAGCAACCGCTTAAGGAAAAGGACAAAGGGAAGTCACATGCGATCACTATTGGCGATGTTGAATATGAAAACGATGTGGTGGAATGATTAAGTGTTTATGTAATGGGATTCCAAAATAATGTTGTATCATGGAGTATAGGAATATTTATGTATTGGTCTATTGTGTTTTTCAATAATTTTAAGGTACTGTTAACCATGAAAAGTGATTCAAATATTTTGGAAAGTAGATGATTGCGCATAATGAAGGGAAAATGAGAAAATGAAATGTTTAACAGTATTCATGAGCTCATGATTGATATAAGGACTAAGTGATGTCATGGTTTGAGTATATAGAATTTTGAGGATTTTGGTATGTGAAAAATGTTAACTTTTAACTGAATTCAAGTTTTCACTATGGTTCAATGGGTATTCAAGAGAATACATGATTAAGGTATTCACATGTTTATAATTTGACCAGCAAGATATATCTTATGATATACGGGGGATAAATGATGGCATTCACGTAATTGTTCTGTGACATTTCAAGTAACCATTTTCTTTATACTATGAGCTTGGACCAAAGTATTTTAGATAAGATTAGAATGTATTATGTTGGACATAAGTTAGGATAAAATGTTTTTCGATATTATTGATTGGATGTTATAGTAATATAGCTTTAGAAAAAGAACAAACTACAGGACGGGTGACAACCCCTCGCGTCGGACACGGCTGTGGGAATCGAACCCACAACCGAAGTGCGACTGGCCTTTATCACCTACCACTGGCCTACAGGAAGTCCCTGTTTTGTAGAAAGTAGTTTTATTATATTAAGCAGTATGATATATGAAGTATAAGTTCATTTTTTGGAACCATATACGATTAACCATAAGATGGAATTATAACTTTTGCTAACCTTTTGTTTGAAAGAGATGGAATGACCCATCATTCTATCACATGATTTTTTAACAATGACAAATTCAACTTCATTTCTTTAAGAGATGAAGTGGAAATTGTCCAATGAACGAAAAATGGTGAGACTATACCAAAATCACGAAAGTATTTCTTCTAATTCCAATTTCATCAACTTTAGGGAAATGATCTTGAAAACCAAAAATGTTATCCTAGTGCTCTTATATCTGATTAATCAGATGGTACCTTAGATCGTCACAAATTTATGGATTTGTGATTGCTAGCTTTTCCATAGCCATGTTCTCTACCACTCTACATCAGAACATGATGGTTAGATTTCTCTTCCATATCCACATTTTCACCTATGTGGAAACCCAGTTATTAGTTTATTTGGGTAATCGTTACATTTCATACTTTAGTTTTTAAAGCCATGTTTTGGTATTCTTTTTACGATGTGGGTTTCTATTAAAGAAACTTTCGAATAGTAAACCATTTATAACCCCGACGAATTTCGAGGGAGAAATTCATTTTAAGGGGGGTAGAATGTAACAGCCCGAGATTTTATGAAAAATATTCTTTTTAATTTTATTAATGTCTTGTGTTGTACGCTACACCAAAAGGAGCTTGCACAACACGCATCATTGACTTACCTTGCATTACCCGCAATCACGACCTTCCTCGATAGCGTGTGTAGTACGCAATACCGAGTTTCACTAAACAACGATATGCTGATAAAATATTATTAAAACTAGCCGTTATGAATAGTAATAAACACTTTTTTAAATTTTGTAAATTTTATTTTTTAAAATGGACTTCATTTTTGGATTCAGAATATCGAAATTAGCATAGGGTGAAATTTTGGTAATTTTCGGATAACTTTCATATTTTGATGAATAGTGGAAATTACTAAATTTTAATTAAAAACAACTTTTTCAATCGAAATAATTTATAGTGATAAATTATTAATTTTAGTGGTTTTAAAGTATATTTAGAATATATTTTTACAATTTAATACAATGTTGGTCATTGGATATAATTTCACATTTAAACCAGTTATAAACAAGTCTCAATCTTTTGATAGTTATTATCTCTTAAAAACACGCCTTTTGTTTTGACGACGGGAATTAATTTTTAAATTAATTAATGCAACTGATATGTTTTGAATTTGATAAAATAGAAATCATTTTTGAGTTCATAATATCAAATATAGCTTAGGCCTAATTTTTGGTATTTTTTTGAAAACTTTCAATTTTTGATGAATAGTGAAACCACTAAGTGGTAGTTAAAAAAAATGAATTTTTCATAAAACATAATTTTCCCGCTTCTGTGAGTGGAATTTCGAAAATCCGACAGACATGTTTAATATCAAGGACTAAAATGTGGTTCAATGAGATGAAAATAATTTTTGGTGAATAGTAACTGTTGACTTTTTTTTACCACGGTTAAAACTAAATAGGGTAATTAAGGGTAGAGATGATATTATTATTACCCTAACACATGTCCTAATTCTATTGGATAAGTTTAATTCGACCAAAAACAAACTTAGGAATAAAATATGACCATTTAGGCCCACATGGATTAGATTAGGACATTTATTATTAATTTATTTAAAGAAGGGTTAAAAGAGTTAAAATCAAAGTCTATTTACTAAAACATTTTTAATATGGGGTTATACATAAGATAAATTCGACTATAAATATTAATTAGGAAGCTAAAAAGATTTCCTATATAATGGTATCTTATTTGTAATTTTTAGACATTAAATAATTTAATTTATTTATGACACAACGATGATGTAGAAATTATCTTATTAATGAAATATTGACATAATTGATGTTATAAATACCCAAATAAATATAATTTGAGACTTTTTATGAATTCCACTAATTTTATAGGTTATATGACATGTTAGTATTGATTTTATTAACTTTTTTTAGAACTTATCATTCTGTTATGATTTTCACAAAAATCAATTACTAAATAGTGTCAAAATTGACATAAAATAGTTATTAAAACAAATATTATATTATTAATTGTTATTTTATTCCTAAAAATCTAAGGTTTGGCCAAATTATTTAGATAAGGATATATATATTAATAATAAACAATTTGGGGTTCTTTTGGCATGTTATAGTAAGTGTATTAACCATATAGTTTAAGAAAACAAAAAGACACGGTAAAAGTTAAATTATTTAGCTTAAAGTTAAATCTAATTGATAAGGTTAAAATAATTACCTAAACTTGTCTAAATCCTGTTGGTTGATAAGAGTTCGACCCATCCCCACTTTAGCTTCGAAATAAGACCCTTTGAACCATTATAAACCGATTTTGACTTTAATATAAAATAATATTTTGAGATATTCCTAAGGTGCCCCTCTCCTCCCTTATAAAAGGGCACCTCCTCCCTCTCTTCCTCACACAACTTTGAGCCTTCAAGCACGGCCAAAACCTGCCAAAATCCCTTCTCCACTTCCCTAGTATCATCCTATAGGTCCTGGTATTCTTCAAAGACCATCCTTAGTTCTTTAAGTGGAGGCTAAGAAAAGGCGCGTCAAAAAGAGGTAATATCCATTACCGATCTTTTTCAATTTCATTCTTCTTCAACTTATTCTTCTTTAGTTGTTTCATGATAAAGTAATAATATCAGTATTTCTTATATACTGATATGTTATTATAAATATGAAACAACTCTAATTAACCTTCTTTCCATCCTACGGAAAAAGGAAATCACCACGCGTGCGTACGTACGGAATACCGTCTCCACGCCGTGGTGTAATCTATTTTCCGCCACCACCTTAATTGGATGTGTATAATGGTGTAATGAGTAACTATATATGATTATTATAAATTGATATTGATACTGAAATAGTATACATACACTTCAACACAATTCCACGACCATGGGAATGATATCATCGCTCGTGCGTACGTACGGACTACCGTCTCCACGACGCGATGAGATTCATTCTCAATGATTAACCATTCATGAATGATTATAAAGTATATATAATAAGTAGTAATGAAATATATCACATAATAATGATACTGTATTTATGTATATTTATATGTATTTCATCTACTTAATTTCATTCAATTCAATAAGGAAATGAAAACAGCGTTCATGCGTACGTACGGACTACTGTCTCCATGAACGGTGTATTTCATTCCATTTATCGATATTATATATATATATATATATATATTCTGAATATATATATTATATATAAATCATGTTTTACATTCTTGATATAAGTAATCATGATCCAAGTAATCATATTAAAAATTACATGTTAAAAACACGAATGACAAATGAGACGATTTTACCCAAAACGCTACTTTAACATGAATTTACAAAAGAACGGGTAATATAAAGTCATAAGTGAACCGTATATGATATAATAACAATTAATATGATTCTGTAATATGTCAATGACATTATTTAAATCATTATACAGGAGGTTCAGACACTTACGAAGCAAATCGGACCTAAGGTAAGGGAAATATCACAATCTCACTTTTATCCGAGATTGTTTTTACTTTGGTAATTACTGGGATGTATTTTATCATCCACATCCATGTTCCATCAATATGTAATATTATCTCTATCCACCTACAATTGTTTAAATCCAATTTTACCCGTCGATGAATTTTTAGTAAAGGATATGAAAGGAATCTTTTTTCGTTTTTCGTACGAGGTACTTTTTGACTTTTCCGACAAAAGTACGAAGAATGTTTTTTTAACATAAACGGCACGAACGGATTTTTACGGTTTTATAAAGCCTTATTTTCATGAAGCTTCCTCCAAAAGATTTCATGACTATTTTTAATAAAATCTCTTTCTTTTAAAATTGCATGATGTTTTGTGAAAAGAAATTGATTTTGAAGAAGAAAGGATATTTTCCTCAAGAATTCATTTCAAGTGTTTTATCAAAATTATTTTCCATCTAAGATAATAAAGGGTTCTGTTTCTATCCATATTTTTACATTGATTTGACTATGTTGTGATGGAATTATGTTTATGAATTCCATTATCTTATATGAATGGTTTTATGATGTCATGTTGTTTAAGAATCCCATTTTTATTACATGGGTTATGAAATGATGTCTGATTTATGATTTTGTGGCACACATAAGAATGGTATCATTATGAGATGGGTGGGACCTATATCTCCCTCCAATGCATTGGGTAAAGATTTTATATCTCATGAGATAGACATGGCTGGAATGGTAGGTTATACAGGTTCAGTGAAACAGGACTGAAACGAGGGTTACTCGATTCAGAAAGGGACTCTGTCCACTAAGATAGTCTTGGCAACGAGTCTTGACTAACAAGAAATGACTCTCTATGATTATGTGTGTATGCCACAAAGTTTCATGTTTTAAGTTATGATTATTTTGATTACATTTCACTGCCATGATTTATCCCATGTTATGAAATTATGCTCTCTTTTGCAGGTTATGATTTCCAAAATGTTATGTTCTTATGAATACGATATGATTGATATTTCTTTTGTTTACCCTTACTGAGCATTTGAGCTCACCCTTTTATGTTTTCTTTTCCCCAGGATATAAAGAAAGGTTTTAGGTTAAAAAAGGATGATATTTATAGGAGATGGTGAAGATCTTTCACCACGATTAGAAGATTACTTTCCGAGTTTCCAAAGACACTAAACTATTACGATCCATGTGTGTGTTTTTTTTTGTTATGTACAAAGTATTCCACAAATGTAATGTAATGTCCATGTACGTCAAGTTTCGGGTCTCTACGAGGGCGGGTTGGGGGTATCTGGGTTGTGGGGGCCGCAGGACGGCGCGGGGGGCGCGGGGCTACGCGTGGTCCATGGGGGCCTCGGGGGACATGGGGGGGGGGTTCAGGGTCCATGGGGCGGCATGCAAGCCATAGGTCCGCACGTGGTCCGTAGGGCGTCGTAGGGGTAGCAGGGCGGCGCGGCGACCCAGTCTTCTTCTTCACGTGGCACGGTCGCATGCCGGCCCTTCGTCACTGTTCTCTTCCATCAGGCAATGAGGCTTCCCCAACGACTTTGCCGCGACTGGCCTCGGTGCCAACCACCATTCTCATGCCCCACCGGTGTTTCTTTCCATCCTCCTCCATTAGTAAGCATGCAAAAAATAATCACAAGAATTGCATAGAGGTTGGGCCATGTTTGTTTGTCCCTCTCTCTCCACGTTAGAGCAGTAGCAAGTAGTTATAATTACTTCTTGATTTAAGATGATTTGTCAAGAACGGGTAAGGGGGAAAAATTAGAACAAACACCCTAAATAGAAGGTTCAGTGATGTTTTCATGAGAATGAATTTGAATATGTCGACGTTCGTCGCACCAGCCACACGCCCCTGATCCTGGGCCCGTTCGTTGGTTCATCATATAATCGCTCTTCGATGGAGGTTGTTCTTAATTGGAGAGTAGTCATCCAAACTCTCCCCTTCTCCTTCGCCAGCCAAATCCTCTCAAAGTAAAGAGGTGCCAATATAATTTAAATTTTCTTGATTAATTATGTTGGCACATTGGCATAATTAATTATCTCAATTAATTGACTCAATAAAATAAAAAATGATGGCATAATTAATGTTGGAGGGATTCCATGGGTTAACTCGTCATTAATGGGGGAGTTCAAGGGGCTTCCCCCATTAAGGGTGTTTGGGTGGCCCCCACCATAAGAATTAAAACTGGGGGTTTTAGGCTCGGGTGGTCCTCACCACCATAACCCATGTTGAGGCATTTCAAAAATAAAAATGTTAAAACATTTTTATTTTATTTTATAGTTTCAAGAAAAACAAAAAAACTAAATTTCACCCTCAACCCACTAAGTGTGAGGTGAAGGTATCCTTAAGTGAAAATTGGTACTGTTAGTTCAATGGTGCCCTTGGATTTCCATTCTGAGTACCGAATTAAATGTTACCAAAACCCACTCACATGTTTACTGAAAGTACCCGAAAAAAGTTCCAAATTGTATTATGGGCCCTCTGGACATCAGAATCACACACCGTCAATTTTATTGGACTTTTAAAATACCCATATAATTGAAAAAATTACATGGAAATTTTAGGTCTTTACATTCTCCCTACCTCTGGGATTGGTGTCCCTGAAATCCACATCACAAAACTTGGAAAACATGTGGGGGTACTGAGCATGAATCTAATCCTCCCGCAACCATGTGCTCTCATTGATGTTCTTGTGCTACCAGCGAATGTGCACCAGAGGTATCAACTACCCACAAAGGACCCACTCATATCGATCCTCAATATCTATTGGAACCTTCGTAAAAGTATCTCCATCGTCAATGTCCAGCTCGTCGTGGTCGATTATGTGAGAAGGGTCAAGCATGTATCTCCTCTGCTGGGATACATGGAAGACATCGTGCACTCGGTGCAACTGAGGGGGAATTTAAAATCATTAAGCCACATTTCCTACTCTAATGAGGACCTGGATGGGTCCAATAAACCTCGAAGATAACTTTTTTCCTTGGCCAAATCTCTGTAAACCTCGACGGGGTGATACCTGTTGAAAGACGTGGTCACCATCCTCGAACTCTAGAGGTTTATATCTTCTATTGGAGTAGAACTTATTCTTTCTCTATTCATTCTTCATACACTCTTGGATGATCTACACTTTCTATGTGGTAGCTCATAACATCTTTGGCCTCCCAAGTGCTGACTCCCCTAGGTCAGTCCTTCACAAAGGTGATCTGCAAGGTCGTCCGTACAACACCTTCAAAGGTGACATACAAATGGTGTAGTGATAGCTATTGTTGTACAAAAATGACCCCAAGGGCCAATGATCCTACCAGCTGCAGCCGAAGTAGAGGACACAAGCATGCAACATATCCTCGAGGGTCTGAATGGTCTACTCAGTCTGGCCATCCGTGTGAGGATGGAAGTTGGTGCCCAGACGAAGTTGTGTCCCGAAAGCCTCCTACAACCCCTTCCCTAGCTGGGAAGTAAAACGTGTATCACGATCAGAGACCATCATCGAGTGTACTCCATGTATCCGAACAATCTTTGGCACATAGAGTCGTCTCATGATCTCTAATAAACCATGCTCTCTAATTGGTAGAAATTGGTCCGACTTGGTGAGTCATTCAACGATCGCCCACATAGAATCATGACCTCTAGATGTACCTGGAAGTACTATCACTAATTCCATGGATATCTAATCCCACTTCCACTCTGGCACCTCTAAAGGCTAAAAACTATTGTTGGTACCTGATGCTTCACCTTCACTAGGTGACAATTGAGGCACCAAGTGACAAACACTACTAATACTTTCTTCATTCTCATCCACCAGTACTCTCATCGGATAACTTGTTACATCTTCGCCACTCTTAGATGTATGTCTAGTGGGGATGTGTGGAACGCCCACAACACTTCCTCCCGAAGCGACACAAATACCACGGTTCATCCTCTGAAAATGATGGGGTTCTCCCTACCTTCAGAAAATCCATCAGGTGCATGTCCTGTAGATATCTGAACATGTCGAGGCTCGTAGTTAGTGTCCACATGCTACGCCTCCCTAACTCACTGACGGAGTGGGGGATGTGACTATCATAGACTGGAGGAAAACCTACTCTATCTCGATCCACAAAGGATATCTGCAAAGCAGCCACCTGCTCTGTCGCCGCACCTAGTAATTGTATACCATATATCCCTCTGAGTGCATCTTCTAAAACATTCCTCTTCCCAAGAGTATATACAATCTCAAAGTCATATTCCTAGAGGAAATCATGAAATTTTCAATGTCTCAGGTAAAAGTACTCTTGAGAGAAGATATACCTGAGACTCTTGTGATCAGTGTATACTATAAATCATTCACCCATCAAATAGAGCGACCACATATTTAGTGGAAAGAGCACTGCATCTAACTCTTGGTCATGGGTAGAATAGTTGTACTTGTCATTCATTGTATCAACTCATAAAATCTTTGCTGGAACTTGTTCTTACACATGAAAGACTCCACATTTTTCTACAAATTTGACAAAGGTGTTTCTACCCAGGAGAAGTCAGGAACAAATCTCTGGTAGTACCTTTCCAAAGTAGACGTCTGTCACCCTTCAAGGAGGTATTCCTGGAAAAATATTTTGAAAATATGTACCCATGCTCTGCCACTCTTTTTTGGATCTGAAAAGTCAAAATACTTATGCATGAGTTTATCTTGTGCTGCCCGAGATTCCTTTTTTGACAACCATGGAAAACCCCATTCCAATGTTATAGGTAAACCACATCCTTTGTTCCCAGTACAGTCAATCTAAGAATGAAATTTAGATGTTTAGTCCATACCCAAAATAACGTCATAATGACTCGACGCTGTAACGCCCCGACCCCAGCTAACCAGAGTCAGTGCATTACTTCGTAACATTGGCATGATCACAAAATATCAAGTCTCGAAAGACCGATTAGTTTAGTAGCCTTGGAAACACTAGATACATTCATAAATGTTACATTACATCACAAAGTGAAAAACTATAATAACATAGTCTCCATAGTCCACACTTCTATCCTCTTTGGACTATCCCTACAGGTCATTCATAAAATACTTCTTCACATCCTGGAAAATATTAAAACATTGAAAGGGGTGAGCTCAGATGCTCAGTAAGGATAACAATATTGCGGAAGCTTTCATAAATAAAAACTAACAATTAAGGAAATGTATAACTAAACAAAAGCCTTATTAAACTTGAACTTCAGCATAATATGGCAAAAGTAAAATCAAATAATGCCACTTACTTACTCACATGGATATTCTACTAGACGAATAATCACATGAAATATCTATAACCACTTTCATAATGAGGGAATGTATAATTCCAGACATTCAGAAACATTTTGTCAAGGCCTCAGCCAAGACATCTAAAATGATTAAGGCCTCGGCCTAAACCATAAATCAAATTCGGAAAGGGCCTCAGCCAAATCCACGTCTAGTTGTCTCATGAGACCTACCGATGCATCGAGGAGCTCTAGCGGGCTCCACCCGTCACTTATTAAGTCCAATACATTCCTCATATGAATAGGTTTAAACATATCATAAACCTTAACATAATCATATCACATAAAACATGCATAAAGGAAACATAACATTTCCACATTTCAATCACAAGATATCAATACAAAACATTGATATAATAAAAACGCTTTCAAAACCATTTTCAATACCAAAATAAAATAAAGTTAAAACTTTGTATTTATTTTTCATTAAAAAAAAGTGATGGCTTGTAGAGGAAGCCGAAATTCAAATAATGGTCACGGCGGCGGAGAAGTCATTGTCGCCGCATATGTACGGAAAGAAAAACATTCCCTTTTTTTCGTTTAGTAAAACTCTTCATATAAAAAAATATTCCTTTTGAATAAACCAAAAAGTCAAAGGGGTTTATACACGGTATAAAAGAAAGTTGTGCATAAAACCAAATATGCCTCAATGAAAGAAGATTGAGACGAAGTCCTTAAAAAGATCATTTTTAAAATAAAAGAGATATATTATGTGTATTAACTATAGGTACACATATAGAAAGTAAATATACAAAATATGACATAATAATATCATGACATAATTTGAATGTAGGAGATTAACCCAAAGAATGGAAGTTGGGTTAAGAAATTCCCTTACCTTGTGTCCGACTTGATTCGACCGTTCTTTAACCTGCTGAATAATAAACTAGAGTTAATATCTACATTATTAAAAACATTTTTCAAGTTCATTATCCCTTTTATATCACTTATTACAATGTTATGAACATTATGTAATTATTTAAGTTAATAACGGTCGTTTTGTCAATCTTTGGTACTTGAGTTAAAAATAGACTTCTTATAATTACGAGTTGTTCATGTGGTGAAATATCCATTATATCCAGAATTATATTCATGATATAGATATCATATATCTCATATATATCCAGTATATACATTCATTCATAATATTACATGACATTTAGAGGTAAGAAATGAAATGCACCGTTCATGGAGACGGAAAGCCGTACGTACGCATGAACGCTACTTTCATTTCTATTTCGTATTTAATGGAACGAAATCATAATGATATAAATGTATAATATAATTCCAGTATAATATAGTGTATAATACCATTTAATCCATCCTTTATACATCCCACATATGGTATTAACGATTCAAATCACTTTGAGGGGGCGGTAGTCCGCACTTCCAAAAATGAAATTATCGCATTTTACCCATAATGGAAATCATAAAGTATGCCATAAATGAGAAATACAGAAGCATAAGTAAAACATAAACATATTTTGTATCATATATAAATATAGTGACATCTTAATGGCCACCTTTGAAGGTGTTATATGAGTGTTGAACAATCATCGTTTCGTGAGGCAGAAATTCGCCATCCACAGAAACCGTATGTTCTTTAACCATTAGATGTAGGTGTGTGTAAGTGTAGCAAGAATCCTTCTTATAACAACATCCTAGTATATTGAGGATACTGGTGTTGTTACAAAATAAAATAATAAAAAGAGTTTACGGGGTTGGGGAAGCAAAATAAAACAAAAGAACATAAGAGAAAACACTACCTTTAAAACGGGTAACACTTTTTGATTTGAGTCAAAGGCTTACTTGGGAAGCATTCTGCCCAAAGTGAGGCTTCTAGGAGTAAGTTAGGGATGTTGGGAGAGTATTTGGGCAGAGTTTGGCCGAGCCAAATGGCTTGAAGGTGTGAATAAGGTGGGAGATGTGGGGGCCTTTTATAAGTGGAGAGGAGGGGCACTTTTGGAAAGATTGAAATGTTACATTATTATACAATGCTTTTCGGATTCTAAAGGTCCCAAACTTATATAATTCGTGGCTAAGGTGATAAGTGTTCTAAATCTCTTCATTCAATAGGCTTTGGACAATTTTAAGCCTTGGATTTTTCATTATCGTCTCATTTTATTTAAATCGTTAAATAATGAGGTCATCGCTGCATCATAATGATGTCATAAATAATTTAATTTATTTAATGTCTAAAAATTATAAAAAAAATACTATGATGTAGTAAATCTTTTTATATTTCTAATGAATATTTATAGTCAAAATATGGACTTCTGTAACCCCACTTAAAAATTGTTTTAGTAAAACAACTCATGTTTGTATCAATTTAATTTTAACATGAAATAAATATATATTAATGTCATTTTCCAACTAAAGTGGCTCAATGAGGTCCCCAAGTTGACCCATGGGTTGTCTTGGTCGGCCATGACTCATCCAATAGGAGTAGGACAAGTGTCATGCTCATCTCATATTATTAAAACATTATTTGTACCTTAAACTACACTAATTACCTCTAATCGCGATTAAGAACATAAAAGTTACTATTCACCAAAAAATTATTTTAATCTCATTGAACCACATTATACTTCTTAATGAAAATCATGTATGTCTGATTTTTGAAAATCAAATCACAGAAGTGGTAATATTTCATTTAAACGAAAAATCAGTTATTTAACTACCACTTAGTGGTTTCACTATTCATCAAAAATTGAAGTTTTTCAGAACAATGCCAAAATTTCACCCTAAGATATAATTGATATTCCGAATTCAAAAATGATGTCTATTTTATAAAATTCTAAATGTATAAGTTTCATTAATTAATTTTATAATTAATTCTCGTCGTCACAACAAATAGCGTGTTTTTAAGAAACAATTTATATCAAAAGATTGGCAATTGTTTATGTCCAATTTCAATGTTAAATTAATTCTAATGACCACCATTGGATAAAATGGTAAAAATATATTCTAATTATACTTTAAAACCACTAAATATTATAATTTATCACCATAAATTATTTTGATTAAAAAAGTTGTTTTAAGAATTTTAACTATTCATAAAAAAAATTGGAAGTTCTCAAAAAGTTACAAAAAATTCAACTTAGGATAATTTCGATATTACGAATACAAAAATGAAGTCCATTTTGAAATATAAAATTTCTATAATTTTAAAAAGTGGTTATTACTATTCATAATGGCTACTTTGATTAGTCGCGGTGTTTTAGAACTTGAAGTTGCATACAATGCAAGCTATTGCATTATTGAATGAGAAGCGTATCGTGGAAGCTCGGGGTGTTACATTCTCCCCTCCTTCAATAAATTGCATCCTCGCAATTTGAAATTTTTATTTGAAAATAAAAGGTTGAAAAGAGAAAATTCCTTTGAGGAAAACCCACATCGGAAATAAGGTTAATAAATATATAACATTAAATGAAAACAAGATAAGTACAAAGGTCACCCGAGATAGCCCATACTAGGATTCTATGAAAATATGGATATGGAGGAGAAACAAACCATCAAGGTCTAATGGAGAGTTATAGAAAACAGGATTAGGAGAACGTTTCACAATAAGAAAATCACAAACTTGTTATTGGTTAAACGATCATTGATTCCCCAGTAGGAAAAGTTAACCGACAACGTTTTTGTTTTAAGTTACCTTTTATAAAGTTGAGGAATTTATTTAGGAGATTTACTAAGAACGTAAGGGAATATGCATACTTTTTATGTATACTTTCATTATTTAATAAATTTTTACCACAAACCCACCTTTCACTCTAAAAGGTAATACAACTCAAAAATATTCTATTTATCCTAATTGTATAAAGTTCCAAATATTAACACATACCATTTAGATTAGTAAAACTATTTTGTAATAACCAGGGACTTCCTGTAGGCTAGTGGTAGGTAATAAAGGCTTGTCGCACTATGGTTGTGGGTTCGATTCCTGCAGCTTTGTCCGACGCGACAGGTTATGCCCCACCCTGCAGGTTGTCCTTTTCCTAAAACTATAGTATTATAATATTCCAAAAATAATCTTCAGAAATGTTTTAACCTTAAAAAATACTATTCAAAGTTCAACTTAATCCATCCCAACATTTATAGTTATCCAAAATTCCTCTGTCCAGACTTTCTCTAAAAGGTCCCTTAATTCCAAAATCAATTTATCAGATTCCCCAAACAAAGTAAAGTTTCTCTTATTGTCACATACTAAAAATATAATTACCTTCATGATATTAAAACCTTACTGAAATCAAAAAATACTACAGTACAATCCTTATATATATATCACATTATTCTAATAACCGAAATATAATCCATCAGTCCAAAAGCACCAATACATTAGTTATTCTGCTTCAACTGTAGTAAAAGCATAAGATTGTCCTTGATCCCTTGGCCTTTTCTGAGGTAAGTTTCCCTGATGCTTAGGACATTCATTTTCATAATGACCCATTTCTCTACAATTATAGCATTCAACTTTGATAGCCTCTTTCTTTCCCTTGCAATCACGAGCCTGGTGACCCTTTTCTACACATTTATAACAAACTCCCATTCCTTTTAGGCAAGTACCAGGGTGATTCTTCCAACAATTATCACATAATAGAAAATCCTTCTTTCCCTTTTTCCCTTTATCTGTCTCTTGTTCCACCGTTCTCTTCTTCTCTTGCTTTACTTTGTTATCATAAGACTTAGAGAATTCCTTTTCTGTCTTGATAGCACACGAGACAATATCTTCGTATGATGAGAAGGATTGTGATACTAAAGCTCGACAGAGAAATGGTTTTAACCCATCAAAGAAATGATCAATCTTACTCCTTGGGTGACGTATATAATCGGCAGCATGACTCGCTAACCTTGTAAAGTTGGCCTCATACTTTGCGACATTCTCATCCTCCTTTTGTCTCAGACTCAAAAATTGTCTTTCCATATCCGCTCGATGGTCTCGAGGAAAGTATTTTTCTAAGAACAACTCTTTGAACTCCTACCATTCCATGTCTTTAAATTCATCATCTTCCTTTGTGTTTTGAATTAGTGACCACCATTGATCGGCATCTCCAGTGAGTCGGTAAACTGCCATGACAACATTCTCCCTTTCACTACTCCCCAAGGCATGGAATATTTTCTCTAAGGAATTTATCCATTGCTCAGCTACTATAGGATTTGTACTCCCATTGAAGGTTGGCGGTTGTTGCCTCATGAAACGGTCTAGCATTGATCCTCCACATTGCGGATCAGGGTGCTCCATACGAGTAAGGTTGTTATTCATAACCTGCGTGAGTTGTCCCAGTACGGTGAGAAGCTGATCGGCACCAGTTGTATCACTAGCTCCACCATAATTATCCTGAGCAGGAGGGCAATCCCTACACGGAGTGCGTGCATTGATATGGTTTCCATTCCTTCCACTAGGCGCCATTTCTAAACAATGGCATAAACCAGATTAGTTTATGAATCAAAATACATAATTCCATACTTGTAAAATACTTAACATAAATTGAACTATTTATGGACATAATCCATAATCATAAAAAGAAATGTATTCTTTGAGGAAGTATATACTCATAACCCTTTATAGTGGTTTGTAAATAAATTGAGAATTATCCTAAGCATATCCCCCGGGAGTGTCGCAGCCAAGAGTGCAGCAAGGCCCATTGTCGTGCACCAGTTCCCGTTCAAGTCTAGCTCAAAGCGGTGTTTTCGGGTTTTACACCTAGGTACATCTGTGCCAGAGCCGCCTCTACCTGCTCGTATCCAGACAGGGATGTATTGCTCGGAAAACTCACCAAATATCTACAATACCAAAATTTTAGGAAGTTCTTCTATACTAATCATCAAAGTTCATCTTAGGTCTACGTGATCTAATTAGAGTTTGTCTAAATCTAGCTTCCAAGGTTAGTACTAAACTGCCTTTGAAACCAACTGTAACGCCCCGACCCCAGCTACCCAGAGTCGGTGCATTACTTCGTAACATTGGAATGATCACAAAAGATCAAGTCTCGAAAGAACGATTAGTTTAGTAGCCTTGGAAACACTAGATACATTCATAAATGTTACATTACATCACAAAGTGAAAAACTATAATAACATAGTCTCCATAGTCCACACTTCTATCCTCTTTGGACTATCCCTGTAGGTCATTCATAAAATACTTCTTCACATCCTGGAAAATATTAAAACATTGAAAGGGGTGAGCTCAGATGCTCAGTAAGGATAACAATATTGCGGAAGCTTTCATAAATAAAAACTAACAATTAAGGCAATGTATAACTAAACAAAAGCCTTATTAAACTTGAACTTCAGCATAATATGGCAAAAGTAAAATCAAATAATGCCACTTACTTACTCACATAGATATTCTACTAGACGAATAATCACATGAAATATCAATAACCACTTTCATAATGAGGGAATGTATAATGCCAGACATTCGGAAACATTTTGTCAAGGCCTCGGCCAAGACGTCTAAAATTATTAAGGCCTCGGCCTAAACCATAAATCAAATTGGGAAAGGGCCTCGGCCAAATCCATGTCTAGTTGTCTCATGAGACCTACCGATGCATCGAGGAGCTATAGCGGGCTCCACCCGTCACTTATTAAGTCCAATACATTCCTCATATGAATAGGTTTAAACATATCATAAACCTTAACATAATCATATCACATAAAACATGCATAAAGGAAACATAACATTTCCACATTTCAATCAAAAGATATCAATACAACACATTGATATAATAAAAACGCTTTCAAAAAGATTTTCAATACCAAAATAAAAGAAAGTTAAAACTTTGTATTTATTTTTCATTAAAAAAAGTGATGGCTTGTAGAGGAAGCCGAAACTCAAATAATGGTCACGGCGGCGGAGAAGTCATTGTCGCCGCATATGTACAGAATGAAAAACATTCCCTTTTTGTCGTTTAGTAAAACGCTTCATATAAAAAAATATTCCTTTTGAATAAACCCAAATGTCAAAGGGGTTTATACACGGTATAAAAGAAAGTTGTGCATAAAACCAAATATGCCTCAATGAAAGGAGATTGAGACGAAGTCCTTAAAAAGATCATTTTTAAAATAAAAGAGATATATTATGTGTATTCACTATAGCTACACATATAGAAAGTAAATATACAAAATAGGACATAATAATATCATGACATAATTTGAATGTAGGAGATTAACCCAAAGAATGGAAGTTGGGTTAAGAAATTCCCTTACCTTGTGTCCGACTTGATTCGACCGTTATTTAACCTCCTGAATAATAAACTAGAGTTAATATCTACATTATTAAGAACCTTTTTCAAGTTCATTATCCCTTTTATATCACTTACTACAATGTTATGAACATTATGTAATTATTTAAGTTAATAACGGTCGTTTTGTCGATCTTTGGTACTTGAGTCAAAAATAGACTTCTTATAATTACGAGTTGTCCATGTGGTAAAATATCCATTATATACAGAATTATATTCATGATATAGATATCATATATCTCATTTATATCCAGTATATACATTCATTCATAATATTACATGACATTTAGAGGTAAGAAATGAAATGCACCATTCATGGAGACGGTAAGCCGTACGTACGCATGAACGCTACTTTCATTTCTATTTCTAATTTAATGGAACGAAATAATAATGATAAAAATGTATAATATAATTCCAGTATAATATAGTGTATAATACCATTTACTCCATCCTTTATACATCCCACATATGGTATTAACGATTCAAATCACTTTGAGGGGGCGGTAGTCCGCACTTCCTAAAATGAAATTATCGCGTTTTACCCATAATGGAAATCATAAAGTATGCCATAAATGAGAAATACAGAAGCATAAGTAAAACATAAACATATTTTATATCATATATAAATATAGTGACATCTTAATGGCCACCTTTGAAGGTGTTATATGAGTGTTGAACAATCATCGTTTTGTGAGGCAGAAATTCGCCATCCACAGAAACTGTATGTTCTTTAACGATTAGATGTAGGTTTGTGTAAGTGTAGCTCGAATCCTTCTTATAAAAACATCCTAGTATATTTAGGATACTGGTGTTGTTACAAAAGAAAATAATAAAAAGAGTTTAGGGGGTTGGAGAAGCAAAATAAAACAAAAGAACATAAGAGAAAACACTACCTTTAAAACGGGTAACACTTTTTGATTTGAGACAAAGGCTTCCTTGGGAAGAATTATTCCCAAAGTGAGGCTTCTAGGAGTAATTGAGGGATGTTGGGAGAGTATTTGGGCAGAGTTTGGCCGAGCCAAATGGCTTGACGGTGTGAATATGGTGGGAGAGTTGGGGGCCTTTTATAAGTGGAGAGGAGGGGCTCTTTTGGAAAGATTGAAATGTTACATTATTATACAATGCTTTTCGGATTCTAAAGGTCCCAAACATATATAATTCGTGGCTAAGGTGATAAGGGTTCGAAATATCTTCATTCAATAGGCTTTGGACAAGTGTAAGCCTTGGATTTTGCATTATCTTCTCATTTTATTTAAATCGTTAAATAATGAGGTCATCGCTGCATCATAATGATGTCATAAATAATTTAATTTATTTAATGTATAAAAATTATAAACAAAATACTATGATGTAGGAAATATTTTTATCTTTCTAATGAATATTTATAGTCAAAATTTGGACTTCTGTATCCCCACTTAAAAATTGTTTTAGTAAAACAACTCATGTTTGTATCAATTTAATTTTAACATGAAATAAATATATATTAATGTCATTTTCCAACTAAAGTGGCTCCATGGGGTACCCAAGTTGACCCATGGGTTTTCTTGGTCGGCCATGACTCATCCAATAGGAGTAGGACAAGTTTCATGCTCATCTCATATTATTAAAACATTATTTGTACCTTAAACTACACTAATTACCTCTAATCGCGATTAAGAACTTAAAAGTTACTATTCACCAAAAAATTATTTTAATCTCATTGAACAACATTTTACTTCTTAATGACAACCATGTATGTCAGAGTTTTGAAAATCAAATCATAGAAGTGGTAATATTTCATTTAAACGAAAAATCAGTTATTTAACTACCACTTAGTGGTTTCACTATTCATCAAAAATTGATGTTTTTCAGAACAATGCCAAAATTTCACCCTAAGATACAATTGATATTCCGAATTCAAAAATGATGTCTATTTTATAAAATTCTAAACGTATATGTTGCATTAATTAATTTTATAATTAATTCCCGTCGTGACAACAAATAGCGTGTTTGTAAGAAACAATTTATATCAAAAGATTGGCAATTGTTTATGTCCAATTTCAATGTTAAATGAATTCTAATGACCACCATTGGATAAAATGGTAAAAATATATTCTAATTATACTTTAAAACCACTAAATAGTATAATTTATCACCATAAATTATTTTGATTAAAAAAGTTGTTTTAAGAATTTTAACTATTCATAAAAAAATTGGAAGTTATCAGAAAGTTAAAAAAAATTCAACTTAGGATAATTTCGATATTACGAATACAAAAATGAAGTCCATTTTGAAATATAAAATTTATATAATTTTAAAAATTGGTTATTACTATTCATAACGGCTACTTTGATTGTCGCGGTGTTTTAGAACTCAATGTTGCGTACAATGCAAGCTATTGCATTATTGAATGAGAAGCGTATCGTGGAAGCTCGGGGTGTTACAGATGCAACCACCAAGAGGTTCCAACCGAAAATCTCAACTCAAGGGTCAGATCACACAGTCTGTGTATGTGTGGTTATCGAGTCTCCTCCCAAAGGTATCTGCAAACCTGAGGTTCAAGTCAATGGTTTAACCGGAAACCCTATGTCATGGACAATATTCTTGGAAGGAAGGAATGATTGGTACCTATGTCTATTGATATGGCGTTTAGTAGTAGACACACACCGTACCTCGAATCATTCCTAGAGCCCTTGGGTCGCACTCCTTTAATGCATGTAATAATTATCTTCCCCCTGTCCTCCAGCTCCGTAGGCCTAGTGGGGTTAACAAAAAGCGGGGTGGTCGTGACATGTCGAAATGTACACCACCTCATACTGCTCTCCTAGATCTTCTCCTATGTCTGCCACCCTATAGATTCATCTGTCCTTATAGAAGACTAGAATCAAGGATCATTATGAGATCATCTGGTGTCCCTAGCAGTCAAAAACCTCTCACTATGGCCTCCAGCCAATCTTTAGCTACATTTGTGTCTGTATCAACCCAAAATATGTGTGGCCTCGGGTGCTGGAACTCGGGAAATGCGCTAAAGTGGCATGCAACCTCTATTAGGGCTGGTGGCATCGGTGGCCTAATGGGTAATGGTACTGATGGTGCCTCCGCTGATGCCTCTACTGGGAGAGGGACCTCCATCAAGGCCTCATAGCTCGGTGGGATATCAGTGCATACTATATTCAGAACACCACGTGGTTATTTTCCTGGAGGCATCCAAAAAAGACATAGGTGTTCCATGGTCAATAATTTATACTTGGTGAGTGAACTTGAATAGTTCACAAAGAAGACTCTTGAAAACATACATGCAATCTGTGTTTTTATGCACCGAGTCAAAAATCAGATGTTAGGGTCCTGGTGTATGGATATGTTGGTTGTCACACCAAAATTGGATTACCTAAACTGATAACCACACCCACTAAACATAACACTATTGATGTTAAAAAGATCAGAGTTCAATATTCTATGGTAGGGCTGACTCCTATAAATCCAATTTGTCACAACCCTCCCCCAGGGCCCGTGCCAAGACTACCACAAGCCTGTCTTCCATAGGCTAGGGGTTGGAGACTACCATCAAAAAATGTATTCCCTAAAATTGGGAAGACATTACGTTTAAAACCTATAAACACACCCAACCAAACATATAGTAAGATACGAACACAAGAAAACTGTATAGCAAAAAAAGTACTGAAAGTAAGAGGGGACGGAATACAATCTCAATAATAAAGGTACATGTACAACTGAAATACAATAAAACTAAAGAAAGAGAAAACCAGCTATTAGGTCATCCTCTGAGGTTCCTATTGAACGTGTAGGTACATATCGCCTCCTCATCACTCCACATATTCCAGTCTCTTCTACGTACAGACTCACTGTAGGGTCCACCTCTGGGCACCATCCATTCCTGGTACCCTCGCCCTCAGTCAGCGATTTTCGTTGTTTTCACCAAACAAAAAAAGGTGTGTGCATATCCCATGCAGGGGTGTGTATAAAGATACTCAGTAGGGACCACGAGACCCTCAAGGTCATACAAAATCTATAAAGGATAAACCACATAGCATGATATGAACTGACAACCCTAATTTGGTATATGTCTATAAATATACCTAAGTTATCATGTATTCCCATCTCAATCATGAGGAAACACAGAGTACATCTCAAAATCCCAATCTCAACTATTCCACAAAGGAAGAAGTACCATGAAGGTAAGTACCACACAGGTACACCACACAGAAGAATACCACCAAGGTATTACCACAAAGGAAATTACCACCCAGGTACGGACTCCGCTCACACTAGGTATAACATAGGTACAATTGTAGATATTATTAGATATAACTACTAAATCATCTTACTCTATTAAGAGGAAGACCCATGAAATATTTTAAATCATCATATGACCCACTGACGGTCGTAGTACATCGTCAAACCCACATAAGATCCTAGTAACACATCAGACACACACATGATCCTAGTACATCGTTAGACCCACGATGGATCCTAGTACATCGTCAGTACGTCGTTAGACCACACAGGATCCTAGTACACCATCAGTACATTGTTAGACCCACAAAGGATCCTAGTACATCGTCAGTAGGTCGTCATACCCACACATGATCCTAGTACATCGTCACTACATTGTGAGACCCACATAGGATCCTAGTACATCGTCAGTACGTCATCAGACCCACATAGGATCTTAGTACATCTTCAGTACATCATCAGACCCACATAGGATCCTAGTAAATCGTCAGTATGTTTTCAGACCCACAAATGATCCTAGTACAGCCTCAGTACATTTTCATACCCACATATGATCCTAGTACATATTCATTACATCTTCAGACCCACACTAGACCCTAATACATACCAAGTACATCGTTAGACACACACATGATCCTAGTAGATCCTTAGTACATCTTCAGACCCATACAGGATCATAGTACATCCCTAGTACATCGTCAAACCCACACAAGATCCTAGTACATCCTCAGTACATCATCATACCCATACAAGATCCTAGTACATACTCAGAGCCAGATATAGGGATCCCACACTATGGTTTCTCATCTCCAAGAGAGTCCACTACTCAAGATAATGGTAGATAATCCAACTACCACGAAGTCACATGATGAAGTATTCTAATGGTCTACCACATAATAGGGGTCTCAACGCAATAAAAAGTGCATCAATCGAACACACGGTGTGTATGTTATTGGACTTTTTGTCCGGAGGGCCCGATTGGATTCTTGCTTGATCCAGCATGAACATACCCCAACTTATCCAAAAGAAAAATGGGGTAAACCAAAAGGACCTTGTTTCTCCAAGGTTTCCAGCATCGTAGATGGTTTGACAAACAGAAACTCGGTGCCAATGTTATGGCCAAATGAGTTGAAATTTGTCGAAGCTAGTCTGGGTCAGCTCTGACCCAGCCCGAACCGGACTGGGCCGAACTGAATGGGTTCGGGTCAGCCTGGCCCATTCGGATTGATCCAGCCTGATGGCGGGGTGGCTGTGGTGCAGCGCGGGGGCCATGGGGTGGCGCAGAGGCCGTAGTGGGGAACGAGGGCTGCGGGGCGGCGCGGGGGTCGCAAGGAGGAATGGGGCCACGGTGGGGCGCGGGGGCCCTGGTGCGGCACAGGGGCCCCAGTGGGGCGCGGGGGGCATGGAGCGGCGCGGGGGCCATGTGGCAGCCTGGGGGCCGTGGGGCGGCGCGGGGGCCCCGAGGCGTGATGTGGGCTGCAGCGCGTTGCAGGGGCTACGAGGCGGCGAATGGTCAGCGGTCCGGCGTGGCGGCCGTGGGGTGGCGTGAGGGTCGCGGTGCGATAGTCTGCCATAGTTGACCCGCTCAGCCTGCCATCTTCCCTCCACCGTTGTGGCACAAGCCACGGTTCACTTCCGTCAGCGGTGCGGTTGCGCCGACGCCTTCGTTGCATCCGGCCATGGTGTCAGCCACCATTCTTGTGCCCCACTAGTGTTGGTTGCCATCCTCTTCCATCGTGAAGAACAAAAAAAGTAATCACATTAATTTCAGAGAGGTAGGGTCATGTTTATTTCGCCCGCACTCTCCGCGTTAGATCGGTAGCATGCGACAATAATTTCTTCTTGATTTACGAATAATTTTCAAGAACGGTTTAGAGGGGAAAACTTCAAACAACCACCCTACCAAGAAGGTTCGTTGATGTTGGTGTGAGAAAGAATTCAATGATGTCAACGTTCATCGCCCCCACTTCACACCCCCGATCCCAGGCCTGTTCGTCAGTTCATTGGATAATCGCTCTTCGATGGTGGTTGTTCTTCATTGGAGAGTAGTTCTCTAAGCTCTCCCCTTCTCTTTCGCCAACCAAATAATCTCAAAGGAAAGAGGTGCCAAAATAATTTAAATTGTCTAGATTAATTATGTTGTCACATTGGCATAATTAATCGGCTCAATTAATTGACTCAATTAAATGACTCAATTAAGTGAAAAGTATGTGCATAATTAAAGTTGTAGGGAGTCAATTGGATAACTATTCATTAATGATGGATTTCAAGGTTTTTCTCTCATTAAGTGGGTTTGGGTGGTCCCCACCACTACAATTCAAACTGGGGGATTTAGGCTTGGGAGGCCCCCACCACCATAACCCATGTAGAGGAGTTTCAAAAACAAAAAAGTTAAAACCTTTTATTTTATTTTATTATTTCATGAAAAACACAAAAAGTAACTTTCACCCTCAACCCACTACGGACGAGGTGAAGGTCTCTTTAAGTGAATATCAGTGCTATAAGTTCAAAGGTGCCCTCAGATTTCTATTCCGAGTACTAGTTTAAATGTTACAATAACCCACTCGCATGTTTACTAAACGTACCCAAAAAAATGTTCAAAAATTCATTCCGGGCACTCCGGACCTTAGAATCACGTGCCATCAATTTTCACAGACTCATAAAATTCTGATATAATTAAAAACTATTATATGGAAATTCTGAATCATTAAATTTCCATCTTCATAAAATTTATTTTCTTTGATGCTTCCATTACCTGTTTTCAATGTTATTTTTTAAGTAAATGGATTTTCATAAGGATTTGTGATTTTTTTCAAAAAAATTATTTTAAATTTGAAAAGGCTATTTTCATCATCAAATGTTTTAAATGATATTTAATTATTCCTTTATAAGATTCCAAGGTTATTTTTTAAAAAATGCATTTAAAAATGTTTTATTCTTAAAAAAGTGTTTTACAAATTGGATTAGATATTTTCCTAAATAAATGTTTTAGTTAATCAATAATCATACCATTATAATTTTCTAAATTTTTTTCAATGAAATTGATTATGAAAATAATTAAGAATTTGTAGTTTTAAAAAGAGATTTTAAATATGGAAATATTATTTTTCTTTAAGAAATGTTCCAAGTGATATTTCAAAATCATTTTCCATATATATTTACAGACAATGCTGTTTTTTATTTTATTACTGGTTATATGATCCTTAGATTAAATTTTTATCCTTTCTTGAATGGTCTATGATTATGATAAAAAGGTGTTTGTGAAACCTATTTCTCATCCATTGGTTATACCTTAATAAAATTTTTATATAACTTGGTTAATTTTCGAAGGATAATGCAATTATGAAATGGTGAACTGATTATGAAACCATTTTATTTTACACATGTTCTGATTTGGTAATATATTTTTGAAACCCATTTCATTTCATGGGGTTTTTTATGATTAATTTGGTATGGCCTTGTAGAACATGTATGTATGGTTTTCATTATGTTATCAGTGAGACCTATATCTCCTTATAATGAATTATGTAATTATAGACATCTCATTAGATAAATATGACTTGAATGGTGGGAAAATCCAATTCAGTAAGGTACATTGTTCAGTATTATATTGTTTGGCGTAAACTTTATAATACTACGATGGTTTAGGGAGTGAACTAATTTTTCTTAGATAGCCTTGGAAATGATCCTTGACTACTATAGAAATTATTTTATGTGATTATTTATATTCCATAATTCCATGTATTGTGATAATTTTATGATCTCATTGCCCATGTTCTTTGATTTACATATGATTCATGTCTTATTAACTACCAATATGTATTCCATGACTCATTATTTTCTATATCACCGACATGTTTTGGTAATTAACACTTTTTTATGAATTCTAGGTTTATAATATTATTGGGAAATGTTTGGGGATGTTTTGGTGGGTATTTTACATGTTTTGGGGGACATTTATATAGGATAATGGTTTTTTCATGATTAGTACAAACTGTGTAACACCTCCTAGGAAACGTTGAATCTAAAATAGTGATCACTATTTAGGAGTACGATTTGGATAAACTAGACATCCACCCATGAGAATGTATACAAGTATGTAGAGGGGGAATAACATTTTTGGAGAATGGTTGATCTAACTGTTTGAGCCTACCAAATAGTAAGTGTTTAAGGTAGTGGCTAGTGCATGTTTAGAGAACATTTTTCATAACCATGAAACATCAAAATTCAATTCTAATTTTGTGTATATAATCCTAATTCCCCCCTAAACCATTATTTTCTCCTCTAAAATATACTACATGAGATCTTCTACCTCGTAATGCAATGGATACATTTACCTTCAATCCAAAAGTTATATATTGGTGAATCTCAATGTGTTTACTATAAAGAAATATGATCTTCAAAACATGAAATATATATCATTAAATATATTGCTAACCTGTTTATGTTGAACTTAATGTTTCTAGGTATTTGGGTACATGAGTGATTTCATACACCTCTAGGAGTGGTCATCACATCCTCATGGGTTTATTCGATGATAAGATAATGACATGAATTGATAAAAATGACATTCCTATATGATTGCATATTTTATTTAGTAATGATTTATGATTTGGTGAAAATGTATTCATTTTTGAAAATAGATGAATATGAATTTATTTTCAAAACCATGGTTGAATTGACTGAAATGTTTTGAAAATGGAAGTTTCTGAATTTTGGAATTTAATTTTGGGATATCTGTGATGTGGTAAATTTGAAATTTCTGATAGTTTAGTCTCTAGAGTGTAATAATAAATAGTTTTTTATATAAAAAAATTCAACTATTTTAACATAATGAAAACCAATCTGAACAAGCTACTGAAAATGTGGTTGCACCTGAGATATAGTTGAACAAACTATTTTTTCAGAATGTAGTCCATTATTTTGAATTCATGGTTAGAGGGAACATAAGATTTTAACCAAGGAAAGTGGATCATTTTATTCATTTCCAAAAGAATAATCTATCCATATTTTAGGGTTATTTAGAAGTGGAGAATGTGGATGTGTGGCTGAATAGGATCAATAGAATATTGGATTTCCTTGGAACACCAGATGCGTTTAAATAACTGTTTGAAATGTAATTGCTAATAGATATAGTTGGTCGATGGTTGGATTTAGTAGTTCATGATAAATTGGAATATGTAATTTCATTATAAGATTTTAAATAATTGTTTGAAAAACAATTATATGCTCACACGTTCAGAATTACTAGAACAATGGACTTTTTCTGATAGAAGAAGTAGAATATCTTTGTAATAGTGTATGAGGCTAAATTCAAAAATTAAGCCCACTTTTCACCTACTATTATATCAAGTTCATCCTTTAAATCTTGAATTTATGAACTAGTGTCAATTCCATAAATTCGATAAAAAAATTGTTTTTGTATCAAAAATTATACAATGATACTCGGTAGAGAAATTGTGTAAGAAAGAGACGTCTAAAAACTATGGGTGGGGGGAAGAATGTTAATACCAATAGGAATGGTTGGGAACTCTAATACTGTGGAAAAAATGGATGAGTGATACATTTTTTAAAATTAGATGAAAGACATAGAAATGGATAGTAGGATTGGTAAATATTCTTCAAAAACTAAAGAGTATGTCAGGATTTTATCAATGTGATTCTTTCGAGGACAAGAACCATGATTGTACAACACCACATAGAGAATGATGTAACTTCAGCATCATGGGGGTATCATTAGATCTATTATTGCAGTTCCCCAGGGTTGGGTTATGGGGATACCTCTCATGTTTCACATTCATCATATGCTTTGATGGGATGAGTGTAGATGAATAATTATCATTATTAGAACTAAAAATCCTTTTCAATTCAAGGAATACCAAGACTCCTCAACCAATTCAATCACTACAGGGTATTAATGAGCACAATACACCATGTACGGAATTATATAGAGTTGATAAATTAATCATAGATGATAAATATAGACCATAAATAGTGACATGTTTGAATCATTTAAAATTAACACTTATCCAAGATTTATATTACATGGGTTCATCCCATTAATTTATTTCTTATCTTTCTATTTATCTTCAGGGTTTGCAGGTTGATATAATCCCTACTATTTTGAAACATCAAAATAATATTTGAAAAATAGAACATTCATCCTTTTTTTCAAATCATGTTCTATTACTTTCAATGGGGTTGAATAGATTTTAGATTTCACTATGCATGAGATGGATGTGTCTGACATAATACTAGGTATAGATTATTTGATCAGGTTCAAATATAATTTAAATTATTATACCCAATGGGTTGGTTTTACCATAGATAAAGTCATCGGGAATCTATTTATAGTAGATCGAATGGTTAAAGAAGGTGTAGTGAGATGGTTGGAACCAAAAGTTAGAAATCTCCCATACCATTTGGTTTTGTTATCCTTGGAATCTATGGATAAGATTATATGTAGATATTTTATCATTGAACTGGACCTGTTTTTGAAGTTTTTTACTAAATGTATCTCAGGGTTCCCACCAAAAATATAATTGGAGTTTAAAATTGATCTCTAACCATGGACCAAAACTATCTCACTTCAATGTATAAGATATAACCAATATATTTAGGGGGGTTGGAATACTAGTTTGAATATTTGGGACGAAAGTGGTTCATTTTCACAAGTACATCTATGTGGCCAACACATATTTAGTTTGTATAAAAGGTTGATGAAATATTATGTACCATATATATTATTATAATTAAAAATAAGTTATTATATAGAATCAGTATCCTCTTCAATGAATTGAGGATCTGTTTGATCACTTGAGGGGAGATCAATGGTTCTATAAAATTCTCGTTCATTCTGGATATCACGAACTATGGGTTCATAAGGATTATATTTTAAAGATAACATTAAATATTAAATATGGATATTAAAAGTATGTGGTATGGCCTTTTGGTCTAATGAATTTGCAACTCATATTTTGTAAATTTATGAAATAGATATTTCAATTGTAAATGGAATATTTTGTAGTGGTGTTTGGGATGACATAATGGTTTATTCAAGGATAATAGATGTGCATGAGAAACAATTTGCATTAGTGTTTTGTATCTTTTTGGATCTTTTTCTACATGTAAAACATTCCATGTCTAATTTATGGATATAAGAGGAATATTTAAATTGTTATGTTACCTATGAAGAAGTTTTTTATATGTATCTAAAAAATATATTGGTTGTGAGCCCTTGGCAACATCCAATGAATATATTTAATAAATGAATTTTCATTATCCAAGCTGGTTATTACCAACATTCTATTCATGACTATTCACAACTAGATTCATAAAAGGCGGGTTTGACATGGAAAAATATTCTATTATATTAGAATATTGAATGTTAAAATTATTTTCAAGAAAATAATGGTAACCTTACAACAACATAGGCCTTGATATTTGTATATTCAAGAAAACTTTATCTAGTGTATTTTACAGCTTTAGGATCTGGGTTACTATATATTATCATGCAAGGATATCATGTTGGTGCTTATGCGTCACGAAAGTTATGTTTTCTTGAGAGAAACTACCCAAAACACTATTTTGAATTAACTAATTTAGTACATTCTTTGAATATATGGATTAATTACCAAATTTTCAATAAATTAATGGTTTTTATGTATCATAAGAGTTTGGAACACATTTTCCCACAAAGATATTTTAATATGAGATAAATAAGATTTATGGATTATCTCTAAATGTTTGACTTTAAATTGATGTATCCACTGGGTAATATAAATTTGGTGATTGATGAATGAAACAAAATCTTGTATAGTTAGTTAGAAAAAGTTGTAATAAATAAATGGTAAATGATGGGGGTTATATCTGACATTCCCTTTAATTATGAAGACTATGGTAGTTTTTTAGATTTAATTTTTATTTTATTTGTTATTTTTTTAGTTGAGAAGATTATAGAGGAATATAAATCTAATTCAAAATGTGCTTTTTTGTGGTGAAAACTAATTATTGGGGAGAATGTTAAGGGATGAAGTTTGATGATAGTTCAGTTTTTTTGGTTTAGAGATCATATGATTATATCTTTTTCTTTTCACGAACATATTCTTCTATCATACCACCATTCGAGATGGTTTGTTCATCCTAAACTATATAATATGTATAAAGAATTAAAATTACAATTTTGGTTGTATGGCATGAAAATAAGAGTGCATGAGTTTTTTTAAGATTCCTAGAATGTCAACAGACATTGGCATGGAACCAGAGGCCAGTGGGTATGTTGCAGTCTTTAATGATTCCCTATGGAAATGATAGGAGATAGTCATCGATTATATAACAAGTTTCCCATGTACTATTGGGAAAAACGAATTCATATTGGTAAATCTGGATCAGAACAAAAATTCAAACATTTTACCCCTATTTTAAATACTTTTATGGTGGAGGGATTAACATAAATATAAATTCGAGAAGAGGTAAAAAGTCATAGTGTACTCATTTAGATTGTCTCATATAGAGGCCAATGGTTTACATATAATTGATAGATTTCCTTGCAAGAATCCCTTGGAACACAATCGACTATAATAATGATATGTCATCCATAGAAGGATATACAATCGGAAAGTAGAATAAAAACATTATAATACATAATTAGGGAATCTGTAATGTATTTTTTTGGACTATGGGATAAAACCATACCATTAGTTTAGTTTTTATATATAAATGGTTATATGGACACAATACATATGGACCTTTTAAATAAATGTATATGAATCCTTTTGGTATCCACTTTTTGGGTGGAAATAGGTCATACATCACTATTTGATCCAATACATGTGTAAGAGAGAAAATAATTAATTCAATTGAGCAGTAAGTTAATAGAGTTGTCCCAAATTCATCAAAAATCACTTGTAGATAATCGTAAAAGGAATTGTTTATTGGGGGATAGTTATTAGGTGATCTGGAGGATCTATCTAAGGATTATGGGATGAGAACATAACATTAGTGGAGTATTCATATATCAATAGTTATCAGGAATCCTACATATGTACCTTTTTAAGGCATTGTATGTGAATCATTATCATTATCCACTTTTTTGGGTGGAAGTAGGTCATATGTCACTAGTTGAACCAAGTATTTTGTAAGAGACAATATAATTAATTTATTTGAGTAGTAAGTTAATGGAGATGTCTTAAATTCAACAAAAATAACATGTAGATAATCATCAAAAGAATTTTTTATTATGGGATACTGATTAGCTATTCTTGAGGATCTATCTAAAGACTAGGAATCATCATAATGGGAATCAGGAAAAGTTATACCAAGATATATAATCCCTTTTTTGATATTTGAATAGGTTTATAAGCTATAATATCAGTTGGATTTTCCACCAAGGGTTAGTTAAGTTCATAATGAGTTTTAGGTATCTCAATTAAATAAGTATCAACATTATCCTAACCATGTCCTTTGATAGGATCACATTGACCTAATATTGGATGCTATGCTGGTTCATGATACAATATTTATTAAGGATTGGAAATAGAAATTATTTTTGGGAAAAATAATTGGTATATTGTGGTTTTTATGATATCATTGTCTTATTCAGGAAGAAACATGGGATCATGAGAAGGAAATGGTTGAAAAATGGCTTGATCTCTTTTATGCTAATGGTCATTTTCAAATTTCAAGGGACAAAAAACCCAATGGTTAGGGAAATGTATCCCTTATTGTTTTAAGTAATTAATCATTAATTTATATGTTTTAAATTTATAACTTTATTGGGTTATGTTTGAGGACTTATATAGGTTATTTGACATGTTTTTTGGAATTTTATATAAGTGATTTTTTTCACAGTTATTTTAATCCTTGGAAAACCTCTCAAGAAAGTATGAAAATCAAATAGTGGTAACTCGATAGGCACACAATTTAGTAAATTGTTTGGAAAAACAGTGTACCACACATGTGAAACTCTGAAAGTTAGGATAAAGGTGAATATAATGGATGGTTCATATTTTTTATAATTGTGTGGGTCAACCATGTGAGGGGTGTTTTGAGATAATGGATAGTGTATGTCTTATGATTGGTTTTCCTAATCATGCTCCCTAACCTAGAAATATTAAAAATTATATCTGGATTTTGTGTATCTATCCCTATTTACCAACAAAACCTCTCATTTTCCCATAAATTGAAAATAACTCAAAATATTATCCCTTTGAAGGATGATAAACCCATTCCCCTCTACCTGGGCCTGATTTGTAGGTGAATCTTTGTGCCTTTGCAGCCCTAATTCTATGGAAAGTTCCCATTCAGGGTTATTCTCCTTAGTTTTTGTGTTCTTCTATAACTTTTTTCATGAATATAATCTATCTGTAATACATTATGATATTTTATGAATATAATTAATATATATTATTGTTTTTATGGCAGTGAACATGATCTAAGGAAGGATTTTTAAGCATCAAGATGGGTTTTTGGAGTTTTGTCTCCTTCTATGGTTTCACTAATGTTTGTGATGTTCGTTTATTATCTCTCATCTCCACTTGTTTAGAACATGAATCATAGATTTCAAATAAATTTAATTTATTGAATTTAATTGTCAAATTTATGTTCTATAATTTGTGTAAAACATCTTTAGTATTGTTTTTGAAAAAATTTAATGTCATTGGCATGTTGAAATTGTTTTTTCATGATTTTAAAATGATGATATTAAAAAAGATAGTTTCATTATAAATGCATGGAAAAATATTTCTGGAACTTTTTTCAATAATATAAATGTTATTAAAAAAACATTAACATGATTTTTGGAATATAGGATTGGTATGATTTTATTTTGTTGACACATACCAGAATAAGGGGTGTGTACCTTTGGGGTACAATGAAGTGACTCTGTAGAAGTGGTGTGTACCTTTGGGGTAAAATGTTATGACCCTGTAGAAGGGGAATGTGAAATTAGTGCACTTAAGATATGTATACCTTCTAAAAATGGTAGGTTTATTAAATACCACTCATTAGTATTGAATTGTCACTTGATTATGCATGTGTGTATGTGTGGAATGGAATGGGTAATGAAAAATGGATTTGAGAAAGGTTTTAAAGGACTATTTTGGTTTCATTGAGTGGATAAATATTTTATTTTGGAAAACTATTGTGGGTTGTAAATTGGTTTATATTTTAAATAATATATTTTAAATCAATTGACACTATTTTATATAAGTTTTCTAACATGCAATTTCCTACTAGAGTGAGTTAGAAACACATTAGGGAAACCAATCTGAGTTTAATACTCACCCCTACTTAAAAAAATTCATGTGTTTACAGAAATTGAATATTGATACATCAGTAAAGTCAGGTAATCTCATTTATTTAGTTATTCATCATGATACAATGGGAATATTTTCTGGACTAAGAGATTAGTTCATGATGGGTGTTTTTTATTCGATTTATATAGTGCCTTTGAGTTTTTATTTGGGGTCTCTACTTTGTACTATGATATTAGTCTTATAATTTCACTATACTTTGATATAGTATAATTTATTTTGGTTTCATTGAGTTATATTCTATACTCATTCATCATATAGTGTTTTATTTTGTATGGTTTTATTGGTTCTATTTATTTATTTTCATTTGGAAAATTGTGCCCCAATTGATTATAAATCCATTGGGATTTATTGCTAGGCATTGGTGTCTTGGGGATGTCACCTAAGGCCTACTGGAACACCTAACACTTCTCAAGAAAATGAGGGGTGGGATGGTATATTTTCATCATTGATATGGTTTTATGGATTTTATACATTATTAACATGTTCTTATACTCTTATTCTCATGTTTTGTATACATATTTCCCTTGATTACCCTTACTGAGCATCTAATATCACTCTTTTATATGTTTCTTTTCCATTGGTTATGTTGATATGTATTATGTGTGATATATCTAAAAAGGTAGTATATATGATGAAATAACAATGTGACAATATAGAACTCATATGATCTAGTTGTTTATGTTTCCTTGTTTCAAAAGGCACTATAAATTTAGGATCCTTATGCATGTGTTTCTACAATGTGATGAATATTCATTAATAAATATTTAATATCACTAAATAAAGATCCTAGGTCCCTATAGGTATAATATCCTATCTACATCAAAAATATATTAGGATGAATCCTTTTCAACATGTATCACAAAAATCTCAATAGGAAAAAATTCCAACTGATCTTATAACCACATTAGGATCCAATAATTAATATCACAAACATCTCTAGTGGTGTTCCTACCAACCCAAAATTGAAATCATATTTGGAGGGATCATTTCTAACCCACATCATTGACATGTTGGGATATATCAATTCCTACTTGAATCATAACCATAAAAGGATGCCTCACATATAACCAGCATCACAATCATCATGGGAGGCATAATGTCCAACACATATAAAAAATACCACAAGAGGCACCACTTATAGCGCACATTCTCCACATATTGAGAGTTATTGAATCTAGCTCACATCCTACACATCTGAAGAGGAATCATTTCTTACCCACATCACAAAAAAAATTTGATCTGTCACATCTAACTATCACGGTGAAAGTACATACCACCTTAAATATCATGTCATATTGGGAATTATGTCCCACCAGGATAGAAAATTGATTATATATTGGTAGTACAGCCACCTCAATCCCTTATTGGATTTTCTGTATCACTACACCCATCCAAATATAAAAAAACATTATTTTTGTAATTATACCAAATACATATGAAAAATGATATAATTAATTGGGTAAACATATTATCAGACCCATACTTCTACAATACTCATGAACTTCTTCTTAAAAGCATGTCCATTAAAAAATTCTTATCGTCTCTATCATGAGTGGCATAAACCACTTCATATCCAGTTTGAATCCTAATAAGTATAATAGACATTAAATTTTTCCCTCATATCACCTTCTCACCAATAAAAACCATTAATGACATTCATCATGTAAAAAAACATTCTTTTTTCCATTCCTTGTCATATGCCATAGTTAAGGCCCATCAAACATCAGGTATTCAAACCCTAGTTTATTGGTAGTTACTCCCTTATAATATAACACTCATAAAAAAGTACATTGACACAATGTAAGACCCCCCTCCCCTGCCCTCCCTCAATATCTACAAGACACGTGGTTGTCCCTAATTTACCCTATAAGTTAATTTTTTTTCATGTAGCATATATTATTTTTCAATTCCATTTAGACCTATGAAGTGAAATAAGACACATAAATTTGTTAGGATTTTGATTGTGAAGTAAACAAAACATTTTGGAGTTATTATTTTGATAAAAATCCATATTAATATTTTTAAAAAATAAATTAATGAATATAGATAATTACAAAAATTTTACTAGGGCTAGATTGGATGTATTTAATTTTATTATGAAATATCATCTCATAAATTTATAAAATAACCATTCAATGATATAAAAAAACTCACTATTAATTTATTTAATACCATAAAAATTAGAAGGATAATAAGAAATTCACATTCAAGATCACATTTAGAATCACTCTATGGAATTAGAGACAACTATAACAAAAAAGATACTGTTATTAAAATAATAAAATACAATGTTGAAATAAATAAATTGAATTTAACATTCAAATTAAGTAAATAATTGGATGATTTATTTATATAATATAAAATACATTATCTCCTTGAAAAACATCCTTAAATAGAAATATATGAAGTTTATCCATCCATTATTTCAAGTCACCCAATGTATAATGCAATGTTGATTAATAGAAGTTGGATCAAACAAGATAAAAAATTAACTAACACTTCACCATTGTTGTTTGAATTGATATAGTAAATGAAATAAACTGTATTACAATGATTAATATTATATGAGGGATAATTAATAATAATAAATACATTTAATTAATAACATATAGTGAATTATAATAACATATATGTTAATAGTATGGTCATGATAATAAAATTTCTTCTTAACAATACAATAGAAGACAAAATTTAAAAACAGGTTGATTTCATTCAAAAATCAACCATAAATAGACCATTGTAGTCTCATTAATCGATAATATATTTATAATTAATCTTACATGATTATTTATGCCAAATGGTTGGTAAAAAATGAGTAAATAATTTATTTTCTATCATTCCCAAGGGTGTGGACACATTTTTCGCTCTTCACCTTATTGTGGAAGAAAACCATTTTTTCATTGTAAATTTGGATTTCTCATATGAGGTAAAAATAATTCTCCATATTTCCTATAACATTTTTTAATTTTATAACCTAATTAGTTCATCCCTTCTAATGTTATTGTCAAAATTTTTGCCTTTATTTTTATTCCTCGAAATCGAGTCCAGACTTTTATATCAACTTGGGCTGCCTAGATCACCTTATATAGTATAGAATTATCCGTATAAACTTTTTAATTATAGTCTCATGAATTTATATTTCTTAATATGTATATAAGCTTCATTGGACATGGATTATGGGTCTGAAAACTATTTTTTGACCAAATATTCAATCTACTATAACTAGAAGTTACTATATTTGAAGACCAATAAGTCCAAAATCATTTACATATCATTTATTATTCCCCTAGAGTGAAATATTCCAAAAAAATTGAGTAAAAAATTCAATATATTTAAAAATAAAATCATGAATAGGGATTGTTCCAAAATGTGATGTTTATATTGTTTGACATTAATACAATTTAAATACGAATTGCACATATGCTGAATAATGAAGTTAAAAATGTGAAATTCATTAAAGATTGATATTATGATGAATAATACACAAAACAAAATCCATAAAATTTGATGATAAATATATATTATTAATGGCTAAATGCCACACTACCACTAGGGTAGCTAAAAATGTAACTATGGAACTCTTCTTGGACTAAATCATCATACCCATTCTCAAATACCAAGGGTGAATCTTTCCACAAGGTATGACAATCACTTATCCTACCAGACAATAGTCCATATAAAAAAACTTTTTATGCATCAAATCCCATTAAACCTAATATCAACCACTACGATGTTTTTATATCCATGTGTGGGATCACTCCCATGATCTTACTTTGTCCCACCTAGTATCCCATAACCATGTTCTAACCACCATTAACTAATGACCAGGCCTCACATACCAACATATATAGCTTAACATAAAAGTTAAATAATATATTCAACCTCAATTATGGAATTTATATATTGATTTATCCCCTTAAATTGGATTTATCCATATTTAAACAATCAATAATAAAAAACCATAATCATTTACAAGCCCTAAAATCATGAAACAGATTAAATAATTACATATAACCAAAATATATTTAATTTACATAATAAATAAATATAATATAATTTATAAATAATCAAGTAAAAAATTATCGAGAAATGAATTGTTGTCAAAACATGGAGATGTAGAGTGTGGTCCACTCCTAGAACACCCCCAGGTTTGCTATTGAAATAATATACATCAAATGAAATGGATTAATTAATTATATTTTTATAAAATTGATAAAATACATAAATTAATAAATATAGAGGCTCACTTTTAATTAAATGACATTAAAAATCATGAATTATTTTCTCTAAACCTCCTCTATATATAATAAACAAAACCATCATCATAATAGCCTAATTCCACAACACTCTATTAAAATTAGCATCAAATACCACATCATCATTTTTAGAAATTATATGTAGGGGGAGATAGGAACAAGGGGATGTGGATTGAGAAACAAAATGGCCTCAATCACTAATTAATACTTCTCAAATCCTTATGGATCCGAAGAGATACATTTGACTATGATAACAAAATTAGCGTGGATCACGAGGTTACTGGGAATCCGAAAGGGAAAATAATTTATAAAAAATTTAATCATGTTAAAATCATTCTTAATTTCTTGAAAAAAAATATTATTGAAATTATTGTTTCTTGAATATGCGTGTCACAGAGAAACACCAAATATTACGGTATCTTGAAAATAATCATAGCCAACTCTTATGGTGTGACTGTGTTATTCATAATGTAACTCTCTCTTCTAGATTAAAATGAAAAAACATGGTTCTACAACCATGAAGTTATCACTTAATTCATGATGAAACATCCCTAATTTTTGAAATAAAACCTCTGTGTGATCCCAAAATTTATTCATACAGAGCGAATTGTGGTGTCATAATATATATCACATCGAAATTCTCAGTGGAAATTATTCCTGAATTTAAATTACCAAATCACATCACTATATAATTCTTTCTGTTATATCATTAACTCCAAAATCACTCCAAAATAAACCATTACCACCCTACCACCATCTAATGATCTAAAACTATTAAAATGAAAATTTTCTATAAAAATTTACACATGTTAATAACTTGAAATATAAATTGAAATCTAGTGGTAACTATTTAAAAATAATAATAAATTTTTTTTAAGAATGTGTGATACCCCTTGGTTAAATCCCTATGTGAATTACTTTATTAATATTCATAATAGGAATTAAAACTTATTCCATACTCAATGAATCAAATCATCATGGTTACATCAGGTCATCCCCCAATGTCTTTATCAGGTAAGTAAAAGTTTCAATATAATTATATATTTGTTGTTCCATATATTCTCCTATGTAAATTTGTATGAATAATCCCTAAATATAGTGAATGATTTCATCATATATTGTCCCAATTGGATGGGTAGGAATCAATACCCCATATATATATATATATCCCAAAATCATTAAACCATTCCATATATAACCGCCCAACACTGTCATATGCCTAATGACCAAATAAAGGGAATCAATTTGGTGTATGTTTGGGAAGAATAATCATATGAAATTCAATGTGTAACAGAATAAAATAACTATAAAATAAACAAAAACTCACTAAACCCCATTTAGAGTGGACATAAATATGAAGAAAGTATAATAACACGATCTTTGGGAGTATAAATCCTGTTATTATTCAATGGATATAGACCAAAGGATAATACTCCATGATAGAATTTTTTTATAATGGAATAAAACAATAGAATTCTTTGAGGAAGAAAATATATACAATATTAGAAATATAAAAATTATAAATAATCAATTGGATTTTGGAATTGAATTACCTAAGGGATTATTCTATTATTTAATAGATTATGTTTGTGAATTTCGTTTTAATTATTTTGATCCTTTTTTTATCATTCCCACAACAAGATCCACAAACCATTCTTATTAATATTTTACCATATTGAATTAGAAAATATATATATATAAAATTTTATGATCCCATCGGGTTGTGAATATAATCCACATAGAGATAATTTTTTATAGATGGCCATGATAATATCACACAAAAATTATCTATATCCTTGGTAAAAAATATATTATCTATAATTTTATATAGCATACATTAGCTTAATCGAGTGGTTTTTTTCAATCACTGCCTATATTTTCATCACATGTGATGATGGAATTTGAACTACATATTTTGTCAACACTAGCTTTATTCATCATGCTCTCTCCCTGCATTGGCTACCCAGACTTGGTTATTAAAGTCATTTTCTTACGTTTTTGTCTCTATTCATATCCACCAAAATATACTATCACAAAACCAAACATGGTGGGTGGATTTCACTATGTTGGTTTATATATCAGATAGTGTTGAATCTCACCATCGCATATTATAATATAAGTAACAAAAAATTATATTTGTATTTTTTTCTTGAGATTCATTGTCATAGTGTTCATTAAAATAGACTACATATGATAGTGACATATCCTATGTCAATGATTTAACAAACTCTATGTTTCTGATATAGGACAATTTTGCTAATGATTTTTTATGTGTCTACCTGATTTTAACACAATCTAATACATCACTAATTTCCTCATCGCATTCCTCAATATTATAACATGAGTAATCATTAAATAATAATATTTAAATAAAATCCATTGTTTTTAAATATATAATATGGATTAAATCTTTGAAATTAAATTTTAAGGTCGTGTTTGTAATATACACTAAAATATCATAGTAAAATAAATTAATATAAAATTTCAACATTAATTGGTTTACATATATGGAATTATAAAGTAAATATATAAAAATTATATTCTTTATAAAGTATGAATTACTAAATTTATAAGTTTTGAATTAAGAATATATTTCTAGAGTATTATAAATCAGTATATAAGTTATTAGAAACAAAAATATCATAAACCCATTAGTAATTTTATGGAAAATAAAAATAATGATTTGGAATGAATATTATTCAATGGTACAAAATTTTATATAAAAAATAAGGTATGTCTCTTTAAATCAGGTTTTTACATACATAGATGGACCCTATATTCATGAATAACCAATCTTAATTTAATTAAACATCACATTGAACCCTTTGTATACTTATTTCTATTATTTTTATTCATTTCATTGTACTATTAATTTCTTATTTTTCAATAATTTTAAATATGAATCATTTAGGGGTGTTTTATATACAAATAATTTAGATATCTTATTTTCTTATAACTAATAATTTTTCATTGTAAATGACTAAAAAATATCCAAATTTTTTTAATAAGTCTATGACAACTATAAAAGCTATGAATTACAACGATGAACCCATTATAAGCACATATATTGGTTTCAAAAAGATTATTCTTTTGGTCAATTGTTTTGGTGTTATAATCGATATTAAAATATTTAATTTTATTAAAATATAATAATAAGAATTGAAACAATTTATAATCGGGAGAATAAATTAATTTCTTACAAGAAACTAACTACCCATTATATAGTTGATAATTATTGAAAGACATTATCCTTTTATATAGAATAAATTAACCATGTAAGAATGTTTCAAGTGGAGTAATGATTAAAAAAATTAATGTTTTAATTTTTTGTATACCTTATATAAAAATTATAAAAGTATTGTTATATTCATTTAGTTCTTTATTAGATAAAAAAGTACATATATTAAAGCGAAAAAAATTAAATATGGGTTTTTACCACTTGTTTTGAATATGAATCATTTTTAAGTACCTCATTATTTAGTGTCCTAAAATATAGTTGGAAGATAAAATCATCCAAAATAATAATATAATTATGAGGACTAATTTGGTAGTATTTTGAATAAATTTCTAAAATTTAGTAGGGATTGTTAAATGGGTGTCATATGATGTATTTAATATAAAATGATCGGTATTTTTAATAAAAAAAGATTTTTTTCCAAATGTAAGAATAATGGTTTCCTCTATAACTATACATATTATTTATCTGTTTTGACTATAACCTATGTAAAAAATATATATGTGACGATGCTCTTATATGGAAATTCAATAATTACTTATTATTACTTCACAATTTACCATTTTAATAGAAATTTAAATAAAATATCTCACCCTAATTTTAATATGATGATTAAAAAATATGAAACCGTCTTTTGAAGCTAAATTCCTATATATATTAATTTTTTTAACTCTTAATAACTAAAAAAATAGTGTTTTCATGGTGAGATAGATTTTTTATCATTTAAAAATATAAATAAGTATTCCATAAAATTTTATTAGTGCCAATAAAAAACTACTATTATTTATTTAAAAAATGTATTATTGATAATGTTTGATAGGTATTTCTAGTATTTACAAAATAGTTGTTGTCAATGATAACATAATGATCATATAATCAATATTATGCCCCACATTCACATAACTAATGGTCATATTCCCCAACAGTCACATGTCATCTTTCAATTCTATATATATCCATACATCCTTCTCTAAAAATCACTTTAATCATTATATTTTATGATTAATAGATGAATTTGAAATTCATAATCATCAATTTTCTTTCCAAATTAAAAAAAATTGAAAGTGACAGTGAATTTATATATTTTATTCATACTTTTCTTATTAAGAAATAACAATAACATGATGTTTTTTATCCTTTATATATTATTATGGTCTTCTAATTTAATCAATAATTTGTCTATTAATAATAAATTATATTTTCAAATGATAAGATAACAATAGTTTATTAAACTAATTTGGGTCAAAACCTCATTAATATTGTTTTTATGTCGTCTTTTCTTCTAGATTTAACGATATTTAAGGATCTAATTGATTATTACCCAATTTGTGGGAACTCTATTTTTTTCATCTTTTTCATCGTCAAAATTTTTATTGAAACAAAAATAGATAACAATAAATCAAATAAAATATTATTTCATAAAATTAATCAATTTGTGCCTCTTCCCATCCAATGAAATGGGTTTTTTAATATTTAAAAATAGAAAAATTTAATTTTAATATATCTAATTAAATAATCCATTATTGTTATTGAGGAATTAAATTTATATTTTTTATAAAAACATCAATAGATTTAGTTTTTATTATAAACCATTTTCATGAGGATACATATGAAAATAGATTATAATAAACTACTCATATCCATTAAACATACTCTATATAAGTCAAAATAAGTTAGATGCAGGAAATACTTTTCTTATACTTTTTGTCATGTAATAGATAAACCATAAAAAGAAACCTTGATGAAAGATATAATTCAGTTCACGTATTGTGAATATTTCTTCTGATGGGGCCACCTTATGACATCAATCAAGTCATTGATATGAATTGTTTTGAGAAATATTTTCTATTTTATATAATAAGGTGGTTTTAGGAGTCAGGGTGATATGTTTTTTTTTTGATGAAAACGAGAAGGATCACTGTCAATAATAAACGATCTCTACACTATTAGAGTGGTGTGTTGTTTTATAATTATATTATTCATAGTTAATACATGATTCTTTAAAATGTTTGGTTTTCTCTAGGTAACAATATAATATTATTTTAAGGCAAAGAGTTTCCTATAAATTTAGTGCATATTTTGTATAACGACATGCACAAAACATGTGGTTATTATTGGGCCCTTAATGTGTTGAAATTAGGTATATTACATTTATCAATTTAATCATATTTGTTCTCTTTTCTTCTTAATAAATAAAAGTATCTCATACTTGTCTATAAGAAATTTTCACTTTTTTTGTCTTTATGGGATCTCTCCCATTATTAGTTGAACACATTATTGTTCTATATACAATATTAATTAGGTGAGGTGAATTATGTTTTAAAATGTTAAAACAATATAATTCAAAAAAATTAAAATGAAAGAGTAAGTGAAATGAAAATTTAAGGACCACTGGTTTTCATATTCAAATGTCGCATCTTTTTAGATTAATATTGAATACATTTTATATACACCTACATAAAGATTATAATTTATTAGTACAATTAGAGAATAAAAACAAAGTTTTCCTATTTCATGTAAGGTGTTCAACATCCCCCAAAAATATCATCTCGTAGGTTAATATTCTTAAATATACCATACCCAAAACATTTTCCATAACATGGGGAAGGAAGCATAAGAAATATGAACTCATATCCTCAGTAGGGATACACATAATAGATATCAATCTATGATCATATTAAATCACAAGATAAGAATAAGGGAATGTGATGATGAACATAACAATGAAAGTTCATATTCAACCTGTTATATATCATAAACGTGATTTATAGAATAAAATATTATCATTTTTGAAAAAATGGTCATTAATATTGGTAAATCAAGAAAAATAAAATATTAACCACAATATAATTTCATAAAGTGTTGAACCATCATTAATATAGAAAAAACTATTTCATATGAGAATGATAATTAACTATACCATTAACATAATAGATCATAACTTATGACATTTTCCCATTGTGGATCAATATGTACCTATTTCTGAAAGGGGATCTCTCCACACAAGTTTCCCATAATGGATCATGGAGCCCCATTTTCCCACAGTGGATTAGGAAGCACCTATATCCCATATTGGATCTGTCCCATAAACATTATTAACATTGTTATCACATATGATATAATTTTTTACCCAATGTCGTGGAGGGGGATATAGGTCCCACCATTCACATACGGAAAATAATTTATATGTGTTCCACGATATCATAAAACATTCATCTTATCTAAACCCATGATAGAAAATGTGTTTCATAAAAATTTCATCAAATTAAAACATATAGAAAAGAAATAATTTTCCTAATAATTTTTTAATTTCAACCACGATTATACAAATGGAAAAGGAAGAAGTTTTCATAATAATTTTATAATGGTATAATCCCTGGAAGATAAATGGGTGTCAAAAATATCATGAAATGATGAACATAAACTATTAATTTATTAAATAAAAATGGAATGATTATATCAAATTCCTATTAAAGAAAAAGTAACATCAAATGTTGTCATCTTATATAGTAAATAATTCTGAAAATACAGTCGGAAACATTCATGAGGGAAATAACTTTTTAAAACTAAAAAACAATATACTATTTTGTAAATATTTTTATCTGAAATAAACATTGAAAAGAATATATGAATAATAAAAAATAATTTAAAATATTTCCTAATTAAAATATCAATTACACTTTAAAATACACTTTCTAAAACATTATACATTTTCAAAATCCTTTTAATTGAAAACATCATTGAAAAAATATTAATTAATATTCCATGAAAATAATTGTTATGATCATGAAAATAATATTCATTCCATGCATTTTAAAACAAATATTTATTTCACATTTTTATTAAAATTTAAATAGTAATTCTTAAGAAAAACATGAATATTACATTAAAAATTATTATTAAAATGGAAAAAATGTGTAGTAATATATTTAATAAATAATTTAAATAGTTTAGAAAAATGAAAAAAAATCATAAATAATGGTTTTAGACCAAAATTGGTTTTAGACTAAAGATAGAAATAATGTTTATTTTTTATTAAAATATTCGATTGAACTCGTGAGTATATAAAAAGAGGAAAATGAATGAAAAATGTTTATTCTCATGAAATAACCATAGGATAAAAATATTCATTATTTAATTGAGTGATATATCATAATATTTTATTATTGGAAGCATAATCATAATAAATCATTATAAATAATGATATTATGACATAAAACTCTTATGAATTTAGAAAATTAAAATCATAATAATCATAAAAAACTACATAAGATAAAATGTTGAATATCATCAAAAAAATTATTTTCATTACATTTCATGTATTATTTTAATTATATACACCTTATATAAAAATATAGGTGCATAAAAATCATGGAACCCCAAAATATATATTTGAGAAAAACCCTCACCATTTTGGCAACTTTGGAACTGTATACCCTAAGAAAGAGAGATCCTACAATTGATATTTAATTATATATATATTTTGGATAATAATAAAAATATATATTAATGGATAGTATATACACTATATAAAATAAACACATGGTGAATATGGATTATTTCTTACTAAAAGTAAAAGGGAGACATAAATCCCTTACGTTAAGTCTCGACATATTTATTATAATATAAATCCTCATGTATAATAAAAACATGTTTATTATATATACATTAGATAAATAAAAATTTATTTATTATATAATATATTATTTAATTTTGATGTTTTTTTAAATGTTTATTAATAATTCTTCGTTAATGTCATGTTTCGGACAATAACTGCTTTCTTTTTCAAGTATGTTTTGAGTTGTTATTATTTAGACATCGTAATTTTAACATTGTGAAATAATAACCATAAAATTAATCTTGATATAAATATATTATAAATTCATTATATTTTTATTTAGATTAGTCCATAAAATTTATTGATAGAAAATGAAATATAATACTATTAGTAGAGATGGTATTCCATATGTACGTATGAACGATGTTTCCATTTTACAGATGGATTGAAATAAAGAAAGTTGAATAATAGATTTACATTAATGAATAATTTTTATTTCATATTTATATCTTTTTTTAATTAAAATTAACATTATTACATTCCATGTATAACATGCTGGAAGAGCATCACATCCTAATGTGGCAGTTTGTCATACACATGAGCGACATTATAGTATTCCCAAAAAATAAAAATTTAAGAAGTTATATGTGATAAAATAATTTCATAAATATATTAATATCATAAATATAATATATATATATATACCATTAATAAATTATTATATCCATCAATTAGAGGTGGTAATGGGAAAAATAATGACATCGGTTCATGAGGTGGTAGTTTGTTGTACAAACAATTGATGATTTCATAACCCCTTAGTTGAATTAGTAAAGGGAATTGGGTTATTAAATTAACAAAATAAAATATCATTAAATATAATATAATTATATTATTATATAATAATTTTTTAATAATAATATGAGGATGTCAAGGAATAAATAAAACAAAACTCTTGGTTACGAATGATACCTCTTCTTCAGACAAGTTTTTTTGGTTTTCTTAGAAAGGATTCATTGTTTCTATTTCTACCCAAACTAAGGATTATTGGAAGTGAGGAGTGAAATAATGATGTTATCTTTTCAGGTATTGGATGATCCAAATATCTTGTTAGTGTGTAGAGGATATGATAGTTGGGGGCCTTTTATAAGTAAGAAGTGTGGCACACTTGTAGTTTTTTTAACCAAAAATGTATACAAACATTATTCAAATCCCACAAGGATAAAAAATGGTCTCTTTTCAAAACTATATGTGATATGGTTGATATATTTCCATATTATTAATTTTTAAATGTTTTTGGTAAATTTTAAACCTTATCGTTTTAATTCAACTCCTATTGAATACATTTTTACCTTAACCATGGTAAATAATTTGTAATGTTTTATTTAATAATTATGATAAAAAATTGTACTAACATTATTAGGAAATATAAATTATTTTTATTCCAAATATGTAATCCAATATATCAAAATTCATTCACATAAGGGTATAATATTAATTTACTATTAATTCAACATACGTGAAGGGAAATTTGTTTTCTAAAGATTAAATGTTATAAAGATAAAATAGAATTTTTATCAAATATCAAAATAAACATGATTCCCATAAACTAAATTGGATTAATATATGTATTATTGAACTTATTTTACCTTTTCTACTATCTTAAAATTAAATTTATGTTTTAAATATATTTTAATGGAATGAAAATTTGTATCAAAAATCTTCATTTTCACTAGTGAAAGAAAAATTTAACAACTTACAAGATTCCCAAAAATTCAATCTAAGATAATGTTTACATGATAATTTCAGAAAAAAATTTCATATTTTCAAATAAAGTTTCTTAATTTTTTAAAATGTAATTTTGTAATAATTTTGAAATGTCAATAGAACATTTTATTCAGATAATATTTCTTTTAAGTGTAAAATTTGAGTAATTCATATATATTATTTGCAAAACACATATGATTAATGTTACAATTTTATTCATAATATATATATATATCCTTAAAATAATTTAAAAAAGTGTTTTTTAATAAACTTATTTTAAACACACATGTGTGAACAAAGTTTTTTTTAGAAAAATGTACCCTTTATTTGATTTTTTTTATTTTCAATCCTAATTATTTGGGATCCAAAGAATTCAATTTATTCTTCTGTATAAACCATTTATTTTTGTAATTTAGTTAATCCTATTCATTCCCACCATTGAAATAGCTAGGTGATAATTGTCATATTAAATAATAATATTTTACTGGTATGATACCTTTCATTTCAACTCAGTGTTGTGTTTAATAAAATATACATCCATTATTGCATGAAACACTATCTAAACACAGTTTTCTGTGTAATGTATTCTACACATTGTGTTTTGTGTAATTACAAATATCAAATAGAAAATATTTATTTGAGGAAAAAAAATATCCCAAAATCACAATTTGTTACATTCTATCCCCATTAAAATAAATTCTGTCCTCAAACATTGAACTAGTTCTTGGTAAAAAGGGTTTTATATTTGATAATCATCATCTATGAAACCAATATCATAAAAAGGGTTAATAAAAATTTCTCTTTAATAGAGAGTAGCATATTTGTGAAGGCAATCTAGAAAAAAATATAAAATATTTCTAAATTTAATTTGGTGATAATTTAAAACATAGACATATAATTGAAAGCTAACACAAAAATACTGGTGGAGAGTGATAGAGAACAATGTTAGGAGAAATTTAAAGACCACACATCCATAAATCATAGTTATTTTAAAAGACCATTTATTCCTGTAAAATATTGGTAAATGTATAACATTTTATTTTATGATATTTTTATTTGGATAATCTTCATGAGAAGATAAATGTACATGATTTCAATGCATTTAAAATCACAATCTCATCCATTTGTTCATGCCTTGATCAATTTACACTTCATCTCATATTCTATAAAATGATGATGAATTTTTTATTCTTGAATAACTAATGTGTCATAAGATCCTCAATATAATGATATTTCATTTCTTTTATCTCTATTTATCATCATAAGGAAATTGTAATGAATGGTTATCCAACATATATAAATATTATTTAGTGTGAAGTAATACGTTAATCTAGAAAACCTCATTGAAATGTCAACATTAACCATTTCATAAATTTCTATCATTATGACCCTTCCAACAGATTAAAATCTCAAAAAATTCAATATAATGTCAAGAAAATTACAAAATTAACATACCATTAATCCCACAATCAATATGAAGTAGATCTTAATATTCACATACCAAATATGTGAATACCTGCAATGTGAATTCTCATGAAACATGATAATGAATAAATTATAATAAAACCTTATAAAAATGCAACATCCTGGGTAATTATAGAATAAGTTATTTTTATATCTAATAATATTTATGAAAAATATATTAAGTTTATATTAAAGGGGAAAATTTTTCTAATAGCATACCCGACATGCAACAACATGTTTATCTGAAATTTTATGTTTCACACAAGACTGATTTATACTGAAAAATAATACATTATAAATATTTTTATTTTAAATGGTACTTAATGCTTAATTGTTGTATTGGTGGGGATGGAAATAACTAACTATATTTTGTTAACATGTGTTTGTTAAATGTATTTACATTAATCAAATTAATTCTAATTTCATAAAATTTGAATAATCCAATTTTAAGCATAAAATTCAAAAATAAATTTAAATGGTAGTTTTACTACCTTTGGAAGGAGAACCATATTTAAATTTAGTTTTTTGGAACTTTTAAGCAAAAAATACCTTAATATAAAATACTATAATGTTGTTCATTTTAATAACCTCGCATTATATTTTTATTTAAAGAAGTATTTTTTATATAAAAATAACTACAATGTTGTGAATATTATTCTACAGATGATTTACTTATGATCACATGAACTCATGACATAAAACCACTTTCATTTTTGACTCAAATACCAAATATCGACAAAACCACCGATCTGATCATAAATCATTAATTAGTTTTTATAACATGGTAATAAGTGATATAATACAAATAATAAACATGAAAAAGGTAGGCAAGAAATTAGAAATTAATCAAATATTATTATTTAATAATAAAAAGGAAAATATTTGATGAATCAAACTTATGGTAGGGGAATTCATATCAATCTCATTTCAATGAGGAATATTTTGATAATATACACCACTTTCATTTATACAGTGTATAATCGACCCTTTGACATTTAATTTCATTCAATGGTTTTCAAAAGGGAATCTTTTTACATGAACTATTTCATTAAATGACAAAAGGAACATTTTTAACATATGCGGTGATAATGAATTCATTACTGTCATAACCATTATTTGATATTTTTCATCCTCTATAAGCCATAATATTTTGGAAAGGAAGAATAATACCCTTATTCAATTTTTGGGTATTTTGGAATTGAAAATGTTTTTGAAAATGGATTGAATACTTCAATATATTGAAATAATTCTAGTGATTGAAAGTGAAATTTAAGGTTTAAAATATCGGTAATTGCAATCTATTTTGTGTTATGATTATATAATAGTACATAGACATCTGACAGGTTGTTACGTGATAAACCAAAAACAGGTGGTCACGTGATAAACCAAATATGGAGGGTTCTTTTATAAGCCAATGATGGGTGGTTACATTATAAAATCCAATGAATTGGCTATGTAAGTCAGCCATATGGATATTCTATTTTTTGATATGTGTGGAAGTCGATTGTATGGTTATTCCATTTATGTATTATTATATCCCATGTTACACTTATAAGGTATATGTGATTTCTATGTGTTTTATAGAAATATTTTCATTTCAAAATTGTATATAATGAAAATATATTTAATTAATATTATTTACTACTTATTAAGGGAAAAAGTATTACATTATGATAAAGCATTCATGGTTTACATGTTTTCTGACAGATAATGATTGTCCTTATTTTTTATTCCCTTACTAATATTTTTATGCTCATATGAATTTTTTAATTTTTTCTATAGGATTCACAAAATAATTGGGTCAAAAATGAGATCAAGTAAAAATTATAATGTTTAAACATGAAAAGAAAACCCTGTTTCTTTTAAACATTTTTTTACAACAAAAAATGGTTAGTCAGTATAAGTGTTTAATTTATAATTTTTTTATTTTTATGTATGAGTAAAGGAATAATTCTATAAATCTATAAACCCAAAAAGATCCTCAGTGTGAATATAATTAAAATTAATTACATAACTCAAGATCAAGTAATGTTTAAGGATTCATCCTTATATTTGGTATTATAGGTTGTTTTAGATAAATTTAGGGGGTAGGATATTGATAATATAATATTTATAAATTATTGTTAATTTATGGTATAATTTAATTGATATTTAATTTTATGATTCCCTTTCTTCTTCATCTATCATATACCTATTTAGATTTTTTTTCCATAGAGGAAATTTTGCAGCTATGGTGCTATGGCATACCGTGGAGAACTACCCCCAAATCAGCATCTTGAGATTGTCAGAATAGGAATTGAATAGTTTGATGAAGTGAAGGATTTGTTGACTTAAGCGATAAGTGGTGGTGGTTCCCATGAATGAGATTAACCAGATCAACCGCATAAGAATATATTGGTAGTGAATCATTTTATGAGGCAATGTCCCCCATAATATGGAGGTTCATCTGACCATGTACAAGCTGAACAACGGATTAAAGTACTAAAAATTATTATTAATGTAATGGTGTATTTAAAAAACAAAAGATTGGTCTTTATATTTGTCATTTTGAATGTGAATCCAATTAGTGGTTGTCAATGATTAAAAATATGAGAGGATGTAAAGAGATTGATGCATTAGAATGAGATGAATTTAAGAATATATTCCTTAAGAAATATTTTCTGAAGGCTTTTTGAATTAGGATGGAAAAGAGATTCATGGTATTGATAAAAATGGAGGAATATTTTTTGGCTATATATAAAGTCTTTTTCACTCGTTTTTCAAGGTAAGTTCCAAATTTTAACTAGGATATTGATAAAAAGATAATTTAGTTTTACTCATGATTGAAGCCAAAATATCACAGGGAATTAGCTTCTCATGAGTTCAAAAGCTATGACAAACATGTCCAATGTACTAAGAAGGTATAAATGGAGTTTTATAATGGTCATGTGTTCTATGAGAGAAAACAACAGAAGAAATATGGTTGGCATGAAATGGGAAAGAAATCATAAAAGCTATCTAGAGATAAGAAAACTATATTTCATACATCTGATAAATGTGGTAAAAAGAAAGCTGTAGAATGTATATCAATATTAAATAAGAGATTTTTATTGGGTAACACTGGTCATATATCTCATAACTATAAGAAATGTTTTTATATGAATTGAAAAACCAATGGTAGGATGTTTAAGTTACAATGAGTTAGGGAATTATGCCAATTTGTGTCCAAAGTTGATTACCCAGGGTGGAAAACAGCAAGATATAAATAAGAATAGCATGGAAAAATCATTTGTTTCTACTAAGGTTGATGTTAAACCATTAAATAAAGTGGTGAAATTTATTTTATAGGTTTTTAAAAAAATATGACAGTACTCTATTTGAATCTAGATCATCAAATTCATTCATTGATGAGAGCTTTGCAAGTACATTAGAAATAACACCTCTTGAATGTGATATTGAACTTTTGGTAAAAACTCTTCCATGAGGTATTAAAGAAACATAGATTTATATAAATATTCTAATTATTATTAGTGGAATATCCTTTACTAAAAATATTATTGAACACAAAATTGTGTAATTTTATATCATTTTGGGTATGTATTGGATTTAAGTTTATCAGGAAAAAATATATTTAAATGCCAAGAATGTTTTATTCAATTATTTAATACCATTGATAACATACCAAAAATCATAGAGATTGATTACAGATGGTAGTTAAGGTTATCTATCTTATGTTTTTAAAATGAAAGAAACAGATTCTATTAGTGACATTCTAGTAGTGAATACATTTCTAGATGTTTTTTCTTGATGAATTTGCTAGTACTGTCCCTAATCAGGAGGTCGAAGTAACAATTTATTTAGTTCCTGATTCTAAGACATTTTTATTTACCCACTTATCAAATTTCTCATGTATAACTGTTGAAATTGAACAACCAAAATCATTAATTTCTTTAGAATACTTTCATTCAACTTATCACTTCACTATAGGGTTCCATTGTGTTATTTATGAAAAAGAAAGATGGTTCTATTAAACTTTGTATGGATTAAAGAGCCTTGAATAACATCACTATTAAGAACAACTATCCTTTTCCTCATATTGATTATTTTTTTATTCTCTCTAGGGAGCTCGATATTTTTCAAAGATTTATTTGAGGTTTGGGTTTCATCGGCCAAATTTGATGGGTGTGACATTCCAATGATAACACTCCAAATGAGATATGGGTTTTATGAGTTTGTTCTTATTCCTTTGGGGTTATCTAATTACCCAATTGTATTTATGAATTTCATGAATAGAGTTATTCATCATATTTCAGATTAGTTTGTGGTTTTTTTATAGATGATATTCTGGTAAGATCTAAATGTCTGGAGGAACATTAACCTCACATAAGGATTATTTTTCAAACATTGAAAGAAAAGAAACAATATGGATGATTTTGTAAATGTGGATTTTGGTTAGAAAATAAATTCTTTCATTGGTTGTACTATTTCCCAAAGAAGGAATAACTATTTACCCTTCCAAAACCAATGTTGTTGAAGAGTGTCTAAGACCTACCAATATCATAGTGATTCATTATTTTCTAGGATTAGTGGGTTATTTCTGAAGGTGTTTTAAAAATAATTTCTTGGTTATGTATCCCACCAACTAAGTAAACATGTAATAGAGTTAAGTTGATTTAGACAAAATAATGGGATGATTGTTTTCGAAAACTAGAAAAAATATGGTTAAATTCTCCAGTTTTGGCCCTACCTTCCAGGAATAGTGAATTTTTTATCTACAGTGATGGTTCATTTAAAGGAATTGGTCGTTTCCTAATGCATAATGATCAAATAATTTCTTATACTTCACATTAGTTAAAAATGTAGGAGATAAATTACTCTACACATCATTTTGAATTAACTATTGTTTTTTTGCATTAAAAATTTATTGGAATCATTTTAATAGAGTAAATTGTGAAATATATACTGATCACAAAAAATTGAATTATATATTCACATAGAATTAATGTAACATGAGACAGAAGAAATTTATATAATTAATTAAGGATTATGATTACATTACTTATTTCCATCTAGGAAATAAAAATAATGTGGATGATGCTATGAGTTGAAAATTTAGTGCTACATTAATAATTCTATGTTTGGATTTAGGTGCTTTGGTTATTTATTTGATGAGTTTTTTATTGAATGTTTCTATTATATGGAATTCCTCTATGTTTTATTAGGCATTAGTGAAATCATCTCTATTAGACAGAATTAGGCAATAAAATAATTAAGACATTTTGTTGTAGAAAAAAGTAGAATTGTTTCCTAAGGGTAAGTTACCTAGATTTAACATTGATAAAGATTTTATTTTGAGGATTGGAAAACGATTATGTGTTCCCAATTATTCTCAGTTAAATAAAAAAAAATTATGTAAAGCTCCTAGTTCTACATTTTCAATTCATCTTGGCAGCACTAATATGTATAGAGACCATCATGAGTATTACTTGTGGGATGGAATGAAAAGAGGTATTGCTTACTTTAACATGAGATGTTTGATTTTTTAATAGGTTAATGTAGATCAGACGCTAAAAAAAGGGGTGATTCATTATTTTATAGTTCCAAAGTGGAAATTGGAAAATATATCCATGGATTTCACAGTTGTATTTCCAAGGAAATCTTGAGGTAGTAATGTGATTTGGGTTATTATTGATCATTTGACTAAATCTATTCATTTTCATTCTATTCAATACACTATATCTCTAGTTCATATTTCTCAGTTTTACCTTAATGTGATAGTCAGGTTACAAGGTGTTCCTATCTATATTGTTTGAGATCGTGATCCTAGGTTCACTTCTATCTTTTGGAAAGGTCATTATAAGTCGTTGGGTATAAAATTATATTTCGGTACATCTTTTAATTATCAATCAGACAAGTAGTTAGAACGAATAATTTATACCATGGAGCCTGTGATACATGCTTGTTCAATGGATTACTAGGTATTTTTGCATCGACACATTTCTTTGGTTGTGTTTTCTTATAATAATAGTTTTCATTCAAATATATAAATGGCACCATTTGAGAAATTATATGGAAAGCAGTGTTGAACTCTATCTTTTTGGGATGATTTAGGTGAAAGAATGTTTATGGGACCAAATTTGGTAGAAGTTATGGTTGAAAATGTTTAGTTGATTTAGAAGAATATGAGGATATCTCATAGAAAGTAGAAACATTATGTTGATAACGTGATGATGGATCATTATTTTGAGGTAGGTGATCATGTCTTTCTAAAAGTTTCACCAAGGAAAAGTGTGATGTGTTTTGGTAGGAAAGGGAAGTTGAGTCTGGTGCTCACTAAACCCTATGAAATATAAGATATAGATGGATAAATTGACTATAGAGTAGATTTACCTCCAATTTTATCCCTGGTACACAGTTTTTTCATGTTTAAATTTTAATAAAGAATATGTTGGATCTATCCCATATTTTGAGTCCAAATGTAATTTAATTGGAAGGGAATGTTTCTTATGAGGAATAAGCAGTCCAAATTCTTGACCTTAGAGAGCATGTGTTGCAGAATAAGGTTATTTTATATGCTATGATTTTGTATAAAAACTATATGGTTGAAGTGGAAACATGGGAATTCGAATATTCTATGAAGGAGAAATAGCCACACTTATTTGAAATGTAAATAAACTTTTTGGGAAGCAATTTCCCAAAGAGAGTAAGGATGTAACATCTGATGTAACTATAGAATATGAATTTTTTATATATAAATTAATATTTATGAATAATACATTAATATTATGTTAAATAGGATACTTATTATGATACACAAGTCGATACTCAAAAACATGTTTCCCCAAAATCATATGTTGCACACAAGACTAGGTTATACCAAAAAACAATATATTATCAATATTGTTATTTAAAATGGTGGTTAACATCTACTCATTTTATTGTTGGGAATGAAATTAACTAACTATATTATATTTTCACATGTATGTTATTTTCTTTTACATTCATCAAATAAATTTCAGGGGCATAAAATGTGAATAAATCCAATTTTAACCATAAAATACTCTACTATTTTTAATGGTAGTTTTACTGCCTTTTGATGGATAACTATTTTTAAATCTAGTTTTTGGAAATTTTATATATGAATTTGGAAAAATAAACTTCTTCTCCTAAATAAAGACATAGAAATCTAGTTTGGTTGAAATTTTAGAATTTTATGATAACATTCTTATTTTAATGAACAATAAAAAATACTACATTTTAATTCAAAACTACCATTTGGAATAATTAAATTGTATAGTTAGATTATAATTAGAATTTATTTTAATGTTTATTTATATTATGTTTCATTATATAATCCAATTTTTTTCATTGTATGTAATTTCACATTTAAATTTTATATTAACACATGTCAATCTTTTGATGGTTTATACTTATTTTTTAAACTTGTTTTCCCATTCTGATAGAAGGATTAATTTTAAATTTAATTTTTCCACTTATATGAATTGAATTTTTAAAAAATAACATATATGGTTGAAATCATTATTAAAATTCTGTTTTTATTGGATTGAAATTATTTTTCGTTAATAATAACATTAGTATTTTGTAACCACAATTAAATGGTAAATATGGTAAATAAGGGTAAAAATAATATTAAAATAATATCAAACTACACTAAAACTTGACATAATATTATATTATTAGTTATTGAAAACCAAGAAAACCATTGGGGTGAAATAGTTTCCATTGGAAGCCATATGGGTGTGATTCTGACACTTATAACATTTAATTTAACGTAAAAGAAAAATTATCATAAACATGAATTTATTACAAAAATAATTTTACTATGGGGTTATACAAGTGACATATTAAACAATAAAATGTTATTAATAATATACCAATATTACCTACATCAGGGTATTTTGTTTTTATTTTTTATGCATTAAAAAATAAAATTTAATTATGACACAATATTGATACAATGATTGTCTTATTAATGAAATAATAAAATAAATGATATTATAAACTTTAAAATAAATATTATATGATATAATTTACGTAATAAATGAATTTTATAAGTCACTATTAATTGTTATAAGACAATTAAATGTTTTTTTTTGTTAAATCTCTATTTTATTTTATTTAAATTCAATAAAATGAATAGTGTCAAAATTGACATAATTAATATTTTATAATATATATATCTTATTAAATTTTTAAAAAATAATACAAATATTTAAACATAAAGATTGAATATTATAAGGTAGGAAAGTTTATTAATCACCTATTTATGAGAAATTTACTCTATAAAATTAAAATTTTATATCCTCTTAATATTTAAATTGTAGTTACCATAATTAAAATAAAAAGGAAATAATTAAGGGTAAACAAAAATGATAAGGTTTAAAATAAAATTAATACATGTAAAAAAATAATTGTATGATATGATTTAGAACTATACTCATTTTATCTTTGATGTTAAAATGTTCTTGTCCATTTATAATCAAAATTAAATTTATATTAATTTAATACTTTTGATAATTCATGGGTGCCCATGTCCTCTCCTATAAAAAGGCACCAACTCTCTATTTCTCACACATCCAATGAATTTTGTATCTGCAAATATCTACCCAAAATCTTTACTATAATCTCTTCACACAATTTCAAAGCCATATTTTAGGGAAAAATCCTATTTATATGAGTTAATGTGTTCTATAAAGGTGATCAACTGAACACTAGGTGTCGTTTTCTTTAATTATTTCTATTTTATTACTTCTTAAACATCCTTATAATGTTCTATTACCATGATTAGATAATAAATACAACAACCATAATATACATATATGTTATTCTATTAATATAATCGACTAATTCCATCTCTGCTTCTATTAAATGGGAAAGGAATTAATAGTTCATCTGTATGTGTAAACTATCACCTCTACGAACCGATCTTATTTGTTTTTTATAACGATATATTTTGAGTGGATATAATAAGGTAATAAATGTTAATTATTGACATTAATGAAATATTAATCATTATAAGATTAAAATATATCAATTACTTTCTTACATCCAGGTGTATAAAAATGTTAATGTTGTCCATGCGTACATGTGAACTATCACCTCCAGGAAGCAATGTGACTCGTTTGTATTCATTATATCACATCTATGATATATATATATAAGCATATTAAAGTTATTAATAATATTTAAATGAATATATGGTCATTATTTAAGGATTATATAATAATTACCTTACTTCCACAATGATATATGAAAAATGAAGATGTTACTTATGCGTACATACGGCTTACCATCTCTCTAAATTTAACATTGTTAATTTTTCATAACCACACTTAATGGTTTTATTTAAAGGTATAATATATGTATGATCATATTAATTTCATGAATATTATTATAGATATTAACGACTTATTACCCAAAGGACTAGTGACATCAAACCACGATCATTACTGACTCAAGTACAAATTATCGACAAGATGAATGATATGAAATTAAATAATTATGTAATTTTTCTAACATAGTAATAAGTGATATAAAATAAATAATAAACATTCAAATGGTTCTAAAAAGATTATAAATTATTCTATTTTTATTATTTAGGAATAAAAAGGAACATACCTTACGAATCGAACTTAAGGTATGGGAATTCATATCAATCATCTTTAATTGATGAATATTTTAAAAATATACAAATCCTTTTATAAATTTTCTAATTAACGCTTTTACATTACATTTCAATAAATAGTTTTTAACAAGGAATATTTTTACATGTATCATTTCAATAATTGGAAAAATTAATGTTTTTAAAGTATGAAAATATAGTGACTTTTCCATCGTCATAACAATAATTTAATATTTTTATTCCTCTATAAGAAATTATGTTTTTTAAATGAAAAAATAAATACCTTATTTCTATTTTGGGTATTTTGGTATTGAAAAAGGTTTTAAAAATGGATTCACTACTTCAATATCTTAAAATTATTTCTTCTGATTGAAAATGATGTTTTATGATCGAAATTTTGATAATTGAAATCATTTATGGGTTATGATTATATGATGGTACTAAGACATCTGAAGAGATTTTTCATGATAAACCAAAGACGGTTGGTTATGTGATAAACCAAGGATTGGTGGTTCCATTATAGACATTGATATGTTGTTAAATTATATCCTCCAATGAATTGGGTATGGAATTCATTCATATGGATATTCCATTTACTTATATGTGTGGTAGTTGACCATATGGGTATTCCATTTAAGTATGATTATGTCCCAAGATACCTTTATATGTTAACGTGATTTCTATGGGTTTTAATTAAATATTTTAGTTAAAATAATGGAAATCAATTAGATTATATTCCATGAATATTAATTACTATTTATTAATGCTAAAAAGTAATACTTTATGATAAAATAATCACGGTTTACATGATTTCTCCAGGCTAACGATTTTCCTTCAATTTGTATCCTATATTGGGATTTTTATTCTCATCCCACGTTTTGAAAATTTTCCACAGTACATAAAGACTAACATATTCAAGGATGAGATGAAGGAAATGTTATGAAGTTTAAACATTAAATGAAACCTTGTTTCTTTTAAACATTTGTTTTTCTTATGATAAAATGGTTTGTTAGTATAAGTGCATACTTGTTAATTTTTGAGTTGTTATGTATGAGTTAAGGACGAATTTCCTGTATTTCTAAACCCAAAAAGTTACTCGATGTGAATGAATGTAAAATTAATGAATTAACTCAAGGTTAATTAATGTTTTAGGCTAGGAACATATAGAAAACATACCGTCTTCCTTATTCCTATAATAAAAAAAGAATTATTGTATATATTCCATAAATCCAAAAAAATTAAACTCAATCAAAGATAATAAAAACCGATATGTCCAAAAATCATTAATCAGTTCTATATTCATCAATACTATAAAATTTAATTTATTAATATAATTATCTCTTTACCAAAAACTAAAACAATTATCTCATTTTTTGTAACAACATAAGGGTTATCATCCCTTAATTACGTGTTTTTGGTAAAAAATATTTACTTTAAATTAAATTAATTTTCATGGAAATTAGAAATATTCAATATATTCATTAAAATATTAATGAAAAACTACCAAGAGATAATCCAGTTATGTTTTCTTATACTAATAACCAAAATTCCACTGATAAAAAAATTCTTCGAATAACCATACATAAACACATCAATCATTCCACTTTATTCATACACTTTGAAACTGGTTTCTTCGCCTTATTTTTAAAACAAATGTGCACTTTTATATTCTATTTATAGTCTCCTCATCGTCATCGTCAATATGATCGTTACTCAAATAAACATGTGGATACTCTTCATGGGATTTCCATTTTGGGAATCAATTTTCATATTTCCCTTTATTTATATTTGAAACATCTAACAATAGATGGAATCTTACAGAGACCATTATTCACATCCACTATGTTAACCAAATATTTCAATTTTTTAATGAAATTACATTCTTTTTTTCCTTATTTTTCACACTCTAAATCTTTTTTAAAATCAACCACACATATCTTATCACATATTAATTCTCCTTGAAATACCCAAACTAAATGATTCTTGATAATTCGGGATTTTAAACCCAAGAAAATTTTCATTTAGATTCTCAATATGTGTAAACATAAGAGATATCAATATATGATCATATTAAATTAAATATAAGTATATGGTTATTTTATCATGAAAACAACTTGATAGTTCATATCCAACCAATCATAGATTCTAAACATGATTCGTGAAAAAAAACATTATCATTCCATAAAACAATTCCCATAAGAATAATAAATAAATATAAATCAATAAATAATTGCAATCTCATTTTTTAATGTTTTTCAACGTCATATATATATATATAAATACCATTTTTTTAAAATTTATCTACCAATATCATCAACATATTGGATAGTAAATTTTCACTAATTTCTCATTGTAGATAAAGATACTCATATTTCCTATAGTATTTTAGGAATCACTTGTTTCTGATAGTGGATTAGGACCCACCTATCTCCCATAGTGGATTGGGATTCACTTATTTCCCATAGTGGATCAGGCCCCTAAACTTATTTCCCTTTGTTATTTCATGATACATAAATCTTTACCAAATTCAATAAAGGGATATATAGGTCCCACCATTCTCTCTCGGCTCTCTCCTCCTCTCATCCCTTTGAACTCTGTTATCCTTCTTCCATATTTTTTCATTCTTTTTTTCACTCAGCTTCGATGGAGTTTCGGTTCAATTTTATGATGACGATGTTTGTTTTCATGGTGGTTTTGTGGGACCGATGTCGGTTTTTTTATAAAGAGGTCCTTGTCCACTTTACCTACTCTAACCCCAAGTGCCGATGCACATCTCCTAGATGGATCTGGCATAGTGGTAACTACCTAGTTTTGGGACTTGAGGTTCAATGTTCGAAGGGATTCAAGGTGTTGTCTGGGATAGGGTTTTTTGTTTTGTTGGATTCAGTTTTATTTCTCTGTTTCACTGTTTTTATGGGACTTTTGGTGTCTGTTTCTATGGCGTCAGAGATCTTATTCACATGTGTGTCGAAAATGGATGTTTTCAAGAAGTTTCATCTGGCCCGACGACATTTCTATGCTGAAGCTCCTTTGCTTCTAAACCTCCTCTGACCCCGGGTTTCTATTCGACACTCCTATTTGGATCTGGAGCAATGGAAACTACATGGTTTTGGGATTTGGGGTTTAGCATTTAAAGGGCTTCATGGTGCTTCCAGAGTTACACTTGTCTCTGGCCTTTAGGTTTTTTTCGTGATTTGAGGTGATGGATTGAATTTTGAAATTGGTGCGTGAAGGAAGATGGTGTTGTGACATGGCCTAGTTTGACTGTTGTTTTTTGATTCCTTTAATGACTATTTGTGAGTGTTCCCAGTGACTTGGTTCTGTTTTATTGTTTCTTTTTGAATTCTGTAATTTCTATTTTGTGGGGGTGTTTCTTGATGTGATGAACTGGTTTTTCACTAAAATAAAAAATGATTGTGTGGTGGTGCTCATAAATATCTGGTCATTATATATATACAAAATTTAGAGAAATAATTATAATTGGATCCTCTGATAATATCCACAATAAAGAAAATGTATCATCAAAGGATATCATCTGAGATGGAAAATGATTTTGTGAATATATATGGGACATTTCGTGAGGATGATAAAATATCATTTAAAATAAATTTTTAAAACTAAAAATCAATAAAAATTTTGGAAATTAGTTTATTTGAAAAAAAAACATTGAAACACGTAAAGGAATGCTTAAAAATCATTTAAAACATTTCACAAAAAAATGTATTTTCTTATTTGAAAAAAATGTTAAACATAAATTTTTTGTAAAACAATTAATTGAAAAATACCTTGAAAACTCATAAATTAATATTCAAAGAATATAATTTTCATGGTTGTGATAATTTCATTCCTTTCATGCATGTTAAAATAATGATACCTTATACATTTTTGGTAAAATAAAAATGTGAATTGTTTAGAAAAATACATCATAATTTATTTCAAAACATGTTTTAAAATGTTGAAAATGTTTAATAATGTCTTTAATATATCATTTTAATAATTCTAAAAACATTTTTGAGTCTATTTATAAAACATGGTTTGGGAATAAAATGTGTTTTTGTTGAATAGATAAATAAAGACGTTTTTTATTAAAAACAATTATTTTGAACTCGTGAGTACAAAAAGATTTTAAAATTTCGGGAACACTTTTATTCTCATTAAATATCCATATAACAAGAAAATAAATAATCTTCTAGAGTTGTGGATAATAATATTTCATTATGTAAAGTACATTAATAAATAATCCAAATAAATTAATGAATTGTAACAAAAAACTCTTACCACATTGGTATGATTAAATCATAATACACAAAAAAAATAATAACATTAAATCAATTATATAATATAATAAAATTAATTATATTAATTATATATCAACTAAATGGGTCATTATATACCCCTCATAGAAGAAGATTGGTTCATAACATAACATAGTTCCCTAGAAAAGAAAATTTCATTTAAAAATTCCTAATCACTTTGGTAACATTCAAATAGTAATCCCCATGAATGAGATATCCCAAAATTTATATATAAATCTCTATACTTATAAGTATACAAATCCTAAAATATATGCATGGGAAGTATATACACCACATAAAAGAAATATATGGTGAATATGAATTGTGTCTCACAGAAATTAAAAGTGAGATTAAAATCTCATTCTTTAATTATAAACCTCCTTTATACACATTATAACCTCCTATATAATAAATTAATTATTATTATACGTCTATTATATCACAATACATATATATATATATATATATATATATCATACAGTATAGGATTTACTTATGACCTTTTATCACATACTTATTAACAATTCTATGATAAATTCCCATTTATGGAATGAAATGATTTTTTATCACGGTTCCATAATCTCCATAATGTTTTCCATTATATAAATATCATATATATTTATTATATATTTATTTATATTATACCATAAAATTTATACATAGAAAATAAAAGACACCGTTCATGGAGATGGTAAGCCGTACATACTCATGAATGTTGTATCCATTTTCTCAAGAGATTAAAATAAATAATGGTAATAATAATTTATCATTTAAAATCCAATTTATTTCATATATATCACATATTTTCATTAATCCTATACTTATCACATTCCATGTAAATCTATAATGATTTACATTTTTTTGTTAGGAGGTAGTTTATCGTACACAGATGAAACGGTATCTTATTCTCAGATAATGGAAAATAAGAAGGTATTTGTGATATAATAATTCCATAAGAATTAGAAATTAATATATAAAACTTATAATAATTATATACTTCATTATATACAACAGTTATAGGTGGTAATTCTAAAATTACAAATATTTTTTCGAAGGTGGTAGTCTATCATAGACACTAATGATGATTTCCTAACCCATTTCATGTAAGAAGAAAAGGGATTGGGTTATCGTATTAAAACAGTGACATATCATTAAATTGAAGATAAAATTTTTATTATATACTAATATTTTAAAGGTATTTTTAATATTTTTGGTAAAAAATAAATGAAAATGTGTGGTTAGGGATGTTACCTCTTCTTCGGAAAACATCTTTTAGTTTTCACCAAAAACAATTCATGTATTATATGTACGAAAGAAAAAAAATAAGGATCCTAGGATGGTGTAAGGAATTTACCAATATTATTTTGTTAGTTATTGGCTGAGAAAGTTATTTTTGGATGTGTGAATCAGATATGAGAATGGGTGTAATTTTTTAGTTGAGGTGAGTGGTACACATATAATTTTTGAAAAGAAAAAGGTGTACCCAAATTTTTCTCAGGAGAAAAGGATCCAAATTATACAATTTTCAAACATAAAATATATTTCATGTAAATATTTCTATCCAATTGTTTTAATACATGTTTTGTATGAATTTTTACCCACATATGTTTAGTTTAATCCCCAGATAAACCCATTTTTATCTTAACCATATTAAATAATATTTATAGTTTTTACAATTCAATATGGACGGATATTATCTTAAAATTTTAAGATAATAAAATTATTAAAATTCAAAATATTAATTACTTTTTAAAAACAAAAATTCACATATTTATAAAATTCCAATTTAACATTAAATCCATAGACACTACAATAAAGTGGTTTTCTGAAGAGAAAATGGATAAAACACCCTTGTTAGTATAAAAATTACTATTTAAAAAATCATCATTTTTATATGGTTCTTATTTTCATTTATAACTAATTGGTTACCAAATAATTAATTATATATACATGTTTATTGAATATATTTTCATCTTTTAGTTAATACAATTCCTACTAACCATTCCAACAGCTATGTAAAAACAATCATAAAAAATAAAAATATTTTAATAGAATGTCATGTTTCGTTTAAACTAGATTGTGTGTGTAATAAGAGATACACAAATAATTTCATGAAATACCCACTAAAATTTGTGGTTTATTGAATTAAAGATAAACTTGGTGATGTGTGCAATGATAAATATTTAATAGATGAAATTTAGTTGAAAAAAATAAAAAATATTAGGGTGTTACAAAGAGGTAAAATAAAATACAAGGAAATCTACATCATAACGGAGTTAATTAAAAAAAATACTGGAGTTCAAACATTTCATTTTATAGAGGATTGGGAGGTTTCAAAATATTACAATGGACTTAATAGTATAAAATATACCTGAAAAGAACCATTCCTTTTATTTTTCTATGAATGAATCACAATACACGAAAAACAGAATTGATTTTTAGTGGGTAACCTAAAACCTAAATTTCCTTACCTAAATGGTAGTTAAATCCCAAGATAAAAAAAAGGAAAATCTTTCATAAAAGAAAACCATTACAACGAATTATCAATTCTCTCATAAATAAAGAGATATTAAAATGAGTGAAGAAGAAATAAATTAGAGATATATAGTAAGAGATAATGACGATTTAGCAAAAGAGAACTAAAATGTGGCCATATGAGCTTCAATAAGGTATCTGGTAGTAGTAAGTTGACTCTAAGCCTTAGCGAGGTAAAACTATACACTTTAGGGGTACCATTGTGGTATTTTAGTTCTTGAGACTTTGTCAGATTTATTCAAGGGTGACAGAGGTAAGAGATGAAAATACACAACTACATGACGACTTTTTGTAAAAGATCCACTAGCTAGTTGGTTGGTACTATTGATAGGTTGGTTGGATTTCTAGGGCTCACTAATAATATCCATGTTTTATGATAAATCCTTTGGGAATCCCACAACAAGCTAATGGCCTTGGGGATTTTACAAGTGTAAATACCAACCTCAATAATTGGATGATTGAAAGACATCAACTGGAAGGTGGGTCTAGATAAGAGCATGCTAATTTATCAATCTCTTCCAGCTAGATTATTATTTCCCACCAACTACTCTTCACTTACAGCCAGATATGGCCTCCAAAATTGTTCTGTGGTTCTTATGGATCCCATTGTATTTATGGGAACTACCTAGTACGATTGTCAAGAATAATATCTTCAATACACTTGATATAAATGGTCAAAAACATAATTGGTGTTCGTGATCATTAAAACATCAAAGAGAGTGAGAGGTACAATAATAATCCCATTTTTTATGAAAACCATAATTGACATATACATGGTTGATATTGGCATATAAAATTATTTATTTTGAAAAAAAAATGAATTTTCAAAATGAATTTCAATATTTCCTAATAAAATTGAAAATGGATTATAAAATCATTTCCGATGATCAAATAAACATATTACAGTATTGTTTTTAAAAAATTTTACATAAATTATTTGAAAATATTTAACAATATGAATAACCATTAAAGAGAAATTAGTCATAATTTTTTTTAAATTATTAACAATTTGAATATAGAATTGATCACATAAACATCTCCACATTTTTTATTATTAACAAACAATATCATTTAGAGGGTAAAATAAAAAATGATAAAAATATATTATGTATAATTTATATTAAATAGATCCATGTGTAAGAAAATATATTCATTTAAAGATCAATTCAGGTGATATATAAGACTTCCAAAAAATACTATTCAAAATCCATATCAAACCAAAGTTACAAAATGGGAAATCAAAATATATCTCATTTAATATGGGAATGATGGAAGCTTTGGATATGATGGGTAAAATCACAATGAATTTAATGTTCAATTTCCTCATTATCTATAGTAATTCTCTCTATATGATCATGATGTGCAGAAGTGTCTTGATCCATATGGTCATAATAGGAAAATGTAAAATACCCCATGTCTAAGATGCATCAATCAATGGTCATCTCATGGTAGGTAAGAATTTTATCGTACCACTCTCAATAGAGATGCTTCTCATCAGTAAATTCATATCTTCTATGAAAAGGATCATCCTATACTAGAAAATCCCCCCTAACTGGAGAATCATCTAGAGGAGTCTCATCCTTTGCCTCTATATGATTATAAACTTTTTATTTTTTTTCAAAATCACATTCATCATCAAAATTTTTATTTTCATATTCCCCATAATTTCCCTCATCCTTTTCATCATCATCTTCTATGTGATAATATTCAATAATGGAAATAGGAATTTAAATTTAAAATACACTTGGCTTTGTGTGAGGAAATTAATTTTAAGGTGTCGCAAAAAATCATAAATCCACCCTTGAAACCATGGACACCATTGAATGGAAATTAGTGAATAAGTAGAAGGGTCATATGTGTATCTAGATATGGTATCTTAAATGTAGCATCACTCTGTTCGATGTTAACATTGGATAATAAAAGATAGGGGATGTGGCTAAAAGGAATTTCCGTAAACAATATAGTGTGTAAAAATGTAGTATATAACCTAACAAATAAAACATATTATATCGAAATGAATATGAATCATAATATAATATAATACATTGATATTAATGAACATGGAATTGATATGATATCCAATATGAGAGGTTATCTATATATGAATTACCCTATCAATAATTATACTTTAGAGAAAAATTTCTATGATCTTTACCATAGAGGAGGAATATTTCCCTTGGAGAAAAAGAATAGATGATCTTCAATAAATGGATGAGTCAAATTGAATGTGAACTTGGGTCATGGTAAAAGGTTCCATGTGTGCAATTCCCATGAAATTGATTATTTCAATAAAAATGACTAAAAAAATTTTATATCTATATTGTGGTCATGGAATCATAATCATCTTAATGGTAAATGAAAATATTGGAATAAAAATATTTTATTAACTATGGTTAATAAAATGATCTATGAGGTTGTTTTAAGAAGGAATGTATAGGGACCTGACCCATCAGGGCCATCCAAGATGGTGGAAGGCTTGGCCTCCCCATACCCAAGCCAACCTCCCTAAGCATGGGGCTATAGACAAGACCCATGAAGGCATAAATGATATGGGATGCCTTTTCGTAATCTACATGTACACATGCACCAACCCATATCTATGTATAAGTAAATTGTAATAATAATATAGTACATTTACATAAAGATAAAAAAAGGCATTTCATAACACCAAGGAATTAAAAAATATTACATCATAATCCAAAATGTAAAGTGAAAAATTACATGCCCTATTAGAACTGAAGTCCCAATGAGAAAAAAACTAAAATAATGAATGTTGAGTGATCACGAATCCTTATCTATAATATTGACCACTGTACATGGTTAATACAATAATGTATCACTATACTCCACCATAATTACTATTTATCTATCCATAATCTACATAAGACATGATATGTACATCAAAATCCCATGTATGGGTGAGTATATACATAAATAGTAAGATTTCCAAAAATATGAACAATGTGATAGAGTGATACAAAAATAGTCAAACCAGCCTAATGAAAGGGGGAATCAGAAACAAATATATATATATATATTCACATAAAAACCCAAATTATATATAATTTAGATCACTATATCACATCCCAAATAAAGTCGATGAGTAATCATGTATCTCCATCAGTCCTACACTGATTCCCAGCAACACATATGACCTCAATAAAATTTGGATGGAGGGGCTGACACCACGCAATAGTTCTCCAAATTTCCAGGAGAACACAACTCCTATGGAGGAACTTCACTTTTTTAGAGACTAATGATGAAGGTGTACCACTATGTAGGCAGTGTATTCTCCTAGGCCATTAATAAAATGATGAACCCATGCCCTGGTGTAAGGGATGAGTATTGAACATGTTATTTATCTAGTAAATGGAGGTACCTATTGTTTTTTGTGATAGGGGTGTACTAACCCCAGTAATTCTATATTATCATAGGAACCCACACACTAGTGTGACAAGGGATTATTAACAACAAAGTCCCTCTCAAAGAATAGAGTACTCACACACTATTATAACAGTGGATTATTATCTCGAGCATCTCTTATATTATCTCTCCCAATCATTTCTATTGGAAATCATCACTTGAATATGCTTCATACTGAGAACATCTCACATCATGTCTCAATGTCCACTAATAATTCCACTAACACATTCAATATGAAAAAAAATACTAAATATAGGCTACTCATGGGAAAATCAGAGTGACAACAAAGTAGATGTTATAGGTAAAAAATTCATATAAGAGAACAAGGTGTGTATGGGGTCCACACGACTTATGGATCTACTCCACTTACTGGTATTTTCATAAATATACATTGGTTGGGATTCCATGTCATTATATAAGTCATGTATTTAGGGACACATGGCGTGTATAAAAACCTAGGGTTCTGGTCGTGAAAAGCGTCATGTTCCAATGTATTCATGCCCATGCCTATGCACACTAGTGTTTAGCATGTTTGTCCACATGGGGTACTAGGAATTTTTATCTCACACATAGCTTGGCCACCTAGGTAGCTTCACATGGTGTGTAGGCCTACCAGCATTGCATTTGATATTTCACTTCACAAACAACCCTATTTATATAACAAGGCTCTACATGGTGTGTGCATCCTAGTACATTTCACCAAGTATTTTTTTATGAATAGATTTTCACACAGGTATAAGATCATATTTTTTTTCATGAAATCCATCAAATTGAAACTAAAAATATTTCATATTCGGATATAACAATATAAGATATCTAATTTCCCAGCCTTCAGTGGGTGGAAATTGTAATCCAACCACCTTTAAAAATTTTATAGCATCTACCATTACATGACATAATCTCTCATGATCCGAGATCCACAATGGTCTCACCTACATTATGTAACCAGTATTGATCCATCCTAAAATCATTTTCTTGTCCATAATTTGCAAAACCATTATGAATCTGGGTGTTCTATCATGATCAAACACACCGTGGAGATGTTGAGCTGCAACCCTCTAGGATAATGCTGGTGAAAAAGAAAATAAGTTGGTAAAATGAAAAATAATGAAGAAATATTTCATAGGGATTTCTTTTTTTTTCAATTATTTCTTAATAGTGATGTATAGTTGATATATCTTGGCATATCAAATAAGAATTTATTTAAACAATTCAATATTATGGAACAATATCATACAAAGATAAAAATATCACATATACATAAATAGTACATAAAATCAATGATGACACATTCAAACAAGGGAAGAAACAATTGATGAAACCTATATCAAAAAAGGGATTAATCATTGATGAATAAAACATTATTTTTTAGAGTATTATACCCACTATGTCAACATCATCTCGATCTTCCTCGATCCAATCAACCATATTCCTTCGTTCTTGATCTTCCAATGAATAACATTAGTGATCCTATAAATCCCTCATGTTTTAAGGCGCTAAACATAAGGAATTAATATGATGAGGTATATATAGAGGATTTTATGTCATGGGTTATTAAAATAAAATAATTAATCTATTTTATTTATTTTCATTAAATGAACTTCTATCAATTGGCTCAATCATACATGATGTTCTTACCATCCTTAGGTCACAATTATTGTTCTCTACTCAGCTATAGTCCCATATTTATAATCCATGACACTATATGGGAGTTATTGTATTTTTCTCAAAAAACTACACACATGTGATGATAATATATTTGACATTTTTATCATATAAATTTTTGATTAACTAGGCCTCGAAATCTCATATCATCATAGTGTATGTCTCCAAAAATATTCTTTATAATTTTTCAATGTACTATAAGGAGGAAATTGGTTCAATACATTTTAAACCCCATCAAGGATTTTTGTCCCTGAATAGAACAAGATAAACAAAATGTGGAGATTCAATGACATTATATGGATCTCCTACTCATAGGCGATCTCATGTGTGCTCAGACGATACTGCATCACATGAACCAAGGTTATGGTCCATCCTCACATGTTTCTCTCCAATGATCCTCGATCACCATAAGGTACTCTACATAGGTGGATCCATCCTCAACATCCATATCTCTATTGTAGATAACATTAATAGGATCAGGAACATATCTCCCCAACTACAACATTTTGGAGACATCTTGCACCTGTTCCAACTATGGTGGAATGGATAAGAAGTAAAGAACCTCACAAACCCTCTATATAAACTCAAACAAATCGATGATCCTCAGGGATATCTTTCCACCGTAACTGAATCTCTATAATACTCCTATTTTGATAATATGTGACGTGAATTTGTCATAAATTTCATTCCCCAATGAAATTTATTACATGAATAAAAGGTTAAAATATAATAATGAGGTTAAAATATTTTACACCAATAAGGGATTGTGGGGGGTCCAAGTTGAGGTTTTCCAGATAAACATACCAAAACTGTGAGTTGCATAAAACAAGTCTGAAACAGTCTATCATTGAACTGTCTTCTACCAAAAGACAGTTTCCATAAAATAATGGAACCACAGTAAAAAAATAACTAACCGACATAAATTGCTAAAAATATGATAACAAAGAGGTTCTCAAGACATTGTTGCAAGCTAAGGAAGTGGATAGTCACTCAGAGATGAAACAACAAGCCAAACCTTCACTTTCTCTAATGATAAATAGTGAATCATTAATTGAACATTCTGAAAAAAAATTATTTTATCCTATAAGCATGCCTGAGAAATAAATCATTCATAATAAATTCTAAAACAAAGTGTATTTTATATGTAAAAAAAATAGTTTTAAAAGACAACTGCAAAATGTTGAGGATCTAGTAGAAGAATCCTTAGAATATTTGGATATAGAAATCAACTGAGAATTGGACCAAAAAGTAGGCCAAAGTAGTAGTATGAGTGAAAAAAGAATGACTAAACCGTAATTGTACTTCAAATCATCCATATAAGCCACTACTTCTCTTACCAACTCCTTCTAAAATTTGTGAAGGAGATTACAGGTGAAACAAAAACCACATTTCAAGAACACACAAGTGTATAATCTCTAATAGAAAATTAAATCTAGAGTTAAATACTCAATGTACCAATATCAACGACATGAAACCTTATAATTTATCAAACCAAAATGTTAATCAATTTCCAAACATGATTCAAGGACGAACATGAGTCTGGAAAGTGTCAGCAAAAACACATTCCAAAAAAAAGTAACAGACTTTCCATTTTTTTGAATACATTAGAAATAATCCTAAAAAAATAAGTGAATAAAAAATAGGAAACTCACATAAAAAAAAGAACAAATGTAATCCCAACGTGGAGTCATTTCCATGGAATATCATTGAATTTGATGTTTGTATTTTTCTTAAACTCTTGTAATAAAATTATAAACATCCTCTTTATGATTTCAAGGTAAGTATTAGAATAACATTCACCATTTTTTGTATTGAATGAAGGATTCTATATCATTCGCATCCATCTAAGTGTCATGATCCTATGAAAAATCTAGTTTCTCTTCAATATGGTAAGGATCCCACAAACATGGTCATTTTTATTTTCATCCTCACTACTAGTGTCTTCTGAGTCAATTGATATTGAGGATGCAGTTGAATGTTCAGTAGGAACAAGCTATGTGGAATAATATTTTCTTCATTCGTAACATTAGCTAGGGTCCATGTGACAATAATTCTATCAATATTAGATTGATCCCTAAATTTTCAGGGTTTCCTACTACATGGAATGTTGAATCCATAAGAATCATTCATTGATTTTTTATCCATTTTAAGCACTCAATTTCCAGAAGTCTTTCTAAATTTAGAAACAATTATCCGAATCATCTTGAAAATTGTCTCCAAAATCATATTGTTCCTTATCATTCATTCCATGATCAATTTCTACAATCTATATAGTCATAGGTTCATCTTTAAGAGGAAATTATTTATCCTCATTAGTGTATTAGGAATTTTTCACCGCCTCTATGAAGCCTGAGAGGCTGGTAGCTCAAATTTGATTGTTAGGAGAACCTGAAGAATAATTAACGGTATTATTATCAATAGGATCCACTTTATAAGAAATAGACAACCCATTTTCTGCAAACTTTTTAACCAAAATTGATTTGAAATAAAATAGGGGGCATGAATCCTATCACCTATTATCACATTTCCCAATAGAGTGTCTAATTATAGAACATCTTTGGATACTGGCTGGATATTTTTCAAAAACAACCTCCTAAAATAAAAAACTATCTCTTTTATGAATAAAAATTCATGATGGAAAAGCTTGTGATATATCAATTCCAGTACATATTCAAAAGAATGATGTATGCAAATGATTTTAAGTAGCATAGTCTAGTTTAAAGGCCTGACCAAAGATACTAGAAATTGAAAAGAGGTTATTCTGTTTAAATAAATGAAAAGGCAGCCAATGGAAACCCAACCATATGGGGATAACAGGGGTCTCTAAAATAGTAAATAGTATGGGGAACATTTCAATACCTTCCTGAAGTGTCCAATGAATTAACACGACCCTCACAACCAAAGAATATAGTAATCGTTTTCATATGAAAAATGCAAAACAACATGTGAGGAATTCAACTAGACGATGTGAAAATTCAAAAATCGGATGTTTTGCAAGGTCTTGTAGAGGAAGGTTATTGAGGGTATTTGTTTTCTAAATATTCCAACCATCAAAAAAAGGTCTAAAGTGATAAATTGTACAACTTATTTTGAAAAACAAATAACAAAAAGTCATCTATGAAGAAATTTCTTCAGTTCAATGATCACTAATGTATTTGAAGAAACAATATCTATGGAGAATTTCCTGCTACGATGTATAAGAAGAAGTGAGGATATGTTTTAGGGTTTATCCCATATTCACTCGATGGTAGAATCTCATGCACGGACTCTATCTATCAGTCTCTCCACAATACTCATTGTGGGGGCCTCTCAAGAAAGCATGGTCACCCTACTCAAACTCTATATTTATATGACATAGGTATTCATAAATTTTTTTATTGGATTTGGGTTGTCCCTATGTACTATCAGATCACATAAACCATCTATTAATCATCTTCAAGATCTCACCTCTAACGAGAAATGTCTCACCAACCTCAGACCCGGACAAGGGTGTCTTATATGGTCCCCCGTATGGGGCCTCAAAAAGATTCTTGATGATAGTAAATGATTGTTTTTAGTATAAAAAATATTTTCTAATGGAAATTGATCCTCTTAACTTAAATCAATGTATAATATGAATTCCCTCAACATATTTTCATGTTTATGGATAGTACGCTCATTATTCCCATCATTTTTATAGTGTAATGTTTTATGTATCCTCAACAAGATCCTAAATGACTCTTCCAAGCCTCTATGAAACCATGATATAAACCAAATATCATAATTAGATATAAACTACATATCATAGCTTGATATAATAGTAGATATCATCCCATGAAAAAGGTTTATATCCCATATGTAAAAGTACACCAATGTCCCAACCAAAATCCACTCCCTGATGGAAAAAAGGTGTTTCATCTTTGTAATTTTCTCTATAGTCACCAATATGGAATTAATGCCTCTCATTGTACATTGTATCCCTATCAAAAAGTACATGGATATTTCATCCCATTTCCAATCATGGATAATAATATATAATAATAAACGCTCTAGAACCTAGTTATCCGTGGTCACCTACTGACATGTGAGGCACCAAGAGATGAACTCAATAACACTCCACCGCATTCCAAAACATAAAAACTACAAATCACGGTCTTTGTTCATATTCTATACATTTAGATGTTAAGAAAAAAATTAGTTCAAAAATCCTTCATAGAATCCTGTCACAACATGACTGGAAAAACATTCCTTCCCAAGAACTGGATGATGTGATTCCATCCTTCAAATAATCCATCGAGTAAATATCCGGACGTTATCAGTTTAAATATTACAAATTTTTCCATGTATCCCAACTGGGCCTATCTCACATGCTAATTAAGTATAATATTAAACACCATATACTAAATAAATACTACACCCCTCTCCTCCGCTAGGGTTATGTTCAAAGAATCCAGCTAATTTGATGCTCCTCCACTAAGTGAGAACAATATATCTTGATATGGGAATATTCCACAATGTTCCCCATCCTAGTAGTATAGACTATATCAAATACATAGTCGTATAATAACTATAACTAATATAAAAAAATTAGGGTTGTATCTATCTATGTGAGGATATTCATGAGACTCTAATTTTTTGAGTAACCTAGAATGTGTTCTCCTATAAGATTTATCCTCCACGTCTTTAGAGTGAAGAACGTCACTGAAAACTCCATGTCATGATTCATATAGTGCAACTCATGGGTTATTAACTCTCGTGTCTTATATCGAGTCACTACCTTCTTATGCATTGACACATAGTTGATCCTACACCCATAGGCATCATAATACACCATGTACTCAATGCCCCCCTCTTGTAGTCTCAAGACATGGTCACTATTTAGCCTCAGCCTCAACTCCTCAAAATCTCTCTAACACATATAATTCCCTGACCCACACTACCACTAAACTTGGTTTCCATAGCACCACCCTTTATCAGTGCTAAAAAAGAACTGATAAAGGGGGTGCCTTTATCAGTTCTAAAAAAGCGCTAATAAGGTCACTTTTAACAGTGTTAAAAAAGAATAGTTAAAGGTGACCTATTATCAGTGCTTTTTAGCACTGTTAAATGGGACCCTTTTATGGGCACATTTTTTAGTAGCGCTGATAAAGGGGTGGATTTATCTAGGCTTTTTCCTACCGCAGATAAATTTTATATTTAGAAAATCACGAAAATTAAAATCTTGTTATATAAGTATATTTATATTTGTATAAATATAAAATATATTTTTTAAATATGTTGTAGACAAGTATAAATAGACTATTACATTTAATATATAAAAAATTTAGGGAAAATAACGTTATAAAATTGTAAAAAATACTATTAACTATTAATTTCCTAATTTTCATCGATTATTAATCATTTAATAAAAACTTTATGACACCAAAAATTAAAAAAAAACATAATAAAAGATCTAATATATGTTAAAAATGTAACTCAAACTTCAAACGACCATAAATTTTGATCTGTGGGTATGTTTGAGTTCTATAGCATATCAAATAGAATCCTACGATGATCTCTACACACAAACTACCTATGGGAACCTTCTATCACATTTTTCTAGGCCTAAAAGGCCCAAAATTCCTCTAAAACCGAGTTTTTAATCGGGATATAACTATTTTTTAACATTCAAATAGGTATAAATTATGATACGGACATCTTCTAGAACTGTACCACATATAATATCGAATATTTTTTTTATTGTATTTGATTTTAATTGTTTTGGAGTTGAAATGGACTTCTACATTAGAAGTTATGGTCATTTTAATATTTTATGTCTTTCTAGATACCTATATTTATGTATTTATTCGTAAATATATGTGGGTGTGTGTGTGTCTGCCTACCTGTATTTATGCGCGCGTGTGTTTGTGTGTTGTATATATGTATGTATTTACTTATTTACTTATTTTTAAACACAGATAAAAAACATATTTTATAAATATATTTAAAACTAATCTTATAAATATATATTAATATAAATATACGGATAAAAAATTACATCTAAATATATATATAAATATATATATATTAATATATATATATATATTAGTATATGAATAAATATATATGATTTAACATAACTAATTATATTCATATAAATATAAATCTATATTAATATACGAATAAATATAATTATATATATAAATATAGATATATATTAATATATGAATAAAAATATATGTATTAATATAACTAAATATATTTTTATTAATATGAATCTATTTTAATATAGGAATAAATATAACAATATATATATATATTAATATAAATATATTTTAATATATGAAAATATATATATTAAAATATGAATAAATATATATGTATTAATATTACTAAATATATTTTTATTGATATGAATTTATATTAATATACGAATTAATATAACTATATATATATAAATAGATATATCATTAAATAGAGAAAAAAACTAAATATCATAGTGGTAACGGTGCAGGCGCGAAAGGGGGGGGGAGGTCTCAAGTTCAAGTTCCGGTGGAAGTAGGGGGGTGCGGGCAAGTAGGGGATGTGCGGGAAAGTGTAGTGTGTGGAGAGTGTGAGGGGGTCTTCCTAGCAATGATAAAAGTAGTTATAAGTTATGTTAAAAGCTCCCCGTGTATTGTATTTCCTTTTTAATTTTTTTTAATTTTTTTTAAATTTATCAGTGCTAAATAAACCACCGATAAATGTGGTCTTTTATCAGTGCTAAAAAATGGTGATAAAATGATCGTTTTATCAATTCTATTTTAGTTCTAATAAAAGGTTCCTTTATCAGAACTTTTTTGAACACTGATAAAATGGACCCCCTTTATCTTTTCCTCGATTAACAGTGATTTTCTAGTGCTATTAATGCCCTTTTCTAGCACTGATAGAGGCCATATTTGCAGTAGTACTGGTTTCCTAGAGATAATGAATTATTTAATTACATTGGCATGCTTACAAGAAATTTTTATCCAAAATGATCTAATAGATTCGTAGTTTCGGAAAACTACATATGTACATCAGTTCCAAATTGCAACTTGAAATGAAATACACCATATATATTTTATTGGGAACATCCACAACTCTTAGACTATCCCTACAGCTCATTCATAATAAACTTCTTCGTGTCCTAAGAAAACGAGACATAATAAAGGGGTGAGATCAGATTCTCATTAAGGTTTATCAATATTGTGGAATATATCATAAACCTAAACATTAGGTATGGTGAGTATCTAAAAACAAAATCCTTTAAAAAAACCTTGAACACATTATGATAGGAATAAGAGGTGAATAAATAGTCCCATAATAAACCATAATCATGGGTATTCTACTATTTGAATTACCAGAAGAACATTAAAATACATTTTTTATAATGAGGGAATGCATAATGTGGGACATGATAACCATACCATAAAGGCCTCGTTTGAAGACCATAAATATCCATTTTGTTAAGGCCTCGTACCAAGACCATAGTTAATCTCATGAGACCTACCAATGCAGTGAGGGGCTATAGAGATCCCCACACAGCAATTACCACATTCGATGCATTCCAATTATGAATGGAGATAAACATAAATAACATATACATTCACATTGAAACTAACATATAGAATGTAAATAACATTCTTCGTACAATAAAAATAAACACTAACCATTCGAAGTAAATTGGATAATGGTATCAAGATAAAACATGTACATTAAAAATAATAAAAAACCCTTCAAAAAAATTAAATACTATCATAAGATATAATCCAATATGAAATAAATGATTTATTAAATATTTTTTATATAAATAAAGATACTTTTAAATGATACCATTGAGATATTCTTGATGAAATAATCCTTACAGATTCCAAAGTGTCCCATACCACCTTCAAACATACAAATATTAATATCATAGAATATCATGAGAATAAGTAGACTCTTAATATGATATACCAAGGTTAAATATGTACACCAAATTTAAGGAATTAGTGGTGAAGAGGGCATATATCTCAGAAAATATAATGTGAGGTTAGAAAAAACTATTTTACTTTGGAAGGAAGTGTTCTTTTGGAAACTCATGTGTATTTTTTCACAAATATCACTTTGAACATGTATTTACTAGAAAAGAAAATGTAAGGAAATTGATATTACATTTCAGTAAGAAATGGTGTCCCACTGTAGTGAAATCATGTAAAAAGTTTTTTTAAAGAAGCTTTAGAATTAAAGAATTTAATTGTGGTTTTAGGAATTCATTAAAGAGATTTTAAATAATAATGGAATGTTTTCTTTTATAAAACTAAAAATGAACCAAAATATTATTTACATGATAAAATTTTTTATTTTAGAATAATAAACATGTCATAAAATAGATTAAAGAGTGAACTAAAAAATATGTTTGAATTAAAGAAGTTCCTTGAATCGAGCTTGAATTTTTGAATAATTTTTTGAAGATTCTTTTAAAACATTTATCTCCCCATGAAATAAAGAAGGATTATGATTGGTAAATATATATATATATATCATATAATTTATTAGCAGTATATAAGAATGAAATGTAATTTTATTGAGGTGAGTAGAGAATAAGAGCATCCCAAATGAAAATAAATGTTAGGGTAGAAAATACTTAAAACATTGTAATAAAATGAATCATTGTAACACCCCAGGTAAATAAAGAATATGATATTTTCTTATTTATCCAAATTTGTGAATAAAATATTAAAATGACTTTAAAAGGGGACGCTATGCTCGATGGTGTACCCAACACGCAACAACGAGTTTCTTGGGAATCTTACGTTGCACTCTAATAATAAAATAATATTATTTTAACTGGTAGTTAACATGTAGCCATTGTATTGGCGGAAACGGATAGAAATAAATAAAATATGATTATATATGTTTTTAAATGTTTTTACATTTATCCAATAAAAGATAATGGCTTAAAATACGGAAAGAATTCTGTTTTAGGCTTTTATACCCTAATTTTCACTAAAGGTTCACTTATCACCTTTTGATGGAAAATTGTCATTAAATATAGTTTTGATCACTCTTATACATTATTTTGGACCAAATAAAACTCTTCTTTATAATTGGGACATCAAAATTTACTTTGTGTAAATTTTTGGTATCTTTCTGATAAAGTTCATTTTTTAATGAATAGTGTAAAATGTTGTATTTTAATTCAAAACCTCTTTTTAATCTAATTTATTTATATGAATAGATTATCTATTGAATTAGTTTTAAAGTTAAATTAGAATATATTTTTACCATTAAATCCAATAGTGGTCGTTGGAATTAATTTTACTTTGAAACCAGACTTAAACCAGTGTCAATCTTTTCAAACTTATTGTTTCATAAAAACACGCTATTTGCTCTGACAACGGGAATTAATTATTAAATTAATTAATGTGACTTATATGTTTTGCATTTTGTAAAATAGAATTTATTTATGAATTATGAAAATCAAATATATCTTAGGGTGAATTTTTGGGATTATTCTGAAAAACATCAATTTTTGATGAATAGTGACACCACTAAGTGGTACTTATAAAAACTGATTTTTCCGTTTAAATGATATTTTTCCATATTTGGGTTTTGAATTTAAAAAATCTGACATACATGGTTTTCATTAAGATGTAAAATGTGGTTCAATGGGATAAAAATAATTTTTTTGGTGAATAGTAACTTATTAAGTTTTTAATCGCGATTAGAGGTAATTAGTGTAGTTTAAGGTAAAAATAATGTTTTAATAATATGAAATGAACTTGAAACATGTCCTAACCTCATTGTATGTGTAATGGAAGACCAAGACAAGCCATGGGTCAACTTGGGGACCCCATGGAGCCACTTTGGTTGGGAAATGACATAAATAACTTTTTATTTAATGTAAAAGTAAAAATGACACAAACATGATATGTTTTACTAAATCAATTTTAAGTGGGGTTATACAAGTAATATTTTTTATTATAAATAGTAATTGGAAATATAAAACGATTTCCTACATCATAGTAATTTTTTTATAATTTTTAGACATTAAATAAATTAAATTATTTATGACATAATAATGATGCAGCAATGACATCATTATTTGACGATTTAAATAAAATGGGAAGATAATGTAAAATATATGAACTAAACATGTCAAAAACTTATTGGATGGGTGGATTGCGAACCCTTATCACCTTATCCACGAATTATATCAATGTGGGACCTTTTAAAACCGAAACACATTTCAAATAAAGTAATATTTCTTTACTTTCCAAAAGTGCCCCTCCTCTCCTCTTATAAAAGGCCCCCATCTCTACCTCATTTCACACACTCCTCAAGACATTGGCTCGGCCAACCCCTGCCCATTTACTCTCTCCACAACCCTCTCCTCATCCTAGAGGATTCCCTTTTGGCATAATCCTTTCAAAGGAAGCCTTTAGGCTCAAATCAAAAGGAGTTACACTTTTAAAGGTAATTCATTCTCTCATGTTCATTTGTTTTATTTTGCTTCTCCAACCCCCTAAACTCTTTTTATTTACTTCTTTTGTAACAACACCAGTATCTTCAATATACTAGGATGTTTTTATAAGATTTATTTGAGCTACACTCTCACACAACTACATCAAATGGTTAAAGAACATACGGTTTCCGTGGATGGCGAAATTCTGCTTCCCGAAACGATGATTGTTCAATACTCATTTAACACCTTCAAAGGTGGCCATTATGATGTCACTATTTTTATATATGATATATAATATGCTTATGTTTTCCTTAAGCTTCTGTTTTTTTCATTTTGGGCATAACTTTATGGTTTCCATTATGGGTAAACGTGATATCTTCATTTAAGGAAGTGCGGACTACCGCCCCCTCAAAGTGATTTGATTCGTTAAATACCATATGTGGGACGTATAAAGGATGGAACTATGATATTATATATGATATTATACTGGAATTATAATATACCTTTATATCATTATTATTCCATTCTATAAAATAAAAAATAGAAATGAAAGTAACGTTCATGCGTACGTACGGCTTACCATCTCCATGAATGGTGGATTTCATTTCTTACCTCTAAATGATTATGTAATGTTATAAATGCATGCATGTACTGGATATATATGACATATATGATATCTAAATCATGAATACAATTCTGGATATAATAAACATTTGGCCACACGAACAACATGTAATTGCAAGAAGTCCACTTTCGACTTAAGAACCAAATATCGGCAAAACAAATATAATTAACTTAAATGATAACATAATGTTTATGACATGGTAATAAGTGATATAAAAGGAATAATGAACTTCAAAAAGGTTCTTAAGGAAGTAGAAATTAACTCAACTTTATTATTCAGGAGATTAAAGAACGATCGAGTCAAGTCGGACACGAGGTAAGGGATCTTACTCCTCTCTTTTTTTAAGTACACGCTTTTATGTCACTTCTTTTAAGCTCATCTTTGTTATGTTGGGGGATGTTATTTTATATTCCTCTTTCTATAAACAATAAGTTAATATGATGAGATACCCTATTTGATCTCATCAATCCATTTTGGAAGTTTTGAGTGGCGCTGTTAGGCTGCCGAACTTTCGTAAGAGATCTAACCTCTCTCTTTCTTTTTAAGTACTCTCCTTTTTGTCACTTCTTTTATGTTCTTCTTTGTAATGTTGGGGGATGTTCTTTTATATTCCTCTTTCTGTAAATTTTATTGTAATGTGATGAGATACACTATTTGATCTCATAAATCCATATTTGTATGTTTTATGTGGCGCCGTTAGGCTGCCGAGTTTTCGTAAGGGATTTTTCATCTCGCTTTTATTCCCGCGAGATTTATGCTACATTTGCCAAAAATTCCATTGAGTGGTGTACGTACTGCCCATTATTCTACTATTTGTGTAATATACTTTCGTTTATGAGTATTTACATCAATTATCTATTGTCCTTCTTTCATGGGGTGTATGTTTTGAAAGATACCCAAGTCGGTAAGGGAACCATTCACCCTCCTCTTTTTTTAAAAGACTTCTTTTGTTGGGTCATTTAATTTACATATTGTTATGTTGGGATATGTTCTAATATATCCTTATTGATGTAAATTTTATGTCCAAGTGATGAGATACACTTTTTATCTCTCATCAACTCATTTTGATGTGATGTCGTTAGGCTGTCAAGGGAACTTTTTAACCCAATTTCGATTTCTTTGGGTTCAACAAGTAGTCATTGAATATGTCATCAATTGAATATGTCTGAATGACCTTTTATTTTTTTACACTTAATATCCACTTATATTGGGTGTATTTATATTTGTCACACATATTTTTGAGATTGATTTGTCCTTAATTTAAGGATACCTTCTTTATAAGGGATTTCATCACATTTGACATTTCTATTGAGGGTTCATTGTTGTTATGCACCAATTCACTCTTATATGGTGTATATACTGTCCTCTGGAGTATCATATCATGAATCCATTTTTTCTCATGATATTAAAAATTTCTGACTAAATGTTATTCCTCAATTATTGTATTCAAGTGTCACTAATTTTGGTAAAACCCCTTTAACCAAGATATCGTTTTAAATGTTATAATTATTTGTTCTTATTAATATCCATGTTTTTCAAAATGGTTTTAAGGATTTATTTTTATGGATATTAATGGTTTAAAATTTTAAGCTTCAAGGTGGTATGGGACACATTGATTCAAAAATCTCTTTATTAAATGTTTTAAATGGTTTTGGAAATGGTTTATTTTTGAATGGATTCATTATTTCAATATACTAAAATGTTATATTGTGATTGAAATGTGGAAATGTTATGTTTCCTTTATGCATATTTTATGTGATACGATTATGTTATGGTTCTTGGGCATTGTTATGACGAACGGGTGGTTCCGTGATAAACTAAGGGCGGGTGAGCCCGATATAGCTCTCCAATGCATTGGGTAACGTGAAGGAGTGAAACGTTAAGGTTTCTCCGAAGAGATTTAGGGAATATACTGTGATGGGTATTCCAAATGTAACCAAGAGGGTTACTCCCTACGTAAGGATGTTATGAATGCCTCAAGTTACCTTTATGTCTTATGTTTTCTATAATTTATTCATGATTTGATATGCCTATGTTTTATGGGTAAAGTGTGATTTCATTCTAATGTATATATGAACTCATGTTTCCTTTCCATATTTTTATAACTCTTACTGAGCTTTTTATGCTCATCCCAAGTTTTTGAAATGTTTTTCACAGGTCAAGGGAAAGTTACATGATGTGATGATAGTGTCAAGGATGTGTCAAGAAAGAATCCGTGTTATATTTTAAATATGTTTCCATTGATGGGAAGAATGAATACTGTCTTTTATGTAACCACTTTGTTTAAATGTGGAATGTAATGCAAGTTTAATGATCTAATTCTCTAAAACTCTAAACCTGAAAAGATCCTCAATGTGTAATCTTGTGATAACTCAAGATTAAGTAAGGTTTTAGGCTGGGGCCTTATAGTTTGTATCAAAGGTCGGTTTAGATAACTTTAGAGGTTAGGGTATTCTTTAAGCATAAGTGACATTACCATAATGGATTGGATTTCAGAAAGAGTCCCAGTTTTAGATAAATTGAATGAGTAAGTATATCTTAGTGTTTTTCTTACTCATTAGTACATGATGGTTTTGTTGATATACTCACACTGACCTTTTTGGTTTTAGTAAATGGCTGGATCTAGCAGGCACCAAAGTAACAGTGGATGTGAAGGAAACTGTGATAGTTTTTTGAGAAAGAAACTGAATGATATGGGGGATGCAATGAGAACTCTTTTGATTATCCTAAACCAACTATCTGGAGTCATGATTGACCACCTAAACCTTGGAGATTTCTCTAAGGCATCATATATGAAAGAAACAAATCATTAAGGAAGTACAGGTAATAATCATAAAGGTAAGTTTGTTCATAAACCTATGTGTCAAAGATGTGGAAAGAAACACCTAGGAAAATGTTTCAAAGGGACAGAAATATGCTATAGATGTGGAAATGAAGGTCATAAAGAAAGAACCTGCCATGGAAAAAGGAAGCATCCAGTTGACTCGAGGAAAGGGAAAGAAGTTCTTTGTGAGGGATCAATTGAATGTTTTAAATGTGGTGTGCATGGTCATTATTCAAACACATGCCCTATGAATAAGTTTCATGAATGGGGTCACCAAGAGAATACCAATATTCGTTTACCAATACCTAATGCCATTCCGATTGAGGATGAAGAAACTGACAATGACCAATCAAAGGTATGTACTATTTCATGACTATTGTTTTCTTATTTTGGAATCTTAGGATATGATTCATGATTTTGATTGTAAGAAAGAGGTATTTCGGAATAAGTTGGAAAGGAATGGATAATGGATCATGAAGAATGTTGAATGAGTAAGATGTCAACATATAAGGGCTTCAAGAGTTATGGTGAAATTCTTAAGAGTATTAAGTCTCTTTTGATGATGGGGTTACATTAGAAGACTTTTTATATTATGTGTAACCCTGATGTTTAATATAGGAAAATTTTATTCAAGTAATAGTTATCTTTTCTTTTGTGGACATAGTTATAAAGAACCATTTGGGTTTATATGATCCTTACTTTTGAGGTAATTATGGGTTACTATATGTTATGATTGAAGTGAAAGGCATGAGATAAAATTGAGGTTAAATTATGTTATGGTTATTTTTGATGATTTTATCCCTTTTTGGGGAATGATTTAAGAATTATATAGTTTTGGAAAAAGGACAACACGCAGACCGTGTAACAACCCGTCACGTCGGACAAAGCCGCGGGAATCGAACCCACAACCAAAGTGCGACTTGTATTTATCACCTACCACTGGACTACGTGAAGTCCCTGGTTAGTTTGACTGATTCTTTTTTTTAAGAGTAAGTTTATTTTGGGTTATTTATGAAAATGATTAACCTATCATAGAGGATATGTGATTAGGTTAATTACTTTTCAATACGAGACTTTAGGAGCAACTGATGTTGTTTGGAGATAAATGTTACGATTTAACTTGGAAGACTATGTGACTAAATCCTTCAAATATTTGGGTTTCAATCTTAGTTTGTTTTACATTGAAGAATTTTATGGACAAATTGATTATAGAATGGTCCTCGTTGAACTTTGGGTTTTGTTGGAAAAATTTTGGAGGTTAAGAATAGATTTTCTTTTTATAAAGGGTTATCTTTTTCTGGATTATCTGATCTTGTAATAACCTTTTTGGTTTTGGTTAAAGTCTAAAGACATGGGAAGTATATAGTTTTATTTTGTGGATTAGGTGATTCTCTAGAAGTTGATTATAGTACTCTTAATGTGAACAAGTCTTACTAAATACTCGTCTTTTGGAGAAAATATGAGTTTGTGTAAGGAATCTAATAAAAGTTGAAAGTCAATATGATAAGTGATTATGTTTCCTTATGAATAAATTCCTCAATAAAAAGTAAATTAAAACAAAAATTTTGTCTATTAACTTTTCCTACTGGGGAATCGAATACCGTTTAAACCATCACAAGTTTGTGATTTTCTCGTGGTTAACTTTCTCCTAAACATGTTTTCTATCACTCTCCATCAGAACATGACCCTTTGTTTTTTCCTCCATGTCCATATTTTCATACTTGGAATCCTAGTATGGGTTAACTTGGGTGACTTTTGTACTTATATTTCTTTATTTTAAAGTGATTGTTTTACCGACTCTTGTTCCGATGTGGGATTTTCAAGGATGTTTCCAAGCTCAATTTTAAAATTTCGAGGACGCAATTCCCAAAAGGGGGGAAGGATGTAACACCCTAGGTAAATAAAGAATATGAAATTTTCTTATTTATCCAAATTTGTGAATAAAATATTAAGATGACTTTAAAAGGGGACGCTATGCTCGATGGTGTACCCAACACGCAACAACGAGTTTCTTGGGAATCTTACGTTGCACTCTAATAATAAAATAATATTATTTTAAATGGTAGTTAACATGTAGCCGTTGTATTGGCGGGAATGGATAGAAATAAATAAAATATGATTATATATGTTTTTAAATGTTTTTACATTTATCCAATAAAATATAATGGCTTAAAATACGGAAAGAATTCAGTTTTAGGCTTTTATACCCTAATTTTCACTAAAGGTTCACTTATCACCTTTTGATGGCGAATTGTCATTAAATATAGTTTTGATCACTCTTATACATTATTTTGGACCAAATAAAACTCTTCTTTATAATTGGGACATCAAAATTTACTTTGTGTAAATTTTTGGTATCTTTCTGATAAAGTTCAATTTTTTAATGAATAGTGTAAAATGTTGTATTTTAATTCAAAACCTCTTTTTAATCTAATTTATTTATATGATTAGATTATATTTTGAATTGGTTTTAAAGTGAGATTAGAATATATTTTTACCATTAAATACAATAGTGGTCGTTGGAATTAATTTCACTTTGAAATCAGACTTAAACCAGTGTTAATCTTTTGATACTTATTGTTTCATAAAAACACGCTATTTGCTCTGACAGTGGGAATTAATTATTAAATTAATTAATGTGACTTATATGTTTTTAATTTTGTAAAATAGACTTCATTTTTGAATTCGGAATATCAAATATAGCTTAGGGTGAATTTTTGGGATTTTTCTAAAAAACATCAATTTTTGATGAATAGTGACACCACTAAGTGGTACTTATAAAAAACTGATTTTTCCGTTTAAATGAAATTTTGACATATTTGTGTTTTGAATTAAAAAAATCCGACATACATGGTTTTCATTAATATGTAAAATGTGGTTCAATGGGATAAAAATAATTTTTTGGTGAATAGTAACTTATTAAGTTTTTAATCGCGATTAGAGTTAATTAGTGTAGTTTAAGGTAAAAATAATGTTTTAATGATATGAAATGAACTTGACACATGTCCTAAACTCATTTTATGTGTAATGGACGACCAAGACAAGCCATGGGTCAACTTGGGGACCCCATGGGGCCACTTTGGTTGGGAAATGACATAAATAACTTTTTATTTAATGTAAAAGTAAAAATGACAGAAACATGATAGGTTTTACTAAAACAATTTTTAAGTGGGGTTATACAAGTCAGTTTTCTTTATAAATAGTCATTGGAAAGCTAAAATTATTTCCTACATCATAGTAATTTTTTTATAATTTTTATACATTAAATAAATTAAATTATTTATGACATAATAATGATGCAGCGATGACATCATTATTTGACGATTTAAATAAAATGGAAAGATAATGTAAAATATATGAACTACACATGTAAAAAACTTATTGTATGGGTGGATTTGGAACCCTTATCACCTTATCCACGAATTATATCAATGTGGGACCTTTTAAAAGCGAAACACATTTTCAAATAAAGTAATATTTCTTTACTTTCCAAAAGTGCCTCTCCTCTCCTCTTATAAAAGGCCCCCACCTCTACCTCATTTCACACACTCTTCAAGCCTTTGGCTCGGCCAACCCCTGCCCATTTACTCTCTCCAAATCCCTCTCCTCATCCTATAGGATTCCCTTTGGGCAGAATCCTTTCAAAGGAAGCCTTTAGGCTCAAATCAAAAGGAGTTACACTTTTAAAGGTAATTCAATCTCTCATGTTCATTTGTTTTATTTTGCTTATACAACCCCCTAAACTATTTTTATTTACTTCTTTTGTAACAAAACCAGTATCTTCAATATACTAGTATGTTGTTATAAGATTTATTTGAGCTGAACTCTTACACAACTACATCAAATGGTTAAATAACATATGGTTTCCGTGGATGGCGAAATTCTGCCTCCCGAAACGATGATTGTTCAATAATCATTTAACACCTTCAAAGGTGGCCATTATGATGTAACTATTTTTATATATGATATATAATATGTTTATGTTTTCCTTAAACTTCTGTTTTTTTTCATTTTGGGCATACCTTTATGGTTTCCATTATGGGTAAACGCGATATCTTCATTTAAGGAAGTGCGGACTACCGCCCCCTCAAAGTGATTTGATTCGTTAAATACCATATGTGGGACGTATAAAGGATGGAACTATGATATTATATATGATATTATACTGGAATTATAATATACCTTTATATCATTATTATTCCATTCTATAAAATACGAAATAGAAATGAAAGTAGCATTCATGCGTACGTACAGCTTACCATCTCCATGAACGGTGCATTTCATTTATTACCTCTAAATGATTATGTAATGTTATAAATGCATGCATGTACTGGATATATATGACATATATGATATCTACATCATGAATACAATTCTGTATATAATAAACATTTGGCCACACGAACAACATGTAATTGTAAGAAGTCCACTTTCAACTTAAGAACCAAATATCGGCAAAACAAATATTATTAACTTAAATGATAACATAATGTTTATGACATGGTAATAGGTGATATAAAAGGAATAATGAACTTGAAAAAGGTTCTTATGGAAGTATAAATTAACTCAAGTTTATTATCCAGGAGATTAATGAACGATCGAGTCAAGTCGGACCCGAGGTAAGGGATCCTACTCCTCTCTTTCTTTTTAAGTACATGCTTTTATGTCACTTCTTTTAAGATCATCTTTGTTATGTTGGGGGATGTTATTTTATATTCCTATTTCTATAAACATTAAGTTAATATTATGAGATACCCTATTTGATCTCATCAATCCATTTTGGACGTTTTGAGTGGCGCTGTTAGGCTGCCGAACTTTCGTAAGAGATCTAACCTCTCTCTTTCTTTTTAAGTACTCTCCTTTATGTCACCTCTTTTAAGATCCTCATTGTAATGTTGGGGGATGTTCTTTTATATTCCTCTTGCTGTAAATTTTATTTTAATGTGATGAGATACCCTATTTGATCTCATCAATCCATATTCGGAGGTTTTATGTGGCGCTATTAGGCTGCCGAGTTTTCGTAAGGGATTTTTCATCTCACTTTTATTCCCTTGAGATTTATGCTACATTTGCCACAAATTCCATTGAGTGGTGTATGTACTGCCCATTATTCTACTCTTTCTGTAATATACTTTCGTTTATGAGTATTTACATCAATTATCTATTGTCCTTCTTTCATGGGGTGTATGTTTTGAATGATACCCAAGTCGGTAAGGGAACCTTTCACCCTCCTCTTTTTTTAAAAGACTTCTTTTGTTGGGTCTTTTAATTTACATATTGTTATTTTGGGATATGTTCTAATATATCCTTATTGATGTAAATTTTATGTCCAAGTGATGGGATACACTTTTTATCTCTCATCAACTCATTTTGATGTGATGTCGTTAGGCTGTCAAGGGAACTTTTTAACCCAATTTCGATTTCTTTGGGTTCAACAAGTAGTCATTGAATATGTCATCCATTGAATATGTGTGAATGAACTTTTATTGTTTTAAACTTAATATCCACTTATATTGGGTGTATTTATATTTTTCACACATAATTTTTAGATTGATTTGTCCTTAATTTAAGGATACCTTCTTTATAAGGGATTTCATCACATTTGACATTTCTATTGAGGGTTCATTGTTGTTATGCACCAATTCACTCTTATATGGTGTATATACTGTCCTTTGGAGTATCATATCATGAATCCATTTATTCTCATGATATTATAAAGTTCTGACTATATGTTATTCCTCAATTACTATATCCAAGTGTTAGTAATTTTGGTAAAACCCCTATAACCAAGATATCATTTTAAATGTTTTAGTTATTTGTTCTTATTAATATCCATGTTTTTCAAAATGGTTTTAAGGATTTATTTATATGGATATTAATGGTTTAAAATTTTAAGCTTCAAGGTGGTATGGGACACTTTGATTCAAAAATCTCTTTATTAAATGTTTTAAATGGTTTTGGAAATGGTTTCTTTTTGAATGGATTCATTATTTCAATATACTAAAATGTTATATTGTGATTGAAATGTGGAAATGTTATGTTTCCTTTATGCATGTTTTATGTGATACGATTATTTTATGGTTCTTGGGAATGTTTATGACGAACGGGTGGTTCCGTGATAAACTAAGGGCAGGTGAGCCCGATATATCTCTCCAATGCATTGAGTAACGCGAAGGAGTGAAACGTTAAGGTTTCTCCGAAGAGATTTAGGGAATATACTGTGATGGGTATTCCAAACGCAACCAAGAGGGTTACTCCCTATGTAAGGATGTTATGAATGCCTCAAGTTACCTTTATGTCTTATGTTTTCTATGATTTATTCATGATTTGATATGCCTATGTTTTATGGGTAAAGTGTTATTTCATTCTAATGTATATATGAACTCATGTTTCCTTTCCATATTTTTATAACTCTTACTGAGCTTTTTATGCTCATCCCAAGTTTTTGAAATGTTTTTCACAGGTGAAGGGAAATGTACATGATGTGATGATAGTGTCAAGGATGTGTCGAGAAAGAATCCGTGTTATATTTTAAATATGTTTCCGTTGATGGGAAGAATGAATACTGTCTTTTATGTAACCACATTGTTTAAATGTGGAATGTAATGCAAGTTTCATGATCTAATTCTCTAAAACTCTAAACCTGAAAAGATCCTCAATGTGTAATCTTGTAATAACTCAAGATTAAGTAAGGTTTAAAGATGGGGCCTCATAATCATATTCCCAAAAATTAATAATCATCCAATGATACATTTAATATAATGAAGATAAATATATTCATGACATGAAACATCGATGTTATATATACAAACACTATACACAAATAATAGTGGTGAATATGAAATATCTCACAAAAATGGAAGTGAGATGAATAAACCCTTTACTTTTGTCTAATAGTGTATTACACATGATCTTCATAACCTGAATAATCAAATTTAGGATCAATAATAAATAATTTAAGAACCTCCAATTCATTGAATTGATTTATGATAACCATATTATGTTCATTCATGACCTTTGTGATAGGTTAAGGTGTTCAATTTCATTGTTCGGATCCTATTGTTTCATGATCGGTATACATATATACATGAATGCAGAAAAGTATAAAGTGAGGATGGTTGCCTAGAATTGATGTAATATGATATTAATATGCATAAGTTAACATGTTTTTTAAATTTCAGTTGGTTACGTAGAGTGAAGATGAATCATTAAATAAATTATGTAATGATAACTCTTTGGGTTAATTGGTGGTTTTTGAACACAATGAACTCATTTTTATTTTTAAATCAAAACCATGTGTAAAAAAAGATTCCAGAACAAGAGATTATAAATACTACAATTATAATTGTATGGTTCAACCATAATAATGGTTTTATGACCATAAGTTTATAAGGTAATAGAAATTCAAAACCCATCATCCTTGAATGTGGTAAATTAGCACTTCTTGGTTGGTTTTTTTACTAGTAGCATAAAAGAAGGGTAAAGGATAGATGATAATAAGATAATCCATAATCATAAAACAAATTATAGTACATATAATGTAATAGATTTTTCATAAAATTTGTATGAGAGAAGGTTTGGATAGAAATTAAAACAACGATACTTGAAAAGAATGTAAACAAACTGAAAAGCGTAATTCATCTCTGGATTTAATCTTCATTGAGAGCCTCTTTAGGGGACAGGATTTGGACTTTTGTGTCAACCAAAGGCTTATGGATGTGGGATATGTTCTTGGGAGTATATTTAGGAAAAGTTTAAAAAACCCATGAGGCTTGACAAGAGTAAAGAGAAGAGGGGATAAGGAGGGTTTTTATAGTGGATGAGAAAAGTGAATTTTGAATAATGAATTTGTTATTTAATTATTATGTTCCAGAAAAACAGCCTCATCCCTATTGGTGAGGACTCGGTAAGTGGATCAAAGATACCCAAGTTCAAAACTGGGCATAGACATAATTTTTGTGTACTGTAGCAAGCACTGTAGCAGGTACTGTAATGGGTAATGTAGCAGTCACTGTTCGGTACTATAGTAGCCAGAACAATTCATCTGTTTGGATTTTGGAAAACTAGTTGGGGACCCATGTCCTTTAAGGCCTTCGGTCCACCCATTTCCTTTGGACCTTTATGGATTTCGGGCCACCTCAAGGCCTTCAGGCCACCTCAAGGCCTTGGGGCCACATAAAATTGTTCATGAATGATCATAAAGACACAACAAGGATCAGACTCCATATGGGGATTATTACAAGGCACATTCCCTAGATCAGAATCTAAGTGAATTTTTCAGAAAGAGATGGTATGGAATTCCCATTGGTACCATTTTGTGCTTTCTAGTGAAGCCTAGTCGAATAAGCCATGTGAAGGTGGAGAGCTGGTACCATGATGAAGATTCTAGGGAGTAGGAGTTGCATGTATAGACTATATATTTCCTAAAAACTACGGGTCTTGTAATCTCTAATCCTAAAAGCCTTGTAAGAGTTCCCCATAATCCATTGAAAGGGGGTTTATCAAAAATCAATAAAAAACAAGGCCTTCATGCCATTTTGGTAATTATTATGCTCAATACAAAAAATAGTATTTTATTATTGTGACTAAAAATTGTAATAAGTGCATGTGAGTTATATACAATGGCCATATATATCATCCAAGACTCAAAACTGATGAATAAATTCATTTACTTACCATATTTTATAAAATATAGAATTTAACTATTCACCTAAAATTGTAGTATTTTGGAAAATCCCAATAATATATCCTAATCATTTTCAATGTGTATAATTTAAATAAAACTCTATTTTATAAAAATCATTTTCTCAATAAGTGAGATTTAATTTTTAAGTAAAATAATTACTTAATTAAAAAAAGATTATATATTTAAAACTGATTTTATAATATGTTCAAAAAATAACTAAGGTCTCATAAAATTATCTTTAATTCATATGAAAACAAAATATTTATTTTGGAAAACATTTTATGAAAATGAATTTTATTTTCAAACTATTTATTTATTTAAAATAGAAACCAAATATTTATCACTCACAAAAATACCAACACTTAATTATTTTATTTTTCTTAAATACATTCACTCTCATATATGAGGTGTCAATAATTTATTTATACATTCCTTGGTGAGGTTAATATTCATAAGGGTACATTATTATTCATTAGGGTAGAATTATTGGTCATAATTTTACATTACTATTTATAAGTGTCAAGTTACTACTCATAAGGGTTCATTTATATTAATAAGGGTCATGTTAATATTCATAAAGATATATTAATATTCATAATTCTCTTGTTACTATTCATATGGGTACATTAGTATTCAACAAAATTATGTTTGTTCTATCAGACCCCAATAATCCACCTTAACGCAACGGTGTATATCATATTTTCGAAATTCAAAACACATAAGTGGAAACATTATGTTTATTGGTTTGGTAATAATAATGTGTTTTTTGTAGAGACTCTCTATTTTATTCATTAAATAATAATATTTTTTTCAAACCCTTGGGGTGTTATATTCTCCCCTTCTTACAAAGATTTCATCCTCAAAATTTTAAATTTAACATCAAATGTCATTGGTTGATTCTTTAAAATTACATTGTGGCAAAACCACACAAAGAATACAATTAAAATATCCTCTTAATAAGATGGAAAGGGAAATGCATCATTTACTACCAGAAATTTCATTCTAATTGGACAACATGGTCATAGAATACTAATCAATCCATTATCTTATGATGGAAACTGAAATTGATCATGCATAGATAAAATATCATTACCAAATAACCACAATCTATCTTTATGAAAAATAACTTTGATATCATGAAGAAGAATAACATAGAAAAATATAATTGGAAAAAAAATTATTTAATACTCCTTTCATGGAGTTGAGGAATTCTTCAGCTCTATAAGACTACGGATGTGCATTTCGATTACATAAAAATAATTTCATCATTTTTTGTGACTTTAACTATATATGCTACATCTCTTAGTGAAGGTTGCATTATGTGGTGACATTAAATGCTAAAACCTCATACAACGATCAACTGAAACCATTTCATAAATGATTTAAATTTTAATATTATCATGTTAAAATACATTAGAATCATTGTCATATACATCATTGTTAGATCCATGTTCATATGGTCCTTATAATTCCTTATTTTTTTAGAACTCCATGATATTTCTTGATCAATGAATCTACTACATTATTTTCCATTAATCAACATGAAGTAGCCCTAAATTTTTACATTCCAAACATGTGAATATCTTCATCGTGTGTCCTCTTGAAATATGGTAATTACTCAAATTAGCATAAAACCTTCTTGGAAATACATAGTCATCCTAACATACACTATTAGATATATTACTTATATCCATAAATGTTGTAAACTTCATCAATGATAGAATAGAACACTTTTAGACAAGTCAATAATCAGTTTTGGGGTAGTGAGTACATATCCAAATCAATCATTTCTTCATCATTATCTTAATCATTAGGAATATATTTAGGGTTTTCTTTCCCTCATCCATATACTTCCCAAATAAATTAACTTTCTACAAAGTCACTCATCCTCAGTAATATTCATCATATGACCTCAAATTCTTAATGAAATGGTACTATTGTACAATCCTTATATATTACATAATTATTATAAGTAGTAAATGGATGATAAAATATTCAAATGAATTTATTCTAGATGAGGCATATTAAACATTCCACTTAATTTGTGGCAGTATCCTAACTTCATGATTATCTAGTAACATCATTGAGAAAATATTCCTTTGATTCATGGGACTTTGATTCACATAGATTCCGATTTCCTTATAGTTAATGCACTATATATTGAAAAACATTTTCTTACCCTTACGATCATGAACATTGTGTCCCTTTTCTCCACATATGTAACAGACTCCTTTTACTTTTAAGATGGTTCAAGGTGATTCCTTCCACAAGTACCACATGTTCGAAAACAACCCTTTTGTTCTTACCTTGATCTATTATTTCCTATGCCACCCTCTTCTTCTCTTGGTTCCCTTCAAATTCATAGGACTCAATGATTTTTTATATACCTTTTCATCATAAGATATTAACTCCTTGTATTATGAGGATACATTGTAGGCTATATTCTTTCGAAATGAAGAACTAAGACCAGAAGACATATGGTCCTTCTTACTCTTTTCATCACATGAATTTTTTAAGTTCTCATTACTTCTACTAGGCACCATTTCTAATCATTACCATATAATAAATTAGATCATAAAATTATGTACTATATATGACCCTAAAAATGGTATAATACATAACATAAATTTATGCATCACGAATCATAGAACCATATACATTGGATACTTTAGGGTTATAAATCCTTCATAATGGATTGTAAGGAAAATGTGAATTTTCATAAGCATACCCTTGTGAGTTTCAAACCGGGTTCCCAATCAGCCTCATTATCATATACTAGGTTACCCTGGGTCAATATCAAATCAACCTGTCAGAGTTGTTACTACTAGGTACATTTGTGCTAGAACTACGTCCCTTTGTAGTATCTAGACAAGGATATATGTGCTATGAAAATCCAAATAATATATTACTTACAAAAATTCTACGTTCTTATTTCATGTCTATCATCGGGTCTATCTTAGGGGTTTTTTCTCTAATATACATTTTCTAAATCTAGTTTCTATGTTTTATACTAAATCTCTTCTAATAAAAACTGCAATTCCCCAACCCTAGTTGCCAATATCCGATGCATTATTTCAATACACTGAAATGATTACAAGAAAATTTTTTCATGGAGGACTGAGTAGCTTAGTAGTTTTGGAAAACCAAATACATATATAGGTTCCACATTAAAACATGAAATGAAATACAACATATATGTTTTATTGAAAACATCCATTACCCAAAATTTATCCGTGTAAATCATTCACAATAAACTTCTTAATGTCCAGAGAAAATGGAATATAAAAAGGGGTGATCCCAGATGGTCAGTAAGGGTATGAAATACAGTTTAAGATATGATAAACATAAGCATTATGCATGGTGAATAACTAAAGACACGTGCCTTTAAATATAAATTTAAACACATTATGGCAGGAACAAAAGTTGAATAAATAATATCATAATAAAGCATAATCCTGAGTATTCTACTAGTCAAATAAACACTTGAATTACAATTACTAGTTTCATAATGAGGGAATGAAAAATATTGGACATCATAACCATACAATTGAGACCTTGTTCCACGATCTTAAATTTCCATTTTGTCAAGGCCGCATGCCAATACCTTAGATTGTTTCATGATACCTACTGATACAGTGAGGGGCTTTAACATGCCCCACCAGAAACATTCTATGTCCAATGCATTCCTATAATTAATGGGGATAAACATAAAAAACATATACATTCATATTTAAGCTAACATATGAAATATAAATATAATTCCCTTTGAATTAAACATAAACACTAACCAATCAATGTAAATTGGTGAATTGTATAAAGATAGAACATCCAAAATCAAATTAATTAGAAACCCTTTTAACAACATAATATAGTTGATATAATAATATATAAACCTCTATGAAATAAAAGATGAATAAAATAATGTTGACATAAATAAAGATACTTTTAAATGATACCATTGTGAAATTATTGAATAAATAATCCTAAAACATTCCAAAGTGTCCCATACCACCTTGAAAAATTCAAATATTAATCCCTTATAATATCATGAGAATATTTAGTCTATTTATATGATATTATAAGGTGTGGTACATACACCACATGGACAGAATAAGATTTAAGTCATATATCTCGTGAACGTTAAAGTGAGGTGATATAAATCTATTTTAATTTGGAAAGAAGAGTTCTTTTGGAAAATCATGTATATTTTTCATAAATATTGTTTTAAACATGTATATCCAAGAAAAGAAAAATAAAGGACATTGATATTACATTTGAATGATAAATTATGTCCAACTGAAGTGATATCATATAAAATGGTTTTTTAAAGAATCCTTGCAATTAAAATATTTTAGTGAGGTTTATGGAATTCATTAAAGTGATTTTAATGCACAAAGGCATGTTTCCATTCATAAAACAATAATTGACCAAAATATATTTTTCAGGTTAAAATATGTGATTTTAGGAAAATCAATAGGGAATAAAACTGTTTATATAGTGAACTTCTAAATAGGTTAGAATTCGAGAAGTTCTTGGAATCGGGCTTGCATTTCAAAAGTGTTTTTGAAATATTATTTTCAAAAATTTAACTCCACATACATAAAGAATTATTTTGATTGGTAAACATATATAGATTTTTCAAAAACAAATTATGTGGAGTATATAAGAATAAATAACATTTTTATTGAGCTGAGTAGAGAATAAGAGTAACATGAATAAAAATGGAGGTTAGGGTAGAAAATACTTATAACATTGTAATCATTTGAATCATATTCCAAAAAATTAATAATAATCAAATGATACATTGAATATAATTAAAATAAATAGATTCCTGAAATGAAACATCAATTGAAATAATACATACACCATACACAAGTAATAGCGGGGAATACAGTATATATCACAACAATGCATGTGAGAATAAGAAAATGATTCCATAAGTAGAAATATGTTCTCCACTTGATCCTAGTGACCTGAATAATCAAATTTAGTTTCACTAATCGATATGTATATATCACGACTCGTCCCTAGGGGCCCGAGCCATGACTACCACCAGCTCGTCTTCCATAGGCAGGGGCTAGCGAAATGCACTAAAAGGCGTATTCCCTAAAATGGGAAGGTGTTTCCTTTATAAACTGTAAACTCACACAAACCAAGGACACAGATAGTTACATGCACAAAGTAATCTATATATTAAACAGGGTGTGTACAAAAATTAAAATGTTCAGAATAGAAGACCAATTTGAATGTACCCGACAAAATGCGAAGTACATGTAAAACGGAGTGCAACTATTGTGAACTCCCACCAAGGATCCTACTTGAAGGGTATGTACAGATCTCAACTGATCATCTCTATGGATCACCCCATCAAAGTTCCACCTCTGAGCAGTCTCTAGCCCAGGTACATTCTTCCTTAGTCAGTATTTTCCATCGTCTGCACCAGACATAACAAGGTGTGAGCTTAGCTCATGCAGGGTTGAGAACAACAATACTCAGTAGGGACCCCAATACTGCCGAAGGTCTCTAAAGTCCACATAGGACAAACCACAAAACATTGAAACAATAGTCAACCCTACGTAGTTATATGTCCATACATATACCTATGTTATCAGAATATACCCACCCCACACAGGAGGGATGAATACCACATAGGTAATACCATGAAGTTAAAGTACCCAATAGGTACACCAGGGGGATGTAAGACTCAGCTCCAAATAGGTATAAAACTCAGAGAAAAAGGATTATGATGCTGACTAACAGAGGATCGTAATAAAAGCTGATATCCATCCACATGATTCAATATGGATAATAATAAGTAACATCTTGATTCAAAATTTTGAACACCTCGAATTTTGGAGAACTCCTCATCTATGGAGTACAGTGGGCCTTCCACATCACACAAAGGTGTTTCCCACTATTCTAGCACTACTACGTTACTCCTCTTATTGCGTATTATGGGTCTGTTGCATCGCATAGAGGTGCTACCACCATGGGTATATCGCGTCATATAGAGGCACTCCCCCATGTCCTATTGAGGTACACCTCTTGTAGAGTACTATGGGTCTGTCGAGTCCCAGAGAGGAGCTTCCCACTGTTGTTCTACCACGTCACACAGAGGTTCTCCGTACTAGGCCTGTCAAGTCACTCCGAGTCGAAACGGTCAGCAATCGTCAACTCATAGCAAGTCACAGGGTTCTGTACATATCACTTTTGTGAGAACTGCTCCCCAAGACATCGGTCATAACTCAACCACCCCGAAGTCTCATGAGGAAGTATCCTAGAGGTCTGTCATTTCATAAGGGACCCAATGCAATAGATGACGCAATAATCGGACGCCGAGTCTGTATGTTATTAATGATTCCGTTCCGAGCACCCGGTTGGATTTGGGGTCTAATCTAACATATCCATACTCCAACCTTACCCAAAAATCAATTGGATTATTCCAAAAAAACCGTCTCAACCGAAGGAATCTGGTTCCACAGAAGTTTAATCAAAAACATTCCTGGTTCTCATGTTACGACCAAAAAGGAGAAACTGGGTCTGGATCGGTCTAGGTTTGGTCTGACCCAACCGGCCCGACTCGGCACGGATGTCCTGGTCCTTGGCGCGCGTTGCCCGCTGGGCCATGTTCTGGCCCAGTCTGTGTAGGGGTGGCTTGGCCTGGCCTATGCTGGGCTTAGTCCCCCCGAGCTGGCGTAGAAGGGTGAGCATCCCCCTTCCATTCGGAATGGAAACGAGAAGCACCTTTAGGTGCTACCAAGTCACTACGGGACCTGATCGGGTCCCACTAAACCGCAATGATCAGATATCATTTTGGACGGTCCTCCACCCAGTGGCATGGTCGCACGCCGCTACTACACCATGGCCAGCATGGTCGGCCACTATTCGGCCTCCACTATGGCCAAGTGGCCACGACCTCCTGCTCCTCCAGTGGTGCAAACACGCGCCTCCACTCTGCCACATGGTGTTTCGGATGCTGGCCGCCACCCTGCCCCACCACAGCCGACAGGCCACGACTTTCTCATCATCCGGTGGCATGGATGCGCACCGCCCTTCCTTCCTCATGGTCGGCCTGGTGTCGGCCGCCGCCTTCTTGCGCAAGCCATTGAGGCTTTGTTCTATGCCCAAAAAATAAAACAATCACATATTCGCGATCCTTCGGTTGCGGGATCCGTGTCCATATGTTGCGCTCAACAAAATATTTTGTTTCCAGTGTCATTATATATTTTCCGTTGAAGAACGCGTGAAGAACATATGATTATGCGGGGGGGGAGGTATATGTGTGGGATGGTGACCTCATTTGTTTGGAAATCATTTTTGTGAATCCTAAACATGAAATATCAATAAAATAGATTTAATCATAATCAAATTAAAACCCCTACCTCGTTATCCCATAAGAGATTTTGCGAGTAAGAAGACGAAGTCGATGAGATGGTGACATCGGTGTTCATCGCTCTTGTAAGATGTTTCAGATTCCGGCTCAAGCGCCATTTTCATTCTCTAATTGTGGAGGATGATATTTGTTGGAGAGGATGATCCTCCAAATGCTATCCCCAAAACTCCTCCCCTTTTCAAACACACATTTCCCCATAGGAAATGAGGAGGAAACATAATATATTATGTTTATTAATTAAACAATTAAAGGTTGGATCTTTAATTAAGTTGGTGGTGGCATAATAAATTTTAAGGATTCCAAGGGGTGACTCCACATTTAAGAGGGAGTTCAAGGGGTCAGGTGGTCCCCACCACTAAATTCAAATGGATGGTTTCAAAAATAAAAAAAATCATTATTTTATTTTTATTCTTTTAACAATCCCACAAAATTCTTGGAAAATAAATTTCACCTTCGATCTACTGCTATCTAGGTAAAGGTCTCCATAGGAAAATATTGGCAATGTGTGTTCAATGGTGCCCTCAAATTTCAATTCTAAGAACTGCTTCAAAATTTACAAAAACCCGCTCGCATGTTTACTAAACGTACCTGAAAAAAAGTTCATAAATTCATTCTAGGAACATTGGGCTTCGGAATCACGTGTCGTCAGTTTTTGCTGACTCGTAATATTCCCATATAATGAAAAAACATTCATGGAAATTTCTGGGTCATTACATTCTCCCCACCTCAGGGCTTTGCATCCCCAAAAGCCACAACACAGACTAGGGAAATAATTTGGTGTACTGAGCAAGAATTTGATCCTCCCGCTCCTATGTTCTCTCCTGGAGGTTCCCGTGCGGCCAACAAACATGCACTAGAGGTATAGACTTCCCATGAAGGACCCGATCCAGTCGATCAACAATCTCTACTGGAACCTCTGAAAACGTTGCCCCATCATCGATAACCAGCTCGCCCTAGTCAATGATGTGCTGAGGATGATATATGTATCTTCTATGCTGGGATACATGGAAAATATCATCCACCCAGTGAAACTGAGATGGAAGAGCTAAGTGGTAAGTCACCTCGCCAACTATGCTGAGGACCTGAAAGGGTGCGATGAACCTCAGAGATAACATGCCTCCTCGGAAAAATCACTACAATCCTTGTCGAGGTGAGACCCATAGAAAGACATGGTCACCATCCTCTAACTCCAAAGGTATTTGTCTCCTGTCAGCAAAGGAATTATTCTTATTCTGTCCAGTTGTCATCTGCTCATGGATGATCTGCACCTTCTTCGTGGAAGCAAATACCATCTCTGGTCCCACGAGTGCTGAATCCCTTGGGTCAGTCCAGTATAGTGGTGATCTGGAAGGTTGCCCATACAACGCCTCTAATAATGCCATACCGATAGTATAACGACCCATACTTTACATACATTGTTAATACTTCAAAATTGAAGCACACTTATTACAACATATGACAAAACCACAAAGGACCGTATAGGTATAGTGTCTTTAGAAACTGGGAAACATAAACAACTGGTTCATAAATCTTCTACAGTGTCTCCCATTTATTTCATCATATCTAGGGTCCCTTTTAGCATATTCTACTTAATATCCATCTTCGTGACCTGGGGAAAAGAAAACATAAAAGGGTGAGCTCAAATGCTCAGTAAGGTCAAATAAAGGAAATAAAAATCATATCATATCTTTTTGAAAATCAAAACCTGCAAAAGAGATCATAATATCTTAACATGTAATAAATCATAGAAGTGAAAATGAGATCCCCATAACATAAAACTTGAAACTTTGTGGCATGCACACATAATCATGGAAAATCATTTCTTGTTAGTCATGACTCATTGCCAAGACTATCTTAGTGGACAAAGTCCCTTTCTGAACCGAGTTCACTCCTCGTTTCAGTCCTGTATCACTGAACCGAAATAACCTTCCGTTCCAGCCATGTCTATCTCATGAGATATAAAATCATTACCCAATGCATTGGAGGGAGATATAGGTCCCACCCATCTTATAATGAATCCTTTCTTATGTGTGCCATATAATCATAAAACATACATCATCGCATAACACATGTAACAAAAATGGGATTCTTGAAACATCATGACATCATAAATCAATTCATATAAGATAAAGGAATTCATAAACATAATTACATCACAACATAGTCAAATCAATGTAAAAATATGGATAGAAACAGAACCCTTTATTATCTTAGATGGAAAATAATTTTGATAAAACACTTGAATTGAATTCTTGAGGAAAATATCCTTTCTTCTTTAAAATCAATTTCTTTTCACAAAACATCATGCAATTTTAAAAGAAAGAGATTTTATTGAAATAGTCATGAAATCTTTTAGAGGAAGCTTCATTAAAATAAGGCTTTATAAAACAGTAGAAATCCGTTCGTGCCGTATAAGTTAAAAAAAACATTCTTCGTACTTTTGTCGGAAAAATCAAAAAGTACCTCGTACGAAAAACGACAAAAGATTCCTTTCATACGTATTACTAAAAACTCACTGAAGGGTAAAAATGGATTTAAAAAATTTTAGGTGGATGGAAATAATATTACATATTGAGTAAACATGGATGTGGATGATAAAATACACCCCAGTAAATACTTACGAATAAACAATCTCGGATAAAAATGAGATTGTGATATTTCCCTTACCTTAGGTCCGATTAGCTTTGTACGTGTCCGAAGATCCTGTATAATGGTTTAAATAATGTTATTGACTTATTCTAGAATCATACATATTTATATGATATCATATATGGTCATATTATTAGCTTCTTGTTAGTAATATTTCATTGTTACTTGTTACTCGGGTCTTTATAACTTTTTGTTCTTATGCGTGTTTTGTCGAGTAAATTCTTATTCTTATCTTTAGGTTATAGATAATTCATTTCCAGAATGGTATTAGTGTATTATATACCATATTTATTCATTCAATTCATTTATATAACCATTATTAAATGAAGATCATGTAGAACGAGTCGCATCACATCGTGGAGACGGTATTCCGTACGTACGCACGAGTGATGATATCGTTCCTATGATCGTGGAATTGTATTGGAGTATATATATATATTATTTCAGTATCAATATTACTTCATAATAATCATATATAGTTACTCATTACACCATTATACCCATCCTTGTAAGGTTATGGTGGAAAATATATTACACCACAGCGTGGAGACGGTATTCCGTACGTACGCACGCGCGGTGATTTCATTTTTCCGTAGGATGGATAGAAGGTTAATTAGGGTTGTTTCATATTTATAATAACATATCAGTATGTAAGTAATACTGATGTTATTACTTTATCATGAAACAACTAAAGAAGAAGAAGTTTAAGAAGAAAGAAATTGAAAAGATCGGTAATGGTTATTACCTCATCTTTGAAACGCCTCTTTGAATCCTTCACTTAGGGAACTAATATTGGTCTTTGAAGAAGACCAGGACCTCTAGGATTATTCTAGGGAAGTGGAGAAGGGAAAATGGCAGGGGTTGGCCGAGCTTGAGTGCTCAAATTGGTGTGAGGAGGAGGGGGAGGAGGTGCCCTTTTATAAGGGAGGAGAGGGGCACCTTAGGAATATCTCAAAATATTATTTTATATTAAAGTCAAAATCGGTTTATAATGGTTCCAAAGGGTCTTATTTCGAAGCTAAAGTGGGGATGGGTCGAAATCCTATCAACCAATAGGATTTAGACAAGTTTAGGGTATTATTTTAACCTTATCAATTAGATTTAACTCTAAGTTAATTAATTTAACTTTTACCGTGTCTTTTTGTTTTCTTTCACTATATGGTTAATACACTTACTATAACATTCCAAACGAACCCCAAATTGTTTATTATTAATATATATATCCTTATCTAAGTCATTTGGCCGAACCTTAGATTTTTAGGAATAAAATAACAATTAATAATATAATATTTGATTTAAAAACTATTTTCTGTCAATTTTGACACTATTTGATATATGATTTTTGTGAAAGTCATAACAAAATTATATGTTCGAACCAAGTTGATTAAATCAACAATAATATATCATAGTAACCTAGAAAATTAGTGTAATTCATATAAAGTCTTAAATTACATTTATTTTGGTATTTATATTATCAATTTTGTCAATATTTCCTTAATAAGATAATTATTGCATCATCTTTGTGTCATAAATAAATTAAATTATTTGATGTCTAAAAATTGCAAATAAAACACCATCATGTAGGAAATCTTTTTAGATTTCTAATGAATATTTACAATCTAATTTATCTTATGTATAACCCCATATTAAAAATGATTTACTTATTAAACCTTGATTTTAACTATTTTAACCCTTCTTTAAATAAATTAATAATAAATGTCCTAATCTAATCCAAGTGGGCCTAAATGGTCATATTTTATTCCTAAGTTTGTTTTTGGTCGAATTAAACTTGTCCAATAGAATTAGGACATGTGTTAGGGTAATAGTAATATCATATTTACCCTTAGTTACCCTATTTACTATTAACCGCGGTAAAAAAAAAGTAAAAAGTCACTATTCACCAAAAATTATTTTCATCTCATTGAACCACATTTTAGTCCTTGATATTAACCGTGTCTCTCGGATTTTCGAAATTCCATTCACAGAAGCGGTAAAATTAAGTTTTATGCAAAATTCAGTTTTTAACCTACCACTTAGTGGTTTCACTATTCATCAAAAATTGAAAGTTTTCAGAAAAATACCAAAATTTCACCCTAGGCTAATTTCGATATTCTGAGTCCAAAAATGAAGTCCATTTTGAAAAATAAAATTTATAAATTTTCAAAAAGTGGTTATTACTATTCATAACGGCTAGTTTTAATAGCATATTGTTGTTTAGTGAAACTCGGTATTGCGTACGACGCAAGCTATCGAGGAAGGTCGCGATTGCGTGTAAAGCAAGCCAAGCAAGTGTTGTGTAGAAAAAGATTCCTTTGATGATTTATATAACATAAAAGTCTCGGGTGTTACATTCTACCCCCCTTAAAAAGAATTTCGCCCTCGAAATTCGTCACTTTGTAACAAACAGATGAGGATACTTCTCCCTCATCATATCCTCAAGATCCCATGTAGCTTCTTCAAGTTGGTGGTTCCTCCATAAAACTTTCACCAAGCGAGTGGTCTTGTTTCGTAGGACTTTTTCGCTACGATCCAGAATCTCTATCGGCTGTTCTTCATAAGAAAGATCTTGCTCCAGCGGTACAACTTCTGAGCTGAGTACATGTGAAGGATCTGGTATGTACTTTCTCAGGAGAGATACATGGAACACATCGTGAACTTGAGAGAGATTCGGTGGAAGCGCCAATCGGTAAGCTACCTTCCCAACACGATCCAGTATTTCGAAAGGACCGATATATCTAGGGCTCAACTTCCCCTTCTTCCCAAATCTCATAACCCTCTTCCAGGGAGATATTCGTAAGAACACTTTATCACCCACTTCAAACTCTAGGTCTTTTCTTCGGTTGTCGGCATAACTTTTCTGTCGACTCTGAGCTGCTCTTATGTGTTGTTGAATAGATCTGACCTTTTCTGCCATTTCATCAACGAGATCAGGTCCTAATAGCTTTCTTTCCCCAACTTCATCCCAGCAAGTTGGAGTCATGCATTTCTTTCCATAGAGAGCTTCATAAGGAGCCATCTGAATACTGGAGTGAAAGCTATTATTATAAGAAAATTCCACCAAAGGTAGGTGTTGATCCCAACCTCCTTTGAAATCCATAGAGCAAGCTCTCAACATATCTTCTAGGGTTTGAATTGTTCTCTCAGACTGACCGTCTGTCTGGGGATGATAAGCAGTGCTGAAACACAACTCTGTATCCAGAGTATGCTGAAGACTTCGCCAGAACTTCGAGGTAAATCTCGGATCTCGATCAGATATAATAGAAAGTGGTACTCCATGCAATCTCACCACTTCCTTTACATATATCCTGGCAAGCTGATCTAGAGAGAAATCCTCTCTAATAGCAATGAAGTGTGCAGACTTTGTAATACGATCAACTATGACCCAGATAGCATTATTGCCTTTGGATGTTTTAGGAAGTCCTGTGACAAAGTCCATAGTGATGTTTTCCCATTTCCATTCGGGTATGGGTAATGGTTGTAACATCCCCTTAGACTTCTGTCTCTCAGCTTTAACTTGTTGACAAACCAAGCATCGAGAGACATATTCAGCAACATCTCTTTTCATGCCACCCCACCAGAAGTACTCTTTCAGGTCCCTATACATCTTCGTGCTTCCAGGATGAATGGAAAATGATGAACTATGAGCCTCATCCAGCAGCTCATTCTTTAATTCGGGGATGGGAGGAACGCAAACCCGATTCTTGAACTTTATTATCCCATCACAATCAAGGTTGAATTCAGGAAAATTTTCACCTTCTTTTGTAACTCGACATCTTCTTTCTGTGCCTCTTTAATCTTCACATGTATAGATGGTTGAACATTCATTTGAGAAAGATAAGATTTTTCCCCTTCCATTATAATTCCAAGATCCATCCTTTGTAAATCCATAAATATTGGATCTTTTGTGATCCTCGTCATGGATAAACTAGCATGGTCTTGTCGACTTAATGCATCTGCCACCTTGTTTGCTTTCCCAGGGTGGTAATGGATTGAGCAGTCATAATCCTTAATCAGCTCCAACCATCTTCTTTGGCACATATTCAGCTCCTTTTGTGTGAAAATATACTTTAAACTTTTATGATCAGTATAAATATCACACCTTTCACCATAAAGGTAATGCCTCCCAATCTTTAATGCAAAGATTACCGCAGCCAACTCCAAATCATGTGTTGGGTAATTTTGCTCATGGATTTTCAACTGTCGTGAGGCATAAGCTATTACCATATCATTTTGCATAAGAACACACCCCAATCCCTTCTTGGATGCATCACTGTAGATCACAAACCTTTCTCCACTACAAGGTAGTGTGAGCACAGGTGCACTGGATAACCTTCTTTTCAACTCCTTGAAATTCTCTTCACATTCCTCTGTCCAGACAAACTTAACTCCTTTTTGAGTCAACTTGGTGAGTGGATTAGATAATCATGAAAAATCTTTTACAAAACGTCGATAATATCCAGCCAAACCAAGAAAACTTCGGATCTCAGTTACTGTTGTTGGTCTTGACCATCTTTGGATAACCTCTGTTTTTGCTGGATCCACAGATATCCCCTCTTTTGAGATTATATGACCCAAAAATGCAACTTTTTGAAGCCAAAATTCACACTTGGTAAATTTGGCATAAAGCTTCTCCTTTCTCAGGGTCTTCAATATAATTCTCAAGTGATCTTCATGCTCTTCCTTGCTCTTTGAATAGACAAGAATATCGTCTATAAAGACTACCACAAATTGATCAAGATAGTCTCTAAAGACTCTATTCATTAGATCCATGAAGATAGCAGGGGCATTAGTAAGACCAAATGGCATCACTATAAATTCATAGTGTCCATACCTTGTACGGAAAGCCGTCTTTGGTATATCCTCCCTTTTGACCCTTAATTGATGATACCCTGAACGAAGATCAATCTTGAAAAGTATTGAGCTCCGCGTAGTTGGTCAAATAAGTCATCAATGCGTGGGAGAGGATATTTGTTCTTGATAGTGATCTTGTTAAGTTCTCGATAATCAATGCAAAGTCTCCTTGATCCATATTTCTTCTTAACAAATAGAACAGGTGCTCCCCAAGGTGACGCACTAGGGCGTATGAATCCCTTATCAAGATTCTCTTGGAGTTGCTTCTTCAATTCCTGCAACTCAATTGGGGCCATTCTATAAGGTGTCTTTGAAATAGGCAAAGCACCCGGTACGAGTTCTATTGAAAACTCAACTTCACGATTTGGTGGAAGACCCGGCAATTCCTCCGGAAAGACATCATCAAACTCCCGTACAATGGGCATATTCTTAATCGTGAGTTTCTCACCAACCATTTGAGATAAATAACCATCATTTAGTGGTATCAAGACCCATAAGATGGAAGAAATTTCCACTGGAAGGTTATATTCATCCTTGCATCGATAGACGATCGTAGATTGATCTAGAATATGAAATGTGACTTCCCTTCTTTGGCAATTGATATGAGCTCCATGTAGAGAAAGCCAATCCATGCCAAGAATCACATCAAATTCCACTAAAGGAAGGATCACAAGATTTTCAGGAAGCACTTTCCCACAAACTTCGATCGGGGAAGAATTATAAACTTTTGATGCGATTGATGTGCCATTAGGTGTTGTCACAGCTAACTCAACATCTAATTGTTGAGGTAATACCGTGATACCCTTAGAAAAGTCTTCATAAATAAAAGAGTGGGTGGATCCAGAATCAAATAAAACATTTGCTACTTTAGAGTGGATGGTAAGTGTACCTTTCACCACATCGTTATCGTACTCCACATCACTGATAGAAATTGCATGTGAATTTCCATTGTCTTTAGCCTTAAGAGTTTGTTGAAGTCGACCATCATCATCGACCCTTGGATTTGGGCATTGATTGGCATAATGCCCCATCTCCTTGCACTTGAAACATTGAAGTGCAGTAGGTTCATTCTGTGTATCCCTTCCTTTGTTTGCATCATTAGACATCTTCTTCCCATTATCACGGCATTCAAATGCCCGATGGCCTTCCTTTCCACATTTAAAACATTTACTTGTCCCTTTAAGACAACTCCCTCCATGTTTCTTTCCACACTTTGAGCATAAGGAAAAGCTCATCTTCTTTTCCGTGTGCTCTTTAGATTTTTCTTTGAATTCCATCTTCCTCTTCTTATCAAACCCATGTGACTGATGGGTTACTCCAATCTCCATCTTGACTTTGAGAGCACATAGAACGATTTCCTCATAGCTATTGAAGTCCCTTATGGCTAACGCCCTTCGAAGACTTGGTTTTAAGCCACTAAAGAATCGATCGCTCTTACTATCAGGTTGGATAATAATACCAGAAGCGTACCTTGCAAGTCTTGTAAAATTTGCTTCATAGGTACTAACAGATTCATCATCCCTTTGCTTCAGTTCAAGGAACTCTTTCTCCATATTTGTTCGGAGAATACGAGGGAAGTACTTATTGAAAAACAAGTTCTTGAACTCGTCCCATTCCATGGACTCAATTTCATCTCTTTGCCTTGTATTATTAACAAGATTCCACCATTGATCAGCATCTCCTTCCAAACGATACACTGCTAGGATGACTTTATCATGCTCAGAACATTGAAGAACTGAAAATATCTTTTCAGTACACTAGTGCAAAAACACTTTTTCGCGTCGGTTTTTTTTTATTTTTAACGTCGGTTATAAACCGACGTCTTTATAGGCGACGTTAAAAATAGCGTTTTCGCGTCGGTTCATAGAAACCGACGCGAAAAATAATTCGCTTATGAGCTTCGGCGTCGGTTTTTTATAAAACCGACGCCGAAGCTACATGTAGACATTATTTTCCGCGTCGGTTCATTAAAAAACCGACGCGGAGAATATATTCGAATAGGTTTTCCGCGTCGGTTTTTAGAAAAACCGACGCGGAAAACCGATTGGAACAGGATTTTCCGCGTCGGTTTTTAGAAAAACCGACGCGGAAAACCGCATTCAACCGGATTTTCCGCGTCGGTTTTTCTAAAAACCGACGCGGAAACCCGCTTTCAACCGCGTTTTCCGCGTCGGTTTTTCTAAAAACCGACGCGGAAAACCCTTTCGGCGTCGGTTTTTTTAAAAACCGACGCCGTAAATAATTTTTTTTTAAAATTATTCGGCGTCGGTTTTTAAAATAACCGACGCCGTAAATTTTTTTTTTTTTTTAAATAAAATACATATATTTTCTCCTCCAAACAAATCGGAACCCTGAAAAAAAATAACGAAGTATACAAAAACAATTAAACAGCTTTAACAGAAGTACTTCAGAAAACTCAAAGTAAAGCAGAATTAAAATACACGTACCTACATGGTGCATTTTCTTAATCTAACCATACTCAGTATCAATCATTGTAAGTTTCCTCCCATAGATAGCACCAATCCTGTCAAAACAGTAATGAAACGAGTGAAAAAATCAATCCAAGTTATTAGTGCAATGAATAAACATTAAATGAAAATGTGTAATTTATTTGAATCATTCATTTTTTCACAAAGTAAATTACCAAAATGAAATGATCAAAATTCCAGGAACACTCAGCCGATGCAACCTCTTCCTCACCTCCCCCACTGAAGATGTTGGGGGTGTCTTTTCACCATAGAATCCCCACCACCCCCAACCTCAGGTTTTTATATTTGCTCTGTATAGACGTGCATTACCTATTCACTATTGTTATTTGTTTAAGTTATGGAATAACAGAGAAATAAATTTGAGTGCAAAAAATAGGTTAGAAAATTGAAATCAAATGCAGATTGAAGATACATAAAGAAACATACCTTAAAAATTGACGCCTTCTATTTTATCTTTGTGCAAACCCACTAAGCGTTGTTTCAGGTATTATGTGATATGCTTCTCGGCAATCATTTTTCGATATTTATTTGCATAAAAAATAAAAAGGCCTAGAAGATATTGCTGTGCATTCAAGGGAGACAATTTTTAGTGTTTGTGAATGTTATTTCGCTATACGAATCTCTATGTTCATGATCCAAGTACCACCCTACAGATTTGTCACTGTACAGACAAATGATTTTAAGAAATAACAATGAAAAGAAATATAATAACTAATTCTGAATTAAAATACACGTACCTGAAATATACGACATGCTTATTGTTGGTTATTGTTGAAGGATTCATTTGATTATTAGTAGATTCAATAAAACAGTTTTTGCAGAGGCACTTGAGAAAACTCAGTAAATCAGAATTAAAATACACGTACCTGAAATATATGACATGCTCATTGTTTGTTATTGTTGAAGCATTCATTTGATTATTAGTAGGTTCAAACACCTAATATATCATAAGAGTTAGTTTTTTAAACCCATATATAATATTATTTATAAATATTAGTATACATACCTCAAATCTTAATCAGACTTAACAAATAGTCCGCAAAAGTAGATTGAATATGAATCATATCAGATTGAGAATATGACTGTGAATCATTGAATACCTACAATAATATTGAATGATATGAAATTAATAAATAGAAGAAAGTGGATGAAAATATATAAAAAAGTTAATACAACTAACCTTATGAAAATCAGTAGTTTCCCCAGTTGTGATTATCTCGTACATAAATCGTAGAATATAATAACCACATTCAACGCTTCCATTTTGACGATGACACTGCAGTTATAAAACATTTAACTAATAATGAAACCCAATATATAACAAAAATATAAAAACTAATTACCTGTACTTCCACATATTTGATTTTCGTTGGTTTCTTTTCATTTGTAAAATGTTTCCATGAACTGCATTGTTTTATATAAGAACTAATAAAACTTGTGTAAACAATTAAAATTAAACATAACAAACTTCTAAAAATAAAAAAACAACTTACCTGTTTAATAAGTTGGAAAACGTTTTACGCACTTTTCCTAATAAAGAGCAAAACCAATATAAGGTGCATTCATTTGGGCAAAATACACCTAACATCCAATGCCCCCTATAATACAAAAAGTTCATAATTAATGACATTATAATGATCATGAGTTCAAAATTATGTTGATATTCTTACTTATCAACAAATGGCAAAAACCAGCACTGAATCTCTGTTTGTGATAATCTCTCGGATATATATTTAACTTTGTCATCATTTTTCACATGTTTGACTTCCGAGGAAATGTACTCTGGATCTATAAAGCTATAAATGCTTGTAGTTTCATTTTGTAAAAGAATCCTGTATAGATACCTAATTTAAAAAGAAAACATAGTTAGTCAATGACATAACAATATTTTAGTAAAGAAATAGCAATTCAGACGTCAATTTACTTACATGGAAAACAACTGCACCACATTCAGCCCGATCTCTTCAAAATTAACTAAATTCATGATATCTTCTTTCAATATTCTCAATTTATAATTTCTTCCACATATATCGGGCGTCATCCGAAACTCATAGATAAAATTCAAGGAAGAAGAGCACTGAGATAATCTTTTCAACCCAGAAGAAATATCAGAAGTATCTACAGCCGACTGTTTTTGAACATTTTGCTGCATTTGTACAGTTTCTTTTGCTTTCAGATATTCCTATATAAGTTAAATGTCAGAAAACATTATAAGTAATTTGGAATCATTTCTAATTACTAGTTAAAAAAACTCATACCTCATGTGAAATATAACGAAGAAGTGCAGTTGGCCAAAGTAAAAAATGGCCCATGCATTCCCCAACACTGGTGATCTCCGCAGTAGGAAATGGTAGTAGAGCAGTAGGATCTATAATAAAAAGTACTGATACTCTAACCTGACCCATCTGCATAGGCTGATGATGTACCGAGTCCCCCAAAAAATACACTTGTCCTAACGCAACAATATGTACATGAGGATCTCCCGCAAACAACTCACAATATAAGGTTTGATCCGATGGAGGAGGTGGAGGCTCAAAGTTAGCAGGTGGGGCAGGGTAGTCAGGGTGAGCAGGCTGAGAAGTCAGAAAAATGAAAAGGGTATATTAGTGTTTAAAATTTTTAACATAGAAAAATTGATTAAAAATTAAATTAAATAATATACCTCAAATGGTTGCGCAGACGGGGCAGGGTAAGCAGATGAGGCAGGGTAGTCCGGGTGAGTTGGCTGAGAATGTTGAAAATGAAAAAGTTATATCAGTGTTTATAATTTATAAAATAGACAAATTGATGACATTAAATAATATACCTCGGAAGGCTGCCCAGACGGTGTTGGGTAAGCATATGAGGCATGATAGTCTGAGTGAGTAGGCTGAGAATGTTGAAAAATGAAAAAGTTATATCAGTGTTTATAATTTATAGAAAAGAAAAATTGTTAACAGTAAATAATATACCTCGGAAGGATGAGCAGACTGTGACTGTCTTGCCAAGTGTTCTAATAAAGCCTTCTGTACTGCTGCTTGAATTTGATCACCCATAGACCGTTTCATATCCTGCAGCTCTTCTTTTAAGGATTCAATTTCCGGGTCTCTTGGTTGCTTACTCTTACCAAAAACCTTCCGAATACTAACACCCGCCTGATATCCTCTAACACGGCCGGGGTGTTCAGTCTTTCCCAAAGCAGTGGCTAGGATATCCATCCTACCCTCAGGGATAAAAGAGCCCTGTGTCTCTTTCTCCTGAAGTTCATCCTGAAATGAAAAATAAAAAATTTATATTAGTGTTTATAAATTATAAAAAAGGAAAATTGTTAACAAAGAATTAATATTTACTTACAATTCTATCAGCCACTTGATGAGCTTCGTCTGTAAGATATTGTTCATTTTTTTTTCTTCTTGCTCGTTTCCATTTCTCATGGCGAGTGGGAGGAGATGGAGGACCATACTGGACCTCTTCTGAACCACTACTTGATCGAGCTCTTAATGCTTCAAATTTTTCTTCAATAATTTTCTGCTCCAAATACGAGTATCCTCCACGTGATAAAGTATGAGGGTATACGTTTTTCAACTGGATCTCCTGATGAGATCTTCTGGAGGCCTGTTACATAAAAATAAACACATTAGTAATAAGGAAAATATAGCATAAATTTTAAAATATAAAACAATTACAATACCTGAAATTTCTCTTCCTGACGACTGTCAACAAATCGCTTCCATGTTTCTTCATCTATATATGGATACTTAAGACATGGGCTTTCAAACCTTCTCTTTCCAAAAACATAATCTTTCGTCAGTTTGTTTTTAAAATCTCTCCATCGAACCGCCGCTAAAGAGAGATGTCTTTTCCTAATTTCTTTGGTTTCCTCAAAATTGAATGTCATCTGTAATTGAAAAAATAAAATATGTCATTTAAACTATATAATATTAAAAAAATGAGATAAAATAAATAAATAAAGATATTTTACCGTCACGGCCTCCCAAAGTTGTTGCTTCGCCGTCCTGTCCACTGACTTCCAATCAGGATATAAAATACTAATCCTGCAACGGCTCTGCATCGCTATATAACTGACAAACTGAACTGCATTTGGGCCAACTGCATTATTATTATCATCAAAACGGATGTGTAATTTGTTATCATCACGAGCGAGTGATAGTTTTGGTAAACGTGTAATACCACGTTTACCAACTAGAGAACTTGATTTTTCAGTAGTAACTGGAGAAGTCTCCTCCGCCGAGGACGCATCAGTAGTCCTGCAATTTTTTTTAATAAATTAACAGTTTTATTTCATTAAATATGTATATTACTGAATATTTAATAATATGTCAAAATAGATATACCTCGGTAACTGCTCATCTCTATCTGTATTTGACATTGCTACTAGAAAGTGTAATGAAATTTTGGGTACCTGCATATCATTAGAAAACTGAATAATTAGAAACAAGGAAATGAAAAATAAATATGTAAAAATAGAGGCATGCATTTGTAAGTTTTAAAAATAGACACAAAATATAAATATTTACCAGAAAAATTAGGAGACTAATTTAGTGTTTTCCCACGTCCCTTCATCATGATCGGTACGTACTGCATGCACTATGTCTGTCTTATATTCATTGTAATCATCTGAAAATTGCATAATAGATGAATAACGCTCATGTAAATCACTAGCATCATCAGAATCATCATCATCACCCAAATGATATCTTTTCCCTTGCAAAACAACTGACCACTGATCATTCGACGGATCAATGACATAAAATACTTGTTTTGCATGTGTCGCCAAGATAAATGGTTCCTCATTGTGATTAAATCTTTTCAAATCAACCAGTTTAAACCCATATTCATCATGTTTCACGCCACTATTACTATCAACCCAATTGCACTTAAAAATAGTGACTCGAAATTTAATATAATCAATTTCCCATATGTCTTCAATAACTCCAAAATATGATGTTGATGCAGAAATTGGGTTTTTATCTTTGGCACTCGAAAAATGCACTGCTTCAGCGAATACCATCACACCACTATTCTGAACGGTACTCTTGTCATCCAGGTTTTTTGTGTAAAATGTGTAGCCATTGATATCAAAACCAGACCAAGTGATCACATTAAAAGATGGTCCCCCTGATAACCACTTCAATGTTTCTGATACAGATATATCTGAGGTGACTTTCTCTTTAAACCATGAAACAAATGTCTTCTTATGCTCAATCATCAACCACTTTTCATTTCTTTTCTGATATCGTAACTTTAATTCAGCAATATGTGAGGATATATATGGTTGAACCTCATCTGTGTTGTTCAAAATGTATAAATGTGCTTGCATCACTTCATCACGTGGAATGAACTTTACCTTTAAGCCTCGAACCCCTCTACCTTCTCTGTCAACTGTCATATGTCGAGATAGAGGGAGACCAATATGCTCCACTTCATTCAAATAATCAGTACAGAACTCAATCACCTCTTCTGATACATATTTTTGAACAATAGAGGCCTCTGGTCGATAAGGATTTTTAACATATCCTTTCAAAATTTTCATATATCTTTCAAAAGGATACATCCATCTTAAATAAACAGGCCCACACATTCTTATCTCACGCACCAAATGAACCAATAGATGAACCATTATATCAAAAAATGTGGGTGGGAAATACATTTCTAGTTGACAAAGAATAAGAGTTGCTTCATTCTCCAACAAATCTAACAAATTTTGATCAACGACTTTGCTACAAATGGATTTAAAGAAATTACATAACCTGATGATTGTCTTCCTGACAGCTTTCGGTAATATACCACGCACTGCTACTGGTAGAATTTGTTGCATTAACACATGACAATCATGTGATTTCATACCTATTAATTTACAATCCTTCAATGACACAAAATTACTCACATTTGAAGAAAAACCACTGGGTACTTTAATACCATGAAGACACTGACAAAAATTCATCTTTTCAATCTTGCTTAATGTGTGACAAGCCGGAGGTAAATATGTTCTTTTTCCTTTCACAGCGGGAGCTAACTCCAAACGTATTCGCATTAACATCAAGTCCAATCTAGCATGTAATCCATCTTTTGTCTTTCCTTTTATGTCTAACAAAGTTCCAATCAAACTATCACATATGTTTTTCTCAACATGCATAACATCAATGTTATGTTTTATCTCTAAAAATCTCCAATAAGGTAGTTTGAAAAAAATAGACTGCTTCTTCCAGATATGTTTTTGTAAACCAGAACTTTTTCTCTTTCCGAATGTTGAATCAATATCTTTCACTCTGTCATAATATTCTTCAGCTGACAATGGTTGAGGGGGGAGGTTGTATTCTTGTAAACCGTTAAATGCTTTTCTCAATCTACGATAAGGATGATCAATTCGCAAAAATCTTCGATGTCCCATGTACACTGTCTTTCTTCCATTCTGCAATTGATAATATGAAGTTTGTTCTTCACAAATTGGACATGCTTTATGTCCCTTAACACTATATCCAGATAAGTTTCCATACGCAGGAAAGTCGTTTATAGTGAACATTATCATAGCACGCAAAAGAAAATACTCTTTCTTGTATGCATCGAAAACTGTAACACCTTTCTCCCATAGCAGTTTTAAATCCTCAATCAATGGTGTAAGATACACATCAATATCATTTCCTGGTTGTTTTGGTCCAGAAATCATCAAGCTCATCATAACATATTTTTTCTTCATACATAGATGTGGGGACAAGTTGTAAAGTACCAGCAAAACAGGCCATGAACTATGTTGGCTACTGAGGCTCCGATATGGATTCATTCCATCAGTACACAATCCCATTCTGAGATTTCTAACTTCACTTCCAAAATCATGAAATTTTTTATCAAAACTCTTCCACTGTGGTGAATCGGCCGGGTGACGTAAGTTACCATCAGAAATGCGCTCATCTGAATGCCATCTTAACCTTTTTGCATCATTTGAATTTGCAAATAGACGCTTCAAACGAGGAATAATTGGAAGGTACCAAAATGCTTTAGATGGAGTTTTGATTTTGGTACCTAAAAATAAACCAGAATTGAATTATCAGAATTGTTTGAAAAAAATATTGGATGATATCATTGGAAAGTAAAAAAATTGATTTTTCATAACGTTACATGACATCACCTGAAAATGAATCTGAGTTGACTTTCTCATCCATCTTATAGCGCGATGTTCCACATGTAGGACAACTTGATAAATGTTCATTTTCTTTCCTATATAGTACACAATCATTGGGGCAAGCATGTATCTTTTTATACCCCAATCCCATTGGGCATAATATTTTCTTCGCCTCATAATTGGAATCTGGAAGCCCATTGCCTTCTGGAAGAAGCTCTTTTAAAAGCTCAAGTAAACTGGAGAAACTTTTATCACTCCACCCATTTTTTGCTTTTAAGTTAACTAATCTCAAAACTGCTGATAACACTGTATATTTACTGCAACCTGGGAATAATGGTTTCTCAGAATCTCCATACAATCGTTCAACAGTTGGTGTTTTTTCGATGGTTTCAACACCTAAATCATGAATTAATTCTTCAATACGATCCTCTGCCTCATTATGAATATCGTCATCAACATTGGATGTTGAATTTTCAGTTCTTTCACCATGCAAGATCCAACGTGTATAATTAAGGCTAAAACCATAACAAATGAGATGATCTTTGATTTCTCTGAAGTTTAACTTTCTCATATTTACACACTTCACACATGGACAGAAAATCAAATCAATATTTTGATTATGCCGTTTAGCAAATTCCAAAAAATTGTCAACTCCTCTTTCATATTCACTAGTAGTTCTTCGTAGATAAATCCAATTATGATCCATTAATACCTGATATCACAATATAATTGATGAATATATTAAAACATAAAAACATTTAAATATCTATCAGATAAATTGTAAACAAAAACATATTCCATAAAAACTATTGATAATCAGATAAAAGACATCAAATATGAAACACGTTTACAAATATAGTAAACAGTTAATTTTAATATTATATACATGTGTGTTATATTGAAATACAAGGACAAAATGGTTAAATCAAAGGTTTCATTTTTTGAAAATAAAGTTCCATGATATAAATATTATATGAATGACATACAAGATAATATGATTTCTCACTATGACTACTATTGATCACACTATATTTATTTTTTTATTCATTTGATGTAACATGAATGAATCATGGAAAACTTAATGTGAAAAATAGTGCAATAACTATCCTTATTTAAAACAATGTGTATTAAAACACACATGTGGAACTCGATTAACAAAACTACTTGTGGGATTTGAAGAGTCATTAAAACTATTCAAAAGGGCTCCATATGGTTGGCCTAACTATGGGGGATAGACCTATAGCTACAAATCTTCATCCACCATCACCCCAATATTAAGTGAACCCCCAAATAGATTACACATCATTGGTAATTCAATCATCATTTTTATATCAAACACATAAAACCAATCAAAATCAATATCAAAATCCAACAATAAATCCTAGAATTACATAAACACTCAAGGATTCAAATGGAAAAGATATTATGACACTTTTCCCAATGTGTAGCACTAGATTTTTTATAACCTATATCCATAATAACATTATAATGCCAAATAACAAAGGGAACTTGGAAACCCAAACCCTCTGAAAAATCTTGGTTTTGATACCATTTTCATGAACCAACCCAAGATATCTATCCATTAAACACCTAAACTAGACCATGACATACTTGAGGGGAGTACCTAATCCTCATAGACTAACAATAAGCATTATAGGCATCTAAAACAATCACTAGGTATGATTTCACCCATTAATCATAGTGTAATTAACATCATATTTCTATCAGAAATCTGAAATGACCTATCCATAGGTTATACATCAACACAAAATTTGAATCAGTAGAAATAATATAAAGAATAACTATAAATAGATATAAACTAATTCCCTCAATACACTTCATCTCCTAAATCACCTAGTCCTCACAAAAGTAATTCAATACACTTTTAACCATAATTTTAAGTAGTAAAAACATCATTTAAATGGAAAAAATTTACACATATTCTATTTAAATAAATCCGTAAAAAACCTATAATAGGCACACTTGGGATAATTTGATAAGTAAAACAATAACTGAGCTCAAGTCCCCACTAATCACTAACCCAAACTGAAACAGAATGCATCCTAAGAGGGAAAAAGAACTGGATAAGATCCTAAAACTGAAATGTAGATAAACATGTGTATACAAATACTAATTAGGCCACTACTCACCTTACAAAATTTCTAACTTTTAATTAAAGCCCCTTTTAATCTAGTTTGAAATAAAATAAAATAAAATCTTACATAATTATTTAAAATCCAACATAATATAAAATCTTACATAATTATTCAACCCGAATTGAGATGTTAAATCCAAACTGCGACCGGTATAATTACTTCCAAAAACAAACAATATCAAATCTACACCAACAATGATAATACAAACAAAAAATAATGATAAATTACAACTAAAATCTAACCAATAATCCAAATCACGCAAAATAGGGTTATTGATAAAGAAATAAACAATGGGATATGAAACAAGAGATAAATAGGAAGAACACATACCCAAAATCGTGCAGACGACAAAAAACCTTCAACAATGGCCGTTCAAGATCGCAAATCAAGTTCGAAGGTCGTCGGGAGTCCGAAGCGCCGCAGCGGAACTCGATTTTGACGGACGAACAAAATGAGGGTTTCTGTCCGTGAATATTTTTAAAAGACTTTTCGCGTCGGTTTTCATTAAAACCGACGCGAAATATATTTTTTTTATGAGTTTCGGCGTCGGTTTTCATGAAAACCGACGCGGAAAATATAGTCGAAGAGGTTTTCCGCGTCGGTTTTTCTACAAACCGACGCGGAAAACCGATTAAAACAGGATTTTCCGCGTCGGTTTTTAGAAAAACCGACGCGGAAAACCTCTTCGACTATATTTTCCGCGTCGGTTTTCATGAAAACCGACGCGGAAAATCCGGTCGAAGAGGTTTTCCGCGTCGGTTTTTAGAAAAACCGACGCGAAAAAAAAAACATAATTATTTTTGGCGTCGGTTTTGTGTAAAACCGACGCCAAAAATTCCCCGCATATACTATTCGCGTCGGTTTTTAAAAAACCGACGTTATTACGACGACGTTAAAGCCCGTATTTCCACTAGTGGTAGTACTAATCCATTGTTCAGCAACTAATGGATCAGTAGACCCGCTGAAAGAAGGTGGACGCTGCCTCATGAAGGATTCAACAGAATGTTGCTCCCTCCTTTGTTCATTTGGAAATCATGCATGATTCATAGCTTGAGAAAGTTGTGTGAGCATGGCTACAAGATTTTTCATTCCAGCTCCCATATCGTTTGGTTGCTCAGGGGGACAATCATTGCATTGCCCATCGCATTCCGCATTAACACGGTTCCTTCGGGCTCCAGCCGTTGACTAAAACCAAGAAGAATAGTGTGAGCAACACTAATTATAATAGGAAACCACATAATTCAAGAATAAAATTTTCATGCTTAAGGTCTTATCCTAGGTTATTCAAGGCCATTTCTAAAACACTAAGATTGTGTTCTATGCTTAGACTTATCCTTAGGGTTCTTACTAAGGCTTTCACATCATAGTTTCCAAAGGTTGACTATACCCTTCCTCTGATACCAACTATAACGGTCTAGAATTACTTCCAGTGGACTACAATTGATACCTATCAGGGCACTCCATGGGCGGCTACACCCCCTGGGCGGGACACACCACCATCCCCAGTGGCAGCCATTTCCTCATGAAGCCCTTGGGCGGAGAGCCATGCTTCGTCCAATGCTCACATGTGAGAGTTCCCAAGGATCGGATACATTCCTACCTCCTTTGCCTCTGATACCAACTATAATGACCCATACTTTACATACATTGTTAATACCTCAAAATTGAAGCACACTTATTACAACATATGACAAAACCACAAATGACCGTATAGGTATAGTGTCTTTAGAAACTGGGAAACATAAACAACTGGTTCATAAATCTTCTACAGTGTCTCCCATTTATTTCATCATATCTAGGGTCCCTTTTAGCATATTCTACTTAATATCCATCTTCCTGACCTGGGGAAAAGAAAACATAAAAGGGTGAGCTCAAATGCTCAGCAAGGGCAAATAAAGGAAATAAAAATCATATCATATCTTTCTGAAAATCAAAACCTGCAAAAGAGATCATAATATCTTAACATGGAATAAATCATAGAAGTGAAAATGAGATCCCCATAACATAAAACATGAAACTTTGTGGCATGCACACATAATCATGGAAAATCATTTCTTGTTAGTCATGACTCATTGCCAAGACTATCTTAGTGGACAAAGTCCCTTTCTGAACCGAGTTCACTCCTCGTTTCAGTCCTGTATCACTGAACCGAAATAACCTTCCGTTCCAGCCATGTCTATCTCATGAGATATAAAATCATTACCCAATGCATTGGAGGGAGATATAGGTCCCACCCATCTTATAATGAATCCTTTCTTATGTGTGCCATATAATCATAAAACATACATCCTCGCATAACACATGTAACAAAAATGGGATTCTTGAAACATCATGACATCATAAATCAATTCATATAAGATAAAGGAATTCATAAACATAATTCCATCACAACATATTCAAGTCAATGTAAAAATATGGATAGAAACAGAACCCTTTATTATCTTAGATGGAAAATAATTTTGATAAAACACTTGAATTGAATTCTTGAGGAAAATATCCTTTCTTCTTTAAAATCAATTTCTTTTCACAAAACATCATGCAATTTTAAAAGGAAGAGATTTTATTGAAATAGTCATGAAATCTTTTAGAGGAAGCTTCATTAAAATAAGGCTTTATAAAACAGTAGAAATCCGTTCGTGCCGTATAAGTTAAAAAAAACATTCTTCGTACTTTTGTCGGAAAAATCAAAAAGTACCTCGTACGAAAAACGACAAAAGATTCCTTTCATACGTATTACTAAAAACTCACTGAAGGGTAAAAATGGATTTAAACAATTTTAGGTGGATGGAAATAATATTACATATTGAGTAAACATGGATGTGGATGATAAAATACACCCCAGTAAATACTTACGAATAAACAATCTCGGATAAAAATGAGATTGTGATATTTCCCTTGCCTTAGGTCCGATTAGCTTTGTACGTGTCCGAAGCTCCTGTATAATGGTTTAAATAATGTTATTGACTTATTCCAGAATCATACATATTTATATGATATCATATATGGTCATATTATTAGCTTCTTGTTAGTAATATTTCATTGTTACTTGTTACTCGGGTCTTTATAACTTTTTGTTCTTATGCGTGTTTTGTCGAGTAAATTCTTATTCTTATCTTTAGGTTATAGATAATTCATTTCCAGAATGGTATTAGTGTATTATATACCATATTAATTCATTCAATTCATTTATATAATCATTATTAAATGAAGATCATGTAGAACGAGTCGCATCACATCGTGGAGACGGTATTCCGTACGTACGCACGAGTGATGATATCGTTCCTATGATCGTGGAATTGTATTGGAGTATATATATATTTTATTTCAGTATCAATATTACTTCATAATAATCATATATAGTTACTCATTACACCATTATACCCATCCTTGTAAGGTTATGGTGGAAAATAGATTACACCACGGCGTGGAGACGGTATTCCGTACGTACGCACGCGCGGTGATTTCATTTTTCCATAGGATGGATAGAAGGTTAATTAGGGTTGTTTCATATTTATAATAACATATCAGTATGTAAGTAATACTGATGTTATTACTTTATCATGAAACAACTAAAGAAGAAGAAGTTGAAGAAGAAAGAAATTGAAAAGATCGGTAATGGTTATTACCTCTTCTTTGAAACGCCTCTTTGAATCCTTCACTTAGGGAACTAAGATTGGTCTTTGAAGAAGACCAGGACCTCTAGGATTATTCTAGGGAAGTGTAGAAGGGAAAATGGCATGGGTTGGCCGAGCTTGAGTGCTCAAATTGGTGTGAGGAGGAGGGGGAGGAGGTTCCCTTTTATAAGGGAGGAGAGGGGCACCTTAGGAATATCTCAAAATATTATTTTATATTAAAGTCAAAATCAGTTTATAATGGTTCCAAAGGGTCTTATTTCGAAGCTAAAGTGGGGATGGGTCGAAATCCTATCAACCAATAGGATTTAGACAAGTTTAGGGTATTATTTTAACCTTATCAATTAGATTTAACTCTAAGTTAATTAATTTAACTTTTACCGTGTCTTTTTGTTTTCTTTCACTATATGGTTAATACACATACTATAACATGCCAAACGAACCCCAAATTGTTTATTATTAATAGATATATCCTTATCTAAGTCATTTGGCCGAACCTTAGATTTTTAGGAATAAAATAACAATTAATAATATAATATTTGATTTAAAAACTATTTTGTGTCAATTTTGACACTATTTGATATATGATTTTTGTGAAAGTCATAACAGAATTATATGTTCGAACCAAGTTGATTAAATCAACAATAATATATCATAGTAACCTAGAAAATTCATGTAATTCATAAAAAGTCTTAAAGTACATTTATTTTGGTATTTATATTATCAATTTTGTCAATATTTCATTAATAAGATAATTACTGCATCATCTTTGTGTCATAAATAAATTAAATTATGTGATGTATAAAAATTAAAAATAAAATACCATCATGTAGGAAATCTTTTTATCTTTCTAATGAATATTTACAATCGAATTTATCTTATGTATAACCCCATATTAAAAATGATTTACTTATTAAACGTTGATTTTAACTATTTTAACCCTTCTTTAAATAAATTAATAATAAATGTCCTAATCTAATCCAAGTGGGCCTAAATGGTCATATTTTATTCCTAAGTTTGTTTTTGGTCGAATTACACTTGTCCAATAGAATTAGTACATGTGTTAGGGTAATAGTAATATCATATTTACCCTTAGTTACCCTATTTACTATTAACCGCTGTAAAAAAAAGTAAAAAGTTACTATTCACCAAAAATTAGTTTAATCTCATTGAACCACATTTTAGTCCTTGATATTAACCGTGTCTCTCGGATTTTCGAAATTCCATTCACAGAAGCGGTAAAATTAAGTTTTATGCAAAATTCAGTTTTTAACCTACCACTTAGTGGTTTCACTATTCATCAAAAATTGAAAGTTTTCAGAAAAATACCAAAATTTTACCCTAGGCTAATTTCGATATTCTGAGTCCAAAAATGAAGTCCATTTTGAAAAATAAAATTTATAAATTTTCAAAAAGTGGTTATTACTATTCATAACGGCTAGTTTTAATAGCATATTGTTGTTTACTGAAACTCGGTATTGCGTACGACGCAAGCTATCGAGGAAGGTCACGATTGCGTGTAAAGCAAGCCAAGCAAGTGTTGTGTAGAAAAAGATTTCTTTGATGATTTATATAACATAAAAGTATCGGGTGTTACAGATAGTGGAGTGATAGCTGTTTTTGTACGTGAACTTTACCAAAGGCAAGTGATCCTCCCAGCTACGGCCAAAATCAAGGATGCAAGTACATAGCATGTTCTTGATGGCCTGAATGGTCTGCTCTGTCTGACCATCCATCTGTGTATGGATGGTGGTGCTCAACCAAAGTTGTGTCCTATATGCGTCATGCAACCCCATGCATATCCAGGAAGTGAAATGTGCATCATGATCATAGAAAATCATAGATGGAATGCCATGAAGTCATAAAATCTCTTACACTTAGGGGAGTCATGTGCTCTCTATTGATCGATTCTCTCTGATTGGTAATAAGTGGGCCGACTTGGTGATTCATTCAACAATCACCCATATTGAATCATGACCCCTAGATGTGCATGTAATTCCTTTCATGAAGTCTAGGGAAATTTCATCCCACTTCCACTACGGCACCTCTAGTGGTTTGAACTCAGCCCGATGGAACCTGATTCTCTACCTTCACTTGATTAAAAGTGTGGCACTGTGAAACAAACTCTGCTATAATTTCTTCATTCCTGGACACTAGTGATGACACTGATGGTTCTGTTACATATATTCCACTCCTGGATATACCTCTAGATGGGACTTATGGAACTCCCTCAACACTTACTTCTGTAGTTCCATCGGTACCATAGTACACCCTCTGAAGAGGGTGATGTGATCCCCACCTTCAGAAAATACCTCAGGTGCATATCATGTGGATATCTGATCACGTCGAGCCTCGCAGTCAGCATCCCCAAGCTACACCGCCCAGACTCGCTGAAGGAGTGGGGGAGTAACTATCAAAGACTGATGATAATCTGCTCCATCGTGATCCACGTAGGATATCCGCAAAGTTGATGGCTGCTCTGTCGCATCAATCAGAAACTGTATACTAGATCTCCTACTGAGTGCATCTTCTTCTAGATGTCCCTTCCCAGAAGTATAGACTATCTCGAAGACATAGTCCTGGAAAAACTCAAACCAACACCTCTGTCTGATGTTCATGTCCTTCTGAGAGAAGATATACCTGAGACACTTGTGATCTGAGTAGACTATTGAATGTCCGCCCATCACGTAACGTCGCCACATCTTCAAGGCGAAGACCATTACTCCTAACTCTTGGTTATGCGCAGTGTAGTTCATCTCATGTTTTATCATCTATTGAGAACCATACACAATCGCCGCTATCTCTTGCATCAGGACACACCCAAGCCTGGGCCCTGATGTGTCGCAGTAGAATACGTACCCAACGCCCTCCTCTCGTATCCTAATGATGGGGGAACTCATCAGTATCTACCTCGGCTTTTGTAAACTCCTCTAGCATCTATTCGACCACACTAAGGGTTTCCCCTACTTCGTCATCACTGATAATGGTGCCGCAACTCTGGAAAAGACATGCACAATCCTACGGTAGTAACCGGCCAATCCTAGAAAAGTCTGCACTTCCATCACACACCTCGGTGTCTCCCGAGCAAGAAAAACCTCAATCATCCCTAGATCCACCGAAAATCCCACCTCTGATATAACATGTCCTAGAATATGGATCTCCCTTATCCAGAACTGGGACTTCGAGATCCTATCATAATGTTGGTGCTCTCAGCGTGTGTCCAAAACTATCTGCAGATGATATGCATGCTCCTCCTTCATTGCTGAGTATATAAAGATGTCATCGATGAAGACTACCACAATGCGATCAAGGTATGTCTAGAAGATCCTATAAATGAGTCCAATGAACACTACTGGGGCGTTGTTCACACTAAGATGGATAAACCAAGAACTCATTGTGGCCATACCAACATCTGAAGGTCGTCTTCTACACATCCTCGTCTCGTATGCTGATCTGGTGATAGCCTGATCTGATGTCTATCTTTGAAAACCATCATGCTCTCTTCAACTTATCAAAGAGATCACCAATCCTCAGTAGTGGGAACATGTTCTTCACTATCACCTAGTTCACGAATCAATAGTCCACACAGAGTCTCTAACTCCCATCTACCTTCTTGTGAACAAAATTGGGGTTGCCCAAGGGGAAACACTGGGCCTAATGAACCCCTTGATCTAGAAGTCCACTATTTATACCCGTAGCTCTCGATACTCCATGGGAGCCATCCGATATTCTAATGTAGATATCTATGATGTCCTGGGGTATAAGTTGATGTAAATTTCCACCTCCCTACGTGGTGTTAGACCCATAACATCATCATGAAAAAAACGTCAGCGTACTGGTCCACCACTGCAAGATAGATTGTACTCCCAACATCAACCGCTCCGAGGGTATGGCTAGCCAACTAATCTGTGATTGGTTGCACCCTTCTCTAGGTAAGTCCATCATGCACTACAAAGGTTCCCTTCTCACCAGTGATGTAAAACTAGTCCCATCCATGCGGACAAACTGCACATTGTACCTAATATAGTCAATCTGAGCATAGAATGTGGATAACCAGTCCATACCCAAGATGACGTCGTAAGGCCTCAACCCCACTACTAGAAGATCCCAATTGAATATCAAACCTTCTAGAGTAAGCTCACACTACCAGAACCAGTGCGTAATCATCAAACCTTCTCTCATAAGAGTCTCATGCCAAACTTATCGATCCCACGACTCCACCGAAATCACCGAGCTCCAAACGAGGGCCGTCAAAATATAATATTGAATGGAATTTGTGTATATAAGTACGACATCAAGGGTTGAGTAGACAATGATCATACATAATATCTTCTCAAGAGCACCATGGTCATTGGCCTCAGTGCCCTAGTGCTCAGCTCCTCCCTGAACATCTACTTCTTGTGGTCGGGGTGGACCTACTGGTGGTGGTGGTGGTAGAACCTCAAATCACCGCACACTGCATGCTGCACGACCTACTCCTCTACCACATCCGCCTCCTACCTGTGGACCTCCTCAATCGAATATTTTCCTCTGTCCAAGTGTTCCTTCGATAGTCTTTTATTCATCTGTATGGAAGGTCGGGCAGTCATGTGCTATCTGACCCTGCCCACCTCCCGAGTAACCCTGTATGATCCTTGACTGTCAAGCTCTTCTTTGAGGGCCCCACACCACCGACCTTGTATCCTGCAGTGTTCCACCTGTAGGTTTGGTCCTTTTGAACCTCTAGATAAATTTTATACTAGAAACTACTGATTACTCTACTACGTCTGGTCCGGTGGTGGGTCTCACTACCAGTGACTTCTTAGTAAGGAAACTCTCCACAAAAAGCGCTATCTCTAACACCATCTCCTACTTCGGGATGCTGAGAGAAACCATCGAATCTATAATCTCACATCTGATCCCCTACTCGAAGGTCTGGTCCTTGAAGAAAGGGTCCCTCACCATGTCAGTGTAGTATCATGAGAGGTCGGTGAACCTCACAGAATACTGAGCTATAGTCATGCTTCCCTACTGAATGTGGAGATGTTCCTGTATACGCAATGAGCATAGGGTCGCTCAGATGAACACTGCCAAGAAAAGGATCTTGAAATATACCCAGATGAGAGTCACTTAATCATGAACCTTGAGCATCAAGATCCACCATATTCCTGATGTTGCCTAAGGAAGTCTGGTGGTAAGGATATCCATGAGATTAGCTAGTCTCCCTACCTGTCGGAAAACTCTAACCACGGCCTCCAGCCAGTCCTAAACCAGTGGTGGATCTGTCTCACCCCGGATCCTCGGTGGCCTCTTGCACATGAACTCATGTAATGCTCTCAACTACAATTCACCCTCTACTACTAGGGATGGTGGCATAGACTTCCCAATGGGTAGTGGTGCTTCTTGTACACCACCCGATGGTACAACTGTCGTAATGGGGCCCTGCACCGAAGCCTCATCACTCGGTGGGCTGTCATCATGTACACTAACTGGAAATAGGGTTGGATGTCTATGTGGAGGAATCCTAAAAAGAAACAGGTGTGCCATGGTCATTAAGTTTATACCTGTTGAGCTGAATCAAAGAGTTCACAAAGAAAAACATTCAAAAACTAATATGCAATCAGTATCTTTATGCACTGAGTCGGAAATCAAAAGATAGGGTCCTGGTGTATGGATATGTCAGCCGCTGCACCCACAATAGACTCCCCGAACTGAAAACCTCACTCATAAAACTGAACACTATTACGTCATAGAAAAAATCAGAGTCCTATTTCTTCGGTAGAACCGAACTCCTCTGATACCAATTTGTCACGACCCGTCACCTGGGGTGTGACAACCCTGCTTTTTATTACAACTTAAACATGCTTTATTACATGAAACATCACTTGATACAACAAAGAAGATTGAAAGGTTTAGTGTCTTTGGGGCTTAGGATCATTACATAAAAACTTAAAACATGAAATACAACATCTTTATTGAAAACTTCTTTTAAATGACCACTATATTCCCTCGTACTTAGCATTGCATGGGATAACCCGAGGACATGCATAATAAAAGGGTGAGCTATAAAGCCTAGTAAGAGAGTACACATGGAATAACATGAGGATTAAAATACCTGTTAGACAATAGGAATATCAATAGAGCATAAAAGAAACATGTACATAAAGGCATGATAAAGCATGATAATCATAACATGGAAATGTGGCAACAACACTTAACATGGAATTAGCATGAGCTAAGGCTCATTGCACATAAAGCATGAGTAAACCCTCATTGTACATGACGCATGAGTAAACCCTCGTTGAACTTGAATTAGCATGAGTCAACACTCATTTCACATGATGTATCATGATACTATACTTTACCCAATGCATTGGAGCGCTATAAGGGCGCACCCTTCTTAAACATTTCATTTCATGGATAAGTGTGTCACATGGATCATAAAACATGGATTCATAAAACATAATAATTCATTCCATGATAAAGGAATGTGGAATTAATACATGGAACTTTATAATTAATAAGTAAATGTGCATAAAAGTGAATACCCTTGATGGAGAAATGGGCATGGTATTCACTACACAATGACATTGTCTTAGAAAATCGGTGCGATTTCGGCAGCCTAACGGCGTGACATAAGAATTAATAAAAAAGGTTGATGAGAGAGAAAGGGGTTCCTCATAATATTTACATGTAATGGACAGTAAGGAGTTCATATAGATATATATCCCAATAATTGTAATGGAATTTATATTCATGATACAAAATTATTTTCTTGAATGTAAAAGAAGAGAGAGAAGTTCTTTTCGGAATTTCGGCATAGTAACGGGTGTACATGAGAGGCATTTAATGAGACAGAAAGGGGTATCCCATAATTCAAACAATAAGAGGGCAGTATGGGGAAGGTTTGAAACCATACCCCAACAATCATAATTGAAATTTAAAGGGCAAAACAACCTAATGAAAATTGACAAAAATGAGAAAGGAAGAAAAAACCCTTACTTGGAAGTGTGCTTCCAAAGGATAGAGAGAGGCTTGTTAGAGGCTTCTGGGAGCTTGGGGCACCTTGGGAGGATTCTAAAGAGAGTAGGGAAGAGGTTGGATGAACTCTAAGGGATTTTAGTGAGGAGGAAGTGGGATCTTGGGTGGGTTTGTATAGGAAAGGTGAGGTAATTCTTTATTATTTAGGTTTGGGTCCCCTTACATTAAATTAATCCAAACCACAAACCATCACATGGTTTTTGCCCATGGTTTTTGGAAAAGGGAAGAGGAAAATAATATTTTATAAGGCCCAAGTCCGAACTTCTTAAAATAATATGTTTTCTTATGTGGAGGTGAGTCACACTCCCATGGAAATTAATTTAAAAAGGCAAAGTGTTGAATATGTATTGAGGGGTCCATTAATGCTTTTCAAAGTAAGTAAAACACATCAAACATCACATTATTTTAATGATAAAACATATATTGTCCAAAAATAAGGATTATGGTATTTTATTACATCACCATTGGGTCATTATGATGTCATAAAACACATTATATATTTAAACGATATTTAATTTTTACCCAAAAAATTTTACTGTCTCATAAAATTATGAAAAAATCACCGTGTGATAATTTCGACGTCCTGATTCCAGAAATGACATTTATTTTATCTAAAAAAAATCTCTAAATATGTTAATTTTTACTTTTTAAAATAAAAACCAACATTTATCGAAAATTCACGGGTTTTGACAGAAATGGCTTTCAAACCTTAATATAAAATTTTAATTGCATTCATAAAATTATAAGATCATTAATATTTAATAAAAATTAATTTAATAATAATAATAGTATTTTATTAAAATATTATTTAATTAAAAAATCCCTTAATTTAATAAAATAGATTTCTTAATTCAATAATAACTAAAAACACCATTTGTACTTTTAAAAACTATTTACAATGTATCAAAAATGACTAGAAATTATATTCATTATTATATACAAAAATAATTTACATGAACATAGTACTACTTATTTGTTACATAACCCCTTAAAACAGCCTCATAAGACCGAAGGGTAAGGTTTGCGATGGTGACAGATTCTTGGGGTGGCTCGGATAACATCGCTCGAGTGGTAATCTCTATCAACTTCCACTCTTCCCGTAGACGGCCCCGTTCGAGCTTGACATGGTGAAGCTTAGCTTGGGATTGGTCAAGGGAGAAGCCCAAGGATGCCACCTCTTTTCCGAGCTCCGAAAAATGGGCTTCATATGGGGAAATTCTACTGGATGAGGTCATCACTTTTTTTGTCTGAGTAAATTGGATTTGTTAAGGTCCTATATTTATACTAATCATGTGATCACTGTTCAATGACTATATTAACAACGGTCAAAATTATTAGCATAAAACCAAATAAGTTGACATATTATAAAAACATTTTTTATAAAGAGGCATTTAACTGGTTCAAGAGGGATTTTCCATTAATGAAACTTTGGGTCGTTACATTATTCCCCCCTTAAGAAATTTCTCCCTTGAAATTTTCCTTTTCCCACACTAAAACAAATGTGGGTAACTCAGCTTCATCATATCCTCTGATTCCCATGTCTCTTCTTCAAACTTTTGGTTTCTCCACAACACCTTGACGAGGGGCATTGTCTTATTTTGTAGAAATTTTTCTCTATGATCTAAGATCTTCACTAGTTTCTCCTCATAAGAAAGATCCTCTTCCAATTGTACCACCTTAGAAGAGAGTACATGTTAAGGGACCGATATGTACTTCCTTAAGAGGGATACATGAAAGAAATCATGTACTTTGTCCAGAGTAGGTGTAAGTGGTAGTCGATAGGCCACAACCCCAACACGATCAAGAAACTCGAAGGGGACGATGTACCTTGGACTTAACATCCCTTTCTTTACAAACCTCATGACCTTTTTCCACAAAGATATGCGTAGAAACACCATGTCTCCAACTTTAAACTCAAGGTCTCATCGATGATTATATGCATAACTCTTATGTCGATTTTGGGCTGCCTTGATATACTGCTGAATGGTTTTCACCTTCTCCACCATTTCCTCGACCATTTCTGGTCCAAGCATCTTACGTTCACCAACCTCATCCGAACATTCCGGTGTTCTTCACCTTTTCCCATACAGGGCTTCATATGGTTCCATTTGGATGCTCGAGTGGAAACTGTTATTATAAGAGAACATAACCAGAGGAAGATGTTGATCCCATCCTCCTTTAAAGTCCATTGAGCATGCTCTCAGCATATCCTCAAGTGTTTGGATAGTCCTCTTGGATTGGCTATCAGTTTGAGGATGATAGGCTGTACTGAAGTTCATTTCATTATTCAGAGCACGTTGAAGACTCTTCCAAAACATTGAGGTGAATCTTGGATCTCGGTCAGACACAATAGATAGTTGTACTCCATGCAACCTTACCACTTCCCTGATATAAATCTGTGCCAACTAATCCAATGATATATCCTCCCGAATAGCAATGAAGTGTGCAGTCTTTGTTAGATGATCCACAACAACCCGGATTGCATTGTTTTCTTTTGGATGTCCTTGGAAGTCTAGTGACAAAGTCCATGGTGATGTTCTCCCATTTCCATTCTGGTATGGGAAATGGTTTCATCATCCCCTTAGACTTCTGCCTATCTACCTTCACTTACTGACACACTAGGCACTTTGATATATATTCAGCGATCTCCTTCTTCATATTATCCCACCAAAAATTTTCTCGGAGATCTCAATACATCTTTGTGCTCCCTGGGTGAATAGAGAAATTTGAACTATGTGCATCATCCAAAAGTTCATTCTTCAGCTTCGGACATGATGGAACACATAGTCTTTTCCCAAACCACACTATTCTTTCTTAATTAACATTAAACTCTGAGGATTTCCCCTTTTTCATAGCTTCCACTTCTTCTTGAATTATAACATCATCCTTATGAGCATCCTTTAACCTTTCCAAAATAGATGGTTGAGCAATCATTTGTGAAAGGATTGATGATGTTCCCTTCTTTATGATTCCCACATCTATCTTCATAAAGTCTATGAAGATTGGATCCTTCTCAATTCTCATCATTTATAGAATCGCTGGATCCATTCTACTTAGGGAATCTGCCACCTTGTTCGCTTTCCCAGGGTGGTAATGTATTGAACAGCCATAATCCTTGATGAGCTCTATCCATCTTCTCTAGTGCATATTAATCTCTTTCTGTGTGAATATATATTTAATACTCTTGTGGTCATTATATATATATCACATTTCTCTCCATAGAGATAATGCCGCCAGATTTTCAAGGAAAAGATCACAGCCGCCAACTCCAAATCATGCGTTGGATAGTTTTGCTCATGGATTTTCAACTACCTTGAGGCATAGGATATCACTTTATCATTCTGCTTCATCACACAACCGAAGCACTTCTTTGAAGCATCACTGAATACCACAAAAAGTTCCCCACTTGTTGGTAAAGTGAGCATGGGTGCAGTGATAAGCCTCCTTTTCAACTCCTTGAAGATTTCTTCGCATTCATCACTCCATGAAAACTTTACTCCCTTTCGAGTTATCTTGGTAAGAGGGTTGGACAATTGTGAGAAATTTCTCACAAATCGTCGATAATATCCAGCTAACACCAAGAAGCTTTGGAGATCCGTTGCTGATGTTGGCTTCGACCATCCCTCAATTGCATCTATTTTGGAGGGGTCCATAGATATCTCATTTCTTGTGATGATATGGACCAAGAATGAGACCTCCTTCAACTATAACTCACACTTTCTGTACATTTCATAGAGCTTCTCCTTGCGCAAAGTCTCTAGTATAGTTTTTAAATGCTCCTCATGATCCTCATTGGTTTTGGAGTATATTAGAATATCATCTATAATGACTACCACAAATTCTTAAAAGTAATCTCTAAAGACTCTATTCATCAAGTCCATGAATATTTCTGGAGAATTGGTGAGTCCGAAAGGCATTACAATGAATTCATAGTGCCCATACCTTGTACGAAAAGCAGTCTTGGGGACATCTTCCTTCTTCACCCTTAATTGATAATATCCCGACCGCAAATCCAGCTTGGAGAAGTATTGTGCTCCATGAAGCTGATCAAACAAGTCATTGATTCTTGGGAGAGGATACTTCTTCTTTATCGTGATTTTGTTAAGTTCACGATAATCGATGCAAAGCCGCATTGACCCATCCTTCATCTTGACGAAGAGGACTGGTGCACCCCATGGTGAAGCACTTGGGAGTATAAACCCTTTATCCAGATTCTCCTTTAGTTGTTTATTCAGAACTTCAAGCTCTACAATATCCATTCTATATGAAGTCTCGGATATTGGTAGCTCCCCAGGTATAAGTTCAATTGAGAACTCAAAATCTCTTCTTGGAGAAAGACCAGTAAGTTCCTCAGGAAACACTTCAGCGAATTCCATCACAATAGGCATTTCTTTAAGGATGGTTTCTACCTTGGACTCAATCATCTGAGCCAGATATTCATGCTCATAAGGCAGTAATATACATGCTTGAGATGATGGAGCTAAAGGCGATTCATCTTCCTCCTGACACTTGTAAAGAATCGGGGGTCGATTCTCCATATGGAGTGTGATTTCCCTCTCCCGACAATTTATTTTGGCTCTTTATAAGGAAAGGCAATCCATGCCATTAATTGCATAAAATTCCACCAGAGGGAGTATGACGTGGATCGCCGGGAAATTAAATCCACAGATTATAATAGGGGAGGACTTATTTTCATGGGATGCAATTATTGCCACATTTTTCGTACTCACCGACATCTTGACTTCCATGATTTGTGGTGGTGATGGGATTGTTCTACTAAACTTTCGAGATATAAAAGAATGCTTAAAACCTGAATCAAAAAGTATGTTCCCTATTCGTTAATAAATAACTAGTGTACCTGTCACCACTTCGTTGTTGGGATTCACTTCGGCAGAAGTGATGAAAAAATCTCTTCCTTGCTATCTTGGAGGTTGTTGGTTGCCTCCGATAACCCTTGGATTGGGGTACTGATTTGCCAAATGAGCTGGTTCTTTGCATTTGTAGCATTGAAAAACGCGTTGAGGTTCGAACGGAGCGTTCCTCTCCTCTGTCGCAGCTGCGGGTCCTTCTTGCCGACAGTTAACAGCTAGGTGCCCTTCTCTTCCACACCTGAAGCATTTTCTCGTCCCCTTAAGGAAATTTCCAGGGTGCTTCTTTCCGCACTTTTGGAAAGTGGGGTGCTGGATCTTCTTAGCACCATTGGATTTATCCATCGCACCACCAGCATTGAATTACACCTTACGCTTCTTGTCTCCATGATACCCCTGTGATTCCCCGAACTCTATTTCGACCGTGAGGGAACATAGGACAATTTCCTCATAGCTGTCGAAGTCACGGATCACTAATGCTTTCCGCAAGCTCGGCTTCAGCCCACCAAAGAAGTGGTCAACCTTGCATTCAGGGGTAATGAAAAATCCGGAAGCATATCGTGCAAGCCTTTTGAAGTTTGCCTCATACGCTCCTACAGATTCTTTATCTTTTTGCTTGAGGTAATGGAAGTCCCTTTCCATCTTAATCTGGAGGGTGCACGGAAAATATTTATCGAAAAACATCTTCCAGAAATCCTTCCATTCCAACGCCTCAATATCCTCCTCAGGATTTGTAGTTTTGAACAATGTCAACCATTGATCAGTTTCACCCTCGATACGATAAGCTTCTAGGAGAACCTTCTCTTGTTCAAAACATTGGAGGATGGAGAATATCTTTTCAATGGAGTTTATCCATTATTCAGGGATCGTCGGATCAGATGATCCACTAAAAGTCGGAGGCCTTTGTCTCACGAAGCTCTCGATAGCGACTTGTTCTTTCTTAATGGGTTTCGAACGTTATCTTGACCTGTGTGTTCAAAACTTGAGTTATCTGATAGAGAAGCGTGACAAAGATCGCGATTCCCACTCCCATTGGATTTGGCTTCTCATTAGTACAGTCTTCACACTGATCTTCACAATGGTTGTTGGCCTGAGTCTTCCTATTACCGTCCATTGGTTGGAATAAAAGGAAAGTTAGTGGTAACACATAAAGGGTAATCCAAAGAAAAAAGTTGATGACTTATAAATAAACATTCATTCCTTAACTCATGAGACTATAGGCTTCAATCATGGATTTTCATGATATACTTTCTAATATATATTCGTAGGGGCATTTTTTTTAATTCCCTTAATAAGGGTCAATACTATGCTTGTGAATTTATCAAAACATATCCCCCTGGAGTGTCATAACCAAGAGTGCAGCAAGGCCCATTGTCATGCACCAGTTCCCGTTAGAGTCTAGCTCATGCGGTGTTTTCGGGTTTTACCTCTAGGAAACATCTGTCCCAGAGCCACCTCTACCTGCTCGTATCCAGACAGGGATGTATTTTCTTGATAACCCACTTACTCAATACTCACCAAAACTTAGGGACATTTTTATTGTACTTAGTCTTGTATCTAAGGCTTTACTAGGGTTTCCTAATCCCAAAAATAACTAAACCTTTCCTCTGATACCAACTATGACAACCCTGCTTTTTATTACAACTTAAACATTCTTTATTACGTAAAACATCACTTGATACAACAAATAAGATCGAAAGGTTTTGTGTCTTTGGGGCTTAGGATCATTACATAAAACCTTAAAATATGAAATAAAACATCTTTGTTGAAAACTTCTTTTACATGACCACTACATTCCCTCGTACTTAGCATTGCATGAGATAACCTGAGGACATGCATAAGAAAAGGGTGAGATATAATGCCCAGTAAGGGAGTACTCATGGAATAAAATGAGGAGTACAATACATGTTAGACAATAGGCATATCAATAGATAATAAAATAAACATGAACATAAAGGCATGATAAAGCGTGATAATCATAACATGTAAAGGTGGGAACAACACTTAACATGGAATTAGCATGAGCCAAGGCTCATTGCACATAAAGCATGAGTAAACCCTCATTGCAGATGAAGCATGAGTAAACCCTAGTTTTACTTGAATTAGCATGATTCAACACTCATTGCACATGACGTATCATGATACTATACTTTACCCAATGCATTGGAGCGCTATAAGGGTGCACCCTTCTTAAACATTTCATTTCATGCATAAGTGTGCCACATGGATCATAAAACATGGATTCATAAAACATAATCATTTATTCCACAATAAAGGAATGTGGAATTCATACATGAAACTTTATAATCAATAAGTAAATGTGCATAAAGGTGAATACCCTTGATGGAGAAATCGGCATGGTATTCACTACACAATCACATTGGCATAGAAAATCGGTGCGATTTCGACTGCGTAACGGCGTGACATAAGAATTCATAAAAAAAGGTTTATGAGAGAGAAAGGGGTTCCTCATCATATTTACATGTAATGGATAGTAAAGAGGTCATATAGAAACATGTCCCAACAATTGTAATGGAATTTAGATTCATGATACAAAATTATTTTCTTGAATGTAAAAGAAGAGGGAGAAGTTCCTTTCGGAATTTCGGCATAGTAATGGGTGTACATAGGAGGCATTTAATGAGAGATAAAGGGGTCTACCTTCATTAAAAAAATAATAGGGAGGTATGGGGAAGGTGCAAAATCATACCCCAACATTCATAATTGAAATTAAAAGGGCAAACCAACTTAAACAAAATTGACAAAAATGAGAAAGGATGAAAAAACACTTACTTGGAAGTGTGCATCCAAAGGCTAGAGAGAGGCTTGTGAGAGGCTTCATGGGAGATTGGGGAAACTTGGGATGATTCTAGAGAGTGTAGGGTAGAGTTTGGACGAACTCCAAGGGATTTTAGTGAGGAGGAAGTGGGAGCTTGGGTGGGTTTATGTAGGAAAGATAAGGGAATTATTTATTATTTAGGTTTGGGTCCCCTTACATTAAATTAATCCAAACCACAAACCATCCCATGGTTTTGCCCATGTTTTTTGGAAAAGGGAAGAGGAAAGAATTATTTTATAAGGCACAAGTCCGAACTTCTTAAAATAATAAGGTTGCTTATGTGGAGGTGAGTCACACTCCCATTGAAATTAATTTAAAAAGGCAAAGTGTTGAATATGTCTTGAGGGGTCCATTAATGATTTGAAAAGTAAGTCAAACAAACCGAAAATCAGATTATTTTAATGATAAAACATATATTGGTCGAACATAAGGATTATGGTATTTTATTACATCACCATTGGGTCATTATGATGTCCTAAAACACATTATATATTTAAACGGTATTTAATTTTTACCCAAAAATTTGACTGTCTCAGAAAATTATGAAAAATTCACCATTGGATAATTTCGACGTCATGATTCCAGAAATGAAATTTATTTTATCTAAAAAAATTTCTAAATATGATAATTTTCACTTTTTAAAATAAAAACCAACATTTATCGAAAATTCATGGGTTTTGACGGAGATGGCTTTCAAACATTAATATAAAATTTTAATTGCATTCATAAAATTATAAGATCATTTATATTTAATAAAAATTAATTTAATAATAATATTATTTTTTTTAATATTATTTAATTAAAAAATCCCTTAATTTAATAAAATAGATTTTTTAATTAAATAATAATGAAAAACACCATTTGTACTTTTAAAAACTATTTACAATGTATCAAAAATGACTAGAAATTAAAATCATTATTATATAAAAAAATAATGTACATGAACATAGTACTACTTATTTGTTATATAACCCTTTAAAACAGTCGCATAAGACTTAAGGGTAAGGTGTGCGATGGTGACAGACTCTTGGGGTGGCTCAAACAACATCGCTCGAGTGGTAATCTCTATCAACTTACACTTTTCCCGTAGACGGTCTCGTTCGAGCTTGACATGGTGAAGCTCAGCTTGGGCTTGGTCAAGGGCGAAGCTCAAGGATGCCACCTCTTTTATGAGCTCCGAAAAATGGGCTTTGTATGAGGCCATCACTTGTTTTTTCTGAGAAAATTGGATTGGTTAAGGTCCTATATTTATACTAATCATGTGATCACTATTCAATGGCTATATTACCAATGGTCAAAATTCTTAACATAAAACCAATCAAGTTGACATCTTATAAAAACATTTTTTATAAAGATACATTTAACTAGATCAAGATGGATTTTCCATTAATAAAACTTTGGGTCGTTACATGGGGCCCGTGTCGGGACTACCCCATGCCTACCTTCCATAGTCCAGTGGCTGGAAACAGGCACTGAAAGTCATATTCCCTAAAACGAGATGGCATTTTCATTATAAACTGTAAACTCACATAAACCAAGCACACATCTAGTTACAAGAAAAATGTAAAATATATAGTAAACATATTGGGTATAGAAAGTCAAGGGGCCAGAATACATGCCCTATAAGAAATTACAAGAAAAACTGGAACGTACAAGAAAACTTAAGTAAAATTCATGTGAAGACCCACCAAGGATCCAGACTAAAGGGTAGGGATCACCTCATCAAACGTCCGCCTATGAGTAGTCTTCTGTGCAGGTACCCTCACCCTCAGTCAGTGTTGTCCCTCGTCTACACCAGACATAACATGGTGCGAGCATAGCCCGTGGTGGGGTGAGTATAACAATACTCGGAAGGTACCCCAATACCCCTGAAGGTCTCTCAAATCCAAAAAAGAAAAACCACAAAACATAGAGACAAAAGTAAACCCTACTTAGGTATATTCCCATATATATACCTAAGTTATCAGAATATTCCCACCTCACACATGACTGAATACTACCACACTGGTAATACCACGATGATAGAGTGTGACACAGGTACACCATGAAGATATAATACTCAGCTCAAACTACGTATACAACATTGAGAAACAAGATTATGATTCTGACCAACACAAGATCACTATTAAAGCATATAGCCAGCGACGAGATTCTCTAGGGATAATAACAAGTAACATACATAGTCACAATGACGAACACCTTGGCTGTAGGAGAACTCCCCCTCATTAGAGTACAGTGGGCCTGCCACATCACATATAGGCACTATCAACTGACCATGGACTACTAAGATAATCCTCCTATCGAGTATTGTGGGATTGCCGTGTCACACAGAGGTGCTACCCCTCGTGGCCTACTGACATACTCCTCATGTCATGTACCGTGGGTCTGCCACGTCACAAAGAGTCACTTCCCACCATGGGTTTTCCGCGTCACACAGAGGCACTCCCCACTGGGCATGTCAAGTCACTCCAAGTCAAAACGGTCAGTAGTCGTCAAGTCTCAACCAATCGCGAGGTTTCTTTCATAGCACGCATGGGAGAACCGCTCCCCCATCAATCATTCATACCTCAACCACCCCAATGTTCCAGAATAAAGTATCCCAAAAGGTCTGTCACATCATAAGGGACCTAACACAATAGACGGCGTGTCAATCAGATTCAAGTTCAACATGTTAATGGTGTTTCTACTCCAAGGGAATTGGGGTATTCCAAAAGGACGATCTCCATCCGAGGATTCTAGTGTTGCGTATAGTTTTTCAAATGGACGCTCGGAATTCATGTTACGGCCAAAGAGGTGAAACTGGGACTGGATGGGCCCGGGTCCAGCCCAGAAGTCCTGGGTCTTGGTGGGATCTGCCCGCTAGGATGTGGTCCGGCACGACCCTCATAGGGGGTGGCCCGACCCGACTCACTCTAAGTGAGGCCCGGGGGCATGGCCCAATGGCATGGGATGGGGGAGCGGTCTACATTAGCTGGCGCAAAAGTGGGAGAATCCCCCTTCTATTAAGAATGGCAACGGGCAGTGCCTTTTGGCATGGCCAAAACACCGTGAGACCTGATTGGGTCCCACTAAACCGCAATATCCGGCTTGTGTTTTGGCCGGTCCTCCTCCCTGCGGTGCGGTTGAGCACGACTACTCCACTGCAGCTGGCGCGGTCGGTTGCGCTTGAGCCTCCGCCACTAACAAGTGGCCATGGCCTTCTGCTCTTTCGGTGGCACGGACGAGCGCCACTGCTCTGCCACCATACCCCTCCACGTCCAATGGGTTGTGGGTTCCTCACCATCAGGTTGCGCAGACTCACACCTCCCTTCTTTTCTTCATAGCCAGTTGGGTGTCGGTCGCTGCCTTCTTCCATGAGCCATTGTGGCTTCGTTCCAAGACCAAAAAATAAAACGATCACATATTCGTGATCCTTGTTTCGAGGGATCCATGTCCATATGTCATGCTCAAAAAAACATTATGTTTCCATCATCATTAAATATTTTGTGTTATAGAACGCTTGAAGAACACATGAAGAACACAAGATAAAGGGGACAATGTATATGTGCAGGATGGTGGCCTCGATTGTTTGGCCATCATCATTGTGAATCCAAAATATGAAGAATAAACAAAATAGATATAATCGTAATAAAATTAAAACCCCTACCATGTTCGATCGTAAGAGATGTTGTGGGGAAGAAGACGAATTCGATGAGATGGTGACATTGGTGTTCGTCACTCCTGCAAGATGTTTCCAAACCGGGCTGAACCTTCATTCACGTTATCCAATTTCAGAGGATGCTCTTTGTTGGAGAGGATGATCCTCCAAAAGCAATCCCCAAAACTCCTCCCCTTTTCCAACAGAAATTTCACCATAAGAAATAAAGAGGGAACTTAATATGTCATGTTTATTAATTAAAAAATTAAAGTATTACATAGTAATTAAGATGATGTTGGCATAATAAATTGGGAGGAGTACAAGGGTTAACTCCACATTTAAGGGGGGAGTTCAAGGGGTAGGGTGCTCCCCACCACTAAATTCTAATTGGAGGATTCAAAAATAAAATAAAAGTTTTTCTTTATTTTATTTTTATTATTTTAACACTCCCACGATATTCTAGGAAACTAAATTTCACCCTGAATCTACTACGGTTGAGGTAAAGGTCTCCTTAAGCGAATATCGGTGATGTGAGTCCAATGGTGCCCTCATATATTAATTTCGAGCACCGGTTCAAATGTTAAAAAAAACCCACTCGCACATTTACTAAACCTGCCAAAAAAAAAGTTTATAAATTCATTCTAGGATGACCGGGCACTATAATCATGTGCTGTCAATTTTCACGGACTCATAATATTCAAATATAATTAAAAAAAATTACATGGAAATTTCCGGGTCTTTACATTATAAGACAATATATTTATTTAATTTATTTTTTATAACCTTATTAAGTTCATTCCTAGACATTTTAATGGGCTAATTGGTTTAATTTCATTGTTCGAGTTTATTTGTTTCATGATCGGTTAAATAATATACATGAATGGAGAATCATTTAAAATGTGGATGGTTGTCTAGAATTGAATTTATATGTAATTATTTAAAATTTAGAAGGTTACATGGATTTATATTTTTTTGGTTACATGGATTGAGTTTGAATCATTATATAAATTATTTAATAATAATTTTTTTTAATGTTGGGTCTGAGGCTTCATTTTTATTACGAATGAAATGAAAAGACCTCTTTTTACTGGGTAGAGGGAGACCCATTACATTGCCTGAAGGCCCAATGGGCTTGTAGCCCTTTACCTAGCCTGTAGGCCCACATTTTTGGCCCAATTCTTATTCTGTGAATAGCATTCCAGCTGCTATAGTACCCGCACAGTACCTCTTCCACTACAGTGCCCTACCACCGCTACAATACTCGACGATCAATAGTACCGCTGATGCTACAGTACCACTATAGTACTACTACAGTACCTGCGCCCAATGGGTTTTGAACACAACAAACCATGTGTATAAAAATATTCGCAACCCATATATGATACCTAATTTATATTTTTATCTTTTTTAAATAATAATAATGGTTTCATAAACATTATAGAAAAAATTAATAGGAATTGGAAATCCATCATCCTCAAATGTGGTAAATTAGCTCATCTCAGATCATGTTTTTTACTACTAACATAAAAGAATGGTAAAGGAGAGATGTTGATAAATTATTTAATCATCATAAAAATCAAATTACATGTAACATATTGTAGTATTCATAAAATTTGGATAATAGAGGCTAGAATAGACAAGAAAAAAAGATACTTCAGAATAAAGTAAATGAATTGAAAAGAGGAAATCACCTCTTGAGTTAATATTCCTTGAGATCCTCTTTAGGGGGTTCAATTTGGCCTTTTTAGGAGACCAATGGCTGATGGACATGGGGGAGGATATTGGGAGGATATTTTGGAATAATTTATACAATTAAAGAGATTTAATATGAGTAAAGAGAGGAGTGATTGAGGGGTGTTTTATAGAGGAAGAGAGGAGTAGATTTTGAATATTTAATTCACTATTTAATTATATGGCACGTGTAAATCAATAGTGATTTATTGTTGCAACTAAAAAGAGTAATAAGTGCATGCGAGTAAGAACCAATGTCCATTTACATCATCCATGACTCAAGCATGATGCATAAATTCATTTATTTAGACTATTTTTAAAATTATCGAATTTCACTATTCACCAAAAATTCATGTATATCAGGAAAAATACCAACAATTTATCCTAACCATTTATTGAAATGTATTATTAAAATATAAACTCCATTATATAAAAATAAATTTCTAAAAATGAGAAAGATAATTTTTGTATAAAATCATTATATAATTAAAAAATGCATATTTTAAATTTAAAAAAGATTTTATAATACGTTCAAAAATTAAGTACCGTCTCATAAAATTGTCCTAAAATCATAGGACCAAAGAAATTATTTATTTAAGAGTTCATTTTATAAAAATGAATTTTATTTAAATTTATTTATTTATTTAAAATCTAAATTAAACATTTATTACTCACAAAAATACCAACACTAAATTATTATTATTTTAAAAAAACATTCCCTCTCATTTATGTGGGGACTAAATTATATTTATACATTCATGGGTGAGGTTACTAATTATAATGATTCAGTACTATTGATATGGGGAGTGTTAATTTTAATAAGGGTACATTACTATTCATAAGGGTCATGTTACTATTCATAAAGTTGTACTACTATTTATAAGGGTCAAGTTACTATTCATAAAGTTGTACTACTATTTATAAGGGTCAAGTTACTATTCTTAAGGGTACATTACTATTCATAAGTTCCATGTTATTATGTATAAGGGTACATTTCTATTCATCAAAATTATGTTTGTTCAGTTAGACTTCAAAAATCTCCATGAATGCAACCATGTATGTCAAAATTTTGAAATTCAAAACACAAAAGCTGAAAAATTAGGTCCATTGCCTAGGTTATAACAATGTGTTGTTTTGTAGGGGCTCAGGGTTTTATAAATACAATATTAAATTTATTTTCAAATCCATGGGGTGTTATAATACCTCTCAATCAATAGAAAAGGATTCCCTTTCTAAATTAGGGCATACAGAGGAGTTTCAATCCTAGAGAATTTAACAATGAACATCCTATAGTACCCCTCCAATCCATGAAAACACTAATCTTGGGACATGATCATGGGTGGCTCCCATGAAATAACTACATCAATATTCACCAAGACCACTTCAAATACCCAACAGAAATGAAATTCCCTAGAAATTGAACCATGTGGATCTGAAATTGAAATTTAATGATCTAACTATAATAATTGTAATTCCAAATAATATCCAGAACAATATTGATTTCCATGTATGGATGGATGTTCTGGTTCATCAAAGCCAAAAACATAGCAGGTTAATTCATCAAAATGAAATCCATCATCAGGAACTCATTTTTTCTATAGTAAATTCAATACTCCAGCTTTATAATATTAGTCTCAAAAACCCTCAAATACTGGTAGATGGACCATTGATCAATATTCTAGTTCCATATCACACCTCACAACTGATCAAATATGTGTTTAATCCTCAACAATAGGTGCTTGTTCATTATCATGGCCTAGTTTAGGCAATGACAATCAAAACTACTCCACAAGCTCTCATCTTCTTTTTCCTGAAAAAAACTAGAGCTAACCATAGTGAAACATTGTGTTGGATAAAACTATTCTCCTAGAGATACTCCAACTAAACCCTCAGCTCCTAGATCTCAGTATGATCCACCAGATATGATGAAAAATATATTGCTTTGTCCACGAGGAGAAAGTCAATGAATAAGTTCATCTATCACCACATATGTAGTCCTTTAACATCCTCAAGGAAGACGTCCATAAAATCATCCATGGATGATTGAATTTAGATAACTAAAGATTCCACAACACCAAGTAACAAATTTAATAAATAATGGGTGACAAGTATTAGCTTCTCGATCACAATAACCACTCTCTATACTGTGAGATCTCTCCTACCCAAATTGTAGAATCTCATCCCATCAATAAAAAGTCATCTTAATTGTCTAAGATGGTGGTCAATCAAGGCCTAAACCATGGGCAACCAGTCCATACCCAAGATAAAGTCATCATACACCACTATCACTATAGGAATCTAAGCTCACAAACATCCACTACACCACGAATAATACATTCCAACCTATTAAAAGGACTCTATAACCTCCATGAAATGAGATTATCCTACCCCACCTAGAAATCACACATTATCATAGAAAAGTTATGTCCTATAAACTGGAAGCACTACCACACTCACTAGTAGAAATCATATGATTATGGATGTTGTACTTCCAGTACATATTGAGTGAAACATAATGAGGTATCACTAATTCAACAAAAATATTTCATATGAGGCAATCCCTCCCAATAGAGTAACGTTACCCCATTAACTGAAACATTTGATCATTGATCTAATTTGTAAGTCTTCAGTACAAGGTTAGACCAAAAATATCTCCAACGGTATCACAAGCTATCAATCATGGGCTATATATAGATAAATAAATGTTACAACTAATTTTTAAAACTATAGATTTTGCGGTGGAGAAACATGTTTTACCACAAACCATACTCTAAGGATATGACCCTAATATCCTACTACATGAAGCTATAGATTCCATTTTGAATATTCTCACCATGAACAGGGATCTCTCTGATACCATAGAACATTAAAACAACATAGAACATAAAAGATAGAGGTACTCGTCTACCACACCTCATCAATATTTCATTTGGGAGGAACAGACTCACCCTTATGATTTCTAATCACATTGCATGGTTGTTTCTCAATGGATGATGTGTCCCCATTTGTTGAATTCTTGATTTATCATCAAAATCATCAAATTATGCTTCTACTATTTCCCTACATCACCCTGGAGAGTTCTCATTGAGAGGATAACCAAAAAAGGGGTCCTCTCCGAGTGGGATATCCCAGCCAAAGGATCAGACATGACCAAAACCACCTGATAATGGTTTTATATCCACCATTAATGTTGGTGGTCTATATCTCTCGAACCTGTGATGGAAAATCATAATTGGTGTGTCATCCATTAGAACCACCAGAGCTAGTTATTACTATTTTAAAAGCATTGGTTGCAACTAAAACTATCTTGTTAGTTATGATCCCCACATGATTTTAAACCTAGAACACTTCTTTGATACAATCTTATACTTCTTAATGGTATTTCTCTAAAAAAACGTTAGTGTTCCCCAATTATGAAACACACATAGTACACTAATCCTAGCTGCATTGTCAGTCTACCCAGAGGAATGTCCAGCCACCATAACCCTAAACATGCATCCATATGTCAAGGGCTGGATATAATCTCTTAGAAGTCATGGTTAAAATTAAAGGCCTCTTCTAGAGGAACATATATTCATGAAAAAAACATATATATATATATATATATATATATAATTGAAGTGTAATAAGGATAATATATAGTGTCATCTAGGGTAAAAACCCATGCACCAAATAACCATTAGGGAATATAAAATAGAATGATAGTGTAATAAACAATATAAAGGAGAAAAATATATGCTTAACCATAAATGATGTCCCAACCTTCAAGAAACTAGAATAAATAAACATGGTATCTTATCTCCTGATATCCAAGATCGAACACCATATATAGTCAATAAATTCAGGTATCACTATACTCTAATATAATTAATTTTGACCTATCTGTCATTAGTATAAGACACAATACGTTTGGGAATGCCCCATGAATGGGTGAATATATAAACACCCAATAGGACTCATTAATACCTAATGGGAGAAAAAAAAATATACACCAATATACATTTCAACCCAATGAAAGAGGAAAATAAAACAAACACACGCACATACAGAAACCCACACACACACACACACAGATATATATATATATATGCTCATAATGAAAACCTAATAAGAGAGAAAGGTGATCACCATCCCATATCTCGGTCAAAGGTTTTGAGTAAAACTACCTCTCCATTCGTCCAACATTGATTCCCACCATCACATGAAACCTCTCTATAATCTTATTAGAGGGTTCCACGCCTCACAATTAGTATCCAAAACCAATGTATCACACATATCATGTAGAAAACCTACTCCTCACTAGATATCAAATATGAGGGATTACCAATCCATTGGTAGGGAACACATTCCTTATTGTAAGGGGAGTAATATCGCTAAAATTATAAATAAATAGGGAACATAAACCTTGTTGTGATATTGGAGTATGGACCACGATGTCTCTCTGAGGGCCTAAAGAATGCACACCCATATTTGATAGGGGATTACATACATTGAAATTTATATTGTATCATGGGGAACCCATTGCCTAGTGTGATAAAGGAGTATTGTCCCTAGAATATCTATGATATAATGGAAACCCAGACCTGAGTGTAATAGGTAAATACTAGCCCTAACATCTATCTGATGATCCATCCTGATCACTTTAATCTTCAACCATCACCTAAAAAATAATCATTCTTGAAACATCTCACATAATATCTTAAAATCTCCTAGGAATGTCACCTTAGTGTTCTATGTGGAAATACACTCAAGATAGGATATTCACAAGCTAATATTTGATTCAAAATTAATGAAATATGATAGGTTGATTATTCACATAAGAGTACATGACATGTATTGGGTTCACATGTTGTGTGGACCTTCTCCGTTGTTTGGTAGTATTCTCCCAAAAACACATTTGATGAATTCATGTGTACTTACATAGAAGGTCCTATAAGATACATTACATATATAAACACATAGGGTCTTGTCCACACAAGTCACAAACCTAACCGGGTCTCCATATGAACAGGCACCTGACCCGATCTGTTACATGGCCCGAAGGGTGTTCCTGATTCCCACAGGCTGGCAGAAGTGCCCATGTATTTAGAGTAACATGTAGATATTATTTACCTGAAATAGTAAACACAAACATCCAACATGTAAGATAAACTAAACTTTCAAACTATCATCCAAATAGACCCATAACTTTGGACAAAATATAAATTTAAAATTCAACCCAAAGAATTATAAAGACTACAATGAAAATAAAACTAACACATCCATTCACACATACGTGAAACACTTTTAGCCACCTCATCAATACAACATTGTCATATCAGCATGGGAATACCATCGACAACCTGAACCACTATCACTATGTACAATGACCCAAACTGGAATACATAATGAACAAGGTATACATACACCCAAAGGTGTATGTAGGGTGTGATCCAAGATCCCAGTATGACGTCACCGAATAAAAATTTTCCATGCCACAACAACCAAAAGATAATTTAACATGCTTATTTAAAACCATAATTGTTAAATGCCTCTAAAGAAAACATTTTAATGATGAAAGTAAAAAAAGATAAATGGAATAAAAACCATTTCCCAAATACTACATTAGAATGGAAGATAATATTCATAAATCACATGCACATACTCAAGTGGTATTCCTTATGCTAAAAGAAGGCACCATGTCAATAATAGTGGAGCACTATGGGTAAAATCCCCTTAGGCAGCTAGTATGTGTGGTGTACTAGAGACATCGTACCTCGGTGTAAACGTGGCATAGGAACCATAATAATCAATTCTCTCGTGCATGATCCACTAGTAGGGGAAGTCATCTATAACCTAGTAGTATCCAATAATCACAAAATATTAGTTAGTGTTGCAAATTCAATCCTGCCAGATGAAACCGGGACGAACCACTCACATGCCATCTAGTGTACTAGTCCTAATGCACCGACCTAGGTACTCGGGGTTCCCTTTTTGTTCTCAAACAAATTTCACATTCACAAATCACTAACACAACACATTTACACCCAAAAGTCAAGACAAAAATGGTACACATAGTGTGCCATCACTTGCACACCGAAACCCTACACAAAAACAAAAAACATACACATACCAAATATTTTAATAAACATTCCTCCAACCACATATGAAATTTAATATCTCATAAAAAAAGATTCTAAAACAATTTCCAAAGGCACCACAAAACATTAAACACACAGACATGTTAAAAATCCACCTTTTTAGACCAAACAAATACCAAAACCATTTCAAATCATAAATCACATCACATGCATGTCTTCATAAATTATTTTAACTAATTAAACATTCCTAATTGACACATCAAGGGTTGCACATGAAAGATTAATAATTTTTAAACAATAACAACACATAAAATTCAACACATGTTTGACCCTATCAACCACCACATCCACACATCGCCCTTAATAAAATAAATTCATCTTAAAAATTTATAAAACATTTAAAATTAACATACGATAGTTTACACCAAAAACACACTTTATGTCATGCGAAAACACCACTTTAAAACTGAAGGTACATCATAACGGTTCCAAAACATGTTTTTCTATAATCCGACTATTTGAAATTTAAATGAAAAAGTGTGAAATTAGTTAAACATGCCAAAATAAATAATTTCTTATTGAAATATTTTTTATGCACTCACACCTTAAGTTCTTTAGAGAATATTTCACACTTTTAAGATAGGACATGAAGCCCTTTTCAAAAAAAAACACTACAATATTATACGCATGACACACATATAATTATTTTCAAGAAAAATACATTTCTAACTTAGATACATATTAAACAATTACCAAATCATGTTTTTCACACCAAAACTAATTTATTTCATGTTTCCAAGAACTTTTACAACAAGATGCATATGAAAGATTGAACCAATATCAGAAGTGCATGTCAAAAAAATTTCTAAGGACATTTCGCGCCACCCAAACTACTCCTAAAACCCATTTTAAAATAATTGCATCATATCTCACCCAAAAGCATACCCAATAACTATATTAGAAATCATATTTTAACATTTAATGAGAAACCATTTAGAAAACACCAAACACATCACATAATAAAACCAAATAATACATCAATATATTTAAACAAACATACAAAATTATTCTATTGATAGTAAGGAACGGAAACACCTACATCGGTGTGGATTATTCCCAAAATTGGTGTGAATTTTTCAATAGTCCTCCAATCACACAACAAGAAGACTAGATTTAAACCCTAATCTCCATGATTGAACAAGAATACCCAAAATTAAGACCCTGATATGGAACCCTAGATATTGGAAAAAAAAAGAAACCCCAAAAAACAATGACCAAATCCCAAGCCAAGAGGTGAAAAGTTCTACCTGAGGGAGAGGGAGAGGTGGAGACGCAATGGGAATTTGGCTGGGGGGGATTGCTGTGTCATGTGGTTGGTCGGGGTAGGGGGAGGTGCAAGGTTTTTGGGGGAGGTTTTGTGATGGCACAAACTGACCTAGCAGGGGGTCGGGGCGACAACACGAGCTAGACAGAGTAGGGGGCGCCATACAATGCAGGACCAACACCGGGAGGTGGAGCGGCCAAAAGTGGGCGCGAGTATAACCGAAGGAGGGGAGACCCACATGCAACAAAAAAACAAGGGTGTGAGAGCTTGGTCTTGAAGCAAAGAGAGGGGGGAGGAAAAAAACAAAGAAAAAAAATAATGAAACATAAAATAAAATAAAAACAAAAACACAACCAGTAATAATAATAATAATAATAACAATAATAATAAGTAACATATTAATAGTAATAATAATAATTGGAATAATTGGAATAATAATAATAATTTAAATAAATTATTTTTCTTATAACTAATAATAATAATGATAATAATACCCTTAAATATTAAAACAATCCATTCAATTTTTATCAAATTTCTTGATTTATTTTATTTTCATTTTATTCCCCTTTTAAATATTATTTCATTATTAATAATTCATTTTTTTATAATTAGTTACACATCGGGCAGGTGTGTGAGGAACCGAGCGAGGCCACACGGTGACATAGGTGACGTCACACGGCTTCGATAATTGTGCGATAAACACCGTCAAGGCCAAAAAGTGTGTTTCTAAATAATTACTAAAAACATTAAGTTGGGTTTCACCCAGACTCCCCAATACCAAGAAGAATTGATGAAATAAATAATGTCGAATAGGTGGGTGTGACAATTCTCCCACCAAAATGCTTTCCATCCTCAGAAATCCACAACTTAGACTAAACCCTGAAGTAGTAACTGATACACCATTGCGAAAAAAAATGATTCCTACCAAAAGAAAGTGAAAAGAACAAATCACATTGTTGTCAGAGAAAGTTACTCAAATGAAAAACTCAAGAGACTTATAAAAAACATTCTTATATTTGTTTCCCTCCCAAAATATCTAGAACACCTCAAGTTGATTGATCAAGGGAGGGAACTCTCACACCCAAGGAAACCAACTTCACAAACAGAAACAAGACTGGGAAAACCGAAACGAGACTGGGAAACTGCGACAGGGTGACCGACATGGGGAGGCTCGATCAGACTCCCCACCATAGAAATAGGCTAGCATCGACTTACTCCAGTTACATTGTTGTGAAACCCATCATGGGACTCCCCCCACCCCATAGAACTAATATGAGGTAAAAATCCTTAATTTATTTTAATGTGACCAAATAGCTCATGACAAGGGGCGGGGGGGGGGGGGGGGGGGGGGGGCTGAGCGACAACTACTAGGATGTCAAAACCACGACCCAAGACCAAACATCATCTGCACATCCGTGGATGATCGCTATTCAAATTTGATACCAAATTACCAAGCATACCCCATAAGAACAACTAAAAGAGATTACATCTGGTGGGATGCAAACCGCCTGACTTTAAGGTAATAAGAATACCCCACTTCATCATAGACACGATAACCCTTACGCAACCAAGCGGGTTGTCGAAACAGAAAAACCACTGAAAACAATTTGATAGCTTTTACATTCAACACTGAAGACAGAAATTAGGTCAGGGTCCCATACCCTCCTGGGGTTCCTGACCAAGAACCAGCTACACTCCAAGGCCTATGTATCGACCCCTAATGTTCGAAGCATCTTCTACCATCTAGGCAAGCATTAAAACCCCCAAATTGAGCTTCTCATTTTAGTTCTACATGCAATTACACTACAACCGAGACAACACCAACAAACAAAACACACTCTGACACCAACCTACTCCCTCATGGAATATCCACCAAACTAGGGTTTAGATGATGCACATGCATCACTTCTCCACCATAACCAAAAAACTTAAGACGGAAAGACACACAACGAACACTCCCCTTTAACAGAAAAAATTAGAACTCTCTAAGAGGAGGACGCACTCCTTTGGAAATAGGGATTCTCGAAGGGTTATACAATATCCACCTTTTCACCTCGATGATAACTCACACGGAAAGACATCACTAGACCTATCCCTTGTGGCCAAAAAAATCATTACAGGCCTTTAAAACCATCGGTTAGCACTGATAACTCTAAACCACCTTCACCCTTCCCCGTCAGAATTCCCTTCACCATTTCTAAACATGACTATCAACTTAACATGGTAAAACATCTCCCTTGACTATAAAATAACTATTGGAAACCCATGTTTTAATCAACCCCTGTCACGTCACCCTCCTAATGCAGGAGGATCCGCTTGATTATTATGAAAGGTGGGTTCGATCGTAGATTCCACGAAGAGAGTCTTTTGATCAACTAGAGGGCCACCCAAGGACAAATTGCATGTGGCCACACTTCAATAACATTTTAATGCTCTATAAGGGAAGGGGGCATGAACTAGTTGATAAAGAGAGCCATTGACACAATCAAACTAGTCCAATGTCCAAGATAGATTGCAAGTGGCCACTAAACGTGCAGGGGGAACCACTGTAAGGGATTCCTGAAGCATTTTTCAAACGTATCCACAAACCAAATTCATTCAAACGAACTAACCAATAAGAATTCAAACCCAAGACACAGATCATCCAAAAAGGATTCTTGGCTTGAAACTCCCCACATCCAACATTCCCAAAATATAAGGACACACCACACAACCACTGATTATTAAAACACCAATCCATTTTTTGCATACAACTTAGATTTCCACAAATTCCAAACAAAAATATGAGTAATGATGCAAGAGGAAACTAGTGTCAGTGGGTAACTGGAACATATGGTTGGTGGACCTACGCCAATCATGCCACCACCAGGGAGTGTATTCTAGGATAGTACCCCCAGCTCCACATGGCTTTCTAGACTGTGCGAGCACACTAGGACCACTGACCCTCCTCAATTTTCATTTTCCCAAGACACTATTAACCACAAGGACCAAAGATTCATACAAACCTCAATATACCCTGGTCACTCAAGTCTCTTAACGAGGTGTGCAGGCCAGGAAACATACTCATAACCAGTCATCGAGTCCCGAAAACCTTAACTTCAGTCTACCATAACTCTATCCCAAAGGAACATGACCCAAGACAATAACCTCATTTGATACCATTTTTTCAAAAAATAGGTCGTGTCGCCATCCGACCCAGTGCCCAACCTGGTCCGCGACATGGCTCGAAGGGCGTTTTCAATCCCCATGGGCTGGCACAAGTGCCTGGGTATTCAGAGTAATATGTGGGAACGATTTACATGAATTAGTAAACACAATAAAACAACAAAATAGGTAATCTAAAATTTCAAATTTTCAACCAAATAGACCCTTATCATTGGACCAAACATATATATTACAATTCAATCCCCAAAACATTATGTAGACTAAATTGAAAATAATACTAACACATCCATTCACACCATCATGCAACATGAGAAGACGCCTCCTCATTCCACCATTATGAGATATGTATAGGAAAACCGTTGACAACCCAAACCACTGTCACTAAGAACAATTCCCTAACCTGGAATACCCAATGAAAAAGGTCAACATACGACCGAAGGTGTATATAGGGTGTGATCCAAGAACCCATAAGGATTTCACCAAATAAAAAGGTTACATACCCCAACAACTAAAGATAATTTTAAATTCTTATTTAAAACCATAAATTTTAAATGCCTATAAAGAAAAAATTTAATATTTGAATGTAAAAAAAGAGAAATGGAATAAAAAATCATAAATAATACATTAAATAGAAGAGAAAATTCCTAAATAACAGGAAAATACTAAAGTGGTATTCTATATGCCGATGGAAGGCACCACGTTATGAATAGCGGAGCACTGTGTGTAAAATCGACTAAGGCAGCTAGTATGTGTAGTGCACCTCTCAATGTAACCATTGCATAGGAACCACAATAATCAACACTCTCATGCGTGAGACACTAGTAGGGGAACAAATCCATCACTTAGTGGTCTCCAATCATCAAGAAAGTTTACTTATTTTTGTAATATCAATCCTTCCAGATGAAATTAGGATGAACCACTCACATTTTATCTAGAGTATTAGTCCTAAACTACCCACCTAGGTGCCTAGGGTTCCCTTTTTTGCTCAAAAAAAATTCACATTCACAAATCACTAAAACAAAACATTTACATCCACAATTCAATCTAAAAAAGGTACACATATTGTGCCACCACTTGCACACCAAAACCCCACTCTCAAACCAAAGCATACACATACCAGATAATTTGATAAACATTCCTCACACCACTTATTCTATTTAATAATAAATAAGGAAAAGTTTCTAAATCAATTTCAATGGTACTATAAAACATTACCCTCGATGAAATGTTTAAAATACCTTTTTCTATACCAAATGCACACCAAAACTGTTTCACATCATAAATCACATCACATGCATGACTTCATAAATTATTTAAAATAATAAAACATTCCTAATTGGAACATCAAGGGTTTCACATGAAAGACGCCTAATTTTTACATAATAACGACACAAAAAATTCAACACATGTTTAACCCTAACAAACATCACATCCACAAATCACCTTTAATTAAATAAATTCAAGTAAACGGTTTATAAAACATTTAAAATTAACACACAACTTTTTACACCAAAAACACACTTTATCTCATTCAAAAACACAGAATTAAACACGAATGTACCGCATAAGTGTTCCAAAACATGTTGTCCCATAACCTAACTATGTGAAATTTAAAAAAAAAAGTGTACAATTTTTTCAACATGCCAAAAAACATATTTTTTCTCTTTTGAACTATTTTTTATACACTCTTATCTTAAGTTCATCAGAAAATATTTCACACTTTTAAGATAGGGTCCGAAATGCTTTTCAAGAAACACTAAAATATGATAAGCATGTCACACAAACAATTATTTTCAAGAAAAATACATTTCTAACTCATGTTCATATTAAAATATTACCAAATATTATTTTTCACACCTAAACAAATTAATTTCATGTTTCCAAGAATGTTTACAACAAGACTCATATGAAAGGTAAACCCAATATCACATGTTCATGTCGAAAATATTTCTGAGGAAATTTTCTGCCACCCAAAAAACTCCAAAAACTCCTTTTTAAAAAATTTCATCAAAACAATCCAAATCATATACAATCTCTATATTAGAAATCTGATTTAAACATTTAAACCGAAATTTTTTTGAAAACACCAAACACATCACATAATAAAACCAAATAATACCTTAATAAATTTAAACAAACATATTAAATTAATCTAATGATTCTAATGCATGGAATCACCTACCTTAGTGTTGACTTTTTCCGAACATAGTGTGAATTATTTAATCGTCTTCCAATCTCACAAAAGGAATACTAAATTTAAACCCTAATCCACAATATTGAACAAGAATACCCCAAATTAAGACCCTAATATAACACCCTAGTAACCGAAAATAGTATCACCAAAAAACAATGACCAAATCCCAAACCAAGAGGTCAAAAGGTCTACTGAAGGGAGAGGGAGGCACAGTGTCACAATGGGAGTTTGGTAAGGATGGAGTGCAGCATGATGAGGCTAGCTAGGGCAGGGGGTGACATTTGGTTTTTGGTGGAGGTCATGTGGTGGTGCAATCTGTCTTGGTCGAGGGTTGTGGTGATGACATGAGCCGGAAGGAGTAGGTGGCACCGGAAAAATCAGGACCTGCACCAGGAGGTGGAGCCGCTAACAGGGGGTGAGATTATAACTAAAGATGGGAAGGAGAGCTACCCGAGATAAAAAAAAAATCAGGGGAGGAGAGCTAGGTCTCGACGCAAAGAGAAGGGGGGGGAAAGAGAAAGAAAAAAATGGAAAAAAACTAAAAATTAAAACACAACCAATAATAATAAAAGTACTAATAATAATAATTAACATATTCATTGTAATAATAATAATATTAATAATAGGAATTATAATAAAAACATAAATAAGTTATCATTCTTAAAACTAAAAATAATAATAATGATGATATCCTTATATATTAAAACTATCAATTAAATTTCTATCAAACTTCTTGTATTATTTTATTTTCATTTTATCCCACTCAAATTTTATTTATTTATCGATAATTATTATTTTTAATTAGTTTCATGTTTGGAAGTCATGTGGGGAACTGAGTGTGGCCGCAGGGTGACCCGGGAAATGTTGCACGATATTGATAGTGGCGTGATAAATGCCATCAAGGACAAAAAGTGTGTTTCAAAATAATAGCTCAAATCATTAAGTCAGGTTTCACATAGAATCCCCAATACCAAGAAAATTTAATAAAATAACTAATGTACAAGAGGTGGGTGTGACAGCACAACTCATCCTGTGACATTATATTCCATACCATTCCAATATTTCTTTCTATATGGCGTTTCCTTCTAGAGGGGACCCTATGCATCTCTAGATATCAGTCTGATGGGACACCTATATAGGGTTATATAGTGTATATTCCCACCAACAAGGAGTGTGATATTACACAATACTTGATACCTTATAACTATAGCTGGGGGCTACAACAAGTTTGTTCATCCTAGCACATGTCATGTAGTTGGTGTTTTCAAAAATATCTAGTTTTTAATTTGGATCCCAATTATAATAGTTCCATTGTGATTTAAATCAATTTACCACTTTTAAATCATCCATATTCAAAGGTAGTGTGACTTTACAATAACTTTTATTGCCTCTGGTGGATGGAAATTGGATTTAGACCTCCATTATGATGCCTATAGTGTCTTATATCCATCTCATATTTACTTCTATCACCTCTTCGGATCCTAGATCTATAGAGGTATCACCCATATCCAACAACCTATACCAATCCATTATCAAATCATCATCCTAATTATCCTTCACCAAACTATCATGAATCGGGGGGTTTGATCAGTACTAAACCAATGATGGAAATGTTGAACCAACTGGATATAGACCAATGTCCAAGAATTTAAAGAAAGTCGGGGTTAAATGAACAAGAACAATGTAATCTTTCATTTTCAAAGAGTTATTTTCCAACAATTTCATATCAGGGATTTCTATGAGAGATAACATGTAATATCAGATATAAATTGATTCAATTAATTTTAATTTAGAGAATGGGATCATGTGATGATAAAAAGATAAAAAATCAGAAGATAGTATTTAAAATCCATGCTCAAGCTGTAACATCTCGTGTTTTAAGAAATAAACACTATGTTCAATCGCATACATGATATGAGACATCGAGCTTAAACAAACAACTAGATATTATTATTTAATTTTTACCATTATAACCAATTCATTAGAAAAGAATGAATGAATAGTATCAACTGAAATATGAAAATATAGTTTACACATGTTTAAATAATGATTCATTAGTTACTAAATTTAATAGAAATTGAAATAAAAACCAATTGAATTTGAAGGATGAGTTTTTATGAAAACCTATTTAAAAAAGAATAATTATTTTTATAAAATCATTTCAATCATTATGAATTTTTATTTAATGAAAAACAATATTTTATATATTCAATGTAACTTTTGTAGTTAATCTTATATGTTTTTTAGATATGATATAAGATCAAAATAATTTTTTTAGATAAAAAAATTATTTTTCAAAAAAATACAGTTTACCAACTTTTGATGGAGAACCCCTTTTTAAATATAGTTTTGGATAATTTTATATGTTCTATATAAAATAATAAACTTATTATTTTGAAATGGGACATCAAAATATACCTTGGTTCAGATTTTTGTATTTTTCTCATGATGTTCATATTTTAATGAATAGTGAAACTACAACATTTTACTTCGAATTTTCCTTTTTTGTCTAATCTATTTATATAATTATATTATCTTTTTAGTTTGTTTTAAAGTCTAATTGGATTATGTTTTTATCATTTAATCCAATGTTGGTAATTATAAGTAATTTAATTTTTAAATCGGACATAAACACATGTCAATCTTTTGATAGTTTTTACTTCTTAAAAACCCACATTCTAGTTTTGAAAATGGGAATTAATTTTCAATTAATTAATTCAAATTCTATGTTTTGAATCTATAAAAATGGATTCTATATTTTGATTTAGAATTTAAAAATTATTTAAATGTGTACCCTTTATTTTTTACATTAAGAATGGTAACTTCAGTAATTATTTTTATTTACCACAGTTAAAGAATAAATTATGTAAATAAGTGTAAAAATAATATTATAATAATATAAAATTACAATAAAATTTATCCTAATATTATTGGATGAGTTATGGGATACATAAAAAATATTTAGTCCTAAATATTGGAATTTTGGATACACTTGAGTTTGAAAATGACATGTTATCATAATTAATTTAATGTAATGGAAAATATAACATAAACATGTATCTTTTTAGTAAAACAATTAATGTGGGGTTATATAATTGAACTATTTGACTATAAATAGAAATTATAATGATAAAAATATTTAATATATCATGGTATTTTAATTATAATTTTTAGATATTAGATAAATAAATATATTTGTGACACAATGAAGATGCAATGATTACATTATTAATGAAATAATAAATATATTGATATTATAAATATTAAAATAAATGTATTCTGAAAATTTTGATTCCACACGTAAGTTTTATGGATGATTATGAAATGATATAAATTATTAAATGTAGTTTTTTGAGTCAATCAAGTTATTATTTCCTTAATAAAAATTAATTACAAAATATTGTCAAAATTGACATAAATGAGTTTTTTTTAAAAAAACAATATTTTATTAGATGATATAAAAGTCATAAAAGTCTAAGATTTGAAAAAATGACCTAGATAATGATTAAAATTTTATTAATTATCCACTTTAGGTTATCTTGTCTTTTTATATTAAATATATTGACCATATAGTTTACAAATACGAAAAGACATGGTATGAGTTAATTTATTTAGCAAGGTTTAAAGCAAAAAAGATATGGTAAGATTGGTGACAAAAACTTGTCTATAAAATTGGTCTAGAGTAATTAAACCCACCCGTATATTATCCTTTAAATGTATCAATTGGGATCAATTATATCTAGAAAGATAAATTTATAATAAAATAATATTTCAAGACATTCATAAAGTGTCCATCCTCCCTCTAATAAAAGGCCACCAACTCTATAAACTTACTCACACCTATCTAGCCCCTTAGCATGCCAAAATTAATATCAGATAATATCCAACCGTCCCTCCCTTAATCTTATAATCCATAAATTGGTAATAAGGAAATTCATGAAATCCTTTTGGATCAAATCAAATGGAGTTACCTAATTCAGACGTAACGTATTCTCTCAAACTCCTTTAAATTATTTTCCTTCTCCAACACTCAAAACTCCCTATATTAAAATATTTTATAAAAACACAAGTATCCTAAATATATTGGATTTTTTATGATAATGGTTCAACCTGCACATACACAAACCTCCATCTAATGGATATATAACACATTGTTCCTCTATGTGGTGAAATATAGCCTCACGAAATGATGATTGTTAAATTTTCTCCTACCACCTCTCATGGTGTCCATTATGATGGATATATATTTATATATTAAATATATTATATTTTTTATTTTATTTTATTTATTATTATGTAATTTTTGTTTATGACATACCTTTATTAATTCTTTAATGCGTAAATACGATAATTTCAACTGAGGAAGTTTGGACTATCACCCCCTTAAAGGGATATGACATGTTCATTCCATATAAGGGAAATACAAATATGGAGTTAATGACTTTATGTAAAATGTATAACTTATATATTATACTATAATTATAAAGTATATATGTATCGTTGAGTTTTCATTACTTCAATATGATAAAGAAATGAAAGTAGTGTGCATGCATACGTACGAGCTACAGTATCAATGAAAAGTGCATTTAATTTCTTATCTCCAAATGTTAACGAATATTATAAATAATTATAAATTTAATAAATATGAAATTTATATCATGTATAATATTTTTAAGATGATGAGATTTTGAAAATAAGGAAAATTTACATCAAAACAAGTTCATATTTGACTCAATTACTTATTATCAACAAAATAGCCACTATGAACTTAAATAATTATTTAATTTTTAATAATGGTAATAAGTGATATAAAATGAATAAAATCCAGAAAAGTGTTCTCAATAATGTATAAATTAACCTGAGTATATTATTTAGGAACATAACGATTTTACATGGTGAGTCAGGATCAAGGTAAGGGAAATCTAAACACAATCTTCATTCACTGAGTTAAATATCCATATCAATTGTTTTTCTCTCAAAATAATATGTGTGAATGAACTATGATTTCATTAAACTAATTTTCCACATATATTGGGTGTATTTTTATTATCACACATAATAATTTCATTTATTTATCCTTAATCTAATGATATGATCTTTGTAAGGGACTTCATCTCAACCTCCTTTCATTGAGGAATATTTTGATAATATACACCTCTTTTATGTATATGGTGTATAATTATACCCTTTTGCTATTAATTAAATTCAATGGTATTAAGAAGTAATATTTTTATATGAAGCGTTTAAATAAAAGTTATCAAGTAATGTTGTTTTAACATATGTAACAACAATGACCTTTTCTTCCGTTGTGGCCATTTTTTTGTATTTGGATTCTTGTACTGGTTATAATGTTTTTTAAAAGAAAAGTAAATACCATATTCCTTTTTTAGGTATTGTGGTTTTGAAAATGGTTTTGAGAATGGATTTATTATATCAATATTTTGAAATTATGTCTTCTAATTTTAATGTGAAAATTTTATTTTTCCTTCATGCTTGTTCATGTGTTATGATAATGTTGTGGTTATTGGGAAATTCTCCAGTATACAGGTGGTTACATTATAACCCAAGGGTGGGTGAAACCCTGATATCTATTTAATGCATTGGGTAACATGACAGAGGTAGAAGATAAGGTTTCTCCTAAAATATTTTTAGAATATACTGTGATGGGTATTCCAAAAATAACCATGAAGGTTACTCCATTTGTAGCTATGAAAGCTATAATGTATATATGACATGGATTCCAAAAGTTACCATTATGTTTTATGATTTATATTATATTTTCTATTAATATAATTACTACATGATGTATTCTTAGTATTTTATGTTTTATGGGTGAAAAATATGATTTTGTGAAGATGTTTTCATGGGTTTAAAATATTCATGGACTAACTACAATATTTCTTATTTTATATTCCTTACTGAGCTTTTTATAATTATCCCATGTTTTTTGAAATGTTTTCCATAGGTTGTATGGATGTTTAAGAGAAAGCAAGATGTAATGAATATTTTTATCAAGATAAATAAATTATGTTTTTTTTTCAAGGGTGTCTTTCGGTTGAAATGGTTGATACTAAGTGTAACTATCTTCATGTAATGTCTAGGTATATTATGTAACAGTTTTGTTTTAATTCTCTAAAAATATACACATAATAAGATCCTCAATGTGAATTCTTCACATAACTAAAGATTATTTAATGCTTAAGGCATTGGCCTTATAGTTGGTATCTGAGGATGGTTCAGACAACTTTGGAGATTAAGATTTTTTCTTTATAGTTAGGAATATCATCATGGGTTGATAACATTAAGGTTGATCATAAGTATAATGTCTTAAAAACACCTTTAAAGGATTTATGTCTTAAAATATTAAGGATAATAATGGTATTTTAGGGGACATACATCATTTAGAAAATTATGGGATTAGTAGAACCGTACAAATATATGTTTACCAATACCTAGTGTCATTCCAATTGAAGAACATGAAATTGGAAATGAACTATGAATGGTATAGATTATTTCATATCTTATGATTTTACATTATTGAATCATAGAACACGATTCAAGTTTTTGTTCTAGGAAATAAGTACTAAGGTACAATATTGAAATGCATTGTTAAAGGATCATGAAGGATACTGAATGATTGTAAGGGAATTCAAGAGTTATGATTGATTGTGGAATGATGAATGTTTACAAGTATTAATTTTTTTTTGATGATGGGAATACATTGGATGACTTTTCCTAGTATGTGTAACCCTTAATTTTGTTATGTCGAAATGTTATTTGAGGAAGAATTATCATTCCTTTTACGGAAATAATTATAAACCACATTTATGGTATATTTTATCATTGATGATGATGTAATTTGGGGTTTTTAATATTTGGGGTACAATATGAAGGGCATGAGATAAAAGTTGAGGTAAAAATATGTTGTTGTTTTTTATTAGTGTTTTATCTTTTTTGGGAATGTTATAAGAATTAAAATATTTTTGAAAAATAACAACACATAGACCATGTGACAACCGTTCATGTCAGACAAGGTTGTGGGAATCAAACTGACCACTGATGTGTGACTTGGATTTATCTCCTACCACTGCCCTACGTATAGTCCCTAGTTATTTTGAATTATTATTTTTTAAGAACTCAGTTATTTTTTTGAGTTATAGATCTTTCCTTTTCAATTTGTACTTAAGAAGTTTGTAGAAAAGAGGATGAGTGGAAGGTCATAGGCCTATTACACGAGGTGACTGGGAACCACACACTGTGTACTAATAGGTACATGTCATGTGTAGAAGGAAAAATTCCATGTAATCCTAGTACAAGACCACATAATGTTCAGGGAAGAATTTTTACGGACATAGTGTGTAGTCTCAAGTACCCACCACAAACTTGGTTTATTGATTAAATTGGGTAGTAGCGCCTTTTTGTGAATACAGGAAAGGGCATTCGTGTTCAAGAAAAGTAGCACCGGGGGAAATTTATCTACATAATTGATCATCTAAACCCCAATTCCTTCACCATCTATTGCCTTTGAACCTGAACGGTGAGATCTCGATTCCTCTTGAGACATTCTTTCTGATTTAATCTCCAGACGATGTTTTTTATGGTTGAGTGTTTATACTAGTTTGGTAGATCTATTACATTCTATGTCAAATTAATTCCCGACGTTGGATGAGGAGTGTCGTACTAGTATATGGTAGGTGGTCTTGTACTCTTAGTCAATGTCAATTTGTTTATATGTGATGTATTGCTTTTCCACAATGTTAAAAGTGTAACCATGAATGGATATTGATCTTTGAGGTTTCCTAATGATGATTGAGTACTAAATAAAAAAAAATTAAAGCATGTTTGAGCTTGTTGGTTTGATTAAGGTCCACCATGCGGGTCCATTCCTTAAAATGACCATTTATGGACATTTGGATAAGTTTTCCTATGATACTTTCCTTGTTTTCCCTTATTAGGCTTCTAATAATGGATTACATTTAAAATTGGATTGGAATTATGATAACATTTTAATGATATGATTAAAGGGTTTGGGATTAGTGATTTCCTTTTTTACCCACGATATGTCAAGTTTTGTTTAAGCCTTTTGATAGTTTCATTCACTAGTTTCTTTTTTTGTATTCTACCCATGTGAGTTTTTATTATGGTAACCATGTAATAGTATAAATTACATGTGTTGTTTATTACGCTGAAATGTTGATATACTGGTCTTGACCCTGATTGACTATTATTCCTATGGGAGTGGAACTTTTATTCATGTGGGAGAGGATTTTCTATTCATGTGGGTGAGGATTCATTAAGCCTGAGGGAGCGTATAGGTTATGCATGCAATTAGGGGTTTTCTATGCCTGCAAGAATGATGTTGAGTAGAATATTTAAATGGGATGACATATGTTGTGTCTTCCAATCCAATGCACAAGCTTGGATTCAATATTCACTTCTTACATTTTAGATAGCCCGTTGATGTATCTTTTGTGCTTACTTTGTACAGGGGATTTAATGTCATATGTTGGATCCCTAGACTTATATAATTAAATCTAATTGTGTTAATTAAAGATCATGAACTGGATATAAATGGAATCCGGTACTTGTAGGATTGTTTACTTTTTTGTACTTCATAGTTTAATACTATTCCTATTGTACACCACCTATTTCATATGCTCACTGATAGATAGGCATAGATATTTAGTGGTTTCCTACTAGTTTTATTTCTCAAACTCTTTTTGGGTCAAACTTTTGGACCCAAAAAGATTATATTATTCCAAGTGTTGATAATGGAAAAAACCCTTCCACAGGTACATGAGATAATGTTTAAAAGCTAGAGAGCATGGGACTGAGCCGAGGCTTGTGATGCTTCCTAGTTCCTTCTGCATCTTTTTTAATTTTGAGACTTACATTATGTATTTCTATGGTATAATTGTTTGGATTATTTCTGAGAACATGAAAATTGATGCATCATCCTTTGTACAAAATGATGCTTAGTTATGTATCATATAAATATCATGCTATTTATTTCAAATGTATATTGTATTATTCCTCCTCTATTTTACTATTATTTATTCCATTGGGTTAAACTTTTCTAATGAGGGTATAGTTTCCCTAATGTCACACCCTAGTCCCTCACTGCTAGTTGGAACACTCTAGCATTTGTGGAAATGAGATTGAGTCCATGTGGCCAACTGGGTACGGGTCACTAGTTGAGTGTCATTGGATTCGTAGGAGTTACAAAATTTTTTCAAAGGGAGGTTTCGATCCTCCGACCTATGGGTTAAGGGACAACTTGGATCATAATATTTTAGATCATGTTTTGGCCATGTGATATAAATTGTGTCATTGTGTGCTATATTTGGATATGAACATTTGATTTGTGGGGAGTATGGTCCCCCCAAGATCATAATTTGGTATACCATTTCATTATTTTGAAAATATAGGGGTTCCTGGGAAGATTTTTGAGGATTAGTGTCTGGAAAACCAAACAACACGATGTATGTTCCTATACACATAGAAGTGTGTTCTTCTATTTCAGATGAAAAGAACCTTTCCAAGTACATGTCATGTACTCTTAGTACACACCGTGTGATATATAACTATGTCACCGACTTTGTGATAGAAAACATGTATTGTTGAGTTGTTTTTCGGAATATGTTGCGTACCCTATGTACGCCTTATATAGTTTTATATAAGGAGACCCATGCAGCTTTGTCCTTATAAAAGTACATGTCCAGGAGGGAATACTATAGTACACATCATGTGTTATCCTAACACAACAAGTATCTAGGATGTTTACACAACCAAGGTAGGTGTAGTTACATGCCCATTTAAGATTATTAGGGGATACAACGTGTATAGTTCCTAAACATTGTGTACCTATAGTGTCTATATTCCCGGGACAGAAGGAGTACACAAAAATGTAAGGTATTACGTGTACATTCCATGTATGGTTCCAATAAATAGTTTAACTGTATTTTATGAACATTAGAGGCTTTATATATCCAGTTTAGTTCTTACGCTCATGAACTACATAACTTGATATGTAATCTTATTCTGATGTGTGTGTGATGGAATTTTCAGAGAAATGTTACCATGAGGACTTCTAGTTGTATACCAGGAGAGTGGAAATGATCATAACCTAGAGGTGGTAGTCCATGGGCTACTAGTGGACCCTCTAAAAGTGCCAGTTGTGGCGCCAACTGTTATACCAAACACATTTGTGGATACATAGTTTTGTGAGGGCATTATGATATTGATAAAGAACATCTAGGGAATAGCTTATCCTTTCATGTCTATGGCATAACTGGAATGAGAATTGCAGTAATAGTATATGAATACATTTTCAAGGGATGGTAGACCATAGGATACAATGTCATGGTTGGATTCCATGCATATGATCTTCGAACATTTTGAGATTCCTCCAGAGGGGAGGGTCAAGCTCACAACTTATATATTGTGTGAATCGACCAAGAGGTGGTGGGATGTTATGACTTTGACGGAGCATCATCGAGACATGGCATGGGGAGATTTTAATATAGTCTTCTATGACTACAATTTTCCTAAGATGTTGAGGGTCGATAGATCCAGGAAGATCATGCATCTAGAAAAGGGTGTTATGTAATTGATGGACAACTCTGCCTGTTTCACTGAGCTTCAAAGATTCACACCTATTATGATGGGTGGTGAGACATCAAGGGCAGGGTGATTTAAGGATGGTCTCATGTATGATATCAAACCGTAGATGAACATTTTTAGTTTTCCTTATATATATTCCATCATGAACCAGAAACTAATTTATGATAATAATCTATGGGAGGTTGGAGGAGTGGACAGGGGTGGTTCATCACCATGATCTGGTACTCTCTCAATTGGGATCTAGAAGCGTCATATTGAGATTTCTCGTGGTGATACAAGTAGTTATAATGTTTCCTATGGTAGCTAAATGAGGTGATATCATTGAGGATGAGCAAGGAATATGAGACTATAGTGCCTAATGGACCCATTCGTGTGTCAAGAGTTTGATAGGATGGACCATCTCTAATTATACCGTAGGGTGTTTCCACCAGCGACTAGTTAGAGAGGTTATGCAAAGACTACACATTCAGGATCAGGGTCAGCATCTTCTCACTGGTTAGTGAAAAAGAATATTTCAGGCTGAAAAATATGAAGTGGTGGCCATGGCCATGGTATCCAGACCCCAGGATCTCAGCGACAGTAGGGTGGGTCAGTTCAGGGCAGCTAGGTTTTGTCTCAGGGTCGCAGTACGTGTTAGAATTATTCCGTTCAATAGACAAATCAAAAGTAGGATCTCAGATCATCAACTATCTGTGGTATTTTTATATTCTCCTCTATTTTTTCTTATGCTCTTTTAGATTCAGGGGCTTCACATAATTTTATAGTTGATCTTGTTTTAGAGGTACTTGGGATATGAATTCTGTCTTCTGATGATTTTAGGATGTTGGACACTCTATTAGGGACAAGGATGATAGGTGTGGGTCAGTGTATGGAGTGCCCCTTGATATTGTCTAGTTTCACTTATTTTTGAGATCTCTATGTCTTAGAGATGAAAAGCTTGGATATTATAATCATAATGGACTATCTTGTCTCTTTTCAGTCCATTGTTTATTGATATTGCTTCTGGGTGTGTTTTACATCACCAGAAGGTGGACAATTTCTATAAAAGGGAGTTTATGATGTCATGGAAAGTCAAGCTGGACCTGAGCAACATGGGTTGAGTAGGAAGATAACACAGATTTCTAGTTTATATTTGGATGACCAGGGAACACATCATATATATTTCCCTCTAGTGGTTGATCATTTTAGGAATGTATTCATAGATGACATTTCAGGTTTACCTTTGGTGAGAGAGATAGAGGCCTCTATCGAGCTAATATTAAAATTTGAAACGGTATCCATTCCTTTGTATAGGATGGCTAGGATGGAGTTTCATGAGATCAAGAGTCCGCTAGAGGATTTATAGGCTAAGGGTTTCATCTTACCCAATACATATCTATGGGGTTCTCAAGTCCTTTTTTGAAGAATTTGGACGGTAACCTCAGGCTACACATAGACTATCATAAACTGAACTATCTAAAGATTAAAACCTAATATCCCTTTACATGGATAGATGACCTATTTGATCATATTTGAGAAGACCTAGTGTTCTGGAAAATCGACTTGAGTTCAGGATATCACTTGGTACGTTTTTGACCATCAGACATACCTCATACCATGGTTCATAGCAGGTATGGCATATATGCGTATCTGGTTATACCATTCAGTGTCACAAACACACTAGAAGTTTTCATGGGACTAATGACCAAGTGTTCCATTCCTATCTTGATTCTTTTTTAGTGATTTTTGTGGATGATATATGGGTGTATTCTCATCATCGACACGACCACATTACAAATTGAGATATTTTTTTTGAGAAAACTAAGAGAACATAAATTATATTCTAAGCTCTCAATGTTCCACTTCTATATGGGTCATATTTACTTCCTAGGTCACATAATCTCAGATATAGGAGTATTTGTGGACCCGGAGAATGTGACGGAAGTGGTTAATTTGGAGTATCCTAAGAACATCATTTAGGCACAAATTTTTATTGGGATGGATGGTCACTGAAGGCATTTCATACATGACTTATCATGCTTATAACACTAATGATGTGCTTTAAAAATATAGTTTTTAAGTAGGTATTGACATATTCTTCCACGAAATGATTTTAGAAGAAGAAATGGATTTTAACGTCAATACTGATACTGATTTGTTCAGATACATGAAGATGTTATAATGTTTACTAAGAAAGATCAAGTATCAATCATGGATCCGTGCTTTTGTTGGGGGGTCAATTCATTGTGTGTGGGTCTCGACAATTGATACTACATGAGATGAACTACTCGATGCATGATCTTGAGTTTTTTTGATGTTTTTCATGCCTTACAATGTTGGAGACAGTACTTATTGGGGGAGAATTTTGTGTTGTACACAGACCACAAAAGTCGAAAGTACATCTATAATCACCATGATCTAAATCTGAGGTAGTGAAGGTGGATGAATTATCTTTAGCCCTTCGTCATTGAGCTTGCCTACATGCCTTGAAAAGGCAATGCAGTGTCTAATGCATCGAGAATGAGGACTCAAACATAGGCAATGCATAATACCAGTAGTGAGTGGAAGATAATGGAGTTGTTCTATGAGATGCATCTAGTGGTTCATGATAGTCCAGGACACATTTGTCTTTCATATTTATCTGTGACATCAACCCTCCTAGATAATGTGACATTGAGACAACTATCAAATTTTGAATTCCTAGTTATACAGGAGAGTATAGCAGGTGATGATTTACCTCCTGGTTGGATGGTGGGTGATGATGAGATCTTGTGGAGCCATGGATATGTCTGGGATCTAGTGGACATATGTGAGGAGTTGGTGTGGGAGTTTCGTGTTTCAGCATGGGTAGTGTACCTCAGAGTTTCCAAGATTGATAGTGACTTGCGCTGTCAGTGCTAGTGGCCGGTTATTAAAATAGATGTGCCTTGTTTTGTTTTGAGGTGTTCCACCTATTAGCAGGTGAAGGAGAAACATCAGTATCCAACCAAGCTTTTACAGTATTTACCTATGATGTAGTAGAAATGGGAAAATTTCTTGATGGATTTTGTGATGGGTTTACCAGGGTTACCATGATGTAATGATGAATTTTAGGTGGTGGTTGATAGAAGGTCTCTCTTCTTGCTGATCAAGGAGACCTTTAGTGTTTATAATCATGGGAAGTTTTATTTCTGTGAGGTTTAATAACATCATGAGGTCCCTCATTCTATCATTTCAGATATGGAATCCAACTTTACATCTTGTTTATGGTAGAGTTTTTAGAGGGTTTTGGGTACACTGGTGTTTCTGAGAAAAGAATACCACCCTCAGACTGATGGCCATTCAGATCGTATGATATAGGTGGAGGACATGCTGTGAGCATGCATCTTATATTTTGAAGCTCTTTGGAGAATCATATTCCCCTAGTTTAATTTATATACAAAAATAGTTTCCATGTGGCTATAATGTTGGAACCTTATGAGGCATTTTATGTTAGGCCATGCCAATCTCCCCAGTGCTAACTAGAGGGGGTGAGGCATCTATACTGGGACCCTGTCTCATACAAGAGACTTTTGAGAAAGTCCAATAGATTTAAAAGTGGCTTGATACTATACGGTCTCATCATAAATCTTTTGATGATCACCCCAAATGGCCATAGTAGTTTGAGGATATGGATCATGTTTTCTTGTGAGTTGAATAGAGGATGGGATATAAGATAATAAAGAGACAAGGAAATATTTTGCTGATATACTTCAGTCAGTTTAAGATTCTAGAGAGTGTCCGTCTGGTTTCTTATCGATTGTAGTCACCTCTGAGGTACGGGGCTATGCACAGAGCCTTCAAAATTTCTCAGTTCTGATGTTACATTTTGGAATTGTCTCTCACCTTTTATCCTAAGGAAGTGGAGTTCCAGAAATATGCATCCTTGGAGGAGCATCCCATTTGTATTGGTCATCATTGCACTAAATTACTCCATGGCCAGTATGTTCCTTTGGTATGGATGATATGAAATCACAGGTGAGCATACGAAAATACATAGGAGAAGGAGGCCAACCTACAATCATAGTGGCTGGAGTTGTTCTCAGATATTTCTTCACCACCTTTTGATGGTAAATTCCGGGACATATTGCTTTAATGGGGGGTGTAAGAACCTTGGTTATCTATTGATGCATGGATCTTTTCTTTTAAATTTTTACATAATAAAAATGGGGAAAAGAGGTCTAGGGGCTTACATCAGGCTCATTACACGATGTGACTGGGAACAACATATCATGTACTTATAGGTAAACCCCATGTATAGAAGTTTAAACATCATGTAATCCCAGTACACAACCATGCAATGGTCATGCCAGAATTTGTATAGACACGAGGTGTAGTCTCAAGTACAGGTCATGTAATATTTTTTATTTATTAAATTGAGAAGTAGCATCATTTTTGTGAAAACAGATAGGGGCTCATCCAAGTTCATGAATAGCAGTTCCAAGGGTTGTTTTTCTTCCTGATAAATCATCTAAACCCTGATTTGGTCGTCATTGGTTACATTTGATCCCAATCGATGACCTCTCTTTTCCCCTTGATCCTTTCATCTATATTTCTTCTCTCGAAGATGTTTTTATGGTTGATAATTTATACTAATTCTATAGATCTACTCTATTCTATGTTGAATCAAATCCAAACGACTGACGAGGAGAGTCATACAAGTATGAGGTAGGTAGTCTTATTCTTTTCACTAGATGTCAAGGTGTTTATATGTGTCATATTGTTATTTTCCTAGGTTTATTGTGTAACCTTGAATGAATATTATACTTTTTTGTTTCCAAATTATGATTAAGAAATTTTTTAAATTAAAAAAAACATGTTTGGGCTTGTTGGTTTGATTAAGGGACACCCTTTGGGTGAATTCCCTTGGAATGAACGTTTGTGGTCATTTGGACGAGGTTTCCATGTGGAGTGGCTCCCTTACCTTATAAGGTTGCTAAGTATGGGTTAAATTTGTAATGTATTTGAAATTGTTATAAATTGATTGATATGATTAATGGGATTGGGATTAGTGATTTCCCATTTTCCCTATGATATTCCAATTGTTGTTTAAGCCATGTGATAGGTTAATCCACTTGTTTCTCATTTTGTATGAAAAGAACATGAGTTTTTATTATGGTAACCATGTAATAGTGTAATTTACTTGTGTTTTTTATAATAATGAAATTCCTATATACTAGGCTTGGCCCGGATTGAATGTTATGCTCGTGGATAAGGATTTGTTATGCCTATGGGTGAGTACTTGTTATGCCAGTGGGTGATGATTCGTTAGGCCTAAGGGAAAGGATTGGTTATGCCTGTAGGCTGGGTTTTTCTATGCATATGGGAATGATTTTGAGTTGAATATTAAAATTGGATCACTTATTATTCGATGAATATACCAATCCAAATCAAAATCTTGGATTTTTCCTTCACATATTCTTATTTAGATATCCTATAGAGGTATCTTTTTTGCTTACTTTATATAGCGGACTAATGGGCTTAAGCAAGATTCCAAGACTTATATAATGAAATATAATTGAATTTATTAAAGAACCTGAATTGAATATAAATGGAAGCCACTAATTATAGGATTTTTTACTTTTGATTACTTAATAGTTTACTACTTTTTCTTTTGTACACCACTTATTACATATTCCCACTAAGAGATGGGAATCTATCTTTGGTGGTTTCCTATTGGGATTTATTTGTCACACCCTATTTGGGTAATGAATTTCGACCCAAACATATTATATTATTGTAGGTGTCGACAAGGGAAAGTGCCTTTACACTGGTACTTGATATGTTGTTAAGGATATGGAGATCATGGGATTACGTCGAGTATTGTGATGATTCCTAGTATATTTTTTTTATTTAGTATTTTTGAGATTTACTTTTGGTATTTTTGCAGTGTTATTGTTTGGATTCATTCCTAGAACATGAGACATACTATGTCATCCGTCATAATGAATGATACTTGGTTTTTTATATCCTCTATCCTCTATTATTTATTTCAGTTGTATGCTGTTAACTATTTCCAATATTGTACAATTATTTATTCTGATGTGTTACACTCTAACAATAAGGACACAGTTTCCCCACTATCACAAACTGGGCCCTCACTTCTAGTCGACAAACTCTTGTATTTTGGGAAATGCACTTAAGGCTATGTAGCCAACTGGGTAAGGGGCACCAGTTGATCGGAATCCATATCTGGGATGTTATCTTTTTAGTTAAATGATTTTATGGATTATGAATAAGTTGATTTTTGGAACTTATGTTCTTTCAAATAGATATCCTTTGTATAGGAAAATGATTTGGTGTTTAAGGGAGAAATGTTATTTTGGTTGATGTAATCTAATTTGGGAACACTCAGTTCCTAAGAAAAATAGAATACTAATATATTTCATTAGATGAGTAATGGTTGAATTTTATTTTTGAATAATATATGTTTTTATTATGTACATATATAGATTTGAGTTATTTATGGAAATTATTAACCAATCATAGAGAATATTTGACGTGGTTAAATAATTTTAAGAATGATAATTTAAGAGTATTTGATGTTATTTGCAGATAAATATTACGATTTATTATGAAAGACTATGTGATCAAATCCTTCTAAATTTTGGGTTTCAATATAAGTTTAGATTATTTTGAGTAATTTTAAAAACATTTGTTTGTTGAATGTTCTATGCAGAACTTTGGGTATTATTGTTTAATTTTGGAGATTAAATGTAGTCCTTCTCTCTAAAAATTAATATTATTTTTAGGGGATTATCTTATATTGTAATGGCCATTTTGTTTTTGGGAAATGTGTAAGAAATGGTAAATGTATGGTTCATCTTTTGTGGATTATGTGATTCTTTATAAGTTGATACAATTTCTTTATGGGTCACCAATTCATTATGAATACTAATAAATTCTTGAAAAATATTAATTTGTTGTGGAATTTTATTAAATGAATATGCTCTATCTGTCAAATTAGTATATTTACTTATGTTTTTATTATAATTAGTAAAATGATTCCTCAACTTTAGGAAGTGGATCCTAAATAAATAATTTTTTCCTTATACATTTTCATACTACGAAATCAAATACAATTTAACCCATCACAAGTTTGTGGTTTTCTTATTGTTGACTTTCTCATGATCATGTTATTAGTCACTCTCTACCAGAACATGACACCTGGTTTTTCTTTCATATCCTTTTTTATATGGAACCTTAGTATGTCTTATCTCAGGTTTCTATTTCTATTCACTTTCAATCTTTTAAAGTGGATTTTAATTGACCCTTTATCTGATGTGGGTTTTCAATTAATGTATTTTTAAAAGTCATACCATGGTTATCGACCCAAAATTAAAATTTTGATGATGCAAATTATTAAAGGTGTGGAGGATGTAACATACTATGTTTTAAGAAAGAAACACTATGTCCAAAAGTGTACTTGATATGCTACCTCGATCTAAAACAAAAAACTAAATATTATTATTTCAATAATACTACTATAAACTAGTAGTTGGAATGGAGTTAATGAATAGTATCTGCTAAATTATGAATTTATGGTTTACACATGTTTAAGTAATGATTCATTGGATTCAAAATATATTTTAAATGAAAATAAAAAACAATTGAATAAAAAGGATGTGTTTTTATGAAAACCAATTTAAAATAAAATAATTTTGTTTATAAAATCATATCACTCATTATGGATTTATGATTCAAAAATAATATAAGATGATTAGTCACTGTAATATTTTAAATTCATATTTTATTTTTTATAGATATGATAAAAGAACAAATTCAATTTTTAGATAAAATATTTTCCTTCCAAAAAAAATTAGTTTTACTGCCTTTTGATGCCGTACGTTTTTAAATATCTATTTTGACAATTTTATAAGTTATACATGTCATATTATACATCTTATTTAGAATAGAGACATAAAAATTTACATAGGTTGAAAATATGGTATTTTTCTAATGAAATTCATATTTTGATTATTAGTGAAAAATATTAAATTTTAACTCAAAACAGCATTTTCATCTTATTTATTGGTATAGATATATTATATTTTAATTAGTTTTAAAGTTTAATTGTATTATGTTTTTGTACTTTAATAAAATTATATTCATTGGAAGTAATTCTATATTTAAATTAGACATAAACACATGTAAATCATTTGATAGTTTTGGCTTCATAAACACCTGATTTCTTGTTATCGACAACTGGAATTAATTTTAAATTTAATTAATGCATATTCTTTGTTTTGAATTTTAAAAAATTTATTCCTTATTTAGAATCAGATGTTCCAAATTATATAAATAGTTACCTTTTATTATTTGGACATTATTAATAGTAACATCAATAATTATTTCTATTAACCATAAATAAAGGGTAAATTTGGTAAATAATGGAAAAATTTTATATTATAATAATATTATACTACACTAAATTGTGTCTTAATATTATTGGATGAGTCATGGGAGAAAAAAAAATCCATATTCTTATCTTTTGGCATTTGGGATCCACTTGGATTTGAAAATGACATGTTATAATAGTACATTTAATGTTAATGGAAATATAACATAAACATGTATCTTTTTACTAAAACAATTTTAGGTGTGGTTATATAATTGATCTCTCTAACTTTGAATAGTAATTTGAAATATAAAAAGATTTCCTACATCCTTTAATTTTATTTATAATTTTTAGATATTAAATAAATAAAAGTTTTATGACATAATGATGATGCAGTGATTACCTTATTAATAAATGATTCAAATAAATGATGTTATAAATAATAAAATATATTCAATTTAAAATTTTGATGACATAAACGAATTTCACAGATGATTATTACATGTTATATTTTATATAATTTAGTTTTTTTAGAATCAATAAATTTTTTATACCTATAATAAAAAAACCATTTCTAAATAGTGTCAAAATTGACATAAATGAGTTTTGAAAACAAATACTATTTTATTAAATGATATAATAGTAATGAAAATAAAATATTCATCCAAATATCTCATATAATTTTTAAAATATAATTACAGACCACATTATATTCTATTGTTATTGTTGACCTCACCTATTTTGATAATCCCAATTGTAACACCCCAGGCTTCGATGGTACGTTTCCCTTTGAATAATGCAATGGCGTGCATTGTACGCAACTTCGAGAATCCAACACACCACAACCAATCAAACTAGTCGTTATGAATAGTAATACCTACTTTTTGAAATTTTATAAATTATATATCCCAAAATGGACTTCATTTTTGGATTCAGAATATCGAAATTAGCCTAGGGTGAAATTTTTGTGCTTTTCGGATAAATTTCATATTTTGATGAGTAGTGAAAATTACTAAATTTTAATTAAAAACAACTTTTTTAATCGAAATAATTAATATTGATAAATTATGAATTTGAGTGGTTTTAAAGTATATTTAGAATATTGTTTTACCATTTAATTCAATGTTTTTCATTGGGCATAATTTCACAATTAAACCAGACATAAACAAGTGCCAATCTTTTGATAATTATTATCTTTTAAAAACATGCTTTTTTGTTTTAACAACGGGAATTAATTTTAAATTAATTTCTTCCACTTCTATGTTTTGAATTTGGAAAAATGGATTCCATATTTCGAATCGGGATGTTCAAATTTTTTAAATAGGTAACTTTTATTTTTAGACTTTTCGAATAATTACTTCGGTAAATATTTTATTTACCACGGTTAAAGTGTAAATCCGGTAAATAAAGGTTAAACAATAATATTATAATAATACAAAATTACCCTAAAACATGACTTAACCATATTGGTTGATACATGGCCGACCATGGGCACCTCTGGGACGATTCTGGGACCCCATGGATCCACTTGTAAGTGATAGGGACACTTTATATTAATTAAGTTAAAATGAATACAAAAATGACACAAACATATATCTTTTAGAAAAACAATTGTTACATATGGTTATATATGTTGGATTTTAGACTATAAATATTCATTAGAAATATAAAAATATTTCCTACATAATGATATTTTATTTATAATTTTTAGACATTAAATAATTAAATTTATTTATGACACAATCGTGATGCAATAATTAACGTAATAGTGACCAATTAGAATAATTGATATTATAAATACCCAAATAAATATAATTTGACACTTCTTATTAATTAAACTAATTTTCTAGGTTAATATGACATTTTAGGAGTGATTTATTTAATTTTTTCGAAGTAATAATTCTGTTATGATTTTTACAAAAAATCAATTATTGAATATTGACAAAACTGACATAAAAGAGTTTTTAAAAAACATATTATATTATTAATTGATATTAAATTCTTAAAAATCTAAGGTTCTGCCAATAGACTTATATAATTATAGGTGTATCATTAATGGACCACTTGGGGGTATCTTGGATATATATAGTAAGTTTATTAACTATATAATATAAAAATACAAAGAGACATTGTAAAAGTGAAACTAATTAACTAAGAGTTAATACTTAAAGATAAGGTTCATATAATGACCCAAACCTATCTAAATTATATTGGTTGAGTGGTTTTCGACCCATCCCCACCTTAACCTTTTAATAATTCACTTTTGATCCATTAGAAACCTAATATGAATTTATTATAAAATAATATTTCTAGCATTTCCAAAGGTGCCCCTCACCCCTCTTATAAAAGGGCACTCCCCATTCTCATTACTTCACACCTTAAAAGCCTTTTGGTTCGGCCAAAACCTGCCCCAATACTCTCTCAACTTACCACACTACACCTATAGGCCTTAATTTGATCATAAATCCAACCTAAGAAGCCCTTTTGATCAAATCAAAAGGAAGAACCCGAAGAAGAGGTAATGATTTCACCACCCTTTTTCAAGTTCCTTTCTTCTTCCACTTCTTCATTATTTGTTTTTGCTATTCGAAAATAATGAATCCATTATATCATATAGACTGTAATATTATTATAAATATGGTACAACCATATTCAGTATTCTATCCAACCTTTGAATAACATGTCACCATACGTGCGTACGTACGGCTTACCGTCTCCACGTCGTGGTGTAATTATTATTCAATAAATTATTATTTGGATGGGTATAATAATGATGTTTAGTTCATTTAAATAATAAATATAAATGATAATGATTCTTTATATATGATATACCATCCAATTATATATTATTTTAATATCAAAATAATGATATTGTCGCTCGTGCGTACGTACGGACTACCGTCTCCACGAACGCGATGAGATTCATTCTCTATCATATCCATTCAAGTATATTTATCATTTGATGATTTAAAAATAATATTAAAGGACTTGATATCATTCTGGATATGAATAAGATACAACCTATCCATGACAACCATGGATTACATAACAAAACATATAAAAGAAAACGAGTAAGTTAACAACTGAAACGACGATAATTCTAAGATATTATTAACAAAGCAATGTTAAAAGATCATATATTATTTCAAATTAATGTATATTATTATTTAATAATTTAATAACAATTATTTCACCATTATATAGGATTTTATCCTACCGTCGACCAAGGGAAAAGTACAAGTAAGGTGTTTCTTATCTCACTTTTAATTCCGTGATAATTCCATTGTTCACCACTTATTTATTACATGTGGTGTGTGTACTCCCCATGTTTGTATTAATTGTGTAATATACTTTAATTCATGTATATTTACGTCATCATTGTATGATCCTTATTTCATGGGTATATGTTTTCTATGTTACCAAATCAATAAGGGAATAAGAAATTTCAATTTCCACTCATTAGGCTTTTCGCATATTTCATTTATTATTTTACTCCAAGATTATGTGTGGAATCACAATTCATTTGATTATGTCATAATTTCCACTCCCCTTTCTGTGAATATACTTTTTATACACATAATCACTCCATTGATAAATTCTCAAGTCATCGTTATGAACTTGATAAGAGTAATTTTTACTCAATCTCGATTTATTGAAATAAACATCCAATTCATTGGTGTTGTTTTTAAAAGAATATGTGTGAATGTCCTTTGATTGTTTTACACTGAATATTCAATCAAATTTAGCGTATTTATATTTTTAACACATAATTATGTCATTGATTTATCCTTAACCTATGGATACAACCTTTATGATGGATTTCATCTCAATTTACATTCCATTGAGACTTCTTTGTTCTTATACACCAAATCACTTTTATGTGGTGTATATAATGTACTTTGACATAGAATATCATGAATAACTTTATTCTCATTATATTATAATGTTTTTATTACCTAAATTATTTGTATTAAAGTGTCTCTCTTTTGGTTAGAAACTCTAACTAAAATACCAATTTTAAATGTTTTAAAGACTTATTCTTCTAAATCTTTGTCATTAATGTCCATTTTTTAAAAATGGTTTTAAGGATTTATTTATATAGACATTAATGTTTTAAATTTAAAACTCCTTTTAAAAGTTTCAAAGTGGTATGGGACACTTTGATTAAAAAATCTATTTTTAAATGGCTTCTTGAAAAATAGTGTGACTTTTAAATGATTTCAAGAAAAAGGGGGATATTTCTCTCAAATAGTTTTGCTGATTATTTTCATCTATGTCAATATCCTTCATTATTCTCGATTGAGGTTTATATGATACAATAAAATCTTCCATATTGTATCGAATGAGTTATGTTTGACTGTGGATGTGCTATTTTTATACCATTCATGGTTTATGGATAAGTATTGACATTTTGTATGCTAGTATTAATACGAATGTTTATTTCTGTTTCAAACATTTCATATGAGGAATGTATTGGAGTTAGTAAGTGACGGGTGGAGCCCTCTATAGCTCCTCGATGCATCGGTAGGTCTCACGAGACAAACTAGTTTCTTGGCACAAGTCCTTGGAAAAATCTTATTTGTAGTCTTGGCACGAGGCATTGGCTATGTGGTTATGATAGTCTGGCATTATGCATTCCATCATTATGAAAGTGGTTATTGATATTTTAAGGTGATCATTAGACTTATAGAATATTCATGTGAATATGTAAATGGAATTATTTCATTTTAACTTTGCCATTTTATGCTGAAGTTCATGTTTAAAAGGCTTTTGTTTTAGTTATAAATTTCCTTAAGTGTTTATGCTTATCTATGAAAGCTTTTGCTATAATTTTATCCTTACTGAGCATCTGAGCTCACTCATTTCAATGTTTTATATTTCCTAAGAGTATGAAGAAGTAATTTGTGAATGACCTACAGGGATAGTATGAGGGGATACAAAGAAAAGATTTTTTTTAGGATGTAATGTAAAACTTTATGAATATATCTAGTGTTTCCAAGGCTACTAAACTAATCGGTCTTTCGAGACTTTATCATTCTTGTGATCATGCCAATGTTATGTAATATGCATCGACTCTGGGTAACTGGGGTCGGGGCATTACAGTTGGTATCAGAGGAAGTTTAGTACAAACCTTGTAAGCTATATTTAGATAAACTCTGAATAGAGCACGTAGACCTAAGATGAACTTTAGGGATTAGTATAGGAGAACTTCCTAGAATTTTGGTATTGTAGAGATTTTGTGACTTTTCCAAGCAATACATCCCTATCTGGATACGAGCAGGTAGAGGCGGCTCTGGAACAGATGTACCTAGGTATAAAACCTGAAAACACCACTTTGAGCTAGACTCGAACGGGAACTGGTGCATGACAACATGCCTTTTTGCACTCTTGGTTACGACACTCCCGGGGGATATGCTTAGGATAATTTACATTTTCTTTACAAACCGATTTGAAGTATTATATATATAAGATGAGAGTAAATGACCATGGTTAATCCTAATGTGTTTCAAATTGATAATATGATGACATGTTAATATCTAAATGATTGTATGACTACTGTTACTCACACAATGCTTTCTGGTTTTAGTCAATGGCAGGATTCCAAGGAAGTCATAGTGACTTTGAGAATGATGTACAAGGTGGGAATGGTGGTGGCAATGAGCAAAAAAATGGAATGTTGATAGGCGTAAAAGATATCTTATTTATTCCAAATCAATTTTCCAATAATATGATCAACAATATATATATTAACCAATTACCTGACTCAACAAAGAATAGAAAGGTGATGAATTATAAGAGCTCTAGTAGTGGAGACCATGGAGAAAGAAATCCTCAATTTCCATCATGCAGGAAATGTGGATGGAGGCACCCGGGAAAGTGTCTCAATGGGACCAAGAAATGCTTTACGTGTGGGAAGGAAGGATATAAAATGAAGAATTGCCGAAGAAAAATGAAGTGTACTATAGAAGAAGACAAAAATGGTCCCAAGAGTCCATTTACAGTCATTTACCATAAATATAGGGGACCTGGCCATTACCTGAGTGAATTCCCTATTCTATAGGATATTTTATTGGTCAAAGAATAAGCTATGTGGAAATAAATGGTTAGAGAAATGTTTAAAAAGTATTAGTGCTCCTTGTTGATGGGTTTACCTTGGAATAATTTTCTCTTGTATTTTTAACCCTCCAGTTTTCCATGTGAGAATGAAATTTGAGGAAAATTTATCTTTTCTCTTGTGGATATAGTTATAAATAACCATTTGGTTTTATATGATCATTGGGATTGAGGCAATTATAAGTTATTATAATTTGAGATGAAAATGCAAGGTATGAGATAAGATTTTTGATAAAAAAAATTTATAGTTATTTTGAGGAATTTATCTCATTTTGGTAATGTTATAAAACATAGTTTTTGAAAAAGGACAACACAAAGACCGTGTGACAACCCATCGCGTCGGACAAAGCTATGGGAATCGAACCCACAACCAATGTGTGATTGGGATTTATCGCCTACCACTGGAATACATGATGTCCCTGGATAGTGTGACTAATTATTTTTAGTTAAATGATTTTATTCATCAATAATAAGTTGATTTGGGTTCTTATGTCTTATCAAATGAATACCCTTGGTATAGGAAAATGATTTTTTGATTAAGTGATAAATGATATTTCGGAAGATGTTTGCCTTGTTGGGAAAACTATATTCCCAAGGAAAATAGAATACTATGGGGTTTAAACTGTGGATTAATGGTGGATTTTTATCTACGTTTTTAGTGATTTGGGTTAATTATGGAAATGATTAACCTATAATAGAGAATATGTGCTGATGTTAATTACTTTTAAGTATGTGACTTTAAGAGTAATTAATGTCATTTGGAGATACAATTTAACGCGGAAGACTACATTCTTATATGTTTTGAGTTTAAATATTAGTTTGGATTATATTGAAGGATTTTAAGAAAAATTGATTATATAATGGTATTTATTTAACTTTGGGGTATTGATGGTTTAATTTTAGAAATTAAGATTAGTTTTTTTCTCTAATGCCATATCCGTTTTGCGGGGGGGTCATAAGATATTATACTAACCATTTTGGTTTTGATTAATCTATAAAGACAATGTAAATATATATTTTATCCTACATGGATCATGTTTTTCTATAAAAGTTTACTCTTGCTCTTTCATTGTGACCAAGTATTCTTGAATACTCATTGTTCAAAAAAGAGAGTTAGTGGTAAAAAGTTATTAAATAATGAATTCTTAGTCAATATCATAAATGAATTCCTCTTCCTTATGTAATGTAACTTAAATTTTTTTTGTCCATTTACTTTTCCTATTGAGAGACTAAAGACCGTTTGTCCCAACACAAGTTTGTGATTTTATTATTGTTAACTTTCTCCTGATCATGTTTTCTATCCCTCTCCATCAGAACTGAGCACTTAGTTTATCGTCCATATCCATGTTTTCCTACACGGAATCCTAGTGTGGGTTATATTTGATGACCTTTATACCCCTCTTCCTTTCTTTTAAAGTGATAGTTTTATTGACTCTTTTTCCGATGTGGGACTTTCCATTATATTCTGAATCCCAATTTTAAAAAAAAATTGCGATGATGAAATTTATTGAAGGAGGGGAGAATTTAACACCCCATTCTTCCACAGTAGGTTTCCCTTTGAAAAATGCAATGGCCTACATTGTATGCAACCTAGAGATTCTAACACACCGCAACCAATCAAACTAGCCGTTATGAATAGTAATACCTACTTTTTGAAATTTTATAAATTCTAACTATCAAAATTGACTTCATTTTTGGATTTAGAATATCGAAATTAGCCTAGGGTGAAATTTTGGTACTTTTCAGATAACTTTAATATTTTGATGAATAGTGAAAATTACTAAATTTTAATTTAAAATAAATTTTTTAATCGAAATAATTAATATTGATAAATTATTAATTTGAGTGGTTTTAAAGTATATTTATAATATATTTTTAAAATTTAATTCAATTTTTGTCATTGGACAAAATTTCACAATTAAACCAGACATAAACAAGTGCCAATCTTTTGATAGTTATTATCTTTTAAAAACACGCTTTTTGTTTTAACAATGGGAATTAATTTTAAATTAACTTATGACACTTCTGTGTTTTGAATTTGGAAAAATGGATTCCATATTTCTATTCGGGATGTTCAAATTGTGTAAATAGGTAACTTTTATTTTTAGACATTTTGAATAATTACTTCTGTAAAAAATTTATTTACCATGGTTAAAGGTTAAATCCGGTAAGTAAGGGTTAATAATAATATTATAATAACACTAAATTACCCTAAGACGTGTCTTAACCCTGTTTGTTGATACATGGCCGACCATGGGCATCTTTGGGTCGATTTTTGGACCCCATGGATCCACTTGTAAGTGATAGGGACACTTTATTTTAATTAAGTTAAAATGAATACAAAAATGACACAAGCATATATCATTTAGAAAAACAATTGTTACACAGGGTTATATAAGTTGGATTTTAGACTATAAATATTAATTATAAATATAATAAGAATTCCTACATAATGATATTTTATTTATAATTTTTAGACATTATATAATTTAATTTATTTATGAAACAATGGTGATGTTGTAATTACCATAATAGTGCAAAATTAGAATAATTGATATTATAAATACACAAATAAATATAATTTGAGACTTTTTATTAATTAAACTAATTTTCTAGGTTAATATGACATGTTAGGAGTGATTTAATTAACTTTTTTTGAACTAATAACTCTGTTATGATTTTTACAAAAATCAATTATTGAATAGTGTCAAAATTGACATAAAAGAGTTTTTAAAAACAATTATATTATTAATTGATATCAAATTCCTAAAAATTTAAGGTCCAAAAAATCGACTTATATAATGATAGGTGTATCATTAATGGACCACTTGGGGGTCGCTTGGATGTATATAGTATGTTTATTAACCATATAATATAAAAATACAAAGGGACATTGTAAAACTGAAACTAATTAACTAAGAGTTAATACATAATGATAAAGTTAATATAATGACACAAACCTATCTAAATTATATTGGTTGAGTGGTTTTCTACCCATCCCAATCTTAACCTTTCAATAATCCACTTTTGAGCCATTAGAAACCGAATATGAATTTATTATAAAATAATATTTCTAGCTTTTCCAAAGGTGCCCCTCACCCCTCTTATAAAAGGGCACTCCCCCTTCTCATTACATCACACCTTCAAAGCCTTTTTGTTTGGCCAAAACATGCCCCAATACTCTCTAAACTTCCCTCACTACATCCTAGAGGACTTAGTTTGATCATAAATCTATCCTAAAGAGCCCTTTTGATCAAATCAAAATGAAGAACCCAAAGAAGAGGTAATGATTTCACCACCCTTTTTCAAGTCCCTTTCTTCTTCCACTTCTTCTTTCTTTGTTATTTCTATTTTAAAATAATGAATCCACTATCTCCTATATACTGTAATATTATTATAAATATGGTACAACCATATTCATTATTCTATCCACCCTTTGAAAAACATGTCACCATACGTGCGTACGTACGGCTTACCGTCTCCACGTCGTGGTGTAATTGTTATTAAATAAATTATTATTTAGATGGGTATAATAATGATGTGTAATTTACATAAATAATAAATATAACATAATAATTATTCTGTATATATGATATAACATCCAATTATATATTAGTTTAATATCAAAAGAATGATATTGTCGCTCGTGCGTACGTACGGACTACCGTCTCCACGAACACGATGAGATTCATTCTCTATCGTATCCATTCAAGTATAATTATCATTTTATGATTTAAAAATAATGTTAAAGGACTTGATATCATTCTGGATATGAATAATATACAAACTATCGATAACAACCATGGCTTACGTAACAAAACATATAAAAGAAAACGAGTAAGTTAACACCTGAAACGATGATAATTCTAAGATATTATTAACAAAGCAATGTTAAAAGATCATATATGATATCAAATTAATGTATATGATTATTTAATAATTTAATAACAAATATTTAACCATTATACAGGATGTTAACCTACCGTCAACCAAGGAAAAAGTACAAGTAAGGGGTTTCTTATCTCACTTTTAATTCTGTGAGAATTCCATTGTTCACCACTTATTTATTTCATGTGATGTCTGTAATGCCCATGTTTGTATTCATTGTGTAACATACTATAATTCATGTATATTTACATCATCATAGTATGAACCTTATTTCATGGGTATGTGTTTTCTATGTTACCTAATCAATAAGGGAATTTGAAATTTAAATTTCCACTCATTCGGCATTACGCATACTTCATTCATTATTTTACTCCAAGATTATGTGTGGAATCACAATTCATTTGATTATTTCATAATTTACACTCCCCTTTCTGTGGATATACTTATATATACACATAATCACTCCATTAATAAATTCTCAAGTCATTGGTATGAACTTGATTTGAGTAATTTTTACTCAATCACGATTTGTTGATATAAACATCCAATTCATTGGTGTTGTTTTTACAAGAAGATGTGTGAATGTCCTTTGATTGTTTTACACTAAATATCCAGTCATATTTAGTGTATTTATATTTTTCACACATAATTATGTCAGTGATTTTTCCTTAACCTAAGGATACAACTTTTATGAGGGATTTCATCTCAATTTACATTCCATTGAGACTTCTTTGTTCTTATCCACCAAATCACTTTTATGTGGTGTATATAATGTACTTTGATATATTATATCATGAATAACTTTATTCTAATGATATTATAAACTCTTGATTAACTCAATTATTTGTATTCAATTGTCTCTCTTTTGGTTAGAAACTCTAACTCAAATACCAATTTTAAATGTTTTAAACACTTATTCTTCTAAATCTTTCTCAGTAATGTCTATGTTTTAAAAATGGTTTTAAGGATTTATTTATATGGACATTAATGTTTTAAAAATAAAACTCCTTTTAAAAGTTTCAATGTGGTATGTGACACATTGATTCAAAAATTTATTTTTAAATGGCTTCTTGACAAATAGTGTGACTTTTAAATGAATTCAAGAAAAAGGGGGATATTTCTTTCAAATAGTTTTGATGATTATTTTCATCTATGTCAATATCCTTCATTATTCTCGATTGAGGTTAATATGATACAATGAAATCTTCCATATTGTATTGAATGAGTTATGTTTGACTGTGGATGTTCTATTTTTATACCATTCATGGTTTATGGATAAGTATTGACATTTCGTATGCTAGTTTTAATACAAATGTTTATTTATGTTTCAAAAATTTCATATGAGGAATGCATTGGACTTAGTAAGTGACGAGTAGAGCCTGCTATAGCTCCTCGATGCATCTGTAGGTCTCATTAGACAAACTAGTGTCTTGGCATAAGGCCTTGGAAAAATCTTAATTGTAGTCTTGGCATGAGGCCTTGGCTATGTGGTTATGATAGTCTGGCATTATGAATTCCATCATTATGAAAGTGGTTATTGATATTTCATGTGATCATTCGACTAGTAGAATGTCCATGTGAATAAGTAAATGGAATTATTTCATTTTATCTTTCCCATTTTATGCTGAAGTTCAAGTTTAAAAGGCTTTTGTTTTAGTTATAAATTGCCTTAAGCGTATATGCTTATCTATGAATGCTTCTACTATAATGTTATCCTTACTGAGAATCTCAGATCACCCCTTTCAATGTTTTATTTTTCCCAGGATTATGAAGAAATAATTTATGAATGACCTGCAGGGATAGTATGAGGGGATATGAAGACAAGATGTTTTTTTATGATGTAATGTAAAACTTTATGAATATATCTAGTGTTTCCAAGGCTAATAAACTATTCGGTCTTCCAAGACTTGATCTTTCTTGTGATCATGCCAATGTTATGTAATAATGCATCGACTCTAGGTAACTGGGGTTGGGGCGTTACAGTTGGTATCAGAAGAAGTTTAGTACAAACCATGGAAGCTAGATTTAGATAAACTCTGATTAGAGCACGTAGACATAAGATTAACTTTGAGGATTAGTATAGAAGAACTTCCTAGAATTTTTGTATTGTATAGATTTTTTGAGTTTTCCGAGCAATACATCCCTGTCTGGATATGAGCAGGTAGAGGCGGCTCTGGCACAGATGGACCTAGGGGTAAAACCCGAAAACACCGCTTTGACCTAGACTCGAACGGGAACTGGTGCACGACAACGGGCATTGCTGCACTCTTGGTTACGACATTCCCAGGGGATATGCTTAGGATAATTTACATTATCTTTACAAACCGATTTGAAGTATTATATATATAAGATGAGAGTAAATTACCATGGTTAATCCTAATGTGTTTCAAATTGATAATATGGTGACATGTTAATCTCTAAATGATATTTTGACTACTGTTACTCACAAAATTCTTTCTGGTTTTAGACAATGGCTAGATTACAAGGAAGTCATAGTGACTTTGAGAATGATGTAGAAGGTGGGAACGGTAGTGGAAATGAACAACAAAATGGAATTTTGAAAGGCATAAAAGATATCGTATTTATGCCAAATCAATTTTCCAATAATATGATAAAAAATATATATATTAACCAATTCCTGGACTCAACAAAGAATATAAAGGCGATGAATGATAAGAGCTCTAGTAGTGGAGACCATGGAGAAGGAAATACTAAATTTCCATCATGCAGGAAATGTGGAAGGAGACACCCGGAAAAGTGTCTAAATGGGACCAAGAAATTATTTACGTGTGGGAAGGAAGGACATAAAATGAATAATTGCTGAAGAAAAATGAAGAGTACTATGGAAGAAGATAAAAATGGTCCCAAGAGTCCATTTACAGTCATTTTCCGTAAATATAGGGGACCTGGCCATTACCCGAGTGAATGCCCTATTCTATAGGATATTTTCATTGTCAAACAAGAAGCTATGTGGAAATAAATGGTCAGAGAAATGTTTAAAAAGTATTAGTGCTCCTTGTTGATGGGTTTACCTTGGAATAATTTTCCCTTGTATTTTTAACCCTCCAGTTTTCCATGTGAGAATGAAATTTGAGGAAAAATTATCTTTTCTCTTATGGATATAGTTATAAATAACCATTTGGTTTTATATGATCATTGGGATTGAGGCAATTATAAGTTATTATAATTTGAGATGAAAATTCAAGGTATGAGATAAGATTTTTGGTTAAATTTTGTTATAGTTATTTTGAGGAATTTATCTCATTTTGGTAATGTTATAAAACATAGTTTTTGAAAAAGGACAACACAGAGACCGTGTGACAACCCATCGCGTCGGACAAAGCTATACGAATCGAACCCACAACCAAAGTGTGATTGGGATTTATCGCCTACCACTGGAATACGTGATGTCCCTGGATAGTGTGACTAATTATTTTTAGTTAAATGATTTTATTCATCAATAATAAGTTGATTTGGGTTCTTATGTCTTATCAAATGAATACCCTTGGTATAGGAAAATGATTTTTTGATTAAGTGATAAATGATATTTTGGAAGATGTTTGCGTTGTTGGGAAAACTATATGCCCAAGGAAAATAGAATACTATGGGGTTTAAATTGTGGAGTAATGGTGGATTTTTATCTACATTTTTAGTGATTTGGGTTAATTATGGAAATGATTAACCTATAATAGAGAATATGTGATGATGTTAATTACTTTTAAGTATGTGACTTTAAGAGTAATTAAAGTCATTTGGAGATACAATTTAACGTGGAAGACTACATTCTTATAAGTTTTGAGTTTAAATATTAGTTTGGATTATATTGAAGGATTTTAAGAACAATTGATTATTGAATGGTATTTATTTAACTTTGGGGTATTGATGGTTTAATTTTAGAAATTCAGATTAGTTTTTTTCTCTAATGGCATATCCGTTTTGCGGGGGGGTCATAAGATATTATACTAACCATTTTGGTTTTGATTAATCTATAAAGACAATGTAAATATATAGTTTATCCTACATGGATCATGTTTTTCTATAAAAGTTTATTCTTGCTCTTTCATTGTGACCAAGTATTCTTGAATACTCATTGTTCAAAAAAAAGAGTTACTGGTAAAAAGTTATTAAATAATGAATTCTTAGTCAATATCATAAATGAATTCCTCTTCCTTATGTAATGTAACTTAAATTTTTTTTTGTCCATTTACTTTTCCTATTGAGAGACTAAAGACCGTTTGTCCCAACACAAGTTTGTGATTTTATTATTGTTAACTTTCTCCTGATCATGTTTTCTATCCCTCTCCATCAGAACTGAGCACTTAGTTTATCGTCCATATCCATGTTTTCCTACACGGAATCCTAGTGTGGGTTATCTTTGATGACCTTTATACCTCTCTTCCTTTCTTTTAAAGTGATAGTTTTATTGACTCTTTTTCCGATGTGGGAATTTCCATTATATTCTGAAGCACAATTTTAAAAAAAAATTGCGATGATGAAATGTATTGAAGGAGGGGAGAATGTAACACCCCATTCTTCCACGGTAGGTTTCCCTTTGAAAAATGCAATGGCCTACATTGTACGCAACCTAGAGATTCTAACACACCACAACCAATCAAACTAGCCGTTATGAATAGTAATACCTAGTTTTTGAAATTTTATAAATTCTAACTATCAAAATTGACTTCATTTTTGGATTTAGAATATCGAAATTAGCCTAGGGTGAAATTTTGGTACTTTTTCAGATAACTTTAATATTTTGATGAATAGTGAAAATTACTAAATTTTAATTAAAAACAAATTTTTTAATCGAAATAATTAATATTGATAAATTATTAATTTGAGTGGTTTTAAAGTATATTTAGAATATATTTTTACCATTTAATTCAATTTTTGTCATTGGACATAATTTCACAATTAAACAAGACATAAACAAGTGCCAATCTTTTGATAGTTATTATCTTTTAAAAACACGCATTTTGTTTTAACAATGGGAATTAATTTTAAATTAACTTCTGACACTTCTGTGATCTGAATTTGGAAAAATGGATTCCATATTTCTAATCAGGATGTTCAAATTGTGTAAATAGGTAACTTTTATTTTTAGACATTTTGAATAATTACTTCGGTAAAAAATTTATTTACCATGGTTAAAGGGTAAATCCGGTAAACAAGGGTTAAACAATAATATTATAATAACACTAAATTACCCTAAAACGTGTCTTAACCCTGTTTTTTGATACATGGCCGACCATGGGTATCTTTGGGTCGATTTTTGGTCCCCATGGATCCACTTGTAAGTGATAGAGACACTTTATTTTAATTAAGTTAAAATGAATACAAAAATGACACAAGCATATATCATTTAGAAAAACAATTGTTACATAGGGTTATATATGTTGCATTTTAGACTATAATTATTAATTATAAATATAATAAGAATTCCTACATAATGATATTTTATTTATAATTTTTAGACATTAAATAATTTAATTTATTTATGACACAATGGTGATGTAGTAATTACCATAATAGTGAAAAATTAGAATAATTGATATTATAAATACCCAAATAAATATAATTTGAGAGTTTTTATTAATTAAACTAATTTTCTAGGTAAATATGACATGTTAGGAGTGATTTAATTAACTTTTTTCGAACTAATAACTCTGTTATGATTTTTACAAAAATCAATTATTGAATAGTGTCAAAATTGACATAAAAGAGTTTTTAAAAACAATTATATTATTAATTGATATCAAATTCCTAAAAATCTAAGGTCCAGCAAATAGACTTATATAATGATATGTGTATCATTAATGGACCACTTGGGGGTCTCTTGGATGTATATAGTATGTTTATTAACCATATAATATAAAAATACAAAGGGACATTGTAAAAGTGAAACTAATTAACTAAGAGTTAATACATAAAGATAAAGTTAATATAATGACACAAACCTATCTAAATTATATTGGTTGAGTGGTTTTCTACCCATCCCAATCTTAACCCTTCAATAATCCACTTTGGAGCCATTAGAAACCGAATATGAATTTATTATAAAATAATATTTCTAACTTTTCCAAAGGTGCCCCTCACCCCTCTTATAAAAGGGCACTCCCCCTTCTTATTACTTCACACCTTAAAAGCGTTTTGGTTTGGCCAAAACATGCCCCAATACTCTCTAAACTTCCCTCACTACATCTTAGAGGACTTAGTTTGATCAGAAATCCAACCTAAAGATCCCTTTTCATCAAATCAAAAGGAAGAACCCAAAGAAGTGGTAATGATTTCACCACCCTTTTTCAAGTTCCTTTCTTCTTCCACCTCTTCTTTCTTTGTTATTTCTATTTTAAAATAATGAATACATTATCTCCTATATTCTGTAATATTATTATAAATATGGTACAACCATATTCAGTATTCTATCCACCCTTTGAAAAACATGTCACCATACGTGCGTACGTACGGCTTACCGTCTCCACGTCGTGGTGTAATTGTTATTAAATAAATTATTATTTAGATGGGTATAATAATGATGTTTAATTCACATAAATAATAAATATAACATAATAATTATTCTGTATATATGATATACCATCCAATTATATATTATTTTAATATCAAAAGAATGATATTGTCGCTCGTGCATACGTACGGACTACCGTCTCCACGAACGCGATGAGATTCATTCACTATCGTATCCATTCAAGTATAATTATCATTTTATGATTTAAAAATAATGTTAAAGGACTTTATATCATTCTGGATATTAATAATATACAAACTATCGATGACAACCACGGCTTACGTAACAAAACATATAAAAGAAAATGAGTAAGTTAAAACCTGAAGCGATGATAATTCTAAGATATTATTAACAAAGAAATTTTAAAAGATCATATATGATATCAAATAAATGTATATGATTATTTAATAATTTAATAACAATTATTTAACCATTATACAGGAGGTTAACCTACCGTCAACCAAGGAAAAAGTACATGTAAGGGGTTTCTTATCTCACTTTTAATTCTGTGAGAATTCCATTGTTCACCACTTATTTATTACATGTGATGTCTGTACTGCCCATGTTTGTATTCATTGTGTAACATACTATAATTCATGTATATTTACATCATCATTGTATGATCCCTATTTCATGGGTATATGTTTTCTATGTTACCTAATCAATAAGGGAATTTGAAATTTAAATTTCCACTCATTCGGCTTTACGCATACTTCATTCATTATTTTACTCCAAGATTATGTGTGGAATCACAATTCATTTGATTATTTCATAATTTCCACTCCCCTTTCTGTGGATATACTTTTATATACACATAATCACTCCATTAATAAATTCTCAAGTCATCGGTATGAACTTGATTTGAGTAATTTTTACTCAATCACGATTTGTTGATATAAACATCCAATTCATTGGTGTTGTTATTACAAGAAGATGTGTGAATGTCCTTTGATTGTTTTTCACTAAATATCTAGTCATATTTATTGTATTTATATTTTTCACACATAATTATGTCAGTGATTTATCCATAACCTAAGGATACAACTTTTATGAGGGATTTTATCTCAATTTAAATTCCATTGAGACTTCTTTGTTATTATCCACAAAATCACTTTTATGTGGTGTATATAATGTACTTTGATATATTATATCATGAATAACTTTATTCTCATGATATTATAAACTTTTTATTACCTCAATTATTTGTATTCAATTGTCTATCTTTTGGTTAGAAACTCTAACTAAAATACCAATTTTAAATGTTTTAAAGTCTTATTCTTCTAAATCTTTCTCAGTAATATCCATGTTTTAAAAATGGTTTTAAGGATTTATTTATATGGAAATTAATGTTTTAAAATTAAAACTCCTATTAAAAGTTTCAATGTGGTATGGGACACAATGATTCAGAAATTTATTTTTAAACGGCTTCTTGACAAATAGTGTGACTTTTAAATGATTTCAAGAAAAAGTGGGATATTTCTTTCAAATAGTTTTGATGATTATTTTCATCTTTGTCAATATCCTTCATTATTCTCGATTGAGGTTAATATGATACAATGAAATCTTCCATATTGTATTGAATGAGTTATGTTTGACTGTGGATGTGCTATTTTTATACCATTCATGGTTTATGGATAAGTATCGACATTTCATATGCTAGTTTTAATAAAAATGTTTATTTATGTTTCAAACTTTTCATATGAGGAATGCATTGGACTTAGTAAGTGACGAGTAGAGCCTGCTATAGCTCCTCGATGCATCGGTAGGTCTCATTAGACAAACTAGTGTCTTGGCATAAGGCCTTAGCAAAATCTTAATTGTAGTCTTGGCACGAGGCCTTGTCTATGTGGTTATGGTAGTCTGACATTATGAATTCCATCATTATGAAAGTGGTTATTGATATTTCATGTGATCATTCGACTAGTAGAATATCCATGTTAATAAGTAAATGGAATTATTTCATTTTATCTTTCCCATTTTATGCTGAAGTTCAAGTTTAAAAGGCTTTTGTTTTATTTATAAATTGCCTAAAGTGTTTATGCTTATCTATGAATGCTTCTACTATAATGTTATCCTTAATGAGCATCTGAGCTCACCCCTTTCAATGTTTTATTTTTCCCAGGATTATGAAGAAATAATTTATGAATGACCTGCAGGGATAGTATGAGGGGATATGAAGACAAGATGTTTTTTATGATGTAATGTAAAACTTTATGAATATATCTAGTGTTTCCAAGGATAATAAACTATTTGGTCTTTCAAGACTTGATCTTTCTTGTGATCATGCCAATGATATGTAATAATGCATCGACTCTAGGTAACAGGGGTTGGGGCGTTACAGTTGGTATAAGAAAAGTTTAGTACAAATCATGGAAGCTTGATTTAGATAAACTCTGATTAGAGCACGTAGACATAAGATGAACTTTGAGGATTAGTATAGAAGAACTTCCTAGAATTTTGGTATTGTAGAGATTTTTTTAGTTTTCCGAGCAATACATCCCTGTTTGGATATGAGCAGGTAGAGGCGGCTCTGGCACAGATGTACCTAGGGGTAAAACCCGAAAACACCGCTTTGACCTAGACTCGAATGGGAACTGGTGCACGACAACGGGCATTGTTGCACTCTTAGATACGACATTCCCGGGGGATATGCTTAGGATAATTTACATTATCTTTACAAACCGATTTGAAGTATTATATATATAAGATGAGAGTAAATTATCATGGTTAATCCTAATGTGTTTCAAATTGATAATATGGTGACATGTTAATCTCTAAATGATTTTTTGACTACTGTTACTCACACAATTCTTTCTGGTTTTAGACAATGGATGGTTTCCAAGGAAGTCACAGTGACTTTGAGAATGGTGTACAAGGTGGGAACAGTAGTGGAAATGAACAAAAAAATGGAATTTTGAAAGGAATAAAAGATATCGTATTTATGCCAAATCAATTTTCCAATAATATGATAAAAAATATATATATTAACCAATTCCTGGACTCAACAAAGAATATAAAGGCGATGAATGATAAGAGCTCTAGTAGTGGAGACCATGGAGAAGGAAATACTAAATTTCCATCATGCAGGACATGTGGAAGGAGACACCCGGAAAAGTGTCTAAATGGGACCAAGAAATTATTTACGTGTGGGAAGGAAGGACATAAAATGAATAATTGATGAAGAAAAATGAAGAGTACTATGGAAGAAGATAAAAATGGTCCCAAGAGTCCATTTACAGTCATTTTCCGTAAATATAGGGGACCTGGCCATTACCCGAGTGAATGCCCTATTCTATAGGATATTTTCTTTGTCAAACAAGAAGCTATGTGGAAATAAATGGTTAGAGAAATGTTTAAAAAGTATTAGTGCTCCTTGTTGATGGGTTTAACTTGGAATAATTTTCTCTTGTATTTTTAACCCTGTAGTTTTCCATGTGAGAATGATATTTGAGGAAGAATTATCTTTTCTCTTGTGGATATAGTTATAAATAACCATTTGGTTTTATATGATCATTGTGATTGAAGAAATTATAAGTTATTATAAATTGGGATGAAAATGAAAGGTATGATAAAAGATTTGTGGTTAAATTATGTTATGGTTATTTTGAGGAATTTATCTCATTTTGGTAATGTTATAAAACATAGTTTTTGAATAAGGAAAACACGCAGACCGTGTGACAAACCATCGCGTCGGACAACGCTGTGGGAATCGAACCCACAACCAAAGTGAGATTGGGATTTATCGCCTACCACTGGACTACGTGAAGTCCCTGGATAGTGTGACTAATTATTTTTAGTTAAATGATTTTATTGATCAATAATAAGTTGATTTGGGTTCTTATGTCTTATCAAATGAATACCCTTGGTATAGGAAAATGATTTGGTTATTAAGTGATAAATGTTATTTTGGAAGATGTTCTTTTTTTTGGGAACACTATATGCCCAAGGAAAATAGAATACTATGGGGTTTCATTTGTCGAGTAATGGTGGATTTTTATCTACGTTTTGAGTGATTTGGTTTATTTATGGAAATAATTAACCTATAATAGAGAATATGTGATGAGGTTAATTACTTTTAAGTATATAACTTTAATAGTAATTAATGACATTTGGAGATACAATTTAACGTGTAAGACTACATTCTTATAACTTTTGAGTTTGAACATTAGTTTGGATTATATTGAAGGATTTTAATGACAATTTATTATTGAGTGGTATTTATTTAACTTTGGGGTATTGATAGTTTATTTTTAGAAATTAAGATTAGTTGTTTTTCTCTAATGGCATATCCGTTTGGGGGGGGGGGTCATAAGATATTATACTAACCATTTTGGTTTTGATTAATCTCTAATGACAATGTAAATATATAGTTTATCCTATATGGATCATTTTTTTCTATAGAATATTATTCTAGCTCTTTCATTGTGACCAAGTATTCTTGAATACACATTGTTCAAAAAAATGAGTTAGTGGTAAAAAGTAATTAAATAATGAAACTATACATAAAAAGTAAGTATATATCTTTATGTTCTTAGTCAATATCATAAATGAATTCCTCTTCCTTATGTAATGTAACTTAAAACAAAAAAAATTTGTCCGTTTACTTTTCCTACTGGGAGACTAAGGACCGTTTGTCCCACCACAAGTTTGAGATTTTCTTATTGCTACCATTCTCCTAATCATGTTTTCTATCCCTCTCTATCAGAACTGAGCACATAGTTTATCATCCATATCCATGTTTTCCAACATGGAATCCTAGTATGGGTTATCTTTGGTGACCTTTATACCTCTCTTCCTTTCTTTTAAAGTGATAGTTTTATTGACTCTTTTTCCGATGTGGGACTTTCCATTATATTCTCAAGCCCAATTTTTAAAAAAAAATTGTGAAGACGCAATTTATTGAAGGAGGGGAGAATGTAACACCCCAAGCTTCCACGGTACGTTTCCCTTTGAATAATGCAATGGCGTGCATTGTACGCAACTTCGAGATTCTAACACACCACAACCAATCAATCTAGCCATTATGAGTACTAATACCTAATTTTTGAAATTTTATAAATTATATATCTCAAAAAGGACTTCATTTTTGGATTCAGAATATCGAAATTAGCCTAGGGTGAAATTTCGGTACTTTTTTGATAACTTTCATATTTTGATGAATAGTGAAAATTACTAAATTTTAATTAAAAAAAAATTTTTTAATCGAAATATTTAATATTGATAAATTATGAATTTTAGTGGTTTTAAAGTATATTTATAATATATTTTTACCATTTAATTCAATGTTTTTCATTGGACATAATTTCACAATTAAACTAGACATAAACAAGTGCCAATCTTTTGATAGTTATTTTCTTATAAAAACACGCTTTTTGTTTTAACAACGGGAATTAATTTTAAATTAATTTCTACCACTTCTGTGTTTTGAATTTGGAAAAATGGATTCCATGTTTGGAATCATAATGTTCAAATTGTGTAAATAGGTAACTTTTATTTTTAGACATTTTGAATAATTATTTCAGTAAATATTTTATTTACCATGGTTAAAGGGTAAATCCTTTAAATAAGGATTAAACGATAATATTATAATAATACTAAATTACCCTAAAACGTGTCTTAACCCTAATGGTTGATACATGGCCTACCATGTGCATCTTTGGGTCTATTTTGGGACCCCATGGATCCACTTGTAAGTGATAGGGACACTTTATTTTAATTAAGTTAAAATGAATACAAAAATGACACAACCATATATCGTTTAGAAAAAAAATTGTTACATAGGGTTATATATGTTATATTTTATACTATAAATATTCATTATAAATATAAAAAGATTTCCTACATAATGATATTTTATTTATAATTTTTATACATTAAATAATTTTATTTATTTATGACAAAATGGTGATGCAGTAATTACCATAATAGTGAAAAATTAGAATAATTGATATTATAAATACCCAAATAAATATAATTTGAGACTTTTTATTAATTACACTAATATTATAGGTTAATATGACATGTTAGGAGGGATTTAATTAACTTTTTTCGAACTAATAATTCTGTTATGATTTTTACAAAAATAAATTATTGAGTAGTGTCAAAATTGACATAAAAGAGTTTTTAAAACACATATTATATAATTAATTGATATTAAATTTCTAAAAATATATTTTTCGGCCAAGAGACTTATATCATGATAGGTGTATCATTAATGGACCACTTGGGGTCTCTTGGATTTATATAGTATGTTAATTAACCATATAATATAAAAATATACAGAGACATTGTAAAAGTGAAACTAATTAACTAAGAGTTAATACTTAATGATAAGGTTAATATAATAACCCAAACCTGTCTAAATTATATTGGTTGAGTTGTTTTCAACCCGTCCCCACCTTAAACTTTAAATGATCTACTTTTTCGCTATTATAAACTGAATATGAATTTATTATAAAATAATATTTCTAGCTTTTCCAAAGGTGCCCCTCACCCCTCTTATAAAAGGGAACCCCCCCCCCCCCTTCTCATTGCTTCACACCTTCGAAGCCTTTTGGTTCGGCCAACCCCTGCCCAAATACTCTCTCAACTTCCCTAACTACAACCTATAGGCCTTAGTTTGGTCAGAAATCTAACCTATGGATCCATTTTGATCAAATCAAAAGGAAGAACCCGAAGAAGAGGTAATGATTTCACAACCCTTTTTCAAGATCCTTTCTTCTTCCACTTATTCTTTCTTTGTTATTTCTATTCTAAAATAATGAATACAGTATCTCCTATATACTTCAATATTATTATAAATATGATACAACCATATTCATTACTCTATCCACCCTTTGAATAACATGTCACCATACGTGCGTACGTACGGCTTACCGTCTCCACGTCGTGGTGTAATTGTTATTCAATAAATTACTATTTGGATGGGTATAATAATTATGTGTAATTCATGTAAATAATAAATATAACATGGTAATTATTCTTTCTATATGATATACCATCCAATTATATATTATTTTAATATCAAAAGAATGATATTGTCGCTCGTGTGTACGTACGGACTACCGTCTCCACGAACCCGATGAGATTAATTCTCTATCATATCCATTCAATTACAATTATCATTTGATGATTTAAATATAATGTTAAAGGACTTGATATCATTCTGGATATGAATAATATACAACCTATCCATGACAACCACAGCTTACGTAACAAAACATATAAAAGAAAATGAGTAAGTTAACACCTGAAACGACGATAATTCTAAGATATTATTAATAAAGCAATGTTAAAAGATCATATATGAAATCAAATTAATGAATATGATTATTTTATAATTTAATAACAATTATTTCACCATTATACATGAGGTTAGCCTACCATCGACCAAGGAAAAAGTACAAGTAAGGGGTTTCTTATATCACTTTTAATTCCGTGAGAATTCCATTGTTCACCACTTATTTATTACATGTGGTGTGTCTACTTCCCATGTTTGTATTCATTTTGTAATATAAATTAATTAATGTATATTTACATCATCATTGTATGATCCTTATTTCATGGGTGTATGTTTTCTATGTTACCAAATCAATAAGGGAATTTAAAATTTCAATTTCCACTCATTCGGCTTTACGCATACTTCATTGATTATTTTACTCCAAGATTATGTGTGGAATCCCAATTCATTTGATTATGTCATTATTTCTACTTCCCTTCTGTGGATATACTTTTTATACACATAATCACTCCATTGATAAATTCTCAAGTCATCGGTATGAACTTGATAAGAGTAATTTTTACTCAATCTCGATTTGTTGAGATAAACATCCAATTAATGGTGTTGTTTTTACAGGAATATGTGTGAATGTCCATTGATTGTTTTACACCAAATATAAAATCATATTTAGTGTATTTATATTTTTCAAACATAATTATGTCATTGATTTATTATTAACCTAAGGATACAACCTTTATTAGGGATTTCATATCAATTTACATTCCATTGAGACTTCTTTGTTCTTATACACCAAATCACTTTTATGTGGTGTATATAATGTACGTTGACATAGTATATCATGAATACATTTATTATCATTATATTACAATGTTTTGATTACCTCAATTATTTGTATTCAAGTGTCTCTTTTTTGGTTAGAAACTCTAAATAAAATACCAATTTTAAATGTTTTAATGACATATTCTTCTAAATCGTTCTCATTAATTTCCATGTTTTAAAAATGGTTTTAAGAATTTATTTATATGGACATTAATGTTTTAAAATTAAAACTCCTTTTAAAAGTTTCAATGCGGCATGGGACACTTTGATTCAAAATTCTATTTTTAAATGGCTTCCTGACAAATAGAGTGACTTTTTAATGATTTCAAGAAAAAGGGGGATATTTATCTCAAATTGTTTTGATGATAATTTTCATCTATGTAAATATCCTTCATTATTCTTGATTGAGGTTAATATAATACAATAAAATCATCCATATTGTATCGAATGAGTTATGTTTGACTGTGGATGTGTTAGTTTTATACCATTCATGGTTTGTTGATAAGTATTGACATTTCGTATGCTGGATTTAATGCGAATGTTTATTTATGTTTAAAACTTTTCATATGAGGAATGCATTGGACTTAGTAAGTGATGGGTGGAGCCCGATATAGCTCCTCGATGCATCGGTAGGTCTCATAAGACAAACTAGTATCTTGGCACAAGGCCTTGGCAAAATCTTATTTGTAGTCTTGGCACGAGGCCTTAGCTATATGGTTATGATAGTCTGCAATTATGCATTCCATCATTATGAAAGTGGTTACTGATATTGTATGTGATCATTTGACTAGTAGAACATCCATGTGAATAATTTAATGGAATTATTTCATTTTATCATTTCCATTTTATGTTGATTTTCAATTTTAAAAGGCTTTTGTTTTAGTTATAAATTGCCTCAAGTGTTTATGCTTATCATTGAAATCTTCTATTATAATGTTATCCTTACTGAGCATCCGAGCTCACCCCTTTTAATGTTTTACTTTTCCCAAGATTATGAGGAAGTAATTTATGAATGACCTGCAGGGATAGTATGAGGGGATATGAAGACATGATGTTTTTTTATGATGTAATGTAAAGATTTATGAATATATCCAGTGTTTCCAATGCTACTAAACTAATCGGTCTTTCGAGACTTCATCTTTATTTTGATCATTCCAATGTTATGTAATAATGCACCGACTCTGGGTAGCTGGGGTCGGGGCGTTACAACAATTATGCATTAATATGAATTGATAATCCCTAATAATGTTTATATATATATATATATATTTATTTATTCTTTCAATCTAGGACATCATATTATTATGTTTACAAAATTATCAAAATAATCATTGGAATATGATATTAAATGTTAATCTATGTTTATACATACTTTGAAATAATTCTAACTCAATTTGGATATACTTTTCATAGAACAGATAAGTGTTAAGTTCACTGGTTTGCATAAGTCCACCGGTATGCACATAGCTACTGATACAGACAAACAGATACAAAACTACTGATAAAGCTAAGTACACTAGTACAGAAGTTCACTGATATAGATAAAGTCACCGATATGCATAACAGCTACCGATAGAAGAAGATCTACAAATAGAATAAGTCTACTAGTATGCACAAGTTGAATGATACAGCCCTACCGATACATAGTCTACCGATAAGAAAAGGTCACTGATACGCATTCACCAGTAGAGACACACAGTTACTGATACGAAGTCCACTGATACAGAAAAACAAACTATACAACTACAAACTCTACCAATGGACTAATGTCACCAGTATAAAAGAGCTACCGACAGAAAGAGATACTAATACATAGATCTACCATTATAAAGGGTGACAACTACCGATATTGAAGAACTACTGATACAAGTTCACTGATACTAAGAGATACCGATGGAAACCAATCACTATTTATCTAAACATTAGATCTATTCGTTAATTTATCAATGGTCATATGTGATGATTTTAATGCACCTTCTATTAATTAATTATAGTGGTTGGAATTTCAGGAATCGTACCTTGTACCTGTAAAAAGGTAATCATCCCAACTATCGGAGATGAAGATATAAAAGGGAACCTCGAATGCAACCAAAAAAGATATTCTTATATACAATAGAGAGGCTACATCCTTACTCTCTATTACTGGAAGAACACTGGACATACACGAGTCCATTCATACCAGAAGAGAACACAAGATGAACATTATTCTAGGAGTGAAGAACTACAACGATATCTTCATGCACTCAAGATGATCAAAATGAACCTAAATGTCAAGGAAGAAGATGATAATATTTTTTCAGAAAAAAACTAGAGAAGGACTCAGAAGAATTTTTAATTAATCAAATGGAGTCCAGAGCTACACTTCAAATCACTAGAGCATTCTAAAACTCATATCTATTCTCTCTTAGTGATTATTTTACTTACTTTTTGAGTAGTGTGTATACTCTGTATATTCCATACACACACTGTCTCCTGTGCTAAACTGAAGTATTTCTAAATCCTCACACAAACTTTTCCTTATACTCTTGTATCCCACTGTGGATAGTGGTAGAGGTCATGTGTGACCTGGATAGCCTGTGTGCTATTGTTTTGTTTCCCATATAGAACTGTGGTAGAGGTCAGAGAACCTGTAAAGTCCTTGTACTGTTGTTAACCCCGATCCAGGGTATTGATCAAAGTTTATATAAAATATTTGAGAGGACTAAGTCTCATCTTGAGACTGAACCACTTGGTTATATCTCTTGTGCTTTTTTATTTTGTTTTAAACTATATAGAATATTCTGATGCTAAGTACTTTAACTATAAATCTATTTTAAAGTAAATCTGATAGTTGAACAAACAAGTGTTTATAACTTTTTTCAGTCAGTAAGTTAGTTTCAAAAGTTAACTAATCTTTAGATTGAGTTAACCAAGAAATAATCAATCTCTTGAGAAACTAATTGAAAACTTACCATCATTATAAATTCACTATAGTTTAATTTTTATTAAATTTGGGGGATTTTAATCATAAATTTTTTAACAGAAGTTCTAATTGGAACTCAATTCACCCCACTCTTGAGTGTCCACTCTTACCAATATTTGGTATCTGAGGGTTGTCTGTTTGTTAATAAAGGATTTCCAAATACACTATTTTTTCAACTGTGATTTTAGTTGTATCTTAAATATCATAAATTTTTGTTAGTTCTAAATTTTATCTCTTTAAATATATTTTATAAAATATAATCATGGTTAATTGACTAGAAGGTTCTTCTACCAACAGGTCACCATTCTTTAATGGTGTTAATTATTCCCATTGGAAACGTAAAATGAAAATTCATTTAGAACTTATGGGACTTGACATCTAGACTACTGTATAGACTCAGTATAAGATTCAAGAAACTGAAAGAAATAATTGGTATGAACCTACAAAAAAAATATTAATATAATAATTATAATGAAATTAATGTCATGTATTGTGCTTTAGGAGAAGAAGAATTTAATCGAATATCTTCTTATAAAACTGCTTTTGAAATTTGGGATACTTTGGAATTTACCATCAGGGAACAACCAATGTTAAAGAAATGATATTGAACAAATACACTATTAAATATGATAATTTTAAAATGAAGCCTAATGAACCTATTTCTGACATGTATCTCAGGTTCAACTTAATTTTACATACAATGAGCTCAATGGGAAAAGTTGTTCCTGCAAAAGAGAAAATCATGAGGATACTAAGATGTCTACCAAAAAGAATGAGAGGCACATTAGTCTCAATAAGAGAATCATGTGAGATAATTTCGATGCATGTTAATGATCTGATTGGTATGTTGATGATGCATGAAGATGAAGTGAAGGTAAACAAGGAGGAAGATGATGAAACAAATATGAAGTCGGTGGCATTTAAGTCTACTTCTTCAAAGATCAAGGGCAAGGAGAAATCTCACATACCCAGTGAAATCTCAAAAAGTGAAGGTTCATATTCTGATAGTGATGAAGAGATGGATCAAATAGCCATGAGATTTAAGAAATTATATAGGAAGAAGAAATTCATCAGAAAATAAAAGTACAATTGAAAGTATGATCAACGAGTTAATTGGAAGTAAAATTGGAAGAAATATGACAAGGATGATGAGATAGTGTGCTATGAATGCAAAAGGAAAAGACACATTAAGTCTGACTGTCCAAAGATAAAGTTCAAGAATAAATATGAATACAAGGACAAAAAATATAAGAAAGACATGAAGGCAACATGGAGTGCTTCAGAAGATATCACAACTAAATCTGAGACTTCTGATTCTGAAAATAATCATGTCAACATGTGTTTCATGAAAAACACACTTGAGGTAACATTGGATACTCCTGATTTAAGTTATTATTATTCTGTAGATGATTCTAAATATGAAAATATGTCTAGTGAATAATTATTTTAATATTGTAATATGGTAGAAGAAACCTGCAATGAGCTCAATGACAAGTATAAGACCTTGATGATATAGCATGCTTTTACCAGTTCTATTAAATCTGCACTTGATATTGAAAAGGAAAATAATGCTCAATTACTCAAACAAAATACTGAACTAAAATTTTCTAATGAGCAATGTAGAAAAGAATTAGAAAAGTTAATGAATTGAGAGAACACTCTATCTCAAATGCTTGGAAAACAAGTGGCACCAAAGTACACCACTGGAATAGGCTATCATCCTGGACAGAGAAAGATTACTAAAAATAGATTTATTCCCAAATCTGGAGAGAATGCTGTTAGTTCTAGTTCTGGATATTCATATGCTTCAACTAGTTATTCACATAGTTATAGATCAAATAATGTTTATCTTTCAAAATATATTGATTCTATAATTTTTATGAGACTTATAAGGAAAATTTGGTTACCTGAAGCTTTTCTTGATAACCTGTCTGGACCCAAGAAAATCTGGGTACCAAAATCATTTTCTGTTTAAAAATATTTTGTAGGAAACCTGCTTGAATATTTCCTGAAAGAAGATATGGTACTTGGATAGTGTATTTTCAAGATATATGATTGAATATTACCCATGCTTCATGATTCGAATCATGATTGATAGAGGACATGTCACCTTTGGTGATAATTCAAAAGAAAAAATCATCGTCTTAGGCTAGATTGGCAATACAGATTTAGTTTTAATTTCTATAGTATTATTTGTTAATGGAATTAAATATAATTTGTTAAGTATTTCTCCTTTGTTTGATGATGGTTTCAATGTTAAATTTGAAATTTATTCTTGTCATGTTTTTAATTCTAAAAATATTTTATTATTTTCTGCCTTAAGAAATGAAAATGTCTATACAGTTGATTTGAATTATTTAGCCAAACAAAATGTTACTTGTTTAAATTCTTTTCATAAATAATCTTGGCTATGGAACAGAAGATTAGGAATCTGAAATATTCATTCACTTAGAAAATTTACTAAGAAGAATTTAGTTAGAGACCTACCTCAACTAAAACTCCCATCAAAAAAAGTTTAAACTCCTTGTCAAAAGGGAAAGCAACATAAAATTTCATTCCAATTAAAGAAATAAGTTTCAACTTCTCAATCTCTCTAGTTGGTTCACATTGACTTTTTTGGAACTTCTATAGTTTCTGGTTTAAATGGGAAGCACTATGTCTATGTCCTAGTATATGACTTTTCTAGATACACTTGGGTATACTTTCCTGCTCACAGAAGTGAAGCCTCTTATTATTTTATGAAATACTCCAAGTCTGTAGAGAACCTTAGTGGACTTATGATTAAGACCTTAAGATGTGATCATGGAAGTGAGTTTGAAAATCATGAGTCTGAATCTTACTACTCACACAATGGCTATAGTCACAACATTTCTACCCATATGACACCTCAATAGAATGGTATAGTAGAAAGAATGAATATAACCCTTCAAGAAATTTCAAGAAATATGATTAATGATTCTGATTTATCTATTTATTTCTACGGTGAAGCTGTGAATATAGCTTGTTATATTATAAATAGATTCTTGATTAGACATGTTCTAAAATACACCCCTTATAAACTGTGGAATAATAGGAAGCCTAAATTTAGTTACTTCAGAGACTTTGGTTGCAAATTATTTATTCTAAATACTAAGGATAATTTGACAAGTTTGCTTCTAAAAGTGAAGAGGGAATCTTTCTAGATACTCTGTAACTATTAAATCGTATAGAGTCTTTAATAAAATAACCAAATGTGTGGAAGTATCAATTCACATCAAATTTGATGAAACTGACCCACAAGAACCCAAATCAGCCATTGAAAATCTTGAAGAAGATCTGTCTATTCTGGACCTTAATGATAAAATCAGTGAACCTGTTGTAAAGACAACCAGTTCTGGACATATATAAAAATCTACTTCTGGTGAACCCGAACCTAGAGAAGAACATGAAATTTCTAGTCATACCTTTACTAGATCAACAAGGATTCTAAGGAATCATCGATTAGATGCTATTGATGGTAATCATGATAAAGGTACAAAGACTAGAGATTCTCTAAGAAATAAGGTTGAAAATCAAGCCTTTATTTCACCGTTAGAACTTATAAATATCAATGATGCAATCAATGATGAATTTTGGGTAATGGATTTTCAAGAAGAATTAAGTCAATTTGAACGAAACAAAGTCTGAGAATTAGTTGAAGGACCTAAGGACACTTTGACCATAGGTACTAAATGGGTTTTTAGAAATAAATGTGATGAGTCAGGAAACATAGTTAGAAACAAAGAAAGGCTAGTTTCACAAGGGAATAGTCAATAGTAAGGAATAGACTATGAGAAAACATTTGCACCTATAGCTAGATTAGAATCTATTAGTATTCTACTCGCATATACTGCTCATATGAATTTCAAGTTATATAAAATGGATGTTAAAAGTGATTTTCTAAATGGTTTTATAATTGAAGATGTTTTTGTTGGACAACCACCTGGATTTACTAATCATCATTTTACAAATCTAGTTTTTACGATCTATAAAGATTTATATGGTTTGAAACAATCCCCACGAGCTTGGTATGATAGTCTAAGTAATTTTCTTATTTCAAAAGGTTTTTCTAAAGGGATTTCTGATCCATCTCTTTTTATTCAATGAATTTCCATAGATGTTTTGATAGTGAAAATCTATGTTGAAGATATTATTTTTGGCTCTTCTAAAAAGGCTTTGTGTATTGATTTTTCAAAGAGTATGAAAAATGAATTTGAAATGCGTTTAATGGGAGAACTCAAATATTTTCTTGGATTTCAGGTTTTTCAAAACTAAAATGGTATTATTTTTAATCAAGGTAAATATACAATGGATATTCTGAAACATTTTGGTTTGGACAGTAATAAGGGAAGTGATACACCTATGAGTGTAATGCCCCGACCCCAGTTTCCCAGAGTCGGTTCATTATTACATGACATTGGCATGATCATAAGAAATATCAAATCTCGAAAGACTGATTGGTTTAGTAGCCTTGGAAACACTTGATATATTCATAAGTCTTACATTACATCATAAAAATGAAAACTACAGCAACATATTTTCTTTATATTCCACACTCATATCCCCACATACTATCCCTGCAGGTTATTCATAAATTACTTCTTCATATCCTGGGAAAAATAAAACAAAGAAAATGGGTGAGCTCAAATGCCCAGTAAGGATAACAATATAGAGGAAACTTTCATAAATATGAATAAACATTTAAGGCAATGTATAACTAAAACAAATGCCTTTTAAACTTGAACTTCATCGTAGTATGGCAAGAATAAAATGAAATAATGCCATTTACTTATTCACATGGATATTCTAATAATCGAATAATCACATGCAATATCAATAACCACTTTCATAATGATGGAATGCATAATGCTAGACTATCATAACCACATAGACAAGGCCTCGTGCCAAGACTACAAATAATATTTTTCCAAGGCCTTGTGCCAAGACACTAGTTTGTCTCATGAGACCTACCGATGCATCGAGGAGCTATAGCGGGATCCACCCGTCACATCACAAAAACTTCAAAACAATATGGAAGTTTTGTATCATAATAAATCAACTTCAAATAAATTTAGAATTCATCAAAGGATGTTGACATAGATGAAATCAAAACTATTTGAGAGAAATATATCTTTTTTTGAAATCATTTAAAAGTCACACGTTTATTAAAGAAGTAATTTGAAAGATATTTTTGGATCAAAGTGTCCCATACCACTTTGAAACTTTTGAAAAGAAATATCTTTTAAAAAAATTCATGTCCATATAAATAAATCATTAAAATCATTTTGAAAACATGGACATTAATTAAAAAGATTTATAAAGATAAATCTTTAAAACATTTAAAATTCTGATTTTAATAAAGAGTACCTTTAAAAAAATCTTAAAATATTCATTTTGAAATCGTTTAAAAGTCACATAATTATAAAATAAAAATTTTAATCTGAAAATAACATTATAATATTGTAAGGGGAGCTTCAAAAAGTTTATAACGGCGGAAAATAGCCACACCCGTCGTATAAGTTAAAAACAACATTCTTACCTTAATTCTGTCGAAAAGGTTAAAAAGGGCCTTGTTTGGAAAACGATGGAAAGATTCCTTTATAAACTTCTTATAAAAAGTCAAAAAAGTGTATAAATGTCTCTAACCACTATTCTGTAAAATAGTAATAATGTTTTGAAATACACTTTCAAGAAACATGGATGTGGATGATAAAGAGGTCCCAGTAGATAATTACGTATAAACAACCTCAGATAATGAAGAGATTGTGAGATAACCCTTACCATGTACTTTTCCTTGGTTGGGGGTAGTTCAACCACCTGTATAATGGTGAAATAATTGTTATTAAATTATTCAAGAATCATATACATTAATATGATATCATATATGATCTTTTAACATTGATTTGTAAATAATATCTTAGTATTATCATTGTTTCGGGTGTTAACTTGCTCGTTTTCTTTTATATGTTTTGTTACGTAAGTCATGTTTGTCATGGATAGGTTGTATCTTAATCATATCCAGAATGATATCAAGTCCTCAGATAGTATTATTAATCATCAAATGAGAATGATACTTGAATGGATATGATGGAGAATGAATCTCATCGCGTTCATGGAGACGGTAGTCCGTACGTACGCACGAGCAACAATATAATTCTTTTGATATTAAAATAATATATAATTTGATGTTATATCATATATACATAATAATTATCACGGTATATTTATTATTTACATGAATTACACATCATTATTATACCCATCCAAATAATAATTTATTGAATAACAATTACACCACGACGTGGAGACGGTAAGTCGTACGTACGCGCATATTGTGACATGTTATTCAATGGATGTATAGAATACTGAAATATGGTTGTAAAAAGATTATAATAACATCAAAGTATATATAATATACTGGAGTTATTATTGTAGAATGGTAATAACAAAGAAGGAATAACTGGAAGAAGAAAGGAACTTGAAAAAGGGTGGTGAAATCATTACCTCCTCTTCAGGTTCTTCCTTTTGATTTGATAAAAAGGGCACCTTAAGATGGATTTATGACTAAAGGAATGCCTCTAGGATTATGTGAGGGATTTTGAGAGAGTATTTGGTAAGAGTTTGGCCGAACCAAAAGGCTTTGAAGGTGTGAGTTAATGAGAAGCGATAGTGCCCTTTTATAATAGGGGTGAGGGGCACCTTTGGAAAAGCTAGAAATATTATTTTATAATAAATTCATATTCGATTTCTAATGTCTCCAAAGTGGATTATTTAATGGTTAATGTAGGGATTGGTCAAAAACCACTAAACCAATATAATTTAGACAGTTTTGTGTCATTATATTAAACTTATCATTAAGTATTAACTCTTAGTTAATTAGTTTCACTTTTACAGTGCCTCTTTGTATTTTTATATTATATGGTTAATAAACATACTATATACATCCAAGCGACCCAAAAGTGGTCCATTAATGATACAAATATCATGATATAAGTCTCTTGTCCTAACCATAGATTTTTAGGAATTTAATATCAATTAATAATATAATATTTGTTTTAAAAACTCTTTTATGTCAATTTTGACACAATTCAATAATTGATTTTTTTAAAACTCATAACAGAATGATTACTTCTAACAAAGTTAATTAAGTAAATACTAACATGTCATATTAACTTTTAAAATTAGTTTAATTCATAAAAAGTCTCAAATTATATTTATTTCTGTATTTATTATATCAATTTTTTTAATTTTTCACTATTAAGGTAATTACTGCATCATCATTGTGTCATAAATAATTAAATATATTTAATGTCTAAAAATTATAAATAAAATATCATGATGTATTAAATCGTTTTAGCTTTCTAATGAATATTTACAATCGAATTTATCTTATGCATAACCCTATATTAAAAATGTTTTAGTAAATAAACTTTGATTTTAACTCTTTTAACTCTTCTTTGAATTAAATAATAATAAATGTCCTAATCTAATCCATGTGGACCTAAAGGATAATATTTTATTCCTAAGGTTAGTTTTGGTCAATTTAAGCTTATCCAATAGAATTAGGACCCATGTTATGGTAATATTAATATCATTTTTATCCTTAATTACCCTATTTACTTTTAACCTTGGTAAATAAATGTAAAAAGTTACTATTCACCAAAAATTATTTTCATCTCAATGAACCACATTTTACTCCTTGATATTAACTGTGTCTCTCGGATTTTCGAAATTCCACTCACAGAAGAGGTAAAATTAAGTTTTATGAATATTTCAGTTTTTTAACCACCACTTAGTGGTTTCACTATTCATCAAAAAATGAAAGTTTCCAAAAAAATACCAAAAATTAGGCCTAAGCTATATTTGATATTATGAATTCAAAAATAATTTCTATTTTACCAAATTCAGAACATATCAGTTACATTAATTAATTTAATAATTAATTCTCGTCGTCAAAACAAATAGCGTGTTTTTAAGAGATAATAACTATCAAAAGATTGACACTTTTTTATGTCTGGTTTAAATGTGAAATTACATCAAATGACAAACATTGTATTAAATGGTAAAAATATATTCTAAATATATTTTAGAACCACTCAAATTAATAATTTATCACTATTAATTATTTCTATTAAAAAGGTTGTTTTTAATTAAAATTTTGTAATTTTCACTATTCATCAAAATATGAAAGTTATCCGAAAAGTACCAAAATTTCACCCTAAGATAATTTCGATATTATGAATCCAAAAAGGAAGTCTATTTCAAATGATAAAATTTATAAAATTTCAAAAGGTAGGTATTACTATTCATAACGGCTAGTTTGATTGGTTGTGGTCTGTTAAAATCTCAAAGTTGCGTACAATGCACGCCATTGCATTATTCAAAGGGAAACGTACCATGGAAGCTTGGGATATTTCATTGTAAATTTTTGATGTCCCCATTCTAAAAAGTAAATTTATTTAGTTAAATTGAATATATAAAAGTTTAAAATATTGTATTTAAAAATGGTTCACTATTAAAAGTATGTAAAAGTGAAATACTAAAAATGACATTGTTCTTACATTATGTCTAAGAAACTCATAATATGGATTATAAAATTATATGGATTATATAATGTTCAAAATTTAGTTAATATTATTCATAACCTCTTTTTAACGGCTAGTTTGGTAAGTCATGGTGCGCTTGAAGTCGATGTTGCGTGTAGTGCAAGTTATTGAATTATTTTGAAGAAATAATGCACTATGAAATCTTGGGGTGTTACATTATCCCCTCCTTCAATAAATTGTGTCCTTGAAATTTGAAACTGTTCTTCGAAAATAAAATGTTGCAAATTGAAAATATCATTGTGGGAAAACCCACATCAGAAATTGGGTTAATAAAAATTAGTCTTAATTTGAGGAAAAGGCAAATGAAAGGTTCACCACCAAATTATGATCTCGATTAAGAGAACATTGGTGGAAATTAGAGACATATAATTGGAGGAAAAACGTAAATATTTATAGGTAGTGATTGAGGTCATCAATCACAAACAAGTGTAAATTTAGGGCCTTAAATTCATCAATCTATGATGATTTAAAATTCCATCGGTTCAACAAAACATATGGTACTAGGATAACACATTTTTTTGTTTTAAGATCCTTTCACTAAAGTATAAGAATTAATTTCTTCATTGAATAAGAGAAGAAGAAAAAAATATATACTTGAGAAGTAGAGTCTCGTTCTTTAACTATGTTCTACCACAAACTCATCTTTCACTCGAAAAGATAATAGTATTCAGAAATAATATTATATTTATCCTATTCGTATAGGGTTCAAAAAAAATGAATTTTATAATTCATCTAACAGAACCATTAAAAAACATTATTCAATCTAGGACATCACGTGGGTCAGTGGTAGGTGATACACCCTTGTCGCCCTTCGGTTGTGGGTTCTAGTCTCGTGGCCTTTCCAGACGTGACGGGTTTCCGCCCGACCTCCGAGTTGTCTTTTTTATGGAAATACAAATATAATCTCAAACTGGACTTATCCAAAATACTTCTGTCCAAACACACAGTCCAAAATTTATAAGGCAGGTAAATATAATGAAGATCATTTTTTCCATGTAATAGCATGTGAACACCTTCGTCATGTATTCTTTTGAAACACTGCAACATCCTAAAATACCATAAAATGTTATTGATTATGTCCATGATCCCTTATTACTTATAGAATACTGGACATACTGATTCTATCCAAAAATGTTGTAAACTCCATCAATGATGGAATATACAAATCATTAATCAGTTCCAAGGTAGTCAAGAATATCCAATATAATTTATCCAAATCAATCATGTATTATTCCAAAATTACTTCCTCGGTATTAGAACCATATTATGGATTAACTTTCTATCAAACATATATTTTCCAAAAATGTAACCCGCTATTGAGTCACTTTTCTTGGTTCCACACAATCTCAAGTCCTTAATGAAATAGTACTACAGTACAATCCTTATAAACTCCATAATTATTATAACATGTACATGGTTGATACAACACCCAAAGGACATATCAACATAAGAACTCTAATCATTCCTCTTCATATTTGGGAGTATCATAACTTGATTATTATCCAATAGCATCATTTGCAGCAAAGTCTGATTACTAGGACATAGGTTCGCATAGTGTCCACACTCCTTGCAAATGATGCATTGTACATTTGAAACCATTTTCTTACCCTTTCAATCACGTACTTTGTGTCATTTTCCTCCACACTTATAACATACTCTCATTCCCTTCAAGAATTTTCCAAGGTGATTCTTTCCACAGTTATCACATATGGGAAAATCCTTCTTTACCTTCTTCCGTTTATCTGTCCTTCTCTCTACCATCCTTTCCTTCTCTGGATTCCCTTCAAAGCCATAGGACTCCGAGAATTCTTTCCATATCTTATCAACCCGTGATACTATTTCTTCATATGATGATAATACGTGGGAGACTATTTCCCTTCTAAATCCTAGATTAAGACCATGAAAGATATGATCCTCCTTACTCTTTGGATCATGCGTATTTTTGGAGTTCTCATTCCTTCTATTGGGCGCCATTTCTAAACAATGTCACAAACTAGACCAGTTTATGAATCAAAATACATAATTTCATACTTATAAAACACTTTACATAAATTGAAATATATATGGATATAATCCATAATCATGAAAATGTTTTCATTGAGAAAGTGAATACTCATAAACCCTTCATAATTATTTGTAAAGAATATGAGAGTTATCATAAGCATATCCCTCAGGAGTGTAGTAACCAAAAGTGCAGCAAGGCCCGTTGTCATGGACCAGTTTCTGTTCGAGTCTATCTCAAAGAGATGTTTTTGGGTTTTACCCCTAGGTACATCTGTGTCAGAGCCTCCTCTACCTGCTCATATCCAGACAGGGATGTATTTCTCGGAAAACTCACAAAATCTCTACAATACCAAAATTATAGGAGGTTCTTCTATACTAATCCTCAAAATTCATCTTAAATCTATGTGATCTAATCATAGTTTATCTAAATCTAGCTTCCAAGGATTGTACTAAACTTCCTCTAATACCAACTGTAATGCCCCGACCCCAGTTACCGAGAGTCGGTGCATTATTACATAACATTGGAATGATCACAAAAAGATCAAATCTCGAAAGACCGATTGGTTTAGTAGCCTTGGAAACACTAGATATATTCATAACTCTTACATTACATCATAAAAATGAAAACCACAACAACATATTTTCTTTATAGTCCACACTCATATCCCCACATACTATCCCTGTAGGTTATTCATAAACTACTTCTTCATATCTTGGGAAAAATAAAACATAGAAAATGGGTGAGATCAAATTCCCAGTAAGGATAACAATATAGCAGAAACTTTCATAAAAAAGAATAAACATTTAAGGCAATGTATAAATAATAAAAAAGCCTTTTAAACTTGAAAATCAACATAGTATGGAAAGAATAAAATGAAATAATGTCATTTACTTATTCACATGGATATTCTACTAATCGAATAATCACATTCAATATCAATAACCACTTTCATTATGATGGAATGCATAATGCCATACTATCATAACCACATAGCCAAGGCCTCGTGCCAAGACTACAAATAAGATTTTTCCAAGGCCTTGTGTCAAGACTCTAGTTTGTCTCATGACACCTACCGATGCATCGAGGAGCTATAGTGGGCTCCACCCATCACATATTAAGTCCAATTCATTCCCATATGAAAAGGGTCAAACATAACATAAACATTCGTATTAAAATTAGTATAAGAAATGTAAATACTTCATCCATAAACCACGAATGGTATAAGAATAACACATCCATAGTCAAACACATCACAAAAACATCAAAAAAGTATGGAAGTTTTGTATAATAATAAATCAACTTCCAATAAACATAAAATCCATCAAAGGATGCTGACATAGATGAAATCAAAACTATTTGAGAGAAATATCTCTTTTTTTGAAATCATTTAAAAGTCACACATTTATTAAGGATGTAATTTAAAAGATATTTTTGGATCAAAGTGTCCCATCCCACTTCGATACTTCTGAAAAGAAATATCATTTCAAAACATTCATTACCATATAAATAAATCATTAAAATCATTTTGAAAACATGGAAATTAATTAAAAAGATTTAGAAAGATAGATCTTTAAAACTTTTAAAATTCTGATTTTGATAAAGTGTACCTTTCAGAAATTATAAAAATATTCATTTTGAAATAATTTAAAAGTCACATAATTATAAAATAAAAGATTTACTTTGAAAATATCCTTATAACCTTGTATGGGAAGCTTTAAAAATTTTATAACGGCTGAAAATAGCCGCACCTTCCATATAAGTTAAAAAAACATTCTTACCTTAATTCTGTAAAAAAGGTTAAAAAGAAACTTGTTTGGAAAACGACGGAAGGATTACTTTATAAACTTCTTACAAAAAGTCAAACAAGGGTATAAATTACATTAACCCCTATTCTGTAAAATAGTATGAATGTTTTGAAATACACTTTCAATAAACATGGATGTGGATGATAAAAATGTCCCGGTAGATAATTACGTATAAACAACCTTGGATAATGAAGAGATTGTGAAATAACCCTTACCTTGTACTTTTCCTTGGTTGGGGGTAGGTTAACCTCCTGTATAATAGTAAAATAATTGTTATTAAATTATACAATAATCAGATACATTAATATGATATCATATATGATTTTTTAGCTTTTATTTGTTAATAATATCTTAGTATTATCGTTGTTTCGGGTGTTAACTTACTCATTTTATTTTATATGATTTGTTACATAATTCGTGTTTGTCATGGATAGGTTGTACCTTATTCATATCCGGAATCATATCATTTCTTTAGATACTATTATTAATCATAAAATGAGAATTACACTTCAATGCATACAATGGAGAATGAATCGCATCGCATTCGTGGAGACGGTAGTCCGTACGTACGCACGAGTGACAATATCATTCTTTTGATATTAAAATAATATATAATTTGATGGTATATCATATATACGGAAAAATTATCATGTTATATTTATTATTTACTTGAATTACATATCATTTTTATACCCATCCAAATAATAATTTATTGAATAACAATTACACCACGACGTGGAGACGGTAAGCCGTACGTACGCACGTATGGTGACATGTTATTAAAAGGATGGATAGAATTCATAAATATGGTTGTAAAGAGTTTATAATAACATCTATGTGTATATAATATACTGGAGTTATTATCTTAGATTGGTAATAACAAAGTAATAAGAAGTGAAAGAAGAAAGGAACTTGAAAAAGGGTGGTGAAATCACTACCTCTTCTTCGGGTTCTTCCTTTTCATTTGATCAAAAGGGCTCCTTAATATGGATTTCTGACTAAATTAAGGCCTCTAGGATGATGTGAGGGAAGTTGGTACAGTATTTGGGCAGGGTTTGGCTGAACCAAAAGGCTTTGAAGGTGTGAGTTAATGAGATGGGATAATGTCCTTTTATAAGAGGGGTGAGGGGAACCTTTGGAAAAGCTAGAAATATTATTATATAATAAATTCATATTCGGTTTATAATGGCTAAAAAGTGGATAATTTTAAGTATAAGGTGGGGATGGGTCGAAAAACACTCAACCAATAGAATTTAGACAGGTTTGGGTCATTATATTAAACTGATCATTAAGTATTAACTCTTAGTTAATTAGTTTCACTTTTACAATGTCTCATTGTATTTTTATGTTATATGGTTAATAAACTTACTATATACATCCAACAGACCCTCATGTGGTCCATTAATGAAACAAATATCATGATATAAGTCTCTTGGCCGAACCTTATATTTTTAGAAATTTAATATCAATTAATAATATAATATTTGTTTTAAAAACTCTTTTATTCAATTTTGACACTATTCAATAATTTATTTTTGTAAAACTCATAACAGAATGATTACATCAAGAAAAGTTACTTAAGTCAATACTAACATGTATTATTAACTTTTAAAATTAGTTTAATTCATAAAAAGTCTCATATAATATTTATTTGGGTATTTATAATATCAATTATTTTAATTTTTCACTATTATGGTAATTACTGCATCATCATTGTGTCATAAATAAATTAAATTATTTAATGTCTAAAAATTATAAATAAAATATCATTATGTAGGAAATATTTTTATATTTCTAATGAATATTTACAATTGAATATATCTTATGCATAACCCTATATTAAAAATGTTTTAGTAAATAAACTTTGATTATAACTCTTTTAACTCTTCTTTGAATTAAATAATAATAAATGTCCTAATCTAATCCAAGTGGACCTAAATGATAATATTTTATTCCTAAGGTTGTTTTTGGTCGAATTAAGCTTATCCAAAAGAATTAGGACATATGTTAGGTTAATATTAATATCATTTTTACTCTTTATTACCCTATTTACTTTTAACCGTGGTAAATAAAAGTAAAAAGTTACTATTCACCAAAAATTATTTCCATCTCATTGAACCACATTTTACTCCTTGATATTAACCATGTCTCTCGGATTTTTGAAATTCCACTCACAGAAGCGGTAAAATTATGTTTTATGAAAAATTTAGTTTTTTAACTACCACTTAGTGGTTTCACTATTCATCAAAAAATGAAAGTTTCCAGAAAAATACCAAAAATAAGGCCTAAGCTATATTTGATATTATGAATTCAAAAATGAGGCCCATTTCACCAAATTCAGAACATATCAGTTTCATTAATTAATTTAATAATTAATTCTCGCCATCAAAACAAATAGCGTGTTTTTAAGAGATAATAACTATCAAAAGATTGACACTTGTCTATGTCTGGTTTTAATGTGAAATAACATCCAATGAAAAGCATTGTATTAAATGGTAAAAATATATTCTAAATATATTTTAAAACCACTCAAATTAATAATTTATCACTATTAATTATTTCGATTAAAAATGTTGTTTTTAATTAAAATTTAGTAATTTTAACTACTCAACAAAATATGAAAGTTATCCGAAAAGTACAAAAATTTCACCCTAAGCTAATTTCAATATTATGAATCCAAAAATTTAGTCCATTTCTGAAGATAAAATTTATAAAATTTCAAAAAGTGGGTATTACTATTCATAACAGCTAGTTTGATTGGTTGTTGTATGTTAGAATCTCGAAGTTACGTACAATGCACGCCATTGCATTATTCAAAGGGAAACGTACCATGGAAGCTTGGGATGTTTAATTGTAAATTTTTGATGTCCCCATTATAAAAAGTAAATTCATTTAGTCAAATTGAATATATAAAAGTTTAAAATATTGGATTTAAAAAGGTTTCACTATTAAAAGTTTGTAAAAGTGCAATACTACAAATGATTTTGTTCTTACATTATGTCTAAGAAACTCATAATATTGATTCTAAAATTATAAGGATTATATAATGTTTAAAATTCAGTTAATAATATTCATAACCTCTTTTTAATGGCTAGTTTGGTATGTCATGATTCCCTTGAACTCGGTGTTGCGTGTAGTGCAAGTTATTTATTTATTTTGAAGAAATAACGCACTATGAAATCTTGGGGTGTTACAATGAGTACAATCTGTAAGTTGGAAAATGTTGAATCTAAGAAACCAGTTGATCAAACAACTTATAGATGTATGATTTGTAGTAAACTTTACCTTAGGTATAGTTGACCGGATATTATGTTTAATGTGTGTATGTGTGCAAGATTTCAAGCTAATCTGAAAGAGTAACACTTTCTTGGAGTTAAAAAAATTTCAAATATCATAAACATACTAATTACTTAGTATTATTTTATCCAAAAGGAAAATATTTTGATTTAATAAGTTATTCAGATGCTAACATTGTTGGTTTCAAGTTAGATATAAAAAGAACTTCTGGAACATTTTATATTCTTGGTAAGTCCCTAGTATCTTGGTGTAGTAAAAAGCATAACTCTGTGGCATTGTCTTCAGCAGAAGTAGAGAACTTTTCTACTGGTAGTTTTTGTGCACAAATTCTGTTGATGAAACATACTTTGTTGAAATATGGATATCAGTTTAGACATGTCTCTATAAATTGTTATAACACTAGTGCTATTAATATCCCTAAGAATCATGTGTATCACTCTAGGACCAAACACATTGATGTAAGTCACCACTTTCTGAGAGATCATTACCAAAATGGTGATATTACTCTTTAATTTATAGGTACTGAACATCAATTAGCTGACATTTTCCCCAATCCTTTATGTTCATATAGGTTAAGTTACATTAGACATGAGTTAGGTATGATAGACTGTGGTTAGAAACCTCGCCATTGGAATCCTCACCGTTAGAATCCTCGCTGTTATAAACCATAGTGTTACAAACCTCACTGTTAGAAACCTAACTATTAGAAACATAACTATTACAAACCTCACTGTTAGAAACCACACCGTTAGAAACCTCACCAATAGAAATTTCATCGTTAGAAACCTCATTGTTAGAAACCTCACCGTTAGAAACCTCAAGGTTAGAAACCTCAGCGTTAGAAACCTCACCATTAGAAACCTCAATGTTATACTTCACTAGTATGATCCTCAACGCTATACCTCACTGTTAGTGGAAATCACCATTAGGAATCCTCACCGGTATACCCTACCGTTAGGATTACGCTAGTTTTAAACTTCTGTATCTTTTTCCACCTAAATATGTATCGTTTATATTTTACTTATTATGGTTTATTTTTTTATTTTTTTATTCCTAAATGATAAAACATATGATCTGACCTCTCTCAATCCACCTCGAACCCTTTTCCTTCAAGCTTTAGCTCTAAAATCCTTCAAACCCTATGCCTCGCGATTCACAAAATGGAAAGAGTGAATAGACCATCAATCACCGAGAATGATGATGAGCTGAGTTCCAAGAGACTCAAAGGAGAGTCTAGTGGTGGAAGTGAAGTAAAGAAACCAACAAATCTGTATCTTGTTCAAGGGTAAATATTAGTTGAGAAAGAGCTATGCGCAGAATTGTTGATTTCTAGTAAGACTTTAGTTCTCGAAGTACTGGAAGATCAAAATTGGGTAGAATGATTCTCAAACAACAATGGCCCCTATTATCTAAAGCTGTTAAAATAATTTTATGATTTTGTTCATTTTGAAAAATCAGAAGCTGAGAAAAGAATGGTTTCATTTGTGAATGGAAAGGAAATAGTTTTTTCCTCTGTTGAATGGACTGAATGCTTCAAAGTCCCACATGAAGTAGTTTTTAGATATTTATCGAAATCAGTACCTCCTACCAGTGACATCTTTGAATATGAAGCTGCTTTGGAAGAATTAACAGGAGATGGTACACCAAGAAAAGTGGTTTCTACAGAAATGGATGAAGAGAAATGGTTACTGTTCAAGTTCATTCAGCATGTGCTAAGTCCAAGAAGAGGGGACTTTGAAAATATGAAATATGAAGATATATTTTTGCTGCATCTGTTAAGACAAGGTGTTAATGTGAATCTATGTATACTTTTAATGACTCAGATTGAGGATATGACTAGGCCCAAATCAATATCCAATGCATTATTCTTTGCAAAGTTAATTTCAGTTATGATCGAAGTGAAGGTAGTATCTAAGTCTCAGGATGAGACAGTAGTGGTAAGGGAACAATTTTTGCGTCACTAGCACTGTCTGTAAATACATGGAGATAAATTTGAATCCATGGAGAGGAGAATGGGTTAGTGATGATGAGAAGCTATATGATAATTTTAATCCTTTGGATAATCCTTCTAGGCCTAAGGATGTAAGGGATCCAGGTCTAAGACCTGATGAAGAGGAACCTCAGTATAGTGATGATACAGATGAAGATGATACCTATGTTGCTGATGGAAGGGATCTGGACATGCCTCCAAGTCATGTTGCTGAAATGTTATCATCTAGAAAAGAAACAGTCATGGAAGAGATAAATGAAGAAGCACCTGTTGATGAGGAAGACCAGCGTTCTCCAGAGAATGAGGAAGAAGAAGAATCTGAAACTGAAGCTTCTGCTTCTGCCACCCTGAGTTTGAGTCCATTGATTGAAAGTACTCATGTGCTAGAGGCTATTCTTGATGAAGTAGATAGACCCTCACCTATTCCTGAGGAGCCTCATACTATTGGATATATGGAGATGGTTGTGGAAGACTCTTCTGAGGAAGACCTAGCTACAGAGGGTGTTGTTTCCTTACATATACAAGAGAATACACCAATTGAGGGGGAGCATCCTACTAGACATGGAAATGTTTCAGTAGCTGATAGAATTATAGATTGGGAAGAGGAGCCATGTTTTGTTGTTTTTGGGTTGGACTATCATGATTCTGAGGATGAGACACCCATGAATAATCCACAAGTAAACTATGATATCTTTTCTAAGATTTTACCTGGGGATGTTGTAAGGAATGCTGATCTAGACCAGTTGAAGTCTGATCTTAAGACCACCTTTGTGGATGAGATAGGAAGAATGGAAACCTCATTGATATCATCCATTAAATATGTTATGAATGACTCTATGGCTAGTATTGTGTCAGAAAGTGCACTTGTAGTTGTGCATAAAAATCTAGTTACTAAGTCTGATCTTGAGTCTTTAATGGCTGAGTTGAATGAGACTTGGACTAAATCTGTTGCAGATTTAAAGAGTAATTTTGTTGTAGAGGTAACCAAAATGGAAGGATCATCTGAACCCTATATTTTAGGTACTTTTTCAACCACTATTACAGAGATGATGAATGAGATCAGCGTATTTCATACTCAGATTGAGAGCTGGACAAGAGCCGTTGTTGCCTTGAAGCAGTCTGTTGCTTCTCTGACTACCATGAGTAGTTCTCAAGATCAAATGAATGATGATATCAATTATATTAATGGTTTAGTAAGAATATTTGTTGATGTCTTTGAAGATTTTAAGAAGTCGGTCAAAGAGAATTTGAGCACTCAGGATTTGGTTATCCAGAAGCTGATAAGAAACTTAATCCAATAATTCAAGGAGACTGTTGTATTCACTGTCAAACCTCTTACTTCGTCCATTGCTTCTATAGATGTTGATTAGTTTCGAGTGGTGATGAGAGAAGAGCTTGGACAGACTTCTACCAGTGGCTCTGTAGACTCTACTTCCTTGACCCAAGTGGTGACTACCACTAGGGATATAATGAAAATTGTTCAGGATTATCTGAGAGAGGCCATTGATTCTCAAAAAGAAGTAAAGGACAAAGTGGATTACTACTTCCAAAGGGTTTATATCAAGAGTCCTCTCAACAACCATTTCAAGCTTATGTTAGAAAACATGAAGCTACCCCCAACCACTAAATCTTTCAGAGAATAAGTCAGCATGCTCAGGGAGTTGACTCCAACTCTAGAACAGTTAATGGAGAACAAGGATGACTTTATTTCTGCTATGGAAAGAGGAGAAGGAATCATTATGGACTTTAGGAATCTATTGATGCCATTTTTTCATGTAGACAGTACTTCTATCATTGCACCTCCAGCCCTTCCTGCCTCAGCTCAGTCTACCTCCATTCCTCAGATGAATCCAGTCCAAGAAATCTGGAGCCTCACTCCTCTGATCACACAGAGAGCTACCCACAATAGGCAAGGGACAGTATCTATTGCCCAACCACCAGTCGTTCTTTCTGGAATTCCCAAGCCTTCTACTGAAGCTAGCCAGCCTGAGTCTACCTCCGAACCCAGATCCAAGTCCAAAGTTGACATTCAAGAGGTAGATTGATTAGTGGCTAGGACCTTTGATGGGAATCACTTGTATTCATTTGGTTCACTTCTATATTTCTATGTATTTTTGCCTCATGTAATATATAAATGCATTAATTCTCTCTTTAAACTTTTGATACTTCTCTTTTCATGTATTTCCTTTCTATCCCACCTTTTTCTAATCACAATGGGGGATACATACTATCTATGGAGGTGAAATGAGGGAGAAATAATATAACAGTAGAGAAATATTACAAAGGGGGATAAATGATATGAAGAATCGTTATATTTTATGAGCATTATACATTTCCCTCTTGTACATTTTTTTATATTTTTTATCTCTGATACATTTTTTGTATCTCTCTGATATAGTTGTTTTAGACCTCTGATACATTTGAATCTAATAATATATTATGAGATATATTTGTTTTGTAACTCTGGAACATTGATTTTATTATTACCTCTAATAAATATTCATATAATAATCTATTCTCTGATACATTTGTTTTGTAACTTTAGAACATTGTTTCTATTATTACCTCTGATACAATTTCATTTAATACTATATCCTCTTATACATTTTAAATATCACATTTGAAAATGTCATTACTCACACTGAGAAATAAAAACCATTGTATTTTATACTAATACATTAATGATTATTTTGGATTATAATACCCTAAGTTGCGATTATCAATAGGGGGGATTCTTGACCTCACCTATTTTGATAATCCCAATTATGCTTCAATATTCATTGATAATACCAAATAATGTTTATCTATATATTAGTTCTTTCAATCTATGACATCCTACTATTAAGTTGATAAAAATATCAAAATAATCATTGGAATATGCTAATAAATGCTTATCTATGTTTATATATACTTTGAAATAACTCTAACTCAATCTGGATATGGTTTTCATAGAAAAGATAAATGTGAAGTCCACTAGTATGCGTAAGTCCACCAGAATGCACATAGCTACTTATACATACAAACAGATACACGGCTACTGATAAAGCTAAGTACACCGGTACAAAAGACCACTTATATGGATAAATTCACCAATATGCATAACAGCTACCAATAGAAGAGGAGCTACCGATATAATAAATCTACTACTATGCACAACTCTACTAATACAAACCTACAGTTACGTAGTCTATCGATAAGAAAAGGTCACTGATACGCAGTTACCGATAGAGGCAGAGAGCTACTGATACAATGTCCACCGATGCAGAAAGAAAAAGTCTACCGATACAAAGTCTAACGATACAGGAAGTCCCCCAGTATAAAAGAGCTACCGATATATAGAGCTACCATTATAAAGGGTAACAACTACCGATATAGAATAACTACTGATACAAGCTCAAAAATACTAATAGATACTAATTGAAACCAGTCACCATTTCTATAAACTCTATTTCTATTTGTTTATTTAGAAACAGTCATATTTAATGATTTTAATGCACCTGCTATTAAGTAATGAGAGTGGTTTGAATTTCAGGAATCGTACCTCGTACCTATAAAAATATAATCTTCCCCATTTCCATAGTTGAAGATATAAAATGTAGACTTGAAAGAAACCATAAATGATACGAATATATACAATAGAGAGGCTATATCCTTACTCTCTCTTACTGGAAGAACACTAGACATATAGAAGGCCATTCATACAAGAAGAGAACACAAGCTTAACTTTAGTCAAGGAGTGAAGAACTACAACGATCTCTTCATGCACTCAAGCAGATCAAACTGAACCTGAATGTAAAGGAAGAAAACGACACTCTATTTTTAGAAAAAAACCAGAGAAGGACTCAAGAGAATTTCTGATTAATCAAAAAGTGTCCAGAGCTGCACTTCAAATCACTAGACCATTTTAAAACTCATATCTACTCTCTATTAGAATTTCTTTTACTTAATTTTTGTGCAGTGTGTATACTCTGTATACTCTATACACAAACTATCTCTGGTGATAAACTGAAGGATTTATAAATACTCACACAATATTTTCCCTATACTATTGTATCCCATTGTGGATAGTGGTAGAGGTCAAGTGTGACCCGGATAGCCTGTGTGCTATAGTTTTGTTTCCCACATAGAACTATTGTAGAGGTTGGAGGACATAGAAAATCCTTTTACTGTTGTTTTCCCTGATCCATGGTGTGGATCAAAGTTTATATAAACTATTTTAGAGGACTAAGTCTCAGCTTTAGACTAAACCTATTGGTTATATCTACTGTGCTTATTTTTTTAAACTATATCGATTATTCCGATGCTACGTACTTTAAATATACATCTATTTTAAAGTAACTATGATAGTTGAACTAGCAAGTGTTTATAAATTTTTTTTAGTCAGTATGTTAGTTTCAAAAGTTATCTAATATTCAGATTGAGTTAACTGAGAAATAATAAATCTCTTGAGAAACTAATTGAAAACTTACAATATTTATAAATTCTCTACAGTTTAATTATTATTTAATTTGGGGGATTTTAATCATAAAATTTTTAACATAAATTATAATTGGAACTCAATTAACCCCCATCTTGAGTTTCCACTCTGAAAAACAACTATTTCATTGAAATTATATTGACTAAATAGTTAAAAAATACCAAAAGACATAGTAAGAGTTACTTTATTTAACTAAGGGTTAAAGCCAAATGATAAGGTTAAATTTTTGGCATAAAATTTTCTAAAACCTATTTGTTGAGAGGCTATAGACACATCCTCATATTATCCTATAAATATATTTCTTTGGATCTATTAGAATTTTAAAATCAATTGATAATAAGATATTATTTCAAGACATTCCTAAAGTGCCCCTCCACCATCTTATACAAGGCCACCAACTCTAACAACATAATCAAACCCCTCAATCCCCTTGGATCGCCAAAATTATTCAAATATAAGATCCCAAAATCCTAAAATTCATCTTATAAGCCTTTACTCAAGCATAAGAAAACTCAAGAATATATTTTGGATAAAATCAAAAGGAGTTACCTGATTTAGAGGTAATGTCTTCTTTCAGGTTCATTTTATTTATTTTCAATCTCAATCAAACAAACCTATATTTATTCAATTATTTAATAAAAACATCAGTATAATAAAAATACTAGAATTTTTTTATACTGAGGGTTCGACCTAAAATAACACACACTTCCATTTAATGGATATATAACAGATTGATTCTGTGTACGACAAACTACTTCCTCACAACATGATGATTGTTCAATTTTCTCATACACCACTCAAAGTGACCATTATGATTGAACATTATTTATATATGAATTATAATATATTTATATTATTTAATTTTTTTTATTTTTTATTTACTACATTCCTTTATACTTTCTATAGTGTGTAAATACGATAATTTCATTTGAGGAAGTATAAGATACAACCCCTTCAAAGTGATAGGACTCATTCATTCCATAAATGATACATATAAAGATAGATTTAATGAAATTATGTAACATATATAACATATATATTATACATGAATTGTAATATACATATTTATCATTTAGTTTTCATTGCATTAATTTGAGAAATAAATGAATGTCGTGTTCTTGCCTAGGTATGACGTACCATAGCCATGAACAGTGCATTTCATTTTTTATCTCCCAATATTATGGAAAACTATAAATACATATATACCAGATATATATGATATTTATATCATTAATTATATTCTTTATATGATGGAATTTTCACTACATGTAAAATTTATATCAAAATAAGTTCATTTTCAACTGAAGTACCTAATATCAACCAAATATATGATATGAACTTGAAAAATTATGTAATTTTTATAACATGGTATTAAGTGATATAAAAAGGAATAATAAACATGAAAAAGGTTCTCATGAAAGTAGAAAATAACCTATTTTTTATTTATAAACATAATGATTGTACGTGACGAGTCGAGCTTATGGTAAGGGAAATGATAACTCAATCTCTACTCATGGATTTAAATATCCATGTCATTGGTTTTTTTAATGAATATTTGTGAATGAACAATGATTATTTTACACTAAATATACAATTATATTGGGTGATTTTTTGTTTTCACACATTATAATTTCATTTATTTATCCTTAATCTAAAGATACCATCTTTGAAAGAAATTTCGTCTCAATCTCCTTTTACTGAGAAATTTTTTGATAATATTCACGTCTTTCATTTATATGGTGTATAATTATACCATTTTTCATTTAATTTATTTAAATGGTTTTCAAAAGGAATTTTTCTCTATGAATAATTTTACTAAATGATAAAAATGAATTTTTTTAATGTATGCGGTGACAATGACCTTTTCCACTATCGTGAACATTTTTTTGGTATTTGGATTCCTCTACATGCTATAATGTTTTTATAAAGAATAGTAAATACCATATTTCCTTTTTAGGTATTTTGGAAATAAAAATGACTTTGATAATGGATTTATTATAACAATATATTCAAATTATGTCTTCTAATTGTAATATAGTAATGTTATTTTTCATTCAGGCTTATTCATGTGTTAGGATTAAATTATGGTTCTTGGGAATTTCATAAGTATACGGGGTGTTCAATGATAATACAAGGCTAGGTGAGTCCACAATAGTTCTCCAATTTATTGAGTAACATGAAAGAGTCAAATGATAAGTTTTATCTTAAGAGATTTTGAGAATACTCTGTGATGTGTATTCCAAAACTAACCATGAAGGTTACTCCCTATATACCTGTGAAATCTACATTGTAAGTATGATATGGATTCTATAATTTTCCTTTATGTTTTATGAATTCTATGATTTTTTTTTAAAATCTTATGATTACATGATGTATTCTATATAGTTTATGTTCTATGGGTGAAAATTCAGATTTTGTGACAATGTATTCATTTGTATTTAATATTCATGGACTAACAATTTTTCCTTATTTTATATTCTTTAATAATATTTTTATGCGCATCCAATTTTTTTGAAATGATTCTCATAGGGTGTAAGAATGGTTAAGAGAAATGAACAAGTCCATAATATTTTTATCATGAAAAACAAATCATGTTTTTTTTAAGGGGTTTCCATTGGTGGGAAAGGTGGATATAGGGTGTAATTGTACACATGTAATGTCTGGGTCTATTATTTAATCATTATAGTCTAATTTTCTAAAACTCAAAACATAAAAATATTCTCAATGTGAAATCTTAAATTAACTCTAATATTTTGTAATTTTAAGGCTGGGACTTATACAAACATTTAATAAAAAATAAATAATAGTTGATCATCCCTAGATCAAATATTGATCGATCACTGGTGAATATGGTGTTCTCCATTGAAGGGGAAGATCCACTTAATTTTTTCATCTTGATCAACCTCATTCTAGTCAATCACTGTCCTCCAGTCCTGATTTTCCAATGATGAATATCAGATCCCAGTTTAATTCACCAAGGGTTTAAGTGGCTAAACCTATAAAATTGATTCAATTATATATATATATAGGATTTTAGATTGTGTGTGTTTGAAATAAAATAAATAAATGTAATTATTTATTTTATTTTAAATCACCACTATCAACTACTACAACTGGATATCTAGTGATAACTAACCTTTCTATATGCCTTGGGTAAACCCCACATTCTAGACTCAAATGTGGTCTCAGATTTTAAATCAGGGATATCTTTTAAGCGTTATTACTTATTCATGAATAAAAACATTTGTATGATCTTAAAATATTTATCATTTTCATAATATCAAATATTGGCACACCAGGCCTCATAATCTGATGTCGTTGAAACCCCTGGCTTAAAAATATTCCATAAAATAATTCAAAATCATACATGAAAAAAACCAGGTCACCACATAATACCATCATTGAGAAAATAATACCTTTTAAATCAAGGTGATAATTTTTAATCCAATGAAGATAGATGATACAAACAAACATAACAATTTTGTTATGCCTATAGGGATTTATACTCATAACTAGATGAGGGACTAATCATCCGACACCTTTTTAATTTCCTATACAAATAAAACTCTCATTTAATATTGGTTTCCATGATTGAAAATTACCAGAATTTATGCGATGTTTTTTGGAAATGAATAACAAGGAAAAAACCAAGAGAAAACAAAGATAAATCAATAATAATGATTTGGATAAGACATTAAAATTTCCATGGAGTGAATATCCAAAGGATGATAATATCTACAACATGAGATAAGTAATAACGGGTGGATATGAGAAACATTTGAGTGTAACTCAATGGAAGGGTGATTGTTTTGCATTAAATTACCTCCATTGACCATTCCAAATGAACATGTACATACAATACAGGGTAATCGATCAATTCCACTATATTTCCAATGAGTTTTTTCTCAATCCAATGGTTTTTAAATCACATAGTCTACTTAGTGAGGGGTAACTAGCTAACCTGTAAGCATGTAAGAATCATAAAGGAAAAAAAAATTAAAAAAATGGAATTTACCCACAAATGAAATAAAAATATTTATAACATCAATAACCATAGATCTATATGTTTTTAAATAGTTCAATAAACATTATTATTAAAGTATATTAATTTAATAGGTATATAATGCACACTATTATAAATAATAATTTTCATTTTAGAAAAATATAGAGAGAAGAAGACCTAAATCATGCGTATTATATGTTACAAAATCACAATGATATTATTCCCAACCCCACCATTATAAAATATAAATTATCTACAGTGATGTGTTTTCTGAAAATACTTCCTAGCTAAATATTATTAATAAAAATTCTAACATGAAATATTCTTTTTGAAAGTGGCCTTTCAAATATTGGTTCCAAATGTAAATTTTCTTTGTGAGTGAGTGTTGAATTTCTTTTAATAAATTCTAAAGGAACAAGTATTATAACAATTAACAGAAATATGATTGTATATAATCCCATTATTTAAGAGAGTTTTTTATCCATTTAATTTGGGTGCGATAACTCAATGTGCCCATATATTCATCTTATATCATAGAAAGAGATATGTAATTTTTCTTCTTACTACTCCTAGAGACCATGGATTTTATATGTAGTTGACAAGTCCCAATTGTACTTTTTCAATCTAATTATAACCCTCCAAATTTAGCAACATAAAATCTTGAAAGATCAAGAGAATTATTTTTTAGATAACCTAAACTAATATTTATAGAGCCTTTATATAATATTGAAATATTATTAATAGATATTAAACGTTTCAATTTACTATTGGTTTGAAAAGGAGAACTGAAACAACAATTTAAAATGACATAAAAGCATGTCATAAAAGGTAATAAAGACTCCCAATCATACGTTAAAAGAGTTTTTTTAGCTAGTTTACCAGATTCGTCCAACATTAGAATACATGAAGTACTCTTAGGATTACATATTTCCATTAGTTGATGTATTCTAAAATGTCTTCAGTGTTCATTATTGTGTTATCCTTAGAATATAAATATTACATCATTGTTTGGAGAAATTATAAAACCTTGAAAATATTTGATTCTCCCATAAGAATGATTTCATATATTTTCTCATTACATATGAAAATTCATTACAAATGGATAATTTTACAGATCCAAAAATAATATCATCATCGTAGGCCTGTACACTAAATAAATAAATTCAAATATATCTTAATAAATATGAATCCTTTATTTACATTTTAATATCATTTTCTATGAGTTATTTAGTTAACCAAAACAGTAATACAATAAGACATTATTAAAACATAACAATCCTTGGTAAAACAAAATACAATATTTTGATATTTGAAACCTAAAAAACTGGATTTTTTTCAACAAAAACATTTTCAGGGAAAAAACCATTCAAAAAAATTATAACATCCATTTGATATAGAATAAAATATATGTTGTTGGTGAACTTTAGAGGAATTATAATATATTCTATCTTAGAAGTGTGGGAATGTTCTCACAAAAATCATTTTTTTCATCTTGAATATGGACATCAAGAGTGATTCTTGTTTGTTATCAGTGATTTTACCCAGATAATGTAATTCGATGTAAAATATTTTTTAGCACAAATAATTGGATGACTCTAAGAATGGTCAGCAAGAATGAAAATGACATTCTTTTTAAATTGGTACAAATACACTTTCATTAAATGTAATCAATTTACATAATTAATGGAATCATAAATATTTTAGTGTTATAGGTGTGAAACAAATTAAAAATATAAAACATTATTTAAAAAATATCATACTGGTACCAGTGATCAAATAAAAAATGTAATTTTCTAATTGATTCTCTTTAGAAATCTAACAAGCATTGGGTAAATGGCTAGATTATGGTTATTCTAACTATTCAATTTCATTATACACAGATGAATTATTCAAGTTACAATTAAATAATTTAATCTCAATATCATGTATTTGGGTTTGTGATTTTCAAAATTCTGATCAAATTTGATGTATGTTGATTCTTGACTGGTCTTGTTTCATTTAATAATTATCTAGTAATATATAAATGAGTTATAAGACCTAATAAAATAACTTAATTGATTTTATGATAATATTTTCCTATATTTTATTTTCTATTAACAATACACAATTGACACCCAAATACCATAATATATCCAACATTATAGTTTTTCATTATAAATATCATAGGTGGTATTCTAATGGATTGGTCTCATTATAACAAATTTTAAATTACAATAATCAGTATTAACTGAATCAACACAAAATTATTAAGTGAGTTTGAATTAATTCTTTATATTTACTATAATTTTGTATAGAGTTTGATTCCATCTTTCGAAAACCATGTTTTCTTGGGGAGTACTACAAGTAAAAAAAGTGTGATCAAATCATTTTGAAGTACACCATTCCGTAAACATTTTATTTTCAAAATATTCCTAATGATCACTCATAATGGATATGATATTATACGCTTAAACATTTTATCCCTTATTTATATATTTAACTAATAAATTTTAAGACTAATATCTATGTGTCGTGAAATAAATTCAAGTAAATCTTTTACAATCATCAAAAATTAAGAAATATTTTTATTTAAATCTAATACTTACTATGTGGAACAGTCCAAAAAATACCAATATGAATAAGCTCACAATCCTTATAGGTAAATACTTTCATTTTATATTTAAAGGTCAATTTTTTGTGTACCATGTTAGTAAGTCACTTACAAAAAATCATTATTGAAATGGAATTTAGGAAAATATCATAGTAGAATATTTCACTTAATTTGTATGTGTTTGTGGTAGGGATAAAATGAAAAGGTACCTATTTTGAATCAATGACTCACTATCTTGTTCACCCAAAAATTTTAAATTTTTTTAACTTAATGTAGTCATCGCACATGTATCTCTAGAAACCACTATACATGTACCATATGGCTCCTTGGGATTATCTCTTGATAAAATTTTTATTAAATAATCAAAATACTAAAGACTATGGAACCCAAATACCAGGTAGATATATGTTAGATGAAAGTTATATTTGATCCCATATTTATTTGGAAGAACATATTCAAAAAAATATAATAGACATGAAAGTATCTGTATCATACATATGTACAATTTTTTCAACCACATTTGTAAATGATATTCCCATTTTTACAGTAACAATATTAAAATTTATCTTGACATCACCCTCTTAGAAAAGTAGTTATTTATAGGTTATTATATTACTTGAATGACCAATCACAAATTTATTTTTCTCATAATGTTTAGAAAAAAACATTTTTTATGTTTTGTTCACCTTGGATGAACTTATAAAGATAATATTTATGTTTCTAAACTGTGGGTTACAATGCATGAAAAATATATTTTTGTTATAATTTATTATATATATATTAATAAATATTACATTTATCCTAAACATTATTATCATCATCATGTAAAATATTAAATTACCGATCTTTATCTTTATAACTTTTTTAACATTATTCTCTATTATTTTCATAATAAAATTTATTTTTCTTATTTTCTTGAAATATTTAATCATTTTAATTTGTATATAGGTTGTTATTATTTGTATATTCCTTGAATATTATGGGGAATAAAAAAATCAATTTTTTATATTATCTATTCTGTATTTATGATCCTGATAATTGTAATGACTAATAGAAAAATAATAGGTTAAAGAATAAGAATTTATCTCATCATTTATCTTGATGTTGTTAATGATACATTTTGTGTTATCATAACTTGAATTTTTTAAGGATATGAATTTATCATAGGGATTATATATTAATATAATGAATTATTCATTTATTTTTATCTTTTATTTCATATTCTTTTTTAAAATGGATCACACCATCCTGATGTTTCAGTTATTTTTTCATTTATTACATATTACCTCTAGTTAATTACTTTGATACTCCATTATGGAAGGATGTTGATATTTCATTCACATAGTGTACAAGTTCAGGTTCATGGAATGTTGAGAAATCTCATCATCACCATCAGAATATTCATCATAAATTTCCTTAAAGGTAATAGATTTATTTTTCATTACTTCTTTTGCATCTTTTTTTAATTTTCCTTTTTATGGGTAAATCATAATTTATGGGAGACCTAATAAGATTTATCAACCATTTTTTGGATGAACTTTTCATCCTGAATCCTTATTACAATTGATTTATAAGAACTTGGAAAAATCTACTTTATCTTCTTAAAAATAGTTTTATATAAATATCATCACAAAAATTTTTTCTGCCATTTCTTATGTTATTAAAACAAGTAAAAACGTTTTGTCAAATACTCATTAGAACACATACTAAAACATTCAATTTTATAAATATAAATATCAAAAATTGTGTATTTATCTTTATTGGTACCCTCTGTTGACATTTTAAATAATATACAAATTTCATGAGTAGTTTTACATATTAAAATTATGTTAAATTCATTTTTTCCTACATCACAATAAAGAGGAATCATAGATTCTCTATTGAGATTTAGGGATACAATATCATCATGAGTCCATTTGACATTCAATTCCTTAGTTAGTGTATAGCCATGAGTGATTATTTTCCAATTATCACATCATGTACGTTTAATAAAATTATGGATGTGATTTTTTCAATATCATTATTATGACCCATCATTGAAAAAGTCTTGACCCATTGAGGTTCCATTGGAAGAATTGTGGTTGTTAAAGGTAGTGACCATCTTTTTTTATCATTCCTTTAAACTCAAGAAGGTTTAGAAACCAGGGACATATATGATACAAATTATTTGTCAGATTGATATGTAATGATGTGGATGAGATTATTTTTAATAATTTAAAATTTAATAATGTGTTATAATTTTAAAAAAAGAGTAATTTTAGTAGAAAATAAAAATAAAATACAAGGAATGACACATTACCTTGAAATCATAAATTCCTTATATTTTTACTTTATTTTTTGGATAATCCCTCTTTTAAGGATTGAAGGGAAACTGATCAATAAACCATTGGAAAAGATTAACAAGGCCAATACATGACATGAAATACCAAGGGAACAAAACCTTGTACATTATCAATGATGTCTGAAGACCTTACTATACTTTTTTAACTACCCTATGAAGAATCAATATATTTGAAGGTGTCTAGATCCCCAAATCGCATTGATGATTGACTATAATTTCCCCATGCAGAGGTGTATGGTGGCTAGTATCGATGAAAATTTTCATAATCACTCATTATTAATATCTGATTAGCTCTTCTTTAGTGGATACTACATTCATTGAATCCTCTTCAAGGTCCTAATTTTATGTGGTCTTCCCAAGTTGCCTCTTAGTCTATTGTGGCTCAGAGGCCCAGTGTCCCGAAGGTTAATGTTAGGTTGAAGGCCTTGTGGCCTGAAGTTATTTGTTGGCCCAACGGCCCAATGGCCCATTAGTGACCTAGTAGAAACATAAATTGATATTAAATCATTATAGAGGAATATGCATAACATTACAAAATTATATGACCAAGGATAAATAGAGTATTGTGTGTTTTTAAACATAGAAATAAAATCTTCTAAATTTTTAAAACATAATCACTATTTCCCATAAAGATCTACCCCTTTAGTACTTCTACTTAAATCATTTCATGTTATCCTAGGGAATGAAAACATAAGAAATGTGTGATTTTATATACTCAGTAAGGATAAACAGGGTAACATTTGAGATTAAGGGTATGAGAATTTTATCATGACATTAGAAGATCATACCCAACATATAATAGATCATAAAAATGAACTAATAGATAAATATATTAATTTAAAAAGACATGAATCATAAGAGTGAAAAATCATTATAAATCAATCATGAACTATATTATTATGTCATATAAGTGTGGAACCATTATATCTGTTGAATAATAAATCAGGTATAAAGGTTAACTGCCAAGACCATCAACATAGTAGATCGAGATACATCTATTTCCTCTTTTTGGATTATTATACACCCATTTCTCATATTGTATCAGGACACATCGCTTTCCAACACTAGATCAGGAAATCCATGTTTCCTAGTTTTGATCAGGACACAACTATTTCCCATTTTTTTATCGGGACACATATGTTCCTCCTTGTGCATCAATCCCTTCTAATTTTTTCTGAAAATAATGTCATAATATATAAATATTTACCCAGTTAATTGCAGATATATATGTCCCAACAATAATATAATATAATCATAAATCAAGTATCATATTATCAACAATTAAAAGGGATGAGTTTCATAAATTTTACACCATAACTCATGAAATGAAATGGGTATCATAAAAACATCCTTATATAATTACCTATCGAAAAGAGAATGCCTTATAATCATTTAATCAAAGTGTATCCCATGAAGAGAAGTGGGTCTCAAAAGCTTATAACCCGTGGAATAGAAATTAGTGTCATAAACATCATTCCATCAAAATATAACCATTGAAAAAGGAACATGAATGGTTTTCTAGGATCATATCCCCAATAAATCATAGACTATAATAATTTATTTCATTATAGATCGATAATTATTTTTAAAGATCACAGAAAAGATTTATTATTATTTATAAATAAAATTTATTTGTAAATACTATTTATAAAATTAATTTCTTATAAAGAAATGTTTACAATTTCATTTAATCCATTTACTGAGGAAATTATATTCTCTTCTCTAAAAAATTATTTTTAAAATATAATGCTTCTTGAAAACCTTTTTCCTTTTAAAGTGATTTGAAAACCTATAATGAAATCTTGAAATTATTAAAATCCTTTTTCTTTTAAAATAACCTTTTAAATCATATAATGGAATATTTGAAAATAATTTTATAAACTATTTAAATATAAAACATTATTGAAAACAATTTCTTTCAAAATAATTTTAAAATATGAAAATTTGAAATACATTAGGAAAGAAATTTCTTTAAAATAAAATTTTAAACTATGAAAGGATGCTTCATGTAAATGAAGTTCATTATGGAAGGTATATCCATATATTCCAAACATTCCTTTTGCAGAGTATAAATTTTAGAATTGTTAATTGATCAATATATGACAAATAGGTTCCTTTTAAAACCAGTTTTTATTAAAAAGGAAAAAAATTGTTAAGAATTTAATTCAAACATAATAAGATAATATAAATAAATTTTTGAGCACATATTTTAGACAACATAGTTTTTAAAGAATAGAGATTTTTTATAGGAAATATGAATTATGTAATATTTTCATAAAATAATATTCTTGATTATATAAAGTAAAAAATATTAAAAACAATAATATTACCCAAATATATCATTAACTAACATAGGATAAGAATCTCCATGAAATATATTAACATATTTATCATAAAATGTCATTAATGGAAGCATAATCATATCAATCCTGATAAACAATGGGATTTTAGTAATAATTTTTAACCACTTTGGTTACATGGAATCAAAATCCCCATGAAATAATAAAATTACGTGAATCATAAAATATCATTATTATAGTTAAATTCATGAAGAAACAATTCAAATAGTTGTATATACACCTTAGAGAAAAACATTGTTGCATAACATGGCATGTATCATAATGAAAGAAACATTTAGAAAAAATTACTTTACTAATTTGGTATCCTCTGAACCATAAACACCATGAATTATAGAAAATAAAATGTATATTTAAATAACCATAAAATTTATTATAATTATCATTAAATACATTAATTGGAGTTATATACACCAACAAAATGAATGAGTGGTGAACAAGGTATGTATCTCAAAAATATAAAAAGTGACATATGAAAACCCTTTCTACTTGATTAACTCTTGAGTCCTAAGGATAATGAAAGAAAAAAAATACAATAGAATCTTTTAATATCATTAAATAGATTAAATTCATTATATAACATTTCATAGGGAAATATATATTTCACACAAAAAGAATAAGTCATGAATATATCATATATCTCATTGAAATAAAAGTAAGACGAGAAAACCCTTACTTTAATTCAAGAATTTATTTATACCCATTCAAACAACATGTATATTAAATATAAATTTATTAAAAATATACCAAAAAACCATATTTCTATATATCATACCATATTTGATTCAATTATTACTTTATATTACCCATTTATTAACAATTCTATGTTAAAGAGAATTTTTGGGTAATAACCAAATTTTTTATCATAAGTGCTTTAACTTTTTATTCACGATCCTCTTAAATAGATAATGATTTACTTATTTGAGAAATGTAAAACCTTATTTAGAAATCATATTTTTTTATTCTATAAATATTTATAATAATCTATAAAATATAAGTATTTTAAATGGAATACATTTTTCATGGAGACGGTATATCGTGTGTACAATTGAACGTTGTTTCTATTTTCTTATCGTATTAAAAGAATAAAATGACATGAAATATATGTTTCTATATTTATATATATATTAATTCAAGTAAAATTATTATTTTATATTTAAAATATAAATTTACTAAACTAATCCTTTATAAATTCAATGTAATGTTTGAAATAATCATATTGTTTTGTGGAGGCGGTAGTCCACATGTTCACAAATGTAGTTATACTATTTAAGAAAATTTGAAAGTACAATGTTATGTGTTATATAATAATTATAGAATCATGAATAAATAATAAATAGAATATATATGAAATAAAAATTTATTTTACCTCATAATTATCAACCATGATATGAGGTAAACTAAAAAAAATGAACAACATCATTTTGTGAGGCGGTCGTTCACCACACACAATAGCGTTAAGTTTGTTACCCATTATATGAATGTTCCTGTAAGTATAGGAAGTACACATAGAATAAAAAGTAGTATTTTATTTAGGCTACTGATCTTATAATATAATAATGTAATAATAATAGTTTGTGTTGTGAATAATGAAAATAAAACAAAAGAGCATGTGGAAGGATGTTACCTCTTCATTGAGTAACTACTTTTGGTTTTCACCAAAGGGATTTCTTGGTTGGATTTATTCCAATTTTGAATATTATAGAATGATAGGATGGATTTTTTAGAGATTTTTTATTTGATTTTATTATTAAAATTGCTTTAGAGGTATGAATAATTGAGAGGGGTGAGTTCTCTTCAATAATGGAGGAGTGGAATTCTTATAAATATAAAAAGGTAAACACTATTGAGAGGTATCTCTTACATCATGGGAATCCTATAATTTTCTCAACTACATCAAATATTTTACATGGTCTAAATATAACCATATAATATATTTTGGACATGTGACTATGTCATTTTTCTACTTAATATTAATGTTTAACTATTAAGAACAAAATTAACATTAATCACTGTAAATAATTATAATTACCTCCACTAATATTTTTGGCCAAAAAATAAGTTGGAATAATTAAAAATTATAAAATTTTCTTATTCAAAATGTGAATTATATTTTTCTAAATTCTAGGAAAATAAGTGGCAGACATTAATTTAAAATTAATAGTGCATATGTGTCACGACAATAGGTTTTTTAAGAAACATGTTTAAAGTTTTGGGATGTTTTCTATCCAATTTAAATGATAGATTGAAAAAATGAACTATATTAGATTAATTTATGTCGAATGAATATAATTACACATTAAAAACAATTATAAATATAATTTAACATGATATGTTATTTAGATGAAAAGAAAAGTTTGGATTAAAATTTAGTGTTTTTCACAATTAATAAAAAATGAAATCTCTCTAAAAAATACAAAAACAATACCAAAAGTAAATTTTGAGATTCCTATTTCAAAAAAATAAAATAAAAAATATACATGTTTCTTAAATTATGTTTAAAATGGGTTCTCCATTAAAAGGTAAAATTACTTTTTAGAAACATACATCTTTTTATTCATAAAATTAAATTTATTCTTCTCTTATTCCTATAAAAACCATTGGATGTGTGTAAATATATCTTTGAATATAAAATATATGTATTTTTTTATAACATTCATCAATAGTGGTTTGCCTAAATTTTTTAGATAAAATAGTGTTTGTAAATAGTTTTATTAGAAATGAATTTCATTATTTTCGAATAGTTGTTAATTTCTTTTAAAACTAATTGGTAACCAATGGATTCATTTTATATACATGAAAAGAATATTTTAATTAATAATTTAATTATATTCATAAATCCTATTCAAACATATAGTTGATAATTATACCAAAATTCTAAGAACAACATTAATAGTATATTATAGTTAGGTAAAACTCAGCCTTGCAAGTTATGCACTATATCAAAAGAACTTGACATTATGTGTAACAAAATCTATACATAATGTTTCTTGTTCATCAAGCTAATATAATTGTTGCATTTAGTGGATCTTTAACATGGTGTAGTATACAATTATCTAGTTACATGGTTATTTCCTATAACACAATCTATTTTAAGAGTTCTTGAAAATGAAAACAACAAAAAAATATCAAATTAATTAGAAACAAATAGCACTAAAAATATAAGTGTGTTACATTATAACCTTCAAAAAATGAATTTCTCCTTCAAAATTTTTCAATCTTGTTAATGTTTTAATACATGAAATTTTCTTTCATATAATCCCACATTGTAAAAATGAATACTAAAATTTACATTAAAAAGGGAAAGTTGGAACAATAATGATTACCCAAAATAACTCATAATTATGATTTCGTATAAGATAAAATAGTTGGGAGTACAGACTATACATATTTGAAAATCAGAAATAATTATATAGAGCAATAAAGATCATATATCACTAGAATATGTATGATCTTTGTAATTTTAAGGGTTTTAAAACCGTACATCAGTGATGATTTACAAAACTATCTATTAAATAAAAATTAAGATATTAGGATAAATAATTTTCAATAACCTTTTCCAAGAGTTGAATAGTTATTTTACTATTTATGAAAATAATTAATTATAATTACTATATCTCATTGCATTACTTATTCACAATCTCAACCTATGGTTGTTCCCTAGTCTATTTCCACATCATCTATTACTTCTAAAAATTAAGATGAATTTTTCATTCATGAAGGACTATTATATCATGTAGTAAAATGATAACTCCTTCCATATATATTTAGTTAGAATCACAAAAAAATGGTTTTCACATGTTATCTAATATTCATAAATACTCTAATGGTGAGACAATACTTTATTCTATAAAACCTCAACCTAAGTTTAATATAAACCAATACATAACAAGTTAACCTTGTAACCCTTACAAAATATAAAAATATAAAAAGTTAGAATGAAGGTCACTAAATCAGCTTAACATTTATCGCCCTTATATCATAAAGTAACTCTTAGTTGTCACATTCCAAAAATGTGAATACACACATAGTATATACTCTTATAATATGGTAATAACCTAAATTCCCATAAATATTTTTTGGAAAACATGCATGCTCCATTATTATAAAGATTACTTGATATATTCCTAAAATCCCAGAAGTTGTAAACTTCATTCATGATAATATAGATGAAATTATCAAAAAACTCAATAATAAGTTCTTCGGTAATCAGTACTATACATCTTACATTATCCATATCAATAATCTTTTTATCTAATCTAAACATAATTTTCCCAACTTCTTGAACTCATTACGGTTTACCTTACCTTATTTCAAAATATCACATTTCGATTAAATCACATTTATAAGTCATCATCACCATTTAATATATTTTTTTTAATCCTTAATGACAATCTCATACTTTAAATACATATATATTTGATGATTCTTATAACATAATATTTGTATTATAAATCATATACACTTCAATAATACAACTTTATTATAAAACTCTTAATTAGGATTAATCATATTATTCCACAATAAATCATTCCTATAATGTGAAGTATAAATCATGTATTATTTTCAATAAACACCAATCTATTCATAATCCTTTCATTTAATGTAAAGAATACTCTTATAACATCACACACCTTCCACATGTCCTTTACGGTCTCTTTAACATCAGAATTATATCCAATACTTGTTCCACATACTCGATTATATTCACGGGATCTCCACATTGGACATCGATTTGTACAATGACCATAATTTCAACATATTAAACATTTAATGTTAACCTAGTTCCTTCTAGTTTATTCTTATTTACTATCACCTAAAAGAATAGTGTGAGAAACACTTATCAGAGAATAAACCCATATAACCCTGAAATGATTTAATTATATGATGCCTAAATCATGAAACCTAATTTCTTTATCTATTACACATTATTTTATCTTAAGTTATACATAGTCATGTTATATTTAAATACATATTGATGGTTCATAAGTAGTTTATGAATTACCAAATCATATCCTCTAGGAGTTTCAAACTAGGTTTTCAATAAGGCCCATTGACCTGCACCAGTTCTCTATCAAGTGTATCTCAATACGCTATTTTCGAGGTTGTTACCCCTATGTTCATTTATGCCAGAGCCACAACTATTTGTAAAACCGAGAAAAGGATGAATTTCTATAAAACAACTAACTCTATACATTAAAAAAAGCTTGGACATTTTCCTATACTTTAACATATCTTTTTACTTATCAATGGACATATCCCTAGACATATCCTTATAAATATTCCTAATGATCTCTATAAAGGTTTATTATCATATATCCCAAAGGTTTAATAAACCATTATCTTGATACAAACTAGAGTGACCAGATCTTAAAATTAAACACCACAATATTTAATTATTTGTATGTTTTTAAAATTAATTTCTTCGATATCTTATGTTTAATACAAAACCATCTTAAATTGAATAAAGATATATAATTGAATATAATTATTTTAACCTGATCATTATGACCTAGAAAATTACACTGTGGAGAATTAATAGTGTTAATAAAATTAATGAAATTATATCTTATATATTCAATATAATGGTTAAAATTCATTTCATGAGTTTTCTATATATAATATAATAACAAATCCAATTTTACACAAAAAGGAATTATTTTTCAAAAAGCAGTTTTACCACCTTTTAATGGAGAAACTATTATAATTCTATTTTGTAAAACTTTTATATAAAATATTTGATAAAATAAACATCATATTTGAATTTACAAAATATAAATTTACTTGTTTAATTTTTTGGTATTTTTCTGATATGTTTCATGTTTTGATGAACAATGAAAAATAATAAATTTTAATTGAAATTTTTTTAGTGTTACATTCAATTATTGAATTTTTTTAAAGTATAAATATATTATTTTATAATAATTTATTCCTATTTATGTCATTGGTTTCAATTTGATTTTGAATTTTGATATAGAAAAATTTCCGTCTTTTTCACATTTTCACTTTAAAAACCTTTTCTCTCATTCTATCAATAGGGTTAACATTAAATTAATTACTAAAATTTCTATGTTCTAAATTTTGAAAATAGATTCTATATATGGAATCATTGGGTATTAATTATATAAATCGATTTATTTTTTCATATTAATAGTTAATTTAGTAATAATTTACTTACCATGGTAAATGGTAAATCGGGTAATTAAGGGTAAATAATAATATTATTAGTATTATAAAATTACCCTAAAACTTGGAATAATATCATTAGATGAGTGTGTTTAGAATAAAAGTATCATGGGGTGGAGATTATAACCATTTAATGCCACATCGATGAGATTATAAAATTTAGTACATTATATTACATGAAAAGTAAATTATTTCATACCTTTTCCTAACAAGAGAAATAGTTTTAATATGGGATCATTTAAAAGATACATTTTACTATAAATAGTATTTATAAATAAATAAAACTATATAAAATATGTTAATATGTTAATTATTTTTATTTGAAAAAAATTACTTTAAATGGTGACACAATGATGATGAAGTAATCATAAATTAATTTAAGAGTCAAGTAAATTATTGTTAAAATATAAAAACAAATATAATTTTCTATAATTAATTTCATTCACAAATTTTATGGAAGAATATGACATATTAGTTATATTTTAAATGATTCTGTTAGAATATAACATGTTGTTATAGTATTTTTTAAGTCATGTGATGAATAGTTTCAAAAATGACATTAATGATATTTTAAAATAAATAATATTTTATTAAATGATATAAAATTAATAAAAAAATGTAATTCACCAACTGATTGGGATAATTCATAAAGTATTATAAATGATGCATTTATTATTCACTTTACATTTTATAGTAATTATATTAACCCCAATATATAAATTACATGATATCTTGGTAAGAGTTAAAAGGGTAAAACAAGCGTTAAAACAAAAAGATAGGATTAAAATATAGTCAAAACATATGTAATTTTAATTTCAAGAATAGTATTCATCCCAAAATCCTCATATGTTTGATATAAATAACTTTTGAACAATTTAAAATAAAAAATATATTTACTAAATATTATGATGATTTCTAAGAGTTCCCTTCCATTTCTTATAAAAGAGAACATATTCTTGTTTTTTATTCAAAATCAAAGAAAATTTGGTTCTTCCAATAACTATACATATCTCCTCCTAACATACCTTAATTTATCTTATAATCCTTTATTTGTGAATAAAACCATCCAAAGACGTTTGTTTGTGCATTTCAAAAGGTGAACCCAAAGAAGAAGAGGTTAAAGAACGTTAAACTAAAGAAAAGAATAAGGTATGGGTTTTCTCAACTCACTTTTACTTATTTGAGATATATTATTTTTTTACCACTTCTTCCATGTGTGAGGTTTGTGTTATTACCTTTGAGATATCATATCATGAAAGTCCTTTTAATCATTATATTATATGTTTTATTTAATTTTATTCCTTCAGAGGGATTATGATTTAAATGTTTCAAAGTGGTATGTGACACTTTGGAATGATTAAATATTTTTTTACTCAAAAAATTCAATGGATTAATTTAAAAGTATCTTAATATATTTAAACATATTATATTTTATTGAAGAGTTTACATTAGTATGACTGTGTATTTCCATTTTTATTGTATTTATGGTTTATGGTCTAATTATTCACATTTTGTGTACTTGTTTTTTAATAAAAATGTTTATATTGTATATGTTTCACCCTTTTAATATGATTAATGTATTAGACTTATTAAGTGATGATATTGGCCCACTATAGCCCCTCTATATTCTGATATGTCTCATGAGGTGAAATTAGTTGGTGACAAACCCTTCACGTTTGTTTCAATGTAGTTTAAATTTATTATGAGGTTATCTCTTGAAAAAAAATTATATATGTTTCTTCCCACATACTTAAAATTTAGTGAGGATATATCATTATAGTTCATAAATCTAACAATATTCATTCTATTATTATTATCATTACATTTGATTATTTCATTAGTTATAATATCAATGTTTTTATTTCCTAGACCTTGTGATTGTTTAAATGAAATTCGTTTCAGTTATTTAAATTTCCATATTGTCTATAACATATTTACTCAAATCTTCTTTTATATACTTTCCCTGAACATTCGATCTCACCCCTTTCTCAAGATTTATTTTCCCCAGGTTTCATATATGTTTATTATAATTGATATATAGTGTCAAGTTAAAAGAATAATGGTTTTCCCAAAGAATATACTTTTTATATTTTATATATAAAATGTCATTCGAATTTTAAATATATTATTGGATTACCAAAAATAAAAACTATAAGATTTTATGTGATGTTTTTTCATATATCATATGATAATATATTAATGTAAGACATTGGATTAGGTCTACATAGGTTAGGGACTTATATAACATACATGGATATTATATCACATTAGATGAATATTCAAAAAAATAAAAAGGTACTTGCCTAAGGACTATAATAGTTTACTATCTTTGGAAACATGATAAAAAATATTATAACTTTGGGAAAGATCTCCAATGTTTCCCAAAATGATCTTCTCATTTAGTACTTCTACTTAAAACCTTTCTTAATAACTTGGGGAATGGAAACATAATAAAGGTATGAGTTTATATGATCAGTAAGGATAATGAAATGAGAAAAACATGAGAATAAGGGTATGAGAATTTGATCATGACATTAGAAGATGATACCCTTCATATCAAAGATTATAATCATGAATCGTGGAATAATGTTTTTCAGTTCATAAGACATTAATCATAAGGGTGATAAATCATTACTAATCCATCAAAAACCATAAGCTTGTGTCATATAAGTTTGCTACCATTATATCTATAGAAAGACATTTTATATGTCAAGGTTAACAACCAAGACTATGAACATGGTGAATTAGGACACACCTTTTTTAATTATTGGATTAGTACATACCTGTTTCCAATAGTGGATCATGACACACCTATTTACCAAAGTGGATCAGGACACAATTGTTCCCGATTTTTGGATTAGGAGACAATTTCTTTCCTTTTTGGATTAGAACACACCTATTCCTAATTACGGATCAAGAATGTCAAATTGTTTCCTATCAATATCTCATGATATATAAATCATTACCCAATTTATTCAAGGGAGATATCCCCCCCCCCCAGTCACATTATAAAATCATAGAACATTTATGATATCATGACCCATAAAAATAGATGGGTTTCACAAAAAGTATATGATAACACATGAAATGAAATGTGTATCATAAAAATTTATTAATATCATTACCTATGGAAATGATATAAGAATCATAATCATATCATCTTTTTATAAACCATGATACGAAGTGGAATTCATAATAATATTACCCATGGAAGAGAAATGGGTTTCACAAACATAATTCCATCAAAACATAACCAATAAATAAATAATATAAATGGTATTCTAGGATCAAATCACAAAAAAAGCATAAACTATAAAACATTATCTCATCTATGATTTATAATTTTTTTAAAATACCGCATAAAACATTTCACAATAATAAAATACTTTCTTTGAAAATAATTTGTTCAAATTTTTTTCAAAAAACCATTTCTTATAATGAAATATTAACAATTTCATTTAAAACATTTCTTGAGGAAAATATATTTTTTGATTTGATAAAATATTCATAAAAATTTGGTCAATTCTTAATCCTTTTTACATTAAAACAAATTTTAAAACATAAAAATAAATCATGAAACTATATATATCATTTTCATTGAAAATAACCCCTTGAAAACAAATAAATTCATCTTGGAAAATCATTTAAATTTTTTTTTAAACATAAATCATTTTTGAAAACATTTATATTTGAAAACAGTTTTAAAATAAAAAAAATCTAAAATATTATTAAAAACGTTTTCTTTAAAAATAAAATTATAAATTTTTATATGATTCTTCAAGTAAATTATGATAATGATGGCTAGAAAATATGTATGTGTCAAACATTCTTTTTTTACAATAAGAATTTTAGAAAATTTCTTAGATCAAAAAATACAATGAGTTGATTTTTAAAACCATATCTTTATTAAAAATAATAAACATGGGTTAAAAGATCCTTTAAAATTATACGATATCCATTTTATATTTTTTATAACATCATTTAGAAAACATAGTTTCAAAATAACACATGTTTCTAACTAAAAGGAGAAATATGGATAGATTTTCAAAAAATAATATTCTTAAAAATATAATGTTCCAAAGAGTGAAAAAATATTAATTTTAATTTAATATATCATGAGTGAATATATTATATGAAATTTAATGATATTTATTGAGAAATTTATCTTTATATTCCATCAATGGAATCATAATCATAATCAATCCTGATAACGATGGGATTGTAGAAAAAACAATTTACCACTTTGGTAATATTGAATAAAAATGCTCATGAAATAATTACAATACATAAAGCATAAAATAGCATTAAAATGTTATATTTTTGATATAAAATGTATAATAGAACTATGTAAACCATATATAAATAAGATAGGATCATAACAAGGCATGTATCTTACTAAAGGAAAATTGTGACAAAATTACTTTACCAATTTGGTAAATATTGAACTATAAACCCCATGAAAGAGATAAAATAAAATGGATTTTTAAATAAACATAATTTTAATTATAGTTATCATATAATACATTCATGGTTATTATATACACCAAATAAAGTAAATGAGTTGTGAACATGGCATATATCTAACAGATATAAAAAGTGAGATTGGAAAACCATTACAACGTGATTTACTTTTAAATCATGATATCCATAAATTAAGAACATCATTTGTAACTTTTAATAACATGATAAAATGTAAAATAATTATATAACATTTAATAGTATGTTATATACACCACACAATAATAATATGTTGTGAATATATCCTATATCTCATAGAAATAAAAGTGAGATGAGAAAATCCATACCTGAAGTCTTCAATTTCTTCATTACCATTCAAAACTCATATATAGTAAATATATTATTATTATAAATATAATGAAGAACCATATTTCTATATATAATATCATATATTATTCAATTATAAATTTATCTTACCTTTATAAAAAAAATTATTTGTTAAAGAAACATTTTGGTTAATAATTGTTTTTTTATCCAGTGTATTTTGACTTGTTATTCTTGGTCCTCTTACTCAGATCCTGATTTAATTATTTACATAATTTAAAACACTATATATATATCATATATATTAGGTATATAAATTTTTATAATAACCTATAAAATCTAGATTTATTAAATGTAATAAATCAATTATGGAGATGGTAAGTCGTACGTAAAAATGATGGATGTTTCAATTTTCTTATCGTATTGAAAGAATTAATGTAAATGAAATATATGTATATATATATGTATAAATTCTCAATAATTTATAAATATTATTTAGTATATATCACATAACTTTACTATACCCATCCTTAATGAATTCCATGTAAATTATGAATGAACCACATCGCTTTGAGTAGGCTATAGTCCACACATCCACAAACAATGTTATCATATTTACACAAAATAGAAATAATGAAGTTAAGTGTTATATAAAAATTTTATAAGAATAAATAAATCATAAATATAATATATATCAAATAAAAAACATATTTTTTATCATAATTTCCAACCATGAGACTTGGTAACAGAAAATGAACAATATTGTTTCGTGAGGTGGTAGTTCATTGTATACAAGAAAGGTAAGTTTATTACCCTTTAGATGGATGTATGTGTATGTGTAGGTAAAACCCTAAAAATGAAAAAATATAATTTCAAGTTTTATTCTCATGTTATTATATAGTAATTTAATAAGAATCTTTTAGGTGTTAGAGAATTAAAATAAAACAAAACATCATTTGAAACATTGTTACCTCTTCTTTGAGTAACTCCTTTTAGTTTTCACCAAAGGGCTTCCCTTTTCATATTTATTCATAATTTGATGCTTATATGATAATACTATGTATTATAGGATATTATTTTGGATGTTTTTTAATTATATAATTGGAATTATAGGTTTGGATATGTGGGGGTGAGGGTAGTGCCCTTTAATAGTGGAGGAGGAGTGACATTGTTTTAAATATAACAAGGTAAACACTATTGGGAGGTATCCATAAAATCATTGGAATTATATAATTTTAAAAAAACTAATAGAGAGGTAAATTTGTTGTAATTTGTTTAGAAAATGGATTTTGGAAAATTTTCATTGTTGTTTGGTCCCTTAGGATTAATTTTTGGCCATTAAGGAAACTATTTTTACCTTAATCACTCTAATTAATTTTAATTATTTACATAAATATTTTATGAAAAAATAATTTCTTCACCTCATTATAAATTATTAATTATATTTATTACAATTATTTTATCGAAGTTTATACATTATTAAAATATAAGTGGCATAAAAGAATTTAAAATTAATCCTAGAGACATGTTGCGACAGTGGGTTGTTTAGGAGAAATTATTTAAAATTTTGGGATGTTTTCATCTCAGCTCTTTGTAGGACTTATGATAATGTTTTGTGGTCCTAATCTACTGTTGTATATTCTAGAATTTATCTATATAATTTCACATTATCTATTGTCTCATGAGTGCTGACTCCCCTAAGTCATTCCAAAAAAGTGCTGACCAAAAGGGTCACCTGTAAAACGCCATGAGTGGCACCTTGATGATAATGTAATTGTAACTATTATTGTACACACAATCCAACAAGAGTATATGATCTTCCCAAATCTATCCAATTTCTATCATTAAATCCCATATAATGTCCTACAGAATATGAATGGTCCACCTAGTCTAGTTTTTAGTCCTCAGGAGAAAATTCATTCTATATTTCCTCTAAGTTCCAAAGGAAATCAACAATCCTCTGTATAATTCTGATTTGAATCATGCATCATGTTTTAATACAATAATTGAGGGAAAAAAGTGGATCCAGTCTATCTCATGTACATAAATGAATCATAGTCTCTCTTATAAACTTTTCTCTCCAATGTTTAGAAAGTGGTATGACATGGTGAGTTAGTTCATTATCACTAAAATAGAATAGTTTCTACTAGGAATCTGTGTAATACACACAACAAGTTCCATTGATATATAATCCCACTTCCACTCTAGAACCTCAAGGTGTTGATCCAGACCCACTAATACATAGTGCAAACCCTTAAACAACTGAAAAGTGATGAATTGATAAACAATATTTGTTACACCCTTCTTAATTTATAGACACTATAATTGATAAAGGATGCTCTAATACAACATTTGAAACCCAAAATTACTCTAAAGTGTTGTATTATACACCATCAACACCCCCTCCTACAACATAAATGGTTCTGTATTCCATCCTAAAAAAATTATGATGTTCTCCCCACCTTAAAAAAATACATTACTTGCATGCTATGTGGATATTTAATCATTTAAGGTATCACAGTTGACATATCCCTTCAGAGCCTCCCCAACACATTATAGAATCTGTTGGATAACAACCATCAACTAGAGATAAACTAAACTATCCTTATCTTTAAATCAAAACTACAATAAGTCTAATCACCCTAATTTCTTGACAAAAATTTAGAACATGTTCTCCAGATAAGGGAATTTACCACCACATTCCCATTCATATAATTATAGACTAAATCAAAGTCATAATCATAGAGAAACTCTAGACGTCACCTTTTTCTAATGATATGATCCTTCTCAGATAATATGTACCTGTGACAGATGTAGTCAGAATAGATGATAAACTATCACCCATAAGGTAGTGTCACTACATCTTCAGTGCAAAGACTACCACTTCAAAAACAATATCATGTTTCGTGTAATTCTGCTCAAATTGTCTCAATTAATGTGATCCCTTGGAAATCACCTATTGACTCTGCATTAGAACACAAACATATATTGACCCTAATGGTTCATAAAAAACTACATATTTGGAACCATCCTCTAGAAATCTCAATACGAGGGGGTGCTCAAAACCACTGTAGAAACTCCGAAAAACACTATTAGAACCTCTCCATCCTCATGAAATGACTCTCCATCCAGGTAAAATTAGTTGGGGGAGATGATACTCTAGTGAAATAATGAATTTATCTATGATAGTATCCTTCTAACTACAGTATTATCTTTACCACCATCACTCTCTAAGGTGGATACCAATCAATCACTACTATAACCATTTCTAGGTCCACTGGAATGCCAACCATTTAGATGAAATTTCCCAAAAATTGAAGATTTTGAATCCATAAGTAGCACTTCAAGAGCTTCCAACATAACGGGTACTCTTATAGTATGTATAGCACTATCATCAATTTACTAATGGGCCGATCCATTGACTCTATGTACAAAAGTATATTATCAATGAAAACCACCAAAAACTTATCTAATTAATGATAAATGATCTAGTTCATGAGTCCCATTAACACTTCTAGTCCGGGAATCATGGTGAAGGGAACCACCATATACTCATAGTTACTATGGATGCATCTAAATTTCACTTTTGGTATATCTTCATCATGTACTCAAAGCTTGTGATAACTTGATCTACGATCAATTTTCAAGAACCACCATTCCCCTCTCAACTGATCTAAGAGGTTATTGATCCTCAATAATGGAAAATTAAACATTAATTTAACCTATTTATATTGTAGTTATTTTACACATGACCTCAACCCCTCATTCATCATCGTGTCCAAAATTATTATGGCTAACAAATGTGACAAAAAGGGTCTAACAAAGACCATCTTCTAAAACTTTTCCAACTAAACCCTCTGTTCAAAAATCACTATGGGATCCATCTAATATATTGACATAGATATCATGGTCATATCAGGGTGTAGTTCAATTAAAAATATATCTCTTAGCTAGGTGGAAACCCTAGTAGGTCCTTATTAAATATATCCTCATACCCTTCCACCACAACAAGAAACTAGTATCCTATATCATACACTGCTCCAAGAGTCATTATTGTCAACTAGTGAGTAATCGGTTGCACCCTCTAATGTATCAGTACATACTAAACTTCTAGGGTTTCATTTTCACACCTTAAGGAAAGAATGATCTCGTCGCAACATAAACACCATATTATAAACCTATAATAGTCATTCAGGTCATGAGTTATGGATAGATAGTCCATTCCTATGATGAAATCGTAAGTCCTTGTCACTGTTATGAGAATATTTCATAAAAAACTATCTCCTCCCAGACATTGATGAAAGTGATGTTAGAAGTGTCTGACAACTTTTTCACCACTTGTAGAAGTCTCTAAGTTTAATCGCAGATCCATGGGATCATCTAGAATCTTTTAGTCTCGAACCAGAGAAGTGTTAAAAAATTAATTAATTTCATGTATGTCTATCAATAATACAACTAAGGTATAAAATAAAAATATCATACTTCGTATCATCCTTAGATATATTAGTTCATAATCTTAAACCATATGCATTTGTCCTCTCTACTGATCACGAGCTCCCTGGGCCTAATGCGTACTACATGGGTGTGGTGGTGGCAATAAGTCAATTTTTTTTCCTCCTCTAATTTATCTATAGGCCCCTCTTCTACGTCTTTTTTCTTATTGACCTACATATTCATTACACTACCTTTACAGAGGTGTCCAAACATTTTTCTCCCTGTTATCCATATGACAGGTCATAAAACCTTACATGAGATGTCCCCAACCATCGCATGAGTAAGAAAACCTCTCTATAGGTTGACTAGAGTCATCTTGTTATCCGTAAACTATTGAACATATTTTTGATATCTCTTCTTGAAACGTATTTCTCATCCATATACCTGTATCGTTCATTGACTAACTGGTGTGGAGGACTCAACACCTATGTTCCCATTACCAGCACCAACTAATTGGATCTACTCATCTGAAAAAAATATTTATCACTATGTTTGGCTCAATATGTATAGAATATGAAGTAATATACATAGGTATCATACTATCCTATATTTCTTTATATAAACCTTAGTCGAAGGTCGAATCATAGAAGAACTGATCAGGTACCATATCAATAGAGTATCTCAAGATGTTGGTGAACCTCAAAGAATACTCTACCACCATTTTTCTTCCCTACTTATGCCTTATAAGCTCATGAACCATCACATCCTATAATATATCTATAAAAAATATCCTCTATGAAAAGGAACTCAAACTCTATCCAATAAATATTATCCCCATTATTGGAATGAGTCAATAATCCCCAACATAGTGATGTATATCCATGGATAAGACTCACAACTGGACAACCATCGGGTTTGAATGGGTCATGATTAGATGAAAAACACATGTCACTACCTCAAGCTAGTCCTTAACTATATGGAGATCTGGCATGCCAAAAATCCTAAGGGGTAACTACCGCTGAAAGATGTTGAGTGTTCTTAGCATATGCACCTCATCTTCAAGTATTAATAGGACCATATTCTATTAGATATGTGGTGGTATGACTGGTGTACCCGCTTAGGGAGACATTTCCTGAACAGATCCTTGCATTGATGTCCCATCACACATGTGATCTTCCTTAAAATAATGATATTAATTCCTAAAATGAAATAGTCATTGAGGAATCATGAAATAAACATTATGTATAATTATTAATGAGTATATCTAGATTTTTTGAATTATAATGACATGGAACCCACTACCCATTTCAATTTGATGCATCTACCAATGTTTTTTCCTAAAACCCATGCATATATGTACAATGTCAACATGAATTTTATCAATGTCCTAGTATATGTCGGTCACCACACTAAAACTAGACACCCTGGCTAGATAGAAGAACATGAAACACATAACACTATTTCCATATATCCAAAACCAATCTCACAACTAGAAAAAATATAATCCAAACTTTGTTACTAATACAACACACTTTGAGACCACTATGTCATAACCCGACCCATTGGGGCCCACATGGGTAGAGGTAATTATTTGGTAAATAGCCAAATACAACCACTAATATCCCCTGGCCTAGCAACTATAATTGATTAGGGATAAAAATGACATGGTAGGCCTTAGCCTAATGTATATGTACACATGCACCCATCTTCCATCACATATAATGATGAGATTCAAAATAATTGATACAAATGCATTAATACATATCAATCCCACAACAATGTATGAAAATAAATATACAATGTATAAAAGGGACAAATTTAATTCCACCAAAAAATTTGATGATGTAAAACCATCTAGAAATAGGGTGTTATAGTCACATGTGACTCATGGTTAACACCACATTCTGTCTAGCCCAAAACTATGTTCCATCTGCTCCTGGACCACCAAGAACCCCATCAAGAGCCCATGTGATCTACATTATACATGACATGTGCAGGCATATCCTGTGCAAGGATGAATATAATAACACCCTATAGGAAACCCAAGAATCACTAAGCATAAAAGGTCAATTAAATTTTCAACTCCTCATAATGACATGTTATTAGAATATGAGAGATACAATGATAACATAAATATATACATATAGCAGAAACTATATCACCATGTGGAGTCACAACCACATTTCCATTCTATGATTCTTCTTAAAAGTTCATCGCAATACTCACCCAGGATAGCTCACACTACGAGTATGATATCACTTAAGGCGTCCGTCCAAGATGTCATTATTGTCAGGTCTTTCTATAAGGAAGTACAGATTGGATGATTTAAGAGATTAATAGGTATATAGGGATCACACCCAAGTTTATGGGTTAATACAAACTAATCTATTGTGGAATAACCTACTAAGTAATGGATCGACACCCATATATTTTTCGTCACATTGATAACAAGAACCACACCTTGGGTAGAAGTTAATATAGGATTCCACTCACAACATAATGTGGGAATACCAAAACTCCAACTGAAATAAGTCTCATGGTGTGAAGAATACCCAAATTATTCGGACTTAATGCCACTCTTAACCCTTCTTAAAGTGGAGCAAGTAAATGCATCATAATGAAATAATTTCATAATAAAGATACAATGGGAACAAAGACATTACTAAAAAATAAGACCTATATATAGGGGTGCATAGTGTCTACCTCTAACATCGGAGCTACCCATGTCTATTCTGATGTACTGCTTCTCGTGCCCATGTACACATGGTTGTTTCTATGTACCCATCTATATTAGAGTGTATGAATTAACCTGTGTACATTGTCTGTGTCATGAACCTATATTTTTTAATTCCAATTTACCTCCTTGTGTACATACTAAGCTGAAAGGACATGTTGCATACTATGTAGCATATTTCACATGACATGTTATACTTTCTTCTCTGTAAGAAAAACCAGTGCAGCAGGTAGGGCCCCACATTGCATTGGTTTATAGATTACACACCATGTACCATGGAATTTTATAAATGTTGTGGTTCCACCATGTTTTCTACTCCACTATTACAGCCTCTGATATATCCATGAATTATTTCTATAAGATTGAATTGGGTCTCGTCAAGCATTTCCATTGTCACTCACTATAATTCAACTATCTAATTCTCATGGAAAATCATCTATTGTGCCGCCCCATTGTCACACCTCATATAACAGATGAATAACACTAATCGGTCCTTGTTACTTCATGGAAACAATTTTATCTCAAACCAATCACCATTTCAAACTTGGTTATGTGTTATCAATCCATTACAATAACGAATGGGTGTGCAGTGATTAATAACCTAGTATTTGTCAAACCACTGACCAAAACAATTTTAGTTATAAATGTATAAATAATGGGGGAAGATATGAAAAAAAACAAAAATATGATGAACTGACTTTATCTAATAATTTTTCCCTCAATTTATTTTGTTATAATGATGAATAAATATATACAAATTAAACGACAAGAGAAAACCTGAAATTCCTAACAAATAATCTCATACTGATAATATGATCGATGCAATAATAAATGGAATTGTTAATTGATTCGTATTTTTAGTAGGATAAGAAAATGGGGACAAATAATCATAAATATAAATTTCCAAACTCAATGTTAGATCAATTATTTAGAAATACTTGTTTTAGTTCATTGTCATTGAGGATATCAATAGTTTCAGTTAGTGAACCGATCGCTAAACCACGACCTGTCTATGATTATCCATATAATATCTTACATTGTATCATCTCTAAAATTTCACGGTTATGATCCTAACATAAAATTTTTTTCTTAACAGGTTTATATATATTTTAATTTTTTCATTTCATCAATGAAATAGAAGAAATTAGTTTATTTAGTTATTTATTATTGGTGTCCGCTATAAATTTTCCACATACACATGATTCCAAAAACTATTATATTAACCCCAAGTATGAAACCAAAATCTGGACTCAATGGTGGCATCAAACTTCCAATCCATTGTCTGTTTATGAGTTATTAAAATTCTTCATAAATATTTAATTAACGTGATATTAATATATTTAATATTTTTCAAATATAATTATATGCTCATAGAGCCTTGGAATCTCACAACAACTTAGTTCCTGACTCTGAAAATATTACAAGATATATTCCAAGGCTTTACAAGGAAAAAACGTATACATTACATTGGTTATTAAAAAATGTAATTAGTTGTAAAAAGTAATTATTCATAATATATTAGGTAAATATAATTCATATATTATCAGAAAATAAATATTAAAAGTTAAATAATGTATATCTGTATATTTTTAATAAAATTTAATTTAAATTATTTTTTTAGAAAATAATTTTTAAATAATATTTAAATATTAAAATTAATTTTTTTTATGAATAATTTTATATATGAATATATTTTTTAAATAATCATGTTTACATTATCCATGAGTTAATTTGTGTTAATTTTATGAAAAATATTAATTTTTTTATCATTAGTAATCTAAATTTTTTAAATGCTTCATGTTTATGACATAATATTGATGTATTAATAACCTAATAATTTGTAGAATTATTTTTTAAACTCAAAATGAATTTAATAAGAAAAATATTTTAATTTAAAATAATAAATTAAATTTTCAAACATAAAAATTAATTTCCAACAACTAAAAAATATAGTATTCTATTAAACAATAATTTTTAATTTTTCATCAATTCATTTGTATAAATAAAGAAATTTAGTTTTGGAATATATTAAAATAAATGAAAAAATATATATATTAATCAAATAATACTAAAATTATCAAATAAGACCATTATTTTTAGTCTTATTCCATGAATAATGTTTTACGTAATATGGTAACACAAGATACCCAACCCAATTAAGTATAAATTACCTCTCTAACCACTATGGAAAATCCAAATGCAAATAAATTATACTGAAAGAGATCAATTAAATTACCCTTTATGAATTCTCCTTATATCCATAGATTAGTTCTATTATAAATTAAATACAATCCCTCATGGTATTATATCAATAGTGAATGAGTAAGCATCAATTAACAGGATACTTCACATTCCACTTCATATCATGTTTCATTCTAATCTGCTAATATCCTTTCAATTTTACACCTTTATAAAAATAATTATGTCATAAGTATATAAATATTTAATTTTATTAGGATATGGTTTGACTATTATAATATTTTTATATGTAAATATATACTCCCCCCCATCATTTTGACACATTTTGTTAATGGTAAATATCATCCACCTGTGAGGATGTTGCCAATTCATTATGTATCACCACATTTATTGATGTTTAGTGTGACTTGTATATGTATATATTAATTTTATTATGATAATATATAATTATTAAAATCTATTAGTGACACATATGTATCTTTATCACCATTTTTAGAGAAATCATTTTATCGGTTAGTGAAACCACTTTTTATAACATTTTCACTTCCATAATTATCACCAATTATTTTTTTCTTAATGTATCTTATATGTAATATATAGAAATTTATTTTTTATGTATTTTAGGTTTCTATATGAAATTTAACTAATTGATAAATAATAACTAATACAAACTTTGAAATTGAAATTAAAATAGAACAATTAAAACATATATATCATCAAACCGTATTATCTTTAATAAAAAGTTAATAATTAAATTTTTATTATTATAATTTATAAAAAATAACATAATTTATGGAAATAAACTCATAGATTAATGTTTTAATAATAATATTTTCATTATATATGAGGTATTAATATGAGGGAATGAAATGGGACCGACTATAAGGGTATTATAAGACATGACTCACATATATTATGTTTATACTATCTTATCTTCATAGTCGATTCTATTATATTTGATGTCTTTCTTAAATGTTAATAGTAGTAATATATATACTTCCTTTGTAAACATAAATGTTTATTGCTTTAATTTTTCTTTATAACATTTTTATGAAACTTATTCATTTCACAAGGGTATATGGCCTGTTTTTTCATGAAGTGTGTTTCATTTTTATATGGAATGCATGGTTATGATAATATTTTAATGTTACAAGTAAGTACAGAATTATATATCCCAAAAATTCATCAATAAAAGAATTATATCTCAAGATATAATTATTCTAATACATGATATTGTTATATTTTTCTCTAATTTTATTCATGTACTTGATGCATTCTAGTTTTTCTATTATTCTGTGATATTACAGAAGTAAGCCATGAATTATATTTATAATGTTTTTTATGCATATTCCACATTCCATTCCTTATTCATCTAGATTATATGATTATAATCATTTGGTTCTTATCATTATAATCATATTTTTATATTATGATGATAAATTGTATTCTCACATATGTACTAATGATTTATTCCTATCTCATGTCCCTCCCTTTTATTTCTCCCTACACAAGGCTTTTAGATCACCCAAATTTTTCATATTTTTCTGGGTGATTATATTGATTAAAAGAATTATGGAAACCTTTTGGGGGACTATATTGAAATACTCTATATAAAGTTAAATTTTTAATATTTTTTTATATTGTGTGAACTAGACATTATAATGGCACTAATCCACTTAATTGTGATATTTGTAATGTTATATCTGATATTCTTAAAACTAAAGTAATAATCACGTGTGTAAGGTATGTATCACTCAACATGAATCCCTAATTACGTTTCACAATGTGTGGTGACTAGAATAATGTTTATAGGAATCATAATATTGGAATAATTTCCCATATATTTATTAAAATCATAAAAACAAAAACCAATATCATTAATACAATTAAATTAATGCATGGGTAAATTAAACTTCTATATTCTATGTAATCTATGTTCAATATAAACGAAAACCTATCATATGAATCCAATAAAGATATCTAAATATTATTTTTCATTATCTGACATTTTCTAGAACCATTCTTTAAATAATCTAGCGTGTCTACAAAATAACATAAATTTATGGGGGTGTTTATATAAATATACCAAATGGGTTCTTACTCTAATATATCTTATGTCAAGTGAATTAAAAATTGAAAATAGTTTGTGAATAATGATAAATATTAATAATTGAATCAAAAAAATATATGTGATAAATAATATAAGGAATCCCCTACCGCATGTCATCTTTCACCTCATCTACATCCCCACAATCACAACATAACAACCAGCACAACAATTACAAAATCTCTCTATAATAAATTTAGCTAAAAAATAAACAACCTTCAATATAACATTGAATATACATCTAAAAAATAAAAATTATATATACAAATATGTAAAATAATAAAAAAAAATCATTATGGTAAGAAAATAACCTTCCTCCATATCTATACCAGGGAATAACACATTCCTCTAATTCAATCAATGTAATGGAATACCATATCCTTCAAAAAATATTATAAATAATCAAAATGTTAAAATAAAAATTCTATAACACAACATCTACATCATATAATACCCACAATATATAACATAATAACACCAATAAAACTCATAAAAACCCATAGTATAATAATAATCATTACATGATAACAATAATACCTCTCCCTAACCAATGTTTACCTATACAATCCTTTATTAAAACATAAAAATGTCCCTGGGAAATCATACTTAACTAAAAACATCCAATCCAAGAGACCATAACTAGTAAAAAAATACATCACATCAATATATTCCATTTTAATACCTCAATTATTTATATTCAACCATAATCTCCACTATTATTTTCCACTGATTTATAACCCCTTCGTCCCATTCACTCATCAATGTTTCAATAATTTATCACAACACGTTATCTTTACATTAAAATCAACTTAAAGTAATTATAATGATCATAATATCATAAACAAAACTCATATGAATTTAAAAAAACCTTTCAAGTTTCATTTATTTACCATTTCATAAATCCCCTTTCGTCTATTGGATTGAAAAATGATATCCCAATCATAATTATATTACTAAAATTAGTAAAATAAAAATCATCTTGATTAGTCATTTATTCCATACAAATTAAATATCAAATTACAAATATAACAAATCTATTTTTTAATTTATCTTTATTTAATAGCTTATCCAAAAAATACTAATTACTCCATTAGTTAGACAATAAAAATTCACTTAACATAAATCAAACAAATGAATACAATACATAATATTAAAAATAATGATCCTTTCATCAATTATCCATCAATAGTGTTCTCCAGCTATAGAAAACCCTATACGAGATAGAAACCTCAATACTCATCTATATTCACATCAGAACCCATGAAAAAAAAGTAAAAGAATATTTCTCTAAGAGACCAAGTTAAAGAGACTAGAAATCTCACATACTAAAGAACTATTCATTGATTATATCTCACCCATAAATAAAAACCATAAATACATTGGAAGGATCGTTGAATATATTCCCTAACTCACCCTCTGATCCTTATCAATATCAAGTGAACTCTCACGATGAAATCATGATGTTTGTGGGGTTTTCGAAATATTATAGTCTTTTATCCAACAAAACCATGACATACACAATGATATATTGATTTTTCCCTCCCAATGAGAATATAATAAAAAATTAATGATGTAACAGTACTGAAAATTTTGCTATTTGCGATGGGATCCCATAACAAAAACCCTTTTGTGACAGGGGCCCATCACAAATAGCTCGTTGTAGAAAACTGCATCCCAACAAGTATTTTTTGGGAAGGGAATGGCACAAAAAATAGAACATGTGATGGGAAGTGGGCCCATCACAAATATTTATCCAATTAAATACATTATATATACAAAGAACCATTAGCGATGGGCCCGTCGCAAAAAGTATTTGTGATGGGATACCATCCTTTCACAAATTGCTTATATGTTATAAACCATTTGCGACGGTCCCGTCACAAAAAATATATTACCATGGAAAAGAAAACTGTCCCAAATTTTTTTTTAAAAATATATATATTCTATTTGTGATGAGCCCCCCATTACAAAAGGCCCCATTGCAAATACTTAATAAAATAAAAAATTATACAAATTATTCAAATAATAAACAAAATAGAAAATATTACAATTCCAAATATTTGAAAATAGTGAATATAAAAATAATAAAATTATGATTAATGAAAAAAATAATATTAATATTATTAAAATAATAAACAAATAAAAAATATAAAAAATATAAATATTTAGAAAAAATATATAAAAAATCATAAAATATTAGTACTATTATGAGTAAAATAAACAAACATTAAATAATATGATACTAATAATAATTATTAAAATATTAAAATACAAAAAATACTAAAAAGAAGTATGAAATATTCACACCAATATAAAAGAAAAAAACTGTAAATAGTTCATATTACAACAAATAATCAATTCCAATATTTTTAACAAAATAAAAAAATCACTGGGGGATAGTCTTCTTGAGGAGTTGGAGGAGATGGAGGAGATGGTGGATGAAACTCTATCCATAAACTACAAGTCAGAAGACGAATGTACTCCATCTGATAGTGTTGCTGCTACTTCCATCGACTCATATCCTTCTCATTCTACAACTACTGCTGATGCTGACGCATCACTTCCTGTGGCTTCTGTACACTCTCTATAACCTCAGTTTGAGCTTGCAGCGACTCCTGATATTGTGAGCCAGAATTTGATGCCTCACCACAAGCTCTACCCATGTTAGACGCCAAAATCATAGAAGTACCATAATATGTCCCTAGTGTCAAATGAGAGCTGATACGAACTACTCGGCCCTTATCGAAGGAATACTATGACACATTCATCCATGACACCTCATCTAAATGGTGGGTACTAGTCTGATCAAGCGTTTAGTCCTGACTCTCTGCCCGTGTCTAAGAGGTCACCGCCTCATATGACTCCTTTAGTTTCAGTTTCAAATTAAAATAGTGAAAATAATATATGTAGTTAATTTTCATACTGAAAAAGAAATAATATTAGCCACAATCTTACATCGGCGATAATCTGTAATCTCAACAGTGGCTAGATCACTATACATACTCCAATAAATGTCGTACTCCATAATATTGTGATTTTCAACTGCCTATATAAATATAAAATAAACTATATATATGTAATGTTATATAAAATATTTATAAAATATACTTATCAGATACTCTCTATGTGTAATGAATGTACGGCTACCAGCTGGATGTGTCACCTCTTTTATTCCCTGGTTTGGTTGGTCCATTAAAGATATCCTCTAAAACACACCACTCAACCAGTGTGAACATAATCCATCCCAAACGTGAGATGAAATTTGATCTAGTCGGTGGAATCTACATGACTCATCAAATACTGTCGCTCTGGCTTTATTAAAGGCTTTCCATCTCAAACTGTGTATAAATTGACAGAAACGCTCACGCATAGACACCTCCCATGCCTCGTGGATAGTGACACAAATGCTATCATTGATGACAATCCTTAAACCCTACAAATAATTTATAATATCAAATTAGTAATGAAATAAATTTCTAAATAAGTATTATTTAATTACATACCATCCAGTGATTGACCATTACATGCCGCACATCAATGGGAATCTGATACCATGTGATTCATGGCTAAGAAAAATAATTGTGCAAGATATCACTCCCCTATGCAATCGCTACATGCACAAAACTATGAAAAAAAATAACAAATAATAAAACAATTATTAAATAATTAAATTAATGAAATATAAATAAAATACACAGGTAATCAGAGCCTCGCCTGCATGGATCGAAACCAAAATGTGGATGCAACTCGGGGATTGGGTAAAGAATCATAATCCGTGCAAGGTTGTGCCCCCTCCACGTACCCCTTGAACCGCTGGTAGCTTGAGGGTTAGATGATCCCAAATCCTCATCATCCAATGATAGCTCAGCCTCCTCCAACTCACGAAGTAGATCAGGGTCCATCTGAAACACAGAATTATTATTGTTACTAGATAGTTAAAAATTACTACTACACATACATATATATTAGTTATGATTATAACCTGTATTAAACTATGTCAATGTTCACCTTCATCATCATCTTTATATCTGAAGATGTTCATGTCTACACATTCATCATCGACATCATTGTAGGACCCTGGGACACCATGAGAGGGGAGGGGTGAATCAGGGTGACCACTTTTTCTTTTAAAGTGATGGATCTTGTTCCCACTTTGGTAGGAACTTGTTGAACCTGTATGATGATTATGATTAGAAAGCAAACATTCACATGCACAAAGAAGACACGACCCTTTTTACTTGGTTCACCACTAAGGGCTACGTCCAAGGAGCATACGCCGATAGGTTGTCGGTCGTACCTAAATCCACTATGCTTCACTAGCTGTAGATTACAAAGGTTCGGGTACAGTCACTCTGTCCCAGGCTCACTGCCTTTAAAAAGGTTCAGGGATAGCTCACTGCTTCCCTCGGGACACTCCTGTTGACTCCCCCTAGCTCACTGCCGTTGGTGAAGTCCCACTCAGTTTATAGACATGAAGGTCTCTTCATCATTTTCATAAGAATGCATCCTTTGTTGTATTTAGATGCTCTATTAAAGTCTGATTCTCACCAGAAGAAGAATATCACTTTTCCTCGAATGTATCGGGTAGTATCTCGGCTTTTGTGCAGCTCCAAACAGGCCGGTGGGCTTCAGCAAAACCAGGCGCGCTTCTCCAAGACAGTCGCGCAAGTCCCACTACAGCGCGCAAGTCCAAACTGGCGTGCAAGTGTCATCAACGCACCTGCGCGACGCTTCCTTACTCTACTTCAAACTTGCGCGGTCCACTTCCTTTCTCTTCCAAACCGCCTTGGGCGCACAGCCAACAACCAGCGCGCAAGCTCTACTTGCGCGACTAAAATACCACCTGCGCGACTCGACCACCTGCGCTACGAGAGCTCGAGCAATCTCGAAGTCTTGAGCTCCGTGAGAAATGAGAAGGGGTGGTCCAGTATTTATAGGCAAACTGGACCCCCTGCGCAGCGGCGCGCAAGTCCCTCAACGACGCGCAAGTCTTGTCTCCAGTAACCTCTCTCGCGCAACTCACTTGCGCGACCCAACCAACACTTGCTCGACCTTCTTTCCTTAGCCAAATTTTGATGTTCTGATCCTGAAAAACATATGGAGCGCAAGTCTTTTATCATCCAAGAGCACGGCGCGCAAGTACCTTTGCCAAAAACACTTTTCTTTATTGGCCGATTTTCAGGCCCAAAAATTTGGCAAACACTGCGAAACGGCGCCACCTTCGCTACTGTTTTCTGCTTGAACGGTATGATTTCTTTGTTGCTACATATCCTGAACTTCCATTGAGGATTGACAAAAAACACAAACCATATGCCAAACCATGCTTTGAAGACCCTGGTTCCAACAATCTCCCCCTTTGGGTTTGTTGGCAATCAGAATAAATTCAATAGATCTCCAACCATGAGCAAACCCAAAACGCAAGAATCAACTCAACCAACACTCTAAGTCTACGTGAGCAATGCTCGGTGTAGAAAACAAGAGAGGAAGCTTGAATTGGGTTCCAGTGTTTTGAAATTATCCATCACGCCCGATTGTATCCTTGAAATACTTCTCATCACAGAAGCATTTCTTTCCTGGAATTTATTATTTTCTCCCCCATTGACAATAAATCCAAAGGCCGATAAGTTATTCAACGTTCAGCTCAAGCCATACTCCCCCTGGATAGTATCTCCCCCATAAACTTGCATCACATCCATAAGAAGATAAAAACAGTTATAAAAAATTGGGAGAGGGGATTTCTGGATCCGCTTTATGCAGTAGGAGGTGGTTGAACACCGAGGTTCAACCGATGCTTCACAAACACAGCCGCAGACAATGGCTTGGTCAGGATATCAGCCCCTTGCTCATCAGTTCCAACATGATCCATTCTAATCACGCCTTGTTCAACCTTTTCTTTGAAAAAATGTTACTGTATTTCAATATGCTTTGTACGAGAATGCTAAACCGGATTCTTCGTAAGATCAATTGCGATTTTGTTATCACAGTAAATCACTATTGGTTGCTGCACCTTATCACCAATATCTATTAGTTGCTTCTTCATCCAAAGCAGTTGAGTGCATGCCTTTGTGGCAGAGATATACTCAGCTTCAGCAGTACTAAGAGAAGTACTTTCTTGTTTCTTTCTCAACCAGCCAACACATTTCTGCCCAATATAGAAAGCTCCACAACTAGTGGACTTTCTGTCTGCCACATCACCAGCCCAGTCAGCATAAAAAATGTTGATAATTCACTGTCCCTTTTTGCAGCAAAAAATAACCCGAAATTATGTGTACCTTTAATGTACCTCATGATTCTTTTTACTGATGCCATATGTTCCTCTTTTGGATTGCTCTGAAAGCAGGCCGCAAGGCATGTGGCAAAGACAATATCTTGCCATGTCGCTGTCAGATACAGTAGGTTTCCAATGATCCTCTTGTACATGGTGGGATCAACAGATTCCCCATCCTCATGCTTTCCAAGTTTAGTTCCAACTACAATTGGAATTGACATTGGTTTGGAGTCTTGCATATTGAACTTCTTCAGTAGTTCTCTTGCAAATTTTTTCTGAGAAATGAAAGTGTATTCCTTCTTTTGAATCACCGCAGCCCCAAGAAATATGTGAGCTCCCCAATCATAGACATTTCAAATTCTGATTTCATGTGATTGGCAAATTCATCCACTGATTTCTGCCTACTACCACCATATATGATATCATCAACGTAGACAAGAACCATGAATTGTTCTTTTGGATAATTCTTCACATAGAGATTGTGATAAACTCCTCCTCTTTTGAATTCCAACTTCTTGAGATATGAATCCAGCCGTGAGTACCACGCCCGTGGTGCCTGCTTCAAACCATATAGAGCTTTCTTCAGTTTGCAGACCTTTGTTTAATCAGTATCCAAAACAAATCCCACTAGTTTTTCAATATATACTTCCTCTTCGAGTACACCATTCAAGAATTCTATCTTCACATCCATTGGATATACTTTATATCCTCTTTGGAGTGCCATGGCAAGGAAAAGCCTGATTGACTCTAGTCTAGTCACTGGAGCGGAGGTTTCTTCAACATCAATCCCTTCAATCTGGGAGTATCCTTTACATTCCAGTCTTGCCTTGTTTCTGATGACACTTCCATGCTCATCAAACTTATTTTTGAAGATCCATTTAGTACCAATCACATTGTGACCTTCCGGTCTCTGGACAAGATCCCATGTCTGATTCTTGTCAATCTGATCTAACTCTTCATTCATGGCTTTTACCCAGGATTCATCCTTTGCAGCTTCTTCAAACGAGGATGGCTCCACAACAGAAAGAAATGCAGTTTGTGTGTTATTCCTTATCCTCCTTGTCTGTGTAGGTGCATTCATGTCTCCAATTATGTTAGATGGATCAATTTCTTCTCTTCGATTTTTCATATGAGGCTGAGACGCATACTCACCGTCCACGATTTCTACTTCAGATTCTTCGTCTGATTCAACATCATGATGTGACCCTTGAGTAATTTGTACACCTTCCTCTATTTCTTTATTTGTATTTATTTCATGTCCACATTCATTCTCATCTTCTATTTCATCAGCATAGGTACCATTTGAAGTATTTGGAGTTTTCCTTCAATGATCTTAACATCATTGCTTTCCACAATCCTCCCCAAGAGTTTATTGAAACATTTTGTAAGCTTTTCTATTCATTGGATACCCAAGAAAAATTCCTTCATCAGCATTGTCACCATACTTTCCTTGGTTTCCTTCTTTATTCCAGATGAAACATTTTCTTCTGAAAACACGAAAGTATTTCAATGAAGGCTTCCTTCCAGGCCACAATTCATATGGTGTCTTTATTTCTCCCATATAAAGCCCTGTTCAATTCTGAATGTGCACTGCAGCCTCAACAGCTTCTTTCCAGTAATGGCGAGAGATACCACTCTCAATCAGCATAGTCCTAGCCATATTGTGGACCTGTCAATTCCGGCGCTCAACAACTCCATTTTGTTGCGGAGTTCTCACAGCAGCTACCTCATGCTGTATTCCATGTTTTTCCAGGTAATTTTCAAACTGAATGGACGTGTATTCCCTCCATTGTCAGATCGCAGGACTTTTATTGTCCGGCCTGTATCGTTCTCTGCAATCCGTCGATATGTTTTCATACAATCATGCACTTTTCGCTTCCTGTGGATAACCATTACTCAAGCCATTATGCTATAATCATCAATGAAAAGGACGAAGTACCTTTCTCCATAGGTTCCAGCAACATTTATTGGGATACATACGTCTGTATGAATGAGATCAAGAAGATGCGATGCCCTTTTCTTCTTTGGTCTATATGAACTACATACCAGTTTCCCACGAATACAAGCATCACACGACTTTTCCCTTTCACGTTTTAGAATGGGAATATCCATGACTATCTTTAACATAGATATCTTTTCCATGTCTTGTTGGTTAATGTTCCCTAGCCTTCGATGCCATAAATTATTTTCTTCTTCAATAAACAAATAGCAAGAGTTCACTTTGCTGTCAACCTGATATAAATTTCCATCTATTCTACTGCCTTTCATAAGAGAATTTCCGGTTTTTCCTTTTATGGTGCAGCCTTTTTGATTGAAGGTTACTATGAGCCCTGAGTCACAGAGTTGAATTACACACATGAGATTGTGGCATAGACCGTCCACATAAAGAACCTCAGTCTTCTTCATCTCCCCATTGGCGAGAGCTGTATTCCCGCTGCCTTTGATCTTCAAAGCACCGTCATTACCAAACCGTACTATTCCATCAACCTTCTTTTCAATGTTCATCAAAAGGTCAGCATTTCCTGTCATATGGGAAGAGCATCCACTATCAAGGATCCAGGTGCTGCTGCTTTTTGTAGCTTTGAGTGCTAATTCTGCAAGATTGGATTTCTCAATCTTCTTCTTCTCTTTCCATGATATATTGGATTGAGCATAGGATAATGGTGGCCTTTTAATACATTCTTCTACATAATCTGATTCTTCATACCCATGATCTTCTTCCAGAGGGGAAAACTGTTTGTGAGAACAACATCATCAGGAGGATGAGCACAGTCCCGTCTTTGAGTTTTGTATGAATTCCTCATGTCGTACCACTACCTGCAATACATAGCTTTATGGCCACAGTTAGAACAATTAAAACAGTAACCATAAAAGATATTTCTTCTATAAGATGGAGGATATGAAATCTTTCTCCTTTGTTGACTTCCCAAATCTTCTCCATTCAAGTAGCTCCTTGCCTCTTCACAATATGTCATGGTATGGCCCAGATAGCCACAGAACTGACACTTCATGTGAGGGAATGTCTTATCACCTGAATTTTTCCTCATACCTTCATCCTTGTGAGAATAGTTGAACTGCCTATCATTTCTGAATGTTTGAGGATAATTGTCAGTTATCCTTCTAGTTTGGATTGAGGGTTACTTTTCCCGCACTTCAGGAAATGTTTTGACATGTTCAACCTTCGTTTTTTCTTTCTTTTGGCTCTCTTTATTTCCAGTAGTTGATGTCTCAGCTTCATAGCCAATTCCACTCTTTCCCATGCAGGCGGGTCTTTGGACGCTCAAGATTTTTTCAACCCTATCTGAACCACATTTGGCTCTTCCCAGTAACTCTGCATCTGAGATTATTCTAAGAGTTATTTTCTCCCTTGATTCTTTTGAAAATGATTCAGTTTCAAGTTTACTTCTAAGAGTAACAACTTCCTCCTCAAGACCCTCAGTAGTCTTGGACTTTTCTTCTAGTCTTGACTTGAGGTCATTGATGACCTTTCCCTGCTCCTCAATTCTCAGTTTTAGATCCACTACATCATCATTGCTTTCAAGGATTTTAGACTGAGCTTTCACAAATTCTTCCAGACGTTCAATTTCAGTTTCAAGTTCATCAACATATTCTGATGATTCTTTGACCATTTCCTTCCAATTATTACATCTCTTACATTTACTCTCAAGCTTAGAGAAGGCATCCTTAATTTGAATATTTGGATTACCAATAGTTGTAGTCTGATTATCTATGTCTTTATTGATTGGGGATTTTGATATTTCAGTGGTAGCCATCATGGAAGCATGGTTTTTGCTTTTAAATTCCGGTTCTTCTTCCTCACAAAATTCAATATCATCATCTTCTTCTTCACAGACAAAACTCTTCCTCTGCATTTTCCTTCCAAATTTGAAGTCACCCTTTTTGAAAAACCTTTTCCGAGTGTTCTCAATGTCTTCAGCTTCGCTCTCATCATCATCTAGCTTTCTTTGGCACTGAGAGGCAATGTTCCCAACTCTTCCACAACGGAAGCATGCAAGAGGTAGCTTACCTATAAATTTACCTTTTCCCTTTTTCAACATCTTGACGATGAGGGAAATAATTTCGTTTTCTTCGTCATCTTCACCACCACTATCTTCTGAAATTTTCAGTTTGTCCATGGCTTTTAATGCCATTTCCTTGCTCACGCGAGTCGTGGCATCTTTGGGTTTGACTCTCATCTAATATTCCAGTAAACTACTTAACAAATTGTCCAGAGATAGTTTAGATAGATCTCTTTCTCTGAGTGCTGACACCGTTGCATTGTACATGGGAGGAAGTCTTCTCAAGATTTTATTTACGATATCAATGTCTTTGATTTTTTTCTCCAAGACCTCGAATTGCTCCCACTACTTCAGTAATTCGATTAAAAAATGAGTCTGCATTTTCATTGGGGTGCATCTTTAGGTCGTCAAACCTGTTGTGTAAAACATGATGTTTTTCCTCCTTTACCTTGCTATCTCCTTCATAAATGTTTCTATGTTTATCCCACATAGACTTTACTGAAGTGAAACTCATCACCTTTAGATAGATCTGATCGGAAAGAGCTGCAGTGAGTGAATTTTGTGATTTAGCATCATCATTAAGAATTTTCCTGTCTATGTCAGTCATAGCTAGGCCTATTGGATTAGTGACTTGTATTCCTTGCACATTAGAAAACAAAACTTCCATTCCAAGAGATCTTAGATGAGATCTCATCGTATTCTTCCAGATCTTAAAATTATTTCTATCGAAGAGAGGGACTCCCCTAACATTGACTGCATTCTCCATGGCGACAACAGACATATTCAAATCCAACAACCTTTATCCTCTGATACCACTTGTAGGACCCCGGGACACCCTGAGAGGGGAGGGGTGAATCAGGGTGACCACTTTTTCTTTTAAAGTGATGGATCTTGTTCCCACGTTGGTAGGAACTTGTTGAACCTGTATGATGATTATGATTAGAAAGCAAACATTCACATGCACAGAGAAGACATGGACCTTTTTACTTGGTTCACCACTAAGGGCTATGTCCAAGGAGCATACGCCGACAGGTTGTCGGTCGTACCTAAATCCACTATGCTTTACTAGTTGTAGATTACAATGGTTCGGGTATAGTCACTCTGTCCCAGGCTCACTGCCTTTACAAAGGTTCAGGGATAGCTCACTGCTTCCCTCGGGCCACTCCCGTTGACTCCCCCTAGCTCACTACCGTTGGTGAAGTCCCACTCAGTTTATAGACATGAAGGTCTCTTCATAATTTGCATAAGAATGCATCCTTTGTTGTATGTATATGCTCTATTGAAGTCAGATTCTCACCAGAATAAGAATATCACTTTTCCTCGAATGTATCGGGTAGTCTCTCGGCTTTCGTGCAGCTCCAAACAGGCCGGTGGGCTTCAGCAAAACCAGGCGCGCTTCTCCAAGACGGTCGCGCAAGTCCCACTACGGCGCGCAAGTCCAAACTGGCGCACAAGTTTCATCAACGCACCTGTGCGACGCTTCCTTCCCCGACTTCAAACTTGCGCGGTCCACTTCCTTTCTCTTCCAAACCGCCTTGGGCGCACAACCAACAACCGGCGCGCAAGCTCTACTTGCGCGACAAAACTACCACCTGCGCGACTCGACCACCTGCGTGACGAGATCTCGAGCAATCTCGAAGTCTTGAGCTCCGTGAGAAATGAGAAGGGGTGGTCCAGTATTTATAGGCAAACTAGACCCCATGCGCGGCGGCGTGCAAGTCCCTCGACGGCGCGCAAGTCTTGTCTCCAGTAACCTCTGTCGCGCAACTCACTTGCGCGACCCAACCAACACTTGCGCGACCTTCTTTCCTTAGCCAAATTTTGATGTTCTGATCCTCAAAAACATATGGAGCGCAAGTCTTTTATCCTCTATGAGAACGGCGTGCAAGTACCTTTTCCAAAAATAGTTTTCTTTATTGGCCGATTTTCAGGCCCAAAAATTTGGCCAACACTGGGAAACGGCGCCACCTTCACTACTATTTTCTGCTTGAATGGTATGATTTCTTTGTTGCTACATGTCCTGAACATCCACTGAGGATTGACAAAAAACACAAACCATATGCCAAATCATGCTTTGAAGACCCTAGTTCCAACAATCATCAATATCCATATGTGTTTCAGTTTCATCATCTCTTGGAATTTCAAATTCATTTGTAACATCATTAGCAATATCATTATCATAGAACCTTAATTGTAGTGTTTTATCGTCAATATTCATGCCTCTTTGTGAAAAGGATGGATTTTGAGTAGTCTCTTGATGAAATTCAATTCATTTTACTTCATCGGAACCATATTAAGTTTGAGTAAACTGATTTTCCTAAGATTTCATTTTTATTATGCTCCACCAGTCACTTAGGTCTCTTGATGTAGCATAGTACATTGCATAAGATATTTGATGTGCCTGTTGAGCCGGTAAAAAAGTTCATTTTTATTAAGAAGACTTTTATATTTTATATTGACGATTCCATGAATCGTAAGAATATGCAAGGCTCTCTCAGTATCTATCCACCGACATTTAAACAATGTTATGTAATTTTCCTAAAGATAACACAGTTCAATAATTTCATCTATTAGGTCATAATGTCAACTTCAGTTTCTCAATGATGCGATCCTCTCAAGAAAACTCCATTTTTCATTGTTTTTTTATTTCCCATATGCACGTGTTTGAAATCAAAAACCATTCTCCACATATCCATTTTAAGATTTAACCATTTTAGATAGTGTGTTACTCAATATATACATTCTATTATTAATTTCATCAGTATGTTGAGACTCCTGAATTTTTTTAAAATGATTATCAATATAATAAATAATAAATAGAATTGATATGTTAAACCATCAATAATTTATGTAACCTGTTTTAGAAACCATTGATCAAAATTTATCTATCAGTGTTTTTCAAGAGAAGCTGATGTATTTTGTGGAAGGTGTTTCTTGATATGATTATCAAATAATCTAAAAATTTAATAAGTTTAATTACTGTAACATAAATTATAGAATATGTGACAGAAGCTCTATTGGTAATAATGATGTCATTTCATCATAGTTCAACAAAAAATATGTATGATTTTTGGGATGCTCATCATCTGAAAGACATCATTTATAAAAACCACTGATGCCAAGCTCTGCCTGATTAAAAACTGAAAATTGATGGTCCATTTCATCATCATCATTCTCCTCATCCCATCCCATGCGGTTGTGTTTTGAGGGATATTCAGATTAAAAATAATGAGAGTGGAAAAAACCAATTTCCTCTTTCAAATAAGAATTAGCAATTGAGCCTTCAACTAATTCATTATTACGTACTTTTTTTTTCAATTTCTGTATGCATCTCTCGAATGGGTACATCCATAGAAACGGTACCAAACCTCCACATTTAGCTACATGTGGGAAATGTAATATCAGATGTTCGATTGAGTCAATGAAAGCTAATGTAATTATTTTTTCTAGTTTACATATAATGACAATAATATTTTCTTCCATTTTACTTAGTGAATCCTAGTCTGTTTTCGACGCAAAAATGCCTCGAAAAAATTATGATATGTCTATTATCGAATCCCAAATCATAGAATTCAACAAAACTCTGAATACAATTTTCATAAGCCATTACATTATAACATGACAATCATGACTTTTTAATCCGGTAATATGACCATTCTTACCACATCTTCCCAAATTAAAATCATAGCCATCTTGAAGTCCCAAATCTAAATTCCACTAAAACAATAATAAGTGAATATTTTTGGATAGTGTATAAGATTCTTTTGGCTTAATTAACCTCCTGATATGAGAATTTGAAATAGTTCAAGTTCTGGTTGTCTAGATATTTAGTTAAGATCTAATCACGACTTTACATTATCTATGGTCTTACCTGGTGTATCCAAAACTGTATGAAATAAATTATCAAAATAGTTCTTCTCAATATGCATGAAATCCAATATGTGGTGGACCAAAAAATAATACCAATAAGGAAGATCCCAAAAAATGCTTCATTTTATCCAACTATGCTCTTTCCCAAAGCGTTGAATTCTCTATTTATTTATAGTTGGACCAAATGTGATGGGAGGTAATAAAAATATAACTAACATTAACTCTTTACCTAAGATAGATTTTGAAGGTTCATCCCACTCAATTGTGCCTTTTCTAAAATGATATTTGTTCCTCCAAAAAGGATGATTGGTTGGAATAAATCTGTAATTACAGTCAAAATATTAATGTTGTTTTCCCTTAATGAGCATAAAGGTTTTGTAGCCTTTCATACAGTAAGGACATGATTTCGGGCCATGTGTACTCAATCCAAATTACATGCCATATTCCGAGATGTCACTAATCATCCACATTAATGGAGCTTTAAATATGAAATTTTTTTTCATAGCAACATCATATGTACAAACACCATTTCTCCATAATGAATTTAACTCACCAATCAGTGGATTCAAATAAACATCAATATTCTTTTTCGGGTCTCCTATGATTAATACGGTCAAAATGGTATAGGTTTCTTTCATCAACATCCATGGAGGTAAATTGTACGGAGTTATAAATATAGGACAACATGAATACTGACTACCATAAAAACCAAAGAGACAAAAACTGTCAGTAAAAAGACCCAATTGCATGTTTTGGGCTTCTAAATCAAACGATGAATGTAGTCAGTCAAAATATTTCTATGAATCACCATCAGATAGATGATTCATGTTTTTATCGGTTGAAATCTTGGTTTTGTGTAATGACATTATTGATGATGTGTTCTAAGACATAAACAAATGCTGTAACCTGGGTGTAAGGGGGAAATATCTCAACTGTTTCATAGGATTACTTACAGACTTCCCTAGTTGATCTTCTTTATACCTCACTTTTCCACATGTGGGATAACTATCCAATGACTCATTTTCAATAGAATATAAGATGCAATCATTTTCAAATGCATGAATCATCTGATAACTAAGGTCCATATTATGAACCAGCCTCTTGCTCCCCTAGTAATTTACATGCAACCCATTTCCCTCAGGTTACAGTGTTTAAACCAAAGAAAATATCAGATCAAAACAATTGTTTGGAATTGAATTATGTGATTTAATAACAATAAATTTCGTAATAACTTCTAATTTTCTTATCTTACACCCAGGATATAATGAATTCCTAGTAGACCTCAACAAATCATAAAATTCAGATGGGATCAACTCTTAAGTTAAATTAATAGCATCCTGAGATTCATTTTGTTGAACAGATGGACCTAGAACATCATGTACTAAATATTGAATCCATGATGGATCCAGAATCATGTTATTAGTATCTTTTATGGGACTTCATTCACTGTGTTGATACCAAAAAACACAATCTGGTTTAAAAACACACTGCAAGAGATGTCCTCTAACCTTATCAAATGTGTCAATCATTCCCAGAGCTCAATTTTTTAAGGACACATATTTGTGCCTTCTGAAACAAATTACATTTTTGGTGATGTAAATTATAAGCAAGTTTCAACCACCTTAATATATTCAAGATATAAACCTAAAACTATTTGGATTTTTGTACTGATTTATCCAAGAGGGACCATCTAATAATGACTATTGTCGACTACCTTGTTCTATATTTTTCTAAAAAATATAAAATCATTATTTTTTTATAATTTGAGATTACAAAACCACTATACAAAAAAAGAAGATAAATAATTACAACTACTTCTTAACAATTCCCATTAATTACGGGTGACACATTTTTCAGTGGATTTGCAGGTCCACTTTTGTCAGACGACTCATTTACAAGCAACATTCTAACACTAAAATCACAACAAATAATCTGCTTGGAGGTACACTTATTCAATCTTGTGCATACAAGAATGCATAAGGATATATCCAAGCAGATTATAATTTGTGATTTCAGTGTCATAAAGATTCAAGTAAATGAGCCATCGGACAAATGAACCCCCTTTTTCAAGGAATCTTCATCTTGAAAAAGTCACCACCTAATAACATTATAAAATATGTGACCCTAAAAATGCATATTCAAAATTTTACATACAATATTGGATATGCATACGTAGAAGCATACTTTTCATAATGTTTTATGTCAGTGAGAGTTGAAAGGAGAAGAGTCTTCGAGAAAAAGGAGTGTCGTCAATCCACTAATAATTGTCCCATGTTATTACAATTTATTACATTTGATTTTATTGCTTATTGTTTCTAATTATTGCTAATTATTCTTAATTATAGCTAATTATTGCTAATTATTTCTAATTACTATTAATTATTGCTAATTATTTCTAATTATTCCTAATCATTTCTAATTATTGCTAATTATTGCTAATTATTGAAACTTATTGACACTTATTGCTAATTATTTATAATTATTACTAATTATTGCTAATTACTGCTAAATATTGTTAATTATTGCTAATTATTAGTAATTATTTCTAATTATTTCTATTTGTTGCTATTTATTGCAATTTATTGCTATTAATTTAAATTCATTGCAATTAATTTTTATTTATTAGTATTTATTAGTATTTATTACTAATCATTGCTAATTATTAGTATTTTTTAATATTTACTCATAATTATTACAAATTATTACTACTTATTACTAATTATTACTAATTATTACTAATTATTACTAATTATTACTAATTTTTACTAATTTATTACTAATTGTTACTAATTATTACTAATTATTACTAATTATTACTAATTATTACTATTTATTACTATTTAAGACTATTTATTACTATTTATTAGTAATTATTATTAATTATTACAAATTATTTCTATTTTACTAATTATAACTAATTGTGACTAATTATTACTAATTATTATTATTTATTAGTATTTATTACAATTCATAAATATTTATTACTATTTATTTAAATTTATTAGTATTTATTAGTATTTATTAGTATTTATTAGTATTTATTAGTATTTATTAGTATTTATTATTATTTATTTCTATTTGTTACTTTTTTTTACTATTTATTACAATTTATTAGTATTTATAAATAATTATTATTATTTATTGCTAATTATTTGTATTTATTACTATTTATTACTATTTATAACTAATTTTTACTATTTAATGATTATTATTACTATATATCAGTATTTATTAGTATTTATTACTATTTATTACTCTTTATTACTAATTATTACTAATTATTACTAATTATCGCTATTTATAACTAATTATAACTAATTATTACTAATTATTTCTGATTATTACAAATTATTATTGATTATTACTAATTGTTACTGATTATTACTAATAATTACTAATTATTACTCTTTATTACTATTTATTACTATTTATTACTATTTATTACTATTTATAAATATTTATTATTATTTATTACCAATTATTGTTATTTATTACTAATTATTACTAATTATTACGATTTATTACTATTTATTACTATTTATTAATATTTGTTTCTAATTATTACTAGTTATTACTAATTATTACTAATTATTACTAAATATTCCTAATTATTACTAATTATTACTAATTATTACTAATTGTTAATCATTATTACCAATTGTTACTAATTATTACTACTTATTTCTATTTACTAGTATTTATTACTATTTATTACTATTTATTATTATTCATTTGTACTTAGTAGTATTTATTAGTATTTATTAGTATTTATTACTATTTATTACTATTTATTAGTTTTTTTAGTATTTTTTAGTATTTATTAATATTTGTTTGTTTTTATTAATATTTATTAGTAATTATTACAATTTATTAGTATTTATTTCTATTTATTACCAGTTATAACTCATTATTTGTATTTATTAATAATTATTATTATCTATTAGTATTTATTTGTATTTATTTGTATTTATTAGTATTTATTACAATTTATTTCTATTTATTAGTATTTATTACTGTTTATTGGTATCTATTACAATTTATTACTATTTATTAGTATTTATTTCTATTTATTACTATGTTTTTCTATTTGTTACTATTTATTTCTATTTATTACTATTTGTTACTATTTATTTTTATTTTCTAGTATTTATTATTATTTATTACGATTTATTACTATGTATTAGTATTTATTAGTATTTATTACTATTTATTACTATATAATGGTGATTATTTATAATTATTAGTAATTATTACAAATTATTACTATTTATTACGAATTATTAGTATTTATTATTATTAATTACTATTTATTAGTATTTATTACTATTTTATACTATTTATTATTATTTATTAGTATTTATTAGTATTTATTAGTATTATTTATTATTTTTATTACTAATTATTAGTATTTATTAATAATTTTATAATTTATTACTCTTTATTACTATTTATTACTATTTATTAGTATTTATTAGTATTTATTACTATTTATTATTATTTATTACTAATTTTTTCTAATTAATAATATTTATTACTAATTGTTATTATTTATTTCTATTTTTTCTTATTAATACAGATTAGTGTTAATTACTATTAATTACTGCAAAATACACCTACCAGTTACTAATTACTGCTAATTATTTATATACATTACTAATTATCGTTAATAATTATTAATTGTTACTAAATACTAGGAATTAATACTAATAATTTAATTTCTTTATTACAAATTAATACTAATGAAAAAACAATTTAAATCTAACATAATTACAACTAATCAACAATAATTAAAATTACTATAAAAATTAAATAAATACTATATTAAATAAACATAAATACCATTAAACATGATCTCTTATAATTGTAGGCAGCTTCACAACTTCTTCGTAAGAAAAAGATAACTCTAAATAATCACTTTTAAATTAGAGTTTACAGAAGTGGAGGAACAAGAAATTCGGGCAGAGAGAAGAAAAAACGGAGGGGGATATATATATGTTAGATTTGTTGCGACATGACTAATTGTGACGGGAGTCTCCTCGCTAATAGTACTTATTGGGATGGGACACGCCGCAAGTACCTTCAGTCGCGTTAATTGTCGTCGGTGGTTAAAAGGTTATTTGCAATGAGGCACGTTGCAAAAAGTAACCTACCGACAAACTTTTTCCGACGGGACAACATCACATCGACAAAATATTTTTACCACATCCAGTTATTTGTAACAGGTCTCATTGTAAATACCCTGCATCCCTGTCACAACAAGGTTTTACCGCCTCCCGGCATTTGCGACGAGCGGTGCCAACCCGTCGAAAATACTCTTTCATGTCGTTTGGCGCGCAAACTGCACCAAACCGAGCGTAACATTTTTGCGAGAGGGCACCAATTCCCGTCGAAAATAGCCCATCACAAATAAATGTTTTTCCCATAGCGTAATCTGTTATATCCCAAAAAATTGACTATCATCTACTTGATTAATTAATGTTATCATGAATTTCACTTTAAATTGTTTTATAAAGATACTTTCTTGTATGTGAACCCCAAATAAACATGACATAAAACTATGACATAATCACCTTTCTATGGTCAACTTAAAAAAATTGAATAATCTCATATCAAACCACTATAGTATAGTTTATATAGGCATTGATTAACATAAAAGTGTGTCATAATCCATATTTCTTGTTGGATATAATCTTCATTAATGTTTATCTTCAATATTCTACAAACCCTAATAAAACTAAAAGTGTCCAAAACTAACCATGATATAATATATTGAACCATGAAATGGTTTTCACATCATATTGAATTTCCGTCAAAATTTCTAATTATTAGTTTCTTATTCTTTTTCTAATTCCCACAAAACATACAAATGAAGGAATACAAGGAAAAATTCCACCACACTGTATGTATAATATTGAGAGACCAAATAATAGTAATTAATGAATAAAATTTCAAATATTTAATTACATTCAATAAATGGATTTGAAAAACAGAAATCATTCATATTTCTTTTATTCACTCATATTCCCAAAATCAATATTAATATATATTGAAATATTTTGATCAAAATTTTATAAATGGTAAAATCCTTCATACTAATTAATAATTTCAAAACATTGATAAATTTATCATGTGTTAAATATAACTCCAAGACCATGAATAAAACAATATAACCACATATATTTTCATACCTAATCACAATTTTTAATATATGTATGTATGTATGTATGTATAAATATATATTCTTATAATTTTTAAAAACAATATAAGAAAGAAATTTAAAAGGGAAATTTTGGAATAATGAAGAAAAAAGAAACTACCTAAATTATTATTAGCCCTCCTTGAAATATAATTATTTTATTTTCCTTGACAAGAATTATTTTTGATTAGAGTATTGATTTTCAAAAGATGAAAAAGTCATTAAAGTGTTAAGGATGTTTATAACTTGTTGTGCTCATTTATAATTTTATCAGTAATGAGAAACTTCATACACCACCTAAACAATGAAATATACAAGAATGTGTCTCAACCATTTTCTATTAACCATGAATCATGAATCCATGGATTCATTTATTATATGTAATATTCTATATAGAAAAACGTGAGTAATAATATTTAAAAAACACCAAATGTAGTAAATCATACTAGGAATTAACATCATCCATGATTTGTATAGGTGGACTTTTAGACCTTTAAATTATATTTTTTTATTTTTTTATCAGATAATACCATTTTAAATTTAATTTTGAGGGAACCCTAACATGGTCCTAAGAACCTAAACAAAAATTATCAAAGATACAATGACTCAAATACTTTAAAGATATGTTTTCATATTAACCATTTTATACCCCACATCACCACGATGTCATGTTCCTATGTTTTATTGAATCGCCTTGAACATCGCACCCAAAACACCGTCTTGGGTGTTATAATCAATTCCCATATTGGGGAGCCCCCACTTTACACCGAAATGCTCAACCATGAATACATGGTGTTCTTCCTAGTTCTTCCTTTCTTAGTTCCATGTTGTGGTGCCCCTATTTAATTTATGCCTCCATTTTTCCCTAGTATTTTGGTCCCCTCTAATATATCGTAGTTGTTTCCATGCACTATACCTTTTTTCACATTCATCATAGTGTCTTTCAAAAATTCCCCAAAATCATAAGATTATTGGGTTTGAACCATGGGTAATGTAGTATTATTAGAAATTTCTCATCACATTTTTAATATTTGTATAATATGGCCCTATTGTGGAAAACCATAATTTTCTATTTTCAGATTTAATATTTTTCATAACAATTCCTTTGGATCTATTCAGACCCATAAACCAGTAATTTTTAATGAGTGAATCTATCATAGAGATTCATGGTTCATTCTGGGATTCCCCAATATACTAAAGACTCAACCCAGTCTATAAATTGATAAGATTCCCAAACATTAATTGAAATGGATACATGACATTGAGGGTTTTAAATACAATATAAAAATACCACAATGAATCATCTAATACAATCCTCCAAAAATTACAATTTTCTAAACTATTTATTTTAATATTTATTTAGTCTCTTTATTAAACAATTTTGATTGAAGAATTGGTTAGTGGGTATATTACATAAAAACATGATGTGTAAATATTTGGTGTTTTAAATGTTATTTTATTCTTTGATTAGAATATTGAGATACTTGGTCACTGATGATGCACCTTGGTAATCCTATCGTATGAAGAATATTATATTTTACAAGCTCAAAAATGATTCAATATTCATTTGTTACTGTTTCATTTTCCTCTACCTATTTTTCTCAATAATCAATATTTAGAATAATATACTGAAATACGATTGAAATATGAAATTTTCTCCTAAATTTAATTTCCAAAACAGTAAATATGTCAAGTAAGATAACGTGTTGTTTGGGAATATCATTTCTCTTAGATACACATCCATTATATTGACATCATGAACATGACATAAAAAATTGATGTGAATCATGAAATAATGTGGGTTGATAACTATTGGAGTGTATAGATTCCCTTTATTTTATTGGAGACTAATATAATCCTTTGAATAATATATTTGGAAAAATTAGATAAAAAATTTTAAATCATTCACTGGTATATAGTTTTATATGACATAGTTAATATAAGTTTTCTACAAATAGAGTTCATCACAAAAGTGATACCGAAACCAACACGTAAATCTTTCCAAATGGATTTTTTCCTATCAAAGAGGTGATCTTGATCTAGCTAAAACTTATCAAAGTTAAAAAAATAATAGATAATTTCTTATGTATTGTGTAAATGCACACTGGTGAAGGATACTCGATTAGGTTATGTATCAATCCACAAATGTATACATCCATGGGAACGATAGTCATATATTCTACAACAAAAAATTCAGACCCACTTTTATCTCTAATTTTTGATATTATACTCATATGGTAATTTAATACACTTAATAAGACATTGTTTTTCATTAAATATACACAAAAAAGTATTGTATGATATATTGGTCTGAAAATACATTAACTTTATACATTTGGAGAAATTAAAGAAATAATTTAAATTTTAAATTATAGTAAAAAATTTATTATCAGTTAATGTGACATATATATTCACTATGTATAATTTTGTGTGTGCATATAATATGACATGATATGTGTGATCTTCTGGTTATGAACAAGAACCATTAACTAAATAGTTGAAAAAAACGTACATGTTCTCAAAGGGTAGATCCCTATAACAACACTTCTTTTTATTATATATTAATTCATTCTTCATTACATGAGAGTACACATAATAAAACCAAAATGATCCAAAGTTATAGTGTCTTAAGGTATTATGTACATTAAATAAAAACTTCAAACTTGGGTACAAAAACATTATTAAAAACTTCCTTAACCAACTAATATAATTCCATTGTACTTTATTCTGCATGGAATAACCTTGGGACATACACAGGAAAGGTGTGAGCTATAAATCCATGTAAGTGAATAAACATGAAATAACATGAATATATTAATACATTTTAAAAAATATTAATATAAATTAGACATAAAAGGGTTGAGAATCATAAACATGGACAATGATGGTTGATATAACATGATAATCAAAAAGGCAACATGGGAAATGTGGAAACAAATTAAAACGCTGCCTCACAAACATTTATTAATGATAAATACTAGGAATTCCTAATGGGAAATATACCATGATGGATTAGGTTCACATCCTAGTTCCATTAATTACATATCATGAGACTAAAACATTACCGAATTCATTTTATTGCTATATAATTCTTGGTTTACCCATCACTTTAATTTCGTTAGAATTCTTAAATGTGGCACATTGATCATAACACATTGAATCATTTATCAAAAAATTATATTCCATGATCAAGGAGTATGCAGTAAAATAATGTATTTCCCCAATCAAATAAGTATAAATGTATTAAGATGAAAACCATTTATTGAAAATTGTTATGGGTATTCACTACATAATTATTTGTCGTGGAAAATCATGATGAAATTTAGGCATCATAATGGGGGAGCCGGAATGTTCAAGGAAGGGATTCATGAGATAAAAATGGAAATATCATCATTTATAACATAAATGGACAGTAATGTGGATATGGAAGAACATATAACATCAATAGGAATTTTTTATAAAAGGTATAACATACCCAAAAAACATGAACAAAGAGGGAAAAGAGAGGATCCCTTAGCTTTAGATGGTGATTCCAAATGATTTGGAGGATATTATAGAGAGATTAGTGGAACCATTGGTTTCATATAGGTATGGGAGGTAATATTAATCACATTACCCATGGTTTTTTAGAGAAGATACATGGGATATTTGGTGGGTTTATATAGGAAATGAGTGGGAAATTGTATATCATTTGTCCAACATAGGTTTTTTAATCTATATAATAAAATAACCAAAACCACCAACCACACCATGGCCTTTTCTTATGGTCTCTGAAAAATATGGGGGTTTTCATTTTTTTACTAGGATAAGGGAATAAAATATTGTAATATTACTCTTGGTGATTTAGAAGTGAGTCATATTCATAATGAAATTATTTTGATGTTCTGATCCTCAAAAACATATGGAGCGCAAGTCTTTTATCCTCTATGAGAACAGCGTGCAAGTACCTTTTCCAAAAACAGTTTTCTTTATTGGCCTATTTTTAGGCCCAAAAATTTGGCCAACACTGGGAAACGGCGCCACCTTCACTACTGTTTTCTGCTTGAATGGTATGATTTCTTTGTTGCTACATATCCTGAACATCCACTGAGGATTGACAACAAACACAAACCATATTCCAAATCATACTTTGAAGACCCTGGTTCCAACAATCATCAATATCCATATGTGTTTCAGTTTCATCATCTCTTGGAATTTCAAATTCATTTGTAACATCATTAGCAATATCGTTATCATAGAACCTTAATTGTAGTGTTTTATCGTCAATATTCATGCCTCTTTGTGAAAAGGATGGATTTTGAGTAGTCTCTTGATGAAATTCAATTCATTGTACTTCATCGGAACCATATTAAGTTTGAGTAAACTGATTTTCCTAAGATTTCATTTTTATTATGCTCCACCAGTCACTTAGGTCTCTTGATGTAGCATAGTACATTGCATAAGATATTTGATGTGCCTGTTGAGCCGGTAAAAAAGTTCATTTTTATTAAGAAGACTTTTATATTTTATATTGACGATTCCATGAATCGTAAGAATATGCAAGGCTCTCTCAGTATCTATCCACCGACATTTAAACAATGTTATGTAATTTTCCTAAAGATAACACAATTCAATAATTTCATCTATTAGGTCATAAAGTCAACTTCAGTTTCTCAATGATTCGATCCTCTCAAGAAAACTCCATTTTTCATTGTTTTTTTATTTCCTATATGCACGTGTTTGAAATCAAAAACCATTCTCCACATATCCATTTTAAGATTTAACCATTTTAGATAGTGGGTTACTCAATATATACATTCTATTATTAATTTCATCAGTATGTTGAGACTCCTGAAATTTTTTAAAATGATTATCAATATAATAAATAATAAATAGAATTGATATGTTAAACCATCAATAATTTATGTAACCTGTTTTAGAAACCATTGATCAAAATTTATCTATCAGAGTTTTTCAAGAGAAGCTGATGTATTTTGTGGAAGGTGTTTCTTGATATGATTATCAAATAATCTAAAAATTTAATAAGTTTAATTACTGTAACATAAATTATAGAATATGTGACAGAAGCTCTATTGGTAATAATGATGTCATTTCATCATAGTTCAGCAAAAAATATGTATGATTTTTGGGATGCTCATCATCTGAAAGACATCATTTATAAAAACCACTGATGCCAAGCTCTGGCTGATTAAAAACAGAAAATTGATGGTCCATTTCATCATCATCATTCTCCTCATCCCATCCCATGCGGTTGTGTTTTGAGGGATATTCAGATTAAAAATAATGAGAGTGGAAAAAACCAATTTCCTCTTTCAAATAAGAATTAGCAACTGAGCCTTCAACTAATTCATTATTACGTACTTTTTTTCTTCAATTTCTGTATGCATCTCTCGAATGGGTACATCCATAGAAACGGTACCAAACCTCCACATTTAGCTACATGTGGGAAATGTAATATCAGATGTTCGATTGAGTCAATGAAAGCTAATGTAATTATTTTTTCTAGTTTACATATAATGACAATAATATTTTATTCCATTTTACTTAGTGAATCCTAGTCTGTTTTCGACGCAAAAATGCCTCGAAAAAATTATGATATGTCTATTATCGAATCCCAAATCATAGAATTGAACAAAACTCTGAATACAATTTTCATAAGCCATTACATTATAACATGACAATCATGACTTTTTAATCCGGTAAAATGACCATTCTTAACACATCTTCCCAAATTAAAAGCATAGCCATCTTGAAGTCCCAAATCTAAATTCCACTAAAAAAATAATAAGTGAATATTTTTGGATAGTGTATAAGATTCTTTTGGCGTAATTAACCTCCTGATATGAGAATTTTAAACAGTTCAAGTTCTGGTTGTCTAGATATTTAGTTAAGATCTAATCACGACTTTACATTATCTATGGTCTTACCTGGTGTATCCAAAACTGTATGAAATAAATTATCAAAATAGTTCTTCTCAATATGCATGAAATCCAATATGTGGTGGACCAAAAAATAATACCAATAAGGAAGATCCCAAAAAATGCTTCATTTTATCCAACTATGCTCTTTCCCAAAGCGTTGAATTCTCTATTTATTTATAGTTGGACCAAATGTGATGGGAGGTAATAAAAATATAACTAACATTAACTCTTTACCTAAGATAGATTTTGAAGGTTCATCCCACTCAATTGTGCCTTTTCTAAAATGATATTTGTTCCTCCAAAAAGGATGATTGGTTGGAATAAATCTGTAATTACAGTCAAAATATTAATGTTGTTTTCCCTTAATGAGCATAAAGGTTTTGTAGCCTTTCATACAGTAAGGACATGATTTCGGGCCATGTGTACTCAATCCAAATTACATGCCATATTCCGAGATGTCACTAATCATCCACATTAATGGAGCTTTAAATATGAAATTTTTTTTCATAGCAACATCATATGTACAAACACCATTTCTCCATAATGAATTTAACTCACCAATCAGTGGATTCAAATAAACATCAATATTCTTTTTCGGGTCTCCTATGATTAATACGGTCAAAATGGTATAGGTTTCTTTCATCAACATCCATGGAGGTAAATTGTACGGAGTTATAAATATAGGACAACATGAATACTGACTACCATAAAAACCAAAGAGACAAAAACTGTCAGTAAAAAGACCCAATTCCATGTTTTGGGCTTCTAAATCAAAAGATGAATGTAGTCAGTCAAAATATTTCTATGAATCACCATCAGATAGATGATTCATGTTTTTATCGGTTGAAATCTTGGTTTTGTGTAATGACATTATTGACGATGTGTTCTAAGACATAAACAAATGCTGCAACCTGGGTGTAAGGGGGAAATATCTCAACTGTTTCATAGGATTACTTACAGACTTCCCTAGTTGATCTTCTTTATACCTCACTTTTCCACATGTGGGATAACTATCCAATGACTCATTTTCAATAGAATATAAGATGCAATCATTTTCAAATGCATGAATCATCTGATAACTAAGGTCCATATTATGAACCAGCCTCTTGCTCCCCTAGTAATTTACATGCATCCCATTTCCCTCAGGTTACAGTGTTTAAACCAAAGAAAATATCAGATCAAAACAATTGTTTGGAATTGAATTATGTGATTTAATAACAATAAATTTCGTAATAACGTCTAATTTTCTTATCTTACACCCAGGATATAATGAATTCCTAGTAGACCTCAACAACTCATAAAATTCAGATGGGATCAACTCTTAAGTTAAATTAATAGCATCCTGAGATTCATTTTGTTGAACAGATGGACCTAGAACATCATGTACTAAATATTGAATCCATGATGGATCCAGAATCATGTTATTAGTATCTTTTATGGGACTTCATTCACTGTGTTGATACCAAAAAACACAATCTGGTTTAAAAACACACTGCAAGAGATGTCCTCTAACCTTATCAAATGTGTCAATCATTCCCAGAGCTCAATTTTTTAAGGACACATATTTGTGCCTTCTGAAACAAATTACATTTTTGGTGATGTAAATTATAAGCAAGTTTCAACCACCTTAATATATTCAAGATATAAACCTAAAACTGTTTGGATTTTTGTACTGATTTATCCAAGAGGGACCATCTAATAATGACTATTGTCGACTACCTTGTTCTATATTTTTCTAAAAAATATAAAATCATTATTTTTTTATAATTTGAGATTACAAAACCACTATACAAAAAAAGAAGATAAATAATTACAACTACTTCTTAACAATTCCCATTAATTACGGGTGACACATTTTTCAGTGGATTTGCAGGTCCACTTTTGTCAGACGACTCATTTACAAGAAACATTCTAACACTAAAATCACAACAAATAATCTGCTTGGAGGTACACTTATTCAATCTTGTGCATACGAGAATGCATAAGGATATATCCAAGCAGATTATAATTTGTGATTTCAGTGTCATAAAGATTCAAGTAAATGAGCCATCAGACAAATGAACCCCCTTTTTCAAGGAATCTTCATCTTGAAAAAGTCACCACCTAATAACATTATAAAATATGTGACCCTAAAAATGCATATTCAAACTTTTACATACAATATTGGATATGCATACGTAGAAGCATACTTTTCATAATGTTTTATGTCAGTGAGAGTTGAAAGGAGAAGAGTCTTCGAGAAAAAGGAGTGTCGTCAATCCACTAATAATTGTCCCATGTTATTACAATTTATTACATTTGATTTTATTGCTTATTGTTTCTAATTATTGCTAATTATTCTTAATTATAACTAATTATTGCTAATTATTTCTAATTACAGTTAATTATTGCTATTTATTTCTAATTATTCCTAATCATTTCTAATTATTGCTAATTATTGCTAATTATTGAAACTTATTGACACTTATTGCTAATTATTTATAATTATTACTAATTATTGCTAATTATTGCTAAATATTGTTAATTATTGCTAATTATTAGTAATTATTGCTAATTATTTCTATTTGTTGCTATTTATTGCAATTTATTGCTATTAATTTAAATTTATTGCAATTAATTTTTATTTATTAGTATTTATTAGTATTTATTACTAATCATTGCTAATTATTAGTATTTTTTAATATTTACTCATAATTATTACAAATTATTACTACTTATTACTAATTATTACTAATTTTTACTAATTTTTACTAATTATTACTAATTGTTACTAATTATTACTAATTGTTACTAATTATTACTAATTATTACTAATTATTACTAATTATTACTATTTATTACTATTTAAGACTATTTATTACTATTTATTAGTAATTATTATTAATTATTACTAATTATTTCTATTATTACTAATTATAACTAATTGTGACTAATTATTACTAATTATTATTATTTATTAGTATTTATTACAATTCATAAATATTTATTACTATTTATTTAAATTTATTAGTATTTATTAGTATTTATTAGTATTTATTAGTATTTATTAGTATTTATTATTATTTATTTCTATTTGTTACTTTTTTTTACTATTTATTACAATTTATTAGTATTTATAAATAATTATTATTATTTATTGCTAATTATTTGTATTTATTACTATTTATTACTATTTATAACTAAGTTTTACTATTTAATGATTATTATTACTATATATTAGTATTTATTAGTATTTATTACTATTTATTACTATTTATTACTAATTATTACTAATTATTACTAATTATCTCAATTTATAACTAATTACAACTAATTATTACTAATTATTTCTGATTATTACAAATTATTATTGATTATTACTAATTATTACTGATTATTACTAATAATTACTAATAATTACTCTTTATTACTATTTATTACTATTTATTACTATTTATTACTATTTATAAATATTTTTTATTTTTTATTACCAATTATTGTTATTTATTACTAATTATTACTAATTATTATGATTTATTACTATTTATTACTATTTATTAAGATTTGTTTCTAATTATTACTAGTTATTACTAATTATTACTAATTATTACTAAATATTCCTAATTATTACTAATTATTACTAATTATTACTAATTGTTAATCATTATTACCAATTGTTACTAATTATTACTACTTATTTCTATTTACTAGTATTTATTACTATTTATTACTATTTATTATTATTCATTTGTACTTATTAGTATTTATTAGTAATTATTAGTATTTATTACTATTTATTACTATTTATTAGTTTTTTTAGTATTTTTTTGTATTTATTAATGTTTGTTTGTTTTTATTAATATTTATTAGTAATTATTACAATTTATTAGTATTTATTTCTATTTATTACTAGTTATAACTCATTATTTGTATTTATTAATAATTATTATTATCTATTAGTATTTATTTGTATTTATTTGTATTTATTAGTATTTATTACAATTTATTTCTATTTATTAGTATTTATTACTGTTTATTGGTATCTATTACAATTTATTACTATTTATTAGTATTTATTTCTATTTATTACTATGTTTTTCTATTTGTTACTATTTATTTCTATTTATTACTATTTGTTACTATTTATTTTTATTTGCTAGTATTTATTATTATTTATTACGATTTATTACTATGTATTAGTATTTATTAGTATTTATTACTATTTATTACTATATAATGGTGATTATTTATAATTATTAGTAATTATTACAAATTATTACTATTTATTACGAATTATTAGTATTTATTATTATTTATTACTATTTATTAGTATATATTACTATTTTATACTATTTATTATTATTTATTAGTATTTATTAGTATTTATTAGTATTATTTATTATTTTTATTACTAATTATTAGTATTTATTAATAATTTTTATAATTTATTACTCTTTATTACTATTTATTACTATTTATTAGTATTTATTAGTATTTATTACTATTTATTAGTATTTATTACTAATTTTTTCTAATTAATAATATTTATTACTAATTGTTATTATTTATTTCTATTTTTTCTTATTAATACAGATTAGTGTTAATTACTATTAATTACTGCAAAATACACCTACTAGTTACTAATTACTGCTAATTATTTATATACATTACTAATTATCGTTAATAATTATTAATTGTTACTAAATACTAGGAATTAATACTAATAATTTAATTTCTTTATTACAAATTAATACTAATGAAAAAACAATTTAAATCTAACATAATTACAACTAATCAACAATAATTAAAATTACTATAAAAATTAAATAAATACTAAATTAAATAAACATAAATACCATTAAACATGATCTCTTATAATTGTAGGCAGCTTCACAACTTCTTCGTAAGAAAAAGATAACTCTAAATAATCACTTTTAAATTAGAGTTTACAGAAGTGGAGGAACAAGAAATTCGGGCAGAGAGAAGAAAAAACGGAGGGGGATATATATATGTTAGATTTGTTGCGACATGACTAATTGTGACGGGAGTCTCCTCGCTAATAGTACTTATTGGGATGGGACACGTCGCAAGTACCTTCAGTCGCGTTAATTGTCGTCGGTGGTTAAAAGGTTATTTGCAATGAGGCACGTTGCAAAAAGTAACCTACCGACAAACTTTTTCCGACGGGACAACATCACATCGACAAAATATTTTTACCAAATCCAGTTATTTGTAACAGGTCTCATTGTAAATACCCTGCATCCCTGTCACAACAAGGTTTTACCGCCTCCCGGCATTTGCGACGAGCGGTGCCAACCCGTCGAAAATACTCTTTCATGTCGTTTGGCGCGCAAAATGCACCAAACCGAGCGTAACTTTTTTGCGAGAGGGCACCAATTCCCGTCGAAAATAGCCCATCACAAATAAATGTTTTTCCCATAGCGTAATCTGTTATATCCCAAAAAATTGACTATCATCTACTTGATTAATTAATGTTATCATGAATTTCACTTTAAATTGTTTTATAAAGATACTTTCTAGTATGTGAACCCCAAATAAACATGACATAAAACTATGACATAATCACCTTTCTATGGTCAACATAAAAAAATTGAATAATCTCATATCAAACCACTATAGTATAGTTTATATAGGCATTGATTAACATAAAAGTGTGTCATAATCCATATTTCATGTTGGATATAATCTTCATTAATGTTTATCTTCAATATTCTACAAACACTAATAAAACTAAAAGTGTCCAAAACTAACCATGATATAATATATTGAACCATGAAATGGTTTTCACATCATATTGAATTTCCGTCAAAATTTCTAATTATTAGTTTCTTATTCTTTTTCTAATTCCCACAAAACATACAAATGAAGGAATACAAGGAAAAATTCCACCACACTGTATGTATAATATTGAGAGACCAAATAATAGTAATTAATGAATAAAATTTCAAATATTTAATTACAAAATAAATGGATTTGAAAAACAGAAATCATTCATATTTCATTCATTCACTCATATTCCCAAAATCAATATTAATATATATTGAAATATTTTGATCAAAATTTTATAAATGGTAAAATCCTTCATACTAATTAATAATTTCAAAACATTGATAAATTTATCATGTGTTAAATATAACTCCAAGACCATGAATAAAACAATATAACCTCATATATTTTCATACCTAATCACAATTTTTAATATATGTATGTATGTATGTATGTATAAATATATATTCTTATAATTTTTAAAAACAATATAAGAAAGAAATTTAAAAGGGAAATTTTGGAATAATGAAGAAAAAAGAAACTACCTAAATTATTATTAGCCCTCCTTGAAATATAATTATTTTATTTTCCTTGACAAGAATTATTTTTGATTAGAGTATTGATTTTCAAAAGATGAAAAAGTCATTAAAGTGTTAAGGATGTTTATAACTTGTTGTGCTCATTTATAATTTTATCAGTAATGAGAAACTTCATACACCACCTAAACAATGAAATATACAAGAATGTGTTTCAACCATTTTCTATTAACCATGAATCATGAATCCATGGATTCATTTATTATATGTAATATTCTATATAGATAAACGTGAGTAATAATATTTAAAAAACACCAAATGTAGTAAATCATACTAGGAATTAACATCATCCATGATTTGTATAGGTGGACTTTTAGACCTTTAAATTATATTTTTTTATTTTTTTATCAGATAATACCATTTTAAATTTAATTTTGAGGGAACCCTAACATGGTCCTAAGAACCTAAAAAAAATTATCAAAGATACAATGACTCAAATACTTTAAAGATATGTTTTCATATTAACCATTTTATACCCCACATCACCACGATGTCATGTTCCTATGTTTTATTGAATCGCCTTGAACATCGCACCCAAAACACCGTCTTGGGTCTTATAATCAATTCCCATATTGGGGAGCCCCCACTTTACACCGAAATGCTCAACCATTAATACATGGTGTTCTTCCTAGTTCTTCCTTTCTTAGTTCCATGTTGTGGTGCCCCTATTTAATTTATGCCTCCATCGATCCCTAGTATTTTGGTCCCCTCTAATATATCGTAGTTGTTTCCATGCACTATACCTTTTTTCACATTCATCATAGTGTCTATCAAAAATTCCCCAAAATAATAAGATTATTGGGTTTGAACCATGGGTAATGTAGTATTATTAGAAATTTCTCATCACATTTTTAATATTTTTATAATATGGCCCTATTGTGGAAAACCATAATTTTCTATTTTCAGATTTAATATTTTTCATAACAATTCCTTTGGATCTATTCAGACTCATAAACCAGTAATTTTTAATGAGTGAATCTATCATAGAGATTCATGGTTCATTCTGGGATTCCCCAATATACTAAAAACTCAACCCAGTCTATAAATTGATAAGATTCCCAAACATTAATTGAAATGGATACATGACATTGAGGGTTTTAAATACAATATAAAAATACCACAATGAATCATCTAATACAATCCTCCAAAAATTACAATTTTCTAAACTATTTATTTTAATATTTATTTAGTCTCTTTATTAAACAATTTTGATTGAAGAATTGGTTAGTGGGTATATTACATAAAAACATGATGTGTAAATATTTGGTGTTTTAAATGTTATTTTATTCTTTGATTAGAATATTGAGATACTTGGTCACTGATGATGCACCTTGGTAATCCTATCATATGAAGAATATTATATTTTACAAGCTCAAAAATGATTCAATATTCATTTTTTACTGTTTCATTTTCCTCTACCTATTTTTCTCAATAATCAATATTTAGAATAATATACTGAAATACGATTGAAATATGAAATTTTCTCCTAAATTTAATTTCCAAAACAGTAAATATGTCAAGTAAGATAACATGTTGTTTGGGAATATCATTTCTCTTAGATACACATCCATTATATTGACATCATGAACATGACATAAAAAATTGATGTGAATCATGAAATAATGTGGGTTGATAACTATTGGAGTGTATAGATTTCCTTTATTTTATTGGAGACTAATATAATCCTTTGAATAATATATTTGGAAAAATTAGATAAAAAATTTTAATTCATTCACTGGTATATAGTTTTATATGACATAGTTAATATAAGTTTTCTACAAATAGAGTTCATCACAAAAGTGATACCGAAACCAACACGTAAATCTTTCCAAATGGATTTTTTCCTATCAAAGAGGTGATCTTGATCTAGCTAAAACTTATCAAAGTTAAAAAAATAATAGATAATTTCTTATGTATTGTGTAAATGCACACTGGTGAAGGATACTCGATTAGGTTATGTATCAATCCACAAATGTATACATCCATGGGAACGATAGTCATATATTCTACAACAAAAAATTCAGACCCACTTTTATCTCTAATTTTTGATATTATACTCATATGGTAATTTAATACACTTAATAAGACATTGTTTTTCATTAAATATACACAAAAAAGTATTGTATTATATATTGGTCTGAAAATACATTAACTTTATACATTTGGAGAAATTAAAGAAATAGTTTAAATTTTAAATTATAGTAAAAAATTTATTATCAGTTAATGTGACATATATATTCACTATGTATAATTTTTTGTGTGCATATAATATGACATGATATGTGTGATCTTCTGGTTATGAACAAGAACCATTAACTAAATAGTTGAAAAAAACGTACATGTTCTCAAAGGGTAGATCCCTATAACAACACTTCTTTTTATTATATATTAATTCATTCTTCATTACATGAGAGTACACATAATAAAACCAAAATGATCCAATGTTATAGTGTCTTAAGGTATTATGTACATTAAATAAAAACTTCAATCTTGGGTACAAAAACATTATTAAAAACTTCCTTAACCAACTAATATAATTCCATTGTACTTTATACTGCATGGAATAACCATGGGACATACACAAGAAAGGTGTGAGCTATAAATCCATGTAAGTGAATAAACATGAAATAACATGAATATATTAATACATTTTAAAAAATATTAATATAAATTAGTCATAAAAGGGTTGAGAATCATAAACATGGACAATGATGCTTGATATAACATGATAATCAAAAAGGCAACATGGGAAATGTGGAAACAAATTAAAACGCTGCCTCACAAACATTGATTAATGATAAATACTAGGAATTCCTAATGGGAAATATACCATGATGGATTAGGTTCACATCCTAGTTCCATTAATTACTTATCATGAGACTAAAACATTACCGAATTCATTTTATTGCTATATAATTCTTGGTTTACCCATCACTTTAATTTTGTTAAAATTCTTAAATTTGGCACATTGATCATAACACATTGAATCATTTATCAAAAAATTATATTCCATGATCAAGGAGTATGCAGTAAAATAATGTATTTCCCCAATCAAATAAGTATAAATGTATTAAGATGAAAACCATTTATTGAAAATTGTTATGGGTATTCACTACATAATTATTTGTCGTGGAAAATCATGATGAAATTTAGGCATCATAATGGGGGAGCCGGAATGTTCAAGGAAGGGATTCATGAGATAAAAATGGAAATATCATCATTTATAACATAAATGGACAGTAATGTGGATATGGAAGAACATATAACATCAATAGGAATTTTTTATAAAAGGTATAACATACCAAAAAAACATGAACAAAGAGGGAAAAGAGAGGATCCCTTAGCTTTAGATGGTGATTCCAAATGATTTGGAGGATATTATAGAGAGATTAGTGGAACCATTGGTTTCATATAGGTATGGGAGGTAATATTAATCACATTACCCATGGTTTTTTAGAGAAGATACATGGGATATTTGGTGGGTTTATATAGGAAATGAGTGGGAAATTGTATATCATCTGTTCAACATAGGTTTTTTAATCTATATAATAAAATAACCAAAACCACCAACCACACCATGGCCTTTTCTTATGGTCTCTGAAAAATATGGGGGTTTTCATTTTTTACTAGGATAAGCGAATAAAATATTGTAATATTACTCTTGGTGATTTAGAAGTGAGTCATATTCATAATGAAATTATTTTAAAATATTAAAATATATTATTGGTTTTGGACGATTCATGAAGGGTTTATAAAATTAATAAAAAACATAATATGAAAACATTTTAATTTTAAAACATATATATGGACATGTATATAAATTATATTATTTATTTAAACATTTTTTTGGCAATTATGATGTCATAATACACACCATTTATTTATACTTTATTAATGTTTACCTAAAAATTAAATAGTCTCAGAAAGTTTTGAAACATTCACCATTGGATAATTTTGATGTATTTATTATAAAAATAATATTAATTTTATCTAAATAATTTTATAAATAATTTAATTTTCATGTATAAAATGTGAATTGACATTTATTGATAAATCTGATGTTTTTTACAATAGGTGTTTTCAAACCCTTATAAAAATTAAATTTTAATTAATAAAAAATATATTATTATTTATGTTTGATGAAAAAATTTTAGTAATAATATTTTCTAATTTTTGTTTAAAAAAAATCCAATAATTCATCAAAATAAATTCATTAATTAAATGTGAATGTTAATCAAAAATAATATTTGTGTTTCATCATATCAAAATCAAAATCATTACTAGAATAACACTAATAAGTAAATATAACCATTATTCTATTGAAAATACATTTTAAATAATCTTATTATTATGGCCTTGATACAAGTATCCTTAATAAACCATAAAAATCCCAAAGGGTAAGGCGACGACAATGATATTTTTATGGGGTAGTTTGGCATACATGGTTTTGGATGTTATATACATGGGCTTGAATGTATCCATGCAAAAGGTTTAGATCATTCTTAAGTTTTTTATATGACCTTTAAAATTTCTATTTGAAAATATGAGTGATATTATCTCCCTTATAAACTCTTATAAATGGGATTTATAAGTTGTTATCCTACTCGTTGAGGACATCACTTCCTTCATCAATGTCAATTAGATTTGTTAAAATCCTAAATTTGTACTAATAATGTGATCATTTTCAATGGATATATTATCAAAGTTAATTATACATAATGATATTTTAAATCTAATTTTATATAATGAATCAAAATAAGTGAGTGTGTATTCTATATCCATATAATATAATATTTCAATTAGTTAAAGCACACAATCTAATTTATTTATAAAATATTATGTTGTAACAATCTTTACCCCTTTAGTAATTTCACCTTGGAAACATTCATTTCACACACTAAAATATGTGACGGTAAATCTATTTCATCGGTTCTCCAGTTCCATCATGGCTTCTTCAAACTTGTTTTTTATCTAGAAAAAATTGACCAAGTGACTTTTTCTTCTTCTATATATGACTGTCTCGATGACCTAATATCTTCATTGGTTTCTCCTAATATGATAGATCATTATTTCAGGGAACCACCTTTTTATTGATTACATGTGATATGTTTGGTGAGTACTCCCACAAGAGTGACACGTGGAACACATCATGTACTTAATAATGGTCTTCTATGAGTAATATTTGATAGGCCACCTCCCCAATGCGACCAAGGAACACAAAGAGACAAATGTATCATGGAATAATATTTCCATTCTCCCAGAATATGAAGAATTTCTCCCATGGATATATGTGTATAAATACCATGTATAAAAACATAAAACCTAAGACACATTGATGATTTCTAGAAAAAATATTTTTTTTTCTATTGATCACCCTTGATGTACTGCTAATTTCTTTTTATATTTCTCATTGTCTCCTCAGCAATTTTACGGTCTAGTAGTTTGTCTGCCCCAACATTATCCCAAAACAATGGTGTGTTTTAGCTACTCTAATAAAGGGATTCATGGGGTGTCATTTTTATTCTTTAGTGGAAACTATTATTGATTGAGAACTCAACCTATGATATATATTAATCACATCTTCCTTTGAATTCAGTTGAGTATACCCTCATTGTGTCCTCATGTGTCAGGATAGTCTACTTAGATTAAACATCAATTTGAGGGTGATAAGTTGTGATGATGTCAACTCAGTATTTAAAGCATGTTGGATATTTCACATAACAAATATGTAAATATTGGGTCTCAATTTGAAAAAATTTATTGTGTTGTTCCATACAGCCTCACCACTTCTCTATTGAGTATCCTTGTAAGTTGATCGAGTGAGAATTACTCTATAATTGAAATAACGTGAAAAGAATTTTTAAGACGATCTACCAAAACCAATAAGGAATTATTTCCTCTCAAGGTATTTGGAAGACCAATGAAAATGTCTATGATGATGCCTCCACATTTCCATATAGGTATCGGTAGTGGTTTCATCATACCCTTGGATTGTTTTCATTTCCTCATTCACTTACTGATATAAAAGGTATATTTATGTATACATCATGATCTACTTCGTAATATTTTCCCAACAATAGTTCTCATGGTGATATTGATACATCTTCATGCTTCTAGGATTGATAGAGAAGTTAAATCATTGTGCATCATCCAAAATATCCTTATTTAATTCCATATTTGATGGTACACATAGTCTTGACCCAAATATTACATCTCTTTCTACATTAAAATTGATTCTCGAAGATTTCCCTTAATTTTTTGTTTCCAATTTCCTTTGAATTCCCACATGATATATTTGATAATCCATTATCTTCTCTATAAGGGATGCATGAGCAATCATTTTTGATAGGATTGAAGATATTTCTTCATTTATGATTCTCATGTCTATCCTTTTCAAATATAAATAATCATATCCTTCTTAATTCTTATTAATGATTAAATTACTAGATCTATTCTAATAAATCAAATTCCAATTTATTTTATCTCCTAGTATGGTAGTGGATTGAGCAGTCATAGTCCTTAATCAGCTCTAAACATATTGTGATTATTATCAATGAATATATAGTTTAGGATTTTTTTTATCTATATATATTTAACACATCTCCTTAAAGATTTAAATCATAAATATTTTCAAATTAAATATTTCTAAATAAGACTCCAGGACATGATTTGGTTATTTCTATTCATGAACATTTACCTTCCTGCAAACATAGGCCCTCTGTTAGTCATTTTTCAATAACGCACAGCCCAATCCCTTCTTTGAAGCATCATGGAATACCATGAAAATTTTTCCAGTCATGGGTAGTGTGAGTAATGGTGTATTTAGAAGCATATTTTTCAACACCTTGGAGATATATTAATATTCATAATTCTAAAAAAATCACTCACTTATGATTAATATTTTATAGATGGGTTGATAATCAAAATATATTTACCATAAATTCGCAGTAATACCCAACTAACCCAAGGAAACTATGGATTTTGGTAACAGATGCTGGGTCTATCATCCACTAATTGATTATGTATTTTATGGGTCCAACAATATCCAATTACATTATATAATATTCCCCAATAATGATGTTTGCTTCAACCATGACTCATATTATTTATACGTTGTATAAATCGTCTCTTTTCATATGGTCTTAATCCTAGTTCATAGATAATCCTAGTGATCCTTTTTTCTGTTGAAGTATATTTGATTATCATCATTAAAGAATACCAAGAATTTATCAATGTAATATATAAAGACTGTAGTCATCAATTTCATGATGATTTATAGAGAATTATTTAGTTTTAATGGAGTTACTATGAATTGATAGTGCTCATTGATTATAGGAAAATTAGTATTGCAGATATCATCCTTCTTCACCCTAACATGGTAATAGCCTTACCATATATCCACTACATAGAAGTATTTTTTTCCATGTATCTAATCAAAAAAGTCACCAACCCATGGAAAAGGATAATTTTCCCTCATCATGATATTTTTTAGATCATGATAGTCAATACAAAGTTGTATTGACTCATCATTATTCTTGATGAAGAGGACTAGTGCGCCCCACGGGGTTGCACTTGGTCGTAAAAACCCTTTATCAATATTTTCATGTATTTGTTTATTTAGATCCTCAGGTTCCATTACATACATTTCATATGGATAATTAGATAGTGGAAACTCCCTGGGTATAATATCAATTGAAAACTCATCCTCTTGAAAAATAGGAAGACTAGGAAATTATTTTGCAAACACATTAATGTATTACCTCCCAATGGGAATGTCCTCAATGATGATCCTTTCCTTAGACTCATTAATTTTTGTTAAATAATCTTTCTTGTAGGGAAATAATATACATGGATGAAATTTTTTTCAAAAAAGGATTCATCCATCTCCTTGTATTTGTACAAAATTGAAGGATGATTCATGATACAGAGAGTGATTTCCTTCCCAAGGAAATTTATTTTAGCTCTATATAGGTAAATTTAATCCATAATGAGAATTAAATAAATATACACTATTGGTATTATAAAAATTTTTATTGGGAATTTCATACATCAAAATTTTGACATAATAGGATTTATATATCTAGGATTAAATAATTTTCCCATTTTTCATTTCCACTGATATCTATACAACCATGACATGTGGTGCTATTTGAATATTTATACTAAACATGCATAATATAAAAGAATGTGTAGAACAAGAATAAAAAGGTAAATTCATTATTCTTTACTAAATAACTAGAATATCTATCACCACTTTTTTTTTGGATCCACCTTAGTAATTATGTTGGAAAATATCTCTCCCTTTCTACCTTGAAGGTTGTTGGGTGTCTCTAAGAACAATTGTATTTGTGCATTGGTTTGAAAATTTCCCCAGTTCCTTATAGTTGAAGTAATTTAAAATGCACTGATGATTGACTAAATAATTCATTTCCTCCATCGCATTAGTAGAATTCTCCCATCAGTAGTTGGTAGCTAGGTTTCCATCATTCCCACACCTAAATCATTTCATAATTCCCTTTAGGAAAATTATGAGATTCTCCTTTATACAGCATGGAAAAGTTGGAATTGAAATTTTTTTCCACCATTATATTTCATCATCATAATAATAGAATTAAACCATACATTCAACTTGTTATCCCCATGAATATCTTGAGATTCTAAAATCTCCATCTCAACCTTTAAGTCACATCATACAATTTCATCATAGATATCAGAGTTTTGGAACTTCAGGGATTTTTTAGAAAAGGTTTCATCCCACCATCAAAGTATCCAACCAAGAACATGGGGGTATTGAAAAAGTGATAATCATGCCATGCATGTCCTGTAAATTTTTTCGCATACTCCCTTATAGATATGTCATCATTCTTCTTGAGGGAAAGGAAATCCTTATCTATTTTAAGTCGGTGTCTGCGAAAAATATTTATCAAAACAATTATGGAATTAATTCACCCCCATGAATTCGATCAATTTATCATTATTTTTATTTATATTTATTTAATAACACTAATGATATTATCCCTATATTCAATAAAAAGACATTAGAACCTTCTCTCGGTCATTAAATTGAATGATGGTTAATATCTTCTCAAGGGGTTGATATGTTGTTCTGTGATTAAGGGATCATATGATCCTTAAAAATTCTGAGGAATTTGTTGCATAAAGGTATCAATGACATATTGTACATTATTTGGGGGATTTGGGTCCTCCTCATGATCTATTATTCTATTCATAACCTGATTCATCTAAGAGAGTATCATCATAATGTTTTCTACTCCTGCTCTCATCATGTTGGGAATCTTATTTTGTAAGTCCACACATCTCCCATCACATTGGTTATTTACCAGATTATTTTTATTTCTACACATTGGATACAATAAAGTGAATATTGGGGATTTGTATTTTTGAACAATTAAAAAAATAAATATGAATTCAATGACATTAAAGGGATATCTTATAATAGAAATTTATTCCATATCTTAAGAGTTTCTAGGATTCAATCTATGTTATCCACGATCCATTTCCTAACATAGACAATTATGGGATTATTGTATTCCCTTAATATTAGATTGTAATGAGATTTTTAATTTACCAAAAAATATCCCTCAATAGTTTTAGGCTAGGTGTTTAGAAAGGAAAACTTTTGTGAACAATTTATCAATCCAGCCTAGCTCAATACAATATTTTTAGGTTTTAGCCTTATGTATATTTGTTCTATAACCATGTCCACTTGTAGTCTATATACAAGTATGTGTTTTATTTCTAACCACATACTCAATATTTTACCAATATTTAGGTATGCATTACATTGTTTAGAATTATCCCAAAGTTTTTCTTTGTATGTTACTAATCATAATACCAATAATAACCAAACTTTTCCTCTCATACCAACTATAAAACCCCCAATCATTATTACATATGAATTCATGATTTATTACATAAGAGTACACTAATTAAAACCCAGAAGATCGAGAAGTATAATTTCATTTTTAATTACATACATTACATAACAACTTAAAACATAGTATGCAACAACATTATTGAAAACATCCTTGACAAGCTCATATAATTCCATTGTACATAAAACATCATGGTATAACCTAGGGATATACATTAGAATGTGGCAATCTATAAACCCCAATAATGGAATAAACATGAAATAACATCAATAAATAAGTATATGTTAGATAATAGTAATATAAATGATACATAAAAGGGGTGAGAATCATAAAAATGACGAATGATGTATGATATAGCCTGATAATCATGAAGGAAAGATGAGAAATGCATAAAAAACATAAAACATTGTATCAGAAACATAGTTTATGGCTAAATTTCAATAATTACTAATGGACGAAATTCCATGATATATTAGGTTCACTCCCTAATCTATTTCATGATGTCTCATTGGACTAAAATATTTCCAAATATCTTAGAGAGTTTTATAATTCTAGGTGACCCGTCACTTTCATTTTATTCTCAGGATTAAGTGGGACACATAGATCAAAAAAATGGAATAATTTATCACTAAATATTAATAAATGATTAAGAGGAATGAAATAAATACATGTAATTCCCTAATAAAATATCTATATCTACATTATGGTGAACACCCTTCACAAGACATCGGTACGGGTATTCACTATACAATTGATTGGAAAGGAAAATTGTAGTGAAATGTTGGCAACATAACGGGGGCATATGGATGTTCATGGGTGGATTTGGTGAGAGTGAATGGGGTATCTCATCATTTTGACATAATTGTTTATAGTAAGGGTGATATGGAAGAACATATCCCATCATTTTTAGTTGGAAATAAAATTCCCAACATAATAAAAAATACTGAATAATGATATGAATAGAATCCCTTACCTTGAGAGGGGGATTCCAAATGCCTGGTAAGTGATTCTGGATATATTGGGGGAACCTTTTAGAGTTCTCCAAAGAGGGTAGGTAGAATTAAATAAGTTCTAAAAGGTTTTTAGTGAAGATAAATTGTATCTTTTGTGGGTTTTTATAGTAAATGTGTCATGAATTGTTTATAATAAAATACATTTTCACACTCTATATAATAAAATAACCAATACAAATTAAATTTCCTTGGATTCAACAAAAGTGGTTTTTTTAGATTATTATATTATTATAAGGTCATAAAATATAAAAATATTACCCTTTGTGATGCGGAAGTGATTCATACTCTTAATGTAATGATTTTGGAACCATAAAATATATTATAGGTTTTATCGGATTCATAATGAATTTATAAAATTGATAAAATAAACATTATATTGTATAATTTAAAGTTCAATCATTAATTGGTCATGAATACCTATAATAGTATTTATGATATCATTTGTTAGACACTATGATTTGGTAATACCCACCAAATATTTATACCGTATTTAATTTTCACCTGAAAATTTAACTCTTATAACAATATGAAAAGATCACCATTAAATAATTTAGTTGTTATGATTCCAAAAATAATAATACTTTTATCCATTTATTTTCTAAATCATTTAATTTTCTCTTTTAATATAGGAATAAAAATTTGTTGAGGAATGTTGGGTTTTTCTACAATAAATATTTTTAAAACCTTAAAAAATTACATTTGACTTAATTAAAAGTATATGATCATTTATATAAGATAAAAAATATTTAAGAATAATAGTTTATTAAAATATTATTTATTTCAAATATCAAATAATTCATAAAAAATAAATTCTTTAATTTAATATTGATTTTTCTAAAAAATATAATTTTATTTGTATCAAAATAAAAATTGTTCGTCTAGTAAAAATAAGAAGTAAATATAACCATTATTGTATTTAAAATACAATATACATACTAATATTATTATGGGATTAATTAATACATATTTAATACACTAGAAAACACACTAAGGGTATGGATCATGATGGTGATATTTCCATGTGGTGGTTCTGTATACAGGATTTTAGTCATGATCATGATGAGCATTAACATCCCCAGTAAACTATTTTTTTCATACATATGTTATTTGATATCAAATTGGTATTGGTCATAGAAAAATTCAAATTATTATATCTCCCTTATAAGCTTCAATAAATGGGATTCATAGGGTATTATCCTTTTGGTTGATGCCATCACTTCCTTTGTTTGTATCAATAGGATTTGTTAAACACCTATTTTTATACTAATGATTTGATCATTATTCAATGTCTATATTATCCACGGTAATGATACATAATGGTATTTTAAAAATTATTTAATATAATAAAACCAAATATGTACATTGAATTTTTATATCCATAATATATATTAGTACATTTAATTAAATGACAAGTGGGGATTTATTTATAAATTTTTTTGTCATAACGAACCCACCATGTTCGTTGGATGATTGGGTGTAAAATTAGACTCTTTTTAAATAAAATAAATTCTATATTATAATTTTTTTTAAAATAATGTTTATATAACTTATTAAAATTTAAGGAAATTAGCTTATAATTTAACTAATATATTTAAAAAATTTCTACTATAAACCAGCATTCCACAAAAAAGATTGTACATCATAAACACATCTAGGATATGGTAATAAATAAATAACATCTTTTTTGGAAATTTGAACCTGAATATCATTACTATAACCCATATAAACAAATACATTTACTAGTTCCACCATGAAATAAAAATTCATATAATTTAGAACAATGCATTTTTAATGCATTGGTGAATAATATAAAAGTGATTAGATATTCAATCATAAATGGGTACTATATTAATAGTGATATTATCTATGAATTTATCCATGTATAGATATACTTAATTTTATAAAAATAAAAAAAAGTCAATGAAATAATTTACTACAATATTTTTGAAGGTCAAATATAATCCTCATGTATGCAATATCCTGAATTTATATATAAATTTCTAGATTTCCATATCATCAAGGGATATATAAATATCAAAATATATAAAGAATATATAAATGAAATAATAATGATTAATTACCACCAAAATTCATTCTTTCAATAAGTGGTTGTGGGAGATTGAATTTTTAAATAAAATTGTTATTCTTGTGATAGTTTAGGTAGAATCGTCAAATATTTTTCACTTGAGTTAATACCTATTCATTTTTTAATTAGGAACCTCCACTAAACTAGTCATTATTGTAAAAACAATTATAGTTCTAACCAATTTACTATGACATATAAGATATAAAATCATATAGACTAATAGTTTATTTACCTAATTATTGAAAATATCATTTCGGTAAGATTTAGTTAAAATTTTGGTTGTTTTAAAATTTCTGAATTTTTTGTATATAGACTTGTATACAATAAAATGGATATGATATTATTAGGTATGTCAGCAAATTTCTTTCAAACTACTTTTTTATACTCTCACAATAGGAAACTAACACATGTTTGATGTTCCTGTGAGAAAAAATTGATATTATGGAAGTGGGATGCTCAAAATCCCAAATAAATTCATATTTTAAGATATTCTAAAATGGTTTTAGTCAACAATAAAAAGTGTTGGGAATGAAATTTATTTATAGTTTGGGAAAATATTACCTAAAAAATTTATCTTCTTAATATTTTAATTATAAATATTAATTTCAATGGTAATAATAATTATAGAATCCTCAATAGTTAAAATACTAATAAAATATAAAAAATAAAAAATATAAATAAATTCAAGGTATTTCAATACAAATTAAATATTCAATTATTTATTCCGTTCAAAAAATATTAAAAAGTGAAGAAATGAAAGAGGGAGGGTTTAATAATCATTTAAAATTTCCCCATTCATGGTGTGGTTATCAAAAAATTTAACAGAGAAATAGATTGATCCTATGGTATGTGTTTTATTATATTTATAATTTTTTCAAAAATATCACTATCACCTTGAATGTATATGGTCACTTTTCATTCATTCATTATTGTTTAAGTAGTTTTTAGAAATAGTCAAAATGAATTATTGTTCAGTTTCTTTTAGTTTTTTCAACCATATAGTATATTAAAGACTCATTGTAACAACATAAGATTTTTAAAATATTTTTTTTGAATAAATTTAATCTTTTAGTTATTTTTCATGATGAGAAACACCATGATTAGATTTAGTTACACATAAAACTAAATTAAGATTATGTTACACATAACACCTATTTCAGCTTGCATTATACACAACGCTAAGTTTAGATTATGTTAAATGCATCATTTAGTTTTTCATTAATTACATCTAACACATAGTTTAACATTTTTTACATGAAACACAATGTTTCTTACGTGTTACACGATACACTAAGTTTAAATGAAACATGACATACAATTAACATTTTATTGTGAAGTCTGTTATTTATCTCCTAAATATTGGAATACCGAGTATAAATAGGATAAACTAAATATGAAAAATATATTGTTTACACAAATATATATATTGAATTTCTTGGTTTCCAATTTATTATAAATTAAATTAAAACCCATTTCCTAAAAGGGAATAATGTTTTGAAAATCTATTTTTATTTGAATAAACATATTTTATCTTAATAAATAATATATATCACTTTTTAAATGATTTTAATTATATTTAAATATTATATATTCAATAATATTTTTAAAATTTATCTTCTGTGTTATCTAGGTAAGATATTATAATAAATCAAATATTACACATAAAACTATATTTTTCAAAAAATCAATTTTTTCACCATTTAAGAAATTAATTAAAAATTAAATTTCTCAAATTTTAAAAATTTTAATTAGAAATTTGTATTAATTTTTTAAATCATAATATCAAAAATATTTTGGACATAAATATTTTAATTTTCTAAGAATATATATTTTTTATGAATATTTAAAATACTTAATTTTTTAAAGAATTGACATTTATTTAAAAACATCCAAATTTTCTAAGATGTGTTTATTGGTAAAATATGTTTAATTACATATCTAAAAATCCAATTTAGTTCATTTGAATCAATTTTATATTAAATTTTATTATAAAAACATTTTAATCTTCTAAACATTTTCTCTTAGGAAACCACTTTCTCATCACATATGGGGGATTAATTTTAAATTAACATTTTCCACTTTAGGGAAATGAATTTGGAAAAATGGATTCCGAAAGTGGAATAAAAATAAAATTTATTATCTAATATGTTCAACATAATTTTTTACCATCTATAATAATAGAAATAATAAAAATTATTTACCACAGTTATAGAAAAATTGGCTCACTAGGGGTTAAACTGAAACGTTAGGGTATAAAAATGACATAAAACATTTCAAGAAACTATTTTAATATAATATTTCAAACAAATATATTATTAGTTCTAAAAGATTCCATTTTTAAACTTTTTTAATGTGAAAAATGTGGGGACAATGTTTTCATTACAGAAATCAGAAGTGCAACTCATTTAACTTATAAAAGGACACACATATCCTCTCGTATTCACTCATAAAAACCAATTAGTTTAGAAAAATCATCAAAATAACTTTCTTAAATATATTATATCATCCTATATTCCTTCTGTTTCTCAAAAATCCAACCGAATAAGTCTTTTAGTACATATCAAAGGAAGTTTTCCAAAGAAGATGTAACACACCTAACTGTGTGTTTCATTTTATTTTTTTATCCACCTCCAAAAATTATTATTAAAACATTATTATATGATCAAATCATTATATTATACATAATGGGATTTTTCTATATTAATTTCATTTCCTAAAAACAGCTCTTATTCCATCAAATGGGTCATGAAATCATCATTCATGTGTATAGTGGACTACCGATTCATGAAACGATATAATTAATTTTCCATAACCACCTCCCACATATATATATAATGGATGATATATTTTTTATATATTATATTGATCACATTAATTGACTTTTATAATAATTTTCTCACGCTTTCCTTCTTACCTTCCATTCTGTGGGAATATGATAACGTCATTCGCGTGTATGGTCGACAACCTCTTCACGAAGTGATGTGACTAGTTGTTGCTTTAAATTTAAAGTAATAGTGTTAGATTTTAGTAATATATTTCATATAAATAACATTAAAATTAATATATAATGGTAATTATTTTTTTACTATTTTTTCTTTTTTGTTAGGAAAATTAAGACAACGTTCATGCGTAAGTAAGGTCCATCATCTCCATAAATTATGTATCTCATTTTCTATATCTAAATTTTATGGATAACTATAAATAAATACAAAAATAATATATATTATATTTATACCATATTTAAAATTTAAGAGATTATGGAACCATGATTACTGTAAGGGGAGAAAAAATAACAAATCCAAGCAGACACAAAAAGTAGTTATTGCCTGAAATGTGAAATTTACGTAGAATTATTAATAAATTGTTAATAAAATGTCATAAGTAAATTATATATATTATTATATATATAATTATGGTTATATAATATATGTAGGATAATCTTTATTTATTATATAGGGGGTTTAAATATGTATGAATGAAGTTGAGACTTATGCAAAATAATTGTCATCCCACTTTTATTTTCCTTGATCCACATAACATATTCTTCATGTGTTTCTTCTTTGTGGTTTATATACAACCCAATAATTTATTTTATGATGATTATCTATAAAATTATTTTTTTATAAAAGACTACATGGATAAATATTATGACTAAATTGAATGGTGATTCATTATCTGGGTTATGATGAGTTTTGGTTTCTAAGAATATTTTTGTTATTTATGTTATATATGATACACTTCCCCATGTCTAAACATTTCATTAATAGTATTAAGTTTTATCTTATTCAATAACATATTTGGTTTCATACAAGGTGACCTATTTTCGTCTAATCTCTTCATTTTGGTGTAGGAGACTCCCAAAAGTAATTTCCCTAAAGGTATTGAAAATGGGATGATTTTTTCATAAAATAATAGGTGTAGAAGCGGGCTTATCTATAACTTAATGTTCATGGATGATTTGTTATTTTTTATTTATATAAGTCAAAGGTGAGTAAACATATTCATGAGAATCATGTTAATAGATGATATTTTCAGCTTCCAATGTATCATTCAAAGGAAAATAAATGTTTTTATTTATAATAAATTTTTAGGAAGATGCAATAGTGAAATTTAGGGTAAACTGGTCAGGAAAATCAGATAATGCCAATGATTTACCTTGGAGGTCCCATATCAAATTTATAGATTAATAAGGATCACTTTGATGATATTATAAATAAGAACATCAGATGTGTTTTAAACTATAAAGAAAATATTTATCGTTTGAAGGAAGGGTTACCCTGACCAACAGTTCTCTATCATCTATTCCCATTCAAGAGTTATTCATTAATAGTCCACCAAAATTAATGATTATCAACTTAGAAATTATCATTTATACTTTCCTATGGTAAGAAAATTGAATGGGATGATTCCACTGGGCGTTATGGAAGTTCTTGAAAAACCGTTTGAGGTGTTTGTTTTTGGTCTCCACAATATAACCGGAACCATGCACGCCATATAGACACAGTTGGAAATGGATGATTTGAAAGGTAATTCACAATGGGAAAATTTTATAAGAGATAAGAATGTGGGAATATGGGAGGACTAGGAAATTTGATCGAGTAGACTCAAAATTCATTCATGATTCATATTGAATTGCATTAAGGTGTTGCACTATAACGATTCTTGGGTTGTAGGACATGGTGATATCAAAATATGGAAGTAATACTAGATCGGTGAGAATCTATTTTTCACAGGGTTTCTTACTCCAATCATATATTTCAATGAGGAATGTTGGTATCCCAACTGATGGATTCCACTATCACACCATAATACAATCTGGTTTATAATAAATTCAAGTTGGTGGATAGAAAAGACAAACATAACATTTAAAAGTTCAACTTCTATCTGATTCAACTACTGGGACTTTAGGAAAATGATTCAGTGTGAAAACAGAATGTACGAAGGGGAATGTAATTTTTGGTGTAAGGAGATTCCAACCAAGATTGATTTCCTTTGTTAGAATATCTGGAATCAGGCACTTCTGAATGATGAGAATGTGTTAAAAATGGGGCCTCATTTGTAATAACCTAAAATTTAATCAATGAAATTTTTATTCTTATAATGATTCTGTATAGTATAAATCATATAAAGTCACATAGATAACATAAGAGGTATTTTTAGAAGTTAGGGAACCTATACCAATAGAATAATAACATTAACATTAGAATTGTGATGTAATCATTATGAATTGTAATCCATAAAATAGAACAGTAACCTCACCTATGAAAATATAAATAAAATATAGGTATCTTATGAGTGAAAATATGATGTATTTATTTTATTATAATGGTAAAAAAATGTTTTACAAATTATAAATTAAGTGTTGGTATTTTTTATGTCCTAAAATTTTAATTACAATTTTATATTTATTAGGTTTATTTAAAAGAAAAAAAAATTTCAGAAAATTTATTCATAAACACATATTCTATTTTATTAGAGTTATAAGATAATTAATTAGAATTTATGTAATTTTTCGATGTTTTATAAAATCAGTTATAATTTTTATATCATGATTTTTCTCATAAAAAACAATTTTATTTAAAAAATCCAAATATTATGAAAATATTTTTTCTAAAATGTAATCTATTTTTGAATTCTAAACATTTAAAAAAATTAGGGTTATGTTTCAAAATTTTTCTCAAATAGTTCAATTTTTGTGGATAGTGAAATAATATAATATACGATATTTAAAAAATACCTCATTATTGATTCATAGATGATTTATAGATCATATAAGAACAAAATCTGAAAATCTACGTCTCCATTTACATTATTTTTCTAGGATATAAGAACTATTAATTGTTTTCAGACAAAATAATAATCTAATGAATAAAATAATAAAAAATAACCCCTCTCCATCACTAAAAATACTACCCTCACCACCTCTCCTCCTCAAAATATAACAGTCTTTAATATTGTCCAATTTATTTCCAATAATCTTCCTAAGCCCCTACCATATATCATGGATCCTTTGGTCTCACCAAAATCCCAAATCCATATTCTCTAATGAGGTTCTCATGGAAAAGAATTCATGAGGAAAAAATATTTTTTCTTATCTTTTAATTTCATTTAAATTTATATTCTTTTCATATTATCTCATCATATCCCCTTATCCATGTTCCATGGACACTAAATTATATTATATATACTAGAAGTTAATTTTTTAAATAGAATAATTCATCAAAAATCTTTTTATCCTCTCCCTTTTATTCTAAAAATGAAAACGAAAAGTGTGTGGTGTTGATTTATCATCTTCAAGGATGAAAATATTTCATTTTACATTACTAGCTTAAAGTATGGTCATAGAACAATTTTAATGATTTAGAATGATTTTAAAATATATTTTATAACAATTTGTCTGTTTTGGATCTAACATTGATACGTAATATTATATAATAAAGCATAATGAGTTCATTGTGATCGAAAATTGGGAAAATTAGTCAAAAAGTTTATCATTAAAATTTTATCTAATGAATCACCATCATATCTGGGAAAAATTATATAAGACCAATTAAACTCTTATAATTTCATTAATATTATATAATTTCAATTCATGATAATTATTCCTTACAAAATTGTCAATGCATGTATACAAATGAACCAATTGTGAAACCTAAGAAAATGAACACTCTCAGAACGACAGAATTGAACACTAAAAAAATAAAAATGTAAATAAAACATAATAAAATTATAATTAATCAAATAAATATAAAAGGGGTAACAGTTTTAGTAATTTATGAATTTAATTTTTTTATCCAGGATATTAATGTGAAGAATTCATTCAGCCTTAAGGTGAGGGGATTCTCAAACTAGATTTCATTTATTTGGGTTATTCCTCCATCATGACAAATTTTAGGGTGGTTATTATTTAATATTACTCAAATATAATATCTCTATTCTTACATTGTTTTTGTGATAAAAATGTATCCAATAAGATTCTATACCAATATAAATGTTTTTTTCCAAAAGAATACTGCTATCTAAAAATACAACTTTTACTTCTCTTGAGATTTTTTATTATTAACTCAATACTGATGATTATTATACAAAGTTTGTTATTCCCTTTGTATTTTGGGAATACAAAATTTTATCCATGAATTTATTGTTTATGAAATTCTGATGAAACCCATTTCTTTTCCATGGGATCTTTTATGGAAAATATTGTTATATGTTTTATGTAGAAATCATGATTATGAAAATTTGATGATGTGATAGCTACACATGAAATTTTATAACACTCCATTGCATTGGTCAATACAATGTATCTCATGAGATAAGGTGAAATATTCATGAACATGATTCTATCTTATTTTACAATGACGATGTTATGAATATTCACATATGTTATGCGTGAACATGATGTTATCATTTTTCACAACTACATGTGGTATTTTACGGCTAATACATGATGTTTCATATTTATGGATTTACAAATTCCATGCCTTTAAGTAATTATTCCTATCATGATTATAATAATGATCCCATTCTTATGTTATTATTATAATTATGATCACCCATGTTATATTGACTCATGTTCTAATCTATCCTCTTACAGGGATTTTATCTCTCGCCATTCTTTGATGTATATCCTTGGGTGATAATATATACTATGTAGTACATGAGAGCCACTAATAATCTAGTGAAGATGGAATTAAATAATTTTAATGTTTTATTATGTAAATTTTATGGATGGACATAATTTTCCAAATACATTGAACAGTTGGATTTGATTTTGAACACTATTATATTTTGTACATTTAAAAAGATGTAATAGTAATGTTTGAAAAAGAAGCATTTCCATAGTTTGTATCAAAGCACATTTTTGTTAATATATGAATTCGTATTATATAATAATAGTGAAAAATTTAGTATAAGAATATTTATATGAGAGAATATAAGAAGTCGTGTTTTAGAAAAATTCTAAACATATGGATACCAAAATATGTTCCTTAAAAGTTAATTCTACAAAGGAATAATTTATTTATTCATCACTTGTTGACATTTGTTTAGTTAAAATATTTAATATTTTAAAAAAAATTTGGAATGGGGAGAACCCAAGCCCATATTTCATATAAGGGAAAATAAAGTGATTTCCTAAATGACATACCCAATTCCTTGGGTGGTGGAGTAAAATATTTAATGGTGGAGCATACCAAGATTTATTAGGCATTGAAGAATAACCTGAATAATTTGGAAGTTCATCCATCACCTTTGAGAGAGTAGTTTATTATTGATACTTTTATGAGGATGTGACCAAAGAAATTTAGTGGATCTTTGGATCTACTAGTCACAAAATATTGGATCAACTCAATGAATAAGATCTTTACTATGATTCACTATTCTAAGAGAGAGAAGTTTTCTCTAGTTGATTTCAATTTGGACGTATAGGCTGATCAACGGTGGGTATTGATTAAGAACACTAGGTAGAAGGATGAAACTGAATATATTTAGTGGGAATAATTTAAGAAAATATTTATTAATAATTATTTCCCTTAAACTCTTTGTATGAATATGGAGATTTAATTTATTAATTTGAACCAAAAGAAAGGTGAATCTATCATGGCCTACGAATAAAATTTCATAAGGCTTGCAAGGTATCACAAGAGTTTTGTTATAAAAAATAATAGAAAAATAGAAATATTATTTAGTTGCTTAAATCCAACTCATTGAAAGGATATAGAAATTATAGACATTGGGAGTTATAAAGATGTTTTTTTGGTGTTCTCTCAAAGTGGTGAGAGATTATGGAGAATGGTCTCGTAGATATGGATATAATAATCAAAGCTGGAGTTTCAATATGGGGGAACTAATGAAAAATGTGGAATTAAATATCAACCAATCAAATGTCAAATATGTGTGAAGAATCATCATGTGAATTTCCTAAAATGGATTGGGAAATTCTTCATGTGTGGGATAGGACACCAAGATCATTCATTTTATAGAGATGTGAAAAAGAAGGAAAATAAGGTAGATGAAATAAGTGAACCACCCATAGTTTAATACCTCAATTATAGGGAGAAATATAACTATATAAGATAGTAAACTAAACCTCCAGTCCTCTTGCGTAATCATCATCAACATTAACAGAAGAAAAAGTAGAAAGGTAAGGCTTATACGATTACCAATACTATAGTGGATCCATAAAATGATGTAGGGGTAGGAATTTTTGTTATTAATTCAGGAATAGATAATTTAATTTTTGATTCTGCTTCTACATATTCTATCTTATATAGAATTTATTGTAGAATAATTCAAACATCATATCAAAATATGAACATTAAGTAATTTATGGGTATAAAATGAGGAAATTATTGCATCCAATGTATATTAGTCCTCCCAGTTAATGTTTTATGATTGAACCTCCCAGATAATATTTTCTTACATCCTTTAGTGGTTTTTTATTCTAAATTGGGCATGGATTGTATATCCATATACAAAGACATCATCAAATACGAGAAAACGAGATTAATATTCTCATTTGGAATTATCCTTGAAGATTGTACAAGTGTATAAAGGATGATGAAACTCTATTAAAATAATCATCTAAACTGTGGTTATTATTTCCTTATGAACATGAATATCTAACTCAAATTATTTATACAAAGGATAGAGTCATTCTCAAAGTCATTTTCATTGTGAAGGGCTCAAATAATGTGTTCCCTAATGAATATTATGGTCTTCCTCCAGACTGATAGGGTGAGTTCTCAATAGAGTATGTTCTTGAATATCATTTATTATCAAAGAAACCTTATAATATGGTTTTAAAGACCCAGAAATTTCAAGGAAAAGTTTCTCATAATTTTCTATGAAATTTTACAAGAATGCAGTTTCTGACGGCGCCTGATTTCGAGGCCCGGTGTGCCCGGAATCATTTTCCGAAGTTTGGCTCGGGTACGTTCAGTGACGAACGAGCGGGAATTCCTATCTTTTGAACCGGTGCTCAGAATCGAATTCTGAGGGCACCGATGGAACCGTAGCACCGGTAATTTCTTAGGAACGCCACTTCCAAAGTTGTGTTTACACACAGTAAGTTGTTGGAATTTGTGGAAGTTGAAATAAAAATTAAACTACTTTTATTTTTATTTTAACTAAGTGGATTAGGCTTTGGGTGGAAGTTGGGTTACTACCCAACTTCCCAAGGGAGGTTATTAAGGTGGTGGGGCCCACACGAACCCTACCCCTTCACCTTCCCTAACCTTCCATAACTCTTCACATTCTTTAACCCCGCTCAACTCACATTTAATATTTGACATCTTAAGTTTAATAACTTATGTTATTAATTAAGTGAGTTAAGTGTGGTTATTTGAATTATAAACTCTTGAAATTCAAATATTTGTTATGTTAATAAAATAAGAGGTAAGCTTATTTTATTTTGGGGTTGGAACCATTGTTGCTTGAAAGGTTTGGGGAGAAAAGCTAAGGAAAGCTAGAGTTCATCATCTTCTTCGTCGAAGAACATGAAGAATGTGAAGAACGCATCGAACTCCATCGAAGAATGTCGAGTCCTCGGAGACCGACTACGCGACGCCTTTTACCGCAACGGTTCTTCCACAACGTCTTCTTCCACAACGTCTCTTTCCGCGATGAATCCTCATTCGATGAACCTCTGTTCAATCTCGCACGAGGTAGGGAATTGTTTTGTGAATATTAAAGAACCCCATGTTACTTCCTACTAAATCAAAGAATGCGGATCAACTAAATATCAAGTTGATCCGTGAAGAATATGTTGCGGGTTGGGAATTCTTGTTTGTGGGAAAATTGTAGGGGGTTTACGTGATTATTTCGTATGTGATTCTCTTCCGTCTTTTATCTGCGTTTATTTGGACCACATGATATCAGTTAATGGGAGGAGGTCGGACCGCACAAACACGACCGCCCCCTCCCTATTGTTTTTCTTGTTATTGCGGATCGAATGAATGTGACGTGGTGCCGACACACCGCGTGGGATTGAGTGGCAAGAAATGCGCGACTTCATCATGCTGCGCATTCAATTTATTTGAACCAATTCCACGGTGCTGTCGCACCGTGCCGAAGAACCGCAAAAGAACCGCGGCCGGAGTTGGGCCGCGGTGAAGGGGCGTGGCGCCATCGCGTCGTGCCAGAAAACCACAGAGACGGTATGTTTTGTTAATTGACGTACGGATTTATGGGCGATGACAAACAGGGCCGCAATGTTTTTTTTGAAGGTTGCGCTGTTAAGTTCGAGACCTGAGATGAACACAAGCTCATACGGTTTTGAAAACGGACCACCGGAGCAACTCCGGTGGCCCACGGAAACACCCATAGGTGCGGGTCGCCGGCGCGGCGCCGCTGGCGACCGGGGGCGGCGGCCAAAGCTATCTGGCTGCCAGGAGGCGGCGGCGGCAGATACGCCACCGGCCTCAATCTACGGCGAGGGCGGGCCGCGCACCCCCCGCTCCGCGGCTTCCGCTCGGCCGGTTCGGGCCGACCCAGGGGGGGTCGGGTCGGGTCGGACCGGGCCTAGACCCCCCGTTTTCATACCCTCTTTGGTCTTTTGCCCATATCTTGGGCTACAGACCTCCGATCGATGCACCGTCAGTTGCATAGTGATCCTTGGAACGAGACTGTCGTTTCGTTATATCGCACTCAAGGCTTCAGAATACTTTGGGTTTGGCCAGGTTGCTTCGGATATGAAACCAACTGGGCCCTTGGAGCGGAAATGATTATTTCTTGAGTTCCGGACGTCTGATTGACGTGTCGTCGACTTTTATGGATTCCTCTAGGTGAGACGGATCTTTTGGCTTACTCTGCTCGAGATTTGGATGTCGGCGGAGTGCGGTCGGGTTGGTTCACTCACGAAACCAACCGGGCCCCTGGAACGAAAAAGCCAATAACTCATAGACCGGACATCCGATTGACGCGACGTCTGTTTCGTTGAATTCCTCTTGATGAGACGAAACTTTTGGATTAATTCGCCCAAGTTTTGGATGCAGTTGGATAGTGGCCGGGTTGGATTGTACCCGAAATCCAACCCGACCCCTAGAACAGAAAAGATGATATCTTTCAGACTGGACGTCTGTTTGACGAACCGTCAGCGGCGTTGGTGATAACGTTGAGAAGCGGTCCCTATGAGTATACCCTATGAGAGTTCGGGGTAGAGTTGAGATACAGCCGTATTGGTTCCAACACGAAACCAACAGGGCCCCTGGGACGAAAAGGCTAATAAATCACAGACCGGACGTCTGATTGAGGGGACGTCTGTTGCATTGAGACCCCTATGACGAGGCGGTTATTTTGAGATACTTCTTCATGGGACTTTGAGATAATTGGATTATCGACCTATAGCTCGTGGAGCGGACCCTCCCAGAGATGAGCATGTGGAGTACGGAGACCGTGTAGCCGACTGAGACCTGATGACTGCTTGACCGACTCGACTTGGAGTGAGTCGACTAGCCCAGTGGACGGAGCACTACATTGTGAGGTGTAAACCCATGGCAGACGAAGCACTACCTGTGTGACAGTGCAGACCTGCGGTACTCGTCCGGAGAGTACCTCAATAGGCTACTAGGGGGTGTGCACTACTGTGTTTGGGTGACATAACCAGGCGGGAAGCACTATTGTGTTTGGGTGGCGGGCCCGCGGTACTCGATAGGAGGAGTAACTCAACAGTCTTAGGTTAGTGAGCAGTACCTCAGAGTCATGACAGGACCACTGTACACTCCAGAGATGGGGCTCTTCAGCTGTTACGATTTCGATAATGAAAATCCTAGTTTGAGCTGAGACTTTTGACCTTTGTGTTTACCTCATGATTGAGATGGGTCACTTGATAACTTAGGTATATGTATGGGCATATACCTGGGTAGTGGTTATCCGTTGATTTCATGATCTTGGTGTTTTCCTCATGATTGAGATGGGTTACTTGATAACTTAGGTATATGTATGGGCATATACCTAAGTAGAGGTTATCTGTCGAGATCTTATTTTTGGTTAAACTTGTTGGTTTTAGTGAGACCTTGAGGGTCTCGGGGTCCCTACTGAGTATCGTTATACTCACCCCTGCACCGGATATGCCCGCACCTCATTGTGTTGGTTGCAGACGACGGGCAGTGTTGACGGAGGCCGAGTGTTCGAGGACTTGACGGTACCTAGAGGTGGACTACAAGACGAGTCAGTACCTGGATGTGGACTTCACAGCGAGATGACACTCGGAGGAGGTTGACGGGAGAGAGCATTGTAGAGGCTATTTGTACCTACCCTTCAGGTAGGATCCGTGGTGGACGATCCAGGAGATGAGCCATCTATACCTACCCTTCAGGTAGGATCCGAGGAGGACGACCCAGGAGCCGTTTCTGTTCATCCAGCTGTTGTACATTGTTTAGTTGTAGTTGTACTTTCATTTGGGTTTGTATTCTGGCCCATTTACCTTTCAGCACTTTTCTTTGTACTTAGTGTTTTGCTTCCGCTTGTACTCTGTGGAGTTTTGTTTACTTTTATAAAGGAAATGCCTTCCCAGTTATCTGGATTTACGCATTTGGTGCTAGCCGCCATCCCCTGGCCTATGGAAGGCGGGCTTGGGGTAGTTACGGCACGGGCCCCGAGGATGGTTCGTGACAAATTGGTATCAAAGGAGTCGGTTCTACCGCAGAACTTATAACTCTGATAATTTCTTTCTGTGAAGAAATAGTGTTAAGATTACCGAGTGTGGTTTTTAGTTCAGGGAGTCCAGTGTTGGTGCGGGCGACCGACGTATCCATACACCAGGACCCGACAACTGATTTCCGACTTTGTGCATGAAAACAATGATTGTGTTTGTGTTTCAAGAAGTTTTATTTAAATATTAGCTCAAACCAGGTCAGCTCACAAGGTATAATCGTTTGACCGTGTCACGTTCTTTCTTTCAGGATGAATTTTCTTGGACGACCAGTTAGAGCCCAGTGGGATGTGCGTACTGACAGCCTGTCGAGCGACGAGGCTTCGGTACAGGACCCTCTTGTAGTTGAGGCACCAGCGGAGGCACCAGCGGTACTACCATCCATTGGGCCACTGATGCCAGCAGCCCCAGCAGTAGGCGATGCACGCCACATGAGTGCACTGCACGAGTTCTACTGCCAGAGGCCACCCAGGTTCCGGGGAGAGACGGACCCGCAGGCGGATGAGGATTTGCTGGAGGCTGTGGTGAGAGTCTTCAGGCTAGTGGGGACGCCAGAAGACTTCATGGTGATCTATGCTGCCAGCCTTCTTCAGGCAGTAGCAGGTAGGTGGTGGAGCCACTTGTTCCAGTTTTGCGATGGGATGACCTTCACATGGGAAGACTTCGAGACCTTCTTCAGGGTGGAGTTTGTGCCAGTAGCTCTACAACTCGAGCGTGTTCAAGAGCTACTGCCTTTGCCGCATGTTTTTCGATCAGTAGCCGAGTCATCAGTGGGAAGTAGACAGATGATGCAGAGGTCCAGGAGAACCAGACCAACAGTTGGGCAATCTCGGGTTTTAGGATCAGTGGTACAGGGCACTTGGGGTGGGTTTAGAGCCAGGCGTGCTAGAAACAGACAGTGTTACTCATGCGGCGGAAAGGGTCACCTGGCACGTGACTGTCCGACTCCTCGTACAGTTCATCCACAGGCGTTGGAGGAGCCACCGAGGCAGAAGAAGCGACGAGTGCTTGAGCAATAGCCGAGCAGTGGACAAGGCAGTAGAGCTCCAGGAGCAGGTGGACAGGAGAGGAACTAGTGGATACGTCCCTTGTACTTCTAGTTCCATGTTGCTGTTGTTTTCGTGTCATTGTACTATGAGCTGCAATAATAAGAAGACACTTATCTTTGTTTTCTTTCCTGCCCTTTTTTTTTGGTTGATACTCAGTGGTCCTGGTTAAAACTGTTGACTTGACCCTCACTTTCGAGATTTCTACTGGAGGAGACCCAATGACCTCACACTGATGCCGACAGTGTGACTTGACCCTTGGAGACGAGAGTGATATTTGGATCCCTTAGTAGTTATGTCGAGGGCTTACGACGTCATCCATGGCATGAATGCATCATTCATGTTAGGATTGACTATATTAGGAAATGGGTGTGATTCATCCAGTGGATGAGACCGAGTTTCTCTTTTCGGCAAAGGAGAAATTTCAGCAGCTCTTTCAGATCGTAAGCAAAGAAGGTGCAAATCATCCAGGAGCGGATGAAGACTACATAGTGCAGTAAGAAACAGGAAACTGGCACCAGTCTTGGAGACTCGGGCATGTTAAATGTTTCCATAAGAAGAAGATTAAAGGAGAGATGAGTCTGTGAAGCAGCAGACGTGGAGGCAGAGCTAGAAGAGCAGCATGAGGTGGTGTACATCTTAACATGCTACAACCACCCGCCTTAGTTATCTCCACCAGGCTCAGGGAGCTGGAGGGCGGAGGAAGAGTGAGGCTACATGCGGTCAAGGAGTGTGACCCAATGGCTCTATAAATGATTCAAGGGATAGTCTGTGTACACTACTAGCTGATGTAGTACCGGACGTCGATATGAATCATTCCTTGCTTTCACAAATCTTGTTCCAGACCTAGAGTTTCTGGTAAGCCGTGGACTTGACCCTCACGTCTAGAGATACCTTGGGAGGAGACTCGATAATCACACTTACGTCGACAGGGTGGTAAGACCCTCGAGGTGAGAGTTTTGGTTGGAATCTCTTGGTAGCAGCGTCGAGGCCTTACGACGTTGGTCTGAGTATGGATTGGATCCACAGTTCCTACACAGATTGACTTTTTTAGGCAAAAAGGTTGTGGATTAACTATGACATCGGGATGGGTTTTCCTTGGTCGGCAAAAAGGAAACCCCAGGCGGCACGGGATAAACTCTTTCATAGGAGGGTGCGACCGATAACTCTTGAGTCGGTCAACCATACCCTCGTGGAAGCAGTCATTTGAGTTTCAGTTCTAACAGAATATGGATACCTCTAGAGTTCGAGGATAACGATCACGTCCTTATACGGGTCTCACCTCGACGAGGTTTACGGAGATGTGGCCAAGGCGGCAAGTTATCTTCGAGGTTCAACAGACCATTCTAGGTCCTCAGCTGGGTAGGCGGGGTGGTTTACTGCTTGACCCATCCACCTCAGTTGCACCAGTTGCGCGACGACTTCCACGTATCTCAACTGAGGAGATACGCGCTCGACCCTTCGCATGTCATTGACCGTGAGGAGCAGGACGATGGCGATGGGGTTACTTCCACGGAGGTTCCTGTAGGGATCGAGAATCTATAGGAGCGGATCCAATGAGGACGGTGGATTCCTCAGGTGCGCTTTCTTTGGCAGTACGGAACCTCCAGGTAAGCACATGGGAGCGGAAGGGTCAGGTTAATTCTCAATACCGCTTTTGTGACAGTAGTTTGTGTTGAAGCTTTACGGGGACGTAAATCCCTGAGGTGGGAGTAATGTAAAGACCCGGAAATTTCAAGGAAATTTTTTTCTTAATTTTTTTTGGAATTTTACATGAACACAATTTCTGACCGCGCCTGATTCCGAGGCACGGTGTGCCCGGAATAATTTTCCGAAGTTTTGCTCGGGCACGTTCAGTGAACGAACAAGTGGGAATTACTATCTTTTGAACCGGTGCTTGGAATCGAATTCCGAGGGCACCGATGGAACCGTAGTACCGGTAATTGCTTAGGAACTCCACTTCCGAAGTTGTGTTTACATGTGGTAACTTGTTGTAATTTGTGGAAGTTGAAATAAAAATTAAACTACTTTTATTTTTATTTTAACTAAGTGGATTAGGCTTTGGGTGGAAGTTGGGTTACTACCCAACTTCCCAAGGGAGGTTATGAAGGTGGTGGGGCCCACACGAACCCTACCCCTTCACCTTCCCTAACCTTCCATAACACTTTACATTCTTTAACCCCCATCAACCCACATTTAATATTTGAAAACTTATGTTTAATAACTTATGTTATTAATTAAGTTAGTTAAGTGTGGTTATTTGAATTTTAAAATCTTGAAATTCAAATATTTGTTATGATAATAAAATAAGAGGTAAGATTATTTTATATTGGGGTTGGAACCTTTGTTTCTTGACTGGTTTGGGGATAAAAGCTACGGAAAGCTATAGTTAATCAGCTTCTTCGTCGAAGAACACGAAGAACGCATCGAACTCCGTCGAAGAACGCCGAGTCCTCGGAGACCGACTACGCGATGCCTTTTACTGCGACGGTTCTTCCGCGATGTCTTCTTCCGCGACGTCTCTTTCCGCGACGAATCCTCGTTCGACGATCCTCTGTTCAAGCTCGCACGAGGTAGGGAATTGTTTTGTGAATATTAAAGAACCCCATGTTACTTCCTTCTAAATCAAAGAATGCGGATCAACTAAATATCAAGTTGATCCGCGAAGAATATGTTGCGGGTTCGGAATTCTTGTTTTTGGGAAAATTGTAGGGGGTTTACGTGATTATTCCTTATGTGATTCTCTTCCATCTTTTATTCGCATTTATCTGGACCGCATGATATCAGTTAACGGGAGGAGGCCGGACCGCACAAACACGACCGCCCCCTCCCTATTGTTTTTCTTGTTATTGCGGATCGAATGAAATTGACGTGGTGTCGTCGCACCACGTGGGATTGAGTGGCAAGAAATGCTTGACGTCGTCATGCCGCACATTCAATTTATTTGAACAAATTCCGCGGCCCCGTCGCGCCGTGCCTAAGAACCGCAAAAGAACCGCGGCCAGAGTAGGGCCGCGGCGAAGGGGCGCGGCGCCATCGCGTCGCACCGGAAAACCACAAATATGGTAAGTTTTGTTAATTGACGTGCGGATTGATGGGTGATGAAAAACGAGGCCGCAATGTTTTTTTAAGCTTGCGCAGTTACGTTCGAGACCCGAGATGAACACAGGCTCAGACGGTTTTGAAAACGGACCACCGGAGCAACTCCGGTGGCCCGCGGAAACACCCGGAGGCACGGGTCGCCAGCGCAGCGCCGCCGGCGACCGGGGGCGGCCGCCGGAGCCGTCCGGCCACCAGGAGGCGGTGGCGCCTGAGCGCGCCGCCGGAAGATTTGTGGCGGCAGATCCGCCGTCGGCCTCAATCAACGGCGAGGGCGGGCCGCGCACCCCCCGCTCTGCGGCTTCCGCGCGGCCGCGTTGGCCGAGCCGCGGCTAGCCGGTCGAGCCAGACCGAGCCTGCCAGGCCAGACTGAGCCAGCAGGGCCGGGCCCAGCCGGGTCGACCCGGTTCGGGCTGACCCAGGGGGGCCGGGCCGGGTCGGACCGGGCCCCGACCCCCCGTTTTCAGACCCTCTTTGGTCTTTTTCCCATATCTTGGGATACGGACCTCCGATCGATGCACCGTCAGTTACATAGCGATCCTTGGAACGAGACGGTCGTTTCGTTATATCGCACTAAAGGTTTCGGAATACTTTGGGTTCGGCCGGATTGGTTCGGATACGAAACCAACCGGGCCCTCGGAGCGGAAACGCTTATTTCTTGAGCTCCGGACGTCCGATTGATGTGCCGTCAACTTTGATGGATTACTCTAGGTGAGAAAAATCTTTTGGCTTATTCCACTCGAGATTTGGAATCCGGCGGAGTGCGGTCGGGTTGGTTCGCTCACGAAACCAACCGGGCCCCTAGAACGAAAAGGCCAATAACTCACAGACCGGACGTCCGATTGACGCGCCGTCCATTTCGTTGAATTCTTTTTGATGAGACGAAACTTTTGGAATACTTCGCCCGAGTTTTGGATGTTGTTGGATAGTGGCTGGGTTGGATTCTACCCAAAATCCAACCGGGACCCTGGCACAGAAAAGCTGATATCTTTCAGACCAGACGTCCGTTTGACGAACCGTCAGCGGCGTTGGTTATAAAGTTGAGAAGCGGTCTCTATGAGTATACCCTATGAGAGTTTAGGGTACAGTTGAGATACAGACGGATTGGTTCACACACGAAACCAACCGGGCCCCTGGGACGAAAAGCCTAATAACTCACAGACCGGACGTCCGATTGACGGGCTGTCTGTTGCGTTGAGACCCCTATGATGAGGCGATCCTTTGGAGATACTTCTGCGTGGGAATTTGAGATACATGGAGTATCGACCTGTAGATCGTGGAGCGGACCCTCCCAGAGATGAGCATGTGGAGTATGGAGACCGTGTAGCCGACTGAGACCTGACGACTGCTTGACCGACTCGACTTGGAGTGAGTCGACTAGACCAGTGGATGGAGCAATACTTTGTGAGGTGAAGACCCATAGAGGACGGAGCACTACCTGTGTGACAGGGCAGACCCGCAGTACTCGTCCGGAGAGTACCTCAACAGGCTACTAGGGTGTGTGCACTACTGTGTTTGGGTGACATACCCCGGCGGGAACCACTACTGTGTTTGGGTGGCTGACCCGCGGTACTCAACAGGAGGTGTACCTCAGCAGTTTTAGGTTAGTGAGAAGTACCTCGGAGTCGTGACCGGACCACTGTACACTCCAGAGACGGGGCTCTTCAGCAGTTACGGTTTTGATAATGAAAATCATGGTTTGAGCTGAGACTTTTGACCTTTGTGTTTACCTCATGATTGAGATGGGTCACTTGATAACTTAGGTATATGTATGGGCATATAAATGGGTAGTGGTTATCCGTTGATTTCATGATCTTGGTGTTTTTCTCATGATTGAGATGGGTTACATGATAACTTAGGTATATGTATGGGCATATAACTAAGTAGAGGTTATCTATTGAGATCTTCTTTTTGGTTAAGCTTGTTAGTTTTAGTGAGACCTTGAGGGTATCAGAGTCCCTACTGAGTATTGTTATACTCACCCCTGCACTGGCTATGCTCGCACCTCGTTGTGTTGGTTGCAGACGACGGGCAGTGCTGACGGAGGCCAAGTGTTCGAGGACTGGACGGTACCCGGAGGTGGACTACACCACGAGTCAGTACCTGGAGGTGGACTTCACAGCGAGACAACACTCGGAGGAGGTTGACGGGCGAGGGCGTTGTGGAGGCTATCTGTACCTACCCTTCAGGTAGGATCCGTGGTGGACGATCCAGGAGTTGCGCAATCTGTACCTACCCATCAGATAGGATCCGACGACGATAACCCAGGATCCGTTTCCGTTCATATAGTTGTTTTACTTTGTTAGGTTGTAGTTGTAATTTCATTTGGGTTTGTATTATGGCCCATTTAGCTTTCAGCACTTCTCTTTGTACTTAGTGTTTTGTTTCCGCTTTTACTCTATGGTGTTTTGTTTACTTTTATAATGGAAATGCCTTCCCAGTTATCGGGATTTACACCTTTGGTACTAGACGCCAGCCCCTGGCCTATGGAAGGCAGGCTTGGGGGAGTCATGACACGGGCCCCGAGGACGGCTCGTGACAATGGTCACCATTCAGTTGGAGGAACTGAAGAAGAAGTTACAATAGAATAAAAAAATTGGATTTGACGCATAATTACTTCACCTTGGGGTTATCCAACATCTTTTTCAAGAATAATGATGGATAATTTTTCTTATGAATTTATTATCATGATCTTACTAAAATCTTGATAAAGAACAAGTATCCCCTTCCATAGATAGATGACTTGTTCAATACACTAGATGAGGGAAATTACTTCACTATGGTGGACCTTTGGTCAGGATATCACCAATTAATGGTGATGAAGGAATATATTTTCAAGACTACCTTTCAAACGTGGTATGTACACATTGATTTCATAGTTAGTCCCTTCAGATTCACTAATTCTCTATAAATATTCATGAAATTAAAGAAGATAATTTTTAGATATTACCTCAAATAATTTTTTCAGTTTTTTTATTAATGGTGTTCTGGTATACTGAAAGTGCAAGGAGGAACATGAGGATCATTTGAATACAATTCTGAGTACTTTTAAAAGTGATAAATTTTATTCAATATATAATGAAAGTGAGTTCTAGATGGAGGTAGTATCATTCTCAGAGCATGTTATAAATATAAAAGGAATATATATGAAACCTTATAAGAAAATGTTATTTGAAGAGAGGAATATCGAGACATATGTAACAGATATCTATAGTTTAACTGATCTATCTAGGTATTATAGATTATTTGTGAATAAAATATCAAAAATTTTAAACCACAAACCAAGATGAATTGGAAGGGATAAAAGTTAGATTTGACTAGTGAGTGTGAATACCGATTCACATAATTAAAATGATTCTTTATCACTGCCCTAGTACTCACACATCCCAAATGTAGGAAGTATTTTTTGTATACATTGATGCTTCTTAGATGCACTTAGGCTATGTATAGATTTAAAATGAGAAGTTTATAGGCTATTCCTTGAGGAAGTTAAAAATTTAAGAGAAAAACTATCCCACACATGATCTGGAGTTTGTAGTTATGATCTCCACATTGAAAATATGTCAGTATTATCCTTATAGGGAGAAGTGTAAAATATATACAGATCATAAGAGACACAAATATATATTCACCTAAAAGGAAATTTATGTGATCCATTGAAGATGGTTAGAGCTCATCTAGTATTATGACTCCTCAATCGACTACCATCTTTTAAAAGCGAATAAACTGGAAGATTGACTTATTAGAAAGGGTCATATATCATTATCAAGGACGGGAATTGAGAAGGATCCAATCATCTTTGTTTTTATAAGTATGGACATGGGAATAATTAAGGAAGAAATATCATAAATCCTTTCTCAAATGATTTCTAAACCACCCCTCATGGAGAAAATAAAGGATTATCAAATCAATGATGTGGGAATTTAGAAAAAGGTGGAATCCTTGAGAAAAAGGAAATAATCAATGATAAAAATAATTGAGAAAGGTGTTCTAATATATGGGTCATGAATATGCTTTCCATCCAATAAATACATAAAAATGAGATTCTGAGTTATTCAAATAGCTCAAACATCTATATTCACCTAGGGATCACAAATTTATATCGAGAACACTATGAGAACTATTGGTTGGAAAAAATGAAGGATATCACTGCATATACACCAAAGTTCCTATTATGTGAGAAATTGGAGGATGAAAAGAACAATTCTAAGGGGATGATGCAACAATTACTAACACCATATTGGAAATAGGAAAACATCATTGTGACCTTTTTCACTAGACATCCAATGAAATCTAGAGGAAGTGATGCTATATGGGTTGTTGTGGATCATCTCACAAATACATCTTAGTTTTATAAAAATTTGTTGGGCATTATCATTAAATCAACATGAAGGGATATAAATTAAAGAAGTGGCAAGTCTGAGTAGAGTACCCCTATCAAATATATGTGATTTTGATCCAAGATTCATCAGATTGTTTGGGAAAAGTCTTCGACATTATCTAAACATTGTCTTGAACATCAGTGTGTCTTATCATCCTCAATGTAATGGACAATCTGATCAGACTGTTCTGCAATTGAAATACATATTTGGATAATGATTTATAGACTTAAAAGAGGGATGGAACCATCATCTACCTCTAGTTTAGTTCCCATACAAAAATAGTCTTCACTCAAGAATCTGAATGGATCCATATAAATACCTTTATGGGAAAATATACAAAACATTATAATTCTAGGATGAATTTAGTGAATATAAGCTACCAGGACCAAAAATTGTCGAAGAAACGGTTGAAAGGGTGAAATCCATTCTACCGAACATCAAGGAATCAAAAATTTGTTAGAATAAATGTTAAGAGAATTGTATAATGGGACTAGATTTTGAGTTTGGAGATAGTGTATTGTTTAATATATCTTTATGGAAGAGAATTATGAGATTTTGAAATAAAAGAAAGATGTGGTCCAGGTACATCATCCCCTTTGAGTTTCTTGATCATGTCAAAGTTATGGAATATCGACTAGAATATCCGACAACCATGTCTCAAGTACACAACGTACTCCATTTAACCCTCTTGAGGAAGTAAATACTAGATCATTAACATGTACTTAATTCAGATATAGTAAATTTTGATAACGAAACCTCTTAAGAGACGTGTCTAGTGAAGATCATGGACTATAAAGGTAATGTTCTACGTAAGAGGATTACTCACATGATCAATGTACTATGATTAAATTATATATATGAAGAGGAATCATGGGAACCAGAGGAAGTGATGAAGGAAAAATATCCTCACCTATTTATGTAAAATGAAATTTCAAGGGAGAAACATCATAAGGGGGGAGAATGTAATGAACAAAATTTTATCATTGGAAATTCCCTTATTTTAATTATTTTATATTATATAAATCACATAAAATTACATAGATAACACAATACAATATTTTTAAATGATGAATGAATGGAATATGAAGTATTTTTAGAATGTAAAGAACCTATACCAATTTAATAGTAACATGAACTTTGGAATATAGATATGACCATTATGAAAAGTAATCTGATAATTAGAATAGTATCCTTATTTATGTATTTATGTATACAATTTAGGTATATTATAAATAAAAATATGATATATATTTATTTCATTTTATAAGTAAATAATATTATTTTATAATGATATATTATGTGTCGATATTTTTGTGAGTTATTAATATTTAATTGCAATTTTATAATTAAGATTTTTTTAAATGAAATTTATTTTCATGAAATTAATTCATAAATGTTTTTTCTTATGATTATAAGATAATTTTCTGAGACCACAAGTAAATTTTAAAACATTCATCAAATTAGTCATAATTTTAAAATCATTATATAATAAAAATAAGATTTTATTTAAAAAATTGATTCTTAATATTTATTCAATTATTTTAATAAAATGATGTCCAGTTTTTTAACTCTACACATCGAAAAATGGTTATACTGCTGTTTTTAGGATTTCTCTAAAATATTTGATTTTTTGTGAATAGTGAAATACAATATTTTACAAATACATGAATTTTTGAGTCATAGATGATGTATGGTTAATATAATCCAATTATATCAAACTATTTTACACCATTCAATTTATTTAGTCATGGTAATAAAACTATTAATAATCTTTATCCAAAATAATTATGTAATAAACAAAATAATAATGAAACACCCCTCTCCTACCCTATAAAACCCATCCCTCAACACTTCTCCTACTAACACATTCCAAGTCCTTATGCTTGTCCAATTTCTTCCTAATATTCTTCCCAATCGCCTCACCTATTTCTACGTTCCTTTTTCCTCAAAAAAACAACAAATCCAATTTCCCTATATTTGTTTTCAAGGAGAATAATTCATGAAGTAAAATCCTCTATTGTCCCAACGGAGATTGTTGGTAGATATCTCTGACTATAATGGTTTTAATTATCACAAATCATGTCATATATTAATATATATTTCAATAGACCTTCCATAAGTCCATGTGACCTACTAATGCATGGTGATACCAATGCATAGACTCATCGATAGTTAAAATTAGTAACTGGTGTAATGAGTCACCAAAATATGGAAAAACTGAAAAAATGAAAAACTAATGGGTTGAGTCACCAACATAAAGAGATGCCAAAAATGAGTCACTGACTGATGAATCACTGATAGACTAAATCATTGATAAAGAAGTCACAAATAGACTGTTTGAATTTTCATTTATTGAAATTATTTATAATGATCATATTTGAGTCATTTAATGATACTGATATATATAATAATCTTTTTAATAATTTTAGCAGACAATACGAGGTACGATGAACCTACGCACATAGAAAGAACATTCCCTTTGTCCGCCCTCAGGAATAAAAAATATTTGGAAGCGAGAAGAAATATAGAAGAGAAGTTATGTGTGCATGTATGAGTGACATATAAAAGAACCTCATCTACTCTCATGCACACACTGTAAACTTATGATCAAAAGAGGATCACATGGGGAAATCTCAATCATGCTGTACATTGAATTGAAAAAATAATTGAACACATCAAATAAGGAAAATTATATACCTACATATACATATATATACCTGGTACCCATAATAATACACTATGTTTTTGTGTCAAATTCTATAAGAGTACTCAAACCTCATCTCCACAATTTCTGAAGAGTCCAGAGCTACATCTCAAGACACGCAGAGACTTTTAAATCATTTCTCAATTTTATGTTTTCTATTGGAAACTTTGTTACATATTTTTGAGGAGTCTGTGTATCTATTTGTAAAGAACCAATTATCTCCTATATCAAACTGAAGGATATAAGATATTCTTCCACCAATACCTTCTTAATCCTTTTTACCCTCATGGATAAGTGTGGAAGAGGTCCTTTTGTGACCTGCTAGGTTGTACTGATGAAGAACCATGGTAAAGGTCTTGTTACCTAAATAGATTTTGTGCTGTTGTGAACCCCGATCCAGGGTGTGGATCAAAAGTTTTAGTAATTTAAATTTCATAGTGGTAGTTGATCACCAAATGGTGAGGATTAGGTATCTTCTTGATTCTTAACCTCTTATTTCATTTCCATTGTGTTTTATCTTTTATTTTGCTTCTATTTTTTAGTATATTTCATAAAAATAAATTGAACAATGATAGTTAGTATTATCATGTATTTATAACAACATTGAATTATTAGTATAGCTTCTAATGTTTTATTTATTATCAAATTTATATAACATAGAACATATCACTCTTTTGAGAAACTAATTGAACAGTTAAGCTCTTGTAAATTTCATACTAGATTACTAGTCAATTAAATATTAAATTTGGAGGAACTTCAAATAATAATTTTTAACAGAAATTTTTAGATAATCTCAATTCAACCCCCCCCCCCACCCCCACCTCTAGAGTTTCCTACTCTGACCATCATTTAGTATCAAAGGAGTGTTTGAAATCCCTAGTTTCATAATTTTTAATCTAATTTTCAACTATGATATTAGTTTTGTTTTAATGATCTCAAAAATTTTATTAGTTCAAAATTTTATGTAATTTAATTATCTAAACATTATTCTTTGTTATGGAAAATTGGCTGGATGGTTCTGCTACTAATATACCTCAAATTTTTCAATGGAACAAACTATGCACAATGAAAAATTCAAATGAAAATGCACTTAGAACATATGGGTTTTGAAATTTGGTCTTCAATTGTAGATCAATATATGATTCCAACTTCTATTTGAACTATTTAGGTTGAAATAAATATTACTGAATATAATAATAATTGTAAATACATGAATGTCTTATACTATTCTTTAGAAAATGTAGGGTGTAATAGAATTTTTCATGTAAAACAGCCCATGAAATTTTGGAAACATTATCTATTTCCCATGGAGGAACAATTAATATCTATGAAATGTGGATTGGCACACATACCATTAAATATGATAATTTAAAAATGAATCATGATGAGCCTATTTCTAACACATATCTCATGTTTAATGAAATTTTGTACACAATGATCTCTCTAGGAAGATATTTTACTACCAAAGAATAAATTATGAGGATTCTCATATGCTTACCTGATAGGTGGAGAGGAAATTCTGTCTACATTGGTGAATCATGTGACACCAGAAAACTACCAGTCGAAGAACTCATTGCAAAACTGATGATTTACAAAGAAGTGTTGAAAGTCAAACAAGAAGAAGAGGATGAACCTAAGAGAAAATTTATAGCTGTGAAGACTACTTCCTCAAATAACAATGGAAAACAAGAAGGTGATTCCTTATATTAAAAGATCTAGTAATGATGAATCAACACCATGTATTGATATAGAGATGGATCAACTAGATAGAAGTTTAAAGAAACTATATAGGATGAATAAGTTCTTCATGGAACCTATTAATAAAGAAATATATGGTAACAAGGGAAACTAGAAGAAGTATTGGAAAAGAAATTACATGTTAGAGGATATTTTATGCTATGAATGTAAGAGAAGTGTACATGTCAAAGATGATGGTCCAAAATTAAAATAAAAAATTAAGAATAAGAAATCTATTAATTCCACATGGAGTTCCTCTAAGGATAGCTCTAGTAAATTAGCATTATCTCATGATAAGAGAGATGACTTAGAAAATATTTGTTTATGACAAACACATATGTGGCCTCTGTAGATTCTCCTTCACACAATTATTACAATTCTGGGGATAAAAGTGATTCGGAAAATATGAAAAGTGATAAACTATTTGAAAACTATAACATGATTCAAAATACATGCAATGAAATAAAATATATGTATAAATATTTAATGAAAAATCTTCCTCTCACATTAAATTCTATGTCTGAACTTACTACTGAAAAGGAAAATAATGCTCAACTAATCTATGAAAACAATGCACTAAAATTTTACAATGTAATATTGAAAAAGACCTAGACAAATTCACCAAGGGAAAATTAATCTTACACAGATTCATGGTAAACAGATAACTTCTAAGTTCACTTCTGCTATTAGATATCATCCTGGATAAAGAAACCAATATGAAACACATTATGTAACTAAATTTGGAAAATATTTTAATACCTATAAGTGTTATAGTCTAAATAAATTCTATCTTTAAAATATTTTATAAAATGATTATAAGATTCCCCTAAAGAAAATTTGGGTACCTAAAGTACTGATTATAAGTGATATTGGACACAAATATGTCTTCGTACCAAAATCACTTTTTGTTTGATTATTTTGTAGGAAACATATTTGAAGAGCTCTAGTAAAATATTATATTACATGGAAAGTGGATGTTAAAGACACATGACAAGAAATTATTCACGATTAAAAAAACTAATCAATATTTATGGCAGATATGTCACTTTTGGTGACAATTCAAAAGGAAAAATAATTGGCTTAGGCTAGATTGGTAACTATTACTCAGTTTTAATTTCTAATATAATTTTTGTTTATGGATTGAATAATAACTTTCTTAGTATTTCACAATTATGTGATGATGGATTTCATGTAAAATTTTAAAATGATACATTCAATGTTTTTTACTCAATAAATTAATAAGAATTTTCTGATTTTATAAAGAAAATGTATATCCTATCAATTTAGATTCTTTAGTTTCTCAAAATGTTTTTTCTTTAAATGGATTTAACAAAGAGTCATGGATTTGGAATAGGATATTAGGAGACTATAATTCACACTCTCTGAGAAAGTTTACTAGAAATGGACTAGTCAAGGATCTATCCAAACTTGAGTTTCCAAATGATATAGTATGTAATCCTTATAAAAAGGGTTAACATCACAAGATATCATTCAAATAATAGAAATATGTTTGAACTTCTCAACCATTATATTTGGTTCACAAATATTTATTTGGACCCACTTTAGTTTCCAATTTAAATCGGAGGCACTATGTCTTTATTCTATTGATGACAATTCTAGGTATACTTGGACTTACTTCTTAGATCACAAAATTGAAGCATGTAAATACTTCACCAAGTATGCTAAAATAGTGGAAAATCATTGTGAACATAGAATAAAATCCTTAATAAGTGATCATGGTCATGGGTTTGATAATCAAAACATTGAATCTTTTTTCTCACACAATGGATATAGTTATAGATTCCATGCCCCTAGGAAACATTAAAAAATGGAGTTTTGGATAGAAAAAATAGAAACTTACAAGAGATATCCCGAACAATGCTTAATGAATATGATCTCAAGTTTAATTTTGGGATGAGGCTATGAATATAGATTTCTACATAATTAACAAATTTTTAATCTGGAATATTCTTAAAATGAATCCTTATGAGTTGTGGAATAATAGAAAACCCAAATTTAGTTACTTCATAGTTTTTGTTTTCAAAGTCTATATACTTAATACAATGGACAATCATGACAAATATTCATCCAATAGTGATGTAGGAATCTTCCTAGGTTAATCAACCTATAGTAAAACCTATAAAGTCTTTAATAAAAGTACCAAGTGTGTGGAAGAATCAGTGCATATCAAATTTGATGAAACATGTCCAAAGAAACCTAACACCTCCCTAGATAATCATGAATATGATATTTCAAATCTGGAAATAAATAAAAAAACATAAATTCCTCATGTCAAGCATTCTGTTAAATTTAGCAGTTCTGTACATTCTTTCAAATCTATACAAGATGAACCAGAACCTATAAATTAACTTTAAATTACTATCCCATCCTTCTTTAAACCAACTATAACCTTCAAGAACCATCCTTTAGATGTTGTTGTTGGAGTCCTTGGAAAAGGGACACAAACTAGATATTCTCTTAGAAACCAGGTTGAAAATAATTTCTTTTTTTACATATTGATCCTAAACACATTAATTATGCAATTAGTGAAAAAAATTTGGGTGATGTATATGAAAGAAGAACATAATTAATTTGAACGAAATAATTTTTGCATTCATGTGGATAGACCCACAGACACCTTGACCATATGAAAAATGTGGGTTTTTATGAACAAATTACATGAATATGGTAATATTGTTCAAAATAAATCTATATTGGTTGCATAATTTTATAGTAAAGAAGAAGGAATTGATTATGAAGAAACACTTCCACCTGTTTCTAGACATGAGGTCATTTAAATTCAAATTGGTTATACAACCCATCTTAAATTCAAAATTTATCAAATGGATGTTAAAAGTGAATTTCTAAATGGGTATATAGTTGAGGAGGTTTTTTTGAAGAACACCCTGGTTTTAAAAAACCTAATTATCAAAATTAAGTTTACAAATTAGAAAAATAATTACACTAAAAAAATGACCACTTTGCAGGGATTTTTTTTAATATTAGAAGGGGTTAAAACCCCTTATAAGGACATTACTGGCAGTTCGATTGTGAGGAAGCGCTGGTAAATTCATGGATAATTTAGTGGTGGTTGCATTAGAGGGTGTTTAAACACAATCTAATGTTGAACTAAAGTTACCACAACAGAGATGGTCGTAACAGGAACTACCTCCAATATAAGGATTTAAGGGCGGTTTGAACCGCCCCTAATGGTGACTGAATTAGGGCCGGTTTTCACAAACCACCGCTAACCGCTTGACAATACTAAGGGCGCCAGGACACCCCCTCGAGACACAAGCATGGCTGCCAAATAGCCCCTCACACAACCCTATCAAGACACCCCCCTGTGCCCTTTTACACCCCGATGTGGACACTACCACACGCATCTTCTAGCCCCATAGGTACACCCCCTGCCTGGGCATGGGCGCGACCCCTGCCTACCTTGTTGACACCCCCCCCCCCCACTTGACCAGCCCCCCGGAGACTCCCACAACCTAGGCATGGACGCAGCCCCTACTTGCCTTGTTGTCCCCCCCACAGGCATCGACCAACCCTCCAATGACACCCCCTATCTGGAAACCCCAATTCACCTCTGAACACCTTAATACCCAACAAACAGAGCTTGGATACCCTCGGTGTTGACACCCCCCACACGCCCCTTGACACCCCAGTGTGGACACCACCTTCCTGGGTGCCGGTGAGGCCCTTGTCTGTCTTGTCGACACCCCCTCATGCGCCCCTTGAGACCCCGGTGAGGACACCCCCTTCTCGGGCATGGGTGTGACCCCTGCCTGCCTTCTGGACACCCACAAAAACCCGGCCCACCTCCCAGTGACACCCCCTTTCTGGACACCCCCACGCCCCTTGACACCCAACACACCCGGACTGGGTACCCCTGTTATGGACACCCCCACACACCCCTTGTCATCCCGGTGTAGACACCCCATGCCTAGGAACGGGCGTGACCCTTGCCTGCCTTCTAGAACCCCCCCCCCCCCCACCCACCCACCCACCCCTTGCACCCCTTGACACCCCAAGGTTGACACCCCCTGCCTAGGCACGGGTGCGGCCCCAACCAACCTTGTGGACACCCCCCACCCAGCGAGCCCCCAGTGACATCCCTTGCCTGGACACCCATGTGCCCCAACGAACCCCTTGAGACCAAACACACCCAGCCTGGGCCCCCCTATGTGGACACCCCCCCCCCACGCCCCTTGACAACCCAGTGTGGACACCCCTTCCTGGGTGTGGGTGTGGCCCTTTCCAGCCTTTCCGACACCCCCCCCCCCACCCCACACACCCGGCAAGCCCCCCAGTGACTCCCCCTGCCTGGGAACGAGCACAGATCCTTCTTGCCTTGTGTACACCCCCCTCCCCCACCCGACCTTCCCCCTAGTGACACCCCCTACCTTGACAACCCCACTCCCCTTCACACCCCTTGACACCCTTCCTGGGCACCCCTAGTGTCGACACCCCCCCACCCCGCGCGCACGCCTGGCGAGCCCCCCCACTGAGACACCCCTACCTAGACACCCCACGTTCCCCTTGACACCCACAACACTCACCCGCCTAGACAACCGGACACCTCCCACTTGGACAGCCTCCCGCCCCGCCTAGACTATACCCCCGATCGCGCACCTATGACCCACACACCTCCTCTTGGACACCTTCGCGCCCCACTCGTGCACCTATGAGCTACTCCCGGGGTGAAAAATTGTGCACGAAGGTATTCAAAGCCTGGACCTCAGGGAAGCAGTGCAAGCCGAACTACCACTACGCTCAAGGGGATTTTAGTTATATAATATGATGCATGGTATTTATTAATATTCTGAAATATTATATGAAGTTATATATACATATATATTTGTTTTTAGAAATATAAATAACATAATATATTTGAATATATATAATATTTTTCTTTATAATGTAATATATATTTTTCAATAATATTTATATATAATATGTATTTATGTATAATTACAATATATTTTTGTATTATATATATATATATATGTGTATATGTAAAACAAATAAATTCATATTTATACATATATTGATAAATATATTTATATTTATGGGTGTGTGTATTTTTGTATTTATAGATATTATACATATATTATATTTAATAAATTTATATTATATATTAATTTGAGTAATTATATACATTTATATTATATCATCTACATACATATATATACACACAAAATTAAATGCATTCATTTAATTGAAAATAAATAATATATCAAAATGATATATATATATCCAGTAAATTAATTTATAATTAATATTCAATACTAATATATACCTAAAATAATTATATAATATATATTTATATTTATTGACAATAAAATATTCATAATATAATATATAATATAATGAGATAATATATTTGTATTTGTATTTGTATTTATATTTATATTTAATTTTTTCTAAATTATGTAAATTAGTATACATAATCTAATATTAATGTATTTAAACATAAATATAAAATAAAAATATATTTATGTATGTGTGTGTGTGTAACAATAATATTATTAATTATTATATGATTATATATATATATGTACCAAATTAATTTATAATTAATATGGTATAATAAAAAATATATATATAATAATTATATAATAGCTATTAATATCTATATAATTAAATATTTATAATATTATATATATTATATAATTATATAAAATATATATGTATATGTTTTTTTTCAATATGATATATATTTGTATACAAAATATAATATAAATGTATTTATACAAAAATCTACAATACAAATGTATTTAATATAATATATGTACAATATAAATCATAATGTAAATTTATAGTATTTATAAAACCATATATAAGCTTTATAAATTGAATAAATATTTGTATAATTTAATTTATATTATGTATATCAATATTTATATATATATGTATACATTTTTTTGTAAGTATTTATTTACAATATTCATATAATATATTTATATATATGTGTGTTATAATGTGTTTCAATACATTTATATAATGTTTTTATTATATATATATATTTACACACATGTGCACACCTACATATATGTTGAAATTTTTTAATTTATATGAGATTTATTTTTTGAAAATAAATAAAAACATAAAGGGCATTTCAAACCCCCTCTAATCAAAGGGATTTGCAGCAGTTCGTAACCCCCATAAAATTTCATGAATTATAGGGGGTTAACCACCCCCTCTAATGTCATAAATTATAGGGGGGTTCAAAACCCCCTTTAATTTCATATATTAGATGGGTTTCAAACACCCCTCCAATTTCATTAATTAGAAGAGGTTCAAAACCCCCTCTAATGTCATGAATTATAGGGGGTTAAAATCCCCCTCTAATGTCATCAATTATAGGGGGTTCAAACCACCATATAATTTCTTAAATTAGAAGGGGTTCAAAACCCCCTCTAATATAAGGTATTAGTGGTGTTTAGAAACCCCTCTAATATATTAAGTTAGAGGTGGTTGCGAACCCCAACTATTTAATTTTAAAAAATAAATTATATATATATATATATATAAATTAAGGTTATATATATATATAGTTCGTCTAAATTCCAATATAATATTTAATGCCACTAATTATTAAATTTGTAGTGGTTTTGAAATAAAAATATCTAAAATCAAACAAAATATTAAAAAACAATGCTAAAAAAATTTAGGAGGTTATAAACTACCTCTAAATTTTATGATAATAGGAGGTTGTGCATAATAATTATCCGATTTTTATAGAAAATTATTTTAGAGGGGGTTTATAACCCCCTCAAAATTTGATGATTAGAGTGGGTTGTGCAGAAATCTCTATAATGTTACAGAAAATGAATTTAGAGGGGGTTGTGCAGAACCCCCTATAATGTATTTTTTTTAGTGTTATATGGTTTAAAATAAGCTCCAATAGCTTTATATGAGAGAAAAAGTATGTTTTCATTACAAAAGGTTTTACCAAAGGAATTGTTGATCCTATTCTTTTTATAAAACAAATTTCTAATTATGTTTTAACAGTTCAAATTTATGGAGATGATAATATTTTTGGATCTTCAAGAAAATACATATTTATTTATTTTTTTAAAATAATGAAAAGTGGGTTTGAAATGAGTTTGATGGGTGAACTCATATTCTTTATTGGACTTATTATTTTTCATAATAAAGAAGGTATCATTGTAAATCAAAGTAAATAAAAAAATCCATTTTAAAACTATTTGTATTTGATAGAGTTAAAAGTAGTGACATTTTAATTGGTACAACATGTACGTGAGATCTTAATGAAGATGGTAAATCTATTGATCAAACCTCTTATAGAGAAATGATTGGAAGTTTTATATACATAACCGCTAGTTAGAAAGATATAACATTTATTGTGCATATTTTTGCTCATTATTGAGATAACCCCAAATAATCCCACTTAAATATGGTTAAAATAATTTTCAAATACCTCAAATATAATATCATTTTAGGGTTGTTTTACCCTAAAGGACAATCATTTGATATAGTGACTTATTCTGGTGCTAATTTTGGTGGATGAAAGTTAGATAGAAAGAGAACCTCAATAACATGTAACTTTTTTGGGAAATTCATTGGTTTCATGGTGTAGTAAGAAACAAAAATATATTGCTTTATCTACAGTCGATGTTCAATACATTGCTACTGGTATCTATTCTACACAGATTTTTTGGATGAAACACACTCTTCTAGACTGTGGATATTGATGTAGACATGTACATATAAATTGTAAAAATTAAAGTGCTATTAACATTTCTATGAACCCAGTTTCTCATTTTAGAATAAGTCATTTTGATGTAAGACCTAACATTGTGAGATATCATTATCAAAAGGGTGATATCACTATAGAATATATTGGCACTCAATATCAGCTCGTTGACATATTCTTTAATCCATTAAACTCTGAAAGAATGAATTACATCAGGCATGAGTTAAGAATGATGAATCTATAAGAAATTGTGTTTCTATTCAATTGATCTTTTTAATTGAAGCTGTCAAGATAACACTGATGCAATTTCATGCTAACATAGTTGTCCTGTCGACAATGATGCTTTGTCATGCCAACACAGTTGTCATGCCGACACTGATGCTTTGTCATGTCGACACAATTTTCATGCCTACACCGATACTATGTTATGTGGACACCATTAGTTTTATGCAAAATCTATCATGTCGATACTGATGAATCACTATTTTTATATGTCTTATTTTTTTTCAAAACAACATTATTTTATTTATTTTTTTGAAACCGGTTCATGATTTCACGAGTACGTAATTTTAATATCCTTAATGATATAAATTTGAATCGATCCACTCTACTCCTTTACCTATACACTCTCTCAGATATTTCTCCCTCTTTACCCCTGACCTTTCACCTTCTAACATTAATATTGGATGGATTGGAATGGCGCATGTGAAGTGAATTCTTGATGTTGGCATGTTTCGTGCTTCAACAAAATAGAATGGTGAATGGAGAAAATCATCTGCACCCATAAATACTTCTCTAGAAAATCATTTGGTAACTCCAGAGATAGAATTTCTTGTAGAATGGTTGTTAGGAAGAAAGTCATTTAAACTCAAGGTACTGTGAGATCAAGGGTATCTAGATTGGTTCTAAAATAATGAATAACTCTTTTACCCAAATAGTGTTTATTATTTTTACATGAATATGGAGTTTCTATCGGAGGAAGTGATGAGGCCTGGATAAAATCCATAGTAAAATGGAAAAGAATATCTTTCTCTTCAAGACATTAGACTGAGTGTCTTAAAGTTATTCAGGAAGGATTTATTTGATTATTCTAAAGGTACTTCTCCACTTGAGAGTGATGTGATTTTTCTTGAGATAGTGTTAAAAGATCTTACTAATAATGATGATCTTAAAATACCCATTTCTATAGAGTTAAGTGGATAATGTAGAATCTTGTTTAATTTAATGAAACATCAAATCTGTCCTATGGAAGGGAACTTTTCTTATCTGAAATATCATGATTTATATTCGGTTTATCTACTGATAAAATGGGTCAAGGTAAATTATATAGAAATCTTGTTGTAAACATGAATCAGATGATCAAACCTTCCTGTGAAAGTAATTTCATGTCATTTCCAAGGAAGATATCAGCTATACTAAATGAAAATAGTAGTGTATATTAATGTGAAGAAACTATTTCTGAGTGTAGTGGGATTTTCCTCAGTAAAGAGATTTGTAAAATGATGAAAATTAGCTGGAACCCATGGAAGTGAGAATTTGTTGGATATGAAGATAATATCTATGGAATGTTCAATCCAATGAATTATCCAACTAGACCTAAGAATATGGAATATCCTAGTATGGGACAAAAGGAAGAAGCATTGTACTCTTTAGAAGAAGAAGAAGAAGAAGATTCAATCACTCTATTTAGATATCATGGATCACCTATTTATGATAGGATTAATACTAATGCCAATAAACCTCACAACGGTTTTCCATTTAGACCACCTTGTCCTCCACATACCTTACCCTCTGATGATCCCACTTTGGAAGATAGTTGGGATGAGGCGATAAAAGATTTAGGTAGTGTGGAATATTTATGTAGATCCAGTGCCTTAGAAGAATGAAAAGAAAGTGAATATGGTGAATGTGGTAGTGGTAGTGAAGAGGAATAAGGTGAAGAAGATAGTGAAAAAAATTCAAATATAGAACATTTTTCTCTATATAATTATGATGAAATCAGTGTAATTGATAATGATCATCATAAGGATTATCATGGTGAAGATGTTGAAATGATTGAAGATGTGGATCAGGCTTGATTTGAAGAACATTTGGAAGTTGTAGTTGAATTAAGAGAAAATGATAAAGTGGCTACTGAAGTGGAAGCTCAAGATATTCTTGTACCACATTTGGTTTATGAATGATGAGAACCTTATGTCGAAGGTGTGAAAATAGTAATGAAAGATCAGATTGTGGGGGAGCCTTCAGAAAGGGAAAATAATGTTTAAGAATAGAATCAACTTGGAAGAGTAAGGCTTGACACTCTCACTCCCCTAGATGATGATGTAATGGATTAATGGGTGAGAAATATAGGGTATGTGGCACCGGGATTAGAATTTTAAGATAAAAAATATGAATTCATTGTAAATGTTGCATGGTAACCAGTGGATGAGACATGTTCTGGTGATACGACACTAAGTAATATTTGAAACACTTCAAGGAAGGCATATGTCCATAATTAAGAAATTCAATAAACTCTAAGATGAGATATGATATTGATGAATCTATGAGAGAAAACATCGATATGGATGATAACTAGACGACTCACTGGTCTATGATTGATGGTGTAAGGAAAACTAGAACTTCTATTTCTACTCCTCCATCAACCAGTGTATCTCAAGAGGATGCTAGTTTAGTCTCATAGATTGTGATAAATGAAAATCAACCAAATTTGATTACAACTATTGAAACCATTCTGTCATGAAACACAAAGCATGGAAATGAGATGAAGAAGTTAACTATGGGCATAAACGCATTATCCACTGCATACAGAACTAAAATTGAGAGTTTCAAGAAAGGACTTGTAAAAATTGTCTCTCATCTTAATGATACTATCTTCTCTATACCGATAAATAATAAATGGAAATTGTGCAATCTGATTCAACCTCAACTCCTTCTACTACTCCTTCTACATTTGGTTAGACATCTCAGACTCTAGATACTAAGGCAATCAAAATTGTTGTAAAATATGAGATTAAAGCTCTACTTGATACCACTTACATCGAAAGACTAGAAAATATTAGAAATAATAGTGATTTTGCCCATGATATGGTCATATTACATACCAAGGAAGCATCTTCCAATCAAAAAGATCTTATAAAGAGGATAAATTCATATTTCTCTTAGATTTACTATATGAACTCATTGACAAGTCATTTTATGTATTTGGTATAAAATTGGACTTTAACCCTAATTAAAAAAGCATTCAAAGAACAAGTCAAGCAATTGAAGGACTTCACTCCTCTATTGGAAAAAATCATGGAGAATAAGGATGAATTTAAGAAATAAATTAACTATGGTGGTGCGATTATTGAGAATTTCATCAAACTATTAAATCCATATCTCCATGTTTAGAATGAATCCATCATTGTTCCAGTTTCCACTTATATTCACTATGCTCTACCAATGACTTCTTCTCTAATGTCGGTTGCCCATGACTTGACCCAAATCCAGCTTGTTATCACAAAACAACCTCAACCATGGGTTTTATCCAAATATATACCAAGCCTAGAACCAACTATACCAGTATGAATTTCCTTACCTCTGATGAAGATTCCTTCTGATGTTCCAATTTCTCTGCCACCTCCTAATGGTCCTACCATTGATCCATCTGGTAAAGGGAAGGAACCCCTTGACCTCAAGCAGTAGTGTGAAGAGATTCATTTTTATATGGTTGAGTGCTTGTAATTTTTTTTCCTTTGAGTGGAATTTTATTATGTCAGCCAATTCATTGTTTATAATATATATTTTTTTTTAACCTTCCACTATTTTTCTAATCCCAAAAGGGGGAGAAAATTATTAAGCATTAATATTTATTTATGAATTATTATTTGTTTATGTTATTCTGATACATTTCACTTCTCATAATTATAGTTTCTCTTATTATTAATTATAGAAAATAATAAATATATTGTTTATTTTAATCATTCTCTAATGGTACATAAAAATTCCATGATTAGTTATCATCAAAAAGAAATATATTTTTGGTTCATAGGAGATTGTTGGCCACTATCTCTGACTAAAATGGTTATAATTATCATAATTCATTTCCTATATTATCATATATATCTCATGATAGGTCTTAAATTATGTCAAATAATATATTGTATATTAGATATTTTCAAACAAATAACTAATTGTGCGTTTTGATGTCCAAACAAGCATAAAACTGATTATCTATGTGAAATTATGAGAATTAAAACTTTCTGACATCTCTGAACTATAAGACATACATAACATCTAAATTTATCTATGTATGTCTCACTGAAACTAATATAATAACTGATACACCAATAGAAAAATGACTCATTGATGAATGTGACCCACCGACAGAAAGGAAATCCATCGATGCATATGACTCACCAACGCAGACGACCAACAGATGCAATCAACCTACTACCAATCCATGTGACCTAACGATACATGGGGGTACCGATAGAAGGAATCACCCATAGTAAAAATGAGTTAATAATTTAATGAGTCACTTGTGTGTGGAATGACTGGAAAAATGACATACTGATGGGTTGAGTCACTGACAGAAGGAGATACCAACAGATGAGTCACCGACAGATGAATCACCGATAGACTGATTCACCAATAGAGAATTCACAAAAAGAATGTTTAAATCTTCATTTATTAAAATTATTTCTAACTGTTATATTTGAGTCATTTAATGATACTGACATAATTAATAATATTTTGTAGATATTTTATCAGATATTATGAGGTACGATAAATCTATACACATAAAAAGAACATGCTCTTTGTCAGCCCTCAAGAATAAAAATCATTTTTGAAGAGAGAAGCAATATAGAAGAGTAGTGTGGTGTTCCTGCATGAGTGGTATATAGAATAACATCTTCATCTCTCATGCTCCAACTTTGAAATCAAAAAAATAAGAACGCATGGGGAAATCTCAATCGATCTATACATCCAACTGAAACACTACTTAAACATTTCAAAAAATGAGTAGAATAGACCTACAGAACCATACATATTCCTGGAATTCAGAATAAGTCACTCTATTTATGATTCAAAATTCAGAAGAGGACTCATTCATCATCTCAGCTACATTTAATGACTCCGGAGATACATCTCAATAAATGAGGAGTCTTCTAAATCCTTTCTCATTTTTATTTTCTCTGTTGTATTCATTTTTACATAGTTTTGAGCAGTGTATGTATCTTTCTGTAAAGAACACACACTCTCCTATATCAAACTGAAGGATACAAGATATTATTCCACTCCTACATTATTACAAATTTTAACTCCCAGGGATAAGTATGAAAGCGGTAATTGTGTGACCTTATAGGTTGTACCCATGAAGAACTCTGGTAGAGTTCTTCTAACCTGGACAACATGTGTGATGTTATGGATCGTGGTCTAAGGTTTGGATCAAACTATTTATTAATTTAAACTGCATGGTGGACGGTGATCACTATGTGGAGAGGATTAGGTCTCTACTTGAGACTAAACCACTTGTTTCATTTACACTATGTTTTTACTTTTACTTTTACTATGTTTTATCACATATTTCGTAAACTATATTGAACACTGATAGTTAGTCATAACAAGTGTTAATAACTCTATTCACATATTAGGTTTATTTCAAACTTTGTATTAATAATTAAATTGATATAATTGAGAAATAATAACTCTAACAGAATGACATACCAATTGGTTGAGTCACCAACAGAAGGAGACACTGAAAGATGATTTACCGTTTTATGACTCACTAATAGACTAATTAACTGATAGATAAGTCACAGATAGAATTTTTAAATTATCATTTATTAAAAAAAAATTTCAACTCATATTTGAGTCATTTAATTATACTGACATATTTGATAATATTTTTTAGGAATTTAGCAGACAGTGTGAGGTATGATGAACCTATGCATGTGGAAGGAACATGAACTATTTTTGACCTCAAGAATAAAAAAAATTTAAGAGAGAAGCAATATAGAAGAGAAGTGTGGCATGCCTGAATGAGTGTCATACTGAAGAACATATGCTACAATCATGCACCCACTGTGAACTCAAGAAAAAAAGAAGAACACATAGGGAATTATCAATCAAGTTGTACATTGAATTGAAAAACTACGTCAACATATCATATAAGAAGATTAATATCCAGACAGAACCATACATATACCTAGAATCTAGAATACGACACTGTATTTTTGTGTCAAATTCTAGAAGAGGACTCAAACCTCATATTAGCTACATCTGAAGATTCTAGAGGCTCATCTCAAGATATGAAAATCCTTTTATATGGATTCTCATTTTTATTTTCGATTTTTTGTGATTTTTACATTTTTTTGAGTAATGTGTGTATCTGTCTATAATGAACACATATTATCCACTTCAAAAATTAAGAATAAAATATTTTCTTATACTCATCCCTTATAAAACCTTTTTATTCCCACAAATAAGTGTTCAAGAGGTCTTTCTATGACCTGGTAGGCTGTACCCATGGAGAACTATGGTAGAGTTATTGGGAAATCTACAACCCTTGTGTTGTTGTGAACCCCGATCCAATGTGTGGATAAAACTATTTATTAATTTCATTTTCTTGGTTGTATGTGATCACCATGTGGGGAGAATTATGTCTCTTCTTGAGACAGAACCACTTATTTAATATATAATGTGTTTTTTGTTTTATATTTACTTCGTTTTGTAAAATATTTTAAAAAAATTAATTGAAATATTGTAGATTGTCTAGTAAAGTGTTTATAAAATTATTGACTTATTAGGTTAGTTTCAAAAGTTGTATTAATTATAAAATTGATATAGCATAGAAATAATCAATCTAACAGAATAACATACCAATGGGTTGAGTCACTGACAGATGATTCACAGACCGATGACTCACTAATAGAGTGGGTTCAAGAGAGAAGAAAATGTTCATGGTAAATCCAGTATCTTAGTAGGTATATTATTCTCATGAACCCACTGTACACTCTAACCCTTATTAGGTATATGTGTGTTTTAGTAGGTATAGAAATAATCCTCTTTCTTTTCAATTTATTTTATTTTGATTATTATATCCTTATCTTCATTTATTCAAGTTACATGGTAAATCCTGTATCTTATATATACTATAATTTTATTATTTTAATTGAATAATCTATCATTAATACTCTTCTAATCTCCCTTCTATTCTAAAAAGTTTAATGCTCTATGTGAGGTGTTGATTTATCGCCTAAGAGGACAATAATTTTTCATGTTCCTTTATCACCTTCAAGGATGGACATAAAACAACTATAATGACTGAGAATTTTTTTGTAATATTTTTTACAACATTTATTATGTTTTAGAGTTTACTTATATACCAAATATTAAAAAATTAAACATAATGGGTTCATTGTGGACAAAAACTGCCAATATTTACCTAATCATTTATCACTAAAATTTTATCTAATGAATCATCCTCATTAATGGAATATATATATATATATATATAAGACCAATTAAACTACTAGATGTCAAGTAAAAGCATAAAATTTCAATTATGGATAATTATCCCCATTTTACACATTCATCCAAGCATGTAGACGAGTGAATCGATCATGAAATCCAATAAAACAAACACTCTTAGGTTGATGGAATTGAACTATACATCTCAAGAAAATGGCCATAAAATATTAATAAAATTATAATGATTAAAAAAATGTTAAATGGGTTCTATATTTATGAATTATTGAATTTAATTTTATTATCCAAAATATTAATATGAATAATACATTCAGACTTTAGGTAAGGGTATTCTCAAACTAAATTTTCGTTCTTCTGGATATTTCTCTTCTAGGCCAAATTTTACTGTGGATGTTCTATAATATTAATAATATATTATTTCATTTATGTTACCTTATATTTTATAGCATATACATTTTTCCAATCTAATTTAATTACAGGATATTTTATTTTTTCCAAATTAATCTTCGTTCTAAATACACATCTATTACATCCCTTGAGACTGTTTCTTCTCCACTCAAGATTGGTAATTATTATACTAATTATGTTATTCCATTTTTATTTTAGGAACTAATTTTTTTCAATGAATGTATGGTTTAATAAACTTCCTGAAATCTATTTCCTTTCTATGGGTTCTTTTATAGGAATGATTTCTATACATTGTTTTTGGAAAGAATGATTATGAAGAAGTGATGATGTGACATGTGAGACCAAAATTATTTTTCACTCAAATGCATTGGGTAATGTGATATTTCTCATGAGATAAGGTGAAATATACATGAATATGATGATATATTTGTTGACAAGGATGATTTTATGATTATTGAAATATGTTATGTGTGAACATGATGATAGTATTGTTGACAATAATTTGTGGTATTTGACTGCTAATACATGATGTTTCATTTTTATAAATTTCCACATTCTATTCCATTAACTAATTCTTCTTATAAGGATTATAATAATGATCCCATGATTAAGTTATAATTGTTATGAGTATTCTCACCCATGTTATATTGATTCATGATCTTATCTATCCTCTTACTAGGATTTTTTCTCACCCCTATCTTTCATGTATGTCCTTTAGTGACTACATATACTATGGAGTAAATAATGTCCACTAAGAATATATATAATAATTAATTAAAACAATTTATTTTTAATTAAGTAAATTTAATGTTTGTTTCTAATTTTCATGAGACATTAAACATTTTGATCATGGTTTTTAACACTATTATACTATATACATTTATAGTGATGTAATAGTAATGTAAGAAAATGAATAACTGTTTTAGTTGGTATCAGAGCATGGTCTAGTTTTTTCATGGAATTAACATGATATAACATTAGTGAAAACCCTTAGTTGGAGACTAAGTATATAAAATCACCCACAAATATTTGTTTTAGAAAAATGATAAACATAAGGATCCCACAAGATATTCCTTAAAAGTTAATTTCAAAAATTCATAATTTATTTATTCATGACTTATTGACTTATGTTTTGTTCAAAAAATATATATTTTAGGAAATGGTTGGAATAAGGAAAAACCATGCCAAAAATATTTGTGTGGGAATATGTAATGATTTCTTGAACAACACCCCCATTGCCTTAGGGTGGAGTTCCAATGTCATGGATATTTTTATCCATATTTCCCAGGATATGAACAATATCCTAAATAATGTGGAATGTTATCCTTCACCTAAGATAGGGTGTTTGAATATTGATACTTTTATTAGGTAGAGACCGCAAACATTTAGTACATCCTAAAATCCACTAGTCACGAAATAGTAGGTCAACTCAACGGACAATGTCTTTTCTATGCATCACTATTCTGAGAGAGAGAAGGTGACTCCATCCATTTATTTTTGGGATGGAGAGTCTGATAAATGTTGGGAATTGATTAATAAACCCATGTATAAGGATGAAATTTAACATATTATGTTGTAATAAATTAAGAAAATATTTAGTAAATTTTTTTTCTCTCGTGCTCTTGATATTAAGATGGATAAATAATTTATAAAGACAAAGAAATTGGAAGGTACATCTATATTGGATTACGGATCAAATTTTCCAAGGCTTTCAAGGTCTTCCTTGAGTTTTGTTATCAACAATGACGGAAAATTGGATATATTATTTAGTATTTTAAGACCACACCTTTGAAAGTATTTAGAAATTATATATTTTGGTAGTTATAAAGTAGTTGTTTGGTGTTCTCTAAATGTGGGGATGAAGTTTGGACAATGTTCTTGTTGTAATGGATATAAGAAATGAATGATCGATTTTCAAGATGGGATTATGATGTCAAAGGTGGAAATAAAACTAAATCTATCACATTTCAAATATGTGGGAAGAATCATTATGGGAAAAGCCTCAACGTGTGGGGAAATGCTTCATGTGTGGTATAGAAGGCCACCAAACTCATAAATTTCAAAGAGAGATGAGGAAGTAAGAAAATATGGTAGAGTAATTCAGAGAAAAACCCATAGATAAATGATTTAATTGTAGTAAGTAAGCGAAATATGTAATATAGTTATCTAAACCTCAAGTATTCACGGTTAATCAACATCAACATCTACTAAAGAATAAGGTCCATGGGAAATATACAATCACTACTGCTAAGGTGGATCCCAAAAATTTTGTGGTGATAGGTATGATGGTTCTTCATTATTAATAGTGTATGTAATATTTAATTTTTTCTCTTTGACTTATTTGATATCTTAAAAATTTACTATAAGAATTGAAACACCACCACAAAATATGGGTGTTGAGTTATCTATGAGAATAGTGAATGGGAAAATTATTGCATCCAATGTATATACCTCCCCCTTATTAATGTTTGTGGACTATGCCTCCCAAAAAAATCTTGTCTAAATTCCTTTGGGGGAGTTGTATTCTATATTGGGCATGGATTGTCTATCATTATACAAAAAAAACATATATTTTTGGAAAGGGTGATCACAATTCACATCCTGAAGCATCCTCCAATTTTTCAAAAGTGTACGAAAGAAGATGAATCTCTTTTTGAGTCAACATCTCAACAGTGGATAATATTTCTTTATGAGTAGGCATATCTAGCTAAAATTATTGACATAAAGGGTATAATTATGCTCAAATACATTCACATTTTGAAGAATTTCATGGATATGTTCCCCTAAAGAATGGCATGGTCTTACTCGTGACTGAGAGTTTTTTTCTCGAATCATCTTCTTCCTAGATCTCTACTGATATCAGAGAAACCTTTTAGAATAGACACCATTGAGTTAGATGAACTAAAGAACTAGTTATAATTGAATTTGGAAAATGATTTTACATGCCTTAGTTCTTCTCCATGGGGTACGCCAGTCCTCTTTTTCAAGAAAAAGGATATATCAATGCTCATCTGTATTGATTACCATGACCTCAATAAAATCCTGATAAATAAGAAGTATCCCCTTCCACAAATAGATGACTTGTTCGATCAACTACATGTGGCCATGTATTTATATAAGGTGACCATTCAGTTAAGATATCTCCAATTAATGGTGAGGAAGGAATATTTTCCCAAGACTACCTTTCTAATGAGGTATGGACACTATGAGTTCATAGTGATGCCCTTCAAACTCATGAATGCTTGAGAAATATTCATGGAATTAATTAATATAGTATTTAGAGATTACAATAAAAAATTTGTGGTAATTTTTATTTATCATATTCTGATATACACTAAGAGAAAGGTGGACATGGGGAGCATTTGAATATTATTCTATATACTTTTCGAAGAGAGAAATTTTATTCAATGTAAATTAAATGTGAGTTCTAGATGGAGGAAGTATCATTATGGGGGAATTTTATCAACAGTAAAGGAATATATATGGACGCTTCTAAGAAAAGGGTAATTGAAGAGTGTTATAGGCCAACATTTGTAACATAGATCTATAGTTTCATGGTCCAGGTGGGTATTACTGATTATTTGTGAATAAATTATCACAATATTCAAACCCACTAACCAAACTAAATCAAAAAGAAGGAATGTTTGTTTGGAAAGGTTGATTTGAATACTTCTTCGAAGAGTTATAACAAAGGATTATCAATATGATTTTACTAATAATTCTGAAAATTGGGGAACTCTTTATGGTATACAATGATGCTCCAAAGAATGGATTATGTCATGTACTGATGATAAATGATAATGTGATATCCTATTCATCGAGGATGTTGAAAATTCATTAGAACACTATCTCACACATGATCTAGTGTTTGTAGTTGTGATCATTACGTGGAAGATATGGAATCATTATCTCTTTGGGGAGAATTGTGAAATATGTACTAATCATAACAGAAAAAAATATACATTCACTTAAAAGGAGCCTAATATGCACTATAGAATATACTTAGATCTCATCATGAATTATGACTTCTAAATCCACTACCATCCTAGGAAAGAGTATAAATTGGCAGATGTTCCATGTAAAAAGGGTCCCACGTCATTATGGATGTTTAGAATTAAGAATAATCTATTCTTCTTAGATTTTCAAAGTGTGGACATGGGAATCCATAAGGATGTAACATCATAAATCTTTTCTAAAATGATTTCTCAAAAATCCCTCATGGAGAAAATAAATGATATTCCAAGAAATGATAAATAAATTAACAATAAGGTCGAATCCCATTTAAATTGGAAATCCTTAGAGTTCATAATTGATGAGAAATGAGTTGATAGATTTGGGTCAAAACTATTTTTACCATCCAATCCAGAGATAAAGAAAGACATCCAGAGTGGTGCAGATAGTTGAACCTTCTCTATTCGGCCAAGGATCTCAAATATGTATCGATATCTCCAAGAGAACTATTTCTAGGCAAATAAGAAGATGGTGATCAATGAATATACATAAAAGTTCCTAGTATGTGAGAATGTTATGGATGAAAGGAAAACTTCTAATTTAATGATTCATCCATTACTCATAACAACATGGAAATGGGAAAACATTACTATGGAAATTATCAATGGACATCCAATGACATCCCTAAGAAACGATAATATATGGGTCATTGTGGATCATCACACAAATGCATCTCACTATATCACAATTCGAGAGGACTTATGACTATATAAATTTGTACGAATATAAATTAAAGAATTGGTAAGGTTTCATGGAGTACCACTAATAATTTTATCTAGTCAATATCCAATATTTACCTTTGTGTTGTGGAAAAGTATCCAATACTATCTAAAAAATATGATAAACTTTATTATAGCTTATCATCCTCAAACTGACTAACAAATTGAGTGGACTATTCAGACACCGGTAGGTATGTTTAGAGTAATTATTATGGACTTTAAAGGAGGAAGGGACCAACATCTACCTCTGGTTGAGTTATATTACAACAATAGTTTTTACTCAAGTATCCAAATTGATCTATATAGATCCCTTTATGAGAAATGAAAGATAACACAATAATTTTGGGATTAACTCAGTGAATGTAAGCTACTAGGTCTTTCAATGGTAGAATAAATGAGGTAAAAGGTGAAAACCATTTAGAAACACATCAATTAATCCTAAAGAAGAAAAGAATAGATATGAAAATGGTCATCGAATGGACCTGGAGTTTCAGGTTGGAGATAGGGTACTGTTTTACATATCACCATGGAAGCGGATCATGTGATTTGGGAAGAAAGGAATATCGATCCCATGCCTTCCATCCCCTTCATGTTTCTTGATTATGTCAATGCTGTGGCATATTGACTAGCACTTCTACCAAACATGTCTCATGTAAATTATGTATCTCATGTATCCCACTAAAATAAGTACATACCATATCCATATTATGTACTAAATCTAGAGATGATACAGTTAGAAAATGATCTCTCTTACGGGGACCATCCAGTGAAGATCTTGGATTGTAAAGATAATGTTCTACACAATAAGAGTACTCACTTGGTCAAATTACTATGTTGAAAACATATGTTCAAAGACGCAATATGGGAATCATAGGATATGATGAAAGAAAGAATAACCTCACTAGTTTATGAAAAATGAAATTTTGGGGGAGAAATTAAACAAGGAGGAAAGAATGTAATGACTAAAATTTTATCGATGGAAATTCTATTCTTATAATTATTACATACAATATAAATCACATATAACAACATATTGAAAACAATACAAATTTTATAAATGAAAAATGAATGGAATAACAAGTATTTCTACTCGTTTAAGGAAACCATTTCTAATAGAATAGATACTTGACCATTGGAATATTGATGTTATCATTAGAAATAGTTATCCAAAAAATAGAGTAATAACCTCACAAGTGAAATTATAAATAAAATTTAGGAATATTATGAATGAAAATATTATATATTTATTTCATTGTATAAGTAATTAAATGTTTTTAAATGAAAAATTAAGTGTTGGTATTATAATTTGTTATAAATATTCAATTAAAATTTTATAATTAATATAATGATTTAAAAGGAAATTAATTTTCCCAAAATGAATTCATAAATTATTAATTTTTTTCCAGTGATTATAGGATAATTTTATGACTCCATATGTAATTATTCAATGTTTTAAAAAAATGGTTATACTTTTAAAATCATTATTTTTTTATAAAATGATGAATTTATTTAAATAATAAATTCCTAATATTTTGGAATTTTTTAGTAAAATGGTGTCCATTTTTGAATTATTATTGTCCGAAAATATTTTGGGTTGTTTTTTTATATTTCTATAAAAAATTATATTTTTTATGAATAGTAAAATATGGATATTTATGGTATTTGACAAAAAAATTGATTACTTAGTCACATATGATTTATGGCTGATGTAAGACCATTATCTAAAACTCTCTTTATATTTTTTATTTATTTAGTGAAGGAAATCAAATATTTTCCTATTATTGAGCCAATATAATAAACTTTTGAATAAAATAATTGGATAAAACCCCTCTCCTCCGGTATAAATACCACCCCCACCAACTATCATCCTAAAACCATCCAAGAACTAAAACATGTCCAGTTTCTACACCATACTCCTCCCAAGACCCTACCCAATGTATAGGATCATGTTTCCTCAACCAATGACCAAATTCAATATACCTACATATGTTCTCATGTGTAATAATTAAAGATGTGAAATCCTCTTTCCTTTATTTTAATTTCATTCAAATTTCATTTCCTTTATTATTTTCTCATCAACTCACCATATCCAGAAGGAATGGTAACTTTATTTTATTATATATAGATTATTGTTATTATTTTATTGGAATAATCCAGCATCAATCCAATTCTCCTCTCCCTTTTCTAAAATTTAAAATATCTTATGTGAGGTGTTGATTTACCACCTTTAAGGATGATATGTATTCATTGTCCTTTACCTCCATCAATTATGGTTATAAAACCATTATAATGGTAGAGAATTTTTTTTAAATATATTTTATAACCCATTTTATGTTCTATAACTAACATATATAAATTATATTAAAAAAACCGGATTGTTGTGATTGAAAACTACCAAAATAAACCATAGAGTTTATCATTAAAATTATATCTAATAAATCTTCCTCATATTTGAAAAAAAACATACAAGACCAATTAAAATCCTTAAATTTAATTAATAACATATAATTTCATTTCCGGATAATTATCTAAATTTTACACATTCTTTCATGCATGTATATAAGTGAACCGATCATGAAAGCTAAGAAACTGAACACTCTCAGAGTGATGGAATTGAACTCCACAACTCATGGAAAAGGCTATAAAAATAAAATAAAATTATGATTAATAAAATAAAAGTAAAAGGGGTTCAATATTTAGTAATTAATGAATCTAATTTTAATATCTAGTATATTAAAGAGAAGAAATAATTTAGGCTTAAGGTATGGGGATTCTGAAACCCAGTTTCGACATTTTGGGATATTCCTCTTTCATGACTAATTTAATTGTGTATTGTATTTAATATTAATAATATATATTTTATTTTATATTAACTTTTTTGGGACATACATGTTTTCAATCAGATTTTATGACAAATTAAATTATTTTTTCAAAAGGCCTCTTATTTCTAAAATACATATTTTACTTCTCTTAAGATGGTTTTTTATTCACCCAATAATGATGATTATTATACCAAGTATGTTATTCCATTTTTGTTTTGGGAATCCCAATGTTTATACATGAATTTCTGATTTATGAAATTCTCATGAAACCCATTTAATTTATATGGGTTATTTTATGGAAAATATTGTTATATGTTCTTTGTGGAAAAATGATTATGTAAATGTTATGATATGAAGGGTGTGCCGAAAATTATATAGTTATACAATTAATTGGGTAATGTGTTGTATCTAATGAGACAAGGGTAATTATGTGTGAACATGATTCTATATTTTTTCACAATGATGATGTTATGATTATTCACATATGTTATTTTGATCATGATGCTTTCTTTGTTCACTACAATGTGTGGTATTAGACCACTAATATGTGATGTTTCGTTTTTTTTAATTCCACATTCATGAATTTGTCTAATTCATCCTATAGTGATTTTTAGATATATCCCATGATTATTATATGATGATTAGGATTATGATCACCCTTGTTATATTTATTAAACTTTTCTCTCTATGCTCTTAATGTGATTTTTCTCACCCCTTTCGTTGATGTATATATTTTGGTAACTACTTATACTAAGGAGTGCTGGAGGGACACTAAGACACTAGATATTAAATAATTAAATAATTTTTATGTTTTATTTTATATTGATATGTTTTTTTAATTATCTCAAGACACTAAACCTTTGGATCCTGGTTTTGTGACACTATTATATTGTTTAACTTTAAAATGATGTAATAAAAATGTATGAAAATGTCTGGTCACTATAGCATTTTCATCATGTTTTCAATGTTGTTCAAGGACACATGAGGATTATTTATCGTATATTTTTTAAAGGAAAATGAACAAAATTTATTTGGGATTATATGTTCAAGAGATTGAACATTGTAAGTGGTGGTGATTTTGTGAAATATGTTTTTGAAATATGGCTTTATGGATCATGGAACTAAGGAGTGGTGGGTAAGATTCGTGGTTTGGAATTGGTGGTTGTATGTTGGAACATTTGGGATGCTATAAAAAAGGTAAGAGAGAGATGAAAATTGCTTTTATCTTACTTCAAGATTAGATGAGGATGATCTTTATGGATCTGGTATTGATCATAAATAGATGGGTGAATTGTTCTATGATTTTTAGAATCTTACATAGGCACTAAATGTACATGGGAACTAGAGATCAGCCTTAAGAAAGATGGGTTAGATGGAGTACTCTAGTGAGAGTTCTGAAGCTTAATATTGATGGGTTGTGCATTGCTAAGTATATGAGGTGGTGGTGTGGTGAGATATAGTTGTGGTTCAGTGGTTCATGGGTTTAACTATATTTAAGGATTATAAAACTCCATATGTGCAGAGGCTAGATCCATCCATATTGGTCTCATTTTGTGTGATAGTAACAATTTTTATATGGATAAAGTTGAATCCAAATCAGTAGGGTTGGTCTGACTAGTCAAAAGGGAAGGAATTTCCACCCTAGTATTTGTATTAACTCATCGAGGGGTATAAAATGAAAATTAGTTCAGGAAGTCATGTTGGTCACAGATGAAAAAAAGTAAACCTTATAGTATATATCAAAGTTAGTGTTGGGATATAATAGTACAAGTAGATTTTTTAAACCATCATAGGGTTTATTTTTTCATAATTAAAGGAAATTATTCAGTGGAACACCCTTATCCTTCATCACATTTAACCCACATGTTTTGGGACATCCTTTTGATGGTATGATTTTATAAATATTTCTTATTAAAAAATTAACTTGCAGTTATTAATGGTTTTTTATACAATCTCTTCATTTTTGTAGATTTTATCTATTATGCTTCCAATGATAAATATTATCATTCATCTCCCAAGAAACACATGAAATTTATTCACCTTCAGTTATCTTAGGAGAGTACACGTTTTCCCTCCCTTTTCCTCTCTTTATGTACTCAATAGTTGAAAAGATATTTTTTGAAGAAAACTGTCTTTATTTCTATATTCGTCCAAAAATCCTCTTTGTTCCAAAATCATGTTTTCTAAAAAAAATAAGAACTATTTTTATATCCCCCAAATGGTATAATAAATAATTTTTTACACAATTTAGACTATTTTACAATTTTTTTTGAGAGGTATCTTCAGGTCCTTTTCCAAAAAATTCTCATTTGTGTTTTACCAAAATGATAAAGGGAACCTTTTTTAAAATTTTAGACACGAATGTAATTTTACACCATAATGACCACGTTATTGTTTTAAAGATAAATTTATATGATTTTAACTATATTTTCAATGAAAAGGATTTCAAAAAAATCATTTAATTTTTAGTTTTTATAATTTATTTTCAATGATTAATGTATATTTTATTTAATAGATTTTTGAAATGATTTTTACATTTATTTTTATAATTTAAATATTATGTTTTTAAATTGAAGGATCTTGATAGAATTTTTTGTTTTGAATGGGTTTTTCTGTGAGGAAATGATATATATTTCAAAAAAAAATTTAACAATTGACCTTTAAAAATATTTTTATATCTTCGATGACGTAATTGGATGTTACTTGTTACTTACATTGGATATTATTGAATGATTCCATGCTTACTCTTTCTCTTTATGTTTAATAGTTGTGACAATGAAATTTTTATGAATACCGTTTATTTTTCATGTCTTTTGATTTTTTGAATTTATGAAATATTTCTGAAACCCATTTTCTTTTCTGGTGTTATTTTGTGATGATTTGAGTAATATTTTATGATATTTTGGAACAAATAATTATGGTTTTCATTTATATATGGGTGGGACCTATATATCCCTCTAATTAATTTGTTAAATATTTATATCTCATGGGAAAAAAGTAGGAAAAAAGATGGTGTGTTTGATCTAATATGGGAGATAGGTGTGTCCTAATCCACTCTGAGAAATAGGTGTGTCCTTATCCACCATGGGAAATTAGTTATAAGTAATTATCCACTATTTTCATGGTCTTGGAAGTTTACATTGAAATATGAAATAATTTTTATATATTTATTTGGTTTCCACATTTGTATTAAATGATCTGTTGATAACAATTTATTTATGATGATATTTCACACTTATGGTCCATGTTTTCTTAATTGATAAGGTTTTATGCAAAAAAAATCACATTTATGATCTGTGTCATATTGGGTATGGACTTCATAAGTTATGTTTACAACCACATACCCTTATTATTGTCTTATTATTTCATATGATCATATATTTATATCTCTTATGTTTATACTTACTGGGCATATGAGATCAACCTTTCTTTTGATTCCATACATATTTTATGAAGAAAAGTTTTGGTATGGTATATCTATGACAAGTACAATATGAGAAGCTCTTTCTAGGAGATTTTATAGATATTTCATGAAATAACCATATTGTGTTTCTACTCACTATATATACTAAACAATTATGGTACTCAGGCATGTGTTTATGAACTGTATTGAATATTCATCTAAAAATATGTATATTTATATTTAAAATATTGGGTCCCTATAGTTATCATTAGATGAAAGTTTCTGTCATTATATTGATATTAGGATTAAGAAACATTTAGTGAGATTCCTAGGAATATTCCATAGTATATGTCTTTGTATTTTTATATGGAGATCTGTAAGGAAATGTATATGGACAATTCTATATATTGGAGAATGTATTAGAATTTTGGTGAAACTTATAGAATAGGGTTTCAACAAAATTAAATATCTATTTAGTAAGAATAACTGTATGTGGCTCTAGAACTGAGGTAAATAGTGGTAATTACTCAAAATATGGTCTACTGATCTGAACTTTTCCATCACTCAGTGCACAAAAATGAGCCTTTCTCCACTCCTAGTTTTTCACTCCTATGGGATATGCATTGGAAATTCAGAACCTCTTTATGAACTATAATGAAATGTTTATGAAATGACCAAGATTGACCTAGGTTATTCCAAAGGTGTTACAGATTGAAAATTAAGTTCTATGATTTAGACATATGATAATTGAATTTTCATGATTATGTGGTTTCCCATAATAATTTGTTTTTCCATGTAATGATATATAGTTTTAGTCAATGGATGGAATCTGAAGGAACCATTTTAATACTATGTTTTATTGAAAATAAAATGACTTTCCTCCATATCAAAAAAACATTATAGGAGATGGAGTGAAAATTCATATTCCAATGATCACACAACCTTCTTAATCTATGAATCCCATTGATCTTCTAAATGACCAGAGGTAGGAAAATTGTTTTATTTATTCATTCATAGGAAATATTTCACCTTCATTTAGTGAATTTATTGATCCAAATGGTGCAATGAAATTGATTAGTACCAATGAAAATAAATTTTTTGTTCTCTATGGTTTAGAGCATGAAAATTTCATTTTGGTTTTTTATCATTATGATGGAGAAGCAGATAAGTATTGTAATGTCCTTAAGAACATGAGAGAAAAATAATAAATTGAATCTATGGTATGGGAAGATTTTATGTGGATATTAATTAGTAATTAATTCCATTATATTCTAAAAAACAAATATGGATATGTAATTTCATGATATTAACAAATGTAATGATGAATATATTCGTATATTGGATTCTAATTTTACTATAATTTAAAAGTGTGATTCTAATTTAATCCTCATCCCTAAAATAAAAATTTATCTATTCTTTAGTGGCCCAAATCCAAGTCTTTAAAAGTTCTTGTCTATAAGGGAATTTAGAAGTATGGAAGAGTGTTTTTATGTCAAATGAAATGTATAGATGATAATTTATGATTCATACCATTACAATGGGTCTAATAAGAAAATTAAGATTCATTATCATGGAAAATCAAATTGAGGAAAGTATTTTATCCTTCTGCATTCAAGAAATGTGGGAATAAGAATCATGAGAATTTCATGAGTGGAACTTGAAGGTTTTTTAAATGTGGAAATAAATTTCATAAATCTCGTGAATTCCAAAATTTTATTAATGGGAAGGTTAATTAAATTCATAAGAATATGAATCCAATTAATAAACCACATACACTATAGTGTTTCAAGTGTAAGGTTTTGGGAATTATATGAATCAATTCACCAATCCAAGGGCTAATGTGGATGAAAATCCGTAGAAACCTCTATAGAAAAAGGACAATGAGAAATTTTGTACAATCATAATGTATGAATTAAATCATGATAATTTGGTTACACATATCCTCCTATCAATAGTTATGAATTACTTGTTTAATTTTTTAGGAATGAGCCCTATGAAATTATAATAGTTCATCCTTTAGTGAAATTTCATGTTATTATCTCCCTCCACGTGGAATTTAGAATAATGAAATCATGTTTGTTATTCAATCAGTACAAAGATAACCCCATTACTCCTATGATTTTTTTTGGAAGGAAATATCTTATATATGGATTGATGGGTGAATTAACTTTTTGAAGTCTCTATTTCTCTATGTACAATTAACATAAGACTTATAGATACCATCACATGATTATGATTTTAGGGTTGATCATAAGTTAAAATTCATTGAAAGAACATTTAAGGTTTTAGGTGATTTAAGATTATCAAGATTAAGGAAAATTCAAGATCTATTTAAGGAAATAAAACCCTTTTTATATTTTTAGTGACATATTTATTTAAGGCGAAATTAATGTACCCTTTTTGGATATATGATTAAAGGTACAAGTAACAGTTAAGGTTTATCCTTTCATTGATATTGAGGTAATTATGGGTTATAAGCAATCTCATTATTATGTTAGCACACTCCATTGATATCAGAGACCACTTATCGTTGCATTCTCTTGACAAAATATAAATTAAGAATGTGGTAATATTTTGTGGAGTACCACATTCAATTTCCTATGATCAGGATCTGCAGGATACATTGATGTTTAGGAATGGTCTTCAGCCAGATCTTGATATATAGTTCAATCTCAAAACTATGTATCATCATCAAATCGATGGTTAGTATGAAAGAACTATTAAAAACATAAAATGATCATTTAAGTTCTTAATCTTTTGATTTCAAAGGTTTCTTAGATCAACACATTATTATTGAGGAGTTTTTATGAAACAATAGATTTTAATCGAGCATTCAGATAGATCCTTATAAAGGTCTTTATGTAAAGAAGGGTATAACTCCAACGTACTGGAATAGAGATTCATAAATAAATCTAATGGGGACTGAGAATTTTGATGAACTTGTAGATAATTTTATAGTCATTCTACAGCATATAGTGAGTTGAAAAAAATGTTTTTCTGATAATAATTCACATACTATATAAATTGAAGTTTTTGATACGGAATTTATATGAATTTATCTATGTAATCATGAATTAAATCATAATCCCAATGTGTATATGTCCCTTATAAATACTTGATTGTACCAGGATTGTAGCTTATCGTTTGGAACATTCACCAAACCTCTATCCAGTACATCATGTGTTCCACATAAATCTATAGAAGAAGTAAATCCCTTATCCATCACATGTTCTAAAGTCAATGGCCATACATATAGAGTATTATATTTCATAAAAATAACAATTAGTTTTGATTATAGATCATGAAATTAAGGTGTTAGGAAGTAAGACCAACCACATTGTCACTGTTTTATGACCAATGCACCAGATTGAGGTTTCTATATGGGCACCTAAAGATGTAATAAAAAAGAAGTAATCTATGTTTTTTAGACCAACATTATGAATTTTGAGGGTGAAACTAATTTTAACGGGGTACAATGTAAAACTTTGAGCTTTTGGAAATATTCTTTTCGTATAAATTTAATCATTTTGATACTTTATGATACAAAAAACACCGATTTTATCTTTCAATGAATGTAAAACTGATTTTAGATTGTGTTACATGAAACACTGAGTTTAGCATGCTGTAATAAATAAATTGAGCTTATATTCAGTTATATGAACACCCAATTTCATCTTTTGTGACACATAGAACTGATTTTATCTTGTGTTACATGCACCACTTAGTTTATCATGTGTTACACGCAACATCGAGATTAAATGAAATATGGCATACTATTAAAATATTATTACATAATATTAAAGTTCTGACCGAGACTTTGGAATAGAAGGTATGAATAAAATTAAATAAATTGTGAAGATATCTTGTTTACACTTGTGTGTTTTATTAATTCCTTACTAACCAAGTAATTAGAAATATAATTAAAAAACATTTTGAAAGTAAAGGATATAATTTTATGATAAATAATTTTTATGTGTAAAAAACATGTTTTATATCAATAAAATAAAGAAATAATTTTTTTGGAATTATTCTAATGAAATTAATATATTATATTTTTAATAAAATGTGTAATATTTATCTTATCTGTTTTCTAGAGAATAGATAATAATATGCCCATTTTTAGGATTAAAAAAGTCACTTTTCAAAAAGGATTTTTAGTCATTTGAGAAATTATTTTAAAATAATTTTTACAAATTTAAAAAGTTTTGTTGAAAATAATAAATTCCTTTATTAAATCTTCCTTTCAAATTTATCTTATAGATAATTTTTTATAACCTTCTGAGATAAAATTTTCATTGAATAGTGAAAATGCTGATTTTTATTAAGAATATCCATTTCTATAAAAGAATTTAAAAACCTCAAAATTTATTAAAAATGATTTAAAATGTAAAATCAGTTAAATTATATATCTATTAATCCAAATTATTTCTTTTAAATATATTTCTTATTGAATTTTGATATAAAAACAAATTCAACTTCTAAATATTTTCTCTTTAGAAAACTGTATTCCCCTCGCATCTACAGGACTAATTTTAAATTTATTATTTCATCTTATGTGAATTTAATTTAGAAAAATGGTTTAAATTTTTTTAATCATTGTACTTTATATTATAAAATAAGGTAATCATATGTTTTACCATGATGAATAGTAAATACAATAATAATCATTTGGAATGGATAATGTAAAAATGTAATTAACACGGGTCAAACTAATATTATCATAGTTAAAAATAACCCAAAACCATTCTAAAACCCATTGGATGAAAATATTTATATGTTAGCTCATCTGGGATTGAGAATATTCATTTTTAGATCCTTTTTATGTTAAAAAATAATGTATTTCTTCTTATTTTCAAAAATTACAAGGGTTCTACTCACCTTGCATATAAAGGCCACCCCTCTCCTCGTATCTTCACACCTCCAAAACCCATTTTTTTAAAATACATACCCAAATAAATTCCTTAATTACATCATATCATCCTATAAGACTTATTTTTGACATAAATTTATCCTAGGAAAGATTCTGGTGAAAACCAAAATAATTTTCTAATGAAAATGTAACACCCATAACAGAGCATTTTATTTTATTTCTATCTCCGCATCATTGAATTATTATTAAAACATTATAAAATAATAATCAAAGTATATTAAATATATAATTATTTTTTCTATTAACTTAATGACATACAAATATCCCATATTCCATCAAATGGATAATGAAGTCATTATTATCGTGTATGAAAGACTATCACCTCGTGAACCAATGTTATTACATTCCATCACCACCTATATATAATGGATATAATAATGGAATTTTTGGTTTATATATGATATGTATGATATTATTATGCTTCTTCAATCATCATGTCACTTGTTCCATCTTATGTTCCATTCTGTGAGAATAAGATAATCTTGTTTGTGTGTATGGTGGACTACCACTTCATGTAGTGAAGTAATTTGTTCACCCATTACACGGAAGCTAATAATGATGGTTTTAATGAAAATATGTGACATATATGAAATAAAATTTATTATTAATTTATAATATTTTTTACAATTATGTTTCTTTTTTCTATCGGGAATATTCAATCATTGTTCATTTGTATGTATAGCATACCATCTTAATGAATAGTTTATTTCATTTTCTATCTCTAAAATTGATGGATCACTCTAAATATAAATATAATAAATATAAATGATATTTATATCATTGTTAATATTCTAAGGATCATGTTAATTTGATAAAATTAAGATGACCAAAATTAAAATACTAAAATATTCATGATAAACAAAGCAGCTTTTTCCCATAACAAGACTTTAACATGAAATTGTAAATAAACTAGTAATAAATGGTCATAATTAAATCATATGTGGTATGATATATAAAATTATGGTGATATAATATAATAAACCTATATTTACTTCACATTAGGTTCAAACATTTACAATTGAATTTGAGACATTCGATAAGGGATTTTCATCTCACATTTATTTATTTTTTGTTAGATATGTTCCATATTCACCATATGTTTATTTTATGTGGTGTATATATAACTCAAGAATTTATTTTATCATTTTTATCCTAAAAGTTATTTGGATTTACATATCTATTTTAGGATCTATATTTCAAGGGATTTACGGTCTAACAATTTCCAAAGTGCTAAGGGTTTCATTATAAAATGTCATTATTAATAGGTAAAGTTTATGTTTATGCTTATGATGATGATATATTATAGCCAATATCTTAAAAAACTAAAGAAATATATTATACTATAATTATATCATGATTATTCAAGGTTTCCCATCATTTTCCTCTTCGTACTCAATAGTTTAAAAGACTGTTTCTAATGAAAAGTAACAATTTTCTCTCTTCAAGAAAAATCTGTTTTCTTCCAAAATCATTTTTTTAGAAATTAATTTTAAATTTATTCTTACATATTTTAAATTATTTATTAATTTAATTTTTAAGAATGTTTTAAATTTCTGAATATTTGTTTAAAGGATTCTTCATGCCTTTCTCCAACAATAGCCTTTTTAATTCTATAGAAAATGTGAAATGAATCTTTTTTTAATATGTATGGAATGAATGGTATCTTACGATTTCATAACCAAATAATTTTTGTAATTATTAATTAATAAGTTTAAAATTTTATTTTCAATTAATTTAATTTAAAAAAATACAAATTTTAGATTTTAAAAATTGATTTTCAAAATAGTGAATATATTTTCCATAAAAACTGTTTTAACTCATTTTTAAAGATTCTTTTATGAGTTTCCAAAGATATTTTTATATGAGAGGTTTTAAAAATGTTTGATACTATAAATGTTTTTCCAAGTGGAATTTTTTGATTACTCAGGAGATGTTCTAAGTGATCTTTCAAAATCATTTTGCATATATGATGACATCCTTTGATGTTAATTATGTATTAATGGGGATATGTATGAATGATAACATCCTTATTAATTATATATATGTCAAATTTGTTATGTTGTTGAAATGTTTATGAAAAAAATTTATTTTTCATGGGTTATTTTTTAGTGAATTGATGAAATTTCTATGAAACTGATTTAATTTACATGGGTTATTATGTAATGATATGATAAATGTATAATATTATATAGTTGAAAAAATAAATATGGTTTTAATTATGAGATGGATGGGATATGTATCTACATAAAATTTATTGGGTACTGATTTTTTCTCAAGAGGAAACAATTGAAAAAACAATTACAGGCTTGATCCATAATAGAAAATTGGTTTTTCTAAATCTACAATAGGAAATAGGTGCATCCTGATCCACATTGGGAAACATGTGATAATTCTAGATCCACTATGTTGATTTTCTTGATAGTTAACTTTAACCAATGATTTTTTCATATATTTATAATGTTGAAAAAAATTATTAAATGGGATTATGTTTAATTATATATTTATGTTGAGTTTTCACTCTTATGGGCAATGTTTTTTGAAATTATAATGTATTATTCTATGAATCAGGTTTATGGTCGATGATAGGTTGTGTATTAACTTCTTAAGATATATTCACGATCACATACCATTATTCTTTTCGTATGATTTCATATGATCATATATTTATATCTCATATGTTTACCTTTAATGATCATCCGATATCACCCTTTATATTGTTTCCTTACCCCTATCATAAACAATGGATTAGATTTTGTATTACTAAGAGGATTACTACGTGAGAAGATCATTGTGAAGGATGTTAATGATATTTCATGAAATAAGAATAATTTATTTATAATATCCAATTACAGTAAACTATTATGGTCATATAGAGTGTGTTTATGTAATTTATTTAATATTCATCTAAAAAGATGAGAAATGTATGTATGAAAGCATATTTCTCTATACTCATGTGAAGATAAGATCAATTTTTTCCTACTAAAATTCCTTAAATACACATTTATATTGTATAGTTCTCTTATTATCCAATTAAACTACTATCCCATGGTCTTAAATACACTATCATATAATGTAGATAACATAAAATTGGGAATCACCTTTATAAAAGAAAAAATGATAAAAATATAATCAATGGAATTAAACTCTCTAAGAGTTCATTTAACTGATAAGCTTGTTGTGTCTTTTCACTTTGAACATTTTCTTCATTAAATTAATGATGATACATTACTAACCATATTAACCCTCTCATCTCCTCAAAATAATGTTTGGCATGTATAATGGTTAGTAGAGAACTTCAGAAATCATGTAATGTTTTTGAACATGTTAAGGGGGGATGATAACATTAATATTTTTATAATGTTCAATTATAATATATTTAATATATGGTCATATTATTTAAGGAAATATAAATTAAACATTTTAATTTTTGAGGGACTCTCAACCACTTTTTCAACTTTTTCATTTCATTTATTTACAATTTAATCTTCTATATTTTGTTAGAGGATATTCTTAATATTAGTATTTACCCCACGTGTGGTATTCTCAAGTGTGGAACCATTGGAATGAGATATTTCCTCTTGTATAAATTGTAAATTCATTTTATTTTACTTTTAGTCAATGATAGATAATTTTTAAGGATGGTATTTCTCTATAACCTATCATTTTAATCTTCTAAATTTTGTTTTAATTTTTTTAAATAATGTTTCAAAGCCATGAATTTCTAATTGAGTGGGTTTTAAAAATATAGTTGTTGGGATTATATTATCATCACAATAAAATTATCTCTTAGTTTAGATCTATGGGTGGTTGATATATATTAAAAAATGTATATTATACAGATCATTACATTGAATAATTTGGTATTAATAATTATAATTACTGCTAAATCAATTCCATGTTTTATATAATTTTCCAATAAATATATATATAACAACTTAAGTAAATGAAAAAAACTTAACAAAAACATTATGTTTCTTTATAGATCAAAACATTATTTAAAAATATTGTGTAAAACTACATAAAAACATAATCATTCTTAATCATTATCCATTAATTAATCCATCCTATGGATATCATTGCATTTAATATTTTGTGGAATTACATAAAAAATAAATGGAATAAGGCCCTCTATTTATAAGGATAAAAATATATTAAATATAAAATATAGATTTATTTTATTTCATATTGTGTACCATAAAGTAATTAACCTTTACAAAAATAACTATAGAATCATAATAATGACACATGTAATAAGAAATTTTTATAAAATAATAATTTTATACATACATAATAAATGGACATCATAATCATAATTCAAGTCTATCTATCAAGATATCATGAAATAGTTGACTAGGATCAATGATCATTACCGAATACATCTGAGGTCTTTATAATTTTTTCCTACCTATCATTTCATAATATATCTATAAATATGTTTGAAATATAGATACAAATAATTAAATTGAGCAAACATGAATCATAAAAAATAATATGATTAACCCATGACAAATAATAGATACAATAACAAGGATTAAATGCATATTTCATCAATAATTTCATAAGAGTCATTCCATGGTTTATAATGAACATATAAGTCTAAAAAATACTTTTAAAATATCATAATTGGTGTTAAAAATATTATATATATAGAAAAAAGGGATTATAAAAAAGACGATGGATATCAAATAGGAAGAGAATAAATTATCATAAAATCAAAGAGTCTTTATCTTATCATTTCAATAATGTGATAAGTAAAAAACCAAGGGGGATATAATGAAATATAAGAAAAAATATTATATAACTAATTTATAATATTTAAATAATAACTCTTTTAAAATATCCCAAATTATCTAAAGAGGAAAATATAAGTATATTAATAGAATAAAAGATGATGGATGAATATGGTATAATTGAAATAAATAATTCAAATATTGAGGAAGACACTATTTACTAACCATGTAATCAATTAATTAAACATAAATGAAATAGAGCCTAATAAATTTTCATTTAAATCTTAGAAACACCCGTAAGAGAATAAATTTTCTAATTTAAATGAAATTTTTACATATATGTTCCAATGAAATATCATAAAAATATAGATAATCTTAGAAATAAAATAAATAAAGATAAACCCCATACCTTAGGTCCCAAATCAATAAAATATTCTTATATATTCCAATATAACTAGATTTAATTAATTAATTTTATATTTTAAAATATTATCATACTTTTTAAAAATATAATTAATAATTAGTATTCATAAAATAATTATTTATTGTTTATTCATGGTCATTGTAGGTCATCAAATATTTACCATTCCAAGAGTTCGATTATTTTATAGGTATGGAAATTGTGGTCATTATTCATTGTTCATTAGTTATAAATATCAGTAATAGTCATGGTAATGGAATCATAGTTCAATAATTAGTCTTGAGATTCCATGTTAATTCTATGCTTAATATAATTATAGTTTATAAAAAACATTGCATGATTCATTCATTTTAATTAGTATTATAAACTATAACGATTTGTTTTAATTAATATTTTTCAATTTCTTACTATCACTAATAAATCATAAAGGTAACATAAATTCATCATTATTTATATGTATAACCATTATTAAGTTTTATTCACCCCCCTTAACGATGGAGATAATTATATAGTAGCATCATTCAAGAAGGTGCTTAAACCAACCAAAAAATTAATGTGTTGAATGAAATAATACATGTAATTAAATAATTGGTTAATGATTATATCCATATTAATGAATAATTATTATCCAAGTATTATGATCATATAAATATTAGTGACAATAATGTGGTGTTTGAATATAATAAGAATGTAAATATTTAATAAAGTATTTGTTACCACTTAGTAAATTATCCACCTTACATCCTTTGTTGTTAGAGACATAGGGAATTCATGTGACCAAAATATTAGTAAGTCACGGATGTGTATAGGGAGAGAATACTGGAAGAGATTTTACGGTGGTGTTTTCATTAATTATTATTATTTTCAATGGTTGGAAAAGATATCCTTTTATAGATGAATATGGGGGAATTTTTTATAATAAAATTAGGTAGGATATTAGAAATTTATTTAGTTTTAAATGTATCATACATTCAAAAAAATAAATTTCATTGTTCCTTTATAAATATAAAATAATATATTTTAATTTTTAGTAAGTTTTTAAATTTTTTAATAAATAGGTCACTTTACTATAATAACTTTTAACATATTTATTTCACTTCAACCTTAAATAATTTATTTTTTAGTTAATATAATTTATTTTATATTTAAATTTAAAAATTATTATTATAAATATGAAGTACATTATATTAAAATATTTAACATCTCTATCCTAGTCACCGACCACCTTTTGATATAGAGGATATGAGAACATGTTTCTGTGTCCATTTATTATTTAGGCTACTAACTAGAGCTGAGGGTGCATAAATTGTATTAGTGATATTACACCCTCTATATTGAATGTATGAAATAATAAATTAATAATGTAAACATAAATAATAGAAAATTCTATTGCAATATGGAATTAATGAAAAAAATATAAACATCAAATAAAAACATATGATGTTATAAAAAAATTAATCCATGTTTTAACAGGTTAATCAAATAACTATAAAAATATTGCTCAATAGGATGATCAAATACGATTATAATAAATGAAACTAAAATAAACCAAGAATTCATTTCCAAAATATCCAGATCCTTATCTTAGTATTATTCCCAATATCTCATCTAGCTAATTTGTGTCAACTACATTTTCCCAACACACCCATAGAGGAGGTGAATAAGGGTGTCTAATTTTAAAACATCAAATGAATCTTATTCTAGTTTTTTCATGAACACTTTAAGTATATCTTGTTAACTAAAAAATCATGTGACACAAATAAATACAAAGTAATGAAATTAATATTATACTTGGTCTTATAAATATTTTAATTCAATAAACATAATTTAGCTATGAGGTGATGTACCGTTGTGATCACATTACATTGTATTTGATTATAAGGTTTGGGTAAGCTTCACTTCCAAAGGAATGTTCACTACCTCCTTCTTCAGATTCATATAATACATTAGAAAAGAGAATATAATAAAATATATATACTATGTAAATATCAATGAATGTAAAAAAAGGATCAACCACGATAACAACAATAGTGATCTTAGTTATTATCTACTCTCAATGATAAAATTGAGATCATTGCTATTTTTTCCTCAATAGTATTTTTCCTATGGATATATATATATTTAGAATAACATCAATATGTTTATCTCTTTCCCAAATAGTGGTTTGAATATCTAGAATATTAAATCTAAAAATTTTTACTTCGTTCCCATACTACCATTTATATTTATCATCATTCCTAGTTTATTTCACCATTGTTTTTTTATTTAAATTAAAATGAAAAATATAGAAAAAAATATTATAAAATCAATATATATTTTTCATTTCAATAAATGAGAAAATATAATATATTTATTCATAAAATATAGAAAAATATTTTTTTAATCATATTAATAACTAGATAAATAATTATTATAATATATTTAATGATTTTATCAATTTGAAACATCACAAAACACAAGTTGCGATAGTTCGAAAAAGAATTAGTCGAACCATACAAAACAGGTTTATATAACATATTTTTAATATTACATAGATCTATTAAATCCATATATAGCATCAGTATACTCAAAATAATATCATATTATTATTACTTGATCTTTGAATCTACATATTTAATAATAGATTCCTAGTTGAATAAATAGTTTATTTATACATAACCACTTAATATTTTTATCCACCTAAAATACTTATATATTTCAAGATTAGTACCATTTATGAAGTAAAAACATCAATTTAACATTACAAGGTTTGATCCTTTACCAAAATCTCAATAATATATTCCTATTTAAAATTATAATTTAATATTATAACCACCTTTCAAAAATATAGTTTACTCATATAGGGCTCCCTAATTAGGATGAATACTCAATGTATCTCTAAAAATATAATTTTATCAAATATCGTCATTTATCTTTAACATATAACAATTAATTAACAACAAATGGAAACCATTTTATCAATGAATTTTCTATAATTTCATTTAACCCAACATCTTCCTCTTTAAATTCTTTTTAACATAATTCTAACATTTACCAACATGGATTCCAATATGAATAACCCTAGTTCTAATATTTTTACCCTTTGGGTTTGTTGGAGATCCATGCTAAATTTTTGAACTCTATATGTTCCATTAAATATTTTTTGTAATAGAATTACTCATATATCACTCTAAATCTATATGATTAATCTAGATGTAGAAAAAATTGATATCAAGTGTGAATTCAATGCCTCAAAGTATACCTATAAAATCATGATCTAAATAATCATTTTTAACCACTAAAACACAAAAGACTCCCCATTTTCTCATGTATCCTTATTTATCTTCCTTGTAGATTATAATTACCACTATATATTTTATTAAAAATATCCCTTATATGGTAGATTTATAACCCTTAATTCCAAAATTCTTATTTGTCTCTACATTTTAATCTTAATCAATTTAGATCCAAATTTTCCGGTACCATACAATGTTACTAATTTCTCATTATTTGAAAGTAAATAAATGGTAAGACCATCCATGCATCAAACAAAAATGATAAAAAGTATAAGAATATGGGGAGAGGGAATTTTTAAACCTACTAAATCCAAGGGATGTGGTCGAATGTCAAGATTCAACGGATGCTTCTCAAACATAATTATAAGCAATAGCATATTGAAAATATTTATAACTCTTTGATTCATTATAATGAACTCTACTATGGAAACTCTTTGATCCACTTTCTATTTATTTAAATTCTATTGTATTTCAATATTCCTCCTCATTAATTATTTTAATGTGATTATCATTAAATATATATAACAAATTATCATAATAGATATGAAATGTTGTACAAGTTTTTTAAAAATTAAAAAAAAACTTTTTTTTCATTGATATCAATTGTATATATTCATTTTTTAATGGAATATGTTTTGTTTCATACATACAAAAAGATCAGATCTCTTATTTCATGTTGATTTATCCAATGTATTGAAACTAATGAATCTTACACACATGAATTTTCTATATATAGTGTATATAGAACAATCTACATCTAAATATACCAATAAATCCCAATATTTTTCTTTATCAATCCCTAAATAATAATCAAGGGTACCTTGGACATACCTCATTATTATTTTCATTATTTTTGGATATTCAAACTTTGTGTTAATTTGAAACCGACCCTTCAAAAAAGTATTATATAAAATATTCAGTCCTATTACTAATAAATATAATAATCTTCCATAAATTATTTAATAAATTTTAGTATCTATATATATTATTACTTTATGATTCCCACGTTTGGTTCTAACTAATATTAGAGTTGAAACTTATTTTCATTCAAACTTATTTATTAACTAACTATCACAGTTTTCCTAGGAAATAAAAATATATTTCTTCATTTTTCACTTTTAGCCTTAGGAAATATACAAACACACTAACCATGGACATCTCAAAATCTATTCCCAATATGATAGTTAATTCATCCACTAATTTCATCTGGAATCTAATAAAAATGATATCTTTTTCATAAACCTGAACCATAATCTTCTCCCCCTACAATGATTTCACCTAGAGGTTATGGTTAACACCTCCCCACATAAATTACATTTTCATTGTAACAACATAATTTTTTTTAAAATAATAATATATTCTTTTTTATGTACAAAATTCAACACTGAGTATAAAATTAATAGTGATATACTATTATAATTTATTTATCTAGATATGATTGTTATAGGCTAACCCTCGGGTTGGTATATATGAATAATGTTAACTAAATAGTGAATTATATATGGATATGTTTTTGTTTAAAATATATTTGATGATTAATTCTTAAGAAATGAGAACTCAATTTTACAAAAATGATCATTTATGAATAAATTAGTCAATTTTTAGAAAACTGATTTATATGTGATTATAATTTTTATCAATATAAATTAAGTTATTAACTATAAATGAATTTTTTTAATTAAAACTATAGAAAATATATTCAATAAAAAGATTTATCAATCATATAATGGTGTTTATGAGATAAGAAATGAGTTTGAATTCATTTTATACTCTAAAATTACATTTTCATAAAAAATGATTTTACTGTAGTTTCATCATGGATATTATAGATAATTTATGAAACTTTTAGAAATTTTATTTGATAAAATGGATATAATTTTTCAAATCATAATTTTAAAAATAATCAAAATATTTTTTTTATTTTTCCAAAGAAGGTTGCTTTTAGGGTGATTAATGAAAAATATTGATTTTGCAAAAGAAGTATCATTTCATTTATTATTATAAATATAATTTAAATTTTATTTTTATTTTTTTAAGTAAAATAGTTTTAATTTTGTTATAAGTAATCCAATTATTTATTTTGGAATCAAAATTATACCTGATTCTTGTAATAATCGTTTTTATGCCTATAATGGGTATTTTTCTAAAAATTGTTTTCCATTCAATTTTATTCACATATATTAAAATCAATTTATTACCAATTATGGAAATTGAAACATAGAAAATGGATTCCATATTTTTAATAATAATATTCAATTTATATCATTTGATCGATTTCACTTTGAGTCATAATGAATAGTAACCATGGTATAATTTTATCACTATAGTAAATGGTAAAATGGGTTATTCATTGTTGAAACTCTATAATAAGATCTAAAAGTCTCTAAAAACATTCCTTTATTTCATTTAATGTGTTTAAATATGCAGTAAATATACTATATTTCAAAATATTTCATTATGGTACCACGTTACATTGATTACAACCATTATTTTCTCTTATGTTAGGAGTATTTAAAAAATGTTACTCTCTCCCAATTATTATGTTGTAATGATATGGATATAAATAGAAATTATATATTAATGAATATAGATACTATATTATTTGAATAAAAAACAATACTAAAGATAAAAAAATTACCATTATTTTTAGTGACATTATAATTACCTATAACATTTACCCAATGCCGACGTTGCTCTTGTGCAAGAAGTAGAAAAATAAAGTAAATAATTAAGAAAACATTAAATTTGATATTATTTGGTTTTAATTTTGTTCCCTCTTTTATTTTGAGGATATTTATAAATATAAATTTCAATAAAAGGTTTTTATATTCCAATTATATTTTTATCATGATGCCTTTAAATTCAAATGTTTGGAATAATCTTGAAAATTACATTAAAAGGTATTGAATGTTTAAAAAATATTTAAAATCATTATAAAATGATAAAAATCCTATAATAACTAAATTAAATGTATCTTTTTATAGTATATCATTAAATTAACATGTATGTTTGACCTGTATGTTTTAAAATTACATTAATTACTCTTAGAGATTCAATTTTTTTATCATAGTTATGGTTAAAAGGCGTAATGACGGGAATAACGAGGGGGAGTTAAACTCTAAGATAAGGTATAAAAGGCTACATAAAATTGTATAAGTTTTATTATATAAATTTATTTCAACCTTATACTCTCTATCGTTGATGATATATAACTTTATAGTCCATTTACGCGAGTTTGATGTAAGGTATCTATTTTTTGATGGGGTCAGAATTCTTCAACATGTTTTAATTTTTTTTAGTGGCCAGATGAAACTTTATTTTGTGCATTAGAAACTAATAATTAGGGTTTTATTGACACAATTCCTTGTTTTTAATGTTATTTTTAATGTATGGAAAGTGAATCATAGTTCTTAAGGATTTTTGTGTGCATTAGGCCCCATAATCTCTATTTCAAGATAGGGAATACATAATATCATGGTTATATTTGACTGTGTATGCTCCTAGGAGTTATAGTGGGACCCATTTCTACAATAGTAATGGGTTTTCAAAGTCATTCATGTGGGGAAGCAATGTTATTCGTCAACAATGAATTTTTAAAAGAGGGGATCTTCATGGGTTAAGGAGTGTTTAAGAAACCATATGTGTAACAATGTGAAATGTGGTGCTTGGAGAATGAGAACTTTATGATTGGAGAATGTTTAGCTAAAACATGCTTCCAAACCATTCAAGTCATTTAAAATGGTAAAATTATGAGATTTAACCTCCTCAATTTGTCTTCTATTTCTCATTTCTTCTCCATTTCACAAGCAACATATGGGGACCCTCAAATTTCTCCCACTCAATAGGCTTCAGTCTCACTCCCTCATAAGTGATATAAATAAAAAATCATCCGTCTCATTCCAATAATCTCATCAGGGATTTAAAAAATCTCGGTTATTTTCTTAATTTATCTCATCATATTGAATTCAAAATTTTTGTGTTCCCTTTTTCAATATTTTTAGGGCCATTTTCTAAATATTCTATTTCTCTCATTCTAGCTCTAGTTATAGGTTGGTACCAGATGACTGAATGATTATAAATATAAGGTAGGTGTTTATTGTATTTGACTTTAATTTTATGTGTGTTTAAGGGTGTGTGATTTATATTCCAGTTGGGATGACTGGATGATTATAATTGTAAGTTTTCTTTTCATTGAGAATCCCCTTTAATCTTGATATATATACTATAAAGTTTGAGGGAATAATTACGAATTGGGTAAATTACTCCAGTGGTTTATTTTCTTTAATTAATTTTTTATAGATGTTGTCATTTCACAAGAATATAACAGTCATGGCCTCAGCATTGAGGTGGTGTTAATCACCATATATTGAGGTGACATTGTAGTCTAGATAATTTCATGGCCTGAGACATATGGGGTAATGATGATCACCTGGTATAGGATACATTGTCTTCAATACATGAGTTGATGAGGTCTTAGGGATGAGGGAATGGCCCATGTGATTTGAGATGGTGTAGACCATCATGATTTAATGCCATGGTCATCGGGGAACAATGTTATGAATGATGTGTCTTAGCTACTATTGTTATTTATCAATCATTGTTGTTAACGAACATATTTTTAGAGTCATGGGAACATATATTGGCCACATTTTAGAGGGTTCTGACCACTCATTGTGTGTCGAGACCTTTGTGGTTATTGTGGATTAGGAGATGGTATTATCCATCAGATATGTTGGAGATTCTAACTCTAGAAATCCATGTGGATGGTGATGTTCCATCAGTAGATGGTATTGAGACCATTAGTTAAAGGATGAGTCTCATTTTTATGCATATGGATGATGGGATAGGGTTATTAGAGGTAATATTTCACTATGCATTAGGACATCAGGATGTTGAGCCGATGGTGTTTATTTATATTTTAGAGGATGTATTTTGTTGTGCCACGAGATGATGAGTCGATAGGCCAGGGATATTTTATGGGCATGGGTCTGATGGACTAGGGACTTGATGGGAATACACATTAGACATCATTTACCTGATTAATGGTTCTAGAAGTTTAAGTCTGAATGGGGTGTTCGTTAAAAGTTTATGTGTTGAACTTGACGGTTTACCTAGTGTGAATTTCTTTAAGGGATATCTTGGGCACTATTACATGGGTCCTGGAAAAAATATAGAGATACCAATAATGTTTGAATTAGGTGACACTTCCTTATAGTTATTGTGCACAAGGTAAGTGGTTTAAATAATAAATGTGTGTGTCCTTCAATTTATTTATTTATTACATACACAAATATAATTATGGATGTGAGATAGAAACATGTTCATGTTGGAATATTGAGTTCATTGTCACACCGTACATCATCCCCTCAGTATTCCTATAAACTTATTTCTATGAGATTATGTAAGGTATCAGTCTCGGGAGATGGAATATAGTGATTGATTTGTATTTCTTTTCATGGGATGGATGGTTGTGGATCGGGTGGTTCCTTTAAAATAGTTTGGAGTACCATTTTTATTTTTCATTATTATTATATGACTCCAAATAGTCATCCACGATCGAGCATGCGAGTATATTGATTTGAAATTTTGTCAAGATTATCTTTATTATCTACAATTGGTAATGTGACTTTTGGGTTGTTTTTTACTACTGTTTTTATTATTCTTCTACTGAGTTTTATTTATCCTACAATATTATGGAACCTTCTCTCACTTTGTTGTATATATATAGACCATTATTATTGATTCCTATAGATGGTATTTTTTTCCCACTATCACCTAGTCAGACCATCACTACTAGTTTTCATCCTTTGGTATACAGGGAGGCGTGCCTAAGACCCAGCGACTAACTAGCCTGAAGGACTTTTTCAGTGGAAAACCGAGTCAAGATGCTACAAATCGTATAAAAGTTGCTTTCCCCCCTATTGTCTTACTTTTTGGATTATGGTATACCAGAGACTAGAATGTAGTTGGAAATGGGTGAAGTACTTGTGTTTCGGTGGTCATGTCCCCATGCACAAGGGTAAAAGGTTTCAAGGGGTTTGAAATTGATGTTATGATGTGTGAATTTTTTAGTTGATTGATTTCTATATATATGAAACACTAGTGTGTAATGTTATTGGATTAAATGGATAGCTTCTTTATACTGGTATAGTAAGGGAAGATTTATTCATACATTATGGTAGGCACATAGGGTGACAACATAAAAGTATGTTACCATAAATAATTTTTCGGAACCTAGTAAATTCGTAGGGGATTTGGGTTACTTATTTTTTCAATAAAGAATCTAAATAGTTTTTCCTATATATACTTTTTCTATGGTATTCTACTCAGCCATCCTAGGTATATCTTTCATGATGTGACAGATATTTTATTCTATATTTGATAGGTACATAGGGAGATAATATACTCATTCTACTCTATAATTAGTAGGAAGGGATTTTTAAAGGATGTGAGTTTTTTAAAGTGTCAACAATGAAGTAAAAATATGTTTTCAAGATTAAACTTTTTGGTGGAATTCTACTCATCTAACCTAGATTGATATACCTGATATGTGATGACTGGCCCTATTACGGGTAGGAAAGGGGTCATCTTTCTATATAATATGTGTTGTATGACTCTGTTATGGGTAGAGAAGTGTCCATTGGGCAAGATGATTTATGATACCTAACTCTGATATGGTTAGGTAAGGTTCCACGATTCTATATGTCTTGTGGCATGTTTGTGGTATGATATTTTAAGGGTGGTGTGATGTGATTCATATTACAAATTTACCGATATGTGATATATATATTTATATACTATTATGGATATTAGACTTCTCTGTTTGGTATTCAATTGCATTCTATCTAGACAGATTCTGATAGATCTTCAAGAGGGTGGGGATATGGTATTGCATGAGTATGCATGGGATGAGGCCCCTGATAGTCGCGATGAATCCCTATAGGATTGGGATGATCATAATATATAGGTACAGACTTCAGTACAAGTATGTAATCCATATTTGATAGCATATTATAGAACATGTCTAGAATAATATCATAGGGAGATCATTGTTTGGGTCATATGGGTAATTGATAGGGGATATTAGGGATATAATTCATCCAGTGACTATCTGACTTAAGATTTCCATTCATATCACCAACCCTTGTATTATGGTCATGATAGAATATAGGTAACAAAAACCTAGATCAAGTTGGTCCATACCTTTTTGAACAACTTGACAAATCCCCATGCAAGAGGGGGAATATGGTGACCAACATGATTGGAGGACTAGAGAAGTGTTGGTGGGGTGTAAATTTTTATCCAGGTAGGCATGCGTGTCTGTCTTGGATGTATTTCATGGCTAGGTTCTTCAAGAACATATTTTTTGAGATGTTGAGGGTGGATAGAGCCATGATTTGATAAATACGTAGATGGGAGATACACATTTCATGGATTATGTGGCCAATTTCTCAGACCTATCCAATTTTTTACCTGCTATGGTTGGTGATGACATCACAAGGTTGAAGAATTTTGAGGATGGATTATGGCATGCAATCAGGGTTTGGTTGAATCTCTACAGGATGGCCCCATTCTAAGAGGCAGTGAATTATGAGATGATATATGAGTTAAAAATGGTTGTCTAATCTTATTGAAGCCATGTAATATCATCGGATGAGAAACTAAGTTATGCATTATGTTTCCAAAACTAATACTATGAGGGGTATTAGTAGGGTAGTCATGAAATTTATTTTGATATACTACTAAGGAGTGGGTATTCAGTGGTGTTCCCTTAGTTCAGTAAGTCAGCACATTTCAAGATTTAGTGTGAATGGGATCCAAAGAAATTTTGGTCATCTCACATGATTCGGCATCTAGAGTGGTTCTAGAAGAAGAATTCTTAGGAAACTAGGGTCTAGAGACCGAGTCTGACTCAGATATCTACGATAGGACTAAGAGGAGTACCATGAGCTAGTAGTCGTGATTTATCTGCACACGTAGGTCATGGTAGGGATGGAAAGTCCAAATAGTGGGGTTAGTAGTTGGTATCTGTTGTAGCTCTATAAAAAGGTCAATACATAGGAAGTCTGGATTTAGGATAGGTGCACAAAGTTGATCGTGTATCTAAAGATCAGTTCAAGGAGTCGAGGATAATTAGAGGTATGTTCTTATCATAATCATGACACTTTTTTTGGAATTTTCATTTTTTGTTCATGAGGTGCATATGTATTATTTTGGGCTTACCATAAACAAGATAGTCTATTGGAATCAATTATGGTGTGGAAGGGTGAAAATGATTTGGTATTTATTTATGGAATCGTCTACTATGTGTTGCTTCTATGAGTATCATAGGTATTTTTGAACTTGATGAGAATTAATATATGTTTTTATCGATATATAAATTATGCAGGATTATTTTTTGGAATCTATTAACACGCAGGATCTTTGGGAATCTGATGAGATGTGAGATTTTATGGGTTTCATCTATGACAAGGCAATAATTTGAGTACAAAATGAGGTGAATGAATGAAGATACATCTTGGGAGGACCTTCATATATAGGTATGCTTAGAGGCCCATTGGAACTGTTAACTTTTTGGTCAGAAAGAGACAGAGTATGTAATTACAATGATGGGGAGAGCCACTATGGGGATTATCTTATGAATAATAATCAAGGGTGATCAAGTTTATTCCTATGATATGGGTATGTTCAGTGACATATCTTGTTAATGTCGTATATCTTAGGGATAAGCTATCTTTCTGTGTTGTGAAAATAACATTTTGAAATTTTGAGTGGGTAAAAAATTTCAACCACATTGAATTTTTATGTTTGGTGGTCAGACTGATCATTATTTTCGGAATTAGAACCAAATTACAGTAGATTGATAATCCCAAGGCCTGTTTTTTTTATATTCTAATAAGTTTCTAAGGGTTTCAGAGGAGTTTTACATGTTTCAGGTTTTGTAAACTATGTTTTATGAAAGCGCAAATAGAGGAACAATGTTATATTTAACATTGCGACCTCCTTGAAGAAATTGTATGACCCATTTCTACACATGTAATGTTTTTTCAAATCCAGAAGGCAAGGGAACATGGAAATGTGGTACATCTATAATTTTTAAAATATGTGATTCAAATGGGATGTGCACAGTTTAGAAAATGGTGGGCTCAACCACGCACAATGTGGTGTTTGGATAGTGAGCACTACACAGTCAGTGAAGGGTTATCCAAACAATGCGTCCAAACTGTTTGGGTCATTTTAAATTCATAAATTATAAAAATATCCCTCCCCTTATTTTCTTCTTTTCCTCCCACGTTGTCCTATATTTAATGTGTAGAACATGGTGTACTCTCATATTTCTCACCTTCTTTGGGTTTGGCCTAACTCTATCATCTGAGCTCTGAATCAAACTTTTTCACTCTCATAATAAGTGTATCAGTAAGGATTTGATTGCTTTATGCTCCTTTCCTCATGTGTCTCTCTAAACAAACTGATAAATCTTTGAGATCCATTTTTCCCAAATTTCAATGTGTTTGTATGTATCAATGATTTCTTTCATTTAGTCTTATGTTAGAGGCTTATATCTGACAATTTAGAACCTATTATTATAATATCAGTGGTTCTTAGATTTATCCTTAATTTTACGAGTTTATTGGGTTGTGTGTTTGATACATACATTAGGATGAACAATTAAGACAGTAAATAAATTTATAATCTCTTATTTACGGATGAAATTATGATTATGGGATTCCGATGAAAATTCCCTTGACTATTGAAATATAAAATAAGCTGGTTAAGGATCCCTTGACCATCAGGTAATATTAGTCTTGTAGTATTATGTTATATAATTAAATTTTTATATGGCTGAAGTGGTTCCATATGAATGTGATAGTCTTGGACCGAGTATTGAGGTGATGTTGATCACCTGGATTGAGGTAAGATGATCGTCAAGATGAGGGTGTGGCCCGAGATATGTGGGTTGATAATGGTTACTTGGTTGAGTGGACACAGTCTTTGGGACATGAGGTGATGGGGTATTATGATAGGGGAATGGGCTATGTGATTTGAGATGGTTTTGACCATCAAGATTTAGAGACATGGACGTAATGGAGCAATGTGACAGATAATGCGGCTTAGGTACTATTTTTGACTTACACTCCCTATTTTTGGCCAATGTGCAATTGGATTCATATAATAATAGACAGGAATTAGTTTAGGTGGTTTTAACCATTCTTTATGGGTGTAGGCCTTCGTGTTAATTTTATCATAGGTGGTAGTGTTGACCATAAGATGTGTTAAAGGTGATCTCTGTAGAAATCCATGTGGATGAGTATAGACCATTGAAAGATTCTATTGAGACCATTGGGATATGGTGATTAGGCCATAATGTGATAGTGTTGAGACCATCAGATGGCATTGAGGCTCATGGTTATTCTTGAGGCCAATGGGAAGGGATTATTAGAGGGTGGATTTTATTGTGAGTGTTGGTTAGAGTAGTACACATAAGATGGGGGTGAATAAAAATTTCTGTTAAAAAACTAATTTAAAAAAATCCCCCAATTTATCCAATAAATATCTCTTATAACTAAAGTATTAGATTTATAAGAGTTTTGAATGTTCAACTAGTTTCTCAAGATATTGATTAATTCTTAGTTACTACAATTTGAAAGATTGATGAACCCTTTAAATGTAATTTACTAAATCAAAAACAATTATATACACAATATAAGAATAACTATAAAAGTAAAATTCAGTTTTCTAAAATATTTTTAAAAGTAGAGAAAACTAAATTCAGAAAACACAACAGATAAAACCAGAGTTTTAGTCTCAATTAGAGACATAATCATCTACATTGGGTGGTCACCTACCAAAAAAATTTATATTAATAAACTTGATCCACACCCTAGATTGGGTTTTACAATAGAATACAAATCTATCTAGGTCAATAATACATCTACTATAGTTATTTCTGGCAAATAAAATACAAACAGGCCACACATGGACCTCATCCACAATTATATGTGGGAAAATGATGTAGAAAGACTAGTGAGTGAGGATATCGTGTATCATCCAGCTTAGCATGAAAGAAAATGTACGATTATACTACAGACACACACACTTCTTGAAAATTATTACACTATACTCAATAGAGAATAAATAATGAGAGAAGGTTTAGAAATAACTGAGTGATGTTCGTGGTGCTTCTAGACTCCTTGAGTAAATTATATGCGTAATTAGAGCCCCCTTATGAAAAAAACACAAAAATAGGGTGTCGTGGAAGCTATATGTTCTAGATTCTAGGAAGAGATGATGTGCTCTTCGAAGAATCTCTTCGCGAGGGTTTGTTACAAAATATATGTTCAGACATTGGTTCTCATAAAATCCTTATTATTTGTAGTTCGAATGAATTAGTGTTCATTGTATTTTCTACATTCTTTAAATTTTCAGGATCACTTGATATGTCTAAACATGTATTTTCTCCAGTGGTTTCTTTTTATATTCTGCAGAGGTCAACCATAGGTACGATTCATAACATGTGGGATTCCTCTCACCTCATACCATTCAATGAAAATGTCGGAAAAAGGCAGAAAATTTCATTAATATAGTATGTAGTACTATGTTTTATAAATATGACCGTTAGAATTAATTTATAATGTGAGAGTAAGGTAACTTTTCTATATATTGGATGGTAGTTCCTTCTGTCAGTGATTCCTTATATTGATAACTCCTTCTATCAGTGACTCAATCTATTAGTGACTCTTTCTATCGGTGATTCCTTCTATCGGTGACTCCTATCGGTGACTCCTTCTATCGATGAGTCGTTCTATTAGTGAATCCTTCTATCAGTGACTCAATGTGTCGGTATGTTAGTTCATCGATGTCACATAGTATTAGTGACTTTTTTTTATCAGTGAATCAGAACTATCAGTGACTATGTCTTGTATCTGTCAATGAGTCATTCTTTCTGTTGGTGAGTCATTTGATATATTAGTGAGTCGAACTATTGGTGAATCATTTTCTATATGGTGATTCATTCTATGTCTTAACTATCTGCGACTCAAACATATCCATCTTGTATATTTAACTGACTTATAGTATAAATATCATCATAATTATGTTGAATTAATAGTTAAACAAATATAAACATAATTAAATGATTTTAAACAAACTATCCATTATTTGACATAAGTGAACATGATTGGGAATGATATATTATTATTCAAATTAGAGAAGGCCTAAAATATCTCCCTTTTAGATGACCATAAACCACAAAATTATAAAGTACAATTAGTTGATTCATAATGATCAAAGTAGATATTCTTCTTACTATCTTCATTGTTAAACTAATTCATACTGCTATAATTATTCTTCTTTTCACCCCCTTTTGGGATTATCAAAAATTGTAAATGGAGTATGGAATAAAGATAAAGTAAGAAAATATAAAATTAGATCATGAAAAATACTAGATCTCATTAAGAATTAAATTTATATGGGTGATTAAAGGGGAAAATACACTAAAGATGTACAAAAAATCATCCCTAAAAACCAAGTTATCCAAATTGTGACTTTTTCTGCACAGAGTGTTCCATCACTAACTTCCCCTTATTTATTGTTGTAGGGGTAACATAAATAGATATAGAATTACTCGATAGAGGTTCAGAATGAATTATGAGATAGGGAAAAAGGAATTATAGTAAGGACTAAATGGGACAAGTTGGGACTAGTTGATGAAGGAGGGTCAATAAGCTAAAAAATGGCAGGAAGAATCTTCCTGAAAGCTTGAGCAGGATTCATTATCAAATAAGAAATTCTGTTAGAGGTATAGATAGAATGTTCCAAAGGAGGTCTAATAGGAGTGGTAGGAGAAGAACAATCATAATACTCTATAAATGAAGATAATTCTTGAGAAGCTTTATAAAATACAAGATTATCACTCCACCATACTGTATAGCCTTTGTGAAATCATAATTATTTTTAATGTAATAAGAAATGGTAGGAGTAAACCCCTTAATTAGCTTTACCATATCTCTAAAGGCTCAGGTCACTAGAATAATTCTCATGTTCTCAATTAAAATCTTGAAGTGACTGTCTAGATGATGATTTGTGTATATACTCCTAATGTAAAAATATACTTTAATGGTGATTTACTAATGAAATGTTTCAGCCTTATCAGTATAAAATGAGACCATGTTATTGATATGATAACTATTCTGCCTAATTTTTTATAGAAATTTATAATCAGTTCCATCAATCATGGTTCCCATCTCCTCTCTAAGGATAGTCTTGACCATCATTACGTCTGGTGGGTGAGATACAGAAGCTCCTAAGATAGAATCCCCTTTCACAGTGTCTTTCACATATTTCCTTAGCTGTCTCAAAATTTCACTATCCAAACATCCTGTTATAGATTGAATTTATTCCCTTACCACAGTTCCAATCACCACACTCTTTGAAGATGAACAGGTAGAACCTAGAAGGGTGGAGCTACATATGATGAGTCATTATGCATTGCATCCTTGACCGTAGGATTTAAATGGGAAAAATTATGAGTTACAGTAGCATTATTAATATGAGATTCAGTTGATATTCCATGAATTTTCATATATTGTTCTATGGTAGATTTGTATTCACTAAGAAGTTGGCTAACAATAGCTATAAGCTTAACTGTTTCATTAGAAAACTCCTAACTAGTTGTCTCAACGCTTCCATAACTGATACCCACTAAGGATAGATCATGGAAACAGCTCTTTCTACAATCATGTCTTCATCATTTTTACTAAGTGGTACTATAGGTGTAGTTTGAGCATAAGGTACTGATCTCACTAAAGATAACCTTTCATTCATAATGTCTTAAAAATCTGATTTGGTTATATAATCAACTAGCACTCAAATTACTAAGGGTGAATAAGTAAAAGAAGATGAAACCGTTAAAGATTCCTCAACTAATGATCCTTTTAACAAAATTATCCTCTAATAATCCTCTAAAATTAGACAATAGAGACCAAGATAAATATAACTATAGAATGTTTCCCACTCAGATAACACATATGCATCCATAGGAGTGAGTGTATCAACTCTCACTTTCTTATTTTGAAGCTCTGCCTCAATTTGCGATCTCTTTATTTATTGCTACCCCCAACATGAGTTCTACCTATAACATACACCAACTAAGTTACTGGTCCTACCAATGTTCTTTCTGCATTACCAACCTCAATTAATTATTCATCCTCAACACCAACTTCTCCTGGACCAAGAGGTTTTAGAATATATTCCTGATTGTCCATACTGTCCAGTTCTATATTGGAACCCTGATAATCACTGGGATAATCAAAATCACAGTCACATTCAACAATTTCATTACTGTCAGGCTCAGGTTCATCTCCTTCTCATTCATTATCACCTTCTTCACATATATCACTAGATTCAACATCCCCTTCTTCCTCATGATCATATCCCCATTCACATCCACATTTATCTTCTTCTCTTTCAACTTCTTCTTCTTCTCTAGATTCCCCATCTGAGTCAGTTGATCTACTTTCATATTCCACCCTACCCGACTCTTTACCCTCATCATCGAAATCATAATCATAATCATCATCAACAAGACAAATAGGTTCCTTGGATAGTAGAGCTAGAGGTGGACTAACTGGACCATATTACATTCCCCATGGACATTCAACAATAACTGGGTCACTCCTATCATCTATAGGAGACACTTATTCTCTTGAAGATTCAGTTTCATCTTTATCATTATAAAAAAACCTCATCATCTTGTCCTAGACGAAGATAATTCACATCTCTGAGCCTTGTAGGATGATCAAAAAGATTGAAATTTCCCTATATCTTCTCATTATCTTCGACCATATCCCTCTTCCAGGGATTCCAATCTATCTTCGTTCTCTTACAAATATCCTTACTTAGGCAGATACAACTACAGGAAAAAATAGTTTCTTTTTTCTAACCTACAACCCTTTGACATTTAGAATGGTAGATATCACTCTTAGATAGAACAAATAATTCGTCCTAAAATATGGCTTTATCATCTCACTGATAGGGACTATCAAATACCTACACATATATACCTCATATCCTTTCTTCCGAAAATACAAGCTGTATACATCCAGGTATTTTAGTGAGAAAACATTATTCTTTCCTGGTACATAACTGATTATGGATAAACCCATATAAACGTTTACTTTCTCCATCCAACTATGAAGCTATGTGCCTTATTTTTTCATTTTACTATTCATCTCCTACAATGTTGTCTCATAGAAAAACAACTGACTAATGGGTGGACTAATTCTTGGGTAGTCATCGAAGACTCATTCATGTTGTACATTGAGGCATTATTCCCAATTACTTGATGAAAAAGACAATATCATTCCATTCACTACTGATTTAATCCAATAAATCTCACTAACATCCATGATAAAATCAGCATGAATATAAAACTCATGAAAATGATTGGGGTTATTCATCCTTTCCTTCTTTTGAAACCAATCTCGGCACCCTTGAGGTTGCAACACTCTTAACAGAAGATACTTACTAGATAATAACCATTTTGTAAACACATCCTTTTATGGTATTACCATAGGGTTCATAAGACCTAGATTAATATTCTTGGTTTTTATTGAATCTCTTTTCATCCTCTGAGTAGGTTTTTCTTCTTCATCAGATCCTTCGAAGACGTGATTCACTCTATCCATTCTAAGGGTTCAGTTGAAGGTATGAAGGTAAAATTTCAAAGGTTAAAGATATCAAGGGTGGGAGTGTAGGATTTGGTGTTGAAGAGTAAAAAATATGAATGATCGACTTAATATTATAATTTTGGGATTCATAAATCATAAATTGAGTAAAGTTATTTAAAATAAAATGAAATAAAATGTTGCATCATTTTTGTAAAATAACACAGATAAAGACAGTTGGTTTCATCCGTGAGTGGAAAACTATGAGACATTAGTGTTAGCATTAAAAAGGCATTGTTGGTGTTAGTGAGACAATAGTGTAAGTTAGAAAATGGTGTCAGTGAGACAATGATGTTAGTGAGATATTAGTGTTGGTGAGACAACGGTGTCAGTGAGACAAAGGTTTCAGTGAGAAATTGGTGTCAGTGTTGGCATGAAACTATCAGTGTGACCATGTCAGTGTCGAGATGACATTTTCAACATGAAAATGTAGGTGTCGGAAAGACATTGTCAACATGATAGTGTTAGTGTCTGCATAACATTTTCTACATGACACATTCGGGTTCAACATGACATTATCATTGTCCTATTGGTGATACATCAACATTATGTTTTAACAAATATTTATTAATAGTATGTACTTACAAATTAATAATCCCTAATTATTGTGTGATGTAACTCTTCCTACCAAAGTTCAATGTCTTAGTGAATATATTATCAATATAATGTTTTGTTCCAATACATTTTGGAGTTATATTACCTTTTTTATAATGATCTCTCGAAAAGTGATGTATTACATCAATATGTTTCTTTCTAGATTGGGAAATAAGATTCTTTGATATATTAATAACTCTTGTATTATCACAGTTTATAGGGATATGTCTGAACTGATATCAATGATCTAGAAAAGTGTGTTTCATCCAAATAATTTGTCCACAACAACTACCTGTAGCTATGCATTCAGCATTGGTAGTAGATAAGGCAAAAAAATTCTTTTTACCACACCATTATACTAAATTGTTTCCCAAAAATGTCACATGTTCCAGATGTTCTCTTTCAATCTAACTTTCTACCACCAAAATCAGTATCAGAATAAATATATGAATCAAATGATGGTCTTCTAGGGTAGAATAATCCTAATATGGTAGTATACTTTAGGTATATGAGAATTATTTTAACAACCTTAAAATGAGATTCTATAGGATTATATTGAAAAAATTCATACATACACACACTGAACATGATTTCAGCAGTCATTTTGACTAGACTTTCAACCATTCTTCTATAGGTTGTTTGATAAAAAAATGTAAAATTTTTATCAAGATCCAGTTTATAGGTGATACTAATTGAGGTATCCATAATTTTTGTACAACCATTGCCAAAACCATTTAAAATTATTTTATTATATTTACTTTAATTTAAAATAATATCTTATTTGTTTTGAAATTTTTTAAATCTATGAAAGAATTTGGGTTATCCCATTAAACTCATTTTAATCTCACTTTGTATCATTTTTAAAAAATAAATACATTAAAAATATTTAATGATCTGAAAATAATATCATCAGTATAAATTGGATCTACTAAAACATCTTTATAAATAATTTTTATAATGAGAATAGGATCAAATATACCTTTTGTAAAACCTTTAGAAATAATAATATTGTGGAGCATATCATACCATGCTCTTGGAGCCTTCTTAAAACCATATAGAGCATTTGTTAATTTAAAAACATGATTTGGAAAATGAGGGTTTGTAAAACCATAAGGTTGTTCAACATAAATATCTGCAAATGTATACCCATTTAATAATTCACATTTGACATCCATTTGATATAGTTTAAAATTTAGATGACCTACATATGCTAGTTGGATTATAAAGGCATCATGTCTAGAAATAGGTGAAAAGGTATCTTCATAGTCAATACCTTCTTCTCAACTATATCCTTGTACAACCAATCTATCCTTATATCTCAAAATGGATCCAGATTCATCAACATTGTTTCTATAAACCTTGTTAGTGCCTACAGTCATGGTGTCTTTAGGTATATCCTTTAGATTCCAAAAATTATTTATTTCCAACTAATTCAACCCTTATTGAATTAACATTTCCCAAATTTCATCATTTATTTCATAATTAATGTTTTTAGGTTAAAAAACGATAAGAAGGTCTGATGATCAACTTGGTTTCTGAGATATGATTCAGTATGTGTTCATTTATCTAAGTCCACAACTACATCATCTAAGGGATGATTCTTAAGGGTTCTAATAGATCTACAAAATGAAGGATCAGTTATTTAAGTTCTTACATAGGATTATGTTCAATATGATTTGAGTCTTGAGAATATCCCGAACATTAGGATTTAAGAGATTTCTTAACAGCAGGATCCTGATATTTGGCATTAATGTAATGATTAGACAAATTATCCTTAATATTTTCAATACGGACTCTAGATTCATGTGTATGAATTTCAACAAATTTGATATGAAATGATTCATCCACATATTGGGTTCTTTTATTAAAAACTCTATATTCATTACTATAGGTAGAATAGGAAACGAAAATTTTATCATTACATTTGGTTGAAAATTTGTCAAGATTTTCCTTAGTGTTAAGAATATAAACATTACAACCAATTACTTTTAAATAACTAAATTTTGGGATTCTATTACTCCATTACTCAGTGGGAGTTTTCTTAATAATTCGTATAATTAAGGAATTGTTAAAAATATATCATGCTATATATATAGATTTAGTACAAAACTAAATAGTTAAGTCATACTCATTAAGCATTATCCAGAATATTTCATGTAAGGTTCAGTTACTTATTTCTACAACTCCATTCTGTTTGGGTGTCCTAGGAGTAGAGAAGCTATGATTAGATCCATTTTGTGAGGAAAAATATTTAAACTCCTGATTTTAAAACTCATGCTCATGGTAACATCTTGAGGATTTAATTTTAAGACAACTTAGTTTTTCTAATATTCTAGCATACATAGTGAAGTAAAAACAATATTAACTCTTATGAGATAAAAATAAGGTCCAACTATACCTTTAGAATCCATCTACAATAACATAGACATAGAAATTCCCATTATGACTTGATACCCTAGATTGTCAAAAAAAATCCATGTGAGCCAACATGAGTGGTTGAGAAGTTTAAACTTTGTTCATTGTCTTTAAAGATATTTTGTGATATTTTAAATTTTTGAAAAGGATTTCTGTCTTTATTTTTGGGAAATCCTAGTTTGATTATATGCCCGACTAACCCTTTCCTTGTATGATTTTTATGTGAGTGATTATTAAAGTGGTTGAATCTCCAATGAAAAATCCAGGACTCTCTATGAAAACACTTAAGAAATAAATGTTTTTGACATACTAAAGAATCTACGTTCATAGTGTAAACATTTTTATTTTTAAAAATAGTAAGTACTAACTCATTTAAAATTAAAAACAGTACAATAATTATTGCCAAATTTAACATTGAAACCATCATTACAAAACTGAGAGATAGTAAGAAAAATGTACTTTAATCCATCAAAAAACTACTTTAGAAATTAAAATTGAATTATAGTTTCTGATTTGACCAAGGCCAGTTATTTTTATTTTAGCATTTTCACAAAAATTGGAATTCCCACCACCATTCATTATAATATTCATTATTCCCGAGTAGTCCCATGTCTTGTGTCTTGAAAAACCAATATCCAAGTACCATAAGCTTTTACTTGGGCCTTTTAATCATGCTTCATACAAAAACAATTCAAATAGAAAAAACATTTGATACCAAGACATGTTTGGGTCTAGTAATATTAGTAATTAATGATTTGGGAACTCATACTTGCATCATGATTTTCTTATAGATATTTTTTATGAGTATTAGAAAAATAAACACTATTTGGAAAGGAAAAACTTGAAGCAGTAAAATATTTTCCACTGCTAGTACATGAAGCAAATATCTCAAATCTAGGTACAAAGATTAATTTTATATTTTGACAAAAAATAGTTTTAAAAAAATTAATTTTTCCTTGTTCATATCATATACTAATATCATATTTTGGTGTATCCAGTTTACCAGGAACTTGAGTAAGAGTGTTCATTCCATTAGTACAATTTTCTAAATCATTTTTCGACTACTCATATAATAATTTAAGATCATTTTTTTATGAAATAGATAATTCTTATATTAATCTGTAGTATGCTAAAATTTAATATTAAAGGAAAAAAATGTTGTTTAATCAATACATTATATTTACCTTTTAATTCATTGAACGCATCTTAAATAATTTTTAACTACTCAAAATTTTCCTCATTTTTCATGTTTTCATATTCAGGTTCATCTCTATAATAAAAGTAATTTTATATAGGAGATTCAAGGGTAACCTTAGAAGTGTTTTTCATGAAGAACATGTTAGCTTTGTCACCTTTCTCATCATATGAATACGCTAAATCACTAGATGTATCCTCAAAATCACTCCATGTGGCCTTTATTTCAATCTTTTAACTTTTATCCTTGACCTTATATTTTTTCTTAGACATTAACTTAAAACAGTCTGACCTTATAGGTCCTCTTATATTTAGTTCATAACAGACTATCTTATTTGAGTTATCACCTCTATTCGATTCATTTTTTCAATTTCCCTTGTTGTTATATTTTACATTATAGTTGGGCTTCCAAAATAATTTTTTATTTTGGTAATTTTTTAAAAATTTTATATCTAACTGAGCCACTTAGTCATTACTTTTATATGATGATTCATCGTTCCTTAAAAAATTATAAAGAGTGTGTTCCTTATCCTTTTCTTTTTTTAAAATAATTGGCCTTGAAATCCACAAACATTCTTTTTGGTTCACCATCCTCTCCTTTGTTGACCTTCAATTTTACCTTGTACATCATCTTTTTAACTGTCATTTCCTTTACTAGAAACTTACCGATATCAAAAGATTTTATTATTGACACTGAGGTTCCTCTCCATTTTTTGGTGGACATCTGAGATTTTGCATGATTTGTTCTTTGGATATAACATCCATTACAAAAGAGATCATAGTGTTCACAATATCATTAAACCGGAGATACGTGTTAGAGATAGGTTCATCAAGCATTATCTTAAATTTTTCATATTTTATAATATATTTATTAAGTCTTATATTTTTAACATTAGTGTTTCCTTCATGTGAAACAACTAGAGTATCCCAAATTTCATGGGTTGTTTTAACTAAAAAAAATATTGAATTCTTCATCTCTTAAAGAACAATATAAGGAATTCATTGTTTTTCCTTTATTATACTAAGATAACATAGATGGTTCATCCCAAGTATTTTGAGCGGTCGAAGGTATGTTATATTCATCTAGAATTGAAAACCAAATTTAAAAACCCATACTTTCTAAATGCATTTTAAACAGCATTTTCCACTACGCATAATTGTTTTAATTGAAAAATGGAGTTTTGTTGGTGTAACCACCTTCCAATATAGTATCAATAACAATGATTAATGAAAAGGTTTTTTTAATGATCTAAAAATGTAGAAATAAATTAAATTTAGAGATCTTTAAAAAAACTGTAAATTCATAGTTGATGAGAGTTGAAAAAATCAATGAAAATAGGTGATTAAATATCAATACTCTAATACCAAATGTTCATCAGAGTAAGACACTTAGGTTGGGTGTGAATTCCGTTCCTTTCAAAATTTATGTTAAAATACCAATTTAAAAAAATCCCAAAATTTAAATTATAAATACCCCAGTTAACAGAAGTAGTAGATTTATACAAGTCTTCAACGTTCAATTAATTTATCAAAATATTGCATAATTATAAGTAATATCATTTTGAAATATTGATATAACTTTTGAATGTAATTTACTAAATTAAAAACAATTATGAACACTATCTATGATTAACTATCAAAGTGAAATTCAGTTTTCCAAAATATGTATAACAACATAGAAAACTAAATTTGGAAAACAAAATTGATAAAACATGTTGTTCGGTCTCAATCAAAGATTTTCTCCTCTCTACTTGGTGATCTCATGCCACCATGCAGTTTATATCAATAAACATGACTTGTAACCTCGATTAGGGTTCAAAGCATCATACAAAGATATCAAGGTCAACTAGACCTCTACCACAATTATTTTTGGAAAACAAAATAAAACCAGGCTATACGTGAACCTCTTCCATAGTTATACATGGTAAAAATGATATAGAAATATGGGTGAGAAAGGATATCATTTATCCTATAGCATTACACGACTGAAAGTGTGTGATTATACTAAAGACACAGACACTTCTTAAAAAGTAGTAAAACTATACAAAAAAGAGAACCAATAATGAGAGAAGGTTTAGAAATCTATGAGTGATGTTCTTGATGCTTACACTACTGGAATTGGGGTTTTCCCAACACTTATATAAAAACAGATTGCTTAAACCATTGTTATATAATAGGTTACCAATGGTTTTCTTAAACCATTGGTAAAACCTTGTGCAGGACACCCTTTACAAATGGTTCACTATAACCATTGGTAAAGGTGTCTAAATTTCCCCCCATTACAAACGGTTCTTGAAAACCGTTGGTAAATGTTTTCCCCAATAACCCTACGTGACCCTTCTCCCCTAACCCATTTAGACAGAACCCTAATTTGACGACACCTCTCCCCTGTGATTAGAGCAACTCTCCCCAATTCAGACAGAACCTCTCCCCCATGATCAGAGCACCTCTCCCCCATTCGGACAACACCTCTCCTGGGATCATATCGGTTCCTCCATCTGAATGGTTGGAATCTCTACTTTTCCCATCCATGCTGCTGAATCTTCATCTGAACCATCCCAATTTAGGTATTTTCTTAAGTGGTGCCTTATTTTTATTGTTATATATCAAATATTTCAGTTTTAACTTTTGATTTTGATGTGTATCTGTTTTTTTCGATTTTGATTTAGCCTAGAAAACCCTTTTATAATTTTTTTCCAGAACCATAGAAAACCCTTTTAGATTTTTTACCTGTCCCTTTAATTTAACATATCATTATATTAAAATGTTATATAAATACACTGGATAATTATAGACCTCTCGGTAGTCACCTACATGAATTTTATCTCACACATTGTTCGAGATGCCATTGGGTACCCGGATAAACTACATGATTATATTTTTAGATAAGGAGATTCACCATTTTACCGATGCATGACTACTCAGATGACATATAATGGAGCATGTAGCAGATGATTGGGTTATATCTCAAGAAGATAGGTGAAATTTTAGAATTTATTGAGCCTCTTTCATAGTACTACTTCTTACTTGTTATAATGATGCTTTTTTCATGATACATGACATACATTACCATCATTCAGTTTATGATTATGTTATTAGATGGTATTACTGATTTGGATATTTTCAATCATTTCCAATATTTTCCCATTTTTATATTTCTTATAATTTTTAACTGATAATATTAAAATTGTGCAACTTAGGTAATGAGGGAATTGTCCCCCCCCCCAGACACACCAAAGGCTCTCACTATTAGTCAATAACATTTGGTATTTTGGAAGATGTTCTTGAGGCCATGTGACCATCTAGGATTGGGTCACTAATGAGTGGCATCCTAGATTGGGATGTAAAAATTATGAGATAACCTTTTTATATGTGTTTCTAATCAAATCAATACATATACCTATTGAATTTCCCTCTCCAAAATCAATTGGGACATGATTCAATGAATACAACCTACAAACCTATGATCTATGACCCCAAACCTATGATTCTTTAATCCACAGTTAAGGTGAAACTTGTTGAGGCCATAACTACTTTTGATGTGATCCTGTTCCTACTCCTCATCCTGTTCTCCCTGAAAAAGTTAAAGTATAAAACTCGTGTACTCTCAACAAGACCCTTAATGATTTTGTATTCCTTGATCCACATTCAATATCTTACCAAGCGGTCCCTAAATATAGGTATTAGAAATTATGTATCTTATTTTCTTATATACAATGTATTTTGTTGTGTTTCTTAATATGACTGTCATATAGAGTAATGTGTCATTTATGCTTTTATATAAAGAAAACAACTGTCATTTACCTAAATATTTTTTTGATTGAACTTCAATATTATTTAATTTCTTTGAAATGAATTATTGAAATTTTATTACAAAATAGATAGAAGTTAGATGTACGAAACTGATCGTATTTCACCATATTTTCAAAATAATTTGAACATATTTTTAGATTTTTCATTTGACAAGGCATCAGATAGTGGTCACATACACTTCCCATGTTCTAATTGTGTTGGAAGACCTTGGTTGAGTCGTGATGTAGTTATCTATCATATAACCAAATATGGTTTCCAAAAAAACTATTATGTGTGGTATCACAATAGAGAGAAAATGGAATCTCAAAATGTTGATGATCCAAATGATAGGACTGAATTAGAGAGTTTGATATATGATCAGTTTCCATTTATTCTACATCACGAAAGGAAAGGATGTTCAGCCAACAATATTTTGATACAAGCACACATGATGCGTCCAATGAAAATGATGATGTTGATAGGGTGAAAAAATTGAATGATGCCGTGATGGCTATAGTACATTGACATTGTGGTAAAATGAAAAAGTTGAGATTTGTAATCTGATTTTTTCATGGGAAAACTATGTATGGGATTTCAAATACCACAATAAATTACATTCATACCTTCTTGAAGGACTTACTTCCAGATAATGTAGATATTCCCTCAAACCACTCTATGGAATGGAAGTTAGTTGATGAACTTAGATTCTAAATAAAAAATCATGCTCGCTTGAATGATTTCATCTTATTTTGGGAGGAAACTACTAAAAATGATTGTATCAAATGTGGAACCTCCCGATAAATGCTAGAAGATGATGGAACACCATCTCGTGTGCCAAAAAAAGTAATGTGTCATTTTCCATTAATCCCTAGATTACAAAACATTTTCATGTCTGATGAAATATCAATAAAAATGTGATGGCATGACACCGAGAGAAATAATAATAATGAATAGTTGGTTCACCATGCAGATGGATTTTCTTAGCAGATATTTGATGCTCGATATCCTGAATTTGAAGCCGACATGCGTAATGTGAGACTAGGTCTTTCATGTGACGGTTTTAATCCATTTGGGAATATGCTTACTTCGCACAACACATGGCTGATTTCCATTCACATTTATAACCTTTCCCCATGGTTGTGTATGAAAAATCCTTACACATTCTTGAGTATACTGATATCTGGTCCTCATTATCCCGAAAATGATATATATGTATACATTAAACCTATAATAAAAGAGTTGAACCTTTTTTGGGATGTGGGTGTGCCCACATACGATGCTTGTTCAAAAGACATATTTCAGATGCATGATGCGCTTATGTGGACGATCAATGATTTTTTTTCTTATGCAATGATGTCTGGATGGAGCAAAAAATGAAAATTTTCATTTACTATTTGTATAACGAATACTCAATCGAGAATACTGAAATATCATTGTAGTTTTAATTTTATGGGACATCGACGCTTCTTGTCAATGAACCATTCATATAGAAACAATCATCGAAGATTTGGAAATACCATGGAGACTGACGATCCACCTCAGCGTATGTTAGGAACTAATGTGCATAATGAATTGAAAGATTTCAATTATTCATTTGGTAAGGGTGTAATGAAATCTAGAAGGAGGGAAAATGTTTGCAGTGATACCTATTACAATTGGAAGAAGAATAGTATATTATTTGAGTTGTCGTATTGGTCAACCAACTTGTTACGTCATTACATAGACGTAATGCACATAGAAAAGAATATATGTGAAATTATTCTTTATATTATTCTAAATTTCAAGTGGAATAGAAAAGATGATTTATGATCATAGTGTGACTTGGTAGATTGGGGGATCAGACCAGAATTGCATCCTTTCTGTATCCGTGAAAATAAATGGCAAGTTCCATGTGCTTCTTATGTGATGAAACCTGCTAAAAAATCAATTTCTATAAGTCCTAGAGACAATTAATGTTCCTAATGGCCATTCAAGCAATATATCAAAATTGTTCAACGGAAAAGATTTGACGCTGAAATATTTGAAGACTCATGATTATCGTGTCCTTTTTCATGAGTTGATTCCAATAGCAATCCACCATCTCTTTTCTAATATTGTAAGAGTATCAGTTTTGATTGTGCTATTTGTTTAGAGATCTTTGTGCTTTGAATTTTTATAAATATTTCATACAAAAACTTTTGGAAGAGACACCATTAATTTTGAGTGATTTAGAGAAAATATTCCTTCTATCATTTTTTACAAGCATGTTTCATCTGAATGTCAATATTCCAACAGAAATACATCTTAGAGGACCCATTTCCTTCCGTTGGATGTATCCAACTGAACGAAACATGTAAAAATTGAAATCATATGTTTGGAATAGGAATTATCCTGAAGGTTCTATTGTGAACGATTACTTGGCTCAAGAATGCATGGATTTCTGGTCAATGTATTTGTCTGATCTTACTACAAGAATAAACATACCAATGAGATATGAAGAGGAATATTATGAGGAAATTGAACCCAGTTTTTCATCACTTCCTCAGACTGGAGGAATTTCGGGATCATATACATTGATGACATTAAGCCTTGATGAGCCAGTTATGAAACATTGCACAATGTTTTTCAATTATGATTTGTTCGATGATTATATCATGTAAGTAAATTTCACATGTATCTCTTATCTTATTTATTTTAATTTTAAATATTTTTTAAACTATTATTATTTTTATATATAGGGATTATAAAGAATTGATATATAGAAAGCATCATTCATTATATTTGAGAAGGAAAGAGACTTCGCATAGCAAAGATTTTTCTGCATGGTTGAAATTTAAGGTAAAAATATTTCTATAATAACTAAATAAAAATAATATTTAATTAATTTTACTATTTTTTTTATATTTCAGGTATCTAGTTTTCCTACAGACTCTGTTTTTGAGGAAATAAGTGCTCTTTATTTGGGCGCTAATACCATGGTTCGTTCTTGTAAATCACTTGTGATCAATGGAAACAAATTTAATATCACTGAATGAGCAAGAAACATGGGAACACAACATGATGGTGTTATGCTAACTACCACAATAGACTCTTATAAAATTTCGTCAGATAATATACCTCACTCTAAAAATGTATCTTATTATGGAGTCGTGGAGAAAATAATAATTTTTTATTATTACTCTCATGGTCGAGTCACAATGATGAAATGACGGGGTTTGATTCAATGACGAAGCAAGGCACCTTTATTGATGATTATGGATTTCGGGTCATTGACATGACTTAAACTCTTTCCACGGATGAACCATTGTATCAGCATCAATGGTGAAACATGTTTTTTATGTCAAATATCATCGTCATCTTAAATTCGGTTTAATTATTGATGTAAATGCCATACATTTTTTTGATGATGGTGATGATGAAGTTGACACTATCCCTACTTCAATTGGAATCAATCCGTTTATTACTTATGAGGACCCCAATAGCTCAATTGTCAGAGTTTACTGTGAACCCGAAGTTGTGGTGGGAAATATATGGAATCATATAGTCGTTTTCTCACCTACATGTTTCACCTACATCATTCAGAGTGTGTATCCTAGTACTTACCTTCAATCCACCATAAATATTTGGTTTCATTATGTTTTTTTATCAGAAGTGTTTTTCTATATTTTGTTTCTTGGGTTACACATTATTTATCTGTTTCTAATTACATCCATATTTGTTTTCATTGTTGGAAATGACACCCATTGAATAGATGCGGTAGAAAAAGATGATAGAAAATAATCGTCGCACGACACAGATGGGAATTCCTCCACTCATCCCTGTTATGAGTATTTTATTTCAAATATATTTAATTCAATAACGTATAATATCATCTTTTTACTATTGTGTTAAACTTTTTTTTGGGATCCACCCCTGGACAAGAGATATCTGACAAGAAGCTTTATATTTCTCCTAGTAGAGAGGATGGTGGTAGGATGGGTGGTGTTATAGTTTGACGACCATCAAGTGGTCTTGGTTCTAAGGCCGGTTGTATGAGGGCTCGTGGTGCGAGAGTTGGACGATCCACTGGTCATACTCGATTGGACTATGCCCCTACCGCAGACGTATCTTCTACACCCCATTTTGATCTCGGTGTGTCTTTAGGGACACATGAGATATTTAGGCATTCGATGTTTACACAACCTGTTGTCCTGATGTCTGTTCCATCATCTTTTTTTTCTGGTTCATTATCTCTAAGATATTATTTTCCACCTTCTTCAACTCCTGCTCTGACACAGTATGTGGCTGAGGAGCATAAACTAAGGGACACTCCAACTGTACAGGATATTCCTTCAGCTTTTTCACATCTAGTGACACCCATTAAACCAACTACCACATGTATATTTATATAACTCTAACAAATTTTTCTACCAAAATTTATTTTTATTATATCCTGTACTGATATTTTTTCTTTAATAATTTATTCATATACTTATAGGAGCCAAGGGAGGGGGAGTACTCACTTTCATGCGGTATGGGACCACCAGACACAGTTGAGGGTTCAATACAATGATGATGGATAGATGATTAATAAACCTGGGCAGGAAAGTCGAGTTTTTTTTGACACTATCCAAATAATGTGTGGGCACAAATATGGGTAAAAATCTATTGGATTAAATGTATTATTTTTTTTGTATTTATATGAATTAATATATTGGGTTTCAGCTTTGGTTTAACTTCCCTGATGGTGAAGGTGCACGACCAACACATTTAAAAGAGTTAGGAGAGCTTTGGAGAGCTTCTAATCATGAGTTGTATGTTGGATGGTGTGATAGAGTGGGCACGAAGATAGAGATAGTACCTATCGTGGATGACTTCCGGATATAGAAATATTGCCAAATTATTACCCATTGGGCGACTGCCAAATTTAATGTATTAATACCATTTGAGGTATTTAAATGGTAGTTTTCATATTTCGCATTAATAATATCTTATTTATTATTAAACATTATTTAAGAATCTTTTGAAAAATAAAAATAAAAACACTGGTTCAAAGAAATACCTCCACACTTTAGGGCACACTACTATGTCAGATCATGAGAGGCAGCTGGTAAGATATAGTTGTTTATAATTTTTCATTAGGACTTTCCCTTTTTATTGTTTCCTACTTATATTATGTGATTTATTGAATATTGAATGTAATATTATAATTTCACTTTAAATTGTTTCAATGTCATTAGAAAATAAAAAACTAGAATATTGAAGGACATCACACTCGAGAAATTTTTTTTCTTGAGTAGAAGGAAAAAAGATAGAACTGCGGTTAATGAACCGACACAAGAAAATATTGTAAGATTAAATTTGTTTACATCAAAGTTTAATACCTTTTTTGAAATTTAATAATATATTAATATTTTTAACAGGATTCTTTAGAGGCCCTTGATTCCCAGGAACATGACAATTTAGGGGCACATGATCATTTATATCAGGTTATGGGAGATGAGCACTCTGGTCAAGTATGCTACTAACCTGGTAAGAATATTGTCCTGATGAATTATTGGTCCTCTCCAGGTATCCATTCAAGTACCACTGAGTTGGAACAAGTCAAGGAGCATGCAAGAATGATTAATAAAAGGGTTACATAGTTGGAAGACCATGTTCAAATGAGGGAGAAAGAATTTATGAAACTGATCAAAGCTATATCTTTATCACTTCCACCAGAGGACAACATGTCTTGTCAGACATATATGTTGTATATGGGTGCATTATCCAATGCCTCAAGAAGTAGTTCTAGTGGCCTTCAAGATGATGACATTCCTGGTGATGATGAGGATGTTGAAGAGGATGAGGCTGATGATGAGGATGAGGACGAGGGTGAGGAGGGGGCCGAGGGAAAGGATGGGGCTGAGGAAGAGTCTGGGGATGATGATGATGACGACGACGAGGACATAGAAGGCAGCAAGGATGAAGCTGATGAAGACAGTGGTTATGGTGATGGTGATCAGGGCCAGATTGATCCATTACATTTTAGAATTTAGTATAACTCTTTATTTTTAAACGTGGTTTTTCACTCTGGTATGGATATTATTTAATTCAGTAGAACTCTTTATTTTTTAACAAATATGGAAGTCTAATGATGTTATAATGGTTTATGGGGCTTCTAGGGCTTATTCGAAGCTCGGAACCCCGGTCGGCATCGAAAAACACTATGCCTCATGGTTAGTAAAAAATTTAAGTCCATCCCACAAGGTATCTAACAACTATATAGGGATATATATTAGAACCAATGTGCATGATTTTTCCTAACCATGCACTAGGGGATGCACATCATGCATAATATCTATAGTTTTAGTATAAGATATTATTACTGTTGTTGCACTATTTTCCTATCTAGCATACGAAAAACAAACCAAACACATTCGGATTGTGTTAATACATTCGGAAAAAGATCTATGAGTCATATGTGATGTGTACAAGTCAACCCCCCCTCAATCTGAGGCACGGTGTTGCTGGTATCACTCAAAGTGTCTCTCTTTTGTTTAAAATGGACACCCTTTTAAGTAAATACAACTATCATACATAAAACTGAACAAATGTATTTGGATTGTGTTGATAAATTAGGAAAATGATCCATGGGTCATATGGGACGTGTACGACTCAACCCTGCCTCAGTCCGTGTCACGCTGTGTCTGGTACCACTCAAAGTGTCTCACTTTTATTTGAAATGGAAAACATTTTATGTTAAAACAACAACTAACATATGGAATTCAAACCAAACATATTCGGATTCTATTGATACATTAGAACAATGATCAATGGGACATATGTGACATATAAGAGTTGACCCCGCATCAATCTGAGGCACGATGTTGCTGGTACCACTCAAAGTGTCTCACCTTTATTTGAAATGATCAACAGTTTAAGTGAAAACATCAACTGGCATACGAAAAACCAACCAAACACATTTTTACTTTGTTTATACTTTTGGAAAACTATCCATGGGACATTTTTGACATGTACGAGTTAACCCCACATCAAAATGAGGCACGGTGTGGCTGATACCACTCTAAGTGTCCATATTTTGTTTAAAATGGACAATGTTTTATGTAAAAATAATTGGCATTCAGAAAACCAACCAAACTTAATCAGATTGTGTTTATACTTTAGTAAAATGATCCATAGTACATTTTTGATGTGTAGGAGTCAACCACACATCAATCTGAGGCGCGGTGTGGCCGGTACCACTATAAATGTCTCTCTTTTGTTTAAAATAGACATCATTTTAAGTGAAACCAACAACTGGCATACGAACAACCAAAAAATGCATTCATATTGTGTTAATAATTTAGTAAAATGATCCATGGGACATTTGTGATGTGTACGAGTCAACACCATGTCAATCTGAGGCATGGTGTGGCTGTTACCACTCTATATGTCTCTCTTTTGTTTAAAATGGACATCATTTTAAGTGAAAACAACAACTGGCATATGGAAAGCCAACCAAACACATTCATATTGTGTTAATACTTTAGTAAATATATCCATGAGTCGTATGTGAAGTGTACGAGTCAAACCCGCCTCAATTCGAGGCACGATGTGGATGGTATCACTCAAAGTGTCTCTCTTTTGTTTAAAATGGACATTGTTTTATGTAAAAACAACTGGAATACAGAAACAAATAATATTTGTATTGTATTGATACATTAGTAAAATGATACATTGGTCATATGTGACATGTACGACTCAACCCTACATCAATATGAGTCACGGTGTGGCCGATACCACTCATAGTGTCTCAAATTCATTTTAAATGGACAATATTTTAATTAAAAACAAGAACTGGCATACGGAAAACCAACCAAACGCATTTGGATTGTGTTGATAATTTAGGAAAACGATCCATGGAAATTTGTTACGTGTATGAGTTAGCCCCGCATCAATCCAAGTCACGGTGTGGCCGGTACCGCTCTAAATGTCTCTCTTTTGATTAAAATGGACATCATTTTAAGTGGAAACAACAACTAGCATACAGAAAATGGACCAAACGTATTTGGATTCTGTTGATACATTAGAAAAACTATCCATGATTTATTTTCCATATGAACGAGTCAACCTCGCCGCAATATGAGGCGCGGTGTGGCTGACACCACTTAAAGTGTCTGACCTTTATTTGAAATGATCAACATTTTAAATGAAAACAACAACTGGCATACGGAAAACTGACCAAACACATTCTTATTCTATTTATACATAAAGAAAATGATCCATTGGTCATTTGTAACATGTATGAGTAAACCCTACCTCAATACGAGGCACGGTGTGGCTGTTATCACATTATGTGTCTCTCTTTTGTTTAAAATGGACACTATTTTAACTAAAAACAACTGACATATAGGAAACCAACCAAACATTTTCGGATCGTGTTTATACTTTATCCAAACAATCCATGGGTCCTTTATCACGTGTACGAGTCAACCGATCCTCAATCTGAGGCCTGGTGTGGTCGGTACCACTCAAAGTGTAACACTTTTATTTGGAATGGACAACATTTTATGTGAAAACAACAACTAGTATACGGAAAACTAACCAAACACATTCATATTGTAATTATACTTTAGGAAAATGATCCATGAGTCATATGTGATGTGTACGAGTCATCCCCACCACAATATGAGGCATGTTGTGTCTGATATCATTCTAGCTGTCTCTGTTTTGTTTAAAATGAACATCATTTTACTTAAAAACAACTGGCACCTGGAAAACTGTGCAAACGTATTAAGATTGTGTTGATACTTTAGCACAACGATCCATGGTCCAGCCTCACACAATCCACTTCTCATGTGAGGAACTACTACCCCTATTCTAAAACACATCACATTTAATACGCCAAGGACAACCATATTTTCTAAGTCACACAAGCTCATTGATACACACCCATTATCATTATCACTATATTCAAAGACACCTGCACAAAACCATGAAATTATATTTTTGTTTTGTTTAATTCATTATTTATTTCCTTATTTTGGGTTATTAGCTTCTAATTTATGAATTCAATCGTGTATGTGTTATAAAAAATGCAATTTTGTATGTATTCTTAATTCTGTTGAACATATAATTACTTATTCAGTTTATAAAAATGTATTCATAATTGATTATTAAATTATGTATATTTATAATTATCAGTTTTTAATTATGTATCCTTATTATGTATTGCATTGTATGTATTCTGTAAAATTCAAACAGCAGCACACAGAGCAGGCTGTTGTGTGAATTCTATGTATTGCATTGTATGTATTCTGTACAATTCACACAACAGCACAAAGAGTAGGCTACTATTTGAATTGTACAACAAATCCTATACCAACAGTTTTAAACCATTGGTATAGGTTTTTTATGTATTTTTTTACCAATGGTTCTGAACCGTCGGTACAAAAACATTACCAGCGGTTTAAACAATTTTTATAGGGGGGAATGGATGACTATAAAAGATATGCCAACGGTTTTGAAACCATTGGAATATGTGTTGTATAAGAACTCTATGCCAATGGTTACATAAAACTGTTGGTATAGAGTAGATTTATTCACATATACCAACAATTTATCTCAAATAGTTTGTATATGTCTATTGTCGTGGCTTACTGGGCTACGGTTTCTAAAACCGTTGGTATAATTTATACTAACGGTTCTCCAACCTGTAAAAATGGTTTTCGACCATTGTTATGCCTTAAATTTTTAGTAGTGTTATGGACTCCTAGAGTATGAAATATGGGGAATTTGGATTCCTCTTATGGAAACAGACACCAAAACAGAGTGTCATGGAAGCTCTATGTTTTGGTTTGCCGTAATAGATAAGGTTCTCATCGAAAGTTATCATCACTAGGTTTTTTCCCATGACTGTTGAGAATTTGGATATTAATAAATCCTTCTTGTTGATTATTATAAATAAATATTTTTCATCATGTTTTCTAATTTCTTTCAATTGATGGGTTCACCTGATTTGTATACCCTTATTTTTTATTTAGTGATTTCTTTTTATATTCTATAGAGGTCCATAATATCCATGATTCTTAACATGAGGGATTCCTCGTACATTGTAATGTTCTCTAAAAATGTATTTAAATGTCATAAAAGTTCATTCATATAATATGTAGTACTAAGTTTCATAAATATGATGATTAGAATTAATTTTGAATTTAAGAGTAAAAAAATTTCTAAGTATTGAACAGTAGGTCCTTCTATCGGTGACTCCTACTATCAGTGACTCCTTCTACTAATGACTCCTTCTCTCAGTGAATCCTTCTACATGAGACCCCTTATATCAGCAACTCCTTTCGGTGAGTCGTTATATTATTGAATACTTCTAATAGTGACTCAAAGTGTAGGTATATCAGTCCATCAGTATCAAATACAATTAGTGACATTATCTGTCAGTGAATCAAAACCATTAGTGACTCATTACTGTATCTTTTAGTGAGTTGTTCATTTTATCGGTGATTCATTTATTCTGTCGGGGATTCTATCTATCGATGACTTGTTTGTTCTATCAGTGATTCATTCTTTGACTTAACTTTCAATGACTCATACATTTCTATTTTATCGATTAACATAACTTTTACTAGTAATATCAACAAGATTATTGTAAAGATATATTTGAAGATAGATTAACCTAATTAATCATTTTTGAGCTTAACAAGCCAATATTTGACATGAATGAACATGATTGGACATGATTTGTGATTATTAAAACACGATAGGTCCTATGATGCCTCAGGATGTTATGTCGATGAGACAACGGTGTTTATTTACTTATTTAAGCACATACATCTTGACACCTTAGGAATTCATGATAAGATCAAGTGATAATTTTCAGTGCTTTGGTCCGATGGACTTTGGACTTGTTGGGCATGTTGTTTGTACATCAGTTAAACAATTAATGGCACTGAAAGCACCAATTGGAATAGGGTATTGGTGACATGATTATTGGTGGAACCAAGGGGTTCACTTGGTACGACATTCATCAGGTGATTCCTTTGGTACTAATAAATGTGTCCTATCAACTAGAGATACATTTATATATATAAAGACATCTATAGTATTCCAAATATAAATTTTTCATAATGTATACATATATATCAGTGATGATAGAAGTTGGTAAATCATCCTTTTAGATGTTTAGTATAAGGGAGACAATTTGATTAACAATATTTTTTTAGTTATTTAGTTATTTTTTTCATAAAACTTCATAATTATGGATGTAAAACGGTCACACATTGGTGGTGGCCTACTATATTCATTCTCAGACAATACACGGGACCCTCAGGACAAATATTGACTCACATATCTGATATCAAGTAAGGGATCATGATTAGGGGCTATACCTAATTAATCAAGTTGTATTGATGTTCATGTGATGGATCGAAATGGATTGGGTGGTTCTTATACATATGGATAGAGTCTCTTTTTAATTTTTTCATGCTTTTGATATGTATCGATTTGGCCAGCAAAGAGAGAAAATTATTTTCTATTGTTCTATATCACTTGAGAAGAGTTTTTTTATTATATATGATTGTTAATGTTCCTTTGGGCTTGTTTAGTACAGCTACTGATTATTTTTCTTCTACTAAGTTTTATTTTTCTTTCACAGTTTTTAGTCCTTCATCCACTATGTTATATATGTATGGACCATTATTATTTTTACGGCCTGAGTTTCTAGACTCCCTAATATCACCTAGTCAGACCCTCATAGATAGTCAGAATCCTTTGGTGTATGGGTAGGTGCACCTAAGGCCAAATGTAAAACTGGCTTGGAGTACTATTTGAGTGGAAAATAGGTTTAGGATGCTACATAAAAACATAATATATATTTATATTTCATGAATTTATATGATTTCCACCCACCTAACATATAAAAGGGAACCCCCTCATCTATATTTCTCACACACCCTAGAACATTTATCTTTTCTGGTATCTACCCATATAACTTTCCGAACAACATATCCATTTCCTATAGATTTTTTTGTCCTAAAAAGACAATCAATGAAATCTTAAGGTGTTATCCCAATGAGGACTTCCAATGAAAAATTATAATTTTTGACCAATTCATTTAATTTTTATTTCTCTTATATCCATAAAAACTAACTTAAATAGTTTTATATAATAAAATATTCATCTTCAATTGAAATTAATGTTATTCGGTTTATGGTAAAATCATTTTCCATCATATTATCAATCCAATGGAAAATGAACACTCTTCCCGTGTGTATGTGTGGACTACCGCCTACATGATGTGTTGTGTTTCATTTTTAATCATCGTCTTATATGTATGGTTATCATGATGTATTTGATTAAAATATTTAATATTTAAGACATACTTATGGTTATACAATGATATGATATTACTTAAACTCTTACCAATGTATTTCTTAAAAAAATGATACATCTCTCGTGCACACATGCGGAAAACCACCTCTAGGAAGTGATGCAATTAATTTTTTATTTAAACATGTAATAGATGGTTATAAAATTTTATTTAATGTAACAAAATTATAATTATAACACTATACATACTTTTTAAATGATTTCACTATGAGCACTTTGATAATGGTCAACCTGTAAAATTTGTTTTTGGGTTATAAATTAGACATCCTCATACCATTCTACATGATCTTAATAGATTTATTAACAGTATAAGGCATGGTAATAAATGAAATAAAAAGTATTATTAAAAAATAAAAAACTTTAAAAAATAACTAAAAAATAATTAATTAAATTATTTTTATTATGCATCAGATAGGGTCCGTGTGTGGTGAATCAGACTCAACGTAAGTGGCATCCTTCTAAAAAAATTAAATATTTCCTTTCAACTATTTTTCATCCATGTAAATAGTAGTTTAAATGGTTACAAAATTTTATTAATTATCATTTAAATGTTTATGAAAATCATTTTTATATATTTTTTACTTTCTATATAAATGATAAAAATTATTTCATTTCAATATTTTCTGTATGGGTTATTTTAGATTTTTTACAAATGTAAAAAAATAATTTTTTAACATATAAATTTGTTTCCCCCAAAACATGTGTTTTCATTAGGAATCACTACTTCTTGCTGTTTTCCATTTAAATTATTTATGAAACTAGAAATGTCCAATGGTTCAGTATCTAAAGGGACCTAATTTCCAAAAGAAGGAATTTATTAGGTCTGTTGACATACAATATTTAAAAACTCACATTGTTCATGAGGATGGGAGGTTAGTCTCATAAAACCCTTGGTGGGGTTATTTCCTATGTTGGGAATATCTTATATATTTAAGATATATTCATTAATCCTTATTAATTTACCATATATAATGTAGTCTTCTATTGAAATTATAAATGAATTATTTAGCATGTATGAAATTCGGAATCATCTGTATGTATTCAAGGTTCTCCATCAATGGAGATATCTGTATATATTCATGGTTATACATCAATGGTATCCTTTCATATAATACATAGATATTATTTAGAATTTTTCATAATGATGCTGGTTTTAATCCACTTAGTGGGGATCTCTAGAATTTATGGTCATCCAGGTAGAAAAAAGTTGTTTTGATGTTGGGATCATACCCATAAATGTGCTACCTACATATCCTCCCAAGATGAATCATAACCATCATAGTTATGTTCTATTTAATGAGACACATCATACCTTTTATGGTTGTGTGATATGGAGCTAACCATATAATTTAATGTCATGTGCTAAGGACATCTTAGAAAGAGTTACCTAGTCAAAGTTTGTAGTGGTACTTAAGCCTAAGAATCCCAGGGAACATGGAAAGGATATATATTTCTAATTTCTATTAGATTCTATTGAGAATGTATATCCAAAACAACATGGTCGATTTTGGGTGTTGCGATTGAACCTTAGGCTGCCTTCGTATGTGTCCCACATGAATGGGAATCGAAGCACACATAGTTTGGTAAGTACCATAGGGGAGTATATCGCTTTAAGAGAAATATGTGATGGATTACTAAAAAAGAGTATTCCCATGTAAAAGAGACCATGTGGGACATTTAACTTGTGATGATTAAAATGGGACTTAATTTGTTGATTAATATTAAAAGGGATTCCCAGATTAAGGGAATTAGGGTTAGACTCCCGAGGAGGATGTCCATTGAGTTGGGGGCCTAGGTGAAGGATTCTTATGTGTCTCAATTATGGTGGGAATTATAGTTCATGTAGTTAAAGATGTTAGGATGATTTTGAAGATGTTGTAATCATCTGAAATATATAAGACCATGTGATTCATAATTGGTGTGATAAAAAATATGTTGTTAATGATTCAACAAACCAGAGAATTTTTCTATTGTTGGTAGAAGAGGTTGGGCCTATGAAGAAGGAATCTACGGTGATAGTGGATGGGGGTGTGGAGAAATGAACCATTAAATGTGAAATTAATGTGAAGATCATTAGGTCCATCTTGAAATTATAGGGTCTTATTATTGAAGGGATGCCCTAAAATTGATCCCAATATAGGAGGGAGACTTTTTGTTTGTCAAAAACAAAAGTTGGCGTGAATCGCACCATCCCTACCAAAGAAATGAGGATACAATTTTTAGAGATAAGGGATAGATATGGATTGAACGTTAATTCTCCAAACCGAGAACTCATCAACACTGCTTCTAGGAGAAGATCCTACGTGACCGTGGAGATACAACTCTACAGTCCTTACAATAACCCAAGATTCTTAATTGAAAATGTATGGGAAACCTATGAATGTAGAGAAACAAATCCAAATAGGAGACATTCTGGTGTGTCTTTCACTAGGTTTTAAAAATTGGGATGTCTTTGTGGAGGTTTCAATATGATCCCTTTTAGAAAAGGGATCCATTGAGGAAGAATAACTGAAATAAACGGATTCGAAGAAGTCTTCATGAATGGATCGAATAGGCTGAAACGGTGAGGTAAACCAAAGAGGGGAACTCAAGTCTCTGGAAGAAAGGTATTGGATGGTCATGTAGGTTCAGGTGACCTGATGTCACCTTAAGTGTCAAATATCCAAATAGATAAGACATGGAAAAACATGGTTCATGCATACAAGAGCTTTCACAAGTATTCCCAAAAGTGGGGCACTCAAGTTCCTATATAAGGAATGTAGGGCGCACAATTGTTCCTAATTTTGGTATTTTGAGCACATTAGGCATGTATGTGTTATGTATTTAAAACACTTAATTTACTTAATACCCATGATCCTCCTTTAATACCTTCTCATTAGGTGTTAAAGAACTACCTGAGAGGTTTCAAAATACTTGAGCGAAGCACTAGGGTGACCAGAGCAGCAGTTGCGATTTGTCGAAATTATTCCATAGAAATAAACATTGTATTGGTATATTTATAATAAACAGTATAAAATAGGGTGAATTATGGTTAGGCATGAAATTACCTTGTGTAACGATGGTGTTTTGGCTAAACTGGGGAAATTTCAATTTGGACCATTTTCCAATCATGAAATATTCTATATATTTTATCATATTTTTTCTAAGGAATTTCCCTTCTCAACATTTTATCTTTGAAATGGAAATATGTTTCAACAAAATCCCTCTCCCCATCAGGATTGGATCCAAATGAAAAGAGGGTATTATGATGTGTTAAATTGATGAAGAAAAGGTTCAATAAGTTGCACTAGATAATCCGTGCAAAGTAAAAGTGTGCATGTTAGAAGTGAAGAAGGTAGTGGTGCATAAGGTGATGGTTCATAGGCATGCTTCAATATCTATATATAATCCCTTCACTTCATTGAAAATCACTAAGTCTCTCAAAAATAAATCTCCTTACGTGCATGTTCCTTTATTCATATGCATTTTTGAAACACATTATCTACACTTCTTCTGTATATTTTTTTAGTTTGGCGCATAACATGGGGTGACAACCATGACTTCCATAGTGTCACTTGTCCACCTTAATGCCTTTTTCAATTTTATTTCCCAATATTTCCTAGACCATACAAGGTTTAATTCAAGTGATCTACGACTTGATTTTTTCCATATTTCCCTTTCCTAGTACTCAACATCATGAGTAATATATCTATTTTTTGTAGTTTAAAGCCATATATGTTTGGATAATAAGTCTAATGTTTAAAGTATAATAGAATTAACTATGAATTTTGAGATTTTAACCCAAATAATGATTGATTGTTAGGGAATGTCCCAAATTCTTTATATATTTCCAAGGGTAATCTTCAGTCATGATTTTTTTATGGTCTCCAAATCTAAAACATAAATTACTGAAATAGAGGGTACTCCTCCATGAAAAAAAGTTATCATTTCATGAGAAACCTATTATGGGGACTGTATTATATAAAACCAGCTAGGGAATATAATGCGTTGCCAAATTGTGTCATCCTTTTGCTGACAGGTTAGTTATATAGCTAAATTTTATACAAGGCCACTTAAGGGCATGTACTGCATAGTCCGATAATAGAGCTCCCAAAATTCTAAATTCAATTGCTAAAACTTGAAGGGATTTAGGATTTGGATGTCTCAGGGCCATAGTGGATGAATTTTCTAGGGAAAGATACCGAAGAATAAGGCATCCATCTATGCCAACATATTCTATATTTGAGAAACCACTCTTACACGAAATTGGTATTTGAAGGAGGTTACATTTTTTCAGAAATTGGTTTTCTGATATCATATTGTACAGTTTAAAGCCATGAATCTTGGAAATTATTGGGTCGTGTAGTTTAATGTCGTGTAGTAAGGACATTATTCTATGTAGTTTAAATCCATGAATCAAGGACATTTGTGGATTTTAATTTAATGTCTTCTGCTTCGACCAAAGATTTGATGGTCTTCAAAATCATGGTAATTTATCAGGAAATGTTCTACCACATTCATGTATGGAAAGGGATAACTAAAAGCTATGATTTGGGGATTCCTAGATCCAAGGAATGATATGGAAAATGGATAATGAAATTATAGGGAGTCTTTTCCAATAATGTTGTTACTGCTATTTGAAAAACCCTATTATAGGGGATATACTATGTTGGTCCAGTTAGGGCATATTTTTCATAGAAAAACAGTGGAATCCTTATACTGAAAGGCCTATTAAGTAGGTGGATTTTACATAAAGTTGCCTAAGTGCACGTAATTCCATAGTAATAGAAAAGAACTGCAAAAAAAATTTACAGTCTATTTCTAAAATATGATTAATATTTATAGAGATTCTTATTTTTCTAATCATAGAGTTTGGATTATGAAGAAATGTACCATAATATAGATGTGATATTTTCAGTCATGATTTTCAAAGAATTAGAGTAATATGATCTCTACGAAGGATTGACCAAAATGTAGTAAATATGGTATCAATAGTTTTAGTTCATATGATTAAGACCATAATATCATGAAAAAAATTGATGATATGTGGTAAAAGGATCAAGGTCATTTCAATATGTTTTGAACACATGGAGAGAGAAAATTTGTAAACCATGGTCTTAGAGGATTGAATGTTGAGAGAAAGGATACGGTAAAAATATATAATGGGTGACAACTTTAAAATACGGTTTCTTGAATATCATGAGAAATATTTGAAGGGGACAGATGAGGCTTCTACCAAGAATAATGTTACCATTGTTTGAAAACCACATTATGGGAGATGTGTTATGAAGGTATATCTAGGGATATGATACATAGAAAAACAGTGGAATCCTTTGGCTGATAGTCATGTTATGTAGGGGAATTTTATGCAAGGACACCTTGGGGAACGTACTACATAGTAAGGAAAAATATTCATCTGGTATCAGAAATTCTACCACCTGAAACAAGAGAAATATTATGGTGATCTAAATGTATTCAATATTATGAGTGTGAAATGTGATAGGGGTGATGTTCAATGAAGAATAGGAATATTTGAATCAATGTTGGCCATGTGTTTGGAATCCCATGCACAGATCTCACTCATATGTATAATGGGATTATATTTTTCTTCCTTAATGGGATCTCTAAGGAGAGGACCTAAAATAATGGTATCCTACATGGATTTTTAATTTTATGTGGGAGATGGGAAATTTTCTTTTATCCAGTTATTGTAATTATGATCTATGTCCTAGATTTCACTACATATATTAATAGGATGAGAATCAAGCCATACATAGTTCATTGGATATCATGTAGTTTAATGTCATACATCAAGGAAATTTAGGATCATTTATATAAATAAAATATTAATCTCCTCTTGTAGATCTAACTCAATCAAGGGAGAGAAGAGGCTTTTTCATATCATACTGTAGTTGGGCCCATGATTGAAAATATAGAAATAACAATTTATCTCACATAAATGAGAATCAGGACACACGTAGTTCTTGTAGGTCCCTAAAGTTTATCATCATTTGGTGAGGACATGAAGTGATTCTGACGTGAAATGGAATATTGCTATTGGAATAAGGAGTAAGTCCCAAGTGTCACAGTGTATCTTGATTAATTAAGAATCAAGCCACATGTTGTTCTTAAATAAAGGTTCCCTCACTCTAATAGAACTCACAATTGAGGGATAATATGGGTTTTCAGAATACATGTCCATACATAAGACGGAAACACATATTGAATATCCTCATGTAGATCTAATTCATACATGGGAATTAAAGGGTTTAATTGTATGATGTTTTGGTTATGTCCAATATTTGAATGTTTGGACATTACTACGTATCTTATATGGTTGATAATATTTCCAATTCCCATGTAGTTTAACATATTGTGGTGAGGATGAAGTTGAAATGACATATAATGACTCCATATCTCAAAAAAATGAGAATCAAAACGCATGTTGTTTTCTAAGGAGTTCAGGAAATTTATTGTCATGTGATGAGGACATATAACCCAAAATAGGAATTAAAATACCATATTTATAAATATAATATCATTAACCAATTCATAATCCCATGTGATATGTGCTCGGTGTGAGAAACAAGGAGTGGTAAAATGTATATTCTACCACACAAAGGTATAACAAGTGAAGGATAAGGTTATGATAAATATATGGTGGATGAGCCAGGTTATAAGAAACAAGAATCAGTACATATCATACTGAAGTAATAATCAAGCTAGATATAGTTCATGATATTTTCCCCCAGATGAATCAATATATATTATGGGGATGAGGGATTTTTGTAATTTCTTGGCTGATGGTTGGGCTTAATGTATAAAGTCTAGGCATCACCATATATCTCATTAAAACTAAAATCAACATACCAATCTCATAATAAGTCCCTTTGTAAATTTTATTTTTTCATAGGTACAATAATATGGGGTTATTTTACAAAAAAGTGGTTGGGTTCCAGATTGGATATATGGTTGTCACTATGTATCTCATATGGATTATAATCAAGCCACAAATTATTCTTGAAACATTCCCAAAAATGTTTTTATTCATAAAAACATGGAATAAAGGGTATATTTTGTGGATAGGACCATGATTGGTGATCTAGGGGTCTCCACATATCCCATTGAAATGAGAATAAAGCCAAATGTTGTTCTTGAAATGATCATTCCTCACACTAATTGAGTTTTATGTGAGAGATGGGGGATTTAAATACATTTTGTAATAATGGTTAAACATAAGACACAAGATGGTATGAAGATAAAATCGTGTATTCTGGAAGAGTAGTCTATATTGATTTGGTTCATATACTAGAGGAAAAGGGAAATAAATATTTTTATGGGTGTGGCTGTGCCTAATATTGGAGATATGGGTGTCACTACATATCCCATTGGAATGAGATCAAAGACACGTGTAGTTCTTGAAAATAGTATTCCCTATGTAGATCTATCTCATAACCATAAGGAATGGTGGGATTTTAAATTTTTTTGTGGTTGGGCCCATTATTGGAGATCTGGGCATCACTATAAATCTCATTAGATTGAGAATAAATCCAATCATAGTTTTTGAAAACTTGTCTCTATACATATTTGATTCAAACATTGGGAGAAATGGGACTCATGTTCCACTAAGGAGTAGTAGTTATGTGAGTAATGCATTCACATGTAGGATATTCATTTTTAAGGAACCACAAACAAGGCCAATTTTTTGAATACTGGTGGATTTTATAACAAAAAATGACGAAGATGTTAACCGTATAGTTTAATGTCATGAATGTAGGACAAATGATGTCGTGCTGTTTAGAATCGTGTGATACAGACAAAGCTGCTATGCATTATAACATCATGAAGCATGGTTTCAATAGTTTTTATGAGGTTTAATGTCTTTAAACAATGAAATTGCTCAGAGTGATTACAAAAAGTTATTATTTTAGATTCATACATTGGTTGGAGTTTTAATAAGTTCTCCATTCATTGAGATTAGGTAATAAGATCCATTAGTGTAGACCTTCTGTAAGGAATAATATCCTTTATATTTTAGCTCAATAATTTGATGCTTTTTTTCTAGTATCATCAGATTTATGAGGAATAATACATATTATCCTTGAGAAAATGAGCAGAGGTGAACTTTCTTGTTAATATATTGTATTATTTGATTCTGATAGGCTTCCAAATGATGAATTGTACGCAATCTGTTTTCATCTAATCATTCCAGATCATCAAATAAATTTTGAGACTATTAATCTATAAATATCTAATCACAGATGGAAACTTGTATTGAAAAAAATTGAATTTCATTAGGCATAATTGCATATTTCTCATACAAGAACGAATACAAGATTGATTGTAATGCAGTATAAGTAGTATTATGATATGAGAACTAGGTGTGAAAGAGTATATCAAGTTAAGAATTATTATCTATATTCACCATCTTTTGGAGTATATTCTATAAGGTCTTATTGAAAGCCTATATTGGTCCATTGGCTACTGCATGGTATTGAGACTAATAGTTGAATTTGATAATTTTCTCTTGATATAGCTTCTTTAATGTAGTGAAACATAAATTGGTGTCCTTATCAATTAATATGGTATTAGGGACACTAAATATAGTAATGATATTAACATTGAAAAAGCTAACAATTATTTTGGCCCCAAAGTTTTTGAGTGGTGTTTCCTCAGCCCATTTAGAGAATAAATCGGTAGTAGTAAGAATATACTTGAAATTCATAGTCGTAGCTAGAGGATAGGGTCCTACTACATCCATTACCTATCAAAAAATGGACATGAGTATTTAGATATATCTTGAAAATCTAGGGCTAGATGAATGAAGTTCACATGCATGTGGTAGGGAAACTGCATTAGAGTAACTCTGTATTGAGTCTTCTCAACTTCATTTTTTCCACCTCTTGCTGGGCCAATCATCTTCAAGTGAATGGTGTTGACCTTATCCATAGGAAAGGTGTAACATGGTTTAACCATTACCATTCTCCATATTATGTGCCATTCAAATAAGTGTAAGTTGATTATTTGAGATAATACCGAGATTCTGGGTAAGCCTCTGATTTTGGCTATGCACAACCCCTTCATTTGTATCTGTGTGTACCCTATTATGAATATAAACATCACCCTCCAACTCTCCTAAACTTGTCATATTTTCCGAAGGATCTCCCCTAAAGGTATTAATGACATTCAACATCGCATACTGAGTCAATTACCTTGTATTAGAATCTTTATATGATCTCCCACGTCTTCATCCTCCGTGAGACTTTGTTCTACTATTTTTTGTTTTGAAGGATAGTAATCTAAAGGGAACACTTTGATAACATTGTTTTACATTCACTTTGTGGATTATTCCTTATTCAGGAGAACACTGAATTCCACTAAGAAGGGGACTGTGGATGTGAAAAATCTCCCAGCCCTGTAGGCTAGGGTTGTTCCTATTGTTCTTACATGACCCTTTAGGCTCAATATTTTGACTCCAATGGTTGGTTTAAAAAAATCCAGTAGCCCTATCGGATTCATTGGGTTTTGAAATTTTGTGGCTTATATCAGCACTACTTCACTTCATATTTTATGAATTATGGTCCGAACATTGGTTGGGTACATTATCTGAAACCCACTTAAATCACTTGTTTCAGAAGATAGTTGTACTATTTCAAACATTTGTACGATATGATGTATTGCATCCTCTATATGGTAATCCTACTCGATTTTTTCAGATGATTGATATTGAAGAATCTCAATAGCCTTCTCTCTTTGGGCCTGACTTTGGTGAAAACCAGTAGAGGAATTTTCTTGCGGAGAATATCTTCAGTAAGGAACAGAATTTGTTTACTGTATCCATCCTGAGGTAATAACATTGCATGATACCACTTTTAATTGAATTTTTTTGATTTAGGAATGCAATAAAATACAATGCTCCATGTACACCCTTCCCTCTGATATAAAAACCAGGTGTGGTTTCTATGATAAAATTTCACACCCTCTTTAATGCATTGAGGCACACGTGTTGAAGGGCCTGATGTTTCTTCTCGATCTTTATATCTAGAAAAAAAAGGATAGATTCCAAGTCAATTTGGTGTTGAAACCCTTCGTTTTCTATAGCCTTAATTCTATATTCATCATATTGTTATTCATTGATTTTAAAATGATGAAGAGTCTTTCATATGTTGAGATGAATGTCATAAATTCAATCTTCTGCCACTATTTATAGAATATTGTATTGAGAGGTTTCCAATGGAAAAAACATGATAGGTATTTCACCCATAGCCAATTGTTTTTCCATATTCAACATACAATATTCATTATTTAATAGAGGTTTCTTAATTTTGTCCATCTAAAGTGGACACTTCTATATTATTTTATCACATGAAATGGGATCAGTTGATGTTTCCTTTGCTATTTTAGAAGGAAAATGACCCAAATGAAGTTTAGAGAATAACCATCACAATGGGATATCTTCTAGATGAGAAGTTATTTCACCTTCTAGTAACAAGTTATCAGACATGATTAGACTTATGATTTATGGTGCCTCAATATAAGAGTGTTTTCTCATCACTACATTGTTAGTGAGATAATTTTCTTGAAAATATTAATCACTACTTCAGAGAGGACTTTCATAGTGAACGTCATCATGGGTAGGACCACCATGCAGGATTTTAGAAAGTGATAAATCCTACTAATCCTTGGTATTCTATCCCTAAAGAGGGTTGTTTTGGATCTCATCTAGAGATCGGTTCTTTAAATTGACTGAATTTCCAAAAATTTATCATTCATGATGATGTATTTGATGAGGAACATCAAAATTACTACTACTACTACCATAATTTGATAATAGTAGGGGAGGATCTTCATCAACAATAGATAAATGTCTGAGGGCTTCATGTATTCCCACATTAAGAGCATCCATTTTGCATATTGACTTTTGATTATCCAAATATGGTAGGTAAGAATTCTTTATAGATTTTCTCTTACATGTAATTAGGAACACTTGCTAAGAAAATTGGTTATCTTAACCAGGTGTATGTGCCCTCTTTGGAGTGGATATTAAAACTGAAAGATTATCTTCATTTGGAATGATTGTATGTTCCTGATCCAGCTGTCTGTATGATATGGGGGAGTATACCTCATAACTCTTTTATAATAGAACAGATGTCTATGTCTAATCTGATATGGAATGCTGATGAGTCATCCTGGGTCCGGGGAATGAATTTTTTGTTTGTCTCTCTGGTACTACTAATGTTTTCGTTATGATATTCTAGAAATTATCCAGGATATAAGTAGGAATTTGTGACTTCCCTTTCACCATTTCGAAAAAAAATTAATATTAGTGGACGGAATGGGGTTATATATTCCTTATATATTTTGAGTAGCTATATGTACCTTCTCCTATCCTCCCTTTCATGTCAATGAATACTAACAGTACTCATGTACGGGGGTAGATAGTTGAGTTTTCCCTGGGTTTGTTATCAGATCTATCAAACTGTTTTCTCCAACTACATCCAACCGAGACTATTTATAGGCTTGATGGATTCTGGTCTGGGTATGTTCTAGCAAGCTGTTTTCCCTTAATCATGGTTGATGAAGTTATTTCAATGCTAATAGATGATACTACTGGTAAGCATGGTGGTTGAAGATATGTGTATGTTCCTGCTTACAAGTATCTGCTACACTTGGTTGACAGGATTTCATGAATGAAGCCCGAAAAAATCTAATGACCGGCAGAAATATTATAAGTAGGTGAATTTTCCTACTCATGGTACTCCAACATAATTGAACATTGTGATTGGTTGAGTTCCAACAGATGATTCTATTTAATGATGAAATTAATTTCGATAGGTGTATGTGCATGTTCACTATTTTCCCTCAAGCTAGGTTCATAGACAACTTCTGAGGGGGAAAAGGTAGAAACCTACTTTGTATTGGTCAGTTTTTTTCCTCAATGGATCATATTTCAAGCCTGGGTATGAGGGACCTAGGCTAGATATCTGAAGATAACACCCTCATCATGTTTATGGTTTGCTACCGGGAAACATTGGTGGTGATGATTGGTGGTAGGATCCCTTGGGAGGGACCCATGTGTCTTCAGAATAAGGCCATTGACTAAATCTTGGATGAAATCTCAAGGAAATGGGAGGGATTGGTGATTTTGTTATGGAAAAAAAGTCCTAAAAATTTTGAAGATGGTGGTTGGAACCGTCTGATTTTGAACCCCTGGTCATCATTGACAAGACGATGAGGTCTTATTCCTGATTTGGAGGGACTTAAGAGTAGCCACCAAGGATGGGATAGTACCGTGTTGATGGTACTCTTGGACCAATGCATTGGAGAATTAGCTTTAAAGACGTTTAGTTGATGATGATGTGCATCGAGTGGATGGTCATCCATCTTGGGCAGTAGCTTGTTCATTCATGTATGAAAACATGGAGGAATCCATTTGGAATGATGGGAGTTCTTTGAATGAAGTACCTCCAGATTATATGACAAATACAAATACAGAACTCTATTGAAGAATCTCATTTTAAATAGACACATGCTTGATCAATTCCCTTGTCTGCCACTCTATCAATTTATATGGTTAAGGATTCATGCCAGGTTCACAATTTTTCCCCTCAGAGCATGTGTTCTAATAAGAAACCACTAATTCTAAACAGTTTCCATTAGATTTATTTATTGAACCAGAAACATCAAACAGTTCTGTTTCCAAATGGACATTCTATCAAAATGTAAAAATTTTCTTGGTTTTTTGACCAATGATATTTAAGAACTCACACTGGTTGATATGTTGGGATGTCTATCTCATCAAACCCATTTAGGGGGAATTGTTTCATACTCCACGATCCGCTTTTCTGTTAAAGATAGGTTCATGAATCCTTTTTAATTTACCATGTATAATGTAGGTTTCCCTCGAGATTCACAAACAATTATTTAGGATGTATGAAATTCAAAATCATTTGTATAAATTAGAGGTTCTTCATTAATAAGGATATCAATATGTATTCGAGTTTATTCATTAATGGTATCCTCTCATATACTTTTTGGGCATTCTTTCGGAATTGTCACAATGATTGTGGTTTTTAAGACACTCAATGGGGAACTCGGTAATTTTTTGTTATCAAGGTATACAATAGTGGTTTTTATTTTTGGATTATACCCATTAATGGGCTACCTACAAGTCCTAATGAAAGTAATCCAAAACCTCATAGTTTGGTGCCACTTAATTGGTCACGTCATACATTTTATAGTCATGTTATGAGGACCTAACAATAAAGATTATTGTCATATCGTTAGGACATCATAGATAAAAGATGCTCAGTCAAATCTTGGTGTGGTACATAAGCCTATGCAGCCCAAGGAATATGGAAATGATATAGGATTCCAATTATCATTAGACCATGCTGGGAATGTGGCCTTGAAATAATAGGATTTATTTGGAGTGTTGTGTTAGAACCTTATGGGCGCTTCCTACATATCCCACATAGATGCGAATCGAAGCCCATATCGCTCGGTAAGTCTTGAAAGGGATTATATCCCTTTTAGAGAAATAGTTTGGGGCTTACACATAGAAAGGAGGCCCTTATAAAAAGGTCCATGAGAGATATATTTACTCTTGGTAATTAAAAGGGGACTTAATTCAGGGCTTACTCTTAAAAAGGATGCATGTATTAAGAGAATTAGTGTTGGACTCTCAAGGAGGATGTCCATTGAGCTCATACCCTAGGTGAAGGCTTCATATATATCTCAAATATGGTGTCAATAAGAGGTCTCATAGTTCTATATGTGTGGTAGATTGTGTGTATGTTTTAATAATCATATATATCTAAGCCTGCGTGATTCATTCATAATGTGAGAAACAAGAGGATTTGAAATATTCAACAAAACACACACTTTATCCTTTATTGTTGGAAAAGTTTGGGGATTCGATGATAGAAGCCAGGGCGATGGGGGATGAGGGTTAGGAGAAATGATATTTTAAATGTGAAATGAAATTTAAGGTTATTTGGTCAGGCCTAGATGGATAGGGTATTACATTATGAAGGATACTCTAAAATTGATCCCATTAGAGGAGGGAGACATTTCATTTGTCAAAAGGAAAAGTAGGTGTGAAGCATACCGTCCCTACAAGGGAACTAAGGCTCCATGTTTTATATATAATGGATAGATGTGGCCCAAAACATAATCCTCCAAATTGGGGACTCCTCAACAATATTCTTGGGAGATTATCCCTCAAGACCATGGAGATAAAACTCCACATCCATTTCAAGAACACTAGCTTCCAAGTAGAACATGTATGGAAAACCACCGATCATAGAGATTCAATTACAAAAAGGAGATACACTGGTGTTACTTTTATTATGGTTTTGTAAATCTGGAGGTCTTGGTGAAGGTTTAAATATGATCATTTTCAGATAAGGGAGTTTATATAGAATACGCTCTGTCATGAATGTATTTTAATAAGCCTTCATGAAAGTCTCGAAGAGGCTGAAAAGGTGAGGTGAACTGGAGAGGGGTACTCAAGTCTGTGGAGTGTAGGTATTTGTCCCGCAAGTAGTCTTGGGAGACCTTATGTTACCATAAGTGATAAAAAACTTGAAGGACAAGACTTGGGGGAAACACTATTCAAGACATCAAGAGTCCTAATAGGAATTCCTAGAAGTGGGGTGCTCTAAATCGTGTATATGGAATCGATAGAGCGCGAGTGTTCTTGATTTAGGGAGGTTGGGTGTTATGGGGGCATAAGTGTTATGGATTTGAAAACCTTAATAGACTTATGGCTTGTAATTTTCATTCAATTTTCTCACCATAGGTGTTAATGATCTTCCTGTGAGGTTTTGGATGACTTGGAAAAATCATTTAGGTGACTCGAGAAGAAATTGGGCTCCTGGGAAATTCTTTTGAAGAAATGAAGACCTCACTGGTCTTTTTATAGGAAACAATAAGACCATGTACGATGGATGGATGAGCCTTCAAGTGGCTTGTATGCCACAATGGTGGTGTGCATGTACCTTGTGCACTGACGGTGTTTTGGATAGATTAGTGTGATTTCAATTTGGACACTTTGAAAATCATGAAATCCTCCAGGTATTTTCTTCTCTTTTTTCTAAGGTATTTTCCTTTTTCAATTTTCATCCATGAAATTGAATGAAGTGTCAAAAACATCTTGACCACCCAATATCACCATCATCTTATTTATTAATAATTATGCTTAATATATAATTTAAACAGGATTTTCACATAATATTCTATTACCACTCGTCTATAAATATTTATTTTTAAAAACAAATCCAACAAAAAATTATATCTCTACTCATTTATTCAATTTATCTAGAAATGTTATTTTCTAAAAACTTCAATGCCAAATAAAATAATTATTATGTGTAAATTTAAGTATATACGTGTTTTATTCATTTGATGGTTCCTAGAAATTTTATATGAATTTTGGGTGAGATAGCTATAGCTTTGAAGATTATTTGGCTTGATATAGCTCTCAAACAAATTGGTTAAAGTAACCGATTTTACCAATGACTGGCTACTACTAAATAATATGTCATTTATATGGCTAGGTAATACCATTGCATGGTTTCTTATAACTTAAAATGTAATGATACTTTAAAAATGAATAAAAATGATTATTTATTCCTATAAAAGTGTTCTTATAGAATTTTTTTTGATTTCATGGGGTAAGAAAACAATATTCTTTTTTAAATAAAATTGGACTCGTTTAAGGGTGAAGGGTATGTTTTTTAAGAAATGAATTTTAATGGATTCTCATGTTTTCTACGAAAGCTTCATGATTATAATTTTCCATTCTTCCTTGCATAATTTTTTATTATTTACAACTTTTTGAAATAAATCTCATTTAATAACTAAGTAAATATATATTTGGGTTTAATTTTTATTATGTAAAAGGATAAAATTTCTTTTTTAATTAATTGTTTTTAAGAAGGACTAAAAAGTTCCTTTCTATTATTTTACACACCTTACTAGTATTTTTATAGTCATCCCTATTTTAAAAAAAATCACAGGTACTAAGGATGGGTATAAAGTACAAAAAGTTCTTTCTTTACACTATAGAGATTTTCCATTAAATAATTGAACATGTTTTGTATAAAATATGATTTAAAATTAAGAATCATATTTTTTAGATAAATAGATAATTAGATGAAGTTTCCAATGTTTTAGTGTGATTATAAAATGTAATAGTTTTTCATAATTCTCTAAAAAATAAACCATAAAGATCATGAAATGTGATAAAATTCATCATTTTTTATTATAATAAGAATAACATGTTGTTAAATAAATTGGACCCTATAATTGGTATCATAAAATGGTTTTAAAAAACATTATAAGTTATGGTAAATATTTCAAGAGTTTTCATTTCCATTTTGAGATAATAAGTCCATGTTTTATTATAATATTAAATGAATTAATACTATTTTGATGTTTTATATGATTAGAATAGATTAGAGACATTAGTTAAATTTTAATAAATGAATAAGTAATATATAACCTCTCTGTTTACCATTTGAATAGGTTATTTTAGAAATAATTATTTTATTTTTTGAGGACATTAGTTGAAAGGTATTTATAACAATTAGGCTTAATATAATATTTTATGTTAATGTAATTTTTGATAAAAGGGCTATTCTATTTATGGAACATATGTTTTTTAATATAGATTACCGTGGGATTTAAAATTTCATTTTAAAATAAGTTATTTCATTTAATTTGATTTAAATTATCTATTTTTAGATCATTATATGATTAAGGAAAATGAAAATATTTTTTTGGAAAAGTTATTGATGGCGTGATTGTCTTGAGGGGGTTGAATTGTTATTTTAAACCTATTATATTTAATCAATGAATTATTATAGAACTATCTATTTAAACACTACAAAAGATAAATATGAGTAGTGTTCTAATAGATAAGTAATTAAGTGTAAAATATAATGATCTATAAGGATATGATTGTTTTTGTAGTTTGGTCCATATTGAACCTACTCTACTCTTCAAACCCATATAACTAGATTAGAGGACTATTACTCACTTAAACAAAGAAATAACAATAATTCATTTGTAGTTTTACATCTACTCTAGTATATTATGGGGTATTCAATCCCTTTTAAATTTGGATTATTCAAGTAAAATCCCATGATTTTAGAAGGAGAAATCCTAACCTATCGCTATGTCTTTTGTGGGTGTAAATAGAACCCATTTTATTCTATTTGATGGAAAAAACCTATGTGTTTTCCTATGAATTAAGTGATCGTTTCTAGAATACTACCTTTTAGAATTCAGGTATAACTATGGGTGAATTAAAAAATACATACACTTCCATATAAATCTAATAATAACTAGGCAACTAACGATTTTGATGAATAAAGATAGTGTGGAGAAGTGATGTTCATATATTTTTTAATTTATATTGAATAAGGAACCCTTATAAAAATGGATGTACATAAATATTTCAATAGTAATTGATAAATATAGCTCATATTGTGTTTGTTTTTTACTTTACTTCATATCTTTTCCATTTTTTTATCGACAGAACCCTAACAGAAAATATTAATCAATGGAAATTCCATTAGTCTTCCTCACATGAGTGTTTCATATTTATTTAATATTATATATAAATTCTGTGGTTAATAAATAAAAATTTTAAACTCTGACATATATTTTAAAGTATCATGCCTAATTAATCCATGATCTTTATTCCTAGTATCATGAGAATAGAGGTACCAATAAAGGGATCTACTTTCATGGAAGTCCCGCAATTTATTGAAACTGTATAGAATATCTATATGTCTGATGGTAACATTATTCTCATAAGTGTTATGTAAGGGTAATTACTTTACATTCAATGTTGTGTAATGGTATACTAGTCAATGTGTATGGGTAATATGCATGTTTAATAAAGGTACATTTATCTATATCATATAAGGGTAAGTTCTGCAATGGTACTGATATAGTATATATGTTTTTTAAGTGTGAGTGATATACTCACATAAAGATAAAATAAATTTTATAAAATCTATATCAGGTTAAGAATTATATTGTGTAAAGTTAACTAATTTTTTTTATATGTTATGAAATGGTAAACTAATCATTACAAATAATACATAAAGGTAATACTGAAATTTCATAGGCTCTGTATGGGTAAAAACACATGTTTTGTAAGGGTAATTTTCTAGTTATACTGTTTATTTAAGAATAAGCATACACACTAAGTAGGGGCTTATTTCATGTTATAATGTTTATGTAAGGTTTATTGAATGCTCTAAAATTGGTAAAGCTGAGTGTATATGTGATGTGTATGAGTACAAGGAATTCTACATCGGGGTAAAAAAAAGATTAACAATCTCATTTAATGGGGGAAAAAGTCATATTATTTTCAAATAAAATTAAACTACTTAATTAAATGATATATACAAAAATTATATACAATTAAACAATAAATATTTGTGTTAAAAAATAAAAAACAATTAAATAAAAACACATGATCAGAAAAAATTTACTCATGTGACATATGATCATCATAAAAATAAGTATATGATATGTAACAAAATAAAATAGTTTTTTCATAGGATAAAGTAATTGAATCATTATTTCATTAACAAATGGAAAGAAATAGAAAAATAATATACAACATATCTAGTACTTTAAATTAATTTAAACAATTAATAGGAATTGTAATTAATAAAAAATATATATTAAACCAATATCAAACACTAAAAATATTATTTTTATTTTATAAATAAATGTTGAGTTTTTCAAGGGAAATATGTCTGGTTTTACTCTAGATTTTTGGTGATTCATATTATTTATGAAAAATATATATATTTTTTGGATATTATATGATTAGTTCATATTCATTTTTGTTATGTGACATTATGAGTGATTGATGTTGTTTGTAGATAAAAGATAAGATGATTGTAGATTAATATGTGATAAAATGTTCTTAATATTTTTTGTTTCATTTTTTGTCTCATATATATTATAATGATTCTAAAATGATTTTAGTTGAACTTTGGGTGTTATTTCTCTAGGATTTGGATATTAATAATGTATTTTCTCTAGTGAATACTATCTGAACATGTGTCAACCATTTTTGTTTTGGAAAATTTATAAATTCATGATGAATAATGTGTTTTCTATTTATCGATCTTACAATCTGTTGAATGTTAATTTCAGTGCTTCATGAAAGAATAATTCATTTTCAATATTCATTGGATTAAGTAAGATATGAGATAAAAGTGAAAAGTTGTTGATAGAAAAATAAAGGCAAAAATTCCACATATAATGTTGAAAGAAATTGAGTTCATCTATTTCTTTAAAATCTCTATCTCGATGGTAAAATAAGTTCTAAAATTATTGATTATAATGAAAAAAGTGTAATTAAATGATTGGGGAACACATTTAGAAACCAATCAACATTTATGAGTTTTATTGTGGTATATTCATTTAGAGTTTCATGGTTTGGGACAAAAAAGGAATTTTTTTTATAAGATCTCTATCTGATTTAATTACATTGTTATTATAAATTAATTTTGAGAGAATAAAGTTAAAATTTTGAGGACACAATTTCATTAAACTGTGGAATTTACGATTTTTTTATTTTTAAAAAATTTAATATTATGTATTATCATGTGTATCAAATGAAATATTTAGCTTAAAAAGATTTGTGATATACTATTAAAATATTATTATTTAAATATGAACGTAATAAACTAATCGTTTGATTAGTTGGTTTGAAGAGGAGTAACTATATTATGAAATATATATTTAGAGAACATTAATTTAATAAAAATATATTGATTAATTCAAAGAAAATACTAACTCAACTTTTAATAAGATCATATAATATAAAATGAGATAATTTTCAGAAAACTAATTTTTACGGGAAAAATGTAATTAAAATGAATGAGGTAAATAAAAATTTTACTATAGTTTATTGATAAAATATTTTTGAAAATAAGTTATCATTTATCACATGGTGCTTACTAAATAAGGAATGAGTATAAATTCTTTTTATTCTTTAAAAATAAATTTTATTCAATAATGATTTTTATTTACTTTTGTGTATAGATATTATGATTGATTTAAACCACATTTAGAAATTGTTTTTAATTAAATTTAAATCATTTTTAAAATCATCTTTTAAAATTGATATTAACAAAATTCTTTCATATTTTTCTGAATATGTTGTTTTTTTAAGTGAGAAACACTATTTTTTCAAAACAAAATTCAATTATTTAATATTAAAATAATGTATTAAAATATTTCATTTGAATTTTTACTTTTCTAAATACCCCCTAAGGTTTATTATTATACATAATCTAATTATTTTCATGCGAATAAATATTATACAATAGTTTAGTAAAAAAAATTATGTATAAAACGATATTTTTATAAATAATATTTTCCACCGTGTTTTTCACACTAATACTAAATTTAATTTATAACATTTAATGAAATAAAATATTAAAAAATGATTCAATATTTGAAATATTAATATTAAATAATTTATTACGGTCAATTTCATTTTATTCATAATTAATAGTGACTGTGGTGAGTGTCTATCACAATGTTAAAGGGTAAAATTGGTTAATTAGTGTAGACACTATGGGATTGGGTCTAAAAAATATCTCCAATAATTGAATTTGTTTCCTTTAATGTATTTAATTATAATATAACCATTCTATCTTCAAAAATATGAAATATGAGTTCTACTTTCCATTGATAACATTATTTATATTATTTTAAATTGATAGTAATTACAAAATGTAACTCCCTCACTTATTTTGTTTTCTTGACATGGAGATAGATTAAAATGATATATGAACTAATATAGGTGATAAATTCGATGAAAAAAAACAATATCAGTTATATTAATCAATTTTTAATTGTTAGTGATGTTATAATTACCTATAATGTTTACATAATTCAAACACATCACTTATGTAAGTCAAATAAAAAAAATATTGATTTTAAAAATATTTAAAGTAATATTTTTTAATGAATTAATATTTTAAAAAATTATAACGATATTTATATATTTTAATTATTTTTTATCTTGATGTCTTTAAACTTGATATTATTTGAATAGTTGCAAAAATGTCTTCAAATAAAATTTAGTGTCTAAAAAATATTTTTAAATAATTATAAAATCAAAAAAAACTTATAATAACAAAATTTAATTGTTTATTTTCTGTTATTTCATCAAATTTCCATTTATGTTTCATTTTTAATTTTTCATATTACTTTAATTTCCCATAGATATTGGATATTTGTTATAATGTTTATGGAAAAAAGGGTTAACGAGGGGCTTAAACTAGTAGATAAGGTTAAAATTTCCACATAAACTTGTGTAAATTTTATTTTTTTGAATTTATTTAGAAATTATAGACCATTTATTACAATTTATGGAATATTAAATGAATTTTAAAATTTTTATAAACATATTATATATTAATATGTCATGTATTATCAATATTAAAACCCACCTCACTAGTTAAATTACACCTGATATCCTCTATATCTCACACCTATTGATCCATTTATTTCAACCAAGATATTCCAAAATACTTTAACAATTGTCCTAAACATGTAATATAGATTTTGGTCTCCCCAAATGACAAACCTATAAGGCATAAGGTGAAATACAATGACGGTTTTACAAAGAAGAGATATAACTCTTCACCAAATGTTTTCATGTTTATTTATTCCTCTACCTAATTTAAATATATCATAATCATTATGATATAATAAAATAAGTATACCCAATATATTTAAATTTTATTATTTTGATAGTAAATCATGTTTCCATTACCTTTTCTATCCAATGGAAAATGTACAATTTTTTTGTGCCTACATGTGGACTATCACCTCCTCGAAGCAATAATTTTCATTTTTCATCCCTACCCCACATTTCAAGTTATCATGATTGATTTAATGAAAATATATGATATTTGTAACATATATATGTTTATTGTAAGATAATATATTACATAACTTTTTTTCTTCTGCACATTGGATGTTGATAACGTTGCTCGTGTGTTCGAATGAACTACCTTTTCAACAAAGCGATGCGATTCATTTCTCAACTACACTTTTGAAGGGGGTTATAATATTTTATTTAATGTATTAAAATAAAAATTATTATAGGATTAGTATTAATTCTACAATGGAATAAATACCCCTTTGACCATGGTCAAAATACCATTTTTTAGAATAATGAACTGAGCATCCTCAAACTGTTCGACATAAACTTAACCTATTTAATAATTATATTAAACAATATAAGAAATTAAATAAAATGGATTCTAATAATGGAATAAAACGAAATAATTTAATTTATTAAAAATTAATATCATTAAATATTAATGAATTTAAAAATGTGTGTGGAAATCTAGAATCGAGAAAAGGGATTCCATTTTAAAAACTAATTTTATTGTTTTCCTTCAAAGGAATTTTTATCTAAGTCAATGTTATTATAAATGTTTTATGAATTTTATAATTTTTGATTAAAAGTTTCCTTCAGTTTATTTTACAATGTTTTTAATTTATTTAAAAGGTATTATAAATGAATCTTTTCATCATTTTTCAAATTTGTTATTTTTAATGTTTTATAAAAGCATAGAAATAATTTTTTAACTTATACAGATTCATCGTAAATTCCCACTATCATAGAAATTATTTTATATTAAGATTACTATATATTTTAGCATGCTTTTAAAAAAATTATTCCCTCTTCTCTCATAATGTTTAGCTAAAAAAGTTTCCCAAAAGAAATGAAAATTTATTCTCATTTATATTAGATATATAAAATTCTTATTTCTTATAGGATTGAATTTATATTAAATGGGGTTTTATTATTAAAGTGAAATATATATGTATTTTATTCATGATGTGGTTCTTAATAATATTATATTAATGATCGGTTATCCTAATATTGATTTTATGATGGGTGATCCTGATATAGATTTCAAATTAATTGGGTAATGTAATGGAGTTTATTGGTGTTAGATTACCCCCAAATAGATTTCTTAATTATCTGGTCATGTGACTCAATTGAATTGGTTATTGTAAGGGTTAGTGTAAGAAAAATATCTCAAGGAACCAACCTGAATTTTCTATACATTAAATATATTTTTCATGTAAATATTTTGATTCAACTTGGTAGGAAAACAAGCATATGTATTAATAATTTTATAACCCTTTTATAACTGAAAGGTTCGTTTTTGAATAAAATGTATTCATGGGTTCTCATAATTTATAATAAAAAATAATGATTATTATTTTACCTTTATGAATTGTTCATAAAATTTATGAATTTTTTTCCAGTAAATCTAATTATATAATTAATAAAATTAATATTTGAGCTCAATTTTTATTATATAAAAGGGTAAAATTTAATAGGTATTTTGAATTTTTTAAAAATTTCTAACAAGCTTCATTAATCTTTTATATCCCTTAATGATATTTTTGTGATGATCCTATTTTTTAAATTGTTTTTAATTTGGATTGAGGAAGTCTAGGGACTATAGAACTGTCTCTATTTTTGTTCTGGGAAATCTTCATAAAATTATTCAATGTGCTTTGAATAAAATAGGGGTTAAATTTATGAATCACGTTTTTATAGGAAAATTAATATTTATTAGTAGTTTCCCCTTTGTTTTCATGGGATTTGTATATAATATTTTCTCATAATTCTCAAAAACTCTCCACCAGAAATATCCTCATAATGTAATAAGGTTATGTCCTTACTATTAAACTCAAAATTATGGGCTCTAAATGGAATGGGTACTTATATTTTTCAAGTAATAATATAATAAATAATATCAATATCAAGTTACTTATTTCAATCCAAAATGTGAATTATTCAAATGATATACATTATCATAATATTTTTTTATTTATAATCCCTCTTTTATTTGAATATATATATTCCTCTATGATAACTCCATTCAATAGTATATTTATATCCATTTAATAAACATTAAAACCACATTAAAATAATAAAACTGTGAAAATTTGAATTGATTCAAGCACATCCACTGGTGAAAATATTTATTCTGTGTTTATGAATTTAATATGGTAATATCAATTATACAATTATATTACCATGTTATGGATCACATTTCTGTGGTCATCATATTTATTTTTTGATAGATGATTTATCTAATTATTCATTTTCTATGTGGGAGATTTTTTTTAGTTGAGAGTTGAAATTTTGTAAATATTTCATTATAAAAGTATAGTTGGTAGAACCATATGGAGACATTTTTACCTTCACTAGAGATATTGGTATTCAGATATGTGAAAGTATTAACAATAGTTACTAGTTATAGGAATATAGAAAGAGGATCATCATGATTAATGAAATTGAGGGGGATCCATATATGAGAGGATAGAGTAACATGGAATAAAGGGATATTCCAAATATGGTATAGATATTTTGGAGGAAGTGGGGATATCTTCATAGCTATTTACAAATATTGGTAGTTTATAATTACACCTCATGTAGGAATCAATAATAAGGACATGAATCAGGATTTCATAAAGATTTAAATCGATAAATAAGAATATATATAAGATTATGGACGAATATATTTTATTATTCATTAGAATTTCCCAATGAGGTGGTGATGCTCAGTTAGTTTCATTTATTGAAGGGAGGATCATATACAACTTTTATAAGGTATTGAAACCATAATTAGATACTTGATTCTTCAAAACACCTAAATATATTGGTAATAGTATCAATTTATTGGTGTAATGTGACGAATTTGAAGTCAATGCCAAATAGTAAATAGAGTTCTGTCTGTCCCCATGTGTAGCGAATTATCATAGAATTTGTTCCATATATAAGGATCCATGTAAGGAATTTTTATTAATTGATTTACATTTATGTGTATAGTTGGACATTTATCCCCTTATAAATCTGGTCGGGTAGAGTTTCTAGAAGGATTGTTTTTATGTAACTTAGTTCCCCCCCACCCCCCTTAATGAATGGTGCAGTTTATCCTGTCATTTATTAGAAATAATCTCCAAACTACATAATATTGTTTTGTTTTGTCTGTTTAACTATTTTATCAACTTCTTCTTATGGACTATTTTTCACCATTTTACGATGATATAATATAAGGAAATATATGTTATATGAACTAAAGAGTCAAAAATTAGTGTATTGGTATGGGTGTGAATTATTTTTAATTTCAGACGTTGAGTTCATGGGGTTCCATGGTTCTTAGAACATTTTAGTGTCTATATTTCATGTTTGAGGTTGCAAAGTAAAAAAACCATTTCATGGTAGGTCATTACATCCAATTCAATGATTCTAAACCCAATTTTAGGATTTGGATGGTGGAATGACCCATTATACCTAAATATATATATCATATAAATAGTGGTTTTATAGTACTTTTATATCCAAAACAAGTTGTATTAGGTTCGTGGTAAATTATTTTTTTCATTAATGATTTATTTGTAAAAAATCTAGTGGTTCCAATGGTGTGGTTTATTGAGTCCAAGTTATTTTCTCTAGTAATAAAGTAGTGGTACACGAGATTTTGGGTTTTCCAAAATACATTCATGACCTTTGTGTTTGGAAATTTCTTCCATTTTCAAGGTGTATTTATAGCTTGGTTGTAATACTACTAAAAAATTAAACAGATATTCATTATCTCTAGAACGTTTCAAATTCACGATGAGACCATTGTTTCTATAGGATAATGTTTCAAATGGATGGCGTCCATGTTAATAGTTTCAATAGTTTAAATCTATAATCATTAGAGGATTTTTTTTTCATTATTCTAGAGTTTCAAGATTATAACACCCTAATATTTCATAGTACATTTGTTCTTCAAAGGAATTCATTAACTTACACTACACGCAACATCGTGTTCAAGCGCACCACGACTTACCAAACTAGCCGTTCAAAAGCAGTTATGAATAGTATTAACAGAATTTTGGACTTTATATAACCCTTATAATTTTAGAATCCATATTATGAGTTTCTTAGACATAATATAAGGACAACTCATTTTTTCAGATAAAAGAAGTATTTTTTTAAAAAAATTAATTTTACGGCCTTTTAATGGAGAAAACTTTTTAAATCCAATATTTTACTCTTTTATATATTTAATTTGACAAAATAATCATCTTATTTAGGATTGAGAAATAAGAATTTAGTTTCAATAAATGTTTGGTGTTTTCCTGATAACTTTCATATTTGGGTGAATAGTGAAAAATATTATATTTTAACTGAAAACAAATTTTTTAGTCAAAATAATTTATAGTGTTCAACTACACATATGAATGATTTTGATGTATAATTAGATTATATTTTTACCATTTCATCCAATTTTTTTCCATTGGAAGTAATTTTACTTTGAAATTGGACATAAATAAATGGCAATCTTTTTGTAGTTATTATTTCATAAAAATACGCCTTTTGGTTTTGACAACAGGCATTGATTTTAAACTAATAAATGTAATTTATATGTTTTTAATTTTGTAAAATAGATTTAATTTTTGAATTAATAATATCAAAATTATATTAGGGTGAATTTTTTGTATGTTTCTAAAAACATTAAATTTTTCATGAATAGTGAAAAACACTGAGTTATAGTTTATAACCGAATTTTAATTTAAATATTTATTTATTTTATTTAAATTCATTTTAGGTCAAAATAGATACATTATACATATATAGGTTCAATGCCATTCATTGGAGTCATTTAATAATAATTATATATATATATAAATTTTATTGAACTTTTCACCGTCTTTTACCTACCCTCTAAGAGAATTTGCAAATTCACATAAAACGTAATTTTACAAATTCTGTTAATGGAATTTCAAAAATCCAAAAGGCATGGTTGATATCAATATGTAAAATGTGGTTCAATAAGATGAAAATAATTTTTTGTGAATAGTAACTTTTTACTTTTATTTACCACAGTTAAAAGTAAATAGGGTAATTAAGGGTAAAAAGGATATTATTATTACCCTAACACATGTTCAAATTCATTTGGATAAGTATAATTCGACCGAAAACAACCTTCGGAATAAAATATGAACCTATTTTGTCCACTTGGATTAGATTAGGACCTTTATTATTATTTAATTCAAAGAAGAGTTAAAAGCGTTAAAATTGATGTTTAATAACTAAAACATTTTTAATATAGGGTTACACATAAGATAAATTTAACTATAAATATTAATTAGAATGATAAAAATATTTCAAAAATAATGGTATTTTATTTATATATTTTATACATTAAATAATCTAATTTATTAATGACACAATGATGATACAGTAATTACCTAATTAATGATATATTAAACTAATTAATACTATAAATATCCAAATAAAGGTAATTTGAGACTTTTTATGACTTCCAATAATTTTATAGGTTAATATGACATATTAGGGTTGGTTATATTAATTGTTTTCGAATTAATAATGTTGTTGTGAATTTATAAAAAACAAAATACCAAAAAGTGTCAAAATTGACATCAAAGAGTTTTTAAAACAAATATTATATTATTAATTGATATTATATTCCTAAAAATATAAGTTTTAACTAAAATACTTTTATAATGATAGTTGTATCATTAAGGAACCACATGGGGTTTTCTTAGAAGTATATAGTATGTTTATTAACCATATAATATAAAAATACAAAGAGACATGGTAAATGTCAAACTATGTAACTAAGTGTTAAATCGAAAAGATAAGGTTAATATAGTGACCCAAAACCTCTCTAAAACGTATTTTTTGAGTGGTTCTATACCCATACCCACATTAACCTTTAAATAATCCACTTTTTAGACATTATAAACGGAAATTTATTTTATTATAAATTAATATTTCCGGTTTTTCCTAAGGTTCCCCTCACCCCTCTTGTAAAAGGGCACTCCCCCTTCCCTCAAATTCACACCTTCAATGCATTTTGGTTCGGGTAAACTCTGACCAAATACCATCTAAACTGTGATACATTCATCCTAGAGGCCATGCTATATTTATAAATCCATTTTAAGGACCCCTTTTGATCAAATCAAAAGGAAGAACCCGATGAAGAGGTAAATATCTCATCACATCTTTCAAGTTCCTCTCTTCTTCCACTTCCTGTTTCTCTGTTTTTTCCATTCTAAAATAATTACTCCAGTATCTTTTTAATAATGTTATGTTATTATTAATATGATAGAACCATATTCATTATTCTATCTATCCTTTTAATGACATGTCACCATACATGCGTATGTACAGATTACTGTCTCGACGAACACAGTGAGATTCATTCCCCATCGTATCATTTAAAGACTAAATTTCATTTGATGATTAAAAATAATATTTAGAGACATGATATATTTCTTTATATGAATAAGATACATCCCATCCATAAATAATATGACTCACATAATAAATAATATAATGGAAAACAAATTCGTTATCACCCGAAACGATAATAATACTAAGATATTATTAACAAAGCAATGTTAAAAGATCATATATGATATCATATTAATTTATATGATACTTGTATAATTTAATAACAATTATTTCACAATTATACATGAGTTTGACCTACCCTCGACCAAGTAAAAAGTATAATGTTAGGGGTTTCTTATCTCACTTTTAATTCTGTGAGATTTTCATTATTCACCCCTTATTTATTGCATGAGGTGTGTGTACTTCCCATGATTGTAGTCATTGTGTAATATACTATAATTTATGTATATTTATATCATAATTTTATGATCCTTATTTCATGGTTTTATGTTATGTAAGTTACCAAATCGATAAGGGAATTTGAAATTTCAATTTCCACTCATTCGGCTTTACACATACTTCATTGATTATATTACTCCAAGATTATTGGTGGAATAACTATTCATTTTCATTTGTAATAATTTCCACTGCCCTTTCTATGGATATAATTTTGATACACATAATCACTCTACTGATAAATTCTCCAGTCATCGATATGAACTTGATAAGAGTAATTTTAACTCAATCTCCATTTTTTGAGTTAAATATCCAATTCATTGGTGTTATTTTTACAAGAATATGTGTGAATGTACGATGATTGATTTACACTGAATATCCAATCATATTGAGTGTATTTATATTTATCACACATAATAATGTTGTTGATTTATCCTTAACCTAAGGATATAGTGTTTATAAGATATTTCATCTCAATTTACATTCCACTAAGACTTCTTTATTGTTATACACCAAATCACATTTATATGGTGTATATAATGTACTTTGACATTGTATATCATGAATCCCTTTACTCTCATGATATTACAATGTTTTGATTCCCTTAATTATTTGTATTCATTTATCTCTCTTTTGGTTAGGAACTCTAAATAAAATATCATTTTAAAATGTTTTAGATATTTATTATTCTAAACCTTTCTCACTAATGTCCATGTTTTAAAAATGGTTTTAAGGATTTATTTATATGGACATTAATGTTTTAAAAATAAAATTCCTTTTAAAAGTTTCAAAGTTGTATGGGACACTTTTATTCAAAAATTTATTTTAAACAGCTTCTGGATTAATAGTGAGACTTTTAAATGTTTTCAAGAAAAAGGGGGATATTTCTCTAAAATGGTTTTGATGATTATTTTCATATATGTAAATATCATTCATTATTCCCTCTTGCGGTTGATCAATTATAAAAAAATATTCCATATTGTATTGAATGAGTTATTTTTTACTGTTGATGTGTTATTTTTATAACATTCATGGATTATGGACAAATTATTGACATTTTATATGCTAGTTTTAATACAAAGGTTTATTTAATGTTTAAACCATTTCATATGAGGAAGGCATTGGATATAGTATGTGATGGGTGGAGCCCGCTATAACTCCTTGATGCATCGGTAGGTCTCATGAGACAAACTAGTGTCTTTGTATTAGACCTTGTCAAAATCTTATTTGTTGTCTTGTCACAAGGCCTTGACTATGTGGTTATGAAAGTCTAGCATTATGCATTCCATCATTATTAATGTGGCTATTGATATATGCATGTGAATGTTTGACTAGTATAATATCCATGTCACTAAGTAAATGGAATTATCTGATTTTATCCTTTCCATATTATTCTGAAGTACATGTTTAAAAGGCTTTTGTTTTAGTCTTATACATTTCCTTAAATGTTTAAGCTTATTTATGAATGTTTCTAATATATTGTTATCCTTACTGAGCATCTGAACTCACCACTTTCAATGTATTATTTTTTCCCAGGATGAAAAGCAGTATATTATGACTAAACTGTAGGGATAGTCTATGGAATCGCAGTGTTGTCTATGGATACAATGTTGTTATATTTTTTCATTTATGATTTAATTTAAACCTTATGATTGTATCTACTATTTCGAAGGCTACTAAACTAATATGTCTTTCGAGACTTGATCTTTTGTGATCATGCCAATGTTATGTAATAATGCACTAACTCTGGGTAACTGGGGTCGGGGCATTATAGGTGGTATCAGAGGATGTTTAGTATAAAACTTAGATACTTGATTTAGATAAACTCTGATTAGTTCACGTATCCCTAAGATAGACTTTGAGGATTAGCATAGAGGAACATCCTAAGATTTTGGTATTGTAGTGATTTTGTGAGTTATCCAAGAAATAAATCTTTGTCTAGATATGAGTAGGTAGAGGTAGCTCGGGCACAGATGTACCTAGGGGTAAAACCCAAAAACACTGCTTTGAGCTAGACTCGAACGGTAACTGGTGCACGATAATGGGCCTTGATGCACTCTTGGTTATGACACTCCCAGGGGATATGATTAGGATAATTTACATTTTCATTACAAACCAATTTGAAGTATTTTAATATAATATTAGAATAAATGAGAATGTTTAATCCTAAGGGATTTCAAATTGAAAGTATAGTGTCATGATATTCTTTAAATGATTTTATGACTAATGTTACTCACACAATGCTTTCTGGTTTTAGTCAACGGCTAGATTCCAATTAAGTGATAGTAACTTTGAGAATAATGTACAAGGTGGGAACGGTGGTGGGAATGAGAAACCGAATGGAATTTTGATAGGCATGAAAGATATATTGCTCATTCCAAATCAGTTTTCCAAAAATATGATCAACAACATATATATCAATCAACTCTCGGACTCAATAAAGAAGATAATGGTGATGAATGATATGAGCTCAAGTAGTGGAGAACATGGTTAAAAGAATCGTCAATTTTCATCATGCAGGAAATGTGGAAGGACACACCCAGGAAAGTGTCTCAATGGAATAAAGAAATGCTTTATGTGTGGGAAAGAAGGACATAAGGTGAAGAATTTCCGGGGAAAAATTTAGAGTACTATAGAATAAAAAAAATGGTAGTACGAATCCATTTATAATCATTTTCTATAAATGTAGGGGACCTAGACTTTACCAGAGTGAATGACCTATTCTATAGGATATTTTCTCGGTTAAAAAATAAGTTATGAGGAAATAAATGGTGGAGAGATGTTAAAAAGTATTAGTACTGCTTGTTGATGGGATTACTTTGGAATAATGTTCTCTTTTATTTGTAACCCTGTAGTTTTTCATGTGAAAATGATATTTTAGGAAGACTTATATTTTCTCTTGTGGATATAGTTATAAATAACCATTTAGTTTTATATGATCATTAGGTTTGAGGGATTTACAAGTTATTATATTTTGGGATAAAAATGAAAGGTATTGGATAACATTTGTGGTTAAATTATGTTATGGTTATTTTGAGGAATTGATCTCATTTTAGTAATGTTATAAAATATTGTTTTTGAAAATGGACAACACGCCGACCATACGACAACCAGTCGTGTCAGACAAAGCTGTGTGAATCGAACCCACAACTAGAGTGTGATTGGGTTTTATCTCCCACCACTGGACTACGTGAAGTCCCTGGTTAGTGTGACTAATTATTTTTAGTTAAATGATTTAATTGACCAATAAAAAGTTGATTTGGGATCTTTTGTCTTATCAAATGAATACCCTTAGTATAGGAAAACGATTCGGTGATTAAGTGATAAATGTTTTTTGGAAGACATTCACTTTTTTGGGAACACTATATGCCCAAGGAAAACAGAATACTATGGGATTTCATTTGAGGAGTAATGGTGTATTTGTATATATGTTTTTATTGTTGATTTATAGTGATTTTCGTTTTTTATGTAAATGATTAACCTAAAATAGAGAATATGTGATTAGGTTAATTACTTTTATGTATGTGACTTTAAGAGTAGTTGATGTAATTTGGAGATACAATGTAATGAGAATGACTACATAACAAAAATATTCTATGTTTTGGGTTGTAATATTAGTTTGGATTATATTGAAGGATTTTAAGTAGAATTGTTTATTTAATGGTATTTATTTAACTTTGGGGTATTTTTGATTTAATTTTAGAATGTAATATTAGTGTTTATTTCTCTAAATGAATATCCTTTTTAAGGATCATCAGATCTTGTACTCACCATTTTGGTTTGGATTAATCTCTAAAGACAAGGGATATATATAGTTTATCCTTTGTGGATCGTGTGATTCTCAAGAAGTTTATTCTATCTCTTCCGGTGTGACCAAGTCTTCTTCAATTAGCATCGTTTAAAAAAATGAGTTAGTGGTAGAAATTTATTAAAGAATGAAACTCTTCTTAAAAAGTAAGTATATCTTTTTATGTTCTTAGTCAATCTCATAAAAAAATTCTTCATCTTTATGAAATGTAATATAAAACAAAACAAAAATGTTGTCTGTTGACTTTTCATACTAGGAAACTAATGAATATTTGTCCCATCACAAGTTTGTGGTTTTCTTGTTTTTAACTTTCTTATGATAATGTTTTCTATCCCTCGCCATCAGAACGTGACACTTAGTTGATCTTCCAAGTCCATGATTTCCTACATAGAATCCTAGTATGGGTTATCTTGGGTGGACTTTGTAATTGTCTTTATTTCTTTTAAAGTGATAGTTTTATTGATTCTTTTTTCGATGTGGGAATTTCCATTATATTCCCAAGCCTAATTTTAAAAATTGAGAGGATGAAATTTATTGAAGGAGGGAATAATGTAACACCCCAAGATTTCATAGTACATTAGTTCTTCAAATCAATTCAATAACTTACACTACACGCAACATCGAGTTCAAGCGCACCATGACTTACCAAACTAGCTGTTCAAAAGGGTTATGAATAGTGTTACCAAAATTTTGAACTTTATATAAACCTTATAATTTTATAATCCATATTATGAGTTTCTTAGACATAATTTAAGGACAAATTCATTTTTTCAGATAAAAGAAGTATTTTTAAAAAAATGTGATTTTACCGCCTTTTTATGGCGAACCATTTTAAATCAAATATTTGAAACTTTTATATATTAAATTTGGGAAAACAAACTTCTTTTTTTTGGATCGGGACATAATAATTTGGTTTCAATAATTTTTTGGTGTTTTTCTGATAACATTCATATTTGGGTGAACAGTGAAAAATAATATATTTTAATTGAAAACAACATTTTTAATAAAAACAATTTATAGCGTTCAAATATAAATATGAATGTTTTGGATGTATAATTAGATTATATTTTTACCATTTAATCCAATTTTGGTCATTGGAAGTAATTTCACTTTGAAATTGGACATAAACAAATGTCAATCTTTTGGTAGTTATTTTTTCATAAAAATACGCCTTTTTGTTTGGACAACGAGAATTAATTTTAGACTACTAAATGCAATTTATATGTTTTGAATTTTTTAAATTAGAATTTATTATTGAATTCAAAATATCAAAATTTTCTTAGGGTGAATTTTTTGTATGTTTCTGAAATTTGTTAATTTTTTATGAATAGTCAAAAACACTTAGTTATAGTTTAAAAACGAATATTTATTTAAAAAAAATGTTTACTTAATTTAAATTTGTTTTTTTTCAAAATAGATACATAATATATATATAAGTTCCATATAATTAATTTGAGTCAGTTTATAATAATTTTAGATATATAAAAATTTTATTGAACTTTTCACCGTCTTTACCCACCACCTAGGAGAATTTTCAAGTTCACATAAAACTTAATTTTACTACTTCTGTGAATGGAATTACAATAATCTAAGAGACACGGTTGATATCAGTATGTAAAATGTTGTTCAATAAGATGAAACTAATTTTTGGTGAGTAGTAACTTTTTACTTTAATTTACCACAGTTAAAAGTAAATATGGTAATTATGGGTAAAAATTATATTATTATTTCCCTAAAACATGTCCTAATTCTACTGGATAAGTTTTAATCGAATAAAAAAACCCTAGGAAAAAAATATGTTCCTCTTTGGTCCACTTGGATTAGATTAGGACATTTATTATTATTGAATTCAAAGAAGAGTTAAAAGAGTTAAAATCAATGTTAAATAACTAAAACATTTTTTATATAGGGTTACACATACGATAAATTCAACTATAAATATTCATTAGAAATATAAAAATATTTCCTACATAATGGTATTTTATTTGAATTTTTTAGACATTAAATAATTTAATTTATTAACGACACAATGATGATGTAGTAATTACCTAATAAATGAAATATTAAAATAATTAATAATATAAATATCCAAATAAATATAATTTGAGATTTTTTATGAATTAAACTAATTTTATTGGTTAATATGACATATTAGACTTGGTTATATGAGTTTTTTTCGAAGTAATAATGATGTCATGAATTTAGAAAAAACAAAATACCAAATAGTGTAAAAATTGACATAAAAGAGTTTTTAAAACTAATATTATATTATTAATTGATATTATATTCCTAAATATCTATGGTTCATCCAAAAGACATATATAATGATTCGTGTATCATTAATGAATCACTTGGGGTTCACATAGAATTATATAGTAATTTTATTAACCATATAATATAAAAATATGAAGAGACATGGTAAATCTCAAACTATGTAACTAAGAGTTAAATCTAAAAGATTAGGTTAATATAGTGACCCAAACCTATCTAAAACCTAATGGTTGAGTGGTTGTAGACCAATCCCACCATATCCTTTAAATTATCCACTATGTATCCATTAGAAAACGAAATTGATTTTATTATAAAATAATATTTCTAGTATTTCCTAAGGTGCCCCTCACCCCTCTTATAAAAGGTCACTCCCCCTTCCCCCAAATTCACACCTTCAAAGCCTTTCAGATTGGCCAAAATCTTTCCAAATACCCTCTTTATTGTCCGCCATTCATCTTAAAGGCCCTCTTTTAGTCATAAATCCAATATAAGGATCCCTTTTGATCAAATCAAAAGGAAGAACCCGAAGAAGAGGTAAATATCTCATCACCTCTTTCAGGATTTTTTCTTCTTCCACTTCCTCTTTCTCTTTTGTTTCCATTCTAAAATAATAACTCTAGTATATTCTATATACTGTGATGTTTTATTAATATGATTCAACCATATTCATTATTCTATCAGTCCTTTGAATGACATGTCACCATATGTGTGTACGTATGGATTATCGTCTCCACGAACGCGATGAGATTCATTCCCCATCGTATCCATTCATTACTAAATTTCATTTGATGATTCAAAATAATTTTTAGAGACATGATATCATTCTGGATATGAATAAGATACATCCCATACATAATAAATATGACTCGCATAACAAATAATATAAAGGAAAATGAATCTGTAAACACCCGAAACGACGATAATACTATGATATTATTAACAAAGAAATGTTAAAAGATCATATATGATATAATATTAATATATATGATTCTTGTATAATTTATTAAAAAATTATTTCACCATTATACAGGAGGTTAACCTACCCTCAACCAAGGAAATAGTACAATGTAAGGGGTTTCTTATCTCACTTTAAATTCCGTGAGATTTCCATTGTTCACCACTTATTTATTGCATGTGGTGTGTGTACTTCCCATGATTGAATTAATTGTGTAATATACATTAATTTATGAATATTTACCTCATCATTGTATGGTCCTTATTTCATGGGTGTATGTTTTCTAAGCTACCAAATCAATAAGGGAATTTGAAATTTCAATTTCTACTCATTAGGCTTTACAGATACTTCATTGATTATTTTACTCCCTGATTGTGTGTGGAATCACTATTAATTTTCTTATGTCATAATTTCCACTCCCCTTTATTTGGATATACTTTTTATACACATAATCACTCCATTTATAAATTCTCAATTCATTGATATGAACATGATAAGAGTAATTTTAACTCAATCTTCATTTGTTGAGGTACATATCCAATTCATTGATGTTGTTTTTACAAGAATATGTGTGAACGTTCTATGATTTATTTACACCAAATATCAAATAATATTGATTTTATTTATATTTACCACACATAATTATGTTGTTTATTTATCCTTAACCTCAGGATACGACCTTTATAAGAGATTTCATCTCAATTTACATTCCATTGAGACTTCTTTTTTGTTATACACGAAATCACTTTTATATGGTGTATATAATGTACTTTGACATAGTATAAAATGAATCCCTTTATTCTAATTATATTACAATGTTTTTATTACCTCAATTATTCTTATTGAAGTGTCTCTCTTTTTGTTAGGAACTCTAACTAAAATATCATTTTAAAATGTTTTAAAGTTTTATTATTCTAAATCATTTTCATTAATTTCCATGTTTAAAAAATGGTTTAAGGATTTATTTATGTGGACCTTAAAGTTTTAAAATTAAAATTCATTTTAAAAGTTTCAAAGTGGTATGGGACACTTTGATTCAAAAATTTATTTTAAACAGCTTCTTGATAAATAGTGAGACTATTAATTGTTTTCACGAAAAAGGGGAATATTTCTCTTAAATAGTTTTGAAGATTGTTTTCATCTATGTCAATATTATTTATTTTTCTCTATTGAGTTTGATCTATTATAATACAATCTTCTATATTGTATTTAATGAGTTATGTTTGACAATGGATGTTTTATTTTTATACCATTCATGGTTTATTGATAAAGTATTGACATTTCTTATGCTAGTTTTAATACGAATGTTTATTTAGTGTTTAAAACATTTCATAAGAGGAATGCATTGGACTTAGTAAGTCACGGGTGGAGCCCGCTATAGCTCCTTGATGCATTTGTAGGTCTAATGAGACAAACTAGTGTCTTGGAATAAGGAATTGAAAAAATCTTATTTGTAGTATTTTTTACAAGGCCTTGACTATATGGTTATGAAAGTCTGCAATTATGCATTACATCATTATGAAAGTGGCTATTGATATTTCATGTGATTATTTGACTAGTATGATATCCATTTGAGTAAGTAAATGGAATTATTTTGTTTTCTCTTTTCCATATTATGTTGATGTTCATGTTTAAAATACTTTTGTTTTAGTATTTTACATTTCCTTAAATGTTTATGCTTATTTAAGAAAGTTTCCGCTATATTGTTATCCTTCTTGAGAATCTGATCTCACCCCTTTCTATGTTTTATTTTTTCCCAGGATGCGAAAAAGTATATTATGGCTGAACTACAAGGATAGTCTATGGAATCTCAGTGTTGACTATGGAAACAATGTATTTTTAGTTTACCATTTATGATGTAATTTAATCCTTATGAATGTATCTAGTATTTCCAAGGCCACTAAATTAATCGGTCTTTCAAGACTTGATATTTTGGGATCATTCCAATGTTATGTAATAATGCACCGACTCTAGGTAATTGTGTTCGGGGTGTTACAAAGATGTTCTATTAATGTTGTGTCATTTGGAAGAGAGGATTCAGTCTAACAGTGAATTCATATATAAATTATATGTACTTTTCAAAATGGATTAGTTACGAGAATTTTTTTATAACCTAGACATAGGTTTTCGGGTTAAAGTATATAGCCATCACTATAGTCTATCTAAAGAGTTTGAATAATTATTTGAGGAAAATAGTTCGGTTACCAAGATCTATATCTAGAATAATGGTGTATTGAGAGATTAATGATTTACTTTTAGGACTGAAAGATATATTCCAAAAGTGTAATATCTGAAATCAGAAAACATTTATCTATTTAGGGGTTGGTTTTGTTATTATGAAAATACCTCAATTGAGGGGGTGTTTTTAAAACCAACTGAGAACCTATTTATTATAAATAAATTAATACATTTTGATTATGCATAACCATTAGACTTTTTTCCATAACACGTTTATTACTATGTATGTATAACATTTTAATGTCTATGTTATGATGGACACATTTAAATAATATTATTTAATGGTTAGTTCAACCTATGTGTTTTGTGTTGTATACACTATCAAACAAATGATTAAATTTTAAATTCTTGGGATGTAACATTATTCCACACTTTAGTTAATTACACCCTCACAATTTGAACATGATCTTTATAATCATGTTTTGGACACATTAAAATACATTTTTTAAAAACCCACATCGTAATATAGGTTAAGGAAACATCCTCTTGAAAATAGTGAAATGGAAATATGAAATTCATCTCGAATAACACATAATTAGCTTTCTAAATTGGATATTATTAGTGGGAAGTGAAAACACAGAAATAGAAGAAAATGTAATGTTTAAATAATTATGGGGAATGAAAAGTAACATTTATCACAAGAAAGTGAATGATCATAATAATTTCAATGATGAAAAAATCCTAAATCAATGGGCTGTGAAAAATATATCATATTCATTTTTAATGCAGTTAATATGATAATATTTTTTTTCAATTTCATTTGAGTTGTTAAATTAATTTACAAGAAATTATAATAACATAAATAAATATACATAATTGACATATATATTTTCATACTTTAACAAATTTCCCCCAAAATCATATCTTTTTCATCTAATGATGAGCATTTATGATGAATTTTTCATTTTTAAAGCACAATAATTATCATTAATATAACAAAACATCAACAAAGATATAATAATTTTTTACTCCTATATTATAAACTAACCAAAACCAAAATTATCACTGAAATGTAATATAATTTGAATAATTCTTCACATGATAAAGTAGAACATTAATCTCCAAATCCTCGACATTTATACATAATATTTTTCTTAAATCATTTAATAAATAACTATCCTTAAAATTCATAGAAAATATTACTAACTATTATTGAAACCCAATAATTAGAATAATTTTATTACATATGATTCCTAGATAAAAATAACATTTATCTCCAAATAAAATCAATCTCACTTAAAGTCCAATGAAAAAAATGTTATAACATGGTCATATATTCTATAAAATATACTAATAATTTCAAAAAATCACAAAAATAAATTCTATATTCATTATAAAGATAAATCTACATAAATTTAATTAAACAAAATATCATCTTAGAAAAAATTATTTCTATTTTCATTATTCATAAATTTTCCCCAAATTAGTTGACTTATCTAAAAAACTAGTCATACAGTCACTAAATCTCTTTTAAATATCTTAGTTCTTTGTAAGATAAATCATATGTTTCCAACATGTATTAGCCCATTTATCTGAATGAACCATAATTACCTTAACATAAAAGATCATATTAACCTTAAATCTTATCAATACCTTTAAACATATCCCTATAAATAATTATTCTTCAAGTAACCTTTTCACTAAAATATATACTAACCCCAAGGGTTGTATTACTATAACTGTCTCCCAAAATAATCATAAAAATTTTAAACTACATAACAAAAATCCTAAAAAGGGGTATCTATGCCTTTAAAATTATAATCAACCATATAATTATTAACCCATGATGATATGCATAACTCTTAAATGAACCTCACATGCAAATATCTAAATCTTTAATGTTATAAAAATCTTTCCTTTGATTCCAACTATAACGTTCATAAACTTGTATTCCGGAATCTAGTGCTAAAATAAAATATTTATATTTTTGGATTTAATACCAATAAATGTGACCTAATTTTAACACTCAAAACATAAAACATAAAAAACTAAATATTAGATCACTTACATTCCCTAGAGAATTTTAGGATTATATTTTTTAACAATTGGGTAAAATTATAACATAATAACATAGATACATAATAAACTAGTTCAGCAAAATCTACATCATTCCCCACTAATTTTTTCATATATAGTAACCTTATTAGGTATAACATAATTAAATCCATTCATTAAAACTTGTGGAAAAGTAAAACATAAAATGGGTAATCTAAAAATCTTAGTAAGGGTTATATTAAAAGGAAGGTATCATGGATTAAAAAATGCATGAATAATATGGAAAGGTAAGTAATAGAGAACACATTCCATTAAATCAATATCTTTGGAATGAATAATATTATATAAGAAACAAATAATGATAAAACAATACCACAAAAATAATCAAATAGTATTGAAACTTATCCATTGATATCATAGCTATTAATATAAACATATTTATATAAATAACTATTTTCATAATTATGGAATGAATAATGTTAAAAATATTAATCTTTACATAGATTACTTATTCCAAAAAATCATAAATATAACCCCAAGGACTCATCCCATGACATTATATATAAATGGGTGAGGCCTTATCCAAATACCCAACCAATATTTTATCACCACACAAACCAATTTCTCAAGGGGGTATCTATAATCATGTCCCACCTATCCCATAAAATGTCTAATACATTCATTATGTCAATAAACAATTAAACTTAATCAATATTCCTTAATAATCAATAATTTTCAGTATTGGATGAACTAGCATACCGAATGTGTGTAACACCCTGAGTTTTCATGAATTAATTTTTTTGGATAATTTAAAATTATTTCATTTCTTTCGTTGCACACTTCACCAAGTTAATAATGCATCATAGGCAACACTGAGCTTAGCTTTCACTATATACAATACTGAGTTTAAAAGAAATGTGACATATTATTAAAATATTATTATATTTATCACCAAGATATTAGGATGAAGGGTAAGAAAAGTATTAACAAAATTATGAAAATATGGTTTAGTAATGTGTACAAAATTAATTATAGAGGGAATAATTAATTATAAATGAATTTAAAAACTAACTAAAAATAAAGAAATTTATTTTTTGTAAAACAATTTTTCTATAAACTAACATATTTTTCTAAAAAAATAAACTATTTATTTTTATGAATGATTTTAGTGAATGCTTTATATTATATAATTAAAAAACTATTTAACATTAATATTAAGGGTTTTCTAAACAATAGATAAGAACAAATACAATATTATGTAAAAAAGTCTTATTTTTCAAAAAGAAAGTTTTACTACCTTTTAATAGCATACATATTTTAAATCTCATTTTTTAAAATTTTATATATTCTATATTAAAAAATAAAAATAATTTTTAATATTGGAATATATAAATTATATTTGGATGAATTTTTAGTACTTTTCTGAGAAGTTTCATTTTTTGATGAATAAAGAATGATACTAATTATTAATTGAAAACTGTATTTTTTATCAAATTATTTATAATGTTAAATAATGTTAATTTTTTCAAATTATAATTACTTCTGTTATATATAAATTAATTCAACTAAGATCATTGAAATCAATTTTGTATTTAAATTAAATATAAAAACATTATATATTTTTAAAAAATTTCACTTTAAAACCCAACTTTCTCATCATGTCTATGGAATTAATATTAAATACATTTTTTCCATTTATTTTATATTAATTTGAAAAAAATCATTAAATATATATAATCAGAAAAAAATTATAATTTATAATAAGTCTATCTTCATTTTTTACCACAATGATTTGGGAAAACAGTTAAATTTAATTATATTGATAAAAGAAAAAATGAGCTTCCTTAGTGGTTTAACATAGAATATAACTTGTAAGAATGATAAAAATAGGTCTGAAACCCATTGGATGTAAATATTTAAACACATGTAAACATATACTCTAATATTATTACATTTGGAACACTTTTCCCTAAAACCATTCAACATAATAAGTTCAGTAATGAAAATGACAAAAAAGTGTACCTTTCTTCATTATAATTTCTATGATGCTTTAGAATGGAGAAAAATACATAATTTTTGTTATAAATATTATTTAGAAAGATAAATAATTTTTCTATCAATATACTTAATTTTAGTTTTTTATAGATGTCATAATAAAATTAAATGTGTAAGAAATGCGAATGTATGAATTATTTAGTTAATAATTTAATATATCAAATTATATTAAAAACCTTAAAAGTGAAGTAAATTAAATGAATTATTGTGTTATAATTATTTTTTAAATTATTATATCATGTTACAGCGTGATAAAAAAAATTTATTCGATTTTCATTATTGTCTTTATATTTTTTAAATTTAAATTAAATGAATAATGTCAAAATTGACATTAATGTCATTTTATAATGAATGTTTTTTTTTGATAATTGATTTAAGAATAAAAAAGCATTTATTATGTGAGTATATTTAAAAATATTAATAAATATTCACTATATTTCATCAATTTACCAATTATACTATTAAAATTAATATATTTACTATTTAATAGATAAAAATCCATTAGCACTGTCACGATTGGAGTATTACATTTTCCATGTTACTTGCGCTTTTGTTAACATCAATTTTAAAAACACATAGGAATTTAAATTAATAAATTTCATATAATATGTATATTTTTGGGTATGCATTATCTAATAATTTCCACTTTAATTTAGGCTTTATGAATAAATTACCGAGGATATAAATGTTGTTACCATAATAAAAACTAAAATGGGAAAACTATATAAACATAGAAGCAGGTGATAATGATTATAAAAATGCACTTATTTTTATGTGGTGGGGGTTTTTATAAACCAAATAAACCATTATAGCTATTATTATTCAATTTTGGATCAACATGAGGTATGGGGGACCTCCCAATAGTGAATACCTTTGAGTATATACAATAACACCACTCCTCCACAGCAAAAAAGGGCTCCCACTCTTTCCCCTTCATTACAGCTCTCAATTCAGTTGGTTCTACCAAAACGGTCCTAAATAACTTACTAAATATGATAAACTAACCCTATAATCCATTTTTTGTTTAAAATTTAGAATCTTTTATTGTTTTTTTTTCAATCCTAGGGACGATTCCCATAGAAGTGTTAATCTTCTTCAAGAAGCCTTTGTATTTTATTTTTTTATCCCCCTCCTTAAATTATTTTTATAACATATTATATAATAACCATAGTATATTATATATTATGTGTGGTTTTTTTGTGTTACAACCTATAACCACATACACTTCCATCAAATGGTTTACAAAATCATCATTTGTGCATAAGGTGGACTACAATCTCTCAAACCAATGTCATTCATTTTTCTATTACACCCAATCACAGTTGAGGGTAATGATGGAAATAATATTTATATATGATATTTATGATTTATATGATTTTATTATGATTTTAAAACTTCTATATCACATATACTATCATTCTTTCAATCTTTTTAGAATATGATAATGTCATTCGTGTGTTTGGTGTACTACTGCCTCGCGAAGTGATGTATTTCATTCATGCTTTATGTGGAATATATTAAGGATTGTTTTAAAAAAAATGTGATATTTATGATATAAAAATGATAATTTAATAATATATATATATATATATATCATTTACTATGAATTATTTCAATATGAGAATAAAATAGAAACCTCGTTCATGAGTACGTATGACCCACCGTCTCCATAAATAGTGTATTTCATTTCCTGTCACTGAATTTTATATATTACTGTAAATAAACATATAGTGAATATATATTATATTCATATCATTATTATCATTCTTAATATTGTTAAATTATGATATATACAAGTGAACCAATAACATCAAGTCGAAACATGTACAAAAAAGGAGTTATTGCCCAAAACACAGCTTTAACGTTGAATTATTAATAAACATGTCCTATAAAGTCATAATAAAATCATATATGTTATGAATTATTTAGATATTTTTGTGTGTAAGATATAAAATATTCTTATATTTATTATATATTAGTATTTAATGAGTATTTAGGTAGTCAAAAGAAAAGGTAATGGATTTTCACCTCACTTTTTAATTCTGTGGGACACATGCAATATTCCACACATCATTATTCAATACTCCATATATACTTCCCTTGAATGTAAATTTTTATTATTCTACATAAATTATATGGTATTTACATAACAATTTTAGGATCACTGTTTCATGGTGTAACAGAATCATAGTTACAAAAGCAGTTATAGAATTTTATATCAAATTGGCTTCTTTGAGACACATGTTATGTTATAAACCAATATTATTTATGAGGTGTATTTACTACCCCATTGACATATTATATAATTAATATCCTTATTTTTTTAATATATAAATAATAATATGGTATAATTATTTCGTGTGGATTATGATTTAATTTCAGGAAAGTGGAGGAATTTTATTGCAACAATCTCATCATTTATCATGATTATTTATAATTATTCTTCCATTGATGAAATATTATGATGTATATCTAAAAAATTACCATGAAATTTATTATATTATTTTTATTAATTATATATTCATGTAATGGTACTATATTTTTACTCTTTGGTACTGAATATAATTAAGATAATGTTTTTAAGAAAATATGACTTTATGTCTCTCTTCAGTCAAGAAATCTTCTTTCACCAAAAAGCAATTATTCTAACGAAATTTCAAAAATATTCTGTTATTTTCCTATTATTTTTAAATGTCATATTTACCCACATATCAACGTAGAAAATAATGGCCTTTAAAAGGAATATTTTTATCATTCTTTGATCAAGGGTCTTTTTATTTCTACCAACAATGTAAAAAGAATAGTTTTATTCACTATCAATAGATAATGTGGAGTTAGTCTGGGATTTTCATATTCGTGATTTAGATTTTTTTGACATCATCATTAGGATGGATTGGATTGTTTTTTATCATGAAGAATTTTATTTTTATCATTAGTGTGTCATGTTACTTGTAGCTGATGGGAGTTCACAGGTATTTTTGGGAGAGTGGGATCTAATGTCTGGTGATGTAGGACCTTCATGTGTATAGATCAAGAGTTTTTTTTTCTATTTTCTGGTTATTTCTAATGAAATATATTTTGTTTTTTATATTCCCGATATAGTTCATGATTTTATTAATGTTTTTGAGATTATTTTTTCAAGCTTCCGCAAGGGGTTGTAGAGTTTACAATTGACCTGGTTCTAGGTACACATTCGATATAGATACCTTCTTATCATATAGAACTAGTGGAGATGAAAGAGTTCATGATTTAGTTGGATGATACAATGGAAAAGGGTTTTTCAGTATATTGTTTCTCCTTGGGTATCCCCAGTGCTATTTTCTAAGAGGGTAGATAGTTCATATTGATTATACATTGACTCCTTGAAGATAAACTCGGTAACAGTGAAGAAGAAGTATCATTCTCTTCATGTTTAATATTTGTTTGATAATTTAAAGGGGCAAAGTGGTTTTATTAATTTGATTATAATTAAGGTTATAATCAAAAAATATTTTGGGTGTGTGATATATCTAAGATGGATTCCAAGAGAAGGTATAACCATTATGAATATCATGTGATACTATTTGGTCTGAAAATGCATTATACAGTTTTTATGTCCTTGATGAAATTTATATTCCATCTGTGTATCGACACTTTTGTGTTTGTTGTAATGTATATTATTTTTTTATTTGAGATCTGAGCATGAGCACAAGAATCATTTGAGTTTGGTTTTGGAAATCCTGAAAACTCAATATTTTCATAGAAATATTTTGAAATGAAACATATAGATTCAATAATTGAAATCCTTGAGGCACATGATTTTTTTTTCATGGTTTATCAGTTGATACTAAGAAGGTAAAGGATTTTTTTTCATGATAAGACCCATATAATGTCTTTGATATTTATATCATACTTGGTCTTACTGGATAATTTTGATGATTCATCAATGATTTCTTAAAGTTGGCATCACATTTTAAAATTGTTACCAGAAAAGGGGTGAAATTATTATAGGATAAAAAATTTCAGTCTTCCTTCAATAGGATGACAAAACATATAACATCATCTCCAAATTTGATCATACTAATCCCAATTAAGAATATGTGGTTTCCTATGATTATTTTCTCATTTTTGGGTTGTGTGCTCATGCAGGATCATCATGTGGTAGCTTGTGGATATTTTTATATTCACCATCATGAAAATAATTACCCCACTCATGATTTGGAGCTTTTAGTATTTATGCATTCAGTTCTGTTTTAGCAGCATTATATTTATGGGGAAAGTTTCGCTATGAATTCTAACCATAATAGTTTGAGCTATATATTATCTCATGAGGACATGAATATTAGATGGAGATAGTGGTTGTAATACCTTAATACGTTGGAATTTGAAATCTCTTACACCTTGTGGAAGGAAAATGCCATTTCACACACTATTAGAAAAAATGTTCCATTTAATGGTGATTTGTGATGGAATGAAAAGTGGAACTTTATAGTGATTTTTTTCTATTTGCATCATGATACATAGGATAATGCTTCAGGTATGGATATGACCAATTATCAGTAATCATCATCTCTCCTAGATTCTATTTTGTAAATTTAGTAGATTGATGATGAGTTTTGAAGAATTTGGGAATGATTATATGGTGGGTAGACTATTTAAGGTTGGTCTCTCTCTTCTGATGATATTCTCAATTTTTAGGATTTGGTTTTCATCTGAATATCTATGAGGATATTTGTTTTTTTTATTGTCATAATTTATTATGGTCTATTATTTTGGGATCTTCAAAGTTGTATTATGACATGAGATGATGACTCTGGTTCCTAGGTACGATGTGTGACATTGATGATTATGTCTCCCAATATAATAACATTCCGACATATAAATGAAAAGAATTTGAAACCTTATAGTATTTTCCAAACACTTCCTTTGTTGATTTGGTAATTGTATGAGGTATTCGTGGATTCTTTTTATTGTATTACCATCGATCCCTAATGGATTAATTAAATTTAGGTTATTTTTGATTGGTTAATGAAGTTATCTCATTTTATACCAATCAAATCCATAAAAAGTATAATATCTATGTAAGCTATATATGAATGAAATTTTTAGGTTACATGGAATTCCTTTGGCTATTTTTTCAGACAGAGATCATGGTTTTACTTTATGGTTCCATATAAGTTCTCATAAGGTGATGGGGATTTAGGTTAGATTGATTACAGCTTATCATCCATAGATTGATTGTTAGACAGATGGTGTTATTTTGATTTTAAAGGATATACTCTATGACTGGTTCTATGATTTTGGTGGATCTTGGGATAGCTATTTAGGACTGGTTGGGTTTTCTTATAAAAATAGTTATCCATCATCAATCAGAATGGCTCCTTTTGAGGTTTTTTTATGGTATCCCATGTATATCACCTCTTTTTTGTATAGAAGTGGGTAGAGCTTATTTGGTGGGAACGAGTTTGGTTCAATATAAATATGTATAGATTTGGAATATATGTTGGTAAATAGTTATATAATTGATCCAGAAGAAGTATTATGTGGATCAACAATATCTCTCTTTAAATTTTTTCATAGGTGACTATGTTTCATTGAAATTTTCTCCTCGGTGGGGTCACCTTCTGATTTGGAAGTATGAAAAGTTGAATCTAAAATATGTTGTACTGTTTTAGGTCATTGGGTGGCTTGGGAATGTTTATTTATTAGTTTTAATTTCAATTGCATCTAAAAATTATTCATGATGTTTTAGTCGTGTTATAGCTCATGAAATACCATCATGTTTCCTATCACATTATGAACAGGAAAGATATTGAGTTAGAGCTAGATGTTTCCATTATTGACTATCTGTTGAGATCATTTACCCTCAATAGAAAGTCCTTCATGGTAATTTAATTCCATTGGGGAGAGTGAAAGGGAGGAACATATCATATTCTTATCATTTTTTGGAGAAAATATTCATTGTTGAGTGAGTAGTGGACTCATTTATTTAACAAAATTTATTCTCTCACATTACTAACCAAGGAATAAATGTCTTATGGTGGTGTTTTTTATTCATTATATTACAAATTTTCAGGGTTTTCTCTTCTCTTTTATAGTTTTACTATTTAATTGGGTACATCATAGGACTCCTAGGAATGGTAAAAATTTTCATAGAAAAACTACATAATGTTCATGGATATAAATTTATTATAGGTAATGGAGTCTTGGTATAAATTTGTTAATATATTTGTAAGGTTATCCTTGAGGTTGAAGAATAACCATGTTGGTTCGATGTTTTGTGAAAGAATTTGGTTTGTCTACTATGTGCTGGGAGATTACACATTTTGTAAAGGGGTCACATGATGTGTAATTGCTATCCAAACACATGTTGTAAACTATTCGCACAGAAAAAAAGAGTACATGTTTTGTAATGATTACATGATGTTTAATGTTAAAATATCAAGTCCTAATAAAAAAAGTGAAGGTTTATTCATCATTTGTGATCCCTATGAATTACATGATTCGTAAAGGGTTTATACTCTATTTAAATGTCCCATGTTGCAGAATTTGGGAACAATATAGATTAAATTTCATTTATTCTTGCACAGCCCTCCTTTATCTCAACCTAGAGCTCATAAGTAGAAATTTTGGGACCTTTTTTCAATCTGTATTGATTCATTCAGTGATTGATCATCATTACAGTTGGATTTTGTCTCTCTGGGTGAGTAATCATTTATGATACATCATTTATTTAATCATGATATAGTATTTACATTATGTTATAAGATTCATTGATCCACGGTGATGTGTCTTATTTTTTATTTCTAGATCCAATTTTTATCTTGTTATGGGGGTCGTTCCTTTTGTTTTTTGTGGTGCAGAGGGTGTGCATTCTTGAGGTATGTGTCTTTTTCTCTTCTATACTTCCCCTTTTGTTAAATTTCATCAATTATAATATGTTTAGTGTATTTCTAGGGGATTTTTTTTTGTTTTTGTTTTCTTACTTTTGGTGGATTCTATTGCGGGTGTGTGTGACCATAGTTTTGAGGTAATTTGTTATATCTCGAGCACGTGATTGTGAAATTAAATGCTATTATTTTTTATAATTTATTTTATTTAATTAACATACATTATATGACTAGTTTTTTTATTTTTGTGGAACTAGGATTTTATAAAAATGGTTTCCCCATTGTTTTGGTAAATATAAAACGGTTTTCAAAAAAATGTGAACTGGTTTTTGAAATGTTTTTTAGTAAAAAGTTTGATGAACTAGATTAGAAAATATAGAACATGGTAATCCTTGGGTACTTAGGTGGAATTTATAGTAATATGTATCGTCCATAGTCATTGGGTTTTCTTTGGGGGCTTTCTTCTTATACCAAGGCCTTTTTCTCTAGGGACATGATAAAACTATTGGGGGTTCACTTAATGGGGTGTTCAACTTGTATCTAAACTCTTTGAATATGTTTAGTGTCATGATGTGTTTGTGATTTTTTAGGTTATGTATAAATTCCCTAAATATCTTGACCTAGTGTAATCATTAGAGTGTTGTGACCTAAACTTCTTGGCTAATTTGGGAAACTTTTGGTTTGTACTATTTTGAATGAACTTCCATGAATTTGATATGATGTGTGATTAATTTATTGGTATTACATGACATATCTATTTTTATATATGTATATGATATTATTTAATACTATTTTTCCTTCGTTTTTTAGAAATGAGAAAAAAGGGGAAATTAAACTTTTTTCCATGATTTTGATGTGAAAATTGTTAAACTATTATCATTTCTTATTTTCATTAAAGTTGAGCATGATTGTATTATTATTAATAGATTAGATTTGGAACATCAAGGTCAGACCCTACTAATCACTTTATCTCACACCCTACATACCCCTTTGGTGAAGCATAGAACCAGATATGTCTTTCATGGCTAGAAATAAAACTCACTATTGTGTGGCGATGAGGTTTTATGTCAGATGCGTTGGGTAGTTGGTGGTGATATGGAGGGATTATTCCGTCAATAACAGACGAAGTATATGGATTTTATTATTTTATTAGTCTTTTGTGTCTGTACCTATACTTGTAGATTATTTATCCTCTTGAGGTGTTTTTTCCATTGTTTTTATTAGTTATATAATGTATTTACATTTTATGTGGTTTTATTTTTTGTATATATGGGCCATGTTTTTACTTATGTTTCAGAGAAATTGTTCCCTATAATTGTTGAATGATGCCTATGTGTGAATCAACAACCCATGGGGATCAAGAATGCCTTTTAGGTATATGTAAAATTTGCAAAGATACCAGTTTGATAGGGTATTCAGGTTAGTTATTTACAACATAAAAATTATATATTAGACCACAGACATAACCAAGAATATTTTAGGATTATAGTTTTATAGAATCAGTAAAAACGCATACATAATAACTTCAATATAAAAAATGCTTCATAAAAATCAACATTATCTCCCATTATGTTATTTATATTAATTAACCTTCTTAGGAATAACATATTTGAATCCTTTCTTCATAACCTATGTAAAAATAAAAAAATATAGAGGTTGAACCCAAAATATTAGTAAGGGTTATCTTCAATGAAAAATATCATATAATTAATAAGGAAATAATAATATTCCAAGGTAAATAACAGAAAACAGTTTCTATTTAATCAATAATTTGGGAATGAAGAATAATTTGGTAGGAATAAATGATTATCAATTAATATGATAAAAATAAACACATGAGCTTGAAAAATATCAATTGTTACCAAATTTATTCAAATAATCCAATGGATATCAATTTTTTATTTAATAAATATTGAATACATATTTCCATACATCTTAAACATAGTATAGATTACTCATTACAATAAATCATAAACATTCTGTTAAGGACTCAGGAAAATAAATATTATATAAATGGGAATGTTCATATCCAAATACCAAATCCTATTTTCTATCCTAATACACACTGAGTCATCAATGATATATCAATAACTGATACCCACCCAAAAATTAATATATCTAATGAATTCATCATATGTATAAACAATATAACTAAATTTACATGCCTTAATAATCAATAAAATTCCTTATTGGAAGAACCATTATATAGAATGATAATAACATCCCCAGTCTAACTAATCATAAACCATCCTAAAAATGAAAAAGGATAGTATTTATATTAAAACCTCATTGATGTAAAAAAATCATCAAATGATGTTGACATAGATGAAAATACATTTTAAAATATATGTAGAAAAATTATTAAGATAAATATCCTTTTCAATTTTTAATAACTTATTTAAAATATAAAAATTTCTAAATTATTAAAGAAAACATTTACTATCTATATGAGCCTAGAAACATGTACAAAAATATTGACACCCATATTTTTTATGATTGTGTAAAATATCATTCCTGCATAATTGTTCAAACCAAATATTCTTTCCACATCATTGATAAAATATACCTTCTTCAAAAAATAATGAGAAGATTCCTTTTAAAACATTTTATTGAAAGTGATACATGGGTAAAATGACTTTAATAAATAATTAGGGGATAGTGAGAACATACTTGAAAACATTTCAGAAAACTTGGATATAGAAGGAAAAATAATTTCTTACTAAAATAAGAAAAATAAGGTTTTCTATTATTGAAATCATTTTTTGAACAATTTTTATTCCTTAGGGGAGACAGATTGTATAATAAGATAATATTATAGAAATATCCTATGTGTAAAAAAATTATATTATATTATCAAATAAATATCATATATTTTTCACAATGAAAATTCAAGAATAAAAAATCACAATTAAAAAGGGATTGAAATATAAACCCCTTACCACTTTGGAATAATTTGAATAATAAGTCTGTGAAATAATAACTCAAAATGAAACTATAAAAATATTGATAACTATAAAATTCATGATATAACATTTCATTGGAGTAATATATACCCCTTATGAAAGAATATAGGTGCATAACATAAACATATATCCCAAATAAATAAAATTTAGGACAAATAACTCTTACAAAGATCATTCCTTTGACTTGATGATTATCCAATGTTGATATTATGTGTAACAAATTTTAATCCCGGAAGAAAAGTGGAAATAAAACATAAATCAAACAATATTAAGTCGACACATAATATTGGCATGATATAATCAATGAAGAAGTTATATAACCTAATTGAAGAAGCATGGGTTAATAAACCCTTACTTTTCCCTTTTTGTCACCTATATTCAATTGATCTTAATGAATTTGTAGGATGGATTTAGGAAAACCCATGTGAATAAGGGGCACTGAAATTTATTTTTAGAGGTGTATTTTGTTCAGATTTTTTAGAGAAACCTTTCATTTTATTTTTGTGAAAAATGTTGAATTGAGTCCCTGCTTATAGGAAAAAACAATGGCATTTTTAATTCTGTAATCAGTATTAAACATAATTACTAATAATTATATTCTTGAAAATATATTCTCTAGTACTATAAAAATAGATTTTTTATAATTTTATAATTATTTAGAAATAATATTTAACCCATAAGTACTAATTATCATTTATTTGTCACTATTCGTAATACTTGAGTTTAAAAACATCATTATAACTACCAATTTATAATATATCCACTTATATCGTATATTTTACATATTAAACATTTATAAAAAATTTTGGATACTCTAAATCATATAAATATTATAATTTTTAATAATTTAAACTTATTTTTTTATTTTGCAATTTTCAAATGCATCGCGACATCATAGTGTAAGTATTTTAGACAATGATAATAATTATACAAATTAAAAATCAATTAATAAAATATCTAATTTTTTATAAATAATTTTTATCATGTATATTCATTGATAATTAATATATATTATTATTCATATCATGACAACATTTTAAATATGTAATTTTTACTTTTCACACCTTGTGCAAGCATTGCATAAATTTTTTGATAACATTCTTAATATATAAATTCATATTTTGATATTATCAATAATAATAATCAATTATAACTAAAATTAACTAAATAATTTATAAAAAAAACTCATTCATTCTCAATTATTATCATTAGGACACCATATTTTACTATTCAATGGTTGTGTAAGCAATGTGCCAGCACTGAAAATTATTTCCATATTAGTCCTGAAATTAATTATAATTTTTATGTTTTGAATTATTTTTGTTTGATATTTGTTTTATATTTTCATACATATGTATTTCTATAATTTTTATAAATTAATATACCATATTTTTGTTATGATAATATTACAAAATATATTGCATCTTGTAAGAAACTAGATTTTTTCACTATTCATCAAAACATGACTTTTAACTCTACAAGAAAATAATGGAAACCAAAAATAAATTTCCAAAACATTAAATAACATTTTTTAAAACCATAAAAATCATTCTAGACTCTGAATTATCAAAACAAAATTCAAATTTAATACTTTTAAATCTATTTACACTGGTTTCTTAACCATCCCGTACAAGTGCGCCATCCCTGATTTGTAAGAGTTATAGATAATTATATCATTTGAAAAAATTAAAAATAAATCAATATAATAAAAATAATATATTCATACTCAAATTAAAAATATTATATCATTAATAACTTATTTTAATCCTTCTTATAAAATATTAATCTTTATTAAAAATACAGTGTCACATTTATTTATACTTTACTGAAGTAATATTTATGTCATTATCAAAGAAAAATGGCATAAGGTATACATGTTTTATAGAATTAGAGGAATATGGATGAAAAAAACGCATCCAAAATGATTAGGTAAAAATTTTATGTTATTTTTTGGTCTTAACCCATTGTTTTAACCTTATTTTACCCGTTTTACCCTTAATAAGGTGATAAATTTTTCCATGCATACTATTCATTATAACGAACAATAGTAGAGACCTATTTAAAAAATTTGTATGTGATTATTTTAAATTTTTAATCAATTATAAAATATTAAATTTCTATAATTTTAGGAAATAAACATTAATATAAATCGGAAAAATGCAACGAAAAATAGTTTCCAGAAAAATACATTTTTAACTCCATAAATAAACATATACTAAAATAAAAAATAATGATAAATAAAATTTAGTTATTTAGATTATATTTAATTAAAATATTAATGATTTATTTTTATAAAAAATTCAATGATTAATGTCTCTTTTTAATGAAAATAATTGAGTGTTTTTGAAATATCTGTATTTTTCACCTTTCAGTGCAAAATAAATATTTTCTAAAAAAACCCCACAATGTCTCCCTAGTATAATTTTTATACTATGATTTCAAAAAAAAATACATTTTATATAAGTTTCATAAACTAATAATATTATTCATACATAAAAATTAATAAAACCCATTTTTGAAGAAAACCTATTTTCAAAGCATAAAACATATTTCACTTAAATTAAGAACTTATTTTTTACTAATTAATCTATAAATATGGATAATATAAAATATTTATACACATGCTTTAGAATATGGTTAATACTATTCATACCTAACATTTTAATAGCTATGTTATAATGGTCACATTTAAATAATAGCATCTCATATTTGTTTAGGCCAAATGTTAGATGATGTATTTACTATCTAATGAAGTGTTTTTTTAATAATGGGGTATTACATTCCCCAATAATAATTTGATCCATTTCAATTTTAATATGATCTTAGTAATCAACAGTTCAGAATTTGAAAATACATTTGTTGAAAACCCATATCATCAAATGGATTAACGAAACATCCACTTGAAATGAGGGAAAGGGAAATTCCATGGTCATCGGGAATAACACATAACTAGGTTTCCAAAGAGGATAACATTATTGGGAAGTGAATGTATGGACATGAAATAATATTTAAGGGACAAATAATTATGTATATGGAAATACAACATTGATCACAAGAACATGAATTGACATGATAAAGTCAATGTCCACAAAACCCTAAATCAATGGGGTGTGAAAATATCATCAAATCATCATAAATGAAGGTAATATAATAATATTTTTGGTTCAATAAACCTTTCATTGAATAATGGAATTCCTTTACCACTTAGAATATTAACATAAGTAAGCATACTTACTTAACAAGAAAATTTTCTTCCTTTAATCAATTTCCCTAATAATATTATCTTTTTCTATAAAAGATGATATTCAACATGAATTTTTTTACATGAATCACTAAAATAAACATCTAAATATCATAAGATCCAAAAAAAGCTAAAAATATTTCCTCTTATATATGTACATTAACCATAACCAATATGTTTATAATAATTAAATATAATATGAATAAACCATTATATGAGGAAGTATAAAATTAATCTCCAATTCCACAACAATTATACCAAATTCTTAACATAAATCATCTTATAAATAACTATTCTTAAAATTATTCAAAATATTCTTAAATATGATTGAACCGAAAAAATTGAAAAAATTTATCACATGTTCTTCGTAGACAAACTTAACATTTGCCTCCAAATAACATCAAATACACTTAATGTCTTTTAAGAAATAAATATATAATGGTCGTATATTCTCAGAAATGTACTAAACATTGACCAAAATAATTTCATAAAAAATCATATACACTTCAACAACCTAAATCGTTTTATATTCCATAAATAAAAACCCATATTATCCAATAGTATTTCTATTCACCTTAATCATATAATATCCCAAAAATAGTGAACTTATTAAAAATAATATTAGTTACAAAGTCACCAAATCCCTTTTATATCCCATAGTTATATTTACGATAAATCATATGTTCCCAACATGTATTAACCCACCTACTCTAATTAACCATAATAACCTCCACATCAAAGATCATATTATCCCTACTTCATATCATTTCCTTTAAACTTATTCCCATGAAATATTTTTCCTCAAATAAACCTTTAACTAAAATACATACTAAACCCTAAGGGTTTTATTACCATAATTTTGTCCCAAAATAAGATTATTCATCCTAAACTCCATAACATTAAACCACTAATCAGGTGCCTATTCTTTTAAACATATGATAATCCTTAGAATTATTAACCTGTAATGATATCCTTCAATCTTAAATTTACATCACTTCAAGTCATCCTAATCTACAATGATATATAAACCATTCCTATGATACCAACTATAAAATCCTTTAACCTATACTCCTAGATCCGGTGCTAAAACATCACATTAAAATATTTGGATTTTTACTAATAGTTGGACCAAATTTAAACCATCCAAAACCTACAACATACAAATGAAATATTGGATCACTTACATACCCAATAAACATTTAGGTTTACATTTTTTTATAATTAGGAAATAATATTACATAAAAACATGGATACATAAATACCTGGTTCATAAAAGCCACATAACATCTCACTATGTTTTTTTATCTTGAAATATTTTTTTTCATAACATACTTAAAACAATTATTCACAACCTGGGGAAATATAACAGATAATAATTGCGTTGTTGAACACATGGTAAGGGTTATATACAATGAAATATATCATAGAATTAATAAGACAAGAATAATATGTAAATTTAAATAATTGAAAACAAAATCTATTTAATCAATAACTTGAGCATGAAGATTAATATCACAGGATTAAAAAATGATGAAACAATTCAATATAAATAATCAAATTAGGTTTAAACCTATACATGGATATCATAGATTTTAAAATAATCACATTGATATCAATAACTAATTTACTAATGATTGAATTCATATTGTTGTATATCATAAACATACGTTTAAGGCCTCATACTAATAAATCATAAACATATATTCAGGTCCTTAGGATAAGAAATCTTACAAAAAGGGGTATGGAATTTTCCATAAACCCAAACTATTTTGTCTCATGAGATCTACTGATACATTTAGGGGCTATCTATAACTAGTCCTTAAATGTCACTCAATAAGTCCAATTCATTCAATATATGAATAAAAAATATAATGAAATCGCCATTCCTTAATAGTCAATAACTATCTATATTGGATGAAACATATTACAGAATGTCAATACCTTCTCTAGACAAACAAAACATTAACCATCAAGAGAATGAATAATGATGGAATCACTATGGTATAGAATTAGTAAAGCATAAGAGTCATCAAATTATGTTCACATAGATGAAAATACTTTTAAAATGTCTATGGAATATTTCTGGAGAAAAATACCCATATCAAATTAAAATAAATTATTTTCAGTCAAAAAATTGTAATATATAATGGAAATAATATATTTAAAATTAAAAATGGAAACATGTAAAATAATATTAAAACATTTAGTAGTCATTATGGTGGGAAATTACATTCCGGTCATAATCATTAAAAACAAAAATTCTTTCCACATATTCTTTAATCATACCTTGTTTGAAATTTTACAAGAATATTCATTATAAATATTTTAATATAATTTTAAGAATGGATAAAAATTAATTTAATATATAATTATATAGTATTAAACAAATTCATGAATACATTTTATAAAATATGGGTATGGATTAAAAATTATTTTCTAAAGGAAAGAGTAGAACTGAGGTTGAATTTTCTTAAAAACATTTTCCATGTAATTTTGAGTACTAAGAAGAGAAATATAATACAAAAATTAAATAAGGATGTCTGGAGGATGAGAAAATGAAATTTTTTTATCAAATAAGGATCACATGATTTTTTGAATGGAAATTAACTTATAAAAAATCTTACAAAATTATGATTGAAACATAAACCCCTTAAAACATGGGTATCTTTTGAATTATAAGTCCCATGATAGAATAACATAAATTGAAAAATTAAATATAATGAAAATTTGTATTCATGATAAAACATGTTAATGGGGCATAATATAATACACTTAAAATAATATAGTTTCATAAGACAAATATATTCCCCAAAGAAATAAAATTTATTTCAAATAACCCTTAGAGAGATTTTATGATAATATCGATAATTAATCAATGGAGATATTATGTTTAATATATTTAAATTAGAACAATAATTTTAAATAAAAAATTAATATAAAAAATCATCCCACACTTAATCTTGATTAATATACTAAATGAAGAAGTGATATAACAAAATGAAATAAGATTGAGATATAATTTCCTTACTTTTCCCTTTATTCAACCTCCCTCTGATTAATCTTAATGAATGTAAATTAATGGTTTTTATTACCCCAGTGGAAATGGGATATGGTAATGTATTTTAAGATAGAAACTTCGATATAGGATTAAGAGAAACCAAAATTTGGGTTCTGTGAAGAAATTTTTAAGTGAGTCCCTTTTTATAGAAAAAAAGCAATGTTGTTTTCACTATTTTTTAATCTTTAAGGTAAATAAAGTTTATTATAAAACCGTAAAGTGTAGCACATACGAACCATGAATAATATTATCAATGATTTATTATATATATATATTATTCATTATTTAATTTTTATGATTTTATAATGGTTTAATAAAACTTTTTAAACATTAAATACTATTAAAATTCATTTCAACACTATTTACAATACATGGATTTCAAATTATCATGAAAACAACCAATTTTCAATATAATATATTATATTCTCATATATCCTTCATAAGTATTTATAAATATCTTAGGATATCTCAACTCGTCTAAATTATTTCATTTTTAATATTTATAAATTTATTTATTTAATTGTTTTATTATTTTCATATACATCACTCTATTGTGGTGTAAGTGTTTTAAACAACTGTGATAATTTTAAAAATTAAAAATAAATTACTTATATGAAAATTTTATTATAAATATTTTTGATCATTTATATTAGTTCAAAAGGAATATATATTCTTTTTCATATTATGAAAATATATGTAATTTGCTTGTTAATCTTTTTGCACCTTGCACAAGCATTAAACAAGAATTTGGATATTATTCATTCTACAAAACTAAAAATTTCAAACCATAAATAAAAATATAGTATATACATAATATTAACTAACTTTTTTAAAAAATATTTTATTCTCATTTATTATAATTAGGACATCAAATTTATCTTTTCTAGTGTTGTAAAATAAATGCATCGACACTGAAAAATATTTTTATATTTATCATGACATTAATTCAAATTAATATGTTTTAAATTACTAATTTAATTTAATTATATTATATTATCATATATTATCTTCCAATAATTTTTGTATTATATTATCATAATTGATTTTAGTTGCCTATTAAATAATAATCATCAAATTCATAAGGGAAGAAATAACAAATTGTGGGTATTATTTTCCCCAAAAATAAATGAAACAAACGGTGGTCGAGATAATCAGATTTCATAAAACTTGAGAGGACATGTGATCACATGACCTTTTGTTAGACATGTGAGTGGGACATGCAAAATGTTATACCTACTTCAGATCCCATGACGCCCCTTGGATTGGCCCTTATTTTCGAGAAGATGTTTAAGGAACTCTTTGATCACACAGAGGCATCCATTTGAGCTCCCACAAGTCATGTGAATTTTATTTCAACAGGTGCCTCACAACCATTAAAAAATCCTTGTAAAATAAATAATTAAAATATGAATACTTTGGATGCATTTTTTAAAAATCTCCAACTCATTCACACATATGGTTCAAAATATGTTGAAAAAGTACTAGTAACATTCCTTCCTTGTCGTGAAAAAATCAAATTATCATTCCACCTTTGTAATGTTAAGTTACTAGGATGTGTCCTGGCATTCGTGCACTCTCCCTCCATACACAAAGATAAATAAATCGGTTTTCCATGATAAATATTTTTTCCTCACCATGGTACCCCTTGTTATTCATGTGACACATCATTGATGGGAAGAGTGATTGTAGAGACCCAAACCCTGACATACATGGACATTAAATTACTTTTTTGGAATACTGAATACATAACAAACACATTCACACAATGACCGTAATAGTTTAGTGTCTTTGGAAACTCAGAACGCAATCTTCTAATCATGGTGAAAGATCTTCATCATCTCCCATAAAGATCCTCCCCTTTTGGTTTTCTTACCTAAAAACTTTCTTTAAATCCTGGGGAAAAGTAAACATATAAAGGGTGAGATCAAATTATTAGTAAGGGTAAGCATGGATAAAATTAAACAAATCATATACATTTGAACTTAAAAACATGAACATAATGTTTAAACATCAAAATCGTGGGCAATGACATAAAACATGGCATTGCATAAGGCATAGATCATAAAGAAACATTCATCATGATAAAATAGATTGGGAATAAAACATGTGATTTTGGAAACCATTAATCACAGGATACGATTTCCATAGTAGCCAAGGCATTGCTTCCAATACCATCTTAGTGGACAAAGTCCCTTTCTTAATCGAGTTCACTCCTCGTTCCTGTCCTATATTACTGAACCGGATTAACTTACCATTCTAGTCATGTCTATCTCATGAGATATAAATATTTACCCAATGCATTGGAGTAAGATATAGGTCCCACCCATCTCATAATGAAATCATTCTTACCTGTTCCACAAAATAAACATAATTCATTCATCATAATCCAAAGAATAAAATGGGTTTCATAAACATCATCCCATCATAAAATAATAAATATAAAACAAATGGATATTATTGCATAATAAGAAAAGTGAAACCGTGAAAATAATAGATACATTATACTTGAAACATACACATATGAAATAATGACATCTTAGATGAAAAATGGTTTTGATAAAACACTTGAGATGAATTCTTAAGGAAAATATCCTTTCTTCTTCAAAATCAGTTTCTTTTCACAAAACGTCTTGCAATTTTAAAAGAAAAATATTTTGTTGAAAATTAGTCATGAAATAGTTTGGAAGAAGCTTCATGAAATAAGGCTTTATAAAACTGTAAAAATCCTTTCATGCCGTATAAATTAAAAAAACATTCTTCTCGTACTTTTTCTGAAAAAGTCAAAAAGAAACTCGTACTAAAAAAGACAAAATATTCCTTCCATATATTTACCAAAAACTCCCCAATAGGTAAAATTGGACTTAAAAAATTGTGTTCAGATATAAATAATATTACAAATTGATGAGACATGTATTTGGATGATAAATATGTCGCAGTGAATATCGAAGTACAAACAATCTCAGATGAAAATTGAGATTGTGAAATTTTCCCTTACCTTAGGTCCGATACACATTGTACGTGTCCAAACCTCCTGTATAATGATTTAAATAATTTCATTGATTTATTACATAATCATATTCAATGTTATGATATCATATATGCTTCACTTATGACTTTATATTACCATTTCTTTTGTAAATTCCATTTTAAAACAGCATTTTGGGTAAACTCGTTTCATTTATCGTAAGTGTTTCTACTTGTTATTCTTGATATTATTACTTATATAATGATTTAAATAATTCCAGAATGTAAAACATGATTTATATATAATATATATTCATCATATATATATATATATGATATATGGATAAATGGAATGAAATACACCGTTCATGGATATGGTAGGTCATATGTACGCATGAACGCTATTTTCGTTTCCTTATTGAATTGAATGGAATTAAGAAGATGACATAAATATATATATATACATAAATCCAGTATCATTAGTATGTCATATTTCATTATTATTCATTATATATACTTTATAATCATTGATGAATGGTTAACATGGAGAATGAGTCTCATCGCGTCGTGGAGACGGTAGTCCGTACGTACGCACGAGCGATGATATCATTTCCATGATCATGGAATTGTATTTAAGTGTATGTATAGTATTTCAGAATCAATATCACTTTACAATAATCATATATTGTTATTTACTTACACCATTATACCCATCCAAGTAAGTTGGTGGTCGAAAACAGATTACACCACGGCATGGAGACGGTATTCCATACGTACGCATGCGCGGTGATTTCATTTTCTGTAGGATGGATAGAAGGTAAAATAAGGTTGTTTCATATTTATAATAACATATCAGTATATATGTAATACTGATGTTATTACTTAATAATGATAGAACTAATGAAGAAGAAGTAGAAGAAGAAAGAAACTTGAAATAATTGGAAGAAGAGATTACATCTTCTTCGACGAACCTCCTTTAAGCTTCCTCTTAAGGATGTAGAGTTGGCCTTTTGAGAATACCAAAACCTCCAGAATGTTTCTAGGGAAGTGGAGAAGATAAAAGTGCAGGGTTTGGACGAGCTGTAAGGCTAAAAAGGGCGTTAAGAGAAGAGAGAAGGGGTTCCCTTTTTATAAGGGAGGAGAGGGGCACCTTTGAAAAAACATAAAATATTATTTTACAATAAAGTCATATTCAGTTTTTTATAGCTCCAAAATGATTTATTTCTAAGATAAGGTGGGGATGGGTTGAAATCCTTTAAACCAATAGATTTTATATAGGTTTGGATTATTATATTAACCTTATATTTTAGTTTTAACTCTTAGTTAATTAGATTGACATTTACCATGTCACTTTTTATTTTTATATTATATAGTTAATAAAATTACCATATAAATCCAAGCGACGTCATTGTGGTACATTAATGATAAACCTATCATGATATATGTATCTTGGCTGAACCTAGGGTTTTAGGAATATAATAACAATTAATAATATAATATTTGTTTTAAAAACTATTTTACGTCAATTTTGACACTATTATGTAATAGATTTTTTTAAAATCAAAACAGCATGATTAGTTCGAAAAAAGTTAATTAATTCAATAATAACATGTTATACTAACCTTGAATTTTTTTTTAATTCATAAAATGTCTCAAATTACATTTATTTGGGTATTTATAACATCAATTATTTTAATATTTCATTATTTAGGTAATTACTGCATCACCATTGTGTCATAAATAACATAAATTATTTAATGTCTAAAAATTATAAATAAAATACCATTAGGTAGGAAATTTTTTATCTTTCTAATAAATATTTATGGTCTAATTTATCTTATGTATAACCCTATATTAAAAATGATTTAGTTATTAAACTTTTATTTTAACTATTATAACCCATCTTTAAATAAATTAATAATAAATGTCCTATTCTAATCCAAGTGGACCTAAATGGTCATATTTTTTTTCTAAGGTTGTTTTTTTTTCGAGTTACACTTATCCAATAGAATTAGGACATGTGTTAGGGTAATAATAATATATTTTGTACCTTTAATTACCCTATTTACTTTTAACCGTGGTAAATAAAAGTAAAAAGTTACTATTCACAAAAAATTATTTGCATCTCATTGAACCACATTTTAGTCCTTGATATTAACCGTGTCTCTCAGATTTTTGAAATTTCACTCACAGAAGCGGTAAAATTAAGTTTTATGTGAATTTCCAAATTCTCCTAGGAGGTGGCTAAAAGACGTTGAAAAGATCAATAAAATTTTTATATATCTAAAATTATTATAAAATGAATCCAATTAATTACATTGAACTTATATATGTATAACGTATCAATTTTTACCTAAAATAAATTTGAATAAAATAAATAATTATTTAAATAAAATGTCGGTTTTTAAATAGTAACGTAGTGTTTTCACTATTCATCAAAAATTGAATGTTTTCATGAAAATACCAAAAATTCACCCTAGGCTAATTTCGATATTTCGAATCAAAAAATGAAGTCCATTTTGAAAGATTAAATTTATAAAATTTTAAAAAGTGGGTATTACTATTCATTACAACTAGTTTATATAATATTTTAATTATATAGTGTTGTTTAGTGAAACTTGATATTGCGTACAACACATGCTATTGTGGAAGGTTGTGATTACGTGTAAATCAAGCCAAGTCAGGGATGTGTGTAGTGAAAGCTCCTTTTGGTGTAGCATACAACACAAGACATCAATGAAATTAAAAATAATATTTTTCATAAAATCTTGGGGTGTTACATTCTACCCCCCTTAACATGAATTTTTCCCTCGAAATTTGTCAGGGTTATAAATGGTTTACTACTTGAAATTTCATTCATAGAAACCCACATCGTAAAAAGGAATAACAAAACATGACTTTAAAAACTAATGTATGAAAGGTAACGGTTACCCAAATTAACTAATCAATGGGATTCCACATATGAGAACATAGGTGATAATATGGATATGGAAGAGAAATATAACCATCAACTTCTGATGAAGAGTGGTAGAAGACATTTCAATGAAAAAGACAACAATCTCAAAGCCATAAATTTGTGATGATCTAAGGTACCATCCGATTCATCAGATATGAGAGAACTAAGACAACATTTTTTTTCAAAATCATTTCCCTAAAGTTGAATAATTTGAATTTGAAGAAAGACTTAATTTATTTCAGTATCATCTCATCGTTCCTCATTCCACCAAAAATTTCCACTTCATCTCTTGAAGAAATGAAGTTGAATTTGTCTTCTGTGAAGTGTTAGCAGATTATGTGATAGAATGATAGGTCATTTCATCTGTTGCTATCGCAAAAAATTTAGCACAATTTATTAAATATACAGAAGTCTATCTATGCTGAGATTAATCATATATGGTTGCTAAAATGGAATTCTACTTCAGCTATCATAGCGCTTAATAAAATAAAATTGGTTTCTACTAACTAGGGACTTCCTGTAGGCTAGTGGTAGGCGATAAATTCATGTCTCACTTTGGTTGTGGGTTCAATTCCCACATCCTTGTCCGACGCGACGGGTTGTCATCCGTCCTACGGGTTGTCATGTTTCTAAAACTATACTATTATTAAATTCTATCAGTAATATCGAAAAAAATTCAATCCTTAAACAATAATAACTTATGTTCAACATAATCCATTTGAATCTTTAGGCTTATCCAAAATACGTTTTACCAAACTCATAGTATAAAGAGAACAATTACTAAAAAGGCCATATAACAAGCATGTGAATACCATCATTTATCCCTCATATATCTTGTTGCTCACATTCCAATCATGTGAATACCTTAACCATGTATTCTCTTGAAAAATGAATACCCATTGAACCATAGGGAAAACATTAATGCTGTCAAAAGATAAATCCTTCCACATACCAAAATCCAAAAATTCTATATACTCAAACCATGATATAAATTTGTCCTTATATCAGTCATGAGCTCATAAATACTATCAAAAATTTCATTTTCTCCTTATCCCTTCATTATGCTCATATCATCTTCTTTCCAACAATATCTCAATCATATTCCATGGTTACCAGTACCATAAAATTATTGAAAACCACAATAGACCAATACATAAATATTCCAATATTCCATGATACTATATACAACATTATTTTGGAATCCAATTACATAAACACTTAATCATTCCACCACATCGTTGTCATATTCAACATCGCAAATAGTGATCGCATGTGACTTCCCTTTGTCCTTTTCCTTAAGTGGTTTCTCATGTCTATCATCGTTAACCCTTAGATTAGGGCATTGATTAGCATAATTCCCCATTTCATTGCACTTGAAGCATTGAAGTGTTTGTCATGTGTTCTATGTAATCTTTTCTTTATTCACATCATTAGAAACCTGTTTTCCATTACTTCGACACTCAGGTGCATGAAGACATTATTTTCCACACTTGAAACATTTTCTAGTCCTTTTAAGACAATCTCCACCATGCTTATTTCCACACTTTGAGCATAAAGAAACATTGATATTATTTTCACCATTGTTCTGAGATTTCTCATTGAAATCCATCATTCGTTTCTTTTCCAAACCATGAGATAGATATATAACACCAAATTCCATTTCTACCTTGATAGCACAACCCAAAATTTATTCATAGCTACTGAAGTCTCTTATAGCTAATGACCTTTAAAGACTTGGTTTTAATCCACTGTAGAATCGATCAACTTTACTTTCAGGTTGGATGATAAAGCCAGATCCATACCTTGAAAGCCTTGTAAAATTTTCTTCGTATATACCAACAGATTTATCATCCATTTTCTTAAGCTCAAGGAACTCCTTTTCTATCTTTGTTCGAAGAATATGAGTTAAGTACTTACTAAAAAATAAGTTCTTGAACTCATCCCATTCCATGGATTCTATTTCATCTTGGGGCCGTGTATTCTTAATTAGAGTCCATCACTGCTCTGCTTCACCATCTAAATGGTAAACAGCTAGAATGAATTTATCATGTTCTGAGTAGCGATGTATGGAAAATATCTTTTCAATGGTACGGATCCATTGTTCAGCAACAAGTGGATTAGAAGACCCATTGAAAGAAGGTGGACGTTGCCTCATTAAGGACTCAATAAAATATTGTTCCCTTCTCTACTCATTCGGATGTCCAGAATGATTCATAGCTTGCGTAAGTATATCAATAATATTTTTCACTCCATCTCCCATAACATTGGTTTGTTCCGGAGGACAATCATTGAATTGTCTATTACATTAATCAACACGGTTCCTTCGGGTTCCAGCAATCGTCTAAACCCCAAAAAGAATAGTGTGAGAGGAAAAAATCATACTATAGAAAACAACAGAATAAAGGGGGAGTACCTTCGATATCTAACATCTTAGGTTTTATTCTAATATCATTACCATAATTATAGTACTATAACCTATACTTATACTTAACGTTAGGGACATCCCTAGACATACCATATAAATATATATAGGGATCTCACTAAAGTCTTCGCATCCTAGTTTCCAAAGGTTAACTAAACCTTTCCTATGAAACCAACTATAGAGACCCAAAGCCTGACATACATGGAAAATACTTTACTTTTGAATAATACTTAATACATAACAAAAACATACACACAAAGACTGTAATATTTTAGTGTATTTAGAAACACGAAACGTAATATTCTAATCATGGTGAAAGATCTTCAACAACTCCCATAATAATCTTCCCCATTTTGCTTTCTTACCTAAACCCTTTCTTTAAATCCTGGGGAAAAGTAAACATATAAAGGGTGAGATAAAATTCTCAGTAAGGGTAAGAATGGATAAAATAAATCAAATCATACACATTTGAACTTAAAAACATGAACATAATGTTTAAACATCAAAATCATGGGCAATGACATAAAACATGGCAGTACATAAGGCATAGATCATAAAGAAACATTAATATCGATAAAATATCATGGGAATAAAACATGTGATGTGGAAACCATTAATAACATGATATGATTTCCATAGTATCCAAGGCATTACTTCCAAGACCATCTTAGTGGAAAGATTCCCTTTCTGAATCGAGTTTACTCCTTGTTCCAGTCATGTATTACTGAACCAGATTATCTTATTGTTCTAGCCAGGTCTATCTCATTAGATATAAATCTTTACCCAATTAATTGGACTGAGATATAGGTCCCACCCATCTCATTATGAAATCGTTCTTACTTATGCTACAAAATAAATATAATTCAATCATCATAACCCAAAGAATAAAATGGGTTTCATAAACATCATCCCATCATAAAATAATCCATATAAAACAAATGGATATCATTTCATAATAAGAAAAGTGAAACCATGTAAATAATAGAGACCTTATATTTGAAACATACACATATGGAATAATGTCATCTTAGATGGAAATGGTTTTGATAAAACACTTGAGATGAATTCTTGAGAAAAATATCCTTTCTTCTTCAAAATCAATTCTGTTTCACAAAACGTCATGAAATTTTAAAAGAAAAATATTTTTTTGAAAATTAGTCATGAAATATTTTGGAGTATGCTTCATGAATATAAGGATTTATAAAACATAAAAAATCCTTTCATGCCATATTAGTTAAAAAACATTCTTCTTGTACTTTTTCCGAAAAAGTCAAAAAGAACCTCATACTGAAAACGACAGAAGATTCCTTTCATATATTTATCAAAAACTCCCCAATAGGTAAAATTGGACTTAAAAAATTCTATTAGGATAGAAATAATACAAAACATTGAAGAAACATGGATGTGGACGATAAATATGCCCCAGTGAATATCAAAGTATAAACAATCTCGGAAAAACACTGAGATTGTGAAATTTTCCCTTACCTTAGGTCTGATAAGCTTTGTATGTGTCTGAACCTCATGTATAATGATTCTAATAATGTCATTTACTTAATACAGAATCATATTAATTGTTATGATATCATATATGGTACACTTATGACTTTATATTACCCGTTCTTTTGTAAATTCCTTGTTAAAGCAGCATTTTGGGTAAAATTGTTTCATTTATCGTATATGTTTTGACTTTTTATTCTTGATATTAATACTTATATACTGATTTACATTATTCCATAATGTAAAACATGATTTATATATAATATATATTCATCATATACATATATATATGATATATTGATAAATGGAATGAAATACACTGTTCATGGAGACGGTAGGCCGTACGTACGCATGAACGCTGTTTTTGTTTCCTTATTAAATTGAATGGAATTAATTAGATGAAATACATATATATATATATATATGCATAAATCCAGTATCATTATTATGTCATATATTTCATTATTATTCATTATATATACTTTATAATCATTCATTAATGGTTAACATGGAGAATGAATCTTATCGCGTCGTGGAGACGGTAGTCCGTACATACGCACGAGCGATGATATCATTCCCATGATCGTGGAATTATATCAAAGTGTATGTATAATATTTCAAAATCAAAATCACTTTACAGTAATCAAATATAGTTATTTATTTACACCATTATACCCATCCATGTAAGGTGGTGGTCAAAAACAGATTACACCACGGCGTGGAGACGGTATTCCGTACGTATGCATGTGCGGTGATTTCATTTTTCATCGGATATATAGAAGGTGAAATACAGTTTTTTCGTATTTATAATAACATATCAGTATATAAGTAATACTGATTTTATTACTTCATAATGAGAAAACTAATGAAGAAGAAGTAGAAGAAGAAAAAAACTCGAGAGAATTGGAAGAAGAGATTACCTCTTCTTCGGCGCACCTCCTTTAAGCATCATATTAAGGAAGTAGAGTTAGTCTTTTGAGAAGAACAAAAACTCTAGAATGTTACTAGGGAAGTGGATAAGAGAAAATTTCTGGGGTTGGCTGAGCTTCAAGGGTCAAAATAGCGTGAAGAGAAGAGGGAAGGGGTTCCCTTTTTATAAGGGAGGAGAGGGGCACCTTTGGAAAAACATAAAATATTATTTTATAATAAAGTCATATTCGGTTTTTAATAGCTCCAATTTGATTTATTTTGAATCTACGGTGGGGATGGGTAGAAATACTCTCAAAAAATATATTTTAGATAGGTTCGGGTCATTATATTAACATTATCTTTTAGTTTTAACTCTTAGTTAATTAGATTGACATTTACCATATCAATTTGTATTTTTATATTATATAGTTGATAAACATACCATATAAATCTAACCGACCCCAAATGGTCCATTAATTATACACCTATCATAATATACGTATCTTGGCTGAACCTTAGAGTTTTAGGAATATAATAATAATTAATAATATAATATTTGTTTTAAAAACGATTTTATGTCAATTTTGGCACTATTTGGTAATGGATTTTTTTGAAAATCATAACAGCATGATTAGTTAAAAAACGTTAATTAATTCAATAATAACAGGTCATATTAACCTAGAAATTTTTTTTTAATTCATAAAAAGTCTCAAATTACATTTATTTGGGTATTTATAACATCAATTATTTTAATATTTCATTATTTATGTAATTACTGTATCACCATTGTGTCATAAATAACTTAAATTATTTAATGTCTAAATACTATAAATAAAATACCATTAGGTGGGAAATTATTTTATCTTTCTAATTAATATTTATAGTCCAATTTATCATTTGTATAACCCTATATTAAAAATGATTTATTTATTAAACATTGATTTTCACTATTTTAACCCTTCTTTAAATAAATTAATAATAAATGTCCTAATCTAATCCAAGTTTAACTAAATGGTCATATTTTATTCCTAAAGTTGTTTTTGGTCGAATTAAACTTATCCAATAGAATTAGGACATGTTTTAGGGTAATAATAATATCATTTGTACCTTTAATTACCCTATTTACTTTTAACCATGGTAAATAAAAGTAAAAATTTACTATTCACTAAAAAATATTTTCATCTCATTGAACCACATTTTAGTCCTTGATATTAACCATATCCCTCGGATTTTCAAAATTACACACACAGAAGTGGTAAAATTAAGTTTTATGTAAATTTCCAAATTCTCCTAGGAGGTGGGTAAAAATGGTGAAAAGTTCAATACAATTTTTATATATCTAAAATTATTATAAAATGACTACAATTAATTACATTGAACTTATATAGGTATTGTGTATCAATTTTGACCTAAAACAAATTTAAATAAAATAAACAATTATTTAAATAAAATTATAGTTTTTAAATTGTAACCTAGTGTTTTAACTATTCATCAAAAATTGAAAGTTTTCAGAAAAATACCTAAAATTCACCCTAGGCTAATTTCGATATTTTGAATCCAAAAATGAAGTCCATTTTGAAAGATAAAATTTATAAAATTTCAAAAAGTGTGTATTACGATTCATAATGGCTAGTTTATATAATATTTTAATAACATATCATTTTTTAGTGAAACTCGATATTGCGTACAACACACGCAATCGTGGAAGGTCGCAATTGTGTGCACAGAAAGCCAAGTCAGGGATGCGTGTAGTGAAAAATCCTTTTGGAGTTACTTACAACAGAAGACTTCAATGAAATTAAAAAGAATATTTTTCATAAAATCTCGGGGTGTTATAGTGATTGTCTTTGGAAACACTCATGAAAACTATTGAGATCTCCATCCCTTGTATAACAAACAAGTAAATAAAAAGGGAGATGATTGGAGCTTCTTGTGAAGGCTAGATATGCTGATCTTATGAGATTAGAGTTATACACCCCGTAAGATCACCATTGATCAGATCAGCTACCCCCTCCCCCCCAAAGTCATTTTGATCTCAAATAGACCCCCTAGAAATCCACCTTTGTCTTGTAGAAGGCCATGAAGAAGGCATATAAGATCACATGAGAAACATTCAACATACATATAAATCTCGCAAATGTCCCTAGTAGTGTCAACTTACTTTTTAAAATCCCCTTAGCATGATCACATATTTAGGAAATAACCCTTTTATTAACCACTATCGAATATATGGGCTGATGACAAGATGGTCTTGGGGTCCCTAAAAATCATGAGACACCTATGGAAGAACCACATAAAGCACATAAAATCAAATCCCTACACCAAATCCGTTATGAATTTTTTTGATAACCACCAGGAAAAGCGTTATATAATTAGAGGGGCTAAAAATAACCCAACCCATAATGAAAAAATCCATCTTTGTATCCAAACACCGGCACACCCAAGAATCAGATCAGATTTATCAAAGTGTTTAATCTCAAGATAGTAAAGGTTTTCCACTAAGTAATATTCTAGGAACAACCTATTAAATCATGATGTATGAATGGACATTTCACATGATCACTTAAGATCACATGAAGGACTCCTGTAGGGTCATGTGAATGGATTCCCACATATCTAATGGGTTATGAAAACCTAAATAAGATAACCCTGATCAAATCTAAGGCACATATGAAATACAAACCCAAATAAAGACTAAATATGGAACACTTGCATGATGAAACATTTTATGATCCTCATTTGCTTCGCATGACTCACTAAAGTCATGTGAAAACACTGGTAAATATCTTATAGATCACTAGACGTTCACTTGTTATACTATTCGGATCCTAAAAATTCCCATGTTCATGTTAGATCAAGTCACATGGTGCCCCCTGATCATGCTACCCAAGTCTCATGAAACCCTGTAGGATCACCATCTGAACCTTGTGATTTCTAGTAGACATGTATCCCAACTCTTATTGTTAGAACAATTAATGTAATTTGGGTCTCACAATGGCACTAGAGCATGTCGACTTGATATCATGACATCCTCCATAAAATTCAACCCTATCTCTTGGAACCCTCCACGCATGTCATCCAAAATCATTTGATGGACATCAGGACATGTCAGCATGGCATTGCATTGTCTGCTAAATTGGTCGTCCTTGATCATGTGATTGTCTTTATATATGTCCTTTAGAATATGAGATTTCATCAAGAAAATTTAACTAGATCATGTGATTTTCAATGTAAATGTCTTATATATAGCTAATCATGTACATAAATCCTCAACATAGTAGGAAGTCAATTAAGGAATGTTAGTCAGGAAATCAAGAATGCCCGATAAATAGATATTATAGGTCAATAAGGGGAATCAATACAAGAAAACATTATCCAATCATCATATAACATCAACCATATTATGTAATCCCTGATCAAAATAATGATATGAATACCCCCAAACAATGGAATCCTCAGTGTGTAAGTCATGATCAATGACATGATATGAATCCCCCATATAAGGGAAACCTTAATGCATAAGACTTGATCAATGACATGATATGAATGGCCAAATATAATGGAAACCTAGATGTATAAGCCTTGATCAATGACATGATATAAATGTCCTCATATAAGGGAAACCGAAGTGTGTAATCCCCAATCTGCTAAACTATGAGTACTCTGGTTCGTGAAATTAGGTCTTACCTAGAATATGTGGGTTCCTATGAGTAATATTAAAAATGTTTCACATTGAAATGATATTGAAATGAAAAATCTAATATAATAACAATTATTTAGGCTACGTGAGGCTAACTAGAGGCATTGATAGTGATGAAAAGGCGGGATAGGGAATGAGTCAAGGTGACGGATTAGAGAGATTCATCAAATAGTGTGGACACAGAAAGTTTTCATGTGATAAGAAGAAAGGGATCATAATGAGAATTTATTCACAATAATAATAATTACTAAATATTATATTTTAACCTCATATCACTCCAATACATTCCGAAAAAGTGTTTTCATGAACCAAAAAATAAATAAATCATTATAAAATTGATATCAGAGTAAAAATGAAAACAAAAATAGATGATTTATTGTTCTAGAATAACAGAAGGATGGAGGGGTTCTTCCAAACATTAGAAAAACATATTACCACACCCTATTGTTGAATTTGGTGTAGATTCCTTCATCATTGGAAAAGGATTGAGTTGAAGAGGGAAAAATAAGGAAATTTGAGGATCACATTGGGTGGGAGTATGTGAGGTGGGTTGGTGGAGAGGTGAAGCGTGGATGCACATATAGAATCAGTTGCTACAGGTATCATGGAATTGAGATCCAAAGATAGTATAGTGGTAGTGGTTTCCACTTTCTAATTAGTTTTCCTTGCCTAGGGTTTCACTGGGATTTCCCTTAGGTTAGACCTACCTGTAAAAACCATGATATGTAGAATGATTTTTTGAGTACCAACATCAAATAAATAGAAACATTGGTGTATGTTTTCCTAATATTATTGACATTTCAACCATCTATACCCAATCATTTACATGAGCTTATCATTGTACCTTATCCATTAGGATGCTGAGAATTTTTCTGAAATATGATAAATCTAATTTCAGTCAAAACAAGAATATGTTAGATTCGTTCCTGAGGCCAGAGCTCTATATTAAACATCCAAATTGTTATACCAATACATAATCCATGCATCCATATGTAGTTAGACTGATTACTTTATATGTCTTACCTCTCATGCTTGGCACATATCACATGCTATTAAAGAGTTTCAAAGGTCATATAATTTGCTTCATGAATCTCTACGAGCCTAGGGATCCTCTGTGTGTAATCCCTGATTAGTGGAAAGATATGATTACCATATACAAGGCTGTAAACCATGGGGTCAGTCCCATGGTTGTGATTAAACTATAACAACATTGATTACTACTATAAACTGGATACGTAGGACACCTCCTTGATTATTGATCTCAAGTACCTGATGATTAATTTCTAAAATATATTTTCTCTCCACATGATGTAAATATTCATAGGTTTAATGAATTATATATGTTTTGATTCATGAACTATGAATGATATGTAGGACTCTACATAATGAGTCAATCCCATCCTCGACATTTTAACCACCTCTAGAGTACTTGGTTATATGTCTTCAACATATAAACTGCTAACCATTCATGTGAAATTGATGATGAATATCATATACATATTTATGGACTCACTAAAAGATCCCCCATCACATATAAATGGTTTTAACCTATGGTAACTTTTTTAGGCAATCAGTTTAATATTAGGATTAAGATGATATTTGTAAACATAAAATAAATCTATAAGGGAGTCCCATAGTAGGAAATAAAATCCCCACAAAAGGGTGTGATGAGGCTAAACTGTCATCCTCTCAACTAATGTGTGTTCCTTTGTGTTTTTGTGTTTGAAGACCTAATTTACCACCTTCCATTAGAAAGTAGTTTTGTATGTAGTTATGTGGGAACCATTTTGAGTTTCTAAAAAATATGAACATGAATGGTGAATCCTATGGGAATAATTTTACATAAATAAAACGCCCATAATCAAACTTGTAGGCTATTCTTCTTTCACCACATTGATTATGAGTGCATACGGTGTCCTATTTTTTGATGAAACAAAAATGGTGGAACTGAAACAATTATCTCAAATAACAAAATGTTTGGTTGAACATGTGTTAGGACATGATATTTGAATATCCTATGAAAACATGGGAAAACTGAAATGAATATTGTAAAAAAATCCCATGTATTTTAGGTTATTATTAAATAATTTCATCCTACATTTACAAGTCTATGCATAAATAATGGACATCTTGAGCATAAAATGAAAATTGTGGTAACAATTCATATCTAATTGATCACATATCATTTCTATGATAATGTATTGATCGGGGATCTTTTACTTCTTTTCATAATGAATATAGATAATTTTATCACAAACATTACCTTTATCTAGAATATTGTTATCAGTGAACATTCAGGAGAAATTTTTTTAACTACAACCCCTACATGCCTTAGAATGACCTCGCCCACCCAACTTCTTTAGAATAGGGTGGCGAATGCAATATCCTAGGCGTACCATCAGCATGGTATGATTTCAACCCTTGAAAATTAACATTAGGGATTTCATGATTTGGAACTAATGATTCTAATACATCCAAAGAAATATACATTAAATATGGTGGTACTTGTCACCATAAGAAACCGCTTTGGGGGATTTTCCCTGAAGTGCAATCATCACCACCATCATTATCTGCTGAAGGTAGATCAAGGAGTCAACTATTACCCCCATCTAGTTTAGGGGCTACTGAGGAGTTCTTCTATCAATTACCAGCACCAGCACTATCCTATCATCACCCTTTAGTCTCCTTCTAAGAGTACAACCTAACACACTACCACCTATGATACCCATGCATAGGAAACAAGGAAGACGCATCGGGTTTAGAAGGATATGGATAATCATGAGTGGGATCATATCCCAACTCCCATCAATGATGTATACTGTAATATTATAGAAATAACTAGTTAGAATGATCATATCCCTACTAAATATGAAAAATTCTATGAGCATATTCCTACAAAAGACAGGGGGTACATATCCCTACCACATTGCATAAAGTCCATTGGCATACTTTTGTGGAACAAAGATGACAGAAGTGGGCTCATATTCCAAATTCAATTGAAGATATATTCTAGTAAAAAAACTAATAACAAAAATGTGAAGGCTTACATTCTTGTATACACTTTACTAAAAATAAATTACATCTTAGAAATAGCTCAATAACTTCACCATCATATTCTAAAACTGGTATAGAAATATAGACAGATGCATATTCCAATCGCTACAGCTAGGATATCTCAACACTCTGATCAGTTTGAACAATTGGTTTCTCTAGAGAATTTTTATATTCTTACTCCCTTCAAGGAGGGTTTTTATTATATTCTAGTAAAGTAAGAGGTGTTGGAACGAGCTCATATTCTAATTCCAACTGTGGATCACCAAGTGAGGGAGGCACACACCTCGAGATAGGCTCTTATCCCCATTTTAAAATACCAGTGGCATATTCCACATGCCCATGTTTGGGATCATACATCTATTTTAGTCAGGGATCACCAAGATAGATTGTAACATTCATCAATAAAGGATCATATTCTTGTCAAGGAATAAAAGTATCATACTACAAAGGACCTGAATCGGGCTAATAAAGAGATTATAGTCAGGGCTCACCATGTTAGATTGGAAAATGACTCATGAAAGGATCATATAATTATTAGTTAATTTTTCTATAATATACTAGATGATCGAAAAAATTATACCCATATGGAAACTTCCATTGATGAATGACTAAATCAGCATCCTTCAAAGCCTATACTGAAGGAGGCTTAGATCCCTTCCCCCATTCTGGAGGTTTGTTGACATATTCGGATAGGGAATGCATATTTAAACAAAGATCATAGTCCCACTCCAATTATGGCTTACCAAGTGAGATCATCACATTCCTTAGGATAGGATAATATTCTTATCATAAAAGACCAGTGACATATTCCCTAGGATTCGGATCTAGCTCATATCCTTGGTCTAACTAAGGCTCACCAAGCAAGGGTGGAACATACCTCGAGGAAGGATCAGATTATCTAAAATAATGAATAATCTCATTATCATATTTCAACAGATTTTCATTGGTGATATCATATTCCCACATCACCATACGGTTATCAAAAAAGTCTGACAGATGTCATATGGTTGGATCATATCTCTACAAAATACCAAATGGTGGGTCATAATATTCAATATTTGATACATAACGAGACAGATATTCTTAAGATTATCAATTACTTTTTCCTTTATCTGGATTGAGACACATTATTTACACCCCAACGGTTCGTTGACTATTCATCTGATCTAGAAGGTGATCATTACAAAAATAGTTCTCTATAGGGAAGTGTGGAGATGGATCGTTGGGACTCTACTCCAAAAATTCACCACGGTCAACCTCCCCACAATGATATCTCCCAAAGAAAAGAAAATCATACCCCTCTCCAGACACCTTCATAGAGAGAAAAGTATAAAATTCACATTCCTTTATAGAGATTGGTTCTTGAAGCATCATTGTCAACCATATATATTTCCCTATCAACTTCCACCAGCACTCCACTCGAATCAGTAGGAGACCCCAAGAATCTCCTTTTTTTTGTATGACTTGATGGAGGCATGTGAGACCAATGGATAGGAAGATAACATTGAAATGTAGAGTTATTTATCTAGAAACAACCTCCACAGCATGTTTTAGCCCCTCACCAATCTTGAAAAGGAGATCCCAAATGAGATAAAAAAGTAATTCATTCCTTATCTACGCCAAAATGTGATGTCAAATCCTCAGAGGCTGAAGGTTGGACATCTCCCTTATCCAAGATATGAGTATCACCTTCATACCATCAATACACACTTTTCTTATCAATATATGGCTGCCTTTTTCTGTATCCTAAAACCCAGGAATGGAGGAGAATAAAAAACACTACCATAGTGTTTGTCTCTGCAACATGACATATCATCTCTGAATAATTCATGTTGTATCATGAGACATATTTATCCACGTATGGGAAAAATATGGTACATTAAAAATCACTATATCCCCAAAACAACAAAGCCACTCAGAAATGGTGGCCTGTAATGACACGGCCTCTATAAAAATCAGTGGATAGGGTAACGTGTGATCTAGATAGTAACTGAAATAGAATATTCCCACTTCAACAACACCAAGGAATTTAAAATAGAGTGAAATTACATCCCAAAAAATCAATGAATTGGTCCCCTAGAAACAATTAGAACACATTTTAGACACTAAGTCCAATGTTGTGACCAAATCGATAACTTCACATGTAAATTGACTCCTATAATGGGCTATCATTTCACCAAACTCATACATGAGAACAATGAAACTACATCAAATAGGTCACAAAAGTAGAATTCATCTAGGTGTGAACCCATCCCACATAGATATGGGAATATATACCTCCACATATACTCCTAAAATCATCAAAAAATTTAAAATATTTAGGACATATCAGCAGAAGATCTAAGAAACCCCCAGCCCGCAGGTATGGGAAATTTATATATCAACCATCATCACTAGGTTAATAATCTCTTAATAGGTTCATGGGAAAATAAATTGTAGTTCCAGATCAACCCCATACAGTTGGGATGGGGGAATTTATATCTCAATGTCTATCTTAGGATTCATCAAATCCTCGACTGTAATCATTGAAACCTCAATAACTAGACCAATCAATGATAATTGTGGCCCTATATAGCCCCCATCCCACTAGGCTAGGGGAATTTTCATCAACATCATCATCATCACCATTATGGAATTAGTCCTCTCTAGGTAGGGATGTAAATATCGATGGTTTGAATCCCATCCTATCCTCCTACCATAGAAAAAACATCTTCTATTCAGGTTTCATTTCGCAGGCATAACTGAAAACTTCCTCAAGGTCACTACCCACGTGCCAATATGGGAGGAGAATACTGTGAAGGAAATCAAATCCATCTAGTGTCTCAAGACAACATTTCCCAATATATCATATGGTTCGTGGGATGACCCTAATACAGGCTATGAAAAATAATCTTGTTGCATTGAATGTAATAGGATAACTACCATTTCTGAATACATATATTAATGTTGTCGCCATTAACATATGAGATGATGTGGATCTAGACACAAATTAAAAGGGATGAAATATGGAAAACATACCCTAATAGGATGTTGATTTGGATTCCCTAGCTAAGTATGCACACATCTATAACCAGAGGGGGATCTAAAATATGGAACCTCAAAAAATTTTGTTTCCACCTCTATGGTGGAACACATCCAATGATAAAGGGATGGATGTTGATACATCCTAATAACCACCCAAATATTAAACAATACATCAATGTGGGAAAGGTTTTTATGATATGGTAATGGGATACATGATCTAAAATAACTCATTGAAAACCTACTAAAGGAAAACATTCCCAACATGTATCGTTTTTAGGAAGTGGTGATTTTTTCCTATTAGATATGAATTTCCTAAAATAGTAGCATCATATATTCAGACCAATTCTAAATCCAAGAAGTCTGTTTAAATAAATTAGGAAGACTAATATGATCATGAATTACCTACATTATGATGAAATATTCTCCCTCTCTTTGGTAATCACTCAATCTTCACCCCTTTCGAGAATTAATAGAAAATGAAATTTGGACCACCTCATTAGGCCCCTCCTGCATCCTGTAAGCTATAGGAAGATCAAACCAAAGTACCTATAGAATTAATTAATGCTATTGAGCCCTTGGTTACATGAACGGAATACATGGAAGGGTGACATGAACTTGTGTATCCTAGGAAGAAGCTATATCCTGAATTTCTAGTTTACAATTTTCCTCTACCTAATCTTGATAATCATACCTTATCTAACTTTCACAGTGTGGGAGACCCTGAATAGCATCTCATTCACATCATGATATAATTTAGTCTTATGATGGTTCCAAGAGATCAAAATGAGGTGAAAAACTAAGATATTTTCAATGAAATATTGTAGTTGAAAACATTATTTGGTACATCATCCTTACAGAAAGATCTATTTCAGGATGGGAAGACTGTCATCATCAATTCCTTTACTAGTTCAACACCATATTAAGGATGATAAAAATTATCAACCTAATGAATTGAATGCAACTTAAGATTGATAGGTTGTATTAAATTACAAGTTGATGTAAGGGATTAACTTACTTGATTAGAATTACTTTCTCATTAGAATAATTTAGGGAACTATGTGCTGAAATATCTAGGATGAGTTCGAGAGACCTCTTATCCTAATGATTTAACTATGTGGGTTCTGTGAGTTTGTAAAAAAATCCCAAATTATGTAATACTCTATTCCGAAAATGCATGATAAAACTAAACTCAGGCCCTCAGCATGGAAAAAGGCTCAGTAATGCTGAAACTATCATTGTTACATAGAAACATTTGGTAGTTCCCATTCAAACCCATAGGTATGTCGTGAACTGCCCAACACCTTCTATAGGAAAGTAATAACAACAAAATTTCCAAAAAATAGATGAAAAAAAGTTATTAGGGTATCTCAATATTTTAGGAAGTGGTGAATAAATCATATTCCTACCAAAATAAACATGTACCGTGTCATTTCATAATCACTATTAACAACAACCTACTCATCTTCCCACATCCCATGAATCCCGATGAGGTCAAACCCATTGATCATTTGGACTACATCCCATTCCATAGAAGGCTGGGTCATAAAATCTAGGATTACTTCATCCTCATAGACATTCCCTAAATCATTTTTGTTTCAAGATAGGTTATGTTAGATAACTCCTTGGGGCAGGTGAAATACATAAATTTCATCCAGTCAGAAGAAGATGGTGATTTGTAGAATTTTATAGCCAGTAATGGGAATATGTTCAAAAATTGGTTGACTTGAAAAATATTTAAATGAGATCATGAATCCCTAAGAGAGTTGCTTCACAAACCCATAATTGTACTACAACCCAGGGAGGTGACATCAGAAATTTCCCATGAAGGTGAATGTGGCCATCAATCATAGGAATAGATAGGATAGAAGGGTTATAATCTTCCTGGATGAAATCATTGAATATTGTATATTTCTTCCCAATAATTTCTAAAGTATAGGTACTACCACACGAAATGAAATCCTCATTAGAAAAAGAGATCATCTATAGTTCTAATAACATGATACACTCGACATACCCCTAATTAAATGATGAATATGTATATATGTATGAGTTCTCTGCACTTAACTGGGGAATGGGAAGCTAAATGCATAGGAAGAAAGGATAAAAGAGATATCAAGTGTCTAATCAGACCCAATATTTCAATAAAATCCCCACATAGGAAACATATGTTGCTGAGACACATGGGAACACACTCCAACAAGACCAACAGAGACATGGAGGTCTCCCCAAAAAATCTATTGTTCTTCTGTGCCTAGTCATCTATTGGAACAATAGCCTTTCAAATATGGAAATGGACTCAAGTTTGTATTTTTCTCAATCATAACGAGGATGATCATGTCTTTTTAAATGAAAGAGATCTAATAGTAAAATATTGATATAGTGTTTAAGATGGAATCATTCCCAGTTTTTTCTAAATTGTTTTGCTCAAAATTATAGGGAAGGATAAATCTTCATGAAACGTGTTTTTTGTGGATTTAACATTATCGAATATAGGTTAGGAAAGAGTTTTTTAGAAACTGTTTTTTATGATGTTTGATCTTCATGATGATGTGGAGAATCATGAACAAGTATCAAAAATGCATGGTGGGATGATGGTTAATCTTCACAACTACGAGATGCTTTATAAATGGGATATATTTCACTAGACCATCATAAAAAGATAAGCTTCAGGGGAATGAATGAATATGTTTGTGAAAAGGTTTATGGGAGTGTGGGATCCTTACAAAGGATTGTGGCTATAAAATGGTTTCTACCCCCACTTCATTTGAAATGAATAGAATTTGAGAAAATGGTGAATTTATCAAATTTCACAATGGTCTACCTATCAAATAATTGTTATGAATAAGGAATAATTCATGATCATAATAATGGTGAAAGTAATGTATATGAACTTATTGATGCTAAGGAATATTATAAAATGTTGTTTAATGAAGACAGAGGTTTCATTAAGACTGTGAGCTCTATGAAGTCCATGAGCTTCACGAATGCAGTTTTATTCATGAAGGTTGTGAGATTCATGAAGTTTGAGAGCTTAATAAATGTGTTTGGGTTCATAAAGGCAATTTTTTCTTTGAAATATAATGTGGGTTTCATGAAGTCTTGGAATGTCATGAATAGTTTTGTTGAATGTCTGGTTTTAGTGAATAGTGTTTTCGTGTGCATCAACATAGTGAATTGGTACAAGAAGAGTCTCATAATAGTTTGTCACATATAATTCAATGTTGATATATTAAGGTGACCTTAAAGTCCTTAAATTATGTAAAACATCACCCAAATTATTGAGATAACGGATTCAATAGAAGTGTTATTTGTGAGTCAGTGTGTTTTCCATAAAATCATGTAAATACAGTGAGCCAGAAGTAGAGTGATTGTGTCAAAAAATCTATATTACACAATAACAAGTGATTTTTAGGGTATTTAGGTATGACCGTAAAATTTTCTATATACTATCCTTGGACTATCCCTTAGTGGTGAACCAAAAAAAGATGATTCATTAAATTTATGAATGTGAATGGTTAATTACTACATGATTACATTAGATAGTTTTAAAATGTTTCTACCAACATAGAAATAAGATCTGTCTCTTTAAAAGAAAAATTTGACACCCTGATCCCCCCTCCCCTCTAAGGGTGTTATAGGGCCATTCAAGTGGCATCTGAGAATACATATTGTTGGATTTAAACATTTATTATATTGTATGCATAGGTAATTCAATGAATGTTATATGATTCCCCCTCATTGACTGAAGAAACATCTACATTTAGAAGATCCTGATGATATTTCATATGAGATCATTTGGTATGAATGTTCTTTTTTACACTCTATAGGGTATTCAGTTCACTGTTGTGATAGGTATTTATATGACTGAAACAGATAAGAAAATACTTGATGTAGATGACAAGGAAAAAATTCCTATAAATAATCTCTATATGATAAAATCTATCTGAAGGTGAAGATATGAAAATCATCCAACTCTATGTGGTATAAACAAGAAATATATATGAAGGCGATAAATAATTGAACGATTCCAATCTCCTAGTTTTTCACATGTTCTATGATTGGAAAATGCATCTAGATGAAAATTTTGATAGCTTTTTAAATTGAGTTACTGATATTTTTGGAGAAATTCAAGGACTTGGTGAAGAAATTAATGATATTGACATTTTGAAAATAATAATTATGATGGATTACACCTTTGTACAATCAAAAAGTGTTATCCCTTGAGAAAAGGTATTTTTCTAATAATTTCTTGATGATTTTATAAGCATTCTAGTAAATTATAAAATGGGTGTCAAACCAAAATATTCATCCATTTGAGTATGAATGGAAATGGAATTCAAAATCATTGTAAAACATGAGGTTTCTATAGTATGTGATAATGAGGAATAAAGGATCATTTATATTTTTCTAAGAAATTAAATAGAGGAAAAGTGATATTTGATGGAAATATTTTGTTAGATGGTTTTAAGTGTGGTAAAGTAGGGAATATTGCCTCTCAATTCCCAAGAGAATTTAATGATGTAGAAAGTAAAGAAAAAATTAAGAAAAATTCATAGAAGTGGTTCTCTAAAAAATGAGAGTTCAAATAAGGAATTAAATATCCATGAAATAGTGTCATCTAAAAATTAGTGGAATATTATATTGAATTTTCGGTGGATGTAGAAGTATAATTTAAATCTAGACCCAATGAATTCATGATGGTTATAGTTGTAAATTCATAGAATATAAAAGATGAATATAATAAGTTTCTTATTATTTTCCATCTCAAATTTGAACTCGATTGTGAACTTTATGAGATTGAAAATAAAATAAATAGAAATAGAAATATTTGATCTATGGTTACAGATTAATTAGAGTATTTTGATTAGATTGAAGGAGAACATTATCACCTAGAAAGAGATGTATAAGGGCATGTGATAACTATTGGGAGGTGAGAAGAGTTTATGGAATTTAAAATCATGATTAAAGAGTAGGAAAAACATCATAGAATATAAAAAGAGTCTATAGTAAAAGTCATAGATAGTTGATTAAATTGAAGAAGAAGTTTTTAATCTAAAATGTAAAATATAAACTGAATCAAAAACAAAGGAAATAAAGAAAAATTAGAGTTAGGAAAATTCTCAGATGAAGAGCTGCTAGAAAGAGCTAAATGTGGTTCTAAAGGAGTAGTGAAGGCCTTTAACAATCAGGGATACAAAATTATTGGAAAAAGTGTAATTGGATGTAATTATGAATAATTTTGGGCATTTAATGGGATGATCCATAATAGAAGGAACCATAAATTTGGACATATCACAGTGGTACATGATGTCCAAACAAAAATAGATTCAAATAAAATAGAAAAGAGATCTAAAAATTATACTCACATTTGAAAAGAGGTTCTCCAGTCAAGTTTCTTTACAAAAGAGGATAGATGAGGATGAATAGAAATGACAAGACATGTCCTCTTATGAGATGTCAATTATGTGTATTTCTGGGCAATAACGTGTATTACTATGTAGAGGCATGGAACTATTTGAATGGTAAAGTTCATGTATGTCCATAAAGGAGAATGAGACTATATCCTTCATCATATAGAAAAAATAGTTTCTATGGATATTTTTTCACCCTTCTAACTAAATCTATAATTATATTTATTACAAGTATAGGAAAGGTTGGAATATTACCTAAAAACAGAATGACAAGTCACTACACACCAACCTAGAGGAGTTACTCTTACTAATATGTATTCTCCTCTAGAAGAAGAATGTGAGTATGATGAACCCATGCCTATTTAAAAGATATTTTAATACCCATATTTATCCTCGAACCAATAAATTATCTTATGTATGGAAAATAATAAAATGAGAAATCCATCCTTGCAAAAATATATCTCAATGCTATAATGAATAGTAGAACTCATATTCTTGACAGTGAATGCTCATCAAACATGATTGGAAATGAATATTTGTTGAATAATGTTAAGAAAAGTGATGATGTAATAGGTATATTAAAAAATTATAGTTCTATAAAGATAAATGATAATATATATACAGAACTAGAAAATGATGATCTAAGAGAAAATGAAGATATCTATATTGATGGTGTGAATCATAATCTCTTGAGTGTGAGTCTACTTTATGAATTAGGACTGATAGTGAAATTTTATACTAAGGGGTTCACTATCAAATCAATATAACGTAATTATCTCATTAAAGGATGAAAAAAATAAATATTTATACCAGGTTGACAGTAAATAGGACTCTTGTTACTTAATAGTTGAAGAAGAAAATAACATGGGGCACATGAGGTTGGGCCACATTACTCAACAGATTAGGGACCAAATATCTAATATGGATATATTTTTCAACACTCCCAATTTTAATCATGATTGAGAAAATAAATGAGATACATTCATACTAGGAAATAAGTTTGGGATTTCATATTGACCAAAGAACAAAAGGGAATTGAATCTACGTGATCTTATTCAGACATACATATATGGTCCGATGAATCTAGTAAAAAAAAGGAGAGAGTTGATTTATTATTTTTATTAATAATTATAGTATAATGTCATGTGTGATGACTAAACAATTGAAATATAAATTGATTGATTTCATAAAGATTTATCATCAAATATCTTTGAATGAAACTGGTCACACAATTAAGATTCTATGATCATACAATGGAAGAGAATAGAAATCTATTGAATTTTAAAATTACATGGAAAAACATGGGATAAATCGTGAGGTATATATAGTGAGAATCCCTCTAAAAATGGGTTTGTTGAACAAAAAAATCTACAACTGAAGAAGATGGCTATAACTATGCATATTTGGGTTTGGTTTCTCATCATTACTAGAAGGAGGGTTTTCAAGTATCAATGTACACTCAAAATCATGCATTTATTTTTATGGGAAAACCCAGGACACCATATGAGATATGGTATGGAAATAATACCGCTCTAAATTATTTTCAAATTTTTGGATGTAAATGATTCATTAGAAATAAATAAGGAAATCTATGAAATTATAGTGTTGTTGTATATGTGGTAATATTGCTCGAATATTCAAATGGATTAATGGCATAATACGATACAATAATCACCATATAATGATTTTGAAATGTAGTGATGTTAATATCATTGAGAATAAATAAATAAATACATTGAGGAGATCATATGTTGTTAAGATTAAATATCATGAAAATAGAAAAAAGGGGCACATTCAAATGTAGAAATTGAAGGCATGTAAAAAATTCATGGATAAGAAATAATGATGATTAAAATTAAGAATAAAAAGAGTAAACCATTACGGAATAAACATAATCAGAACCTCACATAAAAAATTATAGAGAATAATTTTCTCAATCCAACATCATTGGGGATTGGAAAACACTCACATATACAATTAAAATTAGGAATAAAGAACATTCTACCCTCCATTAAATTGTAGAACCAATCTTGTTTGAATAATCATCGAAGGATGAGTCATGGGTGTCAGTAATGAATAAAGAACTAGAACAATTTTATAATAACTAGAGCTTGGATCTTGTTAAGAGACATGAAAATCACAATTTTGTTAGAAAAAAATGGATCTTTAAAAAAAATATGAGAATGAAAATGTGATCAGAAACAATGCACACTTAGAGTGTAAAGTCTATGCATAGATTGAAGGAATTCATGTTGAAGAAAAATTATCTCCAATAGCTAGAATGGATATAATAAGGCACTTCCTTTCCATGTAAATTATAATTTAGTAAAAATTTGGATCATATGGATGTTAAAATAGAATTCATAAAATGATTTTTTGAATATTAAATCTATGTTGAAGAACCAGTGGGATTTTTTATTGGTATCAATGAGACTAAGGTTTTTTATTAATGAAGCATCTCTATGATCAGAAGTAGGAACTATGAGTTTGGTATTATGGAACTGATTATTATCTCAAGAATATTGAACTTAAAAGAGGAGGGGTCTTCCATAATCTCTATGTGAAAAATTCATAGAACGATCAATATATAGTTCTTATATATGTGGATGATGTTATTTTTAGAGGAAGTGGGTAGGGATCAGTGAAAGAATTTTATAATCACATTAAAGATGAATTTGAAAATTACATGATTATTGATATAAGATACTTATTAGGGTTTCAAGTAATTTAAAAGAAGTATTACACCTTCGTTTCTCAGGGAAAATATGCCAGATATATTATGAATAAATTCAACATGCATGACTCAAAAACGATTAAAAATTTATTTTCGGTTGGGTCAAAAATTGGGAAACATAAATATGGGGAATAGGCGGATCCCTCCCTATATAGGATAATCCTTAGAATATTATTATAATCAACTTAAACAAAACTGGATATCATATTTTCATCATGACTAGTGGAGCGTTTACAAATTAATCTGAATAGAGAGCATTTTGTACAAGTTAAATGAATAATGAGGTATATTCAAGGTATACTCAACATTGGATTATACTTTTCAACTATAAGTTATATTGAATTATAATAATTTTTTATCCTAATTGGGTAGTAGATGTGGTGGATTGAAATTCCACAAGTGGCGGTGTTTTCTTCATAGGCAACAATGTGTGGTTTTTTTTAAGGAAACTAGAAATAAATTCTCTTACTATGGATGTATCAATGTATATAACTAATGCAAAGTATTTCAATAATATAATGTAGATTAAGAAACAATTGAATGATATTGCTGATGATGTGAAACATATAATGGTAATTTACTGTTATAACAAGACCATGATCGATATTATGAAGAATCCAATTCATCACACTTGTAAAGAATATATTAAGACCAGATTTCAATTTATCCAAAATAAATTTAAACAAGATGGGATTATAATAGAGAATATTGAAACTGATGAACAAGTGGAAGAAATTTTGATTATTCCTTTGCAGGAAAAATATTCAAGAAACGTCGGTGTTCATCCACCTCCTAGTGCATGAGGAGGATCAGGTTGGCCCCCTCACCCCATTTGTGTTATTTTTATTAATCTGTTTATGGAAGTAATATATTTTTGTGGGTTATAAATGATCTAAGGGGACTTTTTTAGTACTAAAATCATAAATACAGGTTCTTTGGGTATATTTAAAAATGGGGATATAAGTGAAATTCAACGAGTATTAGTTCTCAGGGTTGGTTTATGGTCAATAGAGGAATGAAATTATCTTTTTCCATTCTTATTTTTTACACTAAGATTTCTCCATGTAGACATAGATTTATGAATGAGTAGTTTAATGACTATCAGTTTATTATTTGAGATTACATATTTATTGAATTTATATACATGATTCCAACAAAACCAAGGTGGGTAATTTTTGGAACCAACGCCTTTCATAGCTGGAAATGGTGTCTCGTTTGTGTTTGTTGTCAATCCACAATGTGTTTATCAGGGATTTTTTAGGGTAATTGTCCATACAGTACAAAATGGATATATTTTTTAAGGTGGATTCATTCCCTAGTGTTTTTTAAAGTTTTGGCCTCAAAATCATGATGAAGGAGGAATATTTATGAAAGGTTGGTTTCTATGATTTACCCTTCCCAATTATTTTTAATGACTTCAATTTTGTGAGGAATGAGTTTCACGAAGGTTTATATTCAAAAATATGTAAATCATTCAAAAAAATAATCATGAATGCATGATGGAATGATGGTAAATCATTGAAACTATGAGAAGCTTCGTGAATGGGTTAAATTTCACCAGAGATCTGTGAAAAGAGGAAATTTGAGAGCATTAATGAAGAGGTCGGTGAATAGTCCACTGAGAGCATCGAATATTCACAAAGGGATATGCCTATAAATAGATAGCTACACCCATTTTATTTTTAATGAAGAGAACTTGTGAAAATGGTTAATTGATAAATATTTTATAAGGTATACTTAATCAAAAAAATATTTACAAATTAAGAATCCTTCACGGGCTTAAACATCGTGAAATAAATGAATATGAACCGATTGATGTTCAGGCATATAAGAAAATGAATTTTTTCAGATGGATAAGGTTTCATGAAGTATATGAGTTCCAGGAAGGCTGTGATGTTAATGAAGGAAGTTTTATTCCTGAAGGATATTAGATTCATGAAGTTTGGGATCACCACAAAAGTGTGTGGGTTCATCAAGGTTGCTTTTTTATTTGAAACATAATTTGGGTTAAATGATGGTAATGAGATTTATGAAAATTTGTTATGAACATATTGTTTTAGTGAACAGTACATTCTATTGAATTAACTCAAGACATCGGTGCAAGTAGAGTCTCATGCTGGTTAGGGATAAACACTTCAATTCTAATCTACCGAGCTGACCATCATGTACTAAAACTGAGTATGACATCACCCAAAGTATTGAGCTAGGGGGAGTTAACAAAAGTGATCTAAGTGATGTAGTATGTTGACCCTAAAATATTTTAATGTCAGTGTATCTAATATAAAGTTATTTTTTCTCAACTTCTATATTCTACAATAACTGGTAAATCATAGTTTATTTAGTTACGATTGACACATTGTCACATTTTCCCTTTTAAATATCACTTAGCGGTGAAACATATAAAACTGCTATGTTTTCTCTCAGCATTTAAATGGTAAATTAATATATTATTCCATTATAAAGGTTTAAATAGTTACTACCAATGTGGGAAGAAGATCCCTCACATTAAAAGAAAAATTTGACACCATGACTCACCCTTCCCCTCATAGGGTGTTTTGGGGTCCTACATTGGCTTACATGCCCATAAAAACCCAATATTTTATCATTGGAATTCCCTTATTATAATTATGTTTTATAGTATAATCATATAAGATTACTTATATAACCCAATGCAAACCATATAAATGAAAAATGTGGGAAATAAAAGGTATCTCTAAAAGTTAAAAAACATATACGAATGAAATAGTAACTTGGCCTTTGGGATAGTAATGTGACCCTTACGAATATTAAACTAGACTATGTAATAGTAACATCACCAATGAATGTACAAATAAAATTTATCCATCTTATAAGTGAAAATATGGTATAATTATATCATAGTATAGGTATATAGATATTTTAAAAAATTATTAATAAAGTATTGGTATTTTTATAAGTAGTAAATATTTAAATAAAAAGCATTTATTAATTAAATAAAATAAAATAAAATTAATTTTAATAAATTGAATATATAAATTATTGTTTTTATAATTTTATGATGTCTTAATTAATTTTTCAAAGTATTAGAAAAGAATTTTTAATTTTAAAATTATTATTTTTCTGGTAAATTATGATTTCAATTAAAAATTTATTTTCACATATTTAAAAATTTATTTTTATAAAAATTGACTTATTTTTTGGATTCTACAAGTCAAAATTTGGTTTGGTTGAATTTTTGTGATTTTTCTAAAATACGTTTTCTTTTATGAAATGTATAATACGATAATTTATGATAAATGCTAAATAAAAGTATTTCTACATCATTCTTGATTAATGGATGATATAAATGGTCATTTGATAAAACTAAAATGATTTAGTTGGTTTTTGTGGTCACAATAATTAATATTATTCATAGTCCTGAGAAAACATATTAAATTAATGATTAAAATAACGGGAAACCCCTTCTCTCCCCCACTATAAACACCACCCCTCTTTACTATCTATCCTCACACGTCTCAAGCATTCTTCCTAGTCCATATTCTAGTAAAATATATCCCTAATACCCTATATCATGTCCAATATCTATTGGTCTCATAAAAATAGCAAAACCAATCCCTTAAAGAGGCTCTCAAGGAAGATATATTCAACTGGTAAATTCCTTTTTCTTTTCTTTTATTTTCTTTTTACGTTCCTTTCTTTTCATTTCTATCCTAATATCTCCTCATCCAGATGGTGTGATAACTCCAGTAACATATATGTATGGTAATTGGGTTATTATGATGTAATAATACATCACTGAATCTCATTTCCCCTCATTTTATACTAGAAATGAAAACACCATCTAAGATGTGTTAATTCATCACATTCATGGACAAAAAAATTTCAATTTATATTATAATCTTCAATTCTGGTAATAAATCCATTTTTATTGTTGAAATAGACTGTAATATATTTATTATGTCTAATGTAGGGTTCTGAAATCGTTTTTCACATGATATTTATTTATAAAGAAAAATGTGTTCGTTGTGATCAAAAACTGCAAATTATCCAAAACGGTTATCACTAATGTCTTATATAAAGATTCAACTTCACTCAAAATAACCAAATTTATTTTATAAACATGTAACATTATGGTTATTCACTAATAACATATAACAACAAATATGGGAAACCATTCACACCTTACTTGTTTATTCTTACATGAATCTAAATAAACCAATCATGAAAACCAAGGAAATAAAATGATCCCAAAAACAATGAAATTAAAACCCCTTAACCTACCCAAAAGGTCATGAATAAACATAATAAGGTTATAATAAATTAGTTAAATGTATAATGTTATTTGGAAATAGTAATTAATTAATGTAATTTTTCTAACCATGACAATAATATCATGTTAAGGACACCATTTTACTTAAGATATGAAATTCTACCTGAACCTTCATTGTTCCTTTAGATTGTTCTACCTTTCCTTTTTTCCAAATTAATTTATCTATTATTTACATTAACATAGTAAAAATGTATTTTATATGCTAAGAAATCATGTATCAAGATCCAATCATCATTCTCTTTTATGGATATACATGTTTTTAAATGATTCCCTCCTCATTTATTCATGATAATCAATCCCATTTTAAGGTAATTTATGAATTCTTACCCATTTTCAAGTACACTATATAATCTATTTTTAATAAAAAACTATTTTTATAAAACCTATATTTTTATTATCAAAAACATATTGGTTCAATTATCATTTTATATAAAAGATTATTCCCTTTTATTTTATAAATGACCTTTTATATTTTTCTGTAACCCCACTAAAATGTTTTAATTATAATGTTTTTTATGTACTCATTTTACATTTTATTACTTAAAGTTGACATAACATTCCCTGATATATGCCTATTCTACCTTATTATTTTCCATCAATGATAAAATTACTTCCTTTCATGAAAATTTTTAAGATACTCTAATTTATTATGAATTATGACATAGTAATGATGCCCATTTTTCCCATGTGTACCCTTTTTTTAATGTATGATTGATTATGTATGACACATTATGTGGAAAAAAATTTCATGAACTTATTATGAATGGTACTCCTAGATAGTTCTCCAATTAATTTGGTAAATTTGTGTCTCATGAGATGTTATGTGCAACAGTCTTGGCTGTTAGCCTTGACTCATGCTACCATGTGAAATGGTATTGGTGGTTAACCTAGACTTGTGATCCTCTATATGTAAATATCCTTTACTCATGATAATTTAATGTTTTATGTTACCACTACATTATTATGACTCCATGATTATATGATCCCATGTTTATATGTTATGAATCCATATGTTCTAAGACATTTTATATCATTATGTCATTCCTTCTAACCCATTTTCTAAAACATTATTCTTATATTTATTACATTATTGGGATTTTTAGCTCATCCCTTTATTAATTCTATCCCCAAGTTATCCTATGATAATGCATGATTAAAAATAGATGTTATGAGCTCTTTATAAAGATTAAATAAATAAATTTTTTATTTAGTCCCATGTTTCAGTTGTATGTACCTAGTATACCAAGATACTAGACTTTACAATCCTTGACTTGTAATAGGATGTTTTACTATGCATAAAATCATGTAATTATATGTGTAAAACTAAATGGTTTCTAAATTTTGTATCATCTAATAGTCTAGTTATTTTAGGAGATTAGGAATAAAGAACTTTAGTAAGAACCTTAGGTATGAGACTACATATAAGAAAACATCTCTAAATTTTTCTATGTATATAGAAAGTTCATTTTCAAGAAAACATATCCCAGTTTAGATATGAATAAATGGATGAGACTCTGGAAAAAATGTGTCTTGGGGTAAAACCCAAAAACCCCATTTTGTGCTAGACTCAAATGAGAATTTGTGCATGACAATGGGTCTCACTGCACTCTTAGTTTGACACTCCTAGGGGATATGCTTTAGTAAATTCATAAGATTAGTATATACCAATATTAAAGGAATGAAAAGATGTATCCCATAATAATATATTTTTGGAAATAGATCACGCATAACCTAGATAGAATCCTAGGGGATCACAATTTAGGATATACTTTTTCCTTTAATAGTTTTACATTTTATGTTTTATGTTTGCTTTTTATGCTTATTTGTTATGTATTAAAGACCCCAAATTATATGTTATTTTTCTTAGTTAATGGATGTAAAATAAAGAACTTGTCCTAATAATAAATGTTATAGGTCATGTGATGATTTTCCTAAGGATATGACTGATATGATCAGGATGGGTGATCAAAACATTATGAAAGTACTTTCTCAGTTGGCTCAAGTTATGAATAATATCTTGAATCATGTGGAATTCCATCCTCCTCCAAGGAAAGGAAAAGTTTCCATAGAATACTTCCTGAAGAAAATGAATCCATTTTTTAGGGGATAAAATACCCCCCTCCTCACATAAAAATGGATTAACTCCAAAGATAAGATATTTTATGTCCTCCAATGCATAGAAGTAGAGAAAGTTGTGTTGGTTGTCAATTGTTTTGATGGGGAAGCTGATTAGTGGGGGACACTGATTAGGAATATAATGTCCCAAGAGGAAATGTATTAACATTATTAAGAGGAATTCAATAAAATGTTTTTAAATAAATATTTTCCCTAAACCCTCTATCTCAATATAGAAGGAGAGTTCCTCATAATCACGTAGAAGACAGATGATTCAATCATGGAATATAAAGAAATCATCACAATGATTGCAATATAAGCCTCTGAAGATGTTATTAAAACCTAAAAGAAGGTGGATTATCTCTTTATATGATGGAATCCTACTCTATGAATGAGACATCTGGATAAAAACTACATGAGGAATATGAAAAAATCCCACTAACGTTATTGAAGAAAGGAATGCTTCGATCAACACTCAACCTGTATTCCAGTGTAATACTCCAAAAAACATTGGAATTATGTGAAACATTTTTTTAATCCATGGGTTGTCAAAGGAAATCAACAAAAACCACTAAGGAAATAAGGAAGGGATTATTATATCACTACTACTATAGTAGAGTCAGACAACGATGTGGTGACAGGTATGCTATTTATTCATTCATGAATAGTGAATGTACTATTTGTTTGTAGTTATATGCATTCTTTCATGTCTATATAGTTTAGTAGATATATTCAAACCCACCATAAATTTTTTGGTTGAGTTATCTTTGAGGACATTGAATTGAAAAATTATTGCATCTAAGGTTAATAACTCCTCCCCAAAAATTGTTTGTGGACTGAACCTCCCTGAAAATATTTTCATACTTACATTGGTAGAGTTCAATGATATTTTGGGAATGGATTGGATATATTTATACAAATCCAAAATTTAATTTTAGGAAAGGGATATTACTCTTTATATCCAAGACTATCTTCCAATCATGTAAATGTGTAAGGAAGAAGATGAATATCCCTCAGAATAATCATCCCAGTTGTGGAAAATATCGCATTTTGAGAAATCATATCTTGATCAAATTATTGAGACAAAGGATATGATCCTTCTCGAATATATTCAAATTGTTAGGGATTAAACTCATGTATTCCCTAAATAATTGTATTGTCTTCCTACTGATTGAGTGTTTGGGTTCTAAATTGAAATTATTCTTGGATCCCTATCTATATCAATGAAACTCTATATAATGGACATTGTTGAGATAGAAGAGTTGAAGAAGCAGTTATAGGAGAATCTGGAGAAGGGTTTTATCTGCTCAAGTGATTCACCATAGGGTGCAGTAGTAATATTTATTAATAATAAGGATTGATAAAAACTCCAATACATTTATTATAGAAATCTCGATAAAATCACTATAAAGAAAAAGTATCTCCTATATCAGATAGATGACTTGTTCGATCAGCTATGTGGGGCTAGTTATGTCTCTATGGTGGACCTTCTATCAGGATATCTCTAATTAATATTGAGGAAGGAATGTATTCCCTAAAATACAATTCAAACAATGTATGGACACTATGAGTTTATACTGATCTCCATTGGACTCACTAATTATCTAGAAATTTTCCTTGATTTGATGAATATAGTATTTAGATTTTACCTCAAAAAATTTATAGTAGTCAATATCGATGATATTTTGATATACTCTAAGAGGAAGGAATCACATTAGAATCATTTGTGTGCTATGATGATGAAATTTATAAGGGATAAACTTTATGCGAATTACACTAAATGTGAGTTCTGTATGAAGGATGTATCATTCTTGGGGCAAGTTATCACTAGTAAAGGAATATCTGTGGAATCTTTTAAGACAAAGGCAACTAAAGTGTGGACCAAGACCACATTTGTAATGGACATCCATATATTTATGGGTCTAGCCATGTATTATGATGGTTTTTGAAGAACATCTCATGATTGTCAACACGAATGAATAAGATAACACATAAGGAAGTGATGTTATTTTGTAACCAATATTGTGAGTAAATCATTATGGATCTCAAAAAGTGGCTTATCACTAAACCAATGCTCACACTCTCGATAAGTGGAGTACTATTTGTGGTGTAAATTTTTTCTTCAAATATAAGATTCAGTTTGTGTGCAAATGAAAAATGAAAAATTGATAGGATACTTCTCAAGATAGCTGAAAATACATGAGCAAAACAATCCCAAACATGATTTGGAGTTAGAAAATTTTATCTTTTCATTTAAAATCTTGAAGAATTATCTCTATGGGGAGAATTGTGAGTTATATAATGATCAAAATAGTCTAATATATATATTCACAAAGAAATAGATCAATATGTTCTATTGAAGATGTTTAGATATCATCATAGATTATGACATCTCTATCCACTAACATCCTGATAAGGCAAATAAGGTCTCATATTCCCTATGTAGAAAGTTCATGCATGTTTATCAATGATGATAATTAAAAAGGATCCAATATTTCTTGATTTTAGGAGGATGTAAATTGGAATGATTATGGGATCAACATCATCAATCCTTTGTCAAATAATTTCTCTACCATCCCTCATGGAGAAAATAAAGTATTCCCAATTGAATGATGTGTAAATTACAAAATTGGTGGAAGGTATTTAAAATGGGAAATCCTCTAAGAACAGTATTGACTAGGATGGAGTTATAATATTCATGTCGTGATTGTGTTTACCATTCGATCCAGATATACAGAAGGATCTTATGAACAATTCACATAGTTAAACTTTCTCTATTCACCCAGGGAGTACAAATATGTACCACGATCTATATGAGAATTATTTTTAGGACAATGTGAAGAAGAAGATTTCCGAGTATAAATAAAAGATACTGGTATGTCAGAAATTAAAAACTAGAAGTAAAAGTTATAAGGGGATGATGAAATCACTACCCATACCAACATGGAAGTGGGAGAACATCACAATGGACTTGTTATTGGACTTCCAATTACATCTATAGAAAAAATGATATATAGTTCATTATTGATCATCCTTTCGAGATATCCCACTTTATCACAATTCAGGAGGACTTCTCATTGGATCAACATGCATATATATATATATCAAAGAGGTTGTAAGGCTTCATAGAGTACTACTATATATTGTATCTAAAAGAGATCTAAGATTTACATTGATGTTTTGGAAAAGTATCCACTATGATACAAGCACAAAATTGGACTTTAGTATGGCCAATCATCCTGAAACTGATTTCCAATATAAGAAAACTATTCAGGCATGGGAACATATGTTGAGAGAATGTTTTATGGCATAAAATAACGGTGGGACCAACATATTCAACTGGTTGAATTCTCTTACAACAATACTCTCCACTCTAGTATCTGAATGGCACTGTATGAATCCATTTATGTGAGAATGTGTAGAACAGTAGCATGTTGGGATGATGTCTGTGAGAATAAGTTCCAAGGACCTAAAATGGTCGAAGAAATGGTGAAGGTGAATAACATTTAGAAGCCCATCAAAGCTTCCCAAAGCTAAAAAAAGATTTCTTTATACAATCATCGAGGAGACCTTGAGTTCAAAGCTATAGAAATGGTATTCCTCCACATATCTCCATAGAGGATGGACATGAGGACTGGGAGGAATGGAAAGCTATGTCCTTGGTACATCAGCCCCTTCAATATTCTTAATCATGTTGGAACTATGGAATATCAAATAGCACTTCCACCTACCATGTTTATAGTACATGATGTATTCCACATTTCCCTCTTAAAGAACTATATACTAGATCCTTCACATTTACTCTCTTCGTAGGTGGTATAGTTTGAAAATTATCCTTCTTACGAGGAGCATCTACTGATGATCTTGGATCATAGAGATAAAGTTCTACAAAACAATTCTACTAACCTAATGAATGTACTATGGATGACCCATATGTATGTAGAGGAAACATGGGAATTGGAGGATGTAATGAAGGAAAATTTTCCACACCAATATACAGATTAGAATGAAAAACAATTTGGAGGGTGAAATTTTAGAAGAGCGGCCGAATTTAATGACCTAATATTTTATCAATGGACTTTTATTTTTTAATGATATATTATAGTATAATCCCATAATATCACATAATGAACACAATATAATTGCTATAAATTAATATTGAGGGAAATAATGATTTTTTAATTTCAATGTTCGGTTACCGCTAACCTAGAAAGCATCTTTTTGAAAATGAAAAAATGGATTGGAGGAGGGGAATATTGAGGGAAATATAAGGTGTCTCTACAAGTTATGTAACATATACCGATGAAATAGTAACATGACCTTTGGAATAGTAATGTGACCCTTAGGAATAGTAAACTGGCCAATATAACAGTAAGTTCACCAATGAAATTATAAATAAAATTTACCCATCCTATATGTTAAAATGTGTTATAAATATATACTGGTATTTATAAATAGATATTTAAAAAAATTATAAATAAATTGTGGGTATTTTTGAAACTCATAACTATTTAATTAAAATAAATGATTAATTTAATAAATTAAAAGAGAATTAATTTTGATAAAATTAATTCATAAATTATTATATTGATATTTTTATGAGACCATCATAAATTTTTCAAAGGGTTAGAAAATCATTTGAAATTTTTAAATTTTTGTTTTTCAAGTAAAATATGCTTTTAATTAAAAAATAAATTTGTTATATTAATAAATATATTTTTGAAAAATGGAATTCATTTTAGGATTATACACATTGAAAAATGTTTAGAGTTAATTTTTTGGGATTTTTTTAAAATACTTGAATTCTTTTAATAGTAAAATATGATAATTTATGATAAATGCTAAATAAATGAATCTTTGCATCATTATTGAGTCATAGATGAAGTAAATATCCATTTTTTGAAATCACATGCTCTGTTTACTATTTTTGGCCACAAGAATCAAGACTATTCATAGTATTGTGAAAAAATATTAAACTACAGATTAAAATAATGGGAATCCACTTCTCTCCTCCACTATAGAGGCCACCCCTCTTTGCCTCCTCTCCTCACACCTCTCAAGCATTGTTCAAAGTCCAAATTCTGCTCAAATATCTCTCTAAACCCCTCCCACTATTCTTGGATCAATTGGTCTCATTAAAAAAACAAATCATCTCCCCTAAAGATTCTCTCAATGAAGATATATTCAAGAGGTAAATCCCCCCTTTTGTTTTCTTTTATTTTCATGTTCCATTGTTTTCATTTCTATCCTCACATATCCTCATTATAATTGTGTTATAATTATAGTGTCTTTAATTTACTGAAATTATTCTATTATAATGGAATAATTCATCATCATATCTTGTTTCCCCTCCTTCTATAGTATAAATGAAAACACCATTTATGATGTGTTAATTCATCACATTCAAGGAAGGTGAGTTTTCAATTTCATTTACCATCTGTAGTTCTTATCATGAAACCTTTTTTATTATTGAACCAGACAATAATATATGTATTATGTCTAATTTAAGGTTCCATAATATTTTGTAAAGATGATATTATTTTATAACAAAAAATGTGTTCTTTGTGACCAATAAAGTCCAATTAACAAAAATGGTTACCATTAAAGTTTTATTCATTGATTCATCTTCACTCCAAATAACCAAATGAAATTTACAACCATATAATCTTATAGATGTTAAATACTAACATATAACTCAAAATCCATAAAACCACTCTCACCTTACATGTTTCTCCCAACATGTATATAATTTAACCAATTATGAAAACCAAGGAATCAAACGCTCCCAAAACATTGAAATTTAACATTTTACCCCAGAAAAAGTTCATTAATAAACCTAATAGGGTTAAAATAAATCAATTAAAAGTGGAATATGATTAGTATATATTAATTAATGTTGTTAATTTGGTTATCCATGACATTAATATCCACTTAAGGACACCATCGTACTTAAGGTAATTGATTCTACCGTAACCTCTATTATTCCTACAGGTTGCTTTATCATTATTTTTACCCAAATGGAGTTATCTATTATTTTTAGTCACGTGTTATTAATTATTTATATTTTCTCCAAACTCATTTACCATGATCCATTCATCATTATCTTTCAATGATATACTTGTTTTTAAATGATTCCCTCCTCAATTATTCCCAACAAACAAGCCTATTTTAAGGGAACTTTCAGAATTCATTCCTATTTTCGCGTAAAATATATAATATATTTTTAAGACACCATTATTTTTATAAAAAACAATATTTTTACTATGAAAACCTTCTTTTTTCACTTCTTGTTTTATATAAAATATTATTCCCATTTATGTTTTAAATGATCTTTGATATTTTACATTAACCGCACGAAGATGTTTTAATTATAAAGTTTCTTAAGCACAATTTTCCCATGTTATTATGCAAATATGACATAAATTATCATGACATATTCCTATTATACCCTATTATTTTCCATGCATGATCTTATTCCTTTCCTACAAGGAAATTTTTACGATACTCCCATCTTTTATGCTTTATGACATGATTCTGATACACATTTCATTCCATGGGTACTCTTATATTTATGTATGATTGATTATGTATGACTAATTTTTTGGAACAAATTTAATGAACATGTTAATATGGGTTTTATTAGACAGTGATACAATGAATTGGGTTAATTTGGATCTCATGATATGTTATTTGCAACGGTCTTGGCAGTTATCCTTAACTCGTGCTACCATGTGCTGCAGTCTTGGTGGTTAACATTGAATTATGTTTCTCTATTTGAAATTATCCTTGAATCATGCTAAATTCATGGTTTATGTTACTTACACATTACTATTACAACAAGATTATATTATCCCATGTTTATATGTTATGAATCCATATGTTCTTTTCCTTTTTATATCATTATTCCAGGCCTTCTAACCCAAGTGATAAAGATTTATTCTAACTTGTGTTCCCTTAATGAGATTTTTAGATCACCCCTTTGTTTATGTTATCCCTAGGTTATCCTATGAAGATGTATGTTCATAATTGAAGTTATGAGATATTTATGAATATTAAATAATAGATGTTGTATTTAGTCCCATGTTTTATGTTTTATATACCTAGTCTTCCAAGACACTGATTTTATGATCCTTGTAATTTAATATGACTCTTTATTTTGATTAAAATCATGTAATGATGTGGGTAAAATTCAAGGGTCGCCATAATTAACACCTTGAATGGGATATATTATATGATCATCTTAAATAATAGGGAATTCCATTGTGACATGTTCCACTGGTATCAGATTCTCCCTCGACCTCTGCACAAACACCATGCCCAACTAACTCAAATGCCTCATTTCTCGAGAAGAAAAATAAGATGCAACACCACCTCAAGAAGCACTGACCTCTAGTACAGAAGTATGAAATTTAGAAAAATTTTACAGTTGTCCCATAAATGCTCTCAATCTTGTATGCACTACATAATTTAAAAAAACTCATAGAGCTAATCATTGAAGACTTCCAGAGCCCATAAAAGTTCGAGGCATATGTTTTTTATAGCCTGTGTATATTGATGGAAGACCATTCCTATAGAGTTCAGTGCCCCTATATCATTCATAGACTATGATCAAGAAATTGATATCTAGGGTCACACCAGGACCCTATATGTTCTGTGTAGACTCAATAATTTTGTCATACAGAGGGACATGATTGAAAATGGTTCTAGGATCAACCTCATCTTGATTCAAATGCAACAATATTTTCATTATAGAAAATTCGGTTTGTCTCCCATAAATATGACCATTTAGGGGTATGATAAAAATGGGAAAGGACCTCTTGGGAAGTAAAAGATCAAAACTCAATTTTTGGATCTCATATTTAACTCTGATTTTATGGTTTTCTAGCAAGATACCGTGTACAATGTTCTTATCATAATGCCTCAGATCCAAAGCCAGATGGTAGTACCCTCAACATTCCATCAATGTTTGAAATACCCCATCGATGGAAATGTAATCAGACTACATGGTGATATTTCCCATATCTATGCTTGTGAATCCACATATACTGAGGCATTTTTTGACAAAAGGAAAGGAAAAAAACAATGGTGGATGATGATATACAGGATGAATCCCCACAATGTATTAGGGACTACCCCTCCAAATTATTTGATTTTTCTTGATAATGACTATGTGCTCTCTATAATTATCGATTATGAAATATCCCTAATCACAGATCTATAATTACCAACTTTCCCTGAAGACATTGCAAGATAAAATCCTCTCTATAATATCATTGAAATTACTCAGATAGTTTGAGATAATAATGTTTTTTCTTATGGACACTCACACCTCGACAGTGATAGAGATTCCCCAGATTTCCAAATTCATCTAAAAATTCATCCACATACTATATGGTGGAAGAAGAAGAGTATGACCTCAGGAATGACCCTCTTGTATTCAAGGAAGGAATCTCCACGACCGTGGATGATCTTAGGAATGTAAATTTTTTAATATAAGAAACCCCAAATCCTAGACTGATAAGTTCTGTTATGCCTCTAGAGGAAAGAGATATGTAAATTGCATTTCTAAAGTAACACCAATAGGTGTTCACTAATAATTTTATATAAATTCCAATAGTGAATATAGATTAGGATACACACCATATTAGCTAACCAGATGACCATCGAGGCTTAAAGAAGGAATCCAGGAGGATGCACCCCTCTCATGATACCAATGTAGAGGGTGAAGATGAAAAATTGATCAATGCCAACTTTGTTCAAGATGTACAACAACCGTGATTGATTTATTATATTATAAATAATAAGAAAATTAATGGATAAATGTGGGACTGTTTACACATCAAATAAATTAACCAACACATCCCAATGGGGGATTTCACATCACCAATCATAAAACTCTTGATCAATGTAGCTGATGGCTTCCAACACCTCCCCATAATTGAAGTGTACTTAGGGTACAATCAGATAATGATATCTCTTTATGATGATGATGACACTACATTCAGATATCCCCAAAGGATATTTAGTTATTAGGTCATGTCATATTGATTAAAGAACACTGGTACTATATTCCATCAATACATGCACCATATATTTTATCCCTTCATGGGATGAATAGTCAAATTTTATATCAATGACCTGGTGGTAAAAACCCAGTAGTGATGTGATCACATCACAGATCATCAAATAGTCTTCCACAAGCTATGAAAACACAGTCTGAAGATGAATCCTCTAAAATTTACTGGTGGGGTAACATCATAAATGTATTTTGGCTTTGTGGAATGCCATTGTACCATCATGGTTGACCCTAAAAATACCAGCACAATATTGGAAATGTCACCCCCTCATAATCTCAATGAACTAAGGGGGGTCCATGGGTACTTTTCATACATTAAAAGGTTCATATCCAACCCTGATGTAAAATATCTCCCGTTCACCAATATTATAGAGAAAGGAATTTCCTATCGATGAGAAATACACTAAGAAGGAGCCTTCGAGTGCTTCAAGTGGTACATACTACACAAACGGGTCATTATTCTATTGGTGGAAATAAATTCATCCATATTATATGCTACCACCAAGTAATGATCACTATGATTCCTCCTCATATATAATAATGATGCATGTTATGAGAGTAGTCTCTACTACCTTGGTCAAACAATATTTGGTACTGAGACCAGATACTCTAATGTGGAAAAGAACATCCTTACACACATATTTTCATTGTAAAATATGATCCACGACATGCATCACCATGAAGTACACCTGTTCACTCATATTGACCGATTTAATTACATCCTTGTCTATCTCATGTTGACTAGGTCCTTGCTAGGATGGGTGGTCATTCTGTAAGAGTATGTCATCCATTTTGTATCATAGAAGTCAGTAAAAGGGATTTCTCTAGGTTATCTTTTCATATAACTTCTTTCTTTATAAATCAAACAAGTATCCCCCAAATTTTTTTAATGAATATGTTTTAATTCACATGAAACTTCTTAGACATGGGAGACATATTTTTATGGTGCCTCCCAAAGTCCTATCGGCAATAGACTAGAAAACCAAAGATTCAATCAAGTAAACAAAGGGATTGTATATGTTTCTTAGGAAAAAGCAATTTTTACATAATATTTATCAATTTCCAAAAAATTATTGAATAATGATTTTGAATACCAATCCCTCATTCCTTTTTGAATTATCCCTACATCTGCAATGAGCCTACCTAATAATCTAAGGGGATTTTGAGCTAGTGATAAAGTAGATCAATGATGTGTATGCCAAAAAGGAATAATTTTCCCATATGCCTAGATATGTCAGTGGACTAATGGAAGTGTATTCTTTTAAATTATATTTCATCATGTTCCCTGATCACATTATACTTGTGTCTATGCATTGGATAATACAACCATAATCTTGGCTGACCTTGATTATAAGGAAGAAATATTTCATATCATGCGCCACAGAATGGTCTAATATATCAACATCTACAACATGGTATAAATAAATCAGGTCAACACTGCCCCAGATCTTGATGAATCAATATCGAATCCGAGATAGATAGATCATATAATAAGTAAACTCTAAAATGTAATTCTCTTAACAAATTGACACTGAATGGAATAGATTCGATGACGAGAAACAATCTTTACCATATGGGATGGTCCAAATGAGAAACAATACATATCAAATAGAGTCTTATATGGAATCCTCTTTATTATCATAGTAGAAAGAGAAATTCCCAACTTTTTAAAATAAGTCCATGCAGGCTCCTACAGTGATCATCTATCTAGAACCATTCTCTCCCACAAAATTGGGATACTTGGTTACTAATAGAAAATCATGATACATGACTATTTGGAATTAACCAAGAAATTTCATCCATTCCTGATACTTTAAAACATCATCAATAATCCCCTTCAATTTCTATGAATAGAGAAATATTCCAATTTGATTTCCATAAATGGAATAGATGTTGTGGGGACATATACCCCAGTCATATCTAAGTAGTTTAAGAACATATTTATTGGGGCCTTCTTCTCCAAGTGGGATGAAGAAATACTCATCATGTAAGTTTTGATAAATAAAATAATCAAATTAATAATGTTATATATAATCACCAGGTTCAGATTCTATCACATGATATTGACGGAAAACGACACCAAATTCTATTGTAAAATGTTAAAGAAATTGAATCAGGAGTACCACATAAAGTAAGGTCACTTATCTCACTATCATGATAATTAAAATTCATATATAGAAGAATTAAATAATACTATATAAAATATACTCCAAAACATGGTCAATTAAAACAAGAAGTCTTGGTTGGAATAGATCCTCCATGATTTATGGGCCTATCATACCACCATATGTACTCTTATACAATGAAATATCATATTCATTATTATTCGAGGTTGTGGAAGTGTTTATCAAATAAGTAAAACATCCTTCACTATGAATAACCACTTTTTTTAAACACTCATTTTATGAGAAATCTAAAAGGTAGCTAGATAAATTGAAGCGGCTCGATGAGAACAAGTTTCATACATGGTACAACATTGACCTTCATCAGAATCAGAGGGCACATGCCTTAAATAAAAACGTACACCTTCATTCATTCCATCACAAAGAACTAGTGTTGGCTCGGATAACCCAACAGATACTAAAAAATCAGCCAATGAATCTATAACCCAAATGAGGATTACCTTGTATGATACATAAGTTTTATCATAATGGTGCTTACTCATTAGCCACAATGAATGGGGAATGTGTCACACTAACTACTAATGAAATATTTCATATGAAATAAATTTTGTATCATATATCAAGAATATGTCATCCTTAAAACACAACATTATACTATACATAGCTTGTACTAGTATAATTACATTAAACTGCATTGTATCTCTCATCCTTACCACATTACGTTTAATTATACGGATCTCATCCAATCCAAAAGATTTTAAAATGAATACCATATCTCCTTCTAACCACATAATATTAATCTATATATATTATTTCCGCATTGAGTGATTTTAAAATATATGGAAATCATCATCACACCAATAATTTACCATAACTGAGAAATATTTATGTGAAGTAATGATGAAATTCAACTATCCTTGAGTGATATTCAGATCCACATAGGGAATCTCTTCCTCAATGAACTACATGTGGCTTCATTCCTACCATCATTGGATCCACATTGACATCTAAACCTCTATTATTGGGCCTAAAAATGATATTCCTTTTCTGATATGTTGGGTGACCCTCTTCCTTGATGTATGATGTTGAATTTCATGATAAATGTCCTTACAACATGATGTTAAACTACATGAAATATATCCTTACCACATGATGTTAAAATTAATAGAAGATGCCCTTACCAAATGACACAAAACTACACAGATCCACAACATTCCTCTTCTTTCACATAGAGTCACCCAAGTCCTTACCACGCGATGTTTAACTCCATATCTGTTGTCTATGTGAAATACACTAAAATATAAAAGTTTATAGAACTATATAATACTTGAATCTATTTTAATAAAAAATGTATGGTTTGTTGAGATCATATATCATATCCCTGCCATTGCATAGTACACAATTTCTATGTTTATCCCCTAATTTCCTTCATTTAAAGAAAAAAAATCCATTCAATGTTTCTCACAGTGAGCATAGTTCACGTGGTATTAGAAATTACAGAAAGGGATCTCCCCACATGGGCAATTCATGATAGGGTTATCATGGTTGTGAATTCAAGTCCCTAAAATGCACTCCATGAGTCCTCGCCTCATGATGTTGAATTGCATGTTTGATTTCCCCTTCATTCACAAAGTATGTATGACTTGATTCCTAGAATCATAGGATATATAGAAATTCATGGATCCCCAATCTTGAGCCCAGACACAATAAATAAACATAAAATCCCCCCCCCCCTCATTGCACACAGTTTAGAACAAAAAAGAGAGATTTCATATTATAACTATGTATAGCTCGATTCATTCCATCATAGGATTCATAGTGACTCCTAGACCTCTCTTTCTATTCCTAGTCACAATACTCCCTTTTCATGTCATATAGCCTATGAATTTGTGGAATAACATGAAGAAATACTATTTATCAAGAACTTCATGTGGTTAATTCCTACAATCACATGATATATAGTGACACCCATATATCCAATGTCGAGTCTATCTAAAATATTCAATAGTAATTGTGACCCGCCTCTATTTACAATTCAAATATGTGTAGAGAGTTCCCCCTTCAAGAACCTCATTTGGATTGATTCCATCCATCGCATGTTATATAATGACAGCTAGATCTCTAATCCTAGGTCCAACTACAAAAGAATGATGAAAAAAAGTGTTCCCCAAAATTCATGAGGGTTGGGTTACACACACTCATTTTTCCTACATAATAGTCAGATCTTCATGCATGTTGCTTATCAATGTAATATATCTTGCACAATGTTTCACATTTGTTTCCATGTCCTTGCCTTGTGATGTTAAACAATAAGGAAATAAATACTTCCTTACCACATGATGATAAACCTCATGGAGTATTTATTGGTTGCATGATATTAAAACTAAATAAAAAATACATCCCTAATACATGATGATAAAAGGTGTAGACCATAACTGATCATAATTCCTTATCAGAAACCACAAGAGCCTTACCCCGATCTTTGGTAGTATGGGGTGATTCTACCGTATTTTAAGCACCTAAATTCATAAATCTCACATCATTTCTTGAGTATCTCAGGTTTCTTAAGACCTTTTATGACACATGAAAAAATATGTAAGGTTTCAACGGAAGCATTTTTTAACTACGTATCTATTTTCTGGCTCCTACATATGCACCTATAGTCGTTAGCCTAATGTGTCACTCTAGGAAAAGGACTTTCAAATCCTGGTGATCCAGAAATCATCATGTGAGAAATTATCACCTTTTAGTTTTCTGAGCTATTCTTAGAATGATTTACCCATACCATTACGGATGACCTGATATCCTATATCCATGATTTACAACATTTTCTTTTTATTTTTAAAAACATGTGGGGGATATCCTGACCCTAGGTATCTTAATTAGGTTTTTGTGTAACATTATGCTCACATTAGATCCATGTGTATCACAACCTAAAACCGTATAAAAATTATTCAAATTTATACGACCATAAACCCTTGCCATTCACGGTCCAAATCACAGGAGCTTAAACTATTTTTGAATGATACAAAAAGCTTTTCATGTTGAATACCCAAAAATTGAGGCCTAATAAAAATTCAACTCTTCACTCTCTAAACTCTTCCAATTTCTATATTAGTAAAACATTAGGGAATAAATAAACGAGGCATAAAACTCATAGGGTCCTATTTATGGCCATAGTAAAATTAGATTCATGTTATTTCCCCCCTCCCATATAAGAAAAAATTAGAGTAATTTTTTTCACATATATTCTATTTGGTAATGTGTTCACTACACTGCGACAAAACGTTTTGGTTAATCAAACCTCTCATGAATATTACATTATCTATAAACCACACATCAGGGTTTGATCATATTGGGTCACCATAAATCTTCCTTGGACCTTGTAAAGGTATATTCAGTTTCAAGGGACCTTTTGTTTGACTATGCATGTATGAATATTTCTCTGGTATATGTGCTATGCCCATTAACCAAATGTGTCACTCTAAAAAAAGGGATTTATGATCCTTGTGAGCACTAACATCACCGCGAAGAAACTCAACACCTCAATGTGTTCTGATCCATTCCCAAAATAATTTACCCACATCATGCTTAAGAGCTGAACACTTTGGCCCATGATTTAAAATCCACTTGACATGATTATTCATGAAGATTTTACATCCTCAACGTTACATCATGTTATTTTGTACCCATTATAAAATATTGAATGTGACACTCCATTCCCAAACCTTTTTATGGGACACACCACATAATTTTAAACCACAAGGTATAGTGATGAAGATTCACCAAAGAGGTAAAATTCCCTAGAGTGCCAAAACCCCACCTGGATCGCCTTTCTTCTATACGTAACCTCATCATCCGGGTGTTAGATTATACATAAATCTTTCATGTCCCTAGGAAAAGAGTGGGGACACAAATTATTTACCTTACTATGAAAGAATAAGAGATCATACCTACCATGAAAAGGAATTTTCTCCTTTTAATAAAGTAACTCTAGTCCTCATGAGCCCTAATTACACTTTTGAAGAACCCAACACCCTAGAGAATTATGGGTCATCTCGGCATGTCTGCTCCATCTCAGGTTCCATGAATCAAAATTTTGGGTTATGAATTTTACAGCCCACATTCCAATAATCTAGGTGGACCTAGAATTCCCAGTATTTCTACCTCATCTAATTCTACACCCATAAATCATCCATGACCCTTGGAAAATTTTTGAAACCTCCTTTTTAGATTATAACTAATGCATAAGGGATTTTACCTATCAACCAGAAGAATCTCCTCATTATAGGAAAGGAGATAAAATCCTCATGATCCTCAGTAACACCATGGAAGAACTCAACATTAAATGTTGCTTTGGTTTACTCCTAGAATTTTTGTTCTAACATCTCGAGTTTTTAAAATGAAACACTATGTTCGATTGTATACATGGTATGCCACATCAAGCATAAATTAACAACTAAATATTTTTTAAAAAATGTTACCATTATAACCTAGAATTTATAATGATAAGAATGAAAATGATTAACAGAATAATGAAAATACGGTTTCAAATTTTAAATATAATGATTTATTCAGCTACCAAATATTTAAAAGTAAAGATAAACACATTAAATGAAAAATAAATCTTTTTCTGGAAAAACATTTAGATGCGTACATGTTTGTTTTATAAAATTAAAATTAAAATATAACACTTTTTGGATTATATTAATGATACATATATGTATTATTCAATATAATTTACAGCATTCATCTCTAGAAATGATATAAGAAAAAATCCAATTTTATGCATAAAATATGTATTTTCTATAAAAGAAAGTTTTACTACCTTTTGATGTCGCAGTTGTTTTAAATTAAGATTTTGATACATTTTTAAATAATATTTCAACCAATATTGTTCTTTTTCATATTAATAATACCAAAATTCACTTTGATTGATATTTTTTATTTTTCTCTTAACATTCATGTTTTGATGAATATTAAAAAATATACTGAATTTTAATTGAAAACTATTTTGTTTTGACGATATATTTTATATTGATAAATTATATTTTTAATTGTTTTTAAATATTCATTAGATAAATGTTATATTATTTAATCCATTTTATCTCATTGGAATAAATTTCGTATTGAGTTTTAATATAAATATATTTCAATCTTTTTAATTTTTTCACTTTAAAAACTCATCTTCTCATTCCGTCTTTGGGAATAATTTTAAATTATTTTTGAACAATTATTTTAGTTTAATTTAAAAAAATGTATTTCATATTTGGAATAATAAGGTCAAAATATATTAAATAGGTCCCTTTTTGTTTTGGAATATATGAATAGTGAAAATTTTATTTTGTTAATTACAACGGTTAAGGGAAAATTGTGTACTTTATGGTAAAAATAATATTATAAATATTATAAATTTATACTAACGCATATTCCTAATTTTATTGGATTAATTATTTTCAAAAAAATTAATACTTTTAGCAATTTTATGGTCCCTTTGATTCACTGAAATGATTTATTTCTTATATAATATTATATTTTAATTGAAGTGAAATATAGCCTAATAATATTCTTAATATGTGTAACATTTTATTTATTTGATTATTCAGAGTTAATTTTAAAATATAAATAGTCATTTGAAAACCAATGTTTTTATATTCATCATAAAAATTTATTTTTAATTTTTAGGGAAGAAATAATTAAATTAAAGGTTTTCACTATAATGATGTAGTAATTGTTTAGTTAATGTACATATCAAATAAATGTCATTAAAAATATTAAATTAAATATAATTTGACCTAATTAATTTCATCCAAAAAATGTTTAGATTTATTGGACATTTTATTGATGAGTTAAATTTTTTATTTCAAATTGATATTTTATTATTATATTTTTAAAAATTCATGTAATGAATTGTGTCAAAATTGACATTAATGATACTTTACCAAAATTATTAAATGATATAAAACTATTAAAATAATAAATTTCTATAAAATATCGTGGTAATGTTTAAAATATCATTCACGACTCATCAATGGTTCTTTTTTCATTTTAATGTAACTATATTATCCTTAAAATATTAAAAACGCATGTTGTCATGGTATGAGTTAACGGGTTTAAAAGGGGTAAAAACAAAAAGATAAGGGTATAACCATGACCTAAACTCGTCTAAAAAATATTTTATGAAGATTATTCTATGCTAATAACCTTAAAGTATATTTTGATAGTTTTAATGGAAAGATTTCCATGAATATAAGTAATATATTATTGAAATCAAAGTTATTTAAAAATGTCACTCTCTTTGTATTTAATATCTTTTTTCAGCCCAGATAGGGAAAAATCATTTTATTAATGAATATAAATTTATATTTTTATATTAATAAAATTATTTTCATTATATAATTTTATTTTTATTTTTTTTAAATTATATAATTACATTAAATGATTCATCAATGCTAAAACCATATTTATTTAATTACTTAAAAATAAAAAAATCGATTTTTAATGTTTTGATTTTGATATCTTTGGGATGTTTTAATATATATATATATAGTATATTTTTTGGATCTGTATGATTTATTAGATATTTGTGAAATCGTTAGATTCTAATTCCAAGTTTGTATTATTTGAAGTCAATTTTAAAGAATAGTATCAAAATTGATTATAATGATATTTTATAGAATTAATATTTTATTAAATTTATTAAAAATAAAAAAAATTAAATAATCAAAACGTTTATAGGATATGTTATACAATATATTTTACTATTCATTTAAGTCTATTTTGAATTTTTTTCTTTATTGTAGTCTTATTAAATTTTATTATTTTGAAGATTCTCAAAAGTGCCCCTCACATCAATTATAAAAAGGCACATCCATCCTCACTTCCATTCACCACATTGATCCTTTTAGCTCAACCAAACCCTAAAAAATTCAATTAGAATCATCCTTACCCAAGTTATATAGGTTTTGGTTCTCCATAAAGACTAGCTCTATATCCCTTAAGAAGATATATGATGGAAGTCCATTGAAGAAAGATAATTGTCTTACCAACTCATTCAAGTTCATTTATTCTTCTACATCCTATCCATGTGGTTTTTCCATAATAAAGTAATAAATACAATAAAATATATATTCTAATATGTTATTATGGTTATGGGATAATCATATTACCCATTTTATTTATCCTATAAAAAATGAGAACACCAAGTGTGGGTGCGTACGGCTTACCATCTTCATGTCGTTGTGTAATAAATTCTTTATCACTACATTACTTGGATTGGTATAATTATGGGAAAAATAGATATATATGGTATTTATTATATGATATTAATTTTTGAAAATTAATATACAGGTCACTTCTTTAATGTTTCACCATTAAGAGAATGATATTGTCGTTTGGACGTACGTATGACTTACCTTCTCCACGACATGATTTGATTCATTTTGATTAATGACCTACCATCTTGACGACATGATTTGATTCATTATAATATACTGGTCACTTCTTTTCCCTTTCACCATTAAGTAACCAGTATGTTTAATTTTTCATCAGGATTGTAATAATTATATTATGGCGGGTTTAAAGGATTATACAAAGAGGGAAAATGGAATTCTCAAGGAAATTATATGGGTATTTTATCTTTTAAATTTTAATTTGAATTAAAGGTGTGTATCATGCTTACCAAAACTACGAAACTATTCGGTCCAATGGGATGTCATCTCTTGTATATTATTCCAAAGTAATAATGTATCCACTGACTCTGGGCCACCTGATTTTGGGTCATTATAGTTGGTATCAAATAAATTTTAGTAGAATCCTTGGAAAATAGATTTAAGAAATCATGTATTCAAAAACATTACCTTATGATTGACTTTGAGGATAAGTCTACGTATAGTATAACATTTTATAGATTTGGTAATGGAAATTGATAAACTAGGATAAACCTAAGGATTCATAGATTTAGAAGAATATGTCATAATTTAGAAACCATATAAATGATACTTCATAACTATATAACTATGATTAGTCTCTCATATCATGATTTGGGTTTTTTCAATGGTTAGAATTACTAATATTATACAAGTAATGGTTATACTACCAATGATAAAGACACTATTGTATAAAAATGAAATGAAGGAGGTATTAAGGAATTATATGATGAAGCATAGTTAATGGTTTCATAAGGAATTTGAATGATCACTATTCTTGTGTAATTGGATTCAATAATTATTTAATAAATGGTGCTCTGGGTATAAGAATCATGAGACATATATGGATTGTACTAAAAAACTTATTATTTAAAGATTAAAAAGCATGAATGTTTTCATTATGTTTTTTACGGTGATCATGTTATTCATATATGTGGTATGTGAAAATAAGTGAAACATTATGGGGTTTGGGGAAACTAATGTTAATTTAATTTGGAATATTTAGCAACCTTCCTTATAAATCCTTGGTCTCTGGATTTGGACATATTTATTTTTGATGTGTTGTAATATAACTAATTATGGATTGGATTATGTTGTACATTGGATATTATTGCTTATTATTCATGTATGATTTATCATATCGGAAAATCTATTCTAACAGTTTTGTTTTGGATAATTTTTTATAGATGGAATGAATTCCATTTGGAACTTGTGTTTCACTAAATGTGATTCAGGTAAAAAAAATAATATAATCACGAACATTCATTTCTAGATGTAAGGGATGAAGTAAATATACATTGAAGCATGATCAAAGGCTGATATTATGCTTATGACATGGAAAGAAATCAAGTAATATATATTTTATATAGTAAAAAAATTCTTAAACTCTATGAAATTGATTTCGGATAAAACCAATATCTACTTACTATTCTTTCTGATAAATCAATGGTATTTTAACCGATCACAAATTTAAATATTTTTAATGGTTAACTTTCTAAAGATCATGTTCTCTATTACTCTCCATCAAAACAGAATTGTTATTTTTCTCTTCAATGAATATGTTTTCCTACATGGAACCCTAGTATATGTTCTCTCATGTGACCTTCATACTTCCCATTCTTTATTTTAAACTGGAAGTTTCATTAATCTTTTTTCTGATATTTTATTTACCCAAAGGTATGTTAAAAATTAAAACCTTCATTTTTCAATCTTTTTTCACATTTCAAGGATGAAATTGGATAAATGGGGGAGAATATAACATCCCCAATTTTTTAAAAAGTAAACACTATGTTTGATAGCATACATGGTATGCCACATAGATCTTAAAGGAACAACTAAATATTATTGTTTAAATGTTACCATTATAATATATTCATTAGAATGGAGGAATGAACGAGATTAACTAAATTATGAAAATATTGTTTAAAAATTTAAATACAATGAATTACTTAGTGACAATTATTTATAAATAATGATATCACCCTTTTTGAAATAAAAGGAAATATTTTTCTAAATAACTATTTAAATGTTCACAAGTGTATTTTTACCAATAAAATAAACAAATCAAACTTTTTTAATTATGTTAATGAAATATATATATATATTATATAATTTTTAACATTAATCCTATGGTTTTTCAGTACATGATATAAGAACAAATCCAATTTTAGCATAAAAGATGTATTTTTTAAGAGAGTCATTTTTACCACCATTTACTGGATTAAATGTTTTTAATATAGTTTTTTAAAATCTTATAAAATTAGTATGAAAAAATGAACTTCTCAATTTAATGTTAAAAATAAAAATTACTTTTATTTATTTATTTTTTTATTTTTCTGAAAGGATTCATCTTTTGATGAATAGGGAATGAAATACTGGATTTTAGTTGAAACAGTTTTTTCATCTAAATAATTTATAATGTAAAATTATATTTTTTATTGGTTTTAGATTATAATTAGATAAATTACATATTATTTGATCCAATTTGTCTCTTAGAATCAATTTCACTTAGAATTTGAATTTAAAAACATTACAGTCTTTTGAATGTTTTCACATCAAAAACATGTCTTATCATTCTATCTGTAGGATTAATTTTAAATTAATTTCAGGTAATTCTATATTATTAATTTTGAAAACATGATTTTATATTTGGAATCATAAAGTTAAATTTTTTTAAATAGGGCCCCTTTATTTTTGGACAATATAAATAGTAACTAGTATTTTTTAAATTAACATAGTTAAGGGTAAATTAGGTAATTAAATGTGAAAAGAATTTTATAAATATTATAAAATTACCCTAACACATTTCTAAATTTTATTTATTGGATTATGTTCAACCAAAATCCTTGGTGGACTAATTTTATTATCTCTTTGAGCCACTTGGATGGCTTTAATACTTTTATAGTATTTTATTTTAAGGAATGTAAAATATTTCATACTCATGTTTTTTAAAAGTATTAAGCTTGTAGTATGTGGTTATTAAAAATTTATATTGAAATATAAATATTAATTTTATATAAAATATTTTTATTTTTATGATATTTTTTAAAATTCAAGTAATTAATAGTGTCAAAATTAATATTATGTGGGATTTTTAAAAGTGGTAATTTTGATATATGTGGGATTTTTTTGTTGTGTGTAATGATTTTTATAGATATATATAATATATTAGGGATTTTTAAAAAGTAATATATTCTAATTATCTCTTTTTTATTGACATATTCAATGTCAAATTAAATAAATAGCATCAAATTTGACAATAATGATACTATATTGAATTAATATTTTATTAAATTATTTAAAATTCAAAAAAATTGATAAATAGTAAAAAGGTTGATAATATATAGTCTATTATGTATTTAAATATTCATTTATTAGCTATTTGAAAGTATTTTACTTTATATTAGTCATATCATACTTTAATAATATTTGGATTGTTGAAAGTACCCCTCGCCTCAATTATAAAAGAGAACCTCCACCCTCACTTCCTCAAACCACATTGAGCCTTCTCACTCAAAAACACCAATGAATTTATCTTATCAACATCGTTATACATGTTTTTGATTTCCTTTTCACCCCAAAATAACAACATTATATCCCTTATTAAGATATCTAAAGGAAGTCCATCGAAGAAGAGAAAATTGTTTTACCATATCATTCTAGTTAATTTCTTCTTATACATCAAATTTATGTGTTTTTTCCATAATAATGTAATATATCTGGTACAATATATATTATTAGATGGTATTATGATTATGCTAGACCCATATTAAACCTTTTATCCAACTTATGAAAAATGATAACATTGTGCATTTGTACCTACAGTTTACCATCTCCATGATGTGGTGTAATATGTTTGTCATCACCACATTACTTATATGGGTATAATGATGTAAATAATGGATATATAGGTTATTATGAAATTATATTTATTATGGATAATTAATATACTATCCACTTCCTTACCCTTTCACCATTAAGGTAATTATACTGTCGTTCATGCATACGTACGATATATTGTCTCCACGACGTGATGTCATTAATTTTACATGTTAACCATTAAAGAATGATTATAAAAATTTATATAATGAATAAATATGATATATATGAACTTATTATCATTATTTATTTTAAATAAATACATTATATGCATAAGAAATGAGACTTACATGACAAAAAATGCATTATAAAATGAGGCAGTTAAAACCTGAAAAAGGGTAATAAAGAATATTATTAACAAAACGATATAAGAGGATTATATATGGTTTCATAAATATGAATAATGTTATGAAATAAGTTACAAACTTTTTTAAACCATTTTACATGATGTTAAATCATGTTCAACTAAACGAAGGTGCAAGGTAAGGGACATCATCTCAATCTCCTTTCACTAAGGCATAGTTTGGTTTTATACACCACTATTTTTATGAGATGTATAGATAGACACTTGGACTTATCATGTCATTAATTAATTTATTATAATGTTATTACATGATTTTTAAAATTTTAATCATTAATGGGAATTATTATTCAAATGTTCAAAGTAGTATGGGACACCTTGACTGACTGAAAATTATCTTTTTTATTAATCAAATTACTTTTATCAGAAAAGTGGGCAACTGTAGTAGGTCAAGGTAGAAAATAAAATGATATCAAAATAAATTACTGAATTAAAAAAATAAAATTTATATCTATTAGAATTGTTACATCTATAATGGATCCAACGCAAAGCAGGGGACTCCATTTCTGATTCATCATTGATGAGGTCCTCGAAATATTAGATAGTCATATCACGTGCTTAAATAATTTCATAAACATCAATCTTTCATAAATTGAACCCAAAAACCAAAATGTGATTTTTCTTATCAATATATATACATTGTTCTGGGTTGAGATCCACTCAAATCCTTCTTTCTACAATTCTTTCGCAATCCTCTGGAGTTTTTTTAATCTTAAATTTCTCCACTAACATTACATCATTTGAATGGATGATGATCTCAAATGCTTCTCCATGGGCCTCCTCATCTGTTCCACTAACTATTGCCTTATCTTTGGCAAGATCTTGTAATATTTAATCCATATTCATATTACCTAGTTTTTATTCCTTGAATCAATGACACATTATCAACTGTTTTACATTCATAATTATTTCACTCAACATGCATCCCTAAGAATGAGTAGATATATCACTATCAACTGGTATATTGTTTTTGGAAGACCTAGTTTCCATTGACTTCGGTAAATGAGAATAGTTCTTATGGCCTTTTTTCTTCATTCCCATTATAAAAAGGTATCACCTTGCATCCCTTTTTTCTTTATTTATTCCTCCTAGTAATGTGAAGACCTCTTTCATTCCCTTCACCATCATGCTTTATTGAGATCTGGCTAGATACCTCGTCCTCTAATACAATCCTATAAACACTTTGATAATACAAGTGGTTCTGGATTGGAATAGTTATTTGGTTGTTTTATTGTATCACATCACCTTTATCATGTTACAACCCGATGACCTCTAAACTCCCAACCAGATTTCTGACCTAAAAGGTCGTATTAGCCCCTTTCGACCAAGCCTTACTTGTAACCCTCACCCATCCCCACTATCTCTACTATGAAACATATATACTATCAATCTATTTAATACTTCTTAATGAACCATTAAGTCCCTATCACCCTTATGAACTTCCACTACCTCCTCATTATAAATTTTTGGAGATTAATTCCTTTGGGTAAAAGCATGACCTGTTTTTTACACAAGCTTTTGGTCATGGTACAATATTTCTAATACATAGACCACCTTTGGATTCATAGGCATCCCTTATTCCCCATTCTTGGTGAACACATCCTTTATTTATCCTTTGGAGTACATTTTATCAGGGGATTAATCTCTAGTAATGTCAGACCCTACCATCTCCTCGTCTATGAGTAATCCAACTCACAAAGCCTATGAATTCTCTATTCGATCACATGACTCACTAACCATAATTTCCTCCTTCAAAACTACTCTAGGAATGTAAACCCCCAATACCTAATCCCACATCTGGATTATGAGGATCCATGAAACCCCACACCTAAACACTACCATATAATTTCCCATTTTTTCATGTAGAACTGAAATCCACCCACAATTCAGAGAAGATTTGTTGTTTATGTTGGAACTCCTCTCCAATAGAAATACAAAAAAAATCAGATGGTACTTTGGACGTGTGTATTTCAACACCAATTCATGGGGAAATAAGATGACTCATATAAAGTGTTCTTATATTAGAGAAAAGGATTATACTGAACACGTTCCCTAATATTCAAATTTTTAGTAGTTTTGAATTGGAAGACAATGTTTTGGAACTCTTACCCAAATATTCATTGTTGGGTTATCACAGTTCATATAGAAATCATAATTACACTTAAATGATAATAATTGAGATTAGTTTTAGATTCTGAGAGAACTGGACCAAGCCGAAATCAGATTCTCCTCAAATGAAAATTTGATCATGATTTTCTTATTATCCAAAAGATCCACCGTAGATCTCTCATGTGACACCCATGATCAAAAAATAAATCTTTTAAAAAAGTCCCCCAATATCCAATGATGTTTGATCCATGCAATCAATGTCAATTTAAGAAGAGAAAAGGAATAATAGAACTCAGATAGTGAGAGTAAGAGTTGAGGGATTCTATCAAATATAACATGATTTTTAGGATAGAGAAAAATATAAGGGAAGGATAGAAGTAGATCTAGATCAAAGAAGTTGAGAAAAGGGTGAATATAAGCTCCATCAAAATATGGGGAGGTTTCACCCCGCACTGAGGGGGGAGGGGTAGGAATTGTGGTAATTAATATATAGGGATGTGGATGGGAGCACTGTGATTGAAATTGAACACCTTCAATGTTTAAATAATTATTTATAAAATATTTTTATCCATGTGAATATTATAAATATTGTTTTACTTATTTATTTATGTAGATATAAAATGAGTTTAAATAAAATTTTATTTATAATTTTAATTTCATTCCATTTTTTTCAATAGGAATCTTTTTACATGATTTATAGGGAACATATTAACAAAACACATTTGGATTGTTCTATTCTTAACATACATGTCAACAAAGACTTTCCAACCCCTCCCATTATTATTTAATTTCTATCTTCATTCAAAAAATTATGTATTATCATAAATGAAAAAACATTCTCGCCTTATTTTGGGTAATTTGGTATTCAAGATTGTTAGTTTTAAAAGACAATGGTATTTTTATATTTAAGTTAATTCTATATGGGTTTAATAAGATTCTTCATCTATAAATTTTCAATTATTTTTTTAATGTATTTTCATTTATGTCAACACACATTATTTAATCCTATTCTTAATTGGGGTTTACATATTATGAAATCATCTACCATATTTTATTGAATGACTTATGATCAGTTCGATAGTGTATGTTCTATTTTGATACCATTCATGATTTATGGTTAAATTATTCACATTTCATTTGAAAGTTTTCCAATACAATTGTTTTTGTTGTTTATGTTTCTCTACATTCATTTGAGGAATGTATTGGGCTTAGAAATTGAATGTAAGGGCCCTTTATAGCCCCTATATGCATTATTAGTTCTCACGAGGAAGAATTGACCAGGTTTTGGCCAATGACTTGCCCATATGTGCAAACTTCTGGGGTGAGGCGTCGAAAATATGTTTGGGAAGTCCATCAATATGCATTCTTTCGTTATAAATTTATTTATCAACATTCAATGTGATTATTCATCTGGTAAAGTATCAATGGTTGATTTTCTTATCATGTGTGATTATTTATATGGAATTTGATTCATTTATTTACTATTCTTTATTGTTTATTCCATATTTACTAATAGATTTTGTTTTACTCTTACCCTTACTAAGTAATTGATCTCACCCCTTTCATTGGATTCATGTTTCCCCAGGATTCAAAGAATTATATTATGACTAATATACATGTTTACAAAAAGATGAAATAATGGATAACTCACTGAAATTATTTGTTCAATTTATGTTTTATGTTATAATGTGAATTATACATATTTATCTAGTTTACCAAGACTAATACACTATTCGGTACTTTGGGATGTGATTCCATGTGTCTTATGTCAATGGAATAAATTAACCACAGACTCCGAGAAACTAGAGTCAGGGTTTTTACTGTTCATATAAATGGATGTTTAGTAGAATCTTTGGAAACTAGATTTAGGAAATCATGGACTAGAGAAAATCACCCTATGACTGAATTTGAGGGTATGTATATTTAAGGGATAACATCATATATATTTGGTAATGACAATTGATAACCTTGGTTAAAAATATGGATTCACATATTTAGATGAAGATGTCATGATTTGGAAATCCTATAAATAATTCTTCATGACTATATCATAATGGGTTGTGTTTCTCACATTATGGTTTGGGTTTTGGTTAGAGGTTAGAATCAACAAGGACATACAAGTAATGGATATACTAACAATGATCAAGATAATAGAGTGGAAAAAGGAAAAGAATGAGGTATTATGTAATAAGATAATGAAGCATTGTTAATTTCTTAAGATGGAAGTAGAATGATTAATGTTTTTGTTTATTTGGATTTAAAAATTATTTAATCAACGATGATTTGGTTATAAGAATCATGAGATATATAAAGATTGTACTTTAGTAATTCTTCTTTAAGGATTTTGAAGCATTTATGTTTTCATTAATGTTTTTAAGTTGATGAAGGTATTCATATATGTGGTATGGGACAATAAGAACTACATTATGTGGTTTGGGGAATCTAATGATAAGTTGATTTTGAAAATTTAGTGAACTTTCTTATAAATGTTTTGTCCTTTAATTTGGAATGATGTAATTTGGATGAGTCCAAATATATCTACTTATGGAAAGGGTTTAGTTGAACTTTTGATATTATTTCTCATGGTTAAAGTGTGGTTTATCATATTGGAAAACCTATGAAAAATCTGTTGGTTTTGATAAATATTTATAGGATGAGGGAATGACATGAGGACCTTATGATTCATTTAAACTGCTTCAGGTAAAAATTTATCATGGAAATTCATTTCCTTCTATAATGTATGAAGTGATGGTAGATCAAAGAACAACCAAAGGATGATATTTTTATCCTGAAATGGAAAGAAATCAATTATGTTCTTATCCATATAGTAATTAATTCATCCAGTCATGGAAAATGATTTTTGAAAAAAAATGTTGTCCATTTACATTTCTTTATGGGAAATCAATGCAATTTTGACAAATCACAAATTTATGGTCTGGTGATAGTTAAATTTTTAATGACCATGTTCTCTATCACTCTCCAATATAACATGATAATTATTTTTCTCTTCTACGTCCATGTTTTCTTACATGGAAGCCTAGTATTTGTTACCATAGGTTACCATCTTACTTCCCATTATTTTAAGGTGAATGTTTAATTATTCATTTTTCTAATGTGGTATTTACACAATGGTGTTTTGGAAAATCAAAACCCCTAATTTTCGATCTCGAGTTCACATTATAAGGAATAAATTTTTTAAAGGGGAGGATAACGTGATATCATGTTTTTTAAAATGAAACACTATATTCAATAGTGTATATAGTGCACCGCATCGGTCTTAAACAAACAACTAAAATACTATTATTTAGATGTCAACATTATAACATAGTTGTTAAAATTGTAGGAGTGAACATGATTAACAAAATTATAAAAATATAGTTTACACATTTAAGTATAATTAATTACATGGTAACCAATTATTTTTAAATAATGTTAAAACATTTTTCAGAATAAAAATAAATATTTTCTAAAAAATTATTTAAATGCACACAAGTATGTTTTGTACCAATAAAATAAAAAAATCACACTATTTGGAAGAAATTAATGAAATATGTTTATATATATAATATTTTATATAATTTACAAAATTTGTGCTATGTCATTTTTATTCATGATTTAACAACAAATCTGATTTTATGCATAAAAGAAGTAATTTTTATAAAAGACATTTTTACCTTCTTTTGAGGTTCACTTATTTTAAATCATGTTTATGAGACCGTTATAAATTATATTTTAATAAATAAACATATTAATTTAAATTTTAATAAAAAATTAACTTTAATCTAATTTTTTTTATTTTTCAGATAAGTTTCATGTTTTTATGAATAGTAAAAAAAATACCAAATATTATTTGAAAATTGATTTTTCATCTAAATAATTTATATTGTTGAATGATAGTTTTTTTTGTTTTAAATTCTAATTTGATATATTTTCTATCATTTAATTTTATTTACTTCATTGGAATCAAGTCTGTATAGAATTTGAATGTAAAAACATTTCATTCTTTTGAATGTTTTCACTTTAAAAACTCATTTTCTTATTTCGTCTATAAGATTTATTTTAAATTTACATTACCAAATTATGTGTTTTAAATTTTAAAAAATAGATTAAATATTTTTAATTAAAAGGTCCAAATTCAATAAATATTCCCATTTTAATTTTGATCAATAAGAATAGTAACATTAGTATTATTTTAATTACCACAATTATGGGTAAATTGGAAAATTAATCATATATATAATATTATTAATATTATAAAATTACCCTAAAACATTTCCAAATTTTATTATGACTAATATTCGACCCAAACTATCTTTGGGATAATTTTTTAATCTCTTTGATCTACCTATATTACTTTAATCCTTTAATGTTTTTTATTTTAAGGAAAGTCAAATATGTCATACTCATGTTTTTAATAAGTATTTCTTTTTTAATATTTTATTATTAAGATTTTTTCCTCAAAAATAAATATTAATTTGAAATATAAATTTCTTATCATCATAAATTTAAATTATTTTAATTTTTTAGTGAAGAAATATTTAAATTAACATCTTTCACAATTATATTAAAGTAATTGTTTAATTAATGAAAATATAAAATAAATGTTATTAAAAATACTAAAATAAATATAATTTTAAATAATTAATATCATCCACATATTTTATTTTTTAATTGGACATTTTATTGATGATTTAAAATATTTATTTACATATATATTGATTTTATGATATTATTAATTATTCAGTTAATAAATAGTGTCGAAATTGTCATTAATGATACATTAAAATAATTAATATTTTTTAAAATGATATAATATTCATAAAAATATAAAATTAGGAAAAATTATTTTGTTAAAGTTTAAAACATCATACATGACTTATTTATGGATTGTTTTACATTTTATTATAGCTATAATATCCTTAAAATAGTAAAAACACATGTTATCAAAGTAAGAGTTAAAGGGTTTTAAAGGGTTAAAACCAAAAGATAAGGGTATAAGAATGATGTAAAATTTTCCAAAAAAAAATGGGTAAATTTTATTATACCTTTATCACATTACTATTTAATTGGAGTTATTTAATGGACACTTTTACTTGAAAATAACTTATATATTATTTAAATCAAAGATTATTACAAAATGTCAGTCTCGTTGTATTTAAAATATTTTATGTGTACACATAGTGAAAAAATCAATATATGAATGAAAATAAATGTATGTTTTTATATTAATAAAAATATCTTAATTAAATAATTTTATTTTAATTTTTATAAATTATCTAACTTCCTTATATTCTTTTTAAATGTTGAGTCAATATTTATTTAACTAATAGAAAAATTAAATAATTGATTTTAAAAGTATTGATTTTTATATCATTGAGATATTTTAATGAGTATAATGAATTTTATAGATCTATAGAATATATTATAGATGTTTGAAATCATTATATTCCAATTCACATTTTTTCATGAGGTATTGGAAGTCAAATTATAATGAGTAGTATCAAATTTGACAATAATGGAATTTTTTTATTATATATTTTATTAAATTATATAGAGATAAAAAAATGTTAAATAATCACAAATGTGAAAATATATGGTCAGATATTTCTTTAAATGTTCATTTATAATCTATTTTGAATTTTTTTCCTTTATAGTAGTCTTATTATATTTTAATATTTTAAGGATTTCTAAATGTTCCCCTCAACTCAATTATAAAATTCCAACTTCTCTCTCACTTCCTCTCACCACATTGAGCCTTATATCTCAACCAAAACCTACCTATTTCTTTTAAAAATATCCTTATCCGTGTTTTTTAGGTCCTGGTCATCCAAAATCTCAAACTCTATATCTATTAAGAAGATATCTAATGGAAATCCACTGAAGAAGATGTAAGTTATTTACCAACAAATTCAAGTTCATTTATTCTTCTACTTCATCGTAAAGTGTTGTTTCTATACTAAACTAATAACTAAAGTATCACATATATGCTCGAATTTTATTATGTTTATGTGACACCCATATTTGACCTTTTATATATCCTATGAAAAATTAAAACACCTCATGTCTGCACCTCTAACATGTCATCTCCACACCATGGTTTAATATTTTTATCATTAACACGTTACATGGATGTGTATAATGATAGAAATAAGGAATATATATTTAAATTATGACATGATATTGATTTTGGATAACTAATATACCATTCACTTCCTTATCCTTTCATAATTAATGGAATGATAGGGTCTTTCGTGTATAGGTATGGCCTACCCTCTCCACGACACAATGTGATTCATTTTCTATGTCATTGTCTTTTAAATTTTATTTCAAGAGAGAAAGCAGAATAAGAAATTATGGGCCCAAAATGCCAGGAAGCCTATAGAGGCCAAAAATAGTGGAGGCTGAGGGAATCCCCTCTAACAAGGTTTACCCTCTCTAGCTTCATGGTGATACCAGTATGAAATCAAAAGGGATCCGAACTAGGACCATCTTGATAGGTTAGGTGGTATGTGTCCTTGTTCCTCTCACACCATGTATGGACCATGATGATGTTACTTCTAATCATGACCCTACACTTCCGGGTGATGTAGTGAATAGATCATTGAATAAATCCATAACCTTACATGGCGTTGTGGAGAATTTGGGAGTCAGTTTCAACCATCGATAATTTGGTCTTCTTTTGATAGATAATGATGGGCCAAAGAGAATCACCTTAGCCTATACCTGGAAGTAAGAACCGCTTCCCATGCGAGTATAAAAATTCATGATGACCAACACTGGGGGATTTTTCACCACCCACCCTCCTTGAATAACCCCCATATTTCTTAACCCATCAGAATTAAGTTTGAGCGCTCTGATGGGTGGAGTACAATAGAACCAGTTCCTTGTAATAATGTTGCTACCCAGATAGGATTTATCATTATGCATAAGAATCCTTTTTAGATTAGGCACCTCCTTCAAGTTGATAAAGGATCTAATTAGGTCAAAAACGAGAAACTATGTACTATGTATGCTGCCCTGTCCATAAGCCAGAGTCCCTTCATGTCAGGCCTTATTCCTCACTTTCCAAAGCGACCAAAAGACATAATAAATGAATATGGTGTGTGCCATCTACACAAGGACCCTCTCCTTTGCATTGTGGAACCATTGATCTATAAAACGCATACCAGCCGTGTGGTTATATTTAATTTCTATAAACTCCCCAAAATACTTCCACACCACCCTCGCACATTCTCCTTCAAAAAATAGATGTCTCGCACTCTCCTCCCTGTGGTCTGAGCAGTAGTGGCACCATCAATCCAATGAGATGATGTAGTGCTTAATTTTCTCATCAGTGTAAATAGCCTTGTGACATAGCCTTTAAGTAAGAAAGTTTTGTTTGATAGGAGTACCTTTGTGCTGGAGGATGTCACTCCATGTATCACTCAATCCGTGTCAAAATTCTTGATATTATTTTACATATTTATTTATATGGATATAAAAGGATTATAAAGGAAATTTTAATTCTAATTTTAATTTCATTCAAAAAAATTCAAGTAGATTCTTTTTATGTGTTTTATATGGTACATTTTGACAAAATAAAAAAACAAATGTTATATTCATAACATAAATAGTGAAAACGAATTTCCTACTTTCGTGAAAATTATTTAGTTTATAGATTACTTTAAAATATTACATATTTTATTAAATGAAAAAAACTACTTCCTTATTTTGGGTTCTATGGTAATGAAAATGGTTATATTTAAAAGAAAATAGTATTTTTATATGAAATTTATTTTCATATGGGTCTAAGAAGAGTTTTTTCTCTAAAATGTTTGACTAATTTTATATAGTATATTCATCCATGTCAACACCCTTTGGTGAATCATATGATTATTTGGGTTTAATATATTATGATATCATCTACCATATATTATTGAATGGTTTTTGATCAATTTAAATATGGTTGTGCTATTTTTATGCCATTCTTTAGTTATGGTTAAAGTATTCACATTTTGTAAGCAAGTTTTTTAATATGAATGTTTATGTTGTTTTTGTTTCACCCTAATCATAGAAATAATTAATTAGACTTAGTATGTGAGGATCAGGGTTTGTAATAGTTCTTCAATGCATTGTTTAATCCCATAAATCAAACTAGTCTAGGTTTTGGTTGAGGCCTTACCCATTTGTTTAGACTTCTTGGCTGATTCCTTGATATTATGTTTTAGATGTCCTGCATTATGAATTTAATCATTATTAATTCAGTTATTTACATTCCATGTGATTATTTACTAGTATAATATCCATGGTTAAGTTTAATAGCTTATATGATTATCTGGATGACATTTTTTCATTTATTTATCACAAAATATAGTTTAGGTGATATTTACTAGTAGCTTCTATTTAATGCTTACCCTTACTTACCATTTGATCTCTCCTATTTCATATTTTTCATTTTTTCCTAGGATTCCATGATGTATATTATGTTTAATATACTGGGTTGAAAAAATAGGTAATAATGGTAAACTTAATGAAATTCTTTTTGTATTTCATGTTTCAAACTATAATTTGAATTACATGTATGTATCTAGATTACCAAGAATAATAAACCATTAGGCCCTTTGGGATGTGATTTATTGTGTCTTATGTCAGTGTAATAAATTAACCACTGACTCTAGAAAATTTGATTTTGGGTCATTACAAGGGTACCATATTCCATAATCATTGATTAATTCCTTCCAGCAGGACGTTAAACTTCATGGCATCTCAAGGACTAAGCTAGAAGACACTAAACTACATTGATAGAATTTCTGAGCTAAAAGACCTTAAAAAACAATGATAGATGGTCTAAGATAATATACAACAAACTATAATATTTGAAGGTCAAATCTAAAAGACCCAAAACTATAGTGATAGAAGTTCTAAGTTAAAATACATTAAACTGCAATGATATAATGTACAATATATAACACCCTAAACTATAACGATATAAGGATGGATCTAAAAGACATAAAACTATAGTAATATAAGGTTTGAGCTAAAAAATACATAACTATAGAAACAAATAGTCAGAGCTAAAAGACCTTAACTATAGTGATCAATGTTACAATCTAAATTACCCTAAACTATAGTAATGGAAGGTATGAGAAAAAAGAACATAAAAACCCATGATTAAAGGTATGAGAAAAAAGACCTTAAACTACAAAGATAAAATTTATGAGCTAAAAGACTCTATAATATAGAAGTATAATTTCTGAGCTAAAAGTCTCTAAAATGTAACATCATATGGTCTGATCTAAATGACACAACTATACAGTTATATAAGGTCCAAGATAAAATAAATTAAACTATAATGATAAATGGTCTGAGCTAAATGACACGGAACTACTATAATAGATGGTCTAAGATAAAAGAAATTAAACTATATAAATTGATGGTACTTTCTAAAAGATAGTAAAATATAGTAATAGTATGTATGAGCTAAAAATCCTAAACTACGGTAATAGAGGGTCTGATCGAAAATACCCAAAACTATAGTGATAGAAGGTCTAAGCAAAAAAACCCTAAACTGCACTAGTAGAAGGTCCAAGATAAAGACCTTAAGTTACTGTGATAGATTGTGTGAGATAAAAGAACACAAAATAAATCAATATAAGGTTTTAGCTAAGATATAAAAAACTACAGTGATACAAGGTCCAAGCTAAAAGACTATAGAAACAGTGATTGAAGGTCCAGGCTAAAATACCCAATCCTATAGTGGTAGAAGTTCCAAGATAAAAGACTATAAACTAAATTGATAGAAGGATAAATCTAAAATAACCTGAACTACAACAATAGAAGGTCCAAGATAAAAGACCCTAAACTACATAACAGCAATGATATAGACTACAAGAATAAAAGTGATAAAAATCATGTTTGTCCCCCCATATGGCTTTCAATAATTCATGCTTTGATTTCCAAGTCTATTGACTTCAGCAAAAGATAGATCACTCTCCATCTATGACATGTATCATACCATGATTATCCTTTTTGGAATTATTTATTCTCGAGATAACTTAAGAAGATACATCAGTGAAGAATCACTTGTTGATTATCATTCATGAGAATTCCTCAAGAATAATTTTTTCTAATATTCAAATACAAACATTTAGGTTTAATTGATATTTTGAAAAGGATGTGTATCATTAGTTATTTTTGATTGATCAAATTAGAGAAATGGCATGTATTTCATGAATTAAAGGGAAATAAAAAACAACTCGTAAATTTTGGTAGATATTTTCATTGATTGTTCGGACCCAACCCCAGTTTCATAGTGCTGGTGCCTTATTTTATAACATTTTTATATAAAAAGGAATATTCATCCTAAAGGACTGACTAGTTTAGTATATTTGGAAACAATATACATTCATAAGTTCAAAATTAAAACATGATAAGAACTAAGACATTGAAATTCACTTGAAACATCAATATCACCTAGGTTAACCATACAATTTATTCATAAAATACTTCTTCACATCCTTGGAAAAAGTAAAACATAAGAAAGGGATGAGATAAAATACTCAGTAAGGGTAAGAAATACAGTGGAATACATCATAAACATAAACATGAGGCATGTTGAATAACTAAAAACACATTCCTTTAGAGAAAATAAACATGAGCATAATATGGAGGGATTAAGAGTTAGATAAATAATTCAATAATAAATCATAATCATGGGTATTCTACTATTTGAATAACCACATGAAATCTCAATACTAGTTTTATATTTCGTAATGTAGAATGTGATACATCATAAGAGTACTATCAAATCCCTGTGCTAAGTCCATAAATATTCATTTTGTCAATGCCTTGTGTCGAGACCATAGTTTGTCTCATGAGACCTACCGAAGCACTGGGGGGTTATAGCAGGCCCCACCAAATAGTTATTATGCCCAATGCATTCCTCATAAGAACTGGGATAAATATAAAAAAATATACATTTAAATTGAAACTAACATATGAAATTTAAAAATCATTCCCCGAAAATTTAGCATAAACACTAACCATTCAAATTAAATTGGTGAATGGTTTTAAGATAACATATCCAAGTCAAACTAATCATAAAACATTAAATTAAATATTCCATATGATATAATAAAATATTCATCCCAATAATACATAAAAATAAAAAATAGTGTTGATATATATGAAGATACTCTTATAAAATCATTGAGTAATTCATGAGAAAAATACACTTTTACTTTGAAAATAAAATTTATTTTGTGAAAATATTTGTATAAATCCAGAAGTGAAGTAACATTGTATTTTCATAATAAAATTAGTGACTTTATAAAGATAATAATTTCCAAAAATAGATTAAATAGTTCTCTTGAAAATAGGTAATAATTTTAGAAATTCCCTTGAATCGGGCGTGTATTTCTGGAAGAATTTTGGAAATATCCTTTTAAAAAATATAAATACACATAAATTAAATTAGTATTCTGGTTGGTACACATATATATATAATTAACACCAAATTTATGATGAGTGAATTTAAATAAAGTATAATTTTATTGAGGTGAGTATAGAATAAGAGTTACCCGAATGAAATTAGTGGTTCGGGTAGAGAACCCTTACCACTTTGTAATCAATTGATTCGTATGCCCAAAAATTAATAATATTCAAATTAAACATTTAATACCATAAAAATAAACATATTATTGATATTATACATCAATTAAATGTATACATACACCATACATCAAAATTTAGTGAATTAGGAATATCTCAAAAAAATGGAAGTGAGATGAGGAAACCCTTACCTTAAGTCCGAAGGAGTTCATAATTTGATATTAATGACCTAAATAATAATATTTAGGTTTATAAATTAATAATTCCATAACCTCCTATAAATTTAATTGATTTATTATTACCTTATTATCATCATACATGGACTTATGATGGGTGAAGAGATTCAATTTCATTATTTGGGACTATTTTCATCCTTGGTTTTCATGATCGGTTTACTTATATTCATGTACGAATAAAAATGTAGAATGATAATGGTTGTCCATAATAGAAGTTTCATGTTATTATTAAATAAATAGAACATTACATGTTAATACAATTAGTTTTTTTGGGAGTGAAGAAGAATCATTATATAAAACTTTATTGACAACTATTTGGGTTAATTTGATGTTTTATATCACAAAAACGCATTTTGATTTATAAATTAATTTCATGAGTAAAACGATTCCAGAATCTTAAATAAGTTATAATAAATATATTATATTCTAGCGCAACCATAAAAATGGTTTCATGAGATGAATTGAATATTGTAATTGAAATTGAAAGCTCTCCATCCTTGAATATAATAAATTAACACATCCTGTATAGTGTTTTTATTTAAAGTATAAAAGATGGGGAAATGATATATGATGAATAATTATTCCTTTATTGTAAAAACATTACATTATATTATAGGTACTATATTTATCACAAAATTTGGATAAAAGGAGGTGATAAATGAAAAATAAATTAAAGGAACCTGAAATAAAATATAGGAAAAGAGGTATTTACCTCTTGAAGTAATCATCCTTGAGGACCTCTTTAGGGGGGAGGTTTGGGTATTTTCATAAGACCAAGGTTTGATTGACATGGGGTATGATCTTGGGAGGATATTTGGGTAGAATTTAGTCAAGGAACATGGCTTTAGAGGAGTTAAAAGAATTGTGAGTGAGGAGGGAGGGGATTATAGTGTTGGAGAGGAGTGATTTTTGATTATCTTATTCATTATTTTATTATTTTTCTCAAGACAAGAAATAGTATTTATTATTGTGACCAAGAATAGTAATATGTTCCTATGAGTTAGAAAAATGGACATTTACATCATTCATGACACAATCATGATACATAAATTCACTTCATTAGAATTTTTTTGTAAATTATCAAATTTCTCTATTCACCAGAAACTCACTTATTTTAAAAATATCGCCAAAAATCATCGTAAGCATTTTCCGACATGTAGAATTAAAAAATTTACCCTTTCTTATCAAAATAATTTTCCAAATAAGAGAAATATAATATTTAAAAAATTCAATATTTACATGAAAATTCAGATTTAAATTTAAAACCGATTTTATAATACTTTCAAAAATTATCTATCATAAAATTATAGGGAAAAAATATTTATTTAGGAATAATTTTTATGAAAAAAAAATTTGAAAATAAATTTATTAATTTAAAATTATAATTAAATATTTCTTACTCCCAAAAATACCAACACTTGATTATTAATTTCTAAAATACTCTATTTAATTTATAAGCTGTCTAATTTTTTTATACCTTCATGGGTGTGGTTACTATTCATAAGGATCATATTATTATTCATTAGGTTACATTACTATTCATAACGGGCAATTTACTATTCACCAAAATTGATAGTTGATCTTATCAGCCTCTAATTATCTTTGTGAATTCAACTATATATGTTATATTTTTGATATTCAAATCCAAGAGGGGTGAAATAATTTTTACTAGATAGGTTATAACAAATTTTTGTTTTGAAGAAACTCAGTGTTTCCTAAATTCAATATTAAATTTACTTTTTATATCATGGGGTGTTACATTGATAGTGTTAAAAAAAGATGAATCTCCATATTACATAGTATCTACAAGAATTTCATAGAAGAAAATATATAAAAATAATTGGAATAAAATAATATTTGAGCACTAGAGATGGTCAAGTCAGTAACATTTTAGTAAGAAACATCAATTAAATGATGATGTTCCACTTACCAGGATTCTTATACATCTGCCCTAGGATGAAGGGACTTAATTTAAGTCAACATCTCTTGAACTCTTTTTGGAGTGGTTTCTCATTGAAATGATGAAGCTAGAAGGTCATACTTTGATAGATACATGATCTACTAAAATCATTATATTTTCATGTTCAAGACATCCATTTGGGTATTTAGATTAGATATAAATGGGTAGACTTGATCCAATGCATCTGAATATTCATGTATCATCATGGATGATGATGTATCATCATCAAGGTGATGCTAGTCCCTCTCAATAGTATCCAATTATCGCCACATCATTTTGATTCCGAACATGATTTCATATACTGACTGATCATCTAAGCCACCCACCCCCAAATAATGAAATATCTAGTGAAGGCAATCATCTTGTCATAAAATTTTCCCATTGGAGAATCGGTAAATAGGGTATGAATGTACTTCTAGATCATCATACTTCATTTATATGATTATATGGATTTTGGAGTAAGTGTGATGGAAGGAGGAAAAGCGGAATGAACTGATGAGGAAGTTGGAGAAGATGACCCGTATACTCTTTCCAAAAAAGAGGTATTGTCTTCTGATTGTATGTAAGGACCAACTTCCTAAATATATTCTCCCACACTAATGGGATGGTCATCATCGAGGTGGTAATGTTTCCTTTAAGACTCACTGTAGTCTTTAATTATCTCCATCGGTACAACAAGAAGGGGGTTAGTGGGGAAAATGGATTTTCTACTAGACGGACCAAAATATTCAGCATATGACTAGAATAAGTCTTTATACAAGCCTAGAAATAATCATGGGATTGAAAGGAAAGATTTATAGTAGAAGGTAGGATAATCTCAACAATAGTATCCTCTTGTTCCAACATCATCCCAAATCAAAGGATGATCCCACTATGTCACTATACATACATGCTTGCCTATTATAGAAGGGATACCCTTTGAATGTATCCACACATGATAGAGAACCGGTATAGAGAATAAAACTCACAAATGATCAGATCATCAATCCTAGATATAATAACTCCATCCTAAATGGAGGTCTTGTGTGACATATGGTCAAGAGTTATACTATTATTATCAAAAACTGGCCTATTCAGAAAATGATAAGAAGTGAAATAAAAGTGATTAGATCATAATATAATATTAGTAACCTCATCAGGGCCTATCATTATGACCTAAAAATTATAAGTATCCAAAAAACTGTGGTGAAATGGGGTTCTCGGGATCATGGTGGTATTGTGGTATCCATAGTTGTGAAAATGATCCCCTATTGAGAAAAATAAAAACTAGAATAGACCATTGATCATATAAGGAATGTTTCCCTACAGAATGTGTTCTAGAAGCTGAGAAAGGAATTAAATAATTATGACCTATATATTGAGAGTTTTCCCTCCATTATTCCTACTTCCATCACCAGTGTTCAAGCCTTCATTCCAAAGTGTGCATCCCTAGTCGGTAAAATCCACCCATTCTGGAAATTGTGTAGAAACCTATTTGCCTAAGGCTCAGAGATATCTCCATCCTCTCCTAATATCTCTATGCAGCATGATCTCCAATTTTCAAGAAGATCCAATACAAATAGGAACTATCACAAACCTTCTAATAAGGATACCAATGAGGGTGTATAGTGTTCAGTTGAGCTCCACTATAACGACATCCTGCCTTTTTATTACATAAACCTTTCATTACATTATACAAAACATAGGATCCTTTTATGTTTAGGGTCTTTGAAAAAGGTACATAATACCTGAAAACATAAATCATTATTCTAATACAATTTAACAGATTCATCATAAGTTCATTGTAAGTAAAATTACTACATCTTATAACCTAGGTGCATACCTCAAAGGAAAGTGTCACCATAAGGCCCAGTAAGGGAAAATAATGGAAACATTTTATATGTGATATTGAGAAAAAATCAATAATAACTTGAGGATAATAATAAATTATTGAGAAATAAGAATAAAATTATAATGATAACAAGGATCATTATAGAAAAATACGGCTAAAACAATTAAATGGTACATTTAAGCATATCACCAAGGTTTGTTACTAAGGTGTCTTAAAATTTACAATGTTTTTTAACAAAGGTATCATAAAAGAAATCATATATCAAGATTAAATAATTTACCTAATGAAATGGAGTTATATCTGGTCACAACCTTTATATGTGTTTATTAGTTTTTATCACATAGATCATAATCAAAAAAATTATAAATAACATCTGGATAATTAATCAAAATGGTTTCCATATCAAAATCACAGTGTTTCAAAAGTGATTTAAAAACATTATCACTATGCCATTTTTAACCCAAAGAAAGGGAATGAAGGTTTTATGCATGTCATTATCAGAATAAAATAAATTATTTTTATATCTTCGTAAATACCCCTATAAAAAGGTTTTTTAATCATGAATAGAAAATTAAAGGGAATTTCATTAGGATAAGTGACAAATTTTGAGAAGTAAAAATGAAAGTGTAATGTGTATAAAATGTGGTTTTAAAAAAGGGTAAAAATTGTGTTCAAATGGGTTTACCATTCATAAAAATAATTTTTAATTAAGGAAATAAATACTTAAATAAGAGAGATATTCCATAACATTAATAATACATATACAAAAAGATGTTCTTGAAATGAAGAGGAAAGAAGGATATTCCCCTAACCTTGAAGATTAACTCTTAAAACATGAATATTGGGAACATGGGGGGATTGATTACACCTTAGGAGGGATCCTTTGGTGGTATAACCATCAGATATTTTTTTAGGATGAATTTAGAGTGATTGTAAATAAATTAATCGGTGAGTATATATAGAAAAAGTGGAGTATTTGTCTATTACATTTTAAATAAAGGATTTGGCCACCTAGGTAGGGGTAAATGAAAAACCATGGTATTTACCATTATATTGGACATTTGGGACACCTGTTATGTTATTGTATTCCATAAGATTCAAACATTATTTTATATAACTTATTTTCTTAAGGAAAATTAATGTTTTTAGAAAATAACATTTTTAAAGTTGAAGTTTCCATTTTAGATTTTGAAAATTAAATTATAAATTCAGAAACTAATTAAAATATATTAAAATACTTGATATTAATAAAATAAAATATTTTAAATTTTAGATTTTGTTTAATTAGATATTACATCATTATAACTCAATTATTATGTCATTAAATATACTAAAAACTCACAATTTTTTATTTACTATTATTGAAATAAATAATTTATTTTATAAAATTATCATAAATTCACCTTAGAAAAAATTTTAGGTTATTATTATAGATGTGATATTAATTTTTTATATTAATTATATATATATATATATTTGATAATTTAAAATTTTAAATATAAAAAACCTTATTTATTAAAAATAATAGTCGATTGAAAATGCCTAGTTAAATTTTTGAAACATGAAAAAATATTTTATCATTTATTTTAAAATAAGAGTATAAAAAAAACTATTTCATTAAAATAATCATTAATCATAATAACTTAGTTTATTATAATAATTGTTTATTTTTAGAAAATTACATGCCTTATCCAAAAAAATCAATTTATTAATTTCCATCTCAATTTTGTTAAGAAAAACTATTCTTAAAACGAAAATTACAGAATAAAAATTTTACTTAAACAAATGAATTGCAGACTAAGGTTGGGAAATTTAACCCCTTATTAAACCCACATACACCCAAAGAGTAACATATGTGATGGGGGTATTTTTATAAAGCGAATCAGATAATATTGTTCGAGTGGTAATCTCCACTATCTTGAACTTCTCCTATAGGTGATTTCGTTCAAGCTTCACTAATTAAAGCTCCACATGGACCTAGTCTAGGGGGAACCCCAGTGATGAAATCACCCTCCCAAGATCAGACAAATGGGCTCCAAATAGCATGAATATACTAGTTGAGGCCATCAACTCTTCATTCTATATCAATTTTCAATTTTCAAAATTTTACTTATAAACACTAATGATAACGTTAAAAATATTATCAAGAGTATAGTTTCCAATAGTCATATTGATCAATGTTCATATAACGGTATAATTTAGAAAGTCACATTTCCCTTTATATTAACATAACTATTAATGAAATATGTTTTTTTATGTGTAATGTAATATAACACATATTTTCTAGAAAATGTAAAATTAAAAAATTCTTGGTCATTACATTATTCCCCCAGGATATATTTTTTCCCTGAAATTTCAAATCATTCTCTTGGTTGAGAAAAGGTGTGTGTACTTCTGGTACACTATTTCCTCTAGTTCACATGCCGCTTCATCATATATATGGTTTCTCAAAAACATTTTGATGATGTGGGTAGTCTTATTTTATAGAACCTTGTCTCTTTTGTAAAAGATATTCATCGACTTGTCATCTTAAGAGAGGTCTTGTTTTAGTTTCACCACCTACGGATTTAGTACATGTGAAGGTCTAGTTGTGTACTTCCTCAAGAGAGATGCAACGAATACATCCTGAACATGATCTATATTTGGTGTAAGTTCATACCGATAGTCCACCGCTCATAAGTGATCAAGGATTTCATGGGATTCAATGTACCATGGTCTAAGTTTCATTTTCCTCTCAAACCTCCTGACTGTCTTACTATGTGATTTTTGAAGGAAGCCTTTATTGATAACATGAAACTCCAAGTCCCTTCGATGGGTTTTAGTATATATATTCTACTAACTTTGAGAAGATATTATGCATTGTTGGATGGCATGAACCTTTTTTATTATATCATGCATAAGGTCAGTGTTAAGAATATTTGTCTCACAAACTTCATCCTAACAAGTGGGAGTTCTATGTCACTCTCCATATAGAGCATAATAGGGTTCCATTTAAATACATGAATAAAAGATGTTTTTGTATGAGAACTCAACTAATGGGATATATTGATTCCATCTACATTTAAATTACATTAATAATTTTCTAAACCTGTCCTCGAGTGTTTGAATAGTAATTTCTAATTTTCCATCAGTTTCATGGTGATAGGCTATACTGAAATTCAATTTAGTACTCATATCATAATAAAGACATCTCCAGAATTTTTATGTGAAACATGGATCTTGATTTGAAATAATATAAAGTTTCACTTCATGCAACCTCACCACCACCTTTATGTAAATCTTTGGACGTTGTTCAAGATATAATTTGTCCTCTGTAGATCTAAAATGGGCAGTCATGGTGAGAAGGTCCACTATAACCAAAATCATATTCTTTCCTTTTTATATTTTCAACAGATCATTGATAAATTTCATTGTGATATTTTCCCACTTCCATGTATATATGGGTAGTTTTTGTAACACCCCTTTAGGATGTTGTCATTATTCCTTAATTTTTTTAAAAGGAACCTTAGAGTTTGATAAAAAATCTCCCTTTTCATGTAATCCAAACAATGATGATCACAGATGTATCTATACAATTTAGTTATTCTAGGATGTTTACAGAAAGTAGAGATATGACCTGCATCCATCTGCTCCTTATTTATATCTGGATTAAATGTAACACATAGCCTTTTATGAAATTTTAACACACCTTATTGATCAATATTGAACATATGAATCTTTCTATTCTTTAAATCCTCAATATTTATCTGTAACAGAGGATATTTTATTTGAGATTTATTAATATTCTCTAGTAATAATGGTTGAGAAACCATTAGGTATATGGTTGATGATGTCCCTTCCCTTACTATTCTCTAGTCTAGTTTTAATAGGTCTTTGATAAAAGTAATTCCTTGAATCATCATCATTTCTATCATAAATATTCATTTTCTAAATAATGTATCATCAAATTTATTTTCTCTTAAGTGGTGATATTAAATCTAACAATCAGTTTTTTAATAAGTTCCAATCATCTCCTCTATCTCATTTTCAATTCATTTTTCCTGAAAATATACTTCATACTTTCATTGTCTGTTTATATATCACTTTTCTCCCAATAAAGAACGTTATTCTATATTTTTAGAGAGGGAGAGAAACCATATCCAACTTCACTTCATGTGAAGAATATTTCTTGTCTTGAGTATTTAACAATCGATATGGATAAGAAATCACCTTTCCTTTTTCATGCGGATACACCCAATCTCTTTTATAGATGCATCGCTAAAAATAACGAATACTTTTCTGAATGAGGGTATAAGTAACATGGGTGTAGTAACCAATATTTTCTTCAGCTCTAGGAATATGTGTTCCCTATAATATTCCAAATGAATATGCCCCCTTTTTGAGTTAACATGGTTAGTGGAATTGAAATTTGTAAAAATTATTTCACTAACCCCATATAATTTCCCACTAAACCAAAGAAACTAATAATCTTTGTTATTATTGTAAGCTGAGACCAATATTCTACAACCTTTGTCTTGATTGGATCAACTGAAATTCCATCATTGGTTATAATTTACCCCATTAAATAAACTTGTTGTAAATAGTATTCATATTTGATGAACATTCCAAATAGCCTCTCATTCCTCAGAGTTTGCAATATAACCCATAGATGGTCTTTGTGTTCCTCAAAACATTTATAACCTATCATATTATCATCAATTAAAACTAAAAAGAAGTTATAGAGGAATCCCTTAAAGAATATACTCATCTAATAAATAAAAATAGAAGGCTCATTAGTCAATCAAAACGGAATAAACACAAACTCATAATCCCCCTACCTTGATCAGATGGAAAACATTATAATATCTTATTTCATTATCATCATTTGATTATAACCATAATGAAAATCAGTCTTACAGAATAATTGATCCCTAATAAGTTATTAAAATAAATAATAAATCCTTGGAAGAGGGTATGTGTTCTTCAATAAGTTCCCATTAAATTCTCTATAATTAATTCATAGACACATTCATTAATCCTTATTTTTCATAAAGAGAATGGGTGTTCCCCAAGGAGACACACTTGGTTGTACAAACCCCTTCTCCACAAGATCATGGAGTTGTTACATTAATTCTTCTGGATCCACATTTTCCATTCTTTATGGGGTCTTTGATATCGTCTTGGATCAAGGAATGTGTCTAATGGAGAACTCGACCACTTTTTTCTGAGAAAGGTCTAGGTAAATCCTTATGAAATATGTCAATGTATTCCTAAATGATGGGGAAATTTTCTATTCATATAATTTCAATTCCTCATTCATATTCACTAATCTTATCTATAAATAAGGCTACATGAGGTTATTCTAGACAAATATTTGTTTGAGATATCTCTCCTATTAAAACAATTATAGGTTTTCTATTCAAGACTACTAATATTTTATTCCTTGTATAGCAGATCGTGGTATATAATTTGAGAACCAGTCCATCCCTTCAATAATATCAAATTCCAAAATGGTTATGAGTACTATATTTTTTATGATATTTTTCTCGTCAATGAGAATACTAGAGTTTCGATACACATTTTATTCTTTTATAATCCATCTAAGAATCATTAATGATAACTATACTTATAGATTTTTAGGAATGAATTCTATATTATTTTCAAAAATACAGTAAATAAAGGAATTAATATAACTAGAATCAAATAAAGTACTTTCTAGATTTGATAGAACAACAAGAGTTTATACCACTACATCATTTAGAGCATCAACATCAGTTTTCATGATATAAAATGACTGACCTTTATCCCTTGGCCTATCCTAAGGTTGATGGTGATTCCCCTATTTTAACTTTGGATTTGGACAATGATTAGAACAATTTTCAATCTATCCACACATGAAGAATTAGAATTCGATTTGGGCTTACACCATCTTCCTTTTTTCATTAGTGTTATTAATTTGAGTATTAACCTCACTATAGAAGTTCCGAGAAACATGGACATCTCTTCCACACATGTAACATTTCTTGATCCCAATAAAAGAATTTCTGGAATGCTTCTTCAAATATTTTTTGCATGTGGGAAGTTGAACTTTCCTTCCACATCTTCCATGATCAAAGTTACTCCATAATAATGTATTCATTTTTATATTTTTATATTTTATCTATAAGACCAATATAACTATCCAATCTTTAATTAGACATTCAAATAACTTTGGACTACCTCCACATAGATTTCACAGTCTTTATTGGAAATTTTTTTTTGTAGATGGGGTCACAGTATATCAAAGAACCTATCAACATTTACATTTGTGTCCATGAAAAATCTAGATGTGTTGCGGGAAAGTATCATAATTTTCAGGTTATATCCTCCCATAGATTCATTTTACTTCAATTTCATCTCTATGAATTCCTTCTCCATTTTCATTTGGATGGCATGGGGAAAATATTTTTTGAAAAAGGTTTCAGAGAACTCATCCCACTCCATAGAATCAATATCCCTTCGTGGATTCATTTTTTTAATTAGTTTCCACCACCGATCAGCTTCTCCCTCATAGCAGTACATAGCCAGGGTGACATTCTCTTATTTTAAACAATTAAGTACTGAAATTATATTTTCTATGGAGATTATCAATTGTTAGGAAATTAATTGGTTAGTATACCCACTAAAATAAGTTCATACATTATGTGTAAAGGAGCCAACAAAAAGATGTTCCCTTCTAGTTGAATCTGGTATCTCATATTGATTTGAGTTATTGATCATAACTCAACTTAATAGATTCATCATTATCATAAATTTTTCCATTCTTTCTTCCATCAGAGGGCCGTCAGTGCCTGGTCTATTAAGAGGTTCCACCTATTTCCTAAAATTTTCTAAAAGAATAAAACATAGTGAGAAACTTGTTCCTTTTAATAATATTTTATATATAAATGAATTTTATGTCTTATAACATCATGTTGAATTATGTTAATCAGTATCAACAATTTCATTTTTTATGAATCCTTCGTAATTGTTTATATAATGATTGTGATTAAAAAAACATATCCCACAAGAGTGTCAAATTAGGAGTGCAGTATGGCCTATGGTTAGGTAATATGTGACGTTGAGTTAGGCCTAATGCACCCTTTCAATGTTTTTATTCCTAGTTATATATGTTCAAGAACAACATCCAATTGTTCGTATCCTGTTAGAGATTTATTTTCTCAGAAACCACTTACCTAATACATAAATAGAATACCAAAATGTTTATTAATATATTAAATTATCTACAAATTTATTCCTAATATTTAAAAATATTATTTCCATAAATAAATAATTTATTTTTTGATACCAAATATGGCATCCCTCATTTTTATTACATAAACATTACATTCCACTGTAAAAAATAGAGGATATTTTAATCAATAGTGTATTGGAAAAAAGGTACATAATACCCAAAAACATAAAAAAATTATTCTAATACACTATAAAAAATTCATCATAGGTCCATACTATGTATAATTACTACATATAGCATCCTGCAGACAAACATCTAAAAATTGTGAGCATAAGGCCCAATCCAAGGAAAATAATGGAAATTTTTTACATGTGATCGTGAGGAAAATATCAATAAAAACATGAGGATTATAATAAAGGAATAAGAAATATGAATATCATAATAATTAGAAAATGAATAATAACATGGAAATGTGGATAAACATTTTAAATGATACATTCATAATCATATCACAAAGTTTTTTCACCAAGGTGTCATAAAAATTACCAAGGTTCTTCAACAAGGTATTGTAAAACATGTCTTCTATAGTGATTAAATTATTTATCCAATGAATTGGAGTGATATAAAGTATCACTCTTAATATATATTCATTAATTTGATACAAACATATCATAATAAAATATTTCATAAATAATCAATGGATAATAAAACAAAGTGAGTTTCGTATCAAAATCATTGCATTTCAAAATTTCTTTTAAACCATGGTGATTATGTCATTTATAACCAAATAAAATGGAATGAGGGTTTTATTTATGTCATTAATAGATTAAAATAAATAATTTTACATCATTTTTAATGCCTCTAGAAAATAAATAGCATCTGGTAGTCAAAAAAAAATTAATGGGATGTTCTTGAGGTGAAGTGAAATATTTTGAGAAGTAAAATTGGAAGCGTAACAGGTATAAAATGTGGTTTTTTAAAAGGGTAAAAAGATTGTGGATAGAGTTATTCCATTTATAAAAGATAATTTTTAAGTAATTTAATGAAAAAATGGAAATAATATAGAGTTACTATAATATTTGTAATACATATAAAAAAAATGTTTCATGAAATGAAGATAAACGAAGGATATTTCCCTTTCCTTGGAAAGTGACCCATAAAACCGAAATATTTGGACCTTAGGGGATTGAGAAAAAAAAATTTAGGATTGATGTGAAGGTAAAAATATCATATATTCATGGAAGATTATTTGTTAGTGAATGGAAATGAAGATATGAGTGTGTATTTATAGAAAAAAAAGTTGGGGATTTGTTTATTGTTTTCTAAATAAAGGCTTGGGACATCTAGCTAGTGGTAAATGAAAAACCATGTTCATTCCCAATGGTATATTCCTATAGTATTAGACACTTGGGATACATTTTATGTTCTTTTAATCCACAATATTTTACCATCATTTTATATTACTTATTTTGGGAAGGAAATTCAATTTTTTCACAAAACTAAATTTTTAATGTTAATGTTTTCATATAAGAATTTGAAAAGTAAATTATATATTTGGAAATTGATTAAAATATATTATAATATGTGATATTAATAAAATAAAACAATTTAAGTAATATATTTTGGTTAATTAGTTATTAAATCGTTATTACATAATTATGATGTCATTAAACATACTGAAAAAACTAAAACTGTATTTTCATTATTCAAGAAAAAATAAAGTAATTTATAAAATTCTCATAAATTGACCCTAACCTAATTTCAAAATGATGATTTTAAAATTGATAATTATTCTTTTACAATAATTCTTTTAAGTATGATAATTATAACAATTTAATTTAAAAATCCCTATTTATTAAAAAAAATAGCGGATTGAAAATGCATGGTAAAGTTTATGACACCTAAAAAATTATCTTATCTTTATTATTTAAATAAGTTTTTTTAATCACACTATTTCATTAAAATAAAATTATTCATAATTCATTATATTATTATAATAATTATTTCTTTTCTAAAATGTACAATCACTATATGGAAAATAAATTTATCCAATTCTATCTCAGTTTTATTAAGATAAACTATTCTTAAAATATAAATTATGAAATACTAAATTAATTTAAACAATGAAATGACACACTAAGGTCAAGACAGTTAACCCCTTATTACACTCGCGTACACCCTAAGTGTAAATTTTGTGATGGTAGTAGTTTTTGGGTGCCTCATCTAACACCAACCAAGTGTTAATATCCATTAACATGAGCTTCTCTCATAAGTGATTTCATTCAAGCATCACTTGTTAAACCTTATATTGGGAATGGTTAGGATAGAACCCCAATGATAAAGCCTCCCTCTTAAGATTAAAAAATAGGCTTAAAATTTCATGATAATACTTATTGAGGCCATCGATAATTCTTTTGTTATCAATTATCCTTTATAAAAATTTACTTATAAACTCTAATGATAATGTTTAAATTTTTATCAAGAGTATAGTCCCAAAAGGTCGTAATTGACCAACAGTTGTATAACGATCTAAGTAAATTTTTACAAAGGATAAATACACAACTCTAGAAACCTCATGGGAATTTCATGACATAAGAGGTGAATCGTGACCACATATAAAAGTCAAGAATGTCTTGTCTCATAAAAACCTCATAGATTACATAAACCATTAAATCATCATGCATCTGCACAACTATTTGTGAGACTCATGTTCACATGACCCGAACATGGGCACCCAATCCAAATAATAGTATAATGGTCATACAGACAATCCAACAGATCTAGGCGCACCTTCAAAAAAATTATACAGTTGTATGGCCATGGTTCATCCACTTACCCAAAATGGATTTGTGGTTAGTTATAATAAGATTTTGTTAAAGAATGTATCGCAAAGAGGTTTCAACAAAATGGTTTTACTATCATATCTCATGACCAGTTCTCATGGGAGGTCTTGTAAAAATGTCATGTGACTAAGACAAATCACAATATATCTAAAAAAAGCTTTGTTGATGAATGAACCACCTTTTATTCATTTATTTATAGGTTCTTCGTAATAACCCCAAACATCACCCAGAGGACTAATCATCACCCAAAAAAATTATTAGTGAAAATGCCAAATCCTTGGGTGGGCATTTACACTACTCAGAAGTGAGCATTTTTCCTCGCGAACGTCACTTCTTAGGGGGGTAATTTATCTACACCCACCAAATGAGAATCAAATATTCCAAATGAGAATAAATACATAAATATGTGTATTATTTCCTCCAAAAATAAAATTATGAATATTTTTCCAAGATACACAGATCATGTATACCTCCAAAGGATATGGATCATGAGTCCTTTGGTAGGACATGCTAGCAAGCCCTATCCAACACGATACCTCTGTTAGATCTTGTGAAGCCCTTTTTACGTGACCTTATATTCACAAAGATGTATAAGGTGCTTTATGATCACATATTGGTATCCATATGAGATCCCCCAAGCCATAAAACGTTTTAGACATAAAGAGCCTGACAACAATCCAAAAATCCTTGAAAAAAATGCTATTAAAAATGAAAAAGGAATAATCCTTTCATGGATTTAATCTTCATAGGAAGTAACCATGTATTTCAAAAAACACTATGGAATTCATGAAAACATGTTATCCTTATCATATAAAAAATCATGATGGATGGTCACCCTCATTACATAAAGGGCCTTTGTCATGTCTACGTGATCTTATTCTCCCCGTCCAGGTCCAAAGACAAATAGAAGGGATGTTTATGATAAATGATCACACATCTCCATAGGACCGTTTTTTCATTTGATGAATCATTGATGGGGAGAGTGATAACTTCAAAAACCCTCATGAAAACTCACAAGATCCATATCCCTTGTAAAATAAATAAGTATCTAAAACATGAAATGATGGAAGATTATACTGACCTAATACGGTAATGTTATAAGACCCAGGTGATCACCATTGATTATGTTACCCCCCCCCCCCAAGTCATCTTAATATCACGATGTCCCCCTAGAAATCCACATTTGTCTTTTTTGAAGAATAGTACAAATCATCTAAGATCACAAGAGAACCTTTCAATATGTTTCCCAATCCCATGAAGGTCCCCAAAAATGTCTGCCTGAAATTTTAATAGTCCCATTTGATGTACAAATGATTAGGAAAGACCCCTTAGATTAACCATAATCCAATAAATGATACACTAATACGATGGTCATGTAGTCTTGGAAAATTATGTGACACCATTGGAAGGAACTCGCAAAGCACATAACATCAAATCCCTCCACAAACTCCAGTATGAATCTACATGATAATTTCCCCAAAAAGCACCAAATAATTGAGGTGGAGAGGCCTATACATCCCCCACGCAAGCATGAATGAATTCATATTTGGTTCCATGCATCGGTGCACCCAAGAATCAATGTGAACTTATCGGAGTGTCTAATCTCGCGATCCCAAATATATTCCACTCATTAAAATTTGGGTAACAACATAAGAGATCATGAACTATTCATGTTCAATTCTCGTTCTCACTTAATAACACATGAAGTACTCTCTAGGGGCCACGAAATGGACATCCCACATATCTGTTGGGTCATGAATATCCTAAACTAGAAAACCACTATCAAATCAATGGGGCATATGAAATAAAAGCTGGAATAAAGATGGGATACTTTCATAATGAGGACTTACTAATATTCGTGTGCTTTTCATGACACACCTAGGGTAAGAAACTACACTGGGACATGTCACTCGAACAATGAAATGTTCCCTTTGAATACTACTTGGATTATGTGATGTACCCTAGACATGTCAGAGAAAGTCACATGGTGCCCCTCAGGCATGCCACCCAAGTCTCTCAAAACCCTATGGGATTTCTATCTAGACCTTGTGATGTCCTATGGACATGTCTCCCAAATCATATGTCAAAATATGGCATGTTAGCTAGGTCTCACGATGGCACCAAGGAATTTCCACTGGCTTTCACAACGTCTTATATAAATGTTGTCCAAATATCACAACACCCTTAGTTCATGTCAGCCAAAATCATGCGACGATCTCCATGAAAAGTCATCTAGGTCTTGTGATGTCCTTTGGAAAATAAACCATAGATCATGTGATGATCTTACGACATTCCATTCAAATTATGTGATGTCCTCCAGAAATGTCAACTGGATCATGAGATTATCTTTGGAAATGACTTCCATAGATCTTGGAATGTCCATACATCCTCGAACATGTCAAACATATAATCATGGCACATCAGGAAGGAAATCAAGTAATAAAAATAGACAGCACAACTAGGTCAACCAGGAGTATCAGGACATGACAAACATTGTCCGGTCATTTTGTAAGTGAAACCTTAGTGTGTAATCCCTAATTAGTGATATAATATGAATTCCCCAATATAAGGGAAACCTAAGTGTGTAATCCTTAATCCACTACATGATATAAATTCCCCCATATAAGGAAAACCTCATTGTGTAACACCTAATCAATGACATGATATGAATTCTACCATATAAGGTGATCCTCAGTGTGTAATTCTCGATCAACAAATTGATATGAATGTCCCCAAATAAGATCTTCCATATTCTGTAAGGCCATATCAAGGAACTACGGGAACCGTAATTCCTGCAATAACCAGGATATGTAGGATGCCTTTATAAGGCACAAGATCAAAAAAATACCCGCTTTGGTGCATGTTTCCCTCGTATCTATATCATGTCAACTATCGGGACCCAATAATTTCCAGGGGATGATCATTATACCCCATACATTAGTGGACTGATATCTCAACTTAAATATAATGACTCTAATTCCTACCATAACCAGGATACGTAAGACACCTTCTTGAGGCCCGAGTTCTATATTAAACATACAAAGGGTTGTCCTGATAAATAAGTAATAAATCTATATGCAGTTTTTCTAATTAATTTTTATCCCTTGTTTCTCTCACGAAGAATTGATCACGTGATCTTAATAAGTTTCCATGGTCATACCATTAGCATCGTGAATCCCCAAGAACTAGGGAAACTTCATTGTGTAAGTCCTGATCTATGGTAAGATATGACTACACTATATATGGTTGTCTACCTAAGGGTCAGTCCCTAGGGTGTCATTGAACTACAATGAATCTGATTCCTACTATATTCAGAATATGAATTATACCTCCTTGAGGTTCAATACCAAGTATTAGGTTCCAATGTTGCATCATATATATCCTTAATTCATGATGTAAAAAAGAAAAGGTTTAACAAACAATGTGGGTTTTGATTCCCACTATAAGGAGGATATATTGGACACATCATAATGGATATATCCCATCCCCAACATATTAAATACCTCTAGAGTACATTGTTATACAACTTTAACATATAATAATCTAACATAGCAGACATTTTTTGTCACTATGGCAGTAAGGAATATTCCCATGTTTGGGCCTTCGGGCCACCAATTTTTTCCTAGTGTCTTTTAAGGCCTTCGGGCCACCCAGGCCTTCAGGTCATTAATGCCTTCAAGCCACCTCAAGGCCTTCAGAACACCTTAAGTGCATATGAAAACCAGACAACCTACAAGCTAAAAGATTTATAAGGAGGAGGTGCAAAGAGCTTTCACCATAGTAGAAGCTAAACGGATTGCAAGAATGAGAGGGTATGGCACCTGTCATCTGGAAAAGCCTATACATGCACAGGAAAGCCTATACGAACAACCATGCGAAGGTGGAGAGTGGATTTCATGATGAAGTTGTTGGGGAGGATCAGTTCCAAGTAGTTAGTCTGGGATTTATATAATTTTTGAAACCTACGGGCTGTGAATTTTTCTAAGGGCTATGGGCCATGTAATACTTATGACTACATGCCTTGTAAGGGTTCCACCTAATCCCTTTAAAGGTGGATTATCAAAATCAATAAAAAATGCCTTCGGACCATTTGAGTATATAAAAGGGTTTAACCTATGGTCATTTTGTTAGGGTAACTGGTTATGTATCAGGATTAGGAAGATATTTGTGAACATATCCTAAATCTATAAGAGAGTCACATAGTAGAAAATAATTCCTTCTAGAAGGGTGTGATGTTCCTAACCTCTCATCCTATAGATCAATGAAATTTCCTAATTTTCATTAGCTCTAGAACTGAATTGAACACCTTTATTTGGAAAGTAGGTCTATACCTAGTTTTAGATATAGGTACCATTGGAAGTTTCTATGAAAAATGAACATGAATCGTGAATATGACATGAATGATTTCAAAAACACCAACCCCTAAAAATAAAACCATCAATAAGTTTTTATATCACCACATTGATGATGATCCCCTATTTTTTATTCTTTTATAATGAAACAATAATGTATTCTACTCTCTCTATGCCTTTGGGTATTTCTAGGGACTTTGGGAAATTCTAATTTGGGGTTTTTTCCACTTGGAATTTGTGTCATTTTTGTATTTCCTCTAAACCGATTTTTAAATTAGGATTTCTATTTTTATTTAATAAAAGGGTCCTCATATCCTTCCTATTCAAAAAAATATAGAGACTAAGTGATATTTAGTTTATAAACATTACTTAAATAATATTAATTTCATTATCAATGATAAATATCATGATTTTCCCATATTTTAGAGACTATAATATTTGTTATGATATAGTATAATATAATATTTTTTGGGAATCTTTTTTGGGTGATTTTATGTTCTTTCATTATAGGTTTAACCCAGTTTTACCCCTTTTCCTTTACCAATGTGGAAAATTTTACCATGGTGAATATTCATAATAACCAAAAATAAAAGGGGCCTATTTACTAAATTTGAATCTAATAATTCTAAATATGTTATAAATTTTTGAAGATTGAATTTATATTAGTTTATTTAATTGCATTTAACTTAAATGCATAAAAATAGTGAAAACTGTTTTTAAAAAAATGTATTTTTATGCCCAAAAAAGAACATATACCAAAATCATGTATAATACTAATTAAATGTAATTAATTAGAATTTACAAAATTTGAAATATAATTATGTTAAATTGAGATATAATTAAAATAATTATGGTACTGTTTAGTGAAAATAAATGATAGTTTCAAAAAAAATCGGTATTTTCACTCTTCACTGTAAAATCAATATTTTTAGAAAAATAAAAAAATTTACACTAGGATACTTTTGATATTATTATTTCAAAAATGATATAATTTATATAAAATACAATTTCTAAATATTTTTTAATTTATTGATATTATTCATTGATAAGAAAAAAATAAAAATAGTTTTGGAAAAAATGTATTCTTGAAACATAATATGACTCTTCTAAAAACTGAGCACATATATATTATGGATTTATAAAAACATTTGGATTATAAAAAAACCTTCAGAATAAAATTTCATAACATTGTTATTAATATTCATAACATGAATTTTAACATTTTGGTTTTAATGGTCACATTTATATAATAATATTTCGTGGTTAATTTAAGATTGATGTGTGTGTTTTATATGCTATCGATAAAATTGTTATTTTTTTGAAATATAGAGGTGTTAAGATATATAGTTTAATACATTTAATGTAACACCCCAAATAAATAAAAAATAATTCATTTTAATATTTATTAATATTTGTGAATTAAATATTAATGTTATTCTAATGGAAATGATATGTTCGATGGCGTACCCGATAATCAACAACGAGTTTCATTGAAATCTTACATTGTACAAAATGTTGAGTTATACTGAAAAATAATAATATAATATTATTCTTTAAAATTGTAGTTAAGGCCTAGTCTTTGTATTGGTGTGAATGAATAGAACTAACTAAAATATGAATATACATGATTTTTAAATGTTTTTACCTTTATCCAATAAAATACAGTGCCATAAAATGTGAATGAATCTACTTATGAGCGTAAATATTTTAATATTTTTTAAAAGGTTGATTTACATCCTATTAATGGGAAACCCTAGAAAAATATTGTTTTAGTCACTTTTATATGTTTCAATTTAACTAAATAAAATTATTCTTTAGAATCGGGACATCAAAATTAACTTTGGGTAAATATTTTGTTATTTTCTAATAAAATTCATTTTTTATGAATAGTGAAAAATACTATATTTTAATTCAAAATTGCCTTTTAAAACAATTTATTTATATGGATAGATTATATTTTTAGTTTTTTTATGTTTAATTAGAAAATATTTTAACGATTTAATCCAATTTTGGTCATTGTAAGTAATTTCACTTTGAAATTTGACAAAAACATGTTTCAATCTTTTGATAAATATTATTTCTTAAAAACACTCTTTCTATTTTGAAAACATGAATTAATTTTAAATTAATAAATCCAAATTATATGAATTGAATTTCGTAAAATATTCATCATTAATGTATTCATAATATCAAATATATCTTAGGCTGAATGTTTGGTATTTTTTTGAAAAACATCAATTTTGATGAATAGTGAAAACACTGAGTAGTAGTTAAAAAGCTGAATTTTTCATTCAAATAAAATTTTACTGATTTTGTATATTAAATTTAAAAAATCCTACATACATGGTTATTATTATTAAGTAATATTTGGATCAATAATTTGAAATTACTTTTGTTGAATAGTATCTATTGACATTTATTTACCGCGGTTTATGGTAAATAATTTATTTCAAGGTCAAAATATCAATATAATAATATTAATTTACCCTAAAATGTGTACTAATCCTATTGGTTGATAAATTTATGACCATGGTCATATTTGAATTGATTTTTGGACCCCATTGATCCACATAAGTGTGATAATGATAATTTATATTAATTAATTTAAAGTAAAGACAAAAATGACACAAGCATATATATTTTAGAAAATAAATTTTTGCGTGGGGTTATATAAGTTATCTCTGTAAATATAAATAATCACTAAAATATAAAAATACTTCCTACATCATGATATTTTTATTATAATTTTTATACACCATATAAATAAAAAAAGTTATGACACAATAATGATGTAGTGTTTACCTCATTAATGAATGATTTAAATAAATAAGATTATAATGAATAAAAAATATACAAAATATGCCAAATTATCATTGGATGATTTTATTTAGAATATGAGCCATCTTATATTCAACTTTAATGAGTTTTTGAATTTTATAAACCGAAAAGTATTATATAATAAAATAATATTTTCAAACATTCCTGAAGGCACCCTCCCCCCCTTATAAAAAGCCCTCACCTCTAACTCATTACTCACACCTTTCAAGACCCTTGTCTCTTCCAAACTCTACCCAATTAATCTCCCTACATTCCTATATTCCACCTATAAGCCTTACCTTAGGCATAATTCACTTCAAATAATTCTTTTGGTTCAAACCTAAGGGAGTTACCCGATTTAATGGTAACGTCTTCTCTTAAGTTCTTCAGTTTTATTTTTCCTTATGAAACCCACTAACTTTTTATTTATTCGATTATTTTATAGAAAACCCAATATAATAAATATAATAGGTTGGTTTTATGAGAAATATTAGAACTAAAATTACACACACCTCAATCAAATGGGTGAAGAACATATTGTTTCTATAGACGGCGAACTACTACCTCACGAAATGATGATTGTTGAATTATCTCCTACCACCTCGGGTGGTGGCCATTAAGATGGCTCTGTATTTATATATGATATATATTATATTTATATTGTTTCTATTGTTATGTATTTTTCATTTATATAATATATTTATGGTTTCCATAGTGGATAAATATGATAATTTCATTTCAGGATGTGCGGACTACCGCCCCCTCAAAGTGATATTACTCATTCATTACATACGTGGGATGTATAAAGGATAGAGTTACTGAAACTATATATATGATTTTATACTGGAATTATAATATACATATGTATCATTAATTTTCCATTCCATTAAAAATGAAAAATAAATGAAAGTAGTGTTCATGCGTACATACGGTTTATCATCTCCATGAATGGTGCATTTCATTTCTTACCTTCATATATTATGTACTATTATAAATAAATATATATACGAGATATATATTATATACATGATATCTAAATAAGTAATATTATACTGGAGATAATTAAATTTTGACCACATGGACAATTTAAAATTATAACATGTTCATTTTTAACTCAAGTTCCAAACATCGACAAAATATCTGAAATTAAATCAAATAATAAACTAATTGTTTACAACATTGTAATAATTGATATAAAAGGAATAGTAAAGTTGATAATGGTTCTTATGAAAGTATAAATTAACTTTAGTTTATTATTCTAGAGATTAAAGAGTGAATACGTTATGTTGGACACGAGGTAAGGGACTTCATCTCAATCCACTGTCATTGAGGCATACTTTGATTTATACATGACATTATTTTATACTTTATATAATAAAACCCTTTGACTATTATTTTCAACAAGACGTAATATTTTTTCTATGAATCATTTTACTAAATGAAATAAAGAATGTTTTTAACATTTGTAGTGACAATGACCTCTCCGTTATCGTAATCGTTATTTGGCTTCCTCTATAAGCCATAATGCTTTTTTAAAATGAAAAATGAAAGCCCTTATTCTATTTTTTAGTGTTTTATTATTGAAAAATATTATATTTTAAATGGATTGATTATTTCAATATCTTGAAATGATTTCTTGTTATTTATAATTAAATGGTATTAGTTAAATGTCTATATTTTCGATATTTTATGTGTTATGATTTTATAATGGTACTTGGACATTTGATGAGTGGATACAGGATAAACCAGATGATGGGTGGTGTTATGATAAACTTGGATGGGTGGTTGCATTATAACCTCCCATGCATTGGGTATGTAAGTCGTTTGTATTTCTATTCCATTTAGTGATATGTGTGGAAGTCGACCGTATGGTTATTTCATTTAAGTTTGATTATGTCCCAAGTTACCTTTAAATGTTATGTGTTCTTTTTATGGGTTTTATGGTAATATTTTTGTTACAAATGGGTAAGAAATAATCTTTTATTCATTGAAGAGTATTTACTGCTTCATAAAGGTGAAAATTATTAATTATGATATGGTATTCATGGATTACTTATTGTTTAGAAAAACTAACAGTTTTCATTCTTTGTGTATCCCTTACTAAGCTTTTTGTACTCATCCTAAGTTTTTTTTTGAAATGTTTTTTCACAGGAAAAAATGATGAAATGATTCAGGGATGGGATTAAGGAAAGTAATTTCATCTAAAATATGGAACTAGACATGACTCTATTTTTAGAGTTTTTATTCTATAAAAAATGGAAATGGAGTAGAAGTGTCTATTTTATAATATTTGAGATATAATATAATAAGTTACGGCCTAACTTTATAAGACACTAAAACTGAAAATATCCTCAATGTGAATTATTAATGTAATTCAAGATTATGTAATGTTGAAGGTTGGGTCCTTATAGTTGGTATCAGAGATCATTTTAGGCAACTTTAAAAGATAGGATATTGTTAAATTAATATCCAAAAATTAATCTATGTTAATATTGTAATGATATAGCATTTATAGATTACCATGTTTCTTCATCTAAGATATTTCTGGTGTTGAGAATGGTTTTTCCTAGAGGAAACATGGCAGTTGTGATATGTAGGCATACATAGGAAAATGGCCTTCAAAATCGGCATCCTGAGATTTTCAGAATCCGAAACGAACAGTTTTTTTCAGTGATGGATCAGTTGTCTTAGTTGAGAATTGGTGGTTATGTTTATTTATGATATTTATGTTTATTATAAAAGAAAATAGAAGCATTAATTTCATTGAAGGGTTTTCTTGCAAACCCAAAAAATAAACTATTTGGTTAATCCATAAAGTGTGAGTTTTGGTTACAACAAATTTCATTCCTTTGTCACATTGTTTCAAAAAATGGCATAATTGTTGATCCTGCTAAAACAAAAGTTTTTTAATAATGGCCAAGACCCCCAAATATTTCCATGATCCATAGTTTTCTTATTTTGGAATTTTATTATAAAAGGTTTATTGAAATATTTTCATAGTTATCTAGCCCAATGACTTAGTTAACTCGTAAAGGTGTTACGTTCATTTGGAAAAAAGAATGTGATGATTGTTTTCAGGAATTTAAATGAACTGTAGTGAATTCTTTTATTTTGGATTTTCCTTCTAGAAGTGGTGAGTTAGTTATCTATAGTGATTCTTAGTTGAAAGGACTTGGTTGTGTTCTAATAAAGAATGATCAGGTAATTTCTTATGCTTTACGTCAGTTGAAGCCTCATGAGTTAAATTATCTTACAAATAATATGGAATTATCTATTGTTGTTTTTTCTTTAAAAATTTGGAGGTATCATCTATTTGGAGTAAAATGTGAAGAATATACTGACCACAAAAGTTTAAATTATATATTCACTCAGAAATAATTGAACATGATGTAAAGGATATGGCTAGAATTAATAAAGGATAAGGATTGAACGATTCACTACCATCCATGAAAGTCAAATAAATTGGATTTTGGTTTGAGTCAAAAAAGTAACGCTACATTAACCTTGATACGTTTGGAACAATATCCTTTGTTTAAAGACTTGATAAACATTGGAATAAAAGTTGTTGGTTTAGGAAATTCTTCTATTTTGTTTTACGTGTAAGTAAATTCATCTCTATCAGACAGAATTAAGAATGTTCAGAAAGAAGATAGTGAGTTGCAGAAAAATGTAGAGTTGGTTTAGAAGGGTAAGTTTCCTGATTTTAATATTGATAATGATTGTGTTTTTAGGTTTGGGAAAGATTATGCTTGACTAGGATTCAATGTTGATGAAATAGTTATTATGTGAACCCCATAGTTCTATATTTTCAGGTCATCCTAGTAGTAATAAGATGTACAGAGATCCTCGACAGTATTACTGGTGGGATAAAATGAAAAGAGATATTGTTGACATTACTGTGAAGTGTTTGACTTGCCAGCTGGTTAAAGTAAAGCAGTTGTTACTAAAAGGGATTCTTCAATCATTACCGGTACTAGAGTTGAAATGTAAAAATAAATTTATGGACATCATTGTGTAAATACCAAAAACATCTTGAGGTAATAATGCAATTTGGGTTATTGTTGATCACTTAACTAAATATGCTCTTTTCCATCATATTCAAGATTCTTTTTCTCTAGATCAATTTTCTCAGTTTTATGTTAAAGAGATAGTCAGGTTTCATGGAGTTCTCCTCTCTATTTTATATGATTGTGATATGAGGTTCACTTATATCTTTTGGAAAGGCCTTCAAAAGTCATTGGGTACTGATTTAAACTTTTGTATAGTTTTTCATCCTCAATCTGATGGGTAATCAGAACGAACAACTCAGACCTTGGAAGATATGTTACGTGCTTTCTCAATGTATTACCAGGGGAGTTTGGACCAACATCTTTATTTGGTAGAGTTTTCATATAATAACATTCTTCCTTCCAGTATACAGATGGCTCCATTTGAGACATTATATGAGAAGTTGTGTTGAACTATATCTTTTTGGGATAATGTAGGTGAATGGAAGCAGATGGGACTAGAATTGGTAGGAGAGATGGAAGCAAAAGTTCAATTGATTTTGAAGCACATGAGAATAGTTCAGAGAAGGCAGAAAAGTTATACAGATAACTAATAGAAGGATATTTCATTTGAGGTAGGTGTTCATGTCCTTCTCAAAGTTTCGCCATGGAAAATATGATGTGTTTTGGTAATAAGGGAATGGTGAGTATGAGGTTAATTAGACCTTATAAAATCCTAGAGAAATTTGGATCAGTTACATATAGAGTGGATTTAGCTCTAATTTTATCCCATGTTAAAAATTTCTTTCATGTTTCAATGTTAAGAAAGAATATACTAGATCCATCTCATTTTTTATCCTAGAGGTAGTTTAGTTGGAAGAGAATTCTCTTATGAGGAACAACCAGTCCAAATTCTTGATCGAATAGAGCATGTGTTGCAGAATAAGGTAATTCACCATGTAATGGTTTTGTGGTAAACCCATATGGTTGAAGAGGCAACATGGGAATCTTAAAATGCTATGAGGGATAAATACCCCCACTTATTTGATAAGTGAATAAAAATTTCAAGGATGCAATTTCCAAAATTGGGAAGGATGTAGCATTCCATGTAAATAAAGAATAATACATTTCCATATTTATTAATATTTATGAATTAAATATAATTTTAATTTAATATGGATTCTATGTTTGATGGCATATCTGATACACATCGATGAGTTTCTTTGAAATCTTATGTTGCACACAACGTTGAGTTATACTGAAAAATAATAATATAATATTATTATTTTAAATGGTAGATAACCTCTATTTGTTGTATTAGAAAGAATGGATAGAACTATCAACAATATTAATATAAATGTTTTTTAAATGTTTTTATATTTATCCAATAAATGTTAGAGGCTTAAAATGTGAAGGAATCTAATTTTAATCACAAATAGACTAATATTTTTTAATAGGTAGATTTATGGCCTTTTGATGGAGAACCATCATCAAATATAGTTATTTAACATTTATAAGTTTTATATGAAAAAATATAATTATTCTTTAGAATCTAGACATCAAAATTTACTTCAAGTAAAATTTTGGTATTTTTCTGATAAAATTCATTTTAAAATAAATAGTGAAAAAAAAATTATTTTAATTCAAAAAATCATTTTTCATCAAATTTATTTATATGGTTAGATTATCTTTTTAATAGGTTTTAAAGTTTAATTATATTATACATTAACAATTTAATCCAATTTTGGTCATTGGATGTAATTTCACTTTCAAATTGGACATAAACAGGTGTCAATCTCTTGATAGTTGTTATTTCTTAAAAAGATGCTTTCTATTTTGACAACGAGATTTATTTTTAAATTAATAAATCCAAAATCTATGTTTTGAATTAGGTAAAATAGAAATAATTTTTTAATTCGCAATATCAAATATATCTTAGGCTTATTTTTTGGTATTTTTCTGTAAAACATTAATTTTTTATGAATAGTGAAAATAGTGAGTAGTAGTTAAAAAGTAGGCTTTTTCATTTAAATGAAATTTTACCACTTCTGTTAATTGAATTTTGAAAATAAAACATACATTTTTATTATTAGTAAGTAAAATTTGGTTCAATAAGATGAAAATAATTTTTGGTGAATAGTAACTTTTGACTTTTATTTACAGTAGTTAATGGTAAATAGGGTAATTCAAGGTAAAAATAGTATTATAATAATATTTATTTACCCTAAAATGTGTCTTAATAAAATTGGTTGAGTCATTTATGACCGTGGGAATCCTTGGGTCGATTTTGGGACCCGATGGAGCCACATAAGAGTGATAATGAGAGTTTATATTAATTAATTTAAGGTAAAAAAATGACATAAACATATATCTTTTAATAAATTAATTTTTACATGTGGTTATATAAGTTATATCCTATACTATAAATATTCATTATAAAGATAAAAATATTTCTTAGATCAGAATATTTTTTATAATTTTTAGAAATCATATATATGAAATTATTTATGACACAATAATGACAGAGTGTTTACCTCATTAATGAATGATTTAAATAAATAAGATTATAAAGATTAAAACAATATAAAAAACCTGAATAATTCTTTTGGGATGATTTTATTTAGAACATGATCCATGTTATCTTCAACATTAATAAGTTTCGGACATTTAGAAACTGAAAATAAATATATAATAAAATAATATTTTCAAACATTCCAAAAGAGACCCTCCTCCCCCTTATAAAAATCCCTCACCTATAACTCATTACTAACATCTCTAAATCCCTTTGGCTCGTCCAAAATCTACCTAATTAAGCTCCCTACATACCTATCTTCCTCCTATAATATTTACCTTAGGTATAAGTCACTTCAAGAAATCCTTTTGGTTCAAACCAAAGGGATTTACCCGATTTAAAGGTAATGTCTTCTCTTATGTTATTTTGTTTTATTTTTCATTCTCCAATACCCTAAAATCATTTTATTACATTAATTTATAGAAAACATATCATACTAAATGTAATTGGATGATTTTATGAGAAGTATTCAGACTACACTTACACACACCTATGTCTAATGGGTGATAAACATACAGTTTCTATGGACAGCGAACTACTGGCTTACAAAATGATGATTGTTCAAAAATCTCCTACCACCTCTAATGGTGGCCATTATGATGGAACTGTATTTATATAGGATATATATATTGTTTATATTGTTTATATTCTTCTTTATTTTTTATTTATAGAATACGTTTATGGTTTCTATAGTGGGTAAATACGATAATTTCATTTGAGGAAGTGCGGACTACTGCCCCTCATAATGATATGACTCATTTATGTCATACGTGGGACATATAAAGGATGGATGTAATGAATATATATATATATCTGATATTATACTAGAATTATAATATACCTATGTATCATTAATTTTTCATTCCATTAAATATGAAATATAAATGAAAGTAGCGTTCATGCTTACATACAACTTACCGTCTCAATGTAGTTTGCATTTCATTTCTTACCTCCAAATGTTATGTACTATTATAAATAAATACATTAATGGTATATATATGATATGTATGATATCTATATAATGAATATCTTTCCTTATATAATTTAATTTCTACCACATAGACAATTTATAATTATAACATGTTTATTTTTAACTCAAGTTTTGAACATAGACAAAATGTCCAATATGAAATCAAATAATTAACTAATTGTTTATAACATGGTAATAAGTGATATAAATGGAATAATAAACATGAAAATGTTTCTTAAGCAATTATAAAACAACATTATATTATTATTTAGGATATTAAAGAATGAATGGGTCAAGTCATACACGGGGTAAGGGACTTCGTTTCAATCTCCTTTCTTTGAGGAATATATTGATTTATACACGACTTTCTTTTACATGGTATATAATAAAACCCTTTTACTTTTAATTTCATTAAAAGGGAATATTTTTTCTATGAATCATTTTACTAAATAACAAAAAGAATGTTTTTTACATTTGTAGTGACAATGACCTATCTGCCATTATTATCGTTATTTGGCATCCTCTATAAGCCTTAATGTTTGTTTAAAAATTTTGAAAAAGGAAACCCCTTATTCTATTTTTGGTTGTTATGGTATTGAAAATGATTTCTTTGAAATGTATTGATTATTTCAATATCTTGAAATTATTTCTTGAGATTTCATATTAAATGTTATTATTTAAATGTTTATATTTTCAATATTTTAGGTATTGTTATTTTATAATGGTACTTGGACATTTGATTGGTGGTTACATGATAAACCAAATGACGGGTGGTGCCATCATAAATCCGGACGGGTGGTTATGTTATAACCTCCAATGTATTGGGTATGGAAGTCGGTTGTATGGCTATTCCATTTAGTGATATGTGTGGAAGTTGATCGTATGGTTATTCCATTTCAGTATGTTTATGTCCCAAGATACATTTATATGTTATGTGTTCTTTATATGGGATTTATGGTAATATGTTGGTTATAAATGGGTAAGCAATGTTCTTTTATTCAGTGAAGAGTATTTACTAATTCATAAAGGTGAAAATTATTTCTTATGATAAGGTATTAATGTTTTACTTGTTGTTTTGAAAAACTATCATTTTCATTTCATTATGTATCCCTTACTAATATTTTTATGGTCATCCCAAGTTTCTTTTTTTGAAATTTTTTTTCTCAGGACATAATGATGAATAGGGTCATTGATAGGATCAACGAAAAGTAATGTTGTCTAAAATATGGAACTAGAAATGACTCTTTTTTAAAGTTTTTATTTTATAAAAAAATGGAAACTAGGTATAAGTGTCTAATTTGTAATATTTAAGATGTAATGTAATAAGTTATGGCCTAATTCTCTAAAACTCTAAACCCGAAAAGATCCTCAATGTTAATTATTAATGTAATTCAATATTATGTAATGTTTATGGTTGGTTCCATATATTTAAGTACTATAAATCAATGTAATATGTAATAATTAGACAAAAAAAATTTATATATATGGAAATCCAATAATAATAATAGTATAATGTGAATATTAGAGAGGAAGAGAAGAAATTGTAAGAAAATATAGAAAGAATTATCTTATCATTTGGATAAAAATAGAAAAAAACAATACAAATTGAGTCTATTAAATAATAGAATATAATTAAAAAAATTAAGTATAAAATAATTTAATATATAATATTAAAATAATACTCCTTATAAAACATCCCTTCTGATCTAAACATTGAAAAAATGTTTTAAAGAAAATATAGAATTTAAGAGAGAATAAATTCTCTTAAAGACACTACACGGTGTCAATTAATAATTTAAAGGATAATTAATATGTATAAAAATCCATAAAATGAAGTGAAATTTTATAAAATATTTCAAATTATTGGGATATGGAAAATAAATAAATAAAATGTGGAATAAATTTTATGATGAATAGAATTTATATAATAGTATAAAAAATAAATTTTCTTTCTACTTTTCTAATGTTTTAGGTAAATATAATAAATTAAATGATATAAAATTTGAATTTAAACACGGATGAAATAAAAATATCAGAAATGAATTGGTTATTCTATAAAAATCATCAAAATTAACATAAAATGAAAAAATAATAGATAGAAATCCTTAGGGGGAAATCTTTAAAGATACAAAATTAAAAATCCATTTTAAATTGTAATTGTCAATAATATTTTTGATGGGAAAATCAAATTTAAAAAATGAGAAAACTGTCATAAAAATATAAAAATCATATAATGTACATGAAATAGAATAAGATATATGATGATGTTAGAATTTAAATCAACAAATATAATATTACAGAGGATTCACCCTATAAATATTATAAAGTAAAAAATTAATAGTAAAAGATTCATAGGAAAGTATATATTTATGTAAATATTAAAAATAAAAATATCAAATTAAATTTTAGGATTTAAATGGAAATTACACACAAATATTTCAAATGAGTATTATAAAAAGGGAGAGAAAATAAAAATAAAGAGTGAACTCATTACCTCAATCTATAACTCACTCGAATGTGCATCTGTAGAACTGTATAGATATGTTGTGTTAAGTAATTATATATTTTGAAATATTATTTTAATCTTTCACTTTGTATAGAACACTAGTACTTATAAAATAATTATTTATTTGTTCTTCGTATTTCATTTTGTCCATAGGTTCTTAATCATTCCGAATATTCCATGTTTTCTTTTGTATAATAGTCACAGTCATTGTTCCTTATTCATGACTTCTCTCTATATAGAATATTAAATTAAATGGAATCATGTGAAGAAATTTAGTTATCAATTTATGTGGTATTTACAAGATTAATATTCTTATGATTTGAAAAGAAATGATCAATGATTAGTCTATTTGTGGTGGTTTTAACATCCATAAGGATTTATTTAAATAATGATACTTATTTTGAATATTACCATTAAAGAACCTCAAAAGAGACATAAATTAATAATTAATACTAAATTTAACAATTTTTATACATTATTAATCATCCATGATGATATTTCTGATTATAGAGTAGTATTATTCAAGTAGGTGATTAAACTAACCCAACCAAGAATGTGTGAAATGGAAAGATCCAAAAAAATGAATAATTATTTAATTACTATATATTTATTATAGAAACATTATTGTGCTTATTTTATAATGAAATAAATATTATTAATATTAAAGATCTATCAGAATGGGTAAATAAATGAATTATTTGAGTTAAGAGTTATCATATATGATTCAAACATTCTCCTTGCTGCCTTCTTTATAAAAATATTTGGGATTGCTTTTTGATAAAAAATTTCCTAGGTGGAGGATAAAGTTGGAAAAGAGTATTAAAGGATAATATATTATAAATTATGAATTTTAGTATTGGTTTTGAAATAGTGTTTGAGGGGTCCTTTTAAGGATGAAAATGTGTTATATGCTTCAAAATAATAATAACTTAATAGTTATTCTTAATGATAACTTAATAGTTAATGAATGTAATTTTATGTTTAAAGTGGCCAATAAATGTAAAAATTAGAAATTAGGTCATTCCTTATTCTATTTCAAATTATATATATATTAATTTATATGCTATGTTTAACCAAATCTACATATTTTTAATATTTAGTATTCACATTGGTAATTTATTTTTTTACTAAAAATGATATTTATGATATTACATAATGTTGTCATAGTGATTAAGAATATGGAATCCATTTTATTAAATTAAATATATAAATAAAAAAATTATTATTATATAAAACTCATAAAAACATCAATATATGTTTTTTAATGTAATATTTCCTTACCAATAAAAGAATATACTCTTATTTATATTATTACCACTTGATTGATAATTATATATGTATGAAAAAAAATATTTTTATAATGTTAATAATATGATTATAAAAAACAAAATATCTAATTAAAAATATTAATTTCATAAAAAACTACAATAAGATACATTTTATAATATTTTAATACACTTTTACCAAATTAATTATTTAACTAATAAAAAATACTCAAAATTTTATTCAACTAAACCCTTCAGTCATATTAATCAACCTTAAGGCTGAGATAACTAAGAGTGGTATTAATATATGGTGATTCATATAGTATGGATCAAATAGTGATATCCCCTGACATAATATTATTTTAAAAATGATTTCTTCCAAACTGTACTTTTTAAATTTCAACTTGGATTTGGCCTGTGAAAATATATATTGATGTTATCACATTCCCAAGATCGAAAAAAATTAATATATTGGATTTTTTCTACTAGAAAATGACATAAATTATACTTTCTATATATAATTCACAAATTGATTACCATAATTTATGCAAAGCATACATACTCCAAATAATGCCTATTATCAAGGAAATTATTAAAATTTTGTAATTATATTAAAATAGTATCAATTAATGGTGAATTATATCAAGTATCAAATTACTAACCGTGACTATTCAATCAATCACATAATAGTTATCCAATTGATCACATAATGGACACCTTATCCAATTGATCACTTTACCTGATAGATCATTTTACCACAACAAACACTAGTGGAAAATTTATCCAAATAGATACATACCCCCAATGGATACACACCCCAATAAGTAACTCCATTATAATTCTATAGATACATCTAATAAATATCACCATAAAATCTCCCACATTCTTCTCACAACCTGCCTCTATTTTTCTTATTTCCTTTTAGAATGTTTATTATTTTGTAGTTGATTTCAATTTTCCTCAAAAAAGTTTTTCTATATCTCATACTACTTTTAAAATATACTATATTATATTCTCTATTATATTGATTTATTGTTTTCATTTTACACTTTTGTATATTTAACATCAATTTGATTACTAAGTATAACTTATGTAGTATTATATCATAAAATAACATCATGATTTTTTACTTTATTTTCATTTTGGTGAAAACAATGTGATGCTAAAAATATATTTATTTATTTAATGAAAAAGAAAACATCGGGTCATTATATGATTTTTTAGGGTTTCTAGAGTATATCCTTATTGATTGTAACACCTTGTAATTTTTTTAGAAATATTTTCTTTTTATGTGTTATATGCAACACCAAAGGAATCTTTCACTACAAACAACATTGTCTTGGCTTGCGTTACATGCAAGAGAACCCTTCTTCGATAGCTTGTGTTGTACACAATACCGAGATTCACTAAACAATGATATGATATTAAAATATTATATAAACTAGAAATTATGAATAATAATACCCAGTTTTTGAAATTTTATAAATTTCAAATTTCAAAATGGACTTCATTTTTGGATTCTGAATATCGAAATTAGCCAAGGTTGAATTTTTGGTGTTTTTCGGAAAACATTCAATTTTTGATGAATAGTGAAAACACTGAGTTATTAGTTAAAACCGGATTTTTATTTAACTAATAATTTATTTTATTTAAATTTATTTATAGATACATAATACCTATATAATTTCAATGTAATTCATTGGAGTCATTTTATAATAATTTTAGATATATAAAATTTTGATAGAACGTTTGACCGTATTTTACCCACCTCCTAGGAGAATTTGAAAATTTAAATAAAACATAATTTTACCACTTCTGTTAGTGTAATTTCCAAAATCTGAGAGACACGGTTGATAACAATCTGTAAAATCTTGTTCAATGAGATAAAAATACTTTTTTTGTGAATAATAACTTTTTTCTTTTATTTACCACGGTTAAAAGTAAATATGGTAATTAATGGTAAAAATGATATTATTATTACCCTAAAAAAAGTCATAATTCTATTGGATAAGTATAATTTGACCAAAAACAACCTTAGGAATAAAATATTACCCTTTAGTTCCACTTGGATTAGATTAGGACATTTATTATTATTTAATTTAAAGAAGAGTTAAAAGAGTTAAAATTAATGTTTAATAAGTAAAACATTTTTAATATAGGTTTATACATAAGATAAATTCAACTATAAATATTCATTAGAAATCTATAACTATTTCCTACAAAATAGTATTTTATTTATAATTTTTAGACAATATATAAGTAAATTTATTTATGAGACAATGGTGATGCAGTAATTACCTTATTAATGAAATATTAACATAATTGGTATTATAAATATTCAAATAAATGTAATTTGAAACTTTTTATGAATTAAAATAAATTTATAGGTTAATATATAATATTGGGGTTGGTAAGCGGAATTGTATTCGAAGTAATAATGTTGTTATGAATTTTGAAAAAAAAATTCCAAATACTGGCAAAATTGACATAAAATAGTTTTTAAAAAAAATATTAAACTATTAATTGATATTATATTAGTGAAAGTCTACGGTTCAGAAATAAGACTTATATAATAATATATATGTCATTAATTAACCAATTGGAGTTTTATTGGTAGTTTATAGTAAGTTTATAAACTATATAGTGTAAGAATACAATAAGAAACGGTAAAAGTTAAATTATTTAACTTATTGTTAAATCTAAATGATATTGTTAAAATCCTAACCTAAACATGTCTAAAACCTCTTTTTTGAGAGTATTTCGACCTATCCCCACTCTAGCCTCAAAATAAGTCACTTTGGAGCCATTATAAACCGAATATGAAATTATTACAAATTAATATTTTTAGGTTTCCAAAGGTGCCCCTATCCTCTCTTATAAAAGAGAACCTCCTCCCTCTCCTATTCCCACAATCTTTAGCCATCAATCTCGGCCAAACACTGCATACTTCTCTTCTCAACATCTCTAGTTATATCATTGAGTTTTTCTCAAAATACCAACTCTAGTACCCTAAGTGGAAGTTTAAAAGAGACACGTTAAGGAAGAGGTAATCTCTTCTACCGATTCTTTCAGGTTTCTTTCTTCTTTTAATTCCTCTTATTTATTTGTTTCATTATAAAGTACCAACATAAGTATCACTCATATACAGATATGTTATTATAAATATAAAACAACCCTATTTCACCTTCTATTTGTCCTATAGAAAACTAAATCACCACGCTTGCGTATGTACGGAATACCGTCTCCACGCCGTGGTGTAATCTATTTTCCACCACCACCTTACTTGGTTGGGTATAATGGTGTAAAAAATAACTATATATGATAATTTTAAAATGATACTAATTTTGAAATATTATATCATCAACTGAAATTCCATTCATATATTTATGGGAATGATATCATCGCTCGTGCGTACGTACGGCCTACCATCTCCATGATGTTATGCGACTCGTTCTACGTGATCTTCATTGAATAATGATTATATAAATTAATTGAATGAATAAATATGATATATATTACACTAATACCATTCATTAAATGAGGTATCTATAACCTAAAAAGAGGAATACGAATATATTCGACGAAACACGCATAAGAACATAATGCAATGAACACCTGAATAACAAGTAGTAATGAAATATTACTAATAAGAAGATATGAATTTGACCATATATGATATCATGACAAAAAATATGATTCTGTAACAAGTCAATGACATAATTTAAATCATTATAAATAAGTTTCGCAAACGTATGAAGCATATTGGACCTAAGGTAAGGGAAAATATCACAATATCATTTTTATCTGATATTGTTTATACTTCAGAATTTACTAGGGAATATTTATCATCAACATCCATGTTTCCTCAATATGTAATACTATTTCTATCCTCATACAATTTTTTTAATCCAATTTTACCTATTGGTGAATTTTTAATAAAAGATATGAAAGGAATCTTTTGTCATTTTCAGTACGAGATACTTTTGGAATTTGCAAGCCCATGTACGAGAAGAATGTTTTTTTTAATTTATATAGCATGAATGGATTTTTATGATTTCATAGAACATTATTTACATGAAGGATCCTTTACAAGTTTTTAGGTTTATTTTTAATTAACTTTTTTAGTTTAAAATTGTATGACATGTTAATAAAGGAAAAATGTTTTTGGAGTAGAAAAGATATTTTCCTCAAGAATGTAGTTCAGGTGTTTTATCAAAGTTATTTTCCATCTAATATAATATAAGGTTATTTTTCTATCCCTATTGTTACATTTCTTTGATTATGTTATGATGGAATTTTTTTTATGAAGTCCTTTATCTTATATGGATTATGTTTTAATGGCATGATGTTTAAGAATCCCATTTTTATTTTATGGGTTATGATATGATATATGATTTATGATTTTGTGGCACACATAAAAATGTTTTCATTATGAGATTTCTGGGACCTATATCTCCCTCCAATGCATTGGGTAAAGATTTATATCTCATGAGATATACATGGATGGAATGGAATGTTAATATGGTACAGTGATACAGGATTGGAATGAGGAGTGAACTCGGTTCAGAAATGGAATTTTCCCACTATGATAGTCTTGGAAATGAGTCTTGACTAATATGAAATTATTTTCTATGATTATGTGTGTATGACACAAAGTATCATGTTTTATGTTATGATTATTGGGATTACATTTCACAACTATGATTTATCCCACGTTATGATATTATAATCTCTTTTGCAGGTTAATATTTTCAAAATGTTATGTTCTTATGAATATGATATGATTGATATTTCCTTTGGTTACCATTACTAAGCATTTGAGCTCTCCCTTTTGTATATTTTCTTTTCTCCAGGTCAGGAATAAGGGTATTAAGTAGGATATTCCTAAAGGGACTCTAGATATGATGAAATAAACGGGAGACAATGTACATGCTTCAGGAACTATTTTTTTATGATTCCCAGTTTCTAAAGACACTATACCTATATGGTCCTATCATGGTTTTGTTAATGTTGTAATAAGTATGCTTCAATTATGAAGTAATAACATTGTATGTAAAGTATGGGTCATTATAGTTGGTATTAGAGGGAGGTTATAGTCAACCTTTGGAAACTAGGATTTGAAAGCCTTAGTAAGAACCCTAAGGATATGTCTAAGCATAGAACAAAATATTAGTGTTTTAGAAATGTCCATGAATAACATATGATAAGACCTAAAGTGTGAAATTTTATTCTTGATTATGTGTTTTCCTATTATGATTATTGTTTCTCAAACTATGCTTATTGGTTTTACTCAATGGCTGGAACATAAAGGAAACATGTTAATGATGGATGCAACAAGCAATGAAATGATTGTCCCCCTAAGAAACCAAACGTTATGGGAGCTAGAATGAAAAATCTTGTCACCATGCTCACACAAAATTCTCAAGATATGAATCATGCATGAATTCCAAACGAGCAATGGAATGAGCAACATTATGTTGAATCCTTCATGAGGCAGCATCCACCTTCATTCAGCGGGTCTACTGATTCATTAGTGGCTGAAAAATGGATCAGTACCTCTGAAAATATATTTTCAGTTCTTCAATGTTCTGAACAAGATAAAGTCATCTTAGTAGTATATCGTTTGTATGGTGAAGCTGATAAATGGTGTAATCCTATCAAAAATACAAGGAAAAAAGAATAAATTGAGTCCATAGAATTGGAGGAGTTTAAGAACATATTTTTCAATAAGTACTTCCATCGTATTCATCGAACAAAGATGGAGGAGGAGTCTCTTGAACTAAAGAAAAAGGATGATGAATCTATTGGTACCTACAAAGAAAATTTTACAAGACTTTCATGGTATGCCTTCGGAATTATTATCCAACCTGAGAGTAAGATCGATCGATTCTTTAGTGGCTTAAAACCAAGTCTTCGAAGGGAATTATCCATAAGGGACTTCAATAGCTATGAGGTAATTGTTCGATGTGCTCTCAAGGTTGAGATGGAGATTGGAGTAACCCATCAGTCATATGGGTTTGATAAGAAGATGAAAATGGAATTAAAAGGGAAATCTAAAGACCACACTGAATAGAAGATGATTTTTCCCTTATGCTCAATGTGTGGAAAAAAACATGGTTGGAATTGTCTTAAAGGGACATGTAAATGTTTCTAATGTGGAAAAGAAGTTAATCATGAATTTTAATGCTGAAATTATGGGAAAAGATTTCTAGGGATACAAAAAAAGAAAAGGCTACATAGAATGCACCTCCTACCCTTCAATGTTACAAGTGTAAGTAAATGGGGAATTATGCTAATCAATGCCCTAATCCAAGGTTTGTTGATGATGATCAACATCAACAAACTCTTAAGGCCAAAGAAAAAGGAATGTCATATGAAATTTCTATTGGTGATGTGGAGTACGATAACGAAGTGGTGAAAGGTACACACACCATCCACTCTAAAGTAGAAAATGTTTTATTTGATTCTGGATCCACCCAATCTTTTATTTATAAATAATTTTCTAAGGGTATCTCCATATTCCCTCAATAATTAGATGTTGAGTTAGCTTGAAAACCCCTAATGGCACAACAGTCGCATCAAAAGTTTACAATTCTTCTCCGATTGAAGTTTGTGGGAAAGTGCTTCCTGAAAATCTTCTGATCCTTCCTATATTGGAATTTAATGTGATTCTTGGCATGGATTGGCTTTCATTTTATGGAGCTCATATCAATTGAAAAAGAAGGGAAGTCACATTTCATATTCCAAATCAATCAATGATCATATTTCAATGCATGGATGAATATACCGTTCTAGTAGAAATTCCCTCCATATTATGGGTCTTGATTCCAATAAATGAAAGTTATTTATATCAAATGGCTAGAGAGAAACTCAGGATTAAGAATACACCCATTGTACAGGATTCTGATGATGTCTTTCTTGAGGAATTTCCAGGTCTTCCACCAAATAGAGAAGTTGAGTTTTTAATAGAACTCATACCAGGTGATATACCTATTTCAAAGACACCTTATAGAATGGCCCCAATTGAGTTGCAGGAATTCAAGAAGCAACTCCAAGAGAATCTTTATAAGGTATTCAAATTCCCTAGTGCATCACCTTAGGGAGCACTTGTTCTGTTGGTTATGAAGAATGATGGATCAATGAGACTATACATTGATTATCAATATCTTAACCAGATCACTATCAAGAACAAATATCCTCTCTCACGCATTGATGACGTATTTCACCAACTATGGGGATCTCAATTCTTTTCCAAGACAGATCTTCATTCAGGGTATCATCAATTAAGGGTCAAAAGGGAGGATATACCAAATACGGAATTCCGTACAAGGTATAAACACTGTGAATTTATAGTGATGCCATTTGGTCTTACTAATACCCCTGCTATCTTCATGGATCTAATGAATAGAGTCTTTAGAGACTATCTTGATCAGTTTATGGTAGTCTTTATAGACGATATTCCTGTCTATTCAAAGATCAAGGAAGAACATTAAGATCACTTTACAATTGTATTAAAGACTCTAATAAAGGAGAAGTTTTATACCAAATTTACAAAGTGTGAATTTTTACTTCAAAAAGTTTCATTTTTAGGTCACATAATCTCAAAAGAGGTGATATATGTGGATCCAGCAAAAATAAAGTTTATCAAAAGATGGTAGAGACCATCAACAGTAACTCAGATCCGAATTTTTCTTGGTTTAGGTGGATATTATCAACGTTTTGTGAATGATTTTTCACGATTATCTAATCCACTCACCGGGTTGACTTGAAAAATAGTTAAGTTCGTTTCGACAGAGGAGTGTGAAGTGAATTTCAAGGAGTTAAAAATAATGTTTTCCAGTGCACCTGTGCTCAGACTTCCTTGTAGTAGATAATGGTTTTTGATCTACAATGATGCATCCAAGAATTGATTGGTGTGTGTTCTCATGAAAAACAATATGGTGATAGTTGATGCCTCACGACAGTTGAAAATCCATGAGCAAAATTACCCAACCCATGATTTGGAATTAGCTGCGGTAATCTTTGCATTAAATATTTGGAGGCATTATCTTTATGGTGAAAGTTGTTATATTTATACTGATCAACAAAGATTAATGTATATTTTCACAAAAAAAGGTGTTGAATATGTGCCAAAGAAGATGGTTGGAGCTAATTAAGGATTACGACTACTCAATTCATTACCACCCAAGGAAAGAAAACAAGGTGGAAGATGCATTATGTCAACAAGACCATGCAAGCATATCCATGATAAGGATAAAAAAAGATCCAATATTTATGGATTTACAAATGATGGATCTTGGAATTATAATGGAAAGGAAAAAATATTTTCTTTCTCAAATGAATGTTCAACCATCTATACATGTGAAGATTAAAGAGGCACAGAAACAAGATGCAGAGTTACAAAAAATGGTGAGAAATGTTCCTGAATTCCACATTGATTGTGATGAAGTAATAAGGTTTGGGAATCGGTTTTGTGTTCCTCCCATCCTAGAATTAAAGATGGAAATATTGGATGAAGCTCATAGTCCATCATTCTATATTCACCCTGGAAGCATGAAGATGTATAGGGACCTAAAGGGGTACTTCTGGTGGGATAGCCTGAAAAGAGATGTTGTTGAATATGTCTCAAAATGCTTGGTTTTTCAGCAAGTTAAAGTTGAGAGACAGAAGTCTAAGGGGATGTTATAACCATTAACCATACCAGAATGGAAATGAGGAAACATAACTATGGACTTTGTCACTGGACTTCCCAAAACATCCAAAGGCACTAATTCTATCTAGGTTATAGTTTATTATATTATGAAGTCGGCACACTTCATTGCAATTAGAGAAGATTTTGCTCTTGATCAGCTTTCCCCAATATACGTGAAGGAAGTGGTAATATTGCATGGAGTAGCACATTCCATTATATCTGATCGGGATCTGAGGTTTACCTCGAAGTTTTTGTGAAATCATCAGCATATTCTAGATAAAGAGTTGAGTTTCAGCCCTGCTTATCATCCTCAGACAGACGGTCAGTCTGAGAGGAAAATTCAAACTCTAGAAGACATGTTGAGATATTTCTCTATGGATTTAAAAGGTGGTTGGGATCAACACCTAGTATTGGTGGAATTATCTTATAATAATAGCTTTCATTACAGTATTCAAATGTCTCCTAATTAAGCTCTCTATGGTTCGAAATGCAGAACTCTAACTTGCTGGAATGAATTTAGTGAAAGAAATCTATTAGGACCTGATCATGTTGATGAGATGGAAGAAAAGGTAAGATCTATTCAGCAACACATAAGAGAAGCTCAGATTCGACAAAAAAGTTATGCTGGTAATCGAAGAAAAGACCGAGAGTTTGAAGTGGGTAATAAAGTGTTCTTAAGAATAGCTCCTTGGAAGAGAGTAATGAGATTTGGAAGGAAGGGAAAGTTGAGCCATAGGTATATTGGTCCTTTTGAAATACTTGATCATGTTGGGAAGGTATCTTACCGATTGGTTCTTCCACCGAATCACTCTCAAGTTCATAATTTGTTCTATGTATCTCTCTTGAGAAAGTACATACCTTCACATGTACTAAGCTCAGATGTTGTACCGCTGGAGCAAGTTCATTCTTATGAAGAACAGCCAATAGAGATTCTAGATTGTAGCAAAAAAGTTCTACAAAACAAGCCCACTCACTTGGTTAAAGTTTTATGGAGGAACCACCAATTAGAAGAAGCTACATGGGATCTTGAGGATACGATGAGGGAGAGGTATCCTCATCTGTTTATTACAAAGTGATGAATTTCGAGGGAGATATTCTTTTTAAGGGGGTTAAATTTTAACACCCTTAGATTTTATGAGAAATATTTTTGTTTTTATGTGTTATACGCAACACCAAAGTAATATTTCACTACACACAACATTGTCTTGGCTTGCGTTACAAGCAAGAGAAACCTTCCTCGATAGCTTGCGTTGTACGCAATGCTGAGTTTCACTAAACAACGATATATTATTAAAATATTATATAAACTAGCCATTATGAATAGTAATACCCACTTTTTGAACTTTTATAAATTTTATCTTTCAAAATGGACTACATTTTTAGATTTTTATTATCAAAATTATCCTAAGGTCAATTTTTTGTATTTTTCTGAAAACATTCAATTTTTGATGAATAGTGAAAACACTAGGTTATTTGTTAAAAGAGACTTTTTATTAAAAAAATAATTTATTTTATTTAAATTTATTTATAGATACATAATAGCTATATATGTTCAATGTAATTCATTGGAGTCATTTTATAATAATTTTACACATAAAAAAATTTATTGTACTTTTGACCGTCATTTACCCACCTCGTAGGAGAATTTGAAAATTTACATAGAACTAAATTTTACAGCTTCTGTGAGTGGAATTTCAGAAATTATAGAGGCACGGTTGATATTCGTAAACAAAATGTGGTTCAATATGATAAAAATAATTTTTTGTGAATAGTAACTTTTTTACTTTAATTTACAATAGTTAAAAGTAAATAGGGTAATTAAGGGTAAAATTGATATTATTATTACCCTAAAACATGTACTACTTCTATTGTATAAGTGTAATTCGACCAAAAACAGCCTTAGGAATAAAATATTACCCTTTTGGTCCACTTGGATTAGATTAGGACATTTATTATTATTTAATTCAAAGAAGAGTTAAAAGAGTTAAAATCAATGTTTAATAAGTAAAGAAATTTTAATATAGGGTCATACATAAGATAAATTCTACTATAAATATTAATCAGAAAGATTAAAAGACTTCCTACATAATGGTATTTTATTTATAATTTTTATACAATAAATAGTTTAATTTATTTTTGACACAATGATGATGCAGTAATTACCTTATTAATGAAATATTAACATAATTGATATTATAAATACCCAAATAAATGAAATTTGGGACCTTTTATGACTTACACTAATTTTCAAGGTTAATATAACATATTAGGGTTGGTTATATAAATTGTTTTCGAAGTAATAATGATGTTATGAATTTGTCAAAAACAAAATACCAAATAGTGGAAAAATTGAGTTAAAAGAGTTTTTAAAGAAAATATTATATTATTAATTGATATTATATTCCTAAAAATCTAAGGTTCGGCCAAAAGACTTATATAATAATATATTTGACATTAAGGAACCAATTAGGGTTATATTGGCAGTTTATAGTAAGTTTATTAACCATATAGTGTAAGAATACAAGAAGACAAGGTAAAAGTTAAATTATTTAACTTAAAGATAAATCTAAATGATAAGGTTAAAATGGTAACCTAAACATGTCTAAATCCTATTGGTTGAGAGGATTTCGACCCATCCCCACCCTATCCTCTGAATAAGTCACTTTGTAGCCATTATAAACTGAATATGAATTTATTATAAATTAATATTTTTAGGTTTCCAAAGGTGCCCCTCTCCTCCCTTATAAAAGAGAACATCCTCACTCTCCTCATAACACAATTTTGATCCTTCAAGCTCGGAAAACCCCTGCCCATTTATCTTCTCAAAATCTGTAGTCATATAATATAGTTTCTGGTCTTCTCAAAATACCAACTCTAGTTCCCTAAGAGGACTTTAAAAGAGACATGTCAAGGAAGAGGTAATCTCTTCTACCGATTCTTTCATGTTTCTTTTTTCTTATACGTCCTCTTCTTTATTTGTTTCATTATAAAGTAATAACATCAGTATCACTAATATGCTGATATGTTATTATAAATATTAAACAACCCTATTTAACCTTCTATCTGTCCTATGGAAAAAAGAAACCACCGTGCGTGCGTACATACAGAATACTGTCTCCACGCCGTAGTGTAATCTGTTTTCCACCACCACCTTACATGGATGGGTATAATAGTGTTAAGAAATAACTATATATGATTATTATAACATGATACTGATTCTGAAATTTTATATAATCAACTCCAATTCCATTCATATAATTATGGGAACGATATCGTCACTCGTGCGTACGTACGCCCTACTATCTTCATGATGTGATGTGACTCGTTCTACATAAATTTCATTGAATAATGATTATATAAATGAATTGAATGAATAAATATGATATATGTTACACTAATAACATTATTTTAATGAGGTATCTATAACCTAAAAAGACGAAAAAGAATCTATTGAACAAAACATGCATGAAAACATAATGCAATGAACACTCGATTAACAAGTATTAATGAAATTTTACAAATAAGAAGATAAGAATATGGCCATATATGATATCATAACAATGAATATGAATCTGTAATAAGTCAATGACACTATTTAAATCATTATACAGGAGGTTCAGATACGTACAAAGTATATCGGACCTAAGGTAAGGGAAAATCTCGTAATCTCATTTTTATACGAGGTTGATTATACTTCAGAATTTACTAGGGTATATTTATCATCCACATCCATGTTTCCTCAATATGTAATATTATTTATATCCTCCTAAAATTTTTTAAATCCAATTTTACCTATTGGTGAATTTTAGTAAAACATATGAAAGGAATCTTTTGTTGTTTTCAGTACGAGATACTTTTTGACTTTTCTGGAAAAAGTATTAGAAGAATGATTTTTTTAACTTATATGGCATGAATGGATTTTTATGATTTCATAGAGCATTATTTCCATGAAGATTCCTTTACAAGTTTTCAAGTTTATTTTTAATTAAATTCTTTTACTTTAAAATTTTATGAAATGTTAAGAAAGGAAAAATCTTTTTGAAGTAGAAAGGATATTTTCCTCAAGAATGGAGTTCAATTGTTTAATCAAAATAATTTTCCATCTAAGATAATATAGGGTTATGTTTATATCCGTATTTTTAAATTGATTTGATTATGTTATTATGGAATTCTTTTTATGAAGTCCTTTTATCTTATATGGATTATGTTATTGTTGCATGATTTTTAAGAATCCCATTTTTATTACATGGGTTATTCTATGATTTATGATTTATGATTTTGTGGAACACATAAGAATGGTTTCATTATGATAAGGGTGGGACATATATCTCCCTCCAATTCATAGGGTAAAGATTTATATCTCATGAGATAGACATGGATGGAATGACAAGTTCATCCAGTTCAGTGATACAGGACTAGAACGAGCAGTGAACTCAGTTCAAAAATGGACTTTGTCTGCTATTATAGTCATGGCAGTGAGTCTTGACTAATATGAAATGCTTTTCTATGATTATGTGTGTATGACACAAATTTTAATGTTTTATGTTATGATTATTGGGATTATATTTCACTACTATGATTTATCCCACGTTATGATATTATGATCTCTTTTACAGGTTAAGATTTTCAAAATGTTATGTTCTTATGAATATGATATGATTAATATTTCCTTTTTTAACCCTTACTAAGCATTTGAGATCCCCCTTTTGTATGTTTTCTTTTCCCCAGGTCAGAAACAATGGTAATAAGTTGGATATTTTAAAAGGGACTTTAGATATGATATAATAAACGGGAGACAATGTAGATGCATTATGAACTAGTTGTTTATGTTTCCTAGTTTCTAAAGACACTATACCAATACGGTCATATCATGGTTTTGTTATATATTGTAATAAGTATGTTTCAATTCTGAAGTAATAACAATGTATGTAAAGTATTGGTCATTATATTGATAATTTTGTTTTCATTGCAACAAGGGTTTGGATTTATCCTATGATTTTCTTGTTTTAAAGGGGGTAGCTACTGAAATGAAAATTCAGAAAATACCACTACACAATACTCAATTGAATAGTAAATTTGCGGAAATTAATTAGTAAAATTATTGTTATAAAAAAACAAATACAAAGGAATCGATGTATACTGTGAATTGCATTGAGAATCAGACATTTTTTACAATGGTGTGTGAATTTCAATAAGTTTTGCATCCTTTTACTATTATAGTGGATAAATGTGTACCTTATGAACACCTTTACAAAGTTTTTCAACTCATTTCCCAAATTTTTGTGCATTTTGATCAATTTTGTATATCAAATCACAAGCAGTAGTGAAACGTTTATCCACTAGATAACCACAAACAACCACATTAATCATGTCATGACACATAGTAAAATGCCCCAAAAATATGTACAAAACTAGCAATTAGCCACTAATATATTGGTATGGGAAATTAAAAAAATTATGAATATTTCCAAATATCTATAAATGGTCTATCTTAATTACTATTAAATATAAAGAATATCTTTTATAGTGGATGTAATACATATGTTAAGGTAACCATTATCTAAAAAGACTCTTTCAATATCATTATAGCCTTTTATAGTGGTATGAATATATTATAACATCTATGTGGCTTCACCATTAAGATAAAAATGGAATACCATATGTTTTATAGTTTCCTTAAACACACCCTGGTGATTCATGGTGGAGAACATAATTTGGAACACCATATATTTTTTTATAGATCATTCTAAGGAAGACAATGGAGTTTTTGGAGGAGGTGGTTAAGACTAAATCTAAACTAATTTTGGACACCTATTTATTGATTTAGATGTACACAGGTTGGTACTTTATAATTTGTTATAACCAATTAATTTATGTTCCAATAATTTTATTCTATTATTTCATGTTTTTTATTAGGTATACAAATATTTTGGATAAAAATATTGAGGTAATTATAAAATATGTTCTTTATTTTTGGATCATGAATATATCTTAAAATAATATTATGTATGTTTTTTTTAATTTATGGCATCACTTAAGGGAACATACCTTTGAATAATCCTGTTGAGTAATGAATGCAAGCAACATTATTGGTTACAAATTTTTTTTCAACTCATAATAAACATGAATGTAAAATTTTTTAAATATATTAGGAAAATATAAATATAAAATAAAAAGAACCAACAAAATAAAAAAATTGAAAATTAGGATACAATGTTAAAATTGGATAAATTTCAATTTAAGTGACCAAGTGGAAGGTGTTTTAATATATTAGCTCAGAAAAACATTATTAGTCTTGTTTATTTGATCAATAAAACCCTATATACCAAATTTAATATCAATTAAAATCATCTATATAAACATGGTATATCATATATCAATTGAATATTTATATATTTTCAAATAAATAGAAAGATAATATAAAATAAAAAAATTAATTAATTAAGAGAAAAATTTATATCTATTAGAAAATGAAATAATGGTAGATACCATGAAAATTGTTTTTAAATAATTATTCAATTATAAAGTATTTAAAATAGATTTAAATTCACTAGGTTAGTAAATATGTCATAACATAGGTAATATTCCAAGGAAGTGAAGGATTAGTCATTCCTAAATTGATTGATCTTTCACTTTCTTGAGAAATGACCATAGTAATGCTATATTACACCACTAATGTATTTAAATCAAATTTTTTGTCTTTTAAAACATGAAATTTTGTTAGAATAAACTATTATAAGAACGAATCCTATAGATCCTCAATGTGAAACTCATGAAAATTAATAAAATAATAAAATCTAACCAATCATTAGCCACATGTGGTGTGTTTGCTCGAAAAGATTATTGACCACTACCCTAAAAATGAATCAGAACTATAGGGACCACCCAATGATTGACATAATAGACCTCATCTACCCTAACTCTCAATTAAATAATTAGTGAAGAATTATAAAAGACCCTAAAACCAATATCAATTTCTCAAGTTAAATTCTTACAAACTAAGGGAGGTGGTTGGATAACTCTTATATGTTGTATATATTTTTAGGATGAAATAAAATGAATTTTTTAAATGGAATCGACACAATATAATATTAAAATCACTTTTCACTCATATCTATAATGTATGTAAACTATATATTCTTCTCTACAAGCCCAAATACATTCTCGTTTTTACTCAAAAAAGATCATATTCCCTGACCTTCCATGCTAGTATATTATAGATAAAACCATAACGGTTTCACTATATTGATAATTCATTAGGTCCATATGATAACAATAATGGATATTCAAATTCTTTAATAATATTATAATTATTATACACCTACATTTATTTTTTAACTATCCTAATATGATAAACTTATATTCATAGTATAATACATCAAAGAGCCATCATAATATCTAAAATAGTGTAAATACTACAAAGTTTTAATTATATATTTGATACCACTATAAAATGATCCATCTCTATTAGGACACTATCAAGGTAATTGATGAGATATGGTGTTCCTATAAATTCCTTCCTCCAATAATATTGGGGTTTCTAACTAGTATCTAAGAAATACATATCCCTACATTAAAAAAATCACAACCTTCATATAAAACTCTAATAATAGGTAAAATAAAACCAAATGTGTGATAATTATCAATCCATAAGTAATAATATGTTCAATATAATGTGAATCACACAAGAAAATGTCTTATTATTTTTTTCTAATATGGGAGAAATAAAATTTACTAAAAATGCTTCCTTTAATGTAATATAAAATTAAAAGAAAAAAATATTTTTAATGAAACAAGTTTCTTACATTTTGGAATAGTAAAAATATCACGAGTTACAACAATACCATTGAGACATATAAAAATGTTTTCATTGTCCCAAGAGTACTAACATGTAGGTACCACTTTAATTTTTAGTGTAAATACCCAATTTATTCATCCCAAGTATGATAATATTCATAATTCAATGTAAAATGTTGATGCAGTTAATTATTTAATAGAAATTCAATACAACTTTCTCACTATCCCAACCATAACCATGTAATATATTATATTATCTTTTCCCATAACTCATCATATATAAGTCACTCACTACAATAAAAAAAGGTAAATGTTGCTAGTAGAAATACACATCAAACGTAGTATAAAAAATTGATCACTTTAGAGGAGAAGAATTTGTGACAGATCATCTCATATTATATTCATACATATCTTGAAAAAAACATCATATTTTATATAGAAATGATGAACCTATCACTCTTTACTTATTTATTAGTTAAAAAATTGAATAAAGTATAAGTCGAATGGTTAATCACCACTTATACACACCAAATATCATCAAGTGGTAGGGTGTTAGAAGTGATAGGCATGTCAGTATCATTACATGTGGATTTCATTCATATAATAGAATCAAATACATATATCATGCTAAATCATATTTACCAATCAAAAAGGATATCTCATAATCTTACTCAATAACATCCCATTTGAATCTAATATTGTAAGGAATTACAGAAAAATGGTACACTAATATACTTTTTATACATCCCATTATATAATTATAGTTTCCCATCAATCCATATGAGATATCAATAGGTAATCAAGCTACATAGATAGTCTTATGTAAATTTATTTGGGCATATTTCACTTGAAAACCCATAAATGATGTATTGGCCCCATAATTATGTCCCCCAAAATTCTCCACACATTAATCACAGAACCAAGATCCCATTATGGGATAAACTATATCAAACTCAATACCCTATCAATGATACAATCCTTATTAAATTAATTCATGGGTAATGAAATTTATTGTTATTTTTTATTTGAAATTGGAAATAATAATGGATGTATAAAAGTAAAATAGATTTATAAAAACATTATTATGGTTGATAATATCAAGGAACTTGATATAATTCCCAAAACATGAGACCCAAAACGGGTCACCACATAGCCTCAAGCACATTTATGGATCATGAAATCTTGGTTTCTTATGATAATGTATACAACATAATAATTTAGGAATGAGATTCCATTATATATTACTATCTAATATATCTAAATTAAAATATAGTATTCATTACAATCAGAAATATATTTATAGAAACACTGAAAAATAATAAAAGAACTAATAACAATTTAAATTAATATAATTAAGTAAATACTTGACATACAAAGGAAAACAACTCACACTTATCTATCCTAGATATCCAAATTAATTCATAAATTTTTGTTCAAATATAGTTACATCCATAATTGAAAATAACATTTATATCCATTATTGAAACACATAAAAGTTTTATCTTTTCCTATATCAATCATGAAAACATATGCACACACCGAGATGTGTGGGTAGATGTGAGAAACACTTTACTCAGAAAGATTTCCCGGAATCACTGTCATATATTACCATGTATAAAAACCATGTAACCAATTCTATTTGGTAAAAAAATAAGTAATTTTTAGATTAATTGTCTACAAAAACACTTTAGAAGCAAGAAACCAAAATTATAGAATGCTTTACATGAGAACCCACATTTTCATAATTTTTGGTATCTTATGAAATATCAAAAAAAACCATGAAAATAATAAAAAAATAAAATATTATCATATTATAGCTACTCTAATTCACCGTATGATTGATGAATCCATATGGTTCTTAACACCCTAACCATGGTGTGTTGGATCATGCCTCTATACTAATTACTAACCTATAAAACCCAAATTCTCAGGTCTTTAAATTAGTTACATTCCTTAATGTTTTCCCATATCAAATTCATAAAATAAACACATAATAAATTCTATTCCAATTTGATATAAAAAATCTGATTTTTCACAAATCAAATACAACAATTTTGAAAACACAAAACTCATTATTTTCCCCAAGAAATTTCTTTTCCAATTTATCATATTCTAGATAAGACATCATTTAATAAAATAAATTTTACATATATGTTTGATAAAAAATTATTTTACAAAAATTAATTAAAAATCATATCAATCAAAAATAAATGAATCAAACCAACAAATATAGGAATAGGATCCACCTACATTGTTTTTATTCTTTTAAATTTAAGAAATTCATGAGTTTATGAACATAATTATGATCTAGAGAATTCTGTCATCAAGATTCATTGATAATTCATGCATATTAGACTGAATGAACCCAACCAACCAATTGAATAGTATTTTTAGGATTCATAAAAATTTGGAATGGGCCTCATGTATTTCTAAAGATTAGAGTACATGGATTCCAGTTACTCGAACGACCCTATGTCATTCAGCCCAGCCTTGTTCAAAAAATTCAAAATTCCATATTATCACATTTTTTTAGATAAATTTAATAAATTTTGATTTTGATCCGTTAAGAGGATTATATTATAAATTAATCATTTCCATAATAATCTGGAATAACTTTATAAATAACCATGATATCATATCCAACCTACCAATATCTAATCACTTTTTTCTAACACTTCCATTATCATCAATAAAGAATATATATAGAGAGAGATATATATAATAAAGAGGGATATAATATATGAAAACCCTCTATTTATAACCTCTCTCTACCATTATAAATATTTCATAGAATACAACCACTATAAACAAGGAAAAACAATTTTCTCTCCACCATTGTAATTCCTCCATCTCCTCAAAATCTCTATTATTTTCTACCTTTTAATCATAATAATATCTATGGTTTCAATGTAATTATAAATCCTCTAATTACACATAATAAAATGAAATGTAGTCATTACCAAAATAAAAAATCATTAATTAATTTCCATGTGAAATTATAAATTTATATCCCTTAATTATATAATGAATTATTCTAAGAATAATTCTATTTTCCATGGAAAAACTCATTAATATATTTAATTAAGAATAACTATTCATCCATTAATTAAACCATAAAATCATGTTTTTTACCATTATCCACAATATAATACTTTTTATCTATGAGAATTTACTATTTATCTTTCATGAAAAAATATATAGTCATTTCTGTTGAATGTGATATTCTTACTCTTTTGTTTTATCCTGAACAAGATCATATTTCTACAACAATTTAATTAATAGGATAAATTTTAGATCACTTATATATTTATTATATTGAAAATCAACACCAAAATTTCCACAAAAGTCCTATCTAGTTATAAATCAATATATCTCTACCATGGAACATTAGGTGGTTCTAGTTGTTATATATTTAACTATGAAACATAAAATACAACTTGCATGAAACCATATATCATGGAAACTAAAAGAGTCACATATTTAATTCACTATAATATTTCAAATGGCCTCACATTTTTTGTTTCCATATTTTATTTCTTCCCTAGTAATCGATTTCCCCATCATAGTGACACTAGTAAAAAGACTCAATCCCTAACCATAAACTCCATTGGTCATCATCATCAGTCAAAAAAATACTTTTATTGTGTCAGATTTATCATTAATATCTTCCAAGTAATTTATATATAATCATTCATATATTTCCTATTCTAATCCCATGGAGATACCTCTCTACCATCTTTCCCCAACATAATATAAATTGACATGAGATTTTATGAAGTGATGAAAACGGATCTATATGAATCAAAAATTGATAACTATTATCATAAAAACTTTACACCAAATAAATATAATCTTACCATGATCTCCCACAATCTAGTACATAGTCTCAAACTTTTCATCCAATGATTGTATGGTTTATTATGATTGTACATTTCTATATGATATGAGTTACTCTTCTTCAACTGTGTACTCATCACCTTTTATAAAACACTGGAAAACCTAGATGTAAAATAAGGATATAAATCTTAAAAAATAGTTTAAGTAATTTAATGAAAAAATATTATTCCCTTCATATATAACCTGACCATGTATTATATTAAAATTTATCCAACATTGGTAAAAGATAAATAAATTTTTTAATCCATTGTTCAATCAAATATGTATCATTTTTTTCATAGTGACCTCATTAAACTAACAAAATATATAAAATTATTCTGCCTTATCTATTTCATAATAGGTGAAGGTTATAAAATTCAAATAGGTAACTAATTATCATCTTTAAATTGTTGATAAATAAAACATAGAGACACAAAATCTGTTATTTCTTTATTCATTCATACCCACTATAACTGATATCTAATATCAAAATAAAAATTTATTAATATGAGATAAACTGCCTAACTATAGTTATCAAATTATTTTATAACCACTTAATTTAACCATGAATTATCCACCATTAAATCCAGCAAATATATTATAAAATTATCTATTAGAGACTACCCATCAATGGTATCCCAAAAAGTAAGGGTTTCTCTAATATTTGTGCATTTGGTATCATAGTTTTTTCCACTTTACTTAATCGAAATGCATAAAAGTAAACTAAATATATAATATCATTCACATTCTCACCTCATGAGATTAAAAATAAATACATATTTACAATCTCATTAACTAATAATGGCCTTTTTATTCCTTCACCTCTTTAGTCTTCCTACTCATTGCATCTGCTAAAACAATACCCTTTCCTAACATATAAAATATCTCAAAAAGTATAGATATTCAACCAAAATTATTTTCCTCCACTATAAGTCCAACTAATAGAAAATATAAATAAAAAATTTGTGAACATAATACACCAAAAACACCATCCTAAACTTGTTTTTCCTAAAATTCTTCTAATCATGATGAAATACCACCAACTACACATCATGCACTACGTATTTCTTCTAATGTGGTTATAATAATCCTGACCTATATGCCACAACATTATCCCCTTATGTGAGAACAGATCCAAAAATAACTCCAAATTCATTTAAATGTACTAAATACACTTTATTCATTTTAGGTATGATCAATATCTGAGAAAAGATAAAAAAAATAAAACTCATCAATGTCTTTTTAGAACATCTCACCCCACTCAATCTTCATATCCTTCCCAGTATATGACACCATTGGTGCTGATAGTTTTGAACATTCTTGAATGAAGTGATATAATATCTTTCAAATCTATGAAATATCCGGATTTCAAGAACATTATTGTGCTACTCCTAAGACATCCTTATTACCACTTACTCTATATTAATAAAAACATCATTCATACATGTCCAAATAAATTCACCTATTGAATCCAAAACATGTATTTGGATAACTCTCCATACGATGAGATTTTCTCCAATATCTATAAAAGAACCCTCAAATGTATTTCAAGATATTATATTATACCAAGTTAAACAATATATATTCTAAAAACAACAAAACAAAAAAGTAAATTAGTTTTTAAAATATAACATTCATCAACGAGAGAAAAATAGAAAGAAAAATGGTAACCCCAAAGAAATTGACCAAAAACTCATAATGTTTGTAACTTGTCAAAAAGTCATTTTTTTAATTTACTCTCTATCTTGAAACTAAATTATTGATAATAAAACCATAAAAAATCATTAAAAGAAACATATATGGCTTAAATTAATCAAAAAATCATCAATGAATTGTATGGGGAATTTTTTCCCTTATAACCTAATTCATATTCTGGTAATAGATTTATAATCACATTTTATCATTATCCTTATTAGATAATTGGACTAGTTCCACCCACACATGTTCTAATAAATACCTTTTATTCCAAATATTCTAACAGTGTCTTCAGTTTTCATAGATCCATGGGAACCGTGATATATGAAGGTAATGATATTATACTTATTTTAGGAAACTTGTTAATTGATAACTTCATGTTTCTCTCAAACAAAATAAAACAAATATTCATGAAACACATACAATAAATTGTTTAAAATCATTGGAAACGAGGGTTGATATTTTGATTCTAATGATCTAATAATAAACCAAACTATCTAGCATATTAAATCATGAATTTTTCAAATAAAATGTAATATTAAAATCACATGAATGCCCCAAATCCACTAAAAATAATGAACACTCTAATCAGTTAATATAAAATAAGATATATAACCATAGTAGTCAATATGATATTTAAGAACTTCCATCATATCCATTCATATTATGTTTTCATATGTGCTCATATATAAGACAAAAATTTCCCAAAATAATTTTCTACCACTATTAATAAGGAATAAAAAAATATATTTAAATACTTATTGAACAATTACTCCATGAGGTGTTTTATTATTCATAGAAGATTGAATCAATTACTTTTTCCAAATTAACTATCCTAATACCCTTAAACATATGAATAAATGATATAACTCAGTATCAAACCTAGAATATATCATAATAGAAAAAATAAAAATGGAACCTAAAACTATCATTATTCCTACTTATATAAATATAAGAACATGATATACAATAAAAAATTACCCTTTGATGTTATAAATATGTCATTGCCAAGTGTTACTATATATCATAACCTATGAAATTAATCTAAATTTAGTTATTCTCTAGAAAATAATCCTTGTTCTATGAATCTTATAAAAACAACTACAACTAGATTCTTTCCAAAACATCTATAACTATCTAAGCTTCTCACATCGATGACATGTTATAGGTTTATTAGGGAAACCCCTCTCAGCATATTCCATTCAACAAAACAAATAAAACCAATATTCCCCCTACCATAAGATAAATCCAAGCACTCTAATTTCTTCACATTAAACCCTTTATAGAATTCATTCTACTTCATTTTATGTTCACTAAAAATACTATTATTACTATATCAAATAAGAACATTTATGGAACTATGAAAATCTTTAATGACTGCTTCCACCATAGCCACTTTATTCACTATCATCACATGGTTTGGTAGGTCCAACAAGATAATATTTGATATAAAATCTAGTCAAATAGATATCTTTAACCATCTAGAACAAATTTTATCATTTATAATTCAATCAGGTGAAAAGAATCCCATATACATAAAACAATCTGTATACTCCTACGACATCATATTCCCTTACTATAACTCAAGGAACTAACATAATTTCCTAACCTTTAAATTCTATGTGTAAAATTACTGACTAAAAAAATTCTAACATTTAACCCATGTTAGATCCATGTATATATTTTCTTCAAATATAATCTCCTAAAATATATGAGTTTGTCCCTATAGTATATAAATAGTGAATTTCACCATCAACATCTTTGGATTATAGTGGAAATTGATGATTCAACTGTTTATTTCCAACCAATATTCAGAGTATAATACTCCACATTCTTATCTAAATATAGGTGGATTTTTCTTTTATCATTATAATGCGTGGTTTACTTTAATTATTCACTCTTTTATTAATTCTTATACCTTATTACTAAATCACTTGAACAAATGAATTATAGTGTTCCGGAATTATTTTTTGTTACCAACTCCTTACTCAATAGTAGTATCACTACATTAAGAATTTAAAATATTTTCTTAAAAAAATAATCGGATTCTCTCTATAAAAAACACATATTTAAAAAATAAAAGAGTTTTAAAAACTCCAAACATTGAAAATTTTCAAGATATTTGTGTATCTATTCACCTTTCAATGATTCATTCACTTTAAGTTCACAAAAAGTAATCACAGATTCATAATCCATATTTCTTTACCAAAATAAAATCATTTTAGAGACCATTAGAAAGCATTTTCAAAACCACGTCTAGGTGATAAAATAATTTTCACAAATTCTATGTAAATGTTTTTCATCTCTATTGATGGCTCTCATGATACAATATTACAAAACACATCTCAAACCATAATGATCATTGAAAACTAATGGTACAAAATCCTATAAGAGATTCTCTAATCACTTATCATACTTGGGAACCCTGGAGACTCATGTTTCTCAATAAAGAAGGTATTTGGGGCTTATTATTGGAAACTATTGATATATAACAATATTCATCTTCATTATTATCATAATTCTCAAGACTCTCCATTATACCAATTATTGTAATAATATTTTTTAATTCCCTACACCCAAAATGAGAGAAATAAACCAAAACACTACATGACCTAAAATATGTTCCATCATCAACGAAGGCTATAAACTAGTTTTAAGGGATATAACATAATCATTATTAATTGATTTTATTTCAAATGAAATCATAAAATATAATTAAATCTAAAGGACAATTTTATCGAAACCAAAATCATCTTTATATTCAACTTTAGAATGAAATAATATACAATCAATACTTTAAATACAAGATAACTAATTCAATATATAATACAAAATAGTAGATTACTAAAAATTATCTATCCTAGATGTCAAAAGTCAACTAACGATGTACAAATGACCACTACTATGTACCTCTATAAATATAAATCCTATTATAAATTTTTTAAGGATAAGGTTTTATTTGTTCTTTCCCACATCATCAAAACAACATCGATATGTATACCGACATGTGTGAGAAAGGCTGATTAATGATTTACATAGTTTTATTTACCTAAAACACTCCCATATATTAGTATGATTGATTTATCCCAAACCATGTAAAAAATGCTATTTGGAAAACAAATAATAAATATTTATACTATGTTTCCATGAAAATTTTTTTGGACATTATATGGAAAATTTTATAAATATTCAAAAATAATACACATTTCTTTAATTTTAAGCATCATAATTGTCAAAATGAAGAGACCATGAAACTAAGAATAAATCAAACCTAATATGATCATAGTAAACTTGAAGTGAATTATCACCGACCCAAATGAATTTATATTGTTCATACCACCCCAACAATGGTGTGACAAACCATGAATCTATAGTTACTACCAACCTATGGAAACCCAATTCTCATACTTCTAAAATATTTCAATTCCATTACATTCTCCCATGAGAAATTCATAGAATTGACATATATTAAATTTAATTCCTATTTAAGGTAAAAAAATAATATTTTTTACAAATTGAATCACCTAATTTTAAAAACCCTATATTCTTTATTTTTATAAAAAAATCATTTTCCTTTTATCATAACCTAGATAAACCACCATTTTATCAAGTCAATTTCCCTTGATTGTAAGAAAAAAAATAAATTTTAAACCATGTAACTAATTATTATATAAATCACTATTTAATTAATCATATCCAAACATAAAACAATTATATCCACCTACCTTATATACTTTCTTCGAAAATTCCATAAATTATTGAGATAAGGACCATATGGAATATCTATCATTTTATATAATAAATATTCTTCTATAAAAAATATACCTTAAAAAATAAATAAAACAATTCATTTAAAGGGGATTGGCATAGAATGTCCATATTTGAAATGGACAATGTAATTTTTGCATGGATCCTATATAACTCTCAATATTGTGGTATATACACTCTAATAAGTGGCATAACCCCCATTCCATTTTTCATAGCCATGTTCCAAAAGTTTGAAACTTATATTAATTCCTTTTAGGGAGATAAAAATGAATATATATATATATATATATATATCTTTTGGGATATAAAGATAAGTTATATTACAAATTAATCATTTTCTTAATAATCTATCATATATCTATAAAATTAAACAATTTATCAGTCATACATACAAACCACCAATATCTAGTCACCTTTTTCCAACACTCGCACCACCACCAATAGAGAATATAAATATTGTTAAAAGAGTGGGGATATGATAATGAAATCCTATATTTATAATGCCTATATGTTATTACAAATACACTGTGGAAGACCATTGTCCTAAATAAATGAAAAATATTTATCCTTTCCCAATCACAATTTATCCCTCCCTCCTCTATAATTATATAGTCAAATATCTATACTTATTGTAATATTATATATATAATATCCATGGTATTAACATCCCTCTAAATCCTTTAATAAAAAAATAATTTCTAATTCATTAATTCCTATAATTAAGATCCTTTAATTATTTTCCATGTCACCTGACAAATAAATTTCTCTTAATTAATAAGGATTAATTATAAGGATAAATCCATTTCTCATGAAAAAGAAAGAATAATAAATGAACTAAATAATATTTCTATGATTTTTAAATAAAATAAAAATGCATAAATGTTATAAGGATTATAAAAAAAATGGATGATTGAAGGGAGATAAAAAAGAAGATATAAAATAATGCCCATTTTGATAATAAACGTTCCATTGTAGTGTTCCACCAATTTTCATGATATATTTTTTAGCATTTTATAGGAGATAACATGACCCTGTAAATTTGTTTCACAATTTTTAGTGATGGTAAGAGGTATAAAAAATTATTCTTTAAAAAAATATATTAATTCACTATTTTTAAGAAAGTGACATAGAAATTAAACTTTGGAAGATATTTAGTCATTTAACTTGAAATGTTATTGTGTGATTGTGTTTTAATGGAAGAATAATATATTTTTTTGTATATAATGGAAATAATTAGGCTAAAATATTAAGTGATTAATAATATAAATATATAAGTGATTGATTTTTATCACTTCAGGAGAATAATTTATGATTGGAAAATTTTGGTTCCAAAGAAATATTTTCTTATCATAATTTAAATGTGGAATAATCTTCCCCATGATAGTAAAAATTTATAAAGGCCATATAGTTAAATATGAATAAATTGGATATCAAATAAGAAATTAAAAGAACATATCTAATGAAAAATCATGTAAGAAATGAGATTTTCATAAATAATAACTGAAATTTTCAAAGAAAATATTTTATGAAGAGGGATGATAGGGACAAAAGATCATCCCATGGAGAAGAAAATCCAGATTTTAATTATATTTAGATGAATTATTAGTTCTTTATAGTTTATTAAAAATAAATTAAAGGTGCATTTGTAAAATAAACTCAAGGTCATCAAGTATTTTTACGTAAGATTAAAATTATAGCAGCACTTGAGTAACATAATATTTGGAGTAATATGCTTAAGAATATGAATGTATTTTTTGGTGATATGAATTAATAAAATCAATATATTTAAGATAAGATAAAAAATTATTGAGAAATTAGTTGATTAATGTTCCATGGTGTAATAAAACTCCTAAAAATTTCACAATACAAGCTCTATACAAAAGATAAATTCAAAAAATAGACCACTCAATTATTCAATTTAGGAAAGTGTAATGTTATTGATTCTGTTCAAGGATAAGTGTTTTATAAAAAAATATTGCATCTAAAATAAAATATGGATCATTATCAAGAATATTTTAATTTAAAAATCAATCAATTGTTTTTACTAAGATATTTTTTTTCAATAATTATACAAATAAAATGAATGATTGAGTCAACAATAGAAAATTTTTATGAGGTGGTTTTTAATTGGATATGATGCTAAATTATTTAATTATCAGATTTCAAACGTAATACAAATAGGAATAAAATTTAAGGAAAAAATAATGTAGTAGGAATCACTCATAAAATAACGAATTCATCTAAAAATAAATAAATTATTATGCTAAAATTAACATATATTGTCATAATATTTCTTTAATGATGATGTTTTAGTTTATTTCAACTAATTTTATTCCATGACATTTTTCAATTTTTTTAGGATATAATCAAGATTTTATGATGTGAGAAAAATGTAAAAGGGGCTAGATGAAAATCTCACTCATTATTAAATAAAAATTTTTAATTGGTATTGCCTTTACTATTATAATTTTCTAATTAAGGGTTTTTATTATAGGTTAAATATTTGTAGTGTAAAATATATCCATACATAAAATAATGTTTAAGAAAAAAATATTTAGTTTATTTCATATTATAAAAAAAATTCAAAAGGAGAAATAATGTGATCATATAATTATTATAGATTATCCAATGAATATAAATAATAATTATTATAAAAAATCACTCATGGAATAAAAAAGGGAAAAAAGTAGTTAAAACTTGTTAAAGTAAAACTAAAATTAGAAGAAAAATATATATATCACATGGATAGCCAATAAAGATTGTTCATCACATATGATGGAAAATTTCATTTTATAGAATAAACATAAATAGATATATCTCACTTCATGGTAATAATTTATTCAAGGGTGTACATGGTAGATCCTTAAAATAACATCATAGGTTAAAGGGGGTATCTTAAGATATAATAAAAACCATCCTGCTGATAAAATTAATTTCAAAGTGTTTTTGGAGTAAATAAGCGAGGTAGAAAACTATTTGAATGATAAATGGGATGATGACACATTTACTGATACATAAAAACAAGTAATCAAGGAAGAGTGTTTTTTGGAAGAATAATGGGAGTTATAAATAAGATAAAAATAAAAATGGTTGTGGAAAGAAGAAAAATATGACATATTTTTGTGATTATATAAGGGAGAAGATATTTTTTGGAAAAATAAACTTAATTATTGAGGATGGTTCTTACTTGTGTGAGTACAATTTCATTAGTTTCCTTATGGACTCCAACTTCTCAAACATATATATAGGTCCAGGAAAGGTTATAAGAGAGTACCCCAATCCTTTAGAACTATATTAATCGTTCTTAAAAACATCCTAGTATCAATTTAAGACATAGAAAATCATTTATTGGAAATGTTCCAGGTCGATGAGGAAATTATAGACTCTATAAAAACCCTCAATACTGATATAACCCTAGACCCTGATTTATTTTTGCGTTCCATTCCGTTTGTATCTTAGGATATGGTGAAATTTGATGTCATTAGTGTAATCCATTATTTATTCAAAGGAGGGTTTATTCGTAATTTTTTCTCTGCCGCGATTCTTGTTGGAATCCCAATGGTTAGAAATCCAAATAGATTTTGTCAACATTGGTATAAGATTTTTAAAATTATCTTATAATATCCCTTCATCTATTCTCATATATGGCTTTATAAATATTTGGTTCCATGTATATATGATGAAAAACTTGGTTTTATCCAAGGAAATAACATCTAAGGGATAGTTTTATTGTATTTTCAGATGATATAAGATCTAAATAGGTGGGTGTTTGGTTATAATATCATGATTAAAATTGATATAGAGAAGTCTTATAACATGATTTAATGGAGCGTCATCATCAATATCATAAAGAAATGTTGTTCATCTGAGTGGATCAATGACATTTTTTCCTATTACTTTTCTTCGAATTGGTTTTACATTTCTCTGACGGAGATTTTGTTTGGTTTTTGGAAATATATTAGGGGCCTCCAACAAGTTGACCATCTCTCACTAAGTCTCTTCAGCCTCACCCAACAAGTTCTCAATAGGAATAAAAATTCTAGAATCTAAAAACACTAATACATATGTATAGAGGATGGTATGTTTTAAGGGCATTTCTAATATATTATTTTCATATTGTATTATTTTTCTAATCAATTTAAGTGCAAACTCTATCCATAACATTATATTAATCATAAATTATTATAGTTTTAGGATTGGTCAAATCATCAACACTAACAATATTAATTACATAATTTCAAATTCCAGTTCTAGAATTAACACCATATTAATTGAGGAGACGTTAAGAATCTCAAAAATACCTATGTAATATCTTAGTTATCCACACTCTAATATAAGTATATTAATCCATCTCTTTGAGGGAACTTAAAAACAAATCATCAAATGGATTTGGAATTGGAAAACCATATTTCTCTCTTTTCAAAAGCGTATCAATTTGGTTAATAGTGAGATAACTTATATCCCAATTAATTCTCTCCCATTTTTCAAGAATATAAAGACTATTATTAAAAACATAGAATTTTTCCTCAACTCCTTTATCCAAGATTATCATTAAGAGGGTTGGAATCAATGGACTATTTTTTATAGGTTTGAAAAACCTATTAATAATGTGGGAATCAATATCAATAGAATATTGAAAAAAATTAAATGATTTCAAGCTATTAGGTATTGGGAGAAAATCATGGGGAAAATATTTGGGTCATGTTTATCAGGAAACAAATATTGGTATTCCCTACTTTGTTTTCTTAAAGGGTCCCAAGGATCCCATATCTAGCATGTCCTGTATGATAGTATAAATATTTTTTATGGTTACTCCCACTAGATTATTGAATGATTTGACATCACATTATAGATAGAAAACAGGGTAGGCCTCTTTTTCTACTTCCCCAGATTCCCAAATTTGGATCTAACATTTGGGCAAACCACAGCTTCCCCCCATCTCCTATAAGTGGTTCTCAATAATAAGTTGATAGACCATTACAACAATATTTATCTTGTTAATGAACAAGGATAAAACAATTTCATGTTATCCCCATCATGATACTTTAAATGAACTTATTTTTTTGGGAGATAACTCATTTTATTCCAATTCAGCAACATCTATCCATCAACATTTGGTGAATCATAATCCCCACTAATCTCAGTTTTCTGATAAGGAACCTCAAAAATTATTTTATCCTTATAGATACTCGCATAAAAAATAATTGCATTAAACTATCAAAAAAACACCTCTATTTAATGAATTAATGTTCCTAATTAACATTTAATATATTTATGGAATGGGATTGGACCTGTTTACTTTGGTCATATCTTGAGGAGGAAGTATGATGGCATTGAAACTATTAGATAAATTCTCTTGTATTGTATTAGTGTTTATACAAGTTTCATATTGAATGGTAAAGGATAAAGTAATCTATTTATGGTATGTTTTTTTTGTGGTATGGGATGCTAAGAATTTTTTACTCAATTAGGTAATCACCCCCAAAATCACATACCTTGATACCAAAATCCATGTGAAGTTTCAATCCCTTGGCATCCTCAATAAGGAATAAATACTTCCAAGTGTTTCTAATAATTTCATCCACAATGTTTTTGAAGCTAGTTACATGAATAGATAAACGTCTATAGGTTCATGGGTCTACTAGAAAGCTCCTAGGTAGGGACTTAAACTTAACAATGACTGATCATTCTTACAAGGTTTTATTCACAGAGTGGTATGGTTCATGTTAATCTGAGCTTATCTATCATTGATTTATTGATTTATATAGAGAGGGAAACTCACTTCAAGTAAAAGCTTAATCCATACTCTAGTATCATAATTTTTTATTAGAAAACATCGCCTTATACACTATATAATCTGACTCATCCATCCTTTTCAAATATATCTTGGCCCACCACATGAGTAATTAGAGAAACACATATATCACTAGAAAATTTCAACTTATTCTTTACATTGAAATATAGATCATATATACTTGGTGTGAGGGGAATATATTGGTATATCGTCAAGATTAAAATGGTCTAAATCAATGGACTTGAACATTTTCTAGATTTTAGGCTATTTATCGTAGGATTGTTTTAATATAAAACACGGGTATTTATAACACCCCAATATTTTATGAAAAATAATCTTTTTAATTTCATTGATGTCTTGTGTTGTACGCTACACCAAAAGGAGATTGTACTACACGCATCCCTGACTTGGCTTGCTTTACACGCAATCGCGACCTTCCACGATAGCGTGTGTTGTACACAATATCAAGTTTCACTAAACAACGATATGTTATTAAAATATTATATAAACTAGCCGTTATGAATAGTAATTCCCACTTTTTGAAATTTTATAAATTCTATCTTTCAAAATGGACTTCATTTTTGGATTCAAAATATCGAAATTAGCCTAGGGTGAATTTTTGGTATTTCTCTGAAAACATTCAATTTTTGATGAATAGTGAAAACACTAGGCTCCTATTTAAAAACCGAATTTTTATTTAAATAATTATTTATTTTATATAAATTTATTCTAGGTCAAAATTGATACATAATACCTATATAAGTTCAATGTAATTAAATGGATTCATTTTATAATAATTTTATATATATAAAAATTTTATTGAACTTTTTACCGTCTTTTACCCACTTTCTAGGAGAATTTGGAAATTCACATAAAACTTAATTTTACCTCTTCTGTGAGTGGAATTTCAAAAATACAAGAGACACGGTTAATATCAAGGACTAAAATGTGGTTCAATGAGATGAAAATAATTGTTGGTGAATAGTAACGTTTTACTTTTATTTACCATGGTTAAAAGTAAATAGGGTAATTAAAGATACAAATGATATTTTTATTAACATAACACATGTACTAATTCTATTTTATAAGTGTAATTCGACCTAAAAAAAACTTAGGAATAACATATTACCATTTAGGTCCACTTGGATTAGATTAGGACATTTATTATTAATTTATTTAATTAAGGGTTAAAATAGTTAAAATCAATGTTTAATAACTAAATCATTTTTAATATAGGGTAATACATATGATAAATTAGACTATAAATATGAATTAGAAAGATATAAATCTTTCCTACCTAATGGTAATTTATTTATAATTTTTAGACATTAAATAATTTATGTTATTTATGACACAATGGTGATGCAGTAATTACCTAAATAATGAAATACTAAAATAATTGATGTTATAAATACCCCAAAAAATTTAATTTGAGACTTTTTATGAATTAAACAAATTTTTTAGGTTAATATAACAGGTTATTATTGAATTAATTAACTTTTTTCAAAATAATCATGCTGTTATAATTTTCACAAAAATCCATTACAAAATAGTGTCAAAATTGACATAAAATAGTTATTAAAACAAATATTATATTATTAATTGTTATTATATTTCTAAAAATCTAAGGTTCGTCCAAGATACTTATATAATGATAGATGTATCATTAATGGACCACTTGGGGGTCTCTTGGATTTATATGGTATGTTTATTAACTATATAATATAAAAATACAAAGTGACATGGTAAATGTCAATCTAATTAACTATGAGTTAAAACTAATAGATAAGGTTAATATAATGACCAAAACCTATCTAAAATCTATTGGTTGAGATTATTTAGACCCATACCCACCTTAGTTTCGAAATAAATCAATTTGGAGCTATTAAAAAAATATGACTTTATTATAAAATAATATTTTATGTTTTTTCAAAGGTGCCCCTCTTCTCCCTTATAAAAAGGGCACCCCTTCCCTCTTCTCTTCACGCCTTTTTGAGCCTTGAAGCTCGGAAAACCCCTGCCATTTTCTCTTCTACAGTTCCCTAGCAAAATTCTGGAGGTTCTGGTCTTCTCACAAGACGAACTCTACTTCCTTAAGAGGAAGCTTAAAGGAGGTGCGTCGAAGAAGAGGTAATCTCTTCTTCCAATTCTCTCAAGTTTTTTTCTTCTTCTACTTATTCTTCTTTAGTTGTCTCATTATGAAGTAATAACATCAGTATTTATTATATACTGATATGTTATTATAAATATGAAACAACCTTATTTCACCTTCTATCCATCCTACGGAAAATGAAATCACCGTGCGTGCGTACGTACAGAATACCGTCTCCACGTCGTGGTGTAATCTATTTTCTACCACCACCTTTCTTGGATGGTTATAATGGTGTAAATAAATAACTATATATGATTATTTTAAAGTGATATGGATTCTGAAATATTATACATACACTTCAATACAATTCCACGATCATGGGAATGATATCATCGCTCGTACGTATGTACGGACTACCATCTCCACGACGTGATGAGATTCATTCTCCATGTTAACCATTCATGAATAATTATAAAGTATATATAATGAATAGTAATAAATATATGACATAATTATGATACTAGATTTATGTATATATATATGTATGTCATCTACTTAATTCCATTCAATTCAATAAGGAAATGAAAACAGCGTCCACGCGTACGTACGGCCTACCGTCTCCATGAACTGTGTATTTCATTCCATTTATCGATCTATCATATATATATGTATATGGTGAATATATATTATATATAGATAATTTTTTACATTAATTAATTATGTAAATCAGTATATAAGTAATAATATCAAGAAGAACAAGTCGAAGCATGTACGATAAATGAAACGATTTTACCCAAAATGTTGTTTTAACATGGAATTTACAAAAGAACGATTAATATAAAGTCATACGTGAACCATATATGTTATCATAACAATGAATATGATTGTGTAATAAGTTAATTACATTATTTAAATCATTATACAAGAGGTTCGGACACATGTAAAGCTTATCAAACCTAACGTAAAGGGAAAATTTCACAATCTCAATTTTTATCCGAGATTGATTATACTTCGATATTCACTAGGGAATATTTATCATCCACATCCATGTTTCTTCAATTTGTAATATTATTTATATCCTACTACAATTTTTTAAGTCCAATATTACCTATTGGGGAGTTTTTGGTAATGATATGAAAGGAATCTTCTGTCGTTTTCAGTACAAGGGTCTTTTTGAATTTTTATGGTTTTATAAAGCATTATTTTCATGAAGCTTCCTCCAAATGATTTCATGACTAATTTTAAAAAATATATTGTTATTTTAAAATTTAATGGTGTTTTGGGAAAAGAAATTGATTTTTAAGAAGAAAGGATATTTTCCTCAAGAATTCATCTCAAGTGTTTTATCAAAACCATTTTCCATCTAAGATTAAATTATTTCATATATGTATATTTCAAGTATAATGTCTCTATGATTTACATGGTTTCACTTTTATTAATATGAAATGACATCAGTTTGTTTTATATGGATTGTGTTATGATTAGATTATGTTTATTAAACCCATTTTATTCTTTGGGTTATGATGAATGAATTATGTTTATTTTGTGGCACAAGTAAGAATAATTTCATTTTGAGATGGGTGGACCAATATCTCCCTCCAATGCATTGGGTAAAGATTTATATCTCATGAGATAGACATGGCTGGTATGCTAAGTTAATCTGGTTCAGTAATACATGACTAGAACGGGGAGTGAACTCGATTCAGAAAGGGACTTTTTCCACTAATATGGTCTTCACATCAATGCCTTGGCTACTATAGAAATAATATCATGTTCTTAATGGTTTCCACAATTGCATGTTTTATTCCCATGCTATTTTAAAATGATTAATGTTTCTTTATGATCTATGCCTTATGTACTGCAATGTTTTATGTCGTTGCCCAAGATTTTGATGTTTAAATATTATTTTCATGTTTTTAAGTTCTAATGTATATGATTTGTTTTATTTTATACATGCTTAACCTTACTTATCATTTTGAGATCACCCTTTAAATGTTTACTTTTTCCTAGGATTTAAAGAAAGGTTTTAGGTAAGAAAACCAAAATGGGAAGATCTTTATGGGAGATGTTGAAGATCTTTCACCATGATTAGAAGATTACGTTCTGAGTTTCCAAAGACACTAAACTAATACGGTCCTTGTGTGCCTATTTTTTTTATGTATTAAGTATTCCGCAAATGTAATGTAATGTACATGTATGTCAGGCTTTGGATCTCTACAGTTTGTATCAGAGGAAAGGTTTAGTTAACCTTTGGAAACTAGGGTAGGAAAACTTTAGTGAGATCGCTATAGATATTTCTAAGGTATGTCTAGGGATGTCCCTAAGGTTATGTATATGAATATTTTATAGTCCTAGAATTATGATAATGATATTATAATTAAACCTAAGATGTTATATATCGAAGGTACTCCCCCTTTATTATGTTGTTTTCCCTAACATGATTTTTTCCTCTCACACTATTCTTTTTGGGTTTTAGACGATGGATGGAACCCGAAGGAACCGTGTTGATCAATGTAATGTACAATGTAATGATTGTCCTCCTGAACAAACCAATGTTATGGGAGATGAAGTGAAAAATCTTATTACTATACTTGCGCAAACTATAAATTATTCTAGACATCCAAATGAGCAGATAAGGGAACAATATTCTATTGAGCCCTTCATGAGGCAATGTCCTCCTTCTTTCAATGGGTCTTCTGATCCACTTGTTACTGAACAATGGATTAGTACCATTGATAAGATATTTTTCATACATCACTGTTCAGAACATGATAAATTCATTCTAGCTGTTTACCGTTTATAAGGTCAAGAAGACTAGTGGTGGACTCTAATTAAGAATAAAAGTCCCCAAGATGAAATTTAATCCATGGAATGGGACGAGTTCAAGAACTTGTTTTTCAATATGTACTTCCATCGTATTCCTCGAACAAAGATGGAAAAGGAGTTCCTTGAGCTTAAGAAAAAGTAGGATGAATCTGTTGTTATATACGAAGAAAATTTTACAAGGCTTGAAAGGCATGAATATGGATTTATCATCCAACCTGAAATTAAAGTTGATCGATTCTTCAGTGGATTAAAACCAAGTCTTCGAAGGGAATTTTCTATAAGAGACTTCAGTAGCTATGAAGAAATTGTTTGTTGTGATATCAAGGTAGAAATGGAAGTTGGTGTTACATATCCATCTCATGGTTTGGACAAGAAATGAAATATAGAGTTCAAGGAGAAATCTCAGAACAATGGTGAAAAGAATTTCGATGTTTCTTTATGCTCAAAGTGTGGGAAGAAGCATGGTGGAGATTGTCTTAAAGGGACTAGAAAATTTTTTATGTGTGGAAAATAAGTTCATCGAGCATCTGAGTGTCGATGTAATGGAAAAAGGGTTGCTAATGATGTGAATAAAGAAAATACTGCAGAGAATGCACCACCAACACTTAAATGCTTCAAGTGCAATGAAATGGGGCATTATGCTAATCAATTCCCTAATCCAAGGGTTAACGATGATCGACATGAGCAACCCCTTAAGGAAAAGGACAAAGGGAAGTCACATGCAATCACTATTGGAGATGTTGAATATGACAACAATGTGGTGGAATGATTAAGTGTTTATGTAATGGGATTCAAAAATAATGTTGTATATAGTATCATGGAATATTGGAATATTTATGTATTGGTCTATTGTGGTTTTCAATAATTTTATGGTTTCAGTAAACATGGAAAGTGATGGAGATATTTTTGGAAAGAAGATGATATGCGCATAATGAAGGGATAAGGAGAAAATTAAATGGTTGATGGTATTCATGAGCTCATGACTGATATAAGGACGAAGTTATATCATGTTTTGAGTATATAGAATTTTTTGATTTTGGTATATGGAAGGAGTTATCTTTCGACAGCATTCATGTTTTCACTAAGGTTCAATGAGTATTAATTTTTCAAGAGAATACATAGTTAAGGTATTCACATGATTGGAATGTGACCAACAAGATATATGAGGGATAAATGATGGTATTCTCATGCTTGTTATATGACCTTTTTAGTAATCGTTCTCTTTATACTATGAGTTGGGAAAAAAGTATTTTGGATAAGCCTAAAGATTCGAATGGATTATGTTCGACATAAGTTAGTATTGATTAAGGATAGAATTTTTTTTCGATATTACTGATAGAATGTTATAATAGTATAGTTTTAGAAAAAGGACAACCCGTAGGACGAGTGACAACTCGTCCCGTCGGACAAGGATGTTGGAATCAATCCCACAACCAAAGTGCGACATGGATTTATCACCTACCACTAGCCTACAGGAAGTCCTTGGTTAGTAGAAACCAGTTTTATTTTATTAAGTGCTATGATAGCTGAAGTATAAGTCCATTTTAGCAACCATATATGATTAATCTCAGCATATATGGACTCCTATATATTTAATAAATTTTTCTAAACTTTTTGCGATAGAAATAGATGGAATGACCTATCATTCTATCGCATAATCTGCTAACACATCACAGAAGACAAATTCAACTTCATTTCATTAAGAGATGAAGTGGAAATTGTTCGAGGCACGAGAAACAGTAATATGATACTGAAATAAAGTAAGTATTCTTTCTAATTCAAATTATTCAACTTTAGGGAAAAGATCATGAAAACAAAAAAAAATGTTGTCCTAGTGCTCTCATATCTGATGAATCGGATGGTAACTTAGATCATCAGAAATTTATGGCTTTTTTATTGTTTGATTTTTCATAGTCATGTCCTCTACCACTCTTCATCATAAGTTGATGGTTATATTTCTCTTCCATATCAATATTTTCACCTATGTTCTCATATGTGGAAACCCAGTGATTAGTTAATTTGGGTAACTATTACATTTCGTATGTTAGTTTTTAAAGTCAGGTGTTGGTATTCTATTTTAAGATGTGGGTTTCTATGAAATAAACATTCAAGTAGTAAACCATTTATAACCCCAACGAATTTCGAGGGCAAAATTCATTTTAAGGGGGTAGAATGTAACACCCTGAGATTTTATGAAAAATATTATTTATAAATTCATTGATGTCTTGTGTTGTACGCTACACCAAAAGGAGCTTGCACTACATACATCCCTGACTTGGTTTTCCTTACACGCAATCGCGACCTTCAACGATAGCATGTGTTGTACGCAATATCAAGTTTCACTAAACACCGATATGTTATTAAAATATTATATAAACTAGCCGTTATGAATAGTAATGCATAATTTTTGAAATTTTATAAATTTTATCTTTCAAAATGGACTTCATTTTTGGATTCAAAATATCCAAATTATCCAAGGGAGATGTTTTGGTATTTTTCTGAAAACTTTCAATTTTTGATGAATAGTGAAAACACTAGGTTACTATTTAAAAACCGATTTTTTATTTAAATAATTATTCATTTTATTTAAACTTATTTTAGGTCAAAACCGATACATAATACCTATATATGTTCAATGTAATTAATTGGATTCATTTTATAATAATTTTAGATATATAGAAATTTTATAGAACTTTTCACCGTCTTTTACCCACCTCCTAAGAGAATTTGGAAATTCACATAAAACTTAATTTTACCACTTCTATGAGTGAAATTTTGAAAATCCGAGAGACACGGTTAATATCAAGGAATAAAATTTGGTTCAATGAGATGAAAATAATTTTTGGTGAATAGTGCCTTTTTACTTTTATTTACCATGGTTAAAAGTAAATAGGGTAATTAAGGGTACAAATGCTATTATTGTTACCCTAACACATGTCCTAATTCTATTGGATAAGTGTAATTTGACGAAAAAAACCTTAGGAATAAAATATGACCATTTAGGTCCACTTGGATTAGATTAGGACATTTATTATTAATTTATTTAAAGAAGGGTTAAAATAGTTAAAATCAAAGTATAATAACGACATTATTTTTAATATAGGGTTATACATAAGATAAATTCGACTATAAATATTCATTACAAAGATAAAAATATTTCCTACTTAATGGTAGTTTATTTATAATTTTTATACATTAAATAATTTATGTTATCTATGACACAATGGTGATGCAGTAATTACCTAAATAATGAAATATTAAAATAATTGATGTTATAAATTCCCAAATAAAATTAATTTGAGACTTTTTATGAATTCCACAAATTTTATAGGTTAATATGACATGTTATTATTGAATTAATTAATTGTTTTCGAACTAATCATGCTGTTATGATTTTCAAAAAAATTCATTACCAAATAGTGTCAAAATTGACATAAACTAGTTTTTAAAACAAATATTATATTATTAATTGTTATTATAATCCTAAAAACCTAAGGTTCGGAAAATATACTTATATCATGATAGGTGTATCATTAATGGACCACTTGGGGGTTTCTTGGATTTATATGGTATGCTTATTAACTGTATAATAAAAAAATAGAAAGTGACATGGTAAATGTCAATCTAATTAATTGAGTTAAAACTAAAAAGATAAGGTTAATATAATGGCCCAAACCTATCTAAAATCCATTGGTTGTGAGTATTTAGACCCATTACACCTTATCTTCAAAATAAATCAATATGGATCATTTAAAACCGAATATGACTTTATAAAATAATATTTTATGTTTTTTCAAAGGTGCCCCTCTCCTCCCTTATAAAAAGGGAACCCCTTCCCTCTTCTCTTCACGCCCTTTTGAGACTTGAATCTCATCCAACCACTGACATTTTATCTTCTTCACTTCCCTATCAACATTTTGGAGGTTCTGGTCTTCTCAAAAGACCAACTCCACTTCCTTAAGAGGAAGCTTAAAGGAGGTGCGTCGAAGAAGAGGTAATCTCTTCTTCCAATTCTCTCATGTTTCTTTCTTATTATACTTATTCTTATTTAGTTGTCTCATTATGAAGTAATAACATAGGTATTACTTACATACTGATTTTTTATTGTAAATATGAAACATAATTATTTCACCTTCTATCGATCCTACGGAAAATGAAATCACCGCGCGTACGTACGTATGGAATACCATCTCCACGTCGTGGTGTAATCTTTTTTCGACCACCACCTTACTTGGATGGGTATAATGGTGTAAATAAATAATTATATATATGATTATTGTAAATTTATATTTATTATGAAATATTATACATACACTTCAATACAATTTCACGAGCATGGGAGTGATATCATCGCTCGTGCGTACGTACAAACTACCGTCTCCACAACGCGATGAGATTCATTCTCCATGTTAACCATTCATGAATGATTATAAAGTATATATAATGAATAATAATGAAATATATGACATACTAATGATACTGTATTTATGTATATATATATGTATGTCATATAATTAATTCCATTCAATTCAATAAGGAAACGAAAACAACGTTCATTCGTACGTACGGCCTACCATCTCCATGAACGGTGTATTTCATTCTATTTATCGATATATCATATATATATGTATATGATGAATATATATTATATATAAATCATTTTTTACATTTTGGAATTTTTTAAATCTGTATATAATTAATAATATCAAGAAGAACAAGTCGAAACATGTATGATAAATGAAATGATTTTACCTAAAATGTTGCTTTAACATGGAATTTACAAAAGAACGGGTAATATAAAGACATAAATAAACCATATATGATATCATAACAATGAATATGATTCTGTAATAAGTAAATGACATTATTTAAATCATTATACAAGAGTTTTAGACATGTACAAATCTTATTGGATCTAAGGTAAGGAAAAATTTCACAATCTCAATTTTTATCAGAGATTGTTTATACTTCGATATTCACTAGGGCATATTTATCATCCACATCCATGTTTCTTCAATGTGTAATATTATTTCTATCCTAATACAATTTTTTAAGTCCAATTTTAATTATTGGGGAGTTTTTGGTAAAGATATGAAAGGAATATTCTGTTGTTTTCAGTACGAGGTTCTTTTTGACTTTTTACGGTTTTATAAATCCTTATTTTCATGATGTTTCCTCCAAAAGATTTCATGAATAATTTTCAAAAAAAATATTTTTCTTTTAAAATTGCATGACATTTTTTAAAAATAAATTTATTTTGAAGAATAAAGGATATTTTCCTCAAGAATTCATCTCATGTTTTTTTATCAAAACCATTTTCTATCTAAGATGACATTATTTCATATGTGTATGTTTCATGTATAATGTCTCTATGATTTACATGGTTTCACTTTTATTATTATGAAATGATATCCATTTGTTTTATATGGATTATTTTATGATGGGATGATTTTTATGAAACCCATTTTATTCTTTGGGTTATGATGAATGAATTATGTTTATTTTGTGGCACAAGTAAGAATGATTTCATTATGAGATGGGTGGGACCTATATCTCCCTACAATGCATTGGGTAAAGATTTATATCTCATGAGATAGAAATGGTTGGAAGGGTTAGTTAATCTGGTTCAGTAATAGAGGATTGGAACGAGGAGTGAACTGGATTCAGAAAGAGACTTTGTCCACTAAGATGGTCTTGGAAGCAATGCCTTGGCTACTATGGAAATCATATCATGTGCTTAATGGTTTCCACAATCAAATGTTTCATTCCCATGCAATTTTATCATGATTAATGTTTCATTATGATCTATGCCTTATGTACTGCCATTTTTTATGTCATTTCCTATGATTTTGATGTTTAAAAAATATGTTCATGTTTTTAACTTCAAATGTATATGATTTGATTTATTTTATCCATGATTACCCTTTCTGAGAATTTGAGCTCACCCTTTATATGTTTTCTTTTCACCATGATTTAAAGAAAGGTTTTAGGTAAGAAAACCAAAAGGGGAAGATCTTTATGGGAGATGTTGATGATCTTTCACCATGATTAGAAGATTATGTTCCGATTTTCCAAAAACACTAAACTATTATGGTCCTTCTGTGTCTATTTTTGTTGTGTATTAAGAATTCTGCAAATGTAATGTAATTTCCATGTATGTCAGGTTTTGGGTCTCTACATTATTCCCTTGGTATTCACCACTTTAGGCTCCCTTAATTCATTCTCCCCTGTCTCTTCCTCCTCTCACCCTTTTTTTTAAATAAAATTTTAATTTTCTATAAGTTAGTGGATGTAATTGGTTTACTTATAAATGATTATTTCTTAAATTTGAAGGCTATAAGAATGTAAAAATTCACTAGATACAAATTGATGAATAATGAAGTTATTTATTGGATAATGCCCACCCCAATTTGATAAATTTAACTCACTTTTTTGAATTTGAGATTGATGTTTTATTAAATTAAAATATATGTTCAATAATGGAAAATATAGAAGATATTTTATTTATGTGATGATTATAAATTAAAATATATACAAAATTAATAACATAGATAATATATGTCTTCTATTAATGGTTGAGGAAAATTATCAATGTAATTAAAAATTTGGATATATTTAGTAATAAAGAATAGAAAATACAATAAAATATATGGTTATTTATATCATCCTCGTTTTGAGAAAATAAAGAGAGAAGGTCTATAAAGGTTTTACATAAGGTAAAATGCTTATAAATCCCTATAAAAAGGGAATAATAAGGCATCACGCTGGAAATATTTTTTCACAAGAATTTGGGTTTTCCTATAAACCAAAAATAGAAAATAAGTGAAAAATATTTTATAATATTTGTTTAGTATTATAATAGGATTGAAAATATAATGTTAATATACTCATAAAAAGTGGTTATATAATATATCAAAAAAGTTTCATGTGTTTCTAAAAAATTGTAGAATATTAATCATTTTTTCTCAATTTATTAATGAAAAATTAACTTCAATTAAAGTGTACAGTTAGTTACAGAAGAATGATATTGTACATCAAGTCTCGTTATTGAGGATTTCATAATAAAATGGGTTTTCATTTTATAAAAACATATTCATAAATAATGCATAGATAATTTTTCATATTAATAGTTTCTTATCACACCATTGTTGGTATGATTTTCTTAATTTTTATTCGATACATTAAGAGTGGATAACTACTAAATCCTTTTGAGAATAAGAAAATTTAAGGGTTTTAGTGTAGAATGAAACAAACTTTGAATTATATTAAACTTATTAGAGGCAAATAAGTAATAAAAAAAAGAAAAATTTAGAGATGTTATTGATCAAAGTTAACTTCATAGTATATTCATGAAAAAATATAAATTAAAAATGGTAAACTAAATGGATTGATATAATTTTTCAATGTTATGATGTGATATTCATTATAGAACCTCTTAAGGAAAAACAATAGAGTCCAAAATATTTTTTGGATATTATAAATTTCATTTCTAGAACATTATACAATATATAAAAGGTGCATGTATGTTCTAAATAATATAATGATATTGAATTCAATGTATAAAAATATCTAATTTTCACTATAAAACAACAGAGTAGAGGCGATTTTCATGAATCAGACCTACTTTATGATATATCAGCACTAATACAGGAATGAAAAGTGAGAAACATTTCCAGAACAACTAATCTATCCCAATTTAAAAATAAATATTTAAATATGTTAAAATATATGAATCATGGATTAATGAAATAAATGAATAAAATTATTTAATTAAAAAAATTAAAATTGGGATATTTTTAAAATATTCTTTTGAAAATATGAAATAGATTAGGGTATGAAAGTCTAGGTTCATATTTTTAGAGGTTTTAATTTAAAATAGGTGTATTAGACCACGATGTTTAGTTAAATAGGACTCATGAATAATATTTTATTATATTTTTATATGTGCAAGATAACATGTTTGATGGAATAAAACCATCACCATGTAAAAAATATATAATACTAATTACATCATTATTTTAAATTTCCTTGATTAGAGTACACAATAATAATTTTTTCAGATAAAAATAACTCAATGCGGTGCGAATACTTTTGATTATAAAGTGAAAAAAGATAATGAATTATATATATGTGTGGGGGGAGTAAACCTATTTCCACACTAATTATTATTGGGGTGAAAGTGGTTAAAATTGAAAAAAAATAAAATAATGGATTAAAATCTCGGTAGATGAATGATGCAAATTCTATTATAATTGATAGTGACTCATCTATATATTATTTAAAAAACTTTTTTAGAATCCAAATTTAAAAGTTATCAAATTAAATAATTCCTGATTTATTTTAAAAATAATGATGATTTATGAGAAAGGATCAATCAGTTATGAAATAATATATATATTATAGAAATTAAATAATTAAATATATATATATGGATATGGATTGGGTTAGAGATAGTTTGATAGAAGTTCTACTACTGTGGTTCATTTTCATTGGTTACAAATATGTTATATTGATCAAAAATAATAAATAAATTACATTATTAAGTACTGTAAACGAAGATTATATCATTATATACAAGAAATTTACCCATCATATTTGGATGAATATTTGGTTATATAACAATAGGAAAGAATAAATTATTCTATTAGATATTTTATATAAGATAAATAGTGAAATATAACACACAACTAACGATGGAGCATTGCGAGACAACAGAGATTATAAACTCCTCTCACCTAGATGATCATGAGAAGTTGAATCCTATCAAGGATCAGGAGTTTTCATTAGTTTTGGATCACATTAGAAATAGTGATTTTTCTTCCATGGTTTAAATAAGTTGATTTTCAAAAATCCTACTCCTAAAAATGTAGCTGGTCTGAGAAAAAACTTTGCAGATTTCGTCAAATCTTCTTTAAATCCATATTTTTCATACATTAATCTACCTCCTCCTTGTACTATTCTAAAAAAAGAATATAGTAAATGTATCAGAAAATTATGAAGTTGTGGAGGAGTGTGTACATCTCTGTTGATACTCTATCATTGTGAGGGTCTTAGTTTGTCAGGGTGAAATGATTTGGAAATTTGGCGACCTAACCTAAAAGATTACTGAGATATGGGGCATATGCGATTAGAAGATGAAATAAATGGGTTGTGAGATCTATAATTTGGTGTTTCCTTAGGATGAGCTTAGGAAATGAGCCATGAACTTTTTATTGATCTCACTAAAACCTAGATTCCCTCGAATTCAAGAATAAGATATTAACATTGACCAATCCATGGTAAAGAACACCCATCCTCAAATCTAGATAGACATTTTTAAATTGAACTAGCTTTATTGGCAACTGCATATTCTATGGGATATAGCCTCTACTTTGGGGAACCTGATAAAGAAGTATTGATGTACTGAAAACCCTAACTATGGGAATTTTTTAAGGATACTGGTAGAATTAGACATGTACTCTTTTGGAGAAATTAGTGATGATTAAAATAGAGGATAGCATCAACAAATTAATTTAGAATGAAAGGAATCCCAAATTTATTGCAAAGTGAAATAGTTTTGTGAACACTCTATCTGAATGTTTTTGAGACATGGAATTTGTAATCTTCCGTATTAAGGATCATGATGATATTATATTTAGAAGGAGGAAAGGGAATGATAAATTAATTACCCCTACTACATGACACTACACCACCCATGGACCCTATATTATGGAAAAGGGGGAAATTTGAATATGGATTATTATGTAGATGGTGTCTTTGAGGACCCTCATCCCTATGAGTCAACTTATGGGAACACCACTAATGTATGAGAGGTACATATGCATCCTATGGGAATGTCTGGGGTCACTCATGTTGACTGTGACAATGATCAAGCTAGTTTTACTCCTCATAATTGACACCCCATTTAAATAAATTTAGATATAATGGATGGAGGTGTAACTCATCATGATAGTGGGACACATGATTCTCTTGAGAGGCTCATTCCAAAGGCTAATGTAGATACCCATCATGTTAGGCCAGTTGAAAAACAAGCGGGGTTCGAACAGGATGTCGCACATGTTCCTCATGTGGTGGTGAGTCTTTTCCCTCATGGAATTCACAAGGTAGTGCCTGAGCAGGGATCCAAGGACAAGAATGTGTAGGTTTCATGTAAATCATCCCATGGATATCTCACACAGAATCATGCATCACCCATAATTGGGTCATAGGTGCACCAATGATGTATGATAAAAACCATGGATGGGTCGACTGAGGACTATATCTTTGTCCAGGAAATGGAAAGTCAGTGATAAAGTCTCAAATCCTTGGATGATTTTGGGTCATAGAAGGTGATAGAGAATGCTGGAATGGATGTTCTAGATTGTGATGGATTCCCCTCATTAGCAGGGACACCAGTAAATGTCTATCTAGCTTCATTGCATCATGATGAATCATCCGAACCATGACAATCTTTCTTTGAGGACCCCCTATAAAACTTCCAGAAGAGCCTCATTAGTGGGTAGTTCACCTAAACCCATACAGTTCAACAACACATCAACTCTACTAAGTGGAAGATTTTGGTGTGTTGTTGTGCATGAAGAAAAATCCCCTATGAAACCTAATGGAAATGGGGAAAAGAATTATGAACATAATCCTTTAGAGTAAAATGATGGCCTTAGGGTGGAAATGACCAAAAAGGGGGTATAATAGAGGAAGAAAGAGGAAAGGGAATGTCTCAACTAAGATAGACCATGATCAATGACCTTTCATAACAGTAATTTCCCACAAATGATGAATATCTTCTATTGTAATTTCTATGGGTTAGTGAATACCCATATAGCCAAAACCATTACTCACTTTATCATGGCCAAAAAACCACTACTCATTGGAATTTCATACTTGAAATTGTTGATTAAGAATTGGAAGAAATTTAAATGGGATTCTATGGGATACACTTTTATCTTAAAAAATCATCACAACTCCAATATCGACCTCCTTTGGATTTTTAGGCCATAAAGTGTCAAAGTGATCACATGTCATAAGAGAGAGAAATGTATTACTATATCTACATGTAGCTCGGAATACAATGTTCATGTTTCTTATGTTTATGAATCAAAATCATATATTAAGATAATTTCTTTGTGGAAGGATCTAGATGAAATTTCCTTAAATGATTCTCTAAAATATATTATTCCGGATGACATCAATACTATTTTCCCACTTGAGGAATGACTTGGATCAATATTTAATAGTGCAGATGCTCTTGATTTTTCTTCCATGATTGATTAATTAATCTTTGTGGAAGTTCCAATTAAATGGGATGAATTTACATGGAGTTGACATACCTTGATGGAATTTAGATATGAAATATTGAGAGTTTCTTTTCCATTGGGTTTATAGAGTTCTCATGATGGTTTTTTTGGGTTCATGATGCCCAAACACCATTCTAAGCATAACAACATAATTATCAATATATTCTTAATAATGAGGCTTGTCCCCCTTCATTTTTGCTTTAACAATGGATAGGTAGTCTCTCCACGATGGTGGGAAACCATCTTATAGGATTGGAAACTTGTGCCAGTGGGAATCACACTCCAGAGTCTTGTGGAGAAACTCAAATATACTAATAAGATGCTATGGGAATTGGGAAAAAACTCTTTATCAATGATGGATGTTGATATTAAATCTATTGGAAAACATCTTGTTAAGGTCCAAGATGAAAAGTATATACAAGTTTCACCATCTAGGGAGGAGCATAATTACAAGGAAAAGATGGATGATCTTATTACCATTAAGGATATGTTTTAAAGGAATCAAATAAACATGAAATTTTTAAAGGAATTGAACATAAATTCAATATTATTTCATATATTACACATGGATAGGAGATAGAATATTTGGAAAAATACCATCATCATTGATTACTTTTTCGAGTTTTACACAAAATATGGGGATGAATACACTTTGATGATCGTTCAAAATATTATTCCCTTCATTGATGAGCAATAAAATTATATCCTTTTCTCACCACAAGATGAATAATAGGGTTGGAAGGCTCTATTTTCACACATTATGGAAACTGTTTTTTAGGCTTAATGATTTCTCAAATAAATTAATTATGTTTTATTGGAACATTTTACATTATGACAATGTTAATTAAATAAGGGACTTCTTCACCCATGCATACTTGCCACATATAATGAATTCAAACTTCATTTCCTTAATCCCTAAGAAAAATATCGTACTGGATATCAAGGATTTTATGTTGATTTCTCTTGGGAACACTATCCTAAAAGTTGTCAGTCAAATCATCACACATATGAGGAGAATAATCATCTAAGAGAACATCACCTCAAATCAATATCGATTTTCCCTAGCTGGTGCGTACAAAATTTCATTTTCAGAACTTTAGAAAGGTTGGAAAAAATGAGAAGGAAATTAAAGGAATGGAACTTCTCCCTAAAGATTGATATATCAATGAGTTTTGATACAGTTTATTGACGCTCCTTTCCATCACAATGTCTAATGACTTAAAAAGGGAAATACATGTGTCCAATGTGATTCATCCTTTGAAGAAACATCAAAAATTTACAAAGGCATGAATAAAGAATAATTTTCACTTGGGTCGCGCAAGTTCCACCAAGGTCGTGCAAGTATACTTGCACGCCTCCCAATGGTCGCGTAGGTGACTTACATGCCCTATTTGATTTTTCACCCAGGGTCTTCCCTGTCCTATAAATACCCCTGGTGGGCCCCCCATTTCAGGATGGAAAAATTCCAAAACTCATATTTGAGATCTGGTCTCCTGAGTATATTCTCAAGGCATTCTAACATTTCAAAGGTAATTTCTTACCTATAACGGAAGATCTAAAGAGGGGTAGTAAGGCCTAAGTGTTGAAACTCATCAACACTTGCGTGCCTAAGTGGCCAACCCTTAAGGGAAATTGCCACACTTGCGTGCCGCCTTACCCCATCAACAGAACAGGTATCCCACTCTTCTATAATCCTCTAGGTATAGTACTAAGGGATTGAGTTAAGTCTCTCCCAAGTACTACCCTAAGGGTTGACCATCACGCAAGTACCCCTTTGTCACGCAAGTATACTTGTGCGCCCATGCAGGACTTGCACGCCCCTCTTTTTTTGGGCACCCTTCCTACCCATTTCACTTCTCTTATGCCAATCCACCTCTCCTATTCAAGATCCAGCCTTCAAAACCATCTTTAAATCCATTTCTTTTGGCATGGATACCTTGTTGGCTTCCTTATCTGAAAGGAATTTTGTGGAACATCTGTCAAAACCGATTGATTTACATATCTTTATATATATATATATATATATCTAAGGTTAAGAGGTTTTATTCATTCAACATAATCCTTTAAGATGAGAGAATACTTAATATGGGACTCCTTTTCAGGAGTAATCCCCAATACAAGTTCTCATAATTTGGGAATCCTCTTCAGTAGGAAGCCCCAAGTCCCCTTAATTTTGGGCCTCCTTTATGGGACTAAGCCCCAATCTTAATTTCTCTAAACCTAGGAATCCTCCTCAGGAGTAATCCCCACTCATAAATTCCATTAACTTAGGCCTCATTCTCAGGAATATGTATTAAGTCTCAAGTCTTCTTAACAAATGGGCCTCCTTTTCCGGAGTAATCCCCAATATCAAAATCCCAAATTTGGGCATTCTCCTCAGGATTAAGCCCTAAGTCCCATAACCTGGGCATCCTCCTTAGGAGTAAGCCCCAAATTCCAAATTCTTTTAACCTGGGCCACCTTTTCAAGAGTAAGCCTTAGTCATAATTTCTCTTAAACAGTCTTAATTTACCTTTGATTTGGGATTCCTTCTTAGGAATAAAACCCAATCATAAGTCCCCTCCTAACCTAGGCATTCTCCATAGTAATAAGCCCAATGTTAGAGTATCCAACTATCCATAAAGCACATATACCTTTATGGACCTTGTTCCCGGGTTTCTTTCATAAAGTAAATCTGAATCTCCATCTATCTGGGCTGTAATACATACAATAGCCCCACATCATTTCTTATAATTGCATATTTCATGGAAGAATTGTCTAGTTTTACCAATACCTCTTGTTTTTCACACCTCGCATAACTCACGTGAGCTTAGAGTGTAAAGGTAGTTATGAAATCTTTCTTTGAGCCATCAACCATGCATAAACCTCATACTTATTTTCTCGAACTACGTGGGTTCTGATTCCTTTTCTAAAAAAGGATACATAGGTAGCACATCTACGGGTATGATCCCAACCCTGAAATAATCTATGTCCATCTGAATGACAATGAACATCCAGTGCCCCACTGAGTGGCTTTAAAACCAGTATGGTTATCATAATGATCAAGAGATTTATATATAATGTGTCAAAGGATACCATTGACTAAGAATCTCTAAAAAATACAGATGATTCTCTATCAATGATGAACCTCAAATATATATAAAATATTCTATAAATTTCATTCATACTAATTATTGATGGTTAGATCTAAAGGAAATCTCATTTTCATAATTGGTAATGTAATAAGGATTCACGAACATAACTTAAATCTATAAAGAGAGTCCCGGAGTAGACAATAATTCCCCCCAAAAAGGTGTGATGAGTCTAACTTCCCCTCCTCTCGACCAATGAAAATTCTTAAGGCTCATCAGTCCATAACTAGTGAGCACCTACCTTTGGAAAGTAGGTCCGAATGGATATAGAATCATTGGATGTTTCCTATTCTATGAAAAAACCCATTACAATCCGCTTGGAATGTTTGAACCTTAAATCAATGAGGCCATCCCCATTTCCAAAGGAAACAAAAAATGGTGAACCCGACGTGAATCCTTAACCAAGTTAAAATGATGTTTTACTTATTTTGTTAGGCCCCTATTTTAAATCAATGAGAGGGCCAACAAAGAAATCAATAACATATGTGCTCATACAAAATATGTAGTGGTGGAGTTCCTCTTGATTATGTTTCTTATATCAAACATGAACTCTTTTCCAAGATCTTTTGCAATACCAAAATGGCCTCTCTTAAGTTCGCGCCTGTGAATACTTCTACTGTGAATGCCTCTGCTGCTACTCCTGTCGGATCATCGTCTGCTCTGAGGACGACATCACCTACACACCATCTTCAATGATGGGTATCAAACGCACTGGTTAAGGAGTACTGTCAGCATGGTAACATTCCAACTTAGGAGGGTACTCGACAAGCCCTCCAAGTGAACAACTCACCCTGGTCGTCCGGAAAGCGACAACCACCGATCAAGAAGAAGGAGGTGCTAACCACCGTCTCCGACCATTTTGGGTCGTTATCCCTGGAACGCAACATCCATTCCCTCCCATATTCTGAGGAGGTGAATGAGAAGGCCACCCAAGGCCTTAATTCAAGGAAACCGGAGTCCTTTCCAAGGGATCCCACCAACAATAACCTCCAAACTCGTGCGGCAGTGCACCCTCAACATGATGAGGGTATCGTCTCTAGGTGTTCGGCTTAGGTTCCTTGAACCCGATCAGGCAAGAAGAACTGGCAGAGGTGAAATCTGGTCAACAGTGAGCAGGTTCTCATCTCTTCCATCTCCAAAGAAGTCCGCCATCCTAACTTGGTGGCAAGAAATGAGCTGGCACATACACACGTCTATTTTAATTCCTTTATCCAGAAGACTCGTCTGGCAGTAGTATGCCAATCCCGGCAGGAAATTCTGGCGGAGTACTACAAACATGAACATCCACCTGTTTATAAATCATTAGCTGGTCAGCAGGCTCGTCTGACAACATATGATGGAGCCCGCCAACCCAATGTGTTGACAACTGGTAAAAAGGTACATACACCTACTTACACTCATCAGTCATACCAGTAGCCTCATCTGTTAGTATTGAAAGAAGTTCTTCAACCATGTTCGGCGGGGTGCAATCAGCTGGCACATACACCTGCTAGTATTGATCAAGCCTACCAATAATCTCATTTGGTAGCATTCGGAGAAGTGATTCGGAAAGCTCTGACGAAAAACAAGAGGCAGACTCAACTCTCTGCCCCACACATGAGTACTTTCAGAATTAACTGACAGGAAAAGGAGGACAGGAGCAGGAACACATACCTACTCCAAGCATGGAATTTATGTATATTCCTATTCCGGTAGCTGAGGTCACCAAACACATTATAACGATGGTGAATGAGCAGAAGAAAATCCCTTCTCATATTCTAGATGCCTTCTACGATATTATAACTGCTTCAAAACCATCTCAGGGAAAGACACATAGATCTATCCCTACCAGCGGAGTGACACATCAATAGTTCACTCTGTAACAGACACAGACCTTTGTTCCAGTCCAAGAGGGTTGTGGGGTGTACTCCCCCGTATCATGCGGACAATCAAGTCAGGCACATACACCTGATTTTAGTGGAGATAATCAGCCTAACCTGATCATTTATCCTGAGCAGGAACATACACCTGCCCATAATGACCACTTTCATCAACAAGTGGTTCCTAAACCGAGTAAGAAGGTGTATAAGAAGAAGACCCACCCAGCATAGTCAATATATCAAGGTCCAACTTGTAACAAGGCCTTACTCGATGCTGGAGTTCTTGATGCACTCAGACAATTATCTGTTGCAACTCAAGATTCTACTCTCTCAGTTCCCAATTGTGGGAACATTGATTCCAAAGGTCTGCATCAGACACTTCCTCATAAAGGCTTGATTCATAAAAATTCGGTTGATCTCAATGTTTCATCTTCATATTAGAGCCACAAGAACCCTTTGTGTGGACAGAAGACCAAGGAGAAAAATATTTCATCTTTTGTTGTAACCCACCATGGTGGTCATCCCCATGATGATGAATTTAGCTGCAAAAGTCCTCTCTACAATAGTAATGCACATTTCCTGGAAAATGCTCCAATGGATAATGTAGTGATGAGAAATCCCTCTTATCTTGAGTCACTTGAAAATGGAATCCAGTCATGTCTGATGCTTTACCACTTGCAGGAGAAACGCTTTCTCAGTCAGAAGATAGCCTAAGGTGTAGGTCATTCTCCGAACCACCCCTAGATCGTTCATCTTCTAGTTTGATCATTGAATTATCTACCAATATTATTGAATTCGATGAAGCAACAACAAAGCACTGGTCTAATCAGGTAGAAGAATCATCATTATATGATAAAGATGAAGTACTGATTATGAGAAAACAACAGGAGAAAGGTGAAGTGCCAGTTATATTTTGGCCTTTGGATGACTCTCAGTATGACATTATAGAGATGTTGACGGAAGTTGGAATTCATGATATTCATCTCAACATATGGAAAAATATTTGTTAGTTGAAAAAAAAATTATATTATGAAGAATATGAAATTCATGACAAGAGAACATAAGGGCTACAATCCCAAATTAATTTGGAATCTCTCTCAGTTTCTCGATATCCGAAGGCTGAAAAGTAGCAGAGAGCCCTTCAGCGTTCATGACTTGGGTCACTAAGAAGATTACTCCAGTTAATTGCTAATTCCCCATCTGGTATTCATATCAGGGGATGTGGTGTTCATAGGGAACGACATGTCACTATACTCTCCAGTCAGCAAAGATCTCCAAAAATGGTCTCATGCAATGTTATTGCCCATGGTCGGGCACAGCCAAATAGTTTTTTTTGTAATCAAAGGCTCTCTCAAGAACATGCCTCAACTAGTTGTTCCTAGAATCAGGAATACAAAGAATAATTGGTTGAATTAATCCTGCATCAAGAAAACGATAATATCAAACATGCCTCTCGTTTAGATCAAGCACATCATCAAGGGACAGAAGTGTCAGAAATCATCCAATGGTCTTTCGAGCCAGGTGATAAGAGTGGATTTAGGTTGATGCATCCAGCCAATTTCTGGACTAAAGTCCGCAAGATCAGGAGAGCTTTCAAGAAATTATCAGATATTGCAGCTCAAGAACCACCCCATCTTGCCAGACTGGGGACTCTTTTAACCCAACCCTCAGAATCAACAAATAGGATTCGAGGACATGAGCAGGAACAGCCCCAGTCCACCGGACTGGGGACTTTTTCAAATCCTCAATCTCTTCCTCAGAGAAAGTCAGTCTTCTCTCGATTAATGATGAATCCCCAAGAGGAACGAAGATCCAAATTATCAGGATATTTCCTCCAAATTATGGTTCATCAAGAAGTTTATGAGGGATCAAATTGACAAAAGGCAATGTCTCATCAGGGACATGGAAGAAGACAATATCGCAGAAATTTCGATAGAAGGGATTCAATGCATTATGCATCAATTAATGTCATCAATGAAATTTTTGCTGATCCCCCAGATGAGGCTCACTCAGAGAGATCAGATGAAGGGATTCCTACTCAAGAAGTTGTACGCACATATACAAATGATGAAGGTGTGCATACACGAAATCAATGGATTACCCAGAATCTAGGTAATCCTTCATGTAACCCACTTCCCCCTCTCCAAAAGGTGTCCAATATGTGGAAAGTAATGAATCAGGTTACATACCCTTCCTCTAGAGAAGGATAATCGCTATCACAAGAGAAAATATTCACACAACAAGAGGAAGAAATGAAGGAATTGAGGAGGTTGAATGCAGAATTACTTCAAGGTAGTCTTCATCCTTAAGGTGCTGGAGTTAGTCAGCCAAGGAAATTTGTCTCAGTTACTGAGATGGATCAAGAATATCCTCCTCTACCACTACACCCTCACAGTTCTATTCCTACGGGACATGTGCAACAATAATCGACAGTGCTACCATCAGTTAAAGTACCAGCTACCACATATTTCCATGCTCTAGTCATTGCACTGATTCTAGTCATTGCACTGATTCTAGTCCAAGATCAACTAGATGTTTCTCAAAAGTTATTAACTACTATTCAGTCATTAACAGCTCGATTGGAAGCTATGGAAGGAAACCATGCACCGGTTCAACTATAGAATAGGGATTACCCTGAATAGGTAGGCATAATTCCTCCCCCATCAAATTTTTCAAGTACCACATTCCCAATATTTAATGTTTCGGGAGACCCAGAGCAACAATTAACACATTTTGTTTCTCATAGCGATCCTATGATGGGAACCCCTCAGCAATAGGAATCAGTTAAGATCAGGTGTTTTGTACATTCATTACAAGGACCTACTTTCTCTGGTACTCAATATTGCAATCCCGGTCAATTACCGGATGGGAGGATCTCCACCAGAGATTCCTTCTTCAATTTAGCTCAACGTGGCCAAAGACAATAGTTTTTGATCTTATAAACTGTAATCAAAGGAAAAATGAAAGGGTTTCGGATTTCATTGATCGCTGGAAGGGGTTAACATATTCCCTGAGCTTAACACTCCCTCAAGAAGAATTGTTGCCAATCTGTGTGGAAAATTTGTGTGATGAACTACGCACAACGTTGATCCCTATGAAATACCCATGAGGGTTTCAAGACCTTAATTAAATCGCTAAACAAATTGAAGATTCTCTTATGAAAACTAAGGATAAAGCTCATGTAATTCCATCATCTCCAGGAAGGATAATGGGTAAAGCATAGAATTCTACAGTTATGCCTAAAAAAGAACCTATACTTACTTCTGCTTCAATCCCTTCATATTCTCAAAGGGTTCCACCTCCTTAGTGCCAACAACAGAGTCCGTTTCATCAAGATGATCAAAGAGATCAAAGAAGAATACAATTTGAGGATTTGAACAGAAAAGATTACTCTTTCCAAAATGAATAGGTTCCTGTTTACTTCACTTCGGCACTAGAGAATAATTTGGGTCAATTGCCATGGCCCAAGAGGCCAAATAAGGAAGGAGATGAAGACCGTCCCAATTATTTCCCATTTCATCATAGGTTGGGGCATCCCATTCAGGAGTGTTTTGTCTTCAAGGACCTTCTGCAAGAAATGGTCGATTTGGGACAAGTCAAACTGAAAGGGTTTTCAGCTTAGGTATCATGTGTTAATGCTACAGATCCAGAGGAGGAAGGCGAGTGGAAAGAAGTCATGAACAAAAATGCGCAAAAATATGATGATTTGATGGTCATAAAAATGATCAACTGAACTCATGCTATCTTGCGAACACAATTTACGAAACCAATTGTGTCTTCTTCTATGAATGCCATAGCAAAACACTCTTCATCAGAGATAAAATACTCAATGAAACGGCATAATTCAAAGAAATAGTAACAATCAGAAGAAGTTGATATCGTGTCAAAGCCTAAGTTGTCTTTGACTTTGGTAGATTTTATGCCATCTATTTCAAAGCCACTGGCACCGCCCCATCAAACGGAATAGCCTAAATTGGCAAGTCAGGTAGAGTTTTCATCGGATGAAGAGTTAATCTTCGGTTCTGTTAATATGATTTCGTTAACAGATCCTTATGAAAATAACAATTTAGAACTAGATGAACCTGGGTTCCCCGTATCAAATAGAGGAATTGGAGGAAGTTCTAGAGTCTCAGGGTATAGGGGAAGACATGGATCTTTCAGAGGCCACTATTCCAGTTCTACCCCTACTAGAACTGTGTATGCGGTAGAAACCCATGGTAGACCCCTTCAATGAGCTCACCAATAACAAGTATGTTCTTCCACACAAGGCAGATTCAGTCCTAGCACAGTTATTCTGAAAGATCGGCTGGAGGTTTCACCTTCTTCTTCTCAACAAGTAAATAGACCTAATTGGACTAATCTTCCAAATCCAAGAGTATTACCAAATCCTATCCTAGTACAAGATGTATCAACTTCCAAATAATCAACTTCCAAGGAACCTGTGAAACCACATGTTTCTGTTGGGAAATGAAGACCTTTGGATCAAAAGTATGATGTATTGAAACACATGTCCCAAATACCAGCCAAGTTATCAATTCTTGATGCTTTGAATTTATCAAAGGATCTTCAGGAGGCACTCATCAAGGCTTTGTCGAGCCCTTAGGAGTTTGAAACTGAAATTGCTACAACTGAAGTCTACCATGTAGAGAATAATCCTGCAGAATTCCATGTAGTGATATATTTTACTGATAAAGATGAAGATGATGTCATTCATGGACATATTAGACCTTTGTACTTATCTAGAAAGGTCAATGGTGTAGACGTCCGAAGAGTTTTCATTGATAATGGTTTAGGAGTCATCCTCATCCCCATTCGTACACTTCATCGATTGGGCCTTACAGAATCTGATTTATCTTCTACTTTGATGTTACAAGGATATGATAAAAAATGAACAAGAACCACTGGGCGAGATTACACTCAGAACTCAGTTTGGAGATCTTGTATCTAATTCACATTTTCTGTTTGTTGATCAAGACTCAGCCTTCAACATCTTGCTTGGTAGACCCTGGAAACATCAACATGCGGTTAACCCTTCATCATGCCATCAATGTCTCAAATATAGTTTCGATGGTCAAATTGGGACATTTTATGGTGATAATAACCCGTTGAAGACATTTTAATATCAATACATTGAGGCGGAATTCTATCACACGAAGGGAAATGAGAAATCCACAACAAGGGAGATTACCAAAGTTAATGCTCTATATGGTTTGGAAAAGATTCCAATAAACCCATTCACACCTGTGCGTACATATTATGTTTTTCATGTCAGTCAAATTGATAGGATAGACTCAAATCAAAATAATCTTATGGAAACTTTCATAATTTCAATTACGGAAATCAAGCCAGACAGCATGGAATAAAGTGGTGATTCACCAAGCAATTATGAAAGATCGAATGGGGATGTCTTCATTTCATCCACTAAAATCCAGCAAGTCTATACTTCCCCAATCAGTTTAGAAGAACTAATAGAAATTTCAAAGGTGAATGATGATTTAGATTCTCAATCCATTATCTCCTCTTTATTACCCAAGGAAGACCCTTCATCATCAATCGGGTCAGAAATGGAAGCTTCTTATTCAAGATGTTCAAATTTTAACATCTCTTATGATCATGTAAATTCTACTTAACCATCTACTATGAATGTAGAAACAGAAGAAATAACACATGTTGAAGAAGAAGAGGATGATCTCAGGGATGCTACTCCAGCATTTGAAGAGGGTATCTCTACCACCGTGGATGAACTCAGAAAAATAAATCTGGGTACAAAAGAAGATCTGCGCCCCGACTTTAATTAGTGTAGCCATGAATCTTGAAAATCAAGAGATGTATATTTTCTTTTTAAATCAAAATTGTGATATATTCACTTGGAACTATACAGAGATTTTAGGGCTTGATCCTAATGTTTCCACTCATTATTTGGGTTTTCCAAAAGAACATCGAGGATTCAAACAAGCTGCTAGAAGAACACTCCCAACCTATGCTTCCAAAATTAAGGCTGAAGTGGATAAGCTTATCAAAGCTAACTTCTTCAGAGAAGATTAATATCCCAAATGGTTGTCTAATATTGTCCTAGTGAAAAAGAAAAATGGGAAAAGTAGATTTTGCATTGATTTCAGAGATCTTTATCGGCATTGTCCTAAGGATGATTTTTCAGTACCGATCACAGAACTCTTAATTGATGCAACAACTTCTTATGAAGCACTTTCCTTCATGGATGGATATTCAGGATATAATCAAATCTTAATGGCTCTAGAATATGAGTAATCTCTAGCTTTTAGATCCCCTCAGGGTGTGTTTTGCTATTGGGTAATGCCCTTCAGCCTGAAGAATGTAGGTGCAACATATCAGTGTGCCATGCATCGTATCTTCAAACCCTTTTAGGGATGTTTGTTGAATGTTAGGTGGATGATTTTGTGGTTAAATCCAAATAACGTTATAATCACTTGGATGGTTTGGAAATCATATTCCACAATCTTCAGAAACATAATTTGAAGATGAACCCCTTAAAATGTGCTTTCGGTATCGAAGTCGATCCGGAGAAGACAATTTCAATCCTTGGTATTTCACCTCCTCGAAATTTGATAGAATTAAGAGGACTTCAAGGAAACTTGGTCCATATTCGGCATTTCATCGCCAATTTGGCAGGCAAAAGTTTATCCTTCACCAAATTGATGAAGAAGGGAGTCACTTACCAGTGGAATGAAGAATGTCAACAAGCATTTGAAATTCTAAAGAAATATCTCTTGAGTCTACCAGTGTTAATTCCACTTATTGAAGGAAGACCACTTATCCTTTATGTGACATCTCTAGAGTGATCATTGGGTGCCTTTATTGTTCAGAAGAATGATGTTGGGAATGAAAATAGCCTCTACTATCTTAGTCGGACTATTCTTGAAGCAGAAACCCGATACTCAAATATTGAGAAGTGATGCCTAGCATTAATCTCTGTAGTTAAAGAGTGGAGACACTACCTACAACATCACGAGGTCCAATTGATATCTCGTAATAACCCACTCAAATTCATCCTTAGTCGTCCAATGCTTATAGGATGTCTGGAAAGGTGGGCAGTTATTTTACAGTAATTTGAAATTCAATATGTGTGTCAAAAGGAAATAAAGGGCCAAGATCTGGATGATTTACTTGCTGAACATACTTTAGTAGAAGATACATCTTCAGATATTGAACTTCCTGATGACGAAGTATTCTTTAGTCAAGATAGTCTTCAAACATGGGAAATGTACTTTGATGGTGCTTCCAGAAGTCCAACAGGGAGGAAAATGGAAAATCCTAAATTCAAAAAAGTTGGGTTAGGAATTGTACTCATTTCCCTATAAAAGGCAGTGATACCTTATTCCTTCTCATTTTTGGGAGGCGGTACAAATAATGAAGTATTATACCAAGCTCTTATCGGAGTATTGGAGTTAGCGCTTCAAGCACAAGTGAATCACTTAAAGGTGAAAGGTGATTCAGACCTGTTAATCAAATAGGTCAATAGGGATTATGTAATCAGAAAAGAATAACTAATCCCTTTTTATGATTACATCAGAGAGTTAATGGCCAAATTTCCTTCTGAATCGACATTTTCTTATGTCCCGATATCACAAAATGCCCAAGCTGATGCACTTGCTAATATAGCCACAACTCTGGAGGATCCAAATCGGGATAAAACAACCATCAATATTGCCCATCATCGTACAATTTCACCTTATATTCAAATTAGAACAGATTAAATCAATGAAATTAGTCCCATTACTGAACCATATGGTCATACTACAGGATGGATGACACCTATCAAGGAATACCTTCAAAATAGAACACTTCACCTGATAGAGTCGGGAAAGAACAAGTCCAGAGACGTGTGGTCAATTTTACTCTTTATGAAAGCCCTGATCACCAAGGAATAATTCTCTACAAAAGAGGTTTTGATGGAATTATCTTCAAATTCATTGATGGTGAAGAGATAATGGATTTCATGAAAGAAGTGCATGCAGGAGTCTGTGGTGCCCACCAGTCTGGACATAGACTATCTGATCAAATTCGAAGGCTTGGATACATTTGGCCTTCAATGATACAAGATTGTGTTGATTTCACGAAGAAGTTTCATTCATTCCAAGTACATTACAACTTCATTCATCAGCCCCTAGAGTTACTTTATACAGCTAAATAATCATGGCCATTTGACACATTGGGAATGGATGTAGTATGACCTTATCCTTTTGCAACATCCAAGAAGTTTAAGTACATTCTTACTGCTACTGACTTTGTTTCCAAATGCGCAGAGGCATTACCCCTCAAATATGTCAGTTCTAAATTCATTTTTAGCTTCATCAAGTCTAACATCATTACCAGATTTGGTGTCCCTCGTACCATACTAACGGAAATGGCACCAACTTCTGTTCATCCGAGTTGAGGAAGTTGTATCAAGAATACAATATCAAATCTAATCATACATCTTGGTATCAAGCAGCAGCTAATGGCCAGATATAGGCTTTCAACAAGACTCATTCAAACATACTTCAAATGATGGTGGATAAAGATAAGAAATCGTGACCGAAAAAACTCTTTCGTGCTTTATGGGATTATCGAACCACCACCTGCACTGCAACGCGGTCAACTCCATATTCATTGGTATATGGAATGGAAGCAGTCTTTCCCATTGAGGTTCAATTACCCTCTCTTAGAGTATCCATTTGTGATTAGTCATCTATAGATGAACAATCTCAAAGGAGATTGGATGAATTGGAATGGTTAGATGAGAAAATATTGAGCACCCTGCACCACTTGGAAGTCTATTAGAATCGAATAGCACGAGATTTCAATAAAAAAGTTCGTCTTTGTTCATTCATTCAGGGATAATTGGTATTAGTTCTCAGAACTCCAATGATACTAGGAAAGAAACCTCCCAAGATGGAGCCAAAATAGGACGGACCTTATTCAATACATAAGGTCTACTCCAATGGAGATTATTCTTTAATCTCAATGGATGGATAACTCATCAATACTCCAACCAATGCTAGATTTTTGAAGAAGTATTTTGTGTAACACAAATACTTTATCGTCTAGCAATACGTTAAACTACAGCATCAATGGTCCTTTCATATGACCTTAAACAGTTCTCACCTTTCATCCAACATGACATTAAACTGTGACGTCCAACATGATGTTAAAATGTGTAAAAGTCCCTTACATCTAGCAAGATGTTAAACGGCATAATCTCTGGTCCATGAATATGAATTTAAACTATTTTACATCCATATCGTCCAACATGACGTTAAACTATATTTTCCCCATTGTCTTTGCTACATGACGTTAAACTGTACAACACCCTTATTGTCAAACATGATGTTAAACTGTGTCCCTATATTTTTCCAACATGACGTTAAACTGTACTGCTCATTCGTCCTACATGACATAAAACTGAAAAAAGTCCCTAGTACGTCCAACATGATGTTAAATTGTGTCCTCTATTGTCATTACTGAATGACATTAAACTGCATTGTCCCCCTTTCGTCCAACATGATGTTAAACTGTATTGTCTCCATTGTCCTAGCTATATGAGGCTAAACTATACAGAAATCCCTTAATACATCCTACATGACATTATATTGTATTTTTTCCCAGCTACATGACACTAAAATGTGCAGCACTAATAGTCCTCACTGTAAGACATTAAACCGCATAGTCCCTTCAAATGTCCTACATGACATTAAAACTGTGTATCGTTAAAGTTGTTGTTACCTCTTGTTTCTCACACCGAGTTTGACTCACTTGAGATTAGAGTAAACTTCAACCATAACTCCCTCTATGAGTTGCTAACCATGTGTAAGTCCCAACACCATTTTTTAGGTCATTGTCCCCAAGAACAATTTGATCACTAATTCATTCTTTAATTGAACTACGCGTACTTTGATCCTTGCCTTATAGGCTGGGTACGTAGGAAACCTCCCGAGGATCAAGCCCAAAACCAATCTCTTTACATTGGTTCACCTTTGTCCTTGATACATGATGTTAAACTCTACAACACTTTTGTCATAGATGACAATAAACGACAACATTCTTTGATATCCTCACCAGAGAGGGAATCATTATTTACAATGATCTCTGATCATGTTATATTCCAAAGACTATGTGCATACATGGAAATACCCGATCCTTTTATCTTGGGTCAAACCATCATTGCACTAAAGTCCCATTCAACCTTCATATGTACGAACCAAATCTATACATAGGGTATTTCTAGAACTACGAGTGTCTTGATTCCAATATTTATGGGATACATAGGAACGTTCGAGGATCCCTCGAATACAGCCCCAAGTCTTTAGGCCTAACCCCAAATTTTACTTTCAGTCCCTTGGCTGAAAAGTCCCTGGAAAAAAACACACACTGTGTATTCATTATTATGGACCGAATTCTATGACCCTTAAACTATGATTTCCCATAATTTCATCCCACATGATGTTAAACTATATTTCTTGAACTAAGTATGGCGTGATTCCCATCCTTATTGGATACGTAGTGAAGTCCATCATCTCAATTCAGGACCCAGCCACAACATGATTATGGTTAGAATTGATCTATGTATCTCTTTCACGCATTGGAAAATACCCATTTTCATGTGTTATACTCCTAAACTTAAATACTTCCAGATCTCCATAACCCTTTTTCATGACTTCTGGTCACAAAATGTCCAATTTCTGTGAGTTTTTTTTACTATGCAGCATGTGCCCTTAGGCTGCCTTGCATAAACAGTCTACATAACAGACTTGTTAGCCAAAAGACATTATTATTTGACTATGCAGCCAAAGCCCTTAGGTGGCCCTGCATAATTCAACCCCTTAACGGGTTTGTTAAATAGTGTTAACTTCATTCTTGTGAACTACTTCCTCTAATTCCTTTTAGCCATTTTTCATATCATTCCTCATATTCAAAATTCTTAAGTCATCATTTACATATTTTCCCTCATACTTAAACATGTTAATAAGTTTTCAAATAAATTATCAAGGAATTAAAGTCAATTTTAATCCACTCTGTCAAAGATATTTTGACCTTAAACATTAGATTTTTTATGCCCAATGTGCATGACTTTAAACTGCCCATAAAAGACAAGGGAACTCTGAATAAAAGTCATGTCCCAGCTCACTAAACATACATTTTTTATGATTTTAGGTAATATTGAGCAATTAAAAAAATTCAAAGTTTGTAGGGTTATTTATAATAATCCTATAAAAAATAAAACTATGCTTACTAGGCCCATTGGCTTAGGTAAAAATTTAAAGCATGTATCAAAAGAAGGCATGCGCAAATGATTGAAGATGAAATTGTTTTCCATTTGATGCACAAAAGTTAGAAGTACATCCACATACTGGAGTCTCTTCTCTTCTCCAAGAATTACAGAAGGCTGTCAACATAAATCTTCATTTGATTTACGGCATCCCGAGCTTCATCAACAACCACCTGGAATTCATTCATTCAACTGGATACAATAAGAGATTATGTGATACCAGCTCTTATTGGAACAATTGTAAAAGAATGTTCTTGAGTGCGGTTTGAGAAAATTTTCTACTATTCAAACTGTGACTCTGTTTCCGTCTAAGAGACTTGGAAGATGGATACATGGATTTTAGAATGGAGCATTGGAAGTAAAGATCCACTTGGAGAGAGTAATATTTTCAGATATTGTTTCTAATGTCATGATAGTCTTCTATCCATCAACCGGCAGCAGAAAACATATCAGCCCACACATAACCGAAATAGAGGAGTAACAGTGCGGCTGCATCTCCGGCATATAATTCATTGCATCTGGAATGTTGAATCCTTGTAGATAATCATGGACATACATAGGAAAGTAGATTCCCTGTGGAAAATTAAGATGATACTTCTTCAAGTACTTGGCCAAATCTGGGAGAGTGTTGTCTCAGATATCATGGTCATGGCCAATGATGCTCATCATATCATCAATTTTCTTGCTGGCCAGTTCATCAGCTGTTCCAATTCTTCTAGGAGCCATTGAATCTGCACAGAGGTCGAATAATGAACTCTTAAGGGAGTTGAATTTTCATATAATTTTTGAAGAAAATTGAAAAAATGGCTAGGAATTAAGGCATGAAAGTCCCAAAGTTGGTGCGTAAGTATAAGTGTGACATGCAAGTTTTGGCACGTAGGTGTCACCTCACAAGTCCAAATACCTATGCAGTAGTGTGACACTAAGACACCAGTGGAAAACAAAGAACTTGAATGACGCATGAAACTTGCCCGGTGAGATCTCAAAAGTTTGAAATTCGGTGCGTTGCGGGAGGAATGACCGCCTATATATAGGCCAAGCCGCACCTCTGCGCGCCAAAGCCTGCACGACTCATACTTGCGCGACTCCATTAGTGTTCTCAACACTTGCGCACCACATGTTCCTTGATTTTATTCTTTACCTCAGAGTCACGTCCTCATTTCTTTCAGATAGAACTCTTAGGGGGGACTTTTGTTAACGCACATTTCCAACACAAAGTCTAATGACTTAAAAACGGAAATACTTGTGTCCAAAGTGATTCATCCTTTAAAGAAACATCATAAATTGACAAAGGCATGAACAAAGATTCATTTGCACTTGGGTCGCGCAAGTTACAGCAAGGTCGTGCAAGTATAATTGCCCGCCGCCCAATGGTCACGCAGGTGACTTACGCGCCCTATTTGATTTTTCGCCCAGGGTCTTCCCTGGCCTATAAATACCCCTGGTGGGACCCCCATTTAGGATGGAAAAATTCAAAACTCATATTCGAGCTATGGTCCCCCAAGTCTCTTCTCATAGCTTCTGAACATTTCTATGGTAATTTCTTACCTAGAACGGAAGATCTAAGGAGGGGGAGTAAGGCCTAGGTGTTCAACCTCATCAACACTTGCGCGCCTAAGTGGCCAGCCCTAAAGGGAAGTGGCCACACTTGCGGGCTGCCTTACCCATTCAACAGAACTGGAACACCACTCTTCTAGAAGCATATAGGGATAGTACTAAGGGCTTGAGCTAAGTCTCACCCAAGTACTACCCTAAGGGTTGACCATCGCGCAAGTACCCCTTTGTCACGCAAGTATACTTGCGCGACCAGGACTTGCGCACCCATGCAGGACTTACACGCCCCTCTCTTTTTGGGTGCCCTTCCTACCCATTTCACTTCTCTTATTCCTATCCACCTCTCCTATTCAAGATCAATCCTTCAAAACCCTCTTTAATGCCATTTTTTTTGGCATGGATCCCTTGTTGGCTTCCTTATCTGAAAGAAATTATGTGGAACATATCTCAGAACCTAGTGATTTACATATATTTATATATATCACTAAGGTTAAAAGATTTCATTTATTCAACCTCATCCTTTAAGATGAGAGGATACTTAATATGGGCCTCCTTTTCAAGAGTATTCCCCAATCCAAGTTCTCTTAATTTGGGCATCCTCTTTAGGAGTAAGCCCCAAGTACCCTTAATTATGGGCATCCTTTTCAGGACTAAGCCTCAGTCATAATTTCTCTAAACCAGGGCATCCTACTCAGGAGTAAGCCCCACTCCTAAATTCCATTAACTTAGGCCTCCTTTTTAGGAATAAGTCATAAGTCTCAAGTCTCCTTAACAAATGGGCCTCCTTTTCAAGAGTAAGCCCCAATCTCAAAATCCCAAATTTGGGCATCCTCCTTAGGAGTAAGCCCTAAGTCCCCTAACCTTGGAATCCTCCTTAGGAGTAAACCCCAAATTCCTAATTCTTTTAACCTGGGCCTCCTTTTCAGGAGTAATCCCCAGTCATAATTTCTCTTAACCAGTCTTAATTTATTTTTTATTTGGGCTTCCTTCTCAGGATTAAAACCTAATCATAAATCCCCTCCTAACCTGGGAATTCTTCTCATGAATTAGCCCTGAGTTAGAGTATCGAAATCTCCATAATGCACATATACCATTATGGACCTTGTTCTCGGGTTTCTTCCCTGAAGTAAATCCTAATCTTCATCTATCTGGGTTGTAATACATACATAAGCCCCACATCATTTCTTATAATTGCATCTTTCATGGCACAATTGTCTGGTTTTTTGAATACCTCTTGTTTATCACACCGAGCATGACTCACGTGAGCTTATAGTGTAAAAGTAATTATGACATCTTCCTTTGAGCCATCAATCATGCATAAACCTCATACTTCTTTTCATGAACTATGTGGGTTCTGATTCCTTTTATAAAACAAAGGATACGTAGGTAGCCTATCTGCGGGTATGATCCCAACCCTGAAATAATCTTTGTCCTTCTGAATGACAATAAACATCAAGTGCCCTGCATAGTGGCTTTAAAATGAGTATGGTTATCATAATGACCAAGATATTTCTATATAATGTGTTGGAGGATAGCATTGACTATGAATCTCTAACAATTACAGATGATTCTCTATCGATGAATAACCTCGAATACATATAGAAGATTCTCTAAATTTCATTCATACTAATTATTGATTGTAAGATCTAAAGGAAATATCATTTTCATACTTGGTAATGTAATATGGATTCACGAACATAACTTAAATATATAAAGAGAGTCCCGTAGTAGATAATAATTCCCCCCAAAATGTTGTGATGAGTCTGACCTCCCATCCTCTCGATCAATGCAAATTCTTAAGCCTCATTAGTCCAAAACTCGTGAACACCTAGCTTTGGAAAGTAGGTCCAAATGGATATAGAATCATTGGATGTTTTCAGTTCTACGAACAAACCCGTTAGAAACCATTTCAAATATTTGAAACTTAAATCAATGTGGTAATCCCCGTTTCCAGAGGAAACACAGTTATATTGAATTTTTTTGTCAATTTAATTAATAGATATTGGTTCTCTGATTCTTTTCTATGAATGATAAAATCCATCATTCTATTAGTAAGGCTATCCATTCTTATCAATGGTTCCCCCAAGTGCATCTCTCAGTGTAAAAGGGGAGTTCGAAAAGGTGATCCACTTTTATGAATCCTATTTTCTGTTGTATAATATTATCTATATATATATTCATTAATGATATTACCTATTTCATCTAAATAAGAAAATCAGATCTGGTATAGGTGAACATGTATTTTCATGCCTCCATTATGTGGATGGAATTATCTTATTTTTTCAAGAATCTTGGAGGACAACGTCTTCCATTCATTACCTTTTCACTCATTATGAATAAGTGTCATAGTAGTCCATTTCTTAGAGAAAATCCTATATTTTTTTGGATATTAGACCATGGTGGGCATACATACTAGAATTTCATAGAGGCTTTGAGTGAGAAAAGTGTCTCTACCATTTACCTACCTTGGTGTCCAAATTTTTTGGGTTGTAGTCAAAATCCAATTTCATAGATGAATCAGCTCTGGAATTGTTAACTAGCATTCCATATGGAAATGGAAATCAACGTCACAATCTAGGAGGGAGTTCCATGTGAACACAGTCATTACCTATAAATATGTATACTCTTTCTGTTTATAAAGATGGCCAAGAGGACTCTTCAATGAGATGAAAGGTATGATCAAGAACTTCATTTGAACTGGTTTGGTTCTTGAAAGGAAACTAGTTACAGTCTCAAAGAAGTAATGCATTAAACCCATCACAATGGTGGGCCTTATCATTAAAGAAGTGATAATTTTCAACAACGATCTTATTGGTAAATTCACATGGATTATATTTACCGCAAATAAACCCCCACGTAGATTATTAGATAGTAGATTCAATATGAGGATTCTTGAGGTTTATAACTATTATATTGGGTCTTCAGTGTGTCCATCAATTTAACACTCTTTCAATGAGATAATGCAAAATACCAAATGGATGTTCTCCACATAATCAGACTTGAATTACTAGAACATTCTCTAATTGGATAAACTGCTATGGTAAAATCTTATTATTTCTACTAAATTATTATATATGACTATCAGTGAGTTCATGGTATCACAATGTGTTCATGATTTCATCCCCATGCTGGTTAAACATGAAATATAGCCTCATACCTTCATTTACATTGACACCCTTATCAAGACACCAAGTATCAGGGTTATATTTAATGAAAAGGATTACTATAGACTGGAGAGTGAATGAATCAACATGATACCTGCATAGATTTCCATTTTTAAGGTATATTTCATCGGCCTTCAATGTATATACCGATTTGGAGAATTTGAAATAAAAAATTACAAATACATGATCAGCTGAGAAAAACAACACATAGTCTCAGCATGAAATATATTACTCAAAGAATAAAAAAAATCCATAACACATGTTTATTGAATTTGAATATGCATAGATGATGTGGGAATATGCTGGCTGGATTTTTGAAATGAATCTGGGAGCCGACAGACAGCTCGTGGACCTCTTGGATTTTGTTGCTTGTACTGAACAAAGTGAATAGGTGCACCAAATCCTTCTTGTAGTGACGACATCAGTAATATACATGACTTGGAAGGATATGAATGAAGTCACGTTCATGGGTAATGCACCAAAAAATCACACTGTAATTATTGACCTACCAAGAGAGGTGCATGAAGCTACTAAGGTGTATATGGGGGGCATGAACGACACTATAAGTGATCATATTATTCTTTGGTTGTTGGGAGTTACAGGATGATCCAAGCATCCCCTGGTTCTGAAGTTAGTGAGATGAATCTAACGGCTTGTATCTTGGGTTAATGTCAGCATGGATGGTGCGGCCTTTGGTGTGTCAGAACCCTCGGGTCGTGGAGGTTTCTTCTAAACCCACTATGGATTTTTCAAAGGATGCTTCTACCACTACATTAATGTTTTAAATGATTACAACAATGAATTGTGGATGATGATAATTTCCATCAAGCATGTTGTTGGTTATCAATGTACCAACTTCTGGTTTGAATTGGACTCTTAAATTGAGGTCGTGTCTATAAAGACCCATACCCAGAATGTTCCATGGGAACTTTTTCCTCACTGAATTAAATTAATCGATCATTCCATTGAGAACAATCTATATATTTAAAAAGTGTATATAGAGGAAAATCTAGTGGAATATTCCTTTTCAACACTCTATAATTATTTATACAAAGATCAAATTCATCTTTATTGAATAAAAATTGGAGAACTATGTTAAAAATGATTTTTTTGTAACGAATGTTTAAGTTGGAGTTATATTAATAAATCCATACATAATAAAGATATTTTAAAATCTTAATTTAAACCTTGGAGTTCAACTAACACCTTTTTATTAAGGATAAAATTCTATCCCATGTTCCCATTTTTTATTATTATCGTCGTTACCCATTTTTATTATATTTTAAAAGTAGTTACATTCTTTGGGGATTCATAAAATATAGATAAGGATATCCCAAGAAATAAAAAACCAATGAAAAAAATAAAAAAATAAAATGGACCTTCCTAAAAATTGTCCTTATAAACAAATGTGTCAGAACCCTATGAACCAATCCCTAAACCATAAACACACAACATAGAGCTAGAGCCAAAAAATAAGAAAAGTAGTCTAAATCCCAAAACTATAAATAATGTTTTGAAACTATTAATCATCACCATCATCATCGATTGAACCTAAAATTATAAAAAATGTTAACGAATGTTTACCATCATCTGGGAACACTAGTCACACGTCACTCCACAATACCAAATCAACTATGTTTTCAAAGAGAGATGCCCATTTGAAGCCGCCTTCATTCCACCAATTCTCGTAAACAACCCTAATAATCAAATAATTGTAATTAAAATCCTAAAAACCCAAAATATATCACTAATTTAAAAGGAACCCTTAATAAACCATAACTAATAATAAAAATCACACCACTGACACCTTCAAGGATTTCTACCACTAAGTTGGGGTTAAACAACCTCTACAACTGAAGAGTTGTGACATTTACACAAGAAAACCAAAGGGATTCTACTTATCATGGCCTTTATTTGGTTAAAGGGGATAGAAATACATTTTCATGGCTGAAATACATTTCAAAATATACATTAATGAATGAAAAACATGAAAACAATGGTGATTCAAACATTACCCTAGTAACTATAATTAAATGGGGGATGCATCAACAATGAGTGAGGGAAAAAAATAAAGATATATCATTCATAAAGTAGTTGTAATTACAAGTAAAATAGATATACAAAAGCATGTTAAATCTTTAATATAGGAAAATATAATTAAATAGAGTGAGGGTAAAACACACAGGAATGGGAAGATAAAACCAATGCTGAGTGAATGAAACTCCTAAAAGAACCTAGGAGATCACTCCTTTTTATTTATTACTAAATGATGTGAAATGTTAATTAATGAGGAAAATAAAAAAAATAAGATCTATTTTAAAGGGGAAGAAATGATTTGGGGTTATTTTTTGGTGTGGATGAACTTTTTGATACTAAAGAATTTTTTTTATTAAAGAAATTCACTCAAACATAGAGTTTTATTAGAATTACATGTAACTGCTTATGTGTTTTCTTAGTCAATCTTGGTTTTGTAATGATCATGAATCATGTAGGATTAGAGTAAATTTTTATATTTTCTTGGATATATGAATATATAATAAGTATTTTTCTATAGAGGCATTTCAAACAAACCCAAATGGGGATATTTTTAAAACCACTCTTGGGTAATGAAATTGATTATTTATTATATCAGAAATTATAAATATATTTCACTCTAAAAAAATATGGAGTAACAATTTCATTATTTTATTTCAGGATCATTAAGATGGTACTTGGAGTAGTGAAGTAAGTTAAAAAAAGATAAATCATTTATTTTCATGCAATATCCAATTCAGATTCCTCAAGCCTACACTCATAAATATGTTGCTAGAAATAAATCTCAACATATATTATTTGATAAAAAGTGATATTACCCAAGAACAACACACATATATTTTACATCATTTCAATAATTTAAATATTTCAACTCACAAATTCATTAAATCTTAGAAACCAAATCTTCAGTGTCTTTGGAGATTATCTATATGATCTTTTTATTTTACAGTAAGTCTACAACGCTTCCAAAAAATAGTATTCGCACATGATACCTTTTTAGATACATCATACATATTACCCTTATTCATAACCTAGGGAATGTAAATATAAGTAATGCGTGAGATCAAATGATCAGTAAATACTAACATATAAGATAATAATGGAATATCCTGAGTGAACATAAGATGTCCATGTGGGTATGAGAACATAATCACAATGCCTAACCTTAACATAATAAAATCATTCACAATGATCATATTTCATAAAATCAGGAGTCAGGGTGAAAATATGTTGGTATAACTAAATATATGAGACATATAAATTTTTAAAATTGATCCAATAATCATGAGTCATAGAGATTAACACAGTAATGAGGAATAACATATGAGATGTTGTATAGGAATAGTAAATCTTAAAATTTTGTGAAAACCGAATTATTCATAGGTATTTAGTTGTCATAAAATCAAATGATTCATATGAATTGGTTTTTTTACAAAACTAAATGATGACCATGAATTAAGTTATGAGTAATCCCAATGATTCCCATGAATTATGTGGTGAAACAAAATCCAATTATGTCCAGTCATAATGTTGTGAACAAATACAATGATGTAAAAACATTAAATAGTGAGAAAACATTAGCATTCCCACACATTATGCAAGGACCACACATTAAAATCATATATTTGCATGAATTTTGAATATAATTATCTTTCATTCATTACCAAAGATAATTTATATTTATATTTTTTTGATAATTATGAAAAATATATTATATATTAAACCCATATATTACATCTTAACACTTAAACATAGCATCCATTTTCCCATAAAATATAACCCAATTCAAAAAAACATGATTTATTTTCATAAAAAATATTTAAATTTCTCATCTCGATCTCATGCTTGTCCCTAATATTCATTACAACTATATGAAAAAAAATTTAAAACATGGTATGAGTACAGAAATCTCAGAAAGGGATAAAATAATAAATAAGGAAGTTATCAATCTATGAATATTTATAAAAAAATTCCTCTTTCGTAATAAAAGTTGGGTTCAAAATAAACACTTTTCTTGCCCAATAAATCATCCTTTCACCCAAATATTATTCATAAATTATATCATTATAAATAATTAAAGTAATGTAAACTTATAAATATTTTTTTTATAATAACATGAAAATGTTTTAACAAAGTTATAGTTTTCACTCTTACATATGGAATAACCATCACTGATAAATTTTGTGTAACCATTGTAGATGCTAATGGATTAAACATAATAGTTAATATTTTAATGAAAATCATAGTATATTCCCATTATCTATTAGGATAAACCTACTAATTTATCAGTGTCTCATATTTTGAATAACCTTATAGTTTTCTTCTATACCCAATTCATTGGTGGGATATCGTAGACCCACTAATCTTTGGTTTTTCATAGAACCACCCATCATTAGACAATAATGTAACCACTCACCCTCGGTTTATAACAAAACAATCCTTAATTATAAATATTCCCAAGAACTATAACCTATTCAACTATATAAAATATTAAAATTTCTGATATTACACACATAAAAATATCATTTAATAAAATAACATTTCCATTTTTCAATCACTTATTTTAAAAAAAACTATGTAATTATGAAAGAAAAAACATTATTTGAAAATTAAATTATAATGTGGTAAGTAAATATTAAAATAAAATATTATTCAATATAGAGGGACATTATTATCATTTCATAAAAGTTAAAAAAACACTACTTCAATGTTATTTTAAAAAAACCACAAAGTTCCATGTTTGGAAAATGATAAAAGGATTATTTTCAAACCATTTTATAAAAATTAAAACAAGGGTAAAATTTTATTTAAAAAACCAAGAAGCATAATAAAAAATTAAAATATTTTTAGAAAACATGAATATATAATGTCAATATCCAATAATTATCTCTATGGATACTATGAAAAATGTCTTGAATATTGATGAGATTGGGAAATAAAACGTTTCCAATTTGGTATCTTTTGAATCATAAGCTCCATTATAGAAATAAAAATTAATTGGATATGTTAATACCTATATAATTTATAATATTTATCATCAAAAACATTCATGGGCATCATATACATCATAAAAAAGAAATATGTGGTGAATATGGCTTATGCCCCATAGACTACAAGTAAGACGAATATCCCTTATCTTGAGTTCAACTGATTTGTATGTTCATTATATTCAAAAATAATAAACTTATTTCAATTATTTACTTCTTTAATAACCTTTACTATGTTTATTTTTCCTTTTATTTTGTCTCTTACTCTGCAATATTTTATTACTTAATCAGTATAATGCACATTGTACTTTTTTAGGATATTCAGTTCATAAGTCAAAAAAGACATTGGTATGTTAACTATGGTCAAGTTTGTCATTATGACATGATATCTAGAATAATAATAATGAAATAATTTCAATTTTTACACATAAATTATAATTTTAAATCCAACCATTAAATATGGTTATGAAAAAAAACTATGTTACATTCATTGAGACGGTAGTTCCAACTACACATGAAAAACGTTCCCATTTTTCAAAGATCATCATAAAAAATGTAAATATTAAATTATATTTTCATAAAAAAAATATCATAAATATAATATTACTACATTAAATATACATTTATATATCATCCATTTGATGTGGTGATGAAACACGAATCATATTGTTTCGTAGAGGCAGTATTCCACAAGTACACACGAATGACGTTATCTTTTTTCTGTGAATGAAAAGGTAATAAAGTATATGATATATTATATTTTTATAATTATATATATTTCATGAATATCATCTATAAATACTTATTAAAACATTATAACCATCCGTGATAGGTGGTGATGGAAAATAAATTACATCGGTTTGTGAGATGATATTTGGTCGTACACACAAATGATGGTTTTATTTCACATTTGATTGATGAGGAGATGGATATAGATTCATAAATTAACATAATAACATATAATTATATACCAGATACTTTTTTATATTTTATAATGATTTAAGAAAATTTGAAGGAGGTGTAAGAAGAAACAAAACTAAAACATACAGTTGGAAACTATAGATTTTATATGGAAAACCATACTTTATTAACACCTCAAGGCCTATAATATTTGTATTATAAAGAAAAATATAAGTCCTCTATGATGAATATATATATTATAGATATTAATTTTATCATTTATTTCTTGAACCATATGATTTTTGAAGTGTAAATAAATGAGAATAAGTTGTTCCCTCTCTAAAAAATTGGAGGGGATGTAATGGCTTATATTTTCTAAATTATATTTTTAGAAACAATATTGGAAAATTCGGAGACCTGTAGCTGAGATGGAATGCAATTCTATGGATCGGTGTGTTCAGAACAATACATTGAAAAATGTTATGTTTTTAATAGCATGCGTGCATGACATTTATTAAAAAGTGAATTAATTTTTATGTAGTTTCCCAGATCAAAAATATGGTTTCACCCTTGAACTTAGAATAGTTCATTTACCCTAGATGTGACCAAACATTGGTTTGCATGGTCCATCGGTAGAAAAATCCACATGGGACATAACCATAAATAAAATTATTAAATAAAATTATTTTATTATAAAATAATAATAACTCAGAAATGGAAATTCATATTGGAAATCTAAGTCCACCATTGAGTTTTTAAGGGGGGTTTTTTCTTTAGCCAAGGCATTACATTAGTCGGCGCGGGCCAGCTATGAAAGATAGTTTTTGGATATAAACATCATTAAAATATTCTAATAAAAATATATTATTATAGATGCAACAATGCATTTTATTTAATATGGGTTTGTCAGAGTATTAAAGGTTATCACTATAACCTTGGAATTCTAATGAGGAAAGTAGACAGAGATATCTCAACAAACGGTGGCAGGTCATAGATCGATGACCAATGACGAACCTCAAAATCAAAGGATCCGTATCCATGGAAAATATTTGATGACTACTCTTCATCAGTGATAAAACTAAATCAAGGTAGGATGTTAATATATTTGTGATTTCCTTTACCCTATTATATTTAAATGACAAACAGGGACCATCCGACGAATATGTTGATCTGTGGTTTGTCCATTATTAGGAGATGAATAACTAATTATGAGGTTGTGAATGGGGATTATATCTGTGTGTTGAATGGATCCTCATAATCATTTTGACATGAAATGATCAAGGCCTACATGAAGAGGGAAAATACATATTCTTTGGGCATTCCTATACTCTATCTATTTCCCACAAACCACTATGTATTTCTTATTCTTCAAAAAATATGAATTGTGGATCGTTGCGCCTTTGATCTATGTTGTAATGTTCCATGACCGAAAATCCGACAACGCAATGACATCACAAAGGTGTGATGGAAAAAAGGTGAGAATCACTCGAGGATGTGGGATAACATGGAAAAAGGTAGTGATAGATGATGGTGCTAGTAGTAGAAACTCCGATCAGGTCTGGATGGAGGGTGTGGTGATTAGCAAGATGTCAGTAGAGAGGTCGATGACAGAGGCATCATCTGCCTAGCGGGTGTCAGGAAGGGTGGATCTAGAAAAACGGGCCACTATTAGGGTGGAAGGTGGTAATGATGGGATGCCTTGTAAGAGGGACTGCATTAGAGATGGGGGGTCACGACAGCACAAGCCGTGGGCAGCAACCAGGTTCCATGGCAGCAGGTCTCTGCGATGTCATCTGGGACATGGCTCGGAGCCACGCCAGACGGAGGACCCCACGGTGGCGGTGAGGCCACAGGACCCTGTGGGTGAGGCAGGTCAACCACTTGAAACATGGTCTGGCTCCACATTGATTGGGGGATTCGAATGGCCATGTGGTTGGGTGACTACATAGACATGTGGACATGGCTAGGGCGGGCCACGTTCGGTGAACCAAATCCATCCCTCGAGATGATGGTAGGGTAGGAGAACTGAGTCACTCTTATAGCCTTGCATCCTAATGGGTCGAGCTATTTTGGGTCAGCTCATAATGACCGACTCATGTCGGCCGGGCTCGGTCGGGTTATACCTAAACCGGCCGAGACCCTTTTTACTATATTTTCCATATCATCCAAATGGGAGGACTCTTTGATGAGTTGTCTACTGCATTGGGACCCTTGTGATAGAGCGGTCTTTTGAGATGTCTTGTTGGGTTTTTAGTTGGATTAGATGAGGTTAAAAGAATACCAATGGTCTTTTCCTATGAGGATTTGATGCAGGATCTTGTTCACATCATAGACAATGACTCATATTTTGAAGTGAGTTATCTCAGCCCGTCATTGATAATTGACTAAGTAGGTTGGAGCGTGTACCACATCGAGAGGCCCGGTCGGTCCTCAAGTCACATTGTGGTACCTTAGAATGGGTTTCTAAAAAATGTGTGACCTATATTTACAAGGTTACCTATCCCCTATCTGGGATGATGTTTCAAGTAGGGCGAGGGGTCCCCCCAGTAAGACTTGGGCGAGGAGGACCCCTTATCTATTTATCGATATCAGATTCTTTCTGTTCTATAGGACTAGACCAAATTAGTTTGATTTGTATTTTTGTTCAATGGTTGATGTTTTGTTGTGACTTAGTGACTATGTGAATTGGGGTTTACATGACTTTTCAACACTCCATGTGTTACCAACACTCCGTGTGTTATCAAAACTCCATGCCTTAGTGAGACTGTATTTCTCAGTGAAACTAGATATCTTTTTGACACCCTAGTGTTCTCTTGGTTACTTTTTGTATACCTGTTCTATGTGCTTATATCAGATAGATCTAGGAGTGAGGTCTCCCAGAATGAGTATGCTACGAACAGAACCATGTTGATGGCAGTGGATGAGACCCTGAGTCATGGAATCCTTTATGAGTATACCTAGAAGTTCTTATTATATGTTCTATAGATATATACCTTTGTTGATCTGACTATATATTTTTAGTGGTTTTTACCTTTGTGTTATTTCTATTTGGTATCTTCTCCATGATTTTTTCTATGTGGTATTTTACTTTGTGTTTTGAGCTGTTTAACTAGGTGTTGTTTTACTCACCCTTCCATGGGCGTTGCCCACACATGTCATCTCGTCTGCGGACCATTAATGTTTTATTGGGGTTTGAGGTGGATCAAGACCATGTGGTGCTTAGAGAGAGACCATAATATTGAGGTTTAATCGTGTGGATTTAGACAGTAGTTCCTATACCTACTCTTCAAGTAGGTTTTTCTACGGATTAGCTTCAGGACTCTATGCTACATACACTTTCCTTTTGGTGGGCTTGTATTCTGGTCTAATTGAAATTTACTATACTTTACATTCATATCATACTTTATTGGTTGGGATATAGTGGTATGCATGCTTTTTTTAACACATTTTTTTTAGATTTCATCATTCGTTGTGCTTGTAGATGTGTGTATGTGTACAGGTACATAGGAAAATGTCTCCCATTTATGAGATATTCCTACATGGTTCATGTCTCCAACCCCTAGCATATTGAAGGTGGGATTGGTGTAGTCATGGTCCAGGAGCATATGGGACAGTTCGTGATAGAGTGGTATCAGATGAGTTTAGTTCTACTTTAGGACCATGAGCTTGTGATATTTGTTTGGGGAAACGGTGTTATGTGTTTCAACTTCCACTTTCAGGATAAGGACTCTTGTGTTAGTGAAGTGGTCGATGTATCCAAAATATAATGCTCTAGATACCTAGTTTTCAACTCAGTATATGAAAAACTGGTTGCATGGAATAAATAAAGGTACATGCATCATATCTTAATGAGTTGTGTTTTCCAAGTCCTTCTTGAGTGATCTCACCAAGTATATTCTTTTAACCATGAAACATGATTTTTTTTTATTATAGGATGTATTCACGATTCTTGCTATAAATGATTCTGTAATTGGATCAGGGGTACAGTATGATGTTTGAAAAGGCCTCAATAAGGGGAGCCACTCACGGAGAATTTTTTCTTTAGGATGGTCAATAGGTGGTTCTTTCTCATATTAATCAGTTATTAAACCCACCTCTGGTTGTTCCGGTGGATGCAGCTTGCTAGACTGAGTTGTGGATTGATCTTTTAGAACTAGAAGATGACATGGAGGGTCCAAATACGTATCATATGATTCTTAGGAAGTAATCACCTAGGATGTAGGGTCAGAAATACCAATCGATAGCATCTTTATGATGTAAGTTGCAGAAAATGAGATTTCGTTAGAAGATATTTGGGCATGCTAGTTCCCTAATGAAGAGGTGTTGTTGTGATTATCTTGGTAAGGGACATTCCATGAGATATTGTCCCACTCTTTAGGATTCATTTAGAGATGAATTTTATGAACTAACAAGGAAGAGGCAGTGATAGGAACAGACATATCTATCAGTCGGTGGACATAGAAGAGGAATTGGGGAAGTAGTAGGAGGTGGCCAGCGTTTTGAGGTGTTACCACCACCACCCCCACGTGGTCCATACCAGACTTAAGGATATGTAGGATAGGGGAAGAGATATATGTAGGTGGTCAAGTCTTGTGACCCCACAACTCTTGGAATTGTTAAAGGTGTGAACTGTGTCTTTCTACTTTATATGCAGTAGATAGACACATGTGATAGTGTTTTCCATTCCAATCACATTCTTGTTTGATAGATATAGATTCTAGTTAAACTATTGGATTGACACTCACCTTTAAATACTCCTACTATATGAGTCTCAATGATAACAAAATGGTTCCAAAAATGTGACTTAACGCTTATAGGTGAGAGTTTTGGTTGGGATCTCTTGGTTGTAGCATTTTGGCCTTACGATGTCATTCTCAGTATGGACTAATAGCCACAATTCATGTTTATATTTATTTTTTAGGAAAATGGTATAGTTCAACCACCATAATAGAATGAAAATTACCAGTGAAATGGAAATCCTTTCAACTCAAGATTGACACACTCATAGGAGGGTGTATCCGATTAATCTTTAGTTGGCTGTCCTGACCCTTAGTGTAATTGATGTTTTGAGTCCTTAGTTTCCTATAATGGTGGATGAGTATAAGGAAATCTTCCATGATAATGTTCCAAGTTTACCTCCCCACTAAGATATATAATTCTTCATTGATCTGCACCATCCGATGATAATGATATCTACACTAGCATATCAGATGGCTCCCATAGATCTTAGTGAGCTGAGAGTATAGTTGGAGAACATGAAGAGGAAGGCATTCATGAGCCCTATTTTTCCACCCTTGGCAGCCCTATGTGGTCTTCATTGATCTCAAACATGTAATCATATATTTTGGAGTTTCAATCAATCCAGTGAAGGTTAATGCACCAATAACGAGTGCTCCCATCCTGAGGTTTCCAATGGAGGGTGTCGAGTACGTAGGATTTTGTTGTGCATCAAGAACCGGTCTTGGTTGTCTCTAAATGCAGAGACAATCAGTGATTACATATAGTTCATACCATTTGAAATCACGCGAGAATAACTATGCAACCCATGTTATTGAGTTAGGAGGAATAGTATTCACATTGATGATGTGGTTAAAATACCTATTGGGCGAGTGGTTTATCGTCTACTTCGACCACAAGAGTCTCATGTATATATTCTCTCAAAAGGATTGGAACATGAGATAGAGACAATGGCTAGGGTTCCTCCGTGAATAGGACTTGGGGATTTTTTATACTCCTAGGAAGGGGAACATGGTAACAGATGCTCTCAGCAACACATCTAGCTTGTAGTTTTTGAATGACGTATCAGATAAGTTTGAATAGTTCAAAATATCCTTTTTGGATAAATATGTAATATATTATCTCTAGTCAATGGATCTGACTCTTGAACTCTATCAGAAATTTAAAGAGGCACAACGTAGGGATACTAACTATGATGCATTACATGCTCAATTGTCCATAGGGAATGCCCCTGATGGATATTAAAAATGAAGGGGATGGAATAATAATGGACTTCTTGACAGGTTTACCAAGTACATCCAAGGGTTATGATACCATCTAGGAGATCGTTGATTGACTCACCAAGTCAAACCACTTCCTAACTATCTGAGAACAGAGCTCAATAGAAATCTTAGGATGCCTCTTTATGTCGGAGATAGTTCGACTCTGTGGAGTTCCACTAATGATTATTTCGAATCAAGATGATTTCTTCACATCCTAGTTTTGGAAGGGATTATAGGAGTCTTTTTGGACTGATTTATGCCTGATCATAGTGTTTCATTCATAGGTGGACTACTATACTAAGCTAGCCATTCAGGATCTGGTGAACATGATATGGGCTTTCATGTTATGTTCTGGCCACAATTGGGAGGATTTTCTACATTTGGTGTAGTTCTTGTAAGAAAAACAAATATCCCTCCACCATCAGTGTTGTACTATTTTAGACTCTGTACAAGAGACCCTGTAGGTCACCACATTGTTGGACTAAGCCAGGATATTCTTCAATCATTGGACCGAAGTTAGTGCAGGGGACTATATAGAAGGTGATGTTCATCCAGAATAAGATCAATACTTCACAGATCCATCATAAAACTTATGATGACAGGTGACGGAGGACTTTGGTGTTTTGGGAGGGAGACCATGTGTTCTTTCAGGTCTCTCCTAGAAGCGGGATACAGAGATTTTGCCTGAAATGGAAACCTATCTCTGAGGTTCATATGGTCTTTCCTAATATTTTTTTAAATTTGAGGAGGTGGCATAATGCTTTGATCTACTACCAAAGCTGGACTGGGTACATGAAAACATCCTTATGTCTCAGTTGAGGAGATATATTCTTGTTTCATCTCATGTCTTTGACTAGGGAAACTATTTATGAGAACCTAGTGGATGTCAATTATAGAAAGGAGGCGATCCTTCGTGGGAGGTTGATTTCTCTAATGTGCATTTGGTGATAGAACAAGAATCCCCAAGAGAGGACATGGGGGTGGGAGGCTCATATTCCTATTCAGTACCCTCAATTGTATGAGTATCCCTTTGTTTTGTATTTGGAGGATGTAAATCCCTAATGTGTAGAGAATTTGATGACTTGTATTTTAAAAAATATTTGGGAAAATTAGGAGAGCAGGTGTTGAGATGGTGTGCGATTTTGAGGCCTACTGTTCCGAGAACAATTCATTGAAAAATTTTATGTTTTTAATAGCACAAGCACATGAATTTTTATAAAATGTAAAATAAATTTTAGGTGTTTTCCATATTAGAAATTTGAGGGCACCGTTAATCTCAGAATAGTGGTTTTACCCTATGAATTTCCAAAGAATGGCCATCTCTTATAGTCTATAAAAGATTCCACGAGGGACGTGATTGAAAATAAAATTATTAAATAAATTATTTTATTTTGAAATAATAATAACTCATAAATGACTAAACAAATTGGAAATCTGATACCACTATTTAGTTCATAAGGAGGATTTTTCTTTAAGCGAGGCTTAATATCAGCTGACATGGGCTGAATGTAATGCCCCAAGCTTCTACGGTACGCTTCTCTTTGAATAATGCAATAGTGTGTGTTGTACGAAACATCGAGTTATAACACACCACAACCAATCAAACTAGCCGTTATGAATAGTAATACACACTTTTTGAAATTTATAAATTTTATTTTTCAAAATGGACTTCATTTTTGGATTCAGAATATTGAAATTAGCCTAGGGTGAATTTTTGGTATTTTTTTGAAAAACATCATTTTTTGATGAATAGTGAAACAACTACGTGGTAGTTAAAATACAGAATTTTTCATAAAACATAATTTTACCGCTTTTGTGAGTGGAATTTATAAAATCCGAGAGACACAGTTAATATCAAGAAGTAAAATTTGGTTCAATGAGATGAAAATATTTTTTGGTGAATAGTAACTTTTTACTTTTATTTACCACGGTTAAAAGTAAATAGGGTAATTAAGGGTAAAAATGATATTAATATTACCCTAACACATGTCCTAATTCTATTGTACATGTTTATCTCGACAAAAAACAACCTTAGGAATAAAATATTATCATTTAGGTCCACTTGGATTAGATTAGGACATTTATTATTATTTAATTCAAAGAAGAGTTAAAAGAGTTAAAATCAAAGTTTATTTACTAAAAAAATTTAATTTTGGGTTATACATAAGGTAAATTTGATTGTAAAATATTAATTAGAAATATAACAAGATTTCCTACATAATGATATTTTATTTATAATTTTTAGACAATAAATAATTTAATTTATTTATGACACAATTATGATGAAGTAATTACCATAATAGTGAAAACTTAAAATAATTGATATTATAAATACCGAAGTAAATGTAATTTGAGACTTTTTATAAATAACAATAATTTTATAAGATAATATTACATTTTAGGATTGATTTAATTAACTGTTTTATAAGTAATCATTCTGTTATGATTTTTAGAAAAATCAATTACTGAATAGTGTAAAAATTGACATAAAAAAGTTCTTAAAACAAATATTATATTATTAATTGATATTAAATTCCTAAAATTCTACGTTTTGGGCAAGAGACTTATATCATGATATTTGTATCATTAATGGACCACTTGGGGATCTCTTAGAGGTATATAGTATGTTTATTAACTATATAATATAAAAATACAAAGTGACATGGTAATTGTCAAACTAATTAACTAAGAGTTAAAACTAAAAGATAAGGCTAATATAATGACCCAAACCTGTCTAAATTCTATTGGTTGAGTGGTTTTCGACTCATACCCACATTAACATTTAAATAATACACTTTGGAGCCATTAGAAACCAAATATGAATTTATTATAAAATAATATTTCTAGTTTTTTCAAAGGTGCCCCTCACCCCTCTTATAAAAGGGAACTCCCCCTTCTCATTAATTCACACCATCAAAGCCTTTTGGTTCGGCCAACCCATGCCCAAATACTCTATCAACTGCCCTCACTTCATCCTATAGGCCTTTCATTAGTCATAAAGCCAACCTAAGGAGCCCTTTTGATCAAATCATAAGGAAGAACCCGAAGATGAGGTAATGATTTTACCACCCTTTTTCAAGTTCCTTTCTTCTTCCACTTCTTCTGTCTTTGTTATTACCATTATAAAATAATAAATCCATTATATTATATATAAATTTATGTTATTATAAACATGGTACAACCATATTCATTATTATATCCATCCTTTGAATGACATGTCACCATACGTGTAAATGTACCGTCTCCACGTCATGGTGTAATTGTTATTCAATAAATTATTATTTGGATGGGTATAATAATGATGTATAATTCATGTAAATAATAAATATAACATGATAATGATTTTGTTTATATGATATACCATCCAATTAAATATTATTTTAATACTAAAAGAATGATATTGTCGCTCGTGCGTACGTATAGACTACCGTCTCCACGAACGCGATGAGATTCATTCCCCATCGTATCCATTCAAGTATAATTCTCATTTTAAGATTAATAATAGTATCTAAGGACTTGATATAATTCTGGATATGAAAAATATACAACCTATCCATGACAAACACGGCTTACATAACAAAACATATAAAAGAAAATGAGTATGTTAACACCCGAAACGACAATAATATTAATATATTATTAACAAATCAATGTTAAAAGATCATATATGATAACATAATAATGTATATGATTATTTTATAATTTAATAACAATTATTTCACCATTATACAGGACTTTAACCTACCCCCAACCAAAAAAAAGTACAAGGTAAGGGTTTATTTTGCAATCTCTTCATTATCCCATGTTGTTTATACGTAATAATCTACTGGGATTTCTTTATCTTCCAAATCCATGTTTCTTAAAAATATATTTCAAAAAATTATTAATATTTTACAGAATATGGTTTAAAGTCATTTATACCCTTGTTTGACTTTTTATAAGAATATTATAAAATAATCATTCTGTCGTTTTCCAAATAAGGTCCTTTTTAACCTTTTCGACAGAATTAAGGTAAGAATGTTTTTTTACTTATACGGCGGGTGCAGCTATTTTCTGCCATTATAAAATATTCAAAGCATTCCTTACAAGATTATAAAAAAAATTCAAAGTAAATGTTTTATTTTATAATTATGTGACTTTTAAATGATTTCAAAAAAATGGTTATTTCTCTCAAATAGTTATGATTTCATCTATGGCAACATCCTTTGATGGATTTTAAGCTTATTTGAAGTTGATTTGTTATGATACAAAACTTCCATATTGTATTGATGGTTTTGTGATTTGTTTGACTATGGATGTGTTATTTTTATACCATTCATGGTTTATGGAGAAATTATTGACATTTAATATGCTAGTTTTAATACGAATGTTTATATTATGTTTAAACATGTTCATATGAAGAATGCATTGGACTTAATATGTGATGGGTGGAGCCCGCTATAGCTCCTCGATGCATCAATAGGTCTCATGAGACAAACTAGTTTCTTGGCACAAGGCCTTGGAAAAATCTTATTTGTAGTCTTGGCATGAGGCCTTGGCTATGTGGTTATGATATTCTGGAATTATTCATTATATCATTATGAAAGTGGTTATTGAAATTGCATGTCATTATTCAATTAGTAGAATATCCATGTGAATACATAAATGGAATTATTTCATTTTATTTTTTCCATACTATGTTAAAGTTAAAGTTTAAAAGGATTTTGTTTTAGTTATACATTTCCTTAAATGTTTATTCTTATTTATGAAAGTTTCCACTAAATTGTTATCCTTACTTGGCATTTGAACTCACCCCTTTTCTATGTTTTATTTTTTCCAGGATGTGAAGAAGTAAATTATGAATGACCTGTAGGGATAGTCTGAGGCGATAAGAGTGTGGACTATGGAGACTATGTTGTTGTATTTTTCATTTTTATGATGTAATTGTAAAACTTTATTAATATGTCTAGTGTTTCCAAGGCTACTAAACTAATCGGTCTTTCGAGATTTGATCTTTCTTTTGATCATTCCAATGTTATGTAATAATGCACCAACTCTGGGTAACTGGGTTCGGGCATTATAGTTGGTATCAGATGAAGTTTAGTACAATCCTTGGAAGCTATATTTAGATAAACTCTGATTAGATCACATGGATTTAAGATGGACTTTGAGGATTAGTATAGAAGATCGTCCTAGAATATTGGTATTGTAGAGAATTTGTGAGTTTTCCGAGCAATAAATCCATGTCTGGATACGAGCAGGTAAAGGTGGCTCTGGCACAGATGTGCCTAGGGGTAAAACCCGAAAACACGGCTTTGAGCTAGACTCGAACGGGAACTGGTGCACGACAACGGGCCTTGCTGCACTCTTGCTTACGACACTCCTGGGGGATATGATTAGGATAAATCTCATTTTCTTTAAAAATAATTATGAAGGGTTTATGAGTATATAATTCCTCAAAGAAAACATTTTTTTGAATATTGATTATATCCATAAATAGTTCAATTTATCTTAAGTGTTTTATAAGTATGGAATTATGTATTTTGATTCATAAACTGATATAGTTTATGCCATTGTTTAGAAATGGAACCTAGTGGAAGAAATGGTAATCGTATCAATGCACGCACTCCATGTAGGGATTTCCCTCCTGCTCAAGATAATTATAGTGGAGCTGGTGATGCAACTGGTGCCGATCAGCTAATCACCATACTGGGACAACTCACTCAGGTTATGAATAATAACCTTACCCGTATAGAGCACCCTGATTCGCAGCATGGAGGATCAATGTTAGATCAATTCATGAGGCAACAACCACCAACATTCAATGGGAGTAAAAATACCTTAGTAGCTGAGCAATGGATAAATTCCCTTGAGAAAATATTTCAGGCTTTCTAGAGTAGTGAAAGGGAAAAAGGTTATCATGGTAGTTTACCGCCTCACTAGAGATGCTGATCAATGGTGTTCATTGATTCAAAACACGAAGGAAGATGATAAAGTATCAAATATGGAATGGAGGGAGTTCAAAGATCTGTTTTTAGAAAAATAATTTCCTCCTAACCATCGAGCAGATATGGAAAGACAATTTTTGAGTCTGAGACAAAAGGAGGATGAGAATGTCGCAAAGTATGAGGATGACTTTACAAGGTTAGAAAGGTATGTTGGAGATTATATATGTAACCCAAGAAGTAATATCGATCATTTATTTGATGGTTTAAAACCATTTCTCCGTCGATCATTAGTCTCACAATCCTTCTTGTCGTATGAAGACATTGTCTCATGTGCTATCAAGACAGAGAAAGAATTCTCTATGTCCTGTGACTTTAAAGCAAAGCAATAGAAGAAGAGATCTACTGATCAATATGGGGATGGAAATAAAGGGAAGAAGGGAAAATTTAAATATCCATCCTACTGTAAATGTGGGAAGAAACACCCCGGTAGTTGCTTAAAAAGAACGGGAGTCTGTTACAAGTGTGGTGAAAATGCCACCAAGCTTGTGATTGCAAGGGGAAGAAGGAAGCTACCGATGTCCAATGATACAATTGCAGGGAGATGGGACATTATGCAAATGAATGTACTCAGCGTCAGGGGAACTTACCTCGGAAAAGGACAAGGGATCAAGGCCAATCTTATGCTATCACTACTGCTGAGGTAGATGCTCCAAAAGATGTGGTGGAAGGTAATTTAATGGTTTCTTGAAGTTTAGCAAATGCATTATTTGATTCTGGATCATCGCATTGTTTCATATCTTCCCAGTTTGCTAATGAAATTAGATATTTCCAATTTGATTTAACAAGGGAGTTGTCAGTTAAAACACTGAAGGGAAGTATCATTGCAACAAATTTTTTTGAATCAGTCCCCATTAGAGCACATAAATGTTCTTTATCTGCTAATCTCATCATCATACCTATGATTTAGTTTGATATAATCCTCGGTATGGAACGGCTTTCAGACCATGATGCGATGATTTATTGTAAGAAGAAGGAGGTGACGATTTTTTATGATGATGATAAAGAACACCTTATCTTTACAGAAGAATCGTCACCACCTAATTCTTATCTAGATCCACCCCCAGTAGCTCAACTAAATTCAATTATTGGGGAGGAAGAGAATGAAATTACTGTGGGTGAGGAAAGGAATGTTCAAATAGAGGATGTACCTATTGTGAAAGAATATGTAGATGTGTTTCCGGAAGATTTACCTGGACATCCTCCTGAACGAGAAATTGAGTTTTCCATTGATTTAATTCATGAATCAAGGCCTATATCGAAGACCCCTTATTGAATGGTCACTGTATAATTAGTTAAACTAAAGAAACAACTAGATGAATTGAGTAATAAGGTATTTATTCTCTCTAGTGTTTCTCCATGGGGAGCCCCTGTTCTTTTTATTAAAAAGAAAGATGGATCTATGAGGTTATGTATCAACTATAGGGAGATCAATGTTATAACAATAAAGAACAAGTATCCCCTACCTCGCATTGATGATTTATTTAAACAACTGCATGGAGCTCAATACATTTCAAAGATTGACCTTTGATCTGGATACCATCAGTTGTGTGTGAATAAGGAATACATTCCGAAGATAGCATTTCGAAAAAGGTATGGGAATTATGAGTTTACAGTAATGCCTTTTGGATTGACTAATGCACCCTCTGTTTTTATGGATCTAATGAAAAGCGTTTTCAAGGAATTTCTTTATGACATTGTAGTGGTATTTATTGATGATATCTTGGTATAATCCAAATGCTACAATGATCATGAAAATCACGTGTGCATTATATTGATGACTCTTAGAAGACATGAATTATATGGGAAGTTTAGAAAGTGTGAATTCTGGCTTCAAAATATTTCTTTTCGTGGCCATATTGTCTCTAAGGATGGAATTTCTGTTGATCCTTCTAAGACCATGGCAATCCAAGAATGGCCTGCACCGACGAGTATAAATAAGGGACGCAGTTTTATTGGTTTAGCATCTTATTATCGACGTTTCGTCCAGAATTTTTCCCGGTTGGCTAACCCATTAACAATGCTCACATGTAAAGGGGTTAAATTTTTTTGGACAAAAGAGTTTAAAGAATGTTTCGAAGAACTTAATAGAATATTAGCCAATGCTTGTATATTGAATCTACCATCAGGGAATGATGGGTTCATTATTTATAGTGATGCATCGAAGAAAGGACTTGTTTGTGTCCTTATGAAGAATAATAGGGTTATTTCCTATGCGTCACGACAGTTGAAAATTCATGAACAAAACTATCCTACTAATTATCTCGAGTTAGTAGCTGTGATATTTTGTTTGAAGATATAGAGGAACTACCTCTATGGTGAAAATGGGATATTTATACTGATCACAATAGTTTGAAGTATATTTTCTCCCAAAAAACTCAACATGAGGCAAAGGAGATGGCTTTAATTACTCATGTTTTATGATTGCACGATACACTACCACCCAGGGAGGGCAAACAAGGTGGAAGATAATTTTACCGGAAAAGATCATGGATTTTTGAACAATATGAGAGTTTAAAGGGATCCAATTTTCATGGATCTAGTGAAGATGGACATGGGAATAACCAGGGAAGGTGAAACATCAATTCTTTTTCAAATGGTTTCCAAACCATCTTTACTAGAAAGGATTAAGAGTTCTCAGACCGATGATGAAGAATTGCAAAAGATGATTAAAGCTGTGAATGATGGGAGATTGAGAGACTTTGTGTATGAAGATGGAATTTTCAAATTTGGGAAGAGACTTTGTGTTCCCGATATACCTGATCTAAAAAGGGAATTGCTGGGTGATGCTCATAGTTCCAATATCTCTATACACCCTGGGAGCACCAAAATGTATAAAGATTTGAAGGAACATTATTTGTGGGACAACATGAAGAGGGATATTATTTATTTTGTGTCAAGATGTATGGTTTGTCAACAAGTGAAAGCTGGAAGGCAATAGCCTAGTGGAATATTGCAACCTCTTCCCATACCTGAGTGGAAATGGGATTATATCACAATGGACTTTGTCATTAGACTACCAAAGAATCCTAGAAGGAACGATGCAATATGGGTTATTGTTGATCATCTTACCATGTCAGCACATTTTATTGCTATAAGAGAAGATCTACCACTAGAACATCTAGCAAGACTATATATTGATGAATTTGTGAGACTTCATGGAGTACCTCTATCGATTGTTTCTGATTGTGATCCCCTTTTTACATCAAGATTATGGAAAAGTCTTCAGAAGTCCTTAGATACTGAACATCATTTGAGCACTGCCTACCACCCTAAAAAAGATGGAAAATCAGAACGAACTATTCAAACCTTAGAAAACATGTTGAGATCCTGCTCACTTGACTTTCAGGGTATGTGGGATCAATATTTGCCTCTGGTAGAATTTTCCTATAACAATAGCTTCCATTCGAGTATTCATATGGCACCATATGAAGCGTTATACGGAAAGAGATGTCGCACACCAACCTTTTGGGATGATTTTGGTGAAATAAAACTTGTAGGCCAAGAACTGGTGGAGGAACCGATGGAAATGGTGACGGTAATCCAAAACCATATCAAAGCAGCTCAAAGTAGGCAGAAGAGCTATGCCGATAATCGAAGGAAGGATTTGGAATTTCAATTTTTTGATCATGTTTTCCTAAAGGTATCTCCATGGAAGGGAGTAATATGTTTTGGTAAGAAAGGTTAATTGAGTCCCAAGTACATCGGACCTTTTGAAATTCTAGAACGAATTGGGGCTGTAGCTTACAGTTTGGAAATGCCGCCAAATCTCTCCAAAGTTCACGATGTGTTTCACGTATCACTATTAAAGAAATAAATGCCTGACCCAACGCATGTACTCACCAATGAAGAATTAGAACTGGAACCTGATCTGTCTTATTGTGAAGTTCCCTTCAAGATTCTTGATACGAGAGAACAGGTACTGAGAAACCGGACAACTCGTCTGGTAAAAGTCTTGTGGAGAAACCATAAGATGGAAGAGGCAATGTGGGAACCCGAGGAACTTATTATGAAGAACCACCCGATTCATTTCATGCGGTAGTATTCTAGAAATTTTGAGGATGAAATTATTTGAAGGAGGGGAGAATGTAACTCCCCAAGCTTCTACGTTACACTTCTCTTTGAATAATGCAATAGCGTGTCTTGTACGCAACATCGAGTTCTAACACACCACAACCAATCATACTAGCCGTCATGAATAGTAATACCCACTTTTTGAAATTTATAAAGTTTATTTTTCAAAATGGACATCATTTTTGGATTCGGGATATTGAAATTAGCCTAGGGTGAATTTTTTTTATTTTTCTGAAAAACTTCATTTTTTGATGAATAGTAAAACCACTAAGTGGTAATTAAAAAACTGAATTTTTCATAAAACATAATTTTACCGCTTCTATGAGTGGAATTTAGAAAATCAGAGAGACACGGTTAATATCAAGGAGTATAATGTGGTTCAATGATATGAAAATAATTTTTGGTGAATAGTAACTTTTTCTTTTATTTACCACGGTTAAAAGTAAATAGGTTAATTAAGGGTAAAATGATATTAATATTACCCAAACACATGTCCTAATTCTATTGGACAAGTTCATCTCGACCAAAAACAACCTTAGGAATAAAATATTATCATTTAGGTCCACTTGGATTAGATTAGGACATTTATTATTATTTAATTCAAAGAAGAGTTAAAAGAGTTAAAATCAAAGCTTATTTACTAAAACATTTTTAATATAGGGTTATACATAAGGTAAATTATATTTTAAATATTAATTAGAAATATAAAAATATTTCCTACATAATGATATTTTATTTATAATTTTTAGACCATAAATAATTTAATTTATTTATGTCACAATAATGACGATGTAATTAACATAACAGTGAAAAATTAAAATAATTGATATTATAAATACCCAAATAAATGTAATTTGAGACTTTTTATAAATACCCATAATTTTCTAGGATAATATGACATGTTAGGACTGATTTAATTAACATTTTTAGAAGTAATCATTCTATTATGATTTTTAAAAAAATCAATTATTGAATAGTGTCAAAATTGACATAAAAGAGTTTTTTAAACAAATATTATATTATTAATTGATATTAAATTCTTAAAAATCTATGGTTTGTCCAGGAGACATATATCATGATAGGTGTATCATTAATAGACCACATGGGGGGTCTCTTTGTGGTATATAGTTTGTTTATTAACTATATAATATAAAAATACAAAGTTACATGGTAAGTGTCAAACTAATTAACTAAGAGTTAAAACTAAAAGATAAGGTTAATATAATGACCAAAACCGGTCTAAATTATATTGTTTGAGTGGTTTGAGACCCATCCCCACCTTAACCCTTAAATAATCCACTTTGGAGCCATTATAAACCGAATATTAATTTATTATAAAATAACATTTCTAGCTTTTCCAAAGGTGCCCCTCACACCTCTTATAAAAGGGCACTCCCCATTCTCATTAATTCACACCTTCAATGCCTTTTGGTTTGGCCAAACCATGCCAAAATACTCTCTCAACTTCCATCACTTCATCTTATAGTCCTTCCATTATTCAAAAAGCCAACCTAAGGAGCCCTGGTGATCAAATCAAAAGGAAGAACCAGAAGAAGAGGTAATGATTTCACAACCCTTTTTCAAGTTCCTTTCTTCTTCAACTTCTTCTTTCTTTGTTATTACCCTTATAAAAGAATAAATCTAGTATATTATATAAACTTTTATGTTATTATAAACATGGTACACCCATATTCAGTATTATATCCATCCATTGAATGACATGTCACCATACGTGCGTACGTACGGCTTACCGTCTCAATGTCGTGGTGTAATTGTTATTCAATAAATTATTATTTGGATGGGTATAATAATGATGTGTAATTCATTTAAATAATAAATATAAAATGATAATGATTCTGTATATATTATATAACATCCAATTAAATATTATTTTAATATCAAAAGAATGATATTGTCGCTCGTGCGTATGTACAGACTACCGTCTCCACGAACGCGATGAGATTCATTCCCCATCGTATCCATTCGGGTCTAATTCTCATTTGAAGATTAATAATAGTATCTAAGGACTTGAAATAATTCTGGATATGAATAAGATACAACCTATCCATGACAAACACAGCTTACATAACAAAACATATTAAAGAAAATTAGTTAGTTAGCACCCGAAACGACAATAATATTAAGATATTTCAAACAAAACAATGTTAAAAGATCATATAAGATAACATAATAATGTATATGATTATTGTATAATTTAATAACAATCATTTCACCATTATACAGGAGTTTAACCTACCCCCAACCAAGGAAAATTACAAGGTAAGGGTTTATTTTGCAATCTCTTCATTATCCGAGGTTGTTTATACGTAATAATCTAATGGGATTTCTTTATCATCCAAATCCATGTTTCTTAAAAATGTATTTGAAAACATTCTTACTATTTTACAGAATATGGGATAAATTCATTTATACCCTTGTTTTACTTTTTATAAGAAGTTTATAAAGGAATCTTTTTTTCGTTTTCCAAACAAGGTCCTTTTTAACCTTTTCAACAGAATTAAGGTAAGAATGTTTTTTTAACTTATACGGAGAGAGTGGCTATTTTCCGCCGTTATAAAATATTTAAAGCTTCCCTTACATTCTTATAAGAAAATTTTCTAAGTAAAGGTTTTATTTTATAATTATGTGACTTTTAAATGATTTCAAAAAAGGGATATTTCTCTCAAATAGTTTTGATTTCATCTATGTCAACATTCTTTGATGGATTTTAAGCATATTTGAAGTTGATCTATTATGATACAAAACTTTCATATTGTATTTAAGGTTTTGTGATTTGCTTTACTGTGGAAGTTTTATTTTTATACCAGTCATGTTTTATGGAGAAGGTATTGACATTTCGTATGCTAGTTTTAATACGAATGTTTATGTTATGTTTAAACCTGTTCAGATGAGGAATGCATTATACATAATATGTGATGGGTGGAGCCTGCTATAGCTCCTCGATGCATCGGTAGGTCTCATGAGACAAACTATTGTCTTGTCACAGGGCCTTAGAAAAATCCTATTTGTAGTCTTGGCACGAGGCCTTGGCTATGTGGTTATGATAGTCTGGCATTATGCATTCCATCATTATGAAAGTGGATATTGATATTGCATGTGATTATTCGATTAGTAGAATATCCATGTGAATAAGTAAATGGAATTATTTCATATTATTTTTGCCACACTATGTTCAAGTTCAAGTTTAAAAGGCTTTTGTTTTAGTTATACATTACCTTAAATGTTTATTCTTATTTATGAAAATTTCCGCTATATTGTTATCCATACTGGGCATTTGAGCTCACCCCTTTTATATGTTTTATTTTTTCCAGGATGTGAAGAAGTATATTATGAATGACCTGCAGGGATAGTATGAGGGGATAAGAGTGTGAACTATGGATACAATATTGTTTTATTTTTCATTTTGATGATGTAATGTAAAACTTTATGAATATATCTTGTGTTTCCAAGGATACTAAACTAATCGGTCTTTGAGATTTGATCTTTTTTTTGATCATGCAAATGTTATGTAATAATATAGTGACTCTAGGTAACTGGGGTCGGGCCATTACACTGGATGTGAAAGATAGTTTTTGGACATAATAATCATTAAAATATTATAATAATAATATTTTATTCTTGATGCGAAGATGAATTTATTTTTAATATGAATTTGTTAGTAGATTCATGTTTATTACCATAACCCTAGAACTCCTTTGAGGCAAAGATATAGAGATTTCTCAATGAATGTTGGTGGATCATGGATCAAAAACCAAAGACAAACCTAAGATTCGAAGGATCATCACCCATGGTAATGACGTCAAGATTGTTCTTCATCAGTGATCGAACCGAATAGAGTTAGGATGTTAATATCTTTGTGATTTCCTTTCCCCTCTAATATTCCAATGATAGACATGGACCAACCCATGAATAGGTTGATTAGTGGTTTGTCTATTCTTACACGATGGATAACTACTTGTGGGGTTTTGAATGAGGATTAGATCTATGTGTTGAATGATTCCTCATAATCTATCTAACATGAATGGATCATGGCCGACACAAACAAGTCCAAGATCTATTCTTTGAGCATTCATGTGCTTTATCTCTTTTCCCCAAACAACTATACATTCCTAGTTCATTAAAAAATTTCAAAAGATGATTGTTTCACCTTCGATCTCTGGAACAATGATCCAAGATAGGGGCTCTAACACTGTAATAACTTCAAAGAGGTGAAACAGAAAAGTATCAATGGGAATCACCTGAGTTAGTGGGTTACAGTGGCGTAAGGCAGCAGTGTATAACAGCGCCTGGAGTAGCAGCTTTGGTTGGTTCCTATAAAATAGCATGGTGAATAGAAAGCTGCCATCAAGGAGGCCGGGGATGGCGACATGTTGTAGTTTATGTGAAAAAATGTTGGAGAGTGGGTTGTTGTGGTTCATATTGCAGTCAGCGATGAGGGGCCATGGCAGGAGGTCATGGCAGTGGCTGTTGGGATGCAGCTCAGAGCTTCTTTGGAATGAGGACCCCATGGTGGTGGTGAGGTCGTGGGACCTAGTAGAGGAGGTAGGCTGACCGTGTGAAATGTAGTTTGGTGCTGCATTATCCGAGGGAGCTGGTTAGTGACACATTCAGAATGCATCCAGTGGAGTAATGTTTGCTCGTGTGACGTGGGCCAGGTTGGAGAACCGGCCCACTCAAGTAGTCTAACAGGATAAGCCAATCCCATTGGGATGGGCTGGTTTGGTCTAACCCCGAATGACTGGGTGGGTTGGCCGAAATGGGTTGGGTCAGTTGGGCCGGGTCGGGTCAGACTCAGGCTAGTCCCTTTTTACTAAATTGGCCATATCTTCTAAACGGGTGGTCTTTTGTATGTGTCGTCTATGTTGTTGGGACCTTTTGTGACAGGACTATCCTTTTTTGATGGATCAGGGGGTTTTGTTGGATTAAATGAGGTTGAGATCATAACCTTGGCCTTTTCATATGTTGTTTTGATATATGATATTGTTCCCATCATATAGGATGACTAGTATTAGGTAGTGAGTTGTCTTAGCTCAGCTTCAACAGCTGACTTAGCGGGTTGGAGCTTGTATCGCACCAAGAGGCCCAGTCAGTCCTCACTTCTCTTTATGGTGCCTTAAATATGGTTTGTGAAAAATATGTAACCAATATTTATATAAGCTCATGTCACATATCTTGGATTATGTTTCCTATTGGGCGAGGAGTCCCCCCATTGATCCTTGGGCACAGATGACCCCATATCTATGTATCAAGATCAGATTATTTCCGTTCTGTGTGACTAGAGCTGATCAGTGTGCTTCAGGTAGTCTTCAGTGGTTGATGTTTGGATGTGACTTGGTGACTACATGACATGGGGGCTTCGTGAATTATCAACACTCCATGTGTTACCGACACTCTCTGTGTTACAAACACTCCTGATGTTACCAACAATTTGTGTGTTACTGACACTTCATGTGTTATCAAAACTCTATGTCTTAGTGATACATAATGTCTTAAGGAAACTGTGTAACTTTTTAAGACCATAGTTGTCTCTTGGTTATTTTTGGTAGACTTGTTCTATGTGCTTCTAACAGATAGCACGAGGAGTGAGATGTCCTAGAACGAGAGTTCTTCGAATGAAACTGGGTAGCTGGAGGTGGGTGAGACCTCGAGACTCAGAATAATTTATGAGTATACCTAGATGTTATTATTATATGTTCTATAGACATATACCTATGTTGATATGACTATATATTATTATTGTTTTATTATTGTTGTGGTATTTCTATATGGTATCTTCTTCATAGTGTTTCCTCTATGGTCTTTTACATTGTGTTTCGGGGTGTCCTACTTGGTATTGTTTTACTTACCCATGCACAGGCTTCCCCCCGCACGTGCTGTGTGTTTTGGAGACCATTATCTTTTTGAGAAAGTTATTGGTGGGCCCGGACCAGGTTGTTCTTAGAGAGAGGAATGACATTTCAGGTGTACTCCTACGGCTTCAGACAGCAGTTCATGTACCGAATCTTCAAGTAAAATTTTCTTCAGACGAACTTCAAGACCTCGTGCTATAATCTATTTCTTTTTGGGGGATTTTATTATGGAATATTTATACTTTAATTCTCATTAATTTCCTATCATACTCTTTTGGTTGGTATATAGTGGTATTCATGCATTTGATTACTTATTGTTTTTACTTTTCTGCATTCTTTGGGCTTGGAGATGTGTGTGTGTGTGTGTGTGTACAGTTATGTAAGGAAATGACTCCCATATTTGGAATATTACTACTCATAACTAGTCTCCATACCTTGGACTATTGGTGGAACTCTTTGAGTAGTCACTGCATGGGCTTCTATAGGATGGGAAGTGAAAGGGGCACTATTGGAATTTAAAAAATATTAAATATATATAATTTAATATGCAATTCCAAATGGACCAAAACTAATTTATTTTGATTATAGGATAATTTTCGGTAAAAATAATCTCGTAAAATAAAAATGATATATGTTTTTAATATATTTTTCTCCTTGTTTTTTATTTTAACCCCACATTTACCCTTTTTAAACTTATTAGAATGATATGGGTTTTTTACTCTTTGAGGGTCAAGATAGTTACTATAAATGGAAAAAAGACTATAAATGGACCATTGTAAATATTATAAACCATATAATAGTAATATTTATTAATATAATATTATTAATAATTTTATATTATTTAATAAAATATTATTTATTTTAAATGATCATTAATGTCAATTTTTAGAATTATTCATTACTTTGAATTTAATACCAGCGTGACAAAAGGAATATTTTCTTAAATAATTTAATATATCTCTAACATGTATGGTTTATCAATAAAATCCATGGATCATATTATTTATCTAAAATTATATTAATTTTCTTATTTTAAATATCATTTATTAATTTTCCATTTATTGAAAATTTCAGCATCATTATTGTGTGAATGTTTAATGTAATTATTTATTCACTAAAAATTAAAATTATATTTACATAATGAATTTAATTATTTTATATTAAAAAATATTTATAACTTAACATATCATTTTGTAATATCAATTTTAAAAATATGGTATTTATTAAAAACATGAGTGTGACATGTTTGACTTTTCTTAATACAAAATACTCTAAATGTCAAAATCTAAACCAAATACCATAAAATTACATATAACCAAATAATGGTATATTTTGAGTAAAAATGGATCATAAAATACTATTAATTCAAGTTTTTGGGTCTTTTTATATTCCTTATCATTCTATTTTTAACTTTAATTAGCATATTTAACCTTTACTGTGGTAACAAAAATTACTAAGGTTATTATGCATGTTGCAAAAAAATAAAAGGTACACATTTATTAAATTTGAAACTAATGATTCTAAATATGGAAACAATTTTTAAATATTCAAAACATTGATGCGTAAGAATTCAATTTATAATTAAACCCAAATAATTTGATTAAAAAAGGTTTTTCATAAAAATGTCTTTCTAAAATATAAAATGTTTTTTCTACTAAATTCAAGTATAATGTTAATTTCAGAAACCATAATTTTTTAATTTAAAAAATAATTATAAATTATATTTTAAAAGTAAATAAAAATTAAATATTATTTTAAAAATACTTTATAATAAAATATAGTTTTTAATTAAAAATCAGTAGTTTTCACGATTCATTAAAAATCCATCTTTTCAAAAAAAATCAATATTTCACCATAGGATAATTCTGATATTATAATTTCAAAAATGATATATATTTTTTCAAATAAAATTTATATAAGTTCCATAAATTAATTAAATTACTCTCTCACAAATAGTAATCAAAATTTGTTTTTGATGGAAATAAAACATTGATTAATTAATTAGTTTCACTAATTTTTTGTGATTATTCCCTAATAATTAATTAATATAATTGTATCTATTAGAATATTCATATATTTATAAAAATTTAGTTAATAATATTCTTACCCACCAATTTAATATCTAGTTTATAATAGTCAAATTTAAATAATATTTTTTTTTGTGTTTTGAGATCAGTGTTGTGTATCTTTAATACTATCGAATATAGTATTTCCTTCTAAAATATTGATATAATAAATTCTTCTCCCCCACCAAGAAATTGTTTCCATAAAATTTTAATATGGGATTGGTAATTAGGTTTTTCTTCTCAAAATACCTTTCATGAAAACCCAAATTATAAAAAGGGTCAATAAAGCTTCCTCTTGAAAAGAGAGAAAGAGAAGTATGAGGGCCATATGAAATAGAACATAATATGTTTCCAATTAGGGGAACACAAGTGGGAAGTTAAAAAATATATATGGAATAATAAAATAACTTTAATGAAAAGTTAGAGATAGATAGAGAACATGGACATTCTAAGGTTAACTATCACAAAACCATAAATCTATGATGGTATAAAAGGCCATTGATTTCTTAGTAATAAAATTAAACTGATAATGATTTTTTTAAATAATTTCCCTAATGTTTATAAATTATTTTGATACCTATAATAACCACATATGCAAACATACTTACTTAACAAGAATAATTTTATCCTATAATCAATTCCCACCACAAACGCATATTTTTCTCAAAATAAATAGTATTCATGATGAATTTTTTATAGTTGAAGCACTGAAATAATATTCTAATGAATTATATAATCCATTAAATTATTACACTCTATTACTACTATATTTATACACTAAAAAACCAAAATGGTTAGTACAATATTAGAAAATTCCACAAATTGAGTAAATCTTAAAACTAATAAAAACCAGTTTAATCAACACAACTCAAAATTAATAAAAAATATTAACTTAGATTATTCGATAAATAACCATTATTAAAATTCCTAAATAATATTCCAAAATAATAATGAAACCCTAAATAATAATGATTCAGTCACATCAAGTTACAAGATAAAATTAATATTTATCTATAAATAAAATTAATCCCTCTTAATGTCTCATAAAAAATGTGCCCTCCTTAAACACATAAGCTCTAATATATTCTAATCATTAATTAAAATAAACTGAATCACCATAAATTCATAATTAAATCAAACATTCTTAAAAAATATAATTCAATATTTTTTCCTAAAATAAATCTAGTAATATTTTGTTTAGATAAATCATTTAATGACCCCCAAAAGTATAATGGTCTTCTTCCAAAATAACATTAATAACTTAACCAAAAAATCAATTTTCAATATCATGGTTACATATATGATAGAAAATACATTCCCCCTAAATTATCATAATATTTATCTATGAAATAATATAAATAAATAAAAATAATTTCATACTATCTAGTGCATATATTCCAGTGGTATGTGATTCATCATTGTAGACCATAGTTGTGTGTTCAAACCTCATGGCCTTGCTGGATACGACAGGTTATAGCTCAGCCTATGGGTTATCCTTTTTCTAAAAAATAATCCTTTTAAAATTCCAATAAATTTAATAAAAATACTCATAAATAACCTTAATATATTTAAATAAATGTTTTAACCTCAATAGTAATCTCATACATTGTATCCTGAAAAATTAATAATAACCCATAATTAACTCAAAAACAAATATCATATAAACCATATCAATATATTAAAACTTATATCCATTAAATGAAAAGATCATTCTCCCTCCAATAAATTTTTCTCATGATTAAGTTAAGGGTTATATATACCTAAAAAATCTATGAAAACTCAATAAAAGACTGAAAAATAACTTCCATCATCAATAGATTATTAAGGATTTTGAACTTATAATCATCCTGAAATATACCATCAATAATTATTCTTTTATATATATATATATATATATATATATTAATCATTTATAACTATTTATAATCAATTAAACCTGATTTTTCAGTCTAATTTCGTAATAATTATTTCTAATAAACCAAAATATAATTCATGTCCTAATATTCAATAATTTCAAAACATTAACCAAGAAATAATGCATGCCATCAAGTCATTTTCAGTTTCATTATCTTCAAATATAATAGAATTAGGTATTTGAACATATATACTTGAACGGTTTTTTTGATCCCAATCATTAACCTTACCCCTAGGAAATCAATTTTCATAATGACTATTCTCCCCACAATTAAACCATTCAACAGATATATTGAAAAGAACACCATTCCCATTCATGGGGTTAACTGAATGATTTTTTCCTTGGAATATTATTGTTTTATGTCCACCTATACCACATATAAAACATATTCCCATTATATTAAGATGTTTTTGTTAGTGTTTATTTCCTCATTCTTGACACATAGGTCATTGAATATATTTTCCTTTATGATTATTATCACTCGAACATCCATATGGCTTCATTTGACTATTATTTGATGAATTATGAAACTCACCTAGGTTTGAGTTATTAATCAGTACTGTTAATAGCTAGTTCATAATAACCAAAATATTTCTCACTATATCTCCTATAACATTTAGCTCCTCATTCATAAAACCACCACATTTTCCTTCATATCCATTATAAATATAATTCCTAATGAATCCATCCATTTAATACAGCCAAAAGGGTTACAGTGATAATATTAATAAAATCATAATATACCACATTATGAGGAGGATAAAAACTAATATGTACTTATTCATGTCATCTCAAACACATTCAATTTTTCTGTAATAACTATGACTCTCCCTAACAAACTAATAATTTTTGTATTAAGTACTTTTAATTTATGCTCGAATAATATCCTAAAATATTAAGTTTTCTAAACCCTTTTATGATTCCAACTTTACAGACTCGAACTTAAATATTACATAATATAGTGTATTATACTATAATTATATAATTTTCATTCCCAGATATGTTTTAGGTTTTAGTTTTTATTGGATTATAATAAACTCTTAAATAGCAAACCCATGCATTACAGGTGGAAAATTCTACTCGGTATCAATATTTTCAATAAAATTGAACTCTTTTAAATAAAACCTGATTTCTTTTCCTAAAAAAATATTCTCAATTTTCATCTTGACCTCATCCTTGTCACTAATATTCCTTAAAAACATAAGAAAAACATTTCAAAAAATGGTATGAGCACAAAAATTTCAATAAGGGTCGTAAAAGAAAGAAATAAATCATTAGTCCATGAATACTTATAAAATTGTTCCACTTAGATATAAACTAAGGGTACAGAATAAACCCTTTTCTTACCCAAGAAATCATATTTTCTTCCAAACACATTTCATAAAACATATCATTATAAATCCATAAGTAAAAATAAACATGTGATGGTTTCATTGAAAATTTTAAAATCACATTAAAACTCTTTCAAAAAGATATACATTTCACTCATACATATATAATAACCATCATTGTAAAACTTATATTACCCATCATATATACTCAAGGAATACCTTCATGGTTAACTTCCAATCATTAATTTAGAGTAACCATCACAGCTAGTCATAGATTAACCATCATATACAGTCTTCGAATAACTATCAGAGTATATTATCATTATCTCTTAGGATAAACCTAACAGGTTAACTCCATATCATATTCATAATAACCATACGTTTAGCTTCAATACCAACTGAATAAGAGGGCTACCATGGATTGAACCATATTTTAATTATTATGAAACCACCCATTATTTGTTAATATAATAACCACCCATAATTTTTTTATAAGAGAACCATACCTCATGAAAACAATTCCCAATAACCATAACATAATCACAACACATAAAATAATTTAATTTTTGATATTAAACTAATATAATATTTAACTTTGAAATCACTTATTTAAAAATAATACACAATTATAAAATAAAAAATTATCTTTGATGATAGCCTTATAAATATGTAAATGAATATTAAAGAAAAATATTTTTCATTATGATAGTAAAATTCAATAATTTTTTATATGTTAAAAGTACATTCCCTCACATTTTTTTAAAAAACTCAAAAAGTACCTAGTTTGGAAAATGAAAAATATATTATTTTTATACAATTTTTTACAAATTTAAACAAAGGTAAAAATGAATTTAAATAACCATAAAAGAATAGTAAAAAAATTTAAATTTTTTTTTATAAATCATGAAAATGTAAGAGAAACACCATATAATCATCGCAGGGGATACTTAAAAATAATCAATCTCAAATATTGAAGATATTGTGAAATAAAACTGTACCACTTTGTTATCTTTTTATTTGTAAGAACCATAAAATAAAAAAACATTTTATTGATATATAAATCCACAAAAAATTAGTAATATTTATCATAAAAAACATTTATGGGTTGTATATACACTACAAAAAACATTTAGTGAATATGGTATGTGTCCCATAGGTAAAAAAGTGAGACAAAAATTCATTACCATGAGTTTGACTCATCATGTACATTCCTTATCATCCTAAATAATAAACTTATGTTAAAGATTTAATTTCTTATGAACACTTTTAATTTTTATTATTCCTTTTATTTTACCTCTTACCATGCTATATTTTGTTACATAATCAATTAAATTCACATCAAACATTTTGATGATATTCATATCAAAAGTACAAAATGACTTGGGTATATTGAAAATGGTCAAAGTGGATGTTACCCCACTATCTAGAGAATAATAATCATGAAATAATTATCATTTATAAAAATAAATTATAATTTTATATTCAACAAATAAATATGGTTATAAAAAATAAACTATTTTACAATCATAAAAATATTAGTTTGTACGTACGCTTGAGTAACGTCTACATTTTTCAACGATCATCGTGGAAAGAAGATAATAATTAGTTTACCTTAGAAGAATGATAATAATATCATAAAAATTATATTTAAACATCAAATATTCCTATATATATATCATCCATATTATGTAGTGATGAAAAATGAATCACTTTGCTTCGTGGAGATAGAAGTCTACATATACACATAAATGACATTATTTTTTTTGAGGGAATGTAAAGGCAATAAATTAGATGATATATTATATTTTCAGAATGATATATATTTCATTAATATAATATATTAATATTAATTCCATCATTATATCCTGTCATGAGAGGTGGTAATGGAAAAAATATAACAGTAGTTAGTGACGTGTTAGTCCACCGTACATATGAAAAGTGGTTTTGTTTCCCATTTGATGGAAGATGAGAAGGATATGGGTTATGTAATTAACATAATAACATATTATTATATCGATTATTCTTTTGTTGTTATTTTATCCTCATTTAAAAATATTTTAAGGATGTGGAAGAAGATACAAAAATGTAAGTGCAGTTTAAAACTATCCCTTTTCTGTGGAAAACCTCCTTTTCTAAACACCTTAAGAACTATAATATTTGTATTATGACCAAAATGAGGAATCTAGAATGAGTTTAGGAATTTTATTAAGGTATTGGGTGTGTATTGGTTAAAAATATGGTTTTTCATGACTGAATAAATGAGAATAAGTAGTTCTCTTTTATAAGATGGGGAAGGGGAACTCTTGGAATTTCTCCAAATATTTAATTAATATAAATTAATATTCAACTAAAACCGGATCAAGAATACATTATTTAGAATATAGGGTAATTATGGGTCAAACTAATTCCATAAAATAAAAATTATATAATTTTTACTATGTTTTTATCCCTATATTTTGGTATTAACCCTAGGCTATCCCTTTTTGAACTTACTATGATAATAAGGTTTGTTGATCTTTCTAGGTCAAGATAGTTACTATAAATGGATAAAATAAACTAAATGGAACATGGATGGTAATATAAAACATGTACAAGTAATTTTGAATAATATATGATTTTTTATAGTTTTAAATAATCTAATAAAATATTGTTAATTTTTTAATATCATTAAGTTCAATTTTTAGAACCAATCATTACTTTGATTTTAATAACATGTATACAACATATAAGATTCAAAAAAAAATAATATTATATCTCTAAAACTTCATGGTACTATATAAAATTTATGTATCACATTATTTATATCAATTTATATTACTTTTAATATTTTTGATATCATTTATATGGTTTTTCCACTAATTATATAATTATGGAATCAACATTGTGTAAATTTTTAATGTAATTATTTCTTCATTAAAAATTATATATATATTTCTATCATGAATATATATATTATATATTTAAAAACAAAATTTATAAAAAATATAATAGGGTAATCTCTACTTTAATAATATTATAGTTATTAAAAAAAGAGTGTGATATATTAGGATTTTCGTGAAAAAAAACTATAAATGTCATAATCCCAACAAAATGGAAATAAAATACTATATAATGAGATAATGGATTATTATGGATAAAATATAACCATAAAATAATATTAATTCATATTTTAGGGTAATTTTATTGTCCTTATCATTTTATTATTAACATTAATAACTCGATTTACCCTTTACCATGGTAATAAAAATTACTAAGGTTAATATTCATATTGACCAAACATTAAAGGGTCGTATTTACTAAATTTGCAACACGTAATTTTGGATATTGAATCCATATTTAATAATTCAAATAAAATATAATTTTTAGAAAATAATTTAAAATTAAACCATAAAACATGATGAAAAATGGTTTTCCAGAATAATATCGTTTTTAAATATAATTTTTTTATATTAAATTAATGTATAAAATTAATTTAAAAAGAAATAATTGGATCATATAAAATAAATAAATTTTAAGAATAATTAAAAATAAAATTCTTATATATAAATAGTTTTAAAAAAATATATTTCTCAATTAGAATTCATAATTTTTCACAACTCATTGAAAAAATTTTCTTTTTAGAAAAAACTCAAATTTTCACCATAAGATAATTTTTATATGATGATTTTTAAAATTATATTTATTTTATCAAATAAAATTTAAAAAATTTTATTATATTAAATATATTAGTCACTCACAAATCGTAATCAAAAACCATTTTTGGTGAAAACATAAATTTGAAGAATAAATGGTTTTACAAAACAAATCTGTTCTTCTTTACTAATAAGTAATCAATAAATTTAAATTAATTAGGATATATATATAATAATAATAATAATTTAATCTTTTTTATACCCTATACTTTAACATTTATATTATAATATTAGTATTTAAATAATAATATTTCATAGTTTGTTTAAGCATAGTGTTTCATATCTTGTACACTATCGAATATAGTATTTCCTTTTAAAATGTAGAGATATTTCACATTATCTCATGATATAGAGAAATTTACCCGATTATTTATTTCTCTATAATATACCCACTCATCTCATAATAATATGTTATACATATGTATTCAACAAGTACATGAAAACAATTAAAATTTTATCATATCTTGATTATCTAATGGGAGAGAAATAGATTTCATGAAAACATCCACAAAATATTTTCATAATCTATCAAGAGAAATAATGTTTTTTTATAATTATATTATATCCCCAATGAATCATAAGAAATATTAATGGGTTTATATATATATGAAAATTACTTTTATAATAAAATAATAAAAGTTCTTTGAAAATAATGAAAAAAAATATGCTTTAATGTCTTTAATAACTATTATTTTAAAGTGGAAAATTCACAAAATAATGAGAATATAAGTTTCTTTTGAAAACAATAAAAACATAAAAATGAATCCAAATTAATTTTTTTTTTGTAAAATCAAAAAAATTAATTCATATAGAAACCATTAAAAATGATTATTTCTATAAAAATTTTGTAAAGAAAATCAAAGTTATTGGAAAATGATCGTAATGAAAAGATTAAAATAATATTATTTATTTAAATGAAATTAAAATCCCTAAAAAACACCTTAAGAAAGAATAGAAAAAGAGATACGAATATTCATAAAGAATATGGTCATGGAAGAGTATAATTTCTGATAAACAATAATAGTTAAGTTCATCTCCACTTTCATGTATCCTCTCAATTTAATTATAAACCAAACAAATCTAAAATAGTGTGAACACATGTAAACCCCATGAACTACTTGAGGAGAAAAAATTTAATGCTTTTAGAGATAGTAACATATAATTTCCTTATATGTAAGTTTATATGTAAATAATCTTTATTTGACAATGATATTGGTGAAGAAACTCTTCTGAATTTGGTAACTTTTGAATCAAAATCCCTATAAAGAAATAGCATTACATGGATTTGTAAATTTCATGAATTACATGAAAAAATAGGGTATAAAACATTAATGGGTCATTATATACACCACATAATGAAATAAAGTGGTGAATAAAAAATATATCCCAAAGAGAGAAATTTTTTATGAGAAAACCCTTACATTACTCCAAATTTCTATGAAAATGATATAACCTACTTGATAAATTCGCTCCTTATTGGTAATTGTTCCTTCCAAATGAAGGATTTAGGATTTATTCTTGGAACCAGAATCTGTAAAATATCTAATAAGGATTTGTGAAAAGAAAAATGTGTTGGTATTAAATATAAAAAAAATTACAAGTCATATAGGTGCGGTAGTGGAGGGGTCCTTTTATATGTGAGCTTTGATACATATTTCTAAAAATATACATTCCTTAATGTGTAAGGTTGTAATATTAAAAATAAATTGGATAAAATATGGATAAATAAAATAAAAAGTATAATATTTTATTGATTAATTCATGATACAAACATTTATAGATATAATTTTAGTATATTTTAAGTCTTTACGACATATTAAAAATTCTTTTTACCTCAATTTACATTTACCCTGATAACTCAATTTTTAACTCAACAAATTATTTTTATTTTTAAAAATTAAATCAACCTCCATGGCTAATTTTTTGGGATTATTAAATATTTGGAATCAAATTAATCTAATTTTATTTCCAAATATGAAAATTATAACTTTTAAATGAAAACATAAAATATATATATAACATTATTTTTTAAAAAAGTGATTTTTAGCCATTAAGAATTGTAAACCGTATTTTATATCAATTACTAGTTAAATTAATGATAATATATTTTTTATAATTAAAACAAAATATTATATTAATCCCTTAAATTTAATAAATTTAATTCATTGACATAATAATATAAAACACCTAAAAACAATTCTTTGACAAATAGATCTTTTAAATATTAAATTATTTTTTCATTATTACTATCAACTTAATAATATATGGATGGAATTTTTTTAATATAATAAATATATTTTATTCAATTTAGTAATCAAAATATGAGAAATTTATATTTTGACAAAAAACATATTTGATGCATATGAAATAATTTTTTAAAATAAAAAATTTTCATAGCCATGAATAATTAAATAAGTGTTATTTATTGTTCCATAATTATAATATATATATTGTCTAAATTTCTTCTAATAATTACTATAATTTAAAATCTACATTTTACTAAAATAATTCTTTAAAATTTAAAAATATATTTAATTAAAATCATAATAATAATTCAAAAATAATATATTTTGAATAATGAAACTATTGTTCTTCAAAATGACTCACTATATATGTTCATTGATAATTATTATTATTATTATTATGTAATTCATAAAAATATATTATTATAATAATTATTTTAATTTAATATTATATTTTAATTTCATTTCTGAAGAATTCTATATTTGTAAATTATATTATTTTAAATTTATTACAAAAATAAACAAATTAAATATGAATACTGGATACACACATACCCAATAACAATATATTTAATTCACATATTTCTAATAACAATATTTCTAATGACCATATTTCCAATTTATAACATTTTTGATTTCGTTCCTATATATATAAAGTATAAATTATTAAAATCATTCATACTATTTGTTTAATTCTCCATCAAGATGTATATTATGCTTCTATGTTTATTTATTCTTTCTATAGTTATAATTGGTTGTATGATATTCAACACAATCCTTGAGGATAAGGATTTCATGTTAAATTTATTTTATTTAATTTTTGATTTATTCCTTTTGTATTTTCTTAATGATGTTTTATATTGTATTCCTAGAGTGTATTAATGTTTATCTTGAATTATAATATTTTCTCTCAATAAAATGTATTTTGGTTCTTTTTTTTGTTGAGTGTGAAATAATAAATTCAACATAATATTTATTTAAATATAAATTCATACTAATATCATAGGATGTTATAGTCTACCACTTAAATAAATTATTCCTTTATAATTTAAAATATATTCCATTAATGAAAATAGTAGGGGTAATCCCCAATATTGACAATATAATTTCAAATATGACATAAACCCCGCGATTTTTGGTAAGAGTGGAAAATTATTTTTCCCTAATAGTTAGAATATATCCAAAATTCAATTTCTCATCATGATTCTATGTTAAATATCCCTTTTAGATATGTATTAAGGCTTATATAATGGGATTTATTATTATATGGAGTTCATAGTCATCCTAGAACCAATAAATGATCATATGTTTATTTGATATTTGAATTGTGATTTACTTATTTCATAAATTGATATGGTTCCTATGTAAATAGAGTCAATATATTCCTATAATCATATCAAATATGACTAAAGGAAGTGTAATAAATTTTATAGGAAGCTCATTCCCACAAACCTCATTTAATGAAGTTTTTTAAACTTTTGAAGAAATAATCATACCACTTGTAGTTGTTACCGATAATTAAATATCATTTACTGTGGTTATGATTTTATTCCCTTAAATAATTACGAGATATAAATGATTTGGTTGAACAAAAATCCAATAATACATTTGATTTTCTAAACTAGATGGTGATTATACATTTAAACACATTTTTCTTGACACACTTTTGTAGTTGTGATTAAATAGGATTTCCCTTTATCCCTTGGATTGAGAGGTTGCTAATATCAATTTTTAAAATTATCCTTTATGTTAGTACACTGATTGGAGTAATTTATATAGTCCTTAAAATTAAAAAATTACATTTTTGGTGGTGTATTAGGTTTATCGTTCGTTTCATTATTTATATCCCTTTTAAATTCATTGGATTTGTATTCTTTTATCCCATACAATAATCACTTAAATATTCCTTGGAGGTAATCCCCTCTATACGTATTCCCACATATTTTATATTTATGAAGATTATTTCTCACCCTTATATGGGGTTTATCTTTCTAGTATCCTTAAAAAATAATATATCACTTATATTCCTAAAAACCATGACAATAATGTGAATATCTTATCTACATTTCTCCCCAAAGAGTACATTGAAATTTTTCTTCAAAGATATCAAAGTTCCTTATAGAAAATTCCATTAAAATACTTTTTTTAATCCACTAATTAAATGGTTGATTTTTCTTTTAGGGTCAATAATAAAACCAGAAGTGTACCTTGAAAGTATCGTGAATTTTTATTCATAAGTATCAATGGATTCATCCTTATTTTTTGGCGTAAGGAATTCTCTCTCTATTTTATTGAATAGAGTTTAGGGAAAATATTTACTGAAAAATACCTTTGTAAAATCTTCCCATTTCATAGATTTGGTTTCTTCCTTTAGACTTGTGTTCTTTATCTAATTCCACCATTAGTCTTATTTACCTTAAAACCAAAAGATATATAAAGTTAAATTTTAATGCTCTAAACATTTTAGAATATAAAACATATTTGATTTCATGTTAATCCATTTCTCATGAATTAGTGTAATAGGAGATCCATTCAAGGTCAGAATTCATTGACACATGAAAGACTCAATAGTTTTTTCCTTCTAATTTGGTATATTTGGGAGATAAAAATGGTCCAAATTGTTAGTTATAACCTAAGAAAACATTTATATAAATTTTTTCACTTCTCCCATTCAATTTGATATCTTATTGGAAAAATTTCCACATTTTCTTTGACACTCTTTTTTTACCCAATTGCTCCTAATTCTATTAATTTACAAAAAACTAAATAATTTTTTCGGTTCCAATAAATATTAATCAGAGTATTAAATCATATGATAAGAGAAAATAGTCCAAATTTTCCCTAAATAAAGACACTTTCACTTCAAACCATGACATTTTATGTTCATCCTACAACATATTTTGTTCTTCAAAGGTTGTTTTCAATATTTCCTCTTATTTTTCATAAAAAATCCCCAAATTAATTAAACCCTTCTCTTACCCAAATTGATACACCTCAGACCTACACTCCTAAATATAACTCAAAAAATAGAAATTTACACGTAAGTTTTGATATTAAGTGAGATGACCTGAGCATAACACACATATATTTTATAGTATTATAATAATTAAATCATTTCATATCACAAATTCACACAACAAAAAGACCTAGAAGATTAGTGCCTTTTAGAAATTATATATATAACATTTTTTATGATAAGTCTTCAACATTTCTGATAAATATTATTCTCAGGTGATTCCATTTTAGAAACACCATACATAATACCCTTATTTATAACATGCATAAGGAAAACATAATAAATGGGTGCACTCAAATGTTCATTAAGGGTTAAAAAAATAGATAAATTTAAATATCTCAATTTAGCAAAAGATAATCATGTGGGTATCGTATCATACTCTAGTTTATTGAACTTATAATAAGATAATAATACACAATAAAATATATTTCATAAAATAATGATTAACATGATAAATATATTTACATAAAATAAGAAATTATAAATATAAATGTGGAAATATGTTTTAGTTTCTTGAACTACATAGCATAACATTGTTATGAGTCATAATATAGATATGCGATATAACTATAAAAGATCATAATATTATAAGAAAATCCGATCATGACCATGAATTTAGATTTGAGAAAACCCAATGATGATATCTCATTAAGTTGTGAGAAAATATAATTATTCATATGTATTAAGAAGTGATAAAAAGAAAGTGTTACCTTACATTATGTTATGATTAGACCTTAATGATATCCACACATTAAGTTATGAGAAAACACTTTCATGCCCATGAATTATATCATCAGATAAAATTATCTACCCAAAAAATTGGAGGGATATAATAAACTCACTTTTATCATAATAACATATCATACATATGTGTGCCATAAGTAATTGAAATCATTCATAATTTAATCATATCTTATTTAACTCATGGTAATGAAATATATTTCCTTAAAACTTCTATAAGATATTATCATAATCAATATGTATAAATAAGGTTGGTGATATAATTTGAGAATATCCCTAGGGAATTTTAAGAAACATTAAATTATTTTTACATCAATAAAAAATAATTTCATACGATCATAAAAATATTAATTTGAAAAATAAATATAATAAATATCCATTTATATTTTTAAATAACATTAATTTCAAATTGAAAATTTCCAAAAAAAATCGAGATAAAATTTTTTGATTGAAAACTATGAGAACATAGAAAGGATTTATCATTAAGAGAAATATTGAAAAAAAAATAGAAAATATGTTAATATTTAAATAGATAAAAAATATTCTTTTCACACATTTTTAAATAGAATTAATGTTAGTTGAAAATCGTGGTACAAATTAATTGAAATAATATTCTTTTTTGTAAATAAAGTAAATTAAATTGAAAATGACCTAAATAAATTATAGAAGAATGGATATCAGAATATATAATGAATATGGAAATAGAGGATAAATATTCCTGACGAAAAATAAGAGATTAGGTTTTCTCCACATACAAGAATATTATTGGTTGAATTGTGAAAATAATAATATTAAATGGTCAAAACACATGTAAACCCCTTAAATAATTATAAAAGAAGAAACTATAGGGTTTTTAGATATAATAACCTATAATTTCACTATATGGAAGCTCAAAAATAAACAATATTTATTTAATAATAATATTGGTGAAAAAAACGTTTCACCTTTGGAAACTTTTAAATCAAAATCCTCTAAAATAAAAAATATTATATATCTTTGTAAATCCAATTAATTATATGAAACAATATTGTATAAAAATTTTAAGAGGACGAATATAAAACAAATAAGAAAAGAATGTGGTGAATATAAAATATATTTCAATGAGAGAAAATTCAGATGAGAAAACCATAAATTACTCTCGACATCCACAATAGTGATTTAACCACATTGATGAATTCAATCCTTATCAATGAGGGTTATTTAATAATTATGTATTTAGGATTCCTTATTTAAAAAATAAGATAACAAAATTTTAATACATATTCGAGAGAGGTAAATTACCATTGATTGAAGATAGAAACTAATGGTTTTAGTGGCTTGAGATGGGTAGAGGAGGGGCCCTTTTATAAGTCAGTTTTGAGTGACATTTACACAAATATTCATTCCTCAATGATTAAGGATGTCATTTTAAAAGGATATTAGATAAAAAGTTAGAAAATAATGGTGATGGGAAAACATGTTGTTTATAAATTCCCCATCCACACATTTAGTGATAGGTTTTTATGATATAAAAAATCCTTACCACTTAGTTAAACATCTATTTACCACATTATACATTTATCATTGTAACTCAATTTTTTTCCTTGGTAATTTATTTTTATTCCTAAAAATTAAATTAACCTCTTTACTTAATTTCAAAACGATGATTAAAAATTTGAGCTCCATTTTATGTAATAATATTTCTAAATATGATAAATTTGACTTTTAAATGAAAACATTAAATATATAGACAATATTTTTATAGAAAATTATCTTTTGAAACATTATGTTTTCTTAATCATATTTTCAATAAATTAATAACAAAAATTTTTAATATTTTATTTGTTTATTTATTGAAACATTATAATTCTTTAAAAGTAATAAATTCAATTTATTAAAAAAAATACACAGCACTTAAAAATGGTTCTTTAAAAATAGTTTAATTAAACATTCAATAATGTTATCATTATTACTAACTAATTAATTTTTAATGAATTATTTTTTATTAATTTTCAATATAAATGATAATCTTCATGAAATTTAATACTCCAAATATGAGAAATTTTATTATATATATATAATATGTAATAAAACATTGATTTTAAAAAAAGTATTTTTTAGACATTAATAATTAAATTACTATTATTTACAGTTCCATTAAATTTTATTGAATATTAATTACTTTTTTACTAATCATTACTATGATTTAATTATCCCATTTTACTGAATTAATTATTTGAATTTTATTAATATATTTAATTAAAATCATAGAAGTATTTGAAAATATTATTTTTAGAATAAAACAAACTTCTTTTATTATTTATTATTGATTATAGATCATCATTCCTTCATAATAATAATAATATGTAACACATAAAAATATATTTTTATAATAAAATATTTAAATTCAATATTATCTTTTTTGTTTCATTCCAAAATTATTTATTACATGTGAATTATATTATTTTAAATTTATTTTTAAAAATTACACAAATTCTATATACCTTTTTACTACAGGTATACCAAAATATGGTATATTGAATGACCATATTTCTAATGACTATATTTCAAATAACCATATATCCAACAATAACATATATAATGGTCATATTTTATTCCTATATAAATCCTTACATACATTATTGGAATAACTCTCTCTATTAATTTTCTTGTACCTCAACATGTTTATTTTATTTCTGATTTTACTTCTTCTTTCTATAATTATAATCATTGGTATGATCTTTAATGGAATCCATAATGATAAATATTTCATGTTCCTGGTTTTTTATTTAATTTTGGATTTATTCCACTTTTAAATTAATTAAAAATTCTTCATATTGTATTATCATAATCTATTAGTGATTTTATTGTATTATGATATTTTATATTAACAAAATGTATCATGATTTGTTTTAGTTCTGTGTTTCATGTAAAACATACCATTTAACATAGTATTTATTAAAGGAAAATTTATACTTAAATCTCTAGGTGTTACAGTTATGGTGGTATGGTGCATTTTATAATCCAATATCTGGAATGTTATTGGAATAAATAAAATCATTTTTTTCATACTATGGTGATTCTAAATTAATCCTTCCATGGGTATTTTCGTGAAGAAATTTAATTCTGGTTTAACCTTTATGCGCAAGTGTTTTTTAGGAATTACTATAGGGGAGAATAACTAAAACATTTTTCAATTTAAGATAATTCCATATTCACTAAACATTATCTTAGGTTATGGTTATTCTATTTTAAATATAAATATTTGAATCTTGAATATTTCATGTCATTTCTCCTAAAATATCATGGTCTCGTAACTTTTAAAGGGATGAATATTAGAATATGTCTATAAGAAATTAGCATAAGTATGAACAAATAACATGGGTAGGAGTAATTTCTCTATTAAAGAGGAGAGGGATATTATTTAAGTTATTAACTAAACATTTAATGTTAAAAATAATGTTTTTAGTGTATATTTAAAATACTATATTCATTTAATTCATATTGATTTACTAAAATATGAGTTAGAGATACGAGATCTCTAAGAATGAAAACCCATTCTATAAAATAGATATTCTAAAAATATGTATATGTATAATTTTTGTATTATTCTAAGTAATTCATGCATATTAGTCACAATTCTTAGGGATATAGGTGGACATGAGAAAACCGTGTTGTTTTGGGTAAAAAGTTAATTGTTTAGATGTGATTCAATTAAATATCCATTTATATATCTTGATTTTGTTTTGTAATTCGTTGAAAATTATTAAAATTTGTTAGTTGAAAAAAATTATCAATTTATCCAAACCTTAATATATAATACATGTGGAGTGATCAAGGAGGCTTCTTCTGTTGAAAATTAATAAAATCTATTTAGGTTGGTATAAGGATTTTGAAGGGTGATTTTGAAAATTATTGACTGAAATGAACTTAGGGATCATTGAAGACAACTGAGAAGGTGTTTATCATGTGTTTTCTATTTCTACCAAATTTAAATTTATCTTTTAATCATTTACCCCCCTGAAATTTAAACCTATATTTCTTTTTATTTGAGTTGAATCATTTTATACTTAACCTATCAATAAAACCGTGTAACCATTTGTTCCTTTTTGTAAAGTTACTTTTCTGGTTTTGACCAATGTAGGTGTTTGGTGGAGGTTCTGAGATTGTTTTATAGAGGATGGATCTACAACAGAGTTTATTTAGGAAATACATTTCATGTATTATTTTCACAACATATAAATGTGGTTTGTGGCTCGTACCTAGTAAAGGGAATCCATGAAATTAATTATAGGTCAGGAATGTTTAATTCATAAAGTGTATTAAATAATGTAATAGGCAACACATTTTTTTGTGAAATTTGGAAATTTTAGGAAGCCTAATGATTACACATCGTGTAATGGTTATAAAATTTGAAATTGATAGGATTTGAAGTTTTAAGTTATTTCCCTAGCCAAACATTCATTCATTTATCCACATCTACTTTTCACTCATTTTGGAAGAGCCCTAAGTTCCTTGGGAGGGACATACAGCACCCTTACTCCCACTTCGGTATGTTGGTTTCGGTGGATCCCTATTGGCGATCTGTGGTGAGTTATTCTTCTTTTTCTATGGTTTTATTTTTCTCTTATCTTAGAGATTCACTTTAGTGTTGTTGATTTTGGTTTGGAAGGTATGTTGAGAATTATTTTATGAACTTTTAGTAAAGTTTGTATTTAGTAATTATCTCTTATTGTGGTTTTCATTTTTGGGAGTTTCTTCTTCTCCCTACAGTACATAGCAAGTCCGAAGATCTTCTTTGAGGTAGGTGATCCCTTGTTTCGCTATATTTTGTATCATGTTGGAGGGTTTTGTTTTTTTTCTATGGGAGATTATTTTTCATGATTAATCACAGATAAAGAGTTGGCTATTTGAAATTGAAGGGGTAAATGGGTTTGATTCTCATTTATTTGCAACTTTGATATTATTGTGATATGAGGGATTTTACAAACTTGAGTCCCTAATGAAAATTATGGTCTTTGAGGGATTTTTTATGTTGGATGGTATGTTCTATGACTTTGGTGTCAGTTGTAATTATTGTGATATCACCCTAAAATGGAAATCTTATAAAAACATATATTTGGATAGTAAAATTGTTTCCCTAGGATTATGGATTGTGTTATAACTACCCTAAAATAATATGAAATGTTATAAAATCTCTATTTTTAAACTATATAATGATCATTGATGTGTTGTGTCTGTGTTCATTCTATGGTGTTGTGATGTATGGTTGATGTGTGGTTGGGAAATGTGGGTATGATTGTTTGATAATCATGCTTTTCTGGTAGTGAGGTCATAATTGTTTTGTTGTGCTTTTAGAGTGGTGAGGTGGTTATTATTTGGCCATGCTTTTAGGTTAAAGACGTGGTTTTTGTTTTTTTGTGATTTTATGGTGACATGGTGGTTGATTTTTGCCATTATTTTGGGGCGGCAAAGTGGTTATTGTTTGGTCATGCTATTGGGTAGCAAGATGATGTTGTCTGTTGGTTTACATTTGGTTGGAACCCGTAGATTGGGATTGTGTTTGTGGTTATATGTATATACTTGTATATTCTTTGTGATTTCTATATTCACCCCACCCAAGTCGATCACTATGTACCAAAACCCACATAGTCATATAGGGGGTCCCAACATCGGGTGAGGAGGATGGATGGATGGGTGCATGTTATTTCTAAATCTCTCTTTTAAACGAGGTAGGTATTGATGAAGATGTTGTGGATGGACGTCTATTAGTGAACTATATGGTGGTTTTGAACGTCCTGGTGTCTTCGGGTGAGTTTTGATGTGGTCGTTCTTGGGGGACTGTGAGGCCTAGTGTCTTCGGATGAGAAGTGATATAGCCCAATAATCATCGGTCACGATGATATGGGATAGGGTGGCTTATGTTGGGGGTCATTCAAGGTAGGAGGAGAGAATGAGGTTGATTTCATTCATGTTCATGATGCCCTACTTCTCTGGTTATGGTTATGGATGTCTGATGGACCAGGTGTTTTTCAGTGATAAGTTACATGGTTGTGCTTATGGGATGGTGAGACCATGTATTTATGGGCATGATGTGGTGTGATTATTATGTTTGGTTGTGTGGTATACATAATATATGGGAGTTCCTTGATGTAGGACGTTGGGGTGTGAGAGAGGAATACAAGTTGTAAAGCGGTGTGGGGTACCCTTTATTGATGCGACTCATGTTTTATTATATTACTTGACATTCATAAGTTTGTTAGTATGTTGTGGAGAGGTTGGGTTTGGTAAGTATACATGTATATGTGTTTTTTGGTTCTATTTTTTCACAAGTGCTCTCGTTTGCTTCTTTCACATGTTGACAGGAGGTTTTGGTTTTCCTATCGAGTATACATGTACGCTCACCCTACATATATATAACTATTTTTATATTTCCAATAGGATTACATGGATCATACTAGACATTACTAGATCAAACCGTGGATAATTTGTGTTTCATTGATTTGGCTTTTCGTTTGGGTATTTTCTTGGGATACTTTTATCTCTATCAGTTTTTTTATACATGAAAATGTGGGATGGTTTTGGTTTCTTTTATATTATCGCATGGAGTTGTTTTGGATGATTCATACTCTCTATTTTTGCTATATTGTTATATAGGTTAATACCACCCATTTCATGATATTTGTAGACCCTTAGTGCTAGTATCCCACTCAGGGCCTACTAGAGGTGGGTCTTGGGGTCATTATCTATCATCGCTCAATGCATTATATTTGGAGGGAGGAGGTTGTGACATAGTGGTATCAAAGATGATGGTTGAGAGATGGGATTTATTATGGAATTATTAATAGGGATAACTACATATAATGGTATGGAAATAGTGATAGATAACCTTGGTGTATGACACAAGCCAGGGAGATTGCCTAGGACATGAGATTTTAGCCCCCCCCCCCCCCCTCCATGATCCAGTGCACTGACTCTGATTTTATTGAAAAAATAGGTAATGTGGACATATTTATAGTGTAGATACCTTAGAGCGGTACATGTATCATGATGAATACTATTCAATTAGAATTGGGTTATTTTTGTAAGGATAAAATGAATAAAGTAAATTAAAATGAATAAATTGAATTAAAATGAATCTATATAAAATTTCATACAACCTTGATTATAATATTTTTGTTTGACTTTTAGTTATGGATCCTATTTTTTCCACTTATGGCTTAATAAGTTGAGGTTTAGTAGGATGAACCGGGTTTATCTCCATGGGGTTGATCAAGTAGAGTATGATGAGGTTTGGTAGAGGGTGTTTTGTTCTTTTTAGTGATAGAATTTGGAGATGTACTAGAAAAATGTTTCATATATGGATACAGAGAGCTTGTTGGAAGAGCTCAACATTTCATTCAGTTTCACCTGAGCCCTAGTGGGATATTGGGTCCTTTTTTTAGTCAGTAAGATGTTGGGAACCATGCGTTAGTTCTGTAAGTTTTCTCTTGGTGAGCAGAAAGAGGAAGAATTTTTGTGGGTAAACTTTCTAAAATAGTTCCAAGAAGAGTTCCTTTTATCTAAAATGAAGGAAGTTAAGAGGCATAAGCTTATTTATCTTCAATGGGGGATTATGTCAGTGTGGGATTTATAAATCAATTTTAAGGAGATTTTAAACATTTCCCTAGATCTTTTTCCAGATGAGGAATCTCATGTGATACTTCTTGAGGATTCACTTTATCTTTCCATCCAGTATATAGTTAGTATATTCATTGACAATTTGTCTGGAGATTTAGAAGGAGGATAAGGTTATCAAGTGGATTCAATTTTAGGGTGTTTTAGTATGATAGAAGAACCAATAGGGTTCCTCAATGATCATTGTTTTTAATGGATTCTCTTATATAGTAAGACCTTCTAGAATTTGATCAGTGGGGAATCGACCTCAGCTGTTTCCCTTCTAGAATTCTAGTGAAATTGGTTTATATTATGTTCCTAGGGGGTTTTTTCCAACATTTTTTACTTTTGTGGATAATATATATCACCAAAAGTAGTGCATATTGGTTCCCATGCTCAGTTTAGTGGAGTTTAATTGGCTCAGTACTTTCCTCAACAACAGTTTCCATTGAGACTATTTCAATATCAGGGGTAGTGGACTTATACTCTGTCGAGGGGAGATGGAGTGGGTTAAGGTTGACTTCAGGATATTCCGCATTTTTATGTACTTTAACTTGACTATTTCTATGGAGGATATTTTCATCATAAAGTTTGTGGATTTGGGAATGGTCAGTTCCCCTCAGTGGAGGAGGTTGTTCCATAGGGGTCAAAGTTCATCAGAGGCACTATCAATTTGTTTAGTATTCTTGTTTGTGACTTTTTTTATTCAAGTTCTTCACACTCCTTGTTTTTACCCACTTTAGTCACTATTATGGGAAAATACATTGATATTAGTATTCTTACCCTAGTTTTAACTACACAAGTTGGAGTCAATGTCCTCTTTTTTTATGTGTTTCGGGGGTGTAGACTGATGATAAGGTCACATCAGTTCTATGGGGATATATTCTTCATACATATACAACCATATGATATTATCATCTGTATAAACTAGTTTGATTCCATAAGTTATGTAATTAAATTATTCTAGAGGAGATTCATGTTCTTGGATGCAGATGGTCATTGTGTGGTTTTTTTGGGGAGGAGGGTTTTCTTGTGGGTAGTGAGTGTGCGGATCCCCTTATTTCATTGATGGATGAGTTATCAATGGAATCAGTGGATTATAGAATAGTGGATTTCCCTAGGGTCATTTGGGATTTTCTAGATGTTTTCCCCAATGGGTTTGTGAGGCTACCCCATTGAATTGATGTTGAGTTCATGATAGAATTCCATCATAGTTTTTCTCTGATTTTGATAGCTCCTTACCAGATGGAATCTTCTGATTTGCATGCTTTTGGGATTTATATAGACGATCTAATACAGAAGGGCTCTATTCGGTCCAGCATGTTATCATGGGGTGCTCTACTATTGTTCACCAATATGATAGATAGTATTCTATGTTTGTGTATAGACAACCAAAGTTTGAATGAGGTGATTATCAATAACTACTACCCTATTTTTAAGATATATGATCATTTCACCAATTTGGGAGGGGTGATTAGTTTTCTTAGATCGATATGTGGTCTGTATATCACAATTTGAGGGTTAAATATGGTGATATCCTAGATATTCCCATTTTATGCATGTATAGGAAATTTGAGTTTGCAGTTATATCATTCTGTGTTATAAATAATACAACCATGTTTAAGGGATTTATGATATCTATGTTTTATGGGTTCTTGGACAGCTTCATCATCGTATTCATTATTGACATATTGATCTACTCAATGTCATAAGAGGAGAATGTGGATAATCTCACAACTATATTTCAGGTTCCTTGATTCCACCATCTCTACCAAATGTTGTCTATATTTATGTTAAGACGTTAGAGGTGAATTTTTTTTGGGCATTTGGGGTCTCATTAGGGTGTGGTAGTGGACCCTTTTTAATATGTGGATGTTTTTTCTTGGGTAGAATCCAATAATGTGGTAAAAGTTTGAAATTTTATTTGTATAGTATGCTATTATCAAAGGTCTGTACCTTATTTCTATAAATATTTAGTCCCATTGATAGTGTTGTCCATTATGGGAAAGGATTTTGTGAGGAATGATCAATTCCAGGGAGTGTCTAATTACTTGAAGGGTGGTTTGGTCAGTGCTCCAATGATATCGTTTCCTAAGGTGAGTGTGATGTTAGAGGTTTTTTGTGATACATCCTGTATGGTAATGGGATGTGTTTTGATTCAAAAGAGGGAAGTAATCTATTATATGTCTTGGAAGTTACATCCCCATGAGCATAAATGTTCCACCTAGGATTTGGAGATAGAAGGGTTGTGTTTTTGATAATGTTATGGAAGAATTATCTCATTGGGGAGTTCTTTATGGTGTTCATGTATCATATGTTCTTTAAGTACATAATTTATGAGTATGATATGAATCTAAGATAGAGGAGGATGATGGAGTTTCTTCGGGTTTATAATTTCTATATCTCATATACCAAAGGAAAGGGAAATATTTTGGTTGATGAATTGATTAGTAATTCAATGAAGGATATTATTTGGGAGATTGGGGAAGCTTGGAGAGTGATGGATGATTTGTATGTATTTTACTTACAAGAAATGGTGGATGGTAATGGAGGATGTTTTCTTCAGATGACGGTGTATTATTCTCTGATGCATAATGGTGGAGGAGTCTCATTGGGGGACTCAAAGGTTGAGGTGATTGATGACAATGTTGGCCATGGTGATTCTTTAAAGGGATGGTAGTAGGATAGAAAAAACTATATGTTGTTTCAAGGGAGGTTGATTGTTCTAGTAGTGATGAATGAGGTAGTTCTTCATGGGTTTCATATCTCAAATTTGGTGGTAAACACAAGAGTTTCCAATATTTACCATGGTTTGAGGATGTAGTTTTGATGGATCAAGATGAAAAGGGTATTGGCAGAGTTTGTGGTAATGTTTTTGGATCTCTAGAAGGTAAAGGATGAGTATCATATTCTTGGTGGTATTTTTCAACTTTTTTATGTTACTGAAGTGAAATGGGATGAAATATTGATGGATTTTATCATCGGGTAACTCATAGATTATGGAGGTTCTAATGATATATGGATGATCATGGTTGGTTTATGAAATCATCCAACTTCTTAGCCAACAAGGAGTTTGTTGTTAGGGATGATTTAGATAAGAGGTTTATGGATGAGGTGGGTACATTTCATGAATTTACAAGGTCTATTATCTTGTATTAGGATGAATGTTTTACCTCATGAGTCTAGAAGGGATTATAGCATTGTTTTAGCTCTCAATTATGCCTCAACAATGCTTTCTATCATCAGGAAGATGGGAATATGAAGTAGACTATCTAGAAATTGCAAGACATTTTCCAATCATGCATCTTGGACTTTGTTGGATCTTGGGTATTGCACTTTCATTTTGTTGAGTTTTCTTATAATAATAGATATCAATATTATATTAGAATAAATACATTTTAGGATTTATAAAAGAAACCATGTTGTTCTCTATTGTGTTTGGTGAAGGATGGTGTGGCAGTAGTTCTTGCTCCAGTTGTGCTATAAAGCACAATAGAGAAGGTTCAACTTGGTCATACGAGGATAAAGGAATCACAGGAATGGAAGAATTGTTATTCAAATCACAGGAGGAGGACCTGAGAGTTAGATTTCGAGGACATCCTATTTTTTAAGGTTTCTACTTGACGTGGGCAGTAAATGTTTTGGAAGGAGGAGTAATCTTTCTCATAGATTGGTTTGTCCTTTTGAGGTGTTGGGGTGTGTTGGAGAGGTGGTGTAACAGTTGGAATTGCCACTATGGAGGGAGAGGATCCATGATGTATTCCTCATCTATAAACTACATTGGTATCTTAATAATGAATATCATTTATATTTACTAGATATATTTGGATATCAACCATCACATGAAGTTCATGGAGCAGCCGGTATAGATCCATTGGCACTATAAGAGGGGGCTATTTGGAAGGACCATTCCTTTGGTTCGATTGTTATAGAGGCAAGGTGTCTTTAAGGAGAGTACTTTGGAATGATAGATGCAGATACATGCACAGTAGCTGGAATTTTTTTGAGCATTACATTTCTCTATTTTTTTTGCCGTGATGTTTTGATCTCATTGCTTTTATACGATCAATGATTTTTCTCATTTTTTTGATGTTTGATGTGTAATAAATTACTAAAATTAGAAAAGGGGCTGTCACGACCCAACCCTACCCGTGCTCGAGCTGCAACTACCCCAAGCCTGCCTCCATAGGCCAGGGGCTGGTGACAAGCCCCGATGGCTAAACAACTCGGGGAGGCCTTTGCCTATGTACCTGTACGCACACACGTAGCCCACTCCAGGAAGAAGTGCAGAGTAAAAGGAAAAGTAAAGTACCAACTGATATAAATAAACCACAAAGGTGCATCAACCTCTAAACAGTACAAAGTGAGTGTTGAGGGTAAACTAAAAAGAAAAGGGCAAAACACGCACCCAACCCGAAAACTGCCACAACTCAGCAACAGGTAAACAAAAGTAAAACAAATGGGAGAGTCCCACACCTGGATCCTGACTACAATAACCGCACACTGTCCATGATCCCGAATTTCTAAGCTTCTCTGTAGCCACGAGCCACCTGTCCGTCATCAGAAAGGGTAAACCAAGTGTGGGAAAATCCCAATCAGGGGTGATTATAAAAATACTCAGTATAATACCCCAAAGGCTCGAGGGAGCAACAAAAGAGATACCAAAGGGTGAGTAGTAGATTGAACAGGGAATAGTAAAGGAGTACAATAGAGAGTGCAGTAAAGAGTACAGCTCAACCCAATAATTGGAAGTAAGTAGACTCATCCTAACACAAGGACCTAGAAACAGTGAGAAGAGGAACTTCTCTTCGAGCCCTCGCTACATATAGTAGGAGAGTAGACTTGTCCAACCCCGAGAAGATAGACAAGGAAAGCACGTGGCATACCCCATGTGTCTTCGCCTCACTTGGAAGGTGAGTAACCAAAACCCAAGAAGTGGGTACTGGAGAAAGGTATATACATATCCATATGCTCCAACAAGAAACTTGAAAAGATTGTAAGGGGATCTCCATCACATATCTCAGCCCAAGAAAGTGAGGCTCCAAAAATCCTAGAAGTAAAAACCATCGATGCCCAGTATCTCGCACATCTACCCCGAACTGCAAGTCAAGGGGCTCAAATCCCCACACCTCGACACTATCTTCTTTAGGCGGTATTGACTCGCACACATGGTTTTAGGTCGCATCACCAGGACGTGTCTCGGTGGGGAAATTTCCCCTCGTTCTTGAGAGTTCTGAGGAAAGTCAGACCACACCTCGTCACTATCACACAATTGAGAGTTCTTCTCAAAGTCAACCATATCATAACACTGACCCATACAACCAAGGGTTCCGCTCCGGTAATCACGGATAAAAGCCATATACAAGCCTAGTAGAAAGGCTGAGTCTCAGAGAAGTCATCGGGTAACCCACTACCCAGCCCAGTTGGAGGGTAAACCCTAAGAGGTCGTCGGGTAACCCAATTCCCATCCTAGCTAGAGGGTAAACCCTAAGTGGTCGTCAGATAACCCATTTCCTAGACCCACTGGAGGGTAAACCTTAAGTGGTCGTCGGGTAACCCACTGCCAAGCCCAGTTGGAGGGTAAACCCTAAGAGGTCGTCAGGTAACCCACTTCCCAGCGCAGCTGGAGCGTAGACCCTAAGAGTTCATCAGGTAACCCATCGCCCAACCCAGCTGGAGGGTAAACCCTAAGAAGTCGATGGGCAACCCACTGCCCGGCCCCATTGGAGGGTAAGCCTGAAACTGTTGTGGCCATCCCAACCGGATGGTACAGCACTTTCTAATGGAACACAGAGTGGGTATCTCACAACAACCCGACTACAGAACAACTCACATAGCAGAGGGTCAGCACCCGTGTAGTGTGGGTCACACTGATATCTGGAACTTTTCCTAGGGAAACACGTCATGGTAGATCACGGAAGGAAGATATCATCTTGATACTCGGCTAGGGAGTTTGTACCAAGGGATCACCGGGCTCTGCACCCTACTAGAGACAATCTACTTGGTAGTGGATCGATGCCCGCCTAAAGTATTGGTCACACCAAATCCACAATAACCCTACCAGGTAACACGAAGGGACATGATACTAAAAGCCCATAGAGATAAAGGAATAAGGGAACCGAGACAACTCCGCCAATCAAACCGTCAAGAACCGAACCAGGGAAAACCACTCCACCCTACTAGTCTAAACCATCATAAACATAAGGACCATCTGCGTCACGAGAGGTCAAAGGTATGTAATGTAGAACACGGTACGCACATGGGGCCCATGCTATGTGTGGCTCTATCTCATCTCCAAACCATGTACACAAACATTTTCGGGTACAACTACAACATGTACCTCCAGGAAAACCCGTATACTCCCAGAGTATACCACATTTCCATCCCAGAGGCTATCGTGCACACAATGTCTGACTTCAATGAAAAAAGGGAAAAACATAAGTTCTCTAACTTTCTTCCACCACGGACCTAGTACAGCCAACCACACCACTTCAAACATTTACTTACACCAGTTTAAAGGTCATCGGATGCAAGTGGGGGTGGACCGGACCGGTCCGACCAGTCCACTCCCCCTGGACCGGCCCAAGCTGGTCGGCTCAGGGCTCAGCCGGCTGAGCCACCGCGGCCCGTAGATCACCCGCGTGGACCACTGTCCACTGATCTGGACTGGCCCAGAGGCCATTCTTCCTTCCACATGGGGACCTGTAAAGGGCGGGTCCGCTGGCCAGGGTCCCTGACCTCGGTCTTCCTCGCCGACCGGCAGACAGCCAGCCGGTCTTCACGCTCGACCGCGCTTTCCCACGACCGCCACTCACCATCTCGGGCTGCCCTTAGCCGACCACCTCGATGAAGCCACTACTAACCGCTGCTCCGAGCCGTCATCCATTTTCACACCTTATGAGCCGAGTCGCCTCCAGATCATCCAGAACTGCCGGAAAACCACTCAAAAACCCATGGAACTTCCTCGGACCGCTCCTGTCACCTCGGGACTCTGATTTTGAATAAGAAAAATGAATTGGAAATCTTAGAACAAATACTACACATATATGGGATTCTCTAGAAACGATAATGGGAATTCGACGCATATATATGAATTCAATGAATGTGTGGAAGTTTAAAATGAAATATGCATGATCCTACCTTGTTGGGCGTAGCCCGTCGCTTCACGAGGGATCTGTCGTCACCGTAGCCGAGATATTCTTGATTGGAGAGGGAGGATGAGGTCTTGAGCTTCCCTTGAGAGGGTTTCTATAGAGGAAGTGAAATGGGGTTGAAGGGTGGAGTGGTTTATGGCTTAAGTAAGAAAATAAAATCAACTTTTATTATTTTTTTAATACCCACTAGAAGTCCCATACCCGAACTCTCGACGGGGTCAAGGTTAAGCCTCCCCTAGGGTAAAAACCACCTTCTGAGCACAGCGGCGGTCTCGGAATATCAATCCGAGTCTCCGTTCGAATGTTATAAATTCAACGCCTGAGACTACTAAATTACGAAATTTCCCCTGGTGGTGTTTTTCACAGAAGGGTTGCGCCTACGAAAGTTATACCCCTCCTAGGGTAAACGGCACGTTCCGGACTCAACGGTGGCCTCGGCTTTTGTATTTGAGAAAGAATTTATGAATTATTATGTTCATTTTCCTTGTCTAGTATGAACACACTTAAAAATTAATTTCAGCCACACTGGGGCTCGGAATCACACGTCGTCTAAACGCCCTACTATGTAATAAAATCATGAATTTTCCAAAGTCTTTTATAGTAAAACCCAGGTTCTTAAATAATTCCCTTCTTCAGGCTTTTCATCCCCAAAAAGAAAAACTAGGGAACAACATAGGTTACTAAGCCCACCACTAGCTCTCTCATACCCTGGAAAACTCTTGCACAGTTCTGCATCACCACACACAAAGTATTTGATATGTTCACATGAGGTATTCACTCGCCGATGACATGCATAGGAGTACGCACACATCTCCTCAGGTATGTCATGTGGGAGGCGTCGTTCACCCACTCCAGACTTTGGGGGGGTTAGGGTAAGGCTGTAGACAACCTCACCATCCCTTAACACGGTCTCAAACGGCCTGAAGGCCCTCGGGGGTGGCTCACCTCCCCAGTCAAACCCCCACATCGCACGCCACAATTAGGATCACTATTTGGACCTGGGACAAAGACCTGTGATTCAATCCTTCAGAATATCAATATGGTGAAACACCCAAGGATATCTGGTCACGCAAGGTTTCACAGTCGATGTCCCATGACCAGGAATCTCTTACATTCTCAGAAAGAGAAGGAGTCGATACCATCAACTAAATAAAAGGTTCCACTTCTTCTTCTCCACTGACACAGGGTTACACCGATGCCCCACATCACCCTAGTAACACCTCAAACAAGAATCGTGGAGAAAATCATTTCACATACAGAGTCTAACAATTCTACGGCAAAAAGTAGAAGAGCTATAGAGCATACCTCTTATCACCTCATGCTTTGTAGGATCGTAGTCATCCAAATCTCATGGATATTCGTGGTCCCAACTGTAAGCTCTCAAAGTCTAACATGGACCGCCTGGTGGTGATGGTAAGACCTTATAATGTCATCCCCCACATCTAGCTCCTCCCACTCCTCTTCTAGCACCACCTCTATGGGAACTACTCCAATCACGGCGCTACCTTTGCCGTGGTGGTGCGCCTGCTGCCTGCCCGAAATTCTCAGCATACCTAGTCGGGCAGTCCCATGCCATGTGACCTCACCCATCACACGCATAGCACCAGCGCTCTCTGGGCTTCCCTGGTGCCCTCCAGCGCCACTGTGGTGTACGACCATGGCCCGAACTCCACTCACAGAAGGGTCTCCCCAGCTAAGGTCCCACTCTTTTCCTCCATAGTGGTGCATGACCACGTCTCCAAAACCGGTGGTGGGAAGGCCACCTATGTCAAGGTTCTATCATCCGGTGCCAGCTAGCTGTGGTAGACGTCTCGGCTCTGTCGTGCCTAGTGCCACCACCAACTGTAAAACATTACAGAAAACTATCTATCACTAGCGCCTACTCTAGCACCTTGGTATAAGTGGGGATGCAAAAAAGGTATGATGATGGCAAAAATCTCTCTACAGAGACCCTTATCGAACTTCCATGCTCGACAGTTGCCGTCATGGACCAAGTCTGGGTAAAAGGGTAAACGGTCTGCAATCCTAGTCGCATACTCAGTCACTGTCATCCCTCCCTGCTGAAGCTGCAAGAGATCATGGATCCGAACGGAGGATAAGAAGGAGGGGTAAAACTCCTCACGAAACAGAAGTTGAAAGTCGTTCCATGAAAGTGAAGACTCATCGAGTAACTGACTCACCAGATTCCACCAACGCCTAGTTGCTCCTTGGAAAAGGCTGGCGGCCAAAGCCACCATAAGATCTGTCGGTGTTTGCACAAACCTAAAGAGGCAAACCACTATCTCTATCCAAACCTCTATTGCCTAAGGGTCTAACTCACTATTGAACCTCAGTGATCTCTACCGCTGGAACTCACGAAGCACACTCAACCCATGATCAAGATCAGTCTGCACTGTTTACGTTGTCTGGTTCTCACCCGGCAGGGGTGCTACTACCGTCCCCCCGGAGAAAGGGACTCGCATGATGGATCCTTGACTAAGGCCTCATCACTCACATGGTCATCTTCACGAACCAAAGCTGGTATCTTGGCTGGCTGTCTTCACGGAGGCATCCTGAATGTTATCAAGGAGAACCATGATCAGATGAGAATATATGTATTTGACAATAACAACAATGGGGAGCTGAATCAAGAAGGGAAGACAAAGCCTCAATCCTATGTGATGCACAAACCAATTATCCCTGCAACGGGTGTCTCAGCATGCCGAGTCGACAAGAGGGTTATCCGGGTCCCGGTGAATGGATATGTCAGTCGCCGCACCATCGCTAAACTCCCTGGCCTGAGAGCCTCTCTCGAGACACATTGACACTATTTCCCTAGATCCCAACCAATTCCTTTTTAGGGATGTCTGAAAAACGTCCCAATGAATGAACCACCTCTGATACCACTTAGTCATGACCCGACCCTACCCGGGCTCGATCCGCAACTACCCCAAGCCCGCCTCCATAGGCCAGGGGCTGGTGGCAAGTGCCAAAGGCTAAAAAACATGGGGAGACCTTTACCTAAGTCCCTGTACACACACACACATCCCACTTAATGTAGAAGTGCATAGTGAAAGGAAAATTAAATTACTAACCGCTATAAACAAACCACAATGGTGTATTGACCTCTAAACAGTACAAAGTAAGTGATGAAAGTAAGATGAAAAGAAATGGGAAAAACACGTTCCCAACCAGAAAAGTGCCACAACCTGGCAACAGGTAAACAAAAGTAAAAAATCTGTGAGAGTCCCACACCTAGATCCCAACTATGACCCCCACACGTGGTCCAATCTCCCGAACTCCTAAGCTCCTCTGTAGCCATGAGAAACATGTCTGTCGTCTGCAAGGGCACACCAAGTATGGGAAAATCCCATGTAGGGGTGAGTATAAAAATACTCAGTAGGATACCCCAAAGGATCGAGGTAGAATCAAAGGAGGTACCGAAGGGTGACCAGTAGATTGAATATGGAATAGTAAAGGAGTACATTAGAGAGTGCAGTAAAGAGTATAGCTTAACCCAACAAGTGGAAGGAAGTAGACTCATCCTAATACAAGGATCTAGAAATGGTGAGAATATGAACTTCTCGTCGAGCCCTCTCTGCCTATAGCAAGTGATTAGACTCGTCCAACCACGAGAAGCTAGACATGGAAATCATGTGGCATACCCTGCACGTCTTCACCTCTCCTGGAGTGTGAGTAACCAAATCCCAATAAGTGGGTACTAGAAAAAGGTATATACATATCCATATTCTCCAACAAGAAACTCGAATAAGATCATAAGCGGATCACCATCTCATAGATCAGCCCAAGAATGTGAGTTGCCAACAATCCCCGAAGTAAACACCATCGATGCCCAGTATCCTGCAGGTCTACCCAGAACAACAAGTCAAGGGGCTCAAATCACCGCATCTCAACACTATCCTCTTAGGGCGGTACTGACTCACCCAAATGGTTTTAGGTCACGTCACAAGGATGCGTCTCGGTTGAGAAAGCGCCCCTCGATCTTGAGACTTATGGGGAAAGTCAAACCACACATCGTCACTATCACATAGTTGAGAGGTCTTCACAAAGTCAAAGATGTCACATCACTGAATCGTACAACCAAGGGTCCCGCTCCTGTAATCACAGAGAAAAGCAACTGACTAGCATAGTAGAAAGGTCTGAGTCTGAGAGATGTCATCGGGTAACCCACTGACCATCCCAGCTGGAGGGTAAACCCATAGAGGTCGTCGGGTAACCCACTCCCCAACTCAGGTGGAGGGTAAACCCTAAGAGGTCGTTGGGTAACCCACTACCCAGCCCCGCTGGAGGGTAAAACATATGATTTTTTCGGGTAACCTACTGCCCAGCCCAGCTAGATGGTAAACCCTAAGAGGTCGTCGGGTAACCCACTGCCCAGGCCAGTTGGAGGGTAAACTCTAAGAGGTCGTCGGATAACCCACTACCCATCCCAGCTAGAGGGTAAACCCTAAGAAGTCGATGGGCAACCCACTGTCCGACCCCACTGGAGGGTAAACCCGGAACTGATCAAGCCATCCCTACCGAATGCTACAACACTGGCCAACGAAACACGGAGTCGGTATCGCGCAATAACCCGACTCAAAAACGACTCACCTAGATGAGGGTCAGTGCCCGTGTAGTGTGGGTCATGCTGATACCTAGAACTCTGCCTAGGGAAACACTTTATGGTATATCATAGAAGAAATATATGATCTCGATACTCGGCTAGAGAGTCTGCACCCAGGGCTCACCAGGATCAGCACCCTACTGGAAACAACCTCCCAGGTAGAGGATCAGTGCCCGCATAAAGAATTGGTCACACCGAATCCACAATAACCCTACCATGGAATTCCAATGGACGTGATACTGAAAGCCCACATGGATAAAGGAATAGGGGAACCCAAACAAGTCCTCCGATCAAACCGTCGAGAATAGAACCAGGGAAAACCACTCCACCCTGCTGGTCTAAACCATCGTTAACAGAAGGACCCTCTACGTCACGAGAGGTCAAAGGTATGTAAAGTAGATCAAGGTAAGCACATGGGGCCCACAGGACGTGTGGCCCTATCTTATCTCCAAACCACATACATAAAAATTCTCAAGTACAACTAAAACATGTACCTATAGGGAAACCCGTATACTCATAGAGTATACCACATTTCTAGCCACAAGTCTATCGTGCACACGATGTCCAACGTCCATGAAAAAAAGGGAAAAATGTAGGTTCTCCAACTTGCATCCACCACGGCCCTAGTACAGCCAACCACACCTCTTCAAACATTTACTTCACCCTCATAGGAGTGCTCATGATCACACGCCAAGGGCTCTCTGCAGACACTGTGAGAAGAACCTCCACCTGTACAACTTTCATGCCTCCACATTTAATGTGATATCGAATGAGGCTCGGCACATCCAAACAGATCGCACCTTTGTAATCCTCGTTGAAAAACACACGAGGATCTACTTCTTGCATGCCCCGAGCGGATGTCCGATGAAAAAGCTTCAAATTGTTGCGTACATCTCGAAAGATGGGTTGTGGGGCCCACGGCTCAAATCTAGTTTCAATGCCTGAAACCACACTGGAAAACTACTTCTTGAAGTTAGGGTCCCAAAACTGCTAACGACACCCAATTAGGACTTCGGATGTGCCTTCGCCGACCGAAAGAAGAATCTCGAAAAGAAAACACTAAACTAGTTAACAGACATGTCGCGCCACAGAACCCCCCCCACCTCATATCAAGAATTAAAAATTCCTCATACCATGTCAAAACGTTTTTCTTCATCCATGGAACGTGTCGTCATAGACGTCATGCGAATTCGACACGCGGTTTAGGAGTTACGCCGGTTTTAATGTCATCGGACGCATGTGGGGGTGGACCGGACCAGTCCGGCCGGTCCACACCCCCAAACCCTACCCAAGCCGGTCGGCCCATGCCTCAGCTGGATTATCCGCCACGGCTCGCCCACACAAACCGCATTCCACCGATCTAGACTGGTCCGAAGGCAATTCCTCCTTCCCCACAGGGACCCGTAAAGGGCGGGTTCACTGTCGCCCGGTCGGGGCCGCTGACCCCAATCTTCCTCACCGACCGGCCGACAGCCAGCCGGTCTTCTCACTCGCCCGCAGCCGCCGCCCACCATCTTGGACCGCTTGCAGCCGACCACCTTACTAAAGTTGTCGCCGACCGCCGCTCCGATTCACCATCCTCTGTCGCACCGCCTGATCCAGGCCGCCACCAGACTGGCCAGAACTGCCCGAAAACCACCCGAAAACCACTAGAACTTCATCGGACCGCTGCGGTCGCCACGGGGCTCAGATTTGGAATCCGAAAAATGCATCAATAAGCTTAGAAAAAATAATATGCTTATATGGGATTCTCTATACAAGATAACTGCAATTATACGTATATATATTAATTCAAATAAGGTGCAGAAGTTTAAAACAAAATACAAACAATCCTACCTTGTTTGTAGCAGAGGTGTGTGGCCAGGCTATTCCCAACACCCTCAGAATTTATTATGAAAAAAAAACATCAGAAAAGGGAGGGGACGGGTTAATAAACCCACACCCAAAAACCCTTACAACCCAAGACACAAAAGACCCCAAAAAAGGAAAATCAAAAAAGAAAAAAACACGCAAGCCAAACACAACAGCAACTTCAGAACCACCAACGTCATCATCCATCGCCTCTTTGTTAGGAAGATTTACCACCAGCATCATAGAACCACTAGTTTCATCACCTTCACCACCACGCATCAAAATTCCATCCAAGTAGGAGCCATCACCCAACAACTTAAGAACCAGAAATCAGGACCTCTTATCCAGTCAACTTTAAGAATTTCACACCAAGTATCATAACCAAAAACATACATCCAGCACCACTCAACATCACCAAAATTTAGCACACACAACGATTCACCACCAAACCAGCCATTACCTAGAAAACCACAGTCCAACATAGCATCTAGAATGCAACACAGCTTATCAATTTCACGATCAACAAACAACGCTCCCTCTCGCGCATCAGATCCATCATCCAGCACAAGAAGCATCGCACAACCAAACCAGCCATACACAGAACCAAAAGTAACTCTTTGGTACTATAGAAAAGAACAAAAAAATAGATAACCCTGTACGTAGACCACCCTAAACCATCCTGAATCATCAACATGAATCAAAAACAAAGCCGAGGAACTAGGAAAATGGACCTGCATCTTCAGAGAACATCGTTGACCAGCAGATCGTAGAGCCTGCACCACAGATGAACCAATGAAAAGCCTTCCAAAACCAACATCCTCCATCACAAAACCAAATAGCCACCAAATCACTCCAGACCTCAGATATTTGAGCATCTGTATCACCAAATACAAAGAGATTGAAAGCATCATGTCGCCCTGCTTCTGAAAATAGACTCTGCGGAACCGAAACCCCCATGAGGAAGCTTCTAAAGAAGTCTGAACTCCTACCACCAAAGAGCCCCTATCCACCAATGATGACCTCGCCACCTTCAACCAGGCCTCTAAAACCTTTTCTAATGAGGTCCTTGACCCCGCTGACCCATCTTCAGACACATCAGAACTAAAATCATGCCCCCGATCTGGAGCAGAAAACCAGCGTCGACCAAATCTCAGAGCCCGATCTCGATCCTCGCAACGATCAGCAGTCGGAGGCACAACCAGATCCAATCGGGGAAGTCAGTGCCAAAAAAGCACCGAGACCGCCACCACAAAGGGACCGAAGAGCGCATCCTACATCTTCTTCATGGATCGAAGAAAAGATCGAACCAGAACACCGAACAAACCTTCTACATCGCAAGATCATGACTCTGAGAACTAAAATGAGGAAAAACCACTGATGCCTGCCACATTTAGTCTGGAGGACATTGCTGAAGCCTGAAGTCACCAAGATCTCCTCCCACAAGCACTAAAGAGTAGGGACACTAAAGGTGTTGAAACCCCAATCATTGTCGCTGCTGAGGAAACACTATGTCGTCATAGAGCAGCATCTACACCGAAGGAATCTTCATCGACCCACCACCGCCACGAGTACCTCCCACAAGGTTGAGAGGGTTGGGGAGAAGATATAACCCCGCCTTCTCTAGGGGAATCTAAAGGAAACCCTAGAAGCTGCAACGAGAGGGAGAGAATTCCAGGAGAGTGCACCACCATCCTCATGTTCTTTTATGCGTTTTTCAAAAGTAAACTGGGTTTTTAGGCCCAAGGGGTTACACGTTATAGGTGGGTCGTCACCCACCACTGAGCGCCTTTATGTACTCCCCCATCCGCACTCACAGGTGTAACGGCACCCTAGATTTCACGCCTGTTCCACATGGGGTAGAGTGGCCCACGAGAGGTGATAAATGCATATAGTTTGCGTTTCCTTACGAGGACTCGAACCTGAAACCTCAGGGTCAGGACACAACCGCCCTCATCATCTCACCCATGCCCCGTGGGAAAAAGTACACTAGGTTTTCAGGCCAAAGGGGTTACATGGTATAGGTTGGTTGTCACCCACCACTGAGCGCCTTTATGTACTCCCCTAGCCGTAGTCTCAGGTGTAATAGCACCCGCGCCTTCAGGCCAGTTCCACATGGGGTTGAGGGGGCCACGAGAGGTGATAAATGTATATAGTACTCATTGCCTTGAATGGACTTGAACCCATAATCTTGAGGTCAGGACGCCACCGTCGCTCACCAACTCACCCACGCCCCATGGGAAAAAGTACACTGGGTTTTCTGGCCTAAGGGGTTACATAGTATAGGTGGGTCGTCACCCACCACTGAGTGACTTTATGTAATCCCCTAGCCACAGTCTCAGGTGTAACAGCACCCGGGCATTCATGGCCAATTCCACACGGGGTATAGGGGCCCACTAGAGGTGATAAATGCATATAGTACGTGTTTCCTTGTGAGGAGTCGAACTCGGAACCTTGGGATAGGGTAAACAGCACGTTTCGAACTCCATGGTGCCCTCGGTTTTCCCATCCGAGCCACCGTTTAAGATTTATTCGGTTCATTTGGCATGTCTAGTATGAATGCACATAAAAATTAATTTTGGCCACACTGGAGCTTGGAAACACCACCGTCTGAATGCCCTGCTCTAGAATAACATCAAAAAATTTCCAAAGTCTTTTATAGAGAAAAACTGGGTTCTTACAAGTGGGGACCTAATTTGTAATTGAGATGCAATAATTGTGATGTGATTAAACACTTGATCTTGAGTCAGTGCCAACTAGAGAAGATAGTATCTTGACATGGATGATGAAATTCCCCAATTAATATCTTCGAGGTAGTGGACATTATTTTTTGTGATGATTATTGGTTTGGCTGCATTGAGTTTGGATGATTTTGGAAATGTGTATGTGTGTTAATAAGATTGTGCGGGATGTATAGACCCCGACCCCAGTATCCAGGTGATGGTGACATAATTTATTACATCGGTAAAAGAAATAAGGAAACTGAAATCTAAACGACCGAATAGTTTAGTAGCATTGGAAAACCATATAAAAACATAATTTATACATTAAAACATTAATTAAATAGAACATAGAATCTCCTTTGGAATGATCCATGTTATCCAAAATTATCCCTGCATGTCAAACATATTATAAATCTTTGAATCTTGGGGAAAACTAAAGCATAAGAAAGGGGTGAGCTCAGATTCTCAGAAAGGGTATGTATTATAGTAGAAGCTATAGTTAAAAAACATAAACAATAATGAAATTTGAATAACTAAAAATCTAGTCTATTAAAACATAATCTTGAGAATAATATTTCAAGAATAAAATATGATTAAGTAGCTCTATATATATAACAATGTGAGAAAGATATTTAATCATGGATATTCTATCAGATGAATAATCACATGGATTATCAATAACTATTTTCATAGTGAGGGAATTCATAATACAAGACAGCATAAACATACCATCAATGCCTCATCTAATAAGTCTACCAAAATGGGTAAGGCTTTAGTCAAAACCTTGTCTAGTTTTTATCATTAGACCTACCGATGCATCAAGGGGCTATAGTTGGACCCTATAGACACTTACTTTATCAAATGATATCCTTATATGAAAGGGGTAATCATAATCTTCATAGACATTCATATTTAAACTAGTATATAAAATGTAAATATTTTTTTTTCAATCAGTCAAAATAATGATAAATTATCTATAGTAATGTGGTCAATGGTATCAAGATAGTACATCCCAAATAAAATTGATCAAAAACCATTTAATGAAATATGGTAGATGATATCATAATATATCAAACCCAATTAATAGTAAAAAATTAACATAAGGGTTACCCCTAGAAAGACATGGGTATCGTAATCATGTTATAAGATGTAACCAATCAGTGTATCGTAAGGGTTTCCATGAATGAGTGGATTTAAATCATACATAGAGAATAATAAGGGAATATAGGAATATATCATGATAATTGATGTCCAAATTATTTGAAAACATGTAAAACTAGTGATTAATAAACATTATAAATGGGCCACTTTAGTGTAGTTTAAGAGAAAATGTTCAAGGGTATTTAAAGAGGATAGTGGCATAATAGTTAGAATAAACTATAAATGAACTAATAATTATTATCATGAAAAAAATATTGATTTTAGAAAACTATTGGTGGATTAAAGTATATTATGGATTGTATATGAAAATGGGTAAGAAATTGGGAACTTCCCTTTAATTGAGCTTACTTATCTAGAGGAATTTAAAAAGGGAACCTTGTAAAACCTGTATTTTCCCTTAAAATAAAGAAAAATTGATCCAGGTACATATGTTGGGAACATGAACAGAAAATTTAGTAAAATTAAATTAGAAAATTTAAGAATAGTATTGGGGGTAAAGAGATAAAAAATGTAACTAGAATGAAAAATGGAGTTTGGGGTGAATCCCTTACCTTATGTCTAAAAGCATTCAACACTTATGATTAATGTACTATATAATAAAATTAGATTAAATAATTACTTAATTAATAACCTCTTAAAGATATATTTTACTTATTAAAATTTTATTAAAATCATGTATGGCATTTTTTTATGAGTTATAAGATTCAATTTCATTGTTCCAGGAGTGTTCGTTTTCTTGGTTTTCCATGATTAGTTCACTTGTATACAAGTATGAAAGTTCATGTAAAATGGGAATAGTTTTAATGAATTGAAATTATAGTGTATTAATGAAATTAAAAATATTTAAATCATCTTATATATCATTTGGTTATATAGTATGATAATAATTCATTATATAAAATGTTGATGTAAATGATTTAATTTATTTTGGTGTTTTTATGACTATCATGAACTTATATCATTTTATTTAATATAATGTTAATATATTGGTTACATAACATTATATAACTTATAATATGTATAATAAAATTTTATTTAACCATAATAATGGTTTTATTATCAGCCTCAAAGGCAGTAACGGAAAATGAAAATACATCATCCATGATGGCATTAAATCACACATCACGAATGATGTTTTCATTTTTATAATAAAAGGAAAAAGAGAAGGTATTTAATTATGGGTATTACATTATCATAATAAAATTATAGTATATATAAGATTCCAGAATTATCATTATTGTTTGGATATATGAGGCAAGTATAGAATATGAAAATAAAATAAAATAAACAATATTAAAAGAAAATTAAAGAGGATTTTACATCTTGTACCGCATCTCCTTCAGAACCACCTTATAGCCCCTGGAATTGGTATTTTGGTGGTCCTAGTAGGACCCAAATGTGGGGAAGAGGTTTTTTAGTGGAAGTTGGTATAATATAATTAATTTATAAAGCTTATAAGGTGCGAGAATATGGGGTGGGGAGGGGTGGTATTTACAATGGAGGAGAGGGATTTTTTGTGTTATTTTATTCATTAATTTATTATTATGGATAAATAATATCAATTTTACAGATTATTGTGACTAAATATAGTAACTAGAACATTTTAGTTTGTCATAATGTTTACTTCTATCATTCATGACTCAATAATGATTCATAAATTCATTTATTTACTAATATTGTTAAATACTAAAAAGTATTGTTTTTCATTACTTACCAAAAATTCAACTATTAAAGAAAAATCCAAATAAAGTTTGACCCTAAACATTTTTAAAAGTTTATATTTTAAAAATGGATAATATTTTATGAAAATAATTTTCTAAATATGAGAATTTTAATTTTTAAATAAAATCATTATTTATTCAAAAAATACTAATTATAATATTATAACTTATTTTAAGACACATTGAAAAATTAATTATGGTATCATCAAATTATATTATAATTATAATTAAAAAATATTAATTTATGAATATATTTTATGAGAATAAATTTTATTTTAAATCGTAATATTAATTATAAAATTGTAAATTGACATTTACGCTTCACAAATATACTAGCACTTACTTTATCATTTTTGATACATTTATTTACTTATTCTATTATATAAATATATCATATTTTTATTTATCATATTCCTTAATTTTATTTATACTTTTATAGGTGATGTTATTATTATAATGGTAGATTTAAATTCTTAATGGTCATGTCACTATTCCAATGTTTATGTTCATATTTAATAGTATATCATGGTCAGTTTAATCTCAGTGTTGAATGAATCATAAGATATAAAATGTGTTAAATTTAAAAGAGATATACCATAAAATCATTGGGTGTTACATTATCTCATCCTTAAATAATATTTTTTCTCAAAATTGTGAAATATCATTTCCAAAATCAAATATTGATACTTGAAAATTCATTTTTGGGAACCCACATTGTAAATTGGGTTAATAAAACTTAAACATGAATGGAGGGAAAGAACAATGTGATGTCACTACAATACTAGGTTTCCCTATATGAGAAAATTAGTGGTAAATGAAAACATGGTCATGGAAAATAAATCTATCTATAATGTTTTGATGGAGAGTGACAGAGAAAATGGCTATTAGAAATTATAACTTCACAAAACCATTAGTTTTTTATCTATAATAAGAACACTAATTTCATAGTTAGGAATGTAAATGGATAACATTTTTGTTCCAAAATCATTTTCATAGAGTTGAGGGGTTATTTTACATTATATATAGGGACATGAGAAAAAACAATTATTTATTTCCATGTCATTAGAATAATCTCATCATTTTCTTATTCTTCGATCCATAAAAACATCATTTCTTAATTGTGGAGATGATATTCAAAACAAATATGTGTTCCTGAAATGATTTTATGAATTATAAGATCTACAAGTCATTCATTCATCCTTCAAATGTTTATTAAAACCACAATGGTTTTTAGAGTTTATCCAATATGATAAATCAAACACTTATCTTAATCAATTATATCCTTATTCTATTCCATACGTAGTTAACGATAAGACACATCCAAAATATGTATTTCCAAATTCAGAGGCCAAAAATTTCTAAGGTCAATAAATTTCAAAATTAATTTAACACAAGATTTCACCAAATAATATAGACATTGTAGTCACATACCAAAAATATGAACCCCATAATCTCATTTAATTCATTATGAATCATGTATAAAATCTCAGGTTTTTTAATATATTCCTCAAATAAAATCATCTAATAAATCCATCATAACTTAGAGTGTTAGATCACTAACAACCTGCGAGGTCACCAATACAATCCCGTAAAAATATATTTATTATTATATGGACATCAAGCACATATTTAGGGTTATATTTCCTAAGTCACGTGTTTCCAAGAAGATCAAATGATAATAGAATCACTTATCATTATTACTAGTGGTATTTATCACATGAGTATAATTTTTTAACGAAAATGTATTGTAGTACAATTTTCATATATCTCATGATTCTTATAACAGGAATATTATTGAAAAAATACTCAAGTAAAATAATTCATGAATCTAAACACAAGTATATTAATCATTCCTATTAATTTGAGGTAGTATCATAATCATTACCGTGATAAATTATCCTCTTTTAGTGTATATTCCTTTGACACTTGAGGTGATTATTTGAGTATTGCCCCATTTTCTTGCAGTTGTAGCATTGTACATTAGAAACCTTTTTCTTACCCTTATAAACACAAGTGTGGTGTCCTTTCACTCAACAGTTATAGAAAAACCCCACTCCTTTTAAGAAAGTATTAGGGTGTTTCTCTCTGAAATAATCACATGTGTGAAAATACTTCCTTCTCTTGATTCCCTTTTACAACTTTTTTCTAGTTGTACTCTTTTTCTCGTGCTTCCCTCCGAATCCATAATACTTAGAAAATTATTTCTTTGTCACTTTAGGACATGATATTATGTGTTAATCTAATGATAATGTTTGGGGGATTTGTTCCCTTCAAAATATTGGAATAAGACCATAAAATATTTTATCCTCATTACTCTTCGGATCATGTGCATTGGTGAGGTTCTCATTACATCTATTAGGTTCCATTTATAAATGAATACCTACACTAGATTAGATCATAACATTATGAAACATAATTTATAATATACAAATAGTAAAATACTAAATGAAAATTGAATATTTAGGTAAAACCAATCTCTATATCATAATCTTGGTCACTTTGGGAATATCATCAAAGTTAGGTATATGATCAAATCTCCCTAATCTATGTTTTACAAAATCTAGATTCTGATGTTTCTACTAAAATTACACTAATAAAAAATTTAAACACATTGACAACATTTTCCCGAATCCAGTGCCTTACATTATAACATTTTCATAATAAACAAGTAAATTGCATCCCAAAATACTGAATAGTTTAGTAGCTTAGGAAAATTAGATACAAACTTAATTATTACATTACGACTTGAAATTAAATACAACACATAAAATTTTATTAAAACTTATTTATTCTCTTAGATTATCCATTTAAGAGAAACATGTTATACATATTGGAATCCTGGGGAAAAATAAAACATAAAAAAGGTGTGATCTCAGATTTTAGGTAAGGGTAATAAATATAGCGGAATCTATCATAAATAAACATAAAAAATAAGGCATGTTAAATGAGTAAAAACAAATGTCATTAAAACATAATCTTGAACATAATGGTGAAATTATAAAATCTAATTAAATAACTCTATATGAATAATCACATGAGAAAGATACTTACAAATTGATGTTATACTTGTTGAATAATCAAGTTTATTATCAATAAATAATCTCATAATGAGGAAACTCATAATACAGGACGTCATAAACATACCATCAAGGCCTCATCCATTAATTCAACATAAATGGGTAAGGCATCAAAACAAAATCAATCTAGTTTGTCTCATGAGACCTACAGATGCATCAAGGGGATATATTGAGCCCCACCCAACACATACTGATACCAATTCATTCCTCATATAAAAGGGTAAAAATACAATCGATATATAAATTCACAACAAAATTAGCATATGAAATGTAAATAATTTCCCCCATTAGTAAACATTATCATAAACTATCCAAAGTAATATGGAGAATGGTATCAAAATAAAACATACCCAGTCAAATATATCATAAACCATTCAATAAAACATGGTATATGGTATCATAATAGAACAACCTCAATTAAGTAAAACAATATGATATAAGGGTTACCCATGGAATGAAAAGGGTATTGTAATCATTCCATAACGCATAAAAAAATTATGTATCATAGTGTTGTAAATGAGAGAATAGATTCAATTCATTAATGAAAATTTATAATAGAAAATAAGCATATAATATGATAATATATGTACAAATTAAGTGAAAAATATGTAAAACTAGTGGTTAATAAACTTTATAAATGAGCCACTTTAGAGCGGTTTATGGGAAAATATAAAAGAGTCCATAAAGCGGACAAAGGCGTGATTGTTTGAAAATAAATATAAATAAACTAAGATATATCATAATGAAATAAATAGTGATTATATAAATATATCATTGGTGTAAATTATATTTTGGAGGGTACTTAATAATGGGTAAGAAATTGGGAAGTTCCGTTTAATCAGGTTTTCTTATAGAGAGGAATTGAAAATGGAACCTTATAAAACATGTGTTTCCCCATTAAAGAATGAATAGTTGATCTAGGTACATATATTTTAAACATAAAAAAATAATTTAGCAGTATTAAATAAGAATATTTAATAATTACATTGGTTTAAAGAGATATAATGTTTAGCCCGAAGGAAAAAAATAGAGGTTTGGGGAGAATCTCTTCCCTTTTGTCAGAAAGCATTCATCAGCTATTCATAATGTCCTGGATAATCAAATTATATTCATTAATTACTTAATTCAGAACATTTTAAAAATAAATTTAATTTATTATAATTTTATAATATCTTGTATGGACTTTTTATGAGTTATAAGATTCAATTTGGTCATTCTGGGAGTGTTTGTTTTCTTGGTTTCTTATAATTAGTTCACTTGTATGAAAGTATGAAAGTTCATGTAAAATGGTAATAGTTATAAAAATTAAAATTATATTTTATTAATGATCTTACATAATTTTCAATGATCTTATATATCATTTGGTTGTCTGTTATGAGAATTATTCATTAGAAAAAATGTTAATGATAATGATTTAATTTATATTGGAAGTTTTTTTAGGACCATAATGAACTTATATCATTTTATTTAGTATAATGTTTATATATTTGTTTTAGAACATTATATAACATATAATATGTATAATAAAATATTATTTAACCATATTAATGGTTGTATTACTAGAATTGAAGGTGTAAATGGAAAATGAAAATGCATCGTCGACGATGGCAGAAAATCGACACATCATAGATGATGTCTTCATTGTTAGAAAAAAGGGAGTGGAGAAAGGGTTTGATGATGGATATTCCATTAAAATAATAAAATCTAAAAAATATATAAAATAATGGAGTTATCATGATTTTTTTTAAGGATTATGTGAGGATAATATAATAAAATAAAAGAAATTAAACTAAATTAAAGGAAAATAGAAAAGGATTTGACCTCTTGTATAGTGTCTCCTTGAGAACCTCTTTAAGATACTTGGGATTGTTATTTTTGTGAGACCTGAAAAACACGAATTAGGTAAATATGTTTTAGAGAAAAAAATTTAAGAATATAAGAACTCTAAAAATATTATAAGGTCTGAGGTGAAGGGGTGCTGAGGGGTGGTATTTATAGTAAATTAGCAGGGTGTTTTTTGAGAAGTTTATTCATTAGTTTATTATTTTGGATCAAGAATATCAATATTATTTATTATTGTGACTAAATATTGTAAATATAGCATGTGAATTATATATAATGGAGTGTTACACCATCCATTACTCAACCATAACTCAAAAAATAATTTATTTACTTATAATGTTAAATACCATAAATTACCGCATTTAACTATTCAAAAAAATTCAACCATTTTAGAAAATTATAAAAAAATAAACCTATCCATTTTTTGAAATTTATATTTAAATAATGGACTCCATTTTATAAAAATAATTTTCTAAATATGAGAAATTAAATTTTTTAAAAAATCATCATTTTAAAAAAAATATAGATTTTAATATTATAACTGATTCTACGACCCTTCAAAAAAATAATTTGGTCTCATAAAATTATATTGAACTTATAATGAAACATAATATTAATTTATGAATCTTTTTATGAAAATAAAATTTATTTTAAATTATTATATTAAATATAAATTTTAAGATAAACATTTACACTTCACAAAAATACAAACACTTGATTTTTCATTTTTAAAACATTTAGTTACTTATTACATGATATAAATATATCATATTTTTATTTATTAGATACCTAAATTATATTTATAATTTTATATGTGAGGTTATTATTATTATTTACATATTATAATTTATAACAATCACATCACTATTCCAGAGGTAATGTTCATATTTAATAGTATATGATGGTTCATTTATGCATGGTGTTTCATGGAACATAAGAAATAGAAGATGTTAAATTTAAAAGAACCATACCATAAATTGTTTGGTTGATACATGATATTTTTTTATTAGTTGGTTTTGACATGTTTTTCTGGTGGTAGCGTTTGAGATATGACATGTTCCTTGGGAGGTATCTTGCAGGGTGTTTGTTTGGACCCCTTCCCTTCTTGGCTTGGTTTTAGATTCTTGAGGGTGAAAATAATTTCACAGCTTTCTAATATAAGGTTTTGTTCCTTGCTATGACATTTATCTTTTTATTTTATGGGGTTTGAGGTGTTTTGGGGACGTTCTTGGAGTTGTTTTGGGGATTCTGGAGCTGCTATAGGAAATACACACTATATATTGTTTATACAACATGTAAAGGTGGTTCACGGCTTGTGAATATGGTTGGTTAATGACATGAACGTGACTATGGGAGAAACCATGATATTTATTACCCATATTTTATGTGCAATTCCTAATTTGTATTAAATAAATACTATGGTGACATGTTTTTTAGGATTGGAACGTTTCAAAAACCCAAGGATCACATGTCGTGTAATGGTTTCACAATATAAAAATGGTAGGATTTGAGGTTTTAGTTTATTTTCTAAGATGATATTTCATTTATTCTACAATTACTAATTATCTATAATTTTATATGATCCCTAAGATCCCTGATAGGATCTTCTATCCCCCTTCATACTGCTTTGGATCATTGGTTTTTGTCGATCCCCATTGGCGATCCTTGGTGAGTTATTTTATTTCCTTTTGTTTTTTTGTTCTTATCTTAAGGATTCAGTGCGGTGATGTTTTTATTGTTTGGAGTGTGATTAGGGATGTTTTTTATGATCTCTGGGTGATGTTTAGGTTAATCTGTGATCTTGTAGTGTGGTTGTGGTTTGCAGAAATTTCTCCTTTTTCATGCAGTGCACAACGAGTTGGAAAGATTCTTTGTGGTATGGAAATAGTCATTTCTCTTTATTATGTATCATACAGGAGGGGTTTTCTTTTTTTCTCTAAGGGAGATGATTTTTGGGATTAATAAAAGATAAATAATTGGTTATTTAAAATTTATGTGTGAAAATTGTTTTTATCAAATTTATAGCTTTTCTATTATTTTAATATGATGGATTATATAGGGTTAATGCCATACTGATAAATTATAGTCCTTACAGGATCTGTTTTCACTAGTTGATATGTGATGGGACTTTTTTTCTCTTGTGATTATTGTGATATCACCCTAAAATGGAAATTTTATAACAACTTATATATGGATAATAAAACGATTTTTCTAGAATTATGACTTCTGTGATAATTCCCCAAAAATAAAGTGAAAAGTTATAAAATCTCCATTGTTAAACCTGAAAAATGATCATTGATGTGTTTTTTGTGGTCATTATAGGAGTTGAATTGTATGTTTGGGGAATATGTCATTGATTTTTTGATGATATTGATTGTGGGGTAGTGGTGTGGTTATTGTTTGTCTATGATTTTTTATAGGTGAGGTGGTTATTTCTTGGTCATGCTTTTAGGGTGGTAAGGTGGTTGTTGTTTATCTGTCCTTTTTGGGGAAACAAGGTTTTTGATGTTTGTCCATCAATTTGGGGAGGTAGGGTGGTTTTTGTTTGTCCATACTTTTTGATTATTGAGGTGGTTTTTGTTTTTCCATGATTTTAGAGTGGTGAGGTGGTTGTTGTTTGTCCATGCTTTGTGGTGGTGAGGTGGTTGTTATTTGGAAATTAATTTGGGTGGAAAGGTGCTGATAGGATGGGGATGATGAGTTACTTGTGATTTGTGATATATTTTTTCCAGATTCATTGGTAGTTATGAAATAAATAATTATTTTAATAATTATTTAAATGGTTGGGGTTTGGCTCGTTTAATATGATGGAAATGGATAATCAACAATTAAATGATGTATTGTGTTATTAAATTTGTATGACATTAAATATGGAAATGAATGGTTTGGATAATGTTAATTTGTTAGAGGAGTGATGTTTCTTGGGGTTTGATTGGTTTTATTTATTTTGCGGTTGTACCGAAATTGGGGATGTTGTGATTTGGTTTTGGTTGTCAACCCATAGGTTGGGATTGTGTGTTTTTTTATATTTATATAGTTATATTTTTTTATTTCAGTATAAACCCCACCCACATCAACCACTACGTGTTAAAACCCACACAAACACATGGTGTTGTTTTTATGACATATGGTGAGGAGGATGGAAGACTGTTTACCGTCTTTTTCCCACTATCTCTTCCATGTGACGCCGGAAATGCATAGGTTGTGATGGTCGAAGGTCTGTTGGTGCACTAGATGGTGTTTGTGATAGCTTTTTTTCATTAATCAAGTTGTGATGTGGTTGTTCTTGTGGGGTGTTTAGCCCAGGTGTCTTTGGGTGAAAAGTGATGTAGCCAAGATGTCTATGGTCTGAATAATATGGGATGAAGTGGCTTATAGTGGGGGTCCTACATGGTAAGAGGAGGGAACACGGTTTATATATTTCATGTTCATGATACCCTACTACTTTGGTTATTTTTTTTGATGTGTGATAACTCATGTGTTTTTAAGAGATTCATGATATGAACATGCTTGTTGGGAGGTGAGCCTAGATTTTTTTTGACATGATGTGATATGACTGTGAGTGTGGGTTGTGTGATATAAAACATATATGGTGGATCCAAGTCATATGATGTTGTGGTGTGAGAGCGATATAATAGTGTGAGAGAGGAATGCTAGTGGGGAAGCAGTGTGTGGTACCCTTTATCAATGGGACTCATGTTATATTATATTTATTTCCTTATGTTATATGGTGACAATACCTTGTTGAGGTTTTGTTTGTACAGTATAGCTATATAGGTATTTTTTGTTTTGTTGTTTTCTCATGTGTTCATTAGTACGATTCTTTCACTTGTTCACAAGAGTCATCGTTTTTTCTATTGAGTATACATATATGGTCACCCTACATATATAAAATAATTTTTAGGTTTCCAGGAGGATTACATGGACCGTGTTGAAAATTAATAGATCATTCCTTAGATAGATATTGTTTTGCTTCATTATATTTGCGTTTGAGTGTTTATATTGGAGACTTTTATCTATATGATTTTTATTTATACATGAATTATTTGGAACGTTTTTTGGGGATATTATATTATTACATGGTTTTTTTGTGGATGATTCATATTATCTCCTAATCCAATATTTTTTAGATAGTAATGACTCCCATCTCATGATATTTGTATACCCTTAGTGCTAGTCTCCATCACAGGGCCTACTAGATGCGGGACTTGCGGGTTATTATCTCTCCTCCGTCATTATAGTATCTTGGGAGAGAGGGGGTTTTACACACTACATGTAATCAAATTAATGAGAGTAAAATAAGAATGTAGTATTTTTACAAGTTTTGACTCTAAGATATACTCCCTATCTAGATTGATTATTCACCCTAATACAGAATTCTCCACAATAATCAATTAGTTATACAATTGTTGGTGTTTCTTGCACATGCATAGAATCTACCCATGAATACAGTTTCCTTATTCTAAAAATTCAACCATGAAATCAAATTCACACTATATTCAAAATATTTTATTGTGTTGTACTTTCATACCCAGAGTCTCACGTGTTCCATGGAATCCCATTGTTTATACACAAGTGTTCTATTTCTGTCTTTTTTTCAACGTTGATCAATTTTCATAATAGGGATATATTTGTATCCTAATAATGGATATCCATACAATTATAACGTAGTCTTTGAATTCCAGAAGATCTTCACACATTTTGAACATGAAAATCATTCCATGTTTTAACTCATCTTCACTTATCTTCAGAAAACCAATTCACTTAGATTTCTCACCTTAGTCTGAACTTGAATGATCTTTATTAATCCATAAAATCCACAAAATCTTAATGGATATATCCAAATGACCAGGACACAAACATCTGGTTGTAACTACTCAACTCTTCCATTCATCTTCTCATGGATTCAGCATGTTGATATAATCTCAAAATGATGGTGAGATCATTCATCTTTCATTATCTTTGATTCTAATATAGTTTTCACTTCAGTACATGCTTACTATTACCTTCTTCTTATTCTCCTTTGATACTTAAATGTTCTTCCTTCTCAACTCATTCCCTAAATTTCATAGGTTCTGAAACACATATTTTATCTCCTTATTTTTCTTTTTGTACATAGCTTATTAGAAACTATTGTCTATATTTAGAATATAGAAAACCCCATCAAATTTTTTCCCATTATCACTTATTCACATTTTCTCAAATTTTTTATGCATTTTATCTCTATAATGGATATCTCCTATAGAATTTCATTAGTTCCATTTATTTTCCATTCCTTTTTATTTTCTTTTTTATCTCATCCAATACTTAGTCCTAATACTTCTAGTAGTATACTTGAGTTCCTTCTCATCATTTTGAAATAAAACTCCACTAAAATATGTATGTCGAAGAGAAATTTATTATTTCTCTATTTAACTCATAAAGCATATATAGTTGTTGATGTTTTTAATACATTTTTTAAATTAGGATCAAAAGGTATCAAATAAGATCACATTATGGAATATAAGGAAGATCATGGTGAAGAAATTCCCAAATTTTCTGAAAGTAATATTAATAGATGATGTTTTTTCATGGGTCTACTCTATGTGAGTCATGTGTTTGGCCACCCAAATCACACAGGTGCACCCTATGTGGTTCACCAGAGACGCACCCCCTGTTGAAATTTGTGGATGAACTATGCATTATAAATTTCTAGACAACATCCTCTTCCCAAGGTCCCAAAATATCCTATAAATAAGACCCTTGGGATATTAATTTGAAGGAGTATAGAATGAAAAAAATTTAAGGAAACTACTAGAATCTCATATCATGCTAGTCCTTTAATGGTAGGGAACCTCGTTCCTTAGATCCCTTGTCGGAGGGGGACTAATCCAATACCTCCCCCAAAGATTCAAGATATATATGATCAGTACAAATAAGAAATCAGTGTTCACTCTAAATTATACATTCTTGTTGTAATGGGGGTCCCATAATTATCCTACCTAATAAGTGGGATCAATTGATTGTTCTCAATTATAAATTATCATATTAATGAGGATCCAAACCTTAGGGATAATGGTGGGTCCATGGGGGAGAATAAAATAGAGGATACGGTCACACCTAATCATGTCTCTCTCCCTGACTCCCCCACCAAGACTTCATCCACATCTCCAAATGAATGAAGGGAAAATTTCTCCTTAGGTAATCCCACCTAGAGTAAGACCCTACTTTTTATTTTAGGATATGGAATTACTCTCATTTTCTATATCTCCACCCTCATCCACAAAAAGATAAATGAGATTGTGTCAATTTCTAGATCTTCCACTTCAACTTATTTTTACCTTGATAATGAATCACATGGGATTAGAATTTAGTGATGATCATGTTACATGCATGATCAAATACCAATCTCAATTGAGGGTCCTTTTCTAGATCTTTCCCCCACCCTGACATAGGCCTCATATTCGGTATAATCCCCAACCATGTTTTCACCACCTTAAAATACCATATTCTCAATGAGGAAACCCAATGGGCCAATTATTATGTGTAATTACCAAAACCATGTCTCTATACTCTCAAAGGTCCATCCTCTCTATGAGAAAAATATTCAAAGGGACACATTCATAATGAAGAAAACCCACTTTTTTCTCTTATATAGGTGTAATCCACAACTATATAAACATCATGGGTTTTGATTCCTATCCAAATGGGATAGATAGGAATCCTTTCATAGGTTCAGACCCAAAACCTCAATCTAAACTAATATTCTTTGGTCCATATTCTGAGTAGGGTCATATCCAACTCATATAACTATATTACTTATGGGACCTTTTTATCACCCTACATATTGAGATATATTCCAAATAAGATCATGCCCCCACATGGGAGGCAACATCCCTTCCAGGTACCTTAGTATACTTTGGTGTAAGTTTCACACCATTCTTGGCTAGGAACCTTCCACCTATACATCCTTACTATTCAATATTAAACAGCTCAGTTTAGTTTTCATCACATGACCTTAAAAGTTATGATTTTTACTATTACGTTTCACCAAACTATGTGGGTTCTTATTCCTTTCACAATGATACGTAGGAATCCATTTTCAAGGACCTGATCTTGACACCAAAACCACTCTCATATTCAAGAATTATGATAAATTCAATAGTTCCCCACTTCATAGCTCAAAACTAGTACAATGATAAAAAAAATACATAATAATCTCTAATCAATGAATAGATAGTACCCTTTAAGAGAACCTTGGATACATATAGACTTCTCCATAAATGAAGAACTGGGGATACGAATAAATTATTTTAAATCCAATGCATGATAACAAATAATTTTTAATAAAATGGCTACCTGGTCTATATTTGGGACATCATAATCTTTTTTTTGAATATGTTATAAATATATAAGAGAGTCTTGTAGTTGGAAATAATTTCCCAAAAAAGGTGATATGATCCAAAACTCACATCCTATAAACCAGTATAAATTTGTAAGTGTTATCAGAACCATTTCCCAATGACCACCTACATTTGGAATGAAGGTTCATGAGACATCACAAATAAGGGAATTGTTCGGAATTTTTTGTTCCAAGAATAAACCCCATTGGAAACCACTCTAGATGGAATTTTCCAAATGAAGAAAAAATGGTTAATCCAATTTGAATACTTAACCAAAATTACTGAATCACCCATATGTCAAGCCCCTTTTGTTTTATCAAAAAATGAAAGAGGTATAAACATGGATTTGAAAAATTGATTACGAATTTCTTTCATTTATTAAGATGTTTTTTGGATAGGGTTTTCATGTTTTGTATTTCCATGTATATGTAGGCACATTCAACAAGAACTCCCTTAAATCCAATAGAGTCTTTCTAGCTAACATGAATGTACACATTAGACGATGCCCATGTTGGGTCCTCATTTATCCTACGCACACCATCCCCAACCTAGTGTATTAAATTCTTGATTTCTGATTTGTAGGGTTGGGATTACCATATCAATGCTACAGTCCTGACTTGGGATGCTTCTCGATAATTCCTTCAGATCATGAAGACCCATCAACCTTCCACTCAATCATAGATGGTGGCCCAGAAGATGATTGAACTAGTTATTGTATCATACCATTTCAGGAGCCTTTTATTAAATGGAATAATGTATTCCCCCATTGTCATATGGGTGTTGATCAAGAGGTCATCAGTGGACTCATATCGATGATATTGGGGTATCACTAAAGGGTTCCTTCATCATCATATTTCATCAATGTCATGTAGTACAAAGTCCTCAACATGATGAGGACACCACCCTAATAGATTTATCATAGTTCATTAAAGCCAAGGATCCTAAGGAATCCAATAAAGGGTAGTAATTAAACAACCATGGATAGTTTTATATCCATGTTACCCCCAAAGAAGCATGTCAGAAAAAATACTGTGGAAAATTATGAATAGTTGAAAATTCATACTCATACCCTACAAACCTACAAACATGGTTTGGTAGAAATTGAAGTATCCCATCAAAAAACCATGATGGTAACCATTGAGAAAATTCAAATTCCATATAATGTATATTAAGCATGCTATCAGTATCTAGAAGCACTCAGATAATCAAATTATGAAATCCAAAAAGTAAACTAGGGACATACCCATATCGTTTCCCCATCACAAGAAGACAATTGGTATATACTAATAGGAAATTGAGGAAATAACAAGGCTGAAATTCATTCTATAAATATGGAATGAGAATATATCCTTATTGTAGCCAATGAACTCACTCAATAAATCTTCAAAATGATGAATGGGAAGATTAAAATTTCTCCCCACATCCTAAAAACCTACCAATATATAATGATGGAATCAGAAATGGTTAAAGGGAGAACACACAACTTTATCCCCATAATTTGGGTCACTACTCAATGTAGTGTGAGGGCCACTCTGGAGTAAACACATATTCCTACTTTCATATATGAGGATTTTTTGGAAAAATACCATGATAAATGGACACCAGATCAGTCCCTTATCCCCATTCCAAATGGAGTTCATCAGTCTATCCAAGTGGCCTCTCTAGGGAAGGAATACATCACTTCCAAAATTCTAGAAATTTGTAAGAATATTCCTGAAGCAATAATGGATCTCCTAAAATTATCCCCCATATATGAAATTCATTATCCAATGCAAGCTTCCCAAGTCACCTAAGAGATAACATCCAAAAAGAAGCCTCACTGAGGGCTATGGTAATATGAATAATGATTTTGTGAACCTTCTCTCAGTGTTTCCTTTTATTGAATCCCACATATTTTTATCTCTGGTGTCTCAGGATCCTACTCATATGTTAAAAAATTGCAGATATAGTAGTTTTAATTATGATGATTCTCCCCAAAACTTTGTAGTCCACATTTTTAGAGGTCGTCTTTTGACATCTTACCATGAAGTCTTACTTCATGTTTACAATCTGATCGATCATGAGAACCTATATCCTGAATAATTTCACAAAAAAAAACATCCTAATGGACATATGATAAATTAGAAAGTAATCCCTCCTCTTACATTCATCTTCTCTGAAGTTTTTCCTAGGTTATGAACTCTAGGAATTGTCCTTCCAGTCGTACGTTAAGTTGTGGTGGTAGTACTCTCCATGATCGAATTCTCTATAAAGGTCCTCCCCTCTGTGACACTTTATTTCATCAAGAAGGTCCTCCCCTTCCCAAATTAATAACGATAAATCCATACTATAGTGAGACTCATGGGAAAATGAGTTCATTCATGCATGATGATCATAATTGATAAGTGAAATTATTTATTAGCTGGAAGACACCCCATGGCAGTGGTCATTCTCGGAACCACCATTGGATCGATTTCCTTCCAATACGATTGAGGAAATACATGTTAACATATATTTTTACAATAAATAATAAGAGAAATTTCTATATTGGTCAGTTTATGTTGAGGGACCTCTTACTAAAGAATAAGAGGAGATTTCATTACTGATGATAAGGAAGATGGCCATTGATAATATGCACATCATGTCTTGGACCTCAGCCACTTTTTATTTTGACATTAGAGAGGTACTATCATAATAATACATACATGAAATCCTTTTGAACCTCTGAAAAATACTTTATCTCCATGAAATGATTTTTTTTCCTTATGAAGGGTATATAGATCATGTTAAGGTAATATAAAAACTTCATTCCCAAATTTACTTGTTCGAACTTCAAGCTATGTGACACCCAATGTTGATAAAACATAAAAATGATCTTCAACTCACATGAATCAATGATTTGTTTCATTAATTATATATTATAATCATAAATTCTCTTCTAGGTGTTAATTTTAAGGGATGGGTTGAACATGGAAATTTTCATTTCACATTTCGCTCTGATCATCAAAATACACTAGAAGTGAAATCAGGTCATGTCATTTCTCTAAGATATTTCATTGATGTAATCCGAACTCAAGAAATATGGTGTGCTCAAAAATAATTAACCATGAAAAAATCTCATAGCCTTCAAGAATGACAAGGGAGATTTATCAAAAGTCTCTTACACTATGCATCTGAGTACATCGAGCAAGATTCTTGCTTAAGGGGATCCAATCATCGGATTTGTTTAATGCCCTAAAAAGAAATTTGATCACAAGAAAACCATATATTGAACTCATCTTAAACTTGAAATAGAATTTACAAGATCAAAAAATATGTCATAGTATTAGCAGCCATTGTGATATAAGAGCATCCCTCACCAATATGGGTGAGGGTATTTTTACCATGAACTATCCCTTCATGATCAATAAATTCACCCTACGTCATGATAATAGTGAAACGGGATAAACCCCATCCCATAGAATAGGGTTCATTTTTACCTCACCCTCCTATCCAATGGAAATAAATCTTTTTCCATTTAGAAGGAACACCACAAAATGAATCCTCCTAGTTTGTCCCATCTTAAAACCAGGTACCCTCATCAAGAGCGTGTATGATGAATATTTTATATGGTTCCCTTAAAGTCACCATTTTCGATGTATCTACAGTATAATCTTGGAATGGAGGGATGATCCTTTAAAATAATCACGAAGAAAATAAATTTATTAAGGGTATAACTACCCATGGAGATTAGAGTACATTAAAAAGATGTATTGGGGATAATCATTCCTCATATCATTTTAATTTTGATATGACACCAAAAATTCATTATACATTAGTGACCATAATTGGAACTACCCTTGAGGATTCCACATAAGATGATTTTAACATAGAAGAGTGAAAAGATTATGTTTAGATCTAGAACATGGTCCACACTAAAAAAATGAATAAGGTGTGCATATTAGGAATAAAAACTCACCAAAAACATGGGGGCTTATATTAATGTTCCACCATAACCCCTTAATGATATTACACTAAGGAAATGAATAAGTGAATCACTACATCCCATCATCTGTAAGAAATATTTGAACTAATCATGATATAATAGAGTTTCATTCATTATTAGATGGATATATAGTAACTAAGGAAGATAACTATAGAACAAATAAGAGTAAATGTTCCTACTAGGTATTCCCTTTATGAGGAGCCTCATATTAACCTCCTGGATAATACTCATCAACAGTAAGGACTCATCATATCGACGAGAACAAAGACAGATCTCATTCTCAACATTGGGACTAGAAAACCAATTTATTTGGACCTAATTTAAGTAGGGTATAAAGAATTACCTTCATTATTCAAACAAATAGAACCGAACTAGGAAAACCATCAAAGGATAACCTTTTTCGGGTTTCAACAATGGGTATTAGAGAAGATGGAAATTCCAGATATAAATTCTAATGTTTTTATCTATTATTCATTGAAAATACCCCTATTTTTAATTCAAATACTTGGTAAAAATATTTTTTTGTGAAAATTAATATTTATGGGACTTAATTTATTTAAGTATAATATTGATGATTTTTATTGATTTGTTATTTTAATTAAAATTGAAAATCCATATAGTTGAAATTTAAATCGAATTTGAGATTATTTGATGAAATGTGAAAATACTATCTTTAATTTATGTTTCATTTTAAATTCAATAGAGAAAAATATTATATTGAAATGGAATTATTTTTGGAATGTAGGATAAAAAATTAAAAGTCCTTGCTTCTTCTGGACACTGGACATGTCACGGTTACTGCACTGATTGTACGTAGTTAAACACTCTTGGAGTATACCTACTACAAACCACCACCACTCATGGTCAGTATGTTGGCCATGATACCACCTTACTGCATGTCCAGCAAGCACTTTACTGAGTGCTTCACCAATACGGACTCCTCCACCATATCATTTTTTTCCAATTACCTTACTGAATTCTCGCACCCACGTTTCAATGAAGTCATTCCATACAAGAATCAAAAACTGGTAGGTTCCACCCTATCCTTTGAAGACTAGATAGTTCTTCACCACTATTGAAGTATGATTCACCTCCAGCCACCATCAAGGGAGAAGATCATGTCACCATAGATGGAGATGAACCCCTAAAGCCCTGTTAAATTCCCTAATCTAGTTTCCCCATACCTGGGCCCAATCATAGTTTTCTCACTTTTTACACTGGTATCTAGGACCACTTCTAATGCATAGTTTTCAAGAAAACATTTCAGCATGATGGAAACCTAATTTTTTTGACTACTCTAGGAAGCGGCATATCAATTCTACTCTAAAAACATCTTGTAGAGGTTGTGAAACTCCAGATATAATTAACCACAACTATCATATCTAGACACATGGAATCTATCAATGTGAATTAAATTCTCTCCTTGACACTAACTGTGAGGAGTAAGAATCTAATACCTCTTCTTCTCTCTATAAATATATTTCACTATATCACAATAGATTAATTCCAACTCTTCCAACAGGGTTTCCCTTATATTGTAATTTTCATTCTATAATTTCCTGCTTTAGGTTAATACTAATTCTTCTATGTTTTTTAATTGTACAGTATTGTCATATTCCCGCTATTTCTTCATTTTCCCCCCACTATCTATGTTATAACATGATCTATTAAACTCCAAATCATTAAGAACTAACGTAAGGACTAGGTCTATGGTGTAGATCACATGGGAACTTTATTCTTTATAATAATATGGATTCCATCATTTATGAAGTATAAAAATGGGGGGAAGTATGTCAGCATTATTAATATGCTCTCTCCAATGAAATTTTTCAACTTCAAATCAATAAAACATATTTAACTCCCCCTATCAGTTCATATTTTATACCAATGGAACACATTGAATCATGGGATAAACAAAATATGATGGATCTTGGTATTGAGATGGTGAATTACTTGATTGAGTATTTCCATTACCTCTTCCTAATAGAGGATATGGAAGAAGATTTATCATGGGATATTTCTCTTATATATGTTAAAGGACACAAATTAAATATAGGAGAGTAATGGAAGTATGATATTGAAGCCATTTTCGAATGAGAACCAATGAATATTGAAGAATATGTGTGTTCAACATTGGATACAACACCTTTCACTTGTTATTGTGTTTAATTATATTTATTTTTTTTAAATTCATTAAATAAAAAACAAAAAACAATTATCATTTATGACTACTTCCAAAATTAATAAAAAAGACACAAAAAAATACATATGTGCTAGGATAGTGATTCTCCCAACCCTTTCTCCTTGAAAGATATCCCCAGTCAATGACTAGGCTAAATTTGGAGTAAAATAGAAATTGTATCTGATTGTGATCTATGAAAACCATGTGATCATCTTGGAATTGTTTCTAGGGATAAAGGTTGAGCTATCACTATCTTTAGCATGACTGCAAATAGAGTTTTATGGCTTTTTCTGTATTTATCTTTTTTCCCAAAATGGGATAATAATTCTAGTGAGACCATTCTATAATTGATTATCACCAATATGCCTAATTAACTTTCCCACAAGAATTCTAGGATATGGAATCTCAATGGAAGAACCAACAATAACCTTCAGTATACACCAATGGGTTGGCGGATGGAAGCTACTACATAAATAAACCCAATAACCATAAAAAACACATTCCCTCACACCATCAACCTATAAAAGAACTTACACCAGTGTAAATCAGAGCTACTCATATATGTTTAAGTATTTTCAAGTGAAGGAGAACCAATAATTGGAAGAACATAGAGTAATGATTAAGGAAATGAATGCTAAGCAAGCTAAAATGATCACTACCCTCCAAGAGCATGTGATGTAAAGGAAACAACAGGAAGCTGAAAATTTATAACCTTTGGTATTTTTTAGAGAATATATTCAAGAGGGAAAGGGATATTTTCTAGAGGTATAATATCTCCCAAAGTACACCCATGAGCACATCTTCCCATAACTGGTGTACCAATCTAAGAAACAACATGTTGGATTTTTTTAGGGAGCCTTTATTTAAAACATTTTTATTTATTAGAATCCAGCTGCCTTTTAATCTCCCTCTTATTATTAATGAAATCACGGAATGAATATAATTATTATGGGCCATGGTGGATTCTGAAAATGAATAAGTTATGATAATACTTTTGATGCGAAGTTGGAATGGCCATTGTTACCACTATCAACACAATACAACTTTAAAGAGGAATTGTAACTTGAGAATGATATACATGCTAAAACTATCGAGGGAGTTAAAAAAGAACTAATTTTTGGATCAGATTATACTAAATATACACAAGATGGGGGTGAATTGTGTCTTTTCAAAAATCATCGCAAGATCATGTTTTGTCCTTTAACTTTAATCAGATGAATTAATGCAGCAGAAATTTAAAGAGTAGAGACACAAGATATATAGTGGTTTCGGGAACATAAGGCCCTCAATCCACTCCACCAATGCTCTACTCCATGAGCTTGGTGATTTTCACTATTTGGTCTGTGTTTCCACAGATTATTTCACAACTGAGTACAAGCAGTTGACACCTTTACAATCTAAGGCAAAACAAAGCCTTCTGGTTCACTCACAGAACATACACAACTTAGTTCAAGAAGCCGGTCACTCATGAATAGAAAATAAAGGTATATGTACTTTTGAAAATACTTTCCAGTTGTTCTTCACAATTGCAACAAAAATCAATTGATAGTAGATGGATCGTCCCTTCAAAAATAATGATCTTCATATAATATTTGTTATGAGTCGATCCTGTTGTAGAATATATAGAATTATAATTCACAACATCAGTAGTAGTAGATTCACATATGATCTTCAATGTAGAATGAGTTAATATTCTATCGTGATTCATCTTCGTCAATAAATAGAGCTTTGTCGTTCTTTTGAATCAACAGATTTGTGTTTTTTATAGTCTTTATTTTTCTTCCTTTTTATGAATATAATCGATTGATGCAGTTTGAAAAACCCATATATATATTTTAAAAAAAACATCTATATAATAACATTGATCACTTCTCTTGTAAATTTAGATCCAAAAAATTCACCTTCTGACTCGTGATATTCAAACATTTGAATTTAAAGAGTAGTCATAACTTCCCTTGAAATTCACCAAGAAAAGATCCTTTTAATTTGATCCTTAAACAGCTATGAACTTGTCAAAGAAACTTTTTAAAATCATCTTTTTATCCGGATTGAAATGAGCCTAATATATAGCTTGCTGACCGTTGCATAATAATATCTACTTTAAACTCTCGTACACCAAATATAATATTGAGTTATACAGTAAGCATCCTACGAATGTAACATAGATAATAAATGTAAGATTGATGGTGTCGCTTTCAAATGTAAGGTTGTCAATGTGTGGATGATCACAAACATAGGGTTTTCAACATATGTTTGATCACAAATGTAGGGTTGGAAACGTATGGTTGATCACAAACATAGGGTTGTCCATCCATACTTTTTCTCCTCAACTTTCATACGTATGATAAAAGATCCATACTTTTTCAATAACCCAATTGTAGGGTTCCTTCCTAACATCGGGTTCCTCTTCAATACTTTTTCAATAACAAAAATGTTGGGTTCCTTCATAATATAGGGTTTTACTTCCATACTTTTCTGATAACTCATAAAGTATACACTGCATTTCATCCTTATTCTACTTTCTCCACGTATGGAATGAATCGTGTTTCTAGAACACGCTTATTCAGATCCCAAATATGTAGAGAATGAACAGTGTTTCCAGAACACGCCAATGAGAATACTTTACTAATTAATCCTCGTTGTTCAAGAACCTAAATATTTCATCTAGAAATAAAAAATATAATGAATAATAAATTCCTGCAATACACATAATAAAGAAAATCATTAGAAAATAATTAAGGGTATTTGTGAGCATCAAAAATATAATAAATAGATAGATTATTGTTCTCAACAAATTCCCCCTTTAAATAAAAACATTATGTATTGTTGAAAACAACACTTACTCAACAATCTCCCCCTTCTTGATGATCACAAAACCCATAAAATACCCAATGAAATTAACTTGAAAAATTAATTACAAATAGTTTTGAATTTTGAAAAGATAAATACAATATAAAATTTAACTTAATTTATCCCTATAATTTCTCCCACAATAAAGAGAAAAAACTTTTAATGTGTATAATATGAAATAATTAAAATAAAATGTTGTGTTTATCCAAATTTTACCCCTTTTTTATGATATCAAAAAAGAAACATAGAATATGGAATAGAACACATTTAATGTAGCACTGAACATAAGTAAATGAGATATTATTAACATGTTGTCAATAATTAAATTTGGATTATTGGCATATCAAAACAAGGACAATAAATCAAATAATAAAAAAATAAAAAAATAACTCCAAATTTTCATTTAGAATAGGTAATAGGTACAATCATGATGAACACCTGAATCAAGGTTTGGTAAGGGTTTGAGATAGGGTCTATCTCTTCTTAACTATGGACTTGATTTCTGAAAACTACTCCCTCATCCTTTTTATCATTCCATCACCAAGCCTAACAAAAAGATCCCTGGTCTCTTGAGTCATATGAATGTCTTCTCTGAGGTTTACTCTGAAAAACTCATGAAGCCTTTCTTCCTTTTCCAAAAATAATGGCATCTTTTCTGTGAACTAAGTCAGCACATGTGTTATCATATTGTGTTCCAATCTCTACAGAGGATATGGAGACATCTAGATCTTCTATCATAGCTACCATAGTATCCTTATCATCTCTCGGACTAAATTGTATAGACTTAAAGAAATATCACAGTTCTACCTCATACAAAAACTCAGACTTCTCACAATTGAAGGTCTGCTCTAGATTTTGGAAAAAGAGAGCTTGTTTTCATAACAGATTCATCTGATATAGCCATTCCAGGTCTATGACCTTTACTTGCAAAAATTTTCTTCCTTTGGAGAAATGTTTCTTGATGGTTCTAGTCTCAGACTCATCGGTTCTCTTGGTTTTGGCCATTTCTGCAAGAAATCTCTGAAGGTTCGAAATAGGATTTGGGTTTTCAAGGTTTTAAGGTTCTAATAGAAAAATAGTGGCAAAGTGTCGTGAGTGAAAAAGGATTTTTGGAATAAATGAAAAGATTCAGAATTCGAAAGGTTTCTCGCAACCTTGATTCTCGTGTCATGAATAATTATTACTTGGGTTTTAAAAACGAATAAAATTGATTGTGTGGGAAAACAACTAATTCTTTTTTACAAACAAATAACTAATTTATTTTAAAATAGTATTAAGATGAAGAAATAGCATAATAAAACAAAACAATATTTAAAATTAAATAAACCTAGCTCCCCCTTTATAAAATCAAACCTTGCAGTGGGAAGTGGTTTAGTAAAAATATCAGCTAATTGAATTTCAGTACATAAAAATTCCAATGATATATCCTTTTTAAGAACATGATCTCCTAGAAAATGATGTCCAATATCAATATCCTTAGTCCTAGAATGATCAATAAGATTTTTTTTAATATTAATTTCACTAGTATTATCACATAAAATAGGTGTATTATTAAAATTTAGTCCAATGTCCATCAGAGCGTTTTTCATCCACAACACCTTTGTGGAGCAACTACCAGAAGAAACATATTTTGCCTCAGCTATTGACAGGGAAACTGAATGTTGTTTCTTACTTGACCATGACACTAAGGATTTTCCTAAAAAGTGACAAGTTCCTAAAGTACTTTTTCTATCTAATATACAACTTCAAAATTCAGCATCTGAATATGAAATAAAATTAAAATCAGACGTTTTGGGATAAAGAGGAGAATGAAAAACAGTTCCTTTTAAATATCTAGAAACTACTTTAAAGAAGTTAAATGGGATTCATTAGGATTTGATTGAAATATTTCACAAATACATGCTGAATACATTATATCTGTCCTGATAGCAGTAAGATATAATAAACTACCAATCATACCTCTATATAACTTGTTGTCAACTGATTTTTCAGTTTCATCCAAATCAGGTCTTACATTAGTACATATAGGAGTAGTATATGTGTTGTTGTTTTCAAGTCCAGATTTCTTCAGTAAATCAGTAATGTATTTTCTTTGATTTAAAAAATTTCCAGAATATTTTTGATAAATTTGAAGTCCTAAAAAGAAATTTAATTCTCCCATCATACTCATATCAAATTCTTTTTTCATTAGATTTGAAAAATCATGACAAAGTGATATATTAGTTGATCCAAAAATTACATTATCAAAATAAATTTGAACCAATAAAATATTAGAATTTACAGTTTTCTTAAAAAGTGTTAGATCTTCCATTCTAATAGTAAAATAATTTTTTAAAAGAAAATAGCTTAATCTTTCATACCAAGATCTATGTGCTTGTTTAAGTCCATAATCAGATTTAGTAAGTTTAAAAACAGAATCTGGTTTTTGTGAATTTTCAAAACCAGGAGGTTTCTCAACATAATCTTCTTCCACTAAATAACTATTTAAAAAGGAAGACTTAACATCCATCTAAAATAATTTAATGTTAATATGAGAAGCATAAGATAAAAGGATTTTAATGGATTCTAATCTATCTACAGGTGTAAAGGTCTCATCATAATCTATACATTATTCCGGATTATATTATTTAGGTACAAGTCTTGATTTATTTATAGTTATTAATCCTTGATCATCTTATTTGTTTTTAAAGACCCATTTAGTTCCTATCACTGGATAATTTTGTGTTCTTTTAACTAATTCTCATACTTCATTTCTTTTGAACTGGTTTAATTCTTCTTGCATTGCTATGATCCATCTTTCATCATCTAAATCATCTTCTATAGACATGGGTTCTAATTAGGATAGAAATGCAGAGAATTCTACAAGATTTCCTATATTTCTTCTAGTTTTTATTATTGTGTCTATGTCACCTATTATAGTTTGTAATGGGTGATTCATTAGTATTCTAGTCTGTCTAGACAGTACACTTATAGGTTCTTCAGTATCATGTTCTTCTGAACTAGACTGAGTTTCATTTATATATTTTTTAAAATCATTTTTCATATTCTAAAGTCTCATGTTATCATTGGAGTCAGATTCATCCATTTGAACTGTCCTTTTCTCAAAGGGATCAGATTCATCAAATTTCACATGGACTGATTATTCCACAATCCTTGACTTCTTATTATGGACTCTGTAAGCTTTGGAAGTAGCAGAATACCATATGAAAATTCCTTTATCAAATTTTGGATCAAATTTACCAAGATTGTCTTTGGTGTTTAACGTGTAAACATTGCATCCAAAAACTTTAAAGTAATTTAGTTTTGGTTTTCTGTTATTCCACAGTTCATATGGTGACTTTTTCAGAATGGGTCTAATTAAAACTCTTTTCATTATATAGCAGGTTGTGCTTATAGATTTTTCCCAGAAATAGGTAGGAAGATTGTATTCATTTAACATAGTCCTAGACATTTCCTGAATAGTCCTACTTCTTCTTTCACCAATTCCATTTTGTTGAGGCAATCTTGGTGCAGAGAAAGTGTGATAAATACCCATATTTGAGAAAAAGGAATTAAATTCCAGATTCTCAAATTCCCTACCATAATCACTTCTTAATGAAATTATTCTAAATCCTTTTTCACTTTGAACATATTTACAAAAACATTCAAATAATGTAAAAGCATCATTTTTAAAATGTAAAATGAAAATCCATGTAAATCTAGAATAGTCATCAACTAAAACATATACATACAATTTACCGGCCAAGCTTGCTACTCTTGAAGGTCTAACCAAATCCATATGTATATGTTCTAGAGGTTTAGATGTAGCAATTTTGTTAATATATTTAAAGGATGGTTTGTGTTGCTTTCCAAGTTGACATGCATCACAGAATCTATCACTTTCAAATCTGAGACTAGGAAAATCAGAAACTAATTGATTCTTAGATAATTTATATAAAACATATACATTACAATGACCAAGTCATCTATGCCATATCCATAATTCTTTTATTTCATCATTTAGTTATTTTACTTGTTTATTACACAAATAATTTAAATCCAGGGTATACACATTGTCAGTTCTAGGTGATCTAAATTTAAGCAGTTTATTTTTGAAAATAGAACAGAAATTGTAAGAAAAATCAATAGCATAACCATTATCACATAGTTGAGAGATACTTATCAAATTGTGTTTCAATCCTTGTACATGAAGTACATTGTTGATTGAGACATCTTCTGGATATCCAACTATTCCAATACAAATGATTTTCACATTGGTATTGTCCCCAAAAGTGAGAAGTCCACCATCTTTTTGAGTGAGTGTAGAGAAATTCAATGATTTTCCACTCAAATTCCTTGATCAGCCACTATCCATATACCATATTTCCTTTTTTCTTTTGTGACCTACTCCCTGCAAATGTATTTACACAATTTTCTTTGGTACCCATATTCTTTTGGGTCTAAGGGTTTTAGCCAGCAAAGATCTGGGAATCCAGATATGCTTTGATTTTCTAATTACAGAAGAGTCAAATAAATTATTTGTTACAAAATCTTTCTTAATACCACTTATTTGGGGTTGTCTTAAGAAAAAAAATTAGAAATATGTCCCCATGTTCCACAGTAATTACAATGTAATCTTTTTATACTTGGAATAAAATAATTCTTGTATAGATTAGGTTTTTCAGCTTTATTTCTAATTCCAAATCTTTTCTTCTTAATGAAATTATTTCCAAGAATTTCATTTAGAGTAATTTTTCATTTAGTAAAATCAATGGCTACATTTTTATAATTTTCCACTTCAATTTGAAGTGTTTTTATCTTTGATTCATAATCTGTATTGTTATTGTTAATTGAGTTAAACTTTTTAGTTAACTCTTTATGTGGTTTTAGCATTGTATCTCTTTCATTAGAAACATCCTTATGAATATTATTTAAAGACTTATGATTCTTAAATATATAATTATATTTTTATTCAAGCATATTGTAGTATGATGCAAGATTTTCATTAGAGTAACTAGATTCAGAACATCAGTCAGAAGAAAAGTAAAATTATTCCTCATCTGTTTCTACCATAAAACACATGTTGGATTTCTGATTTACTTATTCCTTCTCAGAGATTGATTTAGAAGTTTCAGTGGAGTCTTCATATACACTACATGTATCTTTAATTTCTTTCTTGGCCTTATGCTCATAATCATTTCTTTTGAAGACTTTCTTTTTCTTGCCTTCTTTTAGCTGAGGACAGTCAGGTCTGATGTTCCCCATTTTCATGCACTCATAACAACTGAATTCTTTTTCATTATTTTTGAAGGATTTTTTGAAGGAATTCTTCTTTATATGGAATTTAGTGAATTTTATGGCTACCTAAGCCATTTCCACACTAGAATTTGATAAATCAGAACTTTCTTATTTCACTTTTACACTTATCTTCATCTTTCTGTTTTTTCATTATGATGACACTTTCAAGGTAGTGTTATCTCTCTTGATAAAAACATTATGATCATTTTTTTCTTCTTTCATCTCAGCTTCATACATAATTAGTGTTCCAATCAGTTTTCTCATGGTTAAGTCTTTGATAGGTTTCGACTATCTGATTGCAGCAGAGATTCCATTCCATCTTATAGGCAGTACTCTCAGTTCTTTTAAAGCTTGATCAGCTTGTTTAATGGGATCTCCGAAGGCAGTTATGTTATTGAAAATATCCTTCAATCTTACATTAATTTGAGTAATAGTTTCACCTTCAACCATTCTGAATGTATAAAATTTAAGCTTACTAGTATCATATCTCATTTCTGTGATATTGTTAGTTCCTTCATAAGCAACATAAATAGTTTTTCACATCTCATATGTGGTCAAGCATTGAGATAATCTGTTAAATTTATCAGATCCTAGACCATATATAATTTCATTCATTGCCTTCGCGTTCATTTCATTTTCTACTTCAGTATCTGCACTCCATGTTTTAGGTTTTTCTGGTATTCCATATGGAGTCAGATTCTTATTATATACACTGTATCTAAGGTTTTTCATATAGATAATCATTCGTGACTTCCAGCATCCATTTTTTTCTCCATTGATGTATGATTCTATGACCATAGAAATTCCCTCTCTTGTATCATTCATCTTACTCTGTGTATAATCACTTTCATCTTGTTAAGGCTTTATCGGAGAGCTCAACCTCTGATACCAATTGTTGGATCAGATTATACTAAATATACACAAGATGGGGGTGAATTGTGTCCTTGAAAAAATCTTCACAAGATCATGTTCTTCCCTTTAACTTTAATCATATGAATTAATGCAGCGTAAATTTAAATAGTAGAGACACAATATATATAGTGGTTCAGGGAAAAAAAGCCCCCTAGTCCACTCCACCAATGCTCTAATCCACGAGCTTGGTGATTTTACCTATCTCGTCCTCGTTTCCATAGACTGTTTCACAACTGAGTATAAGTAGTTGAAACCCTTACAATCTAAGGCAAAACAAGGCCTTCTGGTTCACTCATAGAACTAACACAGATTAGTATGAGAAGCTGGTCACTCAAAAATAGAAAATAAAGTTATTTGTACTTTCGAAAATGATTTCCAGTTATTCTTCACAATTGCAAAAGAATGAAATTGATAGTAGATGGATTGTCGCCTTTAGAAATAATGATCTTCAAATAAGAATCGTTCTAAGTCGATCCTATTGCAGTAGATATATAAATATAATTCACTACTTCAGCAGTAGCAGATTCACAAATGATCTTCGATATAGAATGAGTAAATCTTCTATCGTGATTCCTTTTCTTCAATAAACTGATCTTTGTCGTTCTTTTGAATCAGCAGATCTGTGTTTTTGATAGTATCTCTTTTTCTTCCATTTTTATGAATATTATCGATTGATGTAGTTTGAAAATACTCATATATATATATATATTTGTAAAAACATCTATATATTAACATTAAGAACTTATCCTGTAAATTTATATCCACAAAAGTCACCTTCTGACTTGTGATATTTTAAATTTCGAATTTACAAATTAGTCATAACTTCCCCTGAAATTCGACAAGATAAGATCCTTTTAATTTGATCCTTAAACAGCTCTGAACTCGCCAAAGACATGTTTTAAAATCAGCTTTTTATTTGGATTTAAATCAGCCTAATAAATAGCTTGCTGACCATAGCATAATAATATCGACATTAAACTCTCTAATGCCAAACATACGGTTGAGTTGTACAGTATGCATCCTCTGAATGTAACGTAGATAATAAATGTAAGACTGATGATGTAGCCTTAAAAAGTAAGGTTATCAACGTATGGTTGATCAAAAACGTATGGTTGGCAACGTATGGTTGATCACAAATGTAGGGTTGTCCATCCATAATTTTTCTCTTCATCTTTGAGACGTATGATAAAATATCCATACTTTTTCAATAAACTAGATGTAGGGTTCCTTCCAAAAGTAGGGTTCCTCTTCCATACATTTTCAATAACCCAAACGTAGGGTTCCTTCCAAACGTAGGGTTCCTCTTCTATACTATTCTGATAACTCATAAAATATACACTACATTTCTTCTTTAACTACGTTTCTCCACGTAGGGTATGAATTGTGTTTCCAGAACAATCTTAAGCAGATCCCGAATTTGTAGAGCATGAACAGTGTTTCCAGAACATGCTAATGCAAATAATTTAGTAATTAATCCTTGTTTTTCATGAACATAAATATTTCGTCCAGAGGTAAAAATATAATGAATAATAAATTCATCCAATACACATAACAATGAAAATAATTAGAAAATAACTAAGGGTATTTGTGAGCATCAAAATTATCATAAAGAGATAGATTGTTGTTCTCAACAAACCCCCCCCCTTTAAATAAAAACATTTTGTATTTTTAAAAACAACACCTACTCAACACTAAGTTCATTCTATTTTAATTGTTTACAATATTATTTTTCTAGTAATATCCCTTTTAATAATTTTTCTTATTCATCTTAATTGATGACTATCCTGGATGATGAATATAAAAAACCTCCCATAGAACCCCCTGATGAAAAATTATACCAGTAAATAGTAGAAGAGAACATGGATATGCTGAAATTTTATTATGAACCATCCCAATAAGAGTTGGTTAAGGTCTAATTTGACAATATCCTCAGATCCTCTATTATAGAAGACCCCCCAATTGGTGGAAAATCAAGAAGAGCCTGAATATTTGTCCAATTTAAAGAATAATTGAGATAACTATACTAAGAGAATGTACAACCAACCTAGGAAGTGGTTACTAAAGATAAAGATTTCCGTGGACCAGTGGATGATACAGTACTCTCTTAACCTCAACCTGAACACCAACTATTAGGGGGCATGAAAAAACTGGAGGAATTTGATGTGGTCTCTCATAAAGTGATAGAAATAAAAGACACAAAATATAAAGGGGGAGATTTTTATTTAAATTTTCATCATTTTGATCCTTTTATATTTTAATTACAAATTGGATTCCCTATTCTTTGAATATTCTAACCAAGAATTATTATTAGTGGACTCAATCGATGAAGAGGAATCCAGAACTAGTGTTTTTAAACCTAGTGAGGCCTTATGCCAAATTTTTCTAGCCCCAAATTTCAACATGCTTTTCATTGCTAAGAGTTTGGACACACTAAACACACTGGACACATAGGACTCATTACTACAGTATATTAAAAAGGACCTCTAAGAAGAGAATATTCCTAGTTATGTAAGGAACTGCATGTGGTGGTTCTTACCATATAAACCATACCCCCATGTGGATTGGGGATGACCTCTATATTTTCCATCTATAAACTATCTAAATAAAATCTCTCTTGGGAGGTATAACCCAAGACTCTCTTCTTTCATATCTCTTTTCCATTTCGTGTACTTTACATTTTAATAAAAAAAATCATGTCTTATCAGTTTTTCTATAGATTTATCTAATTGTAAAGCATGTAGGTGACTAGATCCACTACCCATAGTAAGCGCACCCAAGGGAGATATCAACTCAAACCTTTTGGAAAACAATAAATTATAGGTTGTATCATTCCTTTTCCATTGTTTATTCACTGAATTGTTTGGTCATACTACCGGAACATAAATATGAATTCATGAAATGTGTGGGGGAGGGGGATCAAACTGTTGAAATTTTAAATAATTTTTATAACTATCCAAAAAAATATACATATAATTTATTTACTATATAAGTTGGTATCTATAAAATCCCTAAATAAATAAAGATAATTAATTTCAAAAATAAAAATGTTAAAAAAGTACAAACCAAAATATAAAAAATTAGAAATTTGTGCATTGTCTTTGTTTTTTTCTTTTTCTTTTTAATATTTTTCATTAAATAACCCCTTTTGTATAGTTTTCTATTTTTATTTTTCACCCATTTCTTGAACTAATATTTTTTCCAGCCTAGTTTTAAATATCATTCTAGACTTGTGTAATTCCTTATATTTAAAATCAAGAGAATTAGGTGATTTTTGATTGAGTTAATCACTACTTTCATGGAATTTTGGTCTTAAAACTACATAAAGGGGTGTGAGGGAATTATTTCTATGGAATAAATTTTATAACATTAAGCCACTGGAATGTTAAAATTAATTTGACATAACATGACCTCTGTGAGAAGGAACACCTTAATTATCCAACTTAAATAAAAATGATATAATTCCATTGAACATGGTATAAAAATGTGAAACTGAGAATCCAAAATGGATCTTTGAGACTAGGTAACTAGTGTATTTCTATAATTAAATAAAGTTATTTCCATAAGTGATACACATAGTTATTTGATGAAAATTATGGATTTGAAAAAAAAATACTAAGGTCCTTGTCAAAATTGGGTTCATTTAGGTGAAGGGAAAACTGAATCCATAAAAAGAGGGTCAATTAAGTAATCACACATTAATTGTAGTTGTATAAATAAATATCAAATGGGTATATACTATCTTAACAAAATTTGTGTCAACCTTTAAAGTTGGACATGTGGAATCCATCTAGCTGAAGAAATTGATCACCTTGATACTGACAATGGGGAGGAAGAAGTTGTTGTCTCACATTCTCTCTATAAATATCATTCACCCTTTCCCAATAGATTCATTCAGCCTCTACTGACTAGGTTTTCATTCCATTTTAATTTTATTTCTGATACTTTCTTTTTTATGTTAATACTAATTCTAATCTATTTTGTTAACTATAATTTATTATTCAATTCCCCCTATATCTTTATATTCTCCCCCATTCACTTTTTTAAGGTGATCTATTAAACTGTAAATCATGGAGAACTAACCCAAGGGATATTTCCCTGTGGGAGATCACACAAGCATATTATTCTTTATAATAATCTAAATTACATCATTGATTTAGTAACAAAATGGATAGAAGCATATCGCCAGTATTCATCTGCTCTATTTGATGATTTGATTCACCCTATAATCCATCGAATCATCTTTCCCTTCATTTCTCAATTGAAAGTACATACCAATCATGAAATGTTGATTAAGGTATGAACAACATACAATAGAGCTACATGTTGATATAGTGAATTCCTCACTTGAGAATTTCATTACCTATTCCCTATAGAGGAGGTGAAATCAATTGTATCAGGGGAAACTTATCCTGTGTATGTTGAGGGCCAGAAATTTAATATAGTAGAGTAATGGAAGAATTATATTGAATCCATTGTCATATTAGAACCATGTAATAATAAAGAATATGTGTGTTCAACCCTGGATCAAACCCCTTTCACCAATTATTATGTTGGATTCTATTTCTATTGTTTTAAATTTGTTAAAATAAAAAATAAATAAAAATCAATCATCGTCTCAAAATTCATTCAAAATTAAGAAAACAACACCATGAAAATACATAAGTGATAGTATAATGAGATTATAAATGCTTTACCCTTGAGATATAACCCTGGTCATCCATAAGAACAAATTATGAGTAAAATGGAAATTTTATTTAATAGTGGTTTGTGATAACCCCATGGCCAGTTGGTACATTAGGTCCTATCTATTATTTCCCATGTTTAAGATCTAGTTTAACCAAACATTTCCTAGGGGATTATAAATACTCTTGAGTCATTAGAAGACTAATTGGAAGATTTAAAGGAATGGTGTGAACCAATACATCCAAAAAGGAATCCTTACCTAGAATGGGTGGATACGACCCTTCTCCCACTAAACATTGGGAACCCTACATTTTCCAATAATTAATGGATCGAGGGACCCATAGTAGTGTCTGATGCATTTTGAGTCTCATTGTGATACTATAATGTGAACCTCATAACAACATGAACCAGTTAAGCTCAGGTGTTTCGTAAAACCATTATAAGGTCTAGATTTCTTATGGTATACCAGTTTCTTAGCTCAGTCGGTCATGCGATGGAAAGATCTCCAATGATAGATTATCTTTCAACTCAGCTCAACGCTGCAGAAAACAAAAAACCTATACCTCTAAAAAATAAAACATTGAGATAATTAAAGTGTCTTAGATTTTATTTCTAGGTGGATGGTTTTGACATAGTTCTCAAACCTACAGCTTAATTAAGAGTATTTTTCCCCACTGTATAGATAATTTTCAAAATGAGTTGTGAATCCCACTTATCCCTCTAATATAAAATTTTTAAGAACTAGGTTTTTCACTCAGGTGTGCATCCTTTAAATTTTGATCAAATTTTTTATTTTGTACCTATTATATATTTTTAATCAGTTCACAATGATTACGATGGTCTTCTGGGATAGTTCGTTCTAGAAACTTTGACCGGAGGGGAAAATTAAATGGTTTCACTGTTAGTGGAAACTGTATGAGCTAGTCTATATGGTTTCCCTAACCATGTGGTGGCGGGAAAGAGGGTCCAAGTAGGGTGAATAAATTACTGTATATGTGTACCCAGGGTCACATTCCCCTATGGGGCTTGACGGTGGTGTGTAGTAGGTTGCATGGTTAGGAAAACCATGCCATCTTACGTGCACACCCATGTGAAAACTCCAGACATTTAGTATATCTTTTTTTCATGGTGCACGCATGGTTTCTCAAACCATGTGGCCTAACCATGCGGGCTCCCTCCATAATCTATGAACCAAGCACAGTTGGTGCATATATTGGACAACTGTTCGCCCCAATATTTTTGGGTAAAATTATAGAAAGTGCCTAATTCATTTAAACACTCAGCCTATTTTCCTATTTTACTCATTCCAATGGTTGAATGTCTCCTTTCACTCCCATTTGAGCCCTTATATCCCCCTTCGTATATATTTTTATCTAGTTCCACCATCCAAAGTCCGATTCGACCCTCATTAAACTCATTGGATGCGCATTGGTAAGTACTCTATTCATCTTGAGTCATTCAACATTTATCTTCTCATCAACAACACTATTTTGATGTCGGCTCATATGCCCTATTTTCAAGGTGTTGATCCTTTATTTAGTTTTCTTTTGATCTAGGCCAAACTAATGGCTAATAATGGAAAATTATAGTGTTATAGGTTCTTGTTAGGTATACTATGACTCATCACTTAAGTATCTCTATTTTATAAACTTCCTTCATTGTGACTTGTCTATTTTATCAGGCATTCCCTATTAAATTCATGTGATATGATTATATTCATTGTGTTCGTATTCTAGATCCCCTTATATATGGTATCATCACACTATTAGAGGTTGATACCTCAATGATTTCACTCCCAAGTTGGGTGTTTCTTCAATTTTGACTTGGTATACCTTGTGTTTTTACCTTTCACCATTTGGGTTTGTGGATTGACCCTGTTATTGATAATCCCTCTTAAATTAAATGAATTGTTAATTTATAATGTATATAACCTTATAGTACGACTTAACCCTTATAAGGTAAGTATTATAATTAATTAATGAATCTTGAAAATTTTAAATAGAAAGTATAACATATGTATTAATTTTCATAATTAAATGTAATTGAATGAATTAGTTGCATGTCTATAGCACACCTTTCCATGCCTGATGGAATTAAGTGAAGTGAACCTAATTGATGTCTAATTAATTATAATTATAAATAGTTTCATTTCCTTGTTATTACTCCTCACAAAAATTAAATAAATGGGATAAACAATTGAATTAATAAATGAAATGAGTATTTCATGGACAAATTTATTAAATGAATCTTGTATAAGGTTGTTATTTCATATGGATCTATTCACCTTTATAGGAGTGGTCAGACTCGATCCAACCTTTAATTCTTAATGGAATGACTTGAGCACTCGAACAAAACCATTCTGATTGAAGGATCCAATTTTCAAGGGAGATACCAACCTTGGAACCTTACCCTTGTCGATTAGTGGATTATTAGTATGTTGTTGTAGGATACATTCTCCTCCTATGGAGACTAGGATTCCTTAGATACACTCCTTAGATCCTACTTGACATCTTAGGAAACGTGGTTCCATGGATACACTCCATTGGGCCTAGTGATTATTCAACTGTGGTAAACTCATATGATATCCTTGGACTCTGTTATTACTATTTACTATGGAATGGCTTGGGTGATTCCCCATGGATTACAATAAGACCCCATATATCTAGTCTGTATTTTTATTGAGTTGGATCAACTGCTTAGTTGAATGATTATTGGGTTACTAACTTGAATCCTATTCATTATTAACTTCATTATAGGATGCCTTGTTACACCTTGGATACTTTACAATTATCATTATTATCATGATACAATGTCAATTCTATTTTACCACACAAGAATTATTAATATAAACTAAACTCAAATGAATTAATTAATTGATTACATGGTTAGAGACATATCCATCTGAGGATAAAGTATGTATCAAGTTATTTACATTACTATATTGTATTTTCTATTATATATACCTATACACATGTTTTGTTTATATTACATGGATTTTATGGTATAGATGTTATAGGTGGTGTTATTCTATGATTTATCTCACACCTTATTTAGGCCCCCATTGGTACCCATGAATATTACATGTATGCAGGTGTTGATAAGGGTAATCACCGTACTTTGGACACCTGATCTTGATTTCTTGACTTTTGGATAGATCTTGGTAGCAGATGACTGAGCCAGTGCTCAAGGTGATGGATATTTTTTTCTTCTTTTTCTTATTTTATTTAGCATGTATTGTTTATTTCCATGTATACCTATTTTATAGTCTTTTAGAGACATGAAATATGATACCATCAACTTGTTTATATGATTTAGTACGAATATTTGAGTATTATTATCAGTTGATTAATTTTTTTATGTGTTATACTTCTTACTATTTGAAGTGTTATTGATCTAGTGTTTATAGTGTGTGTTTCCATTATTCTATCTATTACATATGATTCTTCTATTTCATTTGTTATTACATAGCTACTATGCTACACTTTGGTTATGAATCCATAGTATCCCCACATGTACACCCTAGGCCCTCACTGCATGTTTTTAGGCTCTGGTGTATGGGGAGATGTGCTTGATTCCATGTGGGTAACCATTTTCAAGGCACCTTTGAGTGGTAGCTGGGTCGAGACATCACAATGTGGTATCAAAGAGGGTTTCTTTATTGATTTAATATTTAGATAAAATAGATAGAAGATTATAAATTATTTGGAACATGATTATAAGTCATGTTTGGTTTTATCTAACCCACATTTGGGGTAAATGTCAAGTTTATTGAAATAAGAATTTATGTTCTTCTTTTTCACTTTTAGGGTTTTTATCCCTTCACCATTGGATGGAACACATGCTATGTGATGGTTTGTGTTATTATTATTATTATTATTATTATTATTGAGAATTTCATTTCATCCTTGAATGGATGAGATTAAGGAAAGGACCATCATTATATGAATAATTATAGGCACCTATAATTCACATTTAATGCATAAGACATGCCATATTGTTGCATTTCAATTCTTGCATTTACTTGTACATCATGTGATTGTTGATTGATGTTATGGTAGTTATATTATGGATGTTCTACTCTTTCACTATGACAGAGTGATTCAAAGTTTCAATTCATTGTGTGTATAGGCCCTCGTGGATTATAATGTGTAGTTTACTAAATCAATACATCATATATAAATCATTACATTTTGATACTGAATATAATATGTGTTAGATAGAAAATAAATCATTTTATATTTTAGTGACAAGGTTTTTGGTCACTTATTCACTAGGAATGATGATCAATATTAAATTGAGCATTTATACATGTATATAAGAAAATGAAAACTTAAATGTAAAACCTAGCTTGTAAATAAATGGTTTCCAGTAAATAAAGAGGTAGGGTATAATTGAACCTTCACCTATTAGAACCCCTATAAATAAAACATGAGTACTTACCAATACCTGGACATCAAACAATGGATTTGTGGTAGTATTCCCTGGGTAGTGATCCCTTATTCCTATGTTCATATTTTACTAGTCCTTCTATCTACATTAATTATTGATCTAAGGAATGTTCATGGAATTTTTAGATCTATTCCACCATGATGTCCACATGTCGTGCACTATGAAGGTGGATATGACCAAACTCTATAGATGGTATGCCCTGATATTCCAATATTACCACTAGTATTGCCACTTGAGGCATCATCTATTGTACCTGATCTGAGCACTGATTCTCATATTCATGAGAATTTCCTACATCTGATGCATTCCATGAAGGGTTCTCTATGACTTTCACTTTCTATGGATGAATTGACCCACGAGTTATAGTATTAGCATCCTCCCACCTTTTCTAGATATATATGTACATAGGATGCTAATTCTTGGTTGGGGTTCACTATATCTGCCTTTGGTCATCTATATATAACTATAGATAGTGGGGTTAGCCTCACCACCTATATGTTATGTGATAATTCCATGAACTAGTGGGATGTGATTACTCAGGCTAGCCATCATCAGGGTATGGTCTAGGGTTACTTCTAGAATACCATCTATGATCACCTATTTACATATTTGTTGAGTGATAACTGATCCATAGAGTTTAGGAACCCAGAGCAGGTTGTTATATTAGTCATTGATTATTCAGTATTCTTTACAGAATTGCAACGATTTTCACCATTTCTAGCTGGCGATTAGCTATCACGTTCTAGACTCTTTGAGGAAGGGATCCATTATTGCATCCATACTCAGGTAAATGTTTTTCTCCTACCTACCTTTTATGAAATTTTCAATCTAGATATTATCACTAAGTGCATAATGAGGAAAGGAAATAGTATTTGGCACAGAGGTTCAGTGTTGAGGCTAGGCAGTAGTTCTTTCGAGAGCAGAAATCATTCCCCTGAGGTTTCACATCAGAGCAATGGTGGTCATAGTATCCACACAAGAGGATAAATTATATTCCATCATTGTAGATGAAAATGGAATATGAAGACACATTTTTATATAAACATAATGTATTTTCATGATTGTGTCCATATGGGGAATCTTTAGATATTTTATCAAACCATTCCAACTGATTTCATTGGAAGAGGATATGTACCATCTTTGACTTCGGAGGGAAAATATTTTATTCCAAGTGAGATGGGGAGTTGCAATTGCACCAGTAGGACTGACTAAGAAGGGCGTTGTGGTCATGGTAGTCTGACTCCTACTCATCAACACCAATAGAGTGGTCTTACATAGAGTATTCCAATTGTACCATAGGGCCACGGATCAGGCCAGTTACATGATTTATATCCAATACCTGAGGATCAAAGTGTTATACCTTCCACAATAAGAGGTATTATTATTGAATCCTCTACTACTGTATCTATTTTATTCAAAATAGGTGTTTCATACTCTTTTATCTCGTTATCAACTATAGAAGGTCTCCGGTTTGAAATTTTGTATTATTATGCTGTGATGACCCTAGATACACCATTGGGAATATGGTTAGATGGAATATTCCAATGCAGTGAATTTCCCCTTAAGGTTGGAAGTTATTCTTTCTTATGGGACCTCTTTATCGTCTAGATGACAGGATTCAATTTCATTTTTGGTATGGATTGGTTTGTTCCTTGTCACTCCTTCTTGGACTTCTATCATCATATGGTGTGATTTACATAGCCATAGGTAAGTCGTTATCTCCACAATGCTAAGTGGGATATCAAGGCTAGTAGTGCTAGACCCGAGAATCATGAGCTATGTGTAGTGACCACCCAAATTTTTAGTCTTTTTAAGGATGAGTAGGGATTACCTCAGATTGATTTCCCTATGGTAGTAGAAATATTTAAGGATGTGTTTGTTAATGATTTTTCTAGCTCATCGCCTAGGGGAGAGGTATATTTTATGATCGATCTTGTTCTAGGGGCTGCTCTAGTGTCCATTCTTCCATATAATATGCCACCTACTAATCTCCAAGATCTCAAGAGATAGTTGGAAGGTCTGGAATATAATGTCATGTTTAGAACTACTACTTCTTCTTGGGGTTCACCCATGATATTACCAATGATAGAGGATGGGACCCCTCATCAATGCATGGATTTCTAATGGTCAAAATAGATTATAGTCAGTAATGTGTATGCATTGACTCAAATATATGATCTCTTTGACTAGCTACAAGAAGTTAGAGTTTTCTAAAAGATTGCACTGAGATTAGGCTATAATCATATGTGAGTTAGACCTTTAGGCATACCTTGAATAGATTTTTATAGTAGTTATGGTTTTATGGGTCTCTTGTTATTACTTTCTGTCTGAAAATTATTCCCAAATTTTTCATGGATATCATGAATAGGGTTTTAAATCCCTATCTAGATTACTTTTTCATGGTCTTTTTGGAGGACATATTGGTGTATTCTCACATTATTATCTACCATTTTAGACACCTTGATATCATTTTTAATACACTGAGAGATCATCATATTATTGGTGATCCAACTATGTGTAGCTTCTAGATCTACAAATTTCACTTCATGGGTCATATTATCTTAGAATCAGAATTATTTCTTACCCATAGAAGGTGAGTGATGTGGTTTCCCGGTATCATCAGAAGAATATTTTTGATGTATGGAGTTTATTGGGGATAGATGGATATTATGGAAATTTCATACAAGACTTCTCATGCCTTGATACACCTATTACTAGTCTTATAAATAATGGTATTTGGTTCCTATGGTAAGAAGGATGAAAAAAATACTTTCATAAGATGAAAGGAAATCAGGTTTCAGTACCTATTCAGATTTTTTCAGACCATGGAAAATGATATGTTGTTTTATATAATGCATTAGGCAATAGGTTGAGATAAATTTTGATATATGCAGATTGAGTCCTTGCGTAAGGATATCAGTATTTATAGCCTCATGATAGGATTTATCCAACTCACAACATTGAGCTAGCAGTTGTTTTCTATTCCTCGTGTAGTTGGAGACACTATCTAATGGGTGATAACTTTCTATTGTATACAGACCATAAGAGTCTCAAATATATCTTTTCATGGTGTGACTTGAATCTCATACATTGAATATGGGTAAAATATCTTCATTACTTAGATTTTGAGTTCGCTTATACACCCAGAAAGGGAAATGTGGTAGTGGGTGTTTTTGAGTTCGAAAACTCTTGAACATGATGTATAGGAATCTAGTAATGAATGAAAATTTATAGACCTCCATTCTGAGCTACAACTGAAGTTCCTCAATAGTCACAATCATATTTCTCTTATAGACTTGGCATTTACCTCTTCCCTATTTTATAGGGTTAATAGAAGATAGTTTTAATATCTTGAGGGGTTGGTACTTTGGGAGAATATTTATGGAGAGGACCTACCTATAGATTGGCCTACTGATGGAGATGATATACTCTATATACATGGGCATGTCTAGGTTCCTATAGATATGAGAGAGGAATTGATGTGATATTCCCATTCATGTTAGTGGGTAGTTCATCTAGGTATCTCTATGATAAATCATCATGTGTGATTCTAGTATTGGTTTCCAATGATGAAATTTAAATTGTGGGATTAATCACTTGGTGTTCCACCTTTCAAATGGTAACGGATAATCACCAATGACCAACTGAAATGTTGCAGCCATTTCTATTCCCAGAATAGAAATGGTAGGATGTTGTTAGAGATTTTGTAGTTGTCTTACAGATATCATCTTAAGGTAATGATGTGGTTTGTGTCTTCATTAATAGAAAGATAAAATTATCCCACTTTTTCCCCATCCATGAGACTTTTTCTATTAATGAGATGAGAATATTATATGTCTATGAGTTCATAAAGCTACATAGGGTTCCTTGTATTATCATTTTAGATAGAGACTCTTGTTTTACATCTAGGATCTGGCAGGGGTTATAAAAAGCCCTTTGCACATAGGTCCTTTTTAAAAAAACCTTTGACCCTCAAACTGAAGTCCAGTTAGAACAGATGATATAGGTGTTATAGGACATACATTGAGCATGTATACATAATTTTATTGACTCTTGGGATAAGAATATCCCTCTCATTGATTTTCTCTATAATAATATCTTTTAAGTGATGATTCAGATGGATTCCTATGAGGCCTTGTATGGTATTCCATTTCATTCACCCCTATACTGGTTATAGGTAGGAGAGGCAACACTACTGGGTCCTCATCTCATTCTGGAGAATTCAGATCAAGCTTATCTGATTAGGAAGAGTATTCCTAATACTTAGTCAAGACATAAATCTTATGCTTACCACTATCTATGACCTCTAAAATTCGAGGTTAGGAATATTTTTTTCAGTGGGTATCACCCATAATTGGGCATAGATGGATTCTGAGTTATATTAAGCTATCTCTTTGTTATGTCAGGTCATTTGAGAGTCTAGATAGATTCATGCCATAATCCTATCATCTTCTTCTAACTTAGAGTTATTTTTCCATGAATTATGTGTTTCATGTTAAAAATCATCACTGTTCTCATGATAAATCATCTCATAATTTTTATCCTTAGGTGGTTGAGTAATATGATGATGTTTCTTTCGAGGAGTATCGTATATGCATTGTTGATCGGATAACAAAGTAACTCTGAGGCTGATATGTCCCTTTAGTATGGGTGTTATGAAAGCATGGCTATGTATAGGATGTAACATGGGAGAGGGAGGCCATCATATGTTCCCAACCGATAGAGTTATTATCAGACAATGTTTCACCACCCTTGGAGGGTGAACTCGGGGATGAATGTCTTTAGGGCGGAGAATGTAAGAACCTGGTTCTTCACCCAAGAAAATATCCTTTAAATTTCAGTTTAATTCATTATTTTTGACCAATTATGGATGCATAAGGAGTTCATAGAGGTTACGGAGGTGTATAGATCTTTTTCAAAACTCAGAACCCCAACTGGTTGGAAAAATGCACTGCTCATATAGTTAGAAGAAACCATGTGAGCCAGTATTCATGGTTTCCCTAACTGTGAAGGTGATATAAATATGGACCAATCATGGTTTATTACTTTACCTAACTGTGTGTCTAGGGATGAACAACCCTACAGGGATTGACAGTGGGGTTCATTAGGCCACGCGATTTGGGAAACCATGAGACCTTAAGTGCATGACCATACACAAACTGAATAATTTTTAGTAGATTTTTGTCAATTGTTGGCACATGGTTTCTCAAAACATGTGGCCTAATTATACAAGTTCCCTCCTTAAGAAGTGATCCAAGTAGGGTTGGGGCATAGTTCATAAAATCATATAGTCAAATTGTGATCACCGTTATTTCTTAGGTAAAATTATTGAAATTACATTAATGATTTATATAATTAACCTAGTTTCCTCCTTTTGACATTCTAATGTATGGATTTCTCCTTTCTACCCAATTTCATCTCTCAAATCCCCCATTTCATATCTTTTGATCTAATTCATTCATTAAATGTCTGATCCAACCATTTTTCATCTCATTCGGTGTGCATCGGTAAGTACTCTATTCATCACGAGGCAATCATCATTTGTCTTCTCATCAATGATGCTATTTTTATGTAGGGTTTTTTACCTTGTTTTTAGGGAATTAATCAGTTATTTAGTTTTCTTCCAATCCATTCCAAAATAAAGTTTGATACTACATGAGCATAGTGTTGTGGGTTTGAGGTCGGTGTTCAACGACTCATCCTTCAGGTCTCACTATTTTATAAACTCTAATCGCTATGTGGACACTGATTTCATCGGTTTTTGCCTATAATTCATGTGAATTTATTATATTCATCATTATCATTTTCTATATCCATTTCTATATATTATAATCACACTATTGGATGTTGAGTCCTCAATGATTTCTATCTCATGTAGGGTATTTCTTCAATTATTCCTTGGTAGCCCTTGTGGGTTTACCTTTCATTGTACGGGTGTGTGGCATGACCCTACTAATGGTAATCCCTCTTAAATTAAATAAAGTATGAATTTATAATGGATAGAGTTTTATAGTTCCACTTGACCCTTGAAAGTTAAGTGTTTCAATTAAATTATGAAACCTAAAAATTGTAAATGGAAAGTATAATATATGTATCACTTTTCCTAGTTGAATGTAATTTAATAAATTGGTTGCATGTTCGTAGCACATAATTCTCTGATTGATGGAAGGCATCAGAGTTAACCTAATTGATTACTAATTAATTAAAATGCTAACTGGTCGTATGTCCTTTCTATGTCATGTAACACTATCTAAAGGTATCTGATGAACAAAATTGACTTATTAAATGGCATGAGTATTAAATGGGTGAATTTATTAAATGAATTGATTATTAACTACCTATTGCATATGGAATTGTTAAACTTTATATGATTGGTCAAACTTGATCCATACTTGGATCCCCAAGGGAATGACTTGACCACATAGAGGATTCCATTCTGATTGAAGGATCTGGTTTCCAAGGGAGATTCCAACCTTGAATCCTTTACCATTTCTATTAGTGTATGCCTGACCTGGTGTCATAGGATCCCTTATCCTCCTATGGAGACTCAGATTCCATAGATACACTCATTGGATCTAGCTTAATTTATTTGTAAATTTGGTTCCATGGATACACTCCACTCGTCCCTATCATTCTAATCATGTCATTAACTCGGACAAGATCCTTGGAATCATTTAGAACTATTTATTGTGTAATGCCTTGGTCCATGCCCCTTGGATTACACTCAGACACCTTTTAGCTAGGATGAATATTATTACAGAGTTGGATTGACCCCTGAGGTTTAGGATTCCATGGTTACTTCCTTGTATACTCTTTGTTATTAACATTATTATAGGATCCCTTGATACACCTTGGATCTATTACTATTACCATTATTTTCATGATACAATTTTAGTGTTGGTTTATGCTATGGGACTTATTAATATAAACTAAACTAAAATGAATTAATTAAATGATTAAATGTTCAAATACATTACTATATGAGGTTGAAGTAGGTATCATGGTTTTTTTAATACTATAATATCTTTAATTTCATATATACCAGCACACTATATCAGTTTATATTACACAGACCAGATGGTATAGGTGTCATTAGTGGGGGCCTAATTAAATTTAACTTACACCCTATCTATTCCACCATTGGTATCGGAAAATATTACATATATACATGTTTTGATAAGGGTAAGTGTCCGACTTTGGACACATGATCCAAATTACTTTTTTTAGTAGTGTTTGGTAAAAGATGACTAAGACATCATTCATAATATCAGATAGTTTTTGGATTCTTTTTTTATTATTTAATTTAGCATGCACTTCCTACTTCCAGTTATACCTATTTTATATTTTTTTAGATAAATGATAGACATTATCACCAGATTTTATATATGATTCAGTTCTCAACATTGAGTATTATTATTAGTTTCATGAGTTGTTTTTCATTTTTATATTTCTTCCTCTAGAGCAGGTTACTTGTCTAGTGATTGCAGTGTTTATTTCTACTATTTTTTCTCTTATATATGCTTCCACGTTTTTTTTCTATTGTTACTTATCTTTTGGGATCCACTCTAGTGATGAGTAAATTGTCTCCCCAAAAACACACCCTAGTCCCTCGCTAATAGTCAGAAGCCTCTAGAATATGGGTAGGCATTTTTGAAGTCTTGTGTTCAACTGGATTTGGGGAACCTTTGAGTGACACTCAAGTCGGGACATCTCATAAAGGTGGTTCTCAAGACATTTTCATAATTTATCAAATATTGGAAGAGTTCTTCTTGAGAACCTAGAAATATTCTTTACTAACTCTTTTATCTTAAGGGAATAGAATAGGGAAAGTATAGGTTTCCATTTTCATACTTAAGCCAACACTTATTCTTGCTTCAACTCCACATGTTGAGCCATATCACTAGGAAACCCCTATTAAACATCAGAAAAAATTACATCCTTGTCAATATGACTAGAGGGGATTGGGGTAAATTTAGTTCATGTTACATTGGAATATTTTTTATTCAATATGAGATTATAAGGTCCATAGATACTTCTTAGAGGCATTGGAGAACTACTTAGTCAACTTTCTAAAGCCCAAGAGTCCTAATCGGGTCAATCGTAATGATCTCACTAATTAATTTCCCTTTCACCATATACTTTGGAACACTATACAGTAATTATTTTTATCACATAAATCCTTCAAAAATTGGTGGAATCGAGGGAAGTGATGTTTTGAAAACCACCAACACAAGTGTCATGTATATCTGCTATCATCCCATTTGAAGAAGGTGAGCGGTATGAAGTTTCTAGAAAATGTGAAAATAATTTAAATGATTTTATTATCAGTAATAAAATCAATTAAACATATGATATCCTCATGGTGAAGTTGAATCAACCAACTATTACCCCAGTTTCTCCTTCTTCGGCATAACCGACCTCATCAACACCACAACCCTCTAAGAACTGATCCTCCAAGAAGCATCATAATCAGAGAAAAAACTAAATAATAATAAGATAATCCTATATAGATACAAAAACCATACCTAACTCTATTATAATTTATACCTCTATCCTTGAGGATATAGGCTCCATATCACTAATTAGTACCATTATAATTAACCTACCAGGAGGAATACTCACCACTGAAGAAGTAATTTCTAGTTCCATTAATTTAATTCACATAATGGACCCTTTATCAAGTGATGATTATGAACATGAACTTATACTCCCTTCACTTGATTCGGGAACTATAGGGAGAGGCCATAGGATCCAAGGGTGTAGAAGAAGTTGCAGTCATAGAAAAACTCAATACTACATCCATGTTTATTCTCGGACTGTCTATGCCATCGAAACTCAAGGGGTAGCCCTCAGATGGGCCAAAAAGTTGTAGGAAAGTTACCAAATATATTTCATGGGTCTCCCATACCTGATGAGCATACTATATTTATTAGAGAGGGCCAAATATCTAATTGATATCAGTAAATAGGCATACATATTCAGAATAACCCACCATGTATAAGTGAACCTTTAAATTTTGTTCCAATGGAAGATCTTCCTACATCATGTACATTTGGATCCCAAATATAATTTGACAGATCATCCTTGAGATGGTAAGAACATACTTTTATCACAAAAGTAAAACATTTTAGGCTATCAAAAGTCCTCCAGGAAGCACTCATTGAGGATTTTGTAATCCCTCATGATTTTAAAGCTAAGGATGACACTAATGAACTATATCATTCATAGATCAATCCTGAAATAATCCACATAATTATCTATTTTAAAAAAATCAATACAAATATTCCATTAAATGGGGACACATCAGACCCATGGATGTGTCTTCACGGATAAAGGATATTGATATATGATAGGCATTGATTGATAATAGTTCATGATTCAACCTCATTCTCATCTGAACACTTCATTAACTAGCCTACAGTGAGGAAAATCTACCCTTTACTCTCTAACAGTATATAATTGTGACAAAAGAAATAAAAATATCCTTTTTATAATCAATATCAGATCCTAGTTTGGGAACCCCATATCTGACTAATAATTCCTATTTATATTTAAATATAAATACATTGACTTTCTTCCAGGAAATCCTTGGTTGAAACAACATGGGGAAGTCCCCTCATCATACCATTTATGCCTCAATTTCTACATTAATAGGAAAATTGGTTCATTTAATGGTGATAACACCCCATTTGAGTCTTGAAAATTATAATATATTTATTTTGTATTCTACTAATGGTAATGGGTAATAACCGAGGATTGATAGTTCCAATTTAGAAACTACAGAAAATGGTCTACAAATAACCCCATAAAATCCCTTGAAATAATTTAGTGAATAATATGTTATTCCCATCAATCATATTAAACATATGAGATCAAATTTTGGTACATATTCAACAACCTTCACAATATAACTCATTATGTCTAAGCCCAAAAGCACTGACAAGGTTGTTGGACCTCTAAACAGTTGTAAAAGCTCTGGTGAAAATGACATTATTCTATCCCATGAGATTCAACAAATCACATCCAAATTAGTTGAATAATAAAAGGACATCTTTTCACTATGATAGACTGAAGACACTACTTCTCCATCCCTCTTCTCCTCTTAGGGCTTCACATATACTCCACATCATTAGTCAAGGTTGTGGAAATGACCTCAAATTTTAAATATAAAATTTTTGAATCTTGTCCTAACTCAAATAAATATCCTTCATCGCCTACCTCTCCTAATAGTGAGATGTAAGATGAAGAGGATGGGGAAGAGTAATAGGAAGAGGAGGAGGACCTTAGGGATTCCCCTCCATCTTTATAGGAAAATAAATCTACCATTATTGATGAACTTTTAAAAATAAACATGTGTTCAAAGGAGAATTAATGACCCACTTTCATTAGTGCAGCCATGTATTCTAATGAACTATATGTATATAATTACTTTCTAAATAAACATTGGAATGTTTTCCAATAATTAAATAGAAATTTTGGCAGTAAATCTTTTTGTATCCACTCAGCACTTTTTCTTTCCATAAAACCACCAAGGTTACAAACTAGCAGTGAGATAGATGTAATCGACACATGCCACCAAAATTTAGGATGAAGATGGTATTATAATCAAGAATGTTTCAATTGGGAAGCCCAATATCAAAAATGGATTCCCAATTTAGTCCCAATAAACAAGAATAATTAAAAAATTAGAGTCTAAATCCACTTTAGTGATCTCAAATAATTTTTTTGAAATCTTATTTCCTTGTCATGTTCACAAGACAATTAATTGATTCTATTGTCGGATATCATTCTGTTGAGAAATAATCCCCCATGGTGGCATAGAAGTATTTTTGAGGAGATTGTGTTTTTGGAAAAAAAAAAGCCTCAGTGTCTTTTTTATTGACAATGTGGGTTTATAAGTTCATTTTGTTGAAAAGGGGGGCATCAATGGTGATTTTTTGAGTTCAGGAGATGTTGTTGACTATCCATGATTGACAGAGAACCTATAAAAAGGAATGGACAATATGGAGGAGGTAAAAAAGGATCAGATACAAGGTGTGAGAAATAGAGGAATGAATTTTTTAATGAAATAGGTGTTTTGAGATCAGAAGTTTGAAAATTGGAAAAGGCATGTGGTGCACAAAATATTAGTGCAGTGTGCGAAATACGGGGTTGCACGGAAGATGTGTTTTTCATACTCAAAGAGGATTACATGCTCAAGGAGGGTTTTTCTCATAGGGTTCATGTTTTCCTATAAATATAGGGACAACTCATCATTATAAGTATCTCAATACTTAGAGAATATATGAACTTTTATGTGCATAAAATATACGCAAATGGGGTTGTGCGTAAAATTTGGTGTTGTGCGTACAAATTGATATTGCACGTAAAATTTAACATTGCACGTAAAATTTAGGTTTTGCGGAATTCTTGAGGTTGCGCAAAAATTAGAGTTGGGATTATATGAAAAAATAGATATTTTGTGCTCAGGACAAGGGAATTACGTGCAAGGAGTAGTAAGGGCTGCGCAAAAATTTGAGGATGCCTTGTTCAATTCTGTGGTAAAGTGATATTCATATGTGGATGAGAGTAGAACTTCAGCTGGGCATGTATATAAAGTTGAGGATATAGTTATCCATTTAAATAAATTTACCTAAATGTCTATAAATTATGAGTGGATCTTATAAAGAAGTAGTGAGCACACTTCAGTTAAGAGAGTAATGAGATTTTATATTGTGATTGGTTGTAAACCAGAAGGGACAGTGAGTCCACTTCAAACATTATAAACATAAGTGCACTTATAGTGGATTTAGTACATCGACATATCACCGGTGTATGCTCCTTGGACGTAGCCTAGTAATGGTGAACCATGTAAAAATTGTTATGTATTGTACATGATTTAATTTCACTTTATACTTTTCTACGGGAAAGAGGTAGAAGAGAGTTTTAATTAATAGAGAAAAAATATCCAAAGGGGAAGAGGTTTAAATCTATCATACCATGATTCAACCCCCCCCCCCCACCTCAGGGTATTTTTCCTTGTGGGTCTAATAATATGTATTGGAGTGAAGGTTTCTTTTATCAATATTTGCTTTCTCTGACTTGGTTTAGTCAATTTATCATGTTAAAGATTTGTTCTTCCCTTATCATGGGGTTCCATGAAAATGGGAAGAACTTCAAAGAAGAACAATAAGTCATGTGAAATTCCCCAATGTGGAAGTGTCAACAGAAAGAGTGTGATTCAGTTAAAGTAATCATGTAGTGAACAGAATAATGGTTTGGATGAATCATATAGTGAAGATACTTACACATTCAGTGATGCTGATGTAATGAGTGAAGAACCTAATATTCCAATTGAAGTTGGAACTACTGATGATGAAGAAACTCCAAGATGTTCAAAAGTGGAATTTTTCCATCTGATAAAGGAATTGATGAGAAATTGGATGAAGAAAATAAATTTAAAGATGCATGGATCTAGGTGCTGGAAATTGAGTTCAATAAGATAAGAGGCTTAAAACAAAGGCTTATTGATGTGGCTACAGATCTAAGGGATAAGAATAATTCCCAAGATGATGAACTACAAATTTTTTCTATAAAGAGAGAAAATATCAAATATTGTTTCAAGGGAAATAATCAGAACTCAGATGAAATTCGAGATCTGAAAGATAGAAATGATTATCTTACTACAGAGCTATCTATTATTTTCAGAAGAATCAAAGGATACAATAAGATAATGCATGTTGTTCTGATTATGTGGATCAGGAAAATATAAAGTAAAGAATAAAAGTAACTTGGTGGATAATCTCACACGTGAAGTAGAATATGAGATGGTTAGAGGGAAAAATCTAAAGATAGAACATATTTATCAACTTAAATCAAGGGATATGAATATTCAACGGTTGTAAGAAGAGATATAATTAGTAAAGAAAGAAGTGGTGAAATCCAGTGCCTAAGGAAATCCTAAAATAAAGGATTCCTTGCACTTAATATTTGATTATCCTCTGACATGTGATGATAAATTTAAATAAAATTTTCCATTTCTGAAGAGAAACAAGAATATATTCTCTCTTCTCAAGGGCTATACAGCTAGAGAAAAACCAGCATTGGATTTGATGAATCCCCTCTCATACATGAAAAGAAAATAACCATGAACAGTTCTAGAAGTAGAATCATTCATGCAGTTTCTAAATATATACATAAAAAGTATTTTATAAGAAGTAATGATCTCATGTGATATTTCTTTGGGATTCATGGTCATACATCAATATTTGGTTCAAAGGCCCAGGAATACATTTCATACTGTGAAGACAGAAATTTTTCTAAATCTAAGAATAATAAGAAGCATCATGATAAATTTGAAAGAAGATACCATTATAAGAGTGTATCCATGAAGTGTTTTTATTTTGGGAGAATGGGACACACCATGAGTATGTGTCCAGAAGCTCATGAGCTCAACGTCATAAGGAGAACTCAAAATGAATCAACATCACAACTGAGAAATAATGAAATGAGTTGTTCCTTCAATGAAATATGTTTCATGTGTTCTAATCATGGGAATTTTTCAAGAAAATGCTGCAAGAATAAAGAGGGGAAGGAAAAGCAACAATAAGATCCACATCACAGGAAATGTATAATGAAATATTTTATACTAGAAAACAACTTGGTGAGCTAGAAAATTAGTATACAGCTTCAGGAGAATCACAATGAGCTCAATGAAAGTTGTATCAATCACCTCTTCTATTACACTTAGAAAAATTATCCTGGAATGGATGTGGATAATCCTAGAAGAAAAAAGGGATGATATTTCTCAAATGTAATTACGAAGAATGTAAATTCGGGGGAAGACTCTACCCCAATAAGAAAAGGTGGCATGACTCACATAATTAATAAAACAAATATAACTAATTAATGTGATTAAAAAATCACATGTCATGCCACATAGCGGGAAGTGAAGGAAATATAAAGAGCTTTTCAATGGAGGCAGAAGAAAGAGTAGATGACCAGTGGAGAGATTCCTAATCGGAGAAAGAATTATGAAAAATGGAATATTCGTGGAGTATCAAAGGAAATTTCTACTAATGGGATTAATTACTAATTTTTGAAAATGCCAAGAATCTATAATTTTAACATCAATAGAAGAAATAGAATTTGGGTAAACAATTCCTAGTCATGTGGCCAAAATATTTTAAGTTGGAAAAACTGTTGGAGCAGGCAAGGAAATAGTGTGATTCTTTTCCAGAAAGAATCAAAGGATTGACCCATCAGGACCAACCAAAATCATCTTCTTGATGATTCTAGAAGATCCCCTCCCTTAATGTTTATAAATGTTTTTAACTGATGACTCACATGTTTCTGGGTTTATGGAAATACGCTCCAAGGGGAAGTGGAAGATAAAGATGCAAAGTGACAAAGTGACACACTTTCGAGTTTCAATTGATTCAAATCAGGTACCATAGTTGAAGAAGAAAGGGATAAACTAAGAACAATAGAAAGTGACTTTGTTATTAACTTTATCTATTGTTTCCTACATCGAGTTCCAACTCAGTGGGCTTATAGATTATGTTTACGGATCAATTACATGTTCCATATGAGAATAAATGAGGCAGCATTAGAAGAATGTTTATTGGTCCAAATTGTGGGGACAACAATAGTTAAAGTTGGACATCATAGAGGGATCATTATATCTCTTAATCATATGAAATTGTGTTTTAAGAGAATAATTAGAATAGTTTAAGTAGACATATGATATCATATTCAAGATGTGCTGTTACAAAATTGTTCTATTATTCAAATCTGTAACAGAAGATTGTGTGCTATGGAAAGAAGAGATGATATGATGAAGAGTTGAAATTGAAACTAAAGAGCTTTCAAAGAAATATATGGGTTAGCCAGTGGTTCTGAGTTACATTGAACATATATCCATTGGTATCATGCCCCAATTATGGTAGTGGAAAGGTAGTCAATATCATAGTGTATAGGAAAATAATTGGAAGTTTATTATACTTGACTGCAACAAGGCCTGAAATTTTATTTTCCACATTCCATGCAGTGAGAAATCAAAGTGATCCCAAGGAAATCCACATGCTTTCAGACAAATAAATACTTATTTATTTCAAGGGAACATTTTATTTTGACTTGATGTATAATGAAAAATCTTAATCAAAGATATTGGGATATACAGATGCTGATTGGGAACGATCAGTAGATGATAGAAAGTAAATGTCATGAGGTGCATTTTCTCTTGGTTGGTTTTGTATTTCTTAGTTGAGAAAGAAACAAGACTATATTTCATTGATCACTATAGAAGAATAGTATATTGTATCCATGCAATAATTCAAGAAGTTGTTGTGGATGAAGAAACAACTTGATGATATGGGCATGGCAGTGCAGTCTCTGATCGCATTTCATTGTGATAATTCATGTGCTACCAATCTTAGAAAAAATCCAGTTCATCACTCAAGGACAAATCATATTGAAATAAAATATAATTTCATCAAGGATAAGGTGGATCATGGGATTTTCAAGTTAATTATGTACCTACAGAACTACAAGTGGTAGATATTCTGATAAAGACCATACCCAAAGAAGCATTTGAGAGGAATTGACTGGCTTTTGGAATCCAGTCGACTCCTCTTACTTGAAAAATTGTCATTGTGGGATACCCCCATCTCCCATAGGTATGGTGTAGTTTTTCTAATGTGTTGATATGTGTTCTCTACTCTGTTGTAGACCACAAAGGACTGACCTTTAGGTTTTTTGAAAAAGGGGGAGAAATAGTGACTCTTTATGGGGGAGAAAATGGCTAAATAAGGGATAAAATGTCTCATTCAAATACATGGGGAGACTCTGACAGGTGGAGTAGTGAGATAGGGGGATAGAAACAAGATAGGGGAGTATGAGTTTCAAATTTGGCGATTATTGAAGTGATCAATCAAAAGATTAGATATCATAGCATCTGTGGTTCGTGATGCAAGTAGTTTATTAGTATCAGTAAAGTATCAATAATTTTTGTCATAAATTAAGTGATTCATTATTGAAAATTTCATACTGGTCTTATTTCTCATGCTGAGAATTTCTCATCTAGGCTTATAGTATTTGGTGAGTGAATCTTTGGTCACTATCTGAATTGAAAGAGGCAATTGATGGTTGTTGATGGAATGAGCTTTAGTGAGGTATCAAAGTGTAGAGAATAAATTTAATAAGAGTTGTCAACAAATCTAAAGGGGGTTATTGGGAAAAAAATCTCCCAAGGTAGCATTGAAGTATTTTTCAGGAGATTGTGATTTTTGAAAAGGCTAGCCTCGATATTTTCTTTGTTGACAAGGTGTATTTATAAGCTCAGTTTATTAAAAAAGGGGGCATCAATGATGATTTTTTGGGTCTAAGAGATGTTGTTGACAATTCATCATTTAAAAAAGAACCTCGATGATGGAATGTATTATCTATAGGAGGAACAAAAAGAGCAGATACAAGATGCACGAAATAGTCAAATGGAGTTTTTTTTCAAAATAGGTGTTTCGAGATCAGAAGCTCGAAAATTGGAAAAGGCATGAGGTGCGTAAAATATTAAAGAAGTGCACGAAATACGGTGTTGAACGAAAGATTTGGTTTTCCCACTCGAATAGGATTAAGCACCCATGGGGGGTTTTTTCCTAGGGGTTGAGTTTGGCAATAAATATGAGGTGACCTTCTCATTCAAAGTAGCTCAAGAATTAGAGAATATTCGAGCTTTCATGCACGTAAAAAATACGCAAAGTGAGTTGTGCGAAAAAATTAGCGTTGTGCATAAAAATTAAGGTTTCACATAAAAGATAACATTGCACATAAAATGAAGGTTGTGAGAAATTTTTTAGGTTTCATGAAAGGATAAGATGTTTAAATCTTTCATACCCTAATTCACCCCCCCCCCCATAGGGTATTTAGCCTTGTCAGACTAACAATTCCTTTTCATTTATAGATGGATATTCAGGGTACAACCAAATCCACATGGCCCCTAAATATTATAAAACAACTACTTTAATTTCACCCCAATGATGTATTTATATCAGATAATACACTTTTGTTTAATTAATGTTGGCACAACATTACAAAATTCCATGCATTGCATCTTAAAACCCTTTGGGGGAGGTCTATCAAGTGTTATGTTGATGATCTAGGAGTTAAATATTGGAAATGTCCTGACCATATTGCTAATATTGAGACCATATTTAATTAATTATGATATCATAGCATTAAGTAACCCCTTTTAAATGTGATTTCAAGGTTACCTCAGGAGCATTTCGTGGCTTCATGATACACCATCAGGGCATCGAATTCGGGCCCATGAAGGAAAAGAATATCCATGATATTTACCCTCATTGAAACCCTGTACATTTGAGGGGATTACAGGGAAACCATGATTATATTAGTCCCTTCATAGAAAACCTCACAATAAAGTGTTTACACTTCATTTGATTGATGAAAAATAGGTTCACATATCAATGGAATAATTATTGTGAGGAATAATTTGATTGTCTCAATAAATGTATTTTGATTCCACCAGTGTCGATGATTCTTGTTGCGGGAAATGCACTAATCCTATATATTACAGAAATGGAATTATCACGGGGTGCATTCCTTGAAAAAAAATAATGATAATGGGAATTTAAAAAGCCTCTATTATCTCATTTGAAACATGCCCAATTCCAATACTCATTATTCAGATAATGTTAAGAGTTATCTGGTGTTAATATCCATCCTATATTAGCTAAAGAACTACCTACAAAACCACATAATCCACTTTTATCTTACAATAACCCACTCAAATACATTCTCATATGTCCTATGTTGACTGAACGATTGGAAATATAGGAGGTCATCTTGTAGTAGTTTTACATTCAGTTCATGACTTATAAATTGGTAGAATGCAAGGCAATAGAAGACTTCCTTAAAAAATCCATATGAAAACAACAATGTTGTTCAATACTGAATTTTATTACGAAGAGATCTTCACTATTCAAGAGATCCTTAGATATAGGAGATTTATTTTGTTGGCACATCTAGAATCCCAATAGTGAAGATAGTGGAAGACCCCGAACTCAATTATATCGGGTTAGGAGTTTTGATAATCTCCCTAGTAAAGGTAGTCATTCCTTACTCTTTACTATTTCCATAAGGTTATATAAACAACAATGAAAAATATAAGGCTCTCATTTCAGTGCTAGGACAATAAATTCAAATTCCAGTGGACCACTTGAAGGTGAAAAGTGATTTAGTGTTGGTTATCAAGAAAAGAAAGAATGATTATTCAGTCAGAAAGGAAGAGATAATAACCCAACATAACTATGTTTGAGGAATAATGGAATAATTCCCCTTAGATACGATACTAACTCACATCTAACTATCATAGAATTCCTAGGAAGATAAATTTCCAAATGTGGCTATGTATTTGGTGGATCCAAACAAGGATTATATTTTCATCAGTATTTTTCATCGCAAAATGGTGTTACCTTTTGGTCATGTATACATTGATGAAATAAATAATGTCAATATAACTCCTAAAAAATATGGCCCCATAACCAGTTGAATAAAACCAAATCTAGAATACCTTCAAAATGGAGTTCTACCTTTGGAAAAATATATAAAAGATGATAGACAATGATGAGTGACCAATGCTACTCTTTATGAAATCCTAAATCACCATAAATCCCTCTATAAATGGGGCTTTGACAGAGTTGTTCTCAAGTATATTTATAGATAAGAGACTATTTGTATCATGCAATATATATATAGCATCATGTGGTTCTCACCAATTAGGGTTCAATATTTATCATTAAATCTGAAGGATTGGATGCATTTAGCCTTCAATGATGTAGTATTCCACAAAATTCACCATAAAGTGTCACTTCATCCAAGTGCATATGGACTTCATCAATCAACCCCTAGAATTGTTACACCTTGATAAATACTCCAATCCATTTTCCATATGGGGAATAGATGTTGTAGGGTTCTATCCTCCATATACTACCAAGTAATTCAAATTTAACCTCAATAATATCAACTTCTTCTCCAAAATGGGATAAATAAATACACCTCAAAGAAGTTGGGATGAAAATAATTTTCCTCTTTAAAATCCAATATCATTAGTATATTTTCTAACCTTCATACGATACTGACAAAAAATGGCCCTAATTTCTATTCTGATGATTTGGAAAAGCTATATCATGAGTATAATATCAAATTAAACCATTCATATTTCTATTGTACATTATATAAAAGATATATATAGGCCTATAATAAGACCTTATTAAAAATACACTACATAATGGTGGAAAAAGAAAAAAAATCTAAGCTTAAAAATATATTGCATGATTTGTGGGACTAAAGAACTAAAAACTGAACCTCAACATATGAAACCCTATATTCACTAGTATACAAGGAAGAATCCGTCCTTCACATTGATATCTAATTTCCCTCTATTTTCATTTCCTTCTTTGATCGGGTATCTACAGATTAAAAATCCAAAAAATGGATTTTTGAATTGGAGTGACTTATTGATAAAAGAAAACATTCCTAGAATCACTTAGAGGTCCATCAAAATGAAATAACATAGGATTTTAAAAATAATTTTTTCCTTTACTCATTCCTCCAATGAGAACTGGTGCTTTTTTTCAAGACAGTGATGATACCAAGGAAGAAACCACCAATGATGGAGACAATGTAGAAAGGAACCTATTTAATACAAAATGTCTACTCTAATGTACCTTATTCTTTGATCTCAATTGATAGAGAGCTTATAATATCCCCTAAAATCATACGATATCTCAATAAATACTATTTGTGATCAAGACTGCATGGTCTCCATGGCATGACCTTAAAAGGCACGACATATGGTCCTGGTCATATGAAATAAAACTATAAGATTCCATACTTTGTGATGTAAGAATATAAAATACATATACTAATATCCTAGTCACAAGATTCTAAACATTATTATAACATCCTTACCCCTTGATGTAAAAAATTTAGGGTTCATGTCCTTGGTGTTTGACATAAAAATTCATAACATCTCAGTTTATGATTGAGTGTATCACAATCCTTGGTTCTCTTCTCCCACTACACCACCATTCAAGAACTATATGTGGTATGATTATCATCTCAATGGGATATGTATTGATTCATATACCTTATTTCATGGGCTTGGATATGAATTAAGGATAACTCTCCCTCTCTTGTATACAAACAATGACCTATATTGGGGACTCCAACACGGGTCCTCTCACTTTTAGTCCCATATTTAGGATTCATAATTATGTGAAGATAGAATCCTATCCAGACAGGATATATAGTGATTCTTGAGTCCTATAACATAGGACCATATGTAGCAAAACAGTGGTCAATGTATCCCTTTTCCCCTACATACAACCCCAATCCATGCAGGATAACTCAGTTCATGTTCGCTCATTTAATATGCCATCGTCGAAAAAATGTCCCCTTCCTTATATCTGAGCCAGATATATGTGGATAACTTCACAATTGGCATCCAATATTAGTCTAAATGATTCCTTTGTGTTTAGACACATCCACTTGGAAAATAAAACACTATGTATGGGGAAATCCTAAACTTCATAAACTTTCTCCGGTCATTATTAATATAATTTTTGATACTAGAGAGAACCTTTTTTGACTATACAAGATAATCCCCAACTTGGATTTTTATAAGTCTCCCCCAAAAGGCCCATAATCCAGAGGCACCTTCTTCCTCCCGAAAAACCTCTTCTATATCATTATTCCCTTAACAACATCATTCTTGGAACTACTTTTCAAACATGATATAATTTCATTTCATGTATATATATCCCATATTACTTCTCTGAATCCTAGAAACCCCATGATGATGGTTTACAATTTCCTTATTCATGTCTAATGTGTTTCAAAAAATACTTAGCCCAGTAATTTCTATGTCGCTCATAATTTCCATATTTATGGTCCTAGTCATATGACTAAAAACTACAAGACACCATTCATCCTTAATGTACAACATTAAACTACATGGTTAGTGTCCCTCGCATTCGATGTTAAGATGCTCTTATAACTCTATACATCATGATTCTCACCTCAATGATATACATATCACCACCTGAATCATACATCCTTTTCTAGCCACTACATGATAAAAATACTCCTATCAATTTTATTTAATCACCTCTCTATTTTGAAATAAACATTTTACATTCCTTGTTACACACACTGATCATAGATCACATGGGTTAGGAATTTTTGTAATGGATTCCCCAAACAAATGAAATGTATTAGTTTACATCAAGGTTATAATGGTACTAGATAAAATACCTTAAAATTAACATCAAACATCATTTTATAAATAATGATAAACTATATGGTTAACATCTCTTTCATGATGTTAAAATGTGCATTGCTATGGACCTCACCCAAGAGGACCACTATCTTGGGTTTTGGACCCCACCACAGCTCTGTTAAAGAGTTATGTGTGTCTTAATTCTCACTATTATGAGATATATAGTTACTATCAGATATCTATTTCCTAGGTCCATCCACAATATATAAAAAATTCACACTCTCAATATGCGGTTCAAACTCGTGTAGGGAATATCCATTCCCATAACTATGTGTAGATGGATTCTTGCTTTGATGATATACAAAGTGATACTCAAATCACATGTCATAGTCCAAGAAAATTATAAAAAAAATTCCCTCCTACCAACCTATAGGTCATACCTATTTTGGAATCATTTTCTCTATTATTGGTTGAATTCAACATAAAATGCTCCTTCTTTACTCAAGCAGCTTCTTTTATGCAAATCAAACTCTACATCTAGAAAAATATGGATCTCTATAAAATTTCCCCAATAAATAGTGGTAAATTTTATAATAATAGAGTAAATATTTTATTCATTATTTATAATACGTCCCTGTCTTGTTTTTCATAAGTATCCCCCAAGTGGCCTATTAACCAGAGGTACCTTCGTTCTAAAGAGAAATCTCTTCAATATATATACTCCCAGAAATCATCATAGTAGGAAACATATTTCCATAAATAATCAAAGATAATTACTTACATTATTTTACCATATCACATTTTATATCTATAATCCCCTATATTATGGTTTAAAAATATGTATATCCATTCTTGAAAAATGATGGAATGATCTTGTCTAGATCACTATGAAATTGAAAATCAATAATATTTCATTTAAAGATAAATGTACTTAAATTACATCCATCAATTTCCATTCTTTAATATGTAGAACTACCTGGTTCACCTCTTGGTCACATATTATTAAACCATGTGATAGTTCAACCCTTGTCTAGGAGGATTCATTCCTTTTGGTGTTGGTTATCTACAGCATCACTCCAAAGAGCTACGTATGACTTGATTCCCATTTAATCATGCTACGTAGTGATTCTTGGGACCCTCATCATAGGAATATATATATATATATATATCAATTCAAATACCCATCTCTATATTCTAGTCTATTCAATTTGGATACTTGGTCACCAAAAACAAAAATTGGCTTGATTTTCATCACAATAAGGTATGTAGTGACCCCGAGAATTTCTATAAGCTCTCCCCTTCCATTTGTAAAAGAAATTTTGATACCAGAGGACCCCCTTTATTAACTATTCATAATAAACCCTTGTCTTTCTTTTAATAATTCACCCCCAAAATTCTTATTAACCAGAGGAAAACATTTCTTGACTATTCATAATATGCGTCAATCTGGATTTTCATTAGTCTCCCCCAAAAGGTCTATCATCTAGAGAACACATTTTTTTACTATTCATAATGCAACCCAATTTTTACTTTCATATTTTTCTCCCAAAATCTCAATAAGAAAAATTAACATTCATCCTTAATGGAAACCACTTCAATATCCTTATTCCCTAGTAACATTAGGATAGAAAATTATTTTCAGACCTGATACATGGTCATTACATACATACTTATCCCATGTCATTTATTTATATCTAGAAAGAAAAATATCAAGACTTAAAACCTCTGTTGTTATATTTGAATAACCTTATAGAATTATTATCCATCAAACCCAAATGTATTCATTAATCACATAACTCATGGTCAAATATGTTCAACATGAAACATCAGTTGTATTAGTCAAGATTATAAGACGTTAGATATCCAATGGAAAGGGAAATGTTGCTCACTAGGCTGAAAACCCACAAAGGGTTCCCGATGTAAAAGTCAATTTATGAATCTCTAAATATGCACTCTGCATGATTTAGAAAAAATGTAGCAATGGAAACTAAAAAATAGTCATAAAACTTGTTAGGTGGAAGGTACATGACACCTTATGATGCACATTTGGAATTAAAAGGATCCTCCTTCCTCTCAACTGTAATAAGAAAAAATGTGGCCTAATCTCTTGTCAATTATCTTATAGAAGGTATGGACTAACCAATATGATTTTTTGACCTATATAGATCATCCCACTTTGTTCTTGAAGGATCAGGGCTAGATCCCTAGATATAAGAAAGAGAATTAGATCATGTTACCCATAAAAAAATCAAATACACATATATATATCAAGTTGATTAAAGATAATGGGTTTCATGAAGAATCCCCCAAGAGGATGGGGTGATTATCCATTTTATTTAGTATTTTTTGTTTCCTAACCTCATACTTGATGATGGTAGACCATCTGGTTCAAACACTAACACCAAGGGAGACAATATAGAATGTTCCCTTGAAATTTCTTGTTTTATGAGCCTCTATCATGAGGATAGTTCCTCAAATTTAGGATTTTAACTCTGAACACCTATAGGGGTTCCTGTTAGGGAATATTTTCATGATGGGATTAAGGAATATTCTCCATTTAACCACTAAAATCAATGTAATAATTATCTTTTCTAAGAAACATTTTTCAAAACAAAAAGATAAGAGAAAAATTGGTAGCATGGGGAGGTGAAAATTATATCCTAAGGAATAAAAAATTTATCCCATCCATCCGTGGACTTTTTACTGATCCCTTCACTATAATCATATTTCATCATTTCATTTACCCACCTTCTGGAATGAATGGGTGCATCTATATAATATATGATCATATCGATCTCTCGGATATACACCCCCACCTTGATAGAGTTGGTGTCATAGTTTAAATCTTGGAGTTCTGAGATATGTCTGAGTCACAAAAACCATTCTACCCTAAATAAGTGGCCATAAGTCTATGAAATAATTAGGAATATTTCAACATAACCTATATTAATTAGGCCTCATGTAATATATTTCTTACCCATTTGATTTTGAAGAGCACCCAGTGCTTATCGATTTCACTAGCCTCACAATTCTCTCTATAATGGTCAAAGGATAGGAAACTGGAGCCCATGATTCCTCTTGATGAAGGTGGTTGGCTAGACTAAGTTATAACTTAATTTTCAAAACCATTTTAATCCTAACTATATCATTATTCCATGCATGGGGTTTCTTGGGTGAGATCGGGGCCTCACCAATGCCACCCACTAGTTTCAGATGGGCCTTTTGACGACATCTGTATCAACTAATAGTAGTAACAACTTTAACATTAGTAAAATTCATAGTCATTACCCACTATAGATATGTAGAAATACATGCTTCATCTTACCATGATATTCACCCCATATATACACCTAATGGGGGAATCTCAATCACCATTTTAGACACCTATCGATCTATAATAAATGAAAGTTATCAATCCATCATCAGATGCTTCATTAGTTGGACATGTTTAGGAGGGTACACGATCAATTGTTGAAGGAATTTGAATTGAAATTATAATATATAAGGTGTATAAGAAACATAGATAACTTCTCCATTAATCTACACCACTAGTACACAATCTATGAAGTCCATCATATATGACCTAATTTGATAATCACCATTTCCATTTTAAATAATTGTCTCTACAAGAGATTCCCTATATGGAGAAAAGTAGAAATCTTTGTCATGGTTCAAGATCATCATAGAAACACTGTGATTAAAATATAGGGGATGAATTCCTAAGACAGCTTGAATGAATGGTCATAATTGACATCCATATATTATGAAATAACTCAACATGGAATAGGGGAAAAAATGTGCCGAAATCCATTCCCACAATACTTTGGATGTCCTCAATATTTAGTAGGTCGACTCCCCTAGAGTAATGTGTAATAGGAATATATGTATCTTCACTCAGATAAGGTATTACAATACTATGGTTTCCCCTCTTTATTATCTAGATTCCATGATGAATTTCCTCAGCCTCTCAGCACTATAATACTCACAAACCTGAAGTATTTAGACACTCAACCACGTAGCTAAGATTCTGATGAGGTGGTTCTTGGAAAGAATGTCAGATTTAATCATTTACCTACACTAGTCATACTTTTCTTGTTTCAATGTGCTCCAAAAATTCCCAAGAATTCACAAATTTTCCAATGCAGGACACATTGTTGGATTCTAGAATTTTGTTAACCTACCTTTAGATTTTAAGAAAATGTTCGTCCATGATTTGGGATACACATCACCTCTTCAGAGGGGGTCTTTCCATGTAATTTTCTAGGGTTACCTTCAACCAATGTTTTTCCAAGGATTGTTTTAAATCTTTATTCTTACCCATTTTCATTTTTAGGATGAATTCATAGTATATCATTCTGATAATGGGTGATCCTAAAACCAATTTCACCATGTAAATATCTCATAAACTAATACCAATTTCACCATGTTTTAGATGAAAGGTATTAGTATTTTGACCCCATCAGCTGAGTGGATGTGGTATTAATTCATTGTTATTATATACACACATCTTCAAAACCTATGAAAATTCATAATACCAATATGCTTTAGCTCATTTCCTAATCTATACATATTTATTTCACCTAGTACACTCACATATATTTTGGTTTGACTCCCCATTTGGTGTAGAAGTTTTAATCCTTTTTCCAACCCTTTGACTAGTATTTCTTAGATGCCTGGATTATAGAGGAATAATAGTGTGTATTTATCTCAGTGTTGTTGGAATTTAGGTCTAGAGAATAGGATTTTTAATCCATGAGATTCATGTAATGATTCATTCCCTCATAAATGAATTACACCTTAGAGTAGATATTACGAGTAGCAATATTCGTGTTCTTCTTAAACCATGAGTGTGACATGAAATTATTCATCCCCATAATAATTATGTTTTTTAGAAAACCATGGTCATAAATTAAAAAAATTGATGACATGATAATCATGATGGAACTTATTTATATGTTTTTCAAGACCATAGGATATTATAATCTTGCATTCTCTACTAATCTGGTCCAATAATGTGAAGGATCTCTTTAATGTGTGTAGTGGATAATTCATCATAGACTCAAAATTTTTGAGAATCCATTAAAAATTTTCAAGAAATTATTTGATGTTTTATTGTAGATTTTTGATATTCACAGGTTCAATTCTATGATGAAGGATCATTTTATTTGAAGGTGATCTAAGAATAGAGGAAGGACACCATGCATAGGTGCCTTGATGTGGCCCCCTCATGCAGGTTCCCCAATGAGTCCACCCCATACAGGTGCCTCAATGATGACTCCTCACATAGGTTTCATGATGGCATCCCCTTGTGTGGCTTCACAGATAAGGTCACCCTGTGGAGTTTCCCCAAAGAGTTCACCTCATGAAACCTCCCACTCAAGAAACTCCACTTAAGCATCCCTAAAACATATTAAGTAGAAGCGTGGAGGATGTGTGTGAAGGTACAACACAACTAAAGTGGGAAGAAAGTAAACAAATTTTGAGTAAGGGGAAAAATGTCGTTTAGATATTCTTTTCTTAGGAATTTTGGTGCCTTCCTGGAAATCCCTATGTGGACAATCCTATACAGAAAACCCTCAGTGGAAAACCTATGTGACTACTATATGAAACAACCCTGCATAGCCCATCAATTCATGCCCCTCATGCATAGAAGACAAGTCATAAAGCTCGAAAAGACTGAATGCAAATAGACATGAATAAATGGAGACCAATGAATAATGGATAGACCTATTCTAGTATTATTCACAACCTCATGATCCAATCATCCTCTCGCTAATATATCTAATCATGAGGGAGGGAAATTTTTTGAAGCACCCTTTTTTACTTGAGGTTCAAAAGGTCTCAAAAAATATTTCCTTAAGAGACATAAGAAAGAGAAAGGAAAAGTATAGCCCAAATTCACCCAAATGAATCTGTGTGGATGAAGTGATCATGCAGATCTAAGTTTTTTGAGTCATGAATGTGGCCAACTGAATCACACAAGCACACCATGCATGATTCACTAGAGAAGTTCCCCCCTCCACATCATGACTGACATGCATGGATGGCCTAGGAATTAAACCTACATGGATCAACTAATTCACCCAATATCCAAATATTTCATATAAATAGGACCCTAAGGTTATTCAATTAAAGGAGGATAGAATGGCCAAAATTTGGAGGAATCTTCTGGAAGCTCTCCTCATGCTAGTCCTTCACCGAGGTCTTCAAAACCCCCAGGTAGTTATCAAAGCTCTAAAAATAGAGGTAATTAATGGGATTCTAAGTGTTATGGTTCTCTTAAGGGGTATAAATACTTATGTGGGGATCCAATTTCAACTAAAAAAAGAGAGATATGGAGAAGAAACCTTATTAAGCAAAATCCTAGGTGAGACCCTTGTGGAAGTGCCTGGGGAGACCCTTGGAGGTCTGAGCGAGGTCTCACCCACGTTTGGATTCCTGGATTTCATAGAACCCATGTTCTCTCAAGTAACACCTATGTGGGGTAGCATCCAAGTCACCCAAACCTCACTTGGAAAAAAACCATACATCTTGTGCTTGGGTGAGGCCAAATCTAGTCACCCAAAAAGCACCTAGGCAAAGCCCTATTAAGTCGCACATGTACCACCCAGGTGAGGAACCCTCTAGATACCTAGGAAGCACCTAGGTGAGGTAATGTATATACATCAAGGAAGCACCTGGTCTATAAAAACTAAACCTCAAACACATGGTCCCCTACATGGGGCCCACCCACATGCTTGAACGGGTCATCAGACTAATGACCATTCCCATAGGCCAACACTTGTTCTTTTAGTGTTCTTTTTTCTCACTACCACACTTCCTGAGAAACATCTCATAAGTTTACCCATCATGATCACTAATCCAAGTCATTAATTATTGACTATGGAGTTCTAGTCACGTAGGCTCTTTAAAATAAAGGTTCACCTTGTTGACATTAGTCATATCATTTAGTCATTTAACCTATTATGATTATGGTGTTACATTCACCCAATTTAGATCAAAACTTCCTCATTGTGGACCCCATATCTAAAACTAGGTAGTTCCATCACACTTAAGGTTGGGTATGTATTCTAATATCAGTTTAAATATTCTTCTATAGACATGTTTTCCCCTACATGGGGCCCACCCACATACATGAACGATTCATCAGACTAATGATTATCCCCATTGGCCAACACTTATTCTTTTAGTGTGATTTCTCCTCCCTTATACACACCTTGAGAAATTTACAAAGAGGTCACATATCCTGATCACTAATACATGCCAAGAATACTTAACTATGTATATCTAATCAAGTCGGATCTTGAAAGGAATGGTGAATGTTGTTGACATGATTTATATAATTTATTCATTTAATTTTAATCATTATGGTGTGTTACGTGGGAGAGGCCCTATTAAGTCACCCAAGTGGTACTTGGTTGAGGAAACCTCAAACCACATTGGTGTAACCTATGTGAGAAACCCATTAGCTCACCTAAACCCCACATAGGTGAGCCACCCTTTAGAACCCCCCTTTCATACCACCAATGGTACAAAACCTCTTTACTTGGATCTCTCATATGAGGGGTACCAATCCAAGACCACTCCCAAAGCCTTAAAGTATGTATGATCAGAGAACATGTAAAATCAACATGTCCTCTTTATGATACATTTATGTAGTAATAAAGGTCCTACATTTATGAAAACTAATTGTACGTATTAGGCATGCCGCTGAATCCCCAAAAACAGGATTTAAAAAAAACTCCACCTACTATCGATATGACTTTGTCAACATGGTTAAATATCCACCTGGTATAAGATGAGGATCTCGCATGAAGAGTTTTAAGCACAAAAATAAAAACCATAAAATAAGTACATTGATATGAAGTTGTCATAATGTCTTCTCTTTATTGGTGATCCCTTCTCAAAGAATCTAAAGTCAAATTCCACTATATCATCCACATGTGCATCAAGAAATTATGGGATTATCTATCATTGAAATATGGGTGATTTAACGGAGATCCAATGAATCTTTCATTGCTCTAACTATCACCACGTCGACATTCTTGAAATTCTTGATAGATTAATAGATCTAAGATCTTATATCTAGAGCCTCTCTCTAGAATGAAATAGAGAGAAGAGTAGAGATATATGTAGTTAATAATACCTATTAGTAGGATCGCCTCTTCTATTTATTGTGAAACAAAAATATCCAGAATAAACTCCTGAAACCCCAATATTTATTTCTCACTAAAATGACTATTCTACTAATCCATTTATATTGTTTTAACATTCTTGTAATATAATAAATATATTTCGTGATAAAAAATGAACCATTAACTTGACTCATCAATACCAACCTACGATCATGAATTATTTACATTATGATAATGCTTTACTTACTAGGTTTTATTACAATAACTATAACAAACCATTATGTGTAACTGGTTTTTAACTTCCTCAAAAGCTGCAACATACTCTGTATTTATAGATATGACTACCACTGAATTATATGAGCTTTTCTCTATCACCAACTTATCCAAACTATGTTATTAGATCAAATCGATCTAAAGAATCCTTGTTTGTGTCCCCTAAAAACTAGTATCATTAATTATACACTTACCATGTATATATATTTTGTACTTTCCAAAGTAAAATCAGATAATTCTTACTTCATCACTTATAGTTCACCTGGAAATAATTAATATTCACTAACTATAAAGTATATCTTGGGAATATCTATTCTTACAGATATCATGGAATATTTGAATGATCCATTGCTTAATCATGAATATTTTAACTCACCATGTTAATCCTCGCCCCTTTCCTGAACATGTCTACCTGGAGAGAGATATATTTTATATGACACTAGCAACAATTCTAACTCATATTTTTCCAACATGTATTTTTCAATCCCACGTAACAATATGAAAGATTTCGAAGGTCCATAAAATATTTAGATTTACCTCAGTAGATCATGTTTCTTATAACTTAAGATTCTACATTATGTCAATCACCAGAGAATATATTCGTTCATCTGAATCATAACAAAAATAAGACCATTAGTTGTTTTCCATATGTTGTTGAACATATTTTACATGAAAAAAATTTCACTCCCACTAACCTTTGATAGACTCATGGAAAACATTCATTTAAAATGAATATTATATTATCTTGTTTCTTACATCATTCTTAAATTGGATTTTAGTAGCTTGAAACCTTTATTAGTAGTCTAGTACATGAACATTTCTTTCTGGTTACATCATATAGACACCTTCCATGATTGGTTGTTATAACCTCTAATTCTAAATAATATAATCATATAAATTAGCTATGAAAAGTAAAATTCTAATGGAATTAAGAAGAATGACTTGGTATGACTAATTGATCCTTATTGGTATAATGATTGTACCATCTATGTATCAAATCACTTGAATACCCACCATATTATTCAGAATAATATTCATGTTTGTACTTTGATACATAGAATCAATTATTAAATTTTAATTGATCTTGTGAATATTAGCTTATTATCTTATACTACATCACTTGTAGGACTTATTATTCACCAAAAATAATTTATCACTACCTGCGATGAATTCCAAACCATCACGATGGTTTTTTATTCTTATGCAATATGTTTCTCTAGAACATTCCTATTCCACATGAACTTGTGAAACTAGTTCCAATTCCAACTACATATACATCTCCCTCATTGACTATATCTTTGTCAATATAGCTCCCACTATCTCAAAATAGTTGTTCACCCTTGTATAAAAGTATAGTTATTTACTTTGACTACGTCTTTACAATCATAGGGATTTATGTAATAATCTATTAAACAGTTAGAATAGTTATGTCGATTCACATTATGTTTTAATTGAATATGGTTAGTTTATAGTCATAAAAAACTATTATAATATAAACACATGTCTTATGAAATGATGAATTTCCATCATTATACAATTTTTATGTTATCCATTAGTCATTATTGTTGGCATATGGTTATGAGATATCACCATTATTCACAAATAATGTCTTGAAATATAATGGATTTTTCTGTAAGTTGAAACATTGATAATACATTCATCATTACTCTAATGTATAAAATATGCCTTTATGAATTGATCTATGATACATTTTTTTGATCAATATTAAAATGTAAGACTTAATCATAGATCCTCCACATTATCACAAATTTCGTGATGTATATAAGGAAATGTGAATTTAGGAATTTCTCCTTGCTATATTATATAGGTCAATGATTTCTTGGCCAATATATTCTTCGGCATACCGACCTGAAGAAAATCATATCTTCTAACCATGAATATATCATACATCAATTTACTAATCCTTAACTACTTAAAGGAATCTAATGAATTATATATACCTTTATCATACCCTTTGAATTGTTCATTCTCACTTTTTTAACTAATTCCAATATCCTTGTGTCTAACCTTTATTTATCAAGGTTCATTTTCCCCAAAAAATGTATATAAATTGATAATACCAAAGGTGTTTAGCTGTATAAAGCCTAAATACCAGACCAGATATATCCTTGATGTATACTTCATGTTTTTTTGGAGAAAGATTTATCTTTCCAAAACTGGGTAAATAAGTCATACATTTTATATTCATCTGGTTTTTCCAATGATTCATGTATCACTAAACTATTGTTTGAGAATTAGACACCATAAACAACATTCATTCCAGAACATGGAATAATGTATCCTTTATTATAAAGGAAATATGAGATAAATTTTTGGTTATAATCAAAAATATTTTGGTAATAATCATTCAATTGGAAATATAGAATTCATGTACATACCACCACATACATAGGCATCACCATTTTTCAGCCACTTGAAGAGAACCCCCTACTTATAGTAATGTTTCTATAATCACTTGGTTTCAATATTTAAATACATATATGTGAATGTAATATTGTATTTAATATTAAATAACTAACATTGAATCATTAATTTTATATTGATGAATATATCTGAATAAGAAGCAGTAACTTTCTTCTTTAATTCAGTACAATTTGATTAAACTTACATTTTTTTTATTTCATGATATGAGATGAAAATAACCTCTTATTATTACCTATTTCATTGAAGTACGTTGAACATTAAATTCATTTGTCCTTTTCTCCTTTTATTTCAATTGTTTCACCATAATAATTAATATTAAACTGCCTTTTATATTCTTATTTACATGGAGAACCTTACCTATATAGGTAATGAAGCATTTAATAAATACTGTATGATTTATAACTTAAAAAAAGAATTGACTAAATAGGTGAAAATGATATGAAAATGGGGATCCATTGAAATATCTTGGTCTATCTTTAAATTTACACATTCTGGTGTAATCATAACCTTATTTATATCTTTATTCAACTTTCTCCTTGCAAAATTCATGGAGATTAGACTACATGTTATATCATCGTTCTCCAATGTAGTGACCTCTACTAACATCAAATGTTTATAATTTCATAATTAAATAACCATGATATGAACATTACATTAGTCTCTAGTAATAAATTTTATACCCTTACTTCTTATGGTAATTTAATAGGTATTGGGGACACTATAACCTTAAATTTCATGTACTATAGTATTAAGCGCAAGTGTATATACTATACTTGAAAACTCATGTTAGTGTGAACATTTACTTTTTTACATTATTTATTAGAGTTATTTATAGTGTAATAACTTTCCATTTTTCTAGAAAAATAAATTTTATCATATTATTACTTCTTATTTTCAATACTGATTAAGAAATTTTGATTAATTAAATAAATCATTAAATACTTCCCACTATTTTATCGAATACGAGGAACCCTTTGTGCTAGAATCAGAATAATCTAGAACATGAGTATTATAGAGGAAAGGATCCATGAACCTCCCCTCACATCATAAAATCTATGGCTATGCCACTACTCAGAGAGTTCAAGTTAGGTTTTTGGCTGGCCATCCGCATTAACTCATGGTTCCTTGATCTGTTGAGTGATGTCCCAGGTTCTAAAATCATTACTTGAATTACTCAACGCTTACATACAAAATGATATAAAGTTATATTTGTCTAATAATCACTAAATAGTTTGTTAATTCAACCCACCACTCTCATATGATATCCCTAGTAGTAAGAGGAACCCTCATCTTTGGCATGATGAGCACCCCGAACACCCGATTGTTTCCAAATTTGAATGATGGAAAGCGGTTAAGACATAATATTCCATTGAGTGTGTCATTATTTTTAAGAGATAATATAAATAATTTTCAAACTTATTAGGATTTGGTATTTGATTTCACTAAAAAATGACTATGAAATAGAAAATATACATCATGTCGCAAGTTCATTTTATTTGTGCATGCTTGTTTATTATTCTATGTGATTACGCTTAAACTACACATTCACAAAATAATATACCATGAAAAATAAAATGATGACATTATCATGATATGATAATAATGGTTGATAAATTGAGTTAGTAATGGATCAACTGAGACCCTAGGGGTAATACCTTGATTCACATCACTTGTGAATCAAATTGTAGCATATGTACATCCAATGCATCAAGCTCTTGTCTAGTGTGTCTCCATATCATGGCACCAAGTGCATCACTCCTCATCTTTTCATTATAAAATAATAACTTCGCTCATGTGAGGGGGTTAGCCGAGTGTAAATATAACTTAGATAAAATAGTCTTGCATGCCCTTATATATATAATGACTCAGACGACATGCAAGTCAACATTTATTAATTAAAATACTTATTAAAAATAACCATTGTAATAAAAAATAAATAAATAAATAAACAATATACATGCAATGGTTGGTCCATGACTCATGGCCATTAAATACACATTAAAATCAAGTATTATTGATTAAATATAGAAAAAATATTTAAACATTCATTAATATATACTCAATTGTATTTTTTAATTAAAATTCACTCTTATTTTAATTCAATATTTTTGGTCATTCAATCCCATTAATAAATTTAATTTTAAAACCAAAAACTAAATTAAATTATTTATTTAATTTAAACAAAAATTAAATTAATTAAATTCATTTTTAATAAATATATTTTTAAACTAAAACATAATATTTAATTAATTTAATTTTAAGATGATTTTTAATTAATCATTTTAAATAATTTTTTATTATATTTAAATACAATCAGCCCCCGAAAACCCTCAGTAAGGCCAGTGCGGGGTTGGCCAAACCCACGAAGACTCATTCTGGGTTGTACCGACCCCACACAGGCTCATTTTAAGAAAGAAGCGGAATCCCTAAAATGGGATTTTAATATATTTCCACCTCTGATCGATATGACATTGTCGTCATGGGTGAATCACTCATCGGTATAAGCTAAGGATCTGCTATGAAGAGTTTTAACCACAAAATTAAAACCATAAAATACCTGGTTATATTCAATGAAATACACGATGTATGATCAAAGTTGGTGATCACTGCTTGAAGAATCCAAATCATAATTCCTATAGATCTTCCACACACACTTTAATGAACTACGGGAGTTTTGATCGTTGAATTCTTAGTGCTAGCTCAGAGATCTAATGATGCCTTCGATGCTCTGATGATCACCATATTGACATGATTACGATGCTCGAGAGATAGCTCAATCCAAGTTCTTGGATCCAAATCCTCTCTCTTTAGAATGTGGGAGAGAGAAGAGAAGAGATAGAGGTAGTGAATAATACCTAGTGGGAGGGGCCCCTCTTCTATTTATAGTGAAACAAAAATACCAAGAACAAACTCCCAAAAACCTAATATTTATATCCCACTAGAATTACTATTTTAATGATCCATTTATATTGTTATCACATCCTTGTAGTATAATAAATATATTATTTGATAATAACTAATCCATTAACGTGAATCATCATTCCAGTAATTATTAAATGATCCTTGAATATTTTTAACTAATATTCATTCAATTATTATTTTTTGTGTATTTACCATAAAAGATAAAAATAAATGTAATAAACAAATTCAAAAACAATTGTTATTAACTTTAATAATATAACTTTATTTAATCCTTGATGATCATTTATCCTTGGATAAATCCTAGACTCTAGTGGTGGGTCCCACCATGTCCAAAACTCATATTCAACTGAATAGGGAAGACTCTTGAATATTGTATTGTGTGTGACCCTCTATAACCTTACATGGATAGTAGTAAATACTATTTACATACAAAGTGTAGGATATAACAACTCATCATGTCCTATTAAGGGATAAGGATTGTCATGTAGTGACAACTAACCCACGAACATGCATTGTGATATAAAATCTTTGTCTTTAATATCTCTTAATGCAGGATCCACACCTATGTCATCGTCCTTTATTGCCTTATTTTTTATTGACCTAACTAGCTGAATTTACCATCAAAAGTCATTTACATGGTCTTATTATGGAACTACCATCTTGATCAACAACGCTCAAGATATATTACTTCCTTAACCTGGACGAAACAAATCTTTTATTAACTATTCGGCTAATGTCATTCCAACAATGACACACCAAAAACAAAGTACCTCGCCAAGATTTCATTATCATGGTTTTCTCCATGCATCAATGAACATGATCAAATGGAAACCATTGGAAATGATCTCACGTCATGAGGACATTACACAAGTCCATAGATGGGATCATCCATTCACACCCTAAACATGTGGTGTTCTTATTGGTGGTTATGTCCTTGTTATATCACTTCTAGAGATCATCAATTGCAAACTTTAGGAGAAGAAGTATCAATGCTTATGAGCCCCTAGACTGAACTTGAGAAATAGTCCCAGAATTTTTGTTCCATGATTATTTATTTTAATTATTTATCTATCACCTACATGTGATGAATGTAATAATTAATTAATTAAATGATTTTATATGCATCATATTTAATTTCAATCAACTTTTATAAGGGTCTACATGTCCATTTGAACAAATGTACTTTGGACCCCTAGTCCCCCTCTCATTTGTGTGAGTATTGTTTTACTTTGGATGAATGCGATGTACAAAGTGGACTCTACCATGACAAGGAAATATGCTAAGATGATGATGGTGAAAGACATAGACAACACCAAGTAAAGGAAAACTTCAGATGATAAGAGAACATATTGGCCTGGGAGAGTTGCATCAACTATCAAGAGAAGAATCAGGTATGTTGCCTCTAGGTCATTTCAGATGCACAGAACCAGTTGGGTAGTTTATTTACTATATTAATTTATTTATTATTTTATACATTTTATAACAATGGTAAAATACAAAAAAATACTGAATAATAAAATTTATAGAGAATCCATGTATGTTTTTTTAATAATGTTCAGTGGTGATCTCAACAACATAGATGATAAAGATTAATAGAAATGGATTATTTTATCAAGAGAAAACTAAAGAAACCCCTCAAATAAATATTAAGTCCTTACAACCATCCATCATTCAAATTTGAACAAAACCGGGTGTTTTAGGTGCTCATCATGCCATAACTGAGGTCTCCTCTTACTACCTGGGAGTTCTTATGAGAGTGGTTGGTTTACATAACTAATGTGGTAGAGATTATTACCCATATCTAACTTTATATAATTTTAGAGGAAATCATTGAGTAAATTGATATATGATTTTAGAAGCTAGAACTTCACTCAATAGATCAAGGATTATTACGCATGTATTCGCATCTCTGGTATGTTTATGAGGAAAACGTGATTCAAGAAATGAGGGTTATAAATTCCACTAACTTATGTGTAAATATTAAAGATGTATCGTGATCTTTAAAAACATACCATTCTCATTTATACCAGATTAATCCAGATTTTTTAAGGTCACATAATGAACAAGATGGAGTAAATGCTTCATTACCTTTTAGGTAAGGTTGGACAAGGAATAAGAGTATTAAATATAGTTTAATATTTAATTCTTATGTTGAATTAGTTAAAAGACAAGGTGATAAGGCCAATTTAAATACTGATTCCAAAGGCACATTCACAACATCCTTTAATGATAAAATTTGGATATTATATTCGTGGTTATTTACATCACACAACGTGATATAAATTATATAGAATTCAAATGTAATGAACTGAATTGAAGTATCATGTACCCACTTCTTATTTAGACTATATTCATCAATTAATAGTTCAAACATAATTCTTGGGTATTAAATACAGTATTCCCTTCACAAATTTGTATTGAAATATAGTAACCATGTAAGTAATAGAAACGTTACAAGAAGTAAGGTGTCTTTTCCCTGCAGTTGAGAAAGCGTGATTCCTATGTCAGCATTGAGAAACACATAACATATAATTTACAATAAAATGATTCTAGTGTAAAACGTTATTGTGTATAACAAAAACATTTTACTCACAATTCCTATGGAAATAAAGAGACATTATTCCATGTTTTGGAAGGAATGTTGATTGTGGTGTATCATACTCATCAAATAGTCCATTAGTAATTGAATCATAACAAATACGTGATGAATATAAAATATAATACTTCTACATAGTTGTGGTAAGATAATTATTTATCAATAAAAACTAAAAGTGGACATCATGGATATACCTATTTTGGTATTTACGCTTGGTAAATCTAAACACCTTTTATATTATCGACATCTTTAGTTCGGATAAAAAACCTTTTGAAATAATGGTATGCTATAATGATTTTGAGATTTTTTTAGATAAAGAGCTAGAACTATTACAAGGATAAGAAAATGGTATATATACTTCATAAGATTTTTTTATGTATTTAAGGAATGAAAAAGTAATGTATGCATGGTCAGAAGATTTGAGTTGCTTCGGGCTGGCATGGCGAGAAATATCATGACCAAGAATTCTTTGATCATGATAATATAGCATGGAGAAATTCCTAAACTCACATTTCCTTATTTTCATCACATCGTTGATTTCAATAAGGAGGATAAATTATAAGTTTTACATGTTAACATTTGTGAACAAAATGTATCATTGATGAATTCCTAAATGCACATTTTATACATTTGAATCTCCATATATCAATGTTAGATCTTGTAGAATATTCCATTATATTTCATAATGTGCTTTCAAAATAATGGTGATATCCCATAACCACATGAAAAATATAATGAAAAATGGATATCATATGATACATAGTATGATGGAAATATATATTTTCATAAAAACATGTGTTTCAATGCAAAGATATTATTAGGATATAAACAAAATTTCATCAATCTGAACACATAACGTGCCAAAGTAATTATCCTAATAGTTGCATAGGATATTACCTAAATCCATAAGATATAAAGGTGGTAGTCAAGTGATATACTAAATTTCAATATAAAGGGTGGATATATTTATTAGATATAGTGGGATAAATATTTACTTGGGTTTATTAAATACCAGTGATGCCCATGTAGTTGTCATAGGAACTAGTTCCACAGGTGTGTGTCTAAAACATGAATGTTTCAGTGACACATATTTCATATGATTTTTGGGACCATAGTGATGGTTTTATATTCACATCATCCAATTGTACATTATTTAGTTAGAATAATAATTACTACAAGCATGAAATATATATAATCAAGATAAAATTGTAAAGGTCATCTAAAATTCAATAATGGATTCTATATATCAATGTGAAAATGCGGTTATTATATTGAATACTATGATGGGTATTCAAGTGAGTTGATACATGGGTGGTGCATGTGTGGTACTAATAATGGTCTATTGGTTATGAAATTTTTGTATGCTTAAATCCGTTATTACCTTGCTTGTCATAGCTATGTTCTATGATCATTTTATTGAGCATTGGATATCATGACCACAAATCATGTAAGGTGTCTATACAATGAATCCAAAAATGGATTTCTATGTCATAAAATGATAATATAGGTTTAAAGTTACTGAAATCTAGTTTCAGATTGAAGTAGGAAACATGATCATAGAATATTCCTTTATAATTAATGTTTTTCAGGTTTCTACAAGAGGTTGGTGGGAGATTCATAGTTTTCTATGTAAAATATGTGAGGTAACATATAAAAACAATATTGCTCTTACAGTTAGTTTAGAATGCGTTGAAATTAAATCTATAGTGATTAAATTAAAGTACAAACCTGATTTATAGGGAACAATATATACTAAGGTAGATTTACTGGTTTCTTGGACCTAGTCAATCATACATATATGGACATAATATTAAAAAATAAAAGATATAACACTTCATGATAATAATTGTTACCAACGTCACATGGAATAAATCTCTCCAAGTATAAATGCAATGGAATAGAAGGAGATTAATTGGTGAGTTGAGTTTCATGCGCTTTAGCGATGGATCAATCACATGTTCCATGATATGGACAAAAATGATATTTCCAATATATAATTTATGGTAAGAAAATATTAGTTATTTCTAGGATTACTATATGTAATGAATTTAGTATTATCTGATTTTTTGTGTGAAAATATAAATAATATGTACTTAGTATGTGGATAAGAAAGGATACTACTTTTTTATGGGATAAAAACTAGTCTTCCTTTGGATCATTGTGGTCTAATATCATAGTCATTCTAAGGTGTTGAGTGATACTGAATCATAAAATCTAGTGGTAGACATACCAAAAAAATAATGAGTACGTCATAGCTTCTGAGGTAGCTGAGAAGCAATTATTAATTTCAACAACTTTTTCAATTCTTGGAATTACACATACCATGTAAATTTTTATCAATGTGAAATTTTTTTTACTAGAACTAGCCAACATGGTAATTTTTTACATTGGAAAAACGGGGATATACTTGAGGATTCCCTCTCTTGAGAAGTTTTACTCAATGAGATGAGGTTGCATATACCATAATTTCCTTACAGAAGAATCGTACCCGGCCCAGCAACTAAAGTTGTTACTCAGCAGAAACATGATCTTTATCATGTGATAGCTAACAAGGATTGTTATCAAGTTGGATCTAGTGAAAGTGGGAGTGTTGTAACAGTGGGTGTCCTAGAACAAACTTGAATAGTAATTTTGATTACAATATCGTATATACATTTATATATACATGATGTATTTATATTATTTTAGTGCATATATTTCTATATCCACTATTCAATTGTAATTCCCATAGATTAATTTTCCTAAAAACTGGTTATAGAAGATCCTAGGCTATAATGATAACCTTGAGATATGATGAAATTAGTCTTAAAAAGGACATATGGTCGAGAAATATCTTACCAACTATACATAGTTGATATTTGATTTTTAGGTGTTGGGGTCTCATAAACATTGAAACTTCTTCTCATGATGTTTGCACAAGGTGATCTATAGTAGGGGGATCATAAGGTTAAACCCGCCAGTACTAACACCACATTTTTTGGGTGTTATTGGTTGTTCCTATTTATGGATATGTGTATTGGTCTCCTGAATTGAGATCATTATCAATGTATTCCATTTGGACTCATAATTTTATGAAAGTAAAAAAAACATGATATTGAAATAATGGAGAGATAACTTGTGTTTGGTGCTTTATTAGTGGCATGAGATTGGTTGATGGGATATGAAGTTGAGGAAGTTACATATATTGGGCCTTATTGATCGGGATGGTAGTACCTTTATAATAAATTTTCTAACGTATTGAAGGGTAAATCCATTTAGTTAGATTAGTATTAATAATGTAAGAAAATGGTGAAAAACTTGTGTGGGTCCTGCTTTTTTATATATCTAAAGATACGAAGATTATATCACACGGTGTGTATTCATAGGTTGGTAGTCATTGTTATGGCATTCCTTATCTCTTTAGGGGCCCTGATGGGTTATTATACTCCTCTCTTTAATTTTATTAACTTTTATCTATATAAGGGACTAAAGGGTCACAAGCAATTGCATATTCAAGCATATGCCCAATTCAATTGAATATAAATATTGGACACAGTGGTCCACACCATGGGATCTAAGTGTTGTCCAAGTTATTGATCCCGGATAAATAAATAAATTTATTATTATTCAATTAATGAAAAATTGGTTTGAATTTATTTATTGTATTTATAATTTAAGTGAATATGATTAATAATATTGATCAAATGAATGTTATTTTAATATTTCAAGTTGGATTAACATTGATTGAGAATGATAAGTCAAGTTAAATGACTCAGGTTTATCATGTAATATATTTTAAATATATTATAGGGATGTGATAAAATAATAAATAATATTATGATGTAGTATAGTTTTTCATATTTATTTATTTAGTGGACGTTATATAAACAGGGGTCAGGGAATCCAACAATGTATTTTGTACATCCACTATATATATGGAGAGAGAGGCTTAGGCTTATGACTATTTGAGGAAAATTTTACAAAGAACCTCTCTCCTCCCACTTTATAGATAGATAATCTCTTAATCCATGTGTTCAGATCAAGTTCTCCATTCTGCATCTAAGGCACATCGATGTGGTGATCATCGAGGTGTCGAAGGAGTCTTTAGATCTTTGTGCTAGCACCTAGAATTTGACGATCAACACTCAAATGGATTTTGAAGGGTGTGTGTATGATATAGAGGGATCCAAATACATATTCTTCAAGAAAATATCATCGACGATGAGATTCAGTAGAGTGCAGATTCACATATAAACATGTATCTTTTCTATTTAAATGAACCTTGAAAATTTTAATAATATTATTTAAATTAATATTTTTATATATTTACATTAAAACATGTTAATAAATTGAATAAATAAATTAAATATAAATTAATCTTAACTTAAATAATATGAATTTGTTTATCTTTTTGTTGATCGTATCTCCTTGGAAAATCCCGAACCCTAGTGGTAGGGCCCACCATGTCCAATATAACTACTCAACTAATGAGGGAAGACTCCAGAATATGCTATTGTGTATGAGACTCTAGTACCTTCCCACGATAGCTGTGAATAATACTCATAGACCATGAGTGGGAACTAGAATCCCCTCATGGCCCATAGAGAGATAAGGATTTTCACATCAGTTAAAACCTACCTATGAACATAAACTATGTAATATAATCTCTTTGTATTTAATATCACATAAAGTAGGACGTAAACCTATGTGATCATTCTTTCTTTCATTATTGTTTTTTTATCTAACTATATGGATTTACCCTCAACTTTCATGGGCATGGTCTTATGATATCACTACCATCCTGATCAAAATTTCCTATGAAAAACAACTTCCTTAACCTGGAAGTGAAAAAAAAAATTCCACTCAACCAATGTCATACTACCTATGATTAACCCATCACAAACTATATCACCAAGATTTCAATATCATGGTTTTTTCCTTGCATCATAGTACGTGTTCAAATGTAACACATTGGAAATGATCTCAAATCAAGAGACCATTACACATGTCTGTAGATAGGAAAATATAATGACACTAAAAAAATGTGGTGTTCCTATTAGTGGGTATGTCCTCATTATCTCAATACTAGAGATCATAAAGTACAAAATTTATGAGAATAAGTCTCAATGTTATGATCCCCCATACCAGACTTGAGAAATATACCTTCCTTTTTTTGTCATTATTATTTATTTTAATTAAATATTTATCACCTTCATGCGATGATTGTAATAATTAATTAATTACATGACTGTCGATGAATACAATTTAATTCTATCAATTTGTATAAGGTCATGCACGTCCATTCAATCATATCAACATTATACCCCTAGTATCTCTTTCCAGCACATGAGTATATTTTTACTTTTGTTGAATATAGTGTATGGCAGAGACCCTACGAAGATAAGGTGGTAAAACAAGATGATAATAGGGTAAGACTTAGAAAATGCCATGTTAAAGTGATCTTTAGACAAGCATATGACATATGAGATGGTGTTATCTGCATCAGGAGTCATGAGACGACTTAGGTATGATACATCTAGGTCATTTTAGATGCTCAATATTAGTTGATTGGTTTATTTCCCACATGTATTTATTTATTATTTTATACAATTTATAAAATCAGAAAAATACATAAAATAATAAATAATAAATTGTATAAATAAGCGACGTATGTTTTTCTATTAATATTCAATTGTGAGAATGAAAAAATAGTTTAAAAATATTAATACAGCCGGATTATAATCATTAAGATAAAAACCCAAAAACCCATAAAAATATTAAGTCCTTATCGCCTTCCAATATTCAAATTTGAACAAAACCAGGTGTTTGATATGCTTGTCATGCCATCGTTGAAGATGTCTCTTACTAACAGGGAGTTCTTATGAGATTTATGGGTTAACTTAACTTATGTGGTAGTGAGGATTATCCATAGAAAACATTATATCATTTTATAGGAAAGAATTGAGTAAATCAGTTTAGTATTTTAGAATTTAGGACTTCACTCAACAGATCAAGGAGTAGAGAGTTAATGTAGTTGGCCATTCAAAATCCTACCTTGAATTCTCCAAGTTGTGGCATATCCATAGCTTGTAGACTATGAGGGGAATTTCAATGATCATTTCCAATATAATACTCAAGTGATGTATTATTCTGATTCGAGCATAGATGGTTCCTAAAACTTGATAAAATAATGTGAGACATTAAATGATTTATTTATTTAATCCATAATGTCTAATTTGGTAATCAATATAGACGTACATATATGATGAAGTGTATTTTTTTTAAAATGGAAAAAATACCACAAGATATACTGTGATAAATATTTTAATGTAAATGAACAAACAAGCATAAATTTCCAAGTGTAGTACAACTCCTTTCATACACAACTAAGATATCAGAAATTCCAATTTATTATGTATCTATACTTATTAAACTACCTCAAGAAGTTGGGGTGGAAAAAAGATTAGAGGAGACTCGTGAATCAAGAATATGATGGTTATTTCATAATTCTATCACCAATTTCGGATTATTAATGAGGTTACAACATCAGGACATAGATTATTACACAAGTAGTCTCATCTCTAAGATGTTTACAAGGAGAAAGTGACGTAACATATGACGCTGATAAATTATGCTGGATTATGTGTAAATATAAAATAAGGATCAAGATATTTCAAAAAAAACCCTTCTCAATTATACTCAATTTATTCAGTTTCCTTTATGGTTATATAATGATTTGGATGGAGTAAATGAATCATTTCCTTTTAGGTAAGTATCTATAATAAATAAGAGTATTAAAGACATGATAACCTTTAATGATTGTGTTTAATAAGTTAAAAGAAATGGTGATATGGACAATGGAAAGAATGGCGCTAAATAAATATTCATAGTGTCCTCAAAGATCGAGGTTGGTTCTTAAACATGTGGTTATTTTCATCAATTCACATGAAATAAATTATATGGAAGTCAAAAGAAATTAATTAAATTAATAATGAAAGCTCCTACTTCTTCTTAAGATTATATTGAACTATTGAGGCTTCTAACATATTTCTTTGGTACTAAATACAATATGTCTTTCACATATATTTATTTTAATACAGTAACCAAGTATGTAATAGAATATTTACAATACTTAAGTTGTCTTCTCCATGAATCAAATAAAGGGTTATTGCTAAGTCAGTGGTGAGAAACATGTAACTTAAAATTTCCAAGAGAATTATTCTTGTTGATCAGGTTGTTATGTATAACCAAAACATTTATCTCACATTTCCTTTTGAAATAAAGATACATTATTCCATGTTCAGGAATGAATGTTGTTTTTGGTGTATCATACTGAACAAATAATTTATTGGTACTTGAATCATAAGCAATATATGAAGAATATAAAATTTAATACTTTTACCTAGTTGTGGTAAGATAATTATTTTTCATGAAAAAAAAAGTGGACATCAAGGATGTACCCAGTTTAGTATTTAGGCTCAGTAAAGCTAAAAAATTTCATTTTATTGATGTATTTAGTTTAGACAAATAAGCCTTTTGAAATAAAGGTATGCCAAAAAAATTTCAAAATTTTTTCATCTAGAGAGATATAAATATTCCAAAGATAATAAAGAGGTATATATATTTCATAAGATTCCATTTAAGTTGTTAAAAAATTCTAAAATGAAGTATTCATGGTCAGAAGATATGAGTTAATTTGGGCTGTCATGTCCAAGAATATATTGACCAAGCATTCACCAACAATGATAATATAGCATGGAGAAATTTCTAAACACACATTACCTTATTTACATCACAAAATTGTGGTTAATAAGGTATATATATTATAAGTCTTACACTTTAAAATTTATTAAAAAAATGTAGCATGGATAAATTCATAAATGCACATTTTATGCATCAAAATCATGATGTATCAATGATAAAACTTGTGGAAACATATATTATATTTCATAACATTCATTATAAATAATGGTGATATCCCATAACCACAAGACAATTATAATGAAAAATGGATAACATATGATACATAGTATGGTATAATTCTATAATGACAAATGAACATGTGTTTCAAGGAAAATAGTTTGTCAGGATATAAACAAACTTTCCTCAATCTAAACACTTAGTGCATCTAATTAATTATCCTAACAGTTGCTTAGGATATTACATAAATCCATTTGAATGAAAGGTTGTAGAAAATTGATAAACTAAATATATATATATAAAGGGTTCACATTTTTGTAAGATGTAGTGGGAGAAAGATTTCCTTGGGTTTAGTCAATTCCAAAGATGCACATGTATTTTGAATAGGAACTAGTTCCCCAAGTGCATGTGAAAAAATAATATTCTAGCAACACATACTGTGTTGGAAGGTTAGAACCACATTGATGGTTTTATTTTCACCATGGTTGATGAAACATTATTTATTGAGAATATTAATTCCTACAAGAAGTCAGTATATGAAAACAAGCCAAAATTGAATAGGTCAACAAAAATCCAATATTGGATTCCATGTGTCAAATTGAAAATGGGTTGTTATATTGAATATAGTGGTGGGTGTTCAAGTGAGTTGATACAAGTTTGGTACAAGTGTGGTACCAATAATGCTTGATTGGTTATACCAAGTCGATATACCTAAATTAGTTAGAACCTTACTTCTCATAGCTACATTCTATGATCATTTAATTTGGTATGGGATATCCTGGCCACTAATCATGAATTTTTTCTATACGATGCAACCAAAAAGTGTTTGTCACATCATAAAATTCTAATAGAGGTTTCAAGTTACTAATATCATGTTTAGGAATCAAGTAAGAAACATGATCATAGAATATTCATTTAGACTGAATGTTTTTCATGTGTCTACCAGAGTTTAGTTGCAGTATCCTAATTTTCCAAGTGAAATAACATCAACAACATATAGAAAAAATATTGGTCTTACAATTAGTTAATACTAGGTTAAAATTAAATTTAGAGTGATTGACTTGATGTAGAAACACATGTTATAGGGAACTAGATCTACTAAGGTATATTTACCAGTTTATTGTATCTAGTCAATCATACATATATGGATATAGTATTAAAACATACAAGTTTCAAATATTCAAGATGAGAATTGTTACTAATGTCACATGTAATATATATCTCCAACTATATATTCAATTGAATAGGAGGAGATTAAGTGGTGATTTTAGTTCCATGCGCTTCAGCGATGAATCAATCAGGTATTCCATGATATGTACAAAAAATTATATTTCCAATTTTTACATTATGGTAAGCAAATATCAGTTATTTCCTAATGAACTACAAGTAAAGCAGTAATTATTATCTGATTATATATAGGAAAGTATAAATGATATGTACCTCATATTTGGAGAATATAGGATACTAGTTCTTGTTGGGACACAAAGTAGTCTTTCTTTGTATATTTTTTATCTAATATAATAGTTAGGCTTAGTTGTTGAGTGATACTTGCTTATAAAAGATGTTGGTAGTCTTTCCAAGAAATTCTGAGTTTGTTTCAGCTTCGGAGGTAGCTAAGAACTAGTTATAAATTACAAAGATTTATTCTAGATCTTGTAATTTCACCTACCATGTAAAGTTTTATCAATGTTATAATTCTGTTACTAGTTATATCCAAGATGTCCTATTTTGACAGTGGAAAAATGTGATATACTCATGATTTCCAGCTCTTGAGAAGTTTAACTCAATGAGATGATTTCCCATATAGTAGAATATACCCACAATAGAAACGTGGAAGACCGAGCAACTAGAGTCATTTCTCAGTATAACCATGATCTTTATTATGTGATAGTTAACAAGGATCATTATCAAGTTGGATCTAGTTCAAGTGGGAGTGTTGTAATAGTTGGTTCCCCAGACCAAACATGAATGGTACTTTTGATTACCATATTGTAGAGACCCGAAGCTTAACGTACATGGAAATTACATTAATTTTTTGGAATACTTAGTACATATCAAAAACACACACACAAGGACTGTAATAGTTTAGTGTCTTTGGAAACTCACAATAGAATCTTCTAATCATGGTGAAAGATCTTCAACATCTCCCATAAAGATCTCCCTTTTTTTACCTAAAACCTTTCTTTATATCCTGTGGAAAAAACATAAAAGGGTGAGCTCAAATGCTCAGTAAGGGTAAACAAAAGAAATATCAATCACGTCATATTCATAAGAACATATCTTTTGGAAATCTTAACCTGAAAAAGAGATCATAATTTCATAACATGAGATAAATCATAGTAGTGAAATGTAATCCCAATAATCATAACATAAAACATGAAACTTTGTGGCATACACACATAATCATAGAGAATAATTTCTTATTAGTCAAGACTCATTGCCAAGACTATCTTAGTGGACAAAGTCCCTTTCTAAACCGAGTTCACTCCTCGTTTCTATCCTGTTTCACTGAACCGGTATAACCTACCATTCCAGCCATGTCTATCTCATGAGATATAAAATCTTTATCCAAAGCATTGTAGGGAGATATAGGTCCCACCCATCTCATAATGATACCATTCTTATGTGTGCCACAAAATCATAAATCATACATCATTGCGTAACCCATGTAATAAAATTGGGATTCTTAAACAACATGACATCATAAAACAATTCATATAAGATAAAGGAATTCATAAAAATAATTCCATCACAACATAATCAAATCAATGTAATAATAGGGATAGAAACAGAACCCTATATTAACTTAGATGGAAAATAATTTTGATAAAACACTTGAACTCCATTCTTGGGGAAAATATCCCTTCTACTTCAAAAACTCTTTCCTTTCCTAACATGTCAAATAATTTTAAACTAAAAGAAGTTGATTAAAAATAAACTTGAAAACTTGTAAAGAAAGCCTTTTGCAAATAATTTTTTAAAAATCCATTCATGTCGTATAAGTTAAAAAAACATTCTTCTCGTACTTTTGTCGGAAAAGTCAAAAGTACCTCGTACGAAAAACGACAAAAGATTCCTTTCATTTCTTTTACTAAAAACTCACCGAAGTGTAAAATTGAATATAAACTATTGTAGAAGGATATAAATATTACATATTGAGGAAACATTGATGTGGATGGTAAAATACACCCTAGTAAATTCCAAAGTATAAACAATCTCGAATAAAAATGAGATTGTGATATTTCCCTTACCTTAGGTCTGATTTGCTTCATAAGTGTCTAAACCTCCTGTATAATGATTTAAATAATGTTATTTAATTATTCCAGAATCATACTTATTTTTATGATATCATATATGGTAATATTCTTCGCTTCTTATTAGTAATATTTCATTTCTACTTGTTATTCTGGTGTTTATTGCTTTTTGTTCTTATGCGTGTTTTGTCGAATAAATTCTTATTCTTATCTTTAGGTTATAGATACCTAATTTCCAGAATGGTATTAGTGTAATATATATCATATTAATTCATTCAATTAATTTATATAATCATTATGAAATGAAGATCATGTAGAACGAGTCGCATCACATCGTGGAGACGGTATTCCGTACGTACGCACGAGTGATGATATTGTTCCTATGATCGTGGAATTTTATTAGAGTGTATGTATACTATTTCATAGTCAATATCACTTTATAATAGTCATATATAGTCTTTATTTACACCATTATACCCATCCAAGTAAGGTGGTGGTGGAAAATAAATTACACCACGGCGTGGAGACAGTATTCCATACGTACGCACGCGCGGTGATTTCTTTTTCCGTAGGATGGATAGATGGTGAAATAGGGTTGTTTCATACTTATAATAACATATCATTATGTGAGTGATACTTATGTTATTACTTAATAATGAGACAACTAAATAAGAAGAAGTGGAATAAGAAATAAATATGAAAGAATCGGTAACAGACATTACCTCTTCTATGAAGTGATTCTTTGAGACCTCCTTTTAGGGCACTAAAATTGGTCTTTGAAGAAGACCATAACCTCTAGGATGTTTCTAGGGAAGTGTAGAGGAGAAATTTTCAGGGGTTGGCCGAGCTTGAAGGCTCAAAGTGGTGTGAGGAAGAGGGGGAGGAGGTGCCCTTTTATAAGGGAGGAGAGGGGCACCTTTGGAATAACTAAAAATATTATTTTATTATAAAGTAAAATTCGGTTTTTAATAGCTTCAAATTGATATATTTAGAAGATAAGGTGGGTAGGGGTCGAAATAATCTCATCAAATAGAATTTAGACAAGTTTAGGTATCAATTTTAACCTTATCATTTAGATTTAACTTTAAGTTAGATAATTTAACTTTTACCGTGTCTTCTTGTTTTCTTACACTATAAGGTTAATAAACTTACCATATCAAGCCAAAAGATCCCCAAGTTGTTTATTATTACTACATATAACCATATCTATGTTATTTGGCCTAACCTTAGATTTTTAGTAAAAAAATAACAATTAATAATATAATATTTGTTTTAAAAACTATTTTATGTCAATTTTGACACTATTTAGTAATTGATTTTTCTGGAAATCATAAAAGAATTTTTAGTTATAAAAAAGTTAATTAAATCAATACTAACATGTCATATTAACCTATAAAATTAGTGTAATTCATAAAAAGTCTCAAATTACATTTATTTGGGTATTTATAACATCAATTATGTCAAACTTTCATTAATAAGATAATTACTGCATCATCTTTGTGTCATAAATAAAATAAATTATTTAATGACTAAAAATTACAAATAAAATACCATTATGTAGGAAATATTTTAATCTTTATAATTAGTATTTATAGTCGAATTTATCTTATTTATAACCCTATATTAAAAATTATTTACTTATTAAACATTGAATTTAACTATTTTCACCCTTCTTTAAATAAATTAATAATAAATGTCCTAATCTAATCCAAGTGGGCCTAAATGATCATATTTTATTCCTAAGGTTGTTTTTGGTCGAATTACACTTATCCAATAGAATCCAGACATGTGTTTGGATAATAATAATAACATTCTTACCCTTAATTACCCTATTTACTTTTAATAGTGGTAAAAAAAGTAAAAAGTTACTATTCACAAAAAATTATTTTCATCTCATTGAACCACATTTTACTTACTAACATCAACCATGTCTCTCGGATTTTTGAAATTCCACTCACAGAAGTGGTAAAATTATGTTTTATGAAAAGTTCATTTTTTTTAACTACCACTTAGTGGTTTCACTATTCATCAAACAAATGAAAGTTTCCAGAAAAATACCAAAACTTATGCCTAAGATATATTTGATATTATGAACTCAAAAATGATGTCTATTTTACCAAATTCAAAACATATCAGTTGCATTAATTAATTTAAAAATTAATTCTCGTCGTCAAAACAAATAGCGTGTTTTTAAAAGATAATAACTATCAAAAGATTGACACTTGTTTATGTCTGGTTTAAATGTGAAATTACATCCAATGAACAACATTGTATTAAACTGTAAAAATATATTCTAAATATACATTAAAACCACTCAAATTAATAATTAATCACTATTAATTATTTTGATTAAAAATGTTGTTCTTAATTAAAATTTAGTAATTTTCACTATTCATCAGAATATGAAAGTTATCTGAAACGTACCAAAATTTCACCCTGAGCTAATTTCGATATTCCGAATCCAAAAAATGAGGTCCATTTTGAAAAATAAAATTTACAAAATTTCAAAAAGTGGTTATTACTATTCATAACGGCTAGTTTTAATAATATTTTAATAGCATGTCATTGTTTACTGAAACTCGGTATTGCCTACGACGCAAGCTATCGAGGAAGGCCGAGATTGCGTGTAATGCAAGGCAAGTCGAGGATGCGTTTTGTGCAAGCTCCTTTTGGTGTAGCATAAAACACAATAAATTAATGAAATTAAAAAGAATATTTTTCATAAAATCTCAGGGTGTTACATTCTACCCCCCTTAAAATGAATTTCGCCCTCGAAATTCATCAAGGTTATAAATGGTTTACTACTCGAAAGTTTCTTTAATAGAAACCCACAACGTAAAAAGTAATACCAAAACCAATCTTTAAAAACAAAATTATGAAACGTAACGGTTACCCAAATAAACTAATCACTGGGTTTCCACATAGGTGAAAATATGGATATGGAAGAGAAATCTAACCACCATGTTCTGATGGAGAGTGGTAGAGAACATGGCTATGGAAAAGCGAGCAATCAAAAAGCCATAAATTTGTGACGATCTAAGGTACCATCTGATTCATCAGATATAATAGTACTATGACAACATTTTTGGTTTTCAAGATCATTTCCCTAAAGTTGATGAAATTGGAATTAGAAGAAATACTTTTGTGCTTTTGGTACAGTGTCACTGTTGGTTGTTCTTTGGAAAATTTCCACTTAATCTCTTAAATAAATGAAGTTGGATTTGTCATTCGTGAAGTGTTAGCAGATCATGTGATAGAATGATGGGTCATTCCATCTGTCTCAAACAAAAGGTTACAAAAGTTATCAAAAATACATAAGACCATCTATGGTGAGGTTAATCGTATATGATTCCAAAAATGAACTTATGCTTCATATATCATACCGCGTAATAAAATAAAACTAGTTTCTACTAACAGGGACTTCCTGTAGGTCAGTGGTAGGCGATAAAGGCCAGTCGCACTTCGGTTGTGGGTTCGATTCCCACAGCCTTGTCCGACGTGATGGGTTGTCGCCCATCCTGCAGGTTGTCCTTTTTCTAAAAGTACATTACTATAACATCCCATAGATAATATCAAAAAAAACTTATATCCTTAAACAATACTAACTTATTTTCCACATAATCCATTCCAATCTTTAGGCTTATCTAAAATACTTTCGTCCAAGATCATAGTATAAAGAAAATGATTACTTGAAATGTCACATAAAAATCACGTGAATTCCATCATTTATCCCCCATATATCATAAGATATATCCTGTTAGTCAAATTAGAAACATGTGAATACCTTAATCATGTATTCCCTTGAAGAATGAATACCCATTGAACCTTATTGAAAACATGAATGCTGTTAAAAGTTAACTCTTTCCATATACCAAAATCCTCAAAATTCTATATACTCAAACCATGATATCACTTAGTCTTTATATCAATCATGAGCTCATGAATACAATAAAACATCTCATTATCTTCTTATCCCTTAATTATGTGCATATCATCTACTTTCCAAAAATATCTGAATAACCTTTCATGGTCACTGGTACTATTCATCTTATACTTTCAAAACATAAGGAAAGACAACATTGTAACAATCCTTAGATGTCTCTTTATTCCATAGTACCATGAGATTACTTATACAACATTACACTTGATAAACATGTAATCATTCCACTACCTTCTTAAACCATTGACCCAGCTTCAACAATTCTTTCATCTCACATATCATTTGTAGTCTCTTCATCATCATCAACATAAATATTACCCATATTACCAGACTGATTCTCTTCATGAGACTTTCCTTTAGGGAATTGGTTTGCATAATGCTCGTACATTCCACATTTAAAACATTTAACCATTGTTGATGTCGTAGCAATACCATTATCCTTATCCATGGTGTTAACTGAACCTTTTTCTTTTCACTTACTGGCTTTATGTCATTCATTTACTCACCCAAAGCATCTTCCAGTTCCTTTGAAACATTGTCCTTGATGCCTCTTCCCACATGATTTACATAGGGAAATTGAACTTTCTTTCCTCTATGATCATCATGATACTCCATCTTTCTCTTATTAGCTGAGTCAGGAAACTTACCAAATTTGAGTTTATTGATTATATTATGAGATTGTTGATTCGGCATAATCATGATGTTTGGACTTCCAAATCCCATTTCATTTGGTTTCTCATGAAGAATATCATTCCATTGTCCATCATATCCTCCATTATCTTGAATCATCTTGTTTCCAGCAATTTTCTAAAACCCAAAAATAATAGTGTGAGAGGAAAAAATCATGCTAGGGAAAACAACATAATAAAGGAGGAGTACCTTCAATATTTAACATCTTGGGTTACTGTAATTCTAGTACTATAACCTATACTTATAATTAACCTTAGGGACATCCCTATACATACCTTAGAAATATCTCTAGGGATCTCACTAAAGTTATCGCATCCTAGTTTCCAAAGGTTGACTAAACCTTTCCTCTGATACCAACTGTAGAGACCCGAAGCTTAACGTACATGGACATTACATTACTTTTGCGGAATACTTAGTATATAACAAAAACACACACACAAGGACCGTAATAGTTTAGTGTCTTTGGAAACTCGGAATATAATCTTCTAATCGTGGAGAAAGATCTTCAACATCTCCCATAAAGATCTTCATTTTTTTACCTAAAACCTTTCTTTATATCATGGGGAAAAAACATAAAAGGGTGAGCTCAAATTCTCAGTAAGGGTAAACAAAAGAAATATCAATCATGTTATATTCATAAGAACATATCTTTTGGAAATCTTAACCTGCAAAAGAGTTCATAATTTCATAACATGAGATAAATCATAGTAGTGAAATGTAATCCCAATAATCATAACATAAAACATGATACTTTGTGGCATACACACATAATCATAGAGAATCATTTCTTATTAGTCAAGACTCATTGCCAAGACTATCTTAGTGGACAAAGTCCCTTTCTGAACCGAGTTCACTCCTCGTTTCAGTCCTGTTTCACTGAACCGGTATAACCTACCGTTCCAGCCATGTCTATGTCATGAGATATAAAATCTTTACCCAATGCATTGGAGGGAGATATAGGTCCCACCCATCTCATAATTATACCATTATTATGTGTGCCACAAAATCATAAATCATACATCAATGCGTAACCCATGTAATAAAAATGGGATTCTTAAACAACATGACATCATAAAACAATTCATATAAGAAAAAGGAATTCATAAAAATAATTCCATCACAACATAATCAAATCAATGTAATAATAGGGATAGAAACAGAACCCTATATTATCATATATGGAAAATAATTTTGATAAAACACTTGAACTCCATTCTTGAAGAAAAATATCCTTTCTACTTCAAAAACATTTTTCTTTCTTAACAAGTCATAAAATTTTAAAATAAAAGAAGTTGATTAAAAATAAACTTGAAAACTTGTAAAGAAAGCTTCTTGAAAATAATTTTTTAAAAATCCATTCATGCCGTATAAGTTAAAAAAACATTCTACTCGTACTTTTGTCGGAAAAGTCAAAAGTACATCGTACGAAAAATGACAAAAGATTCCTTTCATATCTTTTACTAAAAACTCACAGAAGGGTAAAATTTAATATAAACTATTGTAGAAGGATATAATTATTTTATATTGAGGAAAGATTTATGTGGATGGTAAAATACACCCCAGTAAATTCCAAACTATAAACAATCTCGGATAAAAATGAGATTGTGATATTTCCCATACCTTAGGTCTGATTTGCTTCGTAAGTGTCCGAACCTCCTGTATAATGATTTAAATAATGTTATTGAATTATTCCTGAATCATACATATTGTTATGATATCATATATGGTCATATTCTTAGCTTCTTATTAGTAATATTTCATTACTACTTGTTATTCGGGTGTTTATTACTTTTTGTTCTTATGCGTGTTTTGTTGAATAAATTCTTATTCTTCTCTTTAGGTTATAGATACCTAATTTCCAGAATGTTATTAGTGTAATATATATCATATTCATTCATTCAATTCATTTATATAATCATTATTAAATGCAGATCATGTGGAACGAGTCGCATCACATCGTGGAGACGGTATTCCGTACGTACGCACGAGTGATGATATCGTTCCTATGATCGTGGAATTGTATTGGAGTATATATATACTATTTCAGAATCCATATCACTTTATAATAGTCATATATAGTAATTATTTACACCATTATACCCATCCAAGTAAGGTGGTGGTGGAAAATAGATTACACCACGGCGTGGAGACGGTATTCCGTACGTAGCACGCGCGGTGATTTCTTTTTCCGTAGGATGGATAGATGGTGAAATAGGGTTGTTTCATACTTATAATAACATATCAGTATGTGAGTGATACTTATGTTATTACTTCATAATGAAACAACAAAATAAGAAGAAGTGGAAGAAGAAATAAAGATGAAAGAATCGGTAACAGACATTACCTCTTCTTTGAAGTGCTTCTTTGAGACCTCCTTTTAGGGCACTAAAATAGGTCTTTGAAGAAGACCAGAACCTCTAGGATGTTTCTAGGGAAGTGGATAGGAGAAATTGGCAGGGTTTGGCTGAGCTTGAAGGCTCAAAGTGGTGTGAGGAAGAGGGGGAGGAGGTTCCCTTTTATAAGGGAGGAGAGGGGCACCTTTGGAATAACTAAAAATATTATTTTATTATAAAGTCAAATTCGGTTTTTAATATCTCCAAATTGATATATTTCGAAGCTAAGGTGGGTAGGGGTCGAAATACTCTCATCCAATAGAATTTAGACAAGTTTAGGTATCAATTTTAACCTTATCATTTAGATTTAACTTTAAGTTAGATAATTTAACTTTTACCGTGTCTTCTTGTTTTCTTACACTATAAGGTTAATAAACTTACCATATCAAGCCAAACGAACCCCAAGTTGTTTATTATTAATATATATAACCTTATCTAAGTCATTGGACCGAACCTTATATTTTTAAGAATAATATAGCAATTAATAATATAATATTTGTTTTAAAAACTATTTATGTCAATTTTGACACTATTTAGTAATTGATTTTTCTGAAAATCATAACAGAATGATTAGTTAGAAAAAAGTTAATTAAATAAATACTAACATGTCATATTAATCTATAAAATTAGTTGAATTCATAAAAATTCTCAAATTACATTTATTTGGCTATTTAAAACATCAATTATGTCAATATTTCATTAATAAGATAATTACTACATCATCTTTGTGTAATACATAAATTATATTATTTAATGTCTAAAATTTACAAATAAAATACCATTATGTAGGAAATATTTTTAGCTTTCTAATGAGTATTTATAGTCGAATTTATCTTATGTATAACCCCATATTAAAAATGATTTACTTATTAAACTTTTATTTTAACTATTTTAACCCTTCTTTAAATAAATTAATAATAAATGTCCTAATCTAATCCAAGTGGGCCTAAATGATCATATTTTATTCCTATGGTTGTTTTTGGTCTAATTACACTTATCCAATAGAATTAGGACATGTGTTAGTGTAATAATAATAAAAATGTTACCCTTAATTACCCTATTTACTTTTAACCGTGGTAAAAAAATGTAAAAAGTTACTATTCACCAAAAATTATTTTCATCCCATTGAACCACATTTTACTTAACAAAATCAACCGTGTCTCTCGGATTTTTGAAATTCCACTCACAGAAGCGGTAAAATTAATTTTTATGAAAAATTCATTTTTTTAACTACCACTTAGTGGTTTCACTATTCATCAAAAAAATGAAAGTTTCCAGAAAAATACCAAACATTAGGCCTAAGCTATATTTGATATTATGAACTCAAAAGTGATGTCTATTTTACCAAATTCAAAACATATCAGTTGCCTTAATTAATTTAAAAATTAATTCCCGTCGTCAAAACAAATAGTGTGTTTTTAAAAGATAATAACTATCAAAAGATTGACACTTGTTTATGTCTGGTTTAAATGTGAAATTACATCCAATGAACAACATTGTATTAAACTGTAAAAATATATTCTGAATATACTTTAAAACCACTCAAATTAATAATTAATCACTATTAATTATTTTGATTAAAAAAGTTGTTTTTAATTAAAATTTAGTAATTTTCACTATTCATCAGAATATGAAAGTTATCCGAAACGTACCAAAATTTCACCCTGAGCTAATTTCGATATTCTGAATCCAAAAAATGAAGTCCATTTTGAAAAATAAAATTTACAAAATTTCAAAAAGTGGTTATTACTATTCATAACGGCTTGTTTTAATAATATTTTAATAGCATATCACTGTTTAGTGAAACTCGGTATTGTGTACGACGCAAGCTATCGAGGAAGGCCGTGATTGCGTGTAATGCAAGGCAAGTCAAGGATGTGTTTTGTGCAAGCTCCTTTTGGTGTAGCGTACAACACAAGACATTAATGAAATTAAAAAGAATATTTTTCATAAAATCTCGGGGTGTTACACATATTATGAATACAGTTATATATACGTGATGTTTTATTACTATTATAGTGTGTATATTTCTATGTCCACAATTTAGTGGTGATTTTTATTGATTAATTATCATATCAAAAGGTTATAGTAGAACCCAAGCTATAATTAAAGCATAAAGATACTATGGAATTAATCTTTAACAAAGTTCATTTTGTATAGATACGTTTTACTAACTGAACATAGTTGATGCTTGACTGTCAGGTGTCGGGGAATGATAAACAACGACAATTCTTGTCATGAAGTTCACAATTGGTGATCTTTAGTAATGAGATCATGAGGATAGACCCACAAATAGGAACACTGCATGTTCTGTCTGTCATTGGTTGATCCTGTCAATAGACATATGTATTTGTCTCCGGACATGAGATCATTATCAATGTGTTCCATTTGTTCATGTACTTTAATGAAAGTAAAAAAATCATGATATTGAAATTGTGTTGAGGTATCTTGTGTTGGGTACTTCGTTGGTGGTATAAAATTGGTTAAATGGTCAAGAATAAATTTATCGCTTCAAATTGAGAAAGTTTTATATCTTGACAATTAATAATAAATATGGTAGTAAATTCATAAATCCTTGTCCAAGGATATCTAGGGTAAATATATCTAGTTAAACCAAAAAATAATAAATCAAGAAAAGGTAAATAACACATGTGTGCATCCTACTTTATGAGATGTCTAAATAAAAAGATATTATATTACACTATCTGTGTTTGTATCTTGGTAGTTGTTTCGATGACATTCCTTATCTCTTGAGGGGCCTTGGTGGCTTGTTATACTCAATGATTAGTCTATGAATTTTATTCAATGCTATCGAGGTAAGTTCCTAGAGGTTCACACACAATAGTGTATTCAATAATATTCCATATTCAGTTGAATAGGAATATTGGATATGGTAGGCCCCACCATGGGGTCCGAGTGTTTTCTACGTTATAGATCACTGAAAAATAAATAAATAAATTATTATTTAAGTAAATAATAATTGGTTTGATTTTATTTATAGTATTTACAAGATAAAAAATATAAGGAATAAAATTGATCGAATGAATATTATTTTGATATTACAAGTTTATTTAATATTAAGAGGGAATGATGAGTTGAGTTAAATGACTCAGTTTTGTCATGTAATTTATTTTAAATATATTACAAATATGTGATAAAATGATAAATAATATTATAAAATAGTATATTTTGTCATGTTTATTTATTTATTGGATGTTATATAAACAGTGATTGGGGAACCCTACTGGGTATTTTGGACATCCACTATAAATATGTTGAGATATGATAATTCTTATAACTATTCATGGTTAATTTTTTAGATACTCTCTATCCTCCTTCTTACTATAGAGAGAATATCTTGATCCAGGTGTTTGGATCAAGTTGTCCCTCATTAATCAAAGGCATATCGATGCAGTGATTGTCGAGGCATTGAAGGTGTCATCGGATCTTCGTGCTAACACTAGGAATTCAATGATCGACACTCCCGCAGATTTTTGAAGCATGTGCGGATGATATAGAGGTATCCTACTTTGGATACTTTAAGATAAAATCATCATACATGAGTTCGAGTCAAGTGTGGATTCAGATCTATATAGGTATGTTTTCTATTTAAATGAACCTTGAATATTTTAAACAAATATTCCTTGAATTATTATTTTCATGTATTTACTTTAAAACATGTAAATACATTTAATAAATAAATTCATTGATAATTATTATTAACTTTAATAATATTAATGTATTTATCACTTTGGTTATTGTATCTCCATGGAAAAATCTCGAACCCCAGTGGTAGGTCCCACCATATCTAATATACTTATTCACCTGAATATGGTAGATTATTGAATATGTTGTTGTTTGTGACTCTCTAGGCCCTTATATAGATAGTAGTGAAAATTACTCAGAGACTAGGATGTGGATATAGAAACCCATCATAAACTCTAAGGAGATAAGTATTTCCACAGCAGAGACAACTAACCTTTGAACACGCACTATATAATATAATCTATTTGTCATTAATATCACATAATGTAGGATGCACACCCATATAATCATCCTTAATTTATTTATTTTTTATTGATAGAACTAGATGAATTTACCCTCAACATCTGTGGACATGATATTATGAGAGAACTGCCATCCTGATCAACATGTCTAGAGATATTTAAGTTCCTTAACCTAGAAGTCACAAATCATTTCATAATCATTCAACCAATTTCATATCAGCAATGACATACACAACATAAGATACCTCTCCATGATTTCATTACCATGCTTTTCTCCTTACATCAAATTCCGTGATCAAATGGAACACATTGCGAATGATCTCAAGTTAGGAGAACATTACACATGTTTATAGATAGAAACATCCAATAACACCCTAAACATGTCATGTTCTTGTTGGTTGGTCTTTCCTCATGATTTCACAACTAGAGATCCCCAAGTGCGAACTTCATGAGAAGAACTATCAATGATTATGAGCCCCAAGAACATGATTTTAAAATATCTACTATGTCAAATCATTATGAGTTATCTAGACCATAGGAAATGTTTAAGATTAATTTCATAGTATCTTAAGGCACTCATTAAATCATAAAATCTAATATAAACATTTGATACGACAATTAATCTATGGAAATTACTGTTTCAGTAGTGGATGTATAAATGTATACACTATAATGGTAAGAATATATCATTTATATCTTACATACATACATGATATTTTATTCAAAAGTACTGAATAGTTGGGTCTAGGGTGATCGCTATTAAAACATTAAAATGCGGGATCCTTGGATTGTTCTCAATTATAAATTCTTGTTGTAACAATGTTACCAACAATAGGGATAATAATGGGTCCCTGGGGTTGAAAACAAGAGATTATACAAGCACACATAATCCATGTCTCTCTCCCTGACTCCACAACGACGAATTTATCCTTTTCTACTAAAAGGAGAGGAGAGAATGTACCCTTACAGAGTCCCTCATTGAGTAATCCTCTAGTAATTCTTATAAGATGTGGAATTCCTCTAACCTTCCATATCCCATTCCTCATCAACTAGTAGATGATGAAGATTGTGTATATTTCCAAATATTCCACTTCCTATTATTTCTCACACTGAGCTTGTCTCATGTGGGCTTAGAGGTTTCTGATGATATTTTCATCAACAAGATTAAATAATTTTCTCAATAGAGATTTCTTTTCTGGATATTCCCCTCTTATTGACATAGGCCTTATTTTTAGTATAATCCCCTAACCCGTTATCACCACCTTAAAGTCCCAAATTCAAAATGTGGTAACCTAGTTGGCCTCCTACTAGGTGTAAGCCCCAAAACCATGTCACCAACCTCTCAAAGGTATGTATTCCATGTAAGAAAAATATTTGAAGGGACATATTATAGATGAAGTGAACCACTAGGGCCTCCTCAAAAGGTTTAATCTATGACCTTTTAGACTATGTGGGATATTATTTCTATCCAAAAGCGATACATAGGAAGCCTCTCTGAAGTTCAAAACCAAAACCTCAATCAACCATAATCTTCTTTGGCCCATATTCCCGGTAGGGTCATATCCAACTCATATGTTCATATTTCTTTTGATCCCTTTTCATCACCATATTTATTGGGAGAAATTCTCAGTTAGATCATTACCCCACCAAGGAGTCCACATCCCATCCAGGTCCCTCAGTCCACTTCTATATAAATCATTCACCATCCATTTCTTGGAACCTTCTACCTAGATGTCCTTGTCATACAAAATTAAGCTGAATGGATTGGTTCTCAGTGCATGAACTTAAAAGATATTATGTGTCCCATTAAGTGGAACTGGACTATGTGGGTTCTGATTCCTTTCATATGGATATGTAGGAAGACCTTTTCATGGGCTTGATCCCAAAACACACAAAAACACTTTTCTTTATTTATGATGATAAAATATATAGTACCCTGATGTGTGCCTATAAACTAGAATTATGATTATAAACAACATAAGAATCTCTAATCTATGAACAAAGGGTATGTTTGATGGAGAGACTTAGATACATACAGATGCCTCTATTTACAAATAACTATGAATACATAAAATGATTATAACTCCAATGCATGATAATAGATTATTGTTAATATAAGGGTCTCTTGATCTATAGTTTGTACTTAATAAAGGATTCACCAATATGACTGAGTGAAAATTAACTTTTTTATTATATAAAACACTTTTAAAGAAAAAGTGAGAAACCATAGTACAAGCACTAATAGAAATAAAGGAATCGTTAATGGACAACTTAAGTATATTTCATTTGACCTTCCTACATAATTTCCAAGAAATAGTACTAACCTAATAGTTTAGATCATCTTTCAAAAGTTCTTTGAACCGATCTGCCATCTTGTCCCAAGATTGGATACACTCCCCTTGACTAATATTCCCAGCATTGAATCCCTTGATAAATATTAGATCTTATTTTTCAATCCAGTTAATTTTCTCCTCATTGGTAACCACCCTTAATGACCTTTCCGTCATCTTGTCAGATTCTTTTTAATAGCCTTAATTTTCAAAATTGATTCAACAATTTCTTCTTTGAAGTGCATGAGCAACTCCCCGGATGAGTCTCTGACCACACCAAGCTCCTTCTTCTATCCAGAATAAACCTTAGAAGGAGGAACACTTCCCTTAAATTTATTTGTTGATCTGGTCTCCCTCAGTGGAGGTAGAAAAGAATAATCCTTCGTCACTTTATGAGTACCCCTCTGGTTCTTGTTGTGTCTCAGACTTGAAAGAAAATCACTTTTGGTGTCTCCTTCTATATCTCGTGATGAGTACTCAGAGTCCTCATCACTATACATGGTCCTTGAGGCCCCCTGGTGATCCATTCAAGGCATTAACGGGTCAACTTTAACCACCTAAACTATATTCTCATTCATCAACCCTTCAAAACTATTGCTCAGTGCAATAGAAGCCACCTCCTCACACTGCAGCACTTTACAACCAGATGAGTTGACCTCCCTTGGTGACAAAGAGGCCTTAGACGGGCCCATTTCAAAGGTACTGGTCCCTGAGAACACTTCCTAAGCATAAGAAATAGCCATAGGAGTCATGTAGCCTCCTTCATCTACCATGTCTGAGTCCATAATAATGAGACCACTATCAAGCCACACCTTCTCCATAGCAGGACCATCTAGCCTCAATGGAGAAGGCATAGGGGGTTGGGTTACTCCCAAATCATTCCTCAAGCAACCTAAGATGTCATACACTAAAGGATTCACTTCCTGTGATCCACGCTTGATATCTGTTGCTGATTTAGACTCAGTGTCCACTCCCACTAACTTTTTTCTAGACAAGGACGCCTCCATACCCACCTCTGTAACCTTATAATTGTCTACACCCATCTACCTGGTGGGATTCAAAGAACCTCTTCTATAGGATTATAATTAATGACCCATACTCTTATAGACAACACAAAATATCGGGCCATGATTTGTAAACCACATGCTTCTCATATCGAAACTCTTCACCTACTGTGATCCAAGAATTATCGAATGTAACTCTTGAAACATCCACCTCCACACAAACTTGTGGGTTAATAGGATGAAAAATTTCTTTAGCACAACTATTCAAACACAAATATCAACTCACTATGTTACCGTGTATCCTAATCACACAAGGGTTTTGATATAGTAGAGGAAGGTGATGCACTCACTATTGGATATATGATCTATACCAACGGTTTTGGACAAACTGTAGGTATAGGGGGGGACCTATACCAATGGTTTGGCCAAACCGTTGGTATAGGTTCACTAATTTGGACCAATAACAACAGTGTAGAGACCCATACTTGATGTACATAGTCATGACATTAATTTTTCATAATACTTAATACATTACAAAAATAGATGCCCAAAGACTGTATTAGTTTAGTGTCTTTGTTAAATCAGAACATAATCTTCTAATCATGGTGAAAGATCTTCAACATCTCACATAAATATCTTCCCATTTTGTTTTCTTACCTAAAACCTTTATCTATATCCTAGGGAAAAGAAAACATAAAAAGTTTGAGCTCAAATTCTCAGTAAGGGTAAACATGGAGAACATAAAAACAATGCATAAACATTTGAACGTAAAAACATAATCATAATCAATGTCATAAATCTTGGCAGTACAAAAGGCATAGATCGTAAAGGAACATTAATCATGATAAAATATCATGGGAATAAAACATGTAATTGTGTAAAACCATTAATCACATGTTATGATTTCCATAGTATCCAAGGTACTGTTTCCAAGACCATCATAGTGGACAAATTTCATTACTGAACTAGGTTTTACTTGTCATTCCAGTCATGTATTATTGAACCGAATTCACTTGCTATTCTAGCCACGTCTATCTCATGAGATATAAATCTTTTCCCAATGAATTGGAGGGAGATATAGTTCCCATCCATCTCATAATGAAATCATTCTTACTTGTTCCATAAAATAAATATAAATCATTCATCACAACCCAAACAATAAAATGGGTTTCATAAACATCATCCCATCATAACATAATCCATATAAAACAAATGGATATCATTTCATCATAAGAAGAATAAAACCATGGAAATAATAGATACATTATACTTGAAACATAATTATACTAAATAATGTCATCTTAGATGGAAAATAATTTTGACAAAACACTTGAAACGAATTCTCGAGGAAAATATCATTTCTTCTTCAAATTAATTTTCATTTCACAAAATGCCATTAAATTTTAAAAGAAAAGGATTTTTTTGAAAATAATCATGAGATATTTTAAAGGAAGATTCCTGAAAATTAGGCGTTATGAAACCTTAAAAATCCATCCATTTTGCACAAGTTAAAGAAACATTCTCCTTGTACTTTTGCCGGAAAAGTCAAAAAGTTCCTCATATAGAAAATAAAAAAAGATTCTTTCCATAACTCAATTTAAAAGTCAAAGTGGGGTAAAAATGACTTTAAAAATACATGTTAAAATATTAAACACTTTATGAAAAACATTTTTGTAGACATGGATGAAAATATAACCCCAGTAAATACTTATGTATAAGCAATCTTTGATAAAAAAAAATTCTAAAATTATCCCTTACCTTATGTACAATTCCATCCATATGTGTCTGAGAATATTTTATAGTGGGTTTAAACATATTATTATCTTATAACAGAATCATAATAATATTTATGATATCATATATGATTCACTTATGACTTTATATTAACCGTTCATTTGTCAATTCCATGTTAAAGCAGTGTTTTGGGTAAAATCGTTTCATTTATTGTATGTGTTTGGGCTTGATTTATTTATATTATTATTTCTTATATCATAATTTACTTACTTCCAGAATTTAAATCATGATTTCTATATCATATATATTCTTTATATATATATAATAGAAAGATAAATGAAATGAAATACACCATTCATGGAGACAGTAGGCCGTACGTACGCATGAACACTGTTTTCCTTTCCCTATTGACTTGAATGGAAGTAAGTAGATGAAATATATTAGTATATACATAAATCCATTATCTTAATTATGTCATATATTTCATTGTTATACATTATATATACTTTATAATCATTCTTGAATGGTTAACATGGAGAATGAATCTCATCGCGTCGTGGAGACGGTAATCCGTGCGTTCGCATGAGCAATGATATTGTTCACATAATTATTGAATGGAATTGGAGTGGATGATATAATATCTCAGAATTAGTATCATGTTATAATAATAATATATAATTATTCTTTACACCATTATACCCATCCAAGTACGGTGGTGGTAGAAAAACATATTACACCACAGCATGGAGACGGTATTCTGTACGTACGCACGTGCGGTGATATCATTTTTCATAGGATGGATAGAAGGTGATATAGGGTTGTTTAATATTTATAATAACATATCAGTCTATAAGTAATACTAATGTTATTACTTTTTAATGAAAAAACTAAAGAAGAGGAATTAGAAGAAGAATGAAACTTGAAAGAATCCGTAGGAGAGATTACCTCTTCTTCAACGTGCCTCTTCTAAACTTCTTATTAGGGAACTGTAGTTGGTGTTTTGAGGAGACCAGAACCTCTATGATATAACTAGAGAGGTTGAGAAGAGATATTTGCAGAGTTTGGTCGAGATTGAAGGCTCAAAATTGTGTAATATGAATAGTAATGATATAAAATTCAAAATGTAGTTAATACTATTCACAATGGCTAGTTCATAATAAAATTATAACAATATATTGTTGTTTAGTGAAACCCGGTATTGCGTACTACATACGCTATCGAAGAAGGTCATGATTTCATGTAATGTATGCCAAGTCAGGACTGCGTGTAGTGCAAGATCCCTCTGGTGTTGCGTATAACATAATCAAAACTTATTTCGTTTATACATTAAACAAAATCTATACTTAATGTTACATAGAATAATTTCCACAAAACGAACATGAAATTGTGTGTAACATGATCCAATAATAGTGTTGCGTATATTGCAAGCTAATATGGTGTTGTGTATAGTAAACGCTAATCTTGGTGTAGTGTACAATAGAGGACATCAAAGAAATTAAAAAGTGTATATCTCATAAAATCTCAGGGTTTTACATTCTACCCCCCTTAAAATGAATTTCACCCTCAAAATTTTTCAGGGTTATAAAGAGTTTACTACTTGAAAGTTTCATTCATTGCAACATACATCGTAAAAATGAATACTAAAAATTAATTTTAAAAAGTGAATTTTGAAACATAACAGTTACCCAAATTAACTCATCACTGGGTTTCCACATTAGAGAACATAGGTGAAAATATGGATATATAAGAGAAATATAACCATCAACCTATGATGAAGTGTGGTAGAGGACATGGCTATGAAAAATACAACAATCACAAAGCCATAAATTTTTAATGATCTAAGGTTCCATCTGATTCATCAGATATGAGGTCACTAAGACAACCTTTTTAGTTTTCAAGATCATTTCCCAAATGTTGAAGAATTTTTGAAAAATTAATACTTACTTGATTTTGGTACAATCTCACCGTTGCTCGTGCCTTGAACAATTTCCACTCCATCTCTTAATGAAATGAAGTTGAATTTGTCTTTCGTAAATTGTTAGCAGATCATGCGATAGAATTATAGGTCATTCCATCTATCTTAAACATAAGTTTAGGAAAAGTTATATGCCTAAGTCCATCTATGGTGAGATTTATTGTATATAGTTTCAAAAATGGACTTATACATCATCTATCATCCTACTTAATATAATGAAACTAGTTTCCACTACCCAGTGACTTCATGTAGGCCAGTGGTAGGTGATAAAGGCCTATCACACTTCGGTTGTGGGTTCAATTCCCACAATCTTGTCTCACGCGATGGGTTGTTGCCCATACTATAGGTTGTCCTTTTTCTAAAACAACACTATTATAACATTCCCGAAGTAATATCAAAAAAAAGTTCTAGCCTTAAACAATACTATCTAATGTTCAACTTAATCCATTCCAACCTTGAGACTTATCCAAAATACTTCTTTCCAAACTCATAGTATAAAGAGAACGATTACTAAAAAGGTCATATAAAAAGCATGTGAAACCATCATTTATCCCTCATTTATGACAAGATATATCTTGTTGGTCACATTACAAACATTTGAATACCTTAATCATGTATTCTCTTGAAACATGAGTTACCATAGAACTTTAGTGAAAACATGAATGTTGTCAAAAGTTAACTCTTTCCACATTCCAAAATCCGAAAAATACTATATACTCAAACCATGATATCACTTTTTCCTTATATCAATCACGAGCTCATTAATAATATCCAACATATTATTTTCTCCTTATCCCTTCATTATGCTGATATCATCTGATTTCCAAAAATATCTGATTAACCATTCATGGTTACCGGTACCATTTAACGTGTACTTTCAAATACTCAAGGAAACATGATAGTGTAACAATCCTTAGATGTTTATTTATTCCATAGTACCATTAAATTTCCTATAAAACATTACTCTTGATAAACATAAAATCATTCTGCTACCTTCTTAAACCATCAACTGAGATTCATCATTTTATTCCTTGACACTTCTTTCATATCATATATCATTTGTAGTCTCCTCATCATCATTGACATAAATTCTACCCATAGGACCATGCTGATTCTCTTCATGAGACTTTCCCTTAGGGCATTGGTTTGCATAATGCCCGTACATTCAACATTTAAAACATTTAACTGTTGTTGATGTCTTAGTAATACCATTATCCTTTTCCATAGTGTTAACTGAACCCTTTCTTTTTAAATTACTGACCTTGTGTCCTTATTTTCCACACCCAAATCATCTTCTAGTTCCTTTGAAACATTCTCCTTGATGTCTCTTCCCACATGATTCACATGAGAAAATTTGAATTTTCTTTCCTCTATGATCATCATGAAACTCCTTCTTTCTCTTATTAACTGAGTCAGGAAACTTACCAAAGTTGAGATTATTGATCATATTATGAGATTGCTGATTAGGCATAATAATGATGTTCGCCTTCCAAATCCCATTTCAGTTCCTTGATAATGAATAATATCATTCCATTTTCCATAATATTCTCCATTAACATGAATCTTCCGGTTTCCAGCCATTTTCCAAAACCCAAAAAGAATAGTGTGAGAGGAAAAATCATGCTAGGAAAACAACATAATATAGGGGAGTAATTTTAATATCTAACATAATAGGCTTAATCCTAGGTTATTCATGATCGTTATCATAATTCTAGGACTATAACCTATACTTATACTTAACCTTTGGAACATCCCTAGACATACCTTAGAAAAATATATAGGGATCTCACTAAAGTTTTCGGATCCTAGTTTGCAACGGTTAACTATAACTTCACTCTGATACCATCTGTAGAGACCCATACATGACATATATAGACATTACATTACTTTTGTGGAATACTTAATACTTTGCAAAAACATATTCCCAATGACCGTATTAGTTTAGTGTCTTTGGAAACTTGGAACATAATCTTCTATTCATGGTGAAAGATCTTCAACATCTCCTATAAATATCTTCCCCTTTTGTTTTCTTACCTAAAAACTTTATCTATATCCTGGGAAAAATAAAACATAAAAAGGGTGAGCTCAAATGCTCAGTAAGGGTAAACATGGAGAACATAAAAACAATCCATAAACATTAGAATGTAAAAATATTAACATAAGAAAAAATATAAATCTTGGAAGTACATAAGGCATTGATCATAATGGAACATTAATCATGACAAAATATCACAGGAATAAAAAAATTAATTATGGAAAACCATTAATCACATGTTATTATTTCCATATTAGCCAAGGCATTGTTTCCAAGACCATCATAGAGGAAAAAGTCCATTAATGAACCAGGTTTTACTTTCCATTACAGCCCTATATTGCTGAACCTGATTCACTTGCCATTCTAGCCATGTATATCTCATGAGATATAAATATTTACCCAATGCATTGGAGGGAGATATAGGTACCTCCCCTCTCATAATGAAATCATTCTTACTTGTTCCAAAAAATAAACATAAATCATTCATCATAACCCAAAGAATAAAATGGGTTTCATAAACATCATTCCATCATAACATAATACATGTAAAACAAATGGATATCAATTCATCATAAGAATAATAAAACCATTGAAATAATATAGACATTATTCTTGAAACATAATGATATTATATAATGACATCGTAGATGGAAAATAATTTTAACAAAACACTTGAAACCAATTATTGTGGAAAATATCCTTTCTTCTTCAAAATCATCTTCTTTTCAAAAAATTCCATTCAATTTTATAAGAAAAGAATTTTTTTAAAAATAATCATGAAATATTGTAGAGTAACCATCATGAAAATTAGGAATTATTAAACCATAAAAATCCATTCATTCCTTATAAGTTAAAAAAACATTCTCCTTGTACTTTTGTCGGAAAAGTCAAAAAGTTCCTTGTATGGTAAATAAAAGAAATATTATGTCCATAAAACAATGTAAAAGTCAAATAGGGGTAAAAATGACTTTAAAAATACATGGAATAAAATTACACACTTTATTAAAAACATATTTATGGACATGGATGAAAATATAACCCGAGTAAATACTTCTGTATAAGAAATCTCAGATAAAAATGAGATTTTCAAAATTATCCCTTACCTTATGTCCAATTTCTTCTGTATGGGTCCGAGACTCCTGTATAGTGGGTTTAAACATATTATTATCTTTTAACAGGATCATAATAATATTTATGATATCATATATCATTAACTTATGACTTTATATTAACCGTTCATTTGTCAATTCCATGTTAAAGTAGTGTTTTGGGTAAAATCGTTTCATTTATCGTACGTGTTTGGACTTGTTATGCTTGGTATTATTATTACTTATATAATTATTTACATAATTCTAGAATGTAAATCTTCATTTATATATCATATATATTCATTAAATATATATATATAATAGATATATAGATGAAATGAAATACACCGTTCATGGAGATGGTAGGTCGTATGTATGCATGAATGTTGTTTTCCTTTCCTTATTGACTTGAATGGAAATAAGTAGATGACGTATATATGTATCTACATAAATAAAATATCTTTATTATGTCATATATTTCATTGTTATTTATTATATATACTTTATAATCCTTCTTGAATGGTTAACATGGAGAATGAATCTCATCGCGTCGTGGAGACGGTAATCCGTACGTACGCACGAGCGATGATATTGTTCCCATAATTATTGAATGGAATTTGAGTGGATGATATAATATCTCATAATTTGTATGATTTTATAATAATCATATATAGTTATTCTTTACACCATTATACCCATCCAAGTAAGGTTGTGGTAGAAAAACATATTACACCACGGCATGGAGACGGTATTCTGTAAGTATGCATGCGCGGTGATTTCATTTTTCCTAGGATGGATAGAAGGTGAAATAGGGTTGTTTCATATTTATAATAAAATATAATTATATAATTAATACTTATGTTATTACTTTATAATTAAACAACTAAATAAGAGGAAGTAGAAGAATAATGAAACTTGAAAGAATCGGTAGAAGAGATTACCTCTTCTTTGACGTGCCTATTTTAAACTTCCTCTTAGGGAAGTAGAGTTGGTATTTTGAGAAGACCAGAACCTCTATGATATAACTAGATAGGTTGAGAAGAGAAATTGGTAGGGTTTGGCTGAGCTTGAAGGCTCAAAATTGTGTAAGATGAATACTGATGTTATAAAATTCAAGATGTAGTTATTATTATTCATAACAGCTAGTTCATAATAATATTATAACAATATATCATTGTTTAGTGAAACCTGGTATTGCGTACTACACACGCTATCAAGGAAGGTCACAATTTCATGTAATGCAATCCAAGTTAGGGCTATGTGTAGTGCAATCTCCCTTTGGTGTTGCATATAACATAATCAAAACTTATCTCATTTATACATTAAACAAAATCTATACTTAATGTTGCATAGAATAATTTCCACAAAACGAACATGAAATTGTGTGTAACACAGGCCAAGAATAGTGTTTCATATACTGAAAGTTAATATGATGTTGCATATAGTACACGCTAATCTTGGTGTAGTGTACAATAGAAGACATCAAAGAAATTAAAAAGAATATATCTCATAAAATCATGGGGTGTTACAAAAGGTCTACCCAAAACCGTTGGTATAGGCCCAAGACCCTATAACAGAGGTTTATCCAGAACCATTGGTATAGGTACCAAAATCAAAGAACCAATACAAATGGTTCTCAAAACCACTAGTATAGGTCTATACCAATGTTTTTGAGAAACATTGGTATAGGTACATTTATTTTTAATGGAATCCTCTTACAGGGGACATTAAATAAATCAAAATTAAAATACTTATGATAATACATATATATATTTATGAAATTATTTTCCCAAAAGTAAGTTAGGTTTTTGGTTAGGTTGTTCAATCACAAACGTAAGGTGCTGGGATCAAAACCAACCGGATGATTATTTTTTGAATTACATATACCAACGGTTTATGGAACCGTTGGTATATATTTTCATATTACTTATACCAATGGTTTTCAAAACCATTGGTATAGGTCTGTACCAGCGGTTTTCCCAAAACCTTAGGTATAGACCTATCCTCATGGCTTGCGTGGAAACAATTTAGAGGCTTATACCATCGGTTCTGAACTATTGGTATAGGGTATTTTTCCAGTAGTTGCTGCTTTGAATAAGGAATTTCCACTTGGATTAATATCTATAAAATGGTTTTTTTGGATGGTTTGTGCGTGGATTTCACAAGTTTGATGTTTCTTAATATGATTTTCAATCACCAAATGATAAAGCAAAAAGTCTAGAAATTTTGGAGATTCATAAGGTAATTAGAGGCTTTTTCACCCTTTTCCCCTGACTATACAAGATTGGAGTCACCCGGCTCATGCAACAAGACATGAAGGACAATAGATTATTAAAATTTAAAAGATAAAGGCATAATAAATGACTGTAACACATTTATACAAACTATGTTAAAACCTTTTGAGAGAATATTTCATTGACAGAGAGGTCTGCACGGTTAGCACATAGCTTACAAAAAACTATGCGGCCCTTTAGAGAAACCGTGTGAGACATGAACATATGGATAGAGACGTCCACATGGTTGGCGCATGGCTTACCCAAACCGTACATCCAATTCAGGAAAACTATGAGGCCTTGAGGATTTGAGATAGATACTTCCACACGGTTGGTGCACGACCTACCAAACCATGCGCCCAAATCCATGTGGACCATTGCATCCTTCTCTATTTATCTTTTTCAATTTTCACCTAATCCTTGACTCAGGGTTCCTCTTTCTACCTACTTTTGGACAACTGAAAAAATGTCATTTCTAACTAAGAAGACCATAGGGCTGAGCCTAGATAAGAACAAGATTCGACAGAGGAGAAGATAGCGGGTTGGGAACTATGTTTTTTATGAGAGGAAGGTTTTGGGAACTTGTTCTCTGTATTTTTGTTATTCTTTTGATTCTTCTATTTTCTATTGTATTGAACTCTCTTATGAATTTTACTAAGATTATTATCCTTTTCATTATGAGTAGCTTACCCCCCCCCCATGTTTGGTCTAGGAAATATGTGGGTTCGTTAGAACCAATTTTTATATTATTGTGTTTTTTCATCGTCTCTCACCTAATTCTCCCATCTTCCGTGTTTTATTTCACTGGAAACCCCATATCGGACCAATAATGGAGTTTCCAAGGATCTTTGGGAGAATTAAGAAAAATATATTCTTGAACATTGGATATACTTGTCGTTTATAGAGGGTGGTTCCTAAATTAAGAGTTGGTAAAAATCAATTTCCAGACCAAGGGATTGATTTCTACCGACTTAATTAGAACTCATCAGACCAAGGGAGTTCCAGCACAAATGAAACCAAGAAATGTGGGTTATTATAAACAACAAAACACAATAGAGAATAACATTTAACATCCAACATAAATGTCCATCCCCGACACATTTTTATCATTATCCATTAAAATCAAGTTTAAAGTAATCTTAGATTTTGAAGTTAATTCTTAGTGAGTTTGAGAAGGCCAATAAATTAGTTCTCTTTCAAGATCCATCATTATGAACCCAAAAATCATATATATATTCAGCATCTTCACTTGAAAAAATTTTAAATCAAGAGACATAAATGCAAACATTGTTTCCTTATGGACCAACCTCATACATGCACACTATTCTAGTTACAAGTTAGGGAAATTAATTTGGTGCAAAAAACAACACTTCAGAAAAATGACACACCAAAATTTTTGAACCATTTCCAGGGACCCAATTGTTTTTTGTTAAATGAATTGGAGTCATTGAGTGACAAAAAAATTAAAAATTTCTAAAAATTATTTTCTTCATCTCATTTCTGCTTTTCATTATTTTTTCCCATTTATGATGGGTGTGTTATTTGTGTTGTACAGGCCTGTAGGTATATGAGTGGTTGGGTCACTCATTCACAGATTGCCATGTCATTGGAGTTACACCTGGTAGATCTAGAAATCGAAAGAATGGTTTCTAGGTGACTTCATGCACTTATGGGTGATCACAGCACAAATGATCTTGTGGATCCTCAAGAGGAAGAACTGGGGGTTTTCCAATGAGTTGGGTAGCTGTTCTTTATTGAATTAAATCCACCACTGGGTGTTGAGGAAGAGCATCATCTAAATCCAATGGCGGATTACATGGAATACCTACCAAGGAGCCAAATGAGGCCAGTGGCTCAATTTGTGCCAGGGTTCGGACAGCCACAGCCGAGGCAATATATTCTGCAGGAGCAGCGTCCCTATTTGCCTCAGAATCATTATGCTTATTATCCTCTGGAGAAACAACAATTAATTCCCAAGCACCTTAGGAACTGATGTCACCACACTGTACTCTTATGGAATATGAATTACCCTCCATTCAGGTAGTGGACACTGGAATTGTAAGACCACTAGTGCAGGACCAACATTTTGAGATCCAGCCAGTGATAATGCAGTTAATTCAAAATATAGTTCAGTTCAGTGGCTTTCCATGTAAAGACCCAAATGCTCACCTATCCAAATTTTTGGAGATATGTGACACTTTCCGATACCACGGAGTGTTAGAGGTTGTAATCCGCCTTAGGCTGTTTCCCTTCTCATTAAGGGATAAAGCAAAGGATTGGATCAAGGTGTTACCTCAGAGATCTATTCTTACCTGGGATGCATTACCCCAAGCCTTTTTTTCAAAATACTTCCCTCCCTCGAAGAAGATCACCTTAAGGAATGAAATCCATAACTTCTAACACCATGACTCAAAATATTTATATGAGTCGTGGGAATAATTTAATGATATGCTGAGGAAATTCCCACAACGTGGACTGCCATTGTGGATGCATGTCTAGACTTTATACAGAGTACTAAAAACTAATACAAAGTATGTGGTTGATGAAGCTGCTGGAGGGACAGTCGGGAGGAAGTTCTCTAAAATCATTTTGAATTTTTGGAAGACATGTCAACCAATACTTTTAAGTGGAATTATGATTGGGGCACTCGGAAAAGGGGCATGCATAATTTAGATTCCACCACCACGCATGCGGCTCAACTCGATGCCATCGTAAAGAAGATCGATGCTCTAAATCTAAAACATCCACCTCAAGTTCAAGCTGTCAGTCAACCAGTATGTAGTGATTATAGTGACAACCATGCTATGGGTGACTGCCCAGGGGAAAGTGTGGGAGCCTCTCCAAGTGAGGTAAATTATGTTCCACGTAATAGAGGACCCAACAACAACCCTCAGTGCCAAAACCAGGTGTGGAAGGAGACTCAAAATACAGGTTGGGGCAATGACACCAAAATCCTCAGCCCTGAACACAAAGACCAAATGGTTACGGTCAGCAACAGTTTCAGACTCTGTATTTGAGGCAACAACAGGGTAACCAATTTCAGCAAGGCGCAGATCAGCAGCACGGGTTTCAAAACCCTCATCATACTCAACCATTGAGATAGTCGTCTCCCCAAAAAGTAGCCCAAAAACCATAGCAGGAACCTCCCTCAAGGCTATATTAAATGATGTCTAAAATTATAATTACTTCCGAAATAATATTTCAAAACCAGGTCGCATCAATTAAAATCTTCGAGAACTAGATTGAGAAGCTTTCTAATCTGCTCTATCATAGGCATCCCAGTACACTACCAGGAAATACTGATAAAACCCCAAGGGAGGAGGCTAATTTTGTTATTTTACATAGTGGGAAGGAGTTGACACCAAAGGTAACTATGTGTCAGGGTGATACACTATCAAAGAAGACCACATTCTTCTCTTGTGGAGAAGTCACAGCTGAGGAAACTTCTCCAAAACATGAGTTGGATAATGAACCAGAAGTCCCACATGATAAAGGAAAAGAATTGGTTAAAGCTTATAGACATCCCTTTCCATTTCAAGAAAGGATGAAGTAACTGAAGCTAGACAATCAATTTTCCAAGTTCATGGAAGTCTTTCGAAAGCCTCATATCAACATTCCCTTTGTAGAGGCATTGATTCAAATGCCCACATATATGAAGTCCATGAAGGAGATCCTTTCGAATAAAAGGAACATAGAAGACTTGGGAACCATTCCCCTAACCAAGGAATTCTTGGCGGTAGGCCAACACACTCTCCCTTCTATGCTCTAGGATCTAGAAAGCTTTATTATCCCATGCACTATCAGACCATACGATTTTGGAAAATCCCTTTGTGATTTGGGGGGGAGAGTTTTAATTTAATTCCCTTTGGAGTATTCAATATGTTAGGGGTGAATGATCTCAAGCCATCCCAAGTGGCACTCCAACTGGTGGATCGTTCCATTAAATACCCTAGGGGCTGTTTGAAGACGTGTTGGTTAATGTGGGGAAATTAATTTAGCTGGCAGATTTCATTATCTTGGACATAGAAGAAGGCCTATATGGATTTTTGATTCTTGGAAGACCCTTTTTGGCTACAGGGGTGGTTTTAATTAATGTGCACCAAGTCGAGATTATCATCTGTGTGGGTGATGAGAAGGTTTCCTACAATAAACTCAAGGTGGTGAAACATGTTTCACTGATGGGGCAAGAGGATTGTTGTGCCTTGACAATAACAGCTGACTGCTTTGGCCTAGAGGAATATGATATATAATATTATTCATTCAGCAATGAACCCATTCTGCAGGACGACCATCTTGAAGAAAACTAGGTTGAATTTAGCTTTATTGTAGGCTAAGGCAGCCATTACTGGAAGAGGGCAGTTGTTCTAGATTTATTAGAGCGAGCTGAGGTCAAGCCGATCGTACCTTCCATTCTCAAGGATCCCCATCTTGAGTTGAAACCTATCCCTTCCTCATTTAAATATGGCTATTTGGGAGAGGAACATTTACTACCCATGATCCTAAATGCCTCACTCTCAAAATATCAAGAAGAGGCTCTTCTGCAAGTCCTTTGAAGGTGGAAACATGCCATTGGCTTGACAGTTGCTGACCATACGGGTATAAGATCCACGGTCTTCACCCACAAGGTACTTATGGAGGAAGGGGGAAATGCCTCTTTCCAACCACAATGAAGACTGACCCCCCCCCCTCATGAAAGAGGTGGTCAAGAAGGAGGTGATCAAATTACTCGATGCTGGAATTATATACCCCATCTTCGACAGCCCGTGTGTGTGTCCTATCCAGGTAGTGCCTAAAAAGGGAGGCATCATGGTGGTGACCAATGAAAAGAATAAGCTCATCCTGATCCTCATAGTTAGAGGATGGCAGGTTTGTCTCGCTTAAGGGAATTTGAATTATGCAACCAAGAAAGAGCATTTCCCTCTTACATTCATGGATTAAATGCTAGGAAGATTGGCGGGGCATGACTTTTACTATTTCTCATATGGTTATTCGGGATATAACCAAATCTCTTATTCCCTAGAGGATCAATAAAAGATTACCTTTAGTTGTCCTTATGGAACCTTCTCATACCATAGAATGTCATTTGAGATGTGCAACGCTCCAGCCACCTTTCATGAATTCATGTTATCTATATTCCATGATATGGAGGATCAGATTCTATAGTTTTTCATGGATGACTTATCAGTATATGAGAATTCATTCAATACTTTCTTGAAAAATATAGAGCTGGTTCTTGAACGATGATATCATAAAAATATGGTTCTCAATTTGGATAAGTAAAATTTTATGGTGCATCACGGAATCGTATTAGGCCATAGGATCTTGATGAAAGGAATTGAGGTGGATCCAGCAAAAATTGAAGTTATCTCGCAGCAGTCCATTCCCACGTCAGTTCAAGCAATTCAGAGCTCTTTGGGTAATGCGGGTTTTTATCAAAGATTCATCCATGACTTCTCCAAGATCGTCCATCCCTTAACCAGTCTACTTTCCAAGGATGCAGTTTTTGAGTTTGATGATAAATGTATCGCTGCCTTCCAAATTTTGATGGAAAAACTGGCCACCGCACCCGTAATGATCGCTCCAAATATGGAGGAGCAGCTTGAACTTATGTGCAATGTGGGCGATTATGTCCTGGGGGAAGTTCTTGGACAACAGTTGGATCATATTTTCAAACTGATCTATTATGCCAGTCAAGCATTAAATAAAGCGCAGCTTTATTACACCATCAAAGAGAAAAAAAAATCTAGCTGTGTTTATTTGTGTTTGATAGAGTCTTCTCCTACTTCATGATTTCTAATGTTGTAGTCTAAACACATCATGTCGCACTTCAGTATTTGCTGAACAAGAAGACACCAAACCGCAGATCATCTGTTGGGTGATCCTCCTACATGAGTTTTATTTGGAGAACAAGGATAATAAGGGAAACAAGAATTTGGTGGTTGATCATCTCTCCCAACTGGAACTACCCCATTTTGTGAGAGAAGAGGACCGAGAGATCAAGGAAGACTTCCCCGATGAGCAGATGTTTTCCATTAGAGTACCACCTCATCCATGGTTCACCAACCTAGAAAATTACTTATCCACAAGAGTTGTCCACTCAGAATTATCATTTTAGCAGACAAATCATTTTATGGTAGAGTTAAAGAGGTATTTTTGGTAAGACCCCCTACTCTTCTTCTCATGTGGTGATGGGGTAATCCGCTGTTGCGTCCCAGATAAAGAGATACAAAGTATTTTGTAATTATTTCACTCTTCTCCGGTTGGAGGAAAACATGGGCTAGATCGAACAGTATCAAAGGTTTTACAATCAGGATTTTTCTTTCCATCCACGCATACGGAAACTCGTCATTTTGTCTCCTACTGTGATTAGTGCCAGCAGACGGGAAATGTGGGTCGTCGTGCCGAGATGCCACAACACCCGATACTTCAGGTTGAAGTTCATTATGTTTGTGGAAATGAGTTCATGTGTCTGTTTACCCCATCCTTTGGGCACATGTACATTCTGGTATGTGCCGATAGCGTTTCCAAGTGGGAAGAAGTGGAAGAAATGACTCATAATATAGCTAAGGTCCTCATCACTTTTCTAAATAAAAATAATTGCAGTCGGTTTGGGACCCTGTGGGTGTTGATTAGCGATTGTGGTGCACATTTTTACAACACTCTCATGAAAAATGTGTTCTTAAAGTATGGGTTCAAGTACAACCAAGGGACACCATACCACCCTCAATCTAGTGGTCAGGTGGAGGTGTCAAACTGTGAGTTAAAAAAATATTGGAAAAAATGGTAGGTACATCAAGAAATGATTGGTCCAAGAAATTAGATAATTCATTATGGGCCTACTAGATAACCTTAAAACACCATTGGGTATGTCACCTTTCTGGTTGATCTATGGGAAACCCTTCAACTTGCCGGTGGAGATGGAGCACAAGGCATATTAGGCTATCAAGGCCATAAATTATGATCTCAAGGATTCGGAAAAAAGAGAGTAAATTCTAGTTAACTGTGGTTAACTAGATAAGGTGGGAGGCCTATGAGAATATGAAACTTTATAAAGAGAAGACAAAGGCATTCCATGGCAGTGTGATCTCCTAGAAATCCTTCCAGCCAGGTGATAAAGACTTACTTTTTAATTCTTGTCTAAAGTTTTTTCAATGTATGCTAAAGTCCCAGTGGTTGGGACCCTTTAAAATGATTACGGTTTTACACCATGGCATGGTGGAAGTGGCTGGCACGGATGATTGAACATTCAAGTTCAATGGTTAGTACCTGAAGCCTTACTTTATCATTGAAGACATGGTGGGAAAAGTTTCCACCATGAAATCGGGGTAGCTCAAGGCCTAGGTAAGTCGAGTTCGAGACATTAAACGTAGCACTGACCGGGCGGTAACCTAGCATTCTGAAAAATTTCTATTCAAATAATTTTTCTGTTTGAGTGTGCCTAGGACAGCATGATAGTGTGCCTTTATATTCTTTTGTGTTATACTGTAGAATTATCACCACATTTCGGGATATATTATTGAATTTATATAATGCAAGTCTTACACTTATTATGGAAAATCTCAAGATATTTTATCTCATTTGAGGGGATCTAAATATTTTAATGCAAATAGAGTGTTTTTGGTTCAAAAAGTGAAAATTTTAAAACTTTCATCATGTAGAACCAACCACACGGTTTTGGCACCATTTTCCAAACCGTGCATGGACCATGATCCTTAGACCACCCAAGATAGAACCAACACATGATTGGCACACGATTATCCAAATCGTGCATAGCCCGTGCACCTTGAACCCCTCACTTCAGTAGAGGTGTGCCTTGTCCATCCTGCTGTTTCCCACCACTCCATATCCCAGGGGACCCCTGATTCTCTTGCTGTCACCTCTCACCCATATTTTCCACCAAGATTTTACCTACCCTATCCACACTACCTCACCCTATATGAAGTTGTGCCCAACCATCCTCCCTCCTACTATATGTCAAGAGTTTGTGCCTTTATGGGAGAGCCTTCTACTACCTCGGATTCTTCTGATTATGTGGACTTACCACCGCCTACTGCCAATCCAACATGGGATACAGCCGCTCGAGCCTTCATTTTTGATCCATCTGATCCCTCGGTGGGAGGGCGTTGAGTGCTTTGTTAATTTTTTATTTCAATGTTCCATTTTTAATGTCTAGTACTATACCCTCTTTTGTGGTGTGATGTTTTGAATGCATTATTGTGATTGTGTGTTTTTATTTTCTTTCCCTGCTTCTTGTTTTTCATTTTCCGGCTTCACTTGTCTGGTTCTAGTGTCTCACCAGCAGGGGATTTCATCTGTTCCATGTGAGACACCTTTCTACTCATCGGGCTCTCACACACCACCTATTTTCCACAATTGACCAAAATTCATGGGATATTTTCAATTTTAAACTTATTTCTATTATTTACATTTTCCCTCCCTTTTCATGCTTCATTTCCCACCCTTCTCTACTTTATTACCGCCATGGGGGACTATGTTCGGTTTTAAGAGTGCAGGAGGGAACCCTTAATTGGAACCCCATTTTGATTGATTTCTTTCCCAAGTAATTTGGGTAGCATGTTTTTTTTATGTGTTTGTAAAGGGATGTTATATATGATATGGGTTTATATCAATTACATAAAAATGAATTTTGGAAATTATCTCTAAAAAGGGCTCATATGTCCGGATTGTCGAACCAAGTTTGTGATGTGAATAAACATTGTAATAATTGAAAAGGAACATTTTTCCATTAATTTAGAAATATACTATGTTTAAAAATTATATTTGTGATGGAGTAATTCAAATTTAGGAACCCCTTAAAATAGAAGTCAATTTGTGCATAAGGAGAGGTGAGGTTTCGAGAATTTTTATTTCCGCACTAGTGGCAATTATGCGGTCTTAATTCCATGAACTATTGACTTTATAAACATTCTCATCATGTGTTGACATGAGAAAATTGGGAAAAAATTTATGCTAGTATCTCACCCCACTAAAAATAATTTTTTTTGATGGCCTTTCATCATGTTCCAAATAATGAAAGTCAATGAGGGTGTGTGACCTATAAAAGTGATAGCCCACCAATTGGGAATGATGAAACCTGGGCTTAACTAATCTATGTGTATAATGAGATGGAAATAGAGGTAGGAACATTTTTTGAATGAATAAGGGAAAACTCATTTTTAAGAAAATTTGATTTATGAATGAATGGTTGACTATTTTGGATTAATCCTACTTTTTTAGCAAACCTCATAGACTTGGGGAACGATGAAGTATGAATTCCATAATTTTTAATAGTAATTAGTTAAAAGTTATTATTCATATAATTGGTATAATCTATAATGTTTCTACCTATATCATGGGTAACTCCTTATAGATGATTTTCTATGCCTTTGTTTGAGGAAAAACAACCAATCAAGTGTGGGGGAGTTTGATGCACTGTTGTGCACAAGGAATTTACACTTGATTTAATATCTATAAAATGGTTTTTGTTTATGGTTTTTGCATGGATTTTACATGTATTATGTTCCTTAAGAGGTTTTTCATTCCCCAACTGATGAAGCAAGAAGTCTAGGTATTTTGGAGATTCAGAAGGGAATTAGATGCCTTTGGACCCTTTTCCCCTGACTACGCTGGATTAGAGTCACTCAGATCAAGAACTGAGACATGAAGGATGGGTACTTTCAGTAAATTAAAACAGAAAGGAAACTTGCATGACTATTGCACGGTTATCCAAACATTGTTCAAACCATGTGGGGGAAGATTCCATTGACAAAGAGGTCTTCACGGTTGGTTCAAGAATTACCAAACCTGTGCGGGCCTTCAGAGAAACCATGTGAGACATGAACATATGGACAGAGACATCCGCATGGTTGGTGCACAGATTACCCAAACCGTGCAGTCCATCTAGGAAAACAATGCGGCCTTAAGGATTTGAGATAGAGACTTCCACATGGGTGGCGCACGGTCTACCAAACCATGTGCCCAAAACCATGTGGACCACTACAGCCTTCTCCATTTAGCTTTTTCACTATTCACCTAATCCTTGACCCAGAGTTCCCATTTCTACATTATTTTGGAAAACTAGAAAAAGTCCTTTCTGAATGAGAATACCCTAAGGGTGAGCTTAAATAAGAAGAGTAATTGAGAGAGGACAATAGAGGGGGCTGGGAACTATGTTTTTTTGTGAGAGGAAGGTTTTGGATAACTTGTTCTCTGTATTTTTATTGCTCTTCTCATTCTTCTATTTCCTGTTGTAAAGAACACTCTTGTGAATTTTAGTAAGTTTATTATCCTTTTCATAATGAGTATCTAACCCCCCCCCCCCTTGTTGGTTCAGGGAAAAATTTGGGTTCGTTAGAACCAATTTCTCTATTCTTGTGTTTGTTCATCGTCTCTCACATAATTCTTCCAACATTTGCTTCTTATTTCGTTAAAAACCCCATATCGGACCAAGAATATAGTTTCAAAGGATCTTTAGGAGAATTAAAACAAGGATAGCCATGACCATTGGATATAATTGTCATTTCTAGAGAGCGGTTCCAAAATTAATATTTAGTAGAAATCAATTTCCAGACCAAGGGATTTATTTCTACCGACTTAAACGGAACTCACCTGACCAAGGGAGTTTCGACAAAAATGAAACCCAAAAATGTGGGTTGTTATGAATAACAGAACACAATATCAAATATGTTTTAATTTACCATATAAATGACCATACCCAACACATTTTTATCATTATACATTAAAATGAATTTTTAAGTAATCTTTGATTTTGAAGTTAATTCATTGTGAATTAGAGAAGGCCAACCAATTATTTCTCTTTCGAGACCCATCATTATGAACCAACCAATCATATTTAAATTCATCATCATCACTTGAGAAATTTCATATAAAGATACATAAATGCCAACATGGTTTCCATGTGGACCAACCACATGCTTGCACACTATGATAGTTACTAGTTAGGGAAATTAATTCGGTGCTAAAAACAACACTTCATACAAATGAAACACCTAATGGTTAGGAAAACTAACCCAGATATCCATAAAAGAAGAGTCACGCTTCATATGGAAGTCATAGGTCCATCTAAAGAGGTACAACCGGAATCCATTGAGGCTCTGGGGTGTGCTGGACCAGGCTCTAATTAAATCGCCTTCGAATTGAAATGTATCATAATATGATTGATTTCAAGCAAACCCACCATCACCCTTTCTTGTATGTTCCATGATCCAAAAACATTCATATCAAAAGCATCAACTGTGGGGCCTCGCTGTTTGAATCGAACAACCAAAGTAAGATTTAGAAGTTCCAAGGTTTCATTGAACTCTATAATTGAGATCGAGAGGTTTGGTCTCCCATCGAATATGTCAGGGACTTTCGGACTCAGCAAATCTCGAGGAAAAAAAGAGAGGATGGCAGGGTTAGAAAAGGGGTCAAATGGAGAACACACTCCCATGATAAATGATGGAGGTCCCTCCTTCGCATATGGGAAAGGGATCGGCATAGTTGCTACTGTCACGAAGCCCCCCAACAGTATTTGGACATGATTCGTGAATATGTATTAAATATATAATAGTGTCCCATATTAGTAAATAATTTCCCCCAAAAATGTGTGATGAGCCCACCCTCCCATCCTCTGGCCCAATGTGAGTCTCTAAGTGTTATTGGAACCATTTTCCAATTACCACCTTCCTTTGGAAAGTAGGTTTGTGTGACATCACAAATAAGTGAATTGTTGGGTATTTTTTATTCCATAAAACCCCATTAGAAACCCCTTGGTGATAAATTTTATGAATAAAAAAGTGTCACAACCCAAATTCCACAGGCTTTAGAGTCTCAACTTATAGTTGAACCATCTAATTTAAGATTTAAAAATAGATAACTCTGTAACTACAAATTACCAAAATTCTTCTAGAAAGAATCAAAATATTTATTTGGGATATTTTGAACCATAATTATTAGATCAAGAATCTTCATATTTAATTACTAGATTTAATTAATCTAGAATATTATATTTATAATTGATATTTTTTCCATAAATGAATCATCCATTCATATTTCTTTACTTAGTGATGGATATTGAATTTAAATATCTTTTGATAGTTTAAACATTAAAATTTTAATCAAGTAACCTTTTAATCACATCCATATAATTCAATAATATACCATTTATTTAGAATTTAAATCATATATAGAAACTATTTAATTTATTATATTCTATATAGTTGAAGATCATCTTATCAAAATGTTTCAACTTGTACAGAAATAATTTCGTCATTTTTTATCCATGAAAGATAGTGAAAGAATCATTCTAATATTTTTATTATTTATAAATTTAATTTGTAAAATTCATTTTTCATCTACTAAAAATCATCAAATTTCTCTAGGTGATAATGATCACATATACAGTTTCTTCAGTAGATGGTGCTTCTGAAAACTAGCTCCTTTATTATGTAACCTGATCCCCTAGATAGATGATGCTTGTAAAGATGTATGTGATGTTCAAGAAGGAATTATTCATGATTATATAGATTAATACCTTGGTATTTAATGCTTACATGGATAGTGGATCATGATTAAAAAGAGTTTAAATGATTCTTACACATAGTTGAAATTAGATGAGATAATGGTTATGTGATACTAGATTGATATTTTTCATTTTATTTGTCTTTGTGAGGACATATTCATAGAATCCAAGACTGATCAAAATTTTGTCTCAAAACACAAAAATATAGAATTTTTTAAAATCATGTTCAAAATTACTTTCAAACATCTCAAGGCCTCTCAGATAACTTAAAAATAACCGTAAAACACTTTGGGAATCTATCAATCCTTCTTTAACTCATAAACTCAATTTCCTTCTTGTATATTAATAATCATGTTTTATTATTTTCATGACCTTCACTAAAATTCAATTAAATATTAAAAATAAATCTTTATATTCTTCATCCAAGTGTTTATTGACAATAAAATTAGTAGTCTATGTGTGTAGTATTCATTGGATGGCTTTCCTATTCAGCTAGATTTTAAAATCCATATGTAAAAGTTCCCAAATTAGTTTACAGTAGAAATCACATAACATTTATATAAACTCTATTAGATGGAACTTTGAAACAAATAACACCAATATTGGATTTGAGGACCAAAACATTTTATCATCTTATGTATAGGGGTTGTACACATACCGTCTTTCTTCCAGTCTCATTTTCTCATAATTCATGGGTGGGACCACAATTTTTTATATAATGGGTGGATTCTCAATTCATCTCCAAAAAAACCCATTCTCATGAAAACATACTTATCGACAGGATTCATTGATAACAAACAATATCACACACCAAAAAAACTTCAATATCCCTTTTTGAATTTTCTTTAATACTTTAAACTTCCAAATATAATAGATACAAGTAAATGGTCCTTTAAAAGTTCACTTTTACCCAACCCTCAATGAAAATTAATACATAGTAGGAAAAGGTTTTTCTCTCCCATTATAAATTCAACATTCCATTTATATCAAGGAAAGGTCCTCTAATGAATAAATTTTATCCCCTTACTCTTCTTAATTTAGAAACCTTGTTATCCCTTTTTTTCTTCCACTTATATTGCACTAAATTAATTACATGATAGATGAGTGGCATTATAAGTTTCATAGAAATTATCCTTAAGTAATTAATCTATAATTATATGTGTGAAACATCCTAAATAAAAGGGTATTATCTTTTTAATGTTTAACAGCTTCTGTCTCAGGTTCGAAGGGTGTAGGTGTTGTTTTTGAGTTTCTACGGAACTTGTTGCTAGAACCTGTTATAGAGGGAATTTAAACCACAAATGTGTTATTTAAGACCTAATTTCTATACTAAGAAGAATCTATAAAAATAGTATAGGGTGTAAAATCATTTACATCAAAAACCATTTTTTACATAATAAATATGTCACTCAAGAGAATTTAAACTGAGATGATGTATTTTTTTGTATATGTGAATTATAAGGAATTAATGTCATAATTATTATATTTTTTAAATAATCACCTCTTTACCAGAATTTTTTAGGATCATATTTCATAAATCCATCTCTTTTATTTGTAAATTTTTCTCCAATAAACCCTAGGTATCCATCAATATAATTTTAGGAGATCTCCACTCCTATGATTTACCCCTTTCAGTGCTCGATCACTGGCTTCATTAGGTTGCTTCTATTCAAAAAACCATGACCATTGGATTCTTAATTTCTCTTGGTTTTGGTAACATAATTAGGTTAAATTTATTGATCTATGATCATGATATAGTGATGTTTTTTCTATTCCATATAGATATACTGTTTGATCATCCTTCGAGGATTATCCCTTGAATTAGTTGTGGGGTGGCATATGAGTTCCTTGAGGTATATTTAATATATCATCTCTATAGACCATTTTTTATATAATAAATTAGAATATGTGAGAATCATTATTAGGGCCTCTGTTTTGTCTCTATATTCTTTCCTATGTTGGTGTATACTATTTTGGGTAGTGTCTGACCTGAGTTTGAGGTGGTGGTTTTATCTCTAGATTATGTTATGTTAATCATTGATTACTCTTATTTTATTAAATTATTTTCTAATCAATTTTCATTATAATGGATTTTTTATTTTCGTTTGTAAATGGGTTTTTAGAAAATATAGGTTTTCTCTCATTTTGGTAGAATAAAGATGAATTTCAATGAATTGTTTAATGGATTGTGAAATGGCTTTTCAAAATTTGTTTTGAAAAAAAGGTGTTTGAAATTGTGTTGTGAAATATGTAATCCCTTTTGAAATGATGTGAAATGTAGCACATGGGATCCTTGGGTAATTTTTTGGAAGGTATTGTATAGGGGCTCATAATTTTTTTATTATAAGGAGGTTCAATTTATGGAATGTTTTTCTATTCCTAGAGTGAGATATATTTATATCGTGGACTTGACTTTACGTTGTATGAGGGTTCAGTTTTTTGTTTTGTTCATCTAGTCTCTTGACATTGATGAATGGGTTCTAGGGACTTGTAGTCTGAACTAGTCATGATTGGTGTATGAGTTACCAGTATAACTTGATCGTAAGATTAACCTTGGAGTGTCATGGTGCTTTGTATGTGTACTATTTTGTATTTGATGTACCAATTTTTAATACAATATAATTGGTTTAATGGATTTATTCTTTGAAAATAATTTTACCCAGCCAATTTTGGGATTGTTTTAAAAAGGGAAATTATTTATCATGATTTTGATATAAAACTACTTATTATCATGACATATTCTTTTTAAATTTTAGAATATTAGGATTGTTCTATAGAGATGTGATATGGAACACCTAGGTGGGATCCCATTGATCCTATTTAGCTTACACCCTTCACACCCCTTCGATGGTGTGTCGAGATTGTATTGTCTTTTGATATAGGAACAAGAAAGTAAATATAGTGATGTGGAAAGTTTTCGGTCAGTCAGGTGTGGGTGGATGGTGGTGATATGGTGGGATATTACCCACATTATCACATTGAGTAATTAGTTCTTGTTTTAGCTATCATTTATAGTTGTACATATTCTTTGGGATAGATATAGATTTTTAGTCATATCACTGCCACTATTTTATTTGGTTATGGCCTATAACTATTTTAGTTTTCTTACCTTATTTATTTATATTGTGTATATATTCCATGTATCTTGTTGCATTTTGGGGTAAATCATTCAATCTGGTTCTTGTTTTATTTATAGGCTCTTGTCTATAACCTATAAGTATTGGGAACTCACTCAGGGTTTGTGGAGGACTGTTTTGGGATCCAATTTATGAGGTTAACTCATGTTTGTTTAATTCAATATGGGAGAACCTTGTGTAGAAAATAATAGTTATTTTACTAAACCATCAAGTCATTCTGTATAAAATCCTAAATATGGTACCAACTCTAAAATTCATCTCTTTAGGCATGATTAGATATGTTTACAATAATTTATATGAAACTTATACTCAACTACATAAAGCACATCAAAAAATTCAAGCTGAAGTTGTTTTATTCCCAATTTTTATTTAAAAACTACCCCTTTATAAAATAATTAAGCTAATTCAAAATAGTGACATAGATTTTGAAAATAATTCCTTAGAATTCATCATTTACTAGGTTTGTTAAAATTTCATATTCAACAAGAATTTTTTTGTTTATGGAAGCTTTCTTCTTTTGATAGCTCCACAATAATGAATTTTTTCCATACATATTCAATATTGTACTGAAAAAATGATCCAAGTTGTCTTGATACCCATTGATATCTGATACTAATTAAAAATAAATACCTATTTCAATTTCAATTCATAATTATGGTATTATATCCTATCTTTACAAACAACAAAACCTTTATTGATTATTTACATTATTTATTTTCAATCCCTATTTATAATGAAAACCCACCAAATATTTGGGAATAAGGTTGGTATTACATTACATTATAGTTTTAAAACTAGGGATAATAATACCATCTCATCCCAGAAACTCAATCTTTTAAAACTATAAATTGTCTTTTTTATTAATGTTTTCTTAAACATTAATTTTTCAAATCAATACATATTCACGTAGCGTAGTTTTCTCTACTTTCTCATGAGTTTTCTTATCTATTAATGGCTTATTTACTTAATATATTAAAAAACTTTTACTATTTTTCATATTTCTTTATATTCATGGATTTATCTAGTTGGTCTAGCCATATGATCTACATATCATTAAGCATATTCTCTTCTTTCCCTTTCGATTTGAACGTCTTTTTTGAAACATCTCATATGGTACTTGATATCAATGGTGTTTTTCCATTTATCTTTTTAAAATACATCTAACTAGTATCTACTATAATACAATTTTTAGAAGTTTTTTAGCTAAATTTTACCATCCATACACTATTTCATCATCCTTTGAGGTTTCTTTATTAGGAAAACTTTCAACATATTTCTTCACATGATTACTCCTCAAAGTTTCAATATTTAAACTTGTATCTTTCCACTCCTTCTAGTGTTTTGGACTAATATTTACATAATCATAATATTTGTGAATTATTATAACATATCATTAATCATCATTTGTGCGGCTCATTTTTTTCAAGAAATACATAATTATTATAATCAATTAAACCTATTTTTTTAATATATTTATTTTTTTCTATGAATTATTTTCAGTATTTTCTCTATTATAACTAACTATTCTCCCTCTTTAGTTTTTAATTATAATAATATTATAAGTTGACATATTATTATAATACTCCATGGAAAAAATTTAAAAATTCCAAAAATGCCAACACTTGCCAAAAAAAATTCTTTTAACTCATTTTAGGTGCAGATTGTATATTTTTTTTGTTTGAGCAAAATGTTTTTGTCTTGTTTCACATCTATATTGGGATATATTTTAGGGGATGATCTTCTTAGACTTTTTAAAATCCACACTTGATGTGATGGTGGGTTTCTAAAAATATTTTTTACTCACATTTGTATAGAATTGGACTTTGGTCTATCACTTACTAATCAAACAGATTTAAAACTCACATCCTTATCAAGGTAGTTGGATACCATTCCTTATGAGCATGAGGTGGATGATTCTTCAAATATTCAACAATTTCATTTACCACCAGTATAAATACATTTTCAGATAAAACACACCTCTAATAATTTTTTCACAAAATCTCTCATCTCAATTCTTTGGGAAGACCTGTATTTTATTGTTTCCTAATCTTTAAATTTTTTATCATGCTCTAAGAACATCACATTGAGGGAGAATTTATCAGACAAAACTATTTTAGATCTCTCTTCCCAATATCATGTTAAAATACAAACATCATCTTCATGAAATTCTAAACTATAATTTCGATATTATTCTTGTTCATTGATTCTTTTATCTTTTGATTCTAATTGATATTCCTTGACACCAAGTGTTTCCTTGTGAGATTCTTCCAAAGCATAGAATCTATCTTCATATGTTTTACAAAAAATTTATTTCTCATTAATACAATATTAAATGTTCTTTTTATCTAATTAGAACTAATATCTACATATATATAGAAAGCATTTAACTTGGACCTTTAGTTTAGTGATGAGGGAGTTTCATTTTTTGCAACTGATCTATCATTTCATTTTGAATTCCATTGGAATCATCTATAAATTGTGATTTTTTATATTCTAGATCATAAATAAAACCAAAAATTTGAGAAATTATTTCAGTGGGAACACTCTGAAAATAACTTACAACCGCACAAATAATTCCACTAGAAATATTAATACATTTGGTCTCATCACAGATGGAACTTGTTTCACCTGAGAAATTTTGATAAAAATATTTACCTAAGAGAATACCATTCTAATTAAATTCATCTATTAGTGATTCCACCTTCACTCTTGAGTTCTATTTCATCTTCCTTGCATCTTTATTTCTCTTATTTTGTAATTTCTTACATAAAATATTAGATTCTATATTAATGGAAATAAAGATAGATTACTCCATCTGTGAATCCCCTTCAAATAAATCTTCATATATTAACTTCATCGACTCAGATACAAATACTTTTTCATATAATAAAATGAATCTTATAGGAATTCCAAAAACTCAACTTCACACTAAATTTATTGATTTTCATTGTGTTTCCCTTGTATACACTAAGTAACACAAGTTACATGGATTCTATGGTTACTGATTATCACACATACACAACATCTCACCATTCATATAATTACATGAACCTTATAAGACTTCCAAAAACTCAATTTTATACAAAATTCATATTTTTTCATTGTGTTTTGATTGTATACACTAAGTCACACAAGTTCCATAGCTTCGCACCATGTATACAATAGTGTTTCCATCAACATACTTTTTAATGGAGATCATTAATCAGTGCAGGGATATCTCCACATCTTTAAAATGGATGTCCTTACACTTAGCATATGGTTTTTAAGTTCTAGTATATCTTCTAATGAGTAAAACATACAACCAAGCCTCTATTTCAGTCCGATTTCACATATTTTCAAAAAACATGTTAACTAGGATTTCTAACCTCTATATGAGATCTTATGATCCTTATAAATATATTACACTGTCAATCTCTAAAAGGATAGACCCTAATGTTTAAAATCTTCATAGTATTTTAGTATCTTCAAAATTTCATATTTCTTATTCTCACATATTTATCACATAGATATGATCTCATATTGATGGTTAGTTACTTCTTCTATATATATATTTGATACATATATGGTCTTCACCATATTATAGGCTCAATATTATCTACTTATTCTTCTTATCCTATGAGTGTTTCAAGATACTCTTTCTTAGATAAAGAACTTGGTTTCATAGGTTATCAAATATATATTCTCTCTACTTTTTTTCTTTTTTTATGTAAGTCAATAATAAATATTCTCTATACTTAGAATATATAAAATACCAAAAAATTTAGTTTCCATTATCACTTATTCACTCTTTATCACTTTTTATATATGTAGTATTTTCTCCCGTGATCTCACATTACTTTTTTCTACACAATGGTTGTCTCCTATAGAAATACAATCTAATATATATTATATATACTTCCAGCAATAGCCTCAAGTTCCTTCTCATATTTCTCCAAAAATATCTCCACTGAAATCCATAACTCAAACATAAATTTATCATTATTAAATTTAACTCATATTGAATCTCTATTTGTGGTGCAACTCAAATTCCTACGATGTGATAGTATCTTAACTTATATTTGAAACATCAACTTCTAGATTGAATATTAGATAAATACACACCTCCAAATACTCTAACTTAGATTCAAAAAGAATCAAGATCTTTATTTGTGATATTTAGAACCATGAAGAATGGGTCATTCATCTTAATATTCAATTATTCTTTAATTTCATCTTTTTATTTGATATATATCTTATTAATTCACCCACCTTTTATCTCTATTTTCAAATTGATGTCTTTTTAATCTTGGAATTTTATGATGGTTTAATCATTAAAATTTGATTAAACTAACTTATGAATCATTTCCACGTGATTCTATAATTTCCCTAACTAATTAACATTCAAATCATATGAATAATGTTCATTCATTGATCCTCCAATCCAAACATGAGGATCGTTTGCACAAAAAATTATATCTTGTATCACAATAAATTTTTGAGGCTTTTATCAATGAAAAACACCAAAAATCATCCTGATAGTTTTATTCTTCAAATATTTTGTATGGAATTTTAATTTTTTATCCAACAAAAATAAAAATATTTTTCTATGTGATGAAGATTGCATAGGATGGTTCTTTGGTAGATGAACCTTGTGAAGACTAGCTTTATGCTTATGCATCCTGTTCCCTTAGATAGATGATGCTTATGTGGATAAGTATTATGTCTATGCAAGAAGGATCCATTCTTATGTAAACATATCCTTCAATATATTGTGCTTATTTTGATAGTAGATAATGTTTGTGAATAGTCTGGATGATGCTTATGAACATATTTAATTGGATTACATAATGGTTACACAACACTAGATTGACGCTTACATTGTGCCTTTGTTATCTGAGTTGATGAATAAGAAAAATATCATACTTTCCAAATTTCATCTATAAACTCAAAAATCCATAATTCTTCTGAATCAAGTTCATAATCTCCTTCACTCATCTCAATGCCTCTTCAATAAATTCAAAATCACCTCAAAACACTTTTGTAATTTATCAACCCTTATCAAACTCTTCATCCAAATTCCCAATCACTCTTTAATCATATCAATACTCATGTTTCTGTATTTTCATATGCTTCAAAAAAATTTAATTCAATGTTGAAAATTATTCTTCAAAACTTTTATCCATGTGATTATTAACATTTAAATCAATATCCACCATGTAGAGTATTTCTTGGATGTCTTCCTAATTCAAATAGATTTTAAAATCCATTTATAAAAGCTATTGATACTATTTATTTCACCCAACACCCCACACATCTATAAACAATAGTATACTTCACTTTGACATAGATAACACCTATATTGGACTTGAGGAAAATCACATCAAATCAAATGATGTATAGAGGCTTCACATATAGAAACCAAATTTCAATATCCTCTGATCATATTTTATGGGAAGGGCCTCCAATATTCATGTAAAGTATGGATTAACAATCCATCACAAAAAAATCCATGCCCAAGAAAAGATACATATTTACATGATTTATTTAAAAAAAACACAATCACACACCAAAAAGAAATTCATTAAAAATTGAAATAAAAATTGAGAGTTGATATTGTTCTCAAGTAGTTAGTATAAAAATTATTTAATATCCCCAAAAAAATTAAACAATATAAATGAAATGTTCATGTGAATTATAATTCAGAAATAGTTGGAACTAAATCTATTTTTGATACTTGAATGGGAGTTATTTTTCCTCTAATTACATCACTGTGCAATATTTTTCTATTTGAACAACTGAGGCTATGTTATTGTTAATCCAAAAATGGATCTTCAAAGTCCTTAATTGTGTCTCCTAAAATTCTAAAATTTGGTGACTAAAGGTGAATGACTAAATTTAAATTTGGCAATAGTATTAAAAAGAATTATTATAGGAATTATTAATACAAAATATAAATTAGATATATTGAATAAACCATTTGTATTTTGAAAATTCGACCCTATATCTAAAACAATACACGAGTCTGCACTAGACCACAATCCTAACATGAAAAAAAATAAAAATTAAAGAAAACTATACAAAAATAAATACATATAGTTATCCATAACAATGATATAAAACTGAAAGAATAAATCCATATTTTTCACACATATACATCAAATAGAAATAGATAAAATGGATTGTGGATTATTAGAACACATTTTGATGAACTCACTCACCTCCATAATCTATATAACTATCACAAATACCAAACTCTGTCTCTTAATTCAATACATTTACTTGAATATCAAATAGGTTATATCTATGCACACTAGAAATCATACCATGGTAGAGGTATAGGTAAGTACTCTAACTCAAAATTATTTACCATCTATCTTAAATTATCTTGAGTGATCGTGATAAAAATAAAAGCACATAAATGTGATTTTAGTGATTAACACACAACACACCCAATTATATAGAATAAATAATTGAATAATTAAATACATTGAATGACTAAATATATTTAATAGAAGAAAAAATCATCAACATAATAATTTTTTCCAAGATTCACTAAACTCATCATATATAAATCATAGATACTCTATTTCCTCAACATGTTATCAATGACAATTCATGGGTATATATCACAATAGATTCATTATGAGCTCTGAAAATATTAAAATTATAATATATAAAAAACTTTTCCATCTATAGTCATACCTCGGTGATCCCCCTATAATAAGAATCAATCCATATGATCAATACAAACATATGTGTGTGTGTGGGTTATCTATGAGTGTATCCACTACTCTCATGTACTGAATCTCACAAAAAACCATTGTACCATGTTTAAACCACACACAAGGATGATCCACTTTTGTGATGATAAAATATATAAGGGAGTCCACTTGAACTCTAAACATAACTTTCCCAACAAATTTCACAAATAGAACACACTCAAAAATCATTTAATGAAAATCTTAATAAAATTATTACAAATGAGTCTATCATAATTGAATTGTTTCTCAATGTTCCACCTCAAACCGAAGGTAAAATAAAGAAAATGCAATCCTTCAGACCTAGAAAAAGGTGCTATCATGCTCTTATAGAAATAAAAAAAATCATAAAATATAATTAAAAAATAATACAATTCTTGAAACATGCCTTAACCCACGAATAAAAGAAAAATAAATCCAACTCACATCTTTTTCCTAGATAAAATATAATTTAAAACTAATCCTCACATCCCAATGGTATAAATCTATAATAACTTCCAATATTGAGAGAAATAACCATTCCAAGAACAATTAATAAATTTTAAATATCATTCATAATTTCTATTGAATACACAACCAATCTATAGGTGGTTGGGAATCGAAAAAATCAAAAATAATAAACAAAATAATAAAGGGTTTTAATTCATGATTTACTAACCATGAAAACTAACCAATTCAAGCCCATAGGTGGGATATAAATTTTTTCTACATTGTTTATAACCATGTTGCTTATGTGTACAAATCACATGGATCAACCTTCATGGTTCACAAACTATAAAATTTTACTATGCATTGTAATCATGTTTCAACATAAAACTATTTATTAGTCACTAAATAATCCTTGAAACTCTTCTATGATACTTTTTCCAACACACTATACCCATTTTATATAATTTTAGACATTTGAATTGAATAAAAACTCAATTTCTATGTTTCATTAACCAATAAAAAATTAGTGATTCACTTACTTAAAACACTTCATCACCTATTTAAATACAAACTCCTTCATTTATATAAACCTAATTTTATACCCTCACATTCTATATACCAACTAATTACACAATACATGGTACCAATAAATTATATCTACTCATAAATCTTAAACAAAACCATTTTATATTACTTTGAAACAAAAAAACTAAAGGAAATAAATATATATCCACTACTCTTGAATAGTTACATGTTAAGGATTTCTAATCCATTCCTAATGAAACAAATTATATACCTTCAAGTGTTGTCCTAAATAAACACTAAACTAAACAATATCCCCACAAAAATTAAAAAAACCCTTAACTATAACCAAATAATAAAAAAATAAAAATCAAAGAACTCACACCATAGATGGAACATCAATTTATTTTCAAAAATCAAATCAAATCCATGGTACTCTCATCGAGTCACAGAGAATGTATTTAAAAAAACTAAAAATGGATTCATAATATATAAAAATTAATAATTTTTAATCCAAAAATAAAAATTGATCTAAAAAAAATTGAATTACATTTACCTAATTAAAACTCTTTGAAAACATAAAATTTTATCTTTAATATTATTTTCAATATTTAACTAATATTTATTAATTTTCACATAATTCATACTAATGAAATTTAGAAATAACTCATTCTATTTTCCAACCATAGCTAGGATAATTATGTCACCACATGATTAAATATTTAACATATCATAATTTTGTCACTCTAGTGAATTTTAATTAGAATATTATATTTCACTTCATATGACACTGATATACACTTCCAATAACCACAAAATAATTTAAATATAATAATTTAACCAATAGGCTACCCATTCATTATATTTTTATCCAAAGTCATTTTAAGAGTAAAGTTCACTTATCTCAATCACTTATATATTATAATCCACATGTATTTGGGTAATGAAAATAATTTCCTAACACTTCTTAAATTAAGGCTAGTAAATTTCATAAACAGCATCTTTGTAAAATCACCCAAAATTATCAAAAATCAAATAAATTCTCACCCAAAAAAAACTCGAATCAATTCATCTTCTAATAATTTTTTTTAAATCATCTTAAACATCCCAAACCATACTGAGTAAAATCCACATGATTCAAGAGGGTTTCTCACTCTAGTGAAACCATCATTCCAAATTCCCTATAAATACTCAATGATTGATATAAGGATGAAGAGTAAAATAATAAAATGAGGAGAAAAACAAAATGTTTATATTTGATCTGGAAAAAACATAGAATACATCCCTCCATGTTTATGGATCATAGGTTAACCATGTGGGGTTTTTCAATGAAATAAAGAGGGAAATGAAAGTGTATAGAGAGATCATAAAATAATAAACATTCATTAATGATTTAATGAATCCTCTACAAAATTTTCCAAATTTTTCATACTAACCATGTAGAGATACTACCTATGTCATAACACCTTGTATTATTTAAGAACTATGTACCCTTATCAGTCATATTCTCTAACCTCTAATTTGAAATTCTCCTTCTATATAAATTTACCTTAATCTTAACTTTCATTCAAGTAACGAATCCTTCAAGACATTCGAGGCTTTTATAAACACTAAATATCTTTAATATGTGGATTTATTTTTCTTTAAAATATTAAATTTTTTATCTAATTTCCTTATCTTCATCTACCATTTAATATTTAAAACAAAATTTAATTATTTATGAATATAGTGGTAGATAAAATACTTTTCAACATAAAAACACAATTTTGGATAAAACATCTAATAACCCAATCACTCTTGATAACATTATTAATGTAAAAAATGATATATTTTTTTATATTTCTAAAAAGAAATCATTTACCTCCCCAAATACATTAATAAATCTTGATCATGTCAGTACCCACAATAAAACACACTTCATCCTCATGGTATTATCCTTCTTACATTATTACACTATGAACTTCATCTATAAAAACATATATCCAAAATCATATAACCTTATGGTGCTTCCCACTATAAATATTTACTGATATATAAAAAACCTCCAAATTTCATATCAAAAAATCCAATACTAATCGGACCTATTTTTCATGAAAATTCTATTTCAATAAATACTTTTAAAATTTAAAATTCTAATTCACAAAAATAATATAGGTTCACCATCTATTTTACTAGAAATCCAAACATATACTCATGTAATTTTCTAAAACATCATATTCATTAACATATATTTATTCCCATAAAATATTTATACTAAAAACCTAAAATTTTGATGGTTAAAAATATTTAAAATCATTACCTTATGTGAAAAATCTAAAAAAAGTGTAAAAGAATGTATAATTTTACATGTCGCTAAATGGTTAATGAAAAACCTAAAAAACCAACATTTTCTCAATACTTGTAAATAGAGTTGTTCATTTTACATCCCATTATCAATATTTACATTTTAATACCTCACTCATATATAGAGTGTGTGTTTATAGAAAAATCAATTCCTTTGTAACTTGGCATTTTAATCATGGTTGTGTTATCTAGGCATGAAAGTCTTCTATCTTCCTAGTTCTATTAATTTATCTCCACCACTATCTTAACTCACTGCCAAACCAAAACATTCTATGATTCCATTTGAATCATTATAGGCCTCAATAATTTATCCTTATATTATAAAGTTTTTGACTCTCAATGATGGTTTTACCTAGTAGAAACTATGCCCTAAAAAATCTGGAGGAATAATTGATACTGGGTTTCTTTAAAAAAATCAACAATTCTAATTTTTATTTTGGGAAACCCAATAATTAATAAAAAAATTCGAAAATATATAATGGATCATGTAACCTCAACATATAACAAAAATAAAATTAAAATGATTATATGAAAATGAAAACATTAATTAATCTATAAAAACCCATAAAAATAAAAAAAATATGCATATGTATAATAGAAATAAATAAAATGTATTATGGACCAATAAAATACCTCTCCTTAAACACTTTAATCTATAGAATGTAACACCATGTACTGTTTTGTGTGGATGTAACTGGAATGGGACTAGGTTCCAATGAGTTTCGAACCAGGTCCTCTTTGATTTTTCAGTTTTGGATTGATAATTGGCATTTTTAAATGTATTTATGACAATTAAATGGAGGTTTTTTAGGTGTAACATAGGTTGGAGGATACCTAGGTAGAGTTCTATGGGTTTAGGTATGTAAAATGTTATAGGTGGCTATATATATCTAATGGGTACCTGATTTACTGGCACTAGGTACCTAATGAGGAGTCTTAAGGAGGTTCCCCCTGGACAGGGCCATCAAGAAGATGGTGTTATGCACTGGGTACCTAGTGGAGTGACATGTAGTATATCATGGTATACATGGTTCATGTTTATTCCTTGTTTCATTTTATTAATATAGGGGAAGAATAGTAATTCTACCCTCCCTTATTTGAGACCCCCTTTGGGGTTTGTCTTCTTCTAGTAACTGGATAAAAGGGAGTTATCCCCCCGTTTCATCCCTACATCACCTATTTTTCTCATTTTGTTTGGAATTGTTGGAACATGATTCTTTGGAGATTTTAGGTAAGTTCTTGGCTCTTCATCCCCATCTTGTATTCTCTCTTTCTTCCTAGTGATTTTGATGGTCTAGATTTAGGGATTTTGAGATGATTCTACTGAAGCATAGTGGAATCATCCTAATATGATGGGGGTTTTTTCATAATAATGTTAGAGTATTATTCATGAGGGTTAATTCCATAGGATTCATGAAATTTTATTTGAGGTATATCTCTTCCTTGATTTAAATTTTATTTCCCACCAAATTGGAATGGAATTAATTAAGGATTTGATGTTGGATATTAGGGAGTTGGTTAGTTGTTGTCATGGGGATGTTTTGAGTGTGTTCCATACCTATTAGATTGAGTAGTAATTATTTTTAGGTCATCTCATGAGTTACCAATTGATTATGACTAACAATATTAATTATGAATTAATTATTTTAATTAATTATATTTGTTTATAATTAATTTATTAAATGTTTTATGGAGTTAGGGACTCATGTGACTATATGATGGCTGATAGAAATTGAACTATCCTAATCAGTATTAGATTATGGTGGTCAATCCTAACATGAGGGGATTACTCCATTTCATGTTAGGTTATTCCCAACCATTCTTAATGGTGTGTGTATTGGTCATGAAATGATTGATATACAGTCTCATCACCCATGAGGGATTGAACTGAAATAAAATTAATTTGGTTTCCTTTGACCTGTATGAGATAGTTAATGTTTTTTTAAGACTATAAGGTATCCCCTAAATAATATTTTTTAGGATATGGTTATCAATGGAAAAAATATTGAATTAAATTATAGTGGAATTTATAGAAGGGCCCCATTGGGATTGTCTTAAGTTATTCTTGTTATTGAGACTCTCATATCTACAACAATAAGTGATTCTATAAATCTAAGTAAGAGGGAAAAAATAATGAATAAGAATAATAATAATAAGAATAATTTGAACATAAATATTTACACTATTTATGGATAATACCGACATCCATATAGAGGAATAACAAATTCACTATATCCAAGAGAAAATTATGGGGTAAAAACATTGAGTACAAAAACACTAGCTCAAAATGAGTTCGTAATGAAATGTATTGTTACAGTAACCTATGTTTTTATAGTTTTTGATCTTCGCAGTTGGTCTATTATACTATATTAATTATTGCAGTAGAGTCTAAAGAGGTAAAATACCATGTCAATGTTTACACTTATACAGTACCCACTATCTATGTCATTAGTCAACTCTCCTGTAGTGCCTCTAAAATCTTTGTTGGGGGAATTCCTTCCTCAAGCCCCCAGATAGGTGGGTTCTCCCCAATGGACCCACCCCCCCCCCCCCTTGAGAACCTCACTATAGAGGTTGAAAAATTATAATTAATAACTAGTGTACAATATGAGATATTAGCATTTGGTCTAACTTCACTTGAGGGATCATCAGGCTCCACCTTTTCAACAATCTCCCACTTAGAGCTTGATCCTGCAAACTAGCATTCTTCTATCATTCTATCATTAAACTAATAACTTAATTTCATCTCCTAATATTATTTTAACTCTCATGGGAACCTTCGAATCAAATATTCAATTTTCATATGATAATTCATTAAATACTAGTTATTTTACAATAAAATATTTAATTTCAAGATGATGACTCCTGAAAGATTAGTTATTTTCCCATTAAAGATTCAATTTCAATATGATGATTCATGAATGGCTAGTTTTTCTCCCTCCCATTATTTCATAATTTTCTTCCATATCATGCCAATCATCCTTCAATCATCAAGGAAAACCAAGAGGCACAAAATTACATCAAATTCACAATTATTATTGGCTTCTTTAACATTCTTGTAAATTTTTAGTTACCCAAATATTTTACGATGTTGGTGGTCCATCATGAATTAAGCCTCTAATAAATTGATATTTTAACTAGATAAGATTCATATGAGAAATATACATTGTGTTATTTTAAATATTTATAACACTTTGACCATCATGGTGCAAATCCATTTTTCTATCTCTTTATATACATCTTTTCCATGAGGTTCTTCACAAAAAAACTCCTTCTCTAAATCATTTTTAGTAATGTACTTTACCTCTATAGTGAATAGTTCAAATACCTTATATCATTAATATATCTAGCTAACCATATCTCCTCCACAAGTAAACACAAGACTTATGGTACCCATCCTATTATCAAAATCACCACTAAGGTTATCATCCACATACCCATAAAATGAATTTAATTTCCGAAAGTAGAGAGATGCTTCATTTCTTTCAATTAAATACATTAGTATCTACTTCATAGCTTCCTAATGTTACTTTAAAACATTAACCAAACACCTAATCACAACTACCAATTCATGATAATATTTTTCTTGGTAAAAACTATGGTATATATTGATATTCTAAAAAAATTATTCCTAAATAACCTTTTTCATGTACTCAACCTCTTCTGTTATCATTGTTACTTATCTTTTGTCAATTTAAAATGGATTTCTTGAGAGTAGATAATATCTTTCTTTCCATAACACTAAATCTAAAAAAACATTCTGTTATAGTTATCCTATAATGACATCAAGGTTCATACTTAATGGTTTTTATTAATCTTCAACCCCAAAATTATACCAGCTTCTTCAATCACTTTCATTTTGAACTCCTCAAATATCTTACCTTTTATCTCATTAATATTATGCATACATGAACCTATAATTATCATGTCATCCAAATATATAATAAATATATTGTACCCATCACCAAAATACTTGAAATAGAATCATTCAGTCATGAATCATCATTTGTTTGAATTTTTACTCCTGAAGGCATCAAAGTTATTTTTATGCTATCTAGGTGCCTAATCTAACCCATATAATATTTTCAAGAGTTTACACACTAGTTATTCATTTATTGGAAATAAAATCCATCTAAATAACCCATTTAAATTTACTCCTTCGGATATTTATAGAGGAAAGTGTCCTTTACATCAATCTTCTCAATATGTGAATCCTCTGATGTAAAAATATTAAGAACCACTTGAATATCGGTAAGGAAATTTTATTGAAAAATACTCCTTGCATCTATTTAATACCTTTAACCACTAAACATTCATTTTATGTCCAATTATCATTATGTTCTTCCTTGACAATGTTTAACCATTTTTTCAATGATGATTTCATTCCTTTTGTAAAAGTAATTTGTACCCATGTATTGTTATCATTTAATGAATAAATCTACTCCTTCGTATCTATCTCCCACATGATTGACCCTTTAAACTACATTACCTATTTTTTTATGCTCCTTTCAGTCACAAAGTCCAATGAATGAAAAGGGAAATACCATAAACACAAAGTGATTCATCCTTTGAAGAAACATAAAAAATCAACAAAGGTATGAACAAGGATTCCATTAAGTAAGGGCCGCGAAAGTTTCATCATAGTCGCACAAGTATACATGTGTGCCATATATTGGGTGCGCAGGTGAATTGTGCGCCCTATTTTATTTCTCCCAAGGTCTTCAGTAGCCTATAAATACCCATGGTGGGCCCCCCATTTCGGGGATGAAAAATTCCAAAAGTTAGATTTGATCTCCCAACACCCTAGTCTCTTATTGAAGTCTTCCGAACACTTCTAAGGTAATTTCATACCTAGAATGGAAGATCTAAAGAGGGGGAACAAGGCCTAAGTGTTGAAATTCACCAACACTTTCGCAGCTAAGGGTCTATCCCTTAAGGGAAAATGGACACACTTGCACACCGCCTTATCCCTTGAACAGACCCTACACGCCACTCATTGTAAAGTCTTTTGGGATTAAAATAAGGGCTTGAGCCAAGCTTCACCCAAGTATTACCCTATGGGTTGACCGGAGTGAAAGTACCCAACTATCACGTAGGTATACTTTCACGACCAGGACTTGCGTGCCCCACCAAGACTTGTGCACCTTCCTCTTTTTGGGTGACCCTCTTGCCTATTCACCTCTTTTATTCAAATCCACCTATCCTCTTCAAGATTTATCCTACAAAACCCTCTTCAAACCCATTTTTGGAAAAGTTCTTTTGTTGTGTTCCTTATCTGAAAGGAATTCTATGGAACATCTCTTAAAACCTAGTGATCTACATATATTTATGTCACTAAGGTTAGTTATTTAATTCATTCAACCTCATCCTTTAAGATGAGAAGATCTTTAATATGGGAATCCTCCTTAGGAGTAAGCCCCAAGTTCCCTAACCTAGTCCTCCTTTTCACGAGTAAGCACCAGTCCAAGTTCCCAAATATGGGCATCCTCCTCAAGAGTAAGCCCCAAATTCCAAATTCCCTTAACCTGGGAATCCTCCACAGGAGTAATCCCCAGTAAAAATTCCCCTGAACCTAGGCATCCTCCTCAAGAGTAATCCCCAGTCATAATTCCCATTAACCTGGGCCTCCTCCTCAAGAGTTAGCCCCATTCATAATTCCCCTTAACCTGGGCCTCCTCCTCTGGAGTAATCCCCAGTAATAATTCCCCTTAACCTGGGCCTCCTCTTTAGGAGTAAGCCCTAGTTATAATTTCTCTTAACTAGTCTTAATTTCTTTTGACTTGGTCATCATTCACAGGAGTAATCCCCAATACTAATTTAAAGATCCCCTTTAATCTGGGCATCTTCCTTAAGATTAAGCCCCATGCCCCCTTTAACTCTGGGCCTCCTTCTTAGGAGTAAGTCCCAAGTTATAAGTCCCTTTAATTTTGGGATTCCTTCTCAGGATGAAGTCATAAGTTAAGTATCCAAATCTCCATAAATTACATATACCTTTATGGACCTTGTTACAGGGCTTCTTCCCTGAAGTAGGTCCCAATATTCATCTATCTGGGCAGTCACACATACATAATCCCCATATCATCCCTTGTGACCACATCTTTCCTGGCACAAATCGTTAGCTTTACTGATACCACTTGTTTCTCACATCGAGCATGACTCACGTGAGCTTATAGTGTAAAAGTAACCATGACACATCTTTGGGCCATTAATCATATGTAAGCCCCACATTTCTTAATCAAACTATGTGGACCTTGATCTCTGCCTTAAAAGTAGAGTACATAGGAAGCCTTTCTAAGGTTCAGTCCCATCACACATTAATTCTCATCTGTCCCATATGATGTTAAACTATATCTTAATTCCAGAACTATGTGGGTTCTGATTCCTTTTCTAATAAGGATATGTAGGTAGATCATCTGTGGGTATGATCCCAACTCTAAAATAATCCATGTCCTTCTGAATGAAAATAAACTTAAAGTACCCCAATGAGTGGCTTTTAAACCAGTATGGTCATCATAATGACCATGAGATTTCTATATAATTTATTAAAGGATACCATTTACGAAGAATCTACAATACAAACGGATGATTCTCTATCGATGAATAACCTAAAATACATATAAAAGATTCTCTAAAATCTCATACATATTAATCGTTGATTGTCAGATCTTAAGGAAAGATCATTTTCATACTTGTTAATGTAATAAGGATTCATGAACATAACTTAAATCTATAAAGGGAGTCCCAGAGTAGAAAATAATTCCCCCCAAAATGTTTGTGATGAGTCCGAACTCCCATCCTCTCGACCAATGAAAATTCTTAAGCCTCATTGATCCACAACTAAGGAGCACCTACCTTTGGAATGTATGTACAAATGGATATTGAATCATTGGATGTTTCTGTTTCTACGAACAAACCTGTTAGAAACTGATTGGAATGTTTGAACCTTAAACAAACAAGGTCATCCCCATTTCCAGCCAAAACAAAAAATAGTGAACCCGAAATGAATCCTTAAAGAAGTTAAAATGATGTTATACTTGTTTATTAGGCACCTACTTAAACTCAATGAGAGGGCCAACAAAACAATCAATAACATATGTTATCATCCAAAAGATGTAGTGACCGAACTTATCTTGATGATGTGTTTTATATCCAACAGGCACTCTTTTCCAAGATCTTATGCTTTACAGAAATGGATTCTCTAAAGTTCACACCTGTGAATGCATCTGCTGCTACTCCTACTGGATATTTGTCCGCTCTGAGGACGACATAACCTACTCAGCGTCTTCAATGCTGGGTATCAAATGCAATGGTTAAGGAATATCGTCGACACGGTACCATTCCAACTCTGGAGGCTTCTCGACAACCTCTCCATGTCAATAATTCACCCTAGTTGTCTGGACAGCGATGACCAGCGATCAAGAAGTAGGTGGTGCCAACCACCATTTCCAAAAGTTTCGGGTCATTATCCCTGGAACTCAATCACCAGTCCCTCCCATTTTATGATGAGGTGAATGAGAAGGTCACTCAGGGCCTTAATTCAAGGATACATGAGTCCTTCCCGAGTTCTCCCATCAACAATCGCCGCTAGACTCAGGTGGCAGTGTGCCCTCAACATGATGAGGGTGTCATCTCCAGGAATTTGGCTCAGGTTCCTTGAACCCGAGTAGGAAATACAAACCACCAAAGGAGATGACCGGTCAACAGTGAGTAGGTTCTTATGTCTGACATTTCTGGAGAATTCCACCAACCTAACATGGTGGAAAGCAACGAGCGGGCACACACACCCGTCCGTTCTAATCCCGCTGTCCAGCAAACTCGTCTGGCAGCTACACACCAATCCCACCAGGCAATTCCAGCAGAGTATTATATGTAGGAATATACACTTTTTTATAACTCCTCATTTAGTCTGCAGGCTTCTCTGACTACAACCAAAGAAGTTCACCAATATAATATGGTGGCAATTGATAAACAGGAACATACACCTGTTTACAATCAAAAATTCTGTCAGCAGTCTCGTCTGCCAGTATTGAAGGAAAATCATCAACCATACTTGATGAATAAGTCACAACAGGCACATACACCTGCTAATAACAATCAGTCTAACCAACAGTCTTGTTTGGTAGCACTTGGATAAGTCAGTCAGAAAGCACTGACAACAAAAGTGGAGAAGACTCAACTCTCTTCCCCCACACATAAGTACTGTCAGAACTCACTGACAGGAAAAAGAGGACAAGAGTAGGAACACGCACCTACTCCAAGCATGGAATGGATTTATATTCCCATTCCTGTAGCTAAAGTCACTAAGAATATTCTGACTATGGTGAAAGAGTAGAAGAAAATCCCTGCTCATATTCTGGATGCCTGCCAGAATATTATAATAGCTTTAGCAGCATCATAGGGAAAGAAATGCAAATCTATCACTACTAGTGGAGTGACACATCAAAATATCACTCCGGAATAGATACACGCCTCTTTTATAGTCCAAAAGGGTTGTGGGGCATACTCCCCCATAACACACAGACAATCAAGTAAGGCACATACACATGATTTGAATGGAGATAATCAACCTAACATGACTATTTATCCTGATCAGGCACATACACCAGCCCATAATAACCACTTTCATCAACAAAGGGGTTCCCAAAGTGAGTAAGAAGGCATCTAAGAAAAAGACCCATCCAGCACAGTCAAGAAATAAATAGCCAATCTGTAATAAGGCCTTGCGCGATGCTGGAGTTCTTGAAGCACTCAGACAATTATCTGTTGCAACTCAAGATTCTACTCTCTCATTTCCCAATCGTGGGAACATTAATTCCAAAGTTCTGCATCAGACACTTCTCATGAAGGATTTCATCATGATAGTTCGGTCGATCTTGAAGTATCATCATTAGATGAGAGTCACGATAACTCTCTGCATGGCCAGAAGATCATGGAGCAAAAGGTTTCATCTTTTTCTGTAACCCACCATGGTGGTCCTCCCCATGATGATGAATTTAGCTGGGAAAGTCCTCTCCATACTAGTAATTCACATTTCCTATAAAATTATCCAATAGAAAATGTAGTGATGAGATAACCCTCTTATCTTGAGGCACTTGAAAATGTGAAGCTAGTCATGTCTAATGCTTTACTGCTAGTAGGTGAAATGCTTTCTCAACCAGAAGATAGCCGGGGGTGTATGTCATTCTCCGAACCACCCTTGAGTCATGCATCTTCTAATTTGGTAAATGAATTCTCTACCAATCTTGTTGAATACGATGAAGCAACAAGGAAGCACCAGCTCTGGTCTAGTCAGGTAGATGAATCTTTATCGAATGATAAAGAGGAAATTCTGAATATGAGGAAACAACTGGAGAAAGGTGAATTTCTATTTCTATTTTGGCCTTTGGCTGACTCTCAGTATGATATTCCAGAGATGTTGATGGAAGATTATATTCACGATATTTGTCTCAACATGTGGAAAACACTTTGTAAATTGAAAAAGAAAATATTATCTTATGATGAATATGAAAATCATTTCAAGATAATAGAAGGATTTCAATGACAAATTGATTTGGCCTCTCTCTCAGTTTCTCGATATTCCAAGGCTGAAAAGTAGTAGAGAGCCCTTCGGCATTCATGCCATGGTGAATTAAGAAGATTGCGCCAGTTAATTTCTATTACCCCATCTGGTATTAATATCAGGGGATGGGGTGTCCATATAGTACTAAATTTCACTATACTCTCCAGCCAACAAAGCCCACCAAAAATGGTCTCATGCAATTTTATTGCCCATGGACGGACACAACCAATTGGTCTTGTTTGTAATCAAAGGCTTTCTCAAGAACATGCCTCAACTAGTTCTTCCCAGAATCAGGAATATAGAGAACAAATTGTCGAATTAGTTTTTCATCCGGAAAATGATAACATCGAACAGGCTTCTCATTTAGAGCGTTCACATCATCATGTGACAGAAGTGTCAGAAATCATCCAACATTCATTTGAACTGCGTTATTTCAGTGGATGTAGGTTAATGCATCCAGCCAATTCTATACTAAAGTCCTAAAGATTAGAAGAACTTTTAATAATGTCTCATATATACCATCTCAAGAACCACCCCAGCTTTCCAGACTGGGGACTCTTTTAGCACAACCCTCGGAATCAATAAATAGGATTCGAGGAGTTGAGCAGAAATAGAAAGAACAGCCCAAATCCACCGGACTGGGGACTTTTTCATATCCTCAAACTCCCCCTCAGAGAAAGTCAGTCTTCTGTCGATTAGGGAAGAAGCCACAAGAGGAATGAAGATCTGAATTATCATTAGATTCCCTCCAAATTACGGTTTGTCAAGAAGTTCCTGGGGGAACAACTCAACAAAAGGCAATGTCTCATCAGGGACATGGAAGAAGACAATATCCCAGAAATGTCGATAGAAGGGATTCAATGAGTTAATAATTAATAAATTTCGTCAATGCCATTGTTATTGATCCTCCAAAATATGAGTCTCACTCATAGGGATCAGATGAGGAAGTTCATGTTCAAGAGGTTGTACACACAGACACAAATTTAGAAGGTGTGTGTACACAAAATCAAAGGATTACTCAGAATCTAGGCATTCCTTCAAATAACCAACTTCCCCCTCTTTGAAAGGAATATAACAAGGGTAAAAGAAAGAATCTGGTTACATAACCTTCCTCTGTAGAATGCCAATCACTCTCACTAGAGAAAATATTCCCACAACAAGAGGAAGAAATGAAGTAATTAAGGAGGTTCAATGAAGAACTACTTCAAGGTAGTTTTCCTCCTAAGGGTGATGGAGTCATTCAGCCAAGGGAGTTTGTTGTGGATACTAAGATGGATCAAGAGTATCCTCCTTTACTAGTACACCCTCATAGGTCTAATCATATAGGTCAGGTGCAACAACAACCGGTGGTGTTATCCTCAGTTGCAGTACCAGCCACTACATCTATCCATGCTCCAGTTATTGTACCTACTCAGGTCCAAGCCCAACCAGATGTTTCTCAAAAGTTAATAACTACCATTGAGTCATTAACATATCGGTTGGAAGCTATGGAGGGAAAACGTGCACAAATTCAACCAGAAAAGAGATCTTACCCTAAATGGATTATTTCAATTCCTCCCCCATCAAATTTTACAAGTACCACATTCCCAATCATTAATGGTTCGGGAGACCCAAAGAAACACATAACACATTTTGTTTCTCGTTGCGATCCTATGATGGGAACCCCTTAAGAAATAAGAAGCAGTTAAGCTCAGGTGATTTGTACAGTCCTTACAAGGGCATGCTTTTGTCTAGTATACAATCTTACAGTCTCGGTCAATTACTGGGTGGGAGGATCTCCGTCAACGATTCCTTCTTCAATTCAGCTCGAATTTGCCTAAGACATCCGTTTTTGATCTTACAAATTGTAAGAAAAGGGAGAATGAAAGTGTTTCAGATTTCATTGCTCGTTGGAAGGGATTAACATATTCCCTAAGCTTAGATTTCCCTCAAGAAGAGTTGTTGGCAATCTGTGTGGAAAATTTGTGTGATGAATTATGCACATTGTTGATCCCTGTGAAATACACAGGAGGGTTTTGAGACCTTACTTCGATGGATCAACAAATTTAAGACTCTCTTACAAAGACTAAGCATAAAACTTGTGTAATTCCATCAGCTCCAGGAAGTACAATGGGTAAAGAATAGACTACTATAGTTACACTTAAAAAAGAACCTGTACCTGCTTCTACTTCAAAACCTTCATCTTATCGAAGGGATCCACCTCCTGAGCGTCAACAATAGAGGTCGTTTCATCACGATGATCAAAGAGATCAAATACAAAAACAATTTGAGGATCTGAAGAGAAAATTTTACTTTTTCCAAAATGAACAAGTTCCTAGTTACTTCATTTCGGCTCTGGAAAATAATTTGGTTCAGTTGACAAGGACCAAACGGCCCAACAAGAAAAATATGAAGATCGTCCCAACTATTACCCATTTCATCAGATGTTGGGGCATCTCATTCAGAAGTGTTTGTCTTCAGAGACCTCCTTTAAAACATGGAGGGCTCGGGACAAGTCAAATTGAATGGTTCTTTATCTCAGGTAGCATGTGTTACTGCTACAGATCCAGAGGAAGAAGGTGAGTGGCAGGAAGTCAAAAACAAAAATGTGTAGAAATATGATGATTGGATGGTCAAAAAAATGATCAACTAAACTCATGCCATTTTGTGAATCCAGTTGAAGAAACCACTTGTGTCTTCTTTGATTAATGCCACAGCAAAACCCTCTTCATCAGAGGGAAAATCCTCAAAGGGGCGGCATAATTCGAAGAAAGAGGATCAATCAGAAGAATATGAAATCGTGTCAAAGCCCTTGTTGTCTTTGACTCTGGAAAATTTTATGCCATCTACTTTAAAGCCACGGGAACCGCCCCACCAAATGGAACAGCCTAAATTGTCTAATCAGGCAGAATCTTTGTCTGATAAAGAGTTGATCTTTGGTTCTGTTAATATGATTCACTTAACATATCCTTATGCCAATCACATTTTCGATCTTGATGAGCCTGAAATCCCTGTCTCAAACAGAGGAATTAGAGGGAGTTCCAGAGGTCTGGGATATAGATGAAGACATGGATATCCCAGAAGCCACTATTCCAATTCTACCCCTTCTAGAACTGTGTATGCAGCAGAAACTCATGGTAGAGCCCTTCATCGGGCTCAACAAGAATAAGAAAGTTCTTCCACGCAAGGCAGATTCAGTCTTGGTATAGTTATTTTGGAGGATCGATTGGAAGTTACACCTTCTTCCTCTCAACAAGTAAATAGACCTAGTTGGTCTAATCTTCCAAAACCAAGAGTATTTCCATCTCCTACCCCGATATAAGAAGCATCTACTTCCAAAGCATCAATTTCTAAGGCACCTATGAAACCACATGTTCTTGATGGGAAACACAGTCCTTTGGATCAAAAATATGATGTCTTGAAACATTTGGCCAATATACCAAACAAGTTATCAATTTTAGATGCCTTGAATCTGTCAAAGGATATTCGAGAGGCACTCATTGAGGCATTGTCAAGTCATCGGGAATTCGCAACTGAAATTCTTGCGGCTGAAGTCTACCATGTAGAGAATGATCCTATAGAATTCCATGTAGTAATATCTTTTAAATATTAATATGAAGATGATATTGTGCATGAACATATCAGACCCTTGTATTTATCTGGAAATATCAATGATGTAGATATCCTAAGATATTTCATTGATAATGGTTCATGAGTTAACCTCATCCCCATTCACACACTTCGTCGACTGGGCCTCACCGAATCTGATTTATCTCCTTCTACATTGATGTTGCAAGGATATGATAAAAATGAATAAGAACCTATGGGTGAGATCACACTCAGAACCCAGTTTGAAGATCTTGTATCCAATTCATATTTCATGGTTGTTCATCATGATGCAGCCTTCAATATTTTTCTTGGAAGACATTTGCTACATCAACATGAGGCTATCCCTTCACCATATCATCAGTGTCTCAAATATTGTTTCAATGGTCAAATTGGGACATTGTATAGTGATAAATCCTCATTCCAAATAGGTGAGTCTCAATACATTGAGGAGGAATTCTATCACATGAAGGGAAGGATAAATCCAAGACAAAGGAGGTCACCAAAATTAATGCTTCATATGGTTTTGAAAGAGATTTCAGTAAACCCATCCACACATGTGAGTACAAATTATGAGTTGCCTATCAGTCAAATTGATAGGATAGATCCGAATCCAAATACTCTTATGGAAACTTCCATAATGTCAATTACGACAATCAATCCAGACAGCACGGGAGAATTTGGTGAATCACCAAGCAACTATGAAATCTCAAATGGAGATGTTTTTATTTTATCCACTGAAATTCATCAATTCTATAATTTTCCAACTAGGCCATAAGAAGTTATAGCAATGTCAGAGGTGAATGATGACGTCAATTCTCAATCCATCATCTCCTCTTTATTACCAAAGGAAGACCATTTATCATCAATAGGGTCAGAAATGGAAGCCTCTTCTTCAAGATGTTCAAATTTTAACATCTCTCCTGATTATGGAAATACTGCTTCATCATCTACTATTCAATTAGAAACAGAAGAAGTAACACATGTTGAAGAAGAAGAAGAAGATCTCAGGGATGCTCCTCTAGCATTTGAAGAGGGTGTCTCCACCACTGTGGATGAACTCAGAGAAATTAATATGGGTACAAGTGAAGATCAACACCCCATTTTAATTAGTGCGGCCATGGCTCTTGAAGAGAAAGATATGCATACATCCTTTATAAAGAAAAATCTAGGTATATTTTCTTGTAATTATACAGAAATTCCAGGGCTTTATTCTGATATTGCTACTTATCATTTGGGTTTTCCATAAGAACATAGAGGATTTAAGAAAGCCGCAAGAAGAACACACCCAACATATGCTTCCAAAATTGAAGATGAAGTGGATAAGCTTATCAAAGCTAACTTAATCAGAGAAGTTCAATATCACAAATGTTTGGTTAATATTGTACCTATGAAAAAGAAGAATGGAAAAATTATAGTTTGCATTGATTTTAGAGATCTTAATCGGCATTGTCCAAAAGATGATTTTCCAGTCCCAATTACAGAACATTTAATTGATGAAACAGTTGGATACGAAGCACTTTCCTTCATGGATGTATATTCTGGATATAATCAAATCTGAATGTCTCTAGAAGATGAAGAATTTACAGCCTTCAGATCCCCTCATGGTGTGTTTTTCTTTCGGGTAATGCCCTCTGGCCTAAAGAATGATGGCGCAACATATCAGTGTGCCATGCACTATATCTTCAAACCCTTTTTAGGGAAATTTTTTGAATGTTATGTGGATGATTTGGTGGTCAAATCCAAACAACATTCAATTCACTTGGATTATTTGGCAGTCAAATTACACAAACTTCGACAACACAATTTGCAGATGATCCCCTTGAAATGTGGTTTTGGGGTAACCTCAGGAAACTTTATCAGCTTTTTTGTATGAAATCATGGTATCAAAGTCTTATTGAGAAGACAATGTCAGTCCTTGGTATGTCACCTCCTTGAAATTTGAAATAATTGAGAGGACTTCAAGGACATTTAGCCTACATTCGTCGTTTCATCACCAATTTGGCAGGCAAAAGTTTACCCTTCACCAAATTGATGAAGAAGGGAGTCACCTACCAGTGGACTGAAGAATGTCAAGAAGCATTTGATATCCATAAGAAATATCTTTTCAGTCCACCGGTATTAATGCCACCTATTGAAGGAAGACCACTTATCCTCTATGTGATAACTTTAGAGCGATCATTAGGTTCCTTCCTTCCCCAAAAAAATGATGCTGGGAATGAAAACAACCTTTACTATCTCAGTCGGACTATGCTTGAAACAGAAACCAGATATTCAAGTATTTAAAAGTGATGTCTGGCATTAATCTTTGCAGTTTAGAAACTGAGACACTACCTGCAACATCATGAGGTCCAATTGGTATCTCTCAATAACCCGTTCAAATTCATCCTTAGTCGTCCAATTCTTACAGGACGTCTATCAGGGAGGGCAGTTATTTTGTAGCAATTTGATATCCAATATGTGTCTCATAAGGCAATAAAAGGCCATGTCCTTGCTGATTTCCTTGCTGAACACCCTTCAGTAGAAGATACATCTTTAGATACTAAACTTCCTAATGAGGAAGTATTCTCTATTCAAGATAATATTAAAACATGGGAAATGTACTTTGATGGTGCTTCCAGAAGTCCAACAGGGAAGAAAATGGAAGATCCTAAATTCAACAAAGTTGGATTGGGAATTGTGCTTATTTCCTCGGAAAAGGTAGTTCTACCTTATTCTTTCTTATTTTGGGAAGTAAGTACAAACAATGAAGCATAATATCAAGCTCTCATCGCAGGATTAGAGTTGGCGCTTCAATCACAGGTGAATCACTTAAAATTGAAAGGTGATTCAGACCTGGTAATAAAACAAGTCAATGGGGATTATGCAGTCAGAAAAGAAGATTTAATCCCTTTATATGATTACACCATAGAGTTAATGCCGAAATTTCCTTCGAAACCAATATTTTCTTATGTCCCACGATCTAAAAATGCCCAAGCCGATGCACTGGATAATATAGCTACAGCTCTGGAATATCCAAATCGGGATGAGACAATCATCAGTATTTCCCACCGTCGTACAATTGCACCATATTTTCAAACAAGAGAAGAGGGAATCAATGAAATTAGTCCCATTTCTGAACCATATGGTCATACTACAGTATGGATGACACCTATCAGGGAATACCTTCAAAATGGAACACTTCCACCTGATAGAGCCGAGAAAGAAAAAATCTAGCAACGTGTGGTCAATTTTTACTCTTTATGATATCCCAGATCACCTAGAAAAAATCCTCTACGAAAGAGGTTTTGATGAAGTTTTCTTCAGATGCATTGATTGTGATGAGACATTGGCTGTCATGAAAGAAGTACATACAGGAGTCTGTGGTGCCCACCAGTCTGGACATAGACTATCTGATCAAATTTGAAGGATTGGATACTTTTGGCCTTCAATGATACAAGATTTTGTTGATTTAACTAAGAAGTTTCATTCTTTCCAAGTATATGCCAACTTCATTCATCAACCCCAGAGTTTCTTCATACAACTAAATACTCATGGCTATTTTCCACATGGGGAATGGACATAGTGGGACCTTACACCTCGGCTACATCCAAGCAGTTTAAGTACATTCTTACTACTACTGACTTCTTTTCCAAATGGGAAAAGGAAATAACTCTCAAAGAAGTTAGTTCTAAAAGCATTGTTAGCTTCATCAAGTCTAACATCATTATGAGATTTGGTGTCCCTCATACCATGTTGACGGAAAATGGAACCAATTTCTGTTCATCTGAGGTAAGGAAGTTGTATCAAGAATACGACATCAAATACAATCATTCATCTTGGTATCATGTAGCGTCCAATGAACAAATAGAATCATTTAACAAGACTCTTTAAAACATACTGCAAAAGATGGTGGATAAAGATAAGAATTCATGGCCTGATAAACTCTTTCATACTTTATGGGATTATCGGACCACCACCCGCACTACAACGCGGTCAACTCTATATTCATTGGTATATGGAACAGAAGTAGTCTTGTCCATTGAGGTTCAATTACCCTCACTCATAGTATCCATTTTTTATCAGGCATCTACAGATGAACAATCTGAAAAGCTATTGGTTGAATAGGAATGATTAGATGAGAAAATATTTTTCACCCTGCACCACTAGGAAGTATATCATAATAGAATAGCAAGAGCTTTCAACAAAAAAAATCATCTTCATTCATTCATTCAGGGAGAATTGGTATTGGTTCTCAAAACGCCAATGATACCAGGAAATAAACCTCCCAAGCTTTAACCAAAGTGGGAACATCCTTACTCAATACATAAGGTCTACTCCAATTGAGCTTATTCTTTAATCTCAATGGATGGAGAACTCATCACGACTCCAACCAATGCCAGATTTCTGAAGAAGTATTTTATGTAACACAAATACTATCTTTCATCCAACATGATGTTAAACTGTGTTTTCATTGCTGCAAGACTTTAAACTGCATAGACCCTTATTTCCAACATGACATTAAACTGTGACGTCCTAGCTACATGGCGCTAAACTATACAGAAGTACCTTACGTCTAGCAAGACATTAAACTGCATAAACGGTCCATGCATATGACCTTAATCTATTTGCACTTACGTACAACACGATGTTAAATTGTGTCATCCTTACTATATGATGTTAAACTATACAACCCCTCTTTTGTCCTTAATGCATGACATTAAACTACACAGTCCCCCTTATGTCCAACATGACGTTAAACTGTGATGTCCTAGATACATGATACTAAACTGTACATCACTCGTTTTTTCAACATGATGTTTAACTGTATTGTCCCTATCATGTCCAGCAAGACATTAAACTGTGAAAAAGTCCCTAAATCTTCCAACATGACGTTAAACTATGTCCCCATTATCCTCACTGCAAGTCCTTAAACTACATAGTCCCCTCTTCATCCAATACGACGTTAAACTATGCATCATTAAGGTTGTTACTACCTCTTGTTTCTCATACTGAGTATATCTCATCTGAGCTTAGAGTAAATGTCAACCATAACACCCTCTCTGGACCGCTAACCATGTGTAAGTCCCGACAACATTTTTTAGGTAATTGTTCTCAAGAACAACTTGATCACCAAATCATTCTTTAATCTAACTACACAAACTTTGATCCTTGCTTTCTAGGATGGGTATATAGGAAACCTCATGATGTTCAAGCCCAAAACCAATATATTCACATCGGTTCACTTCCATCTTATACGATGTTGATTTTTGAAGCCTCCCCCAGAACCAATATTTTTTACATTGGTTCACCATCATCCTTGCTATATGATGTTAAACTATTATCACTTTTTTCTTGTATGACAATAAACTACAACATTCTTTGACACCCTCACCTAAGAGGGAATAATTATTTACGTTGATCTCCAATCATGTTATATTCCAAAGACTACGTGCATACATGGAAATTTCTGAACCATTAATCTTCGGTCAAATCATCATTGCACTAAATTCCCCTTTTCACCCTTCACTTGTACGAACCAGATCTGTACATAGGGTTTTTCAAGAACTACATGCGGCTTGATTCCCATCCTTATGAGATACATAGGAATGTTCGAGCATCCCTCGAATCCAGCACCAAGTCTTTGGGCCTAATCCCAAATTCCACTTTCAGTCCCTTGGATAAAAAGTCCCCTTGTGAAAATATGAATGTGGTATTAAAACCCTAGTCTTCATTCACATCAGGTTTATAACAAGCACACAATGTGTATTCCTTATTATGGTCTGAGCTCTATGAAACTAAACTAAGATCTCCTACACTCTCATCCCATATGATGTTAAACTGTATTTCAAGAACTACGTATGGATTGATTCCCATCCTTATGGGATACATAGTAAAAACTGCACCTCAATTCAGGACCTAGTCACAACATGATTATGGTTAGAATTGGTTTGTGTATTTCCTTCATGAAATGAACAATACCCATTTTCATGTTTCATATTCCTAACCTTAAATAATTCTAGACATTCATAACCCTTTTCTTGATTTCTAGTCACAACATTTTTGATACCCGAGAGTTCTTTTTCCTGAATATGCAGCACGTACCCTTAGGCGGCCTTGCATAAGTAGTCTACATAATGGACTTGTTAGCCATAAGATACTATTATTTGATTATGCATCCAATTCCCTTAGGTTTCCCTACATAATTCAACCCCCTAACGGGTTTGTTAAATAGTGGTAACTTCATTCTTGGGAGGAAAATCTATTTTGTCCTTATTTTTCTTAATGAAAATAAGTAGGGATCCACAAAAAAGCCATCCTTAACATATTCTTCTCGTACTCTTTTTCATGATCTGAAAGTATCCAAGTCTATGGTTTATATTTCCCTTCCCTATATTTGGGTCAGAGCTTCGTAGGAGTGACATTCATCCAATTCTTTGACAATCTTGATTAGAAATATCCTCTCCATATTTAAGTACCTCTCTCCATATAGCAGATTCTATGCTTTGAAAATTTTGAATCTCCATAAACATTCACTGGCTTTTTAATAGTAGAAAAGTAAAATTTCTAAGAGTTCTTTTTCCTGACTATGCAGCATGTGCCCTTAGGCGGCCTTGCATAAGTAGTCTATATAACGGACATGTCAGCCAAAAGATGCTATTATTTGACTATGTATCCAATGCTCTCAAGTGGCCCTACATAGTTAAACCCCCTAACGGGTTTGTTAAATAGTGGTAACTTCATTCTTGTGAAATACTTCTTCTAATGCCTTTTAGCCCTTTTTTCATATCATTCCTCATATTCAAAATTTCTTAAGCCATATTTTACATGTTTCCCCATACTTGAGTGTGGTAATATGTTTTCAAATAAATTATCAAGGTATTGAGTTAATTTTAATCCATTCGGTCAAAGCTATTTTGACCTTAAACATTATCCTTTTTATGTCTCACGTGCATGACTTTAAACTGCCCACAAAAGATAAGGGAACTCTGAACAAAAAAGTCATGTCCCATATCACTAAATATACATTTTGTATGATTTAGGTAATATTGAGCAATTTAAATATTCAAAGTTTGTAGGGTTATTTTTATAATCCTTGAAAAAATCAAACTATTCTTACTAATCCCATTGTCTTAAGTAAAAATTTAAAGCAGGTAGCAATAGAATAAAAGAACAAATGATTGAAGATGAAAGTGTTTTCCATTGATGCATAAGAGTTAGAAGGACATCCACAGACTGGAGTCTCTTCTATTTTTCAGGAATTACAAGAGGCTTTCAACATGACTCTTTATTTGATTCACAGTATCCCGAGCTTTATCAGCAGCCACCTGGAATTCATTCATTCAACTGGATACAATAAGGGATTTAGTGATACCAGCTCTTCTTGGAACAATTGTAAATGAATTTTCTTGACTGCGGTTTGAGAAAATTTTCTGCTGATCAAACAGTGACTCTATTTCTTTCCAAGAGACTTGGAAGATGGATACATGGATTTTAGAATGGAGAATTGGAAGTAAAGAGCCATTTTGAGAGAGTACTCTTTTCAGATATTGTTCTAATGTCATGATAGTCTTCTCTCCCCAACTGGCAGTGAGAGATGATACTTCTTCAAGTACATGGCTAAATCTGGAGAGTGCTATCGTAGATATCATAGTATTTGTGGGAAACGATGCTCATCATGTCATCAATCTGCTTGCTATCTAGCTCATTAGCTATTCCAATTCTTCTAGGAGCTATTGAATCTGCACAAAGGTCAAATAATTAACTCTTAAGTAAGTTGATTTTTCATAAACTTTGTGAAGAAAAGGGAAAAAATGGATCAGGAATTATGGCGCGCAAGTCCAATGTTGGCATGCAAGTGTAACTGTGTCGTGCATGTTTTGGCGGACAGGTATCACCGTGCAAGTCCAAATACCTCTATAGAAGTGTGACATGAACAGAAGAAATGAAACCACGGAAAATCAGCAACTTTCACGACGAGAGCAACCTGTGTGGTGAGAGCTCGAAATTTTGAAATCTGGTTGCTTTGCGCGAGAACGATTGCATATAAATAGGAAAAGGCCGCACCCAGTGCGCCGTAGCTGCGCTCCTTCACCTGCACGCCACTACTTGTACTCTGAAAACTTGCGCGCCATTTTTCCTTTGTTTTCTCCTTTACCTCAGAGTCAAATCATCCTTCCTTTCAGATCCAACTCTGAGGGGGGGGGAATGTTTTTGACACTCCTTTCTGTCACATATTCCAATGAATGAAAAGGGAAATACCATAAACACAAAGTGATTCATCCTTTGAAGAAACAACAATAATAGAAAAAGGCATGAACAAAGATTCCATTAAGTAAGGGTCGCGCAAGTTTCATCATGGTCGCACAAGTATTATTGTGCGCCATATATTGGGCGTGCAGGTGACATGCGTGCCCTATTTTATTTTCTTCCAAGGTCTTCAGCAGCCTATAAATACCCCTGGTGGGCCCCCCATTTCGAGGACGAAAAATTCCAAAAATCATATTTGAGATTCCGATACACTAGTCTCCTCTTGAAGTCTTCCAAACATTTCTAAGGTAATTTCTTACCTAGAATAGAATATCTAAAGAGGTGAAACAATGCATAAGTGTTGAAATTCACCAACACTTGCATGCCTAAGGGTCTAACCCTTAAGGGGAAATGCCCAAACTTCTGTGCCGCCTTATCCCTTCAACAGAACCTGTGTGCCACTCATTTGAAAGTCTTTAGGGATAAAACTAAGGGCTTGAGACAAGATATTCCCAAGTATTACCCTATGGGTTGACCAGTGCGCATGTACCCAAGTGTCGCACAGGTATACGTGTGCGACCAGGACTTGCGCGCCCCACTAAGACTTGCGTGCCTTTCTCTTTTTGGGTTCCCCTCTTGCCTATTCATCTCTTTTATTCAAATCCACCTCTCCTCTTCAAGATTTAGACTACAAAAACCCTCTTCAAAGCCATTTTTGGCATGGTTCCTTTATTGGCATCTTTATCTGAAAGGAATTCTATGGAACATCTCTTAAAACCTAGTGATTTAAATATCTTTATGTCACTAAGGTTATATATTTCATTCATTCAAACTCATCCTTTAAGATGATAATATCTTTAATATGGGCATCCTCCTTAGGGGTAAGCCCAAAGTTCCCTAACCTGGGCCTCCTTTTTTGGAGTAAGCCCCAGTCCAAGTTTCCAAATATGGGTATCCTCCTCAAGAGTAAGCCCCAAATTCAAAATTCATTTATCCTGGGAATCCCTCTCAGGAGTAAGCCCCGATCATAAGTCCCCTTAACCTGGGAATCCTCCTCAAGAGTAATCCCCAGTCATGATTCCCCTTAACCTGGGCCTCCTCCTCAGGAGTAATCCCCATTCATAATTCCCCTTAACCTGGGCCTCCTCCTCAGGAGTAACCCCTAGTCATAATTCACCTTAACCTAGGCCTCCTCCTTAGGAGTAAGACCCAGTTATAATTTCTCTTAACCAATATTAATTTCTTTTGACTTGGGCATCCTTATTAGGAGTAATCCCCAATCATAAGTTAAAGTTCCCCTTTAATCTGGGCATCCTCCTTAGGAGTAATCCCCAAGCCCCCTTTAGCTCTGGGCCACCTTCATAAGAGTAAGTCCCTAGTTATAAGTCCCTTTAATTTTGGGCTTCCTTCTCAAAATTAAGTCCTAAGTTAAGTATCCAAATCTCCATAAATCAAATATACCTTTATAGACCTTGTTCTTGGGATTATTCCCTAAATTAAGTCTCGATCTTCATATATTAGGGCAGTCACACATACATAATCCTCATATCGTTCGTTGTGACCACATCTTTCATGGCACAAATCGTTAGGTTTACTGATACCACTTGTTTCTCACACCGAGCATGACTCAGGTGAGCTTAGAGTGTAAAAGTAACCATGACACATATTTGGGCCATTACTCAAATGTAAGCCCCACATTTCTTAATCAAATTACATGGACTTTGATCTCTGCCTTAAAAGTAGAGTACGTAGGAATCCTTTCTAAGGTTCAAGCCCATCACTCATTAATTCTCATCCATCCCATATGACGTTGAACAATATCTTAATTCCCGAACTACGTGGGTTCTGATTTCTTTTCTAATAAGGATATGTAGGTAGCCCATCTGCAGGTACAATCCCAACTCTGAAATAATCCATGTCCTTTAGAATGACAATAAACTTGCAGTTCCCCCACAGAGTGGCTTTAAAACTAGTATGGTCATCATAATGACTAGGTGATTTCAATATAATATATTAAAGGATAACATTGACTAAGAATCTCCAATACATACAGATGATTCTCTATCTATGAAGAACCTTGAATACATATAAAATATTCTCTAAAATCTCATACATATTAATCATTGATTGTCATATCTTAATGAAATATTATTTTCATACTTGGTAATGTAATAAGGATTCACGAACATAACTTAAATCTATAAAGAGAGCACCAGAGTAGACAATAAATCCCCCCAAAATGGTGTGATGAGTCTGACCTCCCATCCTCTCGACCAATGTAAATTCTTAAGCCTCATCGATCCAAAACTAATGAGCACATACCTTTTGAAAGTAGGTCCAAATGCATATAGAATCATTGTATGTTTCCGGTTCTATGAAAAACCCCGTTAGAAACTGATTGGAATGTTTGAAACATAAAGAAACGAGGTCATCTCCATTTCCAGAGGAAACACAATTAAAATTATTCAATATCTCCACCATTATTCATTAATAAATAGTTTTAGCATGGCTAATTATTTTTTATGGTTCATATCATCCTTGTTGATCTCTAAAACTCAACTTCAGGAGTAGGCTCTGTTGGGTTTTAGCACATGCACATGTACACCTTCAAGATAAAATTTAATTTAACAACATGAATGTTTATTCCCGCTGTCGAATTCAATTTAATGGAGGTAATTTTGTATGAAACCTTCATTGAATATGAAATTATTTTTCTTATGACCATATTATTCTCATCAATCCCAAAAGAAATATCCAAACTCCTCAGTACCAAATCTAATAAAGAAATGTGATTTAGACTTGGAATCAAACATGTCCCTTTCATCAACATAAATATGCATATAATTCAAACAACCAAATAATTTTAAATGAGACTCTTACCTCCTTTACATATCAAATAACCTCAAGAATGTATTATCTCATTGGCATAGATGGACTCTAATTGATGATATATGTGCCCATATTCACTACCACCTCCTAGAAGGTCCTGGGTAACCCTGAGTGTATCCTAATACTCCTAGAACATTCATTCAATTTTATATTAATCATTTTATCAATAATTTATGATTTTCCCACATGTATGTGAAGTTTTTAGTTGGTTCTGACCTTCTTTAAAAATGATGGAGGTCATTGGGACATACCAGCAACACTTTAGGTTATGCATTGGTTGAGAATATGGTTGGTAGGATCATACCTCAAGGGGAGTTATTTTTTATTCCTAGATTTTTTATATATTTAAGGCATATTCGTAAAATCTTTCCCATTAGAAATTTTGGATACCTTCAGTTACCACCATTCATGTGATTGATCAGTACCATGCTTCAATGTGAAAAAAAAATTATATATCAATGCATCTCTTTATTTATTTTACTCATGGTTGATTATGTTATGGTTTAAAGGATCATAGCTAGGACATCAGTAATTTATCATTATCCAAGGAGGTAGTAGGTGTTGTGGATTTTGGTTTAAGACCATGAGATGGGATTCTTGCATATCCCTATGAAGGTAATAAGAATTCACAAAGATCAATCCCACATAATGGGACACATCATGCATTTTAAGGTCATGTTACAAGAACCAATGTGGTGTATTTTATGTTCATGTAACCATGACTAAATGATGTTCCTTTTATAGTCCTACAACTTGGACCAATTCCAACAAATTTAACAACATTCAGAATAGAATATATTGGGGAGAATTGTTATTGAACCTCAAAAAGGTCTCCTATATATCCTAGTTAAAAGGAATCAAAACCTACATAGTTTAAGTTTCATAGTTTAGGTTTGTATGATAGAACCTAATCATGAAATTTAATTTCATATGGTAAGGACTTGTTTTATGTTTTTTAGAGTCATACATCTTGGAATACTCAGTGAAAAGTGATTAAAATGGATTCTATATGACATACACAAGAGAGGGATTCTCTAATTTATCCTATATAATGGTAACTAGACTTGGGAGGTAATGATTTGGGATTATGTATAGTAGTATTCCCATTTGGGTTAATCCACATCCTTTCTGTTGGTAACTTACTAAAGAAGGAAGACTAAACTGATAGGGAATATGTCCTTGTGAGGATGGGTTATAGATTACACTAGATCATAGACCCATATGTAGTTATATGACTCAATGAGTGGACAATAAATATGGTTATCAAAGGGGATGAAGTTAGTGAATACACCTAATAAGAGTCCTATTTAGGATCATGGATCAGATTGTGGACCAAGTAATCCGTTTTGGATGCTTCATGTCTAGGGAAGTCGTCTTGGGGATATCCCAGATGAGCATCTTAAGCCAGGGGAGGTTTTACAAATCAATTAATAATGGGGAACATCTTTATTAATAGAATACAATATTGCTATCAACTTTAGTTTACCATCAGTTATAGTGGATTTTCTAGGTAAGGACTTATATATAAGGATTTTCCCTCGTATCAAAGGAATCTATGATTGAATGGGAGCACTCTTGCATGAAAAACCCAGTTATGTATCTCAAATGGCCATAGATGGATGGTTTTTGTGGGGATTGTACCTTAGATAAAGGAATACAGCAGTTTTATTTGGATTAACTTTTCCCATGTAGGTTCTACACTGGTTAGGTATTTGGAACTAATTTAATGGTACCTAGGTAGATGACCTAGGAAAAGAGGCTCTGGATTAGGGGACTTAGTCAAAGAGGCACCCTGGTAGGTGACCTAGGTAAAGGGGTGTATGAGTTGGTGAATTGGGTCAATGAGCACCAACGTACATGAACTGTGTAAGGAACCTTTAAGAATGCTTAGTTGTGTCTCGTCTTATAATGACCAAAGTGAGTATGGAACCCTATTGTGGATATATTAATGAATATAGATCCTTGTTAGAAGGCCTGATTGAGGCTCCTGTTAGATGATTTGGAGAATATTGTCTTGGGACCACTTTGTGTGCAAGGTTGTATTTGTTATCAACAGTTGTCAGTGAAGATCAAAATGAAAATGGAGGGGAAGAAGAACACTAATGTTATTGAGAGTTGTAATTTAGATGTTTTTTGAGATGATATTAAGTTCAAACTACATGTATCAAAGGTGATACATTGTCTAAAACAATGAAACCATATCATAGAGTGTTGAAGGGATTGAAGTTACAAAGAGACCACATAAGATCCTACTTTAAGAGATATGAATTATTGCATGATGGATCGTGCATACATTTGAATATTTAAGAATTATCATCCAAATATGAGAAGATGATGTCATACACATTTGGTTTTGACTCGAATGGCTGATGTTCCTAGAAGACAGGGATGTTGGGAAGTTGCAGTACTTTCCAAGGAGAATCTAACGATGTTGAAACTGATCATTAAAAGATTATATATCACAGTGGAAGGAGTTTGTAATGAAATAATTCAATTTTTGAAGAAGAAAGATGATAGTGAATTAGCATCAGTGTTCTTTCCAAAGCAGATATTTAAGGTGGCGCCATTTCCCAGTGTTTTCCAAATTTTTAGACCACAAAATCAGGATTCTGTTTTTTGGAAATGGAATAATTTTGGAATAGGAGTGAATGATATGCATAATGAAAATGTAAATCGGTAAAGGAAGAAACTTTTGTACCTTGGATCATGGACCGCGTAACATGTATGGGAATGGTTTGTGGACGCGTACCATGTAGCAGGAAAGGTACACAAAATGGTTCATGGAATGGGTCGCAGTACGAAAATGGTTCATTGTGAAAGGCGTTGTGGTACACGGAATGGATTTTCATTGGCGGAAGAGATGTAGTACGTGGAACAACAAACACACAGTACACGGTGAAGGTTCGCAGTTCGCTGGTGGGTCGCAGTACATAGTGGAGGCTCACAATATGCGTATAGAGCATAGTCCGCAGTGAAGATTGTCCCACATTGAAAATTTGGGTAAAATAGATCATAAAAATTTTGGAGTTATTTTCCTATATAAGGAGTGATAATAGCATCATTAAGAAAGAGTGAATTTGATAAGAACATTTCATTGATGTGGAGGAACATTGCTAAGTCCTAAATTCATCTCATGAGAGATTATTCATAGTATTAAGTGGTACACAAAAGATAAAATAGTTCACAAAATTAGTAGGAGTAGTCTACAGAAGAAATTTTTCATAAGAAAAAGTGGTATGTGCGAGATGATATAATTTGAAGAATTTGAATAAGAAATTTGTGGAAGGAAGAAACAGTATGCAAAGGTGGTAAGTGAAGGTGGTACATAATGTTGGTATGTGAAGGCGGTACGCAGAGGTGGAATGCAGGCATAGTGCATGGAGCAGGTACGGTGTGCGAATAAGGCACGGTGCGTGGAGAAGGTGTAGTGTGTGGATCAGGCATGGTGTGTGGAGCACGCATGGTCTATAGAGCAAGTAAGGTGTGGTGATCACAGGTGGCACACAGAGCATGTGTGGAACACAGAGTAGGCATGGTACGTTGAGTAGGTACGGTACGTAGAGCAGTTACGGTACGCGGACCAAGCACGGTACGCTATCCAAGCATGGTATACAGATCAAAGACAGTCTGTAGAATTAGGGACAGTTTGTAGAAATGAAAACATCATAAAGGGATTTTGTGATTCTAGAAAAAGCATCATGAAGCATGTACAATGTGTTGATCAGGTGAGGTACATAGAGAAAACATAGTACGCGAACCAGGCACGATACGTAGACCAGGCATGGTATGCAGATCAAAGACATTATGCAAAATCTCGGACAATTTGTGGAAATGAAAACATCGTAAAGGGAGTTTGTGATTCTAGTGATACAAGTAATAACTTATAGTTAATTCTATAATTTCACAAAAGTAGAAAACTAAATATAAAAGAGCATCATTTAGAGACATTGATGCAATCAATGTCTCATTCTAAATAGGGAAAATGACTTTTTATGCCAATATATTGAAGAAACCTTCAAAAAAATAAACTGAGTGAGACATCTCCCAAGGTAGTGTTCCAGGGGGGTCAACGGAAGTGATCTAAGGGGTGTAGTGGGATATCCCTAAACCTTTGCAAAGGCAATGTTCCTAGGACAGAGTGACTGTGCCCAAACCATTGTAATCCACATTTAGTGAATATTAATGTAATTTTGTATGACCATAAGCCTGTCATTTTATTCTCCTTGGATGTAGCCATTAGTCGTAAACCATTTAAAAAGTGTTGTGTTGTCCTTCTGCATGTAAATGTTTTAATTACTACACATATCCATCATACGGGTTTAAAAATGCTCCTACCAATATGGGAATAATATCCAATAAATAAGAGGAAAGGTTGACACCTTGATTCACCCCCCCCCCCCTCATATTATGGTCTAGGGTCCTATAATTGGTATTAGAAGAAGGTTCATGTATGATGGATACTCTACAATAACTATATTCAGAAGAGGATTTGAGTTTATTTAATAATGTCAACAATGAAATTCATTCTTGATGAAGGTTAAATCATTTCTAAGTATAATTATATATCCAACAAGACCATGAAAAACAAGAAAATGAAAGAGAATAAGTAGTTGAAGATGTACCTGATGTCCAATGAAGATGCAATGTCAAATTCTCTATTCCCTTCCAATAATGAAGAAATAGCAGGCCTAGACTTCAAAAAAACTGGTGGCTCAGGTTTCTACTATAAGAAAGGAAGAAACTTCTATCTCATGTGATCAGGGGAAATTAAGAACCTATGCATGTGATATTTCTAATGAAAGTGTTGATTCTATTTGTAGAATATTTCAATGTATGTAGGATAAGATCACCTGATTGGAAAGAGATTTTGATGATGTGGAAAAGGACTTGGATGAAAAAATTCTTGAATGTTTAATGCTCACTAAACATATTAAAGTCTTTGAATAAAAATAAAGAGTTAATAAGACTCTATAAGAAATGATCCATGAAATTTAATCTGAGCTGAAGAAGGTCACTAAATTCAAGAGTTTATATTTGGAAGAAATTTCCAAGAAGATCAAGGAACATGACTCTTTGATTCAGAATAAAATGAAGCTTCATGAGAAGGAAATTTCAATAATGATGAAGGATTATGAAGAGAATATTACTATTATTGATGATCAAAAGGTCATTCTCAATATGAAATTTCTATAATTGGATGCTAAGTTGATCATTCTTGAGAAGAAACATATTGATACTTCACAAAAGAATGAAACCTTTTTTGTTGGTACTCAATTCTCCCTGAATGATTCTAAATCTGAAATACCTCCAACATGTGACAAGAAGATTATGAAAACTCTTGATCATATATCTCAAGAAACAATGTTTATTTATACTCAATTATCCATGGAGAATTCTACTATCAAAGGACCTCTAACCTATGATAAGAATATCATGGCTTCAATAAATGATCTATCAAAAGTTGCTGAGAAGAATAAGGTACCATCCAAACCATATTGTGCTCATGTTTCTAAAAATGTTTCCAAAAGGGGTGCATGATGGAAGAGAAATTCAAAAAAATTATGGATTTGGAAAGGTGGGGAGTTACATATCACCATGTCTAGGGTGAATAAAAATAATAATGTGGAAGGTGGTTCTCCGAAAAGAGCACAACAAGTCAAGAAGATGGCCCATCAACATAATATATAGAAATCACGATTTGTGGGTCAATGTTGGTGTTGAAACATATTTGGGCACTGTGCAATAAACTTTTGGTACTATACTCATAATATAAAATCACAAAGGAATCCTACCCCATGGAGAAGAAATCCATAGAAGAAGAAGCAGCATCAGCAAGTCCAGATGCATCTGTTTACTGCAATCATATTTGTAATGCTTGATAACATCTGTGATGTATGAAATGGTAGTGGTCACAAGGTAGGTACATGCCCATCTCAACCTGATTTCATCATTGATAAGAAATGAAGACCTCCGACACCAGCTAAGTATGAATAATCATTCATGTGAATAAGATAGAAGAATATTGTGAATAAAAATTTCCCCAAGAAGATCTCAAGTAGGGAAGCTGAGAACACCCTAGTTTTTAGATCCACAAAAATGAAGGGAAATTCATCCAAAATGGAAAGTAATAGGGATGAAACTCAAATGAACCCATGTGGCAGATCCAAACCTGTTGTAATAGTTCCAAATGACATGTTGGTCATTTGGGAAAAATATTTGGAAAGAATGTGGAAATGTAAAGATGAAAAGGCTAAGGCTGGTACTAAAGTAAAAGTAAAACCTTCACATATTGAAGATAAAGTGAATGAGAGATTTCAAACCAAAGGAAACACATGTGTTGAAGATGTTTCATGTGAGAGGTGTATTAAATCTGGTTACATTTCCAAAGGTTGTCTAACATTGATACCAGAGAAAGAAGTGGTCATTAAAAGGAGTAAGAAGGTATCATTCATGATGAATGTTAAGAAGAACAACTCTCTATGAAAATAAAAAGATAATGTGAATATATCCATGTCACATCATCACAGATAAAAAAATATGTTTAGAAGTGTGAGCATGAAGACTGGAAAATATAGAGTATCTTTGTTGAGAAAATTGTCTCAGCCTTCCTACTCACATTAAAGAAGCAAGGAGGAACCACTTTATTATCTTAATCATTTTTGTATTGTATTTTTGTGGATAATATAGGGAATTTAAGGTGGATCATGTTGTTTGGGGGAACCTGAGAAGTAAAAAATATTTTTAACTCTTGATAGCTAAGCTAAAGAAGTTACCATCCCTGTAATATTCTTCCATTTATATTCAATGATTAAAATGATGAAGGATCTCCCTTGATGAAGATGATGTGGAGTGTTTCCCTTGAGGGGGAGACAAATGAATAAGGTTCCAAAATTATTGTTTCAATCAATGTCAACTTCAGGTGGTATTAAATTCAATTACTCTGGAAATTTCTTGAAGAACATGTCATTGGAAAAGGTATGTCATTTCTCAATATCTTTTCCTTGGTTACTCATAATGAAGATCATTTTACAGAGGGGGTAAATGAATTAATCAGTGACATAAGAATAATGGGTGTGCGCTAAGGCTCCTATCCTAAAAATTACACTTGAATGTTTATGATCTGTTTATTTAAGTGAGTTACAGAGTTTCAAGTTCATTATTCTCTATCACATTTAATTTTTTCTGCCTGGAATGAAAGTGGAAAACCCTTGAAGACAAAGATCACGAGTTTCAACTCATGTGGTATCAGGATAAGTGAATAATGGACAACTTTGTTTTCTAAATCAAATCCTCTTGTTTTCTACACCAACCATTTCTCAAGTATACTTAGAATGAAATGATTGATGGAAAATGTTTTATGTATGGAGTGATACCATTTTCCCATGAACTTTGTATTTCTTGTCAATAAGGGGGAGAGAAAGGAAATGAAAGTGACAGGAGAGATAAGATTCTCATTTTTATATTGATACATTCATATGAGGTGGACATTAATATATTGACAACAAAATACAAAGGGGGAGATTTTTGGGACCACCTTGTGTATAAGGTTGTATTTGTTTTCAATAGTTGTCAATGAAGATCAAAATTAAAAAGGACATGAAAAAGAACACCAAAGTTATTGAGAGTTTTAATTTAGATGATTTTTGAAGTGATTTTAATTTCAATGTATATGTATCAAACATGACACATTTTCTATAACAATGAAACCATATCAGAGAGTTTTGAAGGTCTTAAAGTTACAAAGATACAATTCAAGAGCCTGATTGGAGAGATATTCATTATTTCATGAGTGGTCATGTTGAGATTTGAATATTTAATAATGATCATACAAAGCTGAGATGATGATGTCAGGAACATAAATTTTTTACTAGAAAGACTGATGTTTCTAGAAGATAGGGAAGTTTGGGAGTCACAGTTTTTTCCCTGGAGAATCTAAAGATGTTGAAATTGATCTTTCAAAGAGTATATATCATGGTGGAAGGTGTTTGTGATGAAATTAGCTGATTTTTGATGAATAAAGATGATAGTGAATTAGCTTGGGTGTTCCTTCTAAAGCAGATATTTAATGTGGTGTCATATCCCATGGTTTTCCAAATAGTTAGACCACAAAATATAGATTTTTTTGGCAATGGAGGGATTTCTACATAGTAGTGAACATGGTGAGGAATGGAGAAGGAAATCGGAAAAGGATGAAAACTATGTACCTCAGAGCATGGACCGCATACCATGTCTAAGAACGGTTTGAAACCTCGTACCATGTAGTGGGAAAGTTATGTGGAATAGTTCACAGAACATGTCATGGTACCAAAAATGGTCCGTCGTGAAAGGAGTTGCGGTACGCATAATGGCTCTTCATTAGAGGAAGAGATGCAGTATACAGATCGATAGACACACGGTATGTAATGAAGGTTCTTAGTTCACTGGAGGGTTGCAGTACGCAGTGGAGGCTCGCAGTACGTGGAAAGAGAATATCCCATGGTGAATATTTCCCCACATTGAAACTTTTGGTAAAACAGAATAATGAAATTCTTGGAGTTATTGTCCTATATAAGGAGTTCTAAACCTATCAGTAAGTGAGAGTGAATTTGATATGAAAATATCATCATTGTGGAAGAAATATTCTATGTCTGAAAGTGGTACACATGAGAAATTATGTGTAGGATAAAGTGGTACACAAAATCCAAAGCAATTCTCTAAATTTGAAGGAGTAATTCCTGAAAGAGATTTTGCATGAGAAAAAATGGCATGCGGAAGATGAAATAATTTTTAGAATTTAAAGAAGAAGTTTTCAAAAGGATGAAATGATACGCCAAGGTGGTACGGGAAGGAAGTATTAAAAGGTGGTACATAGAGGTGGTACAAAAGTGTGTTGCATAGAGTAGGTGTGGTGCGCAGAGTAGGCACGATGCACATAGTAGGTGCAGTGTGCGGAGCAGGCGCAGTGCACAGAGCAGGTGTGGCGCACCGAGCTAAAACAGTGCACGGAACAGGCAAAGTGCATAGATCAGAGATGATCCACATAGTAGGTGAGGTACAAAAAGCAGAGGCGGTAGAAAGAGCAAGTGTGGTATGTGGATTAGGTGTGATACACTAAGAAGGAGCGGTACGTGGAGCATGCACAGTATGTGAACCAAGCGTGGTATGCAGAGCAGGCATGGTATGGAAATCAGACACAATCCACATAATTGGGGACAGTTTTGGGAAACGAAATAATGATAAAGGGAGTTTGTGATTCTAGCAAAAACATCATAGAGTAGGTGTGGTTCACTGAGAAGGCATGGTACGTGGAGTAAGTGTAGTACGTGGAGAAGGAACGGTATGCGAACCAGGTGTGGTACCCAAATAAAATGTTCTATGAAGATCAGAGATAGTCTATAGAATTAGGGATAGTTTTCAGAAATGAAAACATTATAGAGAAATTTTTTGATTCTAGTGAAAAAAAGGGAGGAAGTTCTAGTGCATTCTGTAATTGCACTAAAGGAGAAAAATGAATATAAAATAGAATCAATTCGGGATGTCGATGCAAGCAGTGTCACATGTTGAATATAGACAAAGACTTTTCATGTTAATCTGTTGAAGCGGCCTTCAAGTTGATAAACTGAAAAAGACCTCTCTCAAGGTAGTTGGCCAGGGGGAATCAACATAATTGATCTGAGGGAAGTAGTGGGCTATCCCTAAACCTTTGTAAAGGTAGTGTGCCTAGTACATAGTGATTATTCTCGAACCTTTGTAATCCATATCTAGTAAAGATTATTTGAATTTGGTACGACTGGAAATCTTTCAGCGTATGATCCTTGGACGTAGCCCTTAGTGGTGAACCTTTTAAAAAGTGTTGTGGGAACCTTCTACATGTGAATGTTTTAATTACTACACATATCCATCATACAGGTTAAAAACATTCCTACCAACATGGGTACATGATCCAATAAAGAAGAGAAAAGTTTGATACGCTAATTCACCCCCCTCCCCCTCTCAGGGTTGTCTAGGGTCCTACATATTGCATCCTATTAGAGATATGAGAAAATATGGTGTCTTATTGGTGGTATGGTAAGAGATCATGTAAGTATCCTTGGTTAATATAGTGCCTTATAAGGCTCATGTGCGAATATGGATCCATATTATAGGCCTTTCAATGGATCTTGTGAGGTAGCCATGGAATTCCCCTCTTGGTGATGAATTTGGTGTATAAATGGAATGAAGTGGTCACTTTGGAACTGCTATTAAAGAGGTTACTTTTACATAGTATTATTTTTTAACTAAGTGAATTAGTATTTTAATGACTATGATCATTTAAATACATGGGTACCCTTCCCTCCCATCCATTTTCTCATAACATAGAGTTAAAACTCAACATGATGGAAGTTTAAAAGAGTTTTTCATGAATTATTTTCACTCATGTGATTTTTTATATCCTTTACATGTTTACTATATAAATATTGGGGCTACTTGGGTCCTTATATAGGAATCGGTTCCTAGGTTCCCAGTAATCATTGTTAACCAATCGGGGGACCCAGCTTATTTGAGTTGGATGAGTTGGAGGTGTGCTACTAAAGTCACTAGGTTCACACATTATATTTTGAATATGGCATGTGATGCACATTCAATAACTGGGAATGAGTTTATCTAGGTGAAACAATCCCCCCAACCCTTTTAAGATTGTCTTCTCCTCATAGAACTCATGTAATTCAACATTATCTAAATTTTGAGTTCACAAAAAACTCCCCCCAAAAAAATAGATTTGTTTAAGTTGAATATGGTCAAATTATAATGTTGAACTAATTTCATCATGAGATAGTATCAACATACATTCTTAAGTGGTGGGATAAATCATGTGCACCTAGGAAGCACATTCTGTTTATCGTGCGTTTTGATCAGTTCATGTGTTTCGTAGCAAGGCATGTAGTCATTACCAATAAATATAGAAGTCTTTCCCTATCAACATGCTCTTTAAACTTGAGAAAAACCTGAATATTACACTCTTTATTTTCACTCAAATCTTGCACTAAAATTTTGGTGAGTCCTAAGTTCTTACATCCTTCCAATGTTGGGTGATAAAGACGGATCATGATAGAAATATCCAAGTGATAAGGTATAGCTAGTTGGGAATGTGCTACCTCTATGAGTGAGATGGGTGTGAATGTGTAGGAAATATCACCTGATCAGCTACCCCTATATGCGATTATTTGGACACCACATGTTTGGAAACATGACATGAGCATCCTGACAAGGGCATGAGAAGATGAGAAAAAATTCACACTTAGTGACATTTTCACCTACATTCTATTGTGTCATGTCCCATATTCTATATCTGGTCACCCCTTCATTAAAAATTTCATTTCATCATCATTCTAAAAATTTTCTTCATTCTCCATCATGAAATGTTCAGATCTCCAAACATAATTCTTGAAGTGGTTGTAGTTACTCTGATCAATGAAATGAATAAGGAATTTAATTCCAGAAAAATTAAACAATGTAGACCATTCATATCAACACTTATATAAATATAGTCAAATAATCACTAGATATTTCAATTATAGAAATTCCTACCCATATACAGCTATAGACTGTTGAAAAAAATTGATATCGCTCGTCCAGAACAAAACTTTCCATCATCATGGTTTACCCACTACTCAAGTCAGAAGTATAAAATATATTATTCTACCATTAGGTAGTGACCAACCAAATCCAAGTGTGGAATGAAAGTAATGACAATTTCCCTAGAGGTGACATTAGGTCTGAGCTTATGTGGCCCTTTATGGTTTATCAAGCATGCATAGAGTTTGAGTATCAACTTTGAGCTTTAGTGCTATGTGAAAACATTTGGGTATCACGTACATGTGTTTACAATAATGGAGATATCCTTCTAGATATTCTTATCCAATGCATCCCCCATATAACACCTTCTATTTGGAATATACAGAGGTGGGGATCTGTATTTTTGATATGTACAAACTCTCTGAGGAATAAATCCACATAGAGATTTATAATGAATTCATCCTACTCATGGATGCAAAGGGGGTGTCGAGTGGACACCACCTGTGTCATGAGATTTTCTATAGGAATCAGAGAAATTTGTTCATAAGGATCCTTGTTCTCACACCAATATCAAATCTGAGAAGTGGATAATCATCTTTTTGATCAGTCACGGTGACAAACCAACTTCTCATACCCTGACAGTATGCCTAGTTATGTGAAATATGGGAACATTGGGTAGCTAATATCCTGATCTAGAGAAAGGCCAGTACAAATGCTGGGGATATTAGATAAAAAACATAAAACCTTACATCTATCATGTAGAATTATTAGTCATGTGGCATAATTGGAATATATTTTCGATCTATGATTCAAACATGGGTGTGATATCAATCACATTTGTGATGGTTGAGAAGTTGGTGGATGGGAACCAGAGGCCTATCAGCATGGTCGTTATTATGTTTTATAATATATATTGATTTATGTTTCATGTATATTAGGGTAATTCCATGTTTTGTATCTCTGTACCATTCCATTTGTTTTATATATCTATAGTAGCACACTTTAAGTCATATGAACTCCATAAAACAATCGAGATTCTAAAGTTCATATTCAAGCCTTGTATTCTATCGATCTCCGGTATCCAAGCATTATAGATTGATAATTTCATTGTTATCAAGTGTATATGGATATACTCAGAGTTCAAATTCTTCCCATATGGTGATGTTATAATAGGAATAATCACATATGATGGTCATAAGGGGATATAGAATGTGATCATACATGATGGTCATGTGATACTATGTCTTGTCAGCATGGATTGATTATGACGTCGTCTTTGAAGTCTACACAGCCTACTAATTTTCTTGTAAATTTAGATGCATGTTGTGATGGGTATCAGTAAAGGTACTAGGGTTAATAGGGGAATCATATGGGATTAGGATTTATAAAATTTCACCAATGATCTATTTAACAACATCGTTTCTAGTGAAGGATAGTCTTGATAAAATTCTAAGGATGTTTTGTAATAAATATTAAGAATGAAAAATTAAAAAAGAATAATACCTCATTTGATATGAATCCAAGATCGACATATTCTTATCTTTGAAGATTTTTTCTAGGAGGATATGAATTATAACACCTCTAGATCATCCAAAAATGATTCAAATGTATCTGGAAGCATTGATCATCAAATTACATGTGATATAAGAGATATCCGAGGATGCTTTCGATAACACAAAGATCACTACATAGATATACCTATGATCTATGAAGGAGAGCTCAGTCAGATTTATTAGACAGAGACCATATCTCTCTAAGAAGTGGGATAAGTGGGAAAGTTTCTCATTTCATGTGCAATGAATAGTCATAAACATGAGAGCATCTTCCTCCCTTTTAGATTGAGTTTCCAAAATACCCCCAAAGGGTCCTTGGCCCTTGAATATTTATTAATTACTATAAATACCATCTTATGACTACATTACTGATTCATAAATATAATTTATATTTTTATCAATTTCTTGTAATATAATAAATATATTACTTGATAAAATTTATCCATTAACTCAACTCTTCATTCCCACAAATATTAAACAAACTTTGAATATTAAAATAATATTTCTTCGTATAATATTTTCCATGTATTTACATTATAATTTGTAAATAAATTTAACAAATAAATTAAATATTAATTATTATAAACTATAATAACAATGAATTTATTTATTATTTAGAAATCATATATCCTCATACATATCTTAGACCCCATTGTGGGGCCCACCATGTCATATAATCGTATTCATCGGAATATTATAGACTTATGAACATGATATTGTGTGTGACCATATAGGACCTTATCTCTATAGTAGTTAATATTATTCATAGACTCATAGTGGAGTCTAGCGACCCATCAAGGACACTAAAGAGATAAAGAGTCGTCATAGAAATGACAACCTTCCTACAAACACTATCTGTGTAATATAATATAGTTGTCTCATGATATCTCATAATGTAGGATGAAAACTTTGAATCATCATCCTTTAATAATTTATTATTTGTCGACCTTATTGAATGGACCCACCTTATTCTACCATGTCCATGGATTTATTAAAAGTACTACCATCCAGATCAATTGAGCATAAGATATCTCTTCCTATCAGATATGAAAAGTCATTTCTTTATTATTTAATCAGTGACATACTAGAAATGAGTCACAAATCCCAAGATACATCACTATGACTTTATTTCCTTAGTTATTTTCTTTAATAAAATTACATAATCAAATAGTATGCACTGATAATAATCCCAATCCCATAGTCCATTACATGTATTTATAGATATGAACTACCAATGACACTGAAAACATGTTGTGTTCCTATTGGCGTTTCAGTACTCATGATATTATTTACTCAATATCACAAAGTTTATACTTCATAATAATACGTCACAATGATTATGATCACCTATCACCTGATAGCGAGACATCATTTTTTTCAATTCAAAATGTTGTATCTAGACCATAAGTATTTGTTTAAGATTAATTTCAAAATATCTTGAGCTTCTCATTTTATACTGAGAACTATTTTAATATTTTTATACAATAAATAATCTATGTAAATTTCTATTTAAATTTTTCATACAGAAATATCAACACTATTATGGTATGTCTACATCTTGCATAACTAATTTAATTCATGAAGTGGTAACCAAAAAGTACAGTTTTTTTGGGTCAAGATCACCCACTATTATAACACTTCCACTTATACTAGAGTAAACTTGTAAATAAACATTTTTAGTTATCACTTGATTATATTACATTTATTACGATTTATGGCTTTAGTCATGGGATTTCCATGTATTCTCTATGTGTCTACTCTATTATTTGTGACTTCACCTCCTTGAGTAAAAATCATCAAGAGATGATATCCTTTAGAATATTCCATTTTTCCACTATCTAAACCAGACATCTTGGCCAGTTCTAGTCAAATAATTATCATATAAATAAAAATTAACATACTAAGTATGATTCCAGGAACTGGAACTAATCATTCCATTTTTACACTACTTCTTTAGCACGCTCAAAATCCACAACGCACTCGGTACTTTTAGATATTCATACCACTAGCTTTAATGGAAATTTCTTTACCAATACCATAAATAACCTATGATATTAGATCACATTCGTCCATCTAAAGACTAGTTTTTATCCTTATAAGTAACATCCTCTCCTCCCCACATGCAAGGTTCATATCCTTTAAACTTTCACAAGTATAGATGGATAGTTATGAATACTTCCCCAATAGTTATCTTGGATATATTTGATATTTTTCTACCATAAAATATATGTTGTAAATATCATATCTTGTACATATCTTGGAATATGTGATTAATCCATCACTGTAGCATATAAAATTCAACTTTCCACATTAATCTCCTCCCATATCCCATACATGTCAACTTGGAGAGATTTATGCCATGTGACATTGGAAACAATTCTCTCTCGAATTGTCCCAACTTATATTTTTTCAATACCTTGTAAGTATAAGTACTACTGAATAGGTCTATGAAACCATTGTATCTACCTCAGTAGATCTTGTTCCCTAGAAATTAGTTTTCTACTTTAATTCAATCTATGTAAATTTACTTTCATTCTGGTCTTAAGTAACAATAAAACCAATATATGTTTTTGATATGTTTGTGGCATATTTTTATTGGAAAACTAATGGCTTCCTCATTAGCCACTTGTAGACATATGGAAAATATTCGTTCCAAATTAATATTCTATTATATTGTTGCTTACTTCAATCTAAAATAGGATTTCAGTAACTTCCGCCCCTTATTATCATTTATGGTGGCATCATCCCTTTTGGTTGTTTTGCACCGAAAACTTCTAATATTGGTGCTATTGACATCAAAATATCTATATAATGATCATAGAAACTATCTACGACAAGTTAAATCCTAATATATACATAATATTAATGAATTTTTATTACGAATCAATCATTATTAGAACCACACTTACACCACCCATGTATAATCACACGTGAATACCCACCACAGTATTCATAATAATACTCCCTTGTAATTTGATACATCAAATCCATTACTGAATTTAATTTTATCTTGTCAATTTTATCGAATTTCTATATACTTCATACTTATAGAATTTTTTGTTCTCAATGAATAATGTATCACTAGATATGGTGAATGTAAAAACATTACCATGGTTTTATCCTCTATATAGAGTATGCCTTTTTATAACATTCCTCTTACATATCTCTTATGGAACTTCTTCCTAGGACAATTATCTTTGCATCTATGGCAGTGGATAAATTCAAGTCAATATTTGTCCCACTATTGAAAATTGAGATGTTCACCATTTTATATAAATATTTTACATCACGTATCTATAACTAATCTTCAATAGGGAATCAATAATAAGATGTGAGAATCAATGTTAGGGCCTTATTTATTGTATTTGTGTTCCTTCTAGTGTTGGAGGACCATTTTGTGGGTACTGTCGGACCCGAGTTTGAGGTGGGTGGTTTCATCTCTTGCTTGTGTTATGTGAACCATTGATTACTCATGTTTTATTAAATTATTTTCTAAATAATTTTCATTATAATGGATTATTTACTTGTATTTTTAGAAGGGTATTGATAAAATATTTTTTTCCCTTAATTTTGATAAATTAAATATGATTTTAAAATCATTGTGAAATGGATTAAAAAAAGGGATTTCAAAATAGGTTTTGATGGAAAAGGGTGCTTGAAATTTAATTCTAAAATGTGTGATCCATTTTGAAATTATTCAAAATTAATCAAATGGGAACCTTTGGTACATAAGTTGATGGTTTGGAATTTGGGATCACCCTGTTTGTATTTTAAGGGGGTTCACTTTATGGGGCGTCTGAATGTTCCTAGATAAAGATGCATTTAACTCTTGGAATTCACTTGACATTCACTTTTTTTGGGTGTTTTTATATAACCAAGACCTTGATGCATGGGTTATAGGGGTGTTTATTATGCACTAGGTATGAATGATGTACAGGTGAACTATATATCTTGACAGTAAGATTATACTTGGAGTGTTTTACATTTTGGTTTTGGCTTCGTACAATTTTGGATTTTATGTATCTATTTATGATAAAAGGATTTAGTTTGATATATTTATGAATTGAATTTTTTTATCAAGATTATTTTATAATTGTGGGAAAAGGGGAAATATTTTTCCATGATTTTGATATAGAACTTATTTACTGATTATCATGCCATGTTTTTCTATAAATTTGAAAATAGTAGGATTTTTGTGAATATCATAATATAAAACACCTAGGTGGAAACCCACTGATCCAGTAGAGCTCACATCCTACATACCTTTTTTTAGTGTGTAAACCTGGTATTGTCTTTCAATGAAGGAAAGAGCAGGGCTCTATAGTGAGATGGTGAGGTTTGTGTCTGGTGGGAACAGGTAGCTATTGGTGGGATGGTGTAACAGTTTTCACATTATCACATTATGCTTTGGGTTATGATTTTAGTTTTAATTTATATATGAACTTATTCTTTGGGTGTGATATGGATTATGAGTTATATCACTACCAATTTTTTCTTTGGTTATAGCATATACCTCTTTTATTTTTCTTCTTTTTTTTCATTGTTTTGTGTATATATGGAATGTATCTTGTTTTAGGTTGGTAGAAATTGTTCCCTATGGTGGGTGTTTGATTCCGAGGTGCTTTTCTCTAGCCCATGAAGAACACGAATTCTATTTTGGTATGTGGTTTATCACTTTGAGTGCCAATTTCTTGTGGTAAAGCTGGTTGGTTCATTCTAATTGGTATTAGGGGTCTTTTTTCATCAAGTGTCCTTATCTGGGGATGTTTTGTAAAAATAATATAGGATTTTCAGAACTTGAAAGGTAGATTACAATGAGTTCATGTACAACTCTTGTCATGTAAATCTTCAAGATACCATCAGCTGTTGGGATGTGTGTCTCCTATGTGGAGTTATTGATATTAATATTAGTTTAATCTTATGAATTTATGGTTTAAAATTATATTAACATGTTTTTTAGTCATTTATTATATTTATAAAATATAGAAATATTCCTCTAAGGTGTCTTTCATGAGTTACTTGGGAGGTCTTAGTGATAGATAATCCTCAACAGAATCTCCATATGGATTAAAATAATTTAGAATCTATCATGTGGGTACTGAATTTCAGGGATCAGGTTTTAATAAGGTTTCAAAACCTAGTTTTTGACTCTCGTGTAGGAGTGTGTGGAAGAAGGGATCATACTTGAGAGTTCCTATACAAGAAACCTTTATTATTTCACGGTAAAAATGAAACCCAGTAGGTGGAGGATTGGTTAGAAAATAATGATCAGGTCTTTGACTTCCTTGAAACACCTAAGGATATCAATGTGAAAATTTTAATGTTTATGATTGAGTATCACATTAAGTAGTGGTGGGATTCCAAAGTACTGAAAGAATAAAACATGGGCTTCAATTTGAAGATTTTTATAACCCTATTATTTCTACAGTTCTTCCTGATGTCTGTAATGATAGAAAAATATTTGGAGTTCCACTCTTTATAGTAAGGAAATAACTTAGTCTAAAAGTGAACTAATCATTTTATTGAGTTAGTTTATTTTTCTTCGGAGGTGGTGATGAATGATAGGTTAAAAGATGAAAATTTACTACAGGGTTTGAAACCATGAATACATACATATTTGAATATGATAATATTTTATACCAATGTAGAGATAGTTGATAGGGTTTTAATGTAAGAGATAGATATACTCGATATGATTGGTTACCCTACTCCATATCTTCCAACCAGTGGTAGTTTTAGTGGCCCACTGGGAAAGAAGAGGAAGTGGTAGGGTAGTAATAGGGGTGGTGGAGGTAGCTTATAGTCACATTCCACCTATACTCCATTAGTAGTTTCTATAATGTTCCCCTAGATGTCTATTAGTGTGGAAATATAGGGAACACCCAATGTACTTTTCATGCAATATTTTTTTTGATTTTTTTAGATATTGTGGTCATCTATATTGGTTCTTACAGGTTATGTTCATGGATCATTATCTTTAAGGGTCTTCAATTACAACATCCATTGTAGTGAATTCTGATGATTCATGGTATATATGGATCTATCCATAGGCCCAAGAGTGAAGTAACTTCATGCAGTGGATGAGTTTCTAGTAGAGGATGATGTGGGCCCAGTGATAGTGAGTGGTACTATTTTTATTTAATCTTCTATAGAAACTTCTTTATTTGAATTTGGTGCCTTTAACCCATTTATATCTTCCCATTTTTTGATGTGATATAACTTTTAATATATCTCATGCCTTTTTTTGTGTGTACCTAGTGACACCTCTTATAAATAGGAAAGAGAAAGGGTTTCAATATATATCTTGTTCTATATTGATAGCTGGAATGGGGTTAGTCTAGGATTTCCTCATTATAAATTTTGATCTTTTGAATGTCATTATAAGGATGGATTGTATTTTTCTCTCATTTTCTTGATATGGATTTTTTTCATCAGTTTCTATCATTATTTTCTTCTGATGGGAGCGCTCATGTATTTCAAGGAGAGTGGGATCTAAGGTTTTTTCAGGTATGAACTTCCCACCCAGATCTCAGAATTTTTTTTTCTACAAGTTCAGTTGAGCCTGATGATATTTATTCTATTGGATATCTTCTATTGGTTGCTAAGGAATTTCATAATATCTTCCCATATGAATTTTCCAATATTCATCTTGAAAGGGAGGTGGATTTCTCAGTTGATCTAGTTTTGGGCACACAATCGATCTTGATACCCTCTTATCATATGGCATAGGCTGATTTCAAAGAGGTCATGGTCCAATTGAATGATTTTATGGAAAAGGTTTTTTTCACCCTTGGTTTTCTATATGGTTATCTTCTGTTCACTTTTACAAAAAGTTAGATGTTCCCCATTGATTATGTGTAGACTATCTTATGTTGAACTGGGAACCATAAGAATATGTACCATTTCCCCATGTGTATGACTAGTGTGATCTATTAAAGGGGAAAAGTGGTTAGCATTGGTGGGGGTATCAACATCTTAGGGATCATGAGTCTGATATTGTAATGTCTCTATTTTTTAATGTAATGATATGTAATATATCAAGAAATATTTTTTGTAGTCAGGAACTAAGATAGAAAAAGATTTTGAGTCATGGTGAGCCCGATATTGATATTATAAGAGCATTAAATATATTAATATTACGTACAGACTGTTTTCTTGAAATAGTGGAATAACTATTAAAAAGTAATCTTGGATAGGAAATCTAATACCTTTGTTGAGTTTGGAACATGCGTTTTACCCTAGGTGTGACATAATCTTTGTTTTCACTAGGTGTTGGGATTGACCACCATTATGGGTGTAATAATTAAATAAATTAAAATAAAGATTTAATTATTTAAATAAATCATAAACTTAATAAAAACCCCATAAATATAAATTTATGGACAAAACATAGATTTATCCTCATAACCCTGAGTTTTGAGAGATGATTCCTTGGTGAACCATTTTCTGAGGAATCCCAAATGACTGATGGAAGATCAAGGCTTGGAAATAGAAGTGCCAATGGAACCTATAAATCTCGTTAACAATGATGGATTTAAACCTTACATCTTCAATGACTATTAAAAACTTGAGTTATGACTTTATTTTATTTTTATTTATCCCCTACTGATTCCCCCATGACAAAAACAAATCAAATCAACCAAAGTATTGATTATTTAATTGATCATATTTTGGGTATGAGTTTATTTCTTAGGTTTATAAAATTACTTGTTATATTATTAGTTTATTCATTTTCCATTATAATGGTAATATATTGATGTAAATTTGAACAATGGATGAGTTTCATTCCTCAACTTGTGTTTTGTGCATTTATCTCCACATTCTTCATGTGTTCATCACTAGTGTTTCATTTGGAAAGTTGATTAATAAATACTCAATAATCAATCATTGTGAAACTATTCTTCAATAAAAAAAATTAATTTCAAGGTTTTTATTTTGAGATTAATGTTGCGATTGAGGTGTGATATATATGATGGAAGTTTGAAATCTGATTGGTGACTCCCTCTACATAGGTTTACATGAAATGACGACTTTATGCATTAGTGAATGTTTTCCAATTAGATCGTGGGATATATTCTATCCATCATTAATATATAAGCTCAAACAACCTTATATCCATGCTTACTATCGATATTACTAGTATAAATAATATGTGGTAGTGGTGAAATAGAAAGATATGTGAAAACCCACGGGATCTAGAAAATACCATGTTACATAGCATGTAATCTAAAGACACATGTTGTGTGTGGCCCTAGTTATGGTGATAGGGTTTCCATATGTAAGGAAGGATCACACGTCGTGTGACAAATGTCACACTCTGTGTAAACTCAGGTACACAGGCATGGATAGACTACACAGGTTAATCCATGTATTTGTATAAGGCTAGAGTACCCTAGTTGAGCTGTATACTCGAACATGACCCGGTACACAGTCATGGCCAGGCTACACAGGCATGTCCTGAAGTACATGAGCATGACCATGTGTATATGGGAACAAGTTTGTGGACCTCTATATGTTGTGTACCTTCATGGGACATGTCGTGTACTTTGAATAACATGTCATTTTATATGGAAAGACTTGGGAATACCCCAGGGGAGAAAGGTATGTCATGTACTCCCTAATAAACATTCTTTATTTCCTCCAAGGAGTTATGGGGGCATTTTTATCTTCATTATGGACTAGTTTCATTACACTTCATTCCCTTAGTCCTTCCCTATGAGGGTATAGTATGGAATTTATTTCTAAGTATGGTATTATGTTACTCTTTATAATATTAGTCATAGATAAAATTACCAAAATCCCTCTGTAAGGCCTGGGGTGGAATCCTATATCATCTTCTACCCTAATTGGGGTTCTTGGAATTGGCATGAATAACATACATGGGTGTCGATCCACAACTGAGTATGTTATTTTATATTGTATTTTCAGTATACCCCCAAGGACTTGGATGTGATCCTTTATCTGTGCATCAATATCTTATGAATTACGGTGTGTTCTTCCTCATGTAGTGACCCAATGAGAACGATGTATCACATGGTGCTATGTGCTATTAGACTCACAGTGTGAGTTATCAAGGGTGGGTGTTTCTATGAGATCTTATTAAGTATCTTAGAATGATAATGAAGTTTATAACATCCATTGAGACTTAGTTTTTTCCATGAGTATATAGGAATTGTCTATTGTATTACCATACTTTGATTAACATACCCCTATGATGAGATGACTGCTATCTTGATTATTAGGTTTGGTTATTTTGAGGTTTCCTAATTGGTATATTATAATCACCCCTATATGGTTTCTCCTTGTTCATGCCATGTATTTTGCATATGATGGGTTGTTCAATGGGGTTCTTGGTGGACCAAGAGTATGATGATCATTTATTGGGCTAAAAATGCTATGGTTTGTACCAGGTGTCATATTTGACTGTAGTTCCCTCACTCAAGAAGGTTTGAATTCTTTCCAGTTTTAGTGGGATTTTATTTGTCCCTTTATGATTTCTAGTATTTTTGTTAGAATATTATTTTGGTTTTTAGATGTTTGCATTCATTGCTATAGTTAGTATTATAGTTTCAGCATTTTATGGGTTTGGAGACGTGTGTGTGTGTTTGTAGTTACCCTTTTCTGAGGCATACTATGTGATTTTTTTGAATACTCAATGCTAGTCTCCGGCCCCATGCTTATTGGAGGAAATATTGGGGTAGTAACACTCATCTTACTACTATCTAGGAGTACAATTATGGGAAAGGTTGTGCAAGAGTGGTATATGAGTGGTTCTATCTTAGGACTAGAGTTAAATGTTTTTTATATATTTGAGATTGGTTTGGGTTTTATGAAAATAGTATTAAGTTTTTTTAGTACAGTTTTTAGGCTAAGGACTCTAGGTTTGGTGCAATGGTCGATATATTTATACACAAGGACTCTAACTACTTTCTTTCCAACTAAGTACATGTAGCCATTGGTTGCTGGGAAAACATTGGTACATGAATCGAATTGAAATGGTTTGGTGTTTCCATGTCCTTCTTGAGTTAGCTCTCTAGATATAATCATATAGTATGTCGTTTCTATTTCAGGATGTCTCCATGATGATGGTCATCTAGGATTTAGAAGTAGGATTGTGAGGATGATCCCCTTATTAATGAGGATTCAATATAGGGACCGGTTTAGGAGGTAGTTCCTCTGGGTAGTTTGTTGGCCATACATCCACCCATAAACCTGAAGATGGTACCAATGATTCTAGTAGATTAGGTGCACAGGATGAGAATGCTTCACTAGTTTCAGCATTAAACACACCTCAAGTTCTGAGGTAATATATTCCTTAGGTTGGATAGTATTGGATTAAGGTGGTTCCATGAGTATTTCACCTCATGAGGACACACACATACTAGATGGTGATCTTGGTGGAAAGCATCCCTTATGACTTCCAAGGGTGATAATAGAACCTAGTGGTTCTATAATAAGATAATATAAATATTTCATGGATAGAGTCTGATCAATTCTTTAGAAAGGATTTTTCTCTATATCTGATGTGTATTGTGTACATCTAGGAGCTGAAGGACCCCAAAACACCCTGAGATGGGAGGGGAGAATCAGAGTGTAAACTTTTTCTTTTAAACTGATGGATCTTGTTCCCACATTGGTTAAAACTTGTTAAAACTATATACTGAGAAGTAGTAGAAAATAATAAATCACATGAAAAGTAAATAATTATAAATTTTACTTGGTTCACTGCTAATGGCCACATCCAAGAAGCATATGTTGACAGGTTCTCGGTCAAACCAAAGTCCATTAATCTTCACTAGTTGTGGAGTACAAAAGCTTAGAAAAATCACTATGTGTCAAGTGCACTTCCTTTACAATGTTTTAGGGATAGCACATTACATCCCTCAGATCACTTCCATGGACTCCCCCTTTCTCACTACATTGGGAAGAATATGAACACAGTTTATCAACTTGAAGGTCAGTTTAATGGATTGGAATTAATCATACATTCTCAACTATAAATAGATTCTTTGTTAAAGTCCTATTTTCTTCTCCATATGAAATCTATTGTTCCATGTGCATATTGTCTGCAAAAGTTTCCTCCACGAACTGGACTTCTTCCTCTACATACTGCACTACACCACATATTGTGAGTACTCCATGTACTACCTCCACAAACTGGGACCGCATACTGCCTTCAAAAACCACATTTGAAAACTGATTCTGAAAACCAGTTCTGCATACTGCTTTTTCATACCTCTCCCACGTACCCCTTCTTCTCCGTAGACCAAATCCTCCTCTAAAAACTATCATCCATGAATCATATTTTGTGAACTCTGTTCTGCAAAATACCTTCTATAAACTGTTCTGGACTTCATTGAATTCCATATAAATTTCTAATCAAAATCACTTTTATGGGGTTGTCTTCCTAGAAACCACTCTATAATTCACTGAATTGCTCCCTAGATTTTTAATCTTACTCTTTCTCTATAATTAAGGTATTATTACTCCTTATATAGAAAAATATATCGACATAATCTGATAAACCTAGATTTTCCAAATCCTCAATAAATAAGTTCCTTTACCACGTATTGTGCATCTCTCTCAAACCATATACATACATGGTCCACGTACGCCCATTATTCCTACATGGATGCACAAATAACCAACAAATTTCTGAAAATGACACCCTTTGTGTCTTCTCAAAACTCTACCTCATTTAGGAAAATGACACACCATCCCATGAACCTTCATGAATTCTTCATATTACAATCCTTACTGTAAACCACAAGTCTTCACCACGAACCTCCTTCACTCCACAAACTATTCCTCATATGTGATTCGCATACCATTTTTCATTCCATGAACCATTACCACAATGTGGTTCATGGTTCTCCATTCCGCGTACCATATTTCATGAACTATGAACTATTTCTAGAAATCCCATTTTGTATACTACCTTTTCAGAAAACCTTCCTTTTCCCAAAATGACCTCTTGATTTTGAGGCCCAAAAAATTGGCAATCACTGGGAATTTTCACCACATTAAACACATGCTTCAGCCTGTTCTGTACGATCACTATACTATAACACCCCTTGATCAACTCAAAGTTGATTGACAGAAAACAAAATCCATAATCCATTTCTAGAGAATAATAAACTTTGTTTTTATAGGAGATTCTATTGTTTTAGTAGTCCAACAGAAGAATGGATGTGTATTTTTTCTATGTTTACCAACCTCTCACGATACTTGATAGATATGGTTTGTAATCTATTATTTAAATCTTGGACCTTCTATAATTAAATTCATTTATATATTTAGGCTAGTTTAATACCTCTATTAATTCCTACATGTTAATGGGTTATGGACCATTATTTGGTAGTAGAGAGATTTTTTTCCGAGTAAATGTCTGCAGCTGGTGCCGGAAGTTGACACATAGGGGCTAAGAATTCAGCATCAAATAGAATCTGGACATGTAATATGTTCAGTGCCCTTATGATTTTTCGAATCATCCTAGATAGATATGGTGCTACTATTGTGGTGTATGGGGAATCTGGTGCAAGATTTTCAGACCTGTCATATAGTTGACTGAGAGACAGTGGATGGTCCACCTAGGAAATGGTAGCTCCATGAGAAGGTATGTTGGTAGGGTATAAACCATGTAAGATGAGTAGGGAAAGTATCTATAGGTAGTATATAGTTTGACTAGTTACCATCACCACCCCAAGGTGGACTCTTGCAGGATTTGGGATCTAGTGGATTGGGGCGAGGGCAGTTGCAAGCATTGGAGGCCTATGACCCAAAGTCTCCCGGGATGATTAGAGGAATGATATGTGTATTTATACATTATCTTTAGTTTTTATATACAAAATTGAAATCCAATACTTTCTTGATACATCCCTATTTTGAGACATTGATATTATGGTTAAGCCCGTGGATCTACCTTTATACTTGGATACTCCTACTAGAGATGACTCGGCAATCACAATTTTTTTGATAGTGTGATATGATACTTGGAGGAGAGAGTTTCTCATGGGATATATTTTTATAAATTATTAGGCCTTACTATGACATATTATAAATGGATTGGATAACCACGTTTTATTCCCAAATAGTTCATTTTTGGTAGAGGTTGTGATGAACATATAGTGATTGGTTGATTTTTTACTTCATGGGTGATAAGGAAACCCAGGCAGATTAGGGTGAGCTCATGCATAGGTGGAAATATCTGATTACTCACTAGATGGATAATATTACTTTTGGAGAGTTAGATTCAATGATCTTTCAGTTTCTTGCAGTGGTGAAGGAGTATGAGGGCGTATTTCCTAAGGATTTTCTAGGATTACCTCATCACTATGTGGTAGACTTATGCATTGACTTACACCCAAGGATGGACCAGATATTTTTTCCAGAATATTAGATGGATCCAGTAGAGATTCTGATTACTCACTATGTGGATAATATTACTTTTGGAGAGTTAGATTCAATGATCTTTCAGTTTCTTGCAGTGGTGAAGGAGTATGAGGGCGTATTTCCTAAGGATTTTCTAGGATTACCTCATCACTATGTGGTAGACTTATGCATTGACTTACACCCAAGGATGGACCAGATATTTTTTCCAGAATATTAGATGGATCCAGTAGAGATTCATGATATAAAGGTTGAAATGGATTACATTTATATGAAGTTATTTTTTAGGCCTATTTTCCCCCCTATTCATCCCCAATGTTGTTTGCCAAGATTGAGGACAAAAGATTGAGTTTGTTTATAGTATATCATATCCTAAACTAGGAAACATTAAAGAATAATTATCCACTACTAAGGATCAATGAACTCTTTAATAAGTTGATAGAGGCATGATGGTTTTAGAAGATTTAACTGAGATCTGGTTGTCACTAATTGCAGGTACAATATGTGTATATACTAAAGACAGCATTTTGATGCAGGTATGGTCACTATGAGTACTTGGTGGTTCCATTCAGCATGAAAAATTCCCCATAAAGGTTCATAGGACTCCTAAAATGGATATTTTATCCTTTCATATATATTTTTTAGTATACATCATCAATTATATCCTTATGTACTCAAAATATGAGTAGAAGCATGAGAGACACTTGAGGTTGGTCCTACACTTAATCTGATAGTAACAGATTTATGAGGAGCTCTCAAAGTGTTAGTTATGGATTCAGGAGGTCCATTTCTTAGAAAATTTGATCTAAGTAGAGGTTGTAGTAATGGAACCAGAGAAGGATGAAGAAGCATTAGCTTGGGAGACACCCAAGAGCATGAAGGTTGTGAAGAGATTCCTTTGGTTTGTAAGCTACTACAACAGATTCATTCCCACTTTTCCCAATATATAAGCACCTTTAATTGATTTTACTTAGAAGGGGTAGAATTTTTGTCGATATAGAGGTTTCAGTAGGTTTTTTACAAGTTAAAGATGATATTTAAAAGTTACCACGTCTTGAGGTTTCCAGAAGAGGGTATCAAGTATGTAGTGTTTTCTGATACCTTGGGGACCATACATGGTATTTTTTTTGATTCATAGGAAGGTAGTTATAGCCTATCAGTCCAGGCAGTTGAGAAACCATGAGTATAACTATGAGACACAATATCTATTGTGTGTAGTGATGGTATTCACCTGGATCATGTGAAAATAATATCTTATGGGTGATTGGTTTATCATATATTCTGACCATAAGAGTCTCAATTATATATTCTCTCAGAAGGATGTTAACTTTAGACAAATATGATGGATAAAGATTCAATGGGTTTATGACTTTGAGATAGTCTATACTCCTGTAAAGGAAATGTGGTGGAAGGTTATATCATCAAGAGATCTTGTTCTTGGTTATTGTCCAAGGTGTTCAAGTATATAGCCTCGTAAAATTTTCCCCCTGTGGATGTGGATGGTGCATCTTACATTCAATTGATGGTTGTCACCCTACCACTTATATCTATTGTTAGGCATATTTAGTAGGTAGATACCTACAATGAGACCATTCATACTTAGATATCCACTAGGCAAGATACTAATGGATTTTATAAAGGTAGGGATCACGTTATCCATTTAATAGGATGGAAGATAGTACTATTCACATTGTATGAGGAGGTATTGAGGGTGTTATATACATGCCACTTGGTGGTACATTAAGATGTGTAAAATATGTTTCAGAACCATAAATGTTTTTTATAGTGTCTTGGTATAAAAATTTATGTAGAAAATTTTATCACTTTATTCATCACTTTTTAGGAGGTGAAGGATAAGAACCAGGTCACAACGGGTTTAGCTCAACCCCGTGAGGTGCCTGAGTGGAAGTGGGAAGGTATATCTTTGGGATTTATGATAGGGCTTCCCTAGATTTCGAGAGAACACAATTCAACTTGGGTGAGAATAGAATAACTCACCAAGTCAGTCAACTTCCTAGAAATCATATATTAGAGTTTAGTAGATAAATTGGGATTCCATTACATGTAGGTGACAATCTGACCCTACAAAGCTCCATTAATGATCGTTTCATACCACGATTCTTTCTTCACATAATAATTGTGGAGAGTATTGCAGGAGGACTTTGGGGAATAGTTATGCTTGATCAAGGGATTTCACCCCCAGACTAACAAACAAACTGAGAAAATCATTTAGGTTTTGGAGGACATTCTTTGATCATGTATGTTGTACATTGTCCGCAGTTGGGAGGATCACCTACCCTCAGAAGAGTTTTTATACAACAACAATTATTATTCCACCATCAGTATGGAACCATTCAAGGTCATGTATAAGTGACACTATAGGTCACCACTATGTTGGACTAATCCAAGTGATTCAGTAATCATGGTCCCATAATTGGTGTAGGATATGATAGAGAAGGTGTACAATATCTAGGAGTGGGTGAAGACTGCACACATCATTCAAAAGTCTTATGTGTACCGATGATGAAGGTCTTTAGATTTTGAGGAGGGAGGCCATTTTTTCTTAAAGTTCTATCCTAGAAGTGTGGTATAGATATTTTTATGGGGTGGTAAGTTATCTTCTAGATTGATTGACTCTTTCTAAATACTGTGTAGGGTCACCATGGTAGATTACTACTTGGTCCTACGAATGTAGTTAGACCGGGTACATGACATCTTTCATATGCCACAGCTAAGAAGTTATGTGCATGACCTGTCATATGTTATAAACTTAAGGGATTTGGAAATTAAGGATACATTTACCCTTGTAGAGTAGCTGGTGGGGATTGAGTATCAGTATGAGAATATCCTTTGGGTTGAGTGATTCCTTTAGAGTGTTTCTAGTGACAGTATAGAAAACTTCACGATGGAACCATGGAGAGAGAGACCCATATGCATGACCAGTATCCACATATTTTTTAGTAGTATATTTTAATTCTTAGGAATAAAATACCTATGGTGGGAAGAATTTAATATCTTTTTTTCTTCTATGAAAATAATTGGAATATATCTATTAATATTTTTAGAGACAATCACTGAGATGAGGTGAGATTTCGAGGCCCCTTGAACCCAATATTGAAATTATAGAAATATTGAATATATTAATATCACATGTATGATGTTTTCACAAAATAGTGTATTAAATGTCAAATGAAGTATCAGATCCTAAGTATGAAACTTCTATTGAGTCCATTATTTGGTTTTTTCTATAGGCACAACATAATCATTGTTGGTGTTAGATGTGGGGATTGAGATCCATCGTCGGTGAAATAATTAATTAAATTAAAATATTTATTTAATTATTTAATTAAATAAAAAACCTAATTAAATCCTTATAAATATTTTTTATGGAAAAAATAAAAGGTTATCCTCATAACCCTGAGTTTTGAGAGAAGATATGTTAGAGGATCATTCATAGAGGATTCCTAAATGACTGACGAAAGATCGAGGATTATCAATCAGAGTGCCAATAGAACCTAGGGATCTCATAAATGACAACTCAAAATTATTCTTAATAAATGAATTATATAAACTATAGGTAGGGTGTTATTTTTTGTTTATTTATTATCCATTTATTTTCATATGATGAACCGAAATCAAATCAACCAACAGGTTGATTTTTAGATCAATCATATTGCGGGTGAAGGTTTATTTCTAAGGATTGGAAAATTATTTATTATATTATTGGTTTATTCATTCATCATTATAATTGAAAAATATCAATTCCAATCAAAAAACAATTGAGGTTCATTCCTTATCTTGTGTTTTTGGTATTTATCTCCTTGTTCTTCATACACTCATCATTAGCATTTCATTTTTTTGGTGATTCGACAAATACCAGGTAATCAATAATAATGAAACTGTAATTTGGAATGAAAAATTGATATCATGGTTTTGGTAAGAGATTAACAGCATGGTAATGTTTAGATGGCTTTGAGGATGTATCATAATTGGATATTCAATTGTCACTCTCCATTTTTACGTGTGATGATGGCTCGTTGCATTGGTGAACATTTTCCAATAATATTTTGGGATATAATTCGGAAACCATTGATGGAAGAGATAAAGTAACATCTGATACATTATTACTAGTGAAATTGTTAGTATAAATAAGTTTTGTCGGCAGAGTAGGATGAAATTTTTTGAAAATCCCACATTACATAGTGTGTAATCAAGATATAAACACAATGTAGGATCTTGGCTTTTGAGCTAGGGTTTCAATAGAGAAGAAGGGATCACATGATGTGTGACATGTGTCACACTCCCTATGAACTACCCCCAAAACTCAGTGTACCCTCTAGTACATATGCTATGCTTTGTAATCAAACATGAACATAGTAAACAGGTTGAGTTGTGTACTCAGACACAGCCTGGTACATGAGAATATCCAAGTGTTCACAGACATGACCTGAAGTACATGAGCATAGAACGGTGTACATGGAAACAAGTTTTAGGACCTCTAAACTTATTTTACCCCCATAGGTTATGATATTTACTTTTAATAACATTTCATTTGATATGTAAATACATGGGAAGACCATAGGGGAGCAAGGAGTATTATTTACACACTAGTTTACATTTTCTACTTCCTCCAATGTGGTCTGAGGCCCCTATTCTCTTTAGTATGGACAAATTTCATTAGTTCATATTCCATCAGTCCATACCTAGGTGGGTGTAGTGTGGAATTTCATACTTTGAATATGATTGTGATCCTTTATAAGGTATTATTTAGAGATAGAGTTATTGAAATCCCTCTGTCAGGCTTGAGGTGGAATCCTCTATTATCTTATTCCCAAAGTGGGGTTCAAGAAATTAACATGAACAGCACACATGAACATAAATACCCTACTTATAATATTATTATAGATCATATTATTAGTATACCCCTATGGTCTTGGGTGTGATCCCCCATCTATGTGTGGATCTCTTCTGACATCTAGTGTGTACTTCCTCATGGTGAGACCCAATGAGCACAATGTATCAGATGGAACCATCAGTTCTATCAAACTCATCAAGTGAGTTATCCAATTAGATTTTATTAATGTAATCTTGAGTATAATATTAGGTTGGTAATGTAGTTGGGAACTTACATTGATGTTTAGTTTCTACCATGAGTATATCCAGATGTTTTATTATATGTCTTAAATTTTGACTGGCATACCCCTGTGATGGGATAACTACTATATTGATGTTTATGTTATTTATTTAAGGGTGTCCTATTATGTATTTTTATAATCACCCATGCATGGTCTCTACTCGCACAAGTCATTTCATATGAAGACGATTAAATTTGACTACAATCCGATCACTCTATCTGGTTTGAATTCTTTCTAGTTTTGATGGGATTTTATTTGGCCCTTTATGTTTTCTAATATTTTTCATGGACTCTAATTGTGGGTTTTATATGTATTAATGCATTGGTATTAGTTGTAATTTACATTTAAAATTTTATGGGTTTGGAGGTGTGTGTGTATTTGTGTGTACATATACCTTAGGATAACTCCTTCAAGGTTAGTGTTATACCTTCTTTCCACTGGTCCCTAGCCCTTGTCCTATTGAATGTGGGCTTAGGGTAGTCACACTGGGCTTACCACTAGTCAAGAGGGACCTAGTGAGATGGGTCATGACATATATTATGAATATTTCTTTCTATATAAGGTATGACCATTATGAATATATTGTGATGCTTTTTGTTCTAACTAACACTCATTCAATTTTTATGTATTTGATGAACCATATGTTCCATCAGTATCTTAACACCTTTTTCATGTTTATAGAAGATATCCTTTTTTATTCAAAATCCACATGTGAAAATGAGAACTATCTGAATTTGGATTTTGAAATCATGAGGATTCAACATCTTTATGGGAATATTTCGAAATTTAATTTATGGATCCAATAATTGAAGTTCTCGGGACACATGATTTTGGAATTTTGAATACCGTTCAATCCTGAGAAGATGATGGTTGTCTTATTATGGGAGTAGATATAGAATGACTTTGAGATTTGGAGCTTCCTAGGTCTGGAGGGTTACTATTGGTGGTTATTTTAGGAGTTATCAAAGTTGGAATCACCCTTGACTGGTCTTACCAAAAAGGATGTGAAGTTCACATGGGATGTTAAATGTCAATATCCTTTCAATTATTTTAAAAAACATCTGAATTCAGCTCATATTTTTATCTTTCCTAATCTTGGTAAGGGTATGTGGTTTTAGGTTATTATTATGGCATTTTTATTTATTGTGTTCTTATGTAAGATTATCACATTATGTCCTATAGCTCTCATCAAATTCATCCACATTAGAAAAATTACAACACACATGATTTTTAGCTTTCCATAGTTATGAATGTGCATAAATATCGGTGGTACCATGTTTTTAGAGAAAGGTTCATAGTCTTGTTTAATCATAAGTGTTTGAGATAAATATTTTATCAAAAGGACATAAATCTCATATAGAGACAGTGATTGGAATATCAGTATACATTCAACTTTGACATTTATTACACAGAGGAGAATGGGAATGTCATCGCAAACACTCTCAATTGCCTCCTCCAATGGCCCGAAGGCCATCATTTTTTATTGATTTTTGATAATACACCTTTAAAGGGGTGAGGTGGAACCCTTACAAGGCCCGTAGGCATAAGTATTACATGGCCCGTAGGCCTTAGAGGAATTCATTGCCTGTAGGCTTCAAAAATTACATACAACCTATACAAACTAGTTGGAACTACTCCTCCCTCGCATCATCATTGTGAAATCAGCTCTCCACCTTTGCATTGCTATTCGGCTAGGCATTCCCATGCGTGCACAGGCTTGTCCCGATGGCAGGTGCCATACCCTCTCATTCTTGCAATCCGTTTAGCTTCTGTGGTGGTGAAAGCTCCTTGCTCACCCTCCTTGTAGAGCTTGTTCCTTTTAGGTTGTCTGGTTTTCATCTGCACTTAAGGTGGCCCGAAGGCCTTAAGGTGGCCCAAAATCCTTACCGACCCAAAGTCCTTGGTGGCCCAAATGCCTTACAGGACTCAGGGACCAAATCGGTGGCCTGAAGGACCAAACAGGGGCATATTCCCGGCTACTATAGTGCCAAACATTGCCTGCTACACTTCCTGCTACATTACCTACAACAGTACTGTACAGTTCCCATTACAGTACTACTACAGTGCTGCTACAGTACTACTACAGTACTTCTACAGTAACCCAGAAATTCTGCCTCCTCCTGGATTTGATCCCTGGTCATTTGGATGCACATACAGAGACCTTACCAACCGGGCTAAGGCTCATGTGCCGAACACTCTCAATTGTAAAGTTACACTATATGGTGTTTTGGAATCGAAGGAAGAGTGGAACCTTATGAAATTATTCTCTCAATTTCATATTGATTCTCAAGAGTATGATTCAAGTATGGTTATAAATAGTGTTTAGTTATCATAATCTCTTCTTGACTCTATTCTATGGAGTCAATAGTTAGATGGTGACTTTAGAGGTATCTGGGAAACACTATACGGTGGGGATAACATTCCTCATTTTTCTCTCCCTTCTAATAGTATTCTCCACTTTGGGAATTGATTTTTCATCCCCAAATTTGTGAGGAACTCCATTTTTGATGGTCACATTTCATCATGGTTCATTCATATAGAAGCTACAAAGATGAATTATGATATTATATTGTAATTCTGGTGTCTGGTTATGAAGTGTGACATGTTGGATTGTTTGTCTCGATGTTAAACCTACTAATAGTTTAATGTAGAGCACCTAAAGACTTATAATATACTCTAACTTCTTCTAGTTCTAATTTGGAAAAGGGAATATATTTTCATGGATATATTCATTGTATTAACATGGACTCCCTGAGGGTATAACACTATTTTTGTGGTGATTAATCATTTATCGAATTCATACCATTTTATTTCAATTATGGGCACCTCTAAATTTGAAGATCTGGGTAAGTTGTACTTTTAGCAGATCTTGAGGTTACATGGGGTTCCATCCTCTATTTTTAGAATATGAATCATATGTTTACTTACATGTTCTGTAAGAGTATCTAAGAGGCGGTCATCACTCAATTCAGGTTGATTATTGCTTACCATCCACAAATGAATGGCATGACAAAGTGTGCTTCTCAGATCTAGGAGGATATACTCTGCTCTTGTGTCTTTGATTTTGGTGGAACATGGGATGACCATATAGGGATGTTTTATTATTCTTACAAAAATAGTTACCATTCATCGATCATAATAAAACCCTTCTATGATTTGTATATTATTCTATGAAGGTCACTTTATTATTAGAAAAAGGTGGGTGAGGCCACTCTTGTGTAACTGAGTCCTGTTTAGGAGAAATCATAGAGTATTCATGATATATTACAATTCTTGTTCATAGATCAGAGTCAATATAAATCATACGTGGATCATTGATGTCATCCTTTAGAGTATTCCATTAGTGACCAGGTTTTCTTGAAATTTTATACTCTCTTGGCCCACATATTTTTGGGAAATAAAGTAAAATGGATTTGATATATATTGAAGTAATTGAGATTATTATGTATCTTGGAAAAGTTATTTATCAGTTGTAATTACTAGATCTATTGATATCTAACCAAGATGTTTTCCACATATCTCATCTTAGGAAGTATTATCCTGATCCCTCTCATGTTCTATGTTATGAGGATATTGATTTGGAAGCCAATGTTTCTATTATGGAGATACCAGTGCATATCATTGATTTTCATATAAAATTATTGTGTGGGAAGTCTATTCCATTGTTAGAGTGTTCTAGTGAAACAGATTAGATTCTCATGAGAAATAGGAGCATGAATCATTGGTGAGGTATGAGTGTCCTTACCTCATACCATAGAGCCTTTTTCTATAGGACTTCTTGGGGATGGGAAGTCCTATGGTGGGAAGATTGTAACATCCTATATAAAAAGGAAAAATATTTTTAATATTTAATAGATTTTCAATCAGGGTTTTAAGGAATCTGAGTTGTTTTTAGAGTTTCTTCAGAACCTACTATTGTTTCTAGTTGTAGAGGTAATTTGCACCATAAATTTTTGATTTATAACATATGTTCTGTAATGGGTACAAGCTGTAAAAACATTTTAGGGTGTAAAATATTTTACATCATAACCCTTTTTTTCATCATAAATATGTATTTTGGGATAAGTTGACCTGAGATGACATGTTTTTCTCTGTACATGAATTATAAAGAATTTACACCATAAACCTCTAATTTACAATGTAGACCCCTCATTCCCACTATGTTTTAGGAACCTCTTGCATAAATCCTTCTCGTTTATTTATAACAATAGTTCTTTTTATTACACACTAATATATGATTTAATTAACTAAAATTAAACATAATACAATCTGAAAGACAAATAATACTAGTGTATTTTTGAATTAGTTACATTTCATTACAAATTAAAAACATTGATTACAACATCTTTATTGAAAACTTCTTTAACATGCTTGAGCATAAAACAGTATTCGATTACCTAGGGAAATAAATAAGAAATGGGCAATACATAAATCCTAAAAAGGGAATAAACATGGAATAACATGTACATTATGATACATTTTTGAGAAGGCATGTCAATGAGGTATAAAGGAACATAAATAATAATTCATGATATAGCATGATTATCAAAACATGGAAATGTGTCAATAACTTAAAACAGTTGATCATAGGTCAAGGATAAACAACCAAGACTTCATGGTGGAAAAATTCCAATAAATTAATCAATTACACCCCTATCCCAAAAATATATATCATGATACTAAACATTACCAACTAAATTGGTGTACTATAAAATTCTAGGTGCATCCATTGCTTTCATTTCATTCTCATGCTTAAGTGTACTCTATAGATCATAAAAAATGGATTCATTCATCACCAAAAAATTTCCATGATAATGGAGTGTATAATACATACCCATATGTCCCCAATAAAAAGTTACATGTTCATAGAATTGAACACCCATGATAGGACATGGGTACGACATTCACTGCACAATTGGTTTGACATGGAAAATTGTCGTGAGAATTCAGGAGCAAAACAGTATCACCTAAAAATTCATAAATTTAGGTTGATGAAAGAGAAATGGGTCTATCGTCATCTATACATGATTTTTATAGTAATAGGTACATGGAATTACATTTCCACACATTTATAATTAGAAAAATAATACATACAATAATAACCAAGCTTGAAGAAAAAGGTAAAGGAAAGGATGCTTATGAAATTTTGGCATGGTAACGGATGTACATGAGAGGGATTAATGAGAGATAAAAGGGGAGCCACATAATTTATACATAATAAGGTAAGTATGGGGGAGGTTTTAGATTATACCCTATCATTAGTAATTGAGAATAATAGGGTATAATAAGATAATGAATCTTCGATAAAAAGGCAAAGGAAAGAACCCATATGAAATTTCAGCATGGTAATGGGTGTTCATAAGAGGGATTAATGAGAGATAAAGGGGTATCTTAGTTTTTATACATCATAAGGGAAGTATGGGTGAGGTTTAAAAACATACCACATAATTAGGAATAAAAAAATAAAAGGTCATAACATATAAGATATTCTTGAATAAAAGTGAGTAGGAGAGGATACCTTACCTTAAGAGTATTACACAAAAGCATGAAAGGGGATTATTGAGAGATTTAGGAACCATGGGAGGATTATATAGAGAGTATAGTAGATTAATTACACTCTAAAAGTATTTTTTTAGGATAAGTGGAAGCTTGGGTGGGTTTATATAGGAAAAGATAGGGATTTCATTAAAAAATTTATTTTGGACTCTACAAAATAAAATATTTCAAACAGAAAACCTTCCCATGGTTTTTCACATGTTTTTTTTCAAATAATATAGGTTTTAATTATTTTATTATGAAAATGGATGAAAATATTAAAATAATTTCCTTGCGTATGTAGAGGTGAGTCAAACTTTTAAATAAATGAATTTGAAACCCTAAATATATTAAAATACTTGTAGGATTCATAAAGGCTTAATAAAATTAAGAAAGTAAACTTAAAATGAAATTATTTTAAGGGTAAAACATATATTTTATTGTGTATATCAATTATAGTATTTATTACATCATTTTTGGTAATTATAATGTCATAAAAAACACCCTATATTTATACGGTATTTAATTTTTACCAGAAAATATTTATTTCACTAATGAATTATGAAAAATTAACCATTAGATAATTTTAAAATTCTAAAAATATTCATTTTATTTAAATAATTTTTTAAATATGTGAATTTTTACTTTTAAAATAATATTCCATATTTATTAAAAAATTATAGGTTTTTGACATTAACAAATTTTGAACCCTTATAAAAAGTACATTTCACTTCATAAAAACTATATGAAAATTTATAATTAATAAAACTTATTTAATATTAAAATTTTATTAAAATATTATTTATTTAAAAATAAATTAAATCATCCAAATAAATTCTTTAATTTAATTTGAATATGACCATAAAATACAATTTTAGTTTAATTGAATCAAAATAAAAATCATTTATAAAGTAACAATAAAAAAGAAAAAAAATTCATTATTATTTAGAATATAAATATTCATATTATTAAAGTCCTAATACATATCTATTTATTACACCATTATATTCCCTAAGAGTAAGGTGTGCGACGGTGAGACTTTTATGGGGATATTCGGGAAACATGGCTTGGGTCGTGATCTCAATGAGATTGCACTTCTCCCAGAAATGGTTTCCCTCATGCTTAAGTTATTGGATCTCTACTTGGTTTTGGTCAAGGGAAAATCCTAGTGATGTTATCTCCCTCAGAAGATCTGATAAAGGGGCTTTATTGGGTACAATCCTTTAGGATGAGGCCATCACATTCTTTGTCTATGTTAATTAGATTTTTTAGAGACTTATTTTTTATTAATCATGTGATCATTGTTTAATGGATATATTAACAATGGTAATATTATTAACAGTCATTTAAATCAAAATATATAACTAGGGAAGTGCATATATTTTCTATAATAATATTACATAATAATACATTTAATTAAATCACAAAAGGAAACTTCATTTAATAGTTAGGGTTGTTACAATATTACCCCCTTGAGAAATTTCTTCCTAAAAATTTTCATTTTACCCTCTCCCCCCTTAAAAAATATGATGGTAATTCTATCTCATCACTTCATTTGGTTCCCATGTTGCTTCTTCAAACTTTTGGTTTCTCCATAGCACTTTGAAAAGTTTCATAGTATTATTTTGTAGACCTTTGTCTCTCTGATCTAAGATCTTCATCATCTCCTCTTCATAGGAAATATCATTATCTAATGGTACCACCTATGGATTAAGTACATGTGAGGGGTTAGTTATGTACTTCCTCAAGTATGATACATGGAATAAATCATAAACTCAAGATAGGTTATATGGGAGTGCAAGTTGATAGGCCACCACTCCAATGTGATCAAGGATCTCAAAGGGGTTGTTGTATATTGGATTGAGTTGTCCCTTATTACCAAATCTCATCAATTTTTTCTATAGATATGTGTGGAGGAATAAAATGTATCCAACATCAATCTCTAGGTATCATAAATGATTGTCTGCATAGCTCTTTCTTCAAATCTGAGCAGCCTTGATGTGCTGTTGAATTTTCTCAACCTTTTCCACCATTTCCTTGACCATTTTAGGACCAAGTAGTTTTCATTCCCTAACTTCATTCCAACATGTAGGTGTTCTACACCTCTTCCCATAAAGGTTTTAATAGGGAGCCATTTGGATGCTCATGTGGAAATTTTTATTCTAAGAGAACTTGACCAGAGTAATAAATTGATCTCGTCCTCCTTTGAAGTCCATTGAGCATGCTCTCAACATGTCCCCAAGAGTTTGGATGCTTTGTTCAGATTGTCCATCAGTTTGAGGGTGATAGGTCCTACTGAAGTTCAACTCAATATTTAGAGCATGATGGATACTATTCCAGAATATAGAGGTGAATCTTGTATATTTATCATATACAATCGATAGTGTTACTTCATGTAGCCTGACAACTTATTTAATGTATATCTGTGCAAGTAGATCCCGTGATAATTCATCTTGTATCGTAATTAAGTGTGAAGTCTTTATAATATGACCCAACACAACCCATATATAATTATTCCCTCTTCATATATTTGGAATATGAGTGACAAAGTCCGTAGTGATTTTTCCCATATCTATATTAGTATGGGTAATGGTTTCATCATCCCCTTGATTTTTTTTTCTGATTTCACTTGATGACATACAAGACATCGTGATGTATATTATGTGATATCCTTCTTCATATTGTCCCACCAATAGTGTTCATAGATATCTCAATACATCTTTGTGCTTTCTAGGTAGATGGAGAAGGTTGAGCTATGTGCATCATCCAACAGCTCATTTAACTCAGGATTTGATGGTACACATAGTCTTGACCAAAATATCACAACACCTTCATCATTAACAGTGAACTCTAAGGATTTCCATTTCCATGTAGCTTCCACTTTCTTCTGAATTCACACATCAAATATTTGAGCATCCATTAACCTCTCTAGAAGAGACAGTTGAGAAATCATTTGTGAAAGGATTAATGATGTTCCTTTATTTATGATTCCTATGTCCATTCTTTCTAAATCTAAGAAGATTGGATCACTAAAAATTATCATAAATGAAATAATTTACATATCCTTTTTTCTTAAAGAATTTTCCAATTTATTCTCTTTCTCTGGATGGTAGTGGATGGAGCAATCATATTCATTGATCAACTTTAACGATCTACATTGGATCATATTCATCTATTTTCTATGAATATATATGTGAGGATTTTGTAATCCATATATATTTCACACTTCTCCAAAAATAGATAATGCCACAAAATTTTCAAAGTGATGATCACTGAAGATCATGTGTTGGGTAGTGTTGTTCATGAACTTTCAACTACCTTGAAGAATAGTCAATGAATTTTTAATTTTTTATCAACACACATCTCAGGCCCTTCTTCGAAGCATCGCTGTGTACCACGAAAATTTCTCCACTTGAGGGTAGTGAAAGAACAAGAAAAGTGATAAGACTCCTTTTTAACTCCTTGAATATTTCTTCACATTCATAATTCCAATAAAACATTACTCCCTTCTAAGTTAGTATAGTGATAGGGTTTGAAAATCACGAGAAACTTATCAATCATCGGTAGTAATACCAAAATAACCCATGGAAACTACAGATATCTATCGAATATTTTGTCCTCATCCATCCATAAATTGATTTTTTTTTCAAAGGGTCTATATATATCTCATTTCTTGTGATGATATTCCCCCATAAATATACATCCTTCAACCATAACTCACTTTTTTTTACTTTCCATAAACATTTTCCTTTCACAAGTTCTTTAGCATAATATTCAAAGACACTTAATTCTCTTTACATTTGAATTATATTAGAATATCATCCATAAATACTACCATGAATTTTTTGAGGTAATATATAAATACTCCATTAATCAAGTTCGTAAAGATTTTAGGATCATTAGTGAGTCTGAAAGGAATAACTATGAATTAATTGTGCATGTACCTTATATGAAAAGTATTCTTGGGGATATCCTCCCTGTTCACCCAAACTTATTCATATCTTAACCGTAGATCCACCATAGAAAAGTATTATAATCCACATGGCTGATCGAAATATTCATCAATCTAAGAAAGATGATACTTTTTCTTTATAATGATCTTATTGAGATCATGATAATCGATGAAAAGGCATATTGACCCATCCTTCATTACTAAGTCGACTGGTGCACCCCATGGTAAAGAACTTTGGCATATAAAACCTTTACCCAGATTATCTTGTAATTGTTTCTTTAGCTCCTCATGTTCCACGACATCCATTCTATATAGAGTCTTTTATAATGGTAATACCCTAGTTACAAGATTGATTGAATGTTCAACATCTCAACTATGAGGAAGACCAGACAATTCCCCGGCAAACACATCAGTGTGTTTCCTTATATTGGGTATGTCTTTAAGGGTTATTCTTTCCATAGACTCAAAAATTTGTGCTAAATATTCTTGCTCATGGGGAAATAATATCCATGATTGAGATAATGGTGATAAAGAATATTAATCCTTCTCCATTAATTTGTATATAATCTATGGAAGATTCCCAATATGGAGAGTGATTTACTTCCCACATAAATTTATGTTGGATATATATATGGAAAGCCAATCCATGCCTTGAATTGTATGAAATTCCACCAAAGGGAGTATAACAAGGTTTTCTGGGAAATTCAGCCGATAAAATTTGACAGGGAAGGAATTATATACTTGGGATGAAATTATTTCCTCATTTTCCATTTTCACCGACATCTCTACTTCCATGATTTTTTTGGGTGTTTGAATAGTTCTACTAAAATTTTTTGATATGAATGAATGTGCAGAACCAGAATTAGAAACTATGTTCAATATTCGTTAATGAAAAACAAGTATACCTATAACTAATTCATTTATGGGATCTACATCAGTGTTAGTGAACGAAAAAACTCTCTCTCACTACCTTGGAGGTTGTTGGTTGTCTCTAAAAACCCACAGATTAGTGCATTGGTTTGAAAAATTCTCAGATTCCTTGTAGTTGTAGAAATGAAAAATAATCTAAGGGTTGACTGGAGAATTACTTTCCTTCATTATATTAGTGGGTTTCTCTTATCGGTAATCACTAGCTATATTCCCTTCCTTCCCCAGCGTAAATAATTTTCTTATTCCCTTCATGAAATTTTCGGGGTGCTTATTTTCAAACCTTTGTAAAGTGGGAGTTGAAATTTCTTGGAACTGTTAGATCTCTCTATCGAACCACTGGAATTGATCTGTACTTTCTTATTATTATCCCAGTGATATGCTTGAGATTATCTAATCTTTGTTTTGACTTTGAGGACACATTAGACAATTTCATCATAGATATCAAAGTCTCGTGTATCTAGGTATTTTCTTAGGCTAGGTTTTATCCCACCACAGAAGAGTTCAACCATGAATTTGGGGGTAAGGAAAAATCCAGAGGTGTAATGTGAAAGTCTTGTGATTTTATACTCATATAACCTAATATTTTTGTTATATTTTTTCTTTAAGGAAAAGAAATCCCTTTACATTTTAAGATATAGAGTGCGAGGAAAATATTTATTGAAATTTTTTTTCAAGAAATCCTTCAACACCATTTCTTCAATTTCATCCTCAAGATTTGTATTTTTTATCAATGTCCACCATTGATCCACTTCACCCTCTATTTGATAAATAGACAAATGGACCTTTTATTTTTTATAGGATTTTAGGATGGAGATGTTCTTCTCAATGGAGTTGATCCATTATTCAGCGATTAAGGGATCATATGATCCATTGAAAGTTCTTGGACTTTGTCACATGAATCTATCGATTATGGATTGTTCTATTTGGGGGGGGGGGGGATTTGGATGATCTTATTGATAGAGGTTTCTATTCAAAACCTGATTCAACTACAAGATTATTTTCCGGATGTGTATTATTCCTACTCCCATTAGGTTGGAAATATCAATAGGGTGGTCATAATATTTCTCTTCTCATTGATTTTTTACCTAATTCCTCCTATTTCTATCTATTGTCTAGAATAAAATGAAAATTAAGTATGAGTATATTTAACTTTTAAACACATAAATGTGAATTCAATGACATTAAAGGGATTAATTATAACTTACGTTCATTTACATGACTTAGGGATTTCTTGGCATCAGTCTTTTTTTATCCATGATCTATTTCTTAAAGCATATCCCATAGGAATTTCAAATCAGGTTTGCAGTAAGGCCTATTGTCATATACCAGATTACCCCGAGTTAGTCTCGGAACACCTTGTCAGATTTGTTACTCCTAGTTACATCTATTCCAGAACCACATCCACTTATATTGTCCACACTAATATATATTTTCTTAACTAAACACTTAATCTATACTAACAGAAATTAAGGGATGTTTTCTTATAATTAGTCATGTCCCTGAGGTTTTTATCAGATTTTTCTAATCCCAATCCCAAATATAACTAAAATTTTCCTTTAATACCAACTATAACAACCCTTATTTTTATTACACATTAATATATGATTTTATTACATAAAAATAAACTTCATACAACCCGAAATTTATTAATGAGAGAGAAATGGGTATATGATCATCTGTAAATAATTTGTAAAGTAATAGGTACATGGAATTACATTTCCACACATTTATAATTATAAAAATAAGCTATACAATGATAAGTAATCATGAAGAAAAATGGAAAGGAAAAGATGCTTATAAAATTTCGGCATGGTAACGTGTGTACATGGGAGGGATTACTGAGATATAAAGGGGTATCAAATAATTTATACATAATAGTTAATTATGTGTTAGGTTATAAATCATAACCCATCATTAGTAATTTAAAATATAATGGCATAACAATATAAAGAAACATTGAAAAAAAAGAGAAAGAAAAGAACCCTTACAGAATTTTGGCATGGTAACAGGTGTTATTAGGAGGGATTAATGAGAGATAAAGAGGTATATCACCATTTATAAATCATAATGACAGTATGGTGAGGTGTGAAAACATACCACGTCATTAGGAATAAATAAAAATAAATGGGAATAACATGGAGGATCTTCTTGAATAAAATTAAGAAAGAGATGATCTCTTACCTTAAGAGTGTGACACCAAAATCTTGAAAGGGGATTCCTGAAAGATTAGGGGAACCTTGGGAGGATTATAGAGATAGAGGGAAAATTAGGGTTGTTCTCCAAGGATTTTATGTGATTATAAGTTGGAGGTTGGTGGGTTTATATAGGAAAATGATGGGATTTCTTTAATACTTCAGTTTTGAACTCTAAAAAATAAAATATTTAATACCACAAATATCCCCATGGTTTTTTATAGACTGGATAGGATTTCATTATATAATTAGTAAAATGTCCTAAAATATTAAAATAATTCCCTTTCTTATGTGTATTGGAGTCACAATTTTAAATAAATGAATTTAAAAGTCTAAAATATATTAAATGTTTTTAATGATTAATAAAGGATTAAAAAAATTAATCAAGTAAACTTAAAATCACATTATTTTAAGTAAAAAAAATTATTTAGTTGAGTAAACCCATTATATTATTTATTACAGCATTATTATGATGTCATAAAACACCCCATATATTTGTAAGGTATTTAATTTTTACATGTAAATTCGATTGACATAGAAAATTATAAAAAATTAACCGTTGGATAATTTCATTCAAAATAAAAAAATATATTCATTTTATTTAAATAATTTCCTAAATAATTTCATTTTTACTTTTAAAATAAGATTTGGCATTAAATGAAAAATTCTGGTTTTTGGACAATAACAGGTTTTGAACCCTTATAATATGTAAGTTTCACTTCATAGAAATTATATAATAATTTATAATTAATAAAACATATTTAATAATAAAATTTTATTAAAATACTATTTATTTCCAAAATAAATTAGTCATAAAAATTAATCCCTCAATTGAATTTTAATATTAAACAGGAATCCAATTTGTGTTTAATTGAATATAAATAAAAATCATTTATAAAGTAACAATAAAAATGTAAACAAATTCATTATTATATACAATATAAATATTCATTTTACTAAGGTCTTGATAAATATCTCTTTATTACACTATTTTATTCCCTAATAGTAAGTTGTGTGGTAGTCAGACATTTATGGGGTCATTCGAAAAACATAGTTTGGTCCATGATCTTGGTGAACTTGAACTTATCCCAAAAATGATTTCTCTCATTCTTAGTTTCTTGGGTATCATCTTGGTATTGGTCAAGAAAAATCCCAAAGAAGCTATATCCCTTTAAATATCTGATAAATGTGCTTCGTAGTGTACATTACTACTAGATGAGACAATCACTTCCTTTATCTATGTCAACTGGATTTGTTTAAGACCTATATTTATATAAATCACGTGGCCATTTTTAATGGTTATATTAACAATGGTAATATTATTAATGGTATTATAAATTAGAATATATTACTAAGAAAGTGCATGTGTTTTCTATAACCATATTACATATTACGACATTTAATTAAATCAAAAAGGGAAACATCATTGATAATAGTTTGTGTCATTAAATTATTTTTACTAATGAATCCCTATAAACCTAATTATTCTTCTAGGTGATTTTTGGTGATCACTTCTCCTCTAAGTTCCTTTTTTCAATGCTCAATTGTCGATATTTTAGTGTGTCTTATATTCTGGTAGGAATAACATTTCTTCTCTTTCATTTATATTAGTTTTTTTAGTGTTTTTGGGATACATTTATGGATATATGATCATGTAATGATGATATTTCATATATTTTTTTTCAAAATATATTGAGTGATAATATTTCATGGGTCAGCCATTGTGTTGGTTGTGGCGTGGCGTGATATCTCCTTATTGTGTGTTCTGGTCTATCCTCTCCACTAACCATTTTTATTTTGGAATGTATTCTAAGATTTGGGAATCATTTTTAAGGACACCATTATTGTGTTTTTATTCATTCTGATGTTTTTGGATCTCGTTGCTGGAAGTGTTTAAACATAGTTTTCTATGGGTGGTATTGTCTCTCAGATATATTTTTTGAACCACTTATTTCTCTGATATTATTAAATTATTTTCTTAATAATTAACTTGATAATATATTTTTTATTCATTTGTGTAAATGGGTTTTGATAAAATATGGTTTTACCATCTATTTGGTAAAAGAAAGATGATATTCAATGAATTGTGAAATAAATTGAAAAACTGGTTTTCAAAAAATGGGTTTTGATGGAAAAAAGGGCGTTTTAATTGTATTTTGAAAAGTGTAGGACCTTTTAAATGATTATAAATGTATCACATGGGAACCTTGGGTACATAGGTGAAATTTTGGGTACTAGGGATCATACTTTTTTATTTTCATGGGTTTTACTTTATGGGTTTTCCACCCATTCCTAGTGAATAATGAATTTGGATCTGAAACTTGACTTGACACGATAGGAGGGTTTACATTCTTTGGTGTTCTTATGTTTTCTAGACCATGATGCATGTGTTCTAGGGACATATAGTGTGAACTAATCAGGTTTGGTGTATGAGTAACCTAGATCACTTGGACATAATATTATCCTTGGAGTGTTTTACCACGGTGCTTTGGATTTATACTATTTTGGTTAAGATGTAAATTTTTTGATAAAATGGAAGTGATTTTCTGTATTTATTCTTTGAAACTATTTCTTCTTATATTATTTTGGATTTTGGGATAAAGGGGAAATATTTTAAAATAATTTTGATATAAATATGCTTTACATATTATCAAGTCATTTTTTCTCTAAATTTGAGAATAATGGGATTTTTATACCAATACTTCATATAGAACACTTGGGGTGGGATCCCAATGTACCTATTTATCTCATACCCTGCACACCCCATTGGTGGTGTGCAGATATGGTATTTTCTTTTGATGCAGGAAAAGGGAAGGCACTGAAATGAGGTGGTGAGGTTTATGTTAGCTATGTGTGGGTAGCTGGTTTTGAGATGGTGGGATATTCACACATTATCACATGGAGTAGTTGGTTCTTATTTTAGCTATCCTTTGTAGTTTGACATTTTATTTCAGTTTTATTTGGATTCCTAGTTGATTCACTACTAATTTTTTATTTGTTTGTGGAAAATACATCTTTTATTTTTCTTCCACTATTTATTTTTTCTTTGTATAAATGTTATTTATTTTGTTTTAGGTTGTGTGAAATCATTCTATCTAGTTTTTATTGATGTTTGGGTTCCTGTTACCAACCCATGGGGATTGGGAACACCCTTTAGTTATCTGGAGGATCAGTTCGAGTATCAGTTTTTAATGGTAACCTCAGACAGTTCATTAAAAATTGGTATCAAAGGTGACTTTTCGGAAATATTTATTATATTGGGATGTCTGGTAGATAGGAGATAGGATTTTCAAGAATTTATAGGTATCTTATGTTGATTTTGGGGTAAAATATGACTATGATGAGCCTCAAGTTACCATGGTATGTTAGGATGTGTGTATCCTATGTTGAGTGCTTGATCTTAATCTAATTTTTTTCTTATTATTTTCTAGTTTAACCTATGATCATATTGCTTTATGATAATTTCATTAATTTGTGTAATGTATAAATATGTTTTTGAGACATCTTCCATGGGATCCTTAGGAATGTGTCATGATATATTCTCCTTAATGGAATCCCCCTATAGATAAAAATATTTTCGAAGATATTTTTTGGGTAGTTAGTTTCATGGATCAGGCTATAAAAAGGGTTCAAAACCCAGTTGTTAAGGCACGACCAGAAGAAAAAAGAGGTAGGGATAAATTCTGAGAGTTCATATGTGAGAAATCCCCATCCTTTAAGGTTAAAAATGAACCCTAGGAGGTGGACGACTAGCTAGAAAATATTTATCAATTATTTAACTCCCTAGAAACACCTAGGGATATCAAGGTAAAATTCACAACATTTAGGCTTGAGGGTCCTAGTAAGAATTGGTGGGATTACATGGTACATGAATATAATCATGTGGACTTATATTGGAAGGTTTATAAGACCCTTTTATTTCTGTTGTTCTTTATATATTATTTTATGATATCAAAATATTTATAGTTCCACTTTTTGTTGTAGGGAGAGTGCTTTTTGTGAGAATAAACAAATCAATTTACACAGATAGTTTATTTTTCTCTAGAGGTGGTGATGAATAACCTATTAAAAGATCAAAAATAAATTCATGGTGTGAAACCAAAAATTCATTCATAGGTGTATATACTAAATATTTCTACCTATGTAGATATATTTGATAAACCATTGATTGCATAGATGGATATGATAGGTAATATTTGTTACTCTACCCCATATCTTCCACCTAGTGGAAATTTCAATGGAATTATTATAAATAAGAGGAAGAAAAATGAAAATCCTATGGTTACTGAAGGTGGTTTAAAATGATTGGATTCTTCTACACCATATATTATAGATAGTATCATTCCCCTAACTTGATATCAATTTTGAATGGTGGAGAACACAAGATAAACTTATATTGTACCCACCATGATTTTAAATTCTTATGGCTATTGAGGCCATATACAAGGGTTATTCTAGGATATTTCATTTCCTAATTATGGTCAAGGGTCTTAAGTTCTAAAATCCACAATGGTTTAGTCAAAAACATCATGGTCTATAAGACTCCTTCGAAAATCCATATAATTAAATCCCATTAATCTAGTTGATGAGTTTCTTGTGGAGGTTGATGTGGTCCTAGTAATAGATATAAGTTCCATTTTTTTACATATTCTATAGAAACTGATAAATTTGAAACTGGTAGCTCATAATCATTTATATTTACCCATTTTCTTGATGTACTAAAACGTCCAATGGAGCTCATGTTCTTTATTATGAAGTGGGAGACAACTCTGAGAAAGATAAAATAGTAGTGTTTTTGATATCTTACTATAAAGTACCTGGCCCTAGTAGCCTAGAGTAGGTGTATTACTTTATTACATTGGTACTGTGAACATGTTATCACATCCCAAAGGACTGAATAGTATATTATATTTTGAAAAACATATATAAACATAAGTATTACATTACATATTGAAATGAGAAACAACATAGAAACTCTGGTGGAAACATCCATAAACTTTTAGATTATCCATACAAGTCACTCATAATATACATCATCACATCTTGGGGGAAAATGAAACCTAAGACAAGGGTAATCTCATATTTTAGGTGAGGGTAATAAATATAGTGGAATCTATTATACACATAAATAGTAGGGAAATGTGAATAACTAAAACTCATTCCATTAAAACATAAACATGAGAATAATATGGTAGGAATAAAAGTAGAATAAATAATTCAATATAAATAATTACATGAGAGTAAAACTTAACCATGGATATTATACTAGTAAAATAATAACATGGGATATAATTACTAATATCATAATGATTTAATGAATAATTTCATACATCATAAACATAGTTTCAAGGCATCAACCATGACACCATAAATAAATGGGTATAAACTTTCACTAGTTTTTATTGTGAAACCTACCGATGCATTGAGGGGATATATAGGGCCCCACACATCACCTACTAAGTCCAACTCATTACTCATATGAAAGTGGTGAAACAAAATCAATATATATATTCATATTGAACCTATAATATGAAATTATAATAACTTTCCCCAAATAATAAAAATAATTATAAACCGTCTAGAGTAATATGGTGAATGGTATCAAGATAGCACTTCCCTAGTCAAAATAATCATAAAAAATTCCATAAAATATAGTATATGGTAACATAGAAGATCAATTTAAATAAAAAAATAAAATTAAATATAGTTTTTTGAAATCGATTAAAACACACTAATAAAATCAATGAGGACTTCTTGAGAAAAATGCTTATTTACTTTTCGAATGAAGAGTTTTTTTGGGAAAACAATTTTTCTTTATTTATAAAATCATATTATAAACATGTATATCATTTAAAATAAAATTTCATGTAAATTAAATAGTTTTTTAGTCATAAATTATGTCCAAATTAAGTGAAAATATTTAAAAATGGTTTTTATGAAATTTTAGAAATGAGCCACTTCTGTTTAAGGGAAAATATAAAAGAGTCTTTAAAGCAGACATAGGATTAATTATTTTCATAAAAATAAAAAATATATAATAATTTTTTTCATTATTAAAATGCATATTTCATTAAAATATTGGTTTTATAAAATAGATTATGGATTGTACTTGAAAATGGGTGAGAAATTTGGAAGTTCCCTTTAATCGGACTTGCTTATCGGGAGATATTGAAAAATTAACCATATAAAACATGTATTTATCCATAGAATAAAGCTGAAATGATATGGGTAAATGATTTTGGAATATAAAAATAGAATATATAATAATCATATAAAAATAAATAATAATTATATTTTTCAAAAGAGAGAGAAAGTGTAACCTGAATGAAAAATTGAGGTTTTGGGAGAATCTCTTACCACTTTTCAAACAGTCAAACCGTATGTCTTATAAACATTATGATAATAAAATGAAACAATTAATACTATTAATATAAATATATCCATGATATTATACATAAAATTTTATTATACACACACCACACATAAGAAACAGTGGTGAATAAGACATATCTCATAGAAATAATGGTGAGATAAGAAAACACTTACCTTATGTTTGAAAGTGTCATGCACTTGTACTTAACATCTAGGATAATGATATTATATTCATTAATAATTAAATTAAAAACCTATTAAACATTTATTTTATTAAGTTCATTTATAGTTTTTTTATTCATTACAATATTCAATATTATCGTTCGGAACATTTTTCATCCTTGGATTTCATGATTGTATCAATTGTGTGCATATAAAAAAGATCATGTGAAATAGTAATAGTTATACACAATTAAAATTATTTTTTATTAATGAAATTAAACTATATTTGATGGCCTTATATATCATTTTTTCGGATATGAGTATGATTCATTAGATAAAACCTTATTGATAACCATTTGCATAATTTTTTGTGTTTTTTCGATCATTACACAGTAGTTTTGTTTCATTAATTGATATTATGTATATATAATGGTTCCATTATTCCAAATAAGTTTTAATATAAATATTATAATCTTTTTTAAAAATTAAAATGGTTTTATGACCTCAATTTAATGAGGTGTTAGAAAACTAAAGAATCATCGTCAACAAAGGTGGTGAATCGACACATCACGGAAGATGTTTTTATTTTTACAACATAAAGGGGAAGAGAATAGAAAATATGAGGGATATCCCATTTCAAAAATAAAATTATAATATATATAATATAATTTCGTTAACATTAATGTTTCAAAAGAGGATTTTAGGAAATGATAACAAAAGAATATAAATTGAAAGAAAATTAAAAGAATGAAATGGTATTTTACCTCTTAAATTCCTCTCCTTGAGTACCTCCTTAAGAATCATTGAAATGGTCTTTTAGGTGAGACCAAAAAGACTAGAACATGGGTGAGAGTTTTTGGAGAGTGATTGGGTATAAATTTTACATTATTTATGGATTTTTAGGTTTGAGAATAAGTTGTGGTGTGGGGTGGTATTTATAGTAGAGGTGAGGGGTGTTTTTTTATTCATTAGTTTACTATTTTTTCACAAGACTATCAATATATTAAAACATATCACTAAATATTATAAATAAATTAATTATTGTTTAATTATATGGTCTTACATCATCCATATATCATCTATGAATCAATAATTCATGTATTTTGTAAATACCATAAATTATTATATTTCACTATTCAAAAAAAATTCAACTATTTTAGAAAAATCCCAAAGATTCACCCGAACCATTTTTTGACATTTATAATTAAAAAATTAACTCTATTTTATAAAAATAATTTTATAAATATGAGAAATTTAAATTTTAAATAAATTCATCATTTACTTGAAAAATATCGATTTTATTATTATAACTGACCTTATGATACAATCAAAAATTAATTAACGTCTCATAAAATTATCTTATAATTATAATACTATAAAATATTAATTTATGAATCTATTTTATGTAAATAAATTTTATTTTAAATCATTATATTAATTATAAAATTGTAAATAAACATTTATGTTTCACCAAAAATACCAACACTTAATGTATCATTTTTAAAACATTTATCTATGTATTCCATGATATATATATACCATATTTCCATTTATAACTTACCAAAATTTTATTTATACTTTAATATGTGAAGTTACTATTCTATTTGTCATGTTGTTATTCCTAATGGTCACATTACTATTTCAATGGTCATAGTTAATAGTATATTATAGTTTTAAACTTAGTGTTCTGTGAAGAATAAACTATCAAATATTGTAAATTTTAAAAGAGACATACGATAAAATATTGGGTTATAACATTCTCCCCTCCATAAAAATATCCCTTCCTCCAAATTTCCAAAGTGCAACCTCATTAAAAGATTTGGGTAGTTCTTCATCATAAATTCTTCTGGTTCCCACGCTGCCTCTTCAATTTTATGATTTTTCCAAATTAACTTTACCAGTAGAGCCATACAATTCCTTATCACCTACTATATATTTTCCACAATATGGATTTGATATTTACAGTAAGATAAATTAGGTTCCAATTCTATTCCATCACAAGTGAGTACATGTGTTGGGTCTGGAATGTACTTCCTTAATTAAGAGATGTGAAACACATTGCGTACTTTAGAGAGGCTAGGTGACATCCCCAAATTATAAGCCACCGCACCAATTATCTCCAAGATTTCATAAGAACAAATGTTCTTAGTGCTCAGTTTCTCTTTCATTCCAAAAATTATAAAACCATTCCATTGATATTGTAACACCCCAGGTAAATAAAAAATATGACATTTTCATATTTATCTGTATTTGTGAATAAAATATTAATATTACTTTAAATGGGATGCTATGCTCGATGGCGTACCCAATACGCAACAACGAGTTTCTTGGGAATCTTACGTTGCACTCTAATAATAAAATAATATTATTTTGAATGGTAGTTAACATGTAGCCATTGTATTGGCGGGAATGGATAGAAATAACTAAAATATTATTATATATGTTTTAAAATGTTTTTACATATATCCAAAAAAAGATAAAGGCTTAAAATACGGAAAGAATTCAATTTTAGGCGTATATGCCCTAGTTTTCACTAAAGGTTCATTTATCGCCTTTTGATGGAGAAACATCATTAAATATAGTTTTGTTCACTCTTATACATTCTATTGGACCAAATAAAACTATTCTTAAGAATCGGGACATCAAAATTTACTTTGTGTAAATTTTTGGTATCTTTCCGATAAAGTGCATTTTTTTAATGAATAGTGTAAAATGTTGTATTTTAATTCAAAACCTCTTTTTAATCTAATTTATTTATATGATTAGATTATCTTTTGAATTGGTTTTAAAGTGAAATTAGAATATATTTTTACCATTTAATCCAATGGTGGTCATTGGAATAAATTTCACTTTGAAATTAGACTTAAACTGGTGTCAATCTTTTGATACTTATTGTTTTATAAAAACACGCTATTTGCTCTGACAGCGGAAATTAATTATTAAATTAATTAATGTTACTTATATGTTTTTAATTTTGTAAAATAGACTTCATTTTTGAATTCGGAATATCAAATATAGCTTAGGGTGAATTTTTGGTAATTTTCTGAAAAACTTCAATTTTTGATGAATAGTGAAACCACTAAGTGGTACTTATAAAAACCGATTTTCCGTTTAAATGAAATGTTTCCATCATTGTGTTTTGAATTTCAAAAATCCGACATAAATGGTTGTCATTAAGAAGTAAAATGTTGTTCAATGAGATTAAAATAATTTTTTGGTGAATAGTAACTTATTAAGTTTTTAATCGCGATTAGTGGTAATTAGTGTAATTTAAGGTAAAAATTATATTACAAAAATGTGAAAACACCATGACACATGTCCTAACCTTATTTTATGTGTCATGGGCGACCAAGAAAATCAATGGGACAACTTGGGGACCCCATGGAGCTACTTTGGTTGGGAAATGACATAAATAACTTTTTATTTAATGTAAAAGTAAAAATGACACAAACATGAGTTATTTTACTAAAACAATTTTTACATGGGGTTATACAAGTCATATTTTTTACTATAAATATTAATTAGAAAGATAATAAGATTTACTACATCATAGTAGTTTTTTTATAATTTTTAGAAATTAAATAAATTATATTATTTATGACATCATGATGATGCATCGATGACCTCATTATTTAACAATTTAAATAAAATGGAAAGATAATGTAAAATCTAAGACCTAAACTTGTCCAAAAACTATTGGATTGGAATAGTTAGAAGAATTATCATCTTATCTTTTAAATATATCAATTTGGGACCTTATAAATTCGAAACACTTTTGAAAATAAAATAATAGTTTCATGATTTCCAAAAGTGCCCCTCCTCTCCTCTTATAAAAGGCCCCCACCTCTACCTCATTTCACACACTCCTAAAGCCTTTGTCTCGGCCATCCCCAGCCAATTTACTCTCTCCACATCCCTATCCTCATCATAGAGTATTCCCTTTGACCATAATCCTTTCAAAGGAAGCCTTTAGGCTCAAATCAGAAGGAGTTACACTTTTAAAGGTAATTCATTCTCTCATGTTCATTTGTTTTATTTTGCTTCTCCAACCCCCTAAACTCTTTTTATTTACTTATTTTGTAACAACACCAGTATCTTCAATATACTAGGATGTTGTTATAAGATTTATTCGAGCTACACTCTCACACAACAACATCAAATGGTTAAAGAACATACGGTTTCCTTGGAAGGAGAAATTATGCCTCCCGAAACGATGATTGTTCAATACTCATTTAACAACTTCAAAGGTGGCCATTATGATGTCACTATTTTTATATATGTTATATAATATGTTTATTCTTTCCTTAAGCTTCTGTATTTTTTATTTATGGCATACCATTATTGTTTCCAATATGGGTAAACACGATATCTTCATTTTAGGAAGTGCGGACTACCGCCCCCTGAAAGTGATTTGATTCGTTAATACCATATGTGGGATGTGTAAAGGATAAAGTTAATGATATTATATATGTTATTATACTGGAAGTATAATATACTCTTATATAATTATGATTCCATTCCAGAAAATACGAAATAGAAATGGAAGTAGCGTTCATGCGTACGTACGGCTTACCGTCTCCATGAACGGTGCATTTCATTTATTACCTCTAAATGTGATGTAATATTATAAATACATGTATATGATGAATATATATGATATATATGTTATCCAAATCATTAATATAATTCTGGATATAACGAAACTTCGACCAAATTAACAACATGTAAGTGTAAGAAGTCTATTTTTGACTCAAGAACCAAATACCGAAAAAATGAACATTATTAACTTAAATGATTACATGATGTTCATAACATGGTATAAAAGGAATAATGAACATGAAAAAGGTTCTTAATCATGTATAGATTAACTCAAGTTTATTATTCATGACGTTAAAGAATGATCGAGTCAAGTCGGACCCGAGGTAAGCGATCCTACTCCTCTCTTTCTTTTTAAGTACGCTCTTTTATGTCATTCCTTTTAAAGCTCAACTTTATTGTTATTGGGATGTTATTTTATATTACTCTTACTGTAATTTTTATATGATTAGAGACCCTATTCTCTCTCATCAATCCATTTTGGAAGTTTTATGTGGCGCCGTTAGGCTGCCGAGTTTTCGTAAGAGATTTTTCATCTCACTTTTATTCCCGTGAGATTTATGCTACATTTGCCACAATTTCCTTTGAGTGGTTTATGTACTGCCCATTATTACAATCCTTTTGTAATATAATTCCATTTATGGGTATTTACATATTCATTGTATAAAACTTCTTCAATGGGGTGTACTTTTCGAATGTTACCCAAGTCGGTAAGGGAACCTTTCACCCTCCTCTTTTTAAAAGACTTCATTTGTTATGTCTTTTAATTCACATACTATTATGTTGGGATATGTTCTTCTATATCCTGATTGATGTAAATTTTATGTCCAAGTTATGAGATTCCCTTTTTATCTCTCATCAACTCATTTTCTAAATTTTTGATGTGACGCCGTTAGGCTGTCGAATTTTACCAAGGGAACTTTTTAACCCAATTTCGATTTCTTTGGGTTCAACATGTTGTTATTGAATATGTCATCCTTTGAATATGTGTGAATGAAGTTGTATTTTTTCACTTAATATCCAATTATATTGGGTGTATTTATATTTGTCACACATAACTTTGAGATTGATTTATCCTTAATTTAAGGATACCTTCTTTATAAGGGATTTCATCACATTTTACATCTCTATTGAGTCTTCATTGTTGTTATGCACCAATTCACTCTTATATGGTGTATATACTGTCCTTTGGAATATTATATCATGAATCCATTTATTCTCATGATATTATAAAGTTCTGATTAAATGTTATTCCTCAATTATTGTATTCAAGTGTCTCTAATTTTGGTAAAAACCCTTTAACCAAAATATCACTTTAAATGTTTTAATGATTTGTTATTATTAATATCCATGTTTTCAAAATGGTTTTAAGGATTTATTTATATGGATATTAATGGTTTAAAATTTTAAAATCTTCAAGGTGTTATGGGACACTTCGATTCAAAAATCTCTTTATTAAATGTTTTAAATGATTTTGAAAATGGTTTTTTATGGATTCATTATTTCAAAATCCTAAAATGTTATATTGTGATTGAAATGTGGAAATGTTATATTTCCATTATGAATGTTTTAAGTGATACATTTATGTTATGGTTCTTGGGAATTGTTTTGAAAATGGGTGGTTCCGTGATAAACTAAGGGCGGGTGAGCCCGATATAGCTCTCCAATGCATTGGGTAACGCGAAGGAGTGAAACGTTAAGGTTTCTCTGAAGAGATTTTGGGGAATATACTGTGATGGGTATTCTAAACGTAACCAAGAGGGTTACTCCCTATGTTAGAATGTTATGAATGTGTCAAGTTACCTTTATGTCTTATGATTTCATTGATTTATTCATGGTTTGATGAGGTATGTTAAAGTGCCTATGTTTTATGTGTAAAGTATGATTTCATTATTATGTATATATGAACTCATGTTTCCTTTCCATATTTTTATAACCCTTACTGAGCTTTTTATGCTCATCCCAAGTTTTTGAAATGATTTCACATGTTAAGGGAAAGGTACAAGACGTGATGATAGTGTCAAGGATGTGTTAAGAAAGAATCTGTGTTCTATTTTAAATATGTTTCCATTGATGGGAAGAATGAATACTGTCTTTTATGTAACCACTTTGTTTAAATGTGGAATTAAATGCAAGTTTCATGATCTAATTCTCTAAAACTCTAAACCTGAAAAGATCCTCAATGTGTAATCTTGTATTAACTCAAGATTACGTAAGGTTTAAGGCTGGGGCCTTATAGTTGGTATCAAAGGTCGGTTTAGATAACTTTAGAGGTTAGGGTATTCTTTAAGCATAAGTGACATTACCATAATGGTTAGGATTTCAGAAAGTGTCCTAGTTTTAGATAACTTGAATGAGTAAGTATATCTTAGTGTTTATATTCCACATTAGTACATGATGGTTTTGTTGATATACTCACACTGACATTTCTGTTTTTAGTGAATGGATGGATCTAGCAGGCACCAATGAGACAACAGGTTTGAAGGAAACTGTGGTGGTTCTCTGATTAAGATACTAGATAAAATGGAGGATTCAATGAGGAAACTCGTGGTTGTTCTAAACCAAATATCAAGGAGTCATGATCAACCACTTGAACCTTGGTATGTTCTGTAATTCATCATGTACGAGATGACCAATCGATGTGGAAGTTTAGGTAATAACTATAAAGGTAACCATTAGATTTTATATGATCCTTACTTTTGAGGTAATTATGGGTTATTATATGATATGCTGGAAAATGAAAGGCATGAGATAAACTTGAGGTTAAAATATGTTATGATCATTTTTGATGATTTTATCTCTTTTTGGGGAATGATTTAAGAATTATATAGTTTTGGAAAAAGGACAACACACAGACCGTGTGACAACCCGTCGCGTCGGACAAAGCTGCGGGAATCGAACCCACAACGAAAGTGTGACTGGTATTTATCGCCTACCACTGGACTACGTGAAGTCCCTGGTTAGTTTGACTGATTCTTTTTAGTTATATGCTTTTATGAATTAATAGTAAGTTGATTTTGGGTTATTTATGAAAATGATTAACCTATCATGGAGGATATGTGATTAGGTTAATTACTTTTCAATACAAGACATTAGGAGCCACTGATGTTGTTTGGTGATAAATGTTACGATTTAACATGGAAGACTATGTGACTAAATCCTTCAAATATTTGGGTTTCAACCTTATTTTGGTTTACTTTGAAGGATTTTATGGACAAATTGTTTATCGAATGGTCCTCATTGAACTTTGGGTTTTGTTGGACAAATTTTGGAGATTAGGAATAGATTTTCTTTTTAAAGGGTTATCCTTTTCTGGATTATCTGACCTTGTACTAACCTTTTTGGTTTTGGTTTTGGTTAAAGCCTAATGACATGGGAAGTATATATTTCTCTTTGGTGTATTAGTTGATTCTCTAGAATTTGATTGTAGTACTCTTAATGTGAACAAGTCTTCCTAAATACTCGTCTTTTGGAGAAAATATGAGTTTGTGTAAGGAATCTAATAAAAGTTGAAGGTCAACATGATAAGTGATTATGTTTCCTTATGAATAAATTCCTCAATAAAAAGTAACTTAAAAAAATGTTGTCTATTAACTTTTCCTATCGGGGAATCGAATACCGTTTAACCCATCACAAGTTTGTGATTTTCTTATTGTTAACTATCTCCTAAACATGTTTTCTATCACTCTCCATCAGAACATGACCCTATGTTTTCTCCTCCATGTCCATGTTTTCCTACATGGAATCCTAGTATGGGTTAACTCGGGTGACCTCTGTACTTATCTTCTGTTATTTTAAAGTGATTGTTTTACCGACTCTTGTTCCGATGTGGGACTTTCAAGGATGTTTCCAAGCTCAATTTTAAAAATTATGAGTACGCAATTCCCAAAAGGGGGGAAGGATGTAACACCCCAGGTAAATAAAGAATATGACATTTTCATATTTATCCGTATTTGTGAATAAAATATTAATATTACTTTAAAGGGGATTCTATGCTCGATGGCGTACCCAATACGCAACAACGAGTTTCTTGGGAATCTTACGTTGCAATCTAATAATAAAATAATATTATTTTGAATGGTAGTTAACATGTAGCAGTTGTATTGGTGGGAATGGATAGAAATAACTAAAATATTATTATATATGTTTTAAAATGTTTTTACATATATCCAAAAAAAGTTAAAGGCTTAAAATACGGAAAGAATTCAATTTTAGGCGTATATACCCTAGTTTTCACTAAAGGTTCATTTATCGCCTTTTGATGGCGAACCATCATTAAATATAGTTTTGTTCAATCTTATACATTCTATTGGACCAAATAAAACTATTCTTAAGAATCGGGACATCAGAATTTACTTTGTGTAAATTTTTGGTATCTTTCCGATAAAGTGCATTTTTTAATGAATAGTTTAAAATGTTGTATTTTAATTCAAAACCTATTTTTAATATAATTTATTTATATGATTAGATTATCTTTTTAATTGGTTTGAAAGTGAAATTAGAATATATTTTTACCATTTAATCCAATGGTGGTCATTGGAATAAATTTCACTTTGAAATTAGACTTAAACTGGTGTCAATCTTTTGATACTTATTGTTTTATAAAAACCCGCTATTTGCTCTGACAGTGGGAATTAATTATTAAATTAATTAATGTGACTTATATGTTTTAAATTTTGTTAAATAGACTTCATTTTTGAATTCAGAATATCAAATATAGCTTAGGGTTAATTTTTGGTAATTTTCTGAAAAACTTCAATTTTTGATGAATAGTGAAACCACTAAGTGGTACTTATAAAAACTGATTTTCCGTTTAAATGAAATTTTTCCATCATTGTGTTTTGAATTTCAAAAATCTGATATACATGGTTGTCATTAAGAATTAAAATGTGGTTCAATGAGATTAAAATAATTTTTTGGTGAATAGTATCTTATTAAGTTTTTAATCGCGATTAGTGGTAATTAGTGTAATTTAAGGTAAAAATGATATTATAAAAATGTGAAAACACCATGACACATGTCCTAACCTTATTTTATGTGTCATGGACGACCAAGACAATCCATGGGTCAACTTGGGGACCCCATGGAGCTACATTGGTTGGGAAATGACATAAATAAATTTTTATTTAATGTAAAAGTAAAAATGACACAAACATGAGTTATTTTACTAAAACAATTTCTACATGGGGTTATACAAGTCATATTTTTGACTATAAATATTCATTAGAAATATAAAACTATTTCCTACATCATAGTAATTTTTTTAGAATTTTTATACATTAAATAAATTAAATTATTTATGACATCATGATGATGCAGCGATGACCTCATTATTTAACGATTTAAATAAAATGGAAAGATAATTTAAAATATAAGACCTACACTTGTCCAAAAACTATTGGATGGGAATATTTCAAAGCCTTATCATCGTATATTAGAAATATATCAATGTGGGACCTTATAAATTCGAAACACCTTTGAAAATCAAATAATAGTTTCATGATTTCCAAAAGTGCCCCTCCTCTCCTCTTATAAAAGGCCCCCACCTCTACCTCATTTCACACACTCCTCAAGCCTTTGGATCGGCCATCCCCTGCCAATTTAATCTCTCCACATACCTATCCTCATCCTAGAGGATTCCCTTTGGGCATAATCCTTTCAAAGGAAGCCTTTAGGATCAAATCAAAAGGAGTTACACTTTTAAAGGTAATTCATTCTCTCATGTTCATTTGTTTTATTTTGCTTCTCCAACCCCCTAAACTCTTTTTATTTACTTATTTTGTAACAAAACCAGTATGTTCAATATACTAGGATGTTGTTATAAGATTTATTCGAGCTACACTCTCACACAACTACATCAAATGGCTAAAGAACATACGGTTTCCGTGGATGGCAAAATTCTGCCTCCCGAAACGATGATTGTTAAATACTCATTTAACACCTTCAAAGGTGGCCATTATGATGTCACTATTTTTATATATGATATAAAATATGTTTATTCTTTCCTTAAGCTTCTGTATTTTTCATTTATGCCATACCATTATTGTTTCCATTATGGGTAAACACGATATCTTTATTTTAGGATGTGCGGACTACCGCCCCTGAAAGTGATTTGATTCGTTAATACCATATGTGGGATGTGTAAAGGATAAAGTTAATGATATTATATATGTTATTATACTGGAATTATAATATACTCTTATATCATTATGATTCCATTCCAGAAAATACGAAATGGAAATGGAAGTAGCGTTCATGCGTACGTACGGCTTACCGTCTCCATGAACGGTGCATTTCATTTCTTACCTCTAAATGTGATGTAATATTATAAATACATGTATATGATGAATATATATGATATATATGTTATCCAAATCATTAATATTATTCTGGATATAATGAACCTTTGACCAAATTAACAACATGTAAGTGTAAGAAGTCTATTTTTGACTCAAGAACCAAATACCGACAAAATGAACATTATTAACTTAAATGATTACATGATATTCATAACATAGTATAAAAGGAATAATAAACTTGAAAAAGGTTCTTAAGAAATTATATATTAACTCAAGTTTATTATTCAGGACGTTAAAGAATGATCGAGTCAAGTCGGACCCGAGGTAAGGGATCCTACTCCTCTCTTTCTTTTTAAGTACGCTCTTTTATGTCATTCCTTTTAAAGTTCAACTTTATTGTTATTCAGATGTTCTTTTATATTACTATTACTGTAATTTTTATAAGATGATAAACCCTATTCTCTCTCATCAATCCATTTTGGAAGTTTTAAGTGGCGCCGTTAGGCTGCCGAGTTTTCGTAGGATATTTTTCATCTCACTTGTATTCACGTGAGATTTATGCTACATTTGCCACAATTTCCATTGAGTGGTTTATGTACTGCCCATTATTACACTCCTTTTGTAATATAATTCCATTTATGGGTATTTACATATTCATTGTATAACACTTCTTCAATGGGGTGTACTTTTCGAAAGTTACCCAAGTCGGTAAGGGAACCTTTCACCCTCCTCTTTTTAAAAGACTTCGTTTGTTATGTCTTTTAATTCACCTACTATTATGTTGGGATATGTTCTTCTATATCCTGATTGATGTAAATTTTATTTCCAAGTTATGAGATTCCCTTTTTATCTCTCATCAACTCATTTTCTTAATTTTTGATGTGACGCCGTTAGGCTGTCGAATTTTACCAAGGGAACTTTTTAACCCAATTTCGATTTCTTTGGGTTCAACATGTTTTTATTGAATATGTCATCCTTTGAATATGTGTGAATGAACTTTTATTTTTTTCATTTAATATCCAATTATATTGGGTGTATTTATATTTGTCACACATAACTTTGAGATTGATTTATCCTTAATTTAAGGAAACCTTCTTTATAAGGGATTTCATCACATTTTACATCTCTATTGAGTCTTCAATGTTGTTTTGCACCAATTCACTATTATATGTTGTATATACTGTCCTTTGAAATATTATATCATGAATCCATTTATTCTCATGATATTATAATGTTCTGATTAAATGTTATTCCTCAATTATTGTATTCAAGTGTCTCTAATTTTGGTAAAAACCCTTTAACCAAAATATCGCTTTAAATGTTTTAATGATTTGTTATTATTAAGATCCATGTTTTCAAAATGGTTTTAAGTATTTATTTATATGGATATTAATGGTTTAAAATGTTAAAATCTTCAAGGTGGTATGGGACACTTTGATTCAAAAATATCTTTATTAAATGTTTTAAATGGTTTTGAAAATTGTTTTTTTATGGATTCATTATTTCAATATCCTAAAATGTTATATTGTGATTGAAATGTGGAAATGTTATATTTCATTTATGCATGTTTTAAGTGATACATTTATGTTATGGTTCTTGGGCATTGTTATGAAAACGGGTGGTTCCATGATAAACTAAGGGCGGGTGAGCCCGATATAGATCTCCAATGCATTGGGTAACGTGAAGGAGTGAAACGTTAAGGTTTCTCCGAAGAGATTTTGGGAATATACTGTGATGGGTATTCCAAACGTAACCAAGAGGGTTAATCCCTACGTAAGAATGTTATGAATGCCTCAAGTTACCTTTATGTCTTATGATTTCTTTGATTTATTCATTGTTTGATGAGGTATGTTAAAGTGCCTATGTTTTATGGGTAATGTATGATTTCATTCTTATGTATATATGAACTCATGTTTCCTTTCCATATTTTTATAACCCTTACTGAGCTTTTTATGCTCATTCCAAGTTTTTGAAATGTTTTCACAGGTCAAGGGAAAGGTACAAGACGTGATGATAGTGTCAAGGATGTGTTAAGAAAGAATCTGTGTTTTATTTTAAATAGGTTTCCATTGATGGGAAGAATGAATACTGTCTTTTATGTAACCACTTTGTTTAAATGTGGAATGAAATGCAAGTTTCATGATCTAATTCTCTAAAACTCTAAACCTGAAAAGATCATCAATGTGTAATCTTATAATAACTCAAGATTAAGTAAGGTTTATGGTTGGGGCCTTATAGAGATACTTTCAAGAAAACATTATCTCCCACTATAAATTACAAATCCTTCCATCAATTATCATCATAGTCATTTTTCCTACTTTGAAATGCTTTGATATGGTTTTTAATAGTCTTTATCTTTTCCATTTTTTTTCTTTATATGTTCTGGCCCTACAATCTTCCTTTCACCAACTTCATCCCAACAAGTTGGTCTATGAAATATTTTTCCATAAAATGCTTCATATGGTGTCATTTGAATAGTTGAACGGAAACCATTATTATAGGAAAACATTAACAAAGGTCAATAATGATCCAACATAACTTTAATTTCAATTTAGTGTGATCTCAACATGTATTATAATGTGTTAATGGTCATTCCAGACTACCCTTTAGTTTGAGGGTGATAAGTTGTACTCAAATAAAGATTAGTGTCAAAATATTTCTAAAGAATTTTCCATAATTTTGCTGTAAATCAAGGATATTGATCAAAACCAATTGAAATTGGTGATCCATAAATTCTTATTGCATTATTAATATAGATTAGTTCAAGGAAATCTAGTGGAAAATCCTCCCTTATATCGAGGAAATGTGTTTATTTTTTATGCCGATCAACATTTACCCATATTGCATCATTCTTTTTGGGATTATTCGATAATCCAGTGAGAAAATCCATAGTGATGTCATGAAATTTCCATGTATGGATAAGAAAAGGTTTCGTGACTCCTCATGGATGTTTTCTTTTATCCTTTACCTATTGATAGACTAAAAATATTGATACATGATATGAAATTTCATGATTTATATTCTCTCACCAAAAATGTTCCTTCAAATCTCTATACATCTTGGTGCTACTAATGTGTATAGAAAAATTTGAGCTATAAGTATCATACAATAGTTATCTATTTAGCTCTAGTATAGTGGAAACTCAAATCCCCTTCCCAAATTTAAATATTTTATCTTCTTATACGAAGTCAACCAATTTCCCATCATTTCTTGCTTTGATTTATTTTGAAATGTCTCATCATCAGACTGGGAAATCTTCATCCTATCTAATAAAGATGGTCTGGAAACCATTTGAAAACTTAGTGATGTTTCACCTTCCATGATAATTCCTGTATCAATATTTACTAGATCAATTTACATAGGTTTCTTATCAATCCTTATTTTATTTAGAGCTCCATGATCCTTTCTGCTCAATGAATCTTCTACCTTATTTTCCTTCCCTAGGTTATAGTGTATTAAAAAGAATTTTAATACCATGTCCCTAGTTTCCTAGAGGTGGTGAATTATTTAATACATTGGCCTGATTAAAATGAATCAAATCCCAAATTACTAAGTATTTTTGTAGTTTTAGAAAACTAGATATATACCTAGGTTCGACATTACAAACTGAAATGAAATATAACATATAAGTTTTATTGGGAGAATCCATAACTCTAAGTTTATCCCTACGGGTTATTCATAATAAAATTCTTTAAATCCTGATAAAATTAAACATAATAAAGGGGAAATCGCATATGCTCAGTAATGGTAAGCAATAAAGTCGATATATAATAAACATAAACATTAAGCATATTAAATAACTAAAAACACATTTCTTTAAAAATAAACATGAACATAATATGGAAGGAATATGAGCTAAGTAAATATGCTATAATAAAGCACTGTCATGGTTATTCTACTAGTTGAATAACCACATGAACATAATATAGAATGAATATGAGCTAAGTAAATATGCTATAATAAAGCACTGTCATGGTTATTCTACTAGTTGAATAACCACATGAACATTCAATTAATAGTTTTATATTGAGGGAATGCATAATGTGGGACATCATAACCATACCATCAAGTCCTTATTCCAAGACCATAAATAACCATTTTGTCAAGGCCTTGTGTCATGACCATAGTTTGTCTCATTAGACCAACCGATGCATTGAGGTGATATATCGGGCCCCAACCAACATTTAATAAGTATGATGAATTCCAATAAAGAACATGGACAAACATAAATAACATATACATTCATATAGAAACTAACATATGAAATGTAAAAAGATTTCCCCAGTCATTAAACATTAACACTAACCATTCAGATTAATATGGTGAATGGTATCATGATAGCACATCAATAGTCAAAATAATCATAAAAAATAAAATAAAACATTCTGTATGGTATCATATGAGATAAAACTCAATGAATTACAAGAATCAACAAGGGATGTTTACAAATATGAACATACTTTTAAATGAGACCATAGAAAAATCCTTGAGGAAATAATCCTTAAACTTTCCAATGTGTCTCATACTACCTTGAAACATTCCAATAATAATCCATTAGAATATTATGAGAATAAGGAAACTATTGATAAGATATACCAATGGTAAATACATACACCAGAATTAAGAAATAAGTGGTGAACAAGGAATATATCTCATAAAAATTAAAGTTAGATGAGAAAATTCATTTTTAGTTTGCAAAGAAGCATTCTTTTGGGAAATCATTTTTATTTATCATGAAAAAATATTGTAAACATATATATCCTAGAAAATAAAATATAAGGTCATTAAAATTATATTTGAGTCTTAATTAAATAATTATTGAGGTGAAATCATTTAAAAATATTTTTTAAATAAGCTTTAGAAATAAAACATTTTAGTGTGGTCTAAGGGAAATATTAAGGAATTTTAAAGCGCAAAGGAATTTTTGCTTTCATAAAACCATAAATTAAAAAAAGAAAATTTAATGTTAAAATTTGTGATTTTATAAAGATATATTTGGCATAAAAAAATTATAGAGTGAACTTCAAAATAGGTAATAATTCAAGAAGTTCCTTGAAACGGGCTTACATTTCGAGAGAATTTTTGAAGGATTATTTTAAAACGTGTAACTCCCATTATATAAAGAAGGATTATGTTTTATACACATATATAGAACATTAAAATATAATTTATGATGATTCAATAAGAATAAATAATATGTTCATTGAGGTTAGTATAGAATAAGATCAACCCCAATGAAAATGCAGGTTTGAATAGAAAATACTTACAACTTTGTAATCAATTGAATCATATTCCCCTAAATTAATAATCATAAAATGATACATTGAATATCATGAAAAAAAAATATTCATGATATGAAACATCAATGGGTAGAATAAATACACCATACATAAGTAATTATAGTGAATAAAAAATATCTCACAAAAATTGAAGTGAGATGAAGAAACCCCTTACCTTAAGTATGATGGTGTTCTTCACTTGATCTTAATTACTAGAATAATCAAATTTTTATTGATTAATTAATAATTAAATAACAACATCTACATTTAATTATTTATTATAACCTTATTAAGTTCATTTATGGCCTTTTGATGGGTTAAGAGGTTCAATTTCATTATTCGGGTCTGTTTGTTTCATGATCAGTATACTTATATACATGAATAGAGAATCATGTAAAATGAGGATGGTTTTCAATAATTTAAGTTATATGTTATTAGTGTAAATACATAAGGACACATGGTTGAAAATTTTATTTTTTTACTTGGAGTGAAGATGAATCATTACATAAATTATTTAACGATAACTGTTTGGGTTAAATGGTTTCTTTTTTAACACAATGAACGCATTTTGCATTATACGTAAAAACCATGTGTAAAAAAAGATTCTATAACCATAGATGAGAAATAATACATATATTATAGTTTGGTTAAATCATAAAAATGGTTTAATGACCATAATTGAATAGGGTAATATAAATTGAAAACCCACCGTCCTTGATTGTGGTAAATTATCACATCGCAGATTGTGTTTTTTTACTACTAGCATAAAAGAAGGATAAAGGAGAGATGATAATAACTTATTCATTAATAATAAAATAATTAAATTACATGTATGTTAATTTATGTTTCATAACAATTATATTAGGAGTTATGAGGACAGAAAATAAAACAAAGTAACTTGAAAAGAAAGTAAAAGGATTGAAATGAGTAAATTACCTCTTTAGTTAATCTTCTTTGAGAGACTCTTTAGGGGAAAGGATTTGGCCTTTTTATGAGACCATGGGCTGATAGACGTGGGGGAAGAGCATTAGAGGATATTTTAGAAGAATTTATACAAGTAAAAAGGCTTTATAGGTGTGAAGAGAAGAGGGTGGTGTGGGTGGTTTTCATAGTGGATGAGAGGAGGGTTTTCTTAATATTTTAATCATTAGTTTATTATTTTTTCATAAGACAAGAAATAGTGATGATTTCGTGACCAAAAATATTAATAAGTTCATGTGAGTTCAAACCAGTGGTTATAACAAAATAGATGATGCTAGTAATAGTTGTTGGTCGGAGAGTGAAAGAAGTGATGGCAAGAGGGGGGGTGAATTGCCTTTTTAAAAAATAATTAACAATTTAAAATCAAAGTTAAAGGTGCAGCGGAAATAAAAGAGGCAAGACACAAAACTTGATAACGGAGTTCGGCTTAACCCAAAGCCTATGTCTCCGCTCCCAACTCAACCGTTGAGAGATTTACTACAGCTTGCTTTTTAATGGTTTTAGCAAGAAACCCACTAGACTTTAAGGTAGTCTAGAACCTATTACAGCTTGCTTTTAATGGTTGAGCAAGAACCCACTTGCTTTTAATGGTTGAGCAAGAACCCACTAGCCTTCTTACAGGTGAAGGCTAGCTCACCTATTTCTCAAGCCTTTTAAAGGGAAGGCTTGACTAACCTCTTCACACCTTGAATGTGGTGTGAAAACCCAAACAAAGAGAGGATAAAAGAAGTGGGGGTTTGTAGGCACAAAACCCAAAATGATGCTCAAAATGATAAAACAATAAAAACCGTAAGAGGAGAAGTCTTGGGTGCCAATGGATTGTTTGGAGTTGATGAAGAGCGCTCCCAAGCTTCTTTGATGGTGCTCATTGGATGTGGAAGTGGGTTGGAGCAATTGAGGTTCCTTGAGGGAATCCGCCGGAGGTTCGCCAAATGATGGAAAATGTGTCTGTTGGCTTTCTTATGGCTTTGTTGAGTTTCTGGGGCTTCCTAGTCCTTTATTTATAGAGGGGGAACCCTCAAATGGCCTTTGGGGGTCTTCGGAGCCGTTGGAGAGGCCTTCGGAGCCGTTGGGGGTCAAGTGGGCAAGCCTGGTCAAAGCCCAACGGCTAGTTTGACTGGCTCCAATGGCTGACCGGTGCTTGGCCACCGGTTGGCCGGTGCTTTGGAAAAGGGAGAGAACTCGGGCTCAGGCACCACCGGCTGGCCGGTGAGGAGGCCACCGGTTGGCCAGTGCTGAGACAGTAGGTGTCACTATTTGTCTGGGTTCCACCGGCTGGCCGGTGATGGGACACCGGTTGGCCGGTGGTCTGGACAGAAAGGATGCCTTCTGTCCAGGCACCATCGGCTGGCCGGTGGTCATCCACCGGTTGGCCGGTGGACTGAAAATCAGTCCACTTTTGGCTTCTTTCTTTCTTGGCCCAATTCCTTGGCAACCTGAAATCATGCCTATCATCCAAAAACACTTAAAACAAGATTAGATAAATAAGAGAGTGATTGTGATAATGAAAATTAAACCACGAGGGGTACGAGAGGTACAACAATCTCCCCCTATTTTGATGATCACAATCGCCAAAACAAGCAATGAAAAATACTGAAATGAAAGGCATGCTTTAAGGATAAATTGAAAAGTAAAGCAAAGCATGAGAGAAAGATTTCTCCCCCAATCAACCAAGAATTTCTCCCCCTTTGTGATTATCAAAATAGCACGGGGCATAAGACTTGATTGAGGGAAAGGATTGAAAAAAAAAACAAGATAGAGATTTTAAATCAATTGAAATTTTTGAAATTTGAATTGAAAGTTTTGAATTGAAAGTTTTTAATTGAAAGTTTTGAATTGAAAGTTTTGAAAATGAAAGTTTTGAAAATGAAGCAAAAAGGCTTGAACGATCCTAACTCCCCCTAAATAAAAACAACAAATCACCGGGGAGAGGATTTTGAAACCGAGACAAATTTTGGCCCGGAGAGACTCGCTAAAAGGGATTTTTCAATCCATACTTGTCTAGTGGCGGGTCTTCTCCTATGAAATTCATCATTAAAGAAAAAAGTTTTGGGCCTTCCATACTGGGCATTTTTGCAATTGCACTCATAAATTAAGTGCCCGAGATTTTTTCAATAATTGCAAAATTTATATTGGGAGCTCCCCCTTACAAAAATAGTTGAAGCATGGGAAGAGGAAGCTTGCTTGGAATAGCTAAGCCCTTGGGTGGTTCTAGATACGCATTGGGAACCAAGGAGCTTGGTTAAATTTTGTTCACCTTGGGTGAATTTGTCAAGGGATTCCTTTAAATCCTTGATTGTTGATTCCATAGAATCAACATCGGGAAGGTTTTGGACTTTGAGGGACAACTCTTCCTTCTCTTTGAGAAGTTGTTCCTTTTCGGAAGAAAGTTTTTTGAAATTCTTTTTTAAAGCAACAAATTTGGAAGAAAGTTCGTGAAAACCTTCCTCCAATTGATCTCTAGCATGTTGGAGATCCTCATAAGAAAAATTATTGAAAGAATTTGAAGAACTAGAGGATTAGGAGTCGGAAGAGGTTACCTCATGAAATGCCATTAGGCATTTTTTACCGTTGTCACTTGAGGAGGAGGAGGAGGATGTGGAGCTATCACTCCATGTGGCCTTGAATGCCTTCTTCTTTTCCTTTTGCTTGGCCTTTTTCTTGTTGAGTGGATAATCGGGCTTGTAATGTCCTTTCTTGCCACACGCGTAACATGTTACCTCGGGCTCGGATTTTTCGTTGGGTTGAGCCTTGCGGGATTTCTTCTTTTTGTGCTTCTTCATGAATTTGTGCATCTTGCGGGCAAGATTCTCCATTTCTGAATCGCCGCTTGAAGAGGAAGATGATGAGGAGGAGGAGCTTTCTTCTTTTTGAACTTTGAAGGTGATGTTCTTTGGAACTTTGATCGGTTTGCCTTCCTTTTCAGCTTGCCTCCTCATGGTGATCTCGTAGGTCATGAGGGATCTGATGAGCTCTTCGACCGGCATGTTCTTGATGTCTTTTGCTTCTTGACTTGCCGTGACTTTTGGAGCCCATGTGCTTGGTAAGATCCAAAGGATCTTCTTGACCATTATCTCTGCAGACACATTATCACCAAGGGACTTTCTCCCATTGCAAATGTCAGTAAAACGAGTAAACATTTCAGAAATTGATTCGTGTGGGTGCATGGTGAAAGACTCAAAATCTTGATGGTACATATCCAATCGAGTATCCTTAACTTTGTTAGTCCCCTCATGGGTAACCTCCAAAAGTTTCCAGATTTCATGTGATGAGGTTCATGTGGAAACTCGATTGAATTCATTACGATCAGGGCCGCAATGAAGAGCATTCATGGCTTTGCCATCAAGCTCGAAATTTTTAATATCGGCTTCAGTCCATTTGGATTCATCGGGAGAGGAAAGAGAATAACCATGCATGAAAATTTTATAAATAGGATAACCTATACTTCTAAGAAATGTGTTCATGCGGGTTTTCCAATAGGTATAGTCGGTTCCATCAAAGAATGGAGCACGTCCCAAAGAATAGCCTTCGGAGGCGAAAGAAGTTGAAGCTATCACTAATGATCTTGAATTTGAAACCGGTGAAGGTATTACTCAAATTTTGCCTCTGATACCAATTGTTGGTCGGAGAGTGAAGGAAGTGATGGCAAGAGGGGGGGGGGTGAATTGCCTTTTTAAAAAATAATTAACAATTTAAAATCAAAGTTAATGTTGCAGCGGAAATAAAAGAGGCAAGACACAAAACTTGATAACGGAGTTCGGCTTAACCCAAAGCCTACGTCTCCGCTCCCAACTCAACCGTTGAAATATTTACTACCGCTTGCTTTTTAATGGTTTTAGTAAGAAACCCACTAGACTTTAAGGTAGTCTAGAACCTATTACAGCTTGCTTTTAATGGTTGAGCAAGAACCCACTTGCTTTTAATGGTTGAGAAAGAACCCACTAGCCTTCTTACAGGTGAAGGCTAGATCACCTATTTCTCAAGCCTTTTAAAGGGAAGGCTTGAATAACCTCTCCACACCTTGAAGGTGGTGTGAAAACCCAAACAAGGAGAGGATAAAAGAAGTGGGGGTTTGTAGGCACAAAACCCAAAATGATGCTCAAAATGATAAAACAATAAAAACCGTAATAGGAGAAGTCTTGGGAGCCAATGGATTGTTTGGAGTTGATGAAGAGCACTCCCAAGCTTCTTTGATGGTGATCCTTGGATGTGGAAGTGGGTTGGAGCAATTGAGGTTCCTTGAGGGAATCCGCCGGAGGTTCGCCAAATGATGGAAAATGTGTCCGTTGGCTTTCTTATGGCTTCGTTGAGTTTTCGGGGCTTCCTAGTCCTTTATTTATAGAGGGGGAACCCTCAAATGGCCTTTGGGGGTCTTCAGAGCCGTTGGAGAGGCCTTCGGAGCCGTTGGGGGTCAAGTGGGCAAGCCTGGTCAAAGCCCAACGGCTAGTTTGACTGGCTCCATCGGCTGACCGGTGCTTGGCCACCGGTTGGCCGGTGCTTTGGAAAAGGGAGAGAACTCGGGCTCAGGCACCACCGGCTGGCCGGTGAGGAGGCCACCGGTTGGCCGGTGCTGAGACAGTAGGTGTCACTATTTGTCTGGGTTCCACCGGCTGGCCGGTGATGGGACACCGGTTGGCCGGTGGTCTGGACAGAAAGGATGCCTTCTGTCTAGGCACCATCGGCTGGCCGGTTGTCATCCACCGGTTGGCCGGTGGACTGAAAATCAGTCCACTTTTGGCTTCTTGCTTTCTTGGCCCAATTCCTTGGCAACCTGAAATCATGCCTATCATCCAAAAACACTTAAAACAAGATTAGATAAATAAGAGAGTGATTGTGATCATGAAAATTAAACCACGAGGGGTACGAGAGGTACAAAAATAGTGTATTTAATGCATAATGTATATATATAGTAAATTACCATGTTTCACTATTCATCAAAAAATCAGGTATTTTACAAAAATACCAAAAATTTACCCATACCATTATTAAACATGTAGAATTCAAAAATGAAAACCATTTTTCAAAAATAATTTTCTAAATATTTTTAATTCAATTTTTAAGTAAAATATTAATTTATTAAAAAAAATTTAAATTATAACGTGTTTTATAACACCTTGAAAATTTAATCAAGGCCTCATAAAATTATCTTATAACCATAAAAAATTAAAATGAGAATTTATTATTAAATTTTATGAAAATAAATTTCCATTTTAAATTATTAAATTAATCATTAAATTGTAATTAAAATATTTATGACTTATAAAAATAGCAATACTTATGATATTATTATTTTATCGCTTATAATATATTAAAATAGTCATTATAAATTCATGGGTGAAGTTTTTATTTTCTGGCCAATTTACTATTCCTTACTCTTCATAATGGTATGTTACTATTCATAAGTGTCAAGTTACTATTCACCAAAAATGTATTTTGATCCTATTAGATTCTAAATATATTACTGAATGCAACTCTGTATGTCAGTTTTTCGAAATTCAAATCACATAAGTGACAAAATTATGTTTATTGGATAGATAGTAATAAAGTGTTGTTTTGTAGACACTTAGTGTTTTATGCATTCAATATTTATTTGAAAATTCTTGGGGTGTTTCATTCTCCCCTCCTTATAAAAATTTCACCCTAACAATTTGAAATTGAACTTCATAAGTTAGTTATTGATACTTGATAATTATCTTGTGGGAATCCCACACCAGGAACACGGTTAAAATATCCTCTTAATAAGAGGAAAAGGTAAATACATAGGTTACTAAACAATTGAGCATTCTAATTGGATAAGATGGTGAGGGAAGAATAATCAAACCATCATGTTCTGATGGAAATTGATAGAGAAGACACTCATATTAAAGATCATTACCAAAAAAACACAAACTATAGTTTTGAAAAATTTAATGGATATCATAAAAAATATACATGATAATAGGACAAAATTTATATTTAATAATATTTTCCAAGAGCTGATGAATTATTCCACTCTATAAGAGTATAAACATATGTTTCTATTTCATAAACACAATATTATCCTTTGTTTGTGCCTTGAACTATCTTTACTTCATCTCTTAGCACATGCTACATCATGTAGTGGAATTAAGCTCTAAATCTTCATAAAATGACCAACATAAATCATTTCACAAATGGTTTATCTTTCCAAAATATAATGATCCAATAATTTAGAAGAATTCTCATATCCATCCTTACCATATCCATGCACACAAGGTCCTTATCAATTCCAATTTGTTTAGAAATCCATGATCAATCTTGCTCAATGCATCTCCTACCTTATTTGCCTTTAATCAACATAAAATAGCCCTAAATTTTCACATTATTGAAATGTGAATATCCTCATCAATTTTCCTCTTGAAAAATTAAAATAACCCAAATTACCATTAAACCTTATTGGAAACATGAATTAATCCTTACACATAGGATTTGATATATTCCTTATATCCAAAAAGTGTTTTACACTCCATCAATGATAGCACAAACCACTTGTTAACAAGTCAAAATCAATTTTTAGGGAGTCAGTACTTATCAAAATGAATAATTTATTCATCTTTATCTTCATAATTAGAAATATATTATGGTTTTTCCTTCCATCAATCATGAATTTTCCAAAAAATTTATCTTCCCACTGAATATATTTTCATTATATCATTCAACTTATGGTTTCAACTACTAAATGAAAATCTATTTTAGTACAATCCTCATATATTCCAAAATTCTTATAACTAGTATATTGGTGATTTTTTTTCAACTGAAATGATTATTGACTAGGAATATTAATCATTACACTTCATCTTTGGTAGTATCATAACTTTATCATTATCTAGTATCATTATTTAGGGTATATTCATTTGATTCTTGGGACATTGATTCGCATAGTGTCTCATCTCCCTGTTGTTTAGGCATTATACATTGGAAACATTTTTCTTTCCATTGAAATCAAAAAATTGGTTTCATTTTTCTCCATACATATAACAAACTCTCATTCCCTTAAAGAATTTACCAGGGTGATTCTTTCCATAGTTATCATATGTGGGAAACCCCTTCTTTCCCTTCTACCCATTATCCATATTTTTCTCTATTGTCCTCTTCTTATTTTTTACCATTCAAATCCATAGGACTCAGGGAAGTATTTAAATACATTTTAAACACATGATACTATTTCCTAATATGATGAGGATACTTGTGAGACTATCTTCTTTTGAAACAATGGCTTTAGAACATAAGATATGTGATCCTTCTTACTATTTTCATCACCTACATTGGTCAAGTTTGAATTCCTTCTTCTATGAACCATTTCTAATCAATTCCATATAATATATTAGCTCATAAGATTATAAACTTTCTATAACTCTAAACATTTTATTGAATATATCATAAATTTATGCATCGTAAATCCTTGAACCATATACTTTGGTTACTTTTTAAGAATAAATCCTTCATAATGGTATGTAAAAAAACATGAATTATCCTAAGAATATCCCTTGGGAGTGTCAAACCAGGTTTATTGTAACACCCTGAGATTTTATGAGAAATATTTTTTTTATGTCTTATGTTATACGCAACACCAAAGGAATCTTTCACAACCCACAATTCTGATTTGTCTTGCATTACATGCAATCGCGACCTTCCTCGATAGCGTGTATAGTACGCAATACTGGGTTTCACTAAACAACGATATATTATTATAGACTAGCCGTTATTAATAGTATTAACAACATTTTTATTTTTATAACATTATTATTCATCTTACACATTTTATAGAACATGGTAAGAGAACAAAATAAATTTTTCGGGTAAAATAAGTATTTTTCAAAAAATGCAGTTTTGCCGCCTTTTGATGGCGCACCCACATTAAATCTAGTTTTTGACATATTTATAAGTTCAATTTTAAAAATAAAATTCTTCTTTGGAATTAGTATATAAAAATTTACTTTGGATAAATCTTTGATATTTTTCTGATAACTTTCATATTTTGATGAATAGTAAAAATAAGATAATTTTTAATTAAAAACAAATTTCTTCATTGAGATAATTTATATGGTTAAATTATAATATTTAATGGTTTTAAAGTATAAATAGAATATATTTTTACTATTTAATATAATGTATGTCATTAGCATTAATTTCACATTGAATTCATAGGTAAAAACATTTGAATCTTTGGCAATGTTTTAACTTCTAAAACCCATTTTCTTAACAACGGGATTAATTTTAAATTAATTACTGGAACTTATGTGTTTTGAATATTGAAAAATGGAATCTATATTTGGAATCAGTGGGTCCAAATTATGTTAATAGGATACTTTTTATTTTTGGGCATTATGAATAGTAACTATGGTAAATTTTATTTACCATAGTTAAAGGTAAATCGGGTAATTAAGGGTAAATATAAGATTATAAAATTACCCTAACACCTGCCAATATCCTATTGGATGACTAAAAGTTGACCCATATCACCTAAGGGTCTGATTAGATTCATTTAATGGACTTTTTTCCATGAAAATAATTTAATTATTATTAAAACCAAAGAAAGTGACAACATGTCACTTTCTTAAATCATATAAGTATAATAATTTTAATTTAGTGATAAAATTAATGAAACTTCAAACAGTAATAGTCTCCATAAATCGAATAAAATTATATACATCATATAAATTTATTTATAATTTTTAGGGATTAAATAATTATCATTAATTATGACACAATAGTGATGTTGAAATTATTTTATTAATTAAAATATCAAATAAATGGTTTTAAAATAAATATTATATGAACTATTTAATGTGATCCACTAATTTTATAGATACATATGACATTTTATGAATCTATTAAATATTTTATTTCGAACATATCTTCTGAATATATTTTATTTAAATTCAAATAAATGGATAGTGTAAAAATTGACACTATTGTTATTTTATAAAAATAACATATTATAAAATTGTTTAAAAATCACAAAAATATATAAAAATTATAAATTAAAATTTATATGATCTAAAATGTCATAAAGTGTCAAATTATGGAAAATTCACAACACATATGTAATTATTTATAATAATGTAAAATTTAGAATATTATTACCACAAATAAAGTTAAATTGATAAATAAGGATAAATCAAGTTGATAATGTTTAAAATCAATTCCTAACATGTCTAAATTTTATTGTTTGATGATATTACAACCTTATCGCATCTAATCTTTGGATATGAGTCATTTTGGATGTTTTTATGTGGGGATTGGATTTAATATAAACTAATATTTCTTATATTTCCAAAGGTGCCCCTCTCCTCCCTTATAAAAGGGCACCTCCTCCCTATCCACCTCACACCAATTTGAGCCTTCAAGCTCGGCCAAACCCTACAAATTTTACTTCCCCACTTCCCTAGAAACATCCTAGAGGTCCTGTTATTCTTCAAAGACCAATTTTAGTGCCCTAAGAGGATGTCTCAAAGAGGCGCTTCAAAGAAGAGGTAATGTCCGTTGCCGATTCTTTCAACTTTATTTCTTCTTCTACTTCTTCTTATTTAGTTGTTTCATTATAAAGTAATAACATCAGTATCACTAATATTCTGATATGTTATTATAAGTATGAAACAACCCTATTTCCCCATCTATCTATCCTACGGAAAATTAAATCGCCGCGCGTGCGTACGTACAGAATATCGTCTCCACGACGTGGTGTAATCTATTTTCCACCACCACCTTACTTAGATGAGTATAATGGTGTAAATAATGACTATATATGATTATTGTAAAGTGATATTGATTATGAAATAGTATATATACACTCCAATACAATTCCACAATCATGGGAACGATATCATCACTCGTGCGTACGTACGGAATACCGTCTCCACGATATGATGTGACTTGTTCTACATGATCTTCATTGCATAATGATTATATAAATGAATTTAATGAATAAATATGATGTATATTACACTAATACCAATCTTTAAATGAGTTGTCTATAACCTAAAAAGAGGAATAATAATTTATTCGACAAAACACACATACGAACATAAAGCAATAAACACCCGAATAACAAGTAGCAATGAAATATGACTAATAAGAAGATAAGAATATGACCATATATGATATCATTAAAATAAGTATGATTCTTTAATAAGTCAAAGACATTATTTAAATCATTATATAGAAGGTTCGGACACTTACGAAGCAAATCGGACCTAAGGTAAGGGAAAATTTCACAATCTCATTTTTATCTGAGATTGTTTATTCTTCAGAATTTACTGGGGAATATTAATCATCCACATCCATGGTTCCTCAATATGTAATATAATTTCTATCCACCTACAATTTTTTAAATCCAATTTTACCTTTAGGTGAGTTTTTAGTAAAATATATGAAAGGAATCTTTTGTTGTTTTTCGTATGAGGTACTTTTTGACTTTTCCGACCAAATTACAGGAAGAATGTTTTTTTAACTTGTACAGCATGAATGGATTTTTAGAACTTTATTTCCATGAATCTTCCTTTACAAGTTTTCATGTTTATTTTTAATCAACTTCTTTTAGTATAAAATTGTATGACATGTTAAGAAAGGAAAAAAAAAATTGAAGTAGAAAAGATATTTTCTTCAAGAATGGAGTTCAAGTGTTTTGTCAAAATTATTTTCCATATAAGATAATATATGGTTCTTTTTATATCCCAATTATTACATTTATTTTATTATGTTGTTATGGAACTATTTTTATGAATTCCTTTATCTTATATGAATTGTTTTATGATGGCATGATGTTGAAGACTCCCATTTTTATTACATGGGTTATGTTATGATGTATGATTTGTGATTTTGTGGCACACATAAGAATGGTTTCATTATGAGATGGGTGGGACCTATATCTCCCTCCAATGCATTGGTTAAAGAATTATATCTCATGAGATAGACATGTCTAGAACGGCAGGTTAAACCAGTTCAGTGAAACAGGACTGAAATGAGGAGTCAACTCGGTTCAGAAATGGACTTTGTCCACTAAGATAGTCTTGGAAATGAGTCTTGACTACTAAGAAATGATTTTCTATGATTATGTGTGTATGCCACAAAGCCTCATGTTTTAAGTTATGATTATTGAAATTACATTTTACTTCTATGATTTATCCCATGTTATGATCTCTTTTGCAGGATAATATTTTCAAAATGTTATGTTCTTATGAATATGATATGCTTGATATTTCTTTTGTTTACCCTTACTGAGCATTTGAGCTCACCCTTCTGTATGTTTTCTTTTCCCTAGGTCAGGAAGAAGGATATTAAGTAGGATATGCCAAAAAGGGACTCTAGATATGATTAAATAAATGGGAGACAACGTAGATGATTTATGAACCAGTTGTTTATGTTTTCCAGTTTTTAAAGACACTATACCGATACGGTCCTTTCATGGTTTTGTTATATGTTGTAATAATTATGCTTCAATTTTGATGCAATAACCATGTATGTAAAGTATGGGTCATTATAGTTGGTATCAAAGGGAGGTTATAGTCAACCGTTGGAAACTAGGATGTGAAAGCCTTAGTAAGAAACCGAAGGATATGTCTAAGCATAGAGCACAATCATAGTGTTTTAGAAATGGCCATGAACAACCTATGATAAGACCTTAAGTGTGAAATTTTATTCTTGATTGTGTGGTTTTCCTATTATAATTAGTGTTGTTCACACTATTCTTCTTGGTTTTAGTCAATGGCTGGAACCCTAAGGAACCGTGTTAATGTGGAATGCGACGGGAAATGCAATGATTGTCCCTCTGAGCAACCAAACGTTATGGGAGCTGGAATGCAGAATCTTGTAGCCATGCTTACACAACTTTATGAAGCTATAAATCATGCAGGACTTCCAAACAAGCAATGGAAGGAGCAACATTCTGTTGAATCCTTCATGAGGCAGCGTCCACCTTCATTCAGTGGGTCTTCTGATCCATTAGTGGTTGAACAATGGATCAGTACCACTGAAAAGATATTTTCATTTCTTCAATGTTTTGAACATGGTAAAGTCATCTTAGCAGTGTATCATTTGGAAGGTGATGCTGATCAATGGTGGATTATTATTAAGAATACGAGGCAAAGGGATGAAATTGATTCCACGGATTGGGACGAATTCAAGAACTTATTTTTCAATAATATTTCCCTCATATTCTTCGAAGAAAGATGGAGAAGGAGTTTCTTGAACTGAAGCAAAAGGGTGATGAATCTGTTGGTACCTACGAAGAAAATTTTACAAGGCTTGCAAGGTATGATTTCGGAATTATTATCCAACCTGAGAGTAAGATCTATCAATTCTTTAGTGTCTTAAAACCAAGTCTTCAAAAGGTGTTAGCCATAAGGGACTTCAATAGCTACGAGGAAATTGTTCGATGTGCTCTCAAGGTTGAGATGGAGATTGTTGTAACCCATCAGTCACATGGGTTTGATAAGAAGACGAAAATGGAATTCAAAGGAAAATCTAAAGACCACACTGAAAAAGAAGATGAGTTTTGCCTTATTCTCAAATGTGGAAATAAACATGGAGGAAATTGTCTTAAGGGGACAAGCAAATGTTATAAGTGTGGAAAAGAAGGTCATCGGGCAATTTAATGTCGAAATAATGGGAAGAAGATGTCTAATGATGCAAACAAAGGAAGGGATACACAGAATGAACCTACTACACTTAAGTGTTTCAAGTGCAAGGAGATGGGGCATTATCCCAATAAATGCCCAATTCTAAGGGTTGATGATGATGATCGACGTCAACAAACTCTTAAGGCCAAAGACAAAAGAAAGTCACATGCAATTACTATCGGCGATGTGGAGTACGACAACGAAGTGGTGAGAGGTTTACTTACCATCCACTCTAAAGTAGAAAATGTTTTATTTGATTCTGGATCCAACCACTCTTTTATTTCTGAAGAATTTTATAAGGGTATCATCATATTGCCTCAACAATTAGATGTTGAGTTGGCTGTGAAAACTCATAATGGCACAAAGGTTGCATCAAAAGTTTACAATTCTTCTCTGATTGAAGTTTCTGGGAAAGTACTTCCTACAAATCTTGTTATCCTTCCTACAGTAGAATTTGATGTGATTCTTGGCATGGATTGGATTTCTTTATATGGATATCATATCAATTTACAAATAAGGGAATTCAAATTTCATATTCCAGATCAATCTACAATCGTCTATCGATGCAAGGATGAACATAACCTTCCAGTGGAAATTTCTTCCATCTTATGGGTCTTGATTCCACTAAATGAAGGTTATTTATCTCAAATTGTTGGAGAGAAACTCATAATTAAGAATACTCCCATTGTACGGTAAATTGATGATGTCTTTCCGGAGAAGTTTCTAGGTCTTCCACAAAATCGTGAAGTTGAGTTTTCAATAGAACTCGTACCGGGTGCTTTGCCTATTTCAAAGACAGCTTATAGAATGGCCCCAATTGAGTTGCAGGAATTGTAGAAGCAACTCCAAGAGAATCTTGATAAAGGATTCACATACCCTAGTGCATCACCTTGGGGAGCACCTGTTATGTTTTATAAGAATAAAGATGGATCAATGAGACTCTACATTGATTATCAAGAACTTAACAAGATCACTATCAAGAACAAATATCCTCTCCCATGCATTGATGACCTATTTGACCAACTACGTGGAGCTCAATAATTTTCCAAGATTGATCGTTGTTCAGGGTATCATCAATTAAGGGTCAAAAGGGAGGATATACGAAAGATGGCTTTCCGTACAAGGTATGGACACTATGAATTTATAGTGATGTCATTTGGTCTTACTAATTCCCCATATATCTTCATGGATCTGATGAATAGAGTCTTTAGAGACTATCTTGATCAGTTTTTGGTAGTCTTTATAGATGATATTCTTGTCTATTCAAAGACCAAGGAAGAACATGAAGATCACTTGAGAATTGTATTAAAGACCATAAGAAAAGAGAAGCTTTATGCCAAATTTACCAAGTGTGAATTTTGGCTTCAAAAAGTTTCATTTTTGGGTCACATAATCTCAAAAGAGGGGATATCTGTGGATCCAGAAAAAACAGAGGTTATTGAAAGATGGTCGAGACCAACAACAGTAACTTAGATCCGAAGTTTTCTTGGTTTGGCTGTATATTACCGACATTTTTTGAATGATTTTTCAAGGTTATATAAACCACTCACCAAGTTGACTCGAAAAGGAGTTAAGTTTTTTTGGATGGAGGAATGTGAAGAGAATTTCAAACAGCTAAAAAGAAGGTTAGCCAGAGAACATGTGCTCACACTACTGTGCAGTGGAGAAAGGTTCGTGATCTATAGTGATGCATCCAAGAAGGGACTGGGGTGTGTTCTCATGAAAAATGATATGGTGATAGCTTATTCCTCATGACAGTTGAAAATCCATGAGAAAAATTACTCAACACATGATTTGGAGTTAGTTGTGGTAATCTTTGCATTAAAGATTTGGAGGCATTACCTTTATGGTGAAAGGTGTGATATTTATTCTGATCATAAAAGTTTAAAGTATATTTTCACACAAAAGTAGTTGAATATGCGTCAAAGAAGATGGTTGGAGCTGATTAAGGATTACGACTGCTCAATTCATTACCACCCTGGGAAAGCAAACAAGGTAGCAGACGCATTAAGTCGACAAGACCATGCTAGCTTATCCCTGATGAGGATCACAAAAGATCCAATATTTAGGGATTTACAAAGGATGGATCTTGTAATTATAATGGAAAAGGAAAAATCTTATCTTTCTCAAATGAATGTTCAACCATCTATACACGTGAAGATTAAAGAGGAACCGAAAGAAGATGTGGAGTTACAAAAGAAGGTGAGAAATGTTCCTGAATTCAACCTTGATTGTGATGGGATAATAAGGTTCATGAATCGGGTTTGTCTTCCTCCCATCCTAGAATTAAAGAAGGAGCTACTGGATGAGGCTCATAGTTCTTCATTTTCTATTCATCCTGGTAGTACAAAGATGTATAGGGACCTGAAAGAGTACTTCTGGTGGGATGGCATGAAAATAGATGTTGATGAATATGTCTCTCGGTGCTTGGTTTGTCAGCAAGTTAAAGCTGAGAGACAAAAGTCTAAGGGGATGTTACAACCATTACCCATACCTGAATGGAAATGGGAAAACATCACTATGGACTTTGTCACTGGACTTCCTAAAACATCTAAAGGCAATAATGCTATCTGGGTTATAGTTGATCGTCTTATGAAGTTGGCACACTTCATTGCTATTAGAGAAGATTTTTCTTTTGATCAGATTTCCAGGATATATGTAAAGGAAGTGCTAAGATTGCATGGAGTACCAATTTCCATTATATCTGATCGGGATCCGAGGTTTACCTCGAAATTCTATCGAAGTCTTTAGCATGCTCTAGATACAGAGTTGAGTTTTAGCACTGCTTACCATCCTCAGACAGACGGTCAGTCTTAGAGGACAATTCAAACTCTAGAAGACATGTTGAGAGATTGATCTATGGATTTCAAAGGTGGTTGGGATCATAACCTATATTTGGTGGAATTTTCTTATAATAATATCTTTCACTCCAATATTCAGATGGCTCCTTATGAAGCCCTCTATGGAAAGAAATGAAAAACTCCAACTTGTTGGGATGAAGTTGGGGAAAGAAAGCTATTAGGACTTGATATTGTTGATGAGATGGCAGAAAAGGTTAGATCTATTCAACAACACATAAGAGCAGCTCAGAGTCGATAGAAAATTTATGTCGACAATTGAAGAAAAGACCCAGAATTTGAAGTGGGTGAAAAAGTGTTCTTACGAATATCTCCTTGGAAGAGGGTCATGAGATTTGGAATGAAGGGAAAGTTGAGCCCTAGATATATCGGTCCTTTTGAAATTCTGGATAGTGTTGGGAATGTAGCTTACCGATTGGCGCTTCCACCGTATCTCTCTCAAGTTCACGATGTGTTCCATGCATCTCTCCTGAGAAAGTACATACCCGACCCTTCACATGTACTCAGCTCATAAGTTGTACCGCTAGAGCAAGATCTTTCTTATGAAGAACAACCAATAGAGATTCTGGATCATAGCGAAAAATTCCTACGGAACAAGACCACTCTCTTGGTGAAAGTTTTATGCAGGAACAACTAATTAGAAGAAGCTACATGGGAACTTGAGGATATTATGAGGGAGAGTTATCCTCGTCTGTTTATAAAGAAAAGAATAATTTCTAGGGTGAAATTCATTTTAAGGGGGGTAGAATTTAACACCCTGAGATTTTATGAGAAATATTTTTTTTATGTCTTATGTTATACGCAACACCAAAGGAATCTTTCACAACACACAATAATGACTTGTATTGCATTACACGCAATCACAACCTTCCTCGATAGCGTGTGTAGTATGCAATACTGGGTTTCACTAAACAACGAGATATTATTATGGACTAGACATTATGAATAGTATTAACTACATTTTAAATTTTATAACATTATTATTCATCTTACACATTTTCTAGAACATGTTAAGAGAACAAAATAAATTTTTCGGGTAAAATATGTTTTTTTCAAAAATTGTAGTTTTGCCGCCTTTTGATGGCGCACCGACATTAAATCTAGTTTTTGACATATTTATAAGTTAAATTTGAAAAAATAAAATTCTTTTTTGGAATCAAGATATAAAAATTTAATTTGGATAAATCTTTCATATTTTTCTGATAACTTTCATATTTTGATGAATAGTAAAAATACACTAATTTTTAATTAAAAACAACTTTTTTCATTGAGATAATTTATATGGAAAATTATAATATTTAATGGTTTTAAAGTATAAATATAATATATTTTTGCTATTTAATATAATTTATGTCATTATCATTAATTTCACATTGAATTCATAGGTAAAAACATTTTAATCTTTGGCAATGTTTTAACTTCTAATACCCGTTTTCTTAACAACAGGATTAATTTTAAATTAATTTCTGCAACTTATGTGTTTTAAATTTTGAAAAATGTATTCCATATTTGGAATCAGTGGGTCCAAATTATGTTAATAGGCTACTTTTTATTTTTTGGGCATCATGAATAGTAACTACGGAAAATTTTATTTACCATAGTTAAAGATAAATCGGGTAATTAAGGGTAAATATAAGATTATAAAATTACCCTAACACCTTCCAAAATCCTATTAGATGACTAAAAGTAGACCCATATCACCTAATGGTCGTATTAGATTCATTTAATGGACTTTTGTCCATGAACATAATTTAATTATTATTAAAACCAAAGAAAGTGACAACATGTCACTTTCTTAAATCTTATAAGTATAATAATTTTAATTTAGTGATAAACTTAATGAAACTTCGAACATGAATAGTCTCCAGAATGATAATACAATTATCTACATCCTATGAATTTATTTAGAATTTTTAATGATCAAATAATTATCATTAACTATGACACAATAGTGATGTTGAAATTATTTATTAATTAAAAAATAAAATAAATGGTTTTAAAATAAATTTTATATGAACTATTTAATGTGCTACACTAATTTTCTAGATAGATATGACATTTTATGAATCTAATAAAGCTTTTATTTCGAACATATCTTCTGTATATATTTTATTTAAATTCAAATATATGAATTGTGTCAAAATTGACACTATTGTTATTTTATAAAAATAACATATTATAAAATTGTTTAAAAATCACAAAAATATTTAAATATTATAAATTAAAATTTATATGGTCGATAGTATCATAAAGTATCAAATTATGGAAAATTCACAGCACATATGTAATTATTTATAATAATTTAAAATTTAGAATATTATTACCACAAATAAAATTAAATTGATAAATAATGATAAATCAAGTTTCTAATGTTTAAAATAAATTCCTAACATGTATAAATTTTATTTTTTGATGATATTAAAACACTATATCATCTAATATTTGGATATGAGTCATTTTGGAAGTTTTTAAGTGGGGTTGGGATTTAATATAAACTAATATTTCTTATATTTCCAAAGGTGCCCCTCTCCTGCCTTATAAAAGGGAACCTCCTCCCTCTCCCCATCACACCAATTTTAGCCTTTAATCTCAGCCAACCCCTACCCATTTCACTTATCCACTTCCCTAGAAACATCCTAGAGGTCATGGTCTTCTTCAAAGGGCAATTTTAGTGCCCTAAGGGGAGGTCTCAAAGAGGCGTTTCAAAGAAGAGGTAATGTCCCTTTCCAATTCTTTCAACTTTATTTCTTCTTCTACTTATTATTGTATAGTTGTTTCATTATTAAGTAATAACATCAGTATCACTCATATACTGATATGTTATTATGAGTATGAAACAACCCTATTTCAACATCTATCCATCCTACAGAAAATGAAATCACCGCGCTTGCGTACGTACGAAATACCGTCTCCACGCCGTGGTGTAATCTATTTTCCACCACCACCATACTTGGATGGGTATAATGGTGTAAATAATGACAATATATGATTATTGTAAATTGATATTGATTCTGAAATAGTATACATACACTCCAATATAATTCAACAATCATGGGAATGATATCATCACTCGTGCGTAAGTACGGAATACCGTCTCCACGATGTGATGCGACTCGTTCTACATGATCTTCATTGCATAATGATTATATAAATGAATTGAATGAATAAATATGATATATATTACACTAATACCATTCTGTAAATGAGGTGTTTATAACCTAAAAAGTGGAATAAGAATTTATTTGACAAAACACACATATGAACATAAAGCAATAAACACCCGAATAACAAGTAGCAATGAAATATTACTAATAAGAAGCTAATAATATTACCATATATGATATCATAAAAATATGTATGATTCTGGAATAAGTCAATGACATTATTTAAATAATTATACAGGAAGTTCAGACACTTACGAAGCAAATCGTACCTAAGGTAAGGGAAAATCTCACAATCTCATTTTTATCCAAGATTGTTTATACTTCAGAAGTTACTGGGGAATATTTATTATCCACATCCATGTTTCCTCAATATTTAATATAATTTCCATCCACCTACAATTGTTTAAATCCAATTTTACCCTTCGGTGAGTTCTTAGTAAAAGATATGAAAGGAATATTTTGTCGTTTTTTGTACGAGGTACTTTTTGACTTTTCCGGCCAAAGTACGGGAAGAATGTTTTTTTAACTTATACGGCATGAATGGATTTTTAGAACATTATTTCCATGAATATTCCTTTACAAGTTTTCAAGTTTATTTTTAATCAACTTCTTTTAGATTAAAATTATATGACATGTTATGAAAGGAATAATGTTTTTGAAGTAGAAAGGATATTTTCCTCAAGAATGGAGTTCAAGTGTTTTATCAAAATTATTTTCCATATAAGATAATATAGGGTTCTTTTTATATCCCAATTATTACATTGATTTTATTATGTTGTGATGGAATTATTTTTATGAATTCTTTTATCTTATATGAATTGTTTTATGATGTCACGATGTTTAAGACTCCCATTTTTATTACATGGGTTATGCTATGATGTATGATTTGTGATTTTGTGGAAGACATAAGAATGGTTTCATTATGAGATGGGTGGGACCTATATCTCCCTCCAATTCATTAGGTAAAGATTTATATCTCATGATATAGACATAGTTGGAACGGCAGGTTAAACCGGTTCAGTGAAACAGGACTGAAACGAGGAGTGAACTCGGTTCAGAAATGGACATTGTCCGCTAAGATAGTCTTGGCAATGAGTCTTGGCTTCTAAGAAATGATTTTCTATGATTATGTGTGTATTCCACAAATACTCATGTTTTAAGTTATAATTATTGGAATTACAGTTCACTTCTATGATTTATCCCATGTTATGATCTCTTTTTCAGGATAAGATTTTCAAAATTTTATGTTCTTATGAATATGATATGTTTGATATTTCTTTTGTTTACCCTTACTGAGCATTTGAGCTCACCCTTTTGTATGTTTTCTTTTCCCCAGGTCAGGAAGAAGGATATTAAGTAGGGTATTCCAAAAAGGGACTCTAGATATGATGAAATAAATGGGATACAACGTAGATGATTTATGAACCAGTTGTTTATGTTTCCCAGTTTCTAATGACACTATACCTATACGGTCCTTTCATGGTTTTGTTATATGTTGTAATAATTATGCTTTAATTTTTAAGTAATAACCATGTATGTAAAGTATGGGTCGTTATATTTATACTAAGGCCCTTTTTCATGTACCTGGATATCCTAAGTCAAGACCAAAACTCTTTGTCGGAGTTGTTACTCGTATTTACATCTATACCCGAACCACGTCCACTTGTAGTATTCAGACATGAATGTATTTTCAAGAAAGATCCACATAATCTATTCCTTACCAAAATTATAGGATGTTCTTGTATGTTTATCCTTAAAGTCTATCTTAGTTTCTTTCCCTAATCTACATTTCCTAAATCTAGTTTCCATGTTTTCAACTAAACTTTCTTTGATACCGACTATAATGCCCCGACCCCAATTTCCTAGAGCCGATGCATTATTTAATACATTGAAATGATTAAAAGGAATAAAATCCTCAAGTTCCATGTATTTTAGTAGTTTTTGAAAACCAGATACATACAAAGGTTCAACATTACAACTTGAAATAAAATAAAACATATAAGTTTTATTTGGAACATCCACAACTCTAAGTTTATCCCTACATGTCATTCATAATATACTTATTCATGTTTGGAGAAAATAAAACATAATAAAGTGGTGATATCATATGCTTAGTAAGGGTATTTAATATGGTGTAAGATATCATAAACATAAATATTAGGTATGGTGAATAACATAAAACACATTCCTTTAAAAATAAACTTGATCATAATATGGCATCAATCTGAGATGAGTAAATATTCCATAAAAAAACACTATCATGGGTATTCTACTAGTATAATAACCACATGGAAATTCAATTAATAGTTTCATAATTTGTGAATGCATAATTTGTGACATCATAACCATATCATCAAGGCCTCGTGCAAAGAATATAAATAACCATTTTGTCAAGGACTCGTGCCATGACCGTTGTTTGTCTCATGAGACCCACTGATGCACCGAGGGGCTATATAGGGCCCCACCCAACATTTAATAAGTCCAATGAATTGATATTATTAATGGGGATAAACATAAACAACATATACATTAATATTTAATCTAATATATGAAATGTAAATAACTTTCTCTAGTCATTAAACATATACACTAACCATTCAGAGTAATGTGGTAAATCGTATAAAGATAGCTCATCCATAGTCAAACTAATAATAAACCATTAATTAGAACATATTATATGATATTATAGGAGATAAAAATAAATTAATAACAAGATTAAACAAATTACGTTGTCATAGATGAAGATACTTTAAATGATACCATTGAAAAATCTTTGAGGATATAATCCTTAAACATTCCAAAGTGTCGCATACCACTTTCAAACATTCAAATCATAATCCCTTAGAATATAATGAGAATAAGTAAAATCTTGATAAGATTTACAAAACTTTATTACATACACCCCATGAAATAAATAATTGGTGAACAAGTCATATATCTCATAAAAGTTAAAGTAACATGAGAAAATTCCTTTTTAGTTTGGAAAGAACAGCTGTTTTGGAAATTAATTTTTATTTGTCATGAAATCAGATTTTAAACATGTATATCCTAGAACATAAAATCTAAGATCATTGAAATTATATTTGAGGATTAAATAAAGTCTTATTGTGGTGAAATCATTTAAAAATATTTTTTAAAGAAGCTTCATAAATAAAACATTTTAGTACAGTTTATGGAAAATATTAAAGGATTTTAAAGCGCGAAGGAATGTTTGATTTCATAAAAATATAAATGAACCATAATAGATTGTTCATGTTAAAAAATGTTATTTTAGAAAGATAAATAAGTAATAAAACATATTATATAGTGAACTTAAAAATAGTTAAGAATTTGATAAGTTCCTTGAATCGGGCTTGCATTTTTGGGAGAATTTTTGAAAGATTCGTTTAAAACATGTAACTCCCCATAAAATAAAGAAGGATTATGATTGGTACACAAATATTTTATATTAAAAAAGAATTTATTAGGAGTAAATAATAATAAATAATAATTTTATTTAGGTAAATATACAATAATATCAACCCAAATGAAAATAGAGGTTCGGGTAGAAAATACTTTGAACATTATAATCAATTGAATTGTATGCCCAAAAATTAAAAATAATAAAATTATAAATTAAATACCACGAAAAAATAGCTTCATTATATGTAACATAAATGGGCAGTATTCATACACCATACAAAAGTAATAGTTGTGAATACATAATATCTCACAAAAATGGAAGTGATATAAAGAAACCCCTTACCTTAAGTCCGATGGAGTTCTTCACTTTATCTTAATGACCAGAATAATCAAATTTTGTTTCATTAATTAATAAATCCTGAACCTCATTTATATTTATTTATTTAGTATAATCTTATTATGTTCATTAATTTTCTTTTTGATGGGTTAAGATGATCAATATATTTGTTCGGGTCTGTTTGTTTCATGATCGGTATACTTATATACATTAACGGTGAATCATGTAAAATGGGGATTCTTTTCCATAATTGAAGTTATATATTATTATTTAGAGTCCATAAGGTTACATGGTTTTAAATAACATTTGTTTACATGGAGTGAAGATGAACCATTATATAAATTATTTAAGGATAACTGTTTGGGTTAATTCGCAGTTTTTGAACACAACGAACTCGTTTTTCATTGTAGATCAAAAACACGTGTACAAAAAAAATTCTAGAACCATATATGAGAAATAATACATATATTTTAGTCTAGTTCAACAATAATAATAGTTTCATGACCATAATTGAATATGGTAATAGAAATTGAAAACTCATCGTCATTGAATGTGGTAAATTAGCACATCTCGGATGGTGTGTTTTTACTACTAGCATAAAAAATGATAAAGGGGAGATGATAATAACTTATTCAATAATCATAACAAAATAAAACTAAATTTAAGGTACTGAAGTTTTCAAAACAATTGGATGAGGAGAGGATATGATAGAAAAGAGAAAATGGAACTTTAAAAGAAAGTAGCATAATTGAAAAGAAAAATTTACCTTTTGAATTAATCTTCCTTGAGAGCCTCTTTATGGGAGAGGAGTTGGTCTTTTTATGAGACCAAGGGCTGATGGAAATGAGAAAGGATCTTTGGAGGAAACTATAGTAGAATTTAGATAATGATAAAGGCTTGATATGTGTGAAGAGAAGAGGGGAGTGTGGGTGGTTTTTATAGTAGAGGAGAGGAGGGTTTTCTTAATATTTTAATCATTAGTTAATTATTTTTCCATAAGATAAGAAATAGTGATGATTCTATGACCAAAAATTGTAATAAGTGCATGTGAGTTCTAACCAAGGGTTCTTACATCAGATATGATTCTAGGAATAGTGTATTTAATTCATAATTTATATATATGGTAAATTATAGTATTTCGCTATTCATAAAAAATTCCAGTATTTTAGAAAAATACCAAAAAATCACCTTGACCCTTTTTTGATGTGTATAATTAGAAAATGAAATCAATTTGTTGAAAATAATTTTCCATATATTTTTAATTCAATTTTTATATAAAGTCATAATTTATTCAAAAAACCAACTTTTAAACTATAAATCATTTTATAACAGCTTGAAAAGTTAATAAAGGTCTCATAAAATTATCTTATAACCATAAGAAAATCAAATAAAAATATATGATTACATTTTAGGAAAATAAAGTTCAATATTAAATTATTAAATTAATCATAAAATTGTAATTAAAATATTTATGACTTACAAAAATACCAATACTTATGTTTTAATCATTTTTTCACTTATAAGATGTCTAAATAGTATTTATACATTCATGGATGAATTTTATATTTTTTCCAATTTACTATTCATTACTATTCATAAGGGTATGTTACTATTCATAAGGGTCAAGTTACTATTCACCAAAAACGTACGTTGATCCTATCAGACTCTAAATATCTTACAGAACGCAACTGTTTATGTTAGTTTTTCAAAATTAAAATCACTGAAGTGAAAAAATTATGTTTATTGGAAATATTATAAGAATTTTTTTAGACACTCAGTGTTTTATAAATTAAATACTTATCTTCAAAATATTGGGGTGTTGTAATAATAATCCTTGAGTAGCTTGAGACATCTCTGTTGCTTTAGGTTGAGTATATTTCAAGATCTCATGATCTGTATATATCTCACATTTTTCACCATAGAGATAGTGTCTCCATATCTTCAAAAAAAATTATAGATTAAAACTCAAGATCATTAGTTAGATAGTTCTATTCATGAGTTTTTAACTTCTTTGTTGCATAGGGAATAACTCTATCATTCTGCATAAGGACACAACTAAGTCCTTTCTTTGATGCATCTCTATAAATTAAAAATCCACTATTTCTTGATGGTAGATTCAATATATGAGAGTTCACTAATCTCTTTTTCAATTCATCAAAACATTATTCACTTTTTTTCATATGAACTTAATACCTTTACGAATAATTTTGGTTAATGGGTTCTCTAATAAGAAACAAATCTGAATGAAATGCTGATAGTTCCTACTAAGCCAGTGAAACGATATACCTCAACTATATTTTTTGGTGTAGTCCATTATTGAAATTCATTTTTCTACATAATATCAACTAAGATTCCATCCTCAGAGACAATATGGCCATGAAAATAAATTGTTGTAATCCAAAATTCAAACTCTCTAAATTTCCATATAACTCTTTCTTCTTAGAGTCTTCAGAATAATCCATAAGTGGTTATAATGGTCCTAATATATTTTGTAATATATCTTGATATTATCAACAAATACCACAAAAAAATATTCAAGATATTACTTGAACACTATGTTTGTTAGATCCATAAAAATAGAGGGTGTATTAGTCAGTCCCAATGTCATTATTTTAAACACCTAATGTTTATACCTAGTTCGATATATTGTCTTGCAATTTCTTTTTTATTCATATGAAATTAATGATATCTAGATCGAAGATCAATCTTTGAAAAATATTGAGATTCATGAAGTTAATCAAATAATTCATCAATTCAAGGTAGTGGATACTAGTTCTTTATTGTAATAACATTAATTTCTCTATAATCAATGCACAACCTCATGGATCCATGTTTCTTCTTCACAAAGAGAACATGAGACCCTCATAGACAAACACTAGGGAGAATAAATCCTCTATTACTCAAATCCTCTAGTTATTTAATAATATTCATTAATAAAAAATGGTCCATTATATATGGATTCTTTGATATTGTCCTTGCAACCAGTCTTAATTCAATAGAGAACTTAGCTTCCTACTCTGGAGGATGCCTAGGTAAATCCTGAAGAAATTAATCAATGTATTCTTATACTATAGGTTCATAATCTATTTATAAATTTCTTTCCTCATCCATAGATGATGTTTTCTATTCTTCCCTAATAATTTCATTTACAAGAGCTACTAGAGATTGATCAAGATATAAATAGAATGATTATGCCTCCACTCTAAACACGAGAAATTGCATACCTTCATCACAAATTATAATTTTATTTCTCTTGGAAATAAATTTTTTCATTATATTTTGAAATCCAGTCCATACCAAGAATTATATCAAAATCATCCATATATATGATGATAAAATTAGCAATTTTAGCACGTTTATGTTTCATAATAGAAACTACTCAACACATCTTTTTTGAAATAAGGTTTCTAATAGGAGCCTTTGCTGAAAAATATTTTATTATGTTGAATTGTAAATATATAATTTTTAAAGAAAATTGGGAAGATATAAAGGAATACGATGATCCAAAATCAAATAAAGCATTAGATAAACTTTAGGAGATGATTAAAGTACCTTCCACCAAATTATTAGGAATGTCAGCCTTAGCTGTTGTGAATGCATAAGCATAGTCTTTATCCCATGGCCTTTTCTGAGAGATGTTTCCTTAATTCTTAGGAAAATCATTTTCATAATGTCCCAACTGTTTACAATTGAATCATTTAACATTGGAAGCTTCTTTATTTACCTTGAGATCACAAGCTTTGTGTCATTTTTCTACACACTTGTAACAAACTCTAATCCCCAATAGGCATGTTCCATGATGTTTCTTTACACATTTATTATATGATGGAAATTCAAATATTACCTTCTACCCATTTTCATTATATCCCTTTCTAGAGTGTTCTTCAGCCCTCAATTTCTCTTGTTTTCCTTTAATGTCATAAGGGACATAGAATTATTTCTCTATCTTGATATCACACGAGACAATATCTTTGTAATATGAGAATGTTTGGGAGACAAGTTCTCTTATAATGAATTGTTTTAACCCATCAAATAATTGATCAATATTTTTCTTAATAACGTGTAAGTAATCTTCAGCTTGACTTTATAAACTTGTAATGTTTCTTCATACATAGAAACATTATCATCCTCATTTTTCATTAGATTCAAGAATTGTCTCTCCAAATCCACTCATTGTTCACGAGAGAAATTTTTTTCTAAGAAAATTTCATTAAAATAATTCCAATCCATATTTTAAATTTCTTCCTCCTCCTTTTTATTTTGAATTAATGACCACCATTGATCTGTATATACCAATTGCCGATAAACCTTCATGATAACCTTATCTATTTCATTACTTTTGATAGGGAAAAATATCTTCTCTAAATAACTTATCTATTTCTCAACTACAGATGGGATTGTAGTATAATTTAATGATGGATTTTGTTTCCTCATAAATCAGTCTAACATTTTTCCCTGACATTGTGGATTAGGATAATCTATAAGGGTAAGGTTATAATTCATAACCTAATTTAGTTATCTCATTATAGTTATAATCTCATCAGATCTAGTATCATCTCCTACTACAAAATCATTATCTTGCATATAAGGGAAATCTCTACATGTGATACATGCATTGACATGGTTTCCATTCAACCCAATATGTGCTAATTCTAAACAATGAAACAAAAACTTATGTTATGAATCACAATACATAATTTTGTACTAGAAAAACACTTAACATAAATTGAAAAATTTATTCACAGCTAATCTCATAATCCTGAAGATGGTTTCTTTGAGGACATAATTACTTTTAAATCATTCATAATGGTTTTTAAATAAAATTTTAATTATCCTAAGCATATCCCTGAGGAGTGTCAAACAAAAATCATGGTAAGGTTCATTTTCATGTACTAGGTTACACCGATTCAGGCCCGATGCAACTTTTTTGACTTGTTACCCCTTGGTGCATCTATTCCAGAACCACATCCACTTGTAGTATCCATAAAAGGGATATGTTTCTAGGAATACCCACATAATATATACCTTTCCAAAATTCTAGGAGGTTCTTCTATGATTATCCTCAAATTCTATCTTAGTTTTATGTTTATTAAAATTTTTCTCTAAATAATGTTTCTAAGGTTTTTACAAAACATCCTATAATACAAACAATAAACTCCCTAACCCCAATAGTCTGAATTAGGTGTATTACTTTATTACATTGGTACTATGATAATTTTATAACATCCTAAAGGACATAATAGTTTAGTATATTTCGAAAACTAGATACAAACATAAGTAATACAATACATATACAAATGAAAAACAATATAGAAACTCCATTGGAAAAATCTATAAACTCCTAGATTATCCCTAAAAGTCATTCATAATATAAATCTTCACATATTGGGGAAAAATAAAACATAAGGGGTGATCTCATATTCTAATTAATGGTAAGTAATACAAAGAGAATATATCACAAACATAAAAAGTAAGAAAAGGTGAATAACTAAAACATATTCTATTAAAACATAATCTTGATCATAATATGGTTGGAATACAAGTTAAATAAGTAATTCTATACATTATAAACATACCTTAAATTCATTTTCCAAGACACCATACATAAATGGGTAAAATCTGAGTCTACTTAGACTCATGAGACCTATAGATACATCAATGGGATATAGGGGGACCCACCCATCACTTATTAATTCCAATGAATTCCTCATATGAAATGGGTGAAACATAGTAAATATATTCAATCATATTTAAACTATAATATTAAATTTTAATAAATTTCCTCAAATAATAAACATAATTATAAACCATATTGAGTAATTTGGTGAATGGTATCAAGATAGTACATCTCCAAGCAGAATAATCATAAACCATTCAATAAAATATGGTATATGGTAACATGAGATATCAATTTCAATAAATAATAATATTAAATAAAGGTTGTTTAAATAAATGAAAATAATCTAATAAGATCATTGAGGAATTATGGAGAGATACACTTATTACTTTGGTAAGGAAGAGTTGTTTTTGGAAAATAATTTGGTATTTGTTATAAATCATATTATAAAAATGTTTATCCAATAAAATAAAATTAAAGGACAATGGAATGATTTTTTAGGAATAAATTATGTCCAACCGATGTGAAAAAATGTAAAAATAGTTTTTAATAAACTTTAGAAATGGTCCACTTCAGTGCAATTTAAGGGAAAATATAAAAAGAGTCTTTAAAGAAGAAAAGGGTTTATTGGTTACATAAAAATATAAACAATAAAATAAAGTTTTTTATGATAAATATATATATTTTAGAAAAATATTGTCGTATTAAAACATATTATGGATTGTACTTGAAAATGGATGAGAAATTGGGAAGTTCCATTTAATCTGGCATTCTTATCAAGAGGAATTGAAGAAAGAGAACCTTATAAAGCATGTATTACCCCATAAAATAAAGATAAATTGATCTAGATACATAATTTTGGAACATATAAAAAGAATTTATAATAATTATAGAAAAATAAATAATAATTTCATTGGGTTAAGTAGAGAGAAAGCATAACCCAAATGAAAAATGGAGGTTTGGGGAGAATCCCTTACCACTTTGCAGATAGTCAGACTGTATGTCCCATAAAATTAATGTCCATAAAATGAAATATTTAATACCATGAATATAAATAGATTCATTATATTATACATCAAATGTAATTATATATAAATCACACATAATAAATATTGGTGAATAAGTCATATCTTACAGAAATAAAGGTAAGATGAGAAAACATTTACCTTATGTCTGAAAGCGTTCATCACTTGCACTTAATATCTTGGATAATGAAATTAGATTCACTAATAACTTAATTAAGAACCTATTAAACTTGTATTTTATTTATTATAATCTTATTAATTTAATTTTTTGTTTTCTTGATGAGTTATATGATTCAATTTCATCATTTAGAAGTGTTTATTTCCTTGGTTTTATTGATTGGTTCAATTGTATACATGTGTGAAAGATCATGAGAGATGTGAATACTTGTCTTGAATTGAAATTATATTTAATTAATTAAATTATAGAATATTTAATGTTATTATATAACATTTTTTCATATATGAGGATGTTTATTTAAATAAATTATTAATGATAATCATTCGAATTATTATGGTGTTTTTCAATCATTATTCTCTAGTTTTGTTTTATTAGTTATTATTATGTATAAAAAATGGTTTCAGAATACTAAATAAGTTTTAATATACATATTATAATTTGGTTTAGCAATAAAATGATATTATGGACATAATTTTAGGTGGTATTAGAAAATGAAAGAATCATTGTCCATGAAGGTAGTGAATCGACACCTCATAGATGACATTTTTATTTCTAAAACAAAAGGGGTAAGAGAAAAGAATTTTTGGTGGGTATACCATTATCATAATAAAATTACAGTATATATAAGATAATGGAGTCATCATTCATGTTTTGATCTAGGTGGTAATGAAAGGATAATAAAATAAAATAAATTAAAAGAAAATTAAAAGAGAAAAAGAGGATTTTACATCCTGAATTTATCTCCTTGAGAACCTCCTTAATTGACTTAAAAATTGTATTTTTGGTGAGACAAGAAAGACCATAATGCGGTGGGTAGATTTTGGAGAGTTATTGGGAAGAAATTATACAATATTCAAGGCTTTGGAGGTGTGAAGAGAAGAGGTGGTGAGGGTGGTATTTATATTGGAGGAGAGGGGTGTTTTTTGATTATTTTATTCATTAGTTTATTATTTTGGATCAATACAATAAATATATTGAACTTTATTACTAAATATATTAAAATAATCAACAATAGTTTGAAATTATGAGCTTACTACATAAATACATCATCTATGACTTAATAATTCATGTATTTGATAAATATCGAAAATTATAGTATTTCATTGTTCACCAAAATGTAAACTATTTTAGAAAAATACCAAAAATTAGCTCTAATTTTTTTTTAAATTTTTATTGTTAAAAAATGAACTCCATTTTATGAAAATAATTTTTAGAACATGAGAAAATGAATTTTTAAATAAATTCATCATTTACTCAAAAAATACCAATTTTAATATTATAACTGATTTTATGATACTTTCAAAATTAATTAAGGTATCATAAAATTATCTTATAATTATAAGAAAAAAATATTAATTTATGAATATATTTTATGAAAAATAAATTTACCTTTAAATCATTTTATTAATTGTAAAATTGTAAATAAACATTTCTGTTTGGCCAAAAATACTAACACTTAATTTATCATTTTGGATCATTTATATACTTATTTCATGATATAAATATACCATATTTTCATTTATAGGTTACCCAAATATTATTTATACTTCTATAGGTGAAGTTTCTCTTCTATTGGTCATATTACTATTCCTAATGGTCCCATTACAATTTCAACAACCATATTTAATATTATAATACGGTTTTAAAAATAGTGTTCCATGGAGTGTAAACTATCAAAGATGCTAAATTTTAAATGAGACATATTGTATCGTATTTTCCTCAAAATGTGTGTTCTAGTTAGGAATCACTACTTTTAGGTGGTTTCCGTTGGATTTATTTGTGAAACTAGAAACATCCAATAGTTCTTTATCCAAAAGGGATCTACTTTCCAAAGGTAGGCGTTCATTAAGTTTGAACTTACGATACTTAAGAACATGCATTGGTCGAGAGGATGGAAGGTTGGAATCATCACAACATTTTTTGGGGAATTATTGTCTACTCTGGAACGCTGTTATAGATTTGAGATATTTTCATGAATCTTTATTAATTCACTAGGAATAAAATATGTTTCCCATGTAATTTCAATTCAATTACTAGAATTTGTGAAATTTAGAATCATCTGTATGTAATTGAGGTTCTTTATTAATGGAGACATCTGTATGTATTTGAGGTTTTCTATCTGTGGTATCCTCTCATATATAATTTTGAGATTCCTTTTACCATCATTATGATGATACTGGTTTTAAATCCACTTAGTGGGGCACTCTATAATTTCTTATCATCCAGGCAGACGAATGTTTGTTTTGATGTTGGGATCATACCCATAAATGGGCTACCTACGTATCCTTGTGAAAGGAATCAGAACCCTTTTAGTTTTGTGTAAGTTAATGGGACACATCATACCTTTTAAGGTCCTGTGATAAGGACCTAGCTGTATATTTTAATGTCATCTGGTATGTAAATCTACATGAAAGGTTCTTAGTAAAGGTTTGGTGTGGGACTTATGCCTAAGTGGCCGAATGGGACTTGGAAATAATATGGGTTTCCAAGTTGAATTACACCTTGTTGGGAATATGGACCAGGAAGAACAGGGTTAATATGAAGTGTTGGACTTGATCCTTCGAGAGGCTTCATATGGGTCCCATTTGGATAGGAATCAAATACAATGTAGTTCAGTGATTCTTATAGGAGAGTGTACTTCTTTGAGAGAAATGGGTTTGGGCTTAAATCCTGAAAAGGATGCCTTGGTGATTGGGGGGTTTAAAATGGGGCATACTCTTGAGGAGGATGCCCATTTATGGATGAAATGAGATGGAGCTCAGGCCTCGGGAAGTTTTTCTACATATCCCAATTATGGTGGGAATAAGAGTTCTCATTGTTAAAGAGGATGTGGTGTTTTTGAAAATTTTGTGATCAGGACGAATCTCTAAGACCATGTGATTCATGCTTGGTGTGAGAATCAAGAGGATTTCAATGATTCAACAAAGTAATGCACACTTTTTTTTATTAGTGGAAGAGTACGGGCATATGGTAGTGATGGTGGAAGAGAAAAAGTCAATCATGGAAGATGGAGAGGTGATGATCCTTCCCTCTACTCTCTTTATATTAGACAACAGTACAATGTAAAGGAGTGTAGGTGAAGGAATTTGAGAGAAGTTGGACTGCAACCTCCTGCTTGAGAAGTTATGGGATTAAAATATTATGGATACACTAAAATTTTTCTTTGTAAGGGAGGAGACTTTTAATTTGTTCAAAAGTAAATTTAGGTGTGAACCATACCTTCCCTACTAGAGACCTAAGGTTCCGAGTTTTAGAGGTGAGAAGGGGAAGACAAAACACATACCATAATCCTCTAAACTGGGAACTTCCCAACACAATTCCTAGGAGAAATGTCCATGTGAATACACATTCACAAACCAATAGAAAATATATGAATCCTAACCCCATTGCAAAACAAATGTGGGAAACCTCTGACTACAGATATACAGACCCAAATAGGAGACACACTGATATGACTTTCCCAAGGTTTTGATGAGTTGTGAGGTTTTTTTGGAGGTTTCAACATAATACCTTTTATTAAATGTATCCAATGAAGAATAATTCTATCCATGAATGGGTTTGAAGAATCCTTGATTAAAGGATTTATAGACGGAAGGGATTAGGTGAATCAAATAAGGGTTCCCAAGAAAGTATCTAGCACACAGGTATGGGTGCACAAGTAGGCTTGGACAACCTAATGTCAAATTAAGCGACGAACAACCTGAATGTTAATACTTGGGTGAGACTTGACTCAATCCTTCAAGAGTATTCACAGGTAGTCCCAGAAGTGGGGTGCTCAAGTTCCTTATATAGGAATAGGTGGTGCACAAGTGTCTCTTATTTCGGGAGGTTGAGCACTTTAGGTGAACATGTTTTATGGATTACTAACACTAAAGGGACATAAGTCTGATGATACTCATTCAATTCCTTCTCCCTAGGTTTTAAAGAACTACATTAAAGGTTTCATAGGACTTGGGTGAAGCACTAGGGTGACCAGAGGGGCAATTAGGCTTCATAGAAATTTTCCAAAAAAATGATGGCCCCATGGATATATTTATAGGAAAATAAGTGACCTTGGGTGAATTGAGATTAGGCACACAAGTATGTTGTGCACCATAATTGTGGTGCACAAATGGATTGTGCACCATTGGTGATTTATCCTAACTAGGGAACCTTATTGAGGACTTATCCAAAATAATGACTTCATTCAGCTCTAGCAAGGTGGCGCCTAGGTATTTGTGCATAGGTACATTGGGCGTTGCATTCAGGACATAGCCAAATTTATTGCTCCATACCGTGGAGGATACTCCCCTGCACCCCTGCTTGGGATCAGTGTTGGGATGTGGTCCTGAACCTTCGGGTCAGTACCTTCGCTACCATCACTAACCCTCATGAAAAATACATAGTCGCACTGCAAACATTTCGATCCCGGTTGAGGACATTTTGAAAAAAAGTGCATGGAATACATTTCATGGGGTCTATAAACCCCCCCCCCCCTAGAATTTGATTCTTTCAGAATGAAAATAATCTTCTTATTAGGTAAAATTAGGGCACTATGATACATTCCAACGTCATTTTTTAAGATTTGGATCTATTTCAAGTTTCGAAGGGCACTTTAATATTTTCCTAAGACATGGGGCCTAGAGAGCATTGTTTGATTTTCACTAGGGTTATGAAAAAAACCCAAAAAATTTATATATTTTGAATTTTTTATTGCTCAATATTTCCTAAACCATACAAAATGTAAGTCTAGCGAGCTGAGACTTTTACTTCTGTCCAGATTAACCTTTACAAGATTTCAATCTAGTGAGTACTGTGTCTATTGTTATTTGAATTTTAGAGTCATGAATGTTGTAAAAAAATGTTAGTGTTTATGGTTGAATAGTTTTTACCATAAATTTTGAAATTTGATACCAAACAAATCTTAGTGTCTAGGAATTCCTATAATTTTCTTTAAATACTTCCAAGTGGAATCTTGAGTCATGATTTTTTTATGGTCACCAAATCTAAAACTTTTATATACATAAAAAGGTTCATTTCAAAGAACTGTGTTACCATTATTTGATGAGCCAATTACTGGGATAGTATTATGCAGGACCAACTAGGGAATACGTTTCATAGCCGAATAGTGGTTTCTTTTGACTGATAGTCCTATTATGTAGGAAAATTTTATTCAAGGCCACCTAGGGGCACATACTTCATAATCAAGAAAAAGAGCTCTCAGGAATTTAACATTTTATTTTTGATAGACAAGGAAAAATAATATTTGGGTTAATCAAGACCACAGTGGGTGGTTTTTTCAAGGAAAGTAATTTTAATAATAAATGGTTATTTATGCCGAAATATGTCATGAATAGGAAAACCACTTCTACACATATTTGGTGAATGAGAAATCGTTAATATTTTCCTGAATGGGGGCTTTATGATATCATGCTGGGTAGTTTTAAAGTCTTACAGTGAGGACATTGTACTATGTAGTTTTAAGTCATGTAGTGAGGACATTGTACTATGCAGTTTTAAGTCATGAAGTGAGGACATTGTACTATTTAGTTTTAAGTCATGCAGTGAGTACATTATGTGCCTTTAATTTAAGGTCTTTATCTTTGACCAAGGTTTTTAGAATCTCCAATTTCTTGATAGTTTTTTTTGGAAACATAGTACCATGTTCAAGTATTGAAGGGATGAATTCTAAACTATGATTTGGGAACTTTTTGATCCGAAGAATGATATGGGAATAGGGCTAAAGGAATTAGAGGATTGTTTTCTTCAGAATGAAGTTTCTATTATTTGGAAAACCTGATATGGGGGGTTTTATTATGCAGGGCCAGCTAGGGAATATTCTGCATAGCCAAATAGTGGCATCTTTTGACTAACAGTCATGTTATGTAGGAAACTTATGCAAGGACCCCTAAGGGCACATACTTCAGAGTGAGGAAAAATAGCTCTCAAAAATTTGAAATTCTATTGAGAAAAATGAAAGAATGTTTATGGAGATTCATATTTTCCATAGCACAGGGTTTGGTTTATGGAGAAAGGTACCTAGATACGGAAAGAGTATTTCAAATCATGATTTCCAAAGAATCAGAGGAATAATATTTCTACGAAGGTCTTACCCAAATTTAGGAAGTATGGTGTCTGTAGTTTTAGTTCATATGACTAGGACCAAAATGGATACAATATATGATATGTGGTCAGATGATCCAAGGTCTTTCATATTGATTTGAACACATGGAGAGGGAAATTTGTAAACCCTATTCTTGAAGACTTTCATATAGAGAGAAAGGTAATGGGATAAATATACATGGTTGACTACTTTAATATATAGATTCTTTTATATTGTAATAAAAGTTTGAAGGAGAAAAAAGTCACTTTAACCAAGAATGAAATTACCATTATTTGAAAAACCTGTTATGGGTGCTGTAATATGCAGGGCCAACTAGGGAATATGCTGCATAGGAAAATAGTATCATCTTTTAAATGACATGCTCGTTATGTAGTAACCTTATCCAAGGAAAGCTAGGGGCATGTATTGCATAGTCAGGAAAAAGGGTTCTCAGATATCAGAAACTCTGCCACCAAAAACCATAAGAAATATTATAAATATATTAAAATATTCAAGATTAAGAGTGTGAAACATGAAAGAGGGTAATTCTCAATTCACAAGAGAAATATTTGAAGCAATATTGGTCATGATTTTGTAGTTCCTTACATATATCTGACTCATATGAAAAATATGTACATTTTTTATTTCCTTCATGGGCTCTCTAAGGAGAGTACCCAAAATGAAGACTCCCACATAGATTGTTAATTATATGTGGAATATAGATAAAAAAATTATCTCATGGATGGTTCTAGAAACTAAGGCCTAGTTTTCACTACATATCTCAATAGGATGAGAATCAATCCATACATATTTCTTTGGGTACTTTGCATTGTAATGTTGTGTAGGAAATTATGTTGTGTGGTTTAGAGTCATGCAGCAAGTACATGAAGTGATTCCAATGTAAAAAATGAATATTGTGGCTGAATTAGGGAATTAAACCTAGGTGTCACTATGTATCTCATATAGATGATAATAAATCCATATGTAGTTCTTTGAACATTCCCTACGAAGGTTTTATTCATACATAAGGAATAAAGGGGATTAGTTTATCATAGATGGGCCCAAGATTAGAGATCTAGATGTCTCTATGTATCCCATTGAAATTACAATCAATCCATACATAGTTTTTGAAAAATCATTTCCTACACTAATTGGGTTTGATGTGGTAGACGAGTGCTTTTATCACATTCCATAAGAATAATTGTTAAATTTAAGAAACAAAATGGTATGAATATCAAACCATGTATCTTGAAAGAGAAATCTGTATAGATATAGTTCATATACAAGAGAAGAAAATGGAAATAAATTTCATTATGGTTGGGACTAGGCCCAATATTGGAGATCTTGATGTCTCTACATATCCCATTGAAAATGAGAATCAAGCCGTATGTAGTTCTTGAAATAAGGTCTCTATGTAGATCTGATTCAAACATAGGGAGAAATGGAACCCATGTTCCACTAAGGAGTAGCCATGATGTAAGTGATGCTAGAACATGGAATCTCTTAACATCAAATAAGTAAAATTTTAATAATACAGTTTAATATCATGTAACGAGAAAAAATGATGTCATAAAGTTTAACGTCATGCAACTAGGATAAAGATGTTACATGTTTTATCATCGTGCAGCATGGACACTTATGGTTGTTATGCAGTCTAATGCCTTGAAACTAGGACTTTGTGCTATGAAGTTTAGAATCATGTAGTAAGGACACTGGGTGTGCAATTACACAAAATACTTCTTCAAGAATCTTGAATTGGTTGTATTTGTAATAAGTTCTCCATCCATTGAGACTAATGAATAATCTCCATTATAGTAGAACTTGTATATAGAGTAAGGTCCTTCCCATTTTGGTTCAATTTTAGGAGGCTTTTTTCCTGGTATCATTGGATTCTTGAGGACTAATACCAATTCCCCTTGAAGAAATAAGTGGGGAAAAACTTTCTTGTTAAAAGCTCGTGTTATTCTATTCTAATAGACTTCTAAATGATGCAATGTATTCAATTTATTTTCGTCTAATCCTTCTAGATCATCAAATCATTTCTGAGACTTTTCCTTTTTAGATAACTAATCACAAATTGAAACTCTAAGTGAGGGAAATTGAATTTCAATTGGAAAAAACTACTTTTGTGTTGTACACAAACGAATATGGAGTTTCCTTAGGGGCAGTATGGGTAGTGGTCTAATAAGCCCTTAAGGCATGAAAATTTTTTATTAGACCAAGATTTATTATCTTTATACACCATCTTCTAGAGTATACTTGATAGAGTCCTATTGAAATCTTCAATCTGTTCATTGGCCACTGTATAACAATGAAATGAATGGTTGTATTTGATATTGTGCTCCTGATATAACTTCTTTACCTCAACAGAATAGAAATTGGTGTCATTTTCCATCAATATAGTATGAGGGACACCAAATCTGGTGATTATATTTTCCTTGACAAAGCTAACAATGCTTTTATCTCTAACTTCTTTGATAGTTATTGCCACATCCCATTTGGAAAAGAAATTTGTAGCAGTAAGAATTTACTTGAAATTATTATAGTGGATGGAGGATAAAGTCCTACAACATCCATTACCTATGTGGAAAATGGCCAATAGTATTTATCTATATGTAACAACTTTGGGGGTTGATGAATGAAGTTAGAATACTCTTGGTAGGGATTATATTTCTTGGTGAAATCTGTGCAATCCCATGTCATTGAAGGAAATAAGTATCTAGGCCTTTGGATTTGATCAGAAAGTCTATGCCCAGACTGGTGAGCACCACAATCTCCTATATGTACTTCTTTCATGAAAGCTACAGTTTCTTCTCCATCAATACACTTGAAGAGGACTCTATATAATCCTTATTTATATAGGATATTATGGTGATCTAGGATATCATAATGAGTGGAATTGGCCACTCATCTTTGGATCTATTCTTTTTCATCTCTATCTGGTGGAAGTACTCTATTTTGAATGTATTCCATGATGGGTGTCATCTGTCCCATGGTATGACCATACTACTCAGAAATGGGGATGATTTCATTAATTTCATCTATTCTAGTTTGAAAAAAATTTAAAACCACAAAATTATGGGAAATACTAATGATTGTCTCATTCTGATTTGGATCTTCCATGGCTATGGCTGCATTAGACAGTGCATCAGCTTTGGAATTTTGTGATTGCGAGACATAAGACAATGTTGTCTCTAAAGGAAATTCAGACATTAACCATATAATGTAATCAAACAAAGGTATTAACTCTTTTTTTTATATCATAATCCCCATTGATCTGTTTCATTAACAACTATGAATCACCTTTCACTTTCACGTCATTCACTTGTACCTAGAGTGCCAATTATAAGCCTGTGATGAGATCTTGATATTATGCCTCATTGTTGGTACCACCTTATGATAACATAATAGAATATGGAAATTCTTCCTTTTTGGGGAGATAAGTACAATTCTTAACCCAAATTTTTGAGTTTAGGTTTTTCCATTCACTTCCCCCTTGGACATCTGGAAGCACCATAAAAGTACATTTCCTACATTTGGGGATTACCTAGAATAGAGACAATCTCTTCCACAGGAAGTTCAGTATTCGATGATGTATCTTCTGCAAATGGGTGTTCTCCAATGATTTCTACCAAATCTTGGCCTTTTATTACTTTATGAGGTAGAAACTAGAAATCAAACTATTGGAAAATAGCTTCCCACCATGCCAAACATCTTGTAAGCATAGGACGGCTAAGGATAAATTTGAGTAGGTTATTGCGAGATACCAAGTGGGCCTCGTGATGTTGTAGGTAGTGCCTTAATTTTTTTACTACGAAGATTAATTCCATGAATCACTTCTTGATACTTGAATGTTGAGTCTCTATGTCAATCATAGTTCGATTGAGATATTAAATGATATTTTCATTCCCATCATCATTCTTTTTGGTAAGGAAGGAACCCAGTGATCGCTCTAAAGATGTCACATAGAGGATAAGTGGATTTCCTTCAATAGGTGGAATTAATTACAGTGGTCCCAAGAGATATTTCTTGAGGGTATCAAATACCTCTTGGCAGTCTTTGGTCCATTGATAGGTGACTCCCTTATTCATTAATCTATTGAAAGGAAAAAACTTTCCAGCCAAATTGGTGATAAAGCGTTGAATATAGGCCAATTGTCCTTGAATTCCTCATAATTATTTCAAATTTTTAGGAGGTGGCATGCCAAGGATTTGTTTTGTCTTCTCAGGATCATCATTGATGCCATGATGGTGTACAATGAAGCTGAGAAATTTTCCTGAGGTTACCCCAAAAGAACATTTCAAGGGATTCATCTTCAAATTATGTTGCTGAAATTTATTGAATATGGTCTCCAAATCAGTTAGGTGATTGAAATGTTGTCCAGATTTAACTACCAAATCATCCACATAATAGTAAATAAATTTTCTTAAGAAGGGTTTGAAGATATGGTTCATGGCATATTGATATGTTGTACCTACTTTCTTTAAGCATAAGGGAATTTCTCGATAGAAAAACACACCTTCAAGGGCTTTGAAGAATGTAAATTTTTCATCCTCTGGGGCTATTTGGATTTTATTGTACCCAGAGTAGCCATCTGGGAAGGAGAGAGCCTCATAGCTGGCTGTTGCCTAAATATAATGTTTGGTGATCAGAACTAGAATGTCATCTTTGGGAAAATTTCATTTAAGATCTCTGAAATCAATGAAAATTTTAATTTTTCCCATTATTATTTTTCACTGGGATAATTTTATCCATCCATTTTGGATATTTAACCTCCCTAAAAATGTTAGCCTTAATAATATTTTTGACTTCAACTTCAATTTCAGAGGCATGAGATGGGTGTGTTCTTCTTAATGCCTACTTGAATCCTCAATGCTCTTCTAGAAAACCCAATTGATGAGTGGCTACATCAGGATTATGTCCTACCATTTTTGTATATTTCCAAAAAAAGTATCTTGATGCTACTCTAGAAATGAAGTATAAATATCTTTCTCTTTATAATTCATGGTTGCACTAATTAGAGTGGAGCATTGATCTTCTTTTGTAAAAAGATTTATTTCTCTAATCCCATCTATAGTGGTGGATATGCCTTCTTCAAATGCTGTAGGATCATCCTTGAGATCTTCTTCTTTTTCTTCCTTGCGTGTCACTTCTTCTATTTCTTCTTTCATATACTGTTCGAGCAGGGGTAGATTTAAAATAGTTTTTTCTAGAATATCCAAATCTTCCCCTATATCCTCGACCATAGCTTCTTCCTCTAGTTCCCCAATTAATTATAGGTAATTCAGGCTCATCATAACCAGAATCATCATTTTCATAGGGATATATTATGTGGATAACATTAATAGAACCAAAGATTAATTCTTCATCTGATAAAGATTCTACTTGAAAGGTCGGTTATGGTCATGATTTTTGGTAGGGTGGTTCTTGTGCTTTTGAAACAGATGGCATGAATCTACCAAAGTCAAGGAAAACTTTTTCCTTGACATGAGCTCATCCTCTTTTGACTGGTCTTTATCTTTCTGATCACGTCGCTTCTTTGAGGATTGAACTTTAGAGAACTAATCTTTTTAAGAAGATGGATTTGTTGTGGCAGAATTGGAATAATACACAATTGGTTGTTTTAACTTTATTCGTAGAATGACATGAGTTTGATTGATTATTTTCTTGATCATCTAACCATCATATTTTTGTGATTTTTTTCTTTTTACTTCTTACCATTGGCTTTCTTTCTCTGGATCATTATTAGTAACATATTCTATTTGGGCTGATCAACTTTTCAGTTTCACTTGTCAATAGTTTACCATTTTTGTAGGTTTTCTTTTAAAACAAAACACTTTGGAATGGGATTCCCCAAAATTAGATGAAAGGGATAATAATTTGGAAGATATTAATCACTTTCCTTCTCTAGTTTCTTCATCCATGGCAACTAAACCAAATTTTTTTTCCAAAGCTGAAATGAAGTAACCAGGAACCTGTTCATTTCTAAAAGAATAAAACTTGTTCTTTAATTACTGAAATTTTCTCCGCCATTGATCTATTTTATTATCTTGATGAGGAATTCATTACTAATGACACTGAGGAGGTAGAGTCCTTCGTTATGATGAAGGTTTTTAAGTAGAAGCAGGTATAGGTGCTGGTTCGAGTGTGACTATAACAGCCTTTCCTTTCCCAATTCTTTTTCATAGAGCTGATGAAACTGTACGATATTTAGATTTAGTATCTACAATTGAATCCTCCATTTTTTGGTTGGTTAAAGAAAGCTCTTGAAACCCTCCTATGTATTTCCCAGGTGTTAGTGGTGTGCATAACTCATCATGTAAATTTTCCACAAAAATTGGCTATAACTCTACTTGATGGAGTACTAGATTTAAGGAATATGTTAATACTTTCCATTGAGAAATGAAATATGAAACACTTTAATTTTATCTTTGTTTTTAATATGTAAGATAAAAAAACTTTTATCCTCTATAGCATTGATCTGAATTGGAGAAGTAATTTCTAATGTAGGTCTTCTAATCTAGTAATTGATCCAGACTGCAAACTTGTATACCAGACAAAAGTTGTCCCCTATAATGATTGCACAAAGCATCTGAGATTTACTATTTTTTTTGCTGATGGGTCCCCATCATGAGATCACAATGAGAAAAAAATGTATTTAGTGTTACTCTATATCTCCCAAACCATTAAATATTGGAAATGTAGTATTCACAATGATTAATGGGGAAGGGATCAGGTTCACCCATTCGGGGTAAGCTTTCTTTTCGGTTTGTACTGACACACATCATTCTTCCATAGCTTCCAATCGATTTTTTAATGGCTCAATTGTATTCAAAATCATTTGGGGAATATCTAAGTGATAAAATACATGTATAGGTATAGAAAATGGAGCATGAAATGGTGAAACGGCAAGAAAAACCACTGGTGGTGGTGCTGCTGGTACTTGTCTTAGATAACCCATCGGTATATGCCTATAAGGATGTGTTTGATACTGCTCTAGTTGTGTAACAAATAGAGGGAATTAATTATCCACATCTGTAGTTGCAACAAATCCTCTTTGATGAGGAGTTTCAATAGGATGTTCAAACTGAGGATCTTCTTAGGGAGCATGTCTAGCGGCAATACGGCTTTGAAGTAACTCAACATGGATTCTTTTTAACTCATTCAACTCCTCTTCTTGCGGGGAAAATCTTTCTTCAAAAAAATATTTACATTATAAAATGGAAAAGTGAGATTTGATATAACCTTTATCTTTCCCCCTGTTAAATTCATTTAAAAGGGGAGAAGTTTGTTACTTGAAGGAATACACAAATTCTGGGTAAGCCTATGATTTTGGTTATGTGCACCTCCTTCATTTGCTTCAGTTTGTACTATATTATGGATAAGAACTTTATCTTAAAACTCCCATAAATTGGATTTAGTCTCTAGAGGATCTTCCGTTATGGAATTAATGACATTCACTTATGCATAATGCATTGATGAAATTATGTCAGTATCTTTGTAAGATATTCTCCTTCTGTATCTTCAATGATACTATGTTCTCTTATATGCTAAACTCCTGAGAACTATTTGACAGAAAGTAATCCAAAGGGAATCCTTGTATAGTTTAGTTGTGTGTTCACTTTGTGGCTCCTTCCCTAAACAAGAGAAAACTGACTTCCTTTGAGGAGGGGATTGTAGATGTGAAAATTATATATCCCTATAGGGTGGGGTTGTTCTTGTTCTTCTTATTGAAACCTTATAACTTTGTTTATTGAATTTGAAGGTCGAATTAAACAAGACCCCAGCCCTGCAAGAAGGGATAGCTCTTGAACTGATATAGATGAGATTCGCACTACTGATCTTTTGGTTTTGTGAATTTTGGTCTGAAAAATGGTTGGGTGCATTATTCGATGACCACTTAAATCACCTGTTTCAGAATACCGTTATGCTATATCAGATATTTGAAACATCTGATGGCTGAAATCCTCTAGGAGGGAATCCTTCTGAAGGTTCTTAGATGCTTGATGCAATAGTATCTCAACATCTTGTTCTCTTTGGGTCTGACATTGATGGGAGCTATTTGAGGCCTGTTAATAAGCATATATTTTATTACACACAAAATCTGTTGATTGTATTTGGTCGTGGGAAATAGCATTTCTTGAGACCACTTTTGGTGTGTTTTGTAGATTTTGGAGCAAAGTGAAATTCAATGCTCCATGTGCATCCCATCCTCTAATATGAAAACTAGATGGGGTATCAGAAATTAAATGGCATAGACACTTTAGTGCATCGACGCATGCATGTTGAATGGTTCTCTGCTACTTCTCAACCATTGGATGTCAGAAAACTTAGAGATATTCTAATTCAATTTGGCATTTAAACCCTTATATTACCTTTACATGACTTTGATATTCATCATATGGTAATACTTTGTCTTTCAAATGATGAAGAGTCTTCCATAAGTTTAGGTGGATATCATGAATGCAATATTCTACCATCAATTCGGGAATATTGTTTTTAGAGGTTTCCAAAGGCCAAAACATGACTGGTATTTCACCTTAATCCAATTTTGTCTCATATTCAACATATCTTCATCATCTTTTTCTAGAGGTTTCTCCATTTGGTCTGACCATAGTAGATGATTCTCGATTGTTTTATTACAAACAATGGACTCAATTACATTTTTCCTCTATTATATTAGAAGATAAATGACCCAAAGGAGGATTGGAGAATGAATATAACCGTAGGATGACATTTGGTTGGGAAATTATTTCACCTATTAGTTACAAGGCATTAGTCAAGAATGGAATTATGTTTGAAAGTGCCTCGATAGAAGAGGGATTTCTAATTACTATATTTTCAATTAGGGAATTGTCTTGAAAAAGTGAAACACTACTATGGAGAGAACTTTCACAATGAATCCCATCATGGGGAGGACCACTAGGGTAGATTATAGTAAGGGATAAATCCTCTTTCTCCTTGGACTTCTGGACAGTTTGAGTGTTGTCGTGGCTCTTATCTGGAGATAAGCTCTCTAGATTGACCGAATTTTCATGAAGAAAGACTTAATGATAAATCATCTGATGGGGAAAATCATAATTACTGCTACTACTCCCATAATTTGGAAATGGGAGGGTAAGAAATTGAGTTGCAATAGATAAATGTATGAGGGCTTCAATAAATATATCATTAATAGGAGACAGATCAAAGTTTGGACCTTGATTTTCCAACTATGTTTGGTGAGACTTCTTTTTGGTTATTATTTTACTCATAGTTGGGGATACTTTCTAGGAGAAGTGGTCATCATGGGTAGGTGTATGTTCCCACCTTATAGTGGTCAACAGAATGGGCCGATTATTTCTAATTGGAAAGGGTGTATGTTTCCGATCCGGTTTTCCATATAATATGTGGAATATGCCCCACAACCCTCTTGTACTGGAAGAGAGGTGTGTATTTTCTCCTAGATGGAATGCCAATGAGTCATCCCAGGTGTGGGGATATAATTATGTGTTTTTTACCCTAGTACTGTTGAATTTGATGTTATTTATTATGTCTTTCTTCCAGAATATGGGTTGGAATTTGTGTTTAACCTTCCACCATTGATAAAATGTGTTTTTAGAATTCAATGACCAAAACAGGATATACGTCTATTATGTATCTAGAGTAGGTGTATGTGCATACCTCTATCCTCCCTTTCCTATTACTGGATATTATAAGTACTCATGTATGGGGGAAGAGAGTTGAGTCTGCCCTATGTTTGTCGTCAGAGCTTTTCGACTAACTTATCTAGGTGCTGCCAAACAGGACTATTGGAAAGTTTGATGAATTTTTGAAGGTTTATGTGCCTGCTGGATATTTTCCACCAGGAATGGTTGACATATTTATTTTAATACTGATAGATGAGACTACTAGTAGAATTGGTGAGTGTAAGAAGCTGCATGTTCCATTTTATCAGTTGAAACCATATTTTATTGGAGGTATTCATTGAATACAGTTAGATGAGCCTGTTGACTAGATGATAGATTTTAAACAGGTATATGTGCCTTTTCACGATACTCCATTGGATTTAAATATCAGGATTAGTGGGTTGATGCCAAACGAGTATGCTATCCAGCAAAATTGGAACAGACATGTGTATGATCCCATTCATTGTTTTCCATCAAGTTAGGTTGATGGACTTCCCCAGAAGGGGAAAAGGTAATAACCTAGTCCCTTTTATCCGAAAGTTTTCCCCAGTGGTTTGCCTTGCGTGCCCGGGTCTGAGGGATCTGGTAAAAACAACCCAAGGAAACACCCAGATCATGTTGAGGATTCACTACTGCACGATTCTGTTGACGTCATCTATTGGGGGGATCCCTCGGGAAGGGCCCCTGCATATTTGATTTGAGACCATAAATGAACTCTTTATCCAACTCCCTATAGTCTCATTGGGACTTGTTATTTTTTTCCAGGGATAAGGACCCGAAATGGTTGATGATGGTGGTTGGAACCATCTTCTACTCGACCACCGGTCGCCACTGACCAAATGATCGATGGTTTTTGTTGACTTGGAGATATTTTCAAATAGCCTCCAGGGTTGGGATAGTATAGTGTTGACATTATTCCATTACCATTACATTGGATACACAGAGATAAAGATGATGTGTTGGAGATGACGCCCTTCTAGTGGACAAGGATCCAGCTTGAGTAGTAGCTGAGACATTCATGGGTGAAACCTTGAAGTAATTCATTTGGAGTGAAGGGAGTTCTAAGAAAAATTGTGAAAAAACAATGAACTCCATTAAAGAAACATATTTTAGAGGGATACATGTGCGATCGATTCCTTTCCCCTTCCTTCCTTTATCATTTAATAGGGGCATAACAGATGGGTAACACTATTAACTTGGTTAAGGATACATGTTGGTTTCACTATTTTTTGTTTCATCATTTCCTCAGAACGTGTGTTCTGGTTAGGAATCACTACTTCTGGGTAGTTTCCATTGTATTGATTTATGGAACTAGAAACATCCAATAGTTCATTATCCCAAAGGGTCCTGCTTTACAAAGTCATTCATTTGTTAATATTGAACTTAAAATAATTAAGAACATTCATTGGTCCAGAGGATGGGAGGTCGGACTCATCACACCATTTTGGGGGGAATTATTACATACTCTAGGACTCTCTTATAGAATTGATATATTTTCATGAATCTTTATTAATTCACTAATAATAACATAGGATTCCCATGGAATTTCAAATCAATTGATAGCAAGTGTGAAATTTAGAATCATCCATATGTATTTGAGGTTTTTCATTAATGGATACATCTGTATGTTTTCAAAGTTCTCCATCAATGGTATCCTATCATATACTATTTATTGATTATTTTAACCATTGTTATTATGATGCAGGTTTTTAAGCCACATAGTTGGGAACTCTAGAATTTATTGTCATCTAGGGAGATGAATGTTTGTTTTGATATTGGGATCATACCCATAAATGGGCTACCTATGTATCCTTGTTAAATGAATCAAAACCCTTGTATTTTGGTGTCTCTTAATGGGACACATCATAACTTTTAAGGTTGTGTGATAAGGACCTAGCTATACAGTTTAATTTCATGTGGTAAGGACATCTAACTGAAAGGTTCTTAGTCAAGGTTTTGTGAGGGACTTGTGCCTAAGTAGCCCAACGAACATGGAATGAATATGGGTTTCCAATTTGAATTAGACCATATTTGGAATATGGCCCAGGAATAATAGATTTTATTTGAAGTGTTAGGTTTTAACCTCAGAGAGGCTTCATACGTATCCCATTTCGATGGGAATCAAATCCTGTGTAGTTCGATGAGTCTTATAGGAGAGTGTAGTTTTTTGAGAGAAATGATTTTGGGATTACTTCTTGAAAATGATGCCTTGGTGATTTGGGGGTTTAATTTGGGGATTACTCTTAAGTAAGATTCTCATTTATGGATTAAATGAGATGGATCTCAGGACTTAGGATGGCTTCCAATGTATCCCAATTATGTTGGAAATCAGAGTTCTCATAGTTCAAGAGGATAAGAAGTTTGTTCACATGTTGTGATCATGACAAATCTCTAATCCCACGTCATACATGCTCGGTGTGATAAACAAGAGGATGTCAAAGATTCAACAAAGGCACCCATACTTTTAATCCTCCACTTGTGGAATATGAAGGGCCTATAGCTACGATGGTGGAAGAGGGCGAAGCATCCTTGGAAGAGGGGGAGGCGATGATCCTTCCCTCTATTCTCTTTACATTAGACAAGGGTCCAATGTAAGTAAGTAGTGAAGCTGAAGGAATTAGAGTGGATCAAGACTGAAAAATCCTACTTGAGAAGTTAGGGGCTTACACTGGGATGGCTACCATAAAATTTTTCCTTTTAGGGTAGGGAGACTTTTCAGTTGTTCAAAAGGAAAAGTATGAGTTAACTATACCTTCCCTACCAGAGACCTAAGGTTCTGGGTTTTAGAGATGATAAGGGGAGGAAATAACCCAACCCTTAATCCTCCAAACTGAGAACTTCCCAACACTATTTCTGGTAGAAAGGTCCATGTGACTGTAGATATAGAAACCCACAGCCACTCCATGAATCTTAACCCTATTGCAAAACAAATTTGGGAAACCTCTATCTACAGATATACAACTTGAAATAAGAGACATGCTAATATGCCTTTCCCAATGGTTTGATAGGCCAAGTGGTTTTAGTGGAGGTTTTAATATAATCCCTTTTAGGAAAGGGGTCTAATGAAGAATAATCCTTTCCATGAATGTTTTTGAAGAATGATTGATGAAAGGCTTTGTAGACTGAAGGGATTCTGTGAATCAAATAAGGGTTACCAAGTATGTTTTTGGTGTGCATGTATGGGCATCTAAGTAGGATTGGGTGACCTGATGTCAACTTAAGTGATGAACAACATGGATGTTAATACTTGGTCAAGACTTGACTCAAGCCTTCAAGAGTATTCACAAGTACTCCCAAAAGTAGGGTGCCCAAGTTCCTTTAAAAGGAATAGGTGGCGTGCAAGTGTTTTTGATTTAGGATGGTTGGCCGCATTAAGTGCACAAGTGTTATGGAATTAAAATTCTAAAGGGACTTATGTCCTATGATCCTCCTTCTATTCCTCCACTCTAGGTGTTAAATAACTACCTTGAAGGTTTCAATGGACTTGGGAAAAGCACTAGAGAGACCAAAGTAGAAATTTGGCTTTAGGGAAATTTTTCCATAAAAATGAAGGCCCTAGGGTATATTTATAGAAAAATAAGTGACCTTGGTCTAATTGAGATTGGGACTGCTAGTGGCTTGCATGCTGCCAGTGATTTGGCCTAACTGGGGTGTTGTTTTGAGTACCTAGACAAAATAATTGTTTCATTCAGCTCTTTCATTGTGGCATGCATGTATTTGTGCGTAGGTACCTTGAGAACTGCTTTTGGGGATTATCCAAATTTATTGCTACATACCATGGGGGTTGGGCCCCCACACCCATTCTTAGGATCAGTACTAGGTTTTGGTCCCAACCCTTCGGGTTTGTGCCTTCACTGCCGTCACTCACCCCCAAGAAAAATGCAGAGTCGCATTGTGAACTTTGTTACCCTAGTTGATGAAATTTTGTGAAAAAAGTGCATGGAATAAATTACAGGTTTTCTACATATACCATAATATCATGGGTGTTAAACTTATTCTGTATCAAAAGCTATTGTAGAGTATTCTGGGATTTCCTTGTTCTTTATTTGGATCTATTTTACATCGTCATCAGGATAGATCAGATGTTTTCAATTATGAGGTGATTGTTTTTTATTGTCATCATGTCTCATTATTTGTTGCTAAAGAAATATCTCAGGTGTTTTAATGATATTTGGAATTGGAGATTGGTTATGAGTTCCCTTACCACAAAGATATCAAGGTCTTTTTGTTTATCATTATAGTTAGGTCTGCTTATGTTTCTTTTGATAGATATCTTCCCTTATTTATTAGGTACTTTGTAGATTTCTTCCCATAGTACATTTATAGTATTCCACCTGATAGGGAGTTAGAGTTATTGAATGATATGAGGTCCAGTTTATAGGTTATCTCCATACCCTCTTATCATATGAAACTGGAAATGCTGAAAGAGTTCAAGGTTTAGTTGGGAAATTTGATGGAAAAATATTTTCTTCACCTTAGTTTTTCATCATGGGAATCCCCTATGATCTTTTAAAAGAAGGTATATGGTTAACATTGATTTTTTGTAGAATATTATAATTTGAGTGAGGTGATAGTTAATAATAAGTACCCTTTCCCCATGTAGATTGTTTTTTATTAACTAAAGGGAGAAAAGTAGTTCTCAAAAATTGATCTTTGGTTGGGGTATCATTAGCTTAGAGACCAAGAGTCTTATAATCTGAACACCTATTTCAAGAGAAGGATTGGAAATTAAGTATTTCTTAGTATGCCTTTTGGTTTTACTAATACTCCTATAGTTTTTATGTATTTTATGAACTAGATATTCCATCAATATCTGGACACATTTTTCATCATGTTTGTGGATGATATCTTGGTTTATTTGAAATCCATGTGTGAACATGAGGACCAACTAAATGTAGTTTTGAAAATCCTAGGTGTCACCCTCTTTATAGTAATCTATTAAAATATAATTTCTGGATCCCATAAGTGATGTTATTTGGATAAGTGATTTCTGAATGTGGAATATCCTTTGATCTTAATAAGTTAATGGATTTCTTAGTATGGTATGATCCATATAATGTCTTCAAGATTAAGAGATTATTTATTTATAGAAAGATATTATAATTTTTTTCAAGTATTTCTCGAAGATGGATTCAACCTTGACTTATCTTACCATGATGGGAGAAAAGTTTATATGGGATGTGAAATATTGGTCTTTTTTATGAGTTGAGGTAAATTCTAACATCAGCTCTTATTTTTATCTTAACTGAGCATGGTAAGGTTCATGTGGTGTAATTTTATTCTTTTTTCACTATTGTGGGTTTTTTGCTTATGTAGGATGTTCATGTTGTGTCCTATGTCTCTCATCATCTTCAGCCGCATGATATGAATTACCCCACTCGTGATTTGGATCTTTTCATGGTTATGCATGCACCTAAATGTATCTTTTTGTAGAAAGGTTCACATAAATTTTTGATGATAAGATTCTAAGCTATATCTTTTCTTATAAAAAAATTAATCTCAAAAAAATATAGTGGTTGTAATATCTCTATTCATATAACTTCAACATCGCTTACACCCCGAGGAAGGGTAATGTCATCGCAAACACTCTCAATATGAAAGTTTCACCACATGCTATTTTGGAATCAAATGAAGAGTAAATCCTCATAGATATATTTACTTAGTTGAATATGGATGCATAAGAGGATGATTCAAGTATAGTTTTGACCAATATCCAGTTATCATCATCTCTCCTTTAATCTATATTTTGGAGTCAGCAATAGGATGATGTGTACAAAGGTATCGTGGAAAACCTATATGGTGGGGAGACCACTCCTAGTTGTTCTCTCCCTTATGATGGTATTCAACTATTATGGAATCTGTTTTTCATATCATCATCTTGAATGAATTCATTTTTATTTGAATATGATATTTATTCATGGAAATTTCACTCTAATTCTATGAAGATGTATTATCATGTGAGACAACAATTCTGGTGGATGTGTATAAAGTGCGACATTGCTGATTTTTTGTATCTCTATTACCCCTACCAGTAGATAAAGGTAGAGCGCCTGAAACCTTATGGTATCCTCAAGCTTCCTCTAATTCCAGTTTAGAAATAGGACAAGGTGTCTATGGAAATATTCATTAGATTACCATGGAACCCCCAAGGTAAGAATGCTATCTATGTAGTGATTGATCAGTTAATAAAATATTCCCATTTTATTCTAATTAAGGACAACACCGAAGTTGAATATCTTGGTAATCTATATGAATATAATATCATGAGGATAAATGGGGTTCCATCTACCATTGTTTCATACAGGGATCCCAGGTTTACTTTTGGGTTCTCGAAGAGTCTCCAAGAGGAGATACTGACTCTGGTTAGGTAGAGTAAAAATTAACATCCATAAAAGGAGGATCAAAAAGAGCATGCTATTCATATTCTATAGGATATTATCAATGATTTTTTTTTGTGTATCATGGGATATCCATCTGGAACTAGTTAAATTTACATATAACAGTAGTTAATAATCATTGATCAGAATGGGGATCTTAGGGGATTTATATGGTCACCCATCTAGGTCACCTCTTTTTTGGAAGAGGTGGTAAAGGAATCTCTTGTGGGATTTAGTCTTGTTTAGAAGAAATCGGTGGGGATTCAAGAATTATTTCAATTATTTTTTATAAAACAAAGTTAGTAGAAAACATATGTGGATTGTCAACATTGTCATTTGGTGTTTTTCATTGGTGTCCGGGTTTTCTTAAAATTTTCTCTTTAGTTGGGCCACTGTCAACTTGTGAAACTTAGGAAAATGGTTCGGAGATATGTAGGAATATTTTAACACATTTATAGGCTTGTTCAATTTTTTTATCAGTTGTAATTTCAAACTTAATTGGCAGGTGTCCATGATGTTTTCCACACATATCATCTCATGAAGTATCATCCTAATCACTCTTATATTTTTATTTTTAAGGATATTTAGTTTGATTTTGAGGTTTCTATTGTGTAGAAACCAGTGGAGATCATTTGTTCTAAGATAAAATTTTATTCATGGGAAGTTTATTCAACTTTTAAAAATTTTATAGGTACACTGATCAAATTATCATGACAATTCAGAGCACATATCACCATTATGGGAGCAGTGGCCTAACCTATTCCCAGAGCACCCTTCTTTCGCATGCATTATTGGGTATGGAAAGTGTTATATTGTAAATATTGTAATATATTGAATAAAATGGTATAATCATTTTAATTTTTAAGATATTTTCTCTCATTTTTGGTGGGATTATGAGTTGTTTTGGGAGTTTCTACAAAATCTTCTATTATCACTTTTTATAGAGAGAATTTACTTTAAGTATATAATTTATAACATAAGTTATATTCTAGGAAAAATAAATGAAAAAGGTTTTGGGAATAAAATAATTTAAATAGTAAACTATTTTTTACATCATAAATATGCTGCTCAGGTTAATTTTACCTAAGGAGTTGTTTTTTTCAGAATACGTGAATTATGGGGAATTAATACTGTAAATATATTATTTAAAATGTAAACCCTTTATTCCTAGTAGTTTTTAGAAACCTATATAATAACTCCCTTTCCTTTATTTGTGAATATTACTCCCTTGAACCCTAGGTATCCTTCTAAATTATATTGGATGATATCTACTCCTCTAAGTTCCTCTGTTCAGCACTCGACTGTCAACTTTGTTGTGCTACTTATCTTTGGGTAAGAATGACCTTTCTACCTCTTCATTTCTATGGGTTTCCCCTAGTAGAATTGGGAAAATTTATTGGATATATGGTAATTTGATGATGATTTTTATTTTATTCGTCCTAGATCTATTATGTGATAACCCTCCAGTAAACATCCCTTATATTGATTATGGTGTGGTGTGTGAGTTCCTTAAAGTATGTTTTGATATCCTATCCACTGAATTTTTTTTATCAAATCAATTTTGAGAAGAGAGAATCATTTTTAGGGACATAGTTGTTGTCTCTACATTCCATCTGATGTTGGTGGATCCCATTGTGGGTAGTGTTTGACCCAAGTTTTAGGTGGGTGGTTCTTCCTCTAGCCTATGTTATGTTAACCTTTGATTGATCTTATTTTACTAAATTATTTTCTAAATAATTGGAATGATAATTTATTGTAAATTATAGGGTGTAAATGGTTTTTTATAAAATATGGTTTTCCACATGTTTTGGAAAAAGAAATATGACTTTTAATCATTATGAAATGAATTTTGAAATAGGTTTTCAAAATAGGTTTTGATGGAACAAGGATATTTTAAATAGTGTTTTTAAATGTGTAATACCTCTTGAAATAATTCAAAATGATGCACATGGGGGCTTTGGGTACTTAGGTGAAATTTTTCGTATTGGGGTTCATCTTTTTTTTTATAGGTTCATTCACTTTATGGAATGTTCTCTTGTTTTGAGAGGGAGATGAATTTGGATATAGGACATGGATTCACATTGTTAGATATTACACTTTTTAGGTTGTTCCTATGTTTTCTATACATTGATATATGGTTATATGGACTTTTAGTGCACACTGGTCATGATTTAGTTTCAAGTGACCAAAATAACATGATCATAATATTATCCTTAGAGAATCATGGGGCTTTAAATTTATACTATTTTGAAGTTCTTGTACCTATTTTTGATAAAAATGGAAGTGGTTTTTGGATTAAACATTGAAACTATTTCTATCTATATTATTTTGTAATTGTGGAAAAAGGAAAATATTTTACCATGATTTTGATATATAACTACTGGTTATCAAGCCATATTATTGTAAATTTGATAATTTTGGGATTTTTGTACAAATATTTGTTATGGAAAACTGGGGTGGGATACCACTAAGACTATTTATCACACACCTTAAACACCCCCTTGGTGGTGTATACACCTAGTATTGTATTTTGATGTAGGAAATGGAAATTCACCATAGTGAGGTTGTAAGTTTTATGTCAGCTAATTATGGGTAGCTGGTGGTGAGATGGTGGGATGTTTCCCATATTATCACATGGAGTATTTGGTTCTTCTTTTTTCGATCCTTTTTAGTATAAAATGTTCTTTGGGTTTGATATGGATTATGTTTTATATCAATACCATTTTTCTTGGGTTAAAGAATATACCACTTTTAGTTTTCTTCCACAATTTCTTTATATTGTCTATATAATTCACATATCTTATTTCGGGTTAAGGGAGACCATTTCCTTTGGCATTTTCTGATTTTCATGTTCTTTTCTATGACCTATTGAAATCGGGAACGCACTTCGGGTATGTGACGAATTAGTTTGGGGGATAGTTTCTAAGGTAAACCAAGGTCTATTCATTATAATGTGGTTGAAACTAGTATAGAAAACAATAGTGATTTGACATAAGAATCAGGGTTTTCTATATACAATCATCAATGTGGTATCAAATAAAAAATTAATCTATTTTGGGATGTTTTGATTGATTTAAAATAATGTTTATGAACCCACACTCAACTACATAAATTATAGCTTGACATTCAGTATTTATTAGGGTTTACATTCACCATTTATTGGGGTTGTATGAATTATAGATTTAAGAAGAAACATTTCTTTTCTGTTAGCCTGTTCTTTTTTATATCCCCCCTCAATGGATTCCTTCCATATATCATCATTATTGTAATGAAAATAATCTACAATTAGTCTCAAAACCAATTGATGTTTGATTCAAATTGAAAATAAATACTTATTTAAATTTCATTTCCCCATGATTTATGTCTATCCTGACTTTAGAAACATCAAAGCCTTTATTGATGTTTTACAATCTTCATTTTCAATCTCTATTTATAAATAAAAAACACTAAATATGTGGGAATAAGTAAGGTTTTCCATTTATCTCTAGTTTTAGAACTGGGTATAAAACATCCTCTCAACCTATCAACTCCATCCTTTAAAACTCTAAATTATCTTCTCTACTTCATGTTTTCATCAATCTTCACTTTTCAAATCTATTCACCTTGAAGTAGCATGGTTTTCTCTACTTTCTTAGGATTATTCTTATCTAAAAATGACTTATTTACTTGAGATGTTAATAAACTTTCACCCTTTTCATATTTCTTTACCTTTTATGATTCCTCTAATTTATGAAGCCTTATTATCAAAATATCATTAAAAATATTCTATTCCTTCCTTTTCCATATGAACTTCTTCTTTACAACATCAGATTTCGAACTTGAAATCAATATTTTTTTCTTATGTTTTTTCCAAATCCATATAACTTGGTTGTAATATCATCAACTACTTAGGAGTGTTTCCAACTAGATTTAACCTTCTGTACAATATTTCATTAGCCTTTTGGGTGCCTTTATTAAGAAATCTTTCAATAACATTCTTTACATTATTACTCCTCAAGTAACCCATATATATACTTTTATTTTTCCTGTATATATGGTATTGTAGACTACTCTTTAAAAAATCATCAGAGTGGGGGTGATTGGAACATACCATTAATCATCATATGTGTTACTAAACTTGTTATAATAAAAACAAAAATATTATAAAAAATCAAATATTTTTTAAAATATATTTCTTTGGTTCAATGAATTTCTTATAGAATATTTTATTTTATAATTATTTATTTTCCCCATTATTTTTTCCTTTTACTACTTATATAATTTAACATATTATGATAAAACACTATCAATATATGTCTAAGATTCCAAAAATACTAACACATTCAAAAAAATATCATTTTATTCATTTTAGGAAAAGATTGCATAGATTTTTGTATTTGATCACATTGTTGTTTTTGGTTGTTTGACCTATATTTTGAGATATGTTATAAGGTATGATATTCTTAGAAATTATCACATCCAACCATGAAGTTATGGGGGGTTTATAAATATTCTTTATTTCTCACATTTTAATAGAATTTGAATTTTATCTAGAACTTATTGATGAAATAGATTTAGAACTCACAACTTTATCAAGTTAGTTGGATATCATTCTCTATGAGCATGAGGTGGAAGATTCTCAAAATGTTATCAAACTATATTTACCACTAGTATGAATCCATTTAGGGAGAAATAAAACTCTAATACTTTTTTCATAATAGATCACTTCTCAATTCTTTACGAATATACAGCTTGTATTGTTTCCTGATCATTCAATTTTGTATCATGATCTAAGAACATCATGTCGAGGGAGTAATTATTAGCTAAAATTTCTATATAACTCTCTTAAAAATATATATTATACATTTAAACTTGATCTTGATGAAATTTTACACTATAATTTAGAGTTTTTAAAATATCTTTTATTCTTTTAGAATTTTATTACAATTTATATTCCTTGAAACCAAGTACAGCCTTGTGAGATTATTCCAAATAATGGAATCTATTTTCATTGATTTTACAAATAATTTATTTCTCATGAATACAATATTACATGTTCTATTTATTCATTGAAAATTTATCAGTACTGATCTGTAAGGATTTCTCCTTTTTCATTCTATGTTTAATGAGAGAGTTTCATTTTTGCAATTATTCTGCCAATGCCTTTTTCATTATATTTGAATTATGTACCAACTTTTATTTCTCATCATCTATGTACTAAATAAACCCAAAAACATGAGAAACAATATCAGTAGTAAAATTATTTAAATAAGGTACAACCTCACAATAGAGGTTATTAGTAATATTAATACATTTAGTCTCATCATAGATGAAACTTATTTCACGTAAGGAATTTTAATCAAAACAAATCATAAGAAAATACCATTCTAACTACCATTAGATATTAGTGATTCCTCCTTAACTATTTAATTCTATTTTATCTCCCTTTCCTATTTATTTCTCTAATTTTTTAATTCATTATCTAATATCTTAGATTCATTATTAACGAAAATAGAGATAGATTAATCCAACTGTGAATCCTATTCAAAAAAATCTTCAAATATACAATTCATCAACTCATATAAAAATAAAATGTTCATGTAAACTTAGATATGAACATATGGAATCTTGTTATGATACAATTTGAAATTCCTATAAGGATTAGTGAAGACACCTGAGGGATGGTGAGTAAGTTGTTGTTTATATTTACCAAAGTCCAATTTCTCTTTGAAAATTTTACCCCTTGGAATTTAAACATTTATTTTTTGTTATGATAGTTGAATAATTTTTTGAATATTCTAGTAATTGACACCAAATTAAATAAAATTAAATTAATTAAAATATTTATGTGGTATTTAAAAAAAAATTACACTAAGGCCTACTCATTACCTTGATAGGTGTTTTACCCAAATCAAGGATTATCCATTATAATCAATCACTAACTACAATGGTTTGTTATTATCACACTTACATAGTATCTCATCATGTATACAATTACATTCATTACACATGAAATCCACATGCTCAATTTTACACTAAATTCACAACTTTTCGTTGTGTTTTCCTTGTATACGCTAAGTCACACAAGTTCCATAACATCCCACAGTGTGTACAAAATTATTGTATTTACACCTATTTCTTGAAGTATATCACTTATTAGGATAGGGGTGTCTTTTCATCGTCAAAATGGATATGCTTACTATCAACATAATTTTTTTAAATTCCAAGATATCTTGTAACATCCCAGGTAAAAATAATAATTTTCATATTTATTAATATTTATGAATTAAATATTAATTTTACTTTAAATGGGATGCTATGCTCGATGGTGTACCCAATACGCAACAACGAGTTTCTTGGGAATCTTACGTTGCACTCTAATAATAAAATAATATTATTTTAAATGGTAGTTAATGCCTAGCCGTTGTAATGGCAGAAATGAACAGAACTAACTACCAAATGATTATATATGTTTTTCAAATATTTTTACTTTTTACAATAAATGTTAGAGGATTAAAAATGCGAATGAATCCAATTTATGCGTAAACATTCTAATATTCTTTAAAAGGTCGATTAACCACCTTTTGATGGAGAACATCTTTTAAATACACTTTTTGACAATTTTATGTGTTATATTTGACAAAATAAAATTCTTCTTTAGAATCGGGACATCAAAATTTACTTTGTGTAGATTTTTGGTATTTTTCTGAAAAAGTTCAATTTTTAATGAATAGTGAAAATGTTGTATTTTAATTCAAAACCTCTTTTTAATCTAATTTATTTAAATGATTAGATTATCTTTTGAATTGGTTTTCAAGTGAAATTAGAATATATTTTTACCATTTAATCCAATAGTGGTTGATGGAATTAATTTCACTTTGAAATCGGACTTAAACTAGTGTCAATCTTTTGATACATTTTGTTTCATAAAAACACGCTATTTGTTTTGACAGTGGGAATTAATTATTAAATTAATTAATGCAACTTATATGTTTTGAATTTTGTAAAATAGACATCACTTTTGAATTCGGAATATCAAATATAGCTTAGGCTGAATTTTTGGTAATTTTCAAAAAACTTCAATTTTTGATGAATAGTGAAACCACTATGTGGTACTTATAAAAACTGATTTTTCGTTTAAATGAAATTTTTCCACTTCTATGTTTTGAATTTCAAAAATCCGACATACATGGTTGTCATTAAGAATTAAAATGTGGTTCAATGAGATTAAAATATTTTTTTGGTGAATAGTAACTTTTAAGTTCTTAATCGCGATTAGAGGTAATTAGTGCAATTTAAGGAAAAAATGATATTATAATAAAATGAAAATACCTTGACACATGTCCTACCCTTATTGTATGTGTCATGCCCGACCAAGACAATCCATGGGTCAACTTGGGGACCCCATGGAGCCACTTTGGTTGGGAAATGACATAAATAACTTTTTATTTAATGTTAAAGTAAAAATGACACACACATGAGGTGTTTTACTAAAAAATATTACATGGGGTTATACAAGTAATATTTTTGACTATAAATAGTAATTTGAAATCTAAAAATATTTCCTACATCGTAGTATTTTTTTTATAATTTTTAGTCATTAAATAAATTAAATTATATATGACATCATGATGATGTAGTGATGACCTCATTATTTAACGATTTAAATAAAATGGAAAGATAATGTAACATATAAGGCCTACACATGTCCAAAACCTATTCGATGAGTGGATTTAAAACCCTCATCACCATATCCTAGAAATACATCAATGTGGGACCTTTAAAATCCAAAACTCTTTTGAAAATAAAGTAACATTTTGTAACTTTACAAGAGTGCCCCTCCTCTCCTCTTATAAAAGGCCCCCACCTCTACCTCCTTACCCACACTCCCAAAGACTTTGGCTCGGCCAAACCCTGCCCATTTTGTTGCTCCACTTCCCTCTCTTACTCCTTCAAGCCTCACTTTGGGCAGAATTCTTCCCAAGGAAGCCTTTGAGCTCAAACCAAAGGGAGTTACCCGATTTTAAGGTAATGTCTTCTTTTGAGTCCTTTTGTTTTATTTTGCTTCTCCAACCCGCTAAACTCTTTTTATTCATCTCTTTTGTAACAACTCCAATATATTCAATTTACTAGGATGTTGTTATAAGAATTATTCGAGCTACACTTACACACACCTACATCTAATGGTTAAAGAATATACTATTTCCGTGGATGGCGAATTTCTGCCTCCCGAAACGATGATTACTCAACATTCTTTTAACACCTTCAAAGGTGGCCATTAAGATGACACTATATTTATATATGATATATATAATATGTCTATGTTTTCCTTAAGATTCTGTATTTTTCATTTTGGGTATACCTTTATGGTTTCCATTATGGGTAAACGTGATATCTTCATTTAAGGAAGTGCGGACTACCGCCCCCTCAAAGTGATTTGATTCGTTAATGCCATATGTGGGACGTATAAAGGATGGATTTAAAGTTATTATATATGATGTCATACCGAAATTATAATATACCTCTATATAATTATTATTTCTTTCCATTAAAGTATGAGATAGAAATGAAAGTAGCGTTCATGCGTATGTACGGCTTACCGTCTCCATGAACGGTGCATTTCATTTCTTATCCCCAAATTTAATGTACTATTATAAGTACATATATATAATGGATATATATGATGTATGTTACATCTAAATGATTAATATAATTCTGGAATTAAAATATACATACCTCTCATTTAGTTTTAATTCCATTAATATGACATAGAAATGAAAGTAGCGTTCATGCGTACGTATGGCTTACCGTCTCCATGAACAGTGCATTTCATTTATTACCTCTAAATGATTATGTAATATTATAAATTCATTTATATACTGGATATATATGATATATATGATATCTACATCATGATTATAACTCTGGATATAATGGATACATGAACACCTTGTAATTATAGAGAGCATATTTTTGACTCAAGTACCAATGATCGTTAAAATGACCGTTAATAACTTAAATAATTACATAGTGTTCTTGACATGGTAATAAGTGATATAAAAGGAATAATGAACTTGAAAAAGGTTCTTAAGCAAGTATAAATTATCTTAAGTTTATTATTCAGGACGTTAAAGAACGATCGAGTCAAGTCGGACCCGAGGTAAAGGACTTCGTCTCAATCTCCTTTCATTGAGGCATATTTCGTTTTATACACAACTTTCTTTTATACGGTGTATAAACCCCTTTGACTTTTACTTTTATAAAAAAGGAATCTTTTTCTACGAAGCGTTTTACAAAATGACAAAAAAGAATGTTTCTTTTAACGTACGCGGTGACAACGACCTTTTCCGCCGCCGCGAGTATTATTTGGTCTTTGGCATCCTCAACAAGCCGTAATGTTTCTTAAAAAGAAATAAATACCATATACTCTTTTATGTATTTGGGTATTGAAAATGGTTTTTATAATGGATTTGTTATGTCAATATATTTGGGTGAATATATTGTGATCAAAGTGTGGAAATGTTTTCTTTCCATTATGTTTGCTTTATGTCTTATGATTTTATAATGGTACTTGGACATTTTGACGGGTGGTTACGTGATGAACCATATGACGGGTGGTGCCGTGAATACCAGGATGGGTGGTTACGTTATAACCTCCAATGCATTGGGTATGGAAGTCAGTCGTATGCCTATTTCATTAAGTATGTATGGAAGTTGGCCGTATGGCTATTCCATTAAGTGATATGTCTGGAAGTCGACCGAATGGTTATTCTACTTAAGTATGTTTATGTCCCAAGTTACCATTATATATGTGATTTGTTTATTATATGGGTTTTATGGTAATCCTTTGGTTACAAAAAGGTAAGTAATGATATTTTATTCAGTGAAGAGTTTTTACTACTTCATGAAGGTGAAGGTATTACTTCGATAAAGTATACATGGTTTACTTGATGTTTGAAAAACTAACAGTTTTCATTCTTTGTGTATCCCTTACTGAGCTTTTTATGCTCACCCCAAGTTTTTTTGAAATGTTTTTCACAGGACGTAATGTGGAATAGGGTCAAGGATGGGATCAAGGGAAAGTCATGCTATATAAAACATTGAACTAGACATGTTTCTTTTTAAGAGTTTTTTTTTATTTTATCGAATCTTAGTAGAAGTGTCTACTTTGTAATCTTTTGAGATGTAATAGTTATGTCCTAATTCTCTAAAACTCTAAACCTGAAAAGATCCTCAATGTGAATTATTCATTTAATTCAAGATTAAGTAAGGTTTAAGGCTGGGGCCTTATATATCTTTAATTTATTTGAACATATAACTCAGTCCCTATTTCATATTAACTTCACATATTTTCTAAAATGAATACACCTGGATTTATGACCTCAGTATGATCTCCTATGATCTTCATAAATCTAGCATCTCCTCAATATCTAAAAGGCTTGACACAAATGGATAACAAAAATACATAGCAGGTCAGTCAATCTATGGATTCATATTTCTTCAAGTCAAAACTTAAACACACTAAAATATTCACATAGTGATGGTCAACTACTTCTTATTTCTCCAGTTTTGATACACAGATGTTCTTAACATCAATGTAGTATCATCATTATATTCAAATTATCCTTAAAAAGTTCCAATATGTTCTTTCTCATATCACATGATTCGTTTTATAGGTTCTACAACATATCTTCAATTTACATTTTTTATTTTTTTATATAAGTCATTAACAAATATACTCTATACTTAAAATGTAGATAATCCCACAAAATTTACTGTCTATGGTCACTTTTTCACTTTTTCTCAATTTTTCTATATGTGGTGTTTTCTCCCATGATCTCACATTTCATTTTCTTAACAATGGATGTCTCTGATAGAAACAAAATCCAACGTATATTCCAAATAATTCCAATAATATGCTCATGTTCCATCTCATATTTCTCAAAAAAATCTCCACTTTAATCCATAACTCAAAAAATATTTATCATTGTTGTCTTTAACACATAAAACATCTCCAGTTGTGAATAAACTGAAATTCCTACAATGTGAGAGCCTATAAACTTGTATTTGAACCACTAGCTTCTAGATATAACATAATATAAATACACACCTCTAAATCCTCTAACATAGTTACAAAAAGAATCACAATCATTATTTTTTATATTTAGAACCGTGAATCTCAAATAAGACATCATCATACTTAATTGATCTATAATTTTATCTTCTAATTTGATATATTACTTATAAATTCATCTGTATTTTATCTCTCTTTTATAAATGAATCAATTTGAGTCTCAAAATTTTATGACGGTTTGAACATTGAAATTTGAATCAAGAAACTACTAAATCAATTCAACGTGATTCTATAATTTGCACACCTAATCAAAATTTAAATCCTCTGTAGAATATTCTATCTTTGATCCTATACTAAAAAATTGAGGATCTATTTCTCAAAATGTTATAGTTTTTATCCCAAATGTTTTTTGATGTTTTGATCCATGAAAAATAGTCCAAGAATCATCCTAATAGTTTTCTTCTTCGACAATTTAATGTTGAAATTTCATTTTTCATCCAGTAAAAATAATCAAATTTATCTATGTGAGGAATATTATGTCGGCTAGTTCCTCTAGAGATGATTCTTGTATAGGCTAGATTTGTGCTTATGCATCCATGTCCCCATGATACAAAATTATTATATGGATATGCATTATGTTTATGTAAGAAGGATCCATGCTTATGTAGAGTTATCCTTCAACATACTATGATTATTATAATATAATATTGTGTTTATACATATACTAGATTATGCTTCTTCACATATCAAATTGGATCATATGATGGTTATTGAACACTGCATTGATGCTTACACGGATCCTTTTTCTCTGAGATGATGCATAAGAAAAATCACATACTTAGCCAAATTTCATCTCTAGACTCTAAAATCTATAATTATTCCGAATAAAGTCCAAAATCACATTGGCTTATCTCATGGCCTCTTTAATCACTTCAAAATCACCTTACGACACTTTGAAATTTTATCAACCCTTCTTAAACACTTTAGCTCAACTCCCAACCACTCTTCCAGTATATTAATACTCAAGTTTGAGTATTTTCATATGCTTCCCTGAAATTTAATTAAACCTTCAAAACTAGTCCTCAAAACCATTATCCATGTGTTAATTAATGCTAAAATTAGTATTCACAATGTATAGTATTCCTTGGATGGTTTCCTCATTCAACTAGATTTTAAAATCCATTTATAATAGGTCTTCATTCTGTTTATTTCATCTAGCACTACACACCTCTATAACTTATAATAGAATCCACGTTCACACAGATAGCCCCTATCTTAGACTTGAGTAACATAAAATTCAATCAAATTATGTATAGAGGATTCACATATATATTCCAACGTTCAATCTTGTTTGATCGTATTTTTTGGAAAGAACTTCTGATATTCATGTAATGGGTAGATTCTCAATACATCACCCAAAACTCCATGACCATGAAAACATTACTATTGACATGATTTATTAACAACAAACACAATCACAGATGAAAAGGAACTTCATTGGGAAAAATTATTATGGCATGGAGATTTAAATAAAAATAGAGATTAGATAATGTTCCCAACTAGTTATTATGAACATTATTTTAAATCCCAAAAAAAGGTAAATAATATAAATGCAATTCATGTGAATAATACTTCATGAATAATTTGAAATAAATTTTGACGTTGTGCTAGTTTGGGGGTAAATTTTACTTTTATTTTATCATTATAAAGGACTTTCCACACGGGGTGGCCTCACCTCAAATATTTAGCATACTAACTTTCCAAAAAATATTGATGTCACAGTTTAGGACTTTGAAAGAGAGTAGGTCAAGGACTCTAGAGATAGACAGAAGGGCATCCATGAAAGGAAGGATTACTCCTCATTGACTCCTCCAATGGAGACTCATTCAGTAAAGAAAGAAAAGCAGATGAATAGCCAAGGTATGTCAAGTTATATGCCTGAGAAATCCTTGGAATTGCTCATGGTCTCAGAAGATAAAGGGGCCAGAAATATTTTATCCCTCAATGAAACTGAAGAAGAAGCCACTAAAATGATGGTAATATCTTTTAGGATGAACCTAAATGGGGAGAAATGTACCCAGATCAATTAGAAGTACCTGATCTTGGTTGGGGGATTCAACAATAGGAAGCTCAGCCTTGAGGAGTACATCCAGTTCAGGGACAAGAAAGACTTTTAGTTCGAAGATCTTATAATTGATGATCTAGAGACATAGGTAAACATTATCTCTTTAAAATTATTTAGGGAGTTTAACTCTAGCAGGCTTAAATTTTCCTTCAATTATTTTGGTATCTCCTTTTCTGGTTGAACTCGGGTTTCTCACTTTTTCCTTAGAAGTGTTTGATAAATAAAAATTTAATTTTTAGTCAATCCCATGAATTTCAAAAAGGAAGTGACTATAGGATCAAGACTTACATTAAATATTGGGAGATTATTCCCTAGAATGATTAGAGTAATGATTCATACCAAATTCAAATCAAATACATGTAGTAACCCATTTTTATTTTGAACATGCGAACATATAACTAAAACCACACACGGTTTTACACTAGATATCGCAACCCCAACCTGAAAAAATAAAATAATAAATAAAACTATATAAAAATTATTATATATATTTATCCATAATAATGAAAAATAAATGAAAAAATAAATCCACATTTTTTGATACATATTCATCAAAAATAAATAGTTAAAATAGACTATGTCTTAATTGAACACCACATGAAGAACACACCCACCTCCAAAATCTATAAAACCACCACAAATACCAAAATTCATCTCTTATTTCAAAAAATTTACTTTAATATAAAATTGTTTATACCCATGCACACAGGAAAACACAACATGTTATAGGTAGAGGTATGTATTGCGACTAAAGTATATCCCCTCTATCTTAAACTCTCCTAACTGTTTTGATAAACATGGATGAAAATAAAAGTGTTTGTGGTGAGTAACACTCAACCCAACCCATGATATAAGAAAAATAAATTAATTATTAAATAAATTCAAAGACTAAATAAACATAATATAAGATAGAATCATAAATATAATATTTTTTCTTGGTGTCACTAAACTCATCATACTTAAATTATAGTTACTTTATTTCCTCAACATGTTATCAATGACTATTCATGGGTATATATCAGAATAGTTTCATTTTGAGATCTAAGAGTATTAAAATTATAATATATGTAAACTTCCTTGTCCATAGACATACCTCAACAATCCCCTATGATAATAACAAACTCATATGATAAATATGACTATATATATAAGTTATATGGGAGTGCATGCACCAATCTCATGTAGTCAAAATCACAAAAAACAATTGTACCATGTTTCAACTACACATGAAGGTGATCCACTATTCTGATGAAAAAACATATAAGGGGGGTCCAATTGAATGATAGTTATAACATTTTTATCCAATTTCTAAACAAGAAAAAACTCAAAATTCATGCAACGAAAAATATGAAAAAAATATATTATAATTGATCTTATCACAAATGAATTATTTCTCAACTTACCACCTAAAACCCAAGGTATAATAAATAAAATTAAATCCTAAAAAACAAGAAAAAGAAGCTACCATGAACTTATAAAAATACAAAAATCATAATGTATAATTAAAATCCAATTAAATACTCAAAACATGGATTAATATTCCAACAAAATAAAGATAAATCTAACTTTCATTATAAGGCTATATCACTTATAATGTAAATCCAATGCTAATTTTTCAAAGGTATGAACCTATAATACCTTCCCCTCTAGAGTAAAATCATAATTTATAGATCAACAAAAAAAATTTAAATACCATTCTTAGTTTCTATAAAATCCACAACCAAACCCAAGAGGTTTGAAATAAAAAGAAATCAAAAATAAGGAAACATAAGAATAAAAGGTTTGAATATATGATTTACTAAAAATTAAAACTAACCAATTCAAACCCCTGGGTGGGATATACATTTTTTCAACATGGTTTATAACTATGTAGCTTAAGTATACACATCACTTGGATCAACCTGTATGGTTTACAAAAAATGAAATTTTACTCTACACTATAAATCATAATGAAAGATAAAACAATTTATTAGTCACTAAATATCCCTTTAAACTCTTCTAAAATCCTTTTTCCAACTTACTGTTCCCATTTTATATAATCTAGGACCTTTGAAATGAATATAAACTCAATTTATCTGTTTGTATAACTAATAATAAAATTTAATGTTTTTCTTCCTTAAAACACATCATCATCCATCTAAATACCATCTTGGTCCCTTATATAAACCTAATTCTAAACCATTACATTTTATATACCAACTAATTACAAAGTACACACTTCTAATGAATTTTGAATACTCATAACTTTTAAAAACCCCCATTTCAGCTAATATTGAACCAAAAAAATGAAGGAAATAAATATATATCTGCTACTCTTGAATAGTTACCCTTAATGGATTTTTTATCCCTTACAAATAAAATAAAATTCTATACCTTCAAGGGTTATCTAAAATAAACACAAACTAAACATTCTCACCCTAAAATTCTGAACAAAACCTTATCCATAATCAAATAATAATCATATGAGAAACCAAGAACTAACACCATAGCTTACACTTCCATTTATTTTAGAAACCCAAATTGAACCCAAGTTACTATCATAGAGTCACATAGCCATTATTTTATAAGAAAATAAAAATGAAGTTATAATGTATAAAAATAAACATTTTTAATCCAACTGGAAAAATCAATCCAAAAAAAACATTGAATCTCATTTCCATTATTATATATATTTTAAAACATAATATTTAATATTTAATATTATTTTAAATATTTAAATAATATTTACTAAGTTTCTAATAATTCGTACTCAAGAAATTTAGAACTAACTCATACCATTGTATAACCCTCACCTGGATAATTAAGTCACCACATGATTAACTATTTAACTTATCATAATGCATTCACTCAAGTGAAATTTAATTAGAATGATTTTATTTCACTTCAAAGGAAACCAATATATACTTCCAATAACCAAAAAATAATCCAAAGATAATAAGTTAACTAGTAGGCTACCCATTCATTATATATTAATCATAAGTTATCAGAATAGTAAATTCATCCTATCTCGATCACTTTTATAATAAAATCCACATGTATCTAGGTCATAAGGTTAATTTCATGAAACATATGAAGTCTTATGAATTTAATAAAAAACTTATTTGTAAAATCACCCAAAATTATATTAAATCATGGAAATACTCACCCAAATACAAATTGCAATCAATACCTATTCAATAATGTGTTTTCAAATCAACTTGAACATCCCAATCCATTATAAAAAAATCCCCATGATTATGGATTGTTTATCTCTCCAATTAAACCATTATTCCAAAATCACCGTTAATAATCATGGCTAAATATAAAAATTAATAAATAAAATGAGAAAATGAGAATAAGAAATAAGATTTTTAGACCTGATCTGGAAAAAACCTACAAAAATTCCCTCCATGTTCGTTGATCATATGGAAACCATGTGATTTTTACCTAGGAAAGAAAGGGGTAAATGGGAAAATGTATAGAGAAACTATTAAATAAAAAACATACATTAATTATTTCATGATTTTTCTACAAATTTTTTCAAATCATGCACACTAACCAAGAAGAGATACTACCTATCTCAAAACACATTGTGTTCTTTAAGAACTATGGACCCTTACCATTTATGGTCTTGTGTCATGACCCGTCCTCGGGGCCCGTGCCGTGACTACCCCAAGCCCGCCTTCCATAGGCCAGGGGCTGGCGACTAGCACCAAGGCGTAAATCCCAGAAAAAAGGGAAGGCATTGCCTTTGAAAAGTAAACAAACACCACAGAGTAAGCAAGCGGAAAAGTAAATGGGCCAGTATACAAACCCAAACTGAAAGTAAATTACAACTCGAAAGGGAAAACAACAACTGTAAAGTAAAAGCCGCTGCACTGAGCTGTCCACTGGAAATCCCACCTGAAGGGTGGGTACAGATAGCTCCACTGCTCCTCGGGTCCCTCCGTCCACTCCGAGCACGTCTCGCCCAGTGGTACACCTCCTGGTACCGTCCTGCTCAGCAAGCCTCAACTATGATCAACGATGTCCGTAGTCTGCAACCAACACAGCGTAGTGCGGGCATAGCCCGTGCAGGGGTGAGTATAAGCTACTCATTAGGGACCCCGAGACCCCCGAAGGTCTCCCAAAATCCACAGAGGATAAAACACAAAAGAAAGATACAATCATGAAGTAACAACCAACACTGCTTAGGTATATGCCCATACATATACATAAGTCATCAATTCCAATACGCTCCAACCTCCAAGCCCAAGTACAACTCAGTCCACACAGGAAAGTATTCGTATTCCACACAGGAAAGCAGAACGAAATCCACACAGGAAAGCAACAAGATTCAGCTCACACAGGTATACATCATCGATAAGGTGAAAGAGATGATCAGACATAGATACTGAAACATCTAAGCTGGGACCCACATAGGATACAAGACCATACATCCTCATTGTTTCATTTATGCTGGGACCCACATAGGATACAGGACCAGCACGGCTGGGACCCACATAGGATACAAGACCAGCACTGAGTCATCTAAACTGGGACCCACATAGGATACAAGACCATCACTCTTCATTGATTCATCTATACTGGGACCCACATAGGATACAAGACCAGTATTGAATCATATAAGCTGGGACCCACATAGGATACAAGACCAGCACAGCTTGGACCCACATAGAATACAAGACCAGCTGTCTTCATTGATTCATCTATACTGGGACCCACATAGGATACAAGACCAGTATTAAATCATCTAAGCTGGGACCCACATAGGATACAAGACCAGCATAGCTAGGACCCACATAGGATACAAGACCAGCTGTCTTCATTAATTCATCTATACTGGGACCCACATAGGATACAAGACCAGTTGTCTTCATCGTCGCAGTCCACTGAGGATCCCTGCACAATCATCGTCGTCACAGTAGCAGTCGCAGCCAGCACTAGGGTTCCCGCACACAGCAAGCTCTTTCGGGAGGGTCTGCTCCACGAGCCGAGAGGCTGATACATCAACTGTCACAAAGTCCAGAGTTGATGTATCGAAAAGTTCTGTATCGCCAACAGGAACTCAACGCAACAGACGGCGCGTCGATCGGACGCCCGGTCTGAGAGTTATTGGCTTTTTCGTCCCAGGGGCCCGGTTGGTTTTTAAGGAAAAACCAACCCAACCGTACTCCACCTGCATCCAAACCTCGGGCGTAGAATGCCAAAATATCCGTCTCACTAAGAGGAACTCAACAAAGCTGACGGCACGTCAATCGGATGTCCGTAGCTCAAGATATGAGCGTTTCCGCTCCGAGGGCCTGGTCGGTTTCGTGTACGAACCAACCCGGCCGAACTCAAAGTATTCCGAAACTTTGAGTGCGATATACCGAATCGACCGTCTCGATCTAAGGATCGGATCGCCGCTGACGGTTCATAAATCGGAGGTCCGTAGCTCATGTTATGGTAAAAAGACCGAAGCCCGTCTGAAACCGGGGGTCTGGGCCCGGTCCGGCCAGGCCCAGTACCCCTGGGGCTGGCCCGAACCGGGTCGACCCGGTTCGGGTCCGGGTCCGGCCCGATGTGGGGTGGCCCGGCCCGGCGCGGGGCGGCCCGGCCCAGCACGGCCGGTCCGCGGGTCACTGCCCGCGCGCAGCACGCTCGGCCAAAAGGGTCGAGCAGGAGGGGAACGGGGGGGCACAGCCCCCCGTGTTTTCTTTTGAAACAACGGCCTCCCCACATGGGGGGGGGGGGCGCTCCAAGTCACCGGGGGTTCAACCCTCGGGTTTTGTGGATCTCGGTCAGCCTTAGGCCGGCCGTTTTCCTTTTACACGCGGGACCCGCGGGTCCCGCCTCCTAACCCTTCCGCCGCGGCCGGCCGTCACGGCCGGCCGCCTTCCATCCTTCTGCCGCAGCCCGATGGCCGCGGCTATTCTGATCTCTGGCGGCCGGCGAGGCCGGCCCCCTCTGGCTGCTCCGCCGTGGCCGTACGGCCGCGGCTCTTCTTTATCCGCTGGCGGCCGGTTTTCTGGCCGCCCCTTCCAGCTCTGCCGCGGCTCAAGCCGCGGCCCTTGTTCGATTGGCACAGCGCGACGGTGTCGCGCCTCTCCACCGTAGCCCGACTCCGGCCATGGTCTCTACGACTACCTTCGACGCGACGTGACGGCATTGCTTCCTTGAAATCTTTCCACGGCGCGACAGCACCGCGCAATAATTGTCGTGCGATTTCCGCGTGGTGCGACGGCACCACGCCATCTCGTTCCATCCGCAAGAAACAATCAAGAACAAGGAGGGGGGTTCGGCCGTGTTCGTGCGGTCCGGCCCCCCTCGCGTTATTTGCTAATAATTGAACAAATTCCACGAAGAAATAAACACGGGTAAAAATTCATGAACAAAGAATAAAATAAACCCCTACCTCGGTTTCAAGAACGATGATCGTCAACGACCCGCGGAAGACGAGCGTCGCGGTGGTCGGCGTCGCAGAAGAAGGACGTCGATGTCGTGAAGCGAGGATTCGAATCTCTTTGACGGCGATTTCGTCGCGGGAAACCGTCATGGAAGAGATGACGCGGAAGAAGTACGTCGTCGGTGTCGCGGGTATGGCGTCACGGAAGACGGTTCCCGAGAACGTGGCGTTCTTTGTCGATGCTCGAAGGTTCTTCGCGTTCTTCGTCAAAGTTTGAAGAAGAAGAAGAAAGAGCTCTCCAATCCTCTCAAGAGAAAAGGAAACCAACCCAAAATAATAAAATAATCTTAAGCTTATTTTATTACACAACCTTCCTCTTAGAATTTCAAAGGTTTGAAATTCAAATTAACCCTCCTCAATTAATTAAGCCAAGTTGTCAAACATTAATTGAAATGTGTTAAAGGGGAGTTTTTGAGAGAAGTTGAGGATTTGGGGTTCGTGTGGGCCCCACCACACTTAATCCTCCCAAGGGAGGTTAAGTGGTTGTGGGTCCCACCCCCAACTCCCTTTGGGAGGTTTTAAAAAAACAACAAGTTAAAATAAAAATTTGTATTCCACAAATTTTATTTAACTTATTCTAAAAACCCAAAAACTAACTTTCAACCCGCAATAAACGCAACCTCGGAAAAGGTCCCATTAAGCGAATATCAGCGCTGCGAGTTCATCAGTACCCTCGGAATTTGATTCCGGGCACTAGTTCAAAAGTTAAAAATCCCCGCTCGTTCGTTCACTGAACGTACCCGATCCAAACTTCGGAAATTGATTCCGGGCACTCCGGGCCTCGGAATCAGGTGCTGTCAGAAACCGCGCTCTTGTAAAATTTCAAAGAAAATTAAGAAAAAATTTCCCTTGAATTTTACGGGTCTTTACATTACTCCCACCTCAGGGCTTTACGTCCCCGTAAAGATACATCAAAAACTAGGGAAACAAATGAGGGTACTGAGCATGCATCTGAGCCTCCCGCTCCCAAGTTCTCTCCTGGAGATTCCCGTGCTGCCATCTGATGCGCACTAGAGGAATCGACCGTCCATGTAGGACCAACTCCTTTCGATCCTCGATCTCCACTGGGACCTCCGTAAAAGTCGCCCCATCATCAACGTCAAACTTCCCATGGTCAATGATGTGCGTCGGGTCGTGCACGTATCTCCTCAGCTGAGATACGTGGAAGACGTCGTACAACCGGTGCAACTGAGGTGGTAGAGCCAGGCGATAAGCCAACTCGCCAATCCTGCTGAGGACCTGGAAGGGTCCGATGAAGCGCGGAGATAACTTGCCGCCTCATCCAAATCTCTGTATACCACGTCGAGGTGAGACTCACAAGAAGACGTGGTCGCCATCCTCGAACTCTAGTGGCCTCTGCCTCTTGTCAGCATATGACTTATGTCGGCTCTGAGCTGTAATCATCCGCGCCTGGATGACCTGGACCATCTCAGTCGTGGCCTGGACCATCTCTAGCTCCACAAGAGCTGCTAAGATTTCTTCTTTGCCGATAAGAGAAAACCGGTCTCATCCCTTGGATGAACCACGTTCTTTGACTAATATATTCAATCCTGACATGGATGATACTAATCCATACCAAGGATGATGTCGTAAGGCCTCGACGCTACTACCAAGAGATCCAACCGTTACTCTTGCCTCCAAGGGTTAAGTCACACTGTCGGCTTCAGTGTGTGGTAACTGGGTCTCCTCCAGTAGATGTCTCACAAGTGAGGATCAATTCAACAGTCAAAACTGGAACCTCTTAGTAACAACACAAAAGAGGACAGGAAAGAAAACATCTCAAAGGTATGCGTCTTTTATTATTGCAGCTCATAATACAAAGACGCTACACAATAGAAACAAGGAACTATAAGTACAAAAGACGTATCCACTAGTTCTGCTCCTGTCCATTTGCTCCCAGAGTTCCATGATCGAAGGCCTCAGCTACCTGAAGCTGAGCTCTCCCATGTCCACCAACTCCCTGCGGTCGGGGCGGACCTCCTGGTGGTGGTGGTGGCAACACCTCGAAGTGTCGCCCACCATCTGCTGCTCGGCCGCCTCCTCTGCCTCGTCCGCCTACACTCTGCGGACCTCTATGGCCGAACCTCTGTCTGGGAGGTCCCTCTACCACCTGTTGCTCATCTGTAGGACGAGTCAGGCAGTCTCGAGCCATGTGACCTTGTCCGCCGCATGTGTAGCAATGCCTGTCCCTCGTGTAGCTGGCTCTCCTTCGTGTGCCCCACACAACCGAATCTTCATCCAGTGTCTGCCCATCTGATGGTCTGGCCCGTTTGGACCTCTGCATCACCTGTCTACTGCCAACTACAGAAGACCCTGCTACGGGCCGTCCTGCGGAGGGCCCTGTCCCTAGAGCCTGCTCGGTGAGAAAACATTCCACTAGAAGAGCTCTCTCCAACACCTCTGCCTGCGTTGGAATGTTGAGGGAGATCATCGAAGCCCTGATCTCATGCCTCAGTCCCTGCTCGAAGGTCCAGGCCCGGAAGAACGGGTCCCGTACCATATCTGTGGAGTAGCGCGAGAGATCAGTAAATCTCGCTGAGTACTGGGCTACTATCATGCTGCCCTACCGCAGCTGAAGAAGCTCCTAGATATGCACCGCACGAAGGGTGTATGGGATGAACTCCGAGCGGAAGAGGATCTCGAAGTCCGTCCAAAGTAGAGATGCCTCATCGTGCACCTGGAGATCAGGCTCCACCATCGGCCCGCTGCTGCGTGCAGTAGGCTCGCAGTGAGGATCACCATGAGGTCTGATGGTGTCCTCACTAGCCTGAAAACTCATATGACCGCCTCCAGCCAGTCCTCTGCTGCCTGGGGGTCCGTCTCCCCACAAAACCTAGGCGGTCGCTGGCACTGAAACTCATGCAGCGCGCTAAGGCGACGTGCATTGTCAGCATCTGGGGCTGGTAGCATCGGTGGCTCGGCGGGTAAAGGTACCACCGGTGCCTCTGCTGACAAGGAGCCCTGCACCGAGGCCTCATCGCTCGGTGGGCTGTCGTCACGCTCGACTCTTGGAACCCTAGCTGGCTGCCATCGTGGGGCCATCCTGAATAGGAAACAGGTGCGCCATGGTCAGAACAGTATACCTGGTGAGCTAATATAAAGTAATCACAAAGAAAACTTTGAAACACACACGCAATCAATGTTTTCGTGCATTAAGTCGGAAATCAGAAGTCAGGGTCCCGGTGTACGGATACGTCAGCCGCCGCACCAACACTGGACTCCCTGGACTGATAACCACACTCAATACGCTAAACATTATTACTTCACATAGAAAAGATCAGAGTTCGTAGTAGAACCGAACTCCTCTGATACCAATTTGTCACGACCCGTCCTCGGGGCCCGTGTCGTGACTACCCCAAGCCCGCCTTCCATAGGCCAGGGGCTGGCGACTAGTACCAAGGCGTAAATCCCAGAAAAAAGGGAAGGCATTGCCTTTGAAATGTAAACAAACACCACAGAGTAAGCAAGCGGAAAAGTAAACGGGCCAGTATACAAACCCAAACTGAAAGTAAAGTACAACTCGAAAGGGAAAACAGCAACTGTAAAGTAAAAGCCGCTACACCGAGCTGTCCACTGGAAATCCCACCTGAAGGGTGGGTACAGATAGCTCCACTGCTCCTCGGGTCCCGCCGTCCGATCCGAGCACGTCTCGCCCAGTGGTCCACCTCCTGGTACCGTCCTTCTCAGCAAGCCTCAACGACGATCAACGCTGTCCGTCGTCTGCAACCAACACAACGTAGTGCGGGCATAGCCCGTGCAGGGGTGAGTATAAGCTACTCAGTAGGGACCCCGAGACCCCCGAAGGTCTCCCAAAATCCACAGAGGATAAACCACAAAAGAAAGATACAATCATGAAGTATCAACCTACACTACTTAGGTATATGCCCATACATATACCTAAGTCATCAATTCCAATACGCTCCAACCTCCGAGCCCAAGTACAACTCAGTCCACACAGGAAAGTATTTGTATTCCACACAGGAAAGCAAAACGAAATCCACACAGGAAAGAAACCGGATTCAGCTCACACAGGTATACATCATCGATAAGGTGAAAGAGATGATCAGACATAGATACTGAAACATCTAAGCTGGGACCCACATAGGATACAAGACCAGTCGTCCTCATTGTTTCATTTATGCTGGGACCCAGATAGGATACAGGACCAGCACGGCTGGGACCCACATAGGATACAAGACCAGCACTGAGTCATCTATGCTGGTACCCACATAGGATACAAGACCAGCACTCTTCATTGATTCATCTATGCTGGGACCCACATAGGATACAAGACCAATATCGAATCATCTAAGCTGGGACCCACATAGGATACAAGACCAGCACAACTAGGACCCACATAGGATACAAGACCAGCTGTCTTCATTGATTCATCTATACTGGGACCCACATAGGATACAAGACCAGTATTGAATCATCTAATCTGGGACCCACATAGGATACAAGACCAGCACAGCTAGGACCCACATAGGATACAAGACCAGCTGTCTTCATTGATTCATCTATAATGGGACCCACATAGGATACAAGACCAGTATTGAATCATCTAAGATGGGACCCACATAGGATACAAGACCAGCACAGCTAGGACCCACATAGGATACAAGACCAGCTGTCTTCATCGTCGCAGTCCACTGAGGATCCCTGCACAATCGTCGTCGTCACAGTAGCAGTCGCAGCCAGCACTAGGGTTCCCGCACACAGCAAGCTCGTTCGGGAGGGTCTGCTCCACGAGCCGAGAGGCTGATACATCAACTGTCACAAATTCCAGAGTTGATGTATCCAAAAGTTCTGTATTGCCAACAGGAACTCAACGCAACAGACGGCGCGTCGATCGGACGCCCGGTCTGAGAGTTATTGGCTTTTTCGTCCCAGGGGCCCGGTTGGTTTTTAAGGCAAAATCAACCCGACCTTACTCCACCTGCGTCCAAACCTCAGGAGGAGTATGCCAAAATATCCGTCTCACTAAGAGGAACTCAACAAAGCTGACGGCACATCAATCGGACGTCCGTAGCTCAAGATATGAGCGTTTCCGCTCTGAGGGCCCGGTCGGTTTCATGTACGAACCAACCCGGCCGAACTCAAAGTATTCCGAAACTTTGAGTGCGATATACCGAATCGACCATCTCGATCCAAGGATCGCATCGCCGCTGACGATTCGTCAATCGGAGGTCCGTAGCTCAAGTTATGGGCAAAAGACCGAAGCCCGTCTGAAACCGGGGGTCTGGGCCCGGTCCGACCCGGCCCAGTACCCCTGGGGCTGGCCCGAACTGGGTCGACCCGGTTCGGGTCCGGGTCCGTCCCGGGGCGGCCCGGACCGGCGCGGGGCGGCCCGGACCTGTGCGGGGCGGCCCAGCCCGGCGCGGGGCGGCCCGGCCCGTCGCAGCCGGCCCGCGGGTCACCGCCCGCGCGCAACACGCTCGGCCAAAAGGGCCGAGCAGGAGGGGAACGGGGGGGCGCAGCCCCCCGTGTTTTCTTTTGAAACAACGGCCTCCCCATGTGGGGGGGGGGGGCGCTCCAAGTCACCGGGGGTTCAACCTCCGGGTTTTGTGGATCTCGGGTGGCCTCAGGCCGGCCGTTTTCCTATCACACACAGGACCCGCCTCCTAACACTTCCGCCGCGGCCGGCCGGCACGGCCGGCCGCCTTCCATCCTTCCGCCGCGGCCCGATGGCCGCGGCTCTTCTATTCTCCGGCGACCGGCGAGGCCGGCCGCCTCTGGCTGCTCCACCACGGCCCTACATGTTCTCCGGCGGCCGGCGAGGCCGGCCGCCTCTGGGTGCTCTGTCGCGGCCGTACGGCCGCGGCTCTTCTTTATCCACCGGCAGCCGGTTTTCCGGCCGCCCCTTCCAGCTCTGCCGCGGCTCAAGCCGCAGCCCTTGTTCGATTGGAAAGGCGCGACGGCGTCGCGCCTCTCCGCCGTGGCCCGACTCCAGCCACGGTCTCTAGGACTACCTTCGACGCGACGTGACGACATCGCTTCCTTGAAATCTTTCCACGGCGCCGCGCGACGGCGCCGCGCAATAATTGTCGTGCGATTTCCGAGTGGTGCGACGGCACCACGACATCTCGTTCCATCCGCAAGAAACAATCACGAACAAGGAGGGGGGTTCGGCCGTGTTCGTGCGGTCCGACCCCCCTCGTGTTATTTGCTAATAATTGAACAAATTCCACGAAGAAATAAACACGGGTAAAAATTCATGAACAAAGAATAAAATAAACCCCTACCTCGGTTTCAAGAACGATGATCATCAACGACCCGCGGAAGACGAGCGTCGCGGTGGTCGGCGTCGCGGAAGAAGGACGTCGATGTCGTGAAGCAAGGATTCGAAGCTCTTTGACGGCGATTTCATCGCGGGAAACCGTCGCGGAAGAGATGACGCAGAAGAAGTACGTCGTCGGTGTCGCGGGTATGGCGTCGCGGAAGACGGTTCCCGAGAACGTGGCGTTCTTCGTTGATGCTCGAAGGTTCTTCGCGTTCTTCATCAAATTTTGAAGAAGAAGAAGAAAGAGCTCTCCAAACCTCTCAAGAGCAAAGGAAACCAACCCAAAATAATAAAATAAGCTTAAGCTTATTTTATTACACAACCTTCCTCTTAGAATTTCAAAGTTTTGAAATTCAAATTAACCCTCCTCAATTAATTAAGCCAAGTTGTCAAACATTAATTGAAATGGGTTAAAGGGGAGTTTTTTAGAGAAGTTGAGGAGTTGGGGTTCGTGTGGGCCCCACCACAATTAATCCTCCCAAGGGAGGTTAAGTGGTTGTGGGTCCCACCCCCAACTCCCTTTGGGAGGTTTTAAAAAAAACAACAAGCTAAAATAAAAATTTGTATTCCACAAATTTTATTTAACTTATTCTAAAAACCCAAAAACTAACTTTCAACCCACAATAAACGCAACCTCGTAAAAGGCCCCCTTAAGCGAATATCGGCGCTACGAGTACATCGGTGCCCTCGGAATTTGATTCCGGGCACCGGTTCAAAAGTTATAAATCCCCGCTTGTTCGTTCACTGAACGTACCCGAGCCAAACTTCGGAAATTGATTTCGGGCACTCCGGGACTCGGAATCAGGTGCCGTCAGAAACCGCGCTCTTGTAAAATTCCAAAGAAAATTAAGAAAAAATTTCCCTTGAATTTTACGGGTCTTTACATCTCGAGCCTCAAAGTTATAATTATTTCACCTTCTAAATTCATCCAACACATTCTTACATTCATGTAACCAATCCTTAAAGTCATTTTATGCTTTTATAAACTTTAAATTATATCTAAATAATGATTTATCTTTCTTTAAAAACATGAAAATTTTTCTATGATTTAATTATCTTCATCTCCCATTTTATACATAAAACCAAATTTAACTAATTATGAAAATATTGGAGCCAAAATAATTTTAAACCTGAATGGGAAATTAAGTATAAGACATTTAATAACTTAACCACTTAGTATCATGTCAATAATTTTAAAAATTATCTCTCCTTATTGATATTTCTAAAAATATCTCATTTACCTCCAAAAATCCATTATCAAATATTAAGAATACCACAACCCATAATAAATTCCATTTCATCATGGTATTATCATTTTTATATCATTCCACCATAAACATTAACTATGAAAACATGAATCCAAAATCTTCTCAACTTATGGATCTTCCCACTATAAAGACTTACTTATCTTAAAACCAATCACTCTAAGGGTATCCTAAATTATCATATAATCAACTTGAATCAGAATAAAGAAAATGATTTTTAATAATTATTTTGATAGCCTCATTAAAAATAAAACTTTTAAAATTCAATGGGTCATTTTGATTATGTTTCTTAAATAAATCATAACAACCTAAAATCCACCACTCTTCAAATTTTCAACCATCTCTAAAATATTTTATACACTTAAGTCCACCATGATATTTTTCAATGATTTCTTTTTGAATCCATGTTTTTTAGTAAAAAACCCATGATATGTTTGACAAAAATAGATTCATATTAAAAATATTGGGGTTCCTTTTCAAAATATAATAAGTAAAAATACCATAAGTTTATGAAAAGTACCTAAATTTCATATCGATATTTTTAAAAAAATACTTGTCCCTATTTTTCATGAAAATACCATTTAAAAGACTAATTTTAAAATTTCAAATTTTATTTGAAAAAAGTATAGGTTCACCATACATTTTTCAAGAAATAAAATCATATACTCATGTTATTTTCCAAAAAAACAACATTCATAAACATCTCTAGATTCCCATCAAAGGTTTCTACTAGAAAACAAATTTAAAAGTTTAGAATATTAAAACACATTACCTTAGGTTAAAAAATGATAATAAATCATAAAAATTCTATATTCTTATACATTCCACTAAATAGTGCAAGAAAAATAAAAAAACCAATATTTTATAAATCCTTGTGAATTTAATTTTTTCCTTGTCCATACCATTATCATGATTTAAATTATAATAAATCACTCATACCTAGAGGTTGTGCTTGTGAAGAAAGTAATTCCCTATAAACTTGGTCTTTTAATCATGATTTTGTTATGTAGGAACACAAGTCATCTATATTCCAAGTATCATTAATTTATCTTTAACACTAACATGACTCATTACAAAACCAAAACATGATATAATAACATTTTAATCATTACGGGCATCAATCATGTATCCCCTTATGCTAAAGGTTTTGACTACCAATGAGGGGTTTACATTGGATAGACTACGCCCTCAAAAAAACAAAGGAAAAGGTCATATGGGGTTTCTATAAAATAAAGTAAACAAGTCACAAATGTATTTTGTACAACATAATAATAACTAAAAAAATACACAAATTCCCAATGGATCCTAAAACCTCAACATGTAACAAAATTAAAATGAAATTTTTTTATATAAAAATGAAAAAATATATTCATCTATAAAAATACCATTAAAATAAATAAACACATTTACTATACACATACATATAATATAAATAAAAAAGATCTTTTTTATAATAAATACCACTAATTAAACACATTAACCTCCTGATTATGAAACATCTTACCGGTTTGTGTAGATATAACTATATTGAGACTATCTTCCAATGATTTTTGAACTGGTACCTATTTTATTTTTTAGTTTTGGATCAAGAATTGGATGTTTTATATGAATTTGAGATAATTAAATGATGTTTTATGAGGTTTATTCTTGGGAGGAGGAAGTGCAGATAGAGTTTTGGGGGTTTGAGAGAAGGAAAATGTTGGGTGGTGGGTGCATCGGGAAAATTGGTACAAATATTAGTAGAACTAGGTATATAATGAGGATTCCATGGTAGATTCCCTTATATAGGGCCACCTTGTGGTCTTTGTTAGGAAATATGTACCTGATGGAGTACCAGTAGGCCAATCAAGGTAGACAGGGTTCCTAGTGCCACATTGTTTAGTTTTTTAATAGTAGGTTGGAATAGTCATTCAGACCTCCCTTATTTAAGACCCCCTTTGTGGTTCCTCTTATTCTAGACACTGGATATAAGGGTTTTATCCTCCCTTGCATCACTAATTCCCTTATCTTTCTCTTTTCATCTGTAAGTGTTAGAACTTTATTCATTGGTGTTTTTTGTAAAGTTATGGGCTCTTATTCCTAATCATGTCTTCTCCATTACATACAACTGATTTTGGTGGTATTATTTGATTTATTTTGATATTATTCCACTAAATAATAATGGAATAGACCTGATATGATAGGGGTTTTTATTAATATGCTTAAAGGAGGCCCCATGAGGATGAACCTAGTAGGTTACATGTAGTTTTGTTTGAGGAATATTGCTACCTTGATTTAAATTTTTTTCCACAAAATTAGAATTGAATTAATTAAATATTTGATATTGGATGTTAGGGAGTTTGTTATTGGTAGTCTTATGGATGTGTTGAGTGTAGTATGTACCTCATATCTTGAGGTTTCATTATCATCAGGTCATCTTGTGAGTTATTAATTGATTATTCCAAATAAAATTAATTATGAATTAATTGTTTTAATTAATTATAATGGTTTATAGTTAATTAAATTAATTTTTGATGTATTTAGGGCCTCATGTGAATGGATGAAGTATAATAAACTTTGAACTATCTTAATTGATCTTAGATTATACTATTTGAGACTTACTTTAGGTGATTAATCCATTTCGAGGTAGGTGGTCCTTAACATTTCATGATGTTTTATGCATTGTTCATGAAATTTTTGATATGTTGTGTCATATCCCATGTACTATTAACCATAAATTATATTAAATTTAATTTATTTGACTCATATGAGATTATTATGTACTTTTTGGAGTCTGAGGTATCCTCTAAATACTATTTTCAGGATATTTTTGTCAATAGCTAAAATATTGAATTAAACTATACTAGACTTTATACTCATGGACCCATAGGTCTTCTCTTGAGTAATACATTTTATGGAAATAATAATATCTCCAACAATGTATGATTCCAAAAATATAAGTACAATGGATAAAAAGAAAGAATAAAAATAAGAAAAAGAACATGAACACAAATATTTGCATGGTTTAGGAATAATCCTTACATCCACATAGAGGAAGAAAAAAAATCACTATATACAATAGCATATTACAGGTAAAAATAGCTATTAAAAAACCATATCATGAAATAATCTCATTAAGAAATGTTTTGTTTCAATAAACCAAGTATTTATGGTGTAAAATCTTTACAATTGTTCCATTCTACTATAGTACGATTGTAGTAAGGTCTACAAAGGTACAATACCATGTCAAAGTCTACACTACTAAAGTATCCACTATTAATGTCATTTCTCAACATTGTTATAGTGCCTCTATAATCTAGGTTTGGTTGATTCCTCCCACAAATCCCTAAAAAGGGTGGTGTTTCCCCTATGTAACCCCTAATAACCTCACTACAGAGTTCGAACCATAATAGTTATGTGCAGGTGTATAATATAGGTCATTAGAATATGGTCCAACTTTATCTAATGGATCATCAGGATCCACCATTTCAATAATCTTCTGGTGAGACCTTGATCTACAAAATTAAACTCATTCTATGGTTCTATCATTGAACAACTTATTTAATTTGAGTTCCTCATATTATTTAATCTATAATGGGAACATTCCCATCAAAGAATTAATTTTAAGTTGACAATTCATGAATGACTAGTTATTTCTATAATGACCAAATGTTTTATTAATGGAAATGACCTTCTTATAAATATGTCATATAATCACATTAAATAACAACATAATGAACTACTAAGTATTATAAGACCTTTAATCATAATATTGTCACTTCTGTGATTTGAATTTTGAAAATATAGCATACACTGTTGTGATTAGTATGATATTCAGAGTCTGATAAGACAAACTTAATTTTTGGGGAATAGTAAAGGACCCTTATGAATAGTAATATGACCCTTATGAATGGTAAATCGGCCAAGTAAATAGTATACTTACCAATGAAAGTATAAATAAAATTTACCAATCTTATAGCTGACAATATGATAGTATTGGTATTTTTAAAGGTCATACATATTTAATTAAATTTTTTGAATAACTTAATAACTAAAAAAGAAAATGTATTTTCATAAAATTTATTTATAAATTATTTTTTTATGTCTTCTGGTTTTATGATAATTTTATAAGACCTTATGTAATTTTTGAAATCATTATAAAATCAATTATAGTTTTAAATTCCATATTTTCAAGTAAATTGTGATTTTAATTAAAAATTAATGTAATCATATTTAGAAAATTATTTTTAAAAGTGGAGTTCATTTTTGGATTCTACACATCTATAAATGGTTAGGGTGAATTTTTGGGATTTTTCTAAATTACATGAATTTTTAGAAATAGTAAAAGACGATAATTCACAATAAATGTTAAAGCCTGAATTTATGGATCATGATTAAGTCATGGATGATTTAAATGGAAATTGTTTCAAACTCACATGCACATATTACTATTTTTTTCATAATAATCATTATTATTTCTTGTATTACATAAAAATAATTAACTAGTGACTAAAATATTAAGAAAACCCTCCTCCCCTCCACTATAAAAACCACCCACACTCCCCTCTTCTCTTTACTCATCTCAAACCTTTTACCTTCCCTAAATTCTGGCCAAATCTCCCCCAAAGATCCTATTACACTTCTAGTATCCCTTGGTCTCTTTAAAAGACCAAATAATTTCTCCTTAAGAGGCTCTCAAGGAAGATTAAATCAAGTGGTAAATTCCTCTCTTCTTTTCTTTCATTTTATTTTCACGTTCCTTTGTTCTCTTTTCTTTCTTAACCTCTCCTCATCCAAATAGTATGAAAAATCTAGTACCATACATGTACTATAATTTTGTTATGCTAATGGTATAATTCATTATCATATCTCATTTCCCCTTCTTTTATATGAAATAAACGAAAACAATGTCTGAGATGTGTTAATTTATCACATTTAAGGATGACGATTAATCAATTTATATTTCCATCATAAATTATGGTCATGAAACCATTTTTATGTTTGAGACTGACTATTAGATATTTATTTTATCTTATGTGATGTTCTGGAATCCTTTTGAACATGTGATGTAAAATAATAATACTAAACAAGTTAATTGTGCGCAAAATCGCCAAATTAATTATAGTGTTTATCATTAGTGTTTTATATAATGATTATCCTTCAATCCAAATAAACAAATGAATTTTATAACCATTAAATGTTATTTATGTTCACTAATTTCATATAACTTCAATTCTGGATAACCAATTTCATCCTATATGTTTATCCGAATGTGAATATAAGTGAACCGACCATTAAAACCAATGAAGCAAACGCTCCCAAACAATGAAATTGAACCTATTAACTCATCAAAAAAGACATGAATGAACTTAATAAGGTTATAATAAATCAATAAAATTTATTTTATGTTATATAATTATTAATTAATGAACATAATTTGATTATTAATTTCATTAAGATCAATTGAAGACCACCATCGGACTTAAGTTAAGGGATCCTCTCTTTCTCACATTTATTCAAGAATCTCCTCTATGTTATGTCCTTTTCTGCATAACTCTTAATGTTGGGGTATGATTTTTCACCTTCCCCGTACTACCCTCATGATGTATAAAATAAGAGAAACCTATTTTCTCTAACATTAATCCCTCCTAAGTACACCTGATACCATGCCAATATTACATAAGGGATTCTACCCAAACCTCCTTTATTCCTTCAGGTTGCTATACCTTTATTTTTACCAAAATGAAGTTATATATTCTGTTTATTTACGTATAATAAATGATGTATATACTCTCCAAAATAATTTATCAATATCCATTCATCAATCTATTTTGGGTATATACATGTTTTTAAATGATTCCCTCCTCAATATTTTTTCATAAGAAACCCCATTTTAAGGGAACTTCCCAAATTCGAACCAAATTTCAAGTGCACTCTACCATATATTTTAAGACAAAATTATTTTTATAAGACCAGTTTTTTTATTATGAAAAAATTCTTGGTTAACTTTTGGTTTTCTATACAAGATTATTCTCTTTTCTATTTTAAATTCTTGTTAATTTTTTCCTTAAAACCGCACTAAAATGTTTTATTGCTAAAAATTATCAAATACCATTTTTAAATGTTTTCACTTATGTTTGACATTAATTACCATGATATATTCCTATTTTACCTTATAAATTTCCAGGAATATTCTAATTTCTTTCTTTCATGGACACTTTTGTGATATTCCCATTTATTGTGATTTATGACATGATTATGATACTCATTTCATTCCATGGGTGCCCTTATGATTATGATTATTTATGTATGATTCTATATGTGGAAATAATATTGATGAAAATTTTAAGATGGTTTCCCCAGGATATCACTCTAATTCATTTGGTAAAGTTTAGTCTCATGAGACGTTGTGTGCAATGGTCTTGGCGGTTAGCCTTGATTCATGCTACCATGTGCAATAGTCTTAGTGATTAACCTTGACTAGTTCTCCTCTATGTGCAACAAACCTAGACTCATGATAAATTCATGATTTATTTTACTTCCACATTACTATAAATTCATGTTTATATGATCCCTTGTATATGTTTTTAGATTTCATGTGTTCCATGCCTTTTATTTTTCATTATTCCATGCCTTATAACCCATGTGTTAAAGTTTTATTACTATGTTTTTTCCTTTACTGGTATTTTATCTCATCCCCTTATTCATGTGATCCATATGGTACCCTTTGCAGATGTAAGGGATCAAAGGAAGTTAGGATATGTTTATAAATATTAAATAAATAAGTGTTTTTTGTCTCATGTTTTCAGTTTCATGTACCTTTCCTTCAAAGACACAAGACTTCACGATCCATTGTTTGTATTCTGATTTATAATTTTGCTTAAAATTATGTAATGCTATGTGTAAAAGTATAGGGTCTCTATTGTTGTTATCATATGATGGTATAGTTTTTGTAGAGATTTAGAATAGGGACCTTTAGTGAGAACCTTGAGGGTGAGGTTAAGTATAAGAAAACATCCCTAAATTTTGGTAAGTATAGAGTAAGTGGTTTATCAAGAAAACACATCCCTATTTGCAAAAAAAATAGTTAGAGGTTGATCTGGAACAGATGTATCTAGGGGTAAAAACCAAAAATACCTCTTTGAGCTAGACTCAAATGATAACTGGTGCACGAAAATGGGCCTTGCTGCACTCTTGGTTTGACACTCCCGAGGGGTAGGATTTGAAACATTCATGAGCTTGGTACAAACCAATATTAAGGGAATGAAAAAAATCCCATAAAAATATATTTTAAGAAATAGATCAAGGATAACCTAGATTGAAACATAGGTAATCTCAAGTAAGGATATACTTATCCTTTATATGTTTATCCTCTTATGTTCCAATTTTCCTTTTTAGGATCAATAGCTATGTATTCAAGCCCTTTAATTGTATGTTATTTTTCTTAGTTAATGGGGGGAAATAGAAGAATGAATTTCAATAATCAATGTCATAGGGAATGTGAATATTTCCCAAAAAATATGATTGATATGATGGGAATGGTTCCTCGAAACATCATGATAGTACTTTCTCGGCTAGTTCAAGTTATGAATACTACCTTGAATCATGTGGAACACCATCCTCCTCTAATAAAAGAGAAAGTTTTCGTTGAATCCTTCATGCAGAAAAGACCTTCCATGTTTAGTGGATCTTCTGATCCCCTTATCATAGAACAATGTATTAACTCCATTGAAAAGATATTCTATATCCTCTAGTTCGTAGAAGAAGATAAATTCCTACTAGCAGTCTATCATTTATATGGGGAAGCTGATCAGTGGTGGAAACTGACCATGAATATAAATCCCTAGGAGGAAATTGATTAAATGTATTGGGAGTAATTAAATAAAATTGTTTTCAATAAATATTTTCCCTAAACCCTCCATCTCAAGATGCAAGGTGAGTTCCTCCAACTCAAGTGGAAGGAAGATGTGTCAATCGGGTCGTATGAAGAAAACTTCACAAGGATTACAAGGTATGCCTCAATATTTGTCTTAAACACTGAAAGAAATGTGGATCGCTTCATTAGTGGGATAAATCTATGTCTATAATAAGAATTGGTGATTTGATACTTTGACAGTTATGAGGACATTTTATGTTGTTCCATCAAGGTTAAAATAGAGATCAGACACTCTCAGTGATATCGTGGGCCCGGTGATAAGAAGAGGAAAATGGAATCTAATGTGGGTAGTCCTGCAAATAAATTCAACATTTTAAATTAGCCCGACCATCCCACGTGTAAAAATTGTTGGTAGAAGAATCCTAGGAACTATCTAAAGGGAACCAAGAATTGCTTCAAATGTGGAAAGTTGGGACATCTTGCTAAAAACTACTGACAGGATATGAATAATCCTATTGATGTGGAAGAATAAAGTAAGGTTCATATCAACAATCAACCTATAGTGCAGTGTTACAACTATAAGGATAATGGGCATCATGTGAAAAATTTTCCTAAGTCAAGGGTTATTAGAGGCAATCAACAATAACCTCCAAAGGAAATAAGGAAGGTCTTATTCTATCAATACTTATGAGGTGAATCTGGAAAACAATGTGGTGACAGTTACACTAGTTATTCATTAAGGGATAGAAAATGTACTATTTGATTCTTGTTCAACACATTCTTTCATATTGTGAAAGATTAGTAGAACTATTAAAACACCACCTCAAAATTTGGAGGATAAGTTATATTTCAGAACTGAGAATGGGGAAATTATTGCATCCAAGGTTAATAGCTCCTCCCTACTAAATGTTTGTGGATTGAACCTCCCAAAAAATATTTTCATGCTTCCTTTAGTGGAGTTCGATGTTATCTTGGACATGTATTGGATATATTTATACAAATCTAACATCAATTTTCGAGAAATGGGGATCACTCTTCACATCCCGAAGCATCCTCAAATTCTTTACAAGTGCAAGAAGGAAGATGAATATCCTTTAGAATCATTTTCTCAAGTGTGGATATTAATTCCTTATGATAAATCATGTCTAGATCAAATGATTAAGACAAATGAGAGAATCGTGATTGAAGACATGCCCATCGTGAGGGATTACATTGATGTATTCCCTGAAGAGTTGTCTAGTCTTTCTTCTAATAGAAAGTTTAAGTTCTAAAATTAACTTATTACTAGATCTCAACCTATATCAATGAAACCCAATAGAATGGACCTCATAGAGCTAGAAGAGATGAAAAGACAGTTACATGTGAATCTAGATAAGGGTTTTATTTTCCCAAGTGCTTCACCATGGGGTGAACCATTTCTCTTCATCAAGAAGAAGTATGGATCAATGAACCTCTTCATTGATTATCATTAGATCACTAAAATAATGATAAAGAACAAGTATCATATTTCATGGATAGATGACTTGTTCGATCAGATTTGTGGGTCGAGTTATTTCATTAAGGTGGACCTTCGGTCAGGATATCACCAATTGAAGGTGAAGAAGGAAGATATTACCAATATTTCATTTCAAATGAGTTATAGACACTATGATTTTATATTGATGCCCTTCAGACTCCCTAATGATCTAGAAATTTTCATGGATTTAATGAATAGAGTCTTTAGAGATTACCTCAAAAAAATTGTGGTAATCTTTATTGACGATATTTGGATATATTCCAAGAGAAATAAGGAACATTAAGAGAATTTGAATACTATAATGAAGACTTTCATAAGGGAGAATCTATATGCAAAGTATAGTAAATGTTAGTTCTGGATGCAGGAGGTATCATTCTTAAAGGAATATTATCACCAGCAAATAAATATATGTAAACCCTTCTAAGACAAATCCAATTGAAGAGTGACCCATGCCAACATATGTAACAGGTATATGCAACATTCGGGGTCTAGCAAGGTACTATTGAGGATTTTTAAGAACTTATCATGATTATAAAACCCAATGACAAAGTTAACATAGAAGGGAGTGAAATTTTTCTAGACTCAAGAATGTGAGTATTGCGTTAAGGAGTTGAAAAAAAGGCTTGTCATCATGCTAGTACTCACACTCCCAATGAGTGGAGAAATAATTATGGTTTATATTGATGCTTAAAAGAAGGGATTTGTTTGTGTGCAGATGAAAAATGATGAAGTGATAGCCTACGGCTCAAGGCATCTGAAAATACATGAGAAAAACTATCCTACGCATGATCTAGAGTTGGCAGTTGTGATCTCTAAATTGATGATCTGGCGACATTATCTCTATGGGTAAAAGTGTTAGATATATAATAATCACAAGAGTCTCAAATATATATTCATAAAAAAGAACTTAATATGCTCCAGAAAATATGGATAGATCTCATATTAGATTTTGAATGCTCAATCCACTATTATCCTGGTAAGGCTTACAAGGTGGCAGATGCTCTAAGTAGAAAGGGTCCTACATCTTTATCGATGATGAGAATTGAAGAGAATCCAATATTATTAGATTTTTAGAGGATGGAAATTGTAATAATTATGGGAGGAACATCATCAATCCTTTCTCAAATTATTTCTGAACCATCCCTCATGGAGAAAATAAAGGATGCTCAAAGAAAATTTGTGGAAATTCAAAAAAGAGTGGAAGACATTAAAAATGGAAAATCATCTGAGTTCATGATTGATGAGGAAGGAATTATAAGATTTGCATCATGATTATGTATATCATCTGATCTAGAGATAAATATAGAGATTTTGAATGATGTGCATAGCTCAACATTCTCTATTCACCCAGGGAGCACAAAGATGTGTCGAGATCTTCGAGAGAACTTTTTGTGGGACAATATGAAGAAAATGATTTTTGAATATACATCAAAGTGTCTGGTATGTCAACAAGTGAAGTCTAAAAGATAAAAAACTAATGGGATGATGCAACCACTACCCATACCAACATGGAAGTGGGAGAACATTACCATAGAATTTGTCATTGGATTTACAAGGACATCCATAGGAAACAATACTATATGAGTCATTGTGTTTTTTATTGCAAAGATAGATAACTTTATCTCAATTCGAGGGGACTTTTCATAGGATCTACAAACACAGTTATATATCAAAGAGGTGGTAAGGATACATGGTGTTCCACTATATATTGTATCTGATTAATATTCTAGATTTTCCTCAAAGTCCTAGAAAAGTATCCAACATGCTCTAAGCACTAAACTGAACTTCAGTATGACCCATCATCCTCAAACCGATGGCCAATCTGAGTGAACTATTTAGACACTAGAAGACAGGTTGAGATATTGTTCTATAAACTTAAAAAGAGTACGAGACCAACATGTTCCACTGGTAGAATTCTCCTGCAACAACAGTTTCAACTCGAGCTTCCGAATGGAACCATATGAAGCCCTTTATGGGAAATGGTGTAGAACACCTGTGTGTTGGGATGAAGTTAGAGAGTGTAAGCTGATGGGACTTGGAATAGTCAATTAAATGGTGTAAAAGGTGAAAACCATTCAATAGTACATCAAGGTAGCCCAAAGTCAAAAAAATATTTATACAGACAACATTTGATTAAAACATGAGTTCAAAGTTGGACAAATTGTATTTCTACACATATATCCATTGAATAATGTCATGAGGATTGAGAAGAAAGGAAAGATAATTCCCAGATACATCTTCCCCTTCGAGATTCTTGATCATTTTGGGGTTGTGACCTATCAAATCGTACTTCCATATTGTTTCTGATGCTTTCGTCGGGGCGCACGCATTCGTCTGCTTGAGTACGATAGGTGCGGTTTTTCTTACCCCGCATTCCCACTTTCCAAAGGTAGGAGGCATCCTTTCCTTGTTCAGGTATGTCTTATCTTTGATCGAAATGGGATGATGGGATGTCGGTTTTTTCTTCCGTGGATTCCTCTTCGAAATTCGTCACCTAGTCCGGTTCTCCCTTATAGATTAAGACGTAGTTTGGGAAACTCTTCCTAGTGCCATGTTTTCATGGACTCCGGTTAACTACACTGATTCTGTCATGACATTCCAAGGGGTCTGGTTTGGTTAGCAACCTTCAGTTGGGGGAGTAGTCACGTTGAGGCATCATTGTCATGTCTGGACGCTGGGGAATTAGAGTTTTTGTCTTTTGTCCCTTATTATATGTCTTCTCGAAGGCACGGAATCCTGAGGAATCCCACATAAAACACAGGGAATCCTACATCATAGGAATGTATCTAAGGTTTTCCTCATCTTCCAATGTTTACCACAGGGTATGCCTCAAGTTTAATGTCCATCGGAGACAGATTGGACTGATCAGAACACTAGCTAGAGTGGATCAGATTAAAGAACCCCCTTGAGGGAACACCGATATGGGGGCCAGCATGTGGGCGGATTCCCGAATGTTGTGGAGGGGAATGGGATGGCATGATCTCACCGGGATGTGGCATCCCGAGTAAGAATTAGGATGGACGATGGTCTTGGTATTGAGTTTCGAGGATACTTCCTATGTATCCCCGTAGCAGGGAATCGAGTTCTGCGTAGTTCAGGTAAAAAGGGGTCTTCGCACGCCAGCACGGAGGAGGTTGGGCCAATGATTTTTGGACTTGAACCTCATGGGGACTTCCTACATACCATGCCTTGACATGGATCAAAGTCCACATAGGTCATCTGACAACGGCTTACCACCAAATGAGGTTGACAACTGCTTATCGCTAAAGGAGGATGCAATGGCTTACCGCTGAATGGGATTGAACCTCAGGGGGGATTCCTACGTACCTTGCCTTATCAAGGATCAAATTACCTATAGTTCGGGAGGTGAGTCGTCAGCGAACCGACGTGAATGTGGACCCAGGGATCCATGGGTAGATGGTGGGCTTGAACCTCATGGAGGCTTCCTACATACCATGCCTTGACATGGATCAAAGTCTACGTAGTTTTGGTGGTGTCAGTGTCGGAGAACCGATGTGAATAAGGACCTTGGTCCAGGTGGATGATGGGCTTGAACCTCATGGAGGCTTCCTATGTACCTTGCCTAAGCAAGGATCAAAGTCCGCATAATTCGGGTTGAAAAGGGGTTGTTGAACTGACATGAAGGGGTGTCGGAACAACTGGATGGTGGGATTGAACCTCGTGGAGGCTTCTTATGTACCACACCTTGACATGGATATAGTGACCCAAGTCTTTTACATATAACATTTCATTATTTCAAGAATAATTAACCATCAGAGTACAAGCCAAGGATCGTTAAGCCTTGTGTCTTGGAATACTAGGTACATATAACAAAAACATGGGGCTAAAAAACACTTCTTTATTTAATCTCCATAATGAGCTCCTAACTTCCTTTGATCCCTTACATCTACATAGGTTACCTTGGGGAACACATGAACAAAAGGATGAGCTAAAAATCCCAGTAAAGGAATGAACATAAAGATACATCTCAAACACATGAGTTTGGAGGCATGACATAATGATATCCAAAGCATGAAACTTATAAAATCATTTAATATAACCATGGGATCAGATAATCATGGAATTATATAAATGTGGCAGAATCATAAATCTCATCTTTAGTACGGTTCAAGGCTAACCTCCAATCCCGTTTCCCATTTTAGTACGGGTCAAGGCTAACAGCCAATCCCGTTTCACATCACATCTCATGAGACTTATCCTTACCCAATGCATTGGAGCGCTATCTGGGAACTCCCATCTCAAAGTTTTCATGAATATTCATGCAACATAAATATTATTACCACATATACAATCATACATAATCACCCATTCTCAAACATAAGGGCACCCATGGAAAGAATTGGGTACCACAGTCATGACATAAAACATATCCAATGGGTGTATCATGAAAGTGTCCATGGAAGGAAAGGATTAGAACAAAAATGGAAATTCATAGGGTAAAATAGGTATATAACATGGTAAGTGGTGTCAAATATAAGTGACAACATATTAGAAATGTATTTTAGAAACATTAGCATTAAAACATTTTTGTGCGGTTTTAAGGAAAACACTCTAGAGCTTTTCAAATAGAAAAGAGGACATTGTTTGGTATAAAACCAGAATTGAACCAAGAAGTTTTCATAATATAAATACTGAATTTTAAATTAAAATGGTGTCTTAAAATATGGGATATATTGAACTTGAAATTTGGGTAAAAATTTGGGAAGTCCCCTTAAGACAGGTTGGCTTATCAGAAAGTTCTAAGTAGGGAATCTTTCAAAATCATGTATATCCCTGAAAGAATGTGATGAAAGGGTCTTGATATAAAAATCTTTTAAAACTAACCAAAAATCATAAGACTCACATATATAGATAAGATAACACCATTTTAAAAGAAAGATAAGGCAACCCGAAAGAGCAAAGAAGGTTCGGGTAGAATTCGTTATGATTTTATCGGCATGGTGTCGGGTGTGACCAAGAGGGATTGATGAGAGATAAATGAAGTTTGTAATCAATTATAAATCCATAAGGAAGTGTGGGGGATGTTATTAAACATACCCCATCATTTTCAAGTACACATATAAATTCATAGTATAGAGGACAATCTTGATTAAGAGAGAAAAGGAGAGGATCCCTTACCTCAAATCCAGTGGTGTTCTCGACTTGTTATTAATGACCTGAATAAACAAATTAAGATTATTAATTCATAAATACAGAACCTATTATATATGTAATTGATTTGTTATAACACTTTTTAGTTCATTGAAATCCTTTTTATTAGTAATAAGGTTCAATTTCATTGTTCGGGCTCGTTTGTTTGCTTGCCTTTAAAATATCGGTTCACTTATATTGATGTTTGGATTATATGCAAGATGAATATGGCTGTCCAGATTTGAAGTTACATTCTTTAGTTAATATTAAGTATATTACATGGTTTTAATTTTAATTAGGTTAATTACCGTGATGTTGAATTATTATACATATATAACCATAATGATAACTGTTTTTGTTGTTCGGTGGGTTTTATTAAAAAGAAAATGTTTTTCATTATAACATAATTCCATTTGTACCAAAAGATTACAGAACAAAAAATAGGATATATTAAATATATAATAATCTGGTTCAATCATAACACAAATGGTTTCATGACCAGAATTAAGGATAATAATAGAAATTGATAAACTTTTTTCCTTGAATGTGATAAATTACCACATCTCAAACGGTGCTTTCATTTCTTTCAAATAAAAGGGTGGGGAAAGGAGAGAAGATAATAAAATTTACCAATAGAATAGAGAAATTACATTACATTTATGCTACTGGATTTATCATACTATTATGGCGAAGGGAGGTGAGGAAATAAATAAAAAGAAAAGAACTTAAAAGAAAAGAAGAAATCGGGAAGAGGAATTTTACCTCTTGAGACTTCCTCGTTTGAGAACCTCTTAAGGGGAGATGTTTTTGTATTTTGATAAGGATGAGAGATTTTGAACGTGGGGGAGGACCTTGGGGATAGATTTGGTCAGAATTTAGAGAAGTCTTGGTGCTTGAGAGGAGTGGAGAGAAGAGGGAGTAAAGGGGGTTCTTATAGTAGAGGAGAGGAGGGATTTCATGATATTATAATCATTAATTTTTTATTTCTTCCCAGGACAAGGAATAGTAAGTATTCCATGACCAAGAATAGTAAATGGGTCATGTGAATCTGAACCAAGTGTGGTGACATCATCCATGATGCTAGGAATAGTCTGTTAATCTTATAATGTACATGTACGATAAATTACTGTATTTTACTATTCATCAAAAATTCAAGTATTTCAAAAAAATCCCAAAAATTCACCCCAACCATTTTTCGACATGTAGAATCCAAAAATGAAGTCCATTTTTCAAAAATAATTTTCTAAATAAGATTATTTTAATATTTAATTAAAATAATAATTTATTATCAAAACCAGTTTTAAAACATTCATTAACTCATTTTAAAATATAGGTATATCATACTTCCAACTTGAATAATATTTTTATACCAAAATAGGTGAGGTTAATATTAATTATGGTATATCACTATTCATAAGGGTATTATAATATTCAGTAGGGTAGGTTACTATTCACCAAAAATTATTTTTGTTTTATTAGACTCCAAAAAACATCTTGAACACAACCGTGTATGCCGGATTTTCAAAATTCCAAACACAAAAGTGACAAACTTATGTTTAAAGGTAACTTATCACATAGTAGTTCATTAGGTTGTGAATTCAAGTGTTTTTATGACATAAAAATATGAAGGGAATTTCCATTGAAAAACATTGGGTCGTTACATTCTTCCCCATTATTAAATTTTACCCTTAAAATTTTGTTTTACCTACTAAGCCAAAAACAGGTGCGGGTACTTTTCCTTCATTGCTTCCTCCAATTCCCATGTTGCTTCCTCAAACTTATGGTTCCTCCACAACACTTTGACAAGATGGGTTTTCTTGTTGCGTAGAACCTTATGTCTCCGATCCAAAATCTTTAATGGTTGCTCCTCATAGGAGAGATCATCTACTAGATGCACCACCTCTGAGTTTAGTACATGCGAGGGATCAGGTATGTACTTCCTCAAGAGTGATACGTGGAAAACATCATGAACTCGAGCCATATTTGGTGGAAGTGCAAGCCGATAGGCCATGGCTCCTATGCGGTCTAGGATCTCAAAGGGGCCAATATACCTTGGGCTTAGCTTCCCTTTCTTCCTGAATCGCATGACTCTCTTCCCTGGAGATATTCAAAGGAATACTTTATCTCCAACATCAAACCCCAAGTCCCTTCGATGGTTGTCAGCATAGATCTTTTGCAGACTTTGAGTAAATTTGATGTGTTTCTGGATGACTTGAACCTTCTCTATCATCTCTTGAACAAGATCAGGTCCATGTAGCTTTCTTTATCCAACTTCATCCAGACAGGTTGGAGTTCTACATCACTTTCCATACAGAGCTTCATATGCAGCTATCTGAATACTCGAGTGGAAGCTATTGTTGTATAAGAACTCAACCAATGCGAGATGCTGATCCCAACCACCTTTTAATTCTAGAGAGCAGGCTCTTAGCATATCTTCAAGCGTCTAAATAGTTCTTTCAGATTGGCCATCATTTTGGGGGTGATAGGTCATGCTGAAATTTAATTCAGTACTCAATGAATGTTGAAGAATCCTCCAGATTTTAGATGTGAACCTTGGATCACAGTCAGAGACAATTGAGAGTGGAACACCTTCCAGTCTCACCACTTCCTTCACATATAACTTTGAAAGTTGTTCAAGTGAGAGATCTTTTCGAAATGCGATGAAATGGGATGTCTTGGTGAGTCGGTCAACCACAACCCATATCGCATTATTTCCCTTGGACATCTTCGGGAGATCCGTGAAAAAGTCCATAGTAACATTTTCCCATTTCCACATTGGTATAGGCAATGGCCACATCATAACTCTGGACTTTTGTCTCTCATCTTTAACTTGCTGACATACCAAGCACCTTGATATGTATTCTGTAATCTCCTTCTTTATGTTATCCCAACAGAAGTGTTCTCAGAGATCACGGTACATTTTGGTACTCCCAGGATGGGTAGAGAAGGTCGAGCTATGTGCATAATTCAATAGCTCCTTCTTTATCTCTGGATCATATGGTACACATAATTGTTTCCCATATCTTACAGCTCCTTCCTCATCAATTTTGAAATCATAGAATTTCAAATTCTTAACAGCTTCCACACTTTTTTTAATTTCCACATCCTTTCATTGAGAAACCTTTATATTCTCCAAGAGTGATGGTTGAGAAATAATTTGAGAAAGGATTGATGATGTTCCTCCCTTAATGATTCACATGTCCATCCTTTGCAAATCTAATAAGATCATATCCTTTTCAATTCTCATCATTGATAAAGATTCATGATCCTTTCTACTTAGAGCATCCTCCACCTTGTTTGCCTTACTGGGATGGTAGTGGATTGAGAAGTCATAATCCTTGATGAGCTCTATCCATCTTTGTTGGTGCATATTAAGATCTTTCTATTTGAATATATATTTGAGACTCTTTTGGTCAGTATATATCTCACATTTTTCCCCATAGAGATAATGCCGCCACATTTTCAATGCAAACATCACAGTCGCCGACTCCAGATCATGTGTGGGATAGTTTTTCTCATGGAGTTTAAGCTCCCTTGAGACATAGGCTATCACTTTATCATTTTCCATTAGCACACAGCCTAACCCTTTCTTAGAAGAATCATTTTACACCACAAAGAGTTCTACACTTTAAGGGAGTGTGAGTACCGGCGTAGTGATGAGCCTATTTTTCAACTCCGTGAAAAAGTCTTCACATTCATGTGTCCATACAAACTTTACTCCCTTCCATGTCAGCTTGGTCATTGGGTTTGACAATCTTGAGAAATTCTTCACAAATCGTCAATAATACCCAGCTAGACCTAAAAATCTGCGGATCTCTGTTACAGAAGTTGGCCTCAACCACTCTTCAATTGACTTTGTCTTGTAATGGTCCACAGATATCCCTTTCCTGGTGATAACATACCCCAAAAATGATACTTCCTCCAACCAAAACTCACATTTACTATACTTTTCATACAAATTATCCCTTCACAAAGTCTTTAACACAGTTTCCAGATGCTCCTCATGTTCCTCCTTGCTCTTGGAGTATATCGGAATATCATCAATAAAGACCACCACAAATTTGTCGAGGTAATCTCTAAAGACTCTATTCATTAAATCCATGAAAATTATTGGAGCATTAGAGAGTCTAAATGGCATCACTATGAACTCATAGTGTCCATACCTCGTTCAAAAGGCAGTCTTGGGAATATCTTCCTTCCTCACCTTTAGTTGGTGATATCCCGACCGAAGGTCCACCTTAGAGAAATAGTTGGCCCCACGAAGCTGATCGAACAAGTCATCTATTCGTGGAAGGGGATACTTGTTCTTTATAGTGATTTTATTGAGCCAACAATAATCAATGCAGAGGTGCATTGATCTGTCCTTATTCTTGATGAAGAGGATTGGAGCACCCCACGATGAAGCACTCAGGCGTATAAAACCCTTCTCCATATTCTCCTGTAACTGCTTCTTCAGCTCTTCTAACTCTACGGTGGCCATTCTTTAAGGTGTCTTTGAGATTGGAAGATATCCAGGGACAAGTTCAATTGAGAACTCAACTTCTCGGTCAGGGGGGAGACCAGGCAACTCTTTAGGGAATACACCAGTGTAATCCCCCACGATGCACATGTCTTCAAGCATGATTCTCTCCTTTGTCTTAATCATTTGAGCTAGGTATGAATGCTCATAAGGAATCAATATCCAAACTTGAGATGAAGATTCTAAAGGAGATCATCTTCCTCCTTGCACTGGTAAAATATTGGAGGATACTTCAGGATGTGAAGAGTAATCTCCCTTTCCCGGTAGTTGATTTTGTCCTTGTACAAAGATATCCAATCCATGCCCAAGATAACATCAAACTCCACTAAAGTAAGTATGACAATATTTTATGGGAGGTTCAGTCCCCATACATTAACTGGGAAGGAGTTATAAACCATGAATGTAATAATTTCCCCATTCTCTGTTCTCACAATAAAACTTTTCCTCCAGATTTTGAGGTGGTGTTTGAATAGTTCTACTAAACCTTTAAGATATGAATGAATGCGTAGAACCATAATCAAATATTACATTCACTATTATTGAATGAAGAACAAGCGTACTTGTCCCCACATCATTTTCTAGCTCCACCTCAGCAGTAGTTATAGAATAATCCCATACTTGTTTCCTTGGAGGTTGTTGTTGATTGCCTCCGACAACCCTTAGCTTAGGGAAATTGTTCGCATAATGCCCGAGCTCCTTGCAGTTAAAACACTACACTGCAGGATGAGTGTTGATCTAAACCTTCTTTTCTTCTTCAACTTTAGTGGGATTTTTCATATCACTTCGACAGTTCTTGGCCAGATGACCACACTTTCTGCATTTGAAGCAATTCTTGGTTCCCTTGAGACAGTCACCAAGATGATTCTTCCCACAATTCTTGAAATGGGGAAAGTGAGGCTTCTTTCCATCATGGAATTTGTTTGATGAACCACCCATGTTTTTCTCCATTTTCTACTTCTTTTCACTAGTCCCATGAGACCACTGAGAGTCTCTAATCTCCATTTCAACCTTGAGGGCACAACATACAATCTCCTCATAGTTGTCGAAGTCTCAAATTTCCAACACTTTTCATAGACTCAACTTTATTCTTCTAAAGAAGTGATCTACCTTGCTTTCGGTGTTCATGACAAAGCCAGATGCATACCATGAGAGCCTTGTAAAGTTCACTTCATACGCCCCGATGGACTCATCTTCCTTTTTCTTGAGTCCAAAGAACTCACTTTCCATCATGAGATGGAGGGTTCGAGGAAAATATTTGTTGAAAAACATCCTATTGAATTCCTCCCAATCTGTGGAATCAATTTCCTCTTGGGACTTTGTATTCTTGATCATTGTCCACCACTGATCAGCTTCCCCATCAAAACGATAGACTTCCAGTACAACTTTCTCTTCTTTCGAGCACTGGAGGACAGGGAAAATCTTTTCAATGGAGTTAATCCATTGTTCTGTGACTAGGGGATTAGAAGACCCACTAAACATGGGATTCCTTTGTCGCATGAAGGATTCTACAGCAACTTTCTCTTTCCTTGGAGGAGGGGGTCATTCCACTTGATTCAAGTTATTATTCATAACTCGAGCCAGCTGAGCAAGTACTTCCATGAAGTTTTGAGCACCCGCTTCCGTCACATTAGGAATTTCATTAGGGCAATCATCTCATTGCCTATCACATTGGTTGTTAGAACATGTTCTTCTATTTCCCGCCATTAACTAAGAAAAAGAACGTATAATTAGAGGTCTTTAATACTTAGCTATTGAGCATAAAAAGGAAACTTTGAACATTAAAGGATAAACTTATAAAGAAGAAGTACATCTTCACTTGTGACTCATTAGGTTTATATCTATCTTATCCTCGATATATATCTTAACTTATATTCTTATGGTTTTTTTTCCCTTAATAATGGTTTGTACTAAGCTTGTGAATCTACCAAAGCATATCCCCCGAGTGTGTCATGAACAAGAGTGCAGCAACGCCCATTGTCATGCACCAGTTCCCGTTCAAGTCTAGATCAAAGCAGTGTTTTTGGGTTTTACCCCTAGATACATCTATGCCAGAGCCGCCTCTACCTGCTCGTATCCAGACAGGGATGTATTTTCTTGATAAACCACTTACTATATACTCACCAAAATTTAGGACTATTTTCTTATACATAGTCTCATCCTTAAGGTTCTCACTAAGGTTCTCTATTCCTAATCACCAAAAATAACTAGACCATCCTATGTTACCAACTATAGCGACTCAAGCCTTTTACATATAACATTTCATTATTTCAAGCATAATTAACCATCAGAGTACAAGCCAAGGATCGCTAAGTCTAGTGTCTTGGAAGACTAGGTATATATAACAAAAACATGGGGCTAAAAAACAATTCTTTATTTAATCTCCATAATGAGATCCTAACTTCCTTTGAGCCCCTACATCTTCATACGGTACCCTGGGGAACACATGAACAAAGGGATGAGCTAAAAAGCCCAGTAAAGGAATAAACATAAGGATACATCTCAAGAACATGAGTTAGGTGGCATGACATAATGATATTCAAAGTATGAAACTTATAAAATAATTTAATATAAGAATGTAAGCATATAAGCATGGAATCATATAAATGTGTCAGAATAATAAATCATATCTTTAGTACAGGTCACGGCTAACCTCCAATCTCATTTCCCATTTTAGTAAGGGTCAAGGCTAACCGCCAATCCTGTTTCACATCACATATCATGATACATATCATTACCCAATGCATTAGAGCGCTATCTGGGCACTCCCATATCAAAATTTTCATGAATATTCTTTCCACATAAATATTCTTACCAAATATACAATCATACATAATCATCCATACTCAAACATAAGGGTACTCATAGAAATAATTGGGTACCACAGTCATGACATAAAACATATCTAATGGGTGTATCATGAAAGTGTCCATGAAAGGAAAGGATTATAACATACATGGACATTGATAGGGTAAAATAGGCATATAACATGGTAAGTGGTGTCAAATATAAGTGAAAACACATTAGAAATGTATTTTAGAAACATTAGCATTAAAACATTTTTGTGCGGTTTTAAGGAAAACACTCTAAATATTTTCAAATAGAAAAGAGGACATTCTTTTGTATAAAACCAGAATTGAACCAAGAAGGTTTTCATAATAAAAATATTGATTTTTAAAAGACAACGGTGTCTTAAAACAGATATAGTGAACTTGAAATTTGGGTAAAAATTAAGGAAGTCCCCTTAAGACAAGTTGGCTTATCGGAATGTTCTAAGTAGGGAATCTTTCAAAAGCATGTATATCCCCGAAAGAATGTGATAAAAGGGTATTGATATAAGAATATTGTACAAATAACCATAAATCATAAGACTCACATAGATAGATAAGATAAAACCATTTTTAAAGAAAGATAAGGCAACCCAAAAGAACAAATAAGGTTCAGGTAGAATTCGTTATGATTTTATTAGCATGGTGTCGGGTGTGACCAGGAGGGATTGATGAGAGAGAAATGGGGTTTCTCATCACTTATAAATCCATAAGGAATTATGAGTGAGGTTCTTAAACATACCCCATCATTTTAAAGTACACATATAAATTCATAGTATAGAGGACAATCTTTATTAAGAGAGAAAAGGAGGGGATCCCTTACCTCAAATCAGGTGGTGTTCTCCACTTGTTATTAATGACCTGAATAAACAAATTAGGATTATTAATTCATATTTCCAGAACCTATTATATATTTAATTTATTTAATATAACCATTTTTAGCTCATTAAAATCCTTTGATTAGTTATAAGGTTCAATTTTATTGTTCGGGCTCGTTTGTTTGCTTGGCTTTAAAAGATCGGTTCATTTATATTGAAGTTTGGATTATATGCAAGATGAACGTGGTTGTACATAATTGAAGTTAAATTATTTAGTTCATATCCAGTAAATTACATGGTATTAATTTTAATTAGGTTACTTATAGTGGTGTTGAATTATTATACATATATAACCATAGTGATAACTGTTTTTGTTATTCGGTGGGTTTTATTACAACGAAAGTGTTTTTCATTATAAATTAATTTCATTTTTACCAAAAGATTACAGAACCAAAAATAGGATATATTACATATATAGTAATCTAGTTTAAATATAACACAAATTGTTTCATGACCATAATTATGGATAATAATATAAATTGATAAACTGTTATCCTTGAATGTGCTAAATTAGCACATCTCAAACGGTTCTTTCATTTCTTTCAAATAAAAGGGTGGGGAAAGGAGAGAAGATAATGAAATTTACCACTAGAATGAAGAAATTCTAGTACATGTATGCTACTCGATTTATCATACTATTATGGTGAAGGGATGTGAGGAATGAAATAAAAAGAAAATAACTTAAAAGAAAAGAAGAAATCGGGAAGAGAAATTTTACGTCTTGAGACTTTCTCATTTGAGAACCTCTTAATAGGAGAGGTTTTGGTATTTCGAGGAGGATTAGAGATTTTGAACATGGGGGAGGACCTTGGAGAGAGATTTGGGTAGAATTTAGAGAAGTCTTGGATCTTGAGAGGAGTGGAGAGAAGAGGGAGTGAAGGGGGTTTTTATAGTGGAGGAGAGGAGGGATTCCATGATATTATAATCATTAATTTATTATTTCTTCCCAAGACAAGGAATAGTATGTATTCCATGACCAAGAATAGTAAATGGGTCATGTGAATCCGAACCAAGGGTGGTGAAATCATCCATGATGCTATAAATAGTCTATTTATCTTATAATGTACATGTACGGTAAATTACCGTATTTTACTATTCATCAAATATTCAAGTATTTCAGAAAAATCCCAAAAATTCACCCCAACCATTTTTTGACATGCAGAATCTAAAAATGAAGTCAATTTTTCAAAAATAATTTTTTAAATATGATTATTTTAATTTTTAATTAAAAAAATAATTTATTATCAAAACCACTTTTAAAACATTCATCAACTCATTCTAAAAAATAGGTATATCGTACTTCCAACTTGAATATTATTTTTAAACCATCATAGGTGAGGTTACTATTCATTAGGGTATATCACTATTCATAAGGGTATGTTACTATTCATTAGGGTAGGTTACTATTCACCAAAAATTATTTTTGTTTTATTATTCTCTAAAAAACATCTTGAACACAACCGTGTATGCCGGATTTTCGAAATTCAAACACAGAAGTGACAGACTTATGTTTAAAGGTAACTTATCACTTAGTAGTTCATTAGGATGTGCTTTCATGTGATTTTATGACATAAAAAATATGAAGGGAATTTCCATTGAAAAACTTTGGGTCGTTACAATGGATCAAAGTCCCCGTAGTTCGGGTGGGGGTGTCGGTGAACCGATGTGAAGATGGACCGGGGGTTCGATAGGTGTTCGGCTTGAACCTCGTTTGGCTTCCTACATACCATGCCTTGACATGGATCAAATTCCCCATAGTTCAGGTGGGTCACAATGGCTTACCGCTGGATTGGAATGCAGTTTAACGTCATGCGGGATGGGGATGGTGTCATGGTCGATGCTTTCTCTAATCCCACGTGAGTCATACTCAGTGTGAGAAACAAGAGGCAACAATGGTCTGATGACCATGTTGCGAAAGGAGCGTTTTTGGGAAGTGAAAAGGTGTGGTGCTTACGCTCTGAGGTGGCCCATGGTGCTGGGACTTACTCCCGGATGGAGTCTCGTGGGCGACAAAGCACAGTAGGAGAGGGACTTGGGACTAAAGAAAGGATGAGCCTCGTTCCCTATCACGCCCTCCGCTGGACTTGGCACCGAGGAAGTGAGGAGGATAAGGGGTGCTGCCTCCTGGAAGAAAAAGCTAGGGGCTTACACCGAGATGTCTGCCCTTCTCCGCAGACAAACGCCACTCCCAGAAAGAGGATATCATCCCTTGTGGAGACCAGGGGGCGTGGAGAATGTCCAAGGTGAAGGCAACCTGCGTGAGAGGCACGGGGAGATGTCACAGTTTAACGTCATCAATTGAGGACGAGGTTTTTTGGCAGTTTAACATCCTACAGCACAGACGAGGTGGGTTTACTCCGCACCCTTAGGACATACATAACTGGTACCCTATACACCTTGTGGGAGGGAAGGTACCGGCAATGTCGTAGTGAGGGGGTGTAGCGGAGTGAACCATCGATGGGTCCACATTAGCATGGCTATGTGAAGAAGAAATAATCGTTATCATGACTATGCGAAGAAGAATTAGGTGAAGCAACGCAATGTGCAGTATTGTCCAGGGGACATTGAAATCACATCGTGCAAACCTGGAGGATCAAACAGGAAAAGTATTTTCCAAGCAGAGGGGTCCATAGGCAGGTGCCTTGTGGATCTCGTTTGCTCTGCGTGGTGGAGGGGACTTGTGAAGGGGTGTGCTTCGCAAAGTTGGGTACCTTAGCCTTAGCATGTGGCGAAGGTGAAAATGGGAGGATCTTTGCGAAGTGGAGAGGCATTCACGGAGCACTGCCTTATCGAACACAGGCACCTCGCAAAGGAAAGTGTTGTGAATCAATGTGCTTCGTGAAGTACAGTGACCCTACCTTGGCATGCAGATCACATGTACGTGAGGGTTGTTTCAGGAAACATAAAATCTCCACGACAGCACGGGTCCCCTTTGGGATCCCATTCCTTCGCGAAATCCCCTAGTCTTCATGAAAGGCATCCCTCTCAGAAGAGGGGATTAAAACGAGGCAAGGGGGAGGCACTTCGCAGAGAAACAGTACCTCGCGTAGCTCATGATTTGCAGAGCAAAGGGTGCTTTGTGATTTGGGATCTAGGAAGTTGAAAGGTTAGATTTTCCGTCTTTTGGGCTCGGGGGGATCCTGGTATTTATAGGCAAGTGGCACCGCGAAGCAGAGCTTACGCAGCACGAAGAGGTCATTTTTTGCTTCGCGGTGGGTCGTGAACGTCAAACGCGTTCGTGGAGTGGTCTTCCTTCTGGCTTCACGACGGGCTCATGAACGTCAAAGGTGTTCATGGAGGGGTGTGCCTCCTTGCTTCTCGGTGGGCTCATGAACGTCAAATGTGTTCGTGGAGCGTCCCACCTCCTTCTTTTCGCGGCGGGTGTGGTGCTTGGGGAACTCCCCAAAGGGACTTCACGAGGTAGTTCGTGGAACCTATTATCTTATTTTTCTTCCTATATTTTGGCGCCAACAAATTCCCCCCCTCAAAATTGGAGCCGTGGAGAAATCTAGGGTTGATGTCTAAGGCTCAATCTCCAAAATCTTCGGTTGTTCGCGGAGATGGATCGCGAAGAAGTCTCGTGAGGCGGACAGCCAATGCGCAGGCCGAGCGTGCCACGAAGTTCAGCACGATCCAGACATTCCATGAATCTCCAAAGGCCACCACGTATAAATAAGGAAGGCTAACCTATCATTTGTCCTTTCCCTTCTCTACGAATTTGTCCTTTTGCACTCTCGATTCGCGAAGCTCCACATACTCCACGACTTCTCTCCGCGAATCGGGCTTCGCGGTGAACCACGAGTCATTGACTCCGCGATAGCGCTATGCGAATGTGCACTCACAGGCCAAGGCCAGGATCCGTGATTCAGCTTAGAAAATGATCTCCATGAAGAAGCTTTTCGACCAGATCTGAAAATTTTCTGAGTCGTCAATTCAAATGGCCCAAAAAGAAGCTGCCCAGGGGGTGCTTGCAAATGTCGCCCATAGGGATGAGATGGAAAATTGTCTGGGTCTAGGAGAGATGATTCGTAGCCACTCGGACCATAATTCATTGATGGAGCTGCTATCGGAGAGCCGGAAGAACTATATTTTGTGCAGGAGGATGCCCTTGTATGGCTTTGGGCTAAGGGTTTATGTCTCCATTCCTGAAGCAAGTAGGGACAAACCAGCTTCCTAGTTTAGGAGCACGTTGTTCCAGCGCAAATGGTTCGGGGCGGCTGATGGTCATGCACAGGAGGACTTCACACCCCTCATTGTTGACTGAATGTACAACCACCTAAACAACATTAATGGGAAGGCATTTCAGCTAGAGAAATATTTTCTTTTGTACCATACAATACTGAAGGCATACTTGAGGGATTCAAAGAAGGGGTGGTCCAAAGAATGGAACCTGTGTCAGGGTGGAAACTTCACAAATGATTGGGCATGGTCCTACTAGGTAGGAGCCTCGTGTGAGGAGTTTGGAGCTGAGATGAGGAGAGTGGGTTTGTATGAGGCGGAATGGGCCTCCCAATTCCACATATATCAACCGAAACCGCTGATGCCAGAGCTGTTGAGAAAATGGTCGTCTAGGACCAACATGTTTCACCTGCACCATGGGGAGGTCGGCATCATTCTGTGGGATGTCCATCAGATTTCAGGGGTCCTGATCTTGGGGGCTATGTACGATGAGTTCCTCCCCATCATGAGTGTGTGGGAGGATTCAGAGCAGATATCGCGGCTTGCGATGGGACTGATGGGGTTGTTCCCTGGGGAAGACAAAAAATCAGTGAGGGATATCCACTTTAGGCGGTGGTTCAAGCAATTCCTGAACTTCCCAGTGGATAGAGAGTTTCTCGTGAGGCCTCGGACTTGACTGAAGGCGGTTCAATGGGGAAAGGATCAACCGTATTGGAAGCTCTTGGAGGATATCCAGTGGAAGACCTGGGGTTTCAGTGTCAATAATGAATAGCAGCCGATAGTCAGGCTGGCGGCATTTTTTGTGGCCCTTATCTGTGGTTGGATCCTACCAATGAGGGATAAAAACATTGGGGTGTGGCCTAGCACATTTATCATGGCATCCAAGCTAGACACAGGAGGGCGAGTCAATATGTGGATTCTGATGCTCGCCAGATTGTACAAGATGATAGGTCATGTTAGCGAGGGAAAAATGCCACATAGGATATGCGGGCCCTTCCATATTCTGTATGGGTGGATCATGGCGCACATCAGGGGGTTTATGAATATCTGAACCCCATCTCACCTCTGGGGTCAAACTTCCGCCCATCCATCCTGAATGCTGCTGGGAGCTTTCCATCCAAATTGACTATACCGTTGGTACTAAACCGAGTGTGGAAGGTGGATGAGTTTAAATTTCACCAATTTTCATTGCCGACAGGGGTACTCACTGATGACGGTCGGGGAACGAAAGAGCACAAGGCCTATCTTCGGGCCTTTCGAGGTGGAGTCTTGGTGGAAAGGGTGGACCACGAGCCTCTCTACGAGCCGTACACCCCACACCGGTTTTCAAGGAAATTCTTGTGCGTGTAGCGACTGACTCTGTGGGTATACTGGGAGGTACTCCATGAGTAGCACCCGTGTTTGATGAGGCAATTGTGGCTCATGTTCACACGGGAATACAGGAAAATGTGGAATGCATTGCCTCCACCAACTACCACCTTTGGACTGCTGAAGTACTACGCCATAATATGGGAGGCAGCTTATTTGGGGGAAATGCTGAAGTAAAAAACTATTTGAGCTAGTGATGGCGGGCCTTCCCTATCTCGGGGTCAGGGTTGGAAGGTGGAAAGGGCCTCTCGTGGTGGTGGGGCTGCCATGGCGGCAAGACCTGCACCAGCTGAGGTTGAGGCAGTGGCGGTGGAACCAATAGCGGCAGTGGATCCAGTGGTCCTAGGAGAGCAGAGCCATCCGTAGGGGAGTCCACTAAAGGGATTATGTAGGATATCTACTCAGGCCCTGGGGAAATGACTACGCCATATTAACATACCAGAGGATGTTGTTTTCTCGGAGGCCTGGGACATTTGGGATGTCAACCGACAATTCCTCGGCCCATCTGAGATGTGGCAACACCCGAACTTTCTCGGGATGGATTTACCAGGTACAGGCCCTATCCGGGCTGGTTTCGCAGTATCCCCGGTGGATGTGGAGCAATATCTGGCTGATCTGAAGGAATTCGTACATTCTAGGGGTGCCCTGCATCAAATGACACACCGGGTGATCATACTGCTAGATCATATGGTTCCCTTACAGCTATCGGATACTGAGTTCAGAGAGTGCTTCCCCCTACCAGAAGAATCTGACGAATCCTCTTGGGGGACGTGGCCAGTAGAGGGAGCCCGTTGGAGGAAGGCGAAGTCGGCGATCACGACTCGGGTCTTGATGATTTCTCAGAGGCTCTCGAGGTAACATTCTAAGTCTATTTCCTCAGGGTCTGCTCTCAGGTCATTATGGACTTCTTACCAATATCTGAACCATGCAGGAAGAGATTGTGCACAGACCTTGTTCTTGCCCCTTGGGGGGTGCTGATGCAGGATCCTTGGAACTCGCACCTATGGCCGCGTCTAGTTCTGTGTCTAGCAGGGCTAGGACACCCGAGGTGGTTCCTCCAGAATCTCCGGACCTTCCGACAATATACGGAGGGCCATGGTTTGGGGTACCATCCACATCAACTCAGGAGTGGCACCAGGAGATTGATCTCTGTAAGTCCTTTCTACTGAGCTCATTACTGTCACACGTTGATTGTTCAAACTGAAATCCCTGCCCTTTTCTATTACGTACAGTTCTTTGACTGTCATGGGCCATTGCGGCGTGGTTGGTCAGGATTTCTGGTGGTGCCCCTCCCAGGGGCATGCCAGTAATCGTGGAGATAGTTACCCAGCCCACACGAGCTGCAGCGTTCCCCATCATTGGTGGGACTGCCAGTGGGGTTGTGCCTGATGTTATTGAGGTGGGGTCCGATGATTAGGATCGACCGGTCAACCCAAGCCCCACCATGCATGATCCTATGTCAGATGTCATGCCTGATCTCGCACCATACGAAGATCCTGCTAATGATTTCCAACGGGCGTACCCCGCATATGAGCCTGCCAATCGTGCGGACTTGGATGAGATGACCTCTGACGATGAGGACAGTGAAATATTCCATCGCTGATCATGGAATCTTATCATGTGATTTATCAAGAAGACCCCCAAGAATTATGGCTGGACAATATGGACAGAATTCACACGTGGTTGTGTGAACTATGTCTCGGGGGATTGGATGCCTAGAGACCTCACCTACTCATCTGAGATCTTATAGAGGAGACGATCCTGGAGTATGATCATGGCCTTAACATGGGCTAGAAGCGGAGGAAGGTGGTAAACCTCAAGATTCTCCAGGAGGATGAAAATGAGATCCAATGGCTATAGGTCTGGGCAGATGAGCACTCAGCCTCTCTTAATGAACAATCAGAGCTGATCTTGCGATTGAAGGCCCAGATACCAGAGGCAGAAGAGTGTAAGAGGCAAGCTTCCAAATAAATGGTATTCATTCAACCTGACGTAGAGTAGGCCCAAACTAAGGTTGATTAATTTTGCCCCATCACTACTAAGGAGGAGCAGGATTTTATTTGGTGGTAGAAACTTCTGGACGCCACAAGTCAGAGGGTGGCGGAACAGCAACTCTCTTTTAACGGGGTCAACCCGTCCATGGGGGAGATAGACCCCCGAGTACTGTAAGTATCACAAACACTCAAACTTACTTTCATGTTTTGATTTATTTGATTCCATAGCATACATGTGTTTTTTTATCGAGGTTGGTTTTTTATGCATCTATTATATTCGTGAAATGTTCAGTGGTCAGTCCCTAAGCTCACGCGGGTCGAGCCCAGTGTGAGAAACAAGGGGTGATCACCATGCTATTCCATCTGAACATAATGCATCGACCAAGATTCGGGCATCTGGGGTTTAGGTAACCAATTTTGATCTTCCTAAAAGACATGGGAGAGGCCCGATCGGAGGATTGGGACCTCAGAACAATCGACGAGCCGTTCTTCTGGTGTGCTCTAGTGCACGAGCGGGGTAATGCCAGGGGAGTTGGGATTAGTCCGAACATAGGGAAGTGGAAGGTGTGAATCATGATACCCAAAATCCGGAACACTATGGGTGTGTCATGAAAATAAAGGATAACTATTGACCAGGTCTGAAACATAGTATCCTTATTGTGTTATCCTGAAATGAGGACGACTCCTAAGGGCCGACCGTTGACCATGTTCGAAACATGGTCCCCGACTCGAAGTTCCATCCATTTGTCTTCCAGAAAGTTTACCCAGGACAGTAGGCGATCCAGAGGATAAACATCCATACTGTTAGGGGGTTACTCAAGATGATAAAGAGGACGAGGGTATGAATAAAGGGCATGCAAATCATGGAATTTGGAATGATGGGTTGTTAAAATGGAGTCTAACACTCTTGAAATCACACCACCATGGTGGAAACACATTAGGTGGGCGTATCGGTCTGATCATGGATCATTCCTTCTTTCAGATAGGGCCTCTCTGGAGAGTGATACGTTGCTTCCCAATGTCGTCTTTGGTTATCCCAAACTTGTTCAGGGTAGATTTATATTTGTATGGTTCCCCACAAGGGTTTAGGATGCGGGTGGAAATGAGGAAGAACATGACTTTATGATTCCTGGGGCTGGACCCTAGGCAAAATACTAGGGTGTCTCTATGTATCCCATGAGTATGGGAATCAAGCCGTACGTAGTTCTGAAAGCACAATGTAATCAAAGACCAACACTGATAGGTGAAATCCTCTCTGGCAGGGGATCTGGTGCATCCCATTACTAACATGGGGCATCCTGAACTTGTTCAGGGTAGAACCACAGTTTAGTGTCATGTGTTGAAGACATATGGACTTCTGCAGTTTAACGTCATATGATAGGACGTGGACTGAAAGGGAAGATTCCAGGGAGTATGTGGTGTGGGAGCTATAAAACCGGTGTGAATGAGGGCTTGGAGTCCAAATCACACCACGTATCCCTGGAGGAAACTCTTCAGGTTGGGGGACCGAGAGTGAGAATTAGGTTGGGCCCGAAGTAGAGTGGTCGGGTGTTCCTACATACCCCATGAGGATGGGAATCAAGCCATACATAGTTCTGAGAGTGTATTTTACCATCATGCGGGATGATGAGAAGTATGGTTGCGCCGGTACTCATCCTACCAAAATTACTAATCCCACGTGAGTCGTGCTCGATGTGGGAAACAAGAATTAGTGGTAGGAAATACCTGACACGGGAAGGGGCATGTCAGGGTAAAGGGATGCTCGATAAATACTATCCCAATGATGCTAACATGTCTATGTGGCGTACCTAGATGCGTGTAGAGATAAAGCCAAGTATGTCAGAATTCCACTTGAACATGATGGAGTGGAAATGTGTGAATCACGACACTCAAAATTTGGATCACAATGATGGCGGCATGAAAACGGAGGATAACTGTTGACCGTGGTAGAAACACATTATCCATATCGTGTTATCCTGAAATGGGGACAGACAAATGATGTTCAACTATTGACCATGTTCGAAACATGGGACCTATCACAAATGTCGTCTAATATCCTTAGAGACGTTGTCCCGAAATGATAGGAGATCCCTTAGGCCCAGAATCCATGGAGATCCCTTAAGCCTAGAATCCATGTCGTCTGAGGGTCCTTTTGGATGTGTAAGAGGATGTGGATCCAAATAGCGAGCCCACGAAGCATGGACATGGAATGAGAGGAATGTCTCCATGAACATTCCGCACTTCAGGCTCTTTATCAAAATGCATCTGAATACAACAACGAGACATATTAGATAGAGGGAGTCAAGTCCCTCACCATAGGGAGATCTTAGTTTAGGGTCATAGAATTTGGACCATGGATGGGAAGAAACATGGGATACTTGTGGTGAGTAATTACAAAAACTGAACGTGAATGGGAACCGGGGGTCCCGACCACTACGTGTTCCTTGGGAGAGGTTTTAGGTCAAGGGACCAATAATGAGAGTTGATCTGGGCCGGAGGAAAAGTGAAAAGGTATTCCTATGTACCCCATGAGGATGGGGATCAAGCTGCATGTAGTTATTGAGTTAAGGTCATGGCCCACACACCAAAATAAGCGGTATTTGATAAATCATGTTTGTCCTTTAAGGTGAGTGATTTGATTTGTGAAGCGACAAGCCTAGGGTAGCAGGACCTGGAATCGCCACAAGAATCAAGCCATAGTAGGAATTGAAAAATGGTATGGTAAATAACCGATACCTATTGTGATGTCCTCTACGATAAGGTCATCACATTGCAGTTCTGTTTTTCATCGTGCGACCAGGACAATAATGTCACAGTTTAGGGTCATGTGATAGGACCAAGCATTCATTTTAATGTCATGCAGCGCAGACATAACAGAGATGATACTAGGTGGGGAATGTGTATGGTGAAATAAAACATAACCGATGTGAATGGGGACATGATCCCACATCACACCGTACGCAATTCCGAGAGGAGAACCTCAGGCCAAGGGGGCCAGATATGGGTGAGAGTAAAAGGGGCCGGAGAAACTAGTTCCCAGATGAGATGGACCTGAAAACGAGACATCCAGGTGGTCCTACATATCCCATAAGGAAGGAAATCGGGCCATATGTAGTTCTTGAGGGTACCTTTTAATGTTGTGTGGGACAACATACAGTTTAATGACATGCAGGACAGGAAACAGGAAGGCTAATTTTTTAGAACGGGGTGCGCATGGTGCAACTATTGCAAACCCATCGTGAATGAGAAGTACACCCATATCACGCCACATGGTCCGGTAGTCAAGGTCCAGAAGGCAGGACAGAAAATACCAATTAGAAAAACTCAGGCTGGACCTAAAGACAATAGGTCTAGGCATTCCTACATATCCCGTGAGGATGGGAATCAAGTCGTACGTAGTTCTGGGGAGATCTTAGTTTACGGTCTTAGATCTTGGACCATGGAGGGATGGAAACCTTCCAAGTAAGCACATACCTTGACCAGATCCCTAAGCCCACGTGAGTCAAACTCGGTGTGGGAAACGAGGGAGGAATATCTTTATTGAAATACCTGGAATGCCCATCAAATGGAAATCAGCTCAGAGCCCTAAATGACGCCGCTACAATGGCCTTGTTCTCCTAACCTGAAGATGCGCACTAAGTAATAGTGTCAAGAGTGTTTGAGGTTTACTTGTACATGATGAGGTGGAGAAGGATGTGATTCATGTAACCGACATTTTGGGCTTAATGGGGTGGGTGTGGAGATGGTGTATAACTATTGACTATGGCAGAAATGTAGTATCTGTATCACGTTAGCCTGAAATGGGAACAACAAATGAGCATCAACCACTGATCACATTCGCAATGCGGGATTTGTATCCGTTTATTGTTTGTGACCCTCAGGGGAATTGGCCCGTTATGGTAGGAGAGCCCTTATGCCAAGAATTCATGCCACTCGGGGGGTCCCTTCGGGTGTGAAAGGTGGTGGAAACCTTAATGAAGGGGAACACAAAGCCTGAAAAGTAGGTGGAAGTATGTTCGAGCAGAATCTGACATTCCAGGTACTAAACCAGAGTACCCTTACGCACATTGGTGAACTGATGAAGAGGGTTGACTAAGGTGTCTAGGAAGGAGAGGGTTGGCCAAGGGGCCATGGTGAAATGGAGATTTCCAGTAGATGGGGTTGGACCCGATGCCCAGACATTTGGGTGGTCCTACATATCTCATAAAGATGGGAATCGAGACACATGTAGTTCTAGAGGGAAACCGGGGGTAAGATACCCTAACGAGGAAGGGGGGTGTACGGCACGATGAACATCTAGACGTGAATGAGGACATAATATCACACCACACCGTACAATCCCATAAGAGAACCTAGGCCAGGGGCCCAGGAAGGCCAAGGGGCCTGAGGCTATGCCTCGGTTAGGAAGGCCTAACCAGCTCGCAGTTTAACGTCTTGCAATGAGGACGGGGGCTAGGGAAGGTCTCATCCAGGGATGTGTATGGCACGGTGAGCAACCCAACATGAAGGAGGACATAATCCCATACCATGTCGTACAATCTCATATAAGAGAACATGGGCCATATGGAAGGTCATAAACCCTCTCATACGGGTACTGCCTCATCACAACTCCTAAACCCACGTGATCGGTGCTCGATGTGGGAAATAAAGAGTCGGTCTTGGATATCCCCATCCAATGGGGCCTGATAACTGGCATCTCCCGAAGGGAGTCCTTTTCTTAGATACAATGGGGCAGAATGAACAACCACACTCAATTTTTGGGACATCTTGGGGTGGTCCTAAAGATCCAGGAAAACTATTGACCATGTTTGAAACACAGCGTCCCTATAGTGACCTAAAATGGGAGAAACAAACTAGCATCGACTGCTGACCATATGTGTAATGTGGGACTTTTATCGTCTTGTTTCTCAACATCCTCGAGGGCATTGGCCCGAAGTGGTAAGAGAGCCCTTATGCCTAGCATCCACACCATTCAGGGGCCCTTCCGGATGGGGAAGGTGATGGAATCCGAGTCATGGAGTGGGTGAGGCATAGTTGTACCCATATATGAAAGAGGCGAATGTCTCCAGGGAGCGGGACGTACGGATGGTTCGAGGCTAGCTCGATGTGAACTGGGGAAAAAGTATGCACCCCACCATATGTCTTGACCCGAGAGGAAGATTCTGGCATTTGGTCTGAGCCAAAAGATGAAATTTCCAGGAGTTCCTACGTATCCCATGTGGATGGGAATCAAGCCATACGTAGTTCTTGAAGGCCATGCAGGTTAACATCGTGTGGTGAAGATGTGGGAGGATAGAATAATGGGAGTGGGCACATGGTGTGACCATTATAATCCTCTTATGAGTGGGGATAAAGAAGCCTACTCCGTGTCATGCAAGGATCCTCTAATGAATCTATACCCAGGGGGAATAATCAATGAGAAGAGCTTAGGGCTGGGCTCAAGATGATGCATCTGAGCATTCCTACGTATCCCTTGAGGATGGGAATCAAGCTACATGTAGTTCTCAAAATTCAGTTTAACGTCATGCATGATGATGCACAGTTTAAAGTCATGTAGTACTGGACAGTTTAAGGTCATGCAGGACCGGCATGCAGTTTTGGGTCCTACAGGACCGTGGGGCCTAGGAAAAATATTTCTTGAGGAACTTGGAGTTGGTGGTAGGAGTTATGCGCTCACCATACATGGTCACCAAGGAGTATGCTCCATTGCATAAAACCTTGTAAATTATTTAAGGTCCTTACCATGTGGGATTCAACATGGGGGGCTACCTTCTAGGTATCATTGGCGTCCTAAGGGCCAATACTTGGTCACCTTGTAAGATGGAGTGGAGGCGAACTTTCTTGTTGAAGGCTCTGGCGATCTTGTTCTAGTGCCTCGCCAGATTATGCAGGGCACGAAGCCTATTCTCGTCAAGTTCTTACAATTTTTCCAGATGGATTTCAGCTACTTTATCGGATGCCTGCTAATCATAGACTATTGTGCACAATGAGGGCAGCTGAATCTTGATAGGCAGGATGGTGTCAGCTCCGTACACCAGGGAATACTAGGTTACCTGGGTGGAATTGCGAGTCGTCGTCTGATAGGCCCAGTGGGCATTGGGGAGCTTGTCCGGACAACTCTTCATGTTCTGACCAACCATTTTCTACAAAATTTTAGATAGGTTCTTGTTTAATACCTTGATCTATCCATTTGTCTGGCCATGATAGCGGGAAGTGTGGTTAGAACGGATATTGTACTTGGTGTAATATTTCTTCAACTCAGCTTCTCGGAAGTTTGTGTCGTTATTGGTGAGCACGGCTTGAGGGACTCCAAATTGGTAGATGATGTTGGAGCTCACAAAATCGACAATGGATCGAGCCTTGACTTCCTTGATTGGAACTACCTATTCCCACTTTGATAAGAAATTCGTAGCAGTCAGGATGAACCGGTACTGGCGTGCTGTCGCTGGTGGATATGTTCCCACGACATCGAGTCCCCACTCCTAAAAGGGCCAAGAGTACTTGGTAGTATGATGGGTATCTAGTGGCCGATGTATGAAGTTGGAATGAACATGACATGCATGACAATTTTTAGCAAACTCGATGCAGTCGCAGATCATGGAGGGACAAAAATACCCCAATCTCTGGATCTAGTGAGATAGTTTCGGGCCATCCTGGTGGGCACTGCAAGAACCTCCATGAACCTCTTACATGACCTATGGAATCTTGACTCCTTGAATGCAATGGCGGAGAATTCCATAAAACTCGCGCTTGTAGAGGATCCGCTCAAGACTGGGACTGTCCTGGAGAGTAAACTATAACGTGCAACGTCAGATTCATTCATGCTCAGCCCGATCGTCTGGGAGGTAACCATTTTGGAGGTACTTGACAAAAGGGGCCCTCCAGTCAGGAATTACTTCAACAACTTCATCTTGGGGACCTGGGGGTCCCCACGTGGAGGCGCATGCGGTCAGGTGACCTACCTGTTGGTCGTCGCCATTATCCGGAGAGACAGGAGCAACCACCCTCCGATGTGCCACATGGATAATCAGGTCATCCTACTAGGGATCTGAATGTGACGTAGCCAGGCTAGCCAGTACGTCAGATTGACCATTCTGAAATCGGGGGACATGAGTGACTTTCAGCCGAGAAGATAACCAGGCCATTAGCTGGAGAGTGCGCTGCAAAAACGGTACAATTTCTAGCTTCATGAAAACATAGTCGTTGTTGACCTACTTAATGACTAGCTCGGAGTCCCCTTTCACATTAAAATGGGGCAAGTCGATCTTGAGGGATAGCTCGAGTCCAGTAATGAGGGCCTGATACTCTGCCTCATTATTAGTGTAGCCTTTTTGACAGTAGGAATGAGTATAGTGGAATGGCATGTGCCAGCGTAATGAAGACAATTCCAAATCCAACCCTGTTGAGATTGGGATCATTTAGCCTTCGTCTAGTGGGGCTTTGGGAAGCACCGTCGAAATGCATCTACCAACACGGTGTGTCTTCATCCACTGAGAGGATTACTTCATCGGGGTAATCGAACTCCAGGGACTGGTCGGTAGGAGTCTGATGGGCATTGAGAAAGTCTACCAACGCTTGTCCCTTAAGGGCCTTCTAGGGGACAAACCTTATATCAAACTGTTGGAGAATCACTGCCCACTTATCTAGATGGCCTGTCAACATGGGGCGGTTCAGGATGTACTTTAGTGGGTCTACCTGAGAGACCAACTGTACCTCATGGTGCTGAAGGTAGTGTCGCAATTTCTGTATGGAAAACACATGCGCAAGGAAGCTCTTCTCGATAGGGGAGTATCTGGTCTCCGTATCGAGGAGCATGCAACTGAGGTATTAGAGGCTATTCTCTGTCCCCTCATTTTTCTTCTAGGTGAGAAGGGTGTTAAGGGATCGTTCCAGGGTGGTCACAAAAATGAACAGTGGCTTTCTAGAGATGGGTGGAATCAAGACCGGAGGCTGAAGTAGATACCGCTTGACTTCCTCAAACGCGGTTTGGCACTCTTCATCCCATTCATAGGCATTTGCCTTCTTCACGATCTGAGAAAAGGGATTACACTTGCTGGCCAAGTTCGCGATGAATCAGCTTATGTAGGCTAAGTGGCCTTGAAATCCTCAAAACTCTCGAATATTTCTTGGGGGGATATCTGGTTGATGGGCTTGATCTTCTCTAGGTCATTCTCGATGCCTCGATATCTAATGACAAAGCTGAAAAACTTGCCGAAGGTGAACCCGAAGGAACATTTAAGTGGGTTCATCTTTTGGTAGTGGGAACAGAGGAAACTGAACACTTTCTCAAGGTCCCTATGATGGTCCAGGCGCTATCAAGATTTGACCACCAGGTCGTCCACATAGCATTCCACCAATGTTCTTATAATTGGATTGAATATGCGGTGCATGGCCCACTGATAGGTGGAACCGGCATTTTTCAGGCCGAAGGGAACAACCTGGTAACAGAAAGTTCCTTGGGGGTCCTGAAAGCGGTGGACTCCACATCTTCGGGGGCCATCCAGATCTGTTTGTACCTAGAATACCCATCCATGAAGGAGAGGGCTTTGAACCTGGTTGTAGCATCAATAAACAATTCTATCACTGGAAGGGGAAAACTATCCTTCAGACAATGGCTGTTGAGATCTCAGAAGTTGATACAGACTCTAATCTTCTCGTTCTTCTTCCCGACTGGCACAATGTTGGCCAGCCACTTGGGGTACTGGACCTCCATGAAAAAGTTGGCTCTAATGAGCTTGTCAACCTCAGCCTCGACCATGGCGCAGTGAGAATAGTGCATCTTTCTAGGAGGCTGCTTGAACCCGCAATGATTTACCAGGAGACCAAGGTGGTGGATGACCACTTGGGGATCTAGTCCTCGTATCTCATCGTAACTCTAAGAGAACACATCACGTTGCTCCTTAAGTAATTCCACGTACCTCTGCTGCTCCTCGAGGGACATGGTGGCACTGATCAATGTGGTTCTTGGATCTATCTCGCTACCATGGTTCACTTGTACCAGTTCATCGACCATGGTAGAGACGCCTTCTTCAAAGGTAGAGGGATCATCCTCTAGATCATCTTATCCACTTATGGAAGGATATTCGGTGGGGGAAGTTTCTTTCGAGCCACCAGACCCCTATTGGAGGCTGGTACCGGCTTAAGCAGCAATGGGCAGCATATCGTGAGATTCGTGTGCTACTAAGACCATGGCGATGAAGGCAGTTCATCTGATCCCATCTGGTCTTCGACCCAAGGGGCCACGATTGATAACATCAAAGAAGTAGTGGTGCATCATCTTGAGCTGGTTAGTTCAAGCCTAGCGAAACAGACACGTATGACGTACCGCCGTTTCCATGATCCGGACGTCCTAATACCGTATGGGGGTAGGAGGTTCCGGGATCACCCGATCCTGGTTTGTGTAGGAGTATGAGGTGATTTCCCACCATCGCTTGGACTTGGTAATATGCCTTTCTCTTGTACCCGAAACGACAAATAACTACCCCGTGTCGGGGGTCATGGCCTCCAACCATTGAATCAGGAATATGTAAGAGTCATCTAGACCTGCCCAGGGATCACTTGTGACCATTGCGGGCTCAATCTCACATGCCAAAATCTTCTTATCCTTGATCTTGTAATAGTCAGCGTTTAGATAGCGGGCTTCACAAGAGGAAAAAGGAGACTCATATCCTTGTAGCATGCCTACTCGACCATTGAGGGAGTATTTGAGGCATTGGTGATACGATGAAGGTACTACTACATGCAGGTGGAGCCATGGCCTGCCCATCAATGCATTATACGCGGTGTCCTGGGAGACAACCATGAATTCGTAACTGCCAACTAGGCCACCGAATTGGGTCTTCACATGGATCTTGCTGATCGGGGTCTACTTGGTCCTGTCATATCCATAGATTCTTAGGTTGGAGGGAGTTAAATCATCTTCAGAAAACCCCATCTTCCGCAGTGTCCGAGTCGGGATTAGGTTAATCCCAGAGCCCATGTCAAAAAGACAGCGGCGGACTTCAACACCATTAAACTGGCCAGTGATGTACAATGGACGAACGTGACCCTGTATGGGAGGGTCTTCATCTTCACCAGAGAACAAGATAACTTCCTAACATTCGGCATTCTCAATTGCGTCAGTGTGGAAGGCTTCTGCAGCTGCTACCTCCATATCAAATTTAAGGGGGCTCCTTAGAGCCTCGGTGAGCGCCTCACAAATGTCTAACAACAGAAAAAGAGTCTCAAGGATAGAAATCCTCACTGGGATGCCAGAAAGGTGCTTGAGGAGATCATACTTTCGTGCCAAGTGTGAAATCCTGATTACAGGAGGTCGCTCTATGATTGGAGGCATGGCGGGCCCTGCTGGCTGGACCGACGGCTGGCTAGTGCTAGGTATGTCCCATTGCTCACTAGTTGAGGCCTGAAGAGTAGATGTCATATGAGGAACAAACAAATGATATTGGTCTATAGCAGGGGAAGATGGTCGCGATATGGATGGGGATTCTTTTCCTAATCCAGTAGCACAAACGGTGGTCGAGGTAGACCTGAGGACACTAGATGAGGAGGTTGCATGTGTTGAGCTCTACGCTGGGCCTGCTATCTGGTCTCAGTGACATGAATGGACTAGTTGAAAGTTTCAGCTAACAGGCCTTGATGATTGATATGGTCGCGGATCCACTGACGTTAGCGTTGGCTGGGGACATTGGGGAGGTTCTCCTAGAGTTTTCCCTCATCTGGAGTCATATAGGGATTTACCAACTCCATGGTATTAACCAAAGAGTACCTATGAATGTCACTTTACAAGTCATCCACCACTGGGCGGATTCTGGGAGTGATCCACATTTCAGGGGGCATGAAGTCACCGAGAGTGAGAGATGACGACGACATTGGTGGAGCACGTTGCTTCTTCTTGCGCTGTTAATCCTTGCTCTTCTGGGAAGAGGTCGGCTGAGATGATGACGTAGAGGTGTTGGTGGCAGCTTTTGAAGGCTCTGGCTGATTCAGGCATTCCTGAATAATACCATGGGCATGAGCGTCTGTTTTACGAGCCATCCAGTCATCATACTTCTGTGATCCGCAGCTGGGAACCTACTTCCACTTACCTTCATCGTTGCTACCACTTTCTAACCTCACAAAGACACCTGCCACTTGTGTCAGGCCCGAGCCCAGCCTGGCTATGTTTTTATCAAACTGGTCTTGGATCCAGTATTTAAACACATAGCACTGCTTGAGGGTGTGCCCCAGGATCCAATGATAGGGCCAGTAGTTGGGGCGATCGGTGAGATTCACCTCTGCCGGCCTTCTACACTCAGTTAAGCATACAATCCCCTACTCTAGGGCACTACGAAAGTAACCAGGGACATAATTATCGCTGAACAAGTAAGTCTGTTGTCTTCTTTCCGGATAGGGGTCTCTGGGAACCTGGCTCTAACGAGGGGTTGGAGGGTCCTTCCAAGGAGGTGGAGCATGATTATCCCTCCTAGGTGGTAGTGGCGCGTTTCACGGGGGAACCTACTGATTATGAGGTTGTCGATGCTGGGCAGGAGGTTGCGCTCTGGGTGGCGGGCCTCTACGAGGTTGTGAAGCTGGTACTACTGGTAGAAATTATAACTTCCCAGGGGCTTCTATTCGGGCCACCACAACGGGCTCTTCTTTGGCAGCCCTCCTTGCTGGGATCATAGGGGGCAGCGGACGTTCCTGACTAGCCTATTGCAGAGCTTCCTCGAGGCGATGGGCCTTATCTGAGAAGTCTCAGAACCCTCCGGGGTAGTTCTGAGTAATCAGGTAAGTAACTGGTTCTAGTTTTATATTCCCTACACACATTGGAATTTTTTGCTCCGGAGTCAGTGGCATGTCGAGGGAGTATGTGACCCCCTTCCACCGGGCGAAAAAGTCTGCGAATCTCTCGTCAAGAATTTTTTTTCTCTTTAAGAGGTCTACGATTCTGGTCTTCTACGTGGTGGAGTTGAACTGGTGTAGTAATTGACGGCGAAGATCCTCCCATCGAGTAACCGATCCAATAGGGAACTGGTTGTACCAGACAAATGCAGGGCCTTTCAATGTCTATAGAAAACATCATATCTTGGTGGCTTCCTGCTACGCCGGAGTCCCCAACATGGGGCCACACCTTGAAGAAAAGTGGGATAGGAGTTGTGGTGGGTCCCCTATCCCATTAAAGGGTAATAAAGTGGGATTCCCAAAACCTAGGGGTGAAGGCATATCAACTACCCACGCTGAATATTGATTTACATCTTGTGGGACTGCCACCTGTCGCATTTCCAATGCCTTGATGCAGGCAATGAGTGCCGGCATTCGATCGTCCGGGTGGGGGTCCCTGTCTTGATGGGGATCCATAACCATGACTGTGTTTCCAGGTTCTTCGACACGGTAGATGTGTTCAACGGCTCGTGGAGCGTCTTGCGGAGCGGCCTGCGGGGCAGCTGGGGGAACCCAGGCCAGATTCCTCAGATTGTCACACCGTTTGGGAGGGTTTGGTGATACGTATCGCACCCTCTTTCCATGAGTTCTGTGTTCAACCCTGTCTGCAGGAGTGGTATGATCAGGGTTGCCCGGAGGCATCTTGCCGAGGGGAAATTGTTCCTTCCCCTGCTGCCCCGGCCTCGGTTCACCATAGTCAAGTCATCGCTCTACAGCATGTTCAGTCAGGTGTTTGTTGACCAACCTCTTATACTCAGAAAGTTGCTGGTGCAAAGCGGCCTTTTTAGGGTCTTCCTCCATCTTTTGCACTGAGGCGGACGGGTTGGAGTTCTTGACAGCTCCGACATGATCTTTACCCTTACCAACATTCTGGCTGAGTACCAATGTCTCGGTGGGCACAGGGAGACCTCAGAGGTTCCTCTTCTGACGAGTAATCCATCTTGATGGGTCTAAGAGTGGTGGCACACCCTTAAGGGGTAATTCTCTATCGATAAATTCCAGGTCATACTCCTTGTCCACGACTTTGACTATGTGGATTGTGACCCTTCCCAGGGGAATGTCTTCAATATCGCATAGTGAGTCGAGCTACCATCGAATAGGGATAAAAAATAAGGGCATCATACTTCCCCCATCCATGGAGTTGCACGTGGGGGGTATCCTCCTTGATGTTTTTTTGGAGTACCGTGAAATTCTGAATGCATCTTTGTTGGAGGGTTCTCTGGCGACCAGGTGACTCAGGGCGCTGAGCCATGGGGAGTGCTGCCAAATCGACCAGACATTATTGCTTGCTGATTTCCTAAAATGCACTTAGCTCATGGGGTACACCACCCGATGATAATGAAGACGGAAGTGTGTCGCCCATAGGGTTTGATGGAAGCACTCAACTTCCTCTAGGGTGATGGATTCAAATGCACAGAAGTTCAACGCTTCCGCTAGCCAGAACTTCTCCAGGAATTGATCTGCTGCAAGAATTTCCCATAAGCTCTTGGACATGGATTCAGGGTTTAGCACCATGTTACCCCACTCCTCAACCAGAGGTGGCTGAGGAACTGGTAGTGGTACTGAGGCAGACCGCTGAGACAGTAGACTGGGCGGCGGAGAATATAGTGAACGAGCTGAATGGCCTCCAAATTCCGGGCCATCCTCCGAAGAGTGTGGTTACCTAGCCATAATTTCATGATACGACGGGCTGGCAGACACAGTTTCTGGTGCAGGGATTGTGGTTTCCGGCACTGGGTTACACCATTGCTCAGGCGCCATCAGTCTCCAAAATAGCTCTCCATGATCTATAGTCGAGGTAAAGGGCGCTTCTAGTGATGATGGTGGAGAATACATGGTTGGAACCTATGGGATTCCAAAAATTTCCTCCTCCTAGATGTACCTACGAAGTGAGGAGGGAATCTGGTGGACTTCACACTCTGGAAGGATGAGACTCATATGCCTTGTTCCTACCCCGGTTCTTGACACAGAGGACTAGGGGGAGGGTTCCACCGCTGAGTCGTACTCTGCTTCAGAATCTGAGAAATAGACTAGTTTTATCTTAGTCTGAAGCCTTTCAGTGTTCTTCTTATGGTAGTAACGACCCGCCTTCCTGCCCTGGAATGGCTCTTCGGGGAAGGGAAAATTTCCGGAACGAGGAGGTCCTTCAGCCGTACTAGTGTTGGGGTGGGGAATACTTATGCCTGAGTGGGGCGGGGTGCGAGGAGCACTAGGGAATATGTCAAAGGGGACATGGGTAGGACATCTGTGCTAGGTTCTGGTGCAGGTAGGACCTCTGCTAGAACTGATGGAAGCACGGGCAAGACTTTCGTTCCTGGTTCCCTTGGTGACGTCAGTGTGAGGTAGGACCCTATAATGATCGGACTGAATATGGGTAGGACCTCTTTGCTGGGTGTTGGTGAAGTGAAGTTTATCTCCACCCATCTGGTTGCTAGGATGAGTAGTACCTCCGTCGGCTGCTACGAGGATGTGACTAAGGTCCTCACATGGAGAGTTACTGGATGTGCAACTTCCCCACCCCAGCGGTTCATGGCAGGAGGGATGGCTCTATGCCTAGTGTAATGAGCATGAGAGAGGCTCCCATAAGGGGTGTTTCTACCACAGGGAAGGCCCTCATTCGGGTCGAAGGTGGCATGGGGCATACCTATGAGCTGAGATTGGGAGCTGGAAAGGCCCGCGTCCTCCATGGTAGTCGCACAGGGAGGGACCTCGTATTGGGTGGCATTGTTGTGGGTTAGTCTGCGGTGACCACTGCCTGTGCCTGCGACAAGGAGAGTCGACCCAGCCTGCCTATGGGGTGGTTGGGGCCTCGATCCAAGTCGGCCGTATATCTGCCCCTGCTTGACGTATGCAGGGGGGTTGATGATGCATGTCAGTGGTGGCTCGGGCCATCGTATCCACTGATGTTGATGGACCTTGATGGGCGTCCTCCTCGTCATGTTCCTGATGCTGGCGTCGGGTCAGCCGGGCCGGTACCGGTGGTGCAGGTAAGTAGTCTACCTGCTCTTCATCTTGAGGAACCAGGTGGTAGCGATGGCACAATTTAGTGGGGTCCCTCACTGGGAACCCCTGGGATGGAACTCTGGTCAGGCTGGCCCGAACATCTCCTACCTCATTTCCATAGGGCATTGAATCGTCGACGTGTTCCAGGGAGAGGCCCCCGAAACGATTGAAGATTGGAGTGGGTAGCAGCGGCTCCCTGCACGACCCTCGAGGGGCGGCATTGGCGGAAAGGTTCAGATGCCTCTAAATCCAGGAATTCCATGTCCCTCATAGGGATGACCCCCTCCTCCTCGTACCTACGTACTAGGTCATTGATTACCCTTCATTGGATAATTTCTGATGGAGAGAGGGGTTGTGGGTGCCCAGTAGTCGTGGTAGTCAAGGCCATCGTAGAAGTGGCATAATCACACAGGGTAGCCGCGTTGATATTGCCCCTGCCCTTGCATCAGGTGGGCTGGAGATGATCAGGTTTCGGATGCCGCAACAGGGTTCCTTACAGCAGGGAGATCATCTCATTAGTACTAACAGAAATGGAAATCGACGCCCAGTGCCCCAGTTTCATTCCGTCTTCCATGACCAGTAATAGGGATCCACGCTGACAACGTCGCAGACCGAGATGACCAACATTTTGACTTCCCCAACTTCTGGTGAGTTTCACGCCAGGCCCGCTATTTGCTTGGCAGGGCCCGGTACTGGATATCTAGATCTGGTGACATGTCACTCTACTATTGTCTTGAGCGCTACTAATATCCACGTTAAAGAGAAGAAATTCACATTGGTTTCACCATTTCTGTTTTCGAGGCTGTCGCTGGGGCGCGCACATCCGTCTACTTGAGTGCGACAGGCACGACTTCTGTTACCCCTTATTCCTACTTTCCAAAGGTGGGAGAAATATGTTCCTTATTTAGGTACATATTCTCCTTGGTCAAAATGGGATGATGGGATGTCAGTTCTTCCTTCCGTGGATTCCTCCTCAAAATTCATCACCTAGTTCAGGTCTCCCATATAGATTAAGATGTAGTTTGTGAAACTCTTCCTAGTTCCATGTTTTCATAGATGTTGGTTAATTACACTGCTTCTGTCAGGACATTCCAAGGGGTCTGGTCAGGGCAGCAACCTTCAGTTGGGGGAGTAGTCACGTTGAGGCATCACTGGTGTGTCTGGATGCTCGGGAATTGGCATGTCTATATTTTTTCCATTATTATAGGGATTATTGAAGGTGTGGAATCCTGAGGCATCCCACATCGAATGTGGGGAATCCTATGCGATATGCATGAATCTGAGGTTTTCCTCAGCTTCCCATGTTTACCACAAGGTATGCCACAAGTTTAATGACCAGTGGAGATGGATCAGACTGATTAGAACACTAGGTAGAGTGGATCATATTGAATAAACCCCTTGAGGGAACACCGATATTGGGGCCAGCATGTGGGCGGCTTCCCGAATGTTGTGGAGGGGAATGGGGTGGAATGATCTCACTGGGATGTGGCAGCCCTGGTAAGAATCAGGATGGATAATGGTTTTGGTCTTGAGTCTCAAAGAGACTTCCTACGTATCCTCGTAGTAGGGAATGAAAGTATGTATAGTTCGGGTAAAAAGGGGGCTTGGAACGCCAGTACGGAGGCGGTCGGGGCCAATGATTGTTGGGCTTGACCACATGGAAGCTTTCTACGTACCATGCCTTGACATGGATCAAATTACACGTAGTTAATCTGACGATGTCTTACTGCCAAATGAGGTTGAAAAAGTCTTACCGCTGAAGGAGTTTGAAACTACTTATCACTGGATAGGCTTGAACCTAATGGAGGCTTCCTATGTGCCTTTCCTTAGCAAGGATCAAAGTCCCCGTAGTTCGGGTAACTAGTCGTCACCGAACCAACGTGAATGTGGACACGGGGATCCACTGGTGGATGGTGGGCTTGAACCTCGTGGAGGCTTCCTATGTACCATGCCTTGACATGGATCGAAGTCCATGTAGTTCGGGTGGTGGTAGTGTTGGAGAACCAACATGAATAAGGACCTTGGTCCAGGTGGATGTTGTGCTTGAACCTTAGGGAGGCTTCCCACATACCTTGCCTTAGCCAGGATCAAAGTCCCCATAGTTTAGGTTGAAAAGGGGATGTTGAACCGACATGAAGGGGTGTCGGAACCACTGTATGGTGGGCTTGAACCTCGTGGAGGCTTCTTACGTACCCTGCCTTTACATAGATAAAAGTCCCCTTAGTTCAGGTGGGGGTGTTGTAGAACCGACATGAAGATGGACCGAGGGTCTGATAGGTTTTGGGCCTGAACCTCGTGAGGCTTCCTACGTACCATGCCTTGACATGGATCAAAGTCCCCATAGTTCGGGTGGGTCATAACGGCTTACCGCTGGATTGGAATTCAGTTTAACATCATGTGGGATGGAGATTGTGTCATGGTCGGTGATTTCTCTAAGCCCACGTGAGTATTGCTCGTTGTGAGAAACAAGTGGCAGCAAATGTCTGATGACCACGTTGCGAAAGGTGCATCTATGAGATGTGAAGAGGTGTGGGTCTTAAACTCTAAGGCGGCCCATGGTGCTGGGACATACTCCAGGATGGAGGCCCGTGGGTGACAAAGCGAAGTGGGAGAGATAATTGGGACCGAAGAAAGGGGGATCCTTGTTCCCTATGACGCCCTCCGCAGGTCTTGGAACTGAGGAAATGAGGAGGAGAAGGGGTGATTCCTCCTAAAAGAAAAAGCTAAAGGCTTACACCGAGATGGCTTCCCTTCCCCCACATACAAACACCACTCCCAGAAGTAGTATATCATCCATTGTGGAGACTAGGGGGCGTGGAGAATGTCCAAGATGAGGGAACCCCGCGTGAGTGGCATGGGACGATGTCACAATTTAACATCGTGTGTTGAGGACGAGGGTGCTTGGAAGTTTAACATCCTATAACTTGGAGGAGGTGGGTTTAATCTGCACCCCTAGGACATACATAACCGGTAACCTCTACTCCATGTGGGAGGGAAGGTACCGGCAATGCCGTATTGAGGGGGTGTTGTGGAGCAAACCATCGAGAGGTCTACGTTAGCGTGTCTATACAATGAAGAAATAGTAGTTAGCATGACTATGCGAAAAAATCATTAGGTGAAGCAACGCAATGGGCGGTATCATCCAGGGGACTTTGAAATCACATCGTGCAAACCTAGAGGGTCGCACGGGAAAAGGATTTTCCAAGCAGAGGGGTCCATAGGCAGTGGCCATGTGGAGATCATTTGATTTGCATGGTGAAGGGCACTTGCGAAGGGGTGTGCTTCGCGATGGTGGGTGCCTTAGCCTTAGCGTGAGGTAGAGGTGCAAATGGGAGGTGCTTCGCGAAGTGGAGAGTCATTTGTAGAGCGTTGCCTCACAGAGCACAGGGGCCTCGCAAAGAAAAGTGTTGTGAATAAATGTTCTTCGTGAAGTACAGTGACTCTGACTTAGCATGAGGATCCCATGTACATGAGGTGTGTTTCACGAAGCATAAATGCTCCATGATGAACCGGGTCCCCTTGGGGATCCCCTTACTTCGCGAAAGCCCTTAGTCTTCACAAAAGGTTTCCCTATCATAAGAGGGGATTAAAACGAGGCAATGGGGAGGCACTTCACAGAGCAAAAGTACCTCTCATAGCTCATGATTCACAGAGCAAAGGGTTCTTCACGATTTGGGAGCTAGGAAGTTAAAAGGTCAAATTTTCCTTCTGTTGGGCTCAGGGGGAGCCCAGTATTTATAGGCAGGAGGTGCTGTGAAGAAGATCTTATGCGGCGTGAAGAGGTCTTTGGTTGCTTCACGTCAGGTCGCAAACGTCAAATGTGTTCGCAGAGGGGTATGCCTCCAGGCTTCGCGGTGGTCTCATGAACTTCAAAGGTATTCACAGAGGGGTGCACCTCCTTGCTTCGCAGCGGGCTCGTGAATGTCAATTGCGTTCACCAAGCATCCCACATCCTTTTCTTTGTGGCGGGCATGGTACTTGGGTAACTCCGCGAAGGGGCTTCACGAGGTAGTTTGCAGTGCCTATTCTCTTCTTTTTTTTCAAACATTTTGGCGCCAACACATATACCATGTCCAAAGTACATGATTTCTTTTTTGTATCCCTATTAAGAAAGTACATACCAGACCCTTCACATGTACTCTCTTCATAGGTGGTACAGTTGGAGAATGATCTTTCTTACGATGAGAACCGAGTGTAGATCTTGGATCATAGAGATAAAGTTCTACGTAACAAGACTACCCACCTGGTCAGTGTAATATGGAATAACCACAAGTATAAAGAGGAAACATGGGAACCGAAGGATGAAATAAAGGAAAAGTACCATCACCTATTTATGGCATAAAACGAAAAACAAAATTTCAAGTGTGAAATTTAATAAGGGCGGAATAATGTAACAACCAAATGTTTTATCAATGGAAATTTCCTTCTTATAATTATTCCATATAATCAGATGAAATCACAAAATAATGAACTACTAAGTACTATGAGACATTTAATCATAATATTGTCACTTCTGTGATTTGAACTTTGAAAATCTGGCATACACGATTGTGATCAATAAGATGTTTGGAGTCTGATAAAACCAACTTAATTTTTAGTGAATGTAGACACCATGAAATGTATTCCATGTGATTTTTTTGTAAAATTTCCTCAACCAGGATAAAAAATTTCACTGTGAGACTCTGCATTTTTCATGGGGGTCAGTAATGGCAGTGAAGGCACCGGCCCGAAGGCTCGAGACCGCAGCCCGACACTGATCCCATGTAAGGGTGAGGGGTGAATCCCCTGTGGTATGGAGTAATAAATTTGGATAAGTATCTAAAGTTGTTTCCAAGATACCTATGTGTAAATAACTGTGTTCCACCATTTTGGAGCTGAATAAAGCAATTATTTTGGCTAAGTGCTGAAAACGGCACCCTAGTTAGGCCAAATCACCGGCGGCATGCAAGTAACCTACGCACCACAATTCTGGCATGAAACATATTTGTGCTCCCAATATCAATTCACCTTAGGTCACTTATTTTCTATTAAATAGACTCTTGGGGGACATTACTTGTATGGAAAATTTTCCTTGAATCCTAATTACTGCTCTGGTCAACCTAGTACTTCGACCATGTAACGACCCGAAATTTTGAATAAATATTGTTTCCTAATTTTGTGTGTTATTTTATTTCATACTCAACAAAACTTTTTCATTTAATAAAATGAGTATAATTAAAATGATACTGTTGGGTTTTGACTATTATATGATCGTTAGTAAGTATGACCTTTGGAAACTAAATGTTGCGATTATTGTCTCTAAATACAAGTGATCTTGGTTAATTAATATAGAAAGAAGATTTGATGGCCTTATCCAGTAGTCTCGGGCCAATCGAAGCCCATCTAATAGAACTTGGGAAGGAGGTAGCACCACTGGGCTTTGCTCTGGACCAAACCCAAGCCAAACTTCATCATGTGAAGCTAGAACAGAATCTCCTTCGCAAGAAGTTCCACCTGATAGAAATTACTACTCGTGTGATGTTGGCTGAGCCGCCCTCATATTCTCTCACCTTAGCACACCTTACACTTAGGTCCTAGGCTGGGGTTATAAGGGGCTATGTAAGGAGACCGTAACTGCTTTGTGCAATCCTTTGAGATAAATAAAATTGTGTTTTCTTCTTATGGTGAAGTTTGTAAATTTTTAAATGTCCGGATAAATGTAGGATGTATATATTATTGGTGAATTAAAAAAAGGATATTTTAAAATATTTATGAAAACCTTAAATAATTAATTATGTGTAATGATTTTCAAAAAATGGTCTTCTACAATTATGTTCAGTAATAAATTTAGTGTCTAATAAGATCAATATGATTTTTGATGAATAGTAAATTATGAATAGTGATTTTACGCTTAGGAAAAGTAATGTGACCAAATGGATTAGTATTCTCACTTAAATAAAGTATTAATATAATCTAGGCACCTTGATTAAGTAATGTGATTCAATAAAATAGGTAAATAACTGTTTCTGAAATTATTTGTCAAGTATTAGTTTTTTCATGTGAATAGTGTTTTTTTAATTAAAAATTAAATTAAAAATATTTAGAAAATTATTTTTGTAAAATGGACTTTTGTTTTGAACTCAGAGCATTGATATTATGTTAAGGTAATTTTTGGGGATTTTTCTAAAAAATCAATTTTCAGTGAATAGTGAATTTATTTAAAAATTTAATTAAAAATATTTAGAAAATTATTTTTATAAAATGGAGTTCATTTTTGAAATCAGAGCATCAATATTTGGTTAAAGTGAAATTTTTGGATTTTTCTGAGAAAGTTGAATTTTTGATGAATAGTGAAAATACAGTTTTTAAGTTACGGGTGTTTAATGACATCATTAAATGATGTATTAAGTATGTAATCGATATGGTAGACTTATGAATAGTAAGATAAGGTATGATGTGTCCCAAGTGGCCAATACCATGGTCAAATACCATGGTTTTTCCAATACCACCAATGAGGTGTCCCTTGGCCATTAATGCCTTGTCCCCTCACTTTCCCTATAAATACCAAGCCTTACCTTCATTCATTTCACTCCAAAAATCTTTATCAACGAATTTTTGGTCTCCTTACCTCCCAAGGAGTCCTCCCAAGGTGCCCTCAAGCCTCCCAAGGTCCCAAACTTCAAGATTTCGAAGTTACTCTTCAAGGTAAGGGATCCTACCTCCCTCTTTCTTTCCAAGTACTCTCTTTTATGTCATTTCTTTTATGCTCCGTGTTCGTATTTTGGGGGATGTTATTTTATATTCATCCTACTGTACATTTCATGTTAATATGATGAGATAACTCCTCTTTCTCTAATCAATTAATTTTAATAATGTTAAAGTGGCGTTGTTAGGCTGCCGAATTTTTAAGGGATTCTTTCACCTTTCTCGTTTTCAAGATCTATTTTCATTGCAAGTCTTTCATGTTCCTTTTTATTATGTTGGGTTATGATCTCTATATCTATCATAATTATATTTTATTTTTATATGATTAGATACCCTATTTTATCTCTTCAATTCATTTTTTTGATGTTTTAAATGACGTTGTTAGGCTGCCGAATTTTTAAGGGATTCTTTCACCCTTCTCATTTTTCAAGATCTATTTTCATGTCTAATATTTCATGTTCCTTTTTATTATGTTCGGATGTTATCACTATATATATAATACTGATATTTTATTTTCATATTATGAGAGACCCTATTTGATCTCATCAATTCATTTTTTTGTAGTTTTAAGTGACGTCATTAGGCTGCCGAATTTTAATAAAAGAATTCTTATTTTTGTCTTCCTTCCATGTTTTTCATTTCATATGGTATGTATTTCAAATTTTATTACCATGATATTATATCCTTTATATTATGTCCCTTTAATGTGTTATGGGTCATTTATGAGTGGATGACCCATGTCGCCTCTCTTTTCAATGTTTTCTAAAACCCTGTAACATAACTGTTATGCTGCAGAATTTTCATCTCAAAATGTCTTTCATTTTATCAAATTCTTTTATTTTATTAAGTGAATACTCCAAGATATTTTTTTCTACATGGGTATTCACATATAAATCAAAATTTTATATTTTAATTCTGGGATTTACATACAGGAAACCCGCTTTCCTTTTTTGTGTGTTTAAAATGACATAAAGATCATGTCTTAAAAGTAGTTTTTAAAACATTATGATTATGAAATGAAACCAATTTATTTTATGCTATATGGGTTAGTTATGAAATTTTTTATGATTATATATGTGGATCACATGATAATAAAGAAAAATTTAAGGGTGGGCCCCGATAGCACTCCAATGCATTGGGTAATGATGTAACCACTAGATATTACAATTTTAATGATATCTTGGTGAATAACCTTGGTAATTTCAAATGAAACCTTGGGGATGGACCGTGGTGATATGTTCATGATTTTCTATGTTAAATGTTGTATCCACATCTTCAAGTTATGAAATACGTTAGTGTTATTATGATCTGGCTCTTGATTTCTTTCTCATGCCTTAAAGTTCAGTTTCATGACTTTATTGATGTATCTCAAGTTCACATGTTAAATTTTCTAGCCACATCTTCAAGTTATGAAATACATTATTTTTATTATGATATGCCTCATGATTTCTTTCTCATTCCTTAAAGTTATTTTTCATGACTTTATTGATGTATCTCAAGTTCACATGTTAAATTTTTCCCCTTGTTTCCCTTACTAGGCCTTCTGCTCACCCTTTCTTTTGATGTATGTTCCCAGGTTATGAGATGCAGTAATGAACCTAGGATGAACATAAGGAGAAGCCTTTCATGTTTTTAAGAAGAATATTTTATGTTTTCATGTTTTAAGTTCCTAGTTTCCAAGACACTAAACCTTAAAGATCATCTGTTTTTTAATATGTAATGAAAAGTTATGTTATAAAAAGGCGGGATGCTATAGTTAGTATCAAAGGATGGTTTAGTTATTTGTGGAAATTAGGATATGAAAAATTTAGGAATAACCCTATAGAAAAGTCTAAATATAGAAACTAATCCTAGTATTTTGATGAGTATTGAGTAAGGGGTTTCCAAGAAAATACATCCCTGTCTGGATATGAGCAGGTAGAGGTGGTTTTGGCACTTATGTACATAGGGGTAAAACCTGAAAACACTGCTTTGAGCTAGACTCAAACGGGAACTGGTACACGACAACAATTTTTGCTGCACTCTTGGTTACAGAACTCCCGGGGGATATGCTTTGGTAAATTCATAAGCTTAGTATGAACCATTATTAAAGGAACAAAGATAAAATAAAATAAAGATTCACATAAGAATATATGATCATGGATAACCTATATTAGAACCTAGGGGATCACAAGTTAGGATATTCTTTTCTTCTACAAGTTTATCCTTCTATGCTTAAAGTTTCTTTTTCATGATTATTGGCTAAGTATTTAAGTCCCTAATTTTACTTTATTTTCTTAGTTAATGGTGGGAAATGAAAGAACATGTCCCAACAACCAATGTGATAGGAAATGTGATGATTTCCCTATTAATGTGATAGAGATGACGAGAGATCAAGTTGAACATATTGTGATTATGCCAAACTAGCTATCAAAAATCACAATTAATAATTGGTACCTAGTTGAATGCCCAAATTCAACAAGGAGGAAGAAGACAAAGTCTCAAGGATGTTCATATGATAAAGTTGATAAGGGAAAGAAGACCCAATTTCTTTTTTGCAAAAATTGTGGGAAGATGCCCCAAGGAGAATGTCACAAAGGAACTAGGAGATGTTTTAAGTGTGGGAAGATAGTGCATAAAGTATACAATTGCTTAAAAAAATGGATAATGTGATGAATAGAGATAAGGTTCGATCTAATATACCTTATAATTTTCAATGTCTTAAATTTGGAGAAGTTGGACATTATCCAAGGCAATTATCTCTTGGAATGGATGAGAAGCATGATAAGCATCAAAAATCTTCAAGGACAAGGGAACAATGCAAGTCCTATGCTGAGATAGATCATGATGACTAAAGTACATGTAACTTATTTGAAATAATTGGCTATGTCATGTTGTATTCTAGTTCTTGCCCTATGAGCAAATCTTTAATGTTTTCTAAGAACATCGAGTCACTACCTAATATGGTTTTATATCATTGATGAAAACATCTATTATTATGTACCACATGTTGATGTAGTGAATCTGTTCTTCTTAAAAAAAGAGATGATTAGGGGATTAAAGGATGATTATTATTTTTGAATATGTTCACTATTTTGGGAACCCAATATGATTGAGGTAAATAGATTACTACGGTATTTTCTTTGAGGAGTAAAGGTTGACTTATATTTTGAATAATCTATGAATTTGTAGTAAACTTATAGTAATTTAGGTTACTTATATAAATGATTAACCTATCTTGGGGAAAATAAGTTTAGGTTAGTTAATTTTGTTATAAGATGTTATGAGTGGTTGATGTTGTTTGGAGATGAACGATAAAGTCTATCTTGGAAGAATATGTTATCAAATACTTCTTATATTTGGGTTTCAATCTTAGTTTGGTTTATTTTGATGAATTTTAAGGATAGTTATTTATGGAATGGTCTATGATGGACTTTGGGTAGTACCATGGAACTTTGACGATTTAAAGTAGTTTCCCTTCCTATGGGGTTCTTTCTTTTTAAAGAGTTGTTTTATCTTACCCTTTCTATTTTTGGGATAAATATTTAAAGATAGATAGTTATTCTTTTGTGGATTATGTGATTCTCTAGAAGTTGATTCGTGTGCTTTGATGAGACCAAGTAGTTTTGAATGCTCAATGTTTGGAGAAAAGATTAGTCTTGGTGAAACTTATTAAGGGATGAAACTATACTTGAAGGTAAATATATTTCCCTGTGTTCTTATTCTATATAGTAAATTAATTCCTCAAAATTATTAGAAGGAATGTAAAACAAAAATGTTGTTGGTTTAAGTTTCCTACTGGGTAATCAAAGACCGATTAACCCATCACAAGTTTGTGATTTTCTGGTGGTTAACTTCCTCTTGGACATGTTTTCTGTCACTCTCCCTTAGAACATTACCCTTTGTTTTCTCCTCCATATCCATGTTTTCCCACATGGAATCCTAGTATGTGTTAACTCGGGTGACCTTTGTACTTCGTTTTCTTTCTTTTAAACTAATAGTGTTACGGACTCTTTTTCCAATGTGGGACTATCAATGAAATTTTCAAGACCAATTTTTAAAAAAATTGCGAGGATGCAATTTCTTAAGGGGGGAAATTGTAACAACCTGAAATTTTGAATAAATATTGTTTCCTAATTTTGTGGGTTATTTTATTTCATACTCAACAAAACTTTTTCATTTCATAAAATGAGTATAATTAAAATGTGACTATTGTGTTTGGACTATTATATGACTGTTAGTTAATATGACCTTTGGAAACTAAATGTTGCGATTATTGTCTCTAAATACAAGTGATCTTGGTTAATTAATATAGAAAGAAGATTTGATGGCCTCATCCAGTAGTCTCGGGCCAATCGAAGCCCATCTAATAGAACTTGGGAAGGAGGTAGCACCACTGGGCTTTGCTCTGGACCAAACCCAAGCTGAACTTCATCATGTAAAGCTAGAATGGAATCGCCTTAGAGAGAATTTCAAACTGATATAAATTACTACTCGTGTGATGTTGGTCGAGCCGCCTTCAAATTCTCTCACATTAGCACACCTTACACTTAGGTCCTATACTGGGGTTATAAGGGGCTATGTAAAGAGACCGTAACTGCTTTGTGTAATCCTTTGAGATAAATAAAGTTTTTTTTCTTCTTATGGTGAAGTTTGTAAATTTTTAAATGTCTGGTTAAATGTAGGATGTATATTATTGATGAATTTAAAAAAGGATATTTTAAAATATTTATGTAAACCTTAAATAATTAATTATGTGTAATGATTTTCAAAAAATGGTCTTCTATAGTTATGTTCAGTAGGAAATTTAGAGTCTAATAAGATCAACATGATTTTTGATGAATAGTAAATTATGAATAGTGATTTTACGCTTAGGATTAGTAATGTGACCAAATGGATTAGTAATCTCACTTAAAGAAAGTATTAATATAATCTAGGCACCATGATTAAGTAATGTGATTCAATAAAATAGGTAAATAACTGTTTCAGAAATTATTAGTCAAGTATTAGTTTTTTCAGGTGAATAGTGTTTTTCTAATTAAAAATTAAATTAAAAATATTTAGAATATTATTTTGGTAAAATGGATTTCATTTCTGAACTCAGAGCATCGATATTATGTTCAGTTAATTTTTGGGGATTTTTCTAAAAAAATCAATTTTTTGTGAATAGTGTATTTATTTAAAAATTATATTAAAAATATTTAGAAAATTATTTTTATAAAATGGAGTTCATTTTTGAAATCATCGCATCGATATTTGGTTAAGGTGAAATTTTGGGATTTTTCTGAGAAAGTTGAACTTTCGATGAATAGTGAAAATACAGTTTTTAAGTTAGAGGTGTTTAATGACATCATTAAATGATGTATTAAGTATGTAATCAATATGGTTGACTTATGAATAGTAATATAAGTTATGAGGTGTCCCAAGTGGCCAATACCATGGGAAAATACCATGTTCAAGCTCATGGTTTTGCCAATACCACCAATGAGGTGTCCCTTGGCCATTAATGCCTTATCCCCTCAATTTTCCTATAAATATCAAGCCTTACCTTCGTTCATTTGACTCCCAAAATAATTCTCAACGAATTTATGGTCTCTTTACCCCCCAAGGAGTCCTCCTAAGGTTCCCTCAAGCCTCCCAAGGTCCCAAACATCAAGATTTTGAAGTTACTCTTCAAGGTAAGGGATCATACCTCTCTCTTTCTTTCTAAGTACTCTCTTTTATGTCATTTCTTTTATTCTCCATGTTCTTATGTTGGAGTATGTTCTTATATATTCATACTACTTTACTTTTAATGTTCATATAATGAGATACCCCCTCTTTCTCTCATCAATTCATTTCAAGAATGTTAAAGTGGCATCGTTAGGCTGCCAAATTTTTAAGGGATTCTTTCACCCTTCTCGTTTTTAAGATCTATTTTCATGTCAAGTATTTCATGTTCCTTTTTTTATTTTGGGGTATGATATCTATATCTATCATACTGATATTTTATTTTCATATTATTAGAGACCCTATTTGATCTCATCAATTCATTTTTTTGATGTTTAAGTGACGTCGTTAGGCTGCCGAATTTTTAAAGGATTCTTTCACCCTTCTCGTTTTTCAATAACTATTTTCATATCAAGTCTTTCATGTTATTTTTTATTATGTTGGGGTATTATATCTATATCTATCATACTGATATTTTATGTTCATATGATTAGAGACACTATTTGATCTCATCAATTCATTTTTTTTGAAGTTTTAAGTGACGTCGTTAGGCTGTCGAATTTTCATAAGAGAAATCTTATTTTTGTCTTCCTTCCACGTTTTTCATTTCATATAGTATGTATTTAAAATTTCATTACCATGATATTATATAATTTATATTCTTTCCCCCTACTGTGTTATGGATCATTTATTAGTGGGTGACCCATGTCCCCTCTCTTTTCAATGTTTTCTAAAACCCTGTAACATAGCCGTTATGCTGCAGAATTTTCGTCTCAAAATGTCTCTCTCTTTTTCTCAAATTATTTTATTTTATTAATTGAATACTCAAAGATCTTTTTTTGTACAGGTGTATTCACATATATATCAAAATTTTCTATTTTAATTCTGGGATTTACATACATGAAACCCTCTTTCGTTTTTCGTGGGTTTAAAATGACATAAAGATCATGTCTTAAAAGAAGTTTTTAAAACATTATGATTATGAAATTAAAACCATCTATTTTATACTATATGGGTTATTTATGAAATGTTTTATGATGATATATGTGGATCACATTATAATAAAGAAAATTTAAGGGTGTTCCCTGATAGTGCTCCAATGCATTGGGTAATGATGTAACCACTAGAGATTATAATTTTAATGATATCTTGGTAAATAACCTTGGTAATTTCAAATGAATCCTTGGGGATGGACCTTGGTGATATGTTCATGATTGTATATGTTAAATGTTGTAGCCACATCTTCAAGTTATGAATTACGTTATTTTTATTATGATATGCCTCATGATTTCTTTCTCATGCCTTAATGTTCTTTTTGATGACTTTATTGATGTATCTCAAGTTCACATGTTAAATGTTGTATCCACATATTCAAGTTATGAAATACATTATTTTTATTATGATATGCCTCATGATTTCTTTCTCATGCCTTAAAGTTATTTTTCATGACTTTATTGGTGTATCTCAAGTTCACATGTTAAATTTTTCCCCTTGTTTCCCTTACTGGGCCTTCTGCTCACCCTTTCTTTTGATGTATGTCCCCAGGTTATGAGATGCAGTAATGAACCTAGGATAAACATAAGGATAAGCCTTTAAAGTGTGTGAGAAGAATGTTTTATGTTTTCATGTTTTAAGTTCCTGGTTTCCAAGATACTAAACCTTAAAGATCCTTGGTTTTGTAAAATGTAATGAACAGTTATGTTATAAAAAGGTGGGATTCTATAGACCAAGTATTTTGAAACCATCAAGGTAGTTCTTTAACACCTAGAGTAGAGGAATTTAAAGATGATCATTGGACTTAATTCCCTTGAGTGTTTGAAATCCATAACACTTGTGAATCTAAAGCACCCAACCTCCCAAAATTAGAAACAATTTCATGCCACCTATTCCACTCAAAGGAACTTGAGAACCCCACTTTTAGGAATACCGATGAATAATCTTGAAGGCCTGAGTCAATTATCATCCAAGTATTAACATCCATGTTGTTTTTCAATAAAGTTGACATCAGGTCACCCAATCCTACTTGTGTGACCATACTGGCATGCCAGATACTTACTTGGGCGCCCTTCTTTTATTCACTTAATCCCTTCATTCTACATAGCCTTTCATCAGGCCATATTCAAAACTATTCATCGCAAGTCTTATTCTTCATTGGCTCCCTTTCCTAAAAGGTGTTATGTTGAAACCTCTACCAAAACCTCCTGACTCATCAAACCTTTGGTAAAGGAACATCTATGTGTCTTCTATTTGGGTTTGTATATTTATAGTCAGAGGTTTCCCATATTTGTTTTGCAATGTGGTTAGGATTCATGAAGTGTATGTGGGTTTGTATATCTGTAGTCATAAGGAACCTTCTTCTAGTAATAGTTTTGGGAAGTTCCAGATTTAGAGGATTAGGGTTCAGGTTCTATCCTCCCCTTCTCATATCTAAATCCCAGAACCTCAGGCCTCTGGTAGGTAAGGTACGGTTCACACCTACTTTTACTTTTCAAAAATTGAAAAGTATCCCGCTCTTACCAGGAACAATTTTGGGGTATCCATCCTAGTGTAAGCCCCTAACTTCTCTAGTAGGAGCTTGCAGTCTTTCTCCTCTCTACTTCCTTCACCATCACTATTTCCTTAAAATGGAACCTTGTCTAATGTAAAGAGAACATAGGGAAGGCTCGTTGCCTCACCCTCTTCCACAGTCACCTCGCCCTCTTCCATAATCGTCGTGATTGGCTCATTCTCTTACACCAGCAGAGGAGGAAAAGTGTGGGTGCCTTTGTTGAATCTTCGACACCCCCTTTTTTCTCACACTGATAATGACTCATGTGGGCTTAGAGATATTTCATCATCACAACATTTTCACAAACACCTCATCCTCTTTTACTATGTGAACTCAGATTCCCACCATAATTGGGATATGTAGGAAGCCTTCCAAAGGCCTGATATCTATCTCATTTCATCAATAAATTGGCATCCTCCTTACGATTAAGCCCCAAATTTAACCACCAAGTAACCTAGGCATCCTTTTCATGAAGTAATCCCAAAATCATTTCTCTCAAAATACTACACTCTCTTATGAAACTCATCAAACTATGTTGAATTTGATTCCCATCCAAATGGGATATGTAGGAATCCTCTATAAGGTTCAAACCCATAAATTCAAATCAACCATGTTCTTCCTGGGCCATACTTACAACAGGGTCTAATCCAACTTGGAAACCCATATTCTTTCTAAGTTCCTTAGGCCTCTTAGGCATAAGTCTCATTGAAAACCATGACTAAGAACCTTTTTCTTACATTTCCATACCACATGAAATTAAAATATAGGGTTGGGTCCTTATCACATGACCTTAAAAGGTATGATGTGTCCCATTAAGAGACACTGAACTACAATGGTTCTAATTCCTTTCCCAAGGATATGTAGGTAGCCCATTTATGGGTACAATCCCAACATCAAAACCAACTTTCGTCTCCCTGGATAACAACAAATTTCAGATTTCCTCATTGAGTGTCTTAAAAACCAGTATCATCATAATAATGGTTAAAATAATCTCTAAATTTTTTATAAGAGTATACCTTTGATGGAGAACCTTGAATACATATAGATATCTCCATTAATAAAGAACCTTGAATACATACGGATGATTTTAAATTTCACACATGCTAATAATTCATTTGAAATTCCAAGATACACCTAAATTATGCTTGGTAAACTAATAAGGATTCATGAAAATATCTCAAATACATAAGAGAGTCCCAAAGTAAGCAATAATTCCCACCAAAAGGGTGTGGTGAGTCTGACCTCCCATCCTATCGACCAATGCAGGGTCTTAAGTATTGTAAGTTCAAACATAATGAATTCCTGCCTTGGGAAAGTAGTTCCCTTTTGGATAATGATCTTTTGGATATTTTGAGTTCCATAAATAAATCCAATGGAAACCTCCCAGATGTAGTGATTCCTAACCATTACACACATTCTGATAAAAAACAAAACAAAAAATGGTGAACCCGACACGAATCCTTAACCAAGTTAATAGTGTTACCCATATGTTAGGACCAAATTAATTGATAAAGGAAGGATAGAAAAGGGAATAAATCACTCATTTATCTATCTAAAATATGTTTCTTTAATTTATTTCACTGTTTTTCTCATGTTTTATTAGAACTCCCTTCACTCCAAATGGATTCCTTTAAGTTTTCACTGGTGAATGTCACATTTGCTATTCAAGATGGATCCTCATTTCCTAGAAGGGCATCATCACCAACTCAGCATCTTCAAACCGGGGTATCCAATGTACTAGTAATGGAATACCATCAACATAGAAGTATCACAACCCAAGAGGTTGTCCGACAAGCTCTCCAAGTCAACAACAACCCTCTATTGTTTGGTATATGATGGCCGGTGGTCAAGAAACAAACGGTTATGACCACCATCTTCAACTATTTCAGGTCCTTATCCCTAGAATGCAACAACCAGTCCCTCCCATACTATAGGAATTTGGAATAAGAGGTCACTCATGGACTCAACTCAAAGATACAAGGGTCCTTCCTAAGGTCTGCCACCAACAATCTTCATCAACAGAATCGTGCGGTAGTGAACCCCAACATGATAGGGGTGTTACCTTTGGTTATTCGTCCTAGGTCCCTCAGACCTGGGAGCACAAGAAGAACCATGAGGGACAATGTCTGGATAATAGGTACTAGGTTCTTACCTTCTCCCCCTCAATAGAACTCCATCAACCTAACTTGATGTCAAACAATGAACGGGTACATACACCTGTCCTTTCTGATTCTGATGGCCAGAAAACTCATCTAGTTTCAACCCACCAATCCCACTAGTCAAATCCAATGGAGTACCATGAACATGAACATACACATGTTTACAGACTATCCTCTAGGCAACAGGCTCATCTGACTGCATTCAAGGAAGCCCGCCATTCAAATATGGTCGCAACCGGTAAGCAGGAACATATACCTGCCTGCACTCACCAATTACGCCAGTAGTCTTTTCTATCATCATTAAAAGAAGACTATAAACCATGCATGGAGGAAAAAATCCAGAAGGCACATACACCTACCAGGATTCATTAAGTCTACCAATAGACTCATTTGGCATCACCTAGAGAAGTCATTTTGAAAGCTCCAACGATAAACCTAGGTCAGACTCAACTCTCTACCCCCATACATGAGTATTGTCAATGTCCATTGACAGAAAAGGGATGACAGTGGTAGGCACATACACCTAATCTAGATACTAAATGGACATATATTCCTATTCTTTCAACTAAAGTTACTAAACACATTGTAGCTATGCTGAAAGGGAAAACACAAATTTCTGCCCATATTCTGGAAGCATGCCAGAATATCATAACAGTTACTTCAGCAATGTAACACCCCGAGATTTTATGAAAAATATTCTTTTTAATTTCATTGATGTCTTGTGTTGTACGCTACACCAAAAAGAGCTTGCACTACACGCATCCCTGACTTGTCTTGCTTTACACGCAATCGCGAACTTCCACGATAGCATGTGTTGTATGCAATATCGAGTTTCACTAAACAATGATATGTTATTAAAATATTATATAAACTAGTCGTTATGAATAGTAATACCCAATTTTTGAAATTTTATAAATTTTATCATTCAAAATGGACTTAATTTTTTGGATTCAAAAATCCGAGAGACACGGTTAATATCAAGGACTAAAATGTGGTTCAATGATATGAAAATATTTTTTGGTGAATAGTAACTTTTTAATTTTATTTACCACGGTTAAAAGTAAATAGGGTAATTAAAGGTACAAACGATATTATTATTACCATAACGCATGTCCTAATTCTATTGGATAAGTTTAATTCGACCAAAAACAACCTTAGGAATAAAATATGACCATTTAGGTCCACTTGGATTAGATTAGGACATTTATTATTAATTTATTTAAAGAAGGGTTAAAATAGTTAAAATAAAAGTTTAATAACTAAATAATTTTTAATATAAGGTTATACATAAGATAAATTAGACTATAAATATTCATTATAAATCTAAAAATATTTCCTACCTAATGGTAATTTATTTATAATTTTTAGACAATAAATAATTTATGTTATTTATGACACAATAGTGATGCAGTAATTACCTAAATAATGAAATATTAAAATAATTGGTGTTATAAATACCCAAATAAATGAAATTTGAGACTTTTTTATGAATTCAATAAATTTTCTAGGTTAATATGACATGTTATTATTGGATTAATTAACGTTTTATAACTAATCATGCTGTTATGATTTTCACAAAAATCCATTACCAAATAGTGTCAAAATTGGCATAAAATAGTTTTTAAAACAAATATTATATTATTAATTGTTATTATATTACTAAAAATCTAAATTTCAGCCAAGAAACTTATATAATGATAGGTTTATCATTAATGGACCACTTGGGGGTCTCTTGGATTTATATGGTAATTTTATTAACTATATAATATAAAAATACAAAGTGACATGGTAAATGTCAATCTAATTAACTAAGTGTTAAAACTAAAAGATAAGGTTAATAAAATGACCCAAACCTATCTAAAATCTATTGTTTGAGAGTATTTAGACCCATACCCACCTTATATTCGAAATAAATAGATTTGGAGCTATTAAAAACCTAATATGACTTTATTATAAAATAATATTTTAAGTTTTTCCAAAGGTGCCCCTCTCCTCCCTTATAAAAAGGGCACCCCTTCCCTCTTCTCTTCATGCCCTTTTGAGCCATGAATCTCGGCCAAACCCTACCATTTTTTCTTCAACACTTCCGTAGAAACATAATGGAGGATCCTGTCCTCTCAAAATACCAACTCTACTTCCTTAAGAGGAATCTTAAAGGAGGTGCGTCGAAGAAGAGGTAATCTCTTCTCCCAATTCTCTCAAGTTTCTTTCTTCTTCTACTTATTCTTCTTTAGTTGTCTCATTATGAAGTAATACCACCAGTACTACTTATATACTGATATGTTATTATAAATATGAAACAACCTTATCTCACCTTCTATCCATCCTATAGAAAACGAAATCACCGCGCGTGTGTACGTATGGAGTACCGTCTCCACGCCATGGTGTAATCTGTTTTCGACCACTACCTTACTTGGATTGGTATAATGTTGTAAATAAATAACTATATATGATTATTGTAAAGGGATATTTATTCTGAAATATTATACATACACTTCAATACAATTCCACGATCATGGGAATGATATCATCGCTCGTGCGTACTTACGGACTACCGTCTCCATGACCCGATGAGATTCATTCTCCATGTTAACCATTCATGAATGATTATAAAGTATATATAATGAATAATAATGAAATATATGCCATAATAATGATAATGGATTTATGTATATATATATATATATGTATGTCATCTAATTAATTCCATTCAATTCAATAAGGAAACGAAAATAGCGTTCATGCGTACGTACGGCCTACCTTCTCCATGAACGGTGTATTTCATTCCATTTATCGGTCTATCATATATATATATGTACATGCTGAATATATATTATATATAAATCATTTTTTACATTATGAAATTATTTAAATCAGTATATAAGTAATAATATCAATAACAACAAGTCAAAACACGTATGATAAATGAAACGATTTTACCAAAAATACTCCTTTAACATGGAATTTACAAAAGAAAGGGTAATATAAAAACATATGTGAACCATATATTATATCACAACAATGAATATTATTCTATAATAAGTCAATGAAATTATTTAAATCATTATACAGGAGGTTTGGACACGTACAAAGCTTATCGGACCTAAGGTAAGGGAAAATTTCACAATCTCAATTTTTATCCGAGATTGTTTATACTTTGATATTCACTGGGGCATATTTATCATCCACATCCATGTTTCTTCAATGTATAATATTATTTCTATCTTAATACAATTGATTAAGTCCAATTTTAGCTATTTGTGAGTTTTTGGTAAAGATATTAAAGGAATCTTCTGTCGTTTTCAGTACGAGGTTCTTTTTGACTTTTTCAGCAAAAGTACGAGAAGAATGTTGTTTTAACTTATACGGAATGAAAGGATTTTTACAGTTTTATAAAGCCTTATTTTCATGAAGCTTCCTCCAAAATATTTCATGACTAATTTTCAACAAAAAAAATTTCTTTTAAAATTGCATGACGTTTTGTGAAAAGAAATTGATTTTGAAGAAGAAAGGATATTTTCTTCAAGAATTCATCTCAAGTGTTTTATCAAAACCATTTTCCATCTAAGATGAAATTATTTAATATGTGTACATTTAAAATATAATGTCTCTATAATTTACATGGTTTCACATTTCTTATTATGAAATGATATCCATTTTTTTATATGGATTATGTTATGATGGGATGATGTTTATGAAACCCATTACATTCTTTGGGTTTTGAGGAATGAATTATGTTTATTTTGTGGCACAAGTAAGAATGATTTAATTATGAGATAGGTGGGACCTATATCTCCCTCCAATGAATTGTGTAAAGATTTATATCTCATGAGATAGACATGGCTGGAATGGTAAGCTAATCTGGTTCAGTAATACAGGACTGGAATGAGGAGTGAACTCGATTCTGAAAGGGACTTTGTACACTAAGATGGTCTTGGCAGCAATGCCTTGGCTACTATGGAAATCATATCATATGATTAATGGTTGCACAATCACATGTTTTATTCCCATTCTATTTTATCATGATTAATGTTTCTTTATGATCTATGCCTTATGCACATCCATGTTTTATGTCATTGCCCAAAATTTTGATGTTTAAACATTATGTTCTTGTTTTTAAGTTCAAATGTATATGATTTGTTTTATTTTATCCATGTTTACCCTTACTGAGCATTTGATCTCACCCTTTATATGTTTACTTTTCCCCAAGATTTAGAGAATGGTTTTAAGTAAGAAAACCAAAAGGGGGAGATCTTTATGGGAGATGTTGAAGATCTTTCACCATGATTAGAAGATTACGTTCCGAGTTTCCAAAGACACTAAACAATTATGGTCCTTGTGTGTCTGTTTTTGTTATGTATTAAGTATTTTGCAAAAGTAATTTAATTTCCATGTATTTCAGGCTTTGGGTCTCTACAGTTGGTATCAGAGGAAAGGTTTAGTTATCCTTTGGAAACTAGGATTCGAAAACTTTAGTGAGATCCCTAGAGATATTTCTAAGGTATGTCTAGGGATGTCCCTAAGGTTTAGTATAAGTAAAGGTTATAGTCCTAGAATTGCGGTAATTATATTAGAATTAAACCTAAGATGTTAGATGTCGAAGGTGCTCCCCCTTTATTATGTTGTTTTCCCTAGCATGATTTTTGCCTCTCACACTATTCTTTTTGGGTTTTAGATGATGGATGGAACTCGAAGGAACCGTGTTGATCAATGTAATGGACAATGCAATGATTTTCCTCCTGAACAACCCAATGTTATGGGAGATGGAGTGAAAAATATTATTGCTATAATTACGCAAGCTATGAATCATTCTAGACATCCGAATGAGCAGAGAAGGGAAAAATATTCTATTGAGTCCTTCATGAGGCAACGTCTACCTTCTTTCAATGGGTCTTCTAATCCACTTGTTGCTGAACAATAGATCAGTACTATTGAAAAGATATTTTCCATACATTGTTGTTCAGAACATGATAAATTCTTTCTAATTGTTTACCATTTAGAAGGTGAAGCAGACCAGTGGTGGACTCTAATTAGGAATACAAGGCCCCAAGATGAAATTGAATCCATGGAATGGGATGATTTCAAGAACTTGTTTTTTAGTAAGTACTTCTCTCGTATTCTTCGAACAAAGATGGAAAAGGAGTTCCTTGAGCTTAAGCAAAAGGATAATGAATCTGTTGGTATATATGAAGCAAATTTTACAAGGCTTTCAAGGTATGCATCTGGATTTATCATCCAACCTGAAAGTAAAGTTGATCCATTCTTCAGTGGATTAAAACCAAGTCCTCGAAGGGCATTTGTTATAAGAGACTTCAGTAGCTATGAAGAAATTGTGTGTTGTGCTATCAATGTAGAAATGGAAGTTGGTGTTATATATCCATCTCATGGTTTGGACAAGAAACGAAAGATGGAGTTCAAGGAGAAATCTCAAAAGAAGATCAATGTTTCTTTATTCTCAAAGTGTATAAATAAGCATGGTGGAGATTGTCTTAAAGGGAATAGAAAATGTTTTATGTGTGGAAAATAAGGTCATCGAGCAGCTGAGTGTAGAAGTAATGGAAAAAGGGTTTCTAATGATGTGAATAACGAAAAGACTACAGAGTACGCACCACCAACACTTCAATGCTTCAAGTGCAATGAAATGGGGCATTATGCTAATCAATGCCCTAATCCAAGGGTTAATGATGATCGATATGAGCAACCACTTAAGGAAAAGGACAAAGGGAAGTAACATGTGATCACTATTGGTGATGTTGAATATGAAAATGATGTGGTGGAATGATTAAGTGTATATGTAATGGGATTCAAAAATAATGTTGTATATAGTATCGTGGAATATTAAAATATTTATGTATTGGTCTATTCTGGTTTTCAATAATTTATGGTACCGGTAACTCTGGAAAGTGATTGAGATATTTTTGGAAAGAAGATGATATGCGCATAATGAAGGGATAAAAAGAAAATGAAATGTTTGATAGTATTCATGAGCTCATGACTGATATAAGGACAAATTTTATCATGGTTTGAGTATATAGAATTTTTGGATTTTGGTATGTGGAAGGAGTTATCTTTTGACAGCATTAATGTTTTCACTAAGGTTCAATGGGTATTAATTTTTCAAGAGAATACATGGTTAAGGTATTCATATGATTGGAATGTGACCAACAAGATATATGAGGGATAAATGATGGTATTCACATGCTTGTTATATGACCTTTTTAGTAATCGTTCTCTTTATACTATGAGTTTGGAAAAAAGTATTTTGGATAATCCTAAAGATTCGAATGGATTATGTTGAACATAAGTTAGTATTGTTTAAGGGTAGAATTTTTTTCTCGATATTACTGATAGAATTTGATAATAGTATAGATTTAGAAAAAGGACAACCCGTAGGACGGGCGACAACCCGTCGCGTCGTACAAGGATGCGGGAATCGAACCCACAACCAAAGTGTGATAGGCCTTTATCGCCAACCACTAGCCTATAGGAAGTCCCTGGTTAGTAGAAACCAGTTTTATTTTATTAAGCGCTATGATAGCTAAAGTATAAGTCCATTTTAGCAACCATATATGATTAATCTCAGCATAGATGGACTTCTACATATTTAATAAATTGTGCTAAACTTTTTCCGATTGAAATAGATGGAGTGACCTATCATTCTATCGCATAATCTGCTAACACTTCACAGAAGACAAATTCAACTTCATTTCTTTAAGAGATGAAGTGGAAATTATTCGAGTCATGAGAAACGGTGAGATGATACTGAAATAAAGTAAGTATTTCGTCTAATTCAAATTCTTCATCTTTAGGAAAATGATCTTGAAAACAAAAAAAATGTTTCCCTAGTGCTCTCATATATGATGAATCGGATGGTACCATAGATCTTCACAAATTTATGGTTTCTTGATTGTTGTCTTTTTCATAGCCATATCCTCTACCACTCTTCATTAGAAGTTGATGGTTATATTTCTCTTCCATATCCATATTTTCACCTATGTTCTCCTATGTGGAAACCCAGTGATTAGTTAATTTGGGTAACCGTTACGTTTCATACGTTAGTTTTTTAAGTCAAGTTTTGGTATTCCTTTTTATGATGTGGGTTTCTATGAAAGAAACTTTCAAGTAGTAAACCATTTATAACCCTGACGAATTTCGAGGGAAAAAATCATTTTAAGGGGGTAGACTGTAACACCCCGAGATTTTATGAAAAATATTCTTTTTAATTTCATTGATGTCTTGTGTTGTAAGCTACACCAAAAAGAGCTTGCACTACATGCATCCTTGACTTGGCTTGGTTTACACCCAATCACGACTTTCCACGATAGCATGTGTTGTACGCAATATCGAGTTTCACTAAACAACGACATGTTATTAAAATATTATATAAACTATCCGTTATGAATAGTAATATCCACTTTTTGAAATTTTATAAATTTTATCTTTCAAAATTGACTTCATTTTTTGATTCAAAATATTGAAATTATCCTAGGGTGAATTTTTGGTATTTTTCTGAAAACTTTCAATTTTTGATGAATAGTGAAAACACTGGGTTACTATTTAAAAAACGACTTTTTATTTAAATAATTATTTATTTTATTTAAATTTATTTTAGATCAAAATTGATACATAATACCTATATAAGTTTAATGTAATTAACTGGAGTAATTTTATATTAATTTTAGATATATAAAAAGTTTATTTAACTTTTCACCGTCTTTTACCCACCTCCTAGGAAAATTTGGAAATTCACATAAAACATAATTTTACCGCTTCTTTGAGTGGAATTTAGAAAATCTGAGAGACACGGTTAATACCAAGGACTAAAATGTGGTTCAATGAGATGAAAATAATGTTTGGTGAATAGTAACTTTTTACTTTTATTTACCACGGTTAAAAGTAAATAGGGTAATTAAAGGTAAAAATAATATTATTATTACCCTAAAACATGTCCTAATTCTATTGAATAAGTGTAATTAGACCAGAAAAAACCTTAGGAATAAAATATGACCATTTAGGTCCACTTGGATTAGATTAGGACATTTATTATAATTTTATTTAAAGAATGGTTAAGATAGTTAAAATCAAAGTTTAATAAATAAATAATTTTTATTATAGGGTTATAAATAATCTAAATTCGACTATAAATATTCATTAGAAAGATAGAAATATTTCCTACCTAATGGTATATTATTTAAAAAATTTAGACATTAAACAATTTAAGTTATTTATGACACAATGGTGATGCAGTAATTACCTAAATAATGAAATATTAAAATAATTGATGTTATAAATACCCAAATAAATGTAATTTTAGACTTTTTATGAATTAAAAAAAATTATAGGTTAATATGACATGTTAGTAATTAATTAATTAACTTTTTTGAACTAATAATGTTGTTATGTGTTTCACAAAAATCCATTACCAAATAGTGTCAAAATTGACATAAAATAGTTTTTTAAAAAATATTATATTATTAATTGTAATTATATTCCTAAAAATCTATGGTTCTGCCAAGATACTTATATCATGATATTTGTATCATTAATTGGCCACTTGGGGGTTTCTTGGAGTTATATGGTAATTGTATTAACTATATAATATAAAAATACAAAGTGACATGGTAAATGTCAAAATAATTAACTAAGAGTTAAAATCAAAAGATAAGGTTAATATATTGACCCAAACATATCTAAAATCTATTGGTTGAGAGGATTTAGACCCACAACCACCTTAGATTAGAAATAAATCAATTTGGAGCTATTAAAAACCGAATATGACTTTATTATAAAATAATATTTTAAGTTTGTCCAAAGGTGCCCCTATCCTCTCTTATAAAAAGGGCACCCCTTCCCTCTTCTCTTCACACCCTGTTGAGCCTTGAAGATCAGCCAACCACTGCCCTTTTCTCTTATCCACTTCGCTAGAAACATTATGGAGGTTCTGGTCTTCTCAAGAGACCAACTCTACTTCCTTAAGAGGAAGCTTAAAGGAGGTACGTCGAAGAAGAGGTAATCTCTTCTTCCAATTCTCTCAAGTTTCTTTCTTCTTCTACTTATTCTTCTTTAGTTTTCTTATTATGAAGTAATATAATCAGTTTTAATTATATACTGATATGTTATTATAAAAAAGAAACAATCTTATTTCACCTTCTATCCATCCTACGGAAAACAAAATCAACGCGCATGCGTACGTACGGAATACCGTCTCCACGCCATGGTGTAATCTGTTTTCGACCACCACCTTACTTGGATGGGTATAATGGTGTAAATAAAAAACTATATATGATTATTGTAAAGTGATATTGATTTTAAAATATTATACATATACTTCAATACCATTCCATGATCATGGGAATGATATCATCGCTCGTGCGTACGTACGGACTACCGTCTCCACGACGCGATGAGATTCATTCTCCATGTTAACCATTCATGAATGATTATAAAGTATATATAATGAATAATAATGAAATATATGACATAATAATGATAATGTATTTATTTATATATATATATATGTATGTCATCTACATAATTCCATTCAATTCATCAAGGAAACGAAAATGGCTTTCATGCGTACGTACGGCCTACCGTCTCCATGAACGGTGTATTTCATTCCATTTATCGATCTATCATATATATGTGTATATGACGAATATATATTATATATAAATCATTTTTTACATTCTGGAATTATGTAAATCAGTATATAAGTAATAATATCAAGAACAACAAGTCGCAACACGTACGATAAATGAAACGATTTTACCCAAAATACTGCTTTAACATGGAATTTACAAAAGAACTGGTAATATAAAGTCATAAGTGAAGCATATATGATATAATAAAAATTAATATGATTCTATAATAAGTCAATGAAATTATTCAAATCATTATACAGGAGGTTTGGACATGTATAATGATCATCGGACTTAAGGTAAGGGAAAATTTCGCAATCTCAATTTTTATCCGAGATTGTTTATACGTCAATATTCATTGTAGCATATTCAACATCCACCTCTATGTTTCTTCAATTTTTAATATTATTTATATCCTAATATAATTTTTTAAGTACAATTTAACCTATTGGGGTGTTTTTGGTAAAGATATGAAAGGAATATTCTGTCGTTTTCAGTATGAGGTTCCTTTTGACTTTTTCGGAAAAAGTACGAGAATAATGTTTTTTAACATATACGGCATGAAATTATTTTTATGGTTTTATAAATACTTATTTTCATGAAGCTTACTCCAAAATATTTCATGGCTAATTTTCAACAAAATTGTTTTCTTTTAAAATTGCATGACGTTTTGTGAAAAGAAATTGATTTTGAAGAAGAAATGATATTTTCCTCAAGAATTCATCTCAAGTGTTTTATCAAAACCATTTTACATATAAGATGACATTATTTTATATGTGTATGTTTCAAGTATAATGTCTCTATTATTTACATGGTTTCACTTTTCTTATTATTAAATGATATCCATTTGTTTTATATGGATTATGTTATGATGGGATGATGTTTATGAAACCCATTTTATTCTTTGGGTTATAATGAATGAATTATGTTTATTTTGTGGAAAAAGTACGCATGATTTCATTATGAGATTGGTGGGACCTATATCTACCTCTAATGAATTGGGTAAAAATTTATATCTCATGAGATAGACGTGGCTGGAACGGTAAGTTAATCCAGTTCATTAATATAGGACTGGAATGAGGAGTGAAATCGATTCAGAAAGGGACTTTATCCACTAAGATGGTCTTCGCAGCAATGCCTTGGCTAATATAGAAATCATATCATGTGCTTAATGGTTTCCAGAATCACATGTTTTATTCTCATGCTATTTTATCATGATTAATGTTTCTTTATGATCTATGCCTTATGTACTGCCATGTTTTATGTCATTGCCCAAGATTTTGATGTTTAAACATTATGTTCATGTTTTTAAGTTCAAATGTATATGATTTATTTTATTTTATCCATGATTACCCTTACTGAGCATTTGAGCTCACCCTTTATATGTTTACTTTTCCCCATGATTTAAAGAAATGTTTTTGGTAAGAAGACCAAAAGGGGAAGATCTTTATGGGAGATGTTGAAGATCTTTGTAGAGAACCATATCATGACGTACATAGACATTACATTACTTTTGAGGATTACTTAGTACATAACAAAAACAAACACACAAGGACTGTAATAGTTTAGTGTCTTTGGAAACTCGGAATATAATCTTGTAATCGTGGTGAATGATCTTCAACATCTCCCATAAAGATATTCCCTTTTTTTACCTAAAACCTTTCTTTATATCCTGGGGAAAGGAAAACATAAAAGGGTGAGCTCAAATGCTCAGTAAGGGTAAACCAAAGAAATATCAATCACATCATATTCATAACATTTTGGAAATCTTAACCTGCAAAAGAGAGCATAATTTCATAACATGGGATAAATCATAGTAGTGAAATGAAATCCCAATAATCATAACTTACAACATGAAACTTTGTGGCATACACACATAATCATAGATAATAATTTCTTATTAGCCAAGACTCATTGCCAAGACTATCTTAGTGGACAAAGTCCCTTTCTGAACCGAGTTTACTCCTCGTTTCAGTCCTGTTTCACTGAACCGGTATAACCTACCGTTACAACCATGTCTATCTCATGAGATATAAAGTCTTTACCCAATTCATTGGAGGGAGATATAGGTCCCACCCATCTCATAATGATACCATTCTTATGTGTGCCACAAAATCATAAATCATACATCATTGAATAACTCATGTAATAAAAATGGGATTCTTAAACAACATGACATCATAAAACAATTCATATAAGAATAAGGAATTCATAAAAATAATTCCATCACAACATAATCAAATCAATGTAATAATAGGGATAGAAACAGAACCCTATATTATCTTAGATGGAAAATAATTTTGATAAAACACTTGAACTCCATTCTTGAGGAAAATATCCTTTCTACTTCAAAAACACTTTCCTTTCTTTAAATGTCATGCAATTTTAAACTAAAAGAAGTTGATTAAAAATAGACATGAAAATTTGTAAAGGAATATTCTTGGAAATAATGTTTTAAAAATCCATTCATGTCGTATAAGTTGAAAAAAACATTCTTCTCGTACTTTTGTCGGAAAAGTCAAAAAGTACCTCGTACGAAAAAACGACAAAAGAATCCTTTCATATCTTTTACTAAAAACTCACCGAAGGGTAAAAATGGATTTAAACAATTTTAGGTGGATGTAAATAATATTACATATTGAGGAAACATGGATGTGGATGATAAAATACACCCCAGTAAATACCAACATATAAACAATCTCAGATAAAATGAGATTGTGATATTTTCCCTTACCTTAGGTCTGATTTGATTCGTAAGTGTCTGAACCTCCTGTATAATGATTTAAATAATGTTATTGAATTATTACAAAATCATACTTATTTTTATGATATCATATATGGTCATATTCTTAGCTTCTTATTAGTAATATTTCATTACTACTTGTTATTTGGGTGTTTATTACTTTTTGTTCTTATGCGTGTTTTGTCGAATAAATTCTTATTATTCTCTTTAGGTTATAGATACCTCATTTACAGAATGGTATTAGTGTAATATATATCATATTCATTCATTCAATTCATTTATATAATCATTATGCAATGAAGATCATGTAGAACGAGTCGCATCACATCGTGGAGACGGTATTCCGTACGTACGCACGAGTGATGATATTGTTCCTATGATCGTGGAATTGTATTGGAGTGTATGTATACTATTTCATAATCAATATCACTTTATAATAGTCATATATAGTCATTATTTACACCATTATACCCATCCAAGTAAGGTGGTGGTGGAAAATAGATTACACCACGGCGTGGAGACGGTATTCCGTATGTACGCACGCGCGATGATTTCTTTTTCCGTAGGATGGATAGATGGTGAAATAGGGTTTCTTCATACTTATAATAACATATCATTATATGAGTGATACTGATGTTATTACTTCATAATAAATCAACTAAAGAAGAAGAAGTGGAAGAAGAAATAAAGATGAAAGAATCGGTAACGGACATTACCTCTTCTTTGAAGTGCTTCTTTGAGACCTCCTTTCAGGGCACTAAAATAGGTCTTTGAAGAAGAACAAAACCTCTAGGATGTTTCTAGGGAAGTTTATAGGATAAATTGGCAGGGGTTTTCCGATCTTTAAGGCTAGAAGTGGTGTGAGGAAGAGGGGGAGGAGGTGTCCTTTTATAAGGGAGGAGAGGGGCACCTTTGGAATAACTAAAAATATTATTTTATTATAAAGTCAAATTCGGTTTTTAATAGCTCCAAATTAATATATTTCGAAGATAAGGTGGGTAGGGGTCAAAAAACGCTCATCCAATATAATTTAGACAAGTTTAGGTTTCAATTTTAACCATATCATTTAGATTTAACTTTAAGATAGATAATTTAACTTTTACTGTGTCTTCTTCTTTTTACACTATAAGGTTAATAAACTTACCATATCAAGCCAAACGAACCCCAAGTTGTTTATTATTAATATATATAACCTTATCTAAGTCATTTGGACGAACCTTAGATTTTTAGGAATAAAATAACAATTAGTAATATAATATGTTTTTTAAAAACTATTTTATGTCAATTTTGACACTATTTAGTAATTGATTTTTGTGGAAATCATAACAGAGTGATTAGTTCGAACCAAGTTTCATAAATCAATACTAACATGTCATGTTATCCTAGAAAATTAGTGTAATTCATAAAAAGTCTCAAATTACATTTATTTGGGTATTTATAACATCAATTATGTCAGTATTTCATTAATAAGATAATTACTTCATCATTGTTGTGTCATAAATAAATTAAATTATTTAAGGTCTAAAAATTACAAATAAAATACCATTATGTAGGAAATCTTTTTAGCTTTCTAATATATATTTATAGTCGAATTTATATTATTTATAACCCCATATTAAAAATGTTTTACTTATTAAACTTTGATTTTAACTATTTCAACCCTTCTTTAAATAAATTAATAATAAATGTCCTAATCTAATCCAAGTGGGCATAAATTGTCATATTGTATTCCTAAGGTTGTTGTTTGTCGTATTACACATATCCAATAGAATTAGGACATGTGTTAGGGTAATAATAATATCTTTTTTACCCTTAATTACCCTGTTTACTTTTAACCGTGGTAAAAAAAAGTAAAAAGTTACTATTCGCCAAAAATTATTTTCATCTCATTGAACCACATTTTAGTCCTTGATATTAACCGTGTCTCTCAGATTTTCGAAATTCCACTCACAGAAGCGGTAAAATTTTGTTTTATGAAAAATTCAGTTTTTTAACTACCACTTAGTAGTTTCACTATTCATCAAAAATTGAAAGTTTTCTGAAAAATACCAAAAATTAGGCCTAAGCTATATTTGATATTATGAATTCAAAAATGATGTATATTTTATCAAATTCAAAACATATCAATTACATTAACTAATTTAAAAATTAATTCCCATCGTCAAAACAAATAGCGTGTTTTTAAGAGATAATAACTATCAAAAGATTGACACTTGTTTATAACTGGTTTAAATGTGAAATTACATCCAATGACCAAAATTGTATTAAATTGTAAAAATATATTATAAATATACTTTTAAACCACTCAAATTAATAATTTATCACTATTAATTATTTCTATTAAAAATTTTGTTTTTAATTAAAATTTAGTAATTTTCACTATTCATCAGAATATGAAAGTTATCTGAAAAGTGCCAAAATTTCACCCTAAGATAATTTTGATATTCCGAATCCAAAAATGAAGTCCATTTTGAAAAATAAAATTTACAAAATCACAAAAATTTGTTATTAATATTCATAAAGGCTAGTTTTAATAATATTTTAATAGCATATTGTTGTTTAGTGAAACTCGGTATTGCGTACTACACACACTATCGAGGAAGGTCACGATTGCGTGTAATGCAAGGCAAGTCAAGGATGCTTGTTTTGAAAGCTCCTTTTTGTGTAGCGTACAACACAAGACATTACTGAAAAGAATATTTTTCATAAAATCTCGGGGTGTTACATTCTACCCCCCTTAAAACTAATTTCGCCCTCGAAATTCACTGGGGTTATAAATGGTTTACTATTAGAAAGTTTCTTTGATAGAAACCCACATTGTAAAAAGGAATACCAAAACCAATATTTAAAAACAAAATTATGAAACGTAACAGTTACCCAAATAAACTAATCACTGGGTTTCTACATAGGTGAAAATATGGACATGGAAGAGAAATCTAACCATCATGTTCTGATGGAGAGTGGTAGAGAACATGGCTATGGAAAATCCAGAAATCACAAAGCCATAAATTTTTGATGATCTAAGGTACCATCTGATTCATCAGATATAAGAGCACTAGGACAACATTTTTGGTTTTCAAGATCGTTTCCCTAAAGTTGATGAAATTGGAATTAGAAGAAATACTTTCATGATTTCGGTATAGTCTCACCATTGTTCGTTCTTTGGAAAATTTACACTTCAACTCTTAAATAAATGAAGTTTAATTTGTCATTCGTGATGTGATAGCAGATCATGTGATAGAATGATGGGTCATTCCATCTGTCTCAAACAAAAGGTTAGAAAAGTTATCAAAAAATACATAAGTCCATCTATAGTGAGATTAATCATATATGGTTCCTAAAATGGACTTATACTTCATATATCATACTACTTAATATAATAAAACTAGTTTCTACTAAATAGGGAATTCCTGCAGGCCAGTGTTAGGCGATAAAGGCCAGTTGCACTTCGGTTGTGGGTTTGATTCCCACGGCCTTGTCCGACGCGATGGGTTGTCGCCCGTCCTGCAGGTTGTCCTTTTTATAAAACTATATTACTATAACATCCCATCAATAATATAGAAAAAACTTTTATCCTTAAACAATACTAACTTATGTCCAACATAATCTATTCCAATCTTTAGGCTTATCCATAATACTGCAGTCCACTCTCATAATACAGTGAAAACGATTACCAGAGATTTAATACCATCGTTGATCCCCATATATCATAAGATATGTCTTGTTGGTCACATTCCAAACATTCAAAGGCCTTAATCATGTGTTCTCTTGAATACCCATTGAACCTTAGTGAAAACATGAATGCAGTTAAAAGTTAACACTTTCCACATACCAAAATCCTCAAAATTATATATACTCAAACTATGATATCACTTAGTCCTTATATCAAACATGAGCTCATGAATACTGTCAAACATTTCATTTTCTCGTTTTCCCTTCATTATGCGCATATCATCTTTTTTTTCAAAAAATATCTCAATCACTTTCCATGGTTACCGGTACCATTGAAAACCACAATAGACCAATACATAAATATTCCAATATTCCACTATACTATATACAACATTATTTTGGAATCCCATTAAATAAACACTTAATCATTCCACCACATCGTTTTCATATTCAACATCACCAATAGTGATCGCATGTGACTTCCCTTTTTCCATTGCCTTAAGTGGTTGCTCATGTCGATCATCACTAACCCTTGGATTAGGGCATTTATTAGCATAATTCCCCATTTACTTGCACTTGAAGCATTGAAGTGTTGGTGGTGCATTCTCTGCAGTCTTTTCTTTATTCACATCATTAGAAACCCTTTTTCCATTACTTCGACACTCAGTTGCTCGATGACCTTCTTTTCCACACTTAAAACATTTTCTAGTCCCTTTAAGACAATCTCCACCGTGCTTCTTTCCACACTTTGAGCATAAGAAAACATTAATCTTCTTTTCACCATTATTCTGAGATTTCTCCTTGAACTCCATCTTTCGTGTCTTGTCAAAACTATGAGATGGATAAGTAACACCAACTTCAATTTCTACCTTGATAGCACAACGCACAATTTCTTCATAGCTACTGAAGTCTCTTATAGCTATTTCCCTTTGAAGATTTGGTTTTAAGCCACTGAAGAATCGATCAACTTTACTTTCGGGTTGGATGATAAATCCAGATGCATACCTTGCAAGCCTTGTAAAATTAGCTTCATATATACAAACAGATTCATCATCATTTTGCTTTAGTTCAAGAAACTCCTTCTCCATATTTGTTCAATGAATATGAGGGAAGTACTTATTGAAAAATAAGTTCTTGAACTCGTCCCATTCCATGGACCCAATTTCATCTCTTGGCCTCGTATTCTTGATAAGATTCCACCATTGATCAGAATCACCTTCCAAACGATACACTGCTAAGATGACTTTATCATGTTCAGAACATTGAAGAACTGAAAATATCTTTTCAGTAGTACTGATCCATTGTTCAGCAACAAGTGGATCAGAAGACCCACTGAAAGAAGGTGGACGTTGCCTCATGAAGGAATCAATAGAATATTGCTCCCTTCTCTGCTCATTTGGAAGTCCAGAATGATTCATAGCTTGTGTAAGTATAGAAATAATATTTTGCACTCTATCTCCCATAACATATGTTTGTTCAGCAGGACAATCATTGCATTGTCCATTACATTGATCAAAACGGTTCCTTCGGGTTCCAACCATTGTCTAAAACCCAAAAAGAATAGTGTGAGAGGAAAAAATCATTCTAGGGAAAACAACATAATAAAGGGGGAGTACCTTCAATATCTAACATCTTAGGTTTAATTCTAAGATCGTTAGCGCAATTCCAGGACTATAACCTATACTTATACTTATCCTTAGGGACATCCCTAGACATAACTTAGAAATATCTCTAGGGATCTCACTAACGTTTTCGCATCCTAGTTTCCAAAGGTTGACTAAACTTTTCCTCTGATACCAACTGTAGAGACCAGTATCTTGACATACATAGACATTACATTACTTTTTCGAAATACTTAGTACATAACAAAAACACACAAACAAGGACCGTAATAGTTTAGTGTCATTGGAAACTTGGAATATAATATTCTAATTGTGGTGAAAGATCTTCAACATCTCCCATAAAGATCTTCCCTTTTTTTACCTAAAACCTTTCTTTATATCCTGGGGAAAAGAAAACATAAAAGGGTGCTCTCAAATGCTCAGTAAGGGTAAAAAAAATAAATATCAACCACATCTTATTCATAACATTTTGGAAATCTTAACCTGCAAAAGAGAGCATAATTTCATAACATGGGATAAATCATAGTAGTGAAATGAAATCCCAATAATCATAACTTACAACATGAAACTTTATTGCATACAAAAATAATCATATAGAATAATTTCTTATTAGTCAAGACTCATTGCCAAGACTATCTTAGTGGACAAAGTCCCTTTCTGAACCGAGTTTACTCCTCGTTTCAGTCCTGTTTCACTGAACCGGTATAACCTACCGTTCCAGCCATGTCTATCTCATGAGATATAAAATATTTACCCAATGCATTGTAGGAAGATATAGGTCCCAAACATCTCATAATGATACCATTCTTATGTGTGCCACAAAATCATAAATCATACATCATTGCATAACTCATGTAATAAAAATGGGATTCTTAAACAACATTACATCATAAATCCAATTCATATAAGAATAAGGAATTCATAAAAATAATTCCATCACAACATAATCAAATCAATGTAATAATAGGTATAGAAACAGAACCCTATATTATCTTAGATGGAAAATAATTTTGATAAAACACTTGAACTCAATTCTTGAGGAAAATATCCTTTCTACTTCAAAAACACTTTACTTTCTTTAAATGTCATAAAATTTTAAACTAAAAGAAGTTGATTAAAAATAAACTTGAAAAAATGTAAAGGAAGCTTCTTGTAAATAATGTTTTAAAAATTCATTCATGCCGTATAATTTAAAAAAAACAATCTTCTCGTACTTTTGTCAGAAAAGACAAAAAGTACCTCATACGAAAAATGACAAAAGATTCCTTTCATATCTTTTACTAAAAACTCACTGAAGGGTATTATTGGATTTAAACAATTGTAGGTGGATGGAAATAATATTACATATTGAGGAAACATGGATGTGGATGATAAAATACACCCCATTAAATACCAACATATAAACAATCTCGGATAAAATGAGATTGTGATATTTTCCCTTACCTTAGGTCCGATTTGCTTCGTAAGTGTCCGAACCTCCTGTATAATGATTTAAATAATGTTATTGACTTATTGCAGAATCATACTTATTGTTATGATATCATATATGGTCATATTCTTAGCTTCTTATTAGTTATATTTCATTACTACTTGTTATTCGGGTGTTTATTACTTTTTGTTCTTATGCGCGTTTTGTCGAATAAATTCTTATTCTTCTCTTTAGGTTATAGATACCTCATTTCCAGAATGTTATTAGTGTAATTTATATCATATTCATTCATTCAATTCATTTATATAATCATTATTCAATGAAGATCATGTAGAACGAGTCGCATCACATCGTGGAGACGGTATTCCGTACGTACGCACGAGTGATGATATCGTTCCTATGATCGTGGAATTGTATTGGAGTGTATGTATACTATTTCATAATCAATATCATTTTATAATAGTCATATATAGTCATTATTTACACCATTATACCTATCCATGTAAGGTGGTGGTGGAAAATAGATTACACCACGGCGTGGAGACGGTATTCTGTACGTACGCATGCGCGGTGATTTCTTTTTCCGTAGGATGGATAGATGGTGAAATAGGGTTGTTTCATACTTATAATAACATATCAGTATATGAGTGATACTGATGTTATTATTTCATAATGAAACAACTACAGAAGAAGAAGTGGAAGAAGAAATAAAGATGAATGAATCGGTAACGGACATTACCTCTTCTTTGAAGTGCTTCTTTGAGACCTCCTTTTAGGGCACTAAAATAGGTCTTTGAAGAAAACCAGAACCTCTAAGATGTTTCTAGGGAAGTGGAGAGGAGAAATTGTCAGGGTTTGGCCGATCCTTAAGGCTCAAATTGGTGTGAGGAAGAGGGGGAGGAGGTGTCCTTTTATAAGGGAGGAGAGGGGCACCTTTGGATTAACAAAAACTATTATTTTATTATAAAGTCAAATTAGGTTTTTAATAGCTACAAATTGATATATTTCGAAGCTAAGGTGGGTAGGGGTCTAAATCCTCTCATCCAATAGAATTTAGACAAGTTTACGTATCAATTTTAACCATATCATTTAGATTTAACTTTAAGTTAGATAATTTAACTTTTGTCGTGTCTTCTTGTTTTCTTACATTATAAGGTTAATAAATTTACCATATCAAGCAAAACGAACCCCAAATTGTTTATTATTAATATATATAACCTTATCTAAGTCATTTGGACGAACCTTAGATTTTTAGGAATAAAATAACAATTAGTAATATAATATGTGTTTTAAAAACTATTTTATGTCAATTTTGACACTATTTAGTAATTGATTTTTTTGAAAATCATAACAGAATGATTAGTTCAAACCAAGTTTCTTAAATAAATACTAACATGTCATGTTATCCTAGAAAATTAGTTTAATTCATAAAAAGTCTCAAATTACATTTATTTGGGTATTTATAACATCAATTATGTCAATATTGCATTAATAAGATAATTACTGCATCATCGTTGTGTCATAAATAAATTAAATTATATAATGTCTAAAAATTAAAAATAAAATACCATTATTTATGAAATATTTTTAGATTTCTAATTAATATTTATAGTCGAATTTATCTTATGTATAACCCCATATTAAAAATGTTTTACTTATTAAACTTTGATTTTAACTATTTTAACCCTTCTTTAAATAAATTAATAATAAATGTCCTAATCTAATCCAAGTGGGCCTAAATTGTCATATTTTATTCCTAAGGTTGTTTGTGGTCGAATTACACTTATCCAATAGAATTAGGACATGTGTTAGGGTAATAATAATATCTTTTTTACCCTTAATTACCCTATTTACTGTTAACCGTGGTAAAAAAAAGTAAAAAGTTACTATTCACTAAAAATTATTTTCATCTTATTGAACCACATTTTAGTCCTTGATATTTACCGTGTCTCTCAGATTTTCGAAATTCCACTCACAGAAGCGGTAAAATTATGTTTTATGAAAAATTCAGTTTTTTAACTACCACTTAGTGGTTTCACTATTCATCAAAAATTGAAAGTTCTCAGAAAAATACCAAAAATTAGGCCTAAGATATATTTGATATTATGAATTCAAAAATGATGTCTATTTTATCAAATTCAAAACATATCAGTTACATTAACTAATTTAAAAATTAATTCCCGTCGTCAAAACAAATAGCATGTTTTTAACAGATAATAACTATCAAAAGATTGACACTTGTTTATAACTGGTTTAAATGTGAAATTACATCCAATGACCAACATTGTATTAAATTATCAAAATATATTCTAAATATACTTTAAAACCACTTAAATTAATAATTTATCACTATTAATTATTTCTATTAAAAAGTTGTTTTTAATTAAAATTTAGTAATTTCGACTATTCACCAGAATATGAAAGTTATCCAAAAAGTACCAAAATTTCACCCTAAGATAATTTTGATATTCCGAATCCAAAAATTAAGTCCATTTTGACAAATAAAATTTACAAAATCTCAAAAAGTGGTTATTACTATTCATAACGGCTAGTTTTAATAATATTTTAATGGCATATCGTTGTTTAGTGAAACTCGGTATTGCGCACTACACACGCTATCGAGGAAGGTCGTGATTGCGTGTAATGCAAGGAAATTCAAGGATGCATGTTTTGAAAGCTCCTTTTTGTGTAGCGTACAACACAAGACATTAATGAAAAGAATATTTTTCATAAAATCTCGGGGTGTTACATTCTACCCTCCTTAAAATGAATTTCGCCCTCAAAATTCGTTGGGGTTATAAATGGTTTACTAATTTGAAAGTTTCTTTGATAGATACCCACATCGTAAAAAGGAATACCAAAACCAATCTTTAAAAACAAAAGTATAAAACGTAATGGTTACCCAAATAAACTAATCACTAGGTTTCCACATAGGTGAAAATATGGATTTGGAAGAGAAATATAACCATCATGTTCTGATGGAGAGTGGTAGAGAACATGGCTATGGAAAAGCCAGCAATCACAAAGCCATAAATTTGTGATGATCTAAGGTACCATCTGATTCATCAAATATAAGAGCACTAGGACAACATTTTTGGTTTTCAAGATTGTTTCCCTAAAGTTGATGAAATTGGAATTAGAAGAAATACTTTCATGATTTCGGTATAGTCTCACCGTTGGTCGTTCTTCAGACAATTTCCACTTCATCTCTTAAATAAATGAAGTTTAATTTGTCATTTGTGATGTGATAGCAGATCATGTGATAGAATGATGGTTCATTCCATCTGTCTCAAACAAAAGGTTAGAAAAGTTATCAAAAAATACATAAGTCCATATATAGTGAGATTAATCATATATGGTTCTTAAAATGGACTTATACTTCATATATCATACTACTTAATATAATAAAACAAGTTTTTACTAAACAGGGAATTCCTGTAGGCCAGTGGTAGGAGATAAAGGCCAGTCGCACTTCGGTTGTGGGTTTGATTCCCACGGCCTTGTCCGACGTGATGGGTTGTTGCCCGTCCTGCAGGTTGTCCTTTTTATAAAACTATATTACTATAACATCCCATCAATAATATCTAAAAAACTTTTATCCTTAAACAATACTAACTTATGTCCAACATAATCCATTCCAATCTTTAGGCATATCCATAATACTGCAGTCCACTCTCATAATATAGTGAAAACGATTACCAGAGATTTAATACCATCTTTGATCCCCATATATCATAAGATATGTCTTGTTGGTCACATTCCAAACATTCAAAGGCCTTAATCATGTGTTCTCTTGAATACCCATTGAACCTTAGTGAAAACCTGAAAAGCAGTTAAAAGTTAACACTTTCCACATACCAAAATCCTCAAAATTCTATACACTCAAACTATGATATCACTTAGTCCTTATATCAATCATGAGCTCATGAATACTGTCAAACATTTCATTTTCTCGTTTTCCCTTCATTATGCGCATATCATCTTTTTTTCCAAAAATATCTCAATCCCTTTCCATGGTTACCGGTACCATTGAAAACCACAATAGACCAATACATAAATATTCCAATATTCCACGATACAATATACAACATTATTTTGGAATCCCATTACATAAACACTTAATCATCCCACCACATCGTTGTAATATTCAACATCGCCAATAGTGATCGCATGTGACATCCCTTTTTCCATTGCCTTAAGTGGTTGCTCATGTCGATCATCACTAACCCTTGGATTAGGGCATTTATTAGCATAATTCCCCATTTCCTTGCACTTGAAGCATTGAAGTGTTGGTGGTGCGTTCTCTGCAGTATTTTCTTTATTCACATCATTAGAAACCATTTTTCCATTACTTCGACACTCAGCTGCTCGATGACCTTCGTTTCCACACTTAAAACATTTTCTAGTCCCTTTAAGACAATCTACACCATGCTTCTTTCCAGACTTTGAGCATAAGGAAACATTCATCTTCTTTTCACCATTATTCTGAGATTTCTCCTTGAACTCCATCTTTCGTTTCTTGTCAAAACTATGAGATGGATAAGTAACACCAACTTCCATTTCTACCTTGATAGCACAACGCACAATTTCTTCATAGCTACTGAAGTATCTTATAGCTAATGCCCTTCGAAGATTTGGTTTTAAGCCATTGAAGAATCGGTCAACTTTACTTTCGGGTTGGATGATAAATCCAGATGCATACCTTGCAAGCGTTGTAAAATTTGCTTCATATATACCAACAGATTCATCATCCTTTTGTTTTAGTTCAAGGAACTCCTTCTCCATCTTTGTTCGAAGAATACGAGGGAAGTACTTATTGAAAAATAAGTTCTTGAACTCGTCCCATTCCATGGACCCAATTTCATCTCTTGGCCTCGTATTCTTGATAAGATTCCACCATTGATCAGAATCACCTTCCAAACGATACACTGCTAAGATGACTTTATCATATTCAGAACATTGAAGAACTTAAAATATCTTTTCAGTAGTACTGATCCATTGTTCAGCAACAATTTGATCAGAAGACCCACTGAAAGAAGGTGGGCGTTGCCTCATGAAGGACACAATAGAATATTGCTCCCTTCTCTTCTCATTTGGAAGTCCAGAATGATTCATAACATGTGTAAGTATAGAAATAATATTTTGCACTCCATCTCCCATAACATTTGTTTGTTCAGAAGGACAATCATTGCATTGTCCATTACATTGATCAAAACAGTTCCTTCGGGTTCCAACCATCGTCTAAAACCCAAAAAGAATAGTGTGAGAGGAAAAAATCATGCTAGGAAAAACAACATAATAAAGGGGGAGTACCTTTAATATCTAACATCTTAGGTTTAATTCTAAGATCATTAGCACAATTCCAGGACTATAACCTATACGTATACTTAACATTAGGGACATCCCTAGACATACCTTAGAAATATCTCTAGGGATCTCACTAACGTTTTTGCAACCTAGTTTCCAAAGGTTGACTAAACTTTTCCTCTGATACCAACTGTAGAGACCCGTATCTTGATGTACATAGACATTACATTACTTTTGCGGAATACTTAGTACATAACAAAAATACACACACAAGGACCGTAATAGTTTAGTGCCTTTGGAAACTTGGAATATAATCTTCTAATCGTGGTGAAAGATATTCAACATCTCCCATAAAGATCTTCCCTTTTTTTACCTAAAACCTTTGTTTATATCCTGGGGAAAAGAAAACATAAAAGGGTGAGCTCAAATGCTCGGTAAGGGTAAACAAAAGAAATATCAATCACAACATATTCATAACATTTTGGAAATCTTAACCGGCAAAAGAGAGCATAATTTCATAACATGGGATAAATCATAGTAGTGAAATGAAATCCCAATAATCATAACTTACAACATTAAACTTTGTGGCATACACACATAATCATAGAGAATCATTTCTTATTAGTCAAGACTCATTGCCAAGACTATCTTAGTGGAGAAAGTCCCTTTCTGAACCGAGCTTACTCCTCGTTTCAGTCCTGTTTCACTGAACCGGCATAACCTACCGTTCCAGCCATGTCTATCTCACGAGATATAAAATCTTTACCCAATGCATTGGAGGGAGATATATGTCCTACCCATCTCATAATGATACCATTCTTATGTGTGCCAAAAAATCATAAATCATACATCATTGCATAACTCATGTAATAAAAATGGGATTCTTAAACAACATGACATCATAAAACAATTCATATAAGAATAAGGAATTCAAAAAAATAATTCCATCACAACATAATAAAATCAATTTAATAATAGGGATGGAAACAGAACCCTATATTATCTTAGATGGAAAATAATTTTCATAAAACACTTGAACTCCATTCTTGAGGAAAATATCCTTTCTACTTCAAAAACACTTTCCTTTCTTTAAATGTCATACAATTTTAAACTAAAATAAGTTGATTAAAAATAAACTTGAAAAATTGTAAATTAAGATTCTTGGAAATAATGTTTTAAAAATCCTTTCATGCCGTATAAGTTAAAAAAACATTATTCTCGTACTTTTGTCGGAAAAGTCAAAAAGTACCTCGTAATAAAACGACAAAATATTCCTTTCATATCTTTTACTAAAAACACACCGAAGGGTAAAATTGGATTTAAAAAATTGTAGGTGGATGTAAATAATATTACATATTGAGGAAACATGGATGTGGATGATAAAATACACCCCAGTAAATACCAACATATAAACAATCTCGGATAAAATGAGATTGTGATATTTTCCCTTACCTTAGGTCTGATTTGCTTCGTAAGTGTCTGAACCTCCTGTATAATGATTTAAATAATGTTATTGACTTATTACAGAATCATACTTATTGTTATGATATCATATATGGTCATATTCTTATCTTCTTATTAGTAATATTTTCTTACTACTTGTTATTCGGGTGTTTATTACTTTTTGTTCTTATGCGTGTTTTGTCGAATGAATTCTTATTCTTCTCTTTAGGTTATAGATACCTCATTTCCAGAATGGTATTAGTGTAATATATATCATATTCATTCATTAAATTCATTTATATAATCATTATGCAATTAAGATCATGTAGAACGAGTCGCATCATATCGTGGAGACGGTATTCCGTACGTACGCACGAGTGATGATATCATTCCTATGATCGTGGAATTGTATTGGAGTGTATGTATACTATTTCAGAATCAATATCAATTTATAATAGTCATATATAGTCATTATGTACACCATTATACCCATCCAAGTAAGGTGGTGATGGAAAATAGATTACACCATGGCGTGGAGACGGTATTCCGTACGTACGCACGCGCGGTGATTTCTTTTTCCGTAGGATAGATAGATGGTGAAATAGGGTTGTTTCATACTTATAATAACATATTCGTATATGAGTGATACTGATGTTATTACTTCATAATGAAACAACTAAAGAAGAAGAAGTGGAAGAAGAAATAAAGATGAAAGAATCGGTAACAGACATTATCTCTTCTTTGAAGTGCTTCTTTGAGACCTCCTTTTAGGGCACTAAAATAGGTCTTTGAAGAAGACCAGAACCTCTAGGATGTTTCTAGGGAAGTGGAGAGGAGAAATTGGTAGGGTTTGGCCGAGCTTTAAGGCTCAAAGTGGTGTGAGGAAGAGGGGGAGGAGGTGTCCTTTTATAAGGGAGGAGAGGGGCACCTTTGGAATAACTAAAAATATTATTTTATTATAAACTCAAATTCGGTTTTTAATAGCTCCAAATTGATACATTTCGAAGATAAGGTGGGTAGGGATCGAAATACTCTCATCCAATAAAATTTAGACAAGTTTAGATATCAATTATAACCTCATCATTTAGATTTAACTTTAAGTTAGATAATTTAACTTTTACCGTGTCTTCTTGTTTTCTTACACTATAAGGTTAATAAACTTACCATATCAAGCCAAACGAACCCCAAGTTGTTTATTATTAATATATATAAGCTTATCTAAGTCATTTGGACGAACCTTAGATTTTTAGGAGTAAAATAAAAATTAGTAATATAATATTTGTTTTTAAAACTGTTTTATGTCAATTTTGACACTATTTAGTAATTGATTTTTGTGAAAATCATAACAGAATGATTGGTTCAAAACAAGTTGCTTAAATAAATAATAACATGTCATATTATCCTAGAAAATTGGTTTAATTCATAAAAAGTATCAAATTACATTTATATGGGTATTTATAACATCAATTATGTCAATATTTCATTAATAAGATAATTACTGCATCATCGTTGTGTCATAAATAAATTAAATTATTTAATGTCTAAAAATTACAAATAAAATACCATTATGTAGGAAATATATTTAGATTTCTAATTAATATTTATAGTTGAATTTATCTTATGTATAACCCCATATTAAAAATGTTTTACTTATTAAACTTTGATATTAACTATTTTAACCCTTCTTTAAATAAATTAATAATAAATTTCCTAGTCTAATCCAAGTGGGCCTAAATTGTCATCTTTTATTCCTAAGGTTGTTTGTGGTCGAATTACACTTATCCAATAGAATTAGGACATGTTTTAGGGTAATAATAATATCGTTTTTACCCTTAATTACCCTATTTACTTTTAACCGTGGTAAAAAAAAGTAAAAAGTTACTATTCACCAAAAAATTATTTTCATCTCATTGAACCACATTTTAGTCCGTAATATTAACCGTGTTTCTCGGATTTTCGAAATTCCACTCACAGAAGCGGTAAAATTAAGTTTTATGAAAAAATCATTTTTTTAACAACTACTTAGTGGTTTCACTATTCATCAAAAATTGAAAGTTTTCAGAAAAATACCAAAAATTAGGCCTAAGATATATTTGATATTATGAATACAAAAATGATGTCTATTTTATCAAATTCAAAACATATCAGTTACATTAACTAATTTAAAAATTAATTCCCGTCGTCAAAACAAATAGCGTGTTTTTAAGAGATAATAACTATCAAAAGATTTACACTTGTTTATAACTGGTTTAAATGTGAAATTACATCCAATGACAAAAATTGTATTAAATTGTAAAAATATATTCTAAATACACGTTAAAACCACTCAAATTAATAATTTATAACTATTAATTATTTCTATTAAAAAAGTTGTTTTTAATTAAAATTTAGTAATTTTCACTATTCATCAGAATATGAAAGTTATCCGAAAAGTACCAAAATTTCACCCTAAGCTAATTTCGATATTCCGAATCCAAAAATGAAGTCAATTTTGAAAAATAAAATTTACAAAATCTCAAAAAGTGGTTATTACTATTCATAACGGCTAGTTCTAATAATATTTTAATAGCATAACGTTGTTTAGTGAAACTCGGTATTGCGTACTACACACGCTATCGAGGAAGGTCGCGATTGCGTGTAATGCAAGGCAAGTCAAGGATGTGTGTTGTGCAAGCTCCTTTTGGTGTAGCGTACAACACAAGACATTAATGAAAAGAATATTTTTCATAAAATCTCAGGGTGTTACAATCTTTCACCATGATTAGAAGATTACATTCTGAGTTTCCAAAGACACTAAACTATTACGGTCCTTGTGTGTCTGTTTTTGTTATGTATTAAGTATTTCGAAAAACTAATGTAATGTCCATGTATGTCTGGCTTTGGGTCTCTACAAGTAGTACTAGGGGAACAGAAACAAAATTATGTCCCCACGCCTTGGATGACTCATCAACATTCCATATTAGAGCAGATACACACCTTTGTTCCATTAAAATAGGGTTATGGAGAATACTCTCCCATATCATATAGATAACCAGATTGGGAACATATACCCTTTCCTATTAGAGATAATCATCCCATTCGGATGACCACTCCATGTCAGGTACATACACCTACCCATGATAACCATTTCTCCCAGAAAGTGGCCCCAATTATGTGTAAAAGAGCATCCAATAACAAGTCTTGCCAAACACAGTTAGAAAATCTAGATCCAATATGTGATCTATCTCCTCTTAATACTGGAGTTACTTAATCCCTTAGACATTTTTATATTGCAACTCAAGATCCTACCTTCCCATTACCAAATTATGGGAGTATCAGTTGTAATTTTGAAGTTCCTCATCAGATGCTTCATCATGAAGTCTTGCTTCATGAAAATTTGTTCAATCTAGAGAGCCTATCTCCAGATGAAAGACACAAAAACCCTATGTGTGTCCAAAAGACCAAAGATGTCACGACTCGTCCTCGGGGCCCGTGTCTTGACTACCCCAAGCCCGCCTTCCATAGGCCAGGGGCTGGCGACTAGCACCATGGCGTAAATCCCAGTAAAAGGGAAGTCATTTCCATTGTAAAGTAAACAAGAACCTCAGAGTAAGAAAGTGGAAAAAGTAAACACTAAGTAAAAACAGAGTACAACTGTAAGTGCAGAAAGTAAGTGGGTCAGAATACAAACCCAAACTGAATGTAAAGTACAACTCGAAAGGGTAAACAGGAACTGAAAAGTAAAAGACGCTACGCCGAGCTGTCCACTAGAAATCACACCTGAAGGGTGGGTACAGATAGCTCCACTGCTCCTCGGGTCCGGCCGTCCGCTCCGAGTACGTCCCACCCAGTTGTCCTCCTCCAGGTACTATCCTGCTCTACAAGCCTCAACCATGATCAACGTTGGCCGTCATCTGCAACCAACACAACGTAGTGCGGGCAGAGCCCGTGTAGGGGTGAGTATAAGCTACTCAGTAGGGACCCCGAGACCCCCGAGGGTCTCCCAAAATCCACAAGGATAAACCACAAAGGAAAGATACAATCACGAAGTAATATCCGACACTGCTTAGGTATATGCCCATACATATACCTAAGTCAACAATTCCAATATGCTCCAACCTCCGAGCCCAAGTACAACTCAGTCCACATAGGAAAGTATATGTATTCCACACAGGAAAACAAAACGTAATCCACACAGGATAGCACAACACAATCCACACAGGAATGAAAATAGGATTCAGCTCACACAGGTATACTTCTTCAAAAGACGATAGAGATGATCAGATGTAGCCACTGATTCATCTAAGCTGTCGGACCCACAAAGGATCGGTAGGTACTAACCCCCGTAATGACCTACACAGGATCGATCAAGAAGATGAACCCAAAGCTATTGGGAAACTCCTTTTCCATCAAGTACAGTGGTTATGCCGCTACAACCAAGCGCTTCACCTATTGGGTATTGTGGGCCTGCTGCTACAACCATGCGCTCCTCCGTCGTGGGTCTGCCACTACAACCAAGCGCTCCCCTGTTCCGCTACAACCAAGAGCACCTCTGTCGTGGGTCTACCTCTACAACCAATCGCTCCCATGTGCCGCTACAACCAAGCGCACCTCTGTTGTCAGTCTGCCGCTACAACCAAGCGCTCCCCTGTGCCACTACAACCAAGCGTACCTCTGTCGTGGGTCTGCCGCTACAACCAAGCGCTCCCTGGTGCCGTTATCTGTAACACACCGAGTCGTTCGATCAGCAGTCGTCAAGTCTCAAACGGCTCTAGGGTTTCCGTACACAGCATGCTCGTTCCGGGAGGGTCCACTCCACGAGCTAAGAGGTTGATGAATCAACTAACATGTAGTATGGAGTTGATGTATCCCAAGATGTACCATAGTGGTCACTGCCGAAAACACGGAGGATTCCCGTACTATTTTCATCATCTTCGCAGTCGAACCCACTGAGGATCTCTGTACAGTCGCCGTCGTCACAGCAGCAGTTGCAGCCAACTCTAGGGTTCCGCACACAACAAGATCATCCAAGAGGGTCCACTCCACGAGCCGAGAGTCTGATACATCAACTGACATGGTCCATAGTTGATGTATCCAAAATTTCTATATCGTCAACAGGAACTCAACGCAACAGACGGCGCGTCAATCAGACGCCCGGTCTGAGAGTTATAGGCTTTTTCATCCCAGGGGCCAGGTTGGTTTTTAAGGAAAAACCAACCCGACCGTACTCCACCTGCGTCCAAACCTCGGGGCGGAGTATTCCAAAAGATAATTCTCTCTAAGAGAAATCCAATCAAGTCGACGGCACGTCAATCGGACGTCCGTAGCTCATGATATGAGCGTTTCCGCTCCGATGGGCCCGGTTGGTTTCGTGTACGAACCAACCCGTCCGAACTCAAAGTATTCCAAAACCTTCAGTGCGATATACCGAAACGACCGTCTCGATCCAAGGATCGCATCGCCACTGACGGTGCATCGTTTGGAGGTCCGTAGCCCGAGTTATGGGCATTTGAACCCAAAAAGTCTGAAAACGGGGATTTCGGGCCCGGTCCGACCCGGCCCAAGACCCCCTGGGTCGGCTCGAACCAGGTCGACCCGGACCGAGACCCCCCGGGTCGGCCCAAACCGGGTCGACCCGGCCTGGCGCGGCCCGGTGGCCCGCGCGCTGACCTGATGCTCGGCCAAAACGACTGAGCCGTTTTGGCGGCTCACACACAGGGGGGGGGGGGGGCGCTGCCCCCTCGGTTCTTTCGAAACCACAGCCTCTTAATGGGGCCGCTTACTGCTGCCGGCCGGGGTAATTTAATTCCCCTCCGGCCGGCCCACCATGGCCGGCCGGTTCCTACACCACGGGACCGGCGATGGCCGGTCCCCTTCTAGCACCGACGCCGGCGGCCCGATGCCGGCCGCCGGTCACCCTGCTCCGCCGCGGCCCGGAACCAGCCGCGGCTTGGTTCGTCTGGCGCGGTGCGACCGCACCGCGCCCTTCCACCGCGGCCCCACTCCGGCCACAGTGTCTTCGGTTCTCTTTGATGCGGCGTGACGGCGTCGTGTCCTCGTTCAACTCCACGGCGTGGCGTGGCGGCATCGCGTAAAACTTGCCGTGTGATTCCCGCGTGGTGCGACGACACCACGCCATTCCGTTCCATCCACAAAGAATCAAACAATAATTAAGGAGGGGGTTCGGCCGTGTTTGTGCGGTCTGGCCCCCTCTCGTTAATCGTTATCATTTAGTCGTTTTAACCACGAAGAACGACTTTCTAGATTTCAAGAACAGAAAAATAAATAAAAAGATAAACCCATACCTCAGTTTCAAGAGCGGAGCACATCAACGAGCTGCGGAAGACAAGCGTCGTGGAGGTCGGGCGTCGTGGAAAACGAACGTCGATTCCGTTGACGTCGAGGTGCGTCCGAAGAGGAAACGTCGCTGGAGAAGCTTCGTAAGCTGACGGAGAAAGCCCGAGGAGCAAACAACGTCTCCTTTTCGTTGACACAGGATGAATATCGAAAGAAGCGGCATCGTCGATCTTCGGAAACACACCGGCTGCGAAGAAGAGAAGAGACGACACGTCTTTCTCTTCTTATGGTGACGACATTCGTCATTGAAGCCTAGGTGTTCTTCGCGTTCTTCCTTGTAGAAGAAGAAGATCTTCTCGTTTCCAAAACCTCTCATGGTGGCAAAAGAAACTAACCAAAATAAAATAAGTCCAAGCCTTATTTTATTTACACAACCTAACCTCTTTGAATTTCAAGAGTATGAAATTAAGCAACTCATCTTAATTAATAACACAAGTTTTCAAAAAATAATGAAGAGAGTTAATGGGGAGTTAGGAAAGTGAGGGGTTAAGAGGGGTTAGGGAGTTAGGGAAAATTGAAAAGGTGGGGGGTTCATGTGGGCCCCACCCTTTTAATTATCCACATATGGGAAGTTGGGTGGATGTGGGCTCCACCACCAACTTCCCATGGGAGAAACTAACCACTTGAAAATGAAATAAAATTGATTTAACAATTTTATTTACTTTTTTTTAATTAAACCCCATTAATTAACTTCTTCTCCCGCACAAATGCAACTACTATAAAGGTTCCCTTAAGCGATTACCGACGTTGCGAGTTCATCGGTGCCATCGGATTTCAATTCCGAGCACCGGTTCAAAAGATAAGAAATCCCGCTCGTTTGTTCACTGAACGTACCCGAGCCAAACTTAGGAAATTGATTCTGGGCACACCGGGCCTCGGAATCAGGTGCTGTTAGAAACTGCGTTCTTGTAAAATTCCAAAGAAAATTAAGAAAAAATTTCCCTTGAATTTTACGGGTCTTTACATTACTCCCACCTCAGGGATTTACGTCCCCGTAAAGATAAATCAAAACTAGGGAAACAAATGAGGGTACTGAGCACGCATCTGAGCCTCCCGCTCCCAAGTGCTCTCCTGGAGGTTCCCGTGCTGCCATCTGATGCGCACTACAGGAATCAACCGTCCACGTAGGACCCGCTCCTATCGATCCTCGATCTCCACCGGAACCTCTGTAAAAGTCTCCCCATCATCAACGTCCAGCTCCCCATGGTCAATGATGTGTGTCGGGTCGTGCACGTATCTCCTCAGCTGAGATACGTGGAAGACATCGTGCACCCGGTGTAACTGAGGTGGTAGAGCCGGGCGATAAGCCACCTCGCCAATCCTACTGAGGACCTGGAAGGGTCCGATGAAGCACGGAGAAAACTTGCCGCCTCGGCCAAATCTCCGTAATCTACGTCGAGGTGAGACACGCAAAAAGACGTGGTCGCCATCCTCGAACTCTAGTGGCCTCCGCCTCCTGTCAGCGTATGACTTCTTCCGGCTCTGATCTGTCCTCATCTGCTCCTGGATAACCTGGACCTTCTCTATCGTGGCCTGGACCACCTCTGGTCCCACAAGAGCTGTTAAGATTTCTTCTTTGCCAATAAGAGAAATTTGTTCTCATCCCTTGGATGAACCATGTTCTTTGCCTAATATAGTCAATCCTGACATGGATGAAACTAATCCACACCAAGGAAGACGTCGTAAGGCCTTGACGCTACTACCAAGAGATCCAACCGTTACTCTCGCCTCCAAGGGTTGAGTCACACTGTCGGCATCAATGTGTGGTAACTGGGTCTCCTCCAGTAGATGTATCACAAGTGAGGGTCAACTCAACAGTCAAAACTGGAACCTCTTAGTAACAACACAAAAGAGGACAGGTGTAACGACCCAAATTTTTAAATAAATATTGTTTCGTAATTTTATGTGTTATTTTATTTTATTTTTATACTCAACAAAAATGTTTCATTTGATAACATGATTATAATTAAAATGAGACTGTTGGGTTTTGACTGTTATTTGACCATTGGTCAATATGACCGCTGGAAACTAAACGTTTTGACTATTGTCTCTAAATACAAGCAATCTTGGTTAATTAATATAGAAAGAAGATTCGATGGCCTCACCCAGTAGTCTTGGACCGATCGAAGCCCATCTAACAGAACTTGGGAATGAGGTAGCACCACTGGGCTTTGCTCTGGACCAAACCCAAGCTGAACTTCATCGTATAAAGCTAGAATGGGATCGCCTTTGCGAGAAGTTCAAACTGATAGAAATTACTACTCGTGCGATGTTGGCCGAGTCTCCCTCGGTTTCTCTCACCTTAGCACACCTTACACTTAGGTCCTATGCTGGTGTGATAAGGGGCTATGTAAGGAGACCGTAACTGTCTTGTGTAATCCTTTTTTTTAAATAAAAATTTTGATTCCTTTTATTAATTTTCAAATGACCGGATAAATATAGTATGCATATTTTTGATGAATTTTAGAAAAAGGATATTTTAAAAATGTTTATGTAAACCTTAAATAATTAAAAATGTGTAATTATTTTCAAAAAATGGTCTTCTACAATTATGTTCAGTACGAAATTTAGAGTCTAGTAAGATCAACATGATTTTTGATGAATAGTAAATTATGAATAGTGATTTTATGATTGGGATTAATAATGTGTCCAAATAGATTAGTAATCTCACTTAAAGAAAGTATTAAAATAAGCTAGGCACTTTGATTAAGTAATGTGATTCAATAAAATGGTTAAATAAGGGTTTCATAAATTATTATTCAAGTATTAGTTTTTTCGGATGAATAGTGTTTTTTAATTAAAATTTTAATTAAAAATATTTAGAAAATTATTTTTATAAAATGGAATTCATTTTTGAACAGAAAGCATCGATATTATGTTAAGGTAATTTTTGGGGATTTTTCTGAAGAAAATAAATTTTCGATGAATAGTGTTTTTAATTAAAAATTTAATTAAAATTATTTAGAAAATTATTTTTATAAAATGGATTTCATTTTTGAAATCAGAGCATTTCTATTTGGTTAAGGTGAAATTTTGGGATTATTCTGAGAAAGTTGAATTTTCGATGAATAGTGAAAATACAGTTTTTAAGTTACGGGTGTTTAATGACTTCATTAAATGATGTATTAAGTATGTAATCAATATGTTCGACTTATGAATAGTAAGATAAGGTATGAGGTGTCCCAAGTGGCCAATACCATGGGCAAATACCATGGGCAAGCCCATGGTTTTGCCAAAACCACTAATGAGGTGTCCCTTGGCCATTAATGCCTTGTCCCCTCACTTTCCCTATAAATATCAATCCATCCTCTCATCCATTCGACTCCCCACTCTCCCCCAACGAAGTTATGGTCTCCTTACCTCCCAAGGAGTCCTCCCAAGGTTCCCCCAATCCCTCAAGGTCCAAACCGTTGAGTTTTAAGAGTTACGTTTTAAGGGAAGGGATCTGACCCCTCTCTTTCTTTTCAAGTGATCTCTTTTATGTCATTCCTTTTATGATCCATGTTCTTATGTTGTAGGATGTTCTTTTATACTCATCTTACTGCCCATTTTATGTTCATATAATGAGAGATCCCCTCTTACTCTCATTATTTCGTTTTATGAAGTTTTAAGTGGCGTCGTTAGGCTGCCGAAATTTTTTGTAACAGATTCTTTCTCCCTTCTCATTTTTCAAGATCTATTATCATGTAAAGTATTTCAAGTTCCTTTTTATTATGTTGGGGTACGATCTCTAAATTTTTCATACTGATCTTTTATGATCATATGATGAGATACCCCATTTGATCTCTTCAATTCAGTATTTTGAAGTTTTAAGTGGCGTCGTTAGGCTGCCGAATTTTTAAGTGGTTCTTCACCCTTCTCATTTTGAAGTTCTACTTTCATGTCAATTCTTTCAAGTTCCTTTTTGTTATGTTGGGGTATGATCTCTATATCTATCATACTGGACTCTTATGTTCATATGATGAGAGACCCTATTTGATCTCATCAATTCATTTTTTGTGGATGTTCAAGTGACGCCGTTAGGCTGCCGAATTTTTAAGGGATTCTTTCACTCTTCTCTTTTTCAAAGTTCTAATTCCATGTCAAGTCTTGAAAGTTCCTTTTATTATTTTGGGGTGTGATCTCTATATCTATCATACTGGACTATTATGTTCATATGATGAGAGAACCTATTTGATCTCATCAATTCATTTGTGTTGATGTTTAAGTGACGCCGTTAGGCTGCCGAATTTTTAAGGGATTCTTTCACCCTTCTCCTTTTCAAAGGTCTAATTCCATGTCATGTCTTGAAAGTTCCTTTTATTATGTTGGGGTATGATCTCTATATCTATCATACTGATCTTTTATGTTCATATTATGAGAGACCCTATTTGACATCATCAATTCATTTTTGGTTGAAGTTTATGTAACGTTGTTAGGCTACCGAATTTTCATAAGAGAAATCTTATTTTTGTCTTCCTTTCATGTTCTTCAGTTCATATGGTATATTTTCAAATTTCATTACCATGTTATTAAATCCCTTATATTCTTCCCCTCTACTGTTTTATGGGTCATTTATGATTGTTTGACCCATGTCCCCTCTCTTTTCAACGTTTTCTAAAACCCTGTAACGTAGCCATGGTGCTGCAAAATTTTCATCTCAAAATGCCTCTCTCTTTTCTCAAAATTATTTTATGTTATAAAGTGAATACTCAAAGATCTTATTTCTACAGGGGTATTCACATATATACCAAAATGTTCTATTTTAAATTCTGGGATTTACATACATGATACCCGCTCTCCCCTTCCGTGGGTTTAAAGTGACGTAAAGATCATGTCTTTAAAGCAGTTTTTAAAACGTTATGATTATGAAATGAAACCCATTTATTTTATGCTATATGGGTTATTTATGAAATGTTTGATGATGATATATGTGGCTCACATGATAATAAAGGCAAATTTAAGGGTGCGCCCTGATATCTCTCCAATGCATTGGGTAATGATGTAACCACTAGAGATTACAATTTTCACGATACCTTGGTGAATAACCTTGGTAATTTTCAAATGACACCTTGGGGATGGACCTTGGTGATATGTTCATGATTGTCAATATTAAATGTTGCAGCCACATCTTCAAGTTATGAAAAAGTTTTATTTTTATTATGATATGCCTCATGATTTCATTTTCATGCCTTAAAGTTCTTTTCATGACTTTATTGATGTATCTCAAGTTCATATGTAAAATGTTTCACTTGTTTCCCTTGCTGGTCCTTCTGCTCACCCTTTCTTTTGATGTATATCCCCAGGTTATTAGATGCAGTAATGAGCCTAGGGTGAACATGAGGATAATCCTTTCAAGTGTTTAAGAAGAATGTTTTTTTTGTTTCATGTTTTATGTTCCTTGTTTCCAAGACACTAAACCTTAAAGATCCTCAGTTCCGTGTAATGGAATGAAAGTTATGTTATAAAAAGACGGGATGCTATAGTTGGTATCAAAGGATGGTTTAGTTATTTGTGGAAATTAGGATATGAAAACTCTAGGAAGAACCCTATAGAAAATTTAAAATATAGGAAATCTTCCTGGTATTTTGGTGAGTATTGAGTAAGGGGTTGCCAAGCAAATACATCCCTGTCTGGATACGAGCAGGTAGAGGTGGCTCTGGCACAGATGTACATAGGGGTAAAACCCAAAAACACCGCTTTGAGCTAGACTCTAACGGGAACTGGTACACGACAACGGGCCTTGCTGCACTCTTGGTTACGACACTCCCGGGGGATATGCTTTGGTAAATTCATAAGCTTGGTATGAACCATTGTTAAAGGAAAGAAGATAAAATAAAATAAAGATTCACATAAGAATATATGATCATGGATAACCTAGATGGTAACCTAGGGGATCACAAGTTAGGGTATACTTTTCTTCTACAAGTTATCCTTATATGCTTTAAGTTCCTTTTCATGATTATTGGTTAAGTATTTAAGCCCATAATTATAATTTCTCTTCTTAGTTAATGTTGGGAAATGGAATAACGTGTCCCAACAACCAATGTGATAGGAGATGCGACGATTTCCGTATTAATATGACAAAGATGATTAGGGGATTAAAAGATGATTATTATTTTGGAAGACGTTCACTATTTTGGGGACCCTATATGATCGAGGTAAATAGATTACTATAGTATTTTCATTGAGGAGTAAGGTTGACTTATATTTTGAATAATTGATGAATTTAAGGTGGACTTATAGTAATTTAGGTTACTTATGGGAATTATTAACCTATCTTGGGTAAAATATATTTAGGTTAGCTACTTTTGTTATAAGATGTTAGGAGTGGATGATGTTGTCTGGAGATGAACAATGAAGTTGTTTTGGAAGACTATGTTATCAAATCCTTCTTGTATTTGGGTTTCAATCTTAGTTGATTTATTTTGAGGAATTTTAAGGACCGTTATTTATGGAATGGTCTATGATGAACTTTGGGTATTACCATGGAACTTTGAAGATTTAAAAGTAGTTTCCATTCCTATGGGATTCTTTCTTTTTGAAGAGTTGTTTTACCTTAACCTTTCTGTTTTTGGGATAATGTTTAAAGATTGAAGAAATAGATAGTTAATCTTTTTTAGATTATGTGATTCTCTAGAAGATGATTCTTGTGCTTTTATGAGACCAAGTGTTTTTGAATTCTCATCATTTGGAGAAAATATTAGTGTTGGTAGGGACTTATTAAAGGATGAAACTATACTTGAAGGTAGGTATATTTTTATGTTTTTGTTCTATTTAGTAAATGAATTCCTCAAAATTATGAAAAGAAACGTAAAACAAAAATGTTGTTGGTTTACGTTTCCTACTGGGTAATCAAAGACCGTTTACACACATCATAAGTTTGGGATTTTCTTAAGGTTAACTTTCTCCTAATCATGTTCTCTATCACTCTCCCTCAGAACTTGGCCCTTTGTTTTCTCCTCCATGTCCATATTTTCCTACATGGAATCCTAGAGTGGGTGAACTCGGGTGACCTTTGTACTTCCCTTTCTTTCTTTTAAAGTAATAGTTTTACTGACTCCTTTCCGATGTGGGACTTTCAATGAAATTTCAAAACCCAATTTTAAAAAATTGCGAGGACGCAATTTCTTAAGGGGGGAAGATTGTAACGACCCAAATTTTTAAATAAATATTGGTTCGTAATTTTATGTGTTATTTTATTTTATTTTTATACTCAACAAAAATGTTTCATTTGATAACATGATTATAATTAAAATGAGACTGTTGGGTTTTGACTGATATTTGACCATTGGTCAATATGACCGCTGGAAACTAAACGTTTTGACTATTGTCTCTAAATACAAACAATCTTGGTTAATTAATATAGAAAGAAGATTCGATGGCCTCACCCAGTAGTCTTGGACCGATCGAAGCTCATCTAACAGAACTTGGGAATGAGGTAGCACCACTGGGCTTTTCTCTGGACCAAACCCAAGCTGAACTTCATCGTATAAAGCTAGAACGGGATCGCCTTCGCGAGAAGTTCAAACTGATAGAAATTACTACTCGTGCGATGTTGGCCGAGCCTCCCTCAGATTCTCTCACCTTAGCACACCTCACACTTAGGTCCTATGCTGGTGTGATAAGGGGCTATGTAAGGAGACCGTAACTGTCTTGTGTAATCCTTTTTTTTAAATAAAAATTTCGATTCCTTTTATGAATTTTCAAATGACCGGATAAATATAGTATGCATATTTTTGATGAATTTTAGAAAAAGGATATTTTAAAAATGTTTATGTAAACCTTAAATAATTAAAAATGTGTAATTATTTTCAAAAAATGGTCTTCTACAATTATGTTCAGTACGAAATTTAGAGTCTAATAAGATCAACATGATTTTTGAGGAATAGTAAATTATGAATAGTGATTTTATGATTGGGATTAATAATGTGTCCAAATAGATTAGTAATCTCACTTAAAGAAAGTATTAAAATAAGCTAGGCACTTTGATTAAGTAATGTGATTCAATAAAATGGTTAAATAAGGGTTTCATAAATTATTATTCAAGTATTAGTTTTTTCGGATGAATAGTGTTTTTTAATTAAAATTTTAATTAAAAATATTTAGAAAATTATTTTTATAAAATGGAATTCATTTTTGAACACAAAGCATCGATATTATGTTAAGGTAATTTTTGGGGATTTTTCTGAAAAAAATAAATTTTCGATGAATGGTGTTTTTAATTAAAAATTCAATTAAAATTATTTAGAAAATTATTTTTATAAAATGGATTTCATTTTTGAAATCAGAGAATTTCTATTTGGTTAAGGTGAAATTTTGGGATTATTCTGAGTAATTTGAATTTTCGATGAATAGTGAAAATACAGTTTTTAAGTTACGGGTGTTTAATGACGTCATTAAATGATGTATTAAGTATGTAATCAATATGTTCGACTTATGAATAGTAATATAAGGTATGAGGTGTCCCAAGTGGCCAATACCATGGGCAAATACCATGGGCAAGCCCATGGTTTTGCCAAAACCACTAATGAGGTGTCCCTTGGCCATTAATGCCTTGTCCCCTCACTTTCCCTATAAATATCAAGCCATCCTCTCATCCATTCGACTCCCCACTCTCCCCCAACAAAGTTATGGTCTCCTTACCTCCCAAGGAGTCCTCCCAAGGTTCCCCCAATCCCTCAAGGTCCAAACCATTGAGTTTTAAGAGTTACGTTTTAAGGTAAAGGATCTGACCCCTCTCTTTCTTTTCAAGTGATCTCTTTTATGTCATTCCTTTTATGATCCATGTTCTTATGTTGTAGGATGTTCTTTTATACTCATATTACTGCCCATTTTATGTTCATATAATGAGATATCCCCTCTTACTCTCATTATTTCGTTTTATGAAGTTTTAAGTGGCGTCGTTAGGCTGCCGAAATTTTTTGTAACAGATTCTTTCTCCCTTCTCATTTTTCAAGATCTATTATCATGTAAAGTATTTCAAGTTCCTTTTTATTATGTTGGGGTATGATCTCTTAATTTTTCATACTGATCTTTTATGATCATATGATGAGAGACCCCATTTGATCTCTTCAATTCAGTATTTTGAAGTTTTAAGTGGCGTCGTTAGGCTGCCGAATTTTTAAGTGGTTCTTCACCCTTCTCGTTTTAAAGTTCTACTTTCATGTCAATTCTTTCAAGTTCCTTTTTTTTATGTTGGGGTATGATCTCTATATCTATCATACTTGACTCTTATGTTCATATGATGAGAGACCCTATTTGATCTTATCAATTCATTTTTTGTGGATGTTTAAGTGACGCCGTTAGGCTGCCGAATTTTTAAGGGATTCTTTCACTCTTCTCTTTTTCAAAGTTCTAATTCCATGTCAAGTCTTGAAAGTTCCTTTTATTATTTTGGGGTGTGATCTCTATATATATCATAGTGGACTATTATTTTCATATGATGAGAGAACCTATTTGATCTCATCAATTCATTTTTGTTGATGTTTAAGTGACGTCGTTAGGCTGCCGAATTTTTAAGGGATTCTTTCACCCTTCTCCTTTTCAAAGTTCTAATTCCATGTCAAGTCTTGAAAGTTCCTTTTATTATGTTGGGGTATGATCTCTATATCTATCATACTGATATTTTATGTTCATATTATGAGAGACCCTATTTGGAATCATCAATTCATTTTTGGTTGATGTTTATGTAACGTTGTTAGGCTACCGAATTTTCATAAGAGAAATCTTATTTTTGTCTTCCTTTCATGTTCTTCATTTCATATGGTATATTTTCAAATTTCATTACCATGTTTTTAAATCCCTTATATTCTTCCCCTCTACTGTTTTATGGGTCATTTATGATTGTTTGACCCATGTCCCCTCTCTTTTCAACGTTTTCTAAAACCCTGTAACGTAGCCGTGGTGCTGCAAAATTTTCATCTCAAAATGCCTCTCTCTTTTCTCAAAATTATTTTATGTTATAAAGTGAATACTCAAAGATCTTATTTCTACAGGGGTATTCACATATATACCAAAATTTTCTATTTTAAATTCTGGGATTTACATACATGATACCCTCTCTCCCCTTCCGTGGGTTTAAAGTGACGTAAAGATCATGTCTTTAAAGCAGTTTTTAAAACGTTATGATTATGAAATGAAACCCATTTATTTTATGCTATATGGGTTATTTATGAAATGTTTGATGATGATATATGTGGCTCACATGATAATAAAGGCAAATTTAAGGGTGCGCCCTGATAGCGCTCCAATGCATTGGGTAATGATGTAACCACTAGAGATTACAATTTTCACGATACCTTGGTGAATAACCTTGGTAATTTTCAAATGACACCTTGGGGATGGACCTTGGTGATATGTTCATGATTGTCAATATTAAATGTTGCAGCCACATCTTCAAGTTATGAAAAAGTTTTATTTTTATTATGATATGCCTCATGATTTCATTTTCATGCCTTAAAGTTCTTTTCGTGACTTTATTGATGTATCTCAAGTTCATATGTAAAATGTTTCACTTGTTTCCCTTACTGGGCCTTCTGCTCACCCTTTATTTTGATGTATATCCCCAGGTTATGAGATGCAGTAATGAGCCTAGGGTGAACATGAAGAGAATCCTTTCAAGTGTTTAAGAAGAATGTTTTTTTTTGTTTCATGTTTTATGTTCCTTGTTTCCAAGACACTAAACCTTAAAGAACCTCAGTTCCGTGTAATGGAATGAAAGTTATGATATAAAAACACGGGATGCTATAATAGGAATGAAAACATCACAATGGTATGCGTCTTTTATTATTGCAGCTCATAATACAAAGACGCTAAACAATAGCAACAAGGAACTAGAAGTAAAAAAAATGTATCCACTAGTTTCGCTCCTGTCCATTTTCTCCTAGAGCTCCATGATCGAAGGCCTAAGCTGCCCGAAGTTGAGCTCTCCCATGTCCACCAACTTCCTGCGGTCGGGGCGGACCTCCTGGTGGTGGTGGTGGCAACACCCCGAAGCGTCGTCCACCTCCAATTGCACGGCCAGCTCCCCTGCCATGGCCGCCTGCTCCTTGCGGCCCACCCTGATCGAACCTCTGCTTATGCCTGGGGGGTCCTTCGTTCATCTGTTGGTCATCCGTATGGCGGGTCGGACAGTCACGAGCCATATGACCAATACCGCCGCAGGAGTAACACTGCCCTCTCATGGCAAGTCGTTGTCCACCCCGAGTGCCTCGCACAATTGATCCTGTGTCGTGCATTCGACCACCGGTAGGTCTAGTCCTCTTGGACCCCTACGTCATCTGTCTACTGCCACCTGCAGAAGACTCTACCGCATGCCAGCTAGTGGTGGGTCCTGCTGCTGGAGACTGCTCAGCAAGGAAACTCCCCACCAAGAGGGCTCGCTCCAACACTCTTGTCTGTGTCGGAATGCTGTGAGAAACAAATGAAGCTCTGATCTCTCGCCTGAGCCCCTGCTCGTAGGTTCGGGCCCTGAAGAATGGGTCCCGTACCATGTCCGTGGAATAGCGCGAGAGATCAGTAAACCTCGCCGCATACTGGGATACTATCATGCTGCCCTGCCGCAGCTGTAGTAGCTCCTGGATGCGCACTGCTCGGAGGGTGGCTGGGACGAACTCGGAGAGGAAAATGCTCTCAAAGTCCATCCAGAGAAGAGATGTCTCATCGTGCACCTGGAGCATCATGCTCCTCCATCGGCCCGCTGCTGTGTGCAGTAGGCTCACTGGGAGGATCACCATGAGGTCTGATGGTGTCCTCACTAGCCTGAAAACTCGTATGACTGCCTCCAGCCAGTCCTCGGCTGCCTGGGGGTCCATCTCCCCATGGAACCTGGGTGGTCCCTGGCGCTGGAACTCATGCAGTGCACTAAGGCGGCGTGCATCGTCAGCGGCGGGGGCTGGTAGTATCGGTGGCTCAACGGATAAAGGTACCGCTGGTGCCTCTGCTGACAAGGAGCCCTGCACCGAAGCCTCATCGCTCAGTGGGTAGTCGTCACGCTCGACTCTCGGAACCCTAGCTGACTGCCATTGTGGGGCCATCCTGAAAAGGAAACAGGTGCGCCATGGTCAAACAGTATACCTGGTGAGCTCACACAAGTAATCACAAAGAAAACTTGAAACACACACGCAATCAATGTTTTCGTGCATTAAGTCGAAAATCAGAAGTCAGGGTCCTGGTGTACGGATACGTCGGCTGCCACACCAACACTGGACTCCCTGGACTGATAACCACATCCAATACGCTAAACACTACTGCTTCACATATAAAAGATCAGAGTTCGTGGTGGAACCGAACTCCTCTGATACCAATTTGTCACGACACGTCCTCGGGGCCCGTGCCGTGACTACCCCAAGCCCGCCTTCCATAGGCTAGGGGATGGCGACTAGCACCATGGCGTAAATCCCGGTAAAAGGGAAGGCATTTCCATTGTAAAGTAAACAAGCACCTCAGAGTAAGAAAGCGGAAAAAGTAAACACTAAGTAAAAACAGAGTACAACTGTAAGTGCGGAAAGTAAGTGGGCCAGAATAAAAACCCAAACTGAAAGTAAAGTACAACTCAAAAGGGAAAAAAGCAACTGAAAAGTAAAATCCGTTACGCTGATCTGTCCATTGGAAATCCCACCTGAAGGGTGGGTACAGATAGCTCCACTGCTCCTCGTGTCCCATCGTCCACTCCGAGTACGTCCCGCCCAGTGGTCCTCCTCTAGGTACTGTCCTGCTCTGCAAGCCACAACTACGATCAATGTTGTCCGTCGTCTGCAACCAACACAACATAGTGCGGGCATAGCCCATGCAGGGGTGAGTATAAGCTACTCAGTAGGGACCCCAAGACCCCCGAGGGTCTCCCAAAACCCGCAAAGGATAAACCACAAAGGAAAGATACAATCACGAAGTAATATCCGACACTGCTTAGGTATATGCCCATACATATACCTAAGTCAACAATTCCAATATTCTCCAACCTCCGAGCCCAACTACAACTCCTTCCACACAGGAAAGTATACGTATTCCACACTGGAAAACAAAACGTAATCCACACAGGATAGCACAACACAATCCACACAGGAAAGCAAACAGGATTCAGCTCACACAGGTATACTTCTTCAAAAGACGATAGAGATGATCAGATGTAGCCACTGATTCATCTAAGCCGTCAGACCCACAATGGATCGGTAGGTACTAACCCCCGCAATGACCTACATAGGATCGATCGGGAAGTTGAACCCAAAGCTATTGGGAAACTCCTTTTCCATCAAGTACAGTGGTTATGCCGCTACAACCAAGCGCTTCACCTATCGGGTACTGTGGGCCTGCTGCTACAGCCAAGCGCTCCTCCGTCGTGGGTCTGCAGCTACAACCAAGCACTCCCCTGTTCCACTACAACCAAGAGCACATCTGTCGTGGGTCTGTCGCTACAACCAAGCCCTCCCATATGCCGCTACAACCAAGGGCACCTCTGTCGTGGGTCTGCCGCTACAACCAAGCGCTCCTCTGTGCCGTTATCTGTAACACACCGAGTTGTTTGATCAGCAGTCATCAAGTCTCAACCGTCTCTAGGGTTTTCGTACACAGCATGCTCATTCCGGGAGGGTCCACTCCACGAGCTAAGAGGTCGATGCATCAACTAACATGTAGTCCGGAGTTGATGTATCCCAAGATGTACCGTAGTGGTCACTGCCGAAAACACGGAGGATTCCCGTACTGTTTTCATCATCGTCGCAGTCGAATCCACTGAGGATCTCTGTACAGTCGTCGTCGTCACAGCAGCAGTTGCAGCAAGCTCTAGGGTTCCCGCACACAGCAAACTCGTCCGGGAGGGTCCGCTCCATGAGCCGAGCGGCTGATACATCAACTAACACATGATCCAGATGTGATGTATCCAAAAGTTCCGTATCGTCAACAGGAACTCAACGCAACAGACGGCGCGTCAATCGGACGCCCGGTCTGAGAGTTATTGGCTTTTTTGTCCCAGGGGTCTGGTTGGTTTTTAAGGAAAAACCAACCCGACCGTACTCCAACTGCGTACAAAACTCGGGCGGAGTTTTCCAAAAGATCCGTCTCACTAAGAGGAATCCAACCAAGTCGAAGACACGTCAATCGGACGTCCGTAGCTCAAGATATGAGCGTTTCCGCTTTGAGGGCCCGGTTGGTTTCGTGTACGAACCAACCTGGACAAACTCAAAGTATTCCGAAACCTTGAGTGTGATATACCGAAACGACCGTCTCGATCCAAGGATCGCATCGCCGCTGACGGTGCGTCGTTTGGAGGTCTGTAGCCCGAGTTATGGGCATTTGAACCCAAACAGTCTGAAAATGGGGATTTCTGGCCCGGACCGACCCGGCCCGAGACCCCCTGGGTCGGCCCGAACTGGGTCGACCCGACCCGGGTCCGGGTCGACCCGGCCCGGCGGCCCGCGCGCTGGGCACGCTGACCGGCTGCTCGGCCAAAACAGCTGAGCCGTTTTGGCAGCTCGCGCACGGGGGGGGGGGGGCACTGCCCCCTCGGTTCGTTTGAAACCGTGGCCCCTTGCTGCTGCCGGCCGGGGGAATTTAATAACCCCAGTTCTCCATGTCCGGCCGGCCCACCATGGCTGGTCAGTTCCTGCACCACAGGACCGGCGACGACCGGTCCCCTTCCAGCACCGACACCGGCGGCCCGATGCCGGCCGCCAGTCACCCTGCTCTGCCGCGGCCCGGAACCGGCCGCGGCTTGGTTCGTCCGGCGCGGTGCGACGACACCGCGCCCTTCCACCGCGGCCCCGCTCCGGCCGCGGTGTCTTCGGTTCTCTTTGATACGGCGTCGCGTCCTCGTTCAACTCCACGGCGTGGCGCGACGACATCGCGTAAAACTTTCCGTGTGATTCCCGCATGGTGCGACGGAACCACTCCATTCCGTTCCATCCACAAAGAATCAAACAATAATTAAGGAGGCGGTTCGGCCATGTTTGTGCGGTCTGGCCCCCTCTCATTAATCGTTATCATTTAGTCATTTTAACCACGAAGAACGACTATCTAGATTTCAAGAACGGAAAAATAAATAAAAAGATAAACCCCTACCTCAGTTTCAAGAGCGGAGCACGTCAACGAGTCGCGGAAGAAAAGCGTCGCGGAGGTCGGGCGTCGTGGAAAACGAACGTCAATTCTGTTGACGTCGAGGTGCGTCCGAAGAGGAAACGTTGCTGGAGAAGCTTCGTAAGCTGACGGAGAAAGCCCGAGGAGGAAGCGGTGTCTCCTTTTCATTGACACGGGAAGAAGATCGAAAGAAGTGGCGTCGTCGATATTCGGAAACACACCGGCTGCGAAGAAGAGAAGATACAACACGTCTTTCTCTTCTTATGGTGATGGCGTTCTTCGTCGAAGCCTAGGTGTTCTTCACGTTCTTCCTTGTAGACGAAGAAGATCTTCTCGTTTCCAAAACCTCTCAAGGTGGCAAAAGAAACTAACCAAAATAAAATAAGTCCAAGCCTTATTTTATTTACACAACCTAACCTCTTTGAATTTCAAGAGTTTGAAATTAAGCAACTCATCTTAATTAATAACACATGTTGTCAAAAAATAATGAAGAGAGTTAATAAGGAGTTAGGAAAGTGAGGGGTTAAGAGGGGTTAGGGAGTTAGGGAAGATTGAAAAGGTGGGGGGTGCGTGTGGGCCCCACCCTTTTAATTATCCACACATGGGAAGTTGGGTGGATGTGGGCTCCACCACCAACTTCCCATGGGAGAAACTAACCACTTGAAAAAGAAATAAAATTGATTTAACAATTTTATTTACTTTTTTTTAATTAAACCCCATTAATTAACTTCTTCTCCCGCACAAACGCAACTACGGTAAAGGTTCCCTTAAGCGATTATCGGCGTTGCGAGTTCATCGGTGCCATTGGATTTCAATTCCGAGCACCGGTTCAAAAGATAGGAAATCCCGCTCGTTCGTTCACTGAACGTACCTGAGCCAAACTTCGGAAATTGATTACGGGCACACCGGGCCTCGGAATCAGGAGCCGTCAGAAACCGCGTTCTTGTAAAATTCCAAAGAAAATTAAGAAAAAATTTCCCTTCAAATTTATGGGTCTTTACAAAAGAGAAAGAGGATTTGTCCCTTGCTATAACTTACCATGGTGTTCCTCCCCGTGATGGCATTCACTATGAAAATTATCTCTGTAATAGTGTTTCTCATTGTCAAGACAGTTCCCTAATCAACAATATTGTAATGAAAAAGCCCTATTATCTCAAGGCACTTTCTAACATAAGGCTAGTCATGTCTAAGGCCTTTTCACTAACAGGTGAAATACTTTCTCAACCAAAAGTCATCCTAAGGGGATAGTCATTCTCCAAACCTCCCTTGGGTCATTTATCTTCTAATATAGTAGAGGAAAATGTGATTGATTCCATTGTTTGTAATAAAACAATCGAGAAGCGTCCTCTCTGGTTAGACCAAGTAGAGAAACCTCTAGAAAAACATGATGAATATATGTTGAATATAAGAAAATAATGGCTCAAGGTGAAATAACATTCATTTTTTGGCCTTTGGAAACCTCTTAATACAACATTCCAGAATTGATGAAAAAAGACTGCCTTCGTGATATCTGCATCAACTTATGGAAGATTCTTCATCATTTGAAAGACAAAGTATTACCATATGATGAATATCAATGTCATTTAAGGGTAATGTAAGGGTTCCAAATCCAAATTGACTTGTCATCTCTCTCAATTTCCCAAAATCCAAAGGTTGAGAAGTAGGAGGGAACCCTTCAGCATGCATGACTTGATGTACTAAAGAGGTTATTCCAGTTAATTTCGGATACCTAATCTAGTGTTCATATCAGAGTATGGGGTGAACACGGAGCATTGCATTTAACTGTGCTCCAAAATCAATAAAGCCTTCCAAAAGTGGTCTCATGAAATTTTATTGCCCACAGCCGGCTACAATCAATAGATTTTGTGTGTAATCAAATATACGCTCTAGAATAGGCCTCGACTACCTCTCATCAGAGTCAAGCCCAAATAGAAAAAGTTACTAAGATACTATTGAATAATGCATCTAATAACCTTAAGAAGGCCTCTCATATAGAGTATTTTAGCAATAATATATCTCAAATATCTAAAATAGCACAACGGTCTTCCAAAAAAATGTGATTTAAGTGGTTGTCAGATAATTCACCAAACCAATGTTCAGACCAAAATTAGCCAAATCAGAAGAGCTACTATGTGAATCTCAGCTATATCAGTTCAAGAGACACCCCATCCTGTAGGATCGGAGGCTTGTTTAATTCATCCTTCGAATTAAATAAAAAAATATTCAATGGTTTGAATAATAATAATAATAATATCCCTATCCTGTAGGGTTGAGGGAGTTTTTACATCTATAATCCCCTCCTCAATAGAAGTCAGTTTTCTCCCTATTAGGGAAGAATCCACAAAGTGAATGTACAACTAAACTATCCAAGAATTCCCTTCAGATTATTTTCCATCAAACAGTTCTTGGGGATTCATCATATAGTAGAATAGAGTCCTATGGAAGAAACAGAAGTAGATGATCTTACAAAGATATTGACATAATGCCATCAATGCATTATGCCTCAGTGAATGTCAATAATTCCATTATGGAAGATCATCCAGAGAATGAATCCAGATTAGGGGAGTCATAAGATAAAGTTCTTATCCATAATGCAGTACAAACTAAATAAAACAATGGAGGTGTGCATACCCAAAATCAGAGGCTTACCCAGAATCTGGGTATTCCATCAAATAACCAACACCCGCCCCCTTCTAAAGGCATATAACAAGGGGAAATGTAATGACAAGATCACATCTTTCTTTTCCAATGGAGAAGTTCAATCTCTTTCACTTGAACAATGATTTTCCCAGTAAGAACAGGAGATGAAGGAGTCAATAAGACTTAATTTAGAGTTACTTCATAGCGTCATTGCTACTAGATATACTCCCCAAAAAGATACTTAGTTTTCACATGTTGTAAGAACTCCTCATAAAAGAGGATTTGTTGCAACTACATATTCAAATAATGAATTTTCTTCATTGGTTACATAGCCATGGTAGGATCAAACACATCCTTATAGGTATGTCCGCATGGGTTATCCAAGTAAAATACCAACAACACCACCACTAGTGGTTTTTCCAGTCATTGCGCTAGTTCAAGATCTATCTATTGTATCTATACAGGTCCTACCTCATCTAGATATTACCCAAATGCTTATCAACATAATTTAGGCATTAACAACTCGATTGGAATATATGGAAGAATGGTGTGCTCTAGTATAACTAGAAAAGAAATCTTACCCCGAATGGGTGGATATAATCCCTCCCCCACCAAATTTGTTAATACTACATTTCCAATCTTTAATGGTCTAGGCGATCTAGAGAAATACATAATAAATTTTATTTATTATTGTGATCCCATGATGGGGACCCTTCAACAACAAGTAAAATTAATGATTTTATTCATTGTGAAATCATTTCAGGGGCTATCTTTTGTTTGGTATACAGGTTTGTAGTATTTATCAATTACTAGATGGGAAGAACTCTGCCAGAAATTCCTTCTCCAATTATGCTCAACATGGCCAAGGAAAATAGTTCTTGATATTAAAAATTTTAAAAAAATAGACAATGAAAAAGTTTCATATTTCATTGCTCAATGGAAATGATTAACATATTCCTTAAATATAGCACTCCCTTAAGAAACATTTCTACTATTTTATGTGGAAAATCTATGTAATGAGTTATGTGCACCACTAATCCCATTGAAATATGCAGGAGGGTTTTCAGACCTTGCTTCAATTTCCAAATAATTAGAGGATTTAATTGTGGAAACAAAAAATCTAAATCTATTTTAATTCCATTAGAATTGGGAAGGAGAACTGGGAAAGCAGAGCCTACTACATTCACACTCAAACCAGCACTTATACCTACTTCTAGATTAAAACATTCATCATATCAATGGAATCTACCACCTGAGTGTCAGTAAAAATGACCACCTCATCAAGATGATCCAAAATATCAAAGGTGAAGAAAGTTTGAGGAATTAAAGAACAAATATTATTCTTTTTGAAATGAATAGGTTCCTAGTTACTTCATTTCAGCTTTGGAAAACAATTTGGTTTAGTTTTATATGATGAAGAAATTGAACAAGGAAAGAGATAAAGATATTCCAAATTATTTTCCCTTCCACAAAATTTTGTGGAATCCCACTTAGGAGTGTTTTGTTTCAAAAGAACTCCTAAAAAATGGTAGACTCTGGGCAAGTGAATCTAAAAAGTTCATCAACCCAAGTAGCATGTGTTACTGTTAATGATCCGTAGAAATAAGGTGAATGGAAGGAAGTCAAAATAAAAAATGGGTAGGAATATGATGATTGGATGATCATAAAAAAAGATCAATTGAACTCATTCCATTATACGAACATAGTTGAAACAACTGATTGTGCCTTCTTCTACTTCCATCACAGAAAATCCATCTTCATCAAAAGATCAGTCCTCCAAAGGTCAATCCTCAAAGAAGTGACATGATCAGAAAGATAAAGAGTAGTCAGAAGAGGATGAGCTTGTGTCAAGGCCAAAGTTTTCCTTGACTTTGGAATATTTCATGCCATCTGTTTCAAAAGCACATGCACCACCCTGCCAAAGGGAACCACCCCGCAAAATGGAACGATCATAACCGACCTATCAAGCATAATATTCATTATATGAATAATTGATATTTGGTTATGATAATGTTTTCCACTTAATGGATCCCTATGAAAATGATGATTTTGGATATGATGAGCCTGAATTTCTTATATCTATCTGGGTAACTAAAGAAGAAGCCAAGGTCAAGGATACAGGGGAAGACATGGATATGCTAGAAACAACTATTTTAACTCTACCCCTGCTCGAAATATATATGCAAGAAGAAATATAATAAGTGACCCATAAGGAAGAATAAGAAGAAGATCTCTGGGAAGATCCTCCATCATTTGAGGAAGGTTTCTCCACCACTGTGGATGAGCTCAGATAAATAAATCTGGGTACAAAAGAAGATCCACACCCCCACACTAATTTGTGCAGTTATGACTTTTGAAGAGAAAGATATTTATAATTTACTTCTAAAGCAACATCGAGATATATTTTCATGGAACTATACAGAAATTTCAGGCATTAATCCCGATGTAGCCACTCGTCACTTGGGCTTTCCAAAAGAGCATTGAGGATTCAAACATCTAGTAAGAAGAACACACACAACTCGTGCCTCTAAAATTGTAGTTGAAGTCGAAAATCTTATTAAGGATAAATTTTTTAGGGAGGTGCAATATCCTAAATGGATGGCCAATATTCTCCCAGTGAAAACAAATAATGGGAAAATCAGAGTTTTCATTGATTTCAGAGATCTTAACCGATATTGTCCCAAATATGAATTTCCAATTCCAATAATAGAACTTTTAATTGATAAATCAACCGGTTATGAGGCTCTCTCTTTTTCATGGATGACTAGTCTGGGTGTAATGAAATCTGAATGGCCCCAAAGGATGAGGAGTCGACAGCCTTCATAGCCCCTCAAGGTGTGTTTTTCCATTGAGTAATGCCCTTTGGTTTAATGAATGTAGGTGAAATGTATCAACATTCCATGCTCCATATCTTCAAACCCATCTTAGTAGTATTTTTCAAATTTTATGTGGATGATCTGGTAGTTAAATCCATACTAAGTTCCAATCACCTAAATTATTTGGAGACCATATTCAATAAACTTCGGCAACATAATTTGATGAAGAATCCCTTGAAATGTGCTTTAGGGTAACCTTAGGAAAATTCTTCAACTTTTTTGTATTCAATAATGGTATCAAATTTGTTCCTAAGAAGAAAAAATAAATCCTTAGCATGTCACCTCCTCAAAATTTGAATGAATTAAGAGGAATTCAATGAAACTTGGCCTATATTCAGTACTTTATCACCAATTTGGCTGGAAAGTGTTTACACTTCACTGATCAATGAAGAAGGTAATAATCTATCAATGGACCAAAGATTACCAAGAGTCCTTTGATACCTTCCAGAAATATCTCTTGAGCCCACTCATATTAATTCCACTTATTGTAGGAAATCCACTTATCCTCTATGTGACATCTTTATAGTGATAACCAGATGCATTTCTTTCCCAAAAGAAAAATGCTAGGAATGAAAATAGCCTTTACTATCTCAATCGAACTATGCATGACACAGAGACATGATATTCAAGTATCGAGAAGTGCTTCCATGTATTAATCTTTACAGTTCAAAAAGTGAGGCACTGCCTGAAACATCACAAGGTCCACATGGTATTCTGCAATAACCTCCTCAAATTTATCCTTAGTCTTCCTATGCTTACAAGACATTTGGCATGATGGCTAGTAACTTTTCAATAGTTTGATATCTATTTTATACCTCAAAAGGTAATAAAATTCCAAGATTTGATAGACTTCATTGCTAAACACCCATATGAAGAAGATATATTATTGAATACTAAACTTCCTGATGAAGTGATATTCTCTATTCTAGATAATCCCCAAACATGGGAAATGTAATTTGATGGAGATTCTATAATTACAATAGAGAAGATAATGGAAAACCCTAAACTCAACAAATTTGGGTTAGGAATTGTACTTATCTCCCTAGAAAAGGAAGTATTTCCATATTCCATTCTGTTATCAGAAGACGGTGCCAACAATAAGGAAGAATATCAAGCTCCCATCACAGACCCGGAATTGGCACTCCAGGTACAGGTGAACCACATAAAAGTGAAAGGTGATTTAGAGTTCGTAATCAAATAGATCAATAGGGATTATTCTATTATAAAAGAAGAGTTAATCCATGTGTGTGATTACGTCAGAGGGTTAATGGTTGAATTTCACTTAGATCCAACATTGTCTTATATATTGTGATCACAAAATACCCATGTTGATGCACTAGCTAATGTAGCCATAGGCCTAGAAGATCTAAATCAAGATGAGGAAATCATCAGTATTTCCCACCTTTGTATGGTTTCACCTTTCGTTCAAACTAGAACATAGGGAATTATTGAAATTAGACCTATTTCTGAGATGTATGGTCATTCCATGGGATAGATGCTACCCATGATGTAATACCTTTAAAATGGAGTACTTCTACTATATGGAGCTGAAAAAGAACAGATCCAATGACGAGTGGCCAATTTCACTCTTTATGATAGCCCAGATCACCAAAAGATCCTCTAAAAATGAGGCTTCGATGGATTCCTCTTCAGGTGTATTGATGGAGAAGAAACTACAGATATCATGAAATAAGTACATGTAGGAGCTTTTAGTAATCACCAGTTTGGGCATAGGATTTCAGATCAAATCTAATGTCTTGGATAGTTTTGGGATTCAATGATGTAGGAATTCATAGATTTACCCAATAAATTTCATACCTACCAAGTTAATGAAAACTTCATTCTTCAACCAAAAGAGTTTCTACATATAGATAAATACTACTGGCCATTTTCCACATTGGTAATGGATGTAGTAGGTCCTTATTCACCATCCATGGCTAAGCATTTCAAGTACATTCTTACTACTAATTATTTTTTCTCCAAATGGGCTGAGGAAATTCCTCTCAAATAAGTCATAGCTAAAATCATTTTTATCTTTGTAAAGGCTAATATCATCACTATAATTGGTGTCCCTCATACTATATTGATAGAAACGACACCAATTTATGTTCTTTTGAGGTAAATATGTTATATCAGGAGAGAAATATCAAATCTAACCATTCATCTCACTATCATGCGGAGGCCAATGGATAGATAGAGTCTTCCAATAAGACCCTATCAAACATACTCTAGATAATGGTGGATAAAGATAAAATATCTTAGCCTGATAAAATTTTGCATGCTTTATGAGATTATTGGACTACTACCTGTACTGCCACTCAGGCAACTCTATATTCATTGGTGTACAAAATAGAAGTATTTTTTCCAATTTAAATTAAATTTACCTCACTCCAAGTAGCAATATGTGATCAGTTATCTACATATTAAATGTCTCAGAAATGATTTGATGAGTTGGAATGATTAAACAAAAATAGATTTCATACTTTTCATCATTTCTAAGTCTATAAGAAATAAACAACACGAGTTTTTAACAAGAAAGTTTTCCTCTGCTCATTTCTTCAAGGGGAATTGATATTAGACCTTAGGACTCCATTGATTCTAGGAAAGAAGCCTCCAAAACATGAACCAAAGTTGGAAGGGCCTTACTCTGTATAAAAGGTCGACTCTGATGGATCTTATTCCCTAATCTCAATGGATGGAGAACTTATTATAACTCCAACCAATGAAAGATTATTGAAGAAGTACTTTTTATATTTTCACACCCAATTTCCTCACTGCATGACTCTAAACTACATAGCACAATGTCCTAGTTGCAAGACATGAAACTGAAAAACAAACATAAGTGTCCATGTTGCACGATGATAAAATGTGTAACATATTTTTCCTAGTCACATAACATTAAACTATATGACATAATTTTTCCTCATTACACGACATTAAAATGTATAGTAAACATCTTCTTTATTTGATGTTAATAGATTCAATGAAAAATAATCACTTACATCATGGATACTCCTTAGTGGCACATGAGTTTTATTTCCCCCTATTTTTGAATCAAATATGCATAGAGACCTTATTTCAAGAACTATGTATGGATTGATTCTCATTTTCAATGGGATATGGAGAGACATATATATCTCCAGTCTTCGGCCCAGCCGTAACCACAATGAAATCTATTTCACTTTTCTACTCCTGTATACGAACTAACTTTATACATGGCTCTCTTTCAAGATATATGGTTTGATATTTATACCATTTTTTGTTTTAAGTTTAACCATTCTTCTTCCATAATTTTTTAAAACCCCCCATCTCCCATATCAAACTCAATTAGTGTGGGAAATTATTTTTCAAGAACTACATACGACTTGATTATCATTTCAATGGGATTTGTAAAGACACTTAGATCTCCAATCTTGGTCACATCCATGATAAAAAAACTATTTATTCCTTGTTTATGAATCAAAACTGAATAGGTAATGTTCAAAGAACTATATATGGATTGATTATCATCCATTTGAGATATGTAGTGAAACCTAGGTTTAATTCCCTAGTCCATCCATAATATTCCTTTTTTACATCAGAATCACTTCATGTCCTCATGCGCGACTCTAAACCGCACAACATAATGTCCTTGTTGCATGACATTAAAATGAAAATGACCTAAAGAACTATGTATATCTTGATTCTCATCCCATTTAGATACGAAGTAAAAACTAGGCCTTAATTCATAGTCTCATACATGGGATAAATTTTTTATCTCTCTTCCACATATAATTAATAATATATGTGGGAGTCTTCATTTTGGGTCCTCTCCTTAGAGATCCCACCAAGGAAACAAAAAATGACCTCATTTTACATATGAGTTAGATCTATGTAAGGGACTACAAACTCATGACCAATATTGATTCAAATATTTCTCTTGCACATTGAGCATTACCCCCTTTCATCTTACATACTCTTAATCATGAATATTTTAAGATCTTTATAATCTTTCTTATAGTTTTTGGTGGTAGAGTTTCTGATATCTGAGAACTCGTTTTCCTGATTGTGAAGTATGTTCCCCTAGGTGGCCTTGCATAAGTTGCCTATATAACGGGATTATCATTCAAAAGATGTTACTGTTTTTCTATGCAGCATATTCCCTAGTTGGACCTGCAAAATACACCCCAATAACAGGTTTTTCAAATAATGGTAATTATGTTATTGGTTAATGTTTCTTTTTTCACCTTCAAACTTTGTTGAAAATATACAAGAATATGTATCTTAAAGAATTAATTCGTATATATTTTTCCCATTACCTTTATCTCAATCTGAAAGTCATCAAGGCCATGGTTTACACATTTCCCTCTCTATTCGTTCAAATCAATATGAAATGACCATGCATTATTTGACCTCACTTCATCTACTATTTCCATTGTGGTTCTATTCATATGACCTAAAAATACAGAAACCATACTTCCTACGTTTGGGTCAGACCTTCGTAGAAATCATATTCCTCCAATTCTTTGGAAATCATGATTACAAATACTCTTTTTGTATTTAGGTACCTTTCTCCATAAACCAAACTTCATACTATGGAAAATCTGAATCTCCATATACTTTCTTCGACTTTTAGAAATAGAATGTCAAATTTTTCAGAGCTCTTTCTCCTAACTATGTAGTACATTCCCTTATGTGGCCTTGAATAAGTTTTCTATATGACAGGAATGTTATTCGAAAGATGCCACTATTTTCCTATGCATCATATTCCCTAGATGGCCCTGTATAATACAACCCCCAAAATGGGTTCGTCAAATAATGGTAACTTCATTATTAATAAAAACTTCCTCTAATGCCTTTATCCCTTTTCCCAAATCATTCTTTGGATCTAGAAGTTCCCAAATCGTAGTTTACAATTCTTCCCTTCCATACATGAACATGGTAGTATGTTTCCAAACAAATTATTAAGAAATTGGAGATTCTTAAACCTTTGGTCAAAGCTAAATTCCTTAAATTAATTCCACCAAATGTCCTCACTATGTGACATAAAACTACATAGTATAATTTCCTCATTGAATGAATTAAAGCCTCACGGTACAATGTCCTCACTACAAGACTTAAAACTACACAGTACAACGTCCTCACTGCATGACTTTAAAACTGCATAACATGATATCATAAATCCCCATTTCTGATAAATTTTAACCATTCATCATACACCTAATTTGTGTAGAAGTGATTTTCCTATTCATGACATATATCATCATAGATAACCCATTATTATTAAAATTAATTTCCTTGGAAAAACCACCCACTATGGTTTTGAGTCACCCAAATCTATTTTACTTTGTCTATCAAAAATAAAATGTTAAATTCCAAAGATATCTTTTTCTTGACTATGCAGTACGTGCCCTTAGTTGTCCTTGCATAGAATTTGGCTACATAACAGGAATATCAGTCAAAAGATTTCATTTTTTGGATATGTATCATATTCCCTAGTTGGTCCTACATAATAAATCCCAAATAAATTGTTTTTTCAAATAATGGTATCCTCATTCTTGGAAAGAACCCTCTTTATGTTTATACATGTTTTAGATTTTCTAAAGATAAAAAATTCATGACTCAAGGTTCCCCTTGGAAGTATTTAAATAATATTAGAGAAATTCCTAGCCACTGATATTTTTTTGGGATCTAATTTCAAAATATATAGTAAAAACTATTCATCCTTAAACACTATCCTTTTTAGTCTAACATGCATGACTCTAAACTTCTAATAACAAGTGACTTAGTACTCAGCAGATTGAAAACATGAAAAGGGAACTCTAGAAAAAATTCAAAGTCTCATCTTTCTAGACATAAATTTTGTATAGATTAGGAAATATTTAGAAATAAAAAAAGTCAAAAGATACAATGCTTTTGGGGAGTTTTTTCTATAACCATGGTAAAAATAAAATTATTCTCGCTAGGTCCCGTGGATTAGAAAAAAATTAGGGCACCCTTCCAAACTTGAAATAGCTCCAAATATAACAAAATGATGTTGGAATCCTTCAATGTGTCCTAATTTTACGTTAGTACAAGATTATTTTCATTCCAAATGAATCAAATTATATGGGGGGAGAGGTTTGTAGACACCATGAAATTTCTTCCATGCACGTTTTCGCAAAATGTCCTAAACTGGGATCAAAAATTCCATGGTGCGACTCTGTATTTTTAATTAGTGTCAGTGACAGAAGTAAAGGCACCAGCCTAAAGGGATGGGACTGCAGCCCGACATTGATCCCAAGCAGGGATAAGGAGGCTCATCCCCTGTGGTATGGAGCAATAAATTTGGCTAAGTCTCTGAAGTGGCACCCAAGGTACCTATTCACAAATACCTACATGCCACCATGTTAGAGCTGAATAAAGAAATTATTTTTGCTAAGTCCTCAAAATAACGACCTAGTTAGGCCAAATCACCGGTGGCGTGCAAGCCACTTATGCACCCCAATTCTGGTGCACAAGAAATTTGCACACCCAATCTCAATTCTCCCAAGGTCACTTATTTGCCTATAAATAGACCCTTGGGGCCTTCATTTTTATAGACAAATTTCCTTGAATCCTAATTGTTTCTCTAGTCTCCCTAGTTCTTTGCACAAGTATTATGAAACCTTCAATGTAGTTCTTTAATACCTAGAGTGGAGGAATTGATGGAGGATCATAGGAATTAAGTCCCTGTAGTGTTTGAAATTCATAACACTTGCACGCCTAAAGAACCCAAACTCTCTAAATCAGAAACGCTTGTGTGCAGAAACTATTTTTCTCAAATGAACATGAGCACCCCATTTCTGAGAATACCTGTGAATAATCTTGAAGGCTTGATTCAACTCTCACCCAAGTATTAATATCTATTTTTTTCTTCACTTAAGTTGACATCAGGTCTCACAAGCCTACTTGTGTCCCCATACATGTGTGACAAATACTTACTTGGGTTCCCTTCTTTGATTCACCTAATCCCTTCAATCTACAGAATCTTTCATCAATACTTATTCAAAACCATTCCTGGAAAGGCTTCTTATTCATTTTCTCCCTTCCCTGAAATGGATTATGTTGAAACCTCCACCAAAACCTCAAAACTCATCAAACCTTAAGAAAAGGCACATCATTGTGTCTCCTATTTGGGTTTGTATATCCACATCCAATGGTTTCACACATTTTTTTTGAAATAGGGTTAGGATTAATGGAGTGTTTGTGGGTTTGTATATCCATAGTCACGTGGAACTTTCTCCCAGTAATAGTGTTGGGATGTTCCTAGTTTGGAGGATTAGGGTTGCGGTTCTATCCTCTTTTCATCTCTAAAACATGGAACCTCAGATCTCTGGTAGGGAAGGTACGGTTCACACCAACTATTAATTTTTTAAAAATGAAAAGTATCCCTCCCCTACTAAGACCAATCTTAGGGCATCCATCCAACTATAAGCCCCTAACTTTCTCAAGTAGGAGGTTGCAGTCTTGCTCCTCTCTACTTCCTTCACCTTCAATCCTTCCTTATATTGGACCCTATTTTAATGTAAATAGAACAGAGGGAAGGCTCTTTTCCTCAACCTCTTCCATGATTTCCTTTCCCTCTTCCAATTTTTTCGATGAATGCTTTTCCTCTTCCACCAACAAAGAAGGAAAAGTGTGGGTGCCTTTGTTGAATATTTTGCATCCTTTTGTTTCTAACACCGATCATGAATCACATCATCTTAGAGATTCTTAGTTATCAAAACATTTTCACAAACACCTTATCCTCTTGAACAATGAGAAATCTGATTCCCACCACAACTGGGATACATAGGAAGCCTAAGATACATCTCATTTCATCCATATATGGGCATCCTACATAGTATTAAGCCCCAAATTAAACACCAAAATCACATAGGCATCCTTTTCAGGATGTAAGCCCAAACTCATTTTCTCAAAGGACTACACTCTCTTATGAGACTCATCAAACTATGTGGGCTTTTATTCTCATCCAAATGGGATACATAGGAAGCCTCCCTAAGGTTAAAACCCAACACTTCAAATCATCTTTATTCTTCTTGATCCATATTCCCAATAGGGTCTAATCCAACATGGAACCCCATATTCTTTCCAAGTTCCTTGGGCCGCTTAGGCATAAGTTTCACACCAAACCTTAACTAAGAACCTTTTTCTTAGATGTACTTACCACATGACATTAAACTATATGGCTTGGTCCTTACCACACAAACTTGAATGCTATGATGTGTCCCATTAAGTGACACCGAACTATGAGGGTTCTGATTTCTTTCACAAGGATACGTAGGTAGACCATTTATGGGTACAATCCCTACATCAAAATAACCTTTCTTCTCCCTAGACGAAAATAAATTCCAGAGTTCCCTAATGAGTGGCCTGAAAACCAGTATCATCATAATTATGGTTAAAAGACTATCTAAATAGTATATGAGTGGATGCCATTGATGGAGAACCTCGAATACATACAGATGTCTCCATTAATGAAGAACCTTGAATACAAATGGGTGATTCTAAATTTCACACATGATAATAATTGATTTGAAATTCAAGGGAAATCTATGTTATTCTTGGTGAATTAATAAGGATTCATGAAAATATCTCAAATCTATAAGAGAGTCCTGGATTAGGAAATAACTCCCCCCAAAAGGGTGTGATGTATCTGACCTCTCATCCTCTCAGTCAATGCATGTTCTAAAGTATTGTAAGTTCAAACTTTATGAATGCATTCCTTTGGAATGTAGGTCCATTTTTGATAAAGAACTATTGGATTTTTCTAGTTCCATAAATAAATCCAATGGAAACTGCCCGGAAATAGTGATTCCTAACGAGAACACACATTCCGAGGAAAAGACGAAATAGTGAATAGTAACTGACCCTTTTGAATAGTAATGTTACCCTTATGAATAGTAATATTTCCCTTATGAATATTAAATTTCCTAATTAAATAATAAACTTACCAAAAAAAGTATAAATAAAATTTATCCATCTTATAAGTGACAATATGATAGTGTCGGTAGTTTTATAAGTTATAAATATTTAATTAAATATTTATGAATAATTTAATAATTAAAAAATAAAATATATTTTCATAAAATGTATTCATATATTTTTGTTTTTATTTTTTCTTGTTTTATGATAATTATATAAGATCTTATGTAATTTTTGAAAGCATTGTAAAATCGATTATAGTTTTAAAATCTGTATTTTTCGGGTAAATTATGATTTTAATTAAAAACTAAATTAATCATATTTAAAAAATTATTTTTGAAAAATGGAGTAAATTATTGGATTCTACATGTCTAAAAATGTTTTATGTCAATTTTTTGGATTTTTATAAAATACATGATTTTTTTATGAATAGAAAAATATGATAATTCAAAATAAATGCTAATACCTAAATTTGTGTATCATGCTTGAGTCATGGATGATGTAAACTGAAATTGGTTCAAAATCACATTCACATATTACTATTTTTTGTCACAATAATCATTACTATTTATTTTCTTATGGGAAAATAATAAACTAATGATTAATATATTATGAAACCCCTCCTCCCCTCCACTATGAAATCCACCCACACTCCCCTCTTCTCTTTACTCCTCTCAAGCCCATGTGACTTCCATAAATTAGGCCCAAATCTCCCCCAAGAACCTCTTCAACTTCCATAATCCCCTGTATTCCTCAAAAAACAAAATCCTATCTCCTTAAGAGGATCTTGATGAATATTAAATGAAGAGGTAAATTTCTCCCTTCTTTTCTTTCATTTTCTTTTCATGTTCCTTTGTTCTATTTTTGTTTCCTAAACTCTCCTCATTCAAATGGTATGAAAAATACAGTAACATAAATTTACTATAATTTTTTTATGCTAATGGGATAATTCATTGTTATCTCCCCTTTTCCATTCTTTTATATGAAAGAAATGAAAACACTGTCCAAGATGTGTTAATTTATCACATTCAAGGGTGACAGTTTATCAATTTCTATTACCATATTAAATTATAGTCATGAAACCATTTTATAGATGAACTAGAATATTAAATATATATTTTATCTTATTTTATGTTCTTTAATTTTTTTCCACACATGATTTAAAAAAAATACAAAACATGTTAATTGTTAGAAAAGAGCGTCAAATTATTCCAAGCATTTATCATTAGTGTTTTATATAATCATTCACCTTCACTACAAATAATATAATGAATTTTATAACCATTTAATATTATTTATGATCACTAATTTATTATAACTTTAATTATGTACAACCATTTTCAACTTACATTTCTATCTAAACATGAATATAATAGAACTGGTCATTAAAACCAAGGAAGCAAAAACTCACAATCAATGAAATTGAACCTATTAACTAATCAAAAAGGACACGAATGAACATAATAAGGTTATAATAAATCAATAAAATTTATTGGACGTTCTGTAATTATTAATTAATGAACCTAATTTTATTATTCAGGTTATTAAGATCAAGAAAATACCACCATCGGACTTAAGGTAAGGGATCCTCTCTTTCTCACATTTATTCAAAATTATTCTCTATGTTATGTCCTTGTGTACGTAATTCCTAATATTGGGGTATGATTTAGCGCCTTCCCTGTACTACCCTTGTGATTTATAATAGATGAGAAATCCCTTTTCTCTCTCATTAAACCCTCCTAAGTACACCTGATACCATGCTGATATTCCATAAGGGATTCTACCCAAGCCTCATTTATTCTTTCGGGTTGCTCTACCTTTCTCTCTACCCAAATAAAGTTATATATCTTGTTTATTTACTTATTATAAATTATTTTTATACTCTAAAATATCATTTATCAAGATCCATTCATCATTATCTTTCGAAGATATACATATTTTTAACTGATTCCCTCCTCAATACTTTTCGATAAGAAAACCCATTTTAAGAGAAACTTCCGAAATGCGTACCCAATCTCAAGTAAACTCTACCATATATTTTAAGGCAAAATTTTTATTATAAAACCAGTTTTTTTGTTATGAAAAACTTCTTGGATCACTTCTATTTTTGTACAAAGTATTTTTCTCTTTTCAATTTTAAATTCTTGTTAGTGTTTTCCTTAAAACCACACTAAAATGTATTAATGCTAAAAATTATCAACTACTCTTTTCACATGATTTCATTTATATTTGACATAAATTAATATTATATATTCATATTTTACCTTATTAATTTATGTTTATTTTATAATTCCTTTCTTTCATGGACACTTTTATGATATGACCATTCATTGTGCTATATGAAATGATTATGATACCAATTTCTTTCTATGGGTGCCATTATGTTTATGGTCTTTTATGTATGATTGTATATTTGGAAAGAATATTCATGAACATGTTAGTATGGGTGTTCCTAGATATTTATTCAATGCATTGGGTAAAGTTTAGTCTCATGAGACATTATGTGCAACGGTCATGGCAGTTGGCCTTTACTCGTGTTACCATGTGCAACAGTCTTGGTGGTTAACCTTGATGTGTACTCCTCTATGTAAAACCAACATTTAATAATGATAAATTCATGATTTATGTTTATTCCACCTTAATATTAATTCAAATTTATATTATTCCATGTTTATGTGTTATGATTCCATGTGTTCTGTGCCTTTTATTTTTCATTATGCCATGCCCTCTAACTCATGTGTTAATGTTTTACTACTAGGTTTTCCCATACTAGGATTTTATCTCATACCACAATTCATGTGATCCCAAGGGTACCCTTTGTATATGTAAGGGATCGAAGGATGTTTGGATCTCTTAATGAAGAATAAATAAATAAGTGTTTTTTTATCCCAGGTTTTCAGTTTCATGTACCTAGTCTTCAAAGACACTAGACTTAACGATCCGTGGTTTGTATTCCGATGTGTAATTATGCTTAAATAATGTAATGTTATTTGTAGAAGGATAGGGTCACTATAATTTCCCCATTAAATAATAAATTTAAAAATGATGATTGATGAAAGACCCATTATTTTCCCATAAAAGCTTCAATTTCAAGATGATGATTCTTGAATGGATAGCTATTTTTCCTTGTATGATTTCATAACTTTCTTCCATATTATGCCTCTAATCCTTTAGTCATCAATTAAAACCTGTAACGACCCGAAATTTTGAATAAATCTTCTTTCCTAATTTTATGTGTTATTTTATTTTATTTTTATACTCAACAAAAATGTTTCATTTGATAACATGAGTATAATTAAAATGATACCATTGGTTTTTGACTTTTATATGACCATTGGTCAATATGACCACTGGAAACTAAACGTTTTGATTATTGTCTCTAAATATAAGTAATCTTGGTTAATTAATATAGAAAGAAGATTCGATGGCCTCACCCAGTAGTCTTGGACCGATCGAAGCCCATCTAACAGAACTTGGGAAGGAGGTAGCACCACTGGGCTTTGCTCTGGACCAAACCCAAGCTGAACTTCATCGTGTGAATCTAGAAAGGGATCGCCTTCGCGAGAAATTCAAACTGATAGAAATTACTACTCGTGCGATGTTGGTCGAGCCTCCCTCGGATTCTCTAACCTTAGCACACCTTACACTTAGGTCCTATGCTGGTGTGATAAGGGGCTATGTAAGGAGACCGTAACTGCCTTGTGTAATCCTTGTTTTAAATAAAAATTGGGATTTCATCTTATGATGAAGTTTATGAATTTTTCAAATGACCGGATAAATATAGTATGCATATTTTTGATGAATTTTAGAGAAAGGATATTTTAAAAATGTTTATGTAAACCTTAAATAATTAAAAATGTGTAATGATTTTCAAAAAATGGTCTTCTACAATTATGTTCAGTACGAAATTTGGAGTCTAATAAGATCAACTTGATTTTTGATGAATAGTAAATTATGAATAGTGATTTTATGATTAGGATTAGTAATATGACCAAATGGATTAGTAATCTCACTTAAAGAAAGTTTTAAAATAATCTAGGCACCTTGATCAAGTAATGTGATTCAATAAAATGGTTAATAACAGTTTCATAAATTATTATTCAAGTATTAGTTTTTTCGGGTGAATAGTGTTTTTAAATTAAAAATTAAATTAAAAATATTTAGAAAATTATTTTTATAAAATGGATTTCATTTTTGAACTCAGAGCACCGATATTATGTTATGGTAATTTTTGGGGTTTTTTCTGAAAAAATGAATTTTCAGTGAATAGTGTATTTATTTAAAAATAAATTTCAAAATATTTAGAAAATTATTATTATAAAATGGAGTTCATTTTTGAAATCAGAGCATTGATATTTGGTTAGTGTGAAATTTTGGGATTTTTCTGAGAAAGTTGAATTTTCAGTGAATAGTAAAAATGCAGTTTTAGGGTTTCGGTATGTTTAATGACATCATAGCTGTTTCATGATGATGTCATGAGATATTTTAAGGGTTGGCCGGACAAGGGTGATGAATTATTGTTTTGGGGGCCCCATGTGTCCTAACTCCATGGTAAATGCCAAGGGAGAGCACATGGGTTTGAGAAAAGCACATGTGAGGTGTCCCTTGGCCATTAATGCCTTGTCCCCTCACTTTCCCTATAAATACCAAGCCCTCCTTTCGTCCATTCGACTCCCCACTCTACCCCAACGAATTTACGGTCTCATTACCTCCCAATGAGTCCTCCCAAGGTGCCCCCAATCCCTCAAGGTCCCAACCATTGAGGTTTAAGAGTTACATTTTAAGGTAAGGGATCCGACCCCTCTCTTTCTTTTCAAGTGATCTCTTTTATGTAATTTCTTTTATGATACATGTTATTTTGTTAAAGGGTGCTCTTTTATACTCATACTACTTCCCTTTTCATGTTTACATAATGATATATCCCCTCTTACTCTCATTATTTCGTTTTATGAAGTTTTAAGTGGCGCCGTTAGGCTGCCGAAGTTTTTGTAACGGATTCTTTCTCCCTTCTCATTTTTCAAGATCTATTATCATGTAAAGTATTTCATGTTCCCTTTTATTATGTTGTGGTATGATCTATAAATTTATCATACTGATATTTTATGATCATATGATGAGAGACCCCATTTGATCTCTTCAATTCAGTATTTTGAAGTTTTAAGTGGCGTCGTTAGGCTGCCGAATTTTTAAGTGATTCTTCACCCTTCTCGTTTTGAAGTTCTACTTTCATGTCAATTCTTTCAAGTTACTTTTTGTTATGTTGGGGTATGATCTCTATATCTATCATACTGGACTCTTATGTTCATATGATGAGAGACCCCATTTGATCTCTTCAATTCAGTATTTTGAAGTTTTAAGTGGCGTCGTTAGGCTGCCGAATTTTTAAGTGATTCTTCACCCTTCTCGTTTTGAAGTTCTACTTTCATGTCAATTATTTCAAGTTCCTTTTTGTTATGTTGGGGTATTATCTCTATATCTATCATACCGGACTCTTATGTTCATATGATGAGATACCCCATTTTATCTCTTCAATTCAGTATTTTGAAGTTTTAAGTGGCGCCGTTAAGCTGCCGAATTTTTAAGTGGTTCTTCACCCTTCTCGTTTTGAAGTTCTACTTTCATGTCAAGTCTTTCAAGTTTCTTTTTAATTATGTTGGGGCATTATCTCTATATCTATCATACTGAACTCTTATTTTCACATGATGAGAGACCCTATTTGATCTTTCAAATCATTTTTGTTGAAGTTTAAGTAATGCCGTTAGGCTGCCGGACTTTCATAAGAGAAATCTAATTTTTGTCTTCCTTCCATGTTTTTCATTTCAAATGGTATGTCCTTGAAATTTCATTACCATGATCATGTATTCTTCTTATTCTGTCCATCTACTGTTTTATGGGTCATTTATGAATGTTTGACCCATTTTCCCTCACTTTTTAATATCTTCTAAAACCTCGTAACATAGTCGTTATGCTGTAGAATTTCCGTCTCAAAATGTCTCTCTCTTTTTCAAAAGTTCTTTTATATTATTAAGTGAATACTCATAGCTCTTTATTCTAAAGGGGTATTCACATATATACCAAAATGTTCTATTTTAAATTCTGGTATTTACATACATGAGACCCACCTTCCTTTTCTTTGGGTTTTAAAGTGACGTAAAGATCATGTCTTTAAAGCAGTTTTTAAAAACGTTGTGATTATGAAATGAAACCCATTTATTTTATGCTATATGGGTTATTTATGAAATGTCTGATGATGATATATGTGGCTCACATGATAATAAAGGCAAATTTAATGGTGCTCCCTGATAGCGCTCCAATGCATTGGGTAATGATGTAACCACTAAAGATTACAATTTTCACGATACCTTGGTGAATAACCTTGGTAATTTTCAAATGACACCTTGGTGATGGACCTTGGTGATATGTTCATGATTGTCTATGTTAAATGATGTATCCACATCTTCAAGTAATGAAATGTTTTTTTCTTATTATGATATATCTCATGATTTCTTTCTCATGCCTTAAAGTTCTTTCCATGACCTTATTGAAGTATCTCAAGTTCACATGTAAAATGTTTCTCTTGTTTTCCTTACTGGGCCTTCTGCTCACCCTTTCTTTTGATGTATATTCCCAGGTCATGATATGCAGTAATGAACCTAGGATGAACATGAGGAGAAGCCTTTCAAGTGTTTAAGAAGAATGTTTTATGTTTTCATGTTTTAAGTCCCTGGTTTCCAAGACACTAAACCTTAAAGATCCTCGGTTTTTGTAAAATGAAATGAAAGTTTATGTGGTAAAAAGGAGGGATGCTATAAAACCAATATAGTCACACAGTTCCTCAAATTCTCTATCATCATTGGATTCATTAACATTCCAATCAAATTATTGGTACCTAAAAGCTTTTACCATTTTAGTGATCTATCTTATCTTAACCCTCTGATAAAGTTATACTGCATTTGATTTTGTTTCATATCAGAAAAAATCATTGGGTTATTTTAATGATGTATATAACTTTGACTATAATGGTTAAATACATTTTCCTCTCTATTTCTATCTAGTTCCTCCAAGAAGTTCATCACAAAAAACAACTCCTTCTCAGATTTAATTATAGTAATGTACTCTACCGCTATAGTGGATAGTTCCACCACCTTCTATAATTGAGATATCTATCTTTTCATAGTTCCTCTACAAGTAAACATATAACCCATGGTTTCTCTTATACTATTAACATCACCACTAATGTCATCATCCATATACACCTATAATGAATTTACTTCCCAAAATAATTGAGATAGTTCATTTCTTCCCTTCCAATACCTTAGTATCAACTTCATAACTTCTCAATGTTTCTTTATAAGGTTAACCACATACCTACTCATAATTACCACTACATGAGAAATGTTAGGTTTGGTAAAACCATGGAATATATTAATCTTATAATATATTATGCAAAAATATACTTTTCTATATACCCAACCCCTTTTACTATCATAGGTACTTTCCAATTTTTCAATTTAAAATTGATTTCTTGGAGAATAGAAATTGGATTTTTCTCCATAATACTAAATCTTCCCAAAACCTTTATAGTATAGTCAGCTTATGGGTAAATCAAGTTTCCAACTCCATGATTTTTCTTAATCTCAAACCTCATGATTATACTATCTTATCTAAGTTATTTAATTTTAAACTCCCTAAATTGATTCCCTTTTAGCTTATCAATATTGTGCATATATGATCTTATAATGATCATGTCATCAACAGATAGAATAAATATAATGTATCCATCACCAAAATACTTGAAATGGAATCATTGATCAATGCCACACCATTTTTATGATTTTTTACCCATGAATGAATCAAAATTATTATTATGATACCCAGGTTCCTAATATAATCCATAAAATCATTTCATGATATTTCACACTACGTCTTCCTTTCCTAGAAAAAAACACTGAATAATCCATATAATTATACTCCTTCAGATGTCCTTGAAGGAAAGTTTCATTTACATCTGTCTTCTCAAGATGTAATTCCTATAAAGTAAAAATATTAAGAACCATTCGAATAGTGGTAAGATTCACTACAAATGTGAACATTTTTCTGAAATACACTCCTTCTTTCTATTGAATAACTCTCAACACCATCCTTTCCTTGTATATCATATTACCATCTTGTTCTTCATAGTCCCAGTATACCCATTTTTTCTACAATTATTTCATTCCTTTTCTAAAAGGAGTCAGTACCCAAGTATTATTATCATATAAGGATTAAATCTCCTCCTTTTTATCCATATCCCACATTATTGAATCTTTAAATATCATTACCACTTTAAATAATTTAGTATCTCCACTATTATACAATAATAAATAGTGTAGGGGTGATGGATTCATTTTCATGGGCCTTATCATCCTTTTTTATCTCTAAGAATCCACTTGAGGAGTAGGATCCATTGGTTTTTATCACATTCCCAGATACACCCTCAATCTACACTTTCTCCTAACACCATGATTGTTTATTCCCACTATCATATTCAATTTTATTAAGGTGTTTTGTATGAAACCTTCATTAAATATCACATTCTGTATTTGGATGATATTATTTTTCTCATCATCCTAGAAGCAATATCCAAACTCCTCAATACCATGTTCAATAAAGAAACGTGATTTAGGCATATAATCAAAATTTTCCCTTGAATCAGTATCTTTATGTACATATGTAAAACATCCAAATACTTTTAAATAAGACTCTTGACTCTTTTCTAGACTAGAGCTTCCTAGGTAGAAATTTTCCCATTGGTACAGATTAACTCATTTTGATGAGAGATGTGCCCAAATTCACTTCCTCTCATTATATGGTCTCGGGTAACCCTGAGTGTAACCTAATACACCAATAATAATCATTAAATGACTTATTCATCCAATCATTCACTATTTATGATGTTCCCTCATGTTTGGGATGTTTTGAAGTCGGTTTGGACCTTCTTTCCAAATGAAATTGCACATTAGTACATACCAACAACACTTTAGGTTAGGCATTTGTTGAGAAAATAAGAGCTTGTATCATCCCTTAATGGGTCTTATTTTTTATTTATGAAGTCTATTATAGGTTTAAATCATATTAGTTAAATCCTTCCCAATTTTAATTATGGTTACCTTAGGTTACCTCCATACAAGTGATTGATCAATACCATCCATTAATGTGAACATATATATATATATATATATATTAGTTGTTCTACATATTTCTTTTAATCATGGTTTATTATGTTATGGTTTAAAGGTTTATACTATATTCTCTGTAATTTATTATTATCTAGGGAGTCAATAGGTGTTGTGGAGTTTGGATCAAGCTCGTGATAGGGTATTCCTACATTTCTCTATGAATGGAATCATGACTCATGTATTCTAACACAACATAATGGGATATTTCATTAATTTTAAGTTTGTGTGATAAGAACTAATGTGGTGAGTTGTAAGGTCATGAAATAATGACCAAATGAAGTTCCTTTTAAGGTCATGTATCTAGGACCAATTCCATGTAATTAAACATCATGCAGAATGAACTATATTTTGGGGAATTGGGATTTATCCATAAATAGGTATCTTATATATCCCAATTAATAGGATTCAAAACTGACATGGTTTTAGTTACATTGTTTTGGGTCATTTTATAGGACCTAGTCATGAAGTTTAACATCATAAAGTAAGGACTAGTTTTATGTTGTTTTGAATCATAAAATTATGAATACTAGGTGAAAAGTTCTTAAAAATGGTTGGTATAGGACTTATGCATGAGATTCTTTTTCTAGTTTATCCAATATTTTATTAAACAGACTAGAGAGGGAATGATTAGGGATTATGTATGGTAGGAGGCCCATATGTGTTCATCTACATGCTTTTTTTGGTAACTGGATGATGAATGAAGACTAGTCTAATAGGTAATATCACCTAGTGAGTGTAGGTTATGTATTACACTAGATATTAGACCCATATATAGGTATATGACTCATTTTGGGGTCTAAAAATTGGTTATTAATGAGGATGTGGTTGTGGATTTCACCAATTAGATGTCTCATTTAGGGTCTTGGACTATATAGTATAAAAAAGAAGCTTGGTAGGGTGATTAAAGTATAGGGAAGTTTTCTTTGGGATATCTAAGATTAGAATATTGATCTAGGAGAGGTTTTACCAATCACTTAATGACAGGTACCCTTGTTATCAATGGGATAAAATATTGTTATCTTCCTGAGGTTATAATCAGTTATAGAGGATTTCTTAGGTAATACCTTCTATATGAGGATTGATCTCTCTTATCAAAGGAATACATGATTGAATGGGAGTACTCTAGAATGCATAAACCAATCATGTATCTTCAGAGGCCATAGAGGAATGAGATTTTTGGGTCTTGGGACTTGAAGAAACGAATTTAATAATATTATTTCAGTTAACTTAACCTAGTTATGGTCCATGCTTGTTAGTTATTGTAGACTAATTAAATAGTATCTAGGTGAATAAAATAAGAAAAGAGTCTCCTAGGTAGTTGGCCCTAATGAAGGGGTGCCCAGGTAAGTTACCTAAGTGAAGGGGTGCTTAGGTAAGTGAACTGGGTGAAGTGGAACCTAGGTACATGACCTGGGTGAGGAACCTTTGAGAATACCTAGGTGTGGATCCACTTGTAGAGACATAAGTGTGTATGTAATAGCATTATATAGGTTTAAATGAATATGGAGACCTATTTTAAGGAATGGATGAGGATCCTATTAGAGTATTGGGTGAATATGGAACCCTATTATAGTCCTAAGAAAATTTGTTTCCTTATTAGAGGTCTAGGATTCCATCATGTTAAATTCCTAGGTGAAGATGGTGACCTATTAGATGCATTGTAGAATATGGATCCATGTAATAGGCTCGTCCATTAACCTTAGGAGGTCACCTAGGTACCCCCACTCTTGGAAATGAATAGTGTGCCTAGAATGAATAGATCTCTTGATAGATATTATTAAGTAGGTCCCTTTTCCTTGATATTATTGGTCATCTCAGTGATGTACTGTTTCAAGGATTATGATCATTTAAATACACAAGTATCCCTCCCTCCTATCCATTTTCTCATAACATAGAGTGAAAACTCACTAAAATGGAAGTTCATAGGAGTTTTTCATGAATTCCTGGCACTCTAGTGATTTTTTATACCTTTACCATTATTTATATATCTGAATGGGGGTCTCTTGATCTTTATTTAGGCATCAAAACCTGGGATTATAGTAATTGGTTCCAATCGATTAGGTCTCCGAACTTCTTTGAGTAGGCTAAGTTGGAGGTGTGGTGCTAAAGTCGAGTTACACACATTCTATTTGTCATATGGTGTGTGATGTGACTTTAATATATATTCTTGATTTTATCTAGTTTTACAAATACCCTCCCCAACCCTTTAAAAATCTTCCACTCTACAAAGAAATCATGGAATTCAACCTTTGTTAGATTTTGAGTGATAACAGAAAAACTCCTAAAAATTGGATCTATTCATAATAAAGAGGGTTAAATTATGAGTTAAACCTATTTAAAGCATGATCTAGGCTAAAATTTTATACTTAAGTGGAAGGGAAATCATGTGCTCATAGGATGCATGCTTTGTCCAGTGTGGGTGTTGTTCAATACATGTGTTTCTTAGCGTGAGATGTAGTAATCACCAATAAGTATAGGGGTCCACCCCCATCAACCCAAAATTTCAACCTAAGAAAAACACAAATATTTCACTCTTTCTTTTAAATCAAGTAATTCAATAAACTCTTGGTTTGTTCTAAGTGCTAACTTTATTCCAATTATGGGTGGAAAAGATGAAGCATGAGAGAAATACGCAAGCGATAAGGTATAGCTAGTTGGGTGTGTGATACCCCTATGAGTGAGATGGGTGTGAAAAGAGGGGTACGATCACCTAATCAACTAGTTATGGATATGGTTAACTAAACACTTCATGTAGGGCAACATGACCTCAGCATCATGACATGGGTGTAAGGAGGTGAGAAACAATTCACACTTATTTAGATTTTCACCTAATTTCTCTTAGGTCATGTCCCATGCACTATATCTTATGTCCCCTTCATTATAATTTTCATTTCATCATGAGTCTAAAACTTTTCTGAATTCATCTGTATGAAAAGGTTAGATCCCCAAATAGAATTTCTGAAGTGGTTATATATTCTTGCATAAAGGAGATGACATAGGAAATTGATTCAATGTGTGTTAAACAATGTTGACCATTCATATCAAAAATTACATAAATCCAGTCAAATCATCATTACATCCTTCCATTATTGAAATTAATACCTCTATATAGATATAGTATATTAATAGACATTAGCATCCCTCATCAAAAATACAACTTTCCATCTCCATGTTTTACTCACTACTAAAGTTAAGAGTGGAAATATATATTGATCTACCATTAGTTATTGACAAAACATCTCCAAGTATGTAATAAAATTCGGGAACTTCACCATGGAGGTGACTTCATGTAATTCCCTGACCCTAGTTACCCTGATTTGGAGAATTATTACTAATCATTTTCATGATCACAATAGATCATGTCTTGAAAGACCAATTAGTTTAGTAGCCTTGGATGTACTAGATACATACATAAGTTTTACATTACATTATCAAATGAAAAACAACAAAATTGTGTCTCCTTTGTACACTCTTATATCCCTTAGACTATTCCTGCAAGTTAGTCATAATATACTTCTTCACGTCCTAGGAAAAATAAAACATAATAAAACGGTGAGCTTAGATGCTCGGTAAGGATAACAATATAGCAGAAAGTATCATAAATAATTATAAACGTTTAAGGGAACATATAAGACTAAAGCACAAGACTTTTAAACATAAACTTCAGAATAATATGGAAAACATAAATCAAATAATTCCATTTACTAATTCATATGGATATTATACTAGTTGAATAATCACATGTAATATAAATAGCTAATTTCATAATGTGGAATGCATAATTTAGGACATCATAACCACAATATCAATGCCTCGTTCCAAGACTACTAATAAAATTTTGTCAAGGCCTTGTGCTAAGACACTAGTTTGTCTCATGAGACCTACCGATACATTGAGGAGCTATAGTAGGCTCCACCCATCACTTACTAAGTCCAATTCATTCCTCATATGAAAAGGTTGGAACATAATCTAGACATTCATATAAAAACTAGCATACTAAATGTCAATATTTTAACCACAAACCATGAATGGTATAAAAATAGAACATCCACAGTCAAACATAACTCATTCAATACAATATATAAGATTTTATTATAATAAATCAACCTCAATCAATAATAATTAAGGATACTAGAATATATAAAAATAATCAATAAAAATATTTGAGATAAATATCCCATTTTCTTGAAAACATTTAAAAGTCTCAATATTTATCAATAAGTCGTTTAAAAGAGATTTTTGAGTCAAAGTGTCCCATTCCACTTTGAAACTTTTAAAAGGAATTTTAATTTTAAAACATTCATGTCCATATAAATAAATCCTTAAAACCATTTTTAAAACATTGACATTAATGAGAATGATTTAGAAGAATAAATCTTTAAAACATTTGATATGATATTTTAGTTAGAGTTCCTAACTAAATGAGATATGCTTGAATAAAAATAATTGAGGTAATAAAAACCGTATAATATCATGATAATAAAGGGATTAATGTTATAAAATGTCAAAGTATAGTATATACACCATATAGAAGTGAATTGGTGCATAACAACAAAGAAGCCTCAATAGAATGTAAATTGAGATGAAATCCATTATAAAAACTGTATCCTTAGGTTAAGGATAAATAAATGACATAATTATGTGTGAAAAATATAAATATAGTAAATATTATTGGATATTAAGTGTAAATAAATCAGAGTACATTCATACATATTCTTGTAAAAAACAACACCAATGACATGGATGTTTAACTCGATGAATGGAAATTGAGTTAAGATTAATCTTATCAAGTTCATATTGATGACTTGAGAATTTATAAATGGAGTGATTATGTGTGTCAAAAGTATATACAAACAAAGGGGAGTGTAAATTACTAAATAAATAAATAAATATTGATTTCACACATAATCTTGGAGTAAAATAATCAATGAAGTTTGTGTAAAACCCAATGAGTGTAAATTGAAATTAAAAATTCCATTACCAATTTTGTAACTTACGAAACATACACCTCAAGAAATAAGGATCATACAATGAATCTGTAAATACCCATGAATTAAATTATATTACACAAATAATACAATCATGGGTAGTACATACACCACAAAAAAAGTAAATAATGGAAAATATAGCATGAATCTCACGGGAATAAAAAGTGAGATGAAAACCCCTTACCTTGTACTTTTCCTTAGTCGATGGTATGTTAACCTCATGTATAATAATTAAATCATTGTTATTAAATTATAAAATAACCACATACATAAATATTATATCATATATGATCTTCTAATATTTCTTTGTTAATATGATTTTAGTAGTATCATTGTTTCGGGTGTTAATTAATTCATTTTCCTTTATATGTTTTGTTGCATAAGTCATGTTTCTTATAGATAGGAAGTATTTTATTCATATTCAGAATTATATTAAGTTCTTAAACATTATTTTTAATCCCAAAATGAAAATTATTCTTGAATGGTTATGATGGGTAATGAATCTCATCGTGTTCATGGAGACGGTAATCCATACGTACGCACGAGCGATAATATCATTCAATTGAAGGTGAAATCATATATAATTGGGGGTTATATCATATATAAAGAATCATTAAAATGTTATATTTATTATTTAATTAAATTATACATCATTATTATACCCATCCAAATAATGAAGTATTGAATAACAACTACACCACGATGTGGAGACGGTAAGTTGTACGTACGCACGTATGGTGACTTTTTCATTCATAGGATGGATATAATAATGAATATGGTTGTACTATATTTATAATAACATAAAAACATGTAGAAGGGACTAGATTTATTATTTTGGTATGGAAACAACAGAGAAAGAGGAAGTGGAAGAAGATGATAACTTTGAAAGAGGTGATGAAATTATTACCTCTTCTTCGGGTGCTTCCTTTTGATTTGATAAAAAGGTATCCTTAGTTACGCTTTATGTTCAAAGGAAGGAATATATGATGAATTTAGTGTATTTTTGAGGATATTTTTTTTAGGGTTTGGCCAAGTCAAATGGATTTGGAGTTGTGAAATTAAGAGAAGGGGAAGTTCCATTTTACAAGAGAGGTGAGGATCACTTTAGGAAAAGATTGAAATATTATTTTATTATAAATTCAATTTCAGTTAATAATGGCTCAAAAGGAATTTATTTAGACGATAAGGTAGGTATGTGTCTAAAAACACTCAAAAAATAGGTTTTGGATAGGTTTAGGGCACTATATTAACCATATATTTTAGTTTTAACTCTTAGTTAAATAGTTTGACATTTACCATATCTCCTAGTATTTTTATGTTATATGGTTACTAAACTAACTATAATCTGCCAAAAAACCCCAAGTGGTTCATTAATAACATATATATCATTATATATATCCTTTGGACGAACCTTATATTTTTAGGACTATTATATAATTTAATAAAATAGTATTTGTTTTAAAAACTCAATTATGTCAATTTTGACACTATTTAGTATTTGGTTTTTTTAAAGTTGTATCAACTTTATTACTTCTAAAAAATTCATTAAATAAACTCTAAAATTTCATATTAACCTATAAATTTATTTAATACAACAAAAGTCTCAATTTACATTTATTTTAATATTGATAATATCAATTATTTTAATGTTTCATTAATTGGCTAATTACTGCATCATCGTTGTGTTGTAAATAAACTTAATTATTTAAAGAATAAAAATTATAAATAGGATATAATGATGTAGGAAATATTTTTATATTTCTAATGAATATTTATATTCGAATTTATCTTATGTATAACCCTATATTAAAAATGGTTTAGTTACTAAACTTTGAATTTTACACTTTTTACTCTTCTATAAATAAAATAATAATTAATGTCCTAATCTAATACAAGTGGATCAAAAGGATAATATTTTATTTCTATGGTTTATTTTGGTCAAAATAAACTTATACAATAGAATTAGGACATGTTTTAGGGTAATTATAATATCATTTTTACCATTAATTACCATATTTACTTTTAACTGTGGTAAATAAAATTCAAAAGTTACTATTCATACCAACATTATTTTCATCATATTGAACCACATTTTAAGTTTATGTCAATCGTGTGTCATATTTTTTAAATTCAATTCATAGAATTTGTAAAATTACATTTTATGAAAAATTGCAAATGTGCCTAGAAGGTGGGTAAAAGACGGTAAAAAGTTCAATAAAATTTTATACATATAATATTATTATAAAATGACTCCAATGAATTACATAGAATTTATATATTTATTATGTATCTATTTTTACTTAATATAAATTTAAATAAAATAAATAATTATTTAAATAAAAATTCGGTTTTAAACAATAACACAATGTTTTTCACTATTCAACAAAAATCGAAAGTTTTTAGAAAAATTATTAAAATTAAATCTAAGATAATTTTGATATTTCAAATTCAAAAATTATGAATATTTCACATAATTAAAAACATATAAGTTGTATTAATTAATTTTAAAAATATATTCCCTCTGTCAAAACCAGAAAACGGGTTTTTGAGAAATAAAAACTATCACAAGATTGATATGTGTTTATGTACAATTTAAATGTAAAATTACTTCCAATGACCAAAATTGGATTAAATTATAAAAATATAATCTAATTATACCTCAAAACCATTCATATATATAATTTAACACTATGAATTGTTTTTATTAAAAAAGTTTTCTTTAATTAAAATTTAGTATTTTTCACTATTCATAAAAATATGAAAGTTATTAGAAAAACAAAAAAAATTTATCAAAACAAAATTTTTATGTCCCTATTCCAAATAAGAAGTTTCTTTCATCAAATTTAATATATAAAAGTGTCAAATATTGGATTTAAAAATGGTTCACCATTAAAAGGTGGTAAAATTGCATTTTATGAAAATTACTTCTTTTAACTGAAAAATTGAATTTGTTCTTATATTATGTCTATGAAACAAATAATATGGATGTTAAAATTATATGTATTATATAAAATTCACAATTCAGTTAATGCTATTCATAACCACTCTTTGAATGGCTAGTTTGGTAAGTCATGGTGTGCTCGAACTCGGTGTTGCGTGTAGCGCAAGCTATTGAATTACTTTAAATAAAATAACTTACTATGAAATCTTGGGGTGTTACATTATTCTACCTTTTGGAAATTACGTCCTCAAAATTTTAAAATTGGGCCTGGGAACTTCATTGAAAGTGCCACATCGGAAAATGAGTTAATAAAACTATCACTTTAAAAGAAAGAAAGAGAAGTACAAAGGTCACCTGAGATAACCCATACTATGATTCAGTGTAGGAAAACATGGATATGGAAGATAAACTAAGTGTTAAGTTCTGATGGAGAGTGACAGAAAACATGATCATAACAAAGTTAACAACAAGAAAACCACAAAATTGTGATGGGTTAAATGGTCATTAGTTTCCCAGTAGAAAAAGTAAACGAGAAACGTTTTTTTGTTTTAAGTTCCATTTAATAAAGTTGAGGAATTTATTTATGAGATTGACTAAGAATATAAATATATATACTAACTTTTTAAGTAGAGTTTCATCCTTTAATAAATTTTTTCCACTAACTCATCTTTTCTCCAAATGATGAGTATTCAAGATGACTTGGTCACAACTGAAGCGCTAGAATCAACTTTTAGAGAATCACATAATCCACAAAGGATGAACTATATATTTCCCTTGCCTTTAGAGATTAACCAAAACCAAATGGTTAGTACAAGATCATATGATCCCCAAAATGGATAATCCTTTATAGAAATAAATACTAATCTTAATTTCCAAAATTGAAAAAACAATACCCAAAGTTTAATAAATACCATTAAATAAACAATTGTCCTTAAAATCGTTCAATATAATCCAAACTAAGATTGAAACCCAAAACTCAAAAGAATTTAATCACATAGAATTTCATAGAAAATCTTAACATTTATCTCCAAATAACATCAACTACTCTTAATGTCTCATACAGAAGTGTAATTATCCAAATCACATATTCTCTATGATAGGTTAATCATTTACATTAATAACTAGAATCTTTATAAAAAAACATAGATTCTTACAAAATAAAAAAATCCACCATTAATCCTCAAATGAAATTCCATAGTATTCTATTTTCCTTAGGTATATAGTGTCTGCAACAGAGCATACAACTTACAAAATAACATTTATCACATAATCACCAAATCATTTTTCAATTTTTTTAAATGTTATCTTGGCCAAAGGGCCAAGTTGATTTATTATAAATAAACAAAGCATAGTTACAAAATTCGAAAAGATGAAGTTTTATTACAGTATTTTTCAAGAAGGGGGATCAGATCAGGAGTGATATAATCTAGCCAAGTAAGGTCTATGTTGACCCATTTTTTGGAAATCTTGTCCGCCACCATATTGGCTTCACAATAAACATATGTGATGATGAAGTTGCAGCTTGAGAAGAATGTGAGACAGTCCATCCATCTCGTAGTGAGTTCCCAAGCAATGTGAATTACACCATTTCTAATATCTTGCACTATGGTAGTGAACTCACTTTTGATCCAGATGTTGTGAATGCTTTTATGTCGAGTGAAGTAAGCTGTATAAATAACACTAAGAATTTAATCTTCAAGGGCAGAAGTAATTCTACACTTACCAAAAAAACACCCAAGGAAGTTTCCATTCTGATCTTGAAAGACAACACCACATCCTGCAGGACTTGGGTTCCCTTTTGAGGCTCTGTCAACATTGATAAAACATAATATCCCAAATCAACTTATTATTGATCAATAAAATAATTTAACTAAAAATAATTAGTCACACTAACTAGAGACTTCATGTAGTCCAGTTGTAGGTGATAAATCCCAATCGCACTTTGGTTGTGGGTTCGATTCTCGTATCTTTGTCTGACGTGACAGGTTTTCACACAGTCTGTGTTTTTTCCTTTTTCAAAAACTATTTTTTATAACATTCCCAAAATGAGGAAAATTCCTAAAAATAACCATAACATAATTTAACCAAAAAATTTATCTCATACCACACATTTTCATCCAAAAAATTAATAACATGTAATTGCCTTAAATTCAAGGATCATATAAACCCAAATGGTTCTTTATAACTATATCCAAAAAAGAAAAGATAATTCTTCCTCAAATAGAATTTTCACATAACAAATTTCATGGTTACACATACAACAGAATAGTCTTCCAAAGTAATCCCATAAACAAATATCATTAATACTTTTAAACATATCTCCATACATTTATTTCCACAGAAGTTCTTCCTTGACCTAGAGGTTATCCTATAGAATAGGGCATTGACTTGAGAAATACCAAGGTCCCTTACATTTACAGGAAATGACTGTAATTGGATTCTTAGGATCATTTTTATTTTCTTCCATAGTACTCTACATTTTTCCTCAGAAACTCATTACTTTATGACCTTATTTACCACACATAAATCATTTCTTTGTTCTATTGAGACACTTTCCTAGGTGTCTTATTCCACATTTTTTGGAATGATGGAAATTGAGCTTTATTTTCTCCATAGTTTTTGCTACTGTAGCTCTTATCATTCTATACCTTTATTTTATTTTTTGAGTTTGGGAGTTGGTTAATGTATATATTGCTGATCATATTTTTTTAAACCTACATCGACATAAACACGATATCTTTTATGCCCATCAATATTCCATTTAGTTTCTCATTTCCATCATCGTTCCCACCTTGTACATCATGTTCAATGTTACTATTAATTCCTTGGAATCCATCCATTCATTAACACAAGAAGGCATTGTGTGAGTCATAATATCATTTAGAGAATATCATAACACCTTATTTTCAGTATAAAACACCTTAGGATTAACTAAGTTTATTTATTCTAATCTTATATTAAAATCCTTCAAATCGGTTTGTAATGACAATGTGAACTCTCATAAGCATATCCCTTGGGAGTGTTGTAACAAAGAGTGTAGAAAGACCCGTTTTTGTGTACCAGGATATCCTAGGTCAAGCCCAAAACTCCTTGATGGAGTTTTCACTCCTAGGTACATCTATGTCAGATCCACCTCTACCTACTCATATCGAGACAGGGATGTATTTCTTGGAAAATCCACATAATATTTACATTACCAAAAATATTGGATGTTCTTCTATACTAATCCAAAAATTCTATCTTACGGTAGTGTTTTCTACTAAGATTTTTTCTGAATCTGGCTTCCATGGTTTTTACTAAAATTCATCTGATACTAATTGTAATTCCCCGACCATAGTTACCCAAACTAATTTCATTATTAATTATCATTTGCATGATCGCAATAGATCAAGTCTCGAACGACCGATTAGTTTGGTAGCCTTTAAAGTAATAGATACATACATAAGTTTTACATTACATTATCAAATGAAAAACAACAACATTGTGTCTCCTTTGAATACTCTTATATACCTTAGCCTATTCCTGTAGGTCAGTTATAATATACTTCTTTGCATCCTGGGAAAAATAAAACATAAGAATGGGGTGATATCAGATGGTCAGTATATATAAAAATATTGCGGAAACTATCATAAATAGTTATAAATGTTTAAGAAAACATATAAGAATAAAACAAAATCCTTTTAAACATTAATTTCAGCCTAATATGGAAAATAAAAATCAAATAACTCCATTTAATAATTCACATGGATATTCTACTAGTCAAATAATCACATGTAATATCAGTAGCTAATTTCATAATGATGGAAGGCATAATGTTGTACATCATAACCACATAGTCAAGACCTCGTGACAAGACTACAAATAAAATTTTTTCAAGGCCTTGTGCCAGGACACTAGTTTTATCATGAGACCTACTGATGCATCGAGGAGATATATCGGGCTCCACCCATCACTTACTATGTCTAATGTATTCCTCATATGAAAAGGTTGGAACATAATCAAAACATTCGTATTAAAAGTAGCATACAAAATGTCAATATTTTAACCGCAAACTATAAATGGTATAAAAATAGCACATACACAGTCAAACATAACTCATTCAATACAGTATGAAATATTTTATTATAATAAATCAACCTTGATCAAAAATAATTAAGGATATTGACATAAATGAAAATAATCAGTAAAACTATTTGAGAGAAATATCTCGTTTTTCTTGAAAACATTTAAAAGTCTAAATATTTATTAACAAGGAATTTAAAATATATTTTTGAGTCAAAGTGACCCATACCACTTTGAAACTTTTAAAAGGAATTTTAATCATAAAACATTCTTGCCCATATAAATAAATCTTTAAACCATTTTTAAATCATGGACATTAATGAGAAATATTTAGAAGAATAAATCTTTAAAACATTTCAAATGATATTTTAGTTAGAGTTGCTAAAAAATGAGAGACACTTGAATATAAATAATTGAGGTAATAAAAACCTTATAATATCATGAGAATAAAGGGATTCATGATATATTATGTCAATGTATAGTATATACACCATATAAAATTTAATTGGTGCATAACAACAAAGAAATATCAATGTAATGTAAATTGAAATGAAATCCCTTATAAAGACCATATCCTTATGTTAAGGATAAATCAATTACATAATTATGTTAGAAAAATATAAATACACTCAATATGATAGGATATTCAGTATAAATCATTCATAGTACATTCACACATATTCTTGTAAAAATAACACCAATGACATGGATGTTTAACTCAATGAATAGAAATTGAGTTAAGATTACTATTATCAAGTTCATATCGATGACTTGAGAATTTATCAGTGGTGTGATTATGTGTGTAAAAAGTATATCCACACAAAGTGGAGTGTAAATCACTAAATAAATAAATAAATAGGGATTTCACACATAATCTTGGAGTAAAATAATCAATGATGTTTGCGTAAAACCCAATGAGTGGAAATTGAAATTAGAAATTCCATTACCGATTTGGTAACATATGAAACATACACCCCAGGAAAGAAGGATCTTACAATGAAGTTTTAAATACCTATAAATTAAATTATTTTACACAAATAATACAATCAAGGGTAGTACATACACCACAAAAAAAGAAACAGTGGCAAATATAGCATGAATCTCACGGGAATAAAACGTGAGATGAAAACCCCTTACCTTGTACATTTCCTTGGTCGAGGGTATGTTAACCTCTTTTATAATAGTTAAATAATTGTTATTAAAATATAAACTAACCACATACATAAATAGGATATCATATATGATCTTCTAATATTTCTTTGTTAATAATATTTTAGTAGTATCATTGTTTCTAGTGTTAACTGATTAGTTTTACTTTATATGTTTTGTTATGTAATTCATGTTTGTTATGGATAGGATGTATTTGATTAATATCTAGAATTGTATTATGTTCTTAAAAATTATTTTTAATCCCAAAATAAAAATTATTATCGAATGGTTATGATGGGAGATGAATCTCATTGCATTCGTGGAGACGGTAATCTGTACGTACACATGAAGGACAATATAATTCAATTGAAGGTAAAATCATATATAATTGGATGTTATATCGTATATACATAATTATTAACATGTTATATTTATTATTTACATCAACTATATATCATTATTATACCAATCCAAATAATGGAGGGTTGAATAACAACTACACCAGGACGAGGAGACGATAAGCCATACGTACGCAGGTATGGTGACTTTGTCATTCATAGGATGGATAGAATAATGAATATGGTTGTACCATATTTATAATAAAATAAAAGTATTTTTAAGTTACTACAGTTATTATTTTTCTATGGAAACAACAATGAAGGATGAAGTGGAAAACGAATATAACTTTGAAAGAGGTGATGAAATTATTACCTCTTCTTCAGGTGGTTCATTTTTATTTGATCAAAAGGGATCCATATGTTGTGTTTCTTGTCAAAAAAAGGCCTAAAGGATGAATTTAGGGTAGTTTGGAGGATATTTTGGCAGGGTTTGGCTGAGCCAAATGGCTCTGGAGATGTGAAATTAAGAGAAGGGTAAGTTACCTTTTATAAGAGAGGTGAGGATCACTTTAGGAAAAGCTTGAAATATTATTTTAATATAAATTCATTTTCGGTTTTTAATGGATTAAAATGGATTTATTTAGAGGATAATCGGGTTATGGGTATCCAAACACTCAACCACTAGGTTTTAGATAGGTTTAGGTCACTATATTAACCTTATCTTTTAGATTTAACTCTTAGTTAAATAGTTTGACATTAACTAGGTCTTCTTCTATTTTTATATTATATGGTAAATAAACTTACTATAAACTACCAAAAGAACCCAAAGTGGTTAATTAATAAAATATATATCATTATATAAGTCCTTTGGCAGAACCTTAGTTTTTTAAGAATATTATATTATTTAATAAAATATCATTTATTTTAAAAACTCAATTATGTCAATTTTGACACTATTTAGTATTTGGTTTTTGATAAAGTCATTTTTACTTTATTACTTCAAATAAAATTCATTAAATCAACCCTAACATGTCATGTTAACCTAGAAAAGTATTTTAATTCATCAAAAGTCTCAATTTACATTTATTTTAATAATTATAATATCAATTATTTTAATCTTTCATTAATTAGGTAATTACTGCATCATCATTGTGTCATAAATAAATTTACTTATTTAATATCTAAAAATTATAAATAAAATATCATTATGTTTGAAATATTTTTATATTTCTAATAAATATTTTTATTCCAATATATCTTATGAATAATCCTATATTAAAAATGTTTTAGGTATTAAACTTTGAATTTTACTCTTTTAACTCTTCTTTAACTAAAATAATAATAAATGTCCTAATCTAATCCAAGTGGATCAAAAGGATCATATTTTTTTCCTAATGTTGATTTCGGTCAAAATACACTTATCCACTAGAATTAAGACATGTGTTTGGGTAATTATAATATCATTTTTTACCATTAATTACCCTATTTACTTTTAGCTATGGTAAATAAAATTCAAAAGCTACTATTTAGAATTAATTATTTTCATCTTATTGAACAAAATTTTACTTAATGATTTCAACCGTGTTTCTCAGATTTTTGACATTCAATTTACATAAGTGGTAAAATTACGTTTTATGCAAATTTGCAAATGTGCCTAGAAGGTGGGTAAAAGATGGTAAAAAGTTCAATAAAATTTTATACATCTAATCTTATTATAAAATGACTCCAATGAATTAAATTGAATTTATATTGGTATTATGTAACTATTTTGACTTAAAATATATTTAAATAAAATAAATAATTATTTAAAAAAAAGATGGTTTTAAATAATAACGCAATGTTTTTCACTAATCATAAGAAATCGAAATTTTTCATAAAAATACCAAAAAATCACCCTAAGATAATTTTAATATTTAAAATTAAAAAATGATGTCTATTTCACAAAATTAAAAATATAGAAGTTTTATTAATTAATTTAAAAAAATATTCCTGTTGTCAAAACTAGAAAGCAGGTTTTTGAGAAATAAAAACTATTAAAATATTGATATGTGTCTATGTCCAATTTAAATGTAGAATTACTTCCACTGACCAAATTTGTATTAAATGATAAAAATATAATCTAATTATACCTCAAAACCATTCAAATATATAATTTAACCCTATAAATTATTTTTATTAAAAAAGTTTTTATAATTAAAATTTTGTATTTTTTACTATTCATAAAAATATGAAAGTTATCAAAAAACACTAAAAATCTATACAAACTAAAATTTTATGTCCCAATTCTAAATAATAAGTTTATTTCATCAAATTGAATATATAAAAGTGTCAAATATTAGATTTAAAAATGGTTATCCATTAAAAGGCGGTAAAATTGCACTTTTTAAAAAATACTTCTTTTATCTAAAAAATTGAATTTGTTCTTATATTATGTATAAGAAGTACATAATATGGATTTTAAAATTATATGAAGTATATAAAATTCAAAATACAGTTAATACTATTCATAACCTCTTTTTGAACGGCTAGTTTGGTAAGTCGTGGTGTGCTCGAACGCGGTGTTGCGTGTAGTGAAAGCTATTGAATTACATTAAAGAAAATAATATACTATGAAATCATGGGTTGTTACAGTTAATGCTTGATTGGATGTGGGATTTAAGGGTTTTTTAAATTTTCAAATATTTTGAGAATTGATTTTGAGATATAGTGATATATAAAACCATCTGGGTATCACAGATATGCATTTACAATAATAAAGATATCATCTTGGATCCTCTTAGCTCATGGATCCCCCAGACTAACACATTCCATTTGGGACAAGGAGAGTTGGGGATATAACTTTGGGATGTGTAAAAAATATCTGAGTGACCAATGCTCATAGAAATTTATGATGAATTCCTCCTACCCAAGGCTGCATGGGGGGATGTCAAGCGGACACCACCACTAGAATGATCTTTACTAGAGGAAGCTAAGAAATTTTTAAATAAGTTTCCTTATTATATCAGAAATATCAAATTCTAGGAATGGATGTACATCTTGTTGAAACTCATGGTGATTATCTGACTTATCAGACCCTAACAGTGTTCCTCATTATGAAAAATAAAGGAACTTTGGGCACTTAATAGACCAAACTAGAGCAAGGCCAGTATGGATGATGTGGCCATATGATTAACACAAATTTAAAATAATACATTAATATTGTGGGATTATTAGACATGTGGTTCAATTGTTATATGTTTTAATTCTATTATTTATAACATGGGTGTGAGACCCACCTTGTTCGTGATGGTAGTAAAGTTGGTGGATGATAACCTAATGGCAACAAAGTTGGCAGATGAGAACCTGAGGCCTATCAGCTTAGAAATACTTATGTTATATTGGATATAAATATCCATGTTTCATCTATATTGGGATAATTACATGTTTTGTATCTATAGACCATTACAGTTGTTGTATATATGTATAGTAGCATAGTTTAGGGATTATGAACTCCAAAACACAATCAATATTTTGAGGTGTAGATTCAAGACCTATATTTTGTTGGTATCTAATATCCAAGGACTACATATGTATAAGTACACTATTATCAATTCTATAGGTATATACATAGAGTTTGAATTATTCTCACAAAGTGAAGTTATGATAGTAAAAGTCATTGAGGATGGTCATAAGGGGATATGAGCAGTGATCATACATAATGGTCATGTGTGACTATGCCTTGTCATCACAGATTGATTGTGATGTCATATATGAAGTCTAAGAACCTTAGAAATTTTATCATAAATTTAGGTAAATGTTGTGATGTCTTTTAGGGATGGTACTGAGGTTCATAGTAAAAGAAGGTAGGATGAGGATTTAAATTTTTTACTAGATATCTATGTAACTATGTCATTGATGATGAAGGGAAGCCCCGATAAAATCCTGAGGATCTCTTGTGATGAATTTTAAGGATGATAATTAAAAAAATAATACCTACACTGATATGAATATATTCTCTAAATCTACTCATCTTCATTAATTGTTACTTGAAGGATCTGAATTTTAACCCCTCTAAAGATCTCACACAAGCTTCAAAAGTCTTTGGGAGTGTCGATCATCAAATTATGGTTTCTAGCATAGATATCCAATTATTCCTTAAATTTCCTAAAGATCACCACATTAAAGTACCTTCGATCAATTAAGGAGAGCTTGGTCTAGTTGCTTGGATTGAGAGATTATCTCTCTTGGAAGTGGTAGAGGAGAGAAATCAATAATTTATTATGTAGTGAAAACACATCACTAGGAGATCATCTCACTCTCTTTAAAAGTGAGTTTCCAAAATACCTAAAAAGTGTACCTAACCCCCAAATATTTATTACTCACTATAAATCATGTGTTATGACTGATTTACTGTTTCATAAATATCATTTATATTTTTATCAATTTCTTGTAATATAATAAATATATTTCATGATAAAACTAATCAATTAACTTGACTCGTTGATCCTTCATATATTAAAAGAACCTTGAATATTAAAATAATATTCATTCAAATAAAATTTTCCATGTATTTACTTTAATACTTGTAAATAAATTTAATAAATAAATACCAGACTGATTATTCTAAACTCATATAATAATGAATTTATTTATTCTTTGAAAATTTATATCCTCAGACATATCTCAAACCTCATGGTGGGACCCACCATGTATTATACTAATATTCATTAGAATAGGTAATACTTTTGAATACGCAATTGTGTGTGACCCTCTAGGACCTTACCTCGATAGCAGTGAATACCATTCACAAACTAGCAGGAGTGTCTAGAAACTCATTAATGATTCTAAAGAGGTAAGGAGTCTTCATAGAAACTATAACCTTCCTACAAACACAAGTCATGTAATGTAATCCCTTTGTATCATGATGTCTCATAAATTAGGATTCACACTTTCTGTCATTATTCATTCTTGATTTATTATTCATTGACCTTAATGGATTGAATTTCCTTATTCTACCATGAATATGGATTTATCAAAGGTATTATCATCTTAATCAACTGGTACCAATATATCTCTTCCTACTAAAAGTGAATAATCCTTTATTGATTATTCAATCAATACTATACTACAAATAAGACACCCAAAAACAATCTATCTCACTAAAAAATAATTTCCATAGTTTTTCATCAATATAAATGATCAAATAGTATACACTTATAATAATATTAAGTCAAGAGACTGTTACATGTGTTTGCTGATAGGAACTACCATTGACACCTGAAACATGTAGTGTTCCTATTGTAAAGTTATTCCTCTTGAATGTATCTACTCTAGATCACTGAGTTTGAACTTCATGAGAAGATATCCCAGTGTCTATGATCCCCCAGCACCTGATAGTTTAACATCATTTGTGTCTATTTATGATGATGTATCGGGACCATTTGATATTTTTTTATGATTAATGTTATAATATCTCAAGGTTAGGATTATATCCTAGGAACTTTTAAAACCTGTTGATATAAAAAATTATCTATGTTTGTTACCATTTAAATTGTGGATTCAAAAATATAATAACTATTGAGGTAAGTTTACATCATGAAAAACTCAGTGTATGCATGATATAGTAATCGAAAAATATTATTTATTCAGGTCTAGATCATCCACTGTTAAAACACTCCCACTTGTATGGGAGATAAATTAAAAAATGAACCTTGTTATCTCTTACGTAATAAGATCATGTTTCTGCTAAGTTGTATATTTATTCATGGTCCTTCCATGTCTCCACTTCTTAGTTACTCTATTATTTATGACTTCACCTCCTTGAGTAAAACTCCACAGGAGATGATATCATTGATTATATTTCATTTTTCTACTTTCCAAACTTAACATCTTGGATAGTAGTATTGGAATAATTATCATCTTGATTAAACATTACTTACTCAATGTGATTCCAAGAACGGTAAAAAATAATTTTGTATTTCACACTGCTTCTTTAGCAACCTCAAAATCCATAACATACTTAGTACTTGTAGATATGGCTACCACTAGGTTGAATAAACTTTTATTTCTCATTACCTTATCAAAACTATGATATTATATTATATTGATCTATTGAAAGACTATTTTGTGTCCCCTTATAACTAAAATACCATCCTCTCTACATATTAGGTACATATCATTCACACTTCCTCAAGTATAGTTGAATAGTTCTTACTACTTCTTGTGTAGTTCTCCTGGATATAATTGATATTTTACTACTATAAATTATATGATGAAAATATCATATCTAGTACATAGTATGTCGTATGTGATTGATCCATAAAAGTAGCATAATGGATTCAATTTACCTCATTAATCTCCTTCCATGTCCTGTACATGTCATCTTAGAGAGATTTATGACATGTGACATTGGAAACAATTCTCTTCAATTGTTCCAATTTTTATTTTTTAATAACTTGTTAGTATATGTACTATTGACTAGGTCTAATCAACCATTATATCTATCTCAGTAGATCTCATTCCCTATAACTCTAGTTACTACATTAATTCAATCTTTATAGATTTACTTTCATTATGGTCTTAACTAACTGTAAGACCAATTGTAGTTTTCTATATGTTAGCATAATATTTTTCTTTGAAAATAGGTGGCTAAAATCTTGTAAACATATTGAAAAGATTAATTCCTAATTAATATTCTGTGATCGTGTTGCATGCTTTAATCAAAAACTATATTTTAGTAACTTTCACCACTTATTGGAATTTTATAGTGTCACCATCCCATTCTATTTATGTCATATTGACACCTTTCATGATCGATGGTCTTGAAATCGAAAGATCAATATAATTATCATAGAAAGTATCTATGAAAAGTAAAATTCTATCTGATTTGGGATTAATGATTTAGAATTACCAATCAAACCTTATTGGTACAATGATTATACCACCCATGTATAGTCTCACTTGAATACCCACCATAGTATTCAAAATATTAATACCTTTTAATTTGATACATGGAATCCATTATTGAATTTTAATTTATCTAGAAAATTTTATCTAATTTTCATATAATTATTATTTATATAATTACTTATTCTCAATGAATAAAGTATCACTATCCATGGTGAATGTAAAACCATTATCATGGTTTTATTATTTCTACACGGTATGTGTTTTTTGGAACATTCATATTCCATATATCTTGAGGAACTTGTTCATATTCCAACTATATATGCATCTCTAGAATTGACTAAATCCAAGTCAATATTTCACCCACTATCTCAAATAGAGATGTGCACCATTTTATAGAAATATTTTCTATCACTTTACTATAACTATTCATTATATGTATTTAAATAATATCATAATTAACATTAGTATAATAACTATAGATGCAATTTTTGTTTTTCTTGATGCAAGTTTGTTTACATACTGACAAAATTATTTCATCTAGATGCATTTAATTATGACAAAATGGATTTATATCATATTATTACTCATATGATATCCATTTCTCACTATAGTTGGTATATAGTTATGAAATTACACCACAATATACAAATAATGTCTCAAAATATAATCAAAGTTTCTACAACATATTAGTTTCAACATTGATACACTTTTTATTAACATCATGAATCTAATGTGTATAAAGAAATGTGCATCTAGGAATGTATCCATGATAAAATTGAATGATTATTGTTTTAATTTAAGACTCAACACCAATATTATTTACTAACATCATGTGTAAAAGGTAATGTGCAATTAGGAATTACTCTATGATATTTTATAATGATCAATGAATGCTTGGTCAATATAGTCTTTGTAAAACCATCTCAAGGAAACTCATACATTATAACCATGCATATACCAAACTTAGCTTATATATTCCATAAAATTCTTAAATGAATATTATTAAGTATATCAATTTACCTATGGCTTAATATTAGAATATTTGATGATCTCTAGTTGAACTAATTCCAAAAACATTATGGAATACCTTTATTTTTAATGGTTTCTTTGTCTAAAAACTAAATAATTACATGTGTCAAAAATAAATGTGGTCCTAAACTCTAAATATCCTAAAAATATACTGTTTATATCCTTAAAAACTATTTAGCTTTTCTTGAAAAAGAATTATCTTTCCACTACTGGGTATTAAATTTTTACATTTTATATTCATCATGTGGTTACAAGGATTCAAGTAATAATGAACTAGTTTTTGAGTATTATAAAACAAAAAACATTAATTTCTTAATGTAATAATGTCTCCTTTTCCCACCATAATAGATAAATATTTTGGTGATAGTTAAAAAAATCAACTAGAATAAATAATCTTAGCAATTATAAGTTTTGTGATTTTCATCGATGACTTAGGAACCACCCTTTCTTAGCCACTTAGAGAACACACCTTATTTCTTGCAATGTTTCTTTAATTAATTGGTTACTATATTCAAATAAAAATATATGATAGTCGTATTTTATTCAATACCCAATATGTATAATAGAAAAATTACTTACAATGATGAATATACCTAAAGAAGAAGAGACTACTTTCTTCTTTGATTTAGCTCATTTAATTTAAACTTTCAGAAATATTTCAAGATATGTATATAGAATAACCTTTTTTATGATGAAAACCCACTATTTTTTATAGATTTGGTGAATATTACTTTGGTACACACTTCACACTGTACTTTGTTTCTTGTATTTCAACTTTTTCACCACATGAACTAAAGATTAATCTTTCTTTAGGTTCTTATATACTTCAAAAACCTTACTCAAAAGGTAATGAAGTTATTTATCTATACAGCTAATTTTGTAATATTAAATTAAACTGAATTAAATGGGTAAAAATTATGTAAGAAATTGATTTATTGAAAGATCATGATCCACCTTCCAATTTACAAATAACGAGTTTCAACATTACCTTATTCATATATTGCTTCAATCTCTCCTCACAAGTCACTCAGAGATGTGAAAACATGTGAAACCATCCACATCCAAATATTTTATCATCAACTCATATCATATGTTGATGATATAATTATGATGTAAACATAAAATTCATAACACATGAGTTTCCTATAAACATTTTTTTCACCCTCGCTTTTTGGTATGGATTAACAATTATTAGTGACTCTAGAACCTTGAATTTATGATCTCATAGTAACATGCACAAGCACCTGTAATATTCTTTGAAACTCATACCAATGAGGACATGTTATTTGTACATTAATAATCATAGTGTGTTTTTTATATTACATGACATTTTTTTAAGAAAAAAATCTGGTAGATTATTACTTTTATCTTGCTAACTGATTATACATTACCGATTAATTAAATCATTAAATGTATTTAACTATTTTATCAAAATCTAGTATCCCACAGTACTTGACTCAGAATAATCTATATATTTAGTATTCTAGTGTAAAGGATACTTTAAAACACTCCTTATAGTCTACAATCTTTGGTTATTCCACTACTTGGATAGCTCTATGGTAGGAACTAAGCTAGCCAACCACATTAACTCTTGGGTCCTTAATCCATTAAGTGAAATCTTAACATCTAAAATCATTAAATTAATTTACCAAATTCTTACCTCTGAATAAGAAAATAGCTAGATTTTTATATATTTTTTCTATCATATTTAATTCATTCAACCAATCTCTTTCAAAAGAACTGCATGTTATTATGAGGCGCCCTCAGCTAGGGCTGACGAGAACCTCGTATGCCCGGTTTTGTTCAAATTAAAAGGATGGAAGGTGTTTGTGGGTTAATATTTCTTTTATGGGTTTTAACTATTTATCAAATAATGAAATTATTTTCTATCTAAACAAGCACATAATATATGATCACACTCACAATTAACTATGTAATAAATATAAAAATATTCACCTTGTTATGAATTGATTTAATTTATGAATTTTAGATTATTATTATATCTGATCATGTTAGATTTAAAATGCATAAAACAATAATAAATAATGAATAAATTAAATAAAATATCAGATCGATCTGGAACATTTATTATTTTTTGATCTATTTAAACTCAATGAACTAACCAAAACATAAGGGTATAATAACTGAGTCAGTTCATGGCTCATATCATAGCTCACTCCTTGGTCCAATGTTTCCACCCCTTTTCTGGGATACTTCCATGTATTGGCATGGTCTATATATTATAGTATATTCATCATAGGAAATAAATACTTGCACACAGGTGAAGAGGTTTCAGGAGTACAAAAAATAGATAAATCACTTTTATTTGGTAACAATGGTCCTTATATATATTAAATGAGAAAAACTAACAATGTGAAAACCATATAATTTAAATAATTAATTACATGAATCACCCGTAATTAAAATAATTAAATAAATAAATAAAATCTCACACATACATTGGTTTTTCATTCTCAAGATCAGTCATTACACAACATTAAATGTGTAATAAAAATTAATTTTGAAAAAAAATTTATGTCGAAGGTGTTATTTGAATTAAAATAATTCTGATAAAAAATTTAATTCATATAAAATTATCACTTGGTGCCAATATTAATTTGTAAATATATATTTCAAAATTTTAACTCATTTTGATATATATATATATATATATATATAATTGTTTTCCTGGACCCTGCATAGGGCCAAAAATTATTACCTGGGTTTTGGGTCATAACATAACTAATAAAGGTCCGGGTAAGTCAAGCAAGGCCTAACCCACCTCTACATAAATCAGGTTAACCTACCCCCAACATGTTTTGGGATAGGTATGACCAAACTTGAGGATGAATAGGGGGAAACAATCACAACAGGACAACTAGCATGTGAGAGATCTAGAATGGTGGACAATGATGCTGGTTAGGGAACTGATTGATAGGGAAAGTGTAGTGAGAGGTGGTAGAGGACGGTTGATGCATGCCTGACATAGGGAATGAAAAAATAAATTTTTATTTTCCTAATGTAGCACAAAGGATGAATAGGGTCATCTAACTTGAGGATCATCATAGTCAGTTCAATCACTAATTTCTAATTCACCTAATTTAATTCTTTTAAGTTTTTATATTATTTATAAAAATGATGGTTTCTGGTTTTTTTCAAAATATTAAATTAAAATAATGAAATGCGTATTTGAAATCTAAATGAAGATTCTGAAAAAATGAAATTAGGGAAGAAATGTCTTGGTCCTAGAGTTGTCTATATGGGTTCTTTCATTATATATTTGTTGTTTAAACTCGATATGATAATTCATTTTATGAGACCTCATTAATGAATACATTCCTTTGATTTATTTATTATTTGATTTTATCAATCCTTCAACACACCAAACCTCACCTCCCATAGTATTCAAATTGGATAACACCTCAATTGATAATGAAATTCCTAAAATACCTAGCTTTATCGTATGTCGTTTCAACCCTTAAGGTAACCCCATCTTTTCTATATAAAAGTTATTCCTTAGATTAGGGGGGAAATATAATTAATCTAAGAAAATAAATGTAATTGTAAATAATTCTACATCCACTAAAAATATAATAAAACCATTTTGAATTGAAGCACAATAAAAAAGAACGCTGTGAAACCTCCCCCAGGGACAAGCCTCGAGTTAGTCACTTGCCATTGCCAAGTGAAAAGATATCACAATATAAATATGTAAGAGAGAGAGAATGATATAATTATATTAGGTTTCGAATAGAAATATGTATGGAAGATTAAAGGGAAATATTTTAATTAAATTATCAGTGCATGTTACATTGTAAAAGAAAACTATAATAAAAAAATGAAAGCAAATAGAAATCATAAATAATTATTTTTTTTATACAAAACTTCCCTCACCAATAAATATACTCTTCACTCCACACCTAGCCTATTATTTATAGGAATATAATAGGATTATCTGTGTTATAATGGTACATTAATAGGTTTCGGGGAATATTGAGTTTTCAACCATTGAAATTTCAGTTTCATAATTTTGTTTTCAAAATATTACACATTTTACCCCTTTATCTTGGCCAAATCAGCTCTAGTTGTATTCTAGAAAGTTATTCCAAATTATTTTTCATATTTTACCACCACATTTAATCTCCATCCACCATATTTAAGAAGAATTAATATCCAAATTACTTGAAGATTTTATTCTTGATGAATGTTTTTTAAATATTCATTTAATGTTTAGTGTCCAATGGCTATATTAATGAGTTAATAACTCCTTGAAATTTAATTTAGAAACAAATAAATGAGTACTATTTCTAATAAAACTAGAATCACCTCAATTAGATGTGTGTGTCATGATTTATTTCTCATTTATGGAGGTGGTATCTACTCTTTCCTTGAGAAAAGTTTCCAATTTATTGATTTTTTGGGCCTTTATATGTTATAATTAGCTCTTGGTTTAGAAGAGAAATTTAAAGGCCACGATCATGGAATCCTAAAAAATAATCACAATAATTGGATCAATATATTAAAATTTATGATCAAAATACCAAAGTGAATAAAATCTGTCAAAATTCTAGAATTAAGAAATTTTTACATTTTAGCCCAAAACACACCATAAATACCAAACTAGTGTAAATACAATCAAATAGATAAATTTTAAGGGTTTAAATAATTAAAATACATATAAAATGATTAAAATGTTATCTATCATTTCCCCCACACTTAAACCATGTTTTTCTAAAACATTAAATCTCAACATTAAAAATTAGAGGGCACAAATACTATGATTATTCAAATTTAAAGGAAATAAAATTAAACATTAATCAATGTAAAATAAAATTATCAAATGTCACATAAAATATAAATTCAGTTTCCAATTTTTCAAATAAAAAATAAAATCATGTGTTTTACTTTTCTCCTCTGAAAAATGATGGAACTTCTCCTTTCATTCATTTAGGCTTCTCAATTTATTATTATTAAACATGTCAAATCATGATCTACCACTCCTTTGAATATTTTCTCTCATCACTTGTGATAAAATTCAATAATATTTATGTTCATATCATGAGAACATGAGTCTTATCGATATTCTTATAAGGGAACTACTTTATTAGCTTTTTAAATACAAAATTTTCATAAATAATGAGGTATTTTATTAAAGGCTCAAATGTGTATTAGGATTATGGTTGGTAGGAATTGAAGTTTGAAAATTAAGTCTCAAATAAGAAGTTTTATATCCTAAATTATAGTTCATGATATCAAAAATTAAATCTCAATAAAATTCTCCCCTTCAAAGTAGAAAATATCATTTCCCCCAAAACTCAAAGTCAAGATTCTGATTAAATAAAGCCTAATGAATGATTCTTACACCATCTGGAATATTGGTTACTTCTTTTATACTTTTTCCCTTATCCACTAAACCTTTTTAATTTTATTTTTATTTTTTAAAATTAATGATTAGAATAAACCTCACATCCAACACATAACCACATATGATAAAAATCATATGTCCAATAATGGTGATTTTTTGTTGTCTCAAATCACAACCCATTTTTCTATTTTTCTTTTTTTATTTTTTTCCTTTTTTTAATTAAAGATTGTAAAATTATGAAGTATCATTAATTATTCAAAAACCGTAATTTATTCCCACAATAACCACCTATAGACTTTTTTCCTTACAATGTAAATCATCTCTTCCACCATGATTCCATTTACCCCCACACTTCAACTTTAAAACATCATGAAAATATAGAGAGGAGGGTAATAATAGATACGAATGTATTGAAACATGGCTCATCCTTAACAAGTTCATTCATGGTTTCTACGGTTTAAAAAGGTATTTATGTAAAGGTGTTATTTTAAGAAAATGGGCTTTTAAAAATATTCTTGAATCATTTTAAATGTGTCTTTTCACAGTCATAACTTTGACAAGTTCAAATTAAATTTATAGTTGGTGAAATGTCCCAATATCACTCAATAAATATTCTCATGAATAAAATATAAATTAATTGGTCTATAAATCTTTTCATCAATAAGAATTATAACAACAAAAAAACACTCAATGAATACTAAATAATAAAAAATCAGTTCACATGAATTTCCAAAATTTAAAGGATTTAAAATGATAGGAAAATTTCATTTACAATAATAAATTAATTTACTTAAATCATGATTCCACATTTTAATATCCATACTTCACTTTAATAATTCAATCCTCCATTTTACTCATTCAATTTTATTAGCATTGAAATATAAAACATGGAATTATAGGATTTTTAAGATACTCATGTATCCTAGATAAGTCAAGTAAAGAAATAATTCAAGTGTGGGAATGAAATTTCCCAGTTTTAGTCTCATAACATGTTTTTTGGGAAAAAATAGAGAGTTTAAAAAATAAAAATTATAAGTGAACTTACTTTTGAAATAAATCTTTATCCCTCTTCCTCCAATGTTTTCAGGATTCCATATTTCATTATGGTCCTAAACAAGTAAATAAATAAATTATGTACAAGGATAATGTCATTAAATATTAAAAATAATAAGAGCGAGTGGGATCCATGATAGAATAATCCTAATAAAGAAATTGAAATTTAAGTTCTTATAAATCAAATAAAAGGATAATACTTGGTATTATTCCCCATGTGGGCCCTGAATTTTTACTACCTTCATATGGAAGTACCGTCTATTATCCATAATTTTATGGTGGGTGAATCTTCTTGGATTTGAACCAAAACATGTGAATTCTCCCAGAATTCGTTTCATTGTTCTTTTTTAGAATAATTCAATGTATATATTACATTAAATCATCCCCATTCACAATGTGATAAAACTTTCATTATAGGGGTAGGATTAAGTATGGAAGCTCCTTATCCTTAGTTGCTACATGTGCTATATCTTCTTCAGAATATAGTGGTTTCTCCAGATTTTCTATATGAAAATAATAATCATAGGGAGATTCAAAATTTAAACTTTATTAATCAAAAATATTCTCCCTTTCAAAATTATCAGCCTCCATATTGATTTCCTCAAGCTTAGCTACTTGAATTTCATCATGGTATTCCTCTAATGTATGTTCATTAAAATCATAGATCCCCATGTGTTCCTCAATAGGTGCATGTTATTTTTCATCATGTTCCTCTAAATAAAATAAATGATTGACCAAATCAATAAATTCAAATAATTTAGGAGTGATACTAAAATCATGTGGAATAAAATTATAAAATAAAGAGTTCATAGAAAGATAATCTCCCTGAGTTGGTTCTAGTTCAATATTTATTTCATTTATGACTTCCTATTGGATTCATATGGTTTCAAGTAAAGGTAGGTAGTTAGGATCCTCCACCTCAAGTTTAACCTTAACTGCTTGGATGTCCTCATTAAAATCATGAAAGACTAATGGAACTTCCTTCTTCACCTTGAATCTTTGCAAGTTAATCCAGAGTTGATCGATCAAATGCATCAAATATTTTAGGTGATATGTCTTTCTTCATACCTCTTTACTTTTGCTTGAACATTATCATAAGAGAATCATCTATTCAATGGATTTTCTCCTTCGTATATTTTTTTTCTTTTTCTTACACTTATGAGTAATTATTCCATGAATTAAAAAAATTATCATTTCAAAACATCATGGAAAAGATTTTTTTGTTTGTTTCAAATAAAAACAAAGAAAATTTATCTAAAATATTAAAATATAAAAAGTGATCTAAATACATCTTAGATACCCAAAAAAAGAACCATTTTTTGAGCACACCTATTATACAGATTGTAAAAAGGAATTTTTATTTTCCTAATACAACAAAGAGGCTAACCAGGTTCATCTCACTTGAGGAGAATTGCAAACAGTTAAATCAATAATTTATAATTTACCTAATACAATTATTTTTAGTGTTTATATTATTTATGAAAATAATGGTTTGGGGGTTTTATAAAACATGAAATTAAAATAATTCAATATAGGATTGAAATATAAATACAGATGTAAACATAATGAAATTAGTGAAGAAATGTCTTTATCCTTGTGTTGGATGCATTGGTTCTTTCAATATTTATTTATTATTTAGATTCAATCTGATAATTCATTTTATTAAACCAAATTAATTAATTAAATTTCATTTATTTATTTTCTATTTTATTTTATCATGCCTTTGGAACACCAATCCACACCTCCTCCAATAGTTATATAGGACAATGCCTCAATTAAGAATGCAATTCCTAAATGATTCGGCTCTACCTTATGTCGTTTAATCCCTTAAGGAAACCCTAGCTCCACTGTATGAAGGGTTTTACTAAGATAAGGGAGTTAAAAGTAATTAATTAAAGAAAATAAATGGAATTGTAAATAATGTAGTGGTGTATGACTTCCACACATCTTTAATACTCCTAAATCCACCACAAATTTAATAAAAACATGTTTAATTAAAGAAAAAATAACAATGAATGGTGCAAAACCTCCCCCAAGGTCAAGCCTCAAGTTAGTCACTTTCCATTTCAAAGTGAAAAAAGATCATGATGGAAAGATGGAAGAAATAGAGAATGAGATTAGAGTTGGAAGGGAAAGAGGGATAAAAGATTAAATGGAAACACATTAATTAAAATATTAATTCATGTTACATGGGAAAAGAAAACTAAAATAAAAAAAGAAAAGAAAAGATAAATCCTAAAGTAGTATTTGTCATCCATATATTTCCTTTACAATTGATATCCTCTTAAATCCACCCCTAGATTCTTATTTATAGTAATTTGAGAGGCTTCATAATTTCATAATTCTCCACTGATGGGTTTCGGGACATATTAAGTTTTTAACTATTGATATTTTAGTACTCGAATTTTTTCTTAAAACTATTATGCATGGTACCCCCGAGTTTCTACCGAATCAAAAAAAATATTCTGTAAAGTTGTTTGAAATTATTTTTTAAGTTAGACCTCCAAATTTCATATCTATATTCCATGTTTAGAAGAAGTAATATCCCAATTACTTTGAGATTTTATTTTGTATGAATGTTTCCTAAATCTTCATTCAATGTCTAGCATTCAATAGAAACCTTAATGGGTTAATAACTCTTTTAAATTTAATGGGGAAACTTAAAGACAAGTCCTTTTTACAACACAACTAAAATAATTTCAATTGGAGGTGTGTGTCTTAATTTATTCATCGTTTAGAAATTTGGGGCCCACTCTATCCTCCAGAACAGTTTTCAAATTGATTTTTTTGTGCCTCTATATGTTCATATTAGCTCTTGGTTTAGAAGAGAAAGTTGAAAGACATAAATCCTGAAATCCTAAAAAAGGAATTATATAAAAAAGATCAATATTTTAAAACTTATGATCAAAATCCCAAAGTGAATAAAATATTTCAAAATTAAATATTTATGAAATTTTCACATTTTAGCCTAAAAGCACCATAAATCCAAAACTGATGTAAATATGTTTAGATTAATAAATTGTGTGGGTTTAAATAATTAAAATACATATAAATAATAATTAAAATATTATCTCTATCAACGGTGCATGTGGAGACTTGATGGGGGGAGGGGAAGGTTAGAATAGATATGGTCGATATCGGGCGTGACGAGGGAGGACTGTTAAAGGGTGGCACAACTGGGGTTGCTGGTGTGGTCATTTGATGGTGGTGGATTCTGAACTCGGCATAAGGGATTTGACCAGTGGTTGAAAATAGAGGATAATGGTGTCTACAACTGGCTAAGGTAGTGGTGATAGGTTTTTGGGTGAGGAACTAGTGGAGGATATTCTCTAGATTACAAGGATATAAGTAGCACATTGTGGGGATCAAAAAATGAGGTGCAGTGGCCATGCGACAAGAGGACTGGCACTAGACTTGGAAAGTTGGAAGGGGATTAGTAGTGGTCCTCAAAGTAGCATGATGGTGTATCTTGGAATCCAATCTATGAAGAGGACCATTTTTATTTTTTATAATAAAATACTATTATTATTTCTTTTCTTATATTTTGTGTATCCACCCACCTTCCATTAGAAAAAAAATTATGTTATTTTAACTTGTGTGGCATCCACCCACCTCCCATCTTAATTTTTATTTTTATATTATTTTTTTTGTCATTATTTATCATTTTTTCAATACTAGTTCCCTTAGTCTTTTATTAAAATTATAAAAACATTCCACAAATACATGGAATAATTTACCTAATTTGAATTCATTATTTTTCCCAACGGAAATCCAATCAATATTTGATTTCACTTAAAAATCTCACTGAAGATTTCTTTCATGTAAAAATTTTAAAATATAAAATATACATATGTACTTAAAAATTTAAAACCCACTAACCCAATTTTAATCCATTTGAAATATTTGGATGGACACAACATGGCCATCCAATATTGGATTGAAACATTGTTTGGGATGTTGGGACCGTGGTGATTCCCTCTATAATAAGTTATTAAAAATTCTATTTTTATTTATCCAAAAAACATCACAGGATCACTCTAATATCAATTTAAGGTAATAGGGTGTGTAGTAGAAGCATATTGGTTGGGGATTAAAAAACTTTCATTAGTGATCAATGTAACTACATCATCAAGGAAAAAAAGAAGCCCTGGTAAAATCCTAAGGATCCAGCATGATGAATTTTAAACAAGAAAAATGAAATGAAGAATACCCCATTTTATCTGAATTGACACTCAAAATATGCTCTTCTTTGTTGATTTTTTCTTGATTAATCCAAATTATACCCCCTATATAACATACACACATACTTTAAAAGTATTCAGAACCATTGATCATTGAATTTCAGGTGCTAGCATGGATATTCGACAACGCCTTTGAGGTTCTGAAGATCACCACATTGATGTACCTTCGATTCGTGAAGGAGAACCCGGTCTCATTACATTGAATGGGAGGTTCTTTCTCTAAGAAGTGATATAGGAGAGACATGATCTCATGTATTATGTAGTGAATATTCATCACCATGAGAGCCTCTTCCTCCCTTTTATAGTGATTTTACAAAATCTTTGAAAATGGGTCTGGAACCCCAAATATTTTTACTCATTATAAATGAACTCTTATGAATACTTTACTGATTCATAAATATCATTTTAGTTTCTATAAGTTTCATATAATATAATATATATATATATATATTACATGATAAAACCAATCCATTAACTTGAATCACCATTCTCGAAAATATTAAATGAATCTTGCATATTAAAATAATATTCCCTCGTATAATATTTTCCATGGATTTAAATTAATAATTATAAATAAATTAATAAATAAATTCAATACTAATTATTATAAACACAGATAATAATGAATTTATTTATTCTTTGGTGATCATATATCCTCGGACATATCCCAGACCCCATGGTAGGGTTTACCATGTCCTATACTTCTATTCATCAAAATAGGGATGAATTTTGAATACTATATTGTATGTGACCCTCTAGGATATTATCTCAATAGCATTGGATATTATTCACTAACCAAAATTGGAGTATAGCAACCCATCTTGGCTCCTAAAGAGATAAGGAGTAGTCATATGAAAGAGAATATTCCTAAGAACACACGTCATGTAATATAATATCTTTGTCTGGTGATATCTCATAAAGAAGGATCCACACATTGTGTTAGTATCCTTTATTTCTTTATTATTCATTGACCTTATTGGATAGACCTATATTCTTCTACCATGGCCATGGATTTAGTAAAGTTACAACCATCCTAATCAACTGGGCCCATGATATCTCTTCCTATTGGATGTTGAAAAATCCTTTCTTAATTATTCAATAAATGTAATAATACCAATGGTTTACCCAACTCAAGCTACCTCACTTGGAATTCATTTCCATAGTTGTGATCTTATATCAAAGTATATGATTTTGACATTATTTTTTTCAAGGATAAATTATTATGAAGATGCACTTTGGATATCTTAGAGTGTCATAGAAATTTAAAAGTAGTAAATCAATATAGTTAAAGGGATCTAAGTTGCATACCTATACACAAACAAGTACAGTGCAGATCCTTTCCTTTTAGTATAAAGGCACAGGGATCTATGAAACACATCTATGCATCAAGAAACAGCACAGGTCCTGCCTGTGTAGCCTAATGTGTATCACCCTATGTCATACCCTTATGCATCCGACTTACGCAGTAATATAATTTTTTCACCTCAACGTGGAAGAGATTCATTGTGAAGCTATGTCAAAGACCAATGTGAACAACCTATTTTCGACCATCCCCCTCCTTTTCTAACTGAAAAAAAAATTTGGAAGAACTCCTAAATCTCCCATTGCATAGCTCCCTCACCCAGGTCCCCCAAATTTTCTCAATTATCTCTCTAAAACACAAGATAAGAGAGAATTAGATGGGATGATCAAGATCAAAGTCCTTTCAGAGTTTTAGATACAAAACATATGATTAAGTACTCTCCTTCCATAAGGATAAGTCATCTATGCCAGGTCCTTTACTTAAGAAAAGACCTTAGTGGGATGCTTCCAAGGACATCAAGGGACACCTAGGGTGCTTAAATTAAAATCTCACCCATGTTTTGTTGTCCATACTCTATTTCCCAAGGCATATCAACCTCTCACAGGCTTTTCCTTCCTTTGTTAATCATTTTTTCAGTTCCTCCTTGGACCTGCGTAGTACACCTACGTGGTACACCTATGCATCATACCTATGTGGAATACCTTCATGGACCTCATACGTAAGACATATTTGAAGGCCTATTCTAATCCACTCATGGAGGGACCTTTACTTCCTTGTATACCTTGTATAAAAGGCACCAAGTGGAAACCTCTACCAAAACCTCTTCAATTCCCAATCCTTTGGGAAAGACACGTTAGCGTGTCTCCCATTTGGGTTTATATTTCTACTGTCAGAGGATTCCAACATTTGTCTTATAAGGGAGTCAGAATCCTTGGAGTGTTTATATGTATGTATATCTATAATCACATGAATCCTTACCTTGGATACAGTGTTGGTAAGTTACCAGTTTATAGGATTAGATTTCGGGATATGTTCCACCATTCTCATCTCTAAGACACGAAACCTCAGTTCCCTAATAGGGAAGGTATGGTTCAGATTATAATTTACTTTTGACATAGGGAATGATATCCTCCTTCCACTATGGGACCAATTATAGGGAATCCCCTATGGATTAAGACCCTATCCCTTCGGGCCAAACCCAATAACCTTTAGTTTCATTTCACATTGAATGGCTCATTACTCTGTTCCCTCATCCACTATCACCATGGATTCTTTCACCATAGCCCCGACCTCTTCCATTATAAAAGAAGAAATTATATGGTTTGTTGAATCTTTCACATACCCTTATTTCTCACACCAATAATGACTCATTTGGAATTAGATATTTTTTATGATTACAACATTCGTACAATCCACCTCACTTCATGAACTATGAGAACTCGGATTCCCACCATAATTGGGATACGTAGGATGCCTTCACCCAGGTCCCGAGCTCAATGGACATTATATTCAAGATTATAACCCTAATTCCCTTAATATAGGCATCCTCCTTAAGAGTAATCCCTAAATTAAGTCCCCATTTAATCTCCATGAGTTAATATATATCTCATGGACCTTGTTACAAGGACATATTATTTTGGATTAGGTCCCAACCTATTTCTCTAAAAGAGATATACTCCCCTGTGAGAATTATCAAACTATGTGGGATTTGATTCATATCCAAGTGGGATATGTAAGAAGCCCCCTTGTGGTTCAAACCAAACATTCCAAATCAACCATGTTCTTTCTAGGCTACATTCCCATCAGGGACTAATATAACTTGGAAACTCATATCCTTTCCAGGTTCCTTGGGCTACTTTGGAATAATTCCCACACCAAACTTTAACTAGGAACCTTCTTCCAAGATTTCCTTACCACATGAAATTAAACTTTATAGTTATTCCCTTATCACATGACCGTAAAAGTTATGATGTGTCCCATTAAGAAGCACCTAACTACAAGGGTTCTGATTCATTTCACTACGATACGTAGGTAGCCCATCTATGGGTATGATCCCAACATCAAAACAACTTTGGTCTCCCTGGGTGATGATAAATTCTAGAGTGCCCCATTGAGTGGATTAAAAACCAGCATTGTCATAATAATGACCAAATAATCTCTAAGTAGTATGTGAGAGGATACCATTGATGGATAACCTTGAATACATATAGATATCTCTATTGATGAAGAACCTCAAACACATATAGATGATTCTAAATTCCATACATACTAAATAATTTTTTTTCAAATTTACAGAGAAAATTACATTATGCTTGGTAAAATAATAAAGATTCATGAACATATCTTAAATATATAAGAGAATCCTGAATTTAGAAATAATTTCCCCTAAAAGGGTTTGATGAGCCTAACCTCCCATCATCTCGACCAATGTGAGTTCATCAGAGTTGTCAGTCAAAATACCTAACAAATATTTTCCTCTGAAAATAAATTCCCCTTTATATACAAAATTGTTGGATGTTTCCAGTTCCATAAATAAATCCAATGGAAACCATCTATAAGCAGTGATTCCTAACCATAACTCAAATTCTGGGGGAAATAAAAATATGGTGAAACCGATGTGAATCCTAAACCATGTTGATAGGTTACCTGATATATTAGACCCCAATTAATTGATAAATGAGATCCAGAAAAGGGAATCTAGCATGCATGTGTTCATATAAAAGGTACTGATTTTCTAGAGTTTATTGTTTTTATTTGTCATATATATGCGAACTTTATTTCTAAGAACTCCCTTTATTCTAAATGGCTTCCTTAAAGTTTTCCTCTATGAATTCCCCAGCTGCAACTCAAGATGAATCCTAATCTGCTCGAAGGACATCATCACCAACATAGAATCTTTAATACTGGGTCTCCAATGCATTGGTCTGAGAGTACCATCAACATGGTACTATCTAAACCTTGGACGCTTCTTGACAGGCCCTCCAAATCAAGAATAACCCTTGGTCACCTTGTCAATGATGACCAGTGGTCCAGAAGCAGACGGTGTCAACCACTGTCTTCAACTATTTTGGGAGTTTATACCCATAATGAAATCCCCAATAGATCCCCTATTCTAGGGAGGTTGACTAAGAGGCCACCCATGGCCTCATCCTGAAGACACATAGGTCCTTCCTAAAAGATCCATCCAACAATCACTACCACTGATACCATGCAGCAGAAAACCCTTAAAATGATGAGGGTGTTCTTTTTGGCTATCCGTCCTCGGTCCTTCATACTCAGGAACACAAGATGAACCATCGAGGACAATAGCCAGCTAACCGGGAGTAGGTTCCTACCATTTCCCCCTTTAGAGAAGTACACCAACCCAGTTTAGTGGGAAATAGCGAATGGGAACATACACCCATCTTCCTTAATTCCGCTAGCCAGCAGACTCATCTGGTGTCACCCAACCAAGATATCCATTCAAATATGGATGATTACCATGATAAGAAACATAAAAATACTTAAAATCTATCAACCATTCGGTATAATCGTCTATCTTCATTCAAGGAAGCATTCCAACCAAATTTGGTGGAAAACTATAAGTTGTAACATACACCTGTCTACACTCACTAAGCCTACCAGCATTCTCATCTGAAAACACTTGGAGAATTCATTTGGAAATATCTAATGAAAAACCTGGGATAGAATCAAGTATCTACCCCCACACATGAGTATTATCTGTATCCACTAATTATAAAGGTAGTATAAGAGTAGGTACATACACCTACTCTAAATAAATAATGGACGTATATTCTCATTCCAGCTGCTAAAGTCACCAAAAAAATTTTGGAAATTGTGAAAGGGCATACACAAATTCTTTCATATATCCTAGAATCTCTCTAGAATATCATAAAAGAAAATTCAGCATTACCAGAGGTATGGACACATAATTATGTCCCCATACCTAGGATTACTCATCAGAATATCATCCTGGACCAGATACACACCCATGTTTTAGTCTAGGAGGGTTATAGGGAATACTCCCTCATATCATATGAACAACCATATCAGTCACATACAAACATTATAATTATAGATAATCGACATGTTTTGAAAACTAATCTGAAGCAGTAACATAAACCTACTCATGATAACCACATTTCCTAGAAAGTTTCCCTAACTATGTGTAAGAGAGCATCTAGAAGAAGTCTCACTAGGCACAATTGGGGAATAAAGAGTAAATTAGTGACATGAATCCTCTTAATGTTGGATTTATTGAAGACCTCAGACATTTATCTATTTCAACTCAAGATCTTACCCTCCCATTACCAAATTGTGGGAGTAGTAGTGGTAATTCTGAAGTTCCTCATCATACACTTCATCTTGGAATCTGATTCATGGAAATTTGGTCAATCTCAAGAACATATATCTTGGTGAGATACATGGTAACCCTCCATGTGGCTAGAAGACCAAGTAAAAATAGGATTTATCCCTTGTTGTAATCCACCATGGTGGTTTTCCCCATGATGGCATCCACTATAAAAGTTCTCTCCACGGTAGTGTTTCGCATTGTTAAGAAAATTATTCATCTAACAATGTAGTGATGAGAAAGCCCTTGTATCTCGAGTCACATAAAAACATAAGGCTAGTCATGTTTGATGCCTTTTTATTAGTAGGTGAAATACCTTCTCAACCAAAAGACCACCCAAGGCAAATGTTGTTCTCCAAACCCCCTTTAGGTCATTTTCCTTCTAATACAGCAGAGGAAACATAAACTAATCCCATTTATTGTGATAAATTAATCCGAAAGTGTCCACTCTAGTCAAACCAAGTTGAGAAACCTCTAACAAAATATGAAGAGGATATGTTGAATATGAGAAAATAACTAGATACAGGTGAAATACCAATCATGTTATAGCCTTTGGAATCCATTCAATACAACATTTCAGAGTTTTTAGTGGGAGATTGTATTCATGATATCTACCTCAACATATGGAAGACTCTTCATCATCTGAAAGATAAAGTATTACCATATGATGAATATCAAAATCATCAAGGTAATATAATGGTTGCATCACCAAATTGTTTTGGCATCTCTTCAAGTTTCCCAAAATCCAAATATCAAGAAGTAACAAGATTCCCTTCAACATGCATGCCTCAATGAGTTAAAGAGGTTATTACAATTGATCGTAGAAACCCCGTCTAGTGTTCATATCAGAGGATGGGGTGCACATAGATCATTGCATTTTAATTCACTCAAAAACCAAAAAATCCCTTTAAAAGTGGTCTTATGAAATGTTATTTCCTCAGGCCATCTACAATAAAAAAAATCATGATCGAAGAGATGCTCAGAAAGAGCATGCCTCGATTGGTTTTCACCAAAGTTATCCCCAAAGATATCAAGCTATTGATATGCTTATGCATCAGCATTTGAAAACATCGAGTAGGCTTCCCACATAGTGGATGTCATCCATCATATTGAACAAATGTATGAAATAAAATAATGGTCTTCCGAAAAAGGTGATTTTGGTGGGTGTTGTATAATGCACTTAGCCAATGTTCAAACCCGAATTCATAAAATTAGAAGAGAAGTTGCACTGCTATCAGCCATAGTAGTTTAGAAATCACTCTAGACCATAGGTCTAGGGGATTTTAAGCCAACCTTCAGATTCAACAAACAGATCCCGAAGGGTTGAGGAAGAATAATAGGAACATCCCCAGCCTGTAAGGATAGGGTATTTTTCACATCCACAATCCCCTCCTCAGAAAAAGTCAGTTTTCTATCGATTAGGGAAGAATCCACAAAGTGAACATGCAATTGAACTATTAAAGGATTCCATTTAGATTAATTTATGTCAAATAGTCCCTAAAAACCAACAAATAGGAGAATGAAGTCTCATGGATGAAGAAGAAGAAGGTGATCTTACAAAGATACTGATAGAATTTCATCAATTCATTATGCATCAGTAAATGTCATTTCTTCCATTATGGAAGATCCTCTAGAAAATGAGAATGGTTTGAGGGAGTTAGATGATGAAGTTATTATTCATGATTTGGTACACACTAGAGAAAATAAAGGATGTGTGCTTACCTGAAATTAGAGGATTACCCAAAATCTAGGTATTCCCTTGAATAATTAACTTCCATCTCTTCGAAAGGAACCTAATAAGGGGAAAGGTAAAGGTTAGATCATGTCTCACTTTTACACTAAATAATTTCAATCTCTTTTTCTTGAAGTAAGATTTTCTTAGTAACAGTAATAGACAAAGTATTTGAGAAGACTTAATGTGGAGTTACTCTGAACCACATTCCTGCCAAACATGCTCCACAAAAAAACCCTCAACTTGCACTTCCTGTAGGAGCTCCCCAGAAAAGAGGGTTTGTTTCAAATACTAATGTGAATAATGAATTACATCCATTAGGTACACAACCATAACGGGTTCAAGAACATCCTTACAGGATTATCCCCATTAGTTATCCAAGAAAAATAGCAGCAGTGCCATTTCCAGTAGTCTTGCTAGCCACTGCATCTGTTCAGGCTTCAGCTGTTGCACCTGTTCAAGTCTTGGATCATTCTGATGTTTCCAAATTTCTTATGAATAAAATTGAGTCAATAAAAACATGATTAGAAGATATGAAAGAATTTTGTGCATCAGTACAACCAGCAAAGAAGGCTTATCCCGAATGGGTAGATCCAATTCATCCCCCACCAAACTTAGTGAATACCACATTTAAAATCTTTAACAGTTCAAAATATCATGTGTAGAACTTGATGAATTTTGTATCTCGTTCTGATCCAGTGATAAGTCCCGTAAAAAACAAGAAGCAGTAAATCTCAGATGTTTTGTGAAATCACTATAGGGGATGGACTTTTCTGGTATACAAGTTTTCAGTCACAATCAATTATAGTATTGGAAGACCTCTGTCAGAAATTTCTTTTCCAATTCATATCAACATTGTAGAAGACAATAGTTTTTGATCTTATGAACTGAAAACATAGGAATAATGAATGAGTTTCATATTTCATTTCTCAATGGAAAATACTAACATATTTCTTAAACCTGCCACTCCCTCAAGAATAGTTACTGCCAATTTGTGTAGAAAATATTTATTATCAGTTGTGCAGACCATTAATCCCAATGAAATATGTAGGAGGATTTAGAGGCCTTTCTTCAATCTCCCAAAAAGTGGATAATTACATCCCGAAAACCCAAGCTAAGTCTAATGAAATATCATTAGATCGGGAAGAATCATAGGAAAAGTAGAGGCTTCCACAGTTACACTCAAGAAAGCACTTGTACATACTTATACTTAAAATCCCTCATCATGCCATAGGGCTCCTCCTCATGAGTGTCATAGAAAATTACCACCTCATCAACATGATCAAAAATATCAAATGAAAAAATAGTTTGAGGAGTTAAAGAACAAAGTATACACTTTTCAAAATGAACAAGTTCTTAGTTAATTCATTTCATCCTTGTAAAAAACTTAGTCTAGTTACCAAGGCCCCCGAAATCAAAAAAACAAGGATATGAGGACCTCCTAATCTATTATCCTTTCTATAAAATGTTGGGACACCCAATTAAATAGTGTTTTGTTTTCAAATATTTCTTGTAAAAGATAGTGGACTCGGGACAAGTGAAACTAAAAATTTCATCATCCCAAGTAGCATGTCTTACTGTTACTAATCCAGAGGAAGAAGGAAGATAACTGAAATTCAAAAGCATGAATAATAATTAGTTTTATGATTGGATGGTTAGGAAAATGATCAATAAAAATCATGACATTCTACAAACATAGTTGAAACAACCTACTATGCCTCCTTTCACTTCTATTGCAACCAATACATCTTCATCAAAAGTTCAGTCCACCAAAAGACAATCCTAAAGAAGGCAACATGGTCAAATGGATAATGAACAATTAGAATATGATGTGCTCATGTTAAGGACAAATTTTTCCTTGAATTTATCATATTTCATGCCATATCTCTCAAATGTAGGGACACATCATCACCAAACGACACAACAATAATTGATCTATCAGACAAAATTCTCATAAGATATGGACTTGATCTTCGGTTCCATTAACATTATCTACTTAATGGACCCCAATGAAAATTATTATTCTGAATATGAACCTGATTTTTTTTTTACTTGATTAGTGAACTAGGGGAAGAAGTCATCAAATTTGTGGATATAACAGAATATGTGGGTATTATAGAAGCCACTATTTTAATTATACCCTTGATTGAACCGTTTATGCAGCAAAAACTTGTGGGATAGCCCTTCAGCGGGCTCAACAAGAAAAAGGGAATTATCCCACACATGGCAGTGTCGGCCCGAACATGATTTTCTTGGAAGAATTATTAGAGTTTATATCACCAGTTTCTCGATAGGTTAGTAGACTTAGTTAGCCTAATCCACCAAGAGAAGAAATATTTATAGGTTCCACCCTGACACATGGAACATCGGCATCATGAGCATCAACATCCAAGGCACCTACAAAATCGCATCTTCATACTGGAAAATGCAGAGCTTTGGACTATAAGTATGACATTTTGAAGCAACTAGACCATGTACCAGTGAAGTCATCAATCCTAGATGCTTTAAATCTATCAAAAGAACTTTGGTAAGAACTTATTGAGGTTTTTTCAAGTCCCGCAGAGTTTAAAACCAAGGTTTCTTCTAATGAGGTATACCATATAGAGAATAATCCCACATAATTTCATGAAGTTATATCTTTCATGGACCAAGATTAAGATGATTTTCATTTCATGGATACATTAGGGACTTATATTTATCTGTAAGGGTTAATGATATAGACATCTAATGTGCCTTCATTGATAATGTCTTAGGATTCAACCTCATTCCCATCCATACACTTCGTCGGTTGGGTCTCACTGAATCTGACCTATCTCCCTCCACTCTAATGTTGTAAGGTTGTGAAAAGAATTAAAAATAACCTCTAGGTGAGATTAAACTCAGAACTCAGTTTGGAGATCTTGTATCTAATTCAGATTTAATGGTTGTCTAGTAGGACATTATGACAACCCTGCTTTTTAATACAACTTAAACATTATTTATTGCAAAAAACTTCACTTGATACAACAAAGAAGATCTAGAGGTTTAGTGCCTTTGGGGCTTAGGATCATTACATAAAAAACTTAAAACATGAAATACAACATCTTTATTGAAAACTTCCTTTACATGACCACTACATTCCCTCGTACTTTGCATTGCATGGGATAACCTGAGGACATGCATAAGAAAAGGGTGAGCTATAAAGCCCAGTAAGTGAGTACACATGGAATAACATGAGGAGTAAAATACATGTTAGACAATAGGAATATCAATATATCATAAAAGAAACATGAACATAAAGGCATGATAATCATGACAATCATAACATGGAAATGTGACAACAACACTTAACATGGAATTAACATGAGCCAAGTCTCATTGCATATAGAGCATGAGTAAATCCTCATTGCACATAAATCACGAGTAAAACCTCATTGAACTTGAATTAGCATGAATCAACACTCATTGCACATGACGTATCATGATACTATACTTTACCCAATGCATTGGAGCGCTATAAGGGTGCACCCTTCTTAAACATTTCATTTCATGCATAAGTGTGCCACATGGATCATAAAACATGGATTCATAAAACATAATCATTTATTCCATGATAAAGGAATGTGGAATTAATACATGAAACTTTACAATCAATAACTAAATGTTCATAAAGGTGAATACCCTTGATGGAGAAATGGGCATGGTATTCACTACACAATGACATTGGCTTAGAAAATCGGTGCGATTTCAGCAGCGTAATGGCGTGACATAAGAATTCATAAAAACTGTTGATGAGAGAGAAAGAGGTTCCTCATCATATTTACATGTAATGGAAAGTAATGAGTTCATATAGATACATGTCCCAACAATTTTAATGGAATTTAGATTCATGATACAAAAGTATTTCTTGAATGTAAAAGAGGAGAGAGAAGTTCCTTTCGGAATTTCGGCATAGTAACAAGTGTACATGGGAGGCATTTAATGAGAGGGAAAGGGTTCTCCCATCATTAAAACATAAAGAGGGAAGTATGAGGGAGGTGAGAAACCATACCCCAACATTCATAATTGAAATTAAAAGGGAAAATCAACTTAAAGAAAATTGGACAAAAATGAGAAAGGAAGAAAAACCCTTACTTGGAAGTGTGCTTCCAAAGGCTAGAGAGAGGCTTTTGAGAGGCTTCTTGGGAGCTTGGGGCACCTTGGGAGGATTACAGAGAGAGTAGGGCAGAGGTTGGACGAACTCCAAGGGATTTTAGTGAGGAGGAAGTGAGAACCTGGGTGGGTTTATATAGGAAAGGTGAGGGAATTCTTTATTATTTAGGTTTGGGTCCCCTTACATTAAATTAATCCAAAGCACAAACCATCCCATGGTTTTTGCCCATGGTTTTTTTCAAAGGGAACAGGAAAAAAATATTTTATAAGGCCCAAGTCCGAACTTCTTAAAATAATAAGGTTTCTTATGTGGAGGTGAGTCACACTCCCATAGAAATTAATTTAAAAAGGCAAAGTGTTGAATATGTCTTGAGGGGTCCATTAATGCTTTGAAAAGTAAGTAAAACAAACCCAAAATCACATTATTTTAATGATAAAACATATATTGGCCGAAAATAAGGATTATGGTATTTTATTACACCACCATTGGGTCATTATGATGTCATAAAACACATTATATATTTAAACGGTATTTAATTTTTACCCAAAAATTTGATTGTCTCAGAAAATTATGAAAAATTCACCGTTTGATAATTTCGACGTCCTGATTCCAGAAATGAAATTTATTTTATATAAAAAAAATTCTAAATATGTTAATTTTTACTTTTAAAATAAAAACCAACATTTATCGAAAATTCACGGGTTTTGACAGAAATGGCTTTCAAACCTTAATATAAAATTTTAATTGCATTCATAAAATTATAGAATCATTTATATTTAATAAAAAATAATTTAATATTATTATTATTATTTTATTAAAATATTATTTAATTCAAAAATCCCTTAATTTAATAAAATAGATTTCGTAATTAAATAATAACTAAAAACATCATTTGTACTTTAAAAACTATTTACAATGTATCAAAAATGACTAGAAATTATATTCATTATTATATAAAAAAATAATGTACATGAACATAGTACTACTTATTTTTTACATAACCCCTTAAAACAGCCGCATATGACCTATGGGTAAGGTGTGCGACGGTGACAGACTCTTGGGGTGGCTCAGATAACATCACTCGAGTGGTAATCTCTATCAACTTCAACTTTTCCTGTAGACGGCCCCGTTTGAGCTTGACATGGTGAAGCTCAGCTTGATCATGGTCAAGGGTGAAGCCCAAGGATGCCACCTCTTTTCCGAGTTCTGACAAATGGGCTTCATATGGGGAATTCTACTGGATGAGGCCATCACTTCTTTTGTCTGAGTAAATTGGATTTGTTAAGGTCCTATATTTATACTAATCATGTGATCACTGTTCAACGACTATATTAACAACGGTCAAAAATCTTAACATAAAACCAAATAATTTGACATCTTATAAAAACATTTTATATAAAGAGACATTTAATAAGATCAATAGGGATTTTCCATTAATGAAACTTTGGGTCGTTACAATATTCCTCCCTTAAGAAATTTCTCCCTCGAAATTTTACTTTTCCCACACAAAAACAAATGTGGGTAACTCAGCTTCATCATATCCTCTGATTCCCAAGTCGTTTCATCAAACTTGTGGTTTCTCCACAACACCTTAACAAGGGGCGTTGTCTTATTTAGTAGAACTTTTTCTCTACGATCTAAGATCTTCACTGGTTTCTCCTCATAAGAAAGATCATCTTCCAATTGTACCACCTCAAATGAGAGTACATGTGAAGGGTCCAGTATGTACTTCCTTAAGAGGGATACATGAAAGACATCATGCACCATGGCCATGGTAAGTGTAAGTGCTAGTCGATAGGCCACAACCCCAACACGATCAAGAATCTCGAAGGGGCTGATGTACCTTGGACTTAACTTCCCTTTCTTTCCAAACCTCATGACCTTTTCCATGGAGATATGCGTAGATACACCATGTCTCCAGCTTTAAACTCAAGGTCTCGTCGATGATTATCTTCATAACTCTTCTGTCGACTCTGGGATGCCTTGATATGATGCTGAATGGTTTTCACCTTCTCCACCATTTCTTCGACCATTTCTGGTCCAAGCAGCTTACGTTCACAGACCTCATCCCAACATGGTAGTGTTCTGCACCTTTTCCCATACAGGGCTTCATATGGTGCCATTTGGATGCTTGAGTGGAAACTGTTATTATAAGAGAACTCAACCAGAGGAAGATGTTGATCCCATCCTCCTTTAAATTCCATTGAGCACGCTCTCAACATATCCTCAAGTGTTTGGATAGTCCGCTCGGATTGGCCATCAGTTTGAGGATGATAGGCCGTACTAAAGTTCAGTTCAGTATTCAGAGCATGTTGAAGACTCTTCCAAAACTTAGAGGTGAATCTTGGATCTCGGTCAGACACAATAGATAGTGGTAATCCATGAAAACTTACCACTTCCCTGATATATATCAGTGCCAGTTGATCCAAAGAGAAATCCTCTCGAATAGAAATGAAGTGTGAAGTCTTTGTAAGACGATCCACAACAACCCAGATTGCATTGTTTCTTTTGGATGTCCTTGGAAGTCCGGTGACAAAGTCCTTGGTGATGTTCTCCCATTTCCATTCTGGTATGGGAAATGGTTGCATCATCCCCTTAGACTTCTTCCTCTCTGCCTTCACTTGCTGACACACCAGGCATTTTGATGTATATTCAGCGATCTCCTTCTTCATATTATCCCACCAAAAGTTTTCTTGAAGATCTCGATACATCTTTGTGCTCCCTAGGTGAATAGAAAAATTTGAACTATGTGCATCGTCCAAAAGTTCCTTATTCAACTCCGGACTTGATGGAACACATAGTATTTTCCCAAACCGAACAATTCCTTCTTCATTAACATTAAACTTCGAGGATTTCTCTTTTTCGATAGCTCCCACTTTTTCCTTAATTCCCACATCATCCTTTTGATCATCCTTTAACCTTTCCAAAAGAGATGGTTGAGAAATAATTTGTGAAAGGATTGATGATGTTCCCTTATTTATGATTCCCACGTCCATCTTCATCAAGTCTAAGAAGATTGTATCCTTCTCAATTCTCAACATTGATAGAATTGTTGGGTCCTTTCTACATAGGGCATCTACCACCTTGTTCGCTTTCCCGGGGTGGTAATGTATTGAACAGTCATAATCCTTGATGAGCTCTATCCATCTTCTCTGGCGCATATTAAGCTCTTTCTGTGTGAATATATATTTAAGACTCTTGTGGTCAGTATATATCTCACATTTCTCTCCATAGAGAAAATGACACCAGATTTTCAAGGCAAAGATCACAGCCACCAACTCCAAATCATGTGTTGGATAGTTTCACTCATGGATTTTCAACTGCCTTGAGGCATAGGATATCACTTTATCATTCTACATCAGAACATAGCCTTAGCCCTTCTTTGAAGCATCACTGAATACCACAAAAGTTCCCCACTTATGGGTAAAGTGAGCACGGGTGCAGTGATAAGCCTCTTTTTCAACTCCGTGAAGCTTTTTTGCATTCATCACTCCAAGAAAAATTTAATCCCTTTCGATTTATCTTGGTAAGAGGGTTGGAAAATCGTGAGAAATTTCTCACAAATCGTCGATAATATCCAGCTAACCCCAAGAAGCTACAGATATCCATTACTGATGTTGGCCTCGGCCATCCCTCAATTGCATCTGTTTTGGAGGGGTCCACATATATCTCATTGCTTGTGATGATATGGACCAAGAATGATACCTCCTTCAACCCGAACTCAAACTTTCTGTACTTTTCATAGAGCTTATCCTTGCGCAAAGTCTCTAGTACAGTTTTTAAATGCTCCTCATGATCCTCCTTGCTTTTGGAGTATATTACAATATCATCTAAAAAGACTACCACAAATTTGTCAAGGTAATCTCTAAAGACTCTATTCATCAAGTCCATGAATAATTCTGGAGCATTGGTGAGTCCAAAACGCATTACTATGAATTCATAGTGCCTGTATCTTGTACGAAAAGAAGTCTTTGGGACATCTTCCTTCTTCACCCTTACTTGATAATATCCCGACCACAAGTCCACCTTGGAGAAGTATTGTGCTCCATGAAACTAATCAAACAAGTCATCGGTTCTTGGGAGAGGATACTTGTTCTTTATCGTGATTTTGTTAAGTTCATGATAATTGATGCAAAGCCACATTGACCCATCTTTCTTCTTGACGAAGAGGACTGGTGCACCCCATGGTGAAGCACTTGGGCGTATAAACCCTTTATCCAAATTCTCTTATAGTTGTTTCTTTATCTCTTCAATCTCTAAAATAGCCATTCTATATGGAGTCTTGGATATTGGTAGCACCCCAGGTATAAGTTCAATTGAGAACTCAACATCTCTTCTTGGAGGAAGACCAGGAAGTTCCTCGGGAAACACTTCAGCGAATTCCCTCACAATAGGCATTTCATCAAGGATGGTTTCTTCCTTGGACTCAATCATCTGAGCCAGATATGCATGCTCATAAGGCAGTAATATCCATACTTGAGATGATGGAGCTAAAGGAGTTTCATCTTCCTCCTGACACTTATAAATAATCGGGGGTCGATTCTCTATATGGAGTCTGATTTCCCTCTCCCGACAATTTATGTTGGCTCAATATAAGGAAATCCAATCCATGCCATGAATTGCATCAAATTCCACCAGAGGGAGTATGACGAGGTTCTCCAGGAAATTCAATCCACAGATTATAACAGGGGAGGACTTATACTCAAGGGATGCAATGATTTCCCCATTTTCCGTACTCACCGAAATCTTTACTTCCATGATTTGTGGTGGTGATGGGATTGTTCTACTAAACTTTCGAGATATAAAAGAATGAGTAGAACCTGAATTAAAAAGTACGTTCACTATTCTTGAATGAATAACTAGCGTACCTATCACCACTTTGTTTTCGGGGTTCACTTCGGCAGAAGTGATGGAAAAAGCTCTTCCTTGCTGTCTTGGAGGTTGTTGGTTGCCTCCGATAACCCTTGGATCAGGGCACTGATTTTCAAAATGACTCAGTTCTTTGAAATTGTAGCATTGAACAATGCATTTAGGTTTTAATGGAGCATTCCTCTCCTCTGTCGTAGCCACGGGTCCTTCTTGCCAACAGTTAACAGCTAGGTTCCCTTCTCTTCCACACCTGAAGCATTTTCTCGTCCCCTTAAGGCAATTTCCAGGGTGCTTCTTTCTGCACTTTTGGCAAATGGGGTGCTGGATCTTCTTAGCACTGTTGGATTTATCCATCGGGCCACCAGCATTGAAGTCCACCTTACGCTTCTTGTCCCCATGATAACCCTGTGATTCCCTGATCTCCATTTCAACCTTGAGGGAACATCAGACAATTTCCTCATAGCTGTCGAAGTCACGTATCACTAATGCTTTCTACAGGCTAAGCTTCAACCCACCAAAGAAGCGATCAACCTTGCATTCGGGGGTAATGAAAAAACTGGAAGCGTATCGTGCAAGACTCGTGAAGTTTTCCTCGTACGCTCCAACAGATTCTTCATCTTTTTTCTTGAGGGAAAGGAAGTCCCTTTCCATCTTAAGAAGGAGGGTGCGCGGAAAATATTTATCGAAAAACATCTTCCGGAAATCCTTCCACTCTAATTCCTCAATCTCCTCCTTAGGCTTCATATTTTTGATCAATTTCCACCATTGATCAGCTTCACCCTCCATACGATAAGCCACTAGGAAAACCTTATCTTGTTCAGAACATTGGAGGATGGAGAATATCTTTTCAATGGAGTTGATCCATTGTTCAGCGATCGTGGGATCGGATGATCCCCTAAAAGTAGGAGGCCTTTGTCTCCTGAAGATCTCGATAGCAACTTGTTCTTTATTAGGGGGGGGGGGTTGAACGTTCCTCTTGACCCGTGTTTCTATTCAAAACTTGAGTTAGCTGAGAGATAAGTGTGACAAAGTTTGTGATTCCTGCTCCCATTGGATTTGGCATCTCATTAGTACATTCATCACATTGATCTTCACAACGGTTGTTAGCCCGAGTCCTCCTATTACCGGCCATTGGCTGGAATAAAAGGAAAGTTAGGGGTAACACATAAAGGGTAATACAAATACAAAAGATCATGACTTATATATAAACATCCATTTCCTTAACTCATGAGTCTATAGGCTTCAATCTAGGCTTTTCATGATCTACTTTCTAACATATATTCTTAGGGGCATGTTTTTTAATTCCCTTAATAAGGGTTCATACTAAGCTTGTGAATTTATCAAAACATATCCACCGGAGGTTTCATAACCAAGAGTGCAGCAAGGCCTGTTGTCGTGCACCAGTTCTCGTTCAAGTCTAGCTCAAAGCAGTGTTTTCAGGTTTTACCCCTAGGATACATCTGTGCCAGATCCGCCTCTACCTGATCGTATCCAGACAGGGATGTATTTGTTTGATAAACCACTTACTCAGCACTTACCAAAACTTAGGGATGTTTTTATTATACTTAGTCTTGTATCTAAGGCTTTACTAGGGTTTCCTAATCCCAAAAATAACTAAACCTATCCTCTGATACCAACTATGACAACCCTTCTTTCTATTACAACTAAAACATGATTTATTACATAAAACATCACTTGATAAAAAAAAGAATATCGAGAGGTTTAGTGTCTCTGGGGCTTAGGATCATTACATAAAAAACATAAAACATGAAATACAACATCTTTATTGAAAACTTTCATTACATGACCACTACATTCCCTCGTAATTAGCATTGTATGGGATAACCTGAGGATATGCATAAGAAAAGGGTGATCTATAAAGCCCATTAAGGGAGTAAAAATGGAATAACATGAGAAGTAAAATACATGTTAGCCAATATGCATATCAATAGGGCATAAAAGAAACATGAACATAAAGGCATGATAAATCATGACAATCATAACATGGAAATGTGGCAACAACACTTAACATGGAATTAGCATGAGCCAAGGCTTATTGCACATGGAGCATGAGTAAATCCTCATTGCACATAAAGCACGAGTAAACCCTCATTGCACTTGAATTATCATGAGTCAACACTCATTCCACATGATTTATCATGATACTATACTTTACCCAATGCATTGGAGCGCTATAAGGGCACACCCTTCTTAAACATTTCATTTCATGCATAAGTGTGCCACATGGATCATAAAACATGGATTCATAAAACATAACCATTTATTCCATGATAAAGGAATGTGGAATTAATACATGAAACTTTACAATAAATAAGTAAATGTGCATAAAGGTGAATACCCTTGATGGATAAATGGGCATGGTATTCACTACACAATGACATTGGCTTAGAAAATCGGTGCGATTTCGGCAGCGTAATGGCATGACATAAGAATTCATAAAAACGGTTGATGAGAGAGAAAGGGTTTACTCATCATATTTACATGTAATGGACAGTAATTAGGTCATATAGATACATGTCCCAACAATTTTAATGGAATTTAGATTAATGATACAAAATTATTGCTTGAATGTAAAAGATGAGAGAGAAGTTCCTTTCAGAATTTCGGCATAGTAACAGGTGTACATGGGAGGCATTTAATGAGAGAGAAAGGGGTCTCAAGTCATTCAAACATAAATATGGGAGTATTAGGAGGTGCGAAAACATACCCCAATATTCATAATTGAAATTAAAAGGGCAAAACAACTTAAAGAAAATTGGACAAAAATGAGAAAGGAAGAAAAAACCCTTACTTGGAAGTGTGCTTCCAAAGGCTAGAGAGAGGCTTGTGAGAGGCTTCGTGGGAGATTGGGGAACCTTGGGAGGATTATAGAGAGAGTAGGTAAGAGTTTGGACGAAATCCAATGGATTTTAGTCAGGAGGAAGTGGGATCTTGGGTGGGTTTATATAGGAAAGGTGAGGCAATTCTTTATTATTTAGGTTTGGGTCCCCTTTCATTAAATTAATCCAAACCACAAACCATCCCATGGTTTTTGCCCATGTTTTTTGGAAAAGGGAAGAGGAAAAAAATATTTTATAAGGACCAAGTCCTAGCTTCTTAAAATAATAAGGTTTCTTATGTGAAGGTGAGTCACACTCCCATGGAAATTAATTTAAAAAGGCAATGTTTTGAATATGTCTTGAGGGGTCCATTAATGCTTTTAAAAGTAAGTCAAACAAACCCAAAATCACATTATTTTAATGATAAAACATATATTAGCCGAACATAAGGATTATTGTATTTTATTACATCACCATTGGGTCATTATGATGTCATAAAAACATTATATATTTAAATGGTATTTAATTTTTACCCAAAAATTTGACTATCTCAGAAAATTATGAAAAATTCACTATTGGATAATTTCGACATCCTGATTCAAGAAATGACAATTATTTTATCTAAAAAAAGTTCTAAATATGTTAATTTTTACTTTTAAAATAAATTCCAACATTTATCGAAAATTCACGGGTTTTGACAGAAATGGCTTTCACACCTTAATATAAAATTTTAATTGCATTCATAAAATTATAAGATAAATTATATTTAATAAAAATTAATTTAATAATATTATTATTATTTTATTAAAATATTATTTAATTCAAAAATACCTTAATTTAATAAAATATATTTCTTAATTAAATAATAACTAAAAACACCATATGTACTTTACAAACTATTTACAATGTATCAAAAATGACTAGAAATTATAATAATTATTATATACAAAAATAATGTACATGAACATAGTACTAATTATTTGTTACATAACCCCTTAAAACAGCCGCATAAGACCTAAGGGTAAGGTGTGCGATGGTGACAGACTCTTGGGGTGGCTCGGATAACATCGCTCGAGTGGTAATCTCTATCAACTTCCACTTTTCCCGTAGACGGTCCCATTTCGATCTTGACATGGTGAAGCTCAGCTTGGTCTTGGTCAAGGGAGATGCCAATGGATGCCACCTCTTTTCCGAGCTCCGACAAATGGCATTCATATGGGAAATTCTACTGGATGAGGCCATCACTTCTTTTGTCTGAGTAAATTGGTTTTGTTAAGGTCCTATATTTATGGTAATCATGTGATCACTGTTCAACGACTATATTAACAACGGTGAAAAATCTTAACATAAAACCAAAAAGTTGACATCTTATAAAAAAAAATTATATAAAGAGACATTTAATAAGATCAAGAGGGATTTCCCATTAATGAAACTTTGGGTCGTTACAGACGTAGCTTTCAACATTGTTCTTGGAAGGCCTTGGCTAAATCAACATGAGTCCATTCCTTCATCATAACACCAATGCCTCAAGTATTGCTTCAATGGTTAAATTGGGACATTTCACAGTGACAAGGCCCCATTAAAAACTTTTGAATCTCTGTATATTGAGGTAAGGCTCTATCACACAAAGGGAACATGGTCTGTGTAAAAAGATATAACAAGAATCAATTATCCAAATGGTCTAGAAAAGATCCCAACTAACCCATTCAAGAATATCAGTGTAGATTATGTACTTATTATATATCAAAATGAAAGGATAGTCCCAAATCCAAGCACTCATTCAGTGTATTGTATAATTTCAGTAGTGGAAATTGATCCAGATAGCACAGAAGAAGTTGTTTATTTACTAAAAGGTGGTGAAAGCTTAAATGGAGATGTCTTCATTCCATCCACCAAACTTCAACTAATCTTTGATTCATCATCTAGGCTAGAAGAATTAGTTTTTTTAATATAGGAAGATCGGGAAACTCATTAGTAACCCATCATTTTCCCTTCAATACTTCAGGAAGACCCTTCATCATCAATAAGGTTAGAAATGGACACCTCTTATTTATGATGTTCAAATACCAACTCCTCACCTAGAATTAAAATTCATACTTCATCACATAACCTTCATGTAGAAATAGAATAAGTGACATGTGATGAAGATAAAGACGAAGAATACCTCAGGGATTCTACTCCAGTATTTAAGGATGGCATCTTCACTATTATAGATGAGCTCAGAAAAATAAATTTGGGTATAGTGGAAGATCCACACCCTTCTCTAATTAGTAAGGTCAAGACTTATGAAGATAAATATGTGTATACTTAATTTTTAAATTGAAACAAAGATGTGTTTTCTTGGAAATATAAAAAAATAATAGGCCTTGATCTTGACATGGACACTCATCATTTTGGTTTTCCAGAAGAGCATTGGGGATTTAAGTAGGCTGCAAGAAGAACACAGCTAACTCATGCCTCCAAAATTGAGGTTGAATTGGACAAGCTTATCAAAGATGAATTTATTTGGGAGTCTTAATATCCCAAACATCTGTAAAATATTGTCCCTATGAAAAATAAGAATGAGAAAATTGGGGCTTTCATTGATTTCTGATATCTCAACTGGCATTTTCCCAAATATGACTCTCCATTTCCAATCATAGAACTTTTGATTGACACAACTGGTAGCTACGAAGCTCTTTACTTCATGGATGGTCAATCTAGGTATAAAAATGTACAAATGGACATAGAAGATGAATAATCTACAGCTTTTGGAGACCCTCAAGGAATTTTTTTCTACTAAGTAATTCCTTTTGTCTTGAAGAATAATTGTGTGACATATTAACATGAAATGCACCACATTTTCAAACCTTTCTTGGGTAACTTCATTGAATGTTATGTGGATGATTTATTAGTTAAGTACAAACAATTTTCTCATCATTTGGCTGATCTAGAGACTATATTTCGCAATATTTAGAAATATAATTTTAAGATTAACCCCTTTAAATTTTCTTTTGGGGTAACATCGAGAAAATTTCTCAGTTTTATTTTACTCTATCAAGGAATTGAAGTCAATATCGAGAAGAATAAGGATATCCTTATCATGTCACCTCCTCGAAACTTGGAATATTTGAGAGGACTTCAAGGACACATGGCTAATATCTGGTGTTTCATAGCCAATTTAGAAGGCAAGTGTTTTCCCTTCACCAAATTTATGAAGAAAGGGGTCACATGTAAATGGACCAATGTATGAAAAGAAACATTTGATACCCTGGATAAATATCACTTGATACCACCAGTATTGATGTCACCTATTGAAGGAAGGCTGGTTATTCTTTATGTGGCAGCCTTGGAGTGATCATTGGGCACCTAACTTGCACAAAATAATAATGACGGAAATGAAAACAACCTTTAATATCTCAATCAAACCATTCTCAATGAAGAGAATCGATATTAAAATATTAAGAAAAGATACACACTATTAATATTTGCAGTTCAGAAATTGAGACACTACTTGTAGCCTCATGAGGTCCACTTGGAATCTCACAATATCCTACTCAAATTTATCCTTAGTCATCCAATGCTTACAGGATATCTGGCACAGTGGGTGGTTATTCTACAGTAGTTTGATATATAGTTTGTGCCTTAGAAAGTAGTAAAAGTTCAATATTTAGCGGACTTCCTTACTGAGCACCCATCTAAAGAATAGATATCATTGAATACAGAATTTCTTGATAAATAAATATTCTATATTCAAGAAAGTCCTTGAATATGGGAAATGTATTTTGATGGTGCTTCTATAAGTCCAACAGTGAAGAGAATGTAAAACCCTAAATTCAACAATGTTGGCTTAGGAATTGTACTTATCTTCCCAGAGAAGGTAGTGTTTCCATATTCCTTTATATTGTCAAAAGGTAGTATGGATAACAAGGCCGAATATAAAGCTCTCATTGTAGGTCTACAGTTAATACTCTAAGTACCAGTGGATTATCTGAAGGTGAAAGGTGATTCATAATTAGTAATCAGAAAAATAATGGCGATTACACCATTATAAAGGAAGGAATAATTTCCCAGTGTGATTATGTTTGATGGTTAATGGAAGAATTTCCCTCAGATCCAACATTGTCTTATATCCTATGGTAACAAAACGCCTAATATGGTGCATTGTAAAATGCATCCACAACCTTGGAAGATCCAAATCGGGATGAAACAATCATTAACATTACTCATCGTCGAGTGGTTTCACCTTTTTCCAAATCATAACTGAGGAAATAAATTAAATTAGTCCCATTTCTAATCCATATGGTCATACAATGGGATGGATGACACCCATCATGTAATGTCTCCAAAATGAGGAACTTCCACCATATATAATTAAAAGAGAACAGCTCCAGCAATGAGCGGTTAATTTCACTCTTTATGGTGGCCTAGATCACCAAAAAAATCATTTATAGATTAGGAATCGATGAAATTATTCTCAGATGCATTGATGGGGAAGAAATTTTCGCTATCAAGAAATAAGTACAAGTATGAGCCTGTGGTACTCACCAGTCTAAGCATAGGATTTCTGATCAAATATTAAGGCTTGGATACTTTTGGACTTCAATGATGCAAGATTACACAGATTTCTCTAAGAAGTTTCATCCTTTAAATATGCAAGCCAACTTCATTCATCAACCCCAAGAATTGATACATACAGCTAAATAATCCTGGTCATTTGGTATATGGGGAATGGATGTATTAGGACCCTCTCCTCCATATACAGCTAAGTAGTTCAAGTATATTCTTACTACTACTGATTTCTTCTCCAAATGGGATGAGGAAAAACCTCTCAAGGAATTCAGGGACAAAAGTAATGTTAGATTTTTCAAAACTAATATCATCACCAAATTTGGTGTCCCTCATAACATATTTATAGACAATGGAACCAACTTATGTTTTTCTAAGTTAAAGAAGCTATATTAGGAGCACAATATCAAATCCAATCATTCATATCGCTACCATGAAGTGTATAATGGAGAAATAGAGGATTTTAATGAGACCCTATCAAATATACTCTAAATGATGGTGGATAAATATTAAAAGTCTTGTCCTGATAATATCTTACATGCTTTGTGAGATTATCGGACTACTAATCATACTGTAGAACATTTAACCCCGTATTCATTGGTGTACAGGATGGAAGCAGTTCTTCCCCTTGTAGTTCAATTGCCTTCACTCCATTTTTCCATCTGTGACCAATTATCTATAGATGAACAGGATCAAAAGTGATTTTATGATATAGAATGATTATATGAAAAGTGATTTCAGTCCTTGCATCAACTGGAAGTTTATAAGAACAAAATATCATGATCTTTTAACAAGAAATTTCACCGCCTCTCATTTCTTCAAGGAGAATTAGTATTAGTCCTCAAGACTCCAATGATACCAGGAAAGAAGCCTCCAAATCTTGAGCCAAAGTGGTAAGGACCATATTCCATACATAAGGTCAACTACAATGGAGATTATTCCATAATTTCAATGTATGGATAACTTATTACACTCTAACCAGTGCAAGATTCTTTAATAAGTACTTTGTTTAATCACACAGAGTTATTTCCTAGTTGTAAGACATGCATAGAAACCATATCTATCTATGATGAATCATGTTAAAATGTGTAGCATTTTTTTCTTATCACATGATGTTAAACATCACATCATTATTTTTCCTCGCTACACAAAATTAAACGGTATGGTTAATGTCTCATTAATTTTATGTTAAGAAATCATCCAAGATACCACAAATTGGCATTCCTTGTGGTTCTTTAAAAAAATGAGTAGCTTCCATGTGAAATCATTCCTCACATCATTGATACTCCCTAGTGGTACATGATCCCCATTTATCCCTATGTTTGAATCAGATCTACATAGGGAACCCTTTTCAAGAACTACATGTGGCTTGATTCTTTCCCCTAGAAAGATATGTAGGGACACCTGGGTCTTATCCCTTGGTTCATCCACAATGTTTCTTTCACATTAAGTGACTTACATCCTTTCCACAAGATGTTAAATTTCATGGTTCTTATAGAACTATGTATCGATTGATTCTCATTTCAATGTGATACATAGAGACACATAGATCTCCAATTTTGGGCCTATCCACAATAAAATAAAAATTCCCTATTCCTTGTGTTTATGAGTCACATCTGCATAGGTAATACCATCTTCAATAACTACGCGTGTCTTTATTTTCATTCCATTTGGATATGTAGAGACTACCAAATCTCCAATCTTGGGCCCAGTCGCAACCATAAAGAATTTTATTTTTATTTTAGTCCTATATGTGAACTAAACCTATATAGAGTACTCTTCCAGAATACATGCCTTCAATTTTATACCATCATGTGTCTAAAGCTTAACCATTATTCTAGAATGTTTTTAAATCCCTCATATCTCACATCAAACTCAATCGGTGTGGGTGTAATCCTTTCAATAACTATGTATTAATAGATTCTCATTCCAATGGGATATGTAGAGACACTTAGATATCCAATTTTGGGCCCATCCATGATAAATTAAAAATCCCCTTCATTCCATATGTGTATGAATCAAACCTGTATAGGTAATGTTTTAAGAACTACATGTGTCTTGATTCTTTCTTCGATAAGATATGTAGTGACGCCTGGTTCTTAACCCTGGCCCAACCACAATATCTCCATCTTTTCATGTTGGTTCATATTCATCCTACCACAAGATGTTAAACTACATGGTAATTCAAGAAATAAATATGGATTTATTCTCATCAATATGAGATATGTAGTGACACCCAGATCTCTAATCTGGGGCCCAACCACAATTTCATAAAAGAAAACCATCTTTCTTCTACCCATGCACAAACCAAATTTATATAGGAACCTCTTGCAGGACTTGTAAGTTGATTCTCATTTCCATGAGATACATGGTTATGCCTAGGATTTCTTCTTTCGGCCCATCCATTAGTCTAGAAATTATAAAAACCCCTCTCCCCCACATCAAAACCTGATGATATAGTCAAAATTTTCAAGAACTACATGTGGCTTGATTCTTACCCCTACCAATATATATAATGATTTCTAGACCCTATATCATGGATCATCCACCACTCAATCATTATACACTTATGTTTTACCTTTTGTACCTTTCTGTTCTAGAGGAATCTTTTAACAACCCTTGTTTCCCACACCGAGAACAGCTCATGTGGTCTTAGGAATTGGGTAAAAATATTCTCTTCATAAATAAGGTATCTCAATTCCTATTTTGGGTTATCAATGGTCTTGGATATAATACCTTAAAATACATAACAAATTTCATCAACACATGATGATAAACTGCACGATATTCTCAAAAAAAACTATGTGTGGTTCAATTATCATTGTCATGAGATATTTATGAGAGGACCATTTTGGGATATACCTAACATTGAGAGGGGTGAATCAGTGTTGAGGACTTTTTTAAACCAATTCCAACTTTTTGTCCCTATACCTATTGACCTGTTAGGATCTTTATTCTCTTAATTTCGTTTCCCTTTCGTTTGCGATAATTGAAAGCAGTAAAATATGCACATTATATTTTTATAAGGTTCACCACTAAATAAGAGTATCTACATCCTTTTCATGTATGGTAATAACCAGTACATGGATTCTCTACTATAATGTAGTAACTATTACAGTGGTTTCTAGGAAAACAATCTTCTAGTTAGTGTGGTTCCTTACACTTGGAGGAGGGAAGGAGATAATTTATTCCCAGTGTTTCTCCCTACACTCAGAGGGGGGAAGAAAAACAATCAGTTTACAACTTGCAATGAGTAGGATATATCCTTACACTCTCTAGTTTTTTATACATCCAGTGTAGATAGTATCTTGTAGCCTCTATCTGGTTCTTTATATTGTCTCTGAAGACAGTATTCTCTCTATTAAAAGAGTTTGCAACACCAAAAAAATATTCCACCTGTTGAGACCTTTTGGATGCTATAGTGCTACTTTGTTCTTCCACAGCCATCTTCTTCTCCTTGTTACTTACTTAGCATCATGAAAGTAACCAACCTCTTCTTTATCTCCAGAAAACCTGTAAGCTGCACACTCTTCTTCTTTTGTTTCTTCAATGCAAAACTAGCTGCACTGAAACCTTATCTTCTTTACACTTTCTTCTTTAGTGGAAAACCAACTTCACTAAAATCACTTCTCTTCTTATTTTCTAGAATCAAAAACTCTCTTTGTGATTATCAGATCAATGAAGTCCAGTTCATCTTAGCATCATCATAGTTGAACTTCCCTGTTTAATTTCCAGTCTTCAGTTGGGCACACTTTGTTCTTATTCTTCTATTCTTTCTTCTCTTCTTAATACCAACACCTAAGTGTATCAGTATACTAAATTATTCATTTCTGTATATATGAGTTAAATTTCACATCTAGTTCCTCTTCACTTCACAAATCACAATGAGGGTGATAAACACTAGTCGTGTGAGTGTGGTACACCATTCCTTTGAGAATCCTAATGGTTCATAGTAACTTCTTCTTCACAATTTCACTTCGAGAGTGTTATGAACCTATCTAAGGCCTGTGGGACCCCAATATTTTGCGCACCCCTTTTGGCCGACATGCGCACAACATTAACGGCTTTTTCACAACATTCAACTTTTGTCACAAAAGACCACTTGCGTACAACTTCAAACTTTCACGCAACTCTCTTCTTGCGGGAAACTATCCTTTTTGGCGTTCAACTAGTACTTCTTTCATGTAACTAACTTTTCCTATATTTCTTATGTGCTTCAGAGCTCCAATTTCTTCTAAATGTTGATCTTTTTCAATGTGAGGGGGTCACCTCTTATTCATAGACCTATTTGACCCATGTGCGCAAAAACATTGATGTGTCACGCCAGATCCTAATGTGTCGCGCAAGACCCCATTTGATGTCACATTGGGTGAGTAAGTCTCTTTAACACCAAACTGATCTTTCACGCACGTCTTTGAATCTTACGTTCACTTCATGCCTTTGAAATTTTTCAATATTTGAACCTGGAATCATGCCTTGCGTGAAAGATTCCAAACCCCCTTCAATATTGCGTGCAAAAACCAATCTTCCACGCAAAACCAAATCTTTTGAAAAAGCCTATACTTTTCCATATTTTTATGTTTGGATCATGAAACTCCACTTGAGCACAACATACCAAGACATCTTCAAACTTGCGTGTAACATCCTTTGCTAAAAACACATTTCTTCATCTCCTGATTTTCAGGACCTAAAATTTGGAAAACACTGGGAAACGGTTCCACCTTAAAACAATCTTTTGTACCACCTCCATATCATCCATTCCTTTTTCATGATTCGCTTCACTGAATTCTATAACCATTCTTAAGATTTCATCATGAACTCCACTATTGTGATATATATCCTTTGATGGATCATCATTAGAATCATCAGAGTTTCCATATAAAGTATTATAACTTCCCTATCTTCCACCAGCATCTTTCCTTCTAACCAAAACTATATATGAATGGCAGCATCTGTACTCCCCATTTCCTTCATAAGGCTTTCATCACAATCTCCCCTAACTTGTCATATTTTTTAAATACAAATCAGAAAAGCATCGTCTGATTTACGGCATTTTGTAATGCATGGTCATCTTAGAATTCCAAGACCTTCCACACTCTCTATTCTTCTTCAACCATCATTCACTACTTCATGAAAATAATATTATTCTTTTCTTTAAGTAATCTCTTTCATGGTTCACATGAAATTATGAATCATTGCATGGTCTTCTTCAAATACTCATTCTTCTTCAATCATCCTCAAATAGATGATACTTCACCATTCCTCTCCAATAATCCTTAAATGGATGATACTTTACCATTCTTTATTATTTTAAACAATGTGTCACCTTTTACACAAGTTCTTTGAACTTAGGATCATTTCAAAAATCGTCTGAATTCATTTCATTGATAATTTCCCAAGGATGACATTCAATGCTATGATTGCATAAAAATTCTCCAAGCATCCTCACTTTAGACAACCTCCATTAACTTTGGATTCATTCATCTCCTTATTCATTTTGACTAGTATTGACAACTATTGAAAACAAATAAATCTTTATACACAAAATGGTCCCAACAATTTAGGCATTTCACATCAATTCACCTTCACCCTTACCACGTGATGTTAAACTGTGTGGAATTACAATGAACTAAGTGTCGCTTGGTTCTCATTCTATTAAGATTTGTGGTGACACCTATATCTCCTATCTCAAGTCTAGATTCCATTAAAAAAATATCCCTCTCCCATATATAATTAAAAAAATCTATATAGGAGACATTATGTAACACCCCGAGATTTTATGAAAAATATTCTTTTTAATTAACGTCTTGTGTTGTACGCTACACCAAAAGAATCTTTCACAACACGCATCCTTGACTTTCCTTCCATTACACGCAATCGCGACCTTCCACGATAGCGTGTGTTGTACGCAACACCAAGTTTCGCTAAACAACGATATGCTATTAAGATATTATTAAAACTAGCCGTTATGAATAGTAATAACCACCTTTTAAAATTTTAGAAATTTTATCTCTCAAAATGGACTTCATTTTTGGATTCGGAGTATCGAATTTAGCCTAAGGTAAAATTTTGGTACTTTTTGGATAACTTTAATATTCTGATGAATAGTGAAAATTACTAAATTTTAATTAAAAACAACTTTTTTAATCGAAATAATTAATAGTGATAAATTATTAATTTGAGTGGTTTTAAAGTATATTTAGAATATATTTTTACAATTCAATACAATGTTGGTCATTGGATGTAATTTCACATTTACACCAGACATAAATAAATGTTAATCTTTTGATAGTTATTATCTCTTAAAAACACGCTATTTGTTGTGACAGCGGAAATTAATTATAAAATTAATTAATGCAACTTATATGTTGGGAATTTTTTAAAATATAAATCATTTTTGAATTTGGAATATCAATTATATCTTAGGGTGAAATTTTGGCATTTTTCTGAAAAACTTCTATTTTTGATGAATAGTGAAACCACTAAGTGGTAGGTTAAAAACTGAATTTTGCATAAAACTTAATTTTACCGCTTCTGTGAATGGAATTTCAAAAATCCGAGAGACACGGTTAATATCAAGGACTAAAATGTGGTTCAATGAGATGAAAATAATTTTTGGTGAATAGTAACTTTTGACTTTTTCTTACCACGGTTAAAGGTAAATAGGGTAATTAAGGGTGAAGATGATATTATTATTACCCTAACACATGTCCTAATTCTATTGGATAAGTGTAATTCTACCAAAAACAAACTTAGGAATAAAATATGACCATTTAGGCCCACTTGGATTAGATTAGGACATTTATTATTATTTAATTCAAAGAAGGGTTAAAATAGTTAAAATCAAAGTTTAATAAGTAAATTATTTTTAATATAGGGTTATAGATAAGATAAATTAAATTTTAAATATTCATTAGAAAGCTAAAAAGATTTCCTACATAATGGTATTTTATTTATAATTTTTAGACATCAAATAATTTAATTTATTTATGACACAAAGTTGATGAAGTAATTATCTTATTAATGAAATATTGACATAATTGATATTATAAATACCAAAATAAATGTAATTTAAGACTTTTTATGAATTCCACTAATTTTCTAGGTTACTATGATATATTAGTGTTTATTTAAGCAACTTGTTTCGAACATATAATTCTGTTAAGACTTTCACAAAAATCATATATCAAATAGTGTCAAAATTGACACAAAATAGTTTTTAAATCAAATATTATATTATTAATTGTTATTTTATTCCTAAAAATATAAGGTTCGGCCAAATGACTTAGATAAGGATATATATTAATAATAAATAATTTGGGGTTCGTTTGGCATGTTATAGTAAGTGTATTAACAATATAGGGTAAGAAAACAAAAAGACACGGTAAAAGTTAAATTATTTAACTTAGAGTTAAATCTAATTGATAAGGTTAAAATAATAACCTAAACTTGTCTAAATCCTATTGGATGATAGGATTTCGACCCATCCCCACTTTAGATTCGAAATATGACCCTTTGGAACCATTATAAACCGATTTTGACTTTAATATAAAATAATATTTTGAGATATTCCTAAGGTGCCCCTCTCCTCCCTTATAAAAGGGCACCTCCTCCCCTTCCTCCTCACACCAATTTGAGCACTAAAGCTCGGCCAACCCCTGCCAAAATCTCTTCTCCACTTCCCTAGAAACATCCTAGAGGTTCTGGTCTTCCTCAAAGACCAATTTTAGTGCCCTAAGAGGAGGTCTCAAAGAGGCGCTTCAAAGAAGAGGTAATTACCGTTACCAATTCTTTCATCTTTATTTCTTCTTCCACTTCTTCTTCTTAGGTTGTTTCATTATGAAGTAATAACATCAGTATCACTAATATACTGATAAGTTATTATAAGTATGAAACAACCCTATTTCACCATCTATCCATCCTACGGAAAAAGAAATCATCGCGCGTGCATACGTACGGAATACCGTCTCCACGCCGTGGTGTAATCTATTTTCCACCACCACCTTACATGGATGGGTATAATGGTGTAAAGAATAACTATACATAGTTATTACAACATCATATTGATTCTGATATATTGTATAATCCACTCCACTCCAATTCAATATTTATGGAAATGATATCATCGCTCGTGCGTACGTACGGACTACCGTCTCCACGACGCGATGAGATTCATTCTCCATGTTAACCATTTAAGAATGATTATAAAGTATATATAAGAAATAATAATGAAATATATGACATTGTAAAGCTACTGGATTTATGTATATATATATATATATATATGTATGTCATCTACTTACTTCCATTTCAAGACAATAAGGAAAGGAAAACAGCGTTCATGCGTACGTACGGACTACCGTCTCCATGAACGGTGTTTTTCATTTTATTTATCTATCTATTATATATATATATATACTGAATATATATGATATATAAATCATATTTTATATTCTGGAAGTAAGTAAATCATGATATAAGTAATAATGATGTCAAGAACAACAAGTCAAAACACCTACGATAAATGAAACGATTTTACCCAAAACGCTCTTTAACATGGAATTTACAAAAGAACGGGTAATATAAAGTCATAAGTGAACCATATATGATATCATAACAATGAATATGATTCTGTAATAAGTAAATGACATTATTTAAATCATTATACAGGAGGTTCGGACACTCACAAAGCAAGTCGGACCTAAGGTAAGGGTAATATCACAATCTCATTTTTATCCGAGATTGTTTATTCGTAAGTATTTACTGGGGTGTATTTTATCATCCACATCCATGTTTCATCAATATGTAATATTATTTCCATCCACCTACAATATTTTAAATCCAATTTTACCCTTCGGTGAGTTTTTAGTAAAGAATATAAAAGGAATCTTTTGTCGTTTTTTTCGTACGAGGTACTTTTTGAATTTTCCGACAAAGGTACGAAGAATGTTTTTTTTAAATTATACGGCAAGAATGGATTTTTAAAACATTATTTCCAAAAATCTTACTTTATAAGTTTTCAAGTTTATTTTTAATCAACTTCTTTTAGTTTATAATTTTATGACATGTTAAGAAAAGAAAAGTGTTTTTGAAGTAGAAAGGATATTTTCCTCAAGAATGGAGTTCAAGTATTTTATCAAAATTATTTTCCATCTAAGATAATAAAAGGGTTCAGTTTTTATCCCTATTATTACATTGGTTTGACTATGTTGTGATGGAAATATTTTTATGAATTCCTTTATCTTATATGAATTGTTTTATGATGTCATGTTGTTTAAGAATCCCATTTTTATTACATGGGTTACGCTATGATGTATGGTTTATGATTATGTGGCACACATAAGAAAGGATTCATTATAAGATGGGTGGGACCTATATCTCCCTCCAATGCATTGGGTAAAGATTTATATCTCATGAGATAGACATGGCTGGAACGGAAGGTTATTTCGGTTCAGTGATACAGGACTGAAACGAGGAGTGAACTCGGTTCAGAAAGGGACTTTGTCCACTAAGATAGTCTTGGCAATGAGTCATGACTAACAAGAAATGATTTTCCATGATTATGTGTGCATGCCACAAAGTTTCAAGTTTCATGTTATGATTATGGGGATCTCATTTTCACTTCTATGATTTATTCCATGTTAAGATATTATGATCTCTTTTGCAGGTTATGATTTCCAAAATGTTATGTTCTTATGAATACGATGTGATTGATATTTCTTTCGTTTACCCTTACTGAGCATTTGAGCTCACCCTTTTATGTTTTTTTCCCCAGGATATAAAGAAAGGTTTTAGGTAAAAAAAAGGAAGATCTTTATGGGAGATGTTGAAGATCTTTCACCACGATTAGAAGATTTTATTCGGAGTTTCCAAAGACACTAAACTATTACGATCCTTGTGTGTGTGTTTTTGTTATGTACTAAGTATTCCACAAATGTAATGTAATGTCCATGTAAGTCAGGCTTCGGGTCTCTACAGTTCGTATCAGAGGAAAGGTTTAGTCAACCTTTGGAAACTAGGATGCGAAAACGTTAGTGAGATCCCTAGAGATATTTCTAAGGTATGTCTAGGGATGTCCCTAAGGATAAGTATACGTATAGGATATAGTCCTAGAACTATGGTAACAATATTAGATTAGACCAAAGATGTTAGATATTTAAGGTACTCCCCCTTTATTATGTTGTTTTCCCTAGCATGATTTTTGCCTCTCACACTATTCTTTTTGGGTTTTAGACGATGGCTGGAACCCGAAGGAACCGTGTTGATCAATGAAATGGACAATGCAATGATTGTCCTCCTGAACAAACAAATGTTATGGGAGATGGAGTGAAAAATCTTATTGCTATCCTTACACAAGCTATGAATCATTCTGGACTTCCAAATGAGCAGAGAAGGGAACAATATTCTATTGAGTCCTTCATGAGGCAACGTCCACCTTCTTTCAGTGGGACTTCCGATCCACTTGTTGCTGAACAATGGATCAGTACCACTGAAAAGATATTTTCAGTTCTTCAATGTTCTGAAGATGATAAAGTCATCTTAGTAGTATATCGTTTAGAAGGTGAAGCTGATCAATGGTGGAATCTTATCAAGAATACGAGGCCAAGAGATGAAATTGAGTCCATGGAATGGGACGAGTTCAAGAACTTATTTTTCAATAAGTACTTCCCTAGTATTCTTCGAACAAAGATGGAGAAGGAGTTTCTTGAACTAAAGCAAAAGGATGATGAATCTGTTGGTATATACGAAGCGAATTTTACAAGACTTGCAAGGTATGCATCTGGCATTATCATCCAACCTGAAAGTAAAGTTGATCGATTTTTCAGTGGCTTAAAACCAATTCTTCGAAGGGCATTAGCTATAAGAGACTTCAGTAGCTATGAAGAAATTGTGCATTGTGCTATCAAGGTAGAAATGGAAGTTGGTGTTACATATCCATCTCATGGTTTTGACAAGAAGCGAAAGATGGAGTTTAAGGAGAAATATCAGAATAATGGTGAAAAGAAGATGAATGTTTCCTTATGCACAAAGTGTGGAAAGAAGCATGGTGGAGATTGTCTTAAAGGGACTAGAAAATGTTTTAAGTGTGGAAAAGAAGGTCATCGAGCATCTGAGTGTCGAAGTAATGGAAAAAGGGTTTCTAATGATGTGAATAAAGCAAACACTGCAGAGAACGCACCACCAACACTTCAATGCTTCAAGTGCAAGGAAATGGGGCATTATGCTAATAAATGCCCTAATCCAAGGGTTAGTGATGATCAACATGAGCAACCACTGAAGGCAAAGGACAAAGGGAAGTCACATGCGATCACTATTGGCAATGTTAAATATGACAACGATGTGGTGGAATGATTAAGTGTTTATGTAATGGGATTCCAAAATAATGTTGTATCATTGAGTATTGCAATATTTATTGATGTGGTATTCAAAGTGATTGAGATATTTTTTGGAAATAAGATGATATGCAAAAACGAGAAAATGAAATGTTTAATAGTATTCATGAGCTCATGATTGATATAAGGAATAAGTGATATCATGGTTTGATTATATAGAATTTTGAGGATTTTGGTATGTGAAAAGTGTTAACTTTTAACTGCATTCATGTTTTCACTAAGGTTCGATGGGTATTCAAGAGAATACATGATTAAGGCCTTTGAATGTTTGGAATGTGACCAACATAACATATCTTATGATATATGGGGATCAACGATGGTATTAAATCTCTGGTAATCATTTTCATTATATTATGAGAGTGGACTGCAGTATTATGGATAAGCCTAAAGATTGGAATGGATTATGTTGGACATAAGTTAGTATTGTTTAAGGATAGAATTTTTTTTCGATATTATTGATGGGATGTTATAGTAATGTAGTTTTAGAAAAAGGACAACCTGCAGGACGGGCGACAGCCCATCGCGTCGGACAAGGATGTAGGAATCGAACCCACAACCGAAATGCGACTAGCCTTTATCGCCTACCACTGGCCTACAGGAAGTCCCTGTTTAGTAGAAACTAGTTTTATTATATTAAGCAGTATTATATATGAAGTATAAGTCAATTTTAGGAACCATATATGATTAATCTCACTATAGAATGACTTATGTATATTTAATAACTTTTGCTAACCTTTTGTTTAAGACAGATGGAATGAGCCGTAATTCTATCACATGATCTGCTAACACTACACGAATAACAAATTCTACTTCATTTATTTAAGAGATGAAGTGGAAATTGTTCAAGGCACGAACAACAGTGAGATTGTACCAAAATAAAGTAAGTATTTATTCTAATTCAAATTCTTCAACTTTAGGGAAACGATCTTGAAAACCAAAAACGTTGTCCTAGTGCTCTTATATCTGATTAATCAGATGGTACCTTAGATCATCACAAATTTATGGATTTGTGATTGCTAGCTTTTCCATAGCCATGTTCTCTAACACTCTCCATCAGAACATGATGGTTAGATTTCTCTTCCATATCCATATTTTCACCTATGTGGAAACCCAGTGATTAGTTTATTTGGGTAATCGTTACATTTCATACTTTAGTTTTTAAAGCCATGTTTTGGTATTCCTTTTTACGATGTGGGTTTCTATCAAAGAAAATTTTGAATAGTAAACCATTTATAACCCCGACGAATTTCGGGGGCGAAATTCATTTTAAGGGGGGTAGAATGTAACACCCCGAGATTTTATGAAAAATATTCTTTTTAATTAACGTCTTGTGTTGTACGCTACACCAAAAGAAGCTTTCACAACACGCATCCTTGACTTTCCTTCCGTTACACGCAATCGCGACCTTCCACGATAGCGTGTGTTGTACGCAACACCATGTTTCGCTAAACAACGATATGCTATTAAGATATTATTAAAACTAGCCGTTATGAATAGTAATAACCACCTTTTAAAATTTTAGAAATTTTATCTCTCAAAATGGACTTCATTTTTGGATTCGGAGTATCGAATTTAGCCTAAGGTGAAATTTTGGTACTTTTTGGATAACTTTCATATTCTGATGAATAGTGAAAATTACTAAATTTTAATTAAAAACAACTTTTTTTAATCGAAATAATTAATAGTGATAAATTATTAATTTGAGTGGTTTTAAAGTATATTTAGAATATATTTTTACAATTCAATACAATGTTGGTCATTGGATTTAATTTCACATTTACACCAGACATAAATAAGTGTTAATCTTTTGATAGTTATTATCTCTTAAAAACACGCTATTTGTTGTGACAGCGGAAATTAATTATAAAATTAAATAACGCAACTTATATGTTGGGAATTTTGTAAAATATAAATCATTTTTGAATTTGGAATATCAATTATATCTTAGGGTAAAATTTTGGCATTTTTCTGAAAAACTTCAATTTTTGATGAATAGTGAAACCACTAAGTGGTAGGTTAAAAACTGAATTTTGCATAAAACTTAATTTTACCGCTTCTGTGAATGGAATTTCGAAAATCCGAGAGACACGGTTAATATCAAGGACTAAAATGTGGTTCAATGAGATGAAAATAATTTTTGGTGAATAGTAACTTTTGACTTTTTCTTACCACGTTTAAAGGTAAATAGGGTAATTAAGGGTGAAGATGTTATTATTATTACCCTAACACATGTCCTAATTATATTGGATAAGTGTAATTCGACCAAAAACAAACTTAGGAATAAAATATGTCTATTTAGGCCCACTTGGATTAGATTACGACATTTATTATTATTTAATTCAAAGAAGGGTTAAAATAGTTAAAATCAAAGTTTAATAAGTAAATTATTTTTAATATAGGGTTATACATAAGATAAATTCAATTGTAAATATTCATTAGAAAGCTAAAAAGATTTCCTACATAATGGTATTTTATTTGTAATTTTTAGACATCAAAAATTTAATTTATTTATGACACAAAGCTGATGCAGTAATTATCTTATTAATGAAATATTGACATAATTGATATTATAAATACCAAAATAAATGTAATTTAAGACTTTTTATGAATTCCACTAATTTTCTAGGTTACTATGATATATTAGTGTTTATTTAATCAACTTTTTTCGAACATATAATTCTGTTAAGACTTTCAAAAAAATCATATATCAAATAGTGTCAAAATTGACACAAAATAGTTTTTAAATCAAATATTATATTATTAATTGTTATTTTATTCCTAAAAATCTAAGGTTCGGAAAAATGACTTAGATAAGGATATATATATTAATAATAAATAATTTTTGGTTCGTTTGGCATGTTATAGTAAGTGTATTAACCATATAGTGTAAGAAAACAAAAAGACACGGTAAAAGTTAAATTATTTAACTTAGAGTTAAATCTAATTGATAAGGTTAAAATAATAACCTAAACTTGTCTAAATCCTATTGGATGATAGGATTTCGACCCATACCCACTTTAGATTCTAAATATGACCCTTTGGAACCATTATAAACCGATTTTGACTTTAATATAAAATAATATTTTGAGATATTCCTAAGGTGCCCATCTCCTCCCTTATAAAAGGGCACCTCCTCCCCTTCCTCCTCACACCAATTTGAGCACTCAAGCTCGGCCAAACCCTGCCAAAATCTCTTCTCCACTTCCCTAGAAACATCCTAGTGGTTCTGGTATTCCTCAAAGACCAATTTTAGTGCCCTAAGAGGAGGTCTCAAAGAGGCGCTTCAAAGAAGAGGTAATTACCGTTACCAATTCTTTCATCTTTATTTCTTCTTCCACTTCTTCTTCTTAGGTTGTTTCATTATGAAGTAATAACATCAGTATCACTCATATACTGATATGTTATTATAAGTATGAAACAACCCTATTTAACGATCTATCCATCCTACGGAAAAATAAATCACCGCGCGTGCGTACGTACGGAATACCGTCTCCACGCCGTGGTGTAATCTATTTTCCACCACCACCTTACATGGATGGGTATAATGGTGTAAAGAATAACTATACATAGTTATTACAACATCATATTAATTCTGATATATTTTATAATCCACCCCACTCAAATTCAATATTTATGGAAATGATATCATCGCTCGTGCGTACGTACGGACTACCGTCTCCACGACGCGATGAGATTCATTCTCCATGTTAACCATTTAAGAATGATTATAAAGTATATATAAGAAATAATAATGAAATATATGACATTGTAAAGCTACTGGATTTATTTATATATATATATATGTATGTCATCTACTTACTTCCATTTCAAGACAATAAGGAAAGGAAAACAGCGTTCATGCGTACGTACGGACTACCGTCTCCATGAACGGTGTTTTTCATTTTATTTATCTATATTATATATATATATATATATACTGAATATATATGATATGTAAATCATATTTTATATTCTGGAAGTAAGTAAATCATGATATAAGTAATAATTATGTCAAGAACAACAAGTCAAAACACCTACGATAAATGAAACGATTTTACCCAAAACGCTCTTTAACATGGAATTTACAAAAGAACGGGTAATATAAAGTCATAAGTGAACCATATATGATATCATAACAATGAATATGATTCTGTAATAAGTAAATGACATTATTTAAATCATTATATAGGAGGTTCGGACACTCACAAAGCAAGTCGGACCTAAGGTAAGGGAAATATCACAATCTCATTTTTATCCGAGATTGTTTATTCGTAAGTATTTACTGGGGTGTATTTTATCATCCACATCCATGTTTCATCAATATGTATTATTATTTCCATCCACCTACAATAGTTTAAATCCAATTTTACCCTTCGGTGAGTTTTTAGTAAAGAATATGGAAGGAATCTTTTGTCGTTTTTTCGTACGAGGTACTTTTTGAATTTTCCGACAAAGGTACGAAGAATGTTTTTTTAAAATTATACGGCAAGAATGGATTTTTAAAACATTATTTCCAAAAATCTTACTTTATAAGTTTTCAAGTTTATTTTTAATCAACTTCTTTTAGTTTATAATTTTATGACATGTTAAGAAAAGAAAAGTGTTTTTGATGTAGAAAGGATATTTTCCTCAAGAATGGAGTTCAAGTATTTTATCAAAATTATTTTCCATCTAAGATAATAAAAGGGTTCTGTTTTTATCCCTATTATTACATTGGTTTAATTTTGTTGTGATGGAAATATTTTTATGAATTCCTTTGTCTTATATAAATTGTTTTATGATGTCATGTTGTTTAAGAATCCCATTTTTATTACATGGGTTACGCTATGATGTATGGTTTATGATTATGTGGCACACATAAGAAAGGATTCATTATAAGATGGGTGGGACCTATATCTCCCTCAAATGCATTGGGTAATGATTTATATCTCATGAGATAGACATGGCTGGAACGGAAGGTTATTTCGGTTCAGTGATACAGGACTGAAACGAGGAGTGAACTCGGTTCAGAAAGGGACTTTGTCCACTAAGATAGTATTGGCAATGAGTCGTGACTAACAAGAAATGATTTTCCATGATTATGTGTGCATGACACAAAGTTTCAAGTTTCATGTTATGATTATGGGGATCTCATTTTCACTTCTATGATTTATTCCATGTTAAGATATTATGACCTCATTTGCAGGTTATGATTTCCAAAATGTTATGTTCTTATGAATATGATGTGATTGATATTTCTTTAATTTACCCTTACTGAGCATTTGAGATCACCCTTTTATGTTTTCTTTTCCCCAGGATATAAAGAAAGGTTTTAGGTAAAAAAAGGAAGATCTTTATGGGAGATGTTGAAGATCTTTCACCACGATTAGAAGATTTTATTCCGAGTTTCCAAAGACACTAAACTATTACGATCCTTGTGTGTGTGTTTTTGTTATGTACTAAGTATTATGCAAATGTAATGTAATGTCCATGTAAGTCAGGCTTCGGGTCTCTACACATTATTTAAGTTTCTATTCTTAGAGAGCCCTCTAAGGAAACAAAAGATGTCTCCATTATACATATTTGTCAGATCTATATAAGAGACTCCAAAATTTTGGTCAATATTGATCCAAATATTTCTCTTGTGCATTGGATATTATCCCTTTCACATTTTATACTCCTAATCTTGAATACTTCCATATCTTCATCACCTTTATTTGATTTCTGGTGATAGAATATCTGATACCATATAGATCTTTTTCTTGACTATGTAGTATGTTCCCATAGGTGGTGTTTTATATGTCACCCATATAATGGTCCTATCTTCCAAAATATTTCATTGTTTGGATATGCAGCACATTCCCCAGTCGTACCTGCATAATACAGCCCCCATAATGGGTTTGTCAAACAATGGTAACTTCATTCTTCAGAGAAGCCTCTTTTATCCCCTTAAATCATTGATGATGGTATGTAGGAACCCATAATTTAAAGAGGTCATTTATTTCATATTTGTCCCATATCCTTCCTCCCAACCTAAAAGTCTCCAAGACTATGGTTTACATTTTTTCCCTTTACTTTTTCAAAGAATACTAAAATAACCTTGGATCATTTGACCACATGTCATATATTGTTTCCATAATAATTTGTTCCTAGCCATATGAACTAAAAACTAAAGACCCCATATTTACAAAGTTTGGATGATACCTTTGAAGAAATTATATTCCCCCATTTCTTTGGAAATCTTGACTGGAAATACTCTTTTTGTGTTCAGGTACTTTTCTCTATAAACCAAACTCTGTGTTTTGGAAAATCTGAATCTCCATAAATTTTCTTCGGCTTTTAGAAATAGAATGTCTGATAACTAAGAGATATTTTTCTTTAATACTATGTATGTTCCCCAAGGTGGTCTTGCATAAATGTCCCACATAATAGGCATGTCATCTAAAATATTCCACTATTTATCTATGCAACACATGCCTCGGTTGGTCCTATATAATACAGCCCCCATAATGGATTCCTCAAATAGTAGTAAATTCGTTCTTGAAAAAGACTTCCTATAATGCATTTATACCTTTTCCCATGTAATTATCTAGATCTATAAATTCTCAAATCATAGTTTATAATTCTTCATTTCCATACCTGAATATGGTAGTATGTTTCCATACAAATTACCAAGAATCAGAAAACCATCAAATCATTGGTCAGAGCTAAAGAACTTAAATTAAATCCCCATAATGTCCTTATTGCATGAATTTAAACTAAAAATCCCCATAATTTCCTTGTTACATGAATTTAAACTATACAACCTCATAATATCTTTGTTGCATAACTTTAAACTACACAACCCCATAATTTCCTTACTACATGACCTTAAACCGCACATCCCCATAATGACCTTACTGCATGAATTTAAACTAAACAACCCCATAATGTCCTTATTTCATTATTTTAAACTACACTACCCTATAATGTCCTTATTTCATGACTTTAAACTTAAAACCCACCAAATTTCTTTGCTGCATGACTTTAAACTGCACAACATAATATCAGAAATCCCCTTTCTGACAAATGTACCTTCTTTGACACACCAAAATCATATAGTATTTTTTTCTCATTAATTCTCTATGTTGAAAAAAATAGACCATTTATTCTCATATACCTTTCCTTGTTAGATCCACCCATGGTGGTCTTGAGACATCCAAATCTTAACCCCCTTTTTCATCAAGAGTAGAATGTCAGAATTCATACTAACTCCTTTACCTGACTATGCAGTATGTAACCTGGTTTGCCTTGCATAAAGTTTTCCTACATAATAGGCTTATCAAATATTAGTAACTTCATTCTTGGAAAAGAACTCCTTTACTCTCATACTTCAAATTTTAAATTTGGTGTCCATAAAAAATCATAATTCAAGATTCCCCTTAGAAGTAACTTAGAAAATATCAGGACATTTCTATCCATCATGTTTTTTTTGAGTTCTAATCTCAAAATTCATGGTCAAATATATTCAACCTAAAATACTATATTTATTAGTCAGATATGAATGACATTAAATGTCTTACCAAAAGATGCATATTTCTCACCATGTTGAAAACCTATAAAGGGAACCATGGACAAAAATTGAGTCTCAGCTTGCTAGACCTACACTTTTTGTGGTCTAGGAAATATCAATAAATAAAAATTCAAAAGAAATAAAGTTTTTTGGGTTTTCTATATGAACCTAGAAACATAAAAAATGTGCTTTCTACGATTCTTGGCTTATGTAAAAAATTATAGCGCCCATATCCCTATTATTGTAATTATGATTTATCTAATGTAAATATGCAGTGTCATGAAAATCAGTGTTGATATTGAGATTATATAAAGTAGGGATGAATACAAATATATATGATTTGATAAAAAATACCTTTCATTTATATATTAAAATTAGTGGAATATCCATGGAATGGAGTCTCTCTTTCATATATTACAAAAATATTTCATCTTGAATCTTTACTTTTTGAATAGCCACCTGATCCCTATCAATCGCTTGTTGAAGCTTAGTTAGTTGAGCAACTTCAACCTCCTCACCTTAACAAAGTGTGTCTTTGGTAGTAGAAATGGTAGTTACCCCTTCTAACTGGGATTCTCCAATTTATTGGTTCAGTTGCTCAATCTTATTTTGAACAGCATCCATTTGTTTCTAAATATACGACATTTCCTTCATTGTCTCCTTAATTTGATGATCAAATTCCTTCAACTTATTGCTATTATTGGATTTTGTCTTGGATACTGTAGCACAAAATCCCTCAACATTGGTGAGAAATTTGTCTTTTACAAGATCTTTCTATAGTTTTTGTTCTTTATCCCACCAGAAAATGATCTCTTTTAACGCATTATAAACTAGGCGATAATCAAATCCAAAAAAAACCAGTATGATAAAAAGTGCTGGAAGTCGGCCAAAATATAAAGGCAGCTCATCCAATGTCTTTTCAGATATTATATCCCAAATAGTTCATCATGCTTTCTTCCATGTAATACTAAGATAAAATTGCAGCTCTAAGTCCTAATTAGAATCACTACTAGGAGGCTGAACATATTCTGGAATTAGATCACTCAAGGAGGTTCTTGGCCCTGATCCTTTTGAAGCAGTAGGTGCTTCATCTTCTATTATTGATTGACCCAACATAGGGGATTCACCTTTGGACCTAATGGTGGGAGCTGATATACCTAAATGGTTAATTAGAATGATTATTAGCTCTAAAAGTATAACAAGAACAAAGCATGATCAAGACAGTTAATGACATATACCCAGTAATAATTTGTCTACCTGAGTAGATTCCTCCCTGGTATTCTCAACCTCAGTAGTTTGATAAAGTGATTATTGTGGAGGAGCATTCTCTTGAGCTTTCCCATTCACCATAACCATATGACCTAGAGTATCTTCCAATTATGGTTTCTCAGTTTGTACTTCTTCAACATCAACTGAATAAGGATAAAGTGTGATGCTAGATTCTTGAAGGTCCTTTGCAACATTCTCTACCAACAAAGCTACATGAATTGGGCTTTGATAGGAAATATTTGATAAAAGAACAATTATATATGACTAATTCAAGAATGAGAACTTATGTCCTTTCAGTTCCTCATTGAAATCCCCAAAATCCTTGATGGAACCTGAAATATAAATGTTTGGATTAATAGTGTCCATCATTTCAGTGTATATGGAATTGTTTATTATATCATACTCCCATTTAAGGTATCCAACAAATGTTGATCTATGACCAAATTGGATCTGAGGACATTTTCTTCCATCATCTCTTAAATTGGTGCAATGTCATCAGGCCTTGCTGAATTAGGATTAGTACAAGTACCTACCTTAGGTCGTCCATGATCCTTGATCCTTCCTTATAGAGCCATAAGAATATCAGCATTGATTATTTTATAGTCCTTCGTCACAGGCAACAAATCTAAAATATTCTAGAGAAAATAATTTTATAAACATCATGTGATACCCGTAATATATTCATATGATATCACCTTTACCCTTTTCTATCTCTATAGAAACAAGTGTTAATGCAGCCACATCCCTTGGCACTTTATCTGTTGAGGAAACAAATTCATCAGCATGAATTTGTGCTTCTCCTAGAGCTTCCTTCTCAGTCCTTGAGGGAATAGTTTTTAATCACTTAAGATAATAAAGGGATAAAAATCCTGTGAAAAGATAAACATGGTCCCCAAGGTGAATCAAGTGAGTTGTAATACTAGAGGATAGTGAAAATACCCACTTTTTTTATGTACACTCTAGATAAATCTCAATGATTTCTTGCATTTACTTTCATAACACAATGAATAGATTGTACTACTCCTCTTGGAAGAATAGAACTAAGGTAACGAATTATTATTTTCTATCGTCATTACCTCCATCACAATCTTCCCTACTAGAGAAAGTTATGGATACCCAGGGGTTTCATTAAATGTGTCGATGGGGGTTCATGTAGGTCTGTATTTTGGTGACTCGGGCACCTTTCATGATGTTACTTCTCTAATTTCAAGCTGCAAAAAGAAATACCATCGAGATTAATGATGGTGTATGATAGAACATAATTGAAATAAAAGAAAAGGGAAATACATTATCAGTATTACCATAAATGTCCCATTTCTTTTCAGGGTGAACAATTACCCCTTCATGTATCCCTTAACCCATCATATCGGATACTCATTTTGAGGTTGAGACTTGGTCATCTGTTTCATATATTAAGGTCTCAAACTCTGCAATATTCTCCTATACATCTGCCGGATTACTTTCCGAATGATAATTAGAAGGTGCTCTAATATCACCCACATCCAGTATTCGAAGGCCAGATTGGAGAAATTCCCATGCATCCCTGAGTTCACGAGTCATGCTTTCCCTATACTAGATTTTTAAAGGTCTCCCATAATTTAGCGTTGATATGGTTGGCTATGAAGAAAACTCAACACCCTCTGATTGAAAGGCCTCTTCAATCCTCTCTTCTTCTTTAGAAGAATCAACAGATGGAATAGTACCCTCTTTTTAATGAGGGTGACTAGATCACCTCAGTTCTAGAGGTTCTGTTTACTTTCCCTTAGTCTTCTTGTAATATTTTCAATGAGGATGTTTTGATGGTTCTGAAGCTTCTTAATCCTCGTCATCATCTTTGGGTTTAGACCTTTTACCACGATTTCTTAGAACAACAGTTTTCATGGCATCTACCTGATATGTTTTTTTTGTTAAAGCTCCCTGAGGGTATGAAGAAACCTATGTTTTAGAATATCCATCCTCTAATCTAAATTATTCATCTAATGAAGATAGAGTAATGGACATTTTTTATGTCTCTAAATCCATTAGAATCTATAATTATTGGGCTACAATTGGGTGTTTCTCATGCCTAACATAGGTGGGAGGAAAAGTACTCGATTGTTGAAGGCATTTTAATTGGAGAGAAAAAATGTAAGGTACATAAGCCTCATATGTAATTTCACTATAAATCCTGTTTGATAATACACTATCCCTAAATGCAATCATATAATCCCTCAGCTAATAATTTTCTTCCTTACCATCATCAACAAATATTCTAATTGGTGGGTTACCAAAAGGAAAGAAGTTGAATTATCCTAATGCATTCAGTGACCTCGGTACTTTATTAGGCTTCACGTTCAAAGGTTGAATCCCATAAACATTCTTTAAAAATGGATTAAATCGACCATTGGGGACTCTAACTGAATTCAACATCAAATATGAAAAAAAAATGTGCTGCAGTCCAACCCAAAAATACTTGAAATGGTCCTTCAAGTATAAACGGAGCCTTCCCATTATATAAATGAAACATGAAATGATATATTATTACTTATATAGGGGTATCCTACCCAATATATTTCCACTCTACTAATTTGGATACAATAAAAAAAGTCTCTGGTCTTACACAACCATAGGACTCATAGACTGGAAGAAAATAAATGCTTAGCCACATGGCAAGGAATCTAACAAAGCATACATTTGCATCAATCTCAGGCTTAACCTTGTAACCCAAATGCTTATAGTCACCTTTCTCCTATATGGGCTGGTACATTCCTAAATCACCCCAATTATCCATCGTTGGGAAAATGCTAGGATGTCTACAAGTAGGACCCTTCTCTTTTGTTGGTTCTAAAAATTCTTCCATCTACAATCATGTATGAATATCAACTCTAGTGTGAATATATTTCTTTCCTTTCAGTAATTTATTTACTATTTTGAATATTTTTTGGGATAATTATGGTGTACTCTTAGCATCACCCCATTTTTTTATTGGTGGAATTAATTCATCATATATCTCCCTGAAAATAGGTACCCTACATATTTGCTAGATATCCCATAAACTGATGTCAACCTCACCATGTGTTAGGTGGAAAGAATTTTTTTACAGACTCCATAAGCTCAGTAATTATGGAATGAAGTCATTTTTGTAAACATAAGTTTGTATTATCTAGACAGTTTTATAAATATGAACATCCAACAACTCTTTCCTGAACTCTGCACAAGTCCAACATAACCAAGATTCCCACATCCATTCAGGCTTAACTTATCCTCCAAAACAAATGTCCCGATATTCCTTCCATCCATTAGATTGATCTGTTTTTGAATCACGAAAGGTTGAATCATAGAAATATGGCCTTGGATCTACAACATGATTATTTATATCAGGAGTATAGCTACAATGATGTAGGATGAGTCTAATAGGGATTGTTTCCTCATGAACAGGCATACCCTTCACAGTAATATTCATATAATGATAGTTGAAGTGTTTAACAAACCAAGTGTTTGGAAAATTTATCCTATAAGATAGAATGTGGGAATCTTGAAAAAGACCATTCATATACAGAGGTAGATAGTGTCTTTGTAGATATTCACATTGGTATGGAATCAATCCTTCCACCAACTCAGGAAGGGTACTCTCAACAAGATTGTAATAGTTTGGTCCAACAATTCTCATCATTTTAGATTGGAAAACTCTAGATACCCTAGTTGAAGTCATAAAGAATGTCATTTCCTGAAAAAGAATTAACAAAATTTCCTCATTAAAATTATAATATTTCATTAATGAAGTTCAAATTTTAACTTAAAGTAATTCCAAAATTTGTAAAAGGAAAGGTTTTCTGAATCTCCTTTGATGAGGTCACCCATCTAGGTCCTTCGACAAGGTGTCCAGCACAGGTCCTTTGATAAATTCCTTATGCCCAACTGTCTCCAATAAAGTAACTCTACATAGCTTCATTGCTAAAATGGTTATACCTTCAAAAAAAATCAATGGACCTACATGAGATCACAATGTGGGAGAGATGAACGAATAAGCTATGCAATGAGAGAATAAATCTGAGAATGTGGGTAATGAAAATGAAAACATAATGAGAGTATTTATAGGCGTCGCCGACCTATGTGACATAGCTATGCAGATGACCTATGGAATCCAGAATTAATTCTCTATAATATTTTCCCCATAATATTGCCTTATTACTGGACCCTATTTCCAGTCAAATCCAATACTGAGGGCACTTTTTTGACAGTCTTTTTTTAAGGATGGAAATATGATTATGAAGATTCACTTTGTATATCTTCGAGTATCAAGGAAATTTAATAGTAGTGAAATATAGTTCAAGGGATATATGAAGCATAATTATGCATAAAAAAGGCTAGTGTATCTCCTTCCCTTTCAGTATAAAGGCATAAGGACCTACACATCACATCTACACATCAAGAGGCCCATACAGGTCTTACCCATGCAGCCCAATGTGCAACCCCCTAGTCGAAGACTCACATGGATGACATACATGACAGTATAATTTTTTCACTCCTGCATGGAAGAGTTATGCTGTGAAAATACACCGATGACCTATATAGACAACCTCCTTTTTTACTTTCCCCCCTCCTTTCCTATAAATAGGACCTTTGGGATCCCCAATACTAACTGAAAAAAAGTTTGAAGAACTCCTGAAGCTTCCATTGTGCAGCTCCTTCACCCAGGTCCCTCAAATTTTCTCAATTAGCTCTCTAAAACACAAGAGAATATAGAATTATATGGGATAATAAATATAAAAGTCCTTTCATAATTTTAAATACAAAACATCTGATTAAGGACCCTCTTTCCATAAAGAGAAGTTATCTATGCATGGTCCTTTCATTAAGAAAAGACCTACGTGGGATGCTTCCAAGGACATCAAGGTAAACCCATGGTGATTACATTAAAACTTGACCCAAGTGTTTCTATCCCTAGTCCATTTCCCAAGGAATATCAAGATCTCACAGGATTATCCTTCATGTGTTAAGCATTTTTTCAGTTCCTCCTTGGACTTGTACTGTACACCTACGCGACATACCAACACAGAAGTCCTATGTGGACTACATACACAAGCCATCTTTGAAGGCCTATTATAATCCACCCATAGAGGGGCCTCTCATTCCTTGGATCCCTTGTATGAAAGGTACCAAGTTTAAACCTCCACCTAAAACTCATAACTTTCTAAACCTTTGGGAAAGACACATCGGCTTGTGTCTCTTTTGGGTTTGTATTTCTACAGTCACAGGTTTCCAACATTTTTCTTATAAGGGAATCAAGATCCTTGGGGTGTTTGTAGGTCTATATATATATAGTCACATGAATCCTTACCCTAGATATAGTGTTGGGAAGTTCATATTTTAGAGGATTAGAGTTCGGTCCATGTTCCTCCCTTCTTGTCTCTAAGACTTGAAACCTTAAGTCCTTGGTAGGGAAGGTACAGTTCATTCTTGTATTTCCTTTTGACATAAGGAATGATATCCTCATTCCACTATGTGAACAATTATAGGGAATCCCTCCTGTAGTAATCCCCTATACTTTCAGGCTAGACCCAATAAACTTCACTTTCATTTCACATTGAATGGTCCAGTTGTCATATCCCTCATCCACCGTCACCCTGGATTCTTTTTCCATAGGCCCGACCTCTTCCATCAGTGGCGGAGAAAGTGTGTAGTTTGTTTAATATTTCACATAATCTTATTTCTCACACTGATCATGACTCACATGGGCTTAGATATTTTTTATACTCACAACATCCGCACAATCTACCTCACTTCTTGAACTACAAGAACTATGACTTCCATCATAATTGGGATATATATGAATCCTTCACGCGTGGCCCAAGCACAATAGACATCCTCTTCAAGAGTCCAACCCTAATTCCTTAATCTATGAATCCTCCATATGAGTAATCCTAGAATTAATTACTCCTTTAATCTATATGAGTTAAGATATCTCTCACAGAACTTGTTACATGGGCATTCTCTTTAGGAGTAAGCCCCAACCTATTTCTCTCAGAGGGTTATACTCCCCTGTGATACTTATCGAATTACATAGGGTTTGATTCCTATCCAAGTGGGATACATAAGAAACCTCCTTGAGGTTCAAACATAACATTACAAATCAATCATATTCATTCTAGGCTTCATTTCGAGAAAGTTATAATCTAAATTGGAAACTAATATCCTTTATAGGTTCCTTGGTCTACTTTGGTATAAGTTCTGCACTAAAATTTAACTTGGTACCTTCTGCCTGGATGTATTTACCACATGACATTAAACTGTAAGGTTATGTCCTTATCAAACAAAATTAAAAGGAATTATGTATCCCATTAAGTGACACAAAACTATAAGGGTTATGATTCCTTTCATGAGGATACATATTTATCCCATCTATTGTTACGATCCCAACATAAAAACAACTTTCATCTCCCTGGATGACAAAAAATTATAGAGTTCACCATTGAGTGGCTTAAAAAACATGCATTTTCATAATAACAACCAAAGAATATCTAAGTATCATATGAGAGGATAACATTTATGTAGAACCTTGAATACATAAAGATATCTCCATTGATGAATAACCTATAATACATATAGATGATTTTGAATCCCACACATGCTAAATAATTGATTAAAAATTTCCAAGGAAACCTACATTATTCTTGGTAAAATAATAAGGATTCCTGAACATATCTTAAATCTATAAGAGAGTCCCAGAGTAGGAAATAATTCCCCCAAAAATGATGTGATGAGCCCAACCTCCCATCTTCTCAACCAATGTGAGTTCTTAAGAGCCGTAGGTCAAAATACCTAACAAAAACCTGCCTTTGGAAAAAAGGTCCCCTATAGATATAGAACCATTGGGTGTTTTCATTTCCATAAATAAATCTGATAGAAATCATCTAGAAGCAGTGATTCATAACCAAAACACATGTTCTAGTGGATACAATGATCAAATAGTATACACTAATAATAATCTCATGTTAGGACACTATGACATTTTTTTGAAAATAGGAACTTCTAATGAAACTCAAAATATGTGGAATTCATATTGGTGTGTCATTCTTCATGATATCATCTACTCGAGACCACTAAGTGAGAACTTCATGAGAATAAGTCTCAATTATTATGAACCCCTATAATATAATATTCAAAAATCATCTATGTCCAATCAGAATGATGTATCTAGACCATAGGGCATTTTTTATAATTAATATAATAATATATTGACGTTATCACTATATCATGGGAACTACTATAACATTTTGATATTATAAATAATCTATCCACATTACTATTTAAATAGTTTATGAAAAAAAATCAACACTATTATGATAAGTATACATCATGTATAACTCACTATTTTCATGATATGGTAATCGAATAGCACTATTTAGTTGGGTCTAGGGAACCCACTATTACAACACTTGGCACCCTTTTCAGATGCTATGATGGAACTTCATCATATGATTACAAGGAATCTCTATTCAATGATTATCTGGGGTGAAGTTTTTGTTAGGATCAACTTTCCTTCCTCGTATTTCAGTATTGGGTTGACATCTTATTATACTGATGCATATATTTCATCTTTTCCTGACAATATTTATCCAAGAACTTTGTCATGGTCAGTGTTTCAGATGATTCTAACAAGGGGAAGTATGAAACTATGAACCCTCAAAAGGGGAAGGATATGGCACATGTTCTTGACCATCTAAGCTACAAAAGTACTTAGTCCTCTCCATATCTCATTATTGAATATCCAGCACCTCCTGAGACACCAGTGGGGTAGACAAGCCATAAATGGTAGGATATTTCATGGTTGAGTAGTCAAACACTGGGAAAGAATCCAAAGATGATAGGGTATAAGTCCTACCTATGTTGTATAAAAATCATGTCCATTCATTTATAAGTCAGTTGTATTGACACTGAGTAGAAAGAGGATTCGTGGCTTTCACACCTAGATGACATGTGAATCCCAAAGATATGGAATGTAAAGGCTCCCACTAATATTAGTATTAACAACAATCTAGTTAAATAAATCTTATACATCAAGGAGATGGAAATGTTAGTGAATTCCATTGATGATGGAATGATAATCACCAGGTGTGTGAGAGAGATGTTTTATAATTGGAATTTCGAAGGGGTTTTTAACCATTCCATTAGTGAAGAGTGGGATGACAACATTGACCTTAAAGATTTAAGATAAAGATCCTCAGAAAATATTTTATCCAATTATCAAATTTCCTATGAAATGTTCAACTTTTACCCATTTTTTACAAGGGATGGAATCATCATTGGTACGGGTAAATTCCCCTTAGTATTTTGAGGGTGACACACCATTAGGTATTGTTTCAAGATTTAACACCCCAAAAGTATAGATCTCTCATATCCATAATGTGATGTTGGAGTTGAAGGGTAAGATATATTCTACACCCTCCCATATCAAGTAAAGTTTTTCACTAAGGTGATGTCATATAACCCTTCACACTAGGTTAAGAACCATTGAAATGATGAAATGATGTCCAAGTGTATTCTCACTAGTGAATTAGATCAACTTCCAAACACTGGTTTAGCCTTTCTTTCTCGTTTAAATGATAATATTTCAAAAAACTTAATTTTAAAATCTTGTTTCTTAGAAAGGTTACCTTATAAGGCATACCAAAATGAAAAATAAGGGGACAAGGTTGTATTGGGTAGTAAACCCTCTAAAGGTAAACTGGATCCCCAACCCAAACCATGTTATTTTCTAATGCTTTTTTCTAAGAAATATTTTAACAATTATTTTTGGAATCCAATTTCATATGAATGATTATGATGAAGGGTTCCATGAGGATTAAGGCCCTACATTACTTTAAGGACTTAAGTAAGAGGCCTAAACTATAGGTGAAAGCCTAGTATCCCAAGATTAATATCTTATTATAGAGGAGACATCAAAGGTGGACCCTATAACGGAGACATTCAAGACTCACTCTAATCCTCTGGATGTAAAGAAGGATACATCGAATGTGAACTCCTTGGGAACCTCCGGTGATTAATGTGGAAGTATTTTTATTATGTCATTCACAGTACTTAATGAAATATCATTTGAAAATAACCCTATTCTCTCACTAATCCCTAATTTTTTTGAATCTCATAGATATTTAAGAGAGTATGAGGTATAAGATGGATATGGATGCCCTATAACACATTATTCCACCTCAGGAACATTTGGGAACCTTGATCAAGAATTTTTGAGGATATCTATCCACAAAAGATTCACTGAATGCTATAGTTGATGAGACGATAGTAAAAAGGAGGATCATCTACCTTTCCCAAACCGATGTTGTAGTTTTATATGTAATTGTGGTAATAGAATTCAATCTAATTGAACCATCCAATACAGATTAAAAAATATAGGAAATTGATGCTCATAGAAGTAAAGGTAAATACTAGAAATGCCTTTCATTGACTACTTCAATTGTAAAATGATGTATGTATTTTCTCATGATCAAGTACAGTAGAACCATATATGGCTGTTTAATATTAGAAAGACTAGGAGGTGACCCTAGTATCCTCATCATTAAATAATTTAGAGAGAACTGAAAAAATTGAGCTCACCTTCATGTTAAGTGACTCGATTCCAGCTTACATCTCGGTATCCCTAGTGGGATATAGTTCAAATGAAGAGTTCCTTTTACTCCAGAAATCCATGAGGAATATGGTGTAGTAGGAAATATGGTCATTGATCTATTAGTTTTTCCTTGTATATCAGTTCCATTAGCTATTCTAGCTTGAATGTGTGTTCACAACTCTATATTATGGAAAATTAAACTATATTTATATCTAAAATGTTATGAAGAATATTGTCGATGAGCAAGAGAAGGATGAAAATACCTATTAATAAATTATAAGGGATGAGTTAGATTTTTTCCCTAAATAGCTCAGATTCATAGCACACCAAGAGATACCATACTAAGTCAATATGGTTGTGGATCAGTGAAAATTCACATCTGAGGGGGTAACCTTGGTAGGATATATCTATTAGCATAGTAACGAACCAAAATTTTATTAATTAAAATTATTCTTGATCTAATTAAATGTATTATTATTTAAAATGGTTATATAAAACATATGAACATCCTTGGTTTTATGATTTTGGATTTTAAAATACCGTTAATAATTATTATCATTTCTAATATAGTCGTTGAACAGTGATCACATGATTCGTATAAATATAGGGCTTCAATAGATCCAATTTACTCATATAAAGGAAGCGATGGCCTCATCTAGTAGAATTGCTTCATACAAAGCCCATTTATCAGAGTTTATAAAGGAGGTAGAGTCACTAGTATTTTCTCTTGACCAAGCCCAAGTTGAGGTTCAACATGTTAAGCTTGAACGGAATCACCTACAGGAGAAGTGGAAGTTAATAGAGATTACAACCCGAGCGATGTTATCTGAGCCACTCCAAACGTCTGTCACCAACACACACCTTACCCTTAGGTCTTATGCGTGAGTTATGAAGGGTTATGTAAAAGTAACTTATAACTACGATTATGTGGTTTATTTTTTTATAAAGAATATACATTCATTTTATTATTGTTACTTTGTAAATGGTTTTTAAAGAACAAATAGTATTTTTAGTTATTATTAAATTAAGAAATATATTTTGATGAATTTATTGATTTTTTAATTAAATAATATTTTAATAAAATATTATTACTAAATTAAATTTTATTAAACATAAATTATCATATAATTTTTTTGAATACAATTGAAATTTTTATTAAGGTCTGAAAACTGTTTTTTCAAAATAAATGAATTTTCGATAAATGTAAGTTTTTTTTAAATTAAAAATTCACTTATTTATAAAATTATTTAGATAAAATGAATATTATTTTTGGAATCATAATGTCAAAATTATCAAATGGTGAATTTTTCATAATTTTCTAAGTCAGTCAAATTTTTGGGTAAAAATTAAATATCATTTAAATATATAATGTGTTTTATGGCATCATAATGAACCAATAGTGATGTAATAAAATACTCTAAAATGTATTTTCATCCAATATATGTTTTACCGTTAAAATAATGTGATTTTAGACTATTTTTTTGATTAATTTTATGGTGCCTTAGTGGACCCTCCAAGACATATAAAATATTTTAACTTTTTAAAATGATTTTCATGAGAGTGTGACTCAAATCCACATAAGAAAGCCTAATATTTTAATAATTTAGTCCATTGGACTATTAAAATAATTTTTTCCACTCACCTTTGGAAAAAAACATGGTCAAAAAACATGGAATGGTTTGTGGTTTTGATTAGTTTAATGTGTCGTATCCAAAACCCAAATAATAAAGAATTCCCTCTCCTTTCCTATATAATCCCACTAAATATCCCATTCCTATTCACTAAAACCATTTAGATATTAACCAAACTTTTCCCTTATCTCTCTATAATCCTTAAAAGGAGCCCTAATCTCCCAATAATCCTCTCTGAATCCTCTCCTAATCCTTTGGGATCACTCTTCCATTTAAGGGATCCTCACTTTCCTTCCTTCTTTATTTATGTCCAAGTTTCCTTATATTGTTATGCCCTTTTATTTTCAATTAAAAATGTTGGGGTATGATTTATCACCTCCCCTAAACTTCCCTCATTATTTTTTAATGATTATATACCTTTTTCTCTCTAATTAATTCCTCCCATGTACACCTGTTACCATGTCAAAATTCTGTAAGGGATTTCTCTCTCCTCATTTACATTCAAAAAATTATTTTATATTATGCAACTAAATTCCATTACCTATATTGGGATATTATGTTACATGACCCCCATTACTTTCCATTTCATTTATAAATTATGATGTACTCATTTCTCTCTCATAAACCCATTTTACAATTTTTATTTGATGTCGTTGTGTTGTCGAAGTTACACCAAAATGTCGCATACCAAAATCTTCATATAAGTGAATACCATACCCATTTCTCAATAAAGGTTATTCACCTTTATGAACACGTACTTGTTAATTTAGGACTTACATTTATGTATTACACCTCGATTATTCATGGAATAAATTGTGATGTTTAATGAATCCTTGTTGTATGATATATGTGGAACCTTTATGCATGAAATGAAATGATTAATAAGGGTGCACCCTAATAGCGCTCCAATGCATTGCGTAAAGAATAGCATCATGATACACCATGTGAAATGAGGGTTTACTCATGATAATTCAATTGAAATGAGGGCTCACTCATGCTAATTCAATTGCAATGATGGTTTACTCATGCACATTGTTCAATGAGCCTTGGGTCATGCTAATGTCATGTTAAATGTTGTTGCCACATTTCCATGTTATGAGAATCATGATATATCATTCCTGTATGTTCATGTTTCTCTTTTTCTCTATTGATATGCCCATTTCCTAACATTTTCTAGATTCTTCATGTTATTCCTTGTTTACACCCTTACTGGGATTTATAGCTCACCCTTTTCTTATGCATGTCCTCAGGTTATTCTATTCAATTCTAAGTACGAAGGAATGTTATGGTCATGTAAAGTAAGTTTTCAATAAATATGTTGTGTTTTATTTTCTATTTGTTTATGTAATGTTCCTAATTTCCCAAGAAACTAGACATCTCGATCCTCAGAGTTGCCTTAAGTGAAATTTTATATAATAAATCATGTTTATGTGTGTAATAAAGAGCAGGGTTGTTATAGTTGGTATCAAAGGATAGGTTTAGTTATTTTTTGGATTAGGATTAGAAAATCCCAGTTAAAGCCTTATAGATAAGACTAAGTATAATAAAAACATCCCTAAATTTTGCTGTGTATAGAGTAAGTGGTTTATCAAGAAACTAAATCCATATCTGGATACGAACAAGTAGAGGTGACTCTAACATAGATGAATATGGGGGTAAAACCTGAAAATGCCACTTTGAGATAGACTCGAATGGGAACTACTACATGAAAACGGTCCTTGCCGCACTCTTGGTTATGATAATACTGGAGGATATTCTTTGGTAAATTCATGATCTTAGTATGAACTATTATTAAGGGAATAAAAAATTCCCCTAAGAATATATGTTGGGTAGTAGATCATAGATAACATAGATTGAAGCCTATACATTCACAAGTTATGGAAATAAATGTATTTTATAAGTTATTCATTTTTTATTTGGATTCCCCTTTATGTTTTACCCCTAAATTTCCTTTTATTCTAGCCAATGACCAATAATAAGAGGACTCGGGCTAACAACCGATGCGAAGATCAATGTGATGAATATTCTAATGATATGCCCAATCTGATGTGAGTGGGAATTGAAAACTTTTTCATGATACTCTCTCAGTTAATTCAAGTTTTGAATATAAAAATGGGTCAATAGGAATATTCAACCCCCCCCCCCCAAGAAATAACATTCCACAATTGAGATCTTCATGAGACAAAGGCCTCATAATTTTAATAGATCATCTGGTCCCTCAATCTCCGAACAATGGATCAACTCCTTTGATAAGATATTCTTTGTCCTTAAATGTTCCAAAAGAGAGAAGGAAATTCTTGATTCTTAACATATGGAGGGTGAAGATGATCAATGTTGGACATTGATCAAAAATATAAAGCTTGAGGAATAGATCAAGGTGTTGGAATTGAAGGATTTACAGAAAAAAATAGATAAATATTTTACTATCACCCTCCGACTTAAGATAGAAAGGGACTTCCTTTCTATCAAGAAAAAAATGAATAATCCATCAGAACATACAAGGAAAAAATAAAAAGTCTTACACGATATGCCTTTGGCTTTTTTGTTACCCATGAATGCAAGGTTGGATGCTTTTTTAGTGGGATGAAACCTAGCCTACAGAAATACCTAGTGATACGTGACTTTGATAGCTATTAGGAAATTGTTTGATGTGCCCTCAAAGTAGAAATGGATATCATGGAATCTCACAGTTATCATGGGGATAAGAAGCGTACGGTGGACTTTAATTCTGGAGGCCCGATGGATAAATCAAATGGTGATAAGAAATTACAACACCCCACTTTCCAAAGGCGTGGAAATAAGCACCCCAGAAATTTTCTGAAAAGGAGGAATAAATTCTTTAGGCGTGTGAGTAAGAGAAACTGGACATTAATTATTGATAATAAAAATCTACTACTATGATAGAGGAAAGGAATCCTCTTTTCGACCCTCAATCCATTTTTCATTTCTTCAACTGCAATGAACCAAGGTACTTTTCAAACTAGTTCCCTAAGCCAAGGTTTTTCAGAGTCAACCAACAACCTACAAGGCAGCAAGAGATATATTTTTCCATCACTAACACCGAATCAAACCCCGGAAATGAAGTGGTGATAGGTACACTAGTTATTTATTCAATAATATAAAACATAATTTTTTATTCTGGTTCTATGAATTCTTTTATATCCTAAAAGTTTAGAAGAATAATCCCAACACCACCACAAATCATGTAAGTAGAGATGTTAATGAGAATGGAAAATGGGTAAATCATTTAATCCCATGAATATAACTCCTCCTCTGTAACAATTTGTGGATTAAACTTCCTGATGAACCTCATCATACTTCCTCTAGTTTAATTTGATTCAATTCTTGGCATGGATTATCATTCTCTATGTAGAGCCTAAATAAATTACTGTGAGATGGAAATCACTCTCCATATGGAGAATTTACCCCCAATTCTATACAAGTGCAAGGAGGAGGATTAATCTTATTTAGCACCATCATCTTAGGTGTGGATATCAATTTCCTATGATCATGTGTATCATGCTTAGATTATTGAGTCTAAGGAAGTAACATCCTTTAATACATGTCTATTGTGAAGGAATTTTCTAATGTGTTTCCTGAGTAATTGCATGGTCTTCCTCCTAAAAAATATATTTAATTCTTGATTGATCTTATATCTGGGGTGTTGTCAATATCCAAGAATCTATATATAATGTTTTTTGTGGATCTTGAGGAGATAAAGAATCAACTACAAGAGAATCTGGATAAAGGGTTTATACACCCAACTGCTTCACCATGGGGTTCACCAGTCCTATTCGTCAAGAATAAGGATGGGTCAATCTGCCTTAGAAATGATTATTGTGAGCTCAACAAAATCAAGATAAAGCACAAGTATCCACTTCCACGAATTTATGTCATGTTCAATCAGCTATGTGGAGTACAATACTTCCCCAAGGTGGATCTTCAGTCAGGATATTACTAAGTAAGGGTGAAGAAGGACGATATACCCAATACTGCTTTTCATATAATGTACGGGCACTATGAATTCATAGTAATGCCTTTTGGACTCACTAATTCTATAGAAATATTCATAGACTTGATTAATAGAGTCTTTAGAGATTACCTCAACAAATTTTTGGTAGTCTTTATAGATTATATTCTAACATAATTCAAAACCAAGTAGGATCATGAGGAGAATATAAGAATTATACTAGAGACCTTGATAAAGGAGAAGATCTATTCAAAGTACAGGAAGTGTGAGTTCTAGTAAAAGGTAGTCTCATTCTTGGGTTATATCATCACAAGCAATGGGATATATGTTGATCCCTCATAGACAGCTACAATGGAGGGATGGTCGAGGCCAACATCGGTGACGGATATTCAAAGCTTCCTAAGGTTATCTGGATATTATCACCAATTTGTGAGAAATTTCTCATGATCATTTAACCCTCTACCAAGATGACCAGGAAGGGAGTCAAGTTTTCTTGGAGTGATGAATATGAGGATAGATTTAAAGAGTTGAAAATGAGTCTTATCATTGAACTCATTCTCACACTACCCATGAGTGGAGAACTTTTTGTGGTATTTAGTGATTCTTAGAATAAGGGCTTGGGTTGTGTGTTGATGCAAAATGAGAAAGTCATTTCCTACGCTTTAAGGAAATTGAAAGATCATGTGCAAAACAATCCAACACATGATAGGGAGTTGGCTGGAGTAATCTTTTCTTTGAAAATTTGGCAGCATTACCTCTTTGGGGAGAAGTGTGAAATATATACGGATCAAAAAATCCTCAAGTATATATTCACATAGAAAGAGTTAAACATGTACCAACGAAGATGGTTAGATCTGATCAATGACTATGACTTCTCAATCCATTACTAACCTAGGAAAGTGAACAAGGTGGCATATTCTCTAAGTAAAAAGGACCGAGTGATTCTTTAATTTATGAGAATTGAAAAGGATCTAATATTCTAATATTTGATGAAGATGTACATGGGAATTACAAATAAGGGAACATTATCAATCCTTTCAAAAATGATTCCTCAACTGTCTCTTTTAGAAAGTTTAATGAATTCTCAAAAATAATATGTGGGAATTCAGAAGAAAGTGGAAACTACTAGAAAAGGGAAATCATCAAAGTTCAATGTTAATGAAGAAGGAATTGTGAGATTTTGGTCAAGACTGTGTGTTCCATCAAATCCAAAGTTAAATAATGAAATTTTGGATGATGCACGGAGTTCAAATTTCTCCATTCACCCAAGAAACACAAATATGTATCAAGATCTCTGAGATAATTATTGGTGGGATAGCATGAATAAGGAGATCATTGAGTATACATCAAATTTCCTGGTATGTCAGCAAGTTAAGGATGAGAGGTAAAAGTCTAAGGGGATGATGCAACCATTACCCATACCAACATGGAAATGAGAGAACATCACTGTGGACTTTGTCACTAGAATTTTGAAGACATCAAAAGGAAAAAATGATCTCTAGGTTATTAAGGATCATCTTACAAAGACAATACACTTCATTTCAATTTGAGAAGATTTATCATTTGATCAACTGTCATAGATATACATCAAAGAAGTGGTAAGGCTGCATAGAGTACCACTATCGATTGTATCTGATCAAGATCCAAGATTCACCACTATGTTCTGGAAGAGTCTTCAACACGCTCTGAAAACTGATATAAACTTTAGTATAGCTTATTATCCTCAAACTAATGGCTAATATGATCAGACTATCCAAACACTTTAGGACATGTTGAGAGCATGCTCAATGTACTTCAAAGGAGGATGGAATCAACATCTTCCCCTGGTTGAGTTCTCTTACAATAATAGTTTTCACTCAAGAATCCAAATGACTCCTTATGAAGCCCTTTATGGGAAGAGGTGCAGAACACCAGTATATTGGGATGAAGTTGGGGAGTGAAAACTCCTAGTTCTAGAAAGGGTCAAAGAAATGGTGGAGAAGTTTAATACCATATAGTAGCACAATAAAGCTGCTCAGGGTCAACAAAATATCTATGCTAATAATCATCGATGAGACCTATATTTTTATGTTAGAGACATGTTATTCCTCTGTATATCATTGTGTAAGAGAGTTATGAGATTTGGGAAGAAGAGAAGCTTAGTTCAAGGTACATCGTCCCTTTTGAGATCCCTGATCACATTAGACCAGTGGCCTATCAACTAGTACTGCAACCGAACCTATCTCAAGTACATAATGTATTCGATGTATCACTCTTGAGGAATTACATAACTGACCCATAACATGTACTCAATCTAGAGGTGGTACCATTAGATAATGACATATCCTATGAAGAGAAGCTGGTAAATATCTTATATCATAGGGTAAAAGTTCTATAAAATAAGACAATGCCCCTCGTCAAGGTGTTATGGTGAAACCACAAGTCTGAAGAAGCAATGTGGGAATCAGAGGAAGTTGTGAAGAAGAGTTAACCTCATCTATTTTAGTGTGGGGAAAGGAAATTATGAGTGTGAAATTTCTTAAGCGGGGGGGGAAGATTGTAACAACCCAAAATTTTATTAATGAAAATTCATCTTGATCTAATTAAATGTATTATTATGTAAAATGGTTATATGAAACATATGCACTTCCTTGGTTTTATGATTTTGGATTTTAAAATACTGTTAATAATTATTATTGCTACTAATATAGTTGTTGAATAATGATCACATGATTAGTATAAATATAGGTCTTTAACAAATCTAATTTACTCATAAAAAGGAATCGATGGCCTTATCCAGTAGAATTTCTCCATACGAAGCCCATTTTTTAGAGCTCATAAATGAGGAAACATCACTGGGCTTCACTATTGACCAATCCCAATTCGAGCTTCAACACATTAAGTTTGAACGTAATATCCTACAGAAGAAGTGGAAGTTAATAGAGATTACCACCCAAGGGATGTTATCTTAGCTTCCCCAAGAGTCTGTCATCATCGCACACCTTACCATTAGGTATTATGTGGATTTTATAAGGGGTTATGTAACAAGACCCTATCACTATGATTATGTGCTTTATTTTTTTATAAATAATATACATTCATTTTATTATTGTTACTTTTGTAAATGGTTTTTAAATCACAAATAGTATTTTTAGTTAATATTCAATTAAGAAATATATTTTGATGAATTAATGGATTATTTAATTAAATAATATTACCATAAAATATTATTAATAAATTAAATTTTATTAAATATAAATGATCATATAATTTTTTGTGAATAAAAACGAAATTTTTATTAAGGGTTGAAAACTATTTTTTTCAAAACCTATAAATTTTCAATAAATGTCGGTTATTATTTTAAAATTAAAAATTCACATATTTATAATGTTATTTAGATTAAATGGATATTATATTTAGAATCAGGGCATCAAAATTTTTTAACAGTGAATTTTTCATAATTCTCTGAGACAGTCAAATTTTTGGATTAAAATTAAATATCGTTTAAATATATAATGTGTTTTATGACATCATAATGACCCAATAGTTATGTAATAGAATACTATAAAAGGTAAGTTCAGCCAATATATTCTTTACCTTTAAAATAATATGATTTTATTTCTTTTTATTAATTTTATGGTACCTTAATGAACCCTCCAAGGCTTATAAAATATTTTAACTTTTCAAAATTATTTCCTTGAGAGTGTGACTCACCTCCACATAATAAAGCCTAATATTTTAATAAGTTCAGACATGGGAATTATAAAATAATTTTTTTCACTACCCTTTGGAAAAAACCATGGTCAAAAACCATGGGTTATTTTGTGTATTTGATTAGTTTAATATGTAGTGTACAAAACCCAAATAATAAATAATCTCTTCTAATTTCCTATATAAACCCACTAAATCTCCCATTCCTATTCAGGCAAACCATTTGGAGCTCGAACAACCTCTGAAATCCTCTCTATATAATCCTCCTAAGTCACCCCAAGCTCTAAATAATCCTCTCTCAAGCCTCTCCCAAGCCTTTGGGATCACACATCCAAGTAATGGATCCTCACTTTCCTTTCTTACTTATTTATGTCCAAGTTTCCTTATAATGTTATACCCTTTTATTTTTAATTAAAAATTTTGGTGTATGTTTTCTAAACTCCCCTAATATTTCCTTATTATTTTTCAATGATTAGATACCCCTTTCTCTCTCATTAATTCCTCCCATGTACACCTGTTACCATGCCAAAATTTTGTAAAGGTTTTCTCTCTCCTCATTTACATTCAAGAAATTTTTTTATATTATGCATCTAAATTCCATTAAATATGTTGGGATATTATGTTACATGACCCCCTTACTATCCATTTCATTTATAAATTATGAGATACCCCTTTCTCTCTCATCAACCCATTTTATGATTTCTATTTGACGTCGTTATGTTGTCGAAGTTACACCAAAATTTTCCATTCCAAAATCATCATGTAAGTGAATACCATACCCATTTCTCTATCAAGTGTATTAAAATTTATTAACATGTACTTGTTGATTGAGAACTTAAATTTATGTATTCCAAATATTTTATTCATGCAATAAATTATGATGTTTAATGAATCTATGTTGTATGATCTATGTGGCAAACTTATGCATGAAATGAAATGATTAAGAAGGGTGCACCCTGATAACGCTCCAATGAATTGGTTAAAGAATAATATCATGATACACCATGTTAAATGAGGCTTTACTCATGCTAATTTAAGTTAAATGAGGGTTTACTCATTATAATTCAAGTGCAATGAGGGTTTACTCATGCTCCATGTGTAATGATTCTTAGCTCATTCTAATATCATGTTAAATGTTCTTGCCACATTTCACTGTTATGATAATAATGCTATATCAAGCCTTTATGTTCATGTTTCTCTTTTCCTCCATTGATATTCCCATTTCCTAACATGTAATATATTCTTAATTTTATACCTTCTTTACTCGCTTACTAGTATTTATAGCTCACCCTTTTCTTATCCATGTCCTCAGGTTATCACATGCAATGCTAAGTATGAATGAATATTGTGTCCATGTAAAGTAATTTTTCAATAAAGATATTTTGTTTTATATTCTAAGTTGTTATTTAATATTCTTAATTTCCTAATACACTAGACCACTTGATCCTCATAGTTGTCTTAGGTGAAATTCTTTGTAATAAATCATGTTTATTTTTGTAATAAAGAGAAAGGATGTTATAAGCATATAGCTAATATTTATGAGAATATAAGGGAGAATGAAATTAATATTGATGATGCCAAAAAAATTGGAAGAGGTTACTTCCATCAGGGATTGCAAGCTTGTGTCAAAGGAGGAGGCAGACACTGAAAGGTTAGTCAGATGATGTCAGGACATTGATGACTTAATGAAATCTATGACCCATATTTGAAATTAAATATAATACTTATTATAGTGAACCATATAATTTTTTCATTCTATAGTTTCTTTTTTATTCTATTAGGTAAGAGGCTCAAGTTTATGGATGTTATTTCCTCTTTGTATTAATGATAAAACATATTTTTCTATGATTTTTTTTAAATTTCTTGACTTTTGTATGTTCTCGATCATAAATTCATGATAATACATGAAACTTACAAAGATTAATATCAAAATAAATGATTCCACTTGAACATTATATAAAAATAGATTAGTTAAATCTTACTTTCCAAAAACTTGAGTCAATGATAATTTGTATGAATCAATGTATAATCTTTTAAATATGTACCCTTAGATATAAATAGATGTCCCAAATATAGAGGCACTAATAACATCATCACAAACTAAGAAAAATATGTAATATGATGGAAAAAATATTAAATTTCTTCCTAAACATGTTCTTCTATGTGGATATAGTAAAGTAAAATACGATAGCACTTATACCATCATATTAAACCAATTTTGTTACATTCGGTTGGCTTCCTCCTGAACTATTTATCTAAAACGAGTATAAGAGGGTCATATATGGTGATAAATGTATTATATCTATATAATAAAGTTATTCCATTATGATATTATAGAATTTAATGAATCCACATAATGAAAATCATGAAGGGTAATTTTAAAAATATGAATTTCAATTCTCAATAGGGCTTAGTGTAACGACCCAAAGTATCATTAATGGAAAATCCCTCTTGATCTTATTAAATGTCTCTTTATATAAAATGTTTTTATAAGATGACAACTTCTTTGGTTTTATGTTAAGATTTTTGACCGTTGTTAATATATCTGTTGAACAGTGATCACATGATTAGTATAAATATAAGACCTTAACAAATCCAATTTACTCAGACAAAAGAAGTGATGGCCTCATCCAGTAGAATTGCCCCATACGAAGCCCATTTGTTGGAGCTCGGAAAAGAGGTGGCATCCTTGGGCTTCGCCCTTGACCAAGCCCAAGCTGAGCTTCACCATGTCAAGCTTGAACGGGACCATCTACAGGAAAAGTGGAAGTTGATAGAGATTACCACTCGAGCGATGTTATCCGAGCCACCCCAAGAGTCTGTCACCATCGCACACCTTACCCTTAGGTATTATGTGGCTGTTTTAAGGGGTTATGTAACAAATAAGTAGTACTATGTTCATGTAAATTTTTTTTGTATATAATAATGAATATAATTTCTAGTCATTTTTGATACATTTTAAATAGTTTTTAAAGTACAAATGGTGTTTTTAGTTATTATTTAATTAAGAAATATATTTTATTAAATTAATGTATTTTTAATTAAATAATATTTTATTAAAATAATAATATTATTATTAAATTAATTTTTATTAAATATAAATGATCTTATAATTTTATGAATGCAATTAAAATTTTATATTAAGGTTTGAAATCCATTTCTGTCAAAACCCGTGAATTTTCGATAAATGTTGGTTTTTATTTTAAAAGTGAAAATTAACATATTTAGAAAAAAATTTAGATAAAATAAATGTCATTTCTAGAATCATGACGTCGAAATTATTCAACGGTGAATTTTTCATAATTTTCTGAGACAGTCAAATTATTGGGTAAAAATTAAATACTATTTAAATATATAATGTGTTTTATGACATCATAATGACCCAATGGTGATGTAATAAAATACCATAATCCTTATGTTCGGACAATATATGTTTTATCATTAAAATAATGTTATTTTGGGTTTGTTTGACTTAATTTTCAAAGCATTAATGGACCTCTCATGACATATTCAACACTTTGCCTTTTTAAATTAATTTCCATGGGAGTGTGACTCACCTCCACATAACCAACCTTATTATTTTAAGAATTTCGGACTTGGGCCTTATAAAATATTTGTTTCCTATTCCATTTTCCAAAAACCATGGGATGGTTTGTGTTTTGGATTAATTTAATGTAAGGGGGCCCAAACCTAAATAATAAAGAATTCCCTCACCTTTCCTATATAAACCAACCCAAGCTCCCACTTCCTCCTCACTAAAATCCCTTGGAGTTCATCCAACCTCTGCCCTACTCTCTCTATAATCCTCTCAAGGTGCCCCAAGCTCCCAAGAAGCCTCTCATAAGCCTCTCTCTATCCTTTGGAAGCACACTTCCAAGTAAGGGTTTTTTCTTCCATTCTCATTTTTGTCATTTTTATTTAAGTTGTATTGCCCTTTTAATTTAAATTATGAATGTTGGGGTATGGTTTCGAACCTCCCCCATACTTCCCTCTTATTTTTTGAATTATGGAATACCCCTTTCTCTCTCATTAAATTCTTCCCATGTACACCTGTTACTATGCCGAAATTCCGAAAGGAACTTCTCTCTCTTCTTTTACATTCAAGCAATAATTTTGTATCATGAATATAAATTCCACTAAAATTGTTGGGACATGTATCTATATGACCACCTTACTTTCCATTACATTTAAATATGATGAGGAACCCCGTTCTCTCTCATCAACCATTTTTTATGAATTCTTATGTCACACCGTTACGCTGCCGAAATCGCACCGATTTTCTAAGCCAATGCCATTGTGTAGTGGATACCATGCCCATTTCTCCATCAAGGGTATCCACCTTTATGCACCTTTACTTATTTATTACAAAGTTTAATGTATGAATTCCACATTCCTTTATCGTGGAATAAATTTTTATGTTTTATGAATCCATTTTTTATGATCCATGTGGCACACTTATGCATGAAATGAAATGTTTAAGAAGGGTGCGCCCTTATAGCGCTCCAATGCATTGGGTAATGTATAGTATCATGATAAATCATGTCCAATGAGTGTTGACTCATTCTAATTCAAGTGAAACGAGGGTTTACTCGTGCTTCATGTGCAATGAGGGTTTACTCATGCTTTATGTGCAATGAGCCTTGGCTCATGCTAATTCCATGTTAAGTGTTATTGCCACATTTCCATGTTATGATTATCATGATTTATCATGCCTTTATGTTCATGTTTATTTTATGCTCTATTGATATGCCTATTGTCTAACATGTATTGTACTCCTCATGTTATTCCATGTGTACTCCCTTACTAGGCTTTATAGCTCACCCTTTTATTATGCATGTCCTCAGGTTATCCCATGCAATACTAAGTACGAGGGAATGTAGTGGTCATGCAAAAAAAGTTTTCAATAAAGATGTTGTATTTCATGTTTTAAGTTTATTATGTAATGATCCTAAGCCCCACAGAAACTAAACCTCTCGATCGTATTTTTTGTATCAAGTGAAGTTTTATGTAATAAATCATGTTTAAGTTGTAATAAAAACCAGGGTTGTCATAGTTGGTATCAGAGGATAGGTTTAGTTATTTTTGGGATTAGGAAACCCTAGTAAAGCCTTAGATACAAGACTAAGTATAATAAAAACATCCCTAAGTTTTGGTAAGTGCTGAGTAAGTGATTTATCAAACAAATACATCCCTGTCTGGATATAGGCAGGTAGAGGCGGCTCTGGCATAGATGTATCCTAGGGGTAAAAACCGAAAACACCACTTTGAGCTAGACTCGAACAGGAACTGGTGCACGACAATGGGCCTTGATGCACTCTTGGTTACAACACTCCCGAGGGATATGTTTTGATAAATTCATAATCTTAGTATGAACCCTTATTAAGGGAATTAAAAAAATCCCCTAAGAATATTTGTTAGAAAGTAGATCATGAAAATCCTATATTGAAGCCTATAGACTCATGAGTTAAGGAAATGAATGTTTATTTATAAGTCATCAACTTTTTTCTTTGTATTAACCTTTATGTGTTACCCCTAACTTTCCTTTTATTCCAGCCAATGGCCGGTAATAGGAGGACTCGAGCTAACAACTATTGTGAAGTTCAGTGTGATGACTGTACTAATGAGATGCCAAATCCAATGGGAGCGGGAATCGCGAACTTTGTCACTCTTCTCTCTCAGCTGACTCAAGTTTTGAATAGAAACATAGGTCAAGAGGAATGTTCAACCGCCCTAAGAAAGAACAAGTCGCTATCGAGAGTTTCATGAGACAAAGGCCTCCTACTTTTAGTTGATCATCCGATCCCATGATCGCTGAACAATGGATCAACTCCTTTGAAAAGATATTCTCCATCCTCCAATGTTCTGAATAAGAGAAGGTTCTCCTAGCGGCTTATCATATGGAGGGTGAACCTGATCAATGGTGGACGTTGATCTCAAATACGAAGCCTGAGGAGGATATCGAGGCGTTAGAATGGAAGGATTTCCGGAAGATGTTTTTCGATAAATATTTTCCGCACACCCTCTGGATTAAGATGGAAAGTGACTTCCTTTCCCTCAAGCAAAAAGATGAAGAATATATTAGAGTGTATGAGGCAAACTTCATGAGGCTTGCACGATACGCTTCCGGTTTTGTCATTATCCCCAAATGCAAGGTTGAATGCTTCTTTGGTGGGCTGAAGCCTAGCTTGCAAAAAGCATTAGCGATCCGTGACTTCGACAGCTAGGAGGAAATTGTCTGATGTTCCCTCAAGGGTGAAATGGAGATCGGGGAATCATAGGGGTATCATGGGGACAGGAAGCGTAAGGTGGACTTCAATGCTGGTGGTCCGATGGATAAATAAAATGGTGCTAAGAAGATCCAGCACCCCACTTACCAAAAGTGCAGAAAGAAGCACCCTAGAAATTGCCTTAAGGGGACGAGAAAATGCTTCAGGTGTGGAGGAGAAGGGCACCTAACTATTAACTGTCGGCAAGAAGGACCCGTGGCTGCGACAGAAGAGAGGAATGCTCCGTTCGAACCTGAACGCGTTGTTCAATGCTACAAATGCAAATAATCGGGGAATTTTTTAAATCAGTGCCCTAATCCAAGGGTTATCAGAGGCAACCAACAACCTCCAAGACAGCAAGGAAGAGCTTTTTCCATCACTTCTACCGAAGTGAACCCCAACAACAAAGTGGTGACAGGTACGCTAGTTATTCATTCAAGAATATCAAACGTACTTTTTGATTCAGGTTCTACGCATTCTTTTATATCTCGAATGTTTAGTAGAACAATCTCAGCACCACCACAAATCATGGAAGTAAAGATGTCGGTGAGTACGGCAAATGGGGCAATCATTTCATCCCATGAGTATAAGTCCTCCCCTGTTATAATTTGTGGATTGAATTTCCCGGCGAACCTTGTCATACTCCCTCTCGTGGAATTTGATGCAATTCTTGGCATGGATTGGCTTTCTTTATATAGAGCCAACATAAATTGTCGAGATAGGGAAATCACACTCCATATGGAGAATCGACCCCCGATTCTTTACAAGTGTCAGGAGGAAGATGAATCTCCTTTAGCTCCATCATCTCAAGCATGGATATTACTGCCTTATGAGCATGCATATATGGCTTAGATGATTGAGTCCAAGGAAGAAACCATCCTTGAAGTAATGCCTATTGTGAGGGAATTCGCTGAAGTGTTTCCCGAGGAACTGCCTGGTCTTCCTCTAAGAAAAGATGTTGAGTTTTCAATTGAACTTATACCTGGGGTGATACCAATATCCAAGACTCCATATAGAATGGCTGTTGTAGAGATTTAAGAGCTGAAAAAACAACTACAGGAGAATCTGGATAAAGGGTTTATACGCCCAAGTGCTTCACCATGGGGTGCACCAGTCCTCTTCGTCAAGAAGAAGGATGGGTCAATGCGGCTTTCCATCGATTATCATGAACTTACCAAAATCACGATAAATAACAAGTATCCTCTCCCAGGAATCGATGACTTGTTTGATCAGCTGCGTGGAGCACAATACTTCTCCAAGGTGGACTTACGGTCGGGATATTATCAAGTAAGGGTGAAAAAGGAAGATGTCCCCAAGACTGGTTTTCGTACAAGATACGGGCACTATGAATTCATAGTAATGCCTTTCAGACTCACCAATGCTCCAGAAATATTCATGGACTTGATGAATAGAGTCTTTAGAGATTACCTTGGAAAATTTTTGGTAGTCTTTATAGATGATATTATAATATACTCCAAAACCAAGGAGGATCATGAGGAGTTTTTAAAAACTGTACTAGAGACTTTGTGCAAGGAGAAGCTCTATGAAAATTACAGAAAGTGTGAGTTATGGTTGAAGGAGGTCTCATTCTTGGGCCATATCATCACAAGAAATGGGATATCTGTGGACCCCTCCAAAATAGATGCAGTTGATGGATGGCCGAGGCTAACATTGGTAACGGATATCCGTAGCTTCTTGGGGTTAGCTGGATATTATCGATGATTTGTGAGAAATTTCTCACGATTGTCCAACCCTCTTACTAAGCTAACTCAAAAGGGAGTAAATTTTTCTTGGAGTGATGAATGTGAAGAAATATTCAAGGAGTTGAAAAGGAGTCTTATCACAGCACCTGTGCTCACTTTACCCACAAGTGGGGGACTTTTTGTGGTATTCAGTGATGATTCAAAGAAGGGATTAGGCTGTGTGCCGATGCAGAATGATAAAGTGATATCCTATGCCTCAAGGCAGTTGAAAATCCATGATAGAAACTATCCAACGCATGATCTGGAGTTGGAGGCTGTGATCTTTGTCTTGAAAATATGGCGGCATTATCTCTATGGAGAGAAATATGAGATATATACTGACCACAAGAGTCTTAAATATATATTCACACAGAAAGAGATTAATATGCGCCTGAAAAAATGGATAGAGCTCATCAAGGATTATGACTGTTCAATACATTACCACCCTGGGAAAGCGAACAAGGTGGCAGATTCCCTAAGTAGATAGGACCCAACAATTCTATTAATGATGAGAATTGAGAAGGATCCAATATTCTTAGACTTGATGAAGATGGACGTGGGAAGCATAAAGAAGGGAACATCATCAATAATTTCACAAATGATTGCTCAGCCATCTCTTTTGGAAAGGCTAAAGGATTCTCAAAAGGATGATGTGGGAATTCAGGAAAAAGTGGGAGCTATCAAAAAAGGGAAATCCTCAGAGTTTAATGTTAATGAAGAAGGAATTGTGCGGTTTGGGAAAAGACTATGTGTTCCATCAAGTCCGGAGCTGAAGAAGGATCTTTTGGATGTTGCACATAGTTCAAATTTCTCTATTCACCCAGGGAGCACAAAGATGTATCATGATCTCCGAGAAAACTTTTGGTGGGATAATATGAAGAAGGAGATTGCTGAATATACATCAAAGTGCCTGGTGTGTCAGCAAGTGAAGGTAGAGAGGCAGAAGTCTAAGGGGATGATGCAACCATTGCCCATACCAGAATGGAAACGGGAGAACATCCCCATGGACATTGTCACCAGACTTCCAAGGACATCCAAAGGCAACAATGCAATCTGGGTTGTTGTGGATCGTCTTACAAAGACTGCACACTTCATTGATATTCGGGAGGATTTCCCTTTGGATCAAATGGCACGGATATATATCAAGGAAGTGGTAAGGTTGCATGAAGTAACACTATCTATTGTGTCTGACCGAGATCCAAGATTCACCTCTAAGTTTTGGAAGAGTCTTCAACATGCTCTGAATACTGAACTGAACTTCAGTACGGCCTATCATCCTCAAACTGATGGCCAATCCAGGCGGGCTATCCAAACACTTGAGGATATGTTTAGAGCATGCTCAATGGACTTTAAAGGAGGATGGGGTCAAAATATTACTCTGGTTGAGTTCTCTTATAATAACAGTTTGCAGTCAAGCATCCAAATGGCACCATATAATGCCCTGTATGGGAAAAGGTGCAGAACACCGGCATGTTGGGATGAGGTCGGTGAACGAAAGCTGCTTGGACCAGAAATGGTCGAACAAATGGTGGAGAAGGTGAAAACCATTCAACAGCATATCAAGGAAGCCCAGAGTCGATAGAAGAGTTATGTAGATAATCATTGATGAGACCTTGAGTTTAAAGCTGAAGACATGGTGTTTCTACGCATATCTTCATGGAATAAGGTCATGAGGTTTGGAAAGAAAGGGAAGTTAAGTCCAAGGTACATCGGCCCCTTCGAGATTCTTGATCGTGTTGGGGTTGTGGCCTATCGACTAGCACTTACACATACCATGGCCAAGGTGAATGATGTCTTTCATGTATCCCTCTTAAGTAAGAACATTCCGAACCCTTCACATGTACTCTCATCTGAGGTGGTACAATTGGAAGACGATCTTTCTTATGAGGAGCAGCCAGTGAAGATCATAGATCGTAGATAAAAATTTCTATTAAATAAGACAATGCCCCTCATTAAGGTGTTGTGGAGAAACCACAAGTTTGAATAAGCGACTTTGGAATCAGAAGATATGATGAAGCTGAGTTACCCACATTTTTTTAGTGTGGGAAAAGAAAAATTTCAAGGGAAAAATTTCTTAAGGGGGGAATACTGTAACGACCCAAAGTTTCATTAATGGAAAATCCCTCTTGATCTTATTAAATGTCTCTTTATATAAATTTTTTTTATAAGATGTCAACTTCTCTGGTTTTATGTTAAGATTTTTTACCATTGTTAATATAGTCGTTGAACAGTGATCAAATCATTAGTATAAATATAGGACCTTAACAAATCCAATTTACTCAGACAAAATAAGTGATGGACTCATCCAGTAGAATTTCCCCATACAAAGACCATTTTCGGAGCTCGGAAAAGAGGTGGCATCCTTGGGCTTCACCCTTGACCAAGCCCAAATTGAGCTTCACCATGTCAATCTCGAACGGGACCGTCTACGGGAAAAGTGGAAGTTGATAGAGATTACCACTCGAGCGATGTTATCCGAACCACCCCAAGAGTCTGTCACCACCGCACACCTTACCCTTAGGTCTTATGCGGCTGTTTTAAGTGGTTATGTGACAAATAGGTAGTACTATGTTCATGTACATTATTTTTGTATATAATAATGAATATAATTTCTAGTCATTTTTGATACATTGTAAATAGTTTTTAAATTACAAATGGTGTTTTTAGTTATTATTTAATTAAGAAATATATTTTATTAAATTAAGGGATTTTTGAATTAAATAATATTTTAATAAAATAATATTATTATTATTAAATTAATTTTTATTAAATATAAATGATCTTATAATTTTATGAATGCAATTAAAATTTTATTTTAGGGTTTGAAAACCATTTCTCTCAAAACCCGTGAATTTTCGATAAATGTTGGTTTTTATTTTAAAAGTGAAAATTAACATATTTAGAAAATTTTTTAGATAAAATAAATGTCATTTCTGGAATCATGACATCGAAATTATCCAACGGTGAATATTTCATAATTTTCTGAGACAGTCAAATTTTTGGGTAAAAATTAAATACCGTTTAAATATAAAATGTGTTTTATGACATCATAATGACCCAATAGTGATGTAATAAAATACCATAATCCTTATGTTCGGCCAATATATGTTTTTTCATTAAAGTAATGTGATTTTGGGTTTTTTTGACTTACTTTTCAAAGCATTAATGGACCCTTCAAGACATATTCAACACTTTTCCTTTTTAAATTAATTTCCATGGGAGTGTGACACACCTCCACATAATCAACCTTATTATTTTAAGAAGTTCCGACTTGGGCCTTATAAAATATTGTTTTCCTCTTTCCTTTTCCAAAAACCATGGGCAAAAACCATGGGATGGTTTTTGTTTTGGATTAATTTAATGTAAGGGGACCCAAACCTAAATAATAAATAATTTCCTCACCTTTCCTATATAAACCCACACAATCTCCCACTTCCTCCTCACTAAAATCTCTTTTAGTTCGTCCAACCTCTGCCCTACTCTCTCAAGAATCCTCCCAAGGTGCCCCACTCTCCCAAGAAGCCTCTCACAAGCCTCTCTTTAGCCTTTGGAAGCATACTTCCAAGTAAGGGTTTTTCTTCCTTTCTCATTTTTGTCAATTTTCTTTAAGTTGTATTTCCCTTTTAATATCAATTATGAATGTTGGGGTATGGTTTATCACCTCCCCCATACTGACATATTATTGTTTTAATGATGGGATACCACTTTCTCTCTCATTAAATTCCTCCCATGTACACCCGTTACTATGCTGAAATTCCGAAAGGAACTTCTCTCTCTTCTTTTACATTCAAGCAATAATTTTGTATCATTAATCTAAATTCCATTACAATTATTGGTACATGTATCTATATGACCTCATTACTGTCCATTACATGTAAATATGATGAGGAACCCCTTTCTCTCTCATCAACCATTTTTTATGAATTCTTATGTCACGCTGTTACGCTGCCGAAATCGCACCGATTTTCTAAGCCAATGCCATTCGGTAGTGGATACCATGCCCATTTCTCCATCAAGGGTGTCCACCTTTATGAACCTTTACTTATTGATTAAAAATTTTAATTTATGGATTCCAAATTCCTTTATCATTTAATAAATGTTTATGTTTTATAAATCCATGTTTTATGATCCATGTGGCACACTTATGCATGAAATGAAATGTTTAAGAAGGGTGCGCCCTTATAGCGCTCCAATGCATTGGGTAAAGTATAGTATCATGATACATCATGTGAAATGAGTGTTGACTCATGATAATTCAAGTGCAAAGAGGGTTTACTCATTCTTCATGTGCAATAAGGGTTTACTCATGTTTTATGTGCAATGAGCCTTGGCTCATGCTAATTCCATGTTAAGTGTTGTTGCCACATTTCCATGTTATGATTATCATGCTTTATCATGCCTTTATGTTCATGTTTCTTTTATGATCTATTTATATGCCTATTTTCTAACATGTATTGTAATCCTCATGTTATTCCATGTGTACTCCCTTACTGGGCTTTATAGCTCACCCTTTTCTTATGCATGTCCTCAGGTTATCCCATGCAATGCTAAGTACGAGGGAATGTAGTGGTCTTGTAAAGGAAGTTTTCAATAAAGATGTTGTATTTCATGTTTTAAGTTTTTTATGTAATGATCCTAATCCCCAAAGACACTAAACCTCTCGATCTTATTTGTTGTATCAAGTGAAGTTTTATGTAATAAATCATAATTAAGTTGTAATAAAAAGCAGGGTTGTCATACTTAGGTACCCTCTAATTACAATTATATGAATTTTACATAAATCATCTAGAACTACATGTTTGAGGAATAAAAGGAGTTATCTGATTTTTTTCATAGTTAAAGGTACCTAGAGAGTAATCATTTCATATTATTAGGTCTATATGGTGGACCCTACAGGCTTTATGTCTTTTAAAATTCACCCTAAAGTTTTCTGAAGTTGTGGATATGGAGAGGTTCAGTGGGTGGGAACTTATATTTTTTTCAAGATGTGATTTATAGATTTTCAATTTGATAAGTTTTACACCTTTTCAATTTTTTAAATTATAAAAATATTCCTAATTTATGTGAGGTGCATGCTTAGAAAGTGAACACTTGAATTTTTTCCAGAGTTCCCTTTGTGGGTTTTGAACCTTGTGAGTATAATTCCACTTTACATTAAAAGTTTAAGGTATTGTAAGTCATACCACTGAGGCTAGTATTCAAGTTCATATGGATATTAAAAAATTATGAGGAAATATACATAGTAATAAGTGAAAGGGAAACCAAATGTGAATGGATAGACAAGTGCTTGTATAGAAAGACTTGAGGGTGGTTGCAAACAGTATATGGTCATAATGCTTGGAAAAAAATTCTAAGGTTTATGGTTACACAGCTTCAACTGAAAAGGTGAGGTCTCTTATTTTTCATGGATGAAAAACTAATTTGATGTGAATTAGAGTGTTCCATACTAGTATAAGTGGCCATTAATGGTGAATGTGCACTTTTCATGTCATAATGCTTGATCAAAAAGATGAAATGGTCTGTATAAAATGGGAAATGTGAAAAATAGAAGTGAATTAAGATCCCAATTATAAAATAGACCACCATGGGAAGGGGGAATGATATTAAGACCCAAATTCATCTCAATATTTAGGATCTGACACCTATTCATAAAGAGAAAAGATGATATAAATCATAACCTTGGGTATTTGAGTTAGGTAGTGGTAATATGGAACAATTATTTCAAGGATAGATGATTATCGATATTCAAATGATTGGTTCTATAGAAATTTTGTCCAGGTAAAATGGGGTTATAAAAACATCCCCTCATGAGGGAAACATGCCTTTAGTCGGTAGGCTAGATATGGTGGTATATATATCACTACCAACTATAGGTGTCCTTTTGGAGTTGAATATGCTCATTTATAATAGCCATGATAGGTTTATAGTGATCCAAACACTCAATTAATTATGTTTTAAAAATGTGAAGAATATTTTGAAGAGGTTATTAAAACACTCTAATCTAAAGCTGACCATAGTTGAGATGTTATGGAGTGTTAAAAGAGAGTGGAAATGGATGATGATCTGTAGTTAGGTATAATTTATATTGCTCAAATTTCACTATATATCCTAAAATAATAGGAATAAAGACACATGTAATTATAATAGGCTACAAATAAGTGTTTATGACTAATTTAATTTCATAATTCACATAAAATTCATGCCTAGATATTAAAGGGGTACAAGCACAAGACATCATTATCATTCTTTAAATGTGGAAAAAAAGCACAGGTGAATAGTATTAAGAATATTTATATCCACGTGAATATTTGGATTATGGAATATGTAAACCACAACACAAGACATTTCAATAAATAAATAATGGGATGTAATAAGTATTTCAAGGATGATTGTTTTACCAAATTTGAATGATGGTTTCCACAGAAGTACTATTGGGGGTACATGGGGATATAGGACCTTCTCCTCTTGATAAAAACATGCCTCTAGTTAGAAGGTAGGATATACAAATAGAAATAATCACCAAGAATATATTTTATTTTGGTGTCAAATTTGATCATTACCAATACCCATGAAATGTTAATAATGATAAAAACATTTAAGTAATGAAGTAGATTTTATAAAGAAAAGGATACTCATGTACGAAACAAACACCCTAAAGGTCATGTTGATGTGTATTGAACACTCTCGAAGAAGAAAATGGATATGACAGAGGATGGATTAATTAAATTATAACATTAATGGGATCACTTTTAATACCCCATGATTTTAAAATATCATTTTTATCAATATCATATTCAATATGAAACACTAAGTTTAAATGAACCGTTATATATTATTAAGTTATTATTAACTAAATTTGATTTTTGTAACCTGGCCATTAAATTAGTGATTATGAGTAGGATTAACTAATTTATGAAATGTAAATAAATTTCCTACTAAAAATAAATTTACTAATAAATTATAATTAACTAGTCACTCAATTTTAGCCAAAGTCTTTTTATTCCTTGAAAATACATTTTCATTAAAAAATATTTTTATTGTTGTATGTGAAAAATTAATATAATTAATTTTTTCCAAATTTAGAAAATTAATTTTTTGAAATGAAATTAATTTTTTAAATCATCGTATCGATCTTAACTTAAATTGAAATTTTGGGGTTTTTCATAAAATGTTAATTTTTCATTGAATAGTGAAAATACCTATTTTTATAAAATTGTAATTTCTTTTTAACAAATTATTCAATTTAAAAGTCACATTATTATTTTAATTTTATTAATAATTAACGTAATTATTATTTATTTGTATTAAATCAAATTAATTACATTTAAATCATCATTATACTGAATTTCAGTATAATTTTATTATTAGTCATAAAAATGCTTTTTTATGAAAACTGTTTTAAAGTACATAATGTTTTTTCACTTTAATTAATTAAAATAACCCCTAATCAGGAATGATTTAAGTTAACTTTATATATTATGTATATTAATATTAATTTAAATTCATTTAATTATTATTAATTTTCATATAGATATTATAAGAACATTTTATGCTTGAAAAATTGCATTTCTTGAAAATCCAATTTTTCAACATGTTTGATGGTTTCATTTTAAATTAAATTATTCCAATTATATGAGTTTAATTTGGAAAAATTGAATCCATATTTTTAATCATAATAATTTATATTATCTAATAATTTAAGATTAATTTTTTACCATAATGAATATTGAAGATAGTAAAAATTAATTACCGTGATTAAGGTAAAAACTGGTTTACTAGGGGTTAAAATAAAAATATAAGTGTTTAAAATGAACTAAAACTTATATAATACCAATTTAATGGTAATATTTAGACCATATATATTATAATTATCTAAAACGGTCCATGTTGGATCCTTGTGTCATGCGAAAAATGTTGGTGTAATTCTTTATTTTCAAATATTTCAAGTGTTTCCTCTCCCCCACTTATAAAATGTCACCCCATATACTATAATTTATTCACTTAAAACTCATTGTTTTGAACATTAAATTCCTATATAAATTACTTAATTACATAACCTCATCCTAGAAGACTTTTTTAATCAAAAATATAACCTAGAAAGGCTTTTGGTGCAAACCTAAAGAATTTGTTGGAAGAATAAGTAGCATCCTTAACCGAGTATTTTGTTTTATTTCTTCTTATACAAAATTAAAAAATTAATATACCCTAATAATATAATAACCTCATTATATTACATAAATTGATATTTTTTTATGTTAAGTTAATGAACTACATCCATATTCTCTTCCCTCAAATGGGAAACAAAAATGTTCATCGTTTGTATGGGTGATTATCACCTCATGAACTGGCGTAATTTTATTCCATAACCACTTCTCAGGGATAAACGTAATGATTTATTTAACTTTTATATATTATATTTGTTATATAATTATACTTTTATAATTATAATATCTTATATGCCTTCTTACTTTCAATTCCTTAGGGGATACGATAACGTCACTCGTGTGTACGGTGGACTACCGCCTCACAAAGTGATGTGATTAATTTTTCACTTATGATTTACAAGTAAGGTAAAAAGGATTTATTTTATGTTCATATATTATTTAAATTACATATTAATAATTATGTAAAATAAATATACCATATAATCTCTTACCTTACCATCCATAGAATAAGTGATAACGTCATTCGTGTGTGTGTCGGACAACCGCCTCGTGAAGCGATTTGATTATTTTTTATTAATGTATAAAATTGATAGTATAAATAAGGGTATTTAATGAAATTATATTATATTTATGATATAATTATAATATTTTAATTATAAAATAAGTCTTTCTTTCTTTTCATCGTGATCGTTGAAAATGGAAGCATTACTCATGCGTATGCAAGGTCTACTGTCTACCTTATTGTAACGTAGTTAATTTCTCATAACCATATTTTATGGTTGGATTTAATTGTATAATTTCTGTATAATAAATATATTTTTTTCATTATTAACATTCTGGATATGATTAAATAATAATATCGTTGACCTTAGTCAACTTACATAAGTGATTTAAGACATATGAGTTGTTTATCGTTAAAATGTATGATGTGAAATTAATTGCTTAAGTTATTGAATATAAAATGGTAAAAACAAAATAAAATGAATATTAAAATTAAAAAATATTTTTAAGTAATTAAATAATTAACATAATTTTATTATTTAGTAATATGAGGAACATACATGACAATGTGTGCTCGAGGTAAGGGTTTTGTCTCAAAATATCCTTCTTTAAGACGCATGTTCTTTTATGCACCTAGTTTCTTTTATATAGTCTATATACTACCCATTTACATATTATATCATACATAATTCATAATTATTAGTATTTTGAGTTAAATTTAATTTCCTTTATTCATGGGGGTTATGATTCAAGACTTACCAATGTAGTAAGGGTTTATTTCACAATCTCATTTTTATCGGGATTTTTTATGCTTGAATTTCCATTGAGGGAAATTATTTGATCAAAGTATATTAAAAAATAATTTTATTATCCTTTTTTATTCATGAAATTTTCAACTGATATTACCATTTTCTTCTCTTTGGTACTTTAAATGATTGAGAAATTCTTTTTAAGAAAAGAAGACTCTATTCCTGTCCTCAGTTGAAAATTCTTTTATTTCAAATCCATGTTTTCTAAAAATGTTTTCAATTTTTTTAATATCCTCATATTATTGTTTGAATTCAATTTTAACCATGATTTTATTTTAAAATTTTTATAAAAGTAATCTTACGGTCATTTTCAAAAACGTTACCTTTGACATTACTAGAAAAAATGTGAAAGGAATAATTGTTTTAATGTACTAGGCATGTATGAAATTTCATACCATCATGACCACTCAACTATTTAAATATTACTTTATATGTATCCATGTTTTTTAAAATAAAATTTTTTCAATAAAAGTTTGGGAATTTTTAGATTTTTAATAATAGATTTCAAAGTAAAAAAGGGTTTTTTTTTCTCAAGAAATATTCCATTTAATATTTTAAATATGTTTTCATCAATGAAGAAAACATTTTATTATATAAAATGATTATAAATTATGTATATATGTCTCCCACATATATACCTGTATTATTATCCCTTACATTTATGGTTTAATACATTCCTTATGTTCATTTCTCAAATGACTTCATTGTGCAATTTCTACTGATTATGATGAGACAAGATTATGCAACCAATATGATTTTATTGGGTAATTATTATGTTGTACCTTATGATTGATTTAATTTATATATAACATGTATATAAAAAAAATATTATGATGGGTGATCCTATATAACACTCTAATATGTTGTTTAAATATTTAGTCTCATGATGCTTCATGTATGGGAGTAGAGAGTAAACCTAATCTGTTATGGGACTTTGCCCACCTTGTGATTTTTTCGGGGAATTTAGTCTTGACTCATGTTTATATCATATTATATTTTCATACCACATTTCCTATGATTTAATTATCTTATTATTTCATTCTATTTATGTTATCCTCCCATGCGATTACTCATGTTCCTTATTTTTAATAATATCATGGTATACCTTTAACTCGCATGTTATACTTCCTTATCATGTTAATTTCCTTAGTGGGATTTTTATCTCATCTATTTTTTATATGTATTCCTTATTTTATCCCATATATTTTTAGTATTTCAAAGATATTTAGGATATCATTATAGAGAATAAAATAAATAATTTTTATTTTTTTCTCACTTTGTTATAAACCTAATCTTCTAAGGACACTAGACCTTATGATCTTTTGGGTTATACTTGTTTGATTTTTATGATTAAAAATATTTTAATAATATGTTTAAACATCAAGGGTTTTGATATTTGGTATCATAGAAAAGTTTTAGTTAACCTTTGGAAACTAGTATAAGAATATTTTAGTAAGAACCACAGGGATAAGTCTAAGGATAAGACTATGTATAGAAAAATACCCTAGAATCCTAGTGAAGATTAGAGTGAGTGACTTTTGAGTAATTACATCCATGTCTAGATACTAAAAGTGGACATGACTTTTTAATAGATGTACCTAGGGGTAATAACTATGAAAAATGCACATTGGTCTTGGCTCAAGCATTACCTGATATATGATGATGATCCTTACTGCACACCTAGTTTGACCCTCCTGGGGGATATGCTTTTGAAATTTGAAAAATCCTTATGAGCCATTATAAAGGAATTGAATGAATTGTTAGGTTAGAAAACATAATAGTAAAAATTATCATTGATAACTTAAATTTAATCCTAGAGACACATAAGTTAGAATATACTTATCATTTAAGTTTCCCTTTTGTACATTAATGTATACTCATCTTTTTTTAAAAATTTATTTTTTGTTAATAACCAGAAATAAGAGAGAGTATGCCAACAAAAAATGTGAAGTTAAATATAATGATTTTCCTAAAAAGATACTTATCCTATTGGAATGGAAGTTAGACATCCTTTTATCAGTAAAAATGTGATTTCTCGAATGATGATTAACAACTGGAATATAGTTGAATTTCTAAACACATCAAACAAGAGAAGGATATTGTCTCATGAAAGTTCAAGTACTAAAGATGAAAAATAAATGAAGATTAAAATTTATAAATGTCAAGAATGTGGGAATAGGTACCATAGAAAATTACTTAAAGTAACAGGAATAAGATTTAGGTATAGGAAAATAGGGAACAAATCAGTTAATTTCTAAAGAAAAATGAAGAGTATGGTTAACAAGATGTAGTGAAATAAAGTTCAACCTAAGGAACCACTAATAGTTCAATGTCATAAATATAGAGAAAGTGGTCATTATAAAATTCAATGCCCTAATACAAGGATTATTTCTTAAGTCCCTATATTATTAAAATCATTAAAGTGGAATGATTTAAGTTCTTATGTTTGTAATTTAAAAATCATTTTGTTGAAGTGTTTTTATTAATGGTATCATGAGGACTCTAAGGATTATTCTATAATAATTTTTCTTTAAGGATTTGTAATAATAAGTTTAATGGTAAAAATAAACTATAAAATTAATTTAATGGTAAGTTTATACTCTATGGAAAAACACATAACTGTGGAAAATATAATCTTGGATATGTTCTTGATGTTGAGGTAATTATAGTCGATTAAAATTAGTTGATTTTATAGAAAATAATGAACATGATTGAAAACCTTAAAAATTAAAAAAAGAGATTTGATTACTAATTTTATTTTTGAAAATGTTCATCATATTCTTGAGATCGTTTTAGGATCAAGGATAATAATGAAGATATTATCAAATAATTGTTTCGATAGTTTTAGAAAAAGGATGACCTATAAGTTGGGTGAAAACCCATCAGATCTGGTATGGTTATAGGGACTGAACCCATAATCAAAGGGTGATAAGGTAGTAGCACCTACCACTATCCTATGTGATGTACTTGTTAGTATGACATTATTTTCACATAAAATATTTTTTGGATAAATATTAAGTTAAATTTTGGAACCATATTAGAGAATCAAATATTTTGAGTTTTTTTAAATTTTGAGGTGATAATAATATTTTGGGAAATATTTTATTGGTTTGATATATATATATATATAACATCTATTTTTAAAATAAAGTATTCTTTGGAAAGAATGATATCTTGTTTCTGGAGATGTAATTCAAAAGGGTATGAGATAACCTTTATGGTTAAAACCTTATTTCATGTTACAAAATAAATCAATCAATCAATATTTTTTTTAAAGAAAAGAAAACAAAGTACAAGACACAACTACCAAAGGAGGGGGACTCACGGAGGTCTATAGTATTTAAGACTGATGGAATCATCTTATAAGAATTGAACCCCATTAGAAGAAAAATATCACAATCTGGAGAAGATGGAGATTCTCTCACTAATGGTCACCTTAGAAGCTAGGAAATCAGCAACAGTATTACCTTCACACCAAGTGTGGAGAATGATAGTAGGAATTTTCACCAATCTCTTGCATCTTATGATGTTATATTCTATAGGTCATGGGGTGGTGTCGATACCAAGAAACAAATTGTGAATTATAATTGAGTCAGTCTCAACTTCCTCAAGGGGAAAATTCTTTTAATCACATAATTGCAGCCCCATGAGAATAGAAAGTGATTCAGCTTGGAGAGAGTCACATCTACCAAAATAAATTGAAAACCCCATAATTATGTATCCCTGCTGGTCCCTAATCACCCCTCTATCGTGCATGATCCCCATAATACTGGACCCATCGGTATTAAGTTTGATACCTTGATGAGGAGGATACCACTTAACCCATCATCCATGTCCCATGTTAGTGGCCAAACACTGGATGGAGGACGAGGCTTAAAAATAGAGGGATGGGGAATCCGTCTAGCCCCTACACAGTCAGGTCAGGTCAAAAAAGTATTCTCTTAGTTTTAAGTATTATACTAATGCTAGATACCGAAAAGTACTTATACCTCGCATCATTCCTAGAAGACCATAAACTCCAACATCCCACTACAAGGAGGATGAATCTTTCCTTATGCTCAAAACCCGAACTACCTGACCCCTGAAACCAACGTTGAATGAAAGTCTCAACAGAAACCTCATGCCGCATTCAAACTGTGAAATTCCCAAACACACCCTAGATCATAGATTCCCATTCACTCCCAAAAAATAGTTGTTTCATGGTCTCAATTTCTGGCTACCTACAACATTTTAACCTGGAGACTAAGCTAATTCCCATCCACTAAACATTCAACTCAGTTGGCAGCACCCTTTTCCTGACCCTCCACACTAGAAAATTAAGTTTTGATGGGACATCCTTGCACAAAAATATCTCCCCCCAAATATCCAAGTCATTTTGGTCATCCTGAAAATTGTAAAATTCACTTGCATAGAACACCACTAAGTAGGACCCTATGAAGATACATTTGTCTAAGTCATTTATTAGCACGATACGTCAAAAAATCCATTTTGTTCCTCATCCAAGTTCACCTAGATGAAAGTGGGGTGGCCTCTAGCCTCTATGAACGTGATGTACAGGGTGGGACGTCCTAGAAAACCGATAATTAACCCCACCCAATTCTAATGCTAGTATTTTATTTCTCCCATACCAACGATCCATCTGGTATGCTGCTATAGGAATCCAACATGTGGTGGGATTATTTGTTGCATGGTTTAAGGTATTTATCTCTGAAGCTTCATGTCATTTCCATACTTTCCTTGAATTTATTTTCCCCATAACAACTTTCCCTCAAGCATCTCCCAAGATAACTTTTAATTAAGACCCCTCATAGTCCCAGAAACACTTTTAAGGCTGATTCCCCCCTTCGAGATGGGTCTAGAAAGCCTCTTCTACGATGCCCAGTAGTGTTTACCATACAAATAACTATCCTATAGGAAGGTTTCGATCATCCTATCTATGTGAGAAATAACCTTTTTTAGTACATTCAGTGTGTAAAGAACATGTAAATGCATAGATGCATTTACACTATTTATCAAGGTGATTCTCCCACTGAATGACAGAAACATGTTCTTCCAATTTAGGATATGACCCATAATACGATCAATAATTTTATCAAAATGATGAATACGAGTTTTTTTTTTGGAGACACAGGTGCCCCATATAATCCATATGAAAGTTCATTCTATACATACCCAACAAGATTTCTAGGGAGCTTATCCTTCTATCTGAACATTTTCAAGGTGCAAAGAAGTCACTCTTATCCCTATTAATGAATTTCCCACTCCAAGTGTTGTAAGCTTCCAAAACACCATTTACCCCTTGAATTGATCTCCTAATTCCATTAACAAACAAGATTGTATCATCAAAAAACATCATGTGGGAAATTCCACCTTCTAGATGCCTTATGTGGTAAGGAAGAATCTGCCTGAGTGGGAGGAATAATAGATATAACAGCTCAAAATATCCTGAGCCAAAATGAATAAGGAGGGAGAGAGGGGATCCCCCTATCTCAATCCATGGATAACCTTGAAGAACCCAAACTTCTTACCTATGAAGGATATTGTCATCCAGTCTGATCTGATGTACTGGATGAAAATATCAATCACCCATTGGGATAACCCAATGTAGGAAAGGGCTTTGATCCGAAAACTCCACTTGACCTTATCATAGGCCTTGTTTATGTACAATTTGATGATAACATTACTCCCAAACATATTCTGATTAATCTCACTAATCATCTCTCGAGCTAACCCCAAATCCCCTTGGATCATCCGGACATTCATGAACCCATACTGATCTTCTATTATCCAATTAGGAAGATAAATAGAAATTTTGTGATTGAGAATGAAAGCTAGCACCTTTTATGGGACATTACACATGTTTATGGGGAAGTGATTATCCATAGTTTGTGGGTCATTCACCTTAGCCAAAAGCGTGATCTTCATTGCACATGAAACACATGGGAGATGCCCACCCCTGAATAAGTCCTCAACTACATATAACAAATCCCCCTTCACCAACTCCCAATATATCTTATATAAATAACTAGGGAAACTATTCGGTCTAGGTGCACTTTTTGAGTTGAGATACCAAACCGCTTAACAAACCTCCTCCTCATTTGGGAGGACCATCAACGCCTCATTATCCTCCTATGATACCCTACAAGGAATGAAGTTAAAAAATATAAGTCATTCCACTTGGATAGCCATCTATTGGAAGGTGGTTATGATCTACTATAAAGGATTTAAAAAACCCCACCACTAGTTCCCCCACCTCTTACTAATAATTCAATAAAACACCATCCCTTGTTCAAATGTTGGGTTTCCTCAACTGATGTTTTTCTCTAATGCACGCATGAAAGTACCCAGTGTTGTGATCTCCCTCCTGGATCTACTTAACCCTCGCCTTCTCAAAAGCTAGATGTTCCTATTTCAGAAACACTTCATATAATAAAGATCTCCTATTTCTCATCTCGTCAAAAACTTCTTCGTCCCAAGTATTCTCTAGGCTTACTTCGATATGAATTATGACTGAGAAAATCAACACAATATCCTTTTCGCGAGTGGGAAGGGCCCTGTACCATGAGAATAGATATCCTCTGAGATTCCTGATTTTTTTATGCATCACATTCCACAGCTGACCACAAGAAGGGGAGTTCCAAGACTCTTTAACAATGTCATCAAACCCAGGTTCATCCACCCATGAACTGGAAAAGTGAAGACAATAATCACTTTCATTCTTTATCACAATCACTATACATAATGGCGATTGATTTGGAAAACAGTGAGGTAGATGAGTTATATTAATATATGAAAATAAATTGATAGCCTTCCCATTCATCAAACACCAGTCAAGGAGACACCACATTCGACCAGCACCTCTCTGATTATTTCTCTAAGTAAAAGGGTCTCTGATGTTCACTTTCTTGTGATCATTAACTTTCTTATGATTAATGATCTCTAGAACTCTTTGTAATTATGTATATTTTTCTTCTTTGTTCATATTTCCACTTCTTGAAAATGTTCATCAACTTGTAACCCTAATTATGTATTATTCTAAATGACATTGGTATTTCCATTTCCCTCTTTTTAGGTGGAATTATTATTAACCCTTTTTGTGTTGTGAGTTTTCCAAAAAGGAATTTCAAAATTTCAAACCCTTGATTACTATGTAAAAGTTCAAATTGTGAGAAAATAATTTATTTAAGGGGGGTAGAATCTAACACCAAAATATTCTAAAATACTATTATTCTCGATAATGTGTTCAACATGAAACACTAAGTTTAAATATACCACAAAATATTATTAAACTAATATTATTTAAAAGTGATCATTTCAAACTATCTGTTAAATTAGAAAGTATGAATAAGATTAAATAATTGATGAAATTTATATATAGGTCCTGATAAATATAAATATATTTATAAATTTTCTTTAACTAGTCACTCAATTTTAAGTAAATTCATTTTATTCATCAAAAATATTTTTTCTTCAAAAAAATGATTTTTACTACTTTCTATGAGAAAATAATATAATTAATTTGTTTCTAATTTTAGAAAATTTAATTATTAAAATTTAATTCATTTTTGAAGTTATAATATCTATATTAACTTAGGGTTAAATTTTATTATATTTTAAAAAATAATAATTTTTTAGTGAATAATGAAAAATACAGATTTTTATAAAATTGTCATTTTTTTAATAAATAAATTAAATTCAAAAGTCCTATTAATATTTTAATATTATTTGAGATTAAAATAAAAATTATTTATTAATATTTAAAATAATTAATTAAATCTAAATCATATTTATACTGGATTTTAATATAAGTTGATTATTGGTCTTGAGAATGATTTTTTCTGAAAAATATTTTAATGTGCATAATTTTTCTCCATTTTAATTAATTAAAATAACACATAATGAGGAATCATTTAAATGAAATTTATATATTATATATCTATAAATATTAATTTAAATTAATTTAATTTTTATTAATTTTCATATAGTTATCATAAGATTATTTTATACTTAAAATGTATTTCTTGAAAAAACATTTTTTAGACATGCTTGTGGGTTTAATTTTTTAATTAAATTACACCACTTATATGAGTTAAATTTTAAAAAATAGATTCTATATTTTTAATCATAATTATTTATATTATCTAATAATGTCAACATAATTTTTTACCATAATTAATTGTGAAAATAATAAAAATCAATTGTTGCGGTTAAGGTAAAAATAGGTTTACTGGGGGTTAAACAAAATAGATAAGGGTTAAAAATGAGAAAAAAAATTTCTATTTAATATTCTATGGTCATATTTTGACCATATCTATTATAAGGTTTTAAAATGGTTTATTTTGGATCCGTGTGTCATGTATTAAATGTGGGAGTGATTATATCGTTTCAAAAATTCCAAGTGTGTCCTCTCCCTCACTTATAAAAAGGACACAACCTCTCCTCTCCTTTACACACTTTAAAAACTAATTTGTTTAACCAATACCCTCCCAAATAACATCCTTACTCCCCTAACCTCTCCATATAAGTATTTTTTAATTATAAATCCAACCTAGAGATGATTTTAGTGCAAACCTAAAGAAGTTTTCCAAAGAAGAGGTAACATCTTTAACCGAGCATTTTGTATTATTTATTATTCCAACTCCTTCAAACATTTTTAAAAAATTATTATATAATATAACTCATTATATTATATATACTAATATTTTATTACTTTAATTTCAGGAACTACATCTATCTCCTCCTCACTCAAATGGGAAATGAAATAATTGATCGTGTATACGACGGACTACCACCTCATGAACCAGCATAATTCATTTTCCATCACCACTTCCCATAACTAGATATAATGATATATTTAATATTTATATATATATATATGATATTATTATAATTTTTTAATTATAATATCACATATACCATCTTAATTTTTACTTCGTAGAGAATATGATAATGTCACTCTTGTGTACGGCAGGCTACCGCCTCACGAAGTGATGTAATTATTTTTTCACTCATACTCTAAATTTATGTTAATAAGGATTAATTATATGTTATAATATTATATTAATAAAACATTAATAATTTTTTAATATATATATATATATCATATAATTTCTTACCTTAAATCCATTTAATAAAACATAACGTCATTCATGTGTATGGTGGACTACCACCTCACAATGCGATGTGATTCATTTTTATGAATGCATCACATGGATGGTATATGTAAGAATATTTAAAGAAATAATATGATATTTCTGATATAATTATAATCCTATAAATATAAAATAACACTTAACATATTTCCATCATGATCGCCAAATTTTTAAATGTTATTCATGCATACGTACGACCTACCGTCTTCATGATTGTAACGTAGTTCATTTTTCATAACCATATTTAATGGTTGGTTTTGAAAGTATAATTTATGTACAAAAATGATAATTATTTCATTATTACCATTATATATATGGTTAAATAATAATTTATTTTATCTTATTCAACTTACTAAAGTGATTCAGGACATATGAGTCGTTTATCATTAAAACATCCAACATGAAATTAATTAGATAAGTAATTGAATACAACATGGTAAAAAATAATATATAAGGAATAATAAAATTATAAAATTTTATTAATAAAATATTTAATTAAATTAAGTTTATTATTCATTAATACAAATAATTCACGTGATGATTCAGGCTTAAGGTAAGGGTTTCATCTCAAAACATCCTTCTTTGAGACACAAGTACTTTTATGCACCTAATTTATTTTATATGGTGTATATACTGAAAATTTACATATTATATCATGAATTAATAATAATTAATGTTATTTTAAGTTACAATTCATTTCCTTCATTCATGGTGGTTATGATTCAAAAAATTACCAATGCGGTAAGATTTTATTTCACAATCTCATTTTAATCGGTGTTGTTTACCCTTGAATTTTGATTAAAGGAAATTATTTTATTATAGTATAATAAAACACATAAATTTTATTATAATATATTTATTCATTAAATTTTCATTTAATAACACCATTTTTCACTATTTGGTACAAAAAATTATTGATCAATTTTTTTATAAGAAAATATGACGTCATTTCTCTCTTCGGTCAAAAATCATCTTCTTTCAAATAACGTTTTCTAAAAATGTTTTGAAAAGTGTTTCTAATATCCTACAATAATTGTTTGAAATAATTTTTACCCATTAATATATTTTTTTTAAAAGTAATATTCCAATCATTTTCCAAATAATTTAATTTTGAATTTCCTTATAAAAATGTGAAAGGAATATTTTTTTAACATACTCATCATGTACAAAATTTATCGTGGTCATGAACAACCAACTCTTTAAATAACACTTTATATATTTTCTTGTATTTTTAAAGAAATCTTTTTGATAATATTTTTTAAATTTTTAGATTTTGAATAAGTGATTTCAAATTTAAAAGGTCATTTTTCTCAGGAAATATATCATTTAATATTTTAAAAAAATTCATCAATGAAAAACCAATTGATTCTATGGATTACTTCTAAATTTTTTATATATATCACTTGCATATATACCTATATTATTCTCCCTTTGATGCATTAATGAATTACTTAATTTCATTTCTCAAATACCTTCATTATGAATTTTCATTTGATTATGATATGAGACAATATTATGAAACCTTTTTATTTCCTTGAGTAATTATTATGTTATGAATTATGATTGATTTAATTTATATAGTACACATAGATCATGAACATGTAATGATGGGTGTGCTAAGATATCTTTATAATTCATTGGGTAAAAATTTAGTCTCATAAGGCATCTTGTATGGGATTACGAAGTAAACCTAGTCTATTATGGGACTATGTCCACTATATGATATTATCTCAAAATATAGCATAGAATCATGTTATATGTTTCTTCAAAATTTCCTATAATTCCATGATCTTATGATAACATGTTATTTATGTTATTGTCTCATTTGATTACTCAGGCTCCTTCTCTTTCATGATATCATGTTATACCTTTTACTCACATGTTATGATTCCTTGTCATTTTTATTTTATTATTAGGATTTTTAGATCACCCCTTTTGTCTATGTATTCCCCAGGTTATCCCATGTAGTTTTTGGAGATCAAAATGATTTAGGATATCATTATGGATAATAAAATAAATAAGCTTTATTTTAGACTCACTTTGGTGTATTATGAACCTAGTCTTCCAATTTCATTAGGCCTCGGGATCTTTAGGGTTGTACATGTTAGATTTTTATGGTTAAAAATCATTCCATAATATGTGTTAAGAACATGGGTTTCTATAGTTGGTATTAGAGAAAAATTTTAGTTAACCTTTTTAAACTAGGATGTGAAAACTTTAGTGATAACCCTAATGATAAGTCTAAGGATAGGACTAGGTATAGAAAAATATTTTTGAATCCTCATGAATTATAAATTTATTGGTTCCTAGAAATTATATCTATGTGTAGATACTACAAGTACACATGATTCTGGAACAGATGTACCTTGGGGTAATAACTCCAAAAAAGGTGCATCGGTCTTGACTTGAGTATTACATGTTTCACGATAATGGGTCTTATTGTTTGCATGTTTTTACTCCCCCATGGGATATGATTTGGAAATTCACAAACTCTTTCTAAGCCATTATGAAGAAATTGAATGTATTGTTAGGTTAGAAAACATAATAGGAAACATTAACATGGTTAACCAATATTTAATCCTAGAGACACTTACGTCAGAATATATTTACCATTTTAGTTTCCATTTTATATGTTGAAGTATTATCATATTTTTTTCTTTATTTCGTTTTAGTTAATAATGGGAAATATAGGAGAGAATTATAATGAACAATGTAAAGGGAAATATAATGATTTACCTAATAAGATTCCTAACCTGATGGGAAAGTGAGTTAGATATCTTATGATCATTCCAAGTGATATTTCTCAAATTGTGATTAACAACTTGAACATAGATGAATTTTCAAACACATCAAAGAATAGAAGGATTGAATCTCATGGAAGTTCAAGTTATAAATATAAAAAATAAAACAAGATTTAATTTCCTACATACCAATAATGTTATAAGAGGATCCATGATAAATTATTTAAATGAACTAGAAGAAAATTTATGTGTAGAAAATGAGTCCACAAGGTAGCTAATTTCCGAATAAAAATGAATAGTCTGGTTGACAAGATGTTGGGAAATAAAGTTCAACCTATGGAACCATTAATATTTCAATGTCTTAAATGTGGGTAACTTGGTCATTATCAATGTTAATTCCCTAATACATGGATTAATTATTAAGTGACAATTTTATAAAAACCATTTAACTATAATTATTACATTTTTTAGGTTTTGGAATTCAAGAATCATTTTATTTAAGTGCTTTTGTTAATTATATCATGAATCATCTAAGGATCATTTTGTAGTAATTTTTCTTTAAGGATTTTAAAGAATATTTTGAATGGTACTAATGAACTAGAAAGGTGATTTAATGGTGAGGTTATACTCTATGTAAAACAAAATATAATTGATGAAAATATAATCTTGTATATGTGATTGATGTTGAGGTAATTATATTATATTAAAATTAATTGATTTTGAATAAATGAATGATATGGATAGAAAACCTTAGTGGTTAAAAAAAAGTAATTTGATTACTAATTTTATTTTTGAATATGTTCATCCTGTTCTTATGAACATTATAGGATCCAGTTTAATTATGATATGATTATAACATATGTTTTTCCATAGATTTATACAAATGATAAATCATAAACTGGGTGAAGACCCGTTGTATTCAACAATTCCATGATGCTTGAACTGAAACTGAAGGGTGGTAAGGGTGTAGTGCCTACTAGTGGCCTACATGATGTACTAGTTATAATGACATTTTTTCACATAAATGTTTTGGTGGATAAATATTTAGTTCATTTTTTAAAGAATATTTGAGAATCAAATATTTTTTGAATTTTTTGGATTTTGAGGTGACTGATGATATTTTGGGAAACATTTAATTGGGGTTAAGATATATATAACCAATAGGTTTATCAAAAAGGGTTATTTGGGAATAATTATATAATGTTTTTTGAGATATAATCTGAAAGGGTATGAGATAACCTTTGAGGTTAAAACGTTATTTCATGTTGTGGTTATTGATGTTATTTGGGATATAAGGTTATTTATTTAAGGAATGATATATGTTAAACTGTTAGTTTCATTGTTTAATTTTATATTTTAATATATTAATATTCATCTTGGGTATTATCTTACTTTTTTATAACTTTTTTGGTTTTAATAGATATGTGAAGAATAGCATGTTACTTTTATATGCGTCTTATGATTCGTTAAAAGTTAATTTTAGTGATTCGGACATAAAAGTAATCATATTGTATTTTTATTCCTTAGAGTAAGAAGTGAAGTGGAAAGTTTTTGAAACACAACCATAGTGAGAAATTGTTTTTATAAAATAAAAACATATTAGGTAAGTATATTTTATGGTGTTATCTATCGTAATAGTAAAAGAATCCCTCAACTATAGGGAAAGTATATTTAAACAAAAATTTTATCATATTTCCTTTATATAAAATAAATCAATGGTATTTTCATTCATTAGAGATTTATGGTTTTGGGTATGTTGACTTTCTCATGATCATTCTCTCTCTTTTGATCAATGATATCTTCTACTCTCCAAAATTATTTAAGTTTTTATGCCATGAACATATTTTCACTTCCCAAAAATATTATCCAACTTGGAACCATTATTATGTGTTATTTTAGATAACCTTTATGTTTCCATTTCCCTCTTTTAAAGTGGAAATATAATTAACCCTTTTTGCAATGTTGGTTTTCCATAAAGGAATTCTCGAATGTTAAACCCTTGATTACTGACAAAAAATTTCAAATTTAGAGGATGTAATTTATTTTAGGGGGTTGAATGTAACACCATGAAATTTTTAAAGATAGTTATTCTTTATATCATATTCAACATACAACAATAAGTTTAAATGAATCGTGACATATTATTAAAAAATTATTATTTAAATGCGATCACTTTAACCTAGCTATTAAATTCATGGGTAATAATGGTATAAAATAATTTATGAAATATATATGAAGGTTCAATACATTATAAATATATCTATAATTTCAAATCAACAAGTCACTCAATTTTAAGTGTAGTCATTTTATTCATCAAAAATACATTTTCTTAAAAAATTATTTTTACTAATTTTGGTGAGAAAATAGTATAATTAATTTTTTTTTTACTTTTATAAAATATAACTGATAAAATATAATTAATTTTTTAAATATATATATACATATTTACTTAGGTTAAAATATTTTGTTTTTTCAAAAAATAGTAATTTTTTAGTGAATAGTTAAAAATACCTATTTTTATTAAATAGTCATTTTTTAAAAATTTAAGTTATTTAATCATACCATTATTAATTTACTTTGATTTAAAATTAAAATAATTATTATTTAGTTATATTAAATCCAATTAATTACATTTAAATCATCTTTATACTGAATTTTTGTACAATTTTATTATGAGGCTTAAAAACATTTTTTTTTCTAAAAATTGTTTTAAAGTGAATAATGTTTCTCCATTTTAATTAATTAAAATAAAACCTAATGATTAATGATTTATATTTTATTTATATTTTATATATCTATAAATATTATTTTAAATTAATTTAATTATTATTAATTTTCATCTAATTATTATAAGATCATCTTATTCTTGAAAAAACGCATTTCTTGAAAACCCATTTTTTAACATATCTGTGGGTTTAATTTTAAATTAAATTCTTCCACATATAAATTTTGAATTTAAAAAATGGATTAAATAGTATAAATCATCATAATTTATATTATATAATAAGGTAAATTTAATTTTTTACCATAACAAATAGTGAAAATATTAAAAATTAATTTCTGGGGTTAAGGTAAAAACAAGTTTACAGAGGGTTAAAATAAAAATAGAAGAGTTAAAAATGACTTTAAACTTGTATAATTACTAATTTATAGTAATATTTTTTATTTTTTGTCTTAAAAAGTTCTAAAATCAACCATTTTTTATCTTTTTGTCAAGCGGAAAATGTGGGTTTAATTCTTTATTTTAAAAAAATTCAAGTGTCTCCTCTCCCTCACTTTTAAAATCTGACACCCTCTTCTCTCCTTTACACACTTAAAAAAGATATTTATTCATCCAATACCAGACCAAATTTATTACTTAATTTCATTTACTCATATTATAACCCTTTTTTATCATAAATCCAACCTAGAAATGATTTTGGTGCAAACCAAAAGAAGTTTTCCGAAAAATACGTAATGTTCTTAACTGGGAATTTTATTTTATTTCCTCTTACACATCCTTAAAATATTATTAAAACATTATTATATAATAAAACAATTATATTTTATATAAATATATTTTTTATTTTAGTTTAATGACCTACATCCATCACCTCATCCCTCAAATGGGAAATGAAATTGTTGATCATCTGTACGGCGGACTACCTCCATATGAACAGACATAATTATTTTTCCATATCCACTTATAATGATAGATATAATAATTTATTTAATTTTTATATATTATATTTATGATATAATTATACTTTTTAAATTATAATATTATATATACCTTCTTACTTTCCATTCCTTAGGGAATATGATAACATCGCCCATGTGTATAGTGGATTACCGCCTCGTGAAACGATGTGATTTTTTTTCACATATACTTTACATGAAAGGTATTAAGGATTGAGTTTTTGTTTATATATTATATTCATGAAATATTAATACTTTTTAAAAAAAATATCCAATACTTTCTTACCTTACAATCTATTGAATAAATGATAACGTTTTCGTGTGTATGGAGGGCCACCGCCACGTGAAGCGATGTGATTTATTTTTATTGTCGTATCAAATGGATGGTATAGATATGGGTATTTAAATAAATCACATGATACTTATAATATAATTTTTATCTTATAAAGTTTAAATAACACTTTTCTTCTCTCTATCATGATCATCAAAAAATGGAATCATTACTCATACGTACGTGTGGGCTACTGTCTCCATGATTGTAACATAGTTTATTTTTCATAACCATATTTCATTGTTCATTATTAAATTATAACTTATGTATAAAAATTATAATTATTTCTTGATTAAAATTATGAATAATATTAAATAATAAACTATTTGATCTTATTCAACTTTCCAAAGTGATTTATGACATACAATCTATTTATCATTAAAATATATGATGTAAAATTAATTAGTTAAGTAATTTAATATGACATGGTAAAAAAATAAAAGGAATAATAAAATTAAAAACTTATCTTAATAAATTAAATAATTAACCTAATTTTATTATTTAGTAATATAAGGAATTAACATTACAATTTGGGTTCGAGGTAAGGGTTTCATCTCAAAACTTTATTCTTTGAGACATATATTCTTTAATGTTCCAATTTCCTTTATATAGTGTATATAATTCCAATTTTCACATTATATCATGAATAATTCATATTTCATGGTGTTTTAATTTAAAATTCATTTCCTTCATTCATGGGGATTATTATTCAAAAATTACCAATGTGGTAAGAGTTTATTTCACAATCTCATTTTAATTGATATTGTTTATGCTTGAATTCCCATTGAAGGAAATTATTTGATCATAGTATAATTAACCAATTTTATTTTCATATACTTTGTAATTTTATGATATTTTCAATTAATAGTACCATTTTACTTGTTTTTTTTACTTAAAATTATTAAGAAATTTTTTTTAAGAAAAACTGACTTCATTTATCTCTTTAGTTGAAAATCATTTTCTTTCAAATCCATATTTTCTAAAAATGATTTCAAAAATGTTTTTAATATCCTCCTATGCTTTTTTGAAGTATTTTCTACCCATGATTGGATTTTTATGAAATTATTTAAAATTAATCTTGCTATCATTTTTCATAAAATGTAATCTCTAATTTTCTTACAAAAATATAAAAGGAATCTCTTTTTAACGTACATAGTATGTATGAATTTACCTACCATCATGACCACTAAACTCTTTAAAATTAATTTATAAGTTTTCATAGTTTTTTAAAGAAATTTTTTCTGTAATATTTTGGGAATTTGTTTTAATTTGAATAATATATTTCAATTTGAAAAAGGGTATTTTTCTCAAGAAATATTCCATTAATCTTTTAAAGGAATTTTCATGAGTGATGAAAACCTTTGATGTTATAGATTAAATATAAATTATTTATATATTTTTATCACATATATATCTAGATTATATGTTTATCACATATATATACCTTTTTATATATGTTCCTATCATTTTAACTTATGTTAATTTCTCAAATTTCTTCATTATGAAATTTCCTTTGATTATGATATAAGACAATATTATACAAAAAAAATTCTTTCCTTGGGTAATTATTATGTTATGACTTATGATTAATTTACTTTATGTCACACACATAGATCATGAATATTTTATTATGGTTGTTCTCATATAGTTCTCTAATGTATTGGGTAAATATTTAGTCTCATGAGACATCGTGTGTGGGATTAGGGAGTAAACCAAATCTATTATGGGACTTTGTCCACCATGTGATATCATCTAGGAAGTTATCCTTCACTAATTTTCGTGTCATGTTATATGTCTCTTCCATATTTCATATGTTTCAATGATCTTATGATACCATTTTATTTATGTTATCCTCCAATTTGTTTACTCATTTTCCTTCTATTTTAGTATATCATGTGATGTATTTGACTCACATGTTATGCTTCCTTATCATGTTTTTTTCTTTATAAGGATTTTTAGCTCACCCCTTTTGTATATGTATTTACTAGGTTATCCCATGTAATTTTATAATATTCAAAGGATTTATAATCTCATTATGGAGAATAAAATAGAGAAGTTTTATTTTATCCTCACTTAGATGTATTATAAACCTATTCTTTTACAGGAACTAGGCTCACAATATTTGGGGTTTTACTTGTTGGATTTGTATGATTAAAAATCATGTAATAATATTTTTAAAGGGAATGGGTCACTATAGTACTATATTCATTTGAAGAGATGTATTTTTCTTGAATGATAGTGTATATGTGGAAAAATCCAAGCTCGCATATAGGATCCAGAGAAGATCTACTCATAATTTTGACTAGACTAGTTGGTCGAGAAGGCATATTTTGGCTTTTTATATGGTTGGGTTTCTCTTCCCAAACTCTTGTGCCTTTTTAATTTTTCACTCTAAATTTTGACTAAGACATGAAAGTAAATGGATTCTAGAGTGGAGGCTAGAATTTTTCTTAGGAAACCCTTTATAAGATTTCATCTATATGATCCATTGTGTCTCTTTCATTTTCAGTTTAAGGTCACAAAATTTATACCATATTGGGATATATTTTAAGGTTTTATATCTTTTACCAATAGTGGTTGAGGTCTTAAGGTTGGGAATTTTTTACCAATAGTGAGGTGACACATCTATTTATAGGGTAAATTATCCAAACATAGATGAAGAATCCCATCCTAGACATGAATCCTTACTAAAGGGGAAGAGATAAGTTGATATAAATGATATAACCCCAAGATATTTTAGTAAATCCCAAGGTGGGGTAAACTAAATTTCATGTGGTGATAGGGATAAATCCACACATAGCATTTGATATGGATATATCATCCTAACATAAGATCTAATATAGAAATACTCGGTGTGAATTAAGAAGTCCAAATCATGGGAGAGGGAATTGAAATTAATTTAGATTTTTGGTTGGACATAGGAAGAGATATTTTAGTCATCACTATGTATCTTTTGACCTCAATAATCAATCCACAAAAATTTATTGAGAAATAAATCTATACATATATATACCTCATATACAAGGGAAATGTATAAATATTTCATCCTCTGGGTGAGCTATAGAAGAGAACATCCCAATGTATATAATGAAGAAAAAAAATTTGGTAATATTTATTAATAATGGGGAAATTTTATCCTACTATAGTTTTATAATCAAGGAACCATAAATAGGGGACTCTCACATAGATCTAAATATCTTATAAGTAAAATGTTTCATAAAAAATTGAATTATCTAAGAAATTTAAAGTTTATACAGGGTAGGCCATTTGTTAACCAATTTAAAATCCTAAAACTAGGATCTATATTTTCTATATTTTAATATCATATTATGAGTATATTTACATATAGGGTTCTATTTATATCTAACTCATGTAAAAAAATGTATAACAGGTTTATTCTAATATCATGTAGTTGCAATGTAACACCCTGAGATTTTAAAAGAGGAAAATGATGTTTGGTGTAATATTTGACATTCAACACCAAGATTATAATATAATTTAACACCCCTATAATTTATTATATATATTTTTAAAATTAATTCAATCTATTTGATAGCTCCTAGAACACGCAACCCCGAATCTAAATGAACCATAACAACCTAGAACATAAATTGGTGGGTATGAATATTTCCAAATAAATTATTAAAATTATATGTTTCACACATTTATAATATAAATTAAATGATTATATATTGATTATAAATAAAATAAGAATCATTTAAAATAAAAATAAATGGTTTCTTAAAACTGTATTTTTCTAAATATTGGTATAATCAAGATTTGCTTACATAATTTAAAATTAATTTTTACCACTTTAATAAAATTTATTTTAAAATTTTAAATTCATTTTTAAAATCATAATATCAAAATTATCTTAGGGTGAATTTTTTGGATTTTTCTAAAAAGTATCACTTTTTGATGAATAGTGAAAATAATGATTTTTATAAAAGAAATGGCTTTTCATTCAAATAATATACAAGCCCCATTTTATATTAATGTGGTTTTAAAATTAAAATTAGTTAAATTACATATCTATTAATACAAATTATGTAATTTTAATCAATTTAATATTGAATTTTGATATTAATTCTTTTTTAACTTTTGAAAGTTTTTCTTTTGGAAAACAATTTTTTCAACATGACTATGAGTTTAATTTTAAATTAAATTATACCAATTATATGATTTGAATTTTAAAAAATTGATTAATTATTTTTAATTAAAATAATTTATATTATATAATAATTTCACATTAATTTTTTACCATAATTAGTTGTGAAACATTAAAAATTATTTACCATAGTTAAGGTAAAAATGGGTTTATCGGGGGTTAAACATAAAAGATAAGGGTTCAAAATGATCCAAATTTTATAATTCCTTTTTTATGGTATTATTTAGACCTTATATCATATAATTTTCTAAAAAATTCTAATTTTTTTCATTTTTATGAGAAAAATATGGGTTTAACTTTTTATTGTCAAAAATATCAAGTGTGCCCTTTCCCCCACTTATAAAATGTCACCTCATATAATCTGCTTTACACAAATACAAAACCATTTGGTTTAGAAAGTAACTATCAAAATCACTTCCATAATTCCCTCACCTCATCCTATAATCCTTTTGTTTCATAAATTAAACCAAGGATGGATTTTGGTGCAAACGAAAAGAAGTTTCCTAAAAAAGAGGTAACATCCTTAACTAGGAATTTTATTTAATTCTTTCTAAAACTCCTAAAAATATTATTAAATCATTCTGATATAATAAAAAAAATATATTACATATATTGATAATTTTTTTATTTTATGTTCATGACCTACAACTATCTCCTTCTCTCTCAAATAGGAAATGAAACCATTGATGGTGTGTAAAGCGGATTCCCACCTCATAAACCGACGTAATTCATTTTCCATCATCACTTCTCATATATGGATATAATGATGTTTATAATGTTTATATATGATATTTATTATATAATAACACTTCTATAGTTAATAATATCATATATACCTTATTAATTTTCATTCCATGGAGAATATATAACATCGCTCGTGTGTATGGAAGACAACCACCCTGTGATACAATGTGATTTATTTTTCACGTATGCTTTACATGAAAGTTAATAAGAATTAATTTTATATTGATATATTATATTATTTATTTATAATTATTTAAAATAATTATATCATATTATTTTTTTTCCTTACCACCCATTGAATAAATGATAACATCGTTCGTCTATACAGCGGACTACCGCCTCATGAACTAATGTGATTTGTTTTTCACTAATGCTTTACATGGAAGGTAATAAAGGATGAATTTAATTAACATATGTGATATATATTAAATGATATTCATTTTGTAAAATTAATATACAATCAACTTCTTTACCCTTTCACCCATTAAATAAATTATAACATTGCTTGTGTGCATATGGGCTATTGTCTCCACAAAGTGATGTGATTCATTCTCCATGTTGAAAATTAAATAATGATTATAAAGATGTATATAATGAAAAAAAATGGTATTTATAATATTAAAATAATTATTTATATGATTTAACTATATCCAATGTTTAGGATCCATAACTTTTATGGTAAAACATGCATGATAAAACAAGTCAATTAACACCTGAAACAATAGTAATAATAAAGTATTATTAATGAACGGGTGATAAGATGTTATAAAAAGGTCATATATGGTATTTTAAATATTAATATGGTTATTTTATAAGTTAATAACTTGTTTAAAACCACTATAAAGAGTAAATAGTTCTCAACTAAAGGTAAACGTGTGGTAAGGGGCTTCTTAACTCAATTTCCATTCATTGGGTTATATGACTACTTCGTTGATTATATTATGCAAAAATTATGCATGAAATGAATTTTTATTGCATTATTATGATTATTTTATTCATTATTTTTTCAATAAATAGTACTAGTATCCTCTCCATTTCACTTAAAGTTATTGATAAAATGTTTTTAAGAAAATACTACTTCATTTATCTCTCTGGTCTAAAATCCTTTTCTTCCAAATCCATGGTTTCTAAAATTGTTTTCAAAAATGATTTACTATGATTGTTTAAATTCATTTTTAACTTTAATTATATTTTTAAAATTTATTTTTAAAAGTATTCTTCCTATAAATTTTTAAACAAGGAACTTTTTTAATTTCATTATAACAATATGAAAGTAATCTTTGTTTTTTTAACAGAGTCGACATGAACGGAACAATTCTGCCATCATGACCACTCAATGTATTTAATATTCATTTTTATGTTTAAAATGATATTTTAAAAAAAATCCTTTAATGTTTGGGAAATTTTTATATTTTAAATAAGTTTTTTCAAAATGTAAAGGATTTTTTCTTCAATAAATGTTCAAATTGATATGTCAAAATCATTTTCTATTTAAGATGACATACTTTAGTATTACTCAAAGTGAAAAATTATTTTACACAAGAATGTTTTTAATATTTTTAAAATTATTTTCATCAATGATATTAACCATTTATGTTATGTATTGATTATAAATAATGTATATATGTATATCACATATATACCTAGTTTATTCTCCCTTCCTTTGATGGGTTAATAAATTCTTTCTGGTCATTTATCAAATGCCTTTATTATGAAATTTAATTATTTATGATATGAATCATGATTATTCATCCAATTTTTTTCCATGGGTAATTATTATGTTATACCTTATGATTAATTTCCTTTATGTGTCACACATAGATCATGAACATATTATGAAGTGTGCACCCATATAGTGCTCCAATAAATTTGTTAAAGCTTTATTCTCATAAAGAATCATGTATGGGATTAGACAGTAAACTTAATCCATTATGGGAATTTTTCCACCATGTGATTTTGTCTAATAAGTTATCCTTGAATCATGTTTATGCCATTTTTTTGTTTCTTCTATATTTCCTTTTTTACCATGATCTTATGATACTGTGTTCTTTATGTTATGCTTCCATGTGATTACTCATGAGCCTTATATTTATGATATAATGTTAAACTTTTGACTCACATGTTATGTTTTCTTATCAGGTTTGTTCCATTATTGGGATTTTTAGCTCACCCCATTTGTATATGTATTCCCGAGGTCATCCCATGTATTTTAGGAGCTCAAAAGGAATTAGGATCTCATTATAGAGAATAAAATAAAATGTTTTATTTTTAGTCTCACTTTGATGTATTATAAACCTTTTATTCCAAAGACAATAGGATTTTATAATCCTTATATTGTATTAATGGGTTTTATATTTAGAAATCATGTAATAATATGTGTAAAGGTGTTAGGTCCACAAGGATGAATACCCTGAGAGGGGGTGAATCATGGTATGACTAATTTTAAATTAAAGCATGTTATGATCTTGTTTCGCTGTTAATCAAAACACTCTTCTCTCTCTTTCCTGTTACACAATATAAAAAAAAGTAAATCAAGCATAGGACACAAAAAATTTTACTTGGTTCACTGCTAAGGGCTACGTCCAAGGAGGATACGCCAATAGGTTGCCAGTCGTAACAAATTCCACTAAACTTCACTAGCTATGGATTACAAGGTTCGGGCACAGTCACTCTGTCCCAGGCTCACTGCCTTTATAAGGTTTAGGGTCAGCTCACTGCTTTCCCAAGGGTCACTCCTTGTTTCTCTCTCTCTGCCTCATTACTGGTGGAGAGGATCACCTTCTTCCTCTTCCTTCGCTCAGTGCTCTGGAAAAGATCCACTCACAGTTTATAGACCTATAGGTCTCTTCATTTGCATGAAGGAATGCATCTTCTTCTATATGTAGATGCTCTGTTGAAGTCCAACATTCACCTGTAGATGAATCTCACTTTGCACTGAAGGTGTCGGTCAAACTTCCAGCTTCCATGCAGCCCGAAAACAATACCGAGGAATAAACCTTACTTGGCGTGCAAGTCAAATCCAGCACACAAGTATCGGCGTGTAAGCCAGAACTGGTGCGCAGGTCCACCTTAGACACTTACGCAACACAAGATTCTTAAACTCTAATCTTGCATGACTCACTTGCCTTTATGCCCAAACCAATATTGGCGCGCAACTAACAACAACTGCACTTCTTCAAATCTGGCGTGCAAGTCCCACTTGCGTGACACACCACCACTTTCACGACTTCCACACTTTCATGACGGGAGCTATGATTTTTCAAAGTATTGAACTCCGTTAAAAATGAGGAGGGGTGGTCTAGTATTTATAGGAATTTGGTCAACCTGAACGGTGGCGTGCAAGTCACCCCTCGGCACGCAAGTCTCGGCGTGCAGGACTCTTCCCCTGAAAGTCACTTTCGCGACCAAACAAAATACTTGCGCGACCCTCTTTCCTTTTCCATATTTTGATCTTATGATCTTGAACAATAACAGGCACGCAAGTTCCCAAGCCTCCTAGGAATTGGCGCGCAAGTCTCTTCACGGCGCGCAAGTCACCTGCACAACCACACCAATACTTGCACGACCCTTATCCCTTTTCCATATTTTGATGATATGATCTTCAAAAACATATGGTGCGCAAGTTTCCTATCCTAAAAGACCTCAGTGTGCAAGTCCCTTTTCCAAAAACACTTTTCTCCATTTGTCTATTTTCAGGCCCAAAAATTTGGCAAACACTGGAAAACGGCGCCACCTTTTATCTGTTATTTGTATACCGCCTCCAGATCATCCATTCCTTTGACAACATTCTTGAATCAAACATGGATTGTTGACCAAAACTCTTGAACTCGACATGCCACCATGGAATCCCCTTTGTCAACAAATTTGTTTATCATGGTTTACTTTTTCAACAATCTCAACACAGATGTCCACTTTTTCAACAAACACAATCACCTCAAAAATGATTCAATGATGCCTTGAGGGATTTTTTCCCAACAATATCCCCCTTTGGGTTTGTTGACAACTCTTCTATAAAAAATAAATCGTTAATTCTTCAGCCACCATTCACCTTTTGGGATTCTGATAGCAATCAAGGATTTACTCAACACACACTCTAAGCCCACATGAGCAATGCTCGGCATGAGAAACAAGAGTAAATGAAAAGGTCATTAATGAATCACTTCATCTCTGACACCCACTGTTCACATCAAACTGATACCAATTTTTACCAACCCGATACCAATTTTTGGAAATATTTTTCCAACACCACTCTTCTTCTTTTATCACGATCCTCAAATGTCATGATATCTATTCTTTGATCGATCACTTCTATCATCGTCAGATTTGATACGCTCCCCCTTTCTCATTTCTCTCCCCCTATCTCGCTGCTCCACCTGTCAGCTTCTCCCCATATCATTCATGATTTATCAAATTGACACACTGTCTCCCCCTTGAACAATCACTATTTTCTCCCCCTTTGTCAATGAACCCAAAGGTCACTCCTTTGCAGTCTGTAACGAAGTAGAGAACACATATCAGTACATTAGGGAAAAACACACATCATACCTCAGGGAGAGGGGAGGGGTTTTCCCACATACGCACTCTTTTATGTGCGGGGAGTCGACTAAACTCCCAGAGCCAGTCGATGCCTCTCAAAATCTTCCTTGGGTAAGGCTTTTGTTAGAATGTCTACAACCTGTAGCCTTGTAGGCACATACTCCAACTTCACAATTCCCTACTCAACCTTATCCTTGATAAAATGATACTTTATCTCAATGTGCTTTTTCCTTGAGTGATGGATGGGATTTTTGCTAAGATTTATAGCACTTCAGTTATCACACTGCATTCCGATCAGCGACTTCACTTCAACTCCCATATCGTCAAGCTGCTGCTTTATCCATAATAATTGTGTGCATGCTTGAGTGGCCGCAATATACTCAGCTTCCATAGTTCTCAATGAAATGCAATCTTGTTTCTTTATTATCCAAGAAATACACAATCCCCCAAGATAGAATGCACCACCTAATGTTGATTTTCTATCATCTGCTGATCCAGCTCAATCTGAATCTGTTTAACACAATAACACTGATTGATATTTTTCATTATACATCAGACCGAAATCCACAGTGCCTTTGATATACTGAAGTATTCTTTTTACTGCAAGCATGTGACTTTCCTTGGGATTACTCTGATATCTCGCTGCTTGGCATGTGGCGAAAACAATATCAGGCCTTGTTGCAGTCAAGTACAACAAACTTCCAATGATTTTCCTATATTCTATAATATTAACTGCCTTTCCATCCTCATATTTTGATAATTTCATCCGGGTAGCAACTAGAGTCTCCATTTCCTTGTAATTCTCCATTCCAAACCTTCTTAAAACCTCCTTGGAATATTTAGATTGAGAAATGAAAGTGCCATTAATTCCTTGTGTCACCTATAGACCAAGGAAAAACATCATCTCTCCAATCATTGAAATTTCAAACTCATTTTCATGAATTCATAAAAATGTCTACACTGAGATTCATCTGATCTGCCAAAAATTATGTCATAGACATACACTAGCACCATCATCCTTTTGTTATTGTCATTGGTGAAATATAGATTCTAATCAACTCCTATACGCTGGAAACCAAGCTTCTTCATGTACTGATCAAGCCTTGAGTACCATGCCCTTAGTGCTTGTTTCAGCCCATACAACACATTCTTCATCCTACAAACTTTGTTCTCATCCTCATGAATAAGAAAACCATCCGGCTGCTCAATATAAAACTCCTCTTTCAGAAATCCATTCAACAATGTGGATTTGACATCCATCTAGAACACTTTGAACTTTCTTTGCACTGCTATGGCAAAAAATAATCTGATTGTCTCCAGCCCTGCAACTGGTGAAAATGTCTCATAAACATATATTCCCTCTATCTGGGAGTATCCCTTTCACACTAGTCATGCTTTGTTCCAAATCATTGTGCCATATTCATTCATCTTGTTGAAATAGACCCATTTAGTCCTGATGAAATTCTTGTCTGCTGGCCTCGAAACAATTTCCCATGTCTGGTTCTTCTCAATCTAATCAAGCTCTTCATTCATAGCCTGAACCCAGTTTTCATCTTCAACTGCATCGGAAAAATATTCAGGCTCCACCTGAGATAAGAATGATGTTTTCTGAAATTATTTCATTCTTTGAGTCCGAACTAGAGATGTCTGATCACCAATGATATTCTGCCTATCAATTTCAGCTCAACTCTTTGGCTTCTGTGCAGACATAGACTTGACACTTTCTTGTTCATCATCAGTATCTTCTTCTGAGTCAGCCTCTACCACTTCTGCTCCCCCTGTGTTGCTTACCTCATCATTACTTTTATCCAGAAACAGTTCACTGGGTCATTGATTATTCTGTTCATTTTCAACTATAGTGACATCATTGCTCTCAACAATTTTTCCCAGCCTTTTGTTGAAACATTTATATGCTTTGCTTTTCCCTGAGTAGCCAAGGAATATCCCCTCATCTCCTCTCAAATGAAACTTCCTTTTATTTTCTTTGTTGAGAATTAAGCACTTACTTCCAAATATTTGAAAGTATTTCAACGTTGGCTTCTTTCCGTACCACATTTTATATGGAGTCTTCCCTTCTTTCGGACACAACAGAGACCTGTTCAAAATATAGACTGATGTCAAAACTGCTTCCTTCCAAAATTTCTCTGGTAGGTCCTTTTCAATAAGCATCATTCTGGCCAAGTTGTTGATGATCTGATTTCTCCTCTCAACCACTCCATTCTATTGGGGAGTTCTCACTAATGAAACTTGATGCCTTATCTCGTGTTTCTTGAGATAGTTTTTGACTTGACTGTTAGTAAATTATGTACCATTATCAGTACGAAACTTTAGAATTTTCTTCCCAAGCATCCTTTCTGATTCCCTCCTATACTTATTTATACAACTAAACACCTCTGTCTTATGGGTAATGACAAATACCCAGGCCATTATTCTATAATCATAAATGAAAAGAACATAGTACCTCTACCCATTTAAAGATCATGGTGAGATAGGTCTACATACATCATCATGCACCAATTCGAGTACTCTAGTTGATTTCTATTCCTTTGGACTGTATGTCTTTCTGATGATATTCCCTTATTGGCAAGCATCACATGTATGAGTGTGATCACGTGATAGTTTGGTAAGGTCTCTACCAGCATCACACTTTTCCAGATCTTCCATGGATGGTTGGCATAGATAACCAAGTCACTTATGCCACAACGGGTTTTCTTCCTCTCTGAATAAAAGGCACGTATCTTCTTCCCCACCTACAACGTAAAGATTGCCCTTTGTCCTTTTTCCCTATAGAAAAACTGCTCCATCTTTTCCTTTCACAACACACATCTTCTTGGTAAAATGGATAGAGTGACCAGAGTCACATAGTTGGCTGACACTAAGCAAGTTATGACTGAGAGCCTCTACAACCAAGACATCAGTAGGTCTCAGTTCTTTTCCCCCAAACTTGGATTTTCCTAAGCCAACAATCTCCATCCCTTCCTCGTTTCCAAATTTGACAACTCCTTATTTGTCATATTTTATGCCTGTAACAAGATCCTTATTACTTGTCATGTGAGAAGTGCAACCACTATCAATGATCCATACACTAGAGTGATCTGATTCCTTAAGGTCAATTTATGCCACCACAGCCTTCTCATTTTTCTTCTTCTTGGTCCATACTTTTTCCATCACACTCGACATGGATTGAGACTTCTGTTCTTTCTCAAATTATGATGGACTAGCTTATTCTTGCAAAGTCGCAAATATGTTCTTCATTTTTAACTCACATGTTGGTTTATTGATCTACTTCTTGTAAACGTTTTGATTCTGATTTGGAACATTTCTATATATGGTCAAAGTGCAGTACCTAGCCATGTGCCCAAATCCACTGCACCAAAAACAGTGTCCATTAAAGTATGTTTTGGAAAACTGTTCTCTGTTTGGCTGTCACCTCTTTTCTTGTTCCCTTCGATATCTCTTGGCTATGGAACATACATACTATGAATGTCCCATATTCCCACAACAATAACACATGATATAAGGTACATCCCTTCATGTTGCTTCAACACTAAAAGTTTCCCCTTTGGATCTCTGGATATTCTAATTCTGCTTTGTGCCCAAAATAACCTTTAACTTTGGGACAGGTGCTTGTGGTCTGACTTCAATTGCCATAGATTCTTTCTTCTTATCAAGCCCTAAATCAACCTTAACGTTTGAGCTCACTTGCTTCTTCTTTCCTGCTGAACAACTAGGCTCCTCTTTCACCTTTTCAATCTTTGGAGTGACCTGATTTCCTAACATCACATTGGACGTCAAGGGTTTTTCTTGATCCATCATTTTTCATCACAGACTAACCACTTCTTCTTCAAGCTCTTTGATATGTCTGACCTACTCCTTTACTGTGTTAGTCAAACAATCAATTTCCTTCTTTTGTTCCTCAATTTTAAGCTTATGTTCAACAATATTTCTTGAGCTCTCTGGTGTTGAGGATTTTAGTATTTCAATTTCTTTTAATAGCTCATAATTTTCTTCATCCTGTTGTTACATATAGAGTTTGGCATCACAAACCACTTTATTGGATTTCTTCATTTTTTTTCTCTCCAAACGTATATCTCTTCAAGAGCTGCTTCCAATTCAGCTTCCATATCAACTCTTCCTTCAACTTCTTCTTCTACTTCTCCAGCTTCAGTTTCTTCTTTTACATGAGAACTACCGACGACTGCCACCATAGCATTTTCTCCACGATCTTTTCAGTTTTCAATATCCTCAACCTCTTCAACCTCAAACTCATTTGTATTATCTATTTCTTGTGAAAGAAGATTCTTCTTCTTGAAGAAATTTCTCTTGAACTGCTTGTTCCCTTTCACATAGGCTGAAGATTTCTTCTTGGGAATTTCAACATCATCTTCATCACATTCTTCTTGAAACTTTTTGGGGCATCTTGCAGCAAGATGACCAACATTTCCACATCTAAAGCAAGCAAGTGGAAGTTTCCATTTGAACTTTACTTTTACTCTTTAATGATTTGAGGAAAGGAATGACATAACCTCAACTGTCTCTTCTTCCTCCTGATAATCTTCAATGGTGAGATTCTTCATGGCCTTGAATGTCACCTCTTTGGATTTTCCCTTTTCCACAACATCGTTATCATCATTTCTCATTTCATATTCAAAAAGGGTGTTGTGCAAGTTAACTAATGTCAATTATTTCAGGTCTTTATCTTCCAAAATAGAAAATTTTGGATTGAACAGAGGTGGAAATTTTCTCAAGATGCACTTCACAATTTTTATGTCTTCGATAGTTCTACCGAGACCTCGCATGTCTTATACCATAGCATTTACCCTGTCAAATAATGCATCAATATACTCATTCGGGATCATCTTCAGATCTTCATACTTATTCCTCAACACTTTCATCTTTGCCTCTCTGACCTTTGTATCTCCTTCATATATATTCATGAGATTTTCCCACATGGCATTTGACATTTTGCATGACATCACCTTTGTATAGATGGGATTAGAAAGGGCTCCCCCTAAGGAATTGATTTCTTTGGAATCAGCATCCAACTCTCTATGCTCAGCTTCTGATAATACACCACTATTAATGTCAGTTGTGATACCATGCATAGCTGCTGAAAACACATCCATTCCCAAAGATCATAAATAGTGTTGGATTTGATTCTTCCATATCTGAAAATTACATCCGTCTAAGATCATAATCCCTTTATGATTAGTGACCTCCATTGAGAGAAGAATAATTATCAACCTTTCCCTCTGATACCAATTGTTAGGTCCACAAGGCTGAATACACTAAGAGGGGGGTTGAATCTTGGTATGACTAATTTAAAATTAAAGCCTGTTATGATCTTGTTTCACTGTTAATCAAAACAGTCTTCTCTCTCTTTCCTGTTGAACAATATAAACAGAAAGTAAAGAAAGCATAGGACACATCAATTTTTACTTTGTTCACTACTAAGGGCTACCTCCAAGGAGCATACGCCGATAGGTTTTCAGTCGTACCAAATTCCACTAAACTTCACTAGTTGTGGATTACAAGGTTCGAGCACAGCCACTCTGTCCCAAGCTCACTACCTTTACAATGTTTAGGGTCACCTCACTGCTTTCCCAAGGGTCACTCCTTGTTTCTCTCTCTCTGGATCACTGCTGGTGGAGAGGATCACCTTCTTCCTCTTCCTTCTCTCACTGCTATGGAAAGGATCCACTCATAGTTTATAGACCTGTAGGTCTCTTCATTTTCATGAAGGAATTCATCTTCTTATATATGTAGATACTCTATTGAAGTCCAACTTTCACCCGTAGATTAATCTCACTTTGCACCAAAGGTATCGGTCAAACTTCCAGCTTCCACGCAGCCTGAAAACACTACCGAGGAATAAACCTTACTTGGTGTGCAAGTCAAATCTGGCGCACAAGTATCAGCACGCAAGTCACAACTGGCGTGCAAGTCCACCTCAGACACTTGCGCGACGCAAGATTATTAAACTCCAAACTTGCACGACTCACTTCCCTTTACGCCCAAACCAAAATTGGCGTGAAACTAACAACAACCACGCTTCTTCAAATCTAGAACTCAAGTCCCACTTGGGCGACACACCACCACTTGCGCGACTTCCACACCTGCACGACGGGAGATCTAATTTTTCGAAGTGTTGAACTCCATTAAAAATGAAGAGGGGTGGTCTAGTATTTATAGGCATTTGGTCAACCTGCGTGGTAGCGTGCAAGTCACCCCTTAGCACGCAAGTCTCGGCGCACAGGTCTCTTCTCCTGCAAGTCACTTTCATGACCAAACCAAATACATTTGTGAACCTCTTTCCTTTGCCATATTTTGATCTTCTGATCTTGAAAAACAATAGGTGCGCAAGTTCCCAAGCCTCCTAGGCATCAGCGTGCAAGTCTCTTCACGGTGCGCAAGTCACCTGTGTGACCACAACAATACTTGCGTGACCCTTATCCCTTTTCCATATTTTGTTGATATGATCTTCAAAAACATATGGCGCGCAATTTTCCTATCCTCCAAGGCCTCGGTGTGCAAGTCCCTTTTCCAAAAACACTTTTCTCCATTTGTCCATTTTCACGCCCAAAAATTTGGCAAAAACTGGAAAATGGCACCACCTTGTATCTGTTCTTTTTGTACCGCCTCCAGATCATCCATTCCTTTTTCGACGTTCTTGAATAAAACATAGATAGTTGACCACATATCTTGAACTTGACATGCCACCATGGAATCCCCTTTGTCAAAAAATTTGTATATCATGGTTTTCTTTGTCAACAATCTCAACACAGATGTCCACTTTTTCAACAAACACAATCACCTCAAAAATGCTTCAATGATGCCTTAAGGGATTTTTTCCCAAAAAAAAGTCTTGGTCTATAATATTTTGTATTAGAAGAAATTTTTAGTTAAAATTTATAAAATATGATGATAAAACCTTAGTGAGAACCCTAAGGATAAGTATAATGATAAGTTTAAAGATAAGTATAAGGAAAAGTCTATATAAAAGAAAATATCATGGAATTTTTGTAAAGTTTAGAGTGAGTAGTTTTTATGAAATGGCATACCTTTCTAGATACTAAAAGTGGACGTGGTTCTGGAATAGATGTAACTAGGGGTAATAACTCTGAAATTTTTGCCTCTTGATTGAATTATATGTTACCCGGTACATGAATATTGGCCTTACTGTGCACCTAGTTTGACACTCCCAATAGATATGCTTTGGAAATTCACAAACTCATTATAAACCATTATGAAGTATTTGAATAGATAATAACCATGAATGGCCTAGGATAAACCTACTGTTTAATATATTAAAAACAAGGTGTCATTATTTTGATATCCTATAAATTATTTTTCATGATTATGTGGTTTCCCACTATGATTATTATTTCTCATACTACGATTTTTGGTTTAATCCGATGGTGGGAACCAGAAGGAGTTTGGTTAATGTTGAATATGATAGAAAATTTGTTGATGAAAAACCAAATTTGATAATGATTCGATTTAAGGATATTGTGTTTATTCCTAATCATTTATCATGATAAATGATTAGAAACCTTCACTTTAACCAAATATCAGTCTCACTAAAGAATAGAATGATATATTTCATTGAGATATAGGGTGGTGGAGAACACGGAGGAAAGAAGATTCATCTTTCTATATGCCAAGAATGTGGAAGGAAACACCCAAGTGAATATATCATATAAATGAGAAGATGTTTTGGGTATGGAAAATAAGGACACAAATAAAGTTATTACAAAGTAAAAAATTAAATGTTCGATTAAATCAATGAATGATAATAATAGTCTTCCTAAGGTATCATCGACTCTTGAATATTTTAAATGTGTATAGTATAAACATTATAAAAATCAATGTTTTAGGGGGAAAGCTCAAGAATATGATCAACAAGGTTGTATGAGTAAATATTTTTTTATTATGAAGAGAATAAAAATGACATATGAATGTAAATAGGTATTAAGGAATAAGATAATGAACCCTGGTTAATTGTTTAAAAATAAAGTGGAATGATTGAAATTTTTATACAATAGAATTCAAGAATTTTGAGAATCATGAAATATATATATAATTATTGTTTTGTATAAGTTTTGTGTTAGGTATTTGAAGGAATATATTGAATGACCTGGAAATTGGATTTTATGGAAAGGTGATACTCTATGGAAAAAACAAAATTGAATAAAATATAATCTTAGATATGTTCTTGATGTTGGTATAATTAGTTTATTATTTGGGAAAGAATGAGTTGTATAGAAAATCTTAGTGGTTAAAAAAATTGATTTGATTACTAATGTTATTTTTTAATATAGTTATCATATTCTATAGAATGTTATAGCACCATAGAAAATTATGAATATGATAACCATATATATTTTTCCATAGTTTTAGAAAAAAGACAACCCATGAGTTATGTGACAACCCATCACATCTGGAAAGGTTGTGGGGATTTAACCCTCAACCAAAGGGCGATAAGGGTGCATTGCCTACCACTTTACTACATGACATACTAGTTAGTATAACATTTTTTTTACTTAGATGGTTTTAAGGTTAAATATTAATTTTATTTTTGGAAATATATTATGGAATCAATTAATTTGATTTTGGGGTGACTAATGATATTTGGAGAGATGTTTTATTGGGTTGAAGTATATATAAACTTTTGGTTTATTTCATATTATTTTTGGGGAATAATATTATTATGTTTTTAGAAGAAAGTTGAAAGGGTTTGATATAACCTTTTTTGATAAAACCTGCTTTCATGTTGAGGTTATTGAGGTTATTTGGGAAATATGGTCATTTATTTAAGGAATGATCTATTATAAATCTTTGGATTCATTTTTTAATTTTTGAGGTTAATAGATTAATATTCATTTTGGTTATTATCTAACCTTGTGCTAATATTTTTGGTTTTAATAAAGATAAGAGGAATTTATTGTTACTCTTTTATGGATCTTATGATTTGTTAAAAGATAAGTTTAGTGCTTCAAGCATAAAAAAATAATTTTTTCAATATTCCTTTCATGGAGTAAGATCTGATGTGTAATTTTAATAAATAAAAACTAAATGATAAAATTGTGCAAATGAAATTGAAATATATATGGTAAGTAAATTTTCTTTTATTCTTAGATAGTAAAAAAACTCCTTAACTTTAGGAAAAGGATATTGAAACAAAAAATTTATCATATTACCATTATATTTGATGAATCAAATATTGTTTTAAATCATTATAGATTTATTATTTTGAAGTCATTATCTTTCCATTGATCATTCACTTTTTTATGACCAATGATCTCTATTACTCTCTATAATTATTTATACTTTTCTTCTATGTCCATATCCTCACTTGTCACTAATTTTATCCTATATGGAAACATAATTATGTGATTACTTTCATATTTCCCTTTCCCTATTTTTAAAATAAATTTTTATTAACCCTTTTTCTAATGTGGGTTTTTCCGTAAATAAATTTTCAAACCCTTGATTTTCGATATCAATATTAAATTAGGAGGGTGAAATTTATTTAAGGGGGTAGAATGAAAAACCCAAATATTTTAAAATAGGAATATCATGTTTGATATTTTTTATTACATTCACAAAAATATTATAAGATAATGTAATACCATAAGACTTTAAAATATATTTATTTTTAAATAAATTCAATCTCTTTGATAGCTTGCAGAACACGCAACCCCGAATCTAAATGAACTACAATAAACTAGCCATTGAATTGGTAGGTATGAATATGACTAATAATATTATGAAAATTATATGGTTTAAAAATTTATAAAATAAATTCAATTATTATATATTTATTTTAAATAAAATAAGAATCATTTAAAAGAAAAACTATGTTTTCTGAAAAACTGTATTTTTCTAAAAGGTGATTTAGTCGTGATTTGCACAATTAATTTAAAATTAACTTCAAAAAAATTTAGAAATATTATTTTAGAAAAATAAAATAATTTTTGAAATAATAATATAAAAATTATCTTATTGTTAATTTTTTTTTATTCTAAAAAGATTTATTTTCTGATGAATAGTGAATAGTAATGATTTTTATTAAAAAATGACTTATCATTAAAATATTTTACAAGGACCAATAAATTTTAATGTTGTTTTATTAGTAAAATTAGTTCAATTATATATTTATTAATCCAAATTATTTCATTGGAATCAGTTTCATATTTAATTTTTATATAAAAACTTTTCAAACATTTGAATGTTTTTCTTTTGTAAAACCGTTTTTTGACATAACATGTGGGTTTAATTTTAATTTAAATTGTGAAAATTGGATGACATAAATTTGGAAAATGGATTAAATATTTATAATATGTATAAATTATATTATCTAATAATTTCAACTCAAAATTTTACCATAATTAATAGTGAAAACGGTAAAAATTATTTACCACGGTTAAGGTTAAAACAGGTTTACTGATGGGTTAAAATGAAAATATAAGGGTCTAAAATGACCCAAAACTTGTATAATTTCTAATAATTGGTTATATTTATAACTTATATCCTATAAGGTTCTAAAATGGCCCATTTTTCCCCTTTGAAAATGAGAAAATGAGGGATTAATTCTTTATTTTTTAAAATACCATGTGTGTCCTCTCTCCTACTTATAAAAGGCCTCCCCCTATCCTCTCATTTACACACTTCAAAAAACATTTTTTTCTAACAATAACACTAAAAATAACTTAAATAATACACTAACATAACCATATTATCATTTTTTTTGTTCAAAAATCCAGCCTAGGATGGATTTTGTCCAAACCAATAGATGTTTTCCAAAGAAGAGGTAGCATCCTTAATCGAGAATTTTATTTGATTTCTTCCTCCACATCCTTAAAATATTATTAAAAAATTATGATATGATAAACCTATTATATTAAATACACTATGATCTTTTGTCAAGGTCATGAACTATAACCATCTCCTCCTCTCTCAAATGGGAAATGAAACCATTGATCATATGTACGAAAGACTACCGCCTCACGAACCGATGTAATTCATTTTCCATCATCGCTTCTCATGAATGGATATAATGATTAATATAATGTTCATATATGATATTTTTTACATAATTATACATTTTAAATTATAATATCATAAATACCTTATTACTTTACATTTCATAGGTAATACGATAACATTGTTTGTGTGTATGGAGAACTACCATCTCGTGAAACGATGTGATTAATTTTTCAATTATGATTTACATTGAAGGTAATAAGGATGAACTTGATGTTTATATATGATATTTGTGACATATTTATAATTTATTATAATAAATATATAATATAAGTTCTTACCTTACCATCCATTGAATAAATGATAATGTCATTTGTGTGTACAGCAGACTACCACCTCGTGAAATGATGTAATTTTTTTTTTCACTAACTCTTTACATGGAAGGTAATAAAGGATAAATTTAATGAATATATGTGATATATTTGACATGATATTTATTCTGTAAAGTTAATATAAAATAAAATTCCTTACCCTTTCACCTATTAAGGAAATCATAATGTCGTTCTTACTGTCTCCACAAAGCGATGTGATTCATTCTCCTTGTTCAAAATTAAATAATGATTCTAAATATATATATATATATATATATATAATTAAAAAATGATATTTATAGCATTAATATAATTATTTAGATTATGTAACTATATCCTATGTTTGGGATCTGTAACTTTCATGATAAAACATGCATGAGAAAATAAGGTAATTAAAACCCAAAACAATATTGTTAATGAAATATTATTAACGATCAAGCAATAAGATGTCATAAAAAGATCATATATAATATTATAAATATTAATATGGTTCTGGTATAAGTTAAGAACATTTTTAAAACCACTAAATACGAGTTTAAATAGTTTTCAACTAAAGGGAAGCACAAGTTAATTTGCTTCTTAACTTAATGTCCATTCATTGTGTTATATGACTACTTCATTGATTATATTATGCCAAAATTATGTCTAAAAGGAATTTTAATTGATTTATATTTTATTTATAAAATTATTTTTTTGTATCTACATTTTTTACATATAATTAATTCATTGATTAACTCTTACCTCATTGATATGAATTTTGTAAGGGTTTGATCTCAAACATCCTTCTTTGATACACGTGTTCTTTTATGCACTGAATTTATTTTAATAGTGTATATACTTAACCTTTACATATTATATCATGAATCCTTCCTAAATAATGTGATTTTAATTTACAACTCAACTAATTCATTTATGTAAAATTATGACTCATAATTTACCATAGTGGTAGGGGTTTATGATTCAATCTTATTTTAATGAAGATTGTTTATTCTCAAATTTCCATTAAAGGAAATTATTTGATGATTATCTAATAAACCCCTTTATGTTTATTATAATCTATTTATTCATTAATTTTTCAAGTAATAGTAAATTTTTCTTCTCTTTGAAACTTAAAATTATTTATAAAATGTTTTTAATAAAATCCAACTTCATTTCTCTCTTCGGCCAAAAATCCTTTTTCTTCCAAATCCATTTTTTCTAAAAATGTTTTCAAAAATGTTTTAATATGATTTTTTAAATTAATTTTTACCCTTAGTTGTATTTTTTAAAAAATAAAAGTATTATTATTTCTTTTTATGAAAAATGTACTATTTTAATTTTCTTACAAAAATGTCAAGGGAATATTGGTTTTTTACCATATTCATCATGAATATAACTCTTCTACAATCATGACCACTCAGTGTTTTAAAGATTAATTTTTAAGTTTAAAATGTTATTTTTTAAAATATTTTCTTTAATTTTGGGAAATTTTTAGATTTTAAATAATAATTTCTAAAATGTAAAGGATATTTTCCTCAAGAAATATTTAAAGTGATATTTCAAAATAATTTTCCATCTAAGATAACATCCATTGATGTTAGTCAAAGTGAAAAGGTTATATTCCTCAAGAATGTTTTTAATATTTTTAAATTTATTTTTATCATTTAAAACAACCATTTATGTTATGGATTGCTTCTAAATTATGTAAATATTCCTCTCATATATATATACCTAGTTTATTCTCCCTTCTATTGATGTGGTAACACATTTCTTTTGATCATTTCTCAAATTCATTAATTATGAAATTTCATTTGATTATGATATAAAGAAATATTATGCAACCTATTTTATTTCCATGGGTAATTATTATGTTATGACTTATGACTGATTTCCTTTATGTGGAACACAAATATCATTAACATTCTATGAAGGATGCACCCAAATAAAGCTCCAATGCATTGGGTAAATCTTTAGTCTCATGAGGTGTCATGTATGGGATTAGAGAGTAAAACTAATCCACTATTGGAATTTTTATGCCATGTGATATTGTCTGGTTAGTTATCCTTGACTCATGTTTATGTTATTTTTTGTGTTTTTGCTACATTTCCTATGGTATTATGATTTTATGATAATATTTATTATATTATTCTTCTATGTGAATACTCATGATTATTCTCTTTATGGTATCATGTTATACTTTTGAATTACATGTTATATCTCCTAATCATTTTTATTCCCTTATTGGGATTTTTAGATCACCCTTTTTTATATAAATTCCAAAGGTTATCCATTGCATTTTAGAAGCTTAAAAGTATTTAATAGTTCTTTACGGAGAATAAAATAAAAGTTTCTATTTTTAGTCTCACTTTAATGAATTATGATACTAGTATTCCAAAGACACAAGGTATTTATGATCCTCGTATTGTATTAATGGATAATTATATTTTGAATCATGTAATAATGTTTATAAAAGGATTTTATCATCATATTTAATTGATCTAACATGAGGGAATAGGAGTTAGATCACTATGATTAATGTTAGTGAGGTTTTCTACTAGACTCAAAGTAAGAAGCATGGGTGTCACTATGTATTCTAAATAATATGAATCAAAATTCATGTAGTTCTTAAAGAGATCTCCCAATATAGATCTGAATCGCATATAAGAGATATAGGGAGAAATGTATGGATTCCCTAGTGTGATGGGTGGATAAAAACTGATGTTAATTTGGAAATTACTCGTCACTAGAGAAGGATTGGGAATAGAAATAGAAGTTGTATCTAGGATTGGGATAGTAGATCCAATCTTTTATAACTATCTCATAGGAACAAAAATTAAGCCACACGTGTTTCTTATATATTATCCACTATATAGATCGGGCCTGTGTGTAAAGTAAATATGATGATATCTTTATCCTAATGGGGATCCATTAAGAAACCTAACATGGATGAGAGGGATTAAACACTAGGATAGAGGGGGTTAAAGTTTATGCAATGTACAGCTGGACCTGGTTCAAGATCTCCTAGCATCACTACATATCCTTATATAATAGGAATCAGGTCACATGTAGTTCTTGTAAGATTATTTTTCATCATATGTTAGGTGGACTATGAAATTAGGGTTGTTAAGTGTTCCCATAATCATGAAATCCTCAAGAAAAGAAAATAATCATGTAAATATATCTCCTACATAGAGGAGGGAATAATATGACTTGAGATCACATGAAACTGTCCTCCTAGAGACATTTAAGTTTATAAAATATAGATCACTAAATATAGCTTTAAGTTATACATGATATACTTTTATATCATGTATTTTAAATTCATATGATAGGGACCTTATGTTATACAGTTTATAGTCATGAAGCTAATGCATTATGCTATGTAGTTTAAAGTCATACAGTGAGGAATTTATGAACCCATCATGAAATTATAATATTTATTTCTTGAGAAAACTTACATTAGTGGTAGGACTAACACACTCACCATCCATTGTAATCAAGTAATAGGATCCATTAGAGTTTTCCTTATATATGGTTCAAGGTACTTCCCATTTCAATTCCAACTTTAGAGGTTCCCTACCAAGTATCAGGGGGTTCTCAAGGCCAACACCAATTCTACTTGGATAAATGAGTAGAGGTGACACTTCTTGTTAAACACTCACATGATATGAGTTTGATAAACATATAGGGTATGTAGTGCGTGTAACCTTTTCTAATTAAGTTTCTCTAACTCATCCAATAAAACCTAAGATTGGTCATTACCTAATAGTTGATTGAAAATAGAAATGTTAGATAAAGGTAGTTGAAACATAAAGGGAAGAACTGTATCAGTAGCATCTATAATTGAATATGGGGTTTCTTTTGTGGAGTTATAGGTTTTGGTAAAATAATATATCAAATTATGTAAAGTTTTTTTGGCTAATAATTCTTATATTTTTACACCATCTTCTAAATAATATTAAAAAAAATTGTTGAAGGCCATTATTTTTTTGTCGGCCACTTCCTGGTAGTAGAATAAATGGTTAGAATAAATGTTGTACTCCTATTACATCCTATTAAATTCATAAGAACAAAAATTAGTTTCATTGACCATTAATATTTTTTCAGGGACACCAAATATAGTGATGATATGGGACATCAGGAAATTAGTGACATCTTTTATTCCAACTTCTTTGAGGGGAACTATTTCAGACCATTTTAAGAAGAAATTGATGGAAGTAAGGATGAACTTGAACTATATAGCTATTAATAGATGGTATGTACCCATGAAATATAATCCCTACATGGATAATGGATAATAATATTTGGAGATGTGTAATAATTATAGGTTTTGATGGATGAAGTCAGTTTTTATAAGAAATCATTGAATTTCAATGTGAATTTCATGAAATATTGTATCATTAATGGATAGAAATATCTTAACCTGCTGATTTAATGGGAGATCTTTATTTTTTAATGTAGGTTTCTTAAGCACCAGAATATACCTACCATATAATATTGAGGGTTTCTCCTCCTTCAAATCATTTTAGAACTCCATTGAAGCCTCATTTTTAGAGTACCTTGTGAGAATTTGAGTCATTATGGAGGATTAAATGTAATACCCACAAATGGATCTATTACTTCTTATATTGATCAAGTGGGAGGGTCCCATTTTGGAGATATTATATTATAAGATACATCCATCTAGTTTTTCTAATAGTTAGCGAGTTACAAGGCCCAATTTTATCTATGGTTTCATTGATATCATTAATTTCCTCTATATCATTGCGAATAAATGGAGAGACCAGCCCCAATGCACGAGGTGAATCATTATTTCATCCTTATAGGGATTTTATAGGGTTTTATATAAATTTTAAAGTTCATATTATTGGAAATTCCATATAAAATTGGATGTGATATAGTATTGGATCTCAAAGGAATTCAAATATCAACCCTTGTATATAATTAATCAAAGGAATCATATCTTCCTTCTTGAGGGTGTATTAACTATTGATTTGTTTCATTAACAACTTTGATTCACCCTTGATATTTAGTCAGTCTTCTGGTATTTGTAAGTCATGTTTCAAGACTATAATGAGGTGTTGGTATTTTAGAAATTGTTATTTCATTATTTTGATGGAAGGAAAGAGTAAGGTAGAACCACTTTAGTTTGGAATATTAATACATTCCCCAAGTTGACCTGATTGACCTTTAGGTTTTTCATCATTCTAACTTTTGTAATCCTATATCCATAATCAAAGTAATTTTTTCATGATTATTACATTTCATGTATGGATAACATCTCTTCATCGGGGAGTTATGTGTCCAACAGATACTTCTCTAGGATGGGGTTCACAGTAAAGAAGTATGTTAACACTTTCTCATTGACTGCTTTTTGAGACATGAATATCAAATTTATATAAACTGACTTCCCATCATGGTATCTTCCCAATAAGAATTGGAATACCAATGATATACTTTATTGGATCAACATAATATAATAGATAGACCTTATGGTGGTGCAAATAATGCTTCATTTTCTACACTATTAATATCATTGTAGCTCTCTTCAATTTCAAGATATTAAGTTTTAGCATTCAACATTATTTTGATGAGATAATAGTGGTTATTTTATTCTTCTATATTATTCTTTTGAGAAAGGAGATTTCCAAGATATCTCTCCAAGGATTACAAATAGGGTATTAGAGGTTTCCCTTCTACAAGAGGAAACAATATCGATAGGTTCATAAGGTACTATTTGAGACCATTGAATTCCTTTTGAAAATATTTATACCATTGATAGGTGAACCCCTTCATCATCAAATTTTTGAAGGGTATGAATCTTCCAATAAGGTTTACAACGAAATGTATAATATAGGAAATACAACCCAAGAGTGAACTCAACATCTTATAGTTTCAAGGAAGTGGCATATCTAGTATAACCATGGCCTTTTTGGGGTTGACTTCAATGTCATTGTGGTATACCACAAAGTTGGTTAATTTCTCTGATGTCACCCAAAAATCTAATTTTAGGTGGTTTAACTTTAATTTGTCTTGTCACAATTTGTTAAATATTTCCTCAATATTAGAAAGATTATCATAGTATTGTTGGAATTTGACTAAAAAACATTCAACAGATCACTCCATGATATTCCTTAGAAAGGAATTAAAGATATGATGCATGTAATGTTGGTATATAAATCAAATTTTCTTCAATAAAAAGGGAATTACATGTTAATAGTATACCCCTTGGGGTTCATTGAAGGTATTTTTCTTATTGTATTCAGACTTCATTCAAATTTTGTTATAGTCAGAATATCTGTCCATGAAATAAATGAATTGGAAGTCATACATCATATTGATCAGTAATTTTGTGATCAGTACTAGGAAATCATCCTTTGTCCAGCTCCTGTTGAGATCCCTAAAGTCGATACAGACCTAGATTTTTCCTTTATTTTTCTTTATGGGGATGATTTTGGTGATCCACTTTATGCATTAAACATAACAAATGAATTTTCATTTGATCATATTATCAAATTTGGGTTATAACATAGAAAAATGGGAAAGATTCTATAAAAAACTAGTCTGGAATTCCATTTCAACTAGAACCCAATACATCCCTCCATAAGCCCAAAAGATGTTTCCAATCACCATGATATGAAAACTATTGTCTAGGAATTATATAAGATACCTTGAGAATAATTTTTTCCTCAAGAATCAATATAAATAGATATAAAAAATAAATGAGAAAATCCATTAAAATATGAAATGAGAAAAATAAAGCATCCAATATAAAAATAAATTTTTTAAATAAATATACAAGTATCGAATTAAAATAAATATAAATATAAAGTATAAAATACATCAAGACAAGGTGGGTGATACAAAACTCAAAACTGAAAGAAAATCTAAACTACTCCAACATGACTCTGTATGACCGATGGTCACCATCCAAACCAAAATATCCCTTAGAAGAGAAAATAGATCTAAAAAGATAGAAACCTCATCCCTGAAACAACCTAGAACATGTAATATATATATGTTATTTAAACATCCCATTATATCACCACCTACAGAATCTCTATAGTCTATTTCATATTATATCCTAAAAATAATAGTTAGAAAATACATAATAAAAATATTTCTTTTTCCTAAATATTTACATGGATAATAAAAACATAAAAGTTATATTAAACTATTTTTTTATTAAATAAACCCAATCACTTGGAAAACACTTTTCCCCAGTTGAAGCCTATTTTTCTAAAGCATCATTTTAAAGTCTCAGTTTAAAACCATTTCAAAAACATTACTTTTTAAATTCACTTTTAGAACCTCAAAATGTGTTTTTGATTTCGAATAATTTTCCATTACATCCATGGAAAATAATATGATAATTAAATATAGAAACGATGAATTAAAATATTTGTTTTCTAACCCACACATCAAAGCTTCCAAAAAACTTTTTCATTTTCATCAAAACATGCAAAAAAATATATTTGGAAAATAATTTTTCACATTTAAATAACACACCTTTGAAACTCATTAATAATTTTTTTAAATCAAACTAAACTATTCTTTTTATTTCCTTTATTTTAAAACCTTTCGCAAATCCCTTTTCAACACATTTGAAAATTAACCATAATATAATGAATAAAATCAGAAAAGTAGGCATCTTTATTTAAAATTCACTCGACAATGAGACACATACAACAAGTACATAGGTGAAAATAAAAAAATCAAGATTTTAGGGATCCAATAAAGTAAAAAAAATTTGTTAAAAATATTAGGTAGGATCCTAGAATCATGGGATCTATTAAAACATAGAATAACCCTAGATTCACTAGTATCAATTGAGTACAGTAATTTTTGGAAGCTCTCTTAGTCTTCCTTGGGGGTAGAATAATAATTTTTTGAATCTATCTTGGTCTTCCCTGAGCCCAAAATTACAAGATCACACTTGGACCCTTGGGAAACATCCTTTCCATAGGCTCTATCAGTCCCTTAGATAACACTCCTTATATGGGATCTCTAGGTCCTCTATAGAATTTCCCCTCTATATTATCTCTAGGTCCACATGGAAAATGTACCTTTTTTAGTTAATAACCCAATACATTAATTTATCCACTAATTTCACATAATAACACATTAAAAGTATCCCATGACAAGTCAAATGGATGTTTTCATAAATAAACCATCACATTAATCAAATATAGATTATGTGAAATAACACACACCGCACATATTACACCCTCATGAGAAATAGACACATTCATATATATATATATATATTTTATAGATGTATTAATATAAAACATCCCCTCATGGGATCATAAGATACCACAGGCATGAAAATAATCACACAGGCCTCAATAGAGTCTCACTCCTTTAGTGAAAACTCATTTTCCATAGAGTTTCAAAAAGTCAATTTTTTAAAATTTTATTGGAATGCCAAAAAAACTCAAAATGATTTCAAACCCATCCGAATCAAATCTTAAGACCCAACTTTTATTAAAAAAATATTTAAAACTTATATGGGAACTCATGCTTTCCTTAAAACCACCTTCGAAAACAATCAAGGTTATAACGAAGTTTCAAAACATCACTCACATGTGTTAACACATAAATTTCAAATAAAACAACCCATTTAAAAACACTGAAGACTTTTAAAAATACTTCAAACAGTTAGTTTTAAAATAATTTAATAATAAATTCCTAATTAAAAATCCAATATGGAATCAAAAAAATATTTTAAAAACACTCAAAAGAATTAAAAAACCACTTGGTAATTTTTACAAACACTTGGGAAGGAATCCCATTCCTTGCCAAGGGTTTAAACCACTTAAACAAACTGGTCCCGAATGGGGTACATACATAATCATAACTTTACTAATGAAACACTTTAAAACCAATAATAATTCAAGGGAGTGTAATATAAAGTGAAAACAAATAAAAACTCACCTTGGTTCAATAGAGATAAAGTCATAAGTAATTACATATGATGATAAACCCTCCAATAAGACAAGGTATTCCCTTTATAACCCCTACAGGAACAAATACTCGTGATTCAGACCAATACCTACCCTAAAATATACCCGCGTCAATATTATGATTCATGAGAAGGATATAAATCAAGAGAAAGTGAAAAAATATAAGGGAGTAAGAGGTTTATTGGAACTTATCAAGGATGAATCCACTTGAAACTTAGGATAAAAGACGTGAAAATATAAGATAAGAAATTGAGGAAGATCTTTTAGAGGTGATTTTTCCGTTCAAATGAGAGGGAGGATAATAAGAGGGTTGGAAGATTAAAATCGAGTTAGGGTGAATTTTTTTCACTTTTTAATGAATCTGGGTAGGACACACATTTTTCCAAACTATGTTCCAATCATACACCCCTCACTAGACACACCTAGGAACAATTCATGGTTTACTCTAACTCGTGCGTGAAAACCATGAATAGAAATAAAAACACATATTTACTAAGTTTCTAGGTGAAACTCCATGAAAATTTAAAACAGGCCCCAATAAAATAAAATAACATGAAATAAACTCCATAGTAACAGAGTAGGTGTCCTAATTATCCCAATTATACCACTTTATACCCCCAAGAAAGTTTTATGTCAAGGTTGAGATCAAAGGAAATGAATTCTAAAATGAACTTCCAAGATATAAGAGAAGTACTTGAGAAAGTGGATAAATCCTCATATAAAACCAATCATCCGCAAGTGACATTAAGAAAAAACAATCCTAAAAAATATCTATTGTCGATAAAAAATAATCTCTAAGAAGATGAGGACCTATAATAGGTACCCCCACCATTTGAAACTGATATAATAGGTTAGCATAAATGATAACCCATTTTCTATCAAGAGAGAGGAAATAATAAAATTATAACATTCTTGAGATCTCCAAAATATGATTATAAAATTATTCCAGCCTTATTCAACCAAAAGCAATGAATCAAATCCATAATGGAATCACTAATACATAAAACATTTTGATGGACCACCAAAACCAAATCACTAAATTCATAGCATCCCAAAAACAAGGATCCCAACAACTAGAGACATGACTCACCAAGAACAAAAATGGATCTAACCCTAATGTTACACACTACATATGAGGGAACATAGGTCCAAACCCATAGAATACCATCCCATGGTGACTTTGAAAAAAAACTCCACATGGTGGTACTCATTATCAAACTAGAAATACACCATTAAACCTATCACCCATTCACATTCTCTATATTTTCCCCCATGTACAAGTCATAACCAAGAACCAACTCAGGGTCTACACTATGTAAAAGTAACACAAACGTCATTGAGAAAAGAGGCATGAACATATACACATCAACCACCACTTATAAGAAGAAAAAAATGTAGTTCCAAAGGAAAAACGTCAGGAAAGAAACTCCTCAAACCATGTCTTCTTGAAAATCACTAAGCACAAATCCAAAAATGGTTCATAATCCAAAAGAGACACAAAAAATAACCTAAAGTATACATCAAATTATTCTCACTCCATCAATCCTCAGACATCTTAAAGATCAATATAGACTTTCTAAACTAGACCTCACATCTAAATCTCTTATAAAACTAACCCTCACTAGTCTAACTATTCATCTAAGGTTCATGGGCCCAAAACACTACACAAATATGGTTCTCATGCAACTCACCAATAATAAAAAAATAAAAAAAAATTCAAGAAATGTCACTAGATAAGTATACAATATAATATACTCCATTTAGAGCCTCAGAAAAAATTAACACTAAAAAGAGGAATGGCCCCCAAGAAAAAGCATGCTAACTTCACACTAGACCTTTATATGAAGTTCAAACTATAAAATTTGAAACATGAACCCCACATGGTCTAGCCTCAAAAATAACTTCAAGTAGTCCCAAATTCAAACAAGTTTTGATCCAATCATATGATTTATTAAAACAAATAAAATTCCTTTAAAACCATGGTCCCCATAACAAGAGTCCCAAAACCCCTTTTTAAAAACCAAATCACTATTAAAAATTGGGCCTTCTTTCAATAAAAAATGGAAATCATTTTTCAATTTCAAACCCAAGCCAGAAACTGGCATGGTTGATTTCAAATGTTACCAAAACTAATTTTAAAACAAACATCAACCATTTTTAAAAACAAAACACCCTTCTAGATTTCATGATAAAAACAAACACTTATCTGAGTTTTGGAAATCACCAGCTTCTCTTAAAATGATGTCCCACCTTTTAAAAAATATCACTTTGAGTTAAAAACACCTCACCCATTTAAAAATTTCAAAACACCATGTATAATTTATTATAAAATTAGTCACACTTAAAATAAATTCTAAATTCAAAACATTTAAAACCTGTTTAAAACCAAAACACTTTCTCAATTCCAAATTAAATCAACCATTTCAAAAAAATTATGAAACAAATATCATTTTACAAAAAAACCCTAAATCATTGTTTTAAACACAAAGAAGTTTTCCTCATGAAATTGAATTTTTATATACACAAATATGGTCACATCACACATGAAATAAAAATATAGATTCATAACACAAGTCTTACCAAAAATCCAATCCAATGATGCCAACAAATCCCAAGACCCACCTTAAATCCCTTATCATTCCTAAACACATTGTGTAATCCAAATGTCAATAGGTATAAATATAAAAATTAAACAATAAGTGTAACCATGCCCAACTTTTCCACATTCTAATCCTATAATGGTCCCAAAAATATGTCCAAAATCAAACACTTGATTGTCATATGGTTTGTTAGGACCCACTAGTCAACCTTATGCCATGATTATCTTTTCTGTTTCCATACTAAAGCACCAAATAAGACCCATAGGAAAACTAAAATGTGATAATGAGAATTTAAGAACCACCTATATAGACATCCAATCATAATACAATAATGTCATCAAATATAAATAGAAAATAGAAAACAAAATACCAGACTACCCATAGTAACTTAAGGCTCAGGGTGATAAAAAGATCACAACCTATCCTCGTACCAACTTTTTGAGTCACAAGATCCTTATTTACAACTACTAAAACACTAAATAATAATATGGATACTCAAAAATTAGGCCTCACTATGAACCTAGGCTTAGATACCATTTTTTAACAAATCATCTCATACTTCCATCTAAACTAGCACCCGACCCGGCCTTCCAAAGGACCTAAGTGTGTTCATGATCCCCACTAGATTAAAAAAAAATTGTTTGGGCATCATATAACAAACCTTGGGAATGATTTATCCCTCATACAGTAATATAAATAACCATAATAAATAAAATATATAATCCATAAAAATTGTAAATAATACAAAGTATCCAATACAAAAATACAATTATTACTTAATGGAATAAGAAGTAGATAAAAATAAAAATAAATCTAGAGTATAAAATACACCATGCCAAGGGGGCCTATATAAAATTTGAAGCTGAAATAAAATCCCAACCAATCCAAAATTCTCATGTGTAATCCACATTCACAATCCAGACCAACAACTCCCATAGAAGATCAAACAAATCTAAAAAAGAAGAAACTCGAGCCCAACCACCACCTAGAACCTGTAATATATAGGCATGAGCTAAATATATCAATAGGTTACCACCTACTAAATATATGAAGTTTCTTTCATATTACATTATAGAAATACTAGTTTGAAAACATGAAACCAAAATATATATTTTTCAAAAATATTTACATGGATAACAAATAACATATTGAATTTGGGCTAAAATATTCTCTATTATTTTCATTAATTGGAAAAAATCACTTGGAAAACACTTTTCCCATCCAAAGACTCTTTTTATAAAAAAAATCATTTTAAAGTATCACTTTCAAACCATTCCATAAATTACCATTTTTAATGCACTTTTAAAACCTCAAAATAGTGTTTTGGTTTCAAAACAATTTCTCAAACATCCATGAAAAACCAACTCATTAGTAAGACTTATCACAGTGGCCTCAAACCATGTTTTCAAAAACCTACATATAAAAGTTTTCAAAACAAACCCTTTGTTCTTTTTCCTCAAAAGAATCCAAAATCACTTTTGAGAATAATTTTTAACATTTAAAGAACCCACCTTTCAAAATAATTGATAAAACAGTTTCAAATCGCACTAAACAATACTATCACATTCAGTATTTTAAAACCTTTTGAAAATAACTTTTAAAAATAATTGAAAATTAACTGCAATATAAAGAAGGAAAGAACACAAATAGAAACCTCTATGTCAAAGACACATGGCATAGATGGATTTTAATCCTCTCGGGTTGGGAACCTAAACCTAACCCTCGGGTTTGGGTTTTGGATGAAAATGCCCCTATTATGCATTTTGGGGGTTTTTTTACACTACCGCTGCTGGAAATTTCTGTTGAAATTTCCACTAAAAATTCCTGGGTAAATTTCCACTAGAAATTTCTGATGTAAATTTCCACCAGAAATTTTATATGCAAATTTCCACATGAAATTTACATTTCAAATTGGCGCTTAAAATTAAATTGAAAATATATTAATACATAAGTAAGAAATGCAATTTTTTACTAAATAATTGCATTCAAAATTTTCATTAAAAAATTTTCATGTAAAGTTTAGGGATTCCTAAGAATCTATAAACACTTCATAAATAGTGAATTTTCTAGGGAAATATTCATTACAAACATTACATGAAAATTTCTAGTGCAAACTTCCACTAGAAATTTCCGGTGAAAACTTCAAATAGCAGTTCAAATTTAAACATTAAATTACAATGAAGATATATTATTACATAAATAAAAAATATAAATTTTAATCAGAAATTTTCATTGGAAATTTACACTAAAAACTTCTAGTGAAAATTTCAAAAAAAATCCACTTGAAACTGTTATTGCTAATTTTTATTTAAATTTTTAGTGGAAATTTTCAATGAATATTTTCCAGTATAATTTATTTTAAAAAATTTAGTGCTAATTTGTACTGAAAATTTACAATATAATTTCAATGTATGATGAAAATTTTTAATTAAAATAAAAAAACACAATGAAAAATATAAAAATACAAATAAGCATGGTAATATTCAATTATAAACTTCAAGTGAAAATTTACAATGTAAATTTTTAGTATGTATATACAAAAATCAATGTAAATTTGAATTTGAATTTTTTGTTTTACATTAACACTACAAATCCCCACTAATATAAATCTATACTAAAAAAATTTAGAGAAAATTTATAGTAAAAAATTTGAATGCATGTATATATACATACATACATATGTTTATATAAAAATATAAATATACAGTATAATTTTAAGTACAAATTTACATAGGAAAGTCAAAAAAACCCATTAAAAATTCTCAGTTGGAGACTAAAATTAAAAGTTGAAAGTAATCATTGAAATCTATGTTTGTTGTGGCAATTTCATTCTAGGTATGATTTGTCTTTGGTGTAAGTTATTCCAAGCATGCTGATTCTATTAATGATAGATTTTACATTTTTTTGAGTTTGACTTCACTTTGTAGGATCATAGGATGAAAATTTTCATCACAAATTTTAAATTCAAATTTTAACTTAAATTAAAAGTGAAAATATATTAATACATAAATAAACAATGCAAATTTTCACTGGAAAATTACATTGGAAATTTCAAATGAAAATTGTCATCTTAACTTTTCTATTTGGATTTTCACTTAAATTATAAGTGAGAGTATATAATGCATAAATAATAAATGAAAAGTTCTAGTGGAAATTTCCACTGAAAATTTCCTATGAAAACTTTAAATGTAATTTTCCAGTGTTTATTTCCACATATAATATATTTCCTATTATAAATATACAATGATTTTTTCAGTCGGTATTTTTAATAAAAATTTTGTGTACGTATACATAATATATTAATATATTAAAAACAATGTAAAATTTTATTTCAAATTCCCACCGACAAATTTAGAGTGAAAAAATATAAAATTTTTATATAGTTAAAAAAATAATGAGTAATTATATATTTATAAACACAAAAAATATTATTAATTATTGATATATATTTATAAACATACAGGAATTAATTATTATTATATATTATTGTTATAAACATAAAACAAATTATTAATTATTTTTATATATTAATAAACATAAAAAAATTATTAATGATGAGTAGTTATTATATATTTATAAACATAAAAAATTATTAATTATTGTTATACTTTTAGTTTTACGTAGTATTTATATATATTTATTATTGTTTTATATTTGAAATTGTATTTATTATTAATGAATTATTATTTCTTTTTTTTTTTGATTTAATGTTTTTGAGTTTTGAGTTTTTTTTGTAATTGGATCCCAATAGGATTGAGGGGTATTTAAGTCCACTGTATTCAAATAAATCAATTTGTTTTTTAAAAATCAATGTTATTTAAAATTTTGATCTTCTTCCAGGTCATTTTTGGGACACGCGGAATCAATCCCGTGGAGGACCTGACCCTCATGTTGGAACATCCAACCTGAGGTGATAATTTTCCGGCACAGATGGCTTCTCACTCCCTTGGCCTTATTGTCTCTCGCTCACTCTCGCTCTCATCTCTTTATCTGCTCTAGGTTTTTTGGTCGAAACCTTCTCTACTCCTGGTTTCATTTCATCTTCTTTGGCTCTCTATGACCCTGCCATGTTTCTCCTAGGGTTCATCCCCCTATTTTCTTTCATGGCTGGTCCGCTCCCAAGTTTCTTCCCTCACTTTGGCTTCGGTGAAGGCAGTTCAGTTTTACCCTAGGGAATCGCTACCACGCTCTGACCTAGAATTCCATTACTCCTCTCCAAGGTGGATTTGGAGTGATGGAATCACATAGGTTTTGGGATTCGGGTTCAGTGGCTGTGGGTCTGATTGGTGTCTTTCCTATTTCGCCCTCTTTTCTTCGATTTAGTATTGGTTTGGTCTTCAACCCCGATTTCTTTTTGGTTCTTCCCCATTTTCCTCTTGCTCGTGTTCCTTCTAGGTTTATTCCCCGATTTTCATGCTTTTTTGCTGTGCTAGTTCAGAACCCTCGGAATTCAAATTCCTACCCTTGGCTCAAATTCATTCTACTTCTCTCTGAGTTGGATTCAAGCAGTGGTTCCTCAGAGGCTTTGGGAGGTGGGATTCGGTTGCCGAAGGTTCCCCTCGCGCGGTGTGTTTTGATTTTCAGTGTTGGTTTGTTTTCTCCTCCCACTTTTGTGGTCGATCTGATCAAGGATTTCTCGGTGAAGTTTGTACGGTGATGATAGTGGCGGTGTTGGATGTATCGGTGATGATCGTTTATAGTTTTTGTGTTTTTCTTTGTTTCTGGTTTCTGTGATGGATGGTCGATGATGACAAGGTGATGATGTTTCCATGGTTGGTGATGGATCTCTATGAAGTAGATATCATTGAAGTTTATTTTTACCTTCTCTGGTGGTGTACGAAGATGATGATGGTATTAACGATGGTGGATGACAATGATGTGACCGGTTTCTTGGTTCGAGGCCTCCTCTTGATGGTTGATTTTTTGGATTGTGGTGGGTTTGTTCGTGGATCGAGGTGGATTATGGCGGTTTTCATAACTCTATTTTTTTTAATTTGAATGTTAAAATTTTAGGTTGAATGTGGTGTTTACTATTTTATGTGGTTGTGGGTATGTTGGAACAGCTGGCACATTTTTATGGTTCCCACTTACCCAAAAAGTGACTATTTGAAAAATAAAAAAATGGTTTTGTGGTGGTATGTCAAAGTCACATGAAAAGGATAAAAAAATAACTAAATATGTTCCAAGAAATAATATAGGGAGTAGATGATTTACAAAAGTAAATGAAATCCCCAAAATGATCCTAGGTAGGATCCTAGCATCATGGGATATAACTAATGGGTTCTAGAACAACTTATAATAACCCTATGTTCACTAGTTTCAAATGAGTATAATAGGCTTTTAAAGCTCACATTGTCTTCCCTGTTATTATAAAAACAATTTTTTTGAAGCTCTCTTAGACTTCCTCCGGCCAAAACTCCCAATATCTCAATCAATCCATTGGAAAAAATACATTTACATACGATCCATAGGTCCCATTAATAACACTCTTCCCATAATATCTCTCAATCCTCTAGATTGTGTTCCCTACATGGGCGCTTTAGGTATCCATATACAATATCCCTTAGCTGGTTAACAACCTGTGCCAATACTTCAACCATACAATCCACCTACACACATGCCAAATGTCTCCCACAATAAGTCAAATAGAGTTTAGCACAAATAAACCATCACATAAATCAAATATATATCATTTGAAATAATATGTGCCTCACCTCCTACACCCTCATAAGAAATATCATCATTCACATATATAAATAATTTGTATATAAATATTCATCAATATAAAATATCATATCATAGGATCACAAGCCACCACAGGAATAAAAACAGTCACATGGGGATCAAGAGGGTCTCACACCTCGAGTGAAAACTCATTTTTCATAAAGTGACAAACATAACTTTTTTTAAATGTTCCTGGAATTCCAATCTAACTCTCACTATTTTCAAACCTTCCCCAATCAAATATTAGGACCCAATATTTTATTAAAGTGTTTCCTTAAACCCATTTGGGAACTAATACTTCCCTTAAAACAACATTTCAAATCAATCAAGGTTATAAACAGGTTTCAAAACATCACTCACATGGGTTAACATGAACCGTTAAAATCAAACCCATTTAAACAATTTGAACAATTCTAAAATTACTCCAAAAACATGGTTTAAAAATCAATTTACACAAAAATCTAAATTGAAAATCCAATCTGATATCAAGAACTACTTTTAAAAACACTCACATGATTGAAAAATACACTGGGGAATTTTTAAAAATAATTATATGAAATCTCATTCCATTTAAGGGTTTAACCCTCTTTAAAACAACTTTATTCCCTCATGGGGTATATATATAAGAATAAATTTTATATTTAATCACTTTAAAACCAATAAGCATTCAATGGGATGTAATATAAAATGACAACAAAGAAACACCTACATTGGTTAAATGGTGATCAAGTCAGAAGTAATTTCCTACAATGGAGAACCCTGTCAAGATAATACCTCTACAGCCCCTACATGAAAAACTCCCCATGATTTAAACCAATCCCTACCCTAAAATCAACCTACAACAATATTACGGTGCATGGGAAGGAGAGAAAAATTAAGGGAAAGAGAATAAATGGAAGGAATGGAGGGGATTATAGGGACTTACCAATAACGAATCTTGTAAAAACTAAAAATAAAGGCATTAAAAATGGAAGATAAGGGAGGAATATCCCTTAAAGGTATGTTGTCTATTCAACTGAGAGGGATGAGAATAAGAGTTTTTGAATATTAAAATCTAATAAGGTAGATAGGTAATTTCACTTTTCAATGAATCTGAGAAGATCTCATGGTTTTTTAAATCATGTGGCAACTATTCACCTCTCACCGGACACACCTGGTAATTGTGCATAGTTTCTCTCAAGACCTCACATGGTCGACTAACCATGTGCTAATCATACCAAATAGTACTATAAAATTTCATAACCTACTCATACACTTATAAAATGTTTTACCTTAACCATGAGAAATCTATGCACCCTTATCCATAAACATCAATGTCCCAACATGGTTTCCCTTAAAATTTTCTTGGTTTGGAAGGAACTATGTGAAACCCATGAATACTAACCATGTACAAAACAAAATTTAAAAAAACTGGTTATTTAAGGGTAACCACGTTGTTTTTTCTAACACATGCATGCAAAACATACACATAAGGAAAATATAAATTTTCTACATTTAAATACAAAAATAATTATAAACTTAGAAAAAACCCTAATAACGTAAAATAACATGAAGTAAAATCCATGGTGACATGGTGTGTGTCACAAATGCATTCTTCTTTCCATGTATTTATAACCACAGTGGTCTCCTAGTAAACCCAAATGATGGGTAGACACTTGGGGATCTAATTTTATGGTTTTTGTGTATTTCCACACAAATAAATATTTATGTTTATTGAGGAAAGATATGAATGTCTCGTGTTCCTTGATACTCATAGAATCATATATTAATGTGGGTAATGAATCTTCTGTCATGCCCAAATTCACCTATCTGAGTTCATCAGTGATAGTTGAGATTTCTTACTTTAATAGAAAAGGACAATACTTAATATCTTACTCCTCTTCTTCATATTCATTAGGAAAAAATTATATAATATCATCCTAATACATGGGACATGATATGGGGGTATAATTATCTTAATTGAAATCACATGCCTCTTCTCAATGGTCAGGTTAATTTAATATAGATGAAACAATTAAAAAATAATATAATACACCCAAACATTGTTCCCTTATCCTAGGAACCATGTCCAGTTGGTCAAATATACTTATATATGTTTTAATAATATTGTTTTTACTTTTACTTGAGTAAATCCACTCTGTGGAAAGAATGATTTTCATGGACTGCACAATGATCATTTCATTTATTGGTAGTGGTATCTCAATGGAAATGTATTCATGACCACAATATGAGAATAATTGATTGATGGTTTTAATTTATTGTTTAATTTGAACTTTGTAACCTGATGACTTCTCATATCCGAAGTTTCTACCTTAATTTTGTTGATTGATAACACAAATTCCTCATTGAGTTAGCTCCATGGAATGATAGGAGTGATTACTAGGCCATTAGGGGTATAAATATGAATGGATTTATCTACAAAAATTTATTTCCCATCTATTTTATATAACCTTACATCTATATACTGATATTCACTATACTCTAAGGGGTAATTTTCTCTATATTGTACCCAAAATTTCCCGTTAATAGAGTACTTCAAGAACTGATGATATGAATAGAAAACTGTTTCATTCAAATAGATTCATGCCCTTCCCATAAATACATTTAATTTCATTTCTTGGAAGACCATCATCAATTTGGATATAGAAATAATTTCCTCAGATTGGGATCTGAGTTTGATCCTTTAGATAGGTCTATGATCATTCTTTTCATATACCTAAATAGTCAGATTGGAAGATAAAAAATAAGTTTCTCTATATCCAAAGAACCTGAGGGCTTGGATCGATATGATATTGATCCCAGAACCATTATTAACTAGGTCCCAACATATTTAAATGTCATATATCTTACCAAATATATATAGAAGAGTATGATGTGTCCCTATATAGTAGTATCTCAGTTTTGTTCTGTGAAAGAAATTATTGTGCAACACTCAGAAGATCCAGTCTCTACATGATATGTATCAACTATATAAACCTAAATTTAAAACACCTTAGGGATTAAAATATCCTCAATAAGGGGTTCTTTAATATCCTTTAATGGGTAAAGGGAATCCAAAACTGAGATCATGGTTGGGATAATAAGAAGATTCTTTAAAATGTCATATTTCTGGAATAAGGGCATATTATTTCTACCTTAAGGTTGATCCTCACCTTGGGTCATTGAGGATGATTCTTAATATGTTATTGGATCCTTCCCTTGACTATACTTGGGGGAAATATTTATGGTATATGGTGTGGGTTGAGCTGTAATTCTCCCACTTTGATGTTAACCATAAAACTATCTGTTTTCTAGTAAGTATTTAAATATGATTGGATATGAATTATCCCTATAATATTTAGGATCAAATAAATATTCCTATTGAGTTCATTGGAGTGCTTACCCTTGGGTTTTAACAATAAAAGCATCAGTAATGATGTCTAATTATCAATATATACTAGAGTTTTATCTTCCCAAACCTCTACAACCACTTCCCCAGTTCTGAATAGGGATCTTGAATTCATATGAATCCTCATTATTAGTGAAAGTGTATTTGAAATGAATTAAATTAATTAATTGATAATGTTACCCTTGATCTGATTAAAATCTCATATGTTGGATCAGCTCTCATCATCCCAGTGATTGGGGTAAGAAGTCCAGAAGATTCTAGATCATTCTGGGTGTCAGTAATGGATTATATTCATATTTCTTTATCTGATATTGATGATTGTGTTGAATATTGTAATACAATGTTGGTGAAGATTTCATCTCTAATTTTATAGGGATAATTGGGCTCATGACTAGCTGATCCAGTTTTCCCCTAACTATATCATGTATCCATCTAACCATTTTTCTATTCATTGGGTCATAAAATTATAGCATATGCCTATCCAGAATCACTTTTCACTCCCCTTCTTCTCCATTTGGTTAATTAGTAGAGACATGGATCACCTGGGTTGAGGGTTGGCCCAGATTTACTTATCTCGAGAAAACAATATTTTTAAATATATCCTTAATATGAAATAATATTTAATGTTGTGTCCCAATATTTAGTGAAATGGAAAATAATTAGGGAAATCATTTAGTCTGACCTCATTGGGATTCTTAATCTATATAAATTTAACCAGGTTCTTCTTCATAGAAGTGATGAATAACCCTGGAACAAGTTCCTTTCAGTATGAATAAAATTTATTTTACTATTCTTTGAATTTTTTGGGATTATTATCCTTTTTTCCTTATGAATAGGATTTTTATTCTACCATTTTTTAAGAGGAGGAACCATATGATATTGAGAGATATTGGGAACTAGATCCAAGATTGATATCATCTTGATGGTGATGGTCATATTATCTTCTTTACCAAGTCTTTTCCCCTATAATGAATGATTCATATGAAACTTGGATTTGGAATGTCATATGGAATCCTCTGGAACTATGATACTACAGTAAACTCCCTAATATTTCCAGGGTGCTTCAGGTGAATGTGGAAAGTTTGTAAATTGTCATGAAGATTTTCTATACATATATCTAGCAACTTATCTTGAGGAAGATACATATTAAAATATTATTTTAGACCTTTAATCCAAGTGATTAAATCTAAAACCCTCTCATTTTCACAATACTTTCAATTCAAGAGTTCAAGGATAGTCTTCTTCCTCAGTATCTAGCTAAACTAGTAAAGAAAATATCATTAAAAATATTCCTAGTTAGAAATAGTCTCGACTGGTATATTACTATACCAGGTGAATACCAGTCCCTCCAGGGTCTATAAAAATCACTTTATCTTTGTTTCCTCTTACTTATATGGTGTTCCCATCATGGGATCATATAAGGATTTTAAGTGTGTGAGATGTTTCTCCAAATTTTCTATACTGTTGAAAATTGAGAATGTGGGATTCCCAAAGTTTGGTGTGGGGAAGTCAAGTCCACCTATTTTGGGTAAGGTTTCATTTCTAGATTCACTATCATGTGACATCCCTTCATAGATTCCATTAAAATGGTGAGGTACTCGATGGATTCAGGAAGTTATAGTGGGACTGTCATCTGGGTTGATTCTCTAGTGGAGGCTGTAGGTGGAGACTAATATGGTCAACTTACATGTGGTTGTTGTTGACATCCAAATTGAGTTAGCTTGGGGTAACATGATTGAAATGGATATGGTTGATTCTCTATGGGAGGATATTATTGGTAGTAATCAATGTTAAGAATAGATAAAGTAGTTTTTTGGGCACTTTTTTAGTCAGATGACTACACCTTATTATTAATGATCGAGTGATTCCCTCTTACTGAGGGGGATTCACTAAAAGAGGTATATCATCCTCTTCTTATGAGTTTCACTCATTATGGATATTTATCCTGAGTAATTAAAAATTTATTTTATTTATTTTATCTAGATCAAAATTATATCAAACAATCTTATCCTTGATGTAAATTGGCTTAACATCTTCTGGTAGTGGCTGGGATTTTGATGTACCCACTCTTTTCTCTTTTCTTTAATTAAAGCTCATTAGGTGGGTGGAAGCTGAATATTTAGAGGAGCACCCACAACCTAATTCTACCTCTATTATTAGTTACACATTCCTTCTTTATGTATTTTTATGTAAACCACATTTTTGAAATATACCTCCCCATCGTGATCCTTTGTGTCAGTAACATGTTCCATGTTATCTATGTGATTGATTCTAATGATATTCACTAATAGAAATTATGTAGAAGATATTATATCACATCCACATCATATTGTTATGGGGATTTTTTCCTCTAAATATATATCGAGGGATAAATAATTAACGTTTTTATTTTTTCCTTCTTGGTAAACCATTTTAGCTTCAGCCCTTATTGGACATCACCTTTTTCTACACAATATTCCCTGATAATCAATTTATGGGTGGTTATTTTGAGGAAGTCTTTGACTTATTTCACCAAACAAAATCCTAATAAGTAGATAGATCATAAAGTAGTAGAAATAGTGGAGGTGTTTCTAGTAAAGAAATTAATATTCTAAAAAATACTAACTTTGTAAGGGGAGGTAAGAATTCCTCTAATATAATGAGTTAGGGATGACATTTACCCACTATCATCATATTCTGGATCTACTATAGACTTGATAGTCATAAGAGATGCGGTGGTGGTAGAAATTACTTCATCCCTATTGGTGGGGTTATTCTTGTAATGCTTCTAAAGAATCTTATATCATGGCCTTATTATATTTATAGGCTTCTATTAAAGAATAAGCAGGGTTTGATGCATTTATAGGGTGTGAGTTTCATTACATTTATGGTTTCTCCATGATTTCGGGTTTTTTATCCTCGTTTTAGGATCTAGATTGATCTTCTTGGAAGCTTGATGTAAGAGTCTATAAATGGATGACTCTCACCAAGTGTGTGGTTTCTAGTATTTTAGGATGTTTGGATTACACTAGATAAAACAACTAGAATATACTCAAGACCTAATACTTGGATCAAAGTAATGATGTTGCAGTTTTCTTTCCCTGACAGACCATGTTGGTATGGGAGCAAGGTGAAATGTTATAACTCCCCTTGGATCTCTAAGGTGTGTTACATTTTTTCATTATTGTTTTTTACCTTATATTTGTGAGTTTTGAGCTTTAGTTATTTGTGGTTTAAACTTTTGGAGTTTCAGGATTTTTTTGGAAATTTTTGGAATATGCTTAGAGGGTACACAGGTAGTTCATGGTTAGAAGAACGTTTGGATACCCCAGATAACCATACAGTAGAAGACCTTAGAGACAATGGAGTTCGGATGGTTGGTGCATGATTTACCAAACTATGTGGCCCAACCATGTGACATATCTTGGGTTTAGATGGTGGATCCTTCATGGTTGGATCACAGTTTGGTAAACCATGTGGCCAAATCATGCACACAGGATTAATTGATCTTAAAATTAATATTTTAACATGAAACCCATAATTATTCCTCCTAAGGATGGGGATCTCAAACTAGTAAACTTTTTTGGGTGATTTTAGGTATTCCATTCTATATTGAATATGTTTCGATTGGATATTATCTCATTGGATCTTGGAATAATGGTTGTGTCTATGTTTTTTTCCTTCTTTGTTATTTTATCAACTTCACTCAAAAGGTATACTAGATCATATTTTTCATGAATGGATTAAATGTCTAAATAATGATCTTATAAGTTTTCTTGAATTACTAATGGATAGTAACCTAGATCCACCATAATTGACTCAATTATCTTGGTCAATATGATATTCATTCATTATAGAGTTTTTTTTAGGATTTGGTGTGTTGGGATTGACTTAGGTGGTGGTTATAAGAAAATAGACTCTATTATGTTTGAGGTAAGAAATTCTTAACATGTTATGTATTTTTATATAAATATGTTTGTTTGATTGGAATGTGGGTGAATGTGTAGCCCAGTGAGAATTCTTATTTTTTTCTAGAGTGATAATATTTTTTATTATTATGATTATATAGTGGTTATCCATCGTGAGATGGTTGAGTCATGGAATAACTTACGCTAAATATTCTTATATATGTGGTTATCCATAGTGAGATGGTTGAGTCAAGGGATGATATGAGTAACTTGGTTCTAATACTATTATGGTAATCCATATATGTGATGGTTGAGTCATCATATGAATTACTCTACCTCATTCAGATTATGTGACTGGGTTATTATGAAATATTATCTAACATATTACTGAAGTAGGTAGGGTCGGGCTTTATGATAGCCTGGTTAGTGTATCAAGTCTTGGTCATTCGTATGGTTATTTATGTTTTTTTTCTAGTCATTTCAAACACCTTTATATATATATGTTGCACTTATGTTAAGGACATGTTGTTGTTGTCCTACTGGATTTGTACTCACACCCTTCATAAGATTCTCAATGATCATACAAATTTTATGGTCAAGGATCCAATAAAAGGTAAAGGGTTATATTTCAAGAAGTTGAGTAGGAGAAGTGGGGTAGATTGAGGTGATGTTGGGATAGAATCCAAGATATTTTGTTTCCATTCCACATTTATTCTTCTCTATTTTTCTTATTTTTAGTACATTGATTCACTGCATGTGGGGATCATTTTTACTAGATAATACTCTTGTATCACATATTTGTAATGACCAAAAGTTTCATTAATGGAAAATCCCTCTTGATCTAGTTAATTGTCTCTTTATAAAAAAAATGTTTTTATAAGATGTCAACTTCTTTGGTTTTATGATAAGAGTTGTGACCGTTACTTTTATAGTTGTTGAAGAGTGATCACAAGATTAGTATAAATATAAGGCTTTAACGAACCCAATTTTTACTCAGACAAAGCAAGCGATGGCCTCATCCAGTAGAATTGCCCCATACGAAGCCCATTTGTCGGAGCTCGGGAAAGAGGTGGCATCCTTGGGCTTCGCCCTTGACCAAGCCCAAGCTAAGCTTCATTATGTCAAGCTCGAACATGACCGTCTACGGGAAAAGTGGAAGTTGATTGAAATTACCACTCGAGCGATGTTATCCAAGCCAACCCAAGAGTCTGTCGTCATCGCACACCTTAGCCTTAGGTCTTATGCGGCTATTTTAAGGGGTTATGTAACAAATAAGTAGTACTATGTTCATGTAAATTATTTTTTGTGTATAATAATGAATATAATTTCTAGTCATTTTTTATACATTGTAAATAGTTTTTAAAGTACAAATGGTGTTTTTAGTTATTATTTAATTAAGAAATCTATTTTATTAAATTAAGGTATTTTTGAAATAAATAATATTTTAATAAAATAATAATATTATTATTAAATTAATTTTTATTAAATATAAATGATATTGTAATTTCATGAATGCAATTAAAATTTTTATTAAGGTTTGAAATCCATTTCTGTCAAAACCTGTGAATTTTCGATAAATGTTGGTTTTTATTTTAAAAGTGAAAATTAACATATTTAGAAATTGTTTTAGATAAAATAAATGTCATTTCTAGAATCAGGACGTCAAAATTATCCAATGGTGAATTCTTCATAATTTTCTGAGACAGTCAAATTTTTGGGTAAAAATTAAATAACGTTTAAATATATAATGTGTTTCATGACATCATAATGACCCAATGGTGATGTAATAAAATACTATAATCCTTATGTTCGGCCAATATATATTTTACCATTAAAATAATGTGATTTTGGGTTTGTTTGACTTACTTTTCAAAGCATTAATGAACCCCTCAAGACTTACTCAACACTTTGCCTTTTTAAATTAATTTCCATGAGAGTGTGACTCACCTCCACATAAGCAACCTTAATATTTTAGTAATTTAGGACCTTGGCCTTGTAAAATAATTTTTTCCTATTTCCTTTTCCAGAAACCATGGGCAAAAACCATGGTATGGATTGTGGTTTGGATTAGTTTAATATAAGGGGTCCCAAACCTAAATAATAAAGAATTCTCTCACCTTTCCTATATAAACCCACCGAATCTCCCACTTCCTCCTCACTAAAATCCTTTGAAGTTCGTCCAACCTCTGTCCTAATCTCTCTATAATCCTCCCAAGGTGCCCCAAGCTCTCAATAAGCCTCTCACAAGCCTCTCTCTAGCCTTTGGAAGCACACTTCCAAGTAAGGGTTTTTTCTTCCTTTCTGATTTTTGTCAATTTTCTTTAAGTTGTATTGCCCTTTTAATTTCAATTCTGAATGTTGGGGTATTGTTTCGAACCTCCCCCATACTGCCCTCTTATTTTTTTAATGAAGGGATACCCCTTTATCTCTCATTAAAGGCCTCCCATGTACACCCGTTACTATGCCGAAATTCCGAAAGGAACTTCTCTCTCTTCTTTTACATTCAAGCAATAATTTTGTATCATGAATCTAAATTCCATTAAAATTGTTTGGACATGTATCTATATGACCCCCTTACTTTCCATTTCATTTAAATATGATGAGACACCCTTTCTCTCTCATCAAACCATTTTTATGAATTCTTATGTCATGTCGTTACGCTGCCGAAATCGCACCCATTTTCTAAGCCAATGCCACTGTGTAGTGAATACCATGCCCATTTCTCCATCAAGGGTATTCACCATTATGCACATTTACTTATTGTTTATAATTTTTCATGTATTAATTCCACATTTCTTTATCATCGAATAAATGATTATGTTTTATGAATCCATGTTTTATGATCCATGTGGCACACTTATGCATGAAATGAAATGTTTAAGAAGGGTGTGCCCTTATAGCACTCCAATGCATTGGGTAAAGTATAGTATCATGATACGTCAAGTGCAATGAGTGTTGACTCATGCTAATTCAAGTTCAACAAGGGTTTACTTGTGCTTCATGTGCAATGAGGGTTTACTCATGCTCCATGTGCAATGAGCCTTGGCTCATGCTAATTCAATGTTAAGTGTTGTTGCCTCATTTCCATGTTATAATTATCATTCTTTATCATGCCTTTATGTTCATGTTTCTTTTATGCTCTACTGATATTCCTATTGTCTAACATGTATTGTACTCCTCATGTTATTCCATGTGTACTCCCTTACTGGTATTTAAAGCTCACCATTTTCTTATGCATGTCCTCAGGTTATCCCATGCGTTGCTAAGTACAAGGGAATATAGTGGTCATGTAAAGGAAGTTTTCAATAAAGATGTTGTATTTCATGTTTTAAGTTTTTATGTAATGATCCTAATCCCCAAAGACACTAAACCTCTCGATCTTCTTTGTTGTATCAAGTGAATTTTTATGTAATAAAGCATGTTTAAGTTGTAATAAAAAAGCAGGGTTGTCGTAGTTGGTATCAGAGGATAGGTTTAGTTATTTTTGGGATTAGGAAACCCTAGTAAAGCCTTAGATACAAGACTAATTATAATAAAAACATCCCTAAGTTTTGGCAAATACTAAGTAAGTGGTTTATCAAACAAATACATCCTTGTCTGGATATGAGCAGGTAGAGGCGGCTCTGGCACAAATGTATCCTAGGGGTAAGACCCGAATACACCGCTTTGAGCTAGACTCAAACGGGAACTGGTGCACGACAACAGGCCTTGCTGCACTCATGGTTACGACACTCCCGGGGGATATGTTTTGATAAATTCATAATCTTGGTATGAACCCTTATTAAGGTAAAAATGCCCCTAAGAATATATGTTAGAAAGTAGATCATGAAAAGCCTAGATTGAATCCTATAGACTCATGAGTTAAAGAAATTAAAGTTTATTTATAATTCATCAACTTTTGTCTTTGGATTAACCTTTATGTGTTACCCCTAACTTTCCTTTTATTCCAGCCAATGGTCGGTAATAGGAGGACTCGGGCTAACAACCGTTGTGAAGATCAGTGTGATGATTGTACTAATGAGATGCCCAATCCAATGGGAGCGGGAATCGCGAACTTTTTCACGCTTCTCTCCCATCTAACTCAAGTTTTGAATAGAAACATGGGTTAAGAGGAACGTTCAACCCCCCTAAGAAAGAACAAGTCGCTATCGAGAGCTTCATGAGACAAAGGCCTCCTACTTTTAGTGGATCATCTGATCCCACGATCGCTGAACAATGGATCAAATCCATTGAAAAGATCTTCTCCATCTTTCAATGTTCTGAACAAGAGAAGGTTCTCCTGGCTGCTTATCGTATGGAGGGTGAAGCTGATCAATGGTGGACGTTGATCAAAAATACGAAGCCTGAGGAGGAGATCGAGGCTTTGGAATGGAAGGAATTTCGGAAGATGTCTTTCGATAAATATTTTCCGTGCACCCTCCGGCTTAAGATGGAAAGGGACTTACTTTCCCTCAAGAAAAAAAGATGAAGAATCTATGGGAATGTACGAGGAAAACTTCACAAGGCTTGCACGATACGCTTCCAGATTTGTCGTTACCCCCGAATGAAAGGTTGACTGCTTCTTTGGTGGGATGAAGCCTAGCTTGTGGAAAGCATTAGCGATATGTGACTTCAAAAACTATGAGGAAATTGTCCGATGTGCCCTCATGGTTGAAATGGAGATCGGAGAATCACTGGGGTATCATGGGGACAAGAAGCGTAAGGTGGACTTCAATGCTGGTGGTCCGATGGATAAATCCAACGGCGCTAAGAAGTTCCAACACCCCACTTACCAAAAGTGCGGAAAGAAGCACCCTAGAAATTTCCTTAAGGGGACGATAAAATGCTTCAGGTGTGGAAGAGAAGGGCACCTAGCTATTAACTGTCGGCAAGAAGGACCCACGGCTACGACAGAGGAGAGGAACGCTCCGTTCGAACCACAACGTGTTGTTCAATGCTACAAATTTAAAGAACCGGGTCATTTTTCAAATCAGTTCCCTAATCTAAGGGTTATCGGAGGCAACCAACAACCTCCAAGATAGCAAGGAAGAGATTTTTCCATCACTTCTGCCGAAGTGAACCCCCGAAAAAAAAGTGGTGACAGGTACGCTAGTTATTTATTCAAGAATAGCGAACATACTTTTTGATTTAGGTTCTACGCATTCTTTTATATCTCGGAAGTATATTAGAACAATCCCAGCACCACCACAAATAATGGAAGTAAAGATGTTGGTGAGTACGGCAAATGGGGAAATCATTGCATCCCATGAATATAAGTCCTCCCCTTTTATAATATGTGGATTGAATTTCCCAGCGAACCTCATCATACTCCCTTTGGTGGAATTTGATGCAATTCTTGGCAAGGATTGGCTTTCCTTATATAGAGCCAACATAAATTGTCGGGAGAAGGAAATCACACTCCATATGGAGAATCGACCCCCAATTCTTTACAAGTGTCAGGAGGAAGCTGAATCTCCTTTAGATCCATCATCTCAAGCATGGATATTACTTCCCTATGAGTACACGTATCTGGCTCAGATGATTGAGTCTAAGGAAGAAACCATCCTTAAAGAAATGCCTATTATGAGGGAATTCACTGAAGTGTTTCTCGAGGAACTGTCTGGTCTTCCTCCAAGAAGAGATGTTGAGTTCTTAATTGAACTTATACCTGGGGCGCTACCAATATCCAAGAATCCAGATAGAATGGTTGTTGTTGATCTTGAAGAGCTGAAGAAATAACTATAGGAGAATATGGATAAAGGGTTTATACGCCCAAGTGCTTCACCATGGGGTGCACTAGTCCTCTTCGTCAAGAAGAAGGATGGGTCAATGCGGCTTTGCATTGATTATCATGAACTTAACAAAATCACGATAAAGAACAAGTATCCACTCCCACGAATTGATGACTTGTTTGATCAGTTGCATGGAGCACAATACTTCTCCAAGGTGGACTTGTGGTCGGGATATTATCAAGTAAGGGTGAAGAAGGAAGATATCCCCAAGACTGCTTTTTGTACAAGGTACGGGCACCATGAATTCATAGTAATGCCTTTCGGACTCACCAATGCTCCAGCAATATTCATGGACTTGATGAATCGAGTCTTTAGAGATTACCTTGACAAATTTGTGGTAGTCTTTATAGATGATATTCTAATATACTCCAAAACCATGGAGGACCATGAGGAGCATTTAAGAACTGTACTGGAGACTTTGCGCAAGGAGAAGCTCTATGAAAAGTACAGCAAGTGTGAGTTCTGGTTGAATGAGGTCTCATTATTGGGCCATATCATCACAAGCAATGGGATATTTGTGGATCCCTCCAAAACAGATGCAATTGAGGGATGGCCAAGGCCAACATCGGTAACCGATATCCGTAGCTTCATGGGGTTAGCTGGATATTATCGACGATTTGTGAGAAATTTCTCACGATTTTCCAACCCTCTTACCAAACTAACTCAAAAGGGAGTAAAGTTTTCTTGGACTGATGAATGTGAAGAAAGCTTCGAGGAGTTGAAAAGGAGGATTATCACTGCACCCATGCTCACTTTACCCACAAGTGGGGAGCTTTTGTGGTATTCAGTGATGCTTCGAAGAAGGGCTTAGGATGTGTGCTAATTCATAATGATAAAGTGATATCCTATGCCTCAAGGAAGTAGAAAATCCATGAGAAAAACTATCCAACTCATGATCTAGAGTTGGCGGCTGTGATCTTTGCCTTGAAAATCTGGAGGCATTATCTCTAGGGAGGGAAATGTGAGATATATACTGACCACAACAGTCTTAAATATATATTCACACAGAAAGAGCTTAATATGCGCCAGAGAATATGGATAGAGCTCATAAAGGATTATGAATGTTCAATACATTACCACCTAGGGAAAGCGAACAAGGTGGCGGATGCCCTAAGTAGAAAGGATCCAGCGATTCTATCAATGATGAGAATTGAGAAGGATCCAATCTTCTTAGACTTGATGAAGATGGACGTGGGAATCATAAAGAAGGGAACATATCAGTCTTTTCACAAATGATTGCTCAACCATCTCTTTTGGAAAGGTTAAAGGATGCTCAAAAGGATGATGTGGGAATTCAAGAGAAAGTGGAAGCTATCAAAAAGGGGAAATCCTCGGAGTTTAATGTTAATGAAGAAGGAATTGTGCGGTTTGGGAAAATACTATGTGTTCCATCAAGTCCGGAGCTGAAGAAGGAACTTTTGGATGATGCACATAGTTCAAATTTCTCTATTCACCCAGGGAGCACAAAGATGTATCAAGATCTCTGAGAAAACTTTTGGTGGGATAATATGAAGAAGGAGATCACCGAATATACATCAAAGTGTCTGGTGTGTCAGCAAGTGAAGGTAGAGTGGCAGAAGTCTAAAGGGATGATGCAACCATTTCCCATACCAAAATGGAAATGGGAGAACGTCACCATGGACTTTGTCACCGGACTTCCGAGGACATCCAAAGGCAACAATGAAATCTGGGTTGTTATGGATCGTCTTACAAAGACTGCACACCTCGTTGCTATTTGGGAGGATTTCTCATTAGATCAAATGGAACGAATATATATTAGGGAAGTGGTAAGGTTTCATCGAGTACCACTATCTATTGTGTCTGACCAAGATCTAAGATTCACCTCTAAGTTTTGGAAGAGTCTTCAACATACTCTGAATACTGAACTGAACTTCAGTACGGCCAATCATCCTCAAACTGATGGCCAATCCCAGCGTACTATCAAAACACTTGAGGATATGTTGAGAGTGTGCTCAATGGACTTTAAAGGAGGATAGGATCAACATATTCATCTGGTTGAGTTCTCTTATAATAATAGTTTCCACTTGAGCATCCAAATGGAACCATATGAAGCCCTGTATGGGAAAAGGTGAAGAATACCGGCATGTTGGGATGAGGTCGGTGAACATAAGCTGCTTAGACCGGAAATGGTCGAAGAAATGGTGGAGAAGGTGAAAACCATTCAGTAGAATATCAAGGCATCCCAGAGTCAACAGAAGAGTTATACAGATAATCGTCGACGAGACCTTGAGTTTAAAGTTGGAGACATGGTGTTTTTACGCATATCTCTGTGGAAGAAGGTCATGAGGTTTGGAAAGAAATGGAAGTTAAGTCCAAGGTACATCGGCCCCTTCGAGATTCTTGATCATGTTAGGGTTGTGGCCTATCGACTAGCACTTCCACCTGCCATGGCCAAATTACATGATGTCTTTCATGTATCCCTCTTAAGGAAGTACATACCAGATGCTTCACATGTACCCTCTTCTGAGGTGGTACAATAGGAAGATGATCTTTCTTATGAGGAGCAACCAGTGAAGATCTTAGATCGTAGAGAAAAAGTTCTACGAAATAAGACAATGCCCCTCATCAAGGTGTTGTGGAGAAACCACAAGTTTGAAGAAGCGACTTGGGAGTCGGAGGATATGATAAAGCTAAGTTACCCACATTTGTTTTAGTGTGGGAAAAGGAAAATTTCAAGGGTGAAATTTCTTAAGGGGGGAATATTGTAACAACCCAAAGTTTCATTAATGGAAAATCCCTCTTGATCCAGTTAATTGTCTCTTTATAAAAAAATGTTTTTATAAGATGTCAACTTCTTTGGTTTTATGATAAGAGTTGTGACCGTTACTTTTATAGCCGTTGAATAGTGATCACATGATTAGTATAAATATAAGGCTTTAACGAACCCAATTTTTACTCAGACAAAGGAAGCGATGGCCTCATCCAGTAGAATTTCCCCATACGAAGCCCATTTGTCAGAGCTCAGAAAAGAGGTGGCATCCTTGTGCTTCGCCCTTGACCAAGCCCAAGCTGAGCTTCATTATGTCAAGCTCGAACATGACCGTCTACGGGAAAAGTGGAAGTTGATTGAAATTACCACTCGAGTGATGTTATCCGAGCCACCCCAAGAGTCTGTCACCATCGCACACCTTACCCTTAGGTCTTATGAGGCTGTTTTAAGGGGTTATGTAACAAATAATTAGTACTATCTTCATGTAAATTATTTTTTGTATATAATAATGAATATAATTTCTAGTCATTTTTGATACATTGTAAAGAGTTTTTAAAGTACAAATGGTGTTTTTAGTTATTATTTAATTAAGAAATCTATTTTATTAAATTAATGGATTTTTGAATTGAATAATATTTTAATAAAATAATATTATTATTATTAAATTAATTTTTGTTAAATATAAATGATATTGTAATTTCATGAATGCAATTAGAATTTTTATTAAGGTTTGAAAGCCATTTCTATCAAAACCCGTGAATTTTTTATAAATGTTGGTTTTTATTTTAAAAGTGAAAATTAACATATTTAGAAATTTTTTTAGATAAAATAAATGTCATTTCTGGAATCAGGACATCGAAATTATCCAACGGTTAATTTTTCATAATTTTCTGAGACAGTCAAATTTTTGGGTAAAAATTAAATACCGTTTAAATATATAATGTGTTTTATGACATCATAATGATCCAATGGTGATGTAATAAAATAATATAATCCTTATGTTCGGACAATATATGTTTTACCATTAAAATAAAGTGATTTTGGGTTTGTTTTACTTACTTTTCAAAGGATTAATGAACCCCTCAAGACTTATTCAACACTTTGCCTTTTTAAATTAATTTCCATGGGAGTGTGACTCACCTCCATATAATCAACCTTATTATTTTAATAAGTTAGGACCTTGGCCTTGTAAAATATTGTTTTCCTCTTTTCTTTTCCAGAAAACATGGGCAAAAACCATGGGATGGTTTGTGGTTCGGATTAGTTTAATATAAGGGGTCCCAAACCTAAATAATAAAGAATTCTCTCACCTTTCCTATATACACCCAAACAAGCTCCCACTTCCTCCTCACTAAAATACTTTGGATTTCTTCCAACCTCTACAATACTCTCTCTATAATCCTCCCAAGGTTCCCCAATCTCCCAACAATCCTCTCACAAGCCTCTCTCTAGCCTTTGGAAGCACACTTCCAAGTAAGGGTTTTTTCTTCCTTTCTCATTTTTGTAAATTTTCTTTAAGTTGTATTGCCCTTTTAATTTCAATTATGAATGTTGGGGTATGTTTTTTCACCTCCCCCATACTTCCCTCTTATTGTTTTAATGATGGGATACCCCTTTCTCTCTCATTAAATGCCTCCCATGTGCACCCGTTACTATACCTAAATTCCGAAAGGAACTTCTCTCTCTTCTTTTACATTCACGCAGTACTTTTGTATCATGAATCTAAATTCCATTACAATTGTTTGGAAATGTATCTATATGACCCCCTTACTATCCATTTCATGTAAATATGATGAGACGCCCTTTATCTCTCATCAAACCATTTTTATGAATTCTTATGTCATGTCGTTATGCTGCCGAAATCGCACCGATTTTTGAAGCCAATGCCATTGTGTAGTGAATACCATACCCATTTCTCCATCAAGGGTATTCGCCTTTATGCACATTTACTTATTGTTTATAATGTTTCATGTATGAATTCCACATTTCTTTATCGTGGAATAAATGATTATGTTTTATGAATCCATGTTTTATGATCCATGTGGCACACTTATGCATGGAATGAAATGTTTAAGAAGGGTGCACTCTTATAGCGCTCCAATGAATTGGGTAAAGTATAGTATCATGATACGTCATGTGCAATGAGTGTTGACTCATGCTAATTCAAGTGCAATGAGGTTTTACTCATGCTTCATGGTCAATGAGGGTTTACTCATGCTCCATGTGCAATGAGCCTTGGCTCATGCTAATTCAATGTTAAGTGTTGTTGCCACATTTCCATGTTATGATTATCATGATTTATCATGACTTTATGTTCATGTTTCTTTTATGCTCTATTGATATTACTATTGTCTAACATGTATTTTACTCCTCATGTTATTCCATGTGTACTCCCTTACTGGGCTTTATAGCTCACCCTTTTCTTATGCATGTCCTCAGGTTATAACATGCGTTGCTAAGTACGAGGGAATGTAGTGGTCATGTAAAGGAAGTTTTCAATAAAGATGTTGTATTTCATGTTCTAAGTTTTTATGTAATGATCCTAATCCCCAAAGACACTAAACCTCTCGATCTTCTTTGTTGTATCAAGTGAAGTTTTATGTAATAAAGCTTGTTTAAGTTGTAATAAAAAAGCAGGGTGGTCATAGTTGGTATCAGAGGATAGGTTTAGTTATTTTTTGGATTAGGAAACCCTAGTAAAGCCTTAGATACAAGACTAAGTATAATAAAAACATCCCTATGTTTTGGTAAATACTAAGTAATTTTTTTATCAAACAAATACATCCTTGTCTGGATACGAGCAGGTAGAGGTGGCTCTGGCACAGATGTATCCTGGGGGTAAAACCCGAAAACACCGCTTTGAGATAGACTCGAACGGGAACTGGTGCACAACAATAGGCCTTGCTGCACTCTTGGTTAAGACACTCCCGGGGGATATGTTTTGATAAATTCACAATCTTGGTATGAACCCTTATTAAGGGAAAAATGCCCCTAAGAATATATGTTAGAAAGTAGATCATGAAAAGCATAGATTGAATCATATAGACTCATGAGTTAAATAAATTAAATCTTATTTATAATTCATCAACTTTTGTCTTTGGATTAACCTTTATGTGTTACCCCTAACTTTCCTTTTATTCCAACCAATGGCCGGTAATAGGAGGACTCGGGCTAACAACCGTTGTGAAGTTCAGTGTGATGATTGTACTAATGAGATGCCCAATCCAATGGGAGTGGGAATCGCGAACTTTGTCATGCTTATCTCTCTGCTAACTCAAGTTTTGAATAGAAACACGGGTCAATAGGAATGTTCAACCCCCCCTAATAAAGAACAAGTCGCTATAGAGAGCTTCATGAGACAAAGGCCTCCTACTTTTAGTGGATCATCTGATCCCACGATCGCTGAAAAATGGATCAACTCCATTGAAAAGATCTTCTACATCCTTCAATGTTCTGAACAAGAGAAGGTTCTCTTGGATGCTTATCGTATGGAGGGTGAAGCTAATCAATGGTGGACGTTGATCAAAAATACGATGCCTGAGGAGGATATCGAGGCTTTGGAATGGAAGGAATTCCGGAAGATGTTTTTCGATAAATATTTTCTGCGCACCCTCTGTCTTAAGATGGAAATTGACTTCCTTTCCCCCAAGAAAAAAGATGAAAAATCTATGAGAGCGTACGATGAAAACTTCACAAGGCTTTCACGATACGCTTCCGGCTTTGTCATTACCCCCGAATGCAAGGTTGACCGCTTCTTTGGTGGGCTGAAGCCTAGCTTGTGGAAATCATTAGCGATCCGTGACTTCGACAACTATGAGGAAATTGTCTAATGTGCCCTCAAGGTCGAAATGGAGATCGGAGAATCACAGGGGTATCATGGGGACAAGAAGCGTAAGGTGGACTTCAATGCTGGTGGTCTGATGGATAAATCCAACGGCGCTAAGAAGTTCCAACACCCCACTTACCAAAAGTGCGGAAAGAAGCACCCCGAAAATTGCCTTAAGGGGACGAGAAAATGCTTTAGGTGTGGAAGAGAAGGGCACCTAGATATTAACTACTAGCAAGAAGGACCAGCGGCTGCGATAGAGGAGAGGAACGCTCTATTCGAACCACAATGCGTTTTTCAATGCTACAAATGAAAATAACTGGGTCATTTTAAAAATCATTGCCCTAATCCAAGGGTTATCGGAGGCAACCAACAACCTCCAAGATAGCAAGGAAGAGCTTTTTCCATCACTTCTACCGAAGTGAAACCTGACAATGAAGTGGTGACAGGTACTCTAGTTATTCATTCAAGAATAGCGAACGTACTTTTTGATTTAGGTTCTACGTATTCTTTTTTATCTCTAAAGTTTAGTAGAACAATCCCAGCACCACCACAAATCATGGAAGTAAAGATGTTGGTGAGTATGGCAAATGGGGAAATCATTGCATCCCATGAATATAAGTCCTCCCCTGTTATAATCTGTGGATTGAATTTCCCAGTGAACCTCGTCATACTCCCTTTGGTGGAATTTGATGTAATTCTTGGCAAGGATTGACTTTCCTTATATAGAGCCAACATAAATTGTCGGGAGAGGGAAATCACACTCCATATGGAGAATCGACCCATGATTCTTTACAAGTGTCATGAGGTAGATGAATCTCCTTTAGCTCCATCATCTCAATCATGGATATTACTTCCCTATTAGCACATGTATCTGGCTCAGATGATTGAGTCCAAGGAAGAAACCATCCTTGAAGAAATGCCTATTGTGAGGGAATTCACTGAAGTGTTTCCCGAGGAACTGCCTGGTCTTCCTCCAAGAAGAGATGTTGAGTTCTCAATTGAACTTGTACCCGGGGCGCTACCAATATCCAATACTCCATATAGAATGGCTATTGTTGATCTTGAAGAGCTGAAGAAACAACTATAGGAGAATCTGGATAAAGGGTTTATACGCCCAAGTGCTTCACCATGGGGTGCACCAGTCCTCTTCGTCAAGAAGAAGGATGGGTCAATGAGGCTTTGCATCGATTAGCGTGAACTTAACAAAATCACGATAAAGAACAAGTATCCACTCCCACGAATTGATGAATTGTTTGATCAGTTGCGTGGAGCACAATACTTCTCCGAGGTGTACTTGCGGTCGGGATATTATCATGTAAGGGTGAAGAAGGAAGATGTCCCCAAGACTACTTTTTGTACAAGATACGGGCACTATGAATTCATAGTAATGCCTTTCGGACTCACCAATGCTCCAGCAATATTCATGGACTTGATGAATAGAGTCTTTAGAGATTACCTTGAAAAATTTGTGGTAGTCTTTATAGATGATATTATAATATACTCCAAAACCAAGGAGGACCATGAGGAGAATTTAAAAACTGTACTGGAGACTTTGCGCAAGGAGAAGATCTATGCAAAGTACAGAAAGTGTGAGTTCTGGTTGAAGAAGGTCTCATTATTGGGCCATATCATCACAAGCAATGGGATATCTATGGATCCCTCCAAAACAGATGCAATTGAGGGATAGCCGAGGCCAACATCGGTAACCGATATCCATAGCCTCTTGGGGTTAGCTGGATATTATCGACGATTTGTGAGAAATTTCTCACAATTGTCCAACCCTCTTACCAAGATAACTCGAAAGTGAGTAAAGTTTTCTTGGAGTGATGAATTCAAAGAAAGCTTCAAGGAGTTGAAAAGGAGGCTTATCACTGCACCCGTGCTCACTTTACCCACAAGTGGGGATCTTTTTGTGGTATTAAGTGATGCTTTGAAGAAGGGCTTAGGATGTGTGCTGATGGAGAATTATAAAGTGATATCCTATGCCTCAAGGCAGTTGAAAATCCATGAGCGAAACTATCCAATGCATGATCTAGAGTTGGCGGCTGTGATCTTTGCCTTGAAAATCTGGAGGCATTATCTCTATGGAGAGAAATGTGAGATATATACTGACCACAAGAGTCTTAAATATATATCCACACAGAAAGATCTTAATATGCGCCAGAGAAGATGGATAGAGCTCATAAAGGATTATGAATGTTCAATACATTACCACCCTGGGAAAGTGAACAAGGAGGTGGATGCCCTAAGTAGAAAGGATCCAGCGATTCTATCAATGATGAGAATCGAGAAGGATCCAATCTTCTTAGACTTGATGAAGATGGACGTGGGAATCATAAATAAGGGAACATCATCAATCCTTTCACAAATGATTGCTCAACCATCTCTTTTGGAAAGGCTAAAGGATGCTCAAAAGGATGATGTGGGAATTCAAGAGAAAGTGGAATCTATCAAAAAGGGGAAATCCTTGGAGTTTAATGTTAATGAAGAAGGAATTGTGCAGTTTGGGAAAATACTAGGTGTTCCATCAAGTCCAGAGCTGAAGAAGGAACTTTTGGATGATGCACATAGTTCAAATTTCTATATTCACCCGAGGAGCACAGAGATGTATCGAGATCTCCGAGAAAACTTTTGGTGGGATAATATGAAGAAGGAGATCGCCGGATATACATTAAAGTGCCTGGTGTGTCAGCAAGTGAATACAGAGAGGCAGAAGTCTAAAGGGATGATGCAACCATTGCCCATACTAGAATGGAAATGGGAGAACATCACCATGGACTTTGTCACCGGACTTCTGAGGACATCCAAAGGCAACAATGCAATTTGGGTTGTTGTGGATCGTCTTACAAAGACTACACACTTCATTGCTATTCGGGAGGATTTCTCATTGGATCAACTGGAATGGATATATGTTAGGGAAGTGGTAAGGTTGCATGGAGTACCACTATCTATTGTGTCTGACCGAGATCCAAGATTCAACTCTTTGTTTTGGAAGAGTCTTCAACATGTTCTGAATACTGAACTGAACTTCAGTACGGCCTATCATCCTCAAACTGATGTCCAATCCGAGCGTACTATCCAAACACTTGAGGATATTTTGAGAGTGTTCTCAATGGACTTTAAAGGAGGATGGGATCAACATCTTCCTCTGGTTGAGTTCTCTTATAATAACAGTTTCCACTCAAGCATCCAAATGGAACCATATGAAGCCCTGTATGGGAAAAGGTGAAGAACACCGACATGTTGGGATAAGGTCGGTGAACGTAAGCAGATTGGACTAGAAATGGTCGAAGAAATGGTGGAGAAGGTGAAAACCATTCAGTAGCATGTTAAGGTATCCCAGAGTCGACAGAAGAGTTATACAGGTAATCGTCGATGAGACCTTGAGTTTAAAGTTGGAGACATGGTGTTTTTACGCATATCTATGTGGAAGAAGGTCATGAGGTTTTGAAATAAATGGAAGTTAAGTCCAAGGTACATCAGCCCCTTCGAGATTCTTGATCGTGTTGGGGTTGTGGCCTATCGACTAGCACTTCCACCTACCATGGCCAAAGTACATGATGTCTTTCATGTATCCCTCTTAAGGAAGTACATATGATACCCTTCACATGTACCCTCTTCTAAGGTGGTACAATAGGAAGATGATTTTTCTTATGAGGAGCAACCAGTGAAGATCTTAGATCGTAGAGAAAAAGTTCTACAAAATAAGACAATGCCCCTCGTCAAGGTTTTGTGGAGAAACCACAAGTTTGAAGAAGCGACTTGGGAGTTGGAGGATATGATAAAGCTGAGTTACCCACATTTGTTTTAGTGTGGGAAAAGGAAAATTTCAAGGGTGAAATTTCTTAAGGGGGGAATATTGTAACGACCCAAAGTTTCATTAATGGAAAATCCCTCTTGATCCAGTTAATTGTCTCTTTATAAAAAAATGTTTTTATAAGATGTCAACTTCTTTGGTTTTATGATAAGAGTTGTGACCGTTACTTTTATAGTCGTTGAACAGTGATCACATGATTAGTATAAATATAAGGCTTTAATGAACCCAATTTTTACTCAGACAAAGGAAGCGATGGCCTCATCCAGTAGAATTTCCCCATACGATGCCCATTTTTCGGATCTCGGAAAAGAGGTGGCATCCTTGGGCTTCTCCCTTGACCAATCCCAAGATGAGCTTCATTATGTCAAGCTCGAACATGACCGTCTTCGGGAAAAGTGGAAGTTGATTGAAATTACCACTCGAGCGATGTTATCCGAGCCACCCCAAGAGTCTGTCACCATCGCACACCTTACCCTTAGGTCTTATGTGGCTGTTTTAAGGGGTTATGTAACAAATAAGTAGTACTATGTTCATGGAAATTATTTTTTGTATATAATAATGAATATAATTTCTAGTCATTTTTGATACATTGTAAATAGTTTTTAAAGTACAAATGGTGTTTTTAGTTATTATTTAATTAATAAATCTATTTTATTAAATTAAGGGATTTTTGAATTAAATAATATTTTAATAAAATAATATTATTATTATTAAATTAATTTTTGTTAAATAAAAATGATATTGTAATTTCATGAATGCAATTAAAATTTTTATTAAGGTTTGAAAGCCATTTCTTTCAAAACCCGTGAATTTTTTATAAATGTTGGTTTTTATTTTAAAATTGAAAATTAACATATTTAGAAATTTTTTTAGATAAAATAAATGTCATTTCTGGAATCCGGACATCAAAATTTTCCAACGGTGAATTTTTCATAATTTTCTGAGACAGTCAAAATTTTAGGTAAAAATTATATACCGTTTAAATATATAATGTGTTTTATGACATCATAATGACCCAATGGTGATGTAATAAAATACTATAATCCTTATGTTCGGCCAATATATGTTTTAACATTAAAATAAAGTGATTTTGGGTTTGTTTGACTTACTTTTCAAAGCATTAATGAACCCCTCAAGACTTATTCAACACTTTGCCTTTTTTAATTAATTTTCATGGGTGTGTGACTCACCTCCATATAATAAACCTTATTATTTTAATAATTTCGGACCTTGGCCTTGTAAAATATTATTTTCCTCTTTCCTTTTCTAGAAACCATGGGCAAAAACCATGGTATGGTTTGTGGTTTGGATTAGTTTAATATAAGGGGTCCCAAACCTAAATAATAAAGAATTCTCTCACCTTTCCTATATAAACCCAACCAAGCTCCCACTTCCTCCTCACTAAAATCTTTTGGAGTTCGTCCAACCTCTGCAATACTCTCTCTATAATCCTCCCAAGGTGCCCCAAGCTCCCAATAATCCTCTCACTAGCCTCTCTCTAGCCTTTGGAAGCACACTTCCAAGTAAGGGTTTTGTCTTCCTTTCTCATTTTTGTCAATTTTCTTTAAGTTGTATTGCCCTTTTAGTTTCAATTATTAATGTTGGGGTATGGTTTCTCACCTCCCCCATACTGCCATCTTATTGTTTTATTGATGGGATACCCCTTTCTCTCTCATTAAATGCCTCCCATGTACACCCGTTACTATGCCGAAATTCCGAAAGGAACTTCTCTCTCTTCTTTTACATTCAAGCAGTACTTTTGTATCATGAATCTAAATTCCATTAAAATTGTATGGACATGTATCTATATGACCCCCTTACTTTCCATTTCATGTAAATATGATGAGACACCCTTTATCTCTCATCAAAACATTTTTATGAATTCTTATGTCATGCCGTTATGCTGCCGAAATCGCACTGATTTTCTAAGCCAATGCCATTGTGTAGTGAAAACCGTACCCATTTCTCCATCAAGGGTATTCACCTTTATGCACATTTACTTATTGTTTATAATTTTTCATGTATTAATTCCACATTTCTTTATCGTTGAATAAATGATTATGTTTTATGAATCCATGTTTTATGATCCATGTGGCACACTTATGCATGAAATGAAATGTTTAAGAAGGGTGCGCCCTTATAGCGCTCCAATGCATTGGGTAAAGTATAGTATCATGATATGTCATGTGCAATGAGTGTTGACTCATTCTAATTCAATTGAAATGAGGGTTTACTCGTGCTTCATGTTCAATGAGGTTTTACTCATGCTCCATGTGCAATGAGCCTTGGCTCATGCTAATTCAATGTTAAGTGGTGTTGCCACATTTCAATGTTATGATTATCATGCTTTATCATGACTTTATGTTCATGTTTCTTTTATGCTCTATTGATATTCCTATTGTCTAGCATGTATTGTACTCCTCATGTTATTCCATGTTTACTCCCTTACTGGGCTTTATAGCTCACCCTTTTCTTATGCATGTCCTCAGGTTATCCCATGTGTTGCTAAGTACGAGGGAATGTAGTGGTCTTGTAAAGGAAGTTTTCAATAAAGATGTTGTATTTCATGTTTTAAGTTTTTATTTAACGATCCTAAGCCCCAAAGATAGTAAACCTCTCAATGTTATTTGTTGTATCAAGTGAAGTTTTATGTAATAAAGCATGTTTAAGTTGTAATAAAAAAGCAGGGTTGTCATAATATTACTATAGTATGAGTATTTTTTTCTTTTTTACTTATCCTGTATTGATTTTGGTTTTATTGATTTAGTTATTTATTGTGTATTACATTATACTTATGATTATTAGACATTTTTTACTGAGGTAATAATATCCCCGCGTTACCTATTAGGCCCCCGATGATAGCTAACAACCTCTTGCATATGGGAGACACATATGAGGTCATGTGGAACCATAGCATGATTGGTGTGATTTAGGATAGAGTGATACAAAGTGGTATCAAATGAGTTTTCTTTTGTTATGATTGGGGACTTGGTAGAATGGAGATAGGATGATCAGAACTTGGGTGGAATATTATGCTAGTTATTAGACAACACCCATATAGTGGACCTTCAAGTTACTAGGGAAGTGGGATTGATATTTTGGTTATCAAAATTTCTATTGATGGATTTTTACTTTAAGTGATTAACATGTGTTTTTTATGAGGTTTGAAATTTTATCTTGGCCTGATTGGTAAGTGTGGGTGATTTTATGCATCATGGATAGGCATGTAGGTTCATATTTCATGTACTTTTGGCGTGTTTTTTATACAACATGAACTTGTTACAAACTATTATATTTGTGAATGTAAATAATATGCAGATGTTGATGATATATACTTTATTATTATATAGGTGGTGATTTTTTTGTGTTATTTATTTAGCATGTAATTTTGCTTGAGTTTTCTAAGTATTTTTTAATGGAAATTCACATGGAAAAAATATTTTTAAATGGTATTATTTGGGATTTTGGTTTCTAAGGTATTTTGAATACTAAGTGATGGTGGAAATTTTTCAATGGTTAATTTAAAATGGAATTGGGAAACATGAAAAGGTATTTAGACTCATTTGGGTTGCGAACTCTGGTAAATTGTTGGTTTTTGTAGAAATGGTTTTAAATGGGAAAAATAGTTGGGTTTTTCTTAAGTTTCTGAAATGAAAGGGAATTTTTATTTAAATGGTTTTCAAATGGTTTAAGATGATTTTAAAATGTTTTGGTTGAGTTTTTGGTTTGAAATGATATTTAAAAAGGTATAAATGGAGAAGTGTACTGATTTGGGATTTTATCATGAACCCTTTTTAATTTAAAAATGAGTTTATAGTGTACATGTGAGACACCCCTCAGTATCTCCTTACATATTGTTATTGGCGATAGTCATGGTCTAAGGGGAATTGTTTATATTGTCATTTTTTTCATGAGTGGTGTTGTTAATAATATGTGGGCTAATTAATATCTTTCCTTAGGGTATGGTATCAGAGGTGTTTTTCATCTTGGATTTGATATTTGGTTAACAAAGGACCATTGAAGGGGAAGGTTGGATTATGATTTTTCCTTGTGATGGTGGTGTGGCTCTCTCGGGAGTGAGTAGAGTAGGGTTATGGAAATAAGGTGGTTGTGTAAGACTTGAGCTATATATGGATTGTTAGACCTAGGGACACCCTGAGAGGGCAGGGGAGAAATAACGTTTCATATTTTTCTTATGAATTAAAAGATCTTGTCCCCTCATTGGTAGGAACTATTTAAACTTTTCAGATTTTATTACACATACACCAATCACAGAAGTGCATAAATAAAAAAATAGAACCCAAAAAAATTACTTGGTACCCCACTAAGGACTAGTCCAAAGATAATATGATGGTGATTTTTCAGTTGTACCAGAATCCACTATGATTTACTAGATTTATGGATTATAATTTTTTGGACACATTTACTTTGATCTAGGATCACTACCATTATAATGTGTTTAGGGATAGAGAACTACCTCTCTCAGTTCATTATCATTGACTCTCCCTTTCCCACTACTCCAATAAAATTCTTTCTCGTTTTATCAACTTGAATGTCACCTAAATATCTCAGTACACGATAGTGAATTTTTTTCATCAGGAAAGAATGAATATGATACTTCAATTAATTCCACAAACCCTTCCTCAAGTGAAAATTATTTTATGTAGTTATTTTCATGTAACTTACTTTTTTTTGTGAAGATCCAATTTTCATGAAACATATAAATTTTTCAAAACTTTGTTTACGAAAATATCTTCACTTAGTTATCAAACATACACTTCATGTAATTTGAGTTTGAGTAAGATTCTAATTTCACATGAGAAATATGATTGTGTAAGTCATGCATGAGTAAAGAATGACTATCCCTAATCCAAATATTAAATGATCATGAATGAAGATATGTGGCCTAATTATAGTAAAACACCATTGACTCATGAAGATCTATCTCATCTTCAAAACATATTGCCTCTAGATATACTTTTTATAGAAAACTCCAAACTCGTTATGTGTTCATAAAATTCAAATTTCATGAGTTTTCCAAATTTCCATGAAACCCTACCTTTGTGAAAGAACCATTTTTCAATATCTATGAATATGAATTTCATAAATCTATGTTTTTTTAAAGAACCCTTTTTATATATCTAAGAACATGAATTTTATGAAACTCTGCCTCTACAAAAGAAACATTTTGCTATCTCTAAGAATATGACCTTTACAAAACACTAACTTTGTAACAAAAAAAATCTTCATCTCTAAGAATAGAAATTTCATTAATATTTTCTATTTGAACATACCTTATAGTTCAAACACCTTTATCAAACCTAAATATATTTACAATGAACAAAACACACCATCAATTACCATCCCTGATCACTATGCTTCTAACATTATCTGCTATTGTGTTTCTTGTCATTCTAAAGTGAAATTCAATACCTCACAAACATTATAAAGATTTTTGGTAGAAATAGAATAACATATCCATCACTCTAAGTCTGCATTACTAATTAATGATATATAAAATAAGATATCAAACAATCATTCCACATCTCCTAAAATTCCATGTACCAGAATTCTTCCTATCATTATACTTGATCATCTTTTATTCCATAGACAAACTACAACTCCCCATGGATCGTATATCCCCTCTACATTCATACCATAAAAATCCAACTAAATTTCATAAAACAATATCCTATTTTTAAAATGAACCCAAGGAGATGGAGAACCTATAAATCATGGTAAAACATGTAAAACAATATATATATAATGTAGAGAGGAGAATTTTCAGAACTCCTCAAGTATAGGGAGGTGGTTGAATACTAAGGTTCAACCTATGTTTCCCAAACACTAGTTTTTCTAGAATCTTATTCATGATGTATTCTATATGGAAATTTGTTCCAACATTCTCTATTTTAATCATTCCTTACTACACTTTATCTTTATGAAGTGATATCTAATCTCAATATGTTTGGTACGAGATTGTTAAACCAAGTTTTTCATGAGATAAATCACACTCTTGTTGTTATATAATATTATCATTGGTTGTCTCCCACCATCACCAATATCTACTTGTTGTTTCTTTAAACAAAAAAGATAATTGAAATCCTTTTTTACTGAGATATACTCCTATTTGGTTATACTAATAGAATTTATTTCCTAGTTCTTACTTAATTAGTTCACACATTTATTACCAATAAATAATTCTTTTTCATTGGTGGGTTTTTGATACACCACATCACTAGCCCTGTCAGTATTTTAAAATGTTAATAATTCATGATCATTTCATATATTAAATAGAAATCCAAAATTGGGAGTACCTTGGATGTACCTTATGATTTTTTTAACTATAGAAAGATTCTCTTCCTTCATGTTACTCTAAAAATGTGCTATTAAACATGTCACGAATATAATATCTAGTTATATTTTACTCAATTATATAAATATTTCAATTATCATCATGTATAAGGTGGAATATATATATTTCCCATCCTCATGCTTCCTAATATTTTTTCCAACCACAATCAGAGTTAATATTGGTTTGTAATCATGAATGTTGAACTTCATTGTAATCACTCATGCATAATTTTCCTAAGAGAAAAAAGTGTAATTCTTATTTTTAATCAACTAAATCCCTCGAAAGTATGTGAGTTCACCAATCAGGGACATTTAAAATTTAGATCTCATGTGGTCAGCAAATTATTCCATGGATTTTCCTTTATTTCAAGAATGATGAGGCCATCAACATACACAATCACCAAAAACTAGTATTTATTATATTTTTTCACATAGAGATTATAGCCGAAACCATCCCTTTTGAATTAAAGATTCTTAAAGTATGAATCTATTTGATCATATCATACTTATGATCATTGTTTAGACCTTATAGGGACTTATTTAACCTAAATAATTTTGTTTCATCATTTCTAATTAGAAATAACATTAGATATTTAATATAAATTTCTTTTTTAAGGATACCATTTAAAAATTTTGTTTTAATATCCATCTAATAAAATGTGTACCCTCATTGAATTGGCATAGTCAAAAAAGGTCCTGATTTCCTATAGGAAATATAATTGGGAAATTTTTTCTTTAAAATAAACAATTTTGACTTGAGTATAGCCTTTAAAAACCAAGTGTTCCTTGTTTGGGAGCATAATTACATGCTCGTCAAATTTCTTCTTGAATATCCACTTTATTCTGCTCACATTGGGATTTTAAGGTTGTTTAAAAATCTCTCAAGTATGGATTTTTATCAATATTATTTAATTATTCATTCATGTATTTAATAAATGATCCATCCTTTATTGCTTCTTCAAATGGGGTTGTCTCTACTATTGAAAACAAATCTGTATGATCCATATTTCTCATCCTTCTTATCTATGTGGGTGTTTCTCTATCTCCAATAATTTTGTATGGATAAACTTATACTCTTCAATTTATTCTCTCAGTTGTTGGTTGATTTTATTCAATAATGGTTTTTACCTCTAATTCCACCTATATATCATCATCATTTGAAGAACCCTAAATGTTGGGTAAACCTTCCATAACTTTTTCATTTGAACCAAGCTTCCCTTTCATCTTTTTCTTCATCATCATACACAAAATCATTTGAGCTATATATTTCTTCATAGTTTTATCCTAAAAAATCATTACATAATTACTATATATAAATTTTATAATCCTATTATTATAGTATTTATATGATTTAAACTTTATCAAGTACTAAATTAATACACTTTTATATGCATCGTTTCCATAATTGTCATAATTTTATTCTTTGTTTCGGATATAACATTTACTTCTAAAGAATAAAAAATGATTTAGTGAGGGAATTATTACATTAAATATTTTATATGGTTTTCTTTATTCTCCTATAAATATCCATATTTATTTTTGGGTGTGCACCACTACTTGAACAGCCTCTTTCCATAGTGATAAGAAATACCACTCTCAGTCAACATAGTTTTTTCCATATTGTTTACCTATTAATTTCTTCATTAAATAACCCCATTTTTTAGGTTCTCTCACTGATGACACCTCATGTTTTATACCAAGTTTTTATAGGTAATTTTCAAATTCAATGGATGTGTATTTTATTCCATTGTTAAATCATAAAATTTTGATTTCCTGACTAGTTTCATTCATAACTCTTTAGAGTAATCGCTTCTTACCATCAATCACTTCCCATTTATTCTTTATAATAACACCTCATGTTTTAACCCATGATTTTAAGGTAATTTTCAAATTAAATGGATATTTATTTTGTTCCATTGTTAGACTGTGAAATTTTGATTGTCCGACCAGTTTCAATCACAACTATTTAGAGTAATCTCTTCATACAGTCAATCACTTCTTTTTTACTCTGCATAAAAATATCACATGTTATTGTACTATAATGATCAATAAAAATAATAAAGTAAATATTTCTATTTTTTCCAAATATATTCGTTCGACCACACACATTAGTGTGGAATAGATCAACCGAATTTTATTCATTTTTATTCCTTGGATAATAAGGATTACAAATAATTTTTATTCATATTCAAGAATCACATGTCTTTTCTAGATCATGTTTCATATCGAGAATGTATACCAAATCCTTTATCTTGGATAAGTTTTATGTGATTTTTTTATTAATGTGACCTAAAATTTGGTTCCATAAGCTTGTTTATTCTGCTACTAAAAGGAAACATTAATTTTCATGATTTCCCACCTGGTAAAGATTATTGTTATTTCTATTTACCCTCATAAAGGAATTTTTATCTCTTCCTTTTATCAGACACCCCTTTGGCTTAAATGAAACCTCAAAACCAGATTTATAAAGATGGATCACACTTAGGAGGTTGTGACATAAACCATCCATGAGAAGAACTGTGGTCTTCTTTAGCTCATCACCTGCCAAATGAGTATTTCCACTTTCCTTGATCGTCAAAGCTCTATCATTTCTAAAATTGATGAATTAATCCATTATACCTTTCACATATTTAAAATTATTTACATTTCTCATCATATACAATGAACACCCACTATCAAGAATCCAGGAGCCATAGTTTTTCATTACTTTGAGAGAAATTTATACTAGGTTAGTCTTCTCAATCTTATTCTTTTCCATCTATGAGATACATGCTCGAGTGGACTCATATAATGGACTCTAAAATTTATCCTCAATAGGTAGGGTGAAATAATAATTTTCTTATTCTTATAATGGAGAGTACCTATATCTTAGAGAAATCTTGCTTGGTTGACCAATATTTTTTTTCCTATTTTCCTATAGTCAACTGCTTTATTGCCAAAGTTATAACAAAACAAAATATCCATAAAAATTATTTATTATATAAGATGGTTGATATAGAATCATTCTTCATTGTTGACTATCAAGTGCATCCCCATTTTCATAGTTCCTTGACTTTTAATAGTATAAAATTTTTAAGAAACAACCCAATTTAACCCTAAAATGATCACTATAGTTGGCCTGGAAACAAAAACCAAGAGGCATTCCCAATCCTCCCAGTCTAGAAACTAGTGTCGAGAATCAAATATACTCAATTGGGAATGATTTAGCCCATAAAAAATAGACAAATAAACATGACTAACATGAATAAAATAACACTAGAAGTGAAAAATAAATAAAACTATACATACCTATATGTGAACTCTTGGTCACCACTATCCACAAGACTTTCTTACACTTGGGAGAATATAAACAAAAACCTGATCCAAAACCTTAGCCTATAAAATAACCCAGGTGTACTAACACTGATTGGAACAAGTAGGGTGTGAGATTAAAATATATGAGTATGTAATACCCACAGAATACAAAAATTTCTTTTCCCAAAATAGTCCATAAACATGAGTTTTAAAATATAGATAGAAAATTGGGTTTTTAGCATTCAATCAACAAAACATGGATTTTTCATAACACTCTTTCAAAAACAAAACAAGTCTTTACATTTTAAAATAGATTCCAATATCAAAACCTGTTTTGAAAAAAAAATCAAAATAGAAAACACAACACAAAAAATTAATAAGAAAATAGAAAATATGAACTGTGTACAATTAATAGGGTATATCAAACAATCCAAAAATAAAAGAAATAATATGGAAGAACGGGAACTAGAATAACAAAAATCAATATAGAAATATAGAGATATGTAATCATGGAAATTTCCTAAAAATATAAATAGGTAACTTGGGATGTACTTGGTTTACACCAATCTATCGACATATGATGAAATCCAAAGTCAATAACTAACTCAGATGCTCTAACTAGCCTCACTGATGGCATAGACTATATGGATTATCTAACTCTATAAGGGGATCTTGTCCATCTAATTAGGACATAGATAGAAACCATCACTTGAGCCTCTAGTTAACATCTAAAATTTCCATGTTGAAATTGTAAAGGTAAAGAGATGAGGTCATCACATTATTTGAATAAAAAATAACCTTCATATGCCACCTTGCATACCTTTCCCACCCACTGACACCGTCTATGAAAATACCCTCTCCAAATAAAGAGAACCATAGGGTTTCTTATAATATATAAAACCTTTCACAAGTACCAACATGGACTAAACATAATTTGAGTTCAAAACTATTTTCCTAATAATCATAAGGTATCAACTGGGCCTTATGATTTAAAATCTAGAACTATTTCAAATGAAAGCACATTTCTTTCCAAAACTAATTCCAAAACCAAGATGATTTTTAAACCACACTTCTGAGGTTCCAAATAGGAAAAGATATAAAAATTTTCTTGAAAATAATATCTGAAATCATTTTTAAACTAATAAAACATTTGTAAAAACATTTATAATTTTAGGAAACCATTTATAAAGTAAGAAGTGAAAAGGAAGAAGGGGGTGGTGTTTTGAAAACCAAAGTTATTACAAAAGACATTTAATGGAAGCTCTATTTATATGCATGATTCCATATATATGTTCACCCCATTCACATAAGTTTGTTCCCAATTTCACTAGCATATATATGGATAACCATAAATAAAAATATCATAATATATGTTACACAAAATTTCAAAGGTTCTTTCACAATCATTAAACTATAAAAAGGCACTAAAACCCACAAAAAAGTATAATCACACAAAAATAACCCAGTTTTTAAAAATCCAAAGAAAGGTAAAACACCACTTGAAAACACCCAATTCCATTTGTAAAAATAACTTGGAATTTTATCAAACACTTTTCATACATGTATATTGGATACATAAGCTATAATTATAAAAATCATTTGGAAACTCATTTCAACCAAACTACCAACATGGAAAATTTATAATAAATCATAATGAAACACCATAAGAATGAAGTACACATTTATAAATTATTTTGGAGAAATAAATCATCTAATGGAATTCTTTGAAAAGTAAATGGATAGAAACACCTACCTAAATGATGTGTGAATGTGATAAGACTTTGGAAGACAGAAGAACTAAACCTGAGAGACAAACCGCACACCCTAACATCAAAATAAACAACCCATATCATCGAAAATTCACCATAGGGTTCATAAAAAAGGAACCAGGGAAAGAGGGGAGAATAAAATAATATAAAATGATATGAAGAAAAAAATGACCAAAATCCATGATAATCATACCTAAACCCAATGTAGAAGCATCAATAGAGGAAGGAGAGCCAAGGGAATAGGGGTTTGGGATCCCCATTGTGTGCTAAAAATGAGTGTGAAGGGAGGAGGGTTTAATTGGTATTAAAACATAAGATGGGAAAAGTTGTAAATTCAAGTTTCTAATAACCTATGCAAGTAACACATTTTGGCCACATGTTTTACCAAACCGTGTGCTGACCATGAACACCCAACTGGAAGGAAAGACACCCTCTCATGGACTGGACACAGGATTTGAGAAATCATGTGTCGACCATGTAACTCATCTTTTTCAAAATGAAAGATTCTCCTACACACTTTCCACACGGTTTTCTATAATATTGCACAAGTCGTGTGCTGGGTTTTAGACACCCTAAAAAGGTTTTATGGTTACTCCTTTTCCTCGCACGTTTTGGGCCATACCATGAACAAATTTTGAAAGAAAAACCATGCAAGAATAAAATGAACTGGAAACACTCTTTTCAACCATCAACCACACTGTTTCTCCCCAAACCATGCACACTAACCGTGAACAGAGCCAAAAATATATTTAAACCCCCAAAACTCAAAAACATCCATTAATAAATCAACTCGAACATCAACCAAAATATCACAAAATAAGAAAATAATGAAATAAATGAAAAATCATGGTCAGTGTATGATAATTCTCCCCAACATAAAAAATTTATTTCCCCATAAATTCTCTATCTAAAAAAAGAACAAAATAAGAACTCAAAATTAAGAAAAACTTAATGAACCATTAACAATGGTGTGACCTTTCAATTCAACAATTCACGCCTGAACAACTCAATAGATAGCAACAAGAAGATCCATGGTGCGTCTCCCTACCATTTAAGAAACCAACTAGAACAATGACACTGACACTGAACCCCCAGAAATATGGGAAACCCAATGAAAGAAGCTCAACCCAAACATCAAACCAAATAATTATTCATCATTTCTAAAAGACACAAACATCTCCAAATAAGCACCACCCAAAATTAAAACTATCCCATAAAAAGTTTATCCATATAAATTTTCACATCCAAAAGGTGTCACTATAAAGGTTTCAAGAAATAATCCTACCAAAATCTTTTAAATAAGAAGGGGTTACAAAAGAAAAATATTACAACAAGGAAAAATTAAATCATCCCCACTCCAAAATCAAATACAAATGATGGGACAAAAACTCCCACACCTGGTAATTCGCCAAAAATGTGAAAATATTCACTTTGGGGACTATGGCTAGAGATATGGTTCCTTGAATTATCTTCTACCCAACATTCAGGAGTTGAAAACATCTGATTGAGACATTCTCTTTTGGAGAAAAAACTTTCAAAACTTCTCCAGATTTCCCAAATGGCCACATCGTCAACAAGAACTTGGAGGATTATTTAAATATGCCTTTGAATTCCCAAATTGATCACACTAGAAGCACATGAGTATGTTACCCATTAAATGGGAATCAATAATTGAAAAAGGATACTCCTTAGGAATGTTTTCCTCTAGTTCACACTTATCATTAGATGTGGAACCTTCATGAGAACCAAGGGAAGATGGATTTCCACATTCCACACAGTTCCCTCTAGGAGCTAGCTCGTCTAAAAACACCTCATCCACTAGCTTCTCAAATTGAACTTCCCTAGATGATAAAAATTGATCTTTAATATCTATATGAATACCCCTCATGAAAATAGGATCATTTAGTGGATTATTTGATGTTTTCTCTATAGAAAAATAAATTATCTATTTTAAATGGTCAACATAGGTCTTAACCATCTGTTAACCTTTTTGAACACCCAGGATTTCTACCACTTTCTTCACCTTCACCTCCTATGGTATAAACCTTTATATGAAATTGGTCTTAAAAACTTCCCAAATCACCCCAAATTTCAATGATGATAGGATGATAACCTTCCAAAAATCCAAGATCAGTCCCTCAAAGGAACACAAGATAGTTCTCAGCCTCACAGATTGAGGATTTCATAAATACCTAGAAACACCCTCAACATTCTCAAGACATTTTGTAACCTATATCATGCCTTGATCACCATGGAAAATTGGAAAAAATTGATAAGTACTTAGTTTTTTCACTCTATTGGGAGCCTAGGTATATCAAATATCTGTATGAGACTTTCTAAGAACCCTTGTGAACTTTCTAGGTGGAAACACTATATAATGTAAAAACACAAAAAAATCAAAATTGAACCTGAATTATTCTAAATGAACATCCCAAACTAAAACACTAAGTTAATAAACCAAGAATCAAAAAATAGAAACCAAATATCCTCTTTAAAAACCCTACATCAACATTCCAAATTCAAAACCATTTTTTTTCAAATCCACTTTCCAAATACTAAAATCCATTTCTAAATCCAACTTTGATACAAAATCCCACTTCTAAATGAAACCATGTCCCAAAATAATTTTTTTATAAAAAATCCATTTTACCACACCAAAAACCATAATCAGAAATCATTTTCATTAGAAATAAAATCACACTAACCAAAAAAATCCAAATCATCGCCCCCACCAAAAAACCTAAAATAGGGAACCAGTGGTCATGCATAACCTAGACATATGGTTTAGTAGATCATTCCTTGGGTATAGTCTAACCACTGGAAGTATTTGAACCATTCACTCTGGCTCCACATAGTTTGATACACCATGTAATCCCACCCTATGACACCTTCTCACTTTTTTTTATTATTCTTCAACATAAACAAACTCATCGAACCAAACAAGCACAAAAACATGAACCCAAAATAAAAATAAAATACTTAATACCCAATTATCTTTAGTAACTCAAGGCTCGAGATGAGTAAGAGTTCACAATGCTCTTCTCATACCTACCTCTCAAGTTCTTACTATCCTATATCTAGTCTATTAGACACCCAAAATAACAAAGGGATCATTTGATACCATTTATTCAAAAACCAACCTGATTTGACCCCAAACTGGTCACCCGATCCAGCACACAACAAGACCCGATAGAAATTCCTGATCCTCCTGGGATGAAAACTTGTGCTGGAAATCAAATATACTCAATTGGGAATGATTTATACCATAAAAACATTTAAAAATATAAATAGAAAGAATAAAATAACACTATAATTAGAAATAAATAAAACTATACATACCTAAATGTGACCTCTTGGTTACCACTATCCACAAGACCAACCCACACTAGGGCGAATCCAAACAAAAACCAAATGCAGAACCTCGACTTATAAAATATATTGGGTATATTGAAACTAAGTGGCATAAGTAGGGTTTGATTTTAAAATATCTCAATAGGTAAGAACCACAAAATCCATACATGTCCTTTCCCAAAACCTTCCCTAAACACTAGTTTGAAAATACTTATATAAAATTGGGTTTTTAGCATTAAAACAGTTGAACACATGTTTTCCAAAATACTCTTTAAAAAATGAAACATGGATATCCTTTTTAAAATATATTCCCATATCAAAACTCATTTTGAAAGCCAAATACCAAATAGAAAACACAAACCAGATAATTCATCAGAAAATTGAAAATATGAAGTAATCATAAGTAGCAGGGTAAATCAAAAAAGCCATAAATAAAACAAATAGTGTGATAGAACATGAACTAGAATACCACAAAGAAATATAAGAACAAAGAGATGTGTAATCATGGTAATTTCATAAACATGTAGAGATGTAACCCTGGAAATACTTATTTTATACCCATATATTGGCATATGATGCAATCCGTAGTCAATATCCAACCTAGTTATTCTAATTATCCTCACCATTGGCACAACCAATATGGATTATCTCACTCCCCACGGGGATATAGTTTGTCTAATTAGGAAATAAAAATAAAATTTCACTCGACCCTCTATATGACATTTAGGAATCTAATGATAAAATTATAAATGGAAATTGAGTAGGTCATTACACACTTATCATTAAAAATAACAAGATATGAACTCATTTATGCCTTTCCCACCCCTTGACATTATCTATGTGAAGACCCTCCACAAATAAGGGATACCATAGGGGTTACCTTCACATAGAAACCCTTTTATAAGTTCCAACTGAGCCTATAGATCATGTGATTTCAAAACCAATTTAAAAAATATCATAAGGTACCAACTAGGCCTTAATATTTACAATCTAGAACCATTTCCAATTAAAACACATTTCTTTCCAAAACAATTTCCAAAAACCAAGATGACTTTCAAAACACACTTACAAGGTTCAAAATGGGCCAAAATTTAAAAATGTACTTGAAAACCATATTTTAAATCATTTATAAACCAATACATCATTTGGAAAACCATTTAAAAATTTATGAAACCATTTATAAAGGAATAAATAAAGGAAAAGTAATGATGGGATAGGTGTTTCGGAAACAAAAGTTTTCACAAAAATACATTTTAGGGAACCTCCATTTATATGTATAATCTCATCTATATGTGAACCTCATGTACATATGGTTATTCCCATATTCACCATCATATATATGGATAACAATAAATCAAAAGATCACAATATATGTTACACCAAAGAACAAGGGTTCACACATAATCACTAAACCATGGAAAGGCACCAAAACCCACACAAATCACAATCACACACACATTACCCAATTTTCTAAAACCCTAAATAAGGTCAAACACCACTTAAAAAACTGAATTCCATTTGTAAAAACAAATTTTAATTTTACCAAATGATTTTCATACATGTATATAGAATAAATAAAGGTATAATTATGAAAATAATTTGGAAACCCATTTTTACCAAACTAACAACATGTAAAAGCCATAATAAATTATAATAATACACCATAATTGTTGGCGCCAAAATATTCCACGAAATGAAGGAATGGAAAAGAAGGCCGGCACGCTGCCTCGCGAAGCACCGCCGCGAAGCACCGTCGCGAAGGACCAATGTGAAGGACCGACGTGAAGGGCCTTGATCATCGCAGCCTCGCGAAGCTCCAGAGGCGGTAACCCTCCGCGAACTCATTTGACGTTCGCGAGCCCACCGCGAAGCTCCAGAGGCGGTAACCCTCCGCGAACGCATTTGACGTTTGCGATCCGTCGCGAAGCTCCAGAGGCAGTAACCCTCTGCGAACGCATTTGACGTTCGCGAGCCGCCGCGAAGCTCCAGAGGCGGTAAGCCTCTGCGAACGCATTTAACATTCGCGAGCCGCTACGAAGCTCCAGAGGCGGTAAGCCTCTGCGAACACATTTGACGTTCACGAGCCGCCGCGAAGCTCCAGAGGCGGTACCCTCTGTGGATTACGTTGACGTTCGCGAGCGCGCCGTGAAGCACCGGAGGCGATGCGCGAGTTCTGATTCGCGGCGCCCCTTGCCTATAAAGACTGGACTCCCCCTCAGTCCCGAGGACGGACAATCCGACCTTTCAGCTTCTCCTCTCCCGAATCGCGAAGCACTCTTTGCCCCGGGAATCATGAACTCCGCAAGGTACTTCTACTTCTCGAGACGCCTCTGCTTTGTTTCGTTTTGAGCCCCTCTTCCGAGAGGGGTGCCCTTCGCGAAGCCCAAGGGCATTCGTGAAGGAAGGGGATTCCCAAGGGAACCCGGGCAGCCGCGGAGCGTTTATGCTTTGTGAAACACCCAACCCATGCTAGTGATCCCTATGTTAAGGCAGGATCGCTACACATCGCGAAGCACACTGCTTCGTAGGACCCTGCTTCGCGAGTCACCTCTTCTTCGCGAGGCAGTGCTCCGCGAACACTGTTCCACTTCGCGAAGCACCTTCCACTCACACCTATGCCCCATGCTAAGGCCAAGGCACTCCACTTCGCGAAGCACACTCCTTTGCTTAGCGATTCCTCTTCCCGTGCGACCCTCTAGGTTTGCACGATGTGATTTCAAAGTCCCATGGACAATACCACCCATAGCGTTGCTTCGCCTAATGCTTCTTCGCATAGGCACGCTAACGGCTATTTCTTCTTCACATAGCCACGCTAACGTGGACCCCTTGATGGTTCATTCCACAACCCCCCTTAACCATGGCCTTACTGGTACCTTCCCTTCCCCAAGGACCAGAGGGTACCGGTTATGTAAGTCCTAGGGGTGTGGAGTGAACCCCCTTCGTCCGAGCTACAGGACGTTAAACTGACAAGCACCACGTACTCAACACATGACGTTAAACTGTGACCTGACCTCGTGCCTCTCACGAAGGGTCCCCCCAGCTCGAACATTCTTTACACCAATCATCTCCACAGGAATGGAATCATCCATCCACAAGGGATGATATCCTCTTTATTGGAGTGGCGTATGTTCATGGGAGAAGGGCGACCCTAGTTCCCCAACGGATGGTTGCACCTTTGCATCTCCGTACTTCCCCACTACCAAGGTCAGTGGAGGGCATGATAGGGAACGAGGCACCTCCCATCATTGGACCAAGGTCCATCTTTCCCGCGCTTTGTCGCACCATGGGCCTCCATCCTGGAGTATGTCCCAGCACCATGGGCCGCCTAACGCATAATCCCCTCTTCGCTTCTCACGGACGCATCCTTCGCGACGTGATCGTCAGGTCCTTGCAACCTCTTGTTTCTCACACCGAGCATGACTCACGTGGGCTTGGAGTGAGCACCGACCCTGACCCCCACCCATAGCGAACTACGAGGACTTTGATCCATGTCAAGGCATGGTACGTAGGAAGCCTCCATGAGGTTCAAACCACATTGCTCGGTCGTTCATTCATGTCGAGTTTCACCCTCGTCCAGCATGAAGTTAAACTGTATGTCTCCATCCCGCATGGCGTTAAACTGCACGCCCCGTCCCGCATGATGTTTAACTGCACGCCCCTCCCTTTGTCCTGCATGACATTAAACTGCACACCCATTCCCACCTGAACTATGAGGTCTTTGATCCATGTCAAGGCATGGTACGTAGGAAGCCTTCCATAGGTTCAAGCCCACTACTCATTGGACCAAGGTCCACTTTCACGTCGGTTCGCCGACAAAGCCCCATTTGAACTACGAGGTCTTTGATCCATGTCAAGGCGTGGTACGTAGGAAGCCTCCACGAGGTTCAAGCCCACCCATCATCCAATTCACGTCGAGTTCTACCTACGTCCAGCATGACGTTGAACTGCAATTCCAGTCCGACGGCAAGCCGTTGTGACTAACCCGAACTACGAGGTCTTTGATCCATGTCAAGGCATGGTACGTAGGAAGCCTCTACGAGGTTCAAACCCACCATCTGGTCGTTCTGACCTCATTCACGTCGGTTCACCCCCGTCCCGCATGACGTTGAACTGTATTCCCCAACCCGAACTACGAGGACTTTGATCCATGTCAAGGCATGGTACGTAGGAAGCCTCCCACAGGTTCAAGCCCATCTCCCATCGGACCAAGGTCCCTCATTTATGTCGGTTCGCCGACACCGACCGCCCGTCGTTCATTCACGTCCGGGTTCACTATCGTCCCGCATGACGTTAAACTGTATTCCATTAATCCTTTGAACTATGAGGACTTTGATCCATGTCAAGGCATGGTACGTAGGAAACCTTCCCATGGTTCAAGCCCACCATTAGTGGACCCACGGGTCTACTTTCACATCGGTTCACCGATGAAACCCTTTGAACTATGGGGTCTTTGATCCACGTCAAGGCATGGTACGTAGGAAGCCTTCCAGAGGCTCAAGCCCACCACTCATTGGACCAAGGTCCACCCTCACGTCGGTACGCTGACGATGCCCATCGGACCAAGGTCCACCCTCACGTCGGTACGCTGACGATGCCCATCGGACCAAGGTCCACCCTCAGGTCGGTACACTGACGATGCCCATTGGACCAAGGTCCACCCTCACGTCGGTATGCTGACGATGCCCATCGGACCAAGGTCCACCCTCACGTTGGTACGCTGACGATGCCCATCGGACCAAGGTCCACCTTCACGTTGGTTCATCGACGACATTCATCGGGCCAAGGTCCACCTTCACGTTGGTTCGCTGACGACATTCATCGGGCCAAGGTCCACCTTCACGTCGGTTTACCAGCACCATCCCGAACTACGCAGACTTTGATTCCCTTCCACGGGGATATGTAGGAAGCCTCTTCAAGGTTCAAGCCCAACTTCACTGTCGCCCCTGCGATGGTCCCATTTCATTCCCCCTCTACTTCATTCATCCACCTACAGCCCATCCTAATTCTCGCCCGGACCGTCATATCCCGGTGAGACCATGTCGGTACGCTCTTCTTCACATCCACCAATGGGCTGGCCCCGGTATCGACATCCCTTCAAGGAGAATCCCTCAATCCGATCTATCCTAGCTAATGCTCTGGTTGGGTTGATCCGTCTCCGATAGACGTTAAACTCGCGGCATACCCTGTGTTAAACACGGGAAGCTGAGGAAAACCTCAGATATGTATCTATGACATATAATTCCCCGCGCTCGATGTGGGATGCCTTGGGCTTCCACGCCCTCGAGAAGCCTTGTGACCAGGGATAACAGACGGACATGCCAGGTTCCCCAGCATCTAGACACGCTACGGATGCCTCAACGTGACTACTCCCCTGACTGAAGGTTGCTGCCCTGACCGGACCCTTTGGAATGTCCCGACAGAAGCAGCATAATTAACCGGCGTCCATGGAAACATGGCACTGGGAAGAGTTTCACGAACTACGTATTAAATCTATGAGGGAGACCCGGACTAGGTGACGAGTTCTGAGGAGGAATCCACAGGAGGAAGAACCGACATCCCATCATCCCGTTTCGATCAAGGAGCAGACGTCCCTGAATAAGGAGCGAATGTCGCCCGCCTTTGGAAAGAGGGAATGCGGGGCAACAAAGCGCCGCGCGTCCTCCTCTGCGGATGGAACGGATGTGCGCGCGCGCCCCTGCGAAAGCGTTGGAAACAGGAATGGTGAACCCGACGTAAAATTCTTCTCCTCAATATGGAGATTAGTAGCGTTCGAGACACCATTAGATTGACGTGTCATCGGATCCAGATATACTACGCCTGGTCCCGCCAAGAAAATAGCGGGCCTATCGTGAAACTCACCGGATGTCAGGGCAGTAGAACGTGGGGCACTCCGTTCTGCAGCGTGTTGGCGTGGATCCTTCTTACAGACATGGAGAATGGAAGGATGCTGGGGCACTGGTTGTCAATCCTTTTCCTCTCAGTACTGATGAGTTGATCCCTTCGTTTCTCAGGAACCAGGTTGTTGTTACAGAGACGCGATCACCGTCCGCTCCTCGCCCACGCAGGGGTAGGGGAAACACCGCCACGGCCACCCCACATAGCGCCGCTACCTCCAGGATGTCTTCCACATTGCGGAATACGGGGCACCCATGTCCCCTTTCCCCATCAGATGTCATCCAGCGAAGGGTGATCAACAACCTCGTGCGCAGGTACGAGGAAGAAGGGGTCATCCCAACTCGGGATATGGCCCACCTGGACCTGGAGGCCTCCAGGCCCCGCCGTCAACGCCGCCCTAATAGGCCGCGCAGGGAGCCCCTGCTCCCCACCCCAACGTTCAACTGTTTCGGGAGCCTGTCTCTGGAACGCCTTGACGACTCCTCGCCTTACGCTGAAGAGGCGGGCGCCATCCGGCTCAGCCCACTCAGGGTCCCGACCCAAGGGCTCCAGGAAAGAGCTCCCGCCCGGCCGCGTCAGCACCGCCGTCCGGCCCCGCAGGAAGAGCAGGTAGGCTTTGTCCCTGCACCACCTGCACCAGCTCGCCTGACCCGACGTCAGCGCCGGGCCTGGGCTGAGGACGCTCGCCCAGGCGCATCAATGTCGACAGCTACAGTGGCCCGAGCCACCGCCGACGTGCATCGTGAAGCCCCTGCATACACTGAGCAGGGGAACTTCTTCACCCAACCAGGATCGAGACCCCAACCGCCCCACGGGCAGGCTGGGTTGACTCTCCGGGTTGCAGGCCCAAATGATGAATGCCACGAACTAACCCGTGGTAATGTCACCCCGTACGGAGTTCCTCCCCGTACCACTAATCCACAGAGTGTGGGCCTTCCCCGCTCCGAAGTTCGTCATGGAGGTATGCCTCGTGCTACCCCCATCCCGAAGGAAGACCTGCCCCACGGCAGTGACACTCAGCGCAGAAACCTTTCCCGCACCCACTATACAGGGTATGGAGTCCATCCTCCTGCCCCCGACTGCCAACCTGAAGGCACCGTCCATCCGGTCCTTCTCCAACGTGGGGGCCATCCCTACGTCCTCTCTGCAACCGGCGAAGGTCCTCCTCGCCCTAGGAGTGAAGTTCAGCCTCGCTCCACTCACATCGACCATGGAGGTCCTCCCCATGCTCCTGCCAATTCCAACAGAGGCTCCGCCTACATGGGTGGTGTTCATGGAGGTCCTCCCCATGTACCCTTCGACATTTTCCCTGGCGCCCCTCGCACCTCGGCTATCTTGAGTGGGGGCCCTCTCCGCCACGGCGCCAGCGCCGCCCCGAGGCTGCCTGATAGGGGTCAACCCTGTTTTGAAGAGCCACCCCGGGGCAGGAGAACGGGTCGTCGCCGCCATAAGAAGAACCCTGGGAAGGCCCAGGTGGAGATCAAACCTGCCCGCTTCTCCGACTCGGAAGCAGAATGCGATTCAGCGATGGAACCTTCTCCCCACTCCTCCGTATCAAGGATTGGGGATGGAACCAGACACGTTAGCCTCATTCTACCGGAATTTGAGGTCCACCAGATTCCCATCTCCCTCCGCAAGTACAACCAAGAGGAAGAAATCTTGGGAACTCCACAGGTCTCGACCGCGCAATCACCGCCTTTGTCACCAGAAGCACCCTCTACCTCTACCAGAGATCACGGAGAGTTATTTTGGGGGCCAACGACGGTAGAGTGACGACACAACCTGTCGCCGGTAGCCACGACTCCTGTTCCGGAAGCTGTGGTTATCAGCCCGTCGTATCGTGACATCGTGGCCAGGTCACCTCACTCTTCAGAGGATGGCCCAGAATTCGGCGGCCAGTCAGCTCGTTCGCCATATTCTCCACCGCCGAGCTTACTACCCCAGAGGTCCACCTCGGTACCGCTACTGGTCCCTCATCCGCCCCTGGTTGACGAGTGGGGAAACACAGGGCCAATCCCTGAGTCCGAGCCCAGGAGCTTCTGGAGTATTCTCGCAGCGGATTACTTCCTGGAAAAGTTCTGGCCGACGGCGGTGCTGAATTTTCGCGTACCGGAGTCTCTTACCCCTGAAGAAGTGGGGTGCTTTTGTCGAACCCTATGGGTGACACAATTCCGCCTTCGTTACGAACGGGTGGTGTACCCCAGAAGTTGAGAGAACTTCGAAGAAATCGGCGAGCAGTGCCTCCTAGTCGATGCGGCCGCACTCCTTGTGGCCCAGCACCCTGAGTCGCCAGGCCGCCAGAGCTCCCTTCAACAAAAATGCATTCAGAGTTTTGAACCACTCCGTAGAATCATCAGGGAAGCCACCCCCCATGTGCAAGTCCGTGGTTGGGGACACTATGCCGCTCTCCTCTTCGACCCTATCCGACGGCAGCCCGATTTTCTATGCGACATCGAGGACATGCCCTCGAGAGGGGTCGCGGTCCACATGGCTGATGTCATGGACAAGGAATATGAGCTTGAATTCCTTGATGGAGACTTACCCCCCGAGGGCGTACCGCCACTGCTGGACCCATCAGGGAGAGTTACCCGTCAGCAGAGGAACCTGCTAGGCCTCCCCGTACCCACCGAGTCGATGGTACTCGGTCGAAACACTGGAAAGGGTAAGGAGCACGTCGGAACAGTCAAGCACTCCAACTCGTCCGCCTCTGTGCAGAAAACGGACGACGATCCCAAGAAGGCCACGTTACTCCAGCTACTTGCTGAGCAGAAGAGGCTGGTTGACGAACTCTTGGCTGAGCGCGCCGCAGATCGGCGACCTGACTATGGTAATCCCAGGTCGGGGCAGCAGGGGCAGGAACAATTTCCCCTGGTGAGATGCCTCCGGGAAACCCTGATCATGCTACTGCCGCAGACAGGGAAGAAGCCGGAACGTATGGAAAGAGGGCGCGATACGTCTCTCCAAATCCCCCCGAGCGACGGGGCAATCTGAAGAATCCAGTCCGGGTTCCCCCAGTCGCCCCGCGGGTCGTCCAGCCAGTTGACCCACGAGCGACCGAAGCTGTCTACCGTGTTGAAGAACCTGGAAATGCACTTTTGGTTAGGTATCCCCATCAAGACAGGGACCCCCACCCGGATGATCTTATCGCGGCACTCACAGCCCACCTCGAAGCATTGGAAACGCGGCAGGTGGCGGTCCCACCGGATGGCAAGCCTTATCTTGCGTGGGTGGATGATATGCCCGCACCGCCGGGTTTTGGGAACCCAACTTTCTCTCCTTTCAACGGGACAGGGGACCCGCCATAGCACTTGGCTCATTTTTCTTCCAGGTGTGGCCCCATGCTGGGGACCCCGGCTCAGCAAGAAGTCTCCAAGCTCCAATGTTTCATACAGACATTGGAAGGTCCGACATTCGTCTGGTATAGCCAGCTCCCTATCAGACCGGTGACCAGTTGGGAGGATCTTCGCCGGCAGTTCTTATACCAGTTCAGCTCCACCACGCGGAAGACTAGCATTGCGGACCTCTTCAAGTCCAAGCAAAGGCCTAATGAGCGGGTTGCAGATTTCATCGCCCGGTGGAAGGGACTTACGTATTCCCTCGATATGCCATTGACTCGGGAGCAACTACTGACGATGTGTGTGGGGAACATCAAGACAGAGCTGGTACCCTCTCTGATTACCCAGAACTACCCTGGAGGGTTCAGAGATTTCTCATATAAGGCTCAACGCCTTGAGGAAGACCTGCAACAGGTCAGTCAGGCACGTTTGTTTCCCCCTATGATCCCAGCCAGGAGGACCGCCAAGGCTGAACCCGCCGAGGTGGCCCAAATAGAAGCCCCGAGGCAGCTGGAGTTACTACCAGCGGCACCACCCCCGCAACCCTGCAGAGGTCCTCTATCTCAAGCACATGCTCCTGCCCAGCAGCGACCGCCTCAGAACTGACAGGTTCCCCCGCGCAATGTGTCACCGCCACCTAGGCGAGACAATCAGGCGCCGCCTCCTCGGCAGGCCTCTCGTCAGGGCCAGGCCCCCAGGGCCCCCTATCCGTAAAGAAGGTACCAGACTTATTCGTACAACTAAAATCAGGTCCCTGGCTACTTCTGAAGTGCTCTAGAGCAAGGGATTGTGCGTCATCCTGAGTGTAGAAGGCCAGCAGAGGCAAATCTCACCGATCATCCCAACTACTTCCCTTATCATCGGATCCTGGGGAACACCCTCAAGAAATGCTATGTGTTTAAAGACTGGCTTCAAGACGAGGTCAACAACAACATAGTCAAGTTGGGCCTAGCACCAGCGCAAGTGGCAGGTGTCTTTTCCAGATCAGAGATCGGCAGCGACAGCGAAAGCGAGTGGCAGCAGGTCCCCATCCGCGGATCCCAGAAATACGACGACTGGATGGCTCGAAAAACCATCGTCTGTGCCCATGGAATCATCCGGGTGCGCCTAAAGAAGTCGTAACCTTCAGAATAAGTATTCGGTGCCTCTGCATCGTCTTCACAGTCGGCCTCTTCCCAAACGGGCAAGCAGCGGCGACGTAAGAAGAAGCAACGCGCACCGCCGGTGTCATCGTCATCTCGCACTCTCGAAGACTTTATGCCCCCTGAAATGGGGATTCCTCCCAAAATCCACCCAGTGGTGGATGACTCCTCGAGCGACAGCCAGGGGTATGCTTCGGTTAACACCGTGGAGCTGGTAAATCCCTATATGACCCCCGACGAGGGGGAACGCCAGGCAGACCTCCCCAACGTTTCCAGCCAACGTCAACGTCAGCGGAATCATAACCACGCCGGTCATCAAGGTACGTCAGCAGGCACTTTTGGCCAAGCCGTGCACACTACTGAGACCAGGCAGTAGGATCAGCACAGATCTCAGCACGCGCAACCCCATCTAACGCCCTCGGCTCTACCTCCACCGTCGTTCATGCTACTGGATCGGGGGGAGCTGCCTCGTTCATATCACAGTCAGTCTTGCCCGGCTATAGGCCAACCCCCGCTATCCGATCCTAGTCCGGTGACTACTCTCCGGGATTCTACTAGCAGACAGCAAGATGTGCCCAGTACTAGCTGATCTTCGGTTCAACCAGAAGGACTCACTATGCCTCCAAATGCCAAACAACCTCCTATAAGCAGAGGTTCACGTTTGGCACGAAAGTATGATGTCCTGAAGCACCTAGCCAGAATTCCGGAGAGGCTTTCTATCCTTGAGGCCCTCTGTCTGTCATCCGAAATGCGCGAAGCACTTGCCGAGGCCCTAAGGAGCCCCCTCCAGTTTGAGACGGAGGTAGCAGCTGCAGAAGCCTCCCATACCGAGACGATTGAAAATGCCGAATGTCAGGCGGTTATCTCGTTCTCCGGTGAAGATAAGAACCCTTCTATACAGGGGCACATTCGCCCGCTGTACTTCACTGGCCACTTCAATGGTGTGGAAGTCTGTCGTTGCCTCGTTGACACAGGTTCCGGAATCAATCTAATTCTGACCCGGACGTTGCGAAAGCTGGGTCTATCTGAAGGTGATTTAACTCCCTCTGACCTCAGGATCCAGGGGTATGATAGGACAGAGAAAACCCCAGTCGGCAAGATCCGCCTGAAGACTCAGTTCGGTGGCTTAATTGCCAGCACTGAGTTCATGGTTGTCTCTCAGGACACCGCCTACAACGCATTGATGGGTAGGCCATGGCTCCATCTGCATGCAGCGGTCCCTTCTTCGTATCACCAGTGCCTCAAGTACTCGCTCAACGGTCGAGTAGGCGTGCTCCAAGGAGATGCGTCCCCTTTCTCTTCTCGTGAGTCCCACTATCTGGATGTGGGTTATTACAAAAGTAAGGATAAGAAAATCCTAGTAAGCGAGGATGAACCCGCCCCGATCACAAGTGATCCATGGGAAAGCATGGATGACACCTACATCCTCCCGATCCATCGGTTGGAGGCCACAACCCCTGACATGGGAAAATGTTTTGTTGTTTCGGGTACGCAAGGAAGGCATGTTTCCGTGTCCAAGCGACGACGGAAAATCACCTCGTACTCCTACATCAACCAGGCTCAGGTCATCCCGGAACATCCTACCCATGTACGGTACCGGGATGTCAAGCTTATGACAACGGTGGTGTGCCATACGTGTCTCTTCCGCCGGGCTGGAATCAACCAACTCAAGACGACACGTCACCACTACTTTGATATTATCAAACGCGGCCCCTTAGACTGAAGGCCAGATGGAATAGGGTCGACCACCTTCATTGTTATGGTCTCAATGGCAAGTGAGTCTCCCGATGTGATGACCGTTGTTGCCCAGGCCGGCACCAGCTACCCCTCGGGTTTTGATAGCCCAGAAGTATCTTCCGTCGCGGGAAGTCCCCCTACGGGTGGGGAGGAAGACCTAGAGGATGCTCCCCCCGCCTTTGAAGAAGGCGTCTCTACCACGGTTGATGAACTGGTACAGGTGAACCATGGTAGCGAGGTAGATCCGAAACCCACATTGATCAGTGCAGCCATGTCCCCCAAGGAGCGGCAGTAGTACGTAGACTTCCTCAAACAGCACCGTGATGTGTTTGCTTGGAGTTACAACGAGATTCCAGGGCTAGATCCCCAGGTAGCCGTTCACCGTTTGGGCCTCCCGGCAAAACATCGTGGGTTTAAGCAGCCTCCCAGGAAGATGCACCCTTCTCATGGTTCTATGGTTGAGGCCGAAGTTGACAAGCTAATAAAATCCAACTTCGTTAAGGAGGTCCAATACCCCAAGTGGCTTGGCAACATTATGCCAGTCAGAAAGAAGAATCGGCAGATCAGAGTCTGCATCGACTTCCGCGATCTTAATCGCCACTTCCCAAAGGATGACTTCCCACTCCCGGTGACGGAGTTTTTGATTGACGCCACGGTCGGGTTCCAAGCCCTCTCTTTCATGGATGGGTATTCCGGGTACAACCAGATCAGGATGGCCCCCGAAGACGAGGAGTCCACTACCTTCAGAGCTCCCCAAGGTACCTTTTTCTACTAGGTTATTCCATTCGGTTTGAAAAATGCAGGTGCCACTTATCAGAGGTCCATGCATCACATATTCAAGCCAATTCTCGGGACATTGGTGGAATGCTACGTGGATGACCTCGTAGTCAAATCATGTCAGCGCCAAGACCATCTCAAAGACCTTGAGAAAGTGTTTGGTTTCCTCCGTTCCCGTCACCTGAAGATGAACCCGTTGATGTGTGCCTTTGGGGTCACCTCTGGGAAGTTTCTGGGCTTTGTTGTCAGATACCGAGGTATCGAGATCGACCCGGAGAAGATCAAGGCCATCAGCCAAATGCCTCCCCCGAGCAACATTCGGGAGCTTCAAGGCCTTCAAGGCCACTTAGCCTATATACGCCGATTCATCGCCAATCTGGCCGGAAAGTGTAAGCCCTTTTCCCGGCTCATGAAGAAGGGTGACACCTACGAATGGGATGAGGAGTGTCGGACCGCCTTCGAGGAAATCAAGCAGTATCTGCTTCAACCTCCGGTCTTGATGCCACCCATCTCCGGAAAGCCGTTGGTCGTTTATGTGATCGCCCTGGAGAGATCCCTCGGTGCGCTGCTCGCCCAGAAGAATAACGAGGGTACTGAGAACAGTCTCTACTATCTCAGCCGCATGCTTCTAGATACGGAGGTCAGATACTCCCCTATCGAAAAGAGCTTCCTTGTGCTCGTCTTCGTCGTGTAGAAGTTGCGACATAACCTACAACACCATGAGGTGCAATTAGTCTCCCGGGTAGACCCACTGAAGTACATCCTAAACCGCCCCATGCTGACTGGCCGACTAGCACGGTGGGCAGTGATTCTCTAGTAGTTTGATATTAGGTTTGTACCTTAGAAGGCCATTAAGGGACAGACATTGGTAGACTTTTTAGATTCTCATCCAACCTCCGCGGATCAATCCCTGGACCTGGATTTACCTAATGAGACGATCCTCTCAGTCGATCATGTTGTCCTGTGTTGGCAAATTCATTTCGACGGCGCCTTCCGGAGCCCCACCGGTAGGAGGCTCAATGATCCCAAGCTCAACAGAGTGGGCCTGGGTATTGTCTTTATTACCCCGGCGCAAGCCATCCTGCCATACTCGTTCCTGTTGTCACAAGGTTGTACGAACAATGAGGCAGAGTACCAATCTCTCATCACCGGCCTCGAGTTGGCCCTTAAGATCCATGTGCCCCATCTACATGTGAAGGGATATTCCGAGCTGGTAATCAAACAGGTTAATGGCGACTACGTCGTCAGGAAGCTGGAGCTTGCACCGTTGCTGGATTACACCCTCCGCCTAATGGCCCAGTTCTCTTCTCGACCAGAGGTTACCCATGTCCCACGGTCGCAGAACGGCCAAGCAGACGCCCTGGCTGGCTTAGCCGCGTCGCTCGCAGAACCCGATCAAGATGATTTGATCATACATGTGGCCTACCGGAGAGTCATTGCCCCTTCCACCCAAGAGGACAATGATGGCCTGTGGGTAAGTCATCTCACCGCCGGACCCTCCACGTCAGGGGCCCCAGGTTCGTCAGACGCAGTGGTTGAAGCCACTCCAGACTGGAGAGCACCTTTTGTCGAGTATCTCCAAAATGGTCAGCTCCCGGACGACCGGGCCGAGCGCGAGCGAATCCGACGCCGCGCGCTGCAATTTACCCTCCAGAGCGGCCCCAGTCTTGAACAAATCCTTTATAAGCGGAGTTTCGATGGTGTCCTCCTCCATTTCATCAAAGGAGTAGAGATACCTCAGGTTATGCAAGAGGTTCACGCCGGTTCCTGTGGTGCCCATCAAGCTGGGCCGAAGCTGTCCCATCAAATCTGGAGGCTGGGGTACTTTTGGCCCTCTATGATCCATGATTGTATTGGATATGCCAAGAGATTCCACGCGTGCCAAGTACACGCCAACTTATTACATCGGCCGCCGGAGCCCCTCCACCCCACCAAGTACTCTTGGCCATTTTCGGTATGGGGACTTGATGTAGTGGGACCGTATCCACCGGAAATAGCCCCCCAGTGTAGGTTCATCCTGACTGCTACAGATTTCTTCTCCAAGTGGGCAGAAGCAGTTCCACTCAAAGAGGTCAAGGCCCGTTCCATCGTTGACTTTGTGAGCTCCAACATTATCCACCGGTTTGGGGTACCTCACGTCGTCCTCACCGATAACGGCACCAACTTCTGAGTAGATGAATTGAAGAAATTGTACGCCAAGTACGACATCCGGTCGAACCATACCTACCACTACCACGCGTAGGAGAATGGACAGATTGAGGCATTCAACAAGACCCTCTCTAAAATTCTGCAGAAGATGGTTGGTCAGAACAAGAAAAGTTGGCCAGACAAGCTCCCCAACGCCCGTTGGGCTTACCGGACGACGACTCGCAACTCTAACCAGGTGACCCCATATTCCCTGGTGTATGGAGCTGAGGCTGTCCTACCCATTGAGATCCAGCTGTCGTCGTTACGCACTGAAGTTTATGACCACCAGACATCAGATGAGGTAGCTGAGATCCGTCTAGCCGAATTAAAAGCACTGGACGAGAACCGGCTTCGTGCCCTGCACAATCTGGAAAGGCATCAGGATAAGATAGCGAGGGACTTCGACAAGAAGGTTCATCTCCGATCTTTTCTACAAGGCGACCTGGTACTGGCCCTTTGAGTGCCAATGATTCCTGGTAGGAAACCGCCCAAATTAGAACCCAAATGGGAAGGGCCTTATATCATCCATAAGGTTTACCCCAATGGAGCATACTCCTTGGTGACCATAGATGCAGAGCGTATAACCCCTCCCACCAATGCCAAATTCCTCAAACGATACTTTGACTAGGGAAAAAGGGTCATGAACGACCCTAAACTGCAAGATGGTCCCGCACGACCTTAAACTGCATCTTCGTCCTGCAAGACGATAAACTGTGAAATGGTCCCGCATGACCTTAAACTGCACATTATGGTCCAACATGACTCTAAACTGTAAAGTCCTGCATGACCCTAAACTACAAGATGGTCCCGCACGACCTTAAACTGCATCTCCGTCCTTACTGCAAGATGTTAAACTGCAAGCCAGTCAGGCCTTTCTCACCGAGGCTCAGCCTCAGGCCCCTTGGCCTCCTCGGGCCCCGGCCCCCGTCCTTACTGCAAGATGTTAAACTAAAAGCCAGTCAGGCCTTCCTGGCTGAGGCTCAGCCTCAGGCCTCTTGGCCTCCTTGGGCCCCGGCCCCCGTCCTTACTGCAAGATGTTAAACTGCAAGCCAGTCAGGCCTTCCTGAACGAGGCTCAGCCTCAGGCCCCTTGGCCTCCTCGGGCCCCTGGCCCCCCATCTTCACCGCGAGACGTTAAACCGCAAGCTGTTCAGGTCTCCCTGACCGTGGTCTAGCCCCAGGCCCCTTGGTTTTTTCCCCGACTTACCCTCTTGCGGGATTGTACGGTATGGTGTGGGATTATGTCCTCACTCATGTCGGATTACTCGCTATACCGTACATATCCCCAAATGAGATGCTCCTCTTCCCGCATGACATTAAACTACATTTCAAGAACTACGTATGGCTTGATTCCCATCCTAATGGGATACGTAAGAACGCACGGACATTTCGTCTGTTGGCCCAGCCCAAAAGCCAAAATATTCCCCTCGGGTCAAGACATGGCGGGGTGCGCACTATTTCCCCGACTCACGTCGAGCAAGCCTCGACCCGGCTGCACATCCCCCCTGGAGATGTTTGCCTCTTTCATGGATGGATACAGCTATGCTTCACCCACTCCTTGACTGGGATTACATCATTTTTCACACCCAGAGGGACCCCCAAGAATGGTCTGGATACAATGCCCAAGGGCTCTCCTACCGTTACAGGCCACCGCCCCCGAGGGCTTTCAAGCAACAAGCCGATACAAGTCCCGCATTGCGAATTTGGTCAGCGGTTGATGCTCATTTGTTGCTCTCATATCAGGTTACCATAGGAACGTTGTGTTTCGAACATGGTCAATAGTGTCCTGGATCTTCGGGTCCACCCCGAGATGTCCCAAACATCGAGTGCAGTGATTCGTTCTGCCCCATCCCAAGGTGACAAACTTCCCCCCGGGTGGTTCTAGCGATCGGGCCCACGGCCCCGATTCCCCATAGGGGTGTACGGTGTGTTGTGAGACTATGTCCTCATTCACGTCGGCTTCTTCGCCATACTGTACTCCTTCCCTTACGAGGCCCAGCCTCAGGCCCCTTGGCCTCCTCGGGTCCTCGACCCCCGTCCTCATGTAAGACGTTAAACTGCAGACCCGTCAGGCCTTCCTGACCAATGCCTAACCTTAGTCCCCCTAGCCTTCTCGGGCCCCTTCGCCCAACCTTTTACCCAGGGTGTATGGCGTGGTGTAGGACTACGTCCTCATTCACGTCGGGATCATGTACCATGTCGTACGCCTCCCTTTACAAGGCCCAGCCATAGGCCCCTTGGCCTCCTCGGGTCCCCGACCCTCGTCCTCATTGCAAGATGTTAAACTACAAGCAGGTCAGGCCTTCCTGACCAATGCCTATCCATCAGGCCCCTTGTCCTTTCCGGGCCACGACCCAGGTCCTCTCTTATAGGAGTGTACGGTGTGGTGTGGGACTACGTCCTCATTTACGTCGGCTTCTTCGCCATACCGTATACCTCCCTTGTTTAGGGGTATATTACTCCCCTTATCATCCCGTATGACGTTAAACTACATTTAGATAACTATGTGTGGCTTGATTCCCATCCTCATGGGATACGTAGGACCACCTGAATGTCCAAAGATTTGGGTCCAGCCCCATCTCTCAGGAATCTTCACCCCATCTTGGCCCCTTGGCCTATCCTTCCTCCATGAGGGGATTATATGGTGTGGTGTGGGATTATGTCCTCATTCACGTCGGTCTCGTAATGACCACGCCATGTACCTCTCCCTACTGAGCTGTTTCGTCGACCCGTTTTCGATGGTTCACCAATGTGCCTAAGAGTACTCTGGTTTATTACCTGGAATGCCAAGCTTTACTCGGACACGTCCGCACCTGCTTTCCATGCTTTGTGAATCCCTGCATCAGGGCTTCCATCATTTTTCACACCCAGAGGGACCCCCAAGACCGGCCTGGATACAATGCCCAAGGGCTCTCCTACCGTTACGGGCCAATGCCCCCGAGGGTTTCGGACAACAAATCGATAAAATCCTGCGTTGCGAATAGGGGCAGTGGTCGATGCTCGTTTGTTGTTCCCACCTTAGTCTAACGTGATATAGACGCTGTGTTTCCACCATGGTTAACAGTTTTCCTCTATCGCCACGCCAACCCATTAAGCCCAAAATGTCGGGTACACGATTCACACCCTTCATCACTTCATCATGTCCAAGTAGAGTCTCGGAACTCTTGGTACTTTTCCTCCGTGCACGTTCGCGCGATGGGGGAACAAGATGCATCAAAGGTGTCCTTCGGAACTCTCTGCCGACTCCCCTTTGATGGACGCCCCAAGTATTGTGATGAGGATACCCCCCCTTTTTTCCCACACCAAGTTTAACTCATGTGGGATTAGGAATCGGGTTGACATCTGTGCTTACTCGGGAAGTTGTCACCATTCACGGTCCGAACTCTAAGACCATAAACTAATATTCTCATCTAGAACCGCGTTCAGCTCGATTACCATCCTCATGGGATACGTAGGAGTGCCCAGACCTCCTGTCTTTGGGTCCAGCTTGAGTTCAGCTAATTCGCCTCTCGGGTCCTGCCATTAGGACCCCGACTACAGGACCGCATGGCGTAGTGTAGGACTACGTCCTCATTCACGTCGGGTTTTCAATAGATGCACCACGCGCACCCCGTTCTGAGAGTTAGCCATCCTATTCCTTGTCCAGCATGACATTAAAAAAGCACCCTTCAGAACTAAGTATGGATTGATTCCCATCCTCATGGGATACGTAGGACCACCTGAATGTCTAGGATTCGGGTCTAGCCCCACCCCTTAGAGATCTCCTGATCTCCCGGTCACCTAGGCCACTTGGTCTATCCCTCTCCAGGAGGGGGATATGTAGGTATGATACAAGGTTTTGGGCACCATGCCCCCTTCTCCCAGGAACTCGCCATCTCTAGGTTACCCTCAAGTTGAGTCTCTTGACCCCTTGCAGTGGTTCACCCATGTGTTAAGAGTACTCTGGTCTAGGACCAAGAGTGTCAGATTCAACTTGATCAAGTTCCTTCCACTTGTCAAGCTTCGTGTTCCCCTCCATTCGGGCTTCCATCACCTTTCACACCCGGAGGGACCCCCAAGAACGTCCTGGATACAATGCCCAAGGGCTCTCCTACCGTTATGGTCCAACGCCCCCGAGGGTTTTGGACAACAAATTGATAAAATCCCAAGTTGCGAATACGGTCAGCGGTCGATGCTCATTTTTTTGTCCCCATTTCAGGCTAACGCGACAGGATGCTGTGTTGCAAACATGGTCAGCAGTAATCCTCTGTCGTCACGCCAGCCCCTTCAGTCCTCGAATGTTGGTTGCATGATTCACATCATTTTCCACCCCATCATGTCCAGGTGGAATCTCGACACTTTTGGCGCTATCCCTCGGTGCACCTTTGCATGTCAGGAGGACGAAGCCGCAATATGGCGTCCTTCGGGGCCCCCATGGTTCGAGCTCTAAGACCATAAACTAAGATCCATTCAGAACTATGTGTGGCTTGATTCCCATCCTCATGGGATACGTAGGATCGCCTGGATGCCCTGTCTTCGGGTACTGCCCATTTAGGGAGCCAGTCTCTCCCCCTGTTTCACCTCTTACCTCTATATAGGCCCCTCGGCCTCAGGTTTCCCTCTCCGAATGGCGTACAATTTGATGTGGGATCATGTCTCCATCAATTGTGTTTTATAACACTGCGCACATTTCCCGCTTAGCATCATCTCTGCTACGTCTGCACTGCATGACGATAAAATGCATGCTTGGTCCTATCATACGACCCTAAACTGTGACATTATCATCCTAGCCGCACGACGAAAAAACAGCACTGCATTGTGGTGACCTCGTTGTAGAGGACATCACGTTGGGTATTGGCCACGTGCCATGCCATTTGTCAACACCCATCATGGCTTGATCCTTATGGAGACATCACGGCCTACTATTCTAGGCATGTCTCTTCACAAAAAAAAACCATTCACCTTAAAGAACAAACAAGATTTATCAAATTCCGCTTCTTTTAGTGCAAGGGCCACGCCCGCACTCCCCTTTTCCCTGGCACTGGTATCTTACCGTGTCACCTTTCAGAACTACGTATGGCTTGATTCTCATCCTTATGAGATACGTAGGAGCGCCTGGGCACTTCCCCGCCGGCCCAGCCTAACCTCTGTGTTCGGTCCCTCGACTCAAGCATTTCCCCAGAGAATGCATGGTAAGTAGGGCTTAGGTCCTCCTTCACGTCGGGTTTTGATGCCATGCATCCCCTGCTCCCTTTACCCATTTATGGTCTAAGGTCCATCAACAACTACGTAAGGCTTGATTCTCATCCCTATGAGATACGTAGGAGCGCCCGGGCACTTCCCCGCGGGCCCAGCCTAACTTTCGCTTTCGTTCCCTTGACCAAAAACCTCTCCTAAGGGGGTCGGGCGGCGTGATATGGGAATATGTCCTCATTCGCGTCAGGTTGTTCAGCGCACCGCACACACCCCCTATTCCCATTCACGCCAGGTGTTTGAGTTTCTCCACCATGTGCCTCTTATGTCTCTTCTCATCCATGGTCCAAATTCTACGACCCTAAACTAAGATCTCCCCAAGGGAAAGGAATCTTCTCCCTATCTCTAATATGTTTCGTTGTCGTATTCAGATGTGTTTTGACAAAGAACCCAAAGTGTGGGACTTTCATACGGACATTCCCTTCGTCCCACGACCAAGCTTCGTGAGCTCGCTATTTGGATCCTTATCCTCTTCCACATCCAAAAGGACCCCCGGATGACATGGATACTGGGCTTAAGGGCTCTCCATGAATGCTGGACCTAAGGTTCCTTCAATCGTTTCTAGCCAACGTCCCTACAGATATTTGACAACATTTGTGACATGGTCCCGTGTTTCGAACATGGTCAACGGTCGACCCTCATTTGTCTGTCCCCATTCTAGGCTAACGCGACAGGATGCTGTGTTGCGAACATGGTCAATAGTTATCCTCCGTCATCACGCCGCCGTCATCGTGATCTGAATCTCGAGTGCCATGATTCACACGTTTCCACTTCCTCATGTTCAAGTGGAATTCCATCATACTCGGTTCTTTCTCTTCGCGCGTCTAGGTGCGCTAAATGATCGTGTTAGTTTCATTGGGCCGGTATTCACCGAGCGTCCCTTTTCCCTAACCTATCCCTTTCTGTGTCGGGAAACTCCCACCACTACTGCTTGTTTCCCACACTGAGCACGACTCACGTGGGCTTAGTAGTTTTGGCGGGATGTGTACCAACATGGTCAGGCTACTCCTCATCCTGCATGAAGTTAAAATGCGCTTCCAGAACTACGTATGGCTTGATTCCCATCCTCATGGGGTACGTAGGAATGCCTGGCCACTCTGCTTCGGGCCCATCCCAATCCTCACTCTTGGTCCCTCGACCTGAAGAGTTTCCTCCGGGGGTGTGTGGTATGATTTGGACTCCAAGTCCTCATTCACGTCAGTTTCATATCTACCACGCCACATGCTTCCATCCCTTTTATTCCACTTCCTATCGTATGATGTTAAACTACAGGAGTCTATGTGTCCTCAACGCATGACACTAAACTGCGGTTCTACCCTGAACATGTTCAGGATGCCCCAAGATCCCACTAGGAAGTGACAGGTCCCCTCACCAGAGAGGCCCTGTCCCAAAGAAGGAATGATCCATGATAAGACCGATGCGCCCATCTGGTGTGCTCCCACCACGGTGGTGTAACTACCTAAGTGTTGGATTCTGTTCGGACAGACCATCACTCCATATTCCATGCTTTGCGTGCCCCTTATTCGGACCCTCGTCCCCTTTCATGTCTCACAGGACCCCCTAACGGCCTGGTCTCATGCCGCATCGGCTCACCTACCGTCCTGGGACAACGTTCCGGAAGATGGGTCATGTCTGGAAGGACCCCCTAATAGTATGGATTTTTGACCTATGGTCCGCCAACTGTCCTGGGCCAACATCCCGAAGGATTGATCAACAAAATTTGTGACATGGTCCCGTGTTTCGAACATGGTCAACGGTCGACCCTCATTTGTTGTCCCCATTACAGGCTAACGCAGTAAGGGTACCGCTTCTCCTCCAAGGTTAACGGTTTTCCCTTATTGTCACGCCATCCCCACAGTGTTCCGAATCTTGGGTATCATGATTCACACTTCCCACTTTCATCTGTTTGGACCAATTTCAGCGCCCCTGGCATTTCCCCATTCATGCATAAGAGCACGCTGAAGAAACGGTAATTCGAATATCCTGAAAATTCCTTCCCTGACCAAACCTCCCCCGTCTTTCAAAAAATCCGGAATGGTAATCCGAATCCCGGACATCGGGCTCGACCCAGGTGGGCTTGGGATATTGTCGCCGAACGTCCCGCAAACATTGTAGGGATGTAACAAGGCAATTAAACAGTGGAAATCGTGCGCGCTACGGCATTCAAAACAAAGAAAAAAATTTGAAGCATGAAAGTACCAATAAAAGGTTTTTTGGTTTGTTACAATACTCGGGGGTCGACTCCCCCCATGGATGGGTTGACCCCGTCAAAAGAGCGTTGTAGTTATGCCACCCATTGGCTTGTGGCATCCAAGGCTTGCTGCCGCTGGCCTAGCTCCTGCTCCTCCTCAGCAGTGGCGGGGCACAGTTCGTCAGTCCTGGCTTTGGCCCTCTCTACGCCAGGTTGAACGACATCCATATCTCCAGAGGTCTGCATCATATGCTCTTCTGCCTCTTCCAGCTAGGCCTTCAACCGTGAGACCAGCTCAGATTGCGCATCAAGAGAGGCTGAAAGCTCGTCTGCTCGGGTCTGCATCTGTTGAACCTTGCCTTCAGCCTCCTGGAGCTTCTTGATACTGGTCGCCTTCCTCTACTGCCAGCCCACGCTGAGCCCACGATCATGCTCCCGGATCTTCTCAGCCATAAGATCTTGGATGAGTGCGTGAGGAAGTTGGGAATCCACTCCCCCAGCACACAGTTCGTGAAACAGCGAGCGAAGTCTATCCATTTCGGCCAGCCATTGCGCTTGGGGAGTGTCCTTGATAAAGCGCGTGATCAGCTTCCACGACCGGCGGCGGACTATGCTGTTGTCTTCCTCGTCGGAGGCTGTTTCGTCCCAGTCTACGCGATTGGCAGGCTCGTACGCGGGGTACGCCTGCAAGAAATCCTCGGCAGGATCAACATCCGGTGTTGAATCCAATACGACACCTGGTGCCGAAGCAGGCGTAACAAGACTGGGACCGACCGATTGATCCTCTTCCTCGGAGTCCACCTCAATGACTTCGGGTACGGCCCTGCTGGTGGTCCCACCAGTGATGATGTGCGTCGGAGCTTGAGGAGATGGGGGGACTATCACCACCATCACCGGCATGCCCCTAGGAGGGACGCCACCAGACATCCCGACCAGTCTTGCCGCAGCGGCCCACGCCAGTCGAAGAACTGTACTACAGAGAGGGAAAAACGTTAGTTGGCATGGTCTACATGTGACAACGAGGAGACCGGTAGAGGAGACTTACGGAGATCGACCTCCTAGCGCTTCTCTTGAGCCGGTATTGACGGGACCCCGAGGCGAGGCCCTCCCTATACTGTTGGAAGGTCTGGAGATTCCGGAGGAGCCACCTCGGGCGCTCTGGTCCCACCAGACGCGGAACTGGACGCAGCCATAGCCGCAGGTTCTGATGGTCCCGCATCATCACCCGCCAAGGAGCGAGAACGAGGCCTGCGAACAAGTTCCTCCTGCATGGCTCAAACATTGGTGAGAAGTCCATAGTGACCCAAGAACAGATTGTAAGGAAAGAAGTTCGGAATGCTACCTCGAGAGCCTCCGTGAAATCGTCGGATTCTGAGCCTCGGTCTCCAACCTCTCCCTCCTCCAACGGGCTCCCTCCTCCAGCCTCATCCTCCCGAGAGGAGTCCTCTGATTCCTCCGGCAAGGGGAAGCGCTCCCTCAGATCAGAAGCCGATAACTGTGGGGGGACCGTCTGATTCAACAGTACCCTCACCCGGTCTATCATTGGGTGAGGGACACCACTGGAGTGGACGTAATCCTCCAGCTCGTCCAGGTATTGTTCTGCCTCCGCTGGAGACACCATGAATCCAGCCCGGACTAGGCCGATGCCCGATAATTCCATCCTGAGGCGATTCAGGTGGGCCCATATCTCGGGTGGGCTGAGGAATTGCCGGTTGACATCCCAAATGTCCCAAGCTTCCAGGAAGACGGAATCCTCTGCCATGTCGATATGACGCAGGCGCTTCCCTGGAGCCTGAGTGGATATCCTATGAAATCCCCTCGGTGGCCGCCCCTCCGGATGACCCTGCTCTTCCGGAAACACCAGATCCACCGCTGCTGCCATACCCTCGGCCAGTGTAGGTCTCGCCGCCATGGCATCCCCGCTACCGTGAGCGGCCCTAGCTTCCCTCCGACCCTGACCTCGAGATAGAGGAGCCACACCGTCACTGACCCGGATAGTTGGTTGCTTCCGCATCTCCCCTGGGTAAGCAGCCTTCCAACTGATGGCGTACTCCTTCACCAATCCGAAAGCGGCAGTGGATGGAGGCAATGCAATCCACATCTTTCCATCTTCCCGTGTGAACATGAGCCACAACTGCCTCATCACACATGGGTGCTCCTCGTGACGCACCTCCCAGTAGACCTGCGGGGTCAGCCGCTGGAGGCACTGGAACTGCCTCGCAAACCGATGCGGGGTGTACGGTTCACAGAGCGGCTCATGATCTATTCGTGCCACCAAAACTCCACCTCAGAAGGCCAGGAGGTAAGCCCGATGTTCTTCTGTTCCCCATCCGCCATCAGTAAGCATCCCCATCGGCAATGGGAAGGGGTGGAAGTTGAACTCATCCGCCCTCCACACCCGATTCAGCACCATCGGAACGGCCAGTTTGAACGGGAAGCTCCCAACCGCGTTCAGGATGGAGGGGCGGAAGTTCGATCCTGGCGGCGAAATGGGGTTTGGATACTCGTAAATCCCCCTGATATGCGCTACGATCCACCCATACAGGAGGTGGAAGGGCCCGCATATCCTTGGCGGTTTCTTTCCCTCGCTAATATGCCGCAGCATTCTGTATAGTTTAGTGAGCATCGGAATCCCCAGATTGATCCGCTGCCCCATGGCCAACATCGACGCCATGATAAATGAGCTAGGCCGTACCCCCATGCTTGTATCTCTCACCGGCAGGATCCAACCACAGATGAGAGCCGCGATGAACGCCGCCAGCCTGACTATCGGCTGTTGTTCAGTGCTGACACTGAAACCCCAAGTCTTCCATTGGCTGTCCTCCAAGACCCGCCAATACGAGTGGCCCTTGCCCCGTTGGGCCGCCCTTGGACAAGTTCGAGGCCTCGGAGGGAACTCTCGATTCTATGGGAAATTCAGGAAGCATTTGAGCCACCTCCTAAAGTGTACATCCCTCACTGCCTCCTTGTCCTCTCCAGGGACAAGTGCCATCAGCGCCGACGCCAGTCGCGGCATTTGCTTTGTATCCTCCCACGCGCTGATGATGGGGAGGAACTCGTCATACATGGCCCCCAAGATCGGGACCCCATAAATCTGGTGGACATCCCACAGGATGATGCCCACCTCCTCGTGATGTAGGTGAAAAGTGTTGGTCCTAGATGACCATCTGCTCAGCAGCTCCGGCATCAGTTGCTTTGGTTGGTAAATGTGGAATTGGGAGGCCCATGCTACCTCATACAACCCCACTCTCCTCAGCTCGACCCCAAACTCCTCGCATGAGGCGCCTACCCAGTAGGCCCAGGCCCAGTCATCAGTAAAGTTTCCGCCCTAGCGCAGGTCCCACTCATCGGACCATCCCTTCTTCGAATCCTGCAAAGCCGCCTTCAGCATGGTACGGTACAGGGGAGGGGAAGTCTCCAGCTACAGTGGCTTCCCGTCAATGTCGTTCACATGGTTGTAGAGACAGTTAGTGGTAACGGGTTTGAAGTTCTCTTGTGTGTGACCATCGGCCGCACTGAACCATTGGTGCTGGCATGGTATGCTTCTGAACCAGCAAGCTGGTTCATCCCTACTCGCCTCAGGGAGAAAGACGTCATCCCTCAGCCCGAAGCCGTACAATGGCAGTTTCATGCACTGTGGATAATCCTTATGACCCTCCGATAGCAGATCTGTCAAAGGAGTGTGGTCTGCGTGGCTTCGGATCATCTCCCCCAGGCCTGGACAGTTGGCCATCTCATCCCGACGAGCAGCATCTGCAAGCACCCCCAATACAGCCTCTTGATGGGCCATTTTAACTCTGGCCCTTAGAAAATAATTTTTTTCAGCTGGATCACGAAGCTCGACCGCGAAGCTGAATCGCGAAGCCGGATCGCGAAGATCAGTCGCGAGACCAAGCCGCGAAGTCTAGCCAAGGCCGACAAGCAGAGGTTCTCTTGGCGCGGATGCGGAGTCGGAGACCCGCGGTTCGCCGCGAAGCTCGATTCGCGGAGGGCCGTCGCGGAGTACGCGGAGCTTCGTGAAGTCGAGAGCACAAAAAGACAAGGAAGGCACGTGAAGACAAAAGAGGTCGACCCCCCTATTTATAGGCGATGACCCCGGAGCATCGCGGCGCGCCTCACCCGCGCGGAGCATCGCGGCGCGTCCTGATCTATGGCCTCGGTCAGCACCGCGGGCACCCTTCGCGTAGCCGCATCACGAACCACCGACAATTTTGGCGATTTTCCCTCAGACTTCGACCCTTCACTTTCCGCAGCTCCAAGTATGAGGGGGGCATTTGTTGGCGCCAAAATATTGCATGAAAGGAAAGAACGGAAAAGAAGGTTGGCACGCTGCCTTGTGAAGCACCGCCGCGAAGCACCGCCGCGAAGGACCGATGCGAAGGACCGACGCGAAGGGCCTTGATCATCGCGGCCTCGCGAAGCTCTAGAGGTGGTAACCCTCTGCGAAGGCATTTGACGTTTGCGAGCCCACCGCGAAGCTCCAGAGGCGGTAACCCTCCGTGAACGCATTTGACGTTCGCGAGCCGCCGCGAAGCTCCAGAGGCGGTAACCCTCCGCGAACGCATTTGACGTTCACGAGCCGCCGCGAAGCTCTAGAGGCAGTAAGCCTCCGCGAACGCATTTGAAGTTCGCGAGCCACCGCAAAGCTCCAGAGGCGGTAAGCCTCCGCGAACACATTTGACGTTCGCGAGCCGCCGCGAAGCTCCAGAGGCAGTACCCTCCGCGGATGACGTTGACGTTCGCGAGCGCGCCGTGAAGCACCAGAGGCGGCGCGCGAGTTCTGCTTCGCGGCACCCCTTGCCTATAAATACTGGACTCCCCCTGAGTCCTGAGGATGGACAATCCGACCTTTCGGCTTCTCCTCTCCTGAATCGCGAAGCACTCTTTGCCTCGGGAATCATGAGCTCCGCGAGGTACTTATACTTCGCGAGACACCTCCGCTTTGTTTCGTTTTGAGCCCCTCTTCCGAGAGGGATGCCCTTCACGAAGCCCAAGGGCATTCGCGAAGGAAGGGGATTCCCAAGGGAACCCGGGTAGCCGCGGAGCGTTTATGCTTCGCGAAACACCCAACCCATGCTAGTGATCCCTATGCTAAGGCAGGATCGCTACACATCGCGAAGCACACTGCTTCGCAGGACCCTGCTTCGCGAGTCACCTCTTCTTCGCGAGGCAGTGCTCCGCGAACACTGTTCCACTTCGCGAAGCACCTTCCACTCACACCTATGCCCCATGCTAAGGCCAAGGCACTCCACTTCGCGAAGAACACTCCTTTGCTTAGCGATTCCTCTTCCCGTGCGACCCTCCAGGTTTTCACGATGTGATTTCGAAGTCCCATGGACAATACCACCCGTAGCATTGCTTCGCCTAATGATTCTTCACATAGGCACGCTAACGTCTATTGCTTCTTCGCATAGCCACGATAACGTGGACCCCTTGATGGTTCATTACACAACCCCCCTTAACCATGGCCTTACGGTACCTTCCCTTCCCCAAGGACCAGAGGGTACCGGTTATGTAAGTCCTAGGGGTGTGGAGTGAACCCCCTTCGTCCGAGCTGCAGGACGTTAAACTGCAAAGCACCACGTCCTCAACACATGATGTTAAACTGTGACCTGACCTCGTGCCTCTCACGAAGGGTCCCCATTGCTCGAACATTCTTTACACCACTCGTCTCCACAGGAATGGAATCACCCATCCACAAGGGATGATATCCTCCTTATTGGAGTGGCGTATGTTCATGGGAGAAGGGAGACCTTAGTTCCCCAACGGATGGCTGCACCTCTGCATCTCCGTACTTCCCCACTACCAAGGTCAGTGGAGGGCGTGATAGGGAACGAGGCACCTCCCATCATTGGACCAAGGTCCATCTTTCCCGCGCTTTGTCACACCATGGGCCTCCATCCTGGAGTAAGTCCCAGCACCATGGGCCGCCTAACGCGTAAGCCCCTCTTCGCTTCTCACAGACGCATCCTTCGCGACGTGATCATCAGTTCCTTGCAACCTCTTGTTTCTCACACCGAGCATGACTCACGTGGGCTTGGAGTGAGCACCGACCCTGACCCCCACCCATTGCGAACTACGATGACTTTGATCCATGTCAAGGCATGGTACGTAGGAAGCCTCCATGAGGTTCAAGCCACATTGCTCGGTCGTTCATTCACGTCGAGTTTCGCCCTCGTCCAGCATGGCGTTAAACTGTATGTCTCTGTCCCACATGACGTTAAACTGCACGCCCCGTCCCGCATGACGTTAAATTGCATGCCCCTCCCTTTGTCCTGCATGACATTAAACTGCACACCCATTCCCACCTGAACTACGAGGTCTTTGATCCATGTCAAGGCATGGTACGTAGGAAGCCTTCCAGAGGTTCAATCCCACTACTCATTGGACCAAGGTCCACTTTCACGTCGGTTCGCCGACAAAGCCCCATTTGAACTACGAGGTCTTTGATCCATGTCAAGGCGTGGTACGTAGGAAGCCTCCATGAGGTTCAAGCCCACCCATCATCCAATTCACATCAAGTTCTACCTACGTCCAGCACGACGTTGAACTGTAATTCCAGTCCGACGGCAAGCTGTTGTGACTAACCCGAACTACGAGGTCTTTGATCCATGTCAAGTCATGGTACGTAGGAAGCCTCTGCGAGGTTCAAACCCACCATATGGTCTTTCCAACCTCATTCACGTCGGTTCACCCCCATCCCGCATGACGTTGAACTCTATTCCCCACCCCGAACTACGAGGACTTTGATCCATGTCAAGGAATGGTACGTAGGAAGCCTCCCACAGGTTCAAGCCCATCTCTCATCGGACCAAGGTCCCTCATTTATGTCGGTTCGTCGACACCCACCGCCCGTCATTCATTCACGTCAGGGTTCACTATCGTCCCGCATGACCTTAAACTATATTCCATCAATCCTTTGAACTACGAGGACTTTGATCCATGTCAAGGCATGGTACGTAGGAAACCTTCCCAAGGTTCAAGCCCACCATTAGTAGACCCACGGGTCTACTTTCACATCGGTTCACCGATGAAACCCTTTGAACTACAGGGTATTTGATCCACATCAAGGCATGGTACATACGAAGCCTTCCAGAGGCTCAAGACCACCACTCATTGGACCAAGGTCCACCCTCATGTCGGTACGCTGACGATGCCCATCGGACCAAGGTCCACCCTCACGTCGGTACGCTGACGATGCCCATCGGACCAAGGTCCACCCTCACGTCGGTACGCTGACGATGCCCATCGGACCAAGGTCCACCCTCACGTCGGTACGCTGACGATGCCCATCAGACCAAGGTCCACCCTCACGTCGGTACGCTGACGATGCCCATCGGACCAAGGTCCACCCTCACGTCGGTACGCTGACGATGTCCATCGGACCAAGGTCCACCTTCACGTTGGTTCGCCGATGACATTCATCGGGCCAAGGTCCACCATCACGTTGGTTCGCCGACGACATTCATCGGGCCAAGGTCCACCTTCACGTCGGTTTACCGGCACCATCCTGAACTATGCAGACTTTGATTCCCTTCCACGGGGATACGTAGGAAGCCTCTTCAAGGTTCAAGCCCAACTTCACTGTCGCCCCTGCGATGGTCCCATTTCATTCCCCCTCTACTTCATTCATCCACCTACAGCCCATCCTGATTCTTTCCCGGACCGTCATATCCCGGTGAGACCAGGTCGGTACGCTCTTCTTCACAGCCGCCCATGGGCTGGCCCCGGTATCGACATCCCTTCAAGGAGAATCCCTCAATCCGATCTATCCTAGCTAATGCTCTGGTTGGGTTGATATGTCTCCTCTTGACGTTAAACTCACGGCATACCCTTTGTTAAACATGGGAAGCTGAGGAAAAACTTAGATATGTGTCTATGACATATAATTCTCCGCGCTCGATGTGGGATGCCTCGGGCTTCCACGCCCTCGAGAAGCCTTGTGACCAGGGATAACAGACGGACATGCCAGGTGCCCCAGCATCCAGACACGCTTCTGATTCCTCAACGTGACTACTCCCCCAACTGAAGGTTGCTGCCCTGACCGGACCCTTTGGAATGTCCCGACAGAAGCAGCGTAATTAACCGGCGTCCATGGAAACATGGCACTGGGAAGAGTTTCACGAACTACGTATTAAATCTATGAGGGAGACCCGGACTAGGTGACGAGTTCTGAGGAGGAATCCACAGGAGGAAGAACCGACATCCCATCATCCCGTTTCGATCAAGGAGCAGACGTCCCTGAATAAGGAGCGAATGTCGCCCGCCTTTGGAAAGCGAGAATGCGAGGCAACAAAGCGTCGCGCGTCCTCCTCCACGGAAGGAACGGATGTGCGCGCGCGCCCCGGCGAAAGCGTCAGAAACAATAATCATGAAGAACACATTTATAAATTATTTACTAGAACTCAAGCACCTAATGGAATTATTTGGAAAGAAAATAGATGGAAACACCTACCTTACGGGTGTGTGAATGTGATGAAACTCCATAGTAGGGAAGAAATAATCCTGATAGAAAAAAATACACTACCAAACATTAAAATAAACAACCCATATCAACCAACCCTGGCACTATGGTTTAGGAAAGATAGAACCAAGCTAATAGAGGATAATAAAATAATAGATAAGGGAAGAAAGATAAGAAAATTTACCAAAATTCAAGAGAAACATACCCAGAACCAAGGAAGAATCATAAAAGTAGGGAGGAGAACCAAGGGAAGAGTGGTTTGGGACCCCCTTCAAGCACCAAAAATTAGTGGTAATGGAGGAGGGTCAAATTGGGGTTAATATAAAAGAGGTAAAATTTATAAATTTATGTTTTTAAGAACCTAGAAATGTCACACAATTTGGTCACCTGGTTTACCAAATTGTGTGCCAACCATGAACACCCTACTAGAAGGAAACCCACCCTCACATGGTCTAGAAACATGATTTGAGAAAACATGTTCCTACCATGTAAACCATATCTAACAAAATTAAATATCCCCTTGAACACTTTCTATATGGTTTCCTCTAACTATGCACCAGTTTTCAAACACCCCAAGATGGTAGCACAATTACTCTTTTTCCTCAGATGGTTTGGGCCAAACTATTCATATACCATGCAATAAAATACATTTATGAAAAAAATGAACTAAAAATTCGCTTTGCATACACCAGCCACATGGTTTCTCTTAAAACTATGCACCCTAATCGTGCACACAACCTGTTTATAGTGCTAAAAATATACTAAAACCCCCCAAAATTTAGAAACATCCATTGAGAACTCAACCCAAACATCAACAAATATATCATGAAATAATAAAATAATAAAATAATAAAATAAATTAAAAATTAAGGTTGGGTTTGATGGACATGTTATGGAAAAGAAAACCAAATAATTGATATTTCATAAGAGGAAATATATTTATCTGTCTCTCCTCCACATGCCCCAAACCTTTGTAAAACTTTGTGACTAGAATTGGTTAACTATTTAGGATAGAGGATTATTATATTACCACTGATTTATTCTGATAGGGGATTCCTTTTTCAGAATAGTTGGTGTCTCAGTTTCGATACTACCAGTGATGACCTTCAACTTCCCTTTGTTATGATTTTTCATTACTTTTGAGGTTTATTAATCATAGATAAATCCCCTTTTACCAAAAAAATGGTTAATTTTTCATCCAAATTTTTATTTATAGCTTTAAAGCCTCTCTTGACCCTTCATATCAGTTCTCAGTCACTAAATGATCATAAATTTAGCTTCTTCTATGGATTACATGATTTCATTTCTATTTCCAATTTTTTTCTCAGAGTAAAAACCTATTTTTCCAGTGATGCTAAAATTGTATTATCACTTTTATATAATCAATAATTTTATTGATCACCTTATTATATTATTCAATATTTAGCTTTAAATTCACAAATTATTATGGATTTTCTTGAATATCAAGTTGATTATGTAATGTCCAGTGTTTTTGAACCCATTGAAAATTATAAGAGAGTTTGAAATTTTTATTTAGTGGAGGGGATGGAACTTAAACTAGTATTTGGAATGTAATTATAATAATTCAAACAATTTACTATATTTTTTTTTTGATGGGATCTAAGGCCTAATAGGTTTTCTCATGTGTCAGGTTGAGTTTCTAAAGCATCAACCTTCCAAAGATTGGTTTTTAGAAAGGAAAAGGTGGAAAATGGTTTGCACATGGTTATTGTAAATTGTGCACCTAAAAAATACATCCCTATGAGAGAATCACATGGTTTTACAAACTATATACCTGAAGCTACACAACCATGTGAAGGTTATGTATTATTTTGTAGAGGAAAACTGCACATCACACGTACAGTTTGTCTAATTTTGTTTCTAGTCCATGTGAGATATGGCTCCCTAATAGAGTGATCTGCATGGTAAACACATGTTTTTATAAACCAAAAATCCAAACTGTGCACCTCATTAAAAGGGGAAAATTACTAATTTTTTTCCTCAGACCTTAAAAGGGCTTTCACCCCTTTTCCACCATCATTTTTTCCAGTAGGTCCCTCACACGCTCCTCCTCTTCCTCCATATTCCATGGGTGGATTTCATTCATTAGTAGTCAAAATCATACACCATTCATCACATTCTAATCCTAGAAGTAATATTATGACTCATCTTTCCTCTTTTGTTAACTTCACTTCTCTCTTTTGATGCAATCATTATACGAGCTCATATACCCTATTTTTAAGGAATTTGATGATTATTCCTATTTTTCTTGTTTAAGACCGAATTAAATCCGGATAAAAGATGATTGAATCTCCCTTGGAATAAGTTGTATGGTTTAGTTGAATTTACCTTAATTTCTTGTCATTTGTAAACTATTGTCAATGTGTTGCACATTGGACTTCCCACACATTTCTCCTAAAACTTAAAATACCTTAAATTGAATACCTAGACCTCATTTAGACATTCTATAACACCCTAATTATTTTTTGGAGACCAAATACCCCATCTAGAACCACCACTTAATGTTATTTCATTTAAAATTATTATAATTATTGTTGTTTCCTTTTGTGTTAAATTACCCTTTGGGTGCATTGAGAGTTCCACTGGGAAGTGGGAGTAATAATTTTACTAAATGATGTATTAAATTTCCATATAATTTCTTGAGTTTAATCATGAGTAATTAATTAGATAATTTGCTTGAGTTTTGATATGGTTATATATCTTGAAATTAATCTTATCAAAAGTGAGATAATATATATAATCATGTAACATGTTAACTGGGTAGGATAATGCCCCTATTATATTTGGTCCTTTATGGTGGAATGTATAAGTATATGTAATTATTTATTATTAGAAATTAATTGATAAATATAATTATCAGGATGAATCGTATCCATTATGGCATGGGTAATTACCCTAGCCTATTATATACCTTTTTACATGTATAGTGTTAACTACTTATAGACAGTTCACTAGCCCCTCATTAATCATTACTTATTCTTGGATTTTTAATTGGAATGATTTAATTTTCATGGACTATGTTAATTATTAATTATGAATTGCTTACATATGATCTATATTATTCCCTGAGAAAACCTTGGGTTCCCAAGTAGGAACACCTCAGGAGGACTCATGGGCCAATTGAATTACACTACACCTTGAGCAATAATAGGTTCCTCTTTATGGTAAACCTTTATTAAGGGATCACAGGGAAAGTGGATTATCTTATACATGATTATCACTAATATGCCTCGGTTAGGGTTCTTAGACATGATGCTTCACATTCCCCCTTAGTATAGGATATTGGACATGGCATTTCACATCATTATCATATTACTTGGAGGTATTACCTAGGATTCTGCTTATGATCCTTATGTGTAATGATGTTGGACATGATATTTCACACCATATATTGGGATTTACAGACATGGTTCTTTGTATCCCCTATTAATATTCTTGGTCTTGAACCCAAATTTAAATAATGAGACATATTATTATTATTATTATATATGGATTCCTTAATATTACACCCTGAGTCATAGTTGATACTTTTATATATCTGTATATAAATGTTTACATATATTCTTATATATAGTTGATGGCATATTGAGATATATTCCATATTAGGACGAAGCAGGTATGGTCGACCAGGTGTTCCTGAGGAACCTGATTTGATTTTATTACATTTATTTATTTACTGCTTATTTATTATACTTTCTCACTAATTTATTTTATATTCACAAACTATATTACATTAGACATCATTGGTGGTGTCCTACTAAGTACATATAACACCCTATTCAGACCACTTTTTGGTACCTAAAATAACCACATGGTTTCAGGATTAGGATCATGACTTGTTCTTACTCGCTTCCTTACTATTACTCCTTATGGATTGGGACATGACATATATTTAGGGGCAAGCATATACTCGAGCTGCCTTTAGGGGATGGAGTCTTTTATTTTCTTATTATTTGTATGTCTAGTCCTATTGTATTTACCTTTTTTATGTTTATTATTGCACATTATACCATGTTTATGAATGGTTATTGATTTATTTATTATCGATTGTCAATTATATTACCTTCAATTGTTTATATTGTTATTTATTTGTATGTTGTATTTATTATTGATCCATAGGGTATATTCCCCCAGCATACCATCATTAGACCCTCGTTACTAGCCGGTATCCTCTAGCGTATAGGTAGGAATGCTTGAGGTCATGTGACTAACTAACATGGGTCACCATTTTAGTGGATCCCAGTTCAGGATATTATAAGTGGTATTAGAGCTTATTTTCCTTCTATATTAATATTTTAGAATGGTATAAAAGAGACTAAGAATATTTCATCACTTGGTAAATAGCTTGTGGTTGGGTCCAGCCAACCCACACATGGGGGTAAGATCAAGTTTCTAAGGATGGGATTATTGTTCATTTTGTTGTTATTACTGTTGATTATTATTTCACCTTGATTGATTGATGTACTTTTCTGATGCTTACTGATTATGGGATTTATTATATTTTACCCTTAACCCTATATGGTAAGGAATTATTGTTCATGCATTATTATAGGAACCTAGATATTTAAATTTCATAAATATTCCATTCCTTGTTTATTTCATTACATACATTACCTGGTGAATATGATTTGTGCCTAGAATGTCATGCTTAAACTATTATTATGGTTCTTACAAGAATAATGGGGGAAATAATTTATTATTAAATTTTTTTCATCAATATAAATGGTGTTTTTCCCACATAGCTTGGTGGTGGATCCTTATTTAACTAATTATGACATGTTTGAGCCATGGACCATTAGTTTCATGTTCTGAAACATTTATGGTTATGATTAAATGGGTTCTAATAACAATTTATAAAGCGTGTTTTCCTTTATAAATTTGGAAGGCTAACCCATATAATCAAACCATCATATATGGACTTATTATATTCTGAGATAGAATGTGAAAACATGGTTGTATTTTCATAGAGTACCAATTGTGATTTTTAAAGTCTTGTATATTTATTATTTTGGAATGGTGACTCATATGATTGAACCATGGTATAAATATATATGTAAAGGATTTTACTTTTATGTTTTGGGCATGATGACCCATATGACTAAATTTCTAAATGCACAAATGGATCCAATTAGGTCACCTAAATTCACAATTGAATCCAAGTGGGTTAGTTCAGTCCTTTTTTATGAGATAAAATTGGTAAGGGTGTGTTAGATCTTTAATAAAATAACTATTATTGGGTTTCACTTAGATGGACCAAGTTTGGAATGACAGTACCCTCATAGGTCACATTTACATCTTCAAATGTTTAGTAATTAACCTATGGGAGTATGCTTATGATAAATATGGTATTGTCATTTAAGGTGTTAGAATCCACTTATACAAGTTATGTATAAATTTATGGTGAGATATTACTAGATTGATACCTTTCAAATAATAGAAACCTTGGGTTTCTTTTTAAAAACCATTTTATGTGAGGCTTTAGTTAATTAAATTGTCAATTACAACCTAAACAGTGTTTTCCTCTATAGTTTAGAATTAAAATTTTCTTTAACTAATCTAGTTGTGATAATTTCATGGTTAAATAAATAATGATTTTATTTTTAAAAGTAAATAATGAAATAATTTTCCAATTATGCTTCATGGTGTCGTCTAAATAAAATTCTTATTACTATTAAATTTTATAACTGGTTCATTATATCCTCTACACATGAGATACTTTAAATGTTTTTATAATTGATCATCGATTAAATTATATAAACTTGAAACCTTAATATGGTGTTCTTAGTTTCCACCCTTGAGTAAGGGTAGTTTAAAAATCATTACCTTATATGGAAATGGGTATTTTTTCCATAGTTCTCTATTGACCTTTTCTTTTATAGTGATCTTAGAGGTTGAGTGAGTAAGCCTAGTGACCTTTTAATAATGACTAATTTGTAGGATAAAAATTTTATATTTCAATAAGGGGCTATCCAAATGTTGTTAGATAACTCATAAATAAAAACATTGATAATTTTTATACTTGGGGTGTCATTCAGGCACTGGTTTTCTTGAGTACAACTTTTAGTGATGAACAAACACCCTTGAGTATACAGTTGGTCATTCAGTAAGCTAAGTCTTTTGAAGGATCTGAGCATTGTTTAATGCTCTAGTTTAGTAGGATAGACATAACTCAGGCATGGTCATCTGTTTTGATGGTCATATGACCTTTCTACTTTTATATTGGAGTAACAATTTAGAGTCATCATCCTGTTAATAGTCGTATGGATAACACAACTTTGTGTTTCCCCATGTGTATGCTATCACATTATAGGAATACATATAACCTATTTTCATTATTTTTATATCATTATAACATGTGTTATTACACATGGTGCTCATTGAGTTAAGAAGTGATGTGTTAAAACCCATGCATTTTGAGATATAAGGTTTCATAATATTCTAAAAATTGTGGTTTATTGATTTCTTGGAAAGATTCATCAGTACCTAAAGTCTATATTCATAGGTCATCATTGAAGTAGAGTGACTTGAGAATTTAGATCTTTTTTCAAGGAGAAAGTTTCATTTTGTAGAATCAAGATGATAATCAAGAGCTAAGTTGTCCCATTGATTCAGGACGACATTGTAAAAAGGATCGAGTGAAATAAAATTACCAATCAAGATTATTTATGGATTTTATTCCAAATACTAATAACATCCATGAAAATAACTCGATATGAACATCACACATACATCTAAGAATGAACCTATTTTAGCATGCTTATAAGCGCCTAGTTCCTCTCTTCTCATGTTAATTATTTGTGTAAGCATGTAGTCCATATCTAGGAGTTTCATTTAGTGGTGAGGGAGTGTGTTCCATGGGATTAATTCATATTTTTAGTTAAATTATGCCTAGAATACTCATAGGGAGTATATTTCATCAATTGTAAAGAGAGTTTCCTTCCAAGAAGAGAGAATGTGACTGTAAATGACCATTTTGGAATGGTCAGAATGGATTTTGGAATCCATGAGGCTAGTAAGTTCTATTTTTATAGTCCTTGAGATAATTCTCAATCTAAAAACCCAGTTATGGGTTTATATGGGTATTGAACACTATATTCAAGATCAGCGTGCATGAAAAAACCAAAAAAATAAATATTTTTGTAATATTTTTGTGCTTATAAGGCTGCACGATGGTGAGGTTTTTAGTTGAGTGCTAAAACATTTAAGAACATTGAGATTTAGGGTTAATAATTAGTAGTTAATCCTGAATGATTATGAATACCTTTATATTTAAGTCTATGTGATTGATAATTTAGATACTATGTCATCTATTAATATATATGCATCTTAAATAGGTTGGTCTAGAGTGGATCGATTTTGACCCATAGTTGGACCTGGCACACATCATCGGGAGATGTAGTTCTGGGATTTAGTTTATGGCAAGTATAGCCTATTTTTATTGATCATGGATTGATAGATCTATACATGTATATCAATGGTATTTATCATTATCAACTTAGTGTACTCCCTATTTAGAGATGATCATGCCCAACACCTTAACATTATCCAAAGTACACTGAGAGATAATTGTTTATACACTGAGCTAAAGAAATAAATAAATTCCTTTTTAAGTTGATTGATAGAATCCATGGGGTTTAAACTCGTATATCAGTATAAAGAACTCAATATGGTTTAAATGACACAATAGACTATTAGTGTTGACCCTAGTGTGTAACCGATCATTGAATGGTCATTTTGGAATTTGGATGCCTTTGGATAAATGGAATTATATACAGTTTCATTTTTTAGTGAATGATTTGTACAATTCCATATACAAACTTTGGTGAGTATGCTCTAATTGATCTTGGTGTGCCTTTATTATAGGCATTGGAATCTAGTTTTGATAATGTATCAGATCTTGAAGCCAGGATTTTCAAAGGTAGTAGGCCAGAAGTGGCTTGACTTGTGTTCTATTGTTTGGATGAATTTTGTCAGGTGAGGAGCCATGTTAGGAATGTTGAAAGAGGATAGGAGTGTAGTGCAAGGGTTATCTGGGTAATTTCAAGGAAAATTAGGCACGACCAACTAAGCTTGATCTATTGAGATTTGAGCATTTTGAGCTAAATAGGGACTAAGATAAGAGTCCTCACATGAGACTGGGTGTCCTGAGCAAATAATAATTCCAGAAGCATCGTTGGGATGCTATGTCTATGTTTTAATAAACTGTTACGATAGTTGTAGTACCATGGATTAGAATTGTCCATGAAAAGTTGGAGCATGTGGTGGGGAGCACCATAGACTGGATGAAGAAAGTGATGAAGATGTGATCATGTAATGGGTTACATGATATCTGGTATACTCTATCTTGATGTTTTATTTTTTTAATATGAGAATTAGATCTAGTTTTGTAGGTTTATGTATCATGTGATAGAAGTGATTCTTTCGGGATCATTGGGTACTTAAAACCCAACACGACCTTTTTAACATAAATTTTACAACCCAGGTAGGTTGTTTGATGATTCTTTTTTACCCAAGGATTATTATTTATGATAATTTATATGGTGGGAGGTTGTAATATCTAGTTCTTTTGAGCTGGTTGAAAATTATATGAGAGTTTTAACATTTAATTTAGTTTATAGTAATAATCTTAAACTGAGACTCGAAACATAATTATGATAGTTGGAACACTTTAAAGTATTGTTTTTAGATGATTTTTAAGGCCCAAGAGGATCCTTGAGTGTCCGATTGAGTTTCAAAAGCACCAGGCTTCTAAAGATGAGTTTTTTGAAAGGAAAAGGGGGGATCACTGTTTTCACATGGTTAGTGAAAACTTTGCACATAAACCATGCAACCCTGTGAGGGTGTCACACTATTTTTTAAACTATGTTCTTGTGGACCCATGTTCACACAAAGGTTATTCTGAAAATTGAAAAGGATAACTGAATTAATTTATCCTAGTTTGTCTAATAATGTTTCTATCCCATGAAGGGTGTGGCTACTTGATAGAGTGAGCCGCATGGTTTGCGCATGGTTTGCCTAACTGTTTATTCTAACCAAGTTCCTCATAAAAATAGTAAAATTACTTATTTTTTCCTCTGAACCTTAAAGGGTTTTCACCCATTTTCCACCCTCATTTTTTTCAGTAGACCCCTCGTGCACTCCTCTTATTCCTCCCTCTTTCATGGGTGGATTTCCTTCATTATTTTTCTGAATCGGATGTTGTTCATCATGTTGGAATCCTAGAGGTAAGACTATAAATCCTCTTTATTATTTTTTTAGTTTCACTTATCTCTTTTTATGCAATCATTTTGTGATCTCATATACCCTATTTTTAATGCATTTTATGACTCTTCCAATTTATCTCATTTTGGCTAGAATTAAAGCCTGATAATGGATGAGTGAATACACCTTGGTACATGGTATGTGTTCTAGTTGATTTTCCCTTGAGATTTTGTCATTTATAAATTGTTGTAGATGTTTTTCATGCCTTACTTCTCGTGTGTTACTCCTAAGATATGAAATATATTAAATAAAATACCTAGGACTTATTTAGACACACTATGACACCCTCACAAATGGTTAGAGGTCGACGACCCCAACCCAAACCACTACATAAGTTGATTTTGGATAAAATTATTATAATGATCATTATTTAATTTTGTATTGAATCGCCCCTTAGGTGCATTGAGCTCACCAATGGGAAGTGGGAGAAGTAATTTTGTTAAATGAAGTATTAAATTTCAGTAGAATTTAATAAGTTAAATCATGAGAAAATTATTAGATAAGTTGGATGAATTTCTATATGTTTATATACCTTGAAATTACTCTTATCAGTTATAAGTGAGATAATATATATAATAGTGTATCTTATTAAATGGGTAGGATATTTTCCCCAATATATTTCGTCCTTTTTATGCTTGAATATTATAATGGTCTGACTAAAATGAATAACGGAATTATAGTGTGGCATTTATAAGTATATATACGCTTTCATTATTAAAAATTAATTGACAAATGGAATGATCATGATAAATAGTATCCATTCCGACATGGGTAATTCCCCTAGCCTATTATATACATTTTTATGTGTATAGTACTAATTTCTTATGTAAAGTTCACTTTAACCATCATTACTTCTTACTTAGTCTTGGATTGTGAATTGGAATGGTTTAATTATCATGTAGTATGTTAATTATTAAATGTGAATGTCCTACACATAAACTACACTATGCCTTGAGCGGGCCTTAGGTTCCTGAGTAGAAACACCTCGAATGGGATCATGGGTCAATTGAACTAAATTGTGCCTTAAGTGATACCAAGTTTCTCCTTATAGAATTACTTAGTTAAGGGATCATAGGGAAAGTGGATTATCTTATACAAGATTATTACTGAGAGGCCTCAGTTAGGTTTTTTGGGCATGATGCATTACATTCTCCCTTGGTCTAGGATGTTGGACATAGAATTTTACATCATTATCTGATTTCATGGAGGTACTAGATGGTATTTTTAAGAACCTGAGTTTTTAGAACAGGTCAAAATCTCGACCCTATTTGAATTTTTGACCTATTTCTAAGAAAACTGGGAAAATTTTGGGAAGTTCTGAAAATTTCTATATTACACTCTGTGTACTCAAAATTACACGCCATGTATGGGTTAGTCATGTACCATTTGTATGATCACTGAGTATATGTCATGTGATTACTATGTGAGAATTACCTACTACATGGCAAGTAGTGTTGCTTGACACGCCGGGTATTTTTTCTTCCACATACCGGCTGAGTACTAGTCATGTGTCGACCCATGTGGCGCATCCAAGCCATGTGGATACCTCCTCTTAAGTAGTAGTATGGAAAAGGATACTACACAACATTTAGTTCTTTATAAAAACCGTGTATTTTTATTTTTATTCCCTTATATAAAAGAGTGTTGCATCTTATTTCAGAAAACACATTCTTCTTTCCCAACTTCGGAATAGGTCCATTCCAAAATTGCAAAGAAAGTTTCCTACCCTAGAATCATCATCTGATGTCCATCCTTCAATTCTTCAGTATTTGTAGGATCGCATTGTAAAGACTAAACTCACACACCCTTTTTGGTTTCATTTTCGGTGCCTCACACACTATAAATTCCATCCGAGCAGAGTTGTTGGGATTTGACACAAATATAGATCTACAAAGATCGTATTTGAATTAGAGATAGATATTGGATGTTCCTATGTCTACAAGTATTAGGTATGTGGTGCATACCATATTTTGTGTTTTTATAGACTTTTTGGTGATGTGGCCATTGGTGCATATTTGTGTATTTTGAGCAAGACCCTATTTTATCTAGTATTTCATATTAAATTGCTTATCAGACATATGAGATTCTTTTGGGTATGCCCTTTTACATGTTTTTTAGAGGGTTCAGTCAGGGGTTCATTGCTCAATTAGGGAATTTAGGTCAGGTATGCCAAAATGCGTTAAAATGAATTAAGTGTATTAAACTGTTGAGTTCATTTTGTTAAGTGAGGATATGATTTTTTAGAGGTTTTTGAGACCTTGGTGCTGGTATGGGATAGCACATAGCTAGTGAAATTCAACTGTATAGTTTGTTTTTTCTATTTCAAGTATTTCTTTGGATTATATATGTGTGATATGTGATATTGCATATGCTGGAACCTTCGGGTTGTGTTGGGCATGGCCTGGGTATTGTTGAGTGATGTTGATTACAGGTTGGCCTTGGCCCAGGTTACATTGGGTGGTTCTGACCATGGGAATGGGTGTCACAGACGTCGGCTTGAGGCAGTGCAACTGTCAATTTGGGCATGGCCTGGGTTACTTGGATGGAGAGGCCATCAGACTTGAGTGACACGGTCCCAGGGGTATGAGGTATCAGTGATGTTGTGGATTGGGAATTATTTTGGTTATTACCGCTCACCCAGAACTTTGAGTAGTGTGCACACAAAGAGACTCCATGATGAGGTGGTTTTGACCACTCATGTGGGTAGAGGCCCCCGTTAGTTGTGGTTTAATTACTATTGGTTTGGGGGTGCTTTCGGTAGGAAGCCACGTGGAAGGTGAGAAGCCTTCAGAGGATAATGATGAAACTATCAGGTTGGGGTTAAGGCTCACTGTGATTGAGGTCATGGGCCGGGACTCTTTACTTGAGGGTAGATATTGTTGTTCCTCCAAGTACATTATTTGAGGGCAGACATCACTGTCCCTCTTGTTACTTATTTGAGGATAGGTATCATTGTTCCTCCAAGTTGCTTATGTTTTTACTTCTATTCAGAAAGTAAATACTTGAGACATGATGTGTCAGGAGGCACATGGTGCCGAGTTATATGACAGAGACTCCGGCATTGGCTGAAGCAGGTACACTCCATGGTGGCTACTGAGCACCAGTGGAGTTTTTGTTTATTTGTGCATCTTACATTTTACTATTTTCATTATAAATGCATGTCTTCTTAAACACTTATATTAGGTATGCATCATTGGGTGGTATCCTACTAAGATTCGTCTCACACCCTACATGGGCCCTTCAGGACGCATGTAGACTTTATGAATTTGCATATAGGAAAGAAACCAGCTTTAGGAGCTGGACTATTTTAGTTGTCTCATGGAGATGGTAGGGACCTTGAGGTCTTTCCTAGCTGGATTTTACTTTGTTTTTCTTTCTTTCATGTACCAGTATTCTTACCTTATTTATTTCATCTACTATTGGTTAGTCATTGGTGCCCTTTTATATACTGACTTGATATGGATGCATGATTTGTCTATTCTAGTAGTTGATACAAGTGGTTCAGTATGTTGTTGTGTTTACATTCTGCTGATGTTATTTATATTTATTGCTTTCGTTGTTTATTTCTATTGATTGTGCTTCCGCTATGCGGGTCTGGTTCGAGTCTGTAGATTCTTCTAATTTTATATTATGCACGAAATAGTTCCATTATTATCCTCCAAGAGGGTATATCCTCCCCACTATATCTATAATACCCTCGCTGCTAGTCAGAAGCCTTTGGCATTTGGCGAGGTGCGCCTAAGGTAGTAATATCTGACCTGTTTAGCATTATTTGGGTGGCTGATCGGGTTCAGGACATTACAAAGTGGTATCATAGGGTGGTTCTTGATAGGTATTTAGTAGCAGTTGTTTGAAGGCTACTAATGAGATTGAGACTTCTCTTTTTTTTATTTCTATTGGTTTTACTATTTTTGATGTGGTGGACTGGAGATAGGTTGTTACTAGAACTGGGTTTCTAGCTTATTCTTAGGTGCCTGCAACCCTAGGTACGAGGGGTGAACCAAGTTTCCATGAGTGAGAATTACTATTTTCTTTTTTCTTAGATTATAGTTTATATGATTTCCATCTCGGTGGCTTACTTGGTGTGTGATGTTATTGATTGTGATATGTAACCCTTGACCTAGTGCGGTAAGGGAGAATTGGTCCTTGGCTCGGTATGGTAAGGCTATATTGTTTGGATTTTGATAGGCATGTTTTTAGGTTATTTCAATTTCATAACTGTATGTATGCTTTGCGAAGTGATAATTCCATGTGAATAATATCAAATGTCAGGCTGTGAATGATTTTGAATTGTGATAGGTGAAATTCCTGATAAAATTTCTATTTGATTACAATATAATATTCCATGCTTATATATATTTGTAAAATTGAATGTGGAAGGGTATTTGGGTCTGACTCTTGTATAATCAGGTAGGTACTCTGTTTAAAGTGATTTTCATCACCAGGATTGGGTGACTAGGTTGTCGGTTTGAGGCAATGTTGGTTGTCAGGACAAGAATGACCTGAGGTACTAGTGATACTTGGTGCTATTGAGGGTGCGTAAGAAGGCCATGAGGCCAGGATTCCATGGGCATGGTTGTGGTGGGGGTGAGTAAGGGTGGTAGTTATGCACTTCTTTTAACTGCTTTTCTTATCTATGTTATTTATATATTGTTATATATGTGGGTTTTCTGGCCATTTATAGTATTCAGTGGGTTCTTCCTAGACGGCTTGATGGAGCATCAGGCGGGTGACGGTAAAGTGTTTTAGGACCATGATCGGGTTCAAAACCTTGAGGGGTAGGTAGAGCATGAGCCATAGGTATTGGATCATGGAATGGATCTAGTTCAAGATCTAGTTCTAGTGGAGCAGAAACTGTGTTTGGTAGCATTCGGGTCGTGGCTCGACAAGCAACTTTGATCTAGCTTGGTATGTGTTTTTCAGGGGATTGACAGAGGTGCACAGGGTACAGAGTCATCTATGGAATATCTAATGTGGGAGTTCCAATCGCAAAACTCACCACTTTCTCATGGTGGGGGTGTACCACAAGCGGATAAGAACTAGATAGAGAGCATGCAGATAATCTTCGAGTAGCTCGAGACACCTCCAGGGAGGAGGGTCAAGCTGGATACCTACATGTTGTGAGGATTGGAAAAGCGTTGGTGGGATGTGCAGGTTTAGGCTCGTAGACACGAAGTAATGGCATGGAAGGACTTTGAGGACATCACTTTTACCTAGAGACATTGAGGGCGGGGAGAGATCGAGATTTCTTGAGCCTTCAGCAGGGATACATGTCCTACATGGACTATTAATCTTCTTTCACTAAACTGTCTCACTTTGTACCTGGTATGGTAAGAAATGACTCAGAAAGGGTGAGGTGCTTCGAGGATGGCTTCAACACGCCATTCAGATCTAGGTAAATATATTTAGGATGGGTTCTTTCTTAGAGGTGTTGAATCAGGCACTCATAGTGGAGGGAAACCGGAGGGATAGGCCCCTAGTTGGCTAGGCAATAGCTTCATGTGATGGTCCGGATAATAGGAAGCAAAGATGGGATGAGTTCTAGTAGGTCAGTTAGGCCAAGGAGTTAGCTAGACTATCTCATGACAGTTCTTCAGTGGTTTTCTTTCAGTGTAGATAGCCAAGGTATGTTCGGACTTAGTGTGATATGCCTCCAAAGGAGTTCTAGGCATGTGGACAGGTCATGCATTTCGAGAGGTTTTGCAGGCATCCTTCTCAGACAACCGGTAGGTAAGGACCAGGATAGTTGGTGGAATCTGGAGTTGGTTCAGGTTCGGTACCAGGTGATAGTAACAGAGGTTCAACTACACACGGAGGACATGATAGAGACAGTACGACCCATATAAGGGGTTAGTGGCCGGTGATTAGAGAAGCATTGTAGGGAGGTCAGGCATCAGGTAGTCATACTTCAGGTTAGGTGTATTCCATGGAGCTACTAGGGGCTGGGAAATCTGGTGATCAGAAGACATTTAGAGGTACACTGAGGGTGTTTCCATGATCTGTTTTGTTTTTACTTGTTTTGGGCTGGCTTGTTGGGGAATGTCCGCTTTGAGTGCATGAGGTGCACATGATATATATGGACTGGCCAGATTCTTCCAGTGGGATTGCCGCCATATCGGGTATATGATATATTTATATATATGTATGAGATTCATAGCATTAGGTACATTGATGATACGGGTTACATGAGGTGTTAGGCACCAAGTTTGTTTTGAGCATCCATGGGATGCAGGACCTTGTGGATGTGGGCATCGATGTAGTGTGGGATACGTTGGGGTGTCGAAAATGACACAGGATCACAATGAGGCACAGGGGTGACGATGTGTCATGAGAGGACCATGAGTCCTGAAACAGGTTAGTGAACCTTTTCTTTGTTGAGATTTTTAGTGTTGAGACCAAGTTAGGCAATTCCTAAGGTGGGGAACCCCTTGAGGAATTTATCCCTAACCTTTGAGACAGGGGTATTCTAGGTTACTTTAGTAGGGGTGGTATGTTTGGTTCCATATCTAGGTTTCATTTGATAGGTCGGAGAAGATATATGTTAAGGTGGGGAGATTTTAAGAACCCATTTTTTTGGAATAGGTCAAAATCCCAACCTTGTTTGAATTTTTGACTAGTTTCTAAGAAATTTGGACAAATCTGGGAAGTTCTAGAAATTTCCATATTACACGCCATGTACTCCAAAGTACACATCGTGTATGGGTTGGGCATGTACCATCCACGTGCTCGCTGAGTACAAGTCTTGTGATGACCATGTGAGAATTTCCTAATACACGGCGTGTAGTGTTTCTTTTACACCATGTATTTTTCCTTCTACATACTAGTTGAGTCTTAGTCGTGTGTTAACCCGTGTGGTGCATCCAAGCCGTGTGGCTACCTTTGTTTAAGTTGGAGTACGAAAAAGGATACTACATGGTGTGTAGTACTTTATACATGCCATGTATTTTTATTTTTATTCCCTTAAATGAAAGAGCATTGCGCCTTATTTCAGAAAATGCCTTCTTCTTCCCCAACATTGGAATAGGTTCATTCCAAAATTATGAAGAATGTTTCCTACCCTAGAATCATCATCTGATGTCCATTATTCAATATGTCGGTGGTTTTGGGATCGCATCGGAAAGGCTAAACCCATGCACCCTTTTTGTTCCAGTTTCATTGCCTCACACACCGCAAGTTCCATCCAAAAAGAATTTTGAAGATTTGATAGAAACATAGATATAAGAAGATCAGCTTTAAATCGGAGCTCGATATCAGATATGCCTACGTCTATGAGTCTTAGGTAGGTGGTTCATACCTTATTTCATGTTTTCATGGACTTTTGGGTGATGCGGCCTTTGGTTTGTATTTGGGTATTTTGAGTGAGACCCTATTTTATCTTCTATTTCATATTAAATTACTTATTAGATGTATGGTATGCCTTTGGGTATGCCCTTTTACCTATTTTGCTTGAGGAGGGCTGGGAGAGGGGTCGTTTCTCAATTGGGGCATTTTGGATGGGTATTCCAAAATGTGTTAAAATTAGTTATTTTGATTAAACTGTTGAGTTCATTTTTTTTAAGTGATAATATGATTTGTTAGAGGCTTCCAAGACCTTGGTGCCGGTATGGGACAACACATAGCTAGTTCAATTCAACTGTTTAGTTTGTTTATCCTATTTCAAGTGTTTATTTTGATTATATATATGTGATGTGTGATATTGCATATGTCGGAACCTTCAGGTTGTGATGGGTATGGCCTGGGTATTGTTGATTGATGTTGATTACAGGTTGGGCTTGGCCCAGGTTACATTTGGTGGTACTGATCATAGGATTGGGCATCATAGATGTCGAATTGAAGTAGTGTGACTATCAGGTTGGGCATGGCTTGGGTTAATTGGATGGAAATTCCATCAGAATTGAGCGATATGGTTATATGGGAACGAGGTGTCAGAGATGTTGTGTCTTGAGAATTATTTTGGTGATTTCCACTCACCCGGAACTTTGAGTAGTGTGCACACGGAGAGGATTAGTGATGAGGTGGTTTTGATCACTCATGTGGGTAGAGGCCCCTATTAGTTGTGGTTTAGGTACTATTATTTTGGGGGTTCTTTCTGTAGGAATCCACGTTGAAGGTGAGGAGCCTTCAAGAGATAGCGATGAGACTATTAGGTTAGGGGCTAAGTCTCTCCATGATTTATGTTGTGGGTCAGGACTCTTTAATTCAGGGTAGATATCATTGTTCCTCTGGGTACTTTATTTAAGGTTAGACATCACTTTCCCTCCAATTACTTATTTTAGGACAAGAATAACTTTTCCTTCAAGTTACTTCTATTTGTACGTGCCTTTGGAACGTCGGTACTTGAAACACAAGGTGTCAGGAGGCACCTGGTGTCGGGATACATGACAGAGACTCCAGCATTGGCCAAAGTAGGTGACACTCCATGGTGGTTGTTGAGCACTAGTGGAGTCTGTGTTTATTTTTTCATTTAATTGTTTACTATTTTCCTTATAAATTCATGCCTAATTGAACACTTATATTAGGTATGCACCATTGGGTGGTATCCTACTGACATTCATCTCACACCCTGCACAGGCCCTTCAGGACGCATATAGACTTTATGGATTTACGTGAAGGAAAGATACCAGCTTCAAGATATGGACTATTTTAGCTATCACATGGAGATGGTAGGGACTTTGAGATCTTTCCTAGATGGATTTTACTTTTTTGTGTCTTATTTCCTGTACCAGCATGCTTACCTTGTTTATTGTAGATATTGTTGGTTTGACATTGGCACCCTTTTATATACTGAATTTATATGGATGCATGATTTGTCTATTCTAGTAGTTGTTACAAGTGGTTCATCATACTGTTGTGTTTACATTTCACTATTTTGGTTTATATTTATTACTTCTGTTGTTTATTTCTATTGGTTTTCATTCCTCTATGCGGGTCTGGTTCGAGTCTCTAGAGTCTTCTAATTTTATATTATGCTCAGACCAATTCCATTATTATCCTCCGAGAGGGTATAGACTCCCCACTATACCTATAAGACCCTCTCTTCTAGTTGGTATCCTTTGGCATTTGGGAAGGTGAGCCTAAGGTAGTAACAACTAACCCGTTTAGCACTGTTCGGGTGGCTGATTGGGTCTGGGACGTTATAATATTTTTCTTATGAGCCTTGTGTGGAGTAATGTTTGACATGACATTTCACAACATTTACTAGTACTAACAATCATGGTGCTCTATATTCCCTATTCAAATACTTGGTCTTATAACCATATTTAAATAATTAGACTTATATTATTATTATTATTATTATTATTATTATTATTATAGGGATAGTCTGGTCTTACACCATGGGCCTTAGTTAGTGCATGCATATCTCTACATATATATGTTTACATATATGCCTATATATACATGATAGAATTTTTAGAGATATTCCATATTAGTCCTAAGAAAGTATGGTCAGTCAGGTGTTCCCAGGGAACCTAAGTTGATTTGATTACATTTATTTATTCACTACTTATTTAGTATACCTACACACAACTTTATTTTATATTCATAGACTGGATTGCATTAGACACCATTGGTGTTAGCCTACTAGGTATATCTCACACCCTATTTGGGCCACTATTTGGTACCTAAACATACCTCATGGTTTCAGGATTAAAATCATGTCTTGTTCTTACTTGCTTCCTTATTATTACTCCTTATGGACTAGAACTTGGCAAAAATATGGGGTTGAGCTTGTACTTAGGCTGCCTTCAGGGGATAGAGTCATTTATTTAATTATACCCTATCTATCAAGTCCTGTTCTATTTACTGACTGGATTTCTATTGTTGTACATTGTATCATTTCATGTACTATTATTTATTCATTTATTATTGATTTTCAATTATCATACCTTCCGCTTTTCATATTGTTCTTTTTTCCTCTACTATATTTATTATTGATCTATATGGTGCAGTCTCTCCACCATACCATCATTAGAACCTTGCTATTGGTTGGTATCCTCTGGCATACAGGGAGGTGTTCTTGATTTCATGTGACCAATCAGCTCGGGGTACCATTTTAGTGGCTCTTGGGTCAATACATTACAGATTATCTAAATCTACATGTAGACAGTCAATATTTTCTTTGATATAATCTATATATTTAGCATATTCTTTATACATTCTATTAACATTCAAATTTTTCTTTCTTTAGAGATTAAGTTCTTTAAGATCTCCCTTAAGTTCCACCTTGAGATCAGCTACACCTTCTAAATGATTAAATTATACCTTTTTAAGTTATTTCTTTTCAATAGTTTCTATCATGGAATATTAAATGGTAGACTTAAACATTTTTTTTCTTCCTATATAAAGTATTAAACATCACCTTCCACTTTTCTAATGAAAATATTCCTCTATAATTTATTTCCTAATTTTAAGTTTCCCTTTTTTTTAAGAACCACCTATAAGGCCTCCAAATTATTTTTACTTCTCTTTCTTCATTATAAAACTTTATAGAGCACCTTACAATAATGTTCCGAACTCTAGCACATTAAAAAAATAAAAGGGTGTCTTTCCCTCAAATCTCTCTTTTACCCTCTTAAATTTTCTAACCCTAAGAGAAATAACCCACATCTTCTTTATTGTCATCATTATTGGAAATGTCAAGTTTCTTTGTGGATTTGAAGTCCATATCCTTAATTTCATAAAGTATTGTATCTTATAGTTTAACTTGCATTTAATAGGTGTAGTGACTCAGGATTCTCATACATGGATACTAAATCCTTTTATACTAATAATCATTACATTATACAAACACATGCCTAAGGAACATAATATTTTAGTATATTTGGATACTTGGAATACAATATTCTTAACTCCTGAAAGATCTTCATTGTCTCCCATAAAGATATTCCCCTTTATTAATCTTCACAAAAATACCCTAATTAATCCTTTCTTCATAACCTATGGAAAGTAAACATAAGAAAATGAGAGATCAGATGATCAGTAAGGGTAATAAATGGATATATGTAAGCATAACATAATGGTATGATAAAATGATAATAACATTTGAAATTTTCTCCCTGTATATCAAAGATAATAATCTTGACCCATGGACTAAATATTGGAAGTTCATAAGACATTAATTATAATTTAATTAAATAACATGAGCTATGAGAGAATAACACTAGAATAAGACATATATCTATGGAATACAGATTATCTTATAACATTGTGAACAAGTGTAAATAGAAATTGGTCCACTCATTAAGTTAAAGAAATGAAGTCTTTGCACTCACATAAACTTAGAGAAATGTAACTAAGTCCACGCATAACATTATGGACATGAAATAATGGTCCACACATAACACTATGAACATGTAATAAGGTCCATGCATAACATTGTGAACATGTAATAAAGTTTACACATAAAATTATGAGCGTGTAATCTGGTTCACACTTAACATTGTAAACACGTAATTAGGTTCATGCATAACATATTTACTCATGATATATCCATCTTTAGCCAATGCATTGGAGGGAGATATAGGTTCCAACCATATCATAATGAAAACCAAATTTATGTGTTCCAAAAGATCATAAATAATTCATCATATCATAACCCATGAAATAAAATGGGTTTCATAAACATTTCATCATATAAAAACCTATGGAAAAGTGATAGGTTTCAAAATCATTTGATTATCTTTTCAAAGCATAACCCATGTAAAAATAAACGGGTTTCAAAAGAATTTTTTCATGGTATAACCCATGGAAGAGAAATAGGTTTTATATATATCTTGTCATCATAAATGAATAAAATTAAGAATAATAATGGTATCCTAGGATAATATCCTAGTAAATCGTAGGTAACATAAATTTATGACATCTTAAATGAAAAATAAAATTGAAAGATCATATAAAACATTTCTTGAGGAAAATATCCCTTCCACTTTAAAAAACACTTTTTTAAACATAAAACATTTTGAAAATAATTTTATTTGAAAATAACCCTAAAATTTTATAAAGGAAGATTCAAATAAAATAATGCTCATGGGGATAAGCAGTTTCATTCAAGTTTTACATGTTAAAACAAATATTCCCTTTACATTTTTGGTAAAAGACAAATCTGCATTGTTTTTGAGAATGACATCAATGTTCCTTTTAAAAACATTTGTGAAAGAAAGTAAAACATGGGTAAAATTTTATTTTAAAAATAATATGAGAATAGTAAAATATTTTTTCAAAACTGTTATTGAATTTTTTTTTAGAAAATATGGTTTTGAATGAAAATAGATTTTGGACTGAAGAGAGAAATAAAGTCAAATTTTCTTAAAATAATTTTCTCAGTTATTTTAGTTACCAAGGAGTGTATAAATGGTAATTTTACTTGAAAATACCATAACTAAATAGAGTATAAAAAAATTAATGAGTTTATTGAGATATGAATAATAATATTTTATCATCAAAAACATAATCATAAACAGTCTCGTTAGACCATGAGATTATAATATAAAATCATTACAACTTTGGTAACTTTAAATAGTAAGACCCGTGAAATAATAAAATTAAATTAAACTTAAAATATCATGAGTATAAATATATTCATGATATTACATGTCAAATTGGTTTTATATAGACCTCATAGAAGAAATTGGGTTCATAACATAACATATGTCTCAAAGAAGGCAAATTGAGACGAAACTCAATTACTATTTTGGTAACGTTTTAACTGTAAATACCATGAAATAGGTATTCTAAAATGGATATTTAAACCCCAATAATTATTAGTATTATTATCACAAAATATTTTCTTTGTAATTATACACACCACATAAAATTAATAGGTGGTGAACATGGAATGTTTCTCAGCGAAGTAAAAAAGTAAGATGGAAATCCACTACCATATATATTGAATTAATTTTTACATGTTACAAACTAATTTATAATAAATATAATTTTATTATATTTATATTACATGACCATACGTATATATATCATACCATATATGATTTAATTATTCTCTTTTATTACCCATTTATTAACAATTTCATGTTAAATTCACGTTTTATGTATTAACCGCTTTTTTTCGTATATGTTTTGCATTTATTATTTTTGTTCCTCTTAATAATGGTTACATTATATATGGAATAATAATAATTAAATAATTATCATATTGAAACAAAAATTATAATCTTAATATCAATCATGAAAGATGGTTTTGAGAAATGAAGTATATTACAATCATGGAGACGGTAGGTTGTACATATGCATGAGTAGCGTTTCCATTTATAGATGATCGTTATGGAAAGAAGATAAGTAATATTTTATCTTTACATAATGATAATAATATAATTAATAAAATATTATTTATATATATATACATATCATCCATGTGGTGTGGTGATTAAAAGATAGAGTCGCATCGCTTCATGAAGGTGATAATCCACACATAAACGAATGATGTTATCATCTTTCAGTGAGTGAAAAGGTAAGAAATAAAATGATATATTATACTTTAAGAATGATAAATATCTCATTAATATCATAATAATTTCATATTTATCCCATATATTTATCCTTATTATCTTCCATGTAAAGTGTTAATGAAAACGAATCAAATCGCTTCACGAGGTAGTTGTCCATCGTACTCAAGAATGACGTTATCGTATCCCTTATAGAATGGAAGGTAAAAATATATATATAAAGAAATAGGTTTAATAATTTTATTAATATAATATATATTCTTTATATACATCATCATACCCAACCGTGAGTAGTGTTCATGGAAAAATGAATGACATTCGTTCGTAAGGCGGTAGTCTGCCGTACACACGAATAATGGTTTTGAAACCCATTTGATGGAAGTGGAGTTGGTTTAAAGTCATGAAATTAATATAAAAACATATCAATATATGTAATATAATGAGTTTATTATATAATTATGGTATAATAATAAATAGGTGGAGTGAGAAATGAAACAAAAACGCTCGTTGATGAACATTACCTCTTCTTCAGGTATCCCCCTTAGGTTTGCACCAAAATCTTTACTGGTTGGATTTATATACAAAATAAGGATTTTATTATGATATGAGGGAAGTTTTTAAGTTATTTGGTCAGGTATTGTATGAACCAAAAGGTTTTTAAGTTGTGAATAAGAGAGGAGAGGGGGTGGCCTTTTATAAGAGGTGAGTGCAACACTTGTAATTATTTTGAGAATATTCAACCATGTTCACATTTTTCTCATGAAACAAGCCTATAAAAATTAAATTATATAAAATAGAATATATAATTTATATATATTCCCATAAAAGGGATTTTTGAGAAGTTTAATTCCATTTTTAACCTTTATATTCTTAGTTTAACCCCTGGTAAATCAATTTTTACCTTAACTATAATAAATAATTTTTATTTTTTTACTATTAATTTTGATCAAAAATTATGTTGAAATTATTAGATAATATAAATTATTATGATTCAAAATATGTAATCCATTTTTACAAATTATATTCACATAATTGTAAAATTTTAATTTAAAATTAATCCCACATACATGATGAGAAAGTGGGTTTTTAAGATAAAATTCTCAAAAGTTTAAAAAGTTTTTATATCCAATATCAATAGAAAATTGATTAAAATGAACTAAATTGTATTAATAGATATATAATTTAAATAATTTTACTTTAAACCAATTTAAAATATAATTTAACATTATGAATAATCTAAATGAAAATATAGTTTTCAATTAAAATTTATAATATTTCACCATTAATCAAAAAATTAATCTTTTCAGAAAATTATCAAAAATTCACCATAATATAATTTAGATATTATAATTTAAAAATTTATGTTTATTTTATCAAATTAATTTTCTAAAATTTTCAAAAAATAATTTTCAAATACGTTTTCAAAATGCAACAAAAGTGCTTTTTGGAAAAATACGGTTTTTAAACGTAAATTTGGATTTATTATTATTTATTATATATAAAATACATAAGATGAATCTTAAATATTTTATTGAATATATAATTTATAAATTTCATTAAAATTATTCACTGAAATTGGTTTTTTTAATTTATTAAGTTAAAAAGTGTTTGTGCACAAAAAAATAATTTTTCAGAAAAATAATTTCTTTATTTTAAAATGGTTCTTATTTTCTTTTCTAATTAATTTTAACCAAATAATTCATTGTATATACATCTGTAAACCGTATTTTAATAATTTAGTTAATCTTATTCACAGCCTCCATTCCAATAGCTGGTTAATAACTATCTTATTAAAAATAATATTTTGATAATATGTCACTTTTCATTTAAACTCAATGTTGTGTGTAATGAATACTAAACTCGGTGTTGCATGTAATGAAAGATTTCCAAAAATTTAAATTAATTTGAAAAAAAATATTTTATAAAATTTTAGGATGTTACATTATACCCCCTTTAAAATAAATTTCAACTTTGAAATCAATCACTTTAGTACCAATAAATGAGGATACTTATGCCTCATTATATCCTCAGGTTCCCACATAGCTTCCTCAAATTGGTGATTTTACTACAAAACATTGATCTGGTTTAAGTGTTTGAGGATCGTGTAGTCACACTAAGAGGGGGTTGAATCAGGTTTGAACTTTTTTATTGTGGATACTTTTCACCTTTTAATTCAAACCTATATCACATGTTAATATGAGTGTATCATGCATGAAATGAAGAAAGTAAATGAGTCTTAGCACACATTATTTTTACAAGGTTTGGTACTAAGACCTATATCCTTTTTATGTTAATTATACCCTACAACATGGATTTTCACTGTGATATTTTTATCAATTAAAATGGTTTAGGAAGAAACTAGTTATATACCCCAGTATTTGACCATCTATTTGATTCTGGTTATACCCCCCAAGAAATACAACTCTTCTACCTCAGTTGGTTAGACACCCCAAACGTTTGACTTTTTAGACCCCTAGTCTCTAGAGCCTCTTCAGCAACTGGTTAGAACCCCAATCAAAATATCCTTCTTCTTCTTCTCAATATCTGATCTATTAATAGGATGATCACTTTATCTTCCTCTATGGTCTTTCTATATCACACTGGATCATGTAAAATTCAAGAACCTTTGCACTGATGTTGGTCTTTCTCAAACAATTATGATCACCTATAGATAATCAATTGCCTCAATGAAATATTACTTGGGAAAGAAGTGTTTATTATACTGAAGGCCCGAACTCACTGAATACTGAAAAACATGGATATAAAATTCTTATAATATTATTATTTTCTATATTCAGTCTTAAATCACATCACTATATTCAGGAAAAATATTTTCATGTGTACTATTCAACCTTCATGCATGTGTAAATAATGAATGGTCTTCTAAATGTTGATATGTATGCATGAAATCATGAATGTACAATGAAAGTACTTTTTGAAAAAAAATGTAATTTACACCTTGTGTTCTTCAAAAACACCTTATATGCACACACACACTACCCACCTTGTGTCTCAATGCTTGTGTATATTGCACATTGCCTTATATACTCACTTTTCAAGCATTATTCATGTGTATTCAAGGGTTTTAAAAAGCACTTGCATGCACTGTATCACTATATTTTATTCATGTATCACATAACATGAAACTCATGTATTGAAAATCCTCTTTCACACAAATAAATTGTGCATTCCATTGTTCCTTCTTTCTCAAACCTCTTTTTCACATACACACACTACCTGTGTTCTATGTATGGGTATCTTGCATGTACATGTTCACTATGATTTTCTTATGCCTCATGCACACTTCTCATTTACACAAAAAATATGCATACATGCACATTGTCTATGATATTATGCTCAATAAGGTTCTTTTAAAATCTTAATAGTGTATGCGCACTACCCAAACAAGTACCTTGCACACAATAAAGCTTCATAAAAAATAAAATAATAACATGTTTTCTCAATCTTCTTCATGAAATATAGGAGAATATAGGCTCAATATATTTCTCTATCTTTATTTATATTTATAAAATAGTTTCTTTTACGAATAAAAATGATTGTGTCAATCACATTTCATTTGCATGTCGGGAACTCTTCTTATAGGAAAAGTAACAGAGTTTGTGTGCAACTTATTTCTATAAACCAGAGGGATTAATGATGCCTCTATTTATTCTGGATACAAGATCCTGTTATACTCAGCAGCACAACCAAACTCCTCATGTGGTATTTATAGACAGGCTTCCACTGACTCAGAACATGTACACTGCCTTACTTTCGTGACTCTGAGAATCATCATCACAAATAAACCATCATTTTATACTCACTGCACATTCATGGTTTGATATTCATTTAAACATGAAAACAAATTTGTATGAGGTTTTGATCATGTTAGGATCATTATGAGATTCAAATGGTGATTGAAATACTTTGGTTGTATCATCAGAGGTCACTACATGAAAAAACCTGATGAACTTAACTCCTTCGACGACTTTTTGGAGAAGACAATACAACAAGGTCGATCAGATGGCTATGATTCACCAAACTGAGTGAATTGGATAGTCACATTTCTTTCTATGTTTTTAAAAGTGTATAAATAGTAAAGTTTACCATCCCACCTTGAAATAGTTCTTGTTCATGCTCTCCTTTATAATAAAAACTGAGGGATTGAATCGGTTGAAATGGTTACCAAACGTTCCCTTCTCCTGCTGGAACTTCCCCATGTAGGAACTCTTATATGTTGTCGTTCCTCACCAAATGGTGTCTTTCCACTCTTCCCATGAACTGTAGTTTCATGCTCCCCAAAACACCCATGCTTCCTGATGGCTTGGCTGAGGTAGCACCTTTCCACCTCAACAGTGGTGTGGGTCCCTTAGCAGGCTGGCGTGGTTAGATAGTTTTTAATATACACTACATTAAAAATTTAACCATATTCTATATGAAGTGATAATATAACCATCTCAAATATTCCGAAAAAACCATACTCAAATCCTCATGAAAATTAAACATCATTTTCCATGGATTCTTTTAATATTTTCAACATTATGTCAATTCAATTAACCAATGACACATGTTTTCTGAACTACAAACCAGTTCAATAATCATCACATTTATAACTCATTGACTTTTCATATTCTTAATTAATTGAAAATAATTTTAACCTCAATAAACTACTTGGATTATTTAATCTCTCCATTTTTATTTTTTATAAACACCCACTTCATTTTAAAATTTTATGATTTATTCTCCCCCTTATTGGTAATAAATCCAAATATATAATTATGGGAAGGAATTCTTATTTCCAAAATTCAAATTTTAAGAACATCCTCTTCTATTCTGAAAATTACAATCAGATTTACTTTAGATAATAATGGAATCACTAATTTATTTTCAAAGAGCTAAAATTAATCAACTCTAAGTCAATGTGAGTAATTATCTTTGTAGAAAAAAAGAGTGATCACATTTAACATCAATTTTTTCAATAAACTTACAACATGTGATACCCATCACTGAAAATTATTTTCAGAAATTGTTCAAAATATTTCAAACTAATCTCCTGCACACATATTAGTAAATAGATTAAAAACACTCAATTACATGAATTTATTTCCCCTTTAAAATTTTCTTTCCATTTTTTTGTCAAATAATAAATCTCTTCCTTTTAGAATTGATGGATTTTTTATCATGAAAATAGGATAATGCAACCAACATACCTCAATGATGACAATATTCAATTTTTTGACACATACTTTTTAGGATTGTTTTATTCATAACTTACTAGAACTTTTTATATTCATAAGATATCAATTGAGATATAAATATAAAATATTTTATCTTATTTACTCCCCCTCAAGAGATGCACTCAAAACATGCTCATCATGATTGGATTTATTCAAGAATAAAATATAAGCATCATCAAATAATATTTTTTTAAATGTTGCAAAGAGAAAACATAATTCTAATACTTTTCTATATTGGATAACTTCCTAGATATATTATATTCACATATTTAATCAAATTCAAGTCTCCCCCTGAATATATGATTCGCCTTCAATTCCCTATATGAAAAACAAACAAAATATATAAGGTAATAAAGTGGTTCTTCAATTATCTCTAGTTAGAGCAATTGGTTTAATAATTGTATCTCAACCCAATAATCATATTATATGAAAAAGGATTCTTCACATTTTCTAAAAAAATCAGTTTCATTTTTCTCTACTTGTTTTAACTTTTTTTCCTCCTCCATCCATTTGAGCCATGTGATCAAACACTACTTTGGAACATGCTCAGTCTTCAATTTGTGTATAGTTTTATTTTTTCCAACACTAGAAGCCACAGATGTTTTCCCTTTCCTCTTTAAGATTTCTTCTTGACCAGATATCCATGTAAACAATTACCTAAATGTCCAGACATATTGAACCTATCACACAAGACTTTATAATTCAACAAGTTATATCTTTTATTAAACTTTTCATATCTTCATTAGAGATGCCTTTAACCAAATCAATCATGTTTATTATCTTCTGTATTTATCCTTTATTTGATTCTAGATTACTTCTTTTAGTATTTAATTTCATGGAAAATTCACAATGGTTCATGATGTGACCATTCCTACAATAATAGAAACATCTTTTATTTGGTGTGACATGCTTTACAACCTTTATGAGATTTGTTTGTTTAACAATAATCTTCTTTTCTTTATATCCCAAGGCGGACCTATCATCTTCATTTCTTACATGATTAACTTTTTGTTTTGGTATTATAGTTACATCAATATATGATTTTAGAATGATTGGTACATGCCAGCACTCATCGTAACAATGACCACTTGTATTGAAATAATCACAAAAAAATCAAAGTAATAATATCTTTTTTTGATAAAATGATTCTCTTTCTATGAATTCTGCTTTTATTTTTTAGTTTTCTAAATCTCTTCAGATTTTCTCCCCCTAAATATAGAAATTGTATAATTTTCATACAATTACATATTGTTCCAATAATTCATTATCAATTCCCAAAATTCCAACAACACCATCAGTAGCTAAAAAAATTTTATTTCTTATTCTAAGACACGTTCAAACTATCTTAGACATTTTTATTCTTATGGGTATCACATTTCCTCTTCTATTATTTATTTGGGGAATAAGAATTTATAAACTTCTTTATGTCCATATTTAAATATTTTTTAGATTCTTAATAATTTTTCTTTACCCATGTTCTTATAGATTTAAATATTAATTTTTTACTAGTCAACAAAATAGCATTAGTACGCATAGATTTATATGGACAAAGGGTTACCTTCTTCAATGAGCCTGCAATAGATTTATCCATGAATAATCTCAATCTCCTCTTTCTATTAAATTGAGACTTTTAAAAAATAGGTCTCGTATCAAATGAATCCTTGGAAATACTTTTTTTCTTGAAAACGTAGGAAGTCTTAGATTATGTCTCTTCCATATTTCTCAGTTTCACTTCTAGTTCGAGACATTTTATGTTGAGAGAAATCTTCTCATCTTCAATCGATTTTATGCCTTCTTCCCATTGAATCTTTATCTCTTGAATCTCATATTCATGTAACTAATTTTCCTTTAGTAAAAAAAATCAAGATCCTTGATTATTTATTCTTTATCATTAATTTGAGAATATTTGACATTCATAGATGTATTATACAGCTTTTCAAGTGCATGGGTAACTTATGTAAAAAAAATTAAAAACATATTTCTCATGTAACACCCCGAGATTTTATGAAAAATATTCTTTTTAATTTCACTAATGTCTTGTGTCGTAAACCAAAAGGAGCTTGCACAACACGCATCCTTGATTTTCCTTTCATTACACGCAATTGCGACCTTCCTCGATAGCGTGTGTAGTACAAAATAACGAGTTTCACTAAACAACAATATGCTATTAAAATATTATTAAAACTATCCGTTATGAATAGTAATAACCAATTTTTGAAATTTTGTAATTTTATTTTTCAAAATGGAATTCATTTTTGGATTCGTAATACCGAAATTAGCCTAGGGTGAAATTTTGGTATTTTTCTGAAAACTTTCAATTTTTGATGAATAGTGAAACCACTAAGTGGTAGGTTAAAAACTGAATTTTGCATAAAACATAATTTTACCGCTTCTGTGAATGGAATTTCGAAAATCCAAGAGACACGGTTAATATCAAGGACTAAAATGTGGTTCAATGAGATGAAAATAATTTTTGGTGAATAGTAACTTTTTACTTTTTTTACCACGGTTAAAAGTAAATATGGTAATTAAGGGTAAAGATGATATTATTATTACCCTAACACATGTCCTAATTCTATTGGATAAGTTAAATTCGACCAAAAACAATCTTAGGAATAAAATATGACCATTTAGGCCCACTTGGATTAGATTAGTACATTTATTATTAATTTATTTAAAGGAGGGTTAAAATAGTTAAAATCAAAGTTTAATAAGTAAATAATTTTTAATATGGGGTTATACATAAGATAAATTCGACTATAAATATTCATTAGAAAGCTAAAAATATTTCCTACATAATGGTATTTTATTTGTAATTTTTAGACATTAAATAATTTAATTTATTTATGACACAATGATGATGCAGCAATTATCTTATTAATGAAATATTGACATAATTGATGTTATAAACACCAAAATAAATGTAATTTGAGACTTTTTATGAATTCCACTAATTTTCTAGGTTACTATGATATATTAGTGTTGATTTAATAAACTTGGTTCGAACATATAATTCTGTTATGACTTTCACAAAAATCATATATCAAATAGTGTCAAAATTGACACAAAATAGTTTTTAAATCAAATATTATATTATTAATTGTTATTTTATTCTTAAAAATCTAAGTTTCGGCCAAATGACTTAGATAAGGATATATATATTAATAATAAATAATTTGTGGTTCTTTTGGTATGTTATAGTAAGTTTATTAACCATATAGTGTAAGAAAACAAAAAGACACGGTAAAAGTTAAATTATTTAACTTAGAGTTAAATCTAATTTATAAGGTTAAAATAATAACCTAAACTTGTCTAAATCCTATTGGTTGATAGGATTTCGACCCATCCCCACTTTATCTTCGAAATAATACCCTTTGGAACCATTATAAACCGATTTTGACTTTAATATAAAATAATATTTTGAGATATTCCTAAAGTGCCCCTCTCCTCCCTTATAAAAGGACACCTCCTCCCCCTCCTCCTCACACCAATTTGAGCACTCAAGCTCGTCCAACCCCTGCATAAATCTCTTATACACTTCCATAGAATAATCCTAGAGGTCCTGGTCTTCTTCAAAGACCAATCTTAGTTCCCTAAGTGGAGGATTCAAAGAGGCGTTTCAAAGAAGAAGTAATATCCATTACCGATCTTTTCAATTTATTTCTTCTTCAACTTCTTCTTCTTTAGTTGTTTCATGATAAAGTAATAACATCAGTATTACTTACATACTGATATGTTATTATAAATATTATACAACCCTAATTCATCTTCTATCCATCCTACGGAAAAATGAAATCACCGCGCGTGCGTACGTACGGAATATCGTCTCCACGCCGTGGTGTAATCTATTTTCCGTCACCACCTTATTTGGATGGGTATAATGGTGTAATGAGTAACTATATATGATTATTATAAATTGATATTGATACTGAAATAGTATACATACACTTCAACACAATTCCACGACCATGGTAACGATATCATCGCTCGTGCGTACGTACGGACTACCGTCTCCACGACGCGATGAGATTCATTCTCAATGATTAACCATTCCTGAATGATTATAAAGTATATATAATAAGTACTAATGAAATATATGACCTAATAATGATACTGGAATTATTTATATTTATATGTCTGTCATCTACTTACTTCCATTCAATTCAATAAGGAAACGAAAACAGCATTCATGCGTACGTACGGACTACCGTCTCCATGAACGGTGTATTTCTTTCCATTTACTGATTTATTATATATGTATATTCTGAATATATATATATAAATCATGTTTTATATTCTGGAATTAAGTAATCATGATCTAAGTAATCATATGAATAATTACAAGTTAAAAACACGAACGACAAATGAGACGATTTCACCCAAAATGCTACTTTAACATGAATTTACAAAAGAACGGGTAATATAAAGTCATAAGTGGACCATATATGATATAATAACAATGAATATGATTCTGGAATAACTCAATAACATGATTTAAATCATTATACAGGAGGTTCGGACACTTACAAAGCAAGTCGGACCTAAGGTAAGGGAAATATCACAATCTCACTTTTATCCGAGATTGTTTTTAATTTGGTAATTACTGGGGTGTATTTTATCATACACGTCCATGTTCCCTCAACATGTAATATTATTTCCTTCCTTCTACAATAGTTTATATCCAATTTTACCCTTTGGTAAGTTTTTTGTAAAAGATATGAAAGGAATCTTTTGTCATTTTTCGTACGAGGTACTTTTTGACTTTTCCGACAAAAGTACGAAGAATGTTTTTTTTAACTTATACGGCATGAATGGATTTTTAAAACATTATTTCCAAGAATCTTCCTTTAAAAGTTTTCAAGTTTATTTGTAATCAACTTCTTTTAGTTTATAATTGTATGACATATTAAGAAAGGAAAAGTGTTTTTGAAGAAGAAAGGATATTTTCCTCAAGAATTCATTTCAAGTGTTTTATCAAAATTATTTTCCATCTAAGATAATATAGGGTTCTGTTTTTATCCCTATTATTACATTGATTTGATTATGTTGTGATGGAATTATTTTTATGAATTCCTTTATCTTATATGAATTGTTTTATGATGTCATGTTGTTTAAGAATCCCATTTTTATTACATGGGTTACGCTATGATGTATGGTTTATGATTATGTGGCACACATAAGAAAGGATTCATTATAAGATGGGTGGGACCTATATCTCCCTCCAATGCATTGGGTAAAGATTTTATATCTCATGAGATAGACATGGCTGGAATGGTAGGTTATACCGGTTCAGTGAAACAGGACTGAAATGAGGGTTACTCGATTCAGAAAGGGACTTTGTCCACTAAGATAGTCATGGCAATGAGTCTTGACTAACAAGAAATGATTCTCTATGATTATGTGTGAATGACACAAAGTTTCATGTTTTAAGTTATGATTATTGTGATTACATTTCACTGCCATGATTTATCCCATGTTATGAAATTATGCTCTCTTTTGCAGGTTAAGATTTCCAAAATGTTATGTTCTTATGAATATGATGTGATTGATATTTATTTTTTTTACCCTTACTGAGCATTTGAGCTCACCCTTTTATGTTTTCTTTTCCCCGAGATATAAAGAAAGGTTTTAGAAAAAAAGGAAGATCTTTATGGGAGATTTTGAAGATCTTTCACCACGATTAGAAGATTATATTCCGAGTTTCCAAAGACACTAAACTATTACGGTCCTTGTGTGTGTGTTTTTGTAATGTACTAAGTATTCCGCAAAATTAATGTAATGTACATGTACGTCAGGCTCCGGGTCTCTACAGTTGGTATCATAGGAAAGGTTTATTCAACCTTTGGAAACTAGGATGCTAGAACATTAGTGAGATCCCTAGAGATATTTATAAGGTTTTTCTAGGGATGTCCCTAAGGATAAGTATATGTATATGATACAGTCCTATAACTACGGTAACGATCTTAGAATTTAACCTAAGAAGTTAGATATTGAGGATACTCCCCCTTTATTATGTTGTTTTCCCTAGCATGATTTTTGCCTCTCACACTATTCTTTTTGGGTTTTAGACGATGGATGGAACCCGAAGGAACCATGTTGATCAATGCAATGGACAATGCAATGATTGCCCTCCTGAACAAACAAATGTTATGGGAGATGGAGTGCAAAATCTTATTGCTATACTTACACAAGCTATGAATCATTCTGGACTTCCAAATGAGCAAAGAAGGGAACAATATTCTATTGAGTCCTTCATGAGGCAACGTCCACCTTCTTTCAGTGGGTCTTCCGATCCACTTGTTGCTGAACAATGGATCAGTACCACTAAAAAGATATTTTCAGTTCTTCAATGTTCTGAACATGATAAAGTCATCCTAGCAGTGTATTGTTTGGAAGGAGATGCTAATCAATGGTGGAATCTTATTATGAATACGAGGCAAAGGGATGAAATTGAGTCCATGGAATGGGACGAGTTCAAGAACTTATTTTTCAATAAGTACTTCCCTCGTATTCTACGAACAAAGATGGAGAAAGAGTTTCTTGAACTGAAGCAAAGGGATGATGAATCTGTTGGTACCTATGAATCAAATTTTACAAGACTTGCAAGGTACGCTTCTGGTATTATTATCCAACCTGAGAGTAAGATCGATCGATTCTTTAGTGGCTTAAAACCAAGTCTTCGAAGGGCGTTATCCATAAGGGACTTCAATAGCTTCGAGGAAATCGTTCGATGTGCTCTCAAAGTAGAGATCGAGATTGGAGTAACCCATCAGTCATATGGGTTTGATAAGAAGAGGAAAATGGAATTCAAAGGAAAATCTAAAGATCACACTAAAAAGAAGATGAGCTTTCCCTTATGCTCAAAGTGTGGAAAGAAGCGTGGTGGAGATTGTCTTAAATGGACTAGAAAATGTTTTAAGTGTGGAAAAGAAGGTCATCGAGCAGATGAGAGCCGAAGTAATGGAAAAAGGGTTTCTAATGATGTGAATAAAGCAAACACTGCAGAGAACGCACCACCAACACTTCAATGCTTCAAGTGCAAGGAAATGGGGCATTATGCTAATAAATGCCCTAATCCAAGGGTTAGTGATGATCGACATGAGCAACCACTTAAGGCAAAGGATAAAGGGAAGTCACATGCGATCACTATTGGCGATGTTGAATATGACAACGATGTGGTGGAATGATTAAGTGTTTATGTAATGGGATTCCAAAATAATGTTGTATCATGGAGTATTGGAATATTTATGTATTGGTCTAATGTGGTATTCAAAGTGATTGAGATATTTTTGGAAATAAGACGATATGCGCATAATGAAGGGAAAATGAGAAAATGAAATGTTTAACAGTATTCATGAGCTCATGATTGATATAAGGACTAAGTGATATCATGGTTTGATTATAAAGAATTTTGAGGATTTTGGTATGTGGAAAGTGTTAACGTTTAACTGCATTCATGTTTTCACTAATGTTCAATGGGTATTCAAGAGAATACATGATTAAGGACTTTGAATGTTTAGAATGTGACCAACAAGACATATCTTATGATATATGGGGATCAACGATGGTATTAAATCTCTGGTAATTGTTTTCACTATATTATGAGAGTGGACTGCAGTATTATGGGTAAGCCTAAAGATTGGAATGGATTATGTTGGACATAAGTTAGTATTGTTTAAGGATAGAAGTTTTTTTCGATATTATTGATGGGATGTTATAGTAATATAGTTTTAGAAAAAGGACAACCTGCAGGACGGGCGATAGCCCATCGCGTCGGACAAGGCTGTGGGAATCGAACCCACAACCGAAATGCGACTGGCCTTTATCGCCTACCACTGGCCTACAGGAAGTCCCTGTTTAGTAGAAACTAGTTTTATTTTATTAAGCGGTATGATATATGAAGTATAAGTTCATTTTTGGAACCATATACGATTAATCTAACCATAAGATGAACTTATAACTTTTCAAACCTTTTGTTTGAGACAGATGGAATGACCCATCATTCTATTACATGATCTGCTAACACATCACGAATGAAAAATTCAACTTCATTTCTTTAAGAGATTAAGTGGAAATTGTCCAAATAACGGCCAATGGTGAGACTATACCGAAATCACGAAAGTATTTCTTCTAATTCCAATTTCATCAACTTTAGGGAAACGATCTTGAAAACCAAAAATGTCATCCTAGTGCTCTTATATCTGATTAATCAGATGGTACCTTAGATCGTCACAAATTTATGGATTTGTGATTGTTGGCTTTTCCATAGCCCTATTCTCTACCACTCTCCATCAGAACATGATGGTTAGATTTTTCTTCCATATCCATATTTTCACCTATGTGGAAACCCAGTGATTAGTTTATTTGGGTAATCGTTAAATTTCATACTTTAGTTTTTAAAGCCATGTTTTGGTATTCCTTTTTACGATGTGGGTTTCTATCAAAGAAAATTTTGAATAGTAAACCATTTATAACCCCGATGAATTTCGAGGGCAAAATTCATTTTAAGGGGGGTAGAATGTAACACCTCGAGATTTTATGAAAAATATTCTTTTTAATTTCACTAATGTCTTGTGTCGTACACCAAAAGGATCTTGCACAACACGCATCCTTGATTTGCCTTTCATTACATGCAATCGCGACCTTCCTCGATAGCGTGTGTAGTACGCAATAACGAGTTTCACTAAACAACAATATGCTATTAAAATATTATTAAAACTATCCGTTATGAATAGTAATAACCACTTTTTGAAATTTTGTAATTTTATTTTTCAAAATGGAATTCATTTTTGGATTCGTAGTATCGAAATTATCCTAGGGTGAAATTTTGGTATTTTTCTGAAAAGTTTCAATTTTTGATGAATAGTGAAACCACTAAGTGGTAGGTTAAAAACTGAATTTTGCATAAAACTTAATTTTACCGTTTCTGTGAATGGAATTTCAAAAATCCGAGAGACACGGTTAATATCAAGGACTAAATTGTGGTTCAATGAGATGAAAATAATTTTTGGTGAATAGTAACTTTTTACTTTTTTTACCACGGTTAAAAGTAAATAGGGTAATTAAGGGTAAAGATGATATTATTATTACCCTAACACATGTCCTAATTCTATTGGATAAGTGAAATTAGACCAAAAACAATCTTAGGAATAAAATATGACCATTTAGGCCCACTTGGATTAGATTAGGACATTTATTATTAATTTATTTAAAGGAGGGTTAAAATAGTTAAAATCAAAGTTTAATAACTAAATAATTTTTAATATGGGGTTATACATAAGATAAATTCGACTATAAATATTCATTAGAAATATAAAAAGATTTCCTACATAATGGTATTTTATTTGTAATTTTTAGACATTAAATAATTTAATTTATTTATGACACAATGATGATGCAGTAATTATCTTATTAATGAAATATTGACATAATTGATGTTATAAACACCAATATAAATGTAATTTGAGACTTTTTATGAATTACACTAATTTTCTAGGTTACTATGATATATTAGTGTTGATTTAATCAACTTGGTTGGAACATATAATTATGTTATGACTTTCACAAAAATCATATATCAAATAGTGTCAAAATTGACACAAAATAGTTTTTAAATCAAATATTATATTATTAATTGTTATTTTATTCCTAAAAATCTAAGGTTCGGCCAAATGACTTAGATAAGGATATATATATTAATAATAAATAATTTGGGGTTCGTTTGGCATGTTATATTAAGTGTATTAACCATATAGTGTAAGAAAACAAAAAGACACGGTAAAAGTTAAATTATTTAACTTAGAGTTAAATCTAATTGATAAGGTTAAAATAATAACCTAAACTTGTCTAAATCCTATTGTTTGATAGGATTTCGACCCATCCCCACTTTAGATTCGAAATAAGACCCTTTGGAACCATTATAAACCGATTTTGACTTTAATATAAAATAATATTTTGAGATATTCCTAAAGTGCCCCTCTCCTCCCTTATAAAAGGACACCTCCTCCCCCTCCTCCTCACACCAATTTGAGCACTCAAGCTCGGACAACCCCTGCCAAAATCCCTTATCCACTTTCCTAGAATAATCCTAGAGGTCCTGGTCTTCTTCAAAGACCAATCTCAGTTCCCTAAGTGGAGGATTCAAAGAGGCGTTTCAAAAAAAAGGTAATATCCATTACCGATCTTTTCAATTTATTTCTTCTTCAACTTCTTCTTCTTTAGTTGTTTCATGATAAAGTAATAACATCAGTATTACTTACATACTGATATATTATTATAAATATTAAACAACCCTAATTCATCTTCTATCCATCCTACGGAAAAATGAAATCACCGCGCGTGCGTACGTACGGAATACCGTCTCCACGCCGTGGTGTAATCTATTTTCCGTCACCACCTTAATTGGATGGGTATAATGGTGTAATGAGTAACTATATATGATTATTATAAATTGATATTGATACTGAAATAGTATACATACACTTCAACACAATTCCACGACCATGGGAACGATATCATCGCACGTGCGTACGTACGGACTACCGTCTCCACGACGTGATGAGATTCATACTCAATGATTAACCATTCATGAATGATTATAAAGTATATATAATAAGTACTAATGAAATATATGACCTAATAATGATACTGTAATTATTTATATTTATATGTCTGTCATCTACTTACTTCCATTCAATTCAATAAGGAAACGAAAATAGTGTTCATGCGTACGTACGGACTACCGTCTCCATGAACGGTGTATTTATTTCCATTTACTGATTTATTATATATGTATATTATGAATATATATATATATAAATCATGTTTTATATTCTGGAATTAAGTAATCATGATCTAAGTAATCATATGAATAATTACAAGTTAAAAACACGAACGACAAATGAGACGATTTCACCCAAAATGCTACTTTAACATGAATTTACAAAAGAACGGGTAATATAAAGTCATAAGTGGACCATATATGATATAATAACAATGAATATGATTCTAGGATAACTCAATAACATTATTTAAATCATTATACAGGAGGTTCAGACACTTACAAAGCAAGTCAGACCTAAGGTAAGGGAAATATCACAATCTCACTTTTATCCGAGATTGTTTTTACTTTGGTAATTAATGGGGTGTATTTTATCATCCACGTCCATGTTCCCACAATATGTAATATTATTTCCTTCCTTCTACAATATTTTATATCCAATTTTACCATTTGGTAAGTTTTTTGTAAAAGATATGAAAGGAATCTTTTGTCATTTTTCGTACGAGGTACTTTTTGACTTTTCCGACAAAAGTACAAAGAATGTTTTTTTAACTTATACGGCATGAATGGTTTTTTAAAACATTTTTTCAAAGAATATTCCTTTAAAAGTTTTCAAGTTTATTTGTAATCAACTTCTTTTAGTTTATAATTTTATGACATATTAAGAAAGGAAAAGTGTTTTTGAAGAAGAAAGGATATTTTCTTCAAGAATTCATTTCAAGTGTTTTATCAAAATTATTTTCCATCTAAGATAATATAGGGTTCTGTTTTTATCCCTATTATTACATTGATTTGATTATTTTGTGATGGAATTATTTTTATGAATTCCTTTATCTTATATGAATTTTTTTATGATGTCATGTTGTTTAAGAATCCCATTTTTATTACATGGGTTACGCTATGATGTATGGTTTATGATTATGTGGCACACATAAGAATGGATTCATTATAAGATGGGTGGGACCTATATCTCCCTCCAATGCATTGGGTAAAGATTTTATATCTCATGAGATAAACATGGCTGGAATGGTAGGTTATACCGGTTCAGTGAAACAGGACTGAAACGAGGGTTACTCGATTCAGAAAGGGACTTTGTCCACTAAGATAGTCTTGGCAATGAGTCTTGACTAACAAGAAATGATTCTCTATGATTATGTGTGAATTCCACAAAGTTTCATGTTTTAAGTTATGATTATTGTGATTACATTTCACTTCCATGATTTATCCCATGTTATGAAATTATTCTCTTTTTGCAGGTTAAGATTTCCAAAATGTTATGTTCTTATGAATATGATGTGATTGATATTTCTTTTTTTTACCCTTACTGAGCATTTGAGCTCACCCTTTTATGTTTTCTTTTCCCCAGGATATAAAGAAAGGTTTTAGGAAAAAAAAGGAAGATATTTATGGGAGATGTTGAAGATCTTTCACCATGATTAGAAGATTATATTCCGAGTTTCCAAAGACACTAAACTATTACGGTCCTTGTGTGTGTGTTTTTGTAATGTACTAAGTATTCTGAAAAATTAATGTAATGTACATGTACGTCAGGCTCCGGGTCTCTACATCTCACAAACATTATTTTGAAATTCTTCAATAGATATAGTATATATTTCTTTGAAAAGATATATTGTTTCATCATTTTCTTTCTTAAGTTTTATGAGAGTGTTGGATATGCCAACCTTTTTACTAAATACTTCTTCCATAGCATTTTCCTCTTCTTCTAGCTAAAGTTTTTCATCCTGAAGTTCCTTGAAAACTCTGTTCATATATGTGATCACTTCCTTGGGAACTTTCTTTATATTATCTCTAATTTTATAATTGATAAAATTTTCATCACAACTTGAATTTGAATCATCAGAATTATAATCAACCAATTTCATTGAACAATTACCACTCTGAGTGCCTTCAGCTAGTAGTTGGTCTTCATTTATCTTTGAATTCATCTTTATTTCTTTGTAACTCTTTTCTTTTTTTTTCATAGTCTTAAATGAAACTTCAACATTTATAACATCATGAGTAGAGATATGATTTTACCTATAAATTTATTCTAAATTTTCTTGAAACTCAAATAAAAAATGATATGCTTCTAATAAAAATAATTGGAAAAGTAAAGTATATCCAACCAGAGGTGGTATTTTTCTTCTCAATTTCACCATAGGGATTCACAGTGCCTCTATTTCTTCTGGATACAAGATACTCTTACAATCAACAGCACAACAGAACTCCTTGGGTGGTATTTATAGACAGGCTTACACCAACTCAAAACATTCACACTGCCTTACTTCCACGACTCTGAGAATCACCATCATGGATCAAATATCATTTGTTACACATTGCATATCCATAGTCTAATCTTTTTTTAAACATGAAAACGAAGTTTCATGGTATTTTTATCCTGTTTGGATCATCAAGAGATTCAAATGGTGATCAAAATACTTTTTTTGGATCATTGGAGGGTGATGCGTGAAAAAACCCGACAAATTGAACTCTTTTGATGGCTTTCTAGAGAAGAAGATGCAGTAAAGTCAATCAGATGGCCAGGATGCAATAGATGAAGTGGATCGAACAGTCAAACTACTTTCCATGTTTCTTAAAGTGGATGAATAGTACAGGTGATTCTCCCACATCAAAATAGCCCTTGATTGTTCTCTTCTCTGTAATACAAGTTTTGATATTGAGTCGGAATAAATGGTTACCGAACACTCCCAACTCCCACTAGAACACCCCATGTTGGCACTCTTGTTAGTCTCCCCATATAAGGAATCGACCTTGTTACATACATAATCTTTAATTTATAAAATAAAACACTTCCTTTTACATTGATAATCCTTTAAAGTTTAGAGATTTAGATAATTGGGACCTAATACATTCATAACAATACACATTGTTACAAGGTGGATACCATAAAAATAGTTTCCAATTTTTTTAAAATTGAAAACATTATAACTTAAACATGATTCATTGACAATTATTCAACATTTAACATGGATTCCTTATTTGAATTACACATCCATTAACCTGTGAAAATCATTTAAAAACTTTTGATGAGCATAAAAACTTAGTAAGGGACATAAAAAGAAGTAAATAACACATTAGTCCAAGAAAACTTGTAACGTATGAAATCATTTTCAAAAGACTTACTTATCACCTGTATATATAAACATATATACTTACCTTGTGAAACATTATATTTCCACAATTACATAATAACATAAGTAGAACCATAAGGGTATATTGGGGAATTACTTACATAATCTTGTAACCATTCTTGGCTACCTTAAAATTTTTAACCATCATGGCTACCTTACTTTGTGTAACCATCGCAGTTACACTTGGAGTAACCATACGGCCGACCTCCAACTTACTCATACCCAATGAATTAGAGGGAAATATAGGTCTCACCCTTCCTCATAAACAATTCCCAAGAACCAAAACATAATCATACAACATGAATAATAGCATAAAAACATTTCTTTTGAATTTTGTAAAAACATAATTTTAAAAGAGGATTTTAGAAGAAAAGTACTTCATAAACATCATATACTTGAAGTGAGACTTAATAGAGTGGATGGAATATGTATATAATCTATAAATACACATTATTAAACATATTATAATCATAAGTCATCACACAAACAATTTAAATACCACGTAAATGATGAAGTAGAATGTTTACCCAAAGAATGGAAATCGGGTTAAGAATTCCATTACCTTAGGCTTGTCTTACTTAAAACTTGTTTAAACCTCCTGTATAATGGTTAAAAGAGTGTTATTAGTATTTAACATAAACATTTTCATGTTTATAACATCTTATATGGTCATTTCATAACCTCATTTTACCCCTTAATTGTTATTATTTTGTTCCTTGCATTATTTTGGGTGAGTTCTTTTATGATTTTCACGATTGGTTCATGATGAATAATTCTTGTTGATTAGAAGTGAAACTTCAGAATTGGAATGCAGTAGTATTTACATATTTCTAGTACCATAATTTATACCATTTATCACTTTTATGCTTTATATGAGAATGATTCATAAGTTAAAACATTAATGATGTTTGTTTAGATCATTTTAGTGGTTCTTTGATAATAACAACCTCATTTTTTCTTATAAATTAGAACCATGAGTATAAAATAATTCCAGAACCATATATGAGTCATAAAACATATATTATAACCTGGTTCATCCATATAAATGGTTTCATGACCAGACTTGAAATAATTAATGGAAATTGAAAATACATCGTCCACGATGTCGGTAATTCGACACAAATGTACAATGTTTTTATTCTTTAAATAAGTGGAAGAGGAGAAGAATATTGATGATTAATTTTCCATAAACATGAGAACATCATGAATATACATGATTCTAGAGATTTCATGCCTCTTGGATAAGAGGGAGTTAGGAAAGAAGAAAAAGGAATAATGAAATAAAAGAAAATCTTGAGCAATTTCTCACGAAAATTCGGCAGCCTAACGGTGTCTCTTAAAAATTCATACAAACAAGATTGATGAGAGGAATGGAATATCTCATCATTCATACATAATATGGACAGTAAGGGGGAATATTTAATGAAATATCATAGCACAAGACAAAGGTAATGGAATAGAATAACATAAAATGAAAGAAAATAAAGAAAATAAAAGAGGATGTTTACCTCTTGATCTCTTCTCCTTGAGATCCTCCTTAAGGGATTTTATTTTGGTCTTTTGGTGAGACCAGCAGATCTAGGACGTGGGGAAGAAGATTGGGGAGGTAATTTGGTAGAAATTATACAATTCTCAAAGCTTGAGAGGTGTGGGAGGAAGAGGTGAGTGAGGGTGGTATTTATAGTAGAGGGGAGGGGGTATTTTTCATTATTTTAATCATTATTTTAATATTTTGCTAAAGACTATGAATAATCTTAATCCATGTGTCCCCAAATAGTAAAAATATCATTTTATTTCAAACCAAGTGGTCTTACATCGCTTATGATGTCATAAATAGTGTATTTTACTGATAATTTTATTATACGGTATTTTATCGTATTTCACTATTCATCGAAAAATCTTGAATTCCAGAAAATTCCAAAAAATTCACCCTTACCATTTAACAATGTGTAGAATTCAAAAATGAAGTCTATTTTTTGAAATAATTTTTTAAATATTTTTAATTTAATTTTTAAATAAAAGCATACTTAATTCAAAAATTAATAATTCTAATTTTGTAACTACTTCTATATCACAATGAAAAATTAACCTAGATGTTATTATCTTTATATAGCATCCCGCCTTTTTATAACATAACTTTTTATTACATTTTACAAAACCGAGGATCTTTAAGGTTTAGTGTCTTGGAAACCAGGAACTTAAAACATGAAAACATAAAACATTCTTCTTAAACACTTGAAAGGCTTCTCCTTATGTTCATCCTAGGTTCATTACTGCATCTCGTAACCTGGGGACATACATAAAAAGAAACGGTGAGCAGAAGGCCTAGTAAGGGAAACAAGGGAAACATTTAACATGTGAACTTGAGATACATCAACAATGTCATGAAAAAGAACTTTAAGGCATGAGAAAGAAATCATGAGGCATATCATAATAAAAATAATAGATTTCATAACTTGAAGATGTGGCTACAAATTTAATATTGAAAATCATTTACGTTTCACCAAGGTCCATCCCCAAGGTTTCATTAAAATTTACCAAGGTTATTCACCAAGGCGTCATTAAAAATGGTCATCTCTAGAGATTAAGTCTTTATCCAATGCATTGGAGCGCTATCAGGGCGCACCCTTAATTTGTCTTTATTATCATGTGAGCCATATATATCATCGTCAATCATTTCATAAACAACCCATATAGCATAAAAGAAATTGGTTTCATTTCATAATCATAACGTTTTAAAAACTACTTTAAATACATGATCTTTATGTCACTTTAAACCTACAGAAAGGGAAAGCGGGTCTCATGTATGTAAATCCCAGAATTTAAAATAGAAAATTTTGGGATATATATTAATACCCCTTTAGAAGAAATAGCTTTGAGTATTCACTTCATAAAATAAATGAATTTGAGAATAAGAGAGAGACATTTTGAGACAGAAATTCTGCAGCATAACGGCTATGTTACGAGGTTTTAGAAAACATTGAAAAGAGAGGGGACATTGGTAACCCACTCATAAATGATCCATAAAACAGTAGGGGGACAGAATATAAAGGATTTAAGAAAATGGTAATGAAGTTTAAAAGATATAACATATGAAATGAATAACATGAAAGGAGGACAAAAATAAGATTTCCCTTATGAAAATTTGGCAGCCTAACGGCATCACTTAAACTTCAAAAAAATGAATTGATGAGATAAAATAGGGTCTCTCATCATATGAACATAAAATATCAGTATGATAGATATAGAGATCATACCCCAACATAATAAAAAGGAACTTTAAAGACTTGACATGAAAGTAGAACTTTGAAAAATGAGAAAGGTGAATGAATCCCTTAAAAATTTGGCAGTCTAACGGCGTCACCCAAACTTCAACAAAAATGAATTGAAGAAATAAAATAGGGTCACTCATGATATGAACATAAAATATCAGTATTATATATATAGATATCATACCCCAACATAATAAAAAGGAACTTCAAATACTTGACATGAAAGTAAAACTTTGAAAATGATAAAGGTGAACGAATCCCTTAAACATTCGGCAGCCTAACAGCGCCACTTAAACTTCAAAAAAATGAATTGAAGAGATAAAATAGGGTCTCTCATAATATGAAAATAAAATATCAGCATGATAGATATAGATATCATACCACAACATAATAAAAATAAACTTGAAAGACTTGACATGAAAGTAGAACTTTGAAAATGAGAAAGGTGAGCGAATCCCTTAAAAATTCGGCAGCCTAACGGCGCCACTTAAACTTTATTAAAATGAATTGATGAGAGCAAGAGGGGGTATATCATCATTTGAAAATGAAAAGGGAAGTAAGAGGAATATAAAATAACATCCTCCAACATAAGATCATAGAGCATAAAATAAATGACATAAAAGAGATTACTTGAAAAGAAAGAGAGAGGTAGGATCCCTTACCTTAAAATGTAACTCTTAAAACTCAAAGGTTGGGACCTTGAGGGATTGGGGGAATATTTGGAGGACTCATTGGGAGGTAATGAGACCAGAGCATAATTGGGGGAGAGTTGGGAGTCGAATGGATGAGAGGATGCATTGATATTTATAGGGAAAGTGATGGGACAAGGCATTAATGGCCAAGGGACACCTCATTGGTGGTTTTGGCAAAACCATGGGCTTGCCCATGGTATTTACCCATGGTATTGTCCACTTGGGACACCTCATACCTTATATTACTATTCATAAGTCTACCATATTTATTACATACTTAATACATCATTTAATGATGTCATTAAACACTCGTAACTTAAAAACTGTATTTTCACTATTCATCGAAAATTCAACTTTCTTAGAAAAAACCCAAAATTTCACCTTAACCAAATATTGATGCTCTGATTTCAAAAATGAACTCCATTTTATAAAAATAATTTTCTAAATATTTTTAATTTAATTTTTAAATAAATACACTATTCACCAAAAATTCATTTTTTTCAGAAAAATCCCCCAAAATTACCTTATCATAATATCAATGTTCTGAATTCAAAAATAAAGTCTATTTTATAAAAATAATTTTCTAAATATTTTTAATTTAATTTTTAATTAAAAATCACTATTCACTTGAAAAACTAATACTTGACTAATAATTTATGAAACCGTTATTTAACCATTTTATTGAATCACATTACTTTAATCAAGGTGCCTAGATTATATTAATAATTTCTTTATGTGAGATTACTAATCCATTTGGTCACATTACTAATCCTAAGCATAAAATCACTATTCATAATTTACTATTAATCAAAAATTAAGTTGATCTTATTAGACTCTAAATTTTGTACTGAACATAATTGTAGAAGACCATTTTTTGAAAATCATTACACATTTTTAATTATTTAAGGTTTACATAAACATTTTTAAAATATCCTTTCTATAAAATTCATCAAAAATATGCATACTATATTTATCCGGACATTTGAAAATTCATAAGCTTCATCATAAGAAGAAATAAAAATTTTTATTTAAAATAAAGGATTACACAAGGCAGTTACGGTCTCCTTACACGGCCCCTTATAACACCAGCATAGGACCTAAGAGTAAGGTGTGCTAAGGTGAGGGAATCTTGGGTCGGCTCGGCCAACATTGCAAGAGTAGTAATTTCTATCAGTTTGAACTTCTCGCGAATTTGATTCTGTTATAGCTTCACTCGATGAAGTTTGGCTTGGGTTTGGTCCAGAGAAAATCCCAGTGGTGCTACCTCCTTCCCATGTTCCATTAGATGGGCTTCGATTGGCCTGAGACTACTGGATGAGGCCATCGAATCTTCTTTCTATATTAATTAACCAAGATCACTTGTATTTAGAGACAATAATCGAATTGTTTAGTTTCCAGTGTTCATATTGACCAATGGTCATATGACAGTCAAAACTCAACGGTCTCATTTTAATTATACTCATGTTATCAAATGAAATAGTTTTGTTGAGTATAAAAATAAAATAACACACAAAATTAGGAGACAATATTTATTCAAAATTTCGGGTCGTTACAATCTTCCCCCCTTAAGAAATGGCATCCTCACAATTTTTAAAATTGGGTTTTGAAATTTCATTGAAAGTCCCACATCGAAAAGTGAGTCAGTAAAACTATTACTTTAAAAGAAAGAAAGGGAAGTACAAAGGTCACCCGAGTTATACCACACTAGGATTCCGTGTAGGAAAACATGGATATGGAGGAGAAAACAAAGGGTCAAGTTCTGAGGGAGAGTGATAGAAAACATGATTAGGAGAAAGTTAACCACAAGAAAATCACAAACTTATGATGTGTGTAAATGGTCTTTGATTACCTAGTAGGAAACGTAAACTAACAACGTTTTTGTTTTACGTTCCTTTTCATAATTTTGAGGAATTCATTTACTACATAGAACAAAAACATAAGGGAATATACCTACCTTCAAGTATAGTTTCATCCTTTAATAAGTTTCTACCAAAACTAATCTTTTCTCCAAACTATGAGCATTCAAAAACACTTGGTCTCATCAAAACATAAGAATCATATTCTTGAGAGTCACGTAATCCACAAAAGATTAACGATCAATTTCTTCTATCTTTAAACATTATCCCAAAAACAGAAAGGGTAAGATAAAACAAATCTTTAAAAAGAAAGAATCCTATAGGAAGGGAAACTACTTTTAAATCTTCAAAGTTCCATGGTACTACCCAAAGTTAAGTATAGAACATTCCATAAATAACTATCCTTAAAATTCCTCAAAATAAACCAAACTAAGATTGAAACCCAATTATAAGAATGATCTCATAACATAGTCTTCCAAGATAGACTTTATCATTTATCTCCAAACTACATCAACCACTCTTATCATCTTATAACAAAAGTAACTAACCTAATCACATTTTCCCCAAGATAGGTTAATCATTTCCATATGTAACCTAAATTACTATAAGTTTTCCTTAAATTCATCGATTCTTCAAAATATAAGTCAACCTTTACTCCTCAAAGAAAATACCGTAGTAATCTATTTACCTCGATCAAATAGGGTTCCCAAAATAGTGAACATCTTCCAAAATAATAATCATCTTTTAATCCCCTAATCACCCCTTTTTTTAAGAAGAACAGCTTCACTACATAAACATGTGGTTCATAATAATAGATGTTTTACTTAATGATATAAAATAATCTTAGGTAATGACTCGATGATCTTAGAAACATAAAAGATATGCTCATAGAGCACGAACTAAAATACAACATGACATAGACAATTATTGTGAAGAATTTACATGTACTTTAGTCATCATGATCTATCTCAGCATAGGACTTGCATTGTTCCCTTCTCCTCGAAGATTGTTGATTCTCATCATGCTTCTCACCCATTCCAAGAGAGCATTGCCTTGGATAATGTCTAACTTCTCCACATTTACGACATTGAAATGTATAAGGTACATTAGATCGAACCTTATCTCCATTCATCACATTATCCATTTTTTTAAATCAATTGGCTAGTTTATGCCCTATCTTCCCACACTTAAAACATCTCTCGGTCTGTTTGTGACATTATTCTTAGTGCCTCTCCCCACAATTTTTGCAAAAAAGAAATTTGGTCTTCTTTTCCTTATCAACTTTATCATATGAACATCCTTTAGACTTTTTCTACTTCTTCTTTGATGAATTTGGGCATTCAACTAGGTACCAATTATTAATTGTGATTTTTGATAGCTGGTTTGGCATAATCATAATATGTTCAACTTGATCTTTCATCATCTCTGTCACATTAATAGGGCAATCATCACATTTCCTATCACATTGGTTGTTGGGACATGCTCTTCCATTTCCCACCATTAACTAAGAAAAGAACGTATAATTAGGGGGCTTAAATACTTAGCCAATAATCATGAAAAGGAAACTTAAAGCATAGAAGGATAAACTTGTAGAAGAAAAGTATACCCTAACTTGTGATCCCCTAGGTCCCAATCTAGGTTATCCATGATCATATATTATTATGTGAATCTTTATTTTATTTTATCTTTGTTCCTTTAATAATGGTTCATACTAAGATTATGAATTTACCAAAGCATATCCCCTGGGAGTGTCATAACTAAGAGTGCAGCAAGGCCCATTGTCATGTACCAGTTCCCATTCAAGTCTCTCTCAAAGCGGTGTTTTCAGGTTTTACCCTTATGTACATCTATGCCAGAGCCACCTCTACCTGATCGTATCCAGATAGGGATGTATTTTCTTGGCAATCCCTTACTCAATACTCACCAAAATACCAGGAAGATTTCCTATATTTAAACTTTTCTATAGGGTTATTCCTAAAGTTTTTATATCCTAATTTCCAAAAATAACTAAACCATACTTTGAAACCAACTATAGCATCCTGCCTTTTTATAACATAACTTTTCATTACATTTTACAAAACTGAGGATCTTTAAGGTTTAGTGTCTTGGAAACTAGGAACTTAAAACATGAAAACATAAAAAATTCTTCTTAAACACTTGAAAGGCATCTCCTTATGTTTATCCTAGGTTCATTACTGCATCTCATAACCTGGGGACATACATCAAAATAAAGGGTGAGCAGAAGGCCCAGTAAGGAAAACAAGGGAAACATTTAACATGTGAACTTGAGATACATCAACAATGTCATGAAAAAGAACTTTAATGCATGAGAAAGAAATCACGAGGCATATCATAATAAAAATAATGCATTTCATAACTTGAATATTTGGCTACAACATTTAATATTGACAATAATTTCCGTTTCACCAAGGTCCATCCCCAAGGTGTCATTAAAAATTACCAAGGTTATTCACCAAGACGTCGTTAAAAATGGTCATCTCTAGAGATTAATTCTTTACCCAATGCATTGGAGCACTATCAGGGCGCACCCTTAATTTGTCTTTATTATCATGGGACCCACATATATCATCATCAATCATTTCATAAACAACCCATATAGCATAAAAGAAATGGGTTTCATTTCATAATCATAACGTTTTAAAAACTGCTTTAAAGACATGATCTTTATGCCACTTTAAACCCACAGAAAGGGAAAGCGGGTCTCATATATGTAAATCCCAGAATATAAAATAGAACATTTTGGTATATATGTGAATACCCCTTTAGAATAAATATCTTTGAGTATTCACTTAATAAAATAAATGAATTTGAGAATAAGAGAGAGACATTTTGAGATGGAAATTCTACAGCATAACGGCTGTGTTACGAGGTTTTAGAAAACATTGAAAACAGAGGGGACATGGGTCACCCACTCATAAATGATCCATAAAATAGTAGGGGGACAGAATATAAAGGATTTCAGAACATGGTAATTAATTTTTAACGATATACCATATGAAATGAAGAACATGAAAGGAGGACAAAAATTAGATTTCTCTTATGAAAATCTGGCAGCCTAACGGTGTCACTTAAACTTCAAAAAAATGAATTGACGAGATCAAATAGGGTCTCTCATAATATGAACATAAAATATCATTATGATAGATATAGAGATCCTAATCCAACGTAATAAAAAGGGACTTTAAAGACTTGACATGAAAGTAGAACTTTGAAAACTGAGAAAGGTGAACGAATCCCTTAAAAATTCGGCAGCCTAACGGCATCGCCCAAACTTCAACAAAAATGAATTGAAGAGATAAAATAGGTTATCTAGTAATATGAACATAAAATATCAGTATGATAGATATATAGATCATACCCCAACATAATAAAAAGGAACTTGAAAGACTTGACATGAAAGTAGAACTTTGAAAATGAGAAAGGTGAACGAATCCCTTAAAAATTTCGGCAGCCTAACGGCGCCACTTAAACTTCAAAAAAAATGAATTGATGAGATAAAATAGGGTCTCTCATCATATGAACATAAAATATCAGTATGATAGATATAGAGATCATACCCCAACATAATAAAAAGTAACTTGAAAGACTTGACATGAAAGTAGAACTTTGAAAATGAGAAAGGTGAACGAATCCCTTAAAAATTCGACAGCCTAACGACGCCACTTAAACTTTATTAAAATGAATTGATGATAGAAAGAGGGGGTATCTCGTCATTTAAACATGAAAAGGTCAGTAAGAGGAATATAAAAAAACATCCTCCAACATAAGAGCTTGGAGCATAAAAGAAATGACATAAAAGAGATTACTTGAAAAGAAAGAGAGAGGTAGGATCCCTTACCTTAAAATTTAACTCTTAAAACTCAAAGGTTGGGACCTTGAGGGCTCGGAGGCACCTTGGGAGGACTCCTTGGGAGGTAATGAGACCAGAGCATCGTTGGGGGAGATGTGGGAGTCGAATGGATGAGAGGATGGCTTGGTATTTATAAGGAAAGTGATGGGACAAGGCATTAATGGCCAAGGGACACCTCATTGGTGGTTTTGGAAAAACCATGGGCTTGCCCATGGTATTTGCCCATGGTATTGGCCACTTGGGACACCTCATACCTTATATTACTATTCATAAGTCGACCATATTGATTATATACCTAATACATCATTTATTGATGTCATTAAACACCTGTAACTTAAAAACTGTATTTTCACTATTCATTGAAAATTCAACTTTCTCAGAAAAAACCCCGAATTTCACCTTAACCAAATATCGATGCTCTGATTTCAAAATTGAACTCCATTTTATAAAAATAATTTTCTAAATATTTTTAATTTAATTTTTAAATAAATACACTATTCACCGAAAATTCATTTTTTTCAGAAAAACCCCCAAAAATTACCTTAGCATAATATCGATGTTCTGAATTCAAAAATAAAGTCCATTTAATAAAAATATTTTTCTAAATATTTTTAATTTAATTTTTAATTAAAAATCACTATTCACCTGAAAAAACTAATACTTGACTAATAATTTATGAAACTGTTATCTAACCATTTTATTGAATCACATTACTTTAATCAAGGTGTCTAGATTATATTAATAATTTCTTTAAGTGAGATTACTAATCCATTTGGTCACATTACTAATCCTAAGCATAAAATCACTATTCATAATTTACTATTCATCAAAAATTAAGTTGATCTTATTAGACTCTAAATTTCGTACTGAACATAATTGTAGAAGACAATTTTTTGAAAATCATTACACATTTTTAATTATTTAAGGTTTACATAAACATTTTTAAAATATCATTTCTCTAAAATTCATCAAAAATATACATACTATATTTATCCGGACATTTAAAAATTCATAAGCTTCATCATAAGAAAAAATCAAAATTTTTATTTAAAACAAAGTATTACTCAAGGCAGTTACGGTCTCCTTACATAGCCCCTTATAACACTAGCATAGGACCTAAGAGTAAGGTGTGCTAAGGTGAGAGAATCTTGGGGCGGCTCGGCCAACATTGCAAGAGTATTAATTTCTATCAGTTTGAACTTCCCATGAAGGAGATTCCATTCTAGCTTCACATGATGAAGTTCGGCTTGGGTTTGGTCCAGAGCAAAGCCCAGTGGTGGTACCTCCTTCCCAAGTTCCGTTAGATGGGATTCGATTGGCCCGAGACTACTGGATGAGGTCATCAAATCTTCTTTCTATATTAATTAACCAAGATCACTTGTATTTAGAGACAATAATCGAAATGTTTAGTTTCCAGTGGTCATATTGACCAATGGTCATATAACAATCAAAACCCAACGGTCTCATTTTAATTATACTCATGTTATTAAATGAAACAGTTTTGTTGAGTATAAAAATCAAATAAAAAACAAAATTAGGAAACAAGATTTATTCAAAATTTCGGGTCGTTACACTTAAAGCCTTAATAAAATAAAATAATAATAAAATTTACTATTCATTAGGGTCATATCACTATTCATATAACTATTCATAATGGTATGTTACTATTCACCAAAAAAACAAGTCGGTTCCAAAAGACTCTAAATAACATACTGAACACAAATGTAGATGACAGTTTCTTGAAATTCAGAACATAGAAGGAGAAAAGTTGTGTTTTCAAGGATAATTAAAAATATATATTTAAAACAAAGTTCCATGCATTTCGATTTATTTTTAGAAAAACATGGGGTGTTACATTATCCTCACCTTCTTGAAATTGCGTCCTCTCAATTTTATTTACTTATTAAACAACTGAGGGTATTTTTCCCTCATAGCATTTTTAGACTCCCATGTTTCTTCTTCAACCATGTGGTTTCTCCACAAAACCTTTACCTAGTGCATTAACTTATTCCGCAATACCTATTCTCTTAGATCAAGAATCTGAACCGGTTTCTTTTCATAAGAAAGGTTCTCTTCCAGCTGAACTACTTCTAGGCTCAAGACATGTGATGAATCTGGAACATATTTTCTCAACATCGAAACATGAAAAAAATTGTGTACCTGAAACAAACTCGGAGGCAAAGCTACGCGGTATGTAACTGTTCCAACTTTCTCCAAGATTTAAAAAGGTCGATGAACCGTGGACTTAGTTTCCCTTTCTTACCAAAACTCATAAAAACTTTTCCAAGGAGATATTTTAAGGAAAACATGGTCACCTACCTCGAAAGAGAATTATTTCCTTCTGTTGTCTGTATAACTTTTCTGTCTGCTCTGAGTTGTCCCCATGTGTTGCTGGATCATCCTCACTTTCTCAGCCACTTCTTCAACTAATTCTGGCCCCATAAACTTTCTTTCACCAACTTCATCTCAAAATGCTAGAGGCCCTCACCGTTTCCCATACAAGGCTTCAAAAGGTGTCATCTGAATACTGGAATGAAAACTGTTATTATAAGAAAACTCAAATAAAGAAAGATGTTGATCCCAACTTCCCTGATAGTCCATTGAAAAAGCTCAAATAATATCCTCTAAAGTCTGAATCATTCGTTCTGACAGCCCATCTGATTGAGGATGAAAAGTTGTACTGAAATTTAACTATGTGCCCAATGACTTCTAAAGTCCCTTCTAAAAGTTAGAAGTGAACCTGGGATCTCGGTCAGACACAATGGAAAGATTAAGTCCATGTAACCTGACAATCTTCTTGAGTTATAATTGAGAAAGCTGATCCAAATTAATTTTATCTCTAATAGAAAGAAAATGTGCATACTTTGTTAGCCGATCAACAATAACCCAAATCGCCTTGTTACCTCGAGAAGTATTTGGTAGTCTCACCACAAAGTCCATGGATATATTCTCTCATTTCCAATCTGGCACTGGAAAAGGCTGAAGCATCCCCTTCGGTAACTGCCACTCTTCTTTAACCTTTTGACATGTCAAACATTTCATTGTAAAATCAGCAATATCTCTTTTCATCCCATTCCACCAATAATATTCTCGAAGGTCTCTATACATCTTAGTACTTCCAGGATGAATAGAAAATGGAGAACTATGAGCATCACATAACAATTCCTTCTTCAACTGGGAATCACAAGGCACACACAACCTTTTTCCAAATCATAAAACACAATCTTTATCAAGATTAAATTCTGGAAACTTACCCATTTTAACCAATTCTACCTTTTTCTGTAGCTCACGATCTTCCCTCTGCACTTTCTTAATTATGTCTGACAACAAAGAATGCACTGAAACCTGAAACAAAACAGATATATTCCCTGCACCAACAACTTCTAAGCCAAAATTCATCAAATCGTTAATCAAGGGATCATGTTCCAAACATATCATGGTTAATGATGCATGATGTCTCCGACTTAAGGAATCTGCTACTTTGTTTGCTTTTCCAGGATGGTAATTGATCATGCAGTCATAATCCTTTATCAGTTCTAGCCATCTTCTCTTCCTCATGTTTAATTCCTTCTGAGTTAATATATACTATAGACTTTTATGGTTAGTATATATTTTGCATTTGGTTCTGTATATATGATTCCTCTATATTTTCAAAGAAAAAACCACAGCTTCTAATTCTAAATAATGTGTGGGATAATTTATCTCATGAGTTTTAAGTTGTATTGAAGCATAGGAAATTACCTGATCATTCTGCATCAAAACGCAACCAAGTCCCTTCAAAGAAGCATCACTGTAGATGACAAACTCACTATTTCAGGAAGGTAAGGCCAAAACTGGAGCATTCACCAATATCTTCTTCAGTTCCTGAAAACAAACATCACATTATTCTATACAAAAAAATTTAACATCTTTCCTTGTTAACTTATTTATAGGGCTAGATAACCATGAAAAGTTCTTAACAAACCATTGAAAATAACTTGCTAAGCCCAGAAAACTACAAATCTCTGTAACATTTTTGGGTCTTGGTCATTCATCAACTACTTTTGTTTTGGAAGGATCAACTGTTATTTCATCCTTATTTACAATGTTCCCAAGAAAAGAAATTTGTTGCAACCAAAAATTACACTAGCTAAATTTTCCATATAGTTTCTTTTCATTTAAGGTTTGTAAAACAACCCTTAGATGTTTTTCATACTCCTCTTTATTCTTAGAAAGAAAACCAGAATTTCATCAATAAATACAACCACAAACATATCCAAGAACTCATGAAAAACTCTATTCCTAAGATTCATAAATATAGCAGGTGCATTAGTTAATCCAAACGGCATAACAACAAATTTATAATGCTCATATCTAGTACGAAAGGATGTTTTTGGGATGTCATCATCCTTCACCTTCAGCTGATGGTATCTAGATCTCAAGTCAATCTTGGAAAAGTACTAAGCTCCCTAGAGCTGATCAAATAAGTCATCGATGTGAGGAAAAGGGTACTTGTTTTTAACAGTGATGTTATTCGAAGCTCTATAATCAATGCAAAGTCTCATGGAACCATCTTTCTTTTTAACAAACAAAACAGGAGCTCCCCATGGTGAAGTACTAGGATGAATGAATCCTTTGTCACGCAAATCCTGCAACTAATTTTTCAATTCAAGAAATTTTATTGGAGTCATACGATATGGGGGTTTTGAAATTGGCTTAGCATCAGGAACTAAGTCAATTGTGAATTTGACTTCTCGATCAGGTATGACACCAGGTAACTCGTCAGGAAAAACATCAAGGTATTCATTTACCACTGGCAAATCATTAATTTGAATAGTTCCATTGTTTTCAACAATATGAGCAATATAACTTTCATTTCCATCTTTCAATAATTTCTCAGCTTCCTTATTTGTTATCAATTGTATGGGATCATTCTTGTATACAAACTGAATCTCTTTATGAAAAACAACTTCTTTAGCTCTACAGTCAATCTTAGAATGATAATCAGAAAGCCAGTCCATCCCCAGAATAACATCAAACTCGACTAAGGGTAAAACAAAAAGGTTTACAGGTAAAGTCTTTCCACAGACCACAATAGAAAAAAAATTTATAATTCCTCTTTGCTATAACATTTTCCCCTGGTGTTTTAACAAGTTCAGGTCTCATTTGTTGAGGTGATATTTCCAATTTACTAGAAAATTTCTCAGAGATGAAGGAATGTGTAGACCCCGTATCAAACAAAACTTTAGAAAAATCTAAGTGAACAAACAAAGTACCTGATACAACTTCATTGGATAGCCAGACGTCTGCTGATGTAGTCGCAAAGGATCTCACTACACCTTTCTGCTTGTAGTTTGGCTTCTTTACATCATTCAGATCTCTCTTTGGGAAGATATTTGCATAGTGACCCATATCACCACATTTAAAACACCTTAAAGTTTTCTTATCAGGATTAGTCTTTGGATCATTTTCATTGAAATCATGGGCCATATGTCCAAACTTACCACATTTAAAACACTTCCCAGTTTTGCTAAGACATTCTCCAGGGTGCTTCTTGCCGCACTTTTCACAAACTAGAAATTGTATTCTCTTACCATCATATTTCTTTAGTTGATTCTTACCCATTTCTTGTCAACTGGACCTCTTCTTCTCTTTGTTTCTAAAATGCACATGATCATCAGCAAACTCCATCTCTACCCTCTCATCACATCGGACAAGTTTCTCATAACTTCTTAATTCATGGGAGTCCAACTCCCTTCGATACCTTGGCTTCAATCCTGAGTAAAAGCAATTTATTTTTCTATTGAGATCCAGAATAAGATTTGGAGCATACCTCACCAGTCGGGTGAGGTTCGCTTCATACAAAGCCACTGAATCTTCCTCCTTCTGTTTCAATTCAAGGAATTTCTTCTCCATTCTAAGTCTCACCACCTTAGGAAAATATTTTTCAAGGAAAAGAATTTTAAATTCATCCCACTCTAAGGCATAAAAATCCTCTCTACCCCTGGTATTCCTTACCATTGACCACCACTGATCAGCTTCCCCATCAAAACGATAAATGTAAAGACTTAACTTTTTATTGTCTGAACATCCCATAACATCAAATATCTTTTCAAGGGCTTTGATCCATCCTTCAGTTGCTACTGGGTCAGAAGATCTATTGAATGCAGGAGGATGTTGTCTCATAAAATTTTCCACTACTGTCATGTTCCGTTGTGGTACCTATATTTGTCCTCTTGCATGGATACCACCACCATTTATTTTCTGTGTTAGCTGGGCCATTACTGTCACAAATTTCTCAGTTCCAATCCCTACCATTCCAGACTGTAGATCAGGAATGATGTCATTATGTCGATGCCTCTCCTTTTCAGCATCCCGGTTCCTTCTACGGACAACCATTCTGAACAAACATGTCTTAGATGAAGCAACATGGTAATCTTTAAATACTATTACACTTCAAATTAAACATAGAGTGAAAATCATTTATGGTATTCTATTAACATCACCCTAACCCCTAAAGTTATCTAAACCTCCCTCTAATACCAACTATAAGGACCCGACCTTGTTACATACATAATCTTGAATTTAGACAAGAAAAAACTTCCTTTTAAATTGAGGATCTTTTCAAGTTTATAGCTTTAGAGTATTGAGACATAATACATTCATAACAATACACATTGTTACAGGGTCGATACCATAAAAACAGTTTCCATTTTTTTAAAATTGAAAACATTAAAACTTAAACATGATTACTTTACAATTATTCAACATTTAACATGGATTCCTTCTTTGACTTACACATCCATTAACCTGTGAAAATCATTTAGAAACTTTGGATGAGCATAAAAACTCAGTAAGGGACATAAAAAGAAGGAAATAACACATTAGTCCAAGAAAACTTGTAACGTATGAAATCATTTTCAAAAGACTTACTTATCACCTATATATATAAACATATATACTTACCTTGTGAAACATGATATTTCCAAAATTACATAAGAACATAAGTAGAACCATAAGGGTATCTTGGTTTATTACTTATATAATCTTGTAACCATTCTTGGCAACCTTAAAATTTTTAACCCTCACGACTACCTTACTTTGTGTAACCATCGCACTTACACTTGGAGTAACCATACGGCCGACCTCCAACTTACTCATACCCAATGAATTGGAGGGAAATATAGTTCCCACCCTTCATCATAAACAATTCCCAAGAACCAAAACATAATCATACAACATTAATAATAGCATAAAAATATTGCTTTTGAATTTTGTAAAAACAGAATTTTAAAAGAGGATTTTATAAGAAAAGTCCCTCATAAACATCATATACTTGAAGTGAGACTTAATAGAGTGGATTGAATATGTATATACTCTATAAATAAACATTATTAAACATATTATAATCATAATTCATCACACACACAACTTAAATACCACATAAATGATGAAGTAGAATGTTAACCCAAAGAATGGAAATCGGGTTAAGAATTTCCTTACATTAGGCTTGCCTTACTTCAAAGTTGTTTAAACCTCATGTATAATGGTTAAAAGAGTGTTATTATTATTTCACAGAAACATTTTCATGTTTATAAAATCTTATATGGTCATTTAATAACCTCATTTCACCCCTTAATTGTTAGTATTTTGTTCCTTGCATTATTTTGGGTGATTTATTTTATGATTTTTATAATCGGTTCAGGATGAATCGTTCTTGTTGATTGGAAGTGAAAATGAAGAATTGTAATGGAGTAGTATTTACATATTTCTAGTACCATAATTTATACCATTTATCACTTTTATGCTTTATATTAGAATGATTCATAAGTTAAAACATTAATGATGTTCGTTTAGATCATTTTAGTGGTTCTTTGATAATAACAACCTCATTTTGTCTTATAAATTAGAACCACGAGTAAAAAATAATTCCAAAACCATATATGAGTCATAAAACATATATTATAATCTGTTTCATCCATATAAATGGTTTCATTACCATACTTGAAAGAATTACTGGAAATTGAAAATACATCATCCACGATGTCGGTAATTCGACACAAATGAACAATGTTTTTATCCTTTAAATAAGTGGAAGAGGAGAAGAATACTGATGAGGAATTTCCCATAAATATGAGAACATTCTGAATGTACATGATTATGAATATTTCATGCCTCTTGGATAAGAGGGACTGAGGAAAGAAGAAAAAGGAATCATGAAATAAAATAAAATCTTGAGAAATTTCTCACGAAAATTCGGCAGTCTAACGACGTCTCTTAAAATTTCATAAAAACAAGATTGAAGAGGGGAATGGAATATCTCATCATTCATACATTATATGGACAGTAAGGGGTAATATTTAATGAAATATCCCAACATAATCCAAATTTAATGGAAGAGAATAACATAAAATGAAAGAAAAGAAAGAAAATAAAAGAGGATGTTTACCTCTTGATCTCTTCTCCTTGAGATCCTCCTTAAGGGATTTGATTTTGGTCTTTTGGGGGGACCAACAGCTCTAGGAAGTGGGGAAGAATATTGGGGAGGAAATTTGGTAGAAATTAGACAATGATTAAGACTTGGGAGGTGTGGGGGAAGAGGGGAGTGAGGGTGGTATTTATAGTGGAGGGGAGGGGGTATTTTTCATTATTTTAATCATTATTATAATATTTTGCTAAAGACTATGAATAATATTAATTCATGTGTCCCCAAATAGTAAAAATAACATGTGAGTTCGAACCAAGTGGTCTTACATCACTTATGATGTCATAAATAGTTTATTTTACTGATAATTTTATTATACGGTATTTTATCGTATTTTACTGTTCATCAAAAAATCTTGAATTTCAAAAAATTCTCAAAAATTAACCCTTACCATTTAACGACGTGTAGAATTCAAAAATGAAGCCCATTTTTTGAAATAATTTTTTAAATATTTTTAATTTAAATCTTAATATAATCATACTTAATTCAAAAATTAACAATTCTAATTTTGTAACTACTTCTATATCACAATGAAAAATTAACCTAAATGCTATTATCTTAATGCCTTAATAAAATAAAATAATAATAAAATTTACTATTCATTAGGGTCATATCACTATTCATATTACTATTCATACGGGTATGTTACTATTCACCAAAAAAACAAGTTGGTTACAAAAGACTCTAAATAACATACTGAACACAAATGTAGATGACAATTTCTTGAAATTCAAAACATAGAAGTAGAAAATTTGTGTTTTAAAGGATAATTAAAAATATCTATTTAAAACAAAGTTCCATGCATTTATATTTATTTTTATAAAAACATGGGGTGTTACACCCCACATGGTAGCTTGCTACTCTTCCCATGCTCTACAGTGGTGTGCTCTCCTATACACCCATGCTACCTACCATCCTGGCTGAGGTAGCACCATCCCACCTCAGTAGTGGTGTGGGTCCTTCATTTGGATAGCGTGGCTGGATAATTTTTAATATATACTCCATTAAAAACACAACCACATTCTATATGAAGTGAAAATCCAACCTCCTCAAATATTCCAACAAAACCATACTCAAATCCTCATGCAAAATAAACATCATTTTTTATGGATTCTTCTAATGTTGTAAACGTTATGTCAATTCAAAAAACCAATGATAAATGTTTTATAAACTGCAAACCAGTTCAAAAATCCTCACTTTTAGAACTCATTGACTTTTCATATGCTTAAGTAATTAACACCAATTCCAACCTCAATAAACTACATGGATTCTTCACAGGTGAGTTATATTATTTCATAGAACTTTCTTTGTTCAACCCAAAATATTCATTGTTTGTTCCTCAAAAGAATGATCATGATCCAATAGTACGACCTCTGAGTTCATTACATGTGATGGATTAGGTATGTACTTCCTCAAGAGAGATACATGAAACACATCATCAACCTTAGAGAGGTTAAATGGAAGAACCAAGAGATAATCTATGGTCCCAATACAACTAAAAATTTCAAAGGGACCAATATAACTATGGCATACACTACAAAAAAACTATAATTGAGTGAAGTTTTTTAAAAAAATTCTGTTTTAGAAATGTTTCCCCAAAACATTGTTAATTTAGTTATGTTTCCCCAAAAATGTTGCTAAATTAGAGATGTTTCCCCAAAAACATCGTTAAATTAGCAACGTTTCCCAAAAAAATGTTGCTAAATTTACAACCATTCCCCAAAAACTTTGCTAAATTAGAGATGGTTCCCCAAAAAAATTGTTAAATTAGTGATGGTTTCCCAAAAATGTCATTAAATTAGCGAGTCGTCCCCAAAAACATTGCTAAATTAGCAACATTTCAGAAAAAACATTGCTAATTTAGTGACTTTTCACCCAAAACGTCACTAAATTAGCGACACTTCTCAGAAAATGTCACTTAATTAGTGACGCTTCCCCAAAAATGTTGCTAAATTAGCGACACATCGATATAAATATATATTTAGATATATATATATATATATTAATATATATAAACACACACACACACACATATATATATATAAGCACACACACACACATATATATTAATATATATAAACACGTATATATTTTAAATTTAGTCACATTTTTAAGAAAACATGTCTATTTTAGTGATATTTTTACCAATGTTTTAAAACGAGGAATGATTGTGTGTGTGTGTGTGTCTATAATTATAATTATATATATACACATACACATATATATTTGTACACGCACACAAAAAAAAATATAAACTTATATATATATACATGTATATATATATTAATATAACCATATATATATAATATAAACATATAAATAACATAAAATATAAAAACAGATATATATATATATATAATATAAATATAATATATATATATATAACATAAACATATATATATATAATATAAACATATATATATAATAAAATATAAACATATATGTGAAATATAAACACACACATATATATATAATATAATATAGACATATATATATATATTTAAACATAAAATATTTAATATAAAATATAAAAAAATATACATTAATATACGTATATTAATATATAAATATATATATAATATTAATTTTTAAATACTAAAATATATTTATATATATAAATATACCATAATACAAGTAAATATTTTAATAGTCACGTTTTTAAGAAAGTGTGACTATTTTAGTGACGATGGCTATTGGTGGTGTAAAATGAAAATAATCTCTTCGTGACTATTTTAGTGACGTTTTTACCAGTGTTTTAAAAAGTCACTAATTATATATATATAAATATACATACATACATACACATATATATTTATATACACACACATATATATATAGACACAAAGATATATATGTATATATAAACATAAAATATAAGAATATATATATAATATAAAATATTAACATATATGTAAAATATAAACATATATATAATATAATATAAACATATATATGTATATATGAACATAAAATATAAAATATAGAAATAAAATATAAAATAAAAACATATATATATATATATATATTATTTTCTCAAATACTGAAATCTGTCTATATATGTATAAATATAGGATAATACAATTATTTAACAAAATATGTGGTTGTCTTCCATGTTAGTAAGTGAGAGGTTCGAGGGTGTAGTCCTTAGGGAGGCGCCATTAATTCTTTTATTTGGCATGGAAGGCTGTAACGTTAGTCGGGTGTGGGGATTATGGGATATAGGATGTGGGCTTGGGGCATGACTATTGGAGGTGCATTGGGAGGGGTACAAGGGGCGTGGGGTGGGTTACAAGAAGGTGAAGGGAGGGCGTAGGTGGGTTAGGGGGGAGTGGGGCTGGTTACAGGAGGGGTGTAACCAGGTTATAGTAACATGGGATGGCGTAGGCAGGTTACATGGGTTACAGGGGGTGTGGGATGGGCTAGGGAGGGAATAGTGGGGCGTGGGGCTGGTTACAGGAGGGGTGAGGGGATGGAACGAATGAGAGAGGCGGGCGAGGGAGGGAACGAATGGGTAGGCGAGGGTGGTGTACAGTATAGGAGGGGCGAGGGTCATTATTGTAAAAAAATATAATAATTTCAAAAAAAAGTACTGAAATTTTTCAAAAATATCTGTAAATGATGTGTCAATTACCAGTGTTTCTAACAAACGTCAGAAAATGAAGTGTCGCTATTCATCGACGTTTCCAAAAAACCGTCAGTAAATGATGTGTTGCTAAATTGAGACTTTTATAAACATCGCTATTTTAGAGATGTTTATAAGCATTGCAAAATGATGATGTTTATAAGTATCGCTAAATTAGTGATGTTTATAAACATTGCTAATGAAAAAAATGTCGTTAATAAGATTTTTTTTGTAGTGTTAGTTTTCTCTTCTTTCTTCCATGGAGAAATCTATAGAAAAACCCTCTCAGCAACATCAAATTCTAGATCTCACTGATGATTATAATCATAACATTTCTATAAACTTTGGGTTGCCCTTAAATTTTATTGAATAACTCTAACCTTATCTTCCATCTCATCTTCTTTCTTAAGTCCCAATAGCTTTCTTTCTACAACTTCTTTCCAATACATTGGAGTTCTACACTTCTTTCCATAAAGGTCTTCATAAGGATCTATTTGAATGATCGAGTGAAATATATTACTATAGAAATACTCAACATAGAGGAACGTGTTAATCCCAACCACCTTCGAAATCCATAGAACAAGATCTTAGCATATCCTCTAGGGTTTGAATTGTTCTCTTAGATTGACCATCTATCCGAGGATGATACGTAGTGCTTATACTCAACACTGTAATAAGAGCTTGTTAAATAATTCTCCAAATTATTGAGGTAAATTCCAAATCCTGATAAAATAAAATTGAATTTGGTACTTCATGCAACCTTATCACTTCCTTAATATATATTTTGGAAATCAGATCCAAAGATAAATCTTCTCTGACAGCAATGAACTGTAATAACTTTGTAAAGTGATCAACTATACCCCATAATTATATCAACGTCAAAGATAATATAACCCTAAATGTTACGAGTATATTTAATCATATGTCCTAAAAGTGTAAAGGCATTCCTCCTCAAATAACTTTGTCACTATATAAAAAACCAAAGGTTTTAATTTCTATAAATGTCTCATAAAATATCCTTAATCATGATAAATCCCCATCACATAAAACCTCAAAAGGGGTGTCAATAAATTTGAACTTATGACCAACCTTAATCTCATAAAACAATGATGGTATCCATAAATCTTGAGTTAATATTACATGGAGAAATATACACTTCCAAAATTAAATTCACCATTTATCCCTTATATAAGCTATTATCTTATACAAAAACATTTTCATTGGAGGATTGGGTTCATCCTTGTACTGATAGAATACCAAATGTGATTTCATTATTCTAGAATCCATATAGAGGGAGATAATCACATGAAATTTCATAATAATATTTTCATAGGGCTCATTCATACGAAGTCAAACATGAAATTTCCAACTAAGGAGGGGAGGATAAGTGTTCCCTTAATTATCATGATTCTATTCATCCATTATGATTGTATAATCTTTCCCTTTATGCTTTTTCTTCATAGATTTTTCTGTCTAATCATACACATTTTTCCTTGGATTGGGACATTGATTCACATAATTCCCAAACTCCTTGCACTTGAAACACTAGAGTGTGGATGGTGCATTTTTTTGAGCTCTCTCTCTAATTATTTCATTAGCTAGCCTCTTCACATCACTTCTATATCATTTTTCTCAATGGAAAGGCTTCCCAAACTTGAAACACCTTATTATTCCTTTTAGTCACTCACCTAAGTGCTCCTTCCCATAGTTTTAAAAAGTATGAGTTTGAAACATTTTCTTCCCTCCATGTGACATATCATTGGAATTTCCATGGAACCCCATATTCCTTTTCTAATCACCAGAACAAGGAGGGTTTCCATCTTCCATTTCCACTTTTATTACACATCTAACAACTTCTTTGTAGCATCAAAATTCCTTTATGGCTAACGAACTTTAGATATTTGGTTTTAATCCACTAAATAATTGTTCAAACTTACTTTCAGGATGAATGATAATACTCGAAGAGTGCCTCTAAAGTCTTGTAAATTTATCATCATAGGTACCAATAGATTCATCATCCTTATTCTTAAGCTCAAGGAATTCCTTCTATATTTTTGTACAAAGAATACAAGGAAAGTGCTAATTGAAAAATAATCTTTTAAACTCATCCAACTTTATAGAGTCAACTTCTTATCATTACCATGTATTCTTAATAAGAGTATATCATTGATCTGCATCACCTTACAAGTAGTAAACAAGAAAAATGACATTTTTATGCTCTAAATACTGGAGAATGGAAAATATATTTTCAATGGTACTGATCTATTTCTCATCAATTAGTGGATCAGTCGAACTATAGAAAGAAGGTGGGAATTTACTCATGAAGGACTCAATAGAACAATATTCCCTCCTTTTCTCGTTTGTAATTTTAACATGATCCATAGATTGAGAAAGTTGTGTGAGCATATCAATGAGGTTTTACATTTCAACTCCCATAACATTTAGTGTCTCGAGAGTAAAATCATTGCATTTTCAATTTCATTCATCATTAATAAGATTATTTCGGGTTCCATCCATTGACTAAAACCAAAAAACATAGTATAAGAAACAATAATCATAGCAGGGAACCATATAATCATGATAAATCACTTATATGGTTTCTAAATCACGACACTCTCTTTTTAATATATGAAACCTTAGGTTTATCCTAGTCCATTAATAATCATAATATATTTAAATCCTTCATGATGGATCATAAAGAGTTTGGAAATTTCCAAATCATATCCCCAGAGAGTTTCAAACCTGGTGTGCGGCAAGGCTTGTTGTTATGCACTAAGGGACGATCGATTCCAGCTAAATTATCCCTTTTAATAGTTATTAACCCTAGGTACATATGTTCTAGATCCATATCCACTAGTATAATCCACACATGGTATTAATTTCATATAAACCACTCACTCTATCCTTTACCAAAGTTACAGGACATTTTCTTATACCTTGACTCCTCTATAGACTTATCCTTAGTCATATACTTAGACATATCCTTAGAAATAACCCTTGGGATCTTGCTAAAGTTTTATAATCATAGTTTCAAAAGGTTAAATAAACCTTTAATATGATACAATCTATAGATACTCAGTCCTCTCATACATGGATATTGCATATTTTTTATGAATATTAATTGCATTAAACAAACACATGCCTATGGACCATAATAGTTTAGTGCCTTTTGATACTTGGATCATAATCTTCTTAAATCTAGAAAGATCTTAAATTTATCTCATAAATATATTCTCCTTCACTAATTTTCACAAACATACCCTGCTTAAACCTTTATTCATAACTTAGGGAATGGAAACATAAGAAAAAGTGATCTCAGAGGCTTAGTAAGGGTAAACAAGGGAGATATTTTAGCATAAAATAAGGGCATGATAACATGAGAATAACATTTTAAAATCACACCCTTCATTTCAAAGATAATAATCTTGAGTCATGGGATAAATATAAGCAGTTCATAAGACAATAATCATAAGGGAATCAAATAACATGAGCTATGAGAGCATAAAAACTGAAATAAGACATAGATTTTTGGCATACACATCAGTGTATACCATTGTGAACATGTGTAAATAGAAACAAGTTTTCTCATTAATTTAAGGATACAAAGTCAGGCCATTGAATAAACTAATAGAGATAAAACCACGTCCATGCATAACATTATGTACATGAAAGAAAGATCCATGCATAATAGTGTGAACATGTAATTAGGTTCACACATAACATTGTGATAATGTAATTGGGTTCATGCATAAAAAAATTACTCATGATTTATCAATATTTACCCAATGCATTAGAGGGAGATATAGGTCCCATCCATCCCATAATGAAAACAATATTTATGTGTGCTATAAGATCATAAATCAATCAACATAACAAAACCTGTGAAATTAAATGGTTTTCATAGATATTTCATCATATCATAACCTGTAGAAAATAGATAGGTTTCATAATCATTTCTTCATCTCATCAAAGCATAACCCATAAAAAATGGGTTTCATAATAATTTTTTCATGGTATAATCTGTGGAAGAGAAACAGGTTTCATAAACATATTCTCATCATAAACCATTCAATTAAAGAATAAAAATGGTATCCTTGGAATGTATCATAGTAAAGAATAGGTTATATCAATGGATGTTATCTTATATGTAAAATAATTTTGAAAATCTTATAAAACATTTCTTGAGGAAAATATCCTTTCCACTTTGAAAAACTCTTTTTATACATAAAACATTTTAAAAATAATTTAATTTGAAAATAAAATTGAAAATTTATAAAGGAATCGTCAAATAAATTAATGTTTGTGATGATAGGATGTTTCATTCATGTTGTACATGTTAAAACAAATATTTCTTTCATATTTTCTATAAAATCCCAAGGGACATTTTTTTAGAACAACATGAAGATTCCTTTAAAAATATTTTGGAAAAGAAATTAAAAAATGGGTAAAAATGTCTTAAAAATCATAGGTTAATAGTAAAAAAGTTGTAAATATTTTTTAAAAACATTTTTACGAAACATGGTTTTGAAAGAAAATGGATTTCTGTCTAAAGAGAGAAATAAAGTCAGATTTTCTTTAAACCATTTTCTTAATTATTTTAAGTACCAAGGAGTAGAAAATGGTAATTTTACTTAAAAATATCATGAATATCCATAGTTGAGGAAAATTTATTATTTTATTTAGAGATTTATCATTATATTTTATCATCATAAATATAATCATAAATAATCATGATAAATAATGAGATTGTAACATAAAATATTTACCACTTTAGTAACTTTAAATCATAAGACTCATAAAAGAATATAATTAAATGAAACTAAAAATATCATGAGTATAAATAAATTCATGATATTACATATCAAAGGGTCTGTATATACACCTCTTAAAATGAGATAGGTTCATAATATAACATATATCGCAAAGAAGGAAAATTGAGCCAAAAATTACTTACTGCATTGGTAACATTTTAATAGTAAACCCCATGAAATAGAGATCCTAAAATGGATATGGAAATAAAAAAAATTCTCATTATAAAAATCATAAAATACATTAATGGTAATTATACACACCACATAAAATAAATATGTAGTTAACATGGAATGTGTCTCATGAAAGTAAAAAGTGAGACGAAAATCCCTTACCTTATGTCTTCAATTCTTTCATACACATTTAAACCTCATGTATAATAAATATAAGTTTATTATATATCTATTAAATAAAAAAAATTATATATATCATACCATATATGATTTAAATGTTCTTTTTAATTACTTTTTTATTAATAATTTCATGTTAAGTCGCGTTTATGGTAGTAACCAATTTGTTTTTCGTATCTGTTTTGATTTGTTCTTTTTTTCCTCTTGATAATAGTTAAATTATCTATAGAATAATAATAATGCAATAATTATCATATTTATCCATAAATTATACTCTTAATATCAACCATGATTTATGGTTTTGATAAATGAAGTATGTTACGATCATGGAGACACTAGTTCGTCTGTATACATGATTAACGTTTCCATTTCTCAACGATCATTATGGAAATAAGGTAAGTAATATTTTATATTTACATATTGATAATAATATCATAAATTAGATATTATTTATTTAAATATACTCATAAATACCATCCATGTGGTGTGGTTATTAAAAGAGAGAGTTACATCGTTTCATGGAGGCGGTAGTCCACACGTACATGAATGATGTTATCATCTTCCAGTGAGTGAAAAGGAAAAAAATAAAATGATATATAATTATTTAGGAATGATAAATATGTCATTAATATCATAATTATTTTATTTATATCACATATATTTATACTTTTTATCTTCTATGTAAATCGTTATTGAAAATGAATCACATCGCTTTGTGAGGGCGTAGTCTGCCATACACACGAACGACATTATCGTATCCATTATTGAATAGAAATTAAAAAATATATATATATATATATGATACAATGAATATATAGGTTTAATAATTTTATGAATATCATATATATATATATAATTTATATCCATAATAATACCAAGCTGTGAGAGGTGGTGATGGAAAACGAATGACATCGGTTCATGAGGCAGTAGTCGATCGTACACAAAAATAATGATTTCATAATCCATTTGATGGAAGTTGAGATGGTTTTAGGTAATGTAATTAACATAAAACATATAATTATATAGAATATACTTATTATATTATATCATCATCGTATAATAATAATAATTCAAGGAGTTTAAGGAATAAATAAAACAAAAATGCTCATTGACGAACGTTACCTCTTCTTCAGGTATCCTCCTTAGAAATACACCAAAAGCCTTCCTTGGTTGGATTTATGTCCAAAATAAGGCTTTTAGGATGAGTGGAGGTAATTTGGTAATTTATTTTGGTAGATATTTACTGAACCAAAAACGTTTGAAATTATGAAGAAAAGAGGAGAGGGGGTATCTTTTTATAAGTGAGGTGTGTGGCACACTTGTAATTTTATGAAAAGATTCAATCAGACCTACATTTTTATCATAAAAAAGCCTAAGAAATGGATAATTATAGAAATTATAAGATATAATGTAAAAATATTTCCATAAAATGGGTGTTTTAGAAGTTCTTAGGTCATTTTTAACCCATATCTTCTTATTCTAACCCCCTAGTAAATCCATTTTTACCTGAACCTCAGTAAATAATTGTTATTATTTGTATCATTAATTTTGGTAAAAAATTAACTTGAAATTATTATATAATATAAATTATTATGATTAATAATATGGAATAAATTTTAACAAATTCCATTCATAAAATATGAAAATTTTTAATTTAAAACTAATCCTACAGACGTGGTGAGAAAGTGGGTTTTTAGGAGAAAATGTTTAAAGGTTTACAGAGTTTTTATATCCAATATCAATATGAAAATGATTACAATGACCGAAATTGTAAAAATAGATATATAATTGAACTAAATTTACTTTAAAACAAATTTAAAATATAATTTAGCTTTATGAATAATTTATACAAAAAGGTAGTTTTCAATTAAAATTCGGTATTTTTCACTATTCATCAAAAAATTAATCTTTTCAAAAAATTATCAAAAATTCACCCTAAGGTAATTTTAATATTATGATTTAAAAAATGATTTTTATTTTAACAAATTGATTATATAAATGTTTAAAAAATTAATTTTAAAATAAGTGCGCAAAATAAAACAAAACTACTTTTTGAAAAAAATATAGTTTCCAAGCATAAACTTGGATTTATTCTTATTTATCAACTAGAAAACACGTAAGATGAATGTTAAAAATATAATTTAATGTATAATATAAAATTTTAATTATAATAATTTACCAAAAAAATTAATTAATTGAGGTAAAATGTGTATGTACATAGAAAAAAATTTTCAGAAAAAGAATTTCTATATTTTTGAATGGTTCTTATTTTCATTTATAATTAATTAGTCACTAGAGAATTAATCTTATATACATGTGTAAAAAATATTTTAATATTTTGGTTAATATTATTAATACCCATCATTAAAATAGCTAGGTGATAACTATATTAATAAATAATAATATTTTAATAATATTTCACATTTCGTTTAGACTCAGTATTATGTTTAATGAAATCTAAAATTGCTATTGTGTGTAATAAAATCCATCAAAAAATTTAAATTAATTTGAAAAAAATATCATAAAATCTTGAGATGTTATATTAGGCAACTGAACAATTTATTATATCATCAAGAAGAATCTTCTAAAGATTCTTTTCTTAAAGAGATGAAACTTTCAGATTGCATGGGGGTGGAAACCTTATTGAGATCTCATTAACAATGTCAATATACTTAATTTATTCACCAAGGCCTCAAATAACTTCATCCAATTAATTAATTATATTGAAAAAAAATTATGTATTTTCATTAGGATGTATTTTAAAATCGTCAAACATATTATGTAGTACTTAGATTTTTCCTCCTTCACTTTATTATTGCCCTCAAATATATATTTCCAGTTTTCTTACATGAACTTAGCTATGGTACAACCCATAAAATTTAAATATATTTGATCTGATAAAACACCAATAAGTTTTTTGAATCTTTGGAATAAATATCTATCAATTTCCCATCTAATTCATTTATAGAAAGTCTTCTTACTTCATTGACCTGAACCCCTTGAACTGTGGTAATGAGATCTTTCATCCCAAGAGACTGTCGAAAAGGCCTCATCATGTTTTTCCAAGACTAGTAGTTTACTTCATTAAAAAAGGGACTCCCCTATAATTTTTTTAATTATCCATATCATAGAATCCCTAATTATTGATTTAACACCTAAAACCTAATTTCTCTAATACCACTTGTTAGGCCTCGAGATGCCCTAAGAGGGGAGGGGTGAATTAGGGTAAAAATTTATTAAAACTAAAGAATTTTTTCCAAAATTTGTTATGAACTCTTTAAAATTTTAATATTGTATCGCATATACACTAATCATAGAAGTATATAAGTGAAAAAAATAGAACACAAAAAAATACTTGGTTCCCCACTAAGGGCCAGTCCAATGAGCATATGCCAATGATGTGTCAGTCAAAAAAAATCTACTATGATTCACTAGATTTTATGGATTATAATTATTCATCAATGGTCACTACATTATAGGATCACAAACATTAAAAAGTATTAGGGGGTAGAACACTTCCTCCCTATGTTCAATATCGTTGACTCACCCTTTCTCATCGCTATGTAAAATGTATTTCTCAGTTTATTGACTTGAAGGTCAACTTCATATCTGAGTACATGATGATGAATTTTTTTATCATTACATATTGAATATTATGCTTCAATAAATTCCATAATCATTTCTCTACGTATAACATAGTCCATACAGTTATTTTCACATGACAACCTTTTTTAACTCTAATTTTCATAACAATTCTATCTTTTGTAAAACTTACTTTACTCTAATCTCTATGGTTCACTTAATTCTCAAACATAATCTTTACATAACATGAGTTCCCATAATATTTTTATTTCACTCAATAAATACATTCATGAAAGTATTACACAAATACAGGGAGATTATTCCTTCTCCAAAACTTTGATGATAATGAATGATTATATATAGCCTATTTATAGGAAAACATAATTGTCTCATGAAAATTAATCATTATTGAAAAACACATCACCTCTAGATATTATTTTCACATGAAACTTCAAAATCATTATATGCTTAAAAACTCCATCTTTTGTGAGTTTCCCAAACTTTTTTGAAACTCTTCCTTTACAAAAAAAAATTTTCCATATCTAAGAACATGAATTTCAAAAAAGTCTACATTTGAAAAATAATTAACTTTTCATCTTTAAGAACTTTTATTTCATAAAAAAATTTCTTTACAACAGAACTATTTCTTCATCTCGAAGAACATTGCATTGAAAAAACATTTATTTTGGCTCATGAACCTTTGAAAAAACTTTCTGATCATCTTCTACACTTTTCCTATAGGATTTGGGAAACTTCACCATTAAAAAATTTCTTCGAAGATTGTAACTTCTTCAAACAAACCCCCTTAGAGTTAAAACTCCTTTATCAATCAAAAATGGATTAAAAATAAACAAAACACACCATTATTCTCTAGCCTAAATCACCATCGTTCTAACATGGTCCCTCTAGATGGTTTTTATGTAGTGTCTCCCTAGACTGTTGAGATGTGACTCTGGTTGTGAGAGCTAATCTAGTAGCACCATAGGACAATGTTTGAACTATCAGCCATTGGTGTTGTACTGATTATTGGAATGATCGATATGATTTCCCAAATTTTTACATGTGTTATTACATGATTTCTAAACATAAATATCCATTAATACTACACAAATATTGTAAAGTCCTAGTGACTTTGGGAGACTAGGTTATTAATACAAAAAATATGGCTTCTTTATTTTATTTTCCATAGTGATCCATTAAAAATAATTCAATCTCCTAAATCTACATGGGATAAACTGGGGAATACATAAAGAAATGGGTGAGCTAAAAATCCAAATAAGGGAATAAACATTATAAGTAAGCATAACATGTGAGTCAAATGTATAGCATGATATCATAAAAGAGAAGGTATATGAGTAATCACATTGAAGCATAATGTAAATAAAATGGTATCATAAGATCATGGTAGCATAGAAAATGTGACATCAACACAAAACATGACATAAAAATGAGTCAAGGATAACTAGCTAGACAAAATCACATAGAGGAAAAAGTATCATAATGGACTAGGTTTACTTCCTAATCCCATACATGACACCTCATGAGACTAAATATATATCCAATGCAGTGGAGCACTATCTAAACACACCCATCATAACATGTTCCTGATCTATGTGTTCCACACAAATGAAATCAAAAACAAGGTACAACATAAAAATACCCAATAAAATAAAATTAGTTGAATAATATTTCTTTATATCATAATCAAATGAAATTTCATAATGAATTCATTTCAAAAATGATCATAACGCTTGTATTACTTCATCAAAGGAAGGGAGAATAAACTAGGTATATATGTGAGATACATATATACAAAATTTATAAGAAATATGAAATATCAATGGTTGTTTTATTTTATGAAAATACTTTAAAAATATTTAAAAAAATCTTGAGTAAAATAACCTTTTCACTTTGAGTAGCATCAAGGATCTCATATTATATATAAAATTATATTGAAATATCACTTTGAACATTTCTTGAATAAAATATCATTTCCATTTTGAAAACACTTATTTTAAATATAAAACTTTCCCAAAAATTAAGAAAAACATTTTTTTGAAATTAAACATTTGAATCTTAAAAATTAAACTTTAAAACATTGAGTGGTAATTATGGTGGAAAAGTTTTGTTCATATTGAATATGTTAAAAGAAATAAAAAGTTTCCTTTCAAATTTTTGAAAAAAAATAAAAAGTACCTTGTTCAAACATTAGGAGGATTCATTTTAAAAAAATATAAAAATAAAATTATGGATAAAAATGTATTTAAATAAACATAGTAAAACATTTTTTAAAATATTTTTATAAAACATGTATTTGGAAGAAAATAGATACTTGACCAAAGAGAAAAATGAAGTCGGATTTTTTTAAAAACATTTTATCAATAATTTCAAATACTAAAGAGAGGAAAATGGTAAAATTACTTGAACACATCATGAATAACTATATTATAGTAATATGAAAGGGTTTTATTATACAATGATCAAATAATTTCCTTCAATTGAAATTCAAGCATAAGTAATCTGAATTAAAATCAGATTGAAACATAAACTTTTACCGCTTTGGTAGATTTTGAATCATAACTTCACATGAATGGAGTGGGTAAATTATAAATAAAAATATCATGATGTATTAAGGATTCATGATATAGTATGTAAAGTTTCATTATATAAACCATTCAAAATTAATTAGGTGTATAAAAAGATATGTCTCAAATAAGGAAGTTTGAGAGGAAACCCTTACAAAGTATGTATCATTGATGTGAGAATTAATCAATGAGGTGATTATGTGTAAAAATTTATATCCACAAAAATAAAAGTTTAATTACAACATAAATTAATCGAATTTAATTTTACATAATTTTGGAATAATATAATCAACAAATTATTCATATAACTCTATAAATGGAAATTGAGTTAAGAAACCCCTTACCTCATGTTTCTCTTTATTTGAGTGCACTTTATGCTCATTTATAGTGGTTTTAAAAAATTCATTAACTTATACCAGAACCATATTAATATTTATAATAGCATATATTATTCTTTTATAATATCTTATTACCAGTTCATTAATTATCTTTCAATATCATTATTGCTTCGAGTGTTAATTGCCTTGTTTCCTCACGCATGTTTTATCAGGAAACTTCCCAATCCCAGACATCAAATATAGTTACATCATCATCATATGGATATTAATGTTATAAATATCATTTATTTCATTATACACATCTTTATAATCATTATTTAATTTTTTAACATGGAGAATGAATCACATCACTTTGTGGAGACGATGGGTCATACGTACGTACGAGCGATGATATCATTTTCTTAACGGATGAAAGGGTATGGAAGTTTATTGTATGTTAATTTTATATAATTGATATAATTTCATATATATGAAAAATATTCATTTAATTTATCCTTTATTACCTTACATGTAAATCGTTATTGAAAAATGAATCTCATCGCTTCACGAGGTGATAGTCCACCGTACACATGAACGATGTTATCATTTATTCAATGGAAGGTAAGGTTAGAAAGTATAAGATATTTTTATTTTACATAATTATTTATATTTACTTAATATTATATATAAATATCAAATTAATCCTTATTTCCTTCCAGGTAAACTGTAAGTGAAAAACAAATCATATCTCTTCACGAGGCGACAGTCCACCGTACACACGAGCGATGTTACCGTATTCTCTATGAAATGAAAAATAAGATAGTATATGTGATATTATAATTCCATAAGTATAATTATATCATAAATATAATATATTAACATTAGATACATCATTATTTCCATCTTCAAGAAGTGGTGATGGAAAAAATAATTACATCAGTTCACAAGGCTTATACCATACAAATGATCAATGGTTTTGTCTCCCATTTGAGAGAGGAGGAGATGGTTGTAGGTCCTAAACTTAACATAAAAACATATTCATATATTTAATATAATAGTGTTATTATAACGTATTTTTTAATAATATTTTGAGGTGGTGGAGGAATAAATATAACAAAATTCTTGGTTAAGGATGTTACCTCTTCTTCAAAAAAATTCTTTTGGTTTGCACCAAAAACCTTCCTATGATGGATTTATAAAAAAAGGATTATATGATAAGGGGAGGGAATTAGGGAATTTATTTTTGTATTTATTTTCTGAATAAAATGGTTTTTAAGTGTGTAAATCATAGTATAGAGGGTGTCCATTTATAAGTGGGGGAGAGGACGCACTTGGTATTTTTGAAAAGAAATAATTACGCCCATGTTTTCTCATGCCAAAAGGCTAAACAATGGACCATTTTAAAACCTTATAAGATATAAGGTCTAAATATGACCATAAAATAGGAATTATGAAAGTTTTATTTTATTTTTAACCCTTATATTTTAAGTTTAATCCCCCCCCCCGTACACACGTTTTTACCTTAACTGTAGTAAATAAGTTTTGTTGTTTTCATTATTCATTATGGTCAAAATTTAAGTTCATATTACTAGATAATATAAATTATTATTATTCAAAATATGGAGTCAATTTTTTCAAATTCATCTCACGTAATTGGTAGAATTTAATTTAAAATTAAACATGTGGTCGTGTCGAAAAAATAGTTTTCCAAAAGAAAAGCATTCAAATGTTTTAAATGTTTTTAAATAAAAATGTGGTATAAAATTGATTAAAATAAACTAATTTAGATTAATAAATATATAATTGAACTAATTTTACTTCTAAATCTATATTAAAATAAAATTGATCTTGTAAATTCTTTAAATGAAAATCTTGTTTTTAATAAGAATCAGCATTTTTCACTATTCACCAAAAAAAAGAAACTTTTCAGAAAAATCTCAAAACTTTACTCTAATATAATTTTTATAAAATGATTTAAAAAATTAATTTAATTTTTTAAAATAAATTTTCTATAATTGGTACAAAATAATTTTAAATTATGTACGCAAAGCATGAATGAACCGCCTTTTAGAAAAATATAGTTTTTTAGAAAAAAAAATTATTTTTCTTTAAAATGATTCTTATTTTATTTATAATAAATATATAATCATTGAATCTATTTTATACATTTAAAAACCATTTAATTTTAATAATTTAGTTAGTCCTATTCATACCCTCAAATTTAATAGCTAGGTTATTACAGTTTATTTAGATTCGGGGTTGCGTATTTCATAAGCTATTGAAGAGATTGAATTTATTTATATCATAAAGTCGCAGAGTGTCAAATTATCTTCCAATATTTGTATTTCACTTCATATATTATATATAATGTGATTTTTCTATTTTAAATTCTTAGGGTGTTACATTCTACCCCTCAAATAAATTGTATCCACACAATTTAATCTTGATCTCGTAAATCATGGGTTTGAAATTTTATTTATGGAAAAACACACATCATAAAAAGGGTTAATAAAAATTTGTCTTAAAAAGGAAATGTAAATATTAAATTCATCACATAGTTATGTTTCCACATAGGATAACATTGGTTACAAGTGAATATATAGACATAGAAGAAAAGCGTAAATAATTATAGTGAGTGATAGAGGTCATTGATCACATGAAAGTGAATAATAAATAGGAAGTTAAGGACCTCAAAACCATAAATCTATGATGATTTAAAATATTATTTGATTCATCAGATATGAAGGTAATATGATAAAAAAAGTTTCAAGATCATTTTCCAAAAGTAGAGAAGTTATTTTACTATCCAAGAATATAAAAAAAACATAATTACTTGATATTTTTCTATTTCATTAGAAAATTTTAATTATTTGGTTTTTCTTTGATCAATTTATACTTTGTATCTTACTCCAAGAAAATAATATCAAAAAAATTATTTTTTAGGTCTGAATCCAAAGAATTAACTTTTTAACATATCTTAAGATCCATAAAAGAGTAACAATATATTCCTCCTATATTTATTAAAACTATAATGGTTAGCACAGAGTAATATAATATCCAAAATGAATATGAATCTATTAATCTTCAAAATTCAACAATTAAACCAAATTTTTAACATAGATCATTCCTTAAATAAATGACCTTATATCCCAAATAACCTCAATAACCTCAATATGAAAGAAGTTTTTAGCCTCAAAGGTTATATCATATCCTTTGAACTTACATCTCAAAAACATAATAGAATTATTCCCCAATGATCCTTTACATTAAAACAAAAGGTTATATATACTTTAAACCAATAAAAACACTCCCAAAATATCATTAGTCACCGCAAAATCAAATGACTTTATCCTATAATATGTTTCCCAAAATCAACTTAATATTTGACCTTCAAACCATCTAAGAAAAAAATAATGTTATACTAACTAGTATGTCGCATAGGCCAGTGGAGGGTTTTTCACCCTTATAGCCCTTCGGTTGTGGGTTTACGCCTCATGGACTTAACATATGTGATGGGTTGTCACCCAGCTTATGGGTTTTAATTTTTATAAAACAATGTAAACAACTTATGTGATGACCATAATAATAATTTTCCATGATCCTATAATTTTCACAAGAATATGACAATCATACTAAAAAATAACATTAGACATCAAATAATTTTTTTAACTACTAAGGTTTTCTATACAACTAATTCTTTTCTAAAAAATAAACTAAATTCTTCAAAATCAAGAACATCTCAAAGATTATATTTTTCTCAATTATGTGTTTTTTCTATAGAGTATCATCTTACCATTAAATAACCTTTATAGGTCATTATTACAATTAAACATATTCTTGAAAATCATTAATGAAAAAAATATAAAGAACAATCATATATATATATATATATTTCATAATTTATATAATTCTTTAATTCTAGTACATAAATAGTTTAATCATTACACTTCATTGTTAAACCATTAACTAATATTTTTCATCTTATTACTTAATACCTAATTACTTTCATATTCCATTTTTACTCTCTTCATCATCAATAGAAAAAACTTTACTCATACAACCTTGTTGATCACCTTCTTGAGCTATCCCCCTAGAACATTTATTTTTATAATCCCCAATATTTCTACATTTAAAACATTCAAACATTATGATTCCTTAGGGAAACCATTATTCTAATCCATTTCATTAACAAAAAATTTTTTTCTCAAAAATTACTTACTTTATACCCTTATTCTCCACACATAAAAAATCTTCTTATTCCTTTGATATACTCCCTTAAGATAGTTTTCCCTCATTATCGACATATAGGAAACTAAATCTTCTTTCCTCCATAGTCTCCATTGCCCTAACTCTCATAAAACTCTATCCTTTTCTTATTTGGTGATTCTAAGAGTTGGTTATGGTGAAAGTTGATAATCATATATTTTGATAACTGATTAAGAATAATCACAATATTGTTTACTCTATTCATCATCCCGTTTAGTTTCTCATCAACACATTGTCTATCACATTCAATGTTAACCTAATTTCTTATGGTTCTCACCATTGACTAAAACCAAAAATCATAGTATGATCAATGATAATCATAGTTGGAAACCACATAATAATGAAAAATAATTTATATAATGACTAAATCATGGAACATTCTTTTCAATATATGACACCTTAATTTTATCCTAGATCATTCATGGTTATCATCTTTTCAAATCCTTCATGATGGTTCATAAATATTTTGTGAATTTTCAAAGCACATCCACCAAGTGTGTAAAAACAAGTACACACTAAGGCCCATTGTTGTTTACCAGGTAATGCTTGAGTCAAGATCGACATGCCTTTTTCGAAGTTATTACTCCTAGGTATATTTTCTCTAGAACCATCTCCACATGAAGTTTTCAAATAGGGATATCATTTCTCAAAAACTACATGCTCTAAAATTCACCAAAATTATAGAATATTTTCCTATACATATACTTATACTTATACTTGTCCTTATACTTATCCTTAGGGTTCTCATTAATGTTTTATTATCATAGTTTCTATGGGTTAAGTATACCTTTCCTCTAATACCAACTATGATGGTCCAAGCCTTGTACACATATTATTACATTATTTCTAAAAATAAATTTCCATTAATACTACACAAGTATCATAAAGTCCTAGCTAATTTGGGATACAAGGTTATTAATATATAAAACATGTCATATTTATTTTATTTTTTATAGTGAGATCCTAAAATACATTCAAGCTCCTAAATATGAATGGGATAACCTGGTAAATGCATAAAGAAAGGGGTGATCTAAAAATCCTAGTAAGGGAATAAACAAGATAAGTAAGAATAACAAGTGAGTCAAAGGTATAACATGATATCATAAAAGAAAAAGAACATTTTCATTGAAGGATTGGGTTCATACTTGTACTAATAGAATATCAAATGTGATTTCATTATTCTAGAAACCATGTAGAGGGAGATAATCACATGAAATTTCATAATAATATTTTCATAAGGCTCATTCATACAAATTCAAACATGAAATTCCCAACTAAGGAGGGGAGGATAAGTGTTACATTAATTATCATGATTTACTTCATCCATTATGATTGTATAAGATTTCCCTTTATGCTTTTTCTTTATAGGTTTTTGTGTCTTATCACAAAAATTTTCCCTTGGATTGGGACATTGATTCACATAATTCCCAAACTCCTTGATTTTGAAACACTAGAGTTTGGATGGTGCATTTTGTTGAGCTCTCTCTCCAATTATTTCATTATCTAGACTCTTCACATCACTTATAAATCATTTTTCTCAATGTAAAGGCTTCCTAAACTTGAAACACCTTATTATTCCTCTTAATCACTCACATAAGTGATCATTCCCATAGTTTTGGAAAGTAGGAGTTTGAAACAATTTCTTTCCTCCACGTGACATATCATTGGAATTTCCATGGAACCCCATATTACTTTTCTAATCACCAAAACCATGAGGGTTTTCATCTTCCATTTTCAATTTTAGTACACATATAACTACTTCTTTGTAGCATCCAAATTCCCTTATGGCTAACAAACTTCAGATATTTGGTTTTAATCCACTGAATAATTGTTCAACTTTACTTTGAGGATGAATGATAATACCCAAAGAGTGCCTCTAAAGTCTTGTAAATTTATCCTCATAGGTACCAATAGATTCATCATCCTTATTCTTAAGATCAAGGAATTTCTTATCTATTTTTGTACAAAGAACACAAGGAAAGTGATAATTGAAAAATAATCTTTTAAACTCATCCAACTTTATAAAGTCAATTTCTTATCATTACCATGTATTCTTAATAAGAGTATATAATTGATCTGTATCACCTTACAAGTAGTAAACAAGAAAAATGACTTTTTTATGCTTGAAATACTAGAGAATGGAAAATATATTTTCAATGGTAATGATATATTTCTCATTAATTAGTGGATCAGCAGAACTATAGAAAGAAGGTGGGAATTTCATCATGAAGAACTCAATAGAACTGTATTCCCTCCTTTTCCATTTGGAATTTTAGCATGATCCATAGATTGAGAAAGTTGTGTGAGCATAGAAATGAGGTTTTATATTTCAAATCCCACAACATTCAGTGGTTTGGGAGGAAAATCATTACATTTTCCATTTAATTCATCATTAATATGATTCTTTCATGTTACATCCATTGACTAAAACCAAAAAATATAGTATTATAAGCAATAATCATAGTAGGGAACCATATAATCATGATAAATCACTTATATGGTTTCTAAATCATGACACTCTCTTTTAAATATATGAAACCTTAGGTTTATCGTAGTCCATTAATAATCATAATATATTTAAATCCTTCATGATGGCTCATAAAGAGTTTGTGAATTTCCAAATCATATCCCTAGAGAGTGATAAACCTGGTGTGTAGCAAGGCCCATTGTTATGCACTAAGCAACGTTCGAGTCCAGCTAAATTTTCCCTTTTCATAGTAATTACCCTTAGGTACATCTGTTATAGATTCATATTAACTTGTTGAATCCATACATGGGTTTAATTTCATATAAACCACTCACTATATCCTTTACCAAAGTTATAAGACATTTTCTTATACTTTGACTCGTCTATAGACTTATCATTATTCATATACTTAGACATATCCTTAGAAATAACCCTTGGGATCTTGTTAAAGTTTTATAATCATAGTTTCAAAAGGTTAACTAAACCTTTACTATGATACCATCTATAGATACACAGTCCTCTAATACATTGATATTTCATATATTTTATGAATATTAATTACATTAAACAAGCACGTGCCTATAGACCATAATAGTTTAGTGCCTTTTGATACTTGGAACATAATCTTCTTAACTCATGAAGGATCTTTAATTTATCTCATAAATATCTTCCCCTTCACTACTCTTCACAAACATACCCTACATAAATCTTTCTTCATAACTTAGGGAATGGAAATATAATAAAAATTGATCTCAGAGGCTTAGTAAGGGTAAACAAGGGAGATATGTTAGCATAAAATAAGGGCATGATAACATGAGAATAACATTTTAAAACCACACTCTTCATATCAAAGATAATAATCTTGAGTCATGGAATAAATATTAGTAGTTCATAAGACAATAATCATAATGGAATCAAAGAACATGAGCTATGAGAGCATAAAATTGGAATAAGACATAAATTTTTGGCATACACATCAGTGTATAACATTATGAACATGTGTAAATGGAAACAAGTTTTATCATTAAGTTAAGGATACAAAGTCAAACCCTTGCATAAACTTATAGACATGAAACTAGGTCCATGCATAACATTGTGGACTTGAAATATATATCCATGCATAATTGCATGAACATGTAATTAGGTTCACGCATAATATTATGACAATGTAATTGGGTTCATGCCTAAAAAAATACTCATGATTTATCTATCTTTACCCAATGCATTGAAGGGAGATATAGGTCCCACCCATCTCATAATTAAAACAATATTTATGTGTTCTATAAGATCATTAATCAATCAACATTAAAAAATCCATGAAATTAAATGGGTTTCATAGACATTTCATCATATCAAAACCTGTAGAAAATAGATAGGTTTCATAATCATTTCTTCTTCTCATTAAAACATAACCCATCAAAAAAGAAACGGGTTTCATAAGAATTTTGTCATGGTATAATCTGTGGAAGAGAAACAGGTTTCATAAAAATATTCTCATCATAAACCATTCAATTAAAGAATAAAAATGGTATCCTTGGAATGTATCATAGTAAAGAATAGGTGATATCAATAGATATCATCTTATATGTAAAATAATTTTGAAAATCGTATAAAACATTTCTTGCAGAAAATATATGTTCCACTTTGAAAAACACTTTTTTATACATAAAACATTTTGAAAATAATTTAATTTGAAAATAAAATTGAAAATTTATAAAGGAATATTAATATAAAATAATGTTTTTGATGATAGGAAGTTTCATTGATGTTTTACATGTTAAAACAAATATTCCTTTCATATTTTCTATAAAATCCAAATGGATATTTTTTAAAAACAACATGAAGATTCCTTTGAAAACATTTTAGAAAAGAAATTAAAAAATTGGTAAAAATTTCTTTTAAAAATCATAGAATAATAGAAAAAAAAATTGTAAATATTTTTTAAAAACATTTTTAAGAAACATGGTTTTGAAAGAAAACAGATTTCTGTTCGAAGAGAGAAATAAAGTCATATTTTCTTTTAAACATTTCCTTAATTATTTTAAGTACCAAGGAGTAGTAAATGGTAATTTTACTTACAAATATCATGAATATACATAGGTGAGGAAAATTTATGATTTTATTTAGATATTTAACATTATATTTTATCATCATAAACATAATCATAAATAATCCTGATAAATAATGAGATTGTAACATAAAATATTTACCACTTTGTTAACTTTGAATCATAAGACTCATGAAATAATAAAATTAAATGTAACTAAAAATATCAGGAGTGTAAATAAATTCATGATATTACATGTCAAGGGGTCTGTATATACACCTCGTAAAATAAGATAGGTGCATAATATAACATATGTCTCAAAGAAGGAAAATTGAGCCAAAAATTACTTATTGCATTGGTAACATTTTAATAGTAAACCATATGAAATAGAGATACTAAAATGGATATGTAAATCAAAATAATTCTTAGTATAATAATCATAAAATAAATTTATGGTAATTATACACACCATATAAAATAAATATGTGGTTAACATGGAATCTGTCTCATGAAATTAAAAAGTGAGACGGAAATCCCTTACCTTATGTCTTGAATTCCTTTGTACACATTCAAACATCCTCTATAATAAATATAAGTTTATTATATTCATATTAAATAACCATAATTATATATATCATACCATATATGATTTAATTATTCCATTCAATTACTCTTTTATTAATAATTTCATGTTAAGTCACATATATGGTAGTAACCACTTTGTTTTTCGTGTCTGTTTTGATTTGTTCTTTTTGGACCTCTTGATAACAGTTAAATTTTATATATAATAATTATGATGAAATAATTATCATATTTATCCATAAATTATACTATTAATACCCACCATGAATTATGGTTTTTATAAATTAAGTATGTTACGATTATGGAGACGTTAGGTCATCTGTATACATGAGTAACATTTCAGTTTCTCAAAGATCATTATGGAAAGAAGGTAAGTAATATTTTATATTTAAAAATTTATAATAATATAATAAATAAAATATTATTTATTTAAATATAATCATAAATATCATCCATGTGATTTGGTGATTAAAAGCGGGATTCGTATTGCTTCGTGGAGGTGGTAGTCCACATGTACATGAATGATGTTATCATCTTTTAGTGAGTGAAAATGAAAGAAATAAAATGATATATTATAATTTAAGAGTTATAAATATTTCATTTATATAATAATTATTTCATTTATATCACATATTTTTATACTTTTTATCTTCCATGTAAAGCGTTGTGGAAAATGAATCACATCGCTATGTGAGGTCGTAGTCTGCCATACACACGAACGATGTTATCGTATCCATTATTGAATAGAAATTAAAAAAATTTATATATGGTAAAATGAATATATAGGTTTAATAATATTATAAATATCATATGTATAATTTTTATCCATAATAATACCCAACTGTGAGAAGTGGTGATGGAAAACGAATGACATCGGTTCGTGAGGTAGTAGTCGATCGTACACAAAAATGATGATTTTATAACCCATTTGATGGAAGTTCAGATGGTTTTAGGTAATGTAATTAATATTAAACATATAATTATATGGACTATAATTATTATATTATATCATCATTGTATAATAATAATAATTCAAGGAGGTGAAGGAAGAAATAAAATAAAAATGCTCGTTGATGAATGTTACCTCTTCTTCAGGTATCCTCCTTAGAAATGAACCAAAATCCATCCTTGGTTGGATTTATGTCCAAAATAAGGATTTCAAGATGATTGGAGGTAATTTTTTAATTTATTTTGGTAGATATTTACTGAACCAAAAAGTTTTTAAATTATGAAGAAGAGAGGAGAGGGGTATCTTTTTATAAGTGTGGTGAGTGGCGCACTTGTAATTTTTTGAAAAGATTCAATCAAACCTGCATTTTTATTATGAAAAAAGCTTAAAAATGGATAATTATAGAACATATAAGATATAATGTCAAAATACGGCCATAAAATGGGTGTTTTAGAAGTTATTAGGAAATTTTTAACCCTTATCTTCTTATTCTAACCCCATAGTAAATCCATTTTTACTTTAACCTCAGTAAATAATTGTTTTTGTTTTTAAAAATTAAGTTAAAATTATTATATAATATAAATTATTATGATTAATAATATGTAATAAATTTTTACAAATTCCATTTCCAAAAGTGGAAAATTTTTAATTTAAAATTAATCCTACAGATGTGGTAAGAATGTTGGTTTTTAGGAGAAAATGTTAAAAAAATTATAGAGTTTTTATCTTCAATATTAATATAAAAATGATTAAAATGACCAAAATTGTAATAATAAAAATATAATTGAACTAATTTTACTTTAAAACTAATTTAAAATATAATTTACCTTTATGAATAATGTATACGAAAAGGTGGTTTTCAATTAAAATTTAGTATTTTCCACTATTCATCAAAAAATTAATCTTTTCAAAAAATTATCAAAACTTCACCCTAAGCTAATTTTGATATTATGATTTAAAAATGATTTTTATTTTATCAAATTTATTATATAAATTTTTCAAAAATTAATTTTAAAATAAGTGCGCAAAATGAAAGAAAACTACTTATTTAAAAAATATAGTTTTTAAGCATAAACATGGATTTATTCTTATTTATTTACTAGAAAACACATTATATGAATGTTAAAATTTTAATTTAATATATAATATATAATTGTAATTAGAATAATTTACCCAAAAAAATTAAATTAATTAAGGTAAAATGTGTTTGTAGATAGAAAAAATGTTTTTCAGAAAAACAATTTCTTTACTTTCGAATGGTTCTTATTTTCATTTATAATTAATTAGTCACCAAAGAATTAATCTTATGTACATGTGCAAACAATATTTTAATATTTTAGTGAATATTATTAATACCCATCATTCCAATAGCTAGGTGATAACTATATTAATAAATAATAATATTTTAATAACATGCCATATTTTATTTAGACTTAGTATTGTGTGTAATGAAACCTAAACTTGGTGTTTTGTGTAATAAAATTTATCTAAAAATTTAAATTAATTTGAAAAAAATATCATAAAATCTTTGGATGTTATAATAGGCCACTGAACTACTTATTGTATCATCAAGAGAAATCTTCTAAAGTTTCATTTCCTAAAGAGATGAAACTTTCAAATTGCATGGGGGTGAAAACCTTATTAATATCTTATTCACAATGTCAATATACTTAATTTATTCACCAAGGAATCAAATCAATTCATCCAATTAATTAATTATATTGAAAAGAAAATTATTTATTTTCATCAGGATGTATTTACAAAACATAAAACTTATTGTGTAGAACTTAGCATTTTTCCTCCTTCACTTTATTGTCGCCCTTAAATATATTTTTCTACTTTTCTTAAATGAACTTAGCTATGGTACAACACATCAACTTTAAATATATTTGATTTGGTAGAACTCTAGTAAGTTTTTTAAATCTTTGGAATCAATATCTATCAATTTCCTATCTAATTCATTCATAAAAAGTCTTATTACTTCACTGACCTGAACCCCTTGAATTGTGGTAATGACATCTTCCATCCTAAGAGACTATTGAAAAGGCCTCATCATGTTCTTCCAAAACTAGTAGTTTACTTCATCAAAAAAGGTACTCCCCTATAATTTTTTTTAATTCTTCTTATCATAGAATACCTGATGACACATTTAACACCTACAACCTTATTTCTCTAATACCACTTGTTAGACCTCGAGATTCCCTAAGAGAGGAGGGGTGAATCAGGGTAAAAATTATTATAATTAAAAAAAATTCCAAAATTTTGTAGGAACTCATTAAACTTTTAATATTTTATTCCATATACACTAATCATAAAATTTTATAAGTGAAAAAACAGAACACAAAAAAATACTTGGTTCACTGCTAAGGGCCAGTCCAAGGAGCATATGTCAATGATGTATCAGTCATAAAAAAATCCACTATGATTCACTAGATTGTTTGGGTTATAATTATTCATTAATGGTCACTCCATAATTGGATCACTGCCTTTAAAATTAATTATGGGATAGAACATTGCCTCCCTATGTTCAATACTGTTGACTCCCCCTTTCTCATCGCTCTGTAAAATGTATTTCTCAATTTATTTACTTAAAGGTCAACTTCATATCTGAGTACATGATGATGATTTTTTTTATCATTACAGACTGAATATGATGCTTCAATTCATTCCATAATACTTTCTCCAAGTACAACATAGTCCACACAGTTATTTTCACATGAAAACCTTTTTTTACTATAATTTTCATAAAAATTCTATCTTTTGTAAAACTTACTTTACTATAATCTCTATGGTTCACATAATTCTAAAACATAATTTCACATAACATGAGTTCTCATAATATTTTTGTTTCACTCATGAAAGTATTACACAAATACCCGGAGATTATTCCTCCTCCAAAATTTTTATGATAATGAATGATTATATATAGCCTATTTATAGGAAAACATAATTATCTCATAAAAATTTATCATTCTTGTAAAACATATTACCTCGAGATATTATTTTTACATGAAACTTAAAACACGTTATATGATTGCAAACTCTAGATTTTGTGATTTTTCCAAACTTTTTTTAAAGTTTCCCTTTACGAAAAAACCATTTTTCCATATCTAATAACATGAATTTAAGGAAAGTCTACATTTGAGAAATAGTTAACTTTTCATATTCAAGAACTTGTATTTCATGAAATTTTTTCTTTACAATAGAACTATTTCTTCATCTCAAAGAACATGACATTGAAAAAAATTTATTTTCGCTCATGAACCTTTGTAAAAACTTTCTGATCAGCTTCAACACTTTTCCTACAGGATTTGAGAAACTTCACTATTAACAAAAGTATTCTAAGCTTATAAATTCTATAAACAACCCCCCTTAGAGTTAAAAATCTTTTATCAATCCTAAATGGATTAACAATAAACACAACAAACCCTCAGTCTCTATATTAAATCACTATGGTTCTAACATGGTCCCTCAAGATGATTTTTATGTAGTATCCACCTAGACTATTGAGATGTGACTCTGGTTGTGAGAGCTAATCTAGTAGAATCATAGGAAAATGGTTGAACTATCAACCATTGGTTCTGTACTAATTAGTGGAATGATCGATATGATTTCCCAATCCTTGTACACATGTTATTACATGATTTCTAAACATAAATATCCATTAATACTATAGAAAGTTTGTAATTTCCTAGTGAATTTGGGAGACTAAGTTATTAATACATAAAATATGGCATCTTTATTTTATTTTCCATAGTGATCTATTAAAAACAATTCAATCTCCTAAATCTACATGGGATAAATAGGGGAATACATAAATAAATGGGTGAGCTAAAAATCTCAATAAGGGAATAAACATGATAAGTAATCATAACATGTGAGTCAAATGTATAGCATGATATCATAAAAGAGAAGGTACATGAGTAATAAAATTGAAGCATAATGTGAATAACATGGTATCATAAGATCATGGTAGCATAGAAAATGTGACATCAACACAAAACATGACATAAAAATGAGTCAAGTATAACTATCTAGACAAAATCACATAGAGGAAAAAAGTTCCATAATAGACTAGGTTTACTCCCTAATCCCATACATGACACCTCATGATACTAAAGCTGTATCCAATGCATTGGAGCACAATCTGAGAACACCCATCATAACATGTTCCTGATCTATGTGTTCCACACAAATGAAATCAATAATAATATATAACATAAAAATTCCCAAGAAAATTAAATGAGTTGAATAATATTTCTTTATATCATAATCAAATGAAATTTCATAATAAATTCATTTAAAAAATTATCATAAGTATTGTATTACTCTATCAAAGGAAGGGTGAATAAACTAGGTATATATGTGAGATACATATATACAAAATTTATAAGAAATATGAAACATCAATGGTTGTTTTCTTTTATTAAAATATTTTAAAAATATTAAAAACATTCTTGAGTAAAATAACCATTTCACTTTGAGTAGCATCAAGGATATCATATTATATATAAAATTATTTTGAAATATCACTTTGATCATTTCTTGAGTAAAATATCCTTTCCATTTTGAAAATACATATTTTAAATCTAAAACTTTCTCAAAAATTAAGAAAAATATTTTTTTGAAATTAAACCTTTGAAACTTAAAAAGTAAACTTTAAAAAATTTAGTGGTAATTATGGTGGGAAAGTTCCATTCATATTGAATAGATTTAAAAAACAAAAAGTTTCCTTTAAAATTTTTGAAAAAAAAAATCAAAAAGTACCTTGTTCAAAAATTAGGAAGATTCATTTTAAAAAAATGTACAAATAAGATTATGGGTAAAATTTTATTTAAATAATCATAGTAAAACATTTTTGAAAATATTTTTATAAAACATGTATTTGGAAGAAAAATGATTTCTGACTGAAGATAAAAATGAAGTCGTATTTTCTTAAAAACATTTTATCAATAATTTTAAGTCCCAAAGAGCGGAAAATGGTAAAATTACTTGAAAAAATCATAAATAACTATATTAGAATAATATTAAAGGATTTTATTATACAATGATCAAATAATTTCCTTCAATGGAAATTCAAGCAAAAGTAATCCCGATTAAAATCGGATTGAAACATAAACTCTTACCACTTTGGTAACTTTTGAATCATAAATTTACATGAATGGAGTCGATAAATTATAAATAAAAATATCATGATGTAGTAAGGATTCATAATATAGTATGTAATGTTTCATTATATACACCATTCAAAATTAATTAGGTGTATACAAAAAGATGTGTCTCAAAGAATGAAGTTTGAGAGGAAACCCTTACAAAGTATGTATCATTGATGTGAGAGTTAATCAATGTGGTGATTATGTGTAAAAAAATGTATATCCACAAAAATAAATTCTTAATTACAACATAAATTTATCAAAATTAATTTCACACATAATTTTGGAATAATATAATCAACAAATCAGTCATATAACTCTCTAAATGGAAATTGAGTTAAGAAACCCCTTACCTCATGTTTTCCTTTATCGGAGTGCTCTTTATGCTCCTTTATAGTGGTTTTAAAATTTTTATTAAGTTATAACAGAACCATATTAATATTTATAATATTATATATTATTATTTTATAACATATTTTTACCAGTTCATTAATTATTTTTCAATATCACTATTGCTTCGGGTGTTAATTGCCTTTTTTTCTCACGCATGTTTTATTAAGAAACTTCCAGATCCCAGACATCAGATTTAGTTACATCATATTTATAAGGATATTAATGTTATAAATATAATTTATTTCATTATAAACATCTTTATAATCATTATTTAATTTTTTAACATGGATTATGAATCACATCGCTTTGTGGAGACGGTGGGTCATACGTATGCACGAGCAATGGAATAATTTTCTTAACGGGTGAAAGGGTAAGGAAGTTTATTCTATGTTAATTTTATATAATTGATATAAATTCATATATATGAAAAATATTCATTTAATTTATTCTTTATTACCTTACATGTAAATCTTTAGTGAAAAATGAATCTCATCGCTTCTCGAGGTGACAGTCCACCGTACATATGATCGACCTTATCATTTATTAAATGGAATATAAAATAATAAAGTATATAATATTTTTATTTTACATAATTATTAATATTCATTAATATTATATATAAATATCAAATTAATCCTTATTTCCATCCAAGTAAATTTTAAGTGAAAAACAAATCATATCTCTTCGTGAGGCGACAGTCCACCGTACACCCGAGCGATGTTACCGTATTCTCTATGAAATGGAAGCTAAGAAGGTATATATGATATTATAATTCCATAAGTATAATTATATCATAAATATAATATATAAACATTTGATACATCATTATATCTATCTTCAAGAAGTGGCGATGGAAAATGAATTGCATCGGTTCAAAAGGCTTATGTCATACAAATGATCAAAGTTTTGTTTCCCATTTGAGAGAGGAGGAGATGGTTGTACGTCATAAACTTAACATAAAAACATATTCACATATTTAATATAATAATGTTATTATATAATAATTTTTTAATAATATTTGGAGGTGGTGGAGGAAGAAATATAACAAAATGACGGGTTAAGGATGTTACCACTACTTCAGAAAACTTCTTTTGGTTTGAACCAAAAACCTTCCTAGGTTGGATTTATGAACAAACCAAGGATTATATGATAAGGGGAGGGAATTATTAAATTTATTTTTGTATTTATTTTTGGAATCAAATGGTTTTGAAGTGTTTAAAGGATATTATAGAGGGTAGCCTTTTATAAGTGGGGGAGAGGATGCACTTGGTATTTTTGAAAAGAAATAATTACACCCATGTTTTCTCATGTGAAAAGGATAAAAATGAACCATTTTAAAACATTATAAGATATAAAGTATAAATATGACCATAAAATATAAATTATTGAAGTATTTTTTTATTTTTAACCCTTATATTTTAAGTTTAACCCCCCCCCCCCACCATCGTACACATGTTTTTAGCATAACTATAGAAAGTAAGTTTTGTTGTTTTCACTATTCATTATAGTGAAAAATTAAGTTTATATTATTAGATAATATAAATTATTATTATTACAAATATGGAATCCATTTTATCAAATTCATCTCACGTAAGTGGTAGAATTTAATTTAAAATTAAACATGTGGTCATGTTGAAAAAATAGTTTTCCAAAAGAAAAACATTCAAAAGTTTTAAATGTTTTTAAATAAAAATGTAGTATAAAATTGATTAAAATAACCTAATTTAGATTAATAAATATATAACTGAACTAATGTGACTTTTAAAACTATATTAAAATAAAGTGGATCTTTTTAATTCTTTAAATGAAAATCCAGTTTTTAATAAAAATTAGCATTTTCACTATACATCAAAAAAAGAAACTTTTCAGAAAAATCCCAAAATTTTACCCTAATATAATTTTTATAAGATGATTTCAAAAATTAATTTAATTTTTTAAAATAAATTTTCTAAAAGTGGTACAAAATAATTTTAAATTATGTACTCAAAGCGTGAATGAACTACCTTCTAGAAAAATATAGTTTTTCAGAAAACATTTCTTTTTCTTTTAAATTATTCTTATTTTATTTATAATAAATATATAATCATTGAATTTATTTTATACATGTATAAACCATATAATTTTAATAATTTATTTATTCCTATTCATATCCTCAAATTTAATAGCTACGTTATTATAGTTTATTTAGATTCGGGGTTGCGTATTCCACAGGCTATCAAAGAGATTGAATTTATTTATATCGTAAAGTATCAGGGTGTTAAATTATCTTCCAATATTGGTATTTCATTTCATATATGATATAGAATATGATTTTTTTATTTTAAATTCTCAGGGTGTTACATTCTACCCCTTAAATAAATTTTATCCTCATAATTTAATCTTCATCTCGTAAATCAAGGGTTTGAAAATTTATTTATGAAAAAACACACATCATAAAAAGGGTTAATGCAAATTTATCTTAAAAAAGGAAAATGAAATATTAAATTCATCACATAGCTATGTTTCCACATAGGATAAAATTGGTGACAAGTGAATATATAGACATAGAAGAAAAGTGTAAATAATTATTGAGAGTGATAGAGATCACTGATCACATGAAAGTGAATAATAAATAGAAAGTTAAGGACCTAAAAAACATAAATCTATGATGATTTAAAATATTATTTGACTCATTAGATATAAAGGTAATATGATAATAATTTTTTTTCTTGATCATTTTCCTAAAGTTGAGAATTTTTTTTGCTATCCAAGAACATAAAAAATATAATTACTTTATATTTTTATATTTCATTAGAAAATTTTCATTATTTGGTTTTTCTTTGATCAATTTATACTTCGTATCTTACTCCAAGAAAATAATATCAAAATAAAATGATTTTTTATGTCTGAATCCAAATAATTATCTTTTTAACAGATCATAAGATCCATAAAAGAGTAACAATCTATTCCTCCTATATTTATTAAAACTAAAACATTTAGCATAGAGTAATATAATATCCAAAATTAATATGAATATATTAATCTCAAAAATTCAATAATTAAACCAAATGTTTAACATAGATCATTCCTTAAATAAATAACCCTATATCCTAAATAACCTCAATAACCTCCATATGAAATAAGTTTTTATCCTCAAAGGTTATATCATATCCTTTAAACTTACATCTCAAAAACATAATATAATTCTTCCCAGATGATCCTTTACATTAAACGAAAAGGTTATATATACTTTAAACCAATAAAACATCTCACAAAATATCATTAGTCACCCCAAAATCAAATGACTTTATCCTATAATATGTTTCCCAAAATCAACTTAATATTTAACCTTCAAACCATCTAAAAAAAATAATGTTATATTAACCATTATGTCACATGGGCTAGTGGAAGGTGTTGAACCCTTATAGCCCTTCGGTTGTGGGTTTATGCCCCATGGACTTATCGTATGTGATGGGTTGTTACCCAGCTTATGGGGTTTCCTTTTTATAAAACAATGTAAAAAACTTAGGTGATGATCATAATCATAATTTTATATAATCCTATAATGTTCACAAGAATATGAAAATCATACTCAAAAATAACATTAGTCGCCCAATCAATTTTTTTAACTACTAAGTTTTTTTATACAGCTCATACTTTTCAAAAAAATAAACCAATTTCCTCAAAATCAAGAACATATCCAATATTATATTTTTATCAGTTATGTGTTTTTTCTATAGAGTATCACCTTACCAATAAATCCCCTTTATAGGTTATTATTACCATTCCACATATTCTTGAAAATCCTTAATTAAAAACATCTAAAGAATAATCCTCATATATATATATATCATAATTTAAATAATTATTCAATTCTAGTACATAAATAGTTTAATCATTCCATTTCATTTTTAAACCATTAACTAAGATTTTTCATCTTATTACTTAATACCTAATTAATTTCAAATTCCATTTTTACTCTCTTCATCATTAATAGAAAAAACTTTACTCATACAAAGTTGTTGATCACGTTCTTGAGATATCCCCCTTAGAAATTGATTTTTATAATCCTCAATATTTCAACATTTAAAACATTCAAACATTATGATTCCTTAGAGAAACCATTATTCTAATCCATTTCATTAACTAAACTTTTTATTTTTTTCTCAGAAATTACTTACTTTATACCCTTATTCTCCACACATAAAAAATATTCTTATTCCTTTGATACACTCCCTTAAGTTATTTTTCCTGCATTATCGACATATAGGAAACTAAATCTTCTTTACTCTATGGTCTCTACTGCCCGAACTCTCAGAAAACTCTATCCTTCTCTTATTTGGTGATTCTAATAGTTGGTTATGGTTCAAGTTGATAATCATATATTTTGATAACTGATTAAGAATAATCCCAAAATCATTTACTCCATTCATCATCTTATTTGGTTTCTCATCAGCACATTGTCTATCACATTTAATGTTAACCCAATTCCTTATAGTTCTCGCTATTGAATAAAACCAAAAATCATATTATGATCACTGATAATCATAGTTGGAAACCACATAATAATGAAAAATAATTTATATAATGACAAAATCATGGCACCTTCTTTTTAATATATGACACCTTAATTTTATCCTAGATCATTCATGGTTATCATCTATTCAAATCCTTCATGATGGTTCATAAATAGTTTGTGAATTTCCAAAGCACATCCCCCAAGTGTGTAAAAAAAATTACACACTAAGGACTATTATTTGGTACCAATTATTGCTTGAGTCATGATCGATATGCCTTTTTCGAAGTTATTACCCCTAGGTACATTTGTTTCAGAACCACATCCACTTGTAGTACTCAAATAGGGAAATAATTTCTCAAAAAACACTTTCTCTAAACTTCACCAAAATTATATGATATTTTAATATACATATACTTATCCTTATACTTATCCTTATACTTATCATTATGGTTCTCACTAATGTGTTCTTATCATAGTTTCTAAAGGTTAAGTATACCTTTCCTCTAATACCAACTATGATGGTCTAAGCCTTATACACATATTATTACATTATTTCTAAAAATAAGTGTCCATTAATATTACACAAGTATCATAAAGTCCTAGATAATTTGGGATACAAGGTTATTAATATATAAAACATGTCATCCTAATTTTATTTTCTATAGTGAGATCCTAAAATACATTCAATATCCTAAATATACATGGTATAACCTGGGAAATATATAAATAAAGGGGTGATCTAAAAATCCTAGTATGGTAATAAACATGATAAGTAAGAATAACAAGTGAGTCAAAGGTATAACATGATATAATAAAAGACAAATAATGTGATTAATCACAAGGAAGCATAATTTAAATAATATGGTATCATAAGATCATTGTAGAATAGGAAATGTGGTAGTAACACAAAACATGAAATAAATATGAGTTGAGTCTAATTTCATGGAAAAAATAACATGACGTACAAATTATTATAATGTATTAGGTTTATTCCCTAATTTAATACATGATGTAAAATGATACTAAAGATTTACCCAATTTTATAGAGAATTATCTTGGCATGCCCATCATATCATTTTTATGATCTATATGTTCCATATAAAGTAAATCAATCATAAGTCATAACATAAAAATTACCCATGGAAAGAAAACAGATTGAATAGCCTTTCTTCATATTATAATCAAAGGAAATTTCATAATTAAGGTATTTTATAAATGATCATAAGTCATGTATTACCCCATAAAAGGAATATAGAATAAACTATGTATATATGTGAGAGGAATAGATACAAAATTTAGAAGTAATCCAAAATATAAATGGTTGTTTTCATTGATAAATATAATTTTACAAATATTAAAAACATTCTTGAGGAAAATAAACTTTTCAATTTGAGTAACATCATATATGTCATCTTAGAAAAAAAATGACTTTGAAAGATCGCTTTGAACATTTCTTGAGGAAAATATTTTTTCTATTCTGAAAAAAATTATTTTAAATCTAAAAATTTTACAAACAGTAAATATTTTTTTAAAATAACATTTTAAACATAAAAAGGAACATTTAAAACACTGATTGGTCATGATGGTGTAAAAGTTACTTTCATGACGTATATGTTAGAAAAACAAATATTCCTTTCACATTTTTGTAAGAAAAGTAAAAAGGTACCTTATTTGGAAAATGAAAGGAATATTCCTTTAAAAACATTTTTAAACAATATAATTGAGGGTAAAATTTAATTTAAACAATCATAGTAAAACATTTTTTTAAATATTTTTAAAAAACAAGTATTTTGAAGAAAAATAATTTTCAACCAAAGAGATAAATGAAGTTGTATTTTCTTAAAAACATGTTATCAATCATTTTAAGTAACAAAGAGACGAAAAGGTACTATTACTTGAATACTTCATGAATAAAAAAGGAGAATAATATGAGAGTTTATTATAATATAATTATCAAATAATTTCCTTCAATTGAAATTTAACCATAAGCAATTCTGATTAAAATTAGATTGAAACATAAACCCTTACCACTTTAGTAAAATTTGAATCATAACTTCTCATGAATGAAGTAGATGAATTATAGCTTAAAATATCATAATGTAGTAAGGATTCAAGATATATTATGTAAATGGAAAGTATATACACCATTAAAAATAAATTAGGTTCCTAAAATAATGTGTATCTCAAATAAGGAAGTTTGAGAGAAAACCCCTACAAGGTTTATATCATTAAGGTGAGAGTTAATAAATTCAGTGATTATGTGTAAAAAATGTAGATAAAAAAATAAAAACGTAAATAAAAACATAAATAAATTAAAAACCATTTCATGCATGATTTTGGAATAATATACTCAATAAAGTAATCATATAACCCAATGAATGGAAATTGAGTTTAGAAACCCCTTACCTCGTACTACCCTTTAGTTGAGCATGCTTTAACCTCATGTATGGTTATTTTAAAAATGTTATTAACTTATTATAGAACCATATTAATATTTATAATATCATATATTATCCTTTTACTGCATATTATTACCCATTCATTGATAATATTTCATTGTCATTGTTGTTTTGGTGGTTAATTTCCTTGTTTTCTCATGCATGTTTTATCATGAAAGTTCCAGATCATGAACGTAGGATATAGTTAAATCATATATATAATGATATTAATGTTATAAATACCATTTTTTTCATTACATAGATATTTATAATCATTATTTAATTTTGAACATGGAGAATAAATCATATTGCTTTGTGGATATTGTAGGTCATATGTACACACGAGCTACATTATCATTTCCTTAATGGGTGAAATGGTAAGTAAGTGGATTGTATATTAATTTTAAATAATTGTTATTATTTCATATATATATATATATATATATATATATATATCACATATATTCATTAAATTTATCCTTTATTACCTTCCATGTAAATCATTGGTGGAAAACGAATCGTATTGCTTCGTGGGGTGGTAGCCCATCGTGCACACGAACAACATTATCATTTATTGAATAGATGGTAAGGTAAGAAATTATATGATATATTTATTTTTCAAAATTATTAATATTTCATTAATATCATATATAAACATAAAATTAATCCTTATTACCTTCCATGTAAATCATAAGTGAAAAATGAATCACGTCACTTTGTGAGGTGGTAGTCAGCCGTATACTCAAGCGATTTTATCGTATTCTAGAAGTAATGGAAAGTAATAAGGTATATGTGATATTATAATTCCAAAAATTTATATCATAAATATCATATATAAACATTAGATAAATCATTATATACATTCTTGATAAGCAATGTTGCAAAGTGAATTACGTCAGTTCGTGAGGCGGTAGTTCACCATACACACAATCAACAGTTTTGTTTCCCATTTGAGAGAGGAGAAGATATTTGTAGGTAATTCAATTAACATAAAAATATATAATTATATTAAATATATTGAGGATATTATATCATCGTGTTTTAATAATATTTTGAGTATGTGGAGGGAAAATTAAAATAAAATTCCTAGTTAAGGACGTTACCTCTTATTCAGAAATTTTTTTTTGTTTTTCACCAAAATCCTTCCTAGGTTGTGTTTATAAAAAACATAAGGATTATAGGATGTGGTTTAGGAATTATGGGAGTTATTTGGTCAGTAATTTTCTAATCAAAAGGTTTTTTGAAGTGTGTGGTGGAGAGGAGGGTTGGCCTTTTATAAGTGGGAAGAAGACACATGAACAGAGCCTCTGAGCAGTGTCTCCTCCTTCCCCCTCTCTATATAAGGATTTTCTCTGATGGTAATTATAATGGGGGTATGAGAATTGATTATTCATCACTATCTCCCCCTTTCTTCCCTATTCCCTCCTTTATCCTTCATTTTGATGGCCCTACCTCTCTGGTTCCCTTTCTTTTCCTTGCAATTCTAGAGTTCTGCTTGCATTCTGGACTTCAGTTCTTCTACTAGGGTTTTTCATGACATGGAAATCACTCCCCATATACTATTTTTTTCTCTTACCTTTTTATTATACCCCATCCATGGTTTGTAATGAAGGTTCTTATGGAATATTGGTATGGTGAGAGCTTCAAGGGACCATTTGTTCTCGTTGTTTCACTTGGCTTTATTTTGCATTTGAATATATATATTGATGCATTCATTGGTTATTAATATAATCCAATTGAATATTTAACACATTTACAACCCCATATTGGTCTGGTAAACTATTTTATTTGGTTTGTTTTGGGTTATACTGATCGATCTATCATTGTTTTCCTATGAGTACGACTCACAGTTAGTCTTCTTCCTCATTTTCTTTTCAATTCTTCTATGTTGATGAAAGTTTGAGAGGCCTCTTCAATAGGTGAAATGGTATATGAATTTAGAATATTAAGCTCCTATTTTATAACATTTTTTCAGGTATATTGTTTTTAGAATGATCCTAGAAACTTTTTTGGTTCACTGATGAGGCACTATCCCTCCTTGAACTCTACTCTGACGTCCTTCTCCATCACTTTTACTCAGTTTAGTTTGGTGTGGTGGTTCTTATGGAGGTTTTGGGATGTGTTTTTTATGATGTAAAAATTTTACTAGTTGTAACTTACTTCATTAGTTTCCTTTGTATTTCTGATGGTACTTCTTTCATGATGTTTGTGTTGGTTTAACATTTGAGGTTTGAGGTGTTTCATCCTCAATGATAACAGTGGAATTAGTTTCCATGTTTAGTATGGTTTCAAAGGTTTTGAGTTTTATGTGCTGCTGTTCATGATGGTTTGAATTTTTTTTAGGGTGTTTTATCCTTGAATTTTTTTGTTCCTAGTTCTATGATTCTTGTCTTTCTTAGGTTTTTGTTTCAATTTTGGTGATGGTGGAGGTTTTCGGTGGTTTTGAAGGTTTTCTCGATCTTAGTTATTAATCCATGTGAAAGATGGTCTTAAATGTTTGTAATGGATATATGCGGTGTTTTTTATTGTATTTTGGATAATGAAGATGTTGGTGTATTGTTTTGGGTGACCACGGCAGAGTGTCATTATTTCAGTCAGGTGATGCAACCTCGGTTGATGTGTGGTGTGTTTGAACAGGTGCATACCTCGTGGTGCAGTTGTATACAACTATTTGAATTTAAAATTTTACAAGTGATATTTTGAATTTTGAACATGTGGGAATTCTTTTTTATTTCAATTACCTATTGTTTTATCACTAAACCATAAATTTTCTTTTAAAAAACATAAAAATATTGATTTGGATTTGAGGGACAGGACACACTTGGTATTTTTAAAAAGAATGAATTACACACATATTTTTCTTATGCATCAAGGCTCCAAAATGGACCATTTGAGAAAATTATAATATATTAGGTCAAAATATTACCATTAAATATAATTAGACATGTTTTTGATAATTTTTAACTATTATCTTTTAAGTTTAACCTCCCAATAAACCCATCTTTACCTTAACCGTGGTAAATATTTTGTACTGTTTTCACTATTCATTATGGTAAAATTTTAATTTGACCTTATTAGATAATATAAATAATACTAATTAAAAAATTAGAATCCATTTTTTCAAATTTATCTCACATAAGTGGTAGAATTTAATTTCAAATTAAACCTGTAATCATATCAAAAAACTGTTTTCCAAAACAAAAACTTTTAAATGTTTAAAAAGTTTTTATCTAGAAATTAGATATGAATTTTATTTAAATGAACTAATTGGATTGATAAATATATAATTTAACTAATTTTACTTTAATAACCACATTAAAATAAAATGGGGCTTGTAAATTATTTAAATGAAAAGGCATTTGTTAATAAAAATCAGTATTTTTCACTATTCATAAAAAATGAAACTTTTCAAAAAATAACCCAAAAATTCAACCTAAGTTAATTTCTATATGAATATTTCAAAAATTAAGTTCATTTTTCAAAATAAATTTTCTAAAATTGGTAAAAATTATTTTTAAATTGTGTTCTCAAAGCGTGACTAAACTAGCTTTTAGAGAAACACGTTTTTTCAAAAAAAAAATTAAATAATTATTATGTTATTTAAAATCAATATATAATCATTGAATTTATTTTAAAAATGTGTAAATCACATAATTTTAATAATTTAGTTTGTTATATTCATACCCTCTAATTTAATGACTAGGTTATTACGGTTCATTTAGATTTGGGGTTACATGTTCCCCAAGATATCAGAGTGATTGAATTTATTTATATCATAAAATATTAGGCTATTAAATTCTATTATAACCTTGGTTTTTCATGTCTTATATACTATCAAACATAAATTTCCTCTTTTAAAATCGTTGGGTGTTATAATCGGGTTTCATAGGATTTAAGAAACATGTGGGTGGGTTGTGCTCCTTACCTTGAGCAGCAAGTGAGTGGGTTGTTATGGTGTTAGGTGCATGGTAGTAAATGAATGAGGTTATGGGGGCATTAGGTGGTGATTCTAGGTCAGTGAGGTCCAAGCTTCTGACTTTTTAAGTGATGAATTATTTTTTGGAGCTTGAACTCAGTGAGATTTTTAGATCCTTTCGAGTAGTTAAAGGGTGAGTTTTGGGGAGTTAGATTGGAAAACATCCAAAGTGGTACTATATGTAGTAGTTTATGATGAGAAACATGTGTTTTAATATTGAAATGATATCCTAGTTAATTTATTAAAAAAATTAATATGGGTAAGGTGTGATATTTAGCTTGTGGTTCATCTTAGAAACCAAAGACATGGATTAAAGTGAGACAAGTCCACTATATATTCCTTAGAGTTGCAGAATCACATGAGACATGGTGGTATTGATACTTGATAATTGGTGTCATGCTTTAATAAATGTGTTTAAATTCCCATAGGATCTTGGATAAATGGTTTTAGGAATATTTAGGTTTCAGAAGGGTCATTGAAAATGGACTTTGGGTGAGTGGTTGTCATTAGAATACAATATCAGTGGGCAGTTGCTTCATATGCATTAGGTACAGCTAGAAGTGTATCTAATTGGTAGCACCTTAGTGAACTACCTTGGGAGAGGACATGTTGTTAATCTCTATATTTCTTTATATTGTGTTTGTGAAAACAATAGTGGAAGCGTTATGTTTTTTTTCATGCAACTTATGCCAAGTTTATGGAGGAGTGTAGAACATTTTTTGTGGTTGATGATAAACCATGGTTCAGTAGTTTGGCTTAGTGGAAACACAATAGTTGTTGTGTTGGTTCAAAAAATGGAAATTTTGGCCTCTATAGTAGAGCATCATCAATTAATGATAGGTAAAAACAAGGTCTCATTCGAGGGATACATGGGAGATTCTGATGCTTATTGGTGTCTCGATGGGTTGAGTGTGGTTTAGATTAGTGAATTCTTAATAAGTAAGGCTTAGCAGTTGGTAACTTCCATGGTGTTTTAGTTTGGATCTCTGGATAAGGGTTATTGTGCTTTATAAGTGGTATGTATAGTTAGTTGAAAGAGACAACCAAAGATCAATTAAGTTAAGAAAATAATATTAAGACATAGAAATTTCAATATATAAGTATTAGCACCATGGGTAGAGGTTTTCAAGATTGATGGGAAAGGTTTTTGTGGAGTGAACCCTTATAGAATGATTAAACCAATTAGTGGGGTTTTTTAGCAGTGCGGTGGTGTAGGTAATCCCATGAATATTGGATGATTTTTTGTGAATGGTGACCCTTGTAAAAAAAGGTATAAATTGGCATTGAATTATATGTTGTTTAGGTTATATAGAAGGTTGATATTTAATGTTTGGTTTAGAATTCGGTAAGGTTATTTTTTGGTACTTAGAGGGTGTTGTGATTGATGGTCTAGAGGCGGTAATGGAGGCGGTCAGGGATTTGAGTGAATGGTGGGTTGAGTATTGGTAATACGTCCTTCTATAATGCCTCTAAGGTGTATATTCAAGAGGTTGGATCAATAAGACTAGGGAATTTGGGTATGATCAATACATGATTCAAGGCCTCTATGAGTAGGTAAAGAAATGACCTCATGGTTAGGGTGTTGTGGGTGTATGAGAAAATCACCTCATTTGAGGATCAAGTTGTTTTCTATTGAGGTTTGGGTAGCATGTTTGAAAATAGTGTGTTTTGGAAATAAATTGTGAGGTTGTTACCTTGGAATAGTGGTTTAAGAATTTTTTGAATGCCCTGTTATGGTGTGTAATGAACATAGAAAATCAATGGTTTTGTAAGGAAGTGGTGGAGTTATAGTAGGTTGGAGTGAAAGATTTGTGTACTTCAAGAGAGGATACAGCCCTTAAGTCAAATCTATGGAGTCGTAAATTTGAACTTATTTGGAAGTTTTAGTAGTTCTCATGATTTTCAATGCTTTGGTAACACGGAGGTTGGTTCGTACCTATACATCAGTGGGAATGGAAGTTCTTTAGTACACATTGGGAGTGATGTGTACATGAACCTAACTTATGGGTAGAGGAATTTTGTAGTAGTTATGCATATAATAGGTGAAGTTATATTTATAAATGAGAGATACCCACATGCATGTATCACTTGGAGGTGATCAGGTGTAAACCGGTGATGCCGACCAATGGAGTGATTCATGGTCTATTAGATAGGATTTTGTTGGGAGCTAGTATTTTTATAGGGTGATTCATGGGGTGAATCATGATTCATGACATTTTTGGTGGGGTGAAACGTGATTCATTACATGATTCTGGGGGTAAATCATGTGATGAAATGTAGTGAAGGGTAATTTGTGGTGTTAATGTTTAAGGAAGCAAGGGAAGTTGGTAATGTGGCTCATGGGTACAAGTAAAACCATATTCATGGATTCGTTGGTGAGAATGATGAGTTATAAGTAGGTGTGTCTTTGAGGAATTTTCAGTGAGTGTTATATACTGAAGTTATAAAATAGATACAAGGAAATTTATCACTTCTTGTTTGTGTGTGTGGTTATATAAATTCGTCTAGGAAAGATAAATGTGAATGAGAATTGGATGTATAGGCTTGGTGGCCTAAGTTATTTGAGTAGGACTCCTAGAGATGCTTCTAAAGGATGAGAATTCCTTTATAGGGGGATTTTATAGAGTACCTTAGATCTCTATGGTGTGTTAGATTTGTATTTTCTTATTTTTCAACTTATCTTTGTGAGTTTTGATCTTTGACTTATTGAGTTTTGGACTTAGGGAGTTCCTATATTGTTTTTGGAAGTTTTAGAAGTTTTTTAGAGGTTACACAATTGGTGCATGGTTTACTAAACCTTGTGGCGCAACCATGCGATATTTACTGTGTTTGGATAGTGTCTCCCACATAGTTAGTTCATATTTTGGAAAACCATGTGGTCAAACAATGTAGTATTTCAACCCAAAACCATCCCTAAAACCCTCATTCTTCCACTTATGGCTAGGGATCTCAAACCAGCAGACTCCTTTGGGTGATTTTAGGGATTCCTTTCCATCTTGAACATGTTTTGATAAAATCTTGGCTCATTAGATCTATGAATCGAAGGTATGTATCTATTTTTTTATTCTTCGCCATGATTTTATCATATTCTCTCGAAAGAAACCCTATATCAGATCTTTTATGAATGTATCTAAGGTCTAAAGTGTGATCTGATAAGTTTTATATTATCATTTAAGTAGAGGACCCTAGATCCACCAAACTTTCCTCAATTCCCTTGACTGATATGAGATTCATTCATTGCGGTGGTTTCTATTTGGGATTTGGTGTGTTGGGATTGACTTAGGGGCTGGTTCTTAGCAATTGGAATCCATTTTATTTGAGGTAGTATTTCCTTACCATGTTAGAACTTTTTATATAAATATATATGTTTTATTTGAATTTGGGTGTCTATATAGCCCTATGAGAACCATTCTTTATGATTTATTGGCATATGGTTGTGTGTGTTTCCATATGATAACCATGTTTTGTGATTTGATTAGAATGTGGGTGTATGTGTAGCCTACGAGAACTCTATTATGTGACTTGATTGAAATGTGGGTGTAGTTGTATCCCTATGAGAACTCTTATTTTTTTTCTAGTGTGATGATATGTGCTATTTTTTTGATTATATGGTGGTTATCCATCTTTTGATAGTTGAGTTGTGGGATCACTTTTTCTAATTATTTTGATTATATGTTGGATTTTCATCATGAGTTGGTTGAGTCATGGAATAACTTGTGTTAATTTTTTTGATATACGTGGTTATCCATCGTGAAATGATTGATTCGTGATATTATATGTGTAACCTCATTCTGATAATATTGTGATTATTCATTAATGAGATGGTTGAGTCATCGAATTAATTTTTCAACCACATCCGTATTATAAAATTTTGTTATTATGACATATCTTATGGTATAATGCCAAAGGAGGTAAGATCAGGGTTCATGGTATCTGGGTTAGCACAAAAAGACTTGTATAGTTATTTGCATTTTTTTCAGACATTTAAAATACCTTTATATATATTACACTTATGTTAAGGGTGTACTAGTGGTGTCCTACTATTTTTTGTACTCACATTTCATAGGACTCTTGAGTAACATACAGATTTCATGGTCAGAGATCCAATGAAGGGAAAGGGATCTATGTTAGACGGTTGAGTATAAGGAGTAGGGTGTATCAAGGTGATTTCATGACATACTTCAGGATATTTAATTGTCATGGCTCATTTATCTTTCTATTATTTCTAATTTTTATTACATTAATCCACTGGATGTGGAGATCCTTTTTACTAGATGATAATATTTTATATTATCTCACTACAGAATGAGTATTGTTTTCCTTATTACTTATTCTATATTTATGTGGATTCTATTGATTTAGTTATTAATTATTACTTCAATTATACTTATAATTGGTGTATATCTATTACTGAGGGTATAGTCTCCCTATTTTTCCTCATATTCTCTCACCTCTAGTCAGCAGAAACTTGCATATAGGGAGACATACATGAGGTCATGTGGAACCATGGCCCAAACTGGACGATTCGGGTATGGGTGTAAAAATTTATAGAACCATATTCACCTCACCCTTTGATATGTACATCATATGGGTTAATAGTGACTATTTAATTAAGTGACCTTATTTTTTTGAGGTAGTAATTCTAGAGATACTCAGTTTTTTTCCCCGACTTAAAGTTTTAAGACACTTAAAATACAGTCGGGTTGACATTGTGACAATGATCATCCAAATTCTTGAGATGATTGATATACTCTCCATTAGACATGTATATAATCTTGAGTTGATAGAGGGTATCCCACAATTTGTGACTAAATTATGGTATATACTCCTCTTTCAATACTTATGGAATTTCATATTGGGGAGTGGTGATATACCATAGCTTTACTGGTATTCTATCTTTGGCTAACTCTTCCCATATGGCCACAGAGCTTTCTTACTCCTATATAAAGGTCTCTATAACCTGATCCAACCATAAAGATCATTTATCCACTAATTTTTAAATAGGATTGGGATCATTTAGAATCTACATAGTTACATCAAACTAAATTTAGTCCAAGGAAGGGATAGATGGTGATCATCGCCTTAGATATGCTTCCAAATGAGATAAGATATTATTGGTTAGTGATGAGATTTTTAGTGCATCTAGCCTCGATTTCATAAGTGCCTCTCAATATGAGTTCAATCTCATAGTAGGTTTTATATAGGGAGGACCTTAATTTGGAGAAGATAAATCATTTTGAGGAGGGCCTTTGCAATGATCACCAAATGGAAAACCACTATGGTTGTTGATTTTAGATTTTTTTTTCATCGGGGACTAACACTTAGATTGTTTTCTTTTTCATGGAGAGAAACTTTTTAATATATAACTTGGGTATGACCTCTATAGTTCTTATATTGGTTATCATGGGGAGGGCCTTTGTGATTATTGGTTTTGGATGAGTTATTGAGGGAAGAACCTCATTGCCGACTGATATTCATACTATAGGGAGGACATCCACAACCGGTTTCATGGGGAGGAACTTCATGAATTATTTTCATATTTTCTCAAGAAGAACCTATATAATGGATACTCTGGGTAGGACCACAAAAATTTTTAATCACGGTGTTGCGGGAAAGACCTATGTGGCCATAGTTTCCTTCTCTTATTGATAAAGAGCCAACATATTCTTGATCCTATATTGAAATATGTCGAGGAGACTCAAGAATATAAGTGTCTACAAGGGAATGGTAATACTATTGGATTTTATATTTCCCTTTAGAGATACTTATTTATAAACATTCTTGACTGGGTGATTGGTGTTGTAACCTCAATCAAAATCGGGGTCATACAGTGAAAATAGCATCCCTCAAGGGTGGGATACCTCCTAAGAAACCCCTTGTTTATCATTGAAATATGATGATGAATTTCATGGTTATGAATAGGGATATGAACCTGTACATAATTGTTAATGGGTGAAATAATATGATATCACCCCTAAGTTTTTACTAGAATATTTCTTCGGACTTAATTGATGGTGGTGGGATATGAGCCTACTCTTGAGTTGTCGTTAGAATATGTCCACAGGATTTATGGGTATAAGAAAATATATGAGCCTGATCCTGGATCATAATTAGGATATTTAAATGAACATAATAGTTTTGAGAAATAATATGATCCTTATCTTGGATCATTTTCAAGATATGTTATCAGGCTTCATGAGTTTGAATGGGAAAAAGGATATAAGCATGCTCATGGGATACTATCAAAATATATCACTAGGATTCAAGAGAAATGTAGGAACAAGAATATAATTCTACTATTGAGCTTCCATGATCTATCTCCCTAGGGAGACTTCCACCTAGGTTCCCTGGTTTGGACAATTGGATTTGGTGTTTCTAGAGTGGGATCCTCAACTAGTTCATGATATATCGGGCCTACACAATGTTGGTGATGAGGATAGATGGCAAGATCCCTCCTAATAATATCTGAGTAGTTGTAGGGACATAAATAATGTCCTTCTACATCTCTCTAAGATAAGGTAGGTAGTTTACATTACACTCCAAGGGAAATCTCGTGAAATGGTTATAGTGGTAATAGTTGTCACCCGCTTCTTTATGGCATGTCCTTAAGAGGGCGTTCGATGGGACTTTGTTTTCTAGAGGCTCTTGTGAGCTATATCTAGAGTCAGGATGAGTTGTTTAATTGGTACTCCTAGACTAGAGTATTTACTATTGGTGGAGGCACTAGTTCAGTGATAGTGTACATCAAGGCTTTGAGGCCACAACATTTGTGGCAGTCGAAGCATATATTCGATGTGTAAACTTGTTATGCACAGTGGCCTGAGGTGACCTATGGGCTACTATGAGCATGTACAGGGAGACTAAAAATCAATGGTTCATTTTGTGGTTACATTTGGATTTAAGGGAGTTCCTAAAGGGATAGAAACCAAAAAAATAAACTCATTAATTCAGTATAGTAAGAAAAATTTCATGGTTAATTGAACTCTTCCATTGTTAAAGGATTAACATAGGGTTTAACATTTTGTTTCTGACATGACCCAATGCCCACAAAGTTTTGATTTGGTACAAACCTACTTTTCATTGGTAAGCAGTCACTGAGACATACCATCAAAACTTTAGGTTTCACATTAGTTGATAGTTTGGGAGGTTGAATCATCCCTTAATGGGTCGTATTTTCTATTCCAAGACTCTCTTATAGATTTAAGAAGTATTCATAAAATCCTTCCCGTATGTGATACCGGTTACCTCTGTGAAAGTGATATATTAATACCATGAATTGATGTGACCATATGTATATATCATAGGTTATCTATATTAATTTTACTAGTGGTTGATTATGCTATGGTTTAAAGTTCCATAACTGGGAGAACTGAAATTTATCACCATCCAGCAAGGCGGTAAGTGTTGTAGAATTAGAATAAGGCACATGAGAGGGGATTCCTACATATCCCTATAAAGGGAATCAGAACCTACATAGGTCAATGAAACATAAAAAAGACATGTTTTTATTTTAAATGTGATATGATAAGGATCAATGTGGTACCTTTTATATTTATATAACCCTAACCAAATGAAATTCCTTTTAAGTTAATGCATCCAAGACTATTTCTAAATAGTTTAATGTCATGCGAAATGGACTATATTTAGAGGAATTAGGATTGAAACCTTAAAGAGTTGTCTTACATAACTTGATGGATAGGAATCAAAACCCACATAGTTTAAGTTTCATAGTTTAGTATCGTGTTATAGGACCTATCCATGCATTCTAACTTCATGTGGTAAGTATTTTTTAAATTAATTTTAGAGTCATGAAATTAAGACTACTAGGAAAAGGTTGTTAGAAATGGGTAGTATGGGACTTGCGCATAAGCATCCCTTTATTTTCCATTATGTATATTTGTAACTTGACAAGATATGGAATGATTGGGTATTGAACCTAGGGAAATTCCCATGTGTGTTCATCCACCTCTTGTTTTTTGGTAACTAGATGAGGAAAAAAGATTGGACTCATAAGGAATATAGCCCAATAAGGTTGGGTTGGGTATTAAACCAGAATGGATGCCCATGTATAGGTATATTAATCATTGATTAGATCTACGATAAGGTTATAAATGAGTATGTAGTTGAGTATTACACCTGGTAGGAGGCCCATTTGGATTTTTGGATCATATAGTGGACCAAATAAGCCTAGTTGAATGCTTGAAGTCCAAGGAAGCCATCTTGGGGATAGTCAAGATGAGCATCTTGTTCTAGGGGAGGTTTTATCGATCAACTAATGTTGAGGAACCTTGTTATCAATGGAATACATTATTTTTATCACCCTTATGGTCCCATTGGTTAGGTATGGTTTCCCAAGGAAGGTATCTCATGGGTGAATTGATCACTCTTATTAAAGAAATAAATGATCTAATGGGAGAACTCAGGCATGCACAAACTAGTCATATATCTTAGAAGACCTAGGAGGAATGGGATTTTAGGGGATCACACCTTGGTGAAAAGAATCCAATTATGTCATTTAGGTTAACTTTTCCTATGTAGGTTGCATATTGATTAGGTATTAGAGACTGTTCTAATGGTTCCCAAGTAGGTGACCTAGGTGAAGTGGTGCCCATGTATGTGACCAAGGTGAAGAGGCACCCAGGTGGGTGACAAGGGTAAAGTGGAACCTAGGTAGGTAACCTGGGTGAAGGGTCACCTGATTATATGTCCTAGGAAATAACCCTTTGAGAAGACCTAAGAATGACTCTACTTATATAGACCAAGGTGAATATGATTCCTTATATAGATATTTCAAAAAATATAGTTCCTTGTTAGAGGCATGGGAGAATATGGTGCCTTGTTAGAGACATGGTAATGTCTCCTATTAGAGGCTTGGGTTAATATGGAACCCTATTAGAGGCTTAGGTACGTCTCATGTAAGGAAACCTAGGAGAACCACTCTTAATGATGAATAGAGAACCAAAATGGAGAAACCTGGTCATTTTTTAACTCCTCTTGAGGAGGTTCCTCCACCTTGGTCTTATGGGTGACATGGGAGAAGTTGTATTTCAGTGATTATGATCATTGAAATAAATAAGTACCCTTACCTCCCATCCCTTTTACCTTAACTTGGAGTTATAACTTATCTAAATGGAAGTTTAGAAGATTTTGGCATGGATTCCTAGAACTCATGTTCTTCATCCATACCTTATCCTTTCTTCTTATGTTTAAATTAAGGGTTTAGGGGTCCTTATATAGGTTTCAAAACCTAGAAACTAAGTAATTGATGGTAACTATTTGTGGTGCCTAGCTCCTTTGATTTGGTCTTACAATTCATGTAGAGAGATTAGTTGGGCATGTGGGTGGTGAAGTATTTAGGTAACAGGGTGCACACATTCTATCTGAAATAAAGTGTATGGGAGACCTTCAATATTTGGGCATGAGATGAGCTAGGTGTGAAAAGCCCCCCCCCCCTAAAAATTATACACTCCTCAAAGAACTCATGAAATTATTCCTTTTTCAAATTTAGAGTTCCAAAAACCACACCATTCTATTATGGTGTAACTAGAAGAGTTTTCTCCCACTGAATTCCATTTAAAAAAACTCCCCATACTCTTTATTTATATATGATCCTCTATTGTCAAACCATAATCATTTTATTTTTGATCCTAACCCATTCTATATCAAATTCTTCCACCTATGAAACATGATAAATACAGTATATTTCATTTCCATAAAGTAAACTCACAGATTACTTATTGATTCATCGATAAATGTCACAAAATATAGTGACCCCCTAATGGAATGTATAGATGAAAGTCCCCAAACATCACTGTGTACCAGGTTAGGTTTTCCATCCTTCATTTTTTACCTCCTTTTATAAAATATTACTTATTTTGTTATTCAATGATAAAATCTTCACATAGTCTAAATTCCATCATCTTCAACTCTAGTAGAATTCCTTTTTTTATCACTTTTTTCTCCTTATCACTCATATTTGTAACCTTTAATTTCATAGTCTTGAATCCCCTACTAAATTTGTTTTTTAAATTATGTATGTGCAATTTTCTATCATATTTTATAGGGTTTCATTATTTAATCCATGATTTATAATAATAAATCCTTTAGTAATTTTTAATGCTCCACTAGTGAACATAGTTCTAAAACATACATAATCAAGTTTCCTAGTGGAAATAAGATTCCTTCTCAATCCAGAAAGATATCACACATTCACCAAAATACACAAACTCTCATTATTAGTTTTGAACCATGCATCACCCTTTACAATAATTTGTAAGGGTTCATTATCCATAATATGAATCTTTACAAAATTCCCCAAAACATAATTATTCAAAAATCACTTCTCTAACATGGAATAGAAGGATTCCCCTAAGTCTAAAATCCCAGACTCCATGGGGTTATCCACACTCAGAAACAAAACAACATCAGTTCCTCTAGATGTTGTGTTTTTCTACATTGGTTTTAGATGACTTCCAATTTCTATGAACTCCTTGAAATTTCCTTTCTTCTTACAACTCTAATAAGTAGATACAAACCCCTTTGCCTTATCTTGGGTCTTTTCTCTTTATTTTGATCTTCCTCTATGATTATCTCTTTATATGTATTTGTCTCTTCCTTTCATGTGCAAACTAAACCTAGATAATCTTCTTAATTATATTCTTCAAATATCCACACTGAGGATAAAATCTCTCACATAATTTAACTTAAACTTTTATTCCCTGAAGAACTTATCATGGTTGTTATAGTGTCTTCTCAAATATCAATTAATGAAGACAATAATACTAGGTTATAGACCTCATCGTCTAGCATAATTCCCACTAATTTCAGCAGTACTATGAAGGAATTGAATTCATTAGTGTGATCAACAACAATATTTCCTTCAATCATATTCAGATTGAATAGTCATCATATTAGGTATAATTTGTTCGATGCAGATGGATTTTTTTACATATTCATGAGTACTTTCATTAACCCAGCTGTTTTTTTATCCTCTCTTATGTAGAATGTTGTATTCTCTTCCAATGTAAGATGAACAACTCCTAGAACCTACTGATCTAGTAACTCTTATTTGGTATTCTTCATCTCTATGGTTTTAACACCAAGAAATAGAAAGTGAATATTTTTTTGATAAATATAATCCTCAATTTTCATTATCTAGTTTCTGATGTTAGGTCCATCGAAATGATCGATCTTCACATTTCTTTATTCTATAATCGTCATTTAATTCGATAAATCCAACCTTAATCTTATGAACTCAATATCTAAACCCAATTTTTATAGAAACATTGGGATCTCCAACAATAGAAAATTCTATAAATAGGAGACAAGGGCAGAAAAAGAAATAATAAGAAGAAGAAGAAGAATTAAAACATAGATATTTACATGGTTCGGGAATAATCTCTACATCCATAAAGAGGAAGAAAAAAATCCACTATATCCAGGAGAAAATTAAAGGGTACACACACTGAGTACAAAAACCCTATGTTGAAATGAACTCATAAAGGTATATAGTGTTATAGTAACTTGTGTTTCTACAGTGTCATATCCATATAGTTAGTCCACTATGTTACAATAATGATTGTAGTAAAGTCTACAGGGCTACAGTACCATGTCAAAGTCCACACTAGTACAATACCTAATGTTAGTGTTGATGGTCAACTCTACTATAGTTGGTTACCACTACTTCAGTGCCTATAACATTTGGTTCAAGATCCTTCAACCCCCCTATAACCCCAAGAAACCTCACTATGGAAGTCAAACTTTGAGAGTTTTGAACTATTGTATAGTATGATCCGCTAGAATTTGTCCCAAATCTATCAAAAAAATAATCTAATTTCACCATTCCAAAAATGTTTTGATGCATAGGATATTTTTTAAGTTCCTTGGGATAGGGGGTGATAAAGGGTATTCAACATGATTCATTACCAGGTATGTTCCTTTCACTACTTGATAATGAGTAAGTAATGTTAATGTTACAATTGGATTTCTATTTTGAAATATCTTGATACCATGGCCACCAAAGGCCATGGGGAGTAAATTGAAGTATTGTAAATGATGGACTTAGAACCAAGAGGGGTTTCTCTTTTATATATCATGACATATTGGTCTTGGAATAGGTTCCCTTAGCCTCCCTTGGTTAAGGTAAGGTTGTTTAAGTCCATAATGGACCCTCTTGTCATTATGCCTTAGCTTAGTGGTCATCATTGGTCATGTTCTTGATATGAGGGGATTGAAAATTATACCTAAAGTCCAAAAATTATTTCTTTAAGTTATATTTTGGTTAAATGGACCTAGTTAGGTTATTTTAGCCTTCATTGAGTATTGATTTGTGTGTATATCTCAAGGGTTGTCTTGCATGGGCCTCCTAGTGAACTCTTGAGTTTTTATAGACACTTTGAACCAGTTTTATGTGTCAGGGGTGGGTTTAACCCTCTTCATTTAAAAATATCTAATGGGTAGAGACCTTATGTTCAGATTATAGTGAATGGTTTTCTGAGTAAGGACCAACCTATAATTGTATACTAGATTTGTGGATTTTATTCCTAACCATTAATGATTTATTTAATCATGTATATTTTAAAACTTAATGGGTTTATATAAGGGGTCAAGAAACCTAGGGGTTGAAACTAATATGGACCTAGGAAACCTCTCTTGTGGTTTTCTAGTTGTTTTTCACTAGATAGGGGTTGCTTCTAGTTGATACTAATATGAACCTAAGGGTTGAGACTAATATAGACCTAGGAAACCTCTCTTGTGGTTTTCTAGTTATTTTGGATCTAGGCCACCTTTCCCATGGTATTTTTATTAATGTGAGGTAGAGAAATATTCTATTGATATAAGATCATTATAGACCCTAGTTTTTATTTCTAATTGTCTTATTGTTGTCTAAATCAAGGGTCAAGATTCCCATGGGGTGAGACCATCTATATAGGAGTCACTTCTCCCCTTTGATTGATGTTGTAACACCTTGGTGGAGATGTTGTGGGGTGAGACCATATATAAAGGAATCATTTCTCCCCTTTGTTCAATGTCATTATTCTATGGTCACAATATCATGGGGTGAGACTATATATGTGAGGTTAATTCTATAACGCCCCGACCCCAGTTACCTAGAGTCGGTGCATTATTGTGTAACATCAGCATGATCACAAAAGATCAAGTCTCGAAAGACCGATTAGTTTAGTAGACTTGGAAACACTAGATACATTCATAAATGCTACATTACATCATAAAGTGAAAAAATAATAACAAAGTCTACATAGTCCACACTCATATCCTCTTCTGACTATCCCTGCAGGTCATTCATAAAATACTTCTTCACATCCTAGAAAATATTAAAACATTGAAAGGGGTGAACTCAGATGCTCAGTAAGGATAACAATATAGAGGAAGCTTTCATAAATAAACATTAACATTTAAGGAAATGTATAACTAAAACAAAATCCTTTTAAACTTGAACTTCAGCACAATATGGCAAAAATAAAATTAAATAATTCCATTTACTTACTCACATGGATATTCTAATAGTCGAATAATCACATGTAATATCAATAACCACTTTCATAATGATGGAATTCATAATGCCAGACTATCATAACCATGTATCCAAGGCCTCGTGCCAAGACTGCAAATAATATTTTGTCAAGGCCTCGTGCCAACACACTAGTTTGTCTCATGAGACCTGTCGATGCATCGAGGAGCTATAGCGGGCTCCACCCGTCACTTATTAAGTCCAATGCATTCCTCATATGAACAGTTTTAAACATATCCTAAACCATAACATAATCGTATAACATAAAACATGCATAAAGGAAATATAACATTTCCACATTTCAATCATAAGATATCAATACAACACATTTATATAATAAAAAAAACACTTTCAATACCATTTTCAATACCAAAATAAAATAAAATTATATCTTGGTATTTATTTATCATTTAAAAAAAGTTATGGCTTATAGAGGAAGCCGAAACTCAAATAATAGTCATGGCGGCGGAGAAGTCGTTGTCGCCACATATGTAAGAAAAAACATTCCTTTTGTCGTTTGGTAAAAATTCTTCATATAAAAAGATTCCTTTTGAATAAAAGTCAAAGTCAAAGGGGTTTATACACCATATAAAATAAAGTTGTGTATAAAACAAAATATGCCTCAATGAAAGGAGATTGAGACAAAGTCCTTTAAAAAGATAATTTTTGTAAATAAAATAGATCTATTATGTGTATTCACTATAAGTAAACATAAATACAGTAGAAATACAATATAGGACATAATAATATCATGACATAATTTGAAAGTAGGAGATTAACCCAAAGAATGGAAATTGGGTTAAGAAATTCCCTTACCTTGTGTCCGACTTGACTCGATCGTTCTTTAATCTCCTGAATAATAAACTAGAGTTAATTTATATTTTCTTAAGAACCTTTTTCATGTTCATTATTCCTTTTATATCACTTATTACCATGTTATGAACATTATGTAATTATTTATGTTAAAATCATTTGTTTTGTCAATTTTTGGTACTTGAGTCAAAAATATACTTCTTATAATTACAAGTTGTTCATGTGGTGAAATATACATTCTATACAGAATTATATTCATGATGTAGATATCATATATAACATATATATCCAATATATACATGCATTTATAATATTACATAACATTTAGAGGTAAGAAATGAAATGCACCGTTCATGGAGACGGCAAGCCGTACGTACGCATGAACGCTACTTTCATTTCTATTTCATATTTTAATGGAATGAAACATAATGATATAAATGTATAATATAATTCCAGTATAATATAATTTATAATACCATTTACTCCATCCTTTATAAATCCCATATATGGTATTAACGATTCAAATCACTTTGAGGGGGCGGTAGTCCGCACTTCCTAAAATGAAAATATCGTGTTTACCCATAATGGAAACCATAAAGGTATGCCATAAATGAAAAATAAAGAATCTTAAGTAAAACATAAACATATTATATATCATATATAAATATATTGACATCTTAATTTCCACCTTTTAAGGTGTTATATGAGTGTTGAACAATCATCGTTTCGTGAGGCAGAAATTCACCATCCACCGAAATAGTATGTTCTTTAACCATTAGATGTAGGTGTGTGTAAGTGTAGCTCGAATACTTCATATAACAACATCCTAGTATATTGAGGATACTGGTTTTGTTACAAAAGAAATTAATAAAAAGAGTTTAGGGGGTTAGAGAAGCAAAATAAAACAAAATAACATAAGAGAAGACCTTAAAATTGGGTAACTCTTTTTTGATTTGAGCCAAAGGCTTCCTTGGGAAGAATTCTGCCCAAAGTGAGGCTTCTATGAGAAAGGGAGGAAATTTGGGAGAGTATTTGGGAAGAGTTTGGCCGAGCCAAATGGCTTGAAGGTGTGAGTAAGGTGGTAGTGGTAGGGGCCTTTTATAAGTGGAGAGGAGGGGCACTCTTGGAAAGTAATGAAATGTTACTTTATTATACAATGAGTTTCGGATTTTAAAGGTCCCACACTTATATATTTCGAGTCTAAGGTGATAAGGGTTCGAAATATACTCATCCAATAGGCTTTGGACAAGTGTAACTCTTAGATTTTACATTATCCTTCCATTTTATTAAAATCGTTAATTAATGAGGTAATCGCTGCATCATCATGGTGTCATAAATAATTTAATTTATTTAATGTCTAAAAATTATAAAAAAAATATCATGATGTAGGAAATCGTTTTATATTTATAATTAATATTTATAGTCAAAAATATGACTTGTATAACCCCATTTAAAAATTGTTTTAGTAAAACAACTTATGTTTGTCACATTTTTATTTTAACTTTAAATAAAACGTTATTTATGTCATTTTCCTACCAAAGTGGCTCCATGGGGTCCCCGAGTTGCCCCATGGATTTTCTTGGTCGGCCATGACACATCCAATAGGGGTAGGACAAGTGTAAAGGTATTTTCATATTTTTATAATATCATTTTTACCTTAAATTTCACTAATTACCTTTAATCGCGATTAATTAAACTTAAAAGTTACTATTCACCAAAAAATTATTTTAATCTCATTGAACCACATTTTACTTACTAATGACAACCATGTATGTAGGATTTTTGAAAATCAAATCACAGAAGTGGTAATGTTTCATTTAAACAAAAAATCAGTTTTTTATCTACCACTTAGTGGTTTCACTATTCATCAAAAATTGAAGTTGTTCAGAACAATGCCAAAATTTTACCCTAAGCTATAATTGATATTCCGAATTCAAAAATGATTTATATTTTATGAAATTCCAAAAATATAAGTTTCATTAATTAATTTTATAATGAATTCTCGTTGTCACAACAAATAGCGTGTTTTTAAGAAATAATATATATCAAAAGATTGACAATTGTTTATGTCCAATTTCAAAGTGAAATTAATTCTAATGAACACCATTGGATAAAATGGTAAAAATATATTATAATTATACTTTAAAACCACTAAATAGTATAATTTATAACTATAAATTATTTTTATTAAAAAAAAAATTTAAGTATTTTTCACTATTCATAAAAAAATTGGAAGTTCTCAGAAAATTGCAAAAAAATCAACTTAGGATAATTTTGATATTACGAATACAAAAATGAAGTCCATTTTGAAATATAAAATATATATAATTTCCAAAGGTGGGTATTACTATTCATAACTGCTACTTTGATTGGTCGCAGTGTGTTAGAATCTCGAACTTGCATACAATGCAAGCTATTGCATTATTGAAAGAGAAGCGTATCATGGAAGTTCGGGGTGTTACATTCTCCCCTCCTTCAATAAATTTCATCCTCGCAATTTGAAATTTTTCATTGAAAATAAAAGGTTGAAAATAGGAAATACCTTTGTGGAAAACCCACATCGGAAATAAGGTTAATAAAAATATAACTTTAAAAGAAAGAAAGATAAGTACAAAGGTCAACCGAGATAGCCCATACTAGGATTATATGAAAATATGGATATGGAAGTAAAACAAACCATCAAGGTCTGATGGAGAGTTATAGAAAATAGGATTAGGAGATAGTTAACCACAAGAAAATCACAAACTTGTGATTGGTTAAAGAGTCATTGATTCCCCAGTTGGAAAAGTTAACCGACAACATTTTTGTTTTAAGTTACCTTTTATAAAGTTGAGGAATTTATTTTGGAGATTTACTAAGAACGTAAGGAAACATACTTGTCATGTAGACTTTCATTCTTTAATAAATTTTTACCACAAACCCATCTTTCACTCTAAAAGGCAATAGAACTCAAAAATATTCTATTTATCCTAATTTTATAAGGTTCCAAATATTACCACATACCATTTAGATTAGGAAAACTATTTTTTAATAACCAGGGACTTCTTGTAGGATAGTTTTAGGTAATAAGGGCATGTCGCACTATGGTTGTGGGTTCGATTCCTGCAGCTTTTTCCGACACGACGGGTTATACCCCACCCTGTAGGTTGTCCTTTTCCTAAAAATATAGTATTATAATATTCCAAAAATAATCTTCATAAATGTTTTAACCTTAAACAATACTATCAAAGGTTCAACATAATCCATTGTAACCTTTATAGTTATCCAAAATACCTATGTCCAGACTTTCTCTAAAAGGTCTCTAAATTCCAAAATCAATTGTATCATCAGATTCCTCAAACAAGGTAAAGTTTCTCTTATTGTCACATACAAAAATATGATTACCTTCATCATATTAAGACCTTAATGAAAAAAACAAGCACTGAAGTACAATCCTTATATATATATCACATTATTCTAATAACTAGAATATAATCCATGAGTCCAAAAGCACCAATACATTAATTATTCCGCTTCAACTGTAGTCACAGCATAAGATTGGCCTTGATCCCTTGGCCTTTTCTGAGGTAAGTTTCCCTGATGCTTAGGAAATTCATTTGCATAATGACCTATTTCTCTACAATTGTAGCATTCAACATTGATAGCCTCTTTCTTTCCCTTACAATCACATGCCTGGTGACCTTTTTCTCTACATTTATAACAAACTCCCGTTACTTTTAGGCAAGTACCAGGGTGATTCTTCCCACAATTATCACATAATGGAAAATCCTTCTTTCCCTTTTTCCCTTTATCTATCTCTTGTTCCACCATTCTCTTATTCTCTTGCTTTACTTTATTGTCATAATATTTAGAGAATTCCTTTTCTGTCTTGATAGCACATGAGACAATGTCTTCGTACGACGAGAAGGTTTGTGAGACTAATGCTTGACGAAGAAATGGTTTTAACCCATCAAAGAAACGATCAATCTTACTTCTTGGGTTATGTATATAATCTGCAGCATGCCTCTCTAACCTTGTAAAGTTGGCCTCATACTTTGCGACATTCTCATCCTCCTTTTGTCTCAGACTCAAAAATTTTCTTTCCATATCTGCTCGATGGTCGCGAGGATAGTATTTTTCTAGGAAAAGATCTTTGAACTCTCTCCATTCCATACTTGATACTTCTTCATCTTCCTTTGTATTTTGAATCAATGGCCACCATTGATCGGCATCTCCAGTGAGGCGGTAAACTTCCATGACAACCTTCTCCCTTTCACTACTCCCCAAGACGTGGAATATTTTCTCTATGGAGTTTATCCATTGCTCAGCTACTAATGGATTTGTACCCCCATTAAATTTTGGCGGTTGTTGCCTCATGAAGTGGTCTAACATTGACTCTCCACGTTGCGGATCAGTGTGCTCCATACGAGTAAGGTTATTATTCATAACCTGAGTGAGTTGTCCTAGTATGGTAATAAGTTGATCAACACCAGTTGTCTCTCCAGCTCCATAATAATTATCTTGAGCATGAGGGAAATCCCTACACGGAGTGCGTGCATTGATACGGTTTTCATTCCTTCTACTAGGCGCCATTTCTAACCAATGGCATAAACTAGATTAGTTTATGAATTAAAATACATAATTCCATACTTGTAAAACACTTAACATAAATTGAACTATTTATGGATATAATCCATAATCATAAAAATGTTTTCTTTGAGGAAGTATGTACTCATAAGCCCTTCATAGTGGTTTATAAAGAAAATGAGAATTATCCTAAGCATATACCCCGGGAGTGTCGTAACCAAGAGTGCAGTAAGGCCCGTTGTCATGCACCAGTTCCCGTTTAAGTCTAGCTCAAAGCGTTGTTTTTGGGTTTTACCCCTAGGTACATCTGTTCCAGAGCCACATCTACCTGCTCGTATCCAGATAGGGATGTATTGCTCAGAAAACTCAAAAAATCTCTATAATACCAAAATTCTAGGAAGTTCTTCTATACTAATCCTCAATGTCTATCTTTAGGCTATGTGCTCTAATCAGAGTTTATCTAAATCTAGCTTCCAAGGTTAGTACTAAACTAACTCTGATACCAACTGTAACGCCCCAACCCCAATTACCCAGAGTCAGTGCATTATTGCAAAACATCAGCATGATCACAAAATATCAAATCTCGAAAGACCGATTAGTTTAGTAGCCTTGGAAACACTAGATACATTCATAAATGTTACATTACATCATAAAGTGAAAAACTAATAACAAAGTCTTCATAGTCCACACTAATATCCTCTTCTGACTATCCCTGCAGGTCATTCATAAAATACTTCTTCACATCCTGGAAAATATTAAAACATTGAAAGGGGTGAGCTCAAATGCTCAGTAAGGATAACAATATAGCGAAATCTTTCATAAATAAACATTAACATTTAAGGAAATGTATAACTAAAACAAAAGCCTTTTAAATTTGAAATTCAGCACAATGTGGCAAAAATAAAATTAAATAATGCCATTTACTTACTCACATGGATATTCTACTAGTCGAATAATCACATTCAATATCAATATCCACTTTCATTATAATGGAATTCATAATGCCAGACTATCATAACCATGTAGCCAAGGCCTCATGCCAAGACTACAAATAATATTTTGTCAAGGCCTCGTGCCAAGACACTAGTTTGTCTCATGAGACCTGCCGATGCATCGAGGAGCTATAGCGGGCTCCACCCATCACTTATTAAGTCCAATGCATTCCTCATATGAACAGGTTTAAACATATCATAAACCATAACATAATCGTATAACATAAAACATGCATAAAGGAAATATAACATTTCCACATTTCAATCATAAGATATCAATACAACACATTGATATAATAAAAAACACTTTCAAAACCATTTTCAATACCAAAATAAAATAAAATTAAATCTTGGTATTTATTTTTCATTTAAAAAAAGTTATGGCTTATAGAGGAATCTGAAACTCAAATAATAGTCATGGCGGCGGAGAAGTCGTTGTCGCCGCATACGTAAGAAAAAACATTCCTTTTTTCATTTGGTAAAAATGCTTCGTATAAAAATATTCCTTTTGAATAAAAGTCAAAGTCAAAGGGATTTATACACCGTATAAAAGAAAGTTGTGTATAAAACAAAATATTCCTCAATGAAAGGAGATTGAGACAAAGTCCTTTACAAAGATCATTTTTGTAAATAAAATAGATCTATTATGTGTATTCACTATAAGTACACATAAATACAATACAAATAAAATATAGGACATAATAATATCATGACATAATTTGAAAGTAGGAGATTAACCCAAAGAATGGAAATTGGGTTAAGAAATTCTCTTACCTTGTGTCCGACTTGACTCGATCGTTCTTTAATCTCCTGAATAATAAACTAGAGTTAATTTCTATTTTCTTAAGAACATTTTTCATGTTAATTATTCCTTTTAGGTCACTTATTACCATGTTATGAACATTATGTAATTATTTATGTTAAAATTAGTCGTTTTGTCGATCTTTGGTACTTGAGTCAAAAATATACTTCTTATAGTTACAAGTTGTTCATGTGGTGAAATGACCATTATATCCAGAATTATATTCATGATGTAGATATCATATATAACATATATATCCAGTATATACATTCATTTATAATATTACATAACATTTAGAGGTAAGAAATGAAATGCACCGTTCATGGAGACGGTAAGCCGTACGTACGCATGAACGCTACTTTCATTTCTATTTCATATTTTAATGGAATGAAACATAATGATATAAATGTATAATATAATTCCAGTATAATATAATGTATAATATCATTTACTCCATACTTTATATATCCCACATATGGTATTAACGATTCAAATCACTTTGAGGGGGCGGTAGTCCGCACTTCCTAAAATGAAAATATCGTGTTTACCCATAATGGAAACCATAAAGGTATGCCATAAATGAAAAATACAGAAGCTTAAGTAAAACATAAAAATATCATATATCATATATAAATATAGTTACATCTTAATGGCCACCTTTGAAGGTGTTATATGAGTGTTGAACAATCATCGTTTCGTGAGGCAGAAATTCGCCATCCACAGAAACAGTATGTTCCTTAACCATTAGATGTAGGTGTGTGTAAGTGTAGATCTAATACTTATTATAAAAACATCCTAGTATATTTAGTATACTTGTTTTGTTACAAAATAAATTAATAAAAAGATTTTAGGGGGTTGGATAAGCAAAATAAAACAAAATAACATAAGAGAAGACATTACCTTAAAATCGGGTAACTCTTTTTTGATTTGAGCCAAAGGCTTCCTTGGGAATAATTCTGCCCAAAGTGAGGCTTCTATGAGTAAGGGAGGGAAGTTGGGAGAGTATTTGGGTAGAGTTTGTCTGAGCCAAATGGCTTGAAGGTGTGAGTAAGTTGGTAGTGGTGGGGGCCTTTTATAAGTGGAGAGGAGGGGCACTCTTGGAAAGTAATGAAATGTTACTTTATTATACAATGAGTTTCAGATTTTAAAGGTCCCACACTTATATATTTCGAGTCTAAGGTGATAAGGGTTCGAAATATACTCATCCAATAGGCTTTGTACAAGTGTAACGCTTATATTTGACATTATCCTTCCATTTTATTAAAATCGTGAATTAATGAGGTAATCGCTGCATCATCATGGTGTCATAAATAATTTAATTTATTTAATGTGTAAAAATTATAAAACAAATATCATGATGTAGGAAATCGTTTTATATTTATAATTAATATTTATAGTCAAAAATATGACTTGTATAACCCCATTTAAAAATTGTTTTAGTAAAACAACTTATGTTTGTGACATTTTTATTTTAACTTTAAATAAAAAGTAATTTATGTCATTTTCCTACCAAAGTGGCTTCATGGGGTCCCCAAGTTTCCCCATGGATTTTCTTGGTCTTCCATGACACATCCAATAGGGTTAGGACAAGTGTAAAGGTATTTTCATATTTTTATAATATCATTTTTACCTTAAATTTCAATAATTACCTTTAATCGCGATTAATTAAACTTAAAAGTTATTATTCACCAAAAAATTATTTTAATCTCATTGAACAACATTTTACTTCCTAATGAAAACCATGTATGTCGGATTTTTGAAAATAAAATCACAGAAGTGGTAATGCTTCATTTAAATGAAAAATCAGTTTTTTATCTACCACTTAGTGGTTTCACTATTCATCAAAAATTGAAGTTGTTCAGAACAATCCCAAAATTTCACCCTGAGCTATAATTTATATTCCAAATTCAAAAATTATTTCTATTTTATGAAATTCCAAACATATAAGTTTCATTAATTAATTTTATAATTAATTCTTGTTATCACAACAAATAGCGTGTTTTTAAGAAATAATATATATCAAAAGATTGACAATTGTTTATGTCCAATTTCAAAGTGAAATTAATTCTAATGAACACCATTGGATAAAATGGTAAAAATATATTATAATTATAATTTACAACCAATAAATAGTATAATTTATAACTATAAATTATTTTGATTAAAAAAGTTGTTTTAAGTATTTTTCACTATTCATAAAAAAAATTGGAAGTTCTCAGAAAATTACAAAAAAACAACTTAGGATAATTTTGATATTACGAATACAAAAATGAAGTCCATTTTGAAATAAAAAATATATATAATTTCAAAAAGTGGGTATTACTATTCATAACTGCTACTTTGATTGGTCGCGGTGTGTTAGAATCTCGAACTTGCGTACAGTGCAGCTATTGCATTATTGAAAGAGAAGCGTATCATGGAAGTTCGGGGTGTTAGAAATTCCTCCCCTTCATTGATATTGTTATGCCAAGTTTGAGATTCCCATGGGGCGAGACCATGTGTGTGTGTGTGTTGGGTTCTCTTCTCTCATTTTCTTGATATTGAGATACTATGATCAAGACATTGATGGGTTGAGATACCTATATCCATAAGATACTTTCCCATTAGGATTATATTAGTTTGATCTTGGATCATTATTTCATAGGGATGAGATCATCTAGGCAGGGGTCACCTATCCCCTAACCATGTATTGATATCCTGCAATCAAGATGCTCATGATTGTAGATCAATATAGGCATGGGGATGAAAATACTATGTTATTAATTTGTTATAAAAGATGGTCCATATGTTTTTATTTGAGACTAATAAGCATGGGAACATACTTCCCCATTGGACTTATGGTTTATCATGATATGTTCAGTGACACCTCGGCATTATCCAATGTAGGTATTCATCACACAAGGTGACCATGTGGCACCCATGGGTGTGATATATTTGTTATTATTGTTATTGCTTGATTACTTTTATAATGGTCATATCACACTATACAAGAAACTTATTATACTGGATATATTAGGGTCACCATTCATGGAGGCCTATTAAGTTGTACCCACACCTTACTCAAGCACCTTAATACCTCGGTAAACTTCTTGGTTGAAGGCGCGGGTAAGAGAAAGGGCCCTCTATTGAGTGACTAAGTGGGTAAAGTTTGGATATAGTACGAGGTAAAAAGTCATGAACTAGTTTTTTTATAAAATCCTTTATTCTATATATTCCATTTTGTTATCCTGCTTTTATATCCTATGCAACACTTCTTATATATGACTATCTAAAATTAATTCTACTCATTTTTTGTTTCAGTATGGGAGTTGGAATTATTTGTAGATAGCATGTGACCTCCATGTATGCTTTTATATAATTTAACTTGTTATAACTATTGATTATTTTTCTTCCACTGTAATTTATAGTTATCCATACTAGAGAGGATATAGTCTTCTCACTCATTACATAGACACTTGTCGATGGTCAACAACCTCTAGCGTATGGGGAGGCCTACTTGAGGTATTTAGTGACCTAGTTTGTTCATGGTGAAGATGAACTAGATTATGTATGTTACAAAGTGGTATCAAAGACTTGTTTCTCTTATCTTACAATTTGAGATGTGGTATATATAGAAAGTACTAGTTAGAACAAAGAATGGATGTTATGTATTTTCTCTAGCCAATGCCTATATGAGAGGAAATCCAAGTTACAAAAGATTTGGGATTATTGTTTTGGTATTACACCATCATAACTGAGTTTTTTTATTATTCTAAGTATAAATTTTTAGGGATTATTGACTTATGATTTTTCTCTTGGACTAGGGTGGAAAGAGGCATGAGTTCATTCATCATACTCATCATGTAAAACTCACATGACATTTATGTACTTTCCTGTTACTGAGAATCTTGATTATGATATAGGGTTTGATTATTTAAAGTTTAATGAGAAACATATTTATTATTTTCATATATTACTTGATGGTGGAATTTTACTTATATGAACTTATACCTTGATCATGCTATTACCATTAGGTAATTTATATGGTGAATCCTATTTATATTTGATACCTAGCTTTATAGTGGGTAGTATGGGCTATAGTTATGCACAAATGATGTGAGACCCTTATATTATAGGGTGAGTATAGAGTAGTGATATGTGTTTCCTATTACTTCCATTTATTTTCTGTGAGGGTACGATGGGATGTGTTACTTGGGTAGCATTATCGATGTGCCTATGGATATGATAGTGATCCTTGAGGAATTAGCCCAGTATGTGGGTGCCTGGTGAGTATTGTCACCCTAGAGTGGGTGTCTTATTATGGGAATAAGAATGTATCTATTGACTAAGGCCTATAATAGGGTGATGGCACATGATTCTCCAAGGATTACTAAGACCAAATCCTAAGAGCTGCCTCATGGGTTTTGACCATCATGGGACAAGGTCTATAGACTAGGTTGTAGAGCCTAGTGATTATGTTTTCATCCTAGGATATCTTTGAGGTGAGTTTTATTTATATGGAAATTTGTTTTCAAAAATTATACCTAGGATGGGTTGTGATGATGTGAAGGTGGCCTGAGGGAGGGTTAAGACCTAGGAATATGGGTTTCTTTTTAAAAATATTCTAGGTTATATTTTTATTATAATTTTTATGATGTTAGTGACACATGAGTGACATGTGGTAATATTTTTCTTCATAATGGAAGATTCTTTGAGGTATTTTTATATGGAATCATGAGTGATGTTCTATGTGGTGACATTAATAATATGAATTTGAGGCATCATTTTTCAGTTAGGCAGGTGAGCCTAATATTGTAGGGATGCAACTCTCAATGAAGTGAGTTTGGTTATTAGTGGTATAACCCTAGGGTATTCATATACTTGGTTTCTTTCATTTTTATTACCATGTTAGTCATATAAACCATTTTGGGTAGGGCTTCACAACACCTCTCTTTCTTTTTATTGGGAGGATATTTTTCCATGCTATGTGTGTGGTTTTTTCTAGTATTATGGCCTAAGATCAGCCTCTAAATGGTGAGATTAGTGCTTAGATAGGCATGATTATCCTTTCACAGCATGTGATATATGCTGATGGATGGTTTTTTGAAACTCTTTGAGTTAGTTAGAGTATGTAAGAAAGTTTCATGACTCTGAATATCATGTTATGGTGACCTTATTGATGAATTGTGTTTTCCTTCTAATTCTTTCTTGGTATGTGGTTGGTCCAATAAGAATGTGAGTTCGGTACCTTGTGACCCATGTGGGGAATATAACCTTATGAGGTGTATATATGTTGTTATGGGGTCTATGACTCCTTATCCTTCTTGACTACTTAAAGCTATGTCATGGAATGCATATGGCTTGTGGCTGATTACCCTTGGGATGTGATCAGTTAAGAGATGAAGATGGAAAGGTGTGAGGATTATTGTTCATCTAATAATTTTGACCCTTGATGTTATATTGTGTTTTGACCAATTAATGGAAATTATATATGGCCTCTTGAATGATGAAATAACCAGTGGAGTGGATGATGGATTTAGTATTACGTTGAGGTTTTGAATGGAATTTATATGATACAAGAACTAGTAAGGTTAACTAGTTACCTGATGCTAAACAATTTTTTTTAACTGTAAGGAATAATAATCATTTTTTCCTCTCTTATTTGAGACCCCTTTTATGGTTACTCTTCTCCCAATCACCAAATAGGAGGGATTCATCCCCCCTCTTCCTCCCTACTTCCCTTATTTTTCTTCCTTGATCCAAAAGTCATGGAGTTTGATTATTTAGTGATTTGAGGTAAGTTATTGGATCTTCCTCCTCCTATTGTCTTCTCCATTTATTCCCGCTAATTTTGGTGGTTTGTATTTAGGCATTAGGATAATATTAAATTAAATCATGGTGTAATCATCCCAATATGAGATTTATTTTTTTCAAGAAGGTTAGAGGAGGATTTTGGAGGATGAACACACCAAGTTTCATGCACATTCATTTGATTTATGTTGATTACTTTGTTTATATTTGGTTTTTTATCAATTTAGGATGTAATTAATTGAGTATTTAATGTTGTATGTTTTTTTTGGTTGATGATGGTCCATAGGATTATTCAAGGGTATTGTGTACCCTTTTTTTTGAGATTTCTACATTGTGACATTGTCTGGTGAGTTATCTATTGATTATGAATACTGAAATTAACTATGAATTAATTTTTTTTAATTAATTATAATATTTTATAATTAATTTAATGAATTTTTTATGGAGTTAGGGAATATTGTGATTGTATGATGACTGGTGGAGGTTTATCAGGCTTAAACAAGCTTAGGCAATGATGTTCGATCTTTTCTTAAGGTGATTACTCCATTTTGAGGTAAGTAGTCTCTAATATTTCTTGATGGTTTATGAATTTTTCATACAATGTGTGATATTTTATCTCACCTACCATGTGTGATTTACCTTTAATTAAATTAAATTGGTTTCATTTGACCCGTATGAGATGTGTAAGGACTTATAGGGTCATGAGAGACCCTTTGAATGTTATACTTGAGGCTATGGTCATTGATATCCAAAATATTGAATTAATTTGTTCTATAATTTATAATCGAGACCTTATAGGGAATCCCTTGTGATATTATGTGATTATATGACCTTGTGTAGGTGCCTTTTCCACCTTGTATATAGTAGAGGTGGGTGAAAAGGGGTAATTGGAGTGATCAGTTACTTGGTATGTTTTTTTAATATCTTGAGAGTGTATTGTTAATGTTTTAACTATATTTATAATTTATCCTTGCTTGATACCATAGTCATTGAAGGAAATCAGGTGTAAATTAAAGTATTATAAAGAATGGCCTTAGAACCAAGAGATATGTCACTTTGGTATACCATGACATAGAAGACTTGTAATAGGTTCCCTTATCCTTCCTTGGGTAGGGTAAGGTTATTTAGGTCCATGATGGACCCTATTATCATTATACCTTGGAATTTTGGCCATCATTGGTTGTGAACTTTGTAAAGACCCAGAAATTTCAAGGAAAATTTTTTTTCTTAATTTTCTTTGGAATTTTACAAGAACACAGTTTCTGACGGCGCCTGATTCCGAGGCCCGGTGTGCCCGAAATTAATTTCCGAAGTTTGGCTCGGGTACGTTCAGTGAACGAACGAGCGGGTTTTCCTATCTTTTGAACTGGTGCTCAGAATTGAAATCCGATGGCACCGATGAACTCGCAACGCCGGTAATCGCTTAAGGGAACCTTTACCATAGTTGCGTTTGTGCGGAAGAAGAAGTTAATTAATGGGGTTTAATTAAAAAGTAAATAAAATCGTTAAATCCATTTTATTTCTTTTTCAAGGTGGTTAGTTTCTCCCATGGGAAGTTGGTGGTGGGGCCCACATATACCCAACTTCCCATGTGTGGATAATTAAAAGGGTGGGGCCCACAATAACCCCCCCACCTTTTCAATTTTTTTCCCTAACTCTCTAACCCTTCTTAACCCCTCACATTCCTAACTCCCCATTAACTCACCTTCTTTATTATTTGACAACTTGTTGTAATTAATTTGGTGAGTTACATGTAAGTTTTTGAAATTAAAACAATTGAATTTCAAATGCATTGTTGTGTTAATAAAATAAGTTTAGAACTTATTTCGTTAGGGGTTGGTGTTGGTTGTTTGAGAGATTTTTGGAGAAAAAGCTAAGGAACACCTTCTTCCTCGACGAAGAACGCGAAGAACACCATTCTTCAACGAAGAACTTCTCCGCCGAAGAACACGGTTCTTCCGCGACGCCGTATCCGCGACACGACGTTCTTTCCCTGCGACGCCCGACCTCCGCGACGCTCGTCTTCCGCGAGTCATTGACGAACACCGTTCCTGAACCGAGGTAGGGGATTATTGTTATTTTATTTAATTTTTCCATTGATGAATCTAGTTTATCAATTATCATGGATTTTCGACTAGATGATATCATTTAACGAGAGGGGGGTCGGACCGCACTAACACGTCCGAACCCCCCTCCTATGTTCATGTTTTATTCTTGTGGATGGAATGGAATGGCGTGGTGTCGTCACACCACGCGAGAATCACACGGCAAGTATTACGCGACGCCGTCGCGCCGCGCCGTGAAAAGAAAGAACAAGGACGCGACGTCGTCGCACCGCGTCGAAGAAACCGAAGACATCTGCGGACGGAGTCGGGCCATGGAGAAGGGGTGCGGAACCAGCACGCCGCTCCGGAGAACCACGAAGATGGCGCGTTTTATTTTGACATGCGGATGGAGTCGGGCGACGATGAAGCAGGCCGTTTGGGCGTTTGAATCCCTTCGCAGTGAAGGTGGGGTCCCGGGGGGACCATAGGCGAAGGCGGCAGGAGGAACGGACCACCGGAGCACGTCCGGTGGTCCACGGAAGGCGGCGGCGGTGCGCCACGCCGGCGCGGTGGCGCCGGCGACCGGCGGTGGCGGCGCACCGCCGGAAGGGAGGCGGCCGGCGGTTCGCCGCCGGCCTCAATTAGCGGCGAAGGGCGGGGGACCCGCGCACCCCGTCCGCGATGTCCGCTCGGCCGCGCTGGCCGAGCCGCGGCCGGCCGGTCGGGCCGGACCGAGCCGGACCGAGCCGGCCCGGGCCGGGCTGGGCCCAGCCGGGTCGGACCCGGGTCGGGCCGGGCCCAGACCCCCGTTTTCGGACCACTTTCGGTAAAAAGCCCATAACTTGAGCTACGGACCTCCAAACGACTCTCCGTCAGCGGAAACTCGATCCTTGGATCATGACGGTCTTTTCGGTATATCACACTCAAGGTTTCGGATTACTTTGTGTTCGGCCGGGTTGGTTCGGATACGAAACCAACCGGGCCCTCGGAGCGGAAACGCTTATATCTTGAGCTCCGGACGTCCGATTGACGTGTCGTCGACTTTGATGGATTCCTCTAAGTGAGATGGATATTTTGTCTTACTCTGCTCGAGTTTTGGATGCCGTCGGAGTGCAGTCGGGTTGGTTCGCTCATGAAACCAACCGGGCCCCTGGAACGAGAAAGCCAATAACTCACAGACCGGGCGTCTGATTGACGCGTCGTCTGTCTCGTTGTTTTCCTCTTGTTGAGACGGAACTTTTGGCATACTTCTCCCGAGTTTTGGGTACAGTTGGATAGTGGTCGGGATGGATTGTACCCAAAATCCAACCGGGCCCTTGGAACGGAAAAGCTGATATCTTTCAGACTGGACATCCGTTTGACGAACCGTCAGCGGCGTTGATGATCACGTTGAGAAACGGTCCCAATGAGTATACCCTATGAGAGTACGGGGTACAGTTGAGATACAGCCGGATTTGGTTTGCTCACGGAACCAACCGGGCCCCTGGGACGAAAAGGCTAGTAACTCACATATCGGGCGTCTGATTGACGCATCGTCTGTTGCGTTGAGACCCCTATGACGAGGTGGTCCTTTGAGATACTTCTTCGTGTTACTTTGAGATACTTGTATTATCGACCTGTAGCTCGTGGAGAGGACCCTCCCAGAGATGAGTGTGCGGAGTACGGAGACCGTGTAGCCGACTGAGACCTGACGACTGCTTGACCGACTCGACTTGGAGTGAGTCGACTAGCCCAGTGGACGGAGCACTACTTTCTGAGGTGCAGACCCATGGCGGACGGAGCACTACCTGTGTGATAGTGCAGACCCACGGTAATCATCCAGAGAGTACCTCAGCAGGCTACTAGGGGGTGTGCACTACTGTGTTTGGGTGACATACCTCGGCGGGAAGCACTACTGTGTCTGGGTGGTTGACCCGTTGTACTCGACAGGAGGAGTACCTCAGCAGTCTTAGGTTAGTGAGCAGTACCTCGGAGTCGTGACAGGACCACTGTACACTCCAGAGACGGAGCTCTTCAGCAGTTACGGTTTCGATAATGAAAATCCTGGTTTGAGCTGAGACTTTTGACCTTTGTGTTTACTTCATGATTGAGATGGGTCACTTGATAACTTAGGTATATGTATGGGCATATACCTGGGTAGTGGTTATCCGTTTATTTCATGATCCTTGTGTTTCCTCAAGATTGAGATGGGTTACTTGATAACTTAGGTATATGTATGGGCATATACCTAAGTAGAGGTTATCTGTTGAGATCTTCTTTGTGGTTATCCTTGTTGGTTTTAGAGAGACCTTGAGGGTCTCGGGGTCCCTACTGAGTATCGTTATACTCACCCCTGCACGGGCTATGCCCGCACCTCATTGTGTTGGTTGCAGACGACAGGCAGTGCTGACGGAGGCCGAGTGTTCGAGGACTGGACGGTACCTGGAGGTGGACTACACGACGAGTCAGTACCCGGAGGTGGACTACACGACGAGATGACACACGGAGGAGGTTGATGGACGAGAGCGTGGAGGAGGCTATCTGTACCTACCCTTCAGGTAGGATCCGTGGTGGATGACCAGGAGCTGCGCCATCTGTACCTACCCTTCAGGTAGGATCTGAGGAGGACGATCCAGGAGTCGCTTCTGTCCTTCTAGTTGTTGTCTTTTTCTGTTGTACTTGTTCAGTTGTATTTGTACTTTCTTTTGGGTTTGTATTCTGGCCCATTTTCCTTTCAACACTTCTCTTTGTACTTAGTGTTTACTTTTTTCGCTTGCTTACTCTGTGGTGCTTGTTTTCTTTTATAAAGGCAATGCCTTCCCAGTTATCGGGATTTATGCCTTTGGTGCTAGTCGCCAGCCCCTGGCCTATGGAAGGCGGGCTTGGGGTAGTCACGGCACGGGCCTCGAGGACGAGTTGTGACAAATTGGTATCAAAGGAGTCGGTTCTACCGCAGAACTTATAACTCTGATATTTTCTTTCTATGAAGCATTAGTGTTAAGGGTACCGAGTGTGGTTTTCAGTTCTGGGAGTCCAGTGTTGGTGCGGACGGCCGACGTATCCATACACCAGGACCCTGACAACTGATTTCCGACTTTGTGCACGAAAACACTGATTGCATGTAACGCCCCGACCCCAGTTACCCAGAGTCAGTGCGTTATTACATAACATTGGCATGATCACAAGAAAGATCAAATCTCGAAAGACCGATTGGTTTAGTAGCCTTGGAAACACTAGATATATTCATAAGTTTTACATTACATCATAAAATGAAAAACTACTACAACAACATAATGTTTCCACAGTCCACACTATAATCCCCTCATAATATCCCTCCAGTTCATTCATAACTTACATCTTCACATCCTGGGAAAAATAAAACATAGAAAAGGGGTGAGCTCAAATGCCCTGTAAGGATAACAATATAGCGGAACATTCAAAAATAAGCATAAACATTTAAGGCAATGAATTACTAAAACAAAAGCCTTTTAAACTTGAACTTCAACATAGTATGGCAAAAGTAAAATGAAATAATGTCATTTACTTATTCACATGGATATTCTACTAATCGAATAATCACATGCAAAAATCAATAACCACTTTCATAATGTTGGAATGCATAATGCCAGACTATCATAACCACATAGCCAAGGCCTCATGCCAAGACTACAAATAAGATTTTGCCAAGGCCTTGTGCCAAGACACTAGTTTGTCTCATGAGACCTACCGATGCATCGAGGAGCTATAGCGGGCTCCACCCATCACTTACTAAGTCCAATGCATTCCCATATGAAAAGGTTTAAACATAACATAAACATTCGTATTAAAACTAGCATACGAAATGTCAATAATTTCACCATAAACTATGAATGGTATAAAAATAGCACATCCACAGTCAAACATATCACAAAATCTTCAATACAATATAGAAGTTTTGTATCATAATAAATCAACTTCAAATAAGCGTAAAATCCGTCAAAGGATGTTGACATAGATGAAATCAAAACACTTTTTAGAGAAATATCTCTTTCTATTTTTGAAATCATTTAAGAGCCATATAAAATAAAACATTTTCTTGAAAATATTCTTATAAGATTGTAAGGGAAGCTTTGACGATTTTATAACGGCGGAAAATAACTGCACCCGCCGTATAAGTTAAAAAAACATTATTATCTTAATTCTGTCAAAAAGGTTAAAAAGGACCTTGTTTTGAAAACGACGGAAAGATTCCTTTATAAACCTCTTATAAAAAGTCAAACAAGGGTATAAATGACTTTAACCCATATTCTTGTAAATAATAAATATGTTTTGAAATACATTTTGAAGAAAACATGGATGTGGATGATAAAGAGATCCCAGTAGATTATTATGTATAAACAACCTCAGATAATGAAGAGATTGTGAAATAACCCTTACCAATTTGGTAACTTATGAAACATACAACCCATGAAAGAGGTATTATACAATGAATATGTAAATACACATAAATTAGAGTGTATTACACAAAGAATATAATTATGGGAAGTACATACACCACACAAAAGGTGATGGTGGCAATATGGCATGAATCTCACGGAAATAAGGAGTGAGATGAAAACCCCTTATTTACCGGATTTACCCTTTAACCATGGTAAATAAAATATTTACCGCAGTAATTATTCAAAATGTGTAAAAATAAAAGTTACCTATTTACATAATTTGGACATCCTGATTCCAAATATGGAATCCATTTTCCTAAATTCAAAACACAGAAGTGGTAGAAATTAATTTAAAATTAATTCCTGCTGTCAAAACAAAAAGCGTGTTTTTAAGAGATAATAACTATCAAAAGATTGACACTTGTTTATGTTCGGTTTAATTGTAAAATTATGTCCAATGACCAACTTTATATTAAATGGTAAAAATATATTCTAAATATACTTTAAAACTACTAAAATTAATAATTTATCATTATTAAATATTTTGATTAAAAAAAGTTGTTTTTAATTTAAATTTAGTAATTTTCACTATTCATCAAAATATAAAAGTTATCCGAAAAGTACCAAAATTTCACCCTAGGCTAATTTCGATATTCCGAATCCAAAAATGAAGTCCATTTTGAAATATAAAATATATATGATTTCAAAAAGTAGGTATTACTATTCACAACGGCTAGTTTAATTAGTTGTGGTGTGTGTTAGAACTTGAGGTTGTGTACAACACACGCTATCACATTATTCGAAGGGAAACGTACCGTGGAAGCTTGGGGTGTTACATTCTCCCCTCCTTCAAATAATTGCATCCTCGCAATTTCTAGGGTATTACTGCATAAAAAGACTCGGGTGGTTCTTTATCATAAGTTCCTAGGGTTCCCACGTTGCCTCTTCCATCTTATGGTTTCTCCACAGAACTTTTACCAGACGCGTCGTCCGGTTTCTCAGCACTTGTTCTCTCGTATCAAGAATCTTGACGGGCTCTTCGCAATAAGACAGATCGGGTTCCAGTTCTAATTCTTCATAGGTGAGCACATGCGTTGGGTCAGGCATGTATTTCCTCAACAGAGATATGTGGAACACATTGTGAACTTTGGAGAGACTTGGCGGCATTTCCAATCGGTAAGCTACAACCCCAATTCGTTCTAGAATTTCGAAAGGTCCGATGTACCTAGGACTCAATTTACCTTTCTTACCAAAACGTATGACTCCCTTCCACGGAGATACCTTCAGAAAAACATGATCACCGACTTGAAATTCCAAATCCTTCCTCCGATTATCGGCATAGCTCTTCTGCCTACTTTGAGCTGCTTTGATGCGATTTTGGATTACTTTCACCTTTTCCACCGTTTCCTCCACCAGTTCTGGGCCTACAAGTTTTCTTTCACCAACGTCATCCCAACAGGTTGGTGTACGACATCTCTTTCCGTATAACGCTTCATATGGTGCCATCTGAATACTCGAATGGAAGCTATTGTTATAGGAAAATTCTACCATTGGTAAATATTGATCCCACATACCCTGAAAATCAAGTGAGCAAGATCTCAACATGTCTTCTAAGGTCTGAATAGTCCATTCTGATTGTCCATCTGTCTGAGGGTGGTAAGCAGTGCTCAAATGAAGTTCAGTATCCAGGGATTTCTGAAGACTTTTCCAAAATCTTGAAGTAAAACGGGGATCACGATCAGAAACAATCGATAAGGGTACTCCATGAAGTCTCACAACTTCATTAATATATAGTCTTTATAGACATTCCAGGGGTAGATCTTCTCTTATAGCAAGAAAATGTGTTGACTTGGTAAGACGATCAACAATAACCCATATTGCATCATTCCTTCTAGGAGTCTTTGGTAGCCCCATGACAAATTCCATCGTAATATTGTCCCATTTCCACTCCGGTATGGGAAGAGGTTGCATGACTCCTCCAGGCTGTTGCCTTCCAGCTTTCACTTGTTGACAAACCATACATCTTGACACAAAATCAGCAATCTCCCTCTTCATGTTGTCCCACCAAAAATGTTCCTTCAAATCTCTATACATTTTGGTGCTCCCAGGGTGTATAGAGAAATTGGAACTATGAGCATCATCCAGCAATTCCCTTTTTAGATCAGGTATATCGGGAACACAAAGTCTCTTCCCGAATTTCAAAATTCCATCTTCAAACACAAAGTCTCTCAATCTCCCATCATTCACAGCTTTAATCTTCTTTTGGAATTCTTCATCATCAGTCTGAGAACTCTTAATCCTTTCTATTAAAGATGGTTTGGCAACCATTTGAAAAAGAAATGATGTTTCGCCTTCCCTGGTTATTCCCATGTCCATCTTCACTAGATCCATGAAAATTGGATCCCTTTCAATTCTCATATTGTTCAAAACACCATGGTCTTTTCTGCTCAAAGCATCTGCCACCTTGTTTGCTTTCCCCGGGTGGTAGTGTATCGTGCAATCATAATCCTTGAGTAATTCAAGCCATCTCCTTTGCCTCATGTTGAGTTCTTTTTGTGAGAAAATATACTTCAAACTCTTGTGATCAGTATAAATCTCACATTTTTCACCATAGAGGTAGTGCCTCCATATCTTCAAAGAAAAGATCACAGCTGCTAACTCGAGATCATGAGTAGGATAGTTTTGTTCATGAATTTTCAACTGTCGTGATGCATAGGCAATAACTCTATCATTCTGCATAAGGACACAACCAAGTCCTTTCTTCGATGCATCACTATAAATAACGAACCCATCATTCCCCGATGGTAGAGTCAATATAGGAGCATTGACTAATCTTTTCTTCAGTTCTTCAAAACATTCTTCACACTCTTTTGTCCAAACAAATTTAACCCCTTTACGTGTGAGCTTCGTTAATGGGTTAGCCAATCGGGCAAAATTCTGGATGAAACGTCGATAATAACCTGCCAAACCAATAAAACTGCGTACCTCAGTTATACTCGTAGGTGCTGGCCATTCTTGGATTGCCTTGGTCTTAGAAGGATCAACAGAGATTCCATCTTTAGAGACAATATGGCCAAGAAAAGAAATCTCCTGAAGCCAGAATTCACACTTACTAAACTTCCCATATAATTCATGCCTCCTCAGAGTCTTCAAGATAATGCGCAAGTGATTTTCATGATCTTCGTAGGTTTTGGAGTATACCAATATATCATCAATAAATACCACCACAAATTCATTGAGATACTCCTTGAAAACTCTATTCATCAGATCCATGAATACAGATGGTGCATTAGTCAATCCAAACGGCATTACGGTAAACTCGTAATGCCCGTACCTGGTTCGAAATGTTGTCTTCGGAATGTCTTCCTTCTTCACACACAACTGATGGTATCCAGATCGAAGGTCAATCTTTGAAAAGTATTGAGCTCCATGCAGTTGGTCAAATAAATCATCAATACGAGGTAGGGGATACTTGTTCTTTATCGTTATAGCATTGATCTCCCTGTAGTCGATACATAACCTCATAGATCCATCTTTCTTTTTAACAAAAAGAACAGGGGATCCCCATGGAGAAACACTAGGGCGAATAAATCCCTTATTACTCAATTCATCTAGTTGTTTCTTTTAGTTCGACTAATTCTACAGTGGCCATTCTATAAGGGGTCTTCGATATAGGCCTTGATCCAGGAATCAAATCAATAGAAAACTCAACTTCTCGTTCTGGAGGATGTCCAGGTAAATCTTCCGGAAATACATCTACAAATTCTTTCACAACAGGTACATCCTCTATTTGAACATTCCTTTCCTCACCGATAGTTATTTCATTCTCTTCCTCCCCAATAATTGAATTAAGTTGAGATACTGGGGGTGGATCTAAATAAGAATTAAGTGGTGACGATTCTGCTCTAAAAATAAGGTGTTCCTTATCATTATCATCAAGAATCGTAACCTATTTCTTGTTACAATAAATCTTCGCATCATAGTCCGAAAGCCAGTCCATACCGAGGATTATATAAAACTCAATCATAGGTGTGACGATGAGATCAGCATATAAAGAAAATTTATGTGCTCTAATGGGGACTGATTCACAAAACTTTGTTGCAATGATACTTCCCTTAGGAGTTTTAACTGACAACTCCCTTATTAAATCAAATTGGAAATATCTAATTTTCTTAGAAAACTGGGAAGATATGAAGCAATGCGATGATCCAGAATCAAATAATGCATTTTCTAAACTTGAGGAAACCATTAAATTACCTGACACCACGTCTTTCGGAGCTTCTACCTCTGCAGTAGTGATAGCATAAGCCTGGCCTTGATCCCTTGGCCTTTTCTGAGGTATGTTCTCCTGACGCTTAGGACATGCATTTGCATAATGTCCCATCTCCCTGCAATTGTAGCACTGAACGTTGGTAGCTTCCTTCTTCCCCTTGCAATCACGAGCTTGGTGGCCTTTTCACCACACTTGTAACAGACTCCCATTCCCTTCAAGCAAGTACCAGGATGTTTCTTCCCGCATTTACCACAAGATGGATATTCAACCTTTCCCTTCTTCCCCTTATTTCCATTCCCAGATTGATCAGCAGGTCTCTTCTTCTCTTGCTTTGCTTTAAAGTCATAAGACTTAGAGAATTCCTTTTTGGTCTTGATAGCACATGAGACAATGTCTTCGTACGATGAAAAGGATTGTGAGACTAATGCTCGACGAAGAAATGGTTTTAACCCATCAAAGAAACGATCAATCTTACTTCTTGGGTTGCGAATATAATCTCCAGCATACCTCGCTAACCTTGTAAACTTAGCCTCATACTTTGTGACATTATCATCCTCCTTTTGTCTCAGACTCAGAAATTGCCTTTCCATATCCGCTCGATGGTCACGAGGAAAGTATTTTTCTAAAAACAGATCTTTGAACTCCCTCCATTCCATATTTGATACTTCATCATCTTCCTTCATGTTTTGAATCAATGACCACCATTGATCAGCATCTCCAGTGAGGCGGTAAACTGCCATGATAACTTTTTCTCTTTCACTGCTCCCCAAAGCCTGAAATATTTTCTCTAGGGAATTTATCCATTGCTCAGCTACTAAGGGATTTGTACTCCCATTGAACGTTGGTGGTTGTTGCCTCATGAATCGATCTAACATTGATCCTCCACGCTGCGGATCAGGGTGCTCCATACGGGTAAGGTTATTATTCATAACCTGAGTAAGTTGTCCCAGTATGGTGATTAGCTGATCGGCACCAGTTGCATCACCAGCCCCACTATAATTATCTTGAGCAGGAGGGCAATCCCTACATGGAGTACGTGCATTGATACGGTTTCCATTTCTTCCACTAGGCGCCATTTCTAAACAATGGCATAAACTAGATCAGTTTATGAATCAAAATACATAATCCCATACTTATAAAACACTTAACATAAATTGAAATATTTATGGATATAATCCATAATCATAAAAATGTTTTCTTTGAGGAAGTATATACTCATAAACCCTTCATAATGATTTGTAAAGAAAATGAGAGTTATCCTAAGCATATCCCCCGGGAGTGTCGTAACCAAGAGTGCAGCAAGGCCCGTTGTCGTGCACCAGCTCCCGTTCGAGTCTAGCTCAAAGCGGTGTTTTCGGGTTTTACCCCTAGGTACATCTGTGCCAGAGCCGCCTCTACCTGCTCGTATCCAGACAGGGATGTATTGCTCGGAAAACTCACAAAATCTCTACAATACGAAAATTCTAGGAAGTTCTTCTATACTAATCCTCAAAGTTCATCTTAGGTCTACGTGCTCTAATCAGAGTTTATCTAAATCTAGCTTCCAAGGTTTGTACTAAACTTCCTCTGATACCAACTGTAACGCCCCAACCCCAGTTACCCAGAGTCGGTGCGTTATTACATAACATTGGCATGATCACAAGAAAGATCAAATCTCGAAAGACCGATTGGTTTAGTAGCCTTGGAAACACTAGATATATTCATAAGTTTTACATTACATCATAAAATGAAAAACTACTACAACAACATAATGTTTCCATAGTCCACACTATAATCCCCTCATAATATCCCTGCAGGTCATTCATAACTTACATCTTCACATCCTGGGAAAAATAAAACATAGAAAAGGGGTGAGCTCAAATGTCCAGTAAGGATAACAATATAGTGGAACATTCAAAAATAAGCATAAACATTTAAGGTAATGAATTACTAAAACAAAAGCCTTTTAAACTTGAACTTCAAAATAGTATGGCAAAAGTAAAATGAAATAATGCCATTTACTTATTCACATGGATATTCTAATAATCGAATAATCACATGCAAAAATCAATAACCACTTTCATAATGTTGGAATGCATAATGCCATACTATCATAACCACATAGCCAAGGCCTCGTGCCAAGACTACAAATAAGATTTTTCCAAGGCCTTGTGCCAAGACACTAGTTTGTCTCATGAGACCTACCGATGCATCGAGGAGCTATAGAGGGCTCCACCCGTCACTTACTAAGTCCAATGCATTCCCATATGAAAAGGTTTAAACATAACATAAACATTCGTATTAAAACTAGCATACGAAATGTCAAAAATTTCACCATAAACTATGAATGGTATAAAAATAGCACATCCACAGTCAAACATATCACAAAACCTTCAATACAATATAGAAGTTTTGTATCATAATAAATCAACTTCAAATAAGCGTAAAATCCGTCAAAGGATGTTGACATAGATGAAATCAAAACACTTTTTAGAGAAATATCTCTTTCTATTTTTGAAATCATTTAAGAGCCATATAAAATAAAACATTTTCTTGAAAATATTCTTATAAGATTGTAAGGGAAGCTTTGACGATTTTATAACGGCGGAAAATAACCGCACCCGCCGTATAAGTTAAAAAAACATTATTATCTTAATTCTGTCAAAAAGGTTAAAAAGGACCTTGTTTTGAAAACGACAGAAAGATTCCTTTATAAACCTCTTATAAAAAGTCAAACAAGGGTATAAATGACTTTAACCCATATTCTTGTAAATAATAAATATGTTTTGAAATACATTTTGAAGAAAACATGGATGTGGATGATAAAGAGATCCCAGTAGATTATTATGTATAAACAACCTCAGATAATGAAGAGATTGTGAAATAACCCTTACCAATTTGGTAACTTATGAAACATACAACCCATGAAAGAGGTATCATACAATGAATATGTAAATACACATAAATTAGAGTGTATTACACAAAGAATATAATTATGGGCAGTACATACACCACACAAAAGGTGATGGTGGAAATATGGCATGAATCTCACGGAAATAAGGAGTGAGATGAAAACCCCTTATTTACCGGATTTACCCTTTAACCATGGTAAATAAAATATTTACCGCAGTAATTATTCAAAATGTGTAAAAATAAAAGTTACCTATTTACATAATTTGGACATCCTGATTCCAAATATGGAATCCATTTTCCTAAATTCAAAACACAGAAGTGGGAGAAATTAATTTAAAATTAATTCCTGCTGTCAAAACAAAAAGCGTGTTTTTAAGAGATAATAACTATCAAAAGATTGACACTTGTTTATGTTCGGTTTAATTGTAAAATTATGTCCAATGACCAACTTTATATTAAATGGTAAAAATATATTCTAAATATACTTTAAAACTACTAAAATTAATAATTTATCATTATTAAATATTTTGATTAAAAAAAGTTGTTTTTAATTTAAATTTAGTAATTTTCACTATTCATCAAAATATAAAAGTTATCCGAAAAGTACCAAAATTTCACCCTAGGCTAATTTCGATATTCCGAATCCAAAAATGAAGTCCATTTTGAAATATAAAATATATATGATTTCAAAAAGTAGGTATTACTATTCACAACGGCTAGTTTAATTAGTTGTGGTGTGTGTTAGAACTTGAGGTTGTGTACAACACACGCTATCACATTATTCGAAGGGAAACGTACCGTGGAAGCTTGGGGTGTTACATTCTCCCCTCCTTCAAATAATTGCATCCTCGCAATTTCTAGGGTATTACTGCATAAAAAGACTCGGGTGGTTCTTTATCATAAGTTCCTAGGGTTCCCACGTTGCCTCTTCCATCTTATGGTTTCTCCACAGAACTTTTACCAGACGCGTCGTCCGGTTTCTCAGCACTTGTTCTCTCGTATCAAGAATCTTGACGGGCTCTTCGCAATAAGACAGATCGGGTTCCAGTTGTAATTCTTCATAGGTGAGCACATGCGTTGGGTCAGGCATGTATTTCCTCAACAGAGATATGTGGAACACATTGTGAACTTTGGAGAGACTTGGCGGCATTTCCAATCGGTAAGCTACAACCCCAATTCGTTCTAGAATTTCGAAAGGTCCGATGTACCTAGGACTCAATTTACCTTTCTTACCAAAACGTATGACTCCCTTCCACGGAGATACCTTCAGAAAAACATGATCACCGACTTGAAATTCCAAATCCTTCCTCCGATTATCGGCATAGCTCTTCTGCCTACTTTGAGCTGCTTTGATGCGATTTTGGATTACTTTCACCTTTTCCACCGTTTCCTCCACCAGTTCTGGGCCTACAAGTTTTCTTTCACCAACGTCATCCCAACAGGTTGGTGTACGACATCTCTTTCCGTATAACGCTTCATATGGTGCCATCTGAATACTCGAATGGAAGCTATTGTTATAGGAAAATTCTACCAGTGGTAAATATTGATCCCACATACCCTGAAAATCAAGTGAGCAAGATCTCAACATGTCTTCTAAGGTCTGAATAGTCCATTCTGATTGTCCATCTGTCTGAGGGTGGTAAGCAGTGCTCAAATGAAGTTCAGTATCCAGGGATTTCTGAAGACTTTTCCAAAATCTTGAAGTAAAACGGGGATCACGATCAGAAACAATCGATAAGGGTACTCCATGAAGTCTCACAACTTCATTAATATATAGTCTTTCTAGACATTCCAGGGGTAGATCTTCTCTTATAGCAAGAAAATGTGTTGACTTGGTAAGACGATCAACAATAACCCATATTGCATCATTCCTTCTAGGAGTCTTTGGTAGCCCTATGACAAATTCCATCGTAATATTGTCCCATTTCCACTCCGGTATGGGAAGAGGTTGCATGACTCCTCCAGGCTGTTGCCTTCCAGCTTTCACTTGTTGACAAACCATACATCTTGACACAAAATCAGCAATCTCCCTCTTCATGTTGTCCCACCAAAAATGTTCCTTCAAATCTCTATACATTTTGGTGCTCCCAGGGTGTATAGAGAAATTGGAACTATGAGCATCATCCAGCAATTCCCTTTTTAGATCAGGTATATCGGGAACACAAAGTCTCTTCCCGAATTTCAAAATTCCATCTTCAAACACAAAGTCTCTCAATCTCCCATCATTCACATCTTTAATCTTCTTTTGGAATTCTTCATCATCAGTCTGAGAACTCTTAATCCTTTCTATTAAAGATGGTTTGGCAACCATTTGAAAAAGAAATGATGTTTCGCCTTCCCTGGTTATTCCCATGTCCATCTTCACTAGATCCATGAAAATTGGATCCCTTTCAATTCTCATATTGTTCAAAACACCATGGTCTTTTCTGCTCAAAGCATCTGCCACCTTGTTTGCTTTCCCCGGGTGGTAGTGTATCGTGCAATCATAATCCTTGAGTAATTCAAGCCATCTCCTTTGCCTCATGTTGAGTTCTTTTTGTGAGAAAATATACTTCAAACTCTTGTGATCAGTATAAATCTCACATTTTTCACCATAGAGGTAGTGCCTCCATATCTTCAAAGAAAAGATCACAGCTGCTAAAGAGATCCCAGTAGATTATTACATATAAACAACCTCGGATAATGAAGAGATTGTGAAATAACCCTTACCAATTTGGTAACTTATGAAACATACAACCCATGAAAGAGGTATCATACAATGAATATGTAAATACACATAAATTAGATTGTATTACACAAAGAATATAATTATGGGCAGTACATACACCACACAAAAGGTGATGGTGGCAATATGGCATGAATCTCACGGAAATAAGGAGTGAGATGAAAACCCCTTATTTACCGGATTTACCCTTTAACCATGGTAAATAAAATATTTACCGCAGTAATTATTCAAAATGTGTAAAAATAAAAGTTACCTATTTACATAATTTGGACATCCTGATTCCAAATATGGAATCCATTTTCCTAAATTCAAAACACAGAAGTGGCAGAAATTAATTTAAAATTAATTCCCGCTGTCAAAACAAAAAGCGTGTTTTTAAGAGATAATAACTATCAAAAGATTGACACTTGTTTATGTTCGGTTTAATTGTAAAATTATGTCCAATGACCAACTTTATATTAAATGGTAAAAATATATTATAAATATACTTTAAAACTACTAAAATTCATAATTTATCATTATTAAATATTTTGATTAAAAAAGTTGTTTTTAATTAAAATTTAGTAATTTTCACTATTCATCAAAATATAAAAGTTATCCGAAAAGTACCAAAATTTCACCCTAGGATAATTTCGATATTCCGAATCCAAAAATGAAGTCCATTTTGAAATATAAAATATATATGATTTCAAAAAGTAGGTATTACTATTCACAACGGCTAGTTTAATTAGTTGTGGTGTGTGTTAGAACTCGAGGTTGCGTACAACACACGCTATCGCATTATTCGAAGGGAAACGTACCATGGAAGCTTGGGGTGTTACATTGCGTGTGTGTTTTCAAAGGTTTTCCCTTAAAACAGCTCAAACCAGGTCAGATCACCAGGTATAATCATTTGACCGTGTTACGTTGTTTCTATCAAGATGCCTTTTCTCGGACGACCAGCTAGAGCCCCGAGAGTGGTTCGTACTGACAGCCCGCTGAGCGACGTGGCCTCAGTACAGAGCCCTTTTTCAGTTGAGGCACCAGCGGAGGCACCAGCGGTACTACTACCCATTGGGCCACCGATGCCACCAGCCCTAGCAGCAGAGGGTGCACGTCGCTTGAGCGCACTGCATGAGTTCCAGCGCCAGAGGCCAACAAGGTTCCAGGGAGGGACGGACCCACAGGCGGCTGAGGATTGGCTGGAGGCTATGGTGAGAGTCTTCAGGCTAGTGGGGATGCCGGTAGACTTCATGGTGATCTTTGCTGCCAGCCTCCTTCAGGCAGCAGCAGGCTGGTGGTGGATCCACTTGTTTCAGTTTTGCGACGGGATGACCTTCGCATGGGAAGACTTCGAGACCTTCTTCAGGATGGAGTTTGTGCCAGTATCTCTACACCCCAAGCGTGTACAGGAGCTTCTACCTTTGCCGCGTGTTTTTCGATCATTAGCTGAGTCATCTGTAGGCAGTAGACAGATGATGCAGAGGTCCAGGAGGACCAGACTAGCAGTTGGACGATCTCGGGTTTTAGGACTGGTGGTGCGGGGCACCTGAGGTGGGGTCAGAGCCAGGCGTGCCAGAAACGGACAATGTTACTCCTGTGGCGGGAAGGGTCACCTGGCACGTGACTGTCCGACTCCTTGTACGTTTGATCAGCAGGTGTAGGAGGAGCCACTGAGACAGAAGCAGCGGCTGGTGCTTGAGCAACAACCGAGCAGTGGACAAGGCAGTAGAGCTCCGGGAGCAGGTGGACAGGAGAGGAACTAGTGGATACGTCCCTTGTACTTCTAGTTCCATGTTGTTGTTGTATTCGTGTCTTTGTACTATGAGATGCAATAATAAAAAGACACTTATCTTGTGATTTTTTCTTTCCTGTCCTTTTTGTTTGGTTGATACTGAGTGGTCCTGGTTAATACTGTTGACTTGACCCTCACTTTCGAGATTTATACTGGAGGAGACCCAGTGACCTCACACTGATGCCGATAGTGTGACTCGACCCTTGGAGGCGAGAGTGACAGTTGGATCTCTTGGTAGTTATGTCGAGGCCTTACGACGTCATCCATGGAATGAATGCATCATTCATGTTGGGATTTACTGTATTAGGCAATGAATGTGGTTCATCCAGGGGATGAGACCGAGTTTCTCTTTTTGGCAAAGGAGAAATTTTAGCAGCTCTTACAGATCTTATGCAAAGAAGGTACAGATCATCCAGGAGCGGATGAAGACTGCACAGTGCAGTAAGAAACAGGAAACCGGCTCCAGTCTTAGAGACTCGAGCGTGTTAAATGTTAAAGAAGAAGAAGCTTAAAGGAGAGATGAGTCTGCGAAGTAGCAGACGTGGAGGCAGAGCTAGGAGAGAAGCATGAGGTGGTGTACATCCTAACATGGTACAACCACCCGCCTTAGTTTTTTCCGCCAGGCTCAGGGAGCTAGAGGGTGGAAGAAAAGTGCAGCTGCGTGCGGTCAAGGAGTGTGACCCAATGGATCTAGAAATTATTCAAGGGACAGTCTGTGTCCACTTCTAGATTTTGTAGTAACGGACGTCGATATGAATCATTCCTTGCTTTCACAAATCTTGTTCCAGACCTAGAGTTTCTGGTAAGCCGTGGACTTGAACCTCACGTCTGGAGATACCTTGGGAGGAGACTCGATAATCACACTTACACCGACGGTGTGGTCAGACCCTCGAGGCGAGAGTTCCGGTTGGAATCTCTTGGTGGCAGCGTCGAGGCCTTATGACGTTAGTTTGAGTATAGAATGGGCAATAACTGTTCATACTCAAATTGACGGTTTTAGGAAAACGTCGGGATGAGTTTTCCTGGGTCGGCGAAAAGGAAACCCCAGGTAGCACAGGATAAACTCTTTCACAGGAGGGTGTGACCGATCACTCTTGAGTCGGTCAACCTTACCCTCGTAGCGGAAGTCGTTTCGAGTTCCAGTTCTAATAGAAAATGGAGACCTCTGGAGTTCAAGGATGACGATCACGTCCTTATACGGGTCTCACCTCGATGAGGTTTACGGAGATGTGGCCAAGGCGGAAAGTTATCTCCGAGGTTCAGCAGACCTTCTTAGGTCCTCAGTTGGGTAGGCGGGGTGGTTTACCGCTTGACCCATTCACCGCAGTTGCACCAGGTGCACGACGACTTCCACGTATCTCAACTGAGTAGATACGTGCTCGACCCTTCGCATATCATCGACCATGAGGAGCTGGACGATGGCGATGGGGTGTCTTTCACGGAGGTTCCAGTGGAGATCGAGGATCGACAGGAGCAGATCCTATGAGGACGATCGATTCCTCGGTTTCACTTTCTCTGGCAGTACGGGAACCTCCAGGTAAGCACATGGGAGCGTAAGGCTCATATGCGTGCTCTGTACCACTTTTGTGACCCTAGTATGTGTTGAAGCTTTACGGGGACATAAAGCCCTGAGGTGGGATTAATGTAAAGACCCAGAAATTTCAAGGAAAATTTTTTTTCTTAATATTCTTTAGAATTTTACAAGAACGTGATTTCTGACGGCGCATGATTCTGAGGCCCGGTGTGCCCAGAATTAATTTCCGAAGTTTGGCTCGGGTATGTTCAGTGAACGAACGAGCGGGTTTTCCTATCTTTTGAACCGGTGCTCAGAATTGAAATCCGATGGCACCGATGAACTCACAACGCCGGTAATCGCTTAAGGGAACCTTTACCATAGTTGCGTTTGTGCGGAAGAAGAAGTTAATTAATGGGGTTTAATTAAAAAGTAAATAAAATCGTTAAATCAATTTTATTTCTTTTTCAAGGTGGTTAGTTTCTCCCATGGGAAGTTGGTGGTGGGACCCACATCTACCCAACTTTCCATGTGTGGATAATTAAAAGGGTGGGGCCCACACTAACCCCCCACCTTTTCAATTTTTTTCCCTAACTCCCTAACCCCTCTTAACCCCTCACATTCCTAACTCCCCATTAACTCACCTTCTTTATTATTTGACAACTTGTTGTAATTAATTTGGTGAGTTACATGTAAGTTTTTGAAATTAAAACAATTGAATTTCAAATGCTTTGTTGTGTTAATAAAATAAGTTTAGAACTTATTTCATTAGGGGTTGGTGTTGGTTGTTTGAGAGATTTTTGGAGAAAAAGCTAAGGAACACCTTCTTCCTCGACGAAGAACGCGAAGAACACCATTCTTCAACGAAGAACTTCTCCGCCGAAGAACACGGTTCTTCTGCAACGCCGTATCCACGACACGACGTTCTTCTTCCACGATGGTTTTCCATGACGAAATCGCCATCAACGACTTCGAATCCTCGCTTCGCGACGTCGACATTCTTTCCCTGCGATGCCCGAACTCTGCGACGCTCGTCTTCCGTGGGTCATTGATGAACACCGTTCCTAAACTGAGGTAGGGGATTATTGTTATTTTATTTAATTTTTCTGTTGATGATTCTAGTTTATCGATTATCATGGATTTTCGACTAGATGATATCATTTAACGAGAGGGGGGTTGGACCGCACTAACATGGCCGAACCCCCCTCCTATGTTCATGTTTGATTCTTGTGGATGGAACGGAATGGCGTGGTGCCGTCGCACCACGCGAGAATCACACGGCAAGTATTACGCGACGCCGTCGCGCCGCGCCGTGAAAAGAAAGAACAAGGACGCGACGCCGTCGCGCCACGTCGGAGAAACCGAAGACATCCGCGGATGGAGTCGGGCCACGGCGAAGGGGCGCGACACCAGCACGCCGCACCGGAGAACCACGAAGACGGCGCGTTTCGTTTTGACATGCGGACGGAGTCAGGCGACGACGAAGCAGACCGTTTGGGGGTTTGAATCCCTTAGCAGTGAAGGTGGGGTCCCGGGGGGACCATAGGCGAAGACAGTAGGAGGAACGGACCACCGGAGCGCGTTCGATGGTCCGCGGAAGGCGGCGCCGGCGACCGGTGGCGGCGGCGCGCCGCCGGAAGTAGGCGGTCGGCGGTTCGCCGCCGGCCTCAATTAGCGGCGAAGGGCGGGGGAGCCGCGCACACCGCCCGCGATGTCCGCTCGGCCGCGCTGGCCGAGCCGCGGCCGGCCGGTTGGGCCGGACCGAGCCGGACCGAGCCGGGCCGGGCCGGGCCCAGCCGGGTCGGACCCGGGTCGGGCCCCGCCGGGTCGGCCCAGGCCCAGACCCCTGTTTTCGGACCACTTTCGTTCAAAAGCCTGTAACTTGAGCTACGGCCCTCCAAACGACTCGCCGTCAGCGGAAACGCGATCCTTGGATCGAGACGGTCGTTTCAGTATATCGCACTCAAGGTTTTGGATTACTTTGGGTTCGGCCGGGTTGGTTCGGATACGAAACCAACCGGGCCCTCGGAGCGGAAACGCTTATATCTTGAGCTCCAGACGTCCGATTGACGTGCCGTCGATTTTGATGGATTCCTCTATCTGAGACGGATCTTTTGGATTACTCTGCTCGAGGTTTGGATGCCGTCGGAGTGCGGTCGGGTTGGTTCGCTCACGAAACCAACCGGGCCCCTGGAACGAGAAAGCCAATAACTCACAGACCGGGCGTCTGATTGACGCGCCGTCTGTCTCGTTGTTTTCCTATTGTTGAGACGGAACTTTTTGCATACTTCGCCCGAGTTTTGGGTACAGTTGGATAGTGTCCGGGATGGATTGTACCCGAAATCCAACCGGGCCCTTGGAACGGAAAAGCTAATATCTTTCAGACCGGACGTCTGTTTGACGAACCGTCAACGGCGTTGATGATCACATTGAGAAACAGTCCCAATGAGTATACCCTATGAGTGTACAGGGTACAGTTGAGATACGGCCGGATTTGGTTCGCTCACGGAACCAACCGGTCCCCTGGGACGAAAAGGCTAGTAACTCACATACCGGGTGTCTGATTGACGCGACGTCTGTTACGTTGAGACCCCTATGACGAGGCGGTCCTTTGAGATACTTCTTCGTGGGACTTTGAGATACTTGGAGTATCGACCTGTAGCTCATGGAGCGGACCCTCCCAGAGATGATCGTGCGGAGTACGGAGACCGTGTAGCCGACTGAGACCTGACGACTGCTTGACCGACTCGACTTGGAGTGAGTCAACTAGCCCAGTGGACGGAGCACTACTTTCTGAGGTGCAGACCCATGGCGGATGGAGCACTACCTGTGTGACAGTGCAGACCTGCGATACTCGTCCGGAGAGTACCTCAGCAGGCTACTAGGGGGTGTGCACTACTGTGTTTGGGTGACATACCTCGCCGGGAAGCACTACTGTGTCTGGGTGGCTGACCCGCGGTACTCGACAGGAGGAGTACCTCAGTAGTCTTAGGTTAGTGAGCAGTACCTCGGAGTCGTGACAGGACCACTGTACACTCCAGAGATGGAGCTCTTCAGCAGTTACGGTTTCGATAATGAAAATCCTGGTTTGAGCTGAGACTTTTGACCTTTGTGTTTACTTCATGATTGAGATGGGTCACTTGATAACTTAGGTATATGTATGGGCATATACCTGGGTAGTGGTTATCCGTTGATTTCATGATCCTTGTGTTTCCTCAAGATTGAGATGGGTTACTTGATAACTTAGGTATATGTATGGGCATATACCTAAGTAGAGGTTATCTGTTGAGATCTTCTTTGTGGTTATCCTTGTTGGTTTTAGAAAGACCATGAGGGTCTCGGGGTCCCTACTGAGTATCGTTATACTCACCCCTGCACGGGCTATCCCTGCACCTCGTTGTGTTGGTTGCAGACGACCGGCAGTGCTGACGAGGGCCGAGTGTTCGAGGACTGGACGGTACCCGGAGGTGGACTACACGACGAGTCAGTACCCAGAGGTGGACTACACGACAAGTCAGTACCCGGAGGTGGACTACATGACGAGACGACACACAGAGAATGTTGACGGACGAGAGCGTGGAGGAGGATATCTGTACCTACCCTTCAGGTAGGATCCATGGTGGATGACCAGGAGTTGCGCCATTTGTACCTACCCTTCAGGTAGGATCCAAGGAGGACGATACAGGAGCCGCTTCCGTCCTTCCAGATGTTGTCTTTTTTCTGTTGTACTTGTTCAGTTGTAGTTTTACTTTCTTTTGGGTTTGTATTCTGGCCCATTTTCCTTTCAGCACTTCTCTTTGTACTTAGTGTTTACTTTTTCCGCTTGCTTACTCTGTGGTGCTTGTTTTCTTTTATAAAGGCAATTCCTTCCCAGTTATCGGGATTTATGCCTTTGGTGCTAGTCGCCAGCCCCTGTCCTATGGAAGACGGGCTTGGGGTAGTCACGACACGGGCCCCGAGGACGGGTCGTGACAAACTTGATATGAGTGGATTGAGCCTTATACTCAAAGTCCAATAACAGGTTCCTTGAGTTTTATTTTTGTATGATAGACCTAATTAGGTTTCTTTAGCCTCCATTGAGTATGGATTTCTGTATATATCTTAGGGGTTACCTAGAATGGACCTCCTAGTGACATCTTGATTTATTCCATCCACTTTATACTAGTGTTACATGTAAGGGGTGAGTTTCACCATCTTTATTTAAATAGATCTTAGGGGTAGAAACCTTGGGTTCAAATTATGGATAAGGGATTTGAGAGTGAAGAAATGGAATGTCATTGTATCGTAGAGGCATGTATGTTATTCCCAACCTTATATTTTTTATTTAATCATGTGTATTGTAAACCTTAATGGGTTAATATAAGGGGTTGAGAAACTTGAGGATTGAGACTAACGTTTTAATGACTTGAATTTTCATTTCTGGACCATTTTTATATTTCCATATATTATTCTATGTTTTTCTTTAAATTCAGTGTGTTATTATGAGTCTCATAGGGCCCTGGGTTTGATATATTAAAAATATTAAATATATTAAACCATGTATATCCATTTTTTTAGAATAAATGGATTTCATTTTTTCTGGATCCTCTAATGGGAAAACAAGACCATGGTTGAATATAGATCAAGGTTTTTACCCTAAGCACGACTTAAGTTTTGTACACATTAGGTATTTTAATGATGTGTAGTCATCTAATAATTAAAGAGATAAATTAAATTAAACAATTTAATTTATAAAATAAATGTTGTGACCTAATCCTCTCCCTATTTAAACCCAGTTATGAAAAATCCTCTAAGTTATCTTAATAACCCTAGTATATTTCTAACAATGGGTGAGTCCAACACCATGGGACAGAAACTTCAACATAAAATCAAGGGAGATTTGTGGATTGATAACAAAGTTTTTAGATCGCACCAACAACAGTTATGCAAAATCATTCTTCACCAGTGATTGATCCAATTGATAGGTTGGGTTTTTTTATTTTTGTATTCTTTCACTATTTGATATTTTGAGTATTTATTAACCATATTCTTTATATTTTTTATTTATGCCCCATTATTCACATGAACCTACTGATTTATAATTTTATTCTTGGGTTGGAATTATTTATTAATAATGAATCATTCCTCTATTTCTTGGTTTCCAAAACAATATTCATAGACCAAATATGATTCTCACTTTTATGTTTTGTTGGTTTTCTCCCACTATTCTTCATGTTATTCATCATAATTCCTATTTCGAGTGGTGTTTTGAGTATTTTTGGTCTGGTTAAAATCATGATCAAACCTTTGGATTAAATTTGTGTGTGTACAGACAAAAGTGATGATTTTGGAAGTCTTATATTTGAGAAAATGAAGTTGGAAACAAGATCCATGAAACGATCAAGAGGTCTTTACCTAATTTTTGGTGAGTAGAAATGATGAGCTAAGGTGTTGGTTTTTGTTTCAATGAAATGTGGGTTAGAGACCACCTTTATATGATGGTGGATCCATGATTTATGAATTTGGATACATCTTGGGTGATATTTGTGATTATATTAGTAGACGAGTCAAGCTTCCGGAAGAATATATGATTTTATGTGAAAAACACAATTACACATCATGTGTTTTGGAAGAACATGTGTCGTGTAGTCCATTATTCATAGCAGCTAGGGTTTCCTGGTTGAGTTATGTATCCCACATTGTGTGGTTAAGTCCACATGTCATGTTGTCTTACCTAGGTAGCCAAGTCGTGTGCACTGATTACATTCCTAGGACCATGAGTGGTCCAACATGACGTGCCCCCTAATGGACACGTCGTGTGGTGTTACTCGGCCAGCTGAGTTGTGTTCATAGGGTGCACACCTGAGACCCCAGGTGGTCTCACATGCCATGTGTATTTCACAACACATCGTATAATTTCCATTTTCTCATGATGAGTGGAGAAGAAGGAAACTGTAATGGTTGGTGTCCTGAGAACTAACTATTTTTCACTTTGATTACATGAATATACTCTTATTATATATTGTTCATTGTTCTGCATGACTATAATATAATAATGTCCTGGAATATTTGTTGCATTAATAAGGTCATGGAAAATCCCTGCTATGATGAGAACCTTGAAATGCTATAACAATATTCTTAAATAAAGTTCTATAGTTGGATGACATACTATGATAGGACACATAGTATACAGACCGTCATGTGCGAGTACTCGTAAGAAGATGAGACTATATCTAATGGAGTTCACACTTGGTAATCTCCAAGATGGGTGATTATGAGAATAGACCTGCCAGTAGTAATTCCGCATGTTTTGGTGTCATCGGACATTGATATCTGCGAGTGTGTGTAATGGTCCTTAGACTGAAATATTATCATTAACTCATGTCATGACTCGCGCACTTAGATTTGCTGACGAAAACCATCACGAAGACAGTTGGCGGGAATTAGGGTACGTTGGGTGCGTCACAAATGACATGTTGTTAATGGATAAGTCGAGGAAGGATTTTTCCCTTACATGTTTATGGAAGTAGATATCTTGGGCCCTTTGATTGAAATAGAACTGTTGAACAAATTCCATGTCCATGGTGACACGACGAGTTTATTTCTAGAAGTCAAAGAATGACAGATCAATCATATAGGTTTATGACACTGCCATGAAACCTACTAGATGAGATATTGAGACAAAGGGATTAAATTACATAGTAAGAGTTCGTATGAGGTGACATGTCAATATGGCGTCAACTTCTTTCTCTTGGGTGACTTGACCTGTTGCTAGACAGTAATCTTGGACTTTAGGAAAGTCCGCCTAATGCCAACGAGAAAGAGGACTAGAGGGTCACACACTAAGTGTATCCAAGTATCTCAAGTAGAATAAAGATTATTCTCATATGTGGTTTAATAATTATTCAACGAATCCAAAATAGTTTTAATGATGGAGGAAGAAGGAAATGAAAAACAAGATATACATGTCGTGTATTAATTACACGTCGTGTAGTTTTTCATGGAAAACAAGTACACGCTGTGTATTAATGATTACATGCCATGTAGTTTTCATTTTGGAAAGGAAATGAAAAACAAGTACATGCCGTGTATTAATGATTACACGCCATGTAGTTTTATGGGAAACAAGTAAACGTCGTGTATTAATGATTACAGGCCATGTAGTTTTCCAGTCGGGATTTTGAGGATATAATATTGTTTTATTAAATGATATTTATTATAATCAGTGTGGAAACATGTCAAGGAATTAATTATTCAACATGGAGGTTTTCAATAAGAGTTAATGAAATAAATAAAACACGTAATGCGTTTATTTATTGTCATAGATCTACAACTTCAAACCCGATTATAAATATCCTCCCAACCCCAACTCCTTTCCGAACAAGAATTGTTGTGCACAACAATTCTGGAGAATTCTCTCAAGACTGAAAAAAACTTCTTCCTCCAAGAACACTCTCAAGACTGAGAGAGATCCTCTTCATCGGATCAAGAAGATCTAAGGTAGGAAACGCAAGCAAATTTTTCTCCATGCTAGCACTCAGAGACACATTTGGCGACGTCTAGAGATATGTGGTGCACGTGTGGATTAATGCTAGAGGAAGTCTACACTTGGCTTCTGTGATGAAATGATGAATCAAATCGAAATTTGATCAAGAATATCAATGAAGAAAGAACACCCAAAAGTTACTTCTTGTCAATTAATTAAATTAATTATAATCAACTTGTGACAATCTACTTTTGTGGTTTCAGGACCTTTCTTCTTCTTTGTCTATTTCTATGAATTAGTCCATGGAGACTGCCGTTTATTGTCGTATTGATCCCAGATTTATCATTACTAATGAAAAAATCCAAGTGGGCACATCCACCCACATGCTTCCGTTGTTCCTGGAACCTTCAATTGGTATCAGAGGAGGTTACAACGTTGATTATAGTTATTTAATTTTCATTGATAATTTATGCATTTATATTTGATTCAATTCATGATAAATTGTTCTATTAAACTGAATGAATGAGATCTGTTCTTCCTCTTTCGTTTCTCGATTCACATCACAGAAATAGATTTTTAATTTTAATTTTGATTAAAATAAAAATGAAGAACTCATCCGGAGGAGCCGCTCTTTCTGTCTGTACAACACGGGAATACACGGCGTGTAATGAAAACTACATGCCATGTACTTAGGTTCAATGAATCGGTATTAGTCCGCTAAACCACACCGTGTGAATTGATTATACCTGAGTTTTATTACACAATGTTGACCAGAAATGAATGGCGCGTGGAACCGGAATACACGGCATGTATGTTGAATTAACACGTCGTGTAGTCCGATCTGGTCCAGGTGAAACCATGTACAAGGAGAAGCCTTGTTCCACATACACGTGATTGCCAGACCAGTAAACCACATAACAAATAATTACACACTGTGTTAGATTAATCTACACACCGTGTACTCCAAAATTTCCAAAGTAGAGAAAACACGCCAAATCCCCCGACGTGTACTTTGGCTAAAGGGTGAAAATAAATACACGTCATGTTAATATAAACTGCACGTTGTGTACATTCTAGAAATGGAATTTCACCAGGTTTCCTCCAAAAGTACAAAGACCTATACAAGGGATATGGATGAGAATAATCTCAAGGAAATTCAGAAAGGAATTTAAGATAAAGAATTGATTAATTATAAGATCATAATTAATTAATTTCAAGCACGACTTATCTTTAATAATAAAACGATTAAAAGAATATGAATTATAAATATGTAAATGTCGTTGCATGCTATGGATGATCATGAGAAAGACCAAAAACCCTTTGTATGTGTGTTTGGTTTCATTTAAATTTGTTTAATTTAAATTCGTTGTCCTGCGAGCCTTCTTCCAATAAAATGTAGGGCCTACGTTCCCATGGTTTATTTAATGTAAACCCCATGTAATGGAGGATCTCCCAAGCCAGAGGATATGTTTTAAAACCTGAAGGTGAGGTGAAACCAACCTAAGAAGATACAAAGGTGGATAGGTGGGAGCTACAAAACACGAACCATCAGTTCAAGGTGTTTTTCCCTCGGACAGGGTTAGCTTATCAAACTGCTAGATAAGATAACCAATAGAAGCTCATGATCATGCCATCTTATTTTATTTCTGTCTGATTGCATGGTTTATTTATTATGCATGTGTTTTTTCGATCACAAAATTAATGAAATAAACAAGCATGAAAAGATGAAATAAAATAAAACCGGACTATGCGTAAACATTATCAAAACATGGTTAATCACTTAAGCAAGCATCACTTAATATTAACAATAATGTGATAATGTGAAACTACGCATAAAGGATTAAAATCCCTCAATACCATATTAAGTCAGACCAAGCCTTTAGTTACTTGATTAAGGGAAAGACTCAATAAAACTATGTGTTTGACCAACCCTTGTTGGGACACTTACTTTTATAAAGGAATCCCTTATGAAAGGTTTCAAGTTGACTTAACCATATTACATCAAGAGGAGTAGCCCTTTCTAGACTTGGTGTAATATTGGAGGCAAGTGTTGAGGAAATCCAAGTCAGGATTTCAGGATTGGGGAGTCCACTCAACAGATCAAGGAACTGTAAGCTCACAGTTGGAAAAGACCTTCCTACCTAAATACCTTCAAATAGATTAACCAACCCTTGTTGGGGTTATGAGAAGGGGAATATGGATCCTTTCCACTAGAATTTCAAAGCAACTGGACATTCCGAGTTCAATGGTGAGGGACATTGGGACTTGATAAAATAGTGGGAGACTTAATAAACATTTATTATTTCTCATAAAATATAATCGAGAAAGTACTGATAAATCTTCTCTTTTAATTTTTAGAATCAAAATGACAAACTTTTCAACCACATTTTCTCTGCGATCAATTATGGACGAAGACAATATCCTCACCGGCAGTAACTTTCAGGAATGGTTTAGGTGCCTTCGGGTTATCCTACGCCATGAAAAAAAAATTTATGTGCTGGAGTCCTTACTTCCTGATTCGCCTACCCAAGGGGCGAGTGATGAATATTTCCTGGTCTATGATCAACATTTAAACAACACACTTTACGTTCAATATTTTATGTTATCATCAATGTTTAGTGAGCTCACAAAGTCTCATAAAGACATGGATGCCTATAGCATGCTCGAGCACCTCCATGTTCTATACCAGGAGAGAGTAAGACGTAAAGGTTTGAGATCTCCAAGGCTCTATTCTAGAGCAAGATTGGAGTGGGTGCCCCAGATGGACCTCATGTAGTCAAGATCATTGGCTACATTGAGCGCTTGGAGGTTCTAGGGTTTAAATTCCCCGAAGAACTAGGTATTGATCTCATTCTTGCATCACTCCTCTAGAGCTTCTCAAACTTTGTTGTGAACTTCAACATGAACAACATTGAGAATTCTCTATCTGATCTTATCATCCTCATTAGCCAAGTGGACAATGACATGAAGCGTGAAAAGCCTTCTTTCCTCATAGTGAATAAAAGGAAAGGGAAGGCGAAGAGATTTAAGCCCAAAGCTTCTTCAAGGCCTTCCAAGAAAAGGAAGATCAAGGGGGAGGCAAGAGAATAGGAGGTTGTTTGTTTTTCATGTGGAAAGAAGGGCCACTGGAAGAAAAACTGCAGCCAGCCAAGGAAGCAAGGGGAATCTTTAGGTGCGTTTGTTATCGAGTGAAATATATTTTTTTCTACCAATTGGGGTATTAAATACTACTTGTGGTGCTCACATATGTATCCAAATACAAGAACCAAGTAGATTCATAAATATTGACTGAGGTGAGGTGGATCTACGAGCAGCCAATAGAGCCAGACTCGCTGTTGTAGCTGTCGGATACTACCACCTCACATTGCCTACTGGGATGGTTTTGGTTTTAAAAGGATGTTATTATGTAACCTCTATAACCAAAAACATTATTTCAGTATCTAAATTAGATACTGATGGATTAATCTTCAAGTTTGGAAGTGGATGTTGCTACTTTTATAAAGATATCATTTGTTTTGGTAGGGAAAATTTATATAACGGCCTTTATGTGTTAGACTACACCAACCAAGTAATGTAAATCAATGAAAACGTTAATTCACATGACTCATACCACACCCAAATTTGGCATCATCAGCTAGGTCATTTCAATGAGAAATGTTTGACAAAATTACATCAAGATGGGTATTTATATTCTTTCTAACTAAAACCACTTGGTGTATGTCATGCGTGTCTACAAGGCAAAATGACCAAAGCCCCATTTAGTGGGAAAGGTGAAAGGGCTAAAGATATTCTATAATTAGTTCACACAAATGTGTGTGGACCATTTCTAGTTGAAGCAAGGGGTGGTTTCTCGTACTTCATAACTTTTACTGATGATTTTAGAAGATATGGATATATTTACTTAATGAGGTATAAGTCAGATTCTTTTGATCGGTTCAAAGAATACAAGAATGAATTTGAGAACCATCTTGGTAAGAAGATTAAGAAACTCTGCTCAAATAGAGGAGGAGAATATCTTAATCAGGACTTCGTTGATTTCTTACGGGGAGTTTAGGATTCTATCTCAACTCACTCCTCCTTACACACCTTAGTGGAATGCTGTAAGTGAAAGGAGTAACCGCACCCTATTGAACATGGTGAGATCAATGATGAGTCATGCGAGTCTTCCATTATCCTTTTGGGGATATGCATTACAAACAGTAGCACACATACTAAACCAAGTACCAACTAAATCAATAAATGGTATTCCATATGAATTATGGAGTGGACGCAAAGCCATGTTATCAAATTTACATGTATGGGGTAGCGAAGCATTTGTTAAGGCCTCTTCAGGTAACAAGGTTGCACCTTGAGGCACAAAGTGTATCTTTATAGGATATCCCAAAGAAACAAGGGGATATTACCTATACAACCCCTCAGATAAAAAGGTAACAGTGGAAATACATGCCATATTCCTTGAGAGGGAGAACATCTCCAAAAGAGATAGTGGGATAGAGATATACTTCGATGAAGTCGAGGCTCAAGATACAAAAGAGTTGGTACAAGAACAGATTCCACAAATCCCCGTGGAAGAAAAATCTGTTCCAGAGACACAAGAACTGCGTAGGAGCACAAGAGAGGTGAGAGAACTAGAACGATACGGTTTTCTTGTCACTGAGGATGGTGACTCATTATTGGTTGAAAATGATGATCCTCTTACCTACAAGGAAGCAGTTGAATGCATAGACACTACCAAGTGGCAAGAATCCATGAATTCTGAAATGGATTCCATGTACCAAAACCAAGTTTGAATTTTGGTATATTCTCTAGTTGATGTAAATATTGTTGGTAATAAATGGGTATTCAAGAAGAAACTGGACATGGAGGGGAAAGTCATCACCTATAAGTCATGACTGGTTGCAAAAGGTTTTAGACAGTGTCAAGAAGTTGACTATGATGAAACCTTTTCACCGGTTGCAATGTTGAAATACATCAGAATCCTATTGGCCATTGTCGCTTACCATGACTATGAAATTTGAAAAATGGATGGCAAAACAGCATTCCTTAATGAGAACCTCCAGGAAGATGTCTACATGACACAACCTGAAGGGTTTGTGACTCCAAAGGATTCCAACAAGGTATGCAAGTTGCAGAAATCCATTTATGGATTAAAGCAAGCATCAAGGTTATGGAACATTCATTTTGATGAAGCTGTAACAGAATTTTCCTTTGTTAAGAATGAATGTGAGCCTTGTGTCTACAAAAGGTTTAGTGGAAGTGTAGTTTTTTTCATAATAGTGTATGTTGATGACATATTACTAATTGGAAATGAAGTACCTGTCTTACAGTCAGTTAAGGAATGGTTGGATAAATGCTTCTCTATGGAAGACATTGGGTGAGGAAGCCTATATTCTTGGGATCAAGATCCATCGTGATACATCCAAGAGAATACTGGGCCTAAGTCAAAGTACATACATTGACAAGATACTGAAGAGATTCAATATGGAACAATCCAAGAGGGGATTGTTTCCAGTGTCACATGGCATTCATTTTTCCAAGAAAATGTGTCCTCAGACACATGAGGAAAGAAAGAAAATGGCAAGGATCCCTTATGCATCCACGATTGGTTTAGTCATGTATGTTATGTTATGTACAAGGCTAGATGTTGCTTAAGTATTAAGTGTGGTAGGCATATATCAAGCTAATCCAGGAGACTGCCATTGGATGGTAGTCAAGACTATCCTTAAGTATCTGAGGTGTACTAAGGATATGTTCCTGGTTTATGGAGGAGATGAGGAACTAGTCATCAGAGGACATGTAGATACTAGTTTCCAGACTGATCAAGATAACATGAAGTCGCGGACCGGATACATCTTCAGTTTGAATGGAGGTACAGTGAGCTAGAAGAGCTCAATGCAAAGTGTGATGGCAGATTCTACAGCAGATTCCGAGTATATCGCAGCTTCTGAGGCAGCTAAAGAAGCAGTATGGATGTGAAGCTTCATCCAAGAGATAGATGTCATACCTAGCAGTAAAGATACTATCACACTCTATTGTGATAATACTTTAGCGGTCACACTTGAAAAATATCCAAGGTCACATCATTAGAAAAAGCATATACTTTGGAAGTATCATCTCTTGAGGGATTTTTCTTAGAGATTTGAAGTTGCAGTGAGCAGTATTTCCACGGAAGACAATGTGGTGAACCCCTTGACTAAAGCCTTGACTCAGCAGAAACATGATCATCATGTGAGGTCTAGCGGACTAAAAGTCATAGGAAGTTGGCTCTAGTCCAAGTGAGAGTTTTTAAGGGTTGGTGTCATGAGAACCAACTATTTTGTACTTTTATTACATGAATGTACTCTTATTATATATTGTTCATTGTTCTACATGACTATAATATAATAATGTCCTGAAATATTTGTTGCATTAATAAGGTCATGGAAGATCCATGCTATGATGAGAACCTTGAAATGCTAAAACAATATTCTTAAATAAAGTTATACAGTTGGATGACATACTATGATAGGACACATAGTATACATACTGTCATGTGCGAGTACTCGTAAGAAGACGAGACTCTCTCTCATGGAGTTTTCACTTGGTAATATCCAAGATGAGAGATTATGAGAATAGATCCGCCAGTAGTAATTACGCATGTTTTGTTTCATAGGACATTTCTATCTGTGAGCGTGTGTAATGGTACTTAAACTAGAAGATTATCTTTAACTCATGTCATGACTCGCTCACTTAGATTTGCTGATGAAAACCGTCACGAAGATAGTTGGCGGGAAGTAGGGTACGTTGGGTGCGACACGAATGATATGTTGTTAATGGATAAGTAGAGGAAGGATTTGTTCCGTCCATATTTATGGAAGTATATATCTCAGGCCCTTTGATTGAAATAGAACTGTCGAACAAATTCCATGGCCATGGTGACACGACAAGTTTATTTCTGGAAGTCAAAAAATGAAAGATCAAGCATATAGGTTTATAAAACTTCCATGAAACCTACTTGATGAGATATTTAGACAAAGGGATTAAATTAAACAGTAAGAGTTCGTATGAGGTGACATGTTAATGTGGCATCAACTTCTTTCTATTGGGTGCCTTGACCCGTTGCTGGATAATAATCTTGGACTTTAGGCAAGCCCACCTAATGCCAATGAGAAAGAGTCCTAGAGGGTCACACACTAAGTGTATCCAAGTATCTCAAGTAGAATAAAGATTATTTCTATATGTGGTTTAATAATTATTCAAGGAAGCCTAAATTGTTTTAATGATGGAGGAAGAAGGAAATGAAAAACAAGATATGCACGTCGTGTATTAATTACACGATGTGTAGTTTTTTATGGAAAACAAGTACATGTCGTGTATTAATGATTACACACCGTGTAGTTTTCATTTTGGGAAGGAAATGAATAACAAGTACACACCATGTATTAATGATTACACGCTGTGTAGTTTTATGGAAAACAAGTACACGTCGTGCATTAATGATTACACACCGTGTAGTTTTCCAGTCGGGATTTGGAGGATATAATATTGTTTTATTAAATGATATTTATTATAATTAGTGTGGGTGGATGCCAAGGAATTAATTATTCGACATTGAGGTTTTCAATAAGATTCAATGAAATAAATAAAATGCGTAATGCGTTTATTTATTGTCATAACTCTACAACCTCAAACCCGATTATAAATATCCTCACAACCCCAACTCCTTTCCAAACAAGAATCATTGTGCACAACAATTCTGGAGAATTCTCTCAAGACTGAAAGAAATCCTTACTCCAAGAACACTCTCAAGACTGAGAGATATCCTCTTCATCGGATCAAGACGATCTAAGGCGGGCAACGCAAGCAAAGTTTTCTCCACACTTGCACCCAGAGACACCTTTGACGACATCCAAAGATACGTGGTGCACGTGTAGATCACCGCTAGAGGAAGTCTACCATTGGCTTCTGTGATGCAATGATGAATCACATCGGAACGTGATCAAGAATATCAATGAAGAAAGACCACCCAAAAGGTACTTATTTTAAATTAATTAAATTAATTATAATAAACCCGTGACGATCCACTTTTGTGATTCTGGGACCTTTCTTCTTCTTTGTCTATTTCTGTGAATCGATCCACGGAGACTGACGTTTATCGTCATATTGATCCCAAATTGATCATTTCTAATGACAAAAATCCAAGTGGACACATCCACCCACGTGCTTCTGCTGTGCCCAGAACCTTCAGAAACAACCAGGTGGGGTCTTGGCAGTACACCCCATGTACTCGAAATGAAACATCGTGTGCTCTGTTTTGAATTTTCTACATACTTTATCTCATTCTTTATGAGTCGGAATTAGACTCATGATTATTCCTTTATGATTATAATTTTTTGTAAGTGGATATGGTTTCCTTTGTTTTTACCACTGAGATATGACATGAGTGATGTGAATAAGACACTTATTCCAATGATACTTATGCAATGATAGGGATTAGGTGTGATCATTGGAGTGATAGTAGGGTTTGTACTCCCATAAAGGTTGGGTTTATTATATATATCAGTAGAGTCATCACTAACCCACATTATAGGGACATGGGTCCTCTATCTATGGTGTTGGTACTCACTCATCATTGATATCCAGTGAGGAGCTGGTCCTCTACTAAAGTTTGGAACTCCCTCGGCTATTGTAGCCATCAACAAGGTGTGGTTCCTCCATTCTAATTCTCATGTGGTCGTGCGTAGTGCTTGGATTTGGATATGGGGTCTATGGAGTTACAGGAAGACTCATCATTCTTAAATGGATGTAAATATTCATATTCCTCTATCTTCTATTGGGTTTTATTTAAGATAATATTTGATGTTGGGTTTCTTTTTTCCTCCATGTCTTGTGGGATGAGATGACTATTTTATTTTACAACTTTCTCTTTAGTTTTTGGGGAATCCTACTAGGTATGTATATAATCAGCCCTGTATGGGATTTACCAACATGTGTCATGTATTATGTAGATGAAAAACAATTAAATAGTGATTTTAGTGGTCCTGGTATAGAAGGATCTTAGTAATACTCAGTGATGGTGGTCATAGGTTGGTAGTCAGTATAGAAGATCATGAATAAAACCTTCCTCATTGTTATTATTTAGGTTAGGAATCCTTTATTTATATTTGGTTATGTATTTTACACTTTTATACCTTGGTTATATTTATATTTTTGTACTTCGATTGTTTAGAGGTTATTACATGAATTTTTTCTCTCTTGGGTTAGTAGTCTTTTATCTTGTGTGGTAGTGATGTACTTGGAAGTGTGTGTGTGTGTGTGTGTAAAAGTTTATTAGGATAAGGCCCCACATTTTTAAGATATTTCTACTCAACACAAGTATTCATCCCATGGATTATTGGAGGTTGGTTTGGGGTGTCACACTCAACTTACCACTAGTCCAGGTGGGGCCTCGGTGGTTCGGGTCATGACAAAGTGGAATCAGATCTGTCTATCCTAGGGATAGTATTTGGAGTTAGATGTGTTGTAAGGATTGGTTTGGGGACTTATAGTGATGGTGTTGAGATGTTTAAAGTTTAGATATCAGGGTCGGAAACTCAGTAATGGTGTGGTGGTCAACATATACATGCACTAAGACTTCGATAACCTATTTTTTGACTTGGCATGTTGAGAAACTAGTTGTTGGGAAACAAATACTGCATTCATTCATGTAGGAATGGCACTTTGAATTCCATGTCATTCTTAAGTCAGATCCCTAGTTACAATCATCTAACCATGGTATGTCTTGTTAACTTTTAATATGACTCCCTGAGTAAATCCATCTAAGATACCGAGGTAAGGTCATAACGACAACTAGTCAAGTAATGATTCTTTATAACAAGGGCCTATCTATGGGGTATTCCCTCTATGTGAGTAGAGAGTAGTGCTCCCACCCGATGATTAGTGTGTAGACTTACATCAAACAGTTTAGGTTGATGTTCATCTGCATGTTGAGAAGATTCTTATTCCAATAGGACAGGACGATAATATATGCAGTCTTAGCACATTGTGTGAGTTTCAAAGATAGATACTATTTAGGTTTCATAATGATCTAAACACTTAGGCAACAAATAATTGGATTTAGTTAGTGGTTTTAGTTTTTTTAATTTTTTGGACCTTGACTGATTATATGGTTTTTCTTGTGAAAAATATTCTTTATAGAGCAGTAGGGCACTGGCAGAGTTCCATCATTGAAACCCATAATGAGGCGACACTCTGATGGGAGGAGTTTCATCACTTTTTCTATGATGATTATTATCCTTAGACCTTGAAATTTGTGCATATTCATGATATTCTATAGTTATATAATAATGATATGACTATTGTGAAGTATGCATTAAGGTTCACTAACCACACACACTACTCTCTCGACATGGATCAAGATGGATACTTCTGGATACTAAAGTTTGAATAGGGACTCTGAAAGTATATCCAAGTTAGATTAGTATCTTTATTCATTCACACTTATGTTGGGGTGATAAAGCGAGCTTTGGTGATAGAAAAATCTCTAGAAGAGGATTGTTTGGAAGTTGAATATGGAAATGGACATCATGGATTAATGTCATTTACTATAGTTAGAAGACTTCATACATCATGTTCTTGGCACTGGAGGCCTTCATGTAAGTGTGCTCGGTCTTAGGGATAAACAATATAGGGATATCATAAAGGATCTATTCATTCAATAGAAAGATGTTGTTATGATTATGAGGAGAAGAGTCACATGGTTCATGATTACTCAACCAGGCACTCTGTAGATAGAGGTCAGACAGTGGATGGACCTCCACATCAGAGGCAGCATCCTGGTCAGGAATTCCATTATATTTCACATATTCTAATAGTGTGATCTAACTATTGATTATGATAAATCCACATGGAACCCCTTAGTAGTTTCAATGAAATTGTATGATTCCATTCTAGGTATGCCTTGGCTATCCATGGTGCATGTCTAGATAGACTATCACCACAGGAGATTTAGGTTCCCATAAGTGAATGAGATGGGGATTTCCCTTGATGGGTAGAATTCCCTATTGACAGACTGAGTGGGGATCATGATCCAAATATTTAACATGTATCCCATTAGTTAGAGATTATATCTCTTATTGTAGCAAGATATTTAGTCATTTGAATTCTAATGATAGTTTAGGAATATATAGACATTTTCCCCAAAGATGTTATGGGACTACCACCATGTCGAGTGATTGGATTTTTTATTGACTTACACACCTATTGAAAACTGATGTCTTCTGTATCATATTGAATGTCCCCTACTAAGCTTCATGATTTGAGGGTGTAGCTGGAGGACCATCGGGACAAGGTTTTTATCATACCCAATGTGTCCCCCTGGGCAGATCTAATGTAATTCTCTAAGAATATGTATGAGAGGCTGAGGCTATGTATTAATTATCCATACCTAAATCAGGTGATAAAAAAATAATTACCCCTTTCCAAGGATTAATGACCTCTTCGGCCAGCTAAAATTTGAAAAATTGTTCTTGAATATTGATCATAGGTCTGACTACCACCACTTGAGGGTTCACAAGTAGGATATTACAAATATTGCATTCTAATGCCAATACGGCCAATATGAGTTCCTAGTGATTTACTTTAGTGAGATTACCCAAATCTATACTTATTGATTTGGTGCTAAACATACATACTTTTTATTACATTACATGAATTACAAAAAAACTCTCAAGATCAAAAGTTTAGTGTCTTTGGGAACTAAGTACATTTTATAACTAAACACATAGAACAATAAATATTTATTCCACAAAGATTCTCCACACATGTGATTCCATTATACGTATCCCTATCACTATAATTCATAGTTAAATGGGGGAATATAAGAAAATGGTGAGAAATAAATCCTAGTAAGGGAATAAACATGATAATGAAGAATAAAATTTGGTTCAAAAGACATAACATGAAAACATAATTACAAGGATTATGAATAAATATCTGAATGCATAACAAAATCATGGAATCATAAGATCATGGAAATAGTACAATGGAAGTAATATATAACAAGACATAAACATAAGTTAAGTATAACTATCAAGAAAAAATCAAATGGTCACATAAAGGATTATGTTCACTCCCTAATCCCATACATATCATCTCAGGAGACAAAAAAATTACTCAATGCATTATATAAATCTATGGGTTCACCCATCATAATATGTACATGCTTATGCGTTCCACAAAAGGAAATCAACCATAAATACATCAATAATAAAATCAAGATAAACCTATTATAAATTAAATGGTCATACAATTAAATTTGGTATATTTCTAGGTAAATAACCATCAATAAACATAATAAAGTCTAATTTATTTACACCAAATAGATAAAGGGTATTCAATTTAGACAATAATTTCACTATTCAATCTATGTATCGGTATCTTAGTGAAATCCCTTCAATTAGAAGAAGAATGCAAGGGTAACCACAAGGGAAAAGAATTGGAATAAAAGTTATTCATATCTTTCTATAAGTAAAAATAAAGTTAATGATGGGTCATTATCAATAGATATCATATTTCCACCATACCATGTGTACAAAGGAACGTGGACTTGGAGGAGAAAGGAAAATTCAATGGGAATAATGGAGAGTGAAAGATAACATGAACACTATTTACAAATTAGGTGCGAAAGAAACTATTACAATGGATTAATGTATCTATATTAGTGAATATATAAAAATCATCTTCAAAAACTATAGGATTTTCACAATGAAAAGGGTAATACCCCAAATAAAGGAACAATAACAAGAAGTGGTGAAGGGTACATTCATGGAAAACTTGATCATTATAACAACTCACAAAGGTAGAATATTAAAATTTAATAGTGATATCTAACTAATAATATAGTAAGGAAATTTTAAAAATGATGTATAATAACATTTCATATTGAAACAAGAAGGAATTTAAAAAGGATTTCAAAGGTAGTAGAAAAAGAGAGGTGAGGAACCCATATTTCGGTAGAGTAACGACTTATGAAAAGGTTATGATGAGAGAGAAATGAAGTCTCTCATTAACAAGATATCATGTTAATAGTAATGGGGTTATTTATTATCACTTTATTACATAATAAATTTAGAATCAAAAGGCTCATAAAAAATAATAACATGAATCAAAAAAAAAGTGGAGGAATGGATCCCTTTCTTTGGAATGATGCTTCTTAAAGTTGGAGAGAAACTCCTTATAACCTTAGAACCACCTTGGAGAGACTCTTTATAGAGGAATTTAGATATTATTTATGCTCAAATGATTTGTTTCGTGGAGTTTATGGGGAATTGGTGTATTTATACTTGAGGAGGGGTGGTTTTAAAGGTTAAAATATTGGTTATTTTTTTATATAAGTCAATAATTTGTGGGTGAAATCAATTCTAAATAATTTTTTTGGATTATTAATGAGTGAGTTATATTGTTTGGGTATTTAAATCCTTTTCAATTCTATACTCTCCTTCCAACCAACCCATTTAATGCACTAAATTTGAAAAATAATTTTTATCCCAAAAAATCTACTTTTTGTTCCAAAATGTAATGTATAAATTTATAAATTCCAAATAATATTTTTAGATTAATTTTTATACTTATTAAATGAAAATTTCATTGAATAAAATTTTTTATAAATTTTTTAATCATCCAAAAATCATAATGATTTCATAAAATCATGGTACTCCTAAAATGGTAATTTTCACTTTTTAACCAAAAAAACAACTTTGTAAGAAAATTCTAAAAAATTCACCCTAAGTTAATTATGAAGTTCTAAATCCAAGAATTATATTTATTTTATCAAAATAATACTCTAAATGTTATAATTTTATATTTTAAATAAAAATCTGTGTTTATTAAAAATTAACAGTTTTTATGATATAAAGAACTTTCTAACTGTTATAAAAATTTCTTAAGACTTCATTAATTTATATTATCATATAAAAGTGTTTTATAAGATAATTTCATGAAAATAAAATTTATTTAAAACATATACATTTATCATAAAATGTACTTTTAATATAATTTAAAAATATTTAGTACAATTTTGGTTTCTTCCTCTATAATCTAAACAGCCGCTTTATTGTAACTTCATAACCAACAATAATAATAACCATATTATTGATTAATGGTTATAATTTCCATCAATTTCATTTTCCAATGTTCCTTATGAAAAATGAAAATATTCCCTTATACATACACCATTATTATCTCTTCTTCATTCACAACTTCACTTACAAAGTTTTTTACAAATCTCTTCATAATATCTATTTTATTATAATATTTTTTATTTTTATAGTCATTATGGAAAGGGTGGAATTTATAATGGAATTTATGATTATAGATTTTTTTTAATTAATGCACTATTCTTCCATGTGTATATCCCTTTACTATTATTAATTGTATTAATCCATATTTACACATGATGAGTCGTGTTATTATGAAATGTAATAGTCTTTATGTGTGTCTATCTTTTGTAATAGAGGGTATTTTATTTGATAGGATCATTTAGTAAATGTATTATTCTCAATTAATAAAATAAAGCATTGTTCAGTTTTTATTATGAAACATGTGACTTAACCTTTTAAAAGGAAAATTTTAATAAAACATAAACACATAATAAGATAAAAAACACTTACAAATAAAATGAACTATAATGTGAATAAGAAATGAATAATAATTTATTATTTACATTTAATAGCACATAAAATGTCACAAGAAAATTTCTCCAATGGTTTTATGTTATAATTTTATGATAATGAAAACATCCATCATACTTTGTTATCCATTAAATTTCAATAACTTAATTACCATGATGATGTAAAAATAAAACTATTGATAAATTAAATATAGTTAAAAAAATATAATTATTTATTGAAAAAGGGTCATCGATATAATAAAATAGATATAAGTATATATATATATATATATGATGGAATACTGATGTAGGGAAGCATGTAGGATGGCAGTAGGTGATGTGACCTTGTTGCCCTTTGGTCACAAGTTCTATCCCCATGGCCATGTCAGGCGTGATGGGTTGTCACTTGGCCTACAAGACACCATTTTCCTAAAAATATTTTGATAAATAAATTTCTATTTTACTTGAAAAATTATGTAAATGAATAACTTAGGTGATAAATATTTGCATAAATCCTTGGTTTATTAAAATAAATAAATTCATTAATTATTTGTATTTATATTTCTTGGAAAAAATTATTTGTAAATATAGGATGTTACATTATACCCCCTTAAAATTTCACTCATTGATAAACACTTAATAAACCCAAATGTTCTCTTTTACAAAATTTGTGTATTAAGAAATATATAACATAGATAGAAAATGAAAACACTCTTGGTATTTAACAAGATAAAATTGACTTGATTTTGGTTTTAATAGATCCAAGAATATCCCTGAAAATCACAATCATTTGAAAAACCATTCATATATAGTTGTAACTTCCCTTAGAAATAGGAACAATTTAATCCGTTGAATGAAAGCCTTTGAATCTGTCATAAAATAGCTTTAAATAGATATTTAACTTCGATGAGACCATTACAGAAAATGAATAAAATATCTTAAATTTAAAACTCTACCGTTGACCAAGCCAAACATAGGGTTCCTTCACATAGTGACAAACTCCAAAAGTATGGTTGACAATGTATGGTTGTTTACAAAAGTAGGGTTGATGAACTGTACTTTTTCCTTTAAACATAGTCTTTCTTCCAAATGTATGTTTTCTAATCCATAATTTTTTAATATCATAGGGTTCATGATCCATACATTTTATTCCCAACTTAGGGTTGTCAAACCATACTTTACGCTTACAAATTTAGGGTATAAATAGTGATTCTAGGTTACTTACAAAAACACGCATAATATTTTAACCTGCAAATAAGATCAATTTCTCAAGAAATATATTCCTGAAAATTCTTAATGTAACTTCATTAGTAAAAAAACAAGGGTATTAGAGAGAATCAAAATAAATAAGATTCATAGAGTATTGTTCATACAATACATGCCCAACAATCTACCCATTTTGATAATCAAAAAAACCATATAAAATAACTTATAAAAAATAGAGGAAATGTAAACACAAATGAAATAATATCTTTAAAAAGATATAATAGAAATTATAGTTGGAATTTAAATTTGATTTGTATAGTGTTTGTTGGAGTGGAATCTCAAGAGGGGGGTGAATTGAGATCCTACTTAAAATTTATGTTAAAAACTTTATGATAAAGATCCCCCAATTTTGAAACAGCCTAGTTAATTAAGGCAGTAGAGATATAAATTCTTAGTTGGTCAATAGTTTTCTCAAAGGGTGATTAGTCCTTAGTTGAATTAGTGTAAAACACTTCTTCAACTTTTAAAACAAGTTTACTGAATTAAACACTTACACACACTAACCAAAACTAACTATCAAAGTCAATGAAAAATAGTTTTTTGTTTTAGCAATTGTAATCAGCGGAAAATAGACAAAACATAGTATAACAAAAAAAATAGTGCATAGTGGAGTTAAACAAGAGGTTTATTCTCATGCTGAGACTTAATCCTCTCCACTTTGTGATCACCTGCCACCAAGCAGTTTATATAAATGTTAAACTTGATACACAGCCTGTATCGGGCTTTAAAACAGTTTTCACAAACTTTCCAGGGTTCACACCCTCTACCACATTTCTTCGTGAAAAAAAAACAATACAAACAACACATGTTCTATTCCATAGTTATACGTGGGAAAAAATGTAAGTGAAGTTTGATGTGAGGATTTTCAGTATTCTCCAGTTTAAGCACACATGACAGTGTGTGCAACAGACAAACACACACTTCTCAAAAATGTAAAATAAAAGAACATTGTAGAGATAATATTATGAGATTGAGTTTAGAAATGTCTATGTGTTTGAATTTCATCTCTTGACTCCTTGGGATGAAGAATTTTCAGTTTGAGTGTGTCTCTGGAAGTTTTCCTCAAAACATAGTGTCGCAACTCCAAGTTCTATCTTCTAGGAACTGAGTATTCTTTTTCTTATGTTGATCAAGATTTGATGAAGCACAGAAGGAAGCCTTGAAATTGTTCTCCTGAAATGATCTTCTTCATACTCCTGGGTTCACAGTGTCAGCATTGGATGGTTATTTCTTATTCTCTTTGATCTAGTGAGTAAGTTATTTCTCATGCATTCCTCTGTTGTTTCTCACTTCTTTTGTTATCTCATCTGGTTTTTTCCATGGTTTTCTATTTTATATTTGAGATTCGACAATAGGAATAAGTAAACCACGTGTGATCCTCCTCATACCTCATACTTTCCCCCAATACGGTTTCTTGATATGTCTACAATTAGCATTAATTAATGTCAGACACATTAAATTTACCAAAGATGACCGTTAGAATAATATTAAGAATTTGAAAAAGTATGGAAGGGTAAGCATCGGTAGACTAGTAATAGTAGCCTTCACAATGGTAGGCTTCAACAGTAGTGTGCATCGGTATCCTTCATCAGTGGCCTTGAGCGGTGACCTTCTCAATGGTAGCTTTCAGTGGTAACCTTGCATCGGTGACCTTTGCATCGATAACCTTTTCATCGGTGACCTTTGCATCGGTGACCTTTGCATCGGTGACCTTTGCATCGGTGACCTTTGCATCGGTGACCCTTGCATCAGTGACCTTTGCATCGGTGACCTTTGAATTGGTGACCTTTGCATCAGTGACCTTTCTATCGGTGACCTTTGTATCGGTGAACTTTTCATCAGTGGCCTTTGCATTAGTGACCTTTGCATTAGTAACCTTTACATCGATGACCTTTGCATCGGTGACATTTGCATCGGTGACCTTTGCATCGGTGACCTTAACTTAGATAAATTTTGTACTGTAAACTTAAACAATAGAACAGTAAGATTAAAGATACATAGGTATCACTAGAACATGATTATCACATTTATTCTATAGTATAAACATTATTATCACATAAATGAAACATGATTTGGGATTATCAAAACATGTGAGTCCAACAATCTCCCCCTTTTTGATAATCACAAATTATGTCAGTATTTTCTCAATTAGGGTTAAGAACATTTTCTAATATCTTCAGAGATGTGCATAATTAAATCTAAACCATGGTTATGGTAGAAAATACAAATAGTGTATATTTCCAAAAATTCTAGGTAACTTAAAAACTTCTACCCCTTTTGGTAACTTTGGGTAACTTAAAACTTCTCCCCAAAATAGATAGCATGTACATGAAAATATTCAGGAAACTTAAAACTTCTCCCCCTTTGTGATTAACAAAAAGAATGTAAGATAAAAAGTGACAAAAGAGTATTTTATTATAAATGAAGCGATAATAAAAGATACAAAAAGTGTACAAAAGATCATTATCAACTAATACATCCCATAGTCAATAAGCATCAGAAATGTCCAAGGGAGATTTGGATTTTGAAGCTGAGGAGTCAGGGTCTGAAGGTGGAGGGATAGGCCTAGGTATGGAAGTCAGTAGGGTTGGATGAGCTACTAAAGAGGCATCCGTAGACCTATAGTGAGTAGATATCTAAGGAATCATAGGGGTCAAGCTTCGGATGGCCTATGCAGGAGTCATCATTGGTGCAGTACTGGTAGATCCTGAAACAACCGAGGAAGAGGGTAAGGCTGAAGAAAAAATGATGGGAGTGTAGTCCACAAAGAGGAAGGGTAAAATAATATTTCTAAAATCCATAGTAATACCTCCTCCTCTTTCCATGGATGAGATAAAGTCATCTTTATTCTCCATGAATCTCTCTAAGGTAGGATTCATCTCTCTAAGCTTGATAACTTGATCCTTAAATGCCTGAGTGACAGGTGGGATCCTCAAGTTCTCCAACATTAGCTTAAAGTGACATCCATCTAATGCTTAGTGTATACCCTTTTATAATAGAAATCATCTTTCTCTTTGATGCCCTTATGATCTTGAGAAGCTTCCCTTAGATAATCTCCCACAAGTTTATGAATTTCTCTGGTAGTGGAAATGACCTAAGTCATATAATGAGGGTATGAGGTACTAGCACTAGAGAATTTCTCCACTTCTTCTATGACAACCAAACTAAAGGCTTCTAGATCAATAGGAGGAGCGGCTGAAGAGGAAGAAAATGAACACAGAGGTGCCAGAGTGAAATCCACTATATCCTTAAAATATTTTGTCAGCCCACTGATCAGCCTTTTCACATCATCATCCTGGCCAATCACATGTGTCTCCATATAATTCTTAAAGTCCTCAAACACAGTGACCATCTGTTGAACCACACTCTTAACATATCTAATATCTCTATCCACTTTCACCCTTGAAGCCATATAGGAATCTACTCTAGCAATTGACCACTTCACAGATTCCATAAATTCTACTGAGGTTCTGATCTAATTATGAAAATCCTTCACTTTATGTAGCATATTTGAGTGAGAGGTAGAAAGAACTCTCTCTAAGGTAGATTCTACAACTTCTTGATTTAGGGCCACAGTTCTCTCTATCTAAACAGATTTCTTATCAAAATGTCTTTTCAAATCTTACTTCAAAGATTCCAAATCATCCTTCTTCACATAGTCTCAAGGTAAAAGTACTATTGGCTGCACAATAGTAGTCTTTGTAACTGAAGGAATTGGAGGACTTATGATAGGCTGGTCATCATTAGAGTCTCCATAATCTAAGCCCAAGACCACAAATCCAGGGTCTTCTAACCAATATTCTATTCCATGAGTAACAACAATTAAACCTGTAGTAACAGGTTCCTCCCCCTCACTTGGATCATTCTCCTGAACAACTACATCCATCTTAGCTAAACATATTTGATCAACAGTATCAACAGGAGAGTTTACTGCCACTTCCTCTACAGAATCTTTAACTACTGCCATTGCAATTCTATCTTCAATTTAATCAGAAACCTCTTCATTCATACTTTCTACCATTTCTGTATGTCCTATCAGAGGAATGAGACTTAGACATTCCTCTTCACTTTCACCAGCAGTTGTCTCATATTCATCATGACTAGATTCAGTGTCATCTTCATCCTCTGAGCTCTCTCTAATGTCTCTTAATACATTTTGATCTCCTTCTTCTTCACTGGTTTCCTCATCATCACTATCCCTTAGGAAATTATCTCTTCTAGGAAGTCTTTTTGGTGGGCTAGGCTCCCCAAAAGATACAATATTTTTCTGAGGAAGGTTAGGATCACTCATGTCATATATAGGAGAATCCTCTCTGACTTGCATAATAGCAGCCTCTTCTCCGTCATCTGAGTATACAGGATCCACTTCATTAGGCTTCAGACTAGGGTCTCTCTTATCCTTAGGCCTAGTAAGATGAGTAACTGGATTGAATTCATTATATAGCTTAGCCTCTTAATTTAATCTTCTTCTTTTCCAAGGGTACCAGCTGATCTTCATAAACTTGAAAATTATTTTGGTGATGCAGAAATTGTCTCTCACAACAACTATTTCTTCCTTATTTCTAGAAAATACTTTTACTTTCAACATTAAGGATACCAATCTGGAATGAAACAAGGCATTAGACTTAGAGATGGGCTTTTTCATATCCTCTAATTGAATCATTAGAACTCTACACAAATTTACCTTTTGTCCATGCTCCAACAGATATAAAACGAATACATCCTGATACTTCAAGGTAGAAAAGTCCCCTCTCTTGGGACTCAAGACATGTTGCAAAAACTTAAACAACAATCTATCTTATCCTTCCATTTCAGTAGAAATTACTTTCTTAGGGAATTCATTCCCTATTATTTCAGCTAAGGATTCTTTATAGAATAAGAACTCACTAGTGGGAGGCACCACTCCTGAGTAGTAATAAAAAATCCCTTCATGTGTAATTCCCAAACACTCAGCCCATTCAAGAGAGTAAAAACTCACACTTACTCCATTTACCATTGAAGACATTCTATTCTCATCCTCAATCTGCTCGAATCTCATAAATTTATAAAATTCATTCACTAACTTTGGATAGTAAGGTCTATTATTGTTTGCAAAGCATTCAACCCAGCCCTGAGCTTCAAGTGCCTTTAGCACCAAAGACCTACTCAACATTAGCCATTCCGATCTCAGTTCCTTCTCAATCATGATTTCCCTCTTCGACAAATGAGGGTTTATTAGATTTTCCACTTCCTGGATTCCACTACTCAACTCAACTCGAGGTCTCTTAGGATGTGGAGCATCTCTTTCATCACTGACCAACATTCGCTTCAACCTTGCCATTTAAAGCTAGAGTATTTTGAGGGTTTCAGAAGAAGGTGAGGTTCTAAGTTTAGGTAGCAAGAGGTTCGGGAGAGATTTTAAGTGGATAAAAATGTGGTGTGTTCTTTATTTTTATCATTTAGTGAGTGAAAAATAAATCAAGAAAAAAACAATAAGTAATACAGAAATGTTTCAGATTCTGGTAGAGGAAACGCTAATTCCTAGAAAATTCAACTATCAGTATGGTGACTACAGTGAGGTTCCAATGGTGAGGTATAATCGGTGAGGTCTAACGGTGAGGTTCCAATGGTGAGGTCTAATGATGAGGTTCCAACGATGAGGTTTCTAACGGTGAGGTACAATTGTGAGGTTCCAACGGTAAGGTTCTAACGGTGAGGTTCCTAATGGTGAGGTCCAATGGTGAGGTTCCTAACTTAACAGCTTATCATACCTAACTCATGTTTGATGTTACTTAACCTCTCAGAACTAAAAGGCTTTGTGAATATATCATCCAATTGATGTTCAGTGTCAATGAATTCAAGAGTGATATCACCTCTTTGATAATGATATCTCAAGAAGTTATGTCTCACATCAATGTGCTTTGTCATAGAATGAGATACTGAATTTTTAGATATGTTAATAGCACTTGTATTATCACAGTTTATAGAGACATGTTTTAATTGAAATCCATAGTCTAGTAAAGTGTGTTTCATCCATAGAATTTGAGCACAAAAACTACCATCAGCTATATATTCAGCTTCAGTAGTAGATAAAGCAACATAATTCTATTTCTTAATATGCCATGATACTAGTGAATTTCCCAAAATGTGACATGTTCTAGAGGTTCTCTTTCTATCTAACTTTCAACCAACAAATTTAGCATCCGAATAACTTATTAAGTCAAATGATTATCCTCTTGAATAAAATAGTTCTAAGTTTGTAGTATACTTGAGATATTTAAAAATACTTTTAACAACAGTTAAATGAGACTCTTTGGGATTGGCTTGAAAACGAGCACAAATGCATACACTGAACATAATATTAGGTTTTATAGCATTAAGATAGAGAAGACACCCAATCATAACTCTGTAATTGATTTGATCCATTGGTTTACCAGTTTCATCAGCATCCAATTTATAGGTGGTACTCATAGGGGTATCACTACCTTTATTACTGTACAAACCAAAATGTTTCAAAATATCTTTAGTATATTTACTTTGATTTAGAATAATACCATTTTTATTTTGAAAAATTTTAAATCCAAGGAAAATTTTATGTTCCCCCATTATACTCATTTCAAATTCATCTTGCATCATTTTTGAAAAATCAGTACATAAAGAATTTTTAGAGGATCCAAAAATAATGTCATCTATATAAATTTGTACTATTAAAACATCTTTATAAATCCTTTTAATAAAAAGATTAGGATCCACTATTCCTTTAGTAAAACCCTTTTAAATAAGAAAAGAACTAAGTTTGTCATACCAAACTCTGGAGCTTGTTTTAGACCATATATAGCTTTAGAAAGTTTAAAAACATGATTTCAAAAATGGGGATTTGTAAAACTAGGGGTTGTTCAACAAATACATCCTCAACTATATACCCATTTAGAAATAAAATTTTGACATCCATTTGATAAGTTTTGAAATTCAGATGAGCTGCATAGGCAAGTAGTATCCTAATGGATTCTAGTCTAGATACAGGTGCAAAGGTTTCCTCATAGTCTATTCGGTCTTGTTGACTATATCCTTGTGAAACTAGTCTATCCTTGTTTCTAACTATGTTTCCAGATTCATCAACTTTATTTCTAAACACCCATTTAGTGCCTATGGTCAAAGTGTCTTTATGTATTTATAATAATTCCCAAACTTTGTTTCTTTCAAACTGATTTAATTATTCTTGCATAGTTATCACCCAAAATTATTCATTGATTTCATCATCAATATTTTTAGGTTTAAGATGTGAAAGAAAATATTGATGTTCAACTTAGTTTCTCAGAGAATCTCTAATCTATGTTCCTTTATTTAGATCACCTACTATATCATCTAAAGGATGATTCTTGAGAGTTCTAATACCTTTAGAAAGACATGAACTAGACTCCTCATGGTTGTCTATAGGTTTAGATTCACCATGCACAGATTCTATAAAATTTACAGAACTAGTTGTTTTTACTAAGGGTTTATTGTCTTTATCATTAAGGTATAGAATTGACATATCTTCATTAATATGTTTAACGGAGGTTTTGGGTTCATGTGGATCAGTCTCATAAAATTTGACATGAACTGATTCTTCCACACATTTGGTTCTCTTATTGAATACTCTATAAGATTTACTAGAGATTGAGTAACCTAGAAAAACTCCTTTATCACTCTTAGAAGAAAATTTTTCAAGATTATCCTTAGTGTTAAAGATAAAGACTTTGCAGCCAAAAAATCTAAAGTAATTAACCTTAGGCTTCCTATTATTCCAGAGCTCATATGGGGTCTTCTTAAGAATAGGTATAATTAATACTCTATTGATAATGTAATAAGTTGTATTAACAGCTTCAGCCCAAAAATAGATATGTAGATTATAATCATTTATCATAGTTCAAGAAATATCTTGAAGTGTCTAATTTCTTATTTCTACAACTCCATTATTTTTAGGTTTTCTAGGAGTATAGAAATTGTGATTATAGCCATTTTGTGATTAAAAAGATTCAAATTCCTAATTTTCAAAATCACGGCCATGATCACTTCTCAAGGTCTTAATTCCAAGTCCACTAAGATTTTCTACAGACTTGGAATATTTAATGAAGTAAGAACAAGCTTCACTTTTGTGATCTAGAAATTATACCTAAGTATATCTAGAAAAATCATCTACAAGAACATAAACATAGCACTTCCCATTTAAACTTGAACCTCTAGATGGTCTAAAAAAATCCTTGCAAACCAACACAATCGGTTGAGAAGTAGAAACTTATTTTTTTGGTTTGAAAGAGAATTTTTGTTGTTTTCCCTTTTGACAAGGATTAAAAACTTTGTTATGTGGGAATTCTAGTTTAGGTAAGTATCTAAATAAACCTTTCCTAGTTATTTTCCTAAGTGAGTGCACATTTCAGTGTTCTAATCTTCTATGCCATAACCAGGATTCCTTATGAAAAGCCAAGAAAGTCCAGGAACCATCCAAAACTAGTCCCAAGAAAAATTTATTAAGCATAAGAAAAAGAAGAGTCAGACAACAGAGGGATTATTATATAACCGAGAGTACATATCACTATGCATATCCGCCTCCACCAGTGAAGAGCAATACTCAGTAGTCATAAACGACCATGTCATATTCATCATCAATATCGCCTTCTTGGACAAAGAATCTGCCACCTGATTGGCCTCCCTATAGGCATGCGAGACAATCAAATTGAGATGATTTACCTGATTGATACATTTCAACCCATTTTGAGAGTACCCTCCAAGGCACATTCCGTATTCTTTTTTGCAAATATTAGAACACAAGTTGAGAGTCTGATTCAATCCATAGCATGTTCCAATTATAATAGACAGTATACCTGACTGCATGAACTATCACCCATAACTCAGCTTAGAAAGCAACGCCAATAATGGTGAATTGATAAAAACATCCTTTCACAAAACCACGGTATGTGCAGAAAATACCACCACACCCTGAAGGACCTGGTGCACCAGATGCAGCTCTATGCACATTGACTTTGAGCCATGGACTGATCGGGGGTATCCAGCGAATGTGCCTGAGCATCTGCGGCTTCCGCAGCTGCCCAAAAACACCAAGTAATCACATAATCTGCAGATCCAATACATTGTTGTACATCGCACCTGATTGAACCTTTGAGGTAGTGTAAACCTCCTGATGAATTGCCATCATTCCATCCTGAATGTGAACCTTGTTGTTGTCAAAGACTACAACATTTCAAGCAGTTTATATGGCTACAGTCACAGCCGCAACATCCATAGTGAAGAAGTTACGCACCTGTTCACTGCAGCAAGCTTTGGACAGCCCTTCCAACAAATCAAGTGGTAGATTTTGTTGCAATTGCATCCCGAACAGGGTCCCAACATAGGCCCACAACTGCCTATCATAGGCACAGTCCAAAAACAGGTGCTGAACATCCTCCTCTGCACACAAACATAAATGGAAGGCTGATGCAAGACTAAACCCAGAACGCATAAGCTGATCATGAGTGGGAAACTGATTTTTTCAGATTCGCCAAATTAGAGAGAAGCAAGAAGGTTGAATGAAAAAAGAACTATATTTCATGATCCAGGCAGGTGAGCGACAAGAACCCCCACAAGCCATCTGATAGTAGTCCCTGCTATTAAACTAACCATTTCTATTGTGTTTCCATACCATCGTATCACAATCCATACAATTATAAGATTTTATTTCCATCTCCACTGGAGAGGGGATCATACTATCAAAGAGATACTTGTGAGATAAAAAATCAGCAATGGAAAAGTGCCCAACACCAGAAGGAATGTCCATGTTGTCCTGAAGAGTTCGTTCAAGCCATGTCGTGCTCCAACAATTAATATTAGAGTCATGACAGACCAACCACTTTGTTTCATTTGTGATATGCAGGAAATAACACTTAATATATTCCCAGACAGATGATTTAAGATAGTATTTTTAACCATTAATAATCCTTTCTTTGAACCGATTAGCTTAAAAATTACGAGAATTGTCTTTGGAGATCAGGCCCCAAGTAAACTTCCCAATAATCCCATCATTAAAAGTTATTAGATCCTTGACTCCAAGGCCCAAAAAATACACTATCTTGACACATTCCTTCTAGGAAACAGTAACAATATTACACTCATGAATTGACCCCATAAAAATAAAGTTTCGGACCAGACTTTGAAGCTCCTTGATGAGACCCCGAGGCCACCGATAGGTAAAGAAGGAGTAAACAAATTTAGATGTTATCACTGAGTTAACAAGGCAAACCCTCGCAGCCATGGATATCTCATTCCCTTTCCAACTAGCAATTTGATTAAGAATACTATAGTAGATCCCCTTTAAGTATTTCATCTTCACTTTTCCCAAAAATAAGGGAACACCAAGGTATTGAAAGGGCAAAGACCCCTTTTCACACCAAGGTCTTTAGTTATCCTATTTTTCTTCCCAGACATGACACCATTTCCAAAAACAATGAAGGATTTATCCCAACTTATTACTTGGCCAGCCACCTCTTCATAATGTTGAAAAATGGCCTTGATAGATGAAATAGTTTTCCTTGAGGCTTGCCCAAACAAGAGGATGTCATTAGCATAAAACAAATGAGATAGAGAAAAGTCTTTCATACCAGCCTGAATTTTCTTATAAATACCCATGTGTGCAAGGTCTGTGATACATCTTCTAAGATAGCCCTCATCAATGGAAAATAAAAGACCAAAAAGTGGGGCCCCTTGTCACACACCTATGATACAAGGGAAGAATCCTCTGGGTGTACCATTAATGAGAATAGACAGCCTTGATGAATAAATAATGGTGCTGATCAACTTGATGAATGCATTAGAAAAGCCATATCTTTTGAGGACCTCTAGAAGAAAGATCTATTTGAGTGTGTCAAAGGCCTTTTCTATGTCAATTTTTAGCGAAAATTTTCCTTCCTTCATCTTCTTTCTCATGAGATTGACACTTTTTGAGGCAGTAAAGAGGCGGACCTAAATATTCCTTCCAGGAGAAAATCCAAATTGGTTTGTAGTGATCATATCACCAACCATCCGTCCCAGCCTGTTCATGAGGATCTTACTGATCAGTTTAGGGATAGTGTTCCCCAGAGCCACTGGCCTGAAATCCTTTATGTCAAGAGCATTTCCTTTCTTTGGTAAGAGTTCAATGAAATAGGAATTCATCCCATATGGAAGGTAAGAGTGAGTAAAAAATCTTTAATGGCTAGGGAAATATCATCCTGAAAGACATCCCAATAAGACACAAAAAATTTATTAGTAAATCCATCTGGACCAGGGGCGCTCTCTACATTGAGGGATAAGAGAGTTGTTCGAATTTTTTCCTTGAGAGGAGGGGTGACAATAAACTGATTATCATGCTCCACAATGCATGAATTGATGTTCCCCACCATTCTATGTGTGTTGACCTACCCATAATCTGAGTACATCCCCTCAAAGTGCTCCACAGCCACCAATGCAATCTAATTTTCAAAAGAATATAATTGACCATTAATGATGATTGCTTTATCTCTTACTCATGCTCTTTTTTTCCTAATGCACTCTATTGAAAAACTTTGAATTCATATCTCCATCTTTTAACCATCTAACGTTAAATTTATTTCTAACCAATCTATCCTTGATTGTTAGTAGATCATCCAATTTTTTATGTTCCATTACTTCCTCTAGGGATGGGCTATCCTGATGCTGATTACAAATCTGAACACCTGAGAGCTCCTCCTCAGCAGCCTTGATATAACAATCAATTTTAGAAAAATACTTTCTACTTCATTCCTTAAATAGGTCCTTGAGATATTTCAATTTCTCAGCAAACCTCTAAAGTGGGCTTCTAATCGGGTTAGTACTCCAAGCTTCTAACACCATTTCCTTGGATCCAGGATCCATGATCCACCCATTATTAAATCGAAAAGGTAAGGGGCCTGACCTTGCCAAATGTGTGTTAATGTCCACTACAATCGGGTTATGATATGAGTGATGTTTAGGGAGTATAAAACCAGAAATCCCCTGAGAAGCATCCTGATCAGTCATCTGAACAAAACATCTATCAAGATTGCTTGCATGCCTCCCATTCCAAGTGTGTCTACACCATGTAAACTCAGCTCTGAAAACTGCAACCTCAACAAGATTACACTGATCAATACTGATGGAAAATTTAGAGGCATCAGTCCTATTAAAATTCCCACCAGTTTTTTCCTCAGGCCTCAACACTGTGTTAAAATCTCCCATAGATAACCATGCATGATCCATGCTCCCATAAGTCTCTTTGAGATCCTCTCATAGTTCCCTTATCCTAATATAGTAATTGTAAGTATGCACAAAAGAAATTGAAAACCCATAATCATCTATGCTACAAGATAGAAAAATACTCTAAGACCTGGCCAAATAAGAGTTGATACAGATGGATTCATGCCGAAACACCCACAAATGGTCCATCTCAGCTTCATGCAAGTCTGGTGCCACAAACTTGTACCCCATGGAGTCCCATTTGAAACCTTTACAATTTTCAAATAGAAACTTTGGTTCAGTAATACCAACAAGCACAGGCTTATGGGCCATAATGAAATGTCTAAGGTCTTTGGTCGTTCGGGAGTTTCCCAGCCCTTGACAATTTCAAAAGAAAACCTTCATTGAAGATGGGTCTTACCCCTTGTCTGGGGGCCATCCTATGATGTCAAAGGCATGTTGCCTTTCCCCTTACTCCCTTTACCTTTCTTTCTTGGCCCCTGTAGAGTACTGCCAGCTCTATGACTCTTGCTGATATAATTTCTAGCAACCTTATTTACAACAATATCAGCATCCCTAGTGTGTAAAGACCTGTAAAATTCAAGGAATTTTTTTTCTTAATTTTCTTTGGAATTTTAAAAGAACGCAGTTTCTGACGGAACCTGATTCTGAGGCCCGGTGTGCCCGGAATCATTTTCCGAAGTTTAGCTCGGGTACGTTTAGTGAACAAACGAGCGGGGTTTTCTAACTTTTGAACCGGTGCTCGAAATCGAATTCTGAGGGCACCGATGGAATCGCAGCGCTGGTATTTTCTTAGGAACGCCTTTTCTGGAGTTTCTTTTTCTCGAGTGTGATTTTTAATTTTTGGGGTTAAGTTATGAAATAAAATAAAAAGAGATGCGCCAATTTTATTTTATTTCGCTTAAAACTTCTTAACCTAAGTTAAGAGGATACGTTGGGACCCACAATATCCTACCCACTTGGTAGGATATTTGTGAGGTGGGGCCCGCATGAGCCCCACCGTTTCTTCCCTCCTAAGTAACGCACCTGCAACCCCCCTTTTAATGAAAGTCAAACCTTGCGTTTTTCTGGTTAGGTAACGCCTCATTAATTTGGGCGGTTAAAATGTTACAATTAATTATTTGAATTAATTTTTCATTTTTTTTTATCTTTTGAATTTCAAAAGCTTAGGTTGATAATAAAATAAGTGTTGGACTTAATTTATTATGGTTGGGTTGTGTTGTGATAAAGCTTTGGGAGAAAAAGAGAGGATTCTTCGTTCTTCGACGAAGAACGCGAAGAACGCACCGCCGCCAACGATGAACGCCGACCTCCGTCGGCGAGAGATGCCTTCCTCGGAGATCACCTAACGCCAACGACATTCCTTCCACGGCGATCCTCTCCTTCCACGACGACCCTCTTCTTCCACGAGGGTTAATTCCGTGACGAACGCTCGTTCGACGACAATGTTGAGGTAGGGGTTTTATGTGTTTATATTTTGTGATTTTTCTTCCGTCGTTATCTTCCCTTCCTTGAACCGCCTGTTATCGTGATAACGGGAGGAGGTCGGACCGCACGAACACTGTCGACACTCCTCCCCTCTTTGGTTGTTGATATTGATGCGGCGAGTAATGCGACGCGGTGCCAAAGCACCACACAGATTTTTTTGTAAAAGGGAGAGCGGAGAAGCACGGCACCGTCGCAACGCGCCGTTGGAAACAATAAATCTGTGGCGCCGTCGTGCCGCACCGTAGAAGATGATCAAAAGACGTGGCGCCGTCACGCCGTGCTGGAGGACCTCAGAAGCACCGCGGCCGGAGCGGGGTCGCGGCGGAGGGGCACGGCGCCGTCGCGCCGCGTCGGACGGACGAAGGTCGTGGCTGGTTCCGGGCCACAGCGGAGTAGGAGAACCGGCGGCCGGGTCCGGGCCACCGGCATCAGAGCAAGGGGACCGGCCTTGCCGGTCCCGTGGCAGCAGAAGCCGGCCGGCCGGAGCGGGCCAGCCAGACCGAGGAAGAACCGGGGGTCCGAGACCCCGGCTGACTGGCGTGAGCAGCCCCATCAAGGGGCCGCAGTTTCCTCATGCGGGGGCAGCACGCCCCCCGCCCACAACGCTCGGTTGTAAAGGGCGAGTCGATCGTCGGGCCACCCGGCCAGCGCCAGCGCGCCCAGAGCGCCGGGCCGACCCGTCGGGTCGGGCCGCACCGACCGGTCCGGGCCGTGCCCAAGCGGGCCGGACCCGGACCCAGTTTGGGTCGACCCGGTTCGGGCCGACCCTGGGGGTATCGGGCCGGGTCGGACCAGGCCCGAACCCCCTATTACCGAACCTTTTCGGTCTGTTGCCCATAACTTGAGCTACGGGCCTCCGATCGACACACCGTCAGTTGAGATGCGATCTTTGGATCGAGACTATCATTTTTGTATATCACACTAAAGGTTTAGGAAAACTTTGGGTTCGGTCGGGTTGGTTTGTACACGAAACCAACCGGGCCCTCGGAGCGGAAACGCTCATATCTTGAGCTCCGGACGTCTGATTGACATGCCGTCGACTTTGATTGATTCCTCTTAATGAGACGGAACTTTTGGCTTACTCTGATCGAGGTTTCGACGTAGTTGGAGTACAGTCACGTTGGTTTTGCCTTAAAAACCAACCGGGCCCCTGGGACGAAAAAACCAATAACCCTCAGACCGGGCGTCCGATTGACGCGTCGTCTGCGACGTTGAGTTCCTGATGACGATACGGAACTTTTGGATACATCAACTCCGGACTTTGTGTTAGTTGATGTATCAGCCCCTTGGCTCGTGGAGCGGACCCTCCCGAACGAGCTTGCTGTGTGCGGGAACGCCTAGAGCTGGCTGCGACTGCGACGACGACGACTGTACAGAGATCCTCAGTGGATTCAATGGCGAAGACTACAGCACTCAACGATCCTACGTGGATCAGTGCTACCGATCTTGTGTGGGTCCGATCCTGTGTGGGTCAGTGCTCAGCGGTCCTGTGTGGGCCAGCGCCTACAGATCCTGTGTGGGTCCAATCCTGTGCGGATCTTTGTGGGGGTTAGTTACCTATCGATCCTTTGTGGGTCAGATCCTTTTTGGGTCATTACGGGGGTTAGTTACCTATCGATCCTTTGTGGGTCATATCCTTTGTGGGTCATTGCGGGGGTTAGTACCAATTGATCCTTTGTGGGTCTAACGGCTTAGATGAATCAGTGGCAATATCTGATCATCTCTATCGTCTTACGAAGAAGTATACCTGTGTGAGATGAATCCTATTTTTCTTTCCTATGTGGATTGTGTTGTGCTATCCTATGTGGATTTATGTTTTTCTTTCCTGTGTGGACTGAGTTGTACTTGAGCTCGGATGTTGGAGCCGAACGAGAATTGATGACTTAGGTATATGTATGGGCATATACCTAAGTAGTGTCGAATGTTACTTCGTGATTGTAACTTTCCTTTGTGGATTATCTTTTGTGGATTCTAGGAGACCTTCAGGGGTCTCGGGGTCCCTAATGAGTGGCTTATACTCACCCCTGCACGGGCTATGCCCGCACTACGTTGTGTTGGTTGCAGACGACGGACAGCACTGATCGTGGTTGAGGCTTGTGGAGCAGGACGGTACCCGGAGGTGGACCACTAGGCGGGACGTACTCGGAGCGGACGGCTGGACCCGAGGAGCTGTGGAGGCTATCTATACTCACCCTTCAGGTGGGGCTTCCAGTGTACGGCTCGATGTTGCAGCTTTACTTTTAGTTGATGTTTTCCCCTTTCCAGTTGTACTTTACTTTCAGTTTGGGTTTGTATTCTGGCCCACTTACTTTTTCGCATATACTGTTGTACCAAGTTTTTACTTAGTGTTTACTTCTGCTTGGCTTTTCTGTGGTGTTTGTTTACTTTACAAAGGAAATGTCTTCCCTTTTTACTGGGAATTACGCCTTGGTGCTAGTCGCCAGCCCCTGGCCTATGGAAGGCGGGCTTGGGGTAGTCACGGCACGAGCCCCGAGGACGGGTCGTGACAAATTGGTATCAGAGGAGTTCGGTTCTACCGCATAACTCAGGACTCTGATCTTTTCTATGTGAAGCAATAGTGTTAAGAGTATTGAGTGTGGTTATCAGTACAGGGAGTCTAGTGTTGGTGCGGCAGCCGACGTATCCGTACACCAGGACCCTGACTTCTGATTTCCGACTTAATGCACGAAAACATTGATTGCATGTGTGTTTCAAGTTTTCTTTGTGATTACTTTATGTCAGCTCACCAGGTATACTATTTGACCGTGGCGCACCTGTTTCTTTTCAGGATGGCCCCACGACAGCAGCCAGCTAGGGTTCCGAGAGTTGTACACGACGACTGCCCACCGAGCGACGAGGCCTCAGTACATGGCCCTTTGAAATCTAAGGCACCGGCGGTACCTTTACCTGCCGAGCCACCGATGCTTCCAGCCCCAGCCGCTGATGATGCACGTCGCCTTAGTGCACTGCACGAGTTCCAGCGCCAGTGACCGCCCAGGTTCCGTGGGGAGACGGACCCCCAGGCAGCCGAGGATTGGCTGGAGGTAGTGGTACGAGTTTTCAGGTTAGTGAGGACACCAGCAGACCTCATGGTGATCCTCGTAGCGAGCCTACTGCACGCGGCAGCGGGCCGATGGTGGAGCTTGATGCTCTAGGTGCACGATGAGTCATCTCTACTCTGTACGGACTTTGAGAGACTCTTCCGCTCAGAGTTCATCCCAGCCACCCTCCGTGCGGTGCGCATCCAGGAGCTACTTCAGCTATGGCAGGGCAGCTTGACGGTCGCCCAGTACTCGGCGAGATTTACCGATCTCTCGCGCTACTCGACAGACATGGTACGGGACCCATTCTTCTGGGCCCGGACCTTTGAGCACGGATTGAGGCATGAGATCAGGGCATCGCTGATCTCCCTCAGCATTCCGACTCAGGTAGGAGTACTGGAGCGTGCCCTTTTGATCGAGAGCTTCCTTGCTGAGCCTTCTTCAGCAGCGAGACCTACCGCAGGGCGGCAGGTAGCAGAGTCTTCTGCAGCAAGCAGTCGACAGATGACTCATGGGTCCAGGAAGACCAGACCCTCAGGCAGATGACCTTAGGATACTGGCTCAGCAGTGCGGGGCACACAGCATGGAGCCAGTCTTTCGAGAGGCAGACAGTGCTACACATGCGGCAGGTAGGGCCACATGGCTCATGACTGCCCGACCCACCGTGCCGAGGAGCAGCAGACGGTTGAGGGCCCACCCAGGCAGAGGCATAGGGTCGACCGTGGCGGTCTGTAGGGAGCAGGTGGATGAGGCAAAGGAGAAAGATGAGCAGAAGGTGGTGGGCGATGCTTTGAGGCTCTACCACCACCACCACCAGGAGGTCCACTCCGACCACAGGGAGCTGGCGGGCAGAGACAGGCACAGCTCTAGGCAGCGGAGACCTACGACCACGGTGCGCCCGAGATGATTCGAGGTACTATCTGTGTCTATTCCACCCTTTCTGCAGTTCTTATAGACACAAGAGCGAGTCACTCTTTCATAGCTGATGCCCTTGTTCGGAGCTCAGAGATTCCGATAGAGCCGTTGGCTCGATCCTTACAGCTAGAGACTCCTACGGGAGCAGACTCGATGATTACGCACTGGTGCCGGCAGTGTGAGCTTACTCTATGAGGCGGGAGCTTCGGCTGGGATCTTCTTGTAGCGGCATCAAGGCCTTACAACGTCATCTTGGGAATGGTTTGGTTATCTACAGTCCATGCTCAGATTGACTGTATTAGGCGCAAGGTGCGATGTGTACACACCGACGGGAGAAGGTTCACCTTCACCGGCGAGAAGGGATCCTTCACAGCACAGGATGGACTTCTGCAGAGGATAGGACATCCCATCACTCATCAGTTGGCTAACCTCATCCTAGGAGCAGTTGACGTGCAGAGTCCTAGTTTTCCTTCAGTGGTGGATCAGTATGCGGACGTTTTTCCCAACGATGTTCTTGGACTACCTCCTCGCAGAGAGGTAGACTTTTATATTGATCTGTACCTCGGGACAGCCCCGATATCCACCCCATCATATAGGATGGCTCCCGCCGAGCTTTGAGAGCTACGGGTACAGTTTGAGGACATGCAGGGCAAGGGATTCATCTGACCCAGTGTTTCACCCTGGGCTTCCCTGATATTGTTCGCCAAGAAGGCGGACGGGAGCTTGTGACTTTGTGTCGACTATCGTTGCCTGAAACAGGTGACAGTGAGGAACAAGTATCTGCTACTGAGGATTGATGACCTCTTCGATCAGCTCAAGGGAGAATGGTGGTTCTCAAAGACAGACCGCAGGTCAGGCTATCATCAGCTCAGAGTTCAGGACGAGGACGTGCAAAAGACGGCCTTCAGATGTCGGTATGGCCACTATGAGTTCTTGGTTATTCCATTCGGTGTAACCAATGCTCCAGCCGTGTTCATGGGCCTCATTAACAGGATATTTCAGCCGTACCTTGATCGATTTGTCGTGGTCTTCATCGACGACATTTTGATATACTCGACGACTGAGGAGGAGCACGCCTATCACTTGCGGGTTGTACTAGACACACTTCGAGAGCACTAGCTTTATGGAAATATCTCAAAGTGTCAGTTATGGATACGTGAGGTCCACTTCTTAGGACACGTCATCTCTGAGGCGGGAGTTGCAGTGTATCCTGTGAAGATCGAGGCAGTGCTAGCTTGGGAGCCACCCAGGAGCGTGATGGAGGTGCAGAGTTTCTTGGGACTAGCTGGATATTATAAGAGATTTGTGACAGAATTCTCCAGAGTTTTGGCACCACTCTCAGCTCTTACGAAGAAGTTGAAACCCTTTGTGTGGTCAGACAGATGTCAGCAAAGCTTCCAGGAGCTGAGATAGAGATTGACCAGCACACCTATCTTGAGGTTGCCGGAGGAGGGAGTAGGGTACATAGTCTACTTTGATGCATCAGGGACCGGACTCAGATGTGTCCTGATGCAGGAGCAGGCAGTGATCGCCTATGGATCACGTCAGTTGAGGCCGCATGAGCAGAACTATGCTACCCATGACCTGGAGTTAGCAGCAGTCGTCTTCGCTCTGAAGACTTGGCGGCATTATCTGATGGGCGAGCGCTTTACAGTCTTTTCTGACCATCAGAGTCTCAGGTACATCTTCTCTCAGAAGGAACTGAACCTGAGACAGCGGCGGTGGCTCGAGTTCCTCCAGGACTATGACTTTGAGATAGTCTATACTCCTAGAAAGGGGAACGTGGTATCCAATGCACTCAGCAGGAGGACGGGCATTCAACTACTTGGGGAGGAAACAGAGCAGCTAGCTGCTTTGAAGATATCCTTTGTGGATAGGGATGGATTAGCCTTCCTCCAGTCTCTCATAGTCACTCCTCCACTACTGCAGCGGGTCAGAGAGGCACAGCGTGGGGACACTGACTGTGAGACGCGGTGTGCACAAATATCCTCAGGACAGGCACCTGATGGATTCTCTGTAGGAGGAGAGCACGACGTCCTTTTCAGAGGAAGTACCTTGGTACCAGTTGCTTTATGAGAGGAGGTGCTAAGAGAGTATCACACTTCTCCCCTAGAGGTACATCCTGGAGTGGCAAAGATGTACCAGGATCTCAGACGACAGCACTGGTGGTCGGGCATGAAGAAGGTTGTGGCAGAGTTCATTTCTTGATGCCTCACCTGCCAGCAGGTGAAGGCAGAGCATCAGGTACCAGCAGGCTTGGTACAGCCCTTGTAGGTCCCGAAGTGGAAGTGGGACGGGATATCTATGGATTTCTTGACTGGACTTCCACGCACTTCCAGAGGTCACGACTCCATTTGGGTGATTGTCGACTGACTCACCAAGTCGGCTCACTTCTTACCCATCAGAGAGAAGGGCTCAATGGAGAGCTTGGGATGTCTCTACGTTCAGGAGATTTTATGACTTCACGGTGTTCCATCATCTATCGTCTCCAATCGAGATGCTCGCTTCACTTCCCGGCTTTGGAAGGGGTTGCAGGAGGCGTTCGGGACGCAGCTACATCTGAGCACCACCTTTCACCCTCAGATAGATGGTTGGACAGAGAGGACCATTCAGTCTCTCTAGGACATGCTCCATGCATGTGTCCTCAACTTTGGTCGCAGTTGGGAGGACCACATACCCTTGGTGGAGTTCGCGTACAACAACAGCTACCACTCCACCATCGGGATGACACCATACGAGGCGTTGTACGACCGAACTTGCAGATCTCCTCTGTTCTGGACAGACCCTAGGGAGACAGCACTTGTGGGACCGGAGATGGTCCAGGCCACGATAGAGAAGGTCCAGGTCATCCAGGAGCGGATGAGGACAGCTCAGAGCTGGCAGAAGTCTTATGCTGACAGGAGGCGGAGGCCACTTGAGTTCAATGATGGTGACCACGTCTTCTTGTGGGTCTCACCTCGACGTGGATTATGGATATTTGGCCGAGGCGGAAAGTTATCTCCTTGCTTCATCGGACCATTCCAGGTCCTCAGCAGGATTGGAGAGGTGGCTTATCGCCTGGCTCTACCACCTCAGTTGCACCGGGTGCACGACGTCTTCCACGTATCTCAGCTGATGAGATACGTGCACGAACCGACGCATATCATTGACCATGGGGAGCTGGACGTTGATGATAGGGTGACTTTTGCGGAGGTCCTGGTGGAGATTGAGGATCAATAGGAGCGGGTCCTACGTGGATGGTCGATTCCTCTATTGCGCATCAGATGGCAGCACGAGAACCTCCAGGAGAGCACTTGGGAGCGGGAGGCTCATATGTGTTCTCAGTACCCACATTTGTTTCCCTAGTTTATGATGTATCTTTACAGGGACGTAAAGCCCTGAGGTGTGAGTGACGTAAAGACCTGTAAAATTCAAGGAAATTTTTTTCTTAATTTTCTTTGGAATTTTACAAGAACGCAGTTTCTGACGGCACCTGATTCTGAGGCCCGGTGTGCCCGGAATCATTTTCCGAAGTTTAGCTCGGGTACGTTCAGTGAACGAATGAGCAGGGTTTTCTAAATTTTGAACCAGTGCTCGGAATCAAATTTCGAGGGCACCGATGGAATCGCAGCGCCGGTATTTTCTTAGAAATTCCTTTTCCGGAGTTGCGTTTTCTCGGGTGTGGTTTTTAATTTTTGGGGCTAAGTTATGAAATAAAATAAAAAGGGATGCGACAATTTTATTTTATTTCACTTAAAGACGCTTAACATAAGTTAAGCGGATAAGGTGGGACCCACAATATCCTACCCACATGGTAGGATATTTGTGAGGTGGGGCCCGTATGAGCCCCACCATTTCTTCCCTCCTAAGTAACACACCCGCAACCCCCTTTTAATGAAAGTCAAACCTTGCATTTTTCTGGTTAGGTAACGCCTCATTAATTTGGGCGGTTAAAATGTTACAATTAATTCTTTGAATAAATTGTTCGTTTTTTTATCTTTTGAATTTCAAAATCTTAGGTTGATAATAAAATAAGTTTTGGACTTATTTTATTATGGTTGGATTGTGTTGTGATAAAGCTTTGGGAGAAAAAGAGAGGATTATTCGTTCTTCGACGAAGAATGCATCGTCGCCAACGAAGAACGCCGACCTCCGTCGGTGAGAGATGCCTTCCTCGGAGATCACCTAACACCAGCGACGTTACTTCCACGGTGATCCTCTCCTTCCACGACGACCCTCTTCTTCCGCGATGGTTAATTCCGCGATAAACGCTCGTTCGACGACAACGTTGAGGTAGGGGTTTTATGTGTTTCTATTTTGTGATTTTTCTTCCGTCGTTATCTTCCCTTCCTTGAACTGCCTGTTATCGTGATAACGGGAGGAGGTCGGACCGCACGAACACGGCCGACACTCCTCCCCTCTTTGGTTGTCGATATTGATGCGGCGAGAAGGGCGATGCGGTGCCAAAGCACCGCGCGGAATTTTTTGTAAAAGGGAGAGCGGAGAAGCACGGCGCCGTCGCACCGCGCCGTTGGAAACAATAAATCTGTGGCGCCGTCGCGCCGCGCCATAGAAGATGATCAAAAGACGTGGCGCCGTCGCGCCACGCTGGAGGACCTCAGAAGCACCGTAGCCGGAGCGGGGCTGCGGCAGAGGGGCGCGGCGCCGTCGCACCGCACCGGACGGATGAAGGTCGCGGCCGGTTCTGGGCTGCGGCGGAGCAGGAGAACCGGTGGTCGGTTCCAGGACGCCGGCATCGGAGCAAGGGGATCGGCCTTGTCGGTCCCGTGGCGGCAGAAGCCAGCCGGCCGGAGCGGGCCGGCCGGACCGAGGAAGAATCGGGGGGTCCGAGACCCCCGGCTGGCCGGCGTGAGCAGCCCCATCAAGGGGCCGCGGTTTCCTCACGCAGGGGCAGCGCGCCCCCCACCCACAACGCTCGGTCGTAACGGCCGAGCCGGTCGCCTGGCCACCCAGCAAGCGCCAGCATGCCCAGTGCGCCGGGCCGGGCCGAGCCGCCCAAGCCGGGCCGGGCCACGCCCAGGCCGGGCCGGGTCGGACCGGGCCCGAACCACCTATTACCGAACCTTTTCGGTCTGTTGCCCATAACTTGAGCTACGAGCCTCCGATTGACGCACTGTCAGTTACGATGCGATTTTTGGATCGAGACGGTCGTTTCGGTATATCGCACTCAAGGTTTCGGAAAACTATGGATTCAGCCGAATTGGTTCGTACACGAAACCAACCGGGCCCTCGGAGCAGAAATGCTCATATCTTGAGCTCCGGACGTCTGATTGACGTGCCGTCAACTTTGATGGATTCCTCTTAGTGAGACAAAACTTTTGGCTTACTCCGCTTGAGGTTTGGACGTAGTTGGAGTACAGTCGGGTTGGTTTTGCCTTAAAAACCAACCGGGCCCCTGGGACGAAAAAGCCAATAACCCTCAGATCGGGCGTCTGATTGACGCGCCGTCTGCGACGTTGAGTTCCTGATGACGATACGAAACTTTTGGATACATCAACTCCAGACTTTGTGTCAGTTGATGTATCAGCCCCTTGGCTCGTGGAGCGGACCCTCCCGAATGAGCTTGCTGTGTGCGGGAACCCTAGAGTTGGCTGCCACTGTGACGACGACTGTATAGAGATCCTCAGTGGATTCGATGGCGACGACTACAGAACTCAGCGATCCTATGTGGATCAGTGCTACCGATCCTGTGTTGGTCCGATCCTGTGTGGGTCAGCGCTCAGCGGTCCTGTGTGGGCCAGCGCCTACAGATCCTGTGTGGGTCTGATCCTATGTGGGTCTTTGCGGGGGTTAGTTACCTATCGATCCTTTGTGGGTCAAATCCTTTGTGGGTCATTGCGGGGGTTAGTTACCTATTGATCCTTTGTGGGTCAGATCCTTTGTGGGTCATTGCGGGGGTTAGTACCTATTGATCCTTTGTGGGTCTGATGGCTTAGATGAATCAGTGGAAATATCTGATCATCTCTATCGTCTTACGAAGAAGTATACCTGTGTGAGCTGAATCATGTTTTGCTTTCCTATGTGGATTGTGTTATGCTATCCTGTGGGGATTTACGTTTTGCTTTCCTGTGTGGACTGGGTTGTACTTGAGCTCGGATATTGGAGCCGAACGAGAATTGATGACTTAGGTATATGTATGGGCATATACCTAAGCAGTGTTGAATGTTACTTCGTGATTATATCTTTCCTTTGTGGATTATCCTTTGTGGATTCTGGGAGACCTTCGGGGGTCTCGAGGTCCCTACTGAGTAGCTTATACTCACCCCTGCACGGGCTATGCCCACACTACGTTGTGTTGGTTGTAGACGACGGACAGCGCTGATCGTGGTTGAGGCTTGTGGAGCAGGACGGTACTCGGAGGTGGACCACTAGGCAGGACGTACTCGGAGTGGATGGCTGGACCCGAGGAGCTGTGGAGGCTATCTGTACTCACCCTTCAGGTGGGGCTTCCAGTGGACGGTTCGACGTTGCGGCTTTACTTTTAGTTTTTGTTTTCCCCTTTCCAGTTGTACTTTACTTTCAGTTTGGGTTTGTATTCTGGCCCACTTAGTTTTCCGCACATACTATTGTACCAAATTTTTACTTAGTGTTTACTTTTGCTTTCTTTTTCTGTGGTGTTTTTTTACTTTACAAAGGCAATGTCTTCCCTTTTTACCGGGAATTACGCCTTGGTGATAGTCATCAACCCCTGGCCTATGGAAGGTGGGCTTGGGGTAGTCACGGCACGGGCCCCGAGGACAGGTCACGACATAGTGTCACCAATCTGATGAGGCACCTGGGCAGATATAACAGCCCCTGTGCTAGGAGGATCAGCCTGCACATGTGGTCCGACCACAGGAGGAATGTGACATGTCCTCCATTAACTTTAATTAGGCTCTTGAATCATGAATAGTCTCCTATCATATGTCTTGAACATCCACTTTCCAGGTACTATAGAGTTTTATAGGAGCTCTTTAAACAACTTTCCTGCAAAACAGATTATGTATAGGGTAACATTGGTACCCAGATTTTCTTGGGTCCAGAGAGGTTAGAAAGTAAAACTTTGGGAACCCATACTTGTCTCATAGGTTTCCTATAATCAACAGGTATGTTTTGAGACATGAATAATTTATTAGGTCATTTAGATAAACTTTTTCAAAATATGGTCCAGAACTCGAACTAGCAGTGAACTGTCCAGATTTTGGAACAAATTTATTTTTAATAATCTTTCTCTGTCCTGATTGATATCTTGTACTAGTTTTTTATTTTGGAGTAATCTATTTCCCTAGAAACTGAGTCAAGGTATCTCTACCTTTAGTAAATTTCTCAAGATCTATTTTTAATTTCTCATTTGATAATTTAAGTTTAGTATTTTATTTTAATAGTTGAGTAAATTTTTCTTTTTCAATATCTAGATCGGGATTATAATTATAATTTAAAGCATGTTGTATTTTCAATAATTTATATTTATCCTTGAGTTCATTAAAGGTTTCCTCAAGAATTCCATAATATTCAAATAATTCATCCTTAGTCGTATTCTCATCATTATTTGATTCACTTTCATTCCCAGAATAATAAGCATTAGGTATAGGGGAATTGGATGTTACCTCGATTGTTTTTATCATGAAACATAGGTTTTCATGTTTGTTCTTTTAAATATTAGAAGATTCAGATCCAATGGATCTATCTTCTGAAGCACTCTGAGTAGCTTTCATATCCTTTTTATATCCCTTGCCCTTGTCTTTATATTTCTTCTTAAATTTCATCTTGGGGTAATCAGCCTTCACATGGCCTTTTCATTTACACTCATAGCAGACTATTTCATTTGTGTTGTCATTCCATTTTCTATCCTTTTTCCACTTTCCTTTTTTATCATTCCTTCCTTTATAGTTTGACTTTATAAAGAACTTATTTTTATGGTAGACATTTTTGAATCTCTTAGAAATATGAGCTATCTCATAATCACTGTCAGAGTCTGAGTCTTCACTGGTGGAAGTGTCTACATGAGATTGAAATTATTCTTTGTATCTTCTCTTTGAGGTAGCAGTCTTGAATGATATATTTTTTTTCCTTGGTTCTTCATCTCCTTCTTGATTTACCTTAAGCTCTTATTTGTAAATCATAAGTTTTCCAATTAGTTCCTTCACTGGTAGCTTGCCTATGTCACAGTATTCTCGGATAGAAACAGAAGTTCCTCTCCATCTGTTAGGTAGGCATCAAAGCAATCTCATAATCTGATCCTTGATGTCCACTGGTTTCCCAAGTAGACTCATGGTATTCACTATTTCATTGAACCTGAGATACATTTCATATATAAGTTCATCATGCTTCATTTTAAAATTATCATATTTAATATTATAAGTATTTAATCACATTTCATTAACATTGGTTGTTCCCTCATAAGAAATAGCCAAAGTATCCCAAATTTCATAATCGGTTTTACAGGTAGATATTCTATTGAATTATTCATCACCTATAGAACAGTATAATGCATTAATTTCTTTATAGTTATTGTTATATGTAGCTTTATTCAACTGAGGCCATGTGTCCTTGGCAGTAGCATGCAATGCATGTTGTTCTTCAATTGTGTCCCAGATTTCAGGACCCATGTTCTCTAGATACATTTTCATTTTTAATTTCCACTGAGCATAGTTATTTCCATTAAAGAAAGGTGTACTATTAGTAGAATCACCCTCAACCCTGTTATCCATAGTTATTTAGAATTTTAAAGAACTGAAAATTTAGATATGAAAGAAATTTTGAGATCTTTAAGATACAACTAAAATCATAGTTGAAAATAATTTGAAAACTTGAACAATAGTTCAGATAGTATCAATAAAAATAGACCCTCTGATACAAATTGTTAGTCAGAGTGGAATCTCAAGTGGGGGGTGAATTGAGTTCCTACTTAAAATTTCTGTTAAAAACTTTATGATAAAGATCTCCCAATTTTGAAACGGCCTAGTTAATTAAGTAAGTAGAGATATAAATGATTAGTTGGTCAACAGGTTTCTCAAAGGGTGATTAGTCCTTAATTAAATTAGTGTAAAACACTTCTTCAACTTTTGAAACAAGTTTACTAAATTAAACACATACACACACTAACCAAAACTAACTATCGAAGTCAATGCAAAACAATTTTCTATTTTAGAAATTATAAGCAGCATAAAATAGAAAAAATAGAGTATAACAAAAAAAATATAGTTCACAGTGGATTTAAATAAGAGGTTTAGTCCCAAGCCGAGACTTAATCCTCTCAATTTTGTGATCACCTACCACCAAGCAGTTTATATAAATGATAAACATGATACACAGCCTGTATCAGGATTTACAACAGTTTTCAAAAACTATCCAGGGTTCACACCCTCTACCATAGTTCTTCATGGAAAAAACAAACAATATAGACCACACAGGGTCTCTTCCACAGTTATACGTGGGAAAAAATGTAAGTGAAGTTTGATGTGAGGATTTTTAGTATCCTCCAGTTCAAGCATAGGAGACAGTGTGTGAAACATACAAACACACACTTCTTAGAAATGTAAAATAAAAGAACACAGTAGATATAATATTATGAGATTGAGTTTAGAAAGTTATATATGTTTACAGTTTAGCTCTTTACTCCTTGGGATGAAGAATTTTCAGTTTGACTGTGTCTCTAGAATTTTTTCTCAAAAAAGAGTGTCGCAACTCCAAGTTCTAGCTTCCAGGAACTAAGTATTCTGCTTCTTGTGTTAATTGAGAGTTGATAAAGCATAGAAGGAATCCTTGAAATTGTTCTCCCGAAATGATCTTCTTGAGACTCCTGGGTTCATAGTGTCAGTGATGTATGGTTCTTCCTTGTTCTCTTTTATCTAGACAGTAAGTTCTTTCTCATGCATTCCTCTGTTGTTTATCGCTTCTTATATTATCTCATCTGGTTTCTTCCTCGGTTTTCTCTTTTATATTTTAGATTAGAAAATAGGAATAAGTAAACCATGTGTTGGAACCATGGTCTTCTATGCATGAATTGGAGTATGGTTTGTGTTTGTTTTCAATCCTCAGTGGAAGTTTAGAATGTGTACCAGCAAAGTGATCATACAGTTCAAGCAGAAAACGGTATTTAAGGTGGCACCATTTCCTGGTGTTTGCCAAATTTTTGGGCCTGAAAATCGACAAATGGAGAAAAGTTTTTTTGGAAAAGAGACCTGCGTGTTGTGTACTTTAAAGAGAGGAAACTTGCGCACAATATTTTTTTCAAGATCAAAACATGGAAAAAGGGATAAGGGATAAGGGTCGTGCAAGTTTTTTTCCGGTCGCACAAGTGACCTGCACGCCGAGAAAGGACTTGTGCGTCGATGCCTAGGTGGTTTGGAAACTTGTGCACCGGTTGTTCTTCATGATCATAACTTCAAAATATGGAAAAGGAAATTATTTTTCGCAAGTATTGGTGTGTTCGCGCAAGTGAGTAGCACGACAGAGGCTAGGGCGATTGGAGTTGTGCGCCAGGACTTGCGCGTTGTGAGGACACTTGTGCGCCACCGTACAGGGGGTCCAGTTTGCCTATAAATATAGAACCACCCCTCCTCATTTGGAATGAATTTCAAGACTTATATATTTTTCGAGCTCTCGTCGCACAATTGGTTGAGTCGCGCAAGTGGTAGTTGGGTCGTGCAAGTAGAGGTTGTGCGCCGGTTGTTGGCTACGCGACCAAGGTGGTTTGGGAGTTAAAGGTGCAGAGTCACGCAAGTTTGGAGTTGAAGGAGGAAGTGTCGCGCAAGTGTGTTGGTGTCACCTGCGCGCCGATTTTGTACTGTGCAAGTGACTTGTGCACCGTTCTTGAAACTTATGCACCAGTCTTGGAGAAGCGTGCTAGGTGAGGTTATTGTATGCCGATCCTTTTGGATCTGCACGAAATCTGGAAGATTTCCCGATACCTTCAGTGCAAAGTGGGATTAATATACGAGTGAAATTTGGACTTCAATAGAGCATCTATATTCAATAGAGGATGCATTATTTTGCAATGATGAAGAGACCTTCACGTCTATAAACTGAGTGTGACTTCACCAAGGGCAGTGAGCCAGGGGGAGTCAACGGGAGTGACCTGATGGAAGCAGTGAGCTATACCTTAACCTTTTTAAAGGCAGTGATCCTGGGACATAGTGACTATTCCTGAACTATTTTAATCCACAACTAGTGAAGATTAGTTGAATTTGGTATGACCAACAACTTGTTGGTGTATGCTTCTTGGACGTAGCCATTAGCGGTGAACCAAGTAAAAATTGTTGTGTCATCTCTTTGTATGTGAATGTTTCACTGCTGATCATATTCATCATACAGGTTTAACTAGTTCCTACCAACGTGGGAACAAGATCATTGTTTTTAAAAGAAAAATTTGACACCCTGATTCACCCCTCCCCTCTCAGGGTGTCCCGGTGTCCTACAAGTGGTATCAGAGGGATGTTACTGGTGTTGAATTTGTCCTTTGTCATCATGGAGAATGCAGTCAATGTCAGGGGAGTCCCTCTCTTAAATGGAAGTAATTTTCAAATTTGGAAGAACAAAATGAGATCTCATCTAAGATCCCTTGGAATGGAAGTTCTGTTTTCTACTGTGCAAGGTATAAATGTCACTGATCCAACAGGGCTGGCTATGACTGAAGTAGATAGGAAAATTCTTAATGCAGATGCTAAAGCACAAAATGAACTCACCGAAACCCTTTCTAATTATATCTATCTAAAGGTAATGAGTTTCAACTCAGCAAAATCCATGTGGGATAAACTCAAAAATATTTATGAAGGAGATAAAAAAGTGAAGGAGGCAAAATTACAATTCTTGCACAATCGGTTCGATGATCTGAAGATGCATCCAGATGATAATGTAGACTCATTCTTTAATGAAGTTACTAAAGTAGTTGGAGCAATTCGGGGTCTTGGCGAAGAAATCAAAGACATTTATATATTAAATAAAATATTAAGAAGACTTCCACCCTTGTACAATGAAAAGGTGTCATCCCTTGAAGAAAGAGATCTTTCCAAACTTTCTATGGATGATCTACTGAGCATCTTGGTATCATATGAAATGAGAGTCAAACCAGAAGATGCTACGACTCGTGTGAGCAAGGAAATAGCGTTCAAGGCCATGGATAAACTAAAAATTTCAAAATATAGTAGTGGTGAAGATGACAAAGAAAAAGAAATTTTTTATCTCATTGCAAAGAAGTTCCAGAAGGTAAAAGAGAAATTTAAAGGGAAGTTACCTCTCGCATGTTTTCGTTGTGGAAAAGTTGGGCACATTGCCTCTTAGTGTTTAAGAAAGATCAATGGTGAAGATAGTGAATATGAGAGAATCGAGAAGCCTCGAAAAAGATTTTTCAAAAAGTGAGACTTCAAATCTGGAAAGAAAATACAGAGTAAGAGTTTTTTCTGTGAAGAGGAAGATAAGGATACTGAATTTTTTGAAGAAGAAGAACCCGAATTTAAAATGGGAAAGCATGCTTCCATGATGGCTATGGTTGAAAAGTCAGATCCCTTGATCAATAAAGGTAGAGATAATCAGATTACATCTAATGGTGATTCAAAGACTCAAATTAAGGATGCTTTTTCCAAGATTGAGAATAAATATAAGAGATGCAATAAGTGGAAGGAAATGGTGAAAGAATCATCAGAATATATTGATGAGCTTGAAGCAGAGATTGAATGACTAGAAGAACTAGTGAGAGTTCAGTCTTCAATCCTTGAAAGCACAGATGATGTTGTGGAACTAAAGCTTAAAATTGAAGAACAAGAAAAGGTCATAAATGACCTTTCATCTAGACTGTAAGAGAAGTCCAAGACTGTTGAGGGACTTGAGGAAGAATTTGTTACTCTTAGAATTAAAATTAAATGTCAATCAACAACAAATGAGGGCAAGAAGAAAATTCATTTTGTAAGATTCTCAGATGCAGAATTACTAGCAAGATACAAGTGTGGTTTATATGGGGTTAGAAAAACCTTAAGTAATCAAAGACCCGTTTGTATGGGAAAGAGTGCAATTGGCTGTGAATCTGAGGCATCAACTTCTGGAAGTAAAGAGAGCCAAAATAAAGACAAGATGAAAGTTGGAAATGCTGAAACATTACCTGAAATGTTGAAAAAGAAACCCTTAATCCAAACTAAAATAAGAACTGAAAATTATCCTCAAACTTTTAAAAATGACACGCAGTTCAAATATTCTACCAAGGAAGAAGGCATGTGGAGAAATTCAAGTGAAAAGACATTTCCTCTCATGAAGTGTCAGTTCTGTGGTTATCTAGGTCACACCATGTCATACTATGAAGAGGCAAGGAGATACTTTAATGGGGAAGATCTGGGAAGTCAACAAAGGAGACCGATTTCATATCCTCCATATTATATAAGAAATAGCTTCTATGGTTACTATTTTAATTGTTCTAACTTTGGCCATAAAGCTATGTATTGCAGGCAGAGGTACGACAGGAGAAATTCATACAACACTCAAAGACGGGCCAGTTTTCATCCTCCTGATGGTGTTGTTATCACAAACAATTTTTCCCCTATGGAAAAAGATTATGGGTATGAAGAATTAGATTATGTGGAAGAAATTATTAAAAGTACATCAGTATCCTATACTCAATCCAATATCTCCAGGAAATAAAAGAAGAAGATCGAGAAATCCAATCTTGCAGAAGTAACCCTCAAAGCTACAAAGAGCAGCAGCACCTGGATCCTTGATAGTGGATGCTCTTCCCATATAATGGGAAATGCTGACCTTTTGAAGAACATTGAAAAGAAGGTTGATGGAATAGTACGGTTTGGTAATGATGGTGCTTTGAAGATTAAAGGTAGTGGGAATACTGCCCTTGCCAATAGAGAGCTGAAGAAGACTGAAGTTCTTTATGTGGACGGTCTATGCCACAATCTCCTCAGTGTAAGTCAACTCTGTGACTCAGGGCTCATAGTAACCTTCAATCAAAAAGGTTTCACTATAAAAGTAAAAACAGGGAATTATCTTATAAAAGGTTTTAGAATTGATGGAAACTTATATCAGCTTGACAGCAAAGTGAACTCCTACTATTTGTCTATTGAAGAAGAAAACAATGTGTGGCATCGAAGGTTGGGGCACATTAACCAACAAGACATGGAAAAGATATCTAAGCTGAAGATAGTCATGGATATTACCATTCTAAAATGTGAATGGGAAAAGTCTTGTAATGCTTGTATTCGTGGGAATCTGGTCTGTATTTCATATCGGCCAAAGAATAAAAGGGCATCACATCTTTTTGATCTCATTCATACAGACGTATGTGGCCCAATAAATGTTGCTAGAACCAATGAAGAAAGGTAATTCGTCTTTTTCATTGATGATTATAGTAGAATGGCATGTGTAATGGTGATTCACAGGAAGCGACAAGTACTTTATTGCATGAAAACTTATCACCGGATTGCCAAGAATGATACAGGATGGACAATAAAAGTCCTGCGATCTGACAATGGAGGGGAATACACATCCATTGAGTTTGAAAATTGCCTACAAAAACATGGAATACAGCACGAGGTAGCTGCTGTGAGAACTCAACAACAAAATGGAGTTGTTGAGCGTCGGAATTGATAGGTCAACAATATGGCCAGGACTATGCTGATCGAGAGTGGTATCTCTCACCATTACTGGAAGGAAGCAGTTGAAGCTGCAGTGTACATTGAGAATTGAACATGGCTTTATATGGGAGAAACGAAGACACCATATGAATTGTGGCATGGAAGGAAGCCTTCATTGAAATACTTTCCTGTTTTCGGAAGCAAATGTTTCATCCGGAACAAAGAAGGAAATCAAGGGAAGTTTGGTGACAATGCTGATGAAGGAATTTTTCTTGGGTATCCAATGAACAGCAAAGCCTACAAGTGTTTCAACAAGCGATTATGAAAGATTGTAGTAAGTAGTGATGTTAAGATAATTGAAGGGAAAACCATGAATGCTTCAAGGACATCATATGTTGATGTGATAGAAAGTGAAGAAGAAAGTGAACGTGGAGAAAATACAACTACATAAATAGAGGAAGATGTACGAAACACTCAGCAGTCACATCATGATGTTGACTCAGAAGAAGAATCTGAAGAAGATACTATGGCTGGAGAGAATGAAACTGAACCACACAGGATAAATCATAGAGTTGAGATTGATCCATCTAACATAATTGGGGATAGAAGTGCACCCACACAAACAAGGAGGATGAAAAATAACACGCAGTCTTCATTTCTGTTAGTTGTGGAGCCATCCTCATTCTAAGAAGATGCAAAGGATGAATCTTTGGGGAAATCCATGAATGAAGAGTTAGATCAGATTGATAATAATCAGACATGGGATCTTGTCCAGAGACCCAGAGGTCACAATGTGATTGGTACAAAATGGATCTTCAAGAACAAGTTTAATGAGAATGGAAGTGTTATTAGAAATAAGGCTCAACTGGTATGCAAGGGATATTCCCATATTGAAGGTGTAGATGTTGAAGAAACCTTTGCTCCAGTGGCTAGACTGGATTTAATCGGGCTTTTCCTTGATATGGCACTCCAAAGAGGATATAACGTGTATCAAATGGATGTCAAGACTACATTCTTGAATGGTGTACTCAAAGAAGAAGTCTGCATTGAAAAACTAGTGGGTTTTGTTCTTGGTACTGATGAGATAAAGTTCTGCAAACTAAAGAAAGCTCTATATGGTTTGAAGCAGGCACCACGGGCATGGTACTCCCAGATGGACTCTTATCTCAAGAAGATGGAATTCAGAAGAGGAGGAGTATATCACAATCTATATGTGAAGAATTCTCCAGAATATCAATTCATGGTTCTTGTCTACATTGATGACATCATATTTGGTGGCAGCAGGCAGAAATCTGTGTATGAATTTTCCAATCATATGAAATCAGAATTTGAAATGTCTATGATTGGAGATCTCACATATTTCTTAGGACTGTAGGTGATTCAAAAGAAGGATTACACTTTCATTTCTCAAGAAAAATATGCAAGAGATCTGCTGAAGAAGTTTAATATGCAAGACTCCAAACCAATGTCAACTCTGATTGCTGTTGGAACCAAACTTGGAAAACATGAAGGTGGGACCTCTGTAGATCCCACCATGTACAGGAGGATCATTGGGAGCCTACTGTACCTGACAGCGACACAGCCAAATATTGTCTTTTCCACATGTCTTGCGGCCCGCTTTCAGAGTGATCCAAAGGAGGAACATATGACGATAGTAAAAATAATCATGAGGTGCATTCAATGTTCACATAACTTTGGGTTATATTTTGCTGCAGGTAGGGATAGTTAATTATCAGTGTTTTATGATGCTGACTGGGCTGGTGATGTAGTAGACAAAAATTCCACCAGTGGTGGAGCATTCTATATTGGAAATAAATGTGTTGGCTGGTTGAGAAAGAAACAAGAAAGTACTTCTCTTAGTACTGCTGAATCTAAGTATATATCTTCCACAAAGGCATGCACTCAATTGCTATGGATGAAGAAACAACTAAAAAATATTGGTGATGAGGTGGAGAAACCAATGGTAATTTACTATGATAACAAGAGCGCAATTGATCTTATGAAGAATCATGTTCAGCATTCTTGTACAAAACATATTGAAATCAGGTATCACTTTATCAAAGAAAAAGTTGAGCAAGGCTTGATTCGAATGGATCATGTGGGAACTGATGAGAAAGTGGATGATATACTAACCAAGCTGCTGTCAGTGGTGGTGTTTGAGAAGCATCGGTTGAACCTTGGTGTTCGGCCACCTCCCAGTGCATAAGGTGGTTACGAAAATCCCCTCTCCCCGATTATGATAACTGTTTTTATCTGTTTATGGATGTGATGCAGGTTTGTGGGGGAGATACTATCAAGGGAGAGTATGGTTTGATCTGAACATTGAAAAAAATTCCGGTCTTTGGGTTTATTGTCAATGGGGGAGAAAGGAATAAATTCAAGCATGTGCAGGCATGTAATGCTCCTGTGTTAGGATGAGAAGGATAAGAAGGAATACATCGGTCATGTAATGCTTCTTGGGCATCATTGAGAATTCCAAAACACTGGAACCCAATTCAAGATTCCTCTCTTTTTTTCTACACCGAGAATTGCTCACATAGACTTAGATTATTGGCTGAGTTGCTTCTTGTGTTTTTTGTTTGCACATGGATGGGGATCTATTGAATTTACTTTCTGATTTCCAACAAACCCAAAGGGGGAGATTTTTGGAACCATGGTCTTCTATGCATGAATTAGAGTATGGTTTGTGTTTGTTTTCAATCCTTAGTGGAAGTTCCAAATTTGTACCAGCAAATTGATCATACAGTTCAATCAGACAACAATATTGAAGGTGGCACCATTTCCCGGTGTTTGCCAAATTTTTGGGCTTGAAAATCGACAAATGGAGAAAAGTGTTTTTGGAAAAGCGGCTTGCGCGTTTTGTACTTGAAGGAGAAAAAAATTGTGCACCATATGTTTTTCAAGATCAAAACATGGAAAAATGGAAAAGGGATAATGGTCGCGCAAGTTTTGGTTTGGTCGCGCAATTGACCTGCGTGCCGAGAAAGGACTTGTGTGCCGATGCCTAGGAGGTTTGGAAACTTGCACGCAGGTTTTTCTTCATGATCAGAACTTCAAAATATGGCAAAGGAAAGTAGGTCGCGTAAGTATGGGTGTGTTCATGCAAGTGAGTAGCAAGAGAGAGGCTAGGGTGATTGGAGTTGTGCGCCTTGAGGACACTTGTGCGCCACCGCGCAGGGGGTCCAGTTTGCCTGTAAATAGAGAACCATCCCTCCTTATTTGGAACTAAGTTCAAGAATTAGAGATTTTTCGAGCTCTCAGCATGCAAGTGGTGAGTCGCGCAAGTGGTAGTTGGGTCGCGCAATTAGAGGTTGCGTGCCGGTTGTTGGTTGCACGACCAAGGCGGTTTGGGAGTTAAAGGTGCAAAGTCGCACAAGTTTGGAGTTGAAGGAGGCAGTGTCGCAAAAGTGTGTTGCTGTCACCTACGCGCCGATTTTGTACCGCGCAAGTGACTTGCACGTCGTTCTTGAAACTTGTGCGCCGGTCTTGGAGAAGCACGCCAGGTGAGGTTTTTGTACACCAATCCTTTTGGAGCTGCACGAAATCTGGAAGATTGCCCGATACCTTCGATGCAAAATGGGATTAATATACGAGTGAAAGTTGGACTTCAACATAGCATCTACATTCATCAGAGGATGCATTCTTTTGCAATGATGAAGAGACCTTCACGTCTATAAACTGAGTGTAACTTCACCAAGGGCAGTGACCCAGGGGGAGTCAACAGGAGTGACCCGAGGGAAGCAGTGAGCTATCCTTTAACCTTTGTAAAGGCAGTGAGCCTGGGACAGAGTGACTGTTCCCGAACCATTTTAATCCACAACTAGTGAAGATTAGTTGAATTTGGTACGACCAAAAACTTGTCGGCATATGATCCTTGGACGTAGCCCTTAGCGGTGAACCAAGTAAAAATTGTTGTGTCATATCTTTGCATGTGAATGTTTCATTGCTGATCATATTCATCATACAGGTTTAACTAGTTCCTACCAACTTGGGAACAAGATCCTTGTTTTTAAAAGAAAAATTTGACACCCTGATTCACCCCTCCCCTCTCAGGGTGTCCTGGGGTCCTACACCACGTGTGTTCCTCCTCGCACCTCATACTATCCCCAGATATAGTTTCTTGATATGTATACAATCATCATTAATTAATGTCATATGCATTAAATTTACCAAATATGACCATTAGAATAATCTTAAGAATTTGAAAAAGTATGGAAGGGTAAGCATCGGTAGACTGGTAATGGTAGCCTTCACAATGGTAGGCTTCAATAGTAGTGTGAGTCGGTAGCCTTCATTGGTAGCCTTCAGCGGTAACCTTCTCAATGGTATCTTTCAGTGGTAACCTTGCATCGGTGACCTTTGCATCAGTAACCTTTGCATTGGTGACCTTTTCATTTGTAACCTTTGCATAGGTTAACTTTGCATCGATGAAATTTTCAACGGTGACCTTTGCATCAGTGACCTTTTCATCGGTGACCTTTGCATCGGTGACCTTTGCATCAGTGACCTTTTCATCGGTGACCTTTGCATCAGTGACCTTTTCATCGGTGACCTTTGAATCAGTGACCTTTGCATCAGTGACCTTTTCATCGGTGACCTTTGCATCACTGAACTTTGCATCGGTGACCTTTGCATCGGTGACCTTAACTTAGATAAATTTTGTACTGTAAGATTAAACAATATAACAGTGAGATTAAAGATACATAGGTATCACTGGAACATGATTATCACATTTATTCTATAGTAGAAACATGATTATCACATAAATGAAACATGATTTGGGATTATCAAAACAAGTGAGTCCAACATATAAAAAATATTTAAATTACCATTATCCTCGTTTAATATAAAATCTATTAATATAAAATTAAGAATGTTTTTTACCCTGTTTTCTCCATTTTTTTGTGATATCAAAAAGAAATTAATTAAAAAAGTTTTAAAACACATTTAATATAGCATAGAAGTGTCAATAAATGTTTATGAATTTGTAAGATAGTAATGATTTTTTGTCTAGCGGTATAAATGGATAGAAATAATAAGAAACATGCAAGCACCAACATATTATACAATAGAATTTCATTAAAATAGATTTTTTAGTATAATAAACATTTGGATGAGAAATTTTAAAAGGTAGTATTGGATGAGGGTGAACACTCTTATTCAGATGATATTTCAGAAGTCTGAGAAGCTCAAACATCATTTAGCTCTACCATTAGTCCTCTAAAATTATTATTAAACATTTCATCCCACTATTTCATAAAAATATTTGAGTCCTATACCACTTTCAAATTTTCAACCATATTTAATTTCAAAAACTCATTAAATTTTTCTTCTAACTGAAGAGACTTTCATAGAATCTCACTTAAATGATTGAGAAGATGTTTAATACTAGAATCATCTGATTTTAGATTCTCAAAAAGGTCTCTTTTATTGTCTAGCAACACATTTAGAGGGGCACTATCACAATAATGATTATGAATCCAATCATTAAAAGAAAAAAATTGCAGTAATCAATTAAAATCTTCTTATTAAATTTTTATAAGTGTGAAGAGAAGAAGTAGAAGATCTTGATTGACTAGAGATACTCTTTATTGATTCAAACTGACTTCCCAAGTACTTATTTAAATCTCAAAAATCTATTTTTGATAATTATTATGATTTTAGCTTCCCAATATGATCTGTCATTTCTCTTTCAAAGGCATCAAACCCTCATCTGGAAATTAAATTTTCTTTGATATTTTGAATTGAACTTGTATTGATTCCAAGTCTTATCTTGGAACAGTTTATATTTTCAAATATTCTAAATATTTCTTAGTAGACTCTAGATCACTTTTCAATATTTAATTATCATCTTTAATATTGTTAAAGTTGGTAACTAATTCTTTAATTTGATCATTAATAGAATCAGTAGATTCTTCTTATTGATTTATTGATGGTTGTATTATTTCAAGAATTGATAAGAATTGACCTTTATCTTTCTCACTAGAAGATGAAGATACATTATCAAAAACCTTTGTCTTATAAGAAAAGGTAGAAGCAGCCTTGTTTAAATATTCTGCAGTAGTAGTAACTATTTGATTCTCAACTAATTCAGTAGTTTCAACCATGGATGGTTGAAATTGCTCGTTACCTTGATAATTCTCATCAATCTTTTCTTCCTCATGATCTTCTTGATCAAATTTATTCTCAGGTTGTAGTTATAAGATATTAGTTGATACTCTTAAAAACATTGGTTGGTCACCAGCATGAGTTGCGGAAACATCAGATTATGGGGCCTAAACTTCAGGTTCTTCTATTTATTTAGGTTGTGTGACAAGGGCCTCATAATTTGGTTATTATGACTTTTTATTCAAGATATTGATGAACATATGTTGAAATATATGGACCAGAGACATCATATCTAAGTCTTAGTTTAGTTATGTGAATGACATCCTCTATTCTAGATTCTCCAAATGTTCTCATGAATATGTATTGAACTAGTAGATTTCAAATTTCATTTCTCCCTCTAAGAATTAGCATCAGATCCCTATTGGTCATCAGCACCAATAGGTAATATTTTTCCTTTTATATTACCCTAAAATAAACCTAAATTTCCTAAATTTATAGCATTAAGAATATTAATATGATGACACCTAATGCATACCAGGATATCTCTAATATTATTATTTTTATACAAAATCAAAGAAACAATCCTTCTATACTAGAAAAAAGACATCATTGCCTCTATCTGACAACAATGATGCATATATCCTAGAATATGCCTACTGGAATTAAACATGATGTCAGTCATCATCAAAAACAATAAATACATATCAAGATAAATAATCTTCTCAAATTAATCAATTCTTAGAAGTATTTCTGACTAAATGAATTTGACCAAAACCTTCTTGTCAGCTTCATTATCCTTTATAAACATTTTTATAATCATAGTTGAGCCAAAAAGAAGACATAATATCTTCATATTTATGTTATTTTTTTCCAATGGATCAAAAATCAAAGTGAATAGCCTCTTCATGGGGACCCTGAAAGATCTTATCAATCTCAATAGAAGAAATAGAAAATTCCATATCATTTACCCTTGAAACGATGACATCCAATGTGTAGAAAAAACTGAACATGACATTTTCATAGAACTCTTTTACTTATCTATTGAACACATACTCTATATTCTCTTCATTGAAAATGAATTCTAACCCTTGAAATTATAAAGATTTATTCAAGAAAATATTTGATTGAAATATCCATTCAAGATCAACAACTTTCCTATGGAGAACTTTTCTAAAGGTTTATGTAGTGTGTTGAAACTTTTATTTTCTTGGTCCTCCTTCATCTATCCTCTTGTTCTTTGACATTACTAAAAATATGAAGGTTTTAGGTTTAGATTCTAGGGTTTTAAAGGAAAAAAATATATGGAATTCAAAAGGGTTTGAAAATGAGGGTGAAAGTGAGAGGGAGAGAAAGATATTTTTTGACAGTTTTGGGTAACATCGGTTTGTTTTATCGAGCTAAATACTCATAATAATCATTATTTATTTTTATTTTAAAAAGAATCACTTTAAGAAAATAATACTAAATTCTCGATTTATTAAACAACTAGTAAATTAAAAAAAATTGAACAAAATAAATAAAGTAATTAAGAAAAAATTAAATAAAAAAATTAATAAAAATTTATTTAAAATTAAATATACCTAACTCTCCTTTAATAAATTTAAAACTAGAAATGGGAAGTGGTTTGTTCATATATGTTTCCTACATTCCTTTTATTTATTTATAATATGAGGTATTATTAAAACTCTATTCATGATATGATAAGCTATGTTTAAAGCTTCTTCCCAAAATTAGGTAGGAAGACTACATTCATTTAACATAGTTCTCATCATTTCTTGAATAGTTCTATTTTTTCTTTCTACAATTCTATTTTGTTGAGGTGTTCTTGGTGAAGAGAATTTGTGTTTAATACCTATGTTTGAGAAAAAATAATTAAAATCTTAATTCTCAAATTATCCACCATGATCACTTCTTAATGAGATTATATTAAAATCTTTTTCATTTTGAACAATTTTACAAAATCTTTTAAAAACAAAGAGAACCTCACTTTTAATTTTAGAAAATAAACCCATGTAAATCTTGAAAGTTCTTCAACTAAAACAAAAACATATGATCTTTCATCCAAGCTTGGTCCGAAAAAATAAATTTGGATATGTTATAGTGTTTTAGATGTATAAAAATTTATTAATAGATTTGAAGGATGACTTGTGTTTCTTTCTAATTTGGAATGCAGCATAGAATCTCTCTTTATCAAATTTATGAGTATGAAAATCAAAAACTAGGTTTTTTAGACAATTTATATAAATTAAATACATTTTAGTGTCTAAGTATCCTATATCTGATCCAATATTCATTTTCCTCGGTATTTAAACAATTCACTTTTTGTTTACACAAGGAATTAAGATCCATTGTATAAAAATTTTAAGCTCCGGGTGCTCTAAATTTAATCAATTCATCTTTAAAAACAATGAAAGAATTATAATAAAAATCAGTATAAAATCCATCATCACAGAGTTGAGAGATACTTATCATATTGTGATTCAACCCTTAGATGTATAGAACTTCATTTATGAAAATTGATTTTGGATCTCCAACTGATCCAACTCCAAATATTTTTCATTTATCATTATCTCCAAAGGTAATTATTCCTCCATCTAGTTTTTCTAATGTATTAAAATTAGAAGAGTCTCCACTCATGTGTCTTGAGAATCCATTATCCATATACTATACAGTATTTTTGTTCTTGTGAACTTTTTTTTAAAATCATTTAAATAAAAGTTTGTTTTGGTACCCATATTTTCTTGGGTCAAGTTATGTCAGCAAGAAAAGTTCTAGGTAAACATATTTTCCTTATTTTTTTAAAAAAATTAGTGCATGATTCAAAAATATTTCTAGAAATAAAATCCTTTTTAATTCAACTAATCTAGGGATTTCTTAAATAGTGGTCGTTAGAGTAATGTCCCTTAATTCCACAATAAAAACAAGTAACTCTTGATATATTTCTATTTTTAGAACTAGGTACAAAGTAATTTATATATAATTTTGATTTTACACCATTGCTTCTTATTTTATATTTTTCCTTTTTGATAACATTTTTTCAAGAATATTACTTAAAGATTCTTCTTCTTTAGTTAATATTCTAGGAGCGTTTTTAAATGATTCTACTTCATCTTGTAATTATTTTATTTTATTTTCATGATTAGTTCAGTTTGAAGTGGATTTTAAATTTTTCTTTTAATTATTGATGTTTTTTCAAGCATGGAGCACTAAGAAGCTAATTTTTTGTTAAAGAACTTTCTAAATAAGAATTAGAAGAATAATAGGATTGTACCTAATCTTCTTCTGTATCCATAAATCACATATTTTCTTTTATATTTGTTGTATATTTTTATAAATCAAATTTAGAGGGACTAATGAAGTATTTAGACATACTCCAATTAGCCTTCATATCTTTCTTTCCTTTTCACTCATAATCTATTCTCATCTAATTTTTTATTTCTTTCTTCTCTATCTTTCTATTTTATTCCATCAACTGTGGGAAATAAAGACTAATATTTATCTTCTATTTACATTCATAGCATCATACTTATTTATATCATCTTCTATCTTTCTTGAATGTCTTCTTGAAGCCTCTCTTTTTCTAATAAAATTTGATGAATATTCTAGATAACTGATCCATTTACATTTCAAAATATGAACATTCTAAATCATCTATAGCATCTTATTTTTATTTATCTTCATGCTTCTTAGAAATAACTTTAAGGGAATTATTTTCCAATTTTATCATTTTGTGTTTTTCAGCTTCATCTGGAGTTTCTGCCTCATACATCCCCAAGGTTTTGATTAATTCTTTCATTGTAAAATCTTTAACTGGCATTCATTTTCAAATAGTAGTGTATATTCCATTCCACTTAGAGGGTGAAACTCTAAGAACTTTCAACGCCTGGTTATATTGTGAAATTAAATTTCCTAAGGCAGTGATACCATTGGTTATCTCTGCCAATATCTCATTCATCTGGATGATACTTTCACCATCATACATTCAAAAAGTATGAAATTCTATCTTTTCAGTAGTGTACCTTAATCGTCTGACATTTTTTTTCCCTCATAGGAAATACCACTAGTTTTTCATATTTCATAGGTACTTGAACATTGAGATACTCAGTTGAATTCATCTGGACCAAGTTCGCATATAATAGCATTCATTTCTCTTGAATTGATATCGTACTCAGCTTCTTTGGTGGCATCCTGTATTTCTGGTTTTTTAGGGATTACATACAGAGTGAAAATATTCATGTATAATTTGAATCCAAGATTCTTCAAATAATTAATCATGTGAGCTTTTAATAATTCAAAATTATCACCATTAAAGGAGCACGGTGTTAGTTCAGGATGTCTATGACGAAGACACAACATGGGGGTAAATTGTGTCCTTTTAAAAATATTGACAACATTAAAATTTCCCTCCTAAAATGAATAAATCATTTCCTTCTCTCTTGAAGTTGAGCGAGCAGCAGAAATAAAAAAAGGAAAAGAACACAAGGATGTATAGTGGTTTGGGGCACAGAAATACCCTTGTCCACTCCACCAATGATCAACTCCATGAACATGATGATTTTCACTAGTAGGTCCTCTTATCATAAGACTGTACAAAATTGAGTATAGGTAGTTAACACATTACAAGTATTTTACAGGGCCTTTTGGTTCTTTTACAAGGAATCGAAATATCCACAGCTTAGTCCAAAAAGCTGAAACTCCACCACGACTGAGTTCGAACAGTCGATACTCAAAAAGAAAATATATGAGATGAATTTTTTCATGAAATAGGTTTATCTCGTAGTTTCAATAGAAACTGGCAGATGTAGATGATCTTAAATATAGCACAACATCATTAGCAAAATAATCTTCAATGTTGATCAGGCTTCTTCTTCTTCAAATAGCAGCAAAAAGAGTAGACAATGATTATTTAGGCTTCCTTTATCTTTACACTGTGAGATAATATGAATGTATAGAGAATGATTTCTCTCTTCAAAAGCGTCGAGCTTTTGTATGAATATTTTTAGCACCTTTTTTAACAGATTATTCACGTCTCCTCTTTTCTTCGTTGTGTGTTTTCATTTCCTACTAGAGAGAGAGATATATAGAGAAAAAATATCTAACTATTGTAATGGCATTCCTCTTTCTTAGGACACTCAAAATCAATAGAATTAATAGCCTTTATAAATATCCCCAATAATATCATATCATCATTGTCTCTTTATTCCCCTAGAATAAATCTCTAATAAATCCATTCAAAATAATTTGAATAAATCCTCCAATAATATCTCCATAATAATAGCATCGTTGAATAATTTAAAACTCCTGTTTAAATCCATTCAAACCAATTTAAATATAGTCAAAACAGTTCCGGAAAAATAGCCTCACAATAAATCAAGAATATTTGAAATCAAATCATTCAAATATATTCATAACATCCCTTATAAATAGGAATGATTTAATTCGTTCCATACGAGCCTTTGAATCAGTCATAAAACAACTTTATAGTGATCTTTAATAATGAGAAGACCGTTGCAGAAATCATGTAAAATATCACATATTTAAAATAGTGTCGTTGAAAATTCAAATGTAAGTTCATTCATGTAACGAAAAAATACCAAATGTAGGGTTCAACTACGTAACATATGGTTCTTTAGCCATACTTTCATCTACACGTAACGTAGGGATTATGATTCATACGTTCATCCATGTCAGCATAAAATCCCGAACGTAACGTTGATTAAACATACGTCCATATTTCCCAAATGTAGGATTGAAAATAGTAAATCCAGACTCCAACATAGGGTTTCTGATCCATAAATGATTTTCTTAGCATAGTGTAGGGTTGATTCCTTACATTACGTTTATCAACGTAGGGTATGAACAGTGTTTCCAGAAAAATGTAAACAACTTAATGTCATATTTCATTGAATTTTTTAATCCATTTAACACATCTGATTCAGCATCAGTCCCACAATACTTATTTTTAGAAAATATCAATATCCTTCAAATGGTTTAATAACCGAATCAATCGGACTTCAAAATCTCTCATTATCTTCGAAACACTGAAGCAATTACATTCTGGAAAACTACATCTAGAAAACTGAATTCCCAATCTTTGGTGAATTTATTGACCATTCAAACGACTTTATTAGCCTTGTATATAAAATAATGAAATAAATATAAACTTATCATCTTTCTATCTCCCCATGTTCTGAGTGATTCTAACATCTGTAGAAGTTGTAGAAAAATAAATACTATTGGTTTTCAAATTTGTTCATTGTACAGTTGAAAAACTACTTTAGAAACTTCTGTGATTTTTTAGAGTATCAAAACAACCTTTTTATACTTCCACATAAACTAATCAAGTTTAGATAATTCCATTATATATCCAACGGTATAATGTTCCTAAAAAACCATTCATTATAGCTTGATATATCATCATAATTCTTAATTGACTTAAAGTTGAAAATTGCAATATCATTTGAACAGCTTGTAACAGCTTCAGTGAATTTTTGCACTATCAAAACAATTGAATTGGCCTTCGACATAAATAGATGAAATGAAGATAATATTCTCATATTCCCAACAAAATAAAAACCATTATAATCCAATCACTATTTCTTCAGATATAAAATAAATACTTTGATGTAATAAATATGAAACAATTAAAAAAATTATTAGAAAACAAATATTGAAGGGTTTAAGTAATTATCAAAACTAAATCAAAATAACAATGACAAGGATCCACTCAGTAATCTCCCCCTTTTTGATAATTATAAAACCCTAACTAACTACCAAATTTTCACCTCCTTTTCGTAAGGATCAAAAAGATATGATCTGGATTAAATTAAATAATACAATACATTTACCTTATTTTTTATATAGAATTGGAATTTCAAATTTAAGTAAAAATCAATAAATAAATAAATAATAAAATTTGAAAAACTAAATTTTGTTCTCCTTTTTTTAAAAATATTAATTTTTAACTTATTTAAAATTAACAAATAATTTTTTTAACATATTTAAAATTTTAAAATAATATTTTTTAAGCATATAAAATGTGAAAAATATTTTTTTTAAGTATTTAAAAATTAAAAAAAAATTAATAAATTTTTAAGAATTTTAATTTTAAAAAATAATTTTTTTTAAGAAACAAAAATATTTAAAATTTTAAAATATTTAAATTTTGAAATATATTTATTTTTTAATAAAAAGATGAGTTATATCAAAATATATTCTAAATACATACATCAATATAAATTTCCCCTAAATTCATGCTGCCTTTAAAACGATAAAAAGAGATAATTAAGGAGCTATAAATATATATATAATATTTTTAAATGAATAACAAAAATTTGCAATGAATGTATTAAACCATTTAATTAATTCCATAATAATGAAAATTTAAACACATGCTAAATATTTAAAACAACTCCCCCTAAAACCAAGAATAAATATTTATAATATTCAATGAATTTAAATAAATGATTTTCAAGGAATGTAAATAAAATAATTTTATTTATTTAAAAAAATAAAATAAAATAATAAGAATAATAAAGGATTTTAAAATAGATTAATTAAAATAATTTCAAAGAATTTAATTAAAAAATATTTTCAATAAATTTAATTAAAATATTTTTCAAAGAATTTAATTAAAATAATTTTCAATATATTTATTTAAAAAATTTCATAGAATCTAAATAAATAAATTTTACATATGTCATAAATGACAAAAATAATAATAATATAATAATATAATAATGTATCACAAAAATCAAGAGATTAATTTATCACATGAAATTAATTTATATAGTCAAACATTAAAGACATGCTTGCATGCAAGATAAATAAATTCTTAATAAATTTTTTGAAGGTCATTGATGAAGAAAATAAATCAACGAATTAATTCATTTGATAAAATAATAGTGTGAAAATATTTAATTTTTTAATCATGAGAATAATAATTAAATATAGAGGTATAAAAGATAAAATATTTAAAAAAAATTCCCTGTATAAAACATTTAGTGCATTTAATTTGAATATGAAAATTGAAAACAAAATACTTCCTAGATTAGTCGTTCCAGCTCTAATGAAGTTTCTATTTAATAGAATAAGAAATAAGAATATAATAAATTCTCATACTTTTCAAGCATCCACTTGATGATATAACAATGATGTTCAGTGGCACATACCAGCATTGCATCAAACTCAAGTGCCTTTTGGTACCCATATACTTTTGGGTACGGTAGTGTCAGCAATTAATGATTTTGGTAACCAAATATGTTTATATTGATCAACAATGTTATAATTAAATATAGATAATGTTTTTGAATAATGAACATGATTGACACCACAAAATTAAGGTTTTCTAAAATAATAGTCATTAGCATAATTTCCATTAATACAACAATAAAAACATTTAACAGTAGAAGTGCTTTTACTATTTGAACCAGGAACAAAATAATTCTTATATAATTTTGGCTCTTCTCCATTACTACCAAGACTGAGTTTTCCTTTATGAATTTTATTTTTACCAATAATTTGATTCAAATAATTCTCTCCCTTAATAAGAATACTTGAAGCTTTATTTAAATTATCAACTTCATTCAATAATTCTTTGATTTTAGTTTCATGTATATCACAAGAAATTTTGGAGGAATTTGATCTTAAATCAGCAATTTGTTTTGACAAACTTTCATTATCAATTGAAATAGCATCATAAGATTTTATATGATTTTCATTTTCATTCTTTAAAGAATAAAATTTATCTTGAAGAATAAAACAAATATTATTAAGATCATCATAAGAAAAACTTTCATAATTAGAACTTTCAGAGTAAGAAGATTGTACCTCATCACCATGAGCCATAAGACATAAATTAACCTTTTTATTTTCTTGCTCAGCTTCTAAGTTTGTAGTATATTCATCATTTGAATATTCATATGCATTACTATTAGCCCTCATGACTTTCTTTCCTTTTCGTTTATATTTATATTTCCTTTGAGATTTAATCAAGGGGTAGTCGGGTCTCAAATGGACTTTCTTTTTACACTCGTAACATCTGAATTCTTTCTCTTTATTCAACTTCAACTTATATTTTCTCCTTTTATACAGCTTGCCAAAAAAATTGAAGATGTGGTAGCTCATCATTTGAATATGAATGGATAGAATCTAAATCAGAAAAGTCATCCATCAAAACATTAAGTATAGTTGTTTCCTTTTTGATAGAAATATGATTTTCAACTTCTACTTGCATCTCTGTTTCATACATCATCAAGGTTCCAATCAATTATTTCATCTTTAATTATTTAACTGGCGTGGATTTTTGAATAGTATCTACTATTCCATTCCACTTATAAGGTAAACCTCTAAGTACCTTTAATGCTTGATCTGGTTCTAGAATTTGAGTTCCCAAGGCAGTAATATCATTAACAGCTTTTGTTAATCTTCCATTCATCTGAGTGATGCTCTCATATTTCTGCATCTTGAATGTGTCAAATTTAAGTTTTACAGTATTGAACCTTAGTTTTCTAACGTTTTCAGTTCCTTTATATGAAACTGCAATAGTCCACCACATCTCATAGGTCATAGCACATTGAGAAACACGGTTAAATTCATCATGACCAAGACCTTATATAATTTCATTCATGGATTTTTAATTAATATCATACTTAGTTTCCTTAGCAGCGTCCCACTTTTCTGGTTCTCGAGGGATTTCATAAGGTTTTAAAATCTTCATATAAACTTTGAAACCAAGATTATTCAAATATATAGTCATGTGAGCTTTCAAACATCTATAATTATCGCCATTAAAATAAGAAGCATGAATCATCGACATACCTTCTCTGAAATTTTCCATTGAGATTTTTCTTCGTCGAAATCTTTAACTCGGGCTTGTTAGATAAAAAATAAATCTGTATAGCCCTGCCTTTGATACCAATTGTTAGGTTGGGATTTCTATGAAGAATACACAAGAGGGGGGGTGAATTGTGTCCTTTTAAAAATCTTGGCAATATTAAAATGTCCCTCTTGAAATGAAGTGATCCTTTCCTTTTCTCTTAAAGTTTAGTGAGTAGTGGAAATAAATAAAGGAAAAGAACACAAGGATGTATAGTGGTTTAGAGAAAAAAAATACCCTAGTCCACTCCACCAATTCTCTACTCCACGAGCATGATGATTTTCACTAGTAGGTCATCTTATCATAAGACTATCCACAACTGAGTATAGGAAGTTGACACCTTTCAAGGATTTTACAGGGCCTTCTGGTTCTTTTATAAGGAACCAAAATATCCATAGCTTAGTCCAAGAAGCTGACACTCCACCACGACTGATTCTAAGCAGCCAATACTTAAAAAAATAGATGAGATGAAGTTTGTTGTGAAATAGGTTTAGCTCACAATTTCAATAGAAACTGGAAGATGTAGATGATCTTTAATATAGCACAACATCAGTAGAAAAATAATATTCAATGTAGAGCAAGATTATTCTTCTTCAAATAGCATAAAAAATAGTAGATAATGATTATTCAATCTTCCTTCATCTTTACAGTGTGAGATAATATGAATTTACAAAGAATAATTTCTCTCTTCAAAATCATCAAGCTTTTGTATGAATATTTTCAGCACCTTTTTTAACAGAGTATCCACATATCCTCTTTTCTTCATTGTGTATTTTCTTTTCCTATCAGAGAGAGATATATATATAGAGAATAAATATCCAACTGTTGTAATAGCATTCCTCTTTCTTAGGATACTCAAAATAAATATAATTAATAGCCTTCATAAATATCCCCAAGAATAGTATAGCATCATTGTCTCTTTATTCCTCTAGAATAAATCTCTAATAAATGTATTCAAAATAATTTGAATAAATCCTCTAATAATATCTCTATAATAATAGCATTGTTCAATAATTTAAAACTCCCATTTAAATCCATTAAAACCACTTTAAATATATTTGAAACAATTCCTGAAAAATAGCCTCACAATAAATCATGAATATTTGAAATCAAATCATTCAAAGAGATTCATAATGTCTCTTATAAATAGGATTTATTTAATACGTTCCATTTGAGCCTTTGCATCGATCATAAAATAGCTTTATAAAAATCTTTAATAATGAGAAGAACATTGCAGAAATCACATAAAATGTCATGGATTTAAAACAGCTTCATTGAAAAGTCAAACGTAGGGTTCCTTCATGCAATGAAAAAATATCAAACGTAGGTTTCAACTATGTAATGTTTGGTTCTTTATCCATACTTGTATCTGCATGTAACGTAGGGATAATGATCCATACGTTCATCCTTGTTAGCATAAAATCCTGAATGTAACATTGATTAACCATATGTTCATCTTTCCCGAACATAGTGTTGCAAACAGGAAATCCAGACTCCAACGTAGGGTTGCTGATTCATATGTGATTTGCTCAGTGTAGCATAGGGTTGATTCCTTATGTTACATTATCTATCCAATGATATAATGCACCTGAAAAACCTTTCATTGTAGCTTGATAAATCATCATAATTCTGAATTTAATTTAAGTTGAAAACTGCAATATCATTTGAAAAGTTTGTAACAACTTTAACAATTGAATTGGATTTCGACATAAATATATGAAAAGAAGATAATATTCTCATTTTTCTAATGGAATAAAAACAATTATAATCCAATCAATATTTATTCATATATAAAAAAATACTTTGACGTAATAAAACTAAAACACTTAAAAAATTTATTAGAAAACAAATATTAACGGGTTGAAATAATTATCAAAACGAAATCAAAATGACAATGACAAGGATCCATTCAACACACGGATCATTGAAATACCTTCTTTTAGTTCTGTCATTGAAATATATATATATTTAGACCTTTTACTTTGATATTTCTAGAGCTTATCTACTTTCTTTAAAAAACACTCTTTTGATACCAATTATTAGGTTAGAATAATACAAAGATACAAAAGAGGGGGGTGAATTGTGTCTCATTAATAATCTATACAAATTCAAAATTTTATCCTTATTCATTATTTATGCAGATATGAAGTGTTCTCTTCTTTAAGTAAGTTGAGTAGTAGAAAAATAGAGAAAAATAAAATGACAATTTTTATAGTAGTTTAGGACACAAAGATCCCCTAGTCTACTCCGTCAACACTCTCTCAGCAATCTTGGTGATTTTCACTAGAAAAGTCCTATTATCACAAGACTTTAACAACTGAGTATAGACAGTTAACACCTTTACAATAATTCTTTTACAGGGACTTCTAGTTATTTTATGGGAAATTGAAAATCCATAGCTTAATCTAAGAAACCGATACTCCACCACAACTGATTTCGAGCAGCTAAAACTCTAATAAATCAACAGATATTGATTTGATTGAGAAAACATATTCTGGTTCACAATCACAGTAGTAACTGATAGAAAAAAGGATCTTCTCCTTCATAGATAAATTTCTCCAAGAAAGGATAGATTCAAAGAGATCCTGGTTTCAAATAATCTTCAATTCAAATAGAAATATAAAAATAGCATCAGTAATAGTTAATCATAATTTCACACAACACAAGATTGAAACATGTATGTCTCCAAAGTGTATCTCTTTCAGAACAACAGATATGTTCGATATTTTTTCTTTTACAGTAGTTCTATATTCAGAAAGATATATCATAGATATAAATCAAAAATACTCTTGGTATTTAACAAGATACACTTGGCTTCCATTTGGTCTTAATTGATCCAAGAATATTTCTTGAAGAATCACGATCATTTAAAATAACATTCACAGAGAGCTGTAACTTCCCTTAGAAATAGGAATAATTTAATTTGTTGAATAAAATCCTTTTAATTAGTCATAAAATAGCTTAAAATAGATATTTACTTTTAGTGATACAGTTGCAGAAAATGCAGAAAATATATTAAATTTAAAACTCCATCTTTGACCAAGTTAAACATAGGGTTCTTTCACGTAGCAACAAACTCCAAAAGTATGGTTGATAATGTATGGTTGTTTACAAAAGTAGGGTTGATGAACCAAATGTTTGCCCCTAAAATTTAGGGTTTCTTCCAAACTTTAGTTTTCTAATCCATACTTTTCCAACAGTTTAGCGTTCATGATCTATATGTTTTATTCCAAACAGAGAGTTCCCAAACCATACGTTACAAATGTAGGATATGAATAGTGTAAGGACCCGACCCCAGCTACCCGAAGCTGGTTCCTTCTTTAATATCATTGGAATATAAACAATTAATATTCATCTCGAAGGACCAAGTAGTTTAGTATCATTGAAAACAAGATACATACATAAGTTCATCATTACAACTTGAAACGAAAAACTACATACAAATTTCTTAAACAACATCTATAACTCTGAGGTTATTTTATCAAATCATTCATAATAAAATTATTCATGTCCTGAGAAAATAAAACATAAGAAATTGGTGATCTTAAACACTCAGAAAGGGTAATCAATACATCAAAAGATAGCATAACATAAACATTAGGCATGTTGAATAACTAAAAAAATATGCCTTTAACAAAAACGTGAACACATTACGGTGGGAATAAGAGCTGAATAAATAATTCCATAATCATGGGTATTCTACTAGTCGAATAACCACATGAACCATCAATACTATTTTCAAAATTAGGTAATGCATAATTTGTGATATCATAACCTTACCGTCAAGGCCTCGTGCCAAGACCATAAATAATAATTTTGTCAAGGCCTTGTGCCAAGATCGTAGTTTGTCTCATGAGACCAACCGATGAACTGAGGGGCTATATAGGTACCCAATCGACACTTAATTTGTCCAATTCATTCCTCATATTATTTGGGATAACCATAAACAACATATACATTCATATTGAAACTAATATATGAAATGTAAATAACTTTCCCCAAACATTAAGCATAAATACTAACCATTCAGAGTAAAATTGTGAATGGTTTTAAGATAGAACATCCATAGATAAAATAATCATAATCCATTAAATTAAATATGGTAGATGATACCATGAAATATTAATCTCAATAGTACACAAGAATCAATAAGAGTGTTGAAATAGATGAACATATTATTATAAAATCTTTGAGTAATTCTTGAGATAAATACTCTTTTACTTTGAAAAAAAAGAGTTCTTTTGGAAAAAATTTTTTATAAAACCAGAATTAAATTAAGATATTATTTTAATAATAAAATTAGTGATTTTATAAATATAATGTTTTCCAAAAATATATTATAGAGTGCCCTTAAAAATAGGTAAGAATTTGAGAAATTACCTTGAATCGGGCATGTATTTTGAAAACAATTTTGAAAGTTCCTTTTAAAATGTATAAATATCCATAAAATAAGGAAGGATTATAGTTGGTGAACATATATAGAAAAATCACACATAATTTATGATGAGTATATAATAATACATAATAATTTCATTGAGGTAATTTGATATTGAAAGTAACCTGAATGAAAATGGAGGTTCGGGTGGAAAATCCTTACCTTAAGTCCAAATGTGTTATACTCTTAAGCATAAGGTCCTAAAATATTAAATTATACTTATTAACAACTTAATTTATAACCTATTATTCATGTATTTAATTTATCATAATTTTATTATGTTCATTATTTCATTATTGATAAGTTATAAGATTGAATTTCGTCGTTCCGGAGTGTTCGTTTCCTTGGTTTTCATAATCGGTTCACTTGTTTTTAAGTAATGTATTTCATGTGGAAAGGATGTAAATTTCTAGAATTTAATTTACATATTATTTATGAACATCCATAGGTTTTAATGGTCATTTATATCATTTTGTTACATGGCATGAGGATGAATCATTAGCTGAAATATTAATGACATTCACTTAGATTATTTTAGCAGTATTTTGATTATTGAAAACTAGTTTGGTAATATGGTTTAATATTATGTAAAAATATTGGTTCCTAAATAATAAGTAGGTTATAATACATATATTATATTCTTCTTCAATCATCAAAAACATTTCATGACCAGAATTGAAGATGGTGATAGAAATTGAAAACCTGTCTTCCTTGAATGTGATAAATTAGCACAGTTCGAGTGGTGTTTTCATTTATAGTATAAAAGAATGAGAAAGGGGAGATGATGATGAATTATTACATTATCACAAAAAAAAATTCCAGTACATTTAAGGTACTGGATTTATAATAACATTTGGATGAAAGGAGTAGAGGAAAGAAAAAGAAATTAAAAACTAGTTTGGTCATATGATTTAATATTATGTACAAATACTGGTTCCTAAATAATAAGTAGGTTATAATAAATATATTATATTCTGGTTCAATCATCAAAAACATTTCATGACCAGAATTGAATATGGTGATAGAAATTGAAAACCCATCTTCCTTGAATGTGATAAATTAACACATTTCGAGTGGTGTTTTCATTTATAGTATAAAAGAATGGGAAAGGAGAGATGATGATGAATTATTACATTATCACAAAGAAAATTCCAGTACATTTAAGGTACTGGATTTATAATAACATTTGGATGAAAGGAGTAGAGGAAAGAAAAATAAAATAAAGGAACTTTAAAATAAAATAAAAGTTGAGAGATCCCTTACGAAAATTCGGCAGCCTAACGGTGTCGCTTAAAATTTCATAAAATATTTTGATGATAGAAAAAGGGTATCTCATAATTAATACATAATATGGAAATTAATGGGGATATTTAATGAAATATCCCAACATAATCCAATTTAAATTAAATGATAATAACATAATATGAGTACTTGAAAAAGAGAGATATTTTGAGATTAAATTCTGCAACATAACAGCTATGCAACATGGTTTTAGAAAACATTAAAAAGAGAGGGGAAAGGGGTTAAACATTCATAAAAGACTCATAAAATAGTAGAACTATAGAATAATATGGAAATAATAACATGGTATGAAAACTTGAAATACATACCACATAAAAGAGAACTTGAATGGAAAATAAGAGTTGAGAATTCTTTTACCTTGTAGAGTAACTCCTAAGAGTTGATGGTTGGGACCTTGGGGGCTTGAAGACACATTGGGAGGAATACTAGGGAGGTAAAAATACCATATCTTCAAGGATTATTCTTTTGGAATGAAATAAAACAAAGTAATTAATGGGTATCTATAGTAAATGAGATGGAGTTTTTTATTAATTTAAAAGGACACCTCATTAGTGGTTTTTGTAAAACCATGGGCTTTCCCGTGATATTTGCCTATGGTATTAACCACTTGGGAAAAATAATATCATATTTTACTGTAAAAAAGTCAAACATCATTTTATTTTAATTATTACATCATTATGATGTCATTAAACATACCGAGAACTCAAAACTGTATTTTTACTATTCACAAAAAATTCAAGTATTTTAAAAAAATCCCAAAAATTCACCCCAACCATTTTTCCTCATGTAGAATTAAAAAATGAAATCCATTTTTTGAAATTAATTTTTGAAGTAATTTTAATTTAATTTTTAAATAAAATCATAATTTATTCTAAAAAAACAACTTTAAAACTATGACTCGTTCTATAACACATTGAGAAATTAATCAAGATCCCATAAAATTAGCTTATAACCATAAGACAATAAAGTAAAAATTTATGATTAAATTTTATGAAAATAAATTTCCATTTTAAATTATTAAATTAATCATAAAATTGTAAATAAAATATTTTTGACCTACAAAAATACCAATACTTATACCATGACTGTTTCTTCACTTTTAAGATTTCTAAATTGTATTTATACATTCATGGGTGAAGTTTATATTTCTTTGGTCAATTTACTATCCATTACTATTCATAAGGGTATGTTAATATTCCTAAGGGTATGTTTCTATTCATCAAAAATTAAGGTTGTCTTATCAAACTCCAAATGAATTACTAATTGCAACTCTATATGACCATTTTTCAAAATTAAAAACATAGAAGAGGAAAAGTTGTGTTTAATGAGTTAATTATAAAATGTGTTGTTCTGTAGGGACTCAGTTTTTCTTGCATTCAATATTTATTTTCAAAACCTTGGGGTGTTACATTCTCCCCTCCTTACAAAAATTTTATCCTCAAAATTCACAGAATGTTACCTCACAAATAGATTTGGTTTTGTCTTTAACATAAGATCCTCCTTCTCCCATATTGCCTCTTTAGTTTTATGATTTCTCCAAATTATCTTTACAATATGAGTCATACAATTACTCAACACTTGTTATTTAGTTTCTAGAATCTGGATAGGCTCTCTACAGTAATATAGGTCAGGTTCTAACTCTATACCTTCAGAAGTGAGGACATGTGTTGGTTCTGGCATGTACTTTCTCAGCAATGAGAAATTGAACACATTGTGTACTTTAGACAGGATAGGTGGCATAGCCAAACGATATTAAACAACTCCATTTCTATCTATAATTTCAAAAGGCCCAATGTACCTAGGGCTTAGTTTCCCTTTATTTTGGAATCTTATAACGCCCTTCCATAGAGATACTTTAAAGAAAATGTGGTCTTCCCCTTGAAATTTCAGATCCTTCCTTCAATTATCAGCATACCCGTTTTTTCTGCTTTTATTTTCTTTGATATGACCTTGAATAGTCTTTACCTTCACTATTGTTTCCTCTATAAGATCTAGGTGCACAAGATTCCTTTCTCCAACTTCATCCCAACAAGTTGGTGTACCACATCTCTTCCCATACAATGCTTCACATGGTTCCATTTTAATACTTGAATAGAAACTATTATTGTAGTAAAACTCTACTAAAGTTATATATTGATCCCACATACCTTGGAATTTAAGTGAACATGATCTCAACATGTCCTCTAAGGTTTTGATCATCCTCTCTGATTTCCCGTCAGTTTGTGGGTGGTAAGCTATACTCAATCGAAGTTCAGTATCCAAATATTTTTTAATACTTTTCTAGAATTTCTATGTAAACTGTGGGTCATGATTAGAAACAATTAATAGAGGTTCCCCATGAATTCTCACAACTTCATTGATATAGAGTTGTGCTAATTTCTCCAGTGGAAAATCCTACCTTATAACGAGGAAATGTGCATATTTTTTAAGTCGATCCATAATTACCCATAATGCATCATTCTTCCTTGGATTTTTGGGTAATCCAGTGACAAAATCCATGGTGATTTCATCCCATTTCCATGTAGGAATAAGTATAGGTTTCATGACTTCTTATGGATTTTGCCTTTCAACCTTCACTTATTGACATACTAAACATATTGATACATAATCTACAATTTCCCTCTTCATGTTATCCCACCAGAAATGTTCCTTTAGATCTCTATACATCTTAGTGCTACCAGGATTAATGTAGAAATTCTAACTATAGGAATCATCCAATAACTCCCTTTTTAGCTCGGTTACATCTGAAACACAAACCCTCTTCCCAAATTTCAGAACACCATCTTCACACAAAATGTTATCCATCTTACCATCTTTCACAACATTAATTTTATATTTAAGGTTCTCATGATCAGGATGAGAACTTTTAATCCTTTCTAATAAATATGGTTGGTCAACCAAATGAAAAAGTAGTTATGTTTTTCCTTCTTTTATAATTCCTATATCTATCCTCACTAGATCCATGTAAAAAGGATCCTTGTCAATCCTCATTTTTTTGATAACTCCATGATCCTTTTTTATCAAAGAATCAACTACCTTATATGCCTTTCCTGGGTGGTAGTGTATAGTACAATCATAATCCTTGAGTAGTTTTATCCATCGATGTTTCCTCATGTTGATTTCTTTCTGTGAGAAGATATACTTCAGGATCTTATGATCAGTATATATCTCACATTTTTCACTATAGAGATAATGTATCCGTATCTTCAAAGAAAATATTACCACTACTAACTCAATATTGTGAGTGGGATAGTTTTGTTCATGAATTTTTAACTTCCTTGATATGTAGGAAATAACTCTATCATTCTGCATAAGGACACAAAAAAGTCCTTTCTTTGATGCATTGCTATAGATCACAAACCCATCATTCCTAGATGGTAGGTTTAGGATCAGAGCATTCACTAATCTCCTATTCAATTCCTTAAAACAGTTCCCACATTATTTTTTCTATACAAACTTAACCTCTTTACATGTAAGCTTAGTTGTTGGGTTGGCCAAACGGGTGAAGTTCTAAATAAAACACTGATAATAACCTGCTAAACCAATAAAACTACGTTCCTAAGTTATGCTCATTCGAGTAGGCCATTCTTGCACAGCCTTTTTCTTAGTAGGATCAACAGATATTCCATCTTTAGAGACAATATGGCCTAGAAAAGAAACTGATTGAAGCCAAAATTCACACTTTCTAAACATCACATATAATTCATTTCTTCTAAGAGTCTTTACAATGCTGCGCATGTGATTTTCATGATCTTCATAGATTTTGGAGTATTCCAAGATATCATCAATAAATACCACCAAAAAGTCATCAAGATATTCCTTGAAAACTCTATTCATTAAATCCATGAAAACAGAGGGTGCATTAGTTAGTCCAAAAGGTATTACTGTAAACTCGTAATGCCCATACCTAGTTCGAAATACTATTTTTTGAATGTATTCAAGTCTCAAAAGCAACTGATGATATCCATATCAAAGTTTAATATTTGAAAAATATTTAGATCCATGAAGTTGATCAAATAAATAATCAATATGTGGTAGGTGATACTTTTTCTTTATTGTTATAGCATTGATCTCCCTGTAGTCAATGAATAAACTCATAGATCCATCTTCCTTTTTAACAAAAAGAATAGGGGATCCCCATGGAGAAACACTAGGGCGAATAAATCCATTATCACTCAATTCATTTAGTTTTTTATTCAGTTCCACTAATTCCATAGTGTCCATTCTATAAGGGTTCTTTGATATGGGCCTTGAACCAAGAATTAAGTCAACGAAAAATGAGGGCAAGAACAAAATTGATTTTGGAAGATTCTCATATGCAGAATTACTAGCAAGATACAAGTGTGGTTTATATGGGGTTGGAAAAATCTTAAGTAATCAAAGACCCGTTTGTATGGGAAAGAGTGGAATTGGCTGTGAATCTGAGACATCAACTTCTGGAAGTAAAGAGAGCCAAAATAAAGACAAGATGAATGTTGGACATGCTGAAACATTACCTGAAATGTTGAAAAAGAAACCCTTAATCCAAACTAAAATAAGAACTGAAAATTATCCTCAAACTTTCAAAAATGACAGGCAGTTCAACTATTCTACCAAGGAAGAAGGCATGTGGAGAAATTCAAGTGAAAAGACATTTCCTCTCATGAAGTGTCAGTTCTATGGTTATCTAGGCCACACCATGTCATACTGTGAAGAGGCAAGGAGCTACTTTAATGGGGAAGATCTGGGAAGTCAACAAAGGAGACCGATTTCATATCCTCCATATTATAGAAGAAATAGATTCTATGGTTACTATTTTAATTGTTCTAACTTTGGCCATAAAGCTATGTATTACAGGAAGAGGTACGACAGGGGAAATTCATACAGCACTCAAAGACGGGACAGTTTTCATCCTCCTGATGGTGTTGTTATCACAAACAGTTTTTCCCCTATGGAAGAAGATTATGGGTATGAAGAATTAGATTATGTGGAAGAAATTATCAAAAGTACATCAGTATCCTATACTCAATCCAATATCTCATGGAAATAAAAGAAGAAGATCGAGAAATCCAATCTTGCAGAAGTAACCCTCAAAGCTACAAAGAGCAGCAGTACCTGGATCCTTGATAGTGGATGCTCTTCCCATATAATGGGAAATGATGACCTTTTGAAGAACATTGAAAAGAAGGTTTATGGAACAGTACGGTTTGGTAATGATGGTGCTTTGAAGATTAAAGGTAGTGGGAATACTGCCCTCACCAACAGAGAGCTGAAGAAGACTGAAGTTCTTTATGTGGATGGTCTATGCCACAATCTCCTCAGTGTAAGTCAACTCTGTGACTCGGGGCTCATAGTAACCTTCAATCAAAAAGGCTGCACTATAAAAGGAAAAACAGGGAATTATCTTATAAAAGGCTGTAGAATTGATGGAAACTTATATCAGGTTGACAGTAAAGTGAACTCCTACTATTTGTCTATTGAAGAAGAAAACAACTTGTGGCATCGAAGGTTGGGGCACATTAACCAACAAGACATGGAAAAGATATCTAAGCTGAAGATAGTCATGGATATTCCCATTCTAAAATGTGAATGGGAAAAGTCTTGTGATGCTTGTATTCGTGGGAAGCTGGTCTATATTTCATATCAGCCAAAGAATAAAAGGGCATCACATCTTTTTGATAACATTCATACAGACGTATGTGGCCCAATAAATGTTGCTGGAACCAATGAAGAAAGGTAATTCGTCCTTTTCATTGATTATTATAGTAGAATGGCATGTATAATGGTGATTCAAAGGAAGCGACAAGTACTTTATTTCATGAAAAATTATCACCGGATTTCCAAGAATGATACAGGACGGACAATAAAAGTCCTGCGATCTGACAATGGAGGGGAATACACATCCATTGAGTTTGAAAATTGCCTAGAAAAACATGGAATACAGCACGAGGTAGCTGCTGTGAGAAATCAACAACAAAATGGAGTTGTTGAGCGTCGGAATTTATAGGTCAAAAATATGTCCAGGACTATGCTGATCGAGAGTGGTATCTCTCACCACTACTGGAAGGAAGCAGTTGAAGCTGCAGTGTACATTCAGAATTGAACATGGCTTTATATGGGAGAAACGAAGACACCATATGAATTGTGGTATATAAGGAAGCCTTCATTGAAATACTTTCCTGTTTTCGGAAGCAAATGTTTCATCCGGAACAAAGAAGGAAATCAAGGGAAGTTTGGTGACAATGCTGATGAAGGAATTTTTCTTGGGTATCCAATGAACAGCAAAGCCTACAAGTGTTTCAACAAGCAATTAGGAAAGATTGTAGTAAGTAGTGATGTTAAGATAATTGAAGAGAAACCCACAAATGCTTCAAGGACGTCATATTTTGATGTGATAGAAAGTGAAGAAGAAAGTGAACGTGGAGAAAATACAACTACATAAATAGAGGAAGATGTACGAAACACTCAACAGTCACATCATGATGTTGACTTAGAAGAATAATATGAAGAAGATACTATGGCTAGAGAGAATGAAACTGAACCACACAGGAGAAATTATAGAGTTGAGATTGATCCATCTAACATAATTGGGGATAGAAGTGCACCCACACAAACAAGGAGGATGAAAAATAACACGCAGTCTTCATTTCTGTCAGTTGTGGAGCCATCCTCATTCTAAGAAGATGCAAAGGATGAATCTTTGGTGAAATCCATGAATGAAGAGCTAGATCAGATTGATAATAATCAGACATGGGATCTTGTCCAGAGACCCGGAGGTCACAATGTGATTGGTACAAAATGGATCTTCAAGAACAAGTTTGATGAGCATGGAAGTGTTATTAGAAATATGGCTCAACTGGTATGCAAGGGATATTCCCATATTGAAGGTGTAGATGTTGAAGAAACCTTTGCTCCAGTGGCTAGACTGGATTCAATCTGGCTTTTCCTTGATATGGCACTCCAAAGAGGATATAAAGTGTATCAAATGGATGTCAAGACTACATTCTTGAATGGTGTACTCAAAGAAGAAGTCTACATTGAAAAACTAGTGGGTTTTGTTCTTGGTAGTGATGAGACAAACTTCTGCAAACTAAAGAAAGCTCTATATGGTTTGAAGCAGGCACCATGGGCATGGTACTCCCAGATGGACTCTTATCTCAAGAAGATGGAATTCAAAAGAGGAGGAGTAGATCACAATCTATATGTGAATAATTCTCCAGAAGATCAATTCATGGTTCTTGTCTACATTGATGACATCATATTTGGTGGCAGCAGGCAGAAATCTGTGTATGAATTTTCCAATCACATGAAATAAGAATTTGAAATGTCTATGATTGGAGAGATCACATATTTCTTAGGACTGTAGGTGATTCAAAAGAAGGATTACACTTTCATTTTTCAGGAAAAATATGCAAGAGAGCTGCTGAAGAAGTTTAATATGCAAGACTCCAAACCAATGTCAACTCTGATTGCTGTTGGAACCAAAATTGGAAAACATGAAGGTGGGACCTCTGTAGATCCCACCATGTACAGGAGGATCATTGGGATCCTACTGTACCTGACAGCGACACAGCCAGATATTGTCTTTGTCACATGTATTGCGGCCCGCTTTCAGAGTGATCCAAAGGAGGAACATATGGTGACAGTAAAAAGAATCATGAGGTGCATTCAAGGTTCACATAACTTTGGGTTATATTTTGCTGCAGGTAGGGACAGTTAATTATCAGTGTTTTATGATGCTAACTGGGTTGGTGATGTAGTAGACAAAAATTCCACCAATGGTGGAGCATTCTATATTGGAAATAAATGTGTTGGTTGGTTGAGAAAGAAACAAGAAAGTACTTCTCTTAGTACTGCTGAAGCTAAGTATATCTCCACCACAAAGGCAAGCACTCAATTGCTATGGATGAAGCAACAACTAACAAATATTGGTGATGAGGTGGAGAAACCAATGGTAATTTACTATGACAACAAGAGCGCAATTGATATTATGAAGAATCATGTTCAGGATTCTTGTACAAAACATATTGAAATCAGGTATCACTTTATCAAAGAAAAAGTTGAGCAAGGCTTGATTCGAATAGAGCATGTGGGAACTGATGAGAAAGTGGATGATATACTAACCAAGCCACTTTCATTGGCGGTGTTTGAGAAGCATCGGTTGAACCTTGGTGTTCGGCCACCTCCCAGTGCATAAGGTGGTTATGAAAATCCCCTCTCCCTGATTATGATAACTGTTTTTATCTGTTTATGGATGTGATGCAGGTTTGTGGGGGAGATACTATCCAGGGGGAGTATGGTTTGATCTGAACATTGAAAAAATTTCTGGTCTTTGGGTTTATTGTCAATGGGGGAGAAAGGAATAAATTCAAGCATGTTCAGGCATGTAATGCTCCTGTGATAGGATGAGAAGGATAAGAAGGAATACATCAGTCATGTAATTCTTCTTGGGAATCATTGAGAATTCCAAAACACTGGAACCCAATTCAAGATTCCTCTCTTGTTTTCTACACTGAGCATTGCTCACATAGACTTAGAGTATTGGCTGAGTTGATTCTTGTGTTTTTGGTTTGCACATGGATGGGGATCTATTGAATTTGTTTTCTGATTTCCAACAAACCCAAAGGGGGAGATTGTTGGAACCATGGTCTTCTATGCATGAATTGGAGTATGGTTTGTGTTTTTTTCAATCCTTAGTGGAAGTTCCAAATTTGTACCAGTAATGTGATCATACAGTTCAATCAGACAACAGTATTGAAGGTGGCACCATTTCCCGGTGTTTGCCAAATTTTTGGGCTTGAAAATCGAAAAATGGAGAAAAGTGTTTTTGGAAAAGAGGCTTGGGCGTTGTGTACTTGAAGGAGAAAAAACTTGCGCACCATATGTTTTTCAAGATCAAAACATGGAAAAATGGAAAAGGGATAATGGTCGCGCAAGTTTTGGTTTGGTCGCGCAAGTGACCTGCGCGCTGAGAAAGGACTTGTGTGCCGATGCCTAGGAGGTTTGGAAACTTGCACGCAGGTTGTTCTTCATGATCAGAACTTCAAAATATGGCAAAGGAAAGTAGGTCGCGCAAGTATGGGTGTGTTCATGCAAGTGAGTAGCAAGAGAGAGGCTAGGGTGATTGGAGTTGTGCGCCTTGAGGACACTTGCGCGCCACCACGCAGGGGGTCCAATTTGCCTGTAAATAGAGAACCACCCCTCCTTATTTGGAACTAAGTTCAAGAATTAGATATTTTTTGAGCTCTCGGCATGCAAGTGGTTGAGTCATGCAAGTGGTATTTGGGTCCCGCAATTAGAGGTTGTGTGTCGGTTGTTGGTTGCGCGACCCAGGCGGTTTGGGAGTTAAAGGTGCAAAGTCGCACAAGTTTGGAGTTGAAGGAGGCAGTGTCGCAAAAGTGTGTTGGTGTCACCTACGCGCCGATTTTGTACCGCGCAAGTGACTTGCACGTCATTCTTGAAACTTGCGCGCCGGTCTTGGAGAAGCACGCCAGGTGAGGTTTTTGTACACCGATCCTTTTGGAGCTACATGAAATCTGGAAGATTGTCTGATACCTTCGATGCAAAATGGGATTAATATACGAGTGAAAGTTGGACTTCAACATAGCATCTACATTCATCAGAGGATGAATTCTTTTTCAATGATGAAGATACCTTCACGTCTATAAACTGAGTGTAACTTCACCAAGGGTAGTGACCCAGGGGGTGTCAACGGGAGTGACCCGAGGGAAGCAGTGAGCTATCCCTTAACCTTTGTAAAGACAGTGAGCCTGGGACAGAGTGACTGTTCCCGAACCATTGTAATCCACAACTAGTGAAGATTAGTTGAATTTGGTACGACCAAAAACTTGTCGGCATATGATCCTTGGACGTAGCCCTTAGCGGTGAACCAAGTAAAAATTGTTGTGTCATATCTTTGCATGTGAATGTTTCATTGCTGGTCATATTCATCATACAGGTTTAACTAGTTCCTACTAACTTGGGAATAAGATCCTTATTTTTAAAAGAAAAATTTGACACCCTGATTCACCCCTCCTCTCTCAGGGTGTCCTGGGGTCCTACACCACATGTGATCCTCCTCGCACCTCAAACTATCCCCAGATATAGTTTCTTGATATGTATACAATCATCATTAATTAATGTCAGATGCATTAAATTTACCAAATATGACCATTAGAATAATCTTAAGAATTTGAAAAAGTATGGAAGGGTAAGCATCGGTAGACTGGTAATGGTAGCCTTCACAATGGTAGGCTTAAATAGTAGTTTGAATCGGTAGCCTTCATTGGTAGCCTTCAGCGGTAACCTTCTCAACGGTATCTTTCAGTGGTAACCTTACATCGGTGACCTTTGCATCAGTAACCTTTTCATTGGTGACCTTTGCATTTGTAACCTTTGCATAGGTTACCTTTGCATCGATGAAATTTTCAACGGTGACCTTTGCATCGGTGACCTTTTCATCGGTGACCTTTGCATCGGTGACCTTTGCATCAGTGACCTTTGCATCGGTGACCTTTGCATCAGTGACCTTTTCATCGGTGACCTATGAATCGGTGACCTTTGCATTAGTGACCTTTTCATCGGTGACCTATGCATCACTGAACTTTGCATCGGTGACCTTTGCATCGGTTACCTTAACTTAGATAAATTTTGTACTATAAGATTAAACAATATAACAGTGAGATTAAAGATACATAGGTATCACTGGAACATGATTATCACATTTATTCTATAGTAGAAACATGATTAACACATAAATGAAACATGATTTGGGATTATAAAAAAAAGTGAGTCCAACATATAAAAAATATTTAAATTACCATTCTCCTCGTTTAATATAAAATCTATTAATATAAAATTAAGAATGTTTTTTACCCATTTTTCTCCATTTTTTTGTGATATCAAAAAGAAATTAATTAAAAAAGTTTTAAAACACATTTAATATAGCATAGAACTATCAATAAATGTTTATGAATTTATAAGATAGTAATGATTTTTTGTCTGGTGGTATAAATGGATAGAAATAATAAGAAACATGCAACCACCAACATATTATACAATAGAATTTCATTAAAATAGATTTTTTAGTATAATAAACATTTGGATGATAAATTTTAAAAGGTAGTATTGGATGAGGGTGAACACTCTTATTCAGATGACATTTCAGAAGCCTGAGAAGCTCAAACATCATTTAACTCTACCATTAGTCCTCTAAAATTATTATTAAACATTTCATCCCACTATTTCATAAAAATATTTGATTCCTATACCACTTTCAAATTTTCAACCATATTTACTTTCAAAAACTCATTAACTTTTTCTTCTAACTGAAGAGAATTTCATAGAATCTCACTTAAATGATTGAGAAGATGTTTAATTCTAGAATCATCTGATTTTAGATTCTCAAAAAGGTCTCTTTTATTGTCTAGCAACACATTTAGAGGGGCACTATCACAATAAAGATTATGAATCCAATAATTAAAAGAAAAAAATTGCAGTAATCAATTAAAACCTTCTTATTAAATTTCTGTAAGTGTGAAGAGAAGAAGTAGAAGCTCTTGATTGACTAGAGATACTCTTTATTAATTCAAACTGACTTCCCAAGTACTTATTTAAATCTCCAAAATCTATTTTTGAAAATTATTATGCTTTTAGCTTCCCAATATGATCTGTCATTTCTCTTTCAAAGGCATCAAACCCTCATCTGGAAATTAAATTTTCTTTGATATTTTGAATTGAACTTGTATTGATTCCAAGTCTTATCTTGGAATAGTTTATATTTTCAAATATTCTAAATATTTCTTAGTAGACTCTAGATCACTTTTCAAGATTTAATTATCATCTTTCATATTGTTAAACTTGGTAACTAATTCTTTAATTTGATCATTAATAGAATCAGTAGATTCTTCTTATTGATTTATTGATGGTTGTATTATTTCAAGAATTGATAAGAATTGACCTTTATCTTTATCACTAGAAGATGAAGATACATTATCAAAAACCTTTGTCTTATAAGAAAAGGTAGAAGCAGCCTTGTTTAAATATTCTGTAGTAGTAGTAACTGTTTAATTCTCAACTAATTCAGTAGTTTCAACCATCGATGGTTGAAATTTCTCGTTACCTTGATAATTCTCATCAATATTTTCTTCCTCATGATCTTCTTGATCAAATTTGTTCTTAGGTTTTAGTTCTACGATATTAGTTGATACTCTTAAAAACATTGGTTGGTCACCAGCATCAGTTGCGGAAACATCAGATTATGGGGCCTAAACTTCAGGTTCTTCTATTTATTTAGGTTGTGTGACAATGGCCTCATCATTTGGTTCTTATGACTTTTTCTTCAAGAGATTGATGAACATTTCTTGCAATATATGAATCAGAGACATCATATCTGAGTCTTAGTTTAGTTATGTGAATGAAATCCTCTATTCTAGATTCTCCAACTTGTTCTCATGAATATGTATTGAACTAGTATATTTCAAATTTCATTTCTCCCCCTAAGAATTAGCATCAGATCCCTATTGGTCATCAGCACCAATAGGTAATATTTTTCCTTTTATATTACCCCAAAATAAACCTAAATTTCCTAAAGTTATAGCATTAAGAATATTAATATGATGACACCTAATGCATACCAAGATATCTCTAATATTATTATTTTTATACAAAATCAAAGAAACAATCCTTCTATACTAGAAAAAAGACATCATTGCCTCTATCTGAAAACAATGATGCATATATCCTAGAATATGCCTATTGGAATTAAACATGATGTCAGTCATCATCAAAAACAATAAATACATATCAAGATAAATAATCTTCTCAAATTAATCAATTCTTATAAGTATTTCTGACTAAATGAATTTGACCAAAACCTTCTTGTCAGCTTCATTATCCTTTATAAACATTTTTATAATCATAGTTGAGCCAAAAAGAAGACATAATATCTTCATATTTATGTTATTTTTTTCCAATGGATCAAAAATCAAAGTGAATAGCCTCTTCATGGGTACCCTGAAAGATCTTATCAATATCAATAGAAGAAATAGAAAATTCCATATCATTTACCCTTGAAACGATGACATCTAGTGTGTAGAAAAAACTGAACATGACATTTTCATAGAACTCTTTTACTTCTCTATTGAACACATACTCTATATTATCTTCATTGAAAATGAATTCTAACCCTTTAAATTATAAAGATTTATTCAAGAAAATATTTGATTGAAATATCCATTCAATATCAACAACTTTCCTATGGAGAACTTTTCTAAAGGTTTATGTAGTGTGTTGAAACTTTTATTTTCTTGGTCCTCCTTCATCTATCCTCTTGTTCTTTGATGTTACTAAAAATATGACGGTTTTAGGTTTAGATTCTAGCGTTTTAAAGGAAAAAAATATATGGAATTAAAAAGGGTTTGAAAATGAGGGTGAAAGTGAGAGGGAGAGAAAGATATTTTTTCACAGTTTTGGGTAACATCGGTTTGTTTTATCGAGCTAAATACTCATAATAATCATTATTTATTTTTATTTTAAAAAGAATCACTTTAAGAAAATAATACTAAATTCTCGATTTATTAAACAACTAGTAAATTAAAAAAAATCGAACAAAATAAATAAATTAATTAAGAAAAAATTAAATAAAAAAATTAATAAAAAATTATTTAAAATTAAATATACCTAACTCTCCTTTAATAAATTTAAAACTAGTAATGGGAAGTGGTTTGTTCATATATGTTTCCTACATTCCTTTTATTTCTTTTTAATATAAGGTATTATTAAAACTCTATTCATGATATGATAAGCTATGTTTAAAGCTTCTTCCCAAAATTAGGTAGGAAGACTACATTCATTTAACATAGTTCTCATCATTTCTTTAATAGTTCTATTTTTTCTTTCTACAATTCTATTTTGTTGAGGTGTTCTTGGTGTAGAGAATTTGTGTTTAATACCTATGTTTGAGCAAAAATAATTAAACTCTTAATTCTCAAATTATCCACCATGATCACTTCTTAATGAGATTATATTAAAATCTTTTTCATTTTGAACAATTTTACAAAATCTTTTAAAAACAAAGAGAACCTAACTTTTTAGTTTTAGAAAATAAACCCATGTAAATATTGAAAGTTCTTCAACTAAAACAAAAACATATGATCTTTCATCCAAGCTTGGTCCGAAAAAATACATTTGGATATGTTATAGTGTTTTAGATGTAGAAAACTTTATTAATAGATTTGAAGGATGACTTGTGTTTCTTTCTAATTTGGATGCAGCATAGAATCTATCTTTATCAAATTTATGAGTAGGAAAATCAAAAACTAGGTTTTTTTAGACAATTTATATAAATTAAATACATTTTAGTGTCTAAGTATCCTATATCTGATCCAATATTCATTTTCCTCAGTATTTAAACAATTCACTTTTTGTTTACACAAGGAATTAAGATCCATTGTATAAAAATTTTAAGTTATGAGTGCTCTAAATTTAATCAATTCATCTTTAAAAACAATGCAAGAATTATTATAAAAATCAGTATAAAATACATCATCACAGAGTTGAGAGATACTTATCATATTTTGATTCAACCCTTATATGTATAGTACTTCATTGATGAAAATTGATTTTGGATCTCCAACTAATCCAACTCCAAATATTTTTCATTTATCATTATCTCTAAAGGTAATTATTCCTCCATATAGTTTTTCTAATGTATTAAAATTAGAAGAGTCTCCACTCATGTGTCTTGAGAATCCATTATCCATATACTATACATTATTTTTGTTCTTGTGAACTTTTTTTTAAAATCATTTAAATAAAAGTTTGTTTTGGTACCCATATTTTCTTGGGTCAAGTTATGTCAGCAAGAACAGATCTAGGTAACCATATTTTCCTTATTTTTTAAAAAAAAATTAGTGCATGATTTAAAAATATTTCTAGAAATAAAATCCTTTTTAATTCAACTATTCTAGGGATTTCTTAAATAGTGGTCGTTAGAGTAATGTCCCTTAATTCCATAATAAATACAAGTAGCTCTTGATATATTTCTATTTTTAGAACTAGGTACAAAGTAATTTATATATAATTTTGATTTTACACCATTGCTTCTTATTTTATATTTTTCTTTTTTGATAACATTTTTCCAAGAATATTACTTAAAGATTCTTCTTCTTTACTTAATATTCTAGGAGCGCTTTTAAATGATTCTACTTCATCTTGTAATTATTTTATTTTATTTTCAAGATTAGTTCAGTTTGAAGTGGATTTTAAATTTTTCTTTTAATTATTGATGTTTTTTCAAGCATGGAGCACTAAGAAGCTAATTTTTTGTTAAAGATCTTTCTAAATCAGAATCAGAAGAATAATAGGATTGTACCTAATCTTCTTCTGTATCCATAAATCACATATTTTATTTTATATTTGTTGTATATTTTTATAAATAAAATTTAGAGGGACTAATGAAGTATTTAGACATACTCCAATTAGCCTTCATATCTTTCTTTCCTTTTCACTAATAATCTATTCTCATCTAATTTTTTATTTCTTTCTTCTCTATCTTTCTATTTTATTCCATTAACTGTGGGAAATAAAGACTAATATTTATCTTCTATTTACATTCATAGCATCATACTTATTTATATCCTCTTTTATCTTTCTTGAATGTCTTCTTGAAGCCTCTCTTTTTCTTATAAAATTTGATGAATATTCTAGATAACTGATCCATTTACATTTCAAAATATGAACATTATAAATCATCTATATCATCTTATTTTTATTTATCTTCATGCTTCTTAGAAATAACTTTAAGGGAATTATTTTCCAATTTTATCATTTTGTGTTTTTCAGCTTCATCTTGAGTTTCTGCCTCATACATCCCCAAGGTTTTGATTAATTCTTTCATTGTCAAATCTTTAACTGGCATTCATTTTCATATAGTAGTCTATATTCCATTCCATTTAGAGGGTGAAACACTAAGCACTTTCAACGCCTGGTTATATTGTGAAATTAAATTTCCTAAGGCAGTGATACCATTGGTTATCTCTATCAATATCTCATTCATCTGGATGATACTTTCACCATCATACATTCGAAAAGTATAAAATTCTATCTTTTCAGTAGTGTACCTTAATCGTCTGACATTTTTTGTTCCCTCATAGAAAATACCACTAGTTTTTCCTATTTCATAGGTACTTGAACATTGAGAAACTCAGTTGAATTCATCTGGACCAAGTTCGCATATAATAGCATTAATTTCTCTTGAATTGATATCGTACTCAGCTTCTTTAGTGGCATCCTGTATTTTTGGTTTTTTAGGGATTACATACAGAGTGAAAATATTCATGTATAATTTGAATCCAAGATTCTTCAAATAGTTAATCATGTGAGCTTTTAATAATTCAAAATTATCACCATTAAAGGAGCACGGTGTTAGGTCAGGATGTCTATGACGAAGACACAACATGGGGGTAAATTGTGTCCTTTTAAAAATATTGACAACATTAAAATTTCCCTCCTGAAATGAAGAAATACTTTCCTTCTCTCTTGAAGTTGAGCGAGCAGCAGAAATAAATAAAGGAAAAGGACACAAGGATGTATAGTGGTTTGGGGCACAGAAATACCCTTGTCCACTCCACCAATGCTCAACTCCATGAACATGATGATTTTCACTAGTAGGTCCTCTTATCATAAGACTGTACAAAATTGAGTATAGGTAGTTAACACCTTACAAGGATTTTACAGGGCCTTTTGGTTCTTTTACAAGGAACCGAAATATCCACAGCTTAGTCCAAAAATCTGAAAATCCACCATGACTGAGTCCGAACAGTCGATACTCAAAAAGAAAATATATGAGATGAATTTTTTCATGAAATATGTTTAGCTCGTAGTTTCAATAGAAATTGGCAGATGTAGATGATCTTCAATATAGCACAACATCATTAGCAAAATAATCTTCAATGTTGATCAGGATTCTTCTTCTTCAAATAGCAGCAAAAAGAGAAGACAATGATTATTTAGGCTTCCTTCATCTTTACACTGTGAGATAATATGAATGTATAGAGAATAATTTCTCTCTTCAAAAGCGTCGAGCTTTTGTATGAATATTTTTAGAACCTTTTTTAACAGAGTATTCATGTCTCCTCTTTTCTTCTTTGTGTATTTTCTTTTCCTGCTAGAGAGAGAGATATATAGAGAAAAAATATCTAACTATTGTAACGGCATTCCTCTTTCTTAGGACACTCAAAATCAATAGAATTAATAGCCTTTATAAATATCCCCAATAATATCATAGCACCGTTGTCTCTTTATTCCTCTAGAATAAATCTCTAGTAAATCCATTCAAAATAATTTGAATAAATCCTCCAATAATATCTCTATAATAATAGCATCGTTGAATAATTTAAAACTCCCATTTAAATCCTTTCAAACCAATTTAAATATAGTCGAAACAGTTCCGGAAAAATAGCCTCACAATAAATCAAGAATATTTGAAATCAAATCATTCAAATAGATTCATAACATCCCTTATAAATAGGAATGATTTAATTCGTTCCATACGAGCCTTTGAATCGGTCATAAAAGAACTTTATAGTGATCTTTAATAATGAGAAGACCGTTGCAGAAATCGCGTAAAATATCACATATTTAAAACAGTGTCGTTGAAAATTCAAATGTAAGGTTCATTCAGGTAACGAAAAAATACCAAATGTAGGGTTCAACTACGTAACATATGGTTCTTTATCCATACTTTCATCTACACGTAATGTAGGGATCATGATTCATACGTTCATCCATGTTAGCATAAAATCTCGAACGTAACGTTGATTAACCATACATCCATATTTCCCGAATGTAGGATTGAAAATAGTAAATCTAGACTCCAACGTAGGGTTTCTGATCCATAAATGATTTTCTTAGCATAGTGTAGGGTTGATTCCTTACATTACGTTTATCAACGTAGGGTATGAACAGTGTTTCCAGAAAAATGTAAACAACTTAATGTCATATTTCATTGAATTTTTTAAGCCATTTAACACATCTGATTCAGCATCAGTCCCACAATACTTATTTTTAGAAAATATCAATATCCTTCCAATGGTTTAATAACCGAATCAATCGGACTTCAAAATCTCTCATTATCTTCGAAACACTGAAGCAATTACATTCTGGAAAACTACAGCTATAAAACTGAATTCCCAATCTTTGGTGAATTTATTGACCATTCAAACGACTTTATTATCCTTGTATATAAAATAATGAAATAAATATAAACTTATCAGCTTTCTATCTCCCCATGTTCTGAGCGATTCTAACATCTGTAGAAGTTGTAGAAAAATAAATACTATAGGTTTTCAAATTTGTTCATTGTACAGTTGAAAAAGTACTTTAGAAACTTCTGTGATTTTTTAGAGTATCAAAACAACCTTTTTATACTTCCACATAAACTAATGAAGTTTAGATAATTCCATTATATATCCAACGGTATAATGTTCCTGAAAAACCATTCATTATAGCTTGATATATCATCATAATTCTTAATTGACTTAAAGTTGAAAATTGCAATATCATTTGAACAGCTTGTAACAGCTTCGGTGAATTTTTTCACTATCAAAACAATTGAATTGGCCTTCGACATAAATAGATGAAATGAAGATAATATTCTCATATTTCCAACAAAATAAAAACCATTATAATCCAATCACTATTTCTTCAGATATAAAATAAATACTTTGATGTAATAAATATGAAAGACTTAAAAAAATTATTAAAAAACAAATATTGAAGGGTTTAAGTAATTATCAAAACTAAATCAAAATAACAATGACAAGGAGCCACTCAACAATCTCCCCCTTTTTGATAATTAAAAAACCCTAACTAACTACCAAATTTTCACCTCCTTTTCGTAAGGATCAAAAAGATATGATCTAGAGTAAATTAAATAATACAATACATTTACCCTATTTTTTATATAGAATTGGAATTTCAAATTTAAGTAAAAATCAATAAATAAATAAATAAATAATAAAATTTGAAAAACTAAATTTTGTTCTCCTTTTTTTAAAAATATTAATTTTTATCTTATTTAAAATTAAAAAATAATTTTTTTAACATATTTAAAATTTTAAAATAATATTTTTTAAGCATATAAAATGTGAAAAATATTTTTTTAAGTATTTAAAAATTAAAAAAAATTAATAAATTTTTAAGAATTTTAATTTTAAAAAATAATTTTTTTTAAGAAACACAAATATTTAAAATTTTAAAATTTTAAAATATTTAAATTTTGAAATATATTTATTTTTTAATAAAAAGATGAGTTATATCAAAATATATTCTAAATACATACATCAATATAAATTTCCCCTAAATTCATGCTTCCTTTAAAAAGATAAAAAGAGGTAATTAAGGAGCTATAAATATATATATAATATTTTTAAATTAATAACAAAAATTTGCAATGAATGTATTAAACCATTTAATTAATTCCATAATAATGAAAATTTAAACACATGATAAATATTTAAAACAACTCCCCCTAAGACGAAGAATAAATATTTATAATATTCAATGAATTTAAATAAATGATTTTCAAGGAATGTAAATAAAATAATTTTCTTTATTTAAAAAAATAAAATAAAATAATAATAATAATAATAATAAAGGATTTTAAAATAGCTTAATTAAAATAATTTCAAAGAATTTAATTAAAAAATATTTTCAATAAATTTAATTAAAATATTTTTCAAAGAATTTAATTAAAATAATTTTCAATATATTTAATTAAAAAATTTCATAGAATCTAAATAAATAAATTTTACATATGTCATAAATGACAAAAATAATAATAATATAATAATATAATAATGTATCACAAAAATCAAGAGATTAATTTTTCACATTCAATTAATTTATATAGTCAAACATTAAAGACATGCTTGCATGCAAGATTAATAAATTCTTAATAAATTTTTTGAAGGTCATTGATGAAGAAAATAAATCAACGAATTAATTCATTTGATAAAATAATAGTGTGAAAAGATTTAATTTTTTAATCATGAGAATAATAATTAAATATAGAGGTATAAAAGATAAAATATTTAAAAAAAATTCCCTGTATAAAACATTTAGTGCATTTAATTTGAATATGAAAATTGAAAACAAAATACTTCCTAGATTAGTCGTTCCAACTCTAATGAAGTTTCTATTTAATAGAATAAGAAATAAGAATATAATAAATTCTCATAATTTTCAAGCATCCACTTGATGATATAATAATGATGTTCAGTGGCACATACCAGCATTGCATCAAACTCAAGTGCCTTTTGGTACCCATATACTTTTGGGTACGGTAGTGTCAGTAATTAATGATTTTGGTAACCAAATATGTTTATATTGATCAACAATATTATAATTAAATCTAGTTAATGTTTTTGAATAATGAACATGCTTGACACCACAAAATTAAGGTTTTCTAAAATTTCAGTCATTAGCATAATTTCCATTAATACAACAATAAAAACATTTAACAGTAGAAATGCTTTTACTATTTGAACCGGGAACAAAATAATTCTTATATAATTTTGGATTTTCTCCATTACTACCAAGACTGAGTTTTCCTTTATGAATTTTATTTTTACCAATAATTTGATTCAAATAATTCTCTCCCTTAATAAGCATACTTGAAGCTTTATTTAAATTATCAACTTCATTCAATAATTCTTTGATTTTAGTTTCATGCATATCACAAGAAATTTTGGAGGAATTTGATCTTAAATCAGCAATTTGTTTTGACAAACTTTCATTATCAATTGAAATAGCATCATAAGATTTTATATGATTTTTATTTTCTTTCTTTAAAGAATAAAATTTATCTTGAAGAATAAAACAAATATTATTAAGATCATCATAAGAAAAACTTTCATAATTAGAACTTTCAGAGTAAGAAGATTGTACCTCATCACCATGAGCCATAAGACATAAATTAACCTCTTTATTTTCTTGATCAGCTTATAAGTTTGTAGTATATTCATCATTTGAATATTCATATGCATTACTATTATCCCTCATGACTTTCTTTCCTTTTCGTTTATATTTAGATTTCCTTTGAGATTTAATCAAGGGGCAGTCGGGTCTCAAATGGCCTTTCTTTTTACACTCGTAACATCTGACTTCTTTCTCTTTATTCAACTTCAATTTATATTTTCTCCTTTTATACAGCTTGCCAAAAAAATTGAAGATGTGGTAGCTCATCATTTGAATATGAATGGATAGAATCTAAATCAGAAAAGTCATCCATCAAAACATTAAGTATAGTTGTTTCCTTTTAGATAGAAATATGATTTTCAACTTCTGCTTGCATCTCTGTTTCGTACATCATCAAGGTTCCAATCAATTATTTCATCTTTAATTCTTTAACTGGTGTGGATTTTTGAATAGTATATATTATTCCATTCCACTTATAAGGTAAACCTCTAAGTACCTTTAATGCTTTATCTGGTTCTAGAATTTGAGTTCCCAAGGCAGCAAGATCATTAACAGCTTTTGTTAATCTTCCATTCATCTGAGTGATGCTCTCATATTTCTGCATCTTGAATGTGTCAAATTTAAGTTTTACAGTATTGAACCTTAGTTTTCTAACGTTTTCAGTTCCTTTATATGAAACTGCAATAGTCCACCACATCTCATAGGTCATAGCACATTGAGAAACACGGTTAAATTCATCATGACCAAGACCTTATATAATTTCATTCATGGATTTTTAATTAATATCATACTTAGTTTCCTTAGCAGTGTCCCACTTTTCTGGTTCTCGAGGGATTTCATAAGGTTTTAAAATCTTCATATAAACTTTGAAACCAAGATTATTCAAATATATAGTCATGTGAGCTTTCAAACATCTATAATTATCACCATTAAAATAAGAAGCATGAATCATCGACATACCTTCTCTGAAATTTTCCATTGAGATTTTTCTTCGTCGAAATATTTAACTCGGGCTTGTTAGATCAAAAAGAAATCTGTATAGCCCTGCCTTTGATACCAATTGTTAGGTTGGGATTTATATGAATAATACACAAGAGGGGGGGTGAATTGTGTCCTTTTAAAAATCTTGGGAATATTAAAATGTCCCTCTTGAAATGAAGTGATCCTTTCCTTTTCTCTTAAAGTTGAGTGAGTAGTGGAAATAAATAAAGGAAAAGAACACAAGGATGTATAGTGGTTTAGAGAACAAAAATACCCTAGTCCACTCCACCAATGCTCTACTCCATGAGCATGATGATTTTCACTAGTAGGTCCTCTTATCATAAGACTATCCACAACTGAGTATAGGCACTTGACACCTTTCAAGGATTTTACAGGGCCTTCTGGTTCTTTTATAAGGAACCAAAATATCCACAGCTTAGTCCGAGAAGCTGACACTCCACCATGACTGAGTCTAAGCAGCCAATACTTAAAAAAAATAGATGAGATGAAGTTTGTTGTGAAATAGGTTTATCTCACAATTTCAATAGAAACTGGAAGATGTAGATGATATTTAATATATCACAACATCAGTAGAAAAATAATATTCAATGTAGAGCAAGATTATTCTTATTCAAATAGCATAAAAAATAGTAGATAATGATTATTCAATATTCCTTCATCTTTACAGTGTGAGATAATATGAATTTACAAAGAATAATTTCTCTCTTCAAAAGCATCAAGCTTTTGTATGAATATTTTCAGCACCTTTTTTAACAGAGTATCCACGTATCCTCTTTTCTTCGTTGTGTATTTTCTTTTCCGATCAGAGAGAGATATATATATAGAGAATAAATGTCCAACTGTTGTAATAGCATTCCTCTTTCTTAGGATACTCAAAATAAATATAATTAATAGCCTTCATAAATATCCCCAAGAATAGTATAGCATCATTGCCTCTTTATTCCTCTAGAATAAATCTCTAATAAATGTATTCAAAATAATTTGAATAAATACTCTAATAATATCTCTATAATAATAGCATTGTTCAATAATTTAAAACTCCCGTTTAAATCCATTAAAACCACTTTAAATTTAGTTGAAACAATTCCTGAAAAATAGCCTCACAATAAATCATGAATATTTGAAATCAAATCATTCAAAGAGATTCATAATGTCTCTTATAAATAGGATTTATTTAATATGTTCCATTTGAGCCTTTGCATCGATCATAAAACATCTTTATAAAAATCTTTAATAATGAGAAGAACATTGCAGAAATCACATAAAATATCATGGATTTAAAACAGCTTCATTGAAAAGTCAAACGTAGGGTTCCTTCATGCAATGAAAAAATATCAAACGTAGGGTTCAACTACGTAATGTTTGGTTCTTTATCCATACTTGTATCTGCATGTAACGTAGGGATCATGATCCATACGTTCATCCTTGTCAGCATAAAATCCTGAATGTAACATTGATTAACCATATGTTCATCTTTCCTGAACATAGTGTTGCAAACAGTAAATCCAGACTCCAACGTAGGGTTGCTGATTCATATGCGATTTGCTCAGTGTAGCATAGGGTTGATTCCTTATGTTACATTTATCAACATATGGTATGAACAGTGTTTCCAGAAAAATGTAAACAACTTAACTTCATACTTCACTGAATTTTTTAAGCCTTATAACATCCAATTCATCCTCATCCCCACAAGACTTATTTTTATAAAATATCAAGATCCTTCCAATGGTTCAAGAATTGAATCAATCAAACTTCAAAATCACCTGATATCTTCGAAAACCTAAAACAATTACATTCCTAAAAATTGCAGGTGGAAAACTAAATTCCCAATATTTATAGTTGGGGTTTGTCTTAGTGGTAAGAACCCCTTAATTCTACATGAAAAATTGGGGTTCAAAACCCATCTGGTGCAGGTACTGTAGCAGTACTATAGCGTACTGTAGCAGCGGTGGCACTGTAGCATGGCGGTACTGTAGCAGTGGCAGGACACTGTAGTGGTGGTAGGGTACTATAGCAGTGGCGGGTACTATGTAGTACTGTAGAAGCGCGGGTACTATAGTAGTACTATTCACATAATGGGCCTGGCGCCAAAAAATGGGCATATAGGCCATGTAATGGGTTAAATGCCCACTGGGCATTCGGGCAATGTAATAGGTCTCCCTCTACCCAGTTAAAGAGGTATTTTCTTTTCATTATTAATAAATAAGGCTTCGTCCCCAAACTTTAAAAAATATATAAACTTTTCGTATTTCCATAGCCCCATGTTCCGAGTAATTTTGACATCTGTAGAAGTTTTAGAAAAATAAATACTATAGGTTTTCAAATCTGTTCACTGTACAGTTGAAAACTGTTTTAGAAACTTCTGTGATTTTTTAGAGTATCAAAACATCCTTTTTAGAATTCTACATAAACTAATGAATTTTAGATAATTCCATTATCTATCCAATGATATAATGAACCTGAAAAACCATTCATTGTAGCTTGATAAATCATCATAATTATGAATTTAATTTAAGTTGAAAACTGCAATATCATTTGAAAAGTTTGTAACAGCTTTAACAATTGAATTAGATTTCGACATAAATATATGAAAAGAAGATAATATTCTCATTTTTCCAATGGAATAAAAACCATTATAATCCAATCAATATTTATTCATATATAAAAAAATACTTTGACGTAATAAAACTAAAACACATAAAAAATTTATTAGAAAACAAATATTGACGGGTTGAAATAATTATCAAAACTAAATCAAAATGACAATGACAAGGAGCCATTCAACACACGGATCATTGAAATACCTTCTTTTAGTTCTGTCATTGAAATATATATTTTTTTAGACCTTTTACTTTGATATTTCTAGAGCTTATCTACTTTCTTTAAAAACACTCTTTTGATACCAATTATTAGGTTAGAATAATATAAAGATACAAAAGAGGGGGGTGAATTGTGTCTCATTAATAATCTATACAAATTCAAAATTTTATCCTTATTCATTATTTATACAGATATGAAGTGTTCTCTTCTTTAAGTAAGTTGAGTAGTAGAAAAATAGAGAAAAATAAAATGACAATTTTTATAGTAGTTTAGGGCACAAAGATCCCCTAGTCTACTCCATCAACACTCTCTCGGCAATCTTGGTGATTTTCACTAGAAAAGCCCTATTATCACAAGACTTTAACAACTGAGTATAGACAGTTAACACCTTTACAATAATTATTTTATAGGGCCTTCTAGTTATTTTATGGGAAATCGAAAATCCACAGCTTAATCTAAGAAACTGATACCCCACCACAACTGATTTCGAGCAGCTAAAACTCTAATAAATCAACAGATATTGATTTGATTGAGAAAACATATTCTGGTTCACAATCACAGTAGTAACTGATAGAAAAAAGGATCTTCTCCTTCATAGATAAATTTCTTCAATAAAGGATAGATTCAAAGAGATCCTGGTTGCAAATAATCTTCAATACAAATAGAAATATAAAAATAGCATCAGTAATAGTTAATCATAATTTTACACAACACAAGATTGAAACATGTATGTCTCCAAAGTGTATCTCTTTCAGAAAAACAGATATGTTCGATATTTTGTCTTTTACAGTAGTTCTATATTCAGAAATATATATCATAGATATAAATCAAAAATACTCTTGGTATTTAACAAGATACACTTGGCTTGATTTTGGTCTTAATTGATCCAAGAATATTGCTTGAAGAATCACGATCATTTAAAATAACATCCACAAAGAGCCGTAACTTCCCTTAGAAATAGGAATAATTTAATCTGTTGAATAAAATCCTTTGAATTGGTCATAAAATAGCTTAAAATAGATATTTACGTTTAGTGATACAGTTGCAGAAAATGTAGAAAATATATTAAATTTAAAACTCCATCTTTGACCAAGTTAAACATAGGGTTCTTTCACGTAGCAACAAACTCCAAAAGTATGGTTGATAATGTATGGTTTTTTACAAAAGTAGGGTTGATGAACCAAATGTTTGTCCCTAAAATTTAGGGTTTCTTCCAAACTTTAGGTTTCTAATCCATACTTTTCCAACAGTTTAGAGTTCATGATCTATATGTTTTATTCCAAACAGAGAGTTACCAAACCATACGTTACAAATGTAGGATATGAACAGTGTAAGGACCCGACCCCAGTTGCCCGAAGCTGGTTCCTTATTTAATATCATTGGTATATAAACAAGTAATATTCATCTTGAAGGACCGAGTAGTTTAGTAGCATTGAAAACAAGATACATACATAATTTCATCATTACAACTTGAAACGAAAAACTACATACAAATTTCTTAAACAACATCCATAACTCTGAGGTTATTTTATCAAGTCATTCATAATAAAATTATTCATGTCCTAAGAAAATAAAACATAAGAAATGGGTGATCTTAAACACTCATAAAGGGTAATCAATACATCAAAACATAGCATAACATAAACATTAGTCATGTTAAATGACTAAAAAAATATGCCTTTAACAAAAATGTGAACACATTACGGTGGGAATAAGAGCTGAATAAATAATTCCATAATCATGGGTATTCTACTAGTCGAATAAACACATGAACCATTAATACTATTTTTAAAATTAGGTAATGCATAATTTGTGATATCATAACCATACCGTCAAGGCCTCAGGTCAAGACCATAAATAATAATTTTTTCAAGGCCTTGTGCCAAGATCGTAGTTTGTCTCATGAGACCAACCGATGAACCGAGGGGCTATATAGGTACCCAATCAACACTTAATTTGTCCAATTAATTCCTCATATTATTTGGGATAACCATAAACAACATATACATTCATATTGAAACTAATATATGAAATGTAAATAACTTTCCCCAAACATTAAGCATAAATACTAACCATTCAGAGTAAAATTGTGAATTGTTTTAAGATAGAACATCCATAGATAAAATAATCATAAACCATTAAATTAAATATGGTAGATGATACCATGAAATATTAATCTCAATAGTACACAATAATCAATAAGAGTGTTGAAATAGATGAAGTTATTATTATAAAATATTTGAGTAATTCTTGAGATAAATACTCTTTTACTTTGAAAAAAAAAGAGTTCTTTTGGAAAAAATTTTTTATAAAACCAAAATTAAATTAAGATATTATTTTCATAATAAAATGAGTGATTTTATAAATATAATGGTTTCCAAAAATAGATTATAGAGTGCCCTTAAAAATAGGTAAGAATTTCAGAAATTACCTTGAATCGGGCATGTATTTTGAAAACAATTTTGAAAGTTCCTTTTAAAATGTATAACTATCCATAAAATAAGGAAGGATTATAGTTGGTGAACATATATAGAAAAATCACACATAATTTATGATGAGTATATAATAATACATAATAATTTCATTAAGGTAATGTGATATTGAAAGTAACCTGAATGAAAATGGAGGTTCGGGTGGAAAATCCTTACCTTAAGTCCAAATGTGTTCTACTCTTAAGAATAAGGTCCTGAAATATGAAATTATACTTATTAAGAACTTAATTTATAACCTATTATTCATTTATTTAATTTATCATAATTTTATTATGTTCATTATTTCATTATTGATAAGTTATAAGATTGAATTTCGTCGTTCCGGAGTATTCGTTTCCTTGGTTTTCATAATCGGTTCACTTGTTTTTAAGTATTGTATTTCATGTGGAAAGGATGTAAATATCTAGAATTTAATTTACATATTATTTATGAACATCCATAGGTTTTAATGGTCATTTATATCATTTTTTTACATGGCATGAGGATGAATCATTAGCTGAAATATTAATGACATTCACTTAGATTATTTTAGCAGTATTTTGATTATTAAAAACTAGTTTGGTCATATGGTTTAATATTATGTACAAATATTGGTTCCTAAATAATAAGTAGGTTATAATACATATATTATATTTTGGTTCAATCATCAAAAACATTTCATGACCAGAATTGAAGATGGTGATAGAAATTGAAAACCCATCTTCCTTGAATGTGATAAATTAACACATTTCGAGTGGTGTTTTCATTTATAGTATAAAAGAATGAAAAAGGGGATATGATGATGAATTATTACATTATCACAAAAAAAAATCCAGTACATTTAAGGTACTAGATTTATAATAACATTTGGATGAAAGGAGTAGAGGAAAGAAAAAGAAATTAAAAACTAGTTTGGTCATATGATTTAATATTATGTACAAATATTGGTTCCTAAATAATAAGTAGGTTATAATACATATATTATATTTTGGTTCAATAATAAAAAACATTTTATGACCAGAATTGAATATGGTGATAGAAATTGAAAACCCGTCTTCCTTGAATGTGATAAATTAACACATTTCAAGTGGTGTTTTCATTTATAGTATAAAAGAATGAGAAAGGGGAGATGATGATGAATTATTACATTATCACAAAGAAAATTCCATTACATTTAAGGTACTGGATTTATAATAACATTTGGATGAAAGGAGTATAGTAAAGAAAAATAAAATAAAGGAAATTTAAAATAAAATAAAAGTTGAGAGATCCCTTATGAAAATTCGGCAGCCTAACGGTGTCGCTTAAAATTTCATAAAATATTTTGATGATAGAAAAAGGGTATCTCGTAATTAATATATAATATGGAAATTAATGGGGATATTTAATGAAATATCCCAACATAATCCAATTTAAATTAAATGATAATAACATAATATGAGTACTTGAAAAAGAGAGATATTTTGAGATGAAAATTCTGCAACATAACAGCTATGCAACATGGTTTTAGAAAACATTAAAAAGAGAGGGGACAGGGGTAAAACATTCATAAAAGACTCATAAAATAGTAGAACAATAGAATAATATGGAAATAATAACATGGTATGAAAACTTGAAATACATACCACATAAAAGAGAACTTGAATGGAAAATAGAAGTTGAGAATTCTTTTACCTTGTAGAGTAACTCCTAAGAGTTGATGGTTGGGACCTTGGGGGCTTGAAGACACATTGGGAGGAATATTTGCCTATGGTATTAACCACTTGGAAAAAATAATGTCATATTTTACTGTACAAAAGTCAAACATCATTTTATTTTAATTATTACATCATTATGATGTCATTAAACATACCGAGAACTCAAAACTGTATTTCTACTATTCACAAAAAATTCAAGTATTTTAAAAAAATCCCAAAAATTCACCCCAACCATTTTTCCTCATGTAAAATTAAAAAATGAAATCCATTTTTTGAAATTAATTTTTGAAGTAATTTTAATTTAATTTTTAAATAAAATCATAATTTATTCTAAAAAACAACTTTAAAACTATGACTCGTTCTATGACACATTGAAAAATTAATCAAGATCCCATAAAATTAGCTTATAACCATAAGACAATAAAGTAAAAATTTATGATTAAATTTTATGAAAATAAATTTCCATTTTAAATTATTAAATTAATCATAAAATTTTAAATAAAATATTTTTGACATACAAAAATACCAATACTTATACCATGACTGTTTCTTCACTTTTAAGATTTCTAAATTGTATTTATACATTCATGGGTGAAGTTTCTATTTCTTTGGTCAATTTACTATCCATTACTATTCATAAGGGTATGTTAATATTCCTAAGGGTATGTTTCTATTCATAAAAAATTAAGGTTTTCTTATCAGACTCCAAATGAATTACTAATTGCAACTCTATATGACCATTTTTCAAAATTAAAAACATAGAAGAGGAAAAGTTGTGTTTAATGAGTTAATTATAAAATGTGTTGTTCTGTAGGGACTCAATTTTTCTTGCATTCAATATTTATTTTCAAAACCTTGGGGTGTTACATTCTCCCCTCCTTACAAAAATTTCATCCTCAAAATTCACAGAATGTTACCTCACAAATAGATTTGGTTTTGTCTTTAACATAAGCTCCTCCTGCTCCCATATTGCCTCTTCAGTTTTATGATTTCTCCAAATTACCTTTACAATATGAGTCATACAATTACTCAACACTTGTTATTTAGTTTCTAGAATCTGGATAGGCTCTCTACAGTAATATAGGTCAGGTTCTAACTCTATACTTTCAGAAGTGAGGACATGTGTTGGTTCTGGCATGTACTTTCTCAGCAATGAGAAATGGAACACATTGTGTACTTTAGACAGGATAGGTGGCATAGCCAAACGATATGAAACAACTCCATTTCTATCTATAATTTCAAAAGGCCCAATGTACCTAGGGCTTAGTTTCCCTTTATTTTCGAATCTTCTAACGCCCTTCCATAGAGATACTTTAAAGAAAATGTGGTCTTCCCCTTAAAATTTCAGATCCTTCCTTCAATTATCAGCATACCTATTTTTTATGCTTTGATTTTCTTTGATATGACCTTGAATAGTCTTTACCTTCACTATTGTTTCCTATGCAAGATCTAGGTGCACAATCTTCCTTTCTCCAACTTCATCCCAAAAAGTTGGTGTACCACATCTCTTCCCATACAATGCTTCACATGGTTCCATTTTAATACTTGAATAGAAACTATTATTGTAGTAAAACTCTACTAAAGTTATATATTGATCACACATACCTTGGAATTCAAGTGAACATGATCTCAACATTTCCTATAAGGTTTCGATCATCCTCTCTAATTTCCCATCAGTTTGTGGGTGGTAAGCTATACTCAATCGAAGTTCAGTATCCAAATATTTTTGAATACTTTTCCAGAATTTCTATGTAAAATGTGGGTCATGATTAGAAACAATTAATAGAGGTTCCCCATGAATTCTCAAAAATTCATTGATATAGAGTGGTGTTAATTTCTCCAGTGGAAAATCCTCCCTTATAACGAGGAAATGTGCAGATTTTTTAAGTCGATCCATAATTACCCATAATGCATCATTCTTCCTTGGATTTTTGGGTAATCCAGTGACAAAATACATGGTGATTTCATCCCATTTCCATGTAGTAATAAGTATAGGTTTCATGACTTCTTTTGGATTTTGCCTTTCGACCTTCACTTATTGAAATACTAAACATATTGATACATAATCTACAATTTCCCTCTTCATGTTATCCCACCAGAAATGTTCCTTTAGATCTCTATACATCTTAGTGCTACCAGGATTAATGGAGAAATTATAACTATAGGAATCATCCAATAACTCCCTTTTTAGCTCGGGTACATCTGGAACACAAACCCTCTTCCCAAATTTCAGAACACCATCTTCACACAAAATGTTATCCATCTTACCATCTTTCACAACATTAATTTTCTTTTTAAGGTTATCATGATCAGGCTGAGAACTTTTAATCCTTTCTAATAAATATGGTTGGTCAACCAAATGAAAAAGTAGTTATGTTTTTCCTTCTTTTATAATTCCTATATCCATCCTCACTAGATCCATGTAAAAAGGATCCTTGGAAATCCTAATTTTTTTTATAACTCCATGATCCTTTTTTATCAAAGAATCAACTACCTTATATGCCTTTCCTGGGTGGTAGTGTGTAGTATAATCATAATCCTTGAGTAGTTTGATCCATCGATGTTTCCTCATGTTGATTTCTTTCTATGAGAAGATATACTTCAGGCTCTTATGATCAGTATATATCTCACATTTTTCAATATAGAGATAATGTATCTGTATCTTCAAAGAAAATATTACCACTAATAACTCAATATTGTGAGTGGGATAGTTGTGTTCATGAATTTTTAACTTCCTTGATACGTAGGAAATAACTCTATCATTCTGCATAAGGACACAAACAAGTCCTTTCTTTGATGCATCGCTATAGATCACAAACCCATCATTCCTAGATGGTAGGGTTAGGATCAGAGCATTCACTAATCTCCTATTCAATTCCTTAAAACAGTTCTCACATTATTTTTTCTATACAAACTTAACCTCTTTACATGTAATCTTAGTTATTGGGTTGGCCAAACGGGTGAAGTTCTAAATAAAACACCGATAATAACCTGTTAAACCAATAAAACTACGTTCCTCAGTTATGTTCATTCGAGTAGGCCATTCTTGCATAGCCTTTTTCTTAGTAGGATCAACAGATATTCCATCTTTAGAGACAATATAGCCTAGAAAAGAAACTGATTGAAGCCAAAATTCACACTTTCTAAACATCACATATAATTCATTTCTTATAAGAGTCTTTACAATTCTGCGCATGTGATTTTCATGATCTTCATAGATTTTGGAGTATTCCAAGATATCATCAATAAATACCACCAAAAATTCATCAAGATATTCCTTGAAAACTTTATTCATTAAATCCATGAAAACAGAGGGTACATTAGTTAGTCCAAAAGGTATTACTGTAAACTCGTAATGCCCATACCTAGTTCGAAATACTATTTTTTGAATGTATTCCAGCCTCAAAAGAAACTGATGATATCCATATCAAAGTTTAATCTTTGAAAAATATTTAGATCCATGAAGTTGATCAAATAAATAATCAATATGTGGTAGGTGGTACTTTTTCTTTATTGTTATAGCATTGATCTCCCTGTAGTCAATGAACAAACTCATAGATCCATCTTCCTTTTTAACAAAAAGAACAGGGGATCCCCATGGAGAAACACTAGGGAGAATAAATCCATTATCACTCAATTAATTTAGTTTTTTATTAAGTTCCACTAATTCTATAGTGGCCATTCTATAAGGGTTCTTTGATATGGGCCTTGAACCAAGAATTAAGTCAATTAAAAACTCAATTTCCCACTCTGGAGGATTTCTAGGTAAATCCTTTGAAAATATGTCAACATATTCTTGCACAATAGTTACATACTATATTTGAACATTCTTTTCCTCACCCATAGTTATTTAATTCCCTTTCTCCCTAATAATTGAATCATTATAGCTACTGAAGGTGGATCTAGATGAGAATCAGATAGTGATGTTTCTTCCCTAAAGATAAGAGACTCCACATCATCCTTAAAAATTGTAATCTCCTTCTTCTTGTAATAAATTTTCATATAATGGTTCAAAATCCAATCCATATTGAGGATTATATCAAAGTCAATCATGGGTATGACAATAAAATCAGTATATAAATCATGTTTATATTCCATAATGGGGATTTCCTGACACAACTTTGTTGCAATGATACTTCCCTTAGAATTTTTGACTAACAACTCTCTTATTAAATCAAATTGGAAATATATTATTTTCTTAGAAAAATGGGAAGATATGAAATAATGAGATTATTTAGAATCAAATAAATCATTGGCTAAGTTTGATGAAATGATTAAAGTACCTTCCACCACTTCATTAGGAACTTTAACCTCTATAGTTGTGACTGCATAAGCTTGGCCTTGCTCCCTTGTCCTTCTTTGGGGAATGTTTCCCTAACTCTTAGGAAATTAATGTGAATAATGTCCCATATCCCTAAAATTGTAGCATTGAACATTGGTAGCTTATTTATTCCCCTTAAAATCTCGAGATACGTTACCTTTTTCTCCACACATATAACAAACTCTCATTCCCTTTAGGCAAGTGTTAGGCTGTTTCTTCCCACAATTATTGCAGGATGGAAGGTCAACTCATCCCTTCTTCCATGTTTCCTTATTTCCTTTTCTAGAGTTTTTGGCAGCCCTCTTCTTCTATTGCTTTCCCTTAAAGTCATAAGTCTTAGAAAATTCATTTTCTATCTTGATATCACTTGAGACTCTATCTTCATATGATGAGAAACTTTAGGAGACTAGTGCCCTTTAGAGGAATGGTTTTAAACCATAAAATAATCGATCAATTGTGATCCTTGGATTATGTATGCAGTCTACAGCAAACCCTGCCAACCTTGTAAAGTTGGATTCATAATTGGAAACATTTTCATCCTCCTTCTGCCTCAGATTCAAGAATTGACTTTCTATATTTTCTCACTATTCACAAGAAAAGTATTTCTATAGGAATATTTTTTTAAAGTCCCTCCATTATATATATTATATATATTCCTCCTCCTTCTTGTTTTGTATTAACGACCACCACTGATCTACATCTCTTGATAGACAATAAACTGTCATGAAAACCTTCTCTCGTTCATTACATCACAAAGCGAGAAATATCTTCTCCATGGAACTTATCCACTGCTTAGCTACAAATGGTTTTGTAGTCTCGTTGAATTATAGAGGCTATTGTCACATAAATTGATCTAACATAGCTCCCCCACATTGTGGATTCAGATTCTCCATATGGTTAAGGTTATTATTCATAATCTGATTCAGTTGTCCCAGTATAGTTATAATTTGCTCAGCACCAGTCACAGCACCAGAGCCAACATCATTATCTTAAATTGGAGGTAAATTCCTACATGGGACACGCGCATTCATGTGGTTTTCATTTTTTCCACTAGGTTTCATTTTTAAATAATGGCATACACTAGATTAGGGTATGAATCATAAGTTATAATCTCAATGTATAAAAATACTTCGCATAAATTGAAATTATATACATAGTTAATCTCTTAATCATAAACATGGTTAATTTGAGGAAAAATTTACATTTAAATCCTTCATAATGGATTGTAAATAAATCGTGAATTATCTAAAGCATATCCCCCAAGAGTATAAAACTAGGTGCATAGTAAGTCTTGTTGTTGTGTACCAGGATACCTCGGGTCAAGCCCGAAACTCCTTGCTAGAGTTTTCACTCCTAGCTACATCTATCCCAGAACCATGTCCACTTATAGTATCCAGATAGGGATGTATTTTCTATAAATATACACATAATCTATTCCTTACCAAAATACCAAGAAGTTCTTGCATGTTTGTCCACAAAGACTATCTTAGGGATTTTTTCCCTAATCTACGTTTTCTAAATCCAGTTTCCAAGTTTTCTACTAAACTTCCTTTGATACCAACTGTAAGTACCTGGCCCTAGTTTCCTGGAGTCATTGTCTTATTTAATAACATTGGAATATAAACAGGTAATATGCATCCTGAAGGACTGATTATTTTAGTATCATTTAAAATATGATACATACATAAGTTCATCATTACAACTTGAAATGAAAAACTACATAGAAATTTCGTTAACAACATCCATAACTCTTAGGTTATTTCAGTAACTCATTCATAATAAAATTCTTCATGTATTTAGAAATTGAAACATAAGAAAGGGGTGATCTCAAATTCTTGTTAAGGGTAATCAATACAGCGAAAGATATCATAACATAAACATTATGCATGTTAAATAACTAAAAACATATGCCTTTAACAAAAACTTGAACACATTACGGTGGGAATAAGAGTTGAATAAATAATGCCATAATCATGGGTATTCTACTAGTAGAAAAACCACATGAACCATCAATACTATTTTAATAATGAGGGAATTCATAATTCATGACATCATAACCATAACACCAAGGCCTTGTGCCAAGACCATAAATAATCATTTTGTCAAGGCCTTGTGCCAAGACCGTAGTTTGTCTCACGAGACCTACCGATGCACCGAGGGGATATAGAGGTACCCACCTGACACTTACTATGTCCAATTAAATACTCATATTAATTTGGATAAACATAAACAACATATACATTCATATTGAAACTAATATATGAAATGTAAATAACTTTCCCCAAACATTAAGCATAAATACTAACCATTCAGAGTAAATTGGTGAATGGTTTTAAGATATCACATCCCCAAATAAAATAATAATAAAACATTAAATTAAATATGGTAGATTATACCATGAAATATTAATCTCAATAGTACACAATAATCAATAAGAGTGTTTAAATAGATGAAGATACTCTTATAAAATCTTTGAGTAATTTTTGAGATAAATACTCTTTTACTTTGAAAAAACAGTTCTTTTGGAAAAATATTTTTATAAAACTAGAAGTAAATTAAGATAGTATTTTTATAATAAAATGATTGATTTTATAAAGATAATGGTTTCCAAAAACATATTATATATTTCCCTTTAAAATAGATAATAATTTGAGAAATTACCTTGAATCGGGATTGTATTTCGGAAACAATTTTGAAAGTTCCTTTTAAAAAGTATAATTATACATAAAATAAGGAAGGATTATAGTTGGTGAAAATATATAGAAAACTCACACAGAATTTATGATGATTAAATAATAATACATAGGAATTTCATTGAGGTAATTAGACAGTGAAAGTAACCCGAATGAAAAATGGAGGTTCGGGTGTAAAACCCTTACCTTAAGTCCGAATGTGTTCCTCTCTTGAATATAAGGTCCTGGAATATGAAATTAGACTTACTAAAAACTTAATTAATATCCTATTAATCATGTATTTAATTTATCATAATTTTATTAAGTTCATTATGTCCTTATTGATAAGTTATAAGATTGAATTTCGTCGTTCTGGAGTGTTCGTTTCCTTGGTTTTCATAATTGGTTCGTTTGTTTTAAAGTAATGGAGTTCATGTGGAAAGGATGAAAATTTCCAGAATTTAATTTAAATATTATTTATGAACATACATAGGTTTTAATGGTCATTTATATCATTTGTTTACATGGCATGAGGATGAATCATTAGATGAAATATTAATGACATTCACTTAGATTATTTTAGCAATATTTTGATTATTAAAAACTAGTTTGGTCATATTATTTAATATTATGTACAAATAATGGTTCCTGAATACTAGGTAGGTTATGATACATATATTATATTCTGTTTCAACCATAAAAATTTTTTAATTACCATAATTGAATATGGTGATAGAAATTGAAAACCCGTCTTCCTTGAATGTAATAAATTAACACATCTCGGATGGTGTTTTAATTTATAGTATAAAAGAATGGGAAAGGATGGATGATGATAAATTATTCAATAATCACAAAAGAATTACAGTACATATAAGGTAATTGATTTATCATAAAATTTGGATAAAAGGAGGTGAGGAAAGAAAAGGAAAATAAAGGAACTTGAAAATAAAAGAAAAGTTGAGAGATCCCTTATGAAAATTTGGCAGCTTAACAGCGTCGCTTAAAATTTGATAAAATATTTTGATGATATAAAAATGGTATATCATAATTAATACATAATATTAAAATTAATGGGGATGTTTAATGACATATCCCAACATAATCCAATTTAAATTAAAAGATAATAACATAATGCGAGTGCTTGAAAAAGAGAGATATTTTGAGACTAAAATTCTGCAACCTAACGGCTATGCAACATGGTTTTAGAAAATATTAAAAAGATGGGGGAAAGGGGTCACTCATTCATAAAATAATCATAAAATATTATAGGGACAGAATAATATGGAAATAATAACATGGTATGAAAACTTGAAATATATACCACATAAAAGAGAACTTGAATGAAAAATAGAAGTTGAGAATTCTTTTACCTTGTAGAGTAACTCCTAAGAGTTGAAGGTTGAGACCTTGGGGGCTTGAGGACACCTTAAGAGGACTAATAAGTAGGTAAAAATACCATATCTTCAAGGATGATGAGTTTTAAATGAAAGAAAAAAAATGAATGAATGGGTATCTATAGTAAATGAGGGGGTTTTTTATTAATTTAAAAGGACACCCCATTAGTGGTTTTTGTAAAACCATGGTCTTTCCCATGGTATTTTCCACTTTGGACACCTCATATCATATTTTACTGTACACATGTAGAACATCATTTTATTTTAATTATTATATCATTATGATGTCATTAAACATACCGAAAACTCAAAACTGTATTTTTACTATTCACGAAAAATTCAAGTATTTTTAAAAAAATCCAAAAAATTCACCCCAACCATTTTTCCTTGTGTATAATTTAAAAATGAAATCCATTTTTTGAAATTAATTTTATAAATATTTTTAATTTAATTTTTTTAATAAAATCACAACTTATTCCAAAAAAACAACTTTAAAACTATGAATCGTTTTATAACACATTGAGAAATCAATCAAGGTCCCATAAAATTATCTTATAACCATAATATAATAGATTAACAATTTTTTATTACATTTTATGAAAATACATTTCCATTTTAAATTATTAAATTAATCATAAAATTTTAAATAAAATATTTTTGACATACAAAAATACCAATACTTATACGATGATCATTTTTTCACTTTTAAGATGTATAAATTGTATTTATACATTCATGGGTGAAGTTTCTATTTTTTGGCCAATTTACTATTCATTACTATTCATAAGTTTATGTTAATATTCATAAGGGTATGATACTATTCATCAGAAATTAAGTTTGTCTTATCAGACTCCAAATGACTTACTGATTTCAACTCTAGATGACCATTTTTTGAATTCAAAACATAGAACAAGAAAAGATATGTTTAAAGAATTGATTATAAAATGTTTTGTTTTGTAGGGACTTAGTGTTATTTTCAAAACCTTTTTATGTTACAAACAGTGTTTCCAGATTACTTACAAACATGTCCAAAATACTTCATCAAATATTTTAACCTATAAATAAGATCAAGTTGTCAAGAAATATATTCCTGAAAAATACAAAAGGTGAATTAATTAGTAAAAAACAAGGGTATTTTATATCATCAAATCAATAAGATTCATAGAGTATTTTTGAGATAATATATAGCATCCCTCCTCTTTATCACATAAACTTTCATTAAATTTTACAAAACTAAGGATCTTTAAGGTTTAGTGTCTTGGAAACCAGGAACTTTAAACATGAAAACATAAAACATTCTTCTAAAACACTTGAAAGGATTCTCCTCATGTTCATCCTAGGTTCATTACTACATCGCATAACCTGGGGACATACATCAAAAGAAAGGGTGAGCAAAAATCCTAGTAAGGGAAACAAGAGAAACATTTTACATGTGAACTTGAGATACTTCAATAAGGTCATGAAAAGAACTTTAAGGCATGAGAATGAAATCATGAGGCATATCATAATAAAAATAACATTTTCATAACTTGAAGATGTGGCTACATCATTTAACATAGACAATCATGAACATATCACCAAGGTCCATCCCCAAGGTGTCATTTGAAAATTACCAAGGTTATTCACCAAGGTATCGTAAAAATTGTAATCTCTAGTGGTTACATCATTACCCAACGCATTGGAGCGCTATCAGGGCGCACCCTTAAATTTTCCTTTATTATCATGTGATCCACATATATCATCATCAAAAATTTCATAAATAACCCATATATAATAAAATAAATGGGTTTCATTTCATAATCATAACATTTTAAAAACTACTTTAAAGACATGATCTTTACGTCACTTTAAACCCACGGAAGGGGAGAGCGGGTTTCATGTATGTAAATCCCAGAATTTAAAATAGAACATTTTTGTATATATGTGAATAACTCTGTAGAAATAAGATCTTTGAGTATTCACTTAATAACATGAAGTAATTTTGAGAAAAAGAGAGAGGCATTTTGAGACGAAAATTCTGCAGCACAACGGCTACGTTACAGGGTTTTAGAAAACATTGAAAAGAGAGGGGACATGGGTCAAACAATCATAAATGACCCATAAAATAGTAGAGGGACATAATATAATGGATTTAAGAACATGGTAATGAAATTTCAAAATATACCATATGAAATGAAGAACATGAAAGGAAGACAAAAATAAGATTTCTCTTATGAAAATTTGGCAGCCTAACAGCGTTACATAAACTTCAACCAAAAATAAATTGATGATGTCAAATAGGGTCTTTAATCATATGAACATAAAATATCAGTATGATAGATATATAGATCATACCCCAACATAATAAAAAGGAACTTGCAAGACTTGACATGGAATTAGAACTTTGAAAAGGAGAAGGGTGAAAGAATCCCTTAAAAATTCGGCAGCCTAACGGTGTCACTTAAACTTCAACAAAAAAATGAATTGATGAGATCAAATAGGGTATATCATAATATGAACATAAAAGATCATTATTATAGATATAGATATCATACCCCCAACATAATAAAAAGGAACTTGCAAGACTTGACATGGAATTAGAACTTTGAAAAGGAGAAGGGTGAAAGAATCCCTTAAAAATTTGGCAGCCTAACGGTGTCACTTAAACTTCAAAAAAAATGAATTGATGAGATAAAATAGGGTCTCTCATAATATTAACATAAGAGTCTAGTATGATAGATATAGAGATCATACCCCAACATAACAAAAATTAACTTGAAAGAATTGACATGAAAGTAGAACTTCAAAACGAGAAGAGTGAAGAACCACTTAAAAATTCGGCAGCCTAACGGCGCAACTTAAAACTTCAAAATACTGAATTGAAGAGATAAAATGGGGTCTCTCATCATATGATCATAAAAGATCAGTATGATAAATTTAGAGATCATACCCCAACATAATAAAAAGGAACTTGAAATACTTTACATGATAATAGATCTTGAAAAATGAGAAGGGAGAAAGAATCCGTTACAAAAATTTCGGCAGCCTAACGGCGCCACTTACAACTTCATAAAACGAAATAATGAGAGTAAGAGGGGATCTCTCATTATGTGAACATGAAAAGGGAAGTAATAGGAGTATAAAATAACACCCTTTAACATAAGAACATGGATCATAAAAGAAATTACATAAAAGATATTTCTTGAAAAGAAAGAGAGAGATCGGATCCCTTACCTTAAAACGTAACTCTTAAAACTCAAAGGTTCGGACCTTGAGGGCTTGGGGGCACCTTGGGAGGACTCCTTGGGAGGTAATGAGACCAGAACTTAGTTGGGGGAGAGTGGGGAGTCGAATGGATGAGAGGATGGCTTGGTATTTATAGGGAAAGTGAGGGGACAAGGCATTAATGGCCAAGGGAAACCTCATTAGTGGTTTTGGCAAAACCATGGGCTTGCCCATGGTATTTGCCCATGGTATTGGCCACTTTGGACACCTAATACCTTATCTTACTATTAATAAGTCGAACATATTGATTACAAACTTAATACATCATTTAATGATGTCATTAAACACCCGTAACTTAAAAACTGTATTTTTACTATTCATCGAAAATTCAACTTTCTCAGAATAATCCCAAAATTTCACCTTAACCAAATATCAATACTCTGATTTCAAAAATGAACTCCATTTTATAAAAATAATTTTCTAAATATTTTTAATTTATTTTTTAAATAAATACACTATTCACCGAAAATTCATTTTTTCAGAAAAAACCCCAAAAATTACCATAACATAATATCGGTGCTCTGAGTTCAAAAATGAAATCCATTTTATAAAAATAATTTTTTTAAATATTTTTAATTTAATTTTTAATTAAAAAACACTATTCACTCGAAAAAAACTAATACTTTAATAATAATTTATGAAACCGTTATTTAACCATTTTATTGAATCACATTACTTAATCAAGGTACCTAGATTATATTAATACTTTCTTTAAGTGAGATTACTAATCCATTTGGACACATTACTAATCCTATTCATAAAATCACTATTCATAATTTACTATTCATCAAAAAAACAAGTTGATCTTATTAGACTTTAAATTTCATACTGAACATAATTGTAGAAGACCATTTTTTGAAAATCATTACACATTTTTAATTATTTAGGGTTTACATAAACATTTTTAAAATATCCTTTTTCTAAAATTCATCAAAAATATGCATACTATATTTATCCGATCATTTATAAACTTAATCATAAGAAGAAATCCCAATTTTTATTTAAAACAAAGGATTACACAAGGCAGTTACGGTCTCCTTACACAGCCCCTTATCACACCAGCATAGGACCTAAGTGTAAGGTGTGCTAAGGTGAGAGAATCTGAGGGAGGCTCAGCTAACATCGCACGAGTAGTAATTTCTATCAATTTGAACTTCTCGCAAAGGTGATTTCATTCTAGCTTCACATGATGAAGTTCGGCTTGGGTTTGGTCCAGAGCAAAGCCCAATGGTGCTACCTCCTTCCCAAGTTCTGTTAGATGGGCTTCAATCAGTCCAAGACTATTGGGTGAGGCCATCGAATCTTCTTTCTATAATAATTAACAAATGTTACTTTTATTTAGAGACAATAATCAAAACGTTTAGTTTCCAGCAGTCATATTGACCAATGGTCATATAACTGTCTAAACCCAACGGTCTCATTTTAATTATAATCATGTTATCAAATGAAACATTTTTGTTGAGTATAAAAATAAAATAAAATAACACATAAAATTAGGAAACAGGATTTATTCAAAATTTCGGGTTGTTACATTCTTCCCCCCTTAAGAAATTGCGTCCTCTCAATTTTTAAAATTGGGTTTTGAAATTTCATTGAAAGTCCCACATCAGAAAAGGAGTCAGTAAAATTATTACTTTAAAAGAAAGAAAGGGAAGTACAAAGGTCACCCGAGTTAACCCACACTAGGATTCCATGTTGGAAAACATGGACATTGAAGAAAAACAAAGGGTCAAGTTCTGGGGGAGAGTGATAGAGAACATGATTAAAAGAAAGTTAACCATAAGAAAATACCAAACTTATGATGTGTGTAAATAGTCTTTGATTACCTAGTAGGAAACGTAAACCAACAACGTTTTTGTTTTACGTTCCTTTTCATAATTTTGTGGAATTCATTTACAACATAAAACAAAAACATAAGAAAATATACCTATCTTCATGTAGATTTTCATCCTTTAATAAGTTTCTACCCAAAAATAATCTTTTCTCCAAACTATGAGCATTCAAAACTACTTGGTCTCATCAAAACACAAGAATCATCTTCATAATCCACAAAATATTAACTATCTATTTCTTCTATCTTTAAAAATTATCCCAAAAACAGAAAGGGTAAGGTAAAACACCTCTTCAAAAAGAAAGAATCCCATAGGAATGGAAACTACTTTTAAATATTCAAAGTTCCATGGTACTACCCATAGTTCATCATTTACCATTCCATAAATAACGGTCATTAAGATTCCTCAAAATAAACCAACCTAATATTGAAACCCAAATACAATAAGGATTTGATAACATAGTCTTCCAAAATAAACTTCATTGTTCATCTCCAAACAACATCAACCACTCCTAACATCTTATAACAAAAGTAGCTAACCTAAACATATTTTACCCAAGATAGGTTAATCATTTCCATAAGTAACCTAAATTACTATAAGTCCACCTTAAATTCATCGATTCTTTAAAATATAATTCAACCTTACCCCTCAATGAAAATACCGTAGTAATCTATTTACCTCGATCATATAGGGTCCCCAAAATAGTGAACATCTTCCAAAATAATAATCATATTTTAATCCCCAAATCATCCTCGTCATATTAATATGAAAATCGTCTCATTTCCTATCACATTGGTTATTGGGACACGTTCTTCCATTTCCCGCCATTAACTAAGAAAAGAAACCATAATTAGGGGCTTAGATACTTAGCCAATAATCATGAAAAGGAATCGAAAGCATATAAGGATAACTTGTAGAAGAGAAGTATACCCTAACTTGTGATCCCATAGGTTCCCATCTAGGTTATCCATGATCATATATTCTTATGTGAATCTTTATTTTATTTTATCTTTGTTCCTTTAACAATGGTTCATACTAAGATTATGAATTTACCAAAGCATATCCCCCAGGAGTGTCGTAACCAAGAGTGCAGCAAGGCCCGTTGTCGTGTACCAGTTCCCATTCGAGTCTAGATCAAAGCGGTGTTTTCGGGTTTTACCCCTATGTACATCTGTGCCAGAGCCACCTCTACCTGCTCGTATCCATACAGGGACGTATTTTCTTGGAAACCCCTTACACAATACTCACCAAAATACCAGGAAGATTTCCTATTTTTTAACTTTTCTATAGGATTCTTCCTAAAGTTTTCATATCCTAATTTCCACAAATAACTAAACCATCCTTTGATACCAACTATAGAATCCCGCCTCTTTATCACATAAACTTTCATTACATTTTAAAAAACCGAGGATCTTTAAGGTTTAGTGTCATGGAAACCAGGAACTTTAAACATGAAAACATAAAACATTCTTCTAAAACACTTGAAAGGCTTCTCCTCATGTTCATCCTAGGTTCATTACTGCATCACATAACCTGGGGACATACATCAAAAGAAAGGGTGAGAAAAAATCCTAGTAAGGGAAACAAGAGAAACATTTTACATGTGAACTTGAGATACTTCAATAAGGTCATGAAAAGAACTTTAAGGCATGAGAATGAAATCATGAGGCATATCATAATAAAAATAACATTTTCATAACTTGAAGATGTGGCTACATCATTTAATATAGACAATCATGAACATATCACCAAGTTCCATCCCCAAGGTGTCATTTGAAAATTACCAAGGTTATTCACCAAGGTATCGTAAAAATTGTAATCTCTAGTGGTTACATCATTACCCAATGCATTGGAGCGCTATTAGGGTGAACCCATAAATTTGCCTTTATTATCATGTGAGCCACATATATCATCATCAAACATTTCATAAATAACCTATATAGCATAAAATAAATTGTTTTCATTTCATAATCATAACGTTTTAAAAACTGCTTTAAAGACATGATCTTTACGTCACCTTAAACCCACGGAAGGGGAGAGCGGGGTTCATGTATGTAAATCCCAGAATTTAAAATAGAAAATTTTTGTATATATGTGAATAATCCTGTATAAATAAGAGCTTTGAGTATTCACTTAATAACATGAAGTAATTTTGAGAAAAGGAGAGATGCATTTTGAGACGAAAATTCTGCAACACAACGGCTACGTTACAGGGTTTTAGAAAACGCTGAAAAGAGAGGGGACATGGGTAAAACAATCATAAATGACCCATAAAACAGTAGAGGGACAGAATATAAGGGATTTAAGAACATGTTAATGAAATTTGAAAATATAACATATGAAATTAATAACATGAAATGAAGACAAAAATAAAATTTCTCTTATGAAAATTCGGCAGCCTAACAGCGTTACATAAACTTCAACCAAAAATGAATTGATGATGTCAAATAGGGTCTCTAATCATATGAACATAAAAGATCAGTATGATAGATATAGAGATCATACCCCAACATAATAAAAAGGAACTTTCAAGACTTGACATGGAATTAGAACTTTGAAAAGGAGAAGGGTGAAAGAATCCCTTAAAAATTCAGCAGCCTAACGGCGTCACTTAAACTTCAACAAAAAAATGAATTGATGAGATCAAATAGGGTCTCTCATAATATGAACATAAAAGATCAGTATGATAGATATAGAGATCATACCCCAACATAATAAAAAGGAACTTTCAAGACTTGACATGGAATTAGAACTTTGAAAAGGAGAAGGGTGAAAGAATCCCTTAAAAATTCGGCAGCCTAACGGCGTCACTTAAACTTCAACAAAAAATGAATTGATGAGATCAAATAGGGTCTCTCATCATATGAACATAAGATTCCAGTATGATAGATATAGAGATAATACCCCAACATAACAAAAAGGAACTTGAAAGAATTTACATGAAAGTAGAACTTCAAAACGAGAAGGGTGAAGAACCACTTAAAAATTCGGCAGCCTAACGGCGCCACTTAATACTTCAAAATACTGAATTGAAGAGATCAAATGGGGTCTCTCATCATATGATCATAAAAGATCAGTATGATAAATTTAGGGATCATACCCCAACATAATAAAAAGTAACTTTAAATACTTTACATGATAATAGATCTTGAAAAATGAGAAGGGAGAAAGAATCTGTTACAAAAATTTCGGCAGCCTAACGGCGCCACTTACAACTTCATAAAACGAAATAATGAGAGTAAGAGGGGATCTCTCATTATGTGAACATGAAAAGGGCAGTAAGAGGAGTATAAAAGAGCACCCTTTAACATAAGAACATGGATCATAAAAGAAATTACATAAAAGAGATTTCTTGAAAAGAAAGAGAGAGATTGAATCCCTTACCTTAAAACGTAACTCTTAAAACTCAAAGGTTGGGACCTTGAGGGCTTGGGGCACCTTGGGAGGACTCCTTGGGAGGTAATGAGACCATAACTTCGTTGGGGGAGAGTGGGGAGTCGAATGGATGAGAGGATGGATTGGTATTTATAGGGAAAGTGAGGGGACAAGGCATTAATGGCCAAGGGACACCTCATTAGTGGTTTTGGAAAAACCATGGGCTTTCCCATGGTATTTTCCTATGGTATTGGTCACTTGGGACACCCCATACCTTATCCTACTATTCATAAGTCGAACATATTGATTACAAACTTAATACATCATTTAATGATGTCATTAAATAGCCGTAACTTAAAAACTATATTTTCACTATTCATCGAAAATTCAACTTTCTCAGAATAATCCCAAAATTTCACCTTAACCAAATATCAATGCTCTGATTTCAAAAATGAACTCCATTTTATAAAAATAATTTTCTAAATATTTTTAATTTATTTTTTAAATAAATACACTATTCACCAAAAATTCATTTTTTCAGAAAAAACCCCAAAAATTACCATAACATAATATCGGTGCTCTGAGTTCAAAAATGAAATCCATTTTATAAAAATATTTTTTTAAAATATTTTTAATTTAATTTTTAATTAAAAAACACTATTCACTCGAAAAAACTAATACTTGATTAATAATTTATGAAACCTTTATTTAACCATTTTATTGAATCACATTACTTAATCAAGGTGCCTAGATTATATTAATACTTTCTTTAATTGAGATTACTAATCCATTTGGACACATTACTAATCCTAATCATAAAATCACTATTCATAATTTACTATTCATCAAAAACAAGTTGATCTTATTAGACTCTAAATTTCGTACTGAACATAATTGTAGAAGACCATTTTTTGAAAATCATTACACATTTTTAATTATTTAACGTTTACATAAACATTTTTAAAATATCCTTTTTCTAAAATTTATCAAAAATATGCATACTATATTTATCTGGTCATTTATAAACTTCATCATAAGAAGAAATCCCAATTTTTATTTAAAACAAAGTATTACACAAGGTAGTTACGGTCTCCTTACATAGCCCCTTATCACACCAGCATAGGACCTAAGTGTAAGGTGTGCTAAGGTGAGAGAATCTGAGGGAGGCTCGGCTAACATCGCACGAGTAGTAATTTCTATCAGTTTGAACTTCTCGCAAAGGCGATTCCGTTATAGCTTCACACAATGAAGTTCAGCTTAGGTTTGGTCCAGAGCAAAGCCCAATGGTGCTACCTCCTTCCCAAGTTCTGTTAGATGGGCTTCGATCGGTCCAAGACTACTGGGTGAGGCCATCGAATCTTTTTTCTATAATAATTAACCAATATTACTTGTATTTAGAGACAATAATCAAAACGTTTAGTTTCCAGTGGTCATATTGACCAATGGTCATATAACCGTCTAAACCCAACGGTCTCATTTTAATTATAATCATGTTATCAAATGAAACATTTTTGTTGAGTATAAAAATAAAATAAAATAACACATAAAATTAGGAAACAAGATTTATTCAAAATTTCGGGTCGTTACATAATACATGCCCAACACCTGAAACCCCAGGTGGTCTCACATGTTATGTGGCTTGGAAAATATATTGTGTACTTTACCTTTTTTCACGCCGAGGGGAGTAGTAGGACATGGCTAGGTGAGAAATTTGAAGTACACCTCATGTACCCCAAATGACACATCGTGTGCTCATTTTCAAACATTCTACCTACCGTATCTCTATCATCAGGACTCATAATTGGACCCACGAGTATTCATTTCTGAGAAAAATTCCACATAATACAAGATAGTGGCCTTTTTTTGAAACTAGAGATACGACACAATGTGATGTGATTGGGATTCTTATTCTAATGATTCATGGCTAAAAACAAGGTTAGGGCGTGATCATCAGAGTGATGTTTGGGTCGGTACTCCCCTGATGGTTGGTTTTTCTAGGTTTAGGGTCCCCCTATCATATATACTGGTAGAGTTAGTACTCCCCCACATTATAGGGGCATGGATCCTCTATCTGTGGAGTTGTTACTCCCCCATCATCAAGCTCTGATGAGGAGTGGGTCCTCCACTAGAGTTTGGAACTCCCTCGGCTATAGTACCCATCAACGAGGTGCAGGAACTCCATTATAATTCTTGTGAGGTTGCACATGGTGTTTGGATTTGGATATGGCATCTATGTAGCTTCAATAAGACTAATAATTCTTACTTGGCTATGAAGATCAAGATTTCTCTCTTCTATTGAGGTTTCTTTATGATCATATTTGATGTTGAGTTTCTTTTTACCTCTTTATAGAGTGGATTGAGATGACTGTTTCATTTTATTGTTTCATATTTGGTTTTCATAGAGTTCTATTGGGTATATATATACTCACCCCAGCATGGGTTCTGCCTTCACATGTTGTGTCTTATGCAGATAACAGACAGTTAGACAGTGACTTTGGAGGGCCTAGTGTAGATGGATCTTAGCAGTACTCGGTGATGGTGGTCATAGGTTGGTGGTTAGTATTATAGATAATGAGAAGGACCTTCCTCCTCACTATTTTTTATTTCATAAATTTAGGAAGTCACAATGACATAGGTTTGTAGATGAATAAAATACAGGAAAAAAAAGAAGATGATGATGAACACAAACACAAAGATTTACATGGTTTAGGAGTAATCCCTACATCCACAGAGAGGTAGAATCACTTCACTAAAATTAGGAGTAGAATTATGAGGAGGTTTCAAAGCTTCACACACACATAAACCCCAACTTGAATTATCTAATAAAGAATACAAAGCACAATTCTACCAACCACATAGTAAGTCCATTGTGCTACAGTGAACTGTGTCTGGAAGTCCGCATTGCTATAGTGTTACAGCCACCCAAGTTCAATTTTATATAGTTGTTGGTGGCTAGATGTATGTGGAGATACAGTACCACTATCTCCAAAGTCTAAGATGATATTGTAACTCTTCCAAAGTATGAATTTCTATAGTGACCTATCGGTGTCACCTGGTCAGCTCTTCTATAGATGTTCATAGTTGTTATAGTTCCCCAAAATTTGATTTGGGGGAATTTGGCCCCTGAACCCCTAGAGTAGAGGTGTGTTTCCCCCTACATCCTCCAAAAATCTCATTGAAAAGCTTGACCCATAAGAGTTATAGTCTGGTATACAGTATGGGCTGCTAGCATTCGACCCAACATCATCCAAATGAATAAGGCTACACCAATCCAATAGTTGTTAGGTTGGGACTCCATTTATTCATGGTTGTGCATGTATTTACCCCTTTCATACATTGTTTATATTTATATTACTCCACTTTGGTTGTTTTAGAGTTTATTACAGGCATTTATTGTTAGGTTTTGTATGAATCTGTTGGTAAAAATACCTCTTGATGGTTCTTTTGGGTTGTTTTTTTTTTGTTGACAAGGTTTGATGTTGTTAAAAAATGATGGTTGTCAAAGGAGGAATTATGAGTTATCATGAATTTATAAAGTGATCATGTGGAGCACAAATGTCAGAACTGATCATGTAGAGTGATAATATCAGAACTGATCACGTAGAGAACAAATGTCAGAACTAATCATGCGAAGTACTTTAATACATTGCATGATTTTCATAGGATATCGCATTGAGATAATTCAAATCACTTGAAGAAACCACATAATTGTCAGTGGATCTCCTGATGAGATCATGCAAATCACGTATGATCATTAGTAGATCTCATGGTGAGATCACATAAAGCATTTCATGATTGTTAGGGGATCTAACAAAGAAATCACATGAAGCATCGCATGATTATTAAGGGATCTCATGAAGAGATCACGTCAAGCACTGTATGATTTTTAGGAGATCTCATGGTGGGATCATGCCAAGAAAATGAAGGAAAATAGGCTGGAAATGATGAAGATATCTCATGGTCATTCAAAATCATACTACTGCATGTTAGTCATTTGATCATGCGATGAGGTCATGAAAAGTGTTGGAGGACAACACCAATGACTACATGATTGTCAATTGATCACATGATGAGGTCATGTGAATCATGAACAATTATCAATTGGTCAAACTATTAAATCATGCAACATGTTCAAAGACAATGCAGGTGATCATACGAAGCACTTGTGACATACAACAGGTGACCATACGGAACGATCACATAAAGTGTGTAAGGATGATTGTTGAGGTGGTGGAACGAATGGATAAACATAGTTTGAATAGTTAAGGCAGTGTATTTATGCCTATAAATACCCCCTAACCCATCCTTAATAATTGAGGGAAGTCTTCTTAAGTGGTTTGATCTAGAGAAAGTATTTCTCATGGACTAAAGAAGGCCTGGTGTTGGAATCTCGTGATCTGCATAATCAAAAGAGATATCGTGAAGGAATCATGTGAATTGAAGTATTCTCAAGGTGATTGTGCACATAGACATGCCCTTTGATATCACACAAACTGTGTAACCTTAAAAGGGTCTCACTCCAGAGTCATTTGATCCACATGAAAAGAAGAAGGACTTGTGAAGGGATCTCACAGAGGGGTCTCGTGGAGGGGTCTCATAGAGGGGTCTCACAGAGGGATCTCATGAAGGGGTATCATAGAGGGGTCTCATGGAGGGGTCTCATGGAGAAGACTTGTAGAGAGGTCTCATGGAGCCATCTCATGGAGAGGTCATGAAAATGATTCTTACACAGGGGTTACACACTCTGAGAAGAAAATTATTATGCAAAGGTTTTTGTCATCTCTTTGATAAATCAATATTATAAAGATACACATAATTTTGAATCAAATCAGAAATAATTGTTAGAATATTATACTAGAGGAGTAATGAGTTCTCTTCGGTAGAGAGAGTAGTGAGCTTTCAAATTGTGAATGGTTATAAACCAGGAGGGATAGTGAGTCCTCTCTGAACCTTATAATAGTAGTGCACTTTAGTGGATTTGGCACATCATCACACTGTCCTTTTATTCTTATTGGACATATCACAATGAGGGTGAACTAAGTAAAATTGTTTTTTTCAATGCATGTTTTAATATCCTTTTGTTTTGCACTCTAGGGAGGAGAGAGAAGAGAATTTTATTTAACAACACAACAAGATCTAAAAGGGGAATTTATTTTCATCTATCATACCATGATTCACCCCCCCCCCCCCACCTATTAGGGTATTTAAATTGGTTGGGATAACAATTAGTATCATAAGGAAAGGTTAAAATAATTTTTTCTCTCTTAGTGTCTTCAATAGAAGTTTTCAATCACAAAGGGATTTCGATCTTCGATGAAAAAAAACAATTATGGAAGAATCTAATACATCACAACTTCCAATCATTAGATATAGATGTCTTTACATCTATTATGCATGGTATTTTTTCTAGTGTGGATAGTGGGGTTTTATCATAATAAATCTTTATATAATTTGATATTGATGCCAAAGGAATAAATGTCTTAGGAGGAGCATTATCTAACACAATCTACAAAAAAGTGATGTCATTTAAATCATCACATAATATGCAGGAAAAGTTTCTAAATATCAATTAAGGAAATTCAAAAGTTTGAGAATCTAAATTAAAGGTTCTATGGAACAAATATGAGGACCTGATAATGCACACAAATGAGTTTGTAGATGCATTCTTTAACCAGTTAAATATTGTTGTGGAAAACATGTTGTTGTAATAGTGGGTTCCCTTGACCCATTTATAATAGTAATTTATTATTACCATACCATGTATACAATGAGTTATACATGATATAAACTTCCCATTATAGTGTTTATATTTTTGTTTCCACTTTTTAAATGGTAATGTCCTTATATTATTTGTTGTATCAAAAGGTTATAGCAGTTCCTAGACTATAATGAGAACCTCGAGATGTTATAACATTAATATTAAACATATGTAATCTGGTCTAGATACATTATACTGAATGGACACAGTTGATGTTTGACTATCAGGCGATAGGGGCTCATAATCATTGATACTTCTTCTCATGAAGTTTTCACTTGGTGATCTCTAGTAGGTGATATCATGAGTATATACTCTCCAATATAAGCACCAAATGTTTTTGGTTTCATTGGATGTTCCTATCTACATACATGTGTGTATTGGTCTCCTAACTTGAGATCATTATCAATGTGTGTAATTTGGTTGTGTACTTTGATGTAAGTAAAAAACCATGACATTAAAGTCGTAGAGAGGTAGCTTTTGTTGGGTGCGTCATTGGCGGTATGGCATTGATTGAATGATAAAGATATAATTTTTCAATTCAGATATGAGGAAGTGGTATCTCAGGTTTGGTTGATCAGGATGGTAGTACCTTCATAAATCCTTAGTCAACATATTTGGAGGTAAGACTGTTCAGATAAATCCACAAATAATAAAGCAAGAATGGACGATGACACAAGTGTGTGTCCTACTTTATGAGATATCATGAGACAAAGCGATTATATTACATAGTACATGTTTGTAAGTTGGTTTTCATTGCTATGAATTTTCCTTATCTCTTTAGGGGCCTTTATTGGTTTCTAGACTCTGCTCTTAGTCTATGAATAGTATTCACTGTTATCAAGATAAGGGCTTAGAGGGTCAAACACAATAGCACATTCAGGATTTTTCCTAATTCTGGTAAATAGAAATATAGACATGGTGAGCCCCACCATAGGGTCCGAGAGTTGTCTAAGTAATCAATCACCGATGAATAAATGAATTAATTATTATTCAAATATAGAATAATTGGTTTGAATTTATTTATTACAAGTATTCTCAAGATATTAAGTGAATATCGAAAAAATATATTATACGAATGAATAGTATTTTAATATTCAAGGTTTGTTTAATATTAGCGGGAATTATGAGTCTAGTTAATGACTTGGGTTTATCACGTATATTTAATATATATTACAAGTATGTGATAAAATATAAATAATATTTATGATGCAGTTAGTTCCTCATAACTATTTATTTGTTGCTTATTTAATGGTCATTTTATTTCTGAGGGTCGGCGAACCCTTCCCAATTATTTGAGCCCCCCACTATATATGGAGAGAAACATTCATTCAGAGACTATTCATTCATTCGGAATGAGAGACTCTCTCTTCTCCCTCTTCCTAGAGAGATAAATTCTCTCTCTGAGCGACCAATCTAAGAATGCATTCAACAGATCAAAGGGACGAGATTGTAGTGATCATCACGACGCCGAAGGATTCATCAGAGCTCCACGCTAGCACCCAAAATTCTACGAATGGTGATCGTGCATATTCTTGAAGCAAATGTGGATGATCTAGAGGGTTTGGCTTTGGAAATTTCAATAAATGGTTGTCGGTGATGAGCTACAGTCGTGAGAACTTTGTTTTCGAACAAGGTATTTATTTAGTTTGATTTTTATGCTTATTAAATTCACTTGAGATCCTCAAATCTCTACTTGGGCTCGAATTTCCAAAGATGGTAAGTTTCATCGTTCCGGTGATGAAAATTTTTAAATATCTGTCCTATCGTCTTCTGTTGAGTTCTTTGATACCATAAATTGGTATCAGAGGGATTTCATGAATTTTCTAAATTGAGAAAAAAAAAACTGCATTAAATTAAGTATTGGGCATTATTTAGATCACAATGGATCTGACCGTGTGTTGATCTGATCTCAAAAATCCATGTTATTGCCATTCAAATAATTTATTTGGATCGACTGTGGGTAATTTTATGGATATTAAAACTGAAGAAAACTTGTGTGTGTGTGTGTGCTGTTTTTTCGGTGATTTCAAAGATCATGATTTATCAGACCGGGTTCCTTCCAGTTATCATTTTCCAGAATAGTACTGATTAATGGGGATTTTCTAATTATTAAAATAATAATTCAACCCAATTATTATAGTGGTTGTCCGTGGAATCAAAAAAAAATTAAATCCTATAAATTTTTAGGCTTAAAGAAAAATGTAACAATGGAAAAAATTAAAAAGGGGGTGATTCTCGCTCAAATTTACCCAAGAGATGAAGGCAAAACGGTCCTTGTAGTTTAGCTTGGGTTATTGAATCCTCAGAGACCTAAGAAGAAACATATAGACACGTACATTTTATGGACTATTTTCGGCTATGAAGTGGGAAACTTGGATTGATTTTAGATGAGTTTAGAGGATAACTAATAGATTTAAGTGAATTCAATTTGAAAGAATGAGTTGATCCTAGGTTATCGCTCGGGGTGGATTGGACGTATTTCCTTTTCAAAGATTTCAATTTCTTATATTTGATATGGGTTCATTTAAGAAGATAAAACAACATCATCACTTACTGTTTCAATGCCTAAACCCTTTAATACTAATTACCTATACACTTTAAGGATCAAATTTTTGAGCACTTCAAGGTAAAGGTTCATATTAGCACATGAAGTGTGTGGCCTTAAATTCAACAAGGACGATGGAGTTTAAAAATCATCAAATAAAAATCTCAACTTAAGAAGTGATTATAAATTAATGGGGTGATAAATAACATCCAATACATCCCCTTGATACTCCCTTGGATCAACCCATAAGTGGGTTATCCCTCCATTGATTCTATGGTTTCAATGGAAGCGGAAAGTAGACTCATGAGGGAGGACATGGAGAAGTAAAGAAAACAACAAAAATAAAATGATCACTCCACCGTTGTGTGAATAATTTCACAAGATTTGGTGTGAATAAATTCACACCTTGAGGCAACGGTATCAAAGTGAGATGTAGAACAACAGAATAAGAGTAGAAGAAGAACTTTTATTAAGAAACTAAAGTGAATTGAACAACTTACAAGTGAAAGACAAATTTGAGACAACAAAATCGCAGCATAACATTACAATTGAACCAAGCACCAATGATTATTAAATCCTCCAACACCACTGACTTAAATAGTAATTTTTGAGCCCTTGGGTCGATCCTCCAACAGTCCAAGTCTTATCAATTAATTGTGGTAGGCCATAGGTGGGTGGAAAGTAAGGGAGAGTTGATTTTTTCCACCCTTGACCCGAGGTGGCATCCAGCTTTTCTTCACCGAACAGACTCGCTTGGAAGACCATGTAGATGGCAGAATCAAAGTGGTACATAGTATAAAGAAATGGAGATACGGATGTCTTCTAACCGCCTGTAAAATATTGGACCATTTGGATTTTTATATTCGGATATATGATTAGATTAGTGGGATGTTTTTCTGGGCCGTAGAATCTGGGCCAGAATTTTATCTCTAACTTGGGCCGCCTAAATGACTATCATGGACGCCGAATTAGCATTGTCTCCTGAAGGGTTATTTGTTCCTATATATGTCTTTAATAATCCCACGAAATTTTGGATTAATCAGGCTTTTATGTTGGGCCCCACAGTCTCATCAGTGAGCTTGTGTCCAATCTACCTTCTCTAAAATTGCTTCCTTTCATCACAAAATATCCCCATCTTCTTCCATGAATTATCCATTTATCCATGAATAAAACATGTTCATATTGTATTTTAGATCAATTTCACAAAATATAAAATTAAAATATGTATAATTAGATTCCTTAAAATCATATGAATCATTGGTTACTTTAAATGATGTTCAAAAATGTACCACATAATAGTGCATTTTAAGAAGGTATTACAATCATAATGTGAAATGATGTTCAAAGTGTAAAATGAACTAAAATGGTGTTTATGAATAATAAATAACATGAATATTATGTATATTAACAATGAATATCAGCCTCATTTAGTGTCTAATCACACCCCCCAACTTGAGTTTTGCTAGTCCCGAGCAAAATATATCTCAACAATATGAAATTCGAATTCCCTTTTCCAAAAACATTTTAATACACAATGATCACCAGAAACCCTTATACCAAAAAATCATGAAACCCATCAAAATATTTTAATACGATATAGTTTCATAAGAAGATCCCAATCCCAAGCCCATTCCTTTGTTCAAATTCATTGTCATATTTCATCCAATATCAATTAAGTATGAGGATGTGTTGTGCATCACAATAGACATGGGGTTCGTCTTTATTCAAGGGGGAAATGACGGAAGCGCTAGGTGGAATCACATTTCAATATTAAGATGAGTATTCCATTTTTTTTATTGTATTATTTTTTTTTTGTTTTTTTTTTTTTGCAATTTTTCCATGGTAATTGAAATTGCACTCAAAAGAGTCAACCCCTGTAGCGAGACTTTGCTGATGACTCCCAGGCTCAAAGACCTTAGGCCACCAAGTGAAACCCACATACTCGGGCATCATCTCGAGTTAACTCAGTCAAAAAAAAATCAAATTACCAAAAATAGAGATAAAATTACTATCTCTGGGCCAGACAACTATGGAGTCACGATCCCCAAGTGCCGAAATCCATGCATTAGGTCATTTCATTGCTCTACGCGCAATTTTTTTTTAATTTTTAATTTTTTGAATACTCATATTAAACTAAAATGATCACCAAACCTATGCTATTTATTTAGGGTACCCCATGAACTCAAACTAATACTCCACTATCCAAAGGACGTGCATTGTGGTCTTTTTTTATTTGGATGAAAATATAAACAATGAAATATCACATTGGACAGCCACACTTTCCAAAATCTATGCTCATGAAATTATACAAGGATTAAAATCAGAATCAGGGCATGCTAAATTATTTGATATTCAGTTTCAAAGTGTGCAATGTGTATTACCATGTTCAAAGTTAAAGGAATTTTTCCTTCCATTTACACAATTTTTTTTCAAATCATTCATTTTTTTTAACACGAAATCATTTTTTATTTTATCTCCCCCCCCCCAACTTAAAATAACATTGTCCCCAGTGTTTTAAGAAAAGAAATTTATAATGGGGTAGAGGTAGAGAATGAAAGTTCAAAAAGGAAATTGAAAATGGGGATTATGGAATGAAGTCACTTGGTGGTTGAAGTTTGAAGTTCTTGCTGCTTCCTTTCAATCCTTTGATATCCATGTCACTTGCAGAGTTCCCTAGTAGAAAAAGGAAAAAAAAACAAACAAAACAAAATATATATATATATATATATATATATTTATATAATAAAGGAAGTAAAATATAAGTATATATATAAAAATTATAGAATAAGGAATCACAAGAAGTCGTAGGTCAGTGGTAAGTGCATACCCCTTTCTCCCTTCAGTCCCGGGTTCGAATCCCCGCGGCTTCGCCGGTTGTGACGGGGTTTTCCCCACGACCTATGATGTGGACTTTTTTTATTATTATATTTTTTTAACCTACAAACACATAAAAATAAAGTAAATTAAACTAATGATACATTGTCTTCTTTTTAAATTTCTAGATAAGGTATTACTCAAGGATCACACCATGTGACACGGATGAATATGGTGCTCCCCTTTCTTACCCATCCATACTCATTATAGAAGAACAGGTCAACAGTTTATTATTATTTTTATTTCTAAATATCAAAATGTCTCATTAATCCTATTTAAAATATAAAGTTGATTAAAACAACGAAATTATTGGAAACTTGAAAACCATGGGTTGCCTCCCATACAACGCTTTGTTTAATGTCGTTAGCCCAACATGGACCCTAAATATATCAATTTTTTCTTGTTTTATAGGTTGGATCAGTTAACTCAACCTCTATTTCCTGTTTATTTAATGATTCAATGAATGGTTTTAACCTTTGACCATTGACCTTGAAGATGTAACCAGTTGTGGGATCTTGAATATCTACTACCCCATAGGGGTACACATGATGCACTATGAAAGGTCCTGACCATATAGACCTTAACTTTTCTGGGTGTAAATGAAGTTTTGAACTATACAAGAGCACAAGTTTTCCCAGTTCAAAATTTTTGACCTTGATATTCCTAGATTGGTAGGCTTGAACTCTAGATTTATTGATCCTTGAATTTTCATAAGCCTCCATCCTTAGTTCCTCCAGTTCGTTGAGATCTAATTTCCTTTTTGTTCCGGCCAATGAGAGGTCATAATCCATTTTCTTAATTTTCCAAAAGGCCTTATGCTCAATTTCAACAGGTAAATGGCATGCTTTTCCATAAACCAACCTATATGGGGACATTCCTAAAATGGTTTTATATGCGGTTCGATAGGCCCAAAGAGCATCTAAGAGTTTCTCAGACCAATATTTCCTAGAGGGATTGACAGTTTTCTCAATAATTTGTTTGATTTCACGATTGGATAACTCAGCTTGACCATTGGTCTGTGGGTGGTAAGTAGTGGACACTTTGTGAGAAATTCCATATTTTTCATGAGTGATGAGAATGGACGATTGCAAAAATGAGTTCCACGATCACTTATGATAGCCCTAGGAATTCCAAATCTAGAGAAGATGTTTTATTTTAGGAATCTAATCACAGTTTGATGATCATTGGATTTTGTGAGAATGGCCTCAACCCATTTTGAGACATAATCAATGGCTAAGAGAATGTAGAGGTATCCCCTAGAGTTTGGGAAAGGACCCATGAAATCAATTCCCCAACAGTCAAAGATTTCAACCACTAAGATGGGAGTGAGTGGCATTTGATTCCTTTTTGTGATGGAACCTACTTGTTGACACCTAGGATAGCTTTGAAAAAATGTGTAGGAGTCCCTTGAAATGGTGGGCCAGAAGAGACCACATTAAAGAATCTTATCAGATGTTTTATTAGAGGAAAAGTGACCTCCACATGCCTCACTATGATAGAATTTAAGGATGGACTCTTGTTCAGATTCTAGAACACGCCTCCTAATGACTTGGTCAGGGCAGAACTTATAGAGGTATGGATCATCAAACACATAGTGTCTAACATCAGAAAGAAATTTCCTTCGAGCTTGAGTCCCTGAGAATTTTGGAATGACTTCTATAACTATGAAATTGGCTATGTCGTCATACCAAGGGCAGTCACTCACAGAGTATAAGTGTTCATCAGAAAATGAATCAGACACAGAAAGGTGATTTGAGTTGTCTTTGAATTCCATCCAAGAGAGGTGATCAGCTACAACATTTTCAACTCCTTTTTTATCCTTGATTGTGAGGTCAAATTCTTGTAAGAGAAGGACCCACGTAATCAGTCTAGCCTTAGTATCTTGTTTTTGTAAGAGGTATTTTAGTTCAGAATGGTCAGTGAACACAGTTATGGGGGATCCTAAGAGGTAGGACCTAAACTTCTCTAAAGAAAACACAATAGAAAGTAACTCCTTTTCAGTAGTGGTGTAGTTTATTTGGGCATCATTTAAGGATTTTCTTGCATAAGCAATGACATAAGGAGTTTTATCACAGTGTTGTACTAACACAGATCCAACAGCAAAGTCACTGGCATCACACATAAGTTCAAAAGGAAGGTTCCAATTTGGAGATTTCATAATGGGAGGAGAGGTGAGAGAGGATTTGAGGGTTGAGAATGAACCCTCACAGATTTCTGTCCAAACAAATGGAGCATCCTTTACTAGGAGAGCACAAAGGGGACGGGATATTGAACTAAATTCCTTGATGAATCTTGTATAGAAACCATCATGTCCTAAGAAAGACCTCACTTCCTTGACAGTTTTGGGTGATGGAAGGTGACGAATGATATCAACCTTTGCTTTATCAACTTCAATCCCCCTACTCGAGACCAGATGGCCTAGAACAAGTCCCTCTTTAACCATGAAATGGAATTTTTCCCAGTTTAGGACCAGATTATTTTCTTCACATCTTGATAAGACTCTCTCCACATTCTTCATACATACCTCAAATGTATCCCCAAACACAGAGAATTCATCCATGAAGACCTCTAGAAAATCCCCTACCATGTCTGAGAAGATTCCCATCATGCACCGTTGGAAGGTTCCAGGGGCATTGCATAACCCTAAGGGCATGCGTTTGAAAGAAAAGGTTTCGAATGGAAATGTGAATGTAGGCTTACCTTGATCCTCTAGGGAGACCTCAATTTGATTATACCCTGAGTAACCATCTAAGAAACAGTAGAATGCATGACCTGCCACTCTCTCAAGGACTTGGTCAATGAATGGTAAGGGGAAATGGTCCTTCTTGGTGAATGAGTTTAACTTCCTATAGTCAATGCAGACCCTCCATCCACTACTCACCCTTGTTGGAAGAATCTCTCCATCCTCATTGGTTATCACTATGATTCCAGCATTTTCTAGAACCACTTGGATTGGGCTCACCCATTCACTCTCAGCTATGGGATATATGATACCAGCTTTTAACAATTTCAGAAGTTCTTTCCTTACTACCTCCATGAGATTAGGATTGAGTCTCCATTGAGGTTGACGACATGGCTTTGAATCAGATTCCAGAACAATCCTATGAGTCCCGATAAGTGGGATAATCCTAGGAATATCAGAAAGGGTCCAACCAATGGATTTCTTATGCTTCCTAAGGACATCTAGAAGCATCCTCTCATGATTGGCTTCAAGAGAAGAAGAAATGACAATAGGATGTGTTTGATTGTCCCCTAGGAAATCATACTTGAGTGTAGCGGGAAGTTCCTTCAATGCAAGATTAGGTTGGTTCGGAATTTCAAAAGAAGATTGGGACATTTGATCAAGTTCAATTTCCTTTTTTAGAGTTTCAGATAGGATTGATTCCCCACATGTAGAAGTTTCAGCTACTAGATTGGCTTGATCAGATTTAGGAAAGGAATTTAGAGTGGTCTCCATGAAAGTGGTTTCTTGAAAGGTTTCACTTATTGTTAGACCTAAGACTTCATTATAAGATCAATTTGAAAATGATTCAAGCCAAGGAGATAAACTTCCTTCATATTAACAAAGGAAATCAATCTCATCCTGACTTAAACATTCATCAAATATTCCTTGATGTTCCATGGATTCATTATCAATGCTTCCTATCATGTTTACTTCATGAATGTCCTCGTCATCCCCTATTTGTGAGCTTTCATTATAGATGTTCAAGTCTAGACTCATGTTCCCAAAGGTGATGGTCATGTTCCCATTTCGGACTCGGATAACAGAGTTGATTGTTGCAAGGAAGGGACAACCAAGGATGATTGGGGTTTGTTCCTTATTTCCTAAGTTTGAATGGTTTTCAAGGACAATGAAGTCATCAGGGTAGATAAAGTTTTCAACCTTTACCAGAACGTCCTTTAAAATCCCCTTTGGAACCCTAATGCTACGATCAGCAAGTTCAAGTGTGATAGATGTGGGTTGGAGTTCATCTAGGCCTAACTGGCAGTACATGGCATAGGGGATGAGATTGAAACTAGCACTTAGATCACACAAGGCCTTGAAAACTTTTCTTTCTCCTAGTTCAACATTGATGTAAGGGAAACCTGGTTCTTTCAACTTAGGAGGAATGGTCCCTTGAATGGTGGTACTCACATTAGCAGCCAAAAGGACTTGGTTTTTATGTGAAAATTTTATTTTAAAAGTGCACATGTCCTTAAGGTACTTTGAGTAGAAAGGTATGGTTTGGATGGAATCGGGAAGGGGAATGTTCAACTTGACTTTTGAGAATATTTCCCTCAATGTTTCACTCAGTTCAGGCTTGGGTTTCCCCCTCATGCGTTGAGGAAATGGTGCAGGTTGTGGGGTTGTTTGTTGAAGAGTTGTTTCTTTCACATTTTTATCAGTTTCCTCAGTTTGATCTTGGGGTTCATTTGAATTTTCATCCAAGTTTGAATCTTCAGGTGGTTTATGAATTAGTTTTTTAGGTTTCTCAATTGATTTCCCACTTCTTAAAAAAGTCACAGCCTTTAGCTGTTCATGAGTTGTTTGAGCACAACTTGACTCTCCCCTTGAAGTTGAGGATGGCACCGCCTGAGTAGGCATGGTTGCCTTTCCAGTTTTGATGGTTTGAAGTTCTTGTTTTAGGGAAGATACCTCCGAGTTCATCCTCTCCATTTGTTTTCATAGTTGTTCTAGTAGGCTTTGTGGAACAGTTTGGGTTGGTGCTTGAGAAGATTGGTTTATCCCGGGGGGATATTTTGGAAGTGGGATGGTTTGTTGAAAATGGACCGGTGGTTGTTGGTATTGGATAGGTTGGGTTTGGAACTGGTTATGGGATTGGTAGTTCTGATTGGGGTAAGTATTTTGTCCTTGTGGTTGGCTAGGTTGTTGGTTATCTTTCCAGCGGAAGCCTGGGTGGTCAGTATACCTTGGGTTGAAGTTGTTTTGGTATTGAGGCTTTTGAAAGTTCAAAGCATTTAATTCCGATGGGGGTACTCCTAAAAGAACATCCTTGATGGATGGAATGGTTGGGAAGTTGTCTGTCTTATGGTCATGTTTGTCACAAATTGTGCAAACAGGGTCAACAGTTTGGATTTCATGGACTTTCTTTAGGTCTATCTCTTCAACCTTCCTAGAGAGTGCTGCGAGTTTTGCCCTAAGGCTTTCCTCTTCTCTAAGTGTATGAATTCCAGTAGTTCTTTGTGGCTTTTCAGAATAAGGTGAAGTTCCCCATGTTTGGTTTTGTTCAGAAAGGCTTTCTAGATACTCGTAAGCATCATTTGGGGCTTTGTTTTTAAAGGTTCCATTACACATCATGTCAATGAATTGTTTATTCCCTGGACCCAACCCTTCATAGAAAATTCTCACTTGTTCAGGTATAGAAAAACCATGGTGTGGAACCATGTTTAGAGTGTCTTTGAACCTCTCCCATGTTTCATAGAATGACTCTCCCTCTTTCTCAAAAAAGTTTTGGATACTCTTTTTAAGTGCAATTGTTTTGTGGCGGGGAAAGTATTTTTTGTAGAATTCTCTTTGTAGTTGTTCCCAAGAGTTGATGGATGATGGTCTCAAATTGTTTAGCCAATTTTTAGCTTGATTCTTTAAAGAAAAAGGAAATAGCCTCATCTTATCTGATTCTAGTTGATGTGGGGGACACATGGTGTTAGGTCCACTAGGCTGAATACCCTGAGAGGGGGGGTGAATCAGGGTATGACTAATTAAAAATTAATGCCTGTTCTGATCTTGTTTCGCTGTTAAGAAAAACACTCTTCTCTCTCTTTCCTTCTACACAATATAAACAGAAAGTAAAGCAGACGTAGGACACAGCAATTTTACTTGGTTCACCGCTAAGGGCTACGTCCAAGGAGCATACGCCGACAGGTTTCCGGTCGTACCAAATTCCACTAATCTTCACTAGCTGTGGATTACAAGGTTCGGGCTAGATCACTTCTATGCCCAGGCTCACTGCCTATACAAGATTTAGAGTCAGCTCACTGCTTTCCCAAGGGTCACTCCCTATTTCTCTCTCTCTGGCTCACTGCCGGTGGAGAGGATCACATTCTTCCTCTTCCTAAGCTCACTGCTCTTGGAAGGGATTCACTCACAGTTTATAAACCTGTAGGTCTCTTCATTTCCATTAAGGAATGCATCTTTCTCTGTATGTAGATGCTCTGTTGAAGTTCAACTTTCACCCGTAGATGAATACCCCTTTGCCACTATCCACTGGGCAAACAACCTTTGGAAAGACCTCTGCAAATCACTCAACTTCGCTAGGCTCCCAATTTCGCGAAGCTCAACAAGCCTTCGCGAAGCTCCTGCCTTTTCGCGAAGCTCTCTCGCGAAGCTCAACTCGTTGCAAAGAAACTTCTCTCGTGAAGCTCACTGAGCCAAGGCGGAGCACACAACTTTCGCGGAGCTACAATAGCCGTCGCGAAGCTCCTTTTTCGCGAAGCACACTGCCTTCGCGAACCACCTCCGTGAACCGAGAGCAATGGATTTTCTCTGAAAATTCTCTCTGCTTCGTTTGAAGGGGTCGGCCTCTATTTATAGGCGATTCCACCAACCCTCGTCCCTTCCGCGCGAAGTCAACACCACGTCATCTTAAATCGCGAAGCTCCAAAGATTCTGCCGGAATTCCGTCCAAATCGCGAAGCTCCACGGCAATTATCCGTTCGCGGAGCTTGACGTAGTCGCGATGAAACACCGTCAACTTACCTTCGCGGCTCGCGCCTTCGCCGCGAAGCTCCCTCGCGAAGCCCAACATTCCTTCGCGCCTTCGCCGCGAAGCTCTCTCGCAAAGCCCTTCTCCACCGTGATGTGCTTCAGCCTCTGCCGTTCGCGAAGCTTGACGTAATCGCGAAGCATCACCGCCTCCATTCTTCTGGTCTTCGCGATTTCCAAACCATGCATCCTATCTTCGTGAAATTCATGCCTTTGCCATATTAAATTATACTCTTCATAGAAATCCTATTTTCGCGATGCTCACCAAACTCCAAATTTTGGACCCCAAAAATTTGGCAAACACTGGGAAACGGCGCCACCTTGTACTGGTCTTTTGTACCGCCTCCAGATCGTCCTTTCCTTTTTCATAGTTCTTTTTCAACATGGAATGTCAACAAATTCTCGAGAACTCAACAATTCTCCATGGAAACCTGCTTTGTCAACAAACAAAATCAGCCCAAAAATACTGCAATGTTACCTTGAGGGATTTTTGCCCAACAATCTCCCCCTTTGGGTTTTTTGACAACTCTTCACAACTCTGCTCAGAAAGATTTTCTGCACATTGATACCTCATTGAGTCTTCTTCCAGCCGCTACTACCATTCGCCTCTTGCGATTCTGATAGCATTCAAGGATTCACTTAACACGTACTCTAAGCCCACATGAGCAATGATCGGCGTGAGAAACAAGAGTAGTATGAAAAGTTCATCAATGAATCACTTCATGTCAGACCCCAATTGTCGATTCCACCCTGATACCAATTCTTAAAATAAAACCAGTTGTTGAACCACACTGATACCAATTGGTGAATTCTTAAGTTGATACCAATTGTTGATAGCTGGACACCGTCTCACACCATTCCAACACCACTGTTATGCTTTTATCACGATCCTCAGCTGTCGTGATATCTATGCGTTGATCGATCACTTCTAGCATCGTCAGATTTAAAACGCTCTCCCCCTTTCTCATTGCTCCCCCTTTCTGGCTGCTCCACCTATCATCTTCTCCCCTTATCAAATATGATTTATCAAATATCTACACTGTCTCCCAGTCACCATTTTCTCCCCTTTTAACAAACACTAGTTCTATTTTCTCCCCCTTTGTCAACGAACCCAAAGGTCACTCCTTTGTAGTCTGTAACAGAGTAGAGAACACAAATTAGCATAGTAGGGAAAACACATCATACCTCGGGGAGAGGGGGGGATCCCACATCCACACTATTTCATGTGCGGGGAAGCGACTGAACTCCCAGAGCCAGTCGATGCCTTTCAAATGCTTCCTTGGGTAAGGCCTTTGTCAGAATGTCTGCAACCTGTAGCTCTGTAGGCATATACTCCAACTTCACGATCCCCTACTCAACTTTCTCCTTGATAAAATGATACTTTATCTCAATGTGCTTTGTCCTAGAGTTATGGAAGGGATTTTTTCTGATATTTATAGCACTTGAGTTATCACACTGGATTCCGATCGGAGACTTCACTTCAACTCCCATATCTTCAAGCTGCTGCTTCATCCACAATAACTGTGTGCATGCTTGAGTGGCCGCAATATACTCAGCTTCTGCGGTGCTTAATGAAATGAAATCCTGCTTCTTGCTTAACCAAGCAATACATAGTCTGCCAAAATAAAATGCACCACCTGACGTTGATTTTATATCATCTGCTGAACCGGCCCAGTCTGCATCAGTATATCCCAATAACTCTGTTTGAGATTTGTCATTGTATGTCAAGCCGAAGTCCACCGTGCCCTTGATATACCGAAGTATTCTTTTCACTGAAAGCATGTGACTTTCCTTGGGATTACTCTGATATCTCACTGCTTGGCATGTGGCGAAAACAATATCAGGCCTTGTTGCGGTTAAGTACAACAGACTTCCAATGATTTGCCTGTATTCTGTGATATTAACTGCCTTTCCATCCTCATCTTTTGATAATTTCATCCGGGTAGCAACCGGAGTCTTCATTTCCTTGGAATTATCCATTCCAAACCTTCTTAGAACCTCCTTGGCATATTTGGATTGAGAAATGAAAGTTCCATTCCTTCCTTGTGTCACCTGTAGACCAAGGAAAAACGTTAGCTCTCCAATCATTGACATTTCAAACTCATTTTTCATGAATTCGGAAAACTGTCTGCACTGAGCTTCATCTGATCCGCCAAAAATTATGTCATCGACATACACTAGCACCATCATACTTTGATTACTGTCATTGCTGAAATAGAGGTTGTAGTCAACTCCTCCACGCTGGAAACCAAGCTTCTTCAAGTACTGATCAAGCCTTGAGTACCATGCCCTTGGTGCTTGTTTCAGCCCATACAACGCCTTCTTCAACCTGCAAACTTTGTTCTCATCCTCATGAATGAGAAAACCATCTGGCTGCTCAATATACACCTCTTCTTCCAGAACCCCATTCAAGAATGTGGATTTGACATCCATCTGGAACACTTTGAACTTTCTTTGCACTGCTATGGCCAAAAATAATCTGATTGTCTCCAGCCTTGCAACCGGTGCAAATGTCTCATCAACATCTATTCCCTCTATCTGGGAGTATCCCTTGCACACTAGTCGTTCTTTGTTCCGAATCACTATGCCATATTCATTCATCTTGTTGAGATAGACCCATTTAGTCCCGATGACATTCTTGTCTGCTGGCCTTGAAACAATCTCCCATGTCTGGTTCTTCTCAATCTGATCAAGCTCTTCGTTCATGGACTGAACCCAGTTTTCATCTTCAGCTGCATCAGAAAAACATTTCGGCTCCACTTGAGACAAAAACGATGCTTGCTGTAATGATTTCATTCTTCGAGTCTGAACTGGAGCTGTTTGATCACCAATGATATTCTGCCTATCAATTTCAGCTCGACTCTTTGACTTTCTCACAGACACCGACTTGACACTTTCCTCTTCATCATCAGTATCTTCTTCTGAGTCAGCTTCTGCCACTTCTGCTCCCCCTGGGTTGCTTACCTCATCATCACTTTCATCCAGGAACTGTTCATTGGATCGTTGAGTATTCTACTCATTTTCAACTATAGTGACATCATTGCTTTCAATGATTTTTCCCAGCCTTTTGTTGAAACATTTATATGCTTTGTTTTTTCCGGAATAGCCAAGGAATATCCCTTCATCTCCTCGTGCCTCAAACTTCCTATGATGTTCTTTGTTGAGAATGAAACACTTACTTCCAAATATTCGAAAGTACTTCAACGTTGGCTTCTTTCCGTACCACAGTTCATACGGAGTCTTCCCTTGATTCGGAAATAACAGGGACCTGTTTGAAACATAGACTGATGTCAAAACTGCTTCCTTCCAAAATTTCTCTGGCAGGTCCTTATCAATAAGCATTGTTCTGGCCATGTTGTTGATGATCCGATTTCTCCTTTCAACTACTCCATTCTGTTGGGGAGTTCTTACTGATGAAAATTGATGCCTTATCCCATGTTTCCCAAGATAGTTTTCAACCTGACTGTTTGTAAATTCCGTACCGTTATCAGTACGAAACTTCTGAATTTTCTGCCCAAGCATCTTTTCTGATTCCCTCCTGTACTGCTTTATGCAACTGAACACCTCTGTCTTATGGGTTATGATGAATACCCAGGCCATTCTGATATAGTCATCAATGAAAAGAACATAGTACCTTTTCCCATTTATAGCTCGTGGTGAGATAGGTCCACATACATCAGCATGCACCAATTCGAGCACTCTAGTTGATTTCTGTTCCTTTGGCCTGTATGTCTTTCTGATGATTTTCCCTTGTTGACAAGCATCACACATATGAGTGCGATCACGTGATAGTTTGGGAAGGTCTCTAGCAGCATCAAATTTAATGAGATCCTCCATAGATGGTTGGCATAGATGACCAAGTCGCTTATGCCACAGCTGGTTTTCTTCCTCTTTGGATAAAAGACAAGTATCTTCTTCCCCACCTACAAGATAGAGATTTCCCTTTGACCTTTTTCCCTGCAGAATAGCTGCTCCATCTTTTCCTTTCACAACACACATCTTCTTGGTAAATTGGATAGAGTGTCCAGAGTCACATAGTTGACTGACACTGAGTAGGTTATGACTGAGACCCTCTACTACCAAGACATCAGCCCGTCTCATCTCTTTGCCCCCAAACTTGTCTTTCCCTGAGCCAACAATCTTCATGCCTTCATCATTTCCAAATTTGACAACTCCTTCTTTGTCATATTTGATGCCTGTAACAAGATCTTTATTACCCGTCATGTGGGATGTGCAACCATTATCAAGGATCCAAACACCAGATCGATCTGATGCTTTAAGGGCAATCTCCGCCACCACAGCCTTCTCATTTTTCTTCTTCTTGGTCCATACTTTTTCTTTCACACTCGGCATGGATTGAGGCTTCTGTTCTTTCTCAGAGTATGATGGACCACCCTCATCTTGCAGAGCTGCAAATCTGTTCTGAACTTTTAACTCACTTGTTGGTTTATTGATCTGCTACTTGCGAACATTTTGATTATGCTTTGACACATTTCTCTGAATGGTTGAAGTGCAGTACCTAGCCATGTTTCCAAATCCTCCGCACCAAAAACAATGTCCTTCAAAATGTGTTCTGGAAAACCGTTCTCTGTTTGGATGCCATCTCTATTCATGTTCCCTTCTGTATCTCTTGGCTATGGAACACACATACTGTGAATGTCCCATTTTCCCACAGCAATAACACCTGATATAGGATTCATTCCCTCGTGATATTTCAGCACTATGATTTCCCATTTGGGATCTCTGAATATTCTGATTCTGTTTTGTTCCCAAATCAACCTTCACTTTCGGGATGAGTGCTTGCGGTCTGACTGCAATTGTCGTAAATTTTTGTTCTTGACTAAGCCCAGAAATGACCTTAACATCTGATCTCAATTGCTGCTTCTTTCCTACTGAACTGCTAGGCTCCGCTTTCATCTTCTCTATCTTCTGAATGGCCTGCTTTTCGGATATCACATTGGGGGTCAAGATTTTATCTTGATCCTTAAGTTTTTGTCGCAGACTGACCACTTCTTCTTCAAGCTCTTTGATACATCTAACCTGCTCCTTTCCTGTGTTAGTCAAACAATCAATTTCCTTCTTTTGTTCCTCAATTTTAAGCTTATACTCGACAATATTTTCTGAGATCTCTGGTGTTGAGGATTTTAGTATTTCAATTTCTTCTAACAGGTCAGACTTTTTTTCATCCTGTTGTTGCATATAGAGTTTGGCATCACGAACCACTTTATTGGATTTCTTCGTTTTGGCTCTCCAAACATCTATCTCCTCAAGATCTGCTTCCAATTCGGCTTCCATATCAATTCTCCCTTCAATTTCTTCTTCTTCTTTAGCATCAGCTTCTTCTCCCTTTTGAGAACTACCAACAATTGCCACCAAGGCATTTACCCCACGATCTCTGCAATTTTCTATTTCCTCAACTTCTTCATCCTCAGACTCATCTGAACTTTCAAATTCTTGTGAAAGAAGATTCTTTTTCTTGAAGAAATTTCTCTTGAATTGTGTCTTCCCTTTCACAAAAGCTGAAGTCTTATTTTTGGGAATTTCAACGTCATCATCATCATCATCTTGAAACTTCTTGGGGCATCTTGCCGCAAGATGACCAACCTTTCCACATCTAAAGCATGCTAGTGGAAGTTTACCTTTAAACTTTCCTCTTCCTCTTTGTAGATTTGAAGAAAGGAATGACATCACCTCATCTGTCTCTTCTTCTTCATTAGAATCTTCAATGGTGAGCTTCTTCATGGCCTTAAATGCCACCTCTTTAGACTTCCCCTTTTCCACAGCCTCATTATCATCGTTCCTCATTTCATATGCAACCAAGGTACTATGCAAATTGTCCAATATCAGCTCTTTTGGATCTTTATCTTATAGTACTGAAACTTTCGGATTGAACCGAGGTGGAAGTTTCCTCAAGATGCGCTTTACAATCTTTATGTCTTCAATGACTTCTCCAAGACCTCACATATCTTCCACAACAATGTTTACCCTGTCAAAGAATGCGTCAACAGACTCATTCGGGTTCATTTTCAGATCTTCATATTTGTTCCACAACACCTGCAGCTTTGCCTCTCTGACTTTTGTGTCCCCTTCATATATATTCAAAAGCTTTTCCCACATGGAATGTGACGCTTTGCATGACATCACCTTTGTGTAGATGGGATTGGAAAGAGATCCCCCTAAAGCATTGATTTCTTTGGAAGCAGCATCCAACTCTCTATGCTCAGCTTCTGATAAGGCACCACTATTAATATCAGCTGTGATACCATGCATAGCTGCTGAAAACACATCCATTCCCAAGGATCGGAAATAGTGTTGCATCCGATTCTTCCATATCTGAAAATTATATCCGTCGAAGATCGGAATCCCTTTATGATTGGTTACCTCCATTGAGATAAGAACAACTTTCAACCTTCCCTCTGATACCACTTGTTAGGTCCACTAGGATGAATACCCTGAGAGGGGGGGTGAATCAGGGTATGACTAATTAAAAATTAATGCTTGTTCTGATCTTGTTTCACTGTTAAGCAAAACACTCTTCTCTCTCTTTCCTGCTACGCAATATAAACAGAAAGTAAAGCAGACGCAGGACACAGCAATTTTACTTGGTTCACTTCTAAGGGCTACGTCCAAGGACCATACGCCGACAGGTTGCCGGTCGTACCAAATTCCACTAATCTTCACTAGCTGTGGATTACAAGGTTCGGGCTAGATCACTTCTATGCCCAGGTTCACTGCCTATACAAGATTTAGGGTCAGCTCACTGCTTTCCCAAGGGTCACTCCCTGTTTCTCTCTCTCAAGCTCACTGCCGGTGGAGAGGATCACCTTCTTCCTCTTCCTAAGCTCACTGCTCTTGGAAGGGATTCACTCACAGTTTATAGACCTGTAGGTCTCTTCATTTCCATTAAGGAATCCATATTTCTCTGTATGTAGATGCTCTGTTGAAGTTCAACTTTCACCCGTAGATGAATACCCCTTTGCCACTATCCACTGGGCAAACAACCTTTGGAAAGACCTCTGCAAAGCACTCAACTTCGCTAGGCTCCCAATTTCGTGAAGCTCAACAAGCCTTCGCGAAGCTCCTGCCTTTTCGCGAAGCTCTCTCGCGAAGCTCTCTCGCGAAGCTCTCTCGCGAAGCTCAACTCGTTGCAAAGAAACTTCTCTCGCGAAGCTCACAGAGCCAAGGCGGAGCACACAACTTTCGCGGAGCTACAATAGCCGCCGCGAAGGTCCTTTTTCACGAAGCACACTGCCTTCGCGAACCACCTCCGCGAACCGAGAGCAATGGATTTTCTCTGAAAATTCTCTCTGCTTCGTTTGAAGGGGTCGGCCTCTATTTATAGGAGATTCCACCGACCCTCGTCCCTTCTGCGCGAAGTCAACGCCACGTCATCTCAAATCGCGAAGCTCCAAAGATTCTGCTGGAATTCCGTCCAAATCGCGAAGCTCCACAGCAATTATCCGTTCGCGAAGCTTGACGTAATCGCGAAGCATCACTGCCTCCATTCTTCTGGTCTTCGCGATTTCCAAACCATGCATCCTATCTTTGCGAAATTCATGCCTTTGCCATATTAAATTATGCTCTTCATGGAAATCCTATTTTCGCGATGCTCACCAAACTCCAAATTTTGGACCCCAAAAATTTGGTAAACACTGGGAAACGGAGCCACCTTGTACTGCTCTTTTGTACCGCCTCCAGATCGTCCTTTCCTTTGTCATAGTTCTTTTTCAACATGGAATGTCAACAACTTCTCGGGAACTCGACAATTCTCCATGGAAACCTGCTTTGTCAACAAACACAATCAGCCCAAAAATACAGCAATGTTACCTTGAGGGATTTTTGCCCAACACATGGTTTCTATAATGTCATTGAACTCCTTAATGTGCAGGTATGGCATCTCGGACTCCATTCCATGGAATGTGGGAAGGTGGTTTAGGACATGGGGTTTAAAGATGTAGTTGGCATCTCCTAGGTAATTGTGTCTAATGCATGAGGGGGCATTGGTCCAGGAAGGTTTGAGGTAGTCATTCATGGTTTGATCCATCGCATTCCCCAAGTTTGGGGCTGCCTTATTTGGGTTTCCATTTTGGTTCCCACCCGGGTTTATGAGTTGGTTTCTTTGAAGACCTTCCATTGAAATTGGCTCAATTTTGGACTCTAGAGTATTAGGAAGATTAGGATCTAATAGAATGAGTTCCCTTGGTGTACTTGACTCCCCAACCCCAGGACTATCCACCCTAACTAGACGGTTTGATTGAACGCGGGTGTAGGCGGACATGCGCCAAAAGAAAAAAAACGAGAACGGGAAAAGATAAGAGAATTTGGATGAGAAAAGAAGAAATGGGGGAGAATAGAATGGGTGTTTAGATTACTTACTTGGGTCTCCAGAAATGGTGTCAAAATTTGATTCTCGCTCAAATTTACCCAAGAGATGAAGGCAAAATGGTCCTTGTAGTTTAGCTTGGGTTATCGAATCCTCATAGACCTAAGAAGAAACATATAGACATGTACATTCTATGGACGGTTTTTTGCTATTAAGTGGCCAAATTGGATTGATTTTAGATGAGTTTAGAGGATAACTAATAGATTTAAGTGAATTCAATTTAAAAGAATGAGTTGATCCTAGGTTATCGCTTGGGGTGGATTGGACGTATTTCCTTTTCAAAGATTTCAATTTCTTATATTTGAGATGGGTTCATTTAAGAAGATAAAACAACATCATCACTTATTGGTTCAATGCCTAAACCCTTTAATACTAATCACCTATACACTTGAAGGATCAAAGTTTTGAGCACTTCAAGGTAAAGGTTTGTATTAGCACATGAAGTGTGTGGCCTTAGATTCAACAAGGACGATGAAATTTAAAAATCATCAAATAAAAATCTCAATTTAAGAAGTGATTATACATTAATGGGGTGATAAATAACATCCAATATAGCCCCTTTCTACTCCCTTGGATCAACCCATAAGTGGGTTAGCCCTCCATTGATTCTATGGTTTCAATGGAAGCAGAAAGTAGACTCATGAGGGAGGACATGGAGAAGTAAAGAAATCAACAAAAATAAAATGATCACTCCACCGTTGTGTGAATAATTTCACAAGATTTGGTGTGACTAAATTCACACCTTGAGTCAACAGTATCAAAGTGAGATGTATAACATAATAAGAGGAGAAGAAGAACTTTTATTAAGAAACTAAAGTGAATTGAACAACTTACAAATGAAAGACAAATTTGAGACAACAAAATCGCAACATAACATTACAATTGAACCAAGCACCAAAGATTCTTAAATCCTCCAACACCACTGCCTTAAATAGTAATTTTTGATCCCTTGGGTCGATCCTCCAACAGTCCAAGTCTTCTCAATTAATTGTGGTAGGACATAGGTGGGTGAAAAGTAAGGGAGAGTTGATTTTTCCACCCTTGACCCGAGGTGGCATCCATCTTTTCTTCACCGAACATACGTGCTTGGAAGACCATATATATGGCCGAATAAGAGTGGGACATAGAAGAAGAAAATGGATCTCCTGATGTCTTCTAACGGAATGTAAAATTTGGGCCCATTTGGATTTTTATATTAGGATATATGATTATATTAGTGGGCTGTTTTTCTGGGCCGCAGAATCTGGACCAGAATTTTATCTCTAACTTGGGCCACCTAAATGACCACCATGGAGGCCTAATTAGTAGTGTCTCATAAAGGGTTATTTGTTCCTATACATGACTTAAATCAGCCCAAGAAATTTGGGATTAATTGGGCCTTTATTTTGGGACCCACGGTCTCATCAGTGATCTGGTGTCCAATCTACCTTCTCTAAAATTCCTTCCTTTCATCACAAAATATCCCCATCTTCTTCCATGAATTCTCCATTAATCCCTGAATGAAACATGTTAATATTGAAGTGTAGATCAATTTCCCAAAATATAAAATTAAAATATGTATAATTAGTTTCCTTAAAATTAGATGAATCATTGGGTACTTTAAATGATGTTAAAAAATGTACCACATAATAGTGCATTTTAAGATGGTATTACAATCATAATGTGAAATGATGTTCAAAGTGTAAAATGCACTAAAATGGTGTTTATGAATAATAAATAACATGAATATTATGTATATTAACAATGAATATTAGCCTCATTTAGTGGCTAATCAAGGGGGTACCAGGACATACACAAAATGAGATGGACTTTTAAAAGTCTCCCCTTGAGCAATTGGCGCCATCATGCTCAGCGGTCAGTTACCCTCCTCATCCACCCTCACTGGCCACCAATAATTGATACAGTAACACCTAACCATGTCTTCTTCATCCATGAAATCACCCCTTCCATCCAGAAGCAGTGGTCGACCACCCTTCATCCAACATGCACCGGCATCCTTGACCGCCCGTGTCCTGGATCCAGCCAGATCTCAGCCCACCATGAGCCCTGTTGTGTCTGACTCTGCATGCCACTCTTGGCCTCTTGCCTTTCCACTATCATGGCTTACCCAGCATCGGCCAACCCAACCTCATTGTGAGCTACCCCATGGAGATGGTGACCTGTTAGGTATCCCTGTCAGTTTGATCGGCTCGCAGGTTTCCACGGGTATTCTCTGTGGGGGCCACTCCCTATTTGGGAGTCTCCTTTGTTGGCAGAAGACTTCTCTCATGGTGGGAAGCCGACGCGATAGACTAAATCCTTCATTGAAGTAGCAGCCAGCAGGGAGGACTTCATGGGTAGCTGAACTACCCACCAACCCCTGGCCATGGTGGTTTGGTTTTCTTCCTCTATATATACGGAGGTGCAGTCCCTTTATTTAAAAAGAAGAAAATATGTGGTGTAATATGTGTTTTATAATAACTCCGATGAGATATGGAGAGAGTGAATAGAGAACCAGAATGTTTCTCCCGTGAATGTAGGTAACTCGCTGTAACGACCCGAATCTGGAGCCCCTCCACTGGTGCCCCGTACCCGGTTCGCCACATGACCTCAAGCGCGTTTCCCCAAATGTCAGAGGCTGGTGACTAGAAGCGAGGGCCTTGGTGAGTCGGTGGGGGAAACTATGCCCTCGTTCGGTAAAGTATACAGCAGAAGAACAACCAGACGCAATAGCATAAACAATAAACAGCATACAACAACTGAACTAAACAGCGGAAGCAATGTATATAATAATGATGATGCAACATGGTACATATGTTTATGGAAAGAAGTAAACAAACCATCATGCTGAAGTATAACTGAAAAACAAAGTAAAAAAGAAAACAAGTAAACTCCTCAGCATCGCAAGCCTAAGCTTGGTCCCTTTCTCTCTAGCTCCAAGCAATCACGTACCGGAAATCGAAGGGCGCTTGCCCTTATCTATTCCTGCAACAACAAAGTCTTCTTGGGACCAAAAGCATGGCCCAAACAGGGTGTGAGATACAATCCTAGCAGGCAACCACCCAAAGATCTGTACCTAACAGTCAATGAATACAAGGCAAGTAAAAGTGCAGGAAGCAGTAAACAGAAAACCACATAGCAGCTACAATCCATAGTTCTAACATATAAAGTACACAAGTAAACAACCAGCAACAAGAAGAAAACAGGTAACCCTCTGGGTATATCTCATAGCCTAACCCCTATGGTTCAACCTACAAGTACTAGCAACCCTCTAGGAGGAACACACAGTATCACCCCTCTGGTTCAGCTAAGAATAGACTCTCTAAGGAAGCACTCACCGTCAATTCCCCCTATAGTCATGTATCGTACTAAAGGTTATCTGGGGAAGCACTCAATGTCTCATTCCCCCTGTGGCCCACGTCGAGGAACTACAGATTCTCTGATGAAGCACTCATCATCAATTCCCCCTGTGGTCTCGCATCGTATTAAAAGACACTCTGGATAATCCCTTACGTCTATTCTCCCTATGGTATACTACACTAGGTTCTCACAGTCCTGTGTGGAAATAAAAATGCATAGCGCGCGTGTGTCGTCATAGTAAACCTCAAGAACTACTTGGCTATCAATCTAAGGCTCAATAGTATAACAAAGAAATAGTTCCACTATCCTACAACTAGGCATGACAACTGGTAAAATGCCAAACAAGCAAAACAAACATGGAAAACATCTAGAGTACAAAAAAACTACTCTATTCACAAGGTTAAACCTCTACTACAGCAATCAAGAAAAGAAGGCAATCAATAAAGGGAAAAACAGGAAAATGCAAAATTCTCGTACAAATGGAATTGACACAATTGTACAAGATACTCATAGACTTTCTACAGAAAGGCACAAACCACCTACCTCGATCCTAGGATATCGATATACGTGAACAGCGATGATAGATTCTCCTTAGAATGTCGTAGATCTAAGAAAAATTCTGAAACACATAAGACATGATAACTCGAGAAAGATGAGGAATTGGAAAACAAGGATCAAGCAGAAGGAAGAACTCTCTGCTACGCTTCCAACGATATTGACCGTTCTCAAATCGTAGAACAGACAGAGAGGCGGGGGCTCAGGGAAGATCCAGTCGTACGGGTCGCTCTTGGATGAATAACTTGGAGAAGGGGTGTGTTCTATCCGTTAGGCGTGACCCCGGTGCGTTTAGTGAAAAAAATAAAAGTACATGATGTGTACTTTTAGAGTACATGACGTGTACTAGGTTTTTCCGTACTCCACCAAAATCGGCCTCCACGTCACCCCTACACACCGTGTGTGTGGCCTGGGCGTGGCCAGCACACGGCTTTGAGCCGGAGAAGAGTACACGGCGTGTACTTAGAAAGTACACGGCGTGTACTTCAAAATTTTCCATAAACCTTATTTTTCTTAAAAACTTCAGAAAAGGAAAGTCGTACCTGAAATGAAGATCCAGGTTCTTACAAACTTCCCCCTTTAAAGAAATTCATCCCCGAATTTCATTAGCGAGGCGTAGAAGAAGAAACCCTGAATAGCTCCGGCCACTGCGATCGTACATCGGCCTCCCTCTCCCAGGTCTTGTTCTGTACTCGCCCATGCTGCCATAGCACCCGTACAAGAGGGACACACTGCCCATGGAGAACCTTCGTACTGTGATCGACAATTCGGATAGGATGCTCCTCGAATGATGCATCTGCTTCGAGCTCAACCTCCTCAGGCTGAAAGACATGAGATGGTTCTGAAAAGTAATGTCGGAGCTGAGAGGTGTGGAAGACGTCGTGCATGGCCCGGTACCTCTGGGGTAGCTACAACCAATAGGCAACCGGCACAACTCTCTCCAATACCTCAAACGGTCCGACGTACCGCGGTGAAAGCTTACCCTATCTCTGAATCCTCTTGTGTCCCAACCTCGGTGTGACACGCAGGAAAACCTGATCCCTGACCTCGAGCTCCAGAGGTCATCTCCGCTGATCAGCATAAGACTTCTTCTGAGACTGTGTTGTAGCCATCCTCTTCTGAATCAACTCTATCTGCTCTAAGGTTTCCTGAACAAGACGAGGTCTCAGCAAAGCTTCCTCTCCTGCCTCCAGCCAGCATAAGGGTGATCGGCATAGCCTACTGTACAAAGCCTCGTAAGGTGCCATCTGAATAGTCACCTAAAAACTGTTGTTGTAGGAGAACTCCACCAGAGGGATATGATTCTCCCAAGAACCACGAAATTATAGGATTCAAGGTCAGAGAATATCCTCAAGCATCTGGATCGTGCGCTCGGACTGACCATCTGTCTGGGGATGGTATGTTGTACTCAAAAGTACCTGTGTACCCAAGGCCTTCTGAAGTCCCTGCCAGAACCGAGAGGTAAAGCGTACATACCTATCTAAAACAATAGAGCATGGAACTCCATGAAGACGAACGATCTATCTGATGTAAAGTCTTCCCATATCATAGACACTGAAGGTCTCCTTGATCGGAAAGAAGTGAGCAACCTTCGTGAGCTTGTCGACGACAACCCAAACAGCATTGTTCCCTCGAGGTGACCCCAACAACCCGGTCAGGAATTCCATCGCAACATCATTCCACTTCCACTCCAGAATGGGTAACTACTGTAAAAGGCTCGTTGGTCGCTGGTGCTCCGCCTTCACCTGCTGACAAGTAGAACACTGCAAGATGAAACCAGAAACATCTTTCTTTATACCTGGCCACCAATACTGGCGATGAAGATCCCGATACATCTTGGTGGCACTAGGATGAACTGCTCAAATTGAGGAATGAAAATCCCGCATCAGCTCCTCGCGTATGTCTGTTGGAACCCATACGCATCCTTGGAAATGCAAGATATCATCCTCTCCCATTGTCCATCCAGGAAGAGGGTCCTCTCCTAACACGCTCTCTTGAAATAATAAGCCTTCTGAGTGTGATAGTTGCCTCATCCATACCTGATCAAGTAGTGTCGAGGTAACAGCTACAGAAGATAGGAAGGTCTGTCCATGTCTATCATGCACCTCCAGATGTATCTTAGAGAACAGAGACATAAGATACCACTCACTAATGGCCTCCTGAACTGCCTGAATCTGAGTTCTCATGCTCAACACATCTTCCACTGCGTTTCCTTTTCCTGGTGTATAGGCAAGCTCGAAATCAAAATAATGAAGATACTCGACCCACCTGCGCTATCTCAGATTCAAATCATACTGAGTGAAGATATACTTGAGACTCTTGTGGTCGATAAAGACCACAAAGTGCTCTCCCAGAAGATATTGTCTCCAACAGTATAAGTCATGAACAACAGCTGCCAACTCTAGATCGTGCGTAGGGTAGTTCCTCTCATGTGGCCTCCATGTCGAGACCCGTATGCAACGACTCCATCTCCCTACATAAGCACAGCGCCTAGTCCGATACCTGAAGCATCACAATAGACTGTATAGCTCTTTCCTAGCTCTGGAAAGACTAGTATCGGTGCCAACATCAACCTTCTCTTCATCTCCTGAAAGGCTAACTCACAAGAATCTGACCATAAGAACTTCGCCCCCTTCTTGTTCAGACCTATCAAAGGTGCTTCTAGGCGTGATAAGTCCTGAATGAAGTGTCTGTAGTATCCAAACATCCCTAGGAAACTCCGTACCTCAAAAATGTTCTTCGGCTTCTCCCAGGAAACTACAGCTCTCACCTTCTCTGGGTCCACAAATACTCCTGCCTCTGAGATGACGTGACCCAAGAAGTGAATCTGATCCATCCAAAAGTGGCACTTCAAGAGTTTAGCATAAAGCCGATTCTCTCTCAGTGTACTCAGAATGATATCAAGATGTGTAGCATGGTCGTGTCGAGTGTGAGAGTACACCAAGATATCTTCCATGAAGACCATGATGAAGGAGTCCAAATAAGGATGGAACACCCGGTTCATCAGTGCCATGAAGACTGCAGGCGCGTTCGTGAGACCAAACGGCATGATTGTATACTCTTATAGACCATACCTACTTCTGAAGGCTGTCAGAGGTATATTTGATGGTCTAACGTGCAACTGATGATAACCAGACCTCAATTCGATCTTCGAGAACACACGGGATCCTCAAAGATGATCAAAGAGGTCATCGATCCTCGGCAAGGGATATCGGTTCTTGACCGTCAACTGGTTCAGCTTTCGATAATCCACACAAAGTCGAAGGGTACCGTCTGCCTTCTTCGCAAATAGGACAGGCGAACCCCAAGGAGAAGTACTGGGTTGGATGAAACCCTTTGCCTGCAACTCCTCCAACTGCTTCTTGAGCTCCTACAACTCAGGTGTAGCCATCCTATAAGGAGGAATGGACACTGGTTCCGCTCCTGGCATGAGCTCAATAGATAAGTCTACCTCACGCTCCGGAGGAAAACCTGAAAAGTCCTCTAGAAAGACATCCCTGAAATAATCCACCGCTGGAGGAAAGTCCAACTGTGAAGTCCCATGGTCATCCAGATAAAGACTAGCAATTTGGGTCGTCACCCTTCCTAGCCCATGATGCTCGAGTCCTGGTTGACTCGCCTGAACATCCCATTCGCCTCTATGAAGAAAAGATTCACCCTCTGGTGAAATAAAACTCACTCTACGGTGATAACAGTTAACGAATACCTAGAAGGGAACCAGCCAGTCCATCTCAAGGATTATATCATAGCCTGTCATATCTAGGACATATAGATCCCATAAGAAACGATACCCTGCAACCTCGAGAGGGCACTCTCTACACTAACGTACACTAGATGTCCTCGTCCCCAAAGGTGTGTCTAGTGTCAACGAGTCGGAAGAAGAAAGTACACAGAGCCCAAGGCTCTCCACGACAGCAACAGATATAAAGCTATGTGTATCACCAGTATCGAAAAGAGATAAAGATAAAACTGAGGATACTAAGATTGTACCTCAAACTGTAGAAGGGTCGGGATCCTGCTCCTGATAGGTCTGCTCCACGGTAAAAGACTGGCCTACATCGCGGCCCTGCGCCCCTGGCTGACCACTCTGAGTTGAACCTCCCTGCTGGTACTGAGGTACTGGCGGCTGACCTCCACGGCCTCGACCTCCACCTCGTCCCAAACGGCCGTAAGAACTCCAGTTCCCCGATAGGTGAGCAACTGGTAGTGCTTCTCCTGAACGAGGAGTCATGGAAGAACCCCGATCACCAGCTGTTGGTGAGAAAACCTGGAAGAAACGCTGAAGGTGACCCATCTTTCTGCAAGATCGGCACTCCATGGGGTCTCTCTGACACTAAAGCCACGTGTGCCCTGACTGACCACACTGGTAGCATACCACCTGGCTACCTAAAGATGCATCTCGCTTCCTCGGATCACCGCACGTAGACTCCCTACGGCACTTCTTGTTGTCATCTGGAGGACAACTAGCTCTGGAAGCAGGACCGCCCTGGGTCGCAGCTCCGAATTCTCTCAGGTTGCGCTCCGCAATCAGTGCCTGATTGACAATGGAAGTGATGGAAGTCAACTGGAAGATATTCACCTGTGAGCGGATCTCCCACCTGAGACCATCCTCAAACTTCCTCGCTAAGAACACCCCACTCCCATCCCAGAGGGGTGTGAAACGCTACAGCTTGGTGAAATGAGAGGAATAATCCATAACAGAAAGAGTACTCTGCTCTAAGATCATGAACTCCTGGGCTCGGTCGGCCCTCAGGGTCTCCGGGTAGAAGTAGTCATAAAAGACGCACTGAAACTCATCCCAAGCCATAACCTGCTGATGACCCGCCTATGAGATCACGTCCCACTTCCTCTTGGAGGAGTCTCCGAGCATGTAGGTAGCGAGCTTGACCCACCGCTCTAGAGGTGTCTCCAGATGCTCAAAGATAGTCAACATGGATTCCAACCATGACTCTGTAGCCTGTGGTCCTCCTTCTCCCGAGAACGTGGGAGGATGCTACTACTGAAAAACTCGCGTTAAGTCTGCCATAGTTGTGGCAGGAGGCGGTGCTCCTTGGAAGGTCTGCATCATCCTCAGAAAACCTTCCCTGAACTGCGCATCAACACCTGCAACTGGTATGATAGCCGGTGCCAAGGCTGGCCCAACTGGAGGATCGGCAGGAAGTCCCTGATCAGCCATATCTGGCGTCTGATCACTGCCTGACGAAAGACGTACAACCGGAGGACGTCTAGGAGGCATAGCTCTGAAAGATCAAAAGCACACCTTAGATCATAATTAACAAGGATAGAGAACACAAGAGTAAAAAATGGGAACAGGGGAAGGAAAACACACAAGTTTACAAAATATGACTACACGGCGTGTACAAAAACTACACGGCGTGTTCACTTAAACCACTGACATGGGAATGTAATTCTTCCAGCCATGGTCGTGTAAAACCCCAGACTACATGGCGTTTTTTCCCCACACACGGCGTGTACTTGAACTCTACTCCCCTGCCCGAGTCCCTTTACACGGCTAACCCACATGGTCTTCTTAAATAGAGACTACACGGCATGTTCCCTGTGGACACGGCGTGTAGTATACAAGGTTTCAACGACCCATGTTGTTAGTTACATGGTCGGCTACATGGCTAAGACTACACGGCATGTTCCGAATAAACACGGCGTGTACTTGAAGGTTTTTCCCGACCCGTGTTGTTGGAGACACGGCCAAGTACACAGCTGACCCTTACACGGCGTGTTCCGAACAAACACGGTGTGTATAGAAGGAGAGAACACCATCCCGTGTTGTTCGTGACACGGCCGGGTACTGAGGATAAGGATACATGGTGTGTTCATAAAACACACGGCGTGTATGACACGAGCTTCCCCGACCCGGGTTGTTAGTGACACGGCCGGGTACACGGCTCACTACTACACGGCGTGTACCTTCCGTACACGGCATGTTCCTGAAGTTACTCTCACGACACCGTGTTTCTGCTCACACGGTCGGTGACACGGCCAGAAAACTACACGGCGTGTATCCAAAAATTACACGCCGTGTATTCTGGGTTTTTCTGGGTAGTAGCTCAGAAACTGCAGAGAAGCCCAGAAACACTGAAAACAAGGCAAAGAGGTGCCAAATTCTGATCCGTGAGGGCCCATACTCCCCACGAATCAAAGCTTGGCATCTCCTACAGTCATAGATAAGAGAAAACAGGATCATGATCCACCAATTTCGGATTCGAGAGGGCCCATAACACCCCAAGAATCAAAATTTGGCATTCATTTAAGCAAAGTAGGAAGCAAACAATCATCTAACAAGGCAGCAGAGATTCTATCAAGCATCTATCACAACAGCATGCGTAATCTACACAAAGTCTATCACAACAGCATGAAATATTTAATACAACCTAGATGGCATGGCAAGAATGCATGGCATGTGATTTCTACAAGTGCCTATATGATGCATGAGATGGCATACTCTCATCTCATCAGGTTGCGACAAAAATAGAACCGCAATCGTCAAGAAAATAACAACACAAAGCATGTAAATCACTCTAGGTGAAATCATATCAACCGTAAAATCTCAAAACCATCAAACTGCAATTAACGAGGTAGTATGGATTTTCCCTGTACTTGGTTTAGCTACTCCCGAGCACAGCTTAATACCAAGTATCGATTCCGTCCTATCCCTGGCTAAAGTATCCAAACAGTAAAGCAAGAGAAAAGAACTCCTCTGATACCACTTTGTAACGACCCGAATCTGGAGCCCCTCCACTGGTGCCTCGTACCCGGTTCGCCACATGACCTCAAGCGCATTTCCCCAAATGCCAGAGGCTTCCGACTAGAAGCGAGGGCCTTGGTGAGTCAGTGGGGGAAACTATGCCCTCATTCAGTAAAGTATACATCAGAAGAACAACCAGACACAATAGCAAAAACAATAAACAGAATACAACAACTGAACTGAACAGTGGAAGCAATGTATATAATAATGATGATGCAACATGGTATATTTGTCTATGGAAAGCAGTAAACAAACCAACGTGCTGAAGTACAACTGAAAAAACAAAGTGAAAAAGAAAACAAGTAAACTCCTCAGCATCGCAAGCCTAAGGTCGGTACCTTGCTCTCCAGCTCCAAGCAATCATGTACCAGAAGTCGAAGGGCGCTTTCCCTTATCTATTCCTGCAACAACAAAGTCTGCTTGGGCCCAAAAGAATGGCCCAAATAGGGTGTGAGATACAATCCCAGTAGGCAATCACCCAAAGATATGTACCTAACAGTCAATGAATACAAGGAAAATAAAAGTGCAGAAAGCAGTAAACAGAAAAGCACACAGCAGCTACAATCCATAGTTCTAACATATAAAGTACACAAGTAAACAACCAGCAACAAGAATAAAATAGGTAACCCTCTAGGTAGCTCTCACAGCCTAACCCCTATGGTTCAAACTACAAGTACTAGAAACCCTCTAGGAGGCACACATAGTCTCACCCCTCTGGTTCAGCTAAGAATATACTCTCTGAGGAAGCACTCACCGTCAATTCCCCCTATAGTCTTGCATCGTACTAAAGGCTCTCTGGGGAAGCACTCAACGTCTCATTCCCCCTGTGGCCCGCGTCAAGGAACTACAGACTCTCTAAGGAATCACTCATCGTCAATTCCCCCTGTGGTCTCGCATCATATTAAAAGACACTCTGGAGAATCCCTTACGTCCATTCTCCCTATGGTCTACTACACTAGGTTCTCACAGTCCTGTGTGGAAATAAACATGCATAGAGTGCATGAGTCGTCCAAGTAAACCTCAAGAACTACTTGGCTATCAATCTAAGGCTCAACAGCATAACAAATCAACAGTTCCACTATCCTACAACTAGGCATGGAAACTGGTAAAACGGCAAACAAGCAAAACAAGAATGGCAAACATCCAGAGTAAAACAAAACTACTCTATTCGTAAGGGTAAACCTCTACTACAGTAATCAAGCAAAGCAGGCAATCAATTAAGGGAAAAATAGGAAAACACACAATTTCCATACAAAGGGAATTGGCGCAATTGCACAAGATACTCAAATACTTTCTACATAAAGGCACAAACCACCTACCTCGATCCTAGGAGATCAATATACGTGAACAGCGATGACAGATTCTCCTTTGAATGTCGTAGATCTGAGAAAATGTCTGAAACACATAAGCCACGATAACTCAAGAAAGAGGAGGAATTGGAAAACAAGGCTCAAACAAAAGGAAGAACTCACCGATGCGCTTCCAACGCAATCGACCGTGCTTGAATCGGAGAACAGACGGAGAGGCGGGGGATTGGGGAAGATCCGTCCATACGGGTCGCTCTCGGATGAAGAACCTGGAGAAGGGGTGTGTTCTGTCCGTCAGGTGCGACCTCGGTGCATTTAGTGAAAAAAATAAAAGTACACAGCGTGTACTTTTAGAGTACATGGCGTGTACTGGGTTTTTCTGTACTCCACCAAAATCGCCTCCACGTCACCCCTACACACCGTGTGTGTGGCTCGGGCATGGCCAGCACACGACTTCGATCCGGAGAAGAGTACATGGCATGTACTCAGAAAGTACACGACGTGTACTTAAAAATTTTCCAGAAACCTCATTTTTCTTAAAAACTTTAGAAAAGGAAAGTCGTACCTGAAATGAAGATCTGGGTTCTTACACTCGCCGAACCACGAAAATTTTGTGTTGATCCATTTGTTCCAGTTTGTGTGTGTTTGAGGTACCATGCACCTCCGTTGTGCCCCAAAAAGTGGTACTAGAGGCGAGTCGGAGCGAACGGAGGTGAGACGACAATGCGACGGAAAATTTTCCGGTGGTCGGAAAATTGAAAGTGGTCGGAAATTTTTTCTGAGGCCAGATTCGTGAAGAGGCCGGCGAGACAATTCCAACGGCGCAAACGGCTATGAAAACTGAGTTGAAACGAGCCCGGTAGGCTCGGTCAAAGTTTGGTCAACCCCGCGGGTGAACAGTACCCCGTTCCGGAGAAGACGGCACTGTTCACGCCGTCAGCAACAATTCCGGAAAGATTCTGGCAGGAATTTCAGCGTGCCGCATCAGCGACACGTCAGCGCCACGTCAGTGCCACGTCAGCGAGCGATCTAGATTGTTGAGCTTGTTTTGAACATATCTCGGTCAATTGGTATCCGATTTCAGCGATCCAGGAGTCGATTCCGACTATTTCGACCGTTTCAGACGCATTCGTACAATTAGTTTTTCGAAATTAGAACTCTATCAGGTGGTTACATAAGGGTTCAACATCGATGGTGGTGATCGCGTTTTGCGACGACAACTATGGCTGGTGGCGGAGCACTACCAAGATTTGATATCGAGAAGTTCGATGGTCGAAATAATTTTAGCTTGTGGTAAAGCACGGTGAAGGATCTTTTGGTGCAGTAGGGCATGATCCGACCGTTGATCAGAGAAAAGATCGAGACAACTAGTGCCGATGATTGGGAAGAGCTCGAGATGCGGGTCATCAGCACAATTCGTCTATGTCTGGAGAATGAGGTAAAATACTCGGTGTTGGATGAGACCTCACCAAAAGAGATTTGGGAGAAGTTGGAGCAGCGGTATATGGAAAAGTCTCTCACCAACAAATTATTCCTGAAGAAGAAACTGTACTAGTTGCGCATGTATGAGGGAGCGAATTTTTTGGATCATACCAATGAATTCAACAAGATCCTGACACAGTTATTGGGGCTCAGTGTGAAGGTTGGAGAGGAAGACAAAGTACTTTTACTTTTTTCATCCCTACCAAGCTCATTTGATGAGCTTGTGACTGCATTGCTCGTGGGGAAGGATACATTGGAGTTGGACGAGGTGATGGCGTCACTTCAAGATTCAGAAGCATTTCAAAGACCTGCGACACATTTAGGCGAGAAAATCATGGTGATGCGAGATGATCAGCATGGGAGGAGCCGACATCGACAATCAGGAGGTAAAGAATGGCGGCCAAAATCCAAAGGACGTGATCCTAGCGAAATCACCTGTTTCTAGTGCGAGAATAAGGGTCACTATAAAAGTGATTGTGGAGAGCTCAAACGGTACGTTGCTAGGAAGAAGAAAGTTAAAGAGGAGGATGTGAACATCACAGGATTATCAGCAGATGATGAAATCTGCGTGACAACGGAAAGCATGCAATCAGATGATCGAGTTGAATTGGGAGAAGTGCAGTGTCATTACTGCAAAAAGATACAGGCACATGAAGCGGGAATGTCGTTTTCTGAAGAGGAAGAACAAGCGGGCTCAAAATCCAAATGAAGATGGATGGGTTATGGATTCAGGGATCTCATCACACATATGTACGACAAGAGGTACATTTCATACTTTTCAGCAGGTCTAGGACTCAGTGAGACTTGGTGATGGGTCAACATGCGAGGTTCGAGGAGTCATGACAGTGAAATTGAAGACACCCGATAGAGGAGCACGAAAATTGGACGACGTGAAATTTGTTCTGAGGATGAGACAAAACTTGATATCATTGAGTAGGCTCGATGCGAGAGGGTTCAAGATTTATATAGCAGGTGGAGTGTTGGAAGTCTCATGCAGGGATGCAGCGAAGCTTATTGGGAAGGAGTCCCAAGGGTTGTATCATTTGATGGGGACCACAGTCAGCCCGAGATTGAGTGAAGATGGTGGAAGTGCCATGTCATCTGGCATGAAGAAGCGTGTTCGATTTGCTGATGAAGTTTTCGACACCTGCAAGGAGACTGCAGGTCAAGATTCTACCCCAAATTGGTCATGAGGGGGAGATTTGTGGGGGACACTTCCTATTTGGGAGTCTCCTTTGTTGGTAGAAGACTTCTCTCATGGTGGGAAGCCGACGAGATGGACTGCAACCTTCATTGAAGTAGCAGCCAGCAGGGAGGACTTCATGGGTAGTTGAACTACCGACCAACCCCTGGCCATGGTGGTTTGGTTTTCTTCCTCTATATATACGGAGGTGCAGTCCCTTTGTTTAAAAAGAAGAGAATATGTGGTGTAATGTGTGTGTTGTGATACCTCCAACGAGATCCGGAGAGAGTGAATAGAGAACCAGTATGTTTCTCCCGTCAATGTAGGCAACTTGTCGAACCACGTAAATCTTGTGTTGATCCATTTGTTCTAGTTTGTGTGTGTTTGAGGTACCATGCACCTCCGTTGTGCCCCAACATTCTCTAACCCAATTCACCCCGCAATGGGTTCAGACAGATCTTCCAAACCCAGAACAGGTTAGGGCAGTTCTGCCTGACCTAAAACACCACTGCATAGGGTTTACCTATTCAGAAACAGGCATACGCGAGGTCGTCCCGACCAGCAATGGGTCTGGGCTGGGTTTTAGGGCCTGAAAAAGTATTTAAATATAATAATAATAATAATAATAATAATAATAATAAATATTAATTTTGGATTATAAAAATAATAAATTTAATATTCTAAATAATTAATTTAATTTTGGTCTAAAATTAAATTATTTAACTAATTTAATTTTGGAATAAAAAATTAAATTAATAATTTGAACGAATTGAAATAAATTATTTAAATTTAAATAATTCATTTAATTTATTTAAATTTCCTCACACTTAAATTTATTGCATTTAATTTTATTGCACTTTACTTTTACCCGTTGACCGGTCTTAAGTCGTGACTAACCTTGCATGTATGGTTTATTTTAATTAATTATTTATTATATGTGTGCGATGCTTATAATAGTTAATTAATTTTATTGATGATATTCACATCATCATTCTTATTCAATTTGTATAAGGTTCTGCGCATCCATCGTTATTTTTATGTACATTAAGCTCACATGCATGCGAGTACATTTATATTTTGATAATGACGCTGTAAGTCACAAACCATGCCAAATCGAGGCAAAATCCAGATGATAAGTGGACACACTGGATGGGGGACGAGTTGCAACATGAGTCAAGAAATGACTCGGGTATGATACCCCAAGATCATGGTTGATCCATTGAGTTTAAATTAATCAATTAATATTAGATGTTCAAGACCAATCGGGTAATTTATTTCTTTTATACATTGTTTATTATTTTATGCATTTTCATAATAGCAGGAAACGTGTAAAATAATAAATAGTAAAATGTATAAATATGTGATGAAGGTTTTTATATTAATGATCAGTTGTGTGTTCCTTAACATAGTATGAACATATTAATATAAATTCATTACATTCGTTAAAAAAATAAAAACCCTCAAAAAAAATTTAAGTCGTAAATTCCTTCTATTGTTTGAATTTGAACAAAACCAAGTGTACAGGGTTCTCATTAGTAAAAGTTGAGGGTGCCTCCTACTACCGAGGAGTTCTTATGAGAATGATGGGTTGAATTAACTAAATTTGGTAGCAAAGAAGTAGTCAGAGCTAGTTTGATGTAACTTTAGAGGCAAGTGTTGAGTAAATAAAGTTTTTGATTTTAAAAGTTAGGACTTCACTCAAAAGATTAAAGAAATTTGAGTTAATATGGTTGGCCAGTTTAGTGTCTACATAGGAAATCTTCGAGTAGTGGTGTAGCCAATGTTTTTAGACTATGAAGAGAGGTTTCAATGATCATTTCCACTATAATAATCAAGAGATAGAGTATTCTTATTCTAGTATAGATCATTTCTAGAGTTCTATAAAATAGTGGGATGCATTTAATGATTTAAATAATCAGTAATGTCTAATCATTAATCAAGATAGAAGTATTAATCTCATAATTTTTTTTTATAAAAAAATGTAAATAAATATCACAAGTACACTGTGATAATTATTGGACAAAGAACATGTCTAAACTAGAATGAGTTTCTAAAGAGTAGTATAGGTTCTTACACAAATTACTACATAGGAAATTCAAGGTGTTGGTGTCCCCAACACCTATTAAGCTACCTCAAAAACAAGGGTGATAAAAATGATTACAGGAGACTCAGGAATAATGAATATAATGGTTATGTCATAATGTTATCATCAATGTCCAATGTCAGTTGTGGATATAACATCAGAACATAGATGCTTTCACATGTAGTCTCATCTCTGAGAAGCTTTCAAGGATAAACTGAAGTAAGATATGAATGAGTGACGATTACACTAGCTATGTTTAAATATGAAAAGAATATCATGATCTTTCAATACAACCATTCTTATATCATTTTCACCCATACACTCCAATTTTGTTTAATATTTAAAAATTAATAGTAAATATAAAAAACATGTTATTTACTTTTGGGTAAGGTTCACCAAGATAAATTAGAACCTATAGAAAATCTTAGTTCTTATGGTGAACAAGTTTAAAGACAATGAAAAATGGTAAATGGAAAGTGTGACATCAAAAACACATTTGAAATGGATTTTAAATAAAATTTGTTGGTTTTCATATGGGAGGTTATTTTCTAACAATATCATGAAATAAATCATTGGAAGTTTAAATGCAATTAACTGAATTAAATAATCAAGTAGTTGCTTATTCTTAAGGTATATTCATCAATTGTATGCAATGTTTCTGTAATATTTTTTGGGTATTGAATACAATATTCCTATCACATATGTGTATTTTAATATAGTATCCAAGTAAATATAGAAACATTATAATAAATAAGGTGTGTTCTCCAAGTGGCTGAGAAATTGTGGTTCTTAAGTCAATGTTGAGAAGTACAGAACATCCAATTGCCAAGTAAATAGTTCTAGTTAAACTTTTGTTAAGTATTACCAAAACATTTATCTCACATGTCCTTTGTACACAAGGATACATTATTCCATTCATAGAATGAATGATTTTTGTGGTGTCTGATACTCAACCAATAGTTCATTGATATATAAATCATAGAAAATACATGATAAATATAAAAATATAAGACATTGTCATACCCATTTGGGGAAAGATAATAATTTTTCAAGAAAAACTAAGTAGTTTTCAAGGATATACCCAGTATGGTTTTAGAATATTTGGAGTTAAAGACCTTGGGTCTTATCATCACACTTATGTACTTAGTTTTGGACAAAGAAACCTTTAGATATAATGGTACACCACAAAAATTTCAGAATTAGTTCATCTAGAGAGCATGAACTATTCCAAGGGTAAGCTAATGGTAAATATACTTCATAATATTCATTTAAGTGTTTTTTAAGGAATGTAAAAGTGAATTATAGTATATGAATAGTCTAAATATATTATTTTTTTAGACTGGTGTGTTGAAGAACATCTTGACCAATCATTCATCAATAATTATAATGTAGTATGGGAGTAATTCCTAAACGTGCATTACCTTATCTTCATCAAAGTTTTGATGATAATAAGGAGGATCAATAATGAGTATTACATGTTAACATTGATCAATATAATGTATCATAGATTAATTTCTAAACATTCATTTCCTTATACACATCATAGTCATGCTGTAATTAAAATAAGCATCAATGTTTCAACTTATATCCATTGCAGATACTTCTATTATTTTTCGAGACATGCATCACAAATAATGCTGTTATCCCATAACAAAATTTCAACTATCATGACAAATGGATATCATCTAAGTTATAGTGTGATGAAAATCCATTATGTCATAAGAACACATGTTAATATGAAAAGAGTTTGTTAGGATATCAACAAACTTGCATCAATAAAAACACAATGTGCATCTAAAGTAGTTATCCTAAAGCTTTCTAAGGATATTACTTAAATCCCTAAGATAGAAAATAGATAGTCAAGTTATAGAATATATTTCTATATAAGGGTGCACATATCTATTTGAGATAGTGGGAGTAATACTGACTTGTTTTTATTCAATGTTAGAGATGCACAAATAGTCGACATATGAATAAGTTCCACAAGAGGTGTGTTTAAGTTCCAAGCGCAACAAAAGCATGCGATGGGTCGTGCCCAACTTTTCTTTTTTCCATGATCGATGATCAATCTGAGATTAAAAAAATGATAAACGTCATGATCTATTAAATTGAATCAAAGAATATAGACAAGAGATAGAATGCTGGAACCATAGAGGATCATCACATATTGTTTATAATCAATTTAATTAATTAAATAATTACCTTGTTGGAATTATTTCTTCGTTGATGGATCAGACAACATATATGCATTATTATGTTGTTGTGTTATAGGAATAAAAGTTAGATTCCCTCTAGCGGTGATCCATAAGTATTCCATAAATCTTTGAATGTTGTTGGAATCTTTGGGTGCTAGCATGAAATATCCTATCGCTTGCATCGTCCACCTTTAACCACCTTGAGAACTGCTTCCAAAGCATTCTCCAAGATCTCTCTTGACTCGAGAGCGGGTGGTGGAGGAAGATCGATCCCTATTCTTGGAAGAATTCTTGGAGAAGGGAGCTCTCTAGGGCTTGATAGGATTCTTCAAATTCGTTGTGCACAAACAAATAAAATGAATTAGCTTATTGAGAAAATAATATAATTGGGTTTATATATCACTATGGTTAAAAAAAATCACAAGTTCCCTTTATTATTTATTTAATCTCTACAGAACCCCATGTCAAATAATACTATTATTATTATTATTTCTTGATATGTGATTAAATTGAAAATTAAATTAAATATTATTTAATCAAATTATATTTATTATTTATTATTTCTCATCATACCATTAAAGTCAGTATGTCATTCCTTCACAATATTTATTGGGCCTTAAATAATGACTATTTATTTATTAAATAAATAACACTAAATTATTCACCAATAAATAAATAAAAATTATATTCACTAAATAGAAAATAAATATTTATTAAATATTCCACTCATATTATATTCTCTCGAATAACTGGTGATAGAATATATGTGATCAAGCATACATGAATAATTATTAAACCACATTCGGGATTAATATTTATTCAAATTGTTAAATAATAAATAATAATAAATTATTTAACTGATATTTTGGATACACTTAGTGAGTGACCCACTAGGCCTCTTTCTCAGTGGCATTAGGTGAAACAGCCTAAAGTCCAAGGTTAGAGTATAGCAACATGACAAGGCACCCATAGAGAAAGAAGATAATGTTGCAATGAAATGATACCTCATATGAACATTTACTATATAATATAATCTCTTTATCATGATATCTCAAATCAAGCAGATTGCATGTTAGTGCCATCAACCTATATACTTGATGTCTCTTTCTTTGACTTCTTGAAAATTGAACTTTCCTATTGAACACCATGACCATAGATTTATTTATGATTTATAATTTCTATAAAAGGGCCTAAAATATAAACTTCTGTTAAATAATGGAAGGGATAAATCCTTTCTTGCATTATTCATTAATGCAATATTACTCGTGATGCACCCAACACATCCTACCTCTCCGCAAACATCTATCATCACATTTTTCGTCAATAAATCAAATCACATGACTCATAATACTCATAAATAGTAATCTTAAATTATAAGGACCAATACACACATTAGTAGACTAAAACATCCAACGACACATATAAATGTTGATTTCCAATTGACGGGTCTCATTCTCATAATATCCTATTGGATATTACCAAGGTCATACACCATGAGAAGGTGCCTCAAAGTCCTATGAGTATCCACCACTAATAGTTTGTATCATTTATGCCTGTCAAATGATATCATCCGGCTATAGAACATATATTTAATAATAGTATCACAACACTTTCGGGTTCTCATCATAGCGGGGAACTATTATGACCTATTAGTGTCAAAGAAACTCTTGGGACATTATCACATACTATTTTATGCATAATAAAAATCGTGATATGATAAGAAGTTTATTAATATTCAAAACTATGAATATAGGTTATCATAAAGTGCATAGAAGTTGGTTCTAGGGAACCATCTCCAACAGACTCCCACGTGCACTAGATCCAACTGCTAGTAACTTTCAGTCTGATGGCTCTCACATGATACTCATGCTTCTACTGAAAAAGGAATTTAGTCAAGGGGTCTATCGCGTTCTATTTTTTGGGAACTCTGGTTACTGAAACTTCACCCCTCTGATAAAAATCCCTCAAGAGGTGATACTTCCAAAGTATATGCTTTGTCTGTTGGTGTGACCTTGGCTCTTTTGCAAGAGCCACTACTACAGTATTATCACAATACAATGTGATAAGGTCTTTATTACTTGGTACCACATCAAGCTCATAGATAAAGTTTCAAATCCAAATGGTTTCTATGGCTATATTAGAAGCCACTATATAGTCAAACTCCTCTATAGAATTAGAAACAACTATCTTCTTTTAACTCTTTCATCTCACAGCTCCTCTGTTGAGACAGAAAACATATCTTGACTATAACTTCAAATCATTTAGATCTGTCTAAAAACTAGTATCAGTATAACCCCTGATGACCAGATCCTCATCTCCTCCATACAATAGGAACATATCCTTAGTTATTCTTAGATACTTAAGGGTATCCTTAACAGCAGACCAATATTGTTCTCCTAGATCTGCTTAATATCTACCTACCATGATCAATGCATATGAAACATCAAGTGTAGTGCATAACATGGCATACATGATTGATCCTATTGCTGAAGTTTATGGGATATTTATCATTCTCTCTTTATCATTTTGTGTCTGAGGACACATTTTCTAAGAAATATGTAAACCATGTAACACTGGAACCAATCCCCTCATGGATTGTTCCATACTAAATCTCTTTAGTATCTGGTAAACATATGTACTTTGACTTATCCCAAGTATCCTCTTGGATCTATCATGAATGATCTTGATCCCTGGAATATAGGCTACTTCACTTAATTCCTTCATGAAGAAACACTTGTTTAAATAGTCCTTAATAGACAGTAAGACTAGTATGTACTTTCCAATAAGTAATATGTAATCAATATATACTATTGGGATAATGACCTCATTTCCACAAAACCTCTTATAAAGACATGGCTCACATTCATTCTTAATGAATCAAAATTGTTTTATGTCTTCGTTGAATCGAATGTTCCATGACCTTAATTCTTTCTTCAATCCATTAATGGATCTATATAACTTGAAAATCCTTTTGGCTTCACATGGAGTCACAAACCCTTTTGGTTGAGTTATATAGACTTCTTCCTGAGGGTTCCCATTAGGGAATTCATTTTGGACATCCATCTAATAAATCTCAAAGTCATGGTAAGCTGCTATAGAAAGTAGAATTTTGATGGATTTAAACATGGAAACTGGTGAAAAGGTTTCATCATAGTCAATTCCTTGACTTTTTTTAAACCTTTTAGCCACTATCCATGCTTTATAGGTATTTAATTTACCTTCCATGTCCAATTTTCTATTGAATACCCATTTTCATCCAATAGAATTTACATCAACTGGTGCATCACCAAAACTCAAACTTGGTTATGATACATGGAATCCATTTCAAAATCCATGGTTTCATACCATCTTGCATCTTCTGGTCTCTTTGCTACCTATTTATAGGATAGAGGTTCATCATTATAAACCAATAATGAGTTACAATCTTCAGTGACTATAAAACCATATCTCTTTGGTTCTCTTATCCCTCTTGTGATTTTATGTAATACTTGTGTTTTAGGAACTAATTCTTCTATAAGGACCTATGGAACCTATTTCTGCTCTAAATATTGTGTATCTTGAGCGTCAAATTCATCAAATTCAATCTTTCTCCCACTATCCTTTTTGAGGATGTGCTCCCTCTCAAGAAATATGGCTTATCTGGTGAGAGTCACTTTCTTGTCTGAGGGGTTTTATAGGTAGTATCTCTTTGTTTCCTTAGGATACCCTATAAAGATACACTTTGTACCACGGGGTTCTATTTTTTATACTAATAAGGCCTTAACAAATGCCTCGCAACCACATACATGTGTATGTGACTAAAAGGATTTCTTTACACTCCATAACTCAAAGGGAATTCTATATTCTGCTTTAGTTGGAACTTGGTTTAATGTGCATGTCCTAGTTTGTAATGAATATCCCCAAAAGGATAATGAAAGATTTTCATGAATCATCATTGACCTTACCATGTATAACAAGGTATGGTTCCTCCTTTAACTAACACCATTCCACTATGGTGTATAAGGTGGAGTGAATTGAGATAAAATCCCAAACTCCAATAAAAGGTCGATGAACTCTTGGTTAATATATTCACCACCTCGATCTGATCGAATATTATTTATATTCTTACCAATTTGATTCTCTCCTTCATTCTTGAATTCCTTGAATTTTTCAAAGGAATTGGACTTATACGTCATTAAGTAGACATATTCATATATACTCAAGTCATTAGTAAAAGTTATGAAGTAAGAATATCCACCTCTAGCTTCTAATAAAAACGATCTATACACATTAGTGTGTACTAATCCTAGAATCTCTATGGATCTTTCACCATATCAACCAAATGGTAGTTTGGTTATTTTTACTTGTAATCAAGCATGAAATCATTCAAGTGGTTTTAGCACAGACGAGTCTAAATAACCATCTTGACAGATCTTTGTCGAATGCTTCTCATTTACATGACCAAGATGGTGATGCCAAAGTTGGGTGTTATAAGAGTCATGTGAATATGATTATTTATAAATTTACAATACGTGGTTTTCATAATTTAATACATAAATACCATTATTTAAATGTGTCATACCATAACATATGTTGTCCTTATAAAAGAAACAAATTTTTTTTCCAAACTTAAAAATAAACCCATCTATATCAAGGCATGATACAGAAATTTTGTTCTTGGTAACTGTAGGTACATAATAACAATATTTTAAAACCAAAATCATTAACATTGGCAATGAAAGGTGTTAGTCTCTAATGGTTTGGGAATCTCGCCTTGTTTCATTAGCATCTCTCATATCCACCTATCCTCTAGTAATCTTTCAAAATCTACTTGGTTTCTGCATTTGGATATAGATGTGAGCCCCATAAGTTGTATTTAATTCCCAGTGTGTAGATATTGAAAGACTACACTTGATAGAAAACGCACCTTTAGCTTCTCCTTGATTATGGGTGCAGTTCCTCTTCCAGTGGCCCGACTTTCCATATGAAAAACATACTACCTCATTTTCTTTCCCCTACCTTTGGATCTTCTTATTCATATAAATATGGTGCTTTAGAGCTTTATACTATTTATGAGCCTTGGTCCCCTTTTCCTTATTCTTACTTTTTTTATTCACTAGAAGGATTGTGGGTTTATTATGCCCCATGTCCTTATCTACTTGGTGAACTAAAATAATAATTTTTAAAAGACTCTTTTCATTATTGCTCATATTATAATTAATAATAAAACTGGAGAAGGTCTTAGGAAGTGATAAAAGTTTGAGATATCTACAAAACTAATATGATAATTTAATCCCTAAGATGTTTAAGTGTTCAATATAGCCAATAATCTTGACTACATGAGTCTCACCTAGCGCTGACTCTCCAAGATTAGTTTTAAATAAATAATTGGATATCTCGTACCTCTCTTGTCTCGTTTTCTCTTGATAAATTCCCTAAAGGGGAGACATCGTGCTATACGCATCCAGGTCTTAATGTTGCTTCAAAAGCTCATTGGACATGGATGATAGCATGAAACATTGAATATCTTTGGAATCATTCAAATGTTTCTCATAGAGTTTTAACTCTTCATCACTATCCTAATTTTTGTGCACTTTAGGAAAAGGTTCTTCCAGCACATATAATTTCCTTTCATGGAAAAGGATGACATGTAGGTGCCTTTTCTATTCTTGGAAATTTGTTCTAGTGAGAATTTTATCCTCAAGTATGGATTAAAATGATATGTTTGATGTCATTTTAATATTGTTTCTACAAATAATATGAGCATAATTTTATTACTATATCTGATAAAATTATGACAAATAAATAAATAGATATTATATTTATTATTCTTCCGGTATTTTATCGAAACCCAATAGCCCTCACCATTGGATTTGGAATATATTGTTGTTTGGATATTCAAGTGGCAAGGATCCATATTCCCCTTCTCATTACCCCAAATTTTGTTATTCAAGTAACTTGAATGGTTTTAGGAAGGTATTCCAAATGTCATATGTGTTAACTCACAGTTCCTTGATCTGTTGAGTGAACTCCCCAATCTTGAAATCCTTAAATTGGATTTCCTTAACCTTTGCCTCTCAGTTACACCAAGTATTATTTTTAAATTCAACCCTTGATGTAAAATAAGTTAATTCAACCTAAAACTTCAAATTATAATCCCCCTATAATTGAAAGCACCCCAACTTTCGCTAGTCAAGCACTTTAAACTATGGTTTGATTTTAACTAAGGTAATGGAAGGCTATACCAACTTAATATATATTATTAAGGGATTTTATCCTTTTATTCATAAATTTCAAATTATTATATTTATTATATTATTTGTTAATATTAATTGGATTATTTAAGTGATTAACCATCTATTAGATAATATTTATGTATAAGCTAGTTTATTTTAGTTCTATCTTGCATGCTTGTTAATTTTATTAATTTATATTATCGTGACAAAACATACATAATGAAATAACCCTGAAACTTGATAGAAATAAAATAATAAAGTAGTATGATCATGATCTTTTACTAATGGGTAGTTTATCTAGCAGTTGATAAACTGGCCTAGGGGGAAGACACCTTGAACCAATTAAGGTTCGTGTTACAACTTTCCACTTGTCCACCTATGTATCTCTCTTGGATTGGTTTTGGCTCAGCTCCAAACTTGAACCACCTCCACTGGATTGGGAGCTCCATCCATTACATATGCTTTTACTCACACACAGGTGAGGGAAACATAGGGTTTACATAAAAGAAATCATGGACACGCAGACCCTTACATAATAAGATGAGAGAAGGCACACATACCAACAATTTAATTTAATAATAAATTAAATGAAATCAATCCCATACGAAGGTCTAGTCTATACTGATGATCATCCACATCCATGCAATGAATTACTCATTTAATAAAACTAGAATTAAATTCTTAATCGTTCTTATTTGAGATAAATCACGCTCGAATCAATTAATTATTATCTTTAATTTATCAATTATTTTATCTTGATTCCCATATAAATTTCATTGAGATTATCATCCATCATAATTTTAAACAAATTTAATAAATTTATTTAAAATTAACTCTGTGCATTAAATGTACTTTCGAGGCAACACGGTGAATACCCATCTGAATCCACCCAACTTGTATTATACTCATATATAGTTTTACTTTTTTTGACATATAGCATACACTACTTATCACATACTTTCATAAAGTGTACTATCAACTTAATGATTACATAAATTACATGATTTTTCGGTCATGTGTTATGCTTCAATGCATGTATAGTAACAACTATAATATAACTCATACATGATATGAAAATCTGAACACTATGAAGATATTAATTAAACATTTATATATATATATATATATTAAAAACTCATCACATGGCGTTTCATACCAACTTAATGACCACACATAAGAACATGTTTCAAGTTTTACACAGTATAATAAATAAATTTTAAATCAATGTAATTTGGTATAAGTACATGGCATGTATAGGAAAGCTACACGGTGTGTACATCTCTCATTTTCTATCCGAGGTACACACTTAGGAACTTGACATTTTAATCCTACCTCAGAAAAAATAGAGTCCACGACATGTAAAAGGGATTATGCGGCATGTGGACTCAAAGTTACACAGTCACCAGTCAGGTAGGCCATGTATAAAACACGTGGATCATCTGTGACTCAAAGGGACTACACACGGTGTATGTGGGCTACATAACATGTACTCTAGATAACTGTGCACCAGGTTGTCCTGGTCAACACGTGGTGTAATAATTAACTAAACTGCATGTCATCAATACACACACATTAAATTAATTTAAAAATTAATTACAGATGCATTAAACACAAGTACACAACATGTAACTCTAGTTAAATGGTGTGTACTTCTGTGTTATCTGGCTAGAATCCTTAGTACCTTCATATGAGTTCTTCGATTTTATTTCATTCATTAAATTAATTGCATTTACTATATCTACAATAAATGAAGGTGGAAGAAAAAAATCTTGTAATTTTGATTAAAATCATGATTAAACTTGAATTGAAAAACTAAATCAAAAATTCATAAATCATCAAATAACTTTGAATAATTATAAATAATTATATGACCCTGCTCTGATACCACTTATAGGTTTCGAGTGCAGCAGAAGTGTGCGATGGGTCGTTCCAAACTTTTCTTTTTTTCATGATCGATGTTCAATCCAAGATTTACACAATGATAAACATCATAATCTACGGAATTGAATCAAAGAATATAGATAGTGAATAAAAAATAAAAACCAGAGAGAGGATCAACACATATTATTTATAATAAATTTAATTAATTAAAGAATTTTCTTTTTGGAATTATTTCTTCATTGATGGATCTGAAAATAGATCCGTGTTGTTTTGTCATTGTGTTGTAGGAATCAAGGATAGATTTCCTCGAGAAGTGATCCACACGTGTTCCACAAATCTCTGAACATCATTGTAAAAATATATAGGTGTTAGTTCGACAGATCCAATTACTTGTGTCATCCACCTTTGATCACCTTGAGAACTTCTTTTAAAGTGTTCTATTGGATCTCTATTTACTTGAGAGCAGGTTGAGGAGGAAGATCGCTCTCCGTTCTAGGGAGCATTCTTGGAGAAGGGAGCTTTCTACGGCTTGAGAGGATTCTCCAAATTTGTTGTGCACAACCAAAAAAATGAATTGTATTATTGAGAAAATAATATAATTGGTTTTATATATCATTATGATTAAAATAAAATAATTTCACAAGTTCCCTTTATTATTTATTTAATCCTTGCAAAACCCCATGTCAAATAATAATATTATTAAAATTGTAACACCCCAAGATTTTGTGAAATATTTTTTTTTTAATTAATTAAACTTTTTAATATTTTTCATTTCATGTGACACTAAAAATAGTATATATATATATATATATATATATTAAAACACTAATTCAAACATTCATTTCACACGCAACAACAACTTGGCTTGCGCTGCATGCAACACCGACTTGGATTGCACTATACACAACATTGAATTGGCTTGCACTACATGCAACACCAACTTGGATTGCACTAAATGAAACACCAACTTGGCATACGTTACACGCAACACTGACTTGGTGTATGTTACACGCAATACTGATGTTTCTACAAAACATCATTTTACTATTATAATTATTTAAATGAGATAATTATAACCTTGCCATCAAACTTAGTTATATGAATAGTAATAACTAATTTTAAAAAAAATTATAATTGTTTTATATAAATAAAATATATTTATAATGAAATATATAATTTTTGGTAAAGTCCCTATAGGTTTAAAAATACCCTTTTCTCAAATGAACTGTTTTTAATGTCCTTCTATGAAAAATAATAAAATTAATTTTATACACATTTATAAATTGAATTTTATAAAATAAACTTCATTTTTGAATTCAAAATATTTAAATTATCTTAGGTTTATTTTTTGGTATTTTTTTGAGAAACTTTATTTGTTGATGAATAGTGAAAACTACTGCGTTTTAGTTAAAAACTACATTTTTTTAAATAATTATTAATGTTAAATTATACTTGAAAATTATTTTAAGGTCACATTAGATAAATTATAAATCTATTAATAAAATTTAGTTCATTATAAACAATTGTACATTGAAATTGAATATAAAAACTTAACAAACTTTTGAACATTTTTCTACTTTTAAAAACCCATAATTTTGTCATGTCTACAGGATTAGCATTAATCTTAATTTTTCCTATTATGGGAATTAAATTTAAAAAACCAACATACACAATTTTAATTACTATAATATTTATATTCTAATTAGACCGAGTTTATTTTTGACCAAAATGAATAGTAAAGTGATTAAAATTAATCACATCGATTAAGGCCAAATTAAGTTAATTAGGGACTAAACCTTAAAATTAAGGGCCCAAACGATCTATCCACCTGTCTAACTGTCACAACCCGATCCAACGGGGCTCGAGCCGCGACTCCCCAAGCCCGCCTCCAATAGGCCAGGGGCTGGCGACCAGCGCCAAGTAGGCTATCACACACATGGGAGGCATTAGCCTAAGGTACCTGTACACACGCACCCACAAACACCTCCATGCAACAGTGCAGAGATATAGAAAATGAAAAGTAAAAGCATGCATACAATCTATCCCAAACCAGAGTGCAACAAAAAAAGTAAAAAGGGCAAAATAGGGCCCACCAAAGAAAACTACAAAGCACGTCCAACCTGCTCTGAAGAAGGGGAACGCTGCCACAAACACCCGCCGGAAAGCTCCCTCGGCACAGCTCCGGTAAACACCCCGGTCAACTCGCTCACTTAGCTCTGCCTGCTCCGAGTCCTCCTGGGACTCCGTCAAAAGACCTGTGGTCTGCACAAGACACAAACACGTCCTGGCAAAGCCCGTGCAGGGGTGAGTATAAACATACTCAGTAGGCACCCCAAAAACCCAAAACCCAAGGGAGAAACTGAAAGGCAACAGTCCGCTCAACCCAGCCAGAGGGAACCCAGACGAGAGAGAAACTTCATCTCGTGACCATCCTCAGCTAAACACAACTAATCTTCTTAGCTTAGCTAAGGTGTATTCCCATACATACACCTTGAACAATCCAGATATACACAGCTCACGCCACAAAGCCACAAGAGGTACCGACCTCATCACCAGCAACTGCCCCCCAATCAGGAGAGTACACCACACGAACACTGTCATACCAGATGACACTCATCCGAGAGATACACTCCATCGGGTCCCAAACAAACATCTCAAACGCTCACCCGAGAGACCACGCTCGTCAGATAACATCACTAAGGAAACATCGCTGAAACAACATAACCACCGAACTCCTCGGATAGGGGATCGCTGCTAGGGTCCTCTAGGGGATACCAAGACCCACTCCGGTATACGTAGCTCACAGATAGGGGATCACTCCCAGGATCCGCTGGGGGATACCACGACCCGATCTGGCATACGTAGTTCTCACAGATAGGGGATCACACCCAGGACCCACTGGGGGATACCACAACCCGATCTTGCGCTCGACAGAATATCCACACTCAAATAGAGGATCATCGTCCATATAAAGATGGTCATGACGATACCGGAACCCTATCTGGTACAACTCGCGATGTAGGGGATCGAACTGACGATGTCGCAACCCTACTGAAACCACGCGCTGAGTAGGGGGTCGCATAACCAACGATACCGCAACCCTACCGACACTAAGCGCTGAGTAGGGGATCGTATAACCAACGATACCGCAACCCTACTATAAACTTCATGCTGAGTAGGGGATCGTAAACCCGACGATGCCACAACCCTACTGTGCACGACCCACCGCGTAGGGGATCATATTCCCGATGATGCCAGAAACCCTACGGGGTTAACCAGCTAGATAGGGGATCGCCGCCCATGAATAAGCGGTCACAGTGATACCAAGAACCCGATCTAGGGTAAAGATGCTAGAGGATCCACTCCGGGCCCACCAGAGGGATACCACAACTCTAACAGTTTAAACATCCCATCGAGAGGATCACAAACCCATACGAAGGTTGTGATACCACACGAACCCTCGTAGGAACGAACCAAGGGAGAACCCTCAACCACTGCTGGTCCAAACGTCGCTAACCCAAGTGACCAGCCACAACGCCACACTGCGCACCTCCTAAGCCAAAACCGAGGCCACCATCGCGTTCCACGCAGAAAAACACGCAGGATAGGCTGTTTACTCGCCCGAAACGGAGCACCGGTGAAAAAGGCACTATTCACCGTAGCTAGCTCGTGCAGGGCCCACACAACGATCCCGAAACCCATCGAGCAGATCAAACCACGACGATCCCCTCGGAAAAACAAGCGGAATCGACTACTCGCTGGTCCAAAACGGACACCCGGTGAAAAAGGTACTATTCACTGAAGGCCAGTTCGGGTAGGGCCCACGCCTAGATTCCGAAACTCATCGAACGGATCACACCATTGTGATCCTCTTGGAAAAACACATAGGATCGACTATTCATCCGCCAAAATCGGACTCCTGGTGCAAAAGCTGCGTTTCTCCGCAAACGCCAAAATCCGGCCTCGTGGGGCCCGCACCCCGTTCTCAGTCCCAACACCCGAAAACCATCTCAAAAATTCCTTCGTACCATCAGGGTCTCAACGCCACTGACGGCACGTCAATCGGACGCTCCGGGTAGAAGTTACAACGGCCCAAAGTCGTAAAATAATAAAATAATATTATTTTATACGACGTTTCTAGCTCTCGGGCCATGATCCCGAACCTTGAAACCCTCGAACCCACACCGGAGGGTTCGCCTCGTCGTCAGGGTCACGTCGCCGCAAACGGAGCGTGAATCCGGCTCCCGGTTTGCAAGATACGGGGGTTTAAAGACCCTCATATAGTAAAAGAGGTCGGACCGGCCCCGACCGGCCGGCGGCCCTCCGCCGCGCGCCGCCGCCACGCCGCCGTGCCGGTGCCGCGCCAGCGGATCTTCCGCGGACCGCCGGGGGCACCCCGGTGGTCCGTTTTGCGATCTGGAGGTGTCTAAACGACCCTCGGGACCCGATCTACACTGCTACGGCTTCAATTTGCAGAAAAACACAGCAAAACTGGATCGGGGGTTAAAACTCAAATCCGCCTACCTCGCGGGCGAAACGCCGACGTTCTGCCTCAGATCCGTGCTCCAGAGCTTCCGCTGCACACTCCTGGAATGTCCGCCATCAAATTTCGAGCTCGAGGGCGCTTCGTTTGCTCGATTCGGCGGAGTGGCGGCGAAGAACGGCGAAGAACGTCGAGAGGAACGATAAAGGGGGGGGGCGCTGATATTTATATCAGCGGCCCGCCGGCGCCAAACCCGCCTCGGACCCGACGCCCGATGTGAACAAAAGTAAGGTCACCCCTAGGGTAAACGCGTCGTTCTGAACGCAACGGCGGACTCAGATTTTCCATCCGAGACTCCGTTCAGAAGTTATTCGAGCCGACGCTCGCACACTAACTTTGCTACTTATTTACGAAAACACCCCTGGTGGCGTTTCTCACCACAGGCCCGCGCCCGCAAAGTTTTCACCTCTCCTAGGGTAAACGGCACGTTCCGGACGCAACCGTGCCCTCATATTCCCGTTCTGAGCTACCGTTTAGGAGATATCACACCCCCGCCATGTGCATAGTATAAAAATACTTAATATTTTTATAAAATTAATTTCGGGCACACCGGGCCTCGGAATCGCACGCCGTCTTCGCGCCTAGCTCTGGAATTATTTGTAGAAATATTCCAAAGTATGACAGGACCAAAAACCCAAGTCGCTACATCCTCCCCCCCTTAGGACTTTTCGTCCCTGAAAAGCCCTAAGTACAAGGAAAGCGACCGGACTCTCAACTGGGTCTCACACACCAGCGAGCTCACCAAAAACACGTCTCAGTGGGGGAAGGATCCCTCCTCCTCACGCATTCGAAGCATGTCGAACAACACCCACACAGGGTCTTACCAACTCCCTAAACAAAACTCGAGCAAGCAACAAAAAGGAGGTTACCACTAAACAGTGTCTATCAAACTACTGCAGTAAGTAGAAAAGACACAAGGCGTACCTCTATCCATCCGTAGTTCCTCTGGTTCGACTGCCTCTAGGGCATGCAGTTTTCCTCTCCCTTGACCACCAGCTCCCTGAGTTTGGCGTGGACCACCTGGGGGTGGGGGTGGTGGCAACTGGTACTGCCTACCACCGCCTCCCGCTGCACCAGCTCCGCCGCCACGTCCGCCGCCCTGCGGACCTCCTTGCTCAAGACGCTGCCTCTGCCAAGGCGGCCCATCGACCGGCTCCCTCTCAGCAGCACGTCGGGTCAGAAAATCTCTAGCAAGATGTCCCCAACCGTCGCAAGCGTAACACCGCCTCTTCTACGGCTGACCAAAACTGACCTGCGAGCCCTGTGAGCCATGAGCCTCAGATCCTCCATCCTGAGGTCTCCTCCTGAAACGTCGGCCACGTCCAGACCCCTGAGTCTGTCGTCGGCTACCAGATGCCGATCCGACTGACAAAGTCTCAGCTCTCGCGTGCCCAGCACTAACAGGTGAGATCTGCTCGGCCAGAAAGCTCTCCACCACCAGCGCTCACTCCAGCACTCCAGCATAGGTGGGCAGGCACAAGGACACCACACCTTCTCGGATGTCTCTGTGTAAGCCCTGATCGAAGGTTCGAGCCCTAAATAACAGGTCTCGAACCATATCTAGGGAGTAGCGCGACAGGTCTGTAAACCTTGCTGAGTACTCTGACACAGTCATGCTCTCCTGTCGAAGCTGCAGAAGCTCTTGGATCCGCACTGACCTCAGCGTCACCGGATAGAACTCTTCCCTGAAGAGCCGCTCAAACTCTGCCCACGTGAGCGTCTCCTCATCATGGGACTGCGTCACCAAACTCCACCATCTCCCGGCCGAACCATGCAGAAGGCTCGCCGCTAGGACCACCATCTGATCAGGAGGTGTCCTCACTAGGCGGAAAACTCGAGTGATTGCCTCAAGCCAGTCATCAGCTGCCTGGGGGTCTGGATCACCCCGAAACCTCAGAGGTCGCTGCCTCTGGAACTCGTGCAACGCACTCAGCCTGCGTGCAACCTCATCCAGCACTGCCGGCACAACCAGTTGCTCGACAGGTGGTGGATCAACTGGCATACCACCTGGAGGTGCAACCTCATAACCTGCGCCCTGCTCCACAGCCTCTACACGGGTAGGGTTGTCAGCACAATCCTGCTGCGGAACCCTCGCTGGCTGTCGTCGTGGAGGCATCCTGAAAAACATTCAAGACGCACCACAGTCAAAAAGTATATCTGGAGAGCTGACTCAAGAAGGACAAGGAAAAACCAAAAACCCAGTCCTATATGATGCATGTACCATTATGTCCCCGCGACCAGTGTACGAATGTCTCGAGTCGAAAGGCAGGTTATCAGAGTCCTGGTGTATGGATACGTCGGCCACCGCACCAACACTGGAGTCCCTGGCCTGAAAGTCGAACTCGAAACACTCTAACACTGCCGCTATGCAACCCAAACCAAACTCACAGCTAGACCAGCTATGCTCTGAGATCCCAAAGGTGGAACCTCCTCTGATACCACTCTGTCACGACCCGGCCCAATGGGGCTCGAGCCGCGACTCCCCAAGCCCGCCTCCAATAGGCCAGGGGCTGGCGACCAGCGCCGAGTAGGCTATCACACACATGGGAGGCATTAGCCTAAGGTACCTGTACACATGCACCCACAAACACCTCCATGCAACAGTGCAGAGATATAGAAACTGAAAAGTAAAAGCATGCATACAATCTATCCCAAACCAGAGTGCAATAGCAAAAGTACAAAGGGCAAAACAGGGCCCACCAAAGAAAACTACAAAGCACGTCCAACCTACTCTGAAGAAGGGGAATGCTGCCACAAACACCCGCTGGAAAGCTCCCTCGGCACAGCTCCAGTAAACACCCCGGTCAACTCGCTCACTAAGCTCCGCCTGCTCCGGGTCCTCCTGGGACTCCGTCAAAAGACATGTGGTCTGCACAAGAAACAAACATGTGCGGGCAAAGCCCGTGCAGGGGTGAGTATAAACATACTCAGTAGGCACCCCAAAAACCCAAAACCCAAGGGAGCAACTAAAAGGCAACAGTCCGCTCAACCCAGCCATAGGGAACCCAGACGAGAGAGAAACTCCATCTCGTGACCATCCTCGGCTAAACACAACTAGTCAGCTCAACTCAGCTCAGGTGTATGCCCACACATACACCTTGAACAATCCAGATATACACAGCTCACGCCACAAAGCCACAAGAGGTACCGACCTCATCACCAGCAACTGCCCCCCCCCCCCCAATCAGGAGAGTACACCACACAAACACTGTCATACCAGATGACACTCATCCGAGAGATACACTCCATCGGGTCCCAAACAAACATCTCAGACGCTCACCCGAGAGACCACGCTCGTTGGATAACATCACTGAGGAAACATCGCTAAAACAACATAACCACCGAACTCCTCGGATAGGGGATCGCCGCTAGGGTCCGCTAGGGGATACCAAGACCCACTCTGGTATACGTAGCTCACAGATAGGGGATCACTCCCAGGATCCGCTGGGGGATACCACGACCCGATCTGGCATACGTAGTTCTCACGGATAGGGGATCACACCCAGGATCCGCTGGGGGATACCACAACCCGATATTGCGCTCGACAGAATCTCCACACTCAGATAAAGGATCATCGTCCATATAAAGATGGTCACGACGATACCGAAACTCTATCTGGTACAACTCGCGATGTAGGGGATCAAACTGACGATGTCGCAACCCTACCGAAACCACGCGCTGAGTAGGGGATCGCATAACCAACGATACCGCAACCCTACCGACACCAAGCGCTGAGTAGGGGATCGTATAACCAACGATACCGCAACCCTACTATAAACTTCACGCTGAGTAGGGGATCGTAAACCCGACGATGCCACAACCCTACTGTGCACGACCCACCGCGTAGGGGATCATATTCCCGATGATGCCAGAAACCCTACGGGGTTAACCTGCTAGATAGGGGATCGCCGCCCATGAATAAGCGGTCACAGTGATACCAAGAACCCGATCTAGGGTAAAGATGCTAGAGGATCCACTCTAGGCCCACCGGAGGGATACCACAACTCTAACAGTTTAAACATCCCATCGAGAGGATCACAAACCCATACGAAGGTTGTGATACCACACGAACCCTCGTAGGAACGAACCAAGGGAGAACCCTCAACCACTGCTGGTCCAAACGTCGCTAACCCGAGCGACCCGCCACAACGCCACACTGCGCACCTCCTAAGCCAAAACCGAGGCAACCATCGCGTTCCACGTGGAAAAACACGCAGGATAGGTTGTTTACTCGCCCGAAACGGAGCACCGGTGAAAAAGGCACTATTCACCGTAGCTAGCTCGTGCGGGGCCCACACAACGATCCTGAAACCCATCGAACAGATCACACCACAACGATCCCCTTGGAAAAACAAGTGGAATCGACTACTCGCTCGTCCAAAACGGACACCCGGTGAAAAAGGTACTATTCACCGAAGGCCAGCTCGGGTGGGGCCCACGCCTGGATTCCAAAACTCATCGAACAGATCGCACCATTGCGATCTTCTCGTAAAAACACACAGGATCGACTATTCATCCGCCAAAATCGGACTCCCGGTGCAAAAGTTGTGTTTCTCCGCAAACGCCAAAACCCAGCCTCATGGGGCCCGCACCCCGTTCTCAGTCCCAACACCCGGAAACCATCTCAAAAAGTCTGTCATACCATCAGGGTCTCAACGCCACTAACGGCACGTCAATCGGACGCTCCGGGTAGAAGTTACAACGGCCCGAAGTCGTAAAATAATATAATAATATTATTTTATACGACGTTTCTAGCTCTCGGGCCACGATCCCGAACCTTGAAACCCTCGAACCCACACCGGAGGGTTCGCCTCGTCGTCAGGGTCACGTCGCCGCAAACGGCGCGCGAATCCGGCTCCCGGTTGCAAGATACGGGGGTTTAAAGACCCCCGTATAGTAAAAGAGGCCGGACCGGCCCGCCCTGGCCAGCGGCCCTCCGCCGCGCTGGGCGGCCGGCAGCCGCGGCTCCATCGCGCGCCGCTGCGCTGGGCGGCCGGCCGTCGCGGGCCACCGCGGGCCGCGCCGGCGGATCTTCCGCGGACCACCGGGGGCACCCCGGTGGTCCGTTTTGCGATCCGAAGGCGTCTACACGACCCTCGGGACCCGATCTACACTGCTACGGCTTCAATTTGCATAAAAACGCAGCAAAAACGGGATTGGGGGTTAAAACTCAAATCCGCCTACCTCGCAGGTGAAACGCCGACATTCTGCCACAGATCCGCGCTCCAGAGCTTCCGCTGCGCACTCCTGGAACGTCTGCCGTCGAATTCCGAGCTCGAGGGCGCTTCATTTTCTCGATTCGGCAGAGTGGCGGCGAAGAACGATGAAGAACGTCGAGAGGAACGATAAAGGGGGGGCTGATATTTATATCAGCGGCCCGCCGGCGCCAAACCCGCCTCGGACCCGACGCCCGATGCGAACAAAAGTAAGGTCACCCCTAGGGTAAACGCGCCATTATGAACGCAACAGCGGACTCAGATTTTCCATCCGAGACTCCGTTCAGAAGTTATTCGAGCCAACGCTCGCACACTAACTTTGCTACTTATTTACGAAAACGCCCCTGGTGGCGTTTCTCACCGCAGGCCCGCGCTCGCAAAGTTTACACCTCTCCTAGGGTAAACAGCACGTTCCGGACGCAACTGTGCCCTCAGATTCCCGTTCTGAGCTACCGTTTAGGAGATATCACACCCCCGCCACGTTCATAGTATAAAAATACTTAATGTTTTTATAAAATTAATTCCGGGCACACCGGGCCTCGGAATCGCACGCCGTCTTCGCGTCTAGCTCTGGAATTATTCGTAGAAATATTCCAAAGTCTGACAGGACCAAAAACCCGAGTCGCTACACTAACACCCATTGGTTATCCATATTTAGGTTATAAACCTTCTATTATTGAGTTTGGTTGGTTTGGTATGACTTTTTTTTGTAAGAACATGTGTAAACCAAACTTGTTTCTAAAAATTATAAGTGATTCATTTTCCTTCCCTATAAAAATCCACTAGCTCTCCCTCTTCATCACACCTCTCAGGCCCCTTGTCTTGCCCAAAATCTGCTCAAATAAACTCCCAACTTCCCTCTCTTCCTTCTTCAAGCCTCCCTTTGTACATAAGGTAATCCAAGGTAGCCTTTTGGTACAAACCAAAAGGAGTTACCCGATTAAGAGGTGACATCTTATCCCAAGTCCTTTCTATTATTTTCATTCTCTACCCCCTCCAAATATCTTTATTCTATGCTTATATAAAAACACCAATATCCTAAATATACTAGGATTTTTTATGTAAATGGTTCTACCTACACTTACACAAACCTCCATCTAATGGGTAACGAACATATTATTTCTGTGTACGTAAAACTACTGCCTCACAAAATGATGATTGTTCATTTTTTCATTACCACCTATCATGGTGGCCATTATGATGGAAACTCTATTTATATATGATATATATTATATTTATAATGTTTTTATGCTTTTTTAATTTTTATTTAGAACATACCTTAATGCTTTCCATCTAATATATATATTATATATATTATATCATAAATCTAATTTAATAATGATATATATTTATATATACATATTTTCCTTTTACGTTTTTTCTCTCAACACGAAAATTAAACAGAAATAGCATTCATGCATGCATACAATCTGCCTGAAAATTTATTTTTTATTGGATTATCAAAAGCCAGTTTATGGGTGAGCGGGAACCAGAAAGATAAGTAACCCATTACACATTTCAAAATTCCAAACCTACACAAAACCCAATGACAACATTTCAAAATTCAAAAGATATCAACAAAACCCAATGATCCGTGTCATCATCATGAGTACCATTGCAACTTTCCAGTCATCATCATCACTAGTACCGCTTTTTCATCTCCATCCATCACCACGTCTTCATCGTCGTCATACTACCGCACCGAAGACCGCCAGAGACCGGGGACCACCAGTGAAGCCATCATACTCAACATCCACACCATCTTCTTCACACTCGTCATCACCATCCAAGCTGACATCACACACCGCAACAGTAACAAATAACATCGAAACCAGATGCCAAAATGACTTTTCCACCGAATGAACATTAAATAGATCAAACATTTGCAGAAAATCACTACAAACCGTCTCCATGAACGGTGTATTCAGTTTCATACTTATATATTCTATAGATTATTAAAATATATATATAATGAATATAAATTATATTTATATCATTTTTTACATTCTGGAATCATGATATATGTATGAGAACCATCAATATAACAAATTAAGACACATACGAAAAACAAAGCAAATATTACTTGAAGTGAAACCTTAACACGGGATGGTTAACAAGTGGGTAATATAAGATCGTAATCAAAACATATATGGTATTAGATATAAGAATATGGTTTTTTAAAACATTTATAATAAATTTATATTTATTATACAAGTGGTTTGAATGAGTATAATGAGAGTCAAGACACGTGGTTTGGGGATTTCATCTCAATTTTTATTTCTGTGAGATACATGCTATGTTTTCCAATTTGTCCTTTTTTGTGTGGTGTATGTACTTATCATGATTGTATTATATGTTTTATATACATAAATTCTTGGGTATTCACAAATCCATTTTATGATCGTTCTTTCATGGGGTTTAAGTTTCAAAAGTTATCAAATCAGTAAAATAGTTTTTTCTCAATTTGCCTTCTTTGAGACTCATGTTTTTTATGCACTTAAATTCCCATTAAAGTTGTATATAATTTCATTTTACATGTTATATCATGAATTAAATTCCTTTAATTACATTTTAATCTTCATGTAATTTCTTTTTCTTACATGGAGGGTATGATCCCAAGTTACCAAGTTAAAAGAGTTTATTGAGACAATCTCATCGCTTTTCGAGATTGTTTATGTTTACACTTCCATTGATGAAATATTATGATCCATCTCTCAAGAAAACTCATGAGATTTTTTCTCCTATGTTTATTAAATATATATCCATGTATTCATACCATTTTTTCCATTCTTTGGTATGTAAGATAGTTAAGAAAGTGTTTTTAAAAAAACCTGACTTCACCCTCTCTTCAGTTGGAAATCTGTGTTCCTTAAAAACAATGTTTTCTAAAAATGGTTTCCAAGAATATTCTTCTAAAATAATATGATCATTAAAATAAAGTTTTATCCTTTTTTTATTTTACCAATTTTCAGTGGAATCTTCTTGTCTCTTTCCGATCAAGTCGTTTTTTAACCTTTTTACCGTGTGAAAGGAATATTCATTTTACCGCATACGACATGTACGGATTTACCCACCATCATTTCTGTAAAGATTCATTTTCATGTTTAAAGTTTTAATTTTTAATAAAGTATTTTTTAAAAGTATTTTCAAGGAAAATGGTGTTCAAAATGTTTTCATGCTTTATTTATAAGTTTTCAAAGCATTTTCAAAGAACTGGTTTTCAAAATATTTTCAAGATTTCATTTTAAGATTTCAAATTGTTTTTAAAGAAAAAGGTTTTTAAAATGTTTTGAATCTTATTTTATAAGTTTTGAGGAAAAACTTTTTCAAATTATTTCAAGTATTATTTATAAGTTTTAAAGGTATTTTCTATGAAAATTATTTTAAAATGGTTTTGAGTATTAAAAACCCTTTTTGAAATAAGAAAGAATATTTTCCTCAAGAAATTTTTTTGAAAGATATTTCAAAATTATTCTACATATAAGGTGACATATGTTGATTTTACTCATTCCATTTTAGGAAATTATCTAAAGGTTACATTAATATTATTTCTATGAATGGGTTATGCTTAATGTCAAGGTCTTTGTGAAATCCATTTCTCTTCCACGGGTTTTATGCTTATGAAACCCGCCTCTTTTCACATGTTATGCTTTTATGAAGTGATTATGAAACCTATATCTTTTCATAGATTATGATGTGATGAAATTTCAATGATACCCATTTCATTTCATGGGTTATGATTTTATGTTTATAAAATCTATCTCTTTTTATGGGTCATGATATGATGAAATTTTTATTATCTTGTGGAACATGTATGAATGAATTTATTATGAGATGGGTGGGACCTATATCTCTCTCCAATGCATTGGGTAATGGTAAGTTGTATAGAATATTAAAGGGTATGTGGGTTGTCTCTCAAGACCTAAAATAAGAAGGTATATGGGTTGTATCCCAATCCTAAAATAAAGATGGTACACGGGTTGTAGCCCAAGCCTGAAAATAAGAACGTACACAGGTTGTAGCCCATGCCAAAAAACAAGAAGGTGCATGGGTTATAGCCCATGCCTAAAAGAAAGAGGGTACACGATTTGTATCCCAATCTTGAAAACAATAAGGTACATTGGTTGTAATTACATGATACATCATATGAATGCTTACTGTGTAATATAATCTCTTTATAACGATATCTCAAATCAAGTAGGTTGCATGTTGGTGTCGTCAACCTATGTGCTCGATGTCTCTTTCTTTGACTTCCCAGAAATTGAACTTGCCTATTGAACACCATGGACATGGATTTATTTAGACTGTATCATTTCCATAAAATGGCCTGAAATATCAACTTATATTAAATAACATAAGGTAAAAATCCTTTCTTGCATTATTCATTAATGCAATATTACTCATGATGCACCCAATGTGTCTTACCTTGTCATGAAAATCTTTCATCACAGTTTTTGTAAATACATCAAAGTACGTGACTCATAATACTCATTAATAATAATCTTAAAGTATAAGGACCAATACACATGTTAGTATATAGAAATATCCAATGACACATATAAATGTGGATATCCTACTCACGGTTCCCATTCTCATAATATCCTACTTGATATTACCAAGAATGTACACCATGAGAAGGTGCCTCAAATTCCTATGAGTCTCCACCCCTGATAGTTTGTATCATTTATGTCTGTCAAATGATATCATCTGGCTATATAACATATATTTAAGAATAGTATCGCAACAATTTTGGGTTCTCGTCATAGCGGGGAACTACTATGACCTATTAGTGTGAAAGATACTCTTGGGACATTATCACATACTATGTTATGCATAAGAAAAATCATGATATGATAAGAAGTTTATTAATATTCAAAACTATGAATATAGGCTATCATAAAGTGCATAGAAGTTGGTTCTAGGCAACCATATCCAACAGACTCCCACAAGTACTAGATCCAACTACTAGTTACTTTTAGTATGTTGGCTCTCACATGATACTCATGCTTCTACTGAAGAAGTCCTTTAGTCAAGGGGTCTATCGCATTCTCTTTCATGGGAACTCTGGTTACTGCAACTTCACCCCTCTGATGAAAATACCTCAAGAGGTGATACTTCTAAAGTATGTGCTTTGTCTATTGGTGTGACCATGGCTCTTTTGTAAGAGCCACTACTGTAGTATTATCACAATATAATGTGATAAGGTCTTTAATGCTTAGTATCACATCAAGTTCCTAGATAAAGTTCTGAATCCAAATGGTTTCCCTGACTATATCAAGAGCCACTACATAGTCAGACTCTGTTATAGAATTAGAAATAACCATCTTCTTTGAACTCTTTTATCTCACAGCTCCTCTGTTGAGGAAGAAAAGATATCTTGACTATGACTTCAGACCATTTTGATCTATCTAAAAACTATTATCAGTATAACCCTTGATTACCAGATCCTCATCTCCTCTATACAATAGTAACATATCCTTAGTTCTTCTTAGATACTTAAGGGTATCCTTAACAGTAGACCAATATTGTTCTCTTAGATCTGCTTAATATCTACCTACTATGATCAATGCATAGGAAATATCAAGTCTAGTGCATAAGATGGCATACATGATTGATCCTATTGCTGAAGTCTATGGGATATTTATCATTCTCTCTTTCTCCTTTTGTGTCTGAGGACACATTTTCTTAGAAATATGTAAACCATATGACACTGGAACCAATACCTTCATGGATTGTTCCATACTAAATCTCTTTAGTATCTGGTCAACATATATACTTTGACTTAGTCCAAGTAGCCTCTTGGATCTATCATGAATGATCTTGATCCCTCGAATATAGGCTACTTCACTTAAGTCCTTCATGGAGAAACACTTGTTTAACCAGTCCTTAATAGACTGTAAGACTGGTATGTCCTTTCCTATAAGTAATATGTAATCAATACTATTGGGATAACTACCTCATTTCCACTAAACCTCTTGTAAATACACGACTCACATTCATTCTTAATGAATCAAAATTATTTTATGTCGTCATTGAATCGAATGTTCCATGATTTGGATTTTTTTCTTCAATCCATAAATGGATATCTGCAACTTCAAAATCCTTTTGGTGTCACATGGAGTCACAAACCCTTATAGTTGGGTTATGTAGACATATTCCTAAGGGTTCCCATTAGGGAATTCATTTTTGACATTCATCTACTAAATATCATAGTCATGGTAAGCTGTTATAGAAAGTATAATTTTTATGGATTTAAACATGGAAACTGGTGAAAAGGTTTTATCATAGTCAATTCCTTGACTTTTTTTAAACCTATTAGCCACTATCCATGCTTTATAGGTATTTAATTTACCTTCCATGTCCAGTTTTCTATTGAATACCCATTTTCATTCAACAGAATTTACATCAACTGGTGCATCGACCAAAACTCAAACTTGGTTATGATACATGGAATCCATTTCAAAATTCATGGTTTCATACCATCTTGCAGCTTATGGTCACTTTACTACCTATTTATAGGATATAGGTTCATCATTATAAACCAATAATGAGTTACCATCTTCGGTGACTAGAAAACCATATCTCTTTTGTTCTCTTATCTCTCTTGTGATTTTATGTAATACTTGTGTTTTAGGAACTACTTTTTCTATAGGGACCTATGGAAACTATTCCTACTCCAACTATTGTGTATCGTGAGTATCAAATTCATCAAATTCAATCTTTCTCCCACTATCCTTTTTGAGGATGTGCTCCCTCTCAAGAAATACGGCTTATCTAGCGATAGTCACTTTCTTATCTGAGGGGTTTTATAGATAGTATCTCTTTATTTCCTTAGGATACCCTATAAAGATAAAATTTGTAACCTGGGGTTCTATTTTGTTTCTTAAGAATGCCTTAACAAATGCCTCGCAACCCCATACGTGTGTATGTGACAAAAAGGGTTTCTTTACACTCCATAACTCAAAGGGAATTCTGTATTCCGCTTTAGTTGGAACTTGGTTTAATGTGCATGTTGCAGTTTGTAATGAATATCCCTAAAAGGATAATGAAAGATTTTCATGACTCATCATTGACCTTACCATGTTTAACAAGGTATGGTTCCTCCTTTCACTAACACCATTCCACTTTGGTGTATAAGGTGGAGTGAATTGAGATAAAATCCCAAACTCTCGTAAAAGGTCGATGAACTCTTGGTTAAGATATTCACCACCTAGAATCGATCGAAGCTTCTTTATATTCTTACTAAGTTGATTCTCTCAATAATTCTTGAATTCCTTGAATTTTTCAAAGGACTTGGAATTATACCTCATTAAGTAGACATATTCATATATACTAAAGTCATTAGTAAAAGTTGTGAAGTAAGAATATCCACCTCTAGATTCTAATAAAAATGATCTATGCACATTAGTGTGTACCAATCCTAGAAGATTTGTGGCTCTTTCACCCTATCCACAAAATGGTAGTTTGGTTATGTTTACTTGTAAGCAAGCATGAAATCATTCAAGTGGTTTTAGAAAAGACGAGTCTAAATAACCATCTTGACAGATCTTTGTCGAACGCTTCTCATTTACAAGACCAAGATGGTGAAGCCAAAGTTGGCTGTTATATGAGTCATGTGAATATGATTCTTTATAAATTTACAATACGTGGTTTTCATAATCTAATAGATAAAAACCGTTATTTAAATGTGTCATACCATAACATATGTTTTCCTTATAAAGGAAACAAATTTTATATACAAACGTGAAAATAAACCCATCTACATCAAGGCATGATGTGGAAATTATGCTCTTGGTAACCGTAGGTACATAATAAAAATATTTTAAAACCAAAATCATTAACATTGGCAATGAAAGGCGGTAGTCACCAATGGTTAGGGAATCCATCCTTGATTCATTAGCATCTCTCAAATCCACCTCTCCTCTAGTAATATTTCAAAATCTACTTGGTTCCTACATTTGGATATAGATGTGAGCCCCATAAGTTGTATCTAATTCATAATGTGTAGATATTATGAGATTACACTTCATAAAGAACGCACCTTTAGCTTCTCCTTACTTCTGGGTGCAGTTCCTCTTCTAGTGGCCCGACTTTCCACATGAAAAACATACTGCCTCCTTTTTTTCCCCTTCCTTTGGATCTTCTTCTTCTTATAAAGATGGTGCTTGAGATCTTTATACTATTTATGAGTCTTGGGTCCCTTTTCCTTATTCTTCATTTTTTTATTCACTAGAAGGATCGTGGGTTTATCATGCCCCATGTCCTTATCTACTTGGTGAACTAAAATAAGAATTTTCAAAAGAGGCTTTTCATTATTTCCCATATTATAATTAACAAAAAAACTGGGGAAGGTCTTGGGAAATGATAAAAGTATGAAATCTCTACAAAACTCATCTGAGAATTTAATCCCTAAGATGTATAAGTTTTCAATGTAGCCAATAATATTGACTACATGAGTCTCAGCTGGCGCAGACTCTCCAAGATTAGTTTTAAATAAAGAATTGGATATCTCATACCTCTCTTGTCTCACTTTCTCTTAATAGATTCCCTAAAGGTGAGACATCATGTTATACGTGTCCATGCCTTCACGTTGCTTCAAAATATCATTGGACATGGATGATAGCATGAAACATTTAACATCTTTGGAATTGTTAAAATGTTTCTCATAGAGTTTTAACTCTTCATTACTAGCCTAATTTTTGGGCCCTTTAGGAAAAGGTTCTTCCAGTACATATAATTTCCTTTCATGGAAAAGGATGACATGTAGGTGCCTTTTCTATTCTTGGAAATTTGTTCCAGTGATAATCTTATTCTCAAGTATGGATTGAAATGATATGTTTGATGTCATTTTAATATTGTTTCTACAAATAATATGAGCATAATTTTATTACTTTATCTGATAAAATTAAGACAAATAAATAAATAAATATTATATTTATTAGTCTCTCAATATTTTATCAAAACCCAATAGCCCTCACCATTGGATTTGGAATATCTTGTTGCTTGGTTATTCAAGTGGAAAGGATCCATATTCCCCTTCCCATTACACCAAATTTGGTTGGTAAAGTAACTTTAATGGTTTTAGGTAGGCATTCCAAATTCCATCTGCATTAACTTGCAGTTCCTTGATCTGTTGAGTGAACTCCCCAATCCTGAAATCCTTAAATTGGATTTCCTTAACCTTTTCCTCTCAGTTACACCAAGTATTGTTTTTAAATTCAAACCTTGATGTAAAATAAGTTAATTAAACCTAAAACTTTAAATTAGAATCCCCCTATAATTGAAAGCACCCTAACTTTTTCTTGTCAAGCACTTTAAACTATGGTTTGATTTTAACTGAGGTAATGGAAGTCTATACCAACTTAATATATATTATTAAGGGATTTTATCCTTTTATGCATAAATTTCCAATTATTATCTTTATTATATTGTTTTTTAATATTAAGTGGATTTAGTTAAGTGATTAACCATCTATTAGATAATATTTATGTATAAGCTAGTTTATTTTAGTTCTATCTTGCATGCTTCTTAGTTTCATTAATTTATATGATCGCAACAAAACATACATAATGAAATAACCATGAAACTTGATTGAAATAAAATAATAAAGCGGTATGAAATAAAATAATAAAGCGGTATGATCATGATCTTTTACTAATGGGTAGTTTATCTAGTAGTTGATAAACTAGCCTGGGGGGAAGACACCTTGAACCAATTAAGGTTTGTGTTACAACTTTCCACTTTTCAACCTATGTATCTCTCTTGGATTGGCTTTGGCTCAGCTCCAAACTTGAACCACCTCCACTAGCTTGGGAGCTCTATCCATTACATATGCTTTTACTCACACATAGGTGAGGGAAACATGGGGTTTACATAAAAGAAATCGTGGACACGCAGACCCTTACATAATAAGATGAGAGAAGGCACGCAAACCAACAATTTAATTTAGTAATAAATTAAATGAAATCAATCGCATACAAAGGTCTAGTCTATACTGATGATCATCCACATCCATGCAATTAATTACTCATTTAATAAAATTAGAATTAAATTCTTAATCATTCTTATTTGAGATAAATCATTCTAGAATCAATTAATTGTTATATTTAATTTATCAATTCTTTTATCTTGATTCCCATATGAATTTCATTGATATTTTCATCCATCATAATTTTAAACAAATTTAATAAATTTATTTGAAATTAATTGTGTGCATTAAATGTACTTTGGAGGCAACACGGTGAATACTCGTCTGAATCCACCCAACTTGTATTATACTCGTATAGTTTTACTTTTTGTGACATATATCATACATGAATTATCACATACTTTCATGAAGTGTACAATCAACTTAATGATTACATAAATTACATGATTTTTTGGTCATGTGTTATGATTCAATGCATGTATAGTAACAACTGTAATATAACTCATACATGATATGAAAATCTGAACACTATGAAGATATTAATTAAAAATTTATATATATATATATATATATATTAAAAACTCATCACATGGCATGTCATATCAACTTAATGACCACACATAAGAACATGTCTCAAGGTTTACACAGTATAATAAATAAATTTTAAATCTATGTAATTTGGTATAAGTACACGACATGTATAGGTAAGCTACACTGTGTGTATGTCTCTCGTTGTCTATCCAAGGTACAAACCTAGGAACTCAACATGTAAATCGTACCTCCAAAAAAATGGATTGCACGGCATGTAAAAGGGACTACATGGCATGTGGACTCTAAGTTACACAGTCACCAATCAGGTAGGCCATGTATAAAACACATGGATCATATGTGACTCAAAGGGACTACACACTGTGTATGTGGGCTACATAACATGTACTCTAGCTAAATGTGCACCAGGCTAGCCCAGTCAACATGTGGTGTAAGAATTAACTACACCGCATGTCATCAATACACACACATTGAATTAATTTAAAAATTAATTACCGATGCATTGAACACAAGTACACAGCATGTAACTCTGGTTAAATGGTGTATACTTCTATGTTATCTGGACAGAATCCTTAGTACCTTCAGATGATTTCTTTGATTTTATTTTGTTTATTAAATAAATTTCATTGATTATATCTATAAGAAATGAAGGTGGAAGAAGAAAATATGGTAATTTTGATTAAAATAATGATTAAACTTGAATTGAAAAAATAAATCAAAAATTCATAAATCATCAAAGAACTTTAAATAATTATAAATAATTATATGACCCCACTCTGATACCACTTGTAGGTTTCGAGTGCAGTGGAAGCATGTGATGGGTCGTGCCCAACTTTTATTTTTTTCGTGATCGATGATCAATCTGAAATTTACACAACAATAAACGTCATAATCTACGGAATTGAATCAAATAGTATAGAAAGTGGATAAAAAATCAGAACTAGAGAGAGGATCAACACCTATTATTTATAATAAATTTAATTAATTAAAGAATTATCTTTTTGTAATTATTTCTTCATTGATGGATCTGAAAATAGATCTGTGTTGTTTTGTCATTGTGTTGTAGGAATCAAGGGTAGATTTCCACTAGCAGTGATCCACATGTGTTCCAAAAATCCTTGAACATCATAATAAGAATCTATAGGTGCTAGTACGATAGATCATATTACTTGTGTCATCCACCTTTGATCACCTTGAGAACTTCTTCTAAAGTGTTCTCTTGGATCTCTGTTGACTTGAGATCGGGTTGAGGAGGAAGATCGCTCTCTGTTCTTGAGAGCATTCTTGGAGAAGGGAGCTCTCTAGGGCTTGAGAGGATTGTCCAAATTTGTTGTGCACAACCAAAAAAATGAATTGGATTATTGAGAAAATAATATAATTTGGTTTATATATCATTATGATTAAAATAAAATAATTTCACAAGTGCCCTTTATTATTTATTTAATCCTTGCAGAACCCCATGTCAAATAATAATATTATTATAATTGTAACACCCCAAGATTTTATTAAATATATATTTTTTGAATTAATTTAACTTTATAATATTTTTCATTTCACGTGACACTGAAAATAGTATATATATATATATTAAAACACTAATTCAAACATTCATTTCACACGCAACAACGACTTGGCTTGCGCTACTTGCAACACCGACTTGGCTTGCACTATACACAACACTGAATTGGCTTGCGCTACATGCAACACCAACTTGTCTTGCACTAAATGCAACGCCAACTTGGCATACATTACATGCAACACTGACTTGGCATATGTTACATGCAATACTGATGTTTCTACAAAATATCATTTTACTATTATAATTATTTAAATGAGATAATTATATCCTTACCATTAAACATGGTTATATGAATAGTAATAACTAATTTTAAAATATTTTTTATAATTTTTTTATATAAATAAAATATATTTATAATGAAATATATAATTTTTGGTAAAGTCCCTATATGTTTAAAAATACCCTTTTCTCAAATGAAATGTTTTTAATGTCCTTCTATAAAAAATAATGAAATTAATTTTCGACACATTTATAAATTAAATTTGATAAAATAAACTTCTTTTTTGAATTCAAAATATTGAAATTATCCTAGGTTTATTTTTTGGTATTTTTTTGAGAAACTTTATTTTTTGATGAATAGTGAAAACTACTGCGTTTTAGTTAAAAACTAGCATTTTGTTTAAATAATTATTAATGTTAAATTATACTTGAAGTTTGTTTTAAGGACACATTAGATAAATTATACATATATTAATAAAATTTAGGTCATTATAAACAATTGTACATTGAAATTGAATATAAAAACTTAACAAACTTTTGAACATTTTTCTACTTTTAAAAACCCATAATTTTGTCCCGTTTGTAGGATTAACATTAATCTTAATTTTACCGTTTATGAGAATTAAATTTAAAAAAACCAACATACACAATTTTAATTACTATAATATTTAGATTATAATTAGATCATTTTTATTTTCGACCAAAATTATTAGTAAAATTGATTAAAATCAATCACATCGATTAAGGCCAAATTAAGTTAATTAGGGACTAAACCTTAAAATTAAGGGCACAAACGATCTATCCACTTGTCAAACACCCATTGGTTATCCATATTTCGTTCATAAACCTTATATTATTTATTTTGGTTGGTTTGGTATGAATTTTTGTTTGGTAAGAACATGTGTACACCTAACTTGTTTCTAAAAATTATAAGGGATTCATTATCCTTCCCTATTAAAATCCATTACCTCTCCCTCTTCCTCACACCTCTCAAGTCCCTTGTCTCACACAAAATATGCTCAAATAAACTCCCAACTTCCCTCCCTTCCTTCTTGAATCCTCCCTTTGGATAGAAGGCAGTCCAAGGTATCCTTTTGGTACAAACCAAAAGGAGTTACTCGATTAAGAGGTAACGGCTTATCCCAAGTCCTTTCTATTATTTTCATTCTCCACCCCCTCCAAATATCTTTATTATATGCTTATATAAAAACACCATTATCCTAAATATACTAGGATTTTTTTATGTAAATTTCACTACCTACACTTACACACACCTCCATCTAATGGGTAACGAACATATTTTTTCTGTGTACGGAAAACTATTGCCTCACAAAATGATGATTTTTTATTTTTTTTCATTACCACCTATCATGGTGGCCATTATGATGAAAAATATATTTATATATGATATATATTATATTTATAATGTTTTATTCTTTTGTAATTTTTATTTGTAACATACCTTAATTCTTTCCATCTAATGTAAATACGGTAATTTTGTTTGAGGAAATGTGGATTACCGACCCCTCCAAGCAATATGATTCGTTCATACACTACATGGATTATATTAAGGATGGTTTTAATGAATATATATTATATATATGATATGATAATTGTACTGTAATAATGAGATATATATATATATACATATTTTCCTTTTACTTTTTTTTCTCAACACGACAATGAAACAGAAATAACATTCATGCTTACGTACAACCTATCGTCCCCATGAACGGTGTATTCCTTTTCATACTAATATATTCTATAGATTATTAAAATATAAATATAATTAATATAAATTATATTTATATTATTTTTTATATTCTGGAATCATGATATAAATATGAGAACCAACAAAATAAACAATTAAGACACATACGAAAAACAAAGTGAATATTACCTGAAGTGAAACCTTAACACGGGATAGTTAACAAGTGGGTAATATAAGATCATAATAAAAACATATATGGTATTAGATATAATAATATGGTTTTGTAAAAAATTTAAAATAAATTTATATTTATTATACAGATGGTTTGAATGAGTATGAAGAGAGTAAAGACTCATGGTTAGGGGATTTCGTCTCAATTTTTATTTCTATGAGATACATGTTATGTTTTCCTATTTATCCTTTTTGTGTGGTGTATGTAATTATATTGATTTTATTATATGTATCATATAAATAAATTCTTGGGTATTCACATATCCATTTTATGATCATTCTTTCATGGGGTTTAAGTTTCAAAAGTTACCAAATCAGTAAAATAGTTTTGTCTCAATTTGCCTTCTTTGAGACTCATGTTTTTTTATGCACCTAAATTATCATTAAAGTTGTATATAATTTAATTTTACATGTTATATCATGAATTTAATTCCTTTAATTACATTTTAAGCTTCATGTAATTTCCTTTTCTTACATGGAGGGTATGATCCCAAGTTACCAATTTATAAGAGTTTATTGAGACAATCGCATCACTTTTTGAGATTGTTTATGTTTACAATTCCTTTGATGAAATATTATGATCCATCTCTCAATAAAACTCATGATATTTGTTCTCATATGTATATTAAATATATATCCATGTATTCATACCATTTTTTCCATTATTTGGAATGTAAGATAGTTAAGAAAGTGTTTTTAAGAAAACCTAACTTCACCCTCTCTTTGGTTGGAAATTTGTGTTCCTTAGAAACAATGTTTTATAAAAATGGTTTCCAAGAATATTATTATAATATCATATGATAATTAAAATAAATTTTTACCCTTTTTTATTTTACCAATTTTCAATGGAATCTTCTTGTCACTTTTCGATCAAGTCATTTTTTAACCTTTTTACCGTGAAAAAGGAATATTCATTTTACCTCATAAGACATGTATGGATTTACCCACCATCATTTCTGTGAAGATTCATTTTCATGTCTAAAGGGTTAATTTTTAATAAAGTCTTTTTTAAAATTATTTTCAAGTAAAATGGTGTCCAAAATGTTTTCATACTTTATTTATAAGTTTTCAAAGCATTTTCAAAGAACTGGTTTTCAAAACATTTTTAGGATTTCTTTTTAATATTTCAAATTGTTTTCAAAGAAAAAGGTTTTTAAAATGTTTTGAAACTTATTTTATAACTTTTTGAGGCAAAATGTTTTCAAATTATTTCAAGTCTTCTTTATAAGTTTTAAAGGTATTTTCTATGAAAATGATTTTAAAATGGTTTTGTGTATTAAAAAAACCTTTTTGAAATAAGAAGGAATATTTTCCTCAAGAAATGTTTTTGAAAGACATTTCAAAATTATTTTCCATCTAATGTGACATATGTTGATTTTACTCATCCACTTTTAGGAAATTATCTAAAGGTTCCATTTATATTCTTTCTATGAATGGGTTATGCTTAATGTCGAAATCTTTAGGAAATCCATTTCTCTTCCACAGGTTTTATGCTTATGAAACCCGCCTCTTTTCATAGGTTATGCTTTCACGAAGTGATTATAAAACATATCTCTTTTAATAGGTTATGATGTGATGAAATGTAAATGATACCCATTTCATTTCATGGGTTATGATTTGATGTTTATAAAACCTATCTTTTTTTATGGGTCATGATATGATGAAATTTTTATTATCTTATGGCACATGTATGAATGAATTTATTATGAGATGGGTGGGACCTATATCTCCCTCCAATGAATTGGGTAATGGTAAGTTGTATATGATCTTAAAGGGTACATGGGTTGAATACCAAGCCATAAAATAAGAAGGTATATGGGTTGTATCCCAATCCTAAAAGAAAGATGGTACACGGGTTGTAGCCCAAGCCAGAAAACAAGAAGGTACACAGGTTGTAGCCCAAGCCCAAACACAAGAAGGTACATGGGTTGTAGCCTAAGCCTAAAAGAAAGAGGTTACACGATTTGTATCCCAATATTGAAAACAATAAGGTACATGGGTTTTAACTACATGGTACATCATACGAATGCTTACTGTGTAATATAATCTCTTTATCACAATATCTCAAATCAAGTAGGTTGCATGTTAGTGCCATCAACCTATGTGCTCGATGTCTCTTTCTTTGACTTCCCATAAATTGAACTTGCCTATTGAACACCATGTCCATGGATTTATTTAGGCTGTATCATTTCCATAAAATGTCCTGAAATATCAACTTATATTAAATAACATAAGGGAAAACCCTTTCTTGCGTTATTCATTAATGCAATATTACTCATGATGCACCCAATGTGTCCTACCTGGTCGTGAACATATTTCATCACTATTTTTGTCAATATATCAAAGTACGTGACTCATAATACTCATTAATAATAATCTTAAAGTCTAAGGACCAACACACACATTCGTATATAGAAATATCCAACGACACATATAAATGTGGATATCCTACTGGCAGTTCCCATTCTCATAATATCCAAATTTATATTACCAAGAATGTACACCATGAGAAGGTGCCTCAAAGTCCTAAGAGTCTCCACCCCTAATATTTTGTATCATTTATATCTATCAAATTATATCATCCGGCTATAGAATGTATATTTAAGAATAGTATCGCAACACTTTCGGGTTCTCGTCATAGCGGGGAACTACTATGACCTATTAGGGTGAAATCTACTCTTGGGACATTATCACATACTATGTTATGCATAAGAACAATCGTGATATGATAATAAGTTTATTAATATTCAAAATTATGAATATAGGCTATCATAAATTGCATAGAAGTTGGTTCTAGATAACCATCGCCAACAGACTACCACATGCACTAGAGCCAACTGCTAGTAACTTTTAGTCTGCTGGCTCTCACATGATACTCAGGCTTTTACTAAAAAAGGCCTTTAGTCAAGGGTTCTATTGCATTATCTTTCGTAGGAACTCTGGTTACTTCAACTTCACCCCTCTGATGAAAATACCTCAAGAGTTGATACTTCCAAAGTATGTGCTTTGTTTGTTGGTGTGACCTTGGCTATTTTGCAAGATCCACTACTGCAGTATTATCACAATACAATGTGATAAGGTCTTTACTGCTTAGTACCACATCAATCTCCTAGATAAATTTCTAAATCCAAATGGATTCCTTGGTTGTATCAGAAGCCACTATATAGTCAGACTCCGCTAGAGAATTAGCAACAACCATCTTCTTTGAACTCTTTCATCTCACAGCTCCTCTGTTGAGATAGAAAACATATCTTGACTATAACTTCAGATCATTTTGATCTGTCTAAAAATTAGTATCAGTATAACCCCTGATGACCATCTCCTCATCTCCTCCATATAATAGGAACATATCCTTATTTCTTCTTAGATACTTAAGGGTATCCTTAACAGCAGACCAATATTGTTCTCCTAGATCTGCTTAATATCTACCTACCATGATCAATTCATAGGAAACATAAAGTCTAGTGCATAACATGGAATACATGATTGATCCTATTGCTGAAGTGTATGGGATATTTATCATTCTCTCTTTCTCCTTTTGTGTCTGAGGACACATTTTCTTAGAAATATATAAACCATGTAACACTGGAACCAATCCCCTCATGGATTGTTCCATACTAAATCTCTTTAGTATCTGGTCAATATATGTACTTTTAATTTGTCACGACCCGACCCTACCCGGGCTCGAGCCGCAACTACCCCAAGCTCGCCTCCATAGGCCAGGGGCTGGCGACCAGCGCCGAAGGCACAACAACTCGGGGAGGCCTTTGCCTTAGCACCTGTACACACACACGCAGCACACTCAACGCAAAAGTGCAGAGTAAAGAAAGAACAAGCAGAGTAAAAAAGAACAACTGCTATATATATAAACCAAAGATGTGCATCGACCTCTAAACAGTACAAAGTACAAGCTGAAAATAAAAGGGGCAAAACATGCACCCAAACAAAAAGTGCCACAACCTGACAACAGGTAAATGAAAAGAAACAGCTGACGGGTCTGCCACCTGGAACCCGGCCACGAACACCGCACGTGGTCCAAGCTCCCAAGCTCCTACGCTCCTACGCTCCACTGAATCCATGCTCCACCTGTCCGTCGTCTGCAAGGGCACACCAAGTGCGGGAAAATCCCAAGAAGGGGTGAGTATAAAAAATACTCAGTAGGATACCCCGAAGGCTCGAGGGAGCAACAAAAGGAGGTACCGAAGGGTGAGCAGTAGAGCGAACAAGGAAAAAGTAAGAGAGTACAATCGAAAGTGCAGTAGAATACTAGTAGAGAGTCCAGCTCAACCCAACAAAATAAAGGAAGAAGACTCGTCCAGGCACAAGGAGCTGGAAACGGTGAGAAGATGAACTTCCCGTCGAGTATTCGCTGCCTATAGCAGGAGAGTAGACTCATCCAACCACAAGAAGCTAGACACGGAAAGCACGTAGTATACCCCGCGTGTCTTCACCTCACCTAGAAGGAGAGTAACCAAACCCAAGAAGTGGGTACCAGAAATAAGGTATATACATATCCCTTTGCTCAATCAAGAAGCCCGAACATCGTCGTAAGGGGATCCCCGTCCCGTAGCTCAGCCCAAGAAAATGAGTCGCCAACAGTCCCAGACATAACCATCATCGTCGCCCAGCATCCCACACGTCTGCCCCGAACTACAAGCCAAGGGGCTCAATCACCGCACTTCGACACTATCTGCTTTGGGCGGCACTGACTCGCCCGCACGGTTTTAGATCGCGTTGCAAGAACGCATCTCGGTGGGGAAAGTGCCCCTCGAACTTGAGAGTTCTAGGGAAAGTTGAACCACACCTCGTCACTGCCCTGTAGTCGAGAGGTCTCCTCAAAGTCAAGATGTCACAACACTGACCCATATAACCAAGGGTCCCGCTCCGGTAATCATGGAGGAAAGCCTCAGACTAGACTAGTCAAGAGGACTGAGTCTGGAATGCCAACTTGTTTCCCCACTGCCCAGCCCTGCTGGAGGGTAATTCATAACCAGATATCGGGTGACCCACTGCCCAGCCCCGCTGGTGGGTAGACCCTAACACATCATCAGGCGACCCACTGCCCAGCCCTACTGGAGGGTAAACCATAACACATCATCCGGCGACCCACTGCCCAGCCCTGCTGGAGGGTAGACCTTAATACATCATCAGGCGACCCACTGCCCAGCCCTGCTGGAGGGTAGACCTGGAATAAGTCGACAGGTGACCCACTGCCCAGCCGTGCTGGAGGGTAGACCTGGAACTAGACGACGGGTGACCCACTGCCTAGCCCTGCTGGAGGTAGACCCTAAGAGGTCGTCGGGTGACCCACTGCCCAGTCTCTGCTGGAGGGTAGACCCTAAGAGCATCGGGTGACCCACTGCCCAGTCTCTGCTAGAGGGTAGACCCTAGAAGTCAGCGAGCAACCCACTGCCCAGCCCTGCTGGAGGGTAAGCCCGAGGAAGTCGATGAGTAACCCACTGCCCAGCCCCGCTGGAGGGTAAAACTCAGAACCGCTCTGCCCATATCTACAGGAGGGTACAACACTGGCCAACCGAACACGGAGTGGGTGTCGCGCAACCACCCAACTCCAGAACAACTCTCCCAAAAGAGGTGCAGTGTCTGCTCCAGCACTGGGTGTCACTAGCACCGCTACCGACCAATCCACCGAGAACAAAACCAGGGGGAGACCACTCAACCCTGCTGGTCAACCAATGAGCACAGATCCAGGGGAAAACTCCACCCTGCTGGTCAAACAAACACACAGAGGGACCCTCTACGTCGCGAGAGGTCAAAGTACGCAAAGTAGAACAGGGCACGCACGTGGGGCCCACATAATATGTGTCCCCAAGTCAACCCCAACCAACCGCACAAACGTTCTCAGGTACAAAACACACGTACCTCCAAGATCTCCCGTATACTCCCAGAGTATACACAGTCTCAGCCCAAAGGCCATCGTGCACACAGCACCCAACGTCAACGTAAAGGCGTGACGTAACATCTCCAACTCAAAGGCCCAGGCACGGCCGACCACATCTCGTGAACCATTTGTATCACTCTCCCAAGAGTGCGCGATCACACGCCAAGGGTCCGCTACAACAAGGTAGGGCGAACCACCACTAGAGCACCTTCCATGCTTCTGCTGTTAATAAGATCTCGCAAGAGGCTCCGCACAACCAAACGGATTGCATCGTTGTAATCCTCGCGGAAAAACACACGAGATAGGCTACTCACTCACCCGAAACGGTCAACCGGTGAAAAAGGTACTATTCACCATAACCGGGTCGGGTGGGACCCACACCATGTCCCCGAAAAAGGTTGGGCAGACTGCGGCATCGCAAAGTTCTCGGAAAATCACGTCAAATCGACTGCTTACTTGCGTGGAACAGGTACCCGGAGGAAAAGATGCGTTCCGGCACACCGCACACGAGCGGCGCCACGTGGGACCCGCATCCCGATCCCGAAACTCAACGAACGGATCACACCGTTGCGAACCTCTCGAAAAAGTACACAAGATGGACTATTCACTTGTCCAAAACGGTCGCCCGGTGATAAAGCTGGAAATCACCGTCAACTCCCGAAACGACCCTCGTGGGCCCCACCCCATCGTGCGGAATTTGAGCGGGCGGATTGCACCATTGCAATCCCCTCGAAAAAACATCCAGAAATGACTGCTCGCACGCCCCGAATGGATGTTCGATGGAAAAGTCGTGAAACGCCGCACGCAGCTCAAGAGTCGGCCCGTGGGGCCCACGCCTCAACTCCGGTTTCGACGCCCGAAACAGCCCTGGAAACCTCCGCCTCAGTGCCAGGGCCCCAACGCCGCTGACGGCGCTCAAAACGGACGTCGGACGCATCCGCGCCGTCCAAAACAAGAATCTCGGGGATTACGCTCGTCCACTTAAGGACACGTCGCGCCTCCGCGACCCCTCGTTTCGGGAATTAAAAATTCCCGAAATTATCTCAAAAAGACCGTCTCGTCAATACAGTTCCACCTCCATAGACGGCGCGTCAAACGGACGCGCCGTTTGGAAGTTGCTGCATTTTAAACGTCACCGAACGTAAGAGGGGGTGGTCCGGACCGGTCCGACCGGTCCCCACCCCCTGGACCGGCTCAGGCCGGCCGGCACGCGGATCAGCCGGCTGAGCCGCTGCGGTCCGCGGCTCACCCGCGCGAACCGCGGTTCCCCAAACTGGACCGGCCCGAAGGTCGGTCTCTCTTCCACGCGCAGACCCGCAAAAGCGGGTCCGCTGTCTGCCTGTCAGGGTCAGCGACCCCGGTCTTCCGCGATCTCGCGCCCCCACCGGCGCTCGCCGCCTCTCGGTGCTCCCCTGCGCTCCGCCTCGGTGAGCTCCGCCTAGCCCCGCCGACAGACGCCACGCCAGCCGCTGGAGTCGCGCGCGCCGCCGCCTGGACGAGAAGTCGTCGCCGCCCTTCGCCTGAAGACGCCGTCGCCGCCAGCCGAAGCCCCTGCCGCCGTCGGAACCCGCCGGAAACCCCAGAAAACCCGAATTTCCCGCAAACTTCGGCGAACGATTGCGGATGACTCCGGCCTCCGATTTCAAATCCGAAACGAGCGTCGGAAATAGAAAATTGTATACTACGCATCCATGGGATTTGTTCGAATATCAAACAACAAATTGACACAAATAATCGAACTTGAAGGGGGGTTCGAAATTTAAAACGCAAAACGCATAAACCTACCTCGTGGGTGTTGCCCGGAGCTTCGCCGCCGAACCGTCGCCTTGCCGGAGCTGCCTCGCTGGAGGTGGAGGAGGAGAGGGAGAGGAGGGGCTTCCAGGGGGAACAACCAAGAGGGGGGAGAAGTGTTTAAAAACAAAACACTTAAACCCCCTCCCGTGGGCCCCGCACCCGAACTCCCGACGGGGTCGGGATTTAACCTCCCATGGGCTAAGAACCACGCTTTGAGCGCAACGGCGGTCTCAGAATTTTATTCCGAGTCCCCGTTCAAAAGTTATAAAATTTAACGTCTGAAGCCGCTAAATTACGAAAACGCCCCTGGAGCCATTTTTCACAAACGGCTCGCGCCTACGAAACGTATACCCCTCCTAGGGTAAACGGAACACTCCAAACTCAAAGGTGCCCTCGATTTTCCAATCCGAGCCACCGTTTAAGAGATACTAGCGTTTCTCCCTTAAACGAATTAATTTATTTAATTAATTAATCCGTTTAACACTCCAGAAATGGGCGAGGGGTCCAAACATCCCGCGACGACAAGTTTTATGTCGTTACTAGGGTAAACACCCCATTACGGACCCATCCGTACACTCGGATCCCTGATCCGGATCACCGTTTAGTAGTTATCCCATTTATTTGGTGTTTCCAGTGTGAACGCACTGAAAATTTAATTCCGGCCACTCCGGGGCTCAGAATCGCATGCCGTCTGAAGGCGCTGCTCTGGAATATCATTAAGAATATTCCAAAGTCTTTCACAGAAAAAACCGGTTCCTTACATCATTCCCTCCTTTAAGCTTTTTGTCCCTGAAAAGCAAAACTAGGGAGCAACACAGGGTACTAAGCCCACTCCTGGCTTTCCCATACCCAGGAGAACCCATGCACAGCTCTGCGTCACCGCACACAGACCAAAGGATTTATCCGTTTGCGCAAGGTCGTCCCTTGCCGATGTCGTGCACCCACTCCAGACTTTGGGGTTTGGGGCAAGGCGGTAGGGAACCTCACCATCCCTTTGCACGGTCTCAAACGGCTCGAAGGCCCTCGAGGGTAGCTCACCTCCCCGGTCAAACCCCTACGTCGCATGTCGCGACTGGAATCACCGCCCGCACCTGAAACAAGGCCCGGTGATTCCCTCCTTCAGAATATCCATATGGTGAAACACCCAAGGATATCTGGTCATATGAGATTCCACAGTCGATGCTCTCTTACACGCTCAACAGGTGAAGGAGCCAACACCATCAACTAAAAGAAAAGGTCTCACGCCTTTTACCTTACCAACACAGGGTTACACCCGACGCCCTGCGTCACCCTGGTAACACCTCAAACAAGGAGCAGGGAGAAACGTCTTTCCCACACAGAGCCTAACAATTCCACTGCAAAAAGTAGAAGAGTCGCAAGGGGTACCTATCACCATCCCATGCTCTGCAGGATCATAGACATCCAAAGCTCGCGGCTGTCCGTGGTCCCAACCGTCAACTCCCAGAGCCTGAAGTGGACCGCCTAGTGGTGACAGGGAGATCTTGTAAAGCCGTCCCCCACTACCAGCTCCTCCCGCTCCTCTGCTAGCACCACCTCTCTGGGTGCTACTCTGATCACGGCGCTGCCTTCGTCGTGGTGGTGCGCCTACTGCCTTCCCGAAACTCTCAGCAACTCGGGTCAGGCAGTCTCGTGCCAAGTGACCTCGCCCGTCACAAGCATAGCACCGGCGCTCTCTGGGCTGCCCTGGTGCCCTCCGGCGCCACTGTGGTGTATGACCACGGCCCGGGATCCACTCACGCAAGGGCATCCTCGGCTGAGGCCCTGCGCCCTTTTCGCCACAGTGGTATACTACCACATCTCCGAAACCGGCAGTGGTAAGGCCAGCTGCATCAAGGTCCTGTCCTCCGGCACCTGCTAGCTACGGCAGACGTCCCGGCTCCGTCGTGCCCACTGCCACTACCAACCGCAAAACATGACAGGAAGCCCTCGGTCACCAGCGCCTGCTCTAGTATCCCGGCATATGTAGAAATGCCCAAGGGTACTATGACAGCACGAATCTCTCAGCGGAGACCCTGCTCAAACTTCCGCGCTCGGAGGTTGTCATCACGGACCAAGTCTGGGTAAAAGCGTGCACGGTCTACAAAACTAGCCGCGTACTCGGCCACCGTCATCCCTCCCTGCTGAAACTGCAGAAGCTCCTGAATCCGAACGGAGCGCAAGCCGGAGGGGCAAAACTCCTCACGGAGCAACAACTGAAAGTCATCCAACGAAAGCGACGACTCGTCAAGAAACTGAGTCACCAGACTCCACCAACACCAAGCTGTTCCACAAAAAGGGGTGGCTGCCAAAGCCACTCTCTGATCTGTCGGCAACTGCACAAGCCTGAAAAGGCGAACCACTGCCTCGAGCCAAGCCTTTGCTGCCTGAGGGTCTGGCTCACCACTGAACCTCAGCGGTCTCTGCCGCTGGAACTCACGGAGCACGCTCAACCTGCGCTCAAACTCAGCCTGCTCTGCTGAAACTGCCTGCTACTCAACAGGTGGGGGTGCTGCCACCGGCCCACCCGGAGAAAGGGCTCGCATGATGGGTCCTGGACTGTGGCCTCGTAGCTCACAGGGTCGTCATCACAAACCAGAGCTGGTATCATGGCTGGCTGTCTTCGCGGAGGCATCCTGATCATTATCAAGGAGTGTCGTGGTCAGATAAGCATATATGTATATACCACTAACCACGATGGGGAGCTGACTCAAGAATGACAGTCAAGACTCAGTCCTATGTGATGCACAAACAAAATTTTCCCTGCAACAAGTGTCTCAGCATGTCGAGTCGACAAGCAGGTTATCAGGGTCCTGGTGAATGGATACGTCGGCCGCCGCACCATCACTGGACTCCCTGGCCTGAGAGCCGCTCTCGAGACACGTTAACACTGTTGCCCTAAATCCCAACCAATTCCTTTTATTTTAGGGATGTCCGCACAACGTCCCAATGAACTAACCACCTCTGATACCACTTTGTCACGACCTGACCCTACCCGGGCTCGAGCCACAACTACCCCAAGCCCGCCTCCATAGGCCAGGGGCTGGCGACCAGCGCCGAAGGCACAACAACTCGGGGAGGCCTTTGCCTAAGCATCTGTACACACACACGCAGCACACTCAATGCAAAAGTGCAGAGTAAAGAAAGAACAAGAAGAGTAAAAAGAACAACCGCTATATATATAAACCACAGATGTGCATCGACATCTAAACAGTACAAAGTACAAGCTGAAAAGAAAAGGGGAAAAACACGTGCCCAAACAAAAAGTGCCACAACTCGGCAACAGGTAAACGAAAAGAAACAGCTGACGGGTCTGCCACCTGGAACCTGGCCACGACCACCGCACGCGGTCCAAGCTCCCAAGCTCCTACGCTCCTACGCTTCACTGAAGCCACGCTCCACCTGTCTGTCGTCTGCAAGGGCACACCAAGTGCGGGCAAAGCCCAAGCAGGGGTGAGTATAAAAAATACTCAGTAGGATACCCCGAAGGCTCGAGGGAGCAACAAAAGGAGGTACCGAAGGGTGAGCAGTAGAGCGAACAAGGAAAAAGTAAGGGAGTACAATCTAAAGTGCAGTAGAATACTAGTAGAGAGTCTAGCTCAACCCAACAAAAGAAAGGAAGTAGACTCGTCCAGGCACAAAGAGCTGGAAACGGTGAGAAGATGAACTTCCCGTCGAGTCTTCGCTGCCTATAGCAGGAGAGTAAACTCGTCCAACCATGAGAAGCTAGACACGAAAAGCAAGTGGCATACCCCGCGCGTCTTCGCCTCACCTGGAAGGAGAGTAACCAAACCCAAGAAGTGGGTACCAGAAATAAGGTATATACATATCCCTTTGCTCAATCAAGAAGCCCAAACATCGTCGTAAGGGGATCCCCGTCCCGTAGCTCAGGCCAAGAAAATGAGTCGCCAACAGTCCCAGACATAACCATCATCGTCGCCCAGCATCCCGTACGTCTGTCCTGAACTACAAGCCAAGGGGCTCAATCACCGCACTTCGACACTATCCGCTTTGGGCGGCACTGACTCGCCCGCACGGTTTTAGATCACGTCGCAAGAACGCGTCTCGATGGGGAAAGTGCCCCTCGAACTTGAGAGTTCTAGGGAAAGTCGAACCACACCTCGTCACTGCCCTGCAGTCAAGAGGTCTCCTCAAAGTCAAGTCGTCACAACACTGACCCGTATAACCAAGGGTCTCGCTCCGGTAATCACGGAGGAAAGCCTCAGACTAGACTAGTCGAGAGGACTGAGTCTGGAATGCCAACTGGTGTCCCCACTACCCAGCCCTGCTAGAGGGTAATTCATAACCAGATATCAGGTGACCCACTGCCCAGCCCCACTAGAGGGTAGACCCTAACATATCATCAGGCGACCCACTGCCCAGCCCTGCTGGAGGGTAAACCATATTAAGATACTGGGTGACCCACTGCCCAGCCCTGCTGAAGGGTAAACCATAACACATCATCCGGCGACCCACTGCCCAGCCCTGTTGGAGGGTAGACCTTAATACATCATCAGGCGACCCACTGCCCAGCCCTGCTGGAGGGTAGACCTGGAATAAGTCGACAGGTGACCCACTGCCCAGCCGTGCTGGAGGGTAGACCTGGAACTAGATGACGGGCGACCCACTGCCCAGCCCTGCTGGAGGTAGACCCTAAGAGGTCATCGGGTGACCCACTGCCCAGTCTCTTCTAGAGGGTAGACCCTAAGAGCATCGGGTGACCCACTGCCCAGTCTCTGCTGGAGGGTAGACCCTAGAAGTCAGCGAGCAACCCACTGCCCAGCCCTGCTGGAGGGTAAGCCCGAGGAAGTCGATGAGTAACCCACTGCCCAGCCCCGCTGGAGGGTAAAACTCAGAACCGATCTGCCCATCTCTACAGGAGGGTACAACACTGGCCAACTGAACACGGAGTGGGTGTCGCGCAACCACCCAACTCCAGAACAACTCTCCCAAAAGAGGTGCAGCGTCTGCTCCAGCACTGGGTGTCACTAGCACCGCTACCGGCCAATCCACCGAGAACGAAACCAGGGGAGACCACTCAACCCTGCTGGTCAACCATTGAGCACAGAGCCAGGGGTAAACTCCACCCTGCTGGTCAAACAAACACACAGAGGGACCCTCTACGTCGCGAGAGGTCAAAGTACGCAAAGCAGAACACGGCACGCACGTGGGGCCCACATAACGTGTGGCCCTAAGTCAACCCCAACCAACCGCAAAAACGTTATCAGGTACAAAACACACGTACCTCCAAGTGCTCCCATATACTCCCAGAGTATACACAGTCTCAGCCCAAAGGCCATCGTGCACACAGCACCCAACGTCAACGTGAAGGCGTGACGTAACATCTCCAACTCAAAGGCCCAGGCACGGCCGACCACATCTCGTGAACCATTTGTATCACTCTCCCAAGAGTGCGCGATCACACGCCAAGGGTCCGCTACAACAAGGTAGGGCGAACCACCACTAGAGCACCTTCCATGCTTCCGCTATTAATAAGATCGCACAAGAGGCTTCGCACAACCAAACGGATTGCATCGTTGTAATCCTCGCGGAAAAACACACGAGATAGGCTACTCACTCGCCCGAAATGGTCAACCGGTGAAAAAGGTACTAGTCACCGTAATCGGGTCAGGTGGGACCCACACCACGTCCCCGAAAAAGGTCGGGCCGACTGCCCCATCGCAAAGCTCTCGGAAAAGCATGTCAAATCGACTGCTTACTTGCATGGAAGGGGTACCCGGAGGAAAAGATGCGTTCCGGCACACCGCACACGAGCGGCGCCACGTGGGACCCGCATCCCGGTCCCGAAACTCAACGAACGAATCGCATTGTTGCGAACCTCTCAAAAAAGTACACAAGATGTACTATTCACTTGTCCAAAATGGTCGCCCGGTGATAAAGCTGGAAATCACCGTCAACTCCCGAAACGGCCCTTGTGGGCCCCGCACCATCGTGCGGAATTTGAGCGGGCGGATTGCACCATTGCAATCCCCTCGGAAAAACATCTAGAAACGACTGCTCGCACGCCCCTAACGGATGTTCGATGGAAAATTCGTGAAACGCCGCACGCAGCTCAAGAGTCGGCCCGTGGGGCCCACGCCTCAACTCTGTTTTCGACGCCCGAAACCGCCCTGGAAACCTCTGCCTCAGTGCCAGGACCCAACGCCGCTGACGGCACTCAAAACGGACGTCGGACGCGTCCGCGCCGTCCAAAACAAGAATCTCGGGGATTACGCTCGTCCACTTAAGGACATGTCGCGCCTCCGCAACCCCTCGTTTCGGGAATTAAAAATTCCCGAAACCATCTCAAAATGATCGTCTCGTCAATACAGTTCCACCGCCACAGACGGCGCATCAAACGGACGCGCCGTTTGGAGGTTGCTGCATTTTAAACGTCACCGGACGTAAGAGGGGGTGGTCCGGACCGGTCCGGCCGGTCCCCACCTCCTGGACCGGCTCAGGCCGGCCGACCCGCGGCCCATCCGGCTAAGCCGCTGTGGTCCGCGGCTCACCCGTGCGGACCGCGGTTCCCCAAACTGGACCGGCCCGAGGGCCGGTCTCTCTTCCACGCGCAGACCCGCAAAAGCGGGTCCGCTGTCTGCCTGCCGGGGTCAGCGACCCCGGTCTTCCGCGATCTCGCGCCCCCACCGGCGCTCGCCGCCTCCCGGCGCTCCCCTGCGCTCCGCCTAGCCCCGCAGACAGATGCCGCGCCAGCCGCCGGAGTCGCGCGCGCCGTCGCCTGGACGAGAAGTCGCCGCCGCCCTTCGCCTGAAGACGCCGTCGCCGCCAGCCGAAGCCCCTGCCGCCGCCGGAACCCACCGGAAACACCTAGAAAACCCGAATTTCCCGCAAACTTCGGCGAACGATTGCAGATGACTCCGACCTCCGATTTCAAATCTGAAATGAGCGTCGGAAAGATAAAATTATATACTACGCGTCCATGGGATTTGTTCGAAGATCAAACAACAAATTGACACAAATAATCGAACTTGAAGGGGGGTTCAGAATTTAAAACGCAAAACGCATAAACCTACCTCGTGGGCGTTGCCCGGAGCTTCGCCGCCGAACCGTCTCCTTGCCGGAGCTGCCTCGCCGGATCCACCTCGCCGGAGGTGGAGGAGGAGAGGGAGAGGAGGGGCTGCCAGGGGGAACAACCAAGAGGGGGGGTGAGAAGTGTTTAAAAACAAAACACTTAAACCCCCGCCCGTGGGCCCCGCACCCGAACTCCCGACGGGGTCAGGATTTAACCTCCCCTAGGCTAAGAACCACGCTCTGAGCGCAACGGCAGTCTCGGAATTTTATTCCGAGACCTCGTTCAAAATTTATAAAATTTAACGTCCGAAGTCGCTAAATTACGAAAACGCCCCTGGAGCCATTTTTCACAAACGGCTCGCGCCCGCGAAACTTATACCCCTCCTAGGGTAAACGGCACACTCCGAACTCAACGGTGCCCTCGGTTTTCCAATTCGAGCCACCGTTTAAGAGATACTAGCGTTTCGCCCTTAAACGAATTAATTTATTTAATTAATTAATCTGTTTAACGCTCCAGAAGCGGGCGAGGGGTCCAAACGTCCCGCGCTGACAAGTTTTATATCGTTCCTAGGGTAAACACCCCATTACGGAACCATCTGTACACTCGGATCCCTGATCCGGATCACCGTTTAGGAGTTATCCCATTTATTTGGCGTTTCCAATGTGAACGCACTGAAAATTTAATTCCGGCCACTTCGGGGCTCGGAATCGCACGCCGTCTGAAGGCGCTGCTCTGGAATATCATTAAGAATATTCCAAAGTCTTTCACAGAAAAAACCGGGTTCTTAAATAATTAGTCCAATTAGCCTCTTGGATCTATCATTAATGATCTTGATCCCTGAAATATAGGCTACTTCACTTAAGTCCTTCATGGAGAAACACTTGTTTAACCAGTCCTTAATAGACTGTAAGACTAGTATGTCCTTTACAATAAGTAATATGTAATAAATATATACTATTAGGATAATGAAATCATTTCCACTAAACCTCTTGTAAAGACACGACTCACATTCATTCTTAATGAATCAAAATTATTTTATGTCTTCATCGAATCAAATGTTCCATGACCTGAATTCTTTCTTCAATCCCTAAATGAATCTCTGCAACTTGAAAATCCTTTGGGAATCACATGGAGTCACAAACCCTTATGGTTGGGTTATACAGACATCTTCTTGAGGGTTCCCATTAGGGAATTCATTTTTGTCATCCATCTACTAAATCTCATAGTCATGGTAAGCTGTTATAGCAAGTAGAATTTTGATGGATTTAATCATGGAAACTGGTGAAAAGGTTTCATCATAGTCAATTCCTTGAATTTGTTTAAACCTTTTAGCCACTATCCATGCTTTATAGGTATTTAATTTACCTTCCATGTCCAGTTTTCTATTGAATACCCATTTGCATCCAACAGACTTTACATCAACTGGTGCATCAACCAAAACTCAAACTTAGTTATGATACATGGAATCCATTTCAAAATTCATGGTTTCATACAATCTTACAACTTTTAATCTCTTTACTACCTATTTATAGGATAGAGGTTCATTATTATAAATCAATAATGAGTTACCATCTTCAGTGACTAGAAAACCATATCTCTTTGGTTCTCTTATCTCTCTTGTGCTCTTATGTAATACTTGTGTTTTAGGGACTACTTCTTCTACAGGGGCCTATTGGAACCTATTCCTACTATAACTATTATGTATCTTGAGCATCATATTCATCAAATTCAATCTTTCTCCCACTATCCTTTTTGAGGATGTGCTCCCTCTCAAGAAATATGGATTATCTGGAAATAGTCACTTTCTTATCTGAGGGGTTGTATAGGTAGTATCTCTTTGTTTCCTCAGGATACCCTATAAAGATACACTTTGTACCCTGGGTTTCAATTATGTCTGCTAAGAAGGCCTTAACAAATGCCTCGCAACCCCATACATGTGTATGTGACAAAAATGGTTTCTTTATACTCCATAATTCAAAGGGAATTATGTATTCCGCTTTAGTTGGAAATTAGTTTAATGTGCATGTCACATTTTGTAATGAATATCCCCAAAAGGATAATGAAAGATTTGCATGACTCATCATCGACCTTACCATGTCTAACAAGGTATGGTTCCTCCTTTCACTAAAACCATTCCACTATGGTGTATAAAGTGGAGTGAATTGAGATAAACTCTCAAACTCCCGTAAAAGGTCGATGAACTCTTGGTTAAGATATTCACCACCTCAATCTGATTGAAGCTTTTTTATATTCTTACCAAGTTTATTCTCTCCTTCATTCTTGAATTCCTTGAATTTTTCAAAGGACTCATACTTATAACTCATCAAGTAGACATATTCATATATACTCAAGTCATTAGTAAAAGTTGTGAAGTTAGAATATCCACCTCTAGATTCTAATAAAAACGATCTATACTCATAAGTGTGTACCAATCCTAGAAGCTCTTTGGCTCTTTTACCCTATCCACCAAATGGTAGTTTGGTTATTTTTACTTGTAAGCAAGCATGAAATCATTCAAGTGGTTTTAGCATAGATGAGTCTAAATAACCATCTTGACAGATCTTTGTCGAACGCTTCTCATTTACATGACCAAGATGGGGATATCAAAGTTGGGTGTTATATAATTCATGTGAATATGATTCTTTATAAATTTACAATACATGGTTTTCATAATTTAAAACATAAAGATTGTTATTTAAATGTGTCATACCATAACAAATGTTGTCCTTATAAAAGAAACAAATTTTATTTCCAAACCTGAAAACAAACCCATCTACATCAAGGTATGATACAGAAATTATGTTCTAGGTAACCGTAGGTACATAATAACAATATTTTAAAACCCAAATCATTAACATGGGCAATGAAAGGTGGTAGTCACCAATGGTTAGGGAATCCAGCATTGCTTCATTAGCATCTCTCGGATCCACCTCTCCTCTTGTAATATTTCAAAATCTACATGGTTCCTGTATTTGGATATATATGTGAGCCCCATAAGTTGTATCTAATTCCCAGTATGTAGATATTGAAATATTACACTTGATAACGAACACACCTTTAGCTTCTCCTTGCTTTTGGGTGCAGTTCCTCTTCTAGTGGCCCGACTTTCCACATGCAAAACATACTGCCTCCTATTCTTTCCCCTACATTTGGATCTTCTTTTTCTTATAAAGATGGTGCTTGAGATATTTATACTATTTATGATTCTTGGGCCCCTTTTCCTTATTCTTCCTTTTTTTTATTCACTAGAAGGATCATGGGTTTATCATGCCCCATGTCCTTATCTACTTGGTGAAATAAAATCAGAATTTTCAAAAGACTCTTTTCATTGTTGTTCATATTATAATTCACAATAAAACTGGAGAAGGTCTTAGGCAGTGATAAAAGTATGAGATCTCTACAAAACTCATCTGAGAATTTAATCCCTAAGATGTATAAGTGTTCAATGTAGCCAATAATCTTGACTACATGAGTCCTAGCTGGCGTAGACTCTCTAAGATTAGTTTTAAATAATGAATTGGATATCTCATACCTCTCTTATCTTGCTTTCTCTTGATAGATTCCTTAAAGGTGAGACATCATGCTATATGTGTCCATGTCTTCATGTTGCTTCAAAATCTCATTGTACATGGATGATAGCATGAAACATTGAACATATTTGGAAAAGTTCAAATGTTTCTCATAGAGTTTTAACTCTTCATTACTAGCCTAATTTTTTGGAACTTTAGGAAAAGGTTCTTCCAGCACATATAATTTCCTTTCATGGAAAAGAACGACATGTAGGTTCCTTTTATATTCTTGGAAATTTGTTCCAATTATAATGTTATCCTCAAGTATGGATTGAAATTATATGTTTGATCTCATTTTAATATTGTTTCTACAAATAATATGAGCATAATTTTATTACTTTATCTGATAAAATTAAGACAAATTAATAAATAGATATTATATTTATTAGTCTCCCAATATTTTATCAAAACCCAATATCCCTCACCATTGGATTTGTAATATCTTGCTTCTTGGATATTTAAGGGGCAATGATCCATATTCCGCTTCTAATTACCCCAAATTTGGTTGGTCGAGTGTAACGACCCGAATCCAGAGCCCCACAACTGGTGCCCTGTACATGGTTCTCCACATGACCTCAAGCGCATTTCCCCAAATGCTAGAGGCTGCCAACTAGTAGTGAGGGCCTCGGTGAATCGGTGGGGAAATTATGCCCTCATTTGGTAAAGTATACAGTAGAAAAACAATAGTCAATAGCAGAAGTAGTAACAACATGCATAACAATAGAAACCAGACAGCGGAAGCAATGAATACATATAGTAATGATGATAATGATGCAGTAGGTACAAGTATCTAAGGAAAACAACAAACAAAACAATGTGATGAAATACAACTGAAACCAAGTGCAAAAGAAAACAAAGTAAACTCCTCAGTATCGCGAGCCACAGCTCGGTCCCATGCTCTCCAGTTTCAGTGCAATCAAGAACCTAAAGTAGAAGGTCGCTTGCCCTTATCTATACCTGCAACAACATAGTCTACTTGGGCCCAAAAGCATATCCCAAATAGGGTGTGAGATACAATCCCAGTAGGCAATCACCCAAAGATTTGTGCCTAACAGTCAATGAATACAAGGCAGTAATAAAACAAGAAGCAGTAAATAGAAAAGCACAAGCACCTGCAATCCACGGTTCTAACAAACAAAGTACACAAGTAATAACCAACAACAAGAAGGAAAAAGGTAACCCTTTGGGTATCTCTCATAGTCTAACCTTTATGGTTCAACCTATAAGCACTAGAAACCCTCTTGGAGGCACACACAGTCTCACCCCTCTGGTTTAGCTATGTATTTAAAAGACTCTATGGGGAAGCACTCACCGTCAATTCCCCCTATAGTCTCATATCATGCTAAAGGCTCTCTGGGGAATCACTCAACATCTATTCCCCTTGTGGACCACGTCGAGGAACTACAGACTCTCTGAGGAAGCACTCGATGTCAATTCCCCCTGTGGTCTCGCATCGTAATTAAAAGACACTCTGGAGAATCTCTTCCGCCAATTCTCCCTTTGGTCTACTACTCTAGGTTCTCACGGTCCTGAGTGAAAGGTAAAACATTCTAAGCACGCATGTACATCGTCCAAGTGAACCTCAAGAACTACTTGTCTTTCAACTAAGGCTCAGTAGTATAACATGGTAGCAGTTCCACTGTCCTACAACTAAGCATGGCAACTGGAAAAACGCCAAACAGACAGAACAAGCTTAGCAAACATCCAAGGTAAAATAAAGCTACCATAATCACAAGCAAAACATCTACACTAGAAATCAAGAAAAGCAGGAAATACAACAAGGGAAAAATAGGAACACGCAATACCCTGTTCACGGTTATTGGTGGAATTTGCACATAATATTCATCAACTTTCCACGGAAAGGCACGAACCACCTACCTCGATCCCAGGATATCGATATACATGAATCTCGATGACATATTCCCCTTATAATGATGAAGATCTGAGAAAACGCACAAAACTTTCATCCCACAATAACTTAGAAACGAGGAGGAATCAAGAAACGAGGCTAATGAAGAAGGAAGAACTCACCGTTGCGATTCCAACGCAATCGACCATGCTCGAATCAGAGAACGGGCGGCAAGGCGGGAGCTCGTCGAAGATCTGGCCGTACAGGTCGCTCTCGGATGAACGGAACCTAGAAGGAGGTGTTTCTGTGCGTTAGGCACGACCCCGGTTCATTTAGTGAAAAAAAAGAAAAGTACACAGCGTGTATTTTTAAAGTACACATCATGTAGTGGGTTTTTCCATACTCCGCCAATATCGGCCTCCACATCACCCCTACACACCGTGTGTGTGTGTCCTGGGCATGACCAACACATGGCTTCGATCCGGAGAAGAGTACACGGCGTGTACTCAGAAAGTACATAGCGTGTACTTCAAAAATTTCCAGAAACTTCATTTTTCTCAAAAACTCCAAAAAAATGAAAAACATACCTGAATGAAGATCTGGGTTCTTACAAACTTCCCCCCTTAAAGAAATTTTTCCCCGAATTTTCCTAACAAGGCGGAGAAGAAGAAACCCCGAATAGCTCCGGCCACTGCGATCGTACATCGGCCTCCCTCTCCCAGGTCTCATCATGTACTCGCCCGTGCTGTCATAGCACCCGTACCAGAGGAATAGACCGCCCGTGGAGAACCTTCGTACTGCGATCAACAATCCGGATAGGATGCTCCTCAAACGATGCATCTGCTTCAAGCTCGACTTCCTCGGGCTGAAAGACGTGATACAGGTCTGACAAGTAACGTTGGAGCTAAGAGATGTGGAAGACGTCGTGCATGGCCCAATACCTCTGAGGTAGCTGCAACTGATAGTCGACCGGCCCAACTCTCTCCAAGACCTCAAACGGCCCGACGTACCGCGGTGAAAGATTACCCTGTCTCTGAATCCTCTTATGTCCCAACCTCGGTGCGACATGCAGGAAAACCTGATCACCGACCACGAACTCCAAAGGTAATCTCCGTTGATCAGCATAAGACTTTTGTCGAGACTGCGCTGTAGCAATCCTCTTCTGAACCAGCTCTATCTGCTCTGAAGTCTCCTGAATAAGACGAGGTTCCATCAAAGCTGCCTCTCCTGCCTCTAGCCAGCATAAGGGTGATCGGCATGGCCTACCATACAAAGTCTCGTATGGTTCCATCTGAATAGTCACCCGGAAACTATTGTTGTAGGAAAACTTCACTAGAGGAATATGCTTCTCCCAAGAACCTCCAAAGTCAAGGATGCAAGCTCGGAGCATATCCTCAAGCACCTGGATCGTGCGCTCGGACTGGCCATCAGTATGGGGATGGTAAGCTGTACTCAAAAGTACCTGTGTACCCAATGCCTTCTGAAGTCCCTACCAGAACCGAGATGTAAAGCGCGAATCTCTGTCTGAAACAATAGAGCGTGGAACTCCATGCAGACGAATGATCTCTCTGATGTAAAGTCATCCTAGATCATCGACACTAAAGGTCTCCTTGATCGGAAAGAAGTGGGAAACCTTCGTGAGCCTGTCGATGACGACCCAAAGAGCATCGTTCCTCCAAGGCGATCTCGGAAACCCGGTCACGAAGTCCATTGCAACATCGTTCCACTTCCACTCCGGAATGGGTAACTACTGCAAAAGTCCCGCTGGTCGCTGATGCTCTGCTTTCACCTGCTGACAAGTAGAACATCTCATAACAAAACTAGCAACATCCTTCTTCATACCTGGCCACCAATATTGGCGATGAAGGTCCCGATACATATTGGTGATGCCAGGATGAACTGCCCAAACAGAGGAATGAAAATCCCGCATCAGCTCCTCACGTATGTCTGTTGGCACCCATACGCATCCCTGAAAACGCAAGATCTCATCCTCACCCACTGTCCATCCAGGAAGAGGGTCCCCTCCTAACACACTCTCTCGCAGGACTAAGCCTTCTGAGTCTGATAGTTTCCTCATCTGTACCCGATCAAGTAGTGTAGAGGTAACAGTTACAGAAGATAGGAAGGTTTGTCCCTGTCCGTCATGCACCTCCAGATGCATCTCAGAGAACAGAGTCATAAGTTGCCACTCACTACTGGCCTCCTGAACTTCCTGAACCTGAGTTATCCTGCTCAACGCATCAGCCACTGCGTTTCCCTTACCCGGTGTATAGGCGAGCTCGATGTCAAAAGACTGTAGATACTCAACCCACCTGTGCTGCCTCAGATTCAGATCATGCTGAGTGAAGATATACTTGAGACTCTTGTGGTCAGGGAAGACCACAAAGTGATCTCCCAGAAGATAGTGTCTCCAACAGCGTAAGGCATAAACAATAGCTGATAACTCCAAATCGTGCATAGGGTAGTTCCTCTCATGTGGCCTCAATTGTCGAGACCCGTACGCAACGACTCCATCCCCCTACATAAGCACAGCTCCCAGCCCGATACCTGAAGCATCACAGTAAACAGTGTAGCTCTTGCCTGGCTCTGGAAAGACTAGTATCAGTGCTGATGTCAACCTCCCTTTCAGCTCCTTAAAGGCTAAATCACAAGAATCTGACCATAAGAACTTCGCCCCCTTCTTGGTCAGACCTGTCAAGGGTGCTTCTAGACGAGAAAAGTCCTGAATGAAGCGTCTGTAGTATCCAGCCAGCCCTAGGAAACTCCGTACCTCAAAGACATTCTTCGGCTGCTTCTAGGAAACTACAGCTCTCACTTTCTCTAGGTCCACTGATACTCCTGCCTCTAAGATGACATGACCCAAGAAGTGAATCTGATCCATCCAAAAGTGGAACTTTGATAGTGTAGCATAAATCTAATGCTCTCTCAATGTACACAGAACGATCTCAAGATGTGTGGCATGGTCGTGTCGAGTGTGAGAGTACACCAAGATATCGTCCACGAAGACCACGATGAAAGAGTCCAAGTAAGGATGGAACACTCGGTTCATCAGTGCCATGAAAACTGTAAGTAAGTTCGTGAGACCGAATGGCATGACTGTATAATCGTATAGACCATACCTGCTCCTGAAGGCTGTCAGAGGTATATCTGATGGTCTAACGTGAAACTGATGATAACCAGACCTCAAGTCAATCTTCGAGAACACCCAGGCTCCTCGAAACTGATCTAAAAGGTCATCGATCCTCAGAAAAGGATATCGGTTCTTGACCATCAATTGGTTCAGCTTCCGATAATCCACACAAAGTCGAAGGGTACCATCTACCTTCTTCGCAAACAGAACAGGCGAACCCCAAGGAGAAGTACTAGGTCGGATGAAACCCTTAGCCTGTAGCTCCTCCAACTGCTTCTTGAGCTCCTACAACTCAGGTGTGGCCATCCTATAGGGAGGAATGGACACTGGTGCCGCTCCTGGCATGAGATCAATAGAGAAGTCTACCTCACACTCTAGAGGAAAACCTGAAAAGTCCTCTGGAAAGACGTCCCTGAAACAATCCACCATTGGAGGAAAGTCTAACTGTGGAGTCCCCTGATCATCCAGATAAAGACTAGAAATCTGGGTCGTCACCCCTCCTAGCCCAAGATGCTCGAGTCCCGCCCGACTCACCCGAAGGTCCCATTCGCCTTTATGAAGAAAAGATTCACCCTATGGTGAGATGAAACTGACTCTGCGGCGATAACAGTCGATGACTTCCTGAAAGGGAATCAACCAGTCCATGGTGAGGATGACATCATATCCTGTCATCTCTAGGACATAGAGATCCCATAAGAGGAGATACCCTACAACCTCGAGAGGGCACTCTCTACACTGGCGTACACTAGATGTCCTTGTTTCCAAAGGTGTGTCTAGTGTCAACGAGTCGGCAGAAGAAAAGATGCAGAGCCCAAGGATCTCCACGACAGCAATGGTGATAAAGCTATGTGTGGAACCAGTATCGAAAAGGGATGAAGATAAAACTGAGGCTACTAAAATCGTACCTTAAACATTAGAAGGGTCAGGATCCTGCTCCTAATAAGTCTGCTCCATGGTGAAAGACTGGCTGCACCGCAGCCCTGCGCCCCTGGATGACCACTCTAAGCTGAACCTCCCTGCTGGTGCTGAGTAACTGGTGGCTGACTGCCACAGTATCGACCTCCTTCTCAGCTCGAACGGCTGGAAGAACTCCAGTTCCCCGACTGGTGAGAAACTGGTGGTGATGCTCCTGAACGAGGAGTCATGGAAGAACCCCAGTCACCAGCTGCAGGTGAGAAAACCTGACAGAAACGCTGAAGGTGACCCATCTTGCCGCAAGATCGGCATTCCATGGGGTCCCTCTAGCACTGCGGCCTCGTGTTCCCTGACTGGCCACACTGGTAGCATGTCACCTGGCTGCCTGACGATGCATCTCACTTCCTCGGATCACTGCGTGTAGGCTCTCTATGGCGCTTCTTGTTGTCATCTAGAGGAAGACTAGCTCTGGAAGTAGAACCGCCCTGGCTCGCAGCTCCAGAGTCTCTCAAATTGCACTCTGTAATCAGTGCCTGGTTGACGATGGAAGTGATGGAAGTCAGCTGGAAGATATTCACCTGTGAGCGAATCTCCCGCCTGAGACCATCCTCGAACTTCCTTTCCAATAACACCCCACTTCCATCCCGGAGGGGTGTGAAATGCTGCAGCTCGGTGAAACGAGCGAAATACTCTATGACAGAAATAGTACCCTGCTCTAAGCTCATGAACTCCTAGGCTCGGTCGGCCCTCAGGGTCTCCAGGTAGAAGTAGTCATAGAACACACGTTGGAACTCCTCCCAAGCCATAGCCTGATGCTGACCCGCCTGTGAGATCACGTACCACCACCTCTTGGCGGAGTCTCGGAGCATGTAGGTGGCGAGCTTGACCCGACTCTCTGGAGGCGTCTCCAGATGCTCGAAGATAGTCAGCATGGCTTCCAGCCATGACTCTACAGCCTGAGGTCCTCCTTCCCCCGAGAATGTGGGAGGATGCTGCTACTGGAAAACCTGGGTCAAGTCTGTCATAGACGTGGCAGGAGGCGGCACTCCCTGGAAGGCCTGCATCATCCTCATGAAACCTTCCATGAACTGTGCATCAGCACCTGCAACTGGTATGATAGCCGGTGCTAAGGCTGTCCCGACTGGAGGATCGGCAGGAAGTCCCTGATCAGCCCTGTATGGCATCTGATCACTGCCTGACGACAGACGTACGACCGGAGGACGTCTCAGAGGCATAGCTCTGAAAGATCAAAAGTACGCCTTGGATCAGAAAAACAAGGACAGAGAACACAAGAGTACTAAATGGGAATAGGGGAAGAAAACACAAAAGATTTCAAATCACGGCTACATAGTGTGTATAAAAACTACACGGCGTGTCTTCTCAAGCCACTGACATGGGCGTGTACTCCTTCCCTACAAGTCTTGTACACCTCAAACTACACGGCGTGTGCTTGAAAACTATTCCCCTGCCCGAGTCTCTTCGCACAGCTAACCCACACGGTCCGACTCAACCTGAGACTACACGACGTGTCCGAAACAAACACGTCGTGTACTAGACAAGGCTTCGGCGGCCCGTGTTTGTTAAGCACTCGGCCGTCTACACGGTTGAAGCTTACACAGTGTGCTCCGAACAAACACGGCATGTATGGGCGAAGGTGACACCGTCCCATGTTGTTCATAACACGGTCGGGTACCTGGACAAGACTACACGCCGTGTTCCGAAAAAACATGGCGTGTGGAAAAGAAGGTAAAGTCGGCCCGTGTTGTTCGTGACACGGCCGGGTACCTGGACAGGACTACGCGGCGTGTTCTCTCTGGACACGGCGTGTTCTACCCGAGATCCCCCGACCCGTGTTGTTAGTGACACGGTCGGGTACACGGCTCCGCACTCACACGACGTGTACCTACCGTACACAGCGTGTTCCCTAAGTTACTTTCACGACACCGTGTTCTGCCCACACGGTCAGTGGCACGGCCTGAAAACTACACGGCATGTATCCAAAAAGTACACGCTGTGTATTCTGGGTTTTTCTGAGCAGTAGCTCAGAAACTACATAGAATCCCAGAAACACTAAAAATAAGGGAAAGAGGTGCCAAATTCTGATCTGTGAGGGCCCATACTCCCCATGAATCAAATCTTGGCATCTCCCACAGTCATATACAAGAGAAATCAGGATCATGATCCACCATGTTTCGATTAATGAGGTCCCATAACACCTCACGAACCAAAATTTGGCGTTCATTTTTAAGCAAAGAACAAAAAAACCAGTTTTCTAACATAACTGCAGAGAATGTATCAAGAATATATCACAACATCATGCATAATCTACACAGATTCTATCACAACAGCATGCAACCGCTAATTCACCCTAGATGGCATGGAAAGAATGCATGGCATGTGATTTCTACAAGTGCCTATATGATGCATGAGATGGAATACCCTCATCTCATCGGGTTGCGACAGAAATAGAACTGAAATATCAAAACAATAATATCACAAGTCATGTGAATCACTCTAGGTGAAATCAAATCAACCATAAAATCTCAAAACCAGAACTGCAATTAACGAGGTGGTATGGCTTTTCCTTGTACACGGGTTAGCTACTCCCGGGCACAGCTTAATACCAAGTACCGAGTCCGTCCTATCCCTGGATAAAGTCTCCAAACAGTAAACCAAGAGAAAAAAACTCCTTTGATACCACTTTGTAATGACCCTAATCCAGATCCCCTCCACTGGTGCCTTGTACCTGGTTCGCCACATGACCTCAAGCGTGTTTCCCCAAATGCCAGAGGCTTCCGACTAGCAGCAAGGGCCTTGGTGAGCCGGTGGGGAAACTATGACCTCATTCGATAAAGTATACAGCAGAAAAACAACAGTCAATAGCGGAAGCAGTAACAACATGCATAACAACAGAAACCAGACAGCAGAAGCAATGAATACATATAGTAATGATGATAATGATGCAGCAGGTACAAGTATCTAAGGAAAACAGAAAACACAACAACATGATGAAATATAACTGAAACCAAGTGCAAAAGAAAACAAAGTAAACTCCTCAGCATCATGAGCCACGGCTCGGTCTCATGCTCTCCAGCTCCAGTGCAATCAAGAACCTAAAGTAGAAGGGTGCTTGCCCTTATCTATACCTGTAACAACATAGTTTGCTTGGGCCCAAAACCATGGCCCAAACAGGGTGTGAGATACAATCCCAGTAGGCAATCACCCAAAGATTTGTGCCTAACATTCAATGAATACAAGGCAGTAATAAAACAAGAAGCAGTAAACAGAAAAGCACAAGTAGCTGCAATCCACAGTTCTAACAAACAAAGTACACAAGTAACAACCAGCAATAAGAAGGAAAAAGGTAACCCTCTAGGTAGCTCTCATAGTCTAACCCCTATGGTTTAACCTATAAGCACTAGCAACCCTCTAGAAGGCACACACAGTCTCACCCCTCTGGTTCAACTATGTATTTAATAGACTTTCTGGGGAAACACTCACCGTCAATTCCCCCTATAGTCTCATATCGTGCTAAAGGCTCTCTGGGGAAGCACTCAACTTCTATTCCCCCTATAGCCCACGTCGAGGAACTACAGACTCTCTGAGGAAGCACTCAATGTCAATTCCACCTGTGGTCTCGCATCATAATTAAAAGACACTCTGGAGAATCCCTTCCATCAATTCTCCCTTTGGTCTACTACTCTAGGTTCTCACAGTCCTGAGTGAAAGGTAAAACATGCTCAGCACACATGTACATCATCCAAGTGAACCTCAAGAACTACTTGGCTATCAACTAAGGCTCAGCAACATAACAAGGTAGCAGTTCCACTATCCTACGACTAATCATGGCAACTGGAAAAACGCCAAACAAGAAGAACAAGCATAGAAAACATCCAAGGTACAGTAAAGCTACCATAATCACAAGCAAAACATCTACTCTAGCAATCAAGCAAAGCAGGAAATACAACAAGGGCAAAACAGGAACACGCAATACCCCGTTCAAGGGTATTGGTGGAATTTTCACATAATATTCATCAACTTTCCACGAAAAGGCACAAACCACCTACCTCGATCCCAAGAGATTGATATACGTGAACCTCAATGACAGATTACCCTTAGAACGACGAATATCTAAGAAAATGCACAAAACGTTCATCCCACGATAACTTGGAAATGAGGAGGAATCAAGAAATGAGGCTAAAGCAGAAAGAAGAACTCACCACTGCGATTCCAACACAAACGACCGTGCTCGAATTGGAGAACAGACGGCGATGTGGGAGCCCATTGAAGATTCGGTCGTACGGGTCGCTCTCGGATGAACGGAACCTAGAAGGAGGTGTTTTTGTGCGCCAGGCGCGACCCTGGTTCATTTAGTAAAAAAATAGTACACGGTGTGTATTTTTAAAGTACATAGCGTGTAGTGGGTTTTTCCGTACTCTGCCAATATCGGCCTCCACGTCACCCCTACACACCATGTGTGTGTGGCCTGGGCATGGCCAGCACACGGCTTCGAGCTGGAGAAGAGTACACGGTGTGTACTCAGAAAGTACACGACGTGTACTTCAAAAATTTCCAGAAACTTCATTTTTCTCAAAAACTCCAGAAAAAGGAAAAACATACCTGAACGAAGATCCAGGTTCTTACATCAAGTAACTTGAATGGTTTTAGGTAGGCATTCCAAATTTCATCTGCATTAACTCACAGTTCCTTGATCTATTGAGTGAACTCCCCAATCCTGAAATCCTTAAATTGTATTTCCTTAACCTTTTCCTCTCAATTACACCTAGTATTGTTTTGAAATTCAACCCTTGACGTAAAATAAGTTAATTCAACCTAAAACTTCAAATTAGAATCCCCCTATAATTGAAAGCAGCCCAACTTTGGATAGTCAAGCATTTTAAACTATGGTTTGATTTTAACTGAGATAATGGAAGGCTATACCAACTTAATATATATTATTAAGGGATTTTATCCTTTTATGCATAAATTTACAATTATTATCTTTATTATATTCTTTGTTAATATTAAGTAGATTTAGTTAAGTGATTAACCATCTATTAGATAATATTTATGTATAAGCTAGTTTATTTTAGTTCTATCTTGCATGCTTGTTAATTTCATTAATTTATATTATCACAAAAAAACATACGTAATGAAATAACCGTGAAACTTGATAGAAATAAAATAATAAAGTGGTATGATCATGATCTTTTACTAATGGGTAGTTTATCTAGCAGTTGATAAACTGTCCTAGGGGGGAGACACCTTGAACCAATTAAGGTTTGTGTTACAACCTTCCACTTGTCCACCTATGTATATCTCTTGGATTGGTTTTGGATCAGCTCCAAACTTGAACCACCTCTACTTTCTTGGGAGCTCCATCCATTACATATGCTTTTACTCACACACAGGTGAGGGAAACAGGGGGTTTACATAAAAGAAATCATGGACACACAGACCCTTACATAACAAGATGAGAGAAGGCACGCAGACCAACAATTTAATTTAATAATAAATTAAATGAAATCAGTCGCATACAAAGGTCTAGTCTATACTGATGATCATCCACATCCATGCAATGAATTAATCATTTAATAAAACTAGAATTAAATTCTTAATCGTTATTATTTGAAATAAATCACGCTCGAATCAATTAATTATTATGTTTAATTTATCAATTCTTTTATCTTGATTCCCATATGAATTTCATTGAGATTCTCATCCATAATAATTTTTAACAAATTTAATAAATTTATTTAAAATTAACTATGTGCATTAAATGTACTTTGGAGGCAACATGGTGAATACCTGTCTGAATCCACCCAACTTGTATTATACTCGTATACAGTTTTACTTTTTCTGACATATAGCATACACGACTTATCACATACTTTCCTGAAGTGTACTATCTACTTAATGATTACCTAAATTACATGATTTTTCAGTCATGTGTTATGCTTCAATGCATGTATAGTAACAACTGTAATATAACTCATACATGATATGAAAATCTAAACACTATGAAGATATTAATGAAACATTTATATATATATATATGTATGTATATATGTATATTAAAAACTCATCACATGGCATGTCATATCACCTTAATGACCACACATAAGAAAATTTCTCAAGGTTTACATAGTATAATAAATAAATTTTAAATCTATGTAATTTGGTATAAGTGCACGGTATGTACATAGAAGATACACGGTGTGTACATCTCTCGCTGTCTATCCGAGGTACACACTTAGGAACTCGACAAGTAAATCATACCTCGGAAAAAATGGAGTGCACGGCATGTAAAAGGGACTACAGGGCATGTGGACTCTGAGTTACACAGTCACCAGTCAGGTTGGCCATGTATAAAACACATAGATCATTTGTAACTCAAAGGGACTACACACCGTCTATGTGGGCTACATAACATGTAATCTAGTTAACCGTGCACCAGGTTGGCTCGGTCAACACACGGTGTAATAATTAACTACACCGCATGTCATCAATACACACACATTGAAGTAATTTAAAAATTAATTACTAATGCATTGAACACAAGTACACAGCATGTAACTCCGGTTAAATGGTGTGTACTTAAATGTTATCTGGCCAGAATCCTTAGTACCTTCAGATGAGTTCTTCTATTTTATTTCATTCATTAAATTAATTGTATTGATTATATCTACGAGAAATGAAGGTGGGAGAATAAAATCTTGTAATTTTGATTAAAAGAATGATTAAAATTGAATTTAAAAACTAAATCAAAAATTCATAAATCATAAAATAACTTTGAATAATTATAAATAATTATATGACCTTGCTCTGATACCACTTGTAGGTTTCGAGTGCAGTGGAAGTGTGCGATGGGTCGTGCCCAAATTTTCTTTTTGTCATGATCGATGATCAATCCGAGATTTATACAACGATAAATGTCATAATCTTCGGAATTGAATCAAAGAATATAGACAATGGATAAAAAATCAGAACCATGGAGAGGATCATCACATATTATTTATAATCAATTTAATTAATTAAATAATTATATTTTTGGAATTATTTCTTCATTGATGGATCTGAAAAAAGATTTGTGTTGTTTTGTTGTTGTGTTGTAGGAATCAAGGGTAGATTTCCTCCAGCAGTGATCCACACGTGTTCCACAAATCTCTAAACATCATCGTAAGAATCTATAGGTGCTAGTACGATAGATCCTATTACTTGTGTCATCCACCTTTGATTTCCTTGAGAACTTCTTCTAAAGTGTTCTCTTGGATCTCTGTTGACTTGAGAACTTCTTCTAAAGTGTTCTCTTGGATCACTGAACATCATTATAAGAATATATAGGTGCTAGTACGACAGATCCTATTACTTGTGTCATCCACCTTTGATTTCCTTGAGAACTTCTTCTAAAGTTTTCTCTTGGATCTCTGTTGACTTGAGAGCGGGTTGAGGAGGAAGATCTCTCTCCGTTCTTGGGAGCATTCTTGGAGAAGGGAGCTCTCTAGGGCTTGACAGGATTCTCAAAATTTGTTGTGCACAACCAAACAAAATGAATTGGATTATTGATAAAATAATATAATTGGGTTTTATATATCATTATGATTAAAATAAAATAATTTCACAAGTTCCCTTTATTATTTATTTAATCCTTGCAGAACCCGATGTCAAATAATAATATTATTATAATTGTAAGACCCCAAGATTTTGTGAAATATTTTTTTTTTGAATTAATTTAACTTTTTAATATTTTTCATTTCATGTGACACTAAAAATAGTATATATATATATTAAAATACTAATTCAAACATTCATTTCACACGCAACAACAATTGGGCTTGCGCTATATGCAACACTAACTTGGCTTGCACTATACACAACATTGAATTGGCTTGCGCTACACGCAACACCGACTTGGCTTACACTACATGAAACACCAACTTGGCATACGTTACACGCAATACTGACTTGGCGTATGTTACACACAATACTGATGTTTCTACAAAATATCATTTTACTATTATAATTATTTAAATGAGATAATTATAACCTAGCCATAAAACTTAGTTATATGAATAGTAATAACTAATTTTAAAATGTTTTTTATAATTGTTTTATATAAATAAAATATATTTATAATGAAATATATAATTTTTGGTGAAGTCCCTATATGTTTAAAAATACCCTTTTCTCAAATGAAATGTTTTTAATGTCCTTCTATGAAAAATAATAAAAATAATTTTAGACAAATTTATAAATTGAATTTGATAAAATAAACTTCATTTTTGAATTCAAAATATTGAGATTATATTAGGTTTATTTTTTGGTATTTTTTTGAGAAACTTTATTTTTTGATGAATAGTGAAAACTACTGGGTTTTAGTTAAACTACCTTTTTGTATAAATAATTATTAATGTTAAATAATAATTGAAATTTGTTTTAAGGTCACATTAGATAAATTATAAATCTATTAATAACATTTAGTTCATTATAAAAAAAATGAAAATGAAATTGAATATAAAAACTTAACAAACTTTTGAACATTTTCCTACTTTTAAAAACCCATAATTTTGTCACGTCTGTGGGATTAGCATTAATCTTAATTTTCCTGATTATGTGAATTAAATTTAAAAAAACCAACATACACAATTTTAATTACTATAATAATTAGATTCTAATTAGATCATGTTTATTTTTGACCAAAATGATTAGTAAAAGTGATTAAAATTAATCGCATCGATTAAGGCCAAATTAAGTTAATTAGGTAATAAACCTTAAAATTAAGGGAACAAACGATCTATCCACTTGTACAAAACCCATTTGTTATCCATATTTCGTTCATAAACCTTCTATTCTTAAGTTTGGTTTGTTTGGTATGACTTTTTGTTTGGTAAGAACATGTGTTCACCTAACTTATTTCTAGAAATTATAAGTGATTCATTTTCCTTCCCTATAAAAATCCACTACCTATCCCTATTCCTCACACCACTCAAGACCCTTGGCTCACCCAAAATCTGATCAAATAAACTCCCAACTTCCCTCCCTTCCTTCTTTAATCCTCCCTTTATACAGAAGGCAATCCAAGGTAGCCTTTTGGTACAAACCAAAAGGAGTTACCCGATTAAGAGGTAACAGATTATCCCAAGTCCTTTCTATTCTTTTCATTCTACAAACCCTCCAAATATCTTTATTCTATGCTTATATAAAAACACCAATATCATAAATATACTAGTATTTTGTTATGTAAATGGTTATACCTACACTTACACACACCTCTATCTAATGGGTAACGAACATATTGTTTCTGTGTACGGAAAACTAATGCCTCACAAAATGATGATTGTTCATTTTTTCATTACCACCTATCATGGTGTCCACTATGATGGAAAATATATTTATATATGATATATATTATATTTATAATGTTTTTATTCTTTTTTAATTTTTATTTAGAACATACCTTAATGTTTTCCATCTAATGTAAATACGGTAATTTTGTTTGAGGAATTGTGGATTACCTACCCCTCCAAGCAATATGATGTGTTCATACACTACATGGATTGTATTAAGGATGGTTTTACTGAATATATATTATATATATGATATCATAAATGTAATTTAATAATGAGATATATATATATATACATATTATCCTTTTACTTTTTTTCTCTCAACGCGACAATTAAACAGAAATAACATTCATGCGTACGTAAAACCTACCGTCTCCATGAACGGTGTATTATGTTTCATACTTATATATTCTATAGATTATTACAATATACATATAATGAATATAAATTATATTTATATCATGTTTTACATTCTGGAATCATGATATAAGTATGAGAACCAATAATATAACAAATTAAGACACATATGAAAAACAAAGTGAATATTACCTGAAGTGAAACCTTAACACGGAATGGTTAACAAGTGGGAAATATAAGATCGTAATAAAAACATATATGGTATTAGATATAAGAATATAGTTTTTTAAAACATGTATAATAAATTTATATTTATTATACAAGTTTTTTGAATGAGTATGACGACAGTCAAGACACATGGTTAGGGGATTTCATCTCAATTTTTATTTCCGTGAGATACATGCTATGTTTTCCACTTTGTCCTTTTTGTGTGGTGTATGTACTTCTCATTATTGTATTATATGTATCATATACATAAATTCTTGGTTATTCACATATCCATTTTATGATCATTCTTTCATGGGGTTTAAGTTTCAAAAGTTACCAAATCGGTAAAATAGTTTTGTCTCAATTTTCCTTCTTTGAGACTCATGTTTTTTTATGCACCTAAATTCTCATTCAAGTTGTATATAATTTAATTTTACATGTTATATAATTAATTTAATTCCTTTAATTACATTTTAATCTTAATGTAATTTTCTTTTCTTACATGGAGGGTATGATCCCAAGTTACCAAGTTATAAGAGTTTATTGAGACAATCTCATCGCTTTTCAAGATTGTTTATGTTTACACTTCCTTTGATGAAATATTATGATCCATATCTCAAGAAAACTCACAAGATTTGTTCTCCTCTGTTTATTCAATATATATCCATGTATTCATACCATTTTTTTCCATTATTTGGTATGTAAGATAGTTAAGAATTTTTTTTTAAGAAATCCTGACTTCACCCTCTCTTCGGTTGGAAATCTGTGTTCCTTAAAAACAATGTTTTCTAAAAATGGTTTCCAAGAATATTATTCTAATCTCATATGATCATTAAAATTCAGTTTTACCCTTTTTTATTTTACCAATTTTCAATGGAATCTTCTTGTCGCTTTCTGATCAAGTCATTTTTAACCTTTTTTACTATGCAAAAGGAATATTCATTTTACCACGTATGACATGTACGGATTTACCCACCATCATTTCTGTGAAGATTCATTTTCATGTTTAAAGGGTTAATTTTTAATAAAGTCTTTTTTAAAAGTATTTTCAAGGAAAATGGTGTTCAAAATGTTTTCATGCTTTATTTATAATTTTCAAATCATTTTCAAAGAACTGGTTTTCAAAAAGTTTTCAAGATTTCTTTTTAAGATTTCAAATTGTTTTCAAAGAGAAAGGTTATTAAAAATTTTTGAATATTATTTTATAAGTTTTTGAGGAAAAAGGTTTTCAAATTATTTCAAGTCTTATTTATAAGTTTTAAAGGTATTTTCTATGAAAATGATTTTAAAATGGTTTTGTGTATTAAAAAACCTTTTTAAAATAAGAAAGAATATTTTCCTCAAGAAATGTTTTTGAAAGATATTTCAAAATTATTTTCCATATAAGGTGACATCTGTTGATTTTACTCATGCCCTTTTAGGAAATTATCTAAAGGTTGCATTCATATTATTTCTATGAATGGGTTACGGTTAGTGTCAAGGTCTTTATGAAATCCATTTCTCTTCCACGGGTTTTATGCTTATAAAACCCACCTCTTTTCATGGGTTATGCTTTCATGAAGTGATTATGAAACCTATATATTTTCATAGGTTATGATGTGATGAAATTTCGATGATACCCATTTCATTTCATGGGTTATGATTTGATGTTTATAAAACCTATCTCTTTTTATGGGTCATGATATGATGAAATTTTTATTATCTTGTGGCACATGTATGAATGAATTTATTATGAGATGGGTGGGACCTATATCTCCCTCCAATGCATTGGGTAATGGTAAGTTGTATATGATATCAAAGGGTACATGGGTTGTAGCATGAGCCCTAAAATAAGAAGGTATATGGGTTGTATCCCAAGCCTAAAAGAAAGAGGGTACACGGGTTGTAGCCTAAGCCCAAAAACAAGAAGGTACACAGGTTGTAGCCCAAGCCCAAAAACAAGAAGTTACATGGGTTGTAGCCTAAGCCTAAAAGAAAGAGGGTACACGATTTGTAGCCCAATCTTGAAAACAAGAAGGTACATGGGCTGTAATGACATGATACATCATACGAATGCTTACTGTGTAGTATAATATCTTTATCACAATATCTCAAATCATGTAGGTTGCATGTTGGTGTCATAAACCTATGTGCTCGATGTCTCTTTCTTTGACTTCCCAGAAATTGAACTTTCCTATTGAACATCATGGGCATGGATTTATTTAGGTTGTATCATTTCCATAAAATGGCCTGAAATATCAACTTTTGTTAAATAACATAAGGGAAAAATTATTTCTCGCGTTATTCATTAATGCAATATTACTCATGATGCACCCAATGTGTCCTACCTCGTCGTGAACATCTTTTATCACGGTTTTTGTCAATAAAACAAAGTACGTGACTCATAATACTCATTAATAATAACCTTAAAGTCTAAGGACCAATACGCATGTTCATATATAGAAATATCCAATGACACATATAAATGTGGATATCCTACTGGCGATTCCCATTCTCATAATATCCTACTTGATATTACCAAGAATGTACACCATGAGAAGGTGCCTCAAAGTCCTATGAGTCTCCACCCTTGATAGTCTATATCATTTTTATCCATAAAATGACATCATTGGGATATAGAACATATATTTAAGAATAGTTTCATAAAACTTCCGGGTTCTCATCATGGAGGGGAACAGTTATGACCTTTCAATGTGGAAGCTACTCTTGGGATATTATCACATACTATGTTACACAAAGGTACAATCATGATGTGATAATAAGTTTTTTAACATTAAAATCTATGAATACAGACTATCATAAAGTACATAGAAGTTTTTTCTAGAGAACTGACTCCAACAGTGTGGATGAGGAATGTTCTAGAGACACATACAGCGTAAGAAAGATAAAACCATGGTAATTGTTTTATATTCACCATGGTTAGTGATACATTATTCATTGATAAAAATAAATCCTACAAGTAATAAGTTTATGGAAATAGGCTAAAATTGAAAATATCAATTAAAATTCAATAAAGGATTTCATGTATCAAAGTACAGTGGACTTATTATTTTGAATACTATGGTGTGTATTCAAGTGAGACCATACATGGATGGTATAAGCATCGTAGCAATAAGGCTCAATTGGTAATACTATGTTTTTATACCTAAATACATTAGAATTTTACTTTTAATAGCTAATTTTCTATGATAATTTTATTGTACATTGGGTGTCAATACCACCAATCATGGAATGTATCTCTAAGATGCAACCAGAAAAGGATGGTAACACCATAGATAGCCAATAAGGGGTGAAATTTACTAAAATCTAGTCCAGGATTAAAGTAAGCAACAAGATCATAGAAAATTCATTTGGAATGAATCTTTTCCATGTTTTTTTAATAGTTTAGTGGGAGAACCGTCATTTTTTCAAGTAAAATATGTTTGATAACATATAGAAAACAAATATCTTTCTAACAATTATTTAAGACTAGAATGAAAGTAACTCTATAGAGATTGACTTAAAGTAATAACCTAAATTCTAGGAAATAGGAACTGCTAAGGTAGATCCAACGGTTTCTTAGACCTAGTCAATCATACATATAATGAAAAGGTATTGAAAAATACATGTTGGAACAATTTGAGAGAGAATTTTTACCAATGTCACATGGAATAAATCTCTCCAAAAAGACATGTATGGGACATGGGAGGAGATTAATGTTGTGAGTCAAATTCTATATGCTTTTGTGATGGATAAATAATGCATTGCATGATATGTACAATAAATGATATTTCCAACATATTCTTTATGGTAGGAAATTTTCATTTATATCAAGGAGAACTGCAAGGGATGCAGTCAAAACTATCCAATTTTACTTGAAGAAGTAAAAAGGATATGTACCTAGTATGTGGAGAGGAAAGGATACTAGTTTTTAGGGGACACAAACTAGACTTTCTTAGATCAATGTGATCTAATATCACAATCAGTCTAAGGTAATGAGTGAGACAAGCTCATACAAGCCAGTGGTAGCCAAATCTATAAATAATGAGTGTATTACAACTTCTGAGGTAGCTAAAGAACAGTGTATAAAACACAACAATTTGTTCTAGTTATTGGAATTACACCTAATAAGTAAAGTTTTATCATTATGGTAATTCTATTATTAGTACGATCCAATATGTTAAGTTTATACATTGGATAGAAGGGATACACTCGAGTGTGTCATCTCTTGAGAAGACTAACTCAAAGAGGTAAAGTCGCGGATAGAAAAATAGTCATGCAGCGAAAACGTGGAAGCCCCAGCAACTAAAGTCATGACTCAGCAAAAACATGATCTTAATCATGTGAGATACAACAAGGATAGTTAGCAAGTTGGATCTAGTACAAGTGGGAGTGTTGTAATAGTGGGTGATCTAGACCCAACTCGAATAGTAATTTATGATTATCATGCCAAGTATACAGTGAGTTATACATGATTTACACTTACCATTATGGTGTTTATATTTCTGAATCCACTATTTAAATGGTAATGTCCATAGATTATTTGTCATATCAAAAGGTTATAACGGTTCTCATACTATAATGAGAACCGTGAGAGACTATGACATTAATCTTAAACATATGTCCTATGGTGTAGATACATTATACTAACTAGACACAATTAAAGTTTAACAATCAGGTGTCGGGGGATCATAAGCATTAATAATTCTTCTCATGAAGTTCACACTTGGTGATCTCTAGTAGGTGAGATCATGAGGACAGACCCGCCAATAAGAACACCACATGTTTTGGGTGTCATTAAATATTCCTATCTACAGACATGTGTATTGGTCTATTGACTTGATATCATTATCAATGTGTGTCATTTGATCATGTACTCTGATGCAAGGAAAAAACCATGACATTGAAGTCATGTTGAGGTGGCTTGTTTTGGGTGTTTCATTGGTGGTATGGCATTGGTTGAATGGTCAAGATAGAATTTGTCTCTTCCAAGATGAGGAAGTGATATCTCGGTACCGGTTGATCAGAATGGTAGTGCCTTTATAAATCCCTGGTCAAGGTAGTCGGAGGTAAGTTTGTCCAGTTAAATCAATAAATAATAAATCAAGAATTGATGATGACACAAGTGTTCATCCTAATTTATGAGATATCATGAGATAAAGAGATTATATTACACATTATGTTTTCGTAGGTTTGTTTTCATTATTATAGCTTTTCCTTATCTCTTTAGGGGCCTTGATGGGTTGCTAGACTCTACTCTTGGTCTATGAATAGTATTCACTGCTATCGAAATAAGGGTCTAGAGGGTCACACACAATAGTGCATTCAAGATTCTACCTTATTCTAGTGAATAGAAATATTGGATATGGTGGGCCCTACCACAGAGTCTGAGAGTTGTCCAAGTAATCGATCACCGATGAATAAATAAATTCATTATTATTCATGAATAGAATAATTAAGTTGAATTTATTTATTAAAAGTGTTCATGAGGTATTAAGTGAATACATAAAAAAATATTATACGAACAAATATTATTTTAATATTCAAGGTTTGTTTAAAATTAGTGGAAATTATGAGTAGAGTTAATGACTCGGGTTTATCATGTAATAAATTTAGTATATATTACAAGTATGTGATAAAATATAAATAATATTTATTACACTGTTAGTTCATCGTAACTATTTATTTATTTCTTATTTAGTGGGAGTTTTATTTCTGGTGGTTAGGGAACCCTTCCCAGATATTTGAGTCTATCACTATATAAGTAGGAGAGAAACATTTATTCAAAGACTATTCATTCATTAGAAATGAGAGCCTTCTCTCCTCCCACTTCCTAGAGAGAGAAATTCTCTCTCCAAGTGACTGATAAAAGAACGCATTTGATGGATTGAAGGGGTGGGATCGTAGTGATCATCGTGACACCAAAGGATTTTTCGGAGCTCCATGCTAGCACCCAAAATTCAAAGAATGGAGATTGTGCGGATTCTTGGAGTGTGTGTGGACAATATAGAGGGGTTCATTATCAGATCCTTTGAGCAACGGTCACCGATGATTTGATGTAATTGTGTGCACTTTGTTTTTGAACAAGGTATTTGTTCGATTTAATTTTTGTGCTTATTAAATTCACACAAGATCATCATACCTCTATCGGGGCTCAGATCGCTGGAGTTGAAAATTTTTATCGCTTTAGTGATGAAAATTTTTACATCCTCAACCCATCAGCTACCGTTGCATGCCCCAGAACCATCACATGCATGGTCACAGAGAAATTCTCAAATATGTAAAGATCATTAAGTGCATCTTGAGAAGCCTTGCACCTCAGTTCAACCCGAAAGTTTTTTTCTGGATGATAAAAATCCAAAGAAGCTGACGTTGGATAGCTTACACAATACTCTTGTTACATATGAGATGAGAAATGATGATAATGAATCATTAGAAAAAAGGGAAGTCTAAGGAAGTTAAATTCAAATCCATGAAGAAGATCACTATAGAAAATGGTTAGGAAGAAGATGTTGTGGATGGGGTTATGTCATTTCTTTCCTCAAAACTACAAAGGGGAAAAGGAAAGTTTAAAGGGAAACCTCCTCTTGCATGTTTTCATTGTGGAAAGGTTGGACATCTTGCATCAAAGTGTCCCAAGAAGTTTCAATATTAATAAAAGGGTGATGGTATTGGTATTTGTTGATGGCATAATCTTTTTTGGATCGAATGGAGCACAGCGCAAAAAGTTTGCATAATTCATGAAATACGAGTAAAAAATTTCAATGATTGTTGAGCTAATGTTTTTCCTTGGTTTGCAGTTAACAAAAGGAATAAATAAAACATTCATTTCTCTATCAAAATATGTCAAGGAGGTTCAGAGAAGGTTTAGGATAGAAAATTCCAAAGAAATGAAAACTTTGGTTACTGTGCAAATGAAATTTATAAGGGGTCATAAAGGAAAAATAATCAATATCACTAAATATAGACAAATTATTGGAAATCTGTTGTACTTAACAGTGAAACGTCCTGATATTATTTTTTCTAGATTCCACGTGGCATAGTATCAAAGTAATCCCAACAAAATACACTTAATTTCAGTGAAATGAATACTTATATATATCAAAGGAATGGTGGATTTTGATTTACTATATAATGAAAAATATTAGCAAGATTTATTAGGTTTTACAGGTGCAGATTGGGTCGGTTCAACAGATGATTGAAAGTCAACATCAGGTGGTACATTCTATCTTGGTGGACAATGTATTTCTTAGCTGAGTAAGAAACAAGATTTCATTTCATTGATAACTATAGAAGTTGAATACATTGTAGCTACTCAATATTGCACACAATTACTGTGGATGAAGCGGCAGTTTGAAAATATGGGATTTGAAGTGAAGTCTCCAATCAAAATTCATTGTGATAATTTAAGTGAAATAAATCTTAGAAAAGATCCAGTCAACCACTCAAGGAAAAAGCACATTGAAATCAAATATCACTTTATCAAAGAGAAAGTGGAGCATGGGCTTGTGAATCTAGAGTAAGTTCCTGTAGAATTATAGTTTACAGACATACTGATGAAGATTATATCTAGAGAAGTGTTTGAATGATATCAATTGGATCTTGGAGTTCAGTCGACTCTCTACACTTAAATAGTGTGGATGTGGGACCCCCTCTCCCTGAGGTATGGCATGTTTTTTCCTTATGTTGTGATTTTTGTTCTTTATCATGTTGCAAACCACAAATGAGTGACCTTTGGGTTCATTGATAAGGGGGGAAAATGTCTTGATCAAGACAAGGGAGAAGTTGATAGGGGGAGAAACGAAACATGAAGAGTTGTAAATATGATGATGATAAAAGTGTTCTATCAATGAAGATGAATCATGAATAGGAATGATGAGTTCATGATGATAGAAATTTTCATAAGAAGTGATCTTGAGGGATGATTTTGTTTTTTCTTTTGGTATCGAGAAGGTTTTCTGTGGAATATTCAAGAACAACGTGTTTCATCGATGGAATTTGCATACTACTCTAATTTTTTATGTTGATATTGACTCGTGTGGGCTTAGTGTACGTGTTAATAAAGTCCTTGAACACTATTTGGGGTTGCAAAAGGAAAATGGTTTTCATGTGCATGAATTGTCAACAAGTTGGTTCTTGAAGTTTATAAGTGTAGTCAACAAACCTAAATGGGGAGATTGTTGGCAGAAATCCCTCTTCATGGTGCTTTTGGGTTGATTGTGTTTGTTTACAAGGTTTGATGTTGTTCACAAAGGTTGTTTTTCAAAGGAGGCATGAAGAGTTGGTGTGAATGTTTAAACTGGTCATGCAGAACGTGAATGTCAGAACTGATCATGCAGAGCGTGAACGTCATAATTGGTCATGCGGAGCACAAATGTCAAAACTGATCACGCAGAGCATGAATGTCAGAACTAATCATGAGAAGCACTTTAAGACACCGCATGATTTTCATAGGATCTCACATTGAGATCATGTGAAGCACCTGAATACACTACATGATTATCAGTGGATCTCGTGGTGAGATCACATGAAGTGCGTATGATTGTCAATGGATCTCATGATGAGATCACGCGAAGCACTGCATGACTATCAAGTGATCTAGTGAAGATATCACATGAAGCATCGCATGATTTTCAGGGGATCTCACGAAGATATTGCTCGAAGTACCACATAATTGTCAGGGGATCTCATGATGGGATCATGCCAAGAGCATGAAGGAAAATAGGTTGGACATTACTGAGATATCTCACGGTCATTCAAAATCATGTGACCGCAAGTTAGTCATTTGATCACATGATGAGGTCATGCAAAGTTCTAGAGGACAATGTCGATGACCACATGATTATCAATTGATCACACAATGATGTCATGTGAAGCACGCATGATTTTTAATTGATCAAAAATGGGATTATGCGACATGCTCAAACACAATGTAGGTGATCATGTGAAGCACTTGTGACATGTGGAAGGTGATCACACAGATTGATCAAACAAAGCACGTAAGGCTGATTGTTGAGGCGGTGGAATGGACAGCTAACCATTATTTGCAGAGTTAAGGTGGCCGATTGATGTCTATAAATACCCCATAATCCATCCTTAAGAAGGAAGGGAAGTTTTCTTAAATGGTTTGATATGAAGCAAAGTATTTCTCATGAGCTGAAGAAGGTATTGCACTAAAAACACGTGATCTGTGTAATCAAAAGAGATCTCATGAAGGAAACATGTGAATTGAAGTATGGGTTGGGTGATTGTGTGCATAGGAAAACCCTTGATATCACATGAATCGTGTGACCTTAAAGGGGTTTTGTGATAAAGTCACACGATCCGTGTGAAAAGAAGGACCTTGTGAAGGTATCTTGCAGAGGGGTCCTGTGGAGGGATCTCATTGAGGAGTCTTGTGAAGAGGACTTATTTTATAAATATAAAATATCACTATCTTTGCAAAGAGGTCTTGCGAAGGAGTTTTGTGCATGGGCCACATACTCTTAGAAGAAAATTCTTGTGCAAAGGTGGTTTTCATTTCTTTGATGAATCGAGAGAATAAAGACACACACAAGTGTGAATCAACTCAGAACTGATTGTCAGAAGATTCTACTAGAGGAGCAGTGTGTTCTATTTATCAAATAGAGTAGTGAGATTTCAAATTATGAATGGTTGTAAACCAGGAGGTATAGTGAGCCCGCTCTGAACCTTGTAACGGCAGTGCACTTTAGTGGATTTGGTATATCGGAAGATTTTCATTGTATGCTCCTTGGATATAGCTCAGTGAGGATGAACCAAGTAAAATTGATGTGTCATGTGCATGTTTTAATATCCTTTTTTGTGCTATAGGAATTAGAGAAAAAAAATTAACTATTAAATAAGATCTAGAGTTGTTTTAATCTGTCATACCCTAATTCACCCCCCCCCCTCATGGTATTTAACCTGGTTGGGCTAACAGAATCTAATAACACTTATTAGACACAATGGAAGCAATTAGAAACCAAATATAAGGATCACCCATGCAATGATAAATAAAACATTTGATAAAACCAAAATGAAGAACTACTATAAATCTGGTGTACCTTACACCGAATAGCCATTGTATAATATTTTTCACCTTCAAACATCTTTGGATGTGCTTGATAAATATCAAAAATTAGAATCCAAACGACATCCCACCTATATAGGTATCCATGGGAGAAACTGAATCATCCGATGTTCGGATAGGATTCATCTTTTCTCCATGGTATGCTAGTATCTCTATATGCAAAGGAGAAAGATGAAAGAGGGAATTGGTTCAGGGAGAACAAGCATGAGGATCTAAAATCCACACACACTATCATCACATGGCAGTAGTTAAATATGAAATCAAGGACGCTCCTTGATTATCATATTATTTATTCATGTGTTGAAACGCATGAATAAATACCATGGTCGGTTCATGAATATGTAAATGCATCGTATGAATTTACTCCCAAATTTTTTATCAAATGAAATGATACATTAAATGATAACCATGTAGATGATCGAACTTCCAAACAATAAGTGTTATCACAATTATTATAAATGATATACCCATAATGTGTGAAAATCTAAATTTTCATGAAAAACGATACACATCATATATATACATATACATATCCATGGCTTTAGGTAATATATCCTTCAATCTCTCACTTGCACTAAAGCCTAGTAGAATTTGTGTCATTTCACCTTATATTGTATCGTATACAATAACTTATGAACCCATATCCAAAAATATTTTTGGATAATTCCAAAACACTTTTGAAAAGCTATCATTAACTTCATCATGTGTCGCGTCATATGCATACCTTGTGAACACTCATCCAAAACACTTTTGGATTAACTTTAAAACACTTTTAGAGTAGTTCTCTGATCCAAACTCAATCATCATTCAGTTAACAAAAAAGTGTGACCCTACGGGACTTTATAGCATTGACAACAAATACAAACCTCTGAATTCATATACGTAAGCAGAGAGCGGTCTCTAGAAAAGCATCAGTTCTACTCAAGGTATTAAGGGACATGGCATGATCTCTATCAAACACATGTATCTCTATATCTATGTCCACCAGTCTGAATCATATGAAAACATGAATTCTCATATTTTCCCCTTGTCCAAAACATTGAGTGGCCATGGGACACAAAGCATGTCAATCTCATATAGTCAAATCATTTGTGCTCGATTTTTAGAGTATGGGCTAATCTGATCGATGAATGCATCAAATTTCATTCTTCCTTATGGATAAGCACATCACATGTCCCTTATCCAGATAGATATACAATATCTAGGTGTGGCCGCACACTCCCATGATATATCTTAGTCAAGGGATCCAATGTCATACTCATCAAGCAAGAGGGAAAATATCATCTTGGTTGAGCTCCAACTGACGTCATGATTAATAACATACCCAACCACCCCCCGTATTAGGTAAGTCAATATGTAAACTTGCGTAAGTTCGGTATAAAAGTATGAAGGTTCTCATGGTAGATATCTCACCAACGTTGGGTAGTGGGGACTCAAATATAATCCATGCACCCCTAGTATAACAAATACATCTGTATGACACTCCTTGTGGTATAGTTAGTAGGTTATCCAACACACACAAAGAATCATATTCTTTATTTTGTTCCTCATGATCATATTTTGTATCTCTAAACAAAAATCATACTCACGAAAACCATAACATTTCTTCATAAATTATAGTACTCCATGACTAACATCGGTTAGGGATAAACTGAAAGTCATACTTTGATAGGTCAATTATCATTGCAATTAATGAAATGTATATCTATATATACATTTATGTAGCTAACATGAAAGAATGATAAAATAGAGATTGTCTTTAATATGATACATTTTAATATTCTTAAACTCATTAAGAATATTTAACAAAACCAACATAATCACTGGTTTATCATATCATATATGATAAATTACCAAATCAACCTTATGTTTGCTACACTTTCTGGGTTTTGTTAACACGTTGCATCATCTGTAATTCATGTCACATCTCTATGTGACCATTTGATAAAACCCTCTTACTAAACTCTTTAGTGAGAAACATCTATGAAGTAAACCAGTTTGAATAATTGTGAGATTTAGGAATCATATTCATAACAGTTCAACTTATTAAACATATTCAAACTTCTTAACTTCACAACATCAAATGTTACGATCTCAAATTTTATTGTCAACTTAAAACTCTTTCTAAGTTCATCATCATCATCCTTGGAACCTTATTCCATCAAAATTTTACTTTGAAATAATGTAACTACTTATATTATTGTTTAATAATAAATCCCAACTCTCTTAGGATATTACGTAAAATTCACTTTAAATTCAGATTGGTGTAATTCTTTATTCCTTAACTTTGAACATCTTTAATTCCAAACATTCTCTCGCTAGCCTCTTAGATATTATATTCTCTTTGTAATATTTTACTAAGATACATAAACCCTTTTTGTGTTAAGAAATAACATTTATTTCCTTTTAGTTAGAATATTAAACAAATAAACTATATCATATAAGGTATTCTATGTGTTTGGAACATTTTTATTTGAAAAAAACTTCATTAAAAAAACACTCAGTATCACATTCCTTTCAAAATTAATTTCTATCACATTTATACATGATATGGACATTCCATAGAGTTTCACAAAATCTTTCAAGTATATTTTGGATAATCTAATCATATTAAATTATTACTCTTCCTTTTTGACAACCCTAGGTTTCAATAACCTTGATTGGATTCTTAAAAAAACTTTGTTAAACTTTTCAACCAATTTTATTCTTCCAATTTGAACTTTTACCTACTTGTGTTGTATGTACAGTACATTAGAACCAAGACATCATATGTCAAGTTCATATATATTCTCAATATTTTGAGAATATCGGGTAGACATTCTTTTAATTGAATCATATTGTCGTAACATTTCCATAGATGACAATAGGATAAATTCACTAACCAGAACATGCTATTTTTAGTCTCCCCTTAAATCATGTTATAGAATTGATCAAATCATAACTATGTGCATCAAAAACACCTTATCTCATTTTATTAAACAACAATTGTTTTCAAGCTCTTCCCAGGATTAAAATGAGATGATACGCATTTTTGATGAGTTCGTCTAAGCTTGAAGTATCCAAGTTATCAATGAAGAAGCTCCTCTGCTCCATTACTTAAAAGTAACATTCAAGCTCCAATTATTTCTCAACTTATGACCTTCTGTATATTTAAAAAATTTCACAAATCATACAGTTCATATCATATACTATCAGAATAATAGAACTGATTTCTATAACCAATAAATATTTAGGAAAATTTTTAATCTCACCAATTCATTTAACACACTAGTAGAAAAATAGATTTTAACATCGGTTTTTTTACCATTAACATTGACATCAATTCATCTGACATTGTAAGTGCTATTTTTAATGTCGTTTAAATAAACCAATGTTAAAACATTTATTTTCATGGAGTTTTTCGTTATTTTTTCTAATAACTGACATTAAAAGTGAAACATTTGACTTTCGATGTCATTTTTTTTGGATAGTCGGTGTCGAAATCACTTTCCACATTGGTTATTTTGGTAACCAACATTGAAAGTGTAATATTTTAAAAAATATATATTGATGCAAACTACTCTCTTGGAAGAAAACACAAGAAATATGAAGTAAAAATTGCAAAAACCAAATGAAAAAAAAAAAGAAAAATAAACTTAAAGCTTCGAATTGATTTCATTGCTTGTGATGGTTTCCTTCGAATCGATATGTTTGATGATATTCCTCTTATTTTTAGGAAAGAATTTGTGTGACATCCATAACAGCGGTTGATAATGAATTTTAAACTCCAACTGGTAAATCTCATGTGGAAGATTTATCTTCTTAACTCGATCGAAAGAAGTCTACTTCATTGTAAAAAAATAATTCATCAAAAAGTTTATCAATGAATAAAACCAATAATAAAGAAAATAAATGATGAAAATAAAAACCATGTTGAAATCATCGAATGAAAAAGCGATGGAACTTTTATGTGAATTGAAGAGGACTAGATAGGAAATATTGAAAGAGGGGGTATGAGAAGATATATAATGGATGTGAAAATATGTTTGGCGGTGATGTAATAAAATTTAGGCAATATTTTAAAATTTGAAACAACGCTATGAAAAGGTCGAAATATCAATTCCGCGCTTTTGAAATTTTACTTTTAACATTTAGTATATATATAAATGAAGTTAAAACTGTAATGACCCGCCAATTCTCAGTGGCTTGAGAGCACAACAAGTCATTACTAGGCCTTAGGCGACATCCCCAAGATGCCAAAGATTGGAAATAAATGTTGAAGGGTTTCAAGTACTAGTGGGGGGCGGTTTACCCTTCTATGAAATAAACCAATAAACCAGCCAACCATAACAAAACATTCACTATCTGATGGATGAACAAATGAAATACAACTCAACAAATTCATGTATCTCAAAACCACATCAAGTATGCAACAACGGAAGAATAACAAAGTATCAAAGTACACAGCGGATAAACGACACAAGACTCTCAAAAGACCACAAGACTACATGCTCCACAAGCTCCAAAACCACATCAAGTATGCAACAGCGGAAGAATAACCAAGTATCAAAGTACACAGTGGATAAATGACACAAGACTCTAAAAGACCACAAGACTCCATGCTCCACAAGCTCCAAGCTCCACAATTTCCAAACAGCCCAAACATCACGAGGTAGTACTAAAAACGTGGGAAACGTTGCCTTTTCCCCTGTCCCAGAAGATAGCATATGAAAAATCACCAAAGTTCCAAAGCAGGGGTGAGTATAAAACTCATTAGGTTTTCCCCAAGGACTTCCCTACTCACACCACAGGGATAGAAGAGTTGGAAATAATTATATAAAACAATTTCTCAAAAATAGTTTATAACTAAATATAAACAAGTTTTTTAAACCATTTATTACCAAAAGCATACAAGTGCAATTGAAACCAATTTTCCAGCAAGTTACTTTTCCAGAAAAATAACTAAACAAACTTTAAAACCATTTCACAATATCTCCTTTTTGGCATCCCCAACCATTCCCCAAACCCATGCAACCAACCATGCATGCTACTTGGAAGAGGGGGAAAGCATAGAATAAATCCAAATGCACGTGAATGTTTAACGAGGGAGAGCTCTAACCCTTATCCATCCCAACACTAATGGGGGAGACCCCTAACCCTTATCCGTCTCGAATGCAATATGAATGTTTGATGGGGGAGAGCCCTAACCCTTATCCATCCCAACACTGATGGGGGAGACCCCTAACCCTTATCTGTCCTGAATGCAATATGAATACACGCAACCATTATGTCATTACACCAATGCCAAAACCAACGTGTCATCCATTTCAATAAAACTCCCTTTTATTTGAAAACCAATTCCATTAAAGTCATTTCAATACCAAATCATTTCAATAAAACACCCTTTTTATTGAAAACCCATTTTTCATAAAACCATTTAACAATTCCTGCAAATCAATAATTTAAAATCATCATTTTAAACTCAAGAAGCTAAATCACTTTGCACAACAATTCACCAAGATTTCACAATTTCACTAAAACCATAAATCATCACTAAAGAAGATTTATTTTATGCTTTTCACAATCAATTTCATTCAACTAAAACAATTTGAAACTAAGCCAATCAATTCTAGCAAGAGGAGTCAAGAGAGAAGCCTCCTACCTCAAAGGTTTTGACAAAAACCACAACGAACGAAGAATGCTCAAGAAAACCGGGTCGATTCTCCAAAAACCCACCTTAGATCTCTTCTCCTAACAAGAACAAGACCAAATCTCATAAAATTTGGCATCCACACACATAGATCTACCCATAACGGGCATAGATCTACGAAACTGAGAGAAGAGGAGAAGTAGATCTAAGTAGATCTAAGAAACCGAACAAGAACGAAAAAGAACGATCAAATACCTCAAGAATCCGGCTTCGATTCACCAAAGGAAGCCTTCGGATCGCCTCCAGAACGATGGGAGAACCTTCTTTGACCTTAGGAGAAACAAAGTCCCAAGTTATGGCTGTTTAGGAGGAAAAACGAGCCACTTAGAGGCAAAAACGTGTGAGATCCACTTTTTTAGGATCTCACTTAAGTGCCTGCACGGTTAGTTCGCATGGTTAGACAAATCGCGTATTAACCGTGTGTTAGTCACTGCATCGGCAGACCCATGCACAGCCTCCTCGCACGGTCTCCCGAACCATGCTCCAACTGTGCAGGAGCCACTACCTCAAAAGTGCCAACTACGCACGGTTTGGCCGCACAGTTAGACAAATCGTGCGTTGCCCGTGTGACTTCCCCTTTGCCTCAAAACACCTCCAAAGTTCTCTCAACTCTCCCAACCATCACCCTTAAACTTTATAACCATGAAAAGCATTAAGGGTTACATACCAAAAATTGGGGGTACTACAAAAACCCTTCTCACGTTAGGGTTTTAACATCAGTTTTATTAAAACTGATGTTAAAACATTTGTTTTGACGTCGATTTTGTACAAAACATATGTGAAAAACTTTTTAACGACGGTTTTAAGAAAACCAAGCTTAAAACCCCAATGCAGGTGCTATTTTTTCTACTAGTAATATTCAATCATAATGAATATCATTTGACACACCCAATCATATTGAGTATATGATACTAGAATTCCTTAAATCATTGATGTACCTAATCATATTGAGTGCACAAGTAGAGACTAAGATTCATTTTGGTCACTTGGGAACTCTTCTGACACATAAATTTTAAGAACTTTTCTTAAATCACCAATCTTGCTTAATAACTTTTCTTAAGTTATCAGTCTTAGGATTAGCTTACTTTAAGTTTCTCCTTTCAAGGATTGACCGCAAATTTTAGTTTGATGGTGATGATGTTATTCATCTACAACATAAGCTTTTATCAGATGAGTATCATGTTTCATAACCATTAAATACATACTTATATTTAATAAGCTCCCACTAAAAGAATAAAATCCCTTTTAAATATTCACCATATTCATTAGTGGGCCAAGATCCATATTTCATTAAGCGATAAGTGTGCTAGAACGTTCGCCTCACCACTTAATTATTTAGGTAGGTCATCATCTCAATCACAACAGTCGTGACTCATGGATAGTTAAGCGGATAAACTCTATCCTAATTCATCATATGGATTCACTCAACTCTATCCTTCTAGTATCCTAACCATTATGGCTTCCCGGCTAAGTGTTACTCAAAGAAAATGTCAAAAGCAAGCTAACATTGGACAATCCAAGGAAACCCGGCTAAGGCACGAAAATACCCAACAAGACAATCTAGTGTCACTTATTACTTTCTTGACTTACACAAAATAATTCAAGGGCACACGATTATGACACAAAACTACAGGGTTGGATGATCGAGATCTCGACAAGCGCTGTTTTAAAAGGAATCTAACACTTCGTATTTAAAGGGGTTTTAATCTCACTATCTTATCTCATGTTATTTCCTTTTATGTATGCATACTTCTAGTGTTTTAGTTTGGAATCTTATTCCCTCCACCAAACCAATATGTTCCAATAATATTGATGCGTAACTCTTACACAACCCACAAATTTGTGTTACTCGCCCAACCAATATGTTCCAATCATATTGATGTGTAACTCTTACACAACCCACAAATTTGTGTTACTCGCCCAAAAATAAAAGTCAAACATATTCATACATATCCAGATGCATCATATGCATAAGGTACATAAACACTTCATATAAAGGCATATAATTATATGAAATTAACAATCTCCACATGAGTAAGCTCGGAGCTACAATAGCCAACCTCATTCACCAGCCTAGACAAAGCATAAGCCTCCAGAAAGGTGGGTAGTTCGACCCCGAGTCTCTCTACCTAGGGATACTTTACTCAAGAGAGAATCTAATTCATCAAAACTCTAACACCTAATATGCACAAACTATATTCAACAACTAAATTCAAGATAATAACTTCAATTACAAACTGAGGTCAAGGTAGATGAAAAACTAAATTCATTATCATACCTATCATGTAATGCAAGGTGTTATCTTAGAAACAGTTTAACATCTTAAATTAAAGTATACACAATATTCATATTTCTTAAACAATTTACTAAACATGAATATAGAAGGTAATAACCTTGAAATAAATAAACAATTAAAATATTTAAACATGAGATAGCCATCTATGAACAATTCATAAATAAAATCTATTTATAAATATTTTATAATTTTAGCTCTAACATTCCGTAATTTTTTGAATATAAACATTTTATATCAATTCCAATATGAACTCTTTCATATTTATCATTATATGACATTTCCATTTTAAATATATAACATTTTATAAACTATAAAAAATTTATAATTCAATTTATATTATGTAAATATTTTACATAATCTAATATCACATATTTAATCATCATTTAAATCTTGATCATATCAATCATCAAAACACTTTTGATGTGGCTTAAATAATATCCAAATAAGGTCCCCTATTATTTTTAACAATTCAAAATAGTTAATTATGAATAATTCATAATTTAGATATAAACATTTTATATTTTCACCTTATTTCATAATTTATAACCCTTTATAAATTATCGCTAATGATTTCTAAATAAACACTTATTTCTGGATCATAAGTTATGCCATATAATCTGTTAAAATGTATTTTAAATATTAACATTTAATATTTGGGAATAAAATGTTTCATAAACATTTAATTATTATAAACAGTTTATAATTAATTAATCTATTATCTTTTTATAAATTAAAATATCACAAAATACCTTTTATAATGATTTATAAAAAATTTATAAATCATTAAAATCATTTAAGAATTTAAAAAAAAATTAAAATCTTTTTTGTTTACCCTTACAATGAACTCATTCATGTGTAAAGGTAAGCTCGCTCTACCCTTACAGAGACACTATGCATAAGGGTAATCTGATTATGGATCTCTTGCATAAAGGCAAGTCACTCATTACCTTTATGTAGCTTAAATTTAATGCATTGTGTAAAGGTAATACGAATATAACCTTTACGTACGTCATTCTACATAAGGGTATGGATGATACTACCTTTACGTGAACACTTCTTATAAGGGTAGGTCTCGATTTACCTTTACACGGTCGTGTTTCGTTTGAGGGTAAGTGGTCGGTTACCTTTATGTAACCTTAGGAAAACCTATGTTACCTTTACGCGGTCCTTTAAAACTTTACACTGCCTTTACACGAAAGAGTAATCAATATCATACCCTTACGTAACACCTTTACGCAAACCATTTACCTAAAGGTTACAATCCAAACTGTCATTATACGAACCCTTCACGTAAACGTAAGCCTTGGGTTTCCATACTTGCAAGGGTAAATTTGTGCAACCCTTAGGTAAACCGATCTACGTAAGGGTAAGACGAGATGACCCTTATGCGGACCACTCAGGATAAGGGTAAAGTCTTGGTTACAGTTACATAATCCAGCTACGTAAGGGTAAATCGTTTTTCTAGATTTTCATAAAACTTGAAAAATAATGCTATGTTGATGTTTCTTCTTCATTTCAGCGTAAGATTTCATAAATCTAAATCATGAGTTTCATCAGATACTACTGTGAGGTTTCGTATAAATCTAATAGCACTTATTAGACACATCGGGAGTAATTAGAAAAGAAGTGTCACTGCATTGTCTCCTTCGCCTTCGAACATCTTCAAATGTGCTTAATAAAGATCACAAAGTGGCAGCCAAACGACATCTCACCTCTGGAGGTATCCACGGGCTAAACTAAATCATCTGACGTTCAGATGTGATTCGTCTTTTCTTCACGATATGCGAGTACCTCTAAATGCAAAGAAGACGAAAAAAGAGCATTGGGTCAGGGAGGCCAAGCATGAGGATATAAAATCCACACATGGTCATCACATGGAATTGGTTAAATTGGAAATCAAGGACATTCCTTGATTATCCTCTCATTTATTCATGTGTTGAAACGCATGAATAAATATCATGGTTGATTCAGGAATATATAAATGCATCGTATGCATTTACTCCCAAATGTTTCATCAAATGAAACGCTACATTAAATGATAGTCGTGCGAATGATCAAACTACCAAACAATAATTGTTATCGTGAGCAATATAAACGATATACCCATAATGCATGCAAAACAATATATATATATATATATATATTCATGGCTTTAAGACATATCTCCTTCATTTGTTTCCTCTTGGGTTAGTATAGTCTTTTACCCTCCATGGTGATGATCTACTTAGAGGTGTACGTGTGTACAAGTTCATTAGGCTAAGGTCTCTCATCTGTGAGATATGTGTTGGATTGATGCAGCCTCGATCCGTTTTGGATGAAGCTGGGTCGAATGCTTGCGGCTCATACTGCGCACCAGGTCTAGACTTCATGGGTTGAGCTCCACGGTGAGCTCGTTGGGGGGTTGCAGGAGGCAACGCGCCCTTGCTCCAGGGGTCCAAGGGCCTTCGGCCCCCCCGGCCCAAATTTTGAGGCACTGTAGAAATTCTGATCGACTGTAGCAAAGCTGATCGGCTAACAACATGACACTGTAGCAGTGCAGACTTTGACACGACTACAATAGCAGCTCGGACTTTGGAGACAGCAGTGTTGTAACTCCGCAAACTTCTTGCCACAGGCCACTGTAACAGCTTGAACTTGGGGAGCCGCAACATTGTAACAGTGCGGACTTCCAGTCGTCTTTCATTATAGCACAACGGAATTTATGTGCGATTGGTGGAATGATGTTTAGTCCTTATTAGCTCATTTCGGGCTAGGGTTTCTGTGTGCGTTAGAAACTCTAAGATCTCCTTATAATTATGCTCCTAGATTTCATAGTGAAGTGATTCTGTCGCTCCATGGACGCAAGGACTATTCCCGAGCCACATAAATCTCTGTGTTCCGAGATCTTCTCGTTCTTTCATTTTTCCTTTTTACCCTTCTATCAGTTTGTCGTTGTGACTCCTGGCGTTTCCGCAACAATATGTCAACACAACGCTTGTCACCAATTCATAGATGCTTTTGGGCTTAGATGCTTTTGGGCTTAGATCACCACGGGTCAGTGTCGCCTTTCCTTGTTGCCCTTCGATTGATACAAGTTGAGATTGAGATGACTAAGGGCTGAGATCATTTTGGACCTGGGTCGCCTTTCCTATGGTCTTCTTACTAATGTGAGGTGGATCAAGATGTTATTGAGCTAAGATCATTCTAATCCTATGTTGTTCTTCCCATTAGTCATGTTATCTTGATTAAGGTCGAGATGCCCATGGGGTGAGACAATCTATACAGGAGTTGCTTCTCCCCTTCAATTATAGGCATGGGCCCTTTCTCATGCTGCATATATTAGTTTGAGTTGGGATCAATATGCCTAAAGCTAAACTCGTCTAGTTAGGGGCCACCTCTCCCCTGGTCTTATATTAATATCCCACGATCGAGATGCTCTTGAGCTTACACCAATACAGACATGGGACCGCCACTCACATGGTCTTGCTTTGTTATATAGGATGGTTAAGATGTTTTGAATTGAGGCATACACGCATGAGAACATGTTGCTCCATTAGCCATGTGGTTTGTTGTAATATGTTCAGAGACACCTCAGTAGTGGACAAAGCAGGTATCCATCACAAAGGGTAATCGTGTAGCACCCACATGTGACATATTTGTTATTATCATTGTTTGTTTGCTTTTATTATGAGCATATCACATTGCACATACACCTACTTATGTTATATATGTGTTCCACTATTGGTGGTAGGATGATAGGAGCTTAAGGGGGGTGATGGGCAAGTCAGAGAGTCAAATTCCCTACAAGCTTATTACACTGTTTCCTTACATTGTGTTATGCGATGGTGGATATAATTGACCTTATATATTGGATATGTTGGGGACATCTTGATGACCTATTGAAGTGTACTCACGTAACCTATTGAGTTGTACTCACACTCAGCACGAGCGCCCAAGTACTCGAGCAGATTTCTTGATTGCATACACATGCAAGGAAAAGGACTTTGTGTTGGATGGTTAAGATGAGGTCTAGAGAATCCATGTTGTATATTCCTTTCTGGATGCATGTACTTCGACTATCTATGGTGACCCTTCCATCATCGGACCTGGGCCTACATATCACTACCCACATACATCACAAAACCATACCTGCATGTAATAAATATGTATGCATGTGAAAGCGTATGATCAGTGACACTCAACCCACTTAGAAATACAAGTAAATGAACAATAAAATAAATTGTAGGCCTAAATAAACATATTAAAAGCAAACAATTATTAGTAAAACAAGGCACCCCTATCCTCACTAAATTCATCCCGCTCAAAAGTCATATTTTCATAATAAAACAAGCCAAGGGTACAGCCCAGCCCCACCAATCCCCATTATCATAATAAGGAATCCAAAAATGAGAAATCAAAGAGGACCTAACTATAAAAATAAAAGGTTAATAATCATCCATTAACTAGGGGGCTCAACTAAAGAGAAAAATAGAACAAAACAAAACAAATTCATTTATAAATTAACATGCCTTCTCTAACATTCTATCAATGACAGTCCATACGGATGACTCCAAGGATGCATGATGAGCTCTCAAAATCCCACCGATATAATAAATGAAAATTATCATGGTCATGGACTTACCTCGATGAACCCTCTAGGAGAAGAATTCATCTGTATATACCAATACTGATTCTGGTTTTTCAGTAAATTACTTTGCCTATTAAAGTAATTGAGATCGTATTTTTACCTCAGTGAGGGTTAGGTGAATGCCAAAAAAGATTAAAGCCTAAATTGGGAGCGAAAGGAATTAAAATAAAAGAATTCATATTTTGCATGAGCAAGGGACTCGGGGGGTAAATATAATCTTCTTCTAAATTGGGCCGCAGCCAGTCATCAAGAAATTGGCAAGAAACGTTCTTCTTTGACTAAAAAACAGATGGATACGGTTTCAATGGCGACTCATGAAATAACAAACAGATGAACAGGAAAACATAAAACGGGAAGAGGACAACTGTGAAGATACATCCATACCTCAGGCATTTTGACAGCCTCTTCAGCCCCATTTCAAGACATGTGCCTGGACTTCATCAACTCCGTGCAAAACTCTCCGGTTTATGAGAGTTCTTGGGTGGCTTTGCCTGTTTGTGCCCACCGCCCGCTGCGTGCTTCTTCCTCCTCAAACCAGCACCCACGGCTGCTAGGTCCACCAATGGACCGGACCAGGCATGTGTAGATGCTTTCAATCCAGTATAGTTCATGGACCCAAACGGTACTTCAGGACGGTCCAATACTGCATCAATTTGGTTTGAGGAACCCAGAGGGTAGCCGAGTGCCCCATCCTCATGTGGTGGAGGAAACTTCTCACTCTTGCTCTTTGCATTTGAATGGGATAGCAAGCGCCGTCTCTGTTGGAGGTGCACAGAACAGTGTTAAAAATGAATTGGGCTTTGTAGCCACATCCAATACTAAGGGTCCTTTTGATACCACTTATTGAAAACTGCTTATAGTACTTATTACTTATGATCAGCAATTCGAAAAAAACAAGTAGGATTTGTTCTGTTTCTGGAAAAAAACACTTAGCATTAAGGATCTGTTTGACAGCACTTACTGAAATTTGCTTACAGCGCTAACCTAAGTGATCAGTGCTATAAGAGGTTTTCAACAAGTGTCCTTGGAGGTCACAGAATTAATCATCAAAAAACCCAATTTGCATGTTCATAGCCGAACTCTCTTACATCAATATTAGCCTGGTCTTCGGCATTGGCTGTGGGAGCAGGAATTGCTTTTACAATTCGATCATGTGCACGAACTTTCTTCGCACCATCAGCATTAGCTCTCCTCCCGCCTCTCAGCCTGCAAAGATGTAAGTCAGTTCAGGATGTATGCATCCACATAAGCACTTGTGAGAACATGTTTTGTATAGAGCAAACATGCTGAGGTAAAACAAATGATGAGTTGAAAATGAGTTCTTAATGTTTGATATGCAGCATTTGTATACATGGTAATCAAGACGACATCATTTGAGGAAAACTCCTCTCCCACTCCCATTCCCAAGTCAATCAGTTGACGCAGATACCCAAAAAACCAGTATGCACTGTTAATTCAAATTTAGGATAAATGACAAATTTAAAATCTTGAACGTCTTCTGAGGAAATAAGATCGAAATCTCAATAAATAAAGATGGACAAATGAAATTGAAAGATTCGATAACTAAAAAGGTAGAATCATGCGCATACCTTCTAGCTTCCTCATCCCGTAATTTAGCATCCATCTCCTTACTGGGAGGATAGTTAGGAAGACTAGAAGGCTCACAAGCATAGGGCATGGTTGTGAAAAACTACAAAACATAATGGAAACTAATGAATTATTGGAACTCGCCAAACAGATAAAGTTTCATTAAAAAAAACGCCACTGCACAATGCTTATTGCCAAAAGAAAATAAATAAATAAACTCACTTCACTTTTCAAAGCAGTTGTTGCCAATTTGCGTTCAGCAGGGTCAATTGCAAGAAGGGTCTCGATCAGTGTCAATGCTGATGGAGGGAAATCTTTGAATGTCTCTGCTATGCATCGCCTGTATGAATGCTGCGGCTTAAATATAGTTGCATGAGGCAGCTTTGACTTTTTCCAATATTCTTCTGAAGGAGACCCACAGAGCTTGAAGATCTTGTGCAACTGCTCCACCTGAATTCAAACAAGACCGGCTTTAAAGGCTATATAAGAACAGCAATGACAGGGTCTAAGGGGTAGGTAATTTTCGGGCACAACTCCAGCTCGTGGTAGTTGATTTATATATGAAGCTGAGTTCAAGAATTAAAATAGCGATCAAAGGTCTTGCCTGTTTGGCTGAGCGAAACAAGGGCCCTGAAAAGGAAAGAGCAGCCAGAATTCCAGCACACACGTGTTTGGTGAAAAAAAAAGAGGAAAGAAAAGAACCACTTTTCCTCAAACACAGATAAATTATTTCTGACAGCTAGAGGTGGTAAAGTAGTGCGGGGGAACAGAAACAGGACCCAGATTACATTAAGGGATAATTGGCAGGACCAAAAGTTGGAATTTATTCCAACCAGGGACCTCCGCAGTTATAATCCAGGATCCATTTATAACAGCAGAGGTCCTATACCCATAAAAGCCGTCAAAGCAGGTCAGTGTCGCATGTCACTACTCCACATAGGGCATATTTTGGTGCAGGTCTGTTTTTATCTCATTTATTTTACAGCATTTTATCTAAGCAAACATTATTTCATCCATCAAAATTGTTTTCTTTCTATGGTGAACCAAAAAACTATTTTCTACATTTAATTTCCCTTTGTTTCCTTAGTTTTCCATTTATTTCTGTTGGATCTGATTTTGTGTATTTTAGAGTCCCGCATTGGTTTCCTATCTATAAATAAAGGGTTTCACCTCTCATTGAGGTAAGGAATACATGGTATCAGAGGAGCTCCAACCCGAGCCCTCCCTCCATCCCATCTCTCTCCTCTCCATTTGTTGCCTGCCTCCATCCAGGCTGCCCACCACCTCCCTACGCCCAAGTCGGGCCCTACCGCACCCTGCCGCCCTCCTCCACACTCCAGCCCTAGCCGCCTCCCACTCTGAGCGCGCCCCTGTCGCACCTCCAAGGCACACCCCGCCGTCCCTGATGGCGTTGTCCTTCTCTGGCATCCGATTGTGGATGCACCCTCCCTGGCATCTCTTCTGACCCGACGTCCTCTTGCGTGTTCAAGTCGCACGGCGACTCCCAGCCAAAGGGCATCATTTTAGGCAACCACCCCCAAGCCCTGAGCAACGGCCTCCCTTCCGCGCGGCCCCTCCCTGCGCGACGGCTCTCCCTCAGCTTTCGGCCTGACGCGCCACCTCCCCTTTCGCACGCCCCTGCTGGATGAATCTGCAGCGCTCCTCCATCATTTCGTGTAGCCCCAACTACTCTCTGCATCCCTTCTGTAGCACTCCTCACCCTCCGCCTCCTGATGGACGAGTCTAGCGTTCCAAGTCACGGCCTCTCAGCGCCATTGCTCCCCTATGGCGTCTCTCTCTGACATCACGACGTCATCCGAACGCGCTCGTGGTTTCCTCCTACCTCTGCTCGCATTCGACTTCTCTTATGCTCTTCCTGCACGATCTAATGGTAATCCCGGATCCCTCGCTCAGCTTCCTCACCACCATCTGATATCCAATACAACATGAAACTATCTTTGGCATAGATCGCGCATATACATTCTCATCGGGCCGCTTCGCTGCCTGCCTCCTCTTCGGCCTCCGATTCTCAAACTAGTGGCCCTATCGCTTGTGACTCTCGTCGCCCGACTGCTTGGATGTTTGATTCTGGTGCTTTCGATCATCTCACGGGTGATGCAGGTATGCTTACTACCTATCATTTGTAAACTAGCACCACTGCAATTACTATTGGTGACAGATCCACAATCCATGTTGCAGGATTTGGCACTAGCTCCTTGACTCCTTATATTCGTCTGGCTTCAATGGCTCATGTTCCTCGCGATCTTTTTAATCTCCTCTCTATTAGTAAGCTCACAAAGGACTTGAACTGTGTTGCTATTTTTACATCATCTCGTATTGTTTTCCAGAAGCGATCAACGAATTGGGAACTTTGTAGAGGTCACCTTGATGTACATGTTTGATACCCTGTCATCTCTTGCTCATCCACCTCTACTCGTGCTCTAGAACTACATTTACGTCATGGAAATTGTTAAAGATCCACACCTGCAGTAGATGATAACAGGCAATTTGTATATAATATGATGAAAACCACACCTGCAGTAGATGATAACAGGCAATTTGTATATAATATGATGAAAACCAGTAGCAGAATTACAGGCGGAAGAAGAATAAGAATGGAAGGAGAAAAGTAAAAGGAGAATTACACGGGAGTTCCCCAGGAATTGCCGCCCAAGCCCAAGCCCAAGGTCGATATGTTACTACAACTCTCCCGCCCCCCAGTACCCCCTTCCCTTTTCCTCTTATAGCCATAAGGATCCTACAGTAGATGCCCCAGAATATTCTCATGGCCCCACAACATATTCCCCCTACCATATTCCTCTCTAACCACTCCTCAACTTCCCATGGCCCACACCTAGCTGCCCCCTTGAACAAAGACTTATTTTCCCCTTCTGGAAAGTGTCTTCCACGCTGGGTGACTGATCTTTATCACTCGCCACCCCTTGAGAGCAATCTTGTCCTCAAGACTGAAGGAATGAAACTGAACGAGGTTGGAAAAAACCACTTTCTGAAGCCAAATTGCTCATAGTTGGATGGTTGATCCTGTGAACGGCTGCAAGAGAAAACGAGAACCCAAGCACTAGGCCCCAATTCGAGGCAAAAATCCATCACCACATGGGACCACTATACGTGCCAGAGGCGGCACTCCGATATTTCTAGGATAAATCGAGATTGAAGATACTTTGGAGAAATCATCAGTTTCTAGTTCCAAAACAATAACATCGAGGTGTGAGTCAAACCATTGATTTGACTCATTGTCGAGACCATGAGGATGGGTCGCTTTCTACAGTTTTGTTTTTTCCTCCGAAGTTAAATTTAAAACCCGATGTCGAAGGCTTGGTTATTTCTGTAGCAGAAGCCCTACCAAATATGTCATAGACAATTTTCATCTTTTCTGAGAAAATCTCGAGGAAAGTATAATCCCCAGAATTCTGGTCTCTCAACCCCTTACCCTGGGGGTTGGACTGCTGGTTTAAAGCCTTGGTGGCTTTTATAAAATCCACCATTGAGGGGGTTAAATCCTGACTTTTTGTCAGCACACAACCTTTGGGTTCTTTTAAACCCTCTTTTTATTAATATTATGGGTATTTCCGAGTCCCACATCAGAATACTCCTTTGTACATTCCGCCTTCTCATTCTATAAAAGAAGGGCCCCACCTCACCTTGAAGGTAAGGTGGTTTCTCAACCTACATGGTATCAGAGGGAAATTAATCCCGAACCCTCCCTCTCCTGCGGACTCCCGGTTCTGTCCGGCCCCGCCTCTCTCTCCCCTACGGCTATCTCCTTCCCGGCGGCTACCCCCTTCCCAGCGGCCCTCCTTCCCCCTGCGGCCCTCCTTCCCAGTGGCCCTCGCTCAGCGGCGCTCTCGCCCTCGCACTCGGGTTCCATCCCGGCGGCCCTTCCTCCCAAAGGCAGCTCCCCGGCGTCCCGCTCCCTCTCACGCGTCCCGCTCGCGCTAGGGTTCCATCCCAGCGCCGCCGCTCCCGCGATGCCTCCCCGTCGCACCTCCCATCCCCCCCCCGTCGGTCCCGGCAACCACGGCTCCCGCGCCTCCCGCTGCTGCCCGCGACGCCTCCCGTCGCGCCCCTCGTCGCCCCTCACGGTCCCTCTGCGCGCTCATCCTGCAAGGCTCCACCGCCGCGCCTCCTCCTTTCTCCCGGCAACTCCTCCCAGGCGCGACCCTCCATCGCGGCTCCTCCCAGCCCCCTGCGCGCCCTCCCGGCCCGTCGCCGCTCCCTGGATCTTCCCTCCAGACGCACCGGCTCCATCCAAGCAGACCGGGCTCCTCCCGACTCTTCCAGCGCCCGGCGTGCTCTGCTTCCCGGCACGTCTCTCTGATTCCGGCACTACCCACCACTGCGTCTTCTCCAACTACACGACGCTTCCATGGCAGACTCCTCCCCTCTGCCGCAGATGATCACCGCTTCTACCCGCCTTGTGGATGACCGATTGGACTCCACAAATTTCTCCATCTGGCGGAAGACTGTGGTGATGTCCCTGACCGGGATGGACCTCGATCATCACCTTGAGGATCCTCCCCCGGCTTCGACTGACCCCAAATATCGTACCTGGAAGCTTGCTGACAGCAAGATCTTCGCCCTGCTGGTCAATTCCATGGAACGATCGGTCAAAGATGTCACCCGCACGGCGAATACCGTCAAAGAGCTCTGGGACTCCTTGAATATCATGTATTCCGAGACCAACAACCCGGCTCGAGTGTCGGATCTCCTTCAGCGATTGTCCCATGTTCGACAGCAGGATCAGACCCAGCGGGACCAACTCTGCATCTTCACTCTTCTCAGCGGCCTCGCTCCGGAGTTTGCCACCACGGCAACCGAGCTGCTCGCTAGCCCTTCGACGCTGGAGATCCCGCAGGTTTATCATCGGCTGAGCAAGGCCCGTCAAAGAGCTCTGGGACTCCTTGAATGTCATGTATTCCGAGACCAACAACCTGGCTCGGGTGTCCGATCTCCTTCAGCGATTGTCCCATGTTCGACAGCAGGACCAGTCCTTTACCGCCTACTACATGGAATGGAAAGGGTTTCGTGATGAATTGCAGGAGTTGTGGCACATTCCACAAACACCAGCAGAAGCTCAGACCCAGCAGGACCAACTCTGCATCTTCACTCTTCTCAGCGGCCTCGCTCCGGAGTTTGCCACCACAGCAACCGAGCTGCTTGCTAGCCCTTCAACGCTGGAGATCCCGCAGGTTTATCATCGGCTGAGCAAGGCCCAGCGGGCTCTTCCTCCTCCCGCCCCCATTATCGACCACTCAGCTCTCGTCGGTCATGGCGGTGGCCGCTCCTCGGGACCTCGTGGACGTGATCGTGTGGAAGGTCGTCCACGTCCCCTCTGTCAACATTGTGGCAAGGTTGGCCACTCGATTGACCGATGTTGGGTCCTGCATAGACGTCCATCTCAGTGCCAGCGGCAGGGACAAACAGCGGTCCAGGAAGCGCCGTCGGCAGTCGCCACTCTTCCTCATTCTCTGGACCTGTCTATGGCCGACATCCGGCTGACTCATGATCCTCGGGACTCTGCCGACCCCGGCCCATCCTCAGCTTCTCTGGCCCATTCTGCTCGTTCCGCTGCCTTTGTCGGTCGTCGCTCCCCTGTATGGATGCTGGACTCAGGTGCCTCCGACCACCTCATCGGTGATGCTGGTAGGTTGACCTCTTACTGCCCTTATGTCGGTTCCTCATCCATCATTGTCGTTGATGGCTCCACTATCCCCATTGCGGGCTTCGGTGCATGCTCTCTGACTCCGTCGATTCACCTACCCTCTGTGGCACATGTGCCCCGCAGTCCATTTAATCTTCTTTCCAACAGTAAGTTGACAAAAGATTATAACTGTGCTGCCATATTTACCTCATCTGGTGTTGTTTTTCAGGAGCAGACAACGAACCGAGAACTTGGTAGAGGTCGACTTCGGGACGGGGTCTACATGTTCGATGGACCGGCACCCATCGTTTGCTCGTCTACCCCTTCTCGAGCATTGGATCTTCATTCCCGGTTGGGACACCCGCCGGCATCCACCATTAATCAGCTTTTTCCAGAATTTAGTCGGATACTTTCTTTTCATTGCGAGTCATGTACTTTTGCAAAACATCACCGTACTACATACATTCCTCAGGTGGATACACGGGCCTCAAACCCTTTTGATCTGGTTCATTCAGATGTTTGGGGTCCTTGTACCATTTCGAGTCAGTTGGGATATAAATACTATATATCTTTCATCGATGATTATTCGCGAATGACTTGTCTTTACCTCCTTCGAGAACGCTCCGAAGTGTTTTCCACCTTCCAAACCTTTTACAATGAAATTCAGAACCAATTTTCCACATCTGTCAAATGTCTCCGCTCGGACAATGGGCGTGAGTATCTCTTCACTTCCTTTCAGCAGTTTCTCCAGACGAAAGGCATCTTTCATCAGACCTTCTGCCCTGATACACCCCAGCAGAATGGCGTGGCCGAGCGGAAACACAAACATATTCTGGAGACTGCTCGTGCCCTCCTCTTTCAGCGACAGGTGCCTCCGCATTTTTGGGGCGATGCCATTCTCACCGCCACCTACCTGATAAACCGTCTTCCTTCCTCTATCTTTTAGGGGGAGACTCCTTTTCGGACTCTGTTCTCCTCCCTCCCTCTTCACTCCCTTCCCATTCGCGTGTTTGGATGCCTCTGTTACGTTCGCGACACACGTCCAGGTCTCTCCAAACTCGCTCCCAAATCTCTCCGCTGCATCTTTCTAGGCTACTCCCGCACTCAGCGCGGATATCGCTGTTTCTCCCCCGACCTACGGCGGTATGTCATCTCGGCCGACGTTGCTTTTGTTGAGAGTTCTTCGTTCTCCCTTCCTTCTCCTCATCCTGACCCAACCATCGATGATTGTCTTCCTCTCATCATTCACCCTCCACCGATGTCAACCCCTGTTGACACCCATTTTGGTTGGGTCTACTCCCGACGTCCATCGACTGTATCCCCCGACCCGGCCAATGACACCGATGCTGTTGGATTGGTGTTGCCCGATCCGGTTGGGCCGAATGCTTGTGGCCCGCAACTATCGCGGGTCGAGCTCCGCGGTGAGCTCGTTGGGGGTTGCAGGGGGCAACGCGCCCCTGCTCCGGGGGTCCGGGGGCCGAAGGCCCCCGGCCCAATTTTTTCGGCACTGTAGCATCTCTGACCACTGTAGCGGAGCTGACCGACCGACACCGACATGCACTGTAGCGGTGCGGACTTCGGGGTCAACAGTACTGTAGCGCTTTTGACTTCCAGCCGGCAGACACTGTAGCACTTTTGACAAAGTGAGCCGCCGATCACTGTAGCAACGCGGACTACTATTCAGAACAGTAGACCGTCTTCTTCATATGTAGCCCATTTCGGGCTAGGGTTTGGTATGTTGGAAAATCCTCTGTAATTGCTCCCGAATCATAGTGAAAAACTGCCTCTCCCGTGGACGTAGGGATTTTTCCCGAACCACGTAAATCGTCGTGTTCTTTGTTGCTTTTCTTTCTTTCGTTTTCTCGTTTTTCTGTCGTTCTGTCTCCCGGTGATTCCGCAACAGATGCTCCCGCTTCGTCTGATGCTCCTGCTCCGCCACCCGAGGACTTGCCCATTGCCCTACGGAAAGGTACTCGCTCCTGCCAAAATACTCCTCTATTTGTATCTTCATACAGGGGTCTGTCCGCTCTGGAGATAGTTTCTATACCGCGCACAGTTGGTGATGCCAAATCTCACCCCGGGTGGCTAGCTGCAATGCGGGATGAATTGCAGGCTCTGGAGGAAAACCATACTTGGGATCTTGTACCCCTTCCAGCAGGTAAACAGGCAATGGGCAGCAAATGGATTTACACCGTCAGACTGAATCCCGATGGCACTCTCCATCGCCTCAAAGCCCGCCTTGTGGCCAAAGGCTTCGCACAGACTTACGGTATTGACTACTTTGATACCTTCTCACCGGATGCCAAGATGGCCTCTGTCCGATTATTCATCTCTCGCCGCCCATCATCATTGGCCTCTTCATCAATTGGATGTCAAGAATGCCTTCCTCCATGGCTTCCTTGAGGAAGAAATTTATCTGCAGCAGCCCCCCGGATTTTGTGCCTCCGGCGCTGAATCTCGAGTCTGCCGTCTTCGCCGCTCTCTTTACGGCCTCAAGCAGTCTCCCCGTGCTTGGTTCGGCCGCTTTAGCACGGTCGTCACCGATTTTGGGTTTTCTCGCAGTATGAAGGACCACACTGTCTTCTACAGGACGACCACCCATGGCTGCATCTTATTGGTCGTATATGTGGATGATATCATCATCACCGGCAGTGACTCTGTGGGTATCACCCATCTCAAGGCCCATCTTCACCAGCACTTCCACACTAAGGATCTCGGTCCTCTCACATACTTCCTAGGCATCGAGGTTTCCTATTCTTCGGACACCATCTCACTCTGCCAACGGAAGTATGCATTGGATATATTACAGGATGCTGGGCTGACTCAGGCTACTGCGGTCGACACTCCTCTAGAGTCCGGGGAACGGTCTCTTTATGCCTCCTCGGCACTGTATCCACATCCCGAGCGGTACCGTCAATTGGTGGGCAAACTCAATTATCTCACCATGACTCGACCCGACATTTCATGTGCGGTTGCCAAAGTGAGTCAATTTATGGAGCATCCGACCACCTCTCATTGGGATGCTGTCATCCGCATCGCCAAGTACATCAAGCGAGATCCTGCCCGTGGTCTTCGCTACTCCCAGCATCCTCATCAGCATATTGAGGCCTTTTGCGATGCTGATTATGCTGGTTGCCTTGCCACTCGAAAATCTACCTCTGGGTTTGCCATATTCTTGGCAGGCAACCTCATTTCTTGGCGCAACAAGAAACAGACGGTCGTCTCTCGCTCCAGTGCCGAGTCTGAGTATCATGCCATGGCCACCGTCACTACAGAGATCCTTTGGCTTCGACAACTCCTCCAGGAGCTTGGCTTTCCTCAGCAGACTTCGGCTCACATATGGTGTGATAGTCAGGCAGCCACTAAAATTGCTTCGAATCCCGTCTTCCATGAACGCACGAAGCATATTGAGGTGGATTGTCACTTTCTTCGCCACCACCTGGAGCATAATCATGTCAGCTTTAGCCATATTCCGACGACGGACCAGCTTGCTGACATCTTCACCAAAGGCCTCCTCGGTGCTCGCCTCACCTCGCTCAGTTCCAAGCCGGGGATCCACAGCATCTGACGCCCAGCTTGAGGAGGAGTCTGTCTTGGTCTTGTATTATGTCATCTTTATTTTTTGTGGAACTCGTTGTCCAAGCTGGGCATGTCCAGCTTGAGGGGGAGTGTTAAACCCTCTTTTTATTATTATTATGGGTATTTCCGAGTCCCACATCGGAATACTCCTTTGTACATTCCGCCTTCTCATTCTATAAAAGAAGGGCCCCACCTCACCTTGAAGGTAAGGGGGTTTCTCAACCTACAGGTTCTAATCTAGAATCTTTTAAGCCCATCTCGTTGAACATCCCAATTTTAGAAGCTAAACCGGTTACTATCGGCTTGGATGAGGTGGTGTAATCCCCGTGATGTCTGACTTTCTTTCATGGGGACATAAAGAAACCTCAAGGCAATAATTTCCTTTTTTCCGTTGCCTTAACTTGTGCAGTATAACTCAGTGGATTTGATATCTTCATCTTGTTTGCTTGTATTGTGAAAATAGTCCTCCTGAGCAGGTCCAGGCAGCCCTTCAAAGTTTTTTCCCTTGATTTTTCGAAATATGCTTTTAAACCATCTGAGGATTCTTTGGCATATCTCTTCCTCCTAGATTCAACTTTCATCCACCCCCATCCTCTTTGGAGTCCATTTTATTTCCTATAGAATTGATCATGCAATTAAACTGGTTTAAAATAGGAATAGCTACAACATGGTCCACTGCCCCGCTCTCCCTGTAGGTGTTTGCCCGCACATGCAAATCTCAACTCTAACCTGTGGAGACTTCAAGGAATGCGCATCAATGTCAAAATGTTGCACACTGGTCGAACCAAGCTCCAAGCTCGCCGAAGTCCAAGCCTCAATATTGTTACGGAATCGTCGGGAGGTGCAATGATAGAAACGAGAAACGAAAGAAGAATGCAGAAAGAAAATAGACATTGGACACACAAATTTACGTGGTTCGGGAATAACCCTACGTCCACGGAGGCAGAAAATTCACTAATTCAGCAGCACAAAATACAGAGTTTTCTCAGTAGTAACCCTAGCCTGAAAATCGGCTATAAAATGGAAAAGACGATCATTGTTTCGAAAAGTAAGTTCGCGTCGCTACAGTGAACGGTGGCCACCTTTGTGTTAGATTGGTGTTGCCCGATCCGGGTGGGCCGAATGCTTGTGGCCCGTAACTGTTGCGGGTCGAGCTCTGCGGTGAGCTCGTTGGGGGTTGCAGGGGGCAACGCGCCCCTGCTCCGGGGGTCCGGGGGACGAAGGTCCGCGGCCCAAATTTTTTCGGCACTGTAGCATCTCTGACTACTGTAGCGAAGCTGACCGACCGACACCGACAGACACTGTAGCAGTGCGGACTTCGGAGTCAACTTCACTGTAGCACTTTTGACTTCCAGCCGACAGCCACTGTAGCGCTTTTTGACAAAGTCGGCCGCCATTCACTGTAGCGACGCGGACTTATCTTTTCGGAACAATGATCGTCTTCTTCATTTTATAGCTCATTTTCGAGCTAGGGTTACTACTGAAAAACCTCTGTAATTTGTTGCTCCCGAATAGTGAAATTCTGCCTCTCCCGTGGACGTAGGGATTATTCCCGAACCATGTAAATCGTTGTGTCCTTATTGCTTTCTTTCTTTCGTTTTTTCTCGTTTCTGTCGTTGTGTCTCCCGACGATTCCGCAACACTTTGTCAAAAGTGCTACAGTGGCTGCCGGCTGGAAGTCAAAAGTGCTACAGGACTGTTGACTCTGAAGTCCGCGCTGCTACAGTGTCTGTCGGTGTAGTTGGTCAGCTCCGCTACAATGGTCAGAGATGCTACAGTGCTGACATCGCCTCCAAGGTCAGCATCAACATACCCCTGCAATGAATTTCCTTTACCAAAGCACAGAGATACCTCCTTGCTGCCCTTCAAATAACTCAGTATCCACTTCACAGCTTCCCAATGTTGCTTTCCAGGGTTAGCCATGTGTACCTGCTCACAACTCTCACTGCATGAGCGATGTCAGGTCGAGTACAGACCATTGCATATATCAGGCTTCCTACAGCTGATGCATATGGAACCTTTGTCATGTACTTCACCTCTTCTGTCGTCTTCGGTGATTGCTCCTTTGATAGTTTGAAATGGCTCGCCAGGGGAATAGAGACTGTCTTTGCTTCCATCATATTGAATCTTCTCAAGACCTTCCCAATGTAATCAGCCTGTGACAACATTAATGTTCCAGCTGTGTTGTCTCTCTTGATCTTCATCCCCAAAATCTTGTCAGCTTCTCCAAGATCTTTCATTTCAAACTCCTTAGCCAACTGCCCTTTCAGCTCATTAATCCTCTGCATACATGATCCTGCAATAAGCATGTCATCCACATACAGATGTATTCATCACCAAAGGACTTGATGTAGCAACATTGATTCATGCCACATCGTTTATATTCATTTTTAGACATAAATGAATCAAACTTCTTGTTCCACTGCCTCGGTGCCTGCTTCAATCCATATAAGCTCTTCTAGAGTTTGCACACCAAGTCTTCCTTCCCAGACTCTACATATCCCTCGGGCTGCTGCATGTAGATATCCTCCTCCAAATCTCCATGAAGGAAAGCAGTCTTGACATCAAGTTGCTCAAGGTGCAAGTCCTCTGACGCCACAATGCTGAGAACCACCCGGATGGTGGTAAGCTTCACTACTGGTGAGAATATTTCCGTGAAATCCACTCCCTCCTTCTGTTGGAAGCCTTTTACCACCAGCCTTACCTTGAACCTCCTCTTGTCATCATGTTCTACCTTCACCCGGTAGACCCACTTGTTCTGCAATGCTTTCTTTCCTGTTGACAAAGGTGTTAGCTCCCAAGTGTTGTTGTCGTGCAATGAGGAAATCTCCTCTTTCATAGTCAGCTCCCACTTGCTCGACTCCTTCCGTTGCATTGCCTCTTCAAAGCATTCTAGTTCTCCACCGTCAGTCAATAATAGATAATGCAGAGATGGTGAATACCTCTGCACAGGCCTTCTCACCCTTGATGATCTCCTCAACTCCACTGGAGTAGTAGGTTCCACTGGTTCAGATCTCTCAAGCTCAGATCTACTTGCTCTTTGCACTCTGATTCAATGTTCCCATTTTCATCTTCAGCTACATGACGACCTTTGTACGTGACACCTTCATTGAATACCACGTTCTGGCTCCTGATGACCATCTTCTTGTGATCATCACAAAAGTGATAACCAAACTCATCAACACCATAGCCAATAAAGAAACATGGTTTGGACTTAGCATCAAGCTTGTCCCTTGAGTTAGCATCAATGTGTACATAAGCTAAACTGCCAAAGACTCTTAAATGTGAAAGTTTTACCTCATTACCAGACCAGAGCTCCTCGGGTAGACATTCTCCCATTGGCACAAATGGACTCATATTGATCAGATACGCTGCCATGTTCACTGCATCAGCCCAGAAGGTTTTGGGCAACCCTGAGTGTAACCTCATACTTCTGGCACGTTCATTCAACGTCCTATTCATCCTCCCTGCCACACCATTCTGTTGTGGTGTTCCTGGGATAGTCTTCTCCCGCTGAATTCCATTATCAGAACAGAATTTTATGAATTCCTGACTGCTATACTCTCCACCGTTGTCAGACCTCAAGCATTTCAGCTTAGCTCCTGACTCATTCTCCACCATGGTCTTCCACTTCTAAAACATTTTAAACACATCAGATTTACTTTTTAGAAAGTAAACTCATACCTTCCTTGTTGAATCATCGATGAATGTTACGTAGTATTGTGACCCTCCAAGGGAATGTACTGGTGCAGGCCCCCAAACATCTGTATGCACCAGGTGCAGCTTCCCAACCTTCGGTGTCCTGCCTCCTTTTGCAAAAGACACCTTCTTCGGCTTTTCGAAGATACAATCTTCACATAGGCCAACATCCACTAACTTCAGCTCTGGTAGCAACCCTTTTGTTGTCAGCACCTTCATCCCCTTCTCACTCATTTGGCCTAACCTGTTGTGCCACAGTTGTGAATCTCCTACAGTTTTGAGTAATGCAGCCATGTCCATACAAGTTTCTATCATGTTGTATAGGGTACCATTCTTTACTCCACGAGCTATGACCATGGCTCCTTTGGTGATCTTTCATGCACCACCAGTGAACGTGGTACTCAACCTTGCATCATCAAGCTGTCCCACAGAAATGAGATTTCTTCTTAAATCAGGGATGTACCTCACGTTTTCCAGAACCAACAAGCTCCCACTGTTGGTCTTGATTCGTGCATTGCCTTTTCCCATAATCTGCAAAGGCTCATCATCAGCAAGATGTACCTTGCCGAAATTTCCAGAAATGTAATTTTCCAGAAATCCCTTCTCCGATGTAGAATGGAAAGACGCCCCAGAGTCTAAAATCCAAGACTCCATTGGGTTGTTCACGCTCAACAACAGCACATCATCAGTTCCTTCAACCGTCGTGTTTGCTCCACTGATTTCAGGTCCCTTCCGTTTTTCTCTGCACTCCTTTTTGACATGTCGTTTCTTCTCGCATGTCCAGCAGGTAGGACCAGCCCCCTTTGCCTTGTCTCGGCTTTTCCCTCTTGACCTTGATCGCCCTCTACGAATGTCTCGTTGTGGGTATCTTCCTCTTCCTTCGACGTTTAGAGCAGAACCAGAGAATCTGCCTGATTCTCTTCTTCGAACATCCTCACTAAGGATTAGGTCCCATATATCTTTCAGAACCAGTTTGGTATTCCCCGAGGTACTGCTCACAGCTGTTACAGTTGCTTCCCAACTGTCAGGTAAAGAGGACAGTAGGACCAGTGCACATACCTCGTCACCAAGATCAATCTTCACCGATGTCAGCTGACTGATGATGGTGTTGAATTCGTTGATGTGGTCTGCAACGATTCTCCCTTCTTCCATTTTCAGGTTGAACAATCGGCGCATCAAGTGCACCTTGTTTGTCACAGAAGGCTTCTCGTACATATTCGCGAGAGCTTTCATCAGGTCCACCGTCGTCTTCTCCTCTCTAATGTTGAACGCCACGTTTTTGGCCAACGTCAGGCACACAACACCCAGAACCTGTCGATCCAACAGCTCCCACTCCGACTGCTCCATGTCCGTTGGCTTCAGTCCCAGAAGCGGCAAGTGCATCTTTTTTTGATAAAGATAGTCCTCGATTTGCATCCTCCAGAAACTGAAATCAGTTCCATCAAAGCGATCGATCTTCACTTTGCCTTCATCCAAAACCATCGTTGGAGAATTCTGAACTCACCCTCTGATACCAGTTGTTACGAAATCATCAGGAGGCGCAAACAAGAAACGAAAGAAGAATGCAGAAAGAAAATAGACACGGGGCACACAAATTTACGTGGTTCGGGAATAACCCTACGTCCACGGAGAGGAAAAAAATTCACTAATTCAAGAGCACAAAATACAGAGTTTTCTCAGTAGTAACCCTAACCCGAAAATGGGCTATAAAATGGAGAACACGATCACTGTTCCGAAAAGTAAGTTCGCGTCGCAACAGTGAACGGTGGCCACCTTTGTCAAAAGTGCTACAATGGCTGCCAGCTGGAAGTCAAAAGTGCTACAGGACTGTTGACTCCGAAGTCCGCACTGCTACAGTGCCTGTCGATGTCGGTTGGTCCGCTCCGCTACAGTGGTCAGAGATGCTACAGTTGCGGGCCACAAGCATTCGGCCCAACTGGATCAGGCAACACTAATCCAACAAATATCTCGTGGTTGCAGCTTCCGCCTTCGGGAAATTGGAATTGCTTGAAAAGATTGCACCACTTGAAGCAGAGCACACCGTTAAGGCAACTACCACTCCCTCGGATGGCATCTCATTAATAGTATTCACTTTCGTTGTCGGTGTAAGAACAACTTCCATCCATGATTTCCTATCGTTTTCAGAGGCATGATCAAAGACCAAAGGGAAATTAGGATTAGACCCACCAGCCACTTGAATCGGGCCCTTCAACATGTGGGCATTTCAGGATTTTGGAGCCCTCTTGAACCAGACCCTCTAAACGACCCCCTAGTGGAGCATCAGCATCAACCACTATTGAACATTCTTCAAGAAGGTTTTATGCATCTAGTTTCCTGCAGCAATTATGTGAAACATGGCCTTGACAAAGACAATTAACGCAGTAACCAATATGAGGTTCATATATGATGGGTTGCCTATACCGAAGCTCTCCGGAGATGACAATCCATATGAAATCAGGTAAGAATTTGGAAATATCAACCTCGATGCAAATGCGAGAGACTATCGGCTGCTGAAGAGACCGGGTGCGTGAATCAGAACAGAGAAAATGGCCCAATGAATTACTTAAGGGCTTTAAAATCGATGGATTCTGGAACGGTAATAGAAGCTGGAGAAACCGAACCCAGACAGCGTGTGTCGAAGGATCTTTGTGCAAAGAGAAATCAAACAACCACCTCGACAGGATGAAACGTATCGACTAGGATACTCGAGACACTCGAGACCATGCCAAAGCAAAATCATTTTCATTTGAAAGTTGAATGAGCATGTGTTTAGGATCCAGAAGACCTATCATTGCTCGGTTTTTCAAACCCCAATCTGAGTTGACAAGTCGATCGAGAAGCAGCGCGGAAGGCCGGCGACGCTCAAACCCAGCAACCAAAGAGAGACCAAAAAGAATTGAAGCTTCATCAAATTCGATTGGGGAAATTTCTACAGTAGGTTGTCCCTCTATCGGAAAGCAAGTTCAACGCTTGATTGTAATTCTAGGAAATTCAAAGAACTCTGGGCAATCTAGTTGCCCCTCCCTAGCGCAATGGACGGATTATCCATAGAGGAGTCCCGAGCTCAGGAACCAGCATCCTGTTGACGTTGACCAACACTAGCCACCGGCCCAAACATTCCTTCCCTGTCGTTGCGCACCCCTGCATAGAAATCAAGACCAGCAGTGCACGCCTCATTTGTCCGCAATCCAACATTGCGAGTTAGTGTGTTCCTTTGTAATGAAATAAAGTCAGCAGCACCCACGTCTGAGGATCGTAGTCCAGCAGTGTGCGCCTCCTTAGAAGTGATTCGGCGGGAGATCGAACCAATTGTTAAAGATTCACACCAACAGTAGACGATAACAAGCAATTTGTATATGATATAATGAAAACCAGTAGCAGAATTATAGGCGGAAGAAGAACGGAAGGAGAAAAAGAGGAGAATTACACGGGAGTTCCCCAGGAACTGTCGCCCAAGCCCAAGGTCGATATGTTACTACAACTCTCCTGCCCCAGTACCCCCTTCCTCTTATAGCCATAAGGATCCTACAGCGGATGCCCCAAAATATTCTCATGGCCCCACAGCATATTCCCCCCTAGCATATTCCTCTCTAACCATTTCTCAACTTCCCATGGTCCACAGCCAGCTGCCCCCTTGCACAAAGACTTATATGCCCCTTCTGGAAAGTGTCTTCCACGCTGGATGACTGATCTCTATCAATCATCCACCAGCTTTAGTCTTGCATCAAATTTTCCCTCATTCTAGTCTGCACCTTTCTTTCCATTGTGAATCCTATAAGTTTGCTAAACATCATCGGGTGTCTTATGTTCCTCGTTTGGTGACGTGTGCGTCTAACCAATTTGACTTAATCCATTCTGAGGTGTGTGGTATTTTCAAAACATTTTACCATGAAATCCACACTTAGTTCTCCACGCCTATTAAATGTCTCTACTCGGACAATGGACAAGAATATTTATCTTCTTCCCTTCAGCAGTTTCTCAAGGATCACGATGTCCATCAAACATCCTTCCTCGATAACCCTTAGCGGAATGGTGTGGCCGAGGATAAATCTCACTCGGGTTGGCTTCAAGCAATGCAGGATGAACAACAAGCATTGGATGGCAATCACACCTGCGATTTGGTCCCCCTTCCGACAGGAAAACAAGTTAGCATCAAATGGATTTATACAATCCGTCTCAATGTTGACGGTACTCTTCAACGCCTTAAAGCACGCTTGGTGGCCAAAGGTTTTGCTCGGACATATATTGTTTATTATTTCGACACCCTTTCTCTGATTGCTAAAACGGCCTTTATTCGATTATCTCTCTTGTGGTTGTTTATCATTGGTCTCTTCATCAACTTAATGTCAAGAATGCATTCCTGCATGGTTTTCTTGGCGAGGAAATTTATCTACAACAACCACTTGGCTTCATTGCCTCAGGGGCGGGTTCTCATATCTATCGGCTTCGTCAGTCCCTTTATGGGCTCAAACAGTCTTCTCATGCTTGGTTTAGCCGCTTTTGCATTGTCATCACTACGTTTGGTATATCTCAAAGTATGAAGGATCACACTATTTTTTATCGACAAACGTCTTCTGCATCATGTTGATTATATACATTGATGATATCATTATTACTAGTAGCAACACTCGTGGCATAATCCATCTCAAAGCTTATCTTTAAACCAGTTTCATACCAAAGACTTGGGTCCTTTGAAATATTTTCTTAGCGTCTTTATTTCACAAATATGCATTGGATATTTTACAAGATATTGGCTTGTCTGAGGCCACTATCGTCGACACTCCTCTTGAACCAGGGGAAAGGTCCCTTCATGATACCACTAACCTATATTCTCATCCGACGAAATCCCAAAGGGACGTTCTTCACATTGTCAAATACATTAAGAATAACCTTGTCTGTGGTCTTCGGTATTTACATCACAATCATCTGAATGTTGAAACCTTCTGTAATGCTGACTACGTTGGTTGTTTATCTACCCAGAAGTCTACTTCTGAGTTTGCGGTTTTTCTGACTGGTAACTTAATTTCCTAGCGAAGCAAGAAACAAATCACCATCTCCAGATCCAGTGTTGAATCTGAATACCGTGCAATGGCCACTTTCTACCGAAATTCTTTGGCTTTATCACCTACTTCATGAAATTGGTTCGCCCCAGACTCCTGATCATATTTGGTGTGATAATCAAGCGGCCACAAAGACTGCAACTAATCCAGTATTCCATGAACGCACAAAGCATGTTGAAATTGATTGTCACTTCCTTCGCCATCACCTTTAGCTACATTCCAACTGATCATCAGTTTTCCGACATTTTCACCAAAGGCTTGTCGGGAGCTCGATTGGATTCTATATACACCAAGCTGGGCATACACAGCATCAACAACCTAGCTTGAGGGGAAGTATGTTCGGTCTTTGTGATGTTTTCTCTGTATTTTGTTTGTGGGACTCTTATTCCAAGTGATACATGTTCTAGCTTGAAGGGGAGTGCTGGACCCCATTTAGTGTATTTTAGAGTTCCACATTGGTTTCCTCTATCTTGTATTCCTTTACCTCTATCTATAAATAAAGGGTTCCACCTCTCATTGAGTTAAGAATTACAATTTTACAGTCATTTCCATGGCTTTCCTATACCAGGCCGCTAGGGATTTTCCAAGGTGTTATTTTTAGTGTTGAATAAGTTAAATATGTTTTCTTCTTCAACTCAGAAAATTCTCAACTTCTCATTGAGTATAATATATTTCTTTTGAGAGTTGAACAATGGGTAGAGTATTTTAAGCCAATAAATGAGTGTTAAATCAAAATAAATCAAACTCAAGGACTAGATGTGAGCTTGAGTTTGAGTATATACTTTGAGGTTAAAATTGAGAGACAAACAAGTCTAATGAGTTCAAAATGGTCCAATTTGAAATTCAAGTTAAGTCCAAGCTCCAAAATTATTATTTGTTTGAATTTGAGTTCGAGTTGAGTATCAAACACCAATTTTTCTAAGTCGAGTAGATTGGTGCTTGGCTTGACTTGTTTACACCCCTAATCCTATAACATACGGGATGGTCAAAGGTACATCTAACATGGTATAAATTGATGGGTTTCGGAGGGATGAAACTCATCCTAAACGCAGCGGAAGACAAAACCAAAACCCAAAAACAACTAAGATCTATCTATACGTTTGGATTGAATAATAAAACCGAGAAAGGAACAGTGTGCCTTGCATCGGTTGATCCAAGGTCATCCACAGGAGCTTGATATAGATCATTGAGGAGCAACCAATGAGTTCCTCCCTCCTAGTGTATCCACGGATTGTGGGAATCTCCTGACGCTCAGGAAGGACCTCCCTCCTATCCACAATCTGCTAGAACCTTCAAATTGAAAGGGGGGATGAGAGTTAGAGTTTCAGCCAAGGAGTTTCACAATGTCGCAAGAATCGAATGAGGATCAAACCACCTTTATATAAGTCTCGAGGACTCAAACGGACGGCCTACATTGAATGATTGTTTTCACAAAACGCGCCAGCGTTTCAACTCATGAAATATTTGGCTTTGATCCTCGTATCCATTGTTTAACATTTAAACAATCATATTAAACTTTCAAACTCCTCTAATCATCATCGTATGAGGATAAAGTTCATTATTATAGCTTAGTGTAGGAGATTATAGCTAAACCGCATGTTATCGCATAACGTGATTATTCCCATGGAAAGCACCGTGACATAGTGACCTTCACTATGTCATCATCCTAACGAGCATAAACCACAGCATAGTCTAAACTACCATGTCGTGGCGATGTTTTTAGTGCACCATTTCAACAATATCCCGCTTGCACTAAAAGAGTCATAGACTCTGTTCATATTTACCTTATGTCACATCATATGTAACAACTTGTGAAACTATAGTCAAAACTCTTTGGATATCTTCCAAAACTCCTTTTGGAGAAGCTATCATACATTTTCACCATATGTTACATCATATGTAACATCTTGTGAAAATTCATCCAAAACTTCTTTCAAATATCTCCCAAAACACATTTGGGGTAGCTCTCAAAGAATCGTAAACTTGATCCTCAATCGCACAACCACAGTGTGACCCTACGGGCTTTTGTAGCATTGACAATAATTATGAATTCTCGATTTCATAATTGTAAGCAAAGAGTGGTCTTTAACTAAGTGTCAAAGCTACTAAAGCTACAAAGGGGTATGGTGTGATCACTATCAAACACATGTATTTCTATACTTGTGTCCATGAACTGTATCATATAAAAGTATGCATAATCATATAATCTCATTTTCCAAGCCATCAAGTGACCACGAAATACAGAGTATGTCAATCTCGTATAGCCAACTCATACGTTCTCGATTCTCCGAGTATAGACTGGCCACGTAGATGAATACATCACATGTCATTCATCTAAGCGGATAAGCACATCACATGTCCCCCGTTCAGTTAGATAATAAAGACCACATCGAACTACAAGTCTGATGTCATACACGTGATACGAGAGGGCAAATCTTATCTTGGTTAAGCCTCAAACGTCATTCATCTAAGCGGGTAAGCACATCACATGTCCCTCGTTCAGTGAGATAAGCACATCACGTGCACCTTATCTAGGTATAAGCACATCACATGTCCCTCGTTCAGTTAAATAAGCACATCACATACACCTTATCTAGGTAGAGGCATACACTTCTTTAGTTTATCTCAATTAAAGGCCCAAACGTCATACACGTGATACGAGAGGGCAAATCTTATCTTGGTTAAGCCTCAAATGACGACATAATCAGCAACATACCCACCCACCCTTTAATTGGTGAAGTCAGAAGACTTGTGTAAGAAAGGTATCGAAGTATGAAAGTTCTCATGTTAAGTACCTTAGCAACCTCAATTACGGGGATTCAATATAAAACATGCACCCCTTAGCATACCAAAGACATAAGTGTATGACACTTCATGTGGTATATTTGTCGAGTCATCCAACATACAAAACTCTTTTTACGCCTCATGAGCATATTTTAACTCTATATGAAATCTTATTCACACTGACCTCAACATTTCATCACAACCTATAATATTCCATAACAAATATTGATTAGGAATAATTCAAAGTCGTACTTTGAGAAGTCAATTATCATTTCACTTCACGCCATATATGTAACAAATGTGAAAAAATGATAAAGTGAAGACTGTCTTTTGTATAACATGATACATTTTATATCCTTTTTGGAGTTTGTATCCCACATCAGACTTGTGGTCCGATGTGGTCTTTATTATTCATTATAAAATAACCTCAAGCCTCCTTTAGATAAAAAACCTTCGAGATTGGGTATCCACTCTTTTACTTTTACATGGTATCAGAGGGAGTTATCTAACCCGAGCCCTTCCTCTTTTTTTTCCTCTTGTCTAGGGTTTCCCGTGTTTTCTTTTCACCATGAGGGGGTGGCGGCCTCCATGGCCAGGGGAGCCCTGATTCGTCGTCGCCCCCCCTTGTCAGCTTTCCTCCGTCTCAGCGACTCCCTCCCTCCCTGTGCGCGACAGTTCACTCCCCGACGACCTGGCGGCAATTCTTTGTGCGACCACCGACAGCGCCGCCTCTGCAATCCTGCACGCGACGGCCCCTGAAGAGACTGAATCCATCTCGTCGCCCTCTCGGCGTCTCCCTCTCGAGCGGCCTCCGCTCTAAGTGGCGCCCTCCTCCCGTAGCGAGTGCGAACTCCGCCCCGTCGTCGGCCTTTCCACTGGGCCCTGTCCTGTCGGCCCCTCCCATCAACCCCGCCTCTTCTCGCGACGAATCCATTCTCCCGCGGACGTCTTTGTTCGTCCAACTGCCCCATCTGACGGATTTGTCCTCTTCGCGCGACGGCCCTCCCTGCGGCCTTCCTCCGCGAGTGCACCCCCCCTCCTTCCCGACGGTGTCGTGGACCACCCCCCCCCCCTCTCCCTTGGTTTTCTAGCAGTCGCGGCCCCCTTTCCAGCATTTTTTTCCCTCTGCGCCAGCGCCACTCGCCAAGTCTCTTGTCAGCTTCCCCAGATCTGGCGACCCGCGATCACTTCCTGTCGGCTTCCCCGTCACCTAGTCGGTCGTCCGCCTCTCCCGTTGTCGGCCTGCACGAGTCGCGGCCTCCTCCTCTGCGTGCGACAGACCAGACGACCTCCCCTCTTCCAGATTTGGCCCGATCCTCCCGAATCTTGTCGTTGGCCTCTCCTCGCACCGGCTCTTCTCCCCACCCATTCCCGTGCGCCGTAACTGCATCTGTCGGACAGTCCTCCACTCGACGGCGCCTCCTACGGAGCGTTCCCTTTTCGGGATGCCTCCACCGCCCATGTCGGCCTCCTCCTGCGGCAGCCACCGCCTCCATGTCGGCCTCCTCCTGCGGTTTCTCGACGCTCTGACGACCGACCCGCTCGTGCGGTTTTCCCTGCAACTCTGACAATCGGCCCGCCCGTGCGGCTTTCCTAGCACTCGGTCGACCGGCACCGCCAGTGCGGCTTTCCTGGCGCTCGGTCGACCGGCACCGCCAATGCAGCTTTCCCGACACACTGTCGACTGGCACCACTTGAGTGGCTTGGCAAATCTTTTTCAGCATCATCATCCATCTTCTTGAAGGGAAACAGTAGTCATGGCGGTTTATCTTTTCTTTGTTTTGTCTTGTTTTTTTAATCAAACTGGATATGTCCAGCTTGAGGGGGAGTGTTTGCAGCGTTTGTTGATTGCTTTGGTTTTTTTTATGTGTTCAAGCTAGGTACACCTAGCTTGAGGGGGAGTGTTGGAGTCTGCATCCCACATCATACTTGTGGTCCGATGTGGTCTTTATTATTTATTATAAAAAAAAAACTCAAGACCTCCTTTAGAGAGTACCTTGGGTATTCAGTCTCACCTCTCTTTTATAATTCTACATTCTTAAAACACTTTGAGAATACTAACAAAACCATACATAAGTATCCGTCTAATCATATCCCATATGATAAACCGCTAGAGAGGCCCTATGTTTGTTGCACATAGAACTCTTTACATTTGAGATCATTTGGTAAATAATGTAACTCTTTACATTTGAAGTGCCCAAATGGATTGTGATGAAAAAGTTGTATTTATTGTATTTGTTGTTGTTGGAGTCTGCATCCCACATCGGACTTGAGGTCCGGTGTGGTCTTTAATATTTGTTATAAAAGCACCCCAAGGACTCCTTTAGAGAGCACACCTTGGGGGTTCGGGTCTCTCCTTTTTCCCATTCTACATGGTATCGGAGGGAAATTAATCTTGAACCCTCCTCCTCCCATTTTATTTCTCCCACTATCTAGGGTTTCTCATTAATTGTTCCCCTATGGGGGGCGGCGGCCACTCATGTAGGGCTACGTTTTTTTTTCTTCTACCGCCGCCCCTCCGGGCTCGATTCCCAGGCGGCCTCTGGCGGATCCCTCCCTGCCCGGACCCTGCCCCTCCGGCGGATCTTCCCCCTACCGGCATCTCCCCGCCCGCTGCGCGCGACGGCCTCGCCCTAGTCTGCGCCTCCAGATCCCATCGCGGCGGAACCTCTCCCTCCCGGTGATCTCCTGCCGGAGCCTGCCTCCCCGGCACCCCTTCCCGCTACGCGCGCGCCGGCCCCTTCATCTCGTCGCGATCCTGACGGCCACTCCCTCCCGGTGATCTCCTCTTCCCTCACGCGACACTTCCACCCGCGACCCCTCCGACATCCAGATCCCGGCTCCCTCCGGCACCTCTGCCGTCGTGCTCGCCCGCGCCTCTCCGGCGCGCGCTCCTCCTGCGCCCGAGCCTTCCCTGGTGCGCCTTCCCAGATCCGACGCGGCTCACACGCAACGGTCGTCGTTCCTCTGCTCCCGACCCAGGCGCGCGTCGGCCCCCAGCGGCTTCCCGATCCGGCCCCGCCTCCTCTGCGGGTTCCCGGCCGACCTCCAAGACGCGTCCCGTCCCGCTTCCGACGTGGCTCTCGGCCTCCGCCCACGCAGCCCCTCCCCGATTACAACTCCCATCGCGGCCCTCTCCAGCGGCGCTCTCGCCTACGACGCCCAGCCCGGACTCCCGCCTACAGCTCCCGGCGCCCTACTCCTCCCGGCAACATCCATCCACACCGGCCTCCTTGAGCGGCCCCTGCTGCCTTCCCCAGTGGCCCTCCGGCATCCAGCCCTGTCGGCTCCTCCAGCAGCCGGCCTCCATCCCTATCGGCTCCTCCAGCAGCCGGCCTCCACCCCTGTCGGTCTCCCGAGCCGTCTCTGCGAAGCTGCTCCCTTGCGTCGGCCTCCTGTGACAACGCTGCCTCCTCACCGGCCCCTCCTGCGGAGTCCCCGCCTCCTGTCGCCGGCATCTCCTGCCGTCTCCCGGCAGCGGCCTCCCTGTCTTCCGGCACACCTTGGCGCTTCCTCCACCGTGGCGCAGCACTTCAGCCGCCTGAGAACCGGGCCCTTTGGCGCCGCCATCTCCCACAACAATTCTGCGGAATCCCCGCCTCCTGTCGTCGGCCCCACAAGTGCGGATTTCCCGGTGCTAGTGTGGATTTCCCGGCGTTTCATCGACCGGCCCCACTAGTGCGGCATTCCTGGCGCTCCGTCAACCGGTCGGTCTGAGTGGTTTCTTCTGCTGCGCCCGCGACATCATCCATCCATCATCGTGAGGGGGAGCATCAGTCTTGCAATTTTTCCTTTATTTTATTTCGTCTTGTTTTGTCATCAAGCTGGGTTTGTCCAGCTTGAGGGGAAGTGTTTGCAGTCTGTTATTGTTTTGTCTTCATTTGTTTGGCTTGTTTTTTCTTTATGTGTCCAAGCTAGGTTCACCTAGCTTGAGGGGGAGTGTTGGAGTCTGCATCCCACATCGGACTTGAGGTCCGGTGTGGTCTTTACTATTTGTTATAAAAGCACCCCAAGGGCTCCTTTAGAGAGCACACCTTGGGGGTTCGGGTCTCTCCTTTTTCCCATTCTACAATTGTCAATATGTCAATGAAGAGTAAAGTCAATATGTGGAGAAGTTAGGTGACGATGAAGAGCCCGATGAATGAAGTACAAGATATGAGATACAATTGAAGTTCCTATGAGTTATATGTATTGTTTTCTATCATTGAGTATTGGAGATCCATTCATATGTTGGTAATGATGGTGGAGGTTGAGATATTACCCTTGACAAAGGGCAAGTTTCCTGTTGCTTGGAGTTCTTGGATAAACATATTAATGAAATCATCAGAACGCATCCGATGATTGTAGTGCTGAGCTTTTAATGGATTCATGACAAGTGTTGATGGTTGTTGAGAGGCTGGTCTACTACATGTTTGTAGATGGTGAATTCTCCTTACCTCAATGTGAGTCGGAGATATTCTTTTATAAATGAGTAAAATAAATTACAAGGCGGGATATTCCGATGTGGGACTCGGAAATACCCATTATACTAAAATGGGGTCCAACACTCCCCCTCAAGTTGAACATGTCCAACTTGGACTGAGAGTCCCACAAAAAGAAAAGACGACATCGAACAAGGCCATACATACTCACCCTCAAGCTGGGTTGTGGAGGCTGTGAATACCCAGCTTGGTAATGAGAGAGTCCAGGCGAGCTCCTAAGAGGCCTTTTGTGAAGATGTCGGCAAGCTGATCCACCGTCGGAATATGACCAAAACTGATATGGTTCTGCTCAAGATGGTGGCGAAGAAAGTGGCAACCCACCTCGATATGCTTCGTTCGTTCATGGAAGACGGGATTCGATGCAATCTTCGTGGTTGTCTGATTGTCACACCAGATATGAGCAAATGTCTGCGGTGGGAAACCAAACTCATTGAGGAGATGACGAAGTCAGAGGATCTCAGTGATGACCGTGGTCATGGCATGGTATTCTGCCTCTGCACTAGATCTGGAGACGACAATCTGCTTCTTGTTGCGCCATGAGATGAGGTTACCAGCCAAGAACACGACAAATCCAAAAGTAGACTTGCAGGCAGCAAGGCAACCCGCATAGTCCGCATCACAGAAGGCCTCAACATCCAAATGAGCGTGATGTGACTACCAAAGGCCACGTGCAGGGTCTTTCTTTATGTATTTGGCAATGCGGAAGACAGCATCCCATTGAGATCTGGTCAGATGTTCCATGAACTGGCTCACTTTGCCAACAGCGCAGGCAATGTCTAGTCGTGTCATGGTGAGGTAATTGAGTTTGCCCACCAAACGACGGTAGCTCTCTGGGTGAGGAAATAGTGTCGAGCCGGCATAGAGAGAGCGTTCCTCAGGCTCAAGAGGAGTGTTCACTCCAAACCCCTAACTCAACCCTGCATCCTGCAAGATATCGAGGGCATATTTTCGTTGGCAGAGAAAGAAAGTGTCCTCAGAGCGGGAGACCACAATGTCAAGGAAGTAGGTGAGAGGACCAAGATCTTTGGTGTGGAAGTGGTGGTGAAGGTGCGTCTTGAGTAGGGCGATTCCAGTGGAGTTGCTCCCTGTGATTTATCATCAACATATACCACCAGCAAGATGCAACCGTTTGACGTCATACGGAAAAAGACGGTGTGATCCTTCATACTGCGAGAGAGGCCAAAGGCGGTAACGACAGTGCTGAAGCGGTCAAACCAAGCACGAAGAGATTGCTTGAGGCCATATAGGGATCGACAGAGGCAGCAGACATGGAAGTCGGCCCCAGAGGCACGAAATCCGAGAGGTTGTTGCAGGTAGACTTCTTTGTCAAGAAAGCCATGGAGAAAGGCATTCTTGACATCCAGTTGATGAAGCGGCCACTGATGTCGAGCGGCCAGAGAGATGGATAGGCGGACAGAGGCCATCTTGGCAACCAGAGAGAAGGTCTCAAAGCAGTCGATGTCATATGTTTGAGCAAAGCCCTTCGCCACAAGGCGGGCTTTGAGGTGATGGAGAGTGTCATCGGCATTGAGACGAATCGTATAAATCCATTTGTAGTCGACCGCCTGTTTGCCTGCAGGAAGGGGGACCAGATCCCATGTATGGTTGTCATCTAGAGCCTGCAGTTCATCTCGCATCACCTATAGCCACCTCGGGTGGGATTTGACATCACCAACTGTGCGGGGGATAGATATCATCTCCAGTGCTGACAAACCTCTATATAAAGATGTAAAGAGAGTAGTAGTCTGGCAAGAGCGAGTACCTTTCCAGAGTGCAATAGGCAAGTCACCTGGTGTTGTGGAAGGAGCATCAGACAAAGTGGGAACGATGGTGTCCTCGGCCTGGACAGGGGGTACAGTCGATGGGCGACAGGAGTAGACTGTCCCAAAGTGATGACCAGCAGAGGAGACACCAGAGGAGGGTGAATGATGAGAGGAAGACAATCATCAATGCTAGTGTCGGGATGGGGATAGGGAAGTGAAAACGGAGAGCTCTCAACAAACAAGACGTCAGCAGAGATGATATACCGCCGTAGGTTCGGAAAGAAGCAGCGATATCCGCACTGAGTGCGGGAATAGCCGAAGAATATGCAGCAAAAGGATTTAAGAGAGTTTGGAGAGACCGGGACGAGTGTCACAAACATAACAGAGACATCCAAACACACGGAGTGGGAGTGAGGAGAGAGAGAAGAGAACAGGGTCCGAAAAGGAGTCTCCCACTTAAGGATAGAAGAAGGGAGGCAGTTTAGGAGGTAGGTAGCAGTCAGGATGGCATCGCTCCAAAAATTGAGAGGCACCTTCATGTGGAATAGGAGGGAACGGACAATCTCCAAAATATAGCGATGTTTCCGCTCGATCACTCCATTCTGCCGAGGTGTATCGGGGCAGGATGTCTGATAAATGATGTCGTGATCCTTGAAAAACTGCTGAAAGGAAGTAGATAAATATTCTCCTCCATTGTCAGAGCAGAGACATTTGATGGAAGTGGAGAATTGAGTATGAATTTCATTGTAAAAGGTCTGAAAGGTAGGAAAAACTTCAGATCGATCACGAAGCATGTAGAGCCATGTCATGCAGGAGTAGTCATCGATAAAGGTGATATAATAGCTGTACCCAGACTGGCTAGGAACCTTGCAAGGACCCCATACATCAGAATGAACAAGATCGAAAGAATTCACTGCACATGGTTCCCGTCGAGGAGCATACGTCATCCGATGATGTTTAGCAAGCTTGCAGGATTCACAATGAAATGATAGGTGGGAACTGAATTGGGGCACATTTTATGGAGGATGGAAGTCGATGGATGACCTAGACGGAAATGTAGGTCAAGAGCACAGGTCGAGGTAGATGAGCAAGCGAGATATGGTGGGGTATCGAACATGTACACCCCATTCCGAAGATGACCTTGACCAAACTCCCGATTCGTCATCTACTCCTGAAAAACAACACCAGAAGAAGTAAAAGTAGCAACACAATTTAAATCTTTGGTGAGTTTGCTGATTGAGAGAAGATTAAAGGGACTTTGAGGAATATGAGCAACCGAATCGAGGCGAATAAACAGGGTTAAGTGGCATGTGCCAAATCCGATGATGGGGATTGTTGATCCATTTGCAATAATAATTGTAGAGGCACCGGTGTACGGATGATAGGTAGTAAACCTACCAGAGTCCCCTGTGAGATGTTCTGATGCACCAGAGTCTAGCATCCATGTTGTCGGTTGTTAAGATACACATGCGGTAGAGCCGTCAATCTGAGCAATGGGGCTGGAGAAGAGGACGATGGCACAGTCGCCCAATAAAATTGTATCCAGGCAATTTCTTCGGCCGAGAGTGTCGTTCTGTAACGGGTGTTGGATGAAGGGGAATGGTTGTGCGGCAGAGCCGATGACAGAGCAGGGGATGGCGTCTCAGGTGGGCGTACAGATGCACGGATGAAGCGTGGTGCTGCTGGTTATAAAGGCCGACACAGCGAAGAGTCGGTGGTTCGGGAAAACGCCGCAGGAGGAGGGTTGGGAAATCGCGAGGAAGGCGGGTTCCAAGAAACCGCAGGAGGCGGGCCGGGAGTGCCTAGCAGGGAAGGGTCGAGATGCATTGTCGGAGGGTGTCGCGAGTCGGGAGCCGACGTAGGAACCGAAAGGTGCCGGGAGAGGCGGTCAGTCGACAGATGGAGGGCGCTGTGATTGCCGGGACAATGTGGGCGACGACGGCTGAAGTGGGAGGGGCTGACGGACAGAACTAGGAGTGTTGCTGGGAGTGCAGGGAAGCAGGTCGGATAGCGTCGGACTGGTGTACAGAAGGCCGGCGACGGGAGGCTCGCGCTCAGTTTCTGGCCGCGGGAGTCGGGAGCCGCATCTGGAAGCGAGGCCGTCGAGAGCCGACGTAGGAACCGGGAGGCGCCGGTGTGGATCACCGGGGAAGGCCGCAGGAGGTGGATCACCAAGGAAGGTCGCAGGAGGTGGATCACCAGGAAAGGCTGCAGGGGGGACGCGAGGGGGCCAGCGTGGATGGATGGATGCCGCCGGGATGGCGAGAAGCAGGGCGTCGGGATGAGCAGGGCACCGGGAACAGCAAGCAGGGTCCGAGCTGGGCACTGCGAGGCGAGAGCGCCGCTGGGAGAGGGGCGGTTGCCTGGAGATACACAGGAGTCGATAGGTGCAGGAGCCGGGAAGGGCAGCGGGTAGGGCGGGAGCCGCTAGAGGCGAGCCGGGAGTCGCGACGGGAAGTCGGGCTAGGAGTCGCCGAGGGTTGGGCCGGAGGTGCGCAAGCGAGAGAGTACTGGCAGGAGCACACAGAGGAGGAGGCAGGGGGTGTCCGCCTGGAGTTGGGGGTTTCGCTGGGAGGAACAGGGGCATCGGGCCTGTGTCGGGAGGCGGGGGATTCAACCTGGAGCGTCGGGCCTGGGTTGAGAGGACTAGTGGCGCCGGGAGCGGTAGCCCGCATCGGGTGGTGCAGGGCCGACGGGGAGGCTGACGGGAGCTGCGTCGGGTGGGAGCCAAGAGGGGATCTGCGTAGTCGGGAACCGTGATTTGCAGCGGACAGCGGGAGGCGCGCCGGGATGCAGCGGGAAGATGTGGGCCAGGAGAAGCGGCTGGATCCCGTCGAAATCTAGAGGGGTGACGGGAAGCGCGACCGAGGCGGGAGAGTCGGGGGCTGTCGCGCGCAGCGGGGAGGGGATGTCGGGGAAGGAGGCAGCGGCAGGGGGAGAACCGCCGGACAGAACCGAGAGGGCAGGCGCCGGACAGAACCGGGAGTGAGGGCAGAGGCGGGGCCGGACAGAACCAGGAATCCGCAGGGGATTTTCTCGCAACCCTATATGGGAGAGAGAAAAAGGGAGGGAGGGTTCGGGTTAGAGAGTACCCTCTGATACCATGTAGATTGTGAATTCTCCTTACTTCAATGTGAGGCGGAGATATTCTTTTATAGATGAGTAAAATAAATTAAAAGTTGGGATATTCTGATGTGGGACTTGGAAATACTCATTATACTAAAATGGGGTCCAACAATGTTCTTGCTGAAGTTGAGGAAAAGTTCTTCCGAAAGATGCATCAGAAAGTTACACTTCCGAAAGCACTATTTTCAAAAGTACAGATTGAACCCAAAAGTAATTTGGGAAGTTGCATGATGAGTTGTGGATGTTGAGCTGAAGTGCATCCGGAAGATGACAGATGAAGGCAGATGTACTTTCAGAAAAATGAAGTAGAGTACGCTGCCGAAAGATGAGTTGTGGATGCATAATGTTGTGTATCCGGAAGTTGAAAAACTGAGAAGATGAAGTACTAAAAAGACATGTTGAGAGATGAATCGGGGCGATTGGAGAAGCCGTAGATGATTTGAAGAATTTCTGAGCCGATTTGAAGTTCTGGATTTCTGAGTTGAAGCTGAAAATGAGCAAAGGCGTGGTATACGTAAGTTTTTCTCAAGACAGAATATTGACAAAGTACTAAAGTCACTGTGGTACGTAACATTCTTTGGGTGATACGTAAGAGCATTTGGGAGTTACAAAGTGATATGTAACATCTTTCAGATGGTATGTGATAGAGGCACCAACACCAGCGCTTCTTTGTATTAAAAGAGAGAAGATCAGAAATACAAGAGGGAGGAGGAAGAAGAGAAGATAGATGGAGACGCAGCTCCCCTAGAGAGGCCCTCAGCACCCTCGTCCAAGCTTCACAGCCGCCCAGCTAACCAGATAATTCCCCCATGCACTCTCTCCAGCCCTATCAATTTATAACAGCCCCCTACTACCTACCTGTGGACCCCCCAGCATATTCCCCTTTCATTCCTCAGTATATTCCTCCGCCGGGCCCCTCTATAACAGCCTCCTCTATCAGCTGTGGGCCCCAAAAATATTCCTCCAGGATGCCCAGCATATTCTCCCTGGGCCCCTCCATAGATGTTACAGCTTTGTCCCCCAGCAGAATCCTTAATATAACAGCAGCACCCCTGTGCATACCTATCACTGCCATCCCCTGAAACTACACCTTGTCCTCAAAGTGGTGGGAGTGTCCTGTAGTTTTTCGGTTTGAACCCCCCAGAGCAGTGGTCCAAAATTAGACACGTACAAGAGCAACATGAGAAAGGGGCTGCTCTCCAGCACAAGTGTCCCGTGCTAAACAGTAGGAAGAATGCGCTGGATTCGGTTAGGCGAAGGCCGAGCAATTAGGCGAAGGCCGAGCAATTAGGCCAACAATACAAGAGGGAGGAGGAAGAAGAGAAGATGGATGGAGAGGCAGCTCCCCTTGAGAGTCCCTCAGCACCCTCGTCCAAGCTTCACAGCCGCCCAGCTAACCAGATAATTCCCCCCTGCACTCTCTCCAGCCCTGTCAATTTGTAACAGCCCGACAACCCCCTACTAGCTACCTGTGGACCCCTCAGCATATTCCCCTTTCATTCCTCAGCATATTCCTCCGCCAGGCCCCTCTATAACAGCCTCCTCAAACAGCTTGGGCCCCAAGAATATTCCTCTAGGATGCCCAACATATTCTCCCTGGGCCCCTCGTAGATGTTACAACTTTGCACAGGGGTGTTGCTGTTACATTAAGGATTCTGCTGGGGGAAAAGTTGTAACATCAATGGAGGGGCCCATGGAGAATATGCTAGGCATCCTGGAGGAATATTCTTGGGGCCTACAGCTGTTAGAGGAGGCTGTTATAGAGGGGTCCGACGGATTAATATGATGAGGAAGATGGCAGGTCGGACCAATTGATAAAGGCACCAACACCAACTTCTTTGTATTAAAAGAGAGAAGACCAGAAATACAAGAGGGAGGAGGAAGAAGAGAAAATAGATGGAGACGCAGCTCCCCTCAAGAGGCCCTCAGCACCCTCATCCAAGCTTCACAGCCAGCCCAGCTAACCAGATAATTCTCCCCTACACTCTCTTCAGCCCTGTCAATTTATAACAGCCCCTACTTTACCTGTGGACCCCCCCCAGCATATTCCCCTTTCATTCCTCAGCATATTCCTCCGTTGGGCCCCTCTATAACAGTCTCCTCTAACAGTTGTGAGTCCCAAGAATATTCCTCCAGGATGCCCAGCATATTCTCCCTGGGCCCCTCCATAGATGTTACAACTTTGCCCCCCAGCAGAATCCTTAATATAACAGCAACACCCCTGTGCATACCTATCAGTATGTACGGTTTTCTGGTTGATGTGTAATATATCCCATTGCATATGGAAGATATGTATTGAACAGCATGCTGAAATGCGGCAAAGGAAAGATCTTACGTCGATATCTTACGTCGATACATAAGATATGTGAGCATATGAAAGATATATACTGAAGGGCATGCTGAAATGCTGCAAAGGCAAAAACCACACTGAGATACGTAAGATATTTGGAGGATATGTAGTGTATCTCAGTGATGCGAAGGATATTTACAAGAGTGGATGTTGCAATATGGCAAAGACAAAAATCATAGTGTGATACATAATATACTTAGAGCATCCGTAATATATCGCAGATGGAACGTAAGATATTGCAAAGCAGAAAATTGACAAAGTATTAGACCCGCTATGATACGCAATATATTGTGGTTGGCATGGAAGATGTGAAAAGACATGTAATACGTAAGATATTTCATTTCTTACATAAGGTTTATCCATTTGATGCAATGCGAGATTTCTGGAGATTTAATCAGACAATGTTGAGTTGTTCTTCATGGATTTAAATATCACAGTGTTGGTGAGTGAACCGTGATTCGAGCAGAGTCTAGAGGAGGATTAAATGAGCATAGATTGAGAATATCACTACTGATTATTCTGGGATTGTCAAATATGGAGATTTGAAAATCATTTATGGTGATCAAAGTTGGAGAAAAAACTGAAAGAAATAATCGACCAGTTTAAATGAGAAGATGGGGTATTTGTGGAATACCAATTGAGATAAGTTGTTAAAAGAAAACGAATATTCTGAGATCTTGGAGAACAGACCCACGTGATTATGCATGAGAAATTTAATGAGGATATTGAGGAGATCACGGTGCCAAATATCATAGAATTTCCATATTCAAAATATAGAAATAATGTTCACGTGATTTTGAGAACATAACAGAGAAGAAGTACAGTTGTTGAGAGTGAGTGAAGAAACCGATATTGTATGCTGCTAAATATCTTGTGTATTGAGACGGGGGGGTACCAAGGGGACCAATGGGATACTGCTACTGTATACTCAATTATCATCGAAGGCACAAGAGAAGAAAGAAGAATAAGAGAAGAGTTGAGCAAGGTCAACACTGTTGTTTCCGGTTCTTGATTTGTGTGTCGAGGCTTTTGAAGAAAAAGAAGAAGATTGAGTGAGCAAGACCAGCACTCTCAATACTGCATAAGTTCCAAATGTTGAAGATCTTGAAGATTGAGTTTGAGTTGAGATGCAAAGACCGGTGTGCATGCTACTGTAGCAAATTATCTACTGGCTATTAAAGAATCTGATTGAGGAAGAACATCTTACCAGCTGATGCAGAAACATCACGAAGCAGATTGAATGTCTTATTTAGAAGTGAGTTTGAGAGGAACCCTTGTAAACTGGCAGGAGCCAGTATAAAGAAAACAATCGAGAGATTGTAATTCAATCGGAAGACTGCAAAACTTTCAGGAGACGGAATAGGCTTTTCGAGTGGTTGGGATTGTTAGGCAATGGGTTGGGGATATTAAATGTGGGCTTGGTGGGAATAGTTGGGGGGGGGGGGGGGGGCACATATATTACAAGCTTTCAGTCATAGCTGATTGGGAGGCTTGGCCTTGGCTTCGAGGAGTGTCCTCAGGGGTACCTTCTTCTTCTACTTGTCATTTATTTTTCTTCCATTTATTTTGTATCGTTCTTTCCTGCTAATGTCAATATAGCGTATTCAATTGATTCTTCTCTCTTTTCCTCACTCTAACGACTATGTCTCCTATCAATTGGTGTTTTCATTGAGAGGAAATCGCATTCGGATAGAGTGATTCTAGAGAGATCTATAGGGAGAAAATTCTTGATTGTGAGAATTGTAGATAACGTAACAGCTTTATGCCCACACGCATGGAGAATCAGCTTACAGCTGTGGAAACATCGGTCATGAAATTAACATCGGGATTGCAGGAGCTTACGGCGGTTGTGGCTCGGCTCATTAAGAGTCAGGCTAAGAGTTCCGCTTAGAATGCGAGCAAGGGAAAGTTGGCCATAGTGGAGGAAGGAGGAAGTAATCTGCAACCGGAAGCTGAAAGTAGTCTGAGGAATGTGGCTGAGTCGAATGGCAGGGAAATGCGAGCTGCGGAATGGGAGATGTGCGCGATCTCTCCAAGCAAATGGAGATGCCAGTTTTCTATAGAGAAGATCCGGTGACTCACAAAAGCAGAATCATATTTTTTTTATTCATAAAACACTCAACCGTTTGCGAGTGTCGATTGCATAGCTTTGTATGGATGGGATCATGCAGCATTGGATGTTCTCTATGATGTCGCTACGCCCGAACTTGGTTTGGGAAGAACTGAAAGCAGAGCTCCTAGATCGTTTTGGGACTGCTTTGGACAGCGAGCCGTTGAAACAACTGAAAGATATTAGGCAAGTCCGGAACAGTGGGAGAAGCAACAGTGAGCCTGCAGAGTTACCAGACCGTTCAGGAAAGGTTTTGCAAGGAGCAGGTTGATTCCAGTCCTGTTCAACCTGAAGAGGTAAATTCTGTTCTGGATTTTATCGTGTTTATGCGTACCAAATTACTTAGTGGCAGAGTTGAGCAAGCAGCTCAAACCGAGTTGCAGATGCTGAGGAAGGATGTAATGAAAAACAAGAAGCTCAAATGAATGCCATAAGGAGCTACAAACAGCTGCTAGAAAAAGCTGCAAATGCTGGCGGCCACAAGAAAAACATGGAGGATCAAGAACCACCACATCGAAAAGGAATGTCATCGTATTCCTAATAATATTGTTTATGGAAGAAGTGAAGGCTGCTGGCAAGCATGGAGGAGTCATACACAAACTGGAACTTCTATTGCAATTGCAAGCATAAATATCTCTACAGTAAAGAGCAGCAGCTGCCTCTTTATTGGGAGGGATGACAGTCAATAAGAAAGCTCAAAGGAGGAGAACCCTTGCCACGTGGTTGAAAGAAAATTTATTGAGGCTTGGTCCGACTTTCATTACGCTTGGTCAGCAGTTCTCCACAAGAGTGGACATTTTTCCACAAGAATTTGTTGATAAGTTGCCTGAACTCCAGGATCAAGTTCCTCCTTTTCCTTCTGGAACTGTTGTATTCACGGTTGAGGAAGAGATCGTTGCGCCCGTGGTTGATATAGTTGACCGGTTTGATTATGAACCTGTCGCTGATGCCAGTCTTGATCAAGTCCACTGTACGAAACTTGAAGGAAAGGAGGTTGCTGTCAAAGAACAGAGGCCTGGGTTGAAGTATCTTTTTTATACTGATCTGAAAAACTTGACGGTTAGTTGGATATCTTCAAAGGGCTGATCTGGAAGTCAGGTGGTGTAAAGAGGGATTGGGTTTCTAATTATGATTAGTGTGCAAGTGAGTTGTTTCAGGAGATTGATTACGCAAAGGAATCTTCCAAAGTTGAAGTTGGATTTGAAAGAGCACTCAGTAAAGAGGAAAGAACAGAGAAAAAGAAACGATGTCTAGCAGCACTTGGGAAAGCTTTGTTGGCTACTGCAGCTAATCAGCCATTTCGCTTTTCTGCCACAATTATATTTGTTGTTAGAGCATTTTCATTGCTGGACGGGAACGGGAAGGGGCTTGACCCTCGATTTGATATTACAGAAAATGTTAAACCCTCTGCACTCGAATTGCTAAGGTTTCGGGGAGTTGGTGTTGGAGTCGTTTTGAAGGACACCAATCTCGTGCATTCTATAATTCATTTAGGCAGGCTGACAAGGTCGATAAGGCTTGCCGAATTCATACAACAACTGGAGCAAGGTGAACTGAAACTCCAAGTTCGAGCACTGGAGTCGGAAAGGGCTTTTCTCCGTGTCGCTGTTGTTCAGAGGACATTGGGGAATGCACTGGCTGCTGAAAGCCTAGTAAACCTTGTCACAGTTTTGTATCTGAATTCAGTTAAGGTGCCAGCAATCATTGCATGTCTCAGGGCTGCCGCTAGTGTGGGTATATCTCAAGTCAAGTAGTACCACAGCTAATGGAAGTTATTGGGTGGCAAGGTGGCAGTATACGGGCACTTGTTCACACCCTGGGGAAGAGAGGGAATGTTGTTGCGGAAACTGGAGCTGGAACTAATGAAGTTCTACCCCCGCATGAGGCGGATATTGGTTTTGCTACGAGTTAACCAAGGAACAAAGGTTGCGAAGGGAAGCAGTGAGCTGTCCAAGTGGGTGGGGGGTAATTTCCGAGGGCAGTGACCTTTTCTTTATATTAGTTGGTTGGGGTTGTTAGGCGGTGGGTTGGGGATAATAAATGTTGGCTGCTGGGAGTAGTTGGGGGGACACGGATACTATTCATTTGGCATTCATCTGTAGCTGATTGGGAGGCATGGCCTTCGCTTCGAGGAGCATCCTCAGGGAGTACCTTCTTCTACTTCTCTTTTCTTCTTCTGTTTCTGTTGTATCGTTCTTTCCTGCTAATGTCAATAAAGCGTATTCAGTTGATTCTTCTCTTTTTTCCTCTCACTCAAGTGGATATCTGTGTCTTGGACTTGACCCGAACACAGCAAAGACGTAGTGCCCAAATGGATTGTGATAAAGAGAGTTGTAGATTCAACTCCAGCTCCTCCTCTCCCTTCCACCATTCCATCTCAAGGCTCCCAACACCCAAAACTCACAATGTAACAGGCCGGAAGGGTCTGGGATGTTACATAAGGGCATGCTGAAATGCGGCAAAGGCAAAAACCACATTGAGATAAGTAAGATATTTGGAGGATACGTAGTATGTCTTAGTGATACGGAAGATATTTGTTGAAGTGGATGCTGCAATATGGCAAAGGCAAAAACTATACTGTGATACGTAATATGTATCAGACCCGTTGTGATACATAATATAATGGGAATACGGGTATTTGTGGAATATGTAGGACCCCGAAACACCCTGAGAGGAGAGGGGTGAATCAGGATGTCAACTTTTTCTTTTAAAATGACGGATCTTGTTCCCACGTTGGTAGGAACTCGTTAAACCCGTATGATGGATTAGAGCAATAATAAAATAATCACATGCAGAAAGACAACACAACACTTTTACTTGGTTCACCAATAAGGGCTACGTCCAAGGAGCATACACTGACAATGTGTCGGACATACCAAAATCCACTAATCTTCACGAGTTGTGCAATACAGAAGTTTGGTCACAGTCACTCTGTGTCAGGCACACTGTCTTTACAAGAATTCAGAGATAGCTCACTGCGTCTCTCGGAACACTTCCGTTGACTCCCCCTTGCTCACTGCTGCGACTTAAAGGTCTCTTCAACAGATTGGCATTGAAATTTTTGTCTCTGTCAAGCACAAGACACTACTTGCATCGAAGTCCTGAATTGATGCACTTAAAAGCACTAATCAAACAAACCGGATGTTCAAAGCTTAGTAGAAGCACACACTAACACTCGCACACAACACCTGCCCTTACGCGCAAGATTTGGGATTGTTGCACAAGATGGCTTTCGCACACCCCTTATCTTTCGCGCAGCCACACCACAAGGTTCACTTGGTCTTTTTAGACTAAAGGAACACTTTGCGTGCAAGTTTCTCTCTCTACTTCTCTTCCACGCGCAAGTCTTTCACGCGGCAGAGCCCGATTTTCGTTGAAAAGTTCTTAGTCATGAGAGGGGGTAGCCGTCTATTTATAGGCCTCGATGACCCTGCGCACAAGTTTTCCGAGTGCGGAAAACCCCTTTTGACGTCGCATTGGGTGCGTAAGATTCTTCCGCGCAACCTCATCTTTCGCGCGCATTTAAATCTTACGCGCACTTTTTGCATTTGCCATATTTTGATGCATTGATCCCAAATCAAGCCTTGCGCGCAAATTTCCAAACCTCCTTCAATCTTGCGCGCAAATTACTTTGCCAAAAACACTCTTCTCCATTCTCCAATTTTAGGACCCAAAAATTTGGCAAACACTGAGAAATGACACCACTTTCATACAGTTCAAGCATGATCCTTTTCCTTGTAAACTTCTTAATCTTTCAATGAGGATTGACAATAACAAACGCAAACCTTGATCAACCCAATGTGAATTGACAACAAACACAAACCGAACTCCATTTTCAGCAATGAACAGCCTTGGTTCCAACAGAATACCAGTTGAGACAAGTTGTTAGAAGAAAAAGAATATTCTAAGATCGTGGGGAACAGGCCCATGTGATTCAGTTGAGTAATTGAATGAGGGTATTGAGGAGATCACAGTGCCAAATATCAAGGAATTTCTATATTCAAAATATGAAAATAATCTTCATATGATTCTGAGAACATAACAGAGAAGAAGAAGTACAGTTACTAAGAGTGGGTGAAGAAACCGATATTGTATTTTGCTGAATATCTTGTTCATTGAGGAAGAAGAGAAGAAAGAGGGAGAAGGATGATGAGGTACAGCTATTATATACCCAATTATTGCCAAAGGCAGGAGAGAATAAAGAATAAGAAAAGGGGAAGAGTCGAGCAAGGCCGACACTGCTACTGTCTGTTCTTGATTTGTGTGTCGAGGCTTTTGAAGAAGAAGAAGATTGAGTGAGCAAGACCAGCGATCCTGATACTGTATCCGAATGAGAAAGAATATCTTACTGGTTGATGTAGAGACATCACAAGGCAGATTGAAGATCTTGTTTAGGAATGAGTTTGAGAGGAACCCTTGTAAACTGGCAAGAGCTAGTATAAAGAAAACAATCAAGAGATTGTAATTCAGTCGGGAGACTACAAGACTGTCGGGAGACAATAAAGGCTTTTTGGGAGATAACCTGCTTGTATTCACTTGATTATTATAGTGGATATTTGTGTCTAGGACTCAACCCGAACACAGAAGGACGTAGTTACCCACATCAAAGGTGAAGCTTATAAAAATATGTGTGTTGTTGTCCTGTTTATTTACTGTTGTGCATGTGGTATTGTGTGTTGGGATATCATAAGCAGATCCATCCATCTTAATCGATGCAGAGGTTAGAATATTAAAAGGGGAAAATTAAAAGAGATGAGAATTCAGTAAAATAGGGTCATACTGATTCACTCCTCTCAGAGTCACGGAACGATCCTGCTGGGGCATTTTCAATATTATTCTTTGCCAACACATCCAAAACTCTTTTAGGATATAAAGTGACATTCATTTTGTTACGGTAACAAAATGTAACTCTTTACATTTTTCTTTACCGGCATACCCTAAACTCTTTTAGGATATTAAGCAGCATTCACTTTGAATTTTGTCTCGCATAATCTTTTATTTGTCATACTTGAACTTTTCTAAGTCCAAACATACTCTCACTAGTCTCTTAGGAAGTATACTCTCTTTAGAATATAATGTTAAGATATACAAACTTTTTTGTGCGAGGAAATAACACTTATTTTCTCTTAGTTGGAATATTTAATATATAAATTATTAACCATATCTCATATGGTATTATATGTGATTTAAACATTATTATGAAAAGAAGACTTTATTCTTTAAAATCTGTCCCAGTTGGGTGATGGGAACTCTTTCACTCATATTTCAACAAATATCTCAGATAAACTCTTTTATCCCAGATAAAACCTCTTTTATCCTCATCGTCTTTTTCAAACATGAAATAGAATTTCATGAATTATAAATCATGTGTATTAAAGTCATCATCTCATATCGTTCATAACAACTTCTTGTTAATAAACAACATCTCTTATCATATAAGAGAAATAAGATGAAAATATACATCATTTATTTAGATTCATCTCAGCTTGAAATATTTCTTTAAATCTGCTCCATGAATTAGCAACTCTTTGTTTCATCACTTGAATGCAAATTACAAGCATCGTCAATTTTTACCTTGATTTCAAACTCCTGTATATTTACAATACTTGTAAAATATACATTTGGTAACACTAATACCTAACGTGGACTCTTCATGGAGTTTCACAAACCCCTTTCAGGTATCCTGGACAATTTCATCGCATGGAAACATTGCCTTTCCTGACATCTCTTTTAAGGATTCAATTTTCTTATTTCGGTTCGAACTTTTACTCACTTGTACTCAAAATTAAATTGATTTCATAACACTAATACCTGACGTGGACTCTTCATGGAGTTTCACTAATACCTGACGTGGACTCTTCATGGAGTTTCACAAACCCCTATTAAGTATCCTGAAAATTTTCATACCATGGAAACATTGTTCTTCCTTCATAACATCTTAAGGTTTCAATGTTCTTGACAGGTTACTTAAAGAAACATTATTGGACTTTCCTACTAAATTTTCTTCTTCCGATTTGAACTTTTACCCACATGTACTATCAATACATCATCAGAACTCGAGCATTTCGGGCACAGTTGATCCATCTTCAACACTCTGAAAAAATAGGGTAAACTTTTATTAAACTCATTCACGTTATCAGAACATTTCCAAACATGATTACAAAATGAATTCCATAGCCAAAAACCAAGACATAAAGGAAACCTTTAATCTCTAGACATTAACACGCCCAATCATATTGAGTATATGAGCGGAGACTAAAGTTCCTTCGGTCATCTCTCTAAACAATGCCTTTGAAAACTTAAGTGAATCCTTATATTCTTCTCATAAGCATTTAGAGCCACCCGTTGAACAACTTCAACAATTTGTTACTCAGAAATATATTACTCTTAACACATAAAATTTCTATTTCTTGCTTAAGAATGATTCTCAATTTTTCACACCAATCTAGGAAATTGCTTCCAATAAGCTTTTCTAACTCAAGGATTGATCTCACTCGTGTTTTACATTCATTCAACAAGGTCTTATATGAACTATGTTTTCACTAAAATGATGACCCCTTTTAATATTCATTATATATATTAGTAGGCCAAGATCCGTATTTTACTAAGCAATGAGTTTGCTTGGATGTTCCTCTCACCACTTAGATATTTAGGTAGACCATCATGTTAATCATATCATATATGACTCTTTGATGGTTGAGCTGAGAATTCTTTGCCCACTCCTTCATATGGATAAACTCAACACTATTCCTCTAGTATTCTTTTTAAGGGTTTCTTAGCTAAGTGTAACCTAAATCAAAAGCCAAATACAAGGCACCCAACTCTTGAGGCCGCCTCATTACTTGTATGTCTTACACAAGATAATCCAAGGGCATCCGGCTTTGGCATGAAACCGGTTGGATGATCAAGGTCATGAAAAGTGTTTGCTTTGGAATGAATCAGACACTTGGTATTTTAAATGGGATTTAATCTCACCATCTTATCTCATGTATTCTCTTTACATGTACATATGCTTCTAATGGTTTAATTTGAAATCTATATTCCTTCCACCAAATCAATATGTTCAAATCATATTGATGTGCACCTTTTTACACAATCCATATCTCGTGTTACTAACCCAAATTAAAAGCCAATTATATTTATACGCATCCAAATGCATCTCATGCATAAGGTGCATGAAACTCTTTCGTATAAAGGCTTAGAATCATATGAAATCAATCCCCACAAGAGTAAGCATGGAACGACAGACAGTCAACTCCCACTTTTCTAGACAAAGCATAAGCCTTCAGGTTGGTGAGCAGTCCAACCCGAAGTCCCTCTACCCAAGATTTTTTACTCGAGAGAGATTTCAATTTCATCATAATTCTAACACTTAATATGTATAAACTATAATTAACTTCTTAATTCGAGCCCATAACCTAGTACAAGTCAAAGACAAGGTAGAAGAAAACTAAATCAAATATCATACCTAGCAAGTAACATCTAAAATGCATGTATGGTAATTTAAAAAATCAATTTGACAAGATTTAAATTAAAACATACACCACAATTCATAATATAACAATTATATTCAAGAATAATAAAGCTGAGAATAATACTAAATAAATGATAAATTCATAAATTGAAACATGAGATAAGCATTTATGAACAATTCAAAAATAAAGCAATTATAAACACTTTATAATTCAGCACCGATAAAAATGAACAATTCACTTTTATACAAAATGAATTTTTCATATTATCATTTACATGGTTTTAATATGAACTCCATCATATTCCAAATATGTGATATTTTATGATTACTTTTATTATTGAATAATAAACATTCTATGATTTATGAAAACAATTTACATAAATTGAATATCACATTTGATTTTATTTAAATTATTGATCGAATCATCCAAAAAACCTTTTAGAATGGGTCAAATAAATTTTCCAAAATAAGGCTTTAATATAAACATTTTATATTTACATTTATGAACCATTCACACACAAATATAAACACTTTTATACTTTACCATATTTTATAATTTATAAACATTTTATAAATTATCCCATGTAAATTAACTTTAAACCAAGATCAAATCTATCAAAATGTTTTTGGTTCGGTTTAAATCACCCCTCGCATTTGGGTCTACGACAACGAAGGCTTTTGAGAATTTTAACAGAAATTATTTTCTTTAAGATTCTGCTCAAAACGGTTTGCACCACAGTGTGGTCTTCCCCGCAATGACAACTCTTGTTGAGGGAAGACCACAGCCATTTTAGACAGGCAAAACCGTTTTGGCGTCAGCGTTTCAAAGGGGTGGCTATTTCAAGCTGGTCGTTTTGGCCAAGTCGTTTTGCGTGGCCAGACCATTTAGAGGACTAAAGAAGTTCCTAAACGGCCTGCAGACATCTACAACGACGTGGACTATCACTGTGGTGCCTGCGAACATGGCGTAGAAACCTGTTAACCACGGCATAGAGCATCCACCTACGATGCTATATTTTTCTGTGATTTTCAAAGCCTCCCCATAAAGGTCGTTCCAGGTGCACTATGTCGTGGTAAAGCAAAAATAAGAACCAAAACGCCTATTTTCGAGTGGACAATGTCGTGGTCTGGTAAAACCAAAAACAAAACAGGCGTTTAGGCTTCAGATATGTCGTGGTGCCTGGAAAACTCCTTTTCCAGCTTTCTTCGTTCATTCAAAGATCAAACCAAATGTTAAAAGATCTACTCTGATACCACTGAAGGATTTTGGAAGGATGTCATTCATCCTAAACGCAGTGGAATGTTGCAAAATCATCGGGAGTCGCAATGACAGAAACAAGAAACAAAAGAAAATGCAGAAGAAAAGAAAGCACACAGAACACACAAATTTACGTGGTTCGGGAATAACACCTACATCCACGGAGAGCCAGAATTCTCACTATAATCAGAAGCACAAATTACAGAGTTTTTTCAATTAGAAACCCTAGCCCGGAATGGACTACAATGGAGAAGACGATCCACTATTCCAAACAGAAAGTCCGCATCGCTATAGTGCCTTTGTCAAAAGTGCTACAGTTGATCCAACATGGAAGACACCACCAAAACCCAAAAACAACCAAGATCTATCTATATGCTTGAAATGAATAATAATACGGAGAAAAGAATGGTGTACCTTGCATCAATTGATCCAAGCTCATCCACACGAGTTCAATATAGATCACTGAGCAATCGATGGACTCCTCCCTCCTAGGGTATCCACAAATCGTGGGAATCTCCCGACGCTCAAGGACCTCCCTCCTATCAACAACCTATTAGAACCTTCAAATTGAAGGATAGAGGGAACAAGAGCAGGAGAGTTCCGACCAAGGAGTTTCACAGTGTCGCATGAATCACATGAGGATTAAACCACCTTTATATAGGACTCAACGAACGGACGACCTACATTGATTGAGCATTTTCACAAAACGCTCAAACGTTTCAACTCTTGAAACATTCAGCTTTAATCATCATATTCATTGTTTAACATTTAAGCAATCATGTTAAACATTCAAACTCTTTTAATCATCATCGTATGATGATAAAACCAGTTATGATAGCTTAGGGTACAAGATTATGGTTGAACCGTGTGTTATCACATAACACAATTATTCTCATGCTTCCTTACCAGCATAGACCACGGTGTGGTCTAAACCACCACCATCGTGGTGATGCTTTTAGTGCACAATTCCAACATAAACTACCTCAAGTAAAAATATTTATGCTACATTATTATAGCGACCCATGCTAAACATGACTTAAATAATACAATAATCTCATGTTTTAAATAATACTAACCGAGTACTAAAAGGTTTAATGTCTTAGAAATTAGCTACATAAACATTTTATTTTACTACAATTGCAAACATTTCTCCACAATCATGCACCTCTGGACCCTTTTCTAGATATCTCAAATGATATAATCATCTTCATAACCTGAGGATCGGAAACATAAAAAAGGGGTGAACTCAGACGCTCAATAAAGGTAAAACATAACACGACATGAAAGAAAACGTGCGGAAGACATAAATATCATAATAAAAGATCAAAGACCATAAATGAAAATCATAAAACATGATATAGTAACATAAGATCATAAAAATATCATTAAAGAAGCATACAGGAAATGGAATGGCCTAGCTCAAAACACATCTCAATAGTCATATAACATGTGAGCATGACATAAAAGTGCAGAATACTTTATAAATAAGACATAATCATGAAAAACATGGCATTTCATGGAAATGAATTGCATCTTGAAAATTTGGCATAACTTGATGAACTTGGAAATGTGGCAAAAATTGATAAACTTGAAAGTGAACACAACCATAAGCATGGGTAACCGTGTGTCAGCAAACTCGTTATGCCCACGCATATGTGAACAAACTCATTATGTCAACGCCTTAAATGTGAGCAAACCCATCATGTTCACGCCTGTGTGAACAAACTCATTATGTCCATGTTTGATTATCTCATGAGATATAAGCTTAAACCAATTCATTAGAGGGTGATATAGGACTCCAAACGTCATCATCCATGCATATGTGTCACTTAAAATCAATCATCATCATATCTTAAATAACCCATGGAAAAAAGAAATGAAAATATTTTGAAAACTTCTACTCTTAAAAGAATCTTTAATAATGAAGACTTGAAAAAGACAAATTTCGAAAAGGGATTGTGAAAATACTCTGAAAACTTTTGACTTAAAAAGAATCATTAATAATCGAAACTTGAAAAAGACATAAATTTTATCTAAAGAAAATGTGGAGTGGATGATAAAACCTTTATTTTGGAAAGGATAGAAAACATTTTAAACATTTTGAAATAACCTTGTCAAAAACCCACATCATTAAAAGGATAACGAAACCTTTTAACGAAACAATGAAATCATCAAGACTTTGGTGTGAAACATGATTTTCCACAGAAAAAAATGTGGAAATACAACATAACATCATCATAGTTTAGAATAGATCAATCTTGAAAGATAATAGTCAAAGAAGAGTGATTAGGACCCAAAGAAAATATTTGAGCCACAAAAACCCCTTACAACCCTTTGTAACTTTTGAATCAAAAATCCATAACAGGTAGAACATTAAATAGAGCATTGAATATTGTTGGAGTCTACATCCCACATCAGACTTGTGATCCGATATGATCTTTATTATTTGTTATAAAAGAACCTCAAGGCCTCCTTTAGAGAGCACCTTGGGGGTTCGGATCTCTCTCGTTTTATCATTCAACATGGTATCAAAGGGTGGTTTTTAAACCCTACCCCTACCTCCCCATCTTTTTTTTCTTCCATTCAAGCTCTAGGAATTCCCGCCTTAGGGGGCGGCGGCCCCAGGCCCTTTGGCCACCATCATCGCCGCCCCCTGGCAGGCCTCCGTGGATTCCTGGCTCAACCCGGCCCCGCCTCCCTCCGTCTCCGATGGATCTCCCCCCTGTCGGCGCCTGCTTCCCCGGCGCCCCTCCCCGCTGCGCGCAACGGCCCCATCCTCCCGCAAGACTCACAGCCCGCCTCCTCCCACGGCATCCTGGCGCAGCTCCCGCCTCCTTGCGCGGCTCCTTGCGCGCAGCTCTCGCTCGCTAGCGCTCTTCCCGGCGGATTCCCGACGCCCTTCGGCTCCCAGCCCTCCCGCCTAGGTCGCGCCACCTGTCGCGCCTCCAGGCCCTGACGGCTTTCCTCCCGACGCACGCACCTCCATCCGGCCCCGACGGCTTTCCTCCCTCCCGCGATGACTTTCCCTCCCGGCAAATCTCCCCCCCTGTCGGCCTCCCGTCGCGGCTCCCGACCCGCTGCCCTCCCTTCTCCCGGCCCTCCCGATCCCGAGGCGCCTCCTCCTGCAGCACCTCCAGATCCCGTTGCGATTCCGTCTTCCTACGCGCCGCCTCTGCAAAGCTGCTCCCTCCACGTCGGCCTCCTGCGACACCTCTGCCTCCTCGCCCACACCTCCTGCGGAATCCCCGCCTCCCGTCGCCGGCATCTCCCGACGACTCTCAGCAGTCGCCTCCCTGTCTACCGGCACACCCTCGCGCTTCCTCCACCGTGGCCCAACACTTCGACCGCCTGGGATTCAGGCCATTTAGCGCCGCTAGATCCCGCAACAATTTTGCGGAATCTCCGCCTCCTGTCGTCGGCCCCGCAAGTGTGGCTTTCCCGGTGCTAGTGTGGCTTTCCCGGCGTCTCACCGACCGTCCCCACTAGTGCGGCATTCCTAGCGCTCCGTCAACCAACCCGGTCTGTGTGGTTCCTCTGTTGCGCTCGCGACAACTTCATTCATCCATCATCCTATGGGGGAGCTGCAATCGTGAGGGGGAGCAGCAGCCTTAAAGTGTTTGCAGTCTGTTGATTACTTTGTTTTTTCTTTATGTGTTCAAGCTAGGTACACCTAGCTTGAGGGGGAGGTGTTGGAGTCTACATCCCACATCGCACTTGTGGTCCGATGTGGTCTTTATTATTTGTTATAAAAGAACCTCAAGGCCTCCTTTAAAGAGCACCATGGGGGTTCGGATCTCTCTTTTTATCATTCAACAAATATCATGAAATATAAGAGAATCATGATACAAAATGACAATAGCGAAGTATTTACACCATTGAAAAAGAAACATTGTGTGTAGCTTAAACATGTCTCAAGGGATTAAAATTTAAAACAAACTCTTACAAATATCACAATCTTTGAAGTAATGATCCAAGAATAACCATTATAAAGGAAAATGAGTTATTAAAAACCCTAGTTTCCTTGCTTAGTTGATGATACTCTAACCTCCTCTAAAACAAACATTGCTAACTTAATATCATATTTCAGAACCTTACTCATAAATATTACCCTTTTATAATCCTTGTTATAAATTTTTATCATGAGTACATTAATTGGTTATGGCGTATTATGACCATCGAGTGTTGATAACTTTAACTACTTTGCGCCTGTTTAATAATTTTGATATCATTACCCATCATTTGATGCCAAGTTCATTATTAATATATCATTTAAGATTCAGTAATATATAACTTAGATTGATTTGAAATTTTATTATTTCATTCCATATGCATTTCGGTTATGTTATTTGAAAACTGAATTGATAACGGCTTATTTCGGTAATTTTAGCGAACAAAAATGTTACTTTAATAATAAGTTAAATACTTATTATAATATTCACCGAGGGGCCCTTTGGGCCAAAAAAATGGGCTTTCAAGCCTAGTATTCAGACCACTTGGTCTTGGGCCTTCGGGCTATGTAATGGGTCTCTCTCTACCCAGTCTAAAGAGCTCTTTGTTTTAAATAATAAAAATGAGGTTTCGGCCCCAACCTTTAAAAAAAACTTATTATAATATTTCCAGAACCATATACTAATCATGATTTGCTTAAAAGATTATAATAATATTAGTTTTCATGTTCACATAGATGGTTAATCGAATTTTAAGGAGGTGTTTCTTTTGACATCATTGTAATTGAAGCATAATGATATTATTTTGATGTTTTATGATAGTAAACCAAATTCAATGATGTTTTGATAAATAATGAAAAACTAGAAGAAAAACGAAAAATGATTCTTCGTGGAGGCAGTAGTCTGCGCGCGCCCGCACGACCGGCGTTCCTTTGTTTTTCTAAGAGGAAGAAAATGAATAACTAAGAGTTGTACCGTTAATATAACAACATCTCAGTATACTAATGATACTGAAGTCATCATATTATAATGGTGATAAGGTATTTAGAAGAGTAAGATTAAGAAGAAAAACTTAAGGAGATAATACTTACATTGGAGACTTATTTTTTCCTTGGAAGTTCCCTTCAAATTGAAGGTCTTAGGCCAACTATGAGTGACCAAGGGCTTGTGATTGTTTGAAGTGTAGGTTTAAAGGGTGGAAGTGGTATCCTTTTATAAGGGGGGCACTTTTGGAAACACTCGTCATTTTTCAATCTAGTCATGACACTGTTCAAGGGGCAATGGCTCAAAAATGAACAAAAGTGGAGTGTGAGGTATGGTTAGGTCGAGAGAGACTCGACCAAGTGTTTTCATGCATGTTTTAAACATGTTAGAGGATTTTTACCATTAAGTTTTTACATTTTACACTTGCTTTTAAAGTAGGTAACTAATTTTTAACTAAGTGATTTTATGTTTTATTAAGAATATAGAACGCATGTAAGAAAATTGGGGTGTTTGGGAACTAAATTTAACCTCTATTTATCCTATTTAATCCAATTCAATTTCTAAAAATTATAAAATTAACTTTTAAATTAAAACAGATGATGTGTAGAACAACTGTGTTAGTAGAAACATGACATTTTGAGCATTATAGATTCTTAATATTATTTAGTACTGATAGAGGTTAAGTTGTTTGCAGTCCCACATCGAACTTGACATATCATGTATAATCTCTTTTATTCATTATAAAATAACCTCAAGGTCTCCCTTAGTGAGACACCTTGGGTATTCAGTCAACTCTTCCATTTCTACATGGTATCAGAGCAGGTTATCCAACCCTAACCCACCCTCCCTCTCTCGGGTGGACCCCCTGTTGTGCGACGCCCCCCAGCTCTGTGACTCCCCTGTTGTGCGATAGCCCCCCCCGCTGCGCCCCACTCGCACAGCCCCCCCCCCCACCTGCGCGCGACGGCCCTCCCTGCTGCAACCCACCTGTGCGCGACAAACCTCCCTGCGCACTCCCTGTGCAACACGACGACCCCCTACACGCGACACCCCTCCAGCGGCCCTCCCTTACGCGCGACGGCCACCCTGCATCCCACCCTCCGCATGCGACAGCCACCAGCCCCCCCCCCCCGTACGCGCGACGCCCCCTGCCTCTAGGGATCTCTGCGCTGCTGCAACGGACCCCTTGCGCACGACCCAATTGCACCCCGACACCATCCATGTGATCTTTCCTCAATAACCTAATACCTGGATGGACTAGCCGTTCACTTTCAGCACCTATAATCTATCAACTGTGCACCTTCACCACCTTGTCCCCGGGAATTTTTAGCACACACAATGGCATCATCAAACGCCACTATTGCCCATAGAAATCCTCCAGCAGCATGTCTCTCCCAACGTTCCACCTCCTGGGTCGTTGACTTTGGTGCCTCTGAGCACATCACTGGCGATGCGGGTATTCTTCGGTCCTACAGAGCGACCTCATCTAGAGGTAATATTGATGTAGCCAATGGTCAGACGGTGCAGATTACGAGCTATGGAAGTTGTACAATTATGTCTGGCTTGACTCTATTCGTTATTGTCTCTGTTCCCTATTGGAGTCTGCATCCCACATCGGACTTGAGGTCCGGTGTGGTCTTAATTGTTCATTATAAAAGCACCCTAAGAGCTCCTTTAGAGAGGTCACCTTGGGGGTTCGGTCTCTCTCATTTTATCATCCTACATGGTATCAGAGGGAACCTAATACCGACCCCCTCCCATCTATTTTTATTCTGCTCTAGGGTTTCTCTTTACTTTTTTTCCCATGGGGGGCAGCGGCCTCCATGGCCTACGAGCCCCATAGGTATTCTCCGCCGCCCCCTGCCGGCCATCCCTTCCCAGCGCTCTTGTTCTTCGCGGCGAATCTCCCCCCTGTCGGCCCTACGCGGCACTCTTCTCGGCAGCCCGCCTCCTGCGGCTTTTCCCGACGGCCCGCCTCCCGCGGCTCCCTCTGAGCGGGTGCGCTCCGCCCCGACGGAATCCCCACCTCTGAGCGCGCGGCGGCCCTTGTCCAGGCGATCTCCTCCGGCGCCCTCCCAAGATCCCGATCTCGGCCCCTCCCTGCGCGCTTCCCCTGTGCGACGGGCTCCAGCCGTCTCTGCCCTATGCGGGGGGCTCCTCCGCGGCGTTCCTCCGCCCCAACCCAGATCCCGCGACGGCTCACCGACGGACGACAACCTCTCGCCCTGACGTCGCGACGCGAGACGGTCTCGTGCACGCGACCCTCCTGCACTGCTCATGCGCGCGGCCCTCCTGCACTGCTCCCGCCCTACCCGCGCCCTTTCCGGATCCCCGCACCTGCCGGCACCCACTTCCGCAACTCTCGGCGCGCAGAACGGCCGCTCCCGCATCTCCCGCTTCGCCTGAACGGCCCTCCTGTTCCTGCAACTTCCGGCGTCGTCTCCCTCCCGCTCCAGAAACTGCTGCGACATCCCACGGCGCTGCTTCCTCCTACGGTCGGCCCTGCTCCCGCAACAGCATATCCCTGCGCCCACCACCCCTGCGGTGCTCTCCTCCGGCCGTCCCGGCGACGACGGACCATCCTTCAGCCTCCTCGACCCGGCAGATCTCTCCCCCCGCCGGCACCGCCCCCTGCCGGTCTCGACCCCTGCCGGCTCCTCCAGCAGGCGGCCTCCACCCCTGCCGGCCTCGACCCCTGTCGGCTCCTCCAGCTGCCAACCTCCTCCCCTGCAGGTTATCCCTCCCTTTCCCGGCGGATCCCTCCTGCGATCGGCGGTCCTCCAGATCGTCGGCGGCCTCCCTTCCCCAGAGGCCTCCCTTCCCTGGCGGCCTCCCTTCCCCAGCAAGTTCGACCGGCCTCGACTCCCGGCATCTCCTCCCCTGCCGGACGACCTCCCATCTTTGTGCGCCTCCTGCGGCTTTGCTCCGCCCTGCGACGTCCAGCGACTCCCGTCTCTTCCGCTGCTCCCTCCATGTCGGCCTCCTCCTAGCGACTGCCCTGCTTCCAATTTCGGATCTCCGGCACCTCCTGCGGAATCCCCGCCTCGTCGACATCTCCCGACGACTCCTGGCAGCCGCCTCCTTGTCCGCCGGCACATGCCTTCGCACTTCCTCCACCGTGGCGCAGCAGCTCGACCACCTTGGATTCGGGCCATTTGGCGCCGCCAGACCCCGCAACAATTCTGCGGAATCCCCGCCTCCCGTCGCCGGCCCCGCAAGTGCGGTTTTTCCCGGTGCTAGTTTGAATTTCCCGGCGTTTCATCGACCGGCTCCACTAGTGCAGCATTCCTGGCATTCCGTCAACCGACCCGGTCTCTATGTGGTTCTTCTGTTGCGCCCGCAACATCATTCATCCATCATTCTGAGGGGAAGTTGTGATCGTGAGGGGGAGCATCAATGTTGAAGCTTTATCTTTTATTATGTTTTGTCTTGTTTTTGTCATCAAGCTGGGTCTGTCCAGCTTGAGGGGGAGTGTTTGCAGCGTCTATTGCTTGCTTTATTTTTCTTTATGTATCCAAGCTAGGTACACCTAGCTTGAGGGGGAGTGTTGAAGTCTGCATCCCACATCAGACTTAAGGTGTGGTGTGGTCTTAATTGTTCATTATAAAAGCACCCCAAGGGCTCCTTTAGAGAGATCACCTTGGGGGTTCGGTCTCTCTCATTTTATCATCCTACATTCCCCATTGTCCCTTTAATTTATTATCAATTAGTAAACTGACAGCTGACTTAAAATGTCAGGTCATCTTCTCACCTGCTTCGGTTATATTTCAGGAGCATTCGACGACTCGGGTGCTTGGTGCTAGACGACTTCAGGGTGGTGTGTACGTGCTTGACTCGGCCCCCACTCTCGTATGTCCTGTCACCTGTGATCATGCCCTCCAACTTCACTATCGCTTTGGTCATTCGCCTACCCCCATTCTTCAAAAACTTTTTTTAGGATCGGGACCTCTTCGTCCTTTTGAATGCGAGTCATTTATCGGGTCACCTATGTTCCCCGAGCAGTTCCCCGTGCATCCACTCCTTTTCATTTGGTTCACTCTGATATTTGGGGGCCCAGTCCCAGTCCTTCTAAACTGGGTTATCGGTATTTTGTTATTTTCATCGACGATTTTTCACAGATGACTTGGGTCTATTTGTTGAAAAAACGTTTTGAACTTTTTACCGTGTTCCGCTCTTATTATCAAGAAATCACCACTCAGTTCTCCGCTAAACTCCACTATCTTCATTCTGACAATGGTCGTGAATATTTATCTGGACTCTTCCGGTTTATTATCATTGACCATGGCATTATCCATCAGACCTCTTGTCCTAACACACCTCGACAAAATGGTGTTGCTCAACGAAAAAACCGTCATCTGTTGGAAGTTGCTCGAACACTTCTATTTCAGAAAAAGGTTCCAACAACTTTTTGTGGCGATGTCATTCTCACATTCACCTATCTTATCAACAGACTTCCCTCGTCTGTTATTTAGGGGACACTCTTCCATTCCTTACTTCCAACAACACCCCATCATTCCCTACCCCTCCGCATTTTTTGTTGTGTGTTATGTTAGAGATATTCCCCCTTCGGTTACCAAGTTTGATGCACGTGCTCTAAAATGCATCTTCCTTGGCTATTCTCGCACCCAGCGCGGATATCGATGCTTCTCTCCTGATTTGCGTCGCTATGTTGTCTCCGCTGATGTTTCCTTTGTCGAATCATCGGTTCTTTCTATTCCCGAGTTCTCGCCTCCCTCTACTCTTTCTGATTCCGACATTATTTTGTCATATTCCCTCGATCTACCATCGCCTCTATCTTTTCCTAGTGATATTGTTGGCTCGCGATTTAGCTAGATATATACTCGTGAACCTCGCACATCTGTCACCCTGCCGCCTCCTGTCACTACCACACTTGACAACTCATCTGCTTCTGATGCTCCCTCACCAGAGTTGCCCATTGCACTCCGCAAAGGCTCACGCTCCTGTCAGTCTTATCAGGGATTATCCGCGTCTACCTCCCATGTTATTGCGACACTGGCTGATTACTCGACACCACACACTGTTGTCGAGGCCCTCTCTCATCCAGGTTGGTTGCATGCTATGAAGGATGAACTTCAGGTCTTGGAAACCAACCACACTTGGGATCTTGTCTCTCTCCCTACGGATAAACAGGTTGTAGGGTGCAAGTAGATTTATACCGTGTGCGTCAATGCTAATGGTTCTCTAAATCGTCTCAAAGCACAGCTTGTTGCTAAGGGTTATGCGCAGACATATGGCATTGATTATTTTGACACCATCTCTCCAGTGGCCAAAATGGCATTAGTTTGCTTATTTATCTCTCTTGTCGCTTCTTATCATTGGCCTCTACATCAGCTAGATGTGAAAAATGTTTTTCTTCATAGTTTTCTTGATGAAGTTTATATAGAGCAACCACCGGGTTTGTTGCTCAGGGGGAGTCTTCCAAGGTATGTCATCTTCATCGATCATTGTATGGCCTCAAGCAATCAACTCGTGCCTGGTTCGGGCGCTTTTGCACCACTGTGCTTAGTTTTGGCATGTGTCAAAGCATCAAAGATTCCTCTGTTTTCAATCACCAGTCTACAGCATACAGCATTCTCTTGATTGTTTATGTGGATAACATTGTCATTACTGGAAGTGATACTGGCGGCATTGATCGACTCAAATCCTTCATCAACATATTCATATGAAAGATTTGGGTCCACTACGATATTTCTTGGGAATTGAGGTCTCTAGATGTGCCAAAGAAATTTTTCTATTTCAAAGTATGTTCTTGATCTTCTGCAAGAGACTGGAATGACTCAAGCTCACTCGGTTGACTTACCCCTCGAACCTGAAGAAAGGTCAATACATTCTGATAGTGAGATATTTTCATCACCTGACAGATACAGACGACTTGTTGGAAAACTCAACTACTTGACCATGACTCGACTCGATATTGCTTGTGCAGTTAGCAAAGTGAGTCAATTTATGGAATCTCCAACAAAAACACAGTGGGAGGTTGTTCTTCGCATTGTTAGATATGTGAAAAGGGAACCAAGTTTGGGTCGTCTATATTTTGATCATGAGCATACAGACATTGAAACATTTTGGGATGCAGATTATGCTGGTTATCTCTCTTTTAGGAGATCTACGTTTGGTTTTGTTGTTTTTGTTGGAGGGAATTTGATCGCATGGTGGAGTAAAAAGCAAATCGTTATCTCCCGCTCAAGTACAGAATCAGAATATCGTGTCATGGCATATGTGACTGCGGAGATTATTTGGGCACAACAAATTCTTCACGAAATTGGGTATCCGACCAAGAAACGAGCACATATCTGGCGTGACAATCAAGTTGTTATCAAGATTGCCACAAATCCAGACTTTCATGAGCGGACAAAGCATATTGAAGTTGATTATCATTTCGTTCGAGAAAATTTTGAAAAGAAGATTGCTTTCGGTCACATTCACACCTCTCATCAACTTGTCGATGTTTTCACAAAAGGAGTGTCTGGACCACAGGTCCTATTTTTATGTAACAAGCTAAGCATGATAAATATATGTCTCAGCTTGAGGGGAAGTATTGTGCTTTGTTTTATTATGTATCCAAGCTAGGAACACCTAACTTGAGGAGGATTGTTAGAGGTTATGTTGTTTGCAGTCCCACATCGAACTTGACATATCATGTAATCCCTTTTATTCATTATAAAATAACTCCAAGGCCTCCCTTAGTGAGACACTTTGGGTATTCGGTCCACTCTTCCATTTCTACAAGTATTGATTAACAATTAAAAGTGTTAATGTATTTATTTATGTGTCTATAAGACTATAAATCACATTAGATTCATTATTTAAAGGAGTTCAATTTAATTGATTCGATAGAAATTCCTTGATATTAATTAAACAATAATTTTAAAATAATTGTTTCACCATTATCGTGGTAATTAGCATTAATCCTAATAATCTAAATTTTATACCCACAAATGAAATTGGTCATATTAAATAATGTAAAAATTATTATCTCAAATATAAGAACCATTTTATCAAATTAATTTTGTATGTGTAGAGAAAATTAATTTTAACACAAGCGCGTCTAACACGCAAAAACCCGTTTTTTGAAAAGGTTTATTTTTAATCAAAAAAAATATGATTAGGATAGAATTATCAATGTCATTGATACCAATGAATTTAAAATAATCATTATCATTCAAAGAGTATTTATTTAACAATAAAAGAAATCAAAAACTTCATTTCATCATGTTATAATTAATTAAACAAAACAATCGAAAACGATTTTCATTAAAACGCTACATAAATTTTCAAAATGTTGAGCATGGGTTTATAAATTCAACATAGTATTTTAAAATGGTTTATTATACTTTATAATATATAATTTTATAGAAAAAAGCTTCAAAAACTTTTAATGTATTCATATAATAAAATAATTTCATAAAAATGACGGCATTGATAAAATCGATATTTTTCACTATTCATCTAAAAAAAATTATTTTAAAATCAATATTTTAAATTGCGTTCACCTGGACACAACCCAAAGCGCTCCTTGAGGATTTTGGAAGCTCCGCGGGGAAAGCCCTTGCACCTACATCTGATTTCCCATTAACGAAAACGCAACTGTCCGCAGCGCATTCAGGGGAGCCTACTGACCTCAGAATGCAAAGCAGGGGCATAGGGTTGGCCAAAAATCAGGAAGACACTACCTCAAACCCTTATATGCTAGAGTTGTCGCCCAATTCAGAGTTGGACACTTCAAAGTTCGTCATGTCGGAGCATGAGCCGCAGCAGACTGCGCCGGCTCAAACATGGGCTTTAGATATTTTACCACCAGCTGCACAGGTCCCGCCCGCGGTGTCAGGATGGGCTCCCCGAGTTCATAAAGGAAGATCATACAATTTTTATAACCCAGAAGCCTGAAGGTACGAGTCGCACCTACAGCCCGGCTCCCAACGCCACACTAAGGGCCTTCCCAATGGAAGGCGGGTCAGCATTACAACGAGCGACACTCTTCCCTTTGTCTATCAAGCCTTCATGACGGCGGACGACATGTTTGGAAGATTGCATGGGGTACACCTGCGGCACGAGCGCCTTATATAGAACCGCAACGGCTTGGTCCTCAGTCAACGGTGTTGCTTGGTTCGGCCCAACGCGCCAGAGCAAGGCGAAGATAATGGAAGATTGCTTGGCATAACTGTCTAATTAGCACCTCTTGTCCTCAGTTCCCTGCAACACGGATGATATGGGAGATCGCCTGGCATGCCTACGAGATCCACCACCTTAAGGACAAGGTGGTTTTTCAGGACGAAGACAATGATAGGAACTAGGGTAATAGTGTCATTATAAGAGGAGAATATGTTGTGGGGGCCAGAGGAATATTCTAGGAAATATTATTAGTTTGTTAGTGGGGAATTCGGTTATAAATAAAGGGTTGAGGGTGAGAGGGAGAGGGCATCGAGAGAATTGTATTTTTCAGGCTGCTTAGGAGATTCATCTATTGGCTTGGGAGCAAAACCTTTGTGGCTTGGCTTGGGCGGGAGTCTCTTCTGAGTTACATTCCTCTTCATTATTCTTCTCCTTCCCCCTTATGTAATTTTGTTACTCCATCTACTCATATTTTTATACAAGTCGTCGGTTCCGGTTCTTCTGGTTCGGCAAGTCTTCATCAGATACATACCGCATCAAAAGTAGATAGCAGTTCTCTGCTATGATGAGATACTTTAGATGCAGTGACAGTATTCCTTAAACCCATGTTCTATGACCGGGACACAAACGATACAAACTATCAGGGGTAGGAGGCTCATAAAACATTTAAACACCCTCTCATGGTGTTCGCCCATGGTAATCTGCAAGAACAGAGGTTATGAGAACGGACCCGCCGATGGGAAATTATGTGTCATTGGATGTTTCTATCTACGGACGTGTATGTTGATCTTTAGACTTTGAAATTATCATTAGTGAATATCATTAGATGCGTACCTAGATATATTGACGAAAATCGTGACAACATATGCTCGCAGCGAAATAGGATACATTGGGTGCATCACAAGTGATATTGCATTAAAGGATAATGTGAGAAACGATTTATCTCTTCTGCCCCGTGACAGAAATTGATATCTCAGACCCTTTGATGAGAATGAAAATGCCTAGATAAATTCATGGTTATGATGTTTTATGGGAAAGTTCATTTTTGAAAAGTCAAAGAAATATCGAACACAAAAGTTGATGACGTCAGTATTCGCAATCTCAGTTAAATTCAATATTGAATTTGTAAACGGGGAATTCCGCTTAGCTCAAGGTGAGGCGGAGACATTCTTTTATAGATGGATAAAAAGGATTACAAGGTGAAGTAATCTGATATGGGACTCAGAAATACCCATTACCCGGAAATACAATTAATCGGGTTCAACACTCCCCCTCAAGCTAGTACATGATAGTTTGGAGCAAGAGTCCCACAAAAAAGAAAGAAGACACTACACAAGACCATACACACTCCCCCTCAAGCTGGGTCGCTTATGCTGTGGATGCCCAGCTTGGTACTGAGAGAGTCGAGTCGAGCTCCCGCCTAGATCACCGTCGGGCCTATTTTTTGGTGCTCGGATCACCATCGGAGCTAATTGTTATTGCTCGGCTCTCCATTGAGCCACGTTGTTGTTGATAACCAGGCTTTGGGTTCACTATTTGAGTGTCGTTTCACCCGACTTCTTTGGGTCCACTATTTTTCACCTGACATTTAGGGTCCACAAGACAAGCTTCATTTCATCAAGCCTTTTGGGTTTGTAATACGAGCGTCGTTTCACCCGACCTTTTGGATCCGCAATTCGGGCCTCGTTTCACCCAACCTTTTGGATCCCCAATTTGGGCACTATTTCACCCATCCTTTTTTAGTCTGCTCAACGGTCACCATTTCATCTGGCATATTCAAGCACTGGTTGTCGTCAACATGGGAGCTCATCAGCGCAACAGTTATTTTTACTTCAATTCGATCTTTTTTATCGTATGGGGTAGCTAGCTCCAGCAGAGAAGGATGAAGCCACACAAGCAAGTGGGATCCACCGGGCGGTGAGGGTCAAATATTGTTATTTATAATTTTCTACTTTTTTTTATATAGAAAGTTGGGCATGTCCAGCTTGAGGGGGGTATTAGGAGTATTTAATTTATTCTTTTATTATGTGGCCTAACTTGAGGGGGGTATTATGAGTATTTACTTTATTCTTTTACTATGTAGAGGGGGGTATTTAGATATTTAGATATTTAGATATTTAGGTTAGATTTAACTTGGTCAACCTTATCCCATGTATTTTAAATTTCAAATCTTTTTATTATCTTTTGTATTGGTTTCCTTATAAATAAACTTACCGACCTCACTCAGAGGTACGGATTTCGGGTATTTTCATTCTACAATGCAAAATGATATTTGAACATTGATAAAACTAAAGGACACATGCTTAAGCAATTGTAATTGAAGTGCATAAATTAAAATCTACAAACTTACTTCTGTACGACCAGGCATGATGGGTTTCCCAGCAAATAATTCAGCGAGAATGCAGCCAGCACTCCAGAGGTCAATACCCACATCATAGTCAGTTGCCCCGAGAAGAAGCTCGGGGGAGCGGTACCACAAAGTAACAACGCGACTCGTCATGGGCTGCTTGCGATTAGGATCAAAAAAAGAGGCCAACCCAAAGTCAGCAATCTTAAGGACTCCGCCATTGTCAATTAGAAGATTTGACCCCTTGATATCTCGATGCAGCACATTGCGGCTGTGACAGTGCTCAAGCCCTGATAAGAGCTGATGCATGTAACACTTAACCTGTATGTTCATGTACATATCATGAAACAAATACCAACCAACAGAGAAGAACTCAAACCAAGCCATAACACCAGTGCGATCTTACTTGGGGCTCTGTGAACTTGATTTCAGGGCTGGCAGCAAGCCCAGCCAAGTCATGCTCCATGTATTCAAAAACAAGGTACAAACTACAAGACATTCTTGACGTCACTAAACCTTCCAATTTCACAACATTAGGGTGATCCAACCTACGCAAAATAAGAATTTCTCTAGCCATGAATCTTACACTCTCTGCCTCCAAGTTGTCGAAGCGAACCTTTTTCAAAGCAACAACTTTTCCTGTCAAAGTATCTCTAGCCTTGTACACGTTGCTGTATGTTCCCTGCCCGATCTGAATGACAAAATCAAAACAGCTCCAGGATAAGCAGTTGCCGAACTTGGCAAAAAAAAAAACAGTTTTGCCATCTGTAGAATTCAACACTTTCATGCACCAGAAAAGTTGGCTGGGTAAGCATCATGTATTAAATACATGAAAGCCAGCATTATTGATATCAGAAAGAATCCTCATCATACCAAAAGCGGTGAAGCGTACCTTATCAATCTTCTCAAAAGCATCTGCTCGCCGAGGCGTCCAGCCGTTGATAGCTTCGCCAGCGACAGCAGAGAGCCAAGAGGGCCACCCTGCGGCCACCTGCTCACCACGGACATGCTTCGGAGGATTGCTTAACCTCGGATCTGGTTTCAACCGCCGTCTCTCGCCTTTTGGCCGCCTAATAATCCCATCTTGAACATCCTCCTTCGCGACATCCCCATTCTGCACCTCTCCACCTTCAACCACTCGTTCAACCCTTGCCCGGTCCATTCTCCCCGACGAAACCGCAGCCTTGAAGCCCCTCTCCTTCTGTACAACCCCCGACGAAAGCTCTTTCCCGATCACACACCCCATCCCGTACACAACGAACCCTCATTTCTCAGCACATTCTACCTCAAACCACCAACCGATACTCTTCCCATGCAGTAGCAGGGACGGGGATGAAGTAATCCGTTCAGAAGCCTTGGCGCTATTTTCTCCTAATCCAACAGATGAGGACGATTAATGCATCCGCGGAAGGGCAACTCGTGAAACCCGAACACTGGTCGATAAAAGTAAGAGTTCCCAGCGACAAATGACAGTCAGCATGAGCTGACAGAGCACAGGACCGGGGGCAATGAAAGCCGAACGGCACAATAAAGTAGGGATCGCTTTCGGGACTTTGGGATCGGGCAAAGTTGGGAACTGAGATTTGGTTAAACAGGGTGATTCGACGGGGCAGGAATGGGGGACGAGGGGAAGAGGGACTGCCCCCTCGGCGTGTTCCTTCGCTCGCTCTGGTTCGAGTGGAGTTATTTCCACATGACCAAACGGACGAAAGGGGGAAGGAAAACTTTATGGCAAGTATTAAAAGTTAGGCCGAAGCCTCGTTTATGGATGAAATTTGTATAAGATTATTAAAATAAATTCCATACCCAAAATTTTCTAAAAGCTTGTGTTGATATAGGTAGAAAACTTTTTCAAAATTTATCCAATCTCAGCAGGATAGACTTGACCCTTGTGATAGGTGAATTTTCCCACCATAACATCATTTCATATTTGAAATTTGTGGCATGTTTTTGTAATATATATTGTTAAGAGGGATGTTTTGAATGGCTTTGAGTGAGGAGAATCTATAACACATAAAAACTTTATAACAAAATTCTTATATTATTATTCTTGTTTCTTACGCGGATTATTTTGGAGGTTTTTCGAAAGGGGTTTTGGAGGGATGATGATCATCCTAAATGTAGCATAAGAGAACACCAAAACCTAAAAATAATAATCTATCTTTTTATTTGGATTCAATAATAAAACAAATAAAAACAGCGTACGTCACACCAGCCGATCTGGGCTTCAAACAAGTGTCTGATAACTCCTATGATATTCACAGATAACACAAATCTCATTTATGCCACAATTTGTTATAACCTTGAGTTAAACGGATTGAGAGAATCAAGAGCTTGAGGATTTTGACCTCAAGGAGTTCTAACCATCGCACAGAGTGTCGCCCACATTATTCAGGGAATTGAAACCACTAATATAAGTATCTAAGGAAGTCAAAACATTTGGCCTGTTTATGAAACATTTCATAAATGTTCAACAACGTTTCAACTCTTTGAAATATTTGGCTTGATTCTATATTGAATATGTTGAACATTAAAATGAATATATTTAATGTTTAAAATCCTCATAGTCATAATCTTATAACGGCAACCGACATATGATAGCTGAGTAGGAGAAGAAGATTGAGGCTATACGATATCGCATATCACGTGGGTTGTCATGCAAAGCATCGTGATATGATGACACTCACCATGTCTTGGTGTATCCCAAGGCGAACCACAACATGGTCTAAACCACTAAGTCATGGCGGTGCCTACCATGCACAATTCTAATAATCTCCCACTTACACTAAAGCCTCATGGACTTAGCACACCTTCACTTTATACCACATCATATGTAACAGCTTGTGAAACCATATCCAAAGCACTTTTTCAATATCTTCCAAAACTCGTTTTGGGATAATTATCACATATTTTCACCACATGTTACATAATATGTAACAACTTATGAAAATTGATTCAAAACTTCTTCCAAATATCCTCTAAAACACTTTTGAGGTGGTTGTTAAAGTTTCATAAACATGGTCCCCACTCGTACAATCACAAAGTATGAACTCATGAGCCTTTGTAGCATTGAAAACAATTATGAATTCTTGAATCCATAAATGTAAACAAAGAATGACCTCTAGCAAAGTGTTAATGATACTCAAACTACAAAGAGATCTGGTGTGGTCTCTATCAAACACACTACTAGAATTTAGAGCTACAACTACGGAGTTATACCCACGGATAATAGGAAACGTGGCTATATCCTGTTTACAGCCACAACATTTTCGCTGTCCGTGGCAATTAACCCACCCCCACTCCCCAATTTACCGTAACCCTCTCGCGCCCCTCCTCCTAACGCCCCTCCTCCTCGCGACTCTTCTCCCCGACGTTCCGCGATCCTCCTCCTCCAACGGGCCACCCAACCTCCCCACGACCGTCCTACTCTGACTCGACCACTCCACTTCCCCGTCGTCGCTGCTTCAACGTGGACTCCCCACCTCCTCTGACGACGTGCCTCCGATGTGGACACCCCACTTCATCGCGATTCTCCTTCTCGGATGCTGCCCCGACACGGCTTCGACGCTGCCCAGACCGGCTCAGACGCGGCCACTCCACCTCTTGGGATCCTCCTTCCACGCGGCCACCCTTGACTCTTCTCCTCTGACGCAGTGGCCCCACCTTTCCGATTTCTCAGTCGAACCAAGTCCTACCTTGGCATCCTCCTCCCGTGATTTATCACTGACCCCACTCAGGGGACCCTAGCGAAATCCACCCTTCTTCAATTTCTCATGCGAAATCCCTGCCTACTGCACTCCTTGCCTCGCCAGGTATTTTCTGATTTTCGGCTCCAACGTGGTATTTAGGTCTCATGTTTTCCCTTCTCTAGATCAGTGGTTCAATTTATTCTAATCTTGGGTTTCATGGAACTAACATCCAAGAGGAATGGTCATCTTTTTAATTAGGCATGTGATCCTAGTTCAGTTGTGACGTGACTTACGGAGCTGTGAGATGGGTTGCAACTGGGTGGTACGGGAGCGCGTACACCTATTGACTTTGACATAAGTTGAGTAAGCACAAACAATTCATGCATGGAAGTTGTGTATTTTTTAATCAGTGTTAGATGACAGAGGGTAGAGGATCGATGGAAATTTTAGTGAGATTCTCATAGGTGAGGTATCTCATAGCTTCAAATGAAACGGAGGAAGTGCCCTATGAAAAAGGGATCTTTGGAAATATATTGGGTATGGTTATACGAGATCTTGGTTAAGGAAAAGTGTTTCCTAGGGTGATTTGATAATGGCTTGGGAGAAGTGGTATGTAGATTTAGATTTGGATCTTTGAGGTGTTTCTTGTGGAGCAATTTTAAGTAAATCCATGTGGTGGTGAGTGCACCAATGGATGGTGTGGTAGGTGATACTATTTTTTTCTAGAAAACTCATCACATGCCAAGAATGAAATTATCATGCACCGAGAATGGGTATTGAGTAGTTTTTTGGTTATCTCTTAGGAATGCATGGGTTTTGGATAAATCCAGTCATCATGTTTGGGGATAGACTGGATGTGGGTTGTGGTGCTTGGATTTTGATCAAGTGATGTTGTGACAAGGGTTATCCTATAGTGGAGTGAGTGACATCAATCATGGGAAATATAAACCCATGAGGGTAGAGTCCTGGTTTTGGGAGACCAATAGGTAGGTATTTCAAATGGAAATTAGGTTCCAACGACCCAATGAGTACCTAAATTGAGTTGGTTTTTCTTGAAGATCAGAGTCTGAACATGGGCATTTGGGTTGAGTGGAAATAGTAAAGATCCAAGGTTTCTTTAGATTTGAAAATTAATTGGTTCTTATGGAAATCATGACATGGTATTGATCGACTAATGACCCAAATGAGGGAATCACACTATTTTTCAGACTTGGGGTGGTTTTGATGATCCAAATGTGTTAGATCATGGTTATGTCAAAGGCGGCGATAGGGATTAATGGTAGTCTAGTTGGTGGAGGCCCAGACCTAAGAATTTCACCATGTTTCAAGAGTTTAATTCATTGGTCTATAATGGCGAACATGATGTGCCTCCTGAAATAGGGGGATTGGGAATTGAATGTTCTGAAAATGTGGTGACGTTTGGAGTCTATGCATCATCATCAGGATCAGGATGGCTTGTGATGAACCAATATGATTGGGTTAGGAAATGTTAGTGCTTTCAATAGAGTACAATGCTATGTTTATATGGTTGAAAATTTAACCTTAGATTCACACCATGATTTGGAATGAATATCAAAGTGCCAAGTTATAATAATGGAATTGAATTCACTTATTATTTAGTTAAGAAGTATCTAGAGAAGTATGATAATGCTCAACAAGCTACTGTAATGTAGACACCCTGATAGAATGGGGTGGTTGAGAGGTAAAGTAGAACAGTCAATAATATAACACAAACTATGGTGATCTCTAGTGGTATTATAAGGTATAAAAAAAGTTTCCTTCTGAACTAAGGTATAAAAGGAAACCAACATTGAAGTATTTATGTGTCTTTGGTAGTAAGTTCTATATTCTTAACATGGAAGGGAATCAAGAAAAGTATAGAAATAACACGATGAAGTTATATTTCATATATATTCCTTAAGAAGCAAGGTTTATAGATTTTTTAATAAGATTCTCATTAAAATTTTGGAAATAAAATATGTAATAATGGATAGGAAAGAAAAAGGAATCTATGACAGGAGCATTGAAGATAATGTAGAGAAAAGTGAATCTTTACAAGAGCCTAGAGAGTCTCTTAGGGGTAGTGAGGACTCCATAATAGAATTTTTTGATGAATATGAGAAAGAAAAAGACATAAAGATTCCAATTACACCTAAAAGATTTACTAGAACTAAACATATTGATAAAGAGAACATTTTGGGAGACAAATATGATGTAGTATAAAATAGGAGGATGTATAGAATTAAAAGAAATGCCCTCTTCTATTTATTTGAGTAAAAAAGATTTGATTAAGCATCCAATGATTAAAATTGGATTAAAGATATGAATGAGGAGTTAAATTAGACATAAAATAATGACACGTAGAAATTTTTTCCACAAACAATAGATGAAAATATCATATTCATGAAACAAGTATTCAGAAATATGCTTAATGAAAATAGAGAAGTTATAAAATTCATAGTCAGAATTTTGTGAAAGGGATATTCATTGATTGGTAGGGTGGTTGTAGATAAAATATTTTCACCAATTGATTGTATCGAGGTTATCAAATTGTTTCTTACCATAGTTATATAGAGAATATCAAGGTATATCTAATGTATATAATAAAAAGTATTCTTTTCTCATTGGAGTTTTTTTAAGGAAGTTTAAATTGGTCAACTATGTGGATTTAAAATAAATGATGATGATAATAAATTGTGCATTTTTAATAATGATTTTTGTGGCTTAAAACAAGTACACGTAGCTTGGAACTCAAGGCTTGAAAATGTTCATTTTTTTTAGGTTTATGAGATTTGTTGACTATAATCTCTATATTAATAGGATTTTTTTAAGGGCACAAAGGTCTCTTTATTTAAATTATAAAGAAAAAGAAGAAGGTTTAGAGGAAATACAAGAACACAACACTTAAAAAGACATCAACCCATTTTAGAATGGGTATTCATACTATGAAAAGGAAGTCTTCCACCCCTGTCATGGGAGTTCTGACCTCTCCTCCCAGTCCTGGCTTGTATCCATGGACCTTCACCATCAGCATCATCAAGGTGCTCCACAACAGAATCAGTCTTTATGGTTTCATCTTTATTCACTCTGTCACTTTTATTCCCATCATCATCACTGTAAGCGAGGAAAGGATTTCAAAAGTGTTATGAGTACCAACATTTCTGTTTGTCTGGGTCCTCGATGCTTGAGGCGGGGCGCTGCTTGTAAGAGAGGTAGGAACCTTTGATCTCAACAGTTCAACATTCTTCATAGGTGTATGTGCCTCTCTTACTGGAGGAGGCATTGTAGTTGACTCTGTCACATTGTGTGTTTGTCCAATTGGCTTGGAAACACCCAAAATAGAGATGGGGTTCGGAAGGGAACCCTTTTTTAGAGCAGAATTTTCCTCCTCTCGAGCAGGAGTTAACTCTTTCATCATATCAGAATCAGGCTGGATTCTCAGCCTCAGATTCTTTCCACTCTGATATGGATGAATTTGGGTGGGAATCACCCCTCCCATTGTGCTGGGTATCTTAAACTTATCCAGTAGCTGCTCATAGATGGGCAACTTAGATTCCACACAAGTGGGTTGAACATCCATGCCATGAACTCCTATGGAAGTTCCAGCAAGAGTACTATCAGGGTGAGCGCTGGGCACCAGTTTGGGTCCAAATTCAGCAGTAGAGTGATTAACTTCACTTCCCACCATAGGAGGGTTAATGCTCAAACTCAAAACTTGCAGATTTATAGGAACATGAAGCGCCTTATCAGTTGCAGGAAATTTTTTAACTCCACTTCCCACTGTAGGAGCAGGTTTTGGGAGATAAGATTTTTTTGAAGTCGCACCTTATGTTTGCTGTAAGTCCATTGAAGGGCTAGCAACATCATACTTTTTCACAGATTCCTTGGACTTGGTAGGGCAGGGGACCTTTGCATTGCCATTTTCAGTAGTCACTTCCTTGGATTCCTTGTTTGTGTTTTTATTCTTAACCTTACTTGAGGTCGTTGTCTCTAACATGTGCTTCACTTTTCTGCATTTTGAAGAAAAATCAGTTTGCTCATGCCTAATTCTTTCATCAGCCTCAGTTTTTGCTAGAAGATCTATCTCTATTTGACTGTCCACAGATTCTATCTCATTTTGATCTTGGTTCATGTCTTTAATCATCACATCTTTGAAAGACAGGCCCACTTCAGGTGAGTCACTTTCTTCTACTAAATCAGCCCAAGTGACATTGGGTCTATCAATCAATTGAAAAGCATGAGGCTATGAATCTTTCAGGATGACATAGGTGGAGTCCAAATTGGGGCTTTTACTATGATCCTTGATCAGATGTTCAGTCTGAGACATTGTCTGAACATTTTCAGAGATTTGGAGTCTGTTGGGAGAGCTGTGAGAAATCTCATTTGCAGCTTGTTCTGAAGACTGGACATCAGTCCCTTGGGGCAATTTATTACATTCTGTTCTTCTACAATGAGCCTCATCTTGCCCCTTCAACATGCATTTAGTACAAAAAATATTGGAACGACATTTGGACCTTGAGTGTCCAATTATACAACAGACTTCACAATACAAAGACAACTTTTCATACACAATACGAAGATTAATTTCATCCTGTGGTGTGGATAGAACTACCTTATCAACCATGGTAAAACTTAAATCTACCTCAACTAAAATTCTGGAAAAATGTCCATAGCTAACATTTTCAGTAGCCAAATCCATCCGGATTGGAATGCCTATCGTAGAGGCGATGTCATAAAGAATTTCAAAATTCCACAAAACCCAATTTAAACCATAAATCTTTATCCAAAACTAGAAAAAAGTGTCTTTAAAACCATAGAGACTAAAATTTAGCTTCCATTCATGGATCCTAAGGGTTCCTGGCTTCAAATTTATGGAACCAAAGCTCCATGCTTTACCCTTCAATTCAACTGAGGGAAACAACAAGTGAAAAAAACCTCTTCCTAACGAAACACATTTGAAGTCATGAAATCCCCAAATAGTAGTAAGACGAGCAACTAAATCAGAAATTTTCCAAGGTTGTGTACCTTTAGATAAAGAGATCAGGGAAATAAAGGAGTTCTTACAGAGATCTAAGCGTTTCAAAACTATATTAATAGGAATTGTTATAGCCAAATGACGATGTAGGTTTATACAATTTAAACTATCTGAAATTTGTTTGTTGGATGAGCTGATAGGGCCGTGAACTTCATATTCATTAGGTATTTCTCATTTTTAGGAAGTCCAGTAGACAATGCATTGCCTTGGAGTTCAATAAACTAAGTGCGGTGGAGTGATCGAATTAGAAATTTCATAAATTTTTATATTTAATTCATTGTTTTATTCCCTCAAATTCCATTAAAATCCTTGGCATTGCTATATTTTCACATTTTGTATGATTTTCTATGAGTAAAATAAATCTGGACTGATTTGTTGATTTTAGTGATAAACTTTTTATGTTTTCATCAATTAAATGTGTTTTCATTAATTAAATGTATTCTCATTTATTTGTGTTCGGTTTATGAGGATTCTTCTACTCCTGCCATTGATTTAGGTGCATATGCCAATGCGGATGTTGATGATGATGGTGGTATGAGAGGAGTAGATGATGATGTTGGTGTTTCTGAAGGAGATGATGAGGTTCGTGATGGTTTTGATGATACTGATATTGAGGTACATTTTAGATGTAAATTTTATTCTTGGTTTATACATTGAATTCTACTATATAATGATGTTAGTGTTTGGTAGATGTTGTGGTGTATACATGTAGGAAGAACTAAGTCGAGTAGTTTAGAAAATATGATTCAGTTGATGAGATCAACCAAAATTAGGAGACTGGTTCAAAGGTATGGGGTTTAAATGAATTATATACTTCTATTGAATGAATAGAAACATGAAAATCCAAATTAAACTATGATTTTTTTATTCAAATTAGTGGAATATTCCATGAATAAAGAGATGGATTCTTTGAAGTTAAAAAAATCAGATATGGTTGAACTTTAAGTGGGTAAAAAGGAACTTGAAAATAAGTGGGTTTACTAAATTAATTAATAGAATGATGTTTATAAATGATAAAAATTATGGATGGTAATAATGTGTTATTATTAGAATGAAAAAGTTTATTTTTTGGAAATATTCTCACTAAATGTAAGCATTATATCATCTAAACAATTCTAAGTATGGTGGAATTGGAAAATATGCATCTAGATTTGGTGGACATCAAGACAACTTTGATTCATGGTGAGTTAAAGGAATAAATCAACATGAAACAGCCAATATGAGTACCAGCAATTGGGATCCATGACTTGGTTTGTATATTGTATAAAATCTTGTATAGAATAAAGCAAGTACTGTGATAGTGGAATCAGAAATTTGAATCATTTATCACTGATGAAGGCTTTGATAGTTGCAATAAAGATAATTACTTCTACTGAAATAAATGGGATAATGGTACCTTCATAAATTTCATATTGTATTTCAATTACATGTTTCTACTTGGACTAGATTATTGAATGATTTAGAAATCTATGGATAATTTTTTGGAGGTTTTGAGATGAAAAATCCTAAGAAATTCGAGAAGATATTGCAGATAAGTACAGAAATAGATAATAAGAATGTAGATTTAGTAATAACCCAGAAGGAACATATCAATAGGATCATCAAAAGGTTGGGCATGAATAGATGAGAAACAGTGACTACCCATCTTGCACTTCAACTTGACCAAGGCATAAGAACTCACAATGGAAGAAGAGTGCCAATACATGGAGAAAATTCCATATTCCTCAGGTGTTGGAATTTTAATGTATACAATGATATGTACTTAATAATTTATTGTGCTTATAGTGGTATTTGTTATCATATTCATGTAAAACCATGTAAAGGGACATTGGGATGTCATTATATAGAAAACCAACCTATTTGTACATGTCTATTACATATTTTTTCAGATAAATAACATAATAATACATTCAAGGATCTAAATGTTTAGTATCATAGGAAAATTAGGTTCATAAAACACTTGTACATAATACAAAAACATTATTTAGAAACTGGGAATGGATGAAGGGGGGCGGGGGGGTACAGGGGGGCTGTGCAGGCTAGGGGGTAGGGGGGAAGGGTGGAGGGGGGCTGGGGGCAAGGGGCAAGGGGGAGGGGGGAGGGGGGCAGGGGGAAGGGGGTGCAGGGGGACTGTGCAGGCTGGGGGGATGGGTGGAGGGGGGAAGGGGGCAGGGTGTAGGGTGGAGGGGTGCAGGGGGGCAGGGTGGAGGGGGGCAGGGGGCAGGGGGTAGGGGGCAGGGGGCAGGGGGGCAGGGGGCAGGGGGCAGGGGACATAAATTATTGGACATGAAGGTCTGTATTTTGATAATTAGTTTTAGTGTTCCTTTAATTTAATAGATTTATGTCAAGTTTTCAATATGAATTGCTAATTCTCATTTTTGAAACTATGGATTACCAAGATAATGCAGTTTTACTTCTATACGGATCTTGATCTTTCTTATAAATGCATTTATAGTTTCTTAAATGTTTTTATTATACAAAAACTCGGCATATACAAAATGAAAACATTTTATAACATAGAAAAATTATTTATACTTTTCCTTTAAATCATTTTATTTGTATTCTTCTTTTGATTTATTTACATTCATTTTCCATTTTGGATAAACTGCTATTTGTTCTGTTATCAATGAGGAATGATGCTTAGCATATCAGTGTAATAGATGGGCTATATAAATACAAGAAGCCTTCAATCCTACCGGCCAACATAGGTAAAATATGGCCACTACTTACTATTCCAAAAGGCAGGTGACAGGTTAAAGACATCAATTTTACCATCCATAAGACTAATCTATTTGAAAATGTACTCTTAAGGCAATGTACTCTTAATGCGCCCTACTGCTCGAAGGTAACATTTTGGCATGTCCATTTATTTCTTATTACCATGCTACAAATTTAATGTTGAGAGGTTTATTTTCTCATTATTCATTCCTATGGCTGTCCATATTGAAATTCCTGATAAATATGTAAATACCATTATCTAGATTAAAAACTTTGATATGCCATATTTCATTTTTACTATTTGTTTGTGGTTCGCGATTAAACAATTCATTCATTATGCTTATTTGGATAGTATTAGACTAATAATTCATGGATTTAACATTTTTTATTTATTAACTCTTATATACATGACTCTGCTTCTATGTTATATCTCATTAAACATTTGGGTTCAGGTTGATTATTGTATAAGAACTGTCACTTAAGTAGTCTGGTTGATGCTAAGGGGGTGCATACCGAGAAGATCTACTGAGAGGTCTTAATGGACATCGTATTGACTTCACTCAAGTTGAAGTTCAAGGGGAACTAAAATCAACACTCAATAGAAACATGATGAGGTGGTTCCTACTCTGATGACCACACCCTCAAATGGACTGGGGTTGACCTGCTGGAACTGTCCAGTAGTGGACAGGTTAACAACAACCCTTGTTCGGGGTTTGAAACCTAAAAATTCTTTTCCCTTTTCTTTTATTTTATTTCCTTTAGTTATTTTACTATTTAATAACATTTTTCTTGTGTTTTCTGGGCACGAAAAAAGTTGTACAACACCTCATGCACCTATTGAAAGATCGAATCATACTGTTTTTGGAAGCATAAACAAACATCCAGGTTTGTGTTTCTACTTTATTTTCAATGTTTTTTATGTTTTCCACCTTCCTCTTTAAATTGTATGTGAGACATTTCCCATTTAATTTGAAGGTTTCTATAAAATACATTTAATGTGTGAAGGTGCGTATACCCAGTGGGGGAGCAACAACTTTTAGTTAGAAAGCTCCAAAATTCGAAGTGGACGGTTTGGTTCCACCTTGAGGTAGGATCCCTCTTCTAGCCTCTTTAATTCAAGAATTCTTTAAATTGAATTTAGCTTCTTTCTTAATTCTGCTTAATTATATTGAATTGAATATCTGGAATAAGTGTTCTTTAATATAATTGTTTCATTTGATAAAGTCATGTTTTTGTAATAAAACCCCTCTAACGGAGGTGCACTGTCTGCGAAAACTCACAGTGATAGTTATGTTGATCTAGTTGCTTAAATTATTGCATTTGATTTGTGCTGAATGAGTTTTAGAAAAAATGTTAAATATAATTAAATAAATTGTGTGATAAAGCAATGCCATGATTTTATAATAAAACCCCTCCAACGGAGGTGCGCTGTCGTCTAAACCAAAGAGTAGTGATAGTTATTTGTATCATGTTTAGATTTGGTTTGAGTCTTTCATATGCCTCTTCCCGCTCCCTTCGCTCCTGGCCAGATGATGCTGCCCCGTGGATATCACTGGACCGGGCCAACATGTTGCGGTCACGTCGCGGTCACGCCGCAGTCACGCCGCGGTCATGCCGTGATTTGGCCCTGCTCCAGGACGACAACCCGCGACAGTTCGCAGTGATATTATTCCATGAGTCTTGTGATCAATGTTGAGACTGACTAATCAAAATTTCTGTCGGCGGGGCGACGGCCGAAATGTTGCCTCGCCTCCTCCCGCTCCCTTCGCTCCTGGCCGAAAGATGCTGCCTCGTGGATGTCACTATACCGGGTCGACACGCCGCAGTCATGACGCGGTCACGCCGCAGTCATGTTGTGGTAATGCCATGATTTGGCCCTGCTTCAGGACGACACCCCGTGGTGCACTACTGGAAATATGACTTTTACCAACGGTTTTGGCCAAACCGTTGGTATAGTTCATTAATTTGGACCTATACCAACGGTTTGGCCAAAAACGTTGGTATAGGTCACTTATATGGGCCTATACCAACAGTTTTGGAAAAACCGTTGGTATAGGGGGGACCTATAGGACCTATACCAACGGTTTTGGCCAAACCGTTGGTATAGGTCCATTATAGAGACCCTATACCAATGGTTTGTCCAAAACCGTTGGTATAGGTCCTTCAATTTTTAATCGAATCTTCTTACCGAGAACATTATATAAATCAAAATTTAAAATTATTATAACAATACATATATATATTTATGAAATTATGTTCACAAAAGTCATGTTAGGTTAGTGGTTAAGTCATTCAATTATAAACTAGAGGTCCTGGGATCAAATCCCACCGAATGTTTTTTTTTGAAATACATATACCAACGGTTTTGAGAACCGTTGGTATAGGTTTTCATATTACTTATACCAACGGTTTTCAAAACCGTTGGTATAGGTCTATACCAACGGTTTTCCCAAAACCATTGGTATAGACCTATTGTCACGACTTACTTTCCAACGGTCCTCTAAACCGTTGGTATAGCCCATACCAACGGTTTGAGGGCCTATACCAACGGTTCCAAACCGTTGGTATAGGGTATTTTTCCAGTAGTGGTGGTTCGCAATGATAGTATTCCAAGAGTCTTGTGATCAATGTTGAGACTAACTAATCACAATTTCTGCCGGTGGGGCGATGACCGGAATGTTGCCTCGCCTCCTCCCGCTCCCTTCGCTCTTGGACGAATGATGCTGCCCCGCGGATGTCACTGGAACAGGCCAACACGTCGCAGTCACGTCGTGGTCACGTCGCGGTCACGCCTCGGTCACGCCGCGGTCACGCCGTGATTTGGCCCTGCTCCAGGATGACAACCCGTGACAGTTCGCAGTGATATTATTCCATGAGTATTGTGATCAATGTTGAGACTGACTAATCACAATTTCTGCCGATGGGGCAACGATCGGAATGTTGCCCCGCCTCCTCCTACTCCCTTCGCTCCTGGCCGGAAGATGCTGCCCCACGGATGTCACTGGACTGGGCCAACACGCCGTGGTTACGCCGTGATTTGGCCCTGCTCCAGGACGACACCTCACGGTAGTTCGCAGTGATAGTATTCCATGAGTCTTGTGATCAATGTTGAGACTGACTAATCATAATTTCTGTCGGCGGGGTGATGACCAGAATGTTGTCTCGCCTCCTGCTCCCTTCGCTCCTAGCCGGAAGATGCTGCCCCGCGGATGTCGTTGGATCAGGCCAACATGTCTCAGTCATGCCGTGGTCCCGCCGTGGCCACGCCGTGGTAATGTCGTGATTTGGCCCTGCTATAGGACGACACCCCACGGTGGTTCGCAGTGATAGTATTCCATGAGTCTCGTGATCAATATTGAGACTGACTAATCACAATTTCTGCCAGCGGGGCGATGACCAGAATTTTTCCCTGCCTCCTCCTGCTCCTTTCGCTCCTGGACGGAAGATGCTACCCCGTGGATGTCATTGAACTGGGCCAACACATCGCGGTCACGTCGCGTTCACACCGCGGTAATGCCCTGATTTGGCCCTGCTCCAGGACGACACCCCGTGGTGGTTCGCAGTGATAGTATTCCATGAGTCTTGTGATCAATGTTGAGACTGACTAATCACAATTTCTACCGGCGGGGCGATGGACATAATGTTACCCTGCCTCCTCTTGCTCCCTTCACTCTTGACCAGAAGATACTGCCCTGCGGATGTCGCTGGACCGGGCCAACAGGCCGCGGTCACACCGCGGTCACGTCGCGGTCACGACGCGGTCACGCCGCAGTAATGCCATGATTTTTCCCTACTCCAGCCACATCCAGCCCACACCAACCCCCTTCTTCCTTCATTTCAGCCTGCTGCCACCAACATTCCAGCCTGCAACAGCCCCCCCTGCCACCTTCGAATCAGCCCGCACCATCCCCCCAACACCTGCAACCATCCCCCTTCCACCAGCATTCCACCCCCTTCCACCTGCATTCGAGCCCGCACCAGCCCCCAGCCACCTACAATCCAACCCACACCAGCCACCACTACCCATCCTCCTGCAAAACACTCATGTCAGCCCTCTTCCACCTGCAAAACAGCCCCATCCACCAGTTCCATCCCTCATCATCCCCCGACCCCCTACATCTCAGCCCGATCCGGTTGGAACATGTACCTTTGAGATACAACCATAACACCAAGATCATTGAACTCAGACTTGGTAGTATAAACATCCTTAAAATATCTAACTAGACCATTCACATCCTTAATATCTTTGAAATTTACTTTAGAAACAACTTTTTGAATAGGAAGGAATGATTAGAGATTCCTAATCAACTTTGTTTGGGTAGTCGTTAACCCAACCAACTTGTCAAAATCAACCAAGGGGGGCTGCTGTCTGGGTGGGGTGGTCCAGGGGGGTTTTCAGGAGGGAGGGGGTGTCTAGGAGGGGGGGGGGTGTCCAGTAGGGGTGGTGAAAGGGTTGTCCAATAGGGGGGGTTGTCCGGGTGGGGTTGTCCTGGGGGGTCTGTCCATGTGGGTTTCCAGGAGGGGGGGTTTGTCCAGGGGGTCTGGGGGGATGATGTCTAGGTGGGGTTGTCCAGGGGGGTTGTCCAGGAGGGAGGGGGGTATCCAAGAGGGGGGGGGGGGGTCTGTCCAGGGGGGGTCCAACGGGGGCTGCTGTCCGGGGGGGGGGTCTAGGAGGGGGGGCTGCTGTCTGGGGGGAGTGCTATCTGGGTGGGGTTGTCCAGGGGGGTCTGTCCAGTGATATGATAAAATTGAACATCCCATGCGAAACACCTCCAAATAACCACCAGAATCCATCCAAGGCGAGCATTATCCAATCATCTCCAGAATCACATAATACCTACAACAGACCACTCAACTCACCTATAATAAACACCATCAATCAAACCCACCTTCCTGTACCCTTACAAAACCACAAACCATCCACCTACCACCCAACCACAACACCGCTCCCCTAAACACCAATAATTGCAGTCATCCCACCCAACACCAAACAAAACCAAACCCTCCTAGCCACTCACACCATAATAGCTACTACGACCCAAAAGGCTGCTGGAAAGAACCCAACCAATAAAGAAAACCTTCCTCTAGGAACAACAGCTCTAGTCCATACGCAACTCGAACCACCTGCTACTTCATGAACCTTGAAGCCAATGAAACATTCTACAATATCATGGCACCAGACCACCACATTCTTTTTTTTATAAAGGTGAGGCAAGCCTCTTTATTCAAAAAAATCCAAAACATGGAACAACAAGGGAATGGGGTCAGACAAGACGCACTGCCCTCATTCTAAAACATAGAATGTCAATGACCTCAATAATCAAATTCAATAGGATTATACTCATCATAATCCCAATCAGACTCATCTTCCAAGGGACTGAAAGAATTACCTCGAGCCTTTCTCCAACTGGAGATGGATCTAGTCACCATAGTGGGCTTCAGATGTGAGTAGTTCTTCCTTGGCCGGGACTTTGTCATTGAGAGAAAAATGCCTTCATTGGAAACTGATTTACCTTTAACAGCATCCCAATATGAACATTTATTTGGCGAACCATAATTCTATGTGTCAGACCATTTGCCCCCAATATTCATTGTTTTCCGATTCTTTTTGAGTTCCTCAATAATCTGCAAACCTGCATCCAAAGATTTGCAAGCATCCATGTCAGGGTTAATGATAAAGGAATCATCCTTTACCTGGGTTTCAGCATCATTATCCTGAGTGGAGTCCACCAAAACTGTATCTAATTTGTACTCTTCGTGTGCAGACGAGCCATGAAGAGGATTCGTAGGCCTCTCCGGTTTGTCAACAGGTCCCTGCAACTCCACAACATGGTAGTGGACCTCATGTTGATTTACAACCTTATGATCAGTACAATCTGCTGGAAGAATTTTTTCATCCATAGCTTGTTGTGACTCCTCAATGAGGCACCAATCCTCCTGTTGAGATTGGACATCCTGCACCTGTGTTGGACCAGACCCATTTCCTTCATTTCCTTCATTGGCATCCCCTACATGTAGCCAAGTAGCAGGAAAACCACAACCCAAAAAGAAACCAATCAACCAAAAACTAGAAATCCCCGCTTGAATCACCCACACCATGAACCCTATCCTCTACAACTGCACCTAGAATAATAACATGTGACTCTATCCACACCACACTAGAAGACCCTCTAGAATCATCCCCACACACTAAAATCAGGCATCCTCTGCACATGATACTTGCACTATAAACATCCCACACCTACCCAACACTATAATAGCAACAAGAACCCCCACAAGAACATCACCTGCATGACCCACACAAGCTGAGAACCAGCCAAAAAATCCACTCTGCATTCCTATCCCTTTCCAACGGATAAATCCAGCACTAAAACCCACAATGGACCCAAAGGCAGCACAACGGTATAGGGTTTCCAGGAGGGGGGGGGGGGGCTGTTGTTCGGGTGGGGTGGTCCAAGGGGGTTTCTAGGAGGGAGGGGTGTGTCCAGGAGGGGGAGGGGTGTCCAGCAGGGGTGGTGCAAGGGTTGTCCAGCAGGGCTGCTGTCCGGGTGGGGTTGTCCTGGGGGGGTCTGTCCAGGTGGGTTTCCAGGAGGGGGGGGGGTCTGTTCAGGGGGGGGGGGGCAGTTGTCCGAGTGGGGTTGTCTAGGGGGATTGTCTAGGAGGGAGGGGGGGTGTCCACGAGGGGGGGGGGGGGGCAGCGGGGGCTGCTGTCCGGGGGGGGGCTATCCGGGTGGGGTTGTCTAGGGGGGTCTATCCAGGAGGGAGGGGGGTGTCCAGGAGGGGGGTGTAACGACCCAATCTTTTTGAGTAGTATATCAACTTACTCTTATTGATTTAATAAGATGTTAATGGTTAATGCAGAAAGAGGAGTCGATGGCTTCATCCAGTAGACTCAACCCTTATGAAGCCCACTTATCAGAGCTTGGGAAGGAGGTAGCATCTGTGGGCTTCGCTTTGGACCAAGCCCAAGCCGAGCTCCAGCGTGTCAAGCTTGAACGAAAACGCTTGCAGGAGAAGTTCAAGTTAGTGGAGATTGCTACTAGGGCAATGTTATCTGAGCCTCCCTCAGATTCTCTCACCATAGCACACCTTACACTTAGGTCTTATGCCAGTGTTATAAGGGGCTATGTGATGAGACCCTAGTTTCCATGTGTAATCCTTTCAGGTGAATAAATTGAGATTTCTTCCTTTAGTGATGTTTGTGAAATTTCAAATGTCTAGATAATTTTAGAATGTATTTTATTGATGAATTTTGAAAAAGGGATATTTTGAAATATTTATGTAAACCCTAAATAACTAATGATGTGTAATGATTTTCAAAAAATGGTCTTCTACAAAAGTGTTCATTAAGGAATTTGGAGTCTAATAAGATCAACTTAATTTTTGATGAATAGTAAATTATGAATAATGATTTTACACTTAGGATTAGTAATATGACCAAATGGATTAGTAATTTCACTCAAAGAAAGTTTTAATATAATTTAGACACCTAGATTAAGTAATGAGATTCAATAAAATGGGTAAATAACGGTTTCATAAATTATTAGTCAAGTATTAGTTTTTTCGGATGAATAGTGTTTTTTAATTAAAAATTTAATTAAAAATAATTAGAAAATTATTTTTATAAAAAAGACTTTATTTTTGAACTCAGAGCATCGATATTATGTTAAGGTAATTTTTGGGGATTTTTCTGAAAAAAATGAATTTTCGATGAATAGTGTTTTTATTTAAAAATTAAATTAAAAATATTTAGAAAATTATTTTTATAAAATGGATTTCATTTTTGAAATAAGAGCATTGATATTTGGTTAAGGTGAAATTTTGGGGTTATTCTGAGAAAGTTGAATTTTCAGTGAATAGTAAAAATACAGTTTTAGGGTTTCGGTATGTTTAATGACATCATAATGGTGTCATGATGATGTCATGAGATCTTTTGAGGGTTGGCCGGCCAAGGGTGATGAATTATTTTTTTGGGGGCCCCATGTGGCCTAACTCCATGATAAATGCCAAGGGAGAGCACATGGGTTTGAGAAAAGCACATGTGAGGTGTCCCTTGGCCATTAATGCTTTGTCCCCTCACTTTCCCTATAAATACCCACCCTTTCCTCCCTTAGTTTTCACTCGCAACTCTCCTCCAACGAAGTTCTGGTCTTCTTACCTTCCAAGGAGTCCTCAAAAGGTGCCCCCAAGCCCTCAAGGTCCAATCCTTTGAGTTTCAAGAGTCACGTTTTAAGGTAAGGGATCCGACCCCCTCTCTTTCTTTTCATGTAATCTCTTTTATGTCATTCCTATTATGCTCCATGTTTTTATGTGAGAGGATGTTCTTTTATATTCCTCTTACTGCCCTTTCATGTTTATATGATGAGAGATCCCCTCTTACTCTCATCATTTTGTTTTATGAAAGTTTATGTGACGCCGTTAGGCTGCCGAATTTTTAAGGGATTCTTTCACCCTTCTCATTTTTTTCAAGTTCGATTTTCATGTCAAGTCTTTCAAGTTCCTTTTTATTATGTTTGGGTATGATCTCTATATCTATCATACTGATCTCTTATGATCATATGATGAGGGACCCTATTTGATCTTGTCAAATCATTTTCTTTTGAAGTTAAGTGACGCCGTAAGGCTGCCGAATTTTCATAAGAGAAATCTAATCTTTTTTTTTCCTTCCATGTTTTTCATTTCAAATGGTATGCCCCTCAAATTTCATTACCATGTCCATATGTCCTTATTACTCTTTCACCCTACTGTTTTATTGATCTTTTATGAGTGGGTGACCCATGTCCCCTCTCATTTCAATGTTTTCTAAAATCCCGAAACTTAGCCGTTATGCTGCAGAATTTTCCCCTCAAAATGCCTCTCTCTTTTCTCAAAAATTATTTTATGTTATAAAGTGAATACTAAAAGCTCTTATTTATACAAGGGTATTCACATATATATCAAAATGTTCCATTTTAAATTCTGGGATTTACATACATGAGACCCGCTTTCCCTTTCCGTGGGTTTAAAGTGACGTAAAGATCATGTCTTTAAAGCAGTTTTTAAAACGTTATGATTATGAAATGAAACCCATTTATTTTATGCTATGTGGGTTATTTATGAAATGTTTGATGATGATATATGTTGGCTCACATGATAATAAAGGCAAATTTAAGGGTGCGCCCTGATAGCACTCCAATGCATTGGGTAATGATGTAACCACTAGAGATTACAATTTTCACGATACCTCGGTGAATAACCTTGGTAATTTTCAAATGACACCTTGGGGATGGACCTTGGTGATATGTTCATGATTGTCTATGTTAAATGATGTAGCCACATCTTCAAGTTATGAAAAATTTTATTTTTATTATGAAATGCCTCATGATTTCTTTCTCATGCCTTAAAGTTCTTTTCATGTCCTTATTGAAGTATCTCAAGTTCACATGTAAAATGTTCCTCTTGTTTCCCTTACTGGGCCTTCTGCTCACCCTTTCTTTTGATGTATGTCCCTAGGTTATGAGATGCAGTAATGAACCTAGAATGAACTTAAGGAGACGCCTTTCAAGTGTTTAAGAAGAATGTTTTATGTTGTTTTCATGTATTATGTTCCTGGTTTCCAAGACACTAGACCTTAAAGATCCTCAGTTTTGTGTAATGTAATGAAAGTTTATGTTATAAAATGGCGGGATGCCATAGTTGGTATCAAAGGATGGTTTAGTTATTTGTAGAAATTAGGATATAAAAACTTTAGGAAGAACCCTATAGAAAAGTTTAAATATAGGAAAACTTCCTGGTATTTTGGTAAGTATTGAGTAAGTGGTCTATCAAACAAATATATCCCTGTCTGGATACAAGCAGGTAGAGGCGACTCTGGCACAGATGTACATAGGGGTAAAACCCGAAAACACCGCTTTGAGCTAGACTCGAACGGGAACTGGTGCACGATAACGGGCCTTGCTGCACTCTTGGTTACGACACTTCCGGGGGATATGTTTGGTTAATCACATGCTTTTTATGAATCATTATGAAGGAATTATAGAGAACTATAATTGTCTAAGCACGAAGTCTTAGTTAAAAGATTCATAAATGAAATAAGTTTCTCACTAAGGTTTTATTCTTTTAGAAAATGGCGGGCAATAGGAGAAACCGTGCCGATGGTGACCGCAATGCACCATGTGCTGACGGCCCTCCGATGGAAGCCGGAATGGAAACATTCATGCGAATGATGAACCAACTGACTCAAGTTATGAGTAATAACTTGAATCAAGCTGAGAGGCCGACCTCACCACGAAGGGAACAACTTTCTGTTGAGTCCTTCATGCGTCAACGACCGCCAACATTCAGTGTATCTACTGACCCATTGGTTGCGGAACAATGGATAAGCTCCATTGAAAAGATCTTTTCTGTACTTCATTGTTCGGAACAAGAAAAAGTCACCCTTACTGTTTACCACCTAGAGGGAGAAGCTGATCAGTGGTGGTCACTGATCAAAAACACGAAGCCACGAGGAGAAATGGAAGCTATGGAGTGGGAAGAATTTTGGGGGATTTTCTTTAACAAGTATTTCCCTCGTTCAATGAGAACGAAAATGGAGAAAGAGTTTCTCGAGCTGAAGCAGAAGGAGAACGAATCTGTCGGAAGCTATGAGATGAACTTCACAAGGCTTTCCCGTTATACCTCAAGCTTTGTCATGGAACCTAATGGGAAGGTTGATAGATTCTTTGGCGGACCACGACCACATCTGCGGAAGAATCTAGCCAACAGGGACTACGATAGCTATGAATAAATAGTTCGAAGTTCTATGAAAGTTGAACTAGAGTTTGGGGAGACAAAATGATCTCACAAATCTAATGAGAAGAAGAGAACTCTAGAACCAAGCCTGGGAAGAAGTTTTGATCAGGAAAGAGGTGGAAAGAATATGCAACATGCCACATGCAATAAATGTGGGAAGAAGCATCCGGGGAACTTCTTGATCGGAAGTGGAAAGTGCTATAGGTGTGGAAAAGAAGGCCATATTTCTCGGAATTGTCGTGGTGATGTGAAGCCTCAACTTACCAACACTAACGACAGAGGAAAGATGGTTCTGGCCCTACCTGAAGTCACATGCTTCAAGTGTGGACAGCTTGGGCACTTTGCTAATCAATGTCCAAATATGAGGGCGGTGGAGGGGAATCACCATCAACCTCAGCAGAGGCCAAGGAAGCAAGGTCGTGCTTTCGCTATCACAACAACTGAAGTTGAAGTTCCGAACGATGTGGTAGCAGGTACTCTTGTTGTCCTCTCAAAACTAGCAAGTGCTTTATTTGATTCTGGTTCTACGCATTCCTTTATTTCTTCCAAGTTTGCAAAGAATATAGAATCAATCCTCGAATTGCTTGAGGTAGAGTTGTCAATCAAGACTCCAAGTGGGATTATCCATGCATCAATAGTGTTTAGAGACTCTAGTGTTTACTTTTGTGAGCACGATCTTATCGCAAATCTAGTAGTCATTCCCATGATGGAATTCGACGTTATACTAGGGATGGACTGGCTCTCAAAGTATAATGCTAAGATCAAATGCAGAAGTAAGGAAATCTCAGTAGTCTTGAATGAACGACCTACAGTTATCTTCCGAGGAGAGATATCCCGAACTGATCCCTATCTAGAAGCACCTCCTATAGCTTTCTTTATGGAGTTAATCGGTGATGATGAAGAAGGGAAAGGGAGCATACAAATTGAAGATGTTCTGATTGTTCAGGAATACATGGATGTATTTCCTGAGGAGTTACCTGGACCTCCCCTAGAAAGAGAGGTAGAGTTCTCCATTGAACTCATACCTGGGTCTCAACCGATATCAAAGACTCCGTATAGAATGGCAAATGTGGAGCTAGAAGAGTTAAAGAAACAACTCCAAGACTTGTTGGAGAAGGGGTTTATCCGACCGAGTGTGTCTCCTTGGGGAGCACCAGTTCTCTTTGTGAAGAAGAAGGATGGATCAATGCGGCTATGCATTGATTATAGAGAACTGAACGGGATTACAGTGAAGAACATATACCCTCTTCCAAGAATTGATTATTTATTTGACCAACTTCGTGGGGCTCAATTCTTCTCTAAGATTGACCTTCGATCTGGTTATCATCAACTGAGGGTGAAGAAGGAAGATGTTCCAAAGACTGCCTTCCGATCAAGATATGGGCATTATGAGTTTACTGTTACGCCCTTCGGCTTGACTAATGCTCCTGCTATTTTCATGGATTTGATGAATAGAGTCTTTAAGGACTACCTTGATAACTTTGTGGTAGTTTTTATTGATGATATTTTCATATATTCAAAAAGTCATGAGGAGCATGAAGATCATATGAGGGTTATTTTGAAAACTCTACGGAAGGAGAGGCTCTTTGGGAAGTTCAGCAAGTGTGAGTTTTGGTTACAACAAGTGGCTTTCTTGGGGCACATCGTAACCAATGAAGGAATCTCGGTTGACCCTGCAAAGACAATGGTTGTGGAGGAGTGGCCTCAACCCACAACAGTAACTGAGATTCGTAGTTTCCTTGGTTTAGCGGGATATTATAGGAGGTTTGTGAAAAACTTTTCACGGCTTTCTAATCCACTAACCAAGTTGACTCGAAAGGGGTTAAGTTCATCTGGACAAAGGAATGCGAGGAAATTTTCCAAGAGCTGAAGAAGAGATTGGTTACTGCACCTGTGTTAACACTACCCTCTATCGGAGAAGGATTCGTTATTTTTAGCGATGCATCTCTGAAAGGGCTTGGGTGCGTCCTCATGAAAAATGACAAAGTAATTGCTTATGCATCTCGACAGTTGAAGATTCGTGAGTAGAATTATCCTACGCATGATCTAGAGTTGGCGGCAGTTGTTTTTTCTCTAAAGATATGGAGGCACTATCTTTATGGGGAGAAATGTGATATATACACTGACCACCAAAGTCTAAAGTATATTTTTCACTCAGAAAGAATTGAACATGAGACAAAGGAGATGGTTGGAGCTTATCAAAGACTATGATTGTTCAATTCATTATCACCCTGGAAGAGCAAACAAAGTCGCGGATGCGTTAAGCAGGAAAGATCCTGTTGTTCTGGCAACAATGAGGATCCTGGGAGATCCCTTGATTAAAGATCTAGTAAAACTGGACATGGGAATTATAAGGAAAGGGACATCATCAACCCTATTCCAAATGATTTCTCAACCTCATTACTAGAGAGGATCAAGAAGGCTCAAAAAGAAGATCCTTTGCTGCAGGAGAAGTTTGAGGCTGTAAAGGATGGGAAGTTCCCTGATTTCAATATTGATCAAGAAGGTGTATTGAAATTTCGTACAAGACTATGTGTTCCATCTATTCCGGAGATAAAGAAAGAACTGATGGATGAAGCTCATATCTCTACTTTCTCTATACATCCGGGAAGCACTAAGATGTATAGAGACCTTCGTGATCATTATTGGTGGGATAACATGAAGAGGGAGATTGCCGATTACACTACAAGGTGCCTGGTGTGTCAGCAAGTAAAGGCAGAAAGACAACTTCCTAAGGGGGTATTACAACCGCTACCCATACCAGTATGGAAGTGGGATAATATCACCATGGACTTTGTAACTGGTCTCCCGAAAACATCCAAAGGAAACAATGCGATATGGGTTATTGTGGACCGTCTCACCAAGACAGCCCATTTTATCTCTATTCGGGAAGATTTCTCTCTGGATCAGCTTGCCAAGATATACGTGAAGGAAGTGGTAAGGCTGCATGGGGTACCACTATCCATCGTATCTGATCGTGACCCAAGATTCACATCAAAATTCTAGAGAAGTCTTCAGCATGCTCTGAATACTGAATTGAATTTTAGTACGGCCTATCATCCTCAAACTGATGGCCAATCTGAAAGGACTATTCAGACACTCGAAGACATGTTGAGATTATGCTCAATGGAATTTAAAGGTGGATGGGATAAACACCTCCCATTAGTGGAGTTCTCCTATAACAACAGCTTCCATGCGAGTATTCAGATGGCACCCTATGAAGCTCTGTATGGAAAGCGGTGTAGAACTCCTACTTGTTGGGATGAAACTGGTGAGAGGAAGCTTCTTGGGCCTGATCTTGTGCAAGAAATGATAGAACAGGTTCATGCCATCCAACAACACATAAAAGCTGCTCAGAGTCGGCAGAAGAGCTATGCTGACAATCGACGAAGAGACTTGGAGTTTGGTGTTGGTGACAAAGTCTTCCTTTCAAATCTCTCCATGGAAGAGAGTCATGTGGTTTGGGAAGAAAGGGAAGCTCAGCCCTAGGTACATTGGCCCCTATGAAATCCTTGATCGCATAGGAGCAGTGGCCTATCGTCTAGAACTTCCACCGAACCTAGCTCAAGTTCACAATGTCTTCCATGTATCTCTCTTGAGGAAGTACATACCCGACCCTTCGCATGTACTGAACCCAGAGGTGGTACAACTGGAACATGACCTCTCTTATGAGGAGCAGCCAGTGGAGATCTTGGACCGTAGAGACAAGGTCCTACGAAAAAAGACTACCCACCTTGTGAAAGTGTTGTGGAGGAATCATAAATATGAAGAAGCGACTTGGGAGCCTGAGGAAACGATGAAGCAAAAGTACCCTCACCTTTCGACTAGGCCTCAAGTATAAATTTCAGGGACGAAATTTCTTAAGGGGGGAAGAATGTAACGACCCAATCTTTTTGAGTAGTATATCAACTTACTCTTATTGATTTAATAAGATGTTAATGGTTAATGCAGAAAGAGGAGTCGATGGCTTCATCCAGTAGACTCAACCCTTATGAAGCCCACTTATCAGAGCTTGGGAAGGAGGTAGCATCTGTGGGCTTCGCTTTGGACCAAGCCCAAGCCGAGCTCCAGCGTGTCAAGCTTGAACGAAAATGCTTGCAGGAGAAGTTCAAGTTAGTGGAGATTGCTACTAGGGCAATGTTATCTGAGCCTCCCTCAGATTCTCTCACCATAGCACACCTTACACTTAGGTCTTATGCCAGTGTTATAAGGGGCTATGTGATGAGACCCTAGTTTCCATGTGTAATCCTTTCGGGTGAATAAATTGAGATTTCTTCCTTTAGTGATGTTTGTGAAATTTCAAATGTCTAGATAATTTTAGAATGTATTTTATTGATGAATTTTGAAAAAGGGATATTTTGAAATATTTATGTAAACCCTAAATAACTAATGATGTGTAATGATTTTCAAAAAAAGGTCTTCTACAAAAGTGTTCATTAAGGAATTTGGAGTCTAATAAGATCAACTTAATTTTGATGAATAGTAAATTATGAATAGTGATTTTACACTTAGGATTAGTAATATGACCAAATGGATTAGTAATTTCACTCAAAGAAAGTTTTAATATAATTTAGACACCTAGATTAAGTAATGAGATTCAATAAAATGGGTAAATAACGGTTTCATAAATTATTAGTCAAGTATTAGTTTTTTCGGATGAATAGTGTTTTTTAATTAAAAATTTAATTAAAAATAATTAGAAAATTATTTTTATAAAAAAGACTTTATTTTTGAACTCAGAGCATTGATATTATGTTAAGGTAATTTTTGGGGATTTTTCTGAAAAAAATGAATTTTCGATGAATAGTGTTTTTATTTAAAAATTAAATTAAAAATATTTAGAAAATTATTTTTATAAAATGGATTTCATTTTTGAAATAAGAACATTGATATTTGGTTAAGGTGAAATTTTGGGGTTATTCTGAGAAAGTTGAATTTTCAGTGAATAGTAAAAATACAGTTTTAGGGTTTCGGTATGTTTAATGACATCATAATGGTGTCATGATGATGTCATGAGATATTTTGAGGGTTGGTCGGCCAAGGGTGACGAATTATTGTTTTGGGGGCCCCATGTGGCCTAACTCCATGATAAATGCCAAGGGAGAGCACATGGGTTTGAGAAAAGCACATGTGAGGTGTCCCTTGGCCATTAATGCTTTGTCCCCTCACTTTCCCTATAAATACCCACCCTTTCCTCCCTTATTTTTCACTCGCAACTCTCCTCCAACGAAGTTATGGTCTTCTTACCTTCCAAGGAGTCCTCCAAAGGTGCCCCCAAGCCCTCAAGGTCCAATCCTTTGAGTTTCAAGAGTCACGTTTTAAGGTAAGGGATCTGACCCCTCTCTTTCTTTTCATGTAATCTCTTTTATGTCATTCCTATTATGCTCCATGTTTTTATGTGAGAGGATGTTATTTTATATTCCTCTTACTGACCTTTCATGTTTATATGATGAGAGATCCCCTCTTACTCTCATCATTTTGTTTTATGAAAGTTTATGTGACGCCGTTAGGCTGCCGAATTTTTAAGGGATTCTTTCACCCTTCTCATTTTTTTCAAGTTCGATTTTCATGTCAAGTCTTTCAAGTTCCTTTTTATTATGTTTGGGTATGATCTATATATCTATCATACAGATCTCTTATGATCATATGATGAGGGACCCTATTTGATCTTGTCAAATCATTTTCTTTTGAAGTTAAGTGACGCCGTAAGGCTGCCGAATTTTCATAAGAGAAATCTAATCTTTTTTTTTTCCTTCCATGTTTTTCATTTCAAATGGTATGCCCCTCAAATTTCATTACCATGTCCATCTGTCCTTCTTACTCTTTCACCCTACTGTTTTATGGATCTTTTATGAGTGGTTGACCCATGTCCCCTCTCATTTCAATGTTTTCTAAAATCCCGAAACTTAGCCGTTATGCTGCAGAATTTTCCCCTCAAAATGCCTCTCTCTTTTCTCAAAAATTATTTTATGTTATAAAGTGAATACTAAAAGCTCTTATTTATACAAGTGTATTCACATATATATCAAAATGTTCCATTTTAAATTCTGGGATTTACATACATGAGACCCGCTTTCCCTTTCCGTGGGTTTAAAGTGACGTAAAGATCATGTCTTTAAAGCAGTTTTTAAAACGTTATGATTATGAAATGAAACCCATTTATTTTATGCTATGTGGGTTATTTATGAAATGTTTGATGATGATATATGTGGATCACATGATAATAAAGGCAAATTTAAGGGTTCGCCCTGATAGCGCTCCAATGCATTGGGTAATGATGTAACCACTAGAGATTACAATTTTCACGATACCTTGGTGAATAACCTTGGTAATTTTCAAATGACACCTTGGGGATGGACCTTGGTGATATGTTCATGATTGTCTATGTTAAATGATGTATCCACATCTTCAAGTTATGAAAAATGTTATTTTTATTATGAAATGCCTCATGTTTTCTTTCTCATGCCTTAAAGTTCTTTTCATGTCCTTATTGAAGTATCTCAAGTTCACATGTAAAATGTTCCTCTTGTTTCCCTTACTGGGCCTTCTGCTCACCCTTTCTTTTGATGTATGTCCCCAGGTTATGAGATGCAGTAATGAACCTAGAATGAACTTAAGGAGACGCCTTTCAAGTGTTTAAGAAGAATGTTTTATGTTGTTTTTCATGTATTATGTTCCTGGTTTCCAAGACACTAGACCTTAAAGATCCTCAGTTTTGTGTAATGTAATGAAAGTTTATGTTATAAAATGGCGGGATGCCATAGGGGGTCTGTCCAGGGGGGGTGTCCAGCAGGGGTGGTGCAAGGGGTGTCCAGCAGGGGGGGCTTCTGTCCGGGTGGGGTTGTCCTGGGGGGTCTGTCCAGGGGGGTTTCCAGGAGGAAGGGGGGTGTCCATGAGGGGGGGGGGGTCTGTCCAGGGGGGTGAGTGGGGTCGGTCCAAGGTGGGAAGGGGGGATGCAGGGGGAGGGGTGCATGGGGGGGCTTTAAGATTCGCATACTAACACCTTTGCTTGAGAACTTCATATTCCTTCTCAACAAGCTTGGGAACTTCCAACTCCCTTCTAAGCTGTCCAGCTCCTAATTGTCTCATCAATATGCTTGGGTACTAAAACTAACTTGCAAGCCATTTATCATCTGCATATTGACATGAAACAACTTATCTTCCTCATTTACAACCTGAGATCTTGCACTCATCTCAATACACATGTTGAAAACATTCAAGTACATGTAGAAGGTTTTAGAAATTAGCCTTGTGATCTCAAATTTCCTCAACTTCTTGTCATTGATCAATTCAATTTCTCCCCCTTAATATCAGACTTTATTCGATCATTAACAGGGATGAGAGAAATGCATACCTCATCAATGATTTTTTCAAGCACTTTCTAGAAATTTCAGATTTGCATGGAATAAATAGGTATGGCAGATTCTCAAGGATCTTCTCCACTCATCTCCTGGGGGGGCTGCAGGGAGGGGGGGGGGGGGGGTTGTAGGCTACTGTAGGAGTTGGGGGGGGGGGTGCAAGGGGGCTGTCCAGGGGGGCATGGGGGTGTAGGGGGGATGTCCAGGGGGTGCAAGGGCTGTTTAGGGGGTGCAAGGGGCTGTCCAAGGGGGACTGTCCAGGGGAGTGCAAGGGGGCTGTCCAGGGAGGGTGTGCAAGGTGGGGTGGGGGGTGTGCTGGGGGGTCTGCACAAGGGGGGGAGGCTGCAGGGAGGGGGTGGGCTACTGCAGGAGTGGGGTAGGGGTGGGGGGGGGGCAAGGGGGCTGTCCAGGGGGGTCTGCCGGGGGGGGGGGGCTACTATAGGAGTGGGGGGTGGGGGGGGCAAGGGGGATATCTAGGGGGGTGCAAGGGGGTTGTCCAGGGGGCATGGGGGTGTAGGGGGGCTGTCCAGGGGGGTGCAGGGGGGCTGTCTAGGGGGTGAAAGGGCTATCCAGGGGGGTGCAAGGGCTGTCTAGGGGGGTGCAAGGGCTGTCCAGGGGGGGTGCAAGGGTTGTCCAGGGGGAGTGCAAGGGGCTGTACAGGGGGATATCCAGGGGGACATGGGGGCTGTCGAGGGGGGTGCAAGGGGGCTATCTGGGGGGGTGCAAGGGGGCTGTCCAGGGGGGCATGGGGGGCTGTCCAGGGGGGTGCAAGGGCTGTCCAGGGGGGCTATTCAGGGGGGGGGGTGTGGATTTTTTTAAGAAATGTCAAGCCCTATAGCCACAGTTTTAAACCGTGGATGTAGACTTAAAGCCATGGTTTTAAACCGTGGCTAAAGCTATATAGCCATGGTTTTGAACCGTGGCTATAGGCTTTGTGCGGCTTCATGTTCTACCACGGTTTCAAACCGTGGATATAGGGTATTGCCACGGTTTGAAACCATGGCTATAGGTCTTGCCCTATAGCCATGCCATTACCAGCCACAGTTCGTTGAACAGTGGCTATAACCTATAGCCATGATTTTGGGACTTATAGCCACGGTTTGAAACCGTGGATATAGCCTAAATTTCTAGTAGTGACACATGTATCTCCATACCCGTGTCCACCAGTTGTATCATATACAGCTATGTATAACCGTATAACTCAGTTGTACAAGACATTGAGTGGCCATGAGACATGAAATATGTCAAATCCATGTACCATACTTACACATCCTTGATTCTCCGGGTATAAATTGACCAGGTCGATGAATACATCACATGTCATTCATCTAAGCGGATGATCACATCACATGACCCCCATCTAGATAAATAAGCATATCACATGTTTCTTATATAGGTATGGCCACACATTTCCATAGTCTATATCAACTGAGGGATCTGGTGTCATACTATCTATATGAAAATACAAGTCTTATATTGGTTAAACCTCAATTGACAACATGATCAACAACATACCCAACTACCCCCTAATCAACTAAACCTTAAGGCCTTTGTAAGAAATATATCAAAGTATAAGTGTTTTTATACTAAATATGTTTCTAAAATCGGGCATGGGGATTTAATATGAAACTTACACCCTTAACACACCAAAGACATAGTGCATGACACTCCATGTGGTATACTTAGCAGGTCATCCAATGTACAAAACTTGTTTTGTGTCTCATGAGCATATTATGTATCTCTATAAAAAATTCAACCCATGCCAACCTTAACATTTCTTCACAACCTATAATACTTCATAACGAACATTGGTTAGGGATAACTCAAATTCATACTTTGAGATGTCAATTATCATTCCACTTCACACAATATATGTAGCTAATGTGAAAGAATGATATAGTGGTGATTGTATTTTTTATAACATGATACATTTTATATTCTTAAATTCCTTTAATAATATTAATAAAATCATGCATAAGATCCTATCTAATCATATCCCATATGATACACTATCATATAAACCTTACAGTTTCTACACTTGTGGGTTTTGTTGAACTCATTACATCTCTATGTAATTCTAGTCACATCTCTATGTGACCATCTGATAAATTTTTTTCACTAAACTCCTTTGGAGAGTAACATTTATAAAGTAATTTTATTTAAATAATGGTGATACTTAGGAATTATATTCATAATATCCAACTCTTTGAACATAGTATTAAAACTCATTTACTTCGCAATGCCCAATGTTACTATAACACTCTATGTTATCACGAGTTGGTGAAATTTAGGGGGAATTCAAATTTTAGTCCCAAAATTGGGGCATTTTGAGAATTTGGATTTAGATTTGAATTCTGAGAGTTAGATCATATCTAAGAGATGAATTTACACATGTTTGGGTGTTCCAATAGAGTCTTGTAGTTAGTTTCAGGGATGAATTTACACATGTTTGGGAGTTGATTTTGTTGTAGGTTGAATCCCGCAACATAGTTTGAGGGGTTGTGGCATGGTGAGGGGGGTATGCGTTGTGGAGGAGTTGACCAAATTACAATCAAGTGTTTAAAGGAATAAGGTTAGGGTATAGGTGGTAAATCATAACACAATGAGGGTGATGCAATGTAGCAAAGAGGTTGTATAAGATTAAGTACGTGATCCAAGGCCAATCATACCATAGCCCAAGTGTTGCTCATGAAGGGTGTTTAGAAGGAGGAGTATTAAGAGGCCTTGGTGTGGTTATTTGCAATGTGATACACCATTAATGTTGCAACACATGGTTGGGAAGTTCTATGTCACGAACTAAGTCGGGTCACCGTCCGACCCGGTGCCCAACCTGGTCAACGACAAGTCTTGAAGGGCGTTCCTGATCCCCACTGGCTTACACAAGTACCCGGGTATCAAATCAACATTTGGGAATGATTTACCCAAATAATTAGTCATGAAACAACTAACAATATAAATAAACAAAAACTGGAAATTCATAACCAAACAAGTATTAACAATTTTTTTTCCAAATTGAGTTTATAGGATTTACACACCACCAAAATTGATGCAACTAAAAAGAAACAAAAAACCAACATAAACCACCACATGGTTTAGGGGTGGAACCTCCCCAAGCCATCTCTACAACACTGCACCAAGATGACAACTAGCAACCCAAACCGTCATCTCTAAAAGATTTACCCTTTCATGTATCAAACATTACCAAGTCTATTTACACTCAAGAGTGTAAGCAAGGTGTGAGACATTGCCCAGTAGATACCACCCAAAATAGGATTCCTTGCTATAAACATTAAATGAAAAATAACTTGCAAGGTTTTATAAAATAAAAGAAATGTTAGGGACAATTTTTAAGGAAAACAACTTTTAAGCAACACGACTTTAAATGAAATCTATTTTTAAATGAAGGAAAATTTTAAGGAAAACAACTTTAAATGAAAAACACACTTGCTTTTTAAATTAACAACCCAACATACTATATGCTGACGGTAAAGGCAACATAGCCAAAAAGCACTAATCATGGGAGATTCCCTATAGGTACTAGCTCGTGTTGGGACCCTATAACCTCGTGTCTCGATAAAACGTGGATTAATAACCATGACCATCAGCTTTATCATGTACAAGCCACTGGTAGGGTACACCCACATAACCTAGTGGTCTCCAATCATCATTCAAGTTTAGTTTGAGTTGTCATCATCAATCCATCCAAGTGAAATCGGGCTGAAGCCACTTCTGTATCACTAGCACACTAGTCCTAGTCTGCCCACCTAGCTACTCGGACTCCCCTTTTTGTGCTCATTCAAGTTCCAAGTTAATATCACATGCCACATTTATATACACAAACCAAATAAGGCACTACACACACTGAATACCAATATTTGCACACCCAAACTCCTATTTAAAAATCAAACACACACTAAAACCATTTAAAATCATAATTTGCACCACTTACATAATTTAATCAATCATTTTAATACTTGATAAATCAATTCCATGAATCATCACAAGGATTTACACCAAAAACACACTCAAAATCCCCTTTTTAAACCAATGCACACCAAACCTTCCCAAAATATGATTTGCATCACACTCACAATTTAATGAATCATTTACATAATTAATAAAACATTTAAAATATGTGCAACAAGGCTTTACCCTAAAAGCATACTTAAATTCCTCTCTTTAAAATCAAACGCGCATTAAAACATTTTACAAACATGGTTCACACCTTTTATATAATTTAATAAACCAATTTCACAATTTATAAAACACTACGAAGAGACACAACCTGGATTTACACGTGAAAACACCCAATTTCATGTAAAAATGTTGCTTTAAAATTAAACGCATATTTAATCCTATCACAAACCACTTTCACACCACAAAAAAATTAAAGAACATACTAAAATCACTCAAGTAATCATAACAATTAATCAATTAATGGTTAAGCATATAATCACCTACCTCGGGTGGAGAAAACCCTTAAACTTGGTGCGAATCACCAACCGAACCCTAGTCGCACCACATGGAAGCCAAATTGAACCCTAATTCAAGACACCAAACAAAAAATGTTAAGATATAACCCTAAAAACAGAACCCTAGCTGCCAGAGCAACCAAAACCCTAAGAAGAGGGGGGAAAAGCTTACCTAGGGTAGATCGCACCTGTGGCAGAGGGAGAGGAGGAGCGACGAGGGGTCCGGGAGCCTGGTCACATGAGGAGGGGGTTTCTAGAGGGGAGTTGCGTGCTAAGGGGGCTGTCAGAGGGTTCCGACCAAGAGGGGGGTGACACGAGGGCAGCATGAGGGAGAGCGTGGCGGCGTAAGGAAGGTTAGGAGGCTCAAAAATGGACTCCTCATTGTGTGTCACCTGCCCCAAAAAGTGAAAACACCTCCAATTGATCGACCAAATGAAAAGATATTCCCCACAACACACAATACAACCTCTTATATCAAACACCCTATACATCACTAAACGATACCTACACCGCTATCCTGAAACATGCAACAAGAATCAAACCACAACTTGATAAATACTCCCATGATTTTAATTCAACGAAGCCCTTGGGTGTGCTCTGGTCCCAAGTCGACACCTATCGCCAAGTCGACACCAAGAACATAACTGAATTACTAACACAGGGAGGCCCGAACAGACTCCCCACCATAAGGAATAAGCTAAATCAATTTATTTCATTGGAATTTTAGCAAGACCCATAGTGGGTCTCTCCACCATAAAGTTCAACAAGTTTAACTGACTGGAATGGGAAAACACAAAAAACTCAACATGGTTAACTTGGGAGCTTCCCAAACACCAAATCTATCACCACAAGGGACCTGATTAACGAAACTCCGAACCAACCAGAATATACTACATGGTTCAACACTCCCATGATATTACCATTCTCAGATGAGCCCAAATCAAAAATGAAATCAAAACGGACTTATAAGGCCAATCATACATAGACAGGCACACAGAAAGTTACATCCACAAGGGTACAAGCATAGAGTTTTGAGAGAACAATACAACTACACCCCTTTCTAACCAGAGATGAATCCTTACACCCACGTGGGTCACGATGTGGAGATGAAGTCCCCATGTATCTTTTCACTAAACATAACCATTAAAACAGAGTTGTCACACCGAAACCTCAAACTGTATCCACCTCCCACACTAGAGAAAAAAGTTAAACCAAGATCCTTTACACCCCTAGGGGTTCTTGACTATGTGTTAGCTTCACTCTGGGACCTACGGACGAAGCTCTGATGGTTGAAGAATCTTCAGCCTCGCAGTTAGGTGCTAAAACCCCTTGAACAAAACTTCTTCTTATGGCGCCATAAGAAACCACCCCTCATCCCAGATGGAACCACCAAGACACAACCCACTTTACTCTAACATGGAATTTCACTGAAACAAGGGCTTAGAAGATGCACAAACATCGCCCTTTTTTTACTTTGAATAAGAAACTTTTAAATGAAGAATGCACAAAGGACACTCCCATATGAAACAAGGAGATTCAGAGTTCTCTAAAAAAGGAATACATGCTTATGTTAAAATAGAAGTTCTTGAAAGGTTCCATGGCATCCGCTTTTACATTCAGGAAAAAACATGATACTGCAAAACACCATCGAACATGAACATTGTAGCCTAAGATGTATTATAAGGGAAGGGACCTTACATTGGGTCCTGAACAACATAAGACTTCTGCAAGCGACAATAATAGCCTCTTATGACTAGGCTCACCACATTAGTGTCCTCACATGGATCCTTGATTAGAAGAAACCGATGAAAGATCTAAATCTCTTTTTAAGATGGTAGTCAACACCGACACTTATGGACACTTTCCATTCACCTTACTAGAATTCCCTTCACCGCTCCTAGACAATACATTCAGGCTAAAGGTGTCAAACTTTACATTTGACCATCAAACAACACAAGGGAACTAAAACCTTTCTCAAATCCTCTAGCATCTACTTTTACACTGCGAGAGGATTCACTTAACCTAAAAAAAGAGGTGGATTCAAATCCTGATGCTCATGAAGAAAATCCTTATGTTGATCAACTGGAGTTTCTTCCAATGTCGAATCACTCATGGTCTCACTTCAATCATGACTTAACTTCTTATGGGGGCGTACACTAACCGATAAGGAAAACTAAGGAACCAACCAAACTATTCCATTGGTCAAAACATACCATGAAAAAACACTAAACACATGAGGAGAACCACCACAAAAGGATTCTCAAAACACTCTTTAGAAGAAACCACTAATCATTATGTCAAACCGACTCACCGACCAAACACAACTTGAAACATTTTACATGGAAGAAGAGTTTTAAAAAACAAAATACCCTTGTGAACAACAACTCTAAATCAAAATGGGATACACCACACAATTACCGATTACAAAACACCCCATATTTTCTTAAAAAATACCTTTAGAGATAAAACAAGATTTGTGGGTTGTACAATCACCAATGGCACCACATGGGCCTTACACATGCATGTCCTCATGCCAACTGAGCACCAATTCACTTTCCATATATAACCCATGCACATGGTTTCTCATGAAAATACCTAGGGTTAAAACAAAATTCTTTTCATTTTTCAAAACAAACATTCAACCCACATCCTCAACTTTCCAATTTAAAAAACCCACCAAAATTTTACAAAGCTTCCCAAAATTCACTAACCACCAAATCGAAAACCATTTAAAATAAAACTTACTTTAAAAATATACACATTAACCCCAAAACATTTTATTCCATTCAAAACACTTTTCAATAGTTTAGAAAATCCCATTTAAAACAGATTTTCCAAAACCTGCTTTAACATAATTCATGTTTTTCTAAACAATTAATTCCAATAAATTGAAAGTTGAGATTAATAAAACCTAATTCCGATAAACTCACCCTCATTCACTCAAAACCATTTCATAAAAAACCACCTTTTTAAAGCTTCATTCGAAGTAATTCTGAAAACCCATTTTCCACCCTTTTTGAAAATCAAACCATTTCCATTTTAAAGTCTAGATCCCTTAAATTTTTAAACAAAAGTTTCAAGATCAATTTTAAAAACCCAAGGAGACACAAGATAATGCAAGAGGAAATCAGTGTCGGCAGGTGGCTTGGACATATGGTTGGCAGCCATACGCCAATCACTCTACCATCATAGAGAGTGTTCCAGGGCAATGTCCTCGGATCCACATGGCTTGCCAAGCTCTGCGAGCTCACCGATACCATTGACCAATCTCTCTTTTCATTTCCTCAAACTTCAATAAACCAAAAGAACTAAATGACTCAGATGAAACCCAATTTCCCCTAGTGACTTGAGTTCCATCATGAGGTGTATTAGACATGCACCACACTCATATCCAGAATGTCAAGTCCCGATAATCCTAGCTCTGGTCTACCCGGACTCTTCCCCAAGGAACATGACCCAAAAGAGAAAACCTTCTCTAATACCCTTTTGTTACGAACCAAGATGGGTCACCATCCGACCTGGCCCTCAACCCAATCTATGGCAAGGCCCGAAGGGAATTCCTGATCCCCGCAGGCTGACACAATTTCCCGGGTATCAAATCAACATTTAGGAATGATTTACCTGAATAAGAATTCATGAAACAACCGACAATATAAATAAAAAAAATTGAAAATTCATAACCAAACAAGACTTAACAATTTTTTTCCAAATTGAGTTTATAGGGTTTAAACACCACCATTATGGATGCAACCAAAAACCAACACAAACCACTACATGGTGTAGGGATGGAACCTCCCCAAGACATCTCCACAACACCGCACCAAAATGACCACTAGCAACCCAAACTGTCATATCCAAAAGCTTTACCCTTTCCTATATCAAACATTACCAAGTCTTCTTACACCCAAGGGTGTAAGCAGGGTGTGAGATATTTCTCAGTAGGATGCCACCAAAAACAGTATTCCATTCTATAAACATTAAATGATAAATAACTTGCAAGGTTTTATAAATAAACAAAATTCTAGGGACAATTTTTAAGGGAAAAAACTTTTAAGGAACACACTTTGAATGAAATCTACTTTTAAATGAAGAACAATTTTAAGGAAAACAATTTTAAATTAAAAACTAACTTTCTTTTGAAATTACCAACCCAACATATTGTATGCCAATGATAAAGACAACATAGCCAAATAGCACTAATCATGGGAGAGGCCCTATAGGTACTAGCTCATGTTGGGACCCTAAAACATTTCATCTTGATGAAACATGGATTAATAACCATGACCATCGACTTTCTAGTGCACGAGCCACTAGTAGGGGACACCCTTATAACCTAGTGGTCTTCAATCATTATTCAAGTTTAATTAGAGTTGTCATCATCAATCTAGTTAAGTGAAACTAGGCTAAAGACACTTCTGTATCACTAGCACACTAGTACTAGTCCACCCACCTAGTTACCCATGCTTCCATTTTTATGCTCATTCAAGTTCCAAGTTCACATCGCATGCCACATTCATATACACAAACCAAACAAGGCACTACACACACCAAATACCACTATTTTCACACCCAAACTCCTCTTTAAAAATCAAACGCACACCAAAACCATTTCAAATAACAATTTTCATCACTTATATAATTTAATAAATCATTTAAAAACTTTATAAATTAATTCCATGAAGCACCACAAGGATTTACACCAAAAACAAACTCAAAATCCCCTTTTTAAACCAATACACACAAAAATCTTTCCAAAATATGATTCGCATCACACTCACAATTTAATGAATCATTTACAAAATTAATAAGACATTTCCAAGATGCACAATAAATCGTTACCCTAAAAACATACTCAAATTCCTCTCTTTAAAATCAAACACACATTAAAACATTTTCCAAACATGGTTCACACCTTTTATATAATTTAATAAACCAATTTCATAATTTATAAAACACTACCAAGAGACACAACATGGGTTTACACATGAAAAACACCCAATTTCATGTAAAAATGTCACTTTAAAAATTAAATGAATATTTAATCCTATCAAAAACCACTTTCTCACTACAAAAAAACAAATAACGTGCTAAAATCACTCAAGCAAGCATAACAATTCATCAATTAATGGTTAAGCACAGAATCACCTGCCTCATGTAGAGAAAACCCTTAAACTTGGTGTGAATCACCAAACACACCCTAGCCACACCAAAAGGAATTAAAATTGAACCCTAATTCAAGATACCGAACAAAAAAAGTTAAGATTGAACCCTAAAAATGGAACCCTAGCTGCTAGAGAAACCAGAACCCTAAGAAGAGCGGGAAGAAGCTTACCCATGGTAGATCTCACCTGCGACGGAGGGAGAGGAGGAGTGGAGAGGGGTATGAGAGGCTGGCCGCGTGAGGAGGGGGTTGTCGGAGGGTATCCATGCGCTAAGGGGGTCACTGGAGGGTTCCAGCCAAGAGGGGATGGTGCGAGGGCGGTGCGAGGGAGAGCGGGCCGACGCGAGAGAGGTCGAGGCGCCAAAGAGGCTTGTCAGAAGGAGGTCACAGAAAGGGAGAGTGGAAAAGGGGAGGGGCGGTGGTGCGATGCAGGTAGGAGGAGGTGGGAGACATGATACACGAAGTAGATGGGGGAGGAAGAGGAGAGGAGGTAAGATAAAAAAATAAAAGAAAAGAGCGGAAAGGAAAAAAAGGAAAAGAGAAACCTAAAAAAACCAAATGTGATAATAATAATAATAATGATGATGATGATGATGATGATGATGATGATAAATTAATACTAATATTATCAATAATAATAATAATAATATTCTTAATAATAATAATAATAATAAAATTCCTTAAATTCCATTTTATTCTTCTTATTTTATTTTATTCTCATTTTATTATTCATTTCATTTCATTTATTTACTTTGAACATCAGGTAGGCCGCACGGTGCCCAGAGGATGTTATAGAGCTGGTGGTTCATCTTTGTAGAGTTTTTTGGATTTGGTTGTTGAGAGGGTATGACGTCAGCCATCAGATCGGGCCTGTGCTTTGACACGGGACATTTGATTGTAGAATTGCTTTGCAATGGTGGAGAGTCTCATCATGATCAAATGCTGGGGTGGAGTGTTTCATGTTGTTATTTTGGTTTGACTCTCTTAGACCTTAGGGTCATGAATTATCCCATTTCATGAAGTCTTTTTGGGTTTCCCCCTTCCTCCCTTAAAAGGGGGTCTTATTAAAATAAAAAATTTGAAGGCCTTCGGGCCGTTGGATGGCAGGACGCACGGTGACCTGGGTGAAGCCGTGCGGTTTCCAACCCATGCTCTACCTGTGCCCTTGATGCCGCCAAGCCCCAAAACACACATTTTTCAATAAAAACTAAAAAATTCAAACCCAAGACTCAACTTGAACCCTGAAAAAATTATCTAAATCCAATAAAATAATCAAATGAAATAATTACAAGGGTTGGGGTGTAATATTATGGGTACTATTCTAGGTATGGGTGTTTCACTATGACCCATTAGGTCATGCCTCAAAACAACCCTGGGAGTGGGGTATTGTACTGTGACCTAAGGGGTCACACCACTGTGGACCTAAAATCTAGTTTTTTTAGTAGAGGAGGACCTATATTTTCCAAGTCCACCCCTTTCCTTCCCCAGTTAAGTAGGGGATCAAAAAGGGGCATTTTGGTTGTCCCTCTTTGAATAAGATATGTCCTAAATCCATTTATGCATGTGATGCATATGGTTATATCATATTATAAGATAGAGAAATATCACAAGGTTTCACTATCCATGCAATCATAGGGTATAATGTGGCATATCAAAAGTATAAGATTCCATCCTTCTCTAGGTATATCTCTCTCTTTAAGTTTTATTTGACCATTTAAATTTCTATAAACATGTCTTATTACTGGATTAAAATGGTGTTTTAGAGGTGTTCATAGGCTAAAAGAAAGAGGACTAGAAAAGGATAGCAATTTCATTAAATAGTTGAGATGTTGCGAGGGCACCAGTTAGCCAGTAGATCAATCACTATCCATAGGGGATCATCACGTGGTTTGTGATTCAAATGCTCGATCTTGGATTTTTTATTTGTTTCTTGATTTAGGTGGTCTGAAACATCTCCCTATGGCATGTTTTGGGTTCTAGTATGTGTAACTTGTACGATTATGCTGACACACCATGCACGTGACTTCTTTTAATTGGAAACAATGAATTTATCTTGAACCCTCTTGTTTATACCTCCCACGAATTCCATTGGGTCCATTATAATTGAAACTAGGACTTGTGGCCACCTGAGAGGTGTGCCTAACCTTAACCCTAACATGGAACGTATGAACCTAAAGTCATACATTGAATTGGGAATTGTTTATGGAATTGTATTAACATATAAAATAGTGACATTTTCTTGATAAAGAATCACTTGGATAGTAAGTGGGTAATTGGTATGGAATTGGAATTAGAATTATGAAATGATTAAATAAAGACATAAGGACCTGTGAAAAGGTAATTGTTCCTAATTTATACATGAATATAATTGTCACAATGTTACATGAATTGGCATGGAACTTTTAATTGGGGTTTGGGTATTATTGACCTGTAAATGGGTAACTTCGCATAATGGAATAAATGGAATGATAATTTTCAATTGACATGAATTGACCAATATGGCATATATTACCATGTTTAACATGTTTGGTGATTTTCCATGCCTTGGATCTTATTTTTTTCAATGAGGGAGGGTCGTTTTTTTGCTTGAGGTCTGAGGGTGAGATGTACATATACATGATGCATGAGGGAAATATGCATGGTTTCTTGATTCCTAAGGGTGATATGATGGGTTTCATGATGTCTGAGGGAGATATGATGGATTTCATGATGCCTTAGAGTGAGATGTTGGGTTGCATGATGCCTCAGGGTGAGGTGCATGGTGACTTGATGATCGAGGGAAAGCAACTTGGTTCCTGGATTCCTAAGGGTGTAATGTATAGTTATACGGGATACCTAAGGGTGAGTGTGGGGGTAGGACATGGCATTTTAATTCTTGGTTATTTAAAAATGGGTGCGAGGACAGAGAAATTCAGTATTGGGTCAAAGAAAGTATGGCTGACCCCAAGTTTCAACTTGGAGCTTGGGGTTTGATGAGTTATTGTGATGTTTTGCATTAATTTATTAATTAATGCCTAGTTTATCGTACTGTTTCATGCACTGATGCTCATAATGATTTTATTTAGACACTATTGGTGGTTTCTTATTGAGTTTTACTAATATGGTCCATCATTTGGTACTTGGACAGACTTCAAGGGTGCAGTTCTGGACAAGGGCAAGGGGATTTGTGCTTGATTACTTGACTATGCTTGCTGGGATCAGAGCTTGGATATGGGACCAAACATGGGGTTCAAGACTGATATGGTGAGTCTTTATTTTGAGTATATATTTTCTTATTTTGATTTTATGAATTTTATCACGACATTTATTACAAAATTTAGTATCAAATGACATGGTTTATTATATTTGGATTGTTAGTCTTTAGACTGTTTATCCACTAGAGTGATTTATATTGATTATTATTTTGTTTTACACTATTATTATTATTTTTTACCAGAGGGTATAGTCTCCCCACTGTACATATTAGGTCCTCATCACCAGTCGAAAACCTCTCATGCATTAGGAGGTGTTCTTGTGGTCATGTAGATAACCAGGACGAGGACGCTACAACATAGTATAAAAGAAGTATTTTCTTTTGCTTTACTATTTGGGCAAGGTAGACAGAAGAATATATAAATTTGGGCTTGGTAAAGAGATCATGAATGGTATTAGCTAACCCATGTGTGGGGGGAAACCCAAGTTATTAAGGATATGATTTTTGTTCTTGAGGTTCTCTTATTATAGTTGTGATGTTATTTCACCTTGGATGATGCACTTGTTGTGTGATATTACTGTTTTATGAGATTTTACTCATGGGATAGTATGGAATGAAGTGTGTGTGTATAAATCATGGGAGACACATAGGAAATTATGTTATCATGCATTATTCATTCTAGATATTCATTTATTTCCCCTAAAATTTCTTGATATATACGATAAAAAGGAATAAATGAATCTATTATAACATGTTAATTCACTTGTTGAGCCACGTTTAAAGTGACCCCATGCCTATGGTTATTTTTTGTCTCCTTATCCTTTTTGAGTTTGATATTTTCATGTATAATGTGATCTAAGGAGTGTTAACCCTTGAGAGAAAATTTCACTACATTGTATTTCGGTTGAGCATTAAGAGAATTGCAACCATCACCCACCTCATGCAACTAATCTAGAACTTCTTGTGACTCCGAGGAAGATGGTGGATAGTTAACTCCATTATAATTTCCTATAGATCATGTGATCCATGGATAAGGATGCTACTTGCATCATTTCTTCTATATTTGAGCCAATGAGAGAATTTTAGTTGTCGTATCCACCCATTTTCATTGGGGAGAGCATTCCTCGGCTAACAAAATTATAGCTTGATTCTATCCAGATGACCCTCAATCATATGAAGAAACCCATAGAGAGGAGGTTGAATCTTGCATCATACATGTTACAAGGATTGGCTAATCATTGGTGGAACATCTTGGTTTAGTCCAATCAATATGAAGGGTTTACTTAGGAGGATTTATAGATGAGGTTCCTAGACCATTTCTACCCAGAGACGCTGAGAGAGGAGAGAGCTCAAGAGTTCATGAATATAACATAGGGAGGCATGTAAATGATATGCTATGCAGAATACTTTATAGACCTGAAATGTTTTTCACCTTTGTTGGTGGGAGATGAGATGGCCAAGTTGAATCACTTTCAGGATGGTCTCTAGTATGAGATCAAGTCACAAGTGAATGTCTTATGACTGATCCCCCCCCCCAAAAAAAAAATCATGAATCAAGATCTCTTGAAGGGAACCTAAAGGAGGCCTCAAATAATAGGTAGGTGGTTTCAACTGGTCGGTCCAGTAGTAATTCATCTGGTAGTAGGAACCATCATTTCGATCACTACCATCAAGACAACAGTGGGTAAAGCTATCAATGTAGTGAGGCATATTTTTCCAACGGTGATTAGGTGTGATGTTTCTAATGTGGTGATCCTGGAAACAAATGAGATTGGTTCCCTTAACCACCAGTGGAGTGTCATGCATGTGGTAAGATGAGCCACCTATAGAGGTTTTCCAGAATCCCTTAGTAGTTGAGTGGTGGAAGAGGATTGTGGTGGGCACATGAATCTAGGAAGGACTCAACTACCTCTCAGTAGACAGGTAGTTGGAGTTCCACCAATCATTTAGGCTGGGGGAGTGGTTGTGGAACCCCGATGTAGGAGAGACAATATCAACAGAAAGGAGAAACATTGGGGAGTCAAGATGGATCCCAGGGTAGAGGGGTGAGTCAGATGCACACTATACAGTTTACTCTTACCAGTCTGGATGTAGGACCTTCCACCATCAGAGGTACGATTCTTATGTCATCTACCTATGTCTTCATTTTTTTAATATATAAGTATCAAATTCCTTTATATCTTCTCAATTTATCAATGGATTGGGTTTCACTGTGGAAATATTGGATGTATTTATGACCATCGACACACCGTTAGGGGTGTGATCAAAGGGTATCAGATGTTGTAAGGAGTGTTCTATTAAAATTGTAGGCTATTTTTTTCTTTAGGAGCAGTTTGTATTGGAAATAGCTGGGTTTGATTTGATTTTGCGTATGGATTGAATAGTTCAATACTAGGCTCATATCAACTGTTATCAAAGGTGAGTGACCTTTCTATTATTAGAAGTGGGAAGATATATCTATCATGGTTAGTGAGATCTTTATGCTGGTCATACAGGACCAATTTAGTGTAGATTGGATTGTCTCATGACCTAAGTAACAATCCTTATTCTGAATGATGGTTTTTTATAATAGAGTACCTTTACTCCTGTAGTAGGCCACTTTTAGGATTTTTTTTCTAAATAATTCTTTGAATTACCACCCAGGTGGGGAATTAAGTTCATTATCAAGTTTTTTCTAGAAGTCAAACCTATTTCTATCCCACCTTACAAGATGGAACCAGTAGATATTCATGATTTGAAAGTATAGTTGGAATATTTATAAGTTAAGAGATTTATATTACCCAGTACTTTATTATGGGGTTAACTTGTGATGTTTTCCAAGAATCCAGATATAACCTTATGCTTATGCGTGGATTATTAGAGGTTAAACTAAATAAAGATCAAGAACTGGTATCCCTTGTAACTTCTTGACCTGGGAACCAATGAAATGGTGACCCGAGCCATTCATTCACATGGCCTCAAGCACACCTCCCCATACGTAAGAGGAATCCGACTAGAAGTGAGGGTCTAGTGATGGTATGGTGGGGAGATTATACCCTCATGATTAGAGTATCACAACAATATATAATAAATAAAACAACAGTAGAAACAATATACATGAAATGAATACATGGTGGTACGCATAAAATACTATACATGTATAATGAAAAGAACAAAATCCCTATAGGATATATCCATGAGAATATTGAGCTCCATCTCAATAATTTTCTCTTAAAATCCCAAATACAAGAGTAACAACACAAAGCATAATTCAGAGACTTGATCCTGCAGCCATGAGGTCTGTTCGGGTACCAACAACGACCCAAAAAGGGTGTGAGATAAACTCAGTAAGCCACCACAAATGGTGTCTAATGCAATATAGTCTGTGAATATAAAATACATCAGTGTATAAGTATAACATATAAGTAGTAAGTCAAAAAATATAATCAAGTTGGGGTTGGGTTCCTAGAGTACATCTGACCGACAATACCTGCTTCGGCCTAAACCAAAATATCCCTAAATATGTTTCACCATTTATGTAGGCATATTTATAAATATTTATGTATATACATATGTACTATATACATGATAACATGTGTGTGTGTGTGTTTAATATTATCCAGGACCTGCGGTATAACTCAGGCATCTATGCATAATCATAAGAATCTCATATTTTAATAAGGGAAGCCATGACCAAGTATCATTTATAAGGGATGCCATACCTAAGTATCATGTGTAAGGGACTCCATGACAGAGTGTCACATGTAAGGTATTTCATGCCCCAGTATCATGTGTAAGGGATTCCATGCCCAATTATCATGTGTAAGGGACGCCATGCTCGAGTATCATGTGTAAGGGATGCCACACCTGATTATCATGTGTAATAAAATATGTGTATCATAGTAAATAATCACATTCATTTAAAAATTAATTGTGGGCCATGAGATATATCCATACCAAGATACAACTCATCTCAATCATTCAATTCAATTCAAGTCACACTTTAACCATTTAGTCTAAAAATCCAAAAAGAAAGGCAAGCGACATGGTTGTACCATTCATATTTCATTTAACTCAATTAAACATCCCATTTACCAAGGGGAAACTGGTCATGCCTCAGAAGATGGTTCAATTACACAAGCAGAATATAATCACAATTAATCAAGGGCCATGTGTTACATTTATACCATTTCACGGTTCATTGAATCCCATTAGTCATGGGATCACTTATCAATTTAACAGAGGAAAAGTGACATGGTCATGCGATTCAGTTCCATTTAACCCATTTATCCCATTTCATTTTTAAGGGAAATTAACACACCTCAAAAGGTGGTTTAATCACATGCTTAGGCTTAGGAGGCCTAGGTTGGTATCAACCCATTTGCTTAATTAAACTAATACAATTCACTTATAAAGTCCATTTCATTTAATTTATATCCTTTATAGGAATCAAGCCAAACACACCTAATTGGGGTTTTGGTCAAATCTTGCAATGGACAATGAGGGTAGATAAACAGGACACACCCAAGGGGTGTTCCACGTGTATGTTACACTCCTCTAACCATGTCAAGATTAAGGTCTAGGAATTTAATTTTATTTGCCTTATATTTTAAGAGAAACACACGATGAATCGAGCATGAGGTTCAATAATGAATTTTATAAAATGATGAAACTTAAAGAAAAATTCATAGACCACCTACCTCATGCTTTGGATGCTTCACTCATCCATTATTGAGCTTTTATTCGATCCGGAATGATAGGAAACAAGGAAATAAACAAATTCCCTAAAAATAGGTCATATGAGTTCTTATTGAAATAACATTAAATATGACAAGATAAACTAAAAAAGGAATAAGGAGGAATCATATACTAATTGAGGGTGATCAAACGTGACCAACGATGCTTGATTTTGAGTTTGAATGAAGGAGAACCATGGAAACCTAGGAGGAGGCCAAGGGGGAGCTTGAGTGGCTACCTCGCTTGGGAGAAATGAGGGAGAAAATGGTGTATTTTAGGTTAAATAAGGTGGGGGTAAAGGTTAATTTTACCCCTTTAAATGAGGCACACAGTTTGGACACATGGTTTTGTCAAACCGTGCGCCAGCCATGCAGGTTTACTGCCTAAGTGGCACTACTCATGTGAGATAGGCACACCGTTTTGGAAAATCATGCACACCTTGCATTCCCCTATGCAGACCCTCTACAACACCCACATGGTTTTTCCTATAGTGACACATAATTTTAAAAATATTTTCCACTATACAAGTAGTCCACATGGTTTGGGTTGCATAGTTAACACTATTCGTGCACTACCCATGCAAAACTATATATTTTATCCTGAAACGACACATACTAAAACCCCATTATCAATGCCTTAAATCCAATCCACTTTGAGACTGCTCTGAGAACACTCATTGAAGCCCATAACGAGCTTCCAGTGATGTCTTTATCCAAAATGTTCATTTGTGTAATCATGCCACAACACAAACATAGGTGTATACCCTATTCAGCACCCTTGGATCATCACACACTAATCATAACCACTAAGTCTAACTGAAAGTCCGGGGTAACCTCAAAATCAATTACTAGAGCCCACAGAGATTATATAAGGTATTTCATTCTTAGGAGTTTACAAGTGAGATGTTGGTACATAGTTGAGATGTCCACGTATCAAAATAATGATTGATCCCTCAAGAGGTATCTTGCCTGGCGGCCAAGTAAAAGAATTTTTCTGGTGTCCATGATTTCATCCAAGGACTTCCTACATGGTAATCCTAGTATCACTTAGTAAAAAACACACATCTAAACTTAACCACGCTCCTTAAGCACCACTCCCAAGAGTCTATTTATCGATCCAACAAGGCGTTTAATTTCTTTCTTTAGCTTGGTGTATAACCGATGTTCTTTTAGTATACCCTGAACAATGTCAAGATAAGGGTAATGATCATAACTAAGCCAAGAGTACACTAAGAGGATATCAATGATCACTAATAACACCCGAGACACTCCTGTCATATCAAAGACTAAGTGTCTGACATGGTTTCCAACCAACGTTATCCAACTACCGATAAAAAGAACATCTAAACCACTCCTTTTAAAAGAGACCAGCTTCACCTACTAACACATCATCATTAACCAACCACAATGAACTTACTACCAAGACATTCCATGATTTTTTTAAAAACCTCCCCCATGTCCAACCTCGACTCACGATGTTCTTAAAGGTTTCATACATAACCAAACATGTTATCATCATGCTGCCTTTCAAGCACCAACACACATTAAAAAATTACATTCATGGGTCTCTCACACACCTTGAGTATGAATATAGCATCCAAACTTTATCCAAACCCATAACCGGGTTTCTTCTCAAGCACCATCTCAAGGACTATATAACCTAAACTACTAGCCTCACAAGCTTTTAGAAGTAGTGATGACCATTCCCAAATGGCCTTTTATGGGTTTTATCCCTCTACTTAGAAGGAAATGTTAAAATATTTTTGATAAAATGCTCTCTACCTTGAGTGTCCTAATAATCATTTACTGATAATGGGAACTCATCCCATGGCACACGCTCTATCCACCACCAAACATGGGTTACAGATGTGGCCAATATTCTTTTACTTAGTACCTAATTTGAAAAGAGAGAAAACTAGTTGCTTAAAAGTATGAAAATTAGATTTAATCTAGAAGTACGTGTTATGCACTTCTGATTCCTACTCAAATATTTCATTAATATCATTCATAGAATCCAAAACTAAACCAATCGTTGGTGTTAAAACCCCCAATCCTTTTGCAATGTCATCCCCCAACACTGAGATAACTTAATTCATCTAGCACTCATGTCACTCTACTTCAAAGATAACCCAAGTATATAGCGTAATAGATCAAGGATTAACTAATTTCAACCAAACTCATATGGTTTGATATACCATTTTATCAACTCGACGAGTACCGTGTGTATCGACGCGTACTACCCCGAGACTTCATCAACACACCAACACATCATTTGATACTATCCATAGACCTATCAAACCCATGCATCTTGGTATATGATAGATCATATAGAATATTTATCCCATAGTTGTATTATCCCATACGACTGTTAATCCAACTAACGACCTACCGAGTCATCCATCACTGAAGAAGAAGAAGAAGGGTCACATGACCTACTAAGCGGCTGATCATTCCCTAAGAATTTTTAACCCATTGAATCTGATAATTACCCAATACTCACATCCCTAATAAGGTTACATTCATCACATGACCACCCATATAACCTGGGTGTCATTTGATAACTAATCATCCTATATCAAGTTAGATGGTGTAAGGATGACACTTCATGTGATCGTAACTCAAAGCAAGAATCCAACAATGCTTCTTATTTATGAGGTTATACCAAACAGGCTAGCCCTCTCCAAGAGGCATCGAATCTAGAATAAGGTCATGCCATAAAAAGTTTGATAGACATAATGAACTAACCTCTAGATCAACATAACATAAGGGTAAAAGAGATCCATTGGTAAATGACCATATTCTCGTTTAAGGAATCTACTAAGGAAGAATTCAACTAACCACTTACATGAGGGTACTAGCTAAGAACACCACTAAAAGGTTTTATTTTGGACATTTCCATCAACTAAAATCTATTATAGACATTAAAGAGGATTAGTTTAAAGAATGCTAAACACTAGTGATGAGGGACAATTATACTTGGTACTTTATTTAAATGACTCCACTAGGAAACATAGGTAAGTTGTATCAAAACCCACTTTGAAGAATTATTTATTTAGTTTACATCCTATCAAAATTTAGGCAATTTATCTTATAAATTCACTTTATCCATTTTATTTATCCATAATTTCTCATATCCAGGCCGGGCTAAAAAATGTCAATTGCAGGCTATATAGGAAAATACCCTTTAGGATGTGATTGAAATTTTAATTAACTAAATCCTTACATAAAATAAGGTCCAAAAGTAGACCACAAGTTCTTTATCATTTTAAGGTAATTGGTTTAGTAACATGTCTCCATAAATTTATATGTAACATCATATAAGTGGATGTTGACACTTTAAATAACCAACCCTATGTAGCATGAGTATAACCCCTATGGGGTTAAGCACTAAGACATATCAAAATAAAGGCAACATGTGAGGGTCTCGTCATTCCAACTAGGGTCTATCTAAGTGAAACCCCTAATAGTTAAATTATCAAGTTTTCAAAACACCCTTAGTGGATCTATCTCATAAGAATAACATGTTGAGTCCAACCTACTTAGTTTGTGACCAATTTATCTCATAACCATGAAACACCATGACCGACCTAATTGGGTTGTATCAAGTCTAATATTCATAAGTAAATGAATCATTTTATGATTCAGATTTTAATGAATTTTATATTTATACAATAGTCCAGTTAAATGAATCATTTTTATTAAGTTATAAAGGTACTTTCCATTTTAATTTACAATTGGAATTCATGTAGCCACAACCAGGTCTTCACCTTTTGACTTCAAAATATAACAAGTCTATATATAATGGTTCAATTATATGGGTTACCATTCCCTAATTTATAAAGTCTCTTATACTTTATAAATTACAAATTGAATCCCATTTAATCACAACCAGTAGAATTTCAGCCCATGAAACCAATGTTCCATGGCTCAAACATGTCATAATTGGTTAATTAAGGCACCTCCATCAATCTATACAGGAAAACACCATTTAGGTTGATGTTGCAACTTTAACAACCAATTATTTCATTATAGTTAAAACAAGTCATGTTATCACAGAGCAATAAATATAGGTGAACATGGAAAATAATCACATAATATGGTGTATAGGTAAGCAATATAAATAATCACCTAAACATGGTATAGATATAAGCATGCTGCTAAATCACACAAGGCACATTCGATACATATCAGGCACTTAAGAAATGAAATCTACATGACATATGAATCTCTATATGTCTATAATGATGCATGTAATAATAATTCCTTGCCATATCAGGCCAAGGGTAAAAATACTATAATCTTATAAATCAGTAAGCAATAAAAAGTGCACCAGTCACTCAAGGTGAAATAATAATCAACTGTAATATCGAACAACACAAAAAACAATCCCATCCTTGTTCACTTGACCTTTCCCTTGTGAGTGGGTTGATCACTCTCAGACATGAGCTATTTATCAAGTGTTGAAATGTTCCTAGTCTCCTGTCTATCAGTCCATAATCATAAGATAAAGAAAAACATTATCTGATACCACTTTGTAACATCATGACCTAGGAACCATTGAAATGGTGCCCCAAGCCAGTCGATCACATGGCCTCAAGTGCACCTCCCTATACACCAGAGGCTATTGATTAGAAACAAGGGTCCAATGATGGTACTGTAGGGAGACTACACCCTCATGATCATATTAGAAAAGTGTTATATAGTAAATAAAATAGTATCAGAATCAGTATACATGAAAGGGATCAAAAATAAACATCTAAATAATAATAATCATTAAAATCCATGAACAACATCATGTACAGAATGATGTCATGTTAATACCAATAAAACATGCATACATGGTCGCAGACATACAATACTATACATGTATAATGAAAAGAATAAAATCCCCAAAGACTATCTCCATGAGTATCCTAAGCTTAGACCCAGTCTGTGCTCCTAAGCTCCCATGTATTAGAGTAACAACACATAACATAATCCATAGACCTGATCTTGTAACCATGAGGTCTGTCCGGGTACCAATGATAACTCGAAAAGGGTGTGAGATAAACTCAGTAGCCACCACTAATGATGTATAATGTAATCCAATATGTGAATATACAATACTATAGTGTGCATGTATAATATATATGCTATAAGTAAATAAATATAATCAAGTTGGTCTTGGGTTCCTAGAGGACACCCGACCAACAATATCTACTTCGACCTAAATTAGAATATCCCTAAATATGTGTCACCATGTATGTAGGTATATGTATATATATGTATATATATATATATGAAATGTATAAATGATAACATATATAGACATATATATATATGTATGTATGTAATACTAGCCAGGACCCAAGGTGTAACTTAGGCATCCATGCATAATCAAAAGAGTATCATATTTAAATAAGGGACGTCATGTATAAGGGATGTCATGCCCGAGTATCATGTGTAAAGGAGTCCATATTGAAGTATCATTTGCAAGGTATTCCATGACGAAGTATCATGTGTAAGGGACCCCATGCCCGAGTATCATGTGTAAGGGATTCCATGCCCAAGTATCATGTGTAAGGGACACCATGCCCAAGCATCAAGTGTAAGGGATGCCATGCCCAAGTATTATGTTTAAGGGACTCCATGCCTAAGTATGATGTGTAAGGGAATTCATACCTGAGTATTATGTGTAAGGGACACTATGCCCGAGTATCATGTGTAAGAGACGCCATGCCTGAGTATCATGTGTAATAAAACATGTGTATCATAGCAAATAAGCACGTGTATTTAATAATTAAGTGTGGTCCATGGGATATATCCATTCCAAGATACGAATCATCTTGATCATTAAATTCAATTAAAGTCTTACTTTAACCATTTCAGTATGAAAACCCAAAAGGAAAGGCAAGAAACATGGTCATTGTGACATCCCGACCCTGATGCCACTAAACAGTGCCCCGAGCCAGTGAGTCACATAACCTCAAGCACACCTCCCCGTACACCAAAGGATACTGACTATTAGTAAGGGTCCAAGGTGGTACAATGGAGATACTATACCATCATGATTAAAGTATCACAATGGTGAAATGAATATATAAACTACGAAATCATAATAAATAATTAACTGTGGAAGGTAAACCATCAAGATGTAATAAATAACCAGCACCAACAATATCCAAAATCATATAAAAAATGATTTAATTTCATGTATCTATCAAAGGAAATAGATAGGCATGGTAGCAGGTATGAAATATAGTACATGTATCAAAAGAACAAAAAGACCAAATAGACTATCTCTAATAGCATTATAACTCAGTCATGTTTTTTCCCACTCTCATGAAATAACCAATCAAGTATCAATAACTGGTAACTTTACCCTATCCCTACCTGCATCTACATAATCTCTTCAGGTACCATCAGTGACCCAGATAGGGTGTGAGATAAACTCAGTAGGCCACCACTAATGATGTCTACAAATACCCAGTCAGTGCATTTAATATGAGAAATGTGTAGATGTAATGGTAAGAAGTAAAACTATAAATGGTTAGCTCTATTTCTTAAAGGATATCAGACTAATACTACCTGCTTCGACCCATGCCAAATAATATCTAAATAAGTAACCATGTGTATACATATATAAAGTTTGTATACTTAGTGACATCTACAACCATATAAATGGATACTGCTACTAATCTGGAACCGAGGCATAACACATATGTCCATGAGTAGTAGAATGAGTCTCACATGTTTCAAGGGACGTCGTACCCAGTATCATAAGAATAAAGGACACTATACCCATTATCTTAATAATAATATTTCCATGACCAAATCAATAAATAAGGTCACCATGCCCAAATCATAACAATAGGGTCACCATGCCCAAATCATAACAATAGGATTTTCATACCCAAATCATATCTGATGGGTCTCCATGCCCATTCATCATAATTCATAAAGGTTGTTATGTCCATATATCACAACAGTATAATGGAAACCATGCCCGTATGTCACAATATTGTAAGGGATGCCATGCCCAAGTATTACAATATAGGGATGCCATTCCCATATGTCACAATAGTGTAAGGGACTCCATGCCCAAGTACCATAGTATAGGGGCCCCATGCTCATTTCATAATAGTAGGGTCACCATGTTCATATTAATAGAAGGGTTATCATGATCGAATTATAAATTATAAGCAGTCAATATACTTTAGTAAGAGCCAATAGATGGTTCTTAGTTCATTAGCATTATTCTTTAACAAGGGTGTAACCATTGTTCTATTTAAACACGTGACATGGTCATACCACTAAATTTACATTTAATTCAACATAATCTGATAAGTGTGATAGCCATGCTACACTACTACAATTATCCATTACCATTTATGATATCACCTTAGAAGTCAAACCAAACACACTGATGGGTATTTTGGTTATATAACCATGAAATTCGAAAGGCATATAATGGGAACACCCATATGGGTGGCTCACGTTGAGGTTGGTGACCTCTAATTTATTTTGTGATTTAAAAGAGTCATTAGGTTCCATAAAATACAACCAATTTAGGGTAGATTCAATTTAGGGGCAAAACACAGTGAAACCAATGTGTGGAACACAACTCGTAATATAAAGAATTAAGAATTTAAGGGATAATTACTATAATGATTACCTTAAACCTATAGAGTATTACTCATCTAGTGACAACCATTGGTTTGGTCTAGATCAGAAGAAAACAAAAAAACATACGAACACCCTGAAAATAGGGCATATGAGCTTGCACCAAAATAACATCATCAATATAAAAAAGAATGATGAAACAATCATAAGGAGTGGATCACTTGCTAAGAGTTATCCAATGAGATGATCATATCTTAAATCAGAGGCTAAACAACTAAATGACACTATAGCCTAGAAGGACTCCACGGGTGATCTCCAATGTGATAATAAGGGTAGTTTTCTGCTAGAAATAAGAAAAATAGGAGGTGTTTTAAGGTTATAATTAAGGGAAAATGGTAAAATCACCCCAAAATAAGGGGTATCACAGTTTGGCTGCATGGTTGGACAAACCATGCACTAAATATTCATAGCCTACTATCCAAGGAAGGGACTCGCATGGTTCATGGGCACTGTTTGAGAAACCATGTTCAAACCATACATTTTTTCCTTTACTAAAAACTACGTATCTTCCATATAGGTGTGCAGCCTTGGTCACATGGTTAGGGAAAACCATGTGTCCCTCTTCTACTCACTGAAATGCCCCACATGGTTAGGAGAAACCATGTGGATGGGGTTGAACGGTTTCTACCAACTGTTTGACCTAGATGTTTCTTCCCCTAACTAGGGTTTTGAGCTCCAAACAAGCCCCAAACACCCTTTTTTTCTCCATAGCCTCACTAGGAATCTATATTAGGTCAAAACCAAGGATTTAAACTGAAATTTAAAAGATCCGTACCTCACAAAAAATTTGAGTTCTTGCAGTATCCCCCTTAAAGGAACTCATCCCTAAGTTGCCCTTCCAAGGGTGGTATAACATCATCTGAGAATAACTCCAGCCACTGAGCATGTGCATTGAACTCACGCTCCCAAACCTCATCTTGTACACGATCATGATGAAATAGAATCCACGCCAAAGGGACATACCGACCATATAGAGCCTTCATGATTCGATCAATGATGTGAATGAGATACTCCTCAAAAGAAACATCAGTATCCAATTCAACATCCTAGGGATCAAAAATATGAGATGGGTCAACACGATAACGATGAAATTATAAAATGTGGAAGGATTCATGCATGAAATGGTACCTATAAGGTAATAAAAACTAACAGGATACCATCCCAACTCTATTAAATCTCTCAAAAGGCTTGAACAAATGTGGCAATAACTTCCCTTACCTCTGTATCCACCTATGGACATGTCTAGGTGATACCTGCAAGAAAACATGACCCCTAACCTCGAACTCTAGAGGATTTCGATGGTGATCGATATAAGATTTCTATCTAGAACGAGCAGTAGAAATCTATTTCCTGATAAGATTTACCTACTCCAAAGTCTTCTGCATGAGATGAAGACCTAATAACATTGCCTATCCTGCCTCCAACTAGCATAAGGGTGAACGAAACAACCTACCATATAAGGCCTTATACAGATCCATATAAATTGGTTTCTAAAAGATATTATTTTAGGAAAAATAAATTATAGGAATATGATTCTACCATAAACCAATGAATTTAAGGATGCATGCTTAGAGCATGTCCTCTAGTACTTGTATCATCTGTTTTAACTGACCATTAGTTTGAGGGTGAAAGGATATGATCAGAAGTTCCTTTATACCCAAATATATCTATAACCTCTTATAGAACATCGACGTGAAATAAGAAACCCTATCTAAAATGATAATAAAATGGACCCTGTGTAAGTGTATAATCTCACATAAATACAATCTTCCTAGCCCATCAACTGAGAAAGTCTCCTAGGTAGGAAGGAATTGGGATAATTTTGTCATTTGATCAACAATTACCCAAAATACGTCACTAACTCGAGGAAAACTAGTTAAAAAAATCACAAAATCCATCACGATGTCATCCTATTTCCATTCTAGGACTGATAACAACTATAATAAGCCAGCATGCCACTGATGCTCCACCTTCACCTGCTGGCATGCGGAACACCCAATGATAAAACCTGGTATTTGATGTTTCATCCCTAGCCACCAATATTGACAACACATATCATGATACATCTTGGAGATACCTAGATGCACTGCCCATTGAGAAACATGTAATTCTCGCATCAAATCCTCCATTATATTTATAGGGACCCAAATATTCCCATGTATATGTAGGATGTTATATCCATAAATAGACCAATCTAGAGGCTGTTCCTCACTAGAAATACCTTCCTATAGGGAAAATACTTAAGGATATAAAAACCACCTCATCTTAACTCTCTCCAGAATTGAATAGGTCACTGATAAAAATGCAAGTATAAACTATCCATGATGGTTCTGAACCTCTATTTACATCTCAGAAAACATGTCTAAAAGGTGCTACTCTCTAATGGCCTCATGAACCATCTGTGTCTGAGTCCTATTGCTTAGAGCATCAGCAACAACATTACCCTACCCAAGCATATAGGCTAGCTTGAAATCAAAGAACTGTAGGTATTCAACCCACCTTCTCTACCTAAGTTTCTAGTCACACAACATGAAAATATAACTAAGTATTTTGTGGTCTGTAAATACCACAAAATGCTATCCCAACAAGCAATGCCTCTAGAAATACAAGACACGAACAACAAATGCTAACTTGAGATCATGCATCAAGTAATTCCTCTCATGACGCCTCATCCATCGTGACCCATATGCAATGACTTGATCTTCCTGCATCAAAACTCATCCTAGTCCAATACCTAATGCATCAAAATAAACTATATAGATTCTTCTTAGCTCTGGTATAATCAATATTGGTGCTTAATTTAATATCCCTTTTAGATTCTGAAAGACTATCTCGTAGGCTTCTAACCATATAAAATTCACACCATTCTTAGTCAAGCCCATAAGAGGTGATGATAAGCGTGAGAAGTCCTGTATGAAGCACCTATAATAACCAACTATTGTCAAGAAATTTCATATATCAAATATGTTCTTGGGATTATCCTAGGTAACTACAACACTCACCTTATCTGGGTCAACAAACAATCTAGATTCTAAAATAATATGACTTAGTAAGTGAACTTTATTGATCCAAAAGTGGCATTTAGTGAGCTTATCATACAACTGGTGCTCTCTCAGTGTATTCAGAATGATCTCAAGATTTTTTTCATGGACACTTCAAGTATGAGAATACACCAAGATGTTATATAAAAAGACCATGATAAAAGAATCTATGTAGGGATGAAAAAACCTATCCATCAAATCCATGAAATCAATAGGCACGTTTGTGAGACCGAACAACATATCCATATACTCATATAAATTGTACTAACTTTAGAAAGTCATACATGGTATATCTGAAGGCTTGTATTGCACCAAATGATAGCCTAACTTTAGGTCAATATTCAATAACACTCTAGCTCCTTAGACACTACTGAAAAAATGACCTATACCCATGGTTCAAAACTATGGGTATATCCCCAAAAACCATGGGAATAGCCTATACCCATGGTTTTAGAAACCGTGGGCAACCGAGGCATTGGGATAGTGCCTTATACCCACGGTTTGAAAATTGTGGGTAATAATATTAAAAAAAAAACAAAGTCCGGATTTTGAACCCGTAACCTGCCTTTACCCAACAAGGCACCTCACCACTCTAGTTATTCCGCTTATATACATATATATGTACATTAAGATAAATATATTAATATAATCATCTATATTAAAAAAAACAGTGATGTGTTTTAATCCCGCGTCCCCAGGTTATAGAATACAGTGCCTCACCAACCCAACAACAAAACTTTTCATTATTAACATATACATTTATTATCATATAATAATATTAATTTTCCATTATAAAAAAAAGCTAGCGGGATTCAAACCTGTGACCTTCGGTAATAAAAAACAACGCTTCACCAATACACCTATGCAGCTTATATGTTAATATATTTGTATCAACCTATATATATTAATCAATACTGTGGGTATATGAGGGAAAACTGTGGGTATAGGTTTTCCCACCAATTTTTTTTATGACTCGCAAATTTTTTTTCTCGCAATAATGTGGGGAAGATATACCCATATTTTTACAAAAATGTGGGTATAGGTCGTTGAAAAAAACGCTATACCCACAGTTTTGTCAAAACCATGGGTATAAGCCTTTAAAAAAACATATATACCCACGATTTTCTAAAATTGTAGGAATAGGTCTTCAAAAAAACCTATACCCACAGTTTTGGGAAAAACCGTGGGTATAGGGATATTTTCCAGTAGTGAGAGTTGGTTGAATATATCATCAATTCAAGGTAAGGGATACCGGTTATTCATAGTAAGATGATTTAAATTTTGGTAACCCATACAAATCTTGAGAGTTATGTTCACCTTTTTGGAGAAAAGGACTGATGAACCCTAGGGATAAGTACTGAGACGTATAAAACCCTTATCTTCTAGATCCTCTAGATACCTATTAAGTTCCTACAACTTAGTATTATCCTTATTATAAGTAGGAATGGATATCAGTGCATATCTAGGAACCAGCTCAATAATAAGTTTTCTCTCTCTCTCTCAGGAGGTAGTCTAGAAAATTAATCAGGGAAAACATCCTTAAACTATTGACTATAAGAGAGAATTTTGTCTGATGTAATCCTTGATCAACCATATAAATATTAGAAATATAGATGGTCAATCCACCCATCCCAAGATTCTCTAGTATAGATCTACTTTCCTAGACATCACATTCACCATTGTGAAGGTAACTACCATCCCTTGGTGATGTGAATGACACCCTGCGATGATAACAGTCCACATATGCATGATAGGGGACCAACCGGTCCATCCTAAGAATGAAATAAAATCCTATCATCTTGAGGATAAAAAGGTCTCATAATAAATTATAGTTTCCTACCTTAAGGGGGGATTCCTTGCACTGACGTACACTCTCTGATCAAATCCCCAACGGAGTATTGAGTTTCATCATGGCACACAAGTACTCAGTATCAAGACCAAGGCTTTCCAAAATATCCATATAGATAAAGTAATGTGAAGCACCCATATCGAATAAGTAAGACATGATAGCAGATGCTACTAGAATAGTACCTCAAATAGTAGATGGCTAGGCACCTTGCTCCTCTGGCATAGGCTACACTAAATAAATCTAGCCTGATCCACAACCCCATGATGCAACCTGGTTACCTTGAGCGGGTCCGCTCTGCTGGCACTGTATATTTTAAGACTAGATACCTTGTCCATGACCTCCTTCTCTGCTTGTATGGTTGACAATACTCTAGATACCTATTTGGCGAGGTGCTCTTGATCTCGCTCCTAAAGGCGAAGCTGATATGGACCCTCTACCACTATACACATATCATAAGGTCCTGCAATAACACTGAAGATGCCCCAACCTTACACAACCTCGTCACACAACATGGTGTTTGGAACACTGGGGCTTCTTATTCCCTAGCTTCCCACACTAGTGGAAAACCATGTAACTATTAGTGGGCGTCATATGACTCCCGCTTATCCTATGTGCAGTCTAAAAGCGTCACTTCCGACCGCTTGTCGAACCACTTCCCTATCTCGGTTCTGAACCACCCTAGACCACACTGTCAACTTTCCTCATATTCTTCTCAATGATGAGAGCCTGGTTTACTATATCATATATGGTAGCCAACTGGAACATGTTCATATGAGAACAAATAGTATTCCTAATCCCATCCTCAAATCATCTCACTTTATCTAGCTCATCAGCGATATAGATAGGTCCAAAGCACTGAATCTCTATAAAATGAGTTGAATAGTCCATAAGAAAAATAGAACCCTATTGTAGGTTCACAAAAACCCTAGCACGATCAACCCTCAGGGTATCATGGAAGAAGTAGTCATAGAAGCTAGATTGAAAATCCCTCTAAATCACTACCCAATATTGACCTTCATGGTTTAGAATATCCTGCCAATGTTTGGTGGATCCAAAAATCATATACGTAGCAAGATTCACTCTCTTCTCATGAGGTATCTCAAGGTTATTGAATATAGATATGAATATCCAAATCCATAACTCGGTAGCCTTGGGTCCACCATCCCCTGAAAAAGTAGGTGGATGCGGCTGCTGAAATTCCTGAGTCAACTCTCCTATAGAAGTGGCAGGTCACGGAGCTCCCCATATAGTCTACATAAGTCATAGAAACTCCCCTTGAAATTGGAAATCATTTATTGAATCATTGATAATAGGAGGTGATACATGTGGCACTACTGGAGGTATCACTGGTGGCTCAAGTCCCACCACCTCCAGAGCATGTTCATCACCACCCTCCTCACACGATTAGAGGATGTATTGGTGAAATTTCTCTAAAAATGCCAAGAACATGCCTTAAATAAGATTGATAATGGTAAATATCATAGATACACAAATAGAATAGGTACACAACTTCCTATATAAAATTCACACCCCACTTCCTGCTCCTAAATCCAGGTCTGGGTGATTGGATCAATCATAGAGAACACATGAGAGACTATCTATCGCCCACTATTAAGTTTGAGTCTAGGTCAAGATTTTTGTTTCATTGTAAGGGTTTCGGTATAAAAAGTGTCAATTGAAATTTATAGAGGAAAACATCCTTTAAATTGCAATTAGCATCCTTATTTAACAATTAACATTTCATTTTATAATTTAATTTCATTATCATTTATATAACAATTCTCTTTAAAAGGTTGAACTATATGGATTGCCACATCTAATTTATAAGGTCCCGTGCACCTTATAAATTGAAGCGTGGCATACATTTAATCACAACCACTCACTTATCAAGTACCTGCATGAAAGTTTAGCATAATTTCATGAACATATCAATAAAGTCATCAAAACATGCTGCAAGTAATGCACAGAGTAATATAAATAGGGTATGTCATAATGCATGACATATAAATCCCGAAGTGCCTATAATGATGCATGATTGATTATTCCTTGTATTATTAGGACAAGGATAGAAATATATTCCAACATCATAATAATAATAAACATCACACATCATATGCATCACCCAATGGTGGTATTGAATCAACTATAAAAAGAATAAACCAGAACATCAAGTCCCATTTCTAGGTAATTTGGTTTTTCCCTATATGTGGGTTAACTACTCCGAAACAAAATTCATTAACAAACCCCAACACATTCTTAATCTCCTATAAAATGTTTCCAAATGATAATACAAAAGAAAATAAATATGTTTTGATACAAATTTGTAACGTATTGACCCAAATGCCACTAAACAGTGCCCATATCCAATGGGTCACATGACCTCATGCACACCTCCTCATATGCCAAAGGCTTAAAACTAATAGCGAGGGTCCAAGATGGTACAATGAGGAGACTATACCCTCATGATCAGAGTAGCACAATGTTGAAATATATAAATAAAGGAAACATAATAAATAACCGATCATGGAAGGTAAGACATACATATGTAATAAATAACCAATATCAACAATATCCAACATCATATACAAAATGATGTAATGTCATGTATCTATCAAAGGAAATAGACATACATGACAACAGACATGCAATACAATACATGTATAAAAAATGCCAAAAAGACTGTCTCCAATAGCATCATGAGCCATAGTTTGTTCACGTGCTTCCCCACTCCCATGCAATAACCAATCAAGTATCAATAACTAGGAACTTTACCCTATCCCTACCTACATTCACATAATCTACCCAGGTACCACCAAAAACCTGGATAGAGTGTGAGATAAACTCAGTAGGCCACCACCAATGATGTCTATAAATTCCCAATCAGTGCATATAATATGAGCAGTGTGTAGATATAATGGTAACCAGTAATAAAAACTATAAAGGTTCAAATCTGGTCCTTAAAGGATACCAGGCTGACACTACTTACTTTGACCTGTGTTGGATAATATCTGAATAAGTAACCATGTGTATACACATATATATTATGTATACATAGTGATGTCTAAAACTATATAGATGGATACTACTACTAGTTTAGACCCAAGGCGAAACTCAGACATCCATGAGTAGTAGAATGAGTCTCACAAGTGTCAAGGGACACCATGCCCATTATTACAAGAATAAGGTATGCTATTACTAGTATCAAAAAATTAGGATCGCCATGCCCAAATCAATAAATAGGTTCTTCATGCCCAAATCATAACAATAGGGTCTCTATGACCAAATCATAACAATAGGGTCACCATTCCTAAATCATAAAAATAGGTTCACCATGCTCGAATCATATCTGTAAGGGTCACCATTCCCATTCATCATAATTCATAAGATTCATCATGCCCATATATCACAATAGTATAAGGGACACCATGCATGTATTTCACAGTAGTGTAGGGGACTTCGTGCCCAAGTATCATAGTATAGGGACACTATGCCCATATGCCAGAACAGTGTAAGGGACACCATTCCCAAGTACCACAGTATAAGGATGCTATGCTCATGTCATAACAATGGGGTTTCCATGCCAATATTAATAGTAGGGTCATCATGCCTAAATTATAAATCATAGGTAGTCAATAGGATTTTGTAAGAGACAATAAATGGTTCTTAGTTCATTATTATTATTCTTTAATAAGGGCATAACCATTGTTCAATTTAAATATGTGATGTGGTCGCACAACTCAATTTCCATTTAAATAAATATAATCTGATAAGTGTGAGATCCATGTTACACCACTACAATTTTCTATTCCATTTATGATATCACCTTAGAAGTCAAAATAAGCACACTGATTGCTATTTTGATTATATAACCATAGAAGTCAAAAGGCATATAATGGGAACACTCAACAGGGTGTCTAACATTGAGGTCAGAAACCTCCAATGTCTTTTGGGATCTAAAAGAGTCATTAGGTTCCAAAAAAGACAACCAATTTAAGGAAAATTAAATTTAGGGGAAATGCATGGTGAAACTAGCATGTAGCAAACAATGTATAATATAAAGAATCACAAATTTTAGGTATAATTACTAGAACACCTACCTTAAACCCATAGAGGAGAAATCATCCAGTATCAGCCTTTGGTTTGGTACATATAAAAAAAAGGAAAAACAATCAAACATCTTGGAAATAGGGTATATGATATCATACTAAAATAACATTATCGAGAGAAAGATGAATGAAAAAATGAGCCTAAGGAGTGGAGTACTTGCTAATAAATATCTAAAGATATGATCAAATCTTGAATCAGAGGTCAAATGATGAAACGAAACCATAACCTAGGAGGACTCCATGGGTGAGCTCGAACGTGAGAAGAAGGGGGATGTTCACTAGAAATAAGAAAAAGAGGAGGTGGTTTAAGGTTATAAGAAAGTAAGGGAAAATGGTAAAATCACCCAAAAATAATGGGTCACATGGTTTAGATGTATAGTTGTAAAAACCATACACCAACTGCATGTAGCATATTTTTCAATGAGAGGACTCACATAGTTCATGTGCACGATTTGAGACACTACTGGAAATAAGATCTATACCAACGGTTTTGGGCAAACTGTTGGTATAGTTCACTTATATGGACCTATACCAATGGTTTGGCCAAAACTGTTGGTATAGGTCACTAATTTGAACATATACCAACAGTTTTGGACAAACTGTTTGTATAGGGGGGACCTATACTAATGGTTTGAGGAAACTATTGGTATAGGGTCTCTATTATGGACCTATTTCAAAGGTTTTGGCCAAACCGTTTGTCACGAACCGAATCTGGTCGCCGCCAAAACCAGCACCGAATCCAGCCTGTGACATGACCCAAAGGGCATTCCCTATCCCCACGGGCTGACACAAGTGCCTGGGTATCATTAATTTAGGTTTGGGAACGATTTACCCAAGTATGAAAGCATAAAACATTAAAAACAATCCATAATATAAATCTGAAATTTTTGAGCCAAACAAGACTTAAGTAAAAACCAGAACTGAGTACATTGGTTTAGAGATAATACAAGTGGTCCAAATAAAAATAATTATAGCATCAAGACATCCCCAAGGACTCCACACGACTAGGGTTCATCGCCCCCAAGCTATCTCCACAACTCCGCACCAAGGATGGGAACTAACACCCTGAACCGCCATCACCCTTAGCCTTTCCTTTACCTGAATCAAACATAACCAAGTCTACTTACACCCAAGGGGTGTAATTAGGGTGTGAGCCTAATCCTAGTAGGATACCACCCAATGATTCAAAGGAGTAAAAAATACAATGTGAAAAAGCAAGCAGTTTTCAAACGCATGGAAAACTAGTGTTAAAATTTCAAGAAATGAAACCTCCAATTGAAAATAGTTTTCAATCCAAAATTTTCAGAAAATTAACACATTAAAATAGAAATTTTAGATACTATAATTTACTTCCAAACACACCCTAAGACATGGGTAAATACTACAAATCCAATGAGCAACAACATTGGGAACACCCCTAGGCACTAGGTTGTCTTGGGCCCTATGTACCTCGTACCTCGGTGTAAAGTAACCATAGAAAAATCTGTTCTAATGCACGAGCCACTAGTAGAGAACATACCCATAACCTAGTGGTCCCCAATAATCATCCACATAGTTTAGTTAGAGTTGTCTTTATCCAAATGCTAAGTGAAACATGGACAAAACCCATCCGGTCCACTAGCCGTATTGGTACAAATTCGCCCCACCTAGGTACCCGGGCTTCCCCTTTTGTGCTCAATCAATTTCAGCATTCAAAATAAATAAATTTTCATATAAAAAACCATTACTGGTCAAACAAAACCAAAATAGTAGCTATCACATTTTATACCACTTAAAACATGCAACAAAACACTTTGATTTTTCATAAAACAATTCTTCAAAATCCCGTAGTGTTTCGGACACAAAACTCCTTATAAACCTCACTTGCATACTATGTGCACATTTTTTTAAGTTTCCAAAACATAAAGGGAAGCCTACTAAATTTCAGTGAAAACACATAATCATTTTTAGGGCAGCCCCATATGGTTCAAGAAACGACATCATTGCAAAATCTCCATTTTTACACAACACAATTCTTAGAATTTCATGTGTTCACAAACATCATTAAAACCAGATTTTGCAGCAAAAAAAACAAGGGATAATCATTAAAAACAGTATTTTTATCCCTATTATAGTTAAATAAAATCAACTAATTACTTATAGGGTATCCCCAATTAAACTAAGAAAACATTTCTATGAAGAAACCCCCAATTTCACATGAAATTGGCATTTAGGATTCATTCTAAATACAAACACCACTAAAACTATTTTTTCAGCAATATAAAAATTAAATAAGCATGAAAATACCATAAAAACAGTATCCAATTCACAAAGATTTCATACACAATGGAATCACCTACCAAAACCAAGGAAACCCTTGAATCCTTTGTGCGAAAACTCAAACGCACCACCGCCGCACCTCAAGGAAGGTAAACCAGACCTAAAACCAAAATTTCAGACCATGAAACACAAGATAAAACCCTAATTTTTAAACCCTACGTTCTGTACATTAGGAATCTCAATTATAAGGGAATAAAACCTAAGTAAATTGGATGTAACTCTAAACAAATTGAAAGAAGAAAGAAGGAGAACAACTTACTTAAAATATCTTATAGAAATCGCCCCCAAAAATACCAGTAGCTTATTTTAAAAATACTCAAACCTTCAAGGGAGGTTAGAAAAAGGATATGGATATCATTTAGGAATTTGAATGGGGGAAAAGAGTAAAAATTGATAGAGATATGAAGGAATGAACTTACCTCTTCAAATCTGGACGATTTGAGGAAGCCTATGAAGTTTGTCACCAAATCGTGATTAACCAGAGCTCCAAAGAGGGTGGAGAGAAAAGGGTCACGCGATTGGGTTCAGTGGGCTTGGGTTCCAATTTAAATCACTGAAAAATCCCAAAAATTGAATAAGTTATAACATAATAAAAATTTATTTTTAAAACAGGAATTGGGCTTTCGGGCAGGCCCAACCCCTTAGATAAAAACCCAAATAAACTCTAGTTATGGATTTATAAAAGCTCCAAATTACCTTGGTGGTGTTAATAGGCTAGGGTTGGTCAAGTAGGAATTTGAATGGATGAAAAATGTTGAAAAATGAAAAAGTTATAGAAGATACAAAATTTATTTTTTTAATCTGAAATTGGGCTCACGGTTTGGCCCAATTCATGAATACTCATCTATTCCTCCCTAAAACCTAGGTAAACCCCCAAAACAAAGCAAGGATGTAAATTAAATGAAAAAATACATTTAAAATATGTCTTGTATGTGACAATTCTCCCCACCATAAAGAATTCCACCCCTGGAATGCCACAACAAGACCAGATGCAAAAGCAAAGCCCAAACGATAGACCAAGACAGACTTCCTTGCCACGTTTTCACCCGCTTCAAAAAGGACGAACATCTCCAGTTGATCAAACAAAGGAAGATAATACTCTCACCAACCAAAATAACCCCACTTATTTAAAATTATGAAACACATTTAAAACACATCCAAAACAAAACACCTCAAACACTATAAGACGATGCTCAAGCAATCCACTTGAAACGAACAACGAACTCGAATAATGCTACCACAATATTACGTAAACAAAACCATTGGGTGTTCTCTAACCCCAAATTTACCCAAGTAACAAATTTGTGTATAGATATACTTGAACGATACTACCTCTTACCTAGAATACACCAAGGACAAAACTGATTCACTAGTACGGGGTGACCCAATCTGGACATCCCACCACTAGGGACAACTCAATTTCTAAGATAGAATAAGGATAACAATTGGGGAAGGAAAGAATGATCTCCCCATCATAAGGGTTAAACTAACATTATTACTTTTCCAAGAGAACATACATGATACCCATGATGGGTCTCCCTACCATAATAATGAACAAAACTCTCCTTAAGACAAAATCAAGACACTAACAAGGGGCCTCGAACGGACTTCCCCGCATTAGGGGTAGATTAATATCAGAATTCATCCAATGAAACATACCCGAGACCCATTGTGGGTATACCCAAAACAAAACCCAACCATATTAACTAACTATTATGGGATAACAAAAAAAACAACAGAATTTTAAGGACCTGGCATGGCCACACGGTTGGTTCACACGGTTTGGGAAACCGTGAGTTAACTGTGCGGATCATTCTGTCCAAAGAGAAAACTTCACACAGTTTTCTTGGCCAATGATCATGGATGTGTGGAGACCATGCGGTAGCTACTGTCTCTTATCACACGGTCCCTTGGGTTGGCACACGGTTACTGATAACTGTGCACAAACTAGGCACTTCAACCTGCTTAACCCAAATTTTAAACTTTTCTCCAAAAACACAAGGAAACCCAAAGGGGAGAAAAATCAACTCAGGGTATGACATGGGAAGAAGGTACTCACACCTCTTTCCACAAAATGTGAGAAATTGTAACAAGACGACAACACCATAGGTTTAAACTATTCTTATCTTTCATATTGAGGATATGACCTTGACCAAAAGTGTGAACGACTCTAGGATTTCCCCTAACTACGCGCCAGCTTCTCTCCGGGGCCTATGGCCGGAGCTCAATGGATTGAAGCATCTTCGGCCTCACAGTTAGGATTTGGAAACCCCTAAACTGAACATCTTCTTCTAGTTCCAAAAACAATTATACTATAATCTCAGATTATCTCATTGAGACATGACACACTTCAAACCCGCTTTTCCCCAACCCATCATTTTACCAAAACAAGAACTTAGAGGATGCACACACATCGCCCCTTTTTCCTTCAGATTCTAAATAGCAGAATGAAAGGACATATAGAAACACATTTCTATAGAACATAGGATTTAGAATTTCCTTTAGGGAGACACACATCCAACAAAATAGTGACTCTCATAAGATTGCACAATCTTCACCCTTATAGTCAAGTGAACACATGACATTGCAAGGCATCACTAAACATGACCATTGTGGATAAAAGAAAACACAAGGAGAGGGACCTTGTACTGAGTCCCAAACAGCACATGATTCCATCAAGTGTCTATAATAGCCACTCTTATCCAGATCTTGCACACTGGTGGCCTAACATGAACTCTTGCTTCAATGAGACTGATGAAAGACCCAGAGGCCCTTTAAGACATCATTCTACACTGACAACCCTGAACTTCATTGACCTTCGACAACTTAGGAAACATAAGAAATTAAGGTCAATTTCAACCTCCCACAAACACTCTCCCACTATAGGGGGATCCACATAATTGAAAAATAAGAGGGGTAAACTCAATCTCCAAACCTCAAGAATAAAGTCCTTATGTTGATCAACTAGAGGATCATCCAACGGTGAATCACCATAGGCCAAACATGAATCATACATTAACACTTTATGGGGGAGTACCCTAGCCTATAGGAAAACCGAAGGACCCAACCAATCTGGTTATTTGGTCACAACAGACCACAAACCTGAACCAAACACATGAGGGAAGCCACCACATTGGCCTCCCAAACTTTTCCTCAAAATAAACCACTGACCAACACTTCATTCCAACTTATCAATGAAACACAAACCCAAAACATCGTTCAAACAAGAGGGGTTATTGAACTAGAAACATCCCACAATAATAATCCTGAAAACACATAATCCATACCTCCAAAATAAACCTATGCATGTGGTCACCCTTGAGAGCACCAATTACCCTAAATCAAACCTTTCTTCTTTTTAAAATCAAAACTTTTAACCACACTTTCCCTTTCTCAAAAACAATAACCATAATATCAAAACCCAATTTTTCATCTCACAAAGAATCCATAATTCAATAAAAGCACATATTCATGCCTTTCACAATCATTTCAAAACATTTCAACCCATTTCAAAACACTTCTAATTTCATGAAAAACACCATTTCATAAATCTCCATTTAATTAAGAACTCAACTCTTCTCATTTCAAGACAAGGTTCTAAAAGTTCATAATTTTTTTTGTTTAGTAGTCACCAAACCCAAAATCCATCTTCAACCCCCACACAAAAATTTTAGAACACTTAATTCAATCCAAAACACTTTTCCACGTTTTAAAAAAATTCCACTAGAAACATATTTTCAAAACCCCAATTAACATAGTTCATACTTTCAAAAGAGGTGTAAACACATAATTTACCCTTTTGAAATAATTCTGAAATTTCATTTATAGGCATTAAAAAAAATAAAACCATTTTCACTTTACTAGAAAATAACTTCACAAAAATTCACACTCCTTAAAGTGAAGTCATTTTTTTTGCTTAAAAAAAACCAAGTTTCCAAGATTCCAAAACAAAGAGACACAAGAAAATGTGAGAGGAAACTAGTTTCGGTGGGTGACTTGGACATATGGTTGGAAGCCATATTCCAATCACTTTTCCATCATAGAGAGTATTCTAGGGAAATATCCACGGCTCCACATGGCTTGCCAGGCCCTGCGAGCTCACTGAGATTATTCGCCCAACTCTCTTTTCATTTCCCATAGTCATCATTAAACCAAGAAAACCAAAGGACCCAGATAAATCCATACTTACCATGGTGACTTGAATCTCGTCATGAGGTGTGCTGGCCAGGCACACTACCCATGACTGAAATTTCACATCCCGAAAATCCTAGCTCCAGACTATGCTGACTCTTCCCCAAATAACATGACCCAAGAAGCGAACCTCCTCTAATACCATTTTGTCACGAACCGAATCTGGTCGCTACCAAAACCAGCACCGAACCTAGCCTATGACATGACCTGAAGGGTGTTCCCTATCCCCACGAGCTGGCACAAGTGCCCGAGTATCATTAATTTAGGTTTGGGAACGATTTACCCGAGTATGAAAGCATAAAACATTAAAAAAAAATCCATAATATAAATCTGAAATTTTTGAGCCAAACAAGAATTAAGTAAAAACCAGAACTGAGTAAATTGGTTTAAATATAATAAAAGTGGTCCAAATAAAAATAATTATAGCATCAAGACATCCCCAAGGACTCCACACGACTAGGGGTCATCGCCCCCAAGCTATCTCCACAACTCTGCACCAAGGATGGGAACTAACACCCTGAACCTCCATCACCCTTAGCCTTTCCTTTACCTGAATCAAACATAACCAAGTCTACTTAAACCCAATGGGTGTAAGTAGGGTGTGAGCCTAAGCCCAGTAGGATACCACCCAATGATTCCAAGGAGTAAGAAATACAATGTGAAAAAGCAAGTAGTTTTCAAATGCATGGAAAATTAGTGTTAAAATTTCAAGAAATGAAACCTCCAATTGAAAATAGTTTTCAATCCAAAATTTTCAGAAAATTAACACATTAAAATAGAAATTTCAGATACTGTAATTTAGTTCCAAACACACCCTAATACATGGGTAAATACTACAAATCCAATGAGCAACAACATTGGGAACACCCCTAGGCACTAGGTTGTCTTGGGCCCTATGTACCTCGTACCTCGGTGTAAAGTAACCATATAAAAATCCTTTCTCGTGCACGATCCACTAGTAGGGAACATACCAATAACCTATTGGTCCCCAATAATCATCCACATAGTTTAGTTAGAGTTTTCGTTATCCAAATTCTAAGTGAAACAGGGACAAACCCATCCGGTCCACTAGCTGTACTAGTACAAATCCGCCCCACCTAGGTACCCAGGCTTCCCCTTTTGTGCTCAATCAATTTCAGCATGAAACATAAATAAATTTTCATATAAAACACCATTAATGGTCAAACACAACCAAAACAGTAGCTATCACATTTTATACCACTTAAAACACGCAACAAAACACTTAGATTTTTCATAAAACAATTCCTCAAAATCCCGTAGTGTTTCGGACACAAAACTCCTTATAAACCTCACTTGAATACTATGTGCACATTTTTTTAAGTTTCCAAAACATAAAGGGCAGCCTACTACATTTAATTGAAAACACAGAATCATTTTTAGGGCATCCCCATATGGTTCAAGAAACGACATCATTGCAAAATCTCCATTTTTACACAACACAACTCTTAGAATTTCATGTGGTTCAAAAACACCATTAAAACCAGATTTTTCAGCAACAAAAACAAGGGATAATCATTAAAAACAGTATTTTTATCCCTAATATAGTTAAATAAAATCAACTAATTACTTATAGGGTATCCCCAATTAAACTAAGAAAACATTTCTATAAAGAAACCCCCAATTTCACATGAAATTGGCATTTAGGATTCATTCTAAATACAAACACCACTAAAACTATTTTTTAAGCAATAATAAAATTAAATAATCATGAAAATACCATAAAAAAATTATCCAATTCAAAAATATTTCATACACAATGGAATCACCTACCAAAACCAAGGAAACCCTTGAATCCTTTGTGCGAAAACTCAAACGCACCACCACCGCACCTCAAGGAAGGTAAACCAGACCTAAAACCAGAATTTCAGACCATGAAACACAAGATAAAACCCTAATTTTTAAACCCTACTTTATGGACATTAGTAATATCAATTATAAGGGAAGAAACTCTAAGTAAATTGGATGTAACCCTAAACAAATTGAAAGAAGAAAGAAGGAGAACAACTTACTTAAAATATCTTGTAGAAATCGCCCCCAAAAATACCAGTATCTGATTTTAAAAATACTCAAACATTAAAGGGAGGTTATAACAAGGATATGTAGATCATTTAGGAATTTTAATGGGGAAAAAAGAGTAAAAATTGAGAGAGATATTAATGAATGAACTTACCTCTTCAAATCTAAACGATTTGAGGAAGCCTATGAAGTTCGGCACCAAATCACGATTAACCAGAGATCAAAAGATGGTGGAGAGAGAAGGGTCGCGTGGTTGGGTTCAGTGGTCTTGGGTTCCACTTATAATCACCAAAAAATCCCAAAAATTTAATAATTTATAACATAATCAAAATTTATTTTTAAAACAGGAATTGGGCTTTCGGGCAGGCCCAACCCCTTAGATAAAAACCCAAATAAACCATGGTTATGGATTTCTAAAAGCTCCAAATTACCTTGGTGGTGTTAATAGGTTAGGGTAGGTCAAGTAGGAATTTGAATGGATGAAAAATGTTGAAAAATGAAAAAGTTATATAAGATACAAAATTTATTTTTTTAATCTGAAATTGGGCTCACGGTTTGGCCCAATTCATGAATACTCATCTATTACTCCCTAAAACCTAGGTAAACCCCCAAAACAAAGCAAGGATGTAAATTAAATGAAAAAATACATTTAAAATATGTCTTGTATGTGAAACCGTTGGTATATGTCTCAAAATCAAAGTATTTATACCAACGGTTTTGAGAACCGTTGGTATAGTTACATGTATTTTTTATGGAATCTTCTTACAGAGAACATTAAATAAATAAAAAATAAAAATATTTATGATAATACACATATATATTTATGAAATTATGTTTACAAATGTCAAGTTAGGTTAGTGGTTAGGTCCTTAAATCATAAACTGCAGGTACTGGGATCAAAACCAACCGAATGCTTCTTTTTTGAAATACATATACCAATGGTTTTATGGAACCATTGGTATAGATTTTTCATATTACTAATACCAATGGTTTTGAGAAAACCGTTGGTATAGACCTATCCCCATGACTTACTTGGCCACAATTCTCCAAACTATTGGTATAGGATATACCAAAGGTTTGGAGGCCTATACCAATGGTTTCAAACCATTGGTATAGGGTATTTTTCTTTTAGTGAGAAACCATGAGAAAACGATGTGTTTTTCCTTTACTAAAAATTACAGAGCTTCCACACAGGCATGAGGCCTAGGTCACATGATTAGGGAAAACCATGAGACCCTCTTCTGATCACTAAAATTCCCTATAAAATTAGGAGAAACCATACGGGTTTCTTTGCATGGTTTTTACTAAATGTGCAACCTAGATGCTTCTTCCACTGATTGGGGTTCTGAGCTCCGAACTTTCCCCAAACACCCTTGTTTCATCTATAGTCTAACTAAAAATCAATATTAGGTAAAAAAAGGAGTTAAAATTAAATTTAAAAGATTTTTACCTCAAAGAAAAGTTGGGTTCTAAAATTCATGCCATTCATATTTCATTTAACTCAATTAAACATCCCATTTACCATGGGAAAACTAGAAGGCAGTTTAATTACATAAGCAGAACATGATCATAATTAATCCAAGGTCCATGTGTTACATTTATACCATTTCACAGTTCATTTAATCTCATTATTCATTGGCTCACTTCTCAATTAAATAGAGGAAACGTAACATGTCTATTCCATTCACTTTTAATTTAATCCATTTAGGACATTTCATTTATAAGGGAAACTAACACACCTTAGAAAGTGGTTTAATCACATGATTAGGATTAGTATGCATAGCTTGGTATCAACCCATTCAATTAATTAAACTAATACAATTCACTTATAAATTCCATTTCATTTAACTCATAACCTTTATAGAAATCAAGCTAAAAACACATAATTTGGGTTTTATTCAAGTATTTTAATAGAAAACGAGGAAAAATAAATATGACATGCACAAGGGGTGTTCCAAGTGGATTTTACACTCCTACAACCATGTCAAGACCAAGGTATAAGTATTTAATTTTAGTTACCTTATATTTTAAGAGAAACGCATGATAAATCCAATGTGCGACACAACAACCCATTTTATAAAATGATGAAACTTAAGGGAAAATCCATAGACTACATAACTCATGATTAGGTTGCTTCACTTATCTATTATAGATATTTTATTTGAGCTAGAATGATAGGAAATGAAGAAATATAAAAACACCTTGAAAATAGGTCATATGATCTCACATTGAAATACCATTCAGTACGACAAGATAAACTAAAAAGGGAGAAGGAGGAATCATAGACTAATTAATGGTGATAAAACATGATTGATGGTACTTGATTTTGATTTTTAACAAAGGATAACCATGGAAGCCTAGGAGGAGACCAAGGTGGAGCTTGAGAGGCTTCCTGGCATGGGATAAATGAGAGAGAAAAGGGTGGATTTTAGGTTAAATAAGGAAAGGGTAAAGGGTAATTTTATCCCTTTAAATTAGGCGCACAATTTGGTTGTACGGTTTGGTCAAAACTTGCACCAACTATGTGGGCTCACTGCCTAGGTGGTGTTACCCATTCAAGTTAGGCTCATGATTTTGGAAAACCATGTGCAACCCCTACACCCCTCTATAGACCATATGTAGCACCCCACACAATTTCCTTTGGAGTGGAACAAATTTTTAACAAACCATTCCCTTATAAAATAATTCCACATAGTTTGGGTCACATGGTTAACACTATGTGATAATCGTGAACCCCTATATGTTTTCTCCCAAAATTGAGTTTTCAATGCCCAACGCTCCTGAAATTCATATAAACACATGAAAGCATTCCAAATCTCAGATTTATATTCCAAATATTAATTTAATATTTTGTATTTACACCAAATGAAAAGTTAAAAATTCCTTTAGAATTTACACAATTAAAAAACACAGGATTTTACATCCCATTTCATGCATCGATGATATCTTTGATCAGCCGAGAGGTGCTTGAATTTTCTATAATATTGACTTAAGGTCAAGGTACCATTAGTTGTGGGTGAGATCATCTGACATACCCCTGAATGATTTTAATATCAGTTATGTATTGTAAAAGTTTTTTTAATGTTGTTTGGTCTGATGAACACACCATAGGTATTCATGGCCTTTATGAATGAGATATTTTATTTGTATTTAGATCAGTTTGTGGCTGTTTTCATTGATGAAATCTTATTTTAAACCGAATTTATAGATTACTATTCCCAATATCTTAACATCATCATAAGTATGATGAGAGAGAATTGACTATACATATATCTATCTAATTTTCATTTATGGATTGATAAAGTGAACTTCTTGGGCCATATTATCTCATAGGATGGAGTTTCAATAGACCCAAAGAAAGTGAAAGCCATGGTTTCTTGGTAATGAACCAATAATTTCTTCAAGATTCAAAGATTTCTATATTTATAAAGCTATTATATACATTTCATTCAGGACTTCTTCTGTCTGTTAGCATTGATGTATGTTATGATCAATAGAGGGGTGAAGTTTTTGTGGTCATATGATTACAAACATGATTTCTAGGAATTGAAGAGAAGGTTGACCTTAACACCAATCCTCACCTTATCTAAGCCGGGTAAGGAGTATACTATGTTTTGTGATAGATCGAGACTTGGTAATAAATCAGTTCTAATACAGGAGTGTTGAGATTTTTCTTATATATCCAAACAGTTGAGGCCACATGAGTGGAATTATCCCACTCATGATCTAGAGTTAGCTACGGTAGCACACACCCTGAGTTTCTAGAGACATTATATTTTGGTAGAGATATTCATGGTATACATAAACCACAATATATTGAAGTACATATTTTCATGGCAGGACCTGAACCTTCGATAGAGGAGGTGGGTCAAGTATCTGCATTATTTAAAATTTGAGTCATCATACACTCTGAGAAATTGAAACATTATTGCTGACACCTTAAGTAGGAAGTCTCATACTAAGGTAGTGCAGGACTCTTGTGATGAGTGGTGGTTGATGGAGCTTTTTGTGTATATGAATTTGGATGTTTAGGAGTCTTAGGGGTGAGTGAGTCTGACATCAAAATCTATTATACTCATTCTTCTAGACTAGACCAAGATAATACAATTATCTGATTTTGAGAGTTTATCCCTGAGAGATAACATATATGGTGGGGATCCACCATTAAGTTAGTCTCTAGGCAGTAATGTAGTTATTTATTTCCATGTCCATATCTGGGTTCCTACAAGCATGTGTGAGGAGATGATGAGGTAATTTTATGATTTTAAGTCAGTGGTACGTCCTGGGTTGATAAATATGTATCATGATCTATGTAGGCAGTACCGGTGGATAGGTATGAAGAAACAAATAGTGAGTTTTATGGTGTGATTCTTTACCTGCCAGTAGGTGAAGGCTGAGCATCAGTGGCCTAATGGGATACATCCTCTACCCATTTCAAAATGAAAGTGGGATGATATCACTATGAACTTTGTGATAGGGTTATGCAAGACACCTTGAAAAAAAAAATGATATCATGTGGGTGGTTATGTATCAACTAATGAAGGTATCCCACTTCTTTCCTATTAAGAAGACCTTCACCACTGATGATTTGGGTAATATCTACATATAGAAGATAGTTTGATTTCATGGTGTTATGTGGAGTATCAATTCTGATTGAGATATTTTTTTACATCATAGTTTTATCAGGGCCTTAATAAGGCATTGTGATCTTAGGTTCATCTGAGAACAACATACCATTCTTAGACTGACGACCAATCAGTGTGGACGATTTAGATTTTGGAGGACATATTGGGAACCTATGTTTTGGAATTTGATGGTTCTTGGGGGAAACATCTTGCACTCATGGATTTCACTTACAATAAATCTTCTAAGCATTAATCCAAATGGATCTTTTGAGGCTTTATATGAAAGGTCATGTCACTCTCCTTTGTGCTGGTTAGAGGTGGGCTGGTTATGACTCGTCAGAACTAGTATCATGTAGGAGATATCTAAGCAGGTTTAGTTGATTATAAATTTATTAGAAACTGCATAGAGTAGGCATGAATCCTATGCAGACCATCAGATACAACCTTTGGATTTCGAGGTTAATCATATAGTTTTTCTTTGGGTGTCACCTAAGTTATGGAAACACTATATTCAGAAGTAGTGAAATATAGCACCCAAGTTTGTATGTCTATTTGATATAGTGAAGAGAGTCAGTCGAGCATCATACCAATTAGCACTCTCACAGTGCTATAGTACCATTAATGAAATGTTTCATGTGTCACACCTTTAAATATATCACCCAGATCCTTCTCACATGATAGATATTGATGATGTTGAGCTTGAAGATGATGCATCCTTTGAAGAGAATCTAATACATATATTGGACCATAATGAGAAGAATCTATGAGGAAATAATCTTCCCTTAGTGCGAGTGTAGTGGCAGGGTGGTCATGTTTAGGAGGAGACCTAGGAGAGGGATTTAGATATGTGAGCGTAGTGGCCCGACTTGTTCACCAATACCTCACAACGATGTATGGGTTTATAACTTAGGGGTGATTTGTTATATGATGGGAAGGTTGTAAGATAGTTCCCTTATCCTAGTGAATATCTCTCTTTAATTTTTCTTCAACTCTTTAAATTTTTGTAAATGAGTATCTTTACTAGCTTAAAATGGTGTTTCATAGGTGTTCAAAGGCTCGAAGGAGGCGGACTAGCGAAGGATAGAAGTGACATGTATCAATGGAGATGTTGTAGTGCCATCAGATAGATGGTGCAATCCATTGACCAATCGGTGGACTAGAAAGTAGCTTAAAAAAGCTACAGGAGGCCTATCAGCTAGCCTGTGAGTCTAACCAACCATCCGGTGGTGTAACACCATGAGATTTTGTGAAATTATTTTTTTTCAAATAGATCCGATCTTTTCCATATTTTGTGCGACATAAAAAAATATTTTTAGATTGAATTAAAAGTAACACTAAGTTTAGCTTGTGTTACATGAAACCATAAGATTTTCTTGTGTTACACATAATACTGAGTTTATATTTCATTACACACAACACCGAGTTTCAATGAAACATGTTATACAATTAAAATATTATTATTTAATATGATAGTTATCAACTATCTACTTGAATGAAGAGTATGAATATGATTAACTAAATTATGAAAATATGGTTCACACACACACAAACATAATTAATTTTTTTGTGACCAATTAATTATAATTGAAAATAAAACCGTTTTTAAAATAAAAGGAAATCGTTCTCTGGAAAACTATTTTTATGCACATAAGTGTGTTTTATTTCAATAAATTAACCAAATCACTATTGGTTAATGATTTTAATGAAATTTATATATTATATATATATTCAAACAAATGTTTAAAATTCATATTATGTGTTTATATACAAGAAATAGGAATAAATCCAATTTTACGCTTAAAATAATACATTTTTTTCTTTCTAAAAAGTGGTTTTGTCACCTTTTTATGGCATGATTATTTTAATTTTTTTACCACTTTCAGAAAATTAATTTTATAAAATAAAAATAATTTTTGAAATTGGAATATCAAAATTATATTAGTATAAAATTTTGGGTTTTTTTTCTGAAAAGTTTCATTTTTATGAATAGTGAAAAACACTGAATTTTAATTGAAAACTATTTGTCTGCCTAAATTATTTACAAATTTAAATTATATTTTAAATCAGTTTAAAAGTATAATTAGTTCAATTATACATATATTAATCCAATTTAGGTTATTTTAATTAATTTTATATTAAAACTGGATATAAAAACTTTGTAAACTTTTGAACATTTTCACTTTAAAAACCTATTTTCTCGACGCCTCTACGAGATTAATTTTGAATTAAATTATACTAATTTTGTGAGTTTAATTTATAAAAATATATTCCATATTTTAAATAATCATAATTTATATTATATAATAAGTTCTAATTAATTTTTTACTAAAATTATTATTGAAAAAATTTAAAATTAATTACGACAATTAAGGTTAAAATAGGGTTTTGCGCATTACATGCGTTTGTATTAAAATTAATTTTATGAACACATATAATTTTTATTTAATAAATTGGATTTAATATTTAGAATAATTGGGTATAAATTATATAATAAAACTTGTTTTAATTGTATTATTAAAGTATAAATAAATAAGGTAAATAAAAAGATACAAGTTACCGTGGTAGAAACTAAAAGGGTAAAGTTGAGTAAACTTAAATACTAAAGAATAACATGAGAAAAATGTGTTAATTTTTGTGTTTTATAGGTTTTTATTGACCAAATAAACCCTAACATCTATTATTATTCAATTTTTGTGGCATATGAGATAAGGGAGACCTCCTAATAGTGAATACTTTTGGGTATTTACAAAAATTCCACTCCTCCTTAACTATAAAAGGGAACTCACTCCCCTCACTTATCACACATTTAAAGAACTTTATCTTGACAAAAACCTACCCAAATAACTTAAAAAATTCCCTAAACTAATAATATAATCCTTATTTTGGGAATAAATCCATTCTAGAAAGGATTTTAGTTCAAACATATGGAGGATACCCAGAGAACAGGTAACATTCATCAACGAGGGTCTTGTTTTATTTCTTCCTCCACCTCCTTAAATTTTAATTATATAATTATTATATAATAAAATAAATATATTACATATAATAATATTTTTTATGTTAAGGTTATGACCTACAACCATCTCCAATTCTATCAAATGGGTTACGAAATCATCGTTCATGCGTATAGTGGACTACCGCCTCGTGAACTGATGTCGTTCATTTTTACATTACCACCTATAACGGTTGAACATAATGATGTATTTATAGTTTTTATATAATATTTATGATTTTATTATTATTCTGGTATTTATTATATTACACATACCTTCATACTCTGCATTTTTTGGGAATACAAGAACATTGTTCGGGTGTACGACGAATTATTGCCTCGCGAAGCTATGTGATTCGTTCACAATTTACATAGAAGGTATTAAGGATGGTTTAATAAAAATATGTGATATATATTAAATAAAAATTATTCTGTAATTATAATATATATCACTTAATTTTCTTTCTTTCAATCCGATAAGAAAATGGAAATAGTATTTATGCATACGTACAACCTACCGTCTCTATGAATGGTGTATTTCATTTCCTATCACTAAATTTTATGGGTTACTATAAATACATATATAAATAATATATATAATATTTATATCAAGTTTTACATTCCATATATGATGAAATCATGATCAAAGTAATAGGACCAAAAATAATAAGTCAAAACATATATGAAAAACAAAGCGATTATTACCTGAAATGTAACTTTAACATGAAATTGTTAATAAATGGGTAATAAAAGGTCATACGAAAATAATAGATGGTATGATATATATATATATATATATGGTTTTTTAATATATTTATAATAAACTTATATTTATTATATAGTAAGTTTCAATGGGTATGAGAGAAGTCAAGACTTATAGTAAGGTATTTCCGTCTCACTTTTTACTTATATGAGAGACATGCTATATTCACCACCTATTTATTTTATGTAGGGTATATAATTATAATGAATGTATTTTATGATTATTATAATTAAAATTGTGGGGATTTATATATCTATTTTATGATCTCTCTTTTTTGGGGTTTATGGTTCAAAAGTTATCAAAGCGTTAAGGGATTTTGGTCTCAATTTTCCTTCTTTGAGATGTAAATTATGTTTTGCACCTATATTATTTCATGAGGTGTATCTAAAACCCATTTGAAATGTAATTTCATTAATTTATTCAACCTAATTATATTTTAATCTTAATTTTATGTCATTCCTTCATGGAGCTTATGAATCAAGATTACCAAAGTGGTAAGAGTTTTATTTTACAATCTCACAGTTTATCAGGATTGTTTATGATTAAGCCTCCATTGTTTAAATATTATTATATACTTATCAATAATCCTAATTAATTTTATTATCATATGGTTATTCATGATATCTTTAAGTAATTATACCATTTTCCCACTCTTTGGTACTTAAAATTATTAAGAAAATGTTTTTAATAAAATATGACTTTATTTCTCTCTTCAGTCGGAAATCTATTTTCCTCCAAAACAATGTTTTCTAAAAATGTTTTAATTTTTTTTACTACTCTATTATTATTTTTAAAATAATTTTTTTTGCATGTTTTACTTTTTTATTTTTTTGAAAGGAATATTCATCTCATTTTCCAAACAATTTCCATTTGAATTTTACTGAAAACATGAAAGGAATATTCATTTTTACATTTACAACATGAAAATAATTTTAAAAAATCCTAACCAGTCATTGTTTTGAATATTACTTTATACTTTTTCATTATTATTTTAAAATAAAAAGTTTTTCAAAATATTTTATGTTTTAAAAATCATTTTCAAAGTAGAAAGGATATTTTTCTCAAGAAAATTTTTAAATGATCTTTCAAAATTATTCTCTATCTAAGATAACATCTGTTGGAATTATCTATAAATTACTTGGGATATTATCAAAGGATACCATTCATTTTATTTATCAAAATTGTGTAACTTTTGATTTCATGATGTTTATGAAACTCGTTTCTCTTCTAAAGGTTATACCATGAGGAAATGCTTATGAAACCCACTTCACAAGTTATTCTATGATGAAATGATTATTAAACCTATCTCTTTTCCATAGGTTATGATATTATGAAATGTTTATGATACCCATTTTATTTCATGGGTTATGATATTGTTTTTTCAGTCTTTTGAGGTGTGGATGGGATCCATCTAATAGTTTGATTGTGGGGGATTTGTGTTGTGCACAATCATAAGCATAATATTACCATTTTCACTCTTAACAAAAACTCCCAATGGTTCCCTCATCTATAACTGGGTACATAATTGGTTTCTAAAGGTAGGCGATCATCTGAATTTTTAGGCCCAAGGACTATTGGGTACTCGCATTGGTTGAGAGGATGGGAGGTCGGGCTCATCGCACCATTTTGGAGGGAATTAATACCAACTTCGGTACTCTCTTATAGATTTAAGATATATTTGTAAATCTCTTCTTAATTCCAATATGGGACTGGTTACCTTAAGAAACTAATCATGTGTTAATTATCTTTCATCTGTAAAATACTGGGGTCTATTTAGTGAATCCATCTGTATGTATCCAAGGTTCTCCATCGTTCTCCTATAATGGGTGGTTGCTTATGTGCTGAAATCATATAACCAAGTTCTTAGAAATGTGCTACCATGAAATGAGTCAATTAATATTCCGAGGAGAGTATTGAGCCATTATGATGCGTCTTACGTATCCTTGTTATTGTAGGAATCAAAACCCACATAACTCGTTGGACCCATGCAATTTAAAAACATGTGAAAAGGACTTATATAGATGATTTGGGACACCAAGTATTCATGCTCGGATCCCAAAGGGACATCCTACATATCCTGAGTATAGAGAGAATTAGAGTTGTATTAGTTCATTTGTTCAGGGATTATATACTGAGGTTACCCCTATCATTGTAGAGACTCATGGTGCAGATGACATGATTACTGAAATTCCCTAAGCTCACGTGAGCTATGCTCGGTGTGAGAAATAAAGGATGGAAAATGATCATCTTCATTGCTCATGATATGTAAATTATATACTAGCACAACCCAAAGATAATTTATTATGGAACTCGGTCCTCAGGGATATGTCCTACGTATCCTGTTTATGGATGGAATCAAAGTCATTATAGTTCAGTTTATTTCTTAGTCCACTAATGGATGAGGTAGAGTAATCATCTCACAATAATGATTGGGCCCTGATGGTTAGAAACAAAATTTTCATAAGGATTACATCAAAATAGATGTTTATTTGAGCTCGGGCCTTAGGAAGGAGTCTTGTGTATCCTAATTATTGATGGAATTAGAGCTCTCATAGTTCAATCACACCCTTGGGATTGTCCCCAAGTTAGATTCCCTTATGTTGATGCAAATGTTTCATGCTAATTGTTGGTCGGAGTGGATACTCAAGAGGGGGGTGAATTGAGTTCCAATTAAAATTTCTGTTAAAAAGGGTTTCTCTTAAAATTCCCCAATTTAAAAACAAAGTTAAACTGTAGTGAATTTATACAGATTGTAAATGTTTAATTGGCTTCTTAAAGATTGATTAGATCTCAGTTAATTTAATCACAAGATTAAATTAGCTTTTGAAGCTAACCTACTGGTTCATAACAAGTATAAACACTTTCTAATTTAACTATCAAAGTAACTTTAAAATAGGTTTGTATTTCAAAGTAATAACAGCGGAATATAAAAGATATATGTAGTATACTTTATACTTATATTAAAAAGCACAACAGATATAACCAAGAGGTTCAGTCTCAAGCAGAGACATAGTCCTCTCAAACAATTTATATAAATTAGATCCACACCCTGGATCGGGGTTAACAACAATAAAATATTGTCCAGGTCCTAAGACCTCTACCACAGTTCTTTGTGGGAAAACAAAGACAACAACACACAGTCTGTCCAGGTCACACTTGACCTCTACCACTATCCTCAGTGGGATACAGTATGATGTATGGAGTTTGGAACTAGGATTTAGTATCCTCTAGTTCAGCACATGAGACAGTGTGTGTGTAAAGTATAAAGAGTACACACACTGCTCAAAAATTAAATAATGAATAACTTAGAGAGAGTAGGTAAGAGTTTAAAATGATCTAGATATTAGCAGTGCAGCTCTGGAATCTTTGAATTCAGAAGAAATGCTTCTGAGTCCTTCTTTGGTTTTTCTATTGAAAAACAGAGTATCGTGGTTCAGCTTGGTGTCCTTCACAAGTGAGTATGTTCTCTGGTTTCTAGTATTCTTCGTGTGTTCTTCAGTAGTGTTGGGTTGCATTCATGAGAGTTCTTTAAAGATCTTGTAAATGTCTTCTTCGATTTCCTCATGTGTTCTTCTTTTCATGTATGTATGTGCATGGAAGAATTCTATCTCTATGCCTTTTTATGCTCTCTTTTTACTGCATCTTGATCTTCCTTTTATTCCACGAGCTTCGGCAATGGGAATGATTACATTTTTCATAGGTATGAGGTACGGTCCCCTGACATCCAACAACTAATATTAAATATCATTAATTTCATTAAAACATCAAATATAACCGTTGGAATTAAATAGGAGTTAATAGAAATTCAAATAGTTTTTATGACTATCGGTGAGTCATGAGATCGGTGAGTCATTTTGAATCTGCATCGGTATCGGTAGCATCAGCATTGGTAGCTCATTGATCATCGGTATCGGTAGCTCATTGATAATCGGTATCGGTAGCTCATTGATCATCGGTATTAGTAGGTCCTTAGATCATTGGTATCGGTAGCTTAACATTGGTAGCTCATGAATCAGCATTGGTATAGGTAAGACCGTTGTCATCGGTGAATTGTTCTTCATCGGCGCGACCGTTTCCATCGGTTCTACCATTCATCATCAGTGCGACAGTTCATCATCGGTGCGACCGTTCATCATCGGTGCGACAGTTCATCATCGGTGCGACAGTTCTTATCATCGGTGCGACAGGAAACTAACTAATGGTGAGTCAAGACATGGAATTCTCACAAATTATCTGTTCAATCCATAATACTTCCAGGTCAACCGTAAAACATAAATTAACATAGATAAACACATGTAGACATGATTTAAACATATATAAACTAATTTAGAACAACTCAAACAAAAGACTAAATTGAAATAAATAAAACTAAGATTTATGATTATTAAAATAACCATCTCACAAAGAGTTCAACACTAATTGTTGGGGACTTTCATACATATGTTTCCCTGGTTAGTGGAGACTCATGATGTGAATTATATGATTATTGAAACTCCATAAGCTCACATGAGCTACGCTCAACGTGAGAAACAAGGGATGAAAAATTATCAATATCATCACCTGGAGAGTGAGGGAATTACATTTTGGGACAACCTTATAGAGATAGAACCTTGAAGAGGTGGTCTACATATCCCGAATATGGTAGGAATCATAGTTTTTATAGTTCCTTTAATCGAGGATTACACTTTGAGGTTGACCTAGTTTTTTAGGACATATCATGTTATGTCATTGGCTGGGGCTTACACTCTGAGATTTCCCTAGATGATCACTATGGAACTCGAACCTTAAAGAAGTGGCCTACGTATCCTGAATATAATAGGAATTAAAGTCATCATAGTTCCTTAAGTCAGGACATACACTTTTAGGTTTCCCTTGTCTTGATTGCCTTCCTGACATGCACTGATTGTCTTATTATCTTGATATACAAGAGAGTATCTTCGTAGAATATTTGAAGACAACTAAATGATCTAGTTAGTCTTTCTAAAGGACTTTACATAACCTAGGTAGCATATCCGAAGGTCGTCGCATGATCAAATATGACTTGTCCAAAGGACATTATAAGATCTAGGTGGTCTGTCCTAGAATCCATTACATGATCTAGATGACTTTTCTAGAGGGTGTATCATGATCCACCTGACTTTCCATGGTGTCATTTGCAAGAGTGTGCTTGAAACATATGGAGGGTGTCGCGATAGTTAATACGACATGTCTCTAAGGGTGTTGCGTGTCTTGGATAACATCCCTGGAGGGCATCAAGGGACCTGACCATCATGTCTAGAGGGTGTCTCGAGTCTCAGATGACTTACCCAGAGGGTGTCGTGAGATATTTTTTTGACATATTCAAATTCCCCCACGAGACTCAGATGACATGAATGGGAGCCATTATACGAGTCAGGCGATATATCTGAAGGAAGTCACAAGTCTTGGGAGACGAGCCCAAGGGGGTCTCGTGATACTAATGTGGAATACCCAAGGACAACCATGTGACTTACTATGACATGTCCTGGAAGATTTCACATGACCCAAATAACATGCTGAATGAGCATCGTGAGATCTGGACAAAATGTCCTGGTACTATCGCGTGTCTTGGATTGTTCACATGAAGCACATGAGGGTCATCAAACATGTTTTTCACTTAAGTATTCCACCTTTAATCTTTTTTTTCTAGACCTTGTAATGTGATTGCCTTAGATTTATTCAGTACCAGTTTATTTTGAGTCTCGTGTGATCTGACAAATGCGTGGTATGTTCTTCACACATCTTTCTAGAAGTCCTTTGTGTGATCTATGAATGATCATGTGAAGTGATTTATACATGACATATGACCACTATAGTAGTTTTCTGGTATATTACCTGATGGAAGATTTGCTGGTTGCGAGATCATATACTCTGATAAATCCGCTCTGATGCTTGGGTGTGCTGATGCACCTGGATGAAAAAATCCAACCCTACATTTAATAGTCTAGATGTGCATTTTTTCATGTTGGGGTGAGGAATTTATAGGCCTTGCCAACCCGGTTGTTTACCGGTTTTCACAGTGTATCTGGTGCAGATCCAGGATGGATTCAACTAAGGGGTCTAGCACTACATGTCTTCCTAAACCTTTTTCATGGATTGCTCTGAGGGCGTCACTTGATTTTCAGTGACCATGAGTCCTGTACATCAACACCACCATTATTATATTATTATCAATTAATGGGGACTTGTTGACTCATGCATATATACCAAAGGAATTCTATATTTTCATATTGACACATCCAAGGGCCTTCGTGAAATCAAAGTGCCTATTGAAGGCAACCAAAATATGCTTGATCCCTTTCTTGGGACATTTCACGAGGCAAGGGTGGCTTGTCTGGGGGTTTCCACAATATCAGGGCAGCTTTTCCAAGAGTTTTGTGGGATTGTGTTACAAACTTCCTTAACACATCACAAATATTTTATGACCACAAGAGCTCCTACCTCTTCCTTTTTTATTCCTTTTGTTTTATTTGACAAAGGTCAGGGATTATTCAAAGTTTCATAAGTGGAATTGAGGAAATTTTCTCTATTTTTTGGTGATGCTTCACGTGACCAATAAAGGTCATATGGGGGTGCGGGATCATTTCATGGAAAAAATCATCTGTTTGTACTTAGGGAGCCAAAGGGGGAGTGCAAGGTCACCTGGAGATACTCGATGCCTTTTTCACGATGGGGATAACATGCCATAGGTGTCTTGCAGTGTCTTGTGAATTGCCAGGGGCATGTTGTGTGACGTTCAATGACTGCGAGAGGCTTCTACATCCTCCCATTTATATCCACTATTTTTATTCCAAAAAGTATTGGGGGTCTTATGAGTTTGTTTATATGTTGTTAAGGATTATTACCCTTCCCATCAGTGATGCACCACATGATCCTTGTGTCTATAAAAATCCTCCACCATTTGGACTTTTTTCCTCCTTATTTTCAAATTATTTTCAGGTTGGATTGTCAGGTGCTTAATGCTGACAAACCTCATGGCCTAGGGGATCTTATCTAACTACTGCCGCATGAACACTAGTTGTTTGGAGCACCTTTGCAAGAGAAGGAGGTCTTGTTCAAAGGGGTTCCATGGGATTCATTGCAGGTTATACACTGCATGTGGAGTCTTCACATGACCTTATAATGGTCACGCATTCGTGAGTCCTTTGAAGGCTCATGCGATCCACAGGTCTTAGCCACCTTATTTTTTTTTATGGGTAAAATAATACCCATATTAAGGTATTTATTCCTTTGTAAATTAGGTGATGCTCATTTGGAGGGCTTTAACAGATATGATGAATATTTATGATATCATGGCACACATAAATATGATTTTCATTATGTGATGGGTGAGACCTATATCTCCCTTCTGTGTATTGGGTAAATATTTACATCTCATGATATAGACATGACTGAAACAAGGAGTGAAAATGGTTTAGTAAGATAGAGAAAGAATGGGTAGTGAACTTAGTTCAGTAAGACATAGCTAGAATGGGTAGTGAACCCGGTTCAATAAGACAGGGCTGGAATGGGAAGTGAATGCGGTTCGGTAATAGACTTTTCTACTATGATGGTACTGGAAGTGATCCTTGACTAATATTGAAATGATTTTCTATACTTATGTGTATGCCATAAATCCATGTCTTATGTCTTATTAACTACCAATATGTATTCCATGATTCAATATTATGATATTTGATATGAAGGGTATTATTTTAAAATGTTATGCTCATGTTCTCATTCCCTTCTTATCATTTTATGCTTACATATATCCCTTTTTACCCTTACTGATAATCTGATCTCAACCTTTATTATATTTCTTTTCCCCAAGTTATGAAAATATGTATTATTTATGATACGTGTAAGAAGGTTATTAGTCATGAAGATCGTAGTAAGGGATGATGTAGTTCACCTATGAACCCATTTTTTATGTTTCCAAGTTTCTAAAGGCACTAAACTATTATGATTCTCAAGAATGTGTTTGTGTAATGTAATGAATATTCATAAAAAAGGATGCAATATCTATGTATGATAATCCCAGGTCTCTATAGTTGGTATCAAAGGAAAGGTTTAGTTAACCTTTGAAAACTAGGATGATAAAACTTTGGTGAGATCCCTAGGGATATTTTTAAGTACATTTATAGGGATATCTCTAAGGATAATTCTAAGGATGAGTCAAATTATAGGAAAATTTCCTAGAATTTTGGTAAAGGATAGAGTGAGTGGTTTCCAAGAAATTACATCCTTGTCTGGATACTATAAGTGAATGTGGATATGGTATATAGCTACCTAGAGGTAATAACTCCAAAAATGATGTATTAAGCTGGACTCAATCATCACCAAGTTCATGAAAATAGGCTTTGCTACATACTTAGTTTGACACTCTTGTGGGATATTCTTTGGAAATTTACAAACTCTTTATGAACCATCATTAAGGATTTAAAATTTTGATAACTATAAATGGCCTAGGATAAACTTAAGTATTCAAAGATTAAAAATAAGGTGTCATGATTTAGAATTACTATAATTTTTTTCATTATTACATGGTTCCCCACTATGATTAATGTTACTAAAACTATGATTTTGGTTTTAGTTGATGGTTGGAACCCAAAGGAACCATGTTAATGATGAGTGTGATGGAAAATTTTCCGATGAGCAGTAAAATGGGATGTTGACCTGAGTGAAGGATGTTGTGATTATGCACAATCAATTTTCACGAAACATGATTAAAAATGTATACCTTAACCAACTCTCAGACTCAACAAATAATATAAGTAAATATTTCACTAAGAGTCTGGGTAGTGGAGACCATAGAGTAAAGAAGATTCAGTTTCCTATATGTTGAGAATGGGGAAAGAAGAACCCAAGTGAACGTGTCAGAGGAACAAGAAGATGTTTTGACTATGGAAATGAAGGACATAAAGTAAGTAACTGCAAAGGGAAAATTAAAAGTTTAGTTAGCACAATATATGGGAATATTTGTCTCCCTAAGATATCAATGTTTGTTAAATTCTATAAATGTGGAAAGTATGGGCATTATGAAAATCGATGTCTTAAGGGGAAATCTCATGAAGAAAATCAGAAAGGTTGTGTGAGTAATGTTTATAATTCTAATGATGAAGATACTATAGATGTCATATGAATAGAAAGAGGTATTAAAAAATAATATGATAAATCCTAGTTAATTTTTTGATAAGGAAGTGGTATGATTGAAGTATTTTTATATTAGGATTCAAGAATTATGAAATATATAATGATTGTTTAGTATAATTTTTTCATCAAGGATTTGAAAGAATATGTTGAATGATGCTAATTAATAAGAAAATTGATTTAATGGAAAGGTTATATTTTATTTAAAACACTTGATTGAGGGAATAAAACCCTTAATATGTTATTGATGTTGAGAAAATGATGTTTATTTTTAATAAAGAGATGTTAGATAAGAATAAATTAAATTGAATAATATTGATTACCTTGGAATAGATTAATTATTTATTGAAAAAGTGGTTTATGCTATCATGTATAGAGTTTAAAACATTTTTGGATCTAAGTAATATATCTAATAATCTGTGTTTTATATAAGGAATGAAGAATCATGTATGTTTTCAATACAGTTTTATGGTAATTTAGGTCATTACCATGTTTCAAGAGAATAAATGATAAAGGTATTCACATGTTTGATATGTGAAAATAAAGTGATACTTTATGATATATAGGGGATCAATGTTAAGCTAATTTTGAGAATATTAGTGACCTTCTTTCTAAAGTTTTGGATTTTCATCTTTTAGAAGGGTCAAATGCCTTACCATTTATGAAATGGTTTATGTTGAAATTTGAATGAGGTTTTAGATATTAAAGTATTATTTATCCATATAAAGATTTATTAATACTGGAAAACTTGTGTTAACCATTTTGTTTTGATGATAAATAAATATATATATAATGAATTATCATTCTATTTATTGATCTTATGACCCATTAGTGCTTCAGGCACAAAAAATTCACCTTTATTTGTTGGAGTAAGAGATGAAGTGTAAATTGGTAAAGGCACAACATACAGATGAGTTTATTCTTATAAAATTAAATGGAATTAAGTAAGTATATCTTCTCATAAAAATTGTCAAACTTTAGTAAAATGATCTTTAAATAAAATATTTTCCTGTTATCATCTTTTTTAATGATATCAATGAACTTTTTCATACCTCTTTGGTTTATGGTTTTATGGTTGTTATCTTTATCTGTATTACCCAATTTTTTGTGAACATTGATCTTTATCACTCTATATAATTATTTATTCTTCTATTCAATGTCCAAATATTCACTTCCCACCTATGTTCTTCTTTGTAGAAACCTAGTTATGAGTTACTTTGGGTAACCGTTATGTTTATAACTTTTCCTTTTTAAATGAAATTTTATTATTCATTTATATGATGTGGGTTTATATAAATTATTTTTTAAATGTTAAACCTTTGATGATCAAGACAAAATTTGTGGGTGAAATTCATTTTAATGGTGGTAGAATGTAACACCCCAAGATTTTGTGAAATTCTTTTTTTTTCAAATAGATTTGATCTTTTCCATATTTTGTGTGACATGAAAAAATGATTTTGGATTTAATTACAAGTAACACTGAGTTTATATCGCATTACACACAACATTATGTTTGGATTATGTTACACACAATACCAAGTTTATCTTGTGTTACATGCAACACCGAGTTTAAATAAAACGTGTCATACAATTAAAATATTATTATTTAATATGATAGTTATCACCTAATTATTGTAATGGAGGTTGTGAATAAGATTAAATAAATTATGAAAATATAGTTTACACACATGCATATATAATGAATTATTTTACGACCAATTAATTATAAATGAAAATAAAACCCTTTTGAAAATAAAATTAAATCTTTCTCTCAAAAACATTTTTTTGTGCATATGTGTGTTTTATTTAAATAAATTACTGAATCAATTTTAGTTAATGATCTCAGTGAAATTTATATATTATATATATTCAAATAAATTTTTAAAATTCATCTTATGTTTTTTCTAAATAAAAATTAGAATAAATCCAATTTTACACTTAAAAATAATATTTTTTCTAAAAAGTAGTTTTTTCCTTTTTATTGTGCATTCATTTTAAAACAAAATTTTGATGATTTTATAAATTAATTTTAAAAAATATAAATAATTTTTGAAATTTTAAGATAAAAATTATCTTAGGGTGCATTTTGGGTTTTTTTCTTCTGAAAAGTTTCATTTTTTTTGTGAATAGTGAAAATAATGAATTTTAATCTGCATTTTCGCCTAAATTATTTACCAAATAAATTACATTTTAAATTGGTTTTAAAGTATAATTATTTAAATTATGAAAATATTAATCCAATTTAGGTCATAGGAATTAATTTAATATTGAAATTGGATATAAAAAACTTTATAAACTTTTGAATATTTTCACTTTAAAAACTATCATTCTCGTTGTGTTAGTGGATTAATTTAAATTAAATTCTGCCACTTATATGAGTTGAATTTGAAAAAATGGATTCATATTTGGAGTAAAAATAATTTATATTATCTAATAAGTTCAACTTAATTTTTACCATAATGATTAGGGATAAGAGTTAAAATCAATTACTTCAATTAAGGTTAAAATAGGGCTTTGCACATTACATGCATTTGTATTAAAATTAATTTTATGCATGTAGATTTTTTAATAAATTGTACTTAATATTTATAATATTTGGGTATAAATTATATAATAATAATCATTTTAATTTTATTCTTAAAGGATAAATAAACTAGGTAAATAAAAAGATACAAGTTACCGTGGTAGAAACTAAAAAGGTAAAAGTGAGTAGACTTAAAAACTAAGGAATAACATGATAAAAATATATTTATTTTTGTATGGTGGAGGTGTGTATCTACTAAAAAAACCTAAAATATGTTATTATTTATTTTTGGTGGCACACGAGTTAAGGGAGACCTTCCAATAGTGAATACTTTTGGGTATTTACAAAAATGCCACTTCTCCTTAACTATAAAAGGGCACTCACTCCCCTAACTTATCACACCTTTAAAGAAATTTGTATTAAAAAAATATGCATAAATAACTCCCCAAATTACCTAAAATTATCTTCTAATCCTTATTTTTGGAATAAATCCATCCAAGGATGGATTTTAGTGCAAACCTATGGAGGATACCCGAAGAAGAGGTAACCTTTATCAATGAGTTTCTTTATTTTATTTCTCCTCCACCCCCTTAAATTTTTATTATATCATGATTATATAATAAAATAAGTATCTTAAAGATAATTATATGTTGTTATGTTAAGGTAATTACCTATAACCATCTCCACTTCCATCAAACGGTTTCTGAAATCATCGTTCGTGTATACAGTGGACCACCGCCTCATGAACTAATGTCATTCGTTTTTCTATTACCAAATCTCATGGCTATACATAATTATGAATTTATAGTTTATATATTATATTTATGATATTTATTATGTTATTATTATTCTTTAATTTATTATATCACACATACCTTCATATTCTCCATTTTGTGGGAATACGATAACATTGTTTGCGTGTAAGGTGAACTATCGCCTTGTGAAGCAATATAATTCATTCACACTTTACATTGAAGGTATTAAGGATGGTTTTAATGAAAATATGTGATATATATGGCATAAAAATTATTCTGTAATGATAATATATATCACTTACTTTTCTTTCTTTTAATCCAATAAGAAATTGGAAATAGCGTTCATGCATATGTTCAACTTACCGTCTCCATGAACAGTGTATTTCATTTCTTACCAATAAATTTTATGGATTACTATAAATAAATACATACTAAATATATATGATATTTATATCATGATTTACATTATGAATATGAATAAATCATGATCTAAGTAAGAGGACAAAAAATATCAAGTCAAAACATATACAAAAAACAAAGCGATTATTACCCTAAACGTAACTCTAACGTGAAATTGTTAATAAACAGGTAATAAAAGGTCATAGTAAAATAATTGATGGTATTATATATATGTATATATATATATATGGTTCTATAATATATTTATAATAAACTTATATTTATTATATAGTAAGTTTCAACAGGTACGACAGAAGTCAAGATTTAAGGTAAGGTATTTCCATCTCACTTTTTACTTCTGTGAGACACAGACCATATTCAACACCTATTTATTTTATGTAGTGTATATACTAACCATGAATTTATTTTATGATTATTATCCTTAAAATTATTGGAATTTTCATATTTATTTCATGGGGTTTAAGATTCAAAATTTACCAAAGTGGTAAGGGTTGTTTGTCTCAATTTTCCTTCTTTGAAATGAGCATTATGTTATGCACCTATATTCTTTCACATGGTGTATATACAAACCATTTGACATTTAATATCATAAATTTATTCAACCTCATGATATTTTATGTTTCATTTTTTTATTCCTTCACAGGGCTTATGATTCAATGTTACCAAAGTAGAAAGAGTTTTATGTTACAATTGAAAGGACCCCAGAACACCCTGAGAGGGGAGGGGTGAATCAGGGTGTTAAATTTTTCTTTTTAAAGTTGTGGATCTTGTTCCCACATTGATAGGAAATTTTTAAACCTACAAAACAAATGAAAGTATGAAGTTGACACAACACTTTTACTTGGTTCACCACAAAGTGCTACATCCAAGTAGCATACGTTGATAGGTTGCCGGTCATACCTAATTCCACTAAACTTCACTAGCTGCAGATTACAATGTTCAGGTACAGTCACTCTATCCCAGGCACACTACCTTTACAAAAGTTCAGAGATAGCTCACTGCATCCCTCAGATCACTCCCGTTGACTCCCACCTGGCTCACTACCTTTGGTGAAGTCCCAGTCAGTTTATAGATGAGAGGGTCTCTTCAATAGATTTGCATTGAAGTCTTTGACTCTGTTTAGCACGAAGACTCTGCTTGCATCGAATACTAGTAATAATGCACTTGAATGCACTGAACCACTGAACCAGATAATAAAAAACGTGGAAACAGGTTTTGCTGACAATTTCGCGCAACACCATGTTTTACGCGCAACCTCAAGTTTTTCACGCAACTTCACCTTTTTTGCGCAAGCCAGAATATTTCGTGCAACTTGGAATTTTTCATGCAAGCCATAATTTTTCGCGCAACTTGATATTTTTTTCGTGCAAGATGGAATATTTTGTGCAATTTGGAATTTTTCGTGCAAGCCTCAATTTTTTTCACCACTCCCTTTACACCAACCTTTTACACGCATCAGACCTCAGATCTTCTCCGAGTATTCATCCATATGGAATGAGGGGGGTCACCTCTTATTTATAGGTGTCTCTGACCCCCGCATGCAAAACCCCCTATGGCACGAAAAACTTATCATTTGGCGCGTAATATTTCGCACAGGTATCATTTTTCGCGCACATCTCCAGGTTTTTCGTGCAGCCCACGCCTTTGCCACTTTTCGACGTTCTGAATCCGAAACACTATTTGCATGAAAAACCTCACTCCACTATTTCGCGCACCACACTATTTTTCATGCACAACCCAAATATTTCGCGCAAGGCCCACCTTTTTTGCGCCCCACTTCCTCTTTGTGCGCACCTCATTTTACCAACAATCCATGTCTTCATTTTCTGATTTTGAGGCCAAAAAATTTGGCAAACACTGAGAAATGACGCCACCTTCAATACTGTTGTCTGCTTAAACTGTATGATCACTTTGCTGGAACACATTCTGAACTTCCACTGAGGATTGAAAACAAATACAAGCCACACTTCAATTCATGCATAGAATAGCCATGGTTCTAATAACAATCTCACTATTTGGGTTTGTTGGCAATCACTAAATAAATTCAATTGATGTCCATCCACATGCAAACCAAAAATGAAAGAATCAACTTAGAAAACACTCTAAGTCTATGTGAGAAATGCTCGGTGTAGAAAACAAGAGGGGAAGCGTGAATTGGGATCCCGTGTTTTGGAATTCTCAATGACGCCCAAGCAATTCTCTTAAATTTTCCCAGAAGCATTACATGTCCAATGTATTTCTTCTTATCATATCACCAAATTCTCATCATAATACCAAACATGTCTTGAATTTATTCCTTCTCCCCCATTGAAAATAAACCCAAAGATTTGTATTTTCTCATTGAAAATCTCAATACACCCCCTGGATAGTATCTCCCCCATAAACCTATATCATATCCCCAAAAAGATTAAAAATAGTTAACATAACTGGGGAGAGGGGTATTGCGTAACCTTCTTATGCACTGGGAGGTGGCTGAACATCGAGGTTCAACCGATGCTTCTCAAACACAGCTACTGACAGTGGCTTGGTTAGGATATCAGCCACTTGCTCATCAGTTCCCACATGATCCATTTTAATCACGCCTTGTTCAAATTTTTCTTTGATAAAGTGATATCTGATTTCAATATGTTTTGCACAAGAATGATGAACTGGATTATTAATAAGATCAATTGTTCTCTTGTTATCATAGTAAATCACCATTGGTTGCTTCGCCTCATCACCAATATCTGTTAGTTGTTGCTTCATCCATAGCAGTTTAGTGCATGCCTTTGTGGAAGAGATATACTCAGCTTCAGCAGTACTAAGAGAATTACTTTCTTGTTTCTTTCTCAACCAACCAACACATTTATTCCCAATATAGAATGCTCCACCACTGGTGGACTTTCTGTCCACTACATCACCAGCCCAGTCAACATCATAAAATGATGATAATTCACTTTCCCTTCCTGCAGAAAAGTATAACCCAAAGTTATGAGTACCTTGAATGTACCTCATGATTCTTTTTACTGCCTTCATATGTTCCTCATTTGGATTACTCTGAAAGTGGGCTGCTAGACGTGTTGCAAAGACAATATCTGGCCGTGTCGCTGTAAGGTACAGTAGGGACCCAATGACCCTCCTATACATGGTGGGATCTACAGAGGTCCCATCCTTATGATTTCCAAGTTTGGTTCCAACTGCAATTGGAGTTGACATTGGATTGGATTCATGCATATTAAATTTTTTCAGCAGCTCTCTTGCGTAATTTTCCTGAGAGATTAAAGTGTAATCTTTCTTTTGAGTCACCTACAACCCTAAGAAATATATGAGACCCCCAATCATTGACATTTCAAATTCTGATTTCATGTGATTGGAAAATTCATCCACTGATTTCTGCCTACTACCACCAAATATAATGTCATCAACGTAAACTATAACCATAAAATGATCTTTCGGATAATTATTCACATATAGATTGTGATCTACTCCTCCTCTTTTGAATTTCAGCTTCTTGAGATAAGAGTCCAGTTGGGAATACCATGCTCGTGGTGCCTGATTCAAACCATATAGAGCTTTATTTAGTTTGAAAACCTTTGTTTCATCAGTACCAAGAAGAAAACCCACTGATTGTTCAATGTAGACATCTTCTTCGAGTACACCATTCAAGAATGTTGTCTTGACATCCATTTGATGTACTTTATATCCTCTTTGGAGTGCCATGGCAAGGAAAATCCTGATTGACTCCAGTCTAGCCACTGGATAAAAGGTTTCTTCAATATCAACACCTTCAATCTGGGAGTATCCTTTACATACCAGTCATGCCTTGTTTCTAATAACACTTCCATGCTCATCAAACTTGTTCTTGAAGATCCATTTTGTACCAATCACATTATGACCATCGGGTCTCTGGACAAGATCCCATGTCTGATTCTTATCAATCTAATCTAACTCTTCATTCATAGATTTCACCCAAGATTTGTCCTTTGCAGCTTCTTCAAATGAGGATGGATCCAAAACTGACAAAAAATGAAGATTGTGTGTTATTACTCATCCTCCTTGTTTGTGTGGGTGCACTCCTGTCCCCAATTATGTTAGATGGATCAATCTCAGCTCTTTGATTTCTCCTCTGTGGTTCAGTTGCATTCTCCCCAACCAAGGTTTCTTCTTCAGATTCTTATTCTGAGTCAACATCATGATGTGATTGCTGAGTGTTTTGTACACCTTCCTCTATTTCTGTATTTTTATTTTCTCCACGTTCACTTTCTTCCTCACTTTCTATCACATCATCATATGAAATCCTTGAAGCATTTGTGGTTTTCTCTTCAATGATCATAACATCACTGCTTTCCACAATCCTTACTAATTTCTTGTTGAAACAATTGTAGGATTTTCTGTTCATTGAGTATCCAAGGAAAATTCCTTCATCTGCATTATCACCATATTTCCCTTGATTTCTTTCTTTGTTCCTGATGAAACATTTACTTCCAAAAACATGAAAATATTTCAAAGAGGGCTTCCTTCCATGACAAAATTCATATGGTGTCTTCGTCTCACCCATATAAAGTCCTGTTTGATTTTGAATATACACTATAGCTTGAACAACCTCTTTCCAGTAATGTCGTGGAATACGACTCTCAATCAGTATAGTTCGTGCCATATTGTTCACCTGTCGATTCCTACATTCAAAAAATCCATTTTGTTATGGAGTTCTCACAACATCTACCTTATGTTCTATCCCATGCTTCTCCAGGTAATTTTCAAATTCAATGGGCATGTATTCCCCTCCATTATCAGATCGAAACACTTTGATTGTTTGTCCAGTATCATTCTTGGTGATTCGTCGATATGTTTTCATGCAGTCAAGCATTTGTCATTTCCTGTGAATGACCATTACACATGCCATTCTACTGTAATCATCTATGAAAAGGAAAAAGTACCTTTCTCCATGAGTTTAGACAACATTTATCGGCCCACATACATCTGTATGAATTAGATCAAGAAGATGAGATTCCCTTTTCTTCTTTGGCTGATATGAACTGCAGACCAACTTCCCACGAATGCAAGCATCACAAGACTTTTCACGCTCACACTTCAGGTTGGGAATGTCCATGACAATCCTCAATTTTGATATTTTCTCCATGTCTTTTTGATTGATATGTCCTAGTCTCCGATGCCATAAATTTTTTTCTTCTTCAACAGTCATGTAATAAACATTTTCTTTACTATCAACCTGATACAAGTTTCCATATATTCTGCATCCCTTCATAAGTGAATTTCCTATCTTTCCCTTAATAGTGAAGCCTTTCTGATTAAAATTAACTATAAGTCCCGAGTCATAGAGTTGACTCACACTGAGTAGATTATGACGTAGGCCATCTACATAAAGAACTTAATTCTTCTTTATCTCTCTATTAGCTAATTCAGTACTTCCACTGCCTTTGATTTTCAGATCTCCATCATTACCAAATCATACTGTACCATCAACCTTTCTTTTTATATCCGTTAATAGGCCAGCATTACCTATCATATGAGATGAACAACCGCTATATGGAATCCAGGTACTATTTCTTTTTGTAGCTTTGAGGGACACCTCTGCATGGTTGGATTTCTCAATTTTCTTCCTTTATTTACAGGAGACATTGGATTGAGTATGGAGCACTGATGGCCTTTCAATTATCTCATACATGTACATTGGTTCTTTATAGTTTAAGTCTTCTTCGAGAGGAGAAAACCTGTTTGTAAGGGAAACACTATCTTGTTGATGAGATTTGACTTGTCTCAAACTCCGGTATGAGGTGTCCATGTCCCTTCTCTGCCTGTAATTAACAACCTTATGACCAAAGTCAGAACAACGAAAACAATATCTATAGAAATTGTTTCTTCTAAAAGAATTAGTATATGAATTTGTTCTCCTCTATTGAACTCCCATATCTTCTCCATTCAGATAGCTTCTTGCCTCTTCACAATAATACATGGTATGGACCAAATATCCACAGAACTGACACTTCATGAGAGGAAATGTCTTCTCACTTCTGTTTATCCTCATTCCTTCTTCAGTGGGATAATAGTTTGAGGGCCCCTTTTTCAAGGAGGCTTGAGGATAATATTCTTTTCTTCTTTCAGATTGAATTGGGGGTTTCTATTTCAACACTTTAGATGACTTTTCCACATCACCCATTTTCAGCTTGCCTTTATTTTGGTTACCTTTATTTGTAGCATATGATGACTCTTCCTCACAATCAATTCCACTATTTCTCATGCAGGCAGGTCTCTGATCATTTAAAATCTTTTCAACTCTATTAGAGCCATGTTTTTATCTCTCCAACAACTCAACATCTGAGAACCTTCCAAACAATATTTTCTTCCTTGATTATTTTGAAATTGAATCTTTTTCAAGTTTACTCCTAATAGTAACAACTTCCTCCTCAAGACGCTCAGTAGTCTTGGAATTTTCCTCTCGTCTGGAGGTGAGGTCATTGATGACCTTTTCCTGCTCTTCAATTCTCAGCTTTAGATCCACTACATCATCATTACTTTCAAGTATTTTAGACTGTACTTTCACTAATTCTTCCAATTGTTCAATTTCAGCTTCAAGTTGATCAACATATTCAGTTGATTCTTCTACAATTGATTTCCACTTGTTACAACTCTTACATTTAATCTTATGCTTACTAACAACATCCTTAAGTTGCAAATCAGGATTGGAAATAGTTGTCAACTGATTTTCTCCACTAGTATCTTCTGATTTTTTAATATTGGCCATCATGGAAGAATGGTTCCTAGTTTTAAATTCTGGTTCTTCTTCATCACATAATTCATTATCATCTTCTTCCTCCTCATAGACAAAACTCTTCTTTGGTACTTTCTTTCTAGATTTGAAGTCTCCCTTTTTGAGAAACCTTTTATAAGGTTTCTTAATGTTTTCATCATCACTATTACCATCATAGATCTTTCTTAAGCACTAAGAGGCAAAGTGTGTCATGACCCCATCCTTGGGGATCATGCCATGACTACCCCAAGCCCGTCTTCCATAGGCCAGGGGCTGGAAAGTAGCACCAAAGGTGTAAATCCCTAAACTGGGAAGGCATTGCCTTTAAAAATTGAAACACACACAACAAAGTACGTGATGGAAGTAAAACACTAAACAAAACTATATACAAAAGAGTGCTGAAAAGTAAAGGGTCTGGAAATACAAGCCCAACATTAAAGTACAAGTACAACTAAAAGCAAGTACAACTGAAAGCAAGGTAAAGTAGCTACTGGGTCGTCCTTGGGAGTTCCTACCCGAAGGGTAGGTACAGATGGCCTCCTCAGCACTCCATGTCCATCCGGCTCCTCTGTGTACCATCACACCACGTGGTCCACCTCCAGGTACCTTCCAGTACTACTACTCTACCTCAGTCAGCGCTGTCCGTCGTCTTCAACCAACACAATGAGGTGTGGGCATATCTCGTGCAGGGGTGAGTATAACGATACTCAGTAGGGACCCCGAGACCCTCAAGGTCTCACTAAATCCAACAAGGATAAACCAGAAAGTATGAAATGAATAAATATCCATTACTTAGGTATATGCCCATACATATACCTATGTTATCTAGTAACCTATCTCAATCATGAGGAAAACACAAAAGTCCTCGACTCAGCTCAAAACCAGGATTTTATTCCAGGGGTAGTATCAAGTAGCAACCCCAGTCACACTGTCAGAACCTCGGCTGATGGTGTACTCCTCCTCTATAGAGTATTGTGGGCCTGCCGCATCACACAGAGGCACTTCCCACTATCCTGGACTGTTGTATTACTCCTCCTATCGAGTACCGTGGGTCTGCTGCGTCACACAGAGGCGCTCCCCACTATGGGTCTTCTACGTCACACAGAGGTGCTCCCCCTCGTAGCCTGCTAAGGTGATCCTCCTTTTGAGTACCGTGGGTCTGCCATGTCACACATAGGCACTCCCCACTGTGGGTATTCCGCGTCACACAGAGGCGCTTCCCACTGGGCTAGTCGAAACACTCCGAGTCGAAAGGTCAGCAGTCGTCAGGTCTCAACCAACTACTAGGTCTCTGTACTCTGCTCATTCATCTCCCAGAGGATCCGCTCCACAAGGTACAAGTAGATACTCCAACTGTCATGAAGTCCCAAGTAGATGTATCTCAAAGGTCCGCCTCATTATAGGGGTCTCAACGCAACAGACGCCGCGTCAATCAGACGCCTGGTCTCTGAGTTATTGGCATTTCCATTCCAGGGGCCCGGTTGGTTTTTAGGTTCAATCCATCCCAACCGTACCCCAACTGTGTCCAAACCTCAAGTGGAGTATGCCAAAATAACCATCTCTCTCTAAGATTTCTGTCTCCATAGATGGTTCGTCGATCAGACACTCGTAGCCCAAGATATGGGCGAAAAGGTGAAAATAGGCCTTAGCGGGTCTGGGTCCGGTCTGTGCCAGTAGGTCTGACTCAGCCCGACCCGGGTCCGGTCTGGGGTCCGAACCGGTTCGTAGGTACGACCCGGTCCGCAGGTCTAACCTGACCCAAGGGGGCGGCCCGATCTGCAGGTCCGACCCGGTCCGCGGGTCCAACTCGGCCCGAGAGGGCAGCCCGGCCCGAGAGCGGCCTGCATGGCCCGACTGGCTGGCGGCCCGTGTGGCCCGAATGGCCACGTGTGGCGGGGGAGGGGGGGTGTCGTGCCCCCTGCTTGTCGAACAGAACCAGCGCTAAGTGCCGGTTCGGAAGCCGCATGACCCAGGAGGGTCCTGCCTTGTCCGGCTGGCCGAGCAGCCAGCCGGTTTCACACCACTGGAGGACAGCCCGACGCCGGCCTCCCCTACTCCTCCGCCTCGCCCCGCCTTGGCTACGGCTCACCTCCACAGCACGGTGTGATGGCGCTGCGCCACCTCCACCGCGGCCTAGCCTGGCCATGGCCCCCTTCTCCTCCACGTGGCGTGACGATGCTGCGCCACCTCCACCGCGGCCCGGCCTGGACATGGCCCCCTTCTCCTCCGTGCGACATGATAGTTCCGTGACCTTTCGGAGACCCGGCGGCCTTACGCCACCGGTTCCTTCATGTCCGGATTTCTTCTCGGCCAGTTTCCTTTGTAGTAGGCCTGACACCGGCCGTCATTGCTCAGCCTCTGTCATCAACAAACAAGAACAACAAGGGGGAGGGTCGGGCCATGTTTGTGTGGTCTAATCCCTCCTCTTTATGGTGATATTAATCGGCAATTCACATTCCATAATTTGAATGACGTAGAACGGGAACAAAATCAACTCAAATCCCCTACCTCGTATTTTATGGTCGTTAACGAATTCGCAGAAAGGCGGGTGTCGATTCTTCGTTCGCCATGTTCGTCACGCTCTCGTAACTTAAGCTCGTGCATCGGAAAAAAGAAGAGGATATCCGTTGTTGGCGGATGAGAATCCGGAGGTGACGAAGTCGAATATGGAATTCTTCGCATTCTTCATTGGAGAGTTCTTCTCCTTCCCAAACTTCACCAAAATATTATGCCAACCCAACAATAATAAAATATCACATCTTATTAAATAGTTGGAATAAAGAATTCAAATGGAGAATTAATTAAAGGGGGCTCCATTTAATTAATTCTTGTGTGTAGGCACAATTTTAATTAAGGGAGTTCAAGAGGTTTCATGGGTGGTGGCTCGATAAATGGGGAGTCCAAGGGTTTCATCCTCGGGCAGTCCCCGCCTCATTAATTAACAAGAGGTGTTTAAACCTCAGGTGGGTCCCACCACCATAACCTCTCATGGGAGGTTATGGTGTGGTAGCCCCCACACCTAACCACCTCTTGGAGGTTTTAACCACCTCAAAAATAAAAATAATCAAACACTTATTTTTATTTAACTTTATTAAAAACCCAAAAATCTAACTTCCCTTCTCGACCATCTTCCATCGAGGTGAAATCCTTTTTAAGAGAATACCAGCACTGTGAGTTCAACGGTGCCCTCAGATTTCAATTCCAAGCACCGGTCCAAAAGTTATAAAATCCTGCTCGTATGTTTACTGAACGTACCCGAAAAAAACTTCAGAAATTGATTCCGGGCACACCGGGCCTCGGATTCAAGCACCATAAATTTTCACAGACTCATAAAATTCCCATGTATTTAATAAAAAAATTTCCACAGAAATTACAGGTCTTTACATTTTCCCCACCTCAGGGATTTACATCCCCGTAAGCTATAATTAAAACTAAGGAAACAAAAGGGGGTACTGAGCACGCATCTGAGCCTCCCGCTCCCATGTGCTCTCCTGGAGGTTCCTGTGCTACCAGCGTACGCGCATCAGAGGTATTGACCGTCCACATATGACCCACTCCCATTGATCCTAAATCTCTACTGGGACCTCCATAAAAGTCGCCCCGTCATCGATGTCCAACTCTCTATGGTCGATGATGTGGGAAGGGTCGTGCAAATATATCCTCAACTGAGATATGTGGAAGACATCGTTCACCCGGTGCAACTGAGGTGGAAGAGATAAGCGGTAAGCCACATCGCCTACTCTGCTAAGGACCTGGAAAGGTCCAATGAATCACGGAGATAACTTACCGCCTTAGAAAAATCTCCGTAGACCTCATCGAGGTGAGACCTGTAGAAAGATGTGGTCTCCATCCTCAAACTCCAGAGGTCTCCATATCCTGCCAGCATACGACTTTTTCCTACTATGTGCAGTCTTCATTAGCTCTTGGATGATCTGCACCTTCTCTGTGGTAGTCCGTACCATCTCTGGTCCCACTAGTGATGACTCCCCTAGGTCTGTCCAGTACAGTGACAATCTGCAAGGACGACCATACAAGGCCTCAAAAGGTTCCATACTGATGGTGGAGTGATAGCTGTTATTGTAGGAAAACTCTACCAATGGTAAGTGATCCTTCTAGCTGTGATCGAAGTCGAGGACACATGCTTGGAGCATGTCCTCGAGGGTCTGAATGGTCCGCTCGTTCTGACCATCTATCTGAGGATGGAAGGTGGTTCTCAAACGAAGATATGTCCCGAAATCTTCCTGCAACCCCTTCCATAGACGGGAAGTAAACCGTGCATCACGATTAGAGACAGTAGAAGAAGATACTCCATGAAAATTCATAATCTTCTGTACATAGAGGCATCCCAAGCTCTCAACTGATCCCTACTTTCTGATCGATAGGAAGTGGGTTGACTTGGTGAGTCGGTAAACAATAACCCATATCAAATCATGACTTCTGGATGTACATGGAAGACCCGTCACAAAGTCCATGGATATCCCATCCCACTTCCACTCTGGGACCTCTAAGGACTAGACCAAGCCCGCTGGTACCTGGTTCTCCGCCTTCACTTGCTGAAAAGTGAGGCACTAAGAGACAAACTCTGCTACTGCCTTCTTCATACCTGGACACCAATACTGTAGTCTGAGGTCCTGATACATCTTCACCACACCTGGATGTACCGCTATAGGGAAAGTGTGGAACTCCCTGAACACTTCCTCCCAAAGTTCTACTGGTACCATAGTACGTCCTCTAAATAGAATGACGTGCTCCCCACCTTCAGAAAATCCATCAGGTTCCTGCCCTGTGGATATCTGAGCACGTCGTGTCTCACAGTCAGTGTCCCCATCCTACACCTCCCTGAATCGCTGATGTAATGGGGGAGTGACTATAAGAGACTGTAGATAGGCTGCTCCATCTCTATCCACAAAGGATATTTTTAAAGCAACCAGATACTTTGTCACCTCTTCCAGCAGCTGAATACCAGTCCTCCTACTGAGCGTATCTGCAACAATGTTCCCCTTCCCAGGAGTATAGACTATCTCAAAGTCATAGTCCTATAGGAACTCAAGCCATCGCCACTGTCTCAGGTTCATGTCCTTTTGAGAGAAGATATACCTGAGACTCTTGTGATCAGAGTACATGGTGAAACGCTCACCCATAAGATAGTGTCACCACATCTTCAAGGAGAAGACCACTGCTACTAACTCTAGGTCATGGGTAGCGTAGTTATGCTCGTGCTGTCTCATTTGCTGAGAACCATACGCGATCACAACTTACTCCTGCATCAGGACACACCCGAGTCCTATCCCTGATGCGTCGCAGTAGACTACGTACCCTATGCCTTCATATGGAAGCCTCAAGATAGGGGAACTATTCAGCCTCTGCCTCAGCTCCTGAAAGCTCTGCTGGAATATCTCCGACCACATGAAGGGTTGCCCCTTCTTCATCAAGGCTGATAGTGGTGCTGCAACTCTGAAGAAGTCTATAACGAACCTCCAGTAGTACCCAGCCAAACCTAGGAAACTCCGTACCTCCATCACACTTTTGGGTGGCTCCCAAGCAAGTACCACCTTGATTTTATCTAGATCTACTACAAATCCAACCTCCTAGATGACATGTCCCAAGAAGTGAACCTCTCGAATCCAAAATTGGAACTTTGAGAGCTTACCATAAAGATGGTGCTCTCGGAGTGTGTCCGGTACTACCTGCAAATGGTAGGCATGCTCCTCCTCAGTAGTTGAGTAGATCAAAATGTCGTCGATAAAGACCACAATAAAGTGATCGAGGTAAGGCTAGAAAATCATGTTCGTGAGACACATGAACACTGATGGAGCATTGGTTACATCGAAGGGCATAACCAATAACTCGTAGTGTCCGTACCGACACCTGAAGGCCGTCTTCTACACATCCTCGTCTCAAACTCCAAGCTGGTGATAACCTGATCTGAGGTCTATCTTTGAGAACCACCGTGCTCCCTTCAGCTAATCAAAGAGGTCTTCAATCCTCAGGAGAGGGTAATTGTTCTTCACGGTGACCTAGTTCAGGCTATGTTAATCGACACAGATCCTCAAGATCCCATATTCCATCTTTGCGAATAGAATCGGGGCTACCTAGGGAGAAACATTGGGCCAAATAAATCCCTTCCCTTGAAAGTCCTCTAGCTGTACCCGTAGCTCACAAAGCTCAGTAGGAGCCATCCGATATGCTGGAGTAGATATCGGTGCCGTCCTGGAGTATAAGTCTATGTAGAAATTAACCTCTCTACAAGGAGGTAGTCTTGGGACATTGTCAGGGAAAACATCCGCATACTGGTCCACCACTACAGGATAAGTCAGACTCTCTACATCAACAGCTCCGAGGGTAAGGCAAGCCAATTGGTGAGTGATCGGCTACACCCTCCTCCGAGTAAGTCTGTCCTATGCTACAAAGGTTCCCTTCTCACCAGTGAAGGTAAAACTGGTCCCATCCATGTGGACACACCATACTTTTCGCCTAATATAGTCAATCTAAGCATGAACTGTAGATAACCAGTCCATACCCAAGATGACACCGTAAGGCCTCGACGCCGCTACGAGGAGATCCCAGCCGAATCTCTTGCCTCCTAGAGTAAGCTCACACTACCGGCACCAGTACATAATCATCGATTATACTCCCATATAAGTCTCTAGTCATAAGGATCGAGCCAACGACTCTGTAGGAATCTCCGAGCTCCAAATGAGGGCAGTGGCTATGAAAGAATGACTAGCACCTGTTTCTATAAGAACTGCAGCTAAGGTGGAGTAGACACAGATAGTACCTCGAATCATCTCCAGAGTTCCATGGTCATATGCCTCAGCTGCCTGAAGCTGAGCTCTCCCCTGTCCTCCAGCTCCCTATAGTTGGGGTGGTCATCCTGGTGGTGGTGGTGGTAGCACCTCATAACGTCGTCCACCGCTAGCTGCTCGACCAGCTCCTATGCCATGTCTACCTATGCCCTGTGGACTGCCTCGATCGAATCTCTGCCTTTGCCTGGGAGGTCCCTCAACTGTATGATGATCATTTGAATGGCAGGTTGGGCAGTCACAAGCCATGTGAACCTGCCCATCACATGCGTAACATTGCCTACTCCTGGAAGGTAAGTCACTGCCTCGGGTGCCTCGCACATATAATCTTGAGTCATGCGGTTGTCCACCCGTGGGTCTAGTCCTCTTGGACCTCTGCGTCATATATCTACTACCGGCTGCAGAAGACTCCACTGCATGTCGACTAGTAGTGGGTCTCACTGCTAGTGACTGCTCAGCCAAGAAACTCTCTACTAGGAGGGCTCTCTCTAACACCCTCTCCTGCGTCGGGATGCTGAGGGAGATCATCGATGCCCTGATCTCTCGCCCGAGACCCTTCTTGAAGGTATGTGCCATGAAGAATGGGTCCCGCACCATATCTGTGGAGTAGCACGAGAGGTTGGTGAACCTCGCTAAGTACTGCGCCACCATCATGCTACCCTGCTGTAGATTTAGTAGCTCATGTATCCGTACCACTCATAGGGTCGCTGGAACAAACTCCGCTCGGAACAGGCTCTCGAAGTCTGTCCAGAGTAGTGTCTCCTCGTCATGCAACTAGAGCATCAGGCTCCACCATCTTCTTGCTACTGCATGAAGGAGACTCACAACAAGGATCACCATAAGGTCTGCTAGTGTCCCTACTAGCCTGAAGACTCTCACCACAGCCTCCAGCCAATCCTTAGGCGCCTGTGGGTCTGTCTCTCCCTGGAACCTGGGTGGCCTCTGGAACTGGAACTCATGCAACATGCTCAGGCGGCGTGCATTGTCTGCTGTTAGGGCTGGTGGCATCGGTGGCCCAATGGAAAGTGGTACCAATGGTGCCTCCACTGGCAAAGGGCCCTACACTGAGGCCTCGTCGCTCGGTGGGCTGTCAGTACGTACAACTCTCGGGGCTATAACTGGTCATTCGCGAGGAGGCATCCTAAAAGAAATAGATGCGACATGGTAAAAAGATTAAACCTGGTGAGTTGACCTGGTTAAACTGACTTAAAGAAAACTTTTGGAGACACACACGCAATTAGTGTTTTCGTGAACTAATTCGGAAATCAAAAGTCAGGGTCCTGGTGTATGGATACGTCAGCCACCCACACCAACACTGGACTCCCTAAACTAAAAACCACACTTAGTACCCTTAACACTATTGCTTCACAAAAAAAGAAAGATCAGAGTTCTAAGTTCTATGATAGAACCGAATCCTCTGATACCAATTTGTCACGACCCATCCTCGGGGCTCGTGCCGTGACTACCCCAAGCCCTCCTTTCATAGGCCAGGGGCTGGTGACTAGCACCAAAGGCATAAATCTCCAAACTGGGAAGGCATTGCCTTTAAAAACTGAAACACACACAACAGAGTACGTGCTGGAAGTAAAACATTAAATAAAGTTGTATACAAAAGAGTGCTGAAAAGTAAAGTGGCTAGAAATACAAGCCCAACATTAAAGTATAAGTACAACTGAAAGCAAGTACAACTGAAAGCAAGGTAAAGCAGCTACTGGGTCATCCTCCAGAATTCCTACCTGAAGGGTAGGTACAGATAGCCTCCTCATCACTCCACGTCCGTCCGGCTCCTCCGTGTACCGTCACAATGAGTGGTCCACCTCTAGGTACCGTCCATTCCTGCTACTCTTTACCTCATTCAGTGCTGTTCATCATCTGCAACCAACACAACGAGGTGCGGGCATAGCCCGCGCAGGGGTGAGTATAATGATACTCAGTAGGGAGCCCGAGACCCTCAAGTTCGCACTAAATCTAACAAGGATAAACCACAAAGTATGAAATCAATGGATATCCATTACTTAGGTATATGACCATACATATACCTAAGTTATCTAGTAACCCATCTCAATCATGAGGAAAACACAAAAGTCATTGACTCAACTCAAAACCATGATTTTATTCTAGGGGTAGTATCAAGTAGCAACCCCAATCAAACTGTCGGAACCTCGACTACTAGTGTACTCCTCCTCTATAGAGTAATGTGGGCCTACCGTGTCACACAGAGGTGCTTCCCACAATCCTGGACTACTGTAGTACTCCTCTCATCGAGTACCATGGGTCTGCTACGTCACATAGAGGCGCTCCCCACTGTGGGTCTTCTGCGTCACACAGAGGTGCTCCCCCTCGTAGCCTGCTAAGGTGCTCCTCCTGGTGAGTAATGTGGGTCTTCCATGTCACACAGAGGAGCTCCCCACTATGGGTATTCCGCGTCACACAGAGGTTCTCCCCACTGTGGGTATGCCGAGTCACACAGAGGCGCTCCCCCTCGTAGCCTGCTGAGGTACTCCTCCCGTCGAGTACCATGGGTCTGCCGCATCACACAGAGGCGCTCCCACTGTGGGTATGCCGCGTCACACCGAGGCGCTCCCCACTGTGGGTCTTCCGCGTCACACCGAGGCACTTCCCATTGGGATAGTCGAAACACTCCGAGTCGAAAGGTTAGTAGTCATCAGGTCTCAGCCAGCTACTAGGCCTCTGTACTCCCCTCACTCGTCTCTGGGAGGATCTACTCCACGACATACAGGTTGATACTCCAACTGTAATGAAGTCCCAAGTAGAAGTATCTCATAGGTATGCCTCGTCATAGAGGTCTCAATGCAACAGACAGTGCGTCAATCAGACACCCGGTCTGTGAGTTATTGGCATTTCCGTTCCAGGGGCCCAGTTGGTTTTTAGGTTCAAACCAACCCGACTATACCCTAACTATATCCAAACCTCAAGTGGGGTATTCCAAAATAATCTTCTCGCTCCAAGATTTCCTTCACCACAGGCAGTTCGTCGATCAGACACCCGTAGCCCAAGATATGGGTGAAAAGGTGAAAACATGCCACAACGGGTCCGGGTCCGGTCTGAGCCAGTAGGTCTGACTCGGCCCGACCCGGGTCTGGTTTGGGGTCCAACCCGGTCCGCGGGTCCGACCCGGCCCGAGGGGGCGGCCCGGCCCGAGGGGGCGGCCCGACCTGAGGGGGCGGCCCGGCCCGAGGGGGCGGCCCGGCCTGAGAGCGACCCGCGTGGCCTGGCTGGCTAGTGGCTTGCGTGACCCGGTTGGATGGCAGCCCACGTGGCCTGGCTGGCTGGCGGTCCGCGTGGCCCGGCTGGCTGGCCGCCGCGTGGCCCGACTTCCTGGCCACCGTGTGGCCCGACTGGCCACGTGGGGGGGGGGGTGTCGTTCCCCCTGCTTGTCGAACAGAACCGACGTTAAGTGCCGATTCAAAAGATGCGGGACCGAGTAGGGTTCATCCTTGTCCGGCTGGATGAGCAGCCAGCCAGTTCCGCACCACCGGTGGCCGGCCCGACGCCGGCCACCCCTACTCCTCCGCCCCGGCCTATCCTGGCCATGACCCCCTGCTCCTCCGTGCGGCGTGACGACTCCACACCACCTCCGCCATGGCCCCCTTCTCCTCCGCATGACACGACGGTGCCGCGCCCTTCCAGCGACTCGGCGGCCTTACGTCGCCGGTTCCTTCGCGGCCAGATTTCTTTATGGCCAATTTCCTTTACAGTCAGCTCGACACTAGCCGCCGTTGCTCCGCCTCCATCATCAACAAAAGAGAACAACAAGGGGGAGGGTTGGGCCATGTTCATGCGGTCCGATCCCTCCTTATTATGGTGATATCAATCAGCAATTCAGATTCTGTAATTTGAATGACGTAGAACGGGAACAAAATCAACTCAAATCCCCTACCTCGTATTTTATGGTCGTTCATGAAGTCGCGGAAATGCGAGCATCGATTCGTCGTTCTCCGTGTTCATCACGCTCTCACAACTTAAGATCGTGCATTGGAAAAAAGAAGAGGATATCCGTTGTTGGAGGATGAGCGTCTGGAGGTGATGAAGTCGAAGACGGCGTTCTTCGCGTTCTTCATTGGAGAGTTCTTCTCCTTCCCAAAATCCACCAAAAGATTTTTCCAACCCAACAATAATAAAATATCACATCTTATTAAATTGTTGGCATAAAGAATTCAAATGGAGAATTAATTAATGGGGGATCCACTTAATTAATTCTTGTGTGTAGGCACAATTTTAATTAAGGGGGTTCAAGAGGTTTCATGGGTGGTGGCTCTATAAATGGGGAGTCCAAGGGTTTCATCCTCAGGTGGTCCCCACCTAATTAATTGACAAGAGGTGTTTAAACCTCAGGTGGGACCCACCACCATAACCTCTCATGGGAGGTTATGGTGTGGTGGACCCCACCCCTAACCACCTCTTAGAGGTTTTAACCACCTCAAAAATAAAAATAATCTAATACTTATTTTTATTTAACTTTATTAAAAACCCCAAAATCTAACTTCCCTTCTCGACCATCTGCCATCGAGGTGAAAGCCTTCTTAAGCGAATATCGGCACTGCGAGTTCAACTGTGCCCTCATATTTTAATTCCAAGCACCAGTCCAAAAGTTATAAAATCCCGCTCGTACGTTTACTGAATGCACCTGAAAAAAACTTCAGAAATTGATTCCAGGCACACCGGGCCTCAGATTCAAGCGCCGTAAATTTTCACGGACTCGTAAAATTCCCATGTATTTAAGAAAAAAATTTCCATGGAAATTCCAGGTCTTTACAATGTGACCAAATTTTCCACAACGAAAGAAAGCAAGAGGTAACTTCCCTTTTCCCTTCTGGAACTTATTTGCAATGAGAGAAAGAATTTTTTTTCCTCGTCATCTTCACCACTACTATCTTTTGAGATTTTTAGTTTCTCAATGTCTTTGAACACCATTTACTTTCTCACTCGAGTTGTAGCATCTTCTGGTTTGACTCTCATTTTATATGCCACCAAACTGCTCAGCAGGCCATCCATCGAAAGTTTAGAAAGATCTCTTTCCTCAAGGGCTGACACCTTTGCATTGTACAGGGGTGGAAGTCTTCTTAATATTTTCTTCAAAATATTAATGTCTTTGATTTCTTCTCCTAGACCCCGAATAGCTCCAACCACTTCAGTAATTTAATTGAAGAATGAGTCTGCATTCTCATCCGGATGCATCTTTATATCATCAAACCTATTATGTAGGACTTGTAGTTTTTTATCATTCACTTTTCTATATCCTTCATAAATATTATCAAGTTTATCCCACATGGATTTTTATAAGGTGAAACTCATCACCTTTAGATAGATATGATCAGAAAGGTCCACGGTGAGAGCATTTTGTGCTTTATCATCTGAATCAAGAATTTTCTTATCTGCGTCAGTCATAGCAAGGCCTGTTAGATCAGTGACTTGTATTCCTTGAAAAGTAGAAAAAAGAACTTCCATTCCAAGTGATCTTAGATGAGATCTCATCCTGTTCTTATAGATCTTTAAATTACTTCCATCAAAGAGAGGGACTCCTCTGACATTGGCTGAATTGTCCATAACGGTAAATGACAGATCAAACACCAGTGAACCACCCTCTGATACCACTTGAAAGGACCCCAGAACACCCTGAGAGGGGAGGGGTGAATCAGGGTGTTAAATTTTTCTTTTTAAAGTTTTGTATTTTGTTCCCACATTGGTAAGAAATTGTTATACCTGTCAAACAAATGAAAGTAGGAAGTTGACACAACACTTTTACTTGGTTCACCACAAAGTTCTACGTCCAAGGAGCATACACCGACAGGTTGTCGGTCATACCTAATTACACTAAACTTCACTAGCTACGGATTACAATGTTCAGGTATAGTCACTCTGTCCCAGGCACATTGCCTTTACAAAAGTTCAGAGATATCTCACCGCGTCCCTCAAATCACTCCCGTTGACTCCCCCTAGCTCACTGCCTTTGGTGAAGTCCCAATGAGTTTATAGACGTGAGGGTCTCTTCAATATATTTTCATTGAAGTCTTTGCCTCTGATTAGCATGAGACTCTACTTGCATCGAAGACTAGTAATGATGCACTTGAATGCACTGAACCACTGAACCAGATAATAAAAAACGTGGAAACAGGTTTCACTGAAAATTTCGCACAACACCAAGTTTTACGTGCAACCTCAAGTTTTTCGCCAACTTCACATTTTTTGCGTAAGCTGGAATATTTCGCACAACTTAGAATTTTTTGGGCAAGCCAGAATTTTTCACGCAACTTGATATTTTTTTTCGTGCAAGCTGGAATATTTCATGCAATTTGGAATTTTTCATGCAAGCTAGAATTTTTCGCGCAAGCCTCAATTTTTTGCGCAACTCCCTTTACGTGAACCTTTTACATGCATCAGACCTTGGATCGTCTCTGAGTCTTCAACTGTACAGAATAAGGGGGGTCACCTCTTATTTATAGGCATCTCTGACCCCCGTGTGCAAAACCCACTGTGGCACGAAAAACTTCTCATTTGGCACATAATATTTCATACAAGTATCATTTTTCGTGCACATTTCCAGGTTTTTTTGCGCAGCCCATGCCTTTGCCACTTTTCGACGTTCTGAATCTGAAACACTATTTGTGTGAAAAACCTCGCTACACTATTTCATACACCACGCTGTTTTTCATGCACAACCCAAATATTTCGCGCAAGGCCCACCTTTTTTGTGCTCCACTTCCTCTTTGTGTGCACCTCCTTTTACCAATAATCCATGTCTTCATTTTTTGATTTTGAGGCCCAAAAATTTGGCAAAAATTGGGAAACGGTGCCACCTTCAATACTGTTGTCTGCTTAAACTGTATGATCACTTTGCTGACACACATTCTGAACTTCCACTGAGGATTGACAACAAACACAAACCATACTCCAATTCATGCATATAATAGCCATAGTTCCAAAAAAAATCTCACCATTTATTGGGATTGTTTATGATTAAGTCTAAAATGTTGAAATATTATAACATACCTCTCAATAATCCTCAATATTTTTTTCTCCTATGGTTATTCATGATATCTTTAAGTAATGGTACCATTTTTCTACTCTGGTACTTAAAATTATTAAGATTTTTTTTTAAGAAAATCCAACTTTATTTCTGTCTTTGACCGGAAATATATTTTCTTAAAAAACCATATTTTTTAAAAATGATTTCAATTTTTTTTTATTACTCCCTTATTATTTTTAAATGACATTTTCCCCATGTTTTAATTTTTTAAAAATGTTTTTAAAGAAATCTTCATGTTATTTTCCACATTTTACTAAAAATGTGAAAGAAATATTGGTTTAATGTGTATGGCATGATTTTTTTTCAACATCCTGAAAAATCATTTCTTAAAATATTACTTTATAAAATTTCAAGGTTATTTTAAAATAAAAAGGATTTCAAAATGTTTTATGTTTTAAAAATATTTTTTCAAAGCGGAAAGAACATTTTACTCAAGAAATGTTTTAAATGATATTTCAAAATTATTTTCTATTTAAGATGTCATTCATTAGCATTACCTATGCCTCAATGGGGATATTATAAAAGGATAAAATTCATATTATTTCTATAAATTATTTATGTTTTGATGTCATGATGTTTATGAAACCTGTTTCTCTTCCATAGGTTATACCACAAATAAATGATTATGAAACGCATTTCTTTTCATAGGCTATTCTATGATGAAATGATTATTAGACCTGTCTCTTTTCTATAGGTTATGATATGATGAAATTTTTATCATACCCATTTCATTTCTTGGGTTATGATATAATGAATGTTTATAATCTTGTGGAACACATAAATATAGTTTTCATTATGTGATGGGTGGGACCAATATCTCCCTCCAATGCATTGGGTAAAGATCTACATCTCATGAGATAGACAGGACTGGAATGGAGAGTGAACTTGATTCAGTAAGATAAGGATGGAATGGGTAGTGAACTCAGTTCAGTAAGATAGGGCTAGAATGGTTAGTGAACCCGGTTCAGTAAGATAAGGTTGGAACAAGGAGTGAACCCGATTCAGTAAGGGAATTTGTCCTCTATGATGGTCTTTGAAGTGAGCCTTGAATAATATGAGAATTATTTTCTATGCTTATGTGTATACCAAAAATACATGTCTTGTGCCAATATTATGCTCTTATGACTCATGTTCTTTGATTATCTTATGATTCATGTATTATGAACTACCAATCTTTATTCCATGATTTAAGATTATGATCTTTGATATGTAGGTTATGTTTTTAAAATGTTATTCTCTAGTTCTGATTCCCTTATACTCATGTTATTCTTACGTATTTCCCTTTTTTACCCTTATCAAGCATATACAATCACTATTTCTTATGTTTCCTTTCCCCAGGTTATGAAGATATGTAGTATGTATGATATGTCTAAAAATTGTGTTAGTCATAAAGATCATAGTGGGATATGATGTAGTTCACTTATTAACTCAAAGTTCCAAAGGCACTTAAATATTATGGTCTTGGGTCATGTGTTTGTGTAATATAATGAATATTCATAAAAAATTATGTAATATCTATGTATGATAAGCCCGATTTTATATAAGTGGAGCTCAAGAAGATTGAGTTTCTTATAAGAAAATCATCATCCTTCCATAGGGAACCACTGGCCATCTAGTGGGGTTCTTAGGGGCAAAAACAAACTTTTGGGAACCATTGACTCACCAGTGGTAGCCAGTGGCTAGTTGCTGACATCGATGAGGGCTAGAAAAGTTTGGTCTGAGTTATAATTCCTCAAGATGAAACCCCTATTTAACTCTTAATTATCCATCATTCAAACCTAAATTAGGATTTATGATTGTGAAGGAATCTCCAAGATTTTCTTGACATCTCCAATGCCAAACCTTGATCCTTTGATCCATTCTTCAATCCAATGAACCATTTTTGGTAAGTTTTTCTTAGAATTAGTGAATTCCTTTGTTTTTTCCTTGGATATTCTTTTACCAGCCTTTATGTGATGGATCAATAACTATTCACATGGGATCATAGTGTGGTTCATGATCAGGATTCTTGATTTTGAACTTATTCTTCATTTATTATTGTAGGTGGTCTAAAACATCTCCCTATGATCCATTTTGGGTTCTAGTGTATGTAACTTGTATGATTATGCTAACACACCATGAGTGAAAATTATTCTAATTGAAAACCATGAATTTATCTTGAACCCTCTTCTTTAGACCTACCATGGATTCCATTAGGTCTATTGGAATTGAGATTAGGACTTGTGGCCACCCAAGAGGTGTGCCTACCCTTAACCCTAGGTTGGAACTTGGAATTTATGAAACTAGAGCCCTATTTTGAATTGGGAATTATTTATAGAGTTGTATTAACATATAAAATCATGAAATTTTCTTGATAAAGAATCACATGGCTAGTAAGTGGGTAATTAGTATGAAATTGGAATTGGCATGATGGAATGATGGTATAAAGACACAATGACATGTGAAATGGTAATCAAGATTAATTGATATGTGAATGGAATTGTCAAAATGTTATGTGAATTGGAATGGAATTAGTAATTGGGGTTTGAGTATGATTGACCTATAAATGGGTAACTTGAAATAATGGAATAAATGACATGATAATTAGTAATTGTAATGAATTGACCAATATGGCATATGTTATCATGTTTATCTTTTAGAGATTTTTTATTCCTTGGATCTTACTTGGTTATTGAGGGTGGAAAGTTTGTTTTCTTGAGGACTTAGGATGAGATGTATGGATACCTGATGCCTGAGGGATAAATGTGTGGTTTCTTGGTTCTTGAGGGAAGGATGTTGGGTTGCATGATTCTTGAGGGAGAGATTATGGGTTGTATGAAACTAGAGGGTGAGATTTTGGGTTTCATGATACTTGAGGGTGAGACGTATAATGACTTGATTCCTTAGGATGAGATTTTTAGTCCCAAAATGCTTAAGGGTGTAATACATAGTTATATATGATGCTTGAGGGTGAGTGTGGGGGTAGTAAATACCATTATTTCTTGGTTATTTTCACTATGTATCAGGAAGAGAGACATCTGATATTAGGATGAAGAAGGTATGACTGACCCTGGGTGTCAACCTAGAGCTCAAGGGTCAGACGGTTTTTGTGACATTTTCCATTAATTTATGAATTAATTCCTTATTTATTATGTTGTTTTGTGCACTGATACTTATATTATATTTTTTATAAACTATTGGTGGTGTCCTACTAAGTTTTACTCACACCCTATTCAGGCCTCCATTTGATGCCCGAGTAAACTTCATGGGTGCAAGTCTGGAAAAGGGTAAGGGTACTAGTGCTTTATTGCTTGACTATACTTATTTTGATTTGATTTTAGAGATAAGACCAAGCATGGGGTTCTGGAAAAGTGTTGGAAGTATTTATTTTGAGTTTGTATTTTAGTATTTTGCCTATATGGCTTTCAACATGACATTTAGTATGGAATGAAATGATTTATTATATTTTTATTGTTCGTATTTGGTCTATTTATCTACTGGAGTTATTTTATATTGATTATTATTGTGTTTTCTATAGTTATTATTATTCTATACTAGAGGATATAGTCTCCCTACTATAAATATTAGACCCTCATTGCTATTTGGCAGCCTCTTGCATGTCAAGAGGTGTGATTGAGGTCATGTAGTGACCCATCTTGGTCATGTGAGGGAGAACTGAGCTGGGGATATTACAATAAGAAATATTATAGTGATAATATTTCATTGACTTTTCCATAATTCATATACTAAAATTCATTTGGAAAGGATATGATATGATTTCGTAGTAAAATGTTAATGTGTTAACATTTATATTTATTCCACCAAATGGATATTATTTAATAACTATTTCATGGGTTAAAACATATAAGAAGTTAGATACATTCATGTAGGGGTTTCTTGAATAGAAGATACATTTAATCATATGCTATAACACATGAGTAAATAAAAAAATCTCACCCAAGGAGTATCATTAGGGGATATATAAATATCTTATTACCATTTTATGGCATGTAAGCAGGATAACATAAGCCTCCATCAAAAATACCTTATTCTGAAGTTGTATTTTCTTCCACCTTTACCTAGAAAGGTGCTGACATGCCATGGTGAGAAGAAGAATACTTCTCATATAATGATAAATTCAGGCATAAACCATGGATATATCCATAGGAGGTACCTCTTTCATCCACCTCTTAGAAATCTTCATTAATCCCATATGGATATAGAGTAGTGGAAACAATGGTGTAAGGAATACATTATTGGGGTTTTCATTTATACTTTATGATTATTTCATTTATCTAAGCATGGGGATCTTGGTTTGGGTTTCTTTTAATCTATTTAGCTATGTTTAATAAGTGTTTTTGTATCCCTTCAAAACCCAGTAGTGATATCATAACATATCATGCATTTAGATTCTTGAAATCACACCGAGAAATGATGATTTTTATATATCATATAACCTATTGTATTGATATCATAAAACATGATAGATGAATTTTCTTTAGCTGAGTAATCCATGACATATGATATAGGGACATCATGCAAAAAATCAATATAAATTTCATGGATTTTTATTATTTGTAGCGTAAAACTCCTGGTTATCATTAAATATGATATCTTATGCTGAGTTTTCAATAATATAGTATCATATCTCTAATATGATATCTCTGTGTATGACAACCCACATCTTTAATACACCTTAATTAATGATTTATTACATAAAGGTACACATTATACAATCCTATAATATCATAAATCTTAGTGTATTTGGTAAATTTGGTATATAGCACAACAACTTGCAACAAAAATATAATAACATTATTGAAAACTTCCTTAACATACTCCTAAAATTCTATCGTTCTTCTAAAACTTCACTGGATAACTTGGGGATGTACATAAGAAAGGGGTGAGCTATGAATTGCAATAAGGGAATAATCAAAACATATCATGAGATAAATTAATACATGTGATACGATAGGCATATTAAGGTAACATAAGAGGGGTGAGAATCATAATCTTGAATAATGAGGCATGGTATAACATGATAATCAAGTCTAACCACCAAGAAAACATAGCATTGTTTTCTTAGGATAACCTATAATGTACCATAAATGACATCTCATGAGATAAAAACATTACCCAATTCATTGGAGGGATATATAATTTTGGGTCCACCCGTCACTTTTATATCATGTTCATACATAAGTGTGCCACATAGATCATACAATATAAGGATGTATTTCATCAATTCTAACCCCATGATTAAGGAGTGTAATTTACATACATGTAAATCCTAAATAAATGAAGGATATGTATAACTAGGTAAATATCGATCCTTGAGTGGAAATGGATATGGGTATTCACCACATAAATTTTTGGCATGGAAAATCATAGGAAATTTTCGACAGCATAACAGGTGTACATAAAGGTTTATTTAAGGGATGAATGGGATCGAAAGGGGTCTATCACTACTTGGAAATCATAAGAAAAATAAGAGGGATGTATAAAAATAAATTCCAACTTGAATAGTTGGATGTAAAAAGGCATGAAATAAAGAAGTTTCTTGAATAAATAGGATAAGGATATGATCCCTTACCTTGAGAGGAGACTTCTAAAAGCTTGGGAGGAACTTTTTAAGAGCATGGTAGTACCTTGGGAGGGATATAGATAGGGAAATACAGAGTAATGTTACGATTAAAGGGGTTTGAGTGATGATTAATGGTATTTTGGGTGGTTTTATATATAAAAAGAGAGATTAATTCTTTATTAATTTCCAAACATTGGTTTTGGACTCTATATAATAAAATAATAAAATTCACAAACCTTCTCATGGGTTTTCCCATGATTTCTTCCAAATAGGAGCAGTTTTAATTATTTTATAAGTCTCGTGGTTCAGTTTTAATTATTTTATAAATAGGTTCAGTTTTCATTATTTTATAAGTTTAAGAACTGAACACATTAAAATAATTCCCTTGGTGATGTGTAAGTGAGTCATGTTTATAAAGAATTTATTTTAAAACCTTAAAATATAATATAGGTTTTGGAGGATTCATTAAGGGTTTATAAAATTAATAAAATAACTTCAAAAACAATTTTTTTAAAGTTAAAATATAATTTTGGTCATGGATACCTTTTATGGAATATATTACATCACTTTTAGGTCATTTTGATCTCTTAATACATATCGTTTATGTATAACTTATTTAATTTTTACCCAAAAAACCGACCATCTCAGAAAATTATAAAAAATTAACCATTTGATAATTTTGAAATAATGATTAAAAAAATAATATTTATTTAATAAAAATAATTCTCTAAATATTATATTTTATACTTTTAAATAAAAAATTCTAATTTATTTAAAAATACTGGTTTTTTTGACAATAAAAGTTTTCTAACCCTTATAAAAATTATAATTGACTTCATAAAATTATATTATCATTTATATTTAATAAATATTATTTGAAAATAATATTTTATTAAAATATAATTTATTTAAAAAATTATTGAATTCATGAAAATGAGCATCTTGATTGAAACTAAATATTTCCCAAAAATACAATCTGTGTTTCATCGTATCAAAATCTACTTTTTATCAAATTAATTATTTAATCATTTAAAAAATTGATATTAAAAATAGATAAATATAAAAATTGTTTTATTAAAAATAAAATATAAAAATTCATACTATTAGGGTCTAGATCAAAACCCTTTATTACACCAGTGAATGCCCTAAGGGTATGGCGTGCGATGGTGAGATTTTCATGGGGTGGTTGAGTGAACATAGTTTGGGCCATGATATCGATGAGCTTGAACTTCTCCCATAAATGTTTTTTCTCATTCTTTAGTTGCTGAATCTTAGATTGGGCTTGGTCAAGGGAAAATTCCAGTGATGTTATATGCCTCAGAAGTTCCGATAAATGGGCTTCATAGGGTACAATCCTATTTATTTAGGTCATCATATCCTTTTTCGATTTCAAATGGACTTTATCATAATCCTTAATATACTAATATCAATGGTCACTATACAATAACTATATATCAATTGTTATGATGCTTAATGTTATTTTAAATTTTATATACCATATAATATTCAAAAAATAACCAAAATAGTGCATGCATTTTCTATAACTTCATTTCTTAATAAGGAATTTAATCATTTTAAAAAAAGAATTTCATTTATAAATACTTGGGTCATTATGTTATTCCCCCATTTAGAAAAATTTCCATTGAAATTTCATTTATACACTAAATAAGATGATGGTACTTATGTTTCATCACCTCTTCTAGTTTCCATGTTGCTTCCTCAAACTTGTGGTTAATCCATAACAATTTGACTAAGTGAGTTTTTTTGTTTCATAAAACTTTGTCTCTACAATATAAGGTCTTCAATGAACATTCCTCGTATTAAATATCATTATCTAATGGTACCAAATCTATATTTAGTACATGTGAGGGGTCTGGTATGTACTTCATCAAGAGGGACACATGGAACACATCTTGTACTTGAGATAAGTTAGTCAGGCATTCTATTCGATAGGCCACCGCTCCGATGTGATCAAGAATCTCAAAGCGGAAGATGTATCTAGGACTAAGCTTTCCCTTATTCTCAAACCTCATGACTTTATTCCACGAATATATACGAAGGAACACTCTATCTATGATCTCAAACTATAGGTCTCATTGATGATTATTTGCATATATTTTCTATCAAATTTGTGTGGATTATGTATAATGCTAAATGGTTTGAACCTTCTCTATCATCTCTTAGACAAGATCATGTCCCATCATCTTTCCTCTCCAACTTCATCCCAACATGTTGGAGTATAAAACCTCTTCCCATACAAATACTCATAAGGTGTAATTTGAATTCTATAATGGAAAGTGGTGTTATACGAGAACTCCACTAGGGGATGGTTCTTGTCCCAATATACTTGGAAGTCCATTGAACATGATCTCAACATATCCTCCAATGTTTGAATGGTCCTTTTCATATTTATCATCCATATATGGGTGATAAGTAGCGATGAAGCTCAATTCCTCATCCAATGCTTGTTTAAGGCTTCTCTAAAACCTCAAGGTAAACCTAGGATCTCAATCAGATACATTAGAGAGTGAAACTCCATGTAGTATTACCACTTCTCTTATGTATATCTTGGCAAGTTGGTCAAGAGATAAATCTTCCACGATAGCAATGAAATGTGCCAAATTTTTATAGTGATTGACTACCACCCAGATGACGTTATTGACTTTAGTTTTCCTAGGGAGTCCTATAATGAAATCTATGGTTATGTCTTCCCATTTCCATACTGTTATGAACAATAGTTAAATCTTATTGTCTTCCCATTTCCACCTTGACTTGTTGGCATACCAAGCATCAAGATACTAACTCCACAATTTCACTCTTATTGTTATCCCATTAGAAGTTTTGATTCAAATATTTATACATCTTAGTGCTTCCTTGATGAATAGAGAAGGATGAGATATACACATTATCTATAAGTTACCTCTTCATTTCTGGTTTTTATGGGACATATATCTGAGTTCCATACCTTATAGCTTCATCTTCATCAAAGTTTAACTCCAAAATATCCGCTACATTTTTCTATAGAGACTAATCATATTTTTTGTGCCTCCATGATCCTATCAAGAATAAATTATTAAGAATTTATTTGAGAAATTTAGGATAAATATCCTTTTATTATTCCCATATCCATCCTTTTCATGTCCAAGAATATTGGATCCCTTTTAATCCTCATCATGGAGAGGGTTGAGTGATCCTTTCTACTCAGAGCATCTTCCACTTTTTGTACCTTCCTAGAATGGTAATGAATTAAAAAATAATAATCCTTGATCATATTTAAACACATTTTTTTGTGAATATTAAGATCCTTTTGTGCGAATATATACTTGAGGATTTTATGAAATGTATATATATCACACTTTTCTCCATAGATATAATGTATCCAAGTCTGAAATGTGAAATTTACTATAGCCAATTATTGATCATGATTTGGGTAGTTGTGCTCACGTATCTTTTATTTGTGTGAGGTGTAGTCTATCACTTTTTCATATTTCATAAGTGCACACCCAATACCTTTTTGGTCACATCACTATATATCACAAATCCTTCCCTAATAGTGGGTAATATGAGAACAAGTGAAATGATTAGCCTCTTATTCAGCTCTTTAAATATTTATTTTCATTTATATATCTAGAAAAAATTGACCCACTTACAAGAAATATTGGTTAATGGGATTGAAAATCATGATAGGGTTGTCAAAAATTAATGATAGTACCCAGTTAATCGAAGGAAATTATGGATTTTCATCAATGATGTTGGTCTTGGATATCCTTCAATTGCCCCTATTTTAAGGGTCCACAGATATCCCTTTTCTGGTGATAACATGCCCTGTGAAGCTCACTTTTTCCATTTAGAATTATCATTAACTATACTTTACAAATAAATTTTCCTTTCAAAAAGTCTTTAGTGTAGAATTCAACCTTGTGTTCCTCCTTACTTTTAGACAAGATAAGAATATCTTCTATAAAAACTACCACATATTTGTTGAGGTAATCCCTAAAGACTCTATTAATCAAGTATATAATTATTTATAGAGTATTAGTGAGTCAAAATGGAATCACTATGAACTCATAGTTCCCATACCTTAAACAAAAAGTAATCTTGGGGATATCCTCATTCCTTACCTTCACTTGATAATATCCTAACCGAAGATCTACCTTAGAGAAGTAATAAGATCCAAATAGTTGATCAAAAAAGTCAAAAAATTTATGTTAGATGATACTTTTTCTTTATCAAGATCTTATTGAGCTCATGATAATCAATGTAGAGGCACATTAACCCATTCTTCTTTTTAATAAAGAGGACCGGTGGACCCCATGGTGAAGCACTTGGGAATATAAACCCTATGTACGGATTATACTATAATTGTTTTTTCAGCTCCTCAAGTTAAACAATGACCATTATATATGGAGTCTTGGATATTGAAAAATCTCCAGTTATAAGCTTGATTAAGAACTCAATCTCATAGCTAAAAGGAAAACCAAACAATTTTTCAGTAAACACATCAGAAAATTCCCTTACAATGGGAATGTCATTAAGGATGATATTTTCGTTAGTCTCAATATTTTGAGATAGATACACTTTATCACAAGGAAATAATATTCATTCTTATTATGTTGGTACCAAATAATATTTATCCTCATCCTTTCAATTTTATAGAATTAGAGGGATATTTGAAATATGGTGGGTGATTTCCTTCTCTCAGAAATTTATGATGGCTATATTTAAGGAAAGCCAATCCATACCTATAATTGCATCAAATTATGCTAAAGGAAGTATAAAAAGTTTTTTTTGGGTAATTCATCCCAAAAATTTGGACATGGGATGAGTTATATGATTGGGATGCAATAATTGACCCATTTTCATCTTCATTGATAACTTGACTTCCATGTTTTGAGGCAGTGTTTGAATAGTTCTACTAAATGTGCGTGATAAAAAAGAATATATAGAACCATAGATGATAAGTTTGAATTTCAATATTTGATTATTGTTATAATAATTTAATTCATAAAAATAAACTTAGGGTTGATAATTTTAAACTATTAAACACAAAAAAGGGAAACTATGAAAATTGAAAAAACAACTCATAAATGACATACATTCCTTGACCTGTCAATTTTTAGGTTTCAATATAATTTTTTTGTTGTTTATAAAATTTTATGGGAATTTTGTTCCCTTAATAATGGTTCATAACGAGGCTGTGAATTTACCAAATCATATCACCTGAGAGTGTCAAACTAGGTGTTAAATAAGGCCTGTTTTCATGCACTATGTGATGATTTAGTCTAGCTCAATGTTCCCTTTTCAGGGTTATTACACCAAGTACCTTTGTGCTAGAGCTACATACACTTATAGTATCCTAGTATAGATGTATTTTCTTGGAAGCCACTTAATATATAATTTACCAAAATATAGATATGTTTTACCTTATTTATACTTATCCCTAAATATTTTACTAGAGTTTTATAATCCTAATCCAAAAAATAACTAGACTTTCCTCTGATTCCAACTATGATAGCCGATATCTTTAACACACCTTCATTCACAATTTATTACATAAAGGTACACATTATACAATACCAAAAGATCATGAAACCTGGTGTATTTGGAAAATTAGTTACATAACATAACAACTTGTAATAGAAATACAATGACATTATTGAAACTTCCTTAACATGTTCTTAAAATTCCATCATTCTTCTAAAACTTCATGGGATAACCTAAGGAAATACCTAATAAAGGGGTGATATATAAATACTAGTAAGGTAATAATCAAAGAATAACATGAGTTAAATAAGTACATGTGATCAAAGGGGGATATCGAGGTAACAAAGAGGGGTGAGAATCATAATATTGAACAATGAGGCATGATATAACATGATAACATAATGACAACATAGGAATGTTCAAATAACATAAAACCTGACATAATAAACATAAATCAAGGATAACCACATAGAAAACATATCATATTGTTCTTAGTATAACCTCTCATGAACCATACATGACATATCATGAGATAAAAACATTACCCAATGCATTGAAGGGAAATATAATTCTAGGCCCACCCATCATTTTCATATCATGTACATGCACAAGTGTGCCACATAGAATATACAATATAATGATGTATTTAATAAATTTTAAGCCCAATATTAAGGAGTGAATGTTACATAAATTTAAATACCTAATCAATGAAGGATAGGTATAAATAGATTAATATCCTTGAGTGGAAATACTGCAGGATAATTTCAGTAGCATAAAAGGTGTACATTAATGTTTATAAAAGGGGTAAATGAGAGAGAAAAGGGAATATCTTTACTTTATAATCATAAGGAAAATAAGAGGTATATATAAAAACATATCCCAACTTTAAAAATTGGAAATAAAAAGGCATGACATAAATAATGTGCTTGAATATAGGAGGAGAGAATCCCATACCTTGATAGGACACTTCTAAAATCTTGAGAGGAGCTTATTAAGAGTTTAAGAGCACCTTAGGAGGGATATAGAGAGGTAAAGTCCAATTAATTTAATAATACAAGGGTTTTTAGTGAATAGTAATGGGATGTTGGGTGGGTTTATATAGAAAAAGAGAGAGGAATTCTTTATTAATTTCTAAACATAGGTTTTGGACTCTATATGATAAAATAATAAAAATCACAAAACTCATCATGATTTCCCCTTTTTTTCTTCCAAATATGAGAGATTTTTATAGTTTATAAGGATAATAATCGAACACATTAAAATAATTTCCTCGGTGATGTGAAAGTGAGTCATTTTTATAAAGAATTGATTTTAAAACCTTAAAATATAATATATGTTTTGTAGGATTCATTCAGGGTTTATAAAATAAATAAAATAACTTAAAAACATGATATTTTAAAGGAAAATATTATTTTTTGTCATGTATATCTTTTATGGAATATATTACATAACTTTTGGGTCATTATGATATCATAATACATTCTGTGTATTTATAGCGTATTTAAATTTTACTAAAAAATTTGACTGTCTCAGAAAATTATGAAAAATTCACCATTGGATAATTTTGATGTGTTAATTTAAAAAATAATTTTTATTTAATAAAAATAATTTTCTAAATATAATAATTTACACTTTTAAATAAAAAATCCCTATTTATTGAAAAATATGCATTTTTTTACAATAACAGTTTTATGACCCTTATAAAAATTACATTTGAATTCATAAAATTATGTTATCATTTAATAAAAATATATTTTTTTAAAAAATAATTTATTTCAAAAAATATTCACTTCATAAAAAAGAGTTTCTTTATTGAAACTGTATATTTCCCAAAAATACAATTTGTGTTTCATCATATGAAAATATAATTTTCATCAAACTAATTATTTAATCATTTACAACGTAATATTAAAAGGGATAAATATAATCATTTTTTATCAAAAATAAAATGTAAAAATTCACACTTTTAGGGTCTAGATACATAGCCCTTTATTACCCCAGCAAATTCCCTAATGGTAAAGTGTGCAATGGTGATATTTTCATGGGGTGGTTTAGAGAATATGGTTTGGGATGTGTTATCGATGAGCTTGAAATTATCCAATAATCGGATTCAATTTTACTTTAGTTATTGAATCTCATCTTGGTATTGTTCAAGGGTAAATCCTAGTGATGCTATCTCCCTTGTAAGCTCCAATAAACAGGCTTCATTTGGTACGATCCTATTGGTCAAGGCCATTGCTTCCTTTGTCTGTGTCAAATGGATTTTATCATAACCCATAATATACTAATATTAATGGTCACTATACAATGACTATATTATCAATGGTTATGATTCTTAATGGTGTTTAAATTTTAAGGACCATATAATGGTCTAAAATGACCAAAGTAGTGCATGTGTTTTCTATAACTTCATTTCATAATAAAGCATTTACTCACTTAGAAAAAGGAATTTCATTTATAAATGTTCAGGTCGTTACACCATGTATCATTAAATATAATATGATTATCATAAGAGGAGATATGGTTATTAGTCCTAAAATATGATTGATAGTGTTCATTGAAATCTTATTAATCATATTTGATGATTCGAACTAGATTATTAAATAGGATTTGAATCATATCCTATGATTCTATTTATATCATAAAATACAACTAGTTTATAATTTTTTTTTTCTTTAAATCCAATTTGGAATTTAATTTAATTATTTATAAATTTTTTATAAATAATGATAAAATTTATTTTGGAGATATTCATTAATTTATAAAGTGTTTATAAATTAATTAATTATAAAGAGTTTATAATTAATTAATTAAATGTTTATGAAATATTTATCAATAAATATCCTACAATATTGAATGTTATTATTAAAAATGTAAAGACCATATTTTTTGGGCCATCACTTTGCGTGGTTTTTGGTGATAAAGGTTTCAGGATGAGTTTCGAGGAAGGAGAGGAGGAGTTGGAGCTAAAAATTTTAGTTGGGAAGTAGATTGCAGTGTGGAGTCTTAGGTTATTCTATAGGTAAGCTTGCGTAAGGGTATGCTTGTGGCATAGGAATACCGTATAAGGCTGGTATGATTTTTGTGTAAGGGTGGATCCCATGACCTGTGATGTAGCCTAGGTCATCGCGACTTAGAGGAGGAGACATGATGGTTTTATGCCTCTGCTTCTTGAAAAGTGGATTCATTATAGAGATGACCTATAGTGTAGTCATGAGTAATAAAACCTTGGATGCGACATGGAGATGATCTGTGATGTAGTGATGAGTAGGAGGAGTTTGGACACGACATAGTGATAATCCTAGGCATAGAGTCCCAGAGAGGCTGGTTGTTGTGACTCTACCAATTTGGGGATAGTTTTGGTGTGGTGAATGGGTTGCATCGTAGCCCTACCTTTGGTAAATAGGATCTGACTAAGATTTATGACATGGGCTTCTAAGGGGATCTAGAATAGGTGTGATTGTGGTGTAGTTAGTGGTGCAACATTGTGATCCTTCAAAAATATACTAGATATTAATTGGAACCCCCCTTCAAAACCCATCTTTCTTGCATCAGTTCTCACAGTTCTTAGGTGACCTTGGTGCATCTTTGGGAGGTATTTCAAACCCTTTTTGGAACCTTTGATCCCTGACTTTAAGAGATTGATTATAAGAAATCTATGTTGAGTTTACCTTCTTTTACATTCTTTATTACTTCTCATTCTTCACCCAAAGAAGATTATAGTTGCGTGAATTATTAGTTTGGGGGATGTTATTGAAAGAGATTAATGGGGAGAACTATGTTTTAGGTTGATGAGGGTTTCTTGGTGAGATCTCGGTCATGTGACTATCTTCTTATTGCTTTGATCTTTTACAGTGATTCAGAAAGCCTTGATTGAGGTATGGGATTTGATCTCTCTCATTACTTTTGTGTATCTATGATATCAACATGCTTTTTTATTCCTTTGGGTGGATGGTAAAAACAAACTAAACAATATAACTAGATTAAATGAGATTTAAGGGGAAGGGTGTATTCACACGTGTTTATCAATTTTATATTATTGTCATCATTGTTCTCTTCCTTGAACTTGAATAAATATTATGATGTGTGAGTTATTGATATTATGATTTATGAACCCTTTCTAAAATTTATTGTTTGAATTCAATATCTATAAAAGGACAAACACTTAAATATGTATATGAACTAGTTGTGTGTGAATCTGATTTTTGTGTGAAAATACCCATGCTAGAGATATGAAATGTTATGAAATCCCTCTTTAAATGGGAATTATGAAATAGTTGATCTTGAAATATTTTTCTATGTATTTTTTTGTGTACTTTATATTATTCCTTTTCTTATGTAGATTTTTTTGGGGATTTGAATGGTGATGGTGATGACTCATTTGAATGTGGAATGTGTTGAGTTAGTGGGGTTACGATTGGTTTGTCATAGCATATGTTTATGAATGGTGTACAGTAGATGGTTAATGGACATTATTGTTAGGTGGTTGGGTTTTTATGTGGTGAAGTTATTGTAGTTTCTTGGTATCTATGGGATATTATTATTAATTGTGGAATGGGAATGTCATGGGATAGAATTAAAAAACTATGGGATAAAATTTAATATGTGGTAATTTATTTAATGAATTGAATATTGATGAATAGTTTAGAATAAAAGGGTTAATGGATGACATAAATATGGGGGGATGTTGAGAGTGTTTTGGAATTAAATATAGAAACTATTGAATCTATGAATAAATAAGGGAATCATGGGATGCATTGTGGCTATTTTGTGTGATGATTTGCATTTATCGATGGAAGATATTATGGGGTGATATGGTAGTATTGTGGGCTATTATGGTTTTATTTATGTTGGATCGAGATTATATCAAATATACACAAGAGGGGGGGGGGGTGAATTGTTTCTTTTCAAAAATATTCACGAGATCATGTTCTATCCTTTATCTTTAATCAAATAGATTAATGAAACTGAAATATGAAATACAGGGACACATAATATATAGTGGTTCGGGGAACATAAGGCCCCTAGTCCACTCCACCAACGCTCTACTCCACGAGCTTGGTGATTTTCACTATCTGGTCCTCATCTCAACAAACCTTTCAACAAATGAGTGCAGGTAGTTAACACCTTTACAATCTAAGGAAAAACACAGCCTTCTAGTTCAATCACAAAACCTACTCAGCTTAGAACGAGAAGCTGGTCACTCAAGATAAAAATTATTTGTTCTTTGAAAATACTCTCCCGATTGTTCTTCACAATTGCAACAGAATGTAATAAACAGTAAATGGATCGTCATCTTTAGAAAGAATGATCTTCAATAAAGAGTCGTTCTGAGTCGATCCCATTGTAGTAGATATAGAAATATAAATCATAAATTCAGCAGCAGTAGATTCACAATTGATATTCAATATAGAATAAGTGAATCTTCTATTGTGTATCTTCTTCTTTAACAAACGGAGATTTTATCGCTCTTCGTAATCAACGGAAATGTAGATCGTGATTGAATCTGTTTTTTATTCCTCTTCTAAAAGCCATACAACAGATCTTGTATTTTGATATATGTATCTTCTCTTGTATTCTTGATCAGTGTATGTAGTTCGTACTTACACACACCTTAAAAAAAGATATAACGAATACTTTTATGCAAAAATCAGATCCACAATCTTTTCCTTTTTACTCGCATAATTCAAACATTTGAATTTATAGAGTATTCGTAACTCTCCTTGTAATTCACCATGAAAATATCCTTTTAATTCAATCCTTAAACGGATCTGAAATCGTCAAAGACACGCCTTAAAATCATCTTTTAATCCAGCTTAAAATCAGCCTGATAATTCGCTTACAGATCGCTGAATAATAATATCAACTTTAAACTCTCCGACGCCAAATGTAATGTTGAGTTGTACAGTATGCATCCTCTGAACGTAATGTAGATCATAAATGTAATGTTGATGATGTATCATTCAAACATAAGGTTTTCAACGTATGATTGATCACAAATGTAGGGTTGTCCATCCATACTTTTCTATTCAACTTTCAAACGCATGATAAATGATTCATACTTTTATAAGCTTCCAGACGAAAGGTAAATGATCCATACTTTTCCAAGAAATCTAAGGTTGGTTACAAAAGTAAGGTTGATGAACCATACTTTTGAGAAACAAACGTAACGTTTAACACTTACGTACAGTTCTCCTTCCATAATTTTCTAATTTCCCAAATGTAAGGTTCTTTTCTTACGTAGGGTTATTTTTCATACTTTTCCAATAATGTATGGTTGATTAACCATAATTTTATGATAACTTGTAAAGTAAACAACAAGTTCCTTTCTTTACGCTACGTTTTCACATGTAGGGTATGAACGGTGTTTGCAGAATACTTTGAATAAAATTCCCAAACTTTTTAACACTTGTTCCACTCTGTACAAAAAAATATTGAATACTCTTCCAAAAATAAGAATATATAAAATATATAAATCCTGAAATATACTTAAATTAAAATCATTAGAAAATAATTAAGGGTATTTGTGAGCATCAAAATCATCATAAAGAGATAGAGTATTGTTCTCAACAATCTCCCCCTTTAAATAAAAACATTATGTATTGTTGAAAACAACACCTGCTCAACAATCTACCCCTTTTTGATGATCACAAAACCCATAAAATAATAAATGAAATTAATTTTCAAAATTAATTAAATATAGTTTAGAATTTTGATTAGATAAAGCAATATTTAATTTTAACAAGATTATTTAAAAAATAAATAAACATTGTGTCATATATAATCATAAAAATAAATTTCTCCCCCTTTTTCAAAAATGAAAAATAAAAGTAAAGAAAGAAAAAAAATATATCCCCTTCAATAAAAATATAAAAAAATATTTTTGTAAAAATATTTATCCAAACTTCTCCCTCTTAAAATATTTTAAATTAAAAATTTGTATTTCTCCTTCAATAAAAAGAGTTTTGTGTTTAAAGAAAACTTTTCTTCAAATTTCTCCCTAAAATAACATTAAAAAAATTAAATGAGTTAAAATAAAATGTTGTGTTTATCCAAATTTCTCCCCCTTTTATGATATAAAAAAGAATGACAAAATATGGAATATAACACATATTAATGTAGCACTAAACTTAAGTAAATGCTATATCTAACTTTTTATTAGTTAGTGAATCTGGATTACTGGCATATCTAATCAAAGACAGTAAAACAAACAAGAAAAAAAATATATAATGAATGATATTTTCATTGAAAATATTTAATAGTACAAAATTGATAAATATAGGAATCAAGGGTTGGTCAGGGTTTAGATAGGGTCTATCTTGTTTGAACTACTTCCTTGATTTCTGATAGCTGCTCCCTTAGTCTCTTCATCATTCCATCACCAAGCATAACAATAATATCCCTATTCTATTGAGTCATATGAATGTCTTCAATTAAGTTGACTCTAAAAAACTCATGTAGTATTTCTTCCTTCTCCAAACACAAAGAAAACTTCTCTGTTAACTTATCCAAGACAGATCTGATTCCTAGTTCATTTGAGGTCAACTGTTCAACTAAAGACTTTTGATTGTCTAGAAGCCCTGAAATAGGAGCACTATTACCTTGAAAATTATGCAACCTGTCATTCATATCAACTAAGACATTGGTTATTTCCTTAAATATTCTGATCAAATTAGGTGAAGTACCTAAACCACTGGCCTTATCGATCCTGATAGATTCCAACTTTGTCTCCATAAATAATTTGAGATCTGAAAAATCTGACTTCATAACCATTGTAGACTTTAATTTTTCAATCTCATTAAGCATATCCTTCTTAAAAAATTTAACTTCTTTCTTTGAAACTGTAATATTATTTAGGCTCTGGAATTTTAATTTTAATTTTTCCAATGCTCTCTTCAGAGCAGCATTCTCTTGCTCCACTCTCTGCAAATCCCTGTATATTTCTTCAACTTCATCATTTTCTGATTCAGAGGTACTTTGTTCTTGATTATCCTTTTCAGCATGAAAGTTATGTACTAACACTAGGGGTAAGGATTCAACATCTTCTTTCTCCTTATCTTCTCTAACTGGTTGGTCCACAGATTTTTTCTCTGAGTCTTTTCCAGACTCTTCCACAGAAAAATCCTCTCGAAGAACTTCTGTTTGTAAATCTGAAGGGTTTTCATCCTGTACATCAGAAATCTCTTCTTCTATTTTACTCTCTTGAATAATTTCATCTTCAGATAATTGAGGACTGGCCACAGCTACTCCAGGCACTGCCTCTTTTTCAATTTCAACTTCAGGTCCTGGTTCTGTTCTTTCAACTTCAATTATTTCAGGTTTAACTTATGTAATAGCCACATCCTGTTCTTGAGTCTCTCCTTCAGCTTCTACTTGAATTCCAGATTGAATCTGAGGTTCCTCCACTAGTTCTGACCTCTCAATAACAACTTCCATTGATTTTTCAACAACATCTTCTCTTTGTATCTCCATAAATCTTGTGTGGTTAAAACATTTGAAACTTTCTCTTCATGAGCAGTGGAATCTCTTTTTCTTTTGACTTGAAGTCCTTCTTGACTTGAAGTCCTTATTGACTTTCTTCCTCTGGAACAGTCTCAACTTCAAAACTTATTCTTCTGGAAACAGAGCTAACTCTAGATGTAGCTTGATTTTCCTTCGACTTTTCAGGCTGAGCCTAAGCTCTCTCTTTTTCTACTTCTTCATCAGTTTCTACTGGCATGATTTTTCCTTTTACTATACTCCAGAAATAACCAATTTTTCTTAAAGTACTAGCATTAAAAACATTACTGTGGTGACAACAAGTTCTAGCATCAACCAGTCTCACCATGTCTTTCTTGAACATGAGTTTTGAAATGAATCTACCAAAATGGTAGAAATTCATTCTAGCTTCAATTTGACAGTAGTAACTCAGGTACCTCACCATGTAACTAGGAAAATTAAGCCTTATATCACTCATTAATAGAAACATTATATACATGTATGGATACAATATTTTTTCCAACTCAGACATCCTCGGTACAATCCCTGTTTGCACAAATTTTACTAGAATTTTCTGATCTGGCTCCAGTTCCTTTATGAACATATTCTTTATATGAGTAGAACAAAAAATAAAAGACATGATATCTTCATACTTATGCACAGAATCTCATATACTTTTCAAATCAAAATGAAACACTCCCTCATGAGGGTAGTTCAGTATCTGACTAATTTCAACTAAAGAGATTGAAAAATCTCTATCCTCTATCTTAGCCATTATGGTGTCATAATCATCCCCCAAACTAAATTGAACAGATTTAAAGAAATATCAAAGCTCTACTTCATACAAGAATTCTGTATTCTCACTATTGAAGTTCTGTTTGAGATTCTAAAATGACAGGGCTTGTTTTAACAAGTTCTTCTGAAATAGCCATTCTAAATCAACCACCTTTCCCTGTAGGATTTTCATTCCTGCTGAGTCCTGTTTCTTGGAATTTCTAGTTTCAGCTTCATCATCTGTCTTAGTCTTTTCCATTTCTATGAAAATCTTTGAAGGTTAGGGTTTCAGAGGTTTAAAGATTAGGGTTGACAAGTAGTGGTGCAGTTTCGTGGGTTCGAAATGGTTTTGGTGGAAATGAAACGATTCAGAATTAGAAAGGTTCTGACAGCCTTGATTCCTATGTTATCAATAATCATCACATAGATTTTAAAAAAAAATACAAAATGTTCGTGACGTAAAAAAAACTTAATAAAAAAAGTTTATTCTATTTGAAAAATAAATAACAAAGTTATATTTAAATAGTAAAAAAACATAATTTAAATGAATAAAATTAAAATTTTATTTAAAATTAAATAAACCTAACTCCCCCTTAATAAAGTCAAACCTTGCGGTGGGAAGTGGTTTAGTAAAAATATCTGCTAATTGTATTTCTGTATTAACAAATTCCAAAAATATATCCTTTTTAATAACATGATCTCTTAAAAAGTGATGTCTAATATCAATATGCTTAGTCCTAGAATGATTAATAGGATTTTTTGAAATATTTATCGCACTAGTATTATCACATAAAATAGGCGTACTATTAACATTTAGTCAAAAATCCACAAGATTGTTTTTCATCCACAAAACTTGTGCACAACAATTGCCAGCAGATACATATTCTACCTCGACTATTGACAGGGCAACTGAGTGTTGTTTCTTACTTGACCATGACACTATGGATTTTCCTAAAAAGTGACAAGTACCCAAAGTGATTTTCTTATCTAATCTAAAACTGCCAAAGTCAACATCTGAATATGAAATTAAATTAAAATCAGATGTTTTAGGATAAACAAGAGATTGAAAAACAGTTCCTTTTAAATATCTAAAAATTCTTTTAACAACAGTTAAATGGGATTCTTTTGGATTTGATTGAAATCTACCACAAAGACATACTGAATACATTATATCTGGAATGTTAGCAGTAAGATATAATATACTACCAATCATACCTCTATATAACTTGTTTTCAACTGACTTTCCAGTTTCATCCAAATCAAGTTTTATATTAGCACACATAGGAGTTGTATATGTCTTTCTGTTTTCAAGTCCAAATTTCTTAAGTAAATCAGTAATGTATTTTCTTTGATTCAAAACATTTCAAAAATATTTTTGAAAAATTTGTAGTCCTAAAAAGAAATTTAATTATCCCATCATACTCATTTCAAATTATTTTTTGCATTAAGTTTGAAAACTCATGACAAAGTGTTTTATTAGTTGATCTAAAAATTACATCATCAACATAAATTTGAACCAATAAAATATTAGTTTTTACAATTTTCTTAAAAAGTGTTGGATCTTCCATTCCAATAGTAAAATCAATTTTCAATAGAAAAGATATTAATCTTTCATACCAATCTCTAGGTGATTGTTTAAGGCCATAAAGAGATTTAGTAAGTTTAAAAACAGAATTTTATTTTTGTGAATTTTCAAAACTAGGAGGTTGCTCAACATAAACTTCCTCCATTAAATAACCATTTAAAAAGGTAGACTTAACATCCATCTAAAATAATTTAAAATTCATATGTGATGCATAGGCTAAAAGGATTATAATAGATTCTAACCTAGCTACAGGTGAAAAGGTTTCATCATAGTCTATACCTTCTTCCTAATTATATCCGTTTGCTATAAGTCTTGCTTTATTTCTAGTTATTATTCCTTGTTCATCTTGTTTATTCCTAAAGACCCATTTTGTTCCTATCATTAGATAATTATGTGGTCTTTCAAATAATTCCCAGACTTATTTTCTCTTAAACTGGTTTAATTCTTCTTACATTGCTATCATCCAGCTTTCATCATCTAAAGATTCTTTTATAGTCTCAGGTTCTAGTTGGGATAGAAAGGCAGAGAATTATACAAGATTTCCTATATTTATTTTAGTTTTTATTCCAGTTTCTAAGTCACCTATTATAGTTTCTAAAGGGTGATTCTTTAGGGTTCTAGTCTGTCTAGGTAGTACACTTATAGGTTCTTTATTATCATGTTCTTCTGAACTAGACTGAATTTTATTTATATCTTTTTCAAAATCATTTTTCAAGTTCTCAAGTCTCATGTTATCATTAGTCAGATTCATCCATTTGATCTATCCTTTTCTCAAAGGGATCAGATTCATCAAATTTCACATGAACTGATTCTTCAACAATACTTGACTTCTTATTATAGACTCTATGGAGGTAGCTGAATATCCTAAGAAAATGCTTTCATCAGATTTTGGATCGAACTTACCAAGACTGTCCTTGGTGTTCAAGGTGTAAAACTTGCATCCAAAAACATTAAAGTAATTTACTTTAGGTTTTTTGTTATTACAAAGTTTATAGGGTGTATTTTTCAAAATTGGTCTAATTAAAACTCTATTCATTATATAGAAGGTTGTGCTTACAGATTCTACCCAAAAATAGGTAGGAAGAATGTATTCATTTAACATAGTCCTAGCCATTTCCTGAATAGTCCTATTTCTTCTTTCAACAATTCCATTTTGTTGAGGTATTCTTGGTGTAGAGAAAGTATGTTTAATACCCATGTTTGAGAAAAAGGAATTAAATTCCTGATTCTCAAATTATTCACCATGATCACTTAATGAAATTATACTAAAACCTTTTTAATTTTGAGTAGATTTACAAAAAATTTCAAATAAAGTAAGAGCTTTATTTTTAAATTTTAAAAAGAAAATCCATGTAAATCTAGAATAGTCGTCAACCAAAACATATACATATAATTTACCAGCCAAGCTTGCTACTCTTGAAGGCCTAAACAAATCCATATGGATAAGTTCTAGAGGTTTAGATGTAGCAATTTTGTTAATAGATTTGAAGGATGATTTGTGTTGATTTCCAAGTTGACATGCATAATAGAATCTGTCACTTTCAAATATTAGACTAGGAAAATCAGAAATTAATTATTTCTTAGATAATTTATGTAAAACATATATATTAAAATGTCCAAGTCTCCTATGCCAGATCCAAGATTCATTCACTTTAGCAGTTAAGGAATTTACTTGTTATTTACACAAGGATTTTAAATCCAGGGTGTATACATTATCAGTTCCTGGTGCTATAATTTAAGAAGTTTATTTTTAAAAACAGTACAACAGTATAACCATCATCATAGAGTTGAGATATACTTATCAGATTGTGTTTCAATCCTTGTACATAAAGTACTTTTTTTATTGAGACAACTTCTTGATCTCCAACTCTTCCAATGCCAATGATCTTACCTTTGGCATTGTCACCAAATATAACTAGTCCACCATCGTTTTGTGTCTGTGTAGAGAAATTTGATGAGTTTCCACTCATATTACTTGAGCAGCCACTATCCATATACCATATGTTCTTTTTTTCTTTTGTGACCTGCTCCCTGTAAAGGCATTTACACAATTTTCTTTGGTACCCATATTCTGTTGGGTCCAGGGGTGTTAGCCAGCAAAGATTTGGGAATCCAGACTTGCTTTGATTTTCTAATTTCAAAAGAGTAAAATAAATTATTTGTTACAAAATCTTTCTTAATACCACTTATTTGGGGTTTTCTTAAGAAACAGTTTTTGGAAATATGTCTCCTTGTTTCATAGTAATTAAAATTTAATCTTTTTGTATTTGGAAGAAAATAATTCTTGTACAACTTAGGTTTTTCACCTTTACTGCCAATTCCAAATCTTTCCTTTTTAATGACATTTTTCCAAGAATTTCATTTAAAGTATTTTATCCTTTAGTAAAAACAAGGGCTTCATTTTTATAAGTTTCCACTTCAGTTTGCAGTGTTTTTATCTTTGATTCATAATTTGTATTATTAGTGTTAATTGAGTTAAACTTTTCAGTTAACTCCTTATGTTATTTCAACATTGTATCTCTTTCATCAGAAACAACCTTATGAATGTTCTTTAAAGACTTATGCTTCTTAAATATAGAATCATATTTTTCTTCAAGCATATTGTAGTAGGCTGTAATCTTTTCATTAGAGCAACTAGATTCATAACTAGATTCAGAAGAGTAGTAAGATTGTACCTCATCTGTTTCTGCCGTAAAACACATGTTGGATTTCATATTTACTTCTTCCTTCTCTAAGTCTGATTCAGAAGTGCTACTGGATTTTTTAGATACAATCCATGTATCTTTCATTGCTTTCTTGTCTTTATGATCATAATTATTTCTTTTAAAAAATTTCTTTTTCTTGTCTTCTTTTAGCTAAGGATAGTCAGGTCTTATGTGCCCCATTTTCTTGCACTCATAACATCTGACTTCCTTGTCATCCTTTTTGAAGGATTTTTCTAAATCCCTTATTCTTTCTATAGAATTTAGTGAACTTTCTGGCTATCTGATCCAGTTCCACATTAGAATTTAATAAATCAGAATTTTCTGATTTCACTTTTACACTTTTCTTCATCTTTATATTTTTTCTCTATGATGACACTTTCAAGGCAGTGTCATCTTTCTTGATAAACACTTTATATTCATTTGCTTCATCTTACATCTCAGCTTCATACATCATTAGTGTTCCAATCAGTTATCTCACGGTTAAGTCTTTGACAGGTGTCAATTTTTTGATTGCATTAGAGATTCCATTCCATATTATAGGCAGTACTCTCAGTACTTTTAAAGCTTGATCAGCTTGTTTAATGAGATCTCCCAAGGCGGTTATGTTATTGACAATTTCTGTCAATCTTCCATTCATTTGATTAATACATTCACCTTCAAACATTCTGAATGTGTCAAATTTAAGCTTAGTAGTATCATATATCATTTGCCTGACATTTTCAGTTCCTTCATAAGTGACAACAATGGTTTTCCACATCTCATATGCTGTTGGGAATTGAAAAACTCTGTTGAATTCATCAGGTCCTAGACCACATATAATCACATTCATTGCCTTTGAGTTCATATCATATTTTTCTTCAGTAGTTGCACTCCATGTCTCAGGTTTTTTAGGTATTTCATATGAAGTAAGTATCTTAGAATATACTCTGTATCCAAGGTTTTTCAGATAGATAATCATTCGCGACTTCCAGCATCCATAGTATTCTCTATTGAAGTACGGTGCTCTAACCATAGACATTCCCTCTCTTGTATTAGTCATTTTGCTTTGTGTATAATCCTTAATCGCTTTTATCTTGTTAGAGCTTTATCAAAAGCCCAACCTCTGATACCAATTGTTGGATCGATATTATATCAAATATACACAAGAGGGGGGGGGGGGGGGGTGAATTGTGTCTTTTCAAAAATCTTCGTGAGATTGTGTTATGTATTTTATCTTTAATCATATAGATTAATGAAACATAAATATGAAATTTAGGGACACAAAATATATAGTGGTTCGGGGAATAGAATTCCCATAGTCCACTTCACCAATGCTCTACTCCACGAGCTTGGCGATTTTCACTATCTGGTCCTCATCTCAACAGACCTTTCAACAACTAAGTGCAGGCAGTTGACACCTTTACAATCTAAGGAAAAACATAGCCTTCTGGTTCAATCACATAACCTACTCAGCTTAGAACGAGAATCTGGTCACTCAAGATAAAAAGTATTTGTTCTTTGAAAATACTCTCCCGATTATTCTTCACGATTGCAACAGAATGCAATTGACGGTAAATGGATCATCTTCTTCAGAAAGAATGATCTTCAAGAAAGAGTCGTTTTGAGTCTATCCCATTACAGTAGATATAGAAATATAAATCACAACTTCAACAATAGTAGATTCTCAATTGATCTTCAATATCGAATAAGTGAATCTTCTGTCGTGTATCTTCTTCTTTAACAAACAGAGTTTTTATCGCTCTTCGTAATCAACAGAAATGTAGATCGTGATTGAATCTATTTTTTCTTTCTCTTCTAAAAGTCGTACAATAGATCTCGTATTTTGATAGATGTATATGCTCTTGTTTTCTTGATCACTGTATGTAGTTCGTACTTACACACACCTTAAAAAAAGATATAACAAATAATTCTCTGAAAAAATAAGATCCACAATCTTCACCTTTTTACTTTCATAATTCAAACATTTGAATTTACAAAGTAGTCATAAATCTCCTTGTGATTTTCCATGAAAATATCCTTTTAATTCAATCCTTAAATGGCTCTGAACTTGTCAAATATACTCCTTAAAATCAGATTCTAATCCGGCTTAAAATCAGCCTGATAATTCGCTTGCAGATCGTTGAATAATAATATCAACTTTAAACTCTCTAAAGCCAAACGTAAGGTTGAGTTGTATAGTATTCATCCTATAAATGTAAAGTAGATCATAAATGTAAGGTTGATGATGTAGCCTTAAAATGTAAGGTTGTCAACGTATGGTTGATCATAGACGTAGGGTTGGCCATCCATACTTTTCTATTCAACTTTCAAACATATGATAAATGATCCATACTTTTATAAGCTTCCAAATGAAAGGTACATGATCCATACTTTTCTAAGAAACGTAAGGTTGTTTACAAAAGTAAGGTTGATGAACCATACTTTTGAGAAACAAACGCAATGTTTAACACTTACGTACGATTCTCCTTCCATACTTTTCTAATATCCCAAATGTAGGGTTCTTTCCTGATGTAGGGTTCTTTTTCATACTTTGTCGATAATGTATGGTTGATTAACCATACTTTTCTGATAACTTGTAAAGTAAACAATGGGTTCCTTTCTTTACGACACATTTCCACACGTAGGGTATTAACAGTGTTTCCAGAATACTTTGAATAAAATTCCCAAACTCTTTAACACTTGTTCCATGCTGTACAAAAAAATATTGAATACTCTTCCAAAAATAAGAATATATAAAATATATAAATCCTGAAATATACTTAAAGTAAAATCATTAAGAAATAATTAAGGGTATTTGTGAGCATCAAAATCATCATAAAGAGATAGAGTATTGTTCTGAACAATCTCCCTCTTTAAATAAAAACATTATGTATTGTTGAAAACAACACTTGCTCAAAAATTTAATGTTAAAACTTAGGTTGGGTATTGTTTGAGACTAATATCCTTGTATTTTTATGTTATTTCTATATACACCCCACCTGAGTTATATATATTTACCAACACCCAAAGGTTTTGTGTTCCAGGTGTTTTCCTCAACATCAGGGTTTATAAGGGAGGATGGATGACTGCCTCCTCTTCCCTGGATCTCTATCACTTAAGAAGAAATGATTATTGATTAGTTTGTGGTGATGGATAATGATGATAACTTAGTTGGTGATGATGTCTAGTGATGGTGGATCATTTAGTGGCGATGACTGGTGATGATAGCTTAGTTGGTGGCATGCTTCATGAAGATGGACCAATTGGTGGGGATTCCTAGTGATGATGGATTAGTTGGTGGTGACACATAGTGATGATAGATCAATTGGTAGTGATTATTAATGAGTATGGCTCAATTGGTGGAAATCCTAATGAAGATGTCTCAGTTGGTGGGATGACTAGTGACAATGACTTAGTTAGTGGAGTTTCTTAGTGTCAATAAATTCTTAGTTTGTGGTAGTGTTTAATTTTGTTGAGACCAAGTGTTTCATTTGTTATCAATGGGTCAATGTGTGGAGTGATGATGCTTATAGAATTTTTATGGATTTATTTAATGGAATTGGATGTCATTCTTGAGAAATTCTCTAAGAAATTGTGATGATTTTTATCATGTTTTTTAATTTCAAAGACTTATTTTAATGATAACACATTGTTTTAGAACATGATGAAGAATAAGAGGAATTAAAGAATTCCATTAAATATAAATATTACTATATGAGGAGTTTTTCATGTAATATAATATTATTGTATGAGGAATTTATTAAATTGTATGAATAATATTTTATAGAATATGGGAAACCTTGAGATTTATTTTGAGAAGTACTTGGATTAATTTTAGTTATTTTGGATACCTACATAATGGTAAATTAGCATTTACATTACTTGCATAAAGGTAAGTCATATATAGAAATAACTATGTAAAGGTAAATCCAGCATGCATCAGGGTAAACTGAACTGATACTACACTGCGTAAAGGTATAAATGCTCGCATAAGGGTAAATGCTCAGTTACATAAGGGCACACCAAATTGATGCTTCAATATGTAAGGGTAGTTGAAGGTTACATAAAGGTACAAGGAAACATGTATAAGGGTAGTATTCAACCATGTAAAGGTAATTGGTATCACATAAGGGTATAGGTCTGGCTGTATAAAGGTACTAGTTTGCATAAGGGTACCTACATAAGGGTAACCAGTGAGTTCCATAGCTCATGTAAGGATAGTAAAGGCATTACATAAGAGTAACCAGTGAGTTCCTCATCTTGCATAAGGGTAGTCAAGGTGTTATGTAAAAGTACCTTATGAGTTCCACAACTTCCATAAGGGTAGTCGAGGCTGCACAAGGTTAATCCGGAGGCTGACATAAGGGTATACCCACACTTCCTCATCCTATGTAAAGGTATATTGAAAATTCCTAAGGGTCAAACTAAGTTGTTTCACAATAATCACACAATATATTGGATTAAACATATGTGTGATGAGATGCTAAATGAATAATGCATCTTCTATGATCAAATCCATCAACCTCCTGAGATCAAGGTGAGTTTTAATAACATGTTGTATTATATATTCAAGCATATTCCATGAATAAACAGAACAACCCCATCCATGAAATCACTTGTAATGGAGATAAATGAAATATAAACATGATAAATGTCTTGGAATTAATACATGATCATTCTTTTGAGTATTAATGCATGATAATGAGGCCGTGTGATGAAATGAGAAGCTATTAGTATTCAAGAATCAAGATTATATATAAAGAAATAGGTTTACCTGAATCCTTATAGAATTATAAATGAAAGGTATTAAAATAGAGAATCCTAATCTGTGTGGTCATTTTAAAAATTAAGGATGCATCGATGAGTTTAAATATTTATTTATCCATGTAAATAACAAAGGAAAACCGAAAAACTTTAGGAATTTCAAATGAACTACATGAATATACAAAATACCCATAGAATAATCATGTATTTAATATTAGGAAATGTAATACTCAATACCTTGAAGGTATTTATATTTAAAATGAATGAAAATAAATGTTTTATTCATGAACACATTTAAATAAAGGATTCAAATGAAAAAATAATGAGGGTTTTTGGAAATGAAATGAATAATATATTATCACATGTATAAAAATAGTTTTTATTATGGTTAAATGTGTGCATGCATGTTATAACTAATTTTTGAGAAAGAAACTTATGAGAGAATTTGATACAACATTGTATCAAATAGAAAGAAATAGTTTGAAGCTGAAAGACTTTGAACAAGAAACAATATATGTTCTTGAGTATTTAAATATCGAGAGAATTGGATCATTCAAGATTTGAGAAGAATTTCAAGGCCAACGAATCTACTACATATAACTGTTAAATAACTAGAAGAATTATACATTAGAAAACTTGATATAGTAGGCTCATGGAGGAAAACTTACATACAACAGGTTATTGAAGATCTTTTTAGTTGTGGATAATATTTGAATAAGTGAATAAATCTTCTAGTGGACTCTAGAAGTAGAAGACTCTAGTGGACTCTGAAGCTGGGGAGGGCGTAATGGATTTTGTGTTGTTCACTTGTGTAGGTGGGAGATTTGTGATCGCTAGTAGACACTATAGCGGGAGAACTATATACTTGGTGTCTATGGGAATGGACTTTACCTAGATTTAACCACCTATATATAGTTAAGAATCCATGTTTGGGGCTATAACTAACATGGCAAGGAGAAATCCCATAAACTGAATCTTATAAATATCATGTATTTATTTCTCTATTATTATAAATACACATGAGGTGATATTGAGATATAATATTGAGTGTATTGAGAAACTTAAAAAGTTAAAGAGGTTGTATTAAAATTGAATTTTTAAAGGGAGTGCACCACTGATTCACCCCCCACTTAGTGGCACCTAACTGGTCTTTAGACTCTACAATTTCCATCAAAGGAGGTTACATTTAATATCCATGAAGTTTTGAAGATGGAATATTGTAATAATTTTAATGAGATCATAGATATTACTTAAATAATGTTCAAAAAGGGTAAAGTGAAGATGTAAGGAAAATAAGAAGAAGTAAGTCTCTTTTCCTTTTATGAGAAGAAGAATAAGAAAAAGTTTTCCCAGAATTTATGTTCTCTAGTTGAGGTAAAATATAAAACTAATTTTATCACTAATTTAAACCCTCATATAGTGAAAGGATGTAAAATTTTATAATATCTCTTGGATATGAAAAGGAAATGTGATTCTGGTGGTGAAGTGGTAACAACATCAAGTTGATATTCCAAGGAATGCTCATGAAATGACTAATAATACCATTAGAGAATCATGTATAAAGTTTAATATTTTATGGAAAAATATTTATCCTTATACATTAAAAGATCAAAAAGAGAATAATTGACCTTGAATCTTAGCACAAAGAAAATGTGAACCAAGATAAAGGAGAAAAGTGATATGATTAAAGAACTTTCCTAACAGATTTTAAGTAAAATGGATATAGAGAATGAGTTAAAGTCTATAATCATATCTCTCAAAAACCCAACTTAAATAAATGAGACAATTAGGTATGGATGATACTTCAAATATGAAATTATTTATTACTTAGTTAAAGGAAAAATATATGAAATTAAGATACCACGAGGATAGGATGAAAACCCCTAAAGAGAATATGAAGATCCCTCCAAAATCTATCTCAACTTTTGTAGTAAAAAAGAGTAATCCAGATTTTAAATCTAGAAGTAAAGTGTTGTCCCATGCAAAAGTTTTTAATTATAGTTCCACAATTTATGAAGGCAACAAAGTGATTTTATTGTGGAAGATTTGGGCACATCAGGAGTAGATTTCTTGAAGGCAAAATGCCCAAAGATGTTATAAGAACTCCAATAGGTCCAACAAATAAATCAAATAGAGACCAAATGAGGTATGAATCTTATAGTAAATAATATATTTGTTCTAAAATCAGTTATATAGAATGGAATTTCAATTTTAGGAATTCATATAAGGGTAAAAAATCCATACAGATACACTTCACTCCTAATACTTACAAGGATATTGATTATCCAAGAAAAGTCCTATTAAGAGGGAAAATAGGTTCAATGTTTTGGAGGATGAAAGTAAGACTCAAAAAAGGATGTATCAATCACCAAAATCCAAGCACTCACAACAACTCTCTTAAAGGTGGAAAATAAAAATATGGAAGCAAAAATTATAGGTTCTTTTAGCTGTGAAGGAGGTGAAAAAAAGTATTAGACAAAAAAAATCAATTCATGGGAAGCGAATATGTGCACAATACATGAAGTCTATCAAAAAAAAAAAAGAAATTTCATACCATATTGAGATTAGAAATAATAAGAAAGAAAGTATGAGGGGAAACTCTCACCCTAAATTTTTCTTCTAAAGAAACTAGATGCTTCTTCTTATTCCCTATTATTTTATGCATTTTAAGTTAATATGTATGGAATTGAAAGAGAATTTTAAGTATATTACTTATGGAAAACATGAATAATTGGATTTTATGGAGTCTTATAACTATCATAAAATGATGAGTATATTCCCTGAGGAGTGGATTGCATGATATTTGAGGCATTCTAATCAAACTCTCATACCTGATTCTTAAATGTATTAATAATATTCATTAAGGGGTAATTCTTGGTTGATGAAAAGATGAGATAAATGGGGAGTTATTCTCTTTCACCTAAACTTTATGATGTGTTTGTTAAAGTGTGTAAACATACCAACCCTAGTGTATTAGGATCAGTGGTTACTTTATTACATTAATACTAGATACAAGCATTCACATCCTAAATTATTTATTAGTTTAATATTCTTGGAAAACTAGATAAATAATTGAATCTCACATTATATTTGAAAACTTAAAATAAAACATAATATTTTAATTTAGAACATCATTATTCCCTTTAGAATATCCCATCATATCAATCACAATACACTTCCTGGGATCATTGGGAAAGGAAAAATAATAAAGGGGTTAGATCAGATGCTTAGTAAGGGTATGTGTATAATAGAATATAAATCAATATAAATAAAAAATGAATAATATGGCTGAGATAAAAAATAATAAAATATTTCATATAAATAATACCATAAAATAGGGGACTAAATCCATGGATAAAATAAAAACATAAATAATCATATAGATAATAACAACTAGTTTTCATAATGATTTAATGCATAATGTTGGTCATTATAATCTTATCACAAAGGTGTCATGCTAAGAAAACATACATAAATAGGTATGGCATATGCCAAATACCAAAACTAGTTTGTCTCATGAGACTTACTAATGCATATAAGGGCTATATCAGGACCCACTCATCACTTACTAAGTCCAATGTATTCATCATATGAAAGGGTTAAAACATAATCAACATAAACATTCATATTGAATAACTAGCATACAAAATGTTAATAATTCCCCCAATCAATAAACAAAATAACAATTAAACCAATGTAATATAGTAAATGGTATCAAAAGAGTACATCCCCAGTAAATAATAATATTCAACAAATAATATTTACATAAATGAATATACTTTAAAAATATCAATAGAATATTTCTTAAGTAAAATACCCTTTTCATAGTATTCACCAAAGAATATTGACATAAATGAATATACATTTTTAAAATATAAAAATTTAAAAAATATTAATTAAAAAATTTTATTTTAAAGGAAACTTTAAAACTTTTAAATGAATCTTAAAATCATTTTGAATTCATGATGGTGAGAAATTCCGTTCATGTCATGTACGTAAAAACAAAGATTCCTTTCATATTTTTGGTAAAAAAGTCAAAAAGTACCTCATTTGGAAAAAAGATTCCCTATAAACCATTTTATAAAAATTAAAACATGGGTAAAAATTAATTAAATAAATCATTTGATAATTTTAAAAACATTATTTAAAACATTTTAATGAAAATATGTATATGGAAGAAAAATATTCCCGACCGAGTAGACAAACAAAGTCGGTTTTATTTAAAAAAAATTAGTTTAGTATCTTGAATAAATAAAGAGATGAAAGTGATAGAAAAAGTTAAAATTTAAAGAAATAAACACATGAGAATAAATTAAATTGGATTTAAGATATAAATATTAAATAATTCACCCAGTAGAGAGTTAAACCTAAACAATCCTGAATAATGATGATATTGTGAAATAAAACCTTACCTCAGGTATGAATTGATTTGTAAGTGATTTTGGCCTCATGTATAATAAATATATATTTATTATAAATATATTAAAAACCCATACTCATATATATCATACCATATATGATTTATTTATATCACTTTATCACCCATTTATTAACAATTCTTTTTTAAAATCACTATTTTGGGTGATAACTACTTTGTTTTTCATGTATGTTTTGTTTCGGTAGTTTTGATACTTTTAATTTTATAGTTGTTTAATTATAAATAGAATTTTAATCATGATATAAATATAATATATATTTATTATGTACATATTTATAGTCATCTATAAAAGTTATGGATAGAAGAAATGGATTACACCGTTCATGGAGATGGTAGGTCATACGTACGCATGAACGTTGTTTTTATTTTTCGATGGATGAAACAAAATAAAATTAAATAAAAATTATCATTTAAATATTAATTATTATATCATATATATCATATATTTTTATTAAATATTTCCTCATTACTATCCAAGTAAAATGGAAATGAAAAACAATTAACATTGCTTCTTGGAGGTGGCAGTCCAAATGTACGCATGAGCAACGTTATCATTTTCCAATGGTTTGGAAGGTAATAAGGTAGATATGATATTATCATTACAAAATAATATTTATTTCATAAATATAATATATAAAATTTAAATCCATCATAGTATCCATCCATAAAATATGGTGATGAAAAATAGATTGTATTGCTAAATGGAGACAGTAACTTGTATGTATGCCCGAGTGATAATTTCAAATCCATTTGATGAAAAAGATGGTTTATAATGATGATTTAATAATCATAATAACATTTAACTATATTAAGGACAATTAATTTATTATTTTATATATAATATAATATATTTATATGCGGTAAAAGAATAATTAAAAATAAAGTGGTCGGTTAGGGTGATTACCTCTTCTTTGAAAAAATTCCTTTAGATCTTCTCTTAAGGATCTTAGGATTGGTATTTTTGGAATAAAAGAACATATAGAGTGTGTATAGAGAATTTTTGAAGATAATATTTCATTTTTGTGTCAATATATAAGGCTTAAAGTGGTGTAAAGATGATAAAGGAGGGGTGCCCTTTTATAATTGAGGGGAGTAGTACTCTTGAAATTTCTTAAAAGATTAAAAATATAATAGTCATTATCTAAAAAATTCCTCCAAAAGAATAGGGATTTTAATATAATATAGGTATGAGTTTAAATCACATCAAGCAATAAAATTATGATAGGTTTAAGTGGTTTTTTAAATCTTATCTTTTGGTTGAACCCCTTAGTTAACCTATTTTAAACTTGACCATATTGACATCTTTTTCACACTTAAAGGGTTATAATTTTACAGATAATGGGAAAATTGACTCATAAATGTCCAAGGGATTAAATTTTAATCCATATCTTATATGAATTTTCCTCTTTAATTTTTTATGATTTTTAAATAATTTAATAAAATTATATTTTGATAAAATATCATCAATCTCAATTTTGACACTAATCATTTAATTTGACTTAAAATACATAAATACAAAGTTGGAATTAAAATACAATACTTTAAAATAATAATAATATTTCATATTAATATATTTAATTTTTGGAACACTATAAATCATTAAAATTATATTACATTTAATATTTTTAAAATCATTTATTTTATTTTTATATTTATTGAAGAAATATTGTATCGATGTTGAAAATTAATTTAAGGTAATTATATAATTACTAAAAAATATAAATAAAAGTTCATCATGAAAATAATTTCATTATTCTAAAAATATAAATTTATATTCTTTCAGAAATTTATTTTGTACCTATGTGGACACATAAAAGTTATTTAAAAGTAAGAGAGTGACATTTTGTATTTTTATTTTATTTAAATATTATATCAGTCATTTTTTAGGAAAAGTGTCCCTTAAATAATTAAATTTCTAGAATAATGTGATAAGGTTTTAATTCACTTCATAAAATAATAATTAAGATGAAAAATGGTGAGCTTAACCTTTATTTTTAACCTAGTTTAACCTGATTTATCCTTTATTGAGATGATAAATTTTACTAAGGGAACTATTCATATTGATTAAAAATAAGAGTCCTATTTAAAAAATTTGAACATACTAATTTAAAATATGGAATCCATTTTTAAAGATTAAATTTATATAATTGGTAGTAATTAATTTAAAATTAAACACAAAACACAAAGAAAAACATTTTTTCAAAAAAACGCCTTTTTATGTATAAATATGTTTTTATACCAAATTCAACCATGGAATTTATTACAATGAACTTAATTAGATTATTAATAATATAAGAGAATAAATTTATGTTTGAGATAATTTTAAAACAAAATTGAACTTTGTAAATGCTTGAAATAAAAATACAATTTTCAATAAAAATTTGTATTTTCACTATTCACTTGAAAATTAATCCTTTTAGAAAAATCTAAAAATTTCACCCTATGATATTTTTGATATTATGATTAAAAAAATGATATTATTTTTTATAAAATAAAATTTATATAAGTTCTATAAATTAATTATAATATTTTCTCACAAAAATCAATAAAAACCATTTTTAAAGAAAACATATTTCTAAAGCATAAAATAACTTTACTAAAAACTGAGTACTTATTTTCTAATAATTAATCAATTAATTTGTATTGATTAGGACATTTATATATATTTAATAATTTTTTAATATTATCACCGCCCACTGATTCAATGGCTAGGCAATAACTACTACATTAAATAATAACATTTTAATAGTACATCACGATTTGCTTAAACTTGATGTTGCATATCATGTACACTATTAAACATAGTATTATTTTAAAATTTTGAGATATTATATTCTAACCCATTAAATAAAAAATTCCCTCACAATTTTATCTCACTTATGAAAGGTTTAAACTTTTTTTAAAACCCACATCGTACAGAGGGATAATAAAAATTCTTTTAAAAAGGAAAAGTGAGAAATGTAAAGGTTACCTAAAATATCATGTATTAAGGTTATCGATAGGGATAATATTATTGGTAATTTAAAATATAGAAATAGAAGAGAAAAATAAAATCCAATTACTAATGGATAATGATATAGAATATGGTTAGGATAATGTTAACGACCATAAAACCCTAAATCACTGTAGGGTGAAGAGACCATCAATTCATCGAAAATGAAGGTAAATAGATAACATTTTATCTCAATATTCTTTTCATAAGGTTGAGGGATTATTTTAATATCATGATAAAGTAATCAATAAAATATAATTACTTTATTTATTTCAATTTTATAATCCTAATTACATCCTTTGGTTGTACATTGATCAATTTACACTTCCTCTATTACTATAAGAAATGAATATTCAAGATGAATTTGTTCATGCCTGTATAACTAAAATTAAAATTTATTGAATCATAATATCCATAAAATAATGAAAATTCATTCCTCCCATCTCTATATATTTTTTAAAACCAAAATGGCTAGCACAAGTCATCTAATATTTCATTAATATCTAAAACCTCAATAATAGCACCCAAAGTTCAACTTAATCCATTACATAAATGGTTAACCTTAAGACCCTTCCAAAATATATTTGAAAAAAATCAAAAATCAAAAAATTTAAATAGAGGGTCACTAAATCAACTTAACATAAATCCTCCAAATAACATAAAGTATCTCTTAATTATAATATACCAAATATGTGAATACCTTGATCACATATTCTCCTAAAACATGGTAATAACATGAATTAGCATAAAACCTCAATGAAAACATATATGCTTCCAAAAATTAAATATTTCCTCATTCATTAAATAAAATCAATGATTAAAAAATATATTCTATAAATCTAATTTTTTTAACTCCATCAAAGATAACATAAACCACTTTATTATAAAATCACTAACCATTTTCAAGGTCACCAATACTATCCCATTTACCTTTTCAATTTCAATCTTCTCTTTATCCCAAATAAATATTATAAACTCAAAATTTAAAACATATTAAGGGTTATATTTACCCTATTCATGTATTATCTAAAAATATCACCTTACCACTAAACCACTTTTCTTGGTTATTAGTACCATTCAATACATGATTTCAAATCCTTACAGAAAACTATTGTAGTACAATCCTTATACATTTCATGATTATTATAACCATAATATCATTGATAAAATACTTCTACAACATAATTATTAAATCCAAATAAACAATAACTTTAATCACTCTACTTTTACTATAGTAATAACATAAGCTAGACCTTGACCCCTTAGCTTTTTTAGGTATATTCCTTTGATGATTTGGGAATTCATTGGTATAGTTATCCATCTCCTTATAGTTGAAATACTAAACATTAAAGGTTTATTTATTACCCTTACATTCACACAACTAATGAAATTTTCTCCACACTTGAAGAAAAATCTCTTTTCCACAAAGCAAGTACCATGGAGAGACCTAAACCTTTTGGGAGAGATATTCATGGTCTACATAAACCACAATATCTTGAAGTACATATTTTCATAACCAGACTTGAACCTTTGATAGAGGAGCTGGGTCAAGTGTCTTTATTATTTCAAATTCGAGTCATCATACACTCTGAGAAATTGAAATGTTGTTACTGATGACTTAAGTAGTAAGTCTCATACTAAGGTAATGTAGGAATCTTGTGATGAGTGGTGGTTGATGGAGCTCTTTGTGGATATGAATTTTGATGTTTAGGAGTCTTAGGGGTGAGTGAGTCTGACATCAAAATCTATTGTACTCATGATTCTAGACTAGATCAAGATAAGAAAATTATCTGATTTTTAGATTTTATCCTTGAGGTATAACATATATGGAAGGGATCCACCATTAGGTTAGTATCTAGGAAGTAATGTAGTTATTTATTTCCATGTCCCTATCCGGGTTCCTATGAGCATGTGTGATGATATGATGAGGTAATTGTATGATTTTAATTCGGAGGTACATCCAAGTTTAATAAAGATGTATCATGATCTCTATAGGAAGTACCAGTGGCTAGGTATGAAGAAAAAGATAGTGAGTTTTATGTTGTGATTATTTACCTGTCAGTAGGTAAAAGCTGAGCATTAGTTGCCTGATGGGTTACTACATCCTTTACCCATTTCAAAATGAAAGTGGGATGATATCACTATGAACTTTGTGGTAGGTTTACACAAGAAACCATGAAAAAAATGATATCATGTGGGTGATCATGGATCAACTAATGAAGGTATCCCACTACTTGCCTATCAAGAATACCTTCATCACCGATGATTTGGGTAATATCTACATATAGGAGATAGTTTGATTTCATGGTGTTATGTGTAGTATCAATTCTGATTGAGATATTTTTTTTTACATCATAGTTTTATCAGGGCCTTAATAAGGCATTGTGATCTTAGGTTCATCTGATAACAACCTACCATCCTCAGACTGATGACCAATTTGAGTGGACGATTTAGATTTTGGAGGACATGTTGTGAACCTATGTTTTAGAATTTGATGGTTCTTGGGGGAAACATCTTGCACTCATGGAGTTCACTGACAATAAATATTATAAGAATTAATCCAAATGGATCTTTTGAGGCTTTATATGGAAGGTCGTGTCATTCTACTTTTTGCTGGTTAGAGGAGGGCGAGTTATAACTCGTCAGAACTAGTATCATGTAGGAGATATCTAAGCAGGTTTAGTTGATTAGAAAGTTATTAGAAACTGCATAGAGTAGGCATGAATCATATGAATACCATCAGATTCAACATTTAGATTTCTAGGTTAATCATATGGTTTTTATTTGGGTGTTAATTAAGTTAGGGCAACACTATATTCAGAAGTAGTGAAATATAACACCCAAGTTTGTATGTATATTTGATATAGTGGAGAGATTCAGTCTAGAAGCATAACAATTAGCACTCTCATAGTGCTATAATACCATGAATGAAATGTTTCATGTGTCACACCTTCAAATATATCACCCAGATTCTTCTCACATGATAGATATTGATGATGTTGAGCTTGATGATGATGCATATTTTGTGGAGCATGTAATACATATATTGGACCATAATGAAAATAATCTATGAGGAAATACTCTTCCCTTAGTGCGAGTGTAGTGGCGGGGTGGGAATGTTCAGGAGGAGACCTAGGAGAGGGAGTTAGATATGTGAGTGTAGTGGCCCAACTTGTTCACCAATACCTCACAGTGATGTATGGGTGTATAACTTAGGGACGATTTGTTATATGATGGGAAGGTTGTAAGACCATGCCCTTATCCTGGTGAATATATTTCTTTAAGTTTTGTTCAACTCTTTAAATTTTTATAGATGAGTATATTTACTAGCTTAAAATGGTGTTTCATAGGTGTTTAGAGTCTCAAAGGAGGCGGACTAGTGAAGGATAGAAGTGGCATGTATCAATGGAGAAGTTGTAGTGCCATCAGATAGATGGTGCAATCCATTGACCAATCGGTGGACTAGAAAGTAGCTTAGAAAAGCTACAGGAGGCCTATCGGCAAGCCTGTGAGTCTAACCAACCATCCGGTGGTGTAACACCATGAGATTTTGTGAAATTATTTTTTTCAAATAGATTTGATCTTTTCCATATTTTGTGTAACATAAAAAATAATTTTATATTACATTAAAAGTAACACTAAGTTTAGCTTGTGTTACATGAAACCATAAGTTTTTCTTGTGTTACACATAATACTGAGTTTAGCTTTCATTATACACAACACCAAGTTTCAATGAAACATGTTATACAATTAAAATATTATTATTTAATATGATAGTTATCAACTATCTACTTGAATAAAGGGTATTAATAAGATTAAATAAATTATGAAAATATGGTTCATACACACACAAACATAATGAATTTTTTGGTGAATAATTAATTATAATTGAAAATAAAACTGTTTTTAAAATAAACAGAAATCGTTCTCTAGAAAACTATTTTTATGAACATAAGTGTGTTTTATTTCAATAAATTAACCAAATCACTATTGGTTAATGATTTTAATGAAATTTATATATTATATATATTAAAACAAATGTTTAAAATTCATATTATGTGTTTTATATACAAGAAATAAGAATAAATTCAATTTTACGCTTAAAAAAAATATTTTTTTTCTTCTAAAAAGCGGGTTTGTCACCTTTTTATGGCATGATTATTTTGAAACAAACTTTTAAAAATTTTAGAAAATTAATTTTATAAAATAAAAAATAATTTTTGAAATTGGAATATCAAAATTATATTAGTATGATTTTTTGGGTTTTTTTGAAATGTTTCATTTTTTTATGAATAGTGAAAAATACTAAATTTTAATTGAAAGCTGTCTTTTAGCCTAAATTATTTACAAATTTAAACTATATTTTAAATTGGATTAAAAGTATAATTAGATCAATTATATATATATTAATCCAATTTATGTTATTGTAATTAATTTCATATTGAAATTGGATATAAAAACTTTGTAAACTTTTGAATATTTTCACTTTAAAAACCTATTTTCTCGACGTGTCTGCTGGATTAATTTTGAATTAAATTATACTAATTTTGTAATTTTAATATATAAAAATAGATTAAATATTTGGAATAATCATAATTTATATTATATATAAGTTCTAATTAATTTTTTTACTAAAATTATTATTGAAAAAAGTTAAAATTAATTACGACGATTAAGGTTAAAATTGGGTTTTTCTCATTACATGCGTTTGTATTAAAATTAATTTTATGCGCACATAAGATTTTTATTTAATAAATTGGATTTAATATTTATAATAATTGGGTATAAATTATATAATAAAACTCATTTTAATTTTATTATTAATGGATAAATAAATAAGGTAAATAAAAAGATACAAGTTATCGTGGTAGAAACTAAAAGGGTAAAATTGAGTAAACTTAAAACTAAAGAATAACATGAATAAAATGTGTTTATTTTTGTGTTTTAGAGGTTTTTATTGTCCAAATAAACCATAACCTCTGTTATTATTCAATTTTTGTGGCACATGAGATAAGGGAGACCTCCCGATAGTGAATAATTTTGGGTATTTACAAAAATGCCACTCATCCTCAATTATAAAAGGGCACTCACTCCCCTCACTTATCACACATTTAAAGACCTTTATCTTGAAAAAAAACTACCCAAATAACTTTAAAAATTCCCTAAACTAATAATATAAGCCTTATTTTGGGAATAAATTTATCCTAGAAAGTATTTTAGTTTAAACATATAGAGGATACCCGGAGAATAGGTAACATTCATCAACGAGCGTCTTGTTTTATTTCTTCCTCCACCTCCTTAAATTTTTATTATATAATTATTATATAATAAACTAAATATATTACATATAATAATATTTTTTTATGTTAATTTTATGACCTACAACCATCTCCACTTCTATCAAATGGGTTACGAAATCATCGTTCATGCGTACAGTGGACTACCGCCTCGTGAACCAATGCCGTTCAATTTTCTATTACCACCTATAATTGTTGAAAATAATGATGTATTTATAGTTTATATATGATATTTATGATTTTATTATTATTATGGTATTTATTATATTACACATACCTTCATACTTTGCATTTTGTGGGAATACGATAACATCATTCGTGTGTACGACGAACTATCGCCTCGTGAAGTGATGTGATTCGTTCACACTTTACATAGAAGGTATTAAGGATGGTTTAATAAAAAAATGTGATATATATTAAATAAAAATTATTCTATAATGATAATATATATCACTTGCTTTTATTTCTTTCAATCTGATAAGAAAATGGAAATAATATTCATGCGTACCTACATCCTACCGTCTCTATGAATGGTGTATTTCATTTCCTATCACTAAATTTCATGGGTTTCTATAAATAAATATATAAATAATATATATGATATTTATATCAAGGTTTAAATTCTAGAGATTAAGAAATCATGATCAAATTAATAGGACCAAAAATAATTAGTCAAAACATATACAAAAAACAAAGCGATTATTACCTGAAATGTAACTTTAACAAGAAATTGTTAATAAATGGGTAATAAATGGTCATAAGAAAATAATAGATAGTATGATATATATATATGGTTTTTTAATAGATTTATAATAAACTTATTTTTATTATATAGTAAGTTTCAATAGGTATGAAAAAAGTCAAGACTTATGGTAAAGGATTTTCATCTCCCTTTTTACTTCTGTGAAAGACATGCTATATTCACCACCTATTTATTTTATGCAGGGTATATACTTATAATGAATGTATTTTATGATTATTATACTTAAAATTATGGGAATATATATATATATATATTTTATGATCTCTCTTTCTTGGGGTTTAAGGTTCAAAATTTATCAAAGCGTTAAGGGATTTCAGTCTCGATTTTCCTTATTTGAGATGTAAATTATGTTATGCACATATATTATTTAATGAGGTGTATATAAAACCCATTTTAAATGTAATATCCTTAATTTATTCAACCAAATAATATTTTTATCATAATTTTATGTTATTCCTTCATGGGGATTATGAATCAATATTACCAATGTGGTAAGAGTTTTATGTTACAATCTCACAGTTTATCAGGATTGTTTACGATTAAGCCTCCATTGTTGAAATATTATGATATACTTATCAATAATACTAATTAATTTTAATATCATTTGGTTATTCATGATATCTTCAAGTAATTTTACCATTTTCCCACTCTTTGGTACTTAAAATTATTAAGAAAATGTTTTTAAGAAAATATGACTTTATTTCTCTCTTCAATCAAAAATCTATTTTCATCAAAAATAATGTTTTCTAAAAATGTTTTAAATTTTTTTAATACTCTCTTATTATTTTTAAAATATAAATTTATGCATGTTTTACTTTTTTGAAAGGAATATTCATGTCATTTTCCAAAAAAATTCCATTTGGATTTTACTGAAAACGTGAAAGGAATATTCCTTTTAACATGTACAATAGGAAAATAATTTTACAAAATCCTAACCAATAATTGTTTTGAATATTCCTTTATAATTTTTCATTATTATTTTAAAATAAAAAGTTTTTCGAAATGTTTTATGTTTTAAAAAGCATTTTCAAAGCAGAAAGGATATTCTCCTCAAGAAATGTTTTAAATGATCTTTAAAAATAATTTTTTATCTAAGATAACATCCTTTGGAATTATCTATGCATTACTCAGGATATGATCAAAGGATACCATTCATATTATTTATCTAAATTGTGTATTTTTTGATTTCATGATGTTTATGAAACCCGTTTATCTTCCAAAGATTATACCATGAGGAAATGCTTATGAAACCTAATTCACAAGTTATTCTATGATGAAATGATTATGAAACCTATATATTTTCCATAGTTTATGATATTATGAAATGTTTATGATACCCATTTCATTTCATGGGTTATGATATTGTTTTTTTGGGTCTTTTGAGGTGTGTATGGGATCCATCTGATGGTTTGATTGTGGGGGATTTGTGTTGTGCACAATCATGAACATAATATTACCATTTTAACTCTTATATGAAACTCACAATGGTTACCTCATCTATAACTAGGTACATAATTGGTTTTAAAGGTAGGTGATTTCTTGGATTTTCTGGCCCAATGACTATTGGGGACTCGTATTGGTTGAGAGGATGGGAGGTTAGGCTCATCGCACCCTTTTGGAGGGAATTATTGCCTACTTCAAGACTCTCTTATATATTTAAGATATATTTGTGAATCTCTTCCTAATTCCAATATGGGACTGGTTGCCTTAAGAAACTAATCATGGGTTAATTCTCTTTCATAGGTAAAAGTCTGAGGTCTATTTAGCGAATCCATCTGTATGTATCCAAGGTTCTCTATTGTTATCCTGTAATGGGTGGTTTCTTATGTGTTGATGTCATATAACCAACTTCTTAGAAATGTGTTACCATGAAATGAGGAAATTAATATTCGGAGGAGGGTATTGAGCCATTATGATGCGTCTTATGTATCCTTGTTATTGTAGGAATCAAAACCCACATAACTCGTTGGACCCGTGCAATTTAACATCATGTGAAAAGAACTTATATAGATGATTTGGGACACCAAGTATTCATGCTCAGATCCTAGAGGGACGTCCTACATATCCTAAGTATAACGAGAATTAGAGTTGTCTTAGTTCATTTGTTTGGGGATTATATACTGAGGTTATCCCTATTATTGTAGAGACTCATGGTGTAGATGATGATTATTGAAATTACCTAAGCTCATGTGAGATATGGTCGATGTGAGAAACAAAGGATAGAAAATGATCATCTTCATTACTCATGATATGGTAATTATATACTTGGATAACCCTAAGATAATTTATTATGGAACTCGGTCCTCAGGGATATGTCCTAAGTATCCTCGTTATGGCTGGAATTAGAGTCATTGTAGTTCAGTTTATTTCTCAGTCCACTAATGAATGAGGTAGAGTAATTATCTCATAGGAATTATTGGACCCTAATGGTTGGAAATGAAATTTTCATAAGGATTTCATCAAAATAGATGTTTATTTGAGCTCAGACCTTAGGAAGGAGTCCTACGTATCCTAATTATTGATGGAATTAGAGTTCTCATAGTTCGATCACACCCTTGGTATTTTCCCCAAGTTATATTCCCTTATGTTGAGGCAAATGTTTTATGCTAATTGTTGGGGATTTACATACATAAGTTGGCCTGGTTCGTGGAGACTCACAATGTGAATTATATGATTATTGAAACTCCCTAATATCACACGATCTATGCTCAATGTGAGAAACAAGGGATAAAAAATGATCAATATCATCACCTATAGAGTGAGGTACTTACCTATTGTGACAACCCTCTAGATCTAGAACCTTGGATATGTGGCCTACATATCCTAAATATGGTAGGAATCATAGTTCTTATAGTTCCTTTAGTCAGGGATTACACTTTGAGGTTGCCCTAGTTTTTTAGGAAATATCATGTTATGTCGTTGGATGGGGCTTACACTTTGAGATTTCCCTAGATGATCACTATGGAACTCGAACCTTAAATAAGTGGCCTATGTATCTTGAATATAGTAGGAATTAAATTCATCATAGTTCCTTAAGTCAGGGAATACACTTTGAGGTTTCCCTTGTCTTGATTGCCTTCATGATATGCACTGATTGTCCACACTGATTGTCCACTTATCTTGATATATATGAGGGTATGGAACCTACCATCGAGACAAGCCTATGCATGCACGAGATAGCCTAGCCTAACATCCATGCAAAGGTGGAGAGCTGATTTCACGATGAAGATGTTTTGGAGGAACAGTTCCAAGTAGTTAGTCTGGGTTGTATGTAATGTTTTAATCCTACGAGCAATGAATTTATCTAAGGCCTATGGGCCATATAATACTTACACCTACATTCCTTGTAAGGGTTCCACCTCAACCCTTGAAATTTGGATTATCAAAATCAATAAAAATATGAAGGCCTTCGGGCCATTGGATGAGAGTATCTTCCTAGAATATTTGAAGACAACTAAATGATCCAGTTAGTATTTCTAAAGGACTTTGCATAACCTGGGTAGCATATCCAAAGGTTTTCGCATGATCAAATATGACTTTTCCAAAGGATATCATAAGATTTAGGTGGTCTATCTTGAAAGCCATTACTTGATCCAAATGACTTTTCTAGAGGGTGTATCATGATCCACTTTACTTTACATGGTGTCATTTTCAAGAGTGGGCTTGACACATATGGAGGGTGTCACAAGAGTTAATACGACATGTCTCGAAGTGTGTTTCATGTCTTGGATAACATCCCTAGAGGGCATCGTAGGACCTGAACATCATGTCTAGAGGGTGTCTCTAGTCTTGGATGACTTACCTAGAGGGGGTTGTGAGAGATTAGTTGACATGTGTAGATTCCACTATGAGACTCAGATGACATGAATGGGTGACATTATATGAGTCAGGCGATATATTTGAAGGAAGTCACAAGGATTGGGTGACGAGCCCAAGGATGTCTTGTGATACTAAAGTGGTGTACCCAAGGAGAACCATGTGACTTACTATGACATGTCCTGGAGGATTTAACATGACCAAAATAGCATGCTGAAGGAGCATCGTGAGATTTGGACAACATTTCCTGGTACTATCGCGTGTCTTGGATGGTTTACATGAAGAAAATGAGAGTCATAAAACATGTTTTTTACTTAAGTCTTCCAACTTTAATATTTTTTTTCTAGACCTTGTATCACGAATGCATTAGATTTATTTAGTATCAGTTTATTTTGAGTCTCGCGTGATCTGAAAAATGTGTGGTATGTTCGTAAAACATATTTCCAAAAGTCCTTTGTGTGATCTATGAATGATCACATGAAGTGCTTTATACATGACATATGATTACGCAGTTTGCTGATATATTTCCTGATGGAGGACTTGCTAGTTGTGAGATCATCTGCTCTGATAAATCCACTATGATTCTTGGGTGTGCTGATGAACCAGGATGAAAAAAAAGACAACCCTACATTTGATAGTCTATATTTCCCTTTTTTTCATGCTAGGGTGGGTAATTTATAGGCCTCACCACTCAGGTTGTTCTTTGGTTTTCACAGTGTATCTGGCATAGATCTAGGATGGATTCAGCTAAGGGGTCTAGCACTACATGTCTTCTTGAACCTTTTTCATGGATTGCTATGAGGGAGTCACTTGATTTTCCATGACTGTGAGTCCTTCTCATCAATTCCTCCATTACTATATTATAATCAATTAATGGGGACTTTTTATGTCAAGCATATATACCAAAGGAATTCTATATTGTCATATTGACACATCCAAGGGACTTTGTGAGATCAAAGTTCTAATTGAAATGCATCCATAATATGCTTGATCCCTTTCTTGGGACATTTCACGAGGCAAGGGTGGCTTGTATGGGGGTTTCCATGATATCTGGGCAGCTTTTCCAAGAGTTTTGTGGGACCGTGTTATAGAATTCCTTAGCACATCAAAAATATATTATGACCATGAGAGCTCCATCCTCATCCTTTTTTATTCCCTTTGTTGTATTTGAAAAAGTCAGGGATTATTCAAAGTTGCATAAGTGGCATTGAGAAAAATTTCTCTATTTTTTGTGATGCTTCACGTGACTAATAAAGGTCATATGGGAGTGTGGGAGCATTTCATGGACAAACACATCTATTTTTCCTTAGGGATCCAAAGGGGGAGTTCAAGGTCACTTGAATATACCCAAGGCCTTTTTCACAATGGGGATGACATGACATAGGTGTCTTGTGGTGTCTTGTGAATCGCCAGGGGCACGTTTCATTATGTTCAATGACTACGAGAGGCTTCTGCCTCCTCCCCTTTATTTCCCCTATTTTTATTCCAAAAAGGCTTGGGGGGTATTATGAGTTTGTTTGGATGTTGTCATGGGTTATTACCCTTACCATTGGTGATACACCACATGATCCTTGTGTCCCTAAGAACCCTATTCCATTTGGAAAATTTTCCTCCTTATTTTCAAATTATTTTCAGGTTGGATTGTCAGGTTCTTACTGCTGACAACCTGTATGGCCTAGGGGATCTTATCTAACTGCCACCACATGACCACTAGTTGTTTGGAGAACCTTTTCAAGAGTAGGAGGTATTGTTCAAAGGGGTTCCATGGGATTCATTGCAGGTTATGTGCTGTGTGTGGAGTCTTCGCGTGACCTTATAATGGTCACGCATTTGCGAGTCCTTTGAAGGCTCATGCGATCCGCAGGTCTCATCCACCTTATTCGTTTTTTCCTCTATGGGGAAAATAATACCCATATTTAGGTATTTATTCCTTTGTAAATTTGGTGATGCTAATTTGGCGGGTGTTAACAGATATGATGAATATTTATGATATCATGGAACACATAAATATGGTTTTCATTATGTGATGGGTGAGACCTATATCTCCCTTAGTGGATTGGGTAAATATTTATATCTCGTGATATAGACATGACTGAAACAGGGAGTGAAAATGGTTCAGTAATATAGGGCGAGAATGGGTAGTGAACTCAATTTAGTAAGACATTGCTAGAATGGGTAGGGAACCTGGTTCAGTAAGACAGGGTTGGAATGGGGAGTGAACCTGGTTCAGTAATAGAATTTTCTACTATGATGGTATTGGCAGTGATCCTTGACTAATGTTGAAATGATTTTATATACTTATGTGTATACCACAAATCCATGTCTTATGCCAATATTATTCTCTCATGGCTCATGTTCTTTTATTATCTTATGATTCATGTCTTATGAACTACAAATATTTATTCCATGATTTAAGATTATGATCTTTGATATGAAGGGTATTGTTTTCAAATGTTATGCTCATGTTATCATGCCCTTCTTATCATTTTATGCTTAGATATATCCCTTTTTACCCTTAATGACAATTTGATCTCAACCTTTATTATATTTATTTTCCCCAAGTTATGAAAATATGTATTATTTATGATATGTCTAAGAAGATTATTTATCATAAAGATCATAGTAAGGGATGATGTAGTTCACCTATGAACCTGTTTTTTATGTTTCAAAGTTTATAAATGCACTAAACTATTATGATCCTCAAGAATGTGTTTGTATAATGTAATGAATATTCATAAAAAATGATGCAATATCTATGTATGATAAGCCCGGGTCAGTATAGTTGGTATCAAAGGAAATGTTTAGCTAACCTTTGAAAACTTGGATGAGAAAACTTTGGTGAGATACCTAGGGATATTTTTAAGAAAATTTATAGGGATATATATAAGGATAAGTATAAGGATGAGTCAAAGTATAGGAAAATGTCCTATAATTTTGGTAAAGGATAAAGTGAGTAGTTTTCGAGAAATTACATCATTGTCTAGATACTATAAGTGAATGTAAATCTGGTATATATCTACCTAGGGGTAATAACTCCAAAAAGGATGCATGAAGTTGGACTCAATAATCACCTAGTGAATGACAATAGGCTTTTCTACATTCCTATTTTGACACTCTTGGGGGATATGCTTTGGAAATTTACAAACTCTTTACGAACCATCATTAAGGATTTAAAAAGTTGATAATTATGAATGGACTAGGATAAACTTAAGTCTTCATAGATTAAAAATAAGGTGTCATGATTTAGAATTACTATAAGTTTTTTTCATGATTAAGTGGTTCCCTACTATGATTAATGTTACTCAAACTATGATTTTGGTTTTAGTAGATGGTTGGAACCCAAAGGAACCATGTTAATGTTGAGTGTGATGGAAAATTTTCCAATGAGCAGTAAAATGAGATGTTGACATGAGTGAAGGATGTTGTGATTATGAACAATCAATTTTCACGAAACATGATTAAAAATGTATACCTTAACCAAATCTCAGACTCACCAAAGAATATAAGGAAATATTTCACTGAGAGTCTGGGTAGTGGAGACTATAGAGGAAAGAAGATTCGGTTTCCTATATGTTGAGAATGGGTAAAGAAGCACCCAAGTGAATGTGTTAGAGGAACAAGAAGATGTTTTGACTATGGAAAAGAAGGATATAAAGTAAGTAACTGCAAATGCAAAATGAAAAGTTCAGTTAGCACAATGTATGGGAATATTGGTCTCCCTAAGATATCATCGTATATTAAATTCTATAAATGTGGAAAGTATGGACATTATGAAAATTGATGTCTTAAGGGGAAATATCATGAAGAAAATTAGAAAGGTTGTGTGAGTAATGTTTATAATTATAATGATTAAGATACTACATATTTTATATGAATATAAAGAAGTATTAATAAATAAGATGATAAATCTGAGTTAATAGTTTGAGAAGGAAGAGGTATGATTGAAGTATTTTTATATTAGGATTCAAGAATTATGAAATATATAAGGATTTTTCAGTATAAGTTTTTAATCAAGGATTTGAAATAATATGTTGAATGATGCTAATGACTAAGAAACTTGATTTAATGGAAATGTTATATTTTATGGAAAACACATGATTGATGGAATAAAACCCTTAATATGTTATTGATGCTGAGAAAATGGTGTTTATTTTGGATAAAGAGTTGTTAGATAAGAATAAATTAAATTAAATAATATTGATTACCTTGGAATAAATTAATTATTTATCAAAAAAGTGGTTTATGATATCATGTATGGAGTTTAAAACATTTTGGGATTTAATGAATATATCTCATAATCTGTGTTTTATATAAGGAATGAAGAATCATGTATGTTTTTGAAATGGTTTTATGGTTATTTAGGTTATTACCATGTTTCAAGAGAATAAATGATAAAGGAATTCACATGTTTGGTATGTGATAATCAAGTGCCACTTTATGATATATAGGGGATCAATGTTAAGCTAATTTTGAGAATTTTATTGACCTTCTTTCTAAAGTTTTGGATTTTCATATTTTAGATGGGTTAAATTTCTTACCATTTATGAAATGGTTTATGTTGAAATTTGAATTAGGTTTGAGAGATTGAAGTATTATTTCTATATATGAAGATTTATGCATATTGGAAAACTCGTGTTAACCATTTTGTTTTGATTATAAATAAATATAGATAGAATGAATTATCATTATATTTATTGATCTTATGATCCTTTAGTGCTTCAGGCATAATAAATTCACCTTTATTTCTTGGATTAAGAGATGAAGTGTAAATTGATAAAGACAAAAACTATGGATGAGATTTTTCTTATGAAATTAAATGGAATTAAATAAGTATATCTTCTCATAAAAATTCTTCAACTTTAGTAAAATGATATTTAAATAAAATATTTTCCTGTTATCATCTTTTTTAATGATATCAACGAACTTTTTCATACCTCTTTGGTTTATGGTTTTATGGTTGTTAGCTTTATTTGGATTACCCAATTTTTTGTGAACATTGATCTTTATCACTCTCTATAATTATTTATGATTTTCTTCAATGTCCAAATATTTACTTCCCACCTATTTTCTTCTTTGTAGAAACCTAATTATGAGTTACTTTGGCACCCGCTATGTCTACAACTTTAAAATTTTAAATGAAGTTTTATTATTCATTTATATGACATGGGTTTATATAAAGGATTTTTTAAATGTTAAGCCTTTGATGATCAAGACAAAATTTGAGGGAAAAATTCATTTTAATGGGGGTAGAGTGTAACACCCCAATATTTTGTGATTTTTTTTTCAAATAGATTTAATCTTTTTTATATTTTGGGTGACATGAAAAACTGATTTTGTATTGCGTTACAAGTAACACTGAGTTCATATTGCGTTACACACAATATTAAGTTTGGATTATGTTACTCACAATACCAAGTTTATCTTGCGTTACATGCAACACCGAGTTTAAATAAAACGTGTCATACAATTAAAATATTATTATTTAATATGATAGTTATCACCTAACTATTAAAAAGGAGGTTGTGAATAAGATTAAATAAATTATGAAAATATAGTTTACACACACACATATAATGAATTATTTTATGATGAATTAATTAAAAATGAAAATAAAACCCTTTTGAAAATAAAATTAAATCTTTCTCTCAAAAACATTTTTTATGTGCACATGTGTGTTTTATTTAAATAAATTACTGAATCAATTTTAGTTAATGATTTTAATGAAATTTATATATTATATATATTCAAATAAATTTTTAAAATTCATCTTATGTTTTTTCTAAATAAAAATTAGAATAAATCCAATTTTACACTTAAAAACAATATTTTTTCTAAAAAGTAGTTTTTTCTCCTTCTTATAGTGTGCTCATTTTAAAACAAAATTTTGATGATTTTATCAATTAATTTTAAAAAATAAACATAATTTTTTAAATTTTAAGATAAAACTTATCTTAGGGTTAATTTTTTGGTTTTTTTCTGAAAAGTTTCATTTTTTTGGTGAATAGTGAAAATAATGAATTTTAATCTGCATTTTCACCTAAATTATTTACCAAGATAAATTATATTTTAAATTGGTTTTAAAGTATAATTAGTCAAATTAGAAATATATTAATCCAGTTTAGGTCATAGGAATTGATTTCATATTGAAATTGGATATAAAAATGTTATAAACTTTTGAATATTTTCACTTTAAAAACTATCATTCTCGTCGCGTCAGTGGATTAATTTTAAATTAAATTATACGACTTATATGAGTTGAATTTGAAAGAATGGATTAATATTTAGAATAAAAATAATTTATATTATCTAATAAGTTCAACTTAATTTTTGACCATAATGATTAGGGATAACAGTTAAAATCAATTACGTCGATTAAGGTTAAAATAGGGTTTTGCACGTTACATGCATTTGTATTAAAATTAATTTTATGCACGTAGAATTTTTATTTAATAATTTTTAATTAATATTTATAATATTTGGGTATAAATTATATAATAATAATCATTTTAATTTTAGTCTTAAAGGATAAATAAACTAGGTAAATAAAAAGATACAAGTTACCGTGGTAGAAACTAAAAAGGTAAAAGTGAGTAAACTTAAAAACTAAGGAATAACATGATAAAAATGTGTTTATTTTTGTGTGGTGGAGGAATGTATCTAATAAAAACCCTAAAATCTATTATTATTCATTTTTTTGTGGTGCACGAGTTAAGGGATACCTACCAATAGTGAATACTTTTGGGTATTTACAAAAATGCCACTCCTACTTAACTATAAAAGGGAACTCACTCCCCTCACTTATCACACCTTTAAAGAAATTTTTATCAAAAAAAATATGAATAAATAACTCCCCAAATTACCTAAAATTATCTTATAATCCTTATTTTTGGCATAAATTTACCCAAGGAAAGATTTTAGTGCAAACCTATGGAGGATACCCGAAGAAGAGGTAACCTTCATCAACGAGCATCTTTATTTTATTTCTCCTCCACCCCTTCATTTTTTATTATATCATGATTATATAATAACCTAATTATCTTAAATATAATTATATGTTGTTATGTTAAGGTAATTATCTACAACCATCTTCACTTCCATCAAACGGGTTGTGAAACCATCGTTCGTTTGTACGGTGGACCACCGCCTCATGAACCGATGTCATTCATTTTTCCATTACCAACTCTCATGGTTGTAAATAATTAAGGATTTATAGTTTATATATTATATTTATGATATTTATGATCTTATTATTATTCTTTAATTTATTATATCACACATACCTTCATATTCTTCATTTTTTGGGAACACGATAACATTGTTTGCGTGTAAGGAAAACTACTGCCTTGTGAAGTGATACAATTCATTCACGCTTTACATTGAAGGTATTAAGGATGGTTTTAATGAAAATATGTGATATATATGAAATAAAAATTATTCTATAAAGATAATATATATCACTTACTTTTCTTTCTTTTAATTCAATAATAAATTGGAAATAGCGTTCATGCATACGTTCGACTTACCGTCTCCATGAACAGTGCATTTCATTTCCTACCAATAAATTTTATGGATTAATATAAATAAATACATACTAAATATATATTATATTTATATCATGGTTTACATTATTAAGATGAATAAATCATGATCTAAGTAAGAGGACCAAAAATATCAAGTCAAAACATATACGAAAAACAAAGCGATTATTACCCAAAATGTAACTCTAACATGAAATTGTTAATAAACAGGTAATAAAAAGTAATAGGTAAATAATTGATGGTATTATATATATATATATATATATGGTTCTATAATATATTTATAATAAAATTATATTTATTATATAGTAAGCTTCAATAGGTACGATAAAAGTCAAGATTTAAGGTAAGGTATTTCCATCTCACTTTTTTACTTCTGTGAGACACAAACCATATCCACCACCCATTTATTTTATGTGGTGTATATAATAACCATTAATTTATTTTATTATTATTATCCTTATAATTATTAGAATTTACATATCTATTTCATGGGGTTTACGGTTCAAAATTTACCAAAGAGGTATGGGTTGTTTGTCTCAATTTTCCTTCTTTGAAATGAGCATTATGTTATGCACCTATATTCTTTTACATTGTGTATATACAACCCATTTGACATGTAATATCATAAATTTATTTAACCTCATGATATTTTATGTTTCATTTTTTGTTATTCCTTCACAAGACTTATGATTCAAGGTTACTAAAGTGGAAAGAGTTTTATGTTACAATCTCACCGTTTATCAGGATTATTTATAATTAAGTATAAAATGTTGAAATATTATAATATACCTCTAAATAATCCTCAAGATTTTTTTCTCCTATGGTTATTCATGATATATTTAAGTAATGGTACCATTTTTCTACTCTTTGGTACTTAAAATTATTAAGAAAACGTTTTTAAGAAAATCTAACTTTATTTCTCTCTTTGATCAGAAATACATTTTCTTAAAAAAGCATGTTTTTTTAAAAATGTTTTCAAAAACGTTTTATTACTCCCTTATTATTTTTAAATGACATTTTTCCCATGGTTTAATTTTTAAAAAATGTTTTTAAATAAATTTTCATGTTTTTTACACCTTTTACTGAAAATGTGAAAGAAATATTGTTTTAATGTGTATGGAATAATTTTTTTTTCAACATCCTGAAAAATAATTTCTTAAAAGATTAATTTATAAATTTTCAAGGTTATTTTAAAATAAAAAGTATTTAATTTTTTTTTTATGTTTTAAAAATATTTTTTCAAAGTGGAAAGAATATTTCACTCAAGAAATGTTTTAAATGATATTTCAAAATTATTTTCCATTTAAGATGTCATCCATTAGTATTACTTATTCCTTGTTAGGGATATTATAAAAGGATAAAATTCATATTATTTCTATAAATTCTTTATGTTTTGATTTTATAATTTTTATGAAACCAGTTTCTCTTCCAAAGGTTAAACCATAAGTAAATTATTATGAAACCCGCTTCTTTTCACAGGTTATTCTATAATGAAATGATTATTAGACCTGTCTCTTTTCCATAGGTTATGATATGATGAAATTTTTATCATACCCATTTCATTTAATGGGTTATGATATAATGAATATTTATGATCTTGTGGAACACATAAATATGGTTTTCATTATGTGATGGGTGGGACCAATATCTCCCTCCAATGCATTGGGTAAAAATCTATATCTCATGAGATAGACATGACTGGAATGGGGAGTGAACTTGGTTCAGTAAGATAAGGATGGAATGGGTTGTGAACTCAATTCAGTAATATAGGACTGGAATGGTTAGTGAACCCTATTTAGTAAGATAAGGTTGGAACAAGAGTGAACCTGATTCAGTAAGGGAATTTGTCTGCTATGATGGTCTTGGAAGTGAGCCTTGAATAATATGAGAATGATTTTCTATACTTACGTGTATACCAAAAATCCATGTATTGTGCCAATATTATGCTCTTATGACTCATGTTCTTGGATTATCTTATGATTTATGTATTATGAACTACCAATATTTATTCCATGATTTAATATTATGATCTTTGATATGCAGGGTATGTTTTTAAAATGTTACTCTCAAGTTCTCATTCCCTTATACTCATGTTATTCTTATATATTTCCCTTGTTTAACCTTATAAAGCATATAATATCACTATTTATTATGTTTTCTTTCCCCAGGTTATGAAGATATGTATTATGTATGATATGTATAATAATTGTGTTATTCGTAAAGATCATAGTGGGATATGATGTAGTTCACTTATGAACTAGTTTTTTATGTTTCAAAGTTCCAAAGGCACTTAAATATTATGTTCCTGGGTCATGTGTTTGTGTAATATAATGAATAATCATAAAAAATTATGTAATATCTATGTATGAGAAGCCTGAGTTTCTATAGGCATAGCTCGAGAAGATTGAGTTTATTATAGAAAAATCATCATCCAGCCAGAGGGAACAACTAGCCATCTAGTGGGGTTCTTAGGGGTAAATACACACTTCTGAGAACCATTGAGTCATCAGTGGTAGCCAGTGGCTAGTTGGTGACATTGATGAGGGCTAGAAAATTTAGGTATGAGTTATAATTCCTCTAGATGAAACCCCTATTTAACTCTTAATTACCCATCCTTCAAACCTAACTTTGGATTTACGATCGTGAAGGAATATCCATGATTTTATTTACTTCTCCAATGCCAAACCTTGATCCTTTGATCCATTATTCAATCCAGTAAACCATTTTTGGTAAGTTTTTCTTAGAATTAGTGAATTCATTTGGTTTTTTCCTTGGATATTCTTTTAATAGCCTTGATCTGATGGATAAATAACTATTAACATGATATCATGGTGTGGTTCATGATCAGGATGCTCGATATTGAACTTATTCTTAATTTATTATTATAGGTGGTCTAAAACATCTCCCTATGATCCATTTTGGGTTCTAGTGTACTTAACTTGTATGATTATGCTGACACACCGTCAGTGAAAATTCTTTTAATTGGAAACCATGAATTTAGCTTGAACCCTCTTTCTTAGACCTCCCATGGATTAAATTAGGTCCATTGGCGTTGAGACTAGGACTTGTGGCCACCCAATATGTGTGCCTACCCTTGACCCTAGTTTGGAACTTGGAATGTATGAACCTAGAGCCCTATATTGAATTGGGAATTATTTATAGAGTCGTATTAATATATAAAATCGTGAAATTGTCTTAATAAAGAATCACATGGCTATTAAGTGGGTAATTAGTATAAAATTTGAATCGTCATGATGGAATGATGGTATAAATACAGAATGACATGTGAAATGGTAATCAAGATTAATTGATATGTGAATGGAATTGTGAAAATGTTATGTGAATTGGAATGGAATTAGTAATTAGGGTTTGAGTATGATTGACCTATAAATGGGTAACTTGAAATAATGGAATAAATGGCATGATAATTAGTAATTGGCATGAATTGACCAATATGGAATATGTTATCATGTTCATCATGTATTGATTATTTATTCCTTGGATCTTACTTGGTTCTATAGGGTAGAAAGTTTGTTTTCTTGAGGACTTAGGATGAGATGTATTGATACCTGATGCATGAGGGAGAGATGTGTGGTTTCTTGATTCCAGAGCGAAGGATGTTGGGTTGCATGATGCTTCAGGGAGATATTATGGGTTGTATGAAACTCAAGGGTGATATTTTGGGTTTCATGATACTTGAGGGTGAGGCGTATGATGACTTGATTCCTCAGGGTGAGATGTTTGGTCCCAAAATTCTTAAGGGTGTAATACATAGTTATATATGATGCTTGAGGGTGAGTGTGGGGGTAGGAAATACCATTATTTATTAGTTTTTTTCACTATGTATCAATAAGAGAGACATCCGATATTAGGACGAAGAAGGTATGGATGACCCTAGGTGTCAACCTAGATCTAAAGGGTCAGACGGTTATTATGAAAATGTCCATTAATTTATGAATTAATTCCCTATTTATTGTGGTGTTTTATGCACTGATACTCATATTATATTTTTTAGACACTATTGGTAGCATCCTACTAAGTTTTACTCACACCCTATTCAAGACTCCATTTGGTGCCTGAGTAGACTTCATGGGTGCAAGTCTGGAAAAGGGTAAGATTCCCAGTGCCTGATTACTTGACTATACTTATTGTGATTAGAGTTTAGAGATAAGTCTAAGCATGGGGTTCTAGAACAATATTGGAAGTATTTATTTTGAGTTTGTATTTTTTTAATTTTCCTGTATGGCTTTCAACATGACATTTAGTATGACATTTAGTATGGAATGACATGATTTATTATATTTTTATTATTTGTCTTTGGTCTATTTATCTACTGGAGTTATTTTATATTTATTATTATTGTGTTTTCCATAGTTATTCTTATTCTATACTAGAGGATATAGTCTGCCTACTATAAATATTAAACCCTCATTGCTAGTTGGCAGCCTCTGGCATATCAAGAGGTGTGATTGAGGTCATGTAGTGACCTATCTTGGTCATGTGAGGCAGAAATGATCTAGGGATATTACAATAAGAAATATTATAGTGATAATATTCCATTAACTTTTCCAAAATTCATATACTAAAATTAATTTGGAAAGGATATGATATGATTTGGTAGTTAAATGTTAATGTGTTAACATTTATATTTATTCCACCAAATAGATATTAATTAATAACTATTTCATGGGATAAAACATACAAGAAGTTAGATACATTCATGCAGGGGTTGCTTGAATGGAAGATACATTTAATCATATGATATAACACATGAGTAAATAAAATCTCACCCAAGGAGTATCATCAGGGGATATATAAAGATCCTATTACCATGTTATGGCATGCAAGATGGATAACATAAGCCTCCATCAAAAATACCTTATTCTACAGTTGTATTTTATTCCACATTTACCTAGAAAGGTGCCAACTGCCATGGTGAGAAGAAGAATACTTCTCATATGATGATAAATTCAGGCATAACCCATGGATATATCCAGAGGAGGGACCTCTTTCATCCACCTCTTGGCAATCTTCATTAATCCCATATGGATATGGATTAGTGAAAATAATGGTGTAAGGTGCACATTCTTGGGTTTCTCATTTCTACTTTATTCTTATTTCATTTATCTAATCATGGGGATCTTGGTTTGGGTTTCTTTTAATCTATTTAGATATGTTTAAAAAGTTTTTTTATATCAATTCAAACCCCAGTAGTGATATCATAACATATCATGCGTTTAAATTCTTGAAATCACACTGATAAATGATGCTTTTATATATCATATAACCTATTGTATTGATATCATAAAACATGATACATGAATTTTCGTTGGCTGAGTTTTCCATGACATATGATATTGGGATATCATGCAAAAACTGAATATAAATTTCATGGATTTGTATTATTTGTAGCATATAACTCTTGGGTATCATTAAATATGATATCTTATACTGAGTTTTCAATAATAGAGCACCATATATCTAATATGATATCTCTATATATGACAACCAATATCTTTAATACACCTTAATTAAAGATTTATTACATAAAGGTACACATTATACAATCCTGGAATATCATAAAGTTTAGTTTATTTGGTAAATTTGGTATATAACACAACAAATTGCAACAAAAATACAACAACATTATTGAAAACTTCCTTAACGTACTCCTAAAATTCTATCATTCTTCTAAGACTTCACTGGATAACTTGGGGATGTACATAAGAAAGGGGTGAGCTATAAATCCCAGTGAGGGAATAATCAAATCATATCATGAGATAAATTAATACATGTGATACAAGAGGCATATTAAGGTAACATAAGAGGGGTTAGAATCATAATCTCAAATAATGAGGCATGGTATAACATGATAGTCAAGGATAACCACTAATACAACATAACATAGTGTTTTTAGGATAACCTATAATGTACCATAAATGACATATCATGAGATAAAAACATTACCCAATTCATTAGAGGGATATATAATTTTGGGTCCACCCGTCACTTTTATATCACGTTCATACATAAGTGTGCCACATAGATCATACAATATAAGGATGTATTTCATCAATTTTAACCCCATGATTAAGGAGTGAAATTTACATACATGTAAATCCTCAATAAATGAAGGATATGTAAAACTAGGTAAATATCCTTGAGTGGAAATGGATATAGGTCTTCACCACATAAATGTTTGGCATGGAAAATCATAGGAAAGTTTCGACAGCATAACAGGTGTACATAAAGGTTTATAGAAGGGATGAATGGGACCCAAAGGGGTCTATCACTGATTGGAAATAATAAGGAAAATAAGACGGATGTATAAAAATACATTCCAACTTGAATATTTGGAAACATAAAGGTATGAAATAAATAAGTTTCTTGAATAAAGAGGATAAGAATAGGATCCCTTACCTTGAGAGGACACATCTAAAAGAATTGGAGGAGATTTTTAAGATCTTGGTAGTACCTTGGGAGGGATCTAGAGAGGGAAATGAAGAGTAATGTTATGATTCAATGGGTTTGAGTGATGAATAATGGTATTTTTAGTGGGTTTATATATAAAAATATAGATTAATTCTTTATTAATTTCCAAACATTGGGTTTGGACTCTATATGATAAAATAATAAAATCCATAAACCTTCCCATGGGTTTTCCCATGATTTATGCCAAATAGGAGCAGTTTTAATTATTTTATAAGTCTCATGGTTTCTTATAAATAGGTGAAATTTTCATTATTTTATAAGTCTAAGAACTGAACATATTAAAATAAGTCCCTTGGTGATGCGTAAGTGAGTCATTTTTATAAAGAATTAATTTTAACACCTTCAAAAATAATATAGGTTTTGGGGGATTCATTAAGGGTTTATAAAATTAATAAAATAACTTCAAAACCAATTTTTTAAAGTGGAAACATAATTTTTGTCATGGAAACCTTTTATGGAATATATTACATCACTTTTTTTTGATCTCTTAAAACATATCGTGTATTTATAACTTATTTAATTTTTACCCAAAAAACCGACCATCTCACAAAATTATAAAAAATTAAACATTGGATAATTTTGACATGATGATTAAAAAAATAATATTTTTTTAGTAAAAATAATTCTCTAAATATTATAATTTACAGTTTTAAATAAAAAATTCTAATTTATTGAAAAATACTGGTTTTTTTGATAATAAAAGTTTTCTTACCCTTATAAAAATTACAATTAACTTCATAAAATTATATTATCATTTATATTTTATAAATATTATTTGAAAATAATATTTTCTTAAAATTTAATTTATTTAAAAAATTATTTAATTCATGAAAATGAGCGTCTTGATTGAAACTATATATTTTCCAAAAATACAATTTATGTTTCATCACATCAAAATCTACATTTATCAAATTCATTATTTAATCATTTAAAAAATTAATATCAAAAAGAGATAAATATAATTTTTTTATTAAAAATAAAATATAAAAATTCATACTATTAGGGTCTAGATCATAACCCTTTATTACACTAGCGAATTCCCTAAAGGTAAGGCATGCGATGGTGAGATTTTCATGGGGCGGTTCAGTGAACATAGTTTGGGCCATGATATAGATGAGCTTAAAATTCTCCCATAAACGTTTTTTCTCATTCTTTAGTTGCTGAATCTCAGATTGGGCTTGATCAAGGTAAAATCATAGCGATGCTATATGCCTAAAAAGCTCCAATAAATGGGTTTCATAGGGTAAAATCATATTTGTTTAGGCCATCACATCCTTTTTCGGTTTCAAATGAACTTTATCATAACCCTTAATATACTAATATCAATAGTCATTATATAATAACTATATATCAATGGTTATGATTCTTAATGTTATTTTAAATTTTATATACGATATAATATTCATAAAATAACCAAAATAGTGCATGCATTTTCTATAACTTCATTTCTTAATAAGGCATTTAATCATTTTAAAAAAATAATTTCATTTATAAATGTTTGGGTCATTACATTATCCCCCTATTTAGAAAATTTACCATTGAAATTTTATTTATACACTAAAGAAGATGATGGTACTTATGTTTCATCACCTCTTCCAGTTCCCATGTTGCTTCCTCAAACTTGTGGTTTCTCCATAACACTTTGACTAGGTGAGTTGTTTTGTATCATAAAACTTTGTCTCTACGATATAAGGTCTTCAATGACCACTCCTCATATTAAATATCATTATCCAATGGTACCACCTCTATATTCAGTACATGTGAGGGGTCTGGTATGTACTTAATCAATAGGGACACATGGAACACATATTTTACTTGAGATAGGTTAGGTGGGCATGTTATTCAATAGGCCACCGCTCTGATGTGATCAAGCATATCAAAGGGGAAGATGTATCTTTGACCAAGCTTTCCATTATTCCCAAACCTCATGACTTTATTCCACAAAGATATATGAAGGAACACTCTATCTATGAATTAAAACTCTAGGTCTTGTTGATGATTATTTTCATATATTTTCTATCAACTTTGTGAGGATTCCGTATGATGATAAATAGTTTGAACCTTCTCTATCATCTCTTAGACAAGATCATGTCCCATCAACTTTCCCCTCCAACTTCATCACAACATGTTGGAGTCTGAAACCTATTCTAATAAAAAGACTCATAAGGTATAATTTGAATTCTATAATGTAAAGGGGTGTTATATGATAACTATACTTGGGGGTGGTTCTTGTCCAAATATACTTGGAAATCCATTGAACATGATCTCAACATATCCTCCAAAGTTCTAATGGTCCTTTTAAGATTTATCATCCATCTATGGGTGATAAGTAGTGATGAAGCTAAATTCCTTATCAAATGCTTGTTAAAGGCTTCTCTAAAACCTCAAGGTAAACCTAGGATCTCAATCAAATACAATAGAAAGTGAAACTCCATTTAGTCTTACCACCTCTATTATGTATATCTTGGAAATTTGGTCAAGAGATAAATCTTCCATGATAGCAATGATGTGCCAACTTTGTTTAGTGATTTACTTCCACCCAGACGACGTTATTGCCTTTAGTTGTCCTAGGGAGTCCTATAATGAAATCCATGGTTATGTCTTCCCATTTCCATACTATTATTGACAATGGTTAAATCTTATTGTCTTCCCATTTCCACCTTGACTTTTTGGCATACCAAGTATCAAGATACTAACTCCACAATCTCTCTCTTATTTTTATACCACTAGAAGTTTTTCTTCAAATATTTATACATCTTAGTGATTCCTTGATGAATATATAATGATGATCTATACACATTATCCATAAGTTACCTCTTCATTTATGGTTTTTATGGGACATATATCCGAGTTCCATACCTTATAGCTTCATCTTCAGCAAAGTTGAACTCCAAAATATTCGCTACATTTTTCTATAGAAACTAATCATATTTTTGTGCCTCCATGATCCTATCAAGAATAAATTATTAAGAAGTTTTTTGAAAAAGGTAGGATAAATATCCTTTTATTATTCCCATATCCATCCTTTCAATGTCCAAGAAGATTGGATTCCTTTTAATCCTAATCATGGATAAGGTTGTGGGATCCTTTCTACTCAGAGCATATATCACATTTTGTACCTTCCTAGAATGGAAATGAATTGAAAAATAATAATCCTTGATCATATTTAAATACATTTTTTTGTGCATATTAAGATCATTTTGTACGAATATATACTTGAGGCTTTTATGAGCAATATATATATCACACTTTTCTCCATAGAGATAATGTCTCCAAATATTCAATGTGAAAATTTCTGTAGCCAATTATTGATCATGAGTTGGGTAGTTGTGCTGATGGATATTTAATTTGTGGGAGGTGAAGTCTATCACTTTTTCATATTTCATAAGTGCACACCCAATAACTTTTTGGTTAAATCACTGTATATCACAAATCCTTACCTAATAGTGGGTAATATGAGAATAAGTGCAATGATTAGCCTCTTATTCAGCTCTTTAAAGCTTTATTTTCATTCATAAATCTAGAAAAAATTAACTCCCTTCCAAGTAATATTGGTTAATGGGCTTGAAAATCATGATAGGTTTCTCAAAAATTGATGATAGTACATAGTTAATCCAAGGAAACTATGGATTTTCATCAATGATGTTGGTCTTGGATATCCTTCAATTTCCTCAATTTTTAAGGGTCCATGGATATCCATTTTTTGGTGATAACATGCCCTATGAAGGTCACTTTTCCAATATATAATTATCATTAACTATACTTCACAAATAATTTTTCCTTTCAAAAATTCTTTAGTGTATAATTCAAATTATCCTCGTGTTCCACCTGGCTTTTAGAGAAGATAAGAACATCATCTATAAAAACTACCACATATTTGTTGAGTTAATCCCTAAAGACTATATTAATCAAGTCCATAATGATTTCTAGAGTATTAGTAAGTAAAAATGGAATCACTATGAACTCATAGTGCCCATACCTTGTACAGTAAGCAATATTGGGGATATCCTCATTCCTTAACTTCACTTGATAATATCCTGACCGAAGATCCACCTTAGAGAAGTACTAAGATCCACATAATTGATCAAAAAGTCAAAAATTTATGACAGAGGATAATTTTTCTTTATCATGATCTTATTGAGATCATGATAATCAATGTAGAGGCACATTAACCCATACTTATTTTTAATAAAGAGGACTAGTGGACCCCATGGTGAATCACTTGGTAATATAAACCCTATGTATAGATTCTACTATAATTGTTTCTTAAGCTCCTCAAGTTAAACAATTACCATTATATATGGAGTCTTGGATATTGAAAAATCTCTAGGTATATGCTTTATTAAGAACTCAATCTCAGAGCTAGGAGGAAAACCAAATTTTTTTTCAGTAAACACATTAGAAAATTCCCTTACAATGGGAATGTCATTAAGAATGATATTTTCTTTAGTCTCAATATTTTTAGATAGATACACTTTCTCACAAGGCAATAATATTCATTCTTAAGATGTTGGTACCAAAGAATATTTATCCTCGTACTTTCAATTTTATATAATTAGAGTGATATTTGTAATATAGACGGTGATTTCCTTCTCTCAGAAATTTATGATGGCTATATTTAAGGAAAGCCAGTCCATACCTAGAATTACATAAAATTATGATAAAGGAAGTATCACAAGGTTTTTTGGGTAATTCATCTAAAAAATTTGGATAGGGGATAAGTTATATGATTGGGATGCAATAATTGACCAGTTTTTATCTTCACTAATAACTTAACTTCCATGTTTTGAGGTAGTGTTTGAATGGTTATACTAAATGTGCATGATAGAAAAGAATACATATAACCATAGATGATAAGATTTCCTTTCACTATTTGATTATGGTTATAATCATTTAATTAATAAAAATAAACTTAGGGTTGATAATTTTAAACTATTAAATACAAAAAGTGAAACTATGAACATTGAAAGGACAACTCATAAATAACATACATTCCTTAACCTATCAATTTCTAGGTTACAATATAATTTTTTTGTTGTTTATAAAATTTTATGGGAATTTGTTCCCTTAATAATGGTTTATAATGAGACTATTAATTTACCAAATCATATCACCTGAGAGTGTCAAACTAGGTGTAAAATAAGGTATGTTTTCATGCACCAGGTGATGATTTAGTCTAGCTCAATGTTCCCTTTTCAGGGTTATTACCTCTAGGTACCTCTGTGCTAGAGATACATCCAATTATAGTATCCTATTAGGGATGTATTTTCTTGGAAGACACTTAATATATACTTTACCAAAATTTAGATATGTTTTACCTTATTTAGACTTAACCCTAAATATTTTTCTAGGGTTTTATAATCCTATTCCAAAAAATAACTAGACTTTCCTCTGATTCCAACTATGATAACCGATATCTTTAATACACCTTAATACATGATTTATTACATAAAGGTACACATTATACAATACCAAAAGATTATATAGCCTAGTGTATTTGTAAAATTAGTTACATAACATAACAAATTTTAATAAAAATACAACGACATTATTGAAACTTCCTTAACATGCTCTTAAAATTCCATCATTCTTTTAAAACTACATGGGATAACCTAAGGATGTACAAAATAAAGGGGTGAGATATAAATACTAGTAAGGTAATAATCAAATAATAACATGAGGTAAATAAGTACATGTGATCAAATAGTCATATTGAGGTAACAAAGAGGGGTGAGAATCATAATATTGAACAATGAGGCATGATATAACATGATAACATAATGAAAACCTAGGAATGTTCCAATAACATAAAACCAGACATCATAAACATAAATAAAGGATAACCACAAAGAAAACATAGTATATTGTTCTTAGTATAACCTATCATTAACCGTACATTACATATCATGAGATAAAAACATTACCCAATGCATTGAAGGGCAATATAATTCTAGGCCCACCCATCACTTTCATATCATGTATATGAACAAGTGTGCCACATAGACCATACAACATAAGGTTGTATTTAATAAATTTTAAGCCCAATATTAAGGATTGAATGTTACATAAATTTAAATAACCAATCAATGAAGGATAGGTATAAATAGGTTAATATCCTTGAGTGGAAATTGAGATCAGTATTCACTATACAAATGTTTGGCATGGAAAACCGTAGGATAATTTTAGCAGCATAACAGGTGTACATTAATGTTTATAAATGGGGTAAATGAGAGATAAAAGGTAATATAATTACTTTATAATCATAAGTACAATAATAGGTATATATAAAAACATGTCCTAACTTTAAAAATTGTAAATAAAAAGGCATTACATAAAGAATGTGCATGAATATAGGAGGAGAGAATCCCATAATTGATAGGAGACTTATAAAAGATTGGGAGGAGATTATTAAGAGATTAAGAGAACCTTAGGAGGGATATAGCGAGGTGAAGTCCAATTAATTTAATAATACAAGGGTTTTTAGTGAAGAAGAATGGGATGTTGGGTGAGTTTATATAGCTAAAGAGAGAGGAATTCTTTATTAATTTCTAAACATAGGTTTTGGAATCTATATGATAAAATAATAAAAATCACAAAACTTATCATGATTTTACCCTTTTTCTCTTCCAAATATGAGTGAATTTTATAGTTTATAAGGATAATAATCGAATACATTAAAATAATTCCCTCGGTGATGCAAATGTGATTCATTTGTATAAAGAATTGATTTTAAAACCTTAAAATATAATATATGTTTTGGAGGATTAATTCAGGGTTTATAAAATAAATAAAATAACTTAAAAACATGATATTTTAAAGGTAAAGATATTTTTTTTATGTATACCATTTATGGAATATATTACATCACTTTTAGGTCATTATGAGGTTATTATAAATTCTGTGTATTTATACCGTATTTAAATTTTACTCAAAAATTTGACTGTCTTGAAAAATTATGAAAAATTCACCATCAGATAATTTTGATGTTCTAATTTAAAAAATAATTTTTATTTAATAAAAAAAATTCTCTAAATATAATAATTTACACTATTAAATAAAAAATCCCTATTTATTGAAAAATATGCGTTTTTTACAATAAAAGTTTTATGACCATATAAAAATTACATTTGAATTCATAAAATTATGTTATTATTTAATAAAAATATATATTTTTTAAAAATAATTTATTTTAAAAAATCTTAAATTTATCAAAAAGAGTGTCTTTATTGAAACTGTATATTTCCCAAAAATACAATTTGTGTTTCATCATATGAAAATTAAATTTTCTTCAAACTCATTATTTAATCATTTAAAAAGTAATATTAAAAGGGATAAATATAATCATTGTTTTATTAAAAAAATGTAAAAATTCACACTGTTAGGGTCTATATACATATCCCTTTATTACCCCAGCAAATTCCCTAAGGGTAAGGTTTGCAATGGTGAGATTTTCATGGGGTGGTTTGGAAAATATGGTCTGGGATGTGATATCGATGAGCTTGAAATTATACTATAATTAGCTTCAATCATACTATAGTTATTGAATCTCATCTTGGTATTGTTCAAGGGTAAATCCTATTGATGTTATCTTCCTTGTAGACTCCAATAAACAGGCTTCATAGGGTATGATCCTATTAGTCAAGGCCATTGCTTCCTTTGTTTTTGTCAAATGGATTTTATCATAACCCATAATATACTAATTTTAATGGTCACTATACAAGGACTATATTATCAATGGTACTGATTCTTAATGGTGTTTAAATTTGAAGGACCATATAACGGTCTAAAATGACCAAAGTAGTGCATGTGTTTTCTATAACTTCATTTCATAATAAGGCATTTATTCACATAGAAAAAGTAATTTCATTTATAAATGTTCAGGTCGTTACACCATGTATCATTAAATATTATATGATTATCATAGGAGGAGATATGGTTATTAGTCGTAAAATATGATTGATATTGTTCATTGAAAGCCTATTAATCACATTTGATGATTCGACCCAGATTATTAAATATGATTTGAATCATATCCTATGATTATATTTATATTATAAAATAAAACTAGTTTAGAAAAATTTATTTTTCTTTAAATACAATTTGGAATTTAATTTAATTATTTATAAATTGTTTATAAATAATGATAAAATTTATTTTGGAGATATTTATTAATTTATAAAGTGTTTATAAATTAATTAATTATAAAGAGTTTATAATTAATTAATTAAATGTTTATGAAATATTTATCAGTAAATATCCTACAATATTGAATGTTAATATTAAAAATGTAAAGGCCATAAATTTTTGGGCCGTCACTTTCCATGTTTTTGGGTGATAAAGGTTTCAAGATGAGTTTTGAGGAAGGAGAGGAGGAGTTGAAGCTAAAAATTTTAGTTGGGAAGTAGATTGCAGTGTAGAGTCTTAGGGTATGCTATAGGTAAGCTTGCGTAAGGGTAGGCTTGTGGCATAGTAATACCATATGAGGGTGATATGAGTTTTGCGTAAGGGTGGATCCCATGACCTGTGATGTAGCCTAGTTCATCGGGACTTAGAGGAGGAGATGTGATGGTTTTTGCCTCCTCTTCCTGAAAAGTGGATTCATTGTAGAGATGACTTATAGTGTAGTGATGAGTAATAAAACCTTGTATGCGGCATGAAGATGAGCTGTGACGTAGTGATGAGTAGGAGGAGTTTGGATAGGACGTAGAGATAAGCCTATAAATAGAGTCCCAAAGAGGCTGGTTGTTGTGCCTCTACCAATTTGGGGATAATTTTGGTGTGGTGAATGGGTTTTATCATAGCCTTACCTTTGGTAAATAGGATCTGGATGAGATTTATGACATGGGTTTCTAAGGGGATCTGGACTAAGTGTGATTGTGGTGTACCTAGTGGTGGTACATTGTGCTCTTTCAAAAATCTACTAGATATTAATTGGACCCCCCTTCAAAACCCATCTTTCTTGCATCAGTTCTCTTAGTTCTTAGGTAACCTAGGTACATCTTTGGGAGGTATTTCAACCCCTTTTTGGAACCTTTGATCACTGAATATAAGAGATTGATTATAAGAAATATAAGTTGAGTTTACCTTCTTTTACATTCTCTATTACTTATCATTATTCACCCGAAGAAGGTTGTAGTTGTATGAATTATTAGTTTGGGGGATGTTATGGAAAGAGATTAATGGGGGGAATTGTGTTTTAGGTTGATGAGGGTTTCTTGGTGAGATATCAGTCATGTGACCATATTCTTATTGCTTTGATCTTTTACAGTGTTTCAGAAAGCCTTGATTGAGGTAGGGGATTTGATCACTCTAATTACTTTTTTGTATCTATGATATCAACATGCTTTTGTATTCCTTTGGTTAGATGATAAAAACAAACTAAACAATATAACTATATTAAATAATATTTAAGGGTGAAGGGTGTATCCACACGTGTTTATCAGTTTTATATTATTTTCACCATTGTTCTCTTCCTTGAACTTGAATAACTATTGTGATGTGTGAGTTATGGATATTATGATTTATGGACCCTTTCTAAAATTAATTGTTTGAATTCATTATCCATAAAAGGATAAGCACCTGAATATGTATATGAACCAGTTGTGTGTGAATCTGAATTTTTTGTGAAAATTCCCATGCTAGAGATATGAAATGTTATGAAATCCCTCTTTAAATTGGAATTGTGAAATAGTTGATCTTGAAATATTTTCTATTTATTTTTGGTGTACTATATATTATTCTTTTTCTTATGTGGATTTTTCTGGGATTTGAATAGTGATGGTGATGAATGGTTTGAATGTGGAATGTGTTGAGTTAGTGGGGTTACAGTTGTTTTTTCATAGAATATGTTTATTAATGGTGTACATTAGATGGTTAATGGAAATTATTGTTAGGTGGTTAGGTTTTTATGTGGTGAAGTTATTGTAGTTTCTTGGTATCTATCGTATATGATTATTAATGATGGAATGGGAATGTCATGGGATAAAATTAAACAACTATGGGATAAAATTTAATATGTGGTAATTGATTTAATGAATTGAATATTGATGAATAGTTTAGAATCAAAGGGTTAATGGATGACATAAATATAGGGGGTTATTGATAGTGGTTTGTCATTAAATATAGAAACTATTGAATATATGAATAAATAAGGGAATCATGGGATGCATTGTGTCTATTTTGTGTGATGATTTTCATTTATCGGTGGAAGAAATTGGTGGAAGATATTATGGGGTGATATGGTAGTATTGTGGGATATTATAGTGTTTTTTGATGTTTAAACTTATGTTGGGTATTATTTGAGACTACTATCCTTGTATTTTTATGTGATTTCTATATGCACCCCACCTGAGTTAGATATATTTACCAACACCCAAAGGTTTTGTGTTTGAGGTGTTTTCCCAACATCGGGGTTGATAAGGGAGGATGAATGACTACCACCTCTCCCCCCTCTCTCTCACTTAAGAATAAATGATTATGGATTAGTTTTTGGTGATGAATAATGATGATAACTCAGTTGGTGGTTATGTCTAGTGATGATGGATCATTTGGTGGTGATTCCTGGTGATGATAGCTTAGTTGGTGGTGTGCTTCATGAAGATGGACCAATTGGTGGGGATTCCTAGTGATGATGGATTAGTTGGTGGTGACACATAGTGATGATAGCTCAATTGATAGCGATTATTAATGAGGATGGCTCAATTGGTGGAAATCTTAATAAAGATGGCTTAGTTGGTGGGATGACTAGTGATAAGGACTTAGTTGGCGGCAATTCCTAGTGAAAATGACTTAGTTAGTGGAGTTTTATAGTGTCAATAATTTATTAGTTTTGGGGAGTGTTTAATGTTGTTGAGCCCAAGTGTTTCATTTGTTATCAATGGGTCAATGTGTGAAGTGATGATGCTTATATAATTGTTATGGATTTATTTAATGTAATTAGATTTCATTCTTGAGCAATTCTCTTTGAAATTGTGATGATTTTTATCGTGTTTTTTAATGTCAAAGACTTATTTTAATGATAACACATTGTTTTAGAACATGATGAAGAATAAAAGGAATTAAATAATTCCATGAAATATAAATATTATTATATGAGGAGTTTTTCATGTAATATAATATTATTGTATGAGGAATTGATTAAATTGCCTGAATAATATTTGATAAAAGATGGGAAACCTTGAGATTTATTTTGAGAAGTAATTGGATTAATTTTAGTTATTTTGGATACCTACATAATGGTAAATTAGAATTTACATTACTTTAATAAAGGCAAGTCATAGATAAATATAGCTATGTAAAGGTAAATCCAGTATGAATCAGGGTAAACTGAATTGATGTTGCACTACGTAAAGGTATAGATGCTCGCAGAAGGGTAAATTCTCAGTTATATAAGGGCACACCAAATTGATGATTCACTATGTAAGGTTAGTTTAAGGCTACATAAAGGTACACAGAAACATGCTTAAGGGTAGTATTCAACCATGTAAAGTAATTGGGATCACATACGAGTACAAGTCTGGCTGTGTAAAGGTACTAGTCTGTATAAGGGTACCTTCATAAGGGTACCTACATAAGGGTAACCAATGAGTTCCATAGCTCATGTAAGGGTAGTAAAGGCATTACAGAAGATTAACCAGTGAGTTCCTCAACTTGCATAAGGGTAGTCAAGGTGTGATGTAAAATTACCTTGTGAGTTCCACAACTCGCATAAGGGTAGTCGAGGCTACGTAAGGTTAATCCAGAGGCTCACATAAGGGTATCCACACACTTCCTCATCTTATATAAAGGTATCTATAAAATTCATAAGGTTAAAACTAAGTTGTTTCACGATCACCACACAATCTATTGGATTGAACATATGTGTGATGAGATACTAAATAAATAATTCAGCTTCCATGATCAAATCCATCGACCTCCTGAGATCAAGGTGAGTTTGAATCACATGTTGTATTCGATATTCATGCATCTTCCATGAATAAATAGAAGAACCCCAACCATGTAATCACTTGTAATAGAGCTAAATGAAACATAAACATGATAAATGCCTTATAATTAATGCATGGTCATTATGTTGAGTATTAATACATGATAATGAGGCTGTGTGATGAAATAAGAAGCTATAAGTATTCAATAATGCAGATTCTATATAAAGAAATAGGTTGACCTGGATCCTTAGATAATTATAAATGAAAGGTATTAAAATAGAAAATCCCAATCTATGTGGTCATTTTAAAAATGAAGGATTCATTGATGAGTTTAAATATTTATTTATCCATGTGAATAATGAAGGAAAACCCAAAACCTTTAGGAATTTCAAATGAGATACATGAATATAAAAAATACCCATAGAATAATCATGTATTTAATATGAGGAAATGTAATACCCAATACCTAGAAGGTATTTATGTTTAAAATTAAGGAAAATAAATATTTTATTCATAAACACATTTAAATAAAGGATTCAAATGAAAAAATAATTAGGGTTTTTGGAAATGAAATGAATAATATATTATCACATGCACAATAATAGTTTTTATTATGGATAAATGTGTGCATGCATGTTATAACTAATTTTTGAGAAAAAAACTTATGAGAGAATTTGATACAACATTGTATCAAATAGAAAGAAATAGTTTGAAGCCGAAAGACTTTGAATAAGAAATAACACGTGTTCCTAGGTATTTAAATATTGAGAGAATAAGATCATTCTATTGGAACCGGGCATGGAGTGAAAGCCCCAAACATGGGGGTTTTAAAATTTTCCACCGATGATCGACGTAAACTTGTCGACGTCGGTGAACAGTAGCCTGATATTTGCTGAGGATCTCGCGTGAAGGGGTTTAATCACAAATATAAATTGTAAAAATACCTGGTTTAATTTTGAAGTCGCGCATGACGTCTGCTCATCGTTGGCGATTGTTGTTCAAAGAATCTAAAGTGGAATTCCTCTAGATCATCCACACATGATTCAAGGTATCCGCAGGAGTGTCGTTCACCATAATCCGAGTGCTAGCGCGGAATTGCAACGAAGCCTTTGATGCTCCAATGATCACCGCATCGCTTCGCTAGCGATTCCTGAGAGAGTACTTGATCCATGCTCCTTGGATCCATATCATCTCTCTCTAGAGCATAAAAGAGAGTAGAGGATAGAGAATATCTATGAATAGTATTTAGCAAAATCCCATCCTCTTCTATTTATAGTGATTAATTAAAATACCCAGTATAGCCTCACCGGCCCCTGATACTTAACGCACTATCAATGAAATTTTATGACTACTAAACCGAGTCATAAATATTATTATCTTTCACTTGTAATATATTAAAATATATTACATGATAATAATTGAGTCATTAACTCGACTCTTCACTCCCATAAATATCAATTGAACCTTGAATAATTTAATATTCGTCAATTAATATTTTTCATGTATTTACTAAAACTCGTAAATATATTTATTAAATAAATTCAATATTCATTATTCTAAACTCAAATAATATGAATTTATTTATTTCATTAGTGATCGTTTAACTTTGGACAAATCCCAAACCCCTATGGTGAGGCCTACTATGTCCAAAAATCCTATTCGACTGAATAAGGTAGATTCTTGAATACGCAATTGTGTGTGACCCTATAGGCCCTTATTTCGACAGTAGTGAATAGTATTCACAGACCAAGAGCGGGATCTAGAAACCCATCATGGACCTAAAGAAATAAGGATTGTCACAGCAGCACCAACTAACCTACGAACACACACTGTGTAATATAATCTCTTTGTCTGTAATATCTCATAAAGAAGGACGCACTCACGTGTCATCGCCCTTTTCTTGCTTTATAGTTTGTTGATTTAACTAGATGGATTTACCATTGACTTCCATGGATATGGTCTTATAAAGGTACTACCATCCATATCAATATCTCTTGGGATATATTACTTCCATAACCCAGAAGCGATAAATCCTTTCTTGAACATTCAACTAATTCCATGCCAATAACAATGCACCTGACACAAAATAAATCTCCACAGCTTCATTGCCATGGTTTTAGTATTACATCAAATTATGCAATAAAATGACATAAATTGGTAATTATATCAAGTCAGGAGACCATTACACATGATCTCACTACTAGAGATCACCAAGTGTGAACTTCATGAGAAGAAGCCTCAATGCTTATGACCACCCAACACCTGATAGTCAAAAATCTATTGTTTCCAATCAGTAAGATGTATCTAGACCATAGAACATATATTTAAGATTAATTTCAAAGTATCTAGAGGTTTTCATTATAGTCTGGGAACTGCTATAACCTTTTGATACGAAAATTAACCTTTGGAAATTACCATTTCAATAGTGGACGTAGAAAAGTCTACACTATAATGGTAAGATGAAATCATGAATATCTAACTATATACATGATATGGTAATCAAAATCACTTAATAGTTGGGTCTAGGGAACCCACTATTTCAACACATTCAAGATCTGAGAATAATTTCAAGGCCAACGAATCTACTACATATAACTGTTAAAGAACTTGAAGAATTGTACATGATAAAACCTGATGTAGTAGGATAATGGAGGAAAACTTACATACAAAAGGTTGAATATCTTTTTAGTTATTGATAATATTTGAATAAGTGAATAAATATTCCAGTGGACTCTAGAAGTAGAAGACACTAGTAGACTCTGGAGCTGGGGAGGGCACAATGGATTTTGTGTTGATCACTTGTGTAGGCGGTAGATTTGTGATTTATAGTAGAAACTAGAGTGGGATAACTATATACTCGGTGTCTATGGGAATGGACTTTACCTAGACATAACCACTTATATATAGGGAAGAATCCATGCTTGGGGGTATAACCAACATGGCAAGGAGAAATACCATAAACTGAACCTTGTAAATACCATGTGTTTCTTTCTCTATTATTAAAAATACACATGAGGTGATATTGAGAGATAATCTTGAGTGTATTGAGAAACTTAAAAAGTTCAAGAGGTTATATTAAAATTGAATTTTTAAAGGGAGTGCACCACTGATTCACCCCCACTTAGTGGCACCTAACTGGTCTTTAGACTCTACAATTTGTATCAAAGGAGGTTACCTATAAAGATCCATGAAGTTTTGAAGATGGAATCTTATTATAATTTCAATGAGCTCATAGATCTTACTTAAATAATGTTCAAAAATGGTAAATTTAAGATGTAATGAAAATAATAAGAAGTAAATCTCTTTTCCTTTTATGAGAAGAAGAATAAGAAAAAGTTTTCCCAGAAGTTATTTTCTCTAGTTGAGGTAAAATATAAAACTAATTTTATCTCTAATTAAAACCCTCATATAGTGAAAGGATGTAAAATTTTATAATATCTCTTGGATATGAAAAGGAAATGTGATTCTAGTGATGAAGTGGTAACAACATCAAGTTGATATTCCAAGGAATTCTCATGAAATGAAAAATAATACCATTGGAGAATCATGTATGAAGTTTAATATTTGATGGTAAAATATTTATCCTTATAGATTAAAAGATAAGAAAGAGAATAAGTGGCCTTGAATCTTAGCACAAAGAAAATTTGAACCAAGATAAAGGAGAAAAGTGATATGATTAAAGAACTTTCCCAACAGATTTTAAATAAAATGGATATAGAGAATGAGTTAAAGTCTATAATCATACCTCTTAAAACCCAACTTAAATAAAGGAGACAATTAGGTATGGATGATTCTTCAAATATGAAATTATTTATTACTTATTTAAAAGAAAAATATATGAAATTAATATACCATGAGGAGAGGATGAAAACCTATAAAGAGAATATGAAGATCCCTCCAAAATCCATCTCAACTTTTGTAGTAAAAAAGAGGAATCCTGATTTTAAATATGGAAGTAAAGTGTTTTCCCATGATTTTTTTTTGAATTAGGGTTCCACAACTTATGAAGGAAACAAAGTGATTTTATTGTGGAAGATTTGGGCACATCATGAGTAGATTTTTTGAAGTTAAAATGCCCAAAGATGTTATAAGAACTCCAATAGGTCAAAAAAATAAATCAAAGAGAGACCAAATGAGGTATGAATCTTATAGTAAATAGTCTATTTGTTCTAAACTCAGTTATATAGAAAGTCATTTCAATTTTATGAAATCATATAAGGGTAAAAAATCCATACAGATATACTACACTTCTAATACTTACAAGGATATTGATTATCCAGGAAAAGTCCTATTAGGTTGGAAAATAGGTTCTATGTTTTAGAGGATTAAAGTGAGACTAAAAAAAGGTTGTATAAATCACTAAAATCCAAGCACTCAAAACAAATCTCTTGAAGGTGGAAAATAAAAATATGGGAGAAACAATTATAGGTTGTTTTAGCTATGAATGAGGCGAAAAAATGTATTACACAAAAAAAATCAATTCATGGGAAGAGAATATGGGCACAATACATAAATTCTATAAAAAAAGAAATCACATACCATATAGAGCTTATAAATAAGAAGAAATAAAGTATGAGAGGAAACTCTCACCCAAAATTTTTCTTCTAAAGACACTAGAGGCTTCTTCTTATTCCCCATTATTTTATGTGTTTTAAGTTAAAATGTATGGAATTGAAGGAGAATTCTAAGGCTATTACTTATGGACAAAAAGAATAATTGGATTTTATGGAGTCTTCTAACTATCATGAAATTATGAGTATATTCCTTGAGGAGTGTATTAAATGATATTTGAGGTATTCTAATCAAAATTTCATACCTGATTCTTAATTATATTAATAATATTCATTAAGGGGAAATGATTGGTTGATGAAAATATGAGATAAATGGGGAGTTATTCTGTTGCACCTGAACTTTATAATGTGTTTGTTAAAGTGTGTAAAGACCCCAACCCTAGTATATCAGGATCAGTGGTTACTTTATTACATTAATACTAGATACAAGCATTCACATACTAAATTATTTATTAGTTTAATATTCTTAAAAAACTAGATAAATACTTGAATCTCACATTACATTTGAAAACTTAAAATAAAACATAATATTTTAATTGAGAACATTATTATTCTCTTTAGAATATCCTAGTATATCAATCACAGTACACTTCTTGGGATCCTTGGGAAAGGAAAAATAATAAATGGGTGACATCATATTCTTAGTAAGAGTATGTGTATAAGAGTAGCTAAATCAATATAAATAAAACATGAATAATATGGCTGAGATAAAAAATAATAAAATATTTTATATAAATAATACCATAAAATAGGGGACTAAATCCATGGATAAAATAAAAACATAAATAATCATATGGATAATAATAACGAGTTTCATAATGATTTAATGCATAATTTTGGTCATCATAATCTTATCACAAAGGTGTCATTCCAAGAAAACATACATAAATAGGTATGGCATATGCCAAATTCCAAAACTAGTTTTTTTCATGAGACTTAATGATGCATATAGGGGCTATATCAAGACCCACTCATCACTTACTAAGTCCAATTCATTCATCATATGAAAGGGTTAAAACATAATCAATGTAAACATTCGTATTGAATAACTAGCATACAAAATGTTAATAATTTTCAAAATCAATAAACAAAATAATAATCCAACCAATGTAATATAGGAAATGGTATCAAAAGAGTACATCCCTAGTAAAGAATAATATTCAAAAAATAATCTTTACATAAATGAATATACTTTAAAAATATCACTAGAATATTTCTTGAGGAAAATACCCTTTTCATAGTATTCACCAAAGAATATTGACATAAATGAATATACCTTTTCAAAATATAAAAATTTAAAAAATATTTATTAAATCTTTTTAAAGGAAACTTTAAAACTTTTAAATGAATCTTAAAAACTTTTTGAATTCATGATGGTGAGAAATTACGTTCATGTCATGTATGTAAAAACAAATATTCCTTTCACATTTTCGGTAAAAAAGTCAAAAAAGTACCTCATTTGGAAAAAATATTCCTTATAAACCATTTCATAAAAATTAAAACATGGATATAAATCAATTTAATAAATCATTTTATAATTTTTAAAACATTATTTAAAACATTTTAATGAAAATATGTATATTTAATAAAAATATTCTCGACCGAGTAAACAAACAAAGTCGGTTTTATTTAAAAAAATTAGTTTAGTATCTTTAATAAATAAAGAGACAAAAGTGATAGAAAAAGATTAAATTTAAATAAATAAACATATGATAATAAATTAAATTGTATTTAAGATATAAATATTAAATAATTCACCCAGTAAAGACTTAAACCTAAACAATCCTGAATAACGATGAGATTGTGAAATAAACCCTTACGTCAGGTATGACTTGATTTGTAAGTGATTTTATCCTCATGTATAATAAATATATATTTATTAAAAATATTTTAAAAACAAATAATCATATATATCGTACCATATATGATTTATTTATATCATTTCATCACCCATTTATTAACAATTCTTTATTAAAATCACTATTTTGGGTGATAACTACTTTGTTTTTCATGTATGTTTTGTTTCAATAGTTTTGATCCTTGTACTTTGATAGTTGTTTCATACTACACATAATGTTAATCATGATATAAATGTCATATATATTTATTATATACATATTTATAGTCGTCTATAAAAGTTCTGGATAGAAGAAATGAATTACACCGTTCATGGAGACGGTAGGTCATACGTACACATGAATGTTGTTTTCACTTTTTGATGGATGAAACAAAAGAACAGTAAATAAAAATTCACCTTTAAATATTAATTATTATATCATATATATCATATATTTTTATTAAATATTTCCTCATTACTATCCAGGTAAAATGAAAATGAAAAACAAATCACATTGCTTCGTGGAGGTTGTAGTCCACATGTACACATGAGCAACATTATCGTTTTCCAATGATTTGGAAGGTAATAAGGGAGATATGATATTATCATTACAGAATAATATTTATGTCATAAATATAATATATAAAATTTAAATCTATCATAGTATCCATCCATAAAATATGGTGATGAAAAATAGATTGTATCGCTAAATGGAGATGGTAAGTTGTATGTATGCACGAGTGATATTTTCAAATCCATTTGATGACAAAGATGATGGATAATGATGATTTAATAATAATAATAACATTTAAGTATATTAAGGACAATTAATTTATTATTTTTTATAGAATATAATAGATTTATATGAGGTAAAAGAAGAATTAAAAAGAAAGTGGTCGGTTACGGTGATTACCTCTTCTTTGAAAAAATTCCTTTAGATCTTCTCTTAAGGATCTTAGGATTGGTATTTTTGGAATAAAAGAACATATAAAGTGCATATAGAAAATTTTTGAAGATAATTTTTCATTTTTTTGTCAATATATAAGGCTTAAAGTGATGTAAATATGATAAAGGAGGGGTTCCCTTTTATAGTCGAGGGGAGGGGCACTCTTGAAATTTCTTAAAAGATTAAAATATAATTGTCATTATCTAAAAAAATGCCTCCAAAAGACCAAGGATTTTAATATAATACAAGTATGATTTTAAATTACATCAACCATAAAAATTATGATAGGTTTATGTGGTTTGTTAAATCTTATCTTTTGGTTGAACCCCTTAGTTAACCTATTTTAAACTTGACCATATTGACATCTCTTTCACACTTAAAGGGTTATACTTTTACATATAAAGGTAAAATTGACTCATAAATGTCAAAGGGATTAAATTTTATACCATATCTTATCTAAATTTTCCTCTTTAATTTTTTTTATGATTTTTAAATAATTTAATAAAATTATATTTTGATAAAATATCATCGATCTCAATTTTGACACTAATCATTTAATTTGACTTAAAATACATAAATAAAAAGTTGGAATTAAAATAAAATCCTTTAAAATAATAATAATATTTCATATTAATATATTTAATTTTTGGAACACTATAAATCATTAAAATTATATTACATTTATTATTTTTAAAAGCATTTGTTTTATTTTTCTGTTTATTGAAGAAATATTATATCTGTGTTGAAAATTAATTTAAGGTAACTATATAATTACTAAAAAATAGAAATAAAATTTCATCATGAAAATAATTTTATTATTCTGAAAATATAAATTTATATTCTTTCATATATTTCTTTTGTACCTATATGGACACAAAAAAGTTATTTAAAAGTAAGAGAGTGACATTTTTTATTTTTCTTTTATTTAAATATCATATCATTCAATTTCAAGGAAAAGTGTCCCTTAAATAATAAAATTTCTAGAATAAGGTGATAAGGGTTTAATTATCTTCATACAATAATAATTAAGATGAAAAATGGTGAGCTTAACATTTAGTTTTAACCTAGTTTAACCTGATTTATCCTTTACCGAGATAATAAATTTTACTAAGGGAACTATTCATATTGACCAAAAATAAAAGGGAACTATTTACCAAATTTTAACCTACTAATTTAAAATATGGAATACATTTTTAAAGATTCAATTTATATAAGTGTTAGTAATTAATTTAAAATTAAACACAAAACACAAAGAAAAACAATTTTTCAGAAAAAACACCATTTTATGTATAAATATGTTTTTATACCAAATTCAATCATGAAATTGATTAAAATGAACTTAATTAGATTATTAATAATATAAGAGAACAAATTTTAGTTTGAAATAATTTTTAAAAAAATTGAACTTTGTAAATTCTTGAAATAAAAATACAGTTTTCAATAAAAATTTGTATTTTCACTATTCACTAGAAAATTAATCCTTTTAGAAAAATCTAAAAATTTCACCATAGGATATTTTTAATATTATAATTAAAAAATGATATTATTTTTTTATAAAATAAAATTTATAAAATTTCTATAAATTAATTATAATATTTTCTCACAAAAATCAAGAAAAATCATTTTTAAAGAAAATGTATTTCTGAAGCATAAAATAACTTTACTAAAAATTGAGTACTTATTTTATAAGAATTAATCAATGAATTTGTATTGATTATGTCCTTTATATATATTTAATAATTTTTTAATATTATTTACACCAACCGATTCAATGACTAGGTAATAACTATTACATTAAATAATAACATTTTAATCACTACCACAAAAACAGTTTTTCGCAGCGCCCCCATTTATCAGCGCTAACGAAAAAGCACTGATAAAGGGGGGGTCCCTTTATCAGCGCTCAAAAAAGCGCTGATAAAGGCACCCCTTTATCAGCACTTTTTTTTAGCGCTGATAAAGGGACCCCCCTTTATCAACACTTTTTTTTAGCGTTGATAAAGGGCCCCCCTTTATCAGCGCTTGTTTAGTAGCGCTGATAAAGGGGGGCCTTTATCAGCGCTTTTTTTAGCGCTGATAAAGGGTCGGCTTCAAAAAAAAAATTAAAAAATATATTAATATATTAATATATAAATATAGTTATATTGTTATATAAATATAATATATAATTTTTAAATATATTTTAGATAAGTATAAATGTACATTTACACTTATTATACTTAATATATAAGATATTTAGTGAAAATGACTTCTTAAAAAATTAAAAAAATATTTTTAATTAATATTTTGATGATCATTATGGAGTAATAGTCATTTAATAACAATTTGAGGACTAAAAAATTAAAAAAATTAAAAAAAGATCCAAAATATGTTGAAAACGCAACTCAAACTTCAAACGACCATAACTTTTGATCCGGGTGTCCGTTTGAGCTCTACCACATATCAAATCGAAGCCTGCGACGAGCTCTACGTCGCTGTGACTTGGAGGGACCCCGGTCAAGCATTTTGCGAGGCCAAAAGAGGCCCAGAAGGCCTCCAAAATTGAGTTTTTTGTCGGGGTACCCAGATTTTTTAACATTTTGTGGATTTTCAAACTCGTTTAAGGGGGTATTATTGGCTTTTCTTGGTGGGGAATGAATTTATTCCAAGTTATTACATTCATATTGATATTATGTCTTTGAAATTTCATCCTTTTTTATAATGAACTGCTATTTATAATCAAATATATAACTATATGTACATATTTTTTATATATTCGCACCTAAAAATTAAATTTTTTAAATAAATAATTAAACATATTTACATATAAAATATATTGGCTTTATCTAAATAATAACTAATATCCATTTTATTTAAAATACCAATATATGAATATTTATATACCTATATATTAATCTAACTATATATATATATATTAATCTAACTATATATATATATTAATCTAAACTATATATATATTAATCTAATAACTATATATATATTAATATAACTACATATATATACATTAGTATTACTATAAATATATATATTAATATCACCATAAATATATATATTAATATCACTATATATATATTAATATAACTATATAAATATATATTCATATAACTATATATATGTTAATATAACTATATATATGTTAATATAACTATATATATGTTAATATAACTATATATATATATTAATATAAATATATATTACTATACGAATAAATATAACTAAATATATATATATATATATATAGATATAGATATATATTAATACCACTATATATATATATATATTAATATTACTATATATATTATAATATAACTATATATATATATATATTATAATATAACTATATATATATATATTATAATATAACTATATATATATATATATATTAATATATATTACTATACGAATAAATATAACTAAATATATAAATATATATATATAGAGATATCATGAATTGGAAAGAAAATCAAAATAGAGTAGTGGTAAGGGCTTAGGCGCGCATGGGGGAGGTCTCGAGTTCAAATCCTGGTGGAGGCAGGGGTGCGTGCGCATGAGGAATATTGGAGAAAGTGCTGTTAAAGGGTGGAGGGGGTGCGTGGGGTGTTGTATAGGGGCCGAAAAGCGCTGTAAAGGGGGGGGGGGGTTCAAGCGCTATAAAAGCCCCCCCGATTGGCAGTATTTTTTAATTTTTTTTAATTTTTTTAATTTGTTTTAACTTTTATGAGCGCTTTTTTAAAATCACTGATAAAAGGGTCCTTTATCAGCACTAAAACGAAAGCGATAATAAAGGAAGTGCTGATATAGGACCCCTTTATCAGTGCTAAAAAAAGCGCTGATAAAGGGGTACTTTTATCAGCGCTTTTTTTTAGCGCTGATAAAGGGGTCCTATATCAGCGCTTTTCGGAGCGCTGATAAAGGGGACCCCCCCTTTATCTACGCTGGCTTTATCAGCGCTTTTCTAGCACTGATAAATGCCATTTTTAGCGTTGATAAAGGCCGTGTTTGTAGTAGTGAATAGTACATCACAGTTTTCTTAAACTTGATGTTGCATATCATGAATGCTATTAAACATAGTGTTATTTTAAAATATTAAGATATTACATTATAATCCATTACATAAAATTTTCCATCACAATTTTATCTCACTTATCAAAGGTTTAAACTTTTTTTAAAACCCACATCGTACAGAGGGATAATAAAACTTATTTTAAAAAGGAAAAGTGAGAAACATAAAGGTTACTTGAAATATCATGTATTCAGGTTCTCGATAGGGATAAAATTTGTGGTAATTTACAGTATTTAAATGGCAGAGAAAAATAAAATCCAATTACTAATGGAGAATGATATATAATATGGTTAGGATAATGTTAACGACCACAAAACCCTAAATCATTGAGGGGTGAAGAGACCATCAATTCATTGAAAATGAAGGTAAATAGATAACACTTTTATCTCAAGATTATTTTCATAAGGTTGTGGTATTATTTTAATATCATGATAAAGTACTAAATAAAATATAATTACTTTATTTATTTCCATTTTATAAGCCTAATTAATCCTTTGGTTGCACATTGATCAATTTACACTTCCTCTCTTACTAAAAGAAATGAATATTCAAGTTGATTTTTTTTCATGCCTACATAACTAAAATTAAAATTTATTGAATCATAAGATCCATAAAATAATGAAAATTAATTCCTCCTATCTCTATATATTTTTTAAAACCAAAATGGTTAGTACAAGTCATCCAATATTTCATTAATCTCTAAAACCTCAATAATAACACCAAAATTTCAACTTAATCCATTCCACAAATGGTTAACCTTAAGACCCTTCCAAAATATATTTGAAAAAAATTAAAAATCCAAAAATTTAAATAAAGGGTCACTAAATTAACTTAAAATAAATCATTCAAATAATATAAAGTATCTCTTAATTATAACATACCAAATATGTGAATACCTTGATCACATATTCTCCTAAAACATGGTAATAACATGAATTACCATAAATCCTCAATAAAAACATATATGCTTCCAAAAATTAAATATTTACTTATTCATTAAATAAAATCAGTGATTAAAAAATATATTCTATAAATCTAATTTTTTTAACTCCATCAAAGATAACATAAACCACTTTATTATGAAATCACTAACCATTTTCAGGGTCACCAAAACTATCCCATTTACTTATTCAATGTCAATATTCTCTTTATCTCAACTAAATATTATTAACTAAAAATTAAAAACATATTAAGGGTTATATTTACCATATTCATATGTTATCTAAAAATACCACCTTACCACTAAACCACTTTTCTTGGTTATTAGTACCATTCAACACATGATTTCAAATCCACAAAGAAAACTATTACAGTAAAATCCTTATAAATTTCATGATTATTATAACCATAATATCATTGATAAAATACTTATAAAACACAATTCTTAAATCCAAATACACAATAACTTTAATCACCCCACTTTGACTATAGTAATAACATAAACTTGACCTTGACCCCTTAGCTTTTTTTAAGTATATTCCTTTGATGCTTGGGGAATTAATTGGTATAGTGATCCATCTCCTTATAGTTGAAATACTAAACATTAAAGGTTTCTTTATTACCCTTACATTCACACAACTAATTAAATTTTATCCACACTTGAAGAAAACTCTGTTTTCCTTAAAGAAAGTACCATAGTATTTATTTCCAAAATTATCACATGTTGTAAAACCCTTCTTTATCTTCTTCTACTTATTTATTTTTTGGTCTTATGTCCTCTTCTTCTCTTGATTTACTTAAAAGTAATAATACTTGAAGAATTATTTCTCTATCTTGATAGCACATGATACCATATCCTTATATGATAATAATGTTTGTGAGATAAGTTCCCTTTGAAGGATTGGATTAATCCCATCAAAGAAATGGTCGATATTTCCCATTAGATTATGTATGTAGTCTAAAAAATGCCTTGATAACCTTGTAAAGTTATATTTATACTTAGAATAATTTTTTTATTCTTTTGTATCTTAAACTCAAGAATTGTCCCTCAATATCTACTCATTGTTTGTGAGGAAAATATTTTTCCAATAAAAGTTCCTTAAAATCCTTTCATTTTATGCTTTCTATTTTCTCCTCATCCTTAGTGTTTTGAATCAATGACCACCATTGATCTGAATCCCCTGAGAGATGATAAACTTCCATAAAAACCTTCTCTATTTCATTATTTCCTAAATTAAGAAGTATATTTTCTAAATAACTTACCCATTTATCATCTAAAAATATACTTATAGTCCCATTGAATGATTGAGGTTGTTGATACATGAAGCAGTCCAACATTGTTACACCATGTTTTGGATCAGTAGACTAATCCATATGGGAAAGGTTATTGGTGATAACTCGATTCATCTTCCCCAATATAGTTATAATTTATTTTTCTCTAGCATAAGCTTTATTATCTTTCCTAGGAGGGAAATATCTACACTGATTATGTGCATTTATATGGTTTCCATTACTTCCACTAGGTTCCATTTATAAATAATGGAATACACTAGATTATATTATAACATTATGAATCATAATATATGATTTCAATAATAGTTAAATACTTAACATAAATTAAAAATTTATGTATAACTAATTTCAGAATAAAATTCGCAAGGTCATTCATAGGTTTATATTCCCTAATCTATGTTTTTCTAAATCCATTTACAAAGGTTTCTACTAAAATTAATTTTATACCAACTATAAAGTCCCAACCATTATATCCCATGGTCAATTTTCACTTTATCACACTAGTATAGAAACAAAAATTCACATATTAAGTGATAGAGTAGTTTAGTAGTCGTGGAAAAATAGATACATACTTAAATATTGTATTACATTTGAAAACTTAAAATAAAACATAGTATTTTATTTGAGAACGCTTTTATTACCATTATCATATCCCTATATATCAATAATAATACACTTCCTAGAATCCCAGAGGAAAGGAAACATAAGAAAGGGGTGAGATCAGATGCTCATTAAGGGTATGTGTACAACAAAAGATAATTCAAAGTTAATAAAAATTTAATAATCTGACCGAGATAAACAATAATCAAATATTCCATATAAATAATACCATAAAAGAAGGGAATAAATCCATGGATAATGTAACAATATAAATAATCACATGGATAATGATAATTAGTTTGATAATGGTTGAATGCATATTGTTGGAAATCATAATCTTACAGCCAAGGCCTTGTTCCAAGACAACATACATAAACAAGTTAGGATTATGAAAAATACCTAAAATAGTTTGTCTCATGAGACATACCGATTCATAGAGGGGTTATAATAGGCCCCTCCTATCACTTACTAAATATAATATATTCATTATATGAAATCGGTAAAACATAATCAACATAAACATTTATATTGAAGAACTAACATACAAAATGTTCACAATTTCTCTAATAAATAAACATAATCATAATCCATATAGAGTAATACGATGGATGGTATCAAAATATTACATCCCTATTAAAGAATAATATTCACCAAATAATGTTGATATAAATGAATATACTTTAAAAATATCCCTGAAAGTTTTCTTTAGGAAAATACCCTTTTCATTTTGAAAACACTTATTCAAAATAAAAAAAAATTTCTAAAACATTAAGGAAAAAATTTTCTTCGAAAGGAACCTTTAAAAATTTTAAATGAAGCTTCAAGTAATTTTTCGGTCATGACATTAGGAAATTATATTCATGACTTGTATATAAAAAAATATTTCATTCAAAATTTCATTAAAAAAGTCAAAAAGTGCCTCATTCGAAAAACGAAAAAAGATTAGTTATATAATATTTTATTAAAAAACATGGGTAAAAATGTATTTAATAAATAATTGGATAATAGTAAAAATATTCATTAAAATAAAAAAATATTTGGACATAGAAGAAAAATATTTCTAACCATGTAGAAAAATAAAGTTAGTTCTCCTTAAAAACATTATTTCGATATCTTGAGTATATAAATAGAGGAAATGAAAGGAAAACTTGAAATTTCAAGAAATTACCAAATAAGAATAAAATATATTAAATTTAAGACATAAAATAATTTAGCTAATAGAGACTTAAACATGAAAAATCTTGAGTAATGATGAAATTGTGAAATAAAACCTTACCTCAAGTTGTATTGTAAGTTCTTTTAGCCTCTAGTATAATAAATTTAGATTTATTATACATATATTATAGAACCATAATCATATATATCATACTAATATATATTACTATTCCATAATGTTAATAATGATATAAATATCATATATATTTATTATATATATTTAGAGTCATTCATAAAAGTTATACATATAAAAAATGAATTACACCATTCACAAAGATGGTAGGCTGTATGTAGCATGAACACCATTTTCACTTTTTAACGGATGAAAAAAAGAAATTTAAATAAAAATTCAATTTTAAAGACTAATTATTATATAATATATATCATATAAGTTCAATAAATCTATCCTTATTACCATTTAAGTAAAATGGAAATGAAAAACAAATCACATTGCTCTGTGGAGGCGGTAGTCAAAACGTACGCACGAGCGACATTATAATTTTCCAAAAATTTGGAAGGTAAGAAGTTAGATTTGATATTATCATTAAATAATCATATTTATGTCACAAATATCATATATAAACTTTAAATTCATCATAATACCCATCCATAAAATATGGTGATGAAAAATGAATTGTATCACTACATGGTGATTAGAACCTCTATAATATTTATATGGAATCTGGTAAGAGAATTTATAAGGTTTTGGTTGATATAGAAGGCTCAAAGTGGTGTAAAAAAGAGAAAGTATGGGTGCCATTTTATTATATTTTAATATTTTAAGAAATTCCAAGTGTCTTATAGCCTAAATGCCTAAATGCCTATAAAATGACATTTATTTGAAGATAAAATAGTATGGGGTTTGAATAACTTCAAAAAATAAAAATTTTATAGGCTTAAGTTGTGTCTTAAACCTTATCTTTTGGTTTAACCCCCTAGTTAACATATTTTAACCTTAACCATGGTAATGCCCTTTTCACTCTTAAAGGGTTATAATCTTACATATAAGGTAAAAATTGATTCATAAATGGAAAAGGTATTATATTTTAGATCATATATTATACACCTTAACCTATTTAAGAATTTTTATGTTTTATTAATAATTTAATAAAATATTATTTTGATAAAAAACCATTAATGTCAAATTTGGAACTATTCATTTAATTTGTCTTAAATAACATAAATAAAAAGTTTGAATTAGAATATAATCCTTTAAAACAAAACTAATATATTATATTATTCTATAAAATTCATGCAACACTATAAATCATTCAAATTATATTACTTTTAATATTTTCTAAATCATAAATTTATTTTTCTATTAATTGATGAAATATTGTATCGACATTTTATAAGAATTTAAGGTAATTATATAATTAGTAAAAAGTAAAAATAAAATTCCACCATTAAAAAATTTCTTTATTATCAAAATAGACATTTATATTCATTCATAACTTGTTTTTTTCTATGTGGACACATAAAATATATTTAAAAGTAAGAGAGTGACATTTTGTATTTTTCTTTGCTTTAAATATTATATAGGTCATTTCCTTAGAAAAGTGTCCCTTAAAAATTAAATTTAGAGTATAATATGATAAGGATCTAAAATTATTCATTAAATAACAATTAAGATGAAAAATGGTTACCTTAACATTTAGTTTTAACCTAGTTTAACCTGATTTACCCTTTACCGAGATGATACATTTTACTAATGTTGCTATTCATATTGAACAAAATAAAAGGGACCAATTTACCAAATTTAAACCTTATTATTAAAAATATGGAATAAATTTTCCAATATAAAATTTATATAATTGTAAATAATTAATTTAAAATTAAAATGTAAAATGAAATGCCAGAAAGTTTTTCATGAAAAATACCTTTTTATGTATAATTTTTTTTATACTAATTTAAATATTGAAATTGATTTCAATAGAATTAATTATATTATTAATAATATAATAGAACTAATTTTAGTTTTAAATAATTTTAAAATAAAATGGAACTTTTTAAATTCTTGAAACAAAGATAAAGTTTTCAATAAAAATCGTTATTTTTCACTATTCACTGGAAAATCAATCTTTTCAGAAAAATCTAAAAATTTCACCCTAAATTAATTTTGATATTATGATTTTAAAAATTATATTATTTTTATAAAATAAAATTTATATAATTTCCATAAATTAATTATAATATTTTCTCATAAAAATCAATAAAAATCATTTTTGAAGAAAATGTATTTTTGAAGCACAAAATAACTTTATTAAAAACGAAGTACTTATTTTACAAGAATTAATAAATGAATTTGTATTGATAAGTTAATTTATATATATATTTCATAATTTAGTTAATACATTTCATACTCATCAATTCAACAACTAGATGACAACTGTTACATTAAATAATAATATTTTAATAGTATATCGTGGTTCGCTTAAAACCATTGTTGTGTATATTGTACGCTATCAAAACAATAATCTTTTAAAATATTGGAATATTAAATTATACCTCCCATAAGTAAATTTTACCTCATAATTTTATCTCAATCATCATAGGTTTTACCTTTATTAAAAACCCACAATGTACAAAGGGATAATAAAACTTCTTTTAAAAAGGAATAGTGAGAAACAAAAAGGTTATCCAAAATATCACATATTTGGGTTCTTAGATAGGGAAAAAATTGGTGGAAAGTTAAAATAAATGCATTAAAGAGAAGAATAATATATAAGGACCAATATATAGTGACTAAGAATATGGTCAGGATAAAATTAATAACCACAAAACTCTAAATCAGTGGGGGTGAAGAGACCATCAATTCATTAGAAATGAAGGTAAACAGATAACATTTTTATCTCAAGATTGTTTTCTTAAGGTTTAGGAATTGTTTTTCTATCATGATAAAGTACCCATGAAAATATAATTACTTGATTTATTTCCATTTTATAAGCACAATTACATCCTTTGGCTTTGCTTCGATCAATTTCTACTTCATCTCTTACTCCAAGAAATGAATTTTCAAGATAAAATTTTTCATGAAAAAAGCACTAAAATTAACATTTAATGAATAATATGATCCATAAAATAATGACAAGTTATTTCTCCTCTCTGTAGATATTTTACAAAACTAAAGTGGTTAGTACAATTCATTAAATATTTTATTAAGCTCTAAAACCTTAACAATAACACCCAAAGTTCAAATTAATCCATTCTATAAATAGTAAAACTTAAGAACCTTCCAAAATATATATGACCAAATTAAAAATCCAAAAATTTATAAGGAGGGTGGCTAAATAAACTTAACATCAATCCTCTAAATAACATAAAGTACCTATTAATTATCACATACCAAATATGTGAATACCTTGATCAAATATTCTCATAAAACATGGAAATAACCCGAATTACCATAAAAATAAATGAAAACATGCATGATTTCTAAAATAAACTATTTCCTCATTCCTTAAATAAAATCACATATCCTAAAATATATTCTATAAATCTAAAAATGCTTTAACTCCATCCAAGATAACATAAACCACTTTGTCACCAAATCACTAACCACTTTCAAGGTCACAAATACTATCCCATTTACATATTCAATTTCAATATTCTCATTATCCTAACTAAACATTATTAAATAAAAATCTATAACATATTAAAGGTTATATTTCCCTTATTCATTTATTCTCCAAAAATATCACCTTAACACTAAATTAATTTTCTTGGTTATCAGTACCATTCAACACATGCTTTCAAATCCTTAAAAAAAAGTATTACAATACAATCCTTGTACGTTTCATGATTATTATAATCAGAATATCATTAATAAAATACTTCTACAATATAATTATTTAATTTAAATACACAAGCACTTTAATCATTCCAATTTGACTGTAGTAATAACATAATCTTGACCTTGATCCCTTAGCTTTTTTTGAGGTATATTCCTATGAAACTTGAGGCGTTCATTTGAGTAGTGCCCTATATCCTTAAAGTTGAAACACTGATCATTAAAGGTTTCTTTATTACCCTTTCATTCACAAACCTAATGGCCTTTATCTCAACACTTTAATCAATCTTCTATTCTATTCAAGAAAGTATCGAGGTGTTTCTTTCCATAATTATCACATGTGGTAAAATCCTTCTTTCTTTTCATCACCTTATTCATTTTTTACTCTTTTTTATTATTCTTATTTTTATTTCCTTCAAATACATAAGACTTGGAGAATTATTTCACAATATTAATAGTACATGATACTATATCATAATATGTTGAGAATGTTTGGGAGACTAGTTATAAGACCCCGACCTTAAACATTACTTAATCTTGGGCTATTTCAAGAATTCACATTGAGGATCTTTTCAGGCCTAGAGTTTTAGAGAATTAGATCATAAATCATGCATTACATTCCACATTTAAACAAGGTGGTTACATTAAAGACAATATTAATTTTTTCCACCAAAGGAAACATTTTTAAAATAAAACATGGTTTCTTTCTTGACACTTCCTCGACACTATCATTACATCATGTACTTTTCCCTTGACCTGTGAAAAACATTTCAAAAACTTGGGATGAGCATAAAAAGCTCAGTAAGGGATATAAAAATACGGAAAGAAAACATTAGTCCATGTATACATAAGAATCAATGAAATCATACTTTACTCATAAAAAATAAGCACTTTAACATACCTCATGAAATCATAAGATTTATGAATAACTCAAAGAAATCATAAGAAATAGAGGTAACTTGAGGCATTCATAACATTCTTATGTAGGGAGTAACCCTCATGGTTACGTTTGGAATACCCATCATAGTATATTCCCTAAATCACTTCGGAGAAACCTTAGCATTCAAATCCTTCACATTAACCAATGCATTGGAGATCTATCTCAGGCTCACCCGCCATTAGTTTATTATGGAACCACCTGACTTCATAAACAATTCCCAAGAACCATAACACAATCATATCACATAAAACATGCATAAAGGAAACATAAAATTTCCACATTTCAATCACAAGATATCAATACAACAAATTGATATAATCAAAACATTATCAAAAAAATTTTCAATACCAAAATAAAATAAAAGCAAAACATGGTATTTATTTTTCATTTAAAAAAATTTATGGCTTGTAGAGGAAGATGAAACTCAAATAATGGTCACGGTGGTGGAGAAGTCGTTGTCGCCGCATACATAAGACAAAAACATTCATTTTGTCATTTAGTAAAACGCTTCGTGTAAAAATATTCCTTTTTAATGAAATTAAAATTCAAAAGGTTTTATTATACAACTAATAAAAGATGGTCGTATATAAATTGAAGTATGCCTCAATGAAAGGAGATTGAGACGAAGTCCCTTACCACAAGTCTGACTTGTTCTCGTTCATTCTTTATATTCCTGAATAATAAACTTAGGTAAATTTATAATTTATTAAGGACTTACTTTAAATTTTATTATTAAATTCATATCACATATTATCATGTTATAATAATTAGTTAATTATGTGAGTTCATATCATACGTTTTGTCGATGTTCGGTACATGAGTCAAAAGTGAACTTGTTTGAAAAGAATTTCCCATGTAGTTATAATTACATCATCTCCAGAATGGTATTAATGATTTAAATATCATATATATCTAGTATATATTCATTTTATACTATTCCATAACATTTGGAGATAAAAAATGAAATGCACCGTTCATGGAGACGGTAGGCCGTACGTACGCATGAACGCTACTTTCATTTCTTTGTCATATTAAAAGAATTAAAACTAAATGAGACACACACACACATATATATATATATATATTATAATTCCAGTATAATATATATGTTATATAGGTAAAATAAGTTCATTAATTACAGTCTTTATAAATTCCATGTTTGGTATGAACGAGTCACATCACTTGAGGGGGCGGTAGTCCACACTTCCTCATATGAAATTATCGCATTTGCACAACATGAAATTCATAAAGTTATGTTTTAAATATAAAATACATAAGAATATAGAGGACATAAATATAATATATATCATATATAAATATAGTTCCATCATAATGTCCACCATGAAAGGTGTTAAAAGAAGATTGAACAATCATCGTTTCATGAGGCAGTAATTCGCAACCCACAGAAACAATATGTTCTTTAACCATTAGACGGAGGTGTGTGTGAGTGTAGGTAGAATCCTTATCATAACAACATTATAGTATATTGAGGATACGGGTGTTATTATGGGATCAAATAATAAGAAGATAGTGGTGAGTGAAGAAGGAAAATAAAAGGAAGAAACTCAAGAGAAGACATTACCTCTAAATCGGATAACTCTTTTTGATTTGAGACAAAGGCTTCCTTGGGAAGACTTATGCCCAAAGTGAGGTTTCTAGGAGTAATAGAGGTATGTGGAGAGATAATATGATCAGATTTTGGATGAGACAAGGGCTTGAGAGGTGTGGTTAAGGGGGTATAGTTGGGGGCCTTTTATAAGAGGGAGGAGGGTCACTTTTGGAAAGTCTTGAAATGTTACTTTATTATAAAATGATTTTTGGATTTTAAAGGTCCCAAAATAATTTATTTTGAGGATAAGGTGATAAGGGTTCTAAATCCACCCATACAATAGGTTTTAAACAAGCGTAAGTCTTATATTTTACCTTATTTTTTATTTTATTTAAATCATTCATTAATGAGGTAATCACTGCATCATCATGGTGTCATAAATAAATTTATTTATTTAATGTCTAAAAATTATAAAAAAAGTACCATGATGTAGGAATTATTTTTAGATTTCCAATTAATATTTATAGTCTAATAGATAATTTATGTAAACAAAATTAAAATTTTTTTACTTAGGATATACAAACCTTTGTTATATTTCTCTTCTTTTTAAAAATAATGTCATAAATGTCACTATTACACCCATGTGACTACATGGGCCCTCAAGTTCAGTAAAAAGATTCCCATGGTCGGACATGACTCAAACAAGAGGATTTGGACACATGTTGGGGTCATTTTGTATTATTATGATATTATTTTATTACCCTTAACTACCCGATTACAAATTAATCACAATAATTAAAGATAATTACCGTTATTACTATTCATAATGTCCAAAAACAAAAAGGTATTAATTACATAATTTGAACCTTATGATTACAAATATGGAATCAATTTTACCAAATTCCAAACACGGAAATTGCAGTAATTAATTTAAAAATAATTCCCGTTATCAAAACAAATAGTGTGTTTTTAAGAAATAATATCTATCAAGAGATTGACAATTGTTTAGGTCCAATTTAAAAGTGAAATTAATTATAATGACCACCATTGGATTAAATGGTAAATATGTATTATAATTAAACTTTAAAACCAATTAAAAAGATAATCTAACCATATAATTAAATTAGATGAAAAAAGCAGTTTTGAAGTAAAATGCATTATTTTTCACTATTCCTTAAAAAATGAACATTGTCAGAAAAATACAAAAAATTTATCCAAAGTAAATTTCAATGTCCCAATTCTAAATAATAAGTTTATTTTGACAAATAGATCTTATAAAATTGTCAAAAGTTATATTTAAAAATGGGTTTCCATTAAAAGGCGGTAAAACAATCTTTTAGAAATATTAGAGTATTTTATGCTTAAGATTGGATTTATTCTCATTTTAAGCCTCTAAAACACTATATAATTCATAAATATACATAGATATTAAAATATATTATTATTTACTTACTTGGGATGTTACATCCTTCCCCCCTTTAAGAAATTATGTCCCCGTAATTTATTTACTTATCGATTAAGTGGGGGTATTTATCCCTCATTGCATTTTCAGATTCCCATGTTGCCTCTTCAAATATATGGTTTTTCCATAGAACCTTTACTTGATGAATCATATTATTCCACAACACTTGATCCCTATGGTCAAGAATCTAGACTAGTTGTTCCTCATAAGATAGATTCTCTTCCAGCTGAACTACCTCTGGACTCAAAACATGAGATGGATCTGGAATGTACTTCCTTAACATTGAAACATGAAAAAAATTATGTGCCTGAGATAAACTTGGAGGTAAAGCTACTCGGTATGAAACTGATCCAACTCCCTCCAGAATTTCATATGTTCCAATAAACCTTGGACTCGACTTTCTTTTCTTACCAAATTGCATTGCACTTTTCCATGGTGAAACTTTGAGGAAGACATGATCACCTACCTCAAAAGAGAGATCCTTCCTCCTATTGTCTGCATAACTTTTCTACCTACTCTAAGCTGTTCTCATGTGTTTCTTTATCAGCTGAACTTTTTCTGCCATCTCTTCTACTAATTCTAATCCCATCAACTTCCTTTCACCTACTTCATCCCAAAAAGTTGTAGTTCGACACTACTTCCCATATAATGCCTCAAATGGTGCCATCTATATAATGGAATGAAATCTGTTATTATAAAAAAAAACCCAACCAATGAAAGATGTTGGTCCTAACTTCCCTAATAATCCATTGAACAAACACGTAGAATATCCTCCAAAGTCTAAATTGTTTGTTCTGAATGCCCATCTGATTGAGGATGAAATGCTATACTAAAATTTAATTTAGTACCCAATGACTTCTGAAGGCCTTTCCAAAAGTTAGAAGTGAACCTGGGATAATGATTAGATAAAATGGAGAGGGGAACTCCATGTAACATGACTATCTCTTTAAGATACAATCGATAAAGTTGATCTAGGGAAAAAGTATCTCGCATAGCAAGGAAATGAGAAGATTTAGTCAAACGATCAACAATAACCCAAATTGCATTATTACCCAAAGGTGTCTTTGGTAATCCCACAACGAAGTCCATGGATATATTCTCCCATTTACACTCTGGAACTGGTAAAGGCTGAATCATCCCTTTCGGTAACTGCCACTCTGCTTTAACCTGTTGACAAGTCAAACACTTCACAGTAAAATCAGCAATATCTCTTTTCATTCCATCCCACCAGTAATACTCTCGAAGATCTCTATACATCTTAGTACTACCTAGATGAACTGAAAATGGAGAACTATGAGCTTCACATAACAACTCTCTCTTCAATTGTGAATCACAAGGCACACACAATATCTTCCCAAATCTCAAAACACAATCATTATCAATGTTGAATTCAGGTAACATACCCTTCTGAACCAGCTCTACCTTTTTATGCAACTCACTATCTTGCTTCTTTGCTTGCTTAATTCTGTCTAATAGAGAAGATTTCACTAATACCTGAAACAAAACAGAATAATTTCCTACACCAATAACTTCCAAGCCAAAATTCATCAAATCCTTAACTAAAGGATCACGTTCCAAATATAACATGGTTAATGAAACATTACTTTTTCGACTCAAAGCATCTACCACTTTATTTTCTTTTCCTGGGTGGTAGTGAATTGTGTAATCATAATCCTTGATTAATTCTAGCCATCTCCTCTATCTCATGTTCAATTATTTCTGAGTGAATATATACTTTAAACTTTTGTGATCAGTATATATTTCACACTTTACACCATAAAAATGATGCCTCCAAAATTTTAAAGTGAAAACAACAACAGCTAATTACAAATCATGTGTAGGGTAATTTATCTCATGAGTTTTCAACTGATGTGAAACATAAGCAATTACCTGATCATTCTGCATTAGGATGAAACCAAGTCCTTTCAATGAAGCATCACTGTAGATAATGAACTCACCATTCCTGGAAGGTAGTGCCAATACTGGATCATTCACCAATCTTCTTTTCAATTCCTGAAAACAATCATCACATTATTTTGTCCAGATAAACTTAACACCCTTCCGAGTTAGCTTAGTCAATGGGCTAGGAAACCGTGAATTATTTTTAATAAACCTTCAGTAATATCTTTCCAAACCAAGAAAACTATGAATCTCAGTTATATTTGTGGGTCTTGGCCATTCTTCAACAACCTTTGTTTTTGAAGGATCAACAATTATTCTATCTTTAGAAATAATGTGACCAAGGAAAGAAATTTTTTCCACCAAAACTCACACTTTATGAATTTCCCATACAATTTATTTTCTTTTAAGGTTTACAAAATAACTCTTAAATGATTTTCATGCTCCTCTTTACTTTTAGAAAACACCAAAATATCATCAATGAAAACAACCACAAACTTATCCAAGAACTCATGGAAAATTATATTCATAGGTTCCATGAATACATCAGGTGCATTGGTTAACCCAAAAGGCATAACTACAAATTCATAATGGCCATATCTTGTATGAAACATGGTCTTCAGAATATCTAATTCCTTTACCTTCAACTGATGGTACCCCGATCTCAAGTCAATCTTTGAAAAATACTGAGCTCCCTGGAGCTGATCAAACAAATCATCGATATGAGGCAAAGGATATTTGTTCTTAACAGTGATGTTATTCAAGGCTCTATAATCAATGAAAAGTATCATTGAACCATATTTCTTTTTAACAAATAAGATAGGATCACCCCATGGTGATGTGCTATTTAGAATGAAACCTTTCTCTAATAAATCTTGCAATTGCACCTTCAACTCTAAAAGTTAAATTTGATCCATTTGATAAGGGGGTTTTGAAATTGTCTTAGCATAAGGAACTAAGTCAACAGTAAATTCAACTTCCCGATCTGGTATTATTCCAGGAAAATCATCAGGAAAAACATCCGGATACTCATTTACCACTGGCACATCATTAATCTGAACGGTTCCTTTGTTTTCAACAATATGTGCATGGTAACATTCATTTCCATCTTTTACAAGTTTCTCATCCTCTTGACATGTTATCAATAGTAAGGTTTCATTCTTGTACACAAACTGAAAGCCTTTTTGAAAAGAAACTTCTTTAGCTCTACAGTCAATCTTAGCATGGTAAATAGAGAGCCAATCCATTCCCAGGATAACATCAAACTCTACTAGAGGTAAACAAAATAAGGTTTTTAAGTAGATTATTTCCACGGATAAGTATAGGAATATTCTTATAAATTCTTTTTTCCTCAACATTTCCCCCAGGTGTTTGTACCAAAAGTTCAGGAGTCATTTCTTGAGATGGAATTCCAAATTTACTTGAAAATTTTTCAGAGATGAAAGAATGTGTAGACCCCAAATCAAACAACACATTGGCATAATCTGAAAAAACAAAAAAAGTACCTGATACCAATTCATTTGATGGACCAACATCTGCTGAAGTAGTTGCAAAGGATTTTACCACACCTTTCTTCTTTTAGTCTGACTTCTTCCCATCATTCGAGCTCTTTTTCGAACACTCATTTTCATAATGACCCATATCATTACACTTGAAACATTTCACTAAATGTAAATCAAATTTGGTCTTACCATTACCCTGATCTTTTCTAGTGCAATCACGAGCCTTATGTCCCATCTTACCACATCAGAAGCACTTTATAGAATTCAAAAGACATTCCCTAGCATGATTTTTACCACATTCATCTCAAACTGAAAACTTAGTTTTCTTACCATCAAACATTTTTGAAGGATTATTCCCTTTCTCCTGCCACCTTGGTCTCTTCTTCTGTTGGTTGTCATAGAACACTTGCTCATCGGAAAACTCCATTTCCACCTTCTCAGCACATCAAAAAAAAAATTCATAACTTTTGAACACACGAGAAGCTAATTTCCTTATATATTTTGGATTTAATCTTGAGTAAAAATGATTGATTTTACTATCAAGGTCTCTGATAAAATTTGGAGCATACCTTGCCAATCGAGTGAACTTTTCTTCATAAGAAGCTACTGAGTCGTCCTCTTGCCTCAATTACAAGAATTGTTTTTCCATCCTAATTCAAACATCCTTAGGAAAATATTTATCAAGAAAAATACCTTTAAATTCATCCCATCCAAGAGCATCAATCTCATCAGCATCCCTGATATTTTTAACCATCGAACGCCACTGATATACTTCACCCTCCAAACGGTAAACAACAAGACTAACCTTTTGATTGTCTGAACACCCCATGACATCAAAAATCTTCTCCAGTGCTTTAATCCACCCTTCAGCTAGCACAGGGTCAGATGATCCTCTGAATGATGGGGGATGTTGCCTCATGAAATGTTCCACCACTAACATGTTCCTCTGCGGTTGATCTGGCTAATATCGGGCATGTATACCACCACCATTTATCACTTGAGTCAACTGCACCATTAATGCAACAAACTATTCAGTTCCAATTCTGACCATCCCAGGATGCAGATTTGGAAGGTCATTTCCTTCTGTATGCCTTCCTATCACTGGTTCCCTGTTTCCTATACGGAAAACCATTCTGAAAAAACATGTCTTAGATGAAGAAACATGGTAATCTTCAAATGCTATATCATTTCAATTTGAACATAATGTGTAAAAAAATATTTTTGGATAATCATTTAATAGAATTCTAACTCCTAAAGTTATCTAAACCGACCTATGATACTAACTATAAGTCCCCAGCCTTAAACATTACTTAATCTTGGGTTATTTCAAGAATTCACATTGAGGAAATTTTTAGGTTTAGAGTTTTAGAGAATTATATCATAAATCATGCATTACATTCCACATTTAAACAAGGTGGTTACATCAAAGACAATATTCATTTTTTCCACCAAAGGAAACATATTTAAAATAAAACATGGTTTTTTTCTTGACACTTCCTCGACACTATCATCACATCATGTACTTTTTCCTTGACCTGTGAAAAACATTTTAAAAACTTAGGATGAGCATAAAAAGCTCAGTAAGGGATATAAAAATATGGAAAGAAAATATTAGTCCATGTCTACATAAGAATCAATGAAATCATACTTTATTCATAAAACATAATCACTTTAACATACCTCATGAAATCATAAGATTTATGAATAACTTATAGAAATAATAATACATAAAGGTAACTTGAGGAATTCATAACATTCTTACGTAGGGAGTAACCCTCATGGTTACGTTTGGAATACCCATCATAGTATATTCCCTAAATCTCTTCAGAGAAACCTTAGCATTTAAATCCTTCATGTTACCCAATGCATTGGAGATCTATCTCGGGCTCACCCACCCTTAGTTTATCATGGAACCACCTGACTTCATAAACAATTCCCAAGAACCATAACATAATCATATCACATAAAACATGCATAAAGAAAACATAACATTTCCACATTTCAATCACAAGATATCAATACAACACATTGATATAATCAAAACATTATCAAAACAATTTTCAATACCAAAATAAAAGAAAATTAAATCATGATATTTATTTTTCATTTAAAAAAAGTCATGGCTTGTAGAGGAAGCCGAAACTCAAATAATGGTCACGGTGGCGGAGAAGTCGTTGTCGCCGCATACATAAGACAAAAACATTCCTTTTGTCGTTTAGTAAAACACTTTGTGTAAAAAGATTCCTTTTGAATGAAATTAAAAGTCAAAATGTCTTATTATACAACTAATAAAATAAGGTCCCATAAAAATTGAAGTATGCCTCAATGAAATGAGATTGAGACGAAGTCCCTTACCTCAAGTCTGACTTGTTCTCATTCGTTCTTTATATTCATGAATAATAAAATTAGGACAATTTATAATTTCTTAAGGAATTAACTTAAAGTTTATTATTCAATTCATATCACATATTATCATGTTAAAATAATTAGTTAATTATGTGAGTTCATATCATATGTTTTGTCGATGTTTGGTACATGATTCAAAAATGAACTTGTTTGAAAAGAATTGCCCATGTAGTTATAAGTACATCATCTCCAGAATGGTATTAATGATTTAAATATCATATATATCTAGTATATATTCATTTTATACTATTCCATAACATTTTGAGATAAAAAATGAAATGCACCGTTCATGGAGACGGTAGGACGTACGTACGCATGAACTCCACTTTCATTTCTGTGTCATATTAAAGGAATTAAAAGAATTAAAACTTAATGAGACATATATATATATTATAATTCCAGTATAATATATATGTTATATAGGTAAAATAATTTCATTAATTAAATTCTTTATAAATTTCATGTTTGGCATGAATGAGTCACATCACTTGAGGGGGCGGTAGTCCACACTTCCTCATATGAAATTATCGCATTTGCAAAACATGCGAAGCATAAAGGTATGTTTTAAATATAAAATACAGAAGCATAGAGAGGAAATAAATATAGTTCCATCATAATTTCCACCCTTAAAGGTGTTAAAAGAAGATTGAATAATCATCGTTTCGTGAGGCAGTAATTCGCCACCCACAGAAACAGTGTGTTCTTTAACCATTAGACGGAGGTGTGTGTGAGTGTAGGTAGAATCCTTATCATAAAAAAATAATAGTATATTGAGGATACTGGTGTTATTATGGGATCAAATAATAATAAGATAGTGGTGAGTGAAGAATGAAAATAAAATGAAGAAACTCGAGAGAAGACATTACCTCTAAATCAGGTAACTCTTTTTGATTTGAGCCAAAGGCTTCCTTGGGAGGACTTCTGCCCAAAGTGAGGCTTCTAGGAGTAAGAGAAATATGTGGAGAGATAATATGAGAAGATTTTGGATTATACAAGGGCTTTATAGGTGTGGGTAAGGGGGTAGAGGTGGGTTCCTTTTATAAGAGGGAGGAGGGTCACTTTTGGAAAGTCTTGAAATGTTACTTTATTATAAAATGATTTTCGGATTTTAAAGGTCCCAAAATGATATATTTTGAGGATAAGGTGATAAGGGTTCTAAATAAACCCATAAAATATATTTTATACAAGTTTAAGTTTTACATTTTACCTTATCTTTTCATTTTATTTAAATCGTTCATTAATGAGGTAATCACTGCATCATCATGGTGTCATAAATAAATTTATTTATTTAATGTCTAAAAATTATAAAAAAAATACCATGATGTAGGAAATATTTTTAAATTTATAATGACTATTTATAGTCTAAGATATCATTTATTTAAACAAAATTAATTTTTTTACTTAGGATATACAAACCTTTTTTATATTTCTCTTCTTTTTAAAAATAATGTCATAAATGTCACTATTACACCCATGTGACTTCATGGGCCCTCAAGTTCGGTAAAAACATTACCATGGTTGTCCATGACTCAAACAAGAGAATTTTGACACATTTTGGGGTCATTTTATATTATTATGATATTATTTTATTACCCTTAACTAATTGATTACTAATTAATCACGATAATTAAACATAATTATCGTCGTCACTATTCATAATGTCCAAAAACAAAAAGATATTAATTACATAATTTGTACCTTATAATTCCAAATATGGAATCCATTTTACCAAATTAAAAACACATAAATTTTAGTAATTAATTTAAAAATAATTCTCGTTGTCAAAACAAATAGCGTGTTTTTAAGAAACAATATCTATTAAGAGATTGACAATTGTTTATGTCCAATTTCAATGTGAAATTAATTATAATGACCACCATTGGATTAAATGGTAAAAATATATTCTAATTAAACTTTAAAACCAATTAAAAATATAATATAACAATATAATTAAATTAGATGAAAAAGCAGTTTTGAAGTAAAATGCAGTATTTTTCACTATTCATTAAAAAATGAACATTGTCAGAAAAATACAAAAAATTTATCCAAAGTAAATTTCAATGTCCCAATTCTAAAGAATAAGTTTATTTTGACAAATATAGCTTATAAAATTGTAAAAAGTTAGATTTAAAAATGGGTTTCCATCAAAAGGTGGTAAAATAATCTTTTAAAAATATTAGACTATTCTATGCTTAAGATTGGATTTATTCTCATTTTAAGCCTCTAAAACACTATATAATTCATAAATAGACATAGATATGAAAATATATTATTCTTTACTTACTTGGGATTTTATACTAGTTACCTTTGAAGGATTGGCTTAATCCCATCAAAGAAATGGTTGATCTTGCTCTTTAGATTATGTATATAGTCTAAAACATGACTTGTAACCTTGTAAAGTTAGCTTCATACTTAGAAAAAATTTCCTATTCATTTTTTCTTAGACTCAATAATTTTCTCTCTATATCCACTCATTGTTCACAAAAAAATATTTTTCTATGAAAAGTTCCTTACAATCCTTCCATTATATGCTCAATATTTCCTCCCCATACTTAGTGTTTTGAATCAATGACCACAATTGATCCTCATCCCCCAAGATATGATAAACTTCCATGAAAACCTGTTCCACTTCATTAATTTATAAAGATAGAAATATCTTTTCTAAGTAACCTTTCTATTTCTCAAATAAAAATGGATTTTTAGTCCCATTGAGTGATGTAGGTTTCTAATTCTTGAAGCAGTGTAACATTGTTACAATACATTCTAGATCAATAGGTTGATCCATATGATAAATTTTATTGGTTATAACCTAAGTCAACTTCCTTAATATAGTTTTATTTTTTTATCTCCAACTGTAGCTCCAGCTCCATCTTCGTTATCTTTTCTAAGAGGAAAATCCCTACATAGATTATGTGCATTAATATAGTTTCCATTAATTCTTCTATATGACATTTATAAACAATGGAATAAACTATATTAGATCAAAACATTATGAATCATAATTTATTAGTTAAGTACTAGTGAAACACTTAACATAAATTGAAAATTATGTATAACTAATCTCAAAATATTATTCTCAAGGTCAGTTATAGGGTTATATTGCCTAATATATGTTTTCCTAAATCTAATTCCCAAGTTTTTTACTAAACTTTCTCTAATACCAACTATAAATACCCTGACCCTAGTAGCCTAGGTTCTATGGTTACTTTATTACTTTATTACTAGATATAATCATTCACATCCCAAAGGGACGAGTGGTTTAGTTGTCTTGAAAAACTAGATACATACTTGAATCTCACATTACATTTGAAAAAATGAAAAACAATATAGTATTTTCTTTGAGAACACTATCATCCCCTTTATAATATCCCTATATATAATAATACACTTATTATCATCTTGAGAAAAGGAAATAGAAGAAAGGGGTGAGATCAGATGATTAGCAAGGGTATGTATACAATGGAAGCTAACTCAAAGTAAATAAAACATGAATATATTCGAGATAAATAATAATAAAATATTCTATATAAATAATATCATAAAATAGGGGACTAAATACATAAATAATATAAAATCATAAATAATCACATGGATAATAATAACTAGTTTCATAATGATTGAATGCATAATGTCATGCATCATAATCTTACCGTCAATGCCTTATGCCAGGGAAAAATACATAAACAGTTAAGGTTTATCCCAAATACCCAAAATAGTTTGTATCATGAGACCTATAGATACATAGAGGGGCTATAGGGGTCCCTACTTTTCACTTAATAATTATAATGCATTCATCATATGAAAGGTGTGAAACATAATCAACATAAACTTTTGTATTGAAGAACTATCATATGAAATGTTAATAATTTCCACAATAAATAAACATAATAATAATCCATCCACAGTAATATGGTGAATGGTATCAAAATATTACATCCCTAGTAAAGTATAATATTTACCAAATAATTTGGACATAAATAAATATACTTTAAAAAGATCACTGGAAGATTTCTTGAGGAAAATACCCTTTTCATTTTGAGAAAACTTATTCAAAATATAAAAATTTCCCAAATATTAAGGAAAAAATTTACTTTGAAATTAACCTTTGAATTTTTTAAATTAGTATTCAAATCATTTAGTAGTCATGATGATGGGAAATTCTGTTCATGTCGTGTATGTAAAATCAAAGATTCCTTTAACATTCTTTGTAAAAAATTCAAAAATAAACTCATTCAGAAAATGAAAAAAGATTCATTGTATACCATTTTTAAAAAAGTAAAACACGGGTAAAAATTTCTTTAATAAATAATTTTATAATATTAAAAATATTCTTTAAAACATTTTAAGGAAAATATGGACATGGAAGAAAATGATTTCCAGACGAGTAAGAAAATAAAGTAGGTTTTCCTTAAAAATATTAGTTTGGTATCTTAAGTAAATAAAGAGATTAAAGTGAAAGGAAAAATTGAATTTTAAATAAATAAATAAATAATAAAATAGTTTGGATTTAAGATAGATATATTAAATAATTCACCCATCAGAGACTTAAACATAAACAATCTTATATAATGACGAGATTGTGAAATAAACCCTTACCTCAGGTCCGAATTGTGTTGTAAGTAATTTTAGCCTCATATATAATAAATATATAATTATTATACATATATTATAGAACCATAATCATATATATCACACCATATATGATTTACTTTATCACCCATTTATTAACAATTCTTTATTAAATTCACTATTTTGGGTGATATTTGCTTCGTTTTCCATGTATATTTTGGTTTAATAGTTTTAGTCCCTTTATTGTGATAATGGATTAATAATATATATAATTTTAATAATGATATATATATCATGTATATTTATTATATACATGTTTATATCCATCTATAAAAGTTACATATAGAAAAATGAATTACTCCATTCATGGAGACGGTAAGTTGTATGTACGCATGAAAGCTATTTTCACTTTTCAAAGGATAGAAAGAGTGAAAGTTAAATAAAAATTAATATTTATAGATTAATTATTATATAATATATATCATATATTTTCATTAAGTCTATTATTATTACAATTCATGTAAAATGGAAACAAAAAATAAATCACATCACTTCATGGATGTGGTAGTTCACATGTACGTATGAGCGGCATTATCATTTTCCAACGATTTGTAAGGTAAGAAGGTAGATATTATATTATTATTACAGGATAATATTTATTTCATAAATATCATATATAAAATTTAAATCCATCATAATACCCATCCATAAAATATGGTGATGAAAAATGAATTGTATCACTACGTGGAGATGGTAAGTTGTACGTACGCATGAGCAACACTTTCACTTTCCATTTGATAAGAAAGAGGGTGAATAATAGTGATTTAATAATCATAATAAAATTTATGTATATTTAGAATGATTAATTTATCATTTTATGAATAATATAATAGATTTATAGGAGGTAAAAGAAGAATTAAAAATAAAGTGGTCAGTTTAGGTGATTACCTCTTATTTGAAACAACTCTTTTAAATATTCTATTAAGGGACCTATGGTTGGTATTTTTTGAAAAAACATCTATAATGTGTATAGTTAATTTTTAAATAGAACATTTTAGATTTTTTGTAACATATAAGGTTCAGAGTTGTGTAAATAAGAGAAATTAGTGGTTCCCTTTTATAATTGAGGGGTGGGGCACTCTTAGAATTTCTTAAAAGATTAAAATATAATAAAGTCATTATTTAGACAAAATGTATAAAAAGGTTTAGGGGTTAGAATATAATATATTATTGGGTTGAAATATCATCAATAAATAAAATCTGGGTAGGTTTAGGAGGTGTTTAAACCTTATCTTTTGGCTTAACCCCTTAGTTAACCAATTTTAGCCTTAACCGTGGTAACATCTTTTTCACACTTAAATGGTTATAATTTTATTTATATGGTAAAAATTAACCCATAAATGGAAAATAGATTAAATTTTAGACTATATATTATCCACCTTGTCCTATTTCAATATTTTTATGTTTTTAAAATAATTTAATAAAATATTATTTTAAAAAATATCATTAATGCCAAATTTGATACTATTCATTTAATTTGACTTCAAAGACATAAATAAAAAGTTTGAATTTAAATATAATCCTTTAAAATAAAATAATAATAATTATTAATCTATAAAATTTTTGGGACACTATAAATCATTCAAATTATATTACATTTAATATTTTTAAAACCATTTATTTTATTTTTCTACTAATTGAAGAAATATTGTATATTACATATGCATTTAAGGTAATTATATAATTAATAAAAACTATAAATAAATTCAAATCATTAAAATATTTTTATTATTCTCAAAACATAAATTTAAATTCATTCATAACTTCCATTTTTTTCTATGTTTTTACGTAAAAGATATTTAAAATCAAGAGAGTGGCATTTTGTATTTTTCTTTTCTTTAAATATTATATAGGTCATTTTCATGGAAAAATGTCTCTTAAAAAATTTAATTGATATCCTAAGGTGATAAGGGAATAATTACCTTCTTCCAGTAATAATTAATATGAAAAATTTTAACCTTAACATTTAGTTTTAACCTAGTTTAACCTAATTTACCCATTACCGAGATGATAATTTTTACTAAGTTTACTATTCAAATTGACAAAAAATAAAAGGACATATTTAAAAAATTTGAACCTAATGATTATTATTATAGAATAAAATTTTCAAGATTCAATTTATCTAAGTGGAAGTAATTAATTTGAAACCAAAACACAAAATGAAAAAAAAATATTTTTTCTGAAAAATTGTCTTTTTATGTGTAAATTTTTTTTATAGACAATTCAATCCTAAAATATATTAAAATGAAATAAATTAGATTATTAATAATATAATATAACTAATTTTAGTTTTAAATAATTTAAAAACAAAATTTAACTTTGTAAATTCTTGAAAAAAATACATTTTTCAATAAAAATCAATATTTTCACTATTCATTGGAAAATCAATCTTTTCAGAAAAATATGAAAATTTCACCATAAGATAATGTTGATATGATTATTTAAAAAATGATATTATTTTTATAAAAAAATAATTATATAAGTTTAATAAATTAATTATAATTTTTTTCTTAAAAAATCAATAAAAATTATTTTTAAAGAAAACATATTTATGAAGCATAAAACAAATTTACTAAAAATTGAGTACTTATTTACTAAGAATAATCAATTAATTAATATTGAGTAGTTCCTTTATATATATATATTCCATAATTCAATTAATACTATTCATACCCACTAATTCAATGGCTATACAATAACTATTACATTAAATGATAATATTTTAATAGTATACTGTGGTTTGCTTATACTTGGTGTTACTTATCCTCTACGTTATCAAAAATAGTATTATTTTAAAATATCATAATATTACATTCTACCAACTTAAAATAATTTCACTATCATAAGTTTATCTTAGTCATAAAATGTTAATCTTTTTTGAAAACCCACATCATACATAGGGATAATAAAACCTCTTTTAAGAAGGAAAAGTGAGAAACATCAAGGTTGCCTAAAATATAACATATTAGGGTTACTAGACAGAGAGAACATTGGTGTGAAGTTAAAACATAGACATTTAATAGAATAATAACATCTAATTACTAATAGATAACGATAGAGAATATGTTCAAGAGAAAGTTGACCACCATAAATCCCTAGATTAGTGAGGGGTGAAGAGACCATTAATTTATCAAAAATAAAGGTAAACAGATAAAATTTTTATATCAATATTATTTTCCTAAGGTTGATGGTTTATTTTAATATAATGATAAAGTACTTGAGAAAATACACTTACTTGATTTCTTTCCATTTTATAAACACAATTATATCCTTTTTTATGCTTCCATCAATTTTCATTTCATCTCTTACTCTAAGAAATGAATATTCAAGATGATTTTATTCATGCCCAAAGAACTAAAATTAACATTTAATGAATCATAAGATCCATAAAAAATGACAATTCGTTCCTTATATCTCTTGGTATTTTCCAAAACCAAAATGGTTAGCACAATCCATCAAATATTTCTTTAATATCTAAAACCTCAATAATAACACCCAAAGTTCAACTTAATCCATTCCATAAATAGTTAACCTTAAGTACCTTCCAAAATATATCTCACCAAATCCAAAATCCAAAAATTTAGGAGATAAAATAAATCAAATTAACATTAATCATACAAATAACATAAAGTATATCTTAATTATTATATACCAAATATGTTAATACCTTGATTACATATTCTCTTAAAACAAGGTAATAACTCAAATTACTATAAAATATCAATTAAAACATACATGATTCCAAAAAATAACTCTTCCTTATACCTAAAATCATATATTGTAAATTATATTACATAAATATAAAAATTTTGTAACTCCATCAACGACAACATAAACAAATTTGTCATCAAATCACTAACCATTTTCAAGGTCGCCAACACTATCCCATTTACTTATTCAATTTAAATATTCTCTTTATCCCAACTAAACATTATTAAATAAACATATAAAAGATATTAATGGTTATATTTACTTTATTCATGTATTCTATAAAAATATCACCTTACCACTAAATCATTTTTCTTTGTTATTAGAGCTCACTACTAAAAAAACGGGCAAGGGAAGCGCCACCTTATATTAGTGCTAAGCAAAAACCGCTGATAAAGAAACCCTGTATCAACGCTAGAAAAGCGCTCATAAAGATTCCTAGTATCAACACTAAAATTTTAGCGCCGATACAGGGTAACCTTTATCAGTGCTAAAAAAGCACTAATAAAGAGACCCTTTATCAGCACTAGAAAAGCGCTGATAAAGAAGGCATGTATCAGCGCTAAAACGTTAGCGCTCATATAGGAAGGATTTATCAATGCTTTTTTAGCACTGATAAAGGATACATTTATCAGCCCTAAAATTTTAGTGCTGATAAAGGTAGCCTTTATCAATGATTTTTTAGAGATAATAAAACCATAGTCCCATATTTTATAAAATCAGTCGCACAGTGTCCTCGATTTATCGTGACCTAAAGCTCTCGCGGTACTGTAACCCTACGACTCCCCTCCATCGCCCCCGATCTTCACATTTTCGGACCTCCACCACTATCCCTTCTCCTAATCCTCCCCCTCGAACCCCTTCAGCGGATCCTCCTCCCCGAAAACCCTACTTCTCATCCTCTTCGCTTGACCCTACTCCCCGCAAACCCTACTCCTCCATTTCTCTTCAGTTGGCGGCTCCTCCCGTGCACCTCCACCTCTGGAAGTTTCCAAGTGTGTGGTAAGTGATTCAATGATTTTACATTATTAGATTATTTTGATATTCTTTCTTAGTTTCATGAATGTGTTCTATGGATTACTTTTTTGGTGTGAAATATGTTTTGGAATGGTTTTGAGATCCACATGTGAAGAATTTTTTTTCTAAAGGAATGTTTTTATGTTTTATGTTATCTTTGTTGAGGTGTTTCTTAAATATATTTTATGTCTTGTGTGAAAGTTGTGAAATGAGTTTTCAAAGATAATTAATGGTTTGAATGTGTTGAATGTGGATTTTATAAGAGAAATTCATTTTTGTTTCATGTTTTATTTTTTTTGAACCTGATATGTGTCTTTGAATTGTGAATGTGATTTGAAACATGTTATAAAGTATGAATTTGAAAGGGGATTTTTGCATGGAAATGGTTGGATTCCATATGTGTTCTTCTTGTTGTGTTTCCAAATGTGTTTCATAAATTTTTAAAGTGGTGTGAAATGTGTTTCTAAATGGTTTTAGTGTGCATGTGAAATAGAAAGTGGATTTTTGTGTAAAATAGTGGTTTTGGTGTGAGATTTAGATCATTGGATCCATGTGAAAATGTGAAAATGTGAAAGTGGTGATATAGTTATAGTTAAGATAAATGGGGTCTTAGATTTCAAATACTTCAAGAAATTTTTTATGGAGCAATTATATCTAGATTAGATGGTATCAGGTAAGTCCATGGAGTTTCTCAACCTCATATAAGGTTATTAGACATTGACTTAATATACTAATAATTTTTCTAAACTTGCTCAGTTTTCACTTGAAGTGGTGTCAAACAAGAATATTAAGTCCCAGAGGTTTTATATGGATCTTTGATCAGATGTCCAATATCAAGTATTTATGCTAAAGTTTACATAAAATTTTGATGTTCTAGATAGGGATGTGATGGAAGAAGTTGGAATGACTATTATGCCAGGGTTAACTAGAGTTACTTATATTCCCAGTGGTAGTTTTAGTGGTTCCTATAAGTGGAATAGAAAGTAGAATGAGCCTCATAGTGAAAATAGTGGTGGTGTTATTTTATAGAAAACTTCCTCCAGATCATCTGTAGTGTCTAGTAAAGGCCAAATGACTTTTTCCAATGTGGAAATATTGACCACTCAAAGAATTATTTCATGGAAGCATTGAATATTTACAACTCGTACAGACATTAAACCCACTTGAAGAGGGTTTTACATGTTTTTACTACCCTGTGTAGTGGAATGGAATCATAAATATTAAGACGTACCAAATCATAGTAATATTATTCAATAACAATGGGATCCTAGAAACATGTTTAGGAATGAAACAACTTCATGCAGTGGATTAATCTCTAGTAGGAACTGATATGGGTCATGCAATAGTGATATGCACCATTTCCATTTATTTTTATTTAGTGTATTTTTTATTTGATATTGGTTTCCATCATTATTTCATATCAAACCTCAATATAGAACTATTGCAACTTATAATAGAGCTCATGGATTATGTGATAGAGATTGTAACATCTCCCTGGATAAAGAGGGAGTAAGGTCTCTGATTCCCCTCTCATGCTTTCTCTTTTTCAGAGATTTAGATCATATGATATTTTTTTGGTTCTTAAAATGATTACCCTATATGTTATTCTCAGAATGGACTAACTAGTTTCTAATAAATATTGGATTTACTATTATAATCGGTGGGTGTCCTTCACTGCCCCTGATGGGGAATTCCATGTTTTCCATAGAGAATCAGACCTGAGGTCTAGTTGAGCTAGACCTCTTCTTCTAGAGTTGAGTGGGATGATATCCTTTTATGATATTGAACTGGAGTAGGAAGCCTATTATAGTGAACTTCCCCTAGTAGCTATTGAATTTCCAAAAGTGTTTCCATTAGTATTTTTTGGTCTACCACTAGAGAGGGAGGTGGAATTCTCTATCAACTTGGTGATGGGTACAAAAACAATATATATTCTATCTTACCATATAGAACTAGTTAAATTGAAGGAACTAAATATTCAGTGGGATGAATTGGTTTCCAAATTCTTTATTTAACCTAGTGTGTTTCCTTGGGAAGAACTGGTGCTTTTCACCAAGAAGGTCATTGGAACCCTTAGTTTGTGTGTTGATTACCAGAATCTCAATCGGGTTATGATCAATAAAAAGTTTATGTTGACCTATATTTGTGATTTATTAGATCTTTTAAAGGGGGGAGTAGTTCTCTAAGATCAGTCTTTAGTTTGGTTAACACTAGCTCATGATCAAGGAGTTTGATATTTATGTGTGACTATATACTTATTATATTTTCTTATTATTTCTTACACACCACCACTTGAGTCGAGTAACCTGATTGAAATCCATATGGGTACTTTGGTTCTGATGTGGATATGGTTTTTTATGTGTTTGTGACATGTGTATGTGTGGATATATGGGTATTTAGGCATGATGATATTGAATGTAGGGAAGAGACCTAGGAGTGGTACATATATCATTCTTGATTATTCTTGTGTTTGGACTGGGGTGATTTGAGGAAACTATAATGAATCTAAAGTAATTATATTTAATGAATTCCATATTGTAGAGATTATGAGAATCCTTTCTTTACTTATATAGTTGGCTACTGGTTTTCATCCATATGTATTTTAGGTTGGTGAGGTATAAAAGGATGGACTAGTTGACTATATAAGGGTTGACCTGATAGAGGAGGATGAGCCATAGAGGATGATGCCATGTGAGTTTTTCCATCCATGACACAAGTGATTCTCCCCGCGAACCCCCTTGTGTTTGGAAACTGTGTTGATTTTGATGGGGGGTCTATCCTGGTTCTGTTGATTTCCAAATATTTATTGGAAATGGTTAGGCTCTATTAATCTATATTTTTATAAGGAAGTGGTTCTCTTATACTGTATTTGGATGTCTTGTTTTGCGTACTTGAACCATAAATACTAATATTTTAGATTCAAATAGTATGGAGATGAATAAAGATTGGATGGATGCTAATCGTTTGACAATAGAGTATGAGAATGGAGTGAAAGAGTTTATCAAGTTTGAAAAGGATCACGCAAATGATCCTTCTCAAATCCTTTGTTTGTGTTTACGTTGTTTTTATTCTAGACTAATTACTCCAGAGGAGTTGGAAGAACATTTGATATGTCACAGAATATATTGGAGTTATAAATGTTAGAATAAACATAGAGAAAAAGAAAATTTAGCTATTGGCTGGGATAAAACTGTGCTTTATGGATCATCAGATATGAATACAAATATGGATAATGAAGAAGACCTTATGGAGGATGTGATTATAGATGTCAATGATGATGAAGATCGTATTGAGGAAATGAAAAAGACAATTGAAGATTAACTCCGTGATTGCCAAAAATAGTTTGAGAAGTTAAAGAGTTGTGCAAAGACGCCATTGTATGCTGGTTGCACTAAATATACAGCATTGTCAGCTGTACTGAAGTTGTATAAATTGAAAGCAGGCAACGGATGGAGTGATTTTAGTTTTATGGAACTACTTTCTCTCTTTAATGACATTATCCCGAAAGATAATGAGCTCCCAAGCCAGACATATAAAGCTAAACGAATGCTACTCTCGATGGGTATGATTTCTGAAAGAATACATACCTGCCCGAAAGACTATATATTGTTTCTCAAGGAGAACAAATCACTTACATAATTCCCAAAGTGTGGTGCTTCTCGATACAAGAAAGATGAATCCAATCCTATGAAATTTTTATGGTAATTTCCAATAATTCCAAGGTTTAGGCATCTATATGGAAGTGAAGAAACTGCAAGACAATTGTCCTGGCATGTAGATAAAATAAATAAAGATGGGAAATTACGTCATCCGGCCGAATCTCCTCAATGGAAGAAAATTGATCATGAGTATCTTGAATTTGGAAAAGAGCCGAGAAACCTTCGTCTTGTGTTATCTACAAATGGAGTGAATCCTTTTGGTTTTCAAACCAGCACTCATAGTTCATGGCCTGTTATGTTGGTAAATTATAACTTCCCACCCTGGTTATGCATGAAGCAAAAATTTATCATGTTATCTATGCTTATATCAGGAACAAAACAACCACGTAATGATATTGATGTTTATCTGGATCCTTTGATCGAGGATTTGAAGTTATTGTGGGATTCAGGTGTTATGTTGTATGATGCTTATAAAAGTGAATACTTCACATTGAGAGCGATGTTGTATGGGACAATAAATGATTTCTCTACTTATGCAAATTTTTCAGGCTATATCATTAAATGAACTCAAGGGTGTCCCGTGTGCGAAGAAGATACAGAATCAATTAGGTTGAAACATTCATCGAAATCTGTGTTTCTCAGACATCATATATTTCTACCTCGTCGGCATAAGTACCAATCTTAGACGACATCATTCAATGGAAGTTCATAACAACATGCAACACCATCTCCACTAACAGGTGATCAGCTATTTGAGAAAGTAAAAGATGTGAACACTGTTTTTGGTAAACCATTTTCGAAAAACCTTAAGAAAATTGGTTAGAAAAAGAGATCAGTTTTTTTTTTGAATTACCATAATGGAATTGTTTGTACGTCATACATTTTCTTGATGTGATGCATGTGGAAAAAAATGTATGTGACAGTGTTATCGGAACGTTGTTAAATTCCCCTAGCAAAACAAATGATGGAATTAAGGCAAGGTTGGACATGGTTGACATGGGAATACGAGAAGAGTTGTCTCCTGTGAAGGGTGGAAATCAAATGTTTCTTCCTCCAGCTATGTATACTCTTTCTAGGGAGGAGAGATATCAATTTTGAAACTTCTTCAATGATTTAAGGTTCCAGAGGGGTATTCATCAAATATCAAGAACATTGTGTTAATGAATGATTTGAAGTTAAAAGGTTTGAAATCACATGACTGCCATGTTTTGATGAAAGATCTAATTCCTATAGATTTATGTTGCATTTTCCTCAAGAATGTTCATCATACATTAACCAAACTTTGTTTCTTTTTCAAAGCTATATGTAGCAAAGTTTTAGACCCGGTGATATTTCCAGCTATGGAAAACGAAATTGTCATCAAATTATGTGAATTAGAAATGTTCTTCCCGCCAACATTATTTGATATGATGGTTCATTTGATGATTCACTTAGTGAGATAGATTCGACTTTGTGGTCCTGTGCAGTATAGATGGATGTATCCTGTTGAATGGTATATGAAGATTTTGAAAGGGTATGTCAAAAATCGAAGTCAGCTAGAGGGTTGTATAGTGGAGAGATATATTGTTAAGGAAGCCATTGAATTTTGTACCGAATACCTATCTGATGTGGAAAGAATTAGTCTCCAAAAATCTCATCACACTGGACGCATTGAGGGTGAGGGAATTTCTGGAAGAGATGTTGTGAAAATTAGTATTACAGATCGGGATCAGGCCCATATTTATGTTTTTCGTAACATTTGGGAGGTTTCTCTATATATTGAAACACACAAAGAAATTCTTAGGTAGTTGAATCCATCAAGTACTGAAAAATGGTTATCAAATACACATAATCACTAGTTTATAGGATGGTTTCAGGACCATATTTTTAAGTAGTTGGATGAAAATATAAATTCAATTTCAGAACAACTTCGATGGATAGCTGCCAAACCAAGTATGCATGTATTATCTTATAGTGGTTATGTAATTAATGGTTATACATTCTATACATATGAACATGATGAAGATAGTACTATGAAAAATAGTGGAGTTACACTAGTGGCTGAAGTGAGGCATGTTTCTGGTAGTAAGGACATAAATCCAATTTATGCAAATATGTCATACTTTGGCATTATCAAATTAATATGGGAGTTGGATTATATGACATTCCAATTGCCGATTTTGTAATGAAAATGGGTTGATAACAATAGTGGTGTTAAAATAGATGAATGAGGATTTGTGAAAGTTTATTTCAATAAAGGGTACAAAGATGAATAGTTTATAATGGAATCACAAGCGGTAAAAGTTTTTTATGTTCTAGATCCTGCAAACCGAAAGTGGTCGATTGTTCTGTTATCGTCCAAAACTAATGAAGGGTCCGATGGAAATTCAGTTGGGGACGATCCTTTCAGTGGTATGTCGCAATCATTTCACAGCGGTCCCAATGTAGATAATGTTTTGTATGTTAGAGGGGACCACAATGAAGGGATTTGGATAATCGATAGAGGTGTCAAATCCCTTCATCCTTTGAAGAAAATAAAGAGAGTTAAATAAACCGGTTATATTTTGTTTGTAATATAGATCTTGTTATCTCATGTTATTATCTTATCATTAATGAATTTATGTAATATAAATTAATTGTTAAACCACTTTTTTAGATAATGACTTCTGCACATTCTGGTGCTCCTAATCTTGAGGCTGAACAAGTCTCTCAAGCTACTGCTGCTGCAGCTGCTGCTGCTCCTACTGCGGTTGCTCACAGTGCAGAGCAACAACAAGTTTCTGAACCTGTTGTTGCTCCTAATGTTGAGGTCCAACAACCATCAGTACATGCCATTGCTACCATTTCATATGAACATATAGATGATATTGATATCGATGAAATGGTCGGGAATGAAGGACCAACATCGTAGAAAACACAGGTGCGTCGTAGTTTGACGGTGTTAGCCAAAGTTCTTAAGGTGAAAAGAAAAGGCATCAAATTTGATGTCAGATGGAATGCACAAGGCCAACATGTGAATCCCAAAAAGGCTATGTTTAGTAGTTACATTGGAGTTTTCACTCGGCAACGCGTTTCGATTGACATATATTCATAGCACCATGTTGTGTCTGGGTTGAAGGCTATGATCTGGGAAGAAATTACGATAACATTATTAATTTATTTCTTTAATTTACTAGAAAATAAAATAATGAAACAATGCATTAATCTTCTTAATATCTTGCAGAGTACATTTATAGTAGACGATTCACACAAACATTATGTACTAAGGCTTGCAGGAAGGATTCATTGAGGTTTTCACACTATTTTAACAAATGTCACCTGAAATATTTTAAAGGTAAAATAAACCCGCACCCACCCATTGTCTACACTCACATGATATCCCAAGAAGAATGGGATGCATTTATTGGCTGCTGTGGGGATGGTAAGTTTCAGGTACATTGTGGGTGATAATATGTTGTTTGAGGATACGTGTATTGATCACTTTGATTGTCAATATTTCATTTATGAAACAACAACTCTGTATTGAAAATAAGGAACGTGCATCAAAACCAATATACCCCTATCGTAAATCAAGGATGGGGTACGTTTCACTAGAAAAGAAAATGGTACGTATTTTAAATTTATAGTAATATTTTTAGGTGCAAATAAACAACATAATAATTATATTTCTACGTTTATATGTAGATTGATGAGTCTAAAACCAAAGACACTTCCATACCATGTCATGTGCTATGGAAGGAGGCACGTGTGAATAAGGAAGGGAAGCTAGTAGATGAGAACACACAAAAAGTGTGTAAAATATGTGTAAGTATGACATGATGATAAAAAGATTTGTTTTAAATTACTATTACATAAAAATAATTAGTTATTTTCCTATATCTGACTGTCATAGGAATCAGCTACTCCTATAGAAGATGCAGACCTATTATCGACGGCTTTGAAGCAGCCAGAACAATATGGCCATGTCAGAGGTGCGTGGTTTGGGGTGAAACCCCAAGTATATTTTGAGAGAAAAAAAACTGATGATAGAGATGAAAAATTGAAACAAATGAGCGAAAGACTAGCAACCCTTGAAGAACAATTGCAATGGCAGAGAGAGTTTCTAGAAAATTTTATGGGTGGGAAGCAAGGAGAAGACAAAACTTAGGAAAAACCAGCGTGTGAAGATCCCACCCCACCCCCACCATCTTTGTGGTGATCCATTCCCCTCAAAGAGCTGTCTTAGCCATGGTAATCAATATTATAATAATTGTTCTCATAAAATGTGAATCAGACAAACACTGATACTTTTCCTATACTGATCTTCTACAGGGTGATAATGATTGTGATTTATATCTGTCAACACCCACCTATCACCTTGTAGAGAGAGCTACAATGTTCAACATCCCAGATGGCATATTGCATAATAGACCACTTCCGAAAGATCATCTGAAAGTGACGATTACTGTAGCTCATGGGCCAAATGAAGAGCTACCTATTCCACTTTATGGAAATGATATTCATACGGTCGAAAAGGATATTGGGACATTCATTGCATGGCTATCACAACTTGTAAGAGTACATGCAGACAAAGAGGAATTTATTTCCTTTTTTTTCAAGCTAAACCTTTAACAATTAATGAAAAAAGGGTCTGAACCAATGAATATTATTATAGATAGAGAAAGGGAAGGGGGTGACAAACATCGGCTCAAAACCATCTAAAGGTTCGACCAACCAATCCCAAGGAGCTACTGAAAGCACAATAACACCACCTGTTCTCTATCCACATTTATTATCATTGAAGACTCATGTGGATACGAAGCTAAGAGGTGGTATTAGTCATATAGTGATTTTTGAAAAGAATATATACGGAGAGGAAAGTCAAGATTTCATTGCTGCTGAAAATGTAAATGAGATCCTTGAAAATGGTTGGCTAGGTGTCATAGTTGTAAATATATATATATGAGGTATGTTTTCATGAATTGATTTTCTAAAATCTGATCTAATGTGAAAATTATGACTAAATGCATTTTATATTGTTGACAAACGTATATATGAAAAACAGTTGAAGGAATTTTTCCATGAGCCAAAATTCGGACTTGTCAGTCCTTATACCACATCAACACATCTAATAAAATTAAAGCCATTAAAAAAGAATGAAATAGTGAATGTCTTGCTGAAAACATTTGAAATCAAGATTATAGATGACATACTCTTCCTAATACCAACCATGTAGGGGTAAAACTCTACGATTAAAACATATCAATTATATTTTCACCTCTTTTATTACTTATTCATTTTTGTGTTTTTAGGAAACATTGGATGCTAATTGCAGTGAACTTGGATACTCTAAAGATTTATTTTCTGGATTCAAAGCAAGTATATCCATCAAATCGACCACACATGATGTAGTTTGTGAATCTGTAAGACACTACATCCTACATTTTAGGTCTAAACATCAAGTAATATAATTTATATTATCTTTTACTGAGGATTCTGTTATGATAGGGTGGTGTATCATTATCATCTAAAAAAATGAATGAGGACAAGGGATAAGCATAAGGGGGGCGAGCAAGTACTACGTCTGGAAAAATATCAGGTTATATATAATAAAATTTCACTATCCAACCACATATCAACACAAGTTACTTATTCTACTAATGAATAATTTTTTTTAGTGTCCAAAACAAACAAACGATGATGATTGTGGTTATTATGTTTTTAAATTTATGAAAGAGATCATTTTTCATCAACAAACTAGCATCCCTAAAGAGGTATTTTCAAAAACAACTACTAGTTCATTTAATTTATTTATTAATTATTTATTTTTATATTTTGCAGTACTAATCTGACTGCTGAAAAGCCTCATACTCACAAGACAATATAGATTTTTTCAGAAATGAGTGTTCTGCATACCTGATGGTAGATTGTACACAAATAGCATGAAGATCTAACTTGGGGACGTGTACAATTGGCGGTCATTTTTTAGAGGGGTTAAGCGGATCAAAAGATGAAACATTGTTGTATATAAATGTTCATAGGAAAATTTTAATTGTTATTAAATAAAACATTATTTATCCAATGAGTCATTTTCACATTTTAACAGATGATATTCACCAGCAACATGCATAAATGATGAACCACTCAAAGTGTCTCTCTTTTGTTTAAAATGAATAGATTTTTAAGTGAAAACAAAAACTGACCTACGGAAATCCAACCAAACACATTCTGATTGTATTGATATTTTATGATAATGATAAATGGGTCATTTTTGAGGTGTAAGATTCAACCCCGCCTCAATCCGAGGCACGGTGTGGCCGGTATCACTCAAAGTGTCTCTCTTTTGTTTAAAATGGACACGATTTTAAGTGAAAACAACAACTGATGTACAGAAATCCGACCAAAAACATTCAGATTGTGTTGATCCTATAGGAGAATGATCCATGGGTCCTTTAAGACATGTAAGAGTCAACCCGGCCTCAATAAAAGGCACGATGTGGCCGGTATGACTCAAAGGGTCTCTCGTTTGTTTAAAATGGACACAATTTTAAGTGAAAACAATAACCGACGTACGAAAATCTAACCAAACGCATTCGGATTGTGTTGATCCTTTATGAGAATGATACATGTGTCCTTTGTGACATGTACTATTCAAACCCGCCTCAATCTGAGGCACGATGTGGCCGATATCACTCAAAGTGTCTCTCTTTTGTTTAAAATGGACACAATTTTAAGTGAAAACAACAACTGACCTACGTAAATCCGACCAAACGCATTAGGATTGTATTTATACTTTAGGATAACTATCTATGGGTCCTTTGTGACATGTAAGAGTCAACTTGGCCTCAATATGAGGCACGGTGTGGCCGGTATCACTCAAAGGGTCTCTTGTTTGTTTAAAATGAACACAATTTTAAGTGAAAACAACAACTGAAGTATAGAAATCCAACCAAATGCATTTGGATTATGTTGATTATATAGGAGAATGATCCATGGTTCCTTTTTGACATGTACGAGTCAACCCCACCTCAATCTGAGGCCCAATGTGGCCGATATCAGTCAAAGTGTCTATCTTTTGTTTAAAATGGACACAATTTTAAGTGAGAACAACAACTGACCTACGAAAATTCGACCAAACACATTTGGATTGTCTTGATCCTTTATGATAATGATCTATGGATCCTTTGTGATGTGTATAAATCAACCCTGCCTCAATCTGAGGCACGGTGTAGCCAGTATCACTCAATGTGTCTCTCTTTTGTTTAAAATGGACACAATTTTAAGTGAAAACAACAACTGAACTACGACCTGGACACCCCCACCCCTCTGGACACCCCCACCCCCTAGACACGCCCATGGACCCCCCCCCCCCTCAAACAGCCCCCAACCCCCCCCCCCCCCCCCCCCGCGGACACCCCCACCCTTGGACAACCACCACCCCCTGGACGGCACCCCCACCCCTCCTAGACACCACTCCACCACCTGGATACCCCCACCCCTGGACACCCCACCCATGGACGGCCACCCCCACCCTCCCGGACACCATCCCACCCCCTTTAACAGCACCAACAACCCCCTAGAAAGCCCCCCCAACACACTGGACACCAGCCAACCCCCCTGGACACCCCATAGACAACCCCCCACCTGGACACCCCCTCCTTGGATACCACCTCACCCCCCTTGGACAGCCCCCCAACCTCTTGGACCACCCCCACCCCCTGGACACCCCCACCCCTTGGACACCCCTATCCCCTCAGACACCCCCATCCCACCCTCCTGGACACCACCTCACCCCCTTGGACAACCCCACCAACCCCCTAGACTGCCCCCACCCCCTGGACACCCCACCCTTGGAAATCCCCCCCGACACCCTGGACACCAGCCCACCCCCTAGACATCCCCCCCACCTGGACACCCCCCACACCCTGGACACCCCCACCCTTCTTGGACAACCCCCAACCTCCTGGACCACCCCCACCCCCTGGACATCCCTTTCCCCCCAGACGCCCCCATCCCCCCAGACACCCCCTACCCCCCCTTGGACAACCACCCCAAACCTATGAACAACCCCCAACCCCCTGAATTCTAAATTGAATTCTTTATGTACTTAATTAACTTATGAATTATGTGTTAATGGTGTACGGGTATACTTGTTGTATGGGTATACTTAGTGTAATTATCTTATGATTTATGCATTAATTTTGTATGGGTATACTTATTAAGATGCTGAATTTTTTGCAGGTGTTGTTTGGGTGTGCTGCTGCATAGTTTTTTATAGCAGCAGACAGGTCATTTATCAGCGCTTTTTTAGCACTGATAAACTACACCTTTATCAGTGCTAAAAAAGCACTGATAAAGGATCAATTTACCAGTGATAAAAGAGAACTGATAAAACACACATTTATCAGTTCTTTTTTAGCACTGATAAAGGAATTTTTTATAATCATTTTTTTAGTGCTGATAAAGTCCCCCTTTATCAGCACGTTTTTAGTGTTGATAAAGGTTTCATTTATCACCACTTTTTTAGAACTGAAAAAGCACCTCTTTATCATCGCTGATCTTTACAGTGCTTTTTTAGCACTGATAAAGCCCATTTTGAGTGCTAATAAAGACTGTTTTATAGTAGTGACTATTCAACATATGATTTAAAATCCTTAAATAAAACCACTGCAATACAACCATTATAAGTTTTATGGTTATTATAACCATAATATAATTGATAAAATAATTATAAAACATAATTATTGAATCCAAATACACAATAACTTTAATCATTCAAATTCTACTATAGTAATAACATAATCTTGAACTTGACCCCTTATATTATTTTGAGGAATATTACCTTGATGGTTAGGGATTTTTTTGCATAGTGCCCCATATTATTATAGTTTAAACATTGAACATTAAAGGTTTATTTCTTACCCTTTCATTAAAAAACCTATTGGTCTTTATCTCTACACTTAAAGAAAACTATCATTCCCTTCAATAATATCCCAAGAGTTTATAATATCCCACCTTTTTCTCTGGTAACATTTCCCCTTTAGTTATAGTTTGGATGTTAATTTGGACATGGTAATAGTTTTTATATATTTTTAATAGTTTTGCAGCTTCTCTATATTTTATTCTGCGGATAGTTTATGTCATAAACTATGGATTTATGGCACAAATCATCCTTATTCTATAAGTATTCTTCAGCTGACCCCATAATCCAGGATAACCCCATAAGGGGGAAAACTATGCCATAAATGGCTATCTTATAACATAAAATGTGAATTTATTCCATAAGTCCTTTGGGAAGGTTCCTTAATTGGGATACTTACAATACAAGTCTCCCATTTACATCATAAATCCCTCATTCACATGAAAATAATTGGGGTAATTCCCCTTTTCCCCTCAACCCCTTCGACCCCAACTCCTCCTCCTCATTATCTAGCATAACATCTATGTAATGGAGGGATCCTCACCTACTCTACATAGGTTCCTTTGGATATTTTTCATCCAACATCTATTTCCATCACCATTCATCACATTTTATCCTTAATGGTATGATATTCAATCCATACACTTCTTTTATTTGTTTATCTCACCATATGGAATGCTTTATTCGTGAGAGATAATATTTACTATTATCATGGTATTCATATATTCTTCTAATTTCTTCCATTAAATACCAAATTGGAGGGTAATACTAGACAAGGAGTTATCTACCACTATAAGTTAGGTGGTCTAGTTATTTTTTCCTTAAAGTCTTAATGATTATATTATGCATTGACATGTCACACACCAAAACTTCTTTATGACACCTCCTAAATATATAATTAATTAAATGAATGGATATTACCTTGTTTAGGGTAAATCTAGAAACTTAAAAATCATTTTCAGAGGATATAAACATCAACATGAGTCACCCCTTAGGGTGTTCCATTGTTAAAGGGTACGAGCCTTATATTTTAAATTTTAAATTGAAACACCACTTGAGGTGTGTTGAGATGACCCTTATGAATAAAATTTCATTGAATTAAACAAAGAGAAAATGGTAAGTCCATGATCCTAGGACCTTGATATTTTTTTCATAGCTTGAGCTACCCTTATGTATTAAATAAATAAATTGAATTAATTCAATTCTTAAATGGTAAGGGTTACTACTAGACCATGATCATCTGACATACCCTGTCGAGAGTGATACAAGGGTGACGGCTTAGAATTCCTTGAATAAGATAACTGAGTATAATAAATTAAAATGATTTATAAAAGGATTGTAACATATTGGGGGTGATACATGGATTCTTATATAGAATACCTTTGACAGGATCACCTGGCGATTTCCTTATATTATGCCACTAGAAACACTTGGGTTCCCTATGTGTAATTCCAACAGCAGGCTCAAAGGGCAGTGCATTACATTATATCTCAAGAGACACTTGGGTTCCCTATGTGTAATAACAAGGATAAGATCAAGAGGACATGTCTTAATAACATGCCTCAGTGATACCTAGATTCATATGAGGAATGCCCTGGACGATCTTGTAGGGTGATGGATTTATGATACACCCAGAGTGATACAGGTTTTACTTATGAGAAATTCCTTAGACAAGACTAGAATTCAATTAAAATTGATTCAATGACATGCCTTCTAAGTCAAAGAACACACTTGGAGTTGTTCAATGATTTGAAAACATGATGACCTTGTCTATTTTCCTTTGTTTAGTTACAAATTCCATGGGACTTGTGCATACCTTATACAAGTATGATCATCTGGGGATTCCTTGGATGTGATACTGGATCCCAAGACTATAATAATTACATCATAATTAATAAGTGTTCAGAGACATTTTGGTTTAGGCCAAAGCATGTAGTATTGGTCGGGTGTCCCATGAGGAACCCATACTGACATATTTTATTTTATTTCCTATTTTATGTTAATTATTACCTAAAAAATGATCATATTATATTCATAGAATGGATAGTTTTAAACACCATTAGGGGTGGCCTAATGAGTTTATCTCACACCCTGCTCAGGCCACTAATTGGTACCCAGATAGACTTCATGGATGTAGGTAGGAACAAGGGGAAGGGTCCAGCTTTGGATTCTTGAGTTTCTATAATAGGATGGATTATGTGAGCAGAGGATTGAGGTTACGCTCATGATGTTTTTGGAGATAGTTTTGATTCTTTGTTCATTTTTTTATAGCATGTTATATATTCATGCTTCTCTATTTCCCCTGTATTCCCCATTTTTGTATAACACACTAGCATAAAATCATTTTGTATATGATAGTGTATGTGGTTCAATTATTGTTTATGAATTTGTCCTACTATTTATTATTATATCTATAAGAGGTATGGTTATGTAGTTCATTTATTATACTATTTATTCTACTTATTATTATTATACCATTATTCTATACTATAATCATGAGGGTATAATCTCCCCACCATACTATCATAGACTCTTTTTTCCAGTCGATAGCCTCTAGCATATAGGGAGGCATGCTTGAGGCAATGTGGTCAACTGAGCTTGGTTACATATGAGTGAACCAGGTTTGATATGTCATAAATTGGTATCATAGATTATTTACCTTTGTATTAATATTTGGGTTAGTAGAAAGGAGACTAGGAATGTGTTGAAATTTTATAATGAGCCTGTGTCTGGGAGTAGCTAAACCACGTACAGGAAAAAACCAAGTTACCTGATATGGGGCTTGTGTTCCGGATTATTCCTATTATAGTTGTATTGATTTTACTATAGGGTGACACACATGATTTATGAAATTTATTATTGTTATGGATTATTTTTACCCTTGTCCCGGTATAGAAAGGAGGTATTGTCTTATGCATCATTATAGGCACCTGAGGATTCACATTCCATGTATATGCCATACCATATTTATATTACTACATGCATTACCTACTATGTATTGTTGGTGACTAGACTATTATATTTATAAATTTGTTCATGTTTCTTGTAGGGATAAAATAATTGTATTAATTAAAATTTCCACATCAACCTAAATGGTGTTTTCCCATATATCTTGATGGTGGCACCTTAATTAACCAATTATCACATGTTTGATCTATGTAACCATGGTTACAAGAGTTGAAATGTTAGTTGATTTCAATTACATGAATACCAATTTTATTTTATAACATAATTAATTTTATAAAATGGGAATGGTGTTTAATCTAATAAAATAATATTCTAAGGATTGTTACATCATGATATTAGATATAAGGGTTGGGTTGCAGTTATATAAAGTGCCAATTAAAACTTATAAAGATTATTCCTTTATAATTTGGGAATGGTTTCTCATCTAACTAGGCTATGATATATATGTATATATGTAAATTACTATGAACTTGAATAAATTTAAACTCTTAAATAAAATCATTGTTGTTAAATGAAGTTTCCTATTGCAATATAAAGGGTGTTTTTCTACATACCTTGAAATTGACAGTTCGTATACCAAGACCTCTACTATGTGATGTGAGACCTTGAACCTAACCCAGCCTCAGTATGGGGTAGCATTGAGTGTCTCCTATGACTCTTATGATATTCTAAAACTACCTAGAAATGGATTTAGAAGCAGACATATGGGTTTTGAATTTTATATAGGAAGGATATATACCTATACTATTTTCTATATCTGTGATATTTTTGTTTTCAAATTATATTTTGAGGTGTTTGTTTGAAAATTTTAGAAATATGACACCACGACAGCCTCAGGTTGAGCGTCGGGAAGGTGGCGATGACCATGCTCCGGAGGTGTTGGGCCTTGATCCACCAATATTACCTTGTGTAGTGCCACCTGCAAGACCTCATATTACTTCTAATCTAGGTTCTGATTCTCAACTTTGAGAGGGATTCCTATAGTTTATAAATTCTATGTAGGGATCCCCATGAACCTACCCTACTATGAAAGAGTTTATGAGAGAGTTCCAGTAATAGTAACATCTTACCTTTTCTAGATAAGGTGGTTCTCAGGATGATGAGTCATGGATAGAGTCCATATTATCTATCTTTGTGAATTTGGAGATTCCTCCAGAGAGAAGGTTCAATATTATGACTTATATTATACATGATTCTTCCAATCATTGGTGGTATGTTATTACATAGGTATATTTTCATCGAGATATAGTCTGGAGAGACTTCTAGATGACCTTATACGATTACTTATTTCCTCAGATGTTGAGATCAGACCATGCTAAAGAGTTATTCATCTACAACAGGGTGTTATGTTCATCATGGATCATTCATATCACTTTACCAAGATTAAATGATTCTCACCAACTCTTGTTGGTGATGAGTTGGAGGCAACAAGATAATTTGAGAATGAGATTGTGTATTCCATTCAATCCCAAGTGAAAATTTTCTAGTTGAATACCATTTCTAAAATAGTAAACCAAGACCTTATCACCGAGTGGAACCCGAGGGAAGCTAATAGTATGGGAAAAGGTAGTTTATCACTAAGACAGGGAAGCAGTGTGTCTAGAAACATGAAGTTTCGACTTGATTCTGCATGTGGTGGAAACACTAGTAAGATGAAATGAATTAATAGTCATGTTTTATGTCACCGGTGTGGTAGAATAGGCCATAAGAAGACCCAATGTACTAAGGACCCAATTGAGTTCCGAGCTTGCAGAAAGACGAGAAATCTTTAACATTTTTTGTGAAACTTTTTTTTAGTTACTAGTGAGAAGTGATTTGCACCAAATCCATATTTGATAGAAGGATAGGTAGCTCCACATCAATAAGAGAGTTATAATACTACCGATCGATTAGTCTGAGGAGGTGGAAATATCCATGGAATCTAGTCTTATGATATACAATGCCAGCAGAGTGGGCCTACTTAAGGTGGTTAGGATATAACTCAGGGATGTGGATCTCACTAGCTACATGTTGTATAGCATGTTCTAGAGGATAAGTGTGTCAGTACTTCTATAATATGAGGTGTAATTTTAGTATACTCTATTAATGTATCTTTATTATTCGATATGGGCACTTCACATTATTTTATATATGTGGAAAATATGGAAATCCTTGGGATAAAGATGGAGTGATTCTGTAGCTTCATGACCCTAGATACTCTACTGGATGTGCGATTAGATGGTGAATTCCAATGTAGAGAGTTACCCCTTGATATAGGTGGTAATCAATTCATATGGTATCTATTTTTCCTTAATATGAAATTATTTTATATCATTCTTGAGATGGAATGGTTGGTTCCTCACCATACTCATATCGATTATTATCACTGAAGGGTGTCATTTTCATTAATAGAGGGTGGTAACTATATTCATAAAGGTGAATGGGATGTCCAGGTAGCTTGATCTGAAATATAGAATTGTGGTCTTGGAAGAGTGATAGCCCAGACTGCTAGCCTCTTTATTGATTACTAGGGAATACATCAGACAAACTTCCCTCCAATAGTATACTATTTTATAGATGTATTACCTGATGAATTTTCTAGAATACCTCCTAAGAGATAGGTAGATCTTTATATTGATCTAGTTCCAGGATTAGCACCAGTTTCCAGACCTCTTTATAGGAGGGAACCTACTGATCTTTAGGAACTTAAGTGACAACTGGAGGACTTAGAAGAAAAAGGGTTTATCCGGGCCAGTACATCTCCTTGGGGTTCACCTGTCCCTTTCACAAAAAGTTGAATGGTACCCTCATACTTTTTTTTGTGGATTACTGAATATTAAACTAGCTTATGGTTAAGAACCGACATCCATTACCTCATATAGATGACCCATTTGAAAATATATGAGAAGATCAGGTGTTCTCAAAAATTTATTTGAGTTTAGGCTATCATCATGTGTGAGTTAGATGTTTAGACATACCTCGTACAAATTTTTTAATAAGGTATGGTTTATATGAGTATATAATAATTCCATTCAGTATGATGAATGAATCAAAAATTTTATGGCTTTGATGAATCAAGTCTTCCACCTATATATGAATTCATTTTTTATCACTACAAAAAAATGGTCACATTATAGGGGGGTTATTTTTGACATTAGAAGGGATTATAACCCCCTCTAAAGACATTAGTGGCGGTTGTTAGAAACTTAGACTAGTGTGGTCGTCTACTTCCATTAGTGGTGGTTTTGAGTAGGTGTTGGTAAATTCATGGTGACTTTAGCAGCAGTTACATTAGAAGGGGTTTAAACCCCCTCTAATGTTGAAATAAATTCAAACCACCCCTAATAAGGGGTGGTTCAAATCACCCCTAATAAGGGGTTACTTTTGGGGTGGTTTTAAAAACCAACCCTAAAGTTTTTTTCAAAATATTTTAGTACCCACCCCACCCTCCCTCACATCACCTCACGCCCCTCCCCGTCCCTCCCCTCCGGTTCTTCCCATCCCTCCCTCTGGTTCACTGCCTCCCATTCTCGTGCCCCCTACGTCCCCCCATCTGGTTCCCCCTCCAATCTCCATGCCACCTTCCCCCGCCTCTAATTATCATACCCCTGTCTCCCTTCCCCCATAATTCCCACACCCGTTCCCACTTCCTACCTCATGCTTGCCTCCTCCCACCTCTAATTCACATGCCTCACATGCTCGTAGAAAAATAGAAGCCACAAGGAATCGAACCCTGGACCACCCTGAAACCCCACAACAAACCACTATGGCAAATGAAATTTGATATATTGGTTACACATGATTTTATTTATATATATTTGACTATTTATTATAATAAATATTATTAGCATAATATATTTACATACATTTAAATAATAATATATATATTATTTACTATATTTAGATGCAATTATATATATTCTATATTATATATTTAAATACCACCTAAATATATTACAAAAGTATATATGCATATATTGTACTTATATTTATGTGTGTATGTGTGTGTACGATAACAATAATATTATTAATTATTATTAATCTTATTACATCTATTTTTTAATATATAAAAATTATATGTTGCTTTTACAAATACTATACATTTATTTTATGATTTATATCAAATATATATTATATTAAATACATTTGTATTATATATTTATCTAAATTATTTATATACTCAAATACATATTTATATTATATATATATATATATCTAAAGAATATATGTATATATATATATTTAACGAATATATATATACATATTTATTTAATGAATATACATATATATACATATATATTTATATAAGGTCTTTAAAAATATATTTATATAATGTCTTTAAATACATATATTTATCATTTTTTATATTAATAAATATATTTATTTGTATAAACTGTATAATATCATAAAAAATTAATATATTATTATTATATGAAATACAATTTGTACAAATATTAATATTATATGTAATTAATATTATATTATATATAATTAATATGTATATTATATATAATAAATATTATATGAAATATAATTTTATATAATATATAATTAATATGTATATTATATATAATCAATATTATATGAAATACAATTTATAAAAATATTTATATAATATATTTCAATACATATATTTATTATTATGTACATTAATATATATTACTATTTCAATGAATATACAATAATATAAATTTATTTGAATAAATTCTATTTCATATAATATTAATTATATATAATATAAAAATATAAACCTATTATATAGAAAGATATTTATTATTATTATTATATAATATTTAAAAACTACAAGTTTGAGTTTTTATATGATATAAATTTTTAGATAAATTATATTTACGTATATATTTATATAATATGTTTATGATTTTATATTATAAATAATTAATATTATGTAAAATTTAATTTATACAAATAAATATATATTAATTTATATAATATTATACAATTATATTTATGTATACATATAAATACAATTAAATACAATCATATAAATATTTTATATAATATGTTTATATAATATATTTAAATAAATTTATATATTGTTTTTTAATTATATATATATATATATATATATTAGAAGTTTTTTTAAACAGTATGGTCCAAAACCTCTTTAATATATTAAATTAGAGTGGGGTTTGAACCCCACTAGTGGAAAAACGTTTAACACGTCGGAATTTTTCACGTCGGTTCTATATAACCGATGTGCAAAGCTGTAAAAATCTATTTATCACATCGGTTATATAATAACTGATGTGATAAATCGGCGAGAATCAATTTTTTTACATCGGTTATTTTATAACTGACGTGATAAAAACTGAGATTAGATTTATCACTTCGGTTATTTTATAACCAATGTGACATATCGAATCTGGGCGCTTTATCACATCGCTTATAAACTAACCGACATAATAAAGTAGATCTCGGTAATTTATAACATCAGTTATTTTAGAACTGGCATTATAAATTGCCATTTATCACATCAGTTATAAAATAACCGATGTGATAAATACTTTGTTACGTCGGTTATTAAATAACCGACATTATAAACATAAAAAAAATAGTTTATCACGTTGGTTATTAAACAACTGATGTGATAAATCTTTTAAATGATTTATCGCGCCCCATATTTAGTCATTCTGTTTTCTCTGATTGGGCGACTGCGACTCGTCTCTCTCGCACGGAAAACCTAGAAAGGATTTTTTTAATTCATGTCATCCAACCTCGTTTTTCCAACTTCATTCTTCATCTTTATTATCACCAGATCTATCAGGTCGACTTGCAACACTCAAGTAAGCCTCACATGACTCGATTTCATTTTTTATTTTTCGCGATGCCCTAAACTAATTTTTTGAGATGTTATTTTTCTATCTTTGTTCTTTCTATCATGGTAAGTTTCATAGTGTTCATTTATACCATGCTAAATTCTTTTCTGGTAAAATAAACCATGGAAGTGATATCATGAAAGTTTACGATTTTTGTGTGTTCTATAATGTGTGTGTGCACATAAAGGGGGTGTCCAAGCTGGCGGGGGGGGGGGGGGGGGTGGTGTCTAGTGGGTGTGGGAGCTGTCTAGGGGGGTTGTGGGTGTCCAAGGTCCAAGGGGGTGGGGGGTCGTGTCCTGGGGGGTGAGGGGGATGTCCAAGGGGGTAGGGGTGAGGGGGTTATCCAAGGGGGTAGGGGTGTCCAGTGGGGTGTGGGGGGGGTGTCCAGGGGAGTGAGTGTGTATCCAAGGGGGTAGGGGTGTCTAGGGGGTGGGGGTGTCCAGGGGGGTGGGGGCTGTCTAGTGGGGTGGGGGGATGTCCAGGGGGTGGGGGGATGTCCAGAGGGGTGGGGGGGGGGGTGTCCAGAGGGGTGGGGTGGGGGGGCTGTCCAGGGGGTGGGGGGTGTCCATAGGGTTGGGGGCTGTCCAAGGGGGTGGGGGTGTCTAGGGGGTGTACAAGGTAGTGGGTGGGGGTGTCCTGGGGGGTGAGGTGGCTGTCCAAGGGGGAGTAGGGGTGTCCAGGGGGTGAGGGGGTTGTCCAAGGGGGTAGGGGTGTCCAAGGTGGTGGGGTGGGTGGTGTCTTAGGGATGAGGGGGCTGTCCAAGAGGGGTAGGGGTGTCCAGGGGGTGAGGGGTCTATCCAAGGGGGTAGGGGTGTCTAGGGGGGGTGGGGTGTCCGGGGGGGGGGGGTGAGTGGGTTTCCCAAGGGGGTAGGGGGTGTCCATGGGGTGGGGGTGTCCAGGGGGTGGGGGTTGTCCAAGGGGTGGGGTGGGGGGGGGGGCTGTCCAGAAGGGTGGGGTTGTCCAGAGGGGTGGGGGTTATCCTGGGGGTGGGGGGATGTCCAGAGGGGTGGGGTCTATCCAAGGGGGTGGGGGGTGTCGAGGGGGTGTCCAAGGTGGTGGGGGGGGGGGGGGGTGAAGGGGATGTCCAAGGGGGTAGGGGTGTCCAGGGGGTGAGGGGGCTGTCCAAGGGGGTAGGGGTGTCCAGTGGGGTGTGGGGGAGGGGGGTGTCCAAGGGGGTGAGTGGGGTGTTCAAGGGGGTAAGGGTGTCCAGGGGGTGTCCAAGGGGGGTGGGGGATGTCCAGTGGGGTGGGGGCTATCCAGAGGGGTGGGGGGTGTCCAGGGGGTGGTGGTTGTCCAAGGGGTGGGGGTGTCCAGGGGGTTGTCCAAGAGGGTGGGGGTTTCCAGGGGGTGTCCAAGGTGGTGGTGGTGGTAGGGGTGTCCTGGGGGTGAGGGGGTAATCTAAGGGGGGTAGGGGTGTCTAGGGGGTGAGGGGGCTATCCAAGGGGGTAGGGGTGTCCAGGGGGTGGGGGTGTCCAGGGGGTGAGTGGGCTGTCCAAGGGGGTAGGGGGGTGTCTAGGGGGTGGGGTTATCTAGGGGGTGGGAGGCTATCCAGGTGTCACTCCCTGACCCATGTTATATTTTTTTTTTGTAATTATTTTTCTACCTTAAAATATTTTTCCTAGGGTCCGGGGTGAGTCGCAAACGAAGTTTTCGAGTTTTCGATAAAAAGTGGGCATTTTGGGGATATCCAGGTGTCACACCCCGACCCATGTTATCTTCTTTTTATAATTATTTTTCTACATTAAAATATTTTTCCTAGGGTCTGGGGTGAGTCCCAGATGAATTTTTTCAGTTTTTGATAAAAAGTGTGCGTTTTGGGTTCGACGTCGCTGGATGCATGGGCGGAGCGCGATGCCTCGCGGCTTTGCCCATACAACGACAATGTATTTTCATTATTTTTATTATTCTTAAATGACATGAATTCAATTATTATTATTATTATTACTATTATTATTATCATTACTATTATTATTATTATTATTTTAGTATTGATTTTTTATTGTTTACTTTTTATTTTATTTTACTTCTTTTTTTATATATTCTTTCTTCCTCTCTTTTTTTCTTCTTCTATTTTCCTCCTTCCACTTGGCAGCGAACCAACTCCTACTTTCCTCCCTCACAAAAGCCATCCCACCCTGGCTCCCTCCTCTCTGTCTGCCGCTACACCCAGCCACCCCGTCTGGCTCCCTCCTCTCCTCCTGCCCTACACAACAGCCCACCATTGCCCGTCAAACCCTCAGATCGGTGCTCCCCCAACCTACACCCAGTGCCCAAGAAATCCTCAAACTGGAAGCCTTGCTACCCCCCTCTTTCACTGACATTGACTATCCTTGGCTTCCACCTTCTCTCGGCCTCCACCATCGTAGTAGCAGCTCGTTGCCCTCCTGCTCACCCGCTCCTAGACGCTCCCCAGTGCGGTAGCCCGACATCGAGTGCCCTGACTCCCACTCGGCTCACTTTCACCCTGACCATTGGCCACCTCACACTACCGTTGTCTAGTGGCCCTCGCCCACAACCCCTAGTCGGACCGCATCCAGCTGCGCGGACGCCTTCCGCTGTTCCGGCGTGACGCCCTCCAGTGATCTGTTTCCAGTCACATCCCCCCATTGGTACCCATTTATTTTATTCTCATTTCATATTTTTATTATATATATATATATATATTACCTTGGTTGATTAGAGGTTGAAGTGCCCGGATCAGTGTGATCACTGAGAGGGGGAGGGGGTGAATCAGTGATCCCTTAAAACTTTTTACTAATTGATTCTTTATCAATTAAACCTCTATGGCTTTTTAAGGCCTCGATCCACTCTTCTTGTATCTCTCATCCTTTCCTCGAGTAATGCAGTAAATGTAAAGGCACTGGACACAAGGATTTACAAGGTTCGGCACCAAAGGCCTACGTCCTTACCATGTTGGTTATACACCCCAACATGGTTTTTTCCATTATAATCTGTTAGTATTACAATGGTCGATACAGAGTCCCACTATATCTCTCCTGAGTCCCACAGGAGGGTCTTTATACTGCGTCCCACAGTGTTACCAGAGTCCCACTGGCCTGCTCCAAAATCCCACTGAAGACTTCTTCCACCCTGAGTCTCACAGGGGGCTTCTCCTCGCTTCTCGAGTCACACGAGCAGCACTTCTTCACTTCAAGTTCTTCAAGTATCTTCAACAGCCTGGGATAAAGGCTGCTGGCCTTGCTCTCTTCCTCTGATCACTTGAGTTGATCAGGACTTCTCGTCTTGCTCAGGATTTATCTCCTTTCTCTTAGGATAACCTGGCTTCTCTCTTCAAGAATCTTCAACAGCCTCTGATAAGGTCTATTGGTCTTGCTCAAGACTTCTGATCACTTCAGTTGATCAGGATCTTCTCAATTACTGAAAACTCAGGCATCTGATGTCTTTAACTTCAGTCTGGCTTCAGTCTCACTTCACATCAACTTCATGCACTGAGTGCACAGCATATCTTCATCCTCATGAACTGACAGCATGGCTTCTCAATAATCTTCAAGAACTTCCGGTCTTGGTCAACTCAGATGCACACAACCTGATTTATCTTTGTTCACATGTGCATGTGCATGCATGCAAGCATTCACTTCCCTTCTTCTTCTCTTGGTGAAATAAACCCACAAAGGGTGTAACACTTTTATCACACACCTTCTTCTTGTCCTTCACACATTTTAATTCAATTTTTTTACACACTTAAAAGTGTGTTTTTATTTAGTGTGAGAGTCTCCTCTTCTTCTAAGTGTATACACACTTCTTGTGCACACAAATAGGCTTCGGCCTCTTTGTTTTTCTCACAAAACTCTTCACTTTGCACACAAGGCGCTAAGGCACGGCCTTCCTCCTCTTTGCACACCCACTACCCGTAGGGTGTTCTCCCACTTTGCACACACACGGGGTGTGTTTTGTTCTTCACACAAACCCCTTCACAAAGAGGTCACGCAAGGGGTGCGGCCACTCTTCTCCACTGCCGCACAGGGTGCAAGCAAGTGTCGCGCAAGGGTCACAAGCCGAAAGGGATGGTCGTGGGTCGCGGAAGCTACAAGGGTGCAAGAACACCTCGGCCGCGCAAGCACCTCCTGCCGCGCAAGTCTGTGGGCAGTGAGGGCTCCTTCTACCATGCGAGTACGCTGGTAGGGACCTACTTCGGGACCTCGGGTGGCCCCGAGATACTCAGCCGCGCAAGTGCCTTACACGGTGGCTTCAGACTTCACGTAGCACAAGTGCTTCATGGATCTTCAAATTTTCAGCCAGCGAACAGAGAGCCTCAGCCTCCCTTTTTATAGGTAGAGGGATGCCTCATATCTTCCCCGGGATATAAATCCGAATTCCCGAAATTCTCGGGTTTTCAAGATTCTTCAAATCTTGATTTGATCCTCTGTTTCACGCGGGTTCTTTATTTTTCAGCCTTCTCCACGTGCATGCGTTTTAGAACATGTGCATAGCCTTATTTAAATCCAATCCATGCAAAACACGAACACATGAAGCCTCGGAAACTTCGTTTGCCTTGGCATTCTTCGAAATCTTCAAAACTTTGCATGCATGCCCATTTTATTTCATGATCGTGTTCGTTACGTCGAGACGAACCCAATGGATCCTTCAACTCGAACAACGGTGGCCGAGAACTCGAAATTCATCTTCGGGAGGCGCCTGGTTTGAAGGAGGAGTCGCGGGTGGCCTCGGGTGAGCTCAAGGTAGAGGACGACTCCTCAACTGTCGGATCCGGAGTTGAGAAGACATCGGACGGCCGCGATCAGAAGATCTCGCGCGGGATCAATCAGGCGGTCGAGATCTGGCGCACGATCGATCGAGCGGCCAGGATTCGCTCCGCGGCAAAATCCCGCGTCCCACATCGAATCGGCGGCCGGTTTCCATGCGGTTTATCAAAGTTCCGCTCCCAATGAATGGCCAGATGAATCTCCTCCCCTCTCGGTGCCGCCCCGCACTGAGTTCTTCTACGGGCGCGCTCTTGCACCCACCCCTGCCACTCTGGCGCGCCACTGGTGCCCATATGCTTCCTCGGGCACGCTCCTCGCGCTCACGCTATGCAGGGCTTGACACTCCCCTGTGTGGCCTGGGGCTTATACATGGCCCTGGCCTCTAGGGCTGGCCCCATGGGATCCCCCTTGGGCGTGGCGACCTCGAGTCCCACAAGTGCCTTGGGGTTGAACCCTTAAGGCTGGCCCTTGGTGGCTTCCTTTTTGCTTAAGGAAACACTAAGTACTTTGTATACAAACAAAGTAACCAAGTGTAAATGCCAAATGCCACTTCTTCTTCTTCTAAGCCATTCTTTCCATTTCTTCTTCATTCTTCTTCCACAAACTTCCTCAACTCCTTTCAATCATGTATTCTAGACTTATGAGACATTTGTAGAAGGTTCTTCATCAACTGAAGCTCCTGAATCACATATATTCTTAAATGTTTTTCATTGAACCAATCGGAGATCAAGTTGGATCAATTTCAATTCATCATGCACTAAGAAATAGTGCATGGTCTTCATTAATCCACATCATCCACTTAGTAGTTGTGGAGGGATCAACTTTATTCTCCTCATGCATTGTTAAGACAATGCATGGTCTTCAGACATTGTTGTGACATTGTATCTAGTTGATACAAGATCTTTGAACTTAAAGATCAGCTCAACAATCGTCAGATGTAATGATGCTCCATCATCATTCATTCTTCAAGTGTTGTCACTTAGTATCACCTTGATACAAGTATTGAAACATTAAGAACATCTCTACAATCGTCTGATATTAGAGAATGTTTCAAACCATCATCTCCTATGCCACTTAGTGAATCTCCTAAGTGACATGAATCTTAGTACCATGACCATTCTCCATTCATCACCAACACCATAACATCCTTTGTCATTCACATATTGAAACTCCTTGACATCCATCTATTCCTTGACAACAACATACCTCATTGACAACAAATGCAACACAGTGCACTTCAATCTCCCCCTTTGTATTTGTTGTCAATACACTAGAGCACATATGAATGGGTCAATATGTGTGCCAATATTTCTCCCCCCTATTGGCAATCAAATGCAAAGGTGTGGTGTGGTTCTCTTCAAAAATCACTTCCTCCCTTTGCAAAGTATTTTCTTGAAAAACACTGAGGGAGGGATGATGTCACATGTTCTCTTTAGCAAAGAACCTTTAGCAAATCAACTCTAAGTCTACTTGGGCTAACCCGGTGTAGAAAACAAGAGTGATGTAACCAAGGAACTCAATGATGTCCAAAATTCACTGTACATGTGAGATCATGCTCCAAGGGGTTGAAATTTTTCAGATATAACAATAAATTGCTAAATCATGCACATACTTCACAAGACTCATTAGAAAGTTCAGTGCAAAGATAAAGCTCCCCCTTTCAACCATTTGACTTTAATCAATACTCCCCCTTAATTGTCATGACGAATACAATTAAGAAACAAGGGATGAAAGTATGATTGGAATACCTTCACTTTTCTCAAGATGGTATTAAATCTCAGAATCCCATCTTCTACAGATTGGCTCCCCCTCAAGGGGTGCACTCCATTCTGTCTAAACCACTCTCTAGATGAAAATGATCATCATCTTCAATTCCATGAAATGTTAGCACATGTAAATACAAGTGGTTAGGGAATAAGATGGAACCTCCTTGGTTCATCAATGTGAACAACAAGGTTGAGAAGATTCTCTCAACCGAGATGTCCCATTTTCACCATTCTTCACATTTGCACATTTGATCTTCAATGATGTTTGTGCTGGTGTGGATCTCAATACATCTTCATGTGAAATCTTCTTCTTCCCTTTTGCCTTAGCAATTACCAGAACTTCATCTTCAGCTCTTTGCAGTTCTCTGGAAAGTTGCAACTGATTAGGCCATATGACTAATAAGTCATTTGGAAGAGTGGCCTCAGTTCTAGAAGTTCCACATGGTTCTTTTGATGCTTTCAAGCTACCTTTCTTAGGCAAATTGTTTTCAATCAATCCCTTCTGCTTCTTCTGGATTGATTGTAATTTTGAGTCCAGTCTGCTTCTATTCAATTCCATGGCTTGTTCACAAAGATCCATGGTGTGTCCTTTCTTTCCATAGTAAAAGCATGTTTTCTTGGTGGTCCTTCTGGATGCATCACCCTTCTTGGATTTAGACTCAAAGGACTTCTTTTCCTTTTTCAAAACCTTCTTGGGAGCATCTTCAACTTTCTTCTTGCTTCCCAAGGATTCCATTTTAGCTAGGTTCAATGATCTTCTCTTCTTTTTAGCTCTGGATATAGTTGGAGATAGACATGTATCTTTTTGACCACTTTTTCAATCATCCCAAATGTTGTCAAGTAATCCAAATCTATTTGCAGTAAACAGATGTCTCTGGACCTGTGGATGCTGCTTCTTTCCTTTTGTCTTGCTCCCCCTTGGCATGGACTTCCTTTTTGCTTTCACATTGAGAGGATTGTACCAACAATCATTTTCACAATGCCCATACTTGTTACAACACCAACATTGACCCACAAATCTTGACTTTTTGAGTCCTTCTGGTTGTTGGGTACTTTTCTTGACTTGTTGTGTTGTTTCAGGAGAGCTCTCTTTCTTCATTGTCTTCATCCATACTTGTTTGGAGTTATTCTTCCATCCTGCACTTTTTGTGGAAACACATTTAGAAACATGAGTACAAGATGGGATGGATGGTACCTTCTTTTTAGAAGTTGTTGCCCTTTTATTAGAGGATGTCTTTATTTTAGAATCATCCTGCTCAATGCATAATTGAGTAGCAACATTTCTCCTTTCAGTTGACTGGGAGGCTTTGGCTTTGGGTGATTACTGATTTTTCAATATCACCTCCAGTTCTAAGCATTTCATATTGAGGGAGTTCTTCTCATCCTCAATAGTTCTTAGCCTTCTTTCCCAATTTTCTACCAGCTGTTTCATCTGGTCTTCATGCACTTTATTCATTTCTTGCAATGAATTGTCCAGCTCTTTCACCCTTTTGACTTTCTCTTCTAGTTGAGCATCTTTGACAACCATTGAAACTCTGTGCAATTTTTCCAGTGCATGGAAAACTTCTTTGACCATTGTCTTAAAGAATTATTTCTCAGAAAGGTTTCTTTGCAATTATTCACAAGTATCTTCATATCTTTCATTGCAAAGAGAAACTGTTTCATCCTTAGCCTTCACCAGCTTTCTAAGAGTGTTGGTTATGCCAACCATTTTTGCCAATTGATCTTCCATAGAATTGGCTTCTTCTTCTAGATGTAATTTTTCATCTTGAAGATCAAGGATTCCTGTAGTAATACACATTGCCACTTCCTTGGGGACTGTCTTCTAAAGATATTTGAGTGCATTTTGAATATCATTCATTTTTCCAACTTCATCACAGCTAGGACAAGCTTTCTTCATCTTCTTTGCCTGTTTCTTCTTCCTGTTTTTCAGAGTCTTGGCAGATATCTCCATTTGAGGGTATTCACTCACTTCCTCAAATCTGCACTTCATAAAGACTCATTTGGATCTTTTAGAGGTAACCTTCCCTCTGATACCAATTGAAGTGCCCAGATCAGTGTGATCACTGAGAGGGGGAGGGGGTGAATCAGTGATCCCTTAAAACTTTTTACTAATTGATTCTTTATCAATTAAACCTCTATGGATTGTTAAGGCCTCGATCCACTCTTCTTGTATCTCTCATCCTTTCCTCGAGTAATGCATTAAATGTAAAGGCACTGGACACAAGGATTTACAAGGTTCGGCACCAAAGGCCTACGTCCTTGCCATGTTGGTTATACGCCCCAACATGGTTTCTTCCATTATAATCTGTTAGTATTACAATGGTTGATACAGAGTACCACTGTATCTCTCCTGAGACCCACAGGAGGGTCTTTATACTACGTCCCACAGTGTTACCAGAGTCCCACTGGCCTGCTCCAGAATCCCACTGAAGACTTCTTCCACCCTGAGTCTCACAGGGGGCTTCTCCTGGCTTCTCGAGTCACACGAGCAGCACTTCTTCACTTCAAGTTCTTCAAGTATCTTCAGCAGCCTGGGATAAAGGCTGCTGGCCTTGCTCTATTCCTCTGATCACTTGAGTTGATCAGGACTTCTCGTCTTGCTCAGGATTTATCTCCTTTCTCTTAGGATAACCTGGCTTCTCTCTTCAAGAATCTTCAACAGCCTCTGATAAGGTCTATTGGTATTGCTCAAGACTTCTGATCACTTCAGTTGATCAGGCTCTTCTCAATTACTGAAAACTCAGGCAACTGATGTCTTTAACTTCAGTATGGCTTCAGTCTCACTTCACATCAACTTCATGCACTAAGTGCACGGCATATCTTCATCCTCATGAACTGACAGCATGGATTCTCAATAATCTTCAAGAAATTCCGGTCTTGGTCAACTCAGATGCACACAACCTGATTTATCTTTGTTCACATGTGCATGTGCATGCATGCAAGCATTCACTTCCATTCTTCTTCTCTTGGTGCAATAAACCCACAAAGGGTGTAACACTTTTAGCACACACCTTCTTCTTGTCCTTCACACATTTTAATTAAATTTTTTTACACACTTAAAAGTGTGTTTTTCTTTAGTGTGAGAGTCTCCTCTTCTTCTAAGTGTATACACACTTCTTGTGCACACACATAGGCTTCGGCCTCTTTGTTTTTCTCACACAACTTCTTCACTTTGCACACAAGGCACTAAGGCACGACCTTCCTCCTCTTTGCACACCCACTGCCCGTAGGGTGTTCTCCCACTTTGCACACACACGGGGTGTGTTTTGTTCTTCACACAAACCCCTTCACAAAGAGGGCACGCAAGGGGTGCGGCCACTCTTCTCCACTGCCGCACAGGGTGCAAGCAAGTGCCGCGCAAGGGTCACATGCCGAAAGGGATGGTCGTGGGTTGCGCAAGCCACAAGGGTGCAAGAACACCTAGGCCGCGCAAGCACCTCCTGCCGCGCAAGTCTGCGGGTAGTGAGGGCTCCTTCTGCCACGCGAGTACGCTGGTAGGGACCTACTTCGGGACCTCAGGTGGCCCCGAGATACTCAGCCGCGCAAGTGCCTTGCACGGTGGCTTCGGACTTCACGTAGCACAAGTGCTTCGTGGATCTTCAAATTTTCAGCCAGCGAACAGAGAGCCTCAGCCTATCTTTTTATAGGCAGAGGGATGCCTCATATCTTCCGCAGGATATAAATCCGAATTCCCGAAATTCTCGGGTTTTCAAGATTCTTCAAATCTTTATTTTCTCCTCTGTTTCACGCAGGTTATTTATTTTTTAGCCTTCTCCACGTGCATGCATTTTAGAACATGTGCATGGCCTTATTAAAATCCAATCCATGCAAAACACGAACACATGAAGCCTCGGCAACTTCGTTTGCCTCGACATTCTTCGAAATCTTCAAAACTTTGCATGCATGCCCATTTTATTGCATGATCGTGTTCGTTACGTCGAGACGAACCCAATGGATATTTCAGCTCGAACAACGGTGGCCAGGAACTCGAAATTCATCTTCGGGAGGCGCCTGGTTTGAAGGAGGAGTTGAGGGTGGCCTCGGGCGAGCTCAAGGTAGAGGACGACTCCTCAACCGTCGGATCCGGAGTTGAGAAGACATCGGACGGCCGCGATCAGAAGATCTCGCGCGGGATCAATCAGGCGGTCGAGATCTGGAGCACGATCGATCGAGCGGCCATGATTCGCTCCGTGGCAAAATCCCGCGTCCCACATCGAATCGGCGGCCGGTTTCCATGCGGTTTATCAAAGTTCCGCCCCCAATGAATGGCCAGATGAATCTCCTCCCCTCTCGGTGCCTCCCCGCACCGAGTTCTTCTACGGGCGCGCTCTTGCACCCACCCCTGCCACTCTGGCGCGCCACTGGGGCCCATATGCTTCCTCGGGCACGCTCCTCACGCTCATGCTACGCAGGGCTTGACACTCCCCTGTGTGGCCCGGGGCTTATACACGGCCCTGGCCTCTAGGGCTGGCCCCATGGGATCCCCCTTGGGCGTGGCGACCTCGAGTCCCACAAGTGCCTTGGGGTTGAACCCTTAAGGCTGGCCCTTGGTGGCTTCCTTTTTGCTTGAGGAAACACTAAGTACTTTGTATACAAACAAAGTAACCAAGTGTAAATGCCAAATTCCACTTCTTCTTCTTCTAAGCCATTCTTTCCATTTCTTCTTCATTCTTCTTCCACAAACTTCCTCAACTCCTTTCAATCACGTATTCTAGACTTATGAGACATTTGTAGAAGGTTCTTCATCAACCGAAGCTCCTTAATCACATATATTCTTAAATGTTTTTCATTGAACCAATCGGAGATCAAGTTGGATCAATTTCAATTCATCATGCACTAAGAAATAGTGCATGGTCTTCATTAATCCACATCATCCACTTAGTAGTTGTGGAGGGATCAACTTTATTCTCCTCATGCATTGTTAAGACAATGCATGGTCTTCAGACATTATTGTGACATTGTATCTAGTTGATACAAGCTCTTTGAACTTAAAGATCAGCTCAAAAATCATCAGATGTAATGATGCTCCATCATCATTCATTCTTCAAGTGTTGTCACTTAGTATCACCTTGATACAAGTATTGAAACATTAAGAACATCTCTACAATCGTCTGATATTAGAGAATGTTTCAAACCATCATCTCCTATGCCACTTAGTGAATCTCCTAAGTGACATGAATCTTAGTACCATGACCATTCTCCATTCATCACCAACACCATAACATCCTTTGTCATTCACATATTGAAATTCCTTGACATCCATCTATTCCTTGACAACAACATACCTCATTGACAACAAATGCAACACAGTGCACTTCAATCTCCCCCTTTGTATTTGTTGTCAATACACTAGAGCACATATGAATGGGTCAATATGTGTGCCAATATTTCTCCCCCTTATTGGCAATCAAATGCAAAGGTGTGGTGTGGTTCTCTTCAAAAATCACTTCCTCCCTTTGCAAAGTATTTTCTTGAAAAACACTGAGGGAGGGATGATGTCGCATGTTCTCTTTAGCAAAGAACCTTTAGCAAATCAACTCTAAGTCTACTTGGGATAACCCGGTGTAGAAAACAAGAGTGATGTAACCAAGGAACTCAATGATGTCCAACATTCAGTGTACATGTGAGATCATGCTCCAAGGGGTTGAAATTTTTCAGATATAACAATAAATTGCTAAATCCTGCACATACTTCACAAGACTCAATAGAAAGTTCAGTGCAAAGATAAAGCTCCCCCTTTCAACCATTTGACTTTAATCAATACTCCCCCTTAATTGTCATGATGAATACAATTAAGAAACAAGGGATGAAAGTATGATTGGAATATCTTCACTTTTCTCAAGATGGTATTAAATCTCAGAATCCCATCTTCTACAGATTGGCTCCCCCTCAAGGGGTGCACTCCATTCTGTCCAAACAACTCTCCAGATGAAAATGATCATCATCTTCAATTCCATGAAATGTTAGCACATGTAAATACAAGTGGTTAGGGAATAAGATGGAACCTCCTTGGTTCATCAATGTGAACAACAAGGTTGACAATATTCTCTCAACCGAGATGTCCCATTTTCACCATTCTTCACATTTGCACATTTGATCTTCAATGATGTTTGTGTTGGTGTGGATCTCAATACATCTTCATGTGAAATCTTCTTCTTCCCTTTTGCCTTAGCAATTACCAGAACTTCATCTTCAGCTCTTTGTAGTTCTCTGGCAAGTTGCAACTGATTAGGCCATATGACTAGTAAGTCATTTGGAAGAGTGGCCTCAGTTCTAGAAGTTCCACATGGTTCTTTTGATGCTTTCAAGCTACCTTTCTTAGGAAACTTGTTTTCAATCAATCCCTTCTGCTTCTTCTGGATTGATTGTATTTTTGAGTCCAGTCTGCTTCTATTCAATTCCATGGCTTGTTCACAAAGATCCATGGTGTGTCCTTTCTTTCCACAGTAGAAGCATGTTTTCTTGGTGGTCCTTCTGGATGCATCACCCTTCTTGGATTTAGACTCCAAGGAATTCTTTTCCTTTTTCAAAACCTTCTTAGGAGCATCTTCAACTTTCTTCTTGCTTTCCAAGGATTCCATTTTAGCCAGGTTCAGTGATCTTCTCTTCTTTTTAGCTCTGGATACAGTTGGAGATAGACATGTATCTTTTTGACCACTTTTTCAATCATCCCAAATGTTGTCAAGTAATCCAAATCTATTTGCAGTAAATAGATGTCTCTGGACCTGTGGATGCTGCTTCTTTCCTTTTGGCTTTCTCCCCCTTGGCATGGACTTCCTTTGTGCTTTCACATTGAGAGGATTGTACCAACAATCATTTTCACAATGCCCATACTTGTTACAACACCAACATTGACCCACAAATCTTGACTTTTTGAGTCCTTCTGGTTGTTGGGTACTTTTCTTGACTTGTTGTGTTGTTTCAGGAGAGCTCTCTTTCTTCATTGTCTTCATCCATACTTGTTTGGAGTTATTCTTCCATCCTGCACTTTTTGTGGAAACACATTTAAAAACATGAGTACAAGATGGGATGGATGGTACCTTCTTTTTAGAAGTTGTTTCCCTTTTATTAGAGGATTTCTTTCTTTTAGAATCATCCTGCTCAATGCATACTTGAGTAGAAACATTTCTCCTTTCAGTTGACTGGGAGGCTTTGGCTTTGGGTGATTGCTGATTTTTCAATATCACCTCCAGTTCTAAGCATTTCATATTGAGGGAGTTCTTCTCATCCTCAATAGTTCTTAGCCTTCCTTCCCAATTTTCTACCAGCTGTTTCATCTGGTCTTCATGAACTTTCTTCATTTCTTGCAATTAATTGTCCATCTCTTTCACCCTTTTGACTTTCTCTTCTAGTTGAGCATCTTTGACAACCATTGAAACTCTGTGCAATTTTTCCAGTGCATGGAAAACTTCTTTGACCATTGTCTTAATGAATTATTTCTCAGAAAGGTTTCTTTGCAATTCTTCACAAGTATCTTCATATCTTTCATTGCAAAGAGAAACTGTTTCATCCTTAGCCTTCACCAGCTTTCTGAGAGTGTTGGTTATGCCAACCCTTTTTGCCAATTGATCTTCCATAGAATTGGCTTCTTCTTCTAGCTGTAATTTTTCATCTTGAAGATCAAGGATGCCTGTAGTAATACACATTGCCACTTCCTTGGGGACTGTCTTCTAAAGATATTTGAGTGCATTTTGAAGATCATTCATTGTTCCAACTTCATCACAGCTAGGACAGGCTTTCTTCATCTTCTTTGCCTGTTTCTTCTTCCTGTTTTTCAGAGTCTTGGCAGATATCTCCATTTGAGGGTATTCACTCACTTCCTCAAATCTGCACTTCATAAAGACTCATTTGGATATTTTAGAGGTAACCTTCCCTCTGATACCAATTGAAGTGCCCAGATCAGTGTGATCACTGAGAGGGGGAGGGGTTGAATCAGTGATCCCTTAAAACTTTTTACTAATTGATTCTTTATCAATTAAACCTCTATGTCTTGTTAAGGCCTCGATCCACTCTTCTTGTATCTCTCATCCTTTCCTCGAGTAATGCAGTAAATGTAAAGGCACTGGACACAAGGATTTACAAGGTTCGACACCAAAGTCCTAAGTCCTTGCCATGTTGGTTATACGCCCCAACATGGTTTCTTCTATTATAATCTGTTAGTATTACAATGGTCGATACAGAGTCCCACTGTATCTCTCCTGATTCCCACAGGAGGGTCTTTATACTGCATCCCATAGTGTTACCAGAGTCCCACAGGCCTGCTCCAGAATCCCACTGAAGACTTCTTCCACCCTGAGTCTCACAGGGGGCTTCTCCTGGCTTCTCGAGTCACACGAGCAGCACTTCTTCACTTCAAGTTCTTCAAGTATCTTCAGCAGCCTGGGATAAAGGCTGCTGGCCTTGCTCTCTTCCTCTGATCACTTGAGTTGATCAGGACTTCTCGTCTTTTTCAGGATTTATCTCCTTTCCCTTAGGATAACCTCGCTTCTCTCTTCAAGAATCTTCAACAGCCTCTGATAAGGTCTATTGGTCTTGCTCAAGACTTCTGATCACTTCAGTTGATCAGGCTCTTCTCAATTACTGAAAACTCAGGCAGCTGATGTCTTTAACTTTAGTCTGGCTTCAGTCTCACTTCACATCAACTTCATGCACTGAGTGCATGGCATATCTTCATCCTCATGCACTGACAGCATGGCTTCTCAATAATCTTCAAGAACTTCCGGTCTTGGTCAACTCAGATGCACACAACCTGATTTATCTTTGTTCACATGTGCATGTGCATGAATGCAAGCATGCACTTCCCTTCTTCTTCTCTTGGTGCAATAAACCCACAAAGGGTGTAACACTTTTAGCACACACCTTCTTCTTGTCCTTCACACATTTTAATTCAATTTGTTTACACACTTAAAAGTGTGTTTTTCTTTAGTGTGAGAGTCTCCTCTTCTTCTAAGTGTATACACACTTCTTTTGCAAACACATAGGCTTCGGCCTCTTTGTTTTGCTCACACAACTTCTTCACTTTGCACACAAGGCACTAAGGCACGGCCTTCCTCCTCTTTGCACACCCACTACCCGTAGGGTGTTCTCCCACTTTGCACACACACGGGGTGTGTTTTGTTCTTCACACAAACCCCTTCACAAAGAGGGCACGCAAGGGGTGCGGCCACTCTTCTCCACTGCCGCACAGGGTGCAAGCAAGTGCCGCGCAAGGGTCACAAGCCGAAAGGGATGGTCGTGGGTCGCGCAAGCCACAAGGGTGCAAGAACACCTCGACCGCGCAAGTACCTCCTGCCGCGCAAGTCTGCGGGCAGTGAGGGCTCCTTCTGCTATGCGAGTACGCTGGTAGGGACCTACTTCGGGACCTCGGGTGGCCCCGAGATACTCAGCCGCGCAAGTTCCTTGCACGGTGGCTTCGGACTTCACGTAGCACAAGTGATTCGTGGATCTTCAAATTTTCAGCCAGCGAACAGAGAGCCTCGGCCTCTCTTTTTATAGGCAGAGGGATGCCTCATATCTTCCGCGGGATATAAATCCGAATTCCTGAAATTCTCGGGTTTTCAATATTCTTCAAATCTTGATTTGCTCCTCTGTTTCATGCGGGTTCTTTATTTTTCATCCTTCTCCACATGCATGCATTTTAGAACATGTGCATGGCCTTATTAAAATCCAATCCATGCAAAACACGAACACATGAAGCCTCGGCAACTTCGTTTGCCTCGGCATTCTTCGAAATCTTCCAAACTTTGCATGCATGCCCATTTTATTGCATGATCGTGTTCGTTACGTCGAGATGAACCCAATGGATCCTTCAGCTCGAACAACGGTGGTCGGGAACTCGAAATTCATCTTCGGGAGGCGCCTGGTTTGAAGGAGGAGTCGCGGGTGGCCTCAGGTGAGCTCAAGTTAGAGGACGACTCCTCAACCGTCGGATCCGGAGTTGAGAAGACATCGGACGGCCGCGATTAAAAGATCTCGCGCAGGATCAATTGGGCGGTCGAGATCTGGCGCGCGATCGATCGAGCGGCCAAGATTCACTCCGTGGCAAAATCCCGCATCCCACATCGAACCGGCGGCCGGTTTCCACGTGGTTTATCAAAGTTCCGCTCCCAATGAATGGCCAGTTGAATCTCATCCCCTCTCGGTGCCTCCCCGCACCGAGTTCTTCTGCGGGCGCGCTCTTGCGCCCACCCCTGCCACTCTGGCACGCCACTGGCGCCCATATGCTTCCTCGGGCGCGCTCCTCACGCTCACGCTACGCAGGGCTTGACACTCCCCTGCATGGCCCGGGGCTTATACACGGCCCTGGCCTCTAGGGCTGGCCCCATGGGATCCCCCTTGGGCGTGGTGACCTCGAGTCCCACAAGTGCCTTGGGGTTGAACCGTTAAGGCTGGCCCTTGGTGGCTTCCTTTTTTCTTGAGGAAACACTAAGTACTTTGTATACAAACAAAGTAACCAAGTGTAAATGCCAAATGCCACTTCTTCTTCTTCTAAGCCATTCTTTCCATTTCTTCTTCATTCTTCTTCCACAAACTTCCTCAACTCCTTTCAATCATGTATTCTAGACTTATGAGACATTTGTAGAAGGTTCTTCATCAATCAAAGCTCCTGAATCACATATATTCTTCAATGTTTTTCATTGAACCAATCAGAGATCAAGTTGGATCAATTTCAATTCATCATGCACTAAGAGATAGTGCATGGTCTTCATTAATCCACATCATCCACTTAGTAGTTGTGGAGGGATCAACTTTCATCTCCTCATGCATTTTTAAGACAATGCATGGTCTTCAGACATTGTTGTGACATTGTATCCAGTTGATACAAGTTCTTTGAACTTAAAGATCAGCTCAACAATCGTCAGATGTAATGATGCTCCATCATCATTCATTCTTCAAGTGTTGTCACTTAGTATCACCTTGATACAAGTATTGAAACATTAAGAACAGCTCTACAATCGTCTGATATTAGAGAATGTTTCAAACCATCATCTCCTATGCCACTTAGTGAATCTCCTAAGTGACATGCATCTTAGTACCATGACCATTCTCCATTCATCACCAACACCATAACATCCTTTGTCTTTCACATATTGAAACTCCTTGACATCCATCCATTCCTTGACAACAACATACCTCATTGAAAACAAATGCAACACAGTGCACTTTAGAGGTTTTATTAATTAAATATTTTTTTGGGTCGGTTTGACTTTTTAGGACCCGCGCGGGGCATTTTTGAGTGAGCATCATCGTCGTGCCTTGTTTTTGAAGTTCCGTTGTCGTCACGCTTTGAACTTGAGGTAGTATTTCCCTTTTCACTTTCTTTTTAATTTAAGATTCATTTATTTCATGCTTTCTACACCTTATTTAACTTATAAATATTGAATTATAATTTTTGGTTTCATTATTTAGCATGAAAAAGTTGGTTTAGACTTGTTAATAATTATTTTACTTAGGAAATATTGATAGTGGGTTTCATGAAAGTGATTCAAGTAGTTTTATGTTTAAAAGAAGTGTGTATTTGGTTTTCAAAGTGGGTTTTGGTTTTATAAAAATATTGGCAACTTGTGAAGTAGTATTTTGGGGCTCCTTAAATGGTTTAAAACTGGTTTTGGTTCTTTTTAAAGTGGTGATTGTGAAATGTGTTAAATGCTCATTTGGCACTTCATGGATAACGATGAAACTATTTTGATGAAAACCCTCCCAGGATAGATCTTCTGCCTTGGTTGCGACAGACGGTTTGGGAGGCCCACACTTAGAGGCTCCTGGGTGCTCGAGTAGTTTAAAGGCAAGAGGTTGTCCCATGGAGTTGCTCAGGGTGATTCTTGTTGTGAATTATTATTATTATTATTATATATATATATACATATGTATGTGATTAGATGCTCGGCTGACATCGGTTGGCTCAGCCCCTTTTCTAAATTCTTGAGACATGGGAATCTGGCATATTGAGAGAATATTCTAAGAATGAGTGACACACTGGTAGGTTATGGTACTGACCAGTGGCCCATAGTAGGTGGATATATTAGGTTTATTACTATGTGATTTTTCCCTTGGCCTGCCTAAGAAAGGATGGTCGAGCGTATTGAGCATTTTGATTTCATCGTGTGTGACATGTCAATGAGGATGATATCTCATGTATTGGTGTCTTTTGGTTTATTCTTGATCTCTTAGGTTCACCCATGTCTGTTGGATTTCAGTTACTTGTAGCAATGAATATGGTACTTGTATATTTTATTTTCATTGCCCTTGCTGTGTAAATACTATAGCCCTTTCATGTGTAATGTTTTTACTAGAATGTGATGTGTGGTTTCAATGTGGCTTATGAAAACTATTTTAAAAAAAGTGTTTTAATCCTCTTTGTACAAATTTGAAAATATAAACATCACTTTCCCTTTCTAAAATTTCATTGACACTAATGAAATGAAACTAGATTTTAAAATGGTTAAGGGAAATGGTTTGTACTTTTCTTTTGAGTAAAATATTTAGAAAAACATACTTTTATAAATTGTAGTTCAAACTTGAAATGGTGTTTATTTTATTTTAAAGGTAGTGCATTGGGAATAGATATCTTGATAACCTACTGAGTTTTAATACTCACACCTATAGTTCTTTTCTATTTTTAGTGTTTGTACAAGCTACAGATTGAGTGCACTCGCCTTGGGTGATGATTTATTGTTGAGTCGGAGAGTGACCCACGAGTTCGCACGGAGTTAGTTAGGTCATCAATCTCAGTTAGCGTTATTTTTATTTTAGTCTCTTTACTTGGTTTATTTATTCTGCACTACTCTATATTATTTCTACTGATTTATTTATTTATATTGGGTGAAATCATTCCCACAACCTCTTTTGATGCCCTGGCGATTTTCGGCAGCCCGGGAGGATCAGGAACGCCTCTCGAGTCATTTTTCGGACCGACTTGGGTGACTGGTTCAGGGTCGACCTGGGTTGGTTTCTGAAAAAATGGTATCAGAGAAGGTCTTCTCTTATCAAACCTCACTTTTCAGAGCACCCTTTATTATTTGGGATGTCAAGGTAGAAGGAGTAGTATTGTCAGGACTCGAGGGGTAAGTGCGGGAATAGCGTCACGAACTCTTGCTCGTTCTGACCCTCGAGTTTCCATGGGAAGTCCAGTTTAATTCTTTTCTTTGGGTTTTTATGCAGCGTTTTGTTATTGGGATATGACAAATGGAGTTGGGATTGTAGTCCTCCTAATTCGCATGGCCTGGAAATCTATGTGGAGCTAGGGGTGTGGTCCAAATAGACTCTCTATGTCGGTGACGTGTTTGGTATATGGCCGCCAACCATATGGACAAGTCACCTACTGACTTTAGTTCCCTGTTTGAGTTGTTTTGAGTATCCTGTGACTTCTAAAAGTTGTTTTATTTTTTCCTTGGTGTTCCTAGGGGTGTTCACATGCATAGTGATATGTGGGAATGTGGACGGATGCCTGGTATGGAAGATGGATGCCCGGGGTGGCACAAAGACATGTATGTGAGTGAGACTCTAAATAATACCAATGGTGAGGGTTTAACCTACCAAGATTGTTTTAAATTAAATATGTTTTCAGAATAAAAGTTTTGATTTTATGATGGTTCGTTTTCTTGTGTTTAGTGCCTGTCATATATGCAGTGTTTGTTTTTGAGGATTTTTATTTATTGAGTTGGTCTTGATTGGATTCTTGACTCTTCTTGTCCAACGGCTATTCCCTCGAAGCTTCTATGGGTGATTGTAGTACGATTGATCAAACTAAGGATTTTATGCTTGAGTTTCGGAAGTTAGATCCACCTCTCTTTTATGGTCAAGCAGACCCTTCTACAGCGGAAGAGTGGATGCATAAGATTGAAAGGGACTTTAACCTTGTTGAGTTTCCCAAGTCATTGAGGGTCAAGTTTGAAACCTTCATGCTTGAAGGTTCACTATGGATATGGTAGAAGTCGGTGTCTCAGAACAAGCCCCGTCAAGAGATTTCTTGGGAGTTTTTCAAGGCTTTGTTCTTTTGTCAATATTTCTATGAGGAAGAAAGGGTGAGAAAGGGGATGGAGATGTGTTGTCTACAGTAGGACGACATATTTGTGTTGGAATATTTTCAGCGCTTTGTGGTGCTAGTACCTTATGATTCAGGGTATGCCACAGATGACGCTATGAAGGCTCGACGCTTCGAGGTGGGTCTCCACCCTGATCTACAATTGAAGGTGTCGTCATCCAACCTAAATTCATTTTCCGATGTGGCGAGACAAGCTTTTCATGTCGAAGCCATGATGGTGGGAGTGCTCAAAGTGGTCCTCCTTCCTTCAATTCTTAGGATTAGTGGGGAGACTTCCAACAAGAAGATGAGTAAGCGATCAAAAGTCAATGGAGCAGGTCATGGAATCAAAAGGCCTCGAAATATTTCATCAACCTCTTTAGAGCGAGAGATCTTTGTGTGTTATCAATGTGGAAAGTTGGGTCACAAGAAGTAGTCATGCCCAAGTACTCTTAAGCCCTATCATGTTTACGGACATTTGGGTCACTTACAATAATTCTGTCGAGACATCGCTAGAAAGCGTCATGGAGGAAGTTCTCAGAAGTGATGTGTTGTTGGGTTTTTGTTTAAAGTTTCTTATGTACGTTTCCTTACAATGTAAGGGATATCTTATCATGGCTATTGTATGGGTGTTGTTTTGGGTTTAAAATGTATGGGAATGTCGTGGGTTTTTTATGAACTCCAGATTTCAAAGCCAGTGTGGTTTTCATTTCAAAACTCTATCTTTTCATTTGTCTAATCAAAAGTTTTGTGTTTTTTATTGGGATTATCAGAACCTGACTTTGAGGAAGAAGATTCTTCATCCATTAGAGCTCCATCCAAAAGGCCTTAGAGTGAAGTTGGCGCGTAGTCAGGAACCCCGGGGAATTTTAAGAAGTTTGGAAAAGGTTGTGCCTATATCATTGTGGTGAGGAAATTTTAGCGTGTCTGTTGTGGTTTCTTGGTCATGTAATTCTCTTATTGATGCAAAGAGCATGATGGAATTATACCTCATGCAATGTTAGTGGTTTTTCCCTTTCGGGTTCGTATGGAGTTTTAGTTTAGCTCCTATTCCTTTTGGACGAGATTGAGTGGTTCAAATGTTCTTGGTGTGTTTCTTTCAGCTTGAGTAAGGCCCGATTCAGATACTAGTTGAATTATTATGGTGTGGAGTCTATTCAGGCCTCCCCTCTACTGGTAATTTGTTTCAGGTTATAGGGTTAAGTCTCGTTAGTGGTCGACAGAATGACCATGTGTTAAGAGGTGGGATCGTGTTGTGTGGAATCCTTAGGTGTTGATCGACTGACTAGATGGTGTTGTGGATTTCTGGGGATGGGAAGCATTATGGTGGAGAAAATTGTCACACCCTGACCCATGCTATCTTTTTTAATTATTTTTATACCTTAAAATATTTTTCCTGGGGTCCAGGGTGAGTCCTAGACGAAGTTTTCAAGTTTTTGATAAAAAGTGTGCGTTTTGGGTTCGACGTCGCTGGACGCATGGGCGGAGCGCGACGCTGCGCGACTTCATCCATGAAACAGTGTGGATTTTTTTATTATTTTTATTATTATTAAATGATATGAATTCAATTATTATTATTATTATTACTATTATTATTATTATTATTTTAGTATTGATTTTTTTATTATTTACTTTTTATTTTATTCTACTTCTTTTTTATCTCTTCTTTCTTCCTCTCTTTTTTTATTCTTCTATTTTCCTCCTTATTCCACGTGGTTTCTCCCTCCTCCTCCCTTCTTTATGCAGTAGCAACCCGACTCCTGCTCGCCCTCCCTCGCAAAAGCCAGCCTGCCCCGGCTCCCTCCTCTCTGTCTGTCGCTGTGCCCAGCCAGCCCGCCTGACTCCCTCCTCTCCTCCTGCTCTGTATAGTAGCCCACCACTACCCGTCGACCCCTCAGCCTGACGCTCCCTAGACCTACAAGATGACACCCAAAATCCCTAGGAACAGATACCCCGCTGCCTCCCTCCTTCACTGACGCCGACCAGCCTTGACCACCACCTTCTCTCGGCCTCCTCCGTCGTAGCAGCAGCCCGTCACCCTCCTCTTCACCCGCTCCTAGTCGCTCCCCAGTGTGGAAGCCCGGAATCGAGCACCCACCCGGCTCACTTGTACCCTGCCCATCAGCCACCTTACACCGCTTCTATCCGGCAGCCCTCGCCCACAGCCCCCGGTTGGACTGCATTCAGCCGCGCGGACGCCTTCTACTGTTCCGGCATGACGCCCTCCGGCGGTCTGTTTCCAGTTACAGCCCCCCATTGGTACCCATTTGTTTTATGCTCCTTTGATATTTTTATTTGATATATATATATATATATATTACCTTGGTTGATTAGGGTTTTTATTAATTAAATATTTTTTTGTTCGGTTTGACTTTTTAGGACCTACGCGGGGCATTTCCGAGTGAGCGTCATCATCGTGCCTTGTTTTCGAAGTTTCGTTGTCATTGTGCTTTGACCTTGAGCTAGGATTTCCATTTTCACTTTATTTTTAATTTAAGATTCATTTATTTCATGATTTCTGCACCTTATTTAACTTATAAATATTGAAGTATAATTTTTGGTTTTATTGTTTAGCATGAAGAAGTTGGTTTGGATTTGTTAATAAATATTTTACTTAGAAAATATTGATTGTGGGTTTCGTGAAAGTGATTCAAGTAGTTTTATGTTTAAAATAAGTGTGTATTTGGTTTTCAAAGTGGGTTTTGGTTTATAAAAATATTTAAAACTTGTGAAGTAGTATTTTGGGGATCCTTAAATGGTTTAAAACTAGTTTTGGTTCTTTTTAATGTGGTGATTGTGAAATGTGTTAAATGACGATTTGGTACTTTATGGAAAATAATGAAACTGTTTTGATGAAAACCCTCCCAGGATAGCTCTCTTGCCTTAGTTGTGACAGAATGTTTGGGAGGCCCACACTTAGAGTCTCCTGGGTTCTCGAGTAGTTTAAAGGCAAGAGGTTGTCCCATGGAGTTTCTCGGGGTGATGCTTGTTGTGCATTATATATATATATACACACACACACACACACACACATACATACACATATGTATCTGATTGGATGCTTGGCTGGAATCGATTGGCTCACCCCCTTTTTTAAATACTTGAGACATGGGAATTTGGAATATTAAGAGAATATTCTAAGAATGAGTGTTGCACTGGAAGGTTATGGTACTGACTAGTGGCCCATAGTAGGTGGATATATTGGGTTTATTACTATGGGATTTTTCCCTTGGCCTGATTGAGAAAGGATGGTTGAGTGTATTGATCATTTTTATTTCATCATGTGTGACATGTCAACGAGGATGATATCACATGTATTGGTGTCTTATGGTTTATTCTTGATTTCCTAGGTTCACCCATGTCTATTGGATTTTAGTTACTTGTAGTGATGAATATGGTACTTGTATATTTTCTTTTCATTTCCCTTGTTGTGTAACTACTGTATCACCTTCATGTGTAATGTTTTTACTAGAATGTGATGTGTGGTTTTAATGTGGCTTATGAAAACTGTTTTAAAAAAACTGTTTTAATCCTCTTTGTACAAATTTGAAAATATAAACATCACTTTCCCTTTATAAAATGTCATTGACACTAATGAAATGAAACTATATTTGAAAATGGTTAAGGGAAATGGTTTGTACTTTTCTTTTGAGTAAAATATTTTGAAAAACATACTTTTATAAATTGTAGTTCAAACTTGAAATGGTGTTTCTTTTATTTGAAAGGTAGTGCATTGGGAATAGATATTGGGCTAGCCTACTGAGTTTTAATACTCACACCTATAGTTGTTTTCTGTTTTTAGTGTTTGTGCAGGCTAAAACTTGAGTGTGCTCCTCGTAGGAGATGCTTGATCATTGAGTCGAAGAGTGACCCGTGAGGTCGCACGGAGTTAGTTCAGTCGTTGAGCTCAGTTAGCATTATTTTTCTTTTAGTTGCTTTACATGGTTTATTTATTCTGCGCTGCTTTGTATTATTTCAACTGATTTATTTATTTATATTGGGAGAAATCATTCCCATAGCCTCTATTGATGCTATGGCACTTTTTGCCAGCTCGGGAGGATCGGGAACGACTCTCGGGTCATGTCGTGGACCGGCTCGGGTGACCGGTTCAGGGTCGACCCGGGTTGGTTCGTGATGTCAGGGGTGGGGTGGGGGGGATATCTAGAGGGATGGGGGGGTTCTAGGGGGTGGGGGCTGTCCAGAGGGGTGGGGGGTTATCCAAGGAGGTGGGGTGTTCGGGGGTGTCCAAGGTGGTGGTGGTGGGGGGTGTCCTGGGGGTGAGGGGGCTGTCCAAGGGGGAGGGGTAGGGGTGTCCAGGGGGTGAGGGGGTTGTCCAAGGAGGTAGGGGTGTCCAGGGGGTGGGGGAGGGGTGTCCAGGGGGTGAGTGGGCTGTCCAAGGGGGTAGGGGGTGTCCAGGGGGTGGGGGGATGTCCAGAGGGGTGGGGGGCTATCCAGGGGGTGGGGGGCTGTCTAGAGGTGTCTGTGGGGGGGGGGGGGGCTGTCCAAGGGGTGGGGGGATTTCCAGAGGGGTTGGGGATGTCCGAGGGGGTGGTGGTGTCCAGGGGGGGTGTCCAAGGGGGTGGGGGTGGTGTCCAGGGGGTGAGGGGGCTTTCCAAGGGGGTACGGATGTCTAGGGGGTGGGGATGTCCAGGGGGTGGGGGCTGTCCAGGTGGTGGGGGTGTCCAAGGGGGTAGGGGTGGGGGTGGTGTCCAGGGGGTGGGGGTGGTGTCCAGGGGGTGGGGTGGTGTCCAGGGGGTTAGTGGGTTGTCCAAGGGGTAAGGGGGTGTCCAGGGGTTGGGGTTTCTAGGGGTGGGGGCTGTTCAGAGGGGTTGGGGGGCTGTCCAGGGGGTGGGGGGCTATCCAAGGGGGTGGTGGAGTCCAGGGGGTGTCCAGGGGGGGTTGGTGTCTAGGGGGGTGAGGGGGATTTTCATGGGGGTGGGGGTGGTGTACATGGGGTGAGAGGGCTATCCAGGGGGTGGGGGTATCCAGGAGATATCCCCTACCCTCGTGGATAACCCCCACCACCATGGACATCCCCTACCCCCTTGGACACCCTGGACAGCCCCCTACCCTGTGGATAGCCCCTACCCCCTTGGATAGCCCCCACCACCCCCCTGGACAGCCCCTACCCCCTTGGACACCACCTTGGTATATATATATCCCAACTATTTCATTGGAACTGTTGGCATATTTTAACTTCAGGTAGTCTATACCAATGGTTCCTGTAGAATCGTTGGTATTGGGTTATTGCAATGACCATCATGACAATGGTGTGTGAAACCGTTGGGGTATTCTATCCCAAAATTTTTAGGAGTTATCCCAATGGTTTTAAATATTTGGGATATGTGTAATTTTTAGTAGTTAATGCATACATATTTTAATATTTATACTTCATATTTCTTTTTTATGAAAGGGTGAATTTGGTATCCAGTTGCACCAAGATGTATTCTTTATGTACCTTAAGAAGAAAGGATCCAAGATGAATTTAAAATTGTTATATTTAACTATATTTTCTTTTTAAAATCATTTTCATGCATATATATTTTTTTAAATATGCATAGATTTGTTTTATATTTCAATTTTTTTTACATTCAAATTATGATATTTTTCATATAAATATATATTTGTCTTATCTTAACAAGATATATAATTTTGATATTTTTTATAGGTAATAATGAGTTGAAGTTGGATTACGGCACATAAAATGAGTAATGAATATGAGGAATGTGTTGATACCTTTTTGGAATTTTCTAAATGAAATGTTCGAAGCAGTGACATTTTTTTCTGTCCATGCTTGAAATGTTTGAATATGAAAAAGTTGAAAAGTAGAGAGATCAAAGATCATATGATTTGTCATGGTTTTAATCCGAGTTACAACCCTTAGATTTGGCATGGTGAAACTGGACAGAATGTCAGATCTATTGATGATGATGATTTGCAAGATGGTAACTCTGATGGAATTAAATAAATGCTTTGTGATATTGTAGCAGAACAAATTGAGATTGAACCGACAGTTGCGCGTCTATATGGTGATGCTGAAAAACCATTGTATCCTATTTGTATAGATTTTAAGTTTTTTTCGGTGGTGTTAAGATTGATTAACCTATAGGCGAAACATGGATGGAGTGATAGAAGGTTTACAGAGCTGATACAATTTTGGAAAGACATTATTCTAAAAGACAACAATCTTCCAGATTCAAATTATAAGGACAAAAAAATATTATGCCCGATGGGATTGGGATACAAGAAAATACATGCCTGTCTGAATGACTATATGATATATTAGAAGGAATATGAATTTCTGTCAGAGTGTCCTAAATGTGGGACATCATGATATTAGTTGAAAGAAAAATCACAGGCTGATGCAGAGATTACAAATATCCCTTCCAAGTTATTTTGGTATCTTCCTATAATTCATCATTTGAAACATTTATTTTCTAATTCAGATGATGCAAAAAGGTTAAGATGGCATGCTGATGAGTGGATATGTGATGGAAAAATACGCTATCCAGCTGATTGTCCATGATGGAAGAAAATTGATGAGAAATATCCTATATTTGGAAATGAAATTAGAAATCTCATACTAGGGTTATGCACAGATGTAATGAATCCATACCAAACCCTCAGTAGCACACATAGTTCATGGAATATTTTTTTTTGGTAATTTACAACATCACTCCTAAAGTTTGTATGAAGTGCAAATATATCATGTTGAGTATAAAGATCTTTGGTCTGAAGCAATCCGGAAATGATATTGATGTTTTCTTGTCACTATTGATTGGTGATTTGAAACTTTTATGGGAGGATGGTATTAGGGTGTATGATTCTTATAAAATGGAATATTTTCAACTCCATGCAGTGCTTATGTTCACTATAAATGACTTCCCAGCATATGGAAATTTGTATGGATATAGTGTTAAGGGGCATAAAGCATGTCCAATTTGTGAACAACAAACTTCATATTGTCAATTACATCATGGGAGTAAAATATTATACATGGGTTATTGAAAGTTTTTGCCTATAGATCACTCTTATAGAAGACTAAAAAAGGCATTCAATGGCTCACAATAATTTGATATTACTTAAAAACATTTATCCCCTGATGTGTATTTTGAGAGGGTGCGAAACCTTGATGTGACATTGGGAAAGACACAGAAATATGGTAATGATAGACATATTTGGAATAAAAGGTCAATATTTTTTGAGCTACCATATTGGAGATATCATGAAGTGAAGCATAATATTGATGTCATTCATGTGGAGAATAATATATGCACCAGTTTGATTGGAACAATGTTAGATATTAAAGGAAAGACAAAATATGGGTTGAATTCTTGATTAGACTTACTATAAATGGGAATACATTTGGAGTTAGATCCCACTTCTAATGGAAGACAAACATTTCTTCCCCTGGCTTGTCATACATTATCCAAGAGGGAGAAAATTATCTTTTGTCAGTGTCTTCATGATATGAATGTGCCTCAAGGTTATTCTTCAAATGTAAAAAATTGTGTCTCCTTGAAGGATTTGAAGTTGATAGGTATGAAATATCATGATTTTCACGTCATGATGCAACAAATTCTACCAGTTTCATTGTATGGATTATTGCCCATCTGTGTTAGAAAGACTATAATGAAGTTGTGTTATTTTTTCAATTCAATTTGTAATAAGGTGATTGATGTGAATTCTTTGAACATTTTGGAAAAGGATGAAATTTCTATACTTTGTCAATTGGAAATGTATTTTCCTCCATCTTTTTTTATATAATGGTGTATTTTATGATTCATCTGGTTCGAGAAATAAAGCTTTGTGGACCTGTATATCTTTGTTGGATGTATCCTTTTGAAAGGTATATGAAAATATTTAAGGGGTATGTTAAGAATCCATATCAACCTAAAGCCTCCATTATTGAAAAGTATATTTCTGAGGAGGTTGCGGAGTTTTGTACGAGCTACTTGGCTGTGGCGGAGCACATAGGTTTTCCTCCATCGCACCATAAACGAGTTAACAATGAAGGAAAGGGGATTCATGGCTTGAAAGTCAGATCGTTGTCAGCTGAATAGATGAAGAAGTTATAATTATACATCTTGAATAAAATAGCTAATGCTCAACCGTATATCAAATTTCATATTAATGAGTTGAACCAATTCCATCCAAAGAAGAAAGAAATGTGGATTTTAAATGAGAAAAACAAAACATTTTTGACATGGTTTAAAAAGACCTTGCTTGGTAGATAAGATGTATCAGAGAAATTAAGATGGTTAGTAGGTGGTCTAAGTTTAAATGTGATAACATGGTCCAGGTATAACATTAATGGTTGTACATTTCATATGAAATCTTAGGACAATAGAAGTGAAGTTCAGAATAGTGGTGTATTGGTGTTTGCAGAAGCAATGCATTTTTCGAGTTCTAAAGACAAAAACCCAATTTATGCATCAAGTGAATATTATGGAGCCATTGAAGAAATATGGGAGGTTGATTACTTTAAAATTAAAGTTCATTTTTTTAACTGAAAATGGTTTATTGGTAACAATAGTGTCAGACACGATGAATTTGGAATGACAGTTGTTAATATGAATAGATTGGAAGACACAACAGATTCTTTTATAATGGAAACACATGCAAAATATATTTTCTATGTAGTTGATCAATAAGATATACAGTGGTTTGTTGTTTTACAAGGGATAAAACAATATGTTGATGAGGATCAAATTGATGAAGATGTCGATTTATGTGAGATCCCTACTTCCATGGAAAGATTAGAAGAACATAATGATGAGCATGTGGAAGACATGGTTTGTTCCATAAGGAATGATCATGATGAAGGAATTTGGGAAAACAATACATTTTTATATTCTTAATATTATAGGTAACATATGTTTATTTCTTTTTTACATTTACTATTTTCATAAAATGTTAGATATTGTAATTATTTTCTTTATTAAAACGCGTATTAAAACAAATAAGTATAAGTTTTTGTTTATTTTAATTTTGTTCTATTTTGTTTTTCATGTTGACCATTACATAAATTATATATCTATTATTTTTGTTGAAGGAAAATTACTTTACCATGTTTACCATGTTTACCATGTCTACCATGTCTACCATGTCTACCATGTCTACCATGTCTACCATGTCTACCATGTCTACCATGTCTACCATGTATACCATGTATACCATGTCTACCATCTCTACCATGCCTACCATGTCTACCATGTCTACCATGTTTACTATAGTTTACCATTGTTTACCTTTACGTAACTTATATATTTATTTATTTTGTTGAATGACAATTTCACTACCATGTTTACCATGTTTACCATTGTTTAAAATGCTTAACATATTAACCATGTTTACTATTACGTAACTTAGTTCAATTTTCTATTTTCTGTTTACTTAAGTATTGTAATATTTGAATTTATATATTTGTGAACCAATGTTTGTTTGTTTTTTGATTTGAAGGATAATGACAGATCAATCAGTTGATCAACCACATGATTCTAGAGATGAGCATAATGACCATACATCTGGGGAGGAACATTCACATGCTCCTCTTGATGTTCCCTAATCTTTCTCATGTGCTCCCATTACAACAAAGAAGATTTCAAGAGTTAGTAAACATGGGTGCACACATTTACCAAAATTATCACTTGCCCATACCCAGGACCAGAGGATACTTATTGAGTTTTATGAGAATGATATTCCTAGAGGTCCAAATGAAAAATATTTTAAGAGTTTTGTATAAACTCAAGGTAAGAGAAAAGTAAGCATTTTCTATGATGATTGGAGAAGTGTGGACAAAGCGATAATATCTCAGTTGTGGGAGATTATTTTGGTAAGATATTTTGCTATTGTTTTCCTATTCTTTAAATGTTTCTACTATAATATGTTTTACCTATTCTTTATCAGATGACATTTGATATTCCTGACACTGGAGGAGTCAGGAAGAAATTCTTATCGATGGATGCTAGGAGTTGAAGGGATTTCAAATCAACCCTCACATCTGATTTCATTTTTGGTCATAGGAGTCATGACAATCCATGTCATATATATCCTTTCATAGATAAAGATACATAGAGACATTTTATTGAAAGTAGAAGAAAATGTTTATTTTTGGTAAGGGCAATGTAAACTTTTATAAGCTTTATTATATAAATGATCTTATTAATGTTTTGTTAATGATGTATTATTATTAATTTATAGCAAACAAGTACATCTCATCAGGATATCCAATCTAAAAATGTATACCCTCATAGTTTATCTTGGGGAGGGTATACATTATTGGAAGAAAAAATGATGATGGAAAAATTACAAAAACTGAGAGCCAAGTCCTCAAGATCTGGATAGGTTTCCCCTCCATCCCCTTCATCTAAACATGAAAAATGGAAGAGAGCTCAGATGGGAAAAAAGGGGAAATATATTTCTGAAGAGTCGAGAATTGTAGCTGAGAGGATTGTAAGAAATTTATTTTATTTATTTAAGTTAACTATATTATTTATATAATTTAAAGCATTATAGAAATGTTCAATTAATTAATACAGGATTCTCTTGAGGAGTAGAGCTCATAGGGGGTATTTATAGCTGCTGGAAGACAAGATATTTTATCTACAACATTATGAAAGCCCAAATATCCTGGTCATGTACGAGGATATCCGACGGGTGTATCGGTAAGAAACATATTTCCACATTCTTCAACTTCTTCCATTGAGGGTGTTTATAAAAAAATAGAATCCTTGGATGTTGAAGTTTATAATATTAATGTGATGATGGAGGAAAATATTAGAGTATTAGTACAGTCTATGTTTGCAGACATGCAAAGACAATTTCAGACTACAGCTCCCACTCCTCCACCTCCCCCTACAGACCCCATTATTTATCCTCCACATCTTCCAGTAGTTCCCACTCCCCCACGTCAGCCTGTAGACCCTATTTTTTATCCTACTCCTCCGCTGCATCTTCCTACTTATTGTGAGTTGTATATTGATGATCCTCAACATCATATAGTTTCATATGGGCTGGTATATTGTATAGGAGATACAGTTCATCATTAACAGTTTGAGGTAGAGCATCATAGGGTCACTATACAAGACATTATAGATAGATCAACTCAAGTACCATTACCTACAGATGAGGTGATGAAAGTTGGACATAGTATCGACCATTTTTTAATTTGTCCATCCAGACTTATGCGACTCGTTACCATAAAGGTATGTATTTTATATCGTCTATTTTATTTTTTTATTAAAGTTATTTTAACATTTGAAAAGTAATATATTTTTCTATTTATTTTTAAAGGAATACTTCAAAGGTAAAGAAATATTTTATAGACAACAACAAAGAAAAATGGCTATGACATCAGATACAAATTATAGTAGTCTGAAAGATTATCAAGTTATTCAAATTCATTGGCAGATCATTAAGAGTTTCCAATGGAAGCTCATGTTTGTGGATGTACAATAAATTTGGGGATTCTAAAAAATGATATCATGGAGCTTGTTACTAAAGATAAGCTGGGTATCAACATGGTTCAAATATTTTCCATGTAAGTCTTAACACCTTTTCCCTGTGTTATATTTATTAAAAATGTATACTTATGTTTGTTTTGTATTAGGTATCTTTATAACATGTGTGAGAAGAATGAGAGGATAGATGTATATGGATTCATGGACCCTCATTTGATTTCCCTTGAAGCACATGCATTGAATGAGGAACAAAGAATGATTTATATTGCTGAAAGATTTGAACAGAATATAATCACACAGTGTTGGTTGATTCCTTTTTCTGAGAGGTATGAAACATATCTCTGGAAAAGAGTTCATTATATTTTAACATAAAAAACAACTAACCTTAAATTTTCTTTTATCAGTGATCATTAGATGTTAGGTGTTTTCTTCCCAAGGGAGAAAACACTTTATTGGATATGCTCTGTACATGGTGATGTGCGGGGAAGTTTTAATAATATGTTGGAAAATTAAGTTTCAATTTCTTAATAGTTGTATATATTATAATGAATTTTTAATTTATCCCATTCATATTATTTTCTAATAGGGGATGGGTCTACTTTTTAAAAAACACAAAGAAAAGGAGTTCCAAGATCAAATATGTAAATGTAAAGGTAAATATACATTTAGAATTCTTACTTTTTGATGTATTATATAAAAATAATATTTTGAATTTACACTCATTTAAATAGAATTTTCATGAACAACAAGGCGTCATCAAATGTGAATATTATATGTTAATATTTATGTATGAAATAATTACAACTGGAACACTTGTGAACTTTGACCTGGTATGTAGAGACCCGAAGCTTATCGTACATGGACATTACATTACATTTGCGGAATACTTAGTACATAACAAAAACACACACTAAAGGATCGTAATAGTTTAGTGTCTTTGGAAACTCGGAACGTAATCTTCTAATCGTGGTGAAAGTTCTTCAATATCTCCCATAAAGGTCATCCCCTTTTTTTTTACCTAAAACCTTTCTTTATATCCTGGGGAAAAGAAAAAATAAAAGGGTGAGCTCAAATGCTCAGTAAGGGTAAACAAAAGAAATATCAATCACATAATTTTCATAAGAACATAACTTTTTTGGAAATCTTAACCTGCAAAAGAGAGCATAATTTCATAACATGGGATAAATCATAGTAGTGAAATGAAATCATAACATAAAACATTACTCATTGTGGCATACACACATAATCATAGAGAATCATTTCTTGTTAGTCAAGACTCATTTCCAAGACTATCTTAGTGGACAAAGTCCCTTTCTGAATCGAGTAATCCTCGTTTCAGTCCTGTTTCACTGAACCGGTATAACCTACCATTCCAGCCATGTCTATCTCATAAGATATAAAATATTTACCCAATGCATTGGAGGGAGATATAGGTACCACCCATCTTATAATGAATCCTTTCTTATGTGTGCCACATAATCATAAAACATACATCATCGCATAACACATGTAACAAAAATGGGATTCTTGAAACATCATGACATCATAAATCAATTCATATAAGATAAAGGAATTCATAAACATAATTCCATCACAACATAGTCAAATCAATGTAAAAATATGGATAGAAACAGAACCCTTTATTATCTTAGATGGAAAATAATTTTGATAAAACACTTGAATTGAATTCTTGAGGAAAATATCCTTTCTTCTTCAAAATCAATTTCTTTTCACAAAACATCATGCAATTTTAAAAGAAAGAGATTTTATTGAAAATAGTCATGAAATCTTTTAGAGGAAGCTTAATGAAAATAAGGCTTTATAAAACAGTAGAAATCCGTTCATGCCGTATAAGTTAAAAAAAACATTCTTCGTACTTTTGTCGGAAAAGTCAAAAAGTACCTCGTACGAAAAACATCAAAAGATTCCTTTCATTTCTTTTACTAAAAACTCACCGAAGGGTAAAAATGGATTTAAACAATTGTAGGTGGATGTAAATAATATTACATATTGATGAAACATGGATGTGGATGATAAAATACACCCCAGTAAATACTTACGAATAAACAATCTCGGATGAGATTGTGATATTTCCCTTACCTTAGGTCCGATTTGCTTCGTATGTGTCCGAACCTCCTGTATAATGATTTAAATAATGTCATTGACTTATTAAAGAATCATATTCATTGTTATGATATCATATATGGTTCACTTATGACATTATATTACCCGTTCTTTTGTAAATTCCATGTTAAAGAAGCGTTTTGGGTAAAATCGTTTCATTTATCGTAGGTGTTTTGACTTGTTGTTCTTGACATCATTATTACTTATATCATGATTTACTTACTTCCAGAATATAAAATATGATTTATATATCATATATATTCAGTATATATATATATATAATAGGTAGATAAATAAAATGAAAAACACCGTTCATGGAGACGGTAGTCCGTACGTACGCATGAACGCTGTTTTCCTTTTCTTATTGTCTTGAAATGGAAGTAAGTTGATGACATACATATGTATATATATACATAAATCCAGTAGCTTTATAATGTCATATATTTCATTATTATTTCTTATATATACTTTATAATCATTCTTAAATGGTTAACATGGAGAATGAATCTCATCGCGTCGTGGAGACGGTAGTCCGTACGTACGCACGAGCGATGATATCATTTCTATAAATATTGAATTGAATTGGAGTGGATTATACAATATATCAGAATCAATATGATGTTGTAATAACTATGTATAGTTATTCTTTACACCATTATACCCATCCATGTAAGGTGGTGGTGGAAAATAGATTACACCACGGCGTGGAGACGGTATTCCGTACGTACGCACGCGCGGTGATTTCTTTTTCCGTAGGATGGATAGATGGTGAAATAGGGTTGTTTCATAATTATAATAACATATCAGTATATGAGTGATACTGATGTTATTACTTCATAATGAAACAACCTAATAAGAAGAAGTGGAAGAAGAAATAAAGATGAAAGAATTGGTAACGGTAATTACCTCTTCTTTGAAGTACCTCTTTGAGACCTCCTCTTAGGGCACTAGAATTGGTCTTTGAGGAAGACCAGAACCTCTAGGATGTTTCTAGGGAAGTGGAGAAGAGATTTTGGCAGGGGTTGGCCGAGCTTGAGTGCTCAAATTGGTGTGAGGAGGAGGGGGAGGAGGTGTCCTTTTATAAGGGAGGAGAGGGGCACCTTAGGAATTCTTAAAATTATTAATTTATAATAAATCTAACCCCACTTCAAAACCTCCAAAAATGACTCATATTCTAAGCTTAGATGAGATAGGGTTGTAATCTCATCAACCAATCAAATTTAGACATGTTTGGATCTTATTTTAAACCTTATCAATTAGATTTAACTCTAAGTTAAATAATTTAACTTTTACCGTGTCTTTTTGTTTTCTTTCACTATATGGTTAATACACTTACTATAACATGCCAAACGAACCCCAAATTGTTTATTATTAATATATATATCCTTATCTAAGTCATTTGGCCGAACCTTAGATTTTTAGGAATAAAATAACAATTAATAATATAATATTTGATTTAAAAACTATTTTGTGTCAATTTTGACACTATTTGATATATGATTTTTGTGAAAGTCATAACAGAATTAAATGTTCAAAACAAGTTGATTAAATCAACATTAATATATCATAGTAACCTAGAAAATTAGTGGAATTCATAAAAATTCTCAAATTACATTTATTTTGGTGTTTATAACATCAATTATGTCAATATTTCATAAATAAGATAATTACTGCATCATCTTTGTGTCATAACTTAATTAAATTATTTGATGTCTAAAAATTACAAATAAAATACCATTATGTAGGAAATCTTTTTATCTTTCTAATTAATATTTATAGTCGAATTTATCTTATGTATAACCCCATATTAAAAATGATTTACTTATTAAACTTTGATTTTAACTATTTTAACCCTTCTTTAAATAAATTAATAATAAATGTCCTAATCTAATCCAAGTGGGCCTAAATGGTCATATTTTATTCCTAAGTTTGTTTTTGGTCGAATTACACTTGTCCAATAGAATTAGGACATGTGTTAGGGTAATAGTAATATCATATTTACCCTTAGTTACCCTATTTACTATTAACCGCGGTAAAAAAAAGTAAAAAGTTACTATTCACCAAAAAATTATTTTCATCTCATTGAACCACATTTTAGTCCTTGATATTAACCGTGTCTCTCGGATTTTCGAAATTCCATTCACAGAAGCGGAAAAATTAAGTTTTATGAAAAATTCAGTTTTTTTTTTAACTACCACTTAGTAGTTTCACTATTCATCAAAAATTGATATTTTTCAGAACAATGCCAAAATTTCATCCCAAGCTATATTTCATATTCCGAATTCAAAAATGAAGTCTATTTTACCAAATTCATAACATAAAAGTTGCATTAATTAATTTTATAATTAAATCCCGCTGTTAAAACAAATAGTGTGTTTTTACGAAACAACATCTATCAAAAGATTGACACTTGTTTATGTCTGGTTTAAATGTGAAATTACGTCCAATGACCAACATTGTATTAAATTGTAAAAATATATTCTAAATATACTTTAAAACTACTCAAATTAATAATTTATCACTATTAATTATTTCGATTAAAAAAGTTGTTTTTAATTATAATTTAGTAATTTTCACTATTCATCAGAATATGAAAGTTATCCGAAAAGTACAAAAATTTCACCTTAGGCTAAATTCGATACTCCGAATCCATAAATTAAGTCCATTTTGAAAAATAACATTTACAAAATTTCAAAAAGTGGTTATTACTATTCACAACAGCTAGTTTTAATAATATCTTAATAGCATATCGTTGTTTAGCGAAACTTGGTGTTGCGTACAACACACGCTATTGAGGAAGGTCGCGATTGCGTGTAATGCAAGGCAAGTCAAGGATGTGTGTTGTGCAAGCTCCTTTTGGTGTAGCGTACAACACAAGACATTAATAAAATTAAAAAGAATATTTTTTATAAAATCTTGGGCTGTTACATGGTAAGATTTCATTTTAAACTTTTTTATAATATTTCATTTGATTTATTCATTATACATGTTGACTACTATCCTTTTAATTTGTAACTATTTGATGACCCTCAACCCTATAGTGCTCAAGAGGTTAAACACTTAAAAGTGGAATGGTCAAATTATTTTACAGGTTTGATTGAATTTTAGTTTGTTTTTAGTGTAAAATGTAATTTTTAATATTGTTATTATAATTGTGTATTTGGTAGTCGTTTTGGTTAGATTTAGGTTATTTTTTTAGTTGACATTGTAATTTTCAAATGTTATATATGTGAATGTTTAATTTTTCTCTGCTTCTTGTTTTGGTTGAGTTCTGATGGTTTTTCTGGTATGGATTATGGTCTGGGGGGTGTCCAGGGGTGGGAGAGTTGTCCAGGGGTGTGGGGGATGTCTAGGAGGGTGGGGGCTGTCCATGGGGGTGGGAGGGTGTCCAGGAGGGTGGGAGGGATGTCCAGGGGATTGGAGGGTGTCCAGGGGAGTAGGGGTTGTCCAGGAGGGTAGGGGTTATCCATGGGGGTGGGAGAGTGTCCAGGAGGGTGGGAGGGTTGTCCAGGGGAGTGGGGGGGGGGGGGTTTCCAGGTGTGTGGGGTGGTGTTCAGAAGGGTGGGGGTGTCCAGGAGGGTGGGGGCTGTCTAGGGGTGGGTGGGTTGTTCAGGGTGTGGGGGTTGTCCAGGGCTGTGGGGGGGGGGGGGGGTTCAGTGGGGTGGGGGGTGTCCAGGGCTATGGGAGGGTGTACAAGGGGGTGGAAGGGTGTCCAGGGGGTGGATGTCTATCCAGGGGGTGAGGGGATATCCAGTGGCATGGGGATGTCTAGGAGGTTGGGGGTTATCCAGGGGGTGTCTAGGGGTGTGGAAGGGTGTTCAGGGGGTTTCCAGTCGGGTGGGGAGTTGTCCAGGGGGTGGGGGTGTCCAGGAGGGTGGGGGCTATCTAGTGGGGTGTCTAGGGGGGTGTCCAATGGGGTGGGGTGGTTTTTAGGGGTGTGGGAGGGTTGTCCAGTGGGGTGGGGGTGTCCAGGGTGTCCATGGGGGATGGGAGGCTATACAAAAAGGTAGCAAGGATGTCTAGGGGAGTGGGGGATATCTAGGAGAGTGAGGGGTTGTCCATGGGGTGTTCAGGGGTGTGGGAGGGTGTCCAAGGGGGTGGGAGGGTGTCTAGGGGGTGGATGGTTGTCCAGGGCGTGGGGATTTTCCAGTGGGGTGGGGGCTATCTAAGAGGGTGGGAGGGATGTCCAGAGGTGTGAGAGGGTGTCCCAGGGGCGTCCAGGTGGGTGGGGGGCTGTCCAGGGGGTGGGGGATATCGAGGAGGGTGGGGGGTTTTCCAGTGGGGTGGGGGTGTCTAGGGTGTCCATGGGGGTGGGAGGTTGTGTAGGAAGGTAGGATGGTTGTCCAGGGGAGTGGGGCTGTCTAGTAGAGTGGGGGGGATGTCAAGGGGGTGTCCATGGGTGTGGGAGGGTGTCCAAGGGGGTGGGAGGGTGTCCATGGGGGGTGGGTGGCTGTCTAAAGGGGTGGGGGCTGTCCAGTGGGGTGGGGGTTGTCTAGGAAGGTGGGGGGCTATCCAGGGGGTGTTCAAGGGTGTGGGTGGCTGTCCGGGGGGTGGGGGCTATCCAGGAGGGTGGGGGGGGGGGCTATCCAGTGGGGTGTCAAGGGGTGTGGGGGGTTTCTAGTGGGGTTGGGTGATTTCCAAGGGTATGGGAGGGATGTCCAGTGAGGTGGGGGTGTCCAAGGTGTCCATGGGGGTGGGAGGCTATCTAGGAAGGTAGGATGGTTGTCCAGGGGAGTGAGGGCTATCCAGGGGAGTGGGTGGGGGGTTGTCTAGGGTGTGGGAGGGTGTCCAAGGGGGTGGGAGGGTGTACAAGGGGGTGGATGGTTGTCCAAGGGGTGGGGGTTGTCCAGTGGGGTGGGGGATATCTAGGAGGGTGGGGGGATATCTAGGGGGTGTCCAGGGGTATGGGAGGGTGTCCAGGTGGGTGGGAGGGATCTCCAGGGGGTGGCGGATGTCCAGGAGGGTGGGGGCTGTTCCGGGGGTGTCCAAGGGTGTGAGAGGGTGTCCAAGGGGGTGGGAGTGTGTCTAAGGGGTGGGGGGTTATCCAGGGGGTGGGGGATGTCCAAGGGGTTTTATATTTTTTTAGTTGATATTGTAAGTTTTGAATATTCTGTGTGTGAATGTTGAATTTTTCTTTGGTTCTTCTTGTTTTGGTATAGTTTTGATGTTTTTATGGTATGTATTCTGGTGTTGTTTTGGTTGGGTTTTGGTATGTTTTTGCCTGTTTTAGGTCTTCTTTGGGAGGGCATAGTACTGGTTGGAAGGTTTTATTAAAAAAAATGGTTTTTACATCGGTTAATTTATAACCGATGTAAAAAATGCATGGGAAATAGGTTTTAACATCGGTTATTTTATAATTGACGTAAAAAATTCATGGGAAATGGGTTTTTACGTCGGTTATTAAATAAATTACGTAATAAATGGAATGGAAGAGTTTTTTACATAGGTTATAAAATAACCGATGTTGTGTATAGGTTTTCACGTCAGTTATTATTTAACTGATGTGAAAAAATGAATGGCAGACCAGTTTAACACGTTAGTTATGAAAAAACTGACATTTTAAACTTGTTTTTCACGTCGGTTATTAAATAATCGATGTGTTAAATGCTTCGGAGGCTCCGTTTATTACATCGTTTATATAATAAACGACGTAATAAAATATATACCACATCAGTTTTTAAATAACCGATGTGGTATATCACAACTCTGAAGTGTTTTCCATGTCAGTTTTTGAGGAACTGACATGAAAAATGCTTCGGATTTTTAATTTTTACGTTAGTTTTAGAATAACCAATGTAAAAAACAATGTTTATAACATCTCCTATAATAAAATCGGCCCAAAGATGATGTAAAAAACATAAAATAACCGCCGTAAAAAATGTTTTCTGCACTAGTGCCCCCTCTAAATTAGAGACATTAGAGGGGGTTTTGAACCCCCTCTAATTTAAATACATTATAGGGGTTTTCACCCCTATAATTTAATGACATTAAAGGGGGTTTTGAATCCCCTCTAATTTAAAATTTTAGAGGGGGTTTTGAACCCATCTAATTTAAGACATTAGAGGGGGTTTTGAATCCCCTCTAATTTAATTCATTAGATGGGGTTTTCAACCCTCTCTAAAATCAAACTAGATATTAAAAAAATAATGTTAAAAAATTTAGAGGGGGTTCAAAACCCCCTCTAATTTAAGAAATTAAGGGGCTCCATAACCCCCTCTAAATTTGATTATTAGCAATGGTTGTATATAATCCATCTCTAGTTTTTATAGAAAACAAATTTATAGGGGGTTTATAACCCCCTCTAAATTCGAAGATTAGAGGGGGTTGTGCAGAACCCCCTCTAATTATACAGAAAATGAAATTAGAGGGGGTTTTGCATAACCCCCTCTAAATAATTCCCTTTAATGTACTATTTTTTTATAGTGTATAGTCTTTATGGATGAAATCTTGGTGTAGTCACATACTTGATACGATCATTCCAAACACCTTTATATTGTATTTAGAACACTAAGATAGAATATGTTGTATGCCAATCTCACCAAATTTCATTTTTTTATTGATAAAGTAAACTTCCTAGATCATATCATCTTAGAGGCATGAGTATCTATTGACCCATAGAAATTGAGAGACATGGTTTCGTAGGAGAATCCCAAGATAATATTTGAGATATAGAGTTTCTTGGGGATAGCTGGATATTATAAGTTCTTTATTCATGACTTTTATACCTTGAATAACCTATTATAGGATTGAAAAAGAAGTTCGTGAACTTATTATGGTAAGAATCATGTGACAAAGCCTTTCAGGAGTTGAAAGGACTTTTGAAGTCAGCACTAATCTTGATTTTACCTGAGCTTGGAATATGATACACAGTATATTGTGATGCATCAGGAATCAGGATGGGAGCTATTTTGATGTAGGGATATTGAGTCATGGAACATGGGTCTCATCAGTTGATACCTTATAAGTATAATTACCCAATGCATAATCTCAAGTTGGAAGTAGTTGTTCATGGATTTCATTGTTAGAGGCATTAATTGTTGGGAGAGTGATTTATTGCATAAAAATACCATCATATAATTAAATAAATCTTCACATAGCATGATTTGAATCTCTTATAGTGAAGATGGGTTGAATACATACAATAATTCAACTTTGATCTTGCTTAAATGCCTAAGAAGGGAAATGCAGTGACTGACGATTTGAGTCCAAAGTATCAGTCACCATCCATTCATAAGGCTATTAGTGATTAGTAGTTGATGGAATTTTTCTTTGAGATACATGTAAAGACCCGTAAAATTCAAGGGAATTTTTTTCTTAATTTTCTTTGGGTTTTTAGAAGAACGCAGTTTCTGACGGCACCTGATTCCAAAGCCCGGTGTGCCCGGAATCATTTTCCGAAGTTTAGCTCGGGTACGTTCAGTGAATGAACAAGCGGGTTTTCCTAACTTTTGAACCGGTGCTCAGAATCGAATTCTGAGGGCACCGATGGAATCGCAGCACCGATAATTGCTTATAAAGACCTTTCCTGGAGTTGCGTTTGCTCAGGAGGAGATGTTAAAAAATGTGAGGAATAAAAATAAAATTGTTTTACAATTTATTTTTATTTCTTTACCGGTGGGTTAAGTGTGTGGAAAAGGAAGATGCTAGGAAGTTGGGGTGGGGCCCTCATGAGCCCCCACCTCCTTCAATTTACTCAACACCCCTTTGAAACCCCCCTATAGCATTTAATTTTTCAACTCCCCACTTTTGATTACACGCCAATAAAACGAATCATTAAATGAGACAATGCACGTTAATCAATTCATGAATTCTATTTGATTTTCTAATTAAAGTTGGCGTGTGTGTGTGTGAATAAAATAAGACAAGGTCTTATTTTTTTGTTGGCGGATTCGTTGGGTGGATCAAAGGGGAGGAGACTCTTACGCTCTGAAGAATGTTCTTACTCGTTGAAGAACTAGAAGAACGACAAAGAACGCCGGCCTCCGATGGAAGACGACGAAGAGCGCAAGTTCCTCAGAGATCGACGATCCTCTTCTCCGCGACACCGTGTACCGCGACGCTGACGATTCTCTTCTCCGTGACACCGACTATTCTCTTCCGCGACGTCTTTTCCCACGACGATCCTCACTCGACAACTTCTTCAAGGTAGGGGGTTTTGGTTTAATTAAATCTATGTGAATTATATACTCGACATGTGTTTAATTGTTGGAAGTCATTTGAACCGCTAACGCGGTGGGTGCAGACCAATGAACAGGTCTGAACCCACCGTTTCTTTGTTCTTGGTGTGCAGATCAACGGGCGACGACGAAGAAGGCCACAAAGGCGTTTTGAGGTCTTCGTAGTGAAGAGCTGGTCCCGGGAGGACCACTGGAGAAGACAGAAGGAAAAACGGACCACCAGAGCGCGTCTGGTGGTCCTCAGAAGACCTCGTCGGCACGCCACCGGGAAGGGCCGCCATGGCTGAAGCCGCGGCGGTAGGCGGCTGGTCCCGCGGCCGTGGGGGACTGTGGGCGACGTGGCGCCGGGCCGCGTCCGCTGGCAAGAAGCGGCCCCCACGCGGGGGTTGTGACTCCAATCAAGGTGGCAGCGCCCCCTTTGCGCGGCCGCTCGGCCAGTGCTGAGCCGACCCCGCTCAGCCAGCACCGAGCCGCCTCGGGCCGGGCCACGCCCACTAGTCCGGGACATGCCCTAATGGGCCGGACCCGGACCCGGTTCGGGTCGACCCAGTTCGGGCCGGCCCAAGGGGTTGGGCCGGGTCGGTCCGGGCCCAGACCCCCCATTTTCAGACCACTTCTGGTATTTTTCCCATATCTTGGGCTACAGACCTCCGATCAACGCACCATCAGTTGCGATACGATCCTTGGATCGAGACGGACGTTTTGGTATATTACACTCAAGGTTTAGGAGATCTTTGGGTATGGCCGGGTTGGTTTGAACACGAAACCAACCGGGCCCTCGGAGCGGAAACGCTTATAACTTGAGCTCCGGACGTCCGATTGACGTGTCGTCAACATTGTTGGATTCCTCTTAGTGAGACGGACCTTTTGGATTACTCCACTTGAGGTTTGGATGCAGTTGGAGTGTGGTCGGGTTGGTTTTGACTTAAAAACCAACCGGGCCCCAGGATGAAAAAGCCAATAACTCTCAGAACGGGCGTCTGATTGACGCGTCGTTTGTCACGTTGAGTTCCTCTTGTCGAGACGGAACTTTGAGATACATCAACTCCGGACTACGTGTCAGTTGATGTATCGACCCCCTTGGCTCGTGGATCAGACCCTCCCGGAACGAGCGTGCTATGTGTGGGAACCCTAGAGCTGCCTGCGCCTGAGATGAAGACTGCACTAAAATCCTATGTGGGTTCAGCAGCGATGAAGACCGTACTGAAATCCTATGTGGGTTCGACTGAGATGAAGACTGAACTGAAATCCTATGTGGGTTTGGTAGTGATGGAGACCGTACTGAAATTCTATGTGGGTTCGACGGCGATGAATACTGCACTGAAATCCTATGTGGGTTCGGCAGGGATGAAGACCGTACTGAAATCCTATGTGGGTTAGGCGGTGATAAAGACTGCACTGAAATCCTATGTGGGGTTGGCAGCGATGGAGACCGTACTGAAATCCTATGTGGGTTTGATGGCCATGAAGACTGCACTAAAATCCTATGTGGGTTCGGCAGGGATGAAGACCGTACTGAAATCCTATGTGGGGTCGGCGGCGATGAAGACTGCACTGAAATCCTATGTGGGTTCGACAGCGATAGAGACCGTACTGAAATCCTATGTGGGTTCGACGACCATGAAGACTGCACTGAAATCCTATGTGGGTTCGGCAGCTTGGCTAGTTTAGTATCCTACGTGGGTCCCAGCATAGATGAATCAGTGGCTATATCTGATCATCTCTTTCACCGAAGAAGCATACCTGTGTGAGCCGAGTCTTGACTTTCAATCATTATCTTCGATATGATTTACTTTCTTTCCTATGTGGATTGTGTTGTGCTATCCTGTGTGGACGTGATCGAACTTGGGCTCGGATGCTGGAGCCGAACTAGAATTGATGACTTAGGTATATGTATGGGAATATACCTAAGTAGTGTTGGTTGTTACTTCGTAATTGTATCTTTCTTTTTGGGATTATCCTTTGTGGATTCTGGAAGACCTTCGGGGGTCTCGGGGTCCCTACTGAGTAGCGTATACTCACCCCTGCATGGGCTATTGCCGCACAACGTTGTGTTGGATGTAGACGACGGACAACGCTGATCATGGTAGAGTCTAGTGGAGCGGACAGCTGGACCCGAGGAGCTGAGGTGGCTATCTGTACCCACCCTTCAGGTGTGATTTCTAGTGGACGGCTCGGCGTTACTGCTCACTTTTCAGTCGATGTACTTCCTTTCCAGTTGTATTTTACTTTCATTTTGGTTTTGTATCCTAGCCCACTTCTTTTCCACACTTACTTGTTCTTGTGATTACTTAGTGTTTACTACTGCTGACTTACTCTGTGGTGTTGTTTATAAAGGCAATGACTTCCCCTTTTTGTCGGGATTTATGCCTTGGTGCTAGTCGCCAGCCCCTAGCCTATGGAAGGCGGGCTTGGGGTAGTCACGGCATGGGTCCCGAGGATGGTTTGTGACAAATTGGTATCAAAGGAGTTCGGTTCTACCACAGAACTCTGGACTCTGATCTTCTTCTATGTGAAGTAATAGTGTTAAGGCTATTGAGTGTGGTTATCAGTCCAGGGAGTCCAGTGTTGGTGCAGCGGTCGACGTATCCGTACACAAGTCCCTAACTTCTGATTTCCGACTCAATGCACAAAAACATTGATTGCATGTTTGTTTCAAAAGTTTTCTTTGTGATTACTTTGTGTCAGCTCACCAGGTATACTCTTTTGACTGTGGCACACCTGTTTCTTTTCAGGATGGCCCCACAACGGCAGCCAGCTAGAGTTCTGAGCTTTGAGCGAGACGACAGCCCACCGAGCGACGATGCCTTGGTGCAGGGCCCTTTCTCGGTGGAGGCACCGGCGATACCACTACCCACCGAGCCACCGATGCTACCAGCCCCATCCGCTGATACTGCACGTCGCCTTAGTGCACTGCACGAGTTTCAGCATCAGAGACCGCCCAGGTTCCGCGGGGAAACAGACCCTCAGGCATCCAAGGATTGGATGGAGGAGATTTTGCGAGTTTTCAGGTTAGTGGGGACACCACATGACCTCATGGTGATCCTCACAGCGAGCCTCCTGCACGCGGCAGCAGGTAGATGGTGGAGCTTGATGCTCCGGGTGCACGATGAGACATCTCTCCTCTGGGTAGACTTTGAGAGCATCTTCCGCTCGGATTTCGTCCCAACCACCCTCCGTGCGGTGCGCAACTAGGAGCTACTACAGCTATGGAAGGGCAGCATGACCGTGGCCCAGTACTCGGCAAGGTTTACTGATCTCTCGCGCTACTCCACAGATATGGTATGGGACCCGTTCTTCCGGGCTCAGACCTTCGAGCAGGGACTGAGGCATGAGATCAGGGCTTCGATGATCTCCCTCAATATTCCGACGCAGGCAGAGGTGTTGGAGATAGCCCTTCTAGAGGAGAGTTTCCTTGCCGAGCAGGCACCAGCGGCAGGACCCTCCGCAGGACGACCCGTAGCAGAGTCTTCTGCAGCTAGCAGTAGATAGGTGATGCAGAGGTCCAAATGGGCCAGACCATCAAATGGGTAATCTCAGGGTGAATATTCTGTTGTGCGAGGCACACGAAGGAGATCCAGATACTCGAGGAGCAGGCAATGCTATGCATGTGCCGGGCAAGGTCACATGGCTCAAGACTGCCCGACTCATCCTGAAGATGAGCAGCAGGTGGTAGAAAGACCTCCCAGGCATAGGTTCGACCATGGCGGTCCGTAGGGAGCAGGCGGGCGAGGCAGAGGAGCTGGCTGAGCAGCGGGTGGAGGATGATGCTTTTAGGCCCTACCACCACCACCACCTGGGAGACCACCTCGACCGCAGGGAACAGGTGGATAGGGAAGAGCTCCACTTCAGGAAGCTAAGACCTATGATCATGGAGCTCCGGGAGCAGATGTATAGGAGCGGGACTAGCTCCATACATGGATACTTTTGTTCATGTTGCTTCTAGTTTTGTTCGTGTTTGGTTGTAGATGCTTTGTGTCTTTGTACTTGAGCTGCAGTAATAAAATACACCTTTCCTTGTGGCATTTACTTTCCTATCCTCTCTTTTTGTTGTTACTAAGAGGTTCTGATTTAAAAAAAACCCGTTGACTTGACACTCACTTTTGAGATACCTACTAGAGGAGACCCAGTTACCACACACTGATTCTGACAGTGTGACTCAACCCTTGGAGGTGAGAGTAATGGTCGAATCTTTTGGTAGTAGCGTCGAGGCCTTACGATGTCATCCTTGGTATGAATTAGTATCATCTATATCGGGATTGACTATATTAGGTGAAGAACGTGGTTCATCCAAGGGATGAGAAAAGATTTCTCTTATCGGTAAAGAAGAAATCTTAGCAGCTCTTGTAGGACCAGAGAAGGTCCAAGTCATCCAGGAGTGGATAAGGACAGCCCTGAGCCGACAAAAGTCTTGTGCTGACAGGAGGCGGAGACCACTATAGTTTGAGGATGATGACCATGTCTTCTTGTGGGTCTCACCTCGACGTGGTTTACGGAGATTTGGCCGGGGCGGTGAGTTATCTCCGCACTTCCTCGGACCCTTCTAGGTCCTCAACAGGGTAGGCGAGGTGGTTTACCACTGGACCCATCCACCTCAGTTGCATCAGGTGCACGACGTCTTCCACGTATCTCATCTAAGGAGATACAAGCACGACCCGACGCATGTCATCGACCATGGGGAGCTGGACATTGGCGATGGGGTGGCTTTTGCGGGGTTCCAGTAGAGGTTGAGGAACGACAGGAGCGGGTCCTACGAGGATGGTCGATTCCTATTGTGTGCTTTCGTTGGCAGCACGGGAAACTCCAGGTGATCACATGGGAGTTAAAGGCTCAGATGCATGCTCAGTACCACTTTTGTTTCTCTAGTTTGTGTTATAGCTTTACGGGGACGTAAATCCCTGAGGTGGGAGTAATGTAAAGACCCATAAAATTCAAGGGAATTTTTTTTCTTAATTTTCTTTGGGTTTTTACAAGAACGCGGTTTCTGACGGCACCGGATTCCGAGGCCTGGTGTGCCTGGAATCATTTTCCGAAGTTTAGATCAGGTACGTTCAGTGAACGAATGAGCGGGTTTTCCTAACTTTTGAACCGATGCTCGGAATCGAATTCCGAGGGCACCAATGGAATCACAACGCCAGTAATTGCTTATGAAGACCTTTCCTGGAGTTGCGTTTTCTCGGGAGGAGATGTTAAAAAATGTGAGGAATAAAAATAAAATTGTTTTACAATTTATTTTTATTTCTTTACCGGTGGGTTAAGTGTGTGGAAAAGGAAGATGCTAAGAAGTTGGGATGGGGCCCGCACGATCCCCCACCTCCTTCAATTTCCTCAAAACCCCTTTGAAACCCCCCTCTAGAATTTAATTTTGCAACTCCCCACTTTTTATTTCACGCCGATAAAATGACTCATTAAATGAGACAACGCATGTTAATTAATTCATGAATTCTATTTGATTTTCGAATTAAAGTTGGTGTGTGTCTGTGTGAATAAAATAAGACAAGGTCTTATTTTATTGTTGGCGGATTCGTTGGGTGGATCAAAGGGGAGAAGACTATTGCACTCTGAAGAACGTTCTTCCTTGTTGAAGAACGTGAAGAATGATGAAGAACGCCGGCCTCTGATGGAAGACGATGAAGAGCACAAGTTCCTCTGAGCTCGACGGTCCTCTTCTCTGTGACGCCGTGTACCGCGACGTCGACGATTCTCTTCTCCGCGATGTCGACGATCCTCTTCCGCGACGTCTTTTCCCGCGACGATCCTCACTCGACAACTTCTTCAAGGTAGCGGGTTTTGGTTTAATTAATTCTATGTGAATTATATCCTCGACATGTGTTTAATTTTCAGAAGTTGTTTGAACCGCTAACGCGGTGGGTGCGGACCAATGAACAAGTTCGAACCCATCGTTTCTTTGTTCTTGGTGTGCGGATCGATGGGCGATGACGAAGCAGGTCGCAAAGGCGTTTTGAGGTCTTCGCAGTGAAGAGCCGGTCCTGGGAGGACCGCTGGCGAAGACGACAGGCAAAACGGACCACCGGAGCGCGTCCGGTGGTCCGCGAAAGACCCCGCCGGCGCGCCACGCCGGCACGGCGGCCAGAGGTGGCAGCCGCGCGGGACCGAGGGTGAAGCGATGCCAGGCCGCGTCCGCTGGCATGGAGCAGCCCCCACGCGGGGGTCACGACTCCAATCAAGGGGGCAGCGCCCCCTTTGCGCGGCCGCTCGGCCGGCGCCGAGCCGCCCCAGGCCGGACCGGCCGCACCGGGCCGGGCCGCCCAGGCCGGGCCACACCCCCTGGTCCGGGATGCGCCGACCGGTCCGGGCCGTTCCCTAATGGGCCGGACCCGGACCCGGTTCGGGCCGACCCAGGGGGGTTGGGCCGGGTCGGTCTGGGCCCAGAACCCCCATTTTCATACCACTTCTGGTCTTTTGACCATATCTTGGGATACGGACCTTCGATCGATGCACCGTCAGTTGAGATGCGATCCTTGGATCGAGACGGTCGTTTTGGTATATTACAATCAAGGTTTCAGAGACCTTTAGGTATGGTCGGGTTGGTTTGAACACGAAACCAACCGGGCCCTCAGAGCGGAAACGCTTATAACTGAGCTTCGGACGTCCGATTGACGTGTCGTCAACTTTGTTGGATTCCTCTTAGTGAGACGAAACTTTTGGCTTACTCCGCTCGAGGTTTGGACGCAGTTGGAGTGTGGTCAGGTTGGTTTTGACTTAAAAACAAACCGGGCCCCCGGGACAAAAAAGCCAATAACTCTCAGACCAGGCGTCCGATTGACGCGCCGTCTGTCACGTTGAATTCCTTTTGTCGAGACGGAACTTTGAGATACATCAACTCTGGACTACGTGTCAGTTGATATATCGAACCCCTTGGCTCATGGAGCAGACCCTCCCGGAACGAGCGTGCTGTGTGCGGGAACCCTAGAGCTGGCTGCAACTAAGATGAAGACTGCACTGAAATCCTATGTGGGTTCGGCAGCGATGAAGACCATACTGAAATCCTATGTGGGTTCGACTGAGATGAAGACTGCACTGAAATCCTATGTGGGTTCGGTAGCGATGGTGACCGTACTGAAATCCTATGTGGGTTCGACGACGATGAAGACTGCACTGAAATCCTATGTGGGTTCGGTAGGGATGAAGACCGTACTGAAATCCTATGTGGGTTTGGCGGTGATGAAGACTGCACTGAAATCCTATGTGGGTTCGGCAGTGATGGAGACCATACTGAAATCCTTTGTGGGTTTGACGGCCATAAAGACTTCACTGAAATCCTATGTGGGTTCGGCAGGGATGAAGACCGTACTAAAATCCTATGTGGGTTCGGCGGCGATGAAGACTGCACTGAAATCCTATGTGGGTTCGGAAGCGATGGAGACTGTACTGAAATCCTATGTGGGTTCGACGGCCATGAAGACTACACTGAAATCCTATGTGGGTTCGGCAGCTTGGCTGGTTTAGTATCCTACGTGGGTCCTAGCATAGATGAATCAGTGGCTATATCTGATCATCTCTTTCACCGAAGAAGCATACCTGTGTGAGCTGAGTCTTGACTTTCAATCATTATCTTTGATATGATTGACTTGTTTTCCTATGTGGATTATGTTGTGCTATCCTGTGTGTACGTGATCGAACTTGGGCTCGGATGCTGGAGCCGAACACGAATTGATGACTTAGGTATATGTATGGTCATATACCTAAGTAGTGTTGGTTGTTACTTCATAATTGTATCTTTCTTTTGTGGATTATCCTTTATGGATTCTGGGAGACCTTCGGGGGTCTCAGGGTCCCTACTGAGTAGCGTATACTCACCCCTGCACAGGCTATGCCCGCACTACGTTGTGTTGGATGCAGACGATGGACAATGCTGATCGTGGTAGAGGCTAGTGGAGCAGTCGGTACCTGGAGGTGGACCACTGGGCGGGACATACACGGAGCGGACGACTAGACCCGAGGAGCTGAGGTGGCTATCTGTACCCACCCTTCAGGTGGGATTTCCAGTGGACGGCTCGGCGTTATTTCTTACATTTCAGTCGATGTACTTCCTTTCCAGTTGTATTTTACTTTCAGTTTGGGTTTGTATTCTGGCCCACTTCTTTTCCGCACTTACTTGTACTTGTGATTACTTAGTGTTTATTGCTGCTGACTTACTCTGTGGTGTTGTTTATAAAGGCAATGTCTTCCCCTTTTTGTCGGGATTTACGCCTTGGTGCTAGTCACCCGCCCCTAGCCTATGGAAGGCGAGCTTGGGGTAGTCACGGCACGGGTCCCGAGGACGGGTTGTGACATTACATTTATAGGTATAGGACTATTATGGGAAACATTTACTTTCTTTGTTATTAGTGACCTCTTTACTTTTGGATAGAGTAAAGATGGGGAAAATTTTAGATCATGAGGGATTAGTCCTATGGGATAGATTTTTAGGTGAGGACCCACCGCTTGGTTGGGTTATTGGTGGGGATGATATATTATGCCTTCGTGGATGAATTTGGGAACCTACAGACATATGATAGGAGTTAATGTTAGAATCTCAGGTCTATACTTGAGAAGTACATACCATCCTTACCAAGATATACCATGGTTTACGATGCTAGTACTAGTGGCCTGATATGAAATGGAAGATAAATGATTTTATTACTCGGTGTTCCACCTGTCAACAAGTGAATGTGGAACACCAGTTACTAGTGGTACTTTTATATTCATTACCCATTATTGAGTGGAAATGGGATAATTTCACTACGGATTTTGTGATGGAAATCATTGATATACTTACAAAGGTTACCCACTTACTACCTATTTAGGAGACTATTTTAGAGGCTGAGATAGGGAGGCTATATGTTAGGGAGATTATACACCATCACGGAGTTCCATGTACCATATTCTCATATAGGGATTCTCGTTTCATGTCATGGTTCTGGAATGGGTTGCAGAAGTCATTGGGTTCACAAGTGCTTCTAAACACAACTTATCACGCATAAAACTATGCTTAGTGTGAGTGTATGATTCAGATATTAGATGTCAATCTCTAAGAATGCATCCTTAATTTTGGATTTTATTAGGAGAAACATATACCACTTATTAAATTTTCTTATAATTACATATTTCAAGAAACTATATGGATGGATCCATATGAGTCCTTATATGGCAGGTCGTTCCGTTCACCCTTGTTCTAGTTAGAGGAAAGAAAGGTAGTGCTACTAAGACCTCATCTCATTTAGGAGTCTTCAAAGAAGGTGCAACTTATCAAAAAAATTATAGCCATAGACTAGTCTAGGAAAAAGTCTTATGTAGATAGTCACCGTCGACCTCTAGAGTTTGAGGTGGGACATCAGGTCTTCTTGCATGTTTTTCCTATGTTGGGTCATGAATGTATTCAGAGACAGGGAAGTCCATCACTTTGTTAGGTTAGGCCTTTTGATATCTTGGAGAGGGTCAGGTTGGTATCCTGGATAACTCTTCCTCAGAGGTACCAAGATATGCACAACGTCTTCCATGTATCTTGGATTCACCATTATCATTCAGACCCATCTCATACTTTTGATCATGAGGATGTCAAGTTGGAAGCTGATGCTTATTTGAAGAATTATCTTATCTAGATCACTGATTGTAGGATGAAGGATCTATGAGATAGGTTATTTCCTCTAATATAAGTTCTATGGAAGTACTCCCATGTATAATATGAGACCTAGGATTGAGAGGTTGATGTATGTGCTCAGTGGCTAAAGTTATTCTCAGCCGATGCTCAGACACCCTCAGAAGGGAAAATCGAGGATGATTTGTTTTAATTATAGAATATTGTAAGATCCCACCTTTTTCTTTGGGGTTTTTTCCTCTTTAGTTATGGTTATGATGTTAATTTGGACCTGGTAATGGTTTTTCTATATTTTGAGTTGTTTTGTAGCTTCTGCAAGTTTTGGTCTGCAAAAAAATTACATTGTAAACTATGGATTTAATGTGTAAATCATCCTTATGACATAAGTATTTTTTGTTAGATCCTGTAAGATAGGAAAACTCCATAAGTGAAAAAATTACACTAAAAATTTATATCTTACAACATAAAATGTGAATTTATTTCGTAATTCCTTTAGGGAGGCTCCTTGAAAGGAATATTTATGGTGTAAGTCTCCAAATTATGTCATAAATCACTTGGGCCTGTGAAAATAAAAGGGAGAATTCCCTTTTTTACCCTCAACCCATTTAACCCTAATTTTTTTTTCTTATCTCGCATAGAAACTGCACAATGGAGATATCTTCATCTCCTCAACCTAGGTTCTTTTGGATCTCCATCATCTGACATCTATTTCCTTTTTATTCATAATGTTGGATCCATATCAATAATCTCTTAGATTCTTCTTCTTATTTTATTTATTTATCTCACTACATATAATTATAAATTCATTTGAGATAATATTCCCTATTTTATGGTATTCATTTATTCTTATGATTTTCCCATTCAAGCCCATATTAGAGGCCAATACTAGATAAGGCATCACTTACCACCATAAGGCAAGTGGTCTAGTTATTTTTCCCTTAAAGTATTGATATTTATATTATGTGTTGTCATGACATGCACGAGACCTTTAGTGATATTGCTTTTAAATATCTAATTAATTAAATTAATGTATATTACCATGTTTATGGTAGTTCTTGAAACTTAAAAATCATCATAGGAGGATGTCCAACTCGATGTGATCCACCCCTTAGGTTGTGAAATTCTTAAAGGCCTATCATTCTTATTATTTAACTTTTAAATTGAAACACCAGTTGAGGTGTCTTGATTTGAACCTTATAAATAAAATTTAATTTAATTAAAAAAAGAGTAAATAGTAATCCCATGTTTCTATCCCCCTGACCTTTTTGCTAATATCTTGAGTTACCCTTATGTATTAAATGGCCAAATGGAATTAAGTAAATTATTAAATGGTATAGGTACCGCTAGCCCATAAACATCTGACATACCCTAGAGAGATTGATACAAGGGTTATAAATCAAAACACCGTGGATATAATCATTGAGAATAATAAATTAAAATGATTTATAAATTGATTGTAACATGTCAGGGGCGATACATAGATTATTATATAGAATACCTTAGACGTGCTCACTTGGAGAATGCCTTATATTTTTCAATGAGTGAAAATTGGGTTCCCTATATGGAATTCCAAGGATGATCTTAGAGGGAATTTCATTACATTATGTCTTGAGTGACACTTGGGTTCCCTATGTGGACTAGAAAGGATAAGCTTAAGAGGATATGTCTTTATACCATGCCTCATTGATACATGAATTTCTATGGGTAATGTGATGTACAAGATTGTAGGGTGATGGGATTATGATAGAATCAGAGAGGTACTGGGGTTCCCTATGAGTAATTCCTTGGAAGGGCCCATGATTCAATATAAATTGATTCAAATATGCATCTTCTAAGTTAAAGAATACACTTAAAGTCAGTAAACTCTTTACACACATGACAACCTTTTATATTTTAATTTTTTTAGTTCTAAATTCCATGGGACTTACGCATACCTTATATGAGTATGATCATATGGGGAACCCTTGGATATGAGATTGGGTCCCAAGCCTGTAATAATTACATCATAATTAATAAGTGTTTAGAGACATTCCAACTTAGGCTGAAGAAGGTAGTATTGGTCAAGTGTCCTATGAGGAACCCAAATCAGTGTGATATATTTTATTTTCTATTTTAAATTGATTATTACCTTCACACTGATCATTGTATATTCATATACTGGATAGTTCTAGACACTATTGGTGGTGGCCTACGGAGTTTATCTCACACCCAGTTCAGGCTTCCGATTGGTGCCCAAACAGACTTCATAGATGCAGGAAGGAATAAGGGGAAGGTTCTAATTTTGGACACTTGAGTTTCTATACTATGATGGAGTATGGGAGTAGAGGACAAAGCTTATTGTCATAATGATTTTTGAGATAAATTTTGATCTTTTTTTCATTTTATTTTATAGCATGCTGTATATTCTCGATGCCCTATTTCCCTTGTATTCTCCATTTTTTTATAACATACAGACATGACATCATTTTTTATATGATAATGGATTTCATTATATTATTTTTTATGAATATTTTATACTAAATATTATTATATTGGATGATTTATGCTTTTTAAGTTCATTTATTATATTGTTCCATTTCTTATTGTTATTATTATATTGTTGTGATACACTCTGATCATGAGGGTATAATCTCCCCACCATACCATCATAGAACCTTGCTTCTAGTTAAAATAATATAGCATATTGGGAGGTGTTCTTGAGTCCATGTGTGAAAATAGGTTTGATTAATTATGAGTGAACCGGGTTTAGGATATCACAATGTTTCTTTTCATAATTATCACATGTGGGGAAAATCCTTTTTTACCTTCTTTCCCTTATTCATTTTTTTCTCTTCTTTCATCTTCTTCTCTTGATTCCCTTAAAAGACATAATACTTGAAGAATTATTTTTCTATCTTGATATCACATTATACTATAACCTAATATGATGAGAGTGTTTGAGAGACTAGTGCCCTTTGAAGGATTATCTTATTCCCATCAAAGAAACAATCAATATTTCTCTTTGGATTACATACATAGTCCAAACATGCCTTTCTAAACTTGTAAAGTTATATTCATACTTAACAACATCTTCATATTCCTTTTTTCTTAGACTCATGAATTTTATCTCCATATCTGCTCATTGTTCGTGAGGAAAATATTTTTCCAAGAAGAGTTACTTAAAATCCTTTCATTCCATGCTCATTATTTCCTCACCATCCTTAGTGTTTTGAATCTATAACTACCATTGATATGAATCCCCTGGGAGATGGAAAATGTTGGAAAAAAATCCCTCAAGGTGTCATTTGGGTGTTTCTGGGTTGTTTGTACTTGTTGACAGAGATGGTTGACAACATTCTAGTACGATTGCTATCAAAGAAGATGTTTTGAAGGTGGATAATTTTCCTAGTGTTTGAAAAAAATTTGGACCTAAAAATCAGGATTTGTTTCATGGTAAAGGAAAGATTTCTGCATGGAATTTTTGGTAAAATGAAAAGCATATAAAGGAGTTCACAAACTAAAAAACATCTAAAATATTTTGTGGATCGCAAAGTGATGCTATGCGAACCGCAAAGGAAGACTTTAAGTGAGTTATTTTTTTACGATTGAAGGTAGTGAATTAAGTCCACCACAAAGAGTTATGCACTATGCGAACTGCATAGAAAGATTAGTTCATAGGAGGCTCACCATTTTTGGGTGCAGATAGTGTTTTAAAGGGAACTACAAAAAATAAATACATCATGCAAACCGCATAGTGAGTACAATATGCAGTGATAGCTAATCCACAAAGGATTTAAGGGTAATTATGATTTGTAGGTTTTTTTTATTTCTTTTCCTATATAAAGGACCCTAATCACATCATTAGAAATATATAATTTCATTATAGAGGATCATCACTGGAACAATTTGTATAAAGTCTGAAGTATTTTGTGAAGGATAAATTCCATGAAGGAGTTAGTTTACGAAGAAAGTTTGTAGAAGGGGTTTGTGGGGGTACTGTAGCTCACAAAGGAAAAGGGGTTCACAAACCATCAAACATTTGAAAAGAAAAGGAATTCCATGAGGAGAAGGCAATCCACAAATCAATGGTGTTCTGTGATACACTTTCACCACATGGTGTAAGTAATTTCTTAAAGGGATTAAGGAAGTTCATGAAGGAGAATAAACAATTTGTGAAAGGTCTCTTTATAAGTAAAATTCCATGTAGTGAAGTGTACTTTATCTATAGGGTGAAAACAGAGCTTCATGGAACACTCATGTGTGAAAGTTTTTTGAGGTTCTTTATAATGATAGAAGATTCATATGAAGTATTAGTGAGAACACTTTAGTTGAGATAGTAGTGATATTTCATACTGTGATTAGTTGTAAAATAGTAGGTATAATGAGTTCACTCTGAACCTTGTATTGACAGTGATCTTTAGTGTATTTTTTATATAGGAACATTACCTTTGTATGCCCCTTGAACGTAGATCAGTGAGGGTGAACTAAGTAAAATTTCTATGTTCTATGCATGTTTTAATTCTCATATTATTCTATGCTATGAGTAGGAGAGATAATAGTGTTTTTTATGATGAAATAAGATCCAAAGATACAATTGTTTTAATCTGTCATACCCTTATTCACCCCCCTCTCAGAGTATTTAACCTAGTTGGGATAATAATTGGTATCAGAGATAAAGGTTGAAAGTTAGTTGTTCTATCTCAGTAGAAGAAATGGAAGTTGTTAATCACAAATAGATTCTGATCTTTGATGGAGACAATTTTCATCTATGGAATAATTGGATGCAATACTTATTCTGATCATTGGGTATGGATTTTTTTATATCCTAAATGCAGGTATTTCTACCAGAATAGATAGTGATGTTTTATCATAAGAAAAAAATAGAAAATTGGATGTTTATTCCAAAGGAATCAATGCCTTAGGGGGAGCCTTATCCGACACAATCTATATGAATGAAATGTTATATAATTCATTGCATGATATATGAGAAAATATTCTAAATATCAATGAAGGATATTAAAATGTATAAGAAGAAAAGTTGAAAGTTCTATGGGAAAAATATTAAGACTTAATAATGCACCCCAATGAGTCTTTTGATGTATTCTTTGATCAAATGAATGTTATTATGGAAGGCATGTGTGGTCTTGGAGAAATTATCTAATATGTGAATATCATTAAGAAAATCCTAAGAAGAATACCACCTTTTTTCAATAAAAAATTCTTTGTAATATAGGATAAAGATCTTAAGGAACTGATATTGGATAGCTTTCATAGTACTCTTATCACATATAAGATGAGAAATGATGATAATGATACTATGGAAAAGGGAAAGTCCAAAGAAGTAAAATTCAATGCCATGAAAAAGCTCATTATTGAAGATTATTAGGAGGAAGGCAATGTAGATAAGGTCATATCATTTCTCTCCTAAAATCTTCAAAGAGGAAGAGGAACGTTCAAAGGGAAAGTTTCACTTTCATTATTTTGATGTGAAAAAATTGGACATATTATAGCAAAGTGTCCTATTAAGTTTCAAGATGATGATGAAAATGATGACGAAGTTATTAGGAAGAAGTATTCATCCAATGTGAAAGGTAAGAGAAGTACCAAGAGATTTAAAAAAAAGAATTTGATTTCAAAATAAGATGTCAGTTTAGAAGAATATGATGTAGAATTGTTGGAGGATTGCAAGGATCATGAAGCAAATGATATGGTAGTAGTTTTCAGAGATTCCCAAACATGGTAAGAAAGTGACAATGATAAAGGAGAGTTCAAAGGAAGAGTTGAACTTTAAATCAAATTAGAATCTACGCTTGAAGATATAAATGTTTGGAGATCCAAAAATAAATCCAATTGGGTGGTTAATGATGCCAAACTCTATATGAAACAATAAGAAGAAGAGAAGTCTAAGCTGGATGATGAAATTTAAAGGCTTGAGTTTAAAAAGCTAGAATACTCAAAGAAATCCATTGAGTACATGATCAAAGTTGAATAACACAGCATAATTGATGATATTATAACCAACAAAGTAAAAGATAGAGTCAAACACATTGAATATATTAAGGAGGAGGTTGTAAAACTTTGAAGAAAGGTAAAAGATCAGGAGAAACTATTGATTTTGATAAAGTTGGATACAAAGACAACAAAAAAGGAAAAATTCGAATACATTATTACAGTGAAATAAATAAAGGAATATAAGGATACAAAATTATAGATTAGAAGGATTCAATTTTTATGGGGATTGATCAAAATCATAAAGAATTAATGGTTGAATTTAGACCATAAGCACCATATCCGAGGTTGAATATTGATTTGAGTAAAAAGTAGAACCAAAAGATTTAGAAAACCTAGGGGACAACCAGTGGTGTATAAGTGACACACATGAATGTACTCTAAATTAGATGTTATTATTGTGGAAATATGGGACACTCAAAAAATGTTTGTTCCACATCCAAGAGGTACTTAAGGGAATAAGATAAATAGAATCATCCAAATATAGCTCAATATTCTAGGATATAATTTGATGGTCATTGTTTTTGGTGTGGAGTTTTCGGACACATGGATGGATATTTTACATCAACTAAACTGGGGAAAGTTCTAAAACAGACTCAAAGTGATCATAAGTAACAACTCAGGGAATAATCAATTGAGATGAAAATAAAAAATAGATTTTTATTATTTTAAGATGAAATTGGTCCATCATACACTGAGGAAGATCAATAATATTAATTAAAAAAATGGATCAGAAATAAAAGAGATGAGCGGGAAGTGGTTATAAAGATTGATTTTAAATCATCAGATCAAATTGGAATATGGATCATTGATAGTGGATGAACCTCTTATATGACATGAAATAAGAATCCAGTGACATGAATTGGGTACAATAGGGAAGGTATCGTAATATTTGGAAATGATGAAGTCCTGAAGATTATTGTCTCAGGAAAAGCCAATTTTGGTGGAAAAGACATGTGACGTGATGATGTCTTGGTTGTTGAAGTTCTAAGTCACAACTTACTAAGTGTTAGTCAATTGTGTGACTCAGGACATGCCATAAAAGTTTCTAATAAATTATTTATCATTAAGAAAAATATTGTGCAATTGTTTTGTAGGGAAATCATATGAAGGGGAATCTCTACCTTATGAGTGGAGAAAAAGATATGTAATTTATATCTAACGAAGAAGAAAATAAGTTGTGGAATAAATGTATTGGTCATTTGAGTCAAATTTCCTTGTAAGATCTGGTGAAATATGATGATTCTTGATATCTACCTAGGTTATCACATGATTGTACCCATACATGTGATGCTTGTCAAAAAGGGAAGTTCATACAAAATATATATAAGGAAAAAGAGAAAATATCAACAAAATTGCTTGATTTGATGGATATTGATATGTTTAGACCTATTTAACCAAGATATATTGGTGGGAGGAGATATTATATTCTCTTTATTGATTATTTTAGTAGAATAACATGGGTTTCAATCATAACCCACAAGTATGAAGTGTTTAGTTTCATAACACATTATCGAAGGTAATTTGAAAAGATTATAGGTAAAAAATACAGAAGTTATAAATAGATAATGGAACATAGTTCACAAATATCCAAGTGAAGGATTATCTCAAGAAACATGCGATAAGGAATCAAGTTTTAGCATTAATAACTCCATAGAAAAATGGATTAGTTGAGAGAAGAAATTGAATTATATACAACATGGCTATAACAATGCTCATTGAGAAATACCTTGTAGAAAAGTTTTGTAAATAAGTTTTAATGACATAAATCTAAACATAAAACAAAGCCTTATTATGTATAAATGAATAAAAGACTCCATATGAGATATGGTACGGAAAGAATCAAATTATGAAGTACTTTTGAGTCTTTAGATTTTAGTGTTTTATTCTCAATAAGGAGAAACATAGGAAGTTTGAATCCCATGGATAAGAAGGGTTATTTATTAGATAATCAAGAAAAAAACATATAGATGTTTCAATAAGAAGTTGGAAAATTTTATAGAAAGTAATGATGTGGTTGTGATAGAAAATGAGTAGAATATTCCATCACGACCCATCCCCCAGGCCCCGTTCCATGACTACCCCACTGTGTTTTGGATTAATATGGGGAACAATTAGGTTGGATCGAGCACAAATCCAACCGAGCCCCAAGGACTAAAAGGATAATAACTCACAGACTGGGCATCTGATTAACGTGCCATCTATTACGTTGAGACCCCTATGATGTGGCGGACCTTTGTGAAAATTCTTCGTGGGTTTCATGACAGTTGGAGTATCGACTAGTAGCTTGTGGAGTAGATCCTCTCGGAGACGAGCGAGCATAGTACGGAGACCTATTGGCTCTATGAGACTTGACGAATGCTGATCGTTTTGACTCGGAGTGACTTGACAGGCCCAGTGGGGAGCGCCTTGGTGATGCAGTAGACCCACAGTGGGGAGTGCCTTGGTGACGTGGTAGACCCACGGTACTCGATAGGAGGATTACCTCAGCAGGCCAAGAGGGGGAGCGCCTTTGTGTGACGCTGCAAACCCACAGTGGGGAGCGCCTTTGTGTGACACGGAAGACCCACAATACTTGACAGGAGGAGTACCTCAGCAGTCAAAGTTAGTGGGAAGCGCCTTAATGTGATGCAGCAGGCCCACTGTACTCGATAGAGGAGTTCTCTAGCAGCCGAGGTCTTCGACGTTGTGATTGGGAATGTTACTTGATATTACCCCTAGAATAAATCCTGGTGTGAGATGATTCATAACCGCTGTGTTTTCCTCATGATTTAGATGAATTACTTGATAATTTAGGTATATGTGTGGGAATATACCTAATTGAGGTTACCTGTTTATTTCATACTTTGTGTCTTATCCTTGTTGGATTTTGTGAGACCTATAGGGTCTTGGGGTCCCTAGTAAGTGTCTTTATACTCACCCCTGCACAGGATATGCCCACACTTCTTTGTGTTTGGTGCAGACAACGGACAGTGTTGACTGAGGAAGAGAGTACCAGGACTAGACGGTACCCGAAGTTGGACCTTACGGCGAGTCAGTACACAGAAGAGACAGATGGACGAGGAGTGCTAAGGAGGCGATCTGTACCTACCCTTCAGGTATGAACCTCAGAGGATGACCCATTTAATGTTTTCATTTTTCTTTAGTTGTACTTGTACTTTCAGTTTCTTGTACTTTACTGTTGGGCTTGTATTCCAGCCCCCTTTTACTTTCATCACTCTTTTGTTATAAAGTTTTACTTGGTGTTTCTTATCTAGTTGTGTGCTTTCTTGTGTGTGTGTTTATAGATTATAAAGGCAATGCCTTCCCAATTTTAGGTAATTAAGCCTTTGGTGCTAGTTATCAGCCACTGGCCTATGGAAGGTGGGCTTTGGGTAGTCACGACATGGGCCTCGGGGGACGGGTCGTGATAAATTGGTATCATAGGAGTCAGTTCTACCAAAGAACTAGGACTCTGATCCTTTCTATGAAGTAATAGTGTTAAGGGTAATGAGTGCGGATTTTAGTTCAGGGAGTCCAGTGTTTGTGTGGCAGCCGACGTATCCATACACCAGGACCCTGACTTCTGATTTCTGACTCAGTGCATGAAAACACTGATTGTGTGTGTGTTTCCAAAAGTTTTCTTTGTGATATTTTGAGTCAGCTCACCAGGTATAACTTTGAGCTCACCAAGTATAACTTTTTGACCATGGCACACCTGTTTCTTTTCAGGATGCCTCCACATAGACATTCGGCTGGGGTTCCGAGAGTTGTACGCACTGATAGCCCACCGAGCGATGAGGCCTCAGTGCAGGGCCCTTTTCCAGTAGAGGCACTAGTGGTACCACTCCCCATTGGGCCACCGATGCTACCAGCCCCAATAGTAGATGGGGCACACCGCTTGAGCATGTTTCATGAGTTCTAGTGCCAGAGGCCACCCATGTTTAGGGGAGATATGGGCCTGCAGGCAGCTGAGGATTGGTTGTAGGCTGTGGTGAGAGTTTTCTAATTGGTAGGGACACTAGCAGACCTCATGGTGATCCTTTCCTCCATCCTTCTACAACCAGTAGCAGGCATGTGGTGGATCTTGATGCTTTAGGTTCACAACGAGGTGGCGCTTCTCTGGGAAGACTTCGAGAGCTTTTTTCGGGAAGGGTTTGTCCCAGCGACTCTTCGCGCAGTGCCCATACAGGAGCCTCTTCATCTGGAGCAGGGCAGCATAACCGTGGCTCAGTACTCAGTGAGGCTCACTGACCTCTCAAGCTACTCCATAGATATGGTTCAGGACATTTTATTCAGCGCTCTGACCTTCGAGTAGGGGCTCAGGTGGGAGATCGGGGCTTCAGTGATCTCATTCAGCATCCCGACACAGGCGGGGTGTTAGAGAGAGCCCTCTTGGTGGAGAGTTTTTTTGCTGAGCAGACACCAGCAGCGATACCCACTACCATTAATCACATAGCAGAGTCTTTTGCAGCTGACAGCAGAAAGATATCTCAGAGGTCCAAGGGGACTAGACCTACAGATGGTCGACCGCATGACTCAGGATCGGTTGTGCGGGGCACCTGAGGCGGATCCAGTTATACCAGGAGCGGGTAGTGTTATGTATGCGGCAATCAGGGTCACATGGATCGTGATTGTCCAACCCACCATACAGATGATTAGCAGATGGTCGAAGGACTACCCAGGCAGAGACATATATTCTACCGAGGAGGTTCGCAGGGAGCAGTCAGACATGGCATAGGAGCTGGTCGTGCAGTTGGCGGCGGGCAACGATTCAAGATGTTATTTCCAACACCACCAAGAGGTCCACCCCGACCATAGGGAGCAGGTGGATATGGGAGATCTAAATTCTAGGCATCTGAGGCTTACTATCATGGTACTCTGGAGATTATACGGGGTATGACCTGTGTCTACTCCACTTTAGCTACAATTCTTATGGACACAGGTTTCAGTCATTCTTTTATTTTCACTACCCTCATTCGGAGCTCAGAGATTTCGACGGAGCCGTTGGATTGATCCTTACGTCTAGAGACTCATACGGAGGCAGATTTGATAATTATGCACTGGTTCTGGTAGTTCAAGCTTACTCTAGGAGGTGAGAGCTTCGGCTGAGATCTCCTAGTAGTAGCGTCAAGGCCTTATGTAGTCATCTTGGGTATGGACTGGTTATCTACAGTCCATGCTTAGATAGAATATATTAGGTGCAAGGTGTGGTGTGTCCACACGGATGGGACCAGTTTTAACTTCACCAGAAAGAAGAGAACATTTTCATCACAGGATGGACTTACCCAAAGGAGAGAGCAGCCGATCACTCATCAGTTGTATATCCTTACCCTCGGAGCTATTGATGTAGAGAGTCCAAGCTATCTTATAGTGGTGGACTAGTACGCGGATGTTTCCCTGATGATGTTCTGGGTCTACCTCCTCGCAGAGAGGTGGACTTTTACATTGACTTGTAACCCGGGATGACACTGATATCTACACCAACATATTGGATGGATTCTGTGGAGCTTCGAGAGATACAGGTACAGTTAGAGTACTTGCAGGGGAAGGGATTCATTCAACCCAGTGTTTCTCCTTGGGCAGCCCTGATTTTTTTTGCCAAGAAGGCAGATGGGAGTTTGAGACTCTGTGTCGACTACCGGTGCCTGAACCAGGTGACCATGAAGAATAAGTACCCACTCTCAAGGATTGACGATCTCTTTGATCAGCTGAAGGGAACACGGTGGTTCTTGAAGATAGACCTCAGATCAGGCTATCACCAGCTCAGATTATGAGACGAGGATGTACAAAATATGAACTTCAGATGTCGGTATGACCATTACCAGTTATTGGTTATGCTATTCAGCATGACCAATGCTCCAGTAGTGTTCATGGGACTCATGAATAGAATCTTTCAACCATACCTTGATCGCTTTGTAGTGGTCTTCATTGACAACATTTTGATCTACTCGACTACTAAGGAGAAGCATGCCTATCATTTGCAAGTAGTATTGGACACACTCCAAGAGCACCAGATTTATGGTAAGCTCTTGAAGTGTCAGTTCTAGATATGAGAGGTTCAATTTCTAGGAAATTTCATATTGGAGGTTGGAGTTACAGTAGATCCAGTGAAGATTGAGGCAGTACTTTCTTGGGAGCCACCCAGGAGTGTGACGGAGGTACGAAGTTTCCTGGGATTGTCTGGATACTACCGGAGGTTTGTTCTAGACTTCTCCAGAATTTCAACACCACTATCAGACTTGATGAAGAAGGGGAAAACCTTCGTCTAGTCAGAGATATTCCAGCATAGTTTTCAGGAGCTGAGGCAGAGGTTGACTAGTGCCCCCATATTTAGGCTAACGGAGGAGGGAGTGGAGTACATAGTCTATTTCGATGCATCAGGGATTAGACTCGGATGTGTCCTGATTCAGGAGTGAGTAGTGATTGCATATGGATCTTGATAGCTGAGACAGAACGAGCAGAACTATGCTACCCATGACCTGGAGTTGGAAGTAGTGGTCTTCACCTTGAAGATGTGGCAACACTATCTGATGGGTGATCATTTTATAGTATACCCTGATCACAAGATTCTCAGGTATATCTTCTCCCAGAAGAACCTAAACCTTATACAGTGATTTTGTCTTGAGTTCCTTCAGGACTATGACTTTGAGATAGTCTATACTCCTGAGAAGGGGAATGTTGTTGTAGATTATCTCAGCAAGAGGTCTGGTATAGAGCTTCTAGGTGAGGTGACAGAGAAGCTGGCTACTTTGTATATATCCTTTGTGGAACATGATGGAGCATATTTTCTTCAATATCTTACAGTCACTTCCCCCACTTCTTTAGCGAGTCAGGGAGGCACAATGTGGGGAAGCTGACTCTAAGGCACGACGTGCTCAGATATCCACAGGGCAGGAACCTGATGGATTTTCTGAAGCTGGGGAGAACGTCATCCTCTTTAGAGGATGTACCATGGTACCAGTGTTACTTCAGGAGGAAGTGTTGAGGGAGTTCCACATATACCCTCTAGAGGTACATCTAGGAGTGGTGAAGATGTACTAGGATCTCTGATAATAGCACTGGTGGCCGAGAATGAAGATATCAGTAGCAGAGTTTGTTTCTCTGTACCTTACTTGTCAGCAAGTGAAGGCAGAGCATCAGGTACCATCAAGCTTGGTTCAGCCTTTGGAGGTCCTAGAGTAGAAGTGGGATGGGATATCCATGGACTTAGTGACAGGACTTCCATGTACATTCAGAGGTCATGACTCTATTTGGGTGATCGTTGACCGAATCACCAAGTCAGATCACTTCCTACCGATCAGAGAGCAGGGTTCAGTAGAGAGCTTGGGACGCCTCTATGTGTAGGAGATTGTACAGCTACATGGAGTACCCTGGGCGATTGTTTCCAACTGTGATGCATGATTTACTTCCTAGCTATGGAAGGGGTTGCAGGAGGCTTTCGGGACACAACTTTGTTTGAGCACCGCCTTCCATCCTCAGATGGATGGTCAGAATGAGCGGACTATTCAGACCCTCAAGGACATGTTGCATGCTTGTTTCCTCGACTTCAGTCATAGATGGGAGGATCACTTACCTTTAGTGGAGTTTTCATACAACAACAACTATCACTTCACCATTGGGATGGAACCTTTTGAGGCATTGTACGGGAGACCTTTCAAATCACCTTTGTGCTGGACTAACCCATGGAAGTTAGTACTAGTGGGACCATAGATGGTACAAGCTACCATAGAGAAGGTGCAGATCATCCCGTAGTGGATGAAGACTGCACAGATTAGGTAAAAGTCATATATCGATATAAGACATAGACCTCTGGCGTTCGAGGATGGCGACCATGTCTTTCTATGGGTCTCACCCCGACGAGGTATATAGATATTTGGTCGATGCAGAAAGTTATCTCTGAGATTCATCAGACCTTTTCAGGTCCTCAGTAGAGTTGGAAAGGTGGCATACCGCTTAGCTTATCCAACTCAGTTGCACCGGGTGCACGACGTCTTCCACGTATCCCAGCTGAGGAGATACATGCATGATCCTTCTCACATCATCGACCATGGGGAGATGGATGTCGACAATGGGGAGACTTTTATGGAGGTTCCAGTAGAGATTGAGGATCGATAGAAGTGGGTCCTTCATGGATGGTCAATACCTTTGTTGCGCGTTCGCTGGCAGCATGGGAATCTTCAGAAGAGAACTTGGGAGTGGGAGGCTTAGATGCGCGCTCAGTACCCCCACTTGGTTACCTAGTTTGAGTTGTGGATTACGGGGACCTAGAACCCTAAGGTAGGGAGAATGTAAAGACCTAGAATTTCCATGTAATTTTTTAAATAAATGGGAATTTAATGAGTCCGTGAAAATTGACAGCACGTAATTTTGAGGCCCGGAGTGCCTGGAATGAATTTAAAAACTTTTTTTCGAGTACGTTCAGTAAACATGCAAGCCAGTTTTTTCTAACTTTTGAATCGATGCTCAGAATTGAAATCTGAGGGTACCGTTGAACTCATAGCATTGATATTCTCTTAAGGATACCTTCACCTCGGTCGTAGTAGGTTGAGGGTGAAAGATAGATTTTGGGATTTTCACGGGAAGATAAAAAATAAAATTGTTTAACTTTTTATTTTTATTTGTTGTAACCACTCCATGTGGAAGTTGAGAAGTGGGGACCACTAGACTTTAACCTCCCATGAGAGGTTATGGTGGTGGGGACCACCCGAGCCTAACCTCCCATGAGAGGTTATGGTGGTGGGAACCACCCGAGGCCTAAACCTCTTCAACTCCCTCATTAATGTGGAGGATCCTCTTGAGCTTCCTCCACATTAATTGTGCAAAACCTCATTAATTAATTGTTCCAACCCTCCTTAATTAATTGTGCCAACCAATTAAACAATTAATTATGTCAACCTATGTGTTTAATTATCCCAATTTGAATTATGCTAATATATTCTATAATGTTGGCTAATTCATTTTTGCTGGAATTGGGGGGAAACTATTGGAAAAAGGGAGAGCTCTTGGGAGAAAGCTCTCCAACGAATAACATGTTCTTCCACAAAGAATGCTCCGCCAAAGAAGAATGCTCCACCAACAAAGAACGCCGACCTCAAATTCGACCTTCTTCCTCGGGACTTCTTCTGACGTGGGATGTCTTCATCTATGATGAATCGATGTTTGTGCTTCCTTCTCAGCCAACTTTAATGAACAACCTGAGGTAGGGGTTTAATTTGTGTGTAATTATATTCCAATGTTCTTCCCTTTTTAAAACAAAGAACATGGATGATTTTCTTTTGTAGGTTGAGAAAAATCATTGCGGGAGGGTTTGACATTCTTCATTCTTGTTTATGTTGAGCTGTTTTCTACCACCCTAACGCAGAGGGTACAATCCAAATAAACATGGCCCGACCCCTCCGCAAATCTTGTGATGTTTTTTGGTGTTGAACGTGATGAAGGCGACGGTGCAACGACACCGGCCCACAGCCACTGCCACCTTGCGACCTTCGCGCCTCGCGGATCCACCCTCGCGGTACCCCTCCACTGAGCCGCCACCACCATCCACCAAGCCGCCACCACCGTCTGCCGAGCCACGGCTGCCATTCGCCGAGTCACCGCTACCACCACCGGACTACCATCCCACGGCCAGACCACCGCCCCGTGACCGGTCCTTTGACCTGCGGTCGGTCCGCCGACTCGCAGTCGGTCCGCACCCCCGCGGCCGGACCATCGCATCACGACCGGTCCGTGCCCTCACGGCCGGTATGCCACCCTCGCGGCCGGTCCGCGCCGCGCGACCTGTCTGCACCCCACCGCTGTCCACGCCCTCATGGCCGGTCCGCGCCCCGTGGTCGGTCCTCCGCCCTGGCGGCCGGTTCGTGCCCTTCCAGCCCCTCATGGAGGGTCCGCGCCCCGCGGCCGGTCTGCGCCCTGCGGCCGGTCCACGCCCTCGCGAAAAGTCTAGGCCCTCACAGTACGTGTGGCCGGTCCTCTCCCTCGTGGTACCCCTCGGCCGAGTCGCCCTCATGGCACCCTCGCGGCCCAAGCAGGTCGATCCAGACCCAATGGGTCGGGTCGGGTCGGCCTGACCGGGTCGGACCGAACCCAGACCCACTACGACCCATTTACTTCTTTTGGACATAACTTTGGCACTGGACATCCATTTGAAGAACCATCTACAACGCTGGAAATCTTGGAGCGAGATGGTCCTATTGAGTGATACCCCACTGTGTCTTGGATTAAGATAGGGAACAGTCAGGTTGGATCAAGCACGAATCCAACTGGACCCTCGGGACTACAAGGCTAATAACTCACAGATCAGGCGTCTGATTGACGCGTCATCTGTTACTTTGAGACCCCTAGGACCTGGAAGACCTTTGTGACACTTCTTAGTGGGTTTCTTGGTAGTTGGAGTATTGACCAGTAGCTTGTAGAGCGGATCCTCCCAGAGACGAGCGAGCATAGTGTGGAGACCTAGTGGCTGGCTAAGACATGACGACTGCTGACCGTTTTGACTCGGAGTGACTTAACAGGCCCATTGGGGAGCGACTTAGTGACATGGCAAACCCATGGTACTTGACAGGAGGAGTACCTCAGTAGTCCACGAGGGAAAGAACCTCTGTGTGAAGAGGTGGACCCACAATGGGGAGCGCCACTGTGTGACATGGTAGAACCACGAAACTCAACAGGAGAAGTACCTCAGCAGTCCAAGTTAGTGGGAAGCACCTCTGTGTGATGTAGTAGGCCCACTGTACTCAATAGAGGAGGAGTTCTCCAGCAGCCAAGGTTTTCGACATTGTGATTGGGAATGTTACTTGATACTACCCCAAGAATAAATCCTGGTGTGAGCTGAGTTAGAACCTCTGTGTTTTCCCTCATGATTTAGATAGATTACTTGATAACTTAAGTATATGTATGGTAATATACCTAAGTAATGTTATATGTTTATTTCATACTTTTTTTTATCCTTTTTGGATTTTATGAGACCTAGAGGATCTCGGGGTCCCTACTGAGTATCGTTATACTCACCCCTACACGGGTTATGCCCACACTTCATTGTGTTTTGTGCAGACGATGGACAACGCTAACTGAGGATGAGAGTACTAGGACTGGACGGTACCCGGAGGTGGACCTTATGAAGAGTCGGTACATGGAGGAGATGGATGGAAGAGGATTGATGAGGAGATGATCTATACCTACCCTTCAGGTAGGAACCTCATAGGACGACCCAATTATTGTTTTCCTTTTTCTTTAGTTGTACTTGTACTTTAAGTTTCTTGTACTTTACTGTTGGGCTTGTATTCTAGCCCCCTTTTACTTTCAGCACTCTTTTGTTATACAGTTTTACTTGGTGTTTTATATCCAGCTGTGTGCTTTCTTGTGTGTGTGTTTACAGATTATAAAGGCAATGCCTTCCCAGTTTTAGGGAATTACACCTTTGGTGCTAGTCTCCAGCCCCTAGCCTATATAAGGCGGGCTTGGGGTAGTCACAACACGGCCCCCAGGGGATAGGTTGTGATATCTTCAGAAAATAAATGAATGGTTTTATGAAGATAGTGATGAAGAGATGAGAAGATTAGGGGGATTTCTAGTATACTAGGTAGATTTATAAGAATATTCAAATAACTAAAAGGATGGAAATAAACCTATATCTATACAGAGACTGAAGAGTCGAGCCAAAATTTATAATTCAAACATAATCAGTGAGTATACAATGCCATTGCAGACAAGGAAGATGAATATTGTACAAAAAACATATTTATTATCACAGTTAGAGCCAAAGTGTTTTGAATAAGCATCAAGAGATGAAATTTGGGTTCAAGAAATGAATTGAGAACTTGAACAAATAAAAAATAACCAGACATGAGAGATTATTTTGAGACCAAAAGATAAGAATGACATAAAGACTAAATGAGTATTCTGGAATAAAATAAATGAAGATGACACAATGATTCAAAAAAATCAGGACTAGTTTGAAAAGGGTAATCCTGGATATAACATATTGATATTGATGAAACATTTTCACTTGTTTCATGGTTAGAGATAATCATATTATTCTTGTCCATAACAGTGCAAAGAAAGTTCAAAGTTTCCCAGATGGATTTCAAGTCAGCATTTCTAAATGGGTTTATGGTAGAAGAAGTTTATATCAAGTAGCTATATGGTTTTCTAATTCATAAAGATGATAAAAAATATTTTTAGCTGAGGAAGGAACTATATGGGTTTAAATAGGCATCAAGAGAATGGTATTTAAGGCTTGATTATTTTTTTAAGAAGATCAATTTTTAGAATATTGGAGTTGATTATAATCTATATGTCAATAATGACAGTAATGAAATGATTATTGTGCTTTTTTATTTTAATGATATAATATTTGGTGGAATAGATGAAGAAAAATGTAAACAGTTCATAGAATTCATGAAAAGTGAGTTCAAAATGTCAATGATTAGTAAACCGACCTTTTTACTTGGTCTAAATGTGACACAAGAAAGGAATGAAACATTTGTTTATTAATCCAAATATTCCTAGGAGATTCTACAAAGATTTGAAATGGATAATTATGAGGAGATAAAAACTCCAATGGATAACCAAATGAAACTATCATGAGATGATTAAGACAAAGTAGTTAATATCAAATAATATATGCAGATCATTGGAAGTCTATTGTACTTAACAATGACACAACCTGATACTTTTTTTCACATGCCAAGAAGTGCAGAATAAAAGTAATCCTAAGTAAATTCACTTACTTTTAGTAAAAATAATACTTCAGTATATCAAGGGAAAATGGATTTCAGTTTTCTGTACAATGAGAAATATCAGCAAGAGTTATTGGGTTATATAGATTCATATTGGTCTGGTTCAACCAATGATAGAAAACCAACATGAGGTGGTGCATTCTATCTTGTTGGATTTTTGTATTTATTGGAAAATAAAGAAATATGATTTAATTTCATTGAGCATCGCAGAAGCTGAATACATTGCAGCTACTCAAGCTTGCATGCAATTACTGTGGATGAAGTAGTAGCTTAATGATATGAGATTTGAAGTGAAGTATCTGATTGGAATCTACTATAGTAATTAAAGTTCTATAAATCTCAAAAAAAATATCACATCACTCATAGAAAAATAACATTGAAATAAAATATCATTTTATCAAGGAGAAGGTGGAGCATGGGCTTTTGATGTTTGTGTATATTCCTATATAACTACAGGTTCCCAAAGAGGTGTTTGAGTAACATCAACTGGATCTTGGAGTTCAATTGACTCCCTACACTTGAAAAAAGTGTGTATTTGGGACCCCTCTCCCCAAGGTATGGTGTATTTTTCCCTTATGTGCTAATCTATATTCCTTACAGTGTTACAACCACAAAGGAGAGACCTTTGGGTTCATTGACAAAGGGTAAAAATATATTGATAAATATAGGGGGATAACTTGATCAAGATAGTGGGAAAAGATAGTATGGTGAGAAACTAAGTAGGGAGAGTTTTAAATCTAAATATTCTAAATCTGTTTGATCAAAGTTTATATATCATTACAGATGGGGTTTATGGTGAAACAATTGACTATTTTGGGAATGAAGTGATTCATTGATTAACTTTTTATGCTACTATTGTTTCTTATGCTGACCATGGATCATGTGGTCTTAGAGTGTGTGTTGGGTAAATATTTGATCACTATCTGGAATTGAAAGAAGAGAATTTTGAAAAAGGTTTTCAAGAAATTTGAAGTATTTTAAACAAACCCAAAGAGGGAGATTGTTGGAAAAAAAGTACCTCAAGGTTACATTTTGATATTTTTGGGTTGTTTGTGTTGGTTGAAAAATATGGTTAAAAATATTCCAGCATGGTTTCTATCAAAGAAGATGTTTTGAAGGTGGCGTATTTTTCCAGTGTCTGTCAAATTTTTTGGTCTCAAAATCAGGATTTGTTTTATAGAAAAGGAAGGATTTCTACAAATAATTTTTAGTGAACCGAAAATCATCTAAATGAGTTCATAGACCAAAAATAATTTAAAGGATTTCTCAAACCAAAGAGTTATGTGATATGAAAACCTCATAACAATATTATTTCATGAGAGGAACATCATTTTCTAGAGAGGGTGGTGTTTTAAAGGGTGTTGCAAAGGAATAAATGCGCTATGTGAACAACAAAATGAGTACAGTATGTGGTGACAACTAATCCCCAAAGGAATTAATGGTAATTATGATAAAAAGGTTTTCTAGGATTTATTTTCCTATATAAAAGACCCTAATAACATCATTGGGTAAAGATAATTTAATTATATAAGATCATTATTGGAAGAATTTGGATAAAGTACAAAGTGGTTCATGAAGGAGAAATTCCGCAAAGGAGATGGTTTGTGAAGACATTTCACAGAAGGGGTTTGTAGGGAATTGTAGCTCACAAAGGAAAAGGGGGTTGTGAAGTGTCATATTTTCATTAAGTAAATGAATTATGTAAGGTGAAGGTAGTATGGAAATCAAATGTGTTCTATGAATCACTCACACTACACAGTACAACTAATTTCATAAAGGGATTAAGGCTTTTCATAAAGGATTATAAACAGTTTGCAAAAGGTCTCTCCACAAGGAAAACTCCATGTGGTGAAGTTTACTTCATATATAGGGTGAAAACGGATCTTTATAGCACACTAATGTGTGAATATTTTCTGAGTTTTTTTAGAACAAAAAAAGATTTATCTGAAGGATCAGTGAGAACACTTCAGTTGAGAGAGTAGTGAGATTTCATATTGTGATTGGTTGCAAACTAGGAGGGATAATCATTCCACTCTGAACCTTGTATTGGTAGTGATCTTTAGTTTATTTGATACATAGGAACATTACCTCTGTATACTCCTTGTAAGTAACCCAGTGAAGGTGAACTGAGTAAAATTATTATGTCTTGTGCATGTTTTAATTATTATATTATTCTCTGTTACACGAAGGAGAGAGAAGAGTGTTTTTTTTACGATGAAAAAAGATCAAAAAAGACAATTGTTTTAATCTTCCATACCCTAATTCACATCCCCTCGGGGTATTTAACCTAGTTGGGATAACAAAAAACTACCATGAAAACCTTCTCTCTTTAATTATTTCCTAAATTGAGAAATATCCTTTTTAGGTAACTTATCCATTCCCTAGCTACAAGTGGATTTTTAGACCCATTAAATGATGGAGGTTTCTGATGCATGAAGCATTTTAGCATTGTCACGCCATGTTATAGATAAAAAATTTACTCTATACGGGTAAGGTTTTTTCTTATAAACTAAGTCATCCACCACAATATAGTTATAATTTTCTTAGCTCCAACTATATCCCTAACTCTAGCTTTATTATCTTTACTAGGAGGGAGATCCCTATATAGATTACATGCATTGATATGGTTTTCATTCCTTCCACTAGGCACCATTTCAAAATAATTAAATACACTATATTAGATCATAAAATTATGAATAATAATGTATGATTTCAAGACTAGTGAAACACTTAACATAAATTGAAAATTTATGTATAATTAATATCAGAATCACATTCTCAAGGTTATTCATAGGGTTATATTCCCTAATCAATGTTTTTCTAAATCTAGTTCCCAAGGTTTATACTAAAATTTCTCTAATACCAACTATAAATACCTCAACCCTATTATCCTAGGGTCCATGGTCACTTTATTACATTGGTACTAGATACAAGCATTCACATCCCAAAGTATTGAATAGTTTATTAGTATTGGAAAACTAGATACAAACTTGAATATCGCATTAAATTTGAAAACATAAAACACAACATAGTATTTTATTTGAGAACACAAGTATTGCCTTTAGAATATGAAAACATATCAATCATAATACACTTCCTGGAATCTTTGATAAGGGAAACATAATAAAGGGGTGAGATCAAATACTCAGTAAGGGTATGCATACAATGGAAGCTAACTCAAAGTAAATAAAACATGAATAATATGGTCGAGGTAAAAAATAATCAAATATTCCATATAACCATTACTGTAAAGACCCGTAAATTTCAAAGAAATTTTTTTCTTAATTTTCTTTGGAATTTTACAAGAATGCAGTTTCTGACAGCACGTGATTCCGAGGCCCGGTGTGCCCAGAATCATTTTCCGAAGTTTGGCTTGGGTATGTTCAGTGAACGAACGAGCGGGTTTTTCTAACTCTTGAACCAGTGCTCGGAATCGAATTCCGAGGGCACCGATGGAATTGCAGCGCTAGTACTTGCTTAGAAACGCCTCTTCCGGAGTTTCATTTTCTCAGGTGTGGTTTTTAATTTTTGGGGTTAAGTGAAGAAAATAAAATAAAGTGGTGCGACAACTTTATTTTATTTCACTTAAAGCCACTTAAAGCCAGTTAAAACTACTTAAGCTAAGTTGAAGCGGATAGGGTGGAACCCAAAATATCCTACCCTCTTGGTAGGATATTTGTGAGTTGGGGCCCGCACGAGCCCCACCATTTCTTTTCCTCTAAGTAATGCACCAACGAAAACTCCTCTTTAATGAAAGTCAACTGGTGCGTTTTCTAAACTCTCAACGCTCCTATTAATTGGACAGTTAAGACGTTGCCATTAATTCACCAAATTAATGGTTCGTTTCTTAACTTGTTTTCTTTTCAAATTGTTGGCATGTAATAAAATATGACCAACATACTTTCTTCTTGGGTGGAAATTGTTGAGAGGATTTGGAGAAACTGTATCTTCATCCTCCTTCGTGAAGAATGCGAAGAACGCGAAGAACGCGAAGAACGCCGGCCTTCGACGAAAGGTGACGAAGAACGCCGAACCCTCAGAGATCGATGACACGACGCCGTGTACCGCGACGCCGACGATTCTCCTCCCCCGACGTTCTTCTGCGACGATCCTTCCTCGCGACAAATCTTCGATCAACTGCTTGAGGTAGGAGATTACGGATCTTTTAATTTTTCCTTTGTGGATTTTATCCTTAACATGGATTTAATTCATGAAATTAAATCTGTGTGTTTTCTTTAACCCTCGGAGATTGTCGACGCGACGCCATATACCGTGACGACACGACGCCCTTCTGTGGCACAACGATCCTCTTCTTCCGCGATGGTCAATTCCGCGAAGAACTCTCGTCCGACGACAACTACGAGGTAGGGGTTTTATTTGAGAATAATATTTATTCCCATGGTTGTTTCCTTCTAAAACAAGAACCCGGATCAAAGTTCAATTTTAATTTATTAAAATTGTGCCTTGTTATGTTTTCATGTGTTGATTATTATTCCCAATTGTTATCACCTAACGCGGAGGGTGCAGGCCAAACAAACACGGCCCGACAACCCTCCGTAGTTTTTCGTTGATGCATGGGTTAACGGCGTTTACGAAATGGGATCGAAATGACGATTGGAGGCTTTCACAGCAGAGTTAGGATCCCAGGAGAGCCGTAGGCGCAAACCGTAGGCAAAAAGGACCACCGGAGCGCATCCGGTGGTCTGCGGAAGTTCTAGCCGGCGCGCCACGGCGGCGCCGGCGGCCGGCAGCGGCCGGACGCCAGGAAGCGGCGGCGCCTGGCGCGCCCCAGGGAAGACCTGCCGTGGTTGAAGCCGCGGCAGCGAGAGCCAGTCCCGCGGCCGCGTGGGACCGCGGGGAAGGGACGCGGCCTTGCACCGCGTCCGGTGACACGGAGCGGCACTCGCGCGGGGGCCGCGGCTCCTTTGGCGCGGCCGCTCGGCCGATGCCGAGCCGCCCAGACCGGCCATCCGGGTCGCGCCCAGGCCGGGCCGGGCTGGGTCGCGCCGGCCGGGCCGGGTCATTCCCAGCCGGGTCGGACTCGGACCCGGGTCGGGTTGGCCCGGTTCGGGCCGACCCATGGGGGGTTGGGCCGGGTCGGTCCGGGCCCAGACCCCACCATTTTCGGACCTTTTCAGTATTTTGCCCGTATCTTGAGATACGTGCATCCGATCGATACGCCGTCAGAGGCGATGAGATCCTTGGATCGATACGGTCGTTTCAGTATATTACACTAAAGGTTTCAGAATACTTTGGGTTCGGACGGGTTAGTTCGTACACGAAACCAACCGGGCCCTCGGAGCGGAAACGCTTATAACTTGAGCTCCAGACGTCCGATTGATGTACCGTCGACTTTGATGGATTCCTCTTAGTGAGAAGGATATTTTGGATTACTCCGCCTGAGGTTTGGATGCAGTTGGAGTATGGTCGGGTTGGTTTTTCGTTAAAAACCAACCGGGCCCCTGGGACGAAAAAGCCAATAACTCTCAGACCGGGCGTCCGATTGACGCGTCGTCTGCGACGTTGAGTTCCTGTTGACGATACACAACTTTTGGATACATCAACTCTAGACTATGTGTCATTTGATGTATCAGCCTCTCGGATCGTGGAGCGGACCCTCCCGAACGAGCTTGTTGTGTGCGGGAACCCTAGTGCTGCCTGCGACTGCGACGACGACGACGACTGTGCAGAGATCCTCAGTGGATTCGACGACGACTACAGCACTCAGCGATCCTTTGTGGATCAGTGCTACCGATCCTGTGTGGGTCCAATCCTGTGTGGGTCAGCGCTCAGCGGTCCTGTGTGGGCCAGCGCCTACAGATCCTGTGTGGGTCCGATCCTGTGTGGGTCTTTGCAGGGGTTAGTTACCTATCGATCCTGTGTGGGTCAGATCCTTTGTGGGTCATTGCGGGGGTTAGTTACCTATCGATCCTTTGTGGGTCAGATCCTTTGTGGGTTATTACGGGGGTTATTACCTATCGATCCTTTGTTGGTCCGATGGCTTAGATGAATCAGTGGCAATATCTGGTCATCTTTATCGTCATATGAAGAAGTATACCTGTGTGAGCTGAATCCTATTTTTCTTTCCTATGTGGATTGTGTTGTGCTATCCTGTGTGGATTTACGTTTTGCTTTCCTATGTAGATTGTGTTGTTCTATCCTGTGTGGATTTACGTTTTTCTTTCCTGTGTGGACTGGGTTGTACTTGGGTTCGGATGTTGGATTCGAACGAGAATTGATGACCTAGGTATATGTATGGGCATATACCTAAGTGGTGTCGGATGTTACTTTGTGATTGTATCTTTCCTTTGTGGATTATCCTTTGTGGATTATGGGAGATCTTAGGGGGTCTCAGGGTCCCTACTGAGTAGCTTATACTCACCCCTGCATGGGTTATGCCCGCACTACGTTGTGTTGGTTGCAGACGACAGACAATGCTGATCATGGTTGAGGCTTGCGGAGCAGGACGGTACCTGGAGGTGGACCACTGGGCGGGACGTACTCGGAGCGATCGGCTGAACCCGAGGAGAAGTGGAGGCTATCTGTACCCACCCTTGAGGTGGGATTTCCAGTGGACAGCTCGGCATTGCGGCTTTACTTTTTAGTTGCTGTTTTCCCTTCTAGTTGTACTTTACTTTCAGTTTGGGTTTGTATACTGGCCCACTTACTTTTCCACACTTACTGTTGTACCAGCTTTTACTTAGTGTTTACTTCTACTGCTTTCTTGCTCTGTGGTGTTTGTTTACTTTAAAAAGGTAATGCCTTCCCTTTTTACCGGGATTTACGCCTTGGTGCTAGTCGCCATCCCCTGGCCTATGGAAGGCGGGCTTGGGGTAGTCACGGCGCGGGCCCCGAGGACGGGTCGTGACAAATTGGTATCAGAGGAGTTCGGTTCTACCGTAGAACTTGGACTCTGATCTTTTTCTATGTGAAGCAATAATGTTAAGCGTATTGGGTGTGGTTATCACTTCAGGGATTCCAGTGTTGGTGCGGCGGTCGATGTATCCATACACCAGGACCCTGGCTTCTGATTTCCGACTTAATTTACGAAAACATTGATTACATGTGTGTTTTAAGTTTTCTTTGGGATTACTTTGTGTCAGCTCACCAGGTATACTGTACTGACCGTGGCGCACCTGTTTCCTTTTCAGGATGGCCCCACGATGGCAGCCAGCTAGGGTTCTGAGAGTTGAGCGTGACGACAGGCCGTCGAGCGACGAGGCCTCGGTACAGGGACCTTTGACAGCTGAGGCATCGGCGGTACCTCTACCCGCCAAGCCACCGATGCTTCCAGCCCCAGCCGCTGATGATGCACGTCGCCTTAGTGCACTGCATGAGTTCCAGCGCCAGCGACCGCCCATGTTCCGTGGGGAGACGGACCCCCAAGCAGCCGAGGACTGGCTGGAGGCAGTGGTTTGAGTTTTCCGGTTAGTGAGGACACCAGCAGACCTTATGGTGATCCTCGTAGTGAGCCTACTACACGCGGCAGTGGGCCGATGGTGGAACTTGATGCTCCATGTGCACGATGAGGCATCTCTTCTCTGGATAGACTTTGAGATCCTCTTCCACTCAGAGTTCGTCCCAGCCACCCTCTGTGCAGTGTGCATCCAGGAGCTTCTTCAGCTACGGCAGGGCAGTTTGACGGTCGCCCAGTACTCGGCGAGATTTACCGATCTCTCGCGCTACTCGACAGACATGGTACGAGACCCATTCTTCTGGGCCCAGACCTTTGAGTATGGATTGATACATGAGATTAGGGTATCGCTGATCTCCCTCATCATTCTGACTCAGACAGGAGTACTTGAGTGATCCCTTTTGATTTAGAGCTTTCTTGCTGAGCCTTCATCAGCAGCGAGACCTACCGCGGGGCGAAACGTAGCAGAGTCTTCTGCGGCAGGCAGTCGACGGATGACTCATGGGTCTAGGTAGACCAGACCCTCACGCAGACGACCTCAGGACACTGGATCAGCAGTGCGGGGCACACAGCACAGAGCCAGTCTTTCGAGAGGCAGGCAGTGCTAAACATGCGGCGGGCAGGGTCACATGGCTCATGACTGCCCGACCCACCGTGCCTAGGAGCAGCATACAGTTGAGGGGCCACCCAGGCAGAGGCATAGGGTCGACCGTGGCGGTCCGCAGGGAGCAGGAGGATGAGGCAGAGGAGCTGGCCGAGCATCAGGTGGTGGGTAACGGTTTGAGGCTCTACCATCACCACCACCAGGAGGTCCACCCTGACCACAGGGAGCTGGCGGGAAGAGACAGGCACATCTCCAGGCAGCGAAGGCCTATGACCACGGCGCGCCCGAGATGATTCGATGTACTTTCTGTGTCTATTCCACCCTTGCTGCAGTTCTTATAGACACAGGAGCGAGTCACTCTTTCATAGCCGCTGCCCTTGTTCGGAGCTCGGAGATTCCGACAGAGCCGTTGCCTCGATCCTTACGGCTAGAGACTCCTACGGGAGCAGACTCGACGATTACGCACTGGTGCTGGTAGTGTGAGATTACTCTAGGAGGTGAGAGCTTCAGATGGGATCTTTTTTTAGCAACATCGAGGCCTTACGACGTCATCTTGGGCATGGATTGGTTATCTACCGTCCATGCTCAGATCGACTGTATTAGGCGCAAGGTGCGATGTGTACGCACCGACGGGAGCAGGTTCACCTTCACCGGTGAGAAGAGAGCCTTCGCAGCACAGGATAGACTTCCGCAGAGGAGAGGACGGCCCATCACTCATCAGTTGGCTAGCCTCATCCTAGGAGCAGTTGACGTGCGGAGTCCTAGTTTTGCTGTAGTGGTGGATCAGTATGCAGACGTCTTTCCCGACGACGTTCCAGGGCTACCTCCTCGCAGAGAGGTAGACTTTTATATTGACTTGTACCCCATGACAGCCTCGATATCGACTCCAGCATATCGGATGGCCCCCGCTGAGCTTCGAGAGCTACGGGTACAGTTGGAGGACTTGCAGAGCAAGGGATTCATCTGACCCAGTGTTTCACCCTGGGCTTCCCCGATATTGTTCACCAAGAAGGTGGATGGGAGCTTACGACTTTGTGTCTACTATCGTCGCCTGAACCAGGTGACAGTGAGGAACAAGTATCCGCTACCGAGGATTGATGACCTCTTCGATCAGCTCAAGGGAGCACGGTGGTTCTCGAAGATAGACCTCAGGTCAGGCTATCATCAGCTCAGAGTTCGGGATGAGGACGTGCAGAAGATGAACTTCAGATGTCGGTATGGCCACTATGAGTTCTTGGTTATTCCATTCGGCATAACCAATGATCCGGAAGTGTTCATGGGCCTTATGAACAGGATATTTCAGCCATACCTCGATCAATTTGTCGTGGTCTTCATCGACGACATTTTGATATACTCGACGACTGAAGAGGAGCACGCCTACCACTTGCGAGTTGTACTGGATACACTCCGAGAGCACCAGCTTTATGGAAAGCTCTTGAAGTTCCAGTTCTGGATACGCGAGGTCCACTTCTTGGGGCACGTCATCTCTGAGGCGGGAGTTGCGGTGGATCCTGTGAAGATCGAGGAAGTGCTAGCTTGGGAGCCACCCAGGAGCGTGACGGAGGTGCGGAGCTTCTTGGGACTAGCTGGATACTATTTGGAGATTTGTTCCAGACTTCTCCAGAGTTGCGGAACCACTCTCAGCTCTTACGAAGAAGGGGAAACCCTTTGTGTGGTCAGACAGATGTCAGCAGAGCTTCCAGGAGTTGAGACAGAGATTGACCAGCGCCCCTATCTTGAGGTTGCCTGAGGAGGGAGTAGGGTACGTAGTCTACTGCGATGCATCAGGGACCGGACTCAGATGTGTCCTGATGCAGGAGCGGGCCGTGATCGCCTATGGATCACGTCAGTTGAGGCCGCATGAGCAGAACTACGCTACCCATGACCTGGAGTTAGCAGCAGTGGTCTTCGCTCTGAAGACATGGAGACACTATCTGATGGGCGAGCACTTTACAGTCTTTTCTGACCATCAGATTCTCAGGTACATCTTCTCTCAGAAGGAACTGAACCTGAGACAGCGGCAATGGCTCGAGTTCCTCCAGGACTATGACTTTGAGATAGTCTATACTCCTGGGAAGGGGAACATGGTAGCCGATGCTCTCAGCAGAAGGACGGTCATTCAGCTACTTGAGGAGGCGACAGAGCTGCTAGCCGCTTTGCAGATATCCTTCGTGGATAGAGATGGAGCAGCCTTCATTTAGTCTCTCACAGTCACCCCTCCACTACTGCAGTGGGTCAGAGGGGCACAGTGTGGGGACGCTGACTGTGAGACACAGCGTGCATAGATATCCTCAGGTCAGGCACCTGATGGTTTCTCCTTTGGAGCAGATCACGACGTCCTTTCAGAGGACGTACCTTGGTACCAGTTTCTTTACGAGAGGAGGTGCTGAGAGATTTTCACACTTCTCCTTTGGCGGTACATCCTGGAGTGGAGAAGATGTACCAGGATCTCAGACGACAGCACTGGTGGCCGGGCATGAATAAGGTTGTGGCAGAGCTCGTTTCTCGATGCCTCATCTGCCAACAGGTGAAGGCAGAGCACCAGGTACCAGCAGGCTTGGTACAACCCTTGGAGGTCCCAGAGTGGAAGTGGGACGGGATATCTATGGACTTCGTGACTGGAATTCCATGCACTTCTAGAGGTCACGACTCCATTTGGGTGATTGTCGACCGACTCACCAAGTCGGCTCACTTCTTACCCATCAGAGAGCAGCGCTCAGTGGAGAGCATGGGACGTCTCTACGTTCAGGAGATTGTACGGATTCACGGTGTGCCATCATCTATCGTCTCCGATTGAGATGCTCGCTTTACTTCCCGGCTTTGGAAGGGGTTGCAGGAGGTGTTCAGGACGCAGCTACGTCTGAGCACCGCCTTTCACCCTCAGATGGATGGTCAGAAGGAGAGGACCATTCAGACTCTCAAGGACATGCTCCGCGCATGTGTCCTCGACTTTGGTCGCAGCTGGGAGGACCACCTACCCTTGGTGGAGTTTGCGTACAACAACAACTACCATTCCACCATCTAGATGGCACCATACGAGGCGTTGTACGGCCGACCTTGCAGATCTCCTTTGTGCTGGACAGACCCTGGGGAGTCAGCACTTGTAGGACCAGAGATGGTCCAGGACACGATAGAGAAGGTCCAGGTCATCTAGGAGCGGATGAGGATAGCTCAGAGCCGACAGAAGTCTTATGCTGACAGGAGGCGGAGGCCACTAGAGTTTGAGGATGGTGACCACGTCTTCTTGCGTGTCTCACCTCAACGTGGATTACAGAGATTTGGACAAGGTGGCAAGTTGTCTCCACGATTCATCGGACCATTCCAGGTCCTCATCAGGATTGGCGAGGTAGCCTATCGCCTGGCTCTACCACCTCAGTTTCACCGGGTGCACGACGTCTTCCACGTATCTCATCTGAGGAGATACGTGCACGACCCGACGCATATCATTGACCATGGGGACCTAGACATTGATGATGGGGCGACTTTTGCAGAGGTCCCGGTGGAGATCAAGGATCGACAGGAGCGGGTCCTATGTGGACGGTCGATTCCTCTAGTGCGCATCAGATGGCAGCACGAGAACCTCCAGGAGAGCACTTGGGAGCGGGAGGCTCAGATTCATGCTCAGTACCCGCATTTTTTTCCCTAGTTTATGATGTATATTTATGGGGACGTAAATCCCTGAGGTGGGAGTGATGTAAAGACCTGTAAATTTCAAGGAAATTTTTTTCTTAATTTTCTTTGGAATTTTAAAAGAACGCATTTTGTGACGGCACGTGATTCCGAGGCCCGGTGTGCCCGGAATCATTTTCTGAAGTTTGGATTGGGTACGTTCAGTGAACGAACGAGCGAGTTTTTCTAACTTTTGAACCGGTGCTCGGAATCGAATTCCGAGGGCACCGATGGAATCGCAACGCCGGTACTTGATTAGAAACGCCTCTTCCGAAGTTGCGTTTGATCGAGTGTGGTTTTTAAATTTTGGGTTTAAGTGAAGAAAATAAAATAAAGTGGTGCGACAACATTATTTTATTTCACTTAAAGCCACTTAAAGCCACTTAAAGCTACTTAAGCTAAGTTGAAGCGGATAGGGTGGAACCCAAAATATCCTACCCTCTTGGTAGGATATTTTTGAGGTGGGGCCCGCACGAGCCCCATCGTTTCTTTTCCTCTAAGTAACGCACCCGCGAAAACTCCTCTTTAATAAAAGTCAATTGGTGCGTTTTATAAACTCTTAATGCTCCTATTAATTGGACAGTTAAGACGTTACCATTAATTCACCGAATTAATGGTTCATTTCATAACTTTTTTTTTCAAATTGTTGGCATGTAATAAAATAAGACCAACATACTTTCCTCTTGGGTGCGAATTGTTGAGAGGATTTGGAGAAACTATATCTTCATCCTCCTTCACGAAGAACGCGAAGAATGCGAAGAATGCGAAGAACGCCGGCCTTTGACGAAATGTGATGAAGAATTCCAAACCCTCGGAGATTGACGATGCGACGCCATGTACCGCGACGCCGACGATTCTCCTCCCCCGACATTCTTCTACAACGATCCTTCCCCGCGACAAATCTTCGATCGACTGCTTGAGGTAGGAGATTACGGATCTTTTAATTTTTCCTTTGTGGATTTTATCCTTAACATGGAATTAATTTGTGAAATTAAATCTGTGTGTTTTCTTTAACCCTCGGAGATCGTCGACGTGACGCCGTATACTGTGACGACACGATGCCCTTCCGCGACGCGACAATCCTCTTCTTCCGTGATGGTCAATTCTGCGAAGAACTCTCGTCCGACAACAACTACGAGGTAGGGGTTTTATTTGAGAATAATATTTATTCCCATGTTTGTTTCCTTCTAAAACAAGAACCTGGATCAAAGTTCAATTTTAATTTATTAAAATTGTGCCTTGTAATGTTTTCATGTGTTGATTATTATTCCCAATTGTTATCACCTAACGCGGAGGATGCGAGCCAAACAAACACGGCCCGACAACCCTCCGCAGTTTTCCGTTGATGCGTGGGTTAACTGCATTTAGTAAATGGGATCGGAATGGTGATTGGAGGCCTTCGCAGCAAAGTTCGGATCCCGAGAGAGTCGTAGGCGCAAACTGCAGGCAAAACGGATCATCGGAGCGCATCTGGTGGTCCGTGGAAGTTTTCGCTGGCGCGCCCCACCGGCACGACGGCGCCCGGCGCGCCGCCGGGAAGACCCGTCGCGGCTTCAGCCGCGGCGGTGAGAGCCGGTCCCGCGGCCGCGCGGGACCGCGGGGAAGGGACGCGGCCTTGCGCCGCGTCCGGTGACACAAAGCGGCCTCCGCGCGGGGGCCGCGACTCCTTTGGCACGGCCGCTCGGCCGGTGCCGAGCCGCCCAGACCGGCCAGCCGGGTCGCGCCCAGGCCGGGTCACGCCGGCTGGGCCAGGTCGCACCCATCAGGGTTGGACCCGGACCTGGGTCGGGTCAACCCAGTTCGGGCCAACCCAGGGGGGTTGGGCCGGGTCGGTCCGGGCCCAGACCCCCCCCCCCCCCGTTTTCGGACCTTTTCGGTCTTTTGCCCGTATCTTGAGCTACGGGCCTCCGATCGACGCACTATTAGCGGAGATGTGATCCTTGCATCGAGACGGTCGTTTTGGTATATTACACTAAAGGTTTCGGAATACTTTGGGTTTGGCCGGGTTGGTTCGTACACGAAACCAACCGGGCCCTCGGAGCGAAAACGCTTATAACTTGAGCTCCGGATGTCCGATTGACGTGCCGTCGACTTTGATGGATTCCTCTTAGTGAGAAGGATCTTTTGGATTACTCCGCCCAAGGTTTGGATTCAAGTGGAGTACGTTCGGGTTGGTTTTTCCTTAAAAACCAACCGGGCCCCTGGGACGAAAAAGCCAATAACTCTCGGACCGGGCGTCTGATTGACGCGCCGTCTGCGACGTTGATTTCCTGTTGACGATATGGAACTTTTGGATACATCAACTCTGGACTATGTGTCAGTTGATGTATCAGCCTCTCGGCTCGTGGAGCGGACCCTCTCGAACGAGCTTGCTGTGTGCGGGAACCCTAGTGCTGGCTGCGACTGCGACGACGACGATGACTGTGCAGAGATCCTCAGTGGATTCGATGACGACTACAGCACTCAGCGATCCTTTGTGGATTAGTGCTACCGATCCTGTGTGGGTCCGATCCTGTGTGGGTCTTTGCGGGTGTTAGTTACCTATCGATCTTGTGTGGGTCAGATCCTTTGTGGGTCATTGCGGGGGTTAGTTACCTATCGATCCTTTGTGGGTCAGATCCTTTGTGGGTCATTGCGGGGGCTAGTACCTATCGATCCTTTGTGGGTCCGACGGCTTAGATGAATCAGTGGAAATATCTGGTCATCTTTATCGTCATATGAAGAAGTATACCTGTGTGAGCTGAATCCTGTTTTGCTTTCCTATGTGGATTGTGTTGTGCTATCCTGTGTGGATTTACGTTTTGCTTTCCTATGTGGATTGTGTTGTGCTATCCTGTGTGGATTTACGTTTTTCTTTCCTGTGTGGACTGGGTTGTACTTGGGTTCTGATGTTGGAGCCGAACGAGAATTGATGACTTAGGTATATGTATGGGCATATACCTAAGCGGTGTCGGATGTTACTTCATGATTGTATCTTTCCTTTATGGATTATCCTTTGTGGATTCTGGGAGACCTTCGGGGGTCTCGGGGTCCCTACTGAGTAGCTTATACTCACCCCTGCACAGGCTATGCCCGCACTACGTTGTGTTGGTTGTAGACGACGGACATCGCTGATCGTGGTTGAGGCTTGCGGAGCAGGACGGTACCTGGAGGTGGACCACTAGGCGGGACGTACTCGGAGCGGTCGGCTGGACTCGAGGAGCAGTGGAGGCTATCTGTACCCACCCTTCAAGTGGGATTTCCAGTGGACAGCTCGGTGTTGCGGCTTTACTTTTCAGTTGCTGTTTTCCCTTCCAGTTGTACTTTACTTTCAGTTTGGGTTCGTATACTGACCCACTTACTTTTCCGCACTTACTGTTGTACCAGCTTTTACTTAGTGTTTACTTCTACTGCTTGCTTGCTCTGTGGTGTTTGTTTACTTTACAAAGGCAATGCCTTCCCTTTTTACCGGGATTTACGCCTTGGTGCTAGTCGCCATCCCCTGGCCTATGGAAGGCAGGCTTGGGGTAGTCACGACGCGGGCCCTGAGGACGGGTTGTGACAAATACCATAAAAGAGGGTTCTAAATCCATATATAACATAACTACATAAATTTTCACATGGATAATAATAACTAGTTTCATAATTTCAGGCATCATAATATTACTGTCAAGGCCTTATGCCAAGCCAACATACATAAAAAGGTAAGGAATATCCCAAATACCCAGACTAGTTTGTATTGTGAGACCTACCAATTCATAGAGGAACTATATTAGACCTCACCTATCACAAACTAAGTCTAATTCATTCATCATATGAAAGGGGCAAAACATAATCAACATAAACATTCATATTGAAAAACTAACATATGAAATGTTAATAATTTACCCAACCCATAAACCTAATCATAAGTCTTACAAAGTAATATGGTTATTGGTATCAAAAGATTACATCCCTATTAAATCATAATATTCACCAAATAATGTTGACATAAATGAATATACTTTAAAATTTTCACTTGAATGTTCCTTGAGGAAAATACTCTTCATTTTGAAAACACTAATTCAAAATCTAAATTTTACCAAATATTAAGAAAAAAATATATTTGAGAAGAACCTTTAAAAATTATAAAGGAAGATTAAAATATTTTTCCAGTCATGATGGTAGTAAATTCCTTTCATGTCGTTTATATAAAAATAAATATCCCTTTCACATTTTCAGTAAAAAAGTCAAAAAGTACCTCATTCAGAAAAGAGAAAATGATTCCATATATACAATTTTGTAAAAAGTAAAAAAGGGTACAAAAATTATTTAATAAATAATTATAGAAGATTAAAAATATTATTTTAAACAATTTAAATAAAATAATTACATGGAAGAAAAAGATTCCTGGCCAAGTAGAAAAATAAAGTTTGTTTTACTTAAAAACATTATTTCAGTATATTTAGTACATAAAGAGATTAAACTGAAAGAAAAACTTAAAATTTCAAAAAAATAAATATATGATAATAAATTATATTGGATTTAAGATATAAATTTTAAATAATTCCCCCATAGGATACTTAAACATAAACAATCTCAAATAAAGATGAGATTGTAAAATAAACGCTTACCTCAGACCCAACTTGTGTTATCAGTTATTTTAGCCTCCTGTATAATAAAAAAATTTAATTATACATATATTATAGAACCATACTCATATATATCATACCATATATTATTTATAACCTTTTATCTTTCATTTATTAACAATTATTTATTAAAATCACTATTATGGGTGATAACTACTTCATTTTTCATGTATATATTGGTTTGGTAGTTTTGGTCCATGTACTTTGATCATGGTTTCATCATCTATAGAATTTTAATAATTATATATATATTTATTTATTTATTTATTATAAAAATATTTATATTCATCCATAAAATTTATAAATATAAAAAATAGATTACACCGTTTTTGGAAACGGTAGGCCATGCATACACATGAACACTGTTTTCACTTTTCAACGAATGGAATGAAAAAAATTTAAATAAAACTTTACCTTTAAATATCAATTATTATATAATATATATCATATATTATCCTTAAATATATCATTATTACCATCCAAGTAAAATATAACTGAAAAAAATCACATCGCTTTATGGAGGTGGTAGCCCAGATGTACGCACAGACAACATTATCATTTTCTAATAGTTTGGAAGGTAAAAAGGTAGATATGATATTATAATTAAATAATAATAATTATTTCATAAATATCTTATATAAAATTTAAATCCATCATAATACCCTTCCATAAAATATGGCGATGAAAAATTAATTGTATCACTACGAGGAGAGGGTAAGTTGTGCATACGCATGAATGATACTTTCAATTTCCATTTGATGAGAAAGAGGGTGGATAATGGATAATTTATAATAATAATAACATATAAGTATATTTATTATAATTAATTCATTATTTTATGAATAATATAATATATTTAGAAGAAGTAAAAGAAGAATTAAAAATAAATTGGTAGGTTGAGGTGATTACCTCTTCTTTGAAATAACTCCTTTAGATCTTCTCTTAAGGGCCCTAGGATTGGTATTTTGGTAAGAAAAAAACCTATATAATGTGTATGGGTAAGTTTTTAATAAAATTTGATAGGGTTTGTTTTATATATAAGGCTTAATGTTGTGTGAATTAGAGAAAGTAGGGGTGCCCTTTTATAATCGAGGGGGGTGGCATTCTTGAAATTTCTTAAAATATTAAAATATAATAAAGTCCTTATCTAGAAAAAATGACTAAAAAAGGATAGTGATTAAAATATAAGATGGTATTAGGTTTATAATATCATAAAACAATAAAACTTGGATAGGTTTAAGTGGTATTTTAATCCTTATATTTTGGTTTAAATCCTTAGTTAACATATTTTAACCTTAACCGTGATAACATATTTTTTGCTCTTAAAGGGTTGTAATTTTATATATAAGGTGAAAATTGACCCATAAATGGAAAATGGATTAAATTTTAGACAATATATTATCTAAATTATCCTATTTTAATATTTTTATGATTTTTAAATAATTTAGTAAAATATTATTTTAATGAAATATCATTAATGTCAATTTTGACACTATTCATTTAATTTGACTTAAAAGATATAAATTAAAAGTTTGAATTAAAATATAATAATTTAACACAACACTAATATGTAATATTAATCTATAAAATTATTCGAACACTACAAACATTAAAATTATATTACTTGTAATATTTTTAAAATCATTTATTTTATTTTCTATTAATTGAAGAAATATTGTACCAACGTTGAATAAGAATTTAAGGTAATTATATAATTAAGAAAAATTATAAATAAATTTACATCATGAAAATATTTTCACTATGATAAAGATATATATTTATATTCATTCATAAAATGATTTTTTCCCTATGTGGACACATAAAATATATTTAAAAATAAGAGAGCGATATTTTGAATTTTTCTTTCCTTTAAATACTCTATAGGTCATTTTCAAGGACAAGTATACCTTAAAAAATTAAATTTAGAGTCTAAGGTGATAATTTTTAATTTAAATTCATCAAATTATAATTACTACAAAACATGGTGATCTTAACATTTTGTTTTAACCTAGTTTAACCCGATTTACCCTTTACCGAGATAATAAATTTTACTAAGGTTACTATTTATATTGAGAAAAAATAAAAGGGGTAGATTTACCAAATTTGAACCTCATAATTCAAAATATGGAATAAAATTTCCAATATTAAATTTATTTAAGTTGAAATAATCAATTTAAAATTAAAATACAAAACATAATAAAAAAGTTTTTTCAGAAAAAATACCTTTTATGTATAAAAATGTTTTTATACAAAATTCAATCATGAAATTGATTCCAATGAGCTTAATTATATTATTAATAATATAATATAATAGAATTAATTTTAATTTTAAATCATTTTAAAACAAAATGTAACTTTTTAATCCTTAAAACAAAAATATATTTTTCAATAAAAGTCGATATTTTTCGTTATTCACTAAAAAATCAACCTTTTCAAAAAAATATGAAAAATTCACCCTAAGATAATTTTGATATTTTGATTTCAAAAATTATATTATTTTTATAAAATAGAATTTATTGAATTTCTCAAAATTAATTATAATATTTTCTCACAAAAATGTAATAAAAACATTTTTGGAAAAAAATATTTCTAAAATATAAAATATCTTTATTGAAAATTGAGTACTTATTTATTAAGAATTAATCCATGAATTTTTATTGAGTAGTTACGTTATATATATTTAATAATTTAGTTAATAATATCCATACCAACCAATTCGATGGCTAGGCGATAACTGTTACATTAAATAATAATATTTTAATAGTATATAGTGGTTCGCTTAAACTTAGAGTTGTGTATCCAATATGCTATCGAACATAGTCTTCTTATAAAATATCTGGATATTAAGAAGTGTGTTCAGAATAATGTATTTATTTTCTTAACATCCCCTATCTTGAAAATTAAAAATTTATGAGCGTGGTATCACATGTGAGTTTTTTATGGATAACTTATACAACCTTGGTTATATCTCTCTTGTTTTATACACTAGGTTAGCCAAAATAGACTTAGAGTTGGTTAAATAAAGGTTCTTTGTTATGTATCATGTGATATCATCCCTTCCTTGAAAATAAGATAAGGTTATTTGAGAATATTTATGAGATGTAAAGACCCCCACTTATCCTTTACATTTGATTGTCAATAAGGGGTGAAATATTTGAGCACACATATTGAATTTTATAATGTGAATGGATATTGATAAAAAAGGGGGGAGATTGCTGAGACCAAGTGTTTTATTTGTTGTCAATGGGTGAATATGTGAAGTAATGATTCTTGGATAATTGTTATCGATTCATTTAATGCCATTGTATGTCATACTTGATTAATTCTATTTGAAATTATGATGATTGTTGTATTTTTATTTAATATCAAAGACTTGTTCCAATGATGACACATAGTTTTATAACTTGATGAAGAATAATAGGAATTAAAAAGTCTATACAATATAAATATTATTTCATGATGAGTTTTCCACACAATATAAATATTATTACATGAGGAATTGATTGAATTGCATGAAGAATATTTGATGGAAGTTGGAAAGTAGTGAGATTGATTTTGAGAAGGCCCTGGATTAATTTGAGTTATTTTGGATACCTAAATAAAGGTAAATTGGAATTTATATCACCTATGTAAAGGAAAGTCACTAATACTTGCAATTACATAAAGGTAAACCCAGCCTGCGTAAGGGTAAACTAAATTGATGTTGTGCTACATAAAGGTACAGATGCTTTCATAAGGGTAAATCCTCATCCAAATAAGGGTAAATTTAATTGATTATTTACTATGTAAGGGTAGTTGAAAGATGTGTAAAGGCATAGGGAAGCTCACAGAAGGGTAGTATTAAACCACATAAAGGTAATTGGGAATGCGTAAGGGTACAACTTAGGCTATTTAAGTGTACTACACTGTGTAAGGGTACATACATAAGGGTAAAAATCCTTTGGGTATTTCAAATGAGATGTAAAAAGATACAAAATTCCCACATAATAATAGGGTATTTAGTATGAGGAAATATAATACCTAACACCTTGAGGGTATTTATATTTTAAATCAAGGAAAATAAATATGTTATTCATAAACACATTTAAATATAGGATTCAAATGAGAAAATAATGAGTTTTTTTGGAAATGAATTAAATAATATATTATCACATGCATAATAATTGTTTTTTTGTGAATAAATGTGTGAAGAAAGTTATAAAAAAGTATTGATAAAAAAATACTTGTGAGAGAATTTCATACAACATTGTATCAAGTAGAAAGAAATATTTTGAAGCTAGGAGCCTTTGAAGAAGAAGCAACTTGTGTTCCTGAGTATTCAAATATTTATAGAATTAGATCATTTAAGATATGATAAGAGTTTCAAGGACAACATACCTATTGAACATAGCCAATGAAGACCTTGAAGAATTATACATGACCAAACCTGATCCCATAGGATCATAGAGGAAAAATATATTCTAGAAGGTTGAATATCATTCTAGTTGTGGATCATCTCTGAAGAAGTGAAAATTTATTCTAGTAGACTCTAGAAGTGGAAGACTCTAGTGGAATCTAGATAAGGAGAGGGAACAATGGATTCTGTATTGGTCTCTTATGTTTGTGGGAGATTTGTGATCTATATTAGAATCTATAGTGGGAGAATTATGGACTCAATATTTATGGGAATAGACTTTCCATGGATATAACCACCTATATATAATGAATAATCCATGTCTGGGGGTATAACCAACATATAAAGGAGTAGTCCTTTTGTACAAACCATGTAAATACCATGTATTTATTTATCTATTATTACAACTACACATGATGTGATATTGGGAGATAATTTTGAGTGGATTTAGAACCTTAAAATTTTTAAGTGGTTGAATTAAAAGGGAATTTACAAAATGAGTGTTCCACTAATTATCCCCCTATTAGTGGAACCTTACCGGTCCTTAGACTTTATAGTTCCGATTCACGGTGGGGGCCATGAGTAGTAAGAGGAGGGAACAATGTTGATATCCTTAATGTTCATGATACCTTACTACCTTGGTCATGATAGTGGAAATTTAGTGTGGAAGAAAATACAAGGTACCTAATTTTTTTTTTATTTTTTTATTATCTTACTACATTGGATGCATTACTTGGTGAGTGATCCTTGGTGAAGTTGAGGGCGATTATTTTACCTATTTAGGTGATTGATAGTTCTATTGTTTATTCATTCAAGCATTAGTTTATTCTCTACAAATTTTCATGAGAGGCCTTGGGTATTTTCCTATTGAGTATAAATGTTTTTATCACCCTACATATATATAATCTATTTTTCAGTTTCCTATTAGGGTTTTAAAGGATAAGATAGACATTAATATCTAGGGGTTTGGAGATACTATGGAGGTGCTGCCTTAGGATTTTCCTTGGTGCTGTTTCACTTTGGAGACTTTTATTTTATCACATGAAAATAATTATGGGATATTAGTAATTTTATATGCATGTTATGGTGTTGAGATGTATTTTTCATCTTAACTCTTGTCCTTAACTTATATTATGAGGGTAATATTGCCTCAGGGGTCACTCCCTTTCTTTATTTCCAACTCAAGAGGGGTTTTAGTGATGGGTGGTGGTGGTCATGATAGTTGACATTCACTCATGATATAAGAAAGATATATTGAATATGACATAATATTTTATGTCCTTTTGTGATCTAACATAAGGACCCTAATATTTTTGAACATGCTAAGAAAAGTGATGTTGACTCCATGAAAAAAACTAGGAGAGGTACATACATCATGTTTTTTTTTGTTCTTATGATTAGATGAGGTGATTTTGGGAAATTAAAATGAACTAAACTTAACGAATATTAATAAATTTCATGCTATCAGGCTTATGGTTTCCCATGTATTTCTAGGTATGGCTCCTAGATTTCATCTATATATGGTTTTGGGAGGAGAGGGTTATAATTATAATTCAGTAAATCGTCAAAGGATTGATTTAACTAAGGAGGATGAGATGCGGAAAAGACATTTCACACTTTCCAGTATCAAATGTTAGAGAAATATGAGGGGAGTGTCTCTGATTTGGAGGTGGTGCGCTGGCTGAAGGAGCTTGAGATCCCTTTCAGTTTGATTTAGGCCCAAGTTCATTATTGTGTTTTGTTGGAGATTAGTTATATATAAGGGGTGTTATGTTAGTGGTGAACACTGTATTGAGAGGGGTGAAAAGTGGTGGATGTTTCTTAGGATGATTTTCAGAAGTAGTTCCACTCAAAGTTCTTATTATCAATAACAATAGTGCTAAAGAGGTAAGAGTTTATCTCACTTAAGGGATTATGAGTATATGAGATATTAAAATTAATTTTAAGGACCTTATTCATTTCAATATTGACCTTTTTTAGATTAGGACACTACGGGAAAAATGGATAATAGCGATGGGTTATTTGCGACGAGAATTATTCCCATCGCAAATACCTTACGGAAAGGCTTATTTGCGACGGGAAACTATTCCCGTCGCAAATAAGATGTTATTTGTGATGGGTTTCTTTTACCCATCGCAAATGGTTTGGCGCAAAATGCGCGCCAAACCGCGCGAAATTTATTTGCGACGGGGTTCTAACCCCGTCGCAAATAACCGGAGGCGATTAAAGACTATTTGCGACGGGTTTTTTTTAACCGTCGCAAATGGTTTGGTGCAAAATGCGCGAGAAACCGCACGAAGTTTATTTGCGACGGGTTTAGAGCCCCATCGCAAATAACCGGCGGTGGTTAAAGAGTATTTGCGACGGGACTGCAGTCCCGTCGCAAATCTTTCGGCGGCAGGGGTTATTTGCGACGGGTCCCGTTGCAAATAACCGTTTTAATGCCGCCCATAATTAAATGCGGCGGGGTTATTTGCGACGGGACCCGTCACAAATATCTTTATTTGCGACAGGAATCCCATTGCAAATAAGCCCGACGCAATTAATCTAACCAATAAATACTGCCAACCGTTACAGTTTTTTTCACTCTGAACTTCTTACGACGATCAGTTGTAAATTTTTTTTTTCCGATTTCGAGGAGTCAGTTGGTGGTGTCCTACAACTACAGCGGCTCGACATTGACATCAAGTTTAAGGTTTTTATCTGAATTTTAATTTAATATTTATTTTATTTATTTTATTTATTTATTTTAAATTTTTATAATTTTTTTTTCTGATTCCTAATTAGAAATAATTATGAATAACTATTAATAATTAACAGTAATTAGAGACAATTAAACACTAATTAATTTAAAATAGTTAGTTGTAATTACAATTAATTAGCAGTAATTATGAAAAATTAAAATTAATTTGAATTAATTAATAATAATTAGAAATAATTAACATTAATTAGTAATAATTAATAATAATTACCAATAATTAACAATAATTACCAATAATTAGTAATAACTAGTAATAATTATCAATATTTACTAATATTTACCAATAATTATCAATATTTGTCAATATTTTTCAATAATTACCAATATTTACCAATAATTAGGAATAATTACCAATAATTAGGAATAATTACCAATAATTAGGAATAATTACCAATAATTAGGAATAATTAGCAATAATTAGGAATAATTACCAATAATTACCAATAATTACCAATAATTAGTAATAATTAACAATAATTACCAATAATTAGTAATAATTAACAATAATTAGTAATAATTAACAATAATTAGTAATAATTAGTAATAATTACCAATAATTGCCAATAGTTGTCAATATTACCAATAATTAGGAATATTTACCAATAATTAGGAATAATTACCAATAATTAGGAATAATTAGGAATAATTACCAATAATTAGGAATAATTACCAATAATTAGGAATAATTACCAATAATTAGGAATAATTACCAATAATTAGGAATAATTACCAATAATTAGGAATAATTACCAATAATTAAGAATAATTACCAATAATTAGGAATAATTACCAATAACTAACAATAATTACCAATAATTAACAATAATTACCAATAATTAACAATAATTACTAATAATTAACAATAATTACCAATAATTAGGAATAATTAGCAATAATTAGGAATAATTAGCAATAATTACTAATAATTACCAATAATTAGTAATAATTACCAATAATTACCAATAATTACCAATATTTACCAATATTTACCAATATTTACCAATATTTACCAATAATTAGGAATAATTACCAATAATTAGGAATAATTACCAATAATTAGGAATAATTACCAATAATTAGGAATAATAACATTATTACATTATTAGTATATTTTATTATTAATATTAAAATAATATAATTTTCTATATTATATACAATTCTCCTTTCATCTATGTGTTTTCTGTCTCCACATGTAATATTTGCATTCTTTTTCAAAATTATCAACCTACTCACCAATGGAGAGGTGAAAGTGAATGCAAATATTACATGTGGAGACAGAATGTTAAACACGCAGATGAAAGGAGAATTATATATAATATAGAAAATTATATTATTTTAATATTAATAATAAAATATACTAATAATGTAATAATGTTATTATTATATAATTAATATTTATGAAAAAATAATATTAGTATTATTAAAATAATAAAAAAATTTATATAATATTAAAATTATCAATATTTGTAATAGGTTTTGCTTTATTCTTAACATGTCAAATTCTTAAAGGGTCAATTTTTAGGTATATCCCAATAAAAAGTTTGCGTTAGTCGTGTCTGATGTAAAATCTATAATTATCCTTGCTTGAGTGTTTTTTCTAACAAATTATTCAAAACCTGTAATGGTTTTATATTTTATAGAAAAATATGGAACAACAAGGTCGTCAACAGTCATTATTAGATGACCGCATATGGATAAATCAACATAGAAATCCAAACGGTTCTGGTTTAAATCCAGTATATATAGAGGGTGTGGAGACTTTTTTATCATTTGCGGCATCAAATCCAGAATTTGTTTCAGAAGGCACAATAAAATTCCCTTGTAGAAAATGTGCATTGAGAACGTTTGACACGTTTGACAAAGTGGGGGAACATCTCTTGCGTTTTGGTTTTCAACCAGATTATGTTTTTTGGTATCAACACGGTGAACGCAGTTCCAGATTAGGTGATACCAACTTGATTCCGGATCCATCCCAGTTTCAAGATTTAGTACATGATGTTGCAGGTTCATTTGTTCAACATACAGAAACTCCGGCTGATATAAATTCAAATCCTGAGTTGGAACTGTCTGAATTTTATGAGTTGTTGAGGTCTGCTGAGGATGCATTATATCCTGGCTGCAAGATGAGCAAATTAGAAGCAGTTGCAAAATTTATGGCTATCAAATCAGATAACGAAATGTCAAACACCTGTTTTGACCAGATATTTTCTTTTCTTAAAACACTGTTACCCGAAGGAAATGTTTTGCCTGCAAATTAATATGAGAGTAAGAGGCTGGTTCGAAATTTGGGACTTACTTGTCAGAATATTCATGCATGTTCAAATGACTTCATTTTATATTCTGGGGAAAATGAGTCGTTGGATAGTTTTCCCACATGTGGGCAACCGAGATATAAAGAAGGGCAACATGGGAAGTCTCGTTTGATTCCTGTAAAACAGTTGAGATATTTTCCTCTTACATCCAGACTACAACGTTTATTCATGTCTAAGAATACAGCGACAATGATGTCATGGCATAAAGCGAATATTTCAACCGATAAAAGCTTGAATCATCCAGCCTATGGTGATTCATGGAAACATTTTGATAGAGTGCATCCATCCTTTTCTTTAGAAGCTAGAAATGTTCGACTGGGCCTTTCCACTGATGGTTTCTATCCGTTCGGATCTTATGGTAGTCAGTATTCATGTTGGCCTGTTTTTTTAACTCCGTACAATTTACCTCCATGGATGTTGATGAAGGAGCCCTATATCTTTTTGACTTTACTAATTCCAGGACATCCAAAGAAGAATATTGATTTTTATTTGAAACCATTGATTGATGGATTAAGTTTATTGTGGAGTACTGGTGTCAGTACATATGATGTTGCTATGAAACAGAATTTCATACTGAGAGCAGCATTGATGTGAACAATTAGTGACTTCTTGGCTTATGGGATGTTATATGGCTGGAGTACACATGGTCAGAAATCATGTCCTTACTGTATGGGAGAGAACAAAGCATTTATGCTCATTCATGGAAAGAAACCTTATTATTTTGACTGTAATCACAGATTTCTTCCAGCTGATCATCCTTTTCGCAGAAACAGATCTCATTTCAGAAAAGGAACAGTTGAAAGGGATGGACCTCCAAAAATGCTATCAGGTTTGGAGTTAAAATCAGTTGTATTTTCATTACCTCCCATCACTTTTGGTCCCACAATAAACTAGCAGAAAATTTCTGGTTTTGGGAAAGAACACAATTGGATTAAACGTAGCATATTTTGGGATCTTCTATATTGGTCTGATTTGTTGGTCCGCCACATATTGGATGTCATGTATATTGAGAAGAACTGTTTTGATAATTTGTTTCATACAGTTTTGGATACGCCAGGAAAGAGCAAAGACAATGTAAATGCACGTTTAGATCTTGCCCAAATTTGCAGGCGTCCAGAACTGGAACTGTTTGAGAATGTCAGAACAGAAAAGTTACTAAAACCAAAAGCATCTTATACACTGTCTAAAGAAAACCGTTTATTATTTTGTCAGTGGATTGCAGATTTGAGACTTCCAGATGGCTGTGCTTCCAATTTGCGTAGATGTGTAAAGAATGGTCATATTACTGGATTAAAAATTCATGATTGTCATGTTATATTGGAAAGACTTTTACCCATTGGATTAAGAGTTCTGTTGAATTCTGTGATTTGGGATTCCATAACAGACATGTCATATTTTTTTCAGGACATTTGTGTGGCTATAGCAGATTATGATTCTCTATGCAAACTTGAAGAAGATGTTGTTGTAATTATATGTAAACTGGAAAAAATATTTCCGTCGTATTTCTTCGACTCAATGGAACATTTGATATTACATTTGCCATATGAAGCCAAATTTGGAGGTCCAGTACAGTTTCGATGGATGTACCCATTCAAAATATGCATGTAAAAATTGAAAAGAAAAGTACGTAACAAAGCATCTGTTGAAGGATCTATTACAGAAGCTTATTTACAAGAGGAAATATCTTTTTTCTACTCCCATTATTTTGAATCTGAGTATCCTTCAAAACACAACCGAATGGGACGGAACGAGAAGAATATTGATGAAATTGACAATCAATTATCTGTTTTCAACTAGCCAGAGCTTGGTTTTGGTGGAGTTAATGAACGCTGGCTTTCGGATGATGAACATCACAGAGCTCATACGTATGTTCTGCTCAACTGTGATGAGATGACATCAGTTGTACTGTAAGTGTTTATATCACTTATTACATCATTTATGTTACAGTAAATAACTTTGTTTTTTATAGGTTGTATGATAATCATATTAAGAAACAAATTCCACAAATTACAGCAGTTGCTCTCGAAGAACGCTGACAGAAAAATTTCTCTCATTGGTTTCAAAAACTGGTAACATAAATTCTTTATCTTTTAGAAAATCATTCAATGTATAGTTTACTATATTTATAATTATTTCACAAATCTTTAGGTGTCTCGATATGATGATAAAATTGACAAACGGTTGTGTATATTGAGTAACCCACCTTCCAAACTTGTTAAAACTTATAATGCATATGTGGTGAATGGATTTTGATTTCATACACATGCATATGGGAAATCAAAAAAAACAATGAACAATGGATTTTGCTTGAGAGGATCTCATCATCGAGAAAATGAAGTTGAATTTTATGGCATGCTTGACGAAATCATTGAACTCTGTTATCTTGGAAAACATTACATAACCATGTTCAAATGTCGGTGGTTGGATACAGAGAGAGGCTTGCGTGTTCATCCGACTCATGGAATCATCGATATTAAATGTAAAAGTGTTCTTGCAGTAAATGAACCATTATTATTGGCTCAACAGGCACATCAAGTTTATTATGCAAAGTACTGTGCTACGTCAAAAGACTTGACTGATTGGTGGAGTATAATAAAAATCAAAATTCAAGACAATCAGTTTAGTCAAAGTGAATGTGCTTTCACTGATGTGCAAGGAATTGAAGTTTTTCAAGAGATTACTCAAAATCAATCTTTTTTACAAAGAGACATGAGTATCGATGACGACACCCCACATTTAAGAGTTGGTGATGACGATGATGTTAATGATGTCACATATGAATTTGAAATGGTAAGAGATGAAGCAACTGGAACTCGAATGGATATCGATGATGTTGAGGAGGAATATGAAGATGACATTGACATATATGAAGATGATGATGAAGATGAACACTAATAGAATTCCATGGTAGTTATATATAATCATAACTAATATATATGTTTATATAATAGTAATTATCAATTATTTGCTAACAACATTAACATTTTCTATTTCAGATGGACGACGACGCATTTCATGAGTTGGCGGATGCTGACCTATCTTTCGATGCAGATGAGTTGCTGGCAGATGACCCTCAGCCTGCAGGCACTTCAGGGAGTACGCGGAGGGGGCGCGGTCTTGCACGATTGATGATTCCTGACCCCGTCCCCAAGCAACATCCACGTCTTGGGTTTGATCCACGCACACAGAGGTGTGATAACCTGTGTGATAACCTGTGTATTTGACTAAGATTTAATTAATATATTCACATAATAAATGTTTATTATTTTTACAGTTTTCTGCATATAGCAGTCGGACAGGGCATCGCTATTTTGCGCAACTATTTCTCTCAGCCTTGGACCACATGGGAGCAGATTCTCATTGATGTGCAGTAGGCCATGTTCGGCCATTGGTTGGTACGTACATAAATAAATAATTTTTATTTTGAAAATTATTTCATTTCTAACTTGATATTTTGATTTATTTGTAGGGTTTATGGTATCCGATCAAGGATACCATGCGTGGCGCCATCCACGATGCATGGGAGGTGGTCATGCGTGATCACTTTCGTCAGTTTTTGCACAACTTGAGGAGAGCGGCCATGAAGAAAGTAGGAGTATTCGTTTTTGATGACTCCTGTAGAGCACATCGACCATAATACATTTCATCCCATGTATGGGATGGATTATGTGCGCACTGGTTGAGTGATGCCTTTCAGAGGAGATCATCAGTGGGGAGGCAGAATCGGGGGAGACAGGTGGTGACTCATCGAGCTGGGAGTCATACTTTCAGTACTCATAGAAAGCATCTGGTACGTACATTATTTATAAATATTTTATATAACTATAAATATTAACAGTTTATTTTTTATTCTTATAGGCTGTCGAGCACCCCGATATTACGGAGTACGACGTATATCGGAGGATGTATAGTGATCCTACTACTGGGGAGCTCAGAGGTGATCGTCAGCGTCACATCGTGGTCAGTATTATTTGTTTTAAAGTTTAAAAATTAACTGCATATAATATATTCACAATTTTAATTTTAAATTGCAACTACAGGAGTCATATTAGGCCGCGGCGTCACAGACCCAGCCTGAGAGTCAGGCCGAGTCATCAGATCAGACCAGTGGCCGTCAGTTCGATGAGGCGGCATGGATTCAGGCCACCCAGTATGCCTTCAAGAAGGGTCGGGTAGTTGGTATCAGCTCTCGACTGACTCCTGGAGATTATTATGGCAGTGATGCGATGTCAGCGTCCAACTCGAGAGGAGCTCATGCATATTCTTCTGCTACACAGTATGATGATCAGTTGCGATCTCAGACTTCACTGATAGAGAGTCTCCGACAGGAGTAGGAGGAGATGTGTCAGCAGCAACAGCAGTATGAGGAGGAGCATCGATGCCAGCAGCAGCTGTACGAGGAGCAGATGAGTCGGTGGCAGCAGCAGCAGCAGAAGCATATGGAGTACATGCACCGACTCACTCGTGCTTTAGGGATGGAGTTTCCTCCAGCAACATCTGCAGATCCCCCCTCCCCCCTCCCCCCTCCCCCCTCCTTCGGATTAGAGTTTGTTTTTATGTTATAAAGTTTGTTAAATCAAAATATGAATTTTTCTCTATTCGTAGTTTCTATCTCCTTATAAAATATAAATAATATTATATTTTTAAATAATAATATTAATATGAATAATAATATTGTTTATATTTTATAATATTAAATTTTATATATATATTAAAATTTTATAATATTAAAATTTAATTATATTTTTTTGTAATAATTGAATTATTTTAATATTTGAATGTATTATAATTTTATTATTTTTATATTAATTAAAATAACTTATTAATATTTATTTTATTTATAAATTATAATTCTAATATTATTATATTAATTAAAATCATTTATTAATATTTTATTATTTTTTATTTTTTATTTATAATTCTATTATTATTATATTAATTAAAATAATTTATTAATAATTTATTATTTTTATTTGTGAATTATAAATCTATTATTATATTAATTAAAATCATTTATTAATATTTTTTTATTTTTTTTATTTTTGAATTATAATTGGATTATTATTATGTTAATTAAAATAATTTATTAGTATTTTATTTATTTTATTTTTTTATATTATTTTCGATGGGTACTATGCCCGTCACAAATAGTATTATTATTATATTAATTAAAATAATTTAGTAATATTTTTTTTATTTCTTTTTAAAAAATATTTGCCTCGGGTCCGTCGCAAATATTTTTTAAAAAGTTTTTTAAATATAACGACTAATATTTGCAATGGGAAATATTTCCGTCGCAAATACTACCTTTAGAGACGGGCCCGTCGCAAATAATTGTTGTTGCGACACTATTTTCCGCAATGGGCTGTTTGCGACGGATCCCCGTCGCAAAATCACATTAGCGACGGGATCCCGACGCAAATGGCCCGTCGAAAATGTCCGTATTTCCAGTAGTGGGAGTCTCAAGAATGGTGTCCTAAGGTGGCATTGTGCCCAAAATTCAGATATATAGTTACCCCATTTACACTTCCTATGTACTTGGAGGTTTATAATAAGGAATAAGTGATAGAGTAGACACATTCATAGGTAGGAGTGCCGCATGAGGGAGTTAAGTAGAGTTTATCAAGGAGAAGATATTAAGGTGAGGGATCTTGGATGTCTGGGTAGTTGAGGCTCTGACTAGCAGGGAGCCGACCCCAGCAGTTTGTTTCGCACTATGTTGGGGACAAAAATTAAAGAGTATCTATTGTGGGATTCCCATTTTATTCCATGTATATTGAGCTCATTTTCACCTTTATTATCAGTAATTTACCACCTATGGACATTAGTATGGTATGGACAGTCATGCATGTTTCAAGTCACAACATCAACAACTGCCCCTATGGTCGTATCAGTAGCAGGGACATCCATTGTATGATTAACAGTGGGGTTAATATGTTTATGCTCAACCTATTGGAGAGGGATTTGGAAGAGAATATCCCCATGATAGTCCTCATCTTAAATTACTTAGACTATAGCATGGTTGTGGAGGTCATCAATAACAGAAGAGTTGGTCTTGCAAAGATACATGATCTAGAGATACCAACATGAGAGCGGTCAGAGGTTATTTAAGGTATGGTCATTTTATCATTGTCACGAACCATCCTGGGTCGACCCTGAACCAGTCACTCGATCCGGTCCGCAACATGGACCAAAGAGCGTTCTCGATCCCCGCGGGCTGGTAACTAGTGTCAGGCATCAAAATTTAACCATTGTGAATGATTTGGCCTATAAACAAAGATAACCAAATAAATAAATACTGAAGATAAAAATAAAAACTAGTAGTGGAAAGAAAATAAAACCACGCATACCTTTATGTGACCTTCTAGGTTACCACCCAACCAAATACCAACCTTCCTTTGATAATAAGAAACTCATCTAGGATAACTTGATCAAAGGGGACCTACAATTGAGATGATAAAATAGTCATGAGCATTAAAATGTTGAGTTGGGATGCCAAGAATAAACCAATGAATTCAAGAGTTTCCTTTCCCAAATCATCACATTAACACGAGTTTGAAATACAAATATAAAAGTAGGGTTTTCACATTTTAAATTAGGAAACATGATTCTCCCATTCGAAAATAAAATAGACTCTACATACTATTTCCAAAACCATTTTCCATTTAATAAAAAAAACCTGAAACAAAAGTTACCAAAGTTGGGCTAAAGTAAAATAGGTAAATAGTTTAATCTAGAGATAAACTAGTATAACGGAAAGTGAACAAGTAATGAAAATAATCAAGTAACTATGGGTGATCCTAAACATCCCTAGAAGACTCCTAGACGTACTCGGTTTGGAAAAACTTGTCGGTGTATGGTAATGCTCCTAATTCTATAAACAACTGGATGCCCAAAACTGACTAAATCTAGTGGAAAATCCTGCATGACCTAACAACCAATCCAAGGGGTACCAACCCTTCTAATTGGGTTTGATCAGCAACCATCACCCGATCATCTAAAAGATGACCAGGAACCCATGGTGATAGTGATACTATGTAAGTAGGAGGATCTTGCATATGTGACTCACCTTACCTACCACCACCGCACTTGCCTACCCCAAACACAAACACTCTATATGATAACCCCTAAAGGGATATACCTTCTATAGAGGTTCCCACTAGGTGTATATATATATATATAACATACACATATTTTTTTATCATCTAAGGTGCCAATCAGGCCGTCACATCATGTCCATGTTGTAACCATTTTCTAAAAACATTTAACACTCCAACCAGGCACACACAATTTCCCAAAAATAGACCATGATAAAAGTTAACACCACTTTACACATGATTTATAAGATACAAACATGCCTTTTAAGTCCAAAGTCCCCAACACATTTTTAGTAAAACCTTTCAAACTCTTAAATAAAAACGCACAATCTTATGAAAAGGACACACGGACCCTTGAGCCTAACATTCATAGAAACACACACTAAAGTCCAAATGGGCACACCCTTTGAGATTACATTTCAAATATTCCATAAAATCCACGCAAAGGACCAAAACTTATTTAGGAAACAAGAACCATTTAGAAAACATCGTTTTATTAAAAAAAAAATTTAAAAGGTTCCATCTTCATTTGAGGGAACATCCATGAGTGTACCTAGTTCACCCATGGATGTGCCAACATCCAATATCTCAACAACAACCAAGATAACATTTCAAAACCATTTTTACAAGGACTCCAGTTACTTTAAAATCAATACCAACCATTCACATTGTAACACCTGATCATATTTAATTTGTAATAATATTTTGATAATTTTTGGTAATGTTATTATTATTTTATGTTTAATAATGGTTCCATCTAAAATAAAATACTTGCAGAATAAAAATAAAGGCATGTTTTATTCAATAAGAATACTGAAACCTTACATTTCCATAAGTACAAAGAACCTCACTGACCTATAATTCCTACTAGGAGACCTATCAAAATCACCGAGAGACCACCAAACACTACAAATTGACCAAGTAGGTAGTTCACATCCTTTGGGTCGGTCGCAATGAAAACATTATGGCCAGAGCTATGGTGACTGGACTGAGCATTAAGGGGATGTAGAGAACTATCTTCATCAAGTTGTTTTTGATTTTGGAATGCCCTAAACACCTATTTATAAGGAATTTGTGGTCATTAATAGTTGTTGTGGTCCTTAGGTGAACTTTGGTATTTTTAACGGTCATAAAATTTTGTAACCGTTGGGTATATTAAGTATTTTTATAAGTTTTATAAGTATACTAAATATTTTAAGTACCTTAAATATTTTAAGAAATTAAGGGTTTTAAATGTTTGAAATTAATATTTTAGTTAACAAATATATGGTTTTAAGTAAATGTAAAATTTTCAAAGAATACATCTCTATGTATTAGAGGTGTATACTTATTTATCTTTTTGATAAAAATGAAATGTAACCAATTATTTTATAAAGAAATATATATGTTTTACTTGTTTTAAATATTTTAAAGTTATATCCTATGTTAAATAATAACATAGTTTTAATTAAGGATATACTTTATTTTAAATTATAATAACCATGATGGTTATCTTAAAATGAATAAAATCAATGAGGTTGTACTTTGGACTTATAATGTTTTAAAGCTTAAAATGAATTTGAAATCACGACTTTTGCGTTTTAATGAAAATACAAAGAAAAGTACATATTGTTTACTTCAATAAAAGTATACATATTGTTTTTGATAAAAAAAATTACATATTTGAATTTGAAATCATGTTTTAAAATACTCTTATAAAATAAAAGTTATGCTTCTGTTTAAGTAATGAAATGGTATAATTTGTATGTTAGATTGTGTATTATAGTGTTTATAAATTTAAAATGAAGTTAAAACCTAGTTGTAGACTAATAAAATTAATGATATTGTTATTTTTAATGAAAATAAATATTGAAAACTTCATTTTTTTCTTTATTTGGTTTTAAAATAAGTTATATGGTATATTTTTAAGTTATAAGGTATGTTTTGATTTTTGAAAGTTTTATATAAAAAAATTTATGTGTGACCCTAGCTAGCCATCTAGTTGGAAAAGGAAGGTAGCTCGCACCACTCTCAAGGAGTGGGTGGTTGAGCCTTGGCCCCCCAGCCAACATAGGACAACCATGAGTGCATGCACGCCCACATGGGCGCATGGAGGAACTGAGATAGTACCACGGTGCGAGGTGGCATGACGGTAGAGGGTGGGTGCAGAGTGCACCCACAGAGTAGAACCGGTATGGGGTGGTATCAGGGAAGGAGGAGAGAACTTATTGATGGATGGAAGGGATCTCTGGGCTTTAAATTCTGGCTTGGAATTTCCCTCTTTTTGATGTGGGGTGAAATTTTTTAGCAGAGATCAAATCTCAACTATCTGATCTCACCGCGCAAGATCTGGACCACACAATCCAGTCCCTGTTTTGAATCCTACTACCACAAACTTTCCTCCAAATTTTCTTCAGTCGTCTGATCATAACCCATCTAATCTCATCTGCTCATCTCATTTTAAATTCCATGGAACCACCGCGATTGTTTGATCAGATCTGCGATGTAATCTCCATCGTCCATCCGTTTTTAAAACCGCGGAACCTACAATAGCCGTCTGATCTCACTTGGATGATCATGATCGTCCATTTATTTTCCACTTAACCCAGTCTTCCTCTTCTTCCTCATGTTTCACGCACCAGTTCGCATCACCACCTTCACCTCTACTATTTCTTCTTCTCCCGTGATTCCACCTTTCTCTATATGTGACCCCCCCTTATTTATCCTTTTTCAGAGACCCAACACATTTGTTTTTTTAAACCAAACCCTAAGAAATTCGATATGAGTTTTCTTATACTTTATACATATAATAAAATTATTGGTAAAATTAGGGTTTATCTTGATTAAGGAGGTTTTTATTATGTGAAAAAGGTCAGAGTTGTGGTCTTTGTTTACATTTGTAACGTCTCAATTCCAGAAGCCACCCAGAGGCGCCCCGTACCTAGTTGGTCACATAGCCTAAAGTGCATTTCCCCAAATGCCAGAGGCTGCTGACTAGCAGTGAGGGCTTTGGGTGTGATTGTGGGGAAACTATGCCCACATTGGCAGAGTAACACAAAAAAAAGTAATTAGATAGTAATAGTGGAAGTAGTAAAACATGTAATAAGTGAACAACGGAATTAATAAACAATTGGAGCCCACATATATAAATGATTCATGATACATATGTCTAGGAAAGAATCCAAACAAGTCACAATGCTGGAAAATAGTAATAAACCAAAGTACTAAAGAAAACAGAAAATCTCCAGCAGCATCACAAGCCTCGGCTTGGTCCCATGATTTCTAGCTCCTCAGCAATCAAGTACCTGAAGTAGAAGGTCGCTTTACCTTTTCTATACCTGCAGAAATATAATCTGTTTGGGCCCAAAAGCATGACCCAAACGGGGTGTGAGACTAATCCCAGTAGGTAACCACCCAAATATTTGTGCCTAATAGTCAGTGAATACATATGGCAGGTAATATGAAAAAGGAAGTAGTAAACAAGTAAGTACTCAAAAGTAAACAGTCATACAGTTCCATTTACAAATATTACTTTTAAGCATTTAATCAACCAAAAAAACACAAGCAACCCTCTAGGTATTTATCATAGCCTAACCCCTATGGTTTACAATACAAGGAAAGATATACAAAATACTCTCTGAGGAATCATTCACCGTCAATTCCTCCTAAAGTCTTTTAATGGTAAACTACAGACACTCTAAGGAAGCACTCAATGTCAATTCCTCCTATGGTCTCATAACATAACAACAGACACTCTGAGGGATCATTTAACGTCAATCCCCCCTATGGTCTCACAGTGTGATAATTATAACAGACACTTTGGGAAATCCCTCAACGTCAATTTCTCCTATGGTCTCACTACACCAGGTTCCCACAGTCCCGTGTAAAGCAATCATGCACAAACGATAATCAGTAGCCAAAATAAACTTCTAGGACTACTTGGCTGAAAAATCTATAGCACGTCATAGCATGTCAGATATAAATAATCACTCTATCCTATAATACTAGGCATGGAAAAAGAACAAATCAGCATAACAGTCAAAGCCAGAACAAATAGTCAAAATAAGAAAACATGGGGAAAACATCCACAACATAGCAAAGATAGCCCTAATCTCAACAATTAACCTCTATCCAACCAAACTAGGCATAACAGGCAACAAAAAGGGTTAACACCATAAAGACACAATACCATGTTCAAGGATATTGGGCACTTTTGCACATATAACTCAAAGACTATCTACATAAAGGAACAAACCAGCTACCTCGGTGTTGTAGGATCATTATATATGAACCCCAAGCCTCAAATCTCCCAAGAACACCGTAGATATACAAAAATGCTAAAAATGATCAACTGAGGATAACTCTTGAAAGAGGATGAATCAGGGAAACAAATTCCTAAAAGAATAGAGAACTCATCGATGTTATTCCAATAGAACTGATGGAGTTTGATTCGGAGAACGGATGCTCGATTGGAGGCTTGGCAAAGATCTGCGTCGTATGGATGCTCTCGGATGAAGAAGAAAAATAATAAGAGCTTTCTTCCAATTAGACGCGACCCCGATCCATTTAATGAAATAAAAAGAAATTACACGACATGTACTTTATAAGTACATGGTGTGTACTCGCCTTAACCTGCCCCATATTAGGCTATCTCCAGGCCACCACAAACAGTCATGTGCATGATTGTTACATGACTAGCACGTGGCTACCTGTGGTAACCAAGTACACAGTGTGTACTTATAAAGTACACGGTGTGTACTTAAGAAATTTTCAGAAACTTCTATTTTTCTAAAAAACACCAGAAAAATAAAAACATACCTGAAAAAAATGATCCGGGTTCTTAAAAACTTCCCCCCTTAAAGAAATTTGTCCCCGAATTTCCCTAGAAAGGTTGTATAGAAGAAGAGTCCTCAAACAGCTCTGACCACTGTGATCGTACATCCGCCTCCTTCTCCCAAGTCTCGTCCTGTTCTCGCTTGTGCTGCCATAGCACTTATATCAGAGGAACACACCGACCATGGAGAACCTTCACACTTAGATCAATAATTCAGATAAAACACTCCTCAAAAGATGCGTCCACCTCAAGTTCAACCTCCTCGGGTTAAAAGGTATGAGATGCGTCTGAGAAGTAACATCGAAGCTGAGAAACGTGGAAGACATCATGCATATCCCGGTACCTCTGAGGTAACTTTAACCGATGGAAAACTAGCTGAACTCTCTCCAAAACCTCAAATATCCTGACGTACCTTGGTGAAAGCTTATCATGTCTCCTAATCCTCATGTGTCCCAACCTCAGTGTGACATGTAGGAAAACCTGATCTCCAACCTCAAAATTCAGAGGTCCTCTCTGTCGATCAGCATAAGAATTCTATCATGACTATGCGGTATCCATCCTCTTCTAAATCAACTCTATCTTCTCTGTGGTCTCCTAGAAAAGATGAGGTCCCAACATAGTTACCTCTCCTACCTCCATCCAATATAAGGGTGATCGACATGGACTACCATACAAAGCCTAATAAGGTTCCATCTGAATAGTTTCTTGAAAATTATTATTGTAGGAAAACTTCACAAGAGGTATGTGTTTCTCCCAAGAACCTCCAAAATCTAGGATGCATGCTCGAAGCATGTCCTCAAGCACCTGAATCGTACGATCAGACTAGCCATCTGTTTGGGGTGGTATGTTGTACTCAAAAGTACATGGTTTCCCAAGGCCTTCTATAGCCCCTTCCAGACCCAAGAAGTAAAACGTGCTTCCCTATATGAGACAATGGAGTGTGGAACCCCATGTAAAACTACAATCTCTCAGATGTAAAAACTTCCCAGCTCATCAACACTGAATGTTTACTTGATCAGCAAGAAGTGAGCAACCTTCATGAGTCTGTCAATGACAACCCAAACTGCATCATTCCCTCGAGGTGACCTCAGCAAACCTATCGTGAAATACATCGTGACATCATTCCACTTCCACTAAAGAATGGGTAACTGCTGCAAAATCCCTACTGGTCACTGATGCTCTGACTTCACCTACTGATAGGTGGAAGACCTCATGAAGAAACAGGCAACATCTTCATTTATACTGGGCCACCAATATTGATAGTGTAGATCATGATACATCTTGGTGACACCAGGATGAACTACCAAAACTGAGGAATGAAAGTCTCACATCATCTCCTCATGTATGTATGCTGACACCCATACGCGCCCATGGAAACACAAGATCTCATCCTCGCCTATGGTCCATCCAGGAATAGGGTCCTCTCCTAACACGCTTTCCCGTAGGACTAGGCCTTCTAAATCTGATAGCTACCTCATTCTCACTCGATCAAGAATAGTAGAGGTAACAGCTATAGAAGAAAGGAATGTCTTCTCCTGTATGTCGTGAACATCCAAATGCATCTCAGAGAATAGAGCTATAATCTGCCACACACTACTGGCCTCCTAAACTACCTGTATCTGATTCCTCCTACTCAGCTCATCATCCACTTCATTGCCCTTCCCAGGCATGTAGGCAAGCTCAAAGTCAAAAGATTGAAGGTACTCAACCCATCATTATTGTCTCAAATTCAGATCATGCTGAGTGAAGATGTACTTGAGACTTTTGTGGTCCGTGAAAACTAAAAAATTATCTCCCTGAAGATAATGTCTCCAACAGCCTAAATCATAGACAACAGTAGCCAACTTGAGATCGTGCATCAGATAATTCCTCTCATGTGGCCTCAACTACCAAGACCCATACGCAACAACTCCTTCCCCATGCATAAGCACAACTCCCAAACCGATACCTGAAGCAACATTGTAAACAATATAGCTCTTGAATGACTCTAGAAATACTAGTATCAGTGCTAAAGTAAACCTTCCTTTTAGCTCCTAAAATGCTAACTCACAAGAATCTAACCATAATAACTTTGCACCCTTCTTATTTAGGCCCATCAGTGGTTCTTATAAGCATGAAAAGTCTTGTATGAAACGTTTTTAGTATCCAGCCATCCCTAGAAAACTCCACACCTTAAAGACATTCTTTGGCTGCTCCTAGGAAACTACTACTCTCACTTTCTCGAGGTCTACTGATACTCTTGTCTATGAGATAACATGATCCAAGAAGTGAATATGGTCCATCCAAAAGCGGAATTTTGAGATCTTAGCATATAATTGATGCACTCTTAGTGTACTCAAAATGATCTCAATATGGGTAGCATGGTCATGTTGAGTGTGAGATTACACCAAGATATCGTCCATGAAGACTACCACAAAAGAATCCAAGTATGGATGGAACACTCGGTTCATCAGTTCCATGAAGACTGCAGGCGCGTTCGTGAGACCGAATGGCATAACCACGTACTTGTATAGACCGTACCTACTCTGGAAGGCTGTAAGAGGTATATCTGATGGCTTAACGTACAATTGATGGTAACTAGATCTCAAGTAAATGTTTGAGAACACCCGGGCTCATCGAAGCTTGTCAAAGAAATCATTAATCCTCGATAAGGGATATCGGTTCTTAACCATCAACTGGTTAAACTTTCGATAATACACACAAAGTCTGAGGGTACCATCCACCTTTTCACAAATAGGATAGGCGAACCCCAAGGAGAAGTACTGGGTTGGATAAAACCCTTTGACTGCAACTCCTACAACTTCTTCTTGAGCTCCTAAAACTCTAGTTTAGCCATCCTATAAGGAGCAATGGACACTGGTGTTTCTCCTAGAACAAGCTCAATAGAAAATTCTACCTCACGCTCTGGAGGCAAACCTGAAAAGTCCTCTAGAAAGACGTCCTGGAAATGATTCACCACAGGAGGAAAGTCCTTCTGTGAAGTCCCCTGGTCATCTGGATATAGACTAGAAATATGGGCTGTAACTCCTCCCAACCCATGATGCTCGGGTCCTGCTCTTCTCACATGGACATCCCATTCACCCTTATGAACAAAAAATCCACCCACTAGTGATGTGAAACTCACCCTATGACGATAGAAATCTACAAAAGCCAAGAAGGGAACTAAACAGTCCATTCCGAGAATAATGTCATAGCCTGTCATATCCAAGACATAGAGGTCCCATGAGAAGTGACACCCACCAACCTCTATAGGGAACTCCTTGCACTAATGTACACTAGTCGTTCTAGTCCCCAATGGAGTGTCTAGCGTCAAGATACCAGCAGAAGAAAAGATACAGAGCCCAAGGCTCTCCACAACAGCAACAGATATAAAGCTATGGGAAGCCCCTGTATCGAAAAGAGAAGAAGCTAAAATGGAGGAAACTAAAATCATACCTCGAAATGTAGAGGGTTCGGGATCTTTCTCCTGCTGGGTCTACTCCACTACAAAAGTTTGGCCTGTACCGTGGCCCTATGACCCTTCCTAACCACTCTGAGCTGATCCAAACTATTTTCACTGAAAGCCTGGTGACTGGATACCACGTCCACGACCTCCACCTCGGCCTGAATGGCCAGAAGAACTCCAATTCCCTGATAGAGGAGTAACTGGTGGTGCTTCTCCTGAATGTGGATTCATAGAAGAACCCTTATCACCAGCTTCTGGTGAGAAGATCTAACAAAATCACTAAATAGGACCCATCTTGTCACAAGATCGTCACTCCACTGGGTCCCTAGGGAAATGTGTCCACATATGCTCGACCTTTCCACACTATTAGTATACCACCTGGCTACCTAAAGGTGCATCCCGCCTACTCATATCTCTACATGTAGTCTCCCTACGGTGCTTCCTGCTATCAGACAGAGAATCACTAACTTTGGGTGTAGAACCGCCCTGGCTCACAGCAGCAGAATCCCTCAGATTACGTTTTGTGATCAGTGCCTAGTTGACTATAGAAGTGATGGAATTCAACCTGAAGATATTTACCTAAGCCTGAATTTCCCTCCTGAGACCATACTCAAACTTCCTTGCTACGAAAAACTCATCTCCCCCTAAAAAGAGTGTAAATCACTACAGCTATGTGAAGTGAGAAGAATACTCCATGACTGAAAGAGTACCCTACTCTAGACTCATGAAATCTCAGGCTCGATCGGCCCTTAAAGTCTCCAGATAGAAGTAGTCATAGAAGGTACACTGAAACTCATCCCACGCTATAACCTGTCGGTGTCCCACCTATGAGATCACATCCCACCATCTCTTGGAAGATTCTCAAAGCATATAAGTAGCGAGCTTGACCCTCCTCTCTAGAGGCATATCCAGATGCTCGAAGATCTTCAACATGGATTCTATCCATGACTCTGCAGCCTGGGGTCCTCCATCCCCTGAGAAAGTGGTAGGATGTTGCTGCTGGAAAACTTGTGTCAATTCTGCCATCGACGGGGAAGGAGGTGGTACTCCCTGAAAGGTGTGCATCATCCTTATAAAGACCTCTCTGAACTATGCATCAGCACCTGTATCTAGAATAACGGCTGGTGCCAAGATTGGCACAACTGTAGGATATGCTGGTAGTCCCTAATCAGCCATGTCCGGTGTCTGATCACTTCCTTACAACTGGCATACAACCAGAGAACTTCTCATTGTAATGACTCTTCAAGGTCAAGCGCACACCTTAGATCAAGATTAAAATGGACTAAAACTTAGATGTGTAAGAAGGTAACAATATGAAGAAACAATTCAAGTTTTTTTTCAAAACATGGATACACAGCGTGTATAATGCCTAAACAGCATGTTCCCTTAAGCCTTCACATGGGTGTGTACTCCTACCAACCCCGATTGTGTAACACTCCAAACACACGGCGTGTTGTCCTAGCACACGGCGTGTACTTGAATTTTCTTCCCTTTCCTAAGTTCTATTACACGACTAAGCCACACGGTTCTCCTAGAACAAGACTACACAGCATGTTAGTGCCAAACACAGCATGTACTGGATGAACTTCACCGACCCGTGTTGTTATTCACACGGCCGGTTACACGGCTTACTCTACATGGTGTGTTCCAGATGGAAATGGCGTGTAATACTTAGGTTTCAACTACCTGTGTTGTTAGTCACAAGGGTGAACACACGACTGACTATACATGGTATGTTTATGCCAGACACAACATGTACAAGAAGGATTTCACTGACCTGTGTTGTTCACTACACGGCCAGATACATGGGTTACACTACACAACGTGTTCACGCTTAACACAATGTGTATAACTTACATTTTTATCCATCCATGTCATTAGTCGCATGGGTCGACACATGGTCTACATCACACGACCTATACATCTGGTACACGGCGTGTCCCACCAAGATTTCTGAACCCCGTGTTTTTGATCACACAGTCAGTAACACAGTTATAGACTACACGGAGTGTAATATAGTACATGGCATGTACATACAATACACGAAATTTACTTAAGAAAAGTAGTTCCTTCCCGAACAGGAGGACACATGGTGTATATTCATCATTACAGGTCATGTATTCTAGGTTTTTCTGGACAGTAATCCTCAGAAACTACTCTGAAGCCCAAAAAACACTGAACGAACACTTAAGTTCCAAATTCTGATCCATGAGGGTCCATACTCCACATGAATCAAATCTTGGCATCATATACATGTCATATACAAGGAAAAAAGGCAATGATCCACCAAATTTCGATCCATGAGGGCCCATAACACCTCAAGAACTGAATTTTGGCATTCATTCAAACAAAACCTTTAACAATTTAATACCCTATCAAATATCAGGTATTCTATCAAGACATCTATCACAACAATAAGCACATCTAACACAACATCTATCACAACAACATGCAATCACTAATGAACCCTAAATGGCATGGCAAGAATGCATGACATGTGATTTCTAACAAGTGCCTATATGATTCATGAGATGGAATACCCTCATCTCATCAGGTTGAAACAAAAAATATAAACTCAATAACATCAAAAATAATATCACAAAACATGTCAATCACCCAACGGTGAAATCAAATCAACTATAAAACTGCATAACTAGAAAATTGCAATAATGGGGTAAATTGGTTTTTCCATGTACACGGGTTAGCTACTCCCAGGAACAGTTTATTACCAAGTACCTATTTCTTCCTATCTCTGGCTATAGGATTCAAATAGTAATTTAAGAAGAAAAGAATTCATTTGATACCACTTTGTAATGTCCCGGTTTCGGAAGCCACCTAGAGGCACCCCTTACCTGATTGGTCACATGGCCTCAAGGGCATTTATCCAAATGCCAGAGGATGATGAATAGAAGTGAGGGCCTTGGGTGTGATAGTAGGGAAACTAAACCATCATTTCCAGAGTAACACAGTAGAAGTAAAACAGATAGTAATATCAGAAGAAGTAAGACATGAAATAAGTGAATAGAACAAGTAATAAACAACTGGATCCCACATATATAAATGATGCATGATATATATGTCTAGGAAAGTATCCAAACAAGTCACAATGCTTGAAAAAAGTAATAAGCCAAAGTATAAAAGAAAACAGAAAATATCTAGTAGCATCGCAAGCCTCGACTTGGTCTCATGCTCTCTAGATCCTTAGTAATCAAGTACCTAAAGTATAATGACACTTTCCCTTATCTATAACTGTAGCAATATAATCTGTTTGGGCCCAAAAGCATGACCCAAACAGGGTGTGAGACTAATCCCAGTAGGCAACCACCCAAAGATCCGTTCCTAATAGTCAGTAAATATATATGGCAGGTAATATGAAAAAGGAAGCAGTAAACAAGAAAGTACTCAAAAGTAAACAGTCCTATAGTTCCATTTACAAACATTACTTTTAAGAATTTAATCAACCAAAACAAATACAATCAACCGTTTGGGTAGTTCTCATAGCCTAACCCCTCTGGTTTACAATACAAGGAAAGATATACAAAAGACTCTCTGAGGAAGCACTCACCGTAAATTCCCCCTATAGTCAAGTGTGATTAAAGACTATTTAAGGAATCACTCACCATCAATTCCCCCCTATAGTATTTTAACGGTAAACTATAGAAACTATAAGGAAGCACTTAATGTCAATTATTCTTGTGGACTCTTAACGTAACTATAGACACTCTGAGGGAGCACTCAATTTCAATCCCCCCTATGGTCTCGCAGCGTGACAATTATAATAGACACTTTGGGAAATCCCTCAATGTCAATTTCCCCTATGGTCTCAATACATCAGGATCTTATAGCCCCATGTAAAGAAATCATGCAAAAACGATAATCAGTAGCCAAAGTAAACTTCTAGGACTAATTGGCTAAACAGTCTACGACACATCATAGCATGTCAGATATAAATAATCACTCTATCCTACAATATTAGGCATGGGAAAAGAACAAAGCATCCTAACAGGAAAAGTTAGACCAAACAGTCAAAATAAGAAAACATGGGAAAAACATCCACATATTATCAAAGAAAACCCTAATCTCAATAATTAACCTCTATCCAATCAAACTAGGCACAGTAGGAAACAAAAAGGGTTAACACCATAAACACGCAATACCTCGTTCAAGGGTATTGGGAACTTTTTCACATATAACTCAAATACTATCTACGGAAAGGCACAAACCACCTACCTTGGTGTTGTAGGATATTTATATGTGAACCTCAAGCCTAAAATCTCCCAAGAACACCATATATCTATAAAAACGCTAAAAATTCTCAACCGAGGATAACTCTTGAAAGAGGAGGAATCAGGGAAACGAAGTCCTAGAAGAAGAGAGAACTCACCGATATGATTCAAATGCAACCAACAGAGTTCGATTCAGAGAGTGAAGATTTGTGTTGTACGGACACTCTCAGATGAATAAGGCAAAGAATAAGAGCTTTCTTCCAATCAGACGTGACCTCGGTCCATTTAATGAAATAAAAAGAAAGTACATGGTGTGTACTTTATAAGTACATGATGTGTACTCGCCTTAACCAGTCCCCACATTAGGTGGTCTCTAGGTCACCACACACAGCTGTGTGGATGGCCGTTACACGGCCAGCACACGGCTACCCGCGATAACCGAGTACACGGCGTGTACTTAAGAAATTTCCAAAAACTCCTCTTTTTCTCAAAAACACCAGAAAAAGAAAAACATACCTTAAAAGATGATCTGGGTTCTTAAAAAAATTTATGTAAAAACCATGTTATATAAAATATATATTTATTTTTTATATAAACTCTCGTTTACACCAAAACCTTATGGGTTTTCTTTTTCTCAACTTTTCCAAATACTTTTCACGGCTCTGCCTATTCTTGAAAACAAGTAAGGGATTATTTTTCTTTTTTTTCTTTATTCAAACCCCTTACTTATAATATCTGTATTACGGTTATATATATATATATATAGTTTTGTATAACTTTCAAACCCAAACTTCTTTTGGTTTTATAAATGATTTTTTATAGAATTTAAATTATGTATATGATGCATATAACATTTTTAAGGGTTCTTCTTTAGTTTGATTTTTATTAAATTAAATCCATATACACTTATATATGTATATATGTTTATTTATAAAACAAACCTAAACTTATTTTATGATTTTTGAATGATGAACATTTATTTTTAAATGATGTTCTTTAATGCATGTAAATCATGTAAGAATCCTATTTTGTTTAATTGGATCATATAAACATATATGTATATATACGGTTGTATGTATCTATACATATAGGTTTTAATTAAAATCCAAATTATGTTTTCATAACACCGATTTTAGTGATTTAATTATTTTCTAGAAGTGTATAATATTTATAAATATTTATTAAGCCTTGTTTTTTTTGGTTTTGAAAATCTCATGTATGCAGTTTGTGTATATATGGTTTTATATAATTTTCAAACCCATATATGTATATAAGAACCACAATCTCACATATGCATGTCTTAATTTATTTAATAAGTTTTTATGGTATTAACCTGGTGATGATTTTATACAACAAAAGGTACAATTTTATATGGGAAAACAATAACAAAACCATGTTTTGTTATTGTGTGCCTAAAAATTATAAAATAATTTATCACCTTGTCAAAGAAATTAACTTTACATACATCCTGATTTTTAATTTGAGTAGTATCTCTTGTTTATACATATTCACATACATTCACATACACCTTTAGTAAAGCATGTTTAATTGTTTATGAATCAATATTAATGTTGTACATTATCAAGTTTTATGTTTTAATATAAGATGAATCTACCAAAATAAACACTATTAGTTTATGATTAACCTGTTTGAAACTTTTGTTTATCAGTGCATGATTTGAACATGATTAGAATCTATCCTAAATTCAAAAGCATATATTATAATGCATTGAATGTTTATTATCATGGAAAAAGTGTTCTAAGAATTTTTATTTTGTGTGTCAAACCCAATCAATCTATTATTAATATATCACTTATGATAATTTAAGGATTAAAGAGTCATTTATTTGAAGAGGTATGGGACACTTAAAATGAACGACATGAATTAATTATTTGAAGTGGTATGGGACACTTCAAATAAAATACATAAATTAATTATTTGAAGTGGTATGTGACACTTCAAATAATAGAAATAAAATGATAAATCAAAGTGGTATGGGACACTTTTATTTAAAGACAATTAGACATATGAGGAATGCATTGGATTTATTATGTAATGGGTGAGGCCCGCTATAGCCTCTCTATACACCAGTAAGTCTCATGAGACAAACCAGGTCATGGCACGAGTCCTTGACATAATTTTTATGTATGGTCTTGGCACGAGACCAAAGTAACTTTTTTATTTTCAAAAACACTTTTAAGGTAAAGGTGAGAAACCACCCAGTTCAAGCATCATGAGAAATTGTAGAACCATTGAAAAGAAATTTGAGCCTGATAGAAGAATTATCCTTAAAAGGTTTCCAAGGGATAGAGGATACATGTGTGTCTGGAACATCCTCTAATAAGTCTTCAAAACGAGACGCCATCTTGTCCCAAGTTTTCATGTACTCCTCTTAATTAATCTTACCTTCATTGTATCCCCTTATCAATATAAGGTCTTGATTTTCAATCCATGTGCTCTGATATTCATTGGTTGCTACTTTAAGAAACCTTCCCATAATCTTGTTAGCTTCTTCCTCAGAGGCATTAATCACCAAAATACTTTCCACTATCTCTTCATCCAAATGTAAAATCAGCTCAAAGGATTGCTCATGGGATTCACCTGCTCCCGTAGCTGAAGGGATGCAGCACCATGATCCGCAGACTCAGCATGGCCACCAGAGGTTTTGGAGTCACCTGCAATCGTCATGTCCTTTTACTTTTTGATAGATCTTGTTTCCATTGGAAGAGGTAAGTGTGAATAGTCTTTTCTCCCTTTCCCCTTCATGTTTTTCCTCCTCCTTGGGCTAGGAGGCCCTCTATCATGAAGGTCATCAGTAGTATCACCTGGTGAGAACTCATCAGACTCATCACTGGACACCCCCTGCTCATTAGTCCAAGCTACATCTAAGTTCCGAATCGGATCATCATTCACCATCCCTTCAAAGCGGTTGCCCAGCTTAATAGCTGGAACCTCCCTCCTTGGGATAGAATGTATTGTTAGACCACCCCCTGTGTCCTGCTCCTGTCCCTCACCACCTAAAAACTCTCCCTCTCTTCCATTCATCTGAGATTTACCTCTTTCACTAGAACCACTTCCTACACGCACTGCCTTTGCATAAGAAGAATTCAAGGGGGTCCTAGATCCTACAACCGTTTCCATCACTGTATCAACATCCATAAAATCTCCACTATCACATAGAACAACCCCTCCTTTACTCCCTACTAGCATCACATCGGAACCCTCCTGCTTCGAAGTATCATACACAGGAACCTTATGACTCGGGTCCTTGTGCAAGCATTGGAGTACCTCAGCCACCAATGGGTTGCCCCCTGTGACCCAGTTTGCACCTCCTTAACACCAATTGGGGATGCTAATTGACTCTGGCCAGACACACACTCACCACAACCCAACCCCTTGCTGATTTACACTAAACTCGCATCCTTTTGAGGATGGGATTCCTTCCTTTCACGTCTGTAGACTACCACAGGGTGTCCCAGTTTTTTACAGAAAGAGCAGAAGTCGAACCATGACTCATAGACCACCGCTTGCTTGTGAAGGAACTCTTCCTCCACTTTAATCCACATGAACTTAGGAGGATTTTTGGAGACATAGATTTTCACACATATCCAGGGATAAACCGAGTGATAGAGAGCTTTGGTTCTAGAATCAGCACACAGAAATCTACCGACAAGGTTTCCTAACATTCTCAAAATCGCGGGATTTTGAAACGGTAAGGGAAGTTCCGAGAAACTAACCCAAATCACAGCTATAGAGGAGTCACGATTCATGTGGAAATCATACGACCATCAGAATAGGTAGAACCGAAATCCATTGCAGCTGCGTGGAGCACTAGACCAAGCCTTCACCAGATCCTCCTCTGATGCGAATCGAATCAGAATGTGTCTGGAGTCAAGAAAACCCACTGTTTCTCTATCCTATAATACCCAGGACCCAAATATGCATCTATCAAATGAATCCATGGAAGGATGCCTCTTCTTGAAATGTGCAATCAGGTAAAGATTCAGGAGGCCTGAAGCCTCGTTGAACTCAGATGTCGAGAGCGAAAGGTTCTGAAATGCATTAAGAAAATCAGGTACTTTAGGGCAAAGAGAAACCTGGGGAAAAGGGGGAAGAGATTCAGGGTTCGAGAAAGGTGAGAAGGAAGAAGGTGCTCACGTGAAGGACGTCGGAAGTCCCTCCCCCAGCAGGGAAGTCACTCAACAGAATGTTATGATTGTCTGGCATTGCACATTTCTTCAATATGTGGCTAATATTTAACCAACCATGGGATTATTTGACTAGTATAATATTCCTTGTTTAAGAATCTATTACTTATGATAATGGTATTGAATGCATATGGCATAATGAAGTATGTACTTAGAATGTTTTTATAGTATCTATTAACAGAGTTTTGATACAGAAGTTAATATTACATATGCCATTTCATGAATTGAATTTCAGGTGTTAAGATAAACATGAAATTATTACTTATTACATTCTAATAAAGTGTTTATATATGTTTTACCATCCTTACATGTCATCCTAAAATTAGTTTGATCAATTTATGGTTTATGCAGCATTCCATGCATCATTGTACATGTATGCATACTCTGAAAACTATTTTATCTATAGCTTTTGAATAATTATATTAATTCTTATGTAAGAGTTTTCCTTATAAACTTTTTCAAGTAACCTTTGAAAAATGTTGATGACGTGATTTTGGAAATGTTGTTTACCATTTAAGAAATGTTTTGTAATTATTTTGAAGGGGTGTTTTGAAAAGGAATTTCATTAATATGTTCTTTTAAAACCCCTTACTGAGCTCCTTAAATGATCACCCTGTGTTTTCAATTTATTTTTACAGGGTTCTTAGATTTATCAAACTTTGAGTACTCCTATGTGACGACAACAATATGAAGTTGTATCTGGTTTTACAGAACCTAAACCAAAATGATTCTCTATGTTGGAATGAGGTGTGTAATTTTTGTATGCATGTTTTTATGAAAAAAATTACACACCATGTTTTAGGCACTGACTCTGGGATTATGGGGTCAGGGTCACCACATTTGGTATCAAAGGATCATTTTAGAAAATTCTAGAAAATTAGAACAGAATAAAAAAAATTGTTTCGTTGAGTATAACATTTTCTTAAAATTTTAAGATAGTAGGCAAAGTTTCACCAACAAACCTTTTGTATCTCCCTACCAAATTACTAGAAAACATAATTTTTGAGTCATGTTCAAGGACATAATAGCCATTTGTGAACCTGTATCTAACCTGCAAAGGCCTCTATCAAGTTTCCAACAACCCAAATATCCTTCGGATTTATCAAGGACCGAGTCACATATACTACCTCGTGTCTTAAGAACAACTTGCAATTTAGGAACATAAAGGAAGGTAATACGAAGGACTCTTTCTGTTTTTCTCCCTATCTAAGGCTTATCTATCCCTTGAGAAGTTTTGAGAAGCTGCAGAGGCGAGAGACCCCTGTACAGCTTATTTGTTCCAAGTTTTGAGTTTCAGCAGGTATGAGAGGCTTTAAAATATTTGGTTCTTAGAAAACCAAGTTGTCCGACTGGTCTACCGGAACCAAGTTCATTATGATATCTCCAAACTCGGCACCTCATGTTCCACCCTCTTGAGGACCTACTGCTACCCACATGAGTTGAATCTAGCTGTGAGAGGTGAATCTGGGTGAATGAAATTGAGGAGTTTAAAAATGTTTTGGAGATCAACCTAACCGGAAGAACCTACCGAGAAAGTCTCTGATGGTGGTGGACTTGGTGAAGGTATAAATAAAATACTATTTTTCAGTCAATTTTTGTTATCTAAAAGTGATTAAAAAATGTTTTGTAGGGGAATCAGTGGTGATGTCTGTGGGTTGGTGCTGGGAAGCTTAAGAGTATGATGGAATTGTGAGGAAACAATTCTTTTAAGTGGGGATAATGTAACACCCTGAACATATTTAATTTGTAATAATATTTTGATAATTATTGGTATTATTATTATTATTATTATTTTAATAATGGTTCCATCTAAAATAAAATAATTGCATAATAAAAATAAAGGCATGTTTTATTCAATAAGAATATTGAAACCTTATATTTATATAATGCCAAAGAACCTCACTAACCTAGAATGCCTACTAGGAGACCTATCAAAATTACCAGGAGACCACCAAACAATACAACTTTACAAAGTAGGTAGTGCACATCCTTTGGGTCGGTCACAATGAAAAACATTATGGCCAGAGCTATGGCAATTGAACTGAGCATTAAGGGGATGTAGAGCACCATCTTCACCAAGTTTTTTTTGAGTTTAGAATACCCTAAACACCTATTTATAAGGCCTTTGTGACCGTTAATAGCCACTGTGGTCCTTAAGTGACCATTTGTGTTTTTAATGGTCATAAAATTTTGTAACCATTGGGTATATTAGGTATTTTGATAAGTATTATAAGTATACTATATATTTTAAGTATCTTAATTATTTTAAGAACTTAAGGCTTTTAAATGTTTGAAAGTAATATTTTAGTTAATAAATTTATGTTTTTAAGTAAATATAGAGTTTTCAAAGAATACCACTCTATGTATTAGAGGTGTATACTTATTTATCTTTTTGACAAAAATGAAATGTAACCAATTATTTTATGAAGAAATATATATGTTTCACATGTTTTAAATATTTTAAAGTTATATCCAATGTTAAATAATAACCTAGTTTTAATTAAGGGTATACTTTATTTTAAATTATAATAACCATGATGGTTATCTTAAAATTAATAAAATTAATGAGGTTGTACTTTGGACTTATAATGTTTTAAATCTTAAAATGAATTTGAAATCATGACTTTTGCGTTTTAATGAAAATACAAAGAAAAGTACATATTTTTTACTTCAATAAAAGTATACATATTGTTTTTGATACAAAAATTATGTATTTGAATTTGAAATCATGTTTTAAAATACTCTTATAAACTAAAAGTTATGCTTCTGTTTAAGTAATTAAATGGTATAAATTATATGTTCGATTATGTATTACAGTGTTTTGAAATTTTAAATGAAGTTGAAACCAAGTTGTAGACTAATAAATTTAATAATATTGTAAGTTTTAATGAAAATAAATATTGAAAACTTAATTTTCACCTTATTTGGTTTTAAAAGAAGTTATATGGTCTATTTCTAAGTTATAATATATGTTTTGATTTTTGAAAGTTTTATATAAAAATTTTTATGTGTGACCCTTTCCATCTATCTAGTTGGCCGAGGGAGGCAGCTCACACCACTCTCAAGGAGTGGGTGGTCGATACTTGGCCCCTACTAGCATAGGTCGTCCATGAGTGCACACACGCCCATAGGGGTGCATGGAGGAAACCAGACAGTACCACGGTGCGGGGTAGCACGACGGTAGAGGGTAGGCGCAGAGCGTGCCTACAGAGGAGAACCGGTATGGGGCAGTATTAGGGAGGGAGAAGAAAATTTATTGATGGATGGAAGGGAGCTCCGAGATTATAAATCCGGCTTGGAATTTCCCTCGTTTCAATGTGGGATGAAATTTTTTAGTAGAGATTAAATCTCAACCATCTGATCTCACCACACGAGATCTAGACCGCAAGATCCGGTCCTGGTTTCAAATCCTACCGCTTCAACCTTTCATCCACGTTTTCTCTAGCCATCCGATTAGGACTTATCTAATCTCAGTCTCGCATATCATTTTAAATTCTGCAGAACCATCGTGACTATTCGATCAGATTCGTGATGTAATCTCCATCGTCCATCCGTTTTTAAAACTATAGAACCTACAACAGTCGTCTGATCTCACTCGGATGATTGTGACCATCCATTTATTTTCCACTTCACTCTATCTTTTTCTTCTTCCTCGCATCGTACACACTAGTCTGCATCACCACATTCACCTCCACTATTTATTCCTCTCTCGTGAGTCCACCTTTCTCCATCTGTGCCCCCCCCCCCTTCTTTCTCATTTTCCACAAACCCGACATACTTGGTTTTTTTAAACCAAACCCCAAGGCATCCACGGTGAGTTTTCCTATAATTTATACATATAATAAAATGAATGGTTAAATTAGGGTTTATCTTGATTAAGGAGGTTGTTCTTATGTACAAAGGTCAAAGTTTTGGTCTTTGTTTACATTTTATATCAAAATCGTGTTATATAAAATATATATTTATGTTTTATATAAACTCTCGTTTGCACAAAACTCTATGAGTTTTCCTCTTATCAACTTCTCCCAAGACACTACACAACTTTTCCTCTTCTTGAAAACAAGTAAGGTATTATTTTTCTTTTTTTCTTTATGAAAAACCCTTACTTATACTATGTGTATTATGGTTATATATATAGTTTTGTATAAATTTCAAACCCAAACTTCTTTTGGTTTTCTAAATGATGTTTTACAGAATTTAAATTATGTATATGATGCATATAACATTTGTAGGGGTTATTATTTAGTTTGGTTTTGATTCAATTGAACCCATATACACTTATATATGTATATATGTCTATTTATAAAACAAACCTAAACTGATTTTATGATTTTCAAATGATGAACATTTATTTTTAAATGATGTTCTTTAATGCATGTAAATCATGTAAGAATCCTATTTTTTTAATTGGATCATATAAACATATATGTGTATATATGGTTGTATGTATATATATAGGTTTTAATTATAATCTGAATTATGTTTTCATAACACTGATTTTAGTGATTTAATTATTTTCTAGAATTGTATAATATTTATAAAGATTTATTAAGCCTTGTTTGTTTTTGGTTTTTCAAATCTCATGTATGCACTTTGTATATATATGGTTTATTATAATTTTGAAACCCATATATGAATATAAGAACCACAATGTCACATATGCATGTCTTAATTTATTTAAGAAGTTTTGATGGTATTAACCTGGTGATGATTTTATACAACACATGGTACAATTTTATATGGGGAAACAATAAAAAAACCTTGTTTTGTTATTGTGTGCCTAAAAATTCTAAAAGAAGTCATCACCTTGTTAAAGCAATTAACTTTACATACATCCTGATTTTTAATTTGAGTAGTATCTCTTGTTTATATATATGCACATATATGCACTTACACCTTTAGTAAAGTGTATTTAATTGTTTATGCATGAATATGCTTGTTGTACATTAGCAAGTGTTGTGTTTTAATATAAGATGAATCTACAAAAATAAACACTATTAGTTTATAATTAACATGTTTGACACTTATGTTTATCAGTGTGTGGTTTAAACATGATTAACATCTATCCTGAATTCAAAAGCATGTATTCTAATGCATTGAATGTTTATTATCATAGAACAAGGTTTCTAAGAATTGTTATTTTATATTTCAAACCCAATAAATCTATTATTAATATATCACTTATGATAATTTAAGGATTAAAGAGTTATTTATTTGAATTGGTATGGGACACTTCAAATAAAATACATGAATTAATTATTTGAAGTGGTATGGAACACTTCAAATAAAAGACATAAATTAATTATTTGAAGTGGTATGAGACACTTCAAATAAAAGACATAAAATGATAAATCAAATTGGTATGGGACACTTTGATTTAAAGATAACTAGATATATGAGAAATGAATTGGACGTATTATGTGATGGGTGAGGCTTGATATAGCCTCTCGATGCATCGACAGGTCTCATGAGACAGACCAGGTCATGGCAGGAGGCCTTGACAGAATGTTTATATATGGTCTTGGAATAAGGCCTCGACAAAATGTTATGATTATTTGGTATTACGCATTTCCTCAATATGTGGCTAATATTTAACCAACCATGGGATTATTCTACTAGTAGAATTTTAACACCTGATATTTTATGAGAAATATTTTGTTTTTATGTTATATGCATCACCAAAGGAATCTTTCACTACACACAACACTATCTTGTCTTGCGTTATACGCAAGATCAACCTTTCTCGATAGCTGCGTTGTACGCAATACCGAGTTTCACTAAACAATGATATGTTATTAAAATGTTATTAAAACTAGTCATTATGAATAGTAATACCCACTTTTTGAAATTTTATAAATTTTATCTTTCAAAATGGAATTCATTTTTGGATTCGAAATATCGAAATTAGCCTATGGTGAATTTTTGGTATTTTTCTGAAAACATTCAATTTTTGATGAATAGTGAAAACACTGAATTATAGTTTAAAACCGAATTTTTATTTAAATAATTATTTTTTTTATTTAAATTTATTTTAGGTCAAAATAGATAAATAATACCTATATAATTTCAATGTAATTCATTGGAGTAATTTTATAATAATATAGATACATAAAAATTTTATTGAACTTTTTACCGTCTTTTACCCACCTCCTAGAAGCATTTGCAATTGTACATAAAACTTAATTTTACCGCTTCTGTGAGTTGAATTTTGAAAATCCGAGAGACACGGTTAATATAAAGGATTAAAATTTGGTTCAATAAGATAAAAATAATTTTTGGTGAATAGTAACTTTTACTTTTATTTACCACGGTTAAAAGTAAATAGGGTAGTTAAGGGTAAAAATGATATTATTATTACCATAACACATGTCCTAATTCTATTGGATAAGTTTAATTTGACCAAAAACAACCTTAGGAATACAATATTACCATTTAGGTCCACTTGGATTAGATTAGGACACTTATTATTATTTTATTTAAAGAAGAGTTAAAAGAGTTAAAATCAAAGTTTAATAACTAAAACATTTTTAATATAGGTATATACATAAGAAAATTAGACTATAAATATTAATTATAAAGATAAAAATAGTTCCTACATAATAGTATTTTATTTATAATTTTTAGACATTAAATAATTTAATTTATTTATGACACAATGATGATGCAGTAATTACCTTATTAATGAAATATTAACATAATTGATATTATGAATACCCAAATAAATGTAATTTGAGACTTTTTATGAATTAAACTAATTTTATAGGTAAATATTACATATTAGTATTTATTTAATTAACTGTTTTCTAACTAATCATGCTGTTATGATTTTCACAAAAATCAATTACCAAATAGTGTCAAAATTAACATAAAATAGTTTTTAAAACTAATATTATATTATTAATTGTTATTTTATTCATAAAAATCTAAGGTTTGGACAAATTACTTATATAAGGTTATATATATTAATAATTAACCACTTGGGGTTCGTTTGGCTTGTTATAGTAAGTTTATTAACCATATAGTGTAAGAAAACAAGAAGACACGGTAAAAGTTAAATTATTTAACTTAGAGTTAAATCTAAATGATAAGGTTAAAATAGTAACCTAAACTTGTCTAAAACCTATTGGTTGAGAGTATTTAGACCCATAACCACTTTATATTCGAAATAAATTAATTTGGAGCTATTATAAAACGAATATGACTTTATTATAATATAATATTTTAAGTTTTTCCTAAGATGCCCCTCTCCTCCCTTATAAAAGGGCACCCCCTCCCTCTTCTCTTCACACAATTTTGAGCCTTAAAGCTCAGAAAACCCCTGCCAATTTCCCTTCTCAAATTCCCTAGAAACTTTATAGATGTTCTGGTCTCCTCAAAAGACCAACTCTAGTACCTTAAGAGGAAGCTTAAAAGAGGTGCGTCGAAGAAGAGGTAATCTCTTCTACTGATTCTTTCAAGTTCCTTTTTTCTTAAACTTCTTATTATTTAGTTGTTTAATTATAAAGTAATAACATAAGTATCATTAATATACTGATATGTTATTATAAATATGAAACAACCCCATTTCACCTTCTATCCATCCTACGGAAAACGAAATCACCGCGCGTGCGTACGTACGGAATACCGTCTCCACGTCGTGGCGTAATCTGTTTTTCCACCACCACCTTAATTGGACGGGTATAATGGTGTAAATAATAACTATATATGGTTATTATAACATCATAATAATTCTGATAAATTATGTCATCCACTCCAATTCCATTCAATAATTATGGGAATGATATCATCGCTCGTGCGTACGTACGGATTACCGTCTCCACGACGCGATGAGATTCATTCTCCATGTTAACCATTCAAGAATGATTATAAATTATATATAACGAATAATAATTAAATATATGATATAATTAAGCTACTGTATTTATGTATATATATATATATATATATATGTCATCTACTTACTTCTATTCATGTCAATTAGGAAAGGAAAACAGCGTTCATGCATACGTACGGCCTACCGTCTCCATGAACGGTGTATTTCATTTCATTCATCTATCTATTATATATATATGTATATATACTGAATATATATGATATATAAATCATGATTTAAATTCTTTAAGTAATTAAATCATGATATAAGTAATAATAATATCAATAACAACAAGTCTAAACACGTACGATAAATAAAACGATTTTACCCAAAACACTGCTTTAACATGGAATTTAAAAAAGAACAGGTAATATAAAGTCATAAGTGAACCATATATGATATCATAAAAATGAATATGATTCTATAATAAGTAAATTACATTATTTAAATCATTATACAAGAGGTTCGGATACATACGAAGCATATCGTACATAAGGTAAGGGATAATTTTGCAAATCTCATTTTTATCCGAGATTGCTTATACGTTAGTATTTACTGGGGTATATTTTTCATCCATTTCCATAAAATGTTTTTAATAAAGTTTTTAATATTCTTCCATGTATTTTTAAAGTCATTTTTACCCATCTTTGACTTTTATTTTGTGTTATGTATGGAATCTTTCTTTTATTTACCATACGTGGTACTTTTTAACTTTTCCAGCAAAAGTACGAGGAGAATGTTTTTTTAACTTATATAGCGTGAATGGATTTTTACAGTTTCATAAGGAATTATTTAAATGAATATTCCTCTACAAAATTTCATGATTATTTTCAACAAAATCCTTTTCTTTTAAAATTTAATGGCATTTTGAGAAAAGAAAATGATTTTTTAGAAGAAAGGATATTTTACTCAATAATTCATTTCAAGTGTTTTATCAAAACTATTTTCCATATAAGATAAAATTATTTAGTATGTTTATGTTTCAAGTATAATGTCCTTATTATTTACATGGTTGGATTTTTCAAATGATGAAATTATATCCATTTCTTTTATATGGATTATGTTATGATGGGATGATGTTTATGAAACCCGTTTTATTCGTTGGGTTATTATGAATGATATATGTTTATTTTGTGGCACAAGAAAGAATGATTTCATTATAAGATTGGTGGAACCTATATATCCCTCTAATTCATTGGGTAAAGATTTATATCTCATGAGATAGACATGGATAGAATGGTAAGTTAATTCGGTTCAGTGATACAGGACTGGAACGAGGAGTGAACTCGATTCAGAAAGGGACTTTGTCCACTAAGATGGTCTTGGCAGTAATGCCTTGGATACTATGGAAATCATATCATGTGATTAATGGTTTTCCACAATTATATGTTTCCTTCCCATGCTATTTTATCATGATTGATGTTCCATTATTATATATTCCTTACGTACTTCCAAGATTTATGTCTTTGCTCAAGATTTTGATGTTTAGATTTTATGTTCAAGTTTTTGCTTTCAAGTGTTTATGGATTGTTTTATGTTTTCTATGTTTACCCTTACTGAGCATTTGAGCTCAACCTGTTGTATGTTTTCTTTTCCCTAGGCCAGGAAGAAGTTTATTAAGTAGGATATGCAAAAAGGGACTCTAGATATGATGAAATAAATGGGAGACAATGTAGATGATTTATGAACCTGTTGTTTATGTTTCACAGTTTCTAAAGACACTATACCTATACGGTACTATCATGGTTTTTTATATGTTGTAATAAGTATGCTTTAATTTTGAAGTAATAACAATGTATGTAATGTATGGGTCGTTATAGTTGGTATCAGAGGAAAGTTATAGTCAACCTTTGGAAACTAGGATGTGAAAGCATTAGTAAGAACCCTAAGGATATGTCTAAGCATATGAAAAAATCTTAGTATTTTAGAAATGTCCATGAATCACCTATGATAAGACCTAAAGCGTGAAATTTTATTCTTGATTATGTGGTTTTACTATTATGATTAGTGTTTCTCACACTATGCTTATTGGTTTTAGTCAATGGCTAGAACCCAAAGGAACCGTGTTAATGCTGAATGCGACAGACAATGAAATGATTGTCCCACTGAGCAACCAAACATTATGGGAGATGGAATGAAAAATCTTTTAGCCATGCTCACACAACTTTCTCAAGCTATGAATCATGCAGGCCTTCTAAATGATCAAAGGAAGGAGCAACATTCTGTTGAATCCTTCATGAGGTAGCGCCCACCTTCATTCAGCGGGTCTTCTGATCCATTAGTGGCTGAACAATGGATCAGTACCACTTAAAAGATATTTTTAGTTCTACAATGTTATGAACATGATAAAGTTATCTTAGCAGTGTATCTTTTGGAAGGTGATTATGATCAATGGTGGAATCTTATCAAGAATACAAGGCAAAGAGATGAAATTGAGTCCATGGAATGGGACGAGTTCAAGAACTTATTTTTTAATAAGTAATTCCCTCGTATTCTTTGAACAAAGATGGAGAAAGAGTTTCTTGAACTAAAGAAAAAGGATGATGAATCTGTTGGTACCTACGAAGAAAATTTTACAAGACTTGCAAGGTACTTTTCTGGGATTATTATCCAACTTGAGAGTAAGATCGATCGATTCTTTAATGGCTTAAAACCAAGTCTTCGAAGGGCATTATCCATAAGGGACTTCAATAGCTATGAGGAAATTTTTCGATGTGCTCTCAAGGTTGATATGGAGATTGGGGTAACCCATCCGTCATATGGGTTTGATAAGAAGAGGAAAATGGAATTCAAAGGGAAATATAAAGACCACACTGAAAAGAAGATGAGTTTTCCCTTATGCTCAAAGTGTGGAAAAAAACATGAAGGGAATTGTCTTAAAGGTACAAGTAAATGTTTTAAGTGTGGAAAATAAGGTCATCGGGCAGTTGAATTTCGAAATAATGGGAAGAATATGTCTAATGATGAGAACAAAGAAAGGGATACACATAATGCACCTCCTACACTTAAATGTTTCAAGTGCAAGGAAATGGGGCATTATGCCAATCAATGCCCTAATCCAAGGGTTGTTAATGATGATCGATGCCAACAAAATCTTAAGGCCAAAGACAAAGGAAAGTCACATGAAATTTCTATTAGTGATGTGGAGTACGATAACGAAGTGGTAAAATGTACACTTACCATCCACTCTAAAGTAGAAAATGTTTTATTTTATTCTGGATCCACCCACACTTTTATTTCTGAAGAATTTTCTAAGGGTATCATCATATTACCTCAGCAATTAGATGTTGAGTTAGCTGTGACAACTCCTAATGTCACAACGGTTGCATCGAAAGTTTACAATTCTTCTCTGATTGAAGTTTGTGGGAAAGTGCTTCCTACAAATCTTGTGATCCATCCTATAGTGGAATTTGATGTGATTCTTAGAATGGATTGGCTTTCTTTATATGGATCTCATATCTATTTCCAAATAAGGTAAGCCACATTTCATATTCCTGACCAATCTATGATCATCTATCGATGCAAGGATGAATATAACCTTCCAGTGGAAATTTTTTCCATCTTATGGGTCTTGATTCCAATAAATGAAGGTTATTTGTCTCAAATGGTTGGAGAGAAACTCATGATTAATAATATGCCCATTGTACGGGAGTTTGATGATGTCTTTCTAGAGGAATTTCCAGCTCTTCCACCAAATCGTGAAGTTGAGTTTTCAATAGAACTCATACCGGGTGCTATGCCCATTTCAAAGACACCTTATAGAACGACCCCAATTGAGTTTCAGGAATTGAAGAAGCAACTCCAAGAGAATATTGATAAAGGATTCGTACACCCTAGTGCATCACCTTGGGGAGCACATGTTCTGTTTGTTAAAAAGAAATATGGATCAATGAGACTCTGCATTGATTATCGAGAACTTAACAAGATCACTATCAAGAACAAATATCCTCTCCCATGCATTGATGACTTATTTTACCAACTACGCGAAGCTCAATACTTTTCCAAGATTGATCTTTGTCTAGGGTATCATCAATTAAGGGTTAAAAAAGAGGATATACCAAAGACGGCTTTTCATACAAGGTATGGACTCTATGAATTTATAGTGATTCCATTTAGTCTTACTAATGCCCCTGCTATCTTCATGGATCTAATGAATAGAGTCTTTAGAGACTGTCTTGATTAGTTTGTGGTAGTCTTTATAGACGATATTCTTGTATATTCAAAGAGAAAGGAATAACATGAAGATCACTTGAGAATTGTATTAAAGACCCTAAGAAATGATAATATTTATGCCAAATTTACAAAGTGTGAATTTTGGCTTCAAAAAGTTTCATTTTTGGGTCACATAATCTCAAAAGATGGGATATCTGTGGATCCAGCAAAAACAGAGGTTATCAAAAGATGGTCGAGACCAACAATGGTAACTGAGATCCAAAGTTTTCTTGGTCTGGCTGGATATTATCGACGTTTTGTGAAATATTTTTTAAGTTTATCTAATCCACTCACCAGGTTGACTCAAAAAGGAGTTAAGTTCATTTGGACGGAGGAGTGTGAAGAGAATTTCAAAGAGTTAAAACGAAGGTTATCCAGTGCACCTGTGCTCACACTGCCATGTAGTGGAGAAAGTTTTGTGATCTACAGTGATGCATTCAAGAAGGGAATGGGGTTTGTTCTCATGAAAAATGATATGGTGATAGCTTATGCCTCATGACAATTGAAAATCCATGAGAAAAATTACACAACTCATGATTTGGAGTTAGCCACGGTAATCTTTGCATTAAAAATATGGAGGCATTATCTTTATGGTGAAAGGTGTGATATTTATACTGATCATAAAAGTTTAAAGTATATTTGCACACAAAAGGATCTGAATATGTTCCAAAGAAGATGGTTGGAGTTGATTAAGTACTATGACTACTCAATTCATTATCACCCTGGGAAAGCAAACAAGGTGGCAGATGCATTAAGTCGATAAGACCATGCTAGATTATCCATGATGAGGATCACAAAAGATCCTATATTTATGGATTTACAAAGGATGGATCTTGGAATTATAATGGAAGGGGAAAAATCTTATCTTTCTCAAATGAATTTTCAACCATCTATACATGTGAAGATTAAAGAGGCACAAAAAGAAGATGTAGAGTTACAAAAGAAAGTGAGAAATGTTCCTAAATTCAACCTTGATTATGATGGGATAATAAGGTTCAGGAATTGGGTTTGTGTTCCTCCCATCCCAGAATTAAAGAAGGAAATATTGGATGAAGCTCATAGTTCTTCATTCTCTATTCACCCTAGAAGCACGAAGATGTATAGGGACCTGAAGGAGTACTTCTGGTGGGAGGCATGAAAAGAGATGTTGCTGAATATATCTCTCGATGCTTGGTTTGTCAGAAAGTTAAAGCTGAGAGACAGAAGTCTAAGGGGATATTACAACCATTATCCATACCCAAATGGAAATGGGAAAACATCACTATGGACTTTGTCACCAGACTTCCTAAAACATACAAAGGCAATAATGCTCTCTGGGTTATAGTTGATCGTCTTACGAAGTCGGCACACTTCATTTCTATTATAGAAGATTTCTCTCTTGATCAGCTTACCAGGATATATGTGAAGGAAGTCGTAAGATTTCATGGAGTACCACTTTCCATTATATCTGATCGGGATCCGAGTTTTACCTCGAAGTTTTGGCGAAGTCTTCAGCATACTCTAGATACAGAGTTGAGTTTCAGCACTGCTTATCATCCTCAGATAGACGGTCAGTCTAAGAAGACAATTCAAACTCTAGAAGACATGTTGAGATATTGCTCTATGGATTTAAAAGGTGGTTGGGATCAACACCTACCTTTGGTGGAATTTTCTTATAATAATAGCTTTCACTCCAGTATTCAGATGTCTCCTTATGAAGCTCTCTATGGAAAGAAATGCCGAACTCCAACTTGTTGGGATGAAGTTGGGGAAAGAAATCTATTAGGACCTGATCTCGTTGATGAGATGGCAGAAAAGGTCTGATCTATTCAACAACATATAAGAGCAGCTCAGAGTCGACAAAAAAGTTATGCCAATAACTGAAGAAAAGAACTAGAGTTTGAAGTGGGTGATAAAGTGTTCTTACGAATATCTCCTTGGAAGAGAGTAATGAGATTTGGAAAGAAGGGCAAGCTGAGTCCTAGGTATATTAGTCCTTTTGAAATATTGGATCGTGTTGGGAAGGTAGCTTACTGATTGGTGCTTCCACCGAATCTCTCTCAAGTTCATGATGTGTTCCATATATCTCTCCTAAGAAATTACATACCTGATCCTTCACATGTACTCAGCTCAGAAGTTGTACCGTTGGAGCAAGATCTTTCTTATGAAGAACAGCCGATAGAGATTCTGGATCGTAGCGAAAAAGTCCTACAGAACAAGACCACTCGCTTGGTGAAAGTTTTATGGAGTAACCACCAATTATAAGAAGCTACATGGGAACTTGAGGATATGATGAGGGAGAGGTATCCTCATCTGTTTGTTACAAAGTGATGAATTTTGAGGGCGAAATTCATTTAAAGGGGGGTAGAATGTAACACCCGAGATTTTATGAGAAATATTTTGTTTTTATGTTATATGCATCACCAAAGGAATCTTTCACTACACACAACATTGTCTTGTCTTTCGTTATACACAAGATCAACCTTCCTCGATAGCTTGCGTTGTACGTAATACCGAGTTTCACTAAATAATGATATGTTATTAAAATATTATTAAAACTAGCTGTTATGAATAGTAATACCCACTTTTTGAAATTTTATAAATTTTATCTTTCAAAATGAACTTCATTTTTAGATTCGGAATATCAAAATTATCCTAGAGGGAATTTTTTGTATTTTTCTGAAAACTTTCAATTTTTGATGAATAGTGAAAAACACTGAGTTATAGTTCCAAACCAAATTTTTATTTAAATAATTATTTATTTTATTTAAATTTATTTTAGGTCAAAATAGATAAATAATACCTATATAAGTTCAATGTAATTAATTGGAGTAATTTTATAATAATATAGATACATAAAAATTTTATTGAACTTTTTACCATCTTTTACCCACCTCCTTGGAGCATTTGCAATTGTACATAAAACTTAATTTTACCGCTTCTGTGAGTTGAATTTCTAAAATACAAGAGACACGGTTAATATAAAAGAGTAAAATTTGGTTCAATAAGATAAAATTTTCTTTTTGTGAATAGTAACTTTTTACTTTTATTTACCACGGTTAAAAATAAATATGGTAATTAAGGGTAAAAATGATATTATTATTACCCTAACACATGTACTAATTATATTGGATAAGTTTAATTTGACAAAAAACAACATTAGGAATAAAATATGACCATTTAGATCCACTTGGATTAGATTAGAACACTTATTATTATTTTATTTAAAGAAGAGTTAAAAGAGTTAAAATCAAAGTTTAATAACTAAAACATTTTTAATATAGGGTTATACATAAGATAAATTAGACTATAGATATTAATTATAAAGATAAAAATATTTCCTACATAATTTTATTTTATTTATAATTTTTAGACATTAAATAATTTAATTTATTTTTGACACAATGATGATGCAGTAATTACCTTGTTAATGAAATATTAACATAATTGATATTATGAATACCCAAATAAATGTAATTTTAGACTTTTTATAAATTACACTAATTTTATAGGTTAACATGACATATTGGTATTTATTTAATTAACTTTTTTCAAATTAATCATGCTCTTATGATTTTCACAAAAATCAATTACCAAATAGTGTCAAAATTGACATAAAATAGTTTTTAAAACAAATATTATATTATTAATTATTATTATATTCCTAAAAATCTAATTTTCGGCCAAATTACTTAGATAAGGTTATATATATTATTAATGAACCACTTGGGGTTCGTTTGGATTGTTATAGTAAGTTTATTAACCATATAGTGTAAGAAAATAAGAAGACACAGTAAAAGTTAAATTATTTAACTTAGAGTTAAATCTAAATGATAAGGTTAAAATAGTAACCTAAACTTGTATAAAACCTATTGTTTAAGAGTATTTAGACCCATACCTACTTTATATTTCTAAATAAATAAATTTTGAGCTATTATAAACCGAATATGACTTTATTATAAAATAATATTTTAAGTTTTTTCTAAGGTGCCCCTCTCCTCCCTTATAAAAGGGAACCTCCTCCCTCTTCTCTTAACACAATTTTGAGCCTTCAAACTTGGCCAAAACCTACCCATTTCCCTTATCAACGTCCTTAGAAACTTTATAGAGGTTCTGGTCTCCTAAAAAGACCAAATCTAGTGCCTTAAGAGGAAGCTTAAAAGAGGTACGCCGAAGAACAGGTAATCTCTTCTACCGATTCTTTCAAGTTTGTTTCTTCTTCAACTTCTTATTATTTAGTTTTTTCATTATAAAGTAATAACATAAGTATCATTAATATACTTATATTTTATTATAAATATGAAACAACCCCATTTCACCTTCTATCCATCCTACAGAAAACAAAATCACCGCGCGTGCGTACGTACGGAATATTGTCTCCACGTCATGGCGTAATCTGTTTTTCCACCACCACCTTACTTGGATGGGTATAATGGTGTAAATAATAACTATATATGGTTATTATAACATCATAATAATTCTGAGATATTATATCATCCACTCCAATTCCATTTCAATAATTATGGGAATGATATCATCGCTCGTGCATACGTACGGATTATCGTCTCCACAACGCGATGAGATTCATTCTCCATGTTAACCATTCAAGAATGATTATAAAGTATATATAATGAATAATAATGAAATATATTACATTATTAAGCTACTGGATTTATTTATATATATAAATATATATGTCATCTACATACTTCCATTCATGTCAATAAGGAAAGGAAAACAGCGTTAATGCGTACAAACGACCTACCGTCTCCATGAACGGTGTATTTAATTTCATTCATCTATCTATTATATATATACTGAATATATATGATATATAAATCATTATTTAAATTATTTAAGTAAGTAAATCATGATATAAGTAATAATAATATCAATAACAACAAGTCCAAACACGTACAATAAATAAAACGATTTTACCCAAAACGTTGCTTTAACATGGAATTTAGAAAAGAACGGGTAATATAAAGTCATAAGTGAACCATATATGATATCATAACAATGAATATGATTCTATAATAAGTCAATTACATTATTTAAATCATTATACATGAGTTTTGGATACATACGAATCAAATCGGACATAAGGTAAGGGATAATTTTTCAAATCTCATTTTTATCTGAGATTTCTTATACGTAAGTATTTACTGGGGTATATTTTTCATCCATGTCCATAATTTTTTTTAATAAAGTGTTTAATATTCTTCCATGTATTTTTAAAGTCATGTTTACCCCTCTTTGACTTTTACTTTGTGTTATGGATGGAATCTTTTTTTTGTTTACCATACGTGGTACTTTTTAACTTTTCCGGTAAAAGTACGAGGAGAATGTTTTTTTTAACTTATACGGCGTGAATGTATTTTTACGGTTTCATAATGAATTATTTAAATGAATATTCCTCTAAAAAATTTCATGATTATTTTCACTAAAATATTTTTCTTTTAAAACTTAATGGCATTTTGAGAAAAGAAAATGATTTTGAAGAAGAAAGGATATTTTCCTCAAGAATTCATTCCAAGTGTTTTATCAAAACTATTTTCCATATAAGATGACATTATTTAGTATGTTTATGTTTCAAGTATAATGTTTATATTATTTACATGGTTTGATTTTTCTTATGATGAAATTATATCCATTTATTTTTTATGGATTATGTTATGATGGGATGATGTTTATGAAACCCATTTTATTCGTTGGATTATTATGAATGATATATGTTTATTTTGTGGCACACGAAAGAATGATTTCATTATGATATGGGTGTGACATATATCTCCCTCCAATTCATTGGTTAAATATTTATATCTCATGAGATAGACATGGCTGGAACGGTAATTTAATCTGGTTCAGTGATACAGGACTGGAACGAGGAGTGAACTCAATTCAGAAAGGGACTTTGTCCACTAAGATGGTATTGGCATCAATGCCTTGGCTACCATGGAAATCATATCATGTGCTTAATGGTTTTCCACAATTACATATTTCCTTCCCATGCTATTTTATCATGATTGATGTTCCATTATGATATATGCCTTACATACTTCCAAGATTTATGTCTTTTCTCAAGATTTTGATGTTTAGATTTTATGTTCAAGTTTTTGCATTCAAATGTTTATGGATTGTTTTATATTTTCTGTGTTTACCCTTATTGAGAATTTGAGCTCACCCTTTTTATGTTTTCTTTTCCCCAGTATATAAATAAATGTTTTAGGTAAGAAAACAAAAGGGAAAGATCTTTATGGGAGATGTTGAAGATCTTTCACCATGATTAGAAGATTATGTTCCAAGTTTCCAAAGACACTAAACTATTACGGTCCTTTGGTGTCTGTTTTTGTTATGTATTACGTATTCTGAAAAAGTAATTTAATGTCCATGTACGTCAAGATTTTGGTCTCTACAAGAATATTCCTTGGTTAAGAATCTCTTACTTATGATAATGGTAATGAATGAATATGGCATAATGAAGTGTGTACTTGGAAAGTTTTTATAGTATCTATTAACAGAGTTTTAATATAGAAGTTGATATTACATCTTCCATTTCATGAATTGCATTTCAAGTGTTTATAGAAACATGAAATTGTTACTTATTCCATTCTAAGCAAGTGTTTATTTATGTGTTAGCATCCTTGCATGTCATCCTAAATTTAGTTTGATCAATTTCTGGTTTATGTAGCATTCTATACATCATTGTACATGTATGAATACTCTGATATCTGTTTTATCTGTAGCTTTTGAATAATTGTATTAATTCTTTTGTAATAGTTTTCCTTATAAATGTTTTCAAGTAACCTTTGAAAAATGTTGACGATGTACTTTCTTAAATATTGTTTACCATTTAAGAAAATTTTTTGTAATTATTTTGAAGAGATGTTTTGAAAAGGAATTTCATTAATATGTTTTTTGAAAACACCTTACTGATCACCTTAAATGATCACCCTACGTTTTCAATTTATTTTTACAGGGTCAATATATTTATCAATATTTGAGTACTCCTATGTGACGACAATAATATGAAGTTGTATCTGGTTTTACAGAACGTAAACTGAAAATATTATCTATGTTGGAATGAGATGTGTAATTTTTTGTATGCATTTTTTTATGAAAAAAATTTCACACCATGTTTTAGGCACTAACTCTTGGCTTCTGGGGTGTGGGTCACCACACAAATCATTAAGAGAACACAAAATAATCCCCCCTTAAATCCATAAAATCCCTCTTCAAATCATTTTTAACACAATTTCCAAGTTACAACGTTGTCAAACCAAACACACCAAACCAAAATACATTTGTCAAGAATATTAAAAAATTTCCTATTTCTAAAAAACAAGAAACTATTAAAACATACCAAAAAATTTGTCAATAATTATACAAATAGACCAAAAAATTTATAAACAATTATATAAACAACCCAACCAGTTTATAAACACTTTTATAAAAAAGATAACTAGTTTCTAAACAATTTCTATAAGTAGTAAAAAATGCATAAATAATTTTATAAGCAACCCAAACAATTCAATAGCAATTTTATAATAAAATCAAACAATTTATAAACAATTCCATAAACAGCTCAAGCAAATTTCACAAACTAGAAAACACCATGATAAACTATTGAAGAGTATCACGAAGGTGAATGTCATGTTTAAAACATCACCAACACAAATTTTAACATCTAATGAACACAATTTTCACTAACACATAAAAAATAACCAGGGAGAATACTTCAAAACTATTTTTAGAAAAACCAATTTACTTAGAAACACTATAGCAGATTAACCAAATATAACATGAAGGTGCGAATCAAGTAAAAGATTTAATCAAAACACTTACGCATTAAATGGGCTTAATCAGAAAGGAAAATGCAGATTCACCTACCTCAATGGAATGCAAATGTGATGCCACTTCAGCGAAAGGAAAAAACAACCCCCTGTGCACCAATATCACACCTAAAACAATGATAAAAATGTGAGAATTACAATTCGCACCTTTAAGGTTTGGAAAACTTAAATAAAAACACTAAAGATAAAAATAAAAACACCTGAGGTGAGGTCGTTGGGCCGAATAACTCACACCAATGAGCTAAAGGGAATCGAGAAGGAGAGAGTAGTGGAGGCGGGTTCATGCATTGCATTGGAGGGAGAGGGAGGCTGCTGAAGTTGGTTGCACTAGCTGGAGAAAATAGTAGGAAGAGGTTCAACTGGCTGGAGTGAAGGGGTGAGGGAGGTCTCTGGGGGTTGGGTGGATGGAGGTGTCTTGGAGGCAAGGCGAAGAGGGTTGGAAAGTGAGAGCATGAAAGGGAAAGGGAGAAGAGGGGTAGGGGTGGCGGTTGGGATTCAGGGAGAAGGCCGAAGCGGAGGGGTGGTGAGGGGGGTTGGCTGGTGTGGCGAGGCCATCACAAGGAGGTGGCAGGGTCTCGAGAAGTGATGAGGGCATGAGGTGAAGGCGGGGTTCAGAACAGCGAGGAGGTGTGGTGCGTGTAGTGCGTCGAAGGATAAAGGGGGGAGGGGTTCGCACAGTGTGCCAAGGGAGAAAGGTGGGGGGAACATGGTAGGTTAGGGTTCCCATTTTTTAATTCTATCTTATAATAATAATAATAATAATACACTAATAATAATTATTATATAAATAATAATAATAATAATAATAAAACAACAATACTAATAATATTCTTAATAATAATAATAAGAACAACATAATAATAATAATATTATTATTATTATCAAACATTCTTTTTAAATTTTATTTCATTTTATTTATCTTATTATCATCTTATTTTATTTCATTTTCTATTTCATTTTATTTTCCATGCAATCGTATTACTTATTTTAAAAATTGGGTAACTGCACGCTCATCACACGGATTAATAAACTACGCGCAAGCTGTGCACCTCAACCCAAACCACTTGGGCACCTGTACAAGATCCTATGGTGACCACACGGTTATTGTTAACCATGTGGTTCCCATGCACTGGTCCAAAACCCACTGAAGTCATTAAACATCAAAAAATTTAAACTCACGCTTCACCCACACCTCTACAAGGTTAATATAAACCATGAAATAATAAAATAAAAATAAATTTAAAATTTGGGGTGTGACAATTCTCCCCACCACAGAAACTTTCTACCCCCATAAAATCACTCAGCCAAGCGATAGACAGAACTTGAATCCATTCCCGATTGAAACCAAAATAAACTGCAACACAAGAGAACAAGAGAACATGAGAGGGTTCTCCCCACCACAATAACTCAACTAATAGGGAAATTTAACACCCAAACATACCACCCCGGGAGGGGGGGCCGACACAGGAACTCCCAACTGATCCAAACTAACTTCTATAGCATGAGAAAAACAACACCTCCACTGAAACATGGAACTCTAGACCCAGACCAAAAAACCCCAACACTAGAGAAAAATGTCTGAGAAGAACTTAACCCAAACAGCGAACCCAAGCATAACTAAAAACAAAGATTCTTACATAGTTACTTACATCTATAAATGAACACAGTTTAATTGAGATCAACCTATACAAGGGCCAAAAAAACTTTTAAGAAAAACACATGATTCAGAAAATCATAATCAGACAAATGGAACTATTGGATTACAATAGAACAATTTCATCACATCCCCCCATTGAATGATGAACTCACAATAATAGTAAAACTTTAAAAGTAGAAAAACAAGAACAAAAATACTTTAAATGTTCCACTTCTAACACAGAACATAAAACCCAGACCAAGGCCTCACACCCCCCCCCCCCGGAAACTCTTGACTATGCGTGAGCTTCACCCCAAGAACTGGGGATGGGGCTCTAATGGCTGAAGCATCTCCTACCTCACAATCAGGTACTAGAATTCTCTGGTCACAATATCTTCTTTAGGTGAAGCTTCCTACAAAACTTCTCTAGATGAATCAGACACCCACAATGATTCCATGTCTTCATACGGGTACAACATGAGAGTTTCATGTGCCCTAAACGTCCACATTGATGGCACACCATTGAACGGTCCGACAAACTAGAAGCCAGGACCACTATAGAGGACTCTTTAGAAACAGTTCCCTCTGGCACACCCTAATCGCCTGTCACGAATTAGGCTGGGTCGCCACCCGACCCGGTTCGTGGCAAGGCCCGAAGGGCCTTCCCGATCCCCACGGGCTGGCACAAGTGCCTGGGGTATCAAAAATAAAACCTAGGAATGATTTACCCAAATTAAACATATTAAAATAAACAAAAAAAAACTAAAAATTCAGATCTAATAAATTCAGTCAAACATTCCCATAACAACTTTTAAATTTAATGATTTACAACATTAGAAAAAACCGCAAAGTACTACGATAGAGGAGTAACAAAACTCTATAACAAACCTCCATACACCAAGAGAGGTGAAACGTCCACAAGCCACCCACAGGGACCTACATGAGAAGACCCTCAACAACCCGAACCATTATCACTAAGCACGATTCCTCAACCTGGAATACAAAAGAAACAGGATCTACATACACCCAAAGGTGTATGTAGGGTGTGAGCTAAAATCCCAGCAGGATGCCACCGAGAAAAGGTTCCACGCATAATTATTAAATGAAAAATACATTTTCAATTTAACAAAATAAAAATAAATAAGTTATTAAATTTTTTTAATGAAAACAGCTTTTAAGGGAAAACTACTCTAAAAGGAAGACTTAAATTAATACACACGCACACTTTCTTGGTAACCCAAATTTCGCACCGTGTGTTGACGGTGAGCAAAAAGCAAAACAGGAGCAAAAAACATGGGAGAGGCCCTAAAGATACTAAAGAGAAGTGGGACCCTAGAACATCATGTTTTGGTGAACAATGGTATAGGAACACAACAATATGCGTTCTCATGCATGATCCACTAGTAGGGAAACCCATCCATAACCTAGTGATCTCCCATCATCATCCAAAAGTTTAGTTAGTGTTGTATTCGTCAATCCAGCTAAGTGAAACTGGGTCGATGCCACTTCCGTATCACTAGAACACTACTCCTAGTCCGCCCACCTAGTACCCAGGCTTCCCGTTTGTGCTCAAGTAGTTTAGAGTTCAAGCCTTATGTCATAATCACATACTCAACCAAACAAGACACTACGTGCACCAAAACCACCATTTGTACACACAAAATCCATTTAAAATAAGATACACAATAAAAATATCCCAAAACTAAATCTGTATCACTTACACAACCAATTAAAATGACTTCATACTCAAAGAAACCACTTTCAGCATCAAACACACCATTAAAAGAATTTATAAAACAATTTCCATGCACATCGCATGACTTTATGCACCAAAAACATTTACACAATTTAACCCAAACAATTTTTCACCCTAAATAATTATTTAATAAAACAATTAAAATTTTCATAAATAAATTTTAAAGAGAAAAAACACTGCTTTACACCCTAGACCGACCCAAACCCCCTTACATGACCACATGCACACAACGCCACCTCAAGAACACAACCTGCATCACACATGCAATTAAAGAAACCACCCACATAGTTAAAAATACCATTACAACAGTTAAACAAACTGCTAGAAAAACATGCCAACCCATTTAAAAATATGCCGCATGACTAAAACACTGAAAATCTGCTCAAATGATCGTTTAAGACAGAATACATACCGATACAACACCAACACACCAACTGCACCCCTTGTACATCCTAACAAAATAAACTGCACAACTTATGAAACACTGGCAAGCAGCTCGACAGGGGTTTTAATATAAACAACATACTCATTTCATATTAACACACTAATAAACACATTAAAACATATTAAACCTCAAGTAAAAATTAAATGCGCACCAAAATAACTAATTTTTAAACATTCTAAATTAATTAATTAATCAAATGAACTTAACAATTAATAGTCATATAAGAAAACACCTATTGGTGTGTAGCAGATTTTACAACTTGGTGCACAAGGATCGTTACACTTCAATCACCCGCAAAGGGCCTAATAAAACCCTAAAACAAAGCACTGCAACAAACTCATCCAAGTTGAACCAATCACAACTCAACTATAAAAGAAACATCATCAAAAATGAAATAAAAATGGGTTGGAGGGAAACACACCTACGACGAGGGGTCCGAGAGGCTTTCCAACACACAAAGAAGGCTATCGGAGGTGTGCGGTGCTGGAAAAGGGGTGTTGTCGGAACTTCGGTCAGACCAAAAAGGGGTATGCGGCTAAAGGATGGGGTTGTAGGGTCTTCATCTAAGCCAAGGAGGGAGGGGGATGCAGCCAAGGGCGATGCGGCGCGAGGTAGTGGGGCAGCGCTGGACGGTGCGAGGTGGGCTACTGGTCTGGTTCACCAGAGGAGGAAGAGGAAGGATCCGGTCCGTGAGAGGGGGTAGAGGAAGAATAGCAGGAGGAATGGGGGTTTTGGCATGAGAGAATAGAGAAATGGGGTAGATGGGGTGACGCGGGGTAGCACAAGGGGAGTGCGACGGAGGACGAGGTGGTGTGAGGGAATCCCAAATGAGGGAGGGGATGTGCACTAACACCCAAGGGAGATGGGGGCAGGGCACACGCCGCATGGAGGAGAGGGGAAGGGATATGTGTGGGTAGGGTTTCACCAAAAGGGGGGGAGGCGATGGGAGAGAGAGAGAGAGATAGGGAGAGAATGGATGGAAAAATAAATAAAATAAATAAATAAAAGGAAATAAAAACATAAATAAAAAAATAAAAAAAAAAGTCTAAACCAACTAAAATTAATAATAATAATAATAATAATAATCACAATATTATTATTAGTGTTATTATTAAACAACCCTTGAATTATTTAATCTTTTTTTTCTTATTTCATTTTTTTGCTTAAATTATTATTCAACTCATTAATTAATTAATTACATATGCGTCGGGCAGGTCGCACGTTGATTAGGTGAAGCCACATGGCTTCATTCGTGTCATGCACATGCGTGAACATTACGATGCCAAAATGATCACTTATCAGCAAAACACAAAAACTCTCATCGGGTCTGGTCCACACCTCAACAAAGAAATTTTAATACAACATAAAAATTTATAAAATAAAAATAAAAATTTCTACAGATGTCTGGGTGTGACAATTCTCCCCACCATGACACTTTATACCCCCAGAAAGTCCCAAAAGACTCAACCAACCCAATATTTCAAGAAAGACCATGAAGATACCTAAAATAAAACTCAATCACTCGATGATCGACCATTAAAAACTCCCATGACCTGAAACTTCAAAAATCTCAAAATCAGAATCACTAAGAAAAATAATCAACGACAAGGAATTCACCTCCAAACACAACTACAACAAAGATCACCCTGACCCCTAACTTAGGGATCACTAGGGCTGATCAAGATCTCCAAGAAAACTCATCAAGCAACCCACTACTCAAGATAACCAATTACCATGGTCAAGGTTGGGCGGAGCATAAGTAAGAGGTTTCCCCACCAAGCGCACTTTGAAAATAGAGTTTTTTTTTCACAAATTCTCTTGATGGTGGTTTTCTCACTATATTAAGATTATTGTCAAACATTGGTTCTCCGATCCAAGACGACACACAAATATAGACAACCTTTAACACTGGATTGACCCTCCAAGTTCCCTAAGTTAAACCAAACCAACACAGGAGTAGATGCCAGCGAGACCTGTAATGGGTCTCCCCACCATTTTATAATTTTCCTAACACCACGATACCTGTGCGGGCATTCTCAGTTTACTTTGAGCAATACTGATTGAACTCTTCATCATGAACCCACCAACATGGGCCGATTGCACGAAAGATTTCCACAGTGAACAACACTACACCTTCATGAGATGGTTTTGATAGCGAAAACTTCTAACCTAGCAGCAAACTAGATGGGCGCGCGTTAATCCCACAAGACAAAAGCATCTCTTATACGAGTACAATTCTGATCCCTAACCGACCACAAGAAGTTTCACGAAGCACGCCCTCCGTCTATACAATAATACGGATTCTCCGAACCTCTATAAGTCCCAAGAGGAACTCCTATAAATTAAGACCACAACAAGGAGACAAGGACTCCATGCACCTCACAACATGAATGAAACCTTCAGAGACGATACCGAAATAAATAAATTTAATTTTTCCCCATTCATCACTGTGGAATTAAGTTGGATCAAACTTGTACCACTTCTAAATAGTTTTTGACTACGTGCAAGCTTCACCCAGAGACCTATGGTTGGGGCTCTAATGTCTGAAGCATCTACTACCTCGCAGTCATAAGTTGACCACCTCTGACTAGAACTTCCTCTTCTAGAAAAGAAATCTACATACTTCTCCTTGTGTACCAAGTGGACACTCTGTCAACATACCCACTGATAATTGCAACGAACAACTTAGAGTGTCAGATAGACCACACTAGAGATAAGAGATTGAGTGGTTTTTCTGACATGCAACACGAAATGATGGAAGGATCACTCCAAGAACAGGCCCCTTCGGTTCACACTCCTCATCATATGAAGAACCTTCACTTCCTTAGGTACAACCGTAGGATGAGGCTAGTCTTGAGGATCGCTCAATACATCCCCACTTGCAACAAAAACAGAACGATCACCGTTTGTTGGTGTAGTCTTTCTCCTCCAAACATACTCGAGACCACTTACGCATGCACAACATTTAGAGTCCCTCAAAAACTGGTGACATTCCCAACATTCTCAAAGCACTCAACAATATTCAACTGACCTTGACATCTCCAAACAATCGACACAACCAAGAAGAACCCAACTCCGGCACTCCACTGGGAGTATGGGCTGAGATAAGAACCTAGAGACCCATTGGAAACCCATGAGACCTTTCTAGGGATCATATACCGAACAAGAACACAAAATAGCCTTCCAAAAATCCAAATGCATCACAAAAACAAACATCCACACCTCAAACACAATTCCAGTAATTCCAATTTAAAAAATCAATTCTTTTTTTTTCAAGGAAAAACACTCACTTGAAAAACCAAACACTGCATAACAAAGCCTAAAAGCTCTTTTGAAAAAGTCTTCTTCACTCTGAAATCAATGTTATTTTCCAATTTCCAAAACCATTTAAGCACAAAAACCCATTTTATAAAAAATACCACTTTCTAGGAAACAAGAAGGAGCCTTAGAAATTAATCAATCACTACTGATATTCCATGGTGCCTCACAAGTATGAATTTTTGTGCCACTCAGGAACCCATCCACATGATCCACCAACTGTCCATTAATCATATCCACATGCGCATGCGAGCACCCATAGGAATACCAATGGAAAAAAACAAGGCTAATCCTCTTTCAAAACAAAACATTCTCAATATATGAAAATACCTTTTTTCAAAACCATTTCAAAAATTCAAGACAATTTTTCAAAATGTTTCCCATTTCCAAAATAACTCACTTCGATTTCAAATAACCCAAGACTTTCTTTTATAAATTCAACTTTGAAAAATAAAACGCCAAATTACAAAAACAAGGTTCAAAAGAAACACACCCCAAGAATCGTGAAAAACACACACCAAAATAAAATAAGAGCAACTCTAAAGTCTGATTTCCTTAAAAAAAAACTTTTGCGCTAACCCAAAACTAAAGCAAGACATCACAAACATTAAAATACCTGGATGGAGGACTATTGGTCATGTCTAACCTGACTACATGGTTTATCAGACCATGCCCTAGACAAGCACCAACCACTATGAGTGTCAAACCGTACTCTCAGGCATCACATGGGTCGCTAATTCATGTGAGACCGCGCGCAGTACCATTTTACTCCTATTATCATCCCCCATCCACAATGACCAAAGCTAAAACTTAAATCCTGACCTATCCCTGGTTACTCGAGGATCAGAATGAGTAAGAGTTCGCGATGCTCTTCTCACACCTACCACTCGAGTACCGAAATTCCTATCTCCGATCTAACTGACGCCCCAAATAATAAGAACAAAACCTCCCTCTGATACCATTTTGTCACGAACCAGGCTGGGTCGCCACCTGACCCGGTGCCTGACCTGGTTCACGGCAAGGCCCGAAGGGCGTTCCTGATCTCCATGGGCTGGCACAAGTACCTGGGTATCAAAAATAAAACCTGGGAACGATTTACATGAATTAAATATATTAAAATAAACAACAGAAACTAAAAATTCATATCTGATAAATTCAGTCAAACATTCCCATAACAACTTTCAAATTTAATGATTTACAACGTTAGACAAAACCGCAAAGTTCTACAATAGGTGAGTAACAAAACTCTATAACAAACCTCCATGCACCAAGAGAGGTGCAACATCCACAATCCACCCACAAGGACCTGGATGAGAAGGCCCTCAACAACCCGAACCATTATCGCTAAGCACGATGTCTTAACCTAGAATACAAAAGAAACATGATCTATATACACACAAAGGTGTATGTATAGTGTGACCTAGAATCCCAGTAGGATGCCACTGAGAAAAGGTTCCATGCATAATTATTAAATGACAAATACATTTTCAATTTAACATAATAAAAATAAATATGTTTTTAATTTTTTTTAATGAAAACGGATTTTAAGAGAAAACTACTCTAAAAGGAAAACTTAAATTAACACACACACACACACACACATTCTTGGTAACCCCAACGTCACACTATGTGCCAATGGTGAGCACAAAGCAAAAGAGGAGCACAAAACATGAGAGAGGCCCTAAAGATACTAGTGAGAAGTGGGACCCTAGAACATAGTTTCTAGGTGAACAATGGTATAAGAACACAACAATATATGTTCTCATGCACGAGCTACTAGTAGGGTAACACATCCATAACCTAGAGGTCTCCCAACATCATCCAAAAGTTTAGTTAGTGTTGTAGTCGTCAATCCATCTAAGTGAAACTGGGTCGATGCCACTTCCGTATCACTAGCACACTAGTCCTAGTCCACCCACCTAGTACCCAGGCTTCCTGTTTGTGCTCAAGTAGTTTAGAGTTCAAGTATTATGTCATAATCAAATACTCAATCAAACAAGACACTACGCATGCAAAAACCACCATTTTCACACACAAAAGCCACTTTAAATAAGATACACACTAAAAATATCCCAAAACTAAATCCGCATCACTTACACAATCAATTAAATTGACTACACAGTCAAAGAAACCACTTTCAGGATCAAACACACCATTAGAATAATCTATAAAATAATTTCCATGCACGTTGCATGACTTTACGCACCAAGAACATTTACACAATTTAACCCAAACAATTTTTCACCCTTAATAATTATTTAATAAAACAATTCAAATTTTCATAAATAAATTTTAAAGAGAAAAAACACTTCTTTGCACCCCTAGACCGACCCAAACCACCTTATATGACCACACGCACATAAATCCACCTCAAGAACACAACCTGCATCACACATGCGTTTAAAGAAACCACCCACATAGTTAAAAAGACCATTACAACAATTAAACAAACCTCCAAAAAAATATGCCAACCCATTTAAAAATACGCCGCATGATTAAAATACTAAAAATCCACTCAAATGATCATTTAAGATAGAATTTATACTGACGCAAAACCAACACACCAACTGCACCCCTTGTACATCCTAACAAAATAAACTGCATAACTTATGAAACACTAATAAGCAGTTCAACATGGGTTTTCATAGAAACAACATACTTATTTCATATTAACACACTAATAAACACATTAAAACATACTAAACCTCAAGTAAAAATTAAATATGCACCAAACTAACTAATTTGTAAACATGCTAAATTAATTAATTAAGCAAATGAACTTAATAATTAATACTCATACGTGGAACCACCTACCAGTGTGCAGTAGACTTTTCAACTTGGTGTGCAAGGATTGTTGCATTTCAATCACCCGCAAAGGTCCTAATAAAACCCTAAAACAAAGAACTGTAACAAACACATCCAATTTGAACCAATCACAACTCAACCATAAAAGAAACATCATCAAAAATGAAAGAACAACGGGTCGGAGGGAAATGCACCTACGGTGAGGGGTCCAAGAGGCTGTCCAGCACCCAAAGAAGGCTACCGGAGGTGTGAGGCACAGAAAAAGGGGTGTCGCCGGAACTTCATCTAGACCAACAAGGGGTATGCGACTAAAGGAGGGGGTTTTCGGGTCTTCAGCTAAGATAAGGAGGGGGGTACAACCAAGGGAGATGTGGCGCGAGGTAGTGGGGCAGAGCTAGATGGTGTGAGGCAGGCTGCTGGTCCGGTTCGTCGGAGGAGGAAGGAGCCAGTCCGAGAGAGGGTTCAAAGGTGGAATAGTAGAAGGAAGGGGGTTTCGGTGTGACAGTATAGGGAAATGGGGGAGATGGGGTGTTGCGGGGTAGCACAAGGGGAGTGCGACAGAGGTTGAGGTGGTGCGAGGGAAGCCCGAATGAGGGAGGGGATGTGCACTGACACCCAAGGGAGATGGGGGTAGGTTGCGCACCATGTGGAGGAGAGGGGAAGGGATCTATGCGGGTAGGGTTTCACTAAAAGGAGGGGAGGTGACGGGAGAGAGAGAGAGGGAGATAATGAGGGGAAAAAAAGAAAGAAAAATAAATAAATAAAAGGAAATAAAAACCTAAATAAATAAAATAAAATAAATATAAACCAACTAAAATTAATAATAATAATAACAATAATAATAATAATAATCCCAATATTATTATTATTGTTATTATTAAACAACCCTTAAATTATTTAATATATTTTTTCTTATTTCATTTTTGTGCTTAAATTATTATTCAACTAGTTAATTAATTAATTACCTACACATCGGGCAGGCAGCACATTGATCAGGCGAAGCCACATGGCTTCATTCGTGTCGTGCGCATGCGTGAACATTACGACGCCAAAATGCTCGCTTATCACCAAAACGCAAAAAACTCTCATCGGGTTTGTCCCACACCTCAACAAAGAAATTTTAATACAACATACAAATTTATAAAATAAAATAAAAATTTCTACAGATGTCTGGGTGTGACATCGCCAGATAGGGAACCTTCACGAGCAACTGGATATGCTGAATTGACAAACATTTGCGCTCCAGATACCAACTCAGCTAGGAATGCCTCATCCAACAGCTTCTCAAAACAATGGTCCTTAGAAGGGAGGACTCGATCCTTGATCTCATGACAAATACCCCTGATGAAGAGAGAAGTTTTCATAAAATCCTACGACACTGCCTTTGGAGAAAAGAACACAAGTTCCTTGAAATGGTTTACATATTCCTTCACCATTCATTGGTGTTGTTGACTGTGCACAAGTTCTTCCATTTTCTTCTTATTCACCTCTTTAGGTATGAACCATCAGATAAAGATGGATTTAAAGACATACCACATCATCCCAACTTGTATTGATGGCAGGGTGAACAACTCCCATTCTTCTATAGCTAGACCTTTAAACAAACCCAAAATGGCACACACTTTGATAGATTCAGGAGTTCCCAATACCCTAAAGATTCACTCTACCTCCTGAAGCCACTCTATTGCCTCTAATGGACCCTGATCGCTGTAAATGACAAGAAACATCTGAGAAAGACCAAAAATCAGGCATGACTTATCAAAAACTTTAGGGACCTTTCTAGGCAGAATTTTCTAAACAACATATAAAACATAGATCCAAAACCAATATCAAGTCGAAGCAACATCAATGAGCGCGCTTTCATCCAATAACAACTGGCTCAAAAACCAAACAAATATAAACACAGAAAAAAACATCCCTTTTAAAAACCACCTTTAGAAAACAATTTTAAGCCTTTAATTTCAAATAAACACCCATGGAATCCCATAAACTACCACATATGTGTCCATTCATTCCATTTCTTCACCAATTTCAAAAAATTATCAAATTTTCAAGCCAAAACATTTTTCCTTTAAAACCAATTTTACCAATCTCAAAACCATTTAAAAGGAAGCATCATCATTTCCAAAATCCCTTTCCATTTTCAAAAACACACTTACACCAACCAGAGACAATACAAAACACCACTTACACCAAACTATTAGAGATAGGGACTAGTGTCTATTCCCAACTCGATGACATAGTAGTGATCCATGCCCCATGTAGGCAATAACACTAAGAGGAACTTGAACCGGGCATGAGATTATTGCATGGGTCACTACTCCACGTGAAATCACAACATGACATCGGCTCGCCCCCATTATCATCCCTCAATATAAAACAAACCGGAATAAGACAAGGACTCAATTCCCATAATGCCCCTGGCGACTTGAGGTTCAGAACGAGTGAGGGTTCATGACGCTCTTCTCGTACCTACCTACCAAGTCCCAAAATTCATAATCTCCATCTATCAGACGCCCAAAATAATAAGGTCCCCTTAGATACAATTTTTTCATGAACCAACCCAGGCCGACATTGAACCGGCCACCCGAGTCGGTCCGCAACATGGCCCGAAGGGCTTTCCCGACCCCCATGGGTTGGAAACTAGTGTTAGGCATCAAAATTTATCTGTTGGGAATGATTTGGACCATGAAAAAAGATAAAAAAATAAATAATTACTGATGATAAAAATAAAAACTAGCAGCGGAAAGAAAATAAAACCGTACAAGCTTCCATGTGACCTTCCAGGTCACCGCATAACTAAAGACCAACCTTGATCCGATAATGAGAAACTCATATAGGATAACCTAAGAAAAGGGTACTAGCAACTAAGATGATAAAATAGTCACGAGCATTAAAATTCTCAGCAGGGATGCCAATAATAAACAATTAAATCTAAGTGTTTCCTTTCCCAAAGCATCCCATTAACACAAGTTTGAAATACAAATATAAAAGTAGGGTTTTAAAATTTTAAATTAAGAAACATGATTTTCCCATTCAAAATTACAATAGATGCTACATACTATTTCTAAAACCATTTTCATTTTATAAACAAAACCCAAAAAAAAGATACCAAAGCTGGGCTAAAGTAAAACAGGTAAACAGTGTAAGTTGAAGATAAACTAGTATAATGGAAAGTGAACAAGTAATGAAAATAATCAAGTAAATGTGGGTGATCCTAAACATCCCTAGAAGACTATTGTATATTCTTGGTTCAGAACCACCTTCCAGCATATGGTGAATCTCCTAAGTCTATAAACAACTGGCCACCCAAAACTAACCAAATCTAGTGGAAAAGCCCACCTGGCCTAACAATGAATCCAAGGGGTATCAACCCGTCTAATCAGGGTTGATTAGAAACCATCACTTGATCATCTAAAAGACGTCTAGGAACACATGGTGATATTAATATTGTGTAAGTAGGAGGCCCTCACATGTGTGACTCATCTTACCTACTCCTACCACACTTTCCTACCCCAAACAAGGACACTATATGATAACTCATAAAGAGATATCCCTACTATAGAGGTGCCCACTAGGTGTGTGTGTGTGTGTGTCTATATATATATAACATACACATATTTGTCTTATCATACGATGTGCCAACCGGGCCGTCACGTCATGTTCATGTCGAAACCATTTTCTAAAAACATTTAAATCTCTGACCAAGAACACACAATTTCCCAAACACAAACCATTCTAAAAGTTAAAACCACTTCACCCATGAGTTGGAAGAGCCAAACGGACCTTTTATGTAGTGACCCCAAGCTTGAAATACATGGACGTTACATTACTTTTGCGGAATACTTAATACATAACAAAAACAGACACCTAAGGACCGTAATAGTTTAGTGTCTTTGGAAACTTGGAACATAATCTTCTAATCACGGTGAAATATCTTAAATATCTCCCATAAAGATATTACCCTTTTTTCATACCTAAAACCTTTCTTTATATCCTGGGGAAATGAAAACTTATAAAGGGTGAGCTCAAATTCTCAGTAAGGGTAATCATGGAGAAAATAAAACAAACCATATACGTTTGAACATAAAAACATGAACATAAAGCTTAAACATCAAAATCTTGAGTTGTGAAATAAATTTTGGTATTACGTAAGTTATAGATCATAAAGGAACATCAATCATGATAAAATAGCATGGGAATAAAATATGTAATTATGGAAAACCATTAAGCACATGATATGATCTCCATAGTAGCCAAGGTATTGGTGCCAAGACCATCATAGTGGATAAAGTCCATTACTGAACCAGGTTTACTTGTCATTCCATCCCTGTATTACTGAACCTGATTTACTAGCTGATCCAGCCATGTTTATATCATGAGATATAAATCTTTACCCAATGCATTGGAGGGAGATATAGGTCCCACACATGTCATAATGAAATCATTCTTTTGTGTACCACAAAATAAAAATAAATCAATCATCATAACCCAACGAATAAAATGGGTTTCATAACATCATCCCATCATAACATAATCCATATAAAATAAATGGATATCATTTCATTATAAAAAACATCAAAACATGTACTTGAAACATACCCATATTAAATAATTTCATCTTAGATGGAAAATAGTTTTCGTAAAACACTTTAAATGAATTCTTGAGGAAAATATATTTTATTCTTCAAAATCATCTTCTTTTCTCAAAATATCGTGCAATTTTAAAATAAAAGAATTTAATTTAAAATAATCATGAAATATTTTAGAGGAAGCTTCATGGAAATGAGGCATTATGAAACTATAAAAATCCATTCATGTCGTATAAGTTTAAAAAAACATTCTCCTTGTACTTTTGTCGGAAAGTCAAAAAGTACCTCGTATAGTAAACAAAAGAAAGATTTCTTCCATACTACATAGTAAAAGTCAAAAAGGGGTAAACATGAATTTAAAAATACATAGAATAATATTAAACAATTTATGAAAACATTTTTACAAAACATGAATATGGATGATAAATATAACCCCAGTAAATACTTACGTATAAGCAATCTCGGATAAAAAAGAGATTCTAAAATTATCCATTACATTAGGACCAATTTTTTCTGTATGTGTCCAAAACTCTTGTATAGTGGGTTTAAACATATTATTAACTTGTAAAATAACCATAATAATATTTATGATATCATATATTATTCACTTATGACATTATATTACCCGTTCTTTTGTCAATTTCCATGTTAAAGTAGCGTTTTGGGTAAAATCATTTTATTTATCGTACGTGTTTTGACTTGTAATTATTCATATGATTACTTAGATAATTATTACATAACTATATAATTTAAAAAATTATTTATATATAATATATATTCAGCATATAAATATATATAGTATATCGATAAATGAAATGAAATACACAGTTCATGGAGACGGTATGTCGTACGTATGCATGAACGCTATTTTCGTTTCCTTATAAAATTGAATGGAATTAAATGACATATATATATATATATATATACATAAATCCAATAGCATTATTATGTAATATATTTCATGATTACTTATTACATATACTTTATAATAGTTATTGAATAGTTAATATGGAGAATGAATCTCATCGCATCGTGGAGACGGTAATCCATACGTACGCACGAGTGATGATATCATTACCATAATTATTGAATGGTATTGGAGTGGATTATAGAATATCTCAAAATTAGTATCATGTTATAATAATCATATATAGTTATTATTTACACCGATACACCCATCCAAGTAAGGTGGTGGTGTAAAACCAATTACACCACGCCGTGGAGACGGTATTTCGTACGTACGCACGTGCGCTGATTTAATTTTTTGTAGGATGGGTAGAAGATGAAATAGGTTTGTTTCATATTTATAATAAAATATCAGTATATTATTTATACTGATGTTATTAATTTATAATGAAACAACTAAATAATGGGAAGTATAAGAAGAAATAAATTTGAAAGAATCGGTAAAGGATATTACCTCTTCTTCGACGCTCCTCTTCTAAACCTCCTCTTAGGGCACTAAAGTTGGTATTTAAAGAAGACCAGGACCTCTAGTATGTTTCTAGGGAAGTTTAGAAGAGAAATGTATAGGTTTTGTCCGATCTTGAAAGCTCAAAATGTTTTGAAGAGGAGAGGGAGGAGGTACCCTTTTATAAGGGAGGAGAGGGGCACCTTTGGAAACATAAACAATATTAATTTATAATAAATTAAAATCCCACTTAAAAACCTCTAAAAATGACTCAATTTGGATATGAGATGATATAGGGTTGTAATATCATCAACCAATAAAGTTTAGACATGTTGGGAATTTATTTTAAACCTTATCAACTTGATTTATCCTTATTTAATCTATTTAATTTTATTTATGGTAATAATATTCTAAATTTTAAATTATTATAAATAATTACTTATGCATTGTGAATTGTCAATAATTGTATAATTTATGAAAATTTAAACCATATAAATTTCAATTTATAATTTTTAAATATTTTTGTGATTTTTAAACAATTTTATAATATTTTATTTTTATAAAATAACAATAGTGTCAATTTTGACACAATTCATTTATTTGCATTTAAATAAAATACAAACAAAGAATATATTCGAACAAAAATATTTAATAGATTCCTAATATGTCATATGCATCTATAAAATTTGTAGAGAACATTAATTAGTTCATATAATATTTATTTTAATATTTTTAAAACCATTTATTTGATATTTTAATCAATAAAATAATTTCTACATCACTATTGTGTCATCATTAATGATAATTATTTAATCTCTAAAAATTATAAATAAATTCTCATGATGTAGATAATTTTATTATATTTCTGTAGACTATTTATATTCGAAGTTTTATAAAGTTTATCACTAAATTAAAATTATTACACTTATAAGATATAAGAGAGTGACATGTTGTCACTTTCTTTGGTTTTAATAATAATTATATAATTTCCATGGTCAAAATTCCATGAAACGAATATATTCCAACCCTTAGGTGATATGGGTTGACTTTTATTCATCAAATAGAATTTTGGTAGGTGGTAGGGTAATTTTATAATCTTATTTTTATCCTTAATTATTCGATTTACCTTTAACTGTAGTAAATAAAAATTACCATAGTTACTATTCATAATGTAAAAAAATAAAAGTAACCTATTAATATAATTTAGACTCACTGAATCCAAATATGGAATTCATTTTTTAAAATTCAAAGCACATAAGTTTCAGTAATTAATTTAAAATTAATCTCGTTGTTAAGAAAATGGGTTTTAAAAGTTAAAACATCGTCAAAGATTGAAAAGTTTTTACCTATGAATTAAATGTAAAATTAATGGTAAGGAAATAAATTATATTAAATTATAAAAATATATTCTATTTATACTTCAAAACCATTAAATTTTATCATTTAACCATATAAATTATCTTGATGAAAAAAAGTTGTTTTTAATTAAAATTTAGCGTATTTTTATTATTCATCAAAATATGAAGGTTATCAGAATAATATCAAAATTTTATCTAAATTAAATTTTTATATCGTTATTCCAAGGAAGAAGTTTTATTTGTCAAATTGAACTTATAAACATGTCAAAAATTAGATTTAAAATGGGTGCACCATCAAAAGGCGGTAAAACAACATTTTTTTGAAAAATACTTCTTTTATCCAAAAAATTGATTTTGTTTTCATACATCCTTCTAGAAAATGTGTAAGATGAATTATAATGTTATAAAATTCAAAATTCAGTTAATACTATTCATAATGTCTAGTTCATAATATTATAATAATATATCATTTTTTAGTGAAACTCGGTATTGCGTACAATCCAAGATATTGAGGAAGGTTGCTCTTGCGTGTAACACAAGCCAAGCCAGTGTTGTGTGTAGTAAAAGATTCCTTTGGTGTTGCATATAACATAAGATATAAAAATATATATTTCTCATAAAATATCAGGGTGTTACATTCTAACCCCCTTAAAATGAATTTTTCCCTCGATATTTTTTACTTCGTAACAAACAGATGAGGATACATCTCCCTAATCATATCCTCAAGTTCCCAGGTGGCTTATTCTAATTGTTGGTTCCTCCATAAAAATTTAACCAAGTGAGTGGTCTTGTTTCATAGAACTTTTTCACTATGATCCAAAATCTCTATCGGCCATTCTTCATAAGAAATATCTTGCTCCAGCGGTACAACTTCTGAGCTTAGTACATGTGAAGGATTGAGTACATACTTTCTCAGGAGAGATACATGGAACACATCATGAACATAGGAGAGATTTGGTGGAAGTTCCAACTAGTAATATACCTTCCCAACACGATCCAGTATTTCTAAAGGATCGATATACCTAGGGCTCAGCTTTCCCTTCTTTACAAATCTCATTACTCTCTTCCAGGGAGATATTTGTAAGAACACTTTATCACCCACTTAAAACTCTAGGTCTTTTCTTTGGTTGTTGGAATAAATTTTTTGTCAAATTTGATCTGCTCTTATGTGTTTTTGAATAGATCTGACCTTTTCTTTCATCTCATCAACAAGATCAGGTCCTAATAGCTTTCTTTCCCCAACTTCATCCCAGCAAGTTGGAGTTATGCATTTCTTTCTATAGAGAGCTTCATAAGTATCTATCTAAATACTGGAGTGAAAGCTATTATTATAAGAAAATTCCACCCAAGGTAGGTGTTGATCCCAAACACCTTTTAAATCCATAAATCAAGCTATCAAAATGTCTTCCAAAGTTTTAATTGTCCTCTCAGACTGACCGTCTTTCTAAGGATGATAGGAAGTGCGGAAACATAACTCTGCATCCAGAGCATGCTGAAGACTTCACCAAAACTTCAAGTTAAACCTCAGATCCCAATCATATATAATGGAAATTGGTACTCTATGCAATCTTACCACTTCCTTTACATATATCCTAGAAAGTTGATCAAGAGATAAATCTTCTCTAATAACAATGAAGTGTGCCTACTTCGTAAGACGATCAACTATAACCCAGATAGCATTATTTCCTTTTGATTTTTTGGGAAGTCCAATGACAAATTCCATAGTGATGTTTTCCCATTTCCATTCTGGTATGGGTAATAGTTGTAACATTCCCTTATACTTCTATCTCTTAGCTTTAACTTGCTAACAAACCAAGCATCGAGAGACATATTCGGCGATATCTCTTTTCATGCCATCCCACCAAAAGTACTCTTTTAGGTCCTTATAAATCTTTGTACTTCCAGGATGAATAGATAATGAAGAACTATGAGCCTCATCCAGTAGATCCTTCTTTAATTCTTGTATTGGAGGAATACAGACATGGTTCCTAAACCTTATTTTACCATCACAATCAAGGTTGAATTTAGGAACATTTCTCACCTTATTTTGTATCCCAACATCCTCCTTCTGCGCCTCTTTAATCTTCACTTGTATAGATGGTTGAACATTCATTTAAGAATGATAAAATATCTCCCCTTTTATTAAAATTCCAAGATCCATCCTTTTTAAATCCAAAAATATTGGATCTTTTGTGATCCTCATTAGGGATAAGCTAGCATGGTCTTGTTTACTTAATGCATCTGCCACCTTGTTTTCTTTCCCAAGGTGGTAACGTATGGAGCAGTCGCAATCCTTAATTATCTCTAACCATCTTCTTTGGAACATATTAATATCCTTTTGTGTGAAAATATACTTTAAAATTTTATGATCATTATAAATATCACACTTTTCACCATAAAGATAATGCCTCCAAATATTTAATGCAAAGATTACCACAGCTAACTCCAAATCATGAGTTGGGTAATTTTGCTCATGGGTTTTCAACTATCGTGAGGCATAAGCTATCACCATATCATTTTCCATGAGAAAAAACCCCAGCCCTTCCTTGGATGAATCACTGTAGATCACAAAACTTTCTCCACTACAAGGCAGTGTGAGTACTGTCTAACCTTCTTTTTAGCTCTTTGAAATTCTGTTCACATTCCTCCGTCCAAACCAAACTTAACTCCTTTCCAAGTCAATTTGGTGAGTGGGTTAGATAATATTGAAAAATCTTTCACAAAACATCGATAATACCCAAATAAACCAAGAAAACTTCAGATTTCAGTTACTGTTGTTGGTCTCAACAATCTTTCAATATCCTCTGTTTTTGCTGGATCCATAGATATCCCCTATTTTGAGATTATGTGACCCAAAAATGAAACTTTTTGAAGCCAAAATTCACACTTGGTAAATTTGGCATAAAGCTTCTCCTTTCTCAAGGTCTTCAATACAATTCTCAAGTGATCTTCATATTCTTCCTTTCTCTTTGAATATACAAGAATATCGTCTATAAAGACTACCACAAACTGATCAAGATAGTCTCTAAAGACTCTATTCATTAGATCCATGAAGATAGCCGGGGAATTAGTAAGACCAAAAGGCATCACTATAAATTCCTAGTGTCCATACCTTGTACGGAAAGTCGTCTTTGGTATATCCACCTTTTTTACCCTTAATTGATGATACCCTAAATGAAGATCAATCTTTGAAAAGTATTAAGCTCTGTGTAGTTGGTCAAATAATTCATCAATGCGCAGGAGAGGATATTTGTTCTTGATAGTGATCTTGTTAAGTTCTTGATAATCAATGCAGAGTCTCATTGATCCATCTTTCTTCTTAAAAAATAGAATAGGTGCTCCCCAAGGTGATGCACTAGGGTGAATGAATCCCTTATCAAGATTCTCTTGGATTTGCTTCTTCAATTCCTGCAACTCAATTAGGATCATTCTATAAGGTGTCTTTGAAATGGTTATAGCACCCGGTAAGATTTCTATTGAAAACTCAACTTCAAAATTTGGTGGAAGACCTGGAAATTCCTCTGGAAATACATCATCAAACTCATGTACAATGGACATATTCTTAATCATGAGTTTATCTCCAACCATTTGAGATAAATAGCCTTCATTTATTTTAATCAAGACCCATAAGATGGAAGAAATTTCAACTAGAAGGTTATATTCATCCTTGCATCGATAAATGATCATAGATTGATCAGGAATATGAAATGTGACTTCCCTTTTTTGGAAATTGATATGAGATCCATATAAATAAATCCAATCTATGCCAATAATCACATCAAATTCCACTATAGTAAGGATCACAAGATTTGCAGGAAGCACTTTCCCACAAACTTTAATCAGAGAAGAATTGTAAACTTTTGATGCGACTGTTGTTCCATTAGGAGTTGTCACAGCTAACTCAATATCTAATTGTTGAGGTAGTATGGATATACCCTTAGAAAATTCTTTAGAAATAAAATAGTGGGTGGGTCCAGAATCAAATAAAACATTTGATACTTTAGAGTGGATGGTAATTTTACCTTTCACCAGTTTATTATCATACTCCACATCGCCGATAGAAATTTCATGTGACTTTCCTTTGTCTTTGGCCATAGGAGTTTGTTGACGTCGATCATCATCAACAATCCTTGGATTAGGGAATTTATTAGCATAATTCCCCATTTCCTTGCACTTGTAACATTGAAGTGTAGGAGGTGCATTCTGTGTATCCCTTTCTTTGTTTTCATTATTAGACATCTTCTTCCCATTACTTCGACATTCAATTGCCTGATGAGCTTCTTTTCTACATTTAAAACATTTACTTGTACCTTTAAGACAATTCCCTAAATGTTTCTTTCCACACTTTGAGAATAAGGGAAAACTCATCTTCTTTTCAGTATGGTCTTTAGATTTTCCTTTGAATTCCATTTTCCTCTTCTTATCAAACCCATATGACTAATGGTTTACTCAAATCTCCATCTCAACCTTGAGAGCACATCGAACAATTTCCTCATAACTATTGAAGTACCTTATGGCTAATGCCCTTCAAAGACTTGGTTTTAAACCACTAAAGAATCGATCGATCTTACTCTCAGGTTGGATAATAATTCAGGAAGCATATCTTGAAAGTCTTGTAATATTTGCTTTGTAGGTACCAATATATTCATTATCCTTTTACTTTAGTTCAAGAAACACCTTCTCCATCTTTGTTCTAAGAATATGAGGGAATTCATTATTGAAAAATAAGTTCTTGAACTCGTCCCATTCCATGGACTCAATTTCATCACTTTGCCTCATATTCTTGATAAGATTCCATCATTGATAAGCTCACCTTCCAAATGATATATTGCTAAGATGACTTTATCATGTTCAGAATATTGTAGAACTGAAAATATCTTTTCAGTGGTACTGATCCATTTTTCAGCCACTAATGGATTAGAATACCCGCTGAATGAAAGTGGACGCTACCTCATGAAGGATTCAATAGAATTTTTCTCCTTCCTTTTCTCATTTGGAAGTCCTGCATGATTCATAGCTTGATAAAGTTGTGTGATCATGGATACAAGATTTTTTATTCTAGCTCCCATAACATTTAATTTCTCAGGGGGACAATCATTGCATTTCCCATTGCATTCAGCATTAACATGATTCCTTCGGGTTCCATCCATTGACTAAAACCAAGAAGCATATGTGAGCAACACTAATTACAACAGGAAAACAACATAATCAGTAATAAAATTTCACACTTTAGGTCTTATCATAGGTTATTCATATCCATTTATAAAACACTAAGACTGTGTTCTATGCTTAGACATATCCTTAGGGTTCTTACTAAGGCATTCACATCCTAGTTTCCAAAGGTTAACAATACCTTTCCTCCGATACCAACTGTAGCGACCCCAATATTGACATACATGGACGTTACCTTACTTTTGAATAATACTTAATACATAACAAAAACAGACACCTAAGGACCATAATAGTTTAGTGTCTTTGGAAACTTGAAACATAATCTTCTAATCACGGTGAAAGATCTTCAATATCTACCATAAAGATATTCCCCTTTTGTTTTCTTACCTAAAACCTTTATTTATATCCTGGGGAAAAGAAAACATATAAAGGGTAAGCTCAAATACTCATTAAGGGTAAGCATGGAGAAAATAAAACAAACCATATACGTTTGAACATAAAAACATGAACATAATGTTTAAACATCAAAATATTGAGTTGTGAAATAAATTTGGGCAGTACGTAAGGCATAAATCATAAAGGAACGTCAATTATGATAAAATAGATTGGGAATAAAACATATAATTGTGGAAAACCATTAAGCTCATAATATGATTTCCATAGTAGCCAAGGTATTGCTTCCAAGACCATCATAGTGGACAAAGTCCATTACTGAACCGGGTTTACTTGTCGTTCCATCCCTGTATTACTGAACCAGATTTACTAGCTGATCTAGCCATGTTTATATCATGAGATAGAAATATTTACCCAATGTATTGGAGGGAGATATAGGTCCCAACCATCTCATAATGAAATAATTCTTTCATGTGCCATAAAATAAACATAAATCAATCATCATAACCCAACGAATAAAATGGGTTTCATAAACATCATCCCATCATAACATAATCTATATAAAATAAATGCATATAATTTCATCATAAACAACATCAAAACATGTACTTGAAACATACCCATATTAAATAATGTCATCTTAGATGGAAAATAGTTTTGATAAAACACTTGAAATGAATTCTTAAGGAAAATATATTTTCTAATTCAAAATCATCTTCTTTTCTCAAAATATTGTGAAATTTTAAAATAAAAGAATTTAATTTAAAATAATCATGAAATCTTGTAGAGGAAGCTTCATGGAAATAAGTTGTTATGAAACTGTAAAAATCCATTCATGTTGTATAAGTTTAAAAAAACATTCTCCTTGTACTTTTTCGGGAAAGTCAAAAAGTACCTCATATGGTAAAAGAAAGAAATATTTATTCTATACTACATAGTAAAAGTCAAAAGGGGGTAAAAACGAATTTCAACATACATGGAATAATAGTAAACACTTTATGAAAAAAAAATTATAAAACACGGATATGGATGATAAATATAACCCCAATAAATACTTATGTATAAGCAATCTCGGATAAAAATGAGATTGCAAAATTATCCCTTACCTTAGGTCCAATTTCTTCTGTATGTATCCGAGACTCCTGTATAGTGGGTTTAAACATATTATTAACTTGTAACAGAGCCATAATAATATTTATTATATCATATATGATTCACTTATGACTTTATATTACCCATTCTTTAGTCAATTTCAATGTTAAAGCAGCGTTTTGGGTAAAATCGTTTCATTTATCGTACGTGTTTTGACTTGTAATTATTCATATGATTACTTAGATCATGATTACTTAATTCCATAATGTAAAACATGATTTATATATAATATATATTCATCATATAAATATATATAGTAGATCGATAAATGAAATTAAATACACAATTCATGGAGATGGTAGGTCGTACGTACGCATGAACGTTGTTTTCGTTTCCTTATTAAATTGAATGGAAGTAAATTAAATATATATATACATAAATCCAGTAGAATTATTATGTCATATATTTTATGATTACTCATTATATATACTTTATAATCATTCTTGAATAGTTAATATGGAGAATGAATCTCATCGCATCGTGGAGACGGTAATCCGTACGTACGCACGAGCGATGATATCATTCTCATAATTATTGAATGGTATTGTAGTGGATGATAGAATATCTAAAAATTTGTATAATTTAATAATAATAATATATAGTTATTCTTTACCCCATTATACCCATCCAAGTAAGGTGGTGGTGGAAAACAGATTACACCACGGCGTGGAGACGGTATTCCGTACATACGCACGCGCGGTGATTTCTTTTTTCGTAGGATGGGTAGAAGGTGAAATAGGGTTGTTTAATATTTATAATAATATATCATTATATTATTTATACTGATTTTATTACTTTATAATGAAAAAACTAAAGAAGGTGAAGTAGAAGAAGAAATAAATTTGAAATAATCGGTAAAGGATATTACCTCTTCTTCGACGCGCCTCTTCTAAACCTCCTCTTAGGGAACTAAAGTTGGTCTTTGAAGAAGACCAGGACCTATAGTATATTTTTAGGGAATTAGAGAAGAGAAATGGATAGGTTTTTTCTGAGCTTGAAAGCTCAAAATTTTGTGAAGAGGAGAGGGAGGAGGTGCCCTTTTATAAGAGAGGAGAGGGGCACCTTTGGAAACATAAAAAATATTAATTTATAATAAATTCAAACCCCACTTAAAATCCTCCAAAAATGACTCAATTCAAATATGAGATGATATATGGTTTTAATATCATTAGAAAATAAAATTTAGACATGTTGGGAATTTATTTTAAACCTTATCAACTTGATTTATCCTTATTTAATCTATTTAATTTTATTTGTGGTAATAATATTCTAAATTTAAAATTGTTATAAATAATTACTTATGTGTTTTTAATTGTCCATAATTGGGTAATTTATGAAATTTTAGACCATATAAATTTAAATTTATAATTTTTAAATATTTTTGTTATTTTTAAACAATTTTATAATATGTTATTTTTATAAAATAACAATAGTGTTAATTTTGACACTATTCATTTATTTTCATTTAAATAAAATACACACAAAGAATATATTCGAACCAAAATATTTAATAGATTACTAAAATGTCATATTAATCTAGAAAATTTGTGGAGAACATTAATTAGTTCATATAATATTTATTTTAATATTTTTAAAACCATTTATTTGATATTTCAATCAATAAAATAATTTCTACATCACTATTGTGTCATCATTAATGATAATTATTTAATCCCTAAAATTTTTAAATAAATTATCATGATGTGGATAATTTTATTATCTTTCTTTATACTATTTATATTTGAAGTTTTATGAAGTTTATCACTAAATTAAAATTATTACACTTATAAGATATAAGAGAGTGACATGTTGTCACTTTGTTTGGTTTTAATAATAATTATATCATTTTCATGATCAAAAGGCCATGAAACGAATCTATTCCGACCCTTAGGTGATATGGGTCGACTTTTATTTATCCAATATAATTTTTCCATGTGGTAGGGTAATTTTATAATCTTATTTTTACCCTTAATTACCTGACATACCTTTAACTGTAGTAAATAAAAATTATTGTAGTTACTATTCATAATGTCAAAAAAAATAAAAGTAACCTATTAACATAATTTGGACCCAATGAATCCAAATATGGAATCCATTTTTCAAAATTCAAAACACAGAATTTGCAGTAATTAATTTAAAATTAATCTCGTTGTTAAGAAAACGAGTTTTAAAAGTGAAAACATTCTCAAAGATTGAAATGTTTTTACCTATGAATTGAATGTAAAATTAATGGTAATGACATAAATTATATTAAATGGTAAAAATATATTCTATTTATACTTTAAAACCCTTAAATTTTATCATTTAAACTTATAAATTATCTTGATGAAAAACAATTAATTAAAATTTAGCATATTTTTACTATTCATCAAAATATGAAGGTTATCATAATAATATAAAAAATTTATCCAAAGTAAATTTTTATATCCTAATTCCAAGGAAGAAGTTTTATTTTTCAAATTAAACTTATAAACATGTCAAAAATTAGATTTAAAATGGGTGCTCCATCAAAAGGCGGTAAAACATCATTTTTTTGAAAAATAATTCTTTTATCCAAAAAAATTGATTTTGTTTTCATACCTCATTCTAGAAAATGTGTAAGATGAATTATAATGTTATAAAATTAAAAATTCATTTAATAATTTTCATAACATCTAGTTCATAATATTATAACAATATATCATTTTTTAGTGAAACTCGGTATTGCGTACAACGCAAGTTATCGAGGAAGGTTGCTCTTGCGTGTAACGCAAGCCAAGCCAGTGTTGTGTGTAGTGAAAGATTCCTTTGGTGTTCTGTATAACATAAGACATAAAAATATATATTTCTCATAAAATCTTAGGGTGTTACATTTTAATTCCAAATCCCCCAATGGATTTTTAGTAAAACCTTTCAAACTCTAAAAGAAAAATGTACAATCTTATGAAACGGCCAAACGACCCCTTGAGCCAAACATTCATCAAAACGCACACTAAAGGAAAAACGGGAACACACTTTGATATTACGTTTCAAACCTTTCATAAAAACTACACAAAGGACCAAACCTTATTTAGGAAACAAGAATCATTTAGAAAAGCATGGTTTTGTGAAAACACTATTTTAAATGTGTCATCTTCATTTGAGAGCACATCCATGTGTGCACCTAGTGCACCCATGTATGTGGAAACATCCAATGGCTCTACAAAAACCAAGATGACATTTCAAAACCATTTCCACAAGGACTCCAATTGCTTTAAAATCAAGATCGACCATTCACATCATTAAGAGAACACAAAACAATCCCCCTTAAATCAATAAAACCCCTTTTCAAATAATTTTTAATACATTTGAAAAGTTATAACATTTTCAAACCAAACACACCAAACCAAAATACATTTATCAAGAATATTCCAAATTTCCCTATTTATGAAAAAGAAGCAACAAATAAAACATAACAAACAATTTATCAACAATTATACAAACAGAACAAACAATTTATAGCAATTATATAAACAACCCAACCAGTTTATAAAAAAATTTATAAACAAGCTAAACAATTTCTAAAAAATGTATATAAGAAGGCCAAAAAATGCATAAATAATTTTATAAGAAACCCAAACAGTTCACTAGAAATTTTATAAGAAAATCAAACAATTTATAAACAATTCTATAAATAGCTCAAACAAATTTCACAAACTATAAAACACCATGATAAACTATTGAAGAGTATTATGAAGGTGTGTGTCATGTTTAAAACATTAATAATAAAACTTTTGACATATAAAGAACACAATTTCAACAAACACATAAAAACATAACCAGAGAGAATACTTCAAAACTATTTTTAGAAAAACCAATTAACTTGGAAACACTATATCAAATTCACCAAATATAATGAGAAGGTGCGAATCAAGTCAAATATTTAATTAAAACACTCAAGAATTAAATGGGATTAATTAGAAAGGAAAATTAAAAATGAAGATTCACCTACCTCAATGGTGTGCGACCGTGACACCACTTCAATGGAAGGAAGAACAACCCCTTACGCACCAATCACACACCTAAAACAATGAGAAAAAATGTGTGAATTACAAATCATGCCATTAGGGTTTGTCCAACTTAAATAAAAACACTAAAGATAAAAAAACACCTGAGGTGCGGTCATCGGGCCGAAGAACTCATGTCGGAAAGCTGGAGGGTGCTAGGAAGGGGGGAGCAGTGGAGGTAGGTTTGTGCACTTCCTTAGAGGTAAAGAGAGGTCACTGGAGTTGGCCGCACTGGCCAGAGAAAATGAGAGGAAGGGGGCCAGCTGGCTGGAGCAAAGGGGTGAGGGAGGTCATTGGGGGTCGGGTGGTCGGAGGTGACTTGGAGGCGAGGTGAGGAGGGTTGGCAGGCATGAGCATGGAAGGGTGAGGGAGAACAGGGGCAGGGGCGGCGGTCAGGAGCCGAGGAGAAGACTGAAGCAGAGGGGCGGTGAGGGGGGTCTGCTGGTACGGTGAGGCCGACACAAGGAGGAGGTGGGGGATTTTTTTTAAATAAGTTTTTAAGAAAAAATATTTTATAAAAACCAGTTAGGTTAAAAAAAATTAAAAATAAGCTCTAAAGGCGGCAGAGCAGTTACCGCCTTTAGGCTTCGGGTGAAAGGCGGTAGCGCAGATGCCGCCTTTTGGGTTAGGGCGAAAGGCGGCATCCACGATGTCGCCTTTCCACTAAAACCTAAAAAAAATTATTTTTGTTTTTTGTTTTTTTTTTGTTTATATATATATATATAAACAAAACAAAACAAAAAAAAAATAAAAATATCAGTAGAATTTATCCGTTATTTAAAATCCAATAGTACTGCCTTTATAGCAGTCTAGATTCTGACAGAAGCTCTCACCCAGAGCTCTCTTTTATAAGAGACCTTACCCTAGAAATCATTCTGCATTTCCGACGTGGGATTTTGGTTCTCCCTTTGCTGCGCAGAACATTCTACATTTCCAATTTGAGATTATATTTCAAGTACGTGACTTTAAAAGACTATAAAATATAAACTATAAGACCAATATAAATGAAACTTAAAACATAAATTAAACAAATAAAAAATAGTTTAAAACAAAAAGAATTTCATAAAAATGATGATAAAAAATAATTTATAAGCTTTCAAAACCACCTACTTGAAACTTAAAAAGTTTCAACTATGTGACTTTGAAAGCTTATAAAATATAAATTACAAGACCAATATAAATGAAACATAATACATGCATTAAACATATAACAAATAGTTTAAAATAAATATAATTCTGTAAAAAATGTTGATGGAAAATAATTTATAAGTTTTAAAAAACACCTACATGAAACTTAAAAATGTTTCAAGCACATGACATTGAAAGCCTATAAAATATAAACTATAAGACCGATATATATAAAACTTAAAAAATGGATTAAAAAAATAACAAATAGTTAAAAATAAAAAGAATTTTGTAAATAGTGTTCATGAATAATAATTTATAAGCTTTCAAAACCACCTACTTGAAACTTAAAAATGATTCAAGTATGTGGCTTTGAAAGAGTGTAAAATATAAACTATATGATTGATATAATTTAAAGTTAAAAAATTGATTAAACATATAATAAATTATTAAATTATTAAATTAATATTATTAATAATTTATTAGTTAATAATTAATCAATTAATTAGTAACTATTAATAAATAATTATATAATAATTAACCACCTAATTAGTAATATAATTATTCAGTACATAATAGTTAATTAGTTAATTAGTAATATAGTTATTAATTATTTAATAATTAATTAGTTACATAGTAATATAATTATTAATTATATAATAACTAATTAGTTAATTAGTAATATAATTATTAATTATATAATTTGTAATTAGTTAATTATTAATTATTAATCATTAATTATATAGTAACTAATTAGTTAATTAATAATATAATTATTAATTATATAATAGTTAATTAGTTAATTTTTTGAGAAAGATAGAGCTGATGCCCTTTTTATAATTATTCTTTATAATTATTAATTAGTATTTATTAAAAATTATTATATAATAATTAATTAGTTAATTGGAAATACAATTATTAATTATATAATAGTTAATTCGTTAATTAGTAATATAATTATTCATTAAAATTATTAATTAGTAATTATTAAAAAATATTATATAATAATTAATTAGTTAATTAGTAATATAATTATTCATTATAATTATTAATTTTTAATTTTTAATTTTTAATTTTTAATTACTAATATAATTATTAGTTATATAATTATTAAGTATATAATAATTAGTTAGTTTATTTGTAATTATTAATAATTAATTATATAATAATTAATTTTTTAATTAGTAATATAATTAGTTAATTAATAATGTAATTAGTTAATTAGTAATATAATTATTAATTATTTAATAATTATTTAGTTTCTTAGTAATATAATTATTAATTATATAATGATTAATTAGTTAATTAGTAATATAATTATTAATTATATAATTTTTAATTAGTTAATTAGTAATTATTAATCATTAATTATATAATAACTAATTAGTTAATTAGTAATATAATTATTAAGTATATAATAGTTAATTAGTTGATTTTTTGAGAAAGATAGAGTCAAGACCCTTTTTATAATTAGTTAATTAGTAATATAATTATAAATTATAATTATTCATTATAATAATTAATCAGTATTTATTAAAAATTATTATATAATAATTAATTAGTTAATTGATAATATAATTATTAATTATATAATAATTAATTAGGTAATTAGTAATATAATTATTCATTATAATTATTAAAAATTATTATATAATAGTTAATTAGTTAATTAGTAATATAATTATTCTTTATAATTATTCATTATAATTATTCATTATAATTATTCATTATAGTTATTAATTATTAATATAATTAATTAATTAGTAATATAATTATTAATTATTTAATAATTAATTAGTTACTTAGTAATATATTTATTAATTATATAAAAATTAATTAGTTAATTAGTAATATAATTATTAATTATTTAATTTTTAGTTAGTTAATTAGTAATTATTAATCATTAATTATATAATAATTAATTAGTTAATTAGTAATATAATTATTAAATATATAATAGTTAATTAGTTAATTTTTTGAGAAAGATATAGCCAAGGAATTTTTTATAATTAGTTAATTATTAATATAATTATAAATTATAATTATTCATTATAATTATTAATTATTATTTATTAAAAATTATTATATAATAATTAATTTGTTAATTGTTAATATAATTATTAATTATATAATAGTTAATTAGTTAATTAGTAATATAGTTATAAATTATAATTTTTTATTATAATTATTAAATTTTAATTATTAAAAGTCACTATATTACTAATTAATTAGTTATTTATTATATAATTAATTATTAATAATTACTAATTAACTAATTAATTATTATATAATTAATTATTAGTAATATTAATTTAATAATTTAATAATTTTTTATATGTTTAATCCATGTTTTAACTTTAAATTATATCGGTCTTATAGTTTATATTTTATAGTCTTTCAAAGCCACATACTTGAATCATTTTTAAGTTTCAAGTAGGCGGTTTTGAAAGCTTATAAATTATTTTTCATGAACATTGTTTATGAATCTCTTTTTATTTTAAACTATTTGTTATATGTTTAATCCATTTTTTAAGTTTCATTTATATTGGTCTTATAGTTTATTTTTTATAGGATTTCAAAGTCACGTGCTTGAAACTTTTTTAAGTTTCATGTAGGTGTTTTTGAAAACTTATAAATTATTTTCCATCAGCATTTTTTATGAAATTCTTTTTCTTTTCAACTATTTGTTATATGTTTAATCCATGTATTAAGTTTCATTTATATTGGTCTTGTAGTTTATATTTTATAAGCTTTCATAGTCACGTACTTGAAACTTTTTAAGTTTCAAGTAGGTGGTTTTGAAAGCTTATAAATTATTTTTAATCATCATTTTTTATGAAATTATTTTTGTTTTCAACTATTTTTATATGTTTAATACATGTTTTAAGTTTCATTTATATTGGTCTTATAGTTTATATTTTATATTCTTTCTAAGTCACGTACTTGAAACAAAATCCCACATCGGAAATGTAGAATGTTCTGAGTAGGAAAGGGAGAACCAGAATCCCACATCGGAAATGTAGAATGATTTTCAGGGTAAGGTCTCTTATAAAAGGGAGCCTTGTGTGAGAGCTTCTTTCAGAATCCAGACTGTTGTAATGGCAGTACTACTGGATTTTAAATAGCGGATAAATTTTGCTAAAAATATTATTTTTATTTTTGTTTTGTTTTGTTTATATATATATATATATATATATATATAAACAAAACAAAACTAAAAATAAAAAAATAATTTTTTTTGGGTTTTAATGGAAAGGAGACATCGTTGATGACGCCTTTCACCCGACAACAAATGCGGCATCTACAATGCCGCCTTTGAGGCACAGTTTAAAAAAAATAAACATAGAAATTTTTAAAAAAATATTTTTTTTTAAAAAACATATTAAAAAAACTCAGGAGGTGGGGTCCGGAGTGGTGAGAAGTGTGTGAGGCTAAGGAGAGGTTTGGAGCGGCAAGGATGGGGGGTATAGTACGTTGAGGGAGAAAGGGGGGAGGGTGCACGCAATGCGCTGAGGGAGAAAGGGGGAGGGGGCACTGGGTAGGTTAGGGTTCCCATTTTTTTCATTTTATCTTATAATTATAATAATATTACACTAATAATAATAATAATAATAATAATAATAATAATAATATTCTTAATAATAATAATAACAACATATTATTATTATTATTATTATCAAAAAAATTAAAATTTTATTTCATTTTGTTTATCTTATTCTCATCTTATTTTATTTCATTTTCTACTTCATTTTGTTTTCCATGTAATCATATTACTTTTAAAAACTATGTAATCGCGCACTCGTCGCACGACTTAATAAACTGTGCACAAGTTGCATGCCTCAACCTAGACCACTTGGGCACCCACACAATCACCTGGGTCAACCACATGGTTACTGCTAACTATGTGGTGCTCGTGCACTAGTATAAAACCCACTAAAATCATTAAACGTCAAAAATTTTAAACCCTCACCTCGATGATGTTAACTGAAGCCGTTAAATAATAAGATAAAAATAAATTTAAAAGTTGGGGTGTGAAAATCATTTACCTTAGTTTATATCTTTTTTATTTCTAGAGCTTCTCACTCCTTTTTTTCACCCACTTTGGTATGCACATTAGTAATAGAGATTGAGAGAATTTATACACCTCTACTGTTATCCATGTTGGTTATAGGTCAATCTATGTTGTTTGATGTGTGTTGGGGGTATATACTAATGGTGGGGCAACAATAATCAATGGGGTATTTTTTATAGATACAATGATATAATGTTATCCTTGGTATAGATTGGCTATATTTTTTATGAGTAATTATAGATTTATTCTGGAGGAGAGTTGTGTTCTCTGGTGTGGAGGGACAATTAGTGGTGTTTTTTGATGAGTAGAATTATCGGATGGGTGGAAGGTGTGAAGATCCCCTTTTATCTCAATTGAAATAGTTTTTAGTGGAAGACTAGTCAATGGAGGCTCCCAAAGTTTTTAATGATTTTCTAGGTGTTTTCTCTGATGAGATCATGACACAACCCCCTCTATGTGATGTTGAGTTTAGAATAGAGTTAAAACTAGGGGGATCTCCAATTTTGATAACCCCTTATCAAATAGAACCCATGGAGTTGTGGAATTTGAGGGTCTAGATCGATTATCTGTTGTAGAATGTATTTATTCAGCCCAATTTATCACCATGGGGTGCTCCAATGTTGTTCACCAAGAAGGAAGATAATAGTCTGTGGTCGTGTGTGGGACAATAAAGGTTAATCTAGGTTACAATCCTGAATAATTACCCCTTCCAAGGGTAGATAATTTATTCAACCAACTAAAAATATCTAGTTGGTTTTCAAAGATTTATTTGTGGCTTGGATATCACTAGATGAGGGTAAATGGGAAGGATATCCCAAAAACTACCTTATAGTGTAGGTATAAACACTTTAAGTTTTTGGTCATGTTGTTTGGTATCATGAACACGCCAACTATGTTCATGGGGATCATGAACTTCATTTTTCATGAGTTCTTAGACCATTTCATAGTCATTTTCATCAATTAAATCCTCATAAACATGAAGTAAGAGGAGGATCATTTTGAGCACCTTAGATCTATCTTATAGGTTCTTTGACACCACTAAATCTATGGTAAGTTGTCCAAGTGTAAGTTTTTAACATCATAGGTTCACTTCATTGAACATGTGGTGCATCTCTAGGGTGTGGTTGTGAATCCGTCTAAGATCTAAGTAGTTGCTTCTTGGGTGACACCTAAGAATGTGGTAGGGGTTCATATCTTCCATGGTCTTAAAAGCTACTATTAGAGGTTTGTGCTTGAATTCTCTCAGATTTTAGGATCATTAATATCTTTGACCAAGAAGGAACAAACCTTCAACTATACCGATTAGTAATAGGTAGCCTTTAACTTCCTAAAGGAGAGGTTTAACAATGCCCTAGGGATTTAGTTGCATGAAGAGGGAGTGATGTTCGTGGTCTTTTGTGATGCTTACCACTTGGGATTGGGATGTATCTTGATGAAACAGAGATAAATGATCTATTATAGTTATAAGAAGTTAAATCCCCTCCAGAATAACTATACCACCCATGACATGGAGTTGTCAATAAAAGTGTTTACCCTAAATCTTGGTGACCTTAGTTCATTAGAGAGTGGTTTGTGGTCTTTACAGACCACAAAATCATGAGGTATCTTTTCACTTAGTGGGAGATGAATCTAAATCAATATAGGTGGATTTATTTTCTTCAATATTATGTTTTTGAGATCTCATACACCATATTAAAGGGGAATGTTATGGCTGATATGATGATTAGGGAGTTGTGAGGAGATGTCATTGATGAGTTTGAGGATTCTTGGAGGGTAATGAAGGAGTTAGTAACCTTGGATATTAGAGTAGAAAATTTTGATGGTGGCGGATTTTTGTGTCAAATGATGGTGAAATATTCCTTGATGCAACAAGTAGATAAGTCTTAGAGGGTAGACTCTTAAGTGGGGTATATACAAGAACATTATGGTCAAGGTGGTGCTCGAAAGGGGTGGTCAAAGGATATCCAATATTAGATGTTGTTTCAGGGTTGGTTGTATGTTTTGTTAGCCAGGTGTGTGGGAGTTATCCTTGATTTTCATAACTCACCCCTAATGGTGCATCTGAGTGTGTCCATGACATACTATATCTTGAAGAGGTAGCTTTGGTGGCCTAAAATTAAGTGGTAAGTGGAAGATTTTGGGGAACTATGTTTGATCTTACAGTAGGTGAAAGTAGAGCATCATGTACCTAGAGGTTTGTTGAATCCTTTGGATTTCCCTAAGTGGAATTGTGAGGAAATATTGATAGATTTCATCAATAAGTTACCCCAGTCCCAGGGAGGATATGATTTCATTTGGGTGTTCATGGACTAACTGATGAATGCTATCTATTTTCTAGCGATTTGGGAGTCAAGTGTCATAGATGTTCAAGTGTGACAGTAAATGGATGAAGTAGTGAGTCTTCATAGGGTACTACGTAAAATCATATCTAATTGGAATCCTCAATTAACCTCATAATTCTAGAGATGATTACCACATAATTTTGACTCCTATCTATGTTGTATCACTTATTTTAATCCCTAGATAGATGGCCAGATAGAGTATACTGTGTAGATGCTAGAGGATATGTTTTGGGATTGCATCTTGGAATTTTATGGATCGTGGGTGAAGCACCTATCCTTGGATGAGTTTTCTTACAAAAATAGTTATCACTCATCCATCTATATGGATCCATTCGATGTGTTCTATGGATAACCATGTCGGCCTCCATTATGCTAGCCTGAGGTTAGGGAGTTAGTAATCCTTGGTACATAATTAGTGCAAAGTAAAATAGAGAATATCCTAATGTCTTAAGAGTAGATTAAGTTAGAGTAGGACCGCTTGAAGTCTTATGATGGTTATAGATGAATACCCCTAGAGTTTGAGGCTGAAGGCCATGTGTTCTTAAGGGTTTCCCCTCACTAGGGGTAGTAGAGGTTTGATTAGGGGAGTAAGATCTATTTTTGATTCATTGGTCCTTTTGAGGTGTTGAAGCATGTTGTAAATGTGGAATATCATTTGGCACTTCCACCACATATGGATAAGATCCACAATTCCTTCCACATGTCCCAGCTTACTCAGTATCTTCATGATGAATCCCATGTCACTAAGGATTATGTGATGTTCATAGAGTGTTCAGTTGAGATCTAAGATCTTTAAGAGAAGGTGTTGAATGGGAAGGTCCTTACCTTGGTTCATGTAACTTGGATGCATGATGGTTTATAATAGATTACTTAGGAGCATGAGACACATATGTGGGCCCATTACCCCGAGTTGTTTTGAACATTTATTATTTTTTTCTTATTTTACTTTAGTGATGTAATGATTGAATGGTTATAGATTTATGATATTTTTTTACTCCTCTTGATGGTTGTGTTTAGTGGGTGGTCACATTTTGGAGGTAATGAGATTCTTGAGAGTTATCTCATGGGATGGTTGTTTGGACCTTTCCATTATTTCCTTCCTTTATAGGTTCAGTTTTAATTCTTGAGGATGAGAATATTTTGAGTGGTATCTAATGTAATGAATTGGATTTTCCAGCCCATTAATTTTCATGGTTTCAGTCGATGGAGGTGTTAAGGGTAATTTTAAAGAAGTAGAGTAGGAGTTAGAGATAAAATCTCAGCTGGGAAGAAGATTGTAGCTTGGAGGTTTAGGTTACACCATAGGGGAGATTACGTAAGGGTAGGCTTGCGGTGTGACCTTTTTCTCTTATGGTGTATGAATTCTGAATGGGGGGATCTAAGTTTCATGTTAGGGTGGATCCCATGACCTAAAATATAGTTAGTTCATCGTAACGTAGAGGAGAAGAGGTGGTCATTTTATTTCACTACCTTATAAGAGGTGGATGTGATTTGAATATGATATGTGTTATAGTGATGAGTAGGATAAATTTGGCTGAGATATAGAGATGATACATGGTGTAGTGATGAGTGGGAGAATTTTGGTTATGGCATAGAGATATGTTGTGGTATAGGGAACCATAGAGGCCAGTTTTAGTGTCTCTACCTATTTGGGGTAGCTATGGTGTGGTGTATGGGTTGAACCACAACCCTACCCAAAGTATATAGGATCATATTGAGATCTAAATATTGATTTTATAGGGGAGTTATAATGGGGATATTTTGACATTTATTAATGTGTTGCGTCATATTTTTGTGGGAAAACCTACTAATTACGGTGTATCCAGTGGTGTTGTGTTATGCTCCTTTAGAAATACACTAGGTATAAATTGGAAACCCCCTTTGAAATTCATATTACCTCAATAAGTTCTCTCAGTTCTTAGGAAACCTAGGTGTGTCCTTGGGTGGTCTTTCAACCCCTTTCTGGTGGCTTCAATCCCCAATTTCAAGAGTTTTATTCTTAGTGATCTAAGGTGAGTTTTACTTATTTTCCCTTCACTATTTATACTCATTCTTCACCCATTGAAGGATATGATTGTGGGAATTATTGGTTTGGAGAATTTTGTTATGATATATTAATAGGGGATACTTTTTTTAAGGTTTCCAAGGGTTTCTTGGGGCTATCTTGGTCCTGTGACCATCTTATTTTTTCTTAAATCTTGTGCAATGATTCTAAAATCATTGATTGAGTTAGGGGATCCAATCTCTCTCCTTACTTTTGTGCATATATGATATTATCATGATTTTGAATTTCTTTGGTTAGATAGTGAGAATTATCTAAAAAAATATAATGGATTATATTGAATTAAAAAGATAGGGAATGGTGTATCCTCATGTGTCTGTAGATTTTATATTATTGACACTATTGTTCCTTAACTTGAACTTGAAGAACTATTGTGATGTTTGAGTTATAGCTATTGTGAATTGTGAACCTTTCCTGAAATTGGTTATTTGAATTCACCATTCATAAAATCTTAATCACTTAAATATGTCTATGAAATGATTGTAACACCACGAGATTTTGTGATATATATTTTTTCAAATTAATTTAATATTTTTGATATTTTTCATTTCACGCAACTCAAAAAATAATTTTTTTATATATTAAAGTGCTAAGTTTGGATTTCGTTATATGAAATACCAAGTTAGTAGTACACTAACTTCAACCTAAATTTTAGTTTTCTTGCACTAATATGAGCTTTCTCTACACGCAACACCAACTTGGCTTGCAATACACACATTACCGAGTTTTACCGAACAAAAATATATTATTAAAATATTATTATTTAACATAATAATATATAACCTAGATTTTATGAATAATATTAAATAACTTATGAAAATATGTGGTTTACAAAAAATATAAAATTAATTCATTGGTTACAAATTGATTAGTAATGGATATAAGAACCAACTGAACATAAAGGAAATATTTTTATAGAAAACTACTTTTATACTCACAAAGATGTTTTATCCTAATAAATTGAATTAATTACAATTATATAATGATATTAATGAAATATATATGTTATATTTTCAATAAAATATTTCTGATTTTAATACAATAGATTTTATAATCATAATATAAGAACAAACTCAATATTTCACATAAAAATCAAATATTTTTATAAAGGAACTTCTACCACCTTTTAATGGAGAACCAATTTTAAATGCAATTTTGGAAATTTAAAAAATATTAAATGTCAAAATTAACTTCATATTTGAAATATAAACGTAAAAATTAGCTTAGGGTTATTTTTTGGTATTTTTCTGTGAAGTTTTTTTTAATGAATAGTGAAAGATACTGAATTTTAATTCAACACTGCTTTTTTTTATAATTTATTTATAGTGTTAAATTATATTTTAATTTGGTTTTAAAGTAAAATTATATCAATTAATACAATTTAGGTCTTTGGAATCAATTTCATGTTGAAATTAAATATAAAAACATAGTAAACTTTTGAATGTTTTAACTTTAAAAACCCGCATTGTTGCCCCATTTGTGGGATTAAATTTAAATTAATTTATGTCACCCGTGTGATTGGAATTTAGAAAACTAGATTTAATATTTGGAATCAAAATAATTTTTAATTTCTAATATGTTCAACTTATTTTTTAACTAAAAATATTAGTGAAAGTAATTAAAATTAATTACAACAATTAAGGCAAAATTAAGCTTAACAAAGGACTAAACCTTAAACTTAAGGACCCAAATGACCTATACACTTTTCCAAAACCAATAGGATGGGTATTATTCATAAATAAACCTTAAATTATTGAGTTTTTTGAGTTTTGGATGACTTTTTTAGATAAAAACGTGGGTACACATAACTTGTTTTAAAAAATACCATGTGAGTCCTTTCCCTCCCCTATAAAAGGCCACCACCTCTCCTACTTCCTCACACCTATAAAAACACTTAGGTTCAGAAAATATCTAACCAATAAAAATCTTAAAATCCCTCCATTCCTCCTTAAATCCTCATTTTTTGAAGAAATAAATCCAAGGAAGCCCTTTGGTGAAAACCAAAAGGAGTTACACAAAGAAGTGGTAACATCTTCCCTCAAACTATTTTATCTTATTTTCATTATTAACCCCTCCAATATCCTTATTATGTTATTATAAAAAAACAAAATTATCATAAATATACTGATTTATTTTTATTCTAAGGGTTATAACTACACTTACACACACTTTCATCAAATGGGTAACAAGCATACTGTTTATGTGTATGACGAACTATCGTCTCGCGAAATGATGATTATTCGTTCTTCCTTTATCACCTCTCATAGTGGGAATTATGATGGAAAATATATTTATATATAATATATATTATATTTATAATTACTTTAATCTTATTTAATTCTTTTATAACACATATTTTTATACTTTCCATATTGTGTAAATATGATAATTTCTTTTGAAGAAGTCTGGACTACCGCCTCCTCAAAGAGATGTGATTCATTCACATGATATATAGAATGTATTAAGGATGGGTTTAGTGAAATTATGTGATATATATTAAATAATAATACAACTTTAATGATATTATATATACATATATTTCATTTACTTTTTTTGTTTCCAATAGTACAAATAAAAACCGAAACAATGTTTCTGTGTACGCATGACCTACCGTCTCCATGAATGGTATATTCCATTTCATACTTATATATTATATAGATTATTATAATACCCATATAATGAATATAAATTATATTTATATCATGTTTTACATTCTTTAAATCATTATATAAGTATATGGACCAAAAATATAACAAATTAAGAAACATGCGAAGAACAAAGCAGATGATACCTGAAGTGGAACTTTAACATTGAATTGTTAACAAGAGGGTAATATAAAGTCATAATAAAACATTATATGGTATTATATATAATAATATTTTTATATGATATATTTATAAGAAACTTATATTTATTATACATAAATTTTGTACGGATATGATGAGATTTAGGACAAAAGGTAAGGGGATTTCTCATCTCACTTTTAATTATTTGTGAGATACATGACATGTTCACCACTCATTTATTTTGTGTGGTGTATATAATGACCATTAATGTATTCTATGAAACTTATAATTAAATTTATGGGTATTTATATATCCATTTTATGATCTCTCTTTAATGGGTTTTATTTTTCAAAAGTTACCAAATTGGTAAAGTAGTTTTGTCTCAATTTTCCTTCTTTGAGACACATGTCATGTTATGTGCCTATATTTTTCTATGAGGTGTATATAATGAATTTTACATGTTTTATAATGGATATACTTATTTTCATGATATTTTAAGATTCATGTAATTTTATTATTTTCTTTTTATTATGATTCAAAGTTACCAAAGTGGTAACGGTTTATTGAAACAATCTCATCATTTAGTAAGATTGTTTATGATTATGATTCCATTGATGAAATATTATAATAAATATCTTAAGAAATATCATGAGTTTTATTATTCTCTGATTATTATTGTTATATCTAATAAATGGTACAATTTTTTCCACTCTTTGGTATATAATATGATCAAGAAAGTGCTTTTAATAAAGTCTGACTTTACCTCTCTCTTCGGTAGGAAATTTGTGTTCCTTAAAAACCATGTTTTATGAAAAGGTTTCCAAAAATATTATACTATTATCATATGATATTTAAAATAAATTTTACCCATGATATACCATTTTAAAAAACTAGTTCTTAAAAAGTGATCTTCTTGTCATTTTTCGATCAAGGCACTTTTCTAAACTTTTTACGGTGCAAAAGGAAAGTTTAACATGTTTGGATTTACCCACCGTAATGACTGGTATTCCCTTGAAGCTTCCTTTAAAATATTAAAAAGTTAATTTTAAAAAAAGAAAGTGTTTTCCTAATATTCTAGAAATTATTTGTTTTAAATATATTTTCAATGAAAAATGTTTTCAAAAAGGTTTTATTATTTTAAATGATTTTCAAATATTCTTTTATAAGTTTTCAAAATATTTTAAAAGAAATGATTTTCAAAACTTTTTCAATATTTCTTTATAAGTGTTTAATAATTTTTTAAAGGAAGAGGTTTTCAAAATGATTTCAAAGATTTATTTTTAAGTTTTCAAGTTTATTTTCATGAAAATGGTTTTCAAAAGGTTTTATATTTTAAAAAAAGAAACTTCTAAAGAAGAAATGATATTTTCCTCTAGAAATGTTTTTAAAATATATTTCAAAATTATTTTTCATCTAAGATGACATTTTTTGGTGTTAATCATGACTTTATTAGAAATTATCCAAAGGTTCTATTCATATTATTTCTCTAAATGTTTTATGTTTTGATGGCATGATGTTTATGATAAACCATTTCTCTTTCATGGGTTATATGTTTATGAAACCCATTACTATTCCACAGGTTATATAATTATGAAACCCACTTCAATTAAATGGGTTATGCCATGATAAATTCTTATGAAACCCTCTTCCTTTAACTAGTTATCCTAGGATTAAATGATTATGAAACCTATATATTTTCCATAGGTTATGATATTATTAAATGTTTATGATACCCATTTCTTTTCATGGATTATGATATGATGTTTATGAAACCCATATCTTTTTATGGGTCATGGTATGATGAAAGTTTTATTATACTATGGAACATGTATGTATGATTTTATCATGTGATGGGTGGGACCTATATATCTCTTAAATTCATTGGGTAATGATAAATGTTTTATGTGATCAAGAGGGTACACGAGAAGGCATACCAAGCCTGAAACAAGAGGGTACATGGAAGGGCATACCAAGCCCAAAACAAGAGGTCATCTTAAGCTTGAAATAAGTGGGTAGATGGGAGTTCATCCTAATCCCTAAGTAGGTACATGGGTTATTATCCCAATTCTAACATGTTGTGAAGGTCTTGGTTGGTATCCTTGACATATGATTTTTTATGTTTATGTGTATGCCACAAAATTAATGTCTTATTCTTATGATATGGTTTTTCTCTTGTTTCCCTTATGATTCATTTCTTATGAACTGCCAATATTTATTCCATGATTCATGTTTATGATATTTGATATGATGGGTATGATCTTTTAATGTCATGATCACATTCTCATACCCTTATTATCATGTTTATGATTATATATCTCCCTTGTTTACCCTTACTAAGCATATGAGCTCACCCATTTTTGTGTTTCCTTCCCCAAGATATGAAGATATGTGTTAAGTATGGTGTATCTAATAAGGGTTCTAGTCATGAAGAACCTGGTGGTAGATAATTTAGCTCACTCATGTATCAATATTTACATTTCCATGTTTCCAAAAGGAACTAAACTAATATGGTTTTGGGGTGTCTGTTTGTATAATGTTTTAAGTATTCCAAAAAAGTTATGTGATGTATATGTAAGTTAATATTGGGTTGTTAAAGTTGTTATTAGAGTGAATGTTTATTTAACATTTGGAAACAAGGATGAGAAAACTTTAGTGAGATCCCTAGGTATATTTCTAAAGATAGGTCTAGGGATGTCTCTAAGGATAAGTACAAGGATAAGTATAAGGATAAGTTAACGTTTAGAAAAATGTCCTAGAATTTTGTTAAAGGATAGATTGAGTGTTTTCCTAAAAATACATCCATTTCTGGATAATACAAGAGGATATGGATCTATCATAGATTTACTTATGGGTAACAACTCCAACAATGTGTGTCAATCCTGACTCAGTGTAACCTGATACACTATAACGAGTCTTACTATGCACCTGGTTTGACACTCCCATGGTATTTTCTTTAGAAATTTAAAAACTCTTTATGAACCATCATGGAGGATTTTAATATCATATGACTATGAATAACCTAGGATAAACCTAAGGTGTTATCAATTAAAAAGTACATGTCATGATTTATACATCCTATAAGTAATTTTTCATGATTATGTGGTTTTCTTATATGATATGTCTTTATCATCCCATTCTTTTTGGTTTTAATCAATGGAGAGAACTAGAAGGAACATGTTTAACATTTAATGTTTTATATGTGGAAGGTATGGGAATTATGGAAATTTATTTCCCAAGTAGGAATATTATAAATAAAACCAGGAAGGTGGTATGAGTATTGGTTATACTTTTGAAGATAAAGAGACCAAAAACAACATGTTAAAGATATGTGATGTTCTTCCAGTATTGTTTACATTAAACATAATAATCATGGTTAGATTGATATTGATGAACCTTAAGACATGATTCATATTTCTTATTCTAAGAAATAGGTATTAAGGAATACATTGATGAAGTCCAAGTAATGGTTTAAGAATAAAGTTGGATGAATGAAGTATTTATATTTTGGAATTCAAAGACTATGAATCATAAAATATATAAGTATTTTTAGTATAAGTTTTCATTTAGGATTGAAAAGGATATGTTTAATGGTGATGAATACTTAGAAAATTGATATTTTTATTAAGGGAAAGTAAGCCTTAAGGTGATCAAGATGTTGAGAAAATTGTTTTTAACTTGGATAAAGATATGATTGATTTGGATAAAGTAAATTAGATCATATAAATTACCTTTAGAACTAATTAACGATTTGTTGAAAAAGTAGTATATGTCCTCATGGATGACTTTTACAGCTTCTCAGAGTTAAGGAATATATCCAGTAATCTATGGAATAAGGGAGCATGCATGTTTTCGAAAATGATTTATGGAAATTCAGGTCATTACCATGTTTTAAGAGAATATACGATGAGGATATTCACATGTTTGAAATGTAACAACCAAGATATACTTTGTGATATATGGGGGTCAATGTTAATCTGATTTCATGACCTTATTTCTACTGTTTTGGATTTTCATCTTTTAGAAGGGTTATAAGTTTAACCATTTATGGAAAGATTATGTTACACTTTAGATGAAGTTTGTGGGATTAAAGTATTATCTCACCACATGAGGATTTTTAAATATTGTAAAACCTATTCCAAAAAAAATTATGTTGATGATAACTGATGATAAATGAGATATAATATCATGTATCTTATGATCTGTTAGTGCTTAAGAAATGAAAAATTCACCTTCCCTTTTAGATAAATAGGTAAAATGAATCAAGGAACAAAAAAGGGTGAGGTTTTCCAGAAATCATGAAAGTGTGTCTTTTCATAACTTTAGGAAAATTATAAAGATATAAAATGTTGTCCTAATACCTTAAATTTTGTTGAACTGATGGCCTTTTAAATTGTCATAGATTTATAACTTTGAGGACCTCAGATTTTTATTAACCATTCACTTGTTTGTGATTGATGACCTCAATCACCCCTATTAATATTTACACTTTTCCTTCAAGTCCATGTTTTCACTTTCTACCTATGTTCTCTTATGTGTAAAACTAGTTATATGTTACTTTGGGTAACCATGATGTTTCCAAATTTCCCTTTTTAAAGAAATTTTTAGGATTCATTTTTATGGTGTGGGTTTCTATGAAAGTAACATTCAAGTATTAAACCTTTGATATGATAGATAAATTTCGAGGATGAAATTAATTTTAAGGGAGGTATAATGTAACACCTCAAGATTTTGTGAAATATTTTTTTTGAATTAATTTAATATTTTTGATATTTTGTATTTCATCCAACATAGAAAATAGTTTTTCTTATATATTAAATCACTAAGTTTTCCTTGAATTATACGAAATATCAAGTTATTTTTACACTACATGCAATATAAAGGTTATCTTTCTCTACATGATACACCAAGGTGATCTTGCACTATATGAAACACTAATTTGGCTTGTGATACACACTTTACTGAGTTTTACTGAACAGCAATATATTATTAAAATATATTATCTAACATAATAAGATATAAAATAGGGGTTATGAATAATATTAACTAACTTATGAAAATATTTGGTTTAAAAAAAATATAAAATTCATTCATTAGTTACAAAATGATTAGAAATGGATATAAGAACCAATTGAACATAAAGGAAATATTTTTATAGAAAACTATTTTTATACTCACAAAGATTTTTTATCCTAATAAATTAAATTAATTAAAATTATAGAATAATATTAATGAAATATATATTTTATATTTTATATCAAATATTTTTTATTTTGATACAATAGTTTTGATATGCATAAGATAAGAACAAATTCAATATTTTGCATAAAAATAAAATATTTTTATAAAGGCACTTTTATCGCCTTTTAATGGAGAACCTATTTTAAATCCAATTTTTGGAACTTTTATAAATCATATATTTAAAAATAAACTTCATATTTTAAATTGAAATATAAGAATTATATTAGTGTGAATTTTTGGTATTTTCTATGAAGTTTCATTTTTTAATGAATAGTGAAAAATACTAAATTTTAAATCAACAATGCTTTTTTGTCAATTTATTTATAGTGTTAAATTATATTTTAATTTTGTTTTAAAGTAAAATTATATCAATTATTTATCAATTAATCCAATTTAGGTCTTTTTAATCAATTTCACACTGAAATTGAATATAAAAACATAGCAAACTTTTGAACATTTTTACTTTAAAAACTTGTATTGTCATCCCGTATGTGGGATTAAATTCAAATTAATTTCTGCCACCTCAGTGATTGGAATTTATAAAAACGGATTAAATATTTTTAATATTCATAATTTATAATATATAATAATGAAAAATTAGTTTTTAATAAAAATATTAGAGAAATTAGTTAAAATTAATTACAATGATTGTGACAAAATTAAGCTTAACAATGGACTAAACCTTAAACTTAAGGGACCAAATGACCTATAAACTTGTACAAAACCAATTTTATATCCATTATTCGTCCATTAACCTTAAATAATTTAGTTTTTTTGGTTTTGGGTGATTTTTTTAGGAAAAAATGTGGGTACACCTAACTTTTTTTTAAAAATACCAAGTGTGTCCTTTCCCTCCCCTATAAATGGCCACCACCTATCCTACTTCCTCACAACTATAAAAACACTTAGGTTTGGAAAATATATGACCAATAAACTTAAAAAAATCCCTACATTACTTATTTAATCCTCCCTTTTGGAACAAATCAATCCAAGTAACCCCTTTGGGGAAAACCAAAATGAGTTACACAAAGAAGAGGTATCATCCTCCCTCAAACTCCTTTATATTATTTTAATTATCCACCCCTCCACTATCCTTATTACATTTTTCTAAAAAAACAAAAGTATACTAAATATATTTATATGTCTTTATTTTAATGGTTTTACATAAACTTACACACACTTACATCTAATGGGTAATGAACATACTATTTATGTGTATGGTGAACTACCGCCTTACGAAATGATGATTTTTCGTTCTTCATTTACCACCTATCATGGTGGGAATTATGATGTAAATATGTTTATATATAATATATATGATATTTATAATTAATTTATGATTCTTTAATTCTTTTACAACACATATCTTTATACATTCTATATCGTGTAAATACGATAATTGTGTTTGAGGAAGTGTGGACTACCGCCCCTTGAAAGCGATGTGATTCATTCACACTACATGGAATGTATTAAGGATGGTTTTAGTGAAAATATATGATATATATGATATAATAATTATAATTTAATGATATTATATATACATATATGTCATTTTCTTTTTTTACTTTCAATAGTACAAAAAAACAGAAACAACATTTATGCGTACGTATGACCTAACGTCTCCATGAATGGTGTATTACATCATACTTATATATTATATATATTATTATAATAAAAATATAATGAATATAAATGATATTTATAAAAAATTTACATTATTTAAATCATCATATAACTTTATGGACCAATTATATAATAAATTAAGACACATGCAAAGAACAAAGCGGGTATTACCTGAAGTGAAACCTTAACATAGAATTGTTAACAAGCAGGTAATATAAAGTCATAATCAAACTGTAAATGGTATTATATATAATAATATGTTTCTATTATAGATTTATAATAAACTTATATTTATTATACATTAAGTTTGTATGAATACGATGAGAGTTAGTACACAAGGTAAGGGAATTTCTCATCTCACTTTTTATTATCCGTGAGATACATGCCATGTTCACCACTCATTTATTTTATGTGGTGTCTATACTGACCATTTATGTATTAAATGAAACTTATAATTAAATTTAAAGGCATTTAAATATCCATTTTATGATCTCTCTTTAATGTGGTTTATGTTTCAAAAGTTACCAAATCGGTAAAGTAGTTCTTCTCAATTTGCATTCTTTGAGACACATGCCATGTTATGCACCTATATTTTTCTATGAGGTGTATATACTGGATTTTACATGTTATATCATGAATCTAATTCTTTTAATGAAATTTAAATCTTCATGTAATTTTATTCTTTCCATTTTATTATGATTCAAAGTTACCAAAGTGGCAACAGTTTATTGAAACAATCTCATCATTTATCGATATTATTTATGATTATGATTCCATTTATGAAATATTATTATCTATATCTCAATAAATCTTATGAGTTATCTTAAAATCTGGTTATTCAAGTTATATCTAAGAAATGGTACCATTTTTCCACTCTTTGGTATATAATATGATTAATAAAGTGTTTTTAAGAAAGTTTGACTTTACCCCTCTCTTCAGTCAGAAATCTGTATTTATTCAAAACCATGTTTTTTAAAAAGGTTTACAAAATTATTATACTATTCTCATATGATCTTTAAAATACATTTGTACCCATGTTTTACCTTTTTAAACAAAAGGGTTCTTAAAAAAGAATCTTCTTTTCCTTTTTCGGTCGATGCCCTTTTTCAAAAAAATTATGGTGCAAAAGGAATGTGCATAATGTATGGATTTACCCGTCATCATGACCGTTATTCCCTTGAAGCTTATTTTAAAATATTTCAAAGTTATTTTTTTAAAAGTATTTTTTTCCTAATATTCTAAAAATTCTTTTTTAAGGTTATTTTCAATGAAAAAGGTTTTCAAAATTTTTTATTATTTTAAATGATTTTCAAATCTTCTTTTATAAGTTTTCAAAGTATTTTCAAAGAAATGATTTTAAAAACATTTTCAATATTTCTTTATAAGTTTTCAAGAATTTTTCAAAGTAAGAGGTTTTCAAAATGTTTTTAAATGTTCCTTTATAATTTTTCAAGTTTATTTTCATGAAAATGTTTTTCAAAAGGTTTTATGTTTTAAAAAAATAAACTTCTAAAGAAGAAAGGATATTTTTACCAGGAAAGGTTTTTAAAATATATTTCAAAATTATTTTGCGTATAAGATGGAATTTTTTAGTGTTACTCATGCATTTCTGGTAAATTATCCAAAGGTTCTATTCATATTTTTCTCTAAAAGGTTTATATTTTTATGGTATGATGTTTATGATAACCCATTTCTCTTTCACGGGTTATATGTTTATGAAACTTGTTCCTCTTCCATGGTTTATATGCTTATGAAACCCATTTCACTTCAATGGATTATATCCTGATAAATTCTTATGAAACCCCCTTCCTTTCACAGGTTATTCTAGGATGAAATGATTATAAAACCTATATATTTTCCATAGGTTATGATATGATTAAATTTTTATGATACAAATTTCCTTTCATGGATTATGATATGATGTTTATGAAACCCATATCTTTTTATGGTTCATGGTATGATGTAAGTTTTATTATCTTGTGGAAAATGTATATATTATTTTATCATGTGATGGGTAGGACCTATATCTCCCTCCAATACATTGGGTAACGATAAATGTTTTATTATCTCAATAGGGTACATGAGAGGGTATCCCAAGCCCGAAATAAGAGGATACATGGGAGGGAATCCCAAGCCCGAAACAAGAGGGAATCTGAAGCCTGAAACAAGAGGGTACAAAGGTGGATATTCCAAGCCTGAAATAAGAGGGTACATGGTATGGAATCCCAAGCCTAAAGTAGGTGCACAGGTTATTATCCCAAGCCTAACATGTTGTGATGGTCTTGGTAGGTAGCATTGAAATATGATTTTATATGTTTATGTGTATTCTACCAATTTCATGTCTTATTCCTATGATATGATTATCCTCTTATTTCCCTTATGATTCATTTCTTATGAAATATTAATATTTATTCCATGATTCATGTTTATGATCTTTGATATGTAGGGTATGATCTTCGAATGTAATGATCACATTCTCATACCCTTGTGCTCATGTTTATGCTTACATATCTCCCTTTTTACCCTTACTGAGCATATGATATCACCCCTTTTTATGTTTCCTTCCTCGGGATATGAAGATATGTATTAAGTATGGTGTGTCTAATAATAGTTTTATTCATGAAGAACCTAGTGAGAGATAATGTATCTCACTCATGTATCAACATTTATGTTTCTGTATTTCCAAAGGCACTAAACTAATACGGTCTTTGGGTGTCTATTTGTATAGTGTTTTAAGTATTCTAAAGTTATGTAATGTCTATGTACGTTAATACTGGGTTGTTATGCTTATTGTATGTAAATTTTGAAATTCTATTAAAATTACCATACAATAGATATGAAATGTTTTGAAAGCCCTCTTTAAATGGAAATTGGGAAATATTTGATCCTAGAATATACTATTATGCACTGATGGTGTTCTTACTATTATTCTTGTTCTTGTGTGGATTTAGTGGGTTTAAAAAGGTGATGGTGGTGACCAATTAAAATTTTTAATGTGTTGAGGCAGTAGGGATGTGGTTGGTTTTTTATGGGATATGTTGATAGTTAGCATGCAGTAAATGGTTGATGATCGTTGTTACGAGGTGGTTGGAATGTTGTGTGGTGGTGGTGTTGTATTTTCTTAGTAGCTATGGGATATGATTTATAATAATGGAATGGGAATGACATGGGCTATAATTAAACAAGTTTGTGATAAATTTAAGACATGTTAATTGATATAATGAATTGAACATTGATGAATGGGTCAGAATCAAAGGGTTAATGCATGAAAAATATATAGGGGTACTTGAGAGTGTTTTTTCATTAAATATGGAAATGATCGAATCTATGAAAAAATAAGGGAATTATGAGATGTGTTGTGGCTGTTTTGTGTTATGAGCTGCATTTAGTGATGGAAAACATTGGTGGAGAATGTATTGGGGTGATGTGGTAATATTATGGGATATTTATTATCATTTTATGTAAATCCTTAGGTCAGGTATTGTGTAATACTATCATCATTACATTTTCATGTGATTTCTATATGATCCCCACCCTATTTGTTCATCCTTATTAACAACCGATGGTTTTGGGTTCTGCGTGTTTTACCCAACACCTGGGTTGACAAGGGAGGATATTTTACCACCTCCTCTTCCCCACTCTATCTAGTAGTAGTGATGATAAATCAGTTGGTGGTGATTCCTAGTGATGATGGATCAATTTACATTGATTCTTAGAAACAATGTCATAGTTGGTGGTGATGCCTAGTGATGATGAATCGGTTCATGGAAATACTTAGTGACAATGTCTCAATTGGTGGTGATTCATAGTGATGATAACTCAATTGGTGGTGATTCCTAGTGATGATGAATTAGTTATTGGTGATGCCTAGTGATGATAGATTATTTAGTGGTGATGCATGGTGATGATGGATTCATTGGTGGTGATGCCTAGTGGTGATGGATTCTTGGTTGGTGGTATATTTTGATGTGATTAATGGTGGAGGTTATTCATGGTATTATGAGGGCACAAGGTTGATTTCATTCATGTTCATGATACCCAAATACTTTGAGTGTGAGAGTGGGAAGTCAGTAGGGGAGTGGTTGTAAGGAACCATGAATTATGTTCTTTTTATATTATCTTACTACATTAGATGTGTTACTTGGTGAGTGATACTTGGTGAGGTTGGGGTGATTATTTGACCTATTGAGATTCTTGATAGTCATATTGTTCATTAACCAAAGCATTAGTATGATCTTATCTCATTTTCATGAGATACCTTGGGTATGATCCTATTGAGTATACATTTTATTCTCACCCTAAGTTCATATAAATTACTTTTTAGGTTCCCAATAAGGTTTCGAAGACCAAGTTTGACACTATTATCTTGAGGGTTAGAGCTATTACGAATTTACTACCTTAAGATTTACCTTGGCACTATTTCACTTTGTAGAATTTTATTGTATCTCTTGACATGAATTATGGGATTTTAGTTATTTTATATTTATGATGTGGTGTTGATAGGTGGTTTTCATCTTATCTATTGTCCCTAACTTATATTATTAGGGTAATTCCTCCCATTTTATGTTTTATATGCTTGATGATAGTCTTCAACCTAGGGCCTATTGTAGGTGGGCTTTAGGGGTCACTCGCACTCTTCATCACTAGCCTAAGAGGGGTACTAGTGGAGGGGGGGTTGTGATAAAAAAAATACATTCTTACCAAATTATAGGACATGCCTTATGACTTAAAAATAATTTTTTTATTTATAAATCATAAGGTTAATTTATAAAATGTTTATAAATTAAAAAATAATACTAAATATAAAGTGTTTATATTTTAATATTATGAATTGTTAATGGTACTTATTTTTAATTTTTCAAATTAAGGTCCTTATTATGGATATTATTTAGAAATTACCAAAAGATTTTTTTATGATTTATTTGATCTAGGTTTAATATTTAGATTATGTAAAATGTTTACATAATAAAAATTAGATTATAAAATGTTTATAATTTATAAAATACCATGTATTTAAAGGATATTCCATATAATGAATAATATGAAGAAGTTCATATTATGAAATGAATGTAAAGTTTGTGTATTCAATATTATGGAATTTCTATAATAAATAGCTAAATTATAAAGTTTTTATAATTAGTTATTATTTATGAATTGTTCATAAATGTTTTTCTTATATCTAAATATTTGAATTGATCATTTATTAAAAAATTATTCCCTTGTTTATTATTCATGAATAAAAATTATTTATATTGTTAATATTCTTATTATTTATTTTAAAGTTGTTAAATTAATTCTAGAGGTTATCGTATATGCATTTAAGAAGTTAAATGACAGGCGTGATAATGGATTTAGTTTCTATTTACCTTGAATTTAGTTTATAATTAAAGTTATTAGATTGGATTTAGTTGTTGAATATAGTTTGTGCATATTATGCGTTAGAGTTATGATGAATTGGAATATATCTTGGGTAAAGTATCCTTGGGTATAGGGACTTTAATTTGGACTTCTAACTAGGATATAGGCTTATACCTTATTCTAGAAAGGTGAGGATTGTCCATCGATGTCTAAGGATTAATCATAAGTGGATTTTCAATTTCATAAAATTCTAAACCTTTACATGAATTATTCATGTACCTTATTCATGGGGTGTATTTGGATATGTGAAAATATGTTTGGCTTTTATTTTTTGTGTGAGTAACACAAATTGTGAGTTATGTAAAGAGTTACACATAAATAATATTTGAACATATTAATTGGTGCAAGGAATATAATTATAAACTAAATAATTAAAAGTATGCATACATAAGGTGAATAACATGAGATAATATTAAAACCCCTTATAAATACTTAGTGTTAGATTCCTTCCAAAGTGATACATTCCAATATCTCAATCATTCAACCAGTTAGGTTTTTCTGAAGCAAGGTACCCATGGATTATCTTGTATGAGGCATGAAGGAAATGGATAACCCTAAGAGTTAGGTAACAAAATCCCAGTATTTTATTTGGGTTACACTTATATGGGAAACCCTAAGAATCAGGATACCAGAGGAATAGAGTTAAGTTTATCTATATTTTTTATTGGACAATGAGTTATCTTCTCACCTATATAAGAATCATATAAGATATTATTGGGATGATTACCTACTTAAATAGATAAGTGGTGAGAGTAAATCCAAAATAGACTCATTTCTTAGTGAAATATGGATCTTGGATCACTAATTAATATGATGAATTATAAAGGGGGTCATCATTTTTATGGGAATAACTTAATAAAATACCTTATTAAATTATAATAATATATGATTCTTGTTTGATAAAAGATTATTTTATAGATAAATAACATCAATATAATCAAACATATATTTTAAATCAATCCTATAGGAAGGATAATTTTAATGTAATAAACTTATAATAATGGTAACTTAAGAAGAGTTATTAAAGAGAAATTCTATGTGTTACATAAACACTTTCCTAAGTAACTAAGTATTGAAGTTGTTCAATAGGTGAATATAGATACTTATGAGAAGCATAAAATGATTCACTTAGGGTTTCAAAGGTATTAGATGAAGAATTATCTAATTAATTTTAGTATTGTATACTTAATATGATTGATTATGTCAATATTCAATATGATTGAGTATGCTAATGATTTTGTGGGATTAAAGGTTTACTTAAGGATTATTTTAGTTAAGGAATTCATTTTATTATCATTTATAGAAATTTTATGACAATATGAAGGAGTTAAATAAAAATATATCCAATATTCCCAAGTGTCAAGAATAGATAAACTAGGCATATGATGTCTAGGTTATGGTGTTTTATAAATATTTCATTAATAATAGTAATAGTAGAATCTATGTTTTTGATAAAATATCCCCAAGATGATAGAATTACTGGAAAGGTGGTCAGACATTAACATGGGAGATTTTCTTTTTAAATACCCTAGGGCTCCATTGATTAATGGGAAGGTAAGGATCCACCATTTTGATTTGATTATTTCAAAAGTGTCTAGTACAATTCAAAATTATAAGAATAACCTTTATCATTTGGTGGTAGAATCACCTTAATAATGATTTTTATATCCTCTATGTCTATTCATTTACTCTATATGGTAATAGTTCATGAATCCATTATTTATATATTAAATATGGTGTTCTTAGATTTTATATGGGGTAGTGGCAGGGGAAAACCATTTAATTGGGATGGTTGGAAATATTTATCTTTGCTTACAGAGGATGGATGTGTTAATCTATTAGGATTGGAGGTAACTATGAAAGTTCTACATGAAAATTTGGATTGGGACTTTATGGTTGTATCCTCATTATGGTCAAGGAACATTCTATCCAAGTATGATAATATATAGGATGTGATTGCAGGGTGTAATGGGGGTTCATCTTTTAAAATTCAGAATAGGATAGTGACTAAACTTCCTTTCATTATTGATCATTCTCAATGGATTATGGGTGAATGTGATATTTGTTTTTTTAAGGATCATTAGGTGGATTCCAATATTTATTTTCCAGGTTATCCAAATCCTAACATGATAATCAAGGAGGCTTTGATATACCCCACTTTCCTATAGAAAGTTCTCGATAATTCCCAATACTCTATATCCAGAGAAATTATTCTATCTACTACCAAGAATAAATTGGTTTATCTCCCTAGTCTTAATAGACCTTTTTCTCTATCCGTGTATAGGTTATCCAATAGGAATCCAAGTCCTAAGCTTAGATAGAGAGTGATTTTATAGAACCAGTGTATACCCATTAAAATGAGATTTCTTATTTTGAATATTAGAAGAAAATATTTTACCACTAATGCTAATATTCAAATGATAGGTATCTCTTTGGAATCTAAATATAGGCATTTCACCTTCCAGGAAGTGGAATCATTATACTATCTTTTTAATAAGGGATAATGGGTAGTGGGGTTATGAAACTATTTTATAAACATCATGAATTTATCCATAATGATGTATTCCTTCAAAGTTATCCTAGATTCATGGTTCAAGAATACGATAAACAAGAATGCACACCTCTTTCATTTATGCATCTTTATGGTGGTGTTATTAATGATTTAGTGTGGGAAAATTGAATTCACCTATGGATATGATATATTTTAACATATTCTCCATTAGATCCTTAGAGTCACATGATAACTATCAATTTATATCCAAGATTATGCTCCTGAGAGTTTCATTCACTCGCTATGGATGAAACTCCTCTACTTGAAGAAACATTACTCAATAGTGTCTAGAGTGAGTTGGGTATGTTGTATCATATAATTAAAGGTTACATGATTAATATAGATGGTTTTTCATGTGATAATGTTATAGTATAAAGAGGTGTAGTATTCAATGAGTAAGGATCAATAATTATGGGGTTTTCTGTGCATTTTGGGCATGAATCATCTCTTCTTTCCAAGGGTAAGGATCTCCATATTGGTCCAAATTTATTTCAAGATAATATAATTACTCTTGTGTGTGTTTAATTAAATAATATCAATATTGTAAAGTTTTTGAGAAATATGGATTCATCCCATTTGCTAGTCTTTTACATTATATTGGACTACATCTTGAGTTGGGAGAAGTTTATAAAGTTTATCACACTTGGAGAGAAGAAAATATGTTGGAAGATTCTCTTGATATGTATGGTAATTATATTAGTTATTTGAATATATTCTCATATATGGGAATCCTTTATTTATCTTGAAAGTTGTTTTCTATTATTAATTCACTGGGCCTTCATTTTTTTCATCTGCCTGATGGTGTCTTTCTTTTTCTTTGGACCTCTATATGTGGTTGTTCTATTTGACTTGGATAAAAATATATTTTGATGTTAAAAAAATTGAATTCCTAGAATAATAATAACCAATTAAAAATAAAGTAAAAAATTGATCATTGAAACCTAAGGGTGTTATCTATAAGGACTAATGATTCCATAATATGGAATTGTTTAGGATACCTGAAGGGATTTTCAAAACTCCATGGAATGTCCATGTCAAGTATTAGTATTATAGAAATAAATTTTTTTATTTTTAAGGAAACATGATACTAAATATATACTATGACACTCACTGGGTCACTAATACATTTTATTTTGGGTTTTATTTCTATGTTATTTATTCTCAGAGTTTTCAGGAGTTGGGGGTTAAAATTATTGATTTTAAAAAAAAAATAGACCAGGGCTCACAATTAGCGCATAGTTAGTGTTAAATATGTGGTCAAACCATGTGAAATCATTATAAGTATCCAGTATATCCCACATGTTTGGTTCATAGTTTGGGAAACCATTTAGCCAAAACATATATACTGCAATATTTCTTAAAAAATGTGGATTTTACCTATTTTACCTTAGGAATTTTAAACCCATTTCTCCCCTCTTCCTCCCCATTCATACAAGTCAAACCCCTCTAGTCATCAGTCTTCTTCTCAATTTCCTAATGGTGATTTCTACTTGTATTTTTAGTGATTTTATTCAAGTTAAGGTGTAATTTCTGTTGGTTTTACTCTCTTTTCTCTCTTCTTTTCCATGCTATTCTATTATTTTAGAGTTTTAGAACCCTAATTCACTATAGGGAATGAAAATTGGTTTATGGGAGATTTTGGATAAAATTTCTTGGTTATTTAAGCATTTAAGGATCCCTCCTTATCATTTCTTATGGTTTTCTATGAAGTTAATGGTTTTAACTTAGATTCAGAGGTATATGTATCTACTTAATAGGAATTTACCATGATATACATTTAGTTCATGGATTTTATTAAGAATTATTTATATGTTTTATTATGTATTGTTGTGTTATTTTTTTATTTGGTTATTGTTTTATTTCAGATTACATGGTATTTCAATTGGGTTTTCCATTGAAATGAGTTGTGTGGCCTAAAGGTGTTCAATGAAATTTTTCAAAGGGAGTGTTGACACTAAAATGGTTTCAAATAAGTTTTTTGATTTATAAAATGGGTTTCTTTAAATTTTAGTTTTATGAAAATAAAATATACTTGATAAATTATTCAAAGGGGGGTCTTGACATCAAGGTGATCTCAAATGATGTTTTTAAAAGGGGGGGTTTACCTTTTCTTAATGGTTTATTGATATGATAATGGTTTGGAATGTGATTTGTATTGGTTATTGGTTGGTTATTAGTTGTACCTAGGTGAACTTAGGTATATGAGTGATTGTATAGGTGTTTCCCTAGCTTTAGGCATGATTCTAGCTAGAGTCCATTTTTGGTGACCTCATGAGGCCTAGCTTGTATTACTTTTTTTTGGGTAATATAAGCCGACTAATGTTTCATGAGATCGTCCTAGTGACTTTGGAATCTATAGTTTAGATCTCATACATGTTTCTTGTGTTATGATTATGATGTTACATATATGTTTTTTTGATATACGCTACTGTGTTTTACCATTTATTAAGCTTTTCATTATTTATACTATGGTGACCTTAGTTTTTTACTTATGATTTACCCAAATGAGTTATTTATGTCCTGAATGGCCCAAAGGCTTTCATTTTTTATTCATTTTTTATAACCCCCCTTTTAAGGGTTTAAGGGTAACCCTTGACATTATAGAACCTAAAGGTCTTAAAGGAATTCATTCATTACAGACTATGACTACTTGAAACTACCCCTCCCCAGTGTCTGCATCATGATCAACTCTCCACCTTTGCATGGTTTTAATTCTAGTTTTCCTATACAGTGGTTCACAGGCCTGGTATTGATATAAAATTCTATACCATCTCATTCTTCCAAATCCATTATCTCTGTTATGGTTAATGCACCTTGCTCTAGTTATCTTATAGGGCTTGTTCTTTGTAGAATTTGTCTGGTATAATCTTCATATCAGGTGTCCAGAAGGATTTGAGGTGGACCAAAGGCCTTAAGGTGGCCCAAAAGCCTTACTGACTCTAAGGCCTGGGTGGTCCAAAGGCCTTAAGGACTCCAAGCCCAAATTGATGGCCCAAATTTGAATAGTTTTAGCTGCTACAGTACCAAACAGTACCTACTATAGTGCCTAATACAGTACTTCTATAGTAACCTGGAATTATTCCGCTGCCCGAAATCAAACCTGGGTCTTGTGGATGCACTTGGAGAGTCCTCACCAACCAGACTGAGGCTCATGTGAAAATGATTTATTTATGGAAATTGGATTTCTTTAAAGAAAACCAAAGGATTTGATAAAAACCATTTTAAATGAAAAATGGATTTCAATTATGTTTTTAAACATGGACTAATGGTTTGTATGGAGATAATAATTATGTAGATTCATTATGGTATCCAACTTAGCTTTTCCTCACACCCTGTATATTCCTTTATATTTATGAAGGCTTGGTTTGTAGGATATAGGTAAAGTAAGGAGTTCCATGTGTATGGATACCTTTATTGATATTTTTTATCCTTCCTAGGTATGTTCTGGTAGTGGTATATTGTCACGTAGAGGTCAGTCTCATATAGAGAATTTGGGTGTCCTTAGGTATTTTGGGTTGTCGTATCAGCCTCACCATCCTTGGCCATACTTTGGTTATCTCTTACCTATTGTTTTATAAAGTGATATTGGTTATTGTTCTAATGGTGATTATGGTATGTTGGTCTTGAGTTGATGATTTATTATCATTTTTTGTTTTATTCTCAATTTCTTTGTTTCTTTATCTTGAAATCAGTTATTTGATGGTGTCGAATTCCAACTTATAGATGCATCGTGTTAGATTTTTAGTGGAATCCATTTGATGTGGTTGTTCTATTTCAAGAGTAAAATCATTCCCAAATGGTCACCTTTTGATACTCATGTGCTTTTTGCTAGCCCTTGGTATTCAGAAATGTGCTTTCGGGCCTATAATGGCCTAAACTAGGTGGTATAGAAGGTTTACCTGAGTCAGTTAATTAAAAAATGGTATCAAATCCTCCTATTGTTATTTGGGGTGTGTTGTGGAAGGAATAATAATATGGTCATCAAATATTAAGAGACGGATCATGAGTGTGAGCATGATCACTGAACCTCATGATAAAACCTGAGTTACTAGGGGAATTAGGGATTTGAGTCTTGGATTTCAAGTTTTATTTTTGATTTCTTTTCATATATATAGGTCTAAGATATTGATATGTTGATTCGTAATAGAATATCCTTAGTTTCTTAAAGATATTTTTTTAATTTTGGGGAAAAATGGGGAAGGAATCGAGGCTGTATGGTCAGATCGTATGGTTTTAAAAATCATGTGGAGCTCATGTAGGTGGATTTTCAACCCTTCTAAAGGTTTTTTCATAGATGTTACATGGTCTAAAAAATTGTGCATCCAAATCATGCACAACTCTATAATAGCCATTTTTTTCTTCCCTTACTTTCCAAGTAAAACTCTAATGGAATATACCATTATAGTAAGGTTAAATGAGGGGGTTTTATTAAGGAATTAATGATTTAGAGTAGATTACATTGGGTGGTTTTCATTGAATCATATTTGAGTATGAGTTATGAGTGTTTATTTTGTGTTGCGGGATGGATTTAATGACTCGTTTTGATTTGGGAAAATTATTTTATAAAGTTTTGAAATTTTGAAAACTTAATTTAGATAAGGGGTTTATAAAAATGATAATGATGTTAATTTTTTTCAAAGGGGGAATAAATGTTTTCAATGGAATAGTTGGAGTGTTTTTGAAACGAAACTAGATTTTTAGGATGGTTTAATTTGAGACCTTATAACCTATTTTCAAAGGTTTTTTTATCTCCATGGAGTGTTTTAATACCAAAAAAATGTTTTTAAAGTGGTTAAACTCATAAGTGTTTTGAAAACCATGGAATATTTCATGAGATAAGGTTGGATATTTTGATTTTTATAAATAGGGGGAAATGTTTTTAATGAGAAAATATTTTAAAGATTGGATCATGTGAAGAAGAGACTTTCAAGGAGATAAATTTTTACAATGAGGTTTTATGTTATTAATATAATAATGTTTTTAGTTTCATGGGGTGTTTTGAAATAAAAAGGACTCCATTATGGATTTAAATTTTTGGAATTTCTTTTTAAGAATTTGGTGTAATTTTTTTTATTAATATTATGTTTAGTTATTTCAATAGTAATGGGTTTTGTGATTGGATTTGGAAAGTGTTTTTATGGATAATGTGTATGATTTGAAAACTACAGGTATGGGAATGAAGATTTAAATTTTTTAAATGTTTTAAAATGGAATATTTTAAAAAAATATGAATTGTTTTTAGAATGTATGAATTTTTGTAAATAAGTGGGTGGAATATTCCATGTGGTTATAGTTTTAAAAGCGAGTTTTTGAAATGAGATTGTTTTAGTGGTTAGTGTTTTGATTGGTTATTGAATTATGGAAGAGAACTATTCAATTAGGGTTTTGAGACTTGGATTGGGAATATTAATGTTTTTTCATTTAAAATATGACTCCTAGAAAGGTCACGGTGAAAGGTTAATATTTTTATTGTACGAATTATCCTTATGGTGATTCCTCTATTTATGTGGGTGTGGTCCCTTCATTTGTTAACACTACCTAGACTCAAAATTGGGTAGTTGGTTAGATTCCTTATGCTCGTGGTCCTCATCTAATATTTTATGAATCACCACTCATTTCTCTTTTATGATGGATGAAGTCACTTGAAGCGATGAGGTGGTTAAAGGGGATGAGGGAACCTTTAATCCTCTCAAAACACCTCAATCTCCAAGGGTATAAGATCTTTGTGGGATTTCTTAATAAGTCGAATCAAGTATGGTTGAATTTCACCATCCCAATTTATCTACATCAAATCATGTTCTGATAACATTTTGAGATAGGGTGGGTTTATTCAATATAATCCTTTCAAGAATTCAGAGGTGTGAGAAACCATTGGAATTTTAATCCCTTTTCAGGGTGAGTGTGTGGTGGAGGAGTGTGCTTGGTGTTTTTTATTATTGGTGTTTCTTATCCTTGAGTGTATTGTTAGGTGTGTTTTAAGGGTTCAATTCCTTGATGGAGGTTTTTACTAAAACTTGGTTTTGGGGTTTCTAGAATGACCATGGTGGTGGTTTTGTCTCTATACCCAATGAATTATTATGTGTCAGGGTTCTAGGTAAATCCCTTGGGAATAATTGTTTAGGTTTCTTTGGTTGTTCCTAGTAAGTAGATATTTATTCAGTTGTGCTATTGTCTTATGCACCAAGTGTGTTCTTTGAGGTTTAGCTATGTGGGGATGGTAGTATAGAGGTTTGGTGTAGATGTATTGGCTATGGAGGAGATTAATATGTGTTTTTTACCTAATTGTAAGGCCCATGATAGTTCTTATCAAACTATATTAGCAAGTTTTCATTCCCTTTTATCTTAGTTGGAAGAGAAACCCCAAATCATGTACTTTGGTTTTCTATCGTGTTGTGATTTTTCTTTGAGGAAGTCATAATATGGTTTGGAATTAGTGGTTGGGGTTAAGTGGTGAAGTATTGTTTTGGGTAATTGTAAAGATACCATCACTTTATGTGACATTATTTCAGAGGTTCCACTCATTTATTCTATCATTATAGGAAAACCTAAATGGTGTAGAGATCTTGGTTAATTTATCTTGATCTCCCATTGTGGCCTTATTATTGGAAAAAGGCTTGTACTTCCTTGACATTGGAGGTAGGAGTTATGGGGAGTAGACCACTTTGAAATTGACCTTGATGTTTTTTTTTCTCGATGGATTTTTTTCTATGTAAGTCAACCAAATCCATGAATACATGTTTTTATCATGTACGCATGATTTTAGTGGCTTATGGGGAAATAATATAGTGTTGGATTTAAAATTTTCCAAGAATTATTTTTAAACACTGATATATATGACTTCCTTGAAGCCTTTTGGGATGGCCTTGTCCATTTGACTATGTACTGATTATAATTTAGATCAATCACTCCCAGTTATGACCAAGTGTCATCCCAGAGATTATTGGTGGAACTTAGTTGATTTGGAAGGAATGGATGTAGCCCAGTACTGTTGAATTCCTTCATTGAAATTGTATTTTCTATTCTTTGGAGATCTAAATTAATTATTATACACTCTTCTTATGTATTGCTTCAATTAGACCCCATCATTTGGGTAATTTGGTTGGTTAATGATACATTCTATTGGGAATTCGAATTATGGAGCACCTTGGGAAGTGGATTTTCTATTTATACTCTATATAATTATTGAATAGGATGAATGGAAACCAAAATCTGATTTCCTCATTATTGATCAGTCCGTTAATAGTTTTAGGATATATGTACCAATGATTTATTTTAATTGGGCCTTTCATATATGTTTTGTAGTGGTGGATCCAAGATGGGATTTAGTTTTGGATGTGTCAAACTTTGGAAAGAGAGTGAGCAGCGGCCTTTCCTTATTAATTACGAGAATCATTGAGGAATTTCTGGGATTTTAAAATGGCATGTTGGAGAGAATTATGACACCCTCCAGGTCATTGATACATTTTTAGGGTTTTATTTCTATGTTATTTAATCTTTGAGTTTTCATGATTTGGGGGTTAAAATTATTTATTTTTTGAAAAACATACTAGGGTTCATGGTTAGAAAATGGTTAGTACTAACCGTGTATCCAAACCGTGAAGCATCACATGAAGCATCAAGTATCTCCCACATAGTTAGTGCATGATTTGTAAAACTATGTAGTCTACCTTATTTCTTAAAAAAATATGAATATTACCTATTTTACCTTACCAATTTTAAACCCATTTCTCCCATCTTTGTAATTTCCTGCCCCTCACCCATTTTCTTGGGAAGAGGTAGAGGTGCTACTAACCATAGGTGATGTCCCCAGAACACCAATGGCTGGAAATAAGTTCCAAGGGATTACAAGATCATTGGGGGTTGGTTTACCTTGAGAAGAAAACAACCTAAAGAAGACGTGACAACAGTAAAAACACTATATGATCCATGTAATATAGTACAATAAAAATCAAAACATAAAGTAATATTAGAGTAGAATACAAAATAAAAAAGGTGCAACATTGAAAATACATATGAAAACAGAACTCAAGATGCCAAAGTGGAATCAACCTATGAACCATGTAAACAATCTCCAAGCTCTAATTCCATGTCCCATTACAACTATATCATGATGCATCACTATATAAGTACAACACATTTCCTTTACCTATATCCTGGTTTACAACTTCCACAAACACACCAAAGTTCCCAAGAAGGGGTGACTATAAAAATTAGTAGGTAATCCTAAAATAATTCCGAACACACTCCACTAGTAACAAGAACAATTAAACACAAATTTATGTAAAATATAGGGTGAGAACATCCAATTTTTTTTACCATAATCAAAATAGTTTAAGTCAAACAATTGAACTAAATCAATTCTTTAGTAAAAAAATTTAAGTAAAATCAATTCTTTAATAAAATAATTCAAGTAAAACAATTAAAATAAATCAATTATTTAATAAAAATATTCAACAAAAACAATTAATCTAAATTTATCAATTGTTTATTAATTTTTTTCCACTTAGAATATCCATTCATGATCCACAGTCACACACCCATGCATTCCCAATGACATTACCAATACTCATGAGCAGTGAACCATCCCATCACTAATTCATCTCCTGAAAAAATCCCATGTGTCATTTCCAGATTTTCATGAGAACCAAGTTTATTCCAATAATGTCTCATATAATGAAAATTCCTGAAATCACACTAACCACACATTCCAATTTCTCACTAAAAATTATTTATTTGAAAACTATTTTATTTAAATAAAATAAAATCTGTTTAAAATTTTAAACCAAGGATTTAGTAATAAAATCAAGTGAGTTTCCTAAAAAAATAAGAGAGAGTAATTTAAACATCAAGAATTAAAGTTATAGAACAAGTTGAGTAGAAAAATCAATCTACCTCACAAAGGTTGAAGAAAGATAAAGAATGGAATATGAAACCTCTAGATCCAGCCTTGAAACTTATTCCATTTTATATATCCCAATAAGATATCATCAAAACAAATCATATATCATAGATCTATCTATAATAGATTAGATCTAACAATATGGGTGAGAGGTGGTGATAATATGTAAAGAGAAATAACAAAAATGAGGACTTACCAATGATTCCAAAGATCTAACACACCTTGATTCATCAAAACTTACCTCAAAATAAAAAGGAATCACCATAACACCTAGGGAAGGAGAGGAGTCAGAGATCTTGTGAGAGCAGGTGAAAAATGAGAGTCACTATAATGTCTCATTTTTTTCCATGAAATACTTTGAAATATTTCTAAGAATATTTACAGAGCCAAGCGTTGAGACAACATGAGAATCTGAGGTCTGATGATCCCATAATTGATATTATAAATATATTAAATATATTAATATCATGTGTATGAAGTTTTTCTAAAATAGTGGAATAACTCTCAAATAGAGTCTCAGATCCTAAATCTTAGATAGATGTTGAGTTAGGAATGCAGACTTTACCCAAGGTGTGACATAAGTTTTTTCGACATTGGGCATTTGGTTAAAATCCATTATGGCTACAAATAGTAAAATAAATAAATTCATGTAATTTATTTTTTATTTTGATACAACGACCTAGTTTTTCCTCTATAAATACACTATTATAACCAATTTTTAGGGTTGGCCTCTTAACCCTTAGAATTAAGAGGAGAGTATAGAGTAAAGTTGGTGGGCATCAGTATCATGGACTAATGATCAGAGTACCGTAAGAATTTCCAACAACAACACAACTTGTGGACATCATCAACAACAATGATGTGTTATCATTCTTCATCAGATATTGATCCAAATTGAGGTAGAGATTTTTTTTGTGGATTTATCCTTTTTTTATTTACACATGATGAATGAAAATTAATCATCTAAAAAATTAATCCATGGATTTATTTTTTTAATTTAGGTAATTTCTTTGTCTTCCTATGGTATAGTAATTGATATTTTTTTGTTCGATTATTTCTATTCTTTCATTGACCTATGATAATGAATAAAGGCCAACATGATCATTAGCTGAGTTCCATTCCTAATTTTTATGTTTTGTTCATTTTCATCTCCCAATTCTATGTGCATTCATTATTGGCATTCCCTTTTGGCCTAATATTTGATGAATACTCAATGAAAAATCATTGTTCATCCGGTATTGGGCACAATGGATCACTAACATAGGTTTTGGATAGAGATATGACATTATGGTTGTGGTACACAAGGAAAACAGTATATCCATGGATGGATTGGGGGGTTCACATTCACAGTTTTGATGTGAGATAATGATGAGGTGTGATGGTGGTCATTTATTGGGTTACGGGTATGGCTAAAATCTATCTAATGATGGAGAGAGGGTTCAATCAACCCTGGATCCAGGACGTATAGTGTGATTTCAAGTGGAATCGGTGGTTTCTGATAGTTTGGGTAAAGATGTGTGAATAGTCTGAAATTTCTATGAAATTATTGACTACACGACATATAGTCCTATGAACACACATTGTGTAGTCCTCTATGTGTGGTGTTAGGGTTTCCATGTAGTGATAAGTATCACACACTATGTGACATGTGTCACATATCGTGTGACCCTTAGCTGATCAACTCATCATGTACATGGAGTACAATCCTAGGTGTCCATGTGTCTCCACACACCATGTACTTGAGAAGTACATGGGAATACCAGAGTACACAGGCAGATCTATGTACTTGGACAAGACCAAGTACATGGGCATGTCTCGGTGTACACAGGCATGAGAAGAATGAAACATTGAGTTCCAAATTGACATATACATGCCATGTACCTCAAGGGACACATCGTGTATTATGGAAAGGTACATGTCATGTGAGCATGAGACATGAGAAATTCCAGGATTTTTGAGACATGTAGTATACCCCTAGGGACATGCCATGTACTCATTTGAGGATAGGTTAGATTCATTTTTCTCCTTAGTTCATCTTTGTTAGGAGCTTCTGTGAGATTTATGGTATCGTTATCAATTGAGTGTGTTCACTTGGTCCATTCCTATAAGCATTCAGTGTAGAATCACATTCTCGTTATAGGATGGTGACCCATCTACAACTTCTTATAGATCTGTACAATGTGTACAAGTTCCCTCATTCTAGAGTGATTCATCTTAGTCTACTTTAACTATAGACCCATCAACGACTTGGAGAATTTATTCCTCCTAGAGGCCTAGAGAAATCCTAATTTCCTTCAAGATTCCCTAGGTAGGGTTTTTGGAATTAGAATGACCAACACTTACATGGTCATGGATCCCATATTTGGAGGATAAATCCAGTAGGGTCAGGTGTCCCCCCAGTAAGCTCCAGGCATCAAACCCCTATATGTGTATTGAGATCTGACCTTCTCGATGGGGTATTAGTCTGATGGAGTGTGTATCTCGAATGAAACCACTCAATTTCCTTCATGATTCTTCTTGGATAAACCTGATGAGTGTTAACTATAGGATGAGTTTCATCAATGGTAGTCTATCTCAGGGAGTAGTTCCTCCTAGATGAGCATTACCTTGAAACCTCGAGCAGATCTATGGATAGAACTAGTTGATATCTTTTGTGGTTCAGAGTATTTTATGAGTATATCTAAGATATTCTTGTTTATATTCATGTCTCATATATTGTTTTACATAACTATGTTTGATGAGATGAATACTCTTGATGATTTATGTTTGGTTATTTCAGGGTGTTCTACTAGGTATTGTTATACTCACCCCTGCATGGGATCTTCCCACACATGTTGTATCTTATACAGATGATGGAAATTTTTGTGGAGTCCTTGGAGGACTAGAAGTAGGTGGATCATAGTTTGGACTAGACAAACTGATGAGTATACCAATGTTACATTTCACATCATTCCCCTCCTTTTGATTAGGTTGGAATTATTTTTCTAGTTTTGGGTGGGCTTGTATTTGGACCCTTTTTGTTGATTTCTAACACCTTTTTCATACTATGATGTAGGTTAGATGTTATGCATGAATTATTAGTAACATTTGTTCTTTACATTTCATTATTGTGTGGGATTGGAGATGTGTGTGTGTGTGTGTTTACTAGTGCATTAGGATAATTCCTCCCATATGTGTGATATTCCTACCCAGCGCTAGTCTTCAGGACCTATCTTATTAGAGGTAGGCTTGCGGTAGTCACACTCATTTTATCACTAACCAGGTGGGCCCTGTTAATTTAGGTCATGACAGAGTGGTATCACAGGGGGGTTTGTCCCCTTATCATTTTTTGGAGTTAGAACCATGATGAGGATTGATTTGGGATTTATGGTAACTGTGTTAAGTGTTTTGAGTTTGGATCTCTGGCTAGGGGCCCTGGTGTTGGTGCGGTGGCCAACGTATCCATTCACCTGGACTCTGATAACTTTCCTGTTGACTTGGTTCATGTAGGCACTAGTTATAGGGAAAAAATTTGGAACATGAATCATATAGGAATTGGTTGTAGTTTCCATGTCCTTATTGAGTCATCTCACTAGATATACTCATTGAAAATGATACATATTTTATTCTTTCATGATGTATTCATGATGACATCCAGGGATGTTTTTGTAGAAGAGATGAGAGTATGACTCAATGAGTCATGAGGCCTCCATGAATGGGCCTAGTCACAAGGTTTTATTCCTTTAGAATGGTAATAAGGTGGCACTTTTTCCCATTGATCAGTTTGTAGACCCACCTCCAGTGGTACGGGTGGATGCAACATGTCATATTGATTCATGGATGGATCTTATGGTGTTAGATGATGATGTGAAGTGTTATAGAATGTATCATGAGCTTATAAGGTAGGGATCACCTAGAATGTAGGGTCAGCATGACCCATCAACAGTAGGCGTGCAGTGAAAGCCATGAAACAAGAGGTTTTTTCAGAGATCTTGGGGAAAATTAGTTCTCTAAGGCTAAGACATTTCTATGATTATGATGGAAGAGAGCATCTCACATGGGATTATCCTACTCATTGTGGTGTAGTTAGAGATATTGTCAACCAACCACTTAGGAAGGGGAAATGTCTAGATCAAGGAGGTCCATGGGGTGACAGACATGATGGAGAAGCTGGGGGAGTAGTAAGAGGTGGCAGGCACTTCAGTTTTATGATGCCAACACTACCACCAGGTAGACCACCCTAGGTTTTGGAATCTAGTGGTCAAGAACTTGGATAGTTGTAGGTTCTTGAGTTTGTTTTACCGGAGGTTCCATGAGTGTTTTTAGGTAAATTATATGTCCCTTATACTCTTGTTGTAGTACTGTTAGACATAGGTATGATCCACTATTTTTTCCTCCTTTGTTTGAGTATTTTATAAGGAGACGAGAGGCATCAGTAGAGCCCTATTTTGGTGATGTTTTACATGAATTTTGACATGAAAGGAAGTGGTAAAATTACTCCAATGAGAGTCGTTCTTAATATGCAATACAAAAATGTGTGGGAAAGTTAGTGCTGCCCAAAGTGGATAGTGTAGAGGTGTGGTGGATGAGTTCATTTGACTTGTATGTTTGAGGTCCTTTAGTTTTGATAAGGTATCAGAGTAATCCCTAGTTATGGTAAATAGGTGGTAAGGGTAAAGGATGAGTTCCATATTATAGGAGCTTATGTCCTGGAGGATTAAAGTGTAGTTTGAGGTATAATGTGTGTCTTCACTACCCCGGTTTCAGTTTTCACATAGGTTCATGTGCCACTTATCCTTGAGCACATCCCCTATTCAATACCGAGTGATAATAGTGTATCTTTTTAGCTCAAACCTTATGTTGGAGGATCCTATGGAGAGGACCAGTGATCACACACTTCTATTGATAGTGTGACCTGACCCTATGAGAGAGAGATCCTTGCACAGAATCACTTTATAGTGGAAGTGAGACCCTATGATGTTTTCCTCAGTATGGAATGGTTTCCTACCATACATTCTCTTTAGTTTTATACCATTCAGTGTGGTAGTGTTTTTATCTTGTTGGAATGGATTTTTCCTCCTTTGATAAGAAGTGATCCTAGGAAAATAAAGATAACCTCATGTGCAGGAGGTTTGACCGACTTCATGTCAATTGACTAGTAATACCTTTAGAGCAGTGGATGTTGTGAGATTTTTTTCCTACAATGGTGGTGGAGTTTGAGGGCTTATTTCATAAGTACATACTAGGTTTATCTCCTCATTGAGAGTTAGGCTACTGTAAGGAATGGAACCAGGTTTATCCCTTGATATTTGCAACAACATATCAGATGACACCCATAGAGCTCTGTAAGCTTAAGGTTCAATTGGGAGTTTGTAGAGAATGATAGGACAAGTTTGGGATATACCTAATAATGAGAGGGGGGTGAATCAATGTTGGTAACTTTTTAAACCAATTCCAAATTTTTATCCCTTTACCTCCTAACCTGTTGGGATCTTGATTCTCTTATTCTCTTTTCCATGTCATATGCAATAATAGAAAGAAGTAAAACATGCACATGATATTTTTACCAGGTTCAATACTCAATGTGAGTAGCTAGTCCTTTCCATGTATAGTGATGACCAGTACATGGATTATCCACTATAAAGTAATATTCCTTTATAGTGTTTCACTAGGAAAAAAATCCACTAGTCAGTGTGGATCCCTGCACTTAGAGGAGGGAAGGAGATAATTTCTTCCCAGTGTGAGTCCCTACACTCATAGGGGGAAGGGATATAATACTCTTCCAACTTGAAACCTCTAGTTGGTTCTTTATACTGCCTATAAATACATTCTTCTTCCTTCTTTAAAAGGTAGGTTATTCTCTTGATCTATTTCAATTCCCTTCACTTGATTACTTTTAAGGTAGCAGGAAAGCAACTCTTCTCTTCTTCTCTCTCTTCTTCTCTAGTGAAAAACCAACTACACTAGTTCTTATACTTTATTCCCTTTTTTAGTGTAACAACCAAATGAACTCTTCTTCTTCTTTCTTGGCAAGAATCACAAACACCAATGTTATTATTCAAACACTAAGGATAGGCTCACTTGGCATCATCAGAGTTAATTCCTTTTTTCTTGTTCATGTATGCATGTGATCATGCATATGAAATTTAGGTTGAACTCTTATCTTTTAAACTTCTAATTCTTCTTTTCACACGTGCACAAAAAATTGGGTTCTTTCTTTAATTTTCTTTACGTGTGCATGTGCATTCATTTACTTATTCTTCCTCTTGTGTGAAAACAATAATGGGTGTAGTTATTTAAGCACACACACACAACCTATTCTCTTCTCATTCCCTTATTTCTCTTGATCTTAGTTAGGGTGTTTCTTTGAGTTTATATTTGTGTTTTATCAAACCCAAATAGGTGAAACCCTTTTCTTGTGTGGACTCCTTCTTCACTCAATCATACACGACCTTGGGATTCTTCAAACACAGCACATGTGTGCATGCATGTAAGCATTGGCCTTATTCATGAAAGCTTATCCTTCTTTAAACATGAACCCCTGCAAACAGTAGGATGTGTCATGCATACTTGAGGGAGTTATCCTTTTCTTCGTGAACCGATGAGGTTCACTGTTCTTCTTCATGCAAGGGATGCACGGTTATTCCTTTTTGAAAATCCCAGTGAGTGGTTGAAGCTCAATCATTGGTTCATAATGAAATGGCCTTCACAAATCACAATGAAGGTTTGGAAACCAATCATGTGTTCACGAGAACTAGTTTGTGCTTAAGCATTGAACTTCTTTGCGAAGTGGTTTGAGAGTGCGAAGCACTTATTAAACACATGTGAGATCTTATTCTTCACAGAACACTCTAGTTTGTAGATCTCTCTAGTTTGAAAAGCCTAATAGATCATATAACTCACTATTTTTTATAGCACAGATTGGTCTTTGTGAAGTTCACTTCTTTCTCAAAGCTCAATGGCTTTCCACGAATCTCCTTTCCTTCGTAGAGCTCACTACCTTTGCAGAGCTCTCTTTCTTTGTGAACCTTCTTCACAATTTAAGAGATCTAAAATTATCATTAAGTCTCTCTACTTTTGTCGAGGGGGTAGGGGCCTATTTATATGCATTTCCCACTGACTCTAGAACCTTCCATCCACCTCAGTTCCATGTCAGCACCAAATCACAGAGCTCCAAAATTTCCACCAAAATTCATTTTTTTTGCAAAGTTCCATGACTATTTTCTGGATTTGAAAATCTCGTCACAATCATAAAGAATTCCATAAAATCTTTTGAATCGTTGCGATGATCCTTCTTCCTTTGCACCACCACAATGCTCTTCACCTTTACCACCATAATTCTCACCTACAATGCTCCTTTCCTCGACCATTCACAAAGCTCGTCGTAATCACGAAGAACACTGTCAACATTCTTCATGTATTTGCAAAATAGACTTCATGAATCGCATATTCACAAAATTCGTTCATTTTCCATATTTTTATGATATATCCAAGGAAATCCATTTTTTGCAATGCTAGCCGAACTCCAAATTTTGGACCCCAAAAATTTGGAAAATACTGGAAAATTTCACCATCTTAGACACCTGCTTCTGCAAGACCAACCATACTAATTGACCACATGTTTTATCCTTTTTTTTTAATAAATCTTGCATCACAAGTTCTCCAACCAACTTATGATCTTTGTGAAATAAAAATTAGAAAAGAATTATCTAATTTACTGAGGAAAGTATTATAACTTCCCTATCTTCTAACAACATCTTTCTTTCCAATCTCAACTGAATGTGATTGGCATCACCTTAATTCCAATCTCATGCATTACCACTTCTCTCAGCTTCTCTTCATTCTCTAACCTTATTATATTCATGGAAATCATATAGTTCTTTTCTTTTTCATGATCACACTGAGAACTTCAACTTCCACCGTTTCCTCTTTATTCACCCTTAGATGGATGATACTTCACCATTCTTAATTGTTGTAAACAATGTTTCACCTTTGACACAAGTTCATTGAACTTAGGATCACTGCATCAATCTTTTGAATTAATCAACATGAAGAATTTACAAAGTGTGACATCTAATTCTATGAATCCATAACAATTCTCTAGGAATATTCAATTCAACCAATATCCATTCACTTTGGAATTTTTTCTTCATTTTGACCATTATTGACAACTGTTGACAAAAAATACAACTTATAAACAAAGTGGTCCCAACTGAGAAAGGGGGTTTTGTACAACCCATTATGTTCACCTAGTCAGTTATCCTAAGAGACAAATGAGTGATTTAGGTTGGGTGTGGATTATTGTCACTTGAACCAGGTAATGCGAGGAAGAGTATACACTCCCAAGAATCAATGGATTCTTTGAATAGTGGTTTGGGGTGAAGTGGTTCTTAGAGTCTAACCTTGATATAGGTTATCACTAGATCTAGTTTTGGAGTAGAATATATCAGAAGTGTCTTTTGAAATCTATTATGGATATTTTGAATTCATGGTGATAACCTTCGGTGTGTTTTATACCTTAATAGAGTTGTAATAATTGTGTAATTAATCCTTAACCATTCATGGATTGGTTCGTAGTAGTCCTATTCAATGACATTTTTTTGTCATCAGTGTCTGAGTTGGAGCACATGAGATACCTTAGTATGGTGTAATTTACCTCCAATCGATTGTTTTTAACCCTCCACTTCTTCAGCAATATAGGGAGGTACAACTCAATGATATCAATTGTGAGATGTTTCATGACTAGATATCCACTGGATATGTTCTTGATTTATTTTAAAAAGGTTGGGATCTCTTTATCCTTGTTAGATGATGGGTAGTGACACCAATCACACTACAAGAGGAGGTCTTGAGGAGGTTTCTTTCCCCTTAGCAGTATATATAGTTTAGGTGAGGATGTTCCAAGATCTATTGGAATTGATTTGGTATCCAAGAGAGTTGCACCAAGTTTTTTATTTAAACTCTTGGTGTCACACCTATTTGTAGGTGATGAACAATAGAGATTTATAGAGAGTTTGGGGATGATTGTGCATGCATGAGTTTGTCTGGCTTCATGGGACTCCCTTGACAATTGTTGTAGATTGTGATGCTTGTTTCATGTCATGGTTTGGGAGAATATGTGGGAAGACTTTGGGGAATTTTCTTCAGTTACACATAGTGATTTACCAAAGTGATATGGCTAGGTAAATTGAACCATTCAAGTTCTGGTGAATATGCTTTGGGTTCACATGTTAGTTTTTAGCCATATCTGGAAGGATCATCTACCATTAGTGAAGTTTTTATATCAAAATTATTATCACTCCACCATCAGTGTAGCACCTTTTTTAGGCCATGTATGAAGGAATTTTTAGATTACTATTATACTAGTCATATCTAGTGGATTATAACACTTGGGTCCTAGTTTTAGTTCTATTTATGGAAGTAAAGGTTTTTGTTCATCCAAGGGTGGACGATAACTTCCCAAAAACCTCATGAGTCCTTTATAGAACATTTATGAAGGCATTTAGAGTTTTAGAGCTGTGGAGTTTTATCCAGGGTGTTAGGATATCTCCAAGGTTCTTAGGCCCTTTATTTTTCCTGCTACTATCCCAGGTTAGCGAGGTGGCGTACCGCTTAACCCTGTGACCATAGTAGTTTTGGTTGCTTGGTGTTTTCCACATGTTGTAGCTGAGGAGGTATGTTCATGAACCGGTGTACGATATCGATCTGGGTAAGCTGGGCCATGAGAGTGGAGTTTCCTTTTTCAAGGAGCTGATGACGTTGAGAACCAATAGTGGAAAGACCATTTGTGTGAAAGTGTTTTCCTTGGGTTCTTGTTGTTGGTAGTATAGGAAAAATTTGGGTGAGCTTGTAAGAGTGGGAGACCTAGTTGAGAGCTCAATACCCTATCTTGTGAGTAGGTTTTTCACTTTTCTAAATGAAAATCCATGAAGTTAGGGAGAATTTAATGTCTCAGTTTTTTCATGTAATACTTTGGAATATTTTTTAGAATATTTCTAAAGCTAGGTGCTAAGATTGTGTGAGAATATAAGGCTTGGTGATCCTGAAATTAATATTATAAAAATATTAAACATATTAATATCATGTGTGTGTAGTTTTTTTGAAATAGTGAAATAAATTCCAAATAGAGTCTCAGATCATAAATATGAGACCTCCATTGAGTTTAGAATGTTTTCTTTACCTTTGGTGTGATAAAATATTTTTCAACGTTGGGCATTTGGTTAAAATCCATCACGAGCGCAAATAACAAAATAAATAAATTAAATTTATTTATCTGTTATATTTATGCAGTGACCTAGTTTTTCCTCTATAAATACATTGTTATAACCAATTTATAGGGTTATCCTCATAACATTAATAATTGAGAGGAGAGCGTGGAGGAACATTGGGGGGAATCAAGATCATGGATCAACAATCATAGTACCGTAATGATCGCTAATAACAACACAACTTATGGAGCTCATCAATGAAAATGATGTGTGATCATTCTTCATCAGTGATTGATCCAAATCAAGGTAGGAATTTTGTTTTGTGTAGATTTATCATGTTTTTATTTACCCATGATGAATGCGAATTAATAATCTAAAACATTAATTCTTGGATCAATTATTTAATCTAGGTAATTGTTTTATCTTCTTGTGATGTAGGAATTGATATTTTTTTGGTTCAATTATTTCTATTCATTCAGCACCCTATGATAAAGAATCAAGGAAAACATGAAAATTGGTTGAGGTTCATTATAAATGTTTATGTTTTGTAAATTTATATCTTCCCATTCTACATGTGTTTATCATTGGAATTCTCTTTTATACTATGATTTGATGAATACTCAGTGAATGATCGTTGTGCATTTGGACTTTGGCATAATAGAATGATACCATAGGTTTTGGATGGAGTTTTGATGTCACAGTTGTGGTACATAATGATATAAGTAGATCCACTGATGGATCAGGGGTTTGTGTTCATAGTTTTGACACGCGGTAATGATGAGGTGTGATAGTGGTCATTTCCCAGGGTGCAGTTATGGCTAGAATCTGGTCAATGATGGTGAGAGGGTTTGTTAAACTCCATATCCATGATGTATGGTGCAATTTCCAGTGGAATAGGTGGTTTTAGATGATTCAGGTGCAGAAATGTGAACAATATGAAATTTCTATGAAATTACCAACTACACAGTGTGTATTCCTATAAACATACACCATATAGTCCCTTCTATGTGGTGCTAGGGTTTCTGCATAGTGATAAGTATCACACGCCATGTGACACTTATCATATGTTTTGTGGACCTTATCCAACCATCTAGATGTGTAAAGAAAGTATACATCTAGGTATCCATGTGGCCCCACACACCATGTACTTGGAAAGTACATGGTCATGCAAGAGTACACAAGCAGATCTGTGTACTTGAACATGACCAAGTACATGGGCATGACCTAGAATACACAGGTATGGGTAGAATGGAATGCCAAGTGCCAAGGTGACATCTACATGATATGTAACTCAAGGGAAACATCATGTATTATGGAAAGGTTCATTCCATCTGAGTGTAATACATGGGATGTTCTAGGATTTACAAGACACGTTGTATATTTCCTTCACATGTTCCCATTTCTTTTCCTAAACAGAATCATGCTACCATAAGATCCATACCAAACTGATAATTTTACCATGAAAGATATTATTTTGTCTACCACAATATATATCATTGTATGAATCAACATAGCATCTAGATCAAGTTCAATATGGTCCCATCGAATCACATGGTCAATATCTGGATGGTACTTCTTCAATTGAGATACATGAAAAACGTTATGAACAAAACTAAATTTTTATGGTAAATACAACTGATAATCCATATCAAAAAATCATTATAGTATCTCAAAAGGTCCAATGTATCGATGAGAAAAATTACCATGCTTAACAAAATGATCATACCCTAGTCATGGAGATATTTTCAAAAAAAATTGATCTCCCACAACAAATGATAACGATCAATGACGATGATCCACATATGATTTTTGAAGAATCTGAGCCATAAAAATTATATTCTTGATCATATGAACCTTCTCTATTGTCTCGTGCACAAGGCTAGGACTGATAAGTGAAGTCACACCTATTTCCACCCAACAAAGTGGAGAACTATGCGGATGACTACACAAAGATTTGAAAAGAGCTATATATATCGAGGTCAGAAAATTGTTATTGTATGAGAAATCCACTAATAGTATATGATCATCCCATGAGACTCCAAAATCCATAGCACAATCTATATGCATTTCATCCAATGTTTGGATCATCCGTTTGGATTTTTCATCCATTTGAAGATGATAAAATTTGATCATGGTTAACTGGGTTCTGAGGGAAAACTGTAAGGATTTACAAAATCGAGATATAAAACTGAGATCTTGATCAAACACAATTGAAACAGGTACCTCCTATAACTTTAAAAATTCCTGAATATAGAGTTCTATAAATTCTTCTACTATATTAGACTCATGAATAAGGATGAAGTTATCCAAACTGGTGAGCTGATCCACAATCACCCATATGAAATCGTGTTTATGAACCATTCTTGGTAAACTTGTAGAAAAATCCATAGTTATCTACTCTCATTTCCACATGGGTATAGTTAAATATTGCAACATACCAGTTTTCCATTGGTGCTCTGGCTTGACCTGCTAAAAGTTAAGGCATCTGAAAACAAACTATGTGACTCTTGTTTTCTTGTCATCCCACCAAAACTATGTTTTAATCGACTTATACATATTCTGAATGCCAAGATGAACAACCCATATCAAATGGTGGAATGGTGGTAGGACGAAATAATATGTTCCTAAAAAGTTGAAGTAACCATAATACAATCTTTAAAATGTAATAAAGATCTCCCATCTAGCATCCACCCCTCAATGGTCTCCCCACTATTGAGTTTTGACTTCGTGGTTGGATATTTAGGATCAGATGTTTGGGCATCTTTAACCAACTCAATAAAATCAGGAACAAAAAGAACTGTAAAGAAAACCACAACATCACCTTTCTCACCACAATCCAGATGCATATCGGTTATGACCATCATTAGCTACCATTAATCCAAAGCCTCTTTAGTGAGATGACTATATGACTTCATACTCAATGGATCAACCATAAGATTCCCTTTATCCAGTGTATACATCAAGTCAAATTCAAACATATAAAGGTATTCCATCCATATATTTTTCCTTAAATTTAAATATTTTTGTGATAAAATGTGTTTTAAGATTTTATGATCCATGAATACTGTGAATTTCTCACCAAAAAGATAATGATGCCACATTTTCAAGGCATGAACTCTATTAACTAACTCCAAATCATGTTCTAGGTATTTTTTCTCATACATCCATAATTATCATGACCCATATGACACAACATGATCTTCTTTCCTAATAACACATCCCAAACTAGATCTAGATGCATTAAAATAGATCATACAACCTATCCTAGATTCTGGAAATGGAAGGATAGGCACTGTTGTAATCCAAACCTTAAGCTCTTGAAAATATTTTAGGAACTAATTGATCCATTAGAAAGGAATTCCCTTCATTTTAAAGGTTGTCATTAGAGAGTAGAATTGTGAAAATTCACATAAAAAATGTTGATAATACCCTACCAAGTCAAGGAAATTGTGTATCTAAAATACATTCTTAGGTAGTTTCTAAGAGATGACATCATTCGCCATTTTAGGATCTATGGAGACTCCTCTTTCAAAAATGACATATCCAAGAAAATGTATCTATTGTATCCAGAAATAAAACTTTAGAATCTTAGAATAAAGGCGATGTTCTTATAAGATACCCAAAATTATGATCAAGTGTTGTTCATGATCTGTCTTTATTCTAGAATACACCATAATATCATCGATGGACACTGCCACAAAGAAGTCAAGATACCTATGAAATATTAAATTCATCAATTACATAAACACTAAGGGTTCATTTATAATATCAAAGGGAATAAATTCATATTCATAATGAATATAATGACTCTAGAAACCTATATTTAGAATATCATCTTTCCAAACTTGAAGTTGGTGATACCCTGATGGTAAATCAATCTTATAGAACCATTTGTCTCCCATTAATTGATCAAACATGTCATCAATTCATGGAATATGATACTAATTCTTTATCATAACCTGGTTTATCCAACATTAATTCACATAATGTTGAATATTTCTACTCTCTTTCTTGAAAAAAAATAACTAATTCTACCCATAGACACATACTAGGTCGAATGAACCCTTTTCTTTCCAACAATTCTAGAAGAACCTTCAATTACCTTAATTCCACTGGTTTCGTCCTATATGAAGGAAGTAAAATAAGACTGGTCCTTATTGAGAGACCAATCATGAATTCTACTTCTCTTTCAGGTGGAAACCTAGAGAAATTTTTCGGGAAAATATTTGGAAACTGATCCATGATGGTTAGAAAATATCTATGTTTTATTGAATCAGAAGATTCCAAAGTAACTACTTACAAATAGTAAGAGATAGTCCCAGCCACCAGTAACAAGGGTACTACTCTTATTTTATTCACTTCCCAATCTCCCTTAAAGAGATTCTTAACTCCATCCAAATATTTGAAACTAACCTGCTAGGCACAATGGTTAATGTGGGCTTTGAAGGATTTAAACCAATACATTCCTAAAATATGGTCATAGATGTCTATATCAAGAATAGAGAAATCCAAAACAAAATCAACCTCATTCATAGTTATAGAACACATTGCACACTTAAAGTCTTGGAAGTCTCATTGGTTGAGAGGTGTTTGAAGTTTCAAGACACGAAGCATCATTTTGAAATATAGTCCCATATGATCCAAAATACGAGAAGCAATAAAAGAGTGTGATGCACCTATATCAAATAGAGATTGCATGAGAGTGGAATTTAAGATAATCATACCTCATGCCATCAAAGGACCAAATTGATCCTCCATGATCATCTGATCAACACCATACAATTTCTTACCAGGTGATCCTAACAATTCTTTATTACTCTTTTGTTTATTTGATGACTACTTAAGTATTGGTGTGACATGAGAGTCACCCTGGGTTTCTCGGTTTTTAGAATGATTGTCATTGTGTCTTGATAATCCTATATAAGTAGTATAATCTCAAGGCATATTTGATCCATTTCCATCATTTATCCTTATAGTCTCTATACAATAACATTTCAGAAATCATATATTTTAATAATTGTGGCATTCACCCAAAGGTTTCATGAATTCCCACTTGATATGATCATAATATCCACACTAATATCATCCTAATTGATTAATCTGGTGTGGTGTAAAGGATACTGAACCAAAAAATTGGTTTCCAAATGATATGATTTCTTGATAAAAGTTTTCCCTATTCCTCTTGTTTTCTATTATTTCTGATGATTTTTGTGTTCGGTGCATGCATCGTTATGGTGATGCATTCTTGTGGCCCCATGTTCCCACTTTCCAAAGGTGGGTGACATTCATCAATTCTTCATAGATGTTTTCTCCTGGATTGAAACATGATGATGGGATGTCGGTTCCTCATTCCTTGGATTCCTCCTCAGAATTCATTGCCTAGTCCAGGTCTCCCTCATAGATTTGAGTTTTTGTTCATGAAACTTGTTCTCAGTGCAATATTTTCATGGATGTCGATTAATTACATTGCTTTTTTCTGGACCTTAAAAGGGGTCTTGACATGGAAGAAACCTTCGGTCGGAGTAGATGGTAACATCAGGCATGTCGGGGCATCTCTGGATGCTTGACCATTGGTCACCCGTACTCTTCCTCATAGGAGGGTTTCTAAAAGGCATGGAACCCAAGGCATCTTGTTGCAACAACAAGGAATCTTATGCTTGAGGCTTGTCTCTGAGGTTTTCTTCGGTGTCCCATTTTTAACATAGGGTATGTCACGAATTTAACATCTTGCAAAGATGGTTACGCCAAAGGCATGTCTTCTGAGGTTTTCCTCAAGCATATCATGTTTAATATGAGGTAAACCGCGAGTTTAATATCTTGTGGAGATAGAATGATAGTGATCATAATTTCCCATGGAGATGGATCCTTAGATGAAGGAACCTGGAAGGTTTACCGGATGGGTGGACCAGAATGCCCAATGTGGGTAGACCCAAGGTGGTGTGTCTCATGAAGAGAAGGTTTCACACTGTGAAAGCTGATCTGGAAACCACTAAGGATGGATTAGGGAGGTGGACCCCAAATAGGGGGACACCAAGGTTTACCATTGGCTAGTATTGAACCTTAGGGAGGCTTCATACATACCCTATGTAAAATACAGGGATCAAAACCCATGTAGTTTGAAAAGGCATGGTGTGGGGATTAAACCTGGCTAGTTACCCGTCACAAGAGGAGAACTCTTGGTTGGATGGATATGGATTGTGTGGGGATTATGCATGGTTAGCTACACAGGTGATACTAGGATCAATAATGGAATAAATGGGGTTTACACACTAAGATAGAAAAATGTATGGTGTGATCCTACTGGGACATGATGGCTCGGGTAAAATCATGATGGATATGAAGGAAGTGTTGAAGTGGAATGGATGGAGTGTGTAAGGTGGTGGGATTTAACCTCTGGGAGGCTTCCTATATATCTCAGTAGTTGGAAATCAATTTCCATGTAGTATGAGAAGTGGGGAGATGATTTACCTGAGGTGACCTATGAGAATGAACACATGGGTAGAGACCTGGAGGAAAAGAAACCACCAGGATAGGGCGTGACCCTCCTGAGACATAGTAATCCAGGGGAAAGGTCATGATGTGGATTGATGATGGGATTGAACCTAGGAGAGGCTTCCTACATACCGTGTTTAGAAGGTAGGTATCAAAGTCCATGTTTTTCAGGATGGAGGCAGACAATCGAGGTGTACACATGGACAACGACCTGGAGATGTGCCAGGGGATTACGCATGGTTAACAACCCTTCACAAATGGGTCACTCTTGGTTGAATGGATATGAATTGTGTGGGGATTATGCATGGTTATCTGCCCAGGTGTATGGATCATAACACCTCAAGGGGTGGATCCAGGAGATGTTTCCCAAAAAGGTAATATGTTATATTAGGAGGGTACTTCCCTAGGAGGGAGCATCAGAGTTTACCATTAGTTGGGATTAAACCTCAAGGAGGCATCCTACATACTCGAAAGGGATCAAAACCCGTGTAGTCTGGAGCATGCAGTTTAACATCATGTAGGATGTATGAACCAATGTGAAATATATGGAATAAATGGATTGTGGGGAGGGATGGGTTTGAACCTCAGAGAGGCTTCCTACGTACCATGTTTAGAAGATAGGGATCAAATTCCATGTAGTTTGGTATGGATCATAGAATTAGGGCGTACACATGGAAAGGGACCCAGAAACATGTTGGGGCTTATGCATGGTTAGCATACCAAAGACCTTTTGGGGATTATGCATGGTAAGCTTCCCTAAGATGCGTTGGGGATTATGCATGGTTAGCGGCTCAGGTGCCTCTATGGAGCGAGAACAATGAATGGGGCTTACACGTGGAAGTTTCCCGGGTGCCACTATGGAGCAGCAATGGTGAATGGGTTTTATGCATGGTCAGTTTCCCGGGTGCTGTTGTGGGGTAGAAATGGTTTATAGGGCTTATGAATGGGATCTTACCATGATGTCTTCCTCATGTCAAGCCACGAGGGAATCCTAACTCACTAGTGGGTTGAGGCATATGATTGGGGCTTACACTTGAGATGGAGGCCCATAGTGGTTGTTTTATATTCGTCTCATGATGAGGAATCTTATTATTGATGCATAAGGAATCATATTCTTGAATGATAGGATATGTTGTAGTTTAAAGTCACGTAGTGAGAACAGTTGGAATCTTATGCATGATGTATAAGGCATCTCTTGTTCGGAACAAGAGGTGTCTCATGTTTTTCATATAGGGTGCACTTCATTTTAAAAGTTGTATAGTGAGGAATATTATATAGAATATTCCTACCAATGATAGGTGTTGGGACTTATGCAAGAGTAGCCCTTTCTGGTTCAAGCTAGCATTAGAGCCAGGTGATGGGCTTTGAGGAGTTACTTGATGAATGGCTTGACTCAAGGTACTCAGGGAATCCAAGATGAGGATCTCAACTCATGACATGGGAAAGAGACCAAGAGGAGTAGGTTAACTCAAGGTGTTCCATGGAGGGAAAAGGAGCATTTCGAATCATGGTATTACAGGCATGGAAGTTGGGTTCACATAAGGTTGCAACAGAAATTGGGGTCGACCCAGCCCGAAAAGTTCATGATGTGACTCTTTATTTTCATGGGGGCGCAGCCACTATGGTATAGACCGATGGGCCTGAAGGTAGGAGTTTCGTGAAGGATGGGGCTTTGGGAAGTATGGGGGTTCGTGGAGCTCAGGGTCTCATGAAGGATAGGGATCCACAGAGATCAGGGTCTCACAAATCATAGGGATTCATGGAGCTCAAGGTCTCGCGAATCATGTGACCCTTACCTTAGCATAAATTTTATTAGAAGAGTTATCTACAAAGGCTTAATGCTTCATAGAGACTCTAGAAACCCAAAAGGGCTCCCTCCTTCATGAAGGGAAGAGGCCTTCATGAAGGGAATCCCTTACATAGGTAGGGTAAATCCATTTTCCCATTGTCTCGTGGTGCTCAGGAGCACCGCGAAATAGGAGATCGGTAGCCAAAGGGGTAGTGTAACCGCGCATTTGAGGTGGGGGAGCTTCATATTTATAGGCAATGCAGCTCATGATGCTCGTAGGGGATTCCATGAAGCAAATACATTTACATAGTCTCAAAGGGAAAAAGGGCACCATGAAGAAAAGACATTTGTGTGGCCATGGAGGAAAAAAGGACACCATGAAGCAAAGAAGTTTGTGTAGCCGTGGAGGGAGCTACGTGAACCACGATGCTCAGAAGTGCACTGTGAATAAAAAATGATGCTGCGAAGAAAATAAATTCGTGTGGCCATGGAGGGAGCTCCACAAACCATTTTTTTCATCCTTACTTCGAACGTCCATAACTTCTAATCCATAACTCTATTCAAGCTCTATGACCAGTCAAATCGAAACATATGGAATAGGATATGCTCTTGGATCAAGTATGGAAGCATTCAATGCATCCTTTGGATGCGTTTTTTGGTGCCAACAGCTATGTTGGAGTTCCCACTTTTACCTATATAGGTAAAATTATTCCCCCCACCATAGGTTCCCAATATTTCCTTTTACGTTACCACTACCCTATTCCCCATCTCCGTATAGTTTTCAATACAGATGGTAACCAACTTAGAGAATATTTTAGGTCTCAAATCCACCTCAAATATCTTTTCCTCTAAGTTATCACTGGTAAAAATTTTAGGATAAAAAAGAACTGGTCTCATGAATTGAGTTACATACTCCACATATTGATTTTCCTACCTCATATTAAAGAAATCTATCGTCCTTGTGATCTTGTAGGTGCCGGGATATTTTTTTTTGTTAATATACTCCTCAAAACCTTCCCATGTCAATTCCTAGTCTTGTTTCATCTAGATAATAATATCCTACCACTACCTAGAAAGATCCTCCAGCATAGAAACTGTTATCTTAACTTTCTTATCCTCTGGGGTTCCTAAGAAATCTAAAGTTAAGTTTATCTTCCTTAACCATGCCTATACTTGTTTTGGCCCGAAATCTCCCTAAATGATTAGTGGAATATATTTATGAAATTACATGGATGAATTTTCATGACATGGTTGTAGGTTTTGATTTTTTCTATCCATGACTTGAAATACTTAGACTATGCTCTAGAAAATCTTTTAGTTTATTTGGGGTTCAGGTTGAACTACATTCTCAACTACTTCCTCTCAAAGGTTATTCGGCTTTTGAACTAGTTACATTCAAGATATAAGAAAAAATAACTCGAGATGTTAAAGTGGTATCAACCCAAGAACCACCCAAACAATATCTAAGATAGAATTCCATGTCTCATTCCCACTGAATCATTATACATCACTAGAGAAGTACGAAACCTTGCCTTTACTAATATCTTGACACAAAACATCTACAAATGTACCAAATTTCCCAAGTAGTGGATGAGTATAAAAATCACTACGTAATCCTCAATGACTTCCCAACACACGGTACTAGGAATAAGAATAAGTTAGCTCACATTAATATAAAATTTGGGGTGAGAATATCCAAAATAATTTACCATAATCAAAATAGTTTAATCTAGACTATTGAACTAAATCAATTCTTAGTGAAATAGTTTAATAAAAAATTGATCTAAATAAAATCTTTAATAAAATAATCTAAGTAAAATAATTAAACTAAATCAATTATTAAATAAAATAGTTTAAGAAAAAAATAACTAAGTCAATTTCCCATTCTTTCTTTCCACTTGGACAATCCATTCATGATCCACAATTACACACCATGAATTCCCAATGAAAGTCCCAATACTCATGAGTAGTGACCTATCCCACCACCAATTCATCACTTGATGGAATCCCGTGTGCCATTTCTAGTCTATCATGGGAACCATGTGCATTCCAATAAGGCCTCATATAATGAAAATTCATGAACTCACACCAACCACACATGCCAATTTCTCACCAAAAACCATTTCTTTGAAAAAAACTCTTTTAAACATTTTATTAAACACCTTGTGTGAAAAATTTCAAACCAATTATTTTGGTAAAAAACCAAGGGAGTTTTCAAATAAAATAATAGATGGTAATTTAAATATCAAGCCTTCAAGTTATAGAAAAAAATAGTGGAAAAGAATCCACCTACCTCACAACAGTTGAAGAAAAATAAAGAATAACACATAAAATCTATATATCCATCCTTGAAACTTATTCCATTCAATAGATCCCAATAATATCTCATGAAAATGCATCATATATCATATATCTATCCATAAAAGATTAGATCTAACAATTCGTGTGAACGAATATGGGATGATCTTAAGAGAAAGTGCAAGAACGAGGAATTTTCAATGATTCTGGAGATCTAACGCATCTTGATTCATCAAAAATTTCCTTAAAATCAAAATAAATCACCATTAATGCATAGTGGAGGATACTACTCTGAGATCTTGGGAGAACAGGTGAAAAATGATATTCTTAGGGGTAAAAATCGAGTTAAATGCTCATTTTCAGAGCATTAAATACATGTCACATGGTTAGGATACACAAATTTTCCAAACATGTGTAACTACTATCTACCAACCCAAGATCTGAATGGTTGTACAAAATGGTTTAGAAAACCCTGTGCCAACCATGCACATGGTACTGGACATCAACTAGTAGAGCTGCATGGTTATGCCACATAGGTTGGAAAACTGTGTGCCACTCATGAATAGCTACTATCCTAAAATATTCTATATTGCATGGTTTCTTGGAGAATCTACATATCCCTCCTAAACATGTGCCAATCATGTATACCTAATATCCAAAATATTTATTCTTGCATTATTTCCCAAATAATCTTCATGGTTTCCCCTAATCTTTCTCAAACGGTGTGCCCTTAAAACCCCTTCCAAAACACCCCAAAACCATCCATTAACTCCCAAAACTCAACCCAAGTATTATATAACCTAAAAATTCATAATAAAAGGGTAAATTAATATAAATTGGTGGTGTTAAATTCTCCCTACCATTATTCTTTCCATCCTTATAAATTTGGAGAGTGGCATTGCCTTGGAAGAGATCGAGCCACTGTTCCTGTATTTCCATCTCATGTTCCAATTTCTCTTCCCAAACTTGACCATACTACCATAAGAACCATACCAAACTGATAATTTTTTCACTGAAGAGATTCTATTGTCCATCCAAAATCTATATCAGTACATTAATCAACATATCATCTGACTCAAGGTCAACATGGTCCCATCAAATCACATGGTCAAGATCAGGCTAGTACTTCTCTAATTGAGATGCATGAAAACCATTTTTCCCAGAACTGAATTTTTGTGGTAAATCCAACCAATAAGAAACATATAGTATCTTAAAAGGGACAATGTATCGAGGAGAAAATTTAATTTTATTACCAAAACAATGATTCCCTAACCTTAAAGAGATTCTCAATAAAATATGATCTCCCTCAAAAAATGATAATGATTGATGTGATGACCCACATATGATTTTTGATGACTCTAAGACATCTCTATTATCTTAATGATCATCTAAATCTTATTTTTTGTCTCATTAACAAGGTTAGGTATGATAAGTGGAGTCTCGCCAATTTCTACCCAACAAAGTGAAGAATGATAGGGATGACCATACAAAGATTTGAAATGAGCCATATGTATCAAGGCTTGAAAACTTTTATTATATGATAACTCTAATAATGTTATATAATAATCGCATGAGCCTCCAAAATCCATAACACAAGATCTAAGCATGTCTTCCAAAGTTTAGATCATCTATTTAGATTATATATCTTTTTTAGGGTGATATGTTGTTCTCATGGTCAACTGGGTTCTGAGGACATGCTTGAAGGATTTAAAAAATAGATATGTAAACATGGGATCTCAATCATACACAATTGAAACTGGTATTTCATGCAACTTTAAAACTTCCCAAATACAGGGGTTTGACAAGTATTCCACTGTATTGGATTCATGAACATAGATGAAGTGAGGAAACTTAGTGATTAAATCCAAAATCAGCCAAATGGCATCGTGTTTATGAACCATTCTTGGTAAATCTGTAAAAAAATATATAGTTATCTGCTCTAATTTACACATGGTTATAGGTAAAGATTGCAATATACCAGTTGACCATTGGTACTCCACCTTGACCTATTGATAGGTGAGGCATCTTGGGACAAAATTTGTGGCTATTATTTTCATTCCATCCCACCAAAACAGTGTTCTCATTGCCTTATACATCTTTTGAATTCTAGGATTAAAAACCATCTCTAATGTTGGCAGGAAAAAATAATATATTCTTGAGAAGTGTGTTACTAATAATAAATTAAAGGCAATGAATAAATAAATAAATAATTAAAGGCAATGAATAAATAAATAAAAAATGACGGATCGGGTTCCTCTTGGACACCCAACCAATACTACCTACTTTGGCCTAAGTTGGATGTTTGAACTGAGGGAAAACCTATGAAATCATAATATGAGTCATCATAAATCAAGTGACATGAGTGGACCAACCCCAAGCATGTTATTTTTCTTGGAAGATGCATCTTGGGTATAATATGTATACTTTTCAATCCTTAATATAAAAGTCATCATTTGAATTTTTGTCCGAGACAACCTGATCCCATCCAAGGTTATCCATAAATGGAATCCCAAGTATCGCTCTAGGTTCATTGTATAAACCCAATGTCATGGGAGTATTTCCAAGGCAACCCATAAATGGATTCCAAGTATCATTCTCGACATGGTGTGAAAACAACAAATACCTCTAAGTTTGTCCCTGGTATCTCATACAGGGGTCCAAGTCTCGCTCGTGGCATGGTATAACCATCTTGCCACTGAGCCCGTCCTCAGGATCTCTCCAAGGTAATCGATATCACTCATTTGAAGGTATAGGAAATTTATAGAGAGATCATCCAAGGGATACCTAGTATTTCCCTCGATGTATTTACAATTCATTAACAAGTATAATTTATAAAACACAATGAGCCCGTCTATGGCATCCTTAAATCAGGACCCTTGTATTGCCCAAGGCTTGATATAAGGTATGGCTTACTAAGGAACACATACCACCTCAACATGACATTGTATTTATAACATTTTAATCAAGTGGGAGAATTGTTTTAATGCATGTAATTCATATTATGGAATAAGCATTGGGAATATGGAATTAGGCATAGGCAATATCTCATGGCCAATCCATTCCCTTATGATAACTCAACCCATTTCATTTATCACAAGGTGATTGCACCTAAAAAGGATGGTTTAACATTTCAAGGTGAGAGAAATTAGGTTGTTTAAGAAGGGAACACCCAAAGGGGTGGCTCCCATCAAGTTGAACAACCAAAGGTGTTGATTCGCTACTATCTAGAACCATAAAGGGCATAAGAGTAACATTTAATTAAAATTATTTAACATTTAAAAGGTGTTTCTAGAGAATTCCAGCATGGTCACACATCGCATAATATATATAAGCAAAGAAACTTAAGGGGAAATAATTATACCACCTACCTTAGGTTTGTAGCACTCTCCCCATCTAGTTTCGGCCCTTGAATCAATCTATAATAGGAGATATCGGAAGAATCATCAAATTCCCTAAAAATAGGGAAAATGAGGTCGCACCTAAATAGCGTAATAAAGGAGAATAGAAACTTGAAAAAAAAGAATAGGATTAAAGAGCTTACTATTAGTTTCCCAGTGTATCCAACGATGAAGGAAATGGATAATGGATGAGGGAGATGCCAAAATACCTAAAAGCATGAGGGAGGAGAGCTCTCATGCATAGGTTGTATGTTGGAGGAGGAAGAAAATAGGAAAGGGTTATTAAAACATAATAGGGGAAAAGGTCATTTCCCCTTTAAAATTAGGGTCACACAGTTTGTCTGTATGGTTGGACAAACCGTGTGCCAACTGTGTGACATCTACTACCCAGGGAACCCCCTTGCATGGGTTGTATGCACGGTTTGACTAATCGTGTGCAGCTTATGCAAATTGGCTATGTGATTAGTCTGAGACAAATAGCATGGTTGTGTGCACCAATCCACATGGTTACCGAGAGAACATACAACCTCCTCCTTCCCACTAAGTACCCACACAGTTAAGTCACACGGTTATCACTGACCGTGCGCTAACCGTGCATCTCACCCTGTCCTTCCAAAATCCAGAGCTTCGGGCTCCGAACAAGACCCAGACTCTCCCATAACACTTTTTAGCCATTAGAAACCATCATAACCTTAACATAGAGGTTTTGAAAAATAACACAAGTATCCTAACCTCTCCAAAAATATGGGGCATTACAACCTCCCCTTAAGATAACTCATCCCCAAGTTTCCCTTCTGAGGGTGGAAAAACGTCATCTATGAAAAGTTCCATCCACTAAGCTCGTACATTGATATCCCACTCCCAGGTCTCATCTTATACATGGTCGTGATGCCATAACACCCAAACCAGTGGAACTAACCTACCTCGGAGAGCCTTCATGCTCCGATCAATGATACATATCGAACACTCCTCAAAGGACACATCCACCTCCAGATCAATATCCTCAGGGTCAAACGAATGAGACAAGTCAACATGATACTAAAGAAGCTGCAATACGTGGAAGACTTTTTTCATGAAACAGTACCTCTAAGGTAAATACAATTGATAGGCTATCGTCCTGACTCTCTCCACTATCTTGAAAGGCCCGACATATCGAGATGGTAACTTGCCCTGTCTCTGAATTCGTCTATGACCCAATCTAGGAGATACCCACATAAAGACCTGATGTCCCACCTCAAACTCTAGAGGTTGATGATAAATATTGGTATAATAATTCTACCTAGACTGAGTTTTAGCCATACGTTTATGAATCAGCAGTACTTGATCTAAAGTCTCATGTATGAGACATGGACCCAGTAGTGCTACCTCACTTACCTCTAACCAGCATAGAGGTGAATGTAATGACCTACCGTAAAGGGCCTCATATAGAGCCAGCTGAATCATTTCTTGAAAGATATTGGTGTATGAAAACTCTACCAGAGGAACATGTTTCTCCCATAATCCTCCAAAATCAAGGACGTATACCCAGAGCATGTCTTATAACACCCGTATCATCCTCTTAGACTGCTCGTTGGTCTGGAGGTGATAATTTGTACTTAAGAGCAACTGTGAACCCAATGCCTTCTACAACCCCTTCCAGAACCATAATGTAAAGTGAGAGTCTCAGTTTGATATGATAGATTAGGGAACTCCATGAAGGTACACAATCTCCTAGATATAAAGCCTCCCAAGCTCATCAATTGAGGTCTCCCAGATCAGTAGGAAATGTGAGACCTTGGTTAACCTGTCGATGATCACCCACACTACATCACTACCTCAAGGGGATCTCGAAAATCCCATCATGAAATATATGGTGACGTCATTCCATTTCCACTCAGGAATAGATATAGGCTATAAAAGTAAAGCAGGTCACTGGTGCTCAACCTTCACCTGCTGGTAGTTTGAGCACCAAGTGATAAAATCTACAATCTACCTCTTCATATTTGGCCACTAATATTGGCAACGTACGTATTGGTATATATTGGTAATCCTAGAGTGAACTGCCCAAACATAGGCATGAGATTACTCAACTCTTCCTGTATGTCTGAAGGAACCCAGATACATCCACATAAGAGAAGGATATCATTCTTGTCAATAACCCAACCAGGTGGTGGGTTCTCACCATAGGTACTCTCCCTCAGGATGAGGCCCTCAGGATCTGATAGTTGTCTCATCTACACCCGATCTAGAAGGGAGGATTTCACTGCTAGAAATGCTAAAAAAGGTCGTCTGTACTATTCCTGAACCTCCAAGTGCGCCTCAAAGAACAAATCCATCAATTATCACTCACTGTTGGCCTCCGGGTGGCTCATATCTGAGTCTTTCATCTCAAGGTGTCATCCACTGCATTACCCTTACCAGGTGTATAAGAAAGCTCAAAATAAAATTACTATAGGTATTCTACCCATATGCGCTGCCTGAGATTCAAGTATCACTGTATGAATATTTATTTGAGACTTTTATGATTTGTGTAAATAGTGAAATGTTCCCCAATAAGTAGTGCCTCCAACATCGTAAGTTGTGAATTACGACTACTAACTTGAGGTTGTGTGTAGGGTAGTTTCACTTATGAGGTCTCAGCTGGTGGGACCTGATGCTATAACTAAATCTCCCTACATCAGAACTGCTCCAAGATTGATTCCTAAAGCATCACAGTAAACAGCATAACTCCTGTCTAGTTCTGGTAGAATCAGGATTAGTGCTGAATTCATTCTGCCTATCAACTCCTAAAAGGTTGTTTCACAAGCTTCTGACCATTCAAATTTCACACCCTTCTTAGTCAAGCCCATAAGAGGTGCTTCTAAGAGTAATAAATTCTGAATGAATCGACTATAATATATGGATATCCCCAATAAGTTTTATATATCAAACACATTTTTGGGCTACTCCCAAGAAACCACGATACTCACCTTCTTTGGGTCCACAGATACACCTGCCTCAGAAATGATACGACTCAAGAAGTGAACCTTATCGATCCAAAAGTGGTATTTACTGAGCTTAGAATATAGCTGATTCTCTCTCATTGCGTTCATCGTGATCTCAAGATGAATATCATGGACATGTATGGTGCAAGAATATACTAAGATTTCATCTATGAACACCACCACAAATGAATCCAGATACGGGTGGAAAACCTTATTCATTAGAGCTATAAAGATTGTTGGCATGTTCATAAGGCCAAATGGAATGACCAGATACTCGTATAAGTTGTACCAACTTCAGAACATTATATGTGGGATGTATGATGGTATCACATGCACCTGATGGTAGCTCGAACTCAAATGGGTCTTAGAGAAAAATGTTGCTCCTCAGAGCTGGTCGAAGAGGTTTTCCGTATGAGGCAATGGATATCATTTTTTTCACCATAAGCTGGTTTAACCATCAGTAATACATGCACTTCCTAAGGGTCCATCCTCATTTTTGGTGAAAAGGACAGGCAAACCCCACGACGAGGTACTGGGTCAGATAAAACCCTTTGTCTCTAGATCTTCTAACTACTTCTTGAGTTCCTAGAGCTCTATAAGTGTCATCCTATAGGAAGGAATGGACACCAATGCCACACCTGGCACTAGCTCGATGGTAAAATCAACCTATCTCATAGGAGGTAAGCTAGATAAATCATCAAGGAATACATCCCTAAAATGATTCAAAACATGAGGGAATTCCATAAGCCGCATACCCTGATCCCTCATGAAGAGACTTTCCATCTGGGTTGTCACCCTGCCTAGCCCCTGACACTCGGGTCCAGCTCGACTCGCATGGATATCCCATTCGCACTTATGAATATATGTTTTTCCCTCAGGTTATGTAAATGAAACCCTTTAGTGATAGAAATCAGTATGGGCGTAAGACGACATTACCTAGTCCATACCGAGAATGACGTTGAAATTAGTCATCTTAAGGATGAAGAAATTCAACAAAAATTGGTACCCACCTATCTTAAGGGGCACTCCTTTCACTAGAGTATATACCCTCTGATCAAACCCCTAACAGTGTGTCGAGGGTCATATCACCGCTGAATTACTCTATTACTAGGCCCAGAAACTTTATAATTGTAGAAGATATAAAAGAGTGCGATGTACCTGTATCAAATAGAGAAAAAACTAAAGTATTGGATACCAGAATAGTACCACATACTGTAGAAGGCCTCATACTCTTCTCCTCAAGTGTAGTATATACTACATAGATATGGCCCGAACTGTGGCCATGAGATGCAATCTGACTAACTGGGGTAAGTCCACTCTGCTGGCACTAAACCTCTGAGGTCTGACTACCTCTACTGTGACCACTCCCTCAGCCTGATCGTCTGGTTGAAGACCAAATCCTAGACTGACATGGAGTCATTGATCCTATACCTAAATGTGGTGTCGGTATAGATCACTTCTCACTGGAAATAGGAGGAAAAGTTTGGCAGAAATGCTGCAGGTAACTCATCTTGTTGCAAGTTCAGCACTCAATCGAGTTCCACATGCATTGGGGCTTTTATGCCCTGTCTTTCCACACTGGTGACACACCATATAGTTATCGGTGCATGCCACATAGTTGGCACTTCCCCCACATGTAGTCTCAAAATGATGATTCTTACCACTAGATAAACCACCTCCCTACCTATAAGTTGAACTGTCCTGGATCGCATCGCCATCTTTCCTCAAGTTTCGTTCAGTGATGAGGGACTGGTTCACTATCTCTGAAACAGTGGTCAACCAAAAGACGTTCACCTACAATTGAATGGTGTATGCAATCTCATCCTCAAATCATCTCGCAAACATCGCTTTTCACTGATCAAGGTTGGTGAAAAACACTGTAATTCGATGAAGCGAGCTGAATACTCCATCATCAACATGTTACCTTTCTAAAGGTGCATGAACTCTCAAGCGTGGTTTGTTCTCAACATCTATGGGAAGAATTAGTTGAAAAAGAATGTCTGTAAGTCCTCCCAAACCATACCCTGATGTCAAATAGCCTAAGTGAGAACATCCCACCAATTCTTGGGAGAGTCCAAAATCATATAGGTAGTGATCTTGACACTCTTCTCTAGAGGTATCTCAAGATGCTTGAAGATAGAAAACATGGACTCCAGTCATGAATCAACAGCCTGAGGACCTTTATCCCTCGAGAAGGTGGGAGGATATTTCTAATGGAATTCTTGGGTCAGCTCTTCCATAGAAGGGGCAGGTCGAGGATCACCCTGTACAGACTGCATGAAACAGAAGAAACTATCTCTAAATTGAGCATCAAAACCTAGTTGAAGATCAATAGGAGGTGCCTCAGGTGGCACTATATGAGGTATCACTGGTGGCTCAAGGCCCACCACCTCTGAAGCATGGTCATTTCCACCCTCCTGGCGTATGACTCTAGGACGTCGTTGTGGCATAAGTCTACAATTTCCAAGCACATGCCTTAGATAAGGTTCAACAACAAAAGATAAGAACCAATGAAAGCAGAAAAGGACATGCAAATAGCCTTCCTATAATGAGTTGAAACCCTTATACTTCTCCTACTAAGGTCGAGTCAGGGTCAAGGTATCACACAAGGTAGCACGGTTCCAGCATATGGAGTGTCAATTGCAAGGTATATAGGAAAACACCCTTTACTTTACAATTGGAATCCCATTTAGCAGTAACTATTTCATTTTAAAAATTTAATTTATATAAGTTCGTTCTTATTTATTTGGATATAGATATATCAATCCAATTAATTGTGTCACCAATTCCAAGTCTATAAAGGCCCATGCTCTTTATAATTTGAAATTGGCATGTCAAGTAACTGTGACTTAGCATGCACGTCCAAAATCAGGATGTAACAGGTCATGCATAGTGATTTGACTGAAAGGATACCACTCCCAATTTATAAAAGTATTTTCTTCTTAAATTTCAATTGACATTCATCAATCAAATAAACTAATGTTTCATCTCGTAGAACCAGTGGTTCATGGATCAAAAGGTGGCATAATTAGCTAATTAAGGTTCATCATAAATCTATGTGGGAAAATCATTTAGATTGATGTAGGAACTTTAATTAATCCAATTGTTCCATTCCTATAAGAAACGCTAGCACATTGCGGTGCATATAAATCAAGTCACATGCAACAAGCACATACAATACAGGAAATGCACACATAAATATAAATATGGCATGTCATAATACATGACATTTAAATCCTACGGTGCCTAATATGATGCATGAATTGATACGCCCTCATATCATTGGGCCAGGGAAAAATAGATCTCATAATAATAATGTCAATAGTAGTAATGGCACAAAAAAAGTGCATCACCCAACGGTGAAATCTGTAAAACTGTAACAAGCATAGCCTATAACAGCAATAACCCATCCCGAGTAATTTGGGTTTCCCTTGTAATGAGTCAACTACTCCTAGACACATGCTCATTACCAAATCTCCTTGCATCCTAGTCTCTTATCAAATACCCAAACAGTAAGACAAAAGGAAAAAAATGCTCTCATACCACTTTGTAGTGTCCCGCCCCAAAATCCACTAATTGGTGCCCCAATACAGTCAGCCACATGACCTCAAGCACACCTCCATGTACATCAGAGGCTTCCGACTAGCAGTGAGGGCCTAAGGTGTGTCTATGGGGAGACTATTCCCTCATTGAATAGAGTTTAACGCAATAGTATATCATAGTGATAAGTAGCACAAACAAAATGAACAAGCAACAATAGAATAGTAATGATAAAGCATCTAAGATAATAATAAAGAGAATAAAAATCATAGATAAATACAAAATGATGATGATGATCACATCATGTAACGATACAAAAATAGGATACATGGGATACAAAGAAAATAGGCATATACCACATGCTATATAAAAAAACAAAAGATGCCACTACTAGCATGTCGAGCATAGGATTAGTCCTCTATACATGTACTTTATCCTAAAACCGTCGATCAAGCATCGAAAGTCATACTATTCCCTTTATTTATACCTGCAATCATAAAGTATACTTGGGTACCAAGGGTGACCCAAGCAGGGTGTGAGATATACTTAGTAGGCCACCACTAACGGTGACTAGATCAATCCAGTAAGTGAATATAAAAGGAGCAGTGTGCCACTAGTAATAAATTCAAGGCAATGAATAAATAAATAAAACACGATGGATCGGGTTCCTCCTGGACACCTGACCGACACTGCCTACTTCAGCCTAATTCGGATGTCTGAACCAAGGGAAAACCTATATAAGCATAAGATGATCCATCATAAATCAAGTGATAGGAGTGGACCGACCCCAAGCATGTGATTTGACTTAGAAGAATTTCCTCGATATAATATGTATAATTTTTGATCCTTAATATAAAAGTAATCATTTGAATTTTTGTCTGAGGCAACCTGAACCGTCCAAGGTGATCCACAAATGGAATCTCAAGTATCGCTCTAGGTGCATTGTATAAACCTAATGTCATGGGAGTCTGTCCAAGGTGATCCATAAATGGATGAAAAGTATCACTCCTAGCATGGTGTGAAAACAACAAAGACCTATGAGTTTGTCCCTGGTATCTCACGTAGGTGTTTGAGTCTCGCTCATGGCATGGTAAAACCATCTCGCCACTGAGCTCGTCCATGGGGTATCTCCTAGGGAACTAGTATCACTCATCTGGAGGTAGAGGAAACGTACGGTGAGCCCATCCAAGGAATACCTAGTATCACCCCCAGTGTATTTATAATTTATTAACAAGTTTAATTTACAAAGCACAATGAGTCTATCTAAGGCATCCTTAAATCGAGACACTTGTATCTCCCAAGGCTTGACATAAGGTATGGCTTACTAAGGAACACATACCACCTCAACATGACATTGCATTTATAACATTTTAATCAAGTAAGCCAATTCTTTTCATGCATGTAATTTATATTATGGCATAATAATATGGCATATGGCATTAGGAATAGGCAATATCTCATGGCCAGTCCATTCCCTTATGAAAACTCAACCAGTTTCATTTATCACAAGGTGATCACACCTAAAAAGTGTGGTTTAACATTTCAAGGTGAGGTCAATTAGGCCATTTAAGAAGCGCACACCCAAAAGGTTGGATCCCATCAAGGTGAACAACCAAAGGCATTGATTCGCCGCTAGCTAGGACCATAAAGGGCATAAGAGTAGCATTTAATTAAAATTATTTAACATTTAAGAGGTGTTTCCAGATAAGTTTGTCACACGGCACACAGCGCATAATATGTAAGTGACGAAACTTGAGGGGAAAGAACTAGACCACCTCCCTTAGGTTCATAACGATCTCCTCGTCTAGTGTTGGCCCTTGAATTGAGCTATAATGAGAGATATCAGAAGAATCACCAAATGTCCAGAAAATGGGACAAATTAGGTCACACAGAAATAGAGCAACATAGGAGAAGAGAAACTTGAAAAAAAAAGGAATATGATTTAAAGAGCTTAATTTTAGCTTCCCAACACATCTAACTGCGAAGGAAACAGATGAAGGGTGAGGGAGATACCAAAATACCTAGAAGCTTGAGGGATGAGAGCTCTCACGTGTGGGATGTCCACTGAAGGAGGAAGAAAAGAGGAAAGGGGTATTAAAACATAATAGGGACAAAAGGTTATTTACCCTTTAAAATCACGGCCGCACGGTTTGGCCATATGTTTGGCCAAATCATGTGTCAACCATGCAACATTTGTTGCCTAGGGAACCCCCTTGCACGAGCTGTCTGCATAGTTTGACTAACCGTGTATAGCCCATGCAAATTGGCTCTGTGACCTGTCTGAGACAAGTAGCATGGTTGTGTGCCCTAGTCCACATGATTATAGAGAGACAGTGCAGCCTCCCCACGCCCACTAAGTGCCCACATGATTAAGTCTCACAGTTAGCACTAATTGTGCGCCAACCATGTGTCTCACCCCGTCCTTCCAAAATTCGGAACTACGAGCTTCGAATGAGCCTTAGACTCTCCTGGATAGCTGTTGTGGAATCGTCGGGAGTCGCAATGACATAAACAAGAAATGAAAGAAAATGCAGGAAAAATGAAAGCACACAGAACATACAAATTTACGTGGTTCGGGAATAATCCCTACGTCCACAGAGAGGCAGAATTCTCACTATAATCGAGAGCACAAATTACAGAGTTTTTCCAGATTTTAAACCCTAGCCTGAAATGGGCTACATATGGAGAAGACGGTCCACTGTTCCGAACAGGAATTCCACGTCGCTACAGTGAACGGCGGCCACCGTTGTCAAAAGTGCTACAATGGCTGTCGGATGGAAGTCAAAAGTGCAACAGTAAGTTGACTCTGAATTCTGCACTACTACAGTGCATGTCGGTGTCGGCCAGTCAGATCTGCTACAGTGGTCAGAGATGCTACAGTGCCAAAAAATTGGGTCGGGGCCGCGTTGCCCCTGCAACCCCCAACGAGCTCACCACAAAACTTGACCCGCGACAGTTGTGGACCACAAGCATTCGGCCCAACTGGATCGGGCTACACCAATCCAACAATAACTCCTTAGCCATTAGAGGCCATCAAAACATGAAAATATAGGTTTTGAATAGTAACATAAGGATCTTTACCTCTCCAAAAATTCAGGATGTTGCAATTTAGAAAGATCCTATCTTTATGAATATATAAATTTTGGATCTAGAAATCATAAAGGGAGGGGATATATCCTACATTTCTTACATGGTTTCTCACCCATCTATCCAAGTGAAAATCAATGAGGCATAATGGGATGGTTTGGAGCTTCAAAGAATATGGTGAAAGAAACAAAGGGACGATTCATGAATTCAACATCAAAAAAGATGAATTCATTCAGTTTGAAACTAAACTTTGTGTGGCGTTATCACTAGAGATGAGGTATGGTCTATTGGAAGATGTATATATCTCAACATTCTCCATCTACCCTAAAAATATCAATATGCACTGTGATCTTTGAGAGAACTTCTGGTGGGACAACATGAATAATGAGAATGTTGACTACACCTAAGAAATGCTTAGTTTGTTTGAAGTTAAGGAAAAGAAGTGGAAGTCTAAAGGGATGATGTAGCCATTACCCATACCAATATGGAAATGGGAGAGAATCACCAGGGACTTTGTCATGGTTCTAATAAATATGTCTAAAGGAAATACCAAAATATGGGCTATAGTGGATTAACTAACCATGACTGGTCAATTCATTACTATCCGATTAGATTTATCAATTGATCAACTTGTCAAGCTATATGTAAAGGATGTGGTGAGGCTATATAGGGTGCCAATTTTGATTGCATATGATCTAAATCTAAGGTTTACTGCAATGTTCTAGGTGAATTTTTAATATTCCCTAAATATTTAGTTGAACATAAATATGTCCTATCATCCCAGGATTGATGGTCAATCTAGAAGGAGTATCCCAGCACTTAAGGATATGTTGAGATCTTGCTCAATGGACTTCAAAGGAGGGTGAGATCAACATCTTCCAAAGGCTAAAATTTCATACAATCTCCCACTCAAGTATTCTGATGGCCCCATATAAAGCTTTATGTGGGAAGAGATGTAGAACTCCAATATACTGGGATGAAGTTAGTGAGAAGACGCTTCTTGGATATAAACTTCTATAAGAACCATTAGAGAATGTTCAGTCTATTCAGTAAGACATTAAATCTACTCAGATTTGATAGAATGTCTATTCTATCATCGAAAAGACTTGGAGTTTGAGGTTTAAGACAAAGGCTTCCTTCGAATATCACCCTGAAAAAGAGTCACGGGGTTTTGAAATAAGGGAAAGCTCAAGTCAAGGCACATTAACCCCTTTGAGATCCATGATCGCATAAGAGATGTGGTCCATCGATTGGAACTCCCACCAAACCTAGCTCAAGTGTATGATGTGTTCCATGTATCTCTCTAAAGGAAGTAAATACCTTATCACACACATGTACTGAATATGGAGGTTGTACAATTGGATCATGACCTCTCATGTGAGGAGTAACCAATTATGATCTTAGACCATAGAGACAATGTTCTACGCAATAAGATGACTCACTTTGTCAAAGTAAATTGGTGAAAACATAAGTACGAAGCAACTTGAGAACATAAGGATGTTGTAAAAGAGAAGTACTCTCATCTATTATCGACCGAGGATATGAATTGTAATTTAATGAATGAAATTTATAAATGGGGGAATAATGTAACAACCTATAATTTTATATATGATATTTTCCTTTTAAATATATATGTGTTCCATAATTAGGTACATGATATAGAATAAAACACATGCACCACATAATATAAACCTATAATTTTTTATTCCATCAACAAGAGAACATTACATACTGGGGAAAAATACATTCCATAAAATTAAAAATAATATTAAATGGAAATAAAAAAGGCATAAGTAGATACTAGAAATCCATAAGGTCATGATCTCCTAACTATACCACAGTTGCAAACACCATAATAAGAAGAAAGCAAATGATTTGAAATAATGTTGGTGTACTAAGAATCAGAATATAAAAAAGATTGAGAACACTAAGATTGTTTAATGTGTATCATTAAGGGGTATATATAGGGAAGTAAAATATGGCCATTGAAAATATGACAGTTAGAAATAGGAACTTTATTTTTAGGAATAGTAACTTGACTATTAGGAATAGTAACCCGACCATTAGAATAGTAACTTAACCAATACAATAGTAAAATGACTTATAAATAATATTTACGATGAACAAAATAAGTAAATATAAATATTGGAGTTCTATAATATAAATACTAAAATTAAGAAACTCAATGAAAATATACGTGTATATTTTTAATAGTGTATTTTAATTTATTTTATAAAAATCTCATTTTTTATTTTAATAATTAAATATTAAAATTACATAACATAGAAAACTATTTTGATAAAATTAATATCATTTTTTGAATAATCATATTGAAATTTTCCTATTGGGATTTTTAGTGTTTTTCTAAAAAAACTAAAAAAAAATAGGTGAATGGTAAAAAGATAGAGTTTTCCAAGTACTGTATGATTCATGACATAGTAACAATGTGATAATTACTTAATAGATTTTAAAATGGTTATGGAAACCCAGAATATATTTAAGAAGATAAATAAATCGTTTAAAAATAATAATATCAAATTTGAAACCTAAAAAAATATTCTAAAGTCAAAGTAGATATGGCATTCCATTAAAAAACTATTTCTCGTTTTGTTTTCCATTCTTTTATATAAAATAATAAATTTGGTGTTTAAATTGTTTGAAAGTCATAAAAAATATGTGTTTAATCATGTTCTATTTATAGTCTCAAATAATACCACTATTACATGTCTTGGTCTAGAAAACTATTTTATTCAATATTTTAACCTAGAAGTACCCCACTCTACAAATATCTTCTCTCACTCCCATTGTAAAATAACTTGGCAAACACTTCTCATTACCCAAAATTTTCCCAATTCCCACCTATTAAGACTCCTAACATCTTCAAGGAAATTCTGATGCCATTCAACTATAAGCTCTCATGGCTTTAGTTCCATAGCATAGGAGTAAGCGCCAACAAAGAGGTAACCCTGCAATCCCTTTTCATTTTTTTGAGTCTCCTAATATCCTTTTTTATCCCTTCTCAGACTATTTAATTTAGAGGTATATAATATATCACTGTTATTATGATATGGGACAACTATTTTTTATCTACTTTATATATATATATATATATATATATCTTTATCCCCCTCTTTGAAAAAGCCCCGTTAATGGTCGATTTTATCCATCTATGAGAAGAATGTCAATTGTTTACTCATCACCACCATCATGGCTAGTTGAGTTAATTGTTTATAATGTATAAATATATTTTTTATTTTTAAGCTTTTGGGGGTGATTTTATGAATAATAAATAACAATAATTCAAAACTATGAAATCAAAATAGAGAAGGTTAATTCAAAGAAACATGTCATCAAAACCACTTCATATTTAATAAAAAGATTATAGAATAAATTCTAATTATTATAATTTCTCAAGGTTAACATAAAGGAATTTAATTAACTTCTCAATTCAGGTTTTAATCAACAAAATTTCGTTGTACTGGAGGTGTAAATGTGATGAAACAAATCAAAACCTAAAGTAAGTGAACTCTCAAACCCAACTCTTCCTTTTAGGTTTATCTTCCCTCACTCTATATTTTCACTATGTTTCTTCTAAAACAACCTTTAAAGTATTTTATTTAACTTTCCCTTTTTCTTTTCTAGTGATATTCATTTCTTCGTTACATTGTGTGATGTATTCATAACCACCGTCATGATTTTGATCAATAATTTGTCTCAAAATCTCATATTGATTATTCTTATATTTATCCTTCTCCTCACCATGATATATGTTCTTTTCTTTGTTAACACTACACTTGGATATCCAAAATAATGACTTCCCTTCTTTACTTGGGAATATCCATGTTTACTCACTATTATATGAATCATAATTCTATTATAAAACCCATTATTTTATCATGGATTTATTTCATGTTCATGATTGATATATGTTTTCTTTCTATGTGGCATACATGATTATGAGAATACTATGATGTGACGAGTGGACCAAGAATTATATAGGCCTCCAATGAATTGGATAAAGTGATTTATATCATTAGATTATTATGCATGAACATGATGTTATCTTTGTTCACATTCTACAAAATAGACATTATACACATGTTATGTGTGAACCTAATGCTAAATTCATTCACATTCATTGTGTGGGTTTTTCCCACAATGTTAGGTTGTTTCATTATTATACATGCACCAAATTTCATGTCTCCATGATATCCTCATTCTCATGATGATGATCATATACTTATGACATCATGATTATGATCATCCAAGTACTACATAGATTCAAGTTTCATGTTCCTTCCCTATTATCCCTCCCTTTACTGGGTGTTTAGGTTATTAATTCATTGATATATGTCCCAAAGTGATTACATGTACCAATAAGATCATGAAAACATATAGAACTTTGAAGAAGGATTTAAATGACGTTTAATGTTTTATGTGTACAGACTTAATTTTCCCAAGACACTAAACCTGACCGACAATTAAATTTTTTTATTAACCATAAGAACAAAAATAGTTATATAAGTTCCAAGAAAAAATGTGGGTCATGGAGGATGAAATTGGTGAAGACCGAGGGCATCCCCTTGAAAAATTTCAGTATAATTAACTAGAAGAGAACCAAGACTCATGTACACCACAAACTTGTCATCCTAGTCACCTTTGGAAGCAAGATAATCAACTAGCATGTTACCTTATCACCATGTGTGAAAGATGCACACGTTCGAATGAAGAATGGATTTACATGATCTGATATAATAAATGATATTCCATGAATAATCAGAATGTCCCTTTAAAGCATTGACCATAATGGAAGAGCGAGATTCAACCTCAGATAAGGATATGTTTTAAGACTTGTAGAGATTAAGCCCTTGAAGCATTGCAAGTGTCTCGCCACAACTAAATTTCCCTGCTTAATATAAGCTGAGAAGGCCAGGATGATAGATGCCTAGGAGTCTCAGACAATACCACCACCACACATAAGTCCTTGAGAATAAGATCTATCGGGGTTCATTTCCAAACCATGATGAGGAGCTTACCATTTCACCCATGAACCAATAACCCCTCTCCTGTGGGAAGGCGCACCTGCTGGTGGAAGGATGAGTGGGAGAAGAACCTAGATATCTTAGGGCAGACTGACCTCCTTCGCATGCTGGTCAATAGAACAAAGAAGATCTAAGAACCTAGTTCTGTTGTACTAGAGATTTAGGTTGATCCCTTTGTGGAAAACACCATTGTACGTGTCCCATAGGACCCAGTAGCCTACAACGATGACAATCAGCCATCCCTTGGATTTCGCATGATGATCCCAACTTGCATGAAGAAAATCCTCTACTGTGTTGACTTTATCCAGAAAAACCAGGAGACCTCCAACAGTGAACCATAAGTGAGGAGCCTAGTCACTTCTAAAAAAGAGACGCATCACTGATTCAGATCTGGAATTAATGCAGCATTTACACTCCGAGGAGAGGGGAATGCCAATACATTGAAGGTTTTCATACATGGGGATAGATTGGTTGTGAATTCTCCAGAGGAGGAAGTTGAATTTGGGGGAGATATCCTTACACCAGGTTCTGATTCCCATCGGGTCCAGATTTTGAGGAACATATGTCATGTTACAGAAGCCCATGCATGCTAGCTTCCCTGAAGGGCCTACTGTGGTGAAACATTGATCTGGGACATCAGTGGTCTGGATGCTATGGAAGACAGCCTTCGGTTCCTCATTAAGCACTGCATTTATGAATTGGGGATGGTCACATGCTTGTTTGATACTAATGTCTGGTGCAGGACACCCAGGGAAGAAGAGGAGCATGCTTACCCAATTGTGCTTTCAGAAAGAGGTATCACCACACCCAATGACCTACCAAGAGTTTTCCAGAATTGTCTGAACAGTCCACTGTAAGCTACAACAAATATGAGTGCCAAAAGACCTGTCAACCCATTCAATAGGATAATTTCCATAAAATCATTTAATAAAGTTAGACCAGAGGGAGTTGTTCAAGATGGCTTCCCACACTAGTTTCGCCTGTAATCCACACAGGCTCTCTTCAATACCTTTGAGATTAATTCCACCTTCTTGAAGGGGTCTGGCCAGCCTAGGCCAACTGGCCCAATGATGACGACCCTCTTGGTGAGAGTCGTAAATAAAACTATTAAGGAGGCTTTCAATGGTTTTGATCACTGCCTTGGGAGGCTTTCAATGGTTTTGATCACTGCCTTGGGATTGAAGATAGAACACTGTTAACCAAAGTAAGTATACCTCTGAATGAAAGGAACCTGCTTTTCCAATTTAAGATCCTGTCCATAAACCTTTTAATAATAATGTCGCAGTGGTGAATTCAAACTCTTCCATTCGATAAGGGAGCCCCCATGTAGTCCAAAGGAAGGCTTTGTCTAACAACAACGAGACTATCCTGGATCAACTTGGATATCCTGGGTGAACACTTATTGGATATAAACACACTACTTTTGTTGGTATTGATGCATTGGCCAGCTTTGTTATGGATGGTATTTGCATTACCGTTGATAAAAAAGAGCATATCATCTGCAAAGAAAATGTAGGAAATTCCATAGAAACCTCCTTTTGAATGGATGAATCCACCCTTTTTCAATACCCTTGTTGAGATTTATACTAAGGGAATCTTGGGCCAAGATAAAGAGGCTCACGGAGATAAGGTCTCCTTGTCTCAGACCCCTTGCTGATTTGAAAAAGTTGAATCTTTACCCCATGAGAAAGATGGTGAAACAAGGTGAAGAAAAACACATGAAGAATAGTTCACAAACCCACTCTGAAAAACCACACTTTTTGAGCACTTTGAGAATGAAAGGCCATTCCATTCCGATCATAAGCCTTTTCCATATCGATTTTTATCATCACATTGGAACCTATCACTCTTCTATCAGGATATTCAGTCATTTCCTGAGCAAGACCAATGGCCTCCTAAATGCTTCTCCCTTTAATGAAGCCATGTTTCTCATCTGAAATCTAGAGAGAGATGGAAATAGAGCCTTTTATTGAGGACTGTAGTAAGCACTTTATAAGATAAGTTTCACATGCTAATGGGATGAAATTTCACAAAACTGTTAGGTTGCTTCACCTTGGGGATATGAGCTAGAATGACGTCCATAGTAACTCTTGGCAGTTGACCACCCCCGAAATAGTCCTGGATAGCTTTCACAACTTCCCCAATAATTATGTCCCATGCATTAGAGTAAAAAGATCCTGGGAACCCATCCGGACACGGGGCACTCTCAGGATCAAGAACCTTTATGGCTTGAAGTATTTACTCCTCTTCTGGAATTATAACCATCTTGTGATTAACCAGGTCATTAATAGAACAAGGAATACTAGAAAGGGTTGTACTAGCCTCTCCCCAATCATGAGTAATGCCCTCCTGGGCCCGATGCGGATCTGAAAGAGCTTCAACATCGATCTTCAAAACACTTTTCCTGAATACAAGCATGGAAATATACTGTATTTCTATCCACTGCTTTAAGCCATTTAGCTCTGGATCTCTCCCTAGAAGATTTCTCAATTTCGAGCAAAGCATCCTCTTAACTGTTTCGTTTTACTGGACAAAAAGAGGAATGTACCATCATCCCATTGGCTTTGCAGTTGAAGATCCAGCTGATTGATGTCCTCCTAGAGAGGTTCTAGATTGGAATTTGGGTTGGGAGGCATGTTGATCCAGGTAATCATGTCACTCTTGAGTCTTCTAAGCTTGTTCTGAAGGGAAGCCCAAGCTATGCCCTGCACGGGAGACATCCAGGAAGATTGAACCATATCCCCGAAGCCTTCTATAGCATCCAAAGACTATAGTAAAAGAAACCTTTTCTTGCTTCTTTAGAAATCTGAAGCTGGGGGAGAAGGGTGGAGTGATCTGAAAGTGACCTGGGCAGGTGAGTCACGGAAGAGTTTGAGAAGCTGGAGATAGCCTGAAGGTTGACCAAGGATCTATCAAGTTTGCTCCAAATTCTGCTACTGCCTCTTTGGGTATTGCACCAGGTTAAGTCATTTCCTGAGTAACCCAGATCCAGAAGATTGTTCGTCAAAATAAAGGATTGGAAATCCTACATGCCATTTTTGGGATAAAGAACCCCTCCCTTCTTCTCAGAAAAATCAAGAATGGTATTAAAATCCCTACAAACTATCCATGAAGCTGAGCCAGGATTGAAAGCAGGAGACTCCCATAGACCCCTTCTTTATGTTACCTCGCATTTGGAATACACAAAAGACGTGAATAGAGATAAGCTGCCTTTGCTGACCTTATTAGAGATATGTTGAGAGGCGCTGTCCATAAAATCAACCTGGATCCCATTATCCCAGAAAAACCATATATGATTATTGACAGGAAACTTGTGAAGATATTTTTTGAAGTACAGGCTGCGAACTATGTCTTGGATAGAGTTTGACTCTAATTTTAGTTCTAGGATGAAAAGAAGGGATATAATCTTCCTCCAAATGGTTTTCTAGAGATGTTATCTTTTTTTTTCTGGGGAACCCAGTCCCCTAGAGTTCCAGATGATTGATTGGATCATTAAGAAGAAGAGAGGTGGCCCAGCAGGCGTGTATCAAACATAGATACAGAATCAGAAACCCGGATATTATTCTTGGTTGAAGAGCGAGTCTTGATGCTACTGGGAGGAGGCTTAATCTTGTCCTTCCCTGAGTAGCCACGAGCAGGGGAATACTAGATCACAACAACTTCAAGATCACCAAGGACCATGAAAGCATTGTGAGTAGAAGTGGTCTCTTCTGGGAGAGAAGGGTCAACTGAACACTTTTTTGGGATGGGAGAAGCCATGCTGGGGGAAACCACCATCTCAGTAGACTTGAAAGGGTGAGAGGTAGAAGGAGGGGGATTAGGAGCTACACCCTTCTCAACAGGCGGAGGACTCGGGTCCGCAGGGGATGCCACAACAACAACCTCGGGTCCAAGAATTGAGACAATCACCCCCTCCTCTAAGGGATCAACCAGGGGGTCCTCTTGAGTTGGAGAGGTAACACTGTTAGATTTAGACAGGTCAGGAGGAGGCCTGGCAGGGCATGGTTGTGCTTGAAGGCCAGGATGAGCAGACCAACCATCCTTGGAACAAAGATCCTCCACATGAAGCGGGGAGGGCTCGCACGGACCAGGATGAGAGGAGGAAGCCCTAGACAGGTCGACCATGGAGGGACCCGGGCGTTGAGCTGAAGTACCATGTCATCTATAGACTGTAGCTAAATGGCCTGGATACAGCATAGATTACAGAAGCCCGAGGATCTCGAATAATGTATTCTTTTACAGAAAGAAAAATCCTTACCTGAGCGAAGGATATTTCTTTGAGGAAGAGGGGCTTCCAGTTCCACTACGACATAGATACGCATTGCCATGGCGAGCTCCATACGAAGCGTAGGTTTTTCCACACATAGGAAACACCCAAACGATTTACCAAGACTCCTGAGGATGGTAGGATTGTGGAAGGGAAGAGGCAGGCCCGGGAGGCGAATCCAAAGCACGACCAATGGGGATTCATTTCCCTGATGAACCTCAAATGACCAATGTAATAGAAGAAACCTTCTTCGATCGCAAAGGCGACCCTCTCTAGCCCAGACTTTGATGAAATCAAACTCTGAGTATAGGTGGATGCAGTACGTTTGATGATTAAAAGGAGAAACAACCGTAGGACCAGAGAGATCCCAGGAATCGATGAAATGGATAAAAGCTGGCAGCGAGGGATGATTTAACCCAAACTTAGCTAATAAGGTACATTGATGAAAAATGGAAGCGGCGTTCACCTCGACCTTAGTAAGAGAGAGCATCGGACAACCCTCCGCCGTTTCATGAGCCTTCACCTCTAGTTGGATCGGGGGAATGTGGGGAGGAGAATCATAAGGCAGGTGAGGGAGATCCGGAGAGGAAGTCTAGTTTGGCCGGGATGATAGAGACGATAAATTGGTTGTTTAGTGAAATAATTTTATGAAAAAATAAATGATAAGAATAGAAATGGAGATAAATAGATTTATTTCCTATTATTATTTTTAAATCACCACAAAATTGAAATGATTTGTAAATAAATGATGGTGGAGGGTTGTTAATATTTTAAAATTCCAATTTTATCTCTATTTTCTACATGTATCACAAACGAATTTCTTTTTTTTTTTTTTTTTAAAGATTCACCAAACAAGATGGAGAGAAATCCAAATCATTTCTTTTCTTTTACAAAGTTATTGATTCAAACGTAAGAGGAAAAATCACAATCATTTCTTTTCATTTCTTTTCTTTTATAAAATATCAAATCATTTCTTTTCTTTTACTAAAATCTCACCAAACACAGTGTGAAGGATTTAACAAGAGGATCCAAGAGAGCCGAACCTTATGGTTGCGACTCTTGGGATCCATCGACAGCAGGCGCCAAAGAGACACACGTCGACCGATTTAAATCGTGTCAGGTTTGACACCTGAACTGAACTGATGTGAGTCCATATGAACCGTTAAAATATTAAAAAAATAATGAAATATGGTAAGAGAAATTAAAGAGAAAAGTGTGGACTAAATTAATTTTCGCCTAAACAAGGGTGACAGAAATCTTTCGACGGTCACGGTTGTACCGGAGCGGCTAGCTTCAGGATTCTCTAAGGGTCGGGTTCAGGATTTTCCGGTTGCGGCTACATCGATTCAGGTCCATCTATCGGGGGCGGCTATACCAGTGCGGGTTCTTCACGATTCCAGGGGACAGAAGCCATAAACCCGGCGTTTGCAAGTGTCGTTTGCAGCTTTCATTCACAGGGGGCGGCAATAAACCGTGCACATTTGGGGCTTTCTAAAGGTTCGTTCAGAGGAGGTGTTTTGATGAACCATTTGCAGGACACATTTTCAGAAAGTCTTTCCAAGATCGTAGAAGTTTACAGGAGGCGTTCTCATCAAGGTTTGAGATTCTGCTAGTCTCTTTCTCTGTTAGAAAGAACATCATGAAATCACAGTTCAAATTATGCGTTGACATCTCTACTGCAAAATTTCACCATGAATTGACAATTGAAATTCAATGTTCCAATTTTCAAAAGATTCGAAGAAGAGAACTGAGATTTTTAATTCTGCAAATATCATTTTGTTTTTTGCTGACAAAAAATAACATTGATACTAAGTTGAACTTTCCACTTGGAATTTTCATTCCAACAAATCAGCAGAAATTTCAGATATGAATTTCTAATGAAAATTTCCAATAGGAAAGTCCGATGAGAATTTCCAATAGAGATTTTCTAGTGAGAATTTTTTGTGTGAATTTCCAGTGCGAATTTCAACTAGGAGTTACTACTGTGAATTTGCAACTGCAGTTTCCAATGGGGATTTCCGGTATGAATTTTCATTGCGAATTTTCAGTGTGAACTGGCTGTGCGAATTTCCAGTGGGAAATAGTAGTTTGAATTTGCAACTACAATTTCCAATGGGAATTCCCACTAGATCCAAAGGAAACACTATTAAACAAATTATAGACAACTGTGATCTGACACTTTGTGCAGAAAAATTGTACATCACAGAATGACAACAAGGGACCAAAATCTAAATGCTCTACAAGGTGCAGATGCCATTAATTCATTTGATTTAAATACTGTTCAAAATTTGTCTGACTGCTACGTCACGGAGCATAGTAGCGAGGACATTACAAACTCAAAGAGCAGTGTAGAAATTAGTATCAACAGAGATGAAATCCCAAATTCGAAAGAAAGCACCCCATGTGAAAACATTTCTAAAGATAGTAGTACATGAAGACCAAGTATTGGGATGACTTTTAAATCAGATTCATATGCTTATTCGTTTTATGTTGCTTACAAAGGCATTGTTGGTTTCAGTGTACGGAAATAGAATTTTAACAAACATAAAAAGGACAAAAGCTTGGTAACATCCACATTGTATACATGTATCAAAGAAGGATGCTGAAGAGCAGACAAACATGATGTCAATGTCAAAAAGCCATGTGCAGAAACAAGAACTAATTGTTTAGCACGAATGAGAGTTGTCTACATGTCCAGTAACCAGTATCAGTGCACACAATTTGTTGAGAAGCATAACCATCCTTTACATGCTCCTAAGACCAGGTATTTCATGAGGTCACAAAGATGCATTAGTGATGCACAAGGTGCCGAGTTGGATGTTAATGACAAAGCTGGTCTGAAGCCCGATGATTCGTTTTCACTTGCAACAATTATTGCAGGTGGCCCTACGAGTCTTGGATATACACGAGTGGACCAACTGAATTATCTATAGTCCAAAAGACAAAGGGAGTTGAAACTATGTGATGTTGATGGTATGTTACAATACCTAGAGAAGCAATCAAGAGATAACACGTCATTCGTATACTCAGTGCAACTTGACATGTGCGGTCAAATTAGCGACATTTTTTGGAATAATCTGAAAATGAAGGTTGATTATGAGCATTTTGGAGACGTTGTCGTGTTTGACACTACCTTCAACAAAAATAAAGAGTCTAGGACTTTGGGAGTGTTTGTGGGTATAAATCATTATAAGGAGATTGTAATTTTTGGTGCAACATTGTTATATGATGAGATTGTAGACTCATTTAGTTGGTTGTTTAGTAGATTTGTTGATTTTCATGGAGGCAAATATCCAAAGACAATTTTCACAGATCAAGATGCAGCTTTGTCTAAAGCAATTGGTTTGACACTACTTACAACAAGACACGACCTATGCACCTGGCACCTAATGCAAAATGGCATGAAACACTTGGCCCATGTAATGAAAGATGACTCGATAGTGTTGGAAAAACTGAAAAAATGCATGTATGGCGTTGCAGAGATTTCAAAATTTGAAACAATATGGAAAGAAATCTGACTACATTGCAGTGATACAAATTCAACATGGATAGAAGATATGTACAAAGTCAAAGAAAAATGAGCTCATTGTTTTATGAAAACTGCATTGACATTAGGAATTTGAAGCACACAATTAAGTGAAAGTTTCAATGGTGTATTAAAGGATTATTTGAATCGTAAACTCAGTGTCTTGGAATTCTTCCAACAATTTGATCATGTGTTGGAGAAGAATTGGTATTGAGAAATAAAAGCTGAATTTGATAGAAGGGAAAAGCTGCTACACAATCATTTTTCATATCATCCAATCATGGTTCAAGCAAGTCATTTGTACACTCAAAAAATATTTGATATTTTTTCAGTATGAACACTAACTATGTGGTGCTTGTTTCCTTAAGCCTTGTAATGAAACTATTTCCCCAAAATGGTATCTTGTGACAATGAAAGGTTCATCAAATGAGTTTAGAGTAGAAGTGTACCGACAATCACCTGTCAGAATTGGTTGTACTTGTCTGAAATTTGAGAGTTGTGGCTATTTGTGTTGTCATGCACTGAAAATATTAGAAAGGTTGGATGTGCAGTCCTTGCCAGAGTTGTATATCTATAAGAGATGGAAAAGACATGCCCGCGACATCTAGTTGGAAGACATCACGGTTAATCATATTGAAAAGGATATGGTAGCAAGAAAAGCTCAATGTTACCAATAGTTGGCACAAATGGCAACAAAGCTTGTAAAAGAATCCTATGAGTTTGAACAAGGACATAGAATTGGAATATCAAATTTGAACAATTATGCCAGAGAATTGCAGGACGCCAAAAAGAATGTACCCTCAAAATGCAGTAAATAGGAATCTAACAACCAAGGTTAACAACAGTCTAAAATATCATTTAAGAAAAAAGATAAAAGGAAAGGTGGTGACAGGCTGAAAAGTTGTCTAGAGCAGGCAAGAAAACACATGAAAAACCGGTGTAAAATCAGAAATCAAGAGACCGCAAAACGGGTACTACATTGTTATTATTTACTTATGTTGTTGAACTAATACATTTTTTGTTGTCATGACTAAATATTGTTATAATTCTATTGCTGTAATCTCTCAGAAATTCCGTATAATTTGTTTAATTATATGGAATTATTACGAGACTGCGAAAATTGATGGCACGTGATTCTGAGGCCCGAAGTTCCCGGAATGATCCGTTGAAAAATGTTAATCTTTAAATAACGCGTTTGAGTGGTTTTCCTGAAAAAGTGGAATAGATATTAAATGGGTGCCCATATCAGAAATCTGAGGGAACCATTGCATTTAGGATGACGGGTTTACCCTAGACGCGACTTAAGTTTAGTCGGCGCAGACCTCCAGTGAGAAAACCCAAAAATGGCATAACCATAAATAAAATAATTAAATTATTTTATTTTATTTTTCAAATGATTATAACTCACGAACGGAGACTCAGATTAAAAATACGAGAACACCACTAAACTCGTGAGGGTATGCTTTTTTTAGAAAGATCATAACATTGGTCGACGCGGGCCAATAGTGGAAGTTAGTTTTGGCCGTAAATAACATAATAAAGTAACAATTATTTTATTGTTAAATTCTATAACTTCTAAACGGTAACTCAGATTGGAAATATGAGAGTACCGTTGAGCTCGTGAGGGTGTGTTCCCCTTAGACATAGCCTAACCTCGACCGGCTAGGGTCGAGGGTGACTGTTAATAATTTTTGAATTTTTTTAAGGTATGTTGAGTAAACGTGCGAGCAGTGATTTCTATCTTTTGAGCCAATGCTCAGATTAAAAATCCGAAGGCACCGTTGAATTCTCAGCGCCGGTATTCTCTTAGGTGAAGTTTAACTTCGACCGACAAGGGTCAGATGAAAAAGTTAATTTTTGGACTTTACAAAAAACTAATAAAATAACTCCATGAGTTATTTTATCACTTTTTGTAACCATTGAGTGATGTGGTGGGACCGCGGAGTTAATAGGTCATTCAATGAATTGACCCTTGGGTTGTGTAACCTTGATGTTGGTTGTTTTAATGGAACACTAAATGCGGTTCATTAATGAACCGCATTAATGTTATGCAACGTGGTTGGTTCCTCACGTCTATTTAAACGAAGCTCAGATATGGGTTTTTGGCACTCAAGAGAGGAAACTCTGACGAAGTGACGCAATGTCTTCCACCAAACTTGAACGAGGCTTCAACGATCGTTGGAGGATTCGACTATGAGAACCAAAGGACGTGAACTTTCACCTTCGTCCGCAATGCCCTCAGATGTGGACACTCCTTCCTTGTCCACAACAGCTTCTATCGAGCTCGAGGAAGGGGTTTTTGTTTAAATTCAAGTGAATTTGTTTCAATCTATCATTCTTGAAAAACATGAAGAACACAGATTAACCAAAAATGAGTTAATCCGGGATTCATACGAAACTACGGGTGGATAATGCGGGAATTATTGAACGGGGTTTTGATTTATCTTTTGATGATTTGATTACCACACACTTGTTAAATTGAAAACGCAGAGGGTGCAGACCAACCGAACAAGGACCAGACCCTCCGCCACTTCGGATTTATCACGTTCTTCGTGAGCGAAATTTGAACTCAACGACAACTTGAATCCGGGTGCCACGCAGTAACGACAACATCCTGGGAGGCCCATAGGCACAATCGGAAGGGAAAATGGACCACCGGACCTCACCCAGTGGCCCAAGGAAGCCCCATCGGTGCGGCACCGGCGCGACGGGCGATGGTGGCGGCCGACTCTCACCTACCGTGGAGGAAGGCGGTGCCCGACTCTCGTCGATCGCGGAGGAAGGCGGCGCCTGAAGGCACTGCGGCGAACAACAGGGGCGACCAGCCCTTGGCCGGTCGCATTGGTAGTAGGCGGCGCGCTGTCGTGCGCCGCAGAGGGGGTACTTGTGCCCCGCGGGTCCCGTTGGTAGAGGGGGTGGAACCACGTGGTGTTGTCGTTGCAAACCGAATAGACAAAATGTCCGTTTGGGAGGGGAGCCGACCCCCGTGCGGGTCACGCCCAGCCAGCGGGCTGGGCCGGTCCCGCGACCCGGCGGGCTGGGCCGGTCCCGCGACCCGGCGGGCCGCACCCAGCCAAGGCAGTCCAAGTTGGTCCGCGGCCTAGTGGGCCGAGCCCTCCACGTCCCAGCTCACTCAGGCTGTCCCAACCGGTTCAGCAGGGACGAGTCGGGCCGAACCCAAACTCTTTTTCAATCCAGTTTCACTTAAAAGGCCATATCTCACAAACCAGACTTCTGTTTCACGAACCATCTATGACATTGGAGTCCTTGGAATAAGACGGTCCTTTTTATATACTCCACCTAAGTTTTGAAGAAATTTGGAGTACGGATGGGTTGGATCGAACCCAAATCCAACCGGACCCTCAGTACTAAAATGCTTATAACTCACAGACCGGACATCTAATTGACGCGCCATCTGTCACTTTGGGACCCTTACGACATGATGGTCCTTTGGGTTACTCCTTTGTGGAACTTTGTGATAGTTGAGGAATGACCTCTATCTTGAGGAGAAGATTCTACGGAACTCAAGCGCACCGAGTGCGGGGAATCCTGTGGCTGGCTGTCAATTGAAGAGCGACCCTGTATGGATCAACATCATAGCGACCCTATGTAGATCACCATCATAATGACCCTATGTGGATCAACATTATAGAAACCCTGTGTGGATCAATATCATAGTGACACTATGTGGATCAACATCATAGCGACCTTGTGTAGATCAACATCATAATGACCCTGTGTGGATCAGCATCCTAGCGACCCTGTGTGGATCAGCAGTGCGCGACCCGACGAGGACCAGCCTTAGAGTGGCCCATTGTGGATCAGTGACATATGACCCTGTGTGGATCAATAATGTAACAACTTATTCGTGGTTCAGTTTTGGAACTTTCTAAAGGAGTAAAATGATATAGCTTAAGACTAATCATCTTTATTCCTGATCTCTGAGTTGTATACCTGGTGTGAGCTGCCTTTTGATTTGTGCTTTGTGATTGAGATCATGATTTTTGGTTTTTTCTTTGTAGAATTATGAGATACCTTCGGGGGTCTCGGGGTCCCTACTGAGTATTGTTATACTCACCCCTGCACGGGCTTCGCCCGCACCTTATTGTGTCTTGTGCAGATGACTGATAGTTTTGACTGAGTCTTGAGGAGCCAGGACTTAACGGTGTACAAAGGTGACCAGTTGATGTGGAGATCCACAGTGACAATTTGTACCTACCCTTCAGGTAGGATCCTTGGCGGACAAACTCATGAGCTATTTTTCCCTTTTTGCTGTACTTCCATTTTTAGTTGGGCTTGTATTCTGTCCCTCTTTACTTCAGTACTTACTTTTTCACTATGTGGTGGTTTTTAGTTGTGGTTTCACTTTTCTTCTTCTGTTGTGCTTTACTTGTGCGTAGTGCACCCTTTCTGTGTGTGTACAGGTTTTGAGGAAATGCCTTCCCATTTTAGGGAAATGCCTTTCCAGTGCTAGTCGCCAACCCCTGGCCTATGGAAGGCGGTCTTGGGGTAGTCACGACACGGGCCCTGAGGGACGGGTTGTGACAATTGCAGGGAACAAATAAAGAACCTCTAAATAGTGGATGTAATGGAAAAACTATTACATATGTCAATGTAAGTACTGTACAGTAGGTTAAAAAACATTTGATATCGAAACCCACATCGTAACACTTCATATAATGTGATATTTAAAACCTTATATAGTATAAATGGTTATGTGTAACTCTAAATGGTGGTTTCATGGTTGGACACTCCATATAGATCTATAACATATTGATAGTAAATTATGAAATGACTAGAAAAATTATACCCTCCACATCATAGCCTACTGACCACATAGTAGAGTCCCGGGATAAGATTTTTTTTATAGAATCATGTTAATGGAATTTTTAATCACTATCCATTATAGACTTTACACAACATCATGGGGTCATAAATCATAATGAATTTAATTTTTTTGTCGCACTGGTATTTATTCACCCTCCATGGCATAACCAAGGTACCACGACACAACATTATTGTCATTTGAAATTTTGGAATTTCATCATTAGATGATGATGCAAGAATGCACTTCCTATTTAAAAGATGGGATGAAAACCTTACTCCATGCTGTATTCCTCTCTCTCCAATATTTTCACTTCAGACTGCTATCCTTCTCTAGGGGTCTTTTAGAAATTCTTGCAAAGATTCAGACATGGTTCCCATACCTTTTCCATCCTTCGTGATTCCTCAACTCCACTCCATTCCCTATTTTTTTTATCATCTTCCTCATCAACATCTCAATATTTTTGCACCTTTATTCCTAAACCACAACATAAATTATAATAGAGCTTCCCTTATTATTAAAATACCTCACTGTATTAGGTGTATGTACACCTCAGAATTTAATTTCAACCATTCCATGGGTAAAACATGCATGAACCCCCTGTCTGGGATCCACTATTGTATCCACACCATAGTCCGAATCCACCTATTCATCCTCTAGTGATTCCAAATATTCTTACTCTTATATCCCCAATTGTTAACCCAACCCATCACATCACATAAAAAATTCAAAACCAAATAAAAACTCTCTACAATACTAGCCTAGTGGACCATGTGCCAACCATGAAACCACCAATGAGAGTTACATTGAAACCCACATCATAGCACTGCATATAATGTGATATTTAAAACCGTATACAAAAGTTATGCTATTATTTTCTTATGTTATTAAACTATTTCATTCAATGCTAACATGCATAAATAATGTTATAATATTGTTGTAGGGAAATGAAACAGAATCATTGAATGCTGGTTATCATGTTGATACTGTCATAAATCTCAATGTATGCACATATTGTTTTGTATCTTAAAAACCTAAAAATTTAAAAACAGTTCATAGCAATTGATATGTTGTCATATTTAAAATATTATGGAACACTTTTGTTAGTTATCATTGTAGTTGTTAATATATAATTATTGATTCAATTAGGAGCCAGCAAGGAGAAATTTTCCACCATTGACGCTGCAAGATTCAACAACAGATGCAAATGGGAATGAAAACATAAATATGAGGACCGAGAACTCATTACAAGCATTTTGGAATTCAATTGATACATAACTTCAACTGTAAATGTCATTACAATATGAAACTTCTTTTGAAAATTAGTTTTTATAATTGAATCTGTTGTTGCAGATAGGGAAATTGTAAATAAAATCTTGTAAATAATCAAACTAGAAATGTCCCCTCCCATTTTACAATAAAAAAGTCTAGTGGAAATTTCCAATTCGAATTCCTAAGTTGCAATTTGGATGCACATCAAGTTACCATCCAAATGATGAAAGAGAGTGCAAATAAAAATGACACTATAACACCTATAATACTATCATATATAAAACCAATATCACCCTTACAAAATCATGGATCCGAATTATAAAATAACTATTTCCACACCCTATGTACCACCCAATAAAATGATGTAAACGAAACTAAAAATTTACACACACAGTTTGGAGTGGGAGTTCCCACTAAAAATTACCAGTTGGAATTTATATGCACAACCGATTTCCATTAAAAGAACTGACCCACACTTTACAGTGGGAAATTCCAGTGGGAATTTCCAATTCAAATTCCCAGTTAGAATGTATATGCACAGACAATTTACATTGAAACAATTGTCCCACAATTTACAGTGCGAAATTGCAATGGGAATTTCCAATGAAAATTCCCAGTTGGAATTTTTATGCACAACCAGTTTCCATTGAAAGAAGTGACTTCAGAGACTACAAGTAGAAATACCAGTTTAACACCCTTCATACTGTTAAATATTAAATAAAATATAAGATATATGAAAATGGTTATCCAGATAAGCAAATTACCATTTTCACCCTATGTAACACCCAAAAAAGTGATGAAAACAAAATTACAAAATTTTAATCCACAGTTTACAGTGGTAATATCCACTGAAATGTTTCAATGATAATTCCCTATTAATAATTATATGCAGAACAAGTTTCCAAGTCATTCAAATAAAACAATTCATACTAAAAAGACAAAGAACAAAGAAACACCTATCATAAAACCAATGATTGTTCATACTGAAAATAAATTACCCATTTCCGCCCACCAATCACCCACCAACACCATCATAAAAATTCACAATAGTTATGTTTTTTACAGGACAACCATATTTCTGTTACAATAAAAAGGTAAATTAACAATCATCATTGCTTCTGACAGCAACCAAATACTTCCGACTCTCAGCATAGATCTTCATTTTTGTCCTCCTAGGATCATTTAAGAAGTAACACACCATAAATAAGCACCAATCAACAAGTTATTTTTCCATCAAACATTATGGGAATTAAAATTATGTAGAAAAAAATTCCATAATATAAAAGATGATGACACCACAATCCAAATTCGCATATCCCTTTTGTAGCATATTCTCAATTTTCATGTCCCATTTATGTGGCTTGAACTTCTCAGCATGAAAAATGATAAAAACTTCCTCCAAATATGATTTCTGTAAAAAAATTCAATGATCAATCCATCTGTTAATGTATTTAAAATTATATTGTACATTTTATAATAACTTACCATAGTCACTACATCTTTAAGGAACAAATCACTTGCTCTTGTGAGTTGAATGGGTTTCATTGAGTTATAATATCGAAAAACCCTTTTTTTCAAATCCATGAATAATAAATTACAATAGATATTATCAGAGTTGATTAGTCACTAAATGGGGATAATATTAATTGTTAATATATATAATATTCATGTTCTTTATTATTCATAAACACCATTTTAGTGCATTTTACACTGAACATCATGTCACATTATGATTGTAATACCTTCTTAAAATGCACTATTATGTGGTACATTTTTGAACATCATTTAAAGTACCCAATGATTCATCTGATTTTAAGGAATATAATTATACATATTTTAATTTTATATTTTTCTAAATTGATCTAAACTTAAATATGAACATGTTTTATTCAGGGATCAATGGATAATTCATGGAAGAAGATGGGAATATTTTGTGATGAAAGGAAACAATTCTGGAGAAGTCAGATTGGACATCATCTCACTGATGAGACTGTGGGGCCCAACATACAGACCCAATTAATCCCAAATTTCGTGGGATTCTAGAATACATGTATAGGAACAAATCACTACTTAGGAGACAATGCTAATTAGGCCTCCATGGTTTCCATTTAGGCGTCTCAAAGTAGAGATAAAATTATGGTCCAGATTCTGCGGCCCAGAACAACATCCCACTAATATGATTATATCTCCGAATATAAAACTCCAAATGGGCCCAAATTTTACAGGAGGTTAGGAGACATCTGGGGATCCATTTTATTATTCTATGGACCACTCTGATTCTGCCATATAGAATGTCATCAAAGCGTGTCTGTTAGGTGGATGAAAGCTGGCTGTCACCTCGGGTCAAATGTGGAAAAGTCTAAGTTCCACAAGATTTCCACCACCCTAGGCCTACCATAATCAAGTGGGATGCTTTTTACTATTGGAGGATCTACCTAAGGCTTCCAAAATTCCTATTTAAGGCAGTGGTGGTAGAGGAGTTGAGAATCTTGGATGCTTTGTTCAATTGTAATGTTATGCTGCAATTTTGTTGTCTCAAATTTGTCTTTCACATGTAAGTTGTTAAATTCACTTTAGTTTCTTAATAAAAGTTCTTCTTCTAATATTATTATGTTGTTACTAATATCACTTTTATACCGTTGGATCAAGGTGTGAATTTATTCGCACCAAACCTTGTGAAATTATTCACACAACGGTGGAGTGATCATTTTATTTTTGTTGTTTTCTTTACTTCTCCATTTCCTCCCTCATGAGTCTACTTTCCGCTTCCATTGAAACCATGGGATAAATGGAGGTATAACCCACTTATGGGTTGATAAAAGGTAGCAGAAAGGGGATGGATTGGATGTTATTTATTACCTCATTAATGTATAATCACTTCTTTAATTGATATTTTTAATTGATGATTTTTAAACTCCATCGTCCTTGTTGAATTTAAGGCCACACACTTCAAGTGCTAATACGAACCTTTACCTTGAAGTGCTCAAAACTTTGATCCTTAAAGTTTATAGGTGATTAGTATTAAAGGGTGTAGGAATTAAACCAGTAAGTGATGATGTTGTTTTATCTTCTTAAATGAACTCATCTCAAATATAAGAAATTGAAATCATTAAAAAGGAAATACGTCCAATCCACCCCGAGCGATAACCTAGGATCAACTCATTATTTTAAATTGAATTCACTTAAGTCTCTTAGAGTTCCTTTAAATTCATATAAAATCAACCCACGTTGGCCACTTCATATCCAAAAATAGTCTATAGAATGTATGTGTCTATTGGTTTCTTCTTAGGTCTCTGAGGATTCGACAACCCAAGCTAGACTACAAGGACCGTCCTACCTTCTTCTTTTGGGTAAATTTGAGTGAGAATCAAATTTTGGCATCGTTTCCAGGGACCCAAGAAAGTCATCTAAACACCCATTCTATTCTCCCCCATTTCTTCTTTTCTCATCCAAATTCTCTTATCTTGTCCCTTTCTCGTTTTTTTTCTTTTGGCGCATGTCCGCCTACACCCGCAATCAATCAAACCGTCTAGTTAGGGTGGATAGTCCTGGGATTGAAGAGTTAAGTACACCAAGGGAACTCATTCCGTTAGATCCTAATTTTCCTAACACCCCCTAGTCAAAAATTGAGCCCATTTCAATAGAAGATCTTCAAAGAAACCAACTCATAAACCCGGGTGGGAACCAAAATGGAAACCCAAATGAGGCAGCCCCAAACTTGGGGAATGCAATTGATCAAACCATGAATGACTACCTCACACCTTCCTGGACCAATTCCCCCTTATGCATTAGACACAATTCCCTAGGATATGCCAACTACATCTTTAAACCCCATGTCCTAAACCACCTTCCCACATTCCATGGAATGGAGTCCGAGATGCCATACCTGCACATTAAGGAGTTCAATGACATTGTAGAAACCATGTGTCCCCCACATTAACTAGAATCAGCTAAGATGATGCTATTTCATTTTTCTTTAAAGTATCGAGCTAAAAATTGGCTAAACAATTTGAGACCATCATCCATTAACTCTTGGGACCAACTACAAAGAGAATTCTACAAAAAATACTTTCCCCACCACAAAACAATTGCACTTAAAAAGAGTATCCAAAACTTTTTTGAAAAAGAGGGAGAGTCATTCTATGAAAAATGGGAAAGGTTCAAAGACACTCTAAACATGGTTCCCCATCATGGTTTTTCTATTCTTGAACAAGTGAGAATTTTCTATGAAGGGTTGGGTCCGGGGAACAAACAATTCATTGACATGATGTGTAATGTAACATTTAAAAACAAAGACCCAAATGATGCTTACGAGTATCTTGAAAGCCTTTCTGAACAAAACCAAACATGAGGAACTTCACCTTATTCTGAAAAGCCACAAAGAACTACTGGAATTCATACACTTAGAGAAGAGGAAATCCTTAGGGCTAAACTCGCAGCACTCTCTAGGAAGGTTGAAGAGATAGACCTTAGGAAAGTCCATGAAATCCAAACTGTTGACCCTGTTTGCACAATTTGTGACAAACATGACCATAAGACCGACAACTGCACAACCATTCCATCCATAAAGGATGTTCTTTTAGGAGGACCCCCAGTAGAAGTAAATGCTTTGAACTTTCAAAAGCCTCAATACCAAAACACCTTCAACCCAAGGTATAACGACCACCAAGGCTTTCGCTGGAAAGATAACCAACAACCTAGCCAACCACAGGGACAAAATCCTTACCCCCATCAGAACTACCAATCCCATAACCAGTTCCAAACCCAACCTATCAAATACCAATAGCCACCGGTCCATTTTCAACAAACCATCCCACTTCCAAAATATCCCCCTGGGATAAACCAATCTTCTCAAGCACCAACCCAAACTATTCCATAAAGCCTACTAGAACAACTATGCAAACAAATGGAGAGGATGAACTCAGAGGTATCTTACCTAAAACAAGAACTTCAAACCATAAAAACTGGAAAGGCACCCATTCCTAATCAGGTGGTTCCATCCTCAACTTCAAGGGGAGAGTCAAGTTGTGCTCAAACAACTCATGAACAACTAAAGGCTGTGACTATTTTAAGAAGTGAGAAATAAATTGAGAAATCTGAACAACTAATTCAGAACCCACCTGAAGATTCAAACTTGGATGAAAATTCAAATGAACCACAAGATCAAACTGAGGAAATTGATACCAATGTGAAAGAAACAACTCTTCAACAAACAACCCCACAACCTACACCATTTCCTCAACGCATGAGGGGGAAACCCAAGCCCGAACTGAGTGAAACATTGAGGGAAATCTTTTCACAATTCAAGTTGAACATACCCCTTCTCGATGCAATCCAAACCATACCTGCCTACTAAAAGTACCTTAAGGACTTGTGCACTTTTAAAATAAAATTTTCACATAAAAACCAAGTCCTTTTGGCTGCTAATGTGAGTACCACCATTCAAGGGACCATTCCTCCTAAGTTGAAAGACCCGGGTTGCCCTTACATCAATGTTGAACTAGAAGAGAGCAAAGTTGTCAAGGCCTTGTGTGACCTAGGTGCTAGTTTCAATCTCATCCCATATGCTGTGAACTGCCAGTTAGGCCTAGAAGAAATCCAACCCACATCTATCACAGTTCAGCTTGCTGATCGTAACATTAGGGTTCCAAAGGGGATTTTGAAGGATGTACTGGTAAAGGTTGAAAACTTCATCTACCCTGCTGATTTCATTGTCCTTGACAACCATCCAAACTTAGGAAATAAGGAATAAACCCCAATCATCCTTGGTCATCCTTTCCTTTCAACAATCAACTCTATTATCCGAGTTTGAAATGGGAACATGACCATCACCTTTGGGAACATGAGTCTTGACTTGAACATCTATAACGCAAGCTCACAAATAGGGGATGACAAGTACATTCATGAAGTAAACATGATATGAAGCATTGATAATGAATCCATGGAACATCAAGGAATATTTGATGAAGGTTTAAGTCAGGATGAGATTGGTTTCCTTTGTTCATATGAAGGAAGTTTATCTCCTTGTCTTGAATCATTTTCAAATTGCTCTTATGATGAAGTCTTAGGTCCAACAATCAGTGAAACCTTTCAAGAAACCAATTTCATGGAGACCACTCCAAATTCCTTCCCTAAATCTAATCAAGCCAATCTAGTAGCTGAAACTTCTACATGTGGGGAATCAATCCTATCTGAAACTCTAAAAAAATAAATTGAACTTGATCCAATGTCCCAATCTTCTGTTGAAATTATGAACCAACCTGATCTTGAATTGAAGGAACTTCCCGATACACTCATGTATGATTTCCTAGGGGACAATAAAACACATCCTATTGTCATTTCTTCTTCTCTTGAAGCCAATCATGAAAGGATGCCTCTAGATGTCCTTAGGAAGCATAAGAAAGCCATTGGTTAGACCCTTTCTGATATTCCTAGGATTAGCCCACTTATCGGGACTCATAGGATTGTTCTGGAATCTGATTCAAAGGCATGTCGTCAACCTCAACGGTGACTCAATCCTAATATCATGGAGGTAGTAAGAAAAGAACTCCTGAAATTGTTAAAATCTGGTATCATATATCCCATAGCTGAGAGTGAATGGGTGAGCCCAATCCAAGTGGTTCCAACAAAGGCTGGAATCACAGTGATAACCAATGAGGATGGAGAAATTCTTCCAACAAGGGTGAGTAGTGGATGGAGGGTCTGCATTGACTATAGGAAGTTAAACTCATTCACTAAGAAGGACCATTTCCCCTTACCATTCATTGACCAAGTCCTTGAGAGAGTGGCAGTTCATGCGCTCTACTGTTTCTTAGATGGGTACTCGGGGTACAATCAAATTGATGTCTCCCTAGAGGATCAAGGGAAGAATACATTCACATGTCCTTTCGGTACCTTTGCCTTCAAACGCATGCCCTTTGGTTTATGCAATGCTCCTGGAACCTTCCAACGATGCATGATGGGAATCTTCTCAGACATGGTAGGGGATTTTCTAGAGGTCTTCATGGATGACTTCTCTGTGTTTGGGGATACTTTTGAGGGATGTCTGAGGAATGTGGATAGAGTCTTGTCAAGATTTGAAGAAAAGAATCTAGTCCTAAACTGGAAAAAATTCCATTTCATGGTTAAAGAGGGACTAGTTCTAGGCCATCTGGTCTCAGGTAGGGGGATTGAAGTTGATAAATCCAAGGTTGACATCATTCGTCACCTTCCATCACCCAAAACTATCAAGGAAGTGAGGTCTTTCTTAGGACATGCTGGTTTCTATAGAAGATTCATCAAGGGCTTTAGTTCAATATCCCGTCCCCTTTTTGCTCTCCTAGTAAAGGATGCTCTATTTGTTTGGACAGAAAGCTGTGAGGGTTCATTCTAAACCCTCAAATCCTCTCTCACCTATCCTCCCATTATGAAATCTCCAAATTGGAACCTTCCTTTTAATCTTATGTGTGATGCCAGTGACTTTGCTGTAGGAGCTGTGTTAGGACAACGTTGTGATAAAACTCCTTATGTCATTGCTTATACAAGAAAATACTTAAATGATGCCCAAATCAACTACACCACTACTGAAAAGGAGTTACTTGCTATTGTGTTTGCTTTAGAGAAGTTTAGGTCCTACCTCTTAGGATCCCCCATCACTGTGTTCACTGACCATTCTGCACTAAAATACCTCTTCTAAAAACAAGATTCTAAGGCTAGACTGATTAGGTGGGTCCTTCTCTTATAAGAATTTGACCTCACAATCAAGGATAACAAGGGATTTGAAAATGTTGTAGTTTATCACATCTCTAGGATGTAATTCAAATACAACTCAAATCACCTTTCTGTGTCTGATTCGTTTCTTGATGAACACCTATACTCTGTGAGTGACTACCCTTGGTATGACGACATAACTAATTTCTTAGTTACAAGAGTCATTCCAAAATTCTTAGGGACTCAAGCTCGAAGGAAATTCCTTTCTGATGTTAGACACTATGTGTTTGATGATCCATACCTCTATAAGTTCTGCCCTGACCAAGTCATTAGGAGGTGTGTTCCAGAATCTGAACAAGAGTCTATCCTTAAATTCTGTCATAGTGAGGCATGTAGAGGTCACTTTTCCTCTAAGAAAACATCTACTAAGATTCTTCAATGTGGTCTCTTCTGGACCACCCTCTCAAGGGACTCCTACACATTTTGTCAAAGCTGTCCTAGGTGTCAACAAGTAGGGTCCATCACAAAAAGGAATCAAATTCTACTCACTCCCATCTTAGTGGTTGAAATCTTTTACTGTTGGGGAATTGATTTCATGGGTCCCTTCCCAAACTCTAGGGGATATCTTTACATTCTCTTAGCTATCGATTATGTCTCTAAATGGATTGAGGCCATTCCTACAAAATCCAATGATCATCAAACTGTGATTAGATTTCTCAAGGAAAACATCTTCTCTAGATTTGGAATTCCTAGGGCTATCATAAGTGACCGTGGAACCCATTTCTGCAACTTCCCATTCTCTTAACTCATGTCTAAGTATGGTATTTCTCATAAAGTGTCCACTTCATACCATCCTCAAACCAATGGTCAAGATGAGTTAGCAAATAGGGAGATTAAGCAAATTCTTGAAAAATCTGTCAACCCCTCTAGGAAAGATTGGTATGAGAAACTCTTAGATGCTCTTTGGGCCTATAAAACCGCATATAAAACAATTTTAGGAATGTACCCATATAGGTTGGTTTATGGAAAAGCATGCCATTTACCTGTTGAAATTGAGCATAAGGCCTTTTGGGAAATTAAGAAAATGGATTATGACCTCTCATTGGCCGGAAAAAAAGGAAATTAGATCTCAATGAACTGGAGGAACTAAGGATGGAGGCTTATGAAAATTCAAGGATCAATAAAGCTAGAGTTCAAGCCTACCAATCTAGGAATATCAAGGTCAAACATTTTGAACTGGGAAAACTTGTGCTCTTGTATAGTTCAAAACTTTATTTACACCCAGGAAAGTTAAGGTCTAGATGGTCAGGACCTTTCATAGTGCATCATGTATTCCCCCATGGGGCAGTAGAGATTCAAGATCCCACAAGTGGTTACATTTTCAAGGTCAATGGTAAAAGGTTAAAAATGTTCATTGAATCATTCAATAAACAGGAAATAGAGGTTGAGTTAACTGAGCCAACCTATGAACCATGAAAAAATTGATAGATTTAGGGTTCAAGTCGAGCTAACGACGTTAAAAAAAGCACTGCATGGGAGGCAACCCATGGTTTTCAAGTTTCCTATCATTTTGTTGTTTTAATAAAATTTATATTTTAATTAATCATTTTTATATTTTAAAAAAATAGACCGTTGACCTGTTCTTCTATTATGAGTATGGATGGGTATGAAAGGGGAGCACCATATTCATCCGTGTCACGTGGTGTGATCCTTGAGTAATACCTTACCCAGAAATTTAAAAAGAATACAATGTATCATCAGTTTATTTTATTTTATATATATACTTATATTTTACTTATATATATATATATATACTCTTTTGTTTTGTTTGTTTGTTTTCCTTTTTCCACTAGGGAACTCTGCAAGCGACATGGATATCAAAGGACTAAATTGTAGCAGTAAGAACTTCAAACTTCAACCACCAGGTTACTTCATTCCATGACCCTCATTTTCAATTTCCTTTTTGAACTTTCATTCTCTACCTCTACCCCCTTCTAAATTTTCTTTTCTTTAAACACTGGGGACAGTGTTATTTTAAGTTGGGGGGGAGATAAAATAAAAAAATGCTTTTGTGTCAAAAAAAATGAATGATTTGAAAAAAAAATTGTGTAAATGGAAGGAAAAATTCCTTTAACTTTGAACATGGTAATACACATTGCACACTTTGAAATTGAATATCAAATAATTTAGCATGCCCTGATTATGATTTTAATCCCTGTATAATTTCATGAGAATTGATTTTTGGAAAGTGTGGCTGTCCAATGCGATATTTCATCGTTTATATTTTCATCCAAATAAAAAAAAAATCACAATGCACGTCCTTTGGATAGTGGGTTATTAGTTTGAGTTCATGGGGTCCCCTAAATAAATAGCATAGGTTTGGTGATCATTTTAGTTTAATATGAGTATTCAAAAAAAAAATATTAAAAAAAAATTTGTGCGTAGAGCAATGAAATGACCCAATCCGCGGATTTCGGCACTTGGGGATCGTGACTCCATAGTTGTCTGGCCCAGAGTTAGTAATTTTATCTCTATTTATGGTAATTTGAATTTGTTTTTGACTGAGTTAACTCGAGATGATGCCCAAGTATGTGGGATTCACTTGGTTCCCTAAGATATTTGAGCCTGGGAGTCATCAGTAAAGTCTTGCTACAGGCGTTGACTCTTTTGAGTGCAATTTCAATTACCATGGCAAAATTGCAAAAAAAAAACAAAAACAAAAAAACAAAAACAAAAAAAAAACAAACAAAAAAAATAATACAATAAAAAAATTGAATACTAATCTTAATATTGAAATGTGATTCCACCTAGTGCTTCCATAATTCCCCCCTTGAATAAAAATGAACCCCCATGTCTATTGTGATGCACAACACATCCTCATACTTAATTGATATTGAATGAAATATGACAATGAATTTGAACAAAGGAATGAGATTGAGATTGGGATCTGCTTATGAAACTATCTTGTATTAAAATATTTTGATGGGTTTCATGATTTTTTGGTATAAGGGTTTTTGGTGATCATTTTGTATTAAAATGTTTTTGTAAAAGGGAATTCAAATTTCATATTGTTGAGATATATTTTGCTCGGGACTAGAAAAACTCAAGTTGGGGGGTGTGATTAGTCACTAAATGAGGATAGTATTCATTGTTAATATATATAATATTCATGTTATTTATTATTAATAAACACCATTTTAGTTCATTTTACACTTTGAACATCATGTCACATTATGATTGTAATACCTTCTTAAAATGCACTATTATGTGGTACATTTTTGAACATCATTTAAAGTACCCAATGATTCATCTGATTTTAAGGAATATAATTATACATATTTTAATTTGATATTTTTGTAAATTGATCTAAACTTAAATATGAACATGTTTTATTCAGGGATCAATGGAGAATTCATGGAAGAAGATGGGGATATTTTGTGATGAAAGGAAACAATTCTAGAGAAGTCAGATTGGACATCAGCACACTGATGAGACTGTGGGGACCAACATACATGCCCAATTAATCCCAAATTTAGTGGTATGATATAAGACATTAATATTAACAAATCACTATTCATGATCCAATTATAATTAGGCTTCCATGGTGTCCATTTAGGCGGCCCAAATTAGAGATAAAATTCTGGGACAGATTCTGCGGCCCAGAACAACATATCAATAATATGATCATAGCTCAGAATATAAACCTCCAAATGGGACCAAATTTTACAGGAGGTTAGGAGACATCTGTAGCTACATTTTATTCTTCTATGTACCACTCTTATTCGGCCATATAGAAGGTCATAAAAGCACATCTGTTCGGTGGATGAAAGCTGGCTGCCACCTCGGGTCAAATGTGGAAAAGTCTAAGTTCCACAAGATTTCCACCACCCTAGGCCTAACATAATCAAGTGGGATTCTTTGTAATATTTTAGGCTAGATCCAAGGCTTCCAAAATGACTATTTAAGGAAGTGGTGGTGGAGGAGTTTAGAATCTTGTATGCTTTTTTCAATTGTAATGTTATGCTGCAATTTTGTTGTCTCAAATTTGTCTTTCACATGTAAGTTGTTCAATTCACTTTAGTTTCTTAATAAAAGTTCTTCTTCTACTATTATTATATTGTTATTAATATCACTTTGATACCTTTGGATCAAGTTGTGAATTTATTCACACCAAACCTTGTGAAATTATTCACACAACGGTGGAGTGATCATTTTATTTTTGTTGTTTTCTTTACTTCTCCATTTCTTCCCTCATGAGTCTACTTTCCGCTTCCATTGAAACCATGGGATCAATGGAGGGATAAATCAATTATGGGTTGATCCAAGGGAGTAGAAAGGGGCTGTATTGGATGTTATTTATTACCTCATTAATGTATAATCACTTCTTTAATTGAGATTTTTATTTGATGATTTTTAAACTCCATCGTCCTTGTTGAATTTAAGGCCACACACTTCAAGTGCTAATACAAACCTTTACCTTGAAGTGCTCAAAACTATGATCCTTCAAGTGTATAGGTGATTAGTATTAAAGGGTTTAGGAATTAAACCAGTAAGTTATGATGTTGTTTTATCTCCTTAAATGAACCCATCTCAAATATAAGAAATTGAAATCATTAAAAAGGAAATACTTCCAATCCACCCTGAGCGATAACCTAGGATCAACTCATTATTTTAAATTGAATTCACTTAAGTCTCTTAGAGTTCCTTTAAACCCATATAAAATCAACCCAAGTTTTCCACTTCATAACCAAAAATAGTCCATAAAATGTACGTGTCTATAGGTTTCTTCTTAGGTCTCTGAGGATTCGACAACCCAAGCTAGACTACAAGGACCATCCCACCTTCTTATTTTGGGTAAATTTGAGCGAGAATCAAGAGTTTACCAGGCATAATAAAAGCATGGAGATCCTCATACCGACAACTTCTGGTCGCTTCAAAAATCTATCCTTTAATTTTTCATTTTTTGAATACAGAACTCCCTATAAGCCACTGAAAAAATTAAATGTAAGAATGTAGTAACCATTAACTTTATACATGTTTGCAACATGAAAACTAAAAAAATATGATCATAATTGTATGAAAAAATAAGTACAATCTTACTATAAAGGTTCTCAGCATGAACGAACATCTTTCCACGTTGGCAATGTTAGCCATACTCTGAAGTTGACATCTTTCTTGAATGATCATCATATATGCATCTATGACTTGTTTTGAAAAATTGAACTTAATAAAAGAGAAAGCAACACTGGTTAAAGAAACTAATCCAAAACATACCATATTATAAGTTCACCTCTTCTTTAACAAATCAATAATGTTTTTTCACATTGATTTGTTGTGATTTGTCACTAAATTTAAATACCACACTACTGTTGTCATGCAAGGTCATTTTTAATTTCAGTACAATGTAGAATATATAAAAGGAAATTACAACACAAATTCAATAGAATTACCTATCCCCATCAGCACAACCAACATATGCATCAGTCTTCTATCATTTGTTGTCACTATATTATGTTGCATCACCCATTTAGGAATTAATTGGGATAGCTTGCCAAATATTACCGGACTCTTCATTGCAATCAGCTGTGGATATATATAGAGAGAGACTGACAATTTGGTTTCCTCATCCTACTCTTAAAACCTCTAATCAAAGACGTTTGTATATTAGAGGCAGAAGAGACTACAATGGACTGGTCAACACATTTTGGGCCTTCATTTCCCAATTATTCATTTATATATTCTTCCTTACTTTCCTCCAAAATAATTTATTCCATTCTCTCAGCATCATAAATATCCTTTGTGCTACCCTCATTTATAGTATCTGAATTTTTAAGATTTTCCATTTCAATATCTTCACTCTGAATATCCTCTAAAATAGTTTATTTCTCCTCATCGGAAACCATTTTAATCTCTTCCTTCACCTTCAACATTTCTTTCAAAAGCAGAATCTGTTTATTCTGTAGCTTTACTTGGGACTCCAGTCTCTTGACACACTTATGAAGTTTCATATTCTCCATGTAGTAGCCTAAAGACTCCTCCTTTGAAACAACTGTCATGTTTCTCCTTATACTAAAAGAAACCTTTTTTTTCATGAACTACCTATGAACCAGGTACTGTAACATCAGAAGGCCTTGACTGCAGGCTGGGGCTATGCCTAGACTTGGTTGGAGTCTAGATTTCATAGTACAAACATAATTATATATGTTATAAAGTATTATAAAAATAAAGGACTATTTAGTAACATATTATACTAATAGTACCTTGGTAGATTCTTGTACAATGATGCCAACGTCTTGCAAAATCCACCGAAAAAAATAAAGGAGCACCCTCGCTTTTGGGTGAAATATTCTTGGACTTTTCAACATACCAATACTGTAATATTTAATATTGTTAGGAAATACTAAACCAACATGGAAAAATTAATCAGATAAATAAAGTTGAAGACCTTATCAATAAGCTGACAATAGAGCCAACAACTTTTAATGGGCAAGTGTGATTTTTTATCATTGATGTGAGAATCTTGTCATGAACACCAACATCCCAAAAAAAACTATTCACTTTCTAGATATCATAAAAAAAACAAAATTCCAACCAACATATGAACCAGATGTGGGAAAAAATAATTTCACGCATGAAAAAAATAAAATAAAACATGCAACATCGGAGAAATATTTCTCTTCCCTTCTTCAATAGTGTCAAGAATAGATCTTCGCAAAACACCCTGTGTTAATAGTCGACCCACATGCGCAAACCTCCTCCTCAAAAGGGCTGAGTTATTTGGCCGTAATGTGTATGGAGTTGATAAATGAAAATCACCATCATCAATGCCAAATATATCATAGATGTCATCAACTATTAATTACATAATCCTACCACCTATATCAAACCTTTTTAATTGAACATTGTACCTCTTTAGTACTAATAAAATAGAACCATCTATTTTTTTTACAATCATCAAAGGGCACTCTATTATCAATAAAGTCTTTAATCAATTTCCAAAATTAAATCTTTTGAAGAAATTTAATGTGATTCTCAGCCATCTTAGTCCTAATCTCATGAAATTTTTTCCACAACCCATTTATTGAAGACCTATAGTGGGTGATAGATGATATAGATGCTTCTTCTACCATAAATAAACTACTATTCCAAAAAATAGCTTCTTTAATGTCAATATTAACATAAGGAAAAGAAGTGAAGACGTTAGAAAAAAAAGGTGTGAAATTTCAAATCATTCTAAAAATGGATCTATAGTTCAAAATTAGAAATAAATTCCACAGGGAATTTCTAGTAGGAAATTTCAGTAGGGATTTCTTGGGGGAATTTACAAGGGGAATTTCTAGGAGGAATTTCTAGTGGGAATTTCCAGTGGAAATTTCAACTGGGAATTTGCAATAAAAAATTCCAGTAGAAATACCCATGCCAATAGTAAGAAAAGATGGTGTACAATTTCAACTCATTCTAATTATGGTTTGTATTTGGAAATTATAAATGAATTCCATAGGAAATTTTCAGTGGGAATTTTCACTGGGGATTTCCTATGGGAATTTCAACTGGCAATTTCTGGTGGAAATTTCAACTGTGAATTTCCAGTAACAAATTCCAGTGTAAATATTGATGCCAATAGTAAGATAAGACGGTGTACAATTTCAAATCATTCTAATTATGGTTTGTAGTTGGAAATTAAAAATGAAATCAATAGGGAATTTTGAGTGGGATTTTGTGGTGTGAATTTTTAGAAGGAATTTGTGGTGTGAATTTCCTTTGGGAATTTTCAGTGGGAATTTCTAGTGGGAATTTGTGATGTGAATTTCTAGTGGTAATTTTCAGTGAAAAATTATAGTGGAAATACCCATGCCAACAGTAGGAAATTATGGTGTACATTTTTAACTCATTCTAACAATGGTTCTACAGATTCCATAGGGAATTTACATTGGTAATTTTCACTAGGAATTTGCACTAGGAATTTCTAATGGGAATTTCCATAGGGAATTTCCAGTGCAGATCTCTTGTGGGAATTTCAATTGAGAATTTCCAATAAAAAATTCCAGTGGAAATATTGATGCCAACATTAGGGCAAGACGATGTACAATTTCTACTCATTCTAATTATGGTTCTATAGTTGGAAATTATAAATGAATTCCACAGGGAATTTCCACTAGGAATTTCCAGTGACAATTTCTACAAGGAATTTCCACTGTGAAATTACAGAAGAAATATCACAACCCATCAGTATGAAAATATGATCTAATTATAATTTTTTTTAGTTATAAATTATAAATCAATTCCACATTTAATTTACACTGCGTTTCAGAATTCCTAGTTCTAGTTGGAATGGTAATGTTCATTGGGAATTTCCAGTGGAAAAATCCTAGAGGAAATTTCTAGTGGGAATTCAATGCCAAATGTGCATTGGAAATTCTCGATTCAAAACTAAAAGTGATTGAAAAAATAATTATTCAGAAGTTATAAATTGTAAATGAATTTCAATGCGACTTCCTAGTTGGGAAAACAATGTGACACTTGAAATTCCAAGTCATAATTGCCAATGAAAATCCCCATGAAAACAGAGGCAATTCACAGAGTAAAATTTCAAATAAATTACAAAAATTGTTTCACAGTTGTAAATTATGAATGAATTACCACTGGAAATTACCACTGGGATAACTAGGAATTACCAGTGGGAATTACCACTGGGAATTTTCAATGGGAATTTCCACTGGGAATTTCATATGGGAATTTCCACTGGGAATTTCCGATGAGAATTTCCATCAGGAATTTCTGATGGGAATTTCCATTAAGAATTCAGCACCGAATGAGCACTGGAAATAGTCATAAAAAAATCAGTGAATACAATGGAATTACCACTTGTAATTTCCAATAGGAATTTCCAATAGTAATCTCCAATGGGAATTTTCACTGGAAATTTCCATTGAGAATTCAGCACCGAATGAGCACTGGAAATTGTCGTTGAAAAAAATCAGTGAATACAAATTCCTAGTTACCAATAAGAAATATACATTGGGAATCCACAATGGAGAATGATAGAGGAATTTTCAAAAAGTATTCAACCAAAAATTGTAACTACAAATTGCCATATGAAATTTAAAATTTGAATCAATTTGTAATTAGAAATAAATTCAGTTGATGAAATATAAATTTCCAGAGAAAAATGGAATGAAAATTTTCAATACAAATACCAACTTCAAATTGCAATTGAAAATTCCCACGGGATACTCCCGGAGGAAACTACACACAAGTAGTAAAAACATTAAGGAAAATAACCAACTGTACAAATTTAAACTACAAAGTTACTATGAAAATGTAAAACAAACATTAACAGTTTGTGTAATACTCCTAAATCACAAGAATACCTAAAAAATGTATCAATGCAACCAAAATATTTATAAAAAAAACCACAAACAACTGTATCCCAGTGACTCACACAAAGAACAAAGAAGAATATAAATAGAAATGACATAAACCACCTGATATATTTTGTCGTTGTTGGTTGAAAATGCAGAAAGGATCACCAAAAAATTCACCAATGCCTTCAACAAATGGATGTTTGATGGATTTGAAGAGGGGTCGACCAAGGGTTTCACTACCAGGTTTTCCAATCATTTCACCATCAAGTTACGACAAGATGCACCAAAACGATGTTGAACGAATCGACCAACAACTTCTCCAAGGGATTCATCTTAGGTTTCCTCACTGAGGGTCTCTCCTCGGTGTGATGGATTTCAACAAGGGTTTTGCCAAACCACGAGTGTAGGGTTTCATCAAGGTGTGATAGTTTTCACTGTAACGACCCAAAATTTTGAATAAATCTTGTTTCCTAATTTTGTGTGTTATTTTATTTTTATACTCAACAAAACTGTATAACTTGATAAAATGAGTATAATTAAAATGAGACTGTTGGGTTTTGACTGTTATATGACCATTGGTAAATATGACCACTGGAAACTAAACATTTTGATACTTGTCTCTAAATATAATTGATCTAGGTTAATTAATATAGAAAGAAGATTCGATGGTCTCACCCAGTAGTCTTGGACCGATCGAAGCCCATCTAACAGAACTTGGGAAGGAGGTAGCACCACTGGGCTTTTCTCTGGACCAAACCCAAGCCGAACCTCATCGTGTGAAGCTAGAATGGAATCGCCTTCGCGAGAAGTTCAAACTGATAGAAATTACTACTCGTGCAATGTTGGCTGAGCCGCCCTCAGATTCTCTCACCTTAGCACACCTTACACTTAGGTCCTATGCTGGTGTGATAAGGGGCTATGTAAGGAGACCGTAACTGCCTTGTGTAATCCTTTGTTTTAAATAAAAATTTTAATTCCTTCTTATGATGAAGTTTATGAATTTTCAAATGTTCGGATAAATATAGTATGCATATTTTTGGTGAATCTTAGAGAAAGGATATTTTAAAAAATGTTTATGTAAACCTTAAATAATTAAAAATGTGTAATGATTTTCAAAAAATGGTCTTCTACAATTATGTTCAGTACGAAATTTAGAGTCTAATAATATCAACTTAATTTTTGATAAATAGTAAATTATGAATAGTGATTTTATGCTTAGGATTAGTAATGTGACCAAATGGATTAGTAATCTCACTTAAAGAAAGTATTAATATAATCTAGGCACCTTGATTAAGTAATGTGATTCAATAAAATGGTTAAATAACGGTTTCATAAATTATTAGTCAAGTATTAGTTTTTTCAGGTGAATAGTGTTTTTAATTAAAAATTAAATTAAAAATATTTAGAAAAATATTTTTATAAAATGGATTTCGTTTTTGAACTCAGAGCATCGATATTATGTTAAGGTAATTCTTGGGGATTTTTCTGAAAAAAATGAATTTTTGGTGAATAGTTTATTTATTTAAAAATTAAATTAAAAATATTTAGAAAATTATTTTTATAAAATGGAGTTCATTTTTTAAATCAGAGCATTGATATTTGGTTAAGGTAAAATTTTGGGATTTTTCTGAGAAAGTTGAATTTTCAGTGAATAGTAAAAATACAGTTTTAGGGTTTCGGTATGTTTAATGACATCATAACTGTGTCATGATGATTTCATGAGATATTTTAAGGGTTTTCTGACCAAAGGTGATGAATTATTGTATGGGGGGGGGGCATGTGGCCTAACTCCATGGGAAATACCATGGGAGAGCCCATGGTTTTGAGAAAGCCACTTGTGAGGTGTCCCTTGGCCATTAATGCCTTGTCCCCTCACTTTCCCTATAAATACCAAGCCATAATCTCATCCATTCGACTCCGAACTCTCCACCAACGAAGCTCTGGTCTCATTACCTCCCAAGGAGTCCTCCCAAGGTTCCCCCAAGCCCTCAAGGTCCCAACCTTTGAGTTTTAAGAGTTACGTTTTAAGGTAAGGGATCTGACGTCTCTCTTTCTTTTCAAGTAATATCTTTTATGTCATTTCTTTTATGCTACATGTTCTTATGTTGGAGGATGTTCTTCTATATTCATCTTACTGACCTTTTCATGTTCATATGATGAGATACCCCCTCTTTCTCTCATCAATTCATTTTAAGAAAGTTTAAGTGGCGCCGTTAGACTGCCGAATTTTAAGGGATTCTTTCACCTTTCTCATTTTTTTAAAGTTCTACTTTCATGTCAAGTCTTTCAAGTTACTTTTTATTATGTTGGGGTATGATCTCTATATATATCATACTTATATTTTATGTTCATATGATGAGAGACCTTATTTGATCTCGTCAATTCATTTTTTTTGAAGTTTAAGTGACGCCGTTAGGCTGCCGATTTTTCATAAGAGAAATCTTATTTTTGTCTTCCTTCCATGTTTTTCATTTCATATGGTATATCTTTCAAATTTCATTACCATGTTCTTATACCCTTTATATTCTGTCCCTATACTATTTTATGGATCATTTATGAGTGTGTGACCTATGTCCCCTCTCTTTTCAATGTTTTCTAAAACCCCGAAACATAGCCGTTATGCTGCAGAATTTCCGTCTCAAAATATCTCTCTCTTTTTCTAAAGTTCTTTTATTTTATTAAGTGAATACTCAAATCTCTCTATTATATAGGGGTATTCACATATATACCAAAATTTTCTATTTTAAATTCTGGGATTTACATATATGAGACCCGCTTTCCCTTTCCGTGGGTTTAAAGTGACATAAAGATCATGTCTTTAAAGCAGTTTTTAAAACGTTATGATTATGAAATGAAACCCATTTCTTTTATGCTATATGGGTTGTTTATGAAATTATTTATGATGATATATGTGGATCACATTATGATAAAGACATATTTAAGGGTGCACCCTGATAGCGCTCCAACGCATTGGGTAAAGACTTAATCTCTAGAGATGACCATTTATACTGATACCTTGGTGAATAACTTTGGTAATTTTTATTAACACCTTGGGGATGGACCTTGATGAAATGGAAATTATTGTCTTTGTAAAATGTTGTATCTACATCTTAAAGTTATGAAAAACATTATTTTTATTATGATATGCCTCATGATTTCTTTCTCATGCCTTAAAGTTCTTTTCATGACCTTATTGAAGTATCTCAAGTTCACATGTAAAATGTTTCTCTTGTTTCCCTTACTAGGCCTTCTACTCACCCTTTCTTTTGATGTATGTCCCCAGGTTATGAGATGCAGTAATGAACCTAGAATTAACTTAAGGATAATCCTTTCAAGTGTTTAAGAAGAATGTTTTATGTTGTTTTCATGTATTATGTTCCTTGTTTCCAAGACACTAAACCTTAAAGATCCTCAGTTTTGTGTAATGTAATGAAAGTTATGTTATAAAAAGGTGGGATGCCACAGTTGGTATCAAAGGATGGTTTAGTTATTTGTGGAAATTAGGATATGAAAACTCTAAGAAGAACCCTATAGAAAAGTTTAAATATAGGAAATCTTCCTGGTATTTTGGTGAGTATTGAGTAAGGGGTTTCCAAGAAAATACATCCCTGTCTGGATACGGGCAGGTAGAGGTGGCTCTGGCATTGATGTACATAGGGGTAAAACCCAAAAACACCGCTTTGAGCTAGACTCGAACGGGAACTGGTACACGATAACGGGCCTTGCTGCACTCTTGGTTACGACACTCCTGAGGGATATGCTTTGGTAAATTCATAAGCTTAGTATGAACCATTATTAAATGAACAAAGATAAAATAAAATAAAGATTCACATAAGAATATATGATCATGGATAACCTAGTTTGGAACCTAGGGGATCACAAGTTAGGGTATACTTTTATTCTATAAGTTATCCTTCTATGCTTTAATTTCCTTTTCATGATTATTGACTAAGTATTTAAGCCCCTAATTGTACTTTCTTTTCTTAGTTAATGACGGGAAATGGAAGAACATGTCCCAACAACCAATGTAATAAGAAATGTGACGATTGCCATATTAATATGACAGAGATGATTAGGGTATTAAATGATGATTATTATTTTGGAAGACATTCACTATTTTGGGAACCCTATTTGATCAAGGTAAATAGATTACTACGATATTTTCTTTGAGGAGTAAAGGTTGACTTATATTTTGAAGAATTGATGAATTTAAGGTGAAATTATAGTAATTTAGGTTACTTATGGAAATGATTAAACTTTCTTGGGAAAAATATGTTTAGGTTAGCTACTTGTGTTATAAGATGTTAGGAGTGGTTGATGTTGTTTGGAGATGAACGATGAAGTTTATTTTGGAAGACTATGTAATAAAATCCTTCTTGTATTTGGGTTTCAATCTTAGTTTGGTTTATTTTGGGGATTTTTAAGGACATTTATTTATGGAATGGTCTATGATGAACTTTGGGTACTACCGTGGAATTTTGAAGATTTAAATAAGTTTCCCTTCCTATGGGATTCTTTCTTTTTGAAGAGTTGTTTTATCTTACCCTTTCTATTTTTTGGATAATAGAAGAAATAGATAGTTAATCTTTGGTGGATTATGTGATTCTCTAGAAGATGATTCTTGTGTTTTGATGAGACCAAATGTTTTGAATGCTCATCGTTTGGAGAAAAGATTAGTTTTGGTAGAAACTTATTAAAGGATGAAACTCTACTTGAAGGTAGGTATATTTCCCCGTGTTTTATTCTATGTAGTAAATGAATTCCTAAAAACTATGAAAAGGAACGTAAAACAAAAATGTTGTCTGTTAACGTTTCCTATCGGGAAATCAAATACCGTTTAACCCATCATAAGTTTGTGATTTTCTTGTTGTTAACTTTCTCCTAATCATGTTTTATATCACTCTCCCTCAGAACGTGACCCTTTATTTTCTCTTCCATGTCCATGTTTTCTTACATGGAATCCTAGTATGGGTTAACTCGGGTGACCTTTTTTACTTCCCTTTCTTTCTTTTAAAGTAATAGTGTTACTAACTCTTTTTACGATGTGGGACTTTCAATGAAATTTCAAAACCCAATTTTAAAAATTGCGAGGACGTAATTTCTTAAGGGGGGGAGATTTTAACGACCCGAAATTTTGAATAAATCTTGTTTCTTAATTTTGTGTGTTATTTTGTTTTTATACTCAACAAAACTGTTTAATTTGATAACATGAGTATAATTAAAATGAGACTGTTGGGTTTTTACTGTTATATGACCATTGGTCAATATGACCACTAGAAACTAAACATTTTGATATTTGTCTCTAAATACAAGTGATCTTGGTTAATTAATATAGAAAGAAGATTCGATGGCCTCACCCAGTAGTCTTGGACCGATTGAAGCCCATCTAACAGAACTTGGGAAGGAGGTAGCACCACTGGGCTTTGCTCTGGACCAAACCCAAGCCGAACTTCATCGTGTGAAGCTAGAACGGAATCGCCTTCGCGAGAAGTTAAAACTGATAGAAATTACTACTCGTGCAATGTTGGCTGAGCCGCCCTCAGGTTCTCTCACCTTAGCACACCTTACACTTAGGTCCTATGCTGGTGTGATAAGGGGCTATGTAAGGAGACTGTAACTACCTTGTGTAATCCTTTGTTTTAAATAAAAATTTGAATTTCTTCTTATGATGAAGTTTATGAATTTTCAAATGTCCAGATAAATATAGTATGCATATTTTTGGTGAATCTTAGAGAAAGGATATTTTAAAAAATGTTTATGTAAACCTTAAATAATTAAAAATGTGTAATGATTTTCAAAAAATGGTCTGCTACAATTATGTTCAGTATGAAATTTAGAGTCTAATAAGATCAACTTAATTTTTGATGAATAGTAAATTATGAATAGTGATTTTATGCTTAGGATTAGTCATGTGACCAAATGGATTAGTAATCTCACTTAAAGAAAGTATTAATATAATCTAGGCACCTTGATTAAGTAATGTGATTCAATAAAATGGTTAAATAACGGTTTCATAAATTATTAGTCAAGTATTAGTTTTTTTGGATGAATAGTGTTTTTTAATTAAAAATTAAATTAAAAATATTTAGAAAATTATTTTTATAAAATGGATTTCATTTTTGAACTCAGAGCATCGATATTATGTTAAGGTAATTCTTGGGGATTTTTCTGAAAAAAATGAATTTTCGGTGAATAGTGTATTTATTTAAAAATTAAATTAAAAATATTTAGAAAATTATTTTTATAAAATGGAGTTAATTTTTGAAATCAGAGGTTTTATATTTGGTTAAGGTGAAATTTTGGGATTTTTCTGAGAAAGTTGAATTTTCAGTGAATAAGAAAAATACAGTTTTAGGGTTTCGGTATGTTTAATGACATCATAACTGTGTCATGATGATGTCATGAGATATTTTAAGGGTTTTCCGACCAAAGGTGATGAATTATTGTATGGGGGGGCCCCATGTGGCCTAAATCCATGGGAAATACCATGTGAGAGCCCATGGTTTTGAGAAAGCCACTTGTGAGGTGTCCCTTGGCCATTAATGCCTTGTCCCCTCACTTTCCCTATAAATACCAAGACATCCTCTCATCCATTCGACTCCCAACTCTCCCCCAACGAATCTATAGTCTCATTACCTCCCAAGGAGTCCTCCCAAGGTTCCTCCAATCCCTCAAGGTCCCAACCTTTGAGTTTTAAGAGTTACGTTTTAAGGTAAGGGATCCGACGTCTCTCTTTCTTTTCAAGTAATCTCTTTTATGTCATTTCTTTTATGCTCCATGTTCTTATGTTGGATGATGTTCTTATATATTCATCTTAATTAAATTTTCAGGTTCATATGATGAGAGACCCCATCTTTCTCTCATCAATTCATTTTAAGAAAGTTTAAGTGGCGCCGTTAGGCTGCCGAATTTTATGGTATTCTTTCACCTTTCTCATTTTTTTAAAGTTCTACTTTCATATCAAGTCTTTCAAGTTCCTTTTTATTATGTTGGGGTATTATATATATATATATCATACTGATATTTTATGTTCATATGATGAGGGACCCTATTTGATCTCGTCAATTCATTTTTGTTGAAGTTTAAGCGACACCGTTAGGCTGCCGAATTTTCATAAGAGAAATCTTATTTTTGTCTTCCTTCCATGTTTTTCATTTCATATGGTATATCTTTAAAATTTCATTAAAATGTTCTTATACCCTTTATATTCTGTCCCTCTACTATTTTATGGATCATTTATGAGTGGGTGACCCATGTCCCCTCTCTTTTCAATGTTTTCTAAAACCCCGAAACATAGCCGTTATGCTGCAGAATTTCCGTCTCAAAATATCTCTATCTTTTTCTAAAGTTCTTTTATTTTATTAAGTGAATACTCAAAGATATATATTCTATAGTTTTATTTACATATATACCAAAATGTTCTATTTCAAATTCTGGGATTTACATACATGAGACCCACTTTCCCTTTCCGTGGGTTTAAAGTGACATAAAGATCATGTCTTTAAAGGAATTTTTAAAATGTTATGATTATGAAATGAAACCCATTTCTTTTATGCTATATGGTTTGTTTATGAAATGATTTATGATGATATATGTGTCTCACATGATGATAAAGAAAAATTTAAGGGTGCGCCCTGATAGCGCTCCAATGCATTGGGTAAAGACTTAATCTCTAGAGATGACCATTTAGATTGATACCTTGGTGAATAACCTTGGTAATTTTTATTGACACCTTGGGGATGGACCTTGGTGAAACGGAAATGATTTTCTTTGTAAAATGTTGTAGCCACATATTAAAGTTATGAAAAACGTTATTTTTATTATGATATGCCTCATGATTTCTTTCTCATGCCTTAAAGTTCTTTTCATGACCTTATTGAAGTATCTCAAGTTCACATGTAAAATGTTTCTCTTGTTTCCCTTACTGGGCCTTCTGCTCACCCTTTATTTTGATGTATGTACCCAGGTTATGAGATGCAGTAATGAATGTAGGATGAACTTAAGGATAATCCTTTCAAGTGTTTAAGAAGATTTTTTTATGTTGTTTTCATGTATTATGTTCCTTATTTCCAAGACACTAAACCTTAAAGATCCTCAGTTTTGTATAATGTAATGAAAGTTATGTTATAAAAAGGCGGGATGCCACATTCACTGAGGGTTTTTCCGAGCCACCGAGGGATACGATCGATGAATTTTTTCAACTCTGATTTCAAACTCGATGAAAAATCAAACTAATCGAACAATCATCCCATGTATTAACCATGTGGTATCCATCCAATGGACAACTTGAGGGTCAGGTTGAGATCCCAGCCTGAGATGATAATTTTTTCACGTCGGTCGCTGGGACACATGTATGATACATTATAAATACTCAATGTATTTAAAAATTATGTACTAGTCTTGGTAAAAATATCAAGGTACATTAATCTAATGAGGGTAGGGAATACTAAAATAAAGCATTTAATAATTATCCATGGGTGTGTGGTATTATATAATAATTGAATCCACTTGGAAAATTAAAAAATATGTGTTTCAAATATGAGGAATAAAACATTATTAGAGATGATTTAATCTATGATAATTCATACCTAAATTTTATTTCATTTTTGTATATTCTTTGAAATTAATTTTATCTTACTAAACCTTATTTTATTTGATTTTATTCAAAATATTCTTACAAGACCTAACCACACCAAGGTATATCCTAAACTACTAGAGATATAAGTGGTGTTACCACAAGATCATGTATAATAAGATAGTTATTAGATACTATTTCTAAACAGAAATCATAATACACATGAGATTATTTTTACAAAAAATAACATAAAAAAAGTGATAACCCAAACTAAAAACTTATCTAAATTCATTTATTAAATAGATTTATATCTGTATCATATGATGTTGGAATAGTCAATGTGGAATCTGTCCCACTTAAAGGAGATCACGAAATTGAACAATAATTTGGTAGCACGGTGAGTGACAAATTTATCGATAAGGAAGGTGATATAGATGTTGTAGCAGTGAAACCATCATACACTAATCCTAGAACTAAAGTTAACATGCAAGATAGAGAAAAGGATCAACTGTTTACCTTTTATGAAGATGATGTTATCCCATTATCACCCACTGAAGTTGAGGTAGATAAATTATATCATTCTAGAAATTGCAAAGGGAAGAATCATTTAGTTGACTCTGAGGGATTCACATTTTACCAATCAAAGAAATCAAGACCTTAAAAAAATTATTTAGGGATGCAACACTCCATGATTATCAGATCCATCAGTAAGTAACATTATTCTAAGACCCCCAATTATGAAAATCCACACCAATGGGTGTCTATAGTACTGTTATATTCCAGAAGAAATATTTATGCCCCAGTTTATTTTCAAGGTAATGTAGTAGAGAAATCATCATGTTATATTTCTAAAAGGTTTGAAAAGAAATATTTAAACAAGTTGTTGTATTGTATCTATATGAAAAGATGACTTTTCCCTAAAGGTATCAACATAAAATGGATCATATTTGAAAAAGATTTATGGAGTTAAAGTAAATTTATATAATATTTTGAAGACCTCATGAATGCTAAAAATATCATTCAGGAATTGCTCGTAGACCCTAAAATAAATCATATTTCATCTGATTGTAAGATTAATGGGACTTAATATCTTTTGTTCCATTTCTTTAGTTGGCCTCATTTGTACTCAAGTATTCATTTTCCACATTTGAGGTTTTTATACTCTTTTCTTTTTGTAAAAAAATTACATTAAAATCCGACATATTAACACATCATTATAAACCAATACAAGTGTTAATATAAAAACATCAAAGAATATGAGTTCAAGTTATAGATATGAAATTGGATAGATTAATCCTTCAATATAGAGTGTTGTTAATATAATTAAAATGATACTTATGAACCAAACCCCCCAACACTACACCTATTATCATATATGTAAAAAAATATTATACATAGCCATAATCATTTCAACACTTGATTCCTCACGCATAAAAAAGAATAAAAATATAAAATATTAAACCCTATAGATTGGATATCTTCTCCATGTTCACACCCATACATGAAAAATAATGTGTGTTTGATAAAAATAGTCATTTTTCACCACATAGCTCAATATAACCCACAATCAATATAATTCCATGAAATCGATAAGGAATATTAGGATTTTATATCATAAGTTCCTAAATATCACCCCAACAACACTCCTTAAATAATAATTTTTGGAATTCATTAATGAATGAAAATATATAAGTCCCAATGACCACACACATGGTAAAAAACAGGTTTTCCATTATAAAAATATAATCAAACACAATTATATTAAAATAAAAATGTGTTTAAATCATTTTGATCACATATTCCATAACCATTAGTATATATTTACCAGTACACAAGCATGTAAATAATTACACAACATTAAGTGGTGTGGATAATTAACAGATCACACATTTAATACTTTTTATATTTAAGAGTATCTTATAACCATAATTATGTCAAATATAGCTTTTAACTAACTTAACTCATGGAAATTTGGACTTTACATATTGGTATTAGGGTTGTTCTATATAATTACTTCTTATTATGTTCCTATTTAACGATCTTATTAAAATAAAAAAAATCATGCACATTTACTCATATCACCCATCCTTGGGTAAAATCCCCCTTTGGTATAACGATTCAATTCATTATAAAAAGTGTTAATGTCATTTTTGTTTCAACATGGTATTATATAGGCCTTAATTTTACTCTAATAATATTTAATTATGTTGATGTTAATATTCCCCACTCTTCATACACATTACCCATTATAAATAAGTCTCATGAAAATAATGATTTTTTGAGGCTCTACTTTTGGTATCATAAAATTATAGGGAGTCTTATGAATATATATTAGATAAATAAATCATTTATAGACATACTTATATTTATAATGAATTTTTTAAAAATCTCCTTTTAAGGATCATAGATAACTCCCTTATGAAAAATCATTTAGAAAAATATCACTTTTGAATATCTAAATCATACAAATGATAGTTCTATGATGATTTAATCATTAATAATATCTCCATAAAATTTATTACTTTACAAATCCTTGAAAAAAACCATACACCCCCACAAACTTTTAATTCATTAGAGGAGAGCAGTGTGGTACTCTCACACACAAGGGTTGTTCTCGAGGCATGTTTTGGTGTACCTTCACTATGCACTAGTATATTCAATATCCAACACGTTTTCCCTCAACATATATAGTTCATGATTTCAATGAAACAGTTTATATCAATGTGTAATATTGTAGCCCCCTTAATTAAAAATAAAGTGTCTAGGATCTCTTTACCACCCATGGTATAAAAGACCAGATCATGTGATACAAAAAAACTAAATTGCAGTCAGATTTTATAATCAACGAGTAATGTGTGGGATTTATAAATTTTGAATCAATGTATAATATTTTTTAGAATATTTTTTTGGTAGTTATAGCTATTCTATATCACCTCAGATATAGAGTGACCAAAGATTGTTCACTTTACTAATTGAAAGGTTAACTCTCATCATATATGGTAGTCAACAAGCAACCAATTTCCATTTTTTAACATCTCTATATATATAAGAATCCTTTGATTCTCTTGTAAGGAATATACTACTGGATATACACTAAAAGGGATGAATAATATTTTATGATTCATCCATATCATAAAGCCATGGTATAAATATAATTCATATTATAGGCTATAATATAGCTATATCATTAAAGGTATATAATTCCTATATCTTATTATATGATTCGATTAGAGATATGTGACATTGGGTGCATGGTTTCCACCATATATTCTAAATAGTTTACCTTAAGTTATAAATCATAGATATAGTTCATTTAAAGCATGGAAGAACATATTATAATAATTTAAATATTCAAATATTATAATATCTCAATAGGTACATGTTATAGGAAATGCATATCAGTTACCAAGAATCAAAAGTTGATACTCTGCCTACTTCATTAAATGAAGTATATATAAATGATTAAATAATCATTTTGGGAATGTGTGGTGATTACTTAGGCTAATATGAAGATCTCTTATTCATTGTTCTTTGTTTTTATTCATGTATAATGTGTTAGCACACCTTTGGAGGCTGGTGGATCCTCTTGTAGTGTACTAGGATTCTAGTGGATAACGTACTACCTGTGGAGGAAAGAGTCTTCCATTTATCATTAAGTGATATCCCTCAAACACACTCTATTGATATCCTTTGATATTGAGCACACTAGAAATGAGGTGAACCTATTTATTTCATGTTCTTCATTTTCATGATGATTTGATGATGATATATCCAACTATTCATTTGGTTTCTTCCACTATTATGTCCATGAGATGTTCCTACAAAATCCATTAGTGGTATCAAAGCCACCTTCATCTTTGATTAAACATGTTTATATATTGGTTTCATGAATAACATGTTTATAATTATGTGATAAAGGATATATCATAAAATACTATATGATTTGGAAAAATTTTATACTTTAGATCACTCTGCTGATGTTTATAATATAGGATATGATAACATAAAATTTTATGTTTTCATTTGTCATAGGGTACAAAAATATGAATTATAACATATGATTCATCAAATATTAGTGTTTTACACTTCATAAAAATCTATGATAATAGTTATAATATGGTATGGAAAATATTACACGTTTCCACAAAACAGAGGTCCATGTCATAAAGTCAATATAACATATAGCATGAAAAATGACTTTCTAACCATGATAAAACCCATCATAGGCTGTGATTAAATCATAGATTGTGATGGGTAACTCCATTATCTATCATAAATTATGTAATGGGATAAAAAATGCAATTTTTTTTAATATTTTATGTAAAATAATTATAGTTTGTAAATTGTTTATAAAATATAAATGTTAGGAATTGTAAATGGAATGTTTTATGTATAAATAAATTTTAAAAAGTTTATTTCGATGTCTCATGTTTGGAAAATAAATAAAAATTTTATTTACTTATTTATTAATTTTAAATATCCATGTATATAAATTTTTTATATAATCAAAATATTTTTTATTCTTAAATTTATTTTATAAACTACTTCATATAAAGTTTTCATGCCATTCATTTCACAATAGTTATGGAAACATAATATTTTATTTTCATTTACATATATTTTTGTTTGTTATAGATTTATTAGGTTGAATGTAGAGGTTGAATTTAGTATATATAGATTAGGTGTTAGAGTTATAATGAGATTGAGGCCTCTCTTTAGTAATGAACCATGGGTAATGGGACTTTGGGTAAGACTTCACACTGTTTTGGAGTCTTATGCCTTCTCTATAAAAGTAGGGGTTAGTTATCTATTACTCCATGGTCAATCTTATGAGGTATGTTAATTTCATATAATTCTAGACATTTACCTAAAATGGTTTCATGTACATTTTGCATCAGATGCATTTGGATATGTATAAATATGTTTGAATTTTATTTTTAGATAAGTAACACAAACAATGGTTTGTGTAAAAAGCTACACATTAATATGGTTTGAACATAGTATGTTGCTAGATGTAATATATATTCCAAAACTAAATCATTAAAAGAATGCATATATATAGGAATAAAAGAAAAGATAATAATAATTTCATGTGATGAAATTATTATGGGATTAATATTAATATGATGTATATTAACATGGTGTGACTAAGAAGACCCCTTAAATACTATGTGTGAGATTCCCTCTAATTAGAAAACATGTCAAGGCCCCAATCATATAGACATGTAGGTGCTACTAAAGTAAGATCACATGGATTATCCTGTGTAAGGTATAGTAGAAATAGATAACTCTAAGAGTTAGGTAACCAAATCCAACTATGAGATTTCAGTGACATATAGCTAGGAAGATCTAAGAGTCATAATAACAGAGGTATGAAGTTGATATTATATCCATACAATGGATTTGGGAAAATAATTTTCTACTCAACTATCCAAGAATCATATGTGATATGATTGGCATTATGGACTACCTAAACAGCTAAGTGATGAGAGGAACACCAAAGTAGAGCCATTACTAGTTAAATATGGATTATTTCCCACCAAAGGTAATTATTTATGGGGTTATCATTTTAGTGGGACCACTTTAATTAAAATTAGATGAGGGAAAGATATAAAACATGATACTCACCATTATATATGCCTTTATTATAGATCATCACATGCATCATGATTATCATTTTGAGGTTCCATATAGGTATAACCTATAATATAATTATAAATTTGTATCTAAGTTTAAAAATAATTCCTAAAGAGAATCATTCTAAGAATTCGGATGTGAATGTTATAGAAAGAAATATTTTTAATTTTGAATCATGGTTATTGGATACTAGGTATGCATCACACATGTGCGATGGTAAACATAAACTTATAAATATGTGAGAATTTATGAAAGGTGAAATATATCTAAGTGTTATCAATGGGGAAAGTGTTTTTGAAGTGGAGTTCAACACTTATTATCTATGTATACCTAGTGTATTTGTTACGAAATTAGAAATTTTTTACTATATTCTAGAAAAAAATAGAAATTTGATTTCTATTTCTTGTTTTTCATTAATTACTAAGAACAATATTTATTCTATATACATAAATTATTTTTCTTATATAATTTGGAATATGGTGAATGATTTATATATTCTAAAAATGGATAATCTAATCTATAATATTATAATAATAAGTTCAAAGTTGATTTTAACAAAACACATCTTTTTCATTGTAACCTTGGACATAAAAATTCAAAATTCATTTAAATACTCCATGGAGATGGATTGTTGAATTTATTTAACTACAAATCATTTAAAACATGTGACTATTATTTATTTGTAAAAATTATTAAATCAACTTTTAGTGGAAAAGGTGTGAGGGCTAAAGGACCATTTGATCTGAGACATATTAATGTATGTAGACTAATGATTGCTTAAAATAATGGTTTATATAAGTGCTTTATAGTGACCTAGACTTAGCATACATGGATATTACATCATTTTAGATGAATATTTAGTATAATACAAAAATACATGCCTGGGAACCATAATAGTTTAGTGTCTTTGGAAACATGGAAACCAAAATCTTCTATCCTGGTGAAATATCTCCAACATCTACCATAAATATCTCCACCTTTAGTACTTAAAACCTTTCTTCATAACCTGGGGAAAGAAAACATAAAAGGGGTGAGATCATATGACCATTAAGGGTAAACAAGGTATAAATGTAAGTATAAACATGAAAATATGTGTATGAGAACATGATCGTAGCATTAGTAGATCATACCCTATATATCAAAGATAATAAACATGAGTTATGGGATAAATCTTGGAAGTTCATGAGACATGAATAATACATAAATAAACACCATGATCCATGAAATTTTAATAGAGGAATAATACATAGGATTTGTTTCATATATATAATAATAGATAATTTTATGTCAAGGATACTTAACAAGACCTTTATAACATGTTAGGCTTGGGCTACAACTTGTGTACCTAATGTGGGCTTGGGCTAACAACCCGTGTACCCTCTTACTTTTAGTATTGGGATACAAACCATGTGCCTTCTTATTTTCGGGCTTGGGCTACAACCCGTATACCCTATTTCTTTTAGTATTGGGCTACAACCCATGTACCTTATTGTTTTTAGGCTTGGTCTACAACCTGTATACCCTATTTCATTTAGTCTTGGGCTATAACCCATATACCTTCTTGTTTTTAGGCTTGGGATACAACCCATGTACCCTTTTTATTTTAGGATTGGGCTACGACCCATGTACCTTCTTGTTTTTGGGCTTAGGATACAACCCTTATAACCTCTTTATTTTAGGATTGGGATACAACACATGTACCTTCTTGTTTTAGGGCTTGGGATACAACCCGTGTACCCTCTGATCTCATATATAACTTATCATTACCCAATGTATTAGAGGTAGATATAGGTCCCACCCATCCCATAATGAAATCATACATAAATGTGCCACAAAATCATAAATAATCATATCATAACCCATGAAATTAAATGGGTATCATAAACATGTAAACATATCATAACATGCGGAAAAATAAATAGGTTTCATAATCATTTAATCAAAATCATAACCCGTTAAATAGAAATGAGTTTCATAAACATATAACCTGTGAAAGAGAAATGGGTTTCATAAAGACTATGACATTAATCATAATCCATTCATAGAAAGATTATGAATGGAACCTTTAGATCATTTCTTATAAGGATATGAGTAACATCAATGGATGTCATCTTATATAGAAAATAATTTTGAAATATCTTTCAAAAATGTTTCTTGAGGGAAATATCCTTTCTTCTTTGAAAGAGTATTTTTAATACATAAAACCATTTGAAAATAATTTTCTTAGAAAATAAATTTAAGACTTATAAATAATATTTGAAATCATTTTTAAATCCTTTTTCCTTGAAAATTTATAAAATAAGATTCAAAACATTTTAAAAACATTTTTCTTTGAAAACAATTTGAAAACTTATAAAGAAAGATTGAAAATGTTTTGAAAACCATTTCTTTGAAAATACTTTGAAAACTTATAAATAATGATTGAAAACATTTTGAAAATAGTTTTCCATGAAAAACACTTTAAAAAAATTTACTTAAAAATTATTCTTTTAAAAATGAAAAGGAAGCTTCAAAGAAATGAAGACGGGTAAATCTGTACATGCTTTATAAGGTAAAAAGAACATTCCTTTTGCATGATAAAAAGGTTAAAAAACAACTTGTTTAGAAAGTGAAAGTAAGATTACTTTTAAGATATTGGTAAAATAAAAAAGGGTAAAAATGTATTTTAAAGATTACATGATAATGGTACAATATTCTTGAAAACCCTTTTTTAGAAAACATGGTTTTGAAAGAACATAGATTTCTGACCGAAGAGAGGGTGAAGTTGGGATTTATTAAAAACACTTTCTTAACTATATTATGAAAGATTAAAAAAATGAAAAAATACATAAATATATCATTAATAACCAGAAGATAAGAAAATTCACGAGTGTTCTTGAGATATGGATCATAATATTTCATCAAAGGAATCATAAACATAAACAATCTTGAAAAGTGATGAGATTATTTCAATAAACTCTTACCACTTGGTAACTTTGAACCATACTACCCATTTAAGAAAATGAAATTACATGAAGCTTAAAATATCATGAAAATAATAAGATTCATGATATAAAATCTCAAAGTTAGTATATACACCTCAAGGAAAAATATAGGTGCATAATGTGGCATGCATCTCAAGGAAGACAATTTGTGATGAAATTACTTTACCGATTTGGTAACTTTTGAAAAATAAAACCCATGAGAGAATGATAATAAAATGGATATGTAAATAAAAATAAATTTAAGTTTATGAATCATATATTACATCCATGGGTATTATACACACCACAAAAAAGGAATGGGTGGTAAATAAAACATGTATCTCATGGAAATAAAAAGTGATATGTAATTACCTTACCTTGTGTCTTTACTCTCATCGTACTCGTTTAAAAATCCTATATAATAAATATAAATTTATTATAAATATTTTAAATAACTATATTATTATATGTAATACCATATATTTATTTATTATGACTTTATATTACCCACTTGTTAATGATTTCATATTAAGGTTATGCTTCGGGTAATATTCGCTTTGTTTTTCGCGTGTATTAATTTGTTATATCATTGGTCCTTATACTTATATCAAGATTTAAAGAATGCAAAAAATGATATAAATATAATATATATATTATATATTTATTATACTAATCTATAGAATATATAAGTATTAAATGTAATAAACCGTTCATGGAGACGGTAAGCCGTACATACGCATGAACGCTATTTCCATTTAATTATCATGTTGAAATAAAGTAAAAGATATATATGTATATATACTTATATATATCATTATTAAATTAGATTTATGGTATCATATATATCATATAAATTCACTAAAACCATTCTTAATACAATCCATGTAGTGTATGAATGAATCATATCGCTTTGAGGGGGTGGTAGTCCACACTTCCTTAAACGAAATTATCATATTAACACAAAATGGAAAGTAAAAAGATATGTATTATAAAAAGTAATAAAATAGATTAAATAAATAATAAATATATTATATTACATATATAAATAGAGTTTCCATCATAATTTCCACCATGAGAGGTGGTAAAGTCAAAAATGAATAATCATCATTTAGTGAGGTGGTAGTTCGCCGTACACATAAAAAATATGTTTGTTACCCATTAGATGGATGTGTGTGTAAGTGTAGATAAAAAACTTATAATAAAAATATCCTAGTATATTGAAGATAATTTTTATGTTATAAAATTATGTAATAAATATATTTGAGGGTGTGGATAAGCAAAATAAAAGAAAGGATATTGAGAGAAGACGTTACCTCTTAATCGGGTAACTTCTTTTGGTTTATGCCAAAAGGATTCTTTAGACTGATTTATGCCCAAGGATAGGCTTCTAGTATGAATTTAGGGTTATTTATAAGTGTATTTGTCTGATCTTGGAAGAAAATAATAGGTTTTAGAGGTGTGTATAAGCGGTAGAGGTGGTGGCCTTTTATAGGGAAGGAAAAAAGACTCACTTGGAATTTTTGAAAACAAGTTAGGTGTACACATGTTATTATATAAAAAAGTCATACCAAACCAATATAAATCAATAATGTAAAGTTTATGTTCAAAATATGTCAATAAAATGGGTTTTTTTACTAGTGTATAGGTCATTTTATACCCTAATATTAAGATTTCGTCTCTAATTAAGCTTAATTTGACCTTAATCATTGTGATTAATTTTGATCACTTTTAATAATCATTTTGGTCAAAAATAAACATGATAAAATTATAATCTAAATATTTTACTTATTAAAATGGCGTATTTACATTTTTCTAAATTCAATTCACAAAAGTGGAAAAATTAAGATTAATGCTAATCCCACAGACGAGACGAAATAACTGGTTTTTAATGTAGAAAAATGTTCAAACGTTTATTAAGTTTTTATATTCAAACGTTTATTAAGTTTTTATATTCAATTTCAAAGTAAAATTGATTATAATGACCTAAATGGTATTAATATATGTATTATTTATCTAATTTAACCTTAAAACAAATTTAAATTATAATTTAACATTAATATTTATTTAAATGAAAAGGTAGTTATTAACTAAAATGCAGTATTTTTCACTATTCACCAAAAAATAAAGTTTCTCATAAAAAACCCAAAAATTCACCATAAGATAATTTCATAATTCTAAATTAAAAAATGAAGTTTATTTTTCCAAAATCAATTTATATATGGGTCTAAACTTAATTTTATTGTTTTTCATAGAAGGACATGAAATGTAGTTTATTTGAGAAAATAGTATTTTTAAACATATGACGTATTTACCAAAAATTATATCTTTCATTATAAATATGTTTTATTTATATAAAAAAATTAAAAAAAATATTCAGAAAATATTTATTACCATTCATATTACTATGTTTAATGGTTAGGTTATAATTATCTCATTTAAATAATTATAACAGTAAAATGATGTTTCATAGAAACATCAGTGTTGTGTGTAACTTACACCAAGTCATGGTTGCATGTAACTTATTACAAGTCAATGTTATGTTTATCATATGATGATTTTGTGCCATGTAATGTATGCCAATTTGGTATCGTGTGAATGGAATGTTTGACTTAGTGATTCAATAATAACAAAACTATTTTCAAAGTTGCATGAAATGAAAAATATCAAAAAAAAATTAATTCAAAAAAAAAACATTTCAAAAAATCTTAGAGTGTTACATTCTACCCCCTTAAAATTAATTGTAATATTGAAATTATTATAGGTTATCAAAGGTTTAATACTTGAAATTTTATTTCATAGAAACTCACATCGTAAAAACGAATACTAAAACTTCCTTTACAAAAAGAAAGTTGGAAACATAGCAGTTGCCTAAAATAACATATAACTAGGTTTACATATAGGAGAACATAGGTTAGAAGTGAAAACATTGACATTGAGGAGAAATTAAACTATGAAGTTCTGATGGATATTGATAGAGAACATTTATTAGTAGAAGTGGGTGATCCCAAAACCATAAATCTGTGATGTTCTAAGGGACCATCTGATTCATCAGAAATAAATTTTCTAGGGTAAATATTTTTCAATATATTTTTCCTAGATTTAAGGATTTATTTTACTATCTATAAACATAATGAAATATACTTATTTGATTTCATTCCTTTTAATATATACAATATCACCCTTTGGTTATGTCTTGATCATTTCCCACTTCATCTCTTACTCTATGAAATGATTTCATTCCTAAAGAACTAACAGATCCTGAGATCCATGATGTGCCATCCCATTTGACATCGGTTATCATCAACACAAATTTGTTATAATAGGTTATCAAATATGCATAAATCCTTATGTGGTGAGATATAACTTTATTCTCACAAACTTCATATGATGTTTAACTTAAGACCTTCCATAAATAGTTAACCATGTAGCTCTTATAAAAGATAAAAATCCAAGACATTAGAAAGAAGATCATGAAATTATATTAACATTAATACCTCATATATCATAAGTTAGATATTGGTTTTCAAATTCCAAACATGTGAATACCCTCATAATATATTCTCTTGAAATATGGTAATAACCTAAATTACCATAAATCCTTTTTGAAAACATGAATTCTTCCTTATGCCAAAGATTAATGGATATATTTCTTAAATCCAAGAAGTTGTAAACTTCATCCTTGATAACATAGACCATTTTTTCAATAATCAGTTCCAAGGTAATTCATATTGTCCAATTTACTTATTCATATCCAACATATCTTTATCCAAACATCATCATCTAAACATTAAGAATTAATTAAGGGTTACCTTACCATAATCAAAATACCACCTTTCTATGAAATCACTTTTCTATGTCTTCATCACCATTCAACATGTCATTTTCAATCTTTAATGAAAAATTATAATAAAAATACTTATACATTTCATGATTTATATAACATAATCTTTGAATTCCAAAACATAAATACTTTATTAATCCAAATTTATTATTAAACCATTACTCGGGATTTATCAACTTATTACTTAATACCTCTTTCCTATAATATGAAATATGAATCACGTCTTAAGGTTCCTTAACCACAATCTAATCATGATTCTTATGATCAATGTAAATAATACTAGAAGAACATCACATACCTTTCACATGTCATTTGTAGTATCTTTATCTTTAGAAGTATAACCAACACTTATACCACCTTCTTGATTCCCTTTATTATATTTACACTTCAGAAATCGATTTTTATAATGCCCATAATTTCCACATCTAAAACATTAAATGTTAACCATGTTCCTTCAAGTTCTCTATATTGACTAAAACTATCAAGCACGGGGTGAGAAACACATATCATATAATAAATCCACATAATCTTGAAAAATTACTTATATGATTTATAAATCAGGACACCTACCTTTTAATCGACAAAACATTAGGTTCATCCTAGGTTATTCATAGTTATATTATATTAAAATCCTTCACAATGGTTTGTGAAGAGTTTGTGAATTTCTAAAGAATATCCCCGAGGAGTTTCAAACCAGGTGTGCAGCAAGACCCGTTTTCATGTACCAGATTACCCCATTCAGTCCTAGAACATCTTGTCAGAGTTGTTACTCCTAGGTATATCTATGCTAGAGTCACATCCACTTGTAGTATCTAGACAAGGATTTATTTCTTGGAAACCACTCACTCTATCCTTTACCAAAATTCAATGATATTTTCCTAAACATTAACTCATCCTTATACTTATCCTTAGATACATCCTTAGACATATCCTTAGAAATATACATAGATATATCACTAAATTTTTCTCATCCTAGAAAGGTTGACTAAACCTTTCCTATGATACCAAATATAGCGACCAAGCTTAGCATATATGGATATTACATCATTTTAAATGAATATTTAGTAAATTTTAAAAATACATGCCTGAGGACCATAATAGTTTAGTGTTTATGGAAACATGGAAAAAGAAATATTATATCCTAATGAAATATCTTCAAAATATCCCATAAATATCTCAAAATTTAGTACTTAAAACCTTTATTCATAACCTGGGGAAAGGAAACATAAAAATGGGTGAGATCAGATTTTTAGTAAGGGTAAACAAGGGAGACATATAGGCATAAACATGAACATAAGGGTATTATAATGTTATTATAACATTAGGATATCATACCTTGTATATCAAAGATCATAAACACGATTTATGGGATAAATCTTGGAATTTTATAAGACATGAATCATAAGGAAATAAACATCATGAGTGATGAAATTTTAACAGAGGAATAAGACATAAGATTTTTTTCATACATATAAGAATAGATAATTTTATGTTAAGACACTACTTACCAAGACCTTTATAACATGTTAGGCTTGGGATATGACCCGTGTAACTGCTGTGTGATTGGGCTAATAACTTGTGTACCCTATTACTTTTAGTATTGGGCTAAACCCATGTACCTTCTTGTTTCCAGGATTGGGATACAACCCGTGTACCCTCTTTATTTTAGGCTTGGGATAAAACCCATGTACCTTATTGTTTTTAGGCTTGGGCTAAAACCTGTATACCCTATTTATTTTAGGCTTTGGCTACAACCCATGTACCTTCTTGTTTTTAGGCTTGGGATACAACCCTTATACCCTATTTCTTTTAGGATTGGTATAAAACCCATGAAACTTCTTATTTTTAGGCTTGGGATACAAACCGTGTACCCTCTAAGCTTATATACAACTTATCATTACTCAATGAATTAGAGGGAGATATGGGTCCCACCCATCTCATAATGAAATCATACACACATTTTCCACAAAATCATAAACAATCATATCATAACCCATGAAATGAAATGGGTATCATAAAAATGTAAACATATCATAACCTGTGAAAAAAGATATAGGTTTTATAATCATTTCATCAAAATAATAACCCGTGAAAGTGAAATGGATTTCATAAACATATAACATGTGAAAGAGAATCTGGTTTCATAAATACCATGACATTAAGTATAACCCATTCATAGAAAGAATATGAATGGAACCATTAGATAATTTCCTATAAGGGCATGAGTAACATCAATAAATGTCATATTAGATGGAAAATAATTTTGAAATATCTTTCAAAAACATTTCTTGAGGAAAATATCCTTTATTCTTTAAAAAATAAATTTTAATACATAAAACCATTTGAAAATCATTTTCTTAGAAAATACATTGAAAACTTATAAAGAAGACTTGAAATCATTTTGAAAACACTTTTAATTGAAAAATTATAAAATAAGATTCAAAAAATTTTAAAAATTTTTTTCTTTGAAATAACATTAAAAACTAAAAAATAAATCTTGAAAATGTTTTGAAAATATTTTTACTTGAAAACATATTAAAGAAGCTTGAAAATGTTTTGAAAACCATTTCTTTGAAAATAATTTAAAAACTTATAAATAAGGATTGAAAACATTTTGAAAATAAATTTCCTTGAAAATTACTTTAAAATTTTTTTCTTAAACATTATCTATTTAAAAATTAAAAGGAATCTTCAAAGAAATGATGGTGGGTAAATCAGTACATACCATACAAGGTAAAAATAACATTCTTTTTTTCACGATAAAAAGGTTAAAAGATGTCTCATTTAGAAAGAGAAAAGAAGATTAATTTGAAGATATTGGTAAAAGAAAAAAAGGGTAAAAATGTATTTTAAATATTAAAGGATAATGGTACAATATTCTTGGACACCCTTTTTAGAAAACATGTTTTTTAAGGAACATAGATTTTCGACCGAAGAGAGGGTAACGTTGGGATTTATTAAAAACACTTTCTTAGATATCTCATGTACCAAATAATAGAAAAATGGTACCAATATATGAATATATCATGAATAAATAGAAGATAAGAAAATTCATGAGTGTTCTTGAGATATGGATCATAATATTTCATCAAAGGAAGCATAAACATAAACAATCTCAAAAAGTGATGAGATTGTTTCAATAAACTCTTACCACTTGGTAACTTTGAACCCTACTACCCATTTCAGAAAATAAAATTACATGAAACTTAAAATATCAAAAAAAGAATAATAATATTAATTATATAACATTTCAAAGGAATTATATACACCTCATGGAAAAATATAGGTGCCTAACATGTCATGTGACTCAAGGAAGGAAATTTGTGATGAAATTACTTTACTGATTTGGTAACTTTTGTAAAATAAACCCCATGAGATAAATATCAATAAATGGATATATAAATACCCATAAATATAATTTTAATAATCATATGATACATACATGGGCAGTATACATACCACACAAAAGTAATTGGTGGTGAATAAAGCATGTATCTCACGGAAATAAAAAGTGAGATGTAATTTCCTTACCTTGTGTCTTTACTCTCACTGAACTCATTAAAAAATCCTGTATAATAAATATAAATTTATTATAAATCATTTACAGAGCCATATTATTATATATAATACTTTATATGAATTTATTATGACTTTATATTACCTAATTGTTAGTGATTTCATGTTAAGGTTACACTTCAGGTAATATTCACTTTGTTTTTCACATGTGTCTTAATTTGTTATATCTTTGTTCCTTATACTTATATCATAATTTAAAGAATGTAAACCATGATATAAATATCGTGTATATAAATTATATGTGTATTGTAATAATATATATAATATATAAGTATGAAATTAAATAAACCGTTCATGGAGACGGTGGGAAATATGTACGCATGAACACTATTTCCATTTAATTGTCGTGTTGAAAGAAAGTAAAAGAAATATATGTATATATATATATATGTATATATATATCATTATTAAATTATATTTATGATATTATATATATCATATAAATTCACTAAAACCATCCTTAATATAATATATGTAGTGTATCAATGAATCATATCAATTTGAGGGGGTGATAGTCCACACTTCCTAAAACGAAATTATTATATTAACACAAAATGGAAAGTAAAAAGATATGTATTGTAAAAATAAAATAAAAAAGATTAAATAAATAATATATATAATATATTACATATATAAATATAGTATCCATCATAATGTCCACCATGAGATACAGTAAAGGCAAAAATGAATAATCATCATTTAGTGAGGCGGTAGTTCTTCGTACACATAAAAAGTATGTTTGTTACCTATTATATGGATGTGTGCGTAAGTGTAGGTAAAAAAATTATCATAAAAAAATCCTAGTATATTTAATATAATGTTTTTGTTATATAATCATGGAATAAAGAGAGTTGAGGGGGTGGAGAAGGAGAATAAAAGAAAAGAGCTTGAGAGAAGAGGTTACCTCCCAATAAGGTAACTCATTTTGGTTTGTACCATATAGATCCCTTGGATTGCTTTATATCCAAGGATATAATTCTAGGAGTGTTGGTCGGAGTGGACACTCAAGAGGGGGGTGAATTGAGTTCCAATTAAAATTTCTGTTAAAAATATTTCTCTTAAAATCCCCCTATTTAAAAAAAAAGTTAAACTGTAGTGAATTTATACAGAGTGTAAATGTTCAATTAGTTTCTCAAAGATTGATTAGGCCTCATCTAATTTAATCTAAAGATTAAATTGACTTTTAAAACTAACTTACTGGTTTATAATAAGTATAAAAACTTGCTAATTTAACTATCAAAGTAACTTTAAAACAAATTATATTTCAAAGTAGTTAGCAGCAGAATATGAAATATATAGTATACTTATGACTTAAACCAAAATTCACAGCAGATGTAACCAAGAGGTTCAGTCTCAAGATGAGACTTAGTCCTCTAAAACAATTTATATAAATTGATCCACACCCTGGATCGGGGTAAAAAACAGTACAATACTGTCCAGGTCCAAAGACCTCTACCATAGTTCTATGTGGGAAAACAAAGACAATAGCTCACAGCTGTCTAGGTCATACTTGACCTCTACTAATATCCACAGTGGGATACAAGGGAGTTAATAGAGTTTGGATAAGGATTTTAGAATCCTCCATATTAGCTTAGGAGACAGTGTGTGTGTAAAATAAACAGGGTATACACACTGCTCGAAAATGTAAATGAAAGAATCACTAAAGAAAGTGTGAATGAGTTTAGAAAATATTTAGTGATTAGAAGTGCAGCTCTAGACTTAGTTGATTGTCCAGAAAAGCTTCTGAGTCCTTCTATGGTTTTTGTTTTAAAAAACAAAGTGTTGTTTTCTTCCTTGGTTCCAGGTTCAGCTTATCAGCATGAGTGCATGAAGTGTTTGTTGTAGTTCTTCACTCAAGATGCAGCTTGTGTTCTCTAGAAAATAATTGCTCCATGTATGTCCATTGTTCTTGGTGTATGGATGTAGTCTTGTGTGAATGCACCACGTTTGAATGCTATTGGGCCTTTTTATTTTTTCACCCTTCGTGTGCCTTTTTAGTTCCTTGATTCTCTCTCTTTCATTCGATCTTATTTGCATGGTCTTTTTCCTTCCCTTTATAGCTTTCAGCTCCGACAAAAAGGAATGATTAATTTTTTGCATGGGTACTAGGTACGGTTCCCTGACATGGAAACAGAAATAATTAAATAACATTAAATGCATTAAAAACATCAAATGTAACTGTTAGCTTAATAAATAAATAGTATTGAGAATATAGAGTTTTACTGGTTGGTCAATCATTAGTATCCTCTTGTTGGTACATGTGTATGATGGAATTTGTGTAACAGTGACCTTCCATCGGTAGATCTTTGAACTTGTATCAGTAGCTCTTTGCATCAGTATCTCTTGGTATCGGTAACTCCTTACTCTGTATCGGTAACTTTTGGTATCAGTAGCTCTATATACCGGTGACTTCATTCTATCAGTAGATCTTGATCTTGTATCGGTAGCTCTGATTTGTATCAGTAGCTTCATTCTGTATCAGTGACTCTGTATATTGGTATCTCTTGGTCTATCGGTAGCTCTGGTCTATCGGTGGCTATCTATATCGGTAGCTCGCTTAGTTCCAATGATTATGTGTATCGGTAGACTTATGCATATCGGTAGCTTCTTTCTATACTATCAGAAGACTTGTTCTATGCTTACCAGTGGACTTTTACATATTAGTTGATCTGTATATCGGTGAACTTACCTTATCAGTGACTCTGTCTATCAGTAGACTAAGTACCAGTAGCTCTGTATCAGTAGCTATACGCAGATCAGTGACTAACACTTATCTGTTTTATGAAAAACATATCCGATTGGATTATAATTACTTTAAAACTCATACAAACATGGATAAACATTGATTAACATATTTCAAGGATTATTTTAATATTATTATCATCTTGATAGTAGAATATCATAGATTGAGTGAATTAGAATATAGATAAACATTAATTGGGATTATCAGAGCATGTAAAAGCATAGTTGGGATTATCAAAACAGGTGAGGTCAATAATCTCCCCATTTTTGATAATTACAACTTATGATATTATAGTTTAAAAAAAGTAATTGTATCAGAGGATATATCATTAAATTCAATTATCTCATAGAAAACAGTATATTATAAAACATAATGTATCAGAGGTAGAATTAAAGCATGGATATCATAGGGGAAATGCATGGTAACTCTTCCTTAGATAAATTTCTCCCCCTTTGAGAATATTTCTCCCTCTTTGATACTTGGATAAAATTTCTCCCCCTTTGTGATAATCAAAAAGTGGGAAAGAAATAAGAGAAGAGGAACAAAATGAGAAATAAAAGAAAGCCAAGTGAATTATATTTTGAAAAAAGGTAAAGAGAAAGAAAACAAAATACAAGGGATTCCTATCAATCATCTTAGCCACCTATTCAATCCACATCCTCAATGTGTGATTTTCTCTTTGGATCAGAAGAGGATTCAAACTGTGTGGATGTAGGTGAAGGCTTAGGAACACCAGAGATGATCACAGGAGGCTGAGCAAATGAAACTGTTCTTGGTCGGTACTGAGTATCCCTCTAAGTAATCATAGGTGTAAGGCTTCGAATGGCTTGAGCAGGAGTCATCTGAACAGGAGAAGTAGTAGAGGCAGAGGCAGGTAAATCTAGAGGTACAATCACTGGCCTAACATCAACATGCAGGAAAGGCAGAAAAAGATTTCTAAAATCCATAATTATTCCTCCTCCTCTCTCCATATCAGATATGAAATCATCCTTATTTTCCATGAATTTGTCCAAGGCTGGAGTCAATTCCCTTAGTTTGCTGACTTTCTCTTTGAAGGCTTGATTGACAGGAGGTAACTTCAGATTTTACAACAGAAGTTTGAAGTGATTATTGAGTTGATTTTTGGTGTAAAACTTTTGGAAATAGGAGTCTACCTTGTCTTTAACTTCTTTTTGAGAGGCAGAAGCTTCTCTCATATAGTCTTGGACTATCTTCATTATTTCTCTAGCTGAATCTCTAGTAGAAATCACAACTTTTCTCAGGTCGGATGAGTCCACAGAGCCACTGGTTGATGCTGAACCAAGCTCCTCCTTCATCACAGCTCGAATCTGATTCAAATCTACTAAAGTTATAGAAGCAACAGAACAAATAGAGAAGGTTAATGTTTCCTTGAAGTTTTTAGTCAACCCACTAATAAGATTTTGGACTTGGGAATCCTGGGTTTTAACATGATCTTTCATGGAGGTTTTAAAACCTTCGAACACTGAAACCATCTGGCTCACAACACTTTTGACATAGGCCAAGTATTTATCTACTTGAGATTTTGAACTCATGTAAGAGTCTAAAGAGATAACAGATTTCTTTAGAGCTTCAACATCAGCTTCCAGTCTAGATACTTGAGTCTGGAAGGCTGTAACTTCTTCCACTATTTCTGCCATAAAGGTTGACATATTACAACTGAGAGAGAGTTCAAAAGATTTTTCCAAATTGCTCATCTCTTCAACAAAGCAGTTCTTCAACTCAACAACAGAAGAACTAAAGGACTCTTTTAGCTTCATCCTTTAAGGATTCAAGGTCAACCCTGGTGATCATATCAGCAGGAGAAATTACAACAGGTGCTCTTTCAGATGCTATGCTGGCCACTAAGTCAGTCATAATCGATTGGATTGATGACACCAGTGAAACTTCCATCTTCCTTGTCTCTTCCATAAAACTGACCTTAAGATTTTTCTTCAAAATATCTAGGTCATGCATTCTGACCACATCTTTAGGTAACAACTCAGTCTCAACATCATAAATGATCTTTGGTCTATTGAGGGATGCCTCATTATCAGAATCAGGATAGTCTAATCCACAAACCACAAAACCTGGGTCTTCTACCCAATACTCAATATCAACATCCACTGAAACACTTCCAAACTTGTTTTGATGCTCCCCCTCAATGGGTGCATTCCCATGTATAGAAACAACATTCTCAGCCGGTCTTTCTTCCTCATAAGAATATTCTATTATCAATTCTATCTCTGTAACAGCAGGAGGGTTCTCTGGATTAGGTACAACTTCTTTCATTTCTCCTACTACTTCCTTAGTAGGAACAACTGAGCTTCCAATTAATGGACTCAGACTTAAGAAGATAGAATCAGAGGCTTCAGATTCATTCTCCTTTTATTCTTCATGCTCAGGCACTGGCTGGTCTTCCTCATCAGTAGATGTCTCTTCTTCTAATAGAGTTTCCTTTTATAAAGATAAAATTTCAGTAGCAGGACTTGGAGGTAAGTCCGGATCTCTTCAATCATCCATAGAAGTCTCTTCTTCTTCAGTTTCATCACTGTATTCAGGTTCTTCTTCATCAGGTCCTAGACCTGGATCCCTCGCATCCTTAGGTCTTGAAGGATGATTCACAGGATTGAATTTATCATATACCTTCTGGTCATCATTAACCCATTATCCTCTCCATGGTTTCTAATTTATCTTCATGTATTTTCACACTGTGCTTGTGATACAGAAGTCGTTCCTTACTACCACTGTCTCATCTTGAGACTCAACTACCCCTTTCACTTTGATCATCACTGAGATCAACTTGGAAAAGAATAGGGAATTAGTCTTTGATTTTGGCCTTGTCATGTCTTCCATTTGAATCATCAGTAATCTGCATAGATTCACTTTTACATAATGTCTCAAGAGATGCAGGAGATAGATATCCTGATATCTTAAATTCGCAAAGTCCCCTCTCCTTGGTATTGAGACATGCTGAACAAATTTGAACAACAATCTGTTCTCTCCATCCATTTCAGCAGCCACTACTTGTATTTGATTTCCATCACCGGTGAGCTCCTCTAAGGTAGTCTCATAATCGAATATATCACTTGTAGGTGGTATAGATTTCGAGACATATCCAGATACACCTTCGTGTGGAACCTTCAGGCATTCATTCCACTCAATAGATGAAAAATACATCTCTTTTCCATTCACAAAATAAATCACTCGGTTCTCATCTTCTGATTTCTCAAAGCTTAAAAACTTATAAAATTGTTTCACTAGCTTCGGATAGTAGGGGCCATTGTTGTTAGAAAAGCAATCTACCCACTTTTTATCTTCCAACACTTAGAGCACTAATGATTTTCTAGGTAACAACCATTCCACACACAACTCTTCAATAACAATAACTCTATTCTACAGATGAGGGTTCACTGGTCGCCTACCCGACCTAGTTCTACCAACACTACCACTTGCTTCTGGCTCAGACTTTTGCTTCTTTTCACTCGGCTCATCAGTGTCATCTCTGATGGTAGGAAGTTTGGTTTTTTCCATCTATGGTTCGAGGGATTTAGGGTTTTTGAGAAATTCAAGAGTAAGGATTGAGAGTAAAGGATTTGAGGATTGGTGGATTAAGAAGTAGCTAGGACTTTGTTTTTATCATTTAGGAATCAAAAAATAAATAAATAAAATGAAATAAAGTAAAAATGATTCAGATTCTGGCAGCAGACAGAAGTTTAAAACAACACACTCATCGGTAGGGTTTATCGGTGATAATTCCTATCAGTGAGGTCCATTGGTGAGGTTATATCGGTGAGGTTACATCGGTGAGGTTACATCAGTGAGGTTACATTGGTGAGGTTAAATTAGTGAGGTTATATCGATGAGGTTACATCGATGAGGTACTTACCGATCAAGGTTAATCATTCCCAACTCATGCCTAATGTAACTTAACCTATCCGAACATAAAGGTTTGGTGAAAATGTTAGCTAACCGATGTTTAGTACCTATAAATTGAAGAGTAATATCACCCTTTTGGTAATTATCTCTCAAGAAATGGTGCCTTACATCAATGTGTTTGGTCCTAGAGAGAGACACATGATTCTTTGAAATATTAATTGCACTAGTGTTATCACAGTTGATTAAAACATGCTTAAAGTCACATCCATAGTGCAAAAGAGTGTGTTTCATCCACATAATTTGTGCACAACAACTACCAGCAGCTATATACTCTGATTTTGCTGTAGACAAAGCTATAGAATTCTGCTTTTTACTACACCAAGATACTAAGGATTTTCCCAATAAATGACATGTTCCAGATGTGCTTTTTCTATCCAACTTGCAACCAGCAAAGTCAGCATCTGAATAACTCATTAATTCAAAATATTTCCCTTTTGGGTAAAACAAACCTAAGTTTACAGTATGTTTAAGATATTTGATTTTTTTTTAATAGCAATCAAATGATATTCTTTTGGATTAGCTTGAAATCTTTCACACATACACACACTAAAAAAATATCTGGTCGACTAGCAGTAAGGTAAAGTAAGCTTCCAATCATACCTCTGTAATTCGTTTGATCCACTGGTTTCCCGGTTTCATCTGAATCAAATTTACAGACTGTACTCATAGGATTATCACTTTACTTAATACTATCCAAACCAAAACGTTTTAAAAGATCCTTTGTATATTTACTTTGATTCAAAATAATACCATTTTCATTTTGGAAAACTTGAAATCCAAGAAAATATTTGAGTTCTCCCATTAAGCTCATTTCAAATTCATTTTGCATACTCTTTGAAAAATCAGTACATAAGGAATGTTTAGAAGATCCAAAGATAATATGATCTACATAGATTTGTACTATCAAAACATCTTTATAAATTCTTTTAATAAAAAGAGTTGGATCAGCAATCCCTTTAGTAAAACCTTTTGAAATAAGAAAATTACTAAGTCTATCATACCAAGATCTTGGAGCTTGTTTTAAACCATATAAAGCTTTAGAAAGTTTAAAAACTTGATTTGGAAAATGAGGATTAGTAAATCCAGGTGATTTTTTAACAAAAACATCTTCAATAATAAAACTATTTAGAAAAAGCACTTTTGACATCCATTTGATATAACTTGAAATTCAGATGAGCAGCATAGGCAAGTAAGATCCTAATACCTTATAATCTAGCTACAGGTGCAAAGGTTTCCTCATAGTCTATACCTTCCTCTTGACTATATCTTTGTACAACTAGCCTAGCTTTGTTTCTAACTATATTTCCAGATTCATCAACTTTGTTTCTAAAAACCCATTTAGTGCCTATTGTCAAAGTGTCCTTGGGTCTGTCAACTAATTCCCAGACTTTGTTTCTTTCAAATTGATTTAACTCTTCTTGCATAGTCATTACCCAAAATTCATCATTGATTGCATCATTGACATTTTTAGGTTCTAGCTGTGAAAGAAATGCTTGATGTTCAACCTGGTTTCTTAGAGAAGCTCTAGTCTGTGTCCCTCTATCAAGATTACCAACAACAAAATCCAAAGGATGATTATTTAGAATCCTAGTTGATCTAGTAAGGGTAGGACTAGAAATTTCAGGTTCATCTATAGGTTGGGGTTCAACAGAATCAGATTCTGAAATATGTCCAGAACTGGATATTTTTACAGCAGGTTCTTTAGTTTTATCATTAAGGTCCAGAACAGACAAATATTCTTCAAGATTTTCAAGAGAGGTTTTAGGCTCATGTGGATTAGTTTCATCAAACTTGATGTGAGCAGATTCTTCCACACATTTGGTTCTTTTGTTAAAGACTCTATAGGCTTTGCTAGTTAAAGAATAACCAATAAAAATTCCCTCATCACTTTTAGAAACAAACTTGTCTAGATTATCCTTTGTATTGAGGATAAAGACTTTGCATCCAAAGACTCTACAGTAACTAAATTTGGGTTTTCTATTATTCCATAGTTCATATGGGGTATTTTTAAGAACAGATCTAATAAAGACTCTATTAATAATATAAAAATCTATATTCATAGCCTCTGCCCAAAAATAAATAGGCAGATGATACTCATTAAGCATAGTTCTTGCAATTTCTTGAAGGGTTTTATTCCTTCTTTCTACTACACCATTCTGCTGAGGTGTCCTAGGGGAAGAAAAGTTGTGACTATAGCCATTGTGTGAGCAATAAGACTCAAATTCATGATTTTCAAACTCACGACCATGATCAATTCTCAGGGTTTTAATCTTAAGTCCACTAAGGTTTTCTACAGACTTGGAGTATTTAACAAAGTAAGAACAAGCTTCACTTTTGTGAGCCAAGAAGTATACCCAAGTATATCTAGAAAAGTCATCTACTAAGACATAGACATAATGCTTCCCATTTAAACTAGAAACTCCAGAAGGTCCAAACAATTCCATATGAACCAACTCAAGAGGTTGAGAAGTTGAGACTTCTTTCTTTGATTTAAAAGAAACTTTATATTGCTTTCCCTTTTGACAGGGATTACAAACTTTGTCTGATGGGAATTAAAGTTTAAGTAGATCTCTAACTAAGTTCTTCCTAGTCAATTTCTAAGTTAATGGATGTTGCGATGTCCTAATCTTCTATGCCATATCCAATATTCTTTATGAAAATCATTTAAATAAGTAACATTTTGTTTGGACAAAGAATTTAAATCAACAGCATAAACATTTTCATTTCTCAAAGTAGAAAATAATAAAACATTTTTAGAGTTAAAAACATTACAAGAATCATTTTCAAATTTCACATTAAATCCATCATCACATAATTGATAAATACTTAACAGGTTATACTTAAGTCTATCAACAAATAAAACTTTAGAAATCAAAACTGAATCAGTGTTACCAATCTGGCCTAGGACGATGATTTTTCCTTTAGAGTTATCTCCAAAGGTGACATGGCCTCCATAAAATTTGATTAAACTCTTGAAGCATGAGTAATCTTCAGAAATGTGCCTTGAATATCCACTATCCAAGTACCATACCTTTTTGTGAGAACTCTTCAAGAAGGTTTCCTACAACACAGATTTAAACAGAAAATAATTTTGGTACCCAGATCTTCTTGGGTCCAGAAAGGTTAGAAATAAAAGATTTAGGTACCTAGATTTGTCTTATGGGTCTCATATAATTTACAGAATCAATAGATTTTGAATGATAAACTTTATTTGATCTATAACCATATGAATAACTAGTTGAAGCATAAGAATTTCCAGAACTGGAACAAGCAGAATTTTGTCCAGATTTAGGAACAAATCGATTTTTGGTAAATTGTCTCTGTCCAAGTTGGTATCCAAAACCAGTAGTGTATTTTGGTGAAACTTGCTTAACTAGAATTTGAGTAAGTTTATATTTTCCCTTTGTGAACTTTTCTAAGTCATTTCTAATTTGCTCATTAGACATTTTTAGTTCAGTATTTTCCTTCAATAGTTGAGCATTCTTTTCCTTTTCTATATCAAAGGCAGATTTAACATTGGTAGTGAGAGAATGTTGTTTATTTAGTGACTTATATTTTTCCTTAAGTTTATTACATGTTTCTTATAGCATATTGCAATATTCAAATAATTCAGCCTTAGACATATCTTCAGAATCAGAATCAGATTCTGCACCATCTCCAGAATAATAGGAATTTAAAACAGGAGTATCTAAGGTTACCTCAGATGTGTTGGTCATGAAACACATGTTGGAACGATTATTTTCAGAATTAGAAACTTCAGATTCACTTGTGATGTCTTCTGAGGCACTCAAAGTAGCTTTCATAGCCTTTTTGTACTTATTGTCCTTATAATCATGTTTCTTTTTGAATTTTAATTTTGGACAGTCAGCCTTGATGTGTCATTTCCTCTTGCATTCATAGAAGACTATATCATCATCCTTATTAGACTTCTTCCAATCCTTCTTCCAATGACCTTTATTGTCATACTTACCTTTGTAATTTTATTTTATGAAGAATTTATTCTTCCTATATAATTTTTTAAATCTTCTGGCTATCTGAGCCATCTCAGCATCACTGTCTGAATCCGAATCTTCACTGGTTGAACTTTCTGTAGATACATGCATTTTCTCTTTGTCTTTGCTATTTGAAGCAGTAGACTTGAAAGCCACATATTTTCTCTTGGGTTCGTCATCTTCTTCTCTGTTCACTTTAAGTTCTTCCTCATACATCATAAGTTTACCTATTAATTCCTTAACAGGGAGTGTTCTGATGTCGCATAATTCTCTAATTGAAACAGAATTGCCTCTCCATCTTTCTGGTAGACATCTTAATATCCTCATAATTTGTTCCTTTACTGGAACAACCTTTCCAAGAGTGCTCATAGTATTGAAAATCTCATTGAATCTGAGATACATGTCAGAAATGGGTTCATCAGATTTAATTTTAAAGTTATTATATTTAATAGTATATGTATTCAATCTCATATCTTTAACATTGGTTTTTCCCTCATGGGAAATAGCCAAAGTGTCCCATATTTCATAAGTAGTTTTACAGGTAGATATTCTATTAAACTCTTCATCTCCTAAAGCACAATACAGGAAATTCGTAGCTTTACAATTATTATTGTAAGCAGTCTTTGTAGGTTCATCCCAAGTTGTTATTTCAGTTGCTAGAATTTTATATTGTGACTCTATAGCAGTTCAGATATCAAAACCCATACTTTCCAAATGAATTTTCATTTTCAGTTTCCACTGGGCATAATTTGTACCATTAAATAAAGGTGGACTGTTATTAGCATCACCCTCTAGTCTATTGTCCATAAATAGATTTTAGAAAATATATTAAAGAGATAAAATTTAGACCTAACAGAAATTTAATATCTTTAAAGATGCAACTAAAATCATAGTTGAAAAATAGAATGTTTTGAAAACTTGTATTAATAAAAACAACCTTTGATACCAAATGTTGGTCAGAGTGGACACTCAAGAGGGGGGTGAATTGAGTTCTAATTAAAATTTCTATTAAAAATATTTCTCTTAAAATCCCCCTATTTAAAAACAAAGTTAAACTGTATTGAATTTATACAGAGTGTAAATGTTCAATTAGTTTCTCAAAGATTGATTATGTCTCAGCTAATTTAATCTGAAGATTAAATTGACTTTTGAAACTAACTTACTGGTTTACATTAAGTATAAAAACTTTCTAATTTAACTATAAAAGTAACTTTAAAAAAAATTATATTTCAAAGTAGTTAGCAGCAGAATATGAAATATATAGTATACTTATGACTTAAACCAAAATGCACAGTAGATGTAACCAAGAGGTTCAGTCTCAAGCCGAGACTTAGTCCTCTCAAACAATTTATATAAATTGATCCACACCCTGGATTGGGGTAAACAACAGTACAATACTGTCCAGGTCCAAAGACCTCTACCACAGTTCTACGTGGGAAAACAAAGACAACGACTCACAGTTGTCCAGGTCATACTCAACCTCTACCACTATCCACAGTGGGATACAAGGGAGTTAATAGAGTTTGGATGAGGATTTTAGAATCCTCCAACTTAGCGCATGAGACAGTGTGTGTGTAAAATAAATAGGGTACACACACTGCTCGAAAATGTAAATGAAAGAATCACTAAAGAAAGTGTGAATGAGTTTAGAAAAGATTTAGTGATTGGCAGTGCAGATCTGGACTCGGTTGATTGGTCATAAAAGCTTCTAAGTCCTTCTCTGGTTTTTGTTCTGAAAAACAGAGTGTCTTTTTCTTCCTTGGTTCCAGGTTCAACTTATCAGCCTGAGTGCATGAAGTGTTTTTTGTAGTTCTTCACTCAAGATGCAACTTGTGTTCTATAGAAAAGAATTTCTCCGTGTATGTCCAGTGTTCTTGGTGTATGGATGTAGTCTTGTGTGAATGCACCATGTTTGAATGTTGTTGAACCTTTTTATTTTTTCACCCTTCGTGTTCCTTCTTAGTTCCTTGATTCTCTCTCTTTCATTCGATCTCATCTGCACGGTCTTTTTCCTTCCCTTTATAGCTTTCAGCTCTGGAAAAAAGGAATGATTACTTTTTTCATGGGTACTAGGTATGGTTCCCTGACATGGCAACAAAAATCATTAAATAACATTAACTACATTAAAAACATCAAATGTAACCGTTAGCTTAATAAATAAATAGTATTGAGAATATAAAGTTTGACTAGTTGGTCAATTATCAGTAGCCTCCTGTTAGTACATTTGTATGGTGGACTTTGTGTAATAGTGACCTTCCATCAGTAGCTCTTTGAACTTGTATCGGTAGCTCTTTGCATCGGTAGCTCTTGGTATCGGTAACTCCTTACTCTGTATCGGTAACTTTTGGTATCGGTAGCTCTATATACCAGTGACTTCATTCTATCGGTAGATCTTGATCTTGTATCGGTATCTCTACTTTGTATTGGTAGCTTCATTCTGTATTGGTGACTCTTTATATCGGTAGCTCTTGGTCTATCGGTAGCTCTGGTCTATTGGTGGCTGTCTGTATCAGTAGCTCGCTTAGTTCCAATGATTATGTGTATCAGTAGACTTATGCATATCGGTAGCTTCTTTCTGTACTATCGGAAGACTTGTTCTATGCTTACCGGTGGACTTGGACATATCGGTTGCTCTGCATATAGGTGACCTTACCTTATCAGTGACTCTGTCTATTGGTAGACTAAGTACCGGTAGCTCTGTATCAGTAGCTATACGCAGATCAGTGACCAACACTTATCTGTTTTATGCAAAACATATCCGATTGGATTAGAATTACTTCAAAACTCATAAAAACATGGATAAACATTGATTAACATATTTCAAGGATTATTTTAATATTATTATCATCTTGATAGTAGAATATAATAGATTGAGCGAATTAGAATATAGATAAACATTAATTGGGATTATCAAAGTATGTAAAATCATAGTTGGGATTATCAAAACAGGTGAGGTCAACAAGGAGGAAGGTAGGTATTTTTATAAGTGTATTGGGAAGATATTGGACGAAACTAATAGGTTTTAGAGGTGCAAAGAAGTGAAATAGGTGGTGTCCTTTTATAGGGAAGGAAAAAGACTCACTTGGAATTTTTGAAAACAAGTTAGGTGTACACATGTTCTTACCTAAAAAAAATAATAAAAAACCAACATAAATCAACAATTTAAGTTTTATGGCAGAAATATGTCAAAAAATGGGGTTTTGAGAATTTTATAGGTCATTTGGACCCTTAAGATTAAGGTTTAGTCCCTAATTAAGATTAATTTGACCTTAATCTCTGTGATTAATTTTAATCCATTTTACTAACCATTTTGGTCAAAAATTAACATTATATAATTAGAATATAAATATTATACTAATTAAAATGTTTTATTTCCATTTTTCAAAATTAAATTCACAAAATTGGAAAAATTAATATTAATGCTAATCCTGCAGGCGGGATGAAATATCAGGTTTTTAAAGTAGAAAAATGTTCAAAAGTTTATTAAGTTTTTATATTCAATTTCAAAGTGAAATTGATTATAACAACCTAAATAGTATTAATATATTTATAATTGATCTAATGTTACATTAAAAAAAATTAAAGTATAATTTATCATTAATAATTATTTAAACCAAAATGTGGTTATTAACTAAAATGCAACATTTTTTCACTATTCACCAAAAAAATGATTTTTCTTATAAAAAACCTAAAATTTCACCCTAATATAATTTAGGTATTATAAATTCAAAAATAAAGTTTATTTTATAAAATTAAATATCTAGATGTTTCTAAAATTAATTTTATTATTTTTCATAGAAGGATATGAAATGTAGTTTATTTGAGAAAATAATATTTTTAAACATATAAGGTCTTTTTTTTAGATAATTAGTGACATGAATTGGTTTCCCAATTCATGTCGCCTATGGAATTTATTAAAGTCAAAAAAGGACAATACAACCTCGAGGTGTAAAGAACTTACACCAGTAGGGAATTAAAGGGGTTACAAATAATATTCAATCAAAAAAAGAAAACCGGTTCTTGAAGATAGCCTAGAAAAATCACCATTCAGTTGCTTCAAAGCTGGACCTTCAGAAATGAAGTCCATCCCTAAAAGCAGCGAGCTGCCCTATTGGACAGACCGAACCTTCATCCCCTATAAAGCATGAACTGCAACCATGCGGATCAGAGGGAAAGAGAAGGAGGATGCCATCTTACTGCCAAAGAATCCTTGCCACAACTATCAAATAGACAGAATGCATACAGATCGAACCATGTAATCAGAGTAAAAAAGTCCATCACTTGAAGCAGATAAATAAAAACTTAAAAAAAAACCCAGTGTCTAGGAAAGAACAAGATGATGGTTTAGAGAATCTAGACCTTGTGGATTCTTATCACCAGGATAGGAAGAGTAATACATGACCTCACTTATCAACCATTCAACCTCAGTCATAAGGAACACCAACATCAGTACAGTACCGAGGAAATCCTATCCTCCAATATAAGAATTCAACATCATCCTCCATAAGAGTGCAGAAAACATCCAGATACAGCCATCCCTGATTTCCAGAGTGCAGGAAAAATGAAGATGAATCTCAGATTAAACAGAGATACTGGTTGAATGAAACAGGATAAAGAAGTTCCTTCAAAGAAAAACCCATTAAGAAATCCATTGAACAGATCTGATCCAGATCCAAGAGAGAGAGAAAAAAAAATTAGTCTTCAAAAGCATAAAGAGATCATTGCCATGGAATCCATTTGAAGTCGAAATTTGGATTCTTCTTGAATTCCTCAACAACAAAAATGAGCATTCTTTTCCAGAGTTCCAGATAAGTGTCAGCGCTCATGTCACCATATTTGTGTTTTCTAAAAGCAATTATATCATTCTCGTCAATCCATGAGTCTAGATCTTTTGGGAAGTCCAAATTTTATTCTATTACATAAGAATCTCTAATAGCAGGGTCATCCTCATCATCCTCACTGGAGGAGGATTCTGAATCCATTGCTTCAGACTCAGACACCATTTCGGTAGGCACAGGTTGTGGAGGGATGAAGTTTTCATCCTTGACCTGGGCAGCCAGGGATCTTGTGATAATTGTTCTTTTAGTTTTGGAGTGTTCCTTACCTTTTTTTTGCTTGTCTATAGTTCGGAGTGACAAAACCATCTGAGTCAACCATCGGTTTCTTTCCTTTTTTAGACCTTGATTTCAAAAACTCTTCCTCTAGCTGACAAGATTTATCATGTTCATTATGAAAGGACTCATCTGAATCATATTTAACCTCTTCATCTCCTCCTTGTTCATTGATATTGGTATTTACAGTAGGAATTTCAGCATAGGTTTTGACCTCATCCTTCTGCATAACCGGTAGGGAGATGGAGGCATCATAAGGATTATGGGTGCCTTTGTTACCAACAATAGTTAATGGTTGGGTGGTTTTGGGTTTATCCTTCTCTATCCAAACTGATTTGCATTTCTGGAGGGGATGTGGTATCCTCTTTTTCTCCTCACACTCAGCATGATGATGTCCAATTCTAGAGCACTTTTTACAAAAAACAGGAACATTTTCAAAAACAACTTCCTGGATAAAACCATTTGATCCATTTTGCAACCAAAATCTAGAAGGCAGCGATTGAGAGATGTCAACTTCAGTACACAATCGATCCACTGATGGTCGAGACATGTTATGCGTGAAAAAATAAAGTTTAATTGGGTGACCAAATAAACTATCAATAGAGAATAGAGCTTTCTGCTTGAAAAGATGAAGTGGGAGTCCTAGAAAGCCCAAACAAATGGGGACAATAGGTGGTTCGAAGTCAACACATAAGTTAGGTGTCCATTTCATGACCTTCATATTACAGCCTCCGAAGCTCCAAGAACCCCTCGCCCAAAGTCAGTAATAGTCATTTTCAGAGGAAAATCGCAAAAGAACATGTAATGAGTTCAGGAGACCAACATGAAAGTTTTCTAAACCTATGTTCTCAAGGGTTTTCCGCATAAAAACTAAGGAGGGTATGCAGTTGTAAAACTTTCCAACCAAGACAAAGCACAAATCTGAAGAAAGAATATGTACCTCCTCATCCAAGAAAGAAATCACTGATAGCCCGCGATGACAGAATTTCTTTGGTTCAACACGCTCAAGGGCCTTCGATTCTTCTTTGGGGATTCGACCTGTGACGACATCAGTGAAGGATCGAGAGTCTCTGCACCCAATTTGATCGAAATTAGGGTTTCACCATTGTTCGCCCGAGGGCGGGTTCTCCAGCGCACTCCGCTCCATCAACATATAAGGTCTTTACCGAATATTATATCTTTCATTATTGATATGTTTTATTTATATAAAACTAGTATAAAAAATATTGGAAAAGTAGTTATTACTATTATTATTACTATGTTTAATGGCTAAGTTACAGTTATCTCATTTAAATAAGTATAATAGTAAAATGATGTTTCGTATAAACATTAGTGTTGCGTGTAACTTATGCCAAGTTGTGGTTGCATGTAACATATGACAAGTCGATGTTCCATGTTTTATACACCTATTTAGTTCTGTGTAACATATTCAAAGTTGGTTCCATGTGAAATGAATGTTTGAATTAGTGATTTAATAACAAAAGAAAACTATTTTTCAGAGTCGCGTGAAATGAAAAATATCAAAAAGATAAATTCATTAAAAAGAAATATTTCACAAAATATTGGGGTGTTAAATGCTTCTAAAACTTTAATAATGAATTTAAATTGTATATTTATGTATTTTTTAAGCCCCTAATTTATTAAGTTTTATATGTTTTCAATAAGTCCATGAAAATGGTATGTCAATTATGTTGTTTAAGGTTACGTATGTCGCTGGAATTATAATTTTAAATGTGAATAAAGAAGTTGAGCTACTACTTGAAGACCTTGGATAAAAATATTTAATATAATAGCCTTTATATTTGTCAATTGATTATGGATAACGAATTCAGTGAAACCAAATACATGAGATAATGGTGGAAACACTTTCTAAAACGTTTTTGATTATTTTTGGATGAATCTAGATAAAGGGGATATCAGAGAGATAAAGTATTGACACTTTATGTTGAAGATAAAATTGGATAAGTCTAGAATTCATAAGATACATACCAAGAAGTTCATATAAGAAAATTTGTTTTCATATGAAAGGCCAGTATCATAAGATATCTAACCAACATAAGAAGTTTATAGGCTTGTATGATATGTGGCTCACATGGGATGTATTACATGAAATATGAGCTTTGTGTAAGATGTAAAATGTGTAAAATACATTGAATGTGTAAGATGGTGTTCATATATGATTCTCAACGTGCATGAGATGAATTTCTTATGATATCGTCTTTGCATAAGATAAGGTAACCATGTAAGAAAGCCAATGTGTAAGATAATGTGATTCTCATAAGTTATTATGAGTTTGTAATAAGCCTATTATTTCTTCATAAGTTAAAATAAACCCTATTAATAATGAAAAATTAGGCTCTAGAGACATAATATGGTAAATTTAGGAGGAGCTATATGATGATGGAATCATCTTATATAATAATGAAAAATTATAATAAATTTAGAATGAATATTCTGGTATTTTGTGAATAAACTAGTCAATGATGTTGTACTATTTTTAATTAATCAAAAATCCTGACCACATATTTTGATTTAAGTTGGAGAGTTGAAGAGTGCTGAAATGAGTTCCATGTCGTATCATGAGGTGCCACATCACAATGCCATAAACACATGGATAAATTCAAATTGTATTTAAATATATGTATTATATGGATTTTTGAACATGTAAAACAACTCGAGTATTATAGGATTGAAATGAGGATTATGAATAATAATCATGAGTTTGAATAAGAGAATAAAATCAGGATTTTTATAGTCCCATTTAAAAGATAAGAGTTAATACTTTCACAAATCAGGGAGTTTCCATAATTCCATTATAGAAAAAAATATTCAAGATATTATTTAGTGAATATAAATGTGCTATAAACTGAAGAATAAGGGTGTGTAAGAATTGAGATACTATGAACCTGATACACTATAGTATCAAGGATAGATATAAATGATCTAACATGAAAGTCATTCAAGAAGGAGACTTGAGTGAATAAGTATTTGAGGATTTGTGATACTCATATCATTGAATATATAAAGAATAAAGTGATAATTACTAGAATAAAATATCATAATAATTGACTTTTAAGGTTCTTGAAATAGGATGAGTAGACTAGTTGATATAGTGTGTCCATGGAGAGAGATCTATATCAAGTGGCACATAATCTACTTGAAGAAAAATATTATATTTTTTATTTTGGATCAAATCATTATAGTTTGTAGTGGGAAGCTATATTTTCTAGTGGGTATCTAGAGAAATATCATAGAAAGACTCTATGTTTATAGGATTGGGAAGGTCCTTGGTGTAACCACTCGAGTTTATAGTATAGAATACATAAATGAGGGGACTAACCAATCCTAACAAAGAGTATGTTTTTAAGGCTGAGATGTGATTTATTTAATTCTTTTGGATACGAGGTGAGGTTGAGTGATTAAATTTGTGAGTATTGAGACTTTAACAGGTTATAAAGGTTAATTATAAAATAAATAATTGTAAAAAGTGAACCATAAATCCCTCCTCGTAGTGGTACCAATAGAATAGGGAACTGCAAGTGGTTTCAAAGATAATATAGGTTCCCTATGAAGGATTATAGAAGTTTCCAAGTATGGATAATTTAATTTATATAAATAGTTAAGGTTTACCTGATTTAGATGGAAAGAGCTATCATCGTTGAAAGAATAGGATGATTCCCTATCTTATCTTACTTGGTCTAGAGGTAAGAGTTTTTTCAACAATAGGATTTACACTCATATTCGAGGCTAGTCCTATGATTTTTTCCAACAAGAGAAATATATATGTAGATGAAAAAACATAAAATTCAATTTCAATGACTCTTTTAAAAAAGGTTTTCACAAATTTCATGGGACTCCAAACTACTAATGAAATATGTCATAAATTAAGGAGTAGTTAAAAAGGAAATATTAAATTCAAGGAAGCCAAGTTGAAATTTTGGAGGAGTAGGTTTGAGGATATAATTATGGATAATGAAGAAAACATTGATGACTAATTCATTAGATTCAATGATATTTTCAATAATGTTTGAGGATTTTGAATAAAAATTGGATGGTTTTATTACTGTCAAAAGGTTGATGAGAAACATTCCAAATATTTTTGATCCAAAGATTTCAACATTAGAAGATAGAAAAGATATTTTCTTATATATACTAAATAATTTTATAATTATTTATGAAATGAAGAAAATTATATCTTTTAAGAATAAATTGAATGAAAATATGTCCTTTGAGGCCATGAGAAAGTGAAAATTCATAGATAAAGAAGCTGCAGAATAAAGCGATTCTAATGATGATGGATATGGTGAATGTTTCAATAGTTGTGTTTCTCTTTTATCAAAGTTTTTAATAAGGTCAATAGGAAAGTAATGTTTATTAATCCAATAAGTTGTTATAAATTTAATTGAGTTGGAAATTTTACAAATAATTTCCCAAAGAAGAAAGCCATAGAATCTGAAGCAGAGGAGGAAGATGAGAAACCTCAAAAAAGGGGTAAAATAAGAACTATTTAAGCAGTAGAATAATGAGTTTAATGAGAAAGAAGAAACAAGATGCCCCATCTTTAAGGAATTATTCAAAATATGAATCTAACTTTATGTATCATGTTGAAAGAGGTTTTGATACCTCAAGAAGTGATGATGGAGACAGAATGATAGAACTCAAATACATGATGAAAGATGAGTTGGAAGACTAAATTGACAAGAATACACATCTCAATAAGTATAATAGAAATATATTGAAATAAAAAAATGACTTGGGAGAAATAGGTTCCAAATAAAATAGAAGCAACTTGTGATGAAGAAATCAATAAGTACAAACTAAAAGTAGCTAAGTAAAAAAAGATGTTGAGAGATCTTGATAAGAAATTGACTAGAAAAGAAGAAGAGATAGCTAATTGGAAATAAATATGTCTTAGATAAAAAAATTAGTTGAATAATATCATATAATATTTTAAAAAGGAAGCTAATATTAAAGGTGGATCTTTTCAAGAAAGATAAAATAAGGGTTTAAAAGTTTAGATTACTTATGCTCCTAATAACTTCTAAAATAGACCTGCTATTATTGATAGAAAATGTTTTAAAAATAATTATAAACCTATTTAAAATAATAAAAAAATTGAGAGTATTTATTATATATTAATGGAAAAGAAAAATATTCTAAGAAGAAAACTCTCCCTTAGGCAAAATCAGGCTCAATTTAAAGAAGGATAGTAATACAAAAAATATGTATAGATTTATTATCAAGTTAGAAGATAAAAATTTAGATGTTTTTTCTAGTTTTGTGGATGTTATAGACAGAAATTATACTCTTAATATTATAACATGTAATTTCATGGTAAGATGAATGAACTAAGGGGGAGTTATAGTGAGAAGATAAGTACATTTTCTCAAATAATGAAACTTATGACCATGAATACATCAAATCTTTCAACCCAAAAAAAATTAGGGTATTTATGATAAGTGTGTGGAAGATGTGGAAAATAGGTTCATAGATTTAATGAGTGTATGACTATAGCTTATAAGGATAGGTTCCATATAGTTCAAAAGGGAAGGAATATCAGAAGGTAAAAAGAGAAAAGTCATGTTTTACCAAGGTTGCCAAGATATCATGTGAAATAATAGAGGAAGATATGAATGTTAATAAAGATTTCCTAATAGTTTTTCCAAATCATTGGAAATATCTAAATAAATGTGGAATTCAAAAATAAGTGCAAGTGACAATGGAAATCATGCAATTTCACATGAAATGTTAATAATCAAGAGAGATTGTTTATGAGTGATGACCAAGAAATTAAAAAATATATATTTAAAAAGTGTGTATAATATGGACATAGTTTGAATAACCATATGACCATACTTCCTACTCAATAAGAATTTATGAGAAATATGATTTATGTATTTTTAAATGAATTTTCCTTGATGAATAATGTGAAGAAAAATGATCCACATAAAGAATTAGTTAAAGGTAATAAAAAGTGCATGAAATCTATTATAACTCACAATAGGGAAAAAGTCATAGTGAAATATTTCCATACTGAGATTAGAAGGAATGAGAAGTCTTGTTTTAGAGTAAACACTCATACTTTTTTGTATCAATTATGAAATTAAGAGGTTCTACCTTATTCCATTATTGTCTACTAATTACTTATCTATAATAATTTTCCTAGAATTGAAGGAGTTATTTGAATGGGGAGCTAGTGAGTGGCGTATACACTATATAGTAAATAAGAAGATCTTAATGGGGTATTATAACAACCATGAGAAATATAAAGTTAGTGAATCCATTGAAGGGAATAAAACATGAGGTGGAGCGATCAAAATATCACAATTTCTAAAAATATAGAATTTCTGGACATCCCTATAAAAATGAAAATGAGGTATAAAAATCAAAATTACCACCCTTTTTTTGATTGTATACAACATTATTATTAATTAAAGGTGTTAATTAATGAAAATATAATAGAAATTTGGTGTTATTAATCATGTACTTGAATTTTTTTAATGGATTTATTTAAGATGAGTGGTTGTCATACTTTCCTATTAAAACTGAATGAGAAACCATTAAAGTGAGTTATAGTGAGAATGGAATCACATTGCGGTATGTTTATGAATATAATCGACTACCTTAGTTAATTCACTTTTGTTTTATACACTAGGCTAACCAACATAGAGTTATATTTGAATAAAAAAAGGATTATTGCTAAGGAAAATATATGGTTCCATATTTCTCTCAATAAATAAATAAAGGATGTGATTAAAGTTTGAAGAGAGAAAATAAGTTAGTTATGAAAAAAAGTATAATGAGATGAAAAGAACCTTATAATTTATTTTCATTTATTGTTAATGCGAGGGAGAATAATACCTTTGGATTTTGAATGGAAAGGGGTATTGATAAAAAATAAAAAGGGGGAGATTGAAGTGTCCAAATGAAAGAGTAGTATTTGTTTTTAATAAGGATACAAAGAAGGGAATTCAATGCCTGATATTGAATATAAAGTGTGATGATTCCATCATAAATAGAAACGTGAATAAATAATTTGAGATAATTATTGAATAAATTTTCTAAATAGCTTCAATATAGAAGCCTTAATATGTGATGATTGATTATAGATATGATCTTTAAGGGAAAAATACATTTGATTATGGAGGTAACACTATATATAATAGTTTTTATTAAGTTCGGATGAATATTTATAAAGGATATATTGAAGATTTTAATCCTAGAATCTTTTTGTTAGAGATGAATTTGGAACAATCTATAATTTTTAAGATATAGAATGAGAATTTTGTATGGGAGATGAAGGTTTCATAAGAGAGGATAATCTCATAAAATAGTACAACCACATATGAAATTTACAAGATCATATGATACATGGATTTCATAAGATACCTTCCATGAAATATGATCTCCACATAAGATGAAGAACACATAAGATAAATGGAATGTGTAAGATGGAGTTCTCATAAGATGACTAATGCATATGAGATTAATTTCATATTACTTACACTATATATAAGATAATGGAATAAAAAAATAATGATAAAGTGAAATATAAGTGTTTCTCATAAGATATACTGAGTTTTTAAGAAGCCTATAATGTATCCATAAGGTATAATGGACCCTATGAAGAATGGGAAATAGAGTTATAGAGACTTTTCAGAGTAAATTCCAAAGAAATATATGAAGATGGAATTATTTTAGATGATGGAGGAAAATTTGAATAAATTTTGAAAGAATATTCTAAAATTTTGTGAATAAATCTTTTGATTTTTTTAAACTATTCTTTATTGATCAAACATCATGATCATGGATCATGATTCAATATAGAGAGTTGAATGGTGTTGATATGAGTTCCCCACCGCATAATAAGGTTCCATGTCACGGTGTCATGAACATGTGAATAAATTCAAACTATATTTAAATAAATAGATTTTGTGAAGTTTTGAAGATGGAAAAAATCCTGAGTCTTATGGGATTTAAATGGTGACATTGACCGATAATCAATGAGTTTGAATAAGAGAATAAAAGTAGGATTTCTATTGATTTATTTAAATGATAATAATTTTTCCTATAATAAATCATGTAGTTTCAATACTTACATTATAGAAACAAATATTCATAATATTATTCAATGAATATAAATATATAGAAAATAAAGAAGAAGGGTGTGTGAGAATAGAGATTTTAAGAACCTGATATGATGCAATATCAATGAGAGATAAATGAGATCAAAGTTGGTTGAGATTGAAGAAAAATGAGACCTATATGCCTCAGTGTTTGAGAATTTTTGAGACTAATATCTTCAAAGTTTAAAATTATTCAAAGAGAAATAATGAAAGACTAGATCATTATAATTAACTTTCAAGGTTCTTGAAGGATCACAAGTAGATTGGTTAATACATCATGTTTGTGGAGGGAGATCTACGTCAAGTGGAATAGAAGAATCCCAAAACATAAGGCGATCTTTACAATTTTGGATAAAATATTTGTATTGGTTATGGGGAAGCTACATTCTCCCATGGGACTTTGAATTATAAGCATAGTGGGACTCTATTATGACAGTACATGGAAGATATTTATGTAACCACTTGAGTTTATAGTGGAGAATATATGATTAGGGAGAGAAACCAATCATGGAAAATAGTATTATTTTAAGGCTACACCTTAAAAATACCTATGTGATGTTCTTAATTTACTTATATTGATATGAGGTGAGGTTAATTTATTAAAGTTGAGAAGATCGAGAATTTAATAGATCATAGAGGTTAACTTTAAAATAAATAATTATAAAAAGTATACCATTGATTCACCCCCTCTCTATGGTACAACTTGGGCACTATAGTTTCTAATAAAACAAAAATTTGATGCATTTGAGAGCTTCAAAGTGTTCAAAAGGGAAGTATAAATTCAATTAGGGAGGAGTATTAATACTCTTTGATCTAATCAGGGGGTTAATACATGATCTAGTATTTTATTGATTATATGATATATTTTGAAATTGTTTCATAACACACTCCACCTAGAATACCAAATCATAATGTTGTGTCTGAGAGAGGAAACATACCCTATTAGACATGGTTCGATCAATTATGATTCAATGTGACCTTAATATATTTTTATAGGGATATACTCTATAAATGTTTGTATTTTGACTTAACCTCATTCCATTTAAATAATTCATAAAGACACCATATTAAATATGGATAAGGAAACATTCCATTATGTATTTTTTTTTAATATTTAGGGTTTTGAAGCTTATATATGACATATATATTTTAAAAAACTTGAACCTAAGTTATATTAATGATATTTTTATGGTTATCCTAAGGAAACATAACATTATTATTTGTATAGTATGACTTAGTATAAAGTGATTGTGCCCCATTGAAAAATTAATTGAGATGGAATACATAAATCAAATAGTTGTTGGTAAGAAATTTAAAACCAGGGTAGTTCAACACCATGAAATGGTAATTTTTCTTGAGATGAAATTTAGGCCGGTATCATAAAGATTTATGGAAAAAGAACCAAATCTACTTCAGTAGAAAACCTAAAAGAACTAGTAAGATTCATCAGGAAGCTAAGAATTATTTATTTCATGTGTAAAATTATTATTAAGTAACTCTCATAGATGAAAAAATTATTACCTTCCAATAGGCCATTAAGTTTTATAATTTTGAGAAATGTTTAATGTTATGAAAGACAAACTAGACTCCATGTACACTGACCATGTTTTGAACTTGGTGGATGAACCCAAAGGTATAGGACCCATAGGGTGAAAGTGGGGTTTCTATTAGAAAACTGACATGGATGTTAGAGTGCCTAAATATAAATATTTTCTAGTGGAAAAATTTTACATACAAAATCATGGTATTGACTTTAAAGAAAACTTTTCTCTAGTTGCGATGATAAAGTCATTTTAGATATTTCTTTCCATAATATATCATTATGATTATGAGATATATAAAATTAATGTCAAATATATTTTCCTTAATGATAATTTTATCAAGGACATGTATATGATACATCTTAAAGGTTTTGAAGTTCTAAACGAGCATGCTATGGTCTGTAAGTTACAACAGTATATAAATGGATTAAATAAAGATTCATGGAGTTAGAACATCTGGTTTGATGATACAATCAAAGAATTCAATTTCATCCAAAATTTTAATGATTCATGTGTATAAAAATTTTTTAGTGGGAGTTTTGTGTCATTTTTGATATTGTTTGTGGGTGAAATAATTATTTATTATAAATGATATCCCAAATTTAAATTTTGTAAATGCATGGTAGAAAAAATGTCTCTCAATAAAATAAATGGGTGAAATATCCTACATACTAGGTATGAATATCTATAAAGATAAATTTAAGAGGTTTATTATAATGAGTTAGAATATATATATATATATATATATATATATATATATATTTATAAAGTGATAAAATATCTTAGAAAGGAGAACACCAAGAAGGGGTCTTTACCAGTGTTGAATGATATGAATCTTAAGAAGATTCAAGATCCTTCTAAAGAGTTAGAAAAGATGTATAAGATTCCTTATGTGTTTTTCATAGGATCTATCATGTATTTCATGTTTTTTTCTCAACTTGATGTATCTTATGCATTGATCATAACAAGTAGATAAAAATCCAATCATAGTGAAATTCACTAGATTTTTACCAAGAATATCCTTTAGTACTTAAGAAGAAGTATATATATATTTTTGTAATTAGAGGTGAGGGTGAGATCGTTTTAAGTATTTTCACTAATTATAGTTTCTAATCTAAAAAAAATTATATGAGATCTCAATATAGTTTAATATTTTTCCTAAATTATGGAGAAATTAGTTAGGATAGTTCCAAAAAATCCACCATAGTAGACTAAAAAATAGAGGTAGAGTACATCATTGAATTAGATGTTACAAAGGATATTGTTTGGATCAAAAAAATTATTAGTGAACTTGGGGTGGTTCTTATCATTTAGGGAGTAATTAATATTTACTGTGACATTAATAGAGTTATTTCTTAGGATAAGGAATCCCTAGTCTTACCAAAGGACTAAACACATCCATTGAAAATACCATTTCATTTGAGATATCATTGAGATGGGTAATATAAACATTTTTATGATTGTTATAAAAAAGAATATAATATATCCATTGAAAAAGAAATTAAATTAGAATAATCATGAGGGGACTATAAAGTTTCTAGGTATTTAATTCATGACATACTAAATATAATGATTATTTTCAATGGGGTTCTATCATAATTTTATAATAAATGAAATATCCTTTATTATTAATTCATGTGTGAAACATATACTACATGAATATTATAATGATAAACTCACCTCAAATTATGAATTTTATTTTTCCCTAATCAATGATAAGTTGATTCATATTATCTGGACTAACATGTGGAAGTTTATCACAGATAATTTCACATAGTCATTAAAATATTAGGAATCCATGCTTATTATGAATCATAATTACCTTAGGCTAAAAATATACATAGAATGTAAACCATAATACATTTATACCTTTCTTAAGCAATCCTTGAGGTTGATATAATCAAGTGGTGGAGAGGTATGTTTTTGGTTATTTCATTAGATTATTTCAACCAAGATGGGATTTTCCACTTATATGAAATGAAAATACATCTGATCCTTTGATTGTGTAGTTGATAAAATGTAAATTCATGCTTAGATAAGTGAAATTTTATGTGACTATATACTAAAATGATTCACATGTGATGTAATAATTATGTATGGTCAATCTACTTGAAGAATATAAATTGTTTGGTTTAGCCTATAATAGATTTACATGTTCAATTTCCAGTGGTCGCTTAGTTTAATGGACAAAGGGATTATATAATCATGTATATGGGGTATATGATACATCTTATGGTGGAAAAATTAATATAAAGTTATGAATGTGTTTTACTATGATCATGCCAGGCCCATTTTTAACTTGATTATCACTAACATTTTCTAAAGGCTACTCTTTTCTTACATATATGAATTGGAAATTTCATTTTTTTATCAATGTTACAAAGTCTCATAGGGTCACACAATTAGGATTTAGAATAAGGATTAAATTTGGATAATGTGTTTGTTACAAAATGAATAAATTTTGATAGATCATATCTAATGGAGTTTTGATAGATTCATAAAGAGTTGTGAAGTTTTTCTTAAAGTCCTTATGGGATTTTAGTGGAAGTGGTGGATTGTTTTATATTCATAAAATGGTTGAATCATATTATATGATTCATCCATATGATAAATCCATGGTATGTATATTATGTATATTTTAGGATATGATATGGATATATCATTAATGGTATTTGATGACTATATTACAATTTATGATTCAAACAAAGATATGTGATATTGGGTACATAGTTGTTTCCATGTATTCCAAATACCTTATATTTTGCTATAAATAATCTAGATGGTTCATTTATAGCAGGAAAAAACGTATTATAATTGTTAAAATTTTAAATGATTATAATATCCCAATTGGTATATGTTTTGGATAACGTATATTTGTTACCAAATATTGGAATTTTATGATTGACATATTTCATTAAATGGATGAAGCCTATATAAAGGACTGGATCATATTTTTGGGAACATGTGGTTATTTTTCAATAAAAAATAAAGATATTATCCTTTTTTCCTTTTAAGGATAAGGTGATAGAACAACATTATAGTCTAAGGGATCCACCCATAATATATAAGGATATTAGTGCTCTGTGTACTACCTGCAGAGGCGAGAGTCTTTCAGATATTGCTAAGTGATCTTCCTCAAACATACTACAATGATATCCTTTGAGTCAGATCACATAGAATATATGGTATGCCTATTTATTTTATGTTCTTCATTTTCATGTTGATTTGATGATGATAGATTTGTAACATGACCATAAGAATAGTAACCTGATAGTTGGAACAATAAAAAACCATTAGGGTAAATGATGAATTTACCTTATATATATTTTACCATAAATTAAATAAGTAAATATATGTATCAAAGCACCATGAAATAATTACTCAACCAATGTAACATAATGCAAGTATAAGTGTACCTTCTTATTAAAATGTGTTTTATATTATTTCATTAATGGTTAATTTTTATACTATAATTAAATACTTAAATTACCTTATATAGATTTGTATTGTGAAAAAAATGGGTTTCATTTCTGGAATCATCATATCAAAATTAGGTAAGGGTGATATTTTTTTTATTTTTCATGAATAGTAAAATATGTATGTAAATGGTAAAATATAATATAATTACCATATTTTTTTATTGTGATTATGTATGAATTTTTGGGTTTGTATAAGTTATATTGAAATTATAATACTCCATTTACTATTATGTTATGAGTACCTTACTATTGAATCACTGATCATAATTTGGGGAGATGATATTATATTCTAACTTTTAATTCAAAAACACCCCTCTACTCTTATAAATACCACCCTCCAAACCCCACTTCTATGCACACATTAAGATACTTAGCTTTCCATAGTTATACCAAATACCCCCTTTTAAATATTACACATGTTTTAAATTTCATGGTCTCATCAAAATACCACCATTTGAAATCTTAAGTCGATTAATAAAGGAGTCTTCCTGAAGAGTAAGGTAAGAACTTAAAATATTGTTTTTTTATTCCATTGTTTCTAATTATTCTTCTAATTTATAAATATAATAAAAATGTTCCATATCATGAAATAAATTATGTTTGAACACTATAATATGAATGTTAAAGTCACATAATGAACATAATAAATGTTTTTTTAACCAATGTCCATTTATAGTTGTTATAACCACCAATAAGGATATTGTTATTAAATAACTATTTAAACCTTTATGTATGGTTATAATAAATCAATTTATGGTTAAATAATAATAAAATAATGATATTTTATTATTATTAATACTATGGAATTGGGTAAATAAGAATAAATTTAAATATAAAAAAATATGTTCATCGTGGGCGGAAAAACTGCCTAATTGTACACACCATTGTAGAATAACTTTTATACTAATTGAACTATGTAAAAATTTAAAAACTTTTTGATATTGGGAATCATTTGAACTTATTGAAAGATATGGAATCCATATTAGTACACTTATAGAGTTATGAACTCATTTTATTAGAACCATGACCATTACCGATAAACCAATATGATACTGGAATTAAGAAACTAATATCCCTATCATGATGGACATGAACATTATGTTTTAATAAAGTCATCATAATGAATAGAAAATAATAATAATAAATTAAGTAAACATGAATAATTTTCTAAAACAAGTATTTAATAAAATTAATTTAATTATTCAAGATGTTAGGCATGCATACTAAAATGAGTCCAAACTTAAAGTAATGGGTTCCTTTCACCCACTCACTTTCTTTTGTATTGTGATATCCATTTCTTTCTACCTTATTCATGATTTGAATATATTTTTTTATATTTAATTATTCATACTTTATTATATAATAAAAAATTATCTCACTTTTCCCCTTCCCAATAACTTCTTTATTCCTAACCCATTCAAAAAAATCATGGAGTTTATTATCGAAATCTCCTTACTTCTCATACGATGTTTCTTTACTTGTTATATTCTATTATAAGACTTAAATCCAAATTAATGTACATGTACCAAAATATTTTACCCTTAAATTCATATAATTTCTTATCTTAATACCTACTTATAAGGTCAATATTTTTCACCTTATCATATGTGTAAGTAAATATTATCTCTTTCATATATTATGCTTTACACTCTCCCATCCTTACCTACCTTGTTATTAATTATTTACAATTCAATCCTTTAATTTATAATATATTGGTTTCCATTTTTTGGGTACTTACATGTATCTTTCACATATATACAATTTCCTTGAATATTTCTTACCGTATGACCATGGTAAAGAAGTTTACACCAAAGTATCTCTTAATCTCTACTTATGATTTTCTTCTAATATTATCGTATGAACATATATATATGGATTGCATTATCTTATGAAAAAAATTGTAAAATGTATCCTTATTATTCTTAACAAATTCGATTATTTATATTCTTATGATATGATTTATTTCAAATGAAATTGATTATATAACCCATTACTTCTCATGGGTTTTCATAATTATGACACATGTATGATTTTTAATCTATATGGAACTCATATGAAAAGTATATTATGATGTGATGGGTGGGATTGAAATTATAAATCCCCCCAATATATTAGGTAATATTTACACCCCATTAGATATTATGTATAGTGAATGGGAAGTGATCCTAGAACATTAAGTTATGATGTCTTGGAAGTGAACCTTAACATATGCTATGATGAAATGTTTTATGTTTGTTCTCTATTATCATGTTGTAACTCATGATTAACATATTTTAATCTATACATGCACAAGTTTCTCAATTTATGATATTTTAATTTTTTAGGTAATGATCACATTTATGGATCTCATACTTTTTGATATGAACTTATGATATGATTTCTCAATATTAATATATTTATATGATTCACAATTCTTTATGATTGCATTTATTGGGATCTAGAACCACCACAATTAAAAACAGACCTTTAGAACTTTAACTGTGGAGAAAATTCTAGATATTTTGGAAGTGGAATAATCCCATGAACTCAAAGTATCCAAATTGAGAATATATAATCATGCCCTAACCCTGAACCAGAATTACACCCTCACATAATTAAGAAAAATAAAACTCCTGGAAACAAACATACAAGAAGATATAAAAGAAAACAAGGAATAATAAAAAGTGATTTTACATGGATCAGACTTTATCATTACAACCATCAAAAAACATTAATGATTTATTTAAATAGTGGAAGAAGGAAATATTAAAATCACAATAATAAAAGTTATTCAATATTAGATCACTTCATGTCTTCCACATAAGTGGTCCCACCCCACCAATTTATCATGGAACCCAAATTCCCAACTAGTTTCATCACCTTCTGAAATTTACAAGGGACTAATTATTAGTCCAGGGTGTTGGAGTGACTCCTTGAACCACTATTTGTTTTTATTTTTATAATTATAAATATTTTTTTTTATTTTTTTCATAAAATGTTGTTGTTTTAATTACCCTTTAATTGTTTCATATTTATTTCTTATTATTCTAATTATTCTTTATTATTATTTTGGTTTTTTTTGTAAAATTAATTTTATAAAGTTTTTTCTTTAACCTTATGTATTTTTTTTATTTACCCTTATACATGTTTTTATACCCTATTGTTATATTTATGTGAGTTATTTTTTACCCTTACACATGCTGATGAATTTTATCTTTACATTTACATAACTATCTTTTACCATTACACATGGATGAATGTACCTTTATATAAGATATATATTATTTATTTTACTCTTACACAACTCATGTAAACTTATATTTACCTTTATAAAGAACATGATTTCTTCTATCTACCCTTACATATCTCATTATATGTATGAGTTACCCTTATGTAACATAAAAAATTATCTTTATGTAATCTATACTATTTAGTGTTTAACTTTATAAAAAATTCAGAAAATATAGGCTATCTTTAAATATTGTTTGAAAATTGATTTTTACCCTAACACATGATTGTAAGATTACTTTACATAGGTGTGATGTAAAGACCTGAAATATCCATTTATTTTTTTTAATTAAATGGGAATTTTACGAGTCTGCGAAAATTTACTGCGTGTGATTCCAAGGCCCGGTGTGCCCGGAATCAAGTTATGAAGTTTTTTTTGGGTACGTTCAGTAAACGTGAGAGAGGATTTTTCTAACTTTTGAACCGATGCTCGGAATTGAAATCCGAGGGCACTGTTGAACTCGTAGCACCATTAATTTCTTAAGGAGACTTTCACCTCGACAAAAGTTGGTCGAGAGTGAATGATAGATTTTGGGTTTTTCATGAATAAATAAAATAAAAATAAAGTTGTGTAGCTTTATTTTTATTTGTTTGTTAAAACCTCTATGTGGAAGTTGGGAAGTGGGGAACACCAGACCTTAAACTTCCATGAGAGGTTATGGTAGTGGGGACCACCCGAAATTAAACCCCCTTGAAACCCCCCTTTAGTTGGGAGAAACCTTCAACTCCCTATTAAATGTGGGGGGAGCCTCTTCAACCCCTCCACAATTTTAATTATGCCAACGCACCATATTAATTGTACCAACTCCCCCTTAATCAATTAAACCATTTTGAATATTATTCCAATGACTTAATAGATATTATAATCTATTATCTTGGGCTTCCATTTGATTTTTGGTGGAATTGGAGAGAGGAGGAACTTAGGAGAAATCTCCCAACGAAGAACGATCCACCAATGAAGAATGCTCCACCAATGAAGAACACCGACGAGGAATGCCTTCGACTACGAAGAAAGACCTCAACTTCAACTTTCTTCCTCAGAACTTCCTTCGACGTAGGACGTGTTCATCTACAACGAATCAACGTCTGCCTTATTGCGCCAACGTCAACCAACAACCAACAAGGTAGGGGGATTATTTATGTGATAATACTTTTCCTATTTCTCTTACCTTGGTTTCATTTGCGGTTTGGGAATGAAACATTGTGGGAAGTTATAAGCTTGATGTTCTTCTTTTCTTGTTGAGCCATTTGCTACCACTTAAACGTGGAGGGTGTGGGCCAAACTAGCATGGCTCGACCCCCTCCGCCATTCTTCTTTGTGGTGTTATTCGGAATGAAGGAAGATGATGAAGGTGATGAAGGCAATGGCGCTGCCACCTGCAGCCACCGTGATCCGCGCCGTCCTCGAGGAACTCTGGCCTCCCGGATGAACCGGCCGTGCGCCCTCGCCCCGCTACACTGCCCCGAGATGCCGCCTGCCAGCCGCACCACCCATCGGCCGAACCAGCCACACCGCCACCGGCCTCCCACGTCGTACGCACCCCTCGCGGTGCTCCAGCCGAACAGACCCTGCGCTACGTCCAAACCCGCCTCATAGCGGCCCTTCGAGCCATCCCGGCCATGTCGGCCTCGCGGCGCCCTCCCGGCCTCCCGGCGCCCTCCCGGACGAACCGGCCTTGCGGCGCCCCTCGGGCTGGGCCGAGCCACCGTGCGCCCTTGCGAAACCCTCATGGCCGAGCCACTATCCATGACCGAGACGACCCGCGACCTTCACCGACCCGCGGGCTCCGCGGCCCCTCACGGTCCTCGCGGCCTGCAGGACCCCCAGCGGACCGGGTCCCATCATGGGCCGGGCCTGACCCAGCGGGTCGGTCTGGGTTGACCTGAACTGGGTCGAACCATGCCAGGTCTGGCCAGGTCGGTCTGACCGGGTAGGACCAGACCCGGGCCCACTACGACCCATTTACTTCTTTTGGCCATATATTTGGCACCGGACGTCCGTTTGATGAACCTTTATCGGCATTGGAAATCTTAGATCATGATGGTCTCTTTGATTATACTACTCTGAAGTTTTGGATTGAGATGAGATATGGTCAGGTTTGATCGAGCACAAATCCAACCGGCCCCCCGGGACTAAATGGTTAATAACTCACAGACCGGGTGTCCGATTAACGCGCTGTTTGTTGGATTGAGACCCCTATAACATGGAGGACCTTTGAGATACTTCTTCATGGGACTTTGTGACAGTTGGAGTATCGACCAGTAGCTTTTGGAGTGGATCCTCCTGGAGACGAGTGAGCATAGTGTGGAGACCTTGTAGCTGGCTGAGACCTGACGACTGCTGACCGTATTGACTCAGAGTGACTCTACTAGCCCAGTGGGGAGCGCCTTGGTGACGCGGAGGACACACAATGGGGAGAACCTCTGTGTGACGCGGTAGACCCATGGTACTCGACAGGAGGAGTTCCTCAGCAGGCTACGAGGGGGAGCGCATTTGGTGATGTGGCATACCCACGGTGGGGAGCACGCTTAGTGATGCAACAGATCCATGGTACTCGACATGAGGAGTACCTCAGCAGTCCAAGGTTAGTGGGAAGTGTTCTTGGTGTTACGGAAGACCCACTGTACTCGATAGAGGATGATTTCTCCAGCAGTCGAGGTGTTCGACAATGTGAATGGGGATGTTACTTGATACTACCCCTAGAATAAAATCATGGTTGAGCTGAGTCAATACCTTTGTGTTTTCCTCATGATTGAGATAGATTACTTGATAAATTAGGTATATGTATGGGCATATACCTAATTAAGGTTATCTGTTGATTTATTACTTTTTGGTTTATCCTTGTTGGATTTTGTGATACCTTGAGGGTCTTGGGGTCCCTACTGAGTATCGTTATACACACCCTTGCACGAGCTATGTCCACACCTTGTTGTATTAGATGCTGACGATGGACAACACTGATTGAAGCTGAGAGTACCAGGACTGGATGGTACCTAGATGTGGACCATACGGCGTGTCGGTACATGGAGGAGACAGACAGACGAGGAGTGTTGAGGAGGCGATCTGTACCTACCCTTCAGGTAGGAACTCGGAGGATGACCAAATAGCTATTTTTCTGTTTTCCTCAGTTGTACATGTACTTTCAGTTTCTTGTACATTACAATTGGACTTGTATTCTGGATCCTTTTTACTTAAGTATTCACTTGTTGGTTATACGGTTTACTCATGTTCGTATCTTACTGTGTGTGTTTACAAGTTATAAAGGAAATGCCTTCCCAGTTTTAGGGAATTACACCTTTGGTGCTAGTCGCCAGCCCCTGGCCTATGGAAGGCGAGATTGGGGTAGTCACGGCACGGGCCTCGGGGGATGAGTCATGAAAAATTGATATTAGAGGAGTTGGTTCTACCATAGAACTTAAGACTATGATCTATCTTTTTAACAAAAATAGTGTTATGTGTAGTGAGTTTGGTTTTCAGTTCAGGGAGTCCAGTGTTGGTGCGGCGACCAAAGTATCCATACACCAGGACCATGGATTTTGATTTCTGACCCAGTGCAAGAAAACACTGATTGCGTGTGTGTTTTCAAAAATTTTCTTTAAGTTAGCTCACCAGGTCAGCTCACCAGGTATAACTTTTAACCGCAGCACACCTATTTCCTTTCAGGATGCCTCCACGCAGACAACCGGCTAGAGTTCTGAGAGATGTACGCACCGATTGCCCACCGAGCGATGAGGCCTCGGTGCAGAGCCCTTTTCTAGCAGAGGCACCAACAATACCTTTCCCCATTGGGCCACCGATGTCACCAGCCCTAGCAGCAGACAATGTACGCCGCTTGAGCGTGTTTCACGAGTTCCAGTGCCAGAGGCCACCCAGGTTCAGGGGAGAGACAGACCCACAGGTGGCTAGGGATTGGCTGGAGTCTGTGGTGAGAGTCTTCTGACTGGTAGGGACACCGGCCGATATCATAGTGATTCTTGCTGCCAGCCTTCTACAGGTAGCAGTGGACAGATGGTATAGCTTGATGCTCTATGTCCATGATGAGGTGATGCTTCTCTGGGAAGACTTCGAGAGCTTATTTCAAGTAGAGTTTGTTCCAGTGAATCTTCACACAGTGCGCATTCAGAAGCTACTTCATCTAAAGAAGGTCAACATGAATATAGATTAGTAATCAATGAGGTTCACAAACATCTCATGCTACTCCACCGATATGGTGCGGGACCCATTCTTCAGGGCCCGGACCTTCGATCAGGGACTCAGGTGAGAGATCAGGGTTTTGGTGATCTCGCTCAGCATCCCGATATAGGCGGGGGTGTTAGAGAGAGCCCTTTTGGTAGAGAGTTTTCTTGATGAGCAGTCACCGACAGCGAGAACTACTACCAGTCATCACATAGCAGAGTATTCTACAGCTGGTAGAAAATAGATGTCACAGAGGTCTAAGAGGAACAGACCTACAGGTGGATGACTGCATGACTCAGGATCAGTTGTGTGGGGAACCTGAAGTGGAGCCAGTCATGCCAGGAGTGGGTAGTGTTACACATGAGGCGGGTAGGTTCACATGGCTTGTGACTGTCCGACCCACCATATGGATGATCAGTAGACAGTCAAAGGACTACCCAGTTAGAGATAGAGGTTCAATCGAGGAGGTCTGCAGGGAGCAGATGGACATGGCAGAGGATCTAGTCCTGCAGCTGGTGGTGGGAGACGATTCGAGATGTTACCGCCACCACCACTAGGAGGTCCACCCCGATCGTAGGGAGCAGGTGGACAAGAGCGAGCTCAGCTCCAGGTAGCTGAAGCTTATGATCATGGAGCTCTGAGGATGATTTGAGGTACGATATATGTCTACTCCATCTTAGATGCAGTACTTATAGACACAGGTTCCGGTCATTATTTTATTGCCACTTCCCTTTTTCGGATCTCGGAGATTTTGACGGAGCAGTTGGTTCGATCCTTATGGCTAGATATTTATACGGGAGCAGATTCAACGATTACACACTAGTCCTGGCAGTGCGAGCTTACTCTAGGAGGTGAGATCTTCGGCTGAGATCTCCTAGTAGCAGCATTGAGGCCTTATGATGTCATCTTGGGTATGAAATGTTTATATACAGTCCATCCCCAGATTGACTATATTAGGTGTAAAGTGCGGTGTGTCCACACGAATAGGACCAGGTTTACCTTCACCGGTGAGAAGGGAGCCTTTACAGCGTAGGATGAACTTACCCAGAGGAGGGTGCAGTCGATCACTAATAAGTTGGCTAGACTTACCCTCAGAGCTGTTGATGTGGAGAGTTTGAGCTATCCTGTAGTGGTGTACCAGTACACATATGTCTTCCCTGATGATGTTCTGGGTCTACCTCCTCATAGAGAGGTGGACTTTTACATTGACTTGTACCCCGGGACGACACTGATATCTACACCAGCATATCGGATGGCTCCCGTGGAGCTTCGCGAGCTACGGGTACAGCTAGAGGACTTGTAGGGGAAGGGATTCATCCGGCCAAGTGTTTCTCCCTAAGCAGTCCCGATTCTGTTCACCAAGAAGGCGGATGAGAGCTTGAGGCTTTGTGTTGACTATCGGTGCCTGAACCAGGTGATCGTGAATAACAAGTACCCACTCCCGAGGATTGACGACCTCTTTTATTAGCTAAAGGGAGCATGGTGGTTCTCTAAGATAGACCTCAGATCAGGCTATCACCCGCTCAGAGTTCGAGATGAAGATGTGCAGAAGATGACTTTCATATGTCGGTACGACCACTACAAGTTCTTGGTTATTCCATTCGACATAACCAATGCTCCATCAATGTTCATGGGACTCATGAACAGGGTATTTCAGCCATACCTTGATCTCTTCATAGTAGTCTTCATCGATGACATTCTGATCTACTCGACTACTGAGGAGGATCATGCCTACCATTTGTGGGTAGTACTTAACACACTCTGAGAGCACCATATTTATGGTAAGCTCTCGAAGTTCCAGTTCTAGATTCAAGAGGTTCAATTTCTGGGACATGTCATTACGGAGGATGTACTTGCAGTATATCCAGCAAAGATTGAGGTGGTACTTGCTTGGGAGCTACCCAGGAGTGTGATGAAGGTATGGAGTTTCCTAGGTTTGGCTAGATACTATCAGATATTTGTGACTGATTTATCCAGAGTTGCAGCACCACTATCAGCCTTGACGAAAAAGGGGCAACCCTTTGTGTGGTTGGAGAGATTCCAGCAGAGCTTTCAGGAGCTGAGGTAGAGGCTGACTAGTTCCCCCCATATTGAGGCTTCCAGAGTAAGGCGTAAGGTATGTAGTCTAATGCGATGCATCAGGGACTGGGCTCAGATGTGTCCAGATGCAAGAGAAAGCAGTGATTGCTTATGGTTCTCGACAACTGAGACAACATGAGAAGAACTACTCTACCCATGACCTGGAGTTAGCAGTAGTGGTCTTCAACTTGAATATGTGGCGACACTATCTGATGGGTGGGAATTTTACAGTGTACTCTGATCACAAGAGTCTCAGGTATATCTTCTCTTAGAAGGACCTGAACATGAGACAATGACATTGGCTTGAGTTCCTCCAGGACTATGAATTCGAGATAGTTTATACACCTGGTAAGGGGAAAATTTTTGCAGATGCACTCATTCGGAGATCTGGTATACAACTGCTAGGTGAGGCGACAGAGTAGCTAGCTACTTTACAGATATCCTTTGTGGATAGAGATGGAGTAGCCTTCCTTCATTTTCATACGGTCACTCCCCCACTTCTTCAACGAGTCAGGGAGGCACAATATGGGGACACTAACTGCGAGGCACGATGTGCTCAGATATCCACAGGACAAGAACATGATGGATTTTATGAAGTTGGGGAGCACGTCATCCTCTTCAGAGGACATACCATGGTACCAGTGTCACTTCAGGAGGAAGTGTTGAGGGAGTTATACACATCCCCTCTAGCGGTACACCCAAGAGTGGTGAAGATGTATTAGGATCTCTGACGACAACACTGGTGACTGGGAAAGAAGAAAGCAGTTGCAGAGTTTGTTTCTTGGTGCCTCACTTGTCAGCAAGTGAAGGCAGAGCATCAGGTACCATCAAGATTGGTTTAGCCTTCAAAGGTCCCAGAGTGTAAGTGGGATGAGATATCCATGGATTTCGTGATGGGTATTCCACGTACATCTAGGGGACATGACTCTATTTGGGTGATCGTTGACCAACTCACCAAGTCATCCCACTTCTTACCGATCAGAGAGCAGGGTTCAGTAGAGAGCTTGGGATGCCTCTATATGCAAGAGATTGTGTGGCTACATAGAGTAACTTCAATGATTATCTCTTATCATGACACACATTTTACTTCCCGGCTATGGAAGGGGTTGCATGAGGCTTTAGGGATGTAGCTTCATTTGAGCATTGCCTTCCATCCTCAGACAGATGGTCAGACTGAGCGGACCATTCAGACCCTAAAGGACATGCTGCGTGCTTGTTTCCTCAACTTCGGTCACAGCTGAGAGGATCACTTTCCTTTGGTGGAGTTTTCATATAACAACAACTATCACTCCACCATTGGGATGGCACCTTTTGAGGCATTATATGGGTGAACTTGTAGATCACCCTTGAGCTAGACTGACCTAGGGGAGTTAGCACTATTGGGACCAGAGATGGTACGGGCTACCACAGAGAAGGTGCAGGTCATCCGGGAGCGGATGAAGACTGCACAAAGCAGGAATAAGTTGTATGCTGACAGAAGACGGAGACCTCTAGAGTTCGATGATGGCGAACACCTCTTTCTATGTGTATCACCCCGATGAGGTCTATGGATATTTGGCCGAGGCGGAAAGTTATCTCTGAGGTTCATTGGACCTTTTCAGATCCTCAGTAGAGTTCGTGAGGTGGCATACTGCTTAGCCCTTCTACCTCAGTTGCACCGGGTGCATGACGTCTTCCACGTATCCCAGCTGAGGAGATACGTGCACGACCCTTCTCACATCATCGACCATGGAGAGCTGGACATCGATGATGGGGGTGAATTTTACGGAGGATCCAGTAGAGATTGAGGATCGACAAGAGCGGGTTCTTCGTGGATGGTCGATACCTCTGGTGCGCATTCACTGGCAGTACAAGAACCTCCAGGAGAGAAAATGGGAGAGGGAGGCTCATATGCGTGCTCAGTACCCCCATTTGTTTACCTAGTTGAGTTGTAGATTACGGGGACATAGAGCCCTGATGTGGGGATAATGTAAAGACCCGGAATTTCCATGTATTTTTTTTAATTAAATGGGAATTTTATGAGTCTGCAAATATTTATGGTGCGTGATTATGAGGCCCGGTGTGCCCGAAATCAATTTATGAAGTTTTGTTCGGGTACGTTCAGTAAACATGTGAGCGGGTTTTTATAAATTTTGAACCAGTGCTTAGAATTGAAATCCGAGGGCACCGTTGAACTCGCAGTTCCAGTAATCGCTTAAGGAGACTTTCACCTCAACGACAGTTGGTCGAGAGTGAAAGATAGATTTTGGGTTTTTTTGTGAATAAATAAAATAAAAATAAAGTTATGTAGCTATATTTTTATTTGTTTGTTAAAACCTCCATGTGGAAGTTGGGAAGTGGGGACCACCAGACCTTAACCTCCCATGAGAGGTTATGGTGGTGGGGACCACCCGAACCTTAACCTCCCATGAGAGGTTATGGTGGTGGGGACCACCTGGAATTAAACCCCCTTAAAACCCCTTTTTATTTGGGAGAAACCCTAAAATCCCTATTAAATGTGGGGGGAACCTCTTCAACACCTCCATAATTTTATTTGTACCAACGCACTATATTAATTGTTCCAAATCCCCCTTAATCAATTAAACCATTTTGAATATTATGCCAACGACTTAATAGATATTATAATCTATTATCTTGGGCTGCCATTGGATTTTGGGTGGAATTGGGGAGAGGAGGAACTTGGGATAAAGCTCCCAATGAAGAATGATCCACCGATAAAGAATGCCGATGAGGAACGCCTTCGACTACGAAGAATGACCTCGACTTCGTCTTTCTTCCTCGAAACTTCCTTCGATGTAGGACGTGTTCATCTACAACGAATCGACGTCCACCTTCTCGTTCCAACATAAACCAAAAATGAACAAGGTAGGGGGATTATTTGCATGATAATACTTTTACCATTTCTCTTACCTTGGTTTCATTTGCAGTTTGGGAATGAAACGTTGCGGGAAGTTATAAGCTTGACGTTCTTATTTTCTTGTTGAGAAATTTTCTACCACTCTAAATGTGGAGGGTGTGGGACAAACTATCATGGCCTAACCCCCTCATCCTTTCTTCTTTGTGGTGTTCTTCGGAATGAAGGAAGACGGTGAAGGCGGCGAAGGAAACGATGTCGCCACCTGTGGCCACCGCGACCCGCACCGCCCCCGCGGTGATCCGGCCTCCCGACCGAACAAGCTGTGTGCCCTCGCCACGCCGCGCCGCCCCGAGCCACCACCCGCCAGCCGCACCACCCTCCGGCGGAACCGGCCGCGCCACCGCTAGCCTCCTGAGCTTCCCGCGCTCCGGATGAACCGGCCTCACGCCCCGGCCGAACAGGCCTCGCCGCGGCCATCTGAGCCATCCTGGCCGTGCCGGCCTCGCGACTCCCTCCTAGCTGAACCGACCTCACGGCGCCCTCCCGAGCGAACCGGCCTCACGGTGCCCTCTCGACCGAACCGGCCTCACGGTGCCCCCCGTTCCAGGCCGAACCGGCCCGCGCCCTCGCGGCACTCCCACGGCTGAGCTGCTATCCGCGACAGAGCCGACCCGTGACCATCGCCGCCCCGTGAGCTCCATAGCCCCTCGCGGCCTTTGCGGCCTACTAGACCCCCCAGTGGACTGGGCCGCATCATGGGTCAGGCCGGGTCGACCTGAACCGGGTCGACCCATGCTAGGTCAGGTCGGGTCGGTCAGACTGAGTCAGACCGGACCCGGGTCCACTACGACCCATTTACTTCTTTTGGCCATATCTTTGGCAATGGACGTCCGTTTGACGAACCATCAGCAGTGCTAAAAATCTTGGAGCATGAAGGTTCTTTTGAGTATACTCCACTGGAGTTTTGGATTGAGATGGGATATGGTCAGGTTGGATCGAGCATGAATCCAACCGGGCCCCTGGGACTAAATGGTTAATAACTCACAGACTGGGCGTCTGATTGACGTGCCGTCTGTTGCGTTGATACTCCTATGACGTGGAAGAACTTTGAGATACTCGTGACAATTAGAGTATCGACCAGTAGCTTGTGGATCAGATCCACCTAGTGATGAGTGAGCATAGTGCGGAGACCTAGTAGCTGGCTGAGACCCGACGACTGCTGACCGTATTGACTCGAAGTGAGTCCACTAGCCTAGTGGGGAGTGCCTTGGTGATGCGGTAGACCCACAGTGGGGAGTGCCTCTGTGTGACACGACAGATCCATGATACTCGATAGGAGGATTTCCTCAGCAGTCTACAAGGGGGAGCATGTTTGGTGATGCGGCAGACCCACGGTGGGGAGCGCGCTTGGAGATGCGGCAGATCCAATGTACTCAACAAGAGGAACACCTCAGCAGTCCAAGGTTAGTGGGAAGTATGCTTGGTGTCTCGGCTGACCCACTGTACTTGATAGAGGAGGGGTTCTCTAGCAGTCGAGGTGTTCGACAATGTGAATGGGGATGTTACTTGATACTACCCCTAGAATAAAATCCTGGTTGTGTTGAGTCAGTACCTTTGTGTTTTCCTCATGATTGAGATGAATTACTTGATAAATTAGGTATATGTATGGGTATATACCTAAGTAAGATTATATGTTGATTTATTAATTTTTGGTTTATCCTTGTTGGATTTTGTGAGACCTTGAGGGTCTCGGGGTCCCTACTGAGTATTATTATACTCACCCTTGCACGGGCTATGCCCGCACCTTGTTGTGTTGGATGCAGACGACAGATAGCGCTGACTGAAGCTGAGAGTACTAGGACTGGACGGTACCCGGAGGTGGACCATACGATGTGTTGGTACATGGAGGAGACGAACGGACGAGGAGTGATGAGGAGGCGATCTGTACCTACCCTTCAGGTAGGAACCCGGGGGACGACCCAGTAGCTGTTTTTCCTTTTTCCTCAGTTGTACTTGTACTTTCAGTTTCTTGTACTTTCCAGTTGGGCTTATATTCTGGCCCCTTTTTACTTACTGTACTCACTTGTTGGTTATAGAGTTTACTCGTGTTCCTATCTTGCTGTGTGTGTTTATAAGTTATAAAGGAAATGCCTTCCCAGTTTAAGGGAATTACGCCTTTGGTGCTAGTCACCAGCCTTTGGCCTATAGAAGACGGGCTTGGGGTAGTCACGACACGGGCCCCGGGGGATGGGTCATGACATGTGAAGATCTAGAATTTTCATATTTCTTTGTTTAACAATTTTCTTGGTATTTTGAATTACTTATTTCTTATGTTAATTGTTTAAATTGTTTTAATTATTCTATAAATACATATAAATCATATAAAATCTATGAAAAGTGTTTTTGGAAAGTTTTAAATATATTTAAATAAAGATCTAAATTTTTCTTCATTTATGCATGAACTTGCTGTATGTATTTCAAATATTTCAAATTTATTTATTATGAGTTGAGTTCTTAGATTTTAATGATTCTAAATTCATGTTGAAGTCTAATGAAGTTATTAAAACTTTTTTTATAATTTTTAATATAGTTTATTTAAAGATTGATATTAGCATGTGTTTAAATATAGAAAGAAATTTGAAATTCAAAATTTTAATGTTATAGTTTGAATCTGTTCTAAATTTATGAGATATCATACACATATTATCATGGAGATGTTTTAAAGTCTTTAATTTGTGATTTAAAATGATTTTTAATTGTTTAGATTCTTTTAAATTCAAATTATAATTATTCCCCCCTATAACCTCAATAATTAAAGACTATTATTATTATTATTATGAATTATTCTAATGGATTACAAGATTCTATTTAGTGTTTTTGAATTCTATTTAAAGGGGTTGAGTGGAATTGAAAAGCGTATAAGAGGAAATTTGGTTATGAACTTAAACTATGATATGATAAAAGGGAAGTATAGACTCTATTATATGAAATATACATCCTATTGAAGTATTGTAAGAAACATTTAAAATAGAGAATCTCCATCATTCTTTATCTATTTCTAAAGTTCATTTCTAGAACACCAAACTTCATAATTCAAATCTATTTGAAGGGATAAGAAGAATTTTTCTACACCTTCATTTCTATCCACAAATATCTATTGATTCTTTATTTATTTTATTTATTATATTGGGGTTTGGAGTTTTCTACCCATAATATTTTCATATAAAGGCTATACCACCTACAAAAACTATTATTGGTCATGAAAATATGGTCAAAAAGTAGTACACATGTTTTAAGTGATATTTTATAGAATTCAAAATAGTTGGGGCCAGAAAAACTTGGGTTTTTTATGCTCATGCAAAAGGATAGTTAGGTTTTGGGATACTACCATGTAAAAGCTCTAGGTTTGGGATTATGCCCATTGTAAAATAATCTATCTATTTTGTGGGTGCCATACTTCATTGGTTGGGGTGTGAAGAGTATATTATGATTTTTTAGATCCAAAATACTATAAAATTGATTGTGTTAATCTCTTTATTTTTTCTACATTTACTCTTCACACAACCACTATTCTTAATATTTTAATTAATAATTCTTTAATATTTTCAAACCAAAAAAGTACAAAATTATTTTTTAATAACTTTGATAATTTTATGAAATGAAAATTAACCCCCCCCAATTGTCTATTATCATTAATTTTATCCGACTTAACATTTGGTATCAAAGAGTGTACCTTCTTAAGGATAATTTATCTCAATTATTATTTTTTCTGATACTAAAAAATTGGTATCATAGGTTGACCTTAAAAAGATTGTTTTTTTAATATTATTTGTTTATGATATAACTTTTATCATATTCATTAACAATACTAATTAAATATATATTTTAGTAAAGGAAAATCAGAAGATAGAATTTTCAAATCCATTGAGACCACCTCATTTAAATGAAATTGATTATGGATATGGGAAAGATAAAATGGAGGTGTTTTTGAAGAATGTAGGTATTGAATATTATAATATCATGGATATACTTATAAAACACCCAAGTTTTTAATTGAAATTTAATTGGAAACGATGATGAAAAATATGTCTTGAATTAAAAATTCATGAATTATCTTTATTTAACTCTCTATAGACGTGTTTATAGTTATATATCTTCTTATAGAACTACTTATAAAATTTGGAAGACTTTAAAATTCACTCATAAAGAAAATGAAAAATTATAGAGAACTAATATTGGAATTCACAAGGCTAAATTTCAAATGTTTAGAATGTTTGATCGTGAAAGTGTTAATGATATGTTTGACTGATTCTAAAATATTGTTGACAACATGGTTTCACTTGGTGAAATGATGAAGAATGAAGTGTTTATTGAATTAATACTTTAAGCCTTACCAAAGAAGTGTAATTAAAATAAAGTAGCTATTTAATAAAGTAAATATTTTTAGAATACTATTTAGGTTAGCTGATTGGATCTCTATTACAATACAATCTTGAATTGAAGAACAATGAGCATGATTCATCCGGAAAAAATAAAAGGAGTTAATTTTAAGTCTAAATATGTTTATGCTAACTCTTTTAGAGAGTTCTTAGATTCTTCTAGATTAGATATGGATGATGATCTACATCAAGTTCCATAATGCATTCAAAGACTCAAAATAAAAAATCATGCAACCAAAAATGATTAAGGGAAAAGAAAGGTATACATGAAATATTTTAAAAGAAATGGCATGAAAGGTGAATATAATATTATCTATTAAAAATGTAGGAAACCTGACCATACCAAATATGAGTTTTCAATATTTAAAGATCAAATAAAAAAAGATAATAAGGAAAAAATAAAAAATAAGGATGTAATGTATTTTGGTTGGAGTTTCACTGAAGAATCAAACTCAAGTGGAGAATCTAGAATTGAAAAGGAGACTAGTAATCGTACTCTGATAGGAATATATCTTTATCTAATAGTTCCATTTAGTGATATATTAAATCCTACTAGTTTGTGTTTATTGGATGCATCAAGTAAGTTTAGTAGTGATTCTAATTTTGTTTTTTTATTTTGAATCATATTTTAGTTTTTATTGTGATAAATCTAAAGTTAATAAGTTAAGTGATTTATGTGATGAATTTCACTAGGAAATGGAAAATATTTCTAAAAAGTATAATAAGTTGACTAAAGATTTAAGAATGTTACCAAATAAAAGAAAAATATTATTTTAAAAAATGAAAATTTGAAAAATTCTAATTTTAAGTTTGATAAATAAATAGAGAAAACAAGGTTTTTGTAAATTAATTTTTCTGAACTAGAATAGGTGAATAATAGTTTAAAAAATCTAGCTTCTAGTACTAGGGATAATTTTTTTGGTGATTTTGAAATTATTAAAAAGGAAAATATAAATCTCAAGGATTATATTTTAAGTTTAAAGGAAATGTTATCTAAATTTACTATTATAAGTGAATCTTTGGATGAATTTTTTAGATTAAAAAAATCCACCAAATCCATTTTTTTATTTTCTAAAAAGCCAATTTAAGGGTTAGCGGTAACCATACATTCAAAAAATAAAAACAGTGGATCCATATTTCAAAATACAATTAAAAATTCAAAATTAAAAAAATCAAAATTAGATCTCAACCAAACCGCGAAGATGCATGAAATCCAAAATGATTCAAAATTAAAAGTTTTACAAGACCTAGTGCCGACAACCTCGAGCCACCTACCTACTGCATATGTCCTCACATCGCCTATCATCATGATTCACCTTTGCCATCACTTCCATCCTTTCTCCACCAATTTCATTGCCATCCTATCATCATACTAGACACTGGAGATAACCAAATTCCATAGTCACGTCACCCCCAGAGTCCATCAACAACATTGTAGAACACCAAAACGAAACACCACAGACCATAAGATCTTCAAGACAAAGGTTCTTGGAAAACCCTACCGCTCGCACAGACAAATCCTAAAGTCTCCACTGATACCAACACTCCCGACCGAGTCAAGCCCCCAACACCGAGTCGCACCCACCAACACCATCCAAAACCACCATCAACACCCTCATACTGAGACGACTGAGATCAGGTGTAAGGGGAAGGGTAGTGAGAGAAGAGGAGGATGAAAGGGTTAAGGTGAAGCCTCCAAAACTCACACTAGCACAATCCCAAACCACCAGAGAGTCTTCATGGAAAACTAAGATGGAGTTTATCAAGAAGGTTCAGATTATAAGAGCAGAGGTGGGATCGACTAACAAACATGAAATACTAGAGAACATACCACCAAAATGGATCTAGATGAACCAGAGTGGAGAGGGAGAAGAAGGAGAAGAAGTGGGAATTCACAACACATTTGAAATCATCTTCAACTCTGCACAAGATTAAATCGAGAGCAACAACAACACTCACCAAAAAACCTTCACACATCCCGTCTTCATTCCGTTTGGATCTAGATCAACTCTCATCTCAAATCCTCAGATTTATATGACAAAAAAAGGTTAACCTTTGGATTTTCATACAGGAGTGGCTCAGGTTGACCAGAGATGTCTCAATGACGTCATCCCCTCTCCACTGCTGAAGCGATGACCACAAAGCCGGTTCCAGAAGTGTCGAGGTGACGCCTCCACACTGGAAGTGAGTCATGCCGAAAGACCTTCTAAGCCGTCGAAGCTTGTCCCGTCCACACCAAACCACCCACTGCAGTGACTCCGAGACGATATCCTGCCGCCTTGGACCTGCAACTCGCCAAATCCACCCCCACCGCCGGACCCTCCGTCATCACCTTCCGACCAACACGACCAAGCCCTAGGATGCTCCCGAGAGCAGGGAGCTCCCGAGAGAAACTCCAAGATTAAAAAAATTTATAAATTAAAATTCAATAGAAATTTTCTTGGTTATGATAATAAATTACCTGAAATATATAAAAATAGATTTTTAATGGTAAAAATAAAGGTATTTCATATGCTAATTTCTTTAGCTGTGTTTTATATAAAAATTATGCTGATGAATTCTATTTGAAATCTGTTCAATCTCTTAGTCATAATAAGGCTTGTCTTACTAAATATAATTTTAATTTTATGAAGTCTAACCCTTCTATAGAATGAGTAACTAATTTACTTTTTTAAATATTATTGGACCAAAATTAGTCTATATTCCTAGGTAAATATCTTTATTTTATTTTTATGACCAACATGTATATTCATATAACATTGTCATATGATATTTTGGTATGTGTTTTAAAATTTATTTTTTTCTAGTGAGCATGTACTATATGTTTTATATTTTGGTTTATTAGAATATGTTACTTTTGGTTATTTTTAAATTCTTTTCATATCTTCTGTATTAATTATTTTTATAAACTTATTTTCATGGATCCTTTAGAAATATTTTTTATATGTTCAATGTCATATTTTATAGAATCATTAATTTAGGGGGAGCTATATATTTTTTTTATATCTTTGTTTAACTTATGGAGAGATTTATGTTTTGATTTAACAATTTTTAAGAAAGAATTATTTTAGGGGGAATTTATTTATATGATGAAAATGCTAATTTTGGGGGTGAAAATGTTTTTTAATATTTTTGATCAATTCCAAAAGAGGGGTGAAATTTTGAAATTGATATGTTGTTTTGTAATTATCAAAAAGGGAGAGAATATTGGAGTGTCTTCTTGAACCACTTTATTTATTTTTGTTTTAATAATTAAAAATAATGTTGTTATTTTTTTTATAAAAATGTTATTGTTTTAGTTATTGTTTAATTGTTTTGTATTTATTTATTTTTATTCTTATTATTATTTATAATTATTATTGGTTATTTTTTTGTTAAAAATTAATTTTATAAAGTTTTTAATTACCCTTATGTTAAACGTATTAATTTTTATTTTCCCTTATACATGTTTTGAAACCATGTTGTCACATTTAAATAAGTTATTTTTTACCCTTACGTGACCTGAAAAAGTTATATAATTTACTCAAGTTATATACAACATGTTTTACCCTTACAAAACTCATGGAAACTTCTATTTACCTTTACACAATTCTTGACTTATCGTGTATACCCTTACATATCTCATCATATTTATGCATTAACCTTATGTAGAATACTTACTCACCTATATATAAGATATACAATTTAGGATTTACCTTTTCAAAAACTTTCAAAAATTCAGGTTACCTTTATGTATTTTTTGAAAATCAATTTTTACCCTTATGCATGATTATAAGCTTACCTTTATGTTGGTACGAAAATTTTTAATTTTCATATTTCTATATTTCATAATTTTCTTGGTATTTTGAATTACATATTTATTATGTTAAGTGTTTAAATTATTTTAATGATTATATAAATTTATATAAATCATATACAATCTATGTGAAGTTTTTTTGGAAAGTTTTAAACATATTTAAATGAAGATCTAATTTGTTCCTCATTTAATTATGAAATTGATGCACGCGTTTCAAATATTTTGAATATTTATTATGAGTTGATTTATTTGATTTCAATGTTTTTAAATTCATTTTTAAGTCTAACAAAGTTATTAAAAATTGTTTTTGTAGTTCTTAATATAGTATCTTTAAAGTTTGATATTATAACATGCTTAAATAAAGAAAAAATTTAAATTTAAAATTCTGAATATTTTAGCTTGAATCTATGTGAGTTTTATGAGATATTTTTTACCTATTATCATGGATATGATTTTAAATTTTTAACGTGTGATTTTAAATGAGTTTGTATTTTTCAAATATTTTTAAATTTAAATGATAATTATTATATCCCACTCACTCTCTCCCCTCAGTAATTCTAGATTATCATTTTTATTATGATGAATTATTCTAATAGATTATAAGTTTCTATTTAGTGTTTGTGAGCTATATTTAAAGGGGTTGAGTAGGCTTGAAAAAGGTTAGAGAGGCAATTCAATTGTGAACTTACACCGTGATACAATAAAAGAGAAGGGTGAATTCCACTGAAATAATGTAACAACCCAAGTTTTTTATGAATGATTATTTATTATGAATAAATTAAATTTATTTGATAGAATTTTTTACACATAATATCTATTTTATCTTTCATTACACGTAACACTAAACTTTTATAAATTGTGATATATTTTTAATATTATTATTTGAACGTGACCGTTATGACCTAGATGTTAAACTTAATGATATTAATAGTAATAACTAAATTTTAAATATTAATTATAATGGTTTTATATAAATAAAACACATTGATAAAAAACTACTTAATGTTTAGAAAAGTCTTTATATGTTTCAAAAATACTATTTTCTCAAAACATGTTTTTATTTCTTTTTGTGAAAAATAATAAAATACAATTTTGAAACTTTTAGAAAATTAATTTGATAAAATATTTTTTTTGTAAAATAATAATTTCTAAATAATCTCAGGGTAAATTTTTTGGATTTTTCTGAAAATATTTATTTTTCAGTGAATAGTGAAAATACCGGTTTTATTGAAAACTGCCTTTTTGTTTAAAAAATTTGTAAGGTTAATTTTTGCTTTAAAATGGGTTTAAAAGTAACATTACCTAAATTATATATCATTTTTTTTCTAATTTAGTTTATTGGAATCATTTTTATATTAATGTTTTATATAATAAATCTTTTTAAACTTTAAAACATTTTTCTCTTTGGAAAACCCCTTTCTCATCACGTTTGGAGGTTTAGTTTTAAATTATATTTTTCCAATTAGGTGAATGGAATTTGGAAAAATAGATTAAATATTTATAATTTTAATAATTTATATTATCTAATAAGTTTAATTTAATTTTTGACCATAATGAATAATAAAAACAATAAAAATTATTTACTATGGTTAAGGTAAAAATGAGTTTTCATGGACGTTAAACTACAAGGATAAGGGTTAAAAATGACCCAAAACTTTTACAACAACCATTTACTAGAAATATGTAAAACTTATATCTTTTATGATCTATAATGGTCTATTTTGAGACTTATGGCATGTGAAAAATAATGGTACACCTTTTTCTTTTAAAAAAACTACAAGTATGCCACTCACCTCACTTATAAAAGGATACCCATTCTAATATCCCATTCACACTTCCAAAAACCTTTGGTTCAGTCAATTTCATCCCAAATAAATTTATCACTTCCCTCATCCCATCTTATAATCCTTATTTTGGTTATAAAGGCAACCTAATAATACTTTGGTGCAAACCAAAAGAATTTGTGTGAAGAAGAGGTAACACCCATACCTGAGCATTTCATTTTATTTTTTCCTCATACTCCTTAAATTATTATTATAACACATTAATATAATAACTTAATTATCTTACATATAATTATATGTTTTAATGTTAAGGTCATGACCTAAAACCATCTCTACTTCCATCAAATGGAATATGAAATCATTGTTCGTGTGTACGACAGACTATCGTCTCGCGAATCGATGTTATTAATTTTCTATCACCACCTCTCAAAAATAGATATAATGATGGATTAAATGTTTATATATTAAATTTATGATATTATTATGATATTATGGTATCAAATATACATTCATACCTTCCATTCAGTGGTAATACAATAACGTCGCTCATGTGTACGACGGACTACCGCCCCGCGAAGTGATGTGATTTGTTAACGATTTACATACAAGGTAATAAGGATGTATTTAATGAAAATATGTGATATATATGAAAAAAATATTCTACAATGTTAATATATTATTTACCTTTATTTATTTTAATATTTATAAAAAATTAAAACATCTTTCATGCGTACGTACGACCTACCGTCTCCATGAATGGTGTATTTCATTTTCTATATCTAAATCTTATGGACTAATATAAATACATATATAATGAATATATATTATATTTATATCATGTTTAAAATTCTGTATATTATGATACCATGATTAAATTTAGAGTACAAAAAATAACAAATCCAAACATACACAAAAAACAAAGTAGTTATTACCCAAAACATGACCTTAACATGGAATTGTTAATAAAATGGTAATAAAAGGTCATAAGAAAATAATATATTATATGAAATATAAAATTATAGTTATGTTATAGATAAATAATAAACTTATATTTATTATATAGGAGGTTTGAATGTGTATGACGGATGTCGGGACTTATGGTAAAGTATTTTTGTCTCAATTTTCCTTCCTTGAGACATATGTTATGTTATGAAACTATATTATTTTATGAGGTGTATATGCAAATAATTTGACATGTAATATAATAAATTTATTTATTATCATGATATTTTAAGTTTCATTTAATTTTATTCCTTCATGGGGCTTACAATTCAAAGATACCAAAGTGGTAAATATTTTATGTTATAATCTCATAATTTATCAAGATTATTTATGATTATGTTTACAATGATAAAATATAATGATTAATATCTCAATAAAATAATTAATTTTATTATCCTATAGTTTTTACATGATAATACATGTTTCCCCTTAATTTTTCTCTCTTTATGTAATCAAGAGTTCAAAATAATGTTTTAATAAAAAACATCTTTATTTCTCTCTTTGGCCAAAAAACCATTTTTCTTCCAAAACCTTGTTTTCTAAAAATGTTTTCAAATTTTTTATAAAATTATCCAAATGATTTATGAAATAATTTTTTACCCATATTTTAATTTCTTCAAAATGTTTTTAAAGGAATATTCATGTCATTTTCAAACAATTTCTATTTGGATTTTACTGAAAATGTGAAAGAAATTTTGTTTTTAAAGTTAATGACATGAATGGTGTTTTCTATCATCATAAACACTCATTTTTTTAAATATTCATTTATAATTTTCAAGTTTTATTTTCAAATAAGATTATTTATATTTTTTTTATGAATTTTTAGTTTTAAAAAGTTATTTTCAAATAAAATTTATTTTTCTCAAGAAATGTTCCAAGTGTATTTTCAAAATAATTTTCCATATAAAATGATATCTGTTGATGTTACATATGTCTTAATGGGGATATGATCCAAGAATAATATTCTTATTTTTTTTTTAATGGTTTATGTTTATGTTAGCATGATTTTTATAAAACATGTTTCTATTCCATGGGTTATACCATGAGAAAATGATTATGAAACCTACTTCTTTTCACTAGTTATGGTATGATGAAATGATTATGAAACTTATCTCATTTCCACAGGTTATGATATAATGAAATGTTTATGAAACCCATTTAATTTCATTAGTTATGATATGATGTATTTTTTATGATCTTATGACACACATATTTATGATTTTCATTATTTGATGGGTGGGACCTATATCTCCCTCTAATGAATTGGGTAAATATTTATATCTCATTATATAGATATGACTAGAAGGGAGAGTAAACCAAATCTATTAAGGAATATTTTCCACAATGATGGTCTTGGGAGTGAACCTTGACTTCTATTATGGTTTAGAGAGTGAACCCATTCCATTATGATATCCTTGACAGTGATCCTTGGATGTTATGGAAATGATTTTATATGGCTTATATATATGCCATAATTTTATGTCTTATGCCAATGTTTTTCTCTCATAGATCATGGTCTTTGATTTACTTATCATTCATATCTTTTGAACTTCCAATATTCATGCTATGACTCAATATTATTATCATTGATATGCAAGGTATGTTTTTGAAATGTTATGCTCATGTTCTCACACCCTTATGTTCATGTTATTATTATATATCTCTCTTGTTTACCCTTAAAGAGAATCCGAGCTCACCCGTTATTATGTTACCTTTCCCCAAGTTATGAATAAATTTATTATGTATTATTTGTCTAATAAGGTTGATAGTTATGAATAAATTAGTGGGAGATGATATAGTTCATCCATGAACCAGTTTTTTATGTTTCCATGTTTCCAAAGGCACTATACCTTTATGATCCTCAGGTGTGTGTTTGTATAATATAATGAATGTTCATAAAAAAATGATGTAATATATATGTGTGAAAATCCTAGTTCACTATATTTGGTATCAAATGATAGGTTTATTTATACTTTGGAAACTAGGATGAGAAAAATTTAATGAGATCCCTAAGGACATGTCTAGGGATAAGTCTAAGGGTGATTCAATGTTTAGGAAAATTTCATATAATTTTGGTAAAGTATAGAGCGAGTGGTTTCCAAGAAATTACACCCCTATCTGGATACTACAAGTGGATGTGGCTCTGTCAAAGAGGTTCCTTGGGGTAATAAATTTGAAAATGGTGCATTGAGTTTAAATCGATCATCACCTGGTGCACAAAAATGGGCCTTCCTAGACACCTGGTTTAACATTCCTAGGGGATATGCTTTGGAAATTCACAAACTCTTTATGAACTATCAGAAAGTATTTAAATATATTATGACTATGAATGACCTATGATAAACCTAAGGTGTCATATATTAAAACAATTATCATGATTTAGACATCCTATAAGTGATTTTTCATGATTATGTTGTTCTCCACTATGATTATTATTACTTACACTATGTCATTTGGTTTTAGTCAATGGATAGAACCTAAAGGAATCATACTAATACTGAGTGAAACAGATAATGAAATGATTATAATTATGAGTATCCAAACATTATGGGAGTTGGATTAAAAATTATCATTGCTATGCTCATGATACTTTCTCAATCCACGAATCATACAGAACTTCCAAATGATCAAAGGAGAGAACAACATTCAATTGACTCTTTAATGAGGAAATATCCATCTTCATTTAGTGGATCCGTTAATATGATATTCACTGAGTAATGGATCATTACCACTAAAAAGATATTTTCCATTCCCTAATGTTTGAGACTTGATAAAGTCATTTTGGATGTCTATTAGTTGGAAGGAAAAGTGGATCAATGGTGGAATCTCCTCAAGAATACAAGGGAAGATGATGAAATTGACTTCATATATTGGGATGAGTTCAAGGAATTAATTTTCAATAAATACTTTCCTTATATTATTCATATGAATATGGAGAAGTAGTTCCTTGATATAAAGAAAGAATATGATGAATCCATTGGTACCTATGAGGAAACTTTTACAAGACTTGTAAGGTAAGCTTATGGTATTATCATCAAAACTAAAATCAATGTTGATCAATTATTTAGTATATTAAAACCAAGCCTCTGAAGGGAATTATTCATAAGAGACTTAAGTATCTATGAAGTAATTTTTTGATGTGCTATAAAGGTATAAAAAGATAAAAATGGAATTCAAAGGAAAATCTAAGAACCATGGAGAGAAGAATATGATATTTCCTTAATTATAAAAGTGTGGAAATAAACATAGAAAAAATTGTCTTAAGGGGAATAGTAAATTTTTTATGTGTGGAAGGGGATTTCATTAGGTAATCGAATGCTGAAGTGATGGGAATAAGTTATCTAATGATGAAAATAGGGAGAAATCTCTACAAAATACGCCACCCACAATCCAATGTTTCAAATGCAAGGAGTATGGGAATTATTCTAACTAGTTCCCAAATAAAAAAGTTAATGATGATGATAAATGTCAGTAACCTATTAAGATAAGAGAAAATGGGAAATATCATGTGATAATAGTTTTATACGAGGGGTGTGATAACGACATGGTGAAGGTATACTTACAATCCACTCTAGAAATGATAATGTCTTATTTTAATCTGGATATAGCCATTATTTCATATCTAAATAATTTTTTAAGGGTATTAAGATTCCACCCAAATGATTATATATAAAATTAGAAGTGAAAACCCCTAATGGTATGATGATCACTTCTTATGTCTATGATTCTTCTCTAGTTGAAGTTTGTGAGAATGTTCTTACTGTAAGTCTTTTCATTCTTCCTCTGGTTGAATTTTATGCTATCTTAGGCATGGATTGTATTTCTATACATAAATCACACATAAATTTAAAATTAAAGGAATTCACATATGATATTACAAACCAACCTATGATCATCTATTAGTGCGATTATAAATATGAACATCTGATGAAAATCACATCCATTTTATGGGTTTTTATTTCTTTTTAATAGGGGTGTTTATCTTAGATGGTTGGGGAGAAACTAAAAATCAATGATACACCTATTGTGTGGGTGTTTTTTTGATGTATTTTCAGAAGATTATCCTAGTATTCCACCAAAAATTTATGTTTAGTTCTCAATAGAACTCATACCTAGTGTCACACCAATTTCAAATAATCCCTATAGAATGGTCCGAATTGAGTTATAGGAATTTGAAAATACGAATACAAAAAAACCATTACAAGGTATTCATTCATATAAGTGTGTCACCTTGGGGTGCACCTATTCTTTTTTTTCAAAAATAAAGATGGATCAATGCGACTCTACATTGATTATCAGGATCTGATCAAGATCATGATCAAGAATAAGTATCCTCTATACCGTATTGTTGACCTATTTGATCAAATATATAGATCTTCATACTTTTTCAAGATTGAACTTTGTTATGGATATCATAAATTGAGGGTGAATAAGGATGATATAACAAATACCGAATTCTATACAAGTTATGGATACTATGAATATAGAGTGCTTCCATTAGATCTTACTAATTCCCCCACTATCTTTATGGATTTAATGAGTGTAGTCTTTAGAGATTACCTCTATTAATTTGTGGTAGTATTTATATATGATAATAAAGAGAATGAATATCACTTTATAATTGTACTAAATAACCTAAGGAAGGAGAAAATATATGAAAAATTTACAAAGTGTAAAATTTGGATGAAAAATGTTTCATTTTTGGGCATATAATCTCAAGAGAGGGTATATTAGTGGATCTATCAATGATAGAGGATATTGAGTGTTAGAATAGACTAACCACGGTGACTAAGATCCATAATTTTCTTATTTTATCTGGATATAATCAATGTTTTGTGGAGAATTTTCCATGACTATCTAATCCACTCACCAAGTTAACTCAGAAGGGAGCTAGGTTTCTCTGGATAAATTATTGAGGAAAATTTCAAGTAGTTGAAGAGAATATTAGTTAGCACATCTATGTCTACATTAACTTACAATGGATAAGGGTTTATAATATATAGTGAGACATCCAATAAGGGATTTATATGCGTTATTATGATAATTATAGGGTTATATATTATGTATCATGAAAATTTAATGCTCATGATAAAAATCAACCAACTCATGATTTGGGGTTAAATGTGGTAATTTTTTCATTAAATATATGAAAGAATTATCCTTACAGAGAAAAGTGTAATATATATACTGATCACAAAAGTTTAAATTATATATTCACATAGAAGGAGTTTAATATACATGAGAAAAGATGGTTAGAGATGATTAAATATTACGAATACCCAATACATTACCGCCCTAGGAAAGCAAACAAGGTGGATGATGATTTGAGTTGAGAGGATCATGCTAGATTATCCATGACGAGGATAAAAAAATATAGAATATTTATGGATTTGAAAAGGAAAAATATAGAAATATTTAAGGAAGAGGAGAAATCCTATCTTTCTCAAATGAATTTTCGACCATCTATCCAAGTGAATATTAAATAGTTACAGAAGGAATTTATAGAGCTACAAAATAAGGTTAGAAATTTTATTAAGTTTAACCTTGATCATAATGGAATGATAAGGTATATGAAATATATATGTGTTCCATCCATAATAGAATTGAAGGATTTGTTAGAGTAATCTCATAGTTTTTCATTCTTTATTCATCATAGAAGTCATAATGATGGTGTTGCGCTACTACTGCCCTTCATGGTGGTTTTCCTTGACAGTTTTATGATAGGAGGTCTTAAACATTTCTTATGCAATATGTAATTTTGTTTGTTTTTCTTGAAATATTAGATTGTATTCCCCTAAATCCCCTTATGTTTTATTCTATTTAAACCTTGTATTTGAATTGTAACATTTGATTTTAATAAATTCATTTGGGGCTTGAATTGGGAGACCAATTCATGTTACCACTTTTCTAAAAAAAAGAGATATCAGAGAATTTTTATCTCAGTTCTTAGTATATCAGCAAGTTAAGGCTGAGAGGAAATTATATTTTACATCCATTATCCATAACAGAATGTAAATGTAGAGACATCACCATGGATTTTTTCATAGGACTCCCCAAAATTTTTAAAGAGCATAATTTTATATGGTTTGTAGTAGATTTCCTTACAAAGTCAACACACTTTATCACTATTAGAGAAGAATTTTCTCTTGACCAGCTTTCCAGAATATTCATTAAGTAGTAAGGTTTCATAGAGTACCGCATTTAATTGTATTTTATTAGGATTTGAGGATTACCTCAAAGTTGTGACAAAGTATTCAACATGCTCTTGATATAGAGTTGAGTTTTAACACTGCATATCATACTCAGACAGATGCTCAATCTGAGAGAATAATTCAATCCCTTGAGGATATGATGGGATCTTGTTATATAGATTTAAAAGGTGTTTGGGATCAAAAACTTCCCCTAGTTTAGTTTTCATAAATAATAACTTTCACTGAAGCATTTAGATGGCTCCTTATAAAGCCCTTTATGGGAAGAAGTGTAGATCTCCAACATGATGGAATGAAGTTGGACAGAGAAAGATATTAGAATATGAGATAACTAAAGAAATAATAGATATTGTTAGATCCATTAAACAACTCATCAAGGAATGTTATATTTAGTATAAAAGTTATATTTACAATCATTGATATGATCTATAATTTGAAGTTAGTGATAAAGTGTTTCTAAGAATTTATCCATGGAAAAAGGTAATGAGATTTGTAAAGAAGGGAAAACTAATCCCTAGATATACTGGTCCCATTAAAATTCTTGATCGTATCAGGATGGAAACCTATCGGTTGGTGTTTCTACCAAACCTAGCTCAAGTTCATGATGTGTTGAATGTATCTCTTGTGAGGAAGTGCATACCTTATTCTTCACATGTACTAAAATCAGAGGTTATACTGTTGGAGAAAGATATTTCTTATAAGGAATATCCAGTGGAGATTTTGGATCATAGAGAGAAAGTGATGCAAAACAAGACCACTCCCTTGTTTAATGTTTTTTTGGTGAAACCACTAGTTTGAAGAAGCTACGTGAGAACTTGATGACATGATGAGATAGAAATATCCTCATTTGTTTGTATCAGATTGAAAAATTTTGGGAGAAAAATTCATTTTAAAGGAAGAAGAATGTAACACCATAAGTTTTTATAAATTATTAAGTATTTTTAATAAATTAAATTTCTTTTATAGCTTGCATTACATGAAAAACCAAGTTTATCTTGCATTACACGAAACACAAAGTTTTAACAAACCACAATATATTATTAATATCATTATTTAATCACGACCGTTATAACCTAGCTATTAAACATAGCGATATAAATAATAAGAAATATTTTTTAAATATTAAGTATAATAGTTTTTTTATAAATAAAATATATTTATAAAAAAATCACTTAATTTTTAGAAAAATATTTATATGTTTCAAAAATACTATTTTCTAAAAAAAACATTTTTTATTTATTTTTATGAAAAATAAAAAAATTATTTTTTCAAAATTTTAGAAATTTAATTTAATGAAATAAAATTAATTTTTGAAATCATCAAGTAAAATTTATTTTATGGTGATTTTTTTGAATATTTCTGAAAAGATTAATTTGTTAGTGAATAGTGAAAATACTGGTTTTTTATTGAAAACCGCATTTTCTGTTAAAGAATTTATAAGGTTAATTTTTTTTCAATCAGTTTAAAATTAAAATTATCTCAATTATATATCAATAAATACAATTTATTTCATTATAATCATTTTTATATTTAATTTTGATATAAAAACTGTTTAAAGTTTTGAATATTTTTTCTCTTTGAAAAACTGATTTCTCTTTGCGTTTGCGGGGTTTAATTTTATATTAAAAATTTTCAATTATGTGAATGGAATATAGAATAATTGAATCCATATTTTTAATAATTATAATTTATATTATCTAATAATTTCAACTTAATTTTTGACCATAATGAATAGTAAAAATTGTAAAAATTATTTACCGCAGTTATGGTAAAAATGGGTTTATCAGGAGGGAAAACTAAAAACATAAGGATTAAAATGACCCAAAACATTTTAAACGCCCATTTTATAGACATATTTATACCTTATATCTTCTTAGATTGATAATGGTCCATTTTGGATCCTTGTGGCATGTGGAAAATATGGTTACAACCTTTTCTTTTTAAAAAACTACAAGTGTGCCACTCACCTCACTTATAAAAGGCCACCCCTTCTCCTTTCCTGTTCAAAATTAAAAAACCATTTTATTTAGACAATATCTACCAAAATAAATTCATTAATTTTATCCTCCCATCCTATAATCCTTATTTTGGTCAGAAAGTCAACTTAAGAATCCTTTTGGTGAAAACCAAAAGAAGTTGTCCGAAGAAGATGTAACACCCATAACCAAGCACTTTATTTTATTTATTCCTCAACCTTTTTAATTTATTATTATAACACACTGATATAATAACCTAATTATATTACATATACTAAGATTTTTTTATGTTAATTTCATGACCTATAACCATATCTACTTACATCAAATGGGATATATAATCATTATCTGTGTGTATGATGGATTATCGCCTCACGAACCGATGTTAATTGTTTTCCCTCACCATATATAACATATGTATATAATTATTTCTTAAAAGTTTATATATTATATTTATGATATTATTATACTTCTATAATTATTATATCACATATAAATTCATACTTTACATTCTTTGGGAATACGATAACGTTGCTCGTGTGTACGATAAACTACCGCCTTATAAAGTAATGTGATTCATTCATGATTTACATGGAAGGTAATAAGGATGGGTTTAATTAATATATGTGACATATATGAAAACATGATTCAATATTTTTAATATATTATTTACCTTTCTTTTTTTCAATCCTTTGAGAAAATGAAAACAACGTTTATGCGTATATATGACTTACTATCTTCATTAACGGTGTATTTCATTTTCTATTTATAAATATTTTGGATTACTATAAAAAAATATATAATGAATATATATGATATATATATGATGGTTAACAATTTAGATCTTATATAACCATGATCAAAGTAATAGGACCAAAAATAACAAGTAAAAACATGCTCTAAAAAACAAAGTAGTTATTACCTAAAATGTGACTTTAGCATGGAGTTTTTAATAAAAGGGTAATAAAAGTTCATAATAAAATCATATATGGTATGATATATAAAATTATGGTTCTTTAATATATTTATAATAAACTTATATTTATTATACAGGAGGTCTGATCATGTATAGAGGAAGTCGAGACTTAAGGTAAGATAGTATTGTCTCAATTTTCCTTCATTGAGACATATGTTATGTTATGAACCCATATTCTTTTATGAGGTATATAAAAATACAATTTTACATGTAATATCATTAATTTATTTATTAAAATGATATTTTAAATTTCATTTAATATTATTCTTTTATGGGGATTACAATTGAAAGTTACCAAAGTGATATAGATTTTATGTTGCAATCTCATCATTTATTGGAATTGATTATGATTATGTTTCCAATGATAAAATATTATGATCCATCTTTCAAGAACTCATTAATTTTATTCTACTCTGGTTATGTCATGAGAATACATGTTTTACCTTTATTTTTCTCTATATACTCAAGATTTCATAAGAATGTTTTTAAGAAAACTCGTCTTTATTTATCTCTTTGGTCGAAAACCTTTTTTCCTCCCAAAAACTTATTTTATAAATTTTTTTTCAATTGTTTTATAAAATTATCCAAATTATTTATTAAATAAATTTTTAATGATGTTTTAATTTTTTTAAAATATTTTTAAAGGAATCTTCATGTTGTTTTCTAAATAATTCTCATTTGGATTTTACTGAAAATGTGAAAGGAATATTTATTTTAAAGTGTATAACATGAATAGAATTTTCCATCATCATTACCACTAATTTCTTTAAAGATTAATTTATAAGTTTAAAATTTTATTTTCAAAGAAAATTATTTCCAAAATGTTTTATGAATTTTTAGTTTTAAAAAGTGATTTTAAAAGAAAATTTATTTTCCTCAAGAAATTTTCTAAGTGTCTTTTAAAAATAAATTTCCATCCAAGATGACATTAGTTGATTTTACCAATGCCTTACTAAGGATATGATCTAAGGATACCATACTTATTATTTCTATTAAAGATTTATGTTTATATTTTAATGATATTTATTAAACCCTTTTCTCTTCCATGGGTTATACCATGAGAAAATACTTATGAAACCAACTTCTTTTCACGGATTATGATATGATGAAATGATTATGAAACTTATCTCTTTTATATAGGTTATGATATGATTAAATCTTAATGAATCCTATTTTATTTCATGGTTTATGATGTGATATGTATTTTATGATCTTATGGAACACATACATATGATTTTTATTACATTATAAGTGGAACCTATATCACCCTCTAATGCATTATGTGAATATTTATATATCATGAGATAGAGAAGACTAGAATGTTGAGTGAATTTAGTTTATTTTGGGAATTTTTTTTGATATGATGGTTTTTGGAGTGAACCTTGACTACTGTGATGGTTTGGGGAATGAACCCATTCTACTTTGATAGCCTTGGAAGGAAGCTGTGACTTCCATAAAAACGATTTTCTATACTTATTTATATGCTAAAATTCTATTTATTATGAAACTTTTATAATCTCATGGATTATATTCTTTGATTTCCTTATGATTCATGTATTATGAACTACCAATATTTATACCATGACTCAATATTATGATCGTTGATATGTAGGGTATAGTTTTCAAAAAGTTATTCTCATGTTATTATACCATTATGATCAGGTTATGTTTATTTATCTCCATTTTTTACCCTTACTAAGCATATGATATCACCCAATCTAATTTTTACTTTTCATAGGAAATGAAGAAATGTATTATGTATGATTTTTCTAAAAAGGGTGCTAGTTATGATAAACTTAGTGAGAGATTATGTAGTTCACCTATGAAATAGTTTTTTATGTTTCCAAGTTTACAAAGGCACTATACATTTATGATCCTAAAGTGTGTTTTTGTATAATGTAATTAATTTTCATCAAAAAATGATGTAATATCTATGTATGAAAATCCTGAGTCACTATAATTAACTATTCATCCCATTCAAGTATTGTAAGAAATATTCAAAGGAGAGAAGCTTTATCCTTCTTCATAACTTGCTAAAGGAAATTGATGGAATTCCCATGACCCATCATTAAAATACATGTAAAGGGACAATAAGAACAATTTTACACTAGTATTTATACCTACAACTCTCCAATGATTATTTATTTATTTATTTATTCTATTTTGGCTAAGATTTGTCTGCACTTAATATTTTCACACACTGGTTATACCACCTATAAAATTTTTCCTTAATTATGAAATCCTAATAAAAAATAAGTACTAAGGCTATGAATAATCATATATAAAATTCATATCAGTTGGTTTTTTCCCTTGTAGAAAATCCTAGTTATTGTCTGCTCCCACAAAATACTAGTTAGGTTTAGGGATGATCCTATGTAAAATTCAGAAGTTTGAAATTATACCTATTATAAAATTATCTCTATATTTAGTGGATTACAACTCCATTATTTGGGGTGTTAATAGTAGATTTGGATTTTTTAGATCCAAATTACTATAAAATTTCCCATGTTTATATTTTTTTTCCTGCATTCACTCTTCACACATCCACTATTCTTAAACATTTAAGAAATAATTTTTTAGTATTTTTAAAAAACCAAATTCTATAATTATTTTTAACAAAACTAATAATTTTTAGAAAATAAAATTCACCCAAACTATTATTAATATCCATTAATATTCTCTAACCTAAAACTAGGTACCTCCAATTTCCTAATATTTTACTTGGACACTGATCACACCATGATTTATAGTTTGATTTCACCCTTACACCACTGTATTAAACTGATTTTGTTTTGTAAATTCCAATTATTATAAAAAAAATTATTTCATATTTTATTCAATAATTTAATTTTTATCATTTTTAGAAAGGGAAATTTCAAATTTTTATGTTTTTATTGTAATTTGAGGTGATTTGTAGGGCCCATGATAAAGTTGAAGAAAAATTGACCGAACTGTGCAAGATTCCAATCACCCCAGTGGACTCAAATGAACACTGTAACTAATTCGTGTATATAATTGGGTTTAATTTTTTTTATTATTATCCAAAATTAAATTTTCTACAATCCTTATGAATACACCAAATCCCAATTCTTCTATTAATTAGACCAAACGAACTGATCTATCCAAGACATTGAATCTGCACGAAGTCAAAAGTTCTGTTATGTATTTCTACTATATCTAGATATATTGACATCCAAATGATTCCAAAATTTCAGTAGAGATAATAAATATGTGTGGAAACAAGTTTTTAGTTTTCTCAAAATCTAGATAAGGCTTTACACCCACCCTAAACCATGGTCTAATTGGTTTCTCGAAATATGGGTGCCCAAAACCACCATCCACTTTTCCTATAAAAGAGTACCTTGGGTACCCAATTTGAAGTTTGAAATGGGAGAAAAGATCTTCCATTTTTGAGACATAGAGGAGTAATCTTATCATACAAGAAGTTTTGGAGGACCCTATCCTAATATGGGGATCAAGGATGAAGGTGAAGTTCCACCCGAGTCTCCTCCTCCTTTCGATGGAGAGCTAAACAGTGGACGGTCATTTCAAAAGAGCTAAACATAATTGGGAGGGAGTTTTGACAATTGTTCTTATACTGATTATGATTAATTTGTGTGTTAAATATTTCAATTATGTTTTATCTTAACACCATTATCCTATAAATTCATTGTTTTGGTATAACTAAGTGAAACACTTTTCATTTCAACACCGATTGGGTTGAGATTTCAAGTGGGAATCTTGGGTTGTTCTCATTGGACAACACAAGAATCATATTTCACTCAAACATAAATAGTATTTCAGTATGCTTTGGTATCCATTTTTCTATACTTGAGATCCAAATCTTGACAACATGATTTTTGTGTTAAGTGTTGGTTCTTTGTGTATCTATTTAAGAGGAAAGAGTGTAATCAAGATCTTGAAAATCCTCAACCAAAGGATTCCATTAAACCATGTGAAATTTTCATAATGATGAACTAACCAAGATGTTTATTAAACTTTAAATTACATCCTTCTATGATAATTCTTAAAACAATACCTTTATTTATCAACTATTAAACTCTTTAATTAAGTCATTTTATTTTTAAAACTATTTTCAAAACCACCCATATTTTAGTAATATTTATTAAAAATACACCCTTTAAACATCCAACGCTCCTTGAGATATGACCTAGGGTATTAACTTTACTATAAATCAACTTTAAAAACATAATCAATTTAACATTTCATGAAAACATGTTCATATTTTTGCATCATTTTCAGAGAGTGCTTTGGTTTTTAGTGCATGTTTTTGATAAGTTTTTTGTAAATTTTGTAAATATTATTTGTTTTATCTTCTACCTTTACATATATTTTTGTGTTATGATTTATTTCATAAATTAGATCTATGTAAGATGCATTATACTTCAAGAAATTTAACTCCTTTTGAACCTGATCTGAAGAGACACACCACACCAAACTAGAAGATAAAACCCTTTAAAGGAGGACACACCATACCTTGAGACTTTTCTAAACCCGTAATCTTCTGGAACCAAACTAGAAACTAAACTTAACGTGTATAACATGGATGAAAATAACCAAACACTAAATAAAATAACATTTCTTGATGTCGATATCCAACCTACACATATTTAATGTTTGAAGCCTACGGGCAATGAATTCCTCTAAGGCCTACGGGTCATGTAATACTTACGCCTACGGGCCTTGTAAGGGTTCCACCTCACCCCTTGAAAGGTGGATTATAAAAACCAATAAAAAATGAAGGCCTTAAGGACATTGGAGAAAAGAAAAACCTAATAATTTGGATAAATAACAATTAAAGATCATGGCATTACCTCTTCAAAATACTGGTTATATTATGTTAATTATCCAATAAGAAGATAGGAATACATGGAATGCCTTTTCCTTGAAAAAGACTTCCCAGCCTCTCAAACTGAAACTATAAGGATTTTTTTTGAAATAATTCAATCATAAGGGGAAATACTTCATGAATATTGATAAATATTTAAAAGGATTTTTTTATGTTTCCCACACGAACAAATAAGTGATCAACTTTTAATATAATATTTTTATGAAGGATTAATTTCTATTGATTGAAACATGATTGATGCTACTACAGGTGGTGTTCTAGTTGAAAAAACCCCAATCAATATAAGTATCCTCATTAAGAACATGGAGAAGAACACTCAATAATTCAGTTCAAGGTCTAGTGTACCCATTCTATGTGTCTATGAGGTGCAAAGTACTGAATTCGAGAATGTGGACATGAAGTTTGAAGAGGTAAGTATACTTATTATACAACTTTCTTTTTCCCAAGGGAAATCCCAATATCCTCCTCCCATCCATTGTTGTATCTATTCTGCTGAAACCCATTATTATAACCAATTCCCTTAACTGAGAGAAACTTCTAATAGTTGTGAGGTAATCTTTCCAAGCCACCCCTATAACCAATCCATTAGGCAAGAACCATATTATCCATACAACCTTAGGTGGAAAGACAACCAAGATTATAGGTAGGGGGTATTCAAACCAACTTCAACAACCATAGAACCAACTAGGGTAGAGTAGTCATCCACCACCACCACCCAAAAATCCTCAACCACCACAAAGGCCTTTCTAATAACCGCCATCCAAAACCCGAGCCTATCCTAGAAGACATGATGAAAAAATGGATGAAAATAATATCTAATTTAACAAAACCACTCAAGTATCCATACAAGATCTAAAAACACAATTAGGCCAACTTTCCAATTGGGTAGGGGAAATCCAAAATCATAGATCAGGTAAACTACCCTCTCAATCACTAGTTAACCCTAGGGATAAGGTAAATGTTAGTTCCATCACACTTATTAGTGAAAAAAATTAAAATACAAATAAACCCTATATTAGAGTCATCCCTTCATAAGGAAATCACCATCCCAACCACTAGGAATAGTCTAAGAAAGGAAACACCTTGTCCAGAGAAAAATCCAAAAAAAGGAAAGAGTGTGTATTTTGATGAGTTTCCTAGCCCAACCTTTCCTATTACATTTACCCAAATGGATACCCAGCCAAGAAAAAAAAGAAACTTAACTTGATAAATAAATCTTGGAAACTTTGAAAAATGTACAGGTTAACATTCCCTTGATTGATTCTGTAAAGGAAATTCTATGATACACCATGTTTCTAAAAAAGATGTGTATACACTGAAGGTAAATTCATGGTGATGAAAATGTGAGATTTATAAGGAAGGTCTCAGAATTGATATATCTATCACTTCCCACCAAATATAATGATCTTGGAACATTCTCAATTCTGTGCACTATAGGGGAGTATTTATTTTCCAATGTTATGCTTGATTTGGGTGCTTATATAAATGTGACGCCTCACTCTATTTTATCTTCATTGTTGGTTGGGGAACTAAATCCCACTATAATTGTTTTCTAACTATCAAACCGGAGTACAACACACCCTGCTGGTGTGTTATAGGATGTTCTTATGAGGGTAAAAAATTTAATTTTACTACTGATTTTTATGTGCTTAAAATGGAAGATGATAGGATGAATGGACACACCCCAATTATATTATGGAATATTTTTCTTAAAACAACCAAAAATATAATTAATGTTCACAATGGTATATTATCTATGGATTTTGGTGGTGACATTTTCCACTTAAACATCCTTGATTCCATGAAGCACCCCTTAGTAGAGCATTCCCCACTTTCTATTAATTCTATATATATACCCCCTTACCCTAATTGTTTTATTTCCCCTAATACCGTTTATGAGTTTTCATCATTAATATAAATTCGAGGTAATGAATCATGTATTTAATGTTGTATTGGTCTAGAAAAATGTAATTCATGTTCATTAATTGATGATTTTTTGAGAACTGAGGATCCTATGACCATCAATGATACATATAAGCTTGTAAAATATCATTTCTCATATAAGAATATTACCACTAAGTAGTTATATGAGATCAGTGGCCTCTAAATTTCAAATTCACTCCGATAAATCAAAAATAACCTTGAATTATAACTTAAACCTCTACCTCAAAATTTAAAATATTCATATCCTAAGAATGGAAACAAACTGCCTATCGTCATTACTACTTGACTCCCTCTAGATCATGAATTATGATTGCTTGGTCTTTTGAGGGAGTATAATCAAGAATTGGTATGGTCACTTGATGACATTCCTAGTATTAGCCCATCAATTTTCACACATCATATATTGTCAAATGATGTGGCTAAATCAGTGAGGCAGGCACAACATTCACTACACCCAAACCTCCTAAATGTTGTTAAAAAGAAGGTTATAAAATTATTGGATACTAGAATAATTTACCCCATATATGACAACCAATGGGTTATTCCAGTGCAGGTAGTTTCCAATAAAATTGGTCTAATAGTAATAAAAAATGAAAACAATGAATTGGTTCCAACACATGTTCATAATACTTAGTGTGTCTATATATATTATCACCGACTAAACTAAAACACTAAGAAAGAAAATTTATCATTACCATTCCTTGACCAAATTATTGAGAGGCTAGTTGGGAAGTCCCACTACTATTTCCTTGATGGGTATTCTGGATACTTTCAGATCCATATATCCCCTAAGGATCAGGAAAATATAACCTTCACTTGTCCCTTTGGCACATTTGTAAATAGGAGGATTTCATTTGGTCTATGCAATTCTCCAAGTACTTTCCAATGATACATGGTTATTATTTTTTCATATTACCTGTAGGATTTCATGGAAGTATTCATGGACGATTTCACTATTTATGGATCATATTTTGGTGAATGTTTAAATAGTATTGGTTATATCCTATGTCATTATAATGAAAACAATATTGTATTAAATTACTATAAATTCAATTTCATGGTGTGACAAGGTATAATACTTCGATATGTAATTTTTGGGGATGGTATCCATGTAGATAAATCAAAAGTGGATGTCATTTATTCCCTAAAATTCCTAAAAAATGTGTGGGATGTGCATTATTTTATAGTTCATTCTGGAATTTACTATCAGTTCTTTCATGAATTTAGTAATATTAAACCCCCCTCTCCTGATTACTCAAAAAAGAAAAATAATTTGTTTTTGATAAAGAATGTGAGAAATCTTTTGAAAAATGAAAATGGAGTCTCACAACACCCCCAGTAATCCAACAACCTTGGTGGGATTTACCATCTGAGCTCATGTGTGATGCCTCTAACTATGTAGTAGGGGAAGTCTTATCATATTTCATAGACTATGACTTACACACACTGAACCCTGCACAAGAAAACTACACCACAATTGAAAAATAATTTCTTTCCATTTTATTTTCCTTGGATAAATTTAGGCCACATATTTTAGGGTCCAATGTCATTGTGTTCTCAGACCATACAACCCTCTGGTATCTTCTTAAGAAACTGAAAGACAAACCACATCTCATTCAATATATTCTCCTACTGAAAGAATTTAATTTAAAAATTAGGGATAAAAAAGAAGAAGAGAATGTGGTGTCTAATCATATTAGTAGGATCCTCCCATCCTCGTACATTGAATCATCCCCCTATATTCCCATTAATGACATGTTTTCTGAGGGGAAATTAGACTGAGTGTAAGATGTTATTCCTTGGTATACTGAAATTGTAAATTATTTGGTGTCATCTTTCATTCATATTGATTTAAAAAAAATCCAATCTGATAGTCTAAAACATGGTTACCGTTGTTATATTTGGGATGACCCCTACATTTGGCACACATGTAGTGATCAAGTCCTTGGCAATTGTGTTCTGGATAATGAGTTTCAGTTTTTCCATAGGTTCTACCACACTCTTTATTATGGGGGCCACTTTGGTCCCCAATGCACAACACATAAGTTCCTCGATTCTGTTCTCTTTTGGCTAACATTATTTTAGGATACCCATGATTTCTGTAAAGGTTTTCCTCACTGTCAAATAATGGGGAATTTCACTAAAATAAATGAATTTCCACAATAACCATTAATCTTCCATGACATTTTTTATGTTTGGTGAATTCAATTTATGGGTCTATTTCCCAATTCCTTTAGAAACTTATACATTCTTTTGGCATCTGATTATGTGTCAAAATGGGTAGAGGCATGATCCAGGAGGATAGACGATTCCAATAAAATTTTGGAATTCTTGAGAACCCAATTTTTTTTGGTTTGGATTACATAGGTTCCTCATCAGTGACCATGGTTCTCATTTTTTCAATCGAATAATGCAATCAATTTTGTGCTGGTATGGGTTTGGGCATTGAGTGTCTACTGCATATCACCAATAGACTGATGGTCAAACCAAGGTTTCAAATAGAGAGGTAAAAAAAATCTTGAAAAATAGTTCAAACTGACAAAAAATATTAGATTATTAGACTCGATTATTTATTATGGGATTACCGTATCACTTTCAAAACTCCCATTAGAATTTCACCATATCAGCTAGTTTTTGGAAAGAGTTGTCACCTCCCTTTTGAGATACAGTACCGAGCCTACTGGGCCATTATAAAATGAAATTATAATCTTTTTGGTGTAGGTTCTCAAAGAAAGATTCATATTCAAGAGTTGGAGGAAATGTGTCGATATTCATATGATCACTCATGAATTTATAAGGAGTGAACTAAGGCTTCTCACGACTGTCTCATCCTTCATCGTCAGTTCCACATTAGGTAGAAGGTCCTCCTTTACAATGCAAGGATGAAGTTGAATCTAGGTAAGCTTTTTTCCCACTGTTTTGGTCCATACACTATTACTAATGTTTATCCATTTGGTGTTGTCTAGGTTCAAAATTAATAAACAAAATAAACCTTCACTGTCAATGGGAAGTGGTTGAAGTAATTTCACAAATCCATTATGGAGTCCCTGATGGAGGAAATCAAGTTAAAGAAGCAACCTACAAATGAAACCCACTAGGTTTTATCCTTCCCATATTCTTCTTTATTACAGTGAGGACACTATATAATCTAGGTGTGTGTGTGTGTTTATGGGGGGGGGGGATGGTTATATTCCCCGGTTAGTTAAGAATTTTCATCATCTTTCTTATTTTTCCCATTTCAGCTTGCTGAATAGTATTGTTACTTCACCCCATTCCCCCCTAACTTTTGTGCAGGAAAATTAATTTTTGATTCCCACTTAATAATGGAAAATGATTCCCACTTAATCTTAGAAATTATTGAAAATTAATGAGGAGTTTCCTTATTTTAAGTTATTTTAACGTTTAAAAAAATTTCATTGATATAATTTGTGTTTAAGCATGAATTTAACATTGAGGTGTGATTTTTTCTTGAAAATTGGTTATTTTAGATGATATGAATGGTTATATAATTTTTAAACCTTTGAGAATAATTGTACCCTTTGTGTGAGTAGTTTATGGGAAATTTTTTTCACTTAATATCTCCATACATCTTTTCTCCCAACCATGAAGTGTGAATTTTCCTACTCGATAGAAGGTGAATCTAAGTTAGGTTAATATTTATCATATTTCCAAAATGATTTTTCTATACATTTTTTCCTTATCCAATATTTTTCATTACTTTACCAGATTGACCTATATGCGTGTACCTGTTATCCAACTGTTGTATTCCCTCAAAACAAAAAATAAACTAAAAATCAAAAAAAAAAAAAATCAAAAAAAAAATAAAAAAATATGGGTTATCCCTTGGGTAGGTAAAAAACCAATCTTAATTAACCTATGATATTGTTATAACTATTACAATAAGTTTTGTGAGAAGATTAAACAAGGCTAGATTAGTGAACATGATATTTGTTCCAAGTTCAACTTTTGAAAAAAACAAAAATAATAATAATTGAGGGTAGTGATGGAATGTACAATATATGTGTATATATAGGTCGGGAGATTAAGTTTTGACTTATAGGAATGCTTAAGTGATTGGGTCTTTAAATTTGATTTCAAATTATGTAGGGAAGGTTAAATAGATAGAATCACTGAAGCAGATTTTTTTTAAAATGATATATATTTACTGAATAGAAAGTGGAAAGAAAAGAATGAAATGGTTATCACACACACATGTGGATATTTAGTGACAATGTTGAATTTTGAATTACTTTTTAAAATTGGTATCATTTATCTCCTTGAATTTCATTTTGATACAATTTATGAGACATATTTTCCATGATCAGTGAGAATAACTCCTTGGTGGGATTTTTTCTTTGATCACATTGCTATAAAGAATTAAATTTTCATTCAATGTTAAATATTCATGAAGTTTTGAATATATCAATTCATAATTTTTAGAAATGTGACTTTTCCTTAGAGTGATTTTTTTTTGGTTTGGGGGTGTGATTGCCCCAAAATTCACAGTTTTACTTCACCCTTAAACTACTATATTAAACTGATTTTTTTTATAAATTTAAATTATTATAAAATTTTTATTTCATGTTTGATTCAATAATTTATTTTTTATAGCTATTAAAAATGGAAATTTAACTTGTTTTTATGTTTTCATTGTAGTTGGAGGTGATTTGGAGGACCTAGGATGAAGTTGAAGAAAAATGGTCCAAACTGTGCAAGATTTAAAGCACTCCAGTGGACTCAAACAGACACTAAAACTAACATGTGAATCCATTTGAGATGAAATTTTATGGTCTGATCCAAAATATATGGCCTAAAATTTTTTTGAAGACACCCAGGCATAATTAGTCCATTAAATGGACCAAATGAACTGATCTGTCAAAGACACTGAATCTGCATGAAGTCAAAAATTTTGTTCCATATTTTGGTCCTATATAGAGTTTTCAGCCACCAAATTATTCCAAAATTTCATTAGAGATATTAAAGATGTGTAAAAAAAGTTTAAGTTTTCTCAAAATCAAGATAAGGGTTTATAACCACCAAAAACCATGGGATAATTGGTTTCTCAAAATATGGGTTCCCAAAACCACCATCCACTTTGCCTAAAAAAGAGTACATTGGGTACCCCATTTGAAGTTCAAACCAGGAGAAAATCTATACCATTTTGTAGAACCAAAGGATTACTCTCCTCATCAAATAAGTTCTATAGTCCCCTATCCTCATAAGGGGATCAAGTATGAAGGTGAAGTTCCACCTGATCCTCCTCCTCTCAATAGTGAGCTAAAAAATGGATTTTCATTTCAAGGGAGCTACACATACTTGGGATGGAGTTTTATCACTTGTTATTCTATTTGTTTTTTTTAATTTGTGTGTTAAATACTCCACTTATTTTTTTTATCTTAACACCCTTCTTCTTTAAATGCATTGTTTTAGTATAACTAAGTAAAACACTTTTCATTTCAAAATTGATTGGGTTGAGATTTCAAGTGGGAATATTGGGTTTTTACAATTATAAAACACAAGCATCCTATTTCTCTCACACATACATAATATTTAAATATGATTTGGTATCCCTTTTTCTATTCTTGAGATCCAAACCTTGACAACATGATTGTTGTGTTAAGGGAAGGTTCTTTGTGCATCTCTTTAAGAGGATATATGGGAATCAAGATCTTGAAAACCCTCAACCAAAGTATTACATTAAACCATGTGAAATTTTTAGAATTATTAACTAAAAAATATGTTTAGTGAACTTTGAATGACCTCCTTCTCTCATAATTCTTAAAACACCACCTTTATTTATCAACTATTAAACTGTTTAATTAAGTCATTTTATTTTTAAAACTATTTTCAAAACCACCCCCTCTTTTATTAATATTTATTAAAAATAAAAACTTTAAAAATAAAAATCTACTTAAGATATGACCTATGGTCTGCCCGTTACTATAAATGAACTTTAAAAACATAATTAATTTGACATGTCATGTCAACGTGTTCAACCACAACCATTATTCTAGTGATCAATGAAAGTCATTCTTAAGTGCTTCTTTAATGATTCATACAAAGCCCATGAAAAATTACTATAAAAACTTATGTAAATACATTATAGTGATTCATTTTTGATCTATAGATTCATCAATTCCATCATCTAGACACAACCAATTTAATTCATGGTTCTGGAACATGACATTTGGACCAGCTTGCCCCCTGTTTGAATTTAGCTATTTCAAGCCTCTTCCATGATCTAGAATATGAGTTCTAGAATGTTTTCATATGGGCATAAGGAAATAGAACCATGAAAGTGTCTCCAAAATTCCTAACAATATCTCACTTGAATTATTATTTCAAGTATTTAGAGGAAACACCCAAACTTAGGAATAAACATGATCATCCCAAATTCTACATTAATAATCAATGTCTCTATTCCAACTTCCATTCAACCAAGTCCCACAGAGGTACCATATTGCCTCTAAAATTATTATACTAAGACCTTAGTAAATATTTATACCATATTATAACATAGATAAATATTATATAGATCAAACACCCCATATTATAGTAGATTTAGATGAATTGATTCTTCAACTCAATGTTATCTATTCATGATTGAACCCTCAATTTTTTATCCAAATGAATTTTTATATGACTATCAAAAAACAAAAAAACACTTTCATAACACCTTAAAAACTACTCCACCAAAAAATTCATCCAAATAAATTCCTTCCATACTTTCATGATTTTCATATACTTTACTTCAATTGTTGATAATGCTACACCTAGCTACAACATCAACCTTTAGATTATATATATCCCTTTTAAGGTAAATAGAAAATCTATAGTACTCTTCTTTGATTCCATATACAATCCATTTACTAAATAAATATAACCCTAAAATGGATCATCTGTTCTAAAACATAAGTCTATATCTTCCAAAATATAGAGTTATTAGAGAATCCACTTCATATCTTCCCGGTGATCCCTACCTAGATTCTCTATAAATATATTGATAACTCCCACTGCATATAAAATGTTCATACTTTTATAAAAAATTAAATAAACCAAGTTATAATTTTTGATTCAAATAAAATATTCACAATGTACTTATCCTCACATTCTATTTTTAATTATTTCTCTATGGATAACCTGAAGTGTCTTGCCAATGGAGTAGACAAAAGTTTATATATAGTTATTCTAAATCATTCAATAACCTTATAGATATATTTTTATGAGAATTTTTTATGTATTCTTGTATATTTTATTCCACATCACCAAAATATTCTTATAGTCCTAGAGATCCTTCATCTTAGAACTTTTATAAAAATAAACTTTTACCTCTTTAATCTTTTTCATGTCTAGATTTTCCCAGAGTATATGACTATATATAAGAAAATTATGATGTAACTCCCATCCTTGAACACCTTTAGGTAGTAAAAATGGTCCATGTAGATCTAGGAAAACTCTTTATGATCTTTAAATCCATAAAAATTATAGTTACATTTCCTTAACACTTGATTCATACCATAAAGGTTTTTTTCCAGATTACACCCCAAGACCTTGTTCCATTTGTCCATGAAACCCTATAAAATCTTTATATAGATTTACTATTTCAAATCACCATGGAGGAAAATATTCTACACATATATATTTTCAAGATCAAGACTTTAATAAGAAACCTAACTTAACACTATGTAGGTTGTTTTGTTTTTGATAATGGGTGAAAACATTTCAAAGAAATCCACTTCTACCTTCTACTAAAACCCTATTACAACCAGATTATCCTTGTACATATTTTTATTATTTTATTATATCTTGAAACAAAAAAACTATTTATTTGGTAGTTATTTATTATATTATAGTAATTTCATTATCTCCCAAATCCCATTTTCATGCAATGAATCCATTCCATCTTTCATAGATTACTTGAAATTTATATAATGACTGAGACTAACTGCTTCTTCCCAGATCTTAGGTTCTCTACTATTCATAAGAATAAATTAGTGTAGATGAGTTCTAATCCTTTAAATTGGTTTTTATACTTGTAGTAATCTATAACTAAAACTAAAATTCAAATCTTTTTAGAACCATTGCTTTTTTAATTTCACCTTTTAGAGATCTACCACAAGATTTGGTAGTTCTTGATATTTCTGGTAATTTCTCTTCCCTTGACGATTCCTATAAAATATTTATACTCCTTAAAATTTCTAGAACAATTGACCTTCTGAAAATAAAATTCATATCAACTTGGACCTAAAGATTTGATTCATTATTCTCAACCCCATCTTCCTCTATGTTTTGGTCTTTCCATAAGACCTTCTCACATAAGAGAACATTCTAGATAATAATGATCTTATAATTATCATGATTCTCAATATAAAATCTAAAGGTTTCATCACCATACCCAAACAATAAACATTATTGTGAATTTTAATTTATTTTTTCTTATACTTGGCCTAAACATGTACATCAGTGATACTTTTGAAAACATTTATGTGGGAAACATCCACTAGTTTTCTAGACCACAACTATGTTAGAATAGTATAATAAAATGATGTGTAAGGAATTATATGCATAAGATAATATGTATAATTGGATAATTTTACAGAAAACTACTTAGGAATTATAGAATGAAGTCTCATGTAATAAGAATTATCATTCAACATCTGGTTCATATACTCTTCTACACTATTCTTTAATAGTATTATTATAGAAATATTTTCAAAACTAATTCATTTTCTCTAGAAAAACTTCAAAATTTACCTTATGACATACTATACACCATTATTAAGCCTTAATAAAGTAATCTTATCATTGGATATAAGAGTCCAATGCTCCCTGAGGTTTATGACATGGGACTAACCACCATGTTTTCTGGATGTCGGGTGCCATGATGTGACCAGTGAGGTCACACCATGACACTAACATCTCAAGTCCCACATAGGAAGAGGGGGAGTCTTATGTGATGAATATAAACTATAATGGAATTATCCCCATCATGATACATTATCCAATTAAGGGAAGTAATCTATAGGGGGAGAAAAACCATGAGGATATGATCCAAAGTAGATAATATCATGATTGGAGGGGTGAAAAAAATCCCATTAGCTGTTATCATAGCATAATGGTTATCTTTGAAAAAATCAAGTAATTATGAGGGGATATTTTTGGATATAGAAGGGAAATTCTACTAAAGGTTACTAACATGATATTAATCACCCTAATATCTAGATATCAGGAATCATGGAATGACTAGTGAGGTTGCACCATGATGATAACACCACAATTCTCACATGAGTTGAGTGAGAGTTTCATGAGTAGAATATAAATCATAATGGAAACATCCTCTATCCTGAGGCCTTTAATAAAGATAGTAAGTGAGACCTAGGAGATAAAAACATGATGTAGTGATCCAAATTATACAATATATTGATTATCGGGGTGGGAATATCTTTTTAGTAATTGTTGGCATCTAATGAGAATTGGTTCCATTGTGTAAGATTCATTAGCAATGTTAGATTCATTGATAGGATTGACATGGTAAGATAAAATTTTCTTATTTTTTTATAAACCATGTCAAAGATTTAGTAGAGCATTAGATTTCTCAATTAAGAGAAATATCACATCAAATACGGGAGTTGGTGATACTGTGTAGCTAAATAGATAAGGGAGATTACATACAAAATGGTGTACTACATGTCTAGAATTTCTATCATAAATATTATATATGGAATATGGATGAAAAAATATATAAAATAATTGGGTGGTATCCAACAACAAGTGTTGGAATTTTCTGCGAAAGAATACTTGTCCTGACAATGATCCAATTGTCAACATCACATAAAGAATTTCTCAAGAAACTTAAGAATCAAGATAGATCTTCATCATGTAATGTTAATGATGAAATTTTAAGACCATTAATAACTTGATATATTCATGAAAGAATAGTTCTATAAGTGTTTGATTGATTTTAGTTAGATTATGTAGAGAAATCGTGAAGGATGGATTTTCATGAAGGAGCTATGCGGCCACATAACACTTACAAAAAGCCACATAGGAAGTTCCTGGATAATAGATTGAAAAATAATTATATAACATGGATGTATTGTAAGAGGTATGAAAAGACACAATTAAATTTTTTCAATTTTTTTTTCAAATATATAGAGTTCTCTTAGTATATTTTCATGATCACTAATGGATTTCATGGAGGCCTCATAATTTATAGTCAAGAGGTAGTAATTTTAGGTGGAATGTAAAGAATAAGTTCTATATGATGCTGTAAAAAAATCATACATATAGGAGATTTCATGAAGGTATGTATCTTAATTTTATGATTAGAGAATTTATCAAGGTATTTTACTATATAATTAAACCCTAATCACTTCATTTATAAATAGAAGAAAAATTAACACAAAATACCATCGCTGGATATTTCTACTAAGTCAGAAATCGGTTCATAGAGTATGGTAGTACTTGAAGAGTGGTAGTTTTTGAAGTGTAGAGGAGTTATCAGAGTAGTTTGTAAAGTGTAAAACACAAAGTAGGTTCAAAAAGTAGTATGCAAAGAAGGAGTACATAGAGGAAGTATGCATAGGGATTAGTTCATACAGGACCTTATATGAAGATAGTTTACTAAGGAATTTCATGAAGGGATGTTTTTAGAGGAAGGGAGTTCATGAGGGAAGTTGTACATAGTGTATAATACACTTTAAACATTACATGATGCATAATACATGGTTCATAGTATGCGAAGGGTATTTTCTAAAGAAAAATTCATAAAGGAATAATACAAGAAAAAAAATATGGTAAATAGGATTTCATACCATTGATAAAAAGTAGCTTCATTTCACACCAATTTTAGTGTAAATCAATTTAGAGATGATAGAGATCATTTGAAGATTATTTTAGAGGAGTAGTGAGCTATTTTTAGTTGATAAAGAAGTAATATTTCAACAAGTGAGTGGTTGTAAATGAGGGGGATAAAGAGTCTCCTACAAAAACTATAACATTAGTTCACTTTAGTAGATTTTGGTACTTCTACACATTGATGTTTTATAATCCTTGGATTATCCTAGTGCGAGTGAACCATGTAATATTATTCTATTTTGTATGCATGATTTTCTTACACTCTGGTATAAATAAATCATTGTGCATGTGTTACACAAACATTGATCAATTTAGATTAAGTATAGAATACGAAATGAATTAATCATATCATCAATATAAGGAAGAAAGAAAGAGTTTCCCTACTAATAGTGAGGTCAAGATCATATATGTTAGTGAGATTTTTAGGTTTAAGTGGAAAAATTAGAAAAAGTTACATACCCTGATTCGCCCCTATTAGGTAATCTCTCACTAAATAACCAAGTGGAAAAAAAATTGGTATTAAATAATATTCTTGTCTTATTTAATTTGTATTGTGTTGAATTTATTTGAGTTAAGTTTTATTTTACCCATATAACATATAAAATAGAAAGAATATGAAGAAGAAATATAACTCTAATGGAATTCCATTTAATGGAATTATTTTTGAGAAAAGTGAATCTCAAATAAAGGACTAAAACTTCTATAAAAAATGGTATGAATGAATTTTATTATGAGTTTATTAATTTATATAATGATGTGGCTGTATTAATTGAGTATATTGATATTAAAAGTGATGTTGGATCTATCAATGATGTGGAGATCCAAAGAAATCAAAAGGTTGAATCTATCCATGCATCATAGAAACTAGACCTGGGGTGGGAAGAATAAAACACATAGCCAATAAGGAAGAATATAGAGAATTAAAACCATGGTGAAGTGATAATTATTAAGTTTTAACAATTGAAGATCATGAATTAAAGAACAATTAAAGTTTATAACGGTCTATAAGAAAATAATGAATCTCAAGACAAGGAATTAGAGGCAGTGTCTCCCCAAGTGAATGAGTACATAATTGATTTTAAATATAATTTCCTTGAATCAATAGAAGATAAAAATTAAAAGGCCAAGAAAAATGAGATTATTACACACATGATAGAGATGGTTGAGGATAATCAAAGGATAAGGTAACTGAATGGGGTCCTGGATGATTGCATCATGAGAATGAGGTAAAAAGTTTTCTAAATAAATATAGTTGGATAACATTCACATGAAATAAAAAATAAAATCTATATATCAAAAGAGTTGAAATCTAGAATTATCTCTCTCAAAACACAACCCGACGAGAGCTTAAAATTCAAAAAGGAAGTAAGATCTAGTTTTAAGGAGATGAATTTCCAACTGAAGGAGAATAATGGGAAGATCAATAATCTTGAGGAGAGGTTAAAAAACTCTAATTATAAGAAGAATATATCTCCCATGGAAACATCAATAAGGGAAGTACACGAATGACTAAATATAGAGTTAGCAAGAAATCATAATATTTATACTAAATTTAGAAGAGATGAATCTAGGAAGAAATTAGTTAAAAATATATACTATAATGGAATCATGTTACATACCATAAGTGTAGGCCTAGAAGTTCAAAGGATAAAGGGAAAAAAGGAAATCCACTACAATAACATCTCAACCAAGGAATAACTATATGAGTTATGGTTTTAACTGAATATTCATTATCTATTCTAACCATGGTCATATTGATATAAATTATAGTAAGAAGGGAAATAAAGGTGTTGTAAAGAATTATTCTATTCATAAGACAAACAGAAAGAAGGTTTACAACAAAATGAAGTATTTTTTACTATAGAATGGATTTATTGATTTGGAGGAAAATAATGGAACACAGTGAAAGGTTAAATAATAAACAACACTAATTTACTCATAGTATACAACTTGGAAAGAACATAAGAAAATTTTTAAGAAAATAAGAAAGCTACTCCAGTTGTGAGGAAAATGGATGAGCATGAAAAGAAAGATCTACCATGGGTGAAAAATTATAAAGTGGATTAAATGACTATAAAATAGGACATAAAAAAAGCATTATAGATTAGTTTCATAAAATATAACATGGAGAAATATATTGATAAATATATAAGAGTTTTCGATAAAAGGGAAAACAATAGAGTTAACAAATATATGTGCAATAATACCCCTTTGAATGGTAAGAACCAAAATATGAGTTGTGAAATAAATTTATTTGGAATGAATAGAGAGAATAAACATGTATTCAATGATAAATGAATTATTTTAAGAAATATATTTCATGGGATATCTAAAGAAGGCCACCATAATAAAAGTTGTTTGAAGAAGAATTCTGAATATATTGTTGAATAAAAGGTTCCTAAAAAGTTAAGAAGAAGATTTGGAAGACTAAAAGGACTCTAGAAGTTTCTCATGTGAAATAAGCACCCTAAAATAAGGAATGTCTTATGAAATCTAATAAATCATGAAGGGATAAACAAGGCTATAATAAGGTTTAGAGAAGAAAAATTAAATTAGTGATGTTTCAGAGGATCCTTATTAGTAAAAGTACCAAAGGAAGAAAATCTTGTGGATTGGGATAAGAATAAAAGAAAAGGACCAATCCCTAAAAGAATAATTCCAAAGAAAATATTTGAAATGAATCCTGTATAAGTTGAATCACTAAAAAGAGAGCCACTAGTGAGGTGTTTTAGAAGCTTTCCGTAGAGAATAATTAGAAATAATAAAAGGTTAATGAGGGTAAGCTATTCCTTTACTCAAATATAAAAAGGGGAGAAGTAAATTTTAAAATAAAATGGCCGAATTAACATAGAAAAATGAATACTCAACTTGATAAAATTATAAACTCCTCTCTCCCCTTATAATTAAATGTTATAAATATTGTTCAAGTGTTGCGAGTTTTGGGGGATATACGATCCATGGGGGTTTGAATCAAAAGATGCAAGTGGTATCAAGGTGTTCTATGAAGTTATAAGTGATGGAATAGTACAAGTACATATAAGTTGTAACTTATTGAATATGAAACTACATGAATATGAATTCAATAAGAAGCATCTGAGTAGTTAAAAGTGGTATCCAAAGTGGTATCAAGGTCAAGTTGAAGTGTTCATGTCAATATTATCCATTGGAATTATACCTTGAAGATTAAATAATGATTGAGAAGCAATTAAATGATTTTTCATGATATATATATTTATATATTTAGCACGTGATAACATTTTATTGTTCTTAGGAAATTAAAAGCTACTATAGATAGATAAATCCAACATTGAATATCAATTATGTATTCAATGATGGAGTTGATACATTCAAGGGGAGTTTTATATGAATATTTGAAAGTTGGTTTCCCTAAAAAGCAAGGAAATACAACCAATGGATGAGAGATGAAATTAATTTTATCAATTGGTATCCTTTCTAATAAGTGGTATCAGTTTTGGAAATGGGTATCAATTTTGTGTCCATAGGTTATATTTAAATACTAGATATAGTATTACTCACACACTATTTAGTTCATGTTTATTCACTAATGGTTGTGTGAAAGTTTGATTGAGATCACATGAATAGTTTTTTTGGTAGAAGGTAAATTTTTATTATTTCTTGATGTGTATAGAAGTTAGTGAGTAAAATAGACAACAATTGCATCATTGAATTTATATTAGGTATCCTACAATGAGTTTCAACATAGTAGGATCAGAGTTTTTTCTGATGGATTTTTGTTAAGTGGTATATACACCCATTAAAAATTATTGATAATGAAGCTATAGTTGAAAGATGTTTTTGATCTTGATATATTAATCAAACCAAAAGTCAATGAGAGAGAAACAATATAGGAGGAGAAACTATTTTTTGAAAAAAACTAGTTGAATGAATAAGTTGAGGACGTATAAGAGCTGTATATTAAATGTAGAGAATGGTTTATTTTTATTGAATGCAAGGAAAATGTCAAAAATAGGGTATAAAATAAATCATAGATACCCCTATTCACATCATTGATAAATAAGACCAAGTTCAAGTATATAATTCATGGTCTCAATGAAATCAAAGGATTGGATATTGTTTTATTTGGAATAAAGAAGACACGAGGAGAATGATATGGTTTTGAATTTAAAACTCTTATTTCCCAAGTTAAAGGTTTTATAGAGATTCTATATTCCATCCATATGGTAAAAGGTATACTTTGGATTTAATGAAAAAGGGGGAGTAGAAATTATAATGAATCTATGTACTAGACCAACCTTCAAAGGGGGTTCAGAGAGTAGATAATTTAGAGGCATGATGATGAATGAAGGAGATTTGGATTCATGATAGCGTTTTCAACAAATATAATGGAGGAGATTACTGGAATGCAATGAGAATTGGTAGAACTATGATGGATTCATTGATAAAATTGTATTAATTAAAAACTATAACATGGTAAGATGGGGATTTTTGGATTTATTGTTAATTATGTCAATAGATACACGAAGTATTGATTTTCTTGATGAATGAAAAGATCACATTAAATATGGGAATTGATGAATTTTTTTTGGAAGTTTGATATGGAATATTACATTCAAACTAGTGTTTTATAAGACCATAATGTTTATCATGAGTACACTATGTAGAAATGGTCTGAAGCTATCTAGAAGTGATTTGGGGAGTATTTAAAAAGAATTGGATTATGCCATGGAAGAAGAACTATTTGTGAAAAAGGTTTAGTTTTTGATAGAATATGATGAAATTCTTAATAAAGTCAAGAATCAAGACATATATGAACTATGAAAAGTCTAGAATGATTTTCCAAGACTATAAAGACCTTGATATCTTTATAAAGTAATTATTATGTAAATGTTTGAGTGATTTTGGTGAGTTTTCTAGAAAAATGGTGAAGGATGTATTTTTATAAAGGATCTACACAACCATATAACACTTACGTGAAGCCACATAGGAAGTTCATGTTTGAATTATTGTGAAAGAAGAATGAGTTAGGGACATTTAATAGGAGGTATGAAAAGCCACAGTTAAATCTTACTAAAGGAAATTTGTAAAAGGAATAGAGTTTGCGTATAAGGTTCACATGATCACATAGGGAGTTCATGGTAGTCTCATCATTTGCGTTCAACATGTAATAATTGTAGGAGGACCATAAATAATGACTGTTACATGATATTTCAAACTGAATTCATACTCAAAGGAGTTTTTGTGAAGGGATATACTATAATTGTGTGATTAGTGGATTTATTGGGGTCCCTTATGATATAAGGATCCTATAATCACTTCATTTAAAAAGGGAGTGAAACATTTATTCAGAATATCATCACTAGAGAATTAAAATATATCAGAAATAAATTCATGGAGAATGGTATCCCATAAATCATATAAGTTTATGAAGCACAAAGGAATTTATTTATTATTTTGTGAAGCATGAAACGTAAAGGATATTCACGAAGAAGTATGTGAAAAATGAGTATGTGGAGGGAGTAGTTCAAGAGGGACCTTGCTCAAAGATACTTCACATATGACTTTTATGAAGGGAAGTTCACAGATAAAGGAAGTTTGCGAGGGAGGTAGTATGTGGTACATAGTATAAAGTTCATAGTATACAATGCACAATACAATAGGGAAAGTTCATGAAGAAGAGTTAGTGAAGTAATTTTCCATAAAGAAAAATTTGTGTTATAAATATGATTTTATATCATTGATAAATAAGGAGAATCATGTCACAATTATATCAATGTGTACCAATTATAATCTGATAAAGATCATTTGATGATTATTATTAAGGAAAAGTGATCCTTTTTCACTTGTTAGAGCAATGAACTTTCAACAAGTGAGTGGTTATAAACTAGGGTCAACAAAATTTTTCTAAAAATTATAATAACAATGAACTTTAATGGATTTTGGTACTTTATAACATTACCATTGTATGCTCCTTGGATTATCCCAATGTGGGTTAACCATGTAAAATTATTGTGTCTTGTGTGATTTCTTTTCTTACACTCTTCATGTCATAAATTGGTGTGTATGCATTGTGTAAACATTGATAAAATTGGATTAAGTATAAGATAAGAAAAGTATCAATTATATCACTAGTTGAAGGAAGAATGTAAGAGTGAACCTAATAATAGTGAGGTCAAGGTTGTATATGGTAGTGTAAGTTTTATGTTTAAGTAATAAAATGATAATGGGTTTTATACCCCGATTCACCTCCTCTTAGAGAATCTCTCACTAAATGTAACACCCCGACCCTAGTTACCCAGAGTCGGTGCATTATTACATAACATTGGCATGATCACAAGAAAGATCAAATCTCGAAAGACCGATTGGTTTAGTAGCCTTGGAAACACTAGATATATTCATAAGTTTTACATTACATCATAAAGTGAAAAACTACTACGACAACATAATGTTTCCATAGTACACACTATTATCCCCTCATAATATCCCTAAAGGTCATTCATAACTTACTTCTTCACATCCTGGGAAAAATAAAACATAGAAAAGGGGTGAGCTCAAATGCCCAGTAAGGATAACAATATAGCGGAACATTCAAAAATAAGCATAAACATTTATGGCAATGCATTACTAAAACAAAAGCCTTTTAAACTTGAACTTAAACATAGTATGGAAAAAGTAAAATGAAATAATGCCATTTACTTATTCACATGGATATTCTACTAATCGAATAATCACATGCAATATCAATAAACACTTTCATAATGTTGGAATGCATAATGCTGAACTTTAATTTCTTTGTCAAGGCCTCGTCCCAAGACCTAGGGGATAACTATAACCGGAACCCAACCCGGAGTGCCTCTAATAACCGGACACCAACCCGGAGTGCCTCTAATAACCGGAGACCAAACCAGAGTTCCTCTAATAATCAGAGACCAAACCGGAGGGCTTACTTTTACCGGTCCCCAACCCGGAACATACTTGTCTAACACATTCATCTGAATGAAAGGTTGAAATATAAAATAAACATTCGGATTAAAAATAACTTATGAAATGTCAATACTTTAAAAAAAACCACGAGTGACATAAGAATAGCTTATCCACAGTCAAAAATATCACAAAACCTTCAATAAAATATGGATATTTTGTATCATAATAAATCAACTTCAAATAAGCTTAAAAGCCATCAAAGGATGTCGACATAGATGAAATCAAAACTATTTTAGAGAAATATCTCTTTTTTTTTGAAATCATTTTAAAAGTAACATAATTATAAAATAATACATTCAATTTGAAAATATTCTTATAAGCTTGTAAGGGAAGCTTTGATGATTTTATAACGGCGGTAAATAGCCGCACCCGCTGTATAAGTTAAAAAAACATTCTTACCTTAAATTTGTCGAAAAGGTTAAAAGTGCCTTGTTTGGAAAACGACGGAAAGATTCCTTTAAAAACACATAAGGGTATAAATGAATTTAACCCATATTCTTGTAAATAGTAAAAATGTTTTGAAATACATTATTAAGAAACATGGATGTGGATGATAAAGAGATCCCAGTAGATTATTACGTATAAACAACCTCAGATAATGAAGAGATTGTGAAATAACCCTTAAAAATTTGGTAACATATGAAACATACAACCCATGAAAGAGGTATCATACAATGAATATGTAAATACACATAAATTAGAGTGTATTACACAAAGAATATGATTATGGGCAGTACATACACCACACAAAAGGTGATGGTAGCAATATGGCATGAATCTCACGGGAATAATGAGTGAGATGAAAACCCCTTAACTTGTACTTTTCCTTGGTTGGGGTAGGTTAACCTCCTGTATAATGGTGAAATAATTTTTATTAAATTATACAAGAATCATATACATTAATATGATATCATATATGATCTTTTAATATTGATTTGATAATAATATCTTAGTATTATCGTTGTTTCAGGTGTTAACTTACTTGTTTTCTTTTATATGTTTTGTTACGTAAGCCATGTTTGTAATGGATAAGTTGTATATTATTCATATACAGAATGATATCAAGTCCTTAAACATCATTTTTAAATCATCAAATGATAATTATACTTGAATGGATACGATGGAGAATGAATCTCATCGCGTTCGTGGAGACGGTAGTCCGTACGTACGCACGAGCGACAATATCATTCTTTTGAAATAATATATAAATTGTTGTTATATCATATATACAGAATCATTAACATGTTATATTTATTATTTACATGAGTTACATATCATTATTATACCCATCCAAATAATAATATATTGAATAACAATTACACCACGACGTGGAGACGGTAAGCCGTACGTACGCACGTATGGTGACATGTTATTCAAAGGGTGGATAGAATACTGAATATGGTTGTACCATATTTATAATAACATCACAGTATATATATGATACTGGAGTTATTATTTTAGAATGGTAATAACAAAGGAAGAAGAAGTGGAAGAAGAAAGGAACTTGGAAAAGGGTGGTGAAATCATTACCTCTTCTTCGGGTTCTTCCTTTTGATTTGATAAAAAGGGACCCTTAGGTTGGCTTTATGATCAAAATAAGGCCTATAGGTTGTAGTGAGGGAATTTTAGAGAGTATTTGGGAAGATTTTTTCCGAACCAAAAGGTTTTGAAAGTGTGAAGAAATGGGAAGGAAGAGTTCCCTTTCATAAGAGGGGTGAGGGGCACCTTTGGAAAAGCTAGAAATATTAGTTTATATTAAATTCATATTCAGTTTCTAATGGCTCCAAAGTTGATTATTCAAAGTTTAAGGTGGGGATAGGTCGAAAACAACTCAACCAATAGAATTTAGACAGGTTTGGGTACTTATATTAACCTTATCTATAAGTATTAACTCTAAGTTAATTATTTTCACTTTTACAATGTCTCTTTGTATTTTTATATTATATGGTTAATAAACTTACTATATACATCCAAGAGACCCCCAAGTGGTCCATTAATGATACAACTATCATTATATAAGTATCTTGGCCTAACCTTAGATTTTTAGGAATTTAATATCAATTAATAATATAATATTTGTTTTAAAAACTCTTTTATGTCAATTTTGACACTATTTAATAGTTGATTTTTGTGAAACTCATAACAGAATGATTACTTCAAAAAACGTTAATTAAATCAATCCTAATATATCATATTATCCTAGAAAATTAGTTTAATTCATTAAAAGTTTCATATTATATTTATTTTGGTATTTAAAATATCAATTATTTTAATTTTTCACTATTATATTAATTAATTCATCATCATTGTGTCATAAATAAATTAAATTATTTAATGTCTAAAAATTATAAATAAAATATAATTATGTAGTAAATATTTTTATCTTTATAATTAATATTTATAATCTAAAATCCAACATATATAACCATATGTAAAAATTGTTTTTCTAAAATGTATATGCTTGTGTCATTTTTGTATTCATTTTAACTTAATTAAAATAAAGTGTCCCTATCACCTACAAGTGGCACCATGGGGTCCCAAAATCGACCCAAAGATGCCTATGGTCGAACATGTATCAACCAATAAGGCTAGGACACATTTTTAGGGTAATTTAGTATTATTATAATATTATTTTTTAACCCTTATTTACCGGATTTACCCTTAACCATGGTAAATAAAATATTTACCGCAGTAATTATTCAAAATGTCTAAAAATAAAAGTTACCTATTTACACAATTTGAACATCCTGATTCCAAATATGGAATCCATTTTTATAAATTCAAAACACAGAAGTGGAAGAAATTAATTTAAAATTAATTCCCACTGTCAAAACAAAAAGCGTGTTTTGAAGAGATAATAACGATCAAAAGATTGACACTTGTTTATGTTCGGTTTAATTGTAAAATTATGTCCAATGACCAAAATTATATTAAATGGTAAAAATATATTCTAAATATACTTTAAAAACACTCAAATTCATAATTTACCACTATTAATTATTTGATTAAAAAAAGTTGTTTTTAATTAAAATTTAGTAATTTTCACTATTCATCAAAATATGAAAGTTATTCGAAAAGTACCAAAATTTCACCTTAGGCTAAATTCGATATTCCGAATCCAAAAATGAAGTCCATTTTGAAATATAAAATATATATAATTTTAAAAAGTAGGTATTACTATTCATAACGGCTAGTTTGATTGGTTGTGGTGTGTGTTAAAACTCGAAGTTGCGTACAACACACGCTACTGTATTATTCAAAAAAAGCGTACCGTGGAAGCTTGGGATGTTTCATTTTAAATTTTTAATGTCCCCATTTAGTCAAAAAGTTTAAAATATTGTATTTAAAAAGGGTTCACTATTAAAAGTTGATAAAAGTGCAATACTGAAAATGAATTTGTTCTTGAATTATGTCTAAGATACTCATAATATGGATTCTAAAATTATAAGGATTATATAAAGTTTAAAATTTAGTTAATACTATTCATAACCTCTTTTGAATGGATTTTTGGTAAGTCATGGTGCAATTGAACTCGGTGCTGCATGTAGTGTAAGTTATTGAATTATTTTGAAGAAATAACACACTATGAATTCTTGGGGTGTTACATTCTCCCCTCCTTCAATAAATTGCGTCCTCGCAATTTGAAATTATTCTTCGAAAATAAAAGGTTGAAAATAGAAAATATATTTGTGGGAAAACCCACATCGGAAATTGGGTTACTAAAATTTAGTCTTAATATGAGGAAAAGAGAAATCGAAGGGTCACCACCAAATTATGATCTCAATTAGGAGAACATTGGTGGAAATTAGAGACATATAATTGGAGGAAAAACGTAAATATTTATAGGTAGTGATTGAGGTTATCAATCACAAACAAGTATAAAATTGAGGTCCTTAAACTCATCAATCTATGATGATTTGAAATACCATCGGTTCAACAAAACATAGGGTATTAGGATAACACATTTTTGACGTTTCAAAATATCTTAGTTGAAATCCCACATCGAAAAATGAATTAATGAGGCCTCTATTTAAAATAAAGAGTGGAAAGTATGAAGATTACCAAAAATAACACATACTAGGGTTCCATGTAGGAAAATATGGATATGGAAGAAAAATCTTACCATCAATTATCTGATGGAGAGTGGTAGAGAACATGGCTATGAAAAGGCCAACAATCCCAAAGCCATAAATTAGTGATGATTTAAGGTACCATCTAGGACAACATTTTTGTTCTAAGTTCCTTTTCTTAATGTTGAGGAATTTATTTATGAGATTGGATAAGATCATAAGGAGATATACTTACTTTATAATTATAGTTTTATCCATTAATAAATTTCTACCACAAACTCATCTTTCACTCTAAAAGATAGTAGAACGTAAAAAATTCTATTTACACTATTCGTATAGGGTTCCAAAATAAACGAATTTATAATTCATATACAATATCTTTTAATAAAAACTACATTATTTAATCCAGGACATCTCGTGGGCCAGTGGTAGGTGATACAACCTTGTCGCCCTTCGGTTGCGGGTTCAAGTCTCGCGGCCTTTCCAGACGCGACGGGTTGCCGCCCGACCTCCGGGTTGTTCTTTTATGGAAATCCAAAATAATCCAAACTAGAACTATCCAAAATACTTCTGTCCAAACTCACAGTCCAACATTTATAAGGAAGGTAAACATAATGTATATCCTTTTTACCCCATAATATCATATGAATACCTTCATCATGTATTCTTTTAATACACTGAAACATCATGAATTACCATATTCCTTATTGATTACATTCATGCTCCCTTATTCCATATAGAATACTGGATATACTTCATCAATCCAAAAATGTTTTAAACCCCAACGATGATGGAATATACAAATCATTAATCAGCTTCAAGGTAGTCAAGAATATCCAATATAATTTATCCAAATCAATCATGTATTATTCTAAAATCACTACCTGAGTATCAGAACCATATTATGGTTTATCTTTCTCTCAACCATATATTTTCCAAAAATTTAACCTCCTATTGAGTCACTTTTCTTTGTTCTATACAATATCAAGTCCTTAATGAAATAGTACTGCAGTACAATCCTTATATACTCCATAATTATTATAACAAGTACATTGTTGATACAACACTCAAATGACATAATCATCATAAGAACTCTAATCATTCCTCTTCATCTATGGTAGTATCATAACTTGATTATTATCCAATAGCATCATTTTCGGAATGGTTTGATGACTGGGACATAGGTTTGTGTTGTGTCCAAACTCCTTGCAAATGAAGCATTGTACATTTGAAACCATTTTATTACCCTTGCAGTCACGTACTTTGTGCCCTTTTCCTCCACACTTATAACAAACTCCCATTCCTTTCAGGAAAGTTCTAGGGTGTTTCTTTCCACAGTTATCACATATGGGAAAATTCTTCTTTTCCCTCTTCCCATTATCCATATTTCTCTCTTCCATCCTTTTCTTCTCTTGCTTCCCTTCAAAGACATAGGACTCAGTAAACTCTTTACTTATCTTATCAACACATGATATTATTTATTCATATGATGATAATACATGAGAGACTATTTCTCTTGTAAATTCTGGCTTAAGACCATGAAATATATGATCCTTCTTTCTCTTTGTATCATGTGCATTGCTAGAGTTATCATTCCTTATACTGGGCGCCATTTCTAAACAATGGAATACACTAGATTAGTTTATGAATAACAATACCTAATCCCAAACTTTTAAGAAACATAACATAAATTAAATAGTTTATGGATATAATCCATAATCATAAAAATTTCTCCTTTGAGGAAGTAAATCCACATAAACAGTTCATAATGGTTTGTAAAGAAAATGAGAATTATCCTAAGCATATCCCCCGGGAGTGTCGTAACCAAGAGTGCAGCAAGGCCAGTTGTCGTGCACTAGTTTTTGTTCGAGTCTAGCTCAAAGCGGTGTTTTCGGGTTTTACCCCTAGGTACATCTGTGCCAGAGCCGCCTCTACCTGCTCGTATCCAGACAGGGATGTGTTTCTCGGAAAACTCACAAAATCTTTACAATACCAAAATTCTAGGAAGTTCTTCTATAATAATCCTCAAAGTTCATCTTAGGTCTATGTTCTCTAATCAGAGTTTATCTAAATCTAGCTTCCAAGGTTTGTACTAAACTTCCTCTGATACCAACTGTAACGCCCCGACCCTAGTTACCCAGAGTCGGTGCATTATTACATAACATTGGAATGATCACAAGAAAGATCAAATCTCGAAAGACCGATTGGTTTAGTAGCCTTGGAAACAATAGATATATTCATAAGTTTTACATTACATCATAAAGTGAAAAACTACTATGACAACATAATGTTTCCATAGTCCACACTATTATCCCCTCATAATATCCCTGCAGGTCATTCATAACTTACTTCTTCACATCCTGGGAAAAATAAAACATAGAAAAGGGGTGAGCTCAAATGCCCAGTAAGGATAACAATATAGCGGAACATTCAAAAATAAGCATAAACATTTATGGCAATGCATTACTAAAACAAAAGCCTTTTAAACTTGAACTTCAACATAGTATGGCAAAAGTAAAATGAAATAATTCCATTTACTTATTCACATGGATATTCTACTAATCGAATAATCACATGCAATATCCATAAACACTTTCATAATGTCGGAATTCATAATGCTGAACTTTAATTTCTTTGTCAAGGCCTCGTCCCAAGACCTAGGGGCTAACTGTAACCGGAACCCAACCCGGAGTGCCTCTAATAACCAGACACCAACCCGAAGTGCCTCTAATAACTGGAGACCAAACCAGAGTTCCTCTAATAACCAGAGACCAAACCGGAGGGCTTACTTTTACCGGTCCCCAACCCGGAACATACTTGTCTAACACATTCATCTGAATGAAAGGTTGAAATATAACATAAACATTCGGATTAAAAATAACTTATGAAATGTCAATACTTTAAAAAAAACCATGAGTGACATAAGAATAGCTTATCCACAGTCAAAAATATCACAAAACCTTCAATAAAATAAAGATGTTTTGTATCATAATAAATCAACTTCAAATAAGCTTAAAAGCCATCAAAGGATGTTGACATAGATGAAATCAAAACTATTTTAAAGAAATATCTCTTTTTTTTGAAATCATTTTAAAAGTAACATAATTATAAAATAATACATTCAATTTGAAAATATTCTTATAAGCTTGTAAGGGAAGCTTTGATGATTTTATAACGGCGGTAAATAGCCGCACCCACCGTATAAGTTAAAAAAACATTCTTACCTTAAATTTGTCGAAAAGGTTAAAAGTGCCTTGTTTGGAAAACGACAGAAATATTCCTTTCGAAACACATAAGGGTATAAATGACTTTAACCCATATTCTTGTAAATAGTAAAAATGTTTTGAAATACATTATTAAGAAACATGGATGTGGATGATAAAGAGATCCCAGTAGATTATTACGTATAAACAACCTCGGATAATGAAGAGATTGTGAAATAACCCTTACAAATTTGGTAACATATGAAACATACAACCCATGAAAGAGGTATAATACAATGAATATGTAAATACACATAAATTAGAGTGTATTACACAAATAATATGATTATGGGCAGTACATACACCACACAAAAGGTGATGGTAGCAATATGGCATGAATCTCACAGGAATAATGACTGAGATGAAAACCTCTTACCTTGTACTTTTCCTTGGTTGGGGTAGGTTAAGCTCCTGTATAATGGTGAAATAATTGTTATTAAATTATACAAGAATCATATACATTAATATGATATCATATATGATCTTTTAATATTTATTTGATAATAATATCTTAGTATTATCGTTGTTTCAGGTGTTAACTTACTTGTTTTCTTTTATATGTTTTGTTACGTAAGCCATGTTTGTAATGGATAGGTTGTATATTATTCATATCCAGAATGATATCAAGTCCTTAAACATCATTTTTAAATCATCAAATGATAATTATACTTGAATGGATACGATGGAGAATGAATCTCATCGCGTTCGTGGAGACGGTAGTCCGTACGTACGCACGAGCGACAATATAATTCTTTTGAAATAATATATAAATGGTTGTTATATAATATATACAGAATCATTAACATGTTATATTTATTATTTACATGAGTTACATATCATTATTATACCCATCCAAATAATAATATATTGAATAACAATTACACCACGACGTGGAGACGGTAAGCCGTACGTACGCACGTATGGTGACATGTTATTCAAAGGGTGGATAGAATACTTAATATGGTTGTACCATATTTATAATAACATCACAGTATATATATGATACTGGAGTTATTATTTTAGAATGGTAATAACAAAGGAAGAATAAGTGGAAGAAGAAAGGAACTTGGAAAAGGGTGGTGAAATCATTACCTCTTCCTCGGGTTCTTCCTTTTGATTTGATCAAAAGGGCTCCTTAGGTTGGCTTTATGATCAAAATAAGGCCTCTAGGTTGTAGTGAGGGAAGTTGGGAGAGTATTTGGGTAGAGTGTTGCCGAACCAAAAGGTTTTTAAAGTGTGAAGAAATGGGAAGGAAGAGTTCCCTTTTATAAGAGGGGTGAGGGGCACCTTTGGAAAAGCTAGAAATATTAGTTTATATTAAATTCATATTCGGTTTCTAATGGATAAAAAGTTGATTATTCAAAGGTTAAGGTTGGGATAGGTCAAAAAAAACTCAAACAATAGAATTTATATAGGTTTGGGTACTTATATTAACCTTATCTTTAAGTATTAACTCTAAGTTAATTAGTTTCACTTTTACAATGTCTCTTTGTATTTTTATATTATATGGTTAATAAACTTACTATATACATCCAAACGACCCCCAAGTGGTCCATTAATGATACACCTATCATTATATAAGTCTCTTGGATGAACCTTAGATTTTTAGGAATTTAATATCAATTAATAATATAATATTTGTTTTAAAAACTCTTTTATGTCAATTTTGACACGATTTAATAGTTGATTTTTGTGAAACTCATAACAGAATGATTACTTCTAAAAAAGTTAATTAATTCAATCCTAATATATCATATTATCCTAGAAAAGTAGTTTAATTCATTAAAAGTTTCATATTATTTTTATTTGGGTATTTATAATATTAATTATTTTAATTTTTCACTATTATAGTAATTAATTCATCATCATTGTGTCATAAATAAATTAAATTATTTAATGTCTAAAAATTATAAATAAAATATAATTATGTAGGAAATATTTTTATCTTTCTAATTAATATTTATAATCTAAAATCCAACATATATAACCCTATGTAAAAATTGTTTTTCTAAAAGGTATATTCTTGTGTCATTTTTGTATTCATTTTAACTTAATTAAAATAAAGTGTCCCTATCACCTACAAGTGGCACCATGGGGTACCAAAATCGACCCAAAGATGCCTATGGTAGAACGTGTATCAACCAATAAGGCTAGTACACGTTTTTAGGGTAATTTAGTATTATTATAATATTATTTTTTAACCCTTATTTACCAGATTTACCCTTAACCATGGTAAATAAAATATTTACCGCAGTAATTATTCAAAATGTCTAAAAATAAAAGTTACCTATTTACACAATTTGAACATCCTGATTCCAAATATGGAATCCATTTTATAAATTCAAAACACATAAGTGGAAGAAATTAATTTAAAATTAATTCCCACTGTCAAAACAAAAAGCGTGTTTTTAAGAGATAATAACTATCAAAAGATTGACACTTGTTTATGTTCGGTTTAATTGTAAAATTATGTCCAATGACCAACATTATATTAAATGGTAAAAATAGATTCTAAATATACTTTAAAACCACTCAAATTCATAATTTATCACTATTAATTATTTGATTAAAAAAGTTGTTTTTAATTAAAATTTAGTAATTTTCACTATTCATCAAAATATGAAAGTTATTCGAAAAGTATCAAAATTTCACCTTAGGATAAATTCAATATTCTGAATCCAAAAATGAAGTCCATTTTTAAATATAAAATATATATAATTTCAAAAAGTAGGTATTACTATTCATAACGGCTAGTTTGATTTGTTGTGGTGTGTGTTAAAACTCGAAGTTGCGTACAACACACGCTACTGTATTATTCAAAGAAAGCGTACCATGTAAGCTTGTGATGTTTCATTTTAAATTTTTAATGTCCCCATTTAGTCAAAAAGTTTAAAATATTGTATTTAAAAAGGGTTCACTATTAAAAGTTGATAAAAGTGAAATACTGAAAATGAATTTGTTCTTGCATTATATCTAAGATACTCATAATATGGATTATAAAATTATAAGGATTATATAAAGTTTAAAATTTAGTTAATACTATTCATAACCTCTTTTGAATGGATTTTTGGTAATTCATGGTGCAATTGAACTCGGTGTTGCATGTAGTGCAAGTTATTGAATTATTTTGAAGAAATAACACACTATGAATTCTTGGGGTGTTACACTAAAGACCCTAGTTGGTCTAGAAAAGATCTATAGCCTCCTTTTCCACTATGGATATCCACGCAACAGACACTTTGAACACATTATATTTTTTATTAATGAATTAAACTCAGACATTCCTTATTTAATAATAGATTAATGTAATAAATTATATTGACCAATCATGAGAACATATTGGTACAGGACCTTGAACATCTGTATACATAAGATTTAACATCTAATACTTGGGAGTTCTTACATTTTTGATAATAAAAACATTTCTATACTTTACAAGGATATAACTCTCACAATATATGAAATTCGTGTGAGCGATCATCAATATACCTTTAGTGGATAAGACTCACATGTTATTCTCACTTAGGTTCCCAAGATGAAAATGTCACAACTCCAGACATTTAGAAGTTATCATTTGAGAAATTATTGACACACCCAATCTTACCATCAAATACAATATAAACTCTTTAACAACTATTTTAAAAACTATGGAACCACTAGTAATTTTCCATAATCCATATAAAAATATTATTCCAAAACGTTATTTATCTATCTGTCCAACAAAAATTAGATTCTTCTATAAATATGGTATGTTTTGAAATACTTATAACTCTAGGAAGATTCTATTTGACATTTGAACTTTCATGTTTCCATTCTCCATGATATCAAGGGATTCATAATTGGATATATGAAACTTGATGAACATTCCAGAGAGATAATTCACCATGAATCACCTCTAGGATATAGAACGGAAAGAATACCTAGAATTAATGATCCACGATTCCAATGGAATATTAACAATTGGTAGTAAACAATTATTTCCTTAAAATGTGATATTTTTGGAAATTGAACTTCTGGATTCTCCCCTTTTAGAATTCACCCAGTAGTCCCTAACATCATTCAAAATTTTCCCCTTCTCCTCATAATTCCAACATACCGGTCTAGGCCTATCTTATTTACCACATAAAGTTTCCCTTGATCTATATTATATTTTCTTTAAACCATACATACTATCTTATATATTCTATATTGATCACAGTTCCAGAAGTTTCTTGGACTTCCTTATATCTGAGCTCTTACTTCATAATGAGATATTGAACATCCTTAAATACCAGGTCATTCATTCTGAAAGAATTTATTATGGAATTTACCATAAAATCCCACAATTCTAAAAGTGATGAAAATAGAAAGAATTCTAAAAAATCTTACAAGAATTTAAATTTAACTAATTAAGCATACTCTAAATCATGTTAAAGTCATTGAAATAATCAAATTTTGGGTTTTCTTCCAAAATTATCATGTTTAATAACCTATTAATCATAAAAACTTTTTTCATTATTTTAGGATTCTTATAAATATCCTTCAGAGACTTTACTATCTCTACCATGGTCTTCACCCATCACAAACCCACCTAGCCACTCCTAAACCACACACCCAAGCAATCCTATGGAACAGTTTGAAGGGAATTCCAGATCCCCATGGGATAACAAATAGTTCTTAGAAATTAATAAAAAACCTTGGAAATGAATTTTATAATAGATTTACTAATTGGGTCCAAATGAATAACTCTACCTAGCCATGAAATATTTTAGAAAATCTTTATCTCAATGGAAAAAACTAGAGAAATATCATACCAAAACGTGATAAAAATAAATAAATCTCCAAAAATTAAAGAAACCAAATGAAAAATATATAAATCAACCAAAAAATAAGAGCAATTAGATATACAACTACAATGAGATGGGATGAGAGGCTGATAAGGCGATACAATATATTTCAGTGAACAAAAAATAAATAAGAGAATATACCCATATCTATGTGACATGAGGGTTTATCCCCCACCATTTCCTACATGTGACACCTTTACTTTACCAAAATATTCAATAAAAAGGTCTTTATACACCTATTGGGTGTATGTGGGGTGTGTGTAATACTATCCCAAAAGTATTTCAAAAAGTTTTTCATAAGAAATATTTGTTAGATAAATCCTAGCATGATAGTTTAAAAATATAGCATATTAATGTAATATTTTAACATTTTAGAAATAATAAAAACCAAAATTATTTTAATAATTTAATGTAAAAGAAAATTCATACAAATAAACATCCTTAAAAATGAACCATGGGAAAGCCTTAAGTCATCTTAATGTTAAGGGAACCCTATAAACCTCATAAAAACTTGTGATCTAATAGTTAATTCTACTGAATGTGTGAATCAATAAGGATAACATGCATTGTCCCAATGGTATATATTTTTCCATCCATGATACCATATCCAACCAACTGCTACAAAGTGCATGCCTTGGCCTAGTGGTGTGGTGAATCCCTTACACGACACCATGAACTATTATATAAGTCAAATGTGTATAGTTAGTATGATTTTTTTAAAGTTATACTTTGTTAAAGTCTTTCCCCTTAGATAATCAGGTTCCCATGTGCTAATACCCTCTTTTAAAATGTCACATTTCATTATCAAAATTATTTTTTAAATTAAATGAGGGATTTTCACAACCACATAACCTTTATTTACACAACCTTAATTTCCATATATAAACCATACTTTTTAAAAACCATTTTATTTCCAATTTCAAAAGATAACAGTAACAAAGAATTTATTTTACATATAACAGTATTTAAAGAATGGAAATATGGTTGAAACTATTATTAAATCTTTTTTAAAAAATTTAACCACTTTAGGTTTATGTAACAAATAAAACTTATGAAACCACTTACCTTAATCAACTAAACCACTTAAAATTGGGTGCAATCCACTAGAAAAATAGAGTGAAAACCTTAAGGAGTCAATTCAAGGCCCTATACATGGACTTAGGGTGGAGATAAATCCAAGGAAAAGAGATAAAAGAACCAATAGGAATGAAGAGGATCACTTGAATTGGAAATTAAATGAATAAAATAGGTTAAATCCACTCAAAAATCAAATCATGTGTGAAGGGGGAAGGTTTCTTATGCACATGGGAGAGTCATGGGTCTAATGGGGGAAGAAAATAAGGGTTAGAGAGTTTATTTCGAGCAGGTGACTAATATTATTTTTTGTATTTCTAAAAAACCTAGATCCATCATATATTTTTCCAAACTATGCACTGTGTGGGTGGAACTAGAGTCACCTTGTTAGTTTCATAGTTAGGTTACTCTTTTAGGGAAATTTTAAACCAAATGTTTAAATAGGTTATGCAAACAATTATAGGGATTTTCACTATTTTTTACACTGTTATTACTAAATGTGTTCCAAAACTGTGCTAGTACTTCACCCCAATTTTCTATGAAATTTTCAAATGAAAACAATCAGAAACTAATTTGAATAATAAAAATGAAAATAGAATAAATTAAACCTTAAAAATGACATCGTGGGTGTAATAATTATCCCCTATATGCCATTTTTGTTCCTTAGAAAGTCCCATATATTTCCCATTAAATTAAAAAACTAAATGCAATATGAAGAAAACCACATACTCTCAACTATAAGTATATTGTAAAAACCACAAATACAGTAATAAAAAGCTGATATTTGATAAATTATATTGGTAAAAGATACAAGGGATCACACCATGAAGGATTGATCAGTTTAGCAGTCTCAAAAAACTAGATACATACATGATTCTCATATTACATTGGAAATATAAAATCATAGCATAAGAAACATTATTGCATCCTTGAAATCATTCAAATAATCCTTCTTTATATCTAAGAAAAAATAAATCAAATAAAATATAAGATCATATGCTCAGTAATGGTTATGTACAATTGAATATATCATGAGTAAATAAGGAATAACAAATATGATAGAGTATACAATCAAAACACATTCCATTCAATAAAAAACATGAGTTCTAAGTATATACATGGATGATATCAATATAATAATCAAATGGAAAATGAAAACTGAATTATCAATAAGGGAAATTCATAATTATGGAAATTCATGATCTTACCATCAATTACTTGAACAATATATAATGAATCTTACCACAAAGACCTTAACTAAGGCATTCTTAATAAATGGGTAATTGTAAACGAGATACCCATATAATAAGGAATACTTTCTATTTTTTCTCATGAGACTTGTTGATGAATATAAGGGATATCTTTAACTAGTCCCCACCCTTTACTTACAATACCAATGCATTCTGCATATATCTAATGATCAATATAATTAATTCTCAAAAGACTTATACATACAATTATCCTCATTGAATAAAAAATATGGAATATTTCCCCAATAAATAAAATAACTTTCTTAATAATCTTACTTCAACTAATACCATATATATAAATGAAATATGGTTAAAACAACATCAAAGTAGTGGAAATGATACCATATAAATCCATGATACTTAAAATATGGACATGGAGGAGAAAATAATGTCCAATGAAATGATGGAGAGTGATAGGGAATGTGATTATTAGAAAGCTAATGAACAAGAAATAATGAATCAGTAAAGGTTGAAAGAAGAGCATAAATTATTCATGAATTATGTGTTTTTAGTAAAACTATGCCTTTAAAGAATATAAAACAAAATATTGGAAAAACATTAAAAATAAATTCCTTGTAACTTTGTGAAGAATTAAGTTAAAAATCACTTTCAAAATTATTTTCATTCCTTTAAGAAAATAATAACTTTTAATTTTAAATTAAAAATTCATATAAAATGATTTTAATTTAAGAAAATTAAAAAAATTATAGGATTTTAAATATATATTAATGTTTATAGAGGCTGTAAAATCCATTTATGTATTATAAATTAAAAAACATTCCTTTCATACTTTTGTAAAGAAAATAAAAAATATGATTTTAAAAAAATAATTATAAGATCCCTTATAAAAAATTTATGACTAAATTAAATGGTAGTTTAAAATGACTTCAAATAACCATTTTAGTGTAAATAAGAACATTCTAGAATCAATACAAAGAATATGGATATGGAGGAAAAATATTCCTGATCGAAAAGAAGAGATAAGGTGAGTATCCATTACATGCAATTTACCTATCAAATCTTGATCCAACAAGAGAATAAATAGAAAATAATCATGTAAACCCAAAATATTAATAGAGGAGAATAAGATATATAGGGTATAAGAGGATATTATTATATAATTTTAATAATGGAAATATGGAAATAAATAATTCCAAAATAAAATATGATTATAACATAAATCCCCTACCTTTGGTCTCCTCTTAGTCGTAAATGTTTGATACTCTTTTATAATGATTTTATAATTTTTAATCACTCATAAAAGACCGTACTCATAATTATAATACCATATTTCAATACCATATAATATCTCATCACACATTAATTAAAAATTCTTCATTAACATCATCATTACAGGTGTTAACCATTCTATTTTTCATTTATGTTTTTGTTTGACAGTATCGGTTATTAAATCATGGTAATGGTTTCATTATTTTAATAATATTAATCATGATATAATTATATATATATTTAGGAGATTTTATGAAATATGCTAATAGAAAAATAAAATGCACTGTTCAGGGATTACCATTTAGAAGAGTCGATGAATTTAACAATTAAATATGAGATATGGAACATGTCATGAACTTAGATAGGGTAGGTGGAATTTATAAATGGTAATACATAGCTCCAAATATTTCCAAAAATTTAAAAGGATCAATGTACCTATAACTTAGTTTCCCTTTCTTACATAACATTATAACACCCTTCTATGAAGTTACCTTCAAGAAAAACATGATCTCCCACTTGAAATTCTAAATCATTCCTTTAATTATTAACATAGAACTTTTGTATAGATTGATATTAATTGATATGATTCTTAATAGCCTTTACTTTCATCATTTTCTCTTCTATTAGATCTAGACCTACAAAATTACTTACACCAACTCTGTACCAATAAGTTAGAGTACAAAACCTCTTTCCATAAAATTATTCATATGGTTCCATTTGAATGCTCTAATGGAAGATGTTATTATATGAGAATTACACCAAAGTTAAATACTAATACCACATACCTTGAATGTTATTTTATTAAAACCTCAACATATCTTTAATGTATAAATAGTCCCTTTTTAGACTGCCCATTAGTTTGAGGATGACAGGTGGTGCTCTAATGTAGCTCGGTGCCAAGAGACTTTTGAAGAATCTTAAATAATTTCAATGTAAACCATATATCATGATTAGATACAATCTAAAGAGGTGAACCATGAATTATTACAAATTCATTAATATAATTCCGTGTGAGGTGATCAAGAGGTATATCTTCGCTTATAGTGAGGAAATTTATAGACTTGGTAAGGCAAGAAATAATAACCCATACAACATCATTCTTTCTAGGAGTATTTGGATATCCAATGAAAAATTATATAATAATATCATCCCATTTACACACAATAATAGTTATAGGTTGTATAAATATTTTAGGATGTTATCTCTTATTCTTTACCTATTAATAAACTAACCATCTTGATATATCGCCTATAATTTTACATTTTATATTACCCCACCAAAATATTTCCTTTAAATCCCAATATATTTTGGTTCTACTAGAGTGTATAGAGAAATTAGAGCTATAAAATTTATCTAATAACTCTATTTTTAGCACAAAAATATATGAAACACATATCCTATTTCTAAATTTAAATATAACTTATTTATAAATAAAGTATTCCAACTTCCCATCATTCACAACTTTTATTTTATTTTGAATATTCTCATCATCAACCTAGAAACTTTTTTATTTTCTCTAATAAGTATGGTTTGGAAGTCATTTGGAATAGATGTGATATTTACCCTTACTTAATGATTCCAATATCAAAATTTACTAAATCCATGAATATTGGATATTTTTTAATCCTCATTTTTGTCAAAACTCTATGATATTTCCTCCTCAATGCATCAACCACCTATTTTTCCTTCCCAAGGTGGTAGTAAATTGAGAAATAAAAATCCTTGAGTAGTTCCAACCATTAAACATACTTTATGTTTATCCCTTTATATGGGAAGATTTATTTCAAACTTTTGTGATTCATATATATATATATATATATATATATATATATATATATATATTAAATCTTTCACCATAAAGATAATGCCTCAATATATTTGATGAAAATATTAAGTCTTTTAACTCAAGATCATGGGTTATATAACTCTATTCATGGATCTTTAACTACCTTTATGTATAAGAAAAAACTCTATTGTTCTACATAAGGGATCATCCAAGTACCTTCTTTGATGCATCAATATATATCACAAATCCACAACTTCCTGATGGTAAAGTAAATATAAGTGTATTGAACAATATCTTATTTAATTCTTCAAAACATTATTTATATTCTTCCAACCATATTAGATTAACATCTTTACATGTTATCTTGGTTAACAAGTCATATAATTGAGCAAAATTTGATTAAATCATTGGTAATAACATGTTAATCCAAGGAAACTATGTACCTCAGTTATATTTTTTTGGAATTTTCTATTATATCACTACCTTTATCTTTAAATTATAAACTAATTTCCCATCCTTATATATAATATAGATAATAAAAGAAAATTCCTAATTACAGAATCCACACTTGATAAATTTTCTATATAACTCATTTTTGCTAAGATTCAAAATAATGATTCACAAATGAATCTTATGATCATTATTGATTTTAAAGTATAAAAATAATCAATAAATAAAACAATGAAATTATCAATACAATCCTTGAATAATATATTAATAAGATTCATAAAAATATATGGTTCATTAATCAATCCAAAAGGAATTACTATAAATTTTTAATGTCTATACCTCATATAAAATATCATCTTTGGAATATCTTCCTTCTTTACTTGTAGTTTATGATACCTAGAATGAAGATCAATATTTGAAAAATATTTTTCTCCTTGAATATGACCAAACAAGTTATAAATATGGGTAAAATGGTTCTTCTTATTTATAATAATATCATTTATTTCTTTATAATTGATGCATAAACTCATAGACCCATATTTCTAATTAAAAAAAATAATAAGACCCCCATGGTGAAACAATCAGGTGTTTTAATCCATTATCACACAACACATTTAGTTGTATTTTTAGTTTCACTAATTCCACTATGGAAATATTATAGGGTGTTTTAAATATATAAGTTTTTAATTAGGTATGAGATCAATGAAAGACTCAACTTCACAATCAGGTGGATGTAGAAGTAGTTATTTAGGAAACACATAACTGTATTCCTATAAAATAGGTATGTATTTTATTTTAAGTATACCTTTCCCATTAAGAAGTTGTATATTATTTTATTATATAATAATTTCATTAATTAAGGCTATTATAGGTGGATCCAGACAAAACTTGGATGATTATGTTTCCCCTATAAAGACAAGGTATTCCTTATCCCCTTTAAAAATCATAATATCATTCTCTTGGAAAAATTTGAAGATATAAAAGACTGTGAATATATAGAATAAAATAAATCATTAGATAAAGTTGAGTTTATGATAAAAGTATCTTCTACCATATCTTTAGAAACTTTAATCCCAAGTGTAGTAATTGCATAAGATTGGACTTCTCTCCTTGGCCTGTTCTATGGGAAATTCCTTTGACACTCGGGACATTAGTATGAATAATGTTCCATTTATTTATATATGAATCACTAGATAATATTGGTTTCTTTAATTCTCATGAATTCATGATTCATATAACACTTTTATTTTCACTTTAAAAAAGTCTCATTTTCCCATTATTCAAGTACCTAAGTGTTTCCTTCTACAATTATCTCATGGTGGAAATCATATCTTCCCTTTATTCTTATTGGAAGCATTTTTTTTCACATAGTTCTAAACCGCTCTATTATTTTATTAATTTACCTTGAAGATATAAGGTATATCTAATTATTTCTCTATTTATATGTCACTTGATATTATATCTTCATATTATGAAAATGTTTGAGAAACCAGTTCCCTTCAGAGACTCGGCTTAATCCAGTTAAATAAATGGTCAATATTTATTTTTGAATTATGTATGTAGTCCAAAACATACCTGTATTATCTTATAAAGTATTACTCAAACTCTATAACACTTTATTCTTCCTTATGATTTAATGTGAAGAACTTAATCTCTATTTTATCTCATTGCTATTAAAGAAATTAATTTTTGAAGAACATCACTCTAAAAGGTCTTCATTCCACACATCATATTTTATCTTACTCTATAGTATTCAGGATTAATTAACACCATTGATTAATATATCCTTTCAAAAAATACATTGTCAAGATAACCTTTTATATTTCATTACTTTCCAAGTCCATAAATATATTTTTTAGGAACTTAATCTATTATTCGACTACCAATGGATTAACAGTTCCATTAAAACATGGAGGCTTATATCACATGAATCAATCCAACATAGGTGAATCATGATATATAATAATAGGTTTCTCTATATGGACAAGGTTATTTGTCATAACCTAATTCAGATGCCCTACTATGGCCATGATATACTCAACTCCAACACTAGTTGTACTAGCTGGCTTAACAAAAAATACCTATATTGACTATTGGTGTTGACATGATTTCCTTTTCTTCCATTAGGTAAAATATATAAATAATGAAAAAATATAGTTATCTCATAATCATCATGAATATTATGTTATAAAATAGAAATCCATACGATGGTAAAATTTCTCAAATGCTCTAATAGATTATTATAATTCTTATGTTATTTCCATTCATTTAAAATCTAGTTCCTAATGATCATACTAATATTCCTTTAAATATAAATATAACAACCTCAACTCAAGTAACCTAGATCTGATGTTTACTTTATTACATTGAATCATGATAAAATGGATCAAACTATAAAGGATCGATCAGTTTAGCATTATTTTAAAACTAGACACATACATGATTCCCATATTACATTGGAAATATAAGAACATAGACTAAGAAACATTATTGTATACTTGAAATCATTCAAATAACCCTTATTAATATCATGTATAAAGGATAAAAAATAAATGGAGAGATTAGATTCTTAGTAAGGGTTATATATAATCAAATCTATCATGAGTAAATAAGGCATAATCAATATGATAGAGTAGATAATCAAAACAGAATCCATTTAATAAAAAACTTGAGTTAAAATTAAATCCTTATATAATATCAATATAAAAATCACATGGATAATAGAAACTAAATTCTTAATAAAGGAAATTCATAAATCTATACATTCATGATCTTACCATCAAGGCCTCAACCAATATATCATGAATCTTACTATTAAGGCCTCGACCAAGATATTATGAACAAATGGGTAGATGTAAACTATATACCCATCTAATATGGAATGAATCTTATTTTGTCTCATAAAACTTTCAATGAATTGAGGGGTTATCTATAACCAGGCCCAACCCATAAATTTCATTCCCAATTCATTCCTTATACATTGAATGATCAATACAGTTCATTCTAAAAATTCATTATAAATTTACAATTATTCATATTGAATAAATAATAAAAAAATATTTATCTATTTAATAAAATAACTTTCTTAATAATATTCCTTCATCTAATACCATATATGTTGAGTTGAAAGTTTTACATTTAACACTTTCTAACCATTGTTTTGAAAATCACAACACAGTTCCTTAAATACATTATTTTATTAACATCATATTTCTTAAGTGTTTATAATTCTTTATAGGAAGGTTATTTTTACTGGATGTAGAAAATATATTCTATTGGATAAAACTTTCCTATATAGTCGAATGAAGTACTTTTATACATCTGTCAAAAGGGTACTTTTGTACATCTCACCAACCATTACTTTGGTACATCGGTCAAACCAATACATTTTCACACCTGTTAAAATGGAATGTTTGTATATCAAATAGATATAATTCTATTGAATAAATATTTTTAAATACTAAATAAAAAATTACAACCAAGTATCACCATAGAATGTTCTATTGTGGTCATCATACAAAAATTCATCAGATGAAGGAAGATATGTTCTCTTGATGAACCTTTTTAAAATTTTCAAATGAATAATTACATTCTACCAGATGAACCAAGTTATATTTACTACATGTAATTCATATGAATTGTAATGGTTTCACCAAGGTGACCACCAAAAAAATTTGTATAAAACATTTCAAGAGAAAAAGAGTTTGTCCAAGGCCATTGTAACTACCTCCAATGAATACAGAATATGACCATCAGGTATTTTCTTATAAATAGAAGAAGCATTTGAAGAGGAGGGAGATTTTTCATGATTAATAATCTAAGATATTCTATGAGGTTTTTTTATAACATATTTTTACTTTGAGTGATTTCTTCATTTTAATTACTTAGAGAGTTTTTACTTAAGGCATCTGTTTTTTGAGGATCTTTGTAAATGCCTTAAGTTTTTTCTTTGTTTGTAATTATTTATCTAATCTGGTGTGATCGAGGGACTCTAGAGATAGGAAAATAGATTTGGTCCAATATTTTTGATTGAGGGTTCTCATGGATATGGAAATAGAGTTATTCTGATCTTATTATTGAGAGATTAATTAAGTAATGCATACCTTTACAGTTTGTTGAAAACTGTGGATACCCAAAGTCAAGGTTTTTCACTTCCTTAATACTGAAGGTTAAAGTGTGGTTATCTTTTAAAAGGTTATTTAAATTTTATTTAAAACTTTACAATGTTTCATTTTACTTTTTTTATAAGTTTCTATTTTCATTATGAATGTTTTTAAGGAAAGTTTAATGTTATAATATTTTCTTTAACTATGATAATATAAGTATTGACACAAATTTTTGTCTGATTACTTTGTTTCAAATTGGTCAAACTCCCCATCCAATTAACCTACATAAAGAGGTTATGAAAAATAGTAGTTTTATTTTATAAACAACAATTCACCCCCTCTTATAGTATTTATATGTTATCTTATTATCCAACATTTGGTATCAGATATAGTTTCTACATTTTTAAAATTTGTTATAAATTGATACATTTTTTATCAATTGGTATATTTGTTATAAACTATTTACAATAATGTTAATTTTATAGAAAAAATATTTTAATATTTGTAAATTTTCTAGGTTTAAATGTTGGAACATTATAAAACTTTATTCCTAACATATCGATAATATTTGATGGTGCTAACTATGAGTATTAGAGAGATTGGATGAAGAATTTTTTTTTAAATAATGGAGTAGGAAATTTTTTCAGGTTGGCAGGAAACTAAATGATTCTTGAAAAAGAGGTGTATACTTTTTATAAAGGTAATAAGTCAGAATATTAACTGAATTTTAAAGTAAAAAATATTATTATGTTCTATGACTAAGAACATATGATATCAAATTTATTCCTATGAAGTATCTAATAGTATTTGGAAAAATATTAATGATACTCACTTTGGAACATATAATGTTAAGGAAACCAGAAGATCTATGTTAAGATATGATTATAAAGCCTTTTATTTTATACCTATGGAATCTATTGCTAATATGAATAAGATATTTATGACAATAATGAATAGTTAACAATCTTTGTGTGATACAGATCCAGATGATGAAATTTTTGTAGATAATATTATTGAGATTATTCCTAGTGAAAGGGGATATAAAATAATATCTCTAGATAATACTAATCACATAACTAAGATTAGTTTGAATGATTTTATTTGAAATATCATGTAGTATGAGGGTAGGATAAAAATATTCTAAAATAGAGAAAAATAAAAATATAATAGTTTTTTCTTCTACTTCTAATGTTACTAAGAAATATATATTATCTAATAAAGTTTATAAATCTTCTAAGAAGAATAATGTTAAAGAAAATACAAAAATTAGTTCATCATAACAAAGTTAAAATGAACTAGATAATCTTTCTAAGAGGATGAAAAATATAGTTGGAAAGAAGGATTTTCCTTATAATTATAAGAAAAATCATAAATAAATAACTAGGAAGAAATATTCTTCAGATATGATATGCTTTTATTATAAGAAACTGGGTTATATCAGACCATATTGTCTATGAATTAAGAGAAATAAAAGGAAATAAAGATGTTCTAAAAAGTTTTAAAAGTATAAAGGAAAGAAAATTCTGAAGGCTATAGACACTTGGAGTGCCGGTGGTGGTGTAACGTCTCGACCCGAGTGCCACACAACGGTGCCCTGATTCGGTTCGCCACATGACCTTAGGCACGTCTCCCCGTAAGCGAGAGGCTACAGAAAAGTAGTGAGGGCATGGTAAGTCAGTCGTGGGGAGACTATACAATATTTTATCAGAGTTAAATACCAGTAGAAGTAAACAAACAATAGCAGAATCATATATAATTATAACAATACAAATGTAACAAGAATAACCAAGATAGGAAATACAATACTCAACTAAAAGGTAAACATTCAATGTATATATATATATATATACGTATCAAGTGTCTAAAAAAAAGAAAACTGGATGTAAGAGGCTAGAGACTCCCAAGAGGGTTCTGAACCATGTCTAGTTCCCTCAACCAAGCTCCATCCCCAATCAACAATCTAAACCAGGTCTCTTTCCGTTTCCTTATCCTACAACAACAAAGTCTATTCAGGTACTGATCAGGTAGCCTGAGTAGGGTATGAGTACAACTCAGTAGGTCACCACTAACAGTGTCTAAAACAAATCCAGTCAGAAGCAGTGTATGTAGTTTTATAAATAATAAAATAAGGCAATAGAGGAAATAGTTTATATTTATCCAGTAACCTTTATTTAAAAACATAAACTTTTGGGTTCCTGAGGACACCCAAACCACAATACCTACATCGGCCCATGCTAGTGTCTGAACTATTTCCCCTGTTCAATTCATAATCATTATGTCATAATATTCAATTTGTAAAAATCCAAAATAAAACATAGTACAAAATAAATAAATGAGTGTAGAACGTCATGTTTATCACACTTGTGAGTATTTGGAGTGTTATTACCTATCTCATAACTCCATGGGTATTTAGAGAATCAGTCCTTGTCCCATAAAATAATAATTTCATGCATGTCATTGGTTCAAGAGGGCCATGTATTGAACCCCTATGGGTATTTGGAGTGTCAGTCCATGTTCCATAACCCATTCATGATCAAAAATTTATTTCACATATACCACATTATTCAATTTTTAATCAACCTTAACCTTCCATCACAATTCTCATTAAAAATATTGATTAATTAATTCAACCATTAATCACAAAAATTGTTCCATTAATTTAAAAAAAATTATTTAACTAAATCCACAATCACAAAATCCACATAACTAATCCACCAATTAATTATTTAAAATAGACTACTAATTAACCACATTATGACCATCAATTAATTCCGAAATTGGTTAAACAGATCCATCATAAAAAAATACTCTTAATTAATTTAATAATTAATTATTTATTCCAACTACTTCAATTACTAATTTCACATTTCCCAAATTAAATAATTTACCCAATTAATTAATTGATAAAAAAACTCAATTATTATTTACGCCATGGTATTTGTACAACTGCATACACATAACAAGATGAGATTGTGGGATTATAATTTAAACCACATTCCTTATGTCAAAGATAATTCATATGTTATAAATCAAGGTATGGTTTGATCTAGTTTGAGCGGAAAAGGACAGACAAACAACCTAAAAAACGCATGCCAACCGCTGATAAATATCTTATGATAATATCATATTTATTTATCATGTAATAATTAAATATTATTTATCTATAAATATACTTGATATTATTATGCGAAGAGGAAAAAATGATAATTGTTGAAATATTATTTTATCAAATCATACATTGATAATTTCTTCAAAAAAATCCATGAAATCACTATTTGAAAAACAATATTATCATTTATAAAACAATCCTACATTTTCCCTTTTTTTCCATTAATTTTTTTTAAAAATAATTATTATAAAAGGATAGAAATATAGATTTAATAAAATAAATTAAAAAAATAAAAATAAAACACACCTGCTTGGCGCACCAGGTTTCGACGCACAATAAGGAGGTGCTTCAAGGGGGTAGCACACCGAGTTTCTGCGGAGGAAGAGGGGGAGTCCCGACCTACCCAAGTAATGTTGTGTGAAGAGAGTTTCAGGTTTAACCTTATTCTAAAGGACTAATCCCACAAGAACAAATGAAGGTCACACCTATTTATAAGCTTCATGCACGAGCCTCCACTGAAAAACTAAAATCCCCGTTAATCCACTCCTTACACTGAAACAATTAATTAGGAGTGTTTAATTTCATTTCATTAAATAATTTCTGTTTTTAAAACATAAAAAATGTTTGAAATTTCATGGTTTAGAATTCATCCGGTGTTAATAATGGAGGAAACTCATTAAATGTAGAAGATGAACAATGTTTATCAATTTTAATTAAATATATAATTTAATTATTTAACATGAAAATCAAATAATCTCAAACATCCATTAAGCATAAAAATTATGCCCTCACTAGGGTAAACACCCCATTCCAGACCCAAAAGTGGTCTCAGATTTCACAAACAATAAACTGTTTGATAGATGTCAAGGATTTAATACTTAAAAAACGGAATAAATAATTAATAAAAATAAAAAAAAACATTTTTGAGAGTGAGGCATCCAAATGCTCGTCACTTACCAATGTTATACCTCATTTAGGGTAAACCCTCCTTTCCAGACACATTGGTGGTCTCAGATTTCTCATACGATTCATGGTTTGTGAGTTATTAATGATTTATTCTTTAAAAAATAGAATAATTAATTAATTAAAATAAAAGGGTTATTTTTTTTCATGTGAGGAATCCAAACACTTGACGCATACAAATATTATACCTTGTATAGAGTAAACCCCTCATTACAGAACTATTGGGGGTCTCAGATTTTCCATAGGATGCACCATTTGAGAGATATTTAATTATTTTTAAGAAAATAATATATTAAATATTATTTAATAAATTTAACTTATGAGCGAGACATCCAAATGTCTAACGCTAACATATGTCATACTCTGTCTAGGGTAAAAACGTTGTTCCAGATACATCAACAATCTCAGATTTCCTATATGACCCACCATTTTGGAGTTATTCAAATATTTTTCACAAATATTTCATGTTTTAAATAATTTAATTAATATAGTTTATTCGTCTATGCCTAGGGCTTTTTGGCCTCAAAATATCACACTACTCAGTGACTAACTTTGAAAACATTCCATTAAAATATTATAAAGTGTTAACTGGGCATTATTTATTAAGTAAACCCGTTAAACATTTATTAAGTTGTTTTTCCAATAAAATATTATTACATTATTCCAATAAAATATTTATAATCTATAAAAATAAAATAATCAAAGGAAAACATACCTAAAAAAATGGAATCTTACAATCTCCCCACCTTATAAGAGCTCGTCCTCGAGTTGTACTCCTAAGATTCTATGAGATTCCAAGCTAAAAAGAATGGGCCACTGACCCGCATATCTGCCTCCTTTTCCCATGTCTCTTCCTACACACATCCATGTTTCTATAATACACGGACTATCGGTATAGTCTTTCTCCTCAACACCTTCTCACTACGATCCAAAACACGAATCAGATGCTCCTCAAAGGACACATCTATCTAAAGCTCGACATCATCCACTTAGATCACATGAGAAGGGTTGGGGTGATACTATCGTAGTTTTGATACATGGAAAACATCATGCATAGCATTATATATCTATGGAAGAGCCAATTGGTATACTACCAGCCCGATTCTCTTCATAATATCAAAAGGCCCAATAAACCTGGGTGCCAACTTTCCTTGACTTTGTATCCTACGATGACCCAACCTAGGCGACACCCAAAGGAATATGAGATCACCCTCTATAAACTCTAGGGGTCGTCTCCATCTATCAGTATAAGAATTATGACTACTATGATCCATAACCACTCATTTCTGAATTAGATGAACCTGCTCTGTCGTCTCCTATGCGAGACTCGATCCCAACAAATCTAACTCACCCACTTCCATCCAGCATTGCGGTGATCTGCATGACCTACCATAAAGAGCCTCGTATAGTTCCATCTATATAGTTTCTTAATAACTATTGTTATAGGAAAACTCCACTAAAGTTAGGTGATTATCCTATGAGCCACTGAATTCAAGAACACACACTCTCAACATATCCTCAAGAACTTGTATAGTATGCTTTGACTGTCCATATATTTTTGGATGGAAATCCATACTCAATAAAACATGTGTACCAAGTGCATTTTTCAAGACCTACCAGAAGCATTAAGTAAAGCGTAAATCACGATATAAAACTATAGTCTACGACACCCTGTTCAACCGAACTATCTCCTATAAATACAACTCTCCGAACCGCTCAACTGTAAAAGTTTCCATCATAGGCAAGAAATGTGATACCTTTGTCAGTCGATCTACAATGAACCAAATATCATCATTCTTCCTAATTGTTTTGGAAGACCTACCACAAAGTCCATGGTCACGTCATCCCACTCCTATTCCGGAATGGGCAAAGGTTGTAGTAAACCTCCATGTAATTGATGCTTCGCCTTCACCTACTAACAGGTGAAGCATCGTGTCACGAACCCTATTATCTCCTTCTTCATGACTGTCCACTAAAACTGTCATTGTAGGTCACAGTACATTTTTGTCACACCAGGATGCACCACCCATTTTAAGGCATGAAATTCCTGCATGAGCTCCTCTCGCATGCTCTTAGGAACAACAACCAGATTCTTCACATAAATGATATCATCCTCATCTATCTTCCAATCCGAAGGTGCCTCCCCACCTTCAAATTTTTCCCTCAAGGCCAAGCAGTCTTTGTCCTCATATTGACTATCCCTGATCCATCTCAAATGTGTAGACTCCACTGCAACTGACATGAGTGTCTTCTGCTCCTATCTCTCATGAACCAAAACGTGCATCTCTGCTAGCAACGACATCATTCTCCACTCATCACTAGATTTCTGAACAATCTGAGTCTGAGTTTTCATACTCAAAGCGTCAGCCACATTGTTTCCTTTCTTGGGTGTATATTCCAGATCAAAATAAAAAGACTGTATATACTCAACCCATATTTGCTGTCAAAGATTCAAATTGTGCTGAGAAAAAAATGTACTTCAAGCTCTTGTGGTTAGTATAAATTGTAAACCTTTCTCCCAATAGGTAGTGTCACCAACACTTCAATGCATATACCACCGCTACCTACTCATGGTCATGCATAGGGTAATTTCGTTCATGCAGCCTCATATGCTAAGACCCATATACCGCAAATTTATCCCTTTTTCTTAACACAAATCTGAGTCCTATCCCAGAAGCATCACAATACACCATTTACTCTTCACCTAACTCAGGAAGAACCAAAATTGATGTGGACGTCAAACTCTTATTCAACTCCTTAAAACCTTTCTCGCAAGCCTCTGACCATTCAAACTTTACTCCTTTTTTGGTCAACCTCAAAAGTGGCACTGCCAAATGGGAAAATTCTTGGATGAATCTCATATATTATCCAGCTAACCCCAGAAATATTTAGAAATCGAAAATATTCTTAGGATACTCCCAAGAAACCACTACCTGCACCATCTCTAGATCCACTAAAACACCATCCTTCGAGATGATTTTTCCCAAGAAGTGTACCTGATCAATCTAGAATTGACCCTTAGATAGCTTGGCATATAGCCGATGCTCTCTCAGTGTACTCAGGACGATGTCAAGATGTTGGGCATGATCATCATGAGTCTTGGAGTACACCAAGATGTTGTCCAAAAATACCACCACAAACTGATCAAGGTACAGATGAAGGATCCTATTCATTATGGCCATAAACACTGCTGGTGCGTTTGTTAACCCAAATGGAATTACAAAAAAATCATAAATCCCATACCTACTCATGAAAGTAGTCCTTGGTATATCATAATTCTGAACTCTCAACTAAGGATACCCCGATATTAATTAGATCTTTGATAAAACAAAATCTCCCATCAACTGTTCAAATAGATCATCAATACATAGAATATGATATCAGTTCTTCACAATTATCTTGTTCAACCTCTAGTAATCGACGCACAAACATAATCTCCCATCAACCTTCTTTACAAACAGCACAAGTGATCCCCAAGGCGACGTACTTGGAAGGAAAAATCCTTTATCCTTCAAGTCTTCCAGCTGAGCTTTGAGTTCTTAACGCTCTGTAGGTTTCATTCATTATGGTGGAATAGATACTGGCTCAGCTCCTGACATTAGCTGTAACACCCCGAGATTTTATGAAAAATATTCTTTTTAATTTCATTAATGTCTTGTATTGTACGCTACACCAAAAGGAGCTTGCACAACACACATACTTGACTTTCCTTTCATTACACGCAATCGCGACCTTCCTTGATAACATGTGTAGTACGCAATACCGAGTTTCACTAAACAACGATATGCTATTAAAATATTATTAAAACTAGCCATTATGAATAGTAATAACCACTTTTTGAAATTTTGTACATTTTATTTTTCAAAATGGACTTCATTTTTGGATTCGGAATATCGAAATTAGCTTAGGGTGAAATTTTGGTACTTTTCGGATAACTTTCATTTTCTGATGAATAGTGAAAATTACTAAATTTTAATTAAAAACAACTTTTTTAATCGAAATAATTAATAGTGATAAATTATTAATTTGATTGGTTTTAAAGTATATTTAGAATATATTTTTACAATTTAATACAATGTTTTTCATTGGATGTAATTTCACATTTAAACAAGTTATAAACAAGTGTCAATCTTTTGATAGTTATTATCTCTTAAGAACACGCTATTTGTTTTAACGACGAGAATTAATTTTTAAATTAAATAATGAAACTGATATGTTTTGAATTTGATAAAATAGACATCATTTTTGAATTCATAATATCAAATATAGCTTAGATCTAATTTTTGGTATTTTTCTGGAAACTTTCATTTTTTGATGAATAGTGAAACCACTAAGTGGTAGTTAAAAAAAACTGAATTATTCATAAAACTTAATTTTACCACTTATGTGAGTGGAATTTCGAAAATCCGAGAGACACGGTTGATATCAGTAAGTAAAATGTGGTTCAATGAGATGAAAATAATTTTTTGGTGAATAGTAACTTTTTACTTTTTTTACCACGGTTAAAAGTAAATAGGGTAATTAAGGGTAAAAATGATATTATTATTACCCTAAAACATGTCCAAATTCTATTGGATAAGTGTAATTCGACCAAAAACAACCTTAGGAATAAAATATGACCATTTAGGCCCACTTGGATTAGATTAGGACATTTATTATTAATTTATTTAAAGAAGGGTTAAAATAGTTAAAATCAAAGTTTAATAAGTAAATCATTTTTAATATGGTGTTATACATAAGATAAATTCGACTATAAATTTTCATTAGAAATATAAAAAGATTTCCTACATAATGGTATTTTAGTTTTAATTTTTAGACATTAAATAATTTAATTTATGTATGACACAACGATGATGCAGTAATTATCTTATTAATGAAATATTGACATAATTGATGTTATAAATACCCAAATAAATATAATTTGAGACTTTTTATGAATTCCACTAATTTTATAGGTTAATATGACATGTTATTATTGATTTAATTAACTTTTTTATAACTAATAATTCTTTTATGATTTTCACAAAAATAAATTAATAAATAGTGTCAAAATTGACATAAAATAGTTTTTAAGAAAAATATTATATTATTAATTGTTATTTTATTCCTAAAAATCTAAGGTTCGACCAAATGACTTAGATAAGGTTATATATATTAATAATAAACAACTTGGGGTTCTTTTGGCTTTTTATAGTACGTTTATTAACCTTATAGTGTAAGAACACAAGAAGACACGGTAAAAGTAAAATTATTTAACTTAATGTTAAATCTAAATGATAAGGTTAAAATAGGAACCTAAACTTGTCTAAATTCTATTGGATGAGAGTATTTCGACCCATACCGACCTTAGCCTAAAAATAAATCAATTTGGAGCTATTTAAAACCGAACCTGACTTTATAATAAAATAATATTTTTGTTTTTCCAAAGGAGCCCCTCTCCTCCCTTATAAAAGGACACCTCCTCCCTCTCTTCCTCACACAAATTTTAGCCTTCAAGCTCAGACAAACCCTGAAAAATTATCTTCTCCACTTCCCTAGAAACATCCTAGAGGTTCTGGTCTTCCTTAAAGACCAATTTTAGTGCCCTAAGAGGAGGTCTCAAAGAGGCTCTTCAAAGAAGAGGTAATTTCCGTTACCAATTCTTTCACCTTTATTTCTTCTTCCACTTCTTCTTCTTAGGTTGTTTTATTATGAAGTAATAACATCAGTATCACTCATATAATGATATGTTATTATAAGTATGAAACAACCCTATTTCACCATCTATCCATCCTACGGAAAAAGAAATCCCCGCGCGTGCGTACGTACAGAATACCGTCTCCACGCCATGGTGTAATCTGTTTTTCCACCAACACCTTACATGGATGGGTATTATGGTGTAAAGAATAACTATACATAGTTATTATAACATCATAATGATTCTGATATATTGTATCATCCACTCCAATTCAATTCAATAATTATGGAAATGATATCATCGCTCGTGCGTACGTACGGACTACCGTCTCCACGACGCGATGAGATTCATTCTCCACATTAACCATTCATGAATGATTATAAAGTATATATAATGAATAATAATGAAATATATTAAATTTTAAATCTACTGTATTTATGTATATATATATATGTATGTCATCTACTTACTTCCATTCAAGACAATAAGGAAAGGAAAACAGCGTTCATGCGTACGTACGGACTACCGTCTCCATGAACGGTGTGTTTCATTTCATTTATCTATCTATTATATATATATATATACTGAATATATATGATATATAAATCATGTTTTATATTCTGGAAGTAAGTAAATCATGATATAAGTAATAATAATGTCAAGAACAACAAGTCCAAAACACCTACGATAAATGAAACGATTTTACCCAAAACGCTTCTTTAACATGGAATTTACAAAAGAACGGGTAATATAAAGTCATAAGTGAACCATATATGATATCATAACAATGAATATGATTCTGTAATAAGTTAATTACATTATTTAAATCATTATACAGGAGGTTCGGATACTTATAAAGCATATCAGACATAAGGTAAGGGAAATATCACAATCTCATTTTTATCCGAGATTGTTTATACTTTGGTATTTACTGGGGTGTATTTTATCATCCAAATTCATGTTTCCTCAATATGTAATATTATTTCCATCCACCTACAATTGTTTAAATCCAATTTTACCCTTCGGTGAGTTTTTAGTAACGGATATGAAAGGAATATTTTGTCGTTTTTCGTACGAGGTACTTTTTGACTTTTCCGACAAAAGTACGAAGAATGTTTTTTTTAACTTATACGACATGAATGGATTTTTAAAACATTATTTCCAAGAAGATTCCTTTACAATTTTTCAAGTTTATTTTTAATCAACTTCTTTTAGTTTAAAGTTGTATGACATGTTAAGAAAGGAAAAATGTTTTTGAAGAAGAAATGATATTTTCCTCAAGAATGGAGTTCAAGTGTTTTATAAAAATTATTTTCCATCTAAGATAATAAATGGTTCTGTTTTTATACCTATTATTACATTGATTTGATTATGTTGTGATGGAATTATTTTTATGAATTCCTTTATCCTATATGAATTGTTTTATGATGTCATGATGATGTTTAAGATTCCCATTTTTATTACATGGGTTATGTAATGATGTATGATTTATGATTTTGTGGCACACATAAGAATGGTATCATTAAGAGATGGTTGGGACCTATATCTCCCTCCAATGCATTGGGTAAAGATTTTATATCTCATGAGATAGACATGGCTGGAATGGTAGGTTATACCGGTTCAGTGAAATAGGACTGAAACAAGGGTGACTTGGTTCAGAAATGGACTTTGTCCACTAAGATAGTCTTGGCAATGAGTCTTGACTAATAAGAAATGATTCTATATGATTGTGTGTGTATGCCACAAAGTTTCATGTTTTAAGTTATGATTATTGGGATTTCATTTCACTACTATGATTTATCCCATGTTATGAAATTATGCTCTCTTTTGCAGGTTAAGATTTCCAAAATGTTATGTTCTTATGAATATGATGTGATTGATATTTATTTTGTTTACCCTTACTGAGCATTTGAGCTCACCATTTTATGTTTTCATTTCCCTAGGATATAAAGAAATGTTTTAGGTAAAAAAAAGGGAAGATATTTATGGGAGATGTTGAAGATCTTTCACCACTATTAGAAGATTACATTCCGAGTTTCTAAATACACTAAACTATTACGGTCCTTGTGTGTGTGTTTTTGTTATGTACTAAGTATTCCGCAAAAGTAATGTAATTTCCTTGTACGTCAGGCTTCGGGTCTCTACAGTTGGTATCAGAGGAAAGGTTTAGTCAACCTTTGGAAACTAGGATGCAAGAACTTTAGTGAGATCCCTAGAGATATTTCTAAGGTATGTCTAGGGATGTCTCTAAGGATAAGTATACGTATAGGTTATAGTCCTAGAATTGCACTAACGATCTTAGAATTTAACCTAAGATGTTAGATATTGAGGGTACTCCCCCTTTATTATGTTGTTTTCCCTAGCATGATTTTTGCCTCTCACACTATTCTTTTTGGGTTTTAGACGATGGCTAGAGCCCGAAGGAACCATGTTGATCAATGTAATGGACAATGCAATGATTGTCCTCTTGAAAAAACAAGTGTTATGGGAGATGGAGTGCAAAATCTTATTGCTATACTTACACAAGCTATGAATCATTCTGGACTTCCAAATGAGTAGAGAAGGGAACAATATTCTATTGAGTCCTTCATGAGGCAACATCCACCTTCTTTCAGTGGGTCTTCCGATCCACTTGTTGCTGAACAATGGATCAGTACCACTGAAAAGATATTTTCAGTTATTCAATGTTCTGAACATGAGAAAGTCATCTTAGCAGTATATCGTTTGGAAGGTGAAGCTGATCAATGGTGGAATCTTATCAAGAATACGAGGCCAAGAGATGAAATCGAGTCCATGGAATGGGACGAGTTCAAGAACTTGTTTTTCAGTAAGTACTTCCCTCGTATTCTTCGAACAAAGATGGAAAAGGAGTTTCTTGAGCTGAAGAAGAAGGATGATGAATCTGTTGGTATATACGAAGCGAATTTTACAAGACTTGCAAGGTATGCATCTGACATTATCATCCAACCTGAAAGTAAAGTTGATCGATTTTTCAGTGGCTTAAAACCAAGTCTTCGAAGGGCATTAGCTATAAGAGACTTCAGTAGCTATGAAGAAATTGTGCATTGTGCTATCAAGGTAGAAATGGAAGTTGGTGTTACATATCCATCTCATGGTTTTGACAAGAAACGAAAGATGGAGTTCAAGGAGAAATCTAAGAATAATGATGAAAAGAAGATGAATGTTTCCTTATGCTCAAAGTGTGGAAAGAAGCATGGTGGAGATTGTCTTAAAGGGACTAGAAAATGTTTTAAGTGTGGAAAAGAAGGTCATCGAGCAGCTGAGTGTCGAAGTAATGGAAAAAGGGTTTCTAATGATGTGAATAAAGCAAAGACTGCAGAGAACGCACCACCAACACTTCAATGCTTCAAGTTCAAGGAAATGGGGTATTATGCTAATAAAGTCCCTAATCCAAGGGTTAGTGATGATCAACATGAGCAACCACTTAAGGAAAAGGACAAAAGGAAGTCACATGCGATCACTATTGGCGATGTTGAATATGACAACGATGTGGTGGAATGATTAAGTGTTTATGTAATGGGATTCCAAAATAGTGTTGTATATAGTATCGTGGAATATTGGAATATTTATGTATTAGTCTATTGTGATTTTCAATAATTTTATGGTACCAGTAACCATGGAAAGTGATTGAGATATTTTTGGAAAAAGAATGATATGCACATAATGAAGGGAAAACGAGAAAATGAAATATTTGATAGTATTCATGAGCTCATGATTGATATAAGGACTAAGTGATATCATGGTTTGAGTATATAGAATTTTGAGGATTTTGGTATGTGGAAGGTGTTAACTTTTAACTGCATTCATGTTTTCACTAAGGTTCAATGGGTATTCAAGAGAATACATGATTAAGGACTTTGAATGTTTGGAATGTGACCAACAAAACATATCTTATGATATATGGGGATCAACGATGGTATTAAATCTCTGGTAATCATTTTCACTATGTTATGAGAGTGGACTGCAGTATTATGGATAAGCCTAAAGATTGGAATGGATTATGTTGGAAATAAGTTAGTATTGTTTAAGGATAAAAGTTTTTTCGATATTATTGATGGGATGTTATAGTAATATAGTTTTAGAAAAAGGACAGCCTGCAGGACGGGCGACAACCCATCGCGTCGGACAAGGATGTGGGAATCAAACCCACAACCGAAGTGCGACTGGCCTTTATTGCCTACCACTGGCCTACAAGAAGTCCCTGGTTAGTAGAAACTAGTTTTATTTTATTAAGCGGTATGATATATAAGTTCATTTTTGGAACCATATACGATTAACCATAAGATGAACTTATAACTTTTGCTAACCTTTTGTTTGAAAGAGATGGAATGACCCATCATTCTATCACATGATCTGCTAACACATCACGAATGACAAATTCAACTTCATTTCTTTAAGAGATGAAGTGGAAATTGTCCAAAGAATAACAAACGGTGAGACTATACCAAAATCACGAAAGTATTTCTTCTAATTCCAATTTCATCAACTTTAGGGAAATGATCTTGAAAACCAAAAATGTTGTCTTAGTGCTCTTATATCTGATGAATCAGATGATACCTTAGATCGTCACAAATTTATGGCTTCGTGATTTATGGCTTTTCCATAGCCATGTTCTCTACCACTCTCCATCAGAACATGATGGTTAGATTTCTCTCCCATATCCATATTTTCACCTATGTGGAAACCCAGTGATTAGTTTATTTGGGTAACCGTTAAGTTTCATACTTTTGTTTTTAAAGATTAGTTTTGGTATTCCTTTTTACGATGTGGGTTTCTATTAAATAAACTTTCGAATAGTAAACCATTTATAACCTCGACGAATTTCGAGGGCGAAATTCATTTTAAGGGGGGGTATAATGTAACACCCCGAGATTTTATGAAAAATATTATTTTTAATTTCATTAATGTCTTATGTTGTACGCTACACCAAAAGGAGCTTGCACAACACGCATACTTGACTTGCCTTTCATTACACGCAATCGCGACCTTCCTTGATAGCATGTGTAGTACGCAATACCGAGTTTCACTAAACAACGATATGCTATTAAAATATTATTAAAACTAGCCGTTATGAATAGTAATAACCACTTTTTGAAATTTTGTAAATTTTATTTTTCAAAATGGATTTAATTTTTGGATTCGGAATATCGAAATTAGCTTAGGGTGAAATTTTGGTACTTTTCAGATGACTTTCATTTTCTGATGAATAGTGAAAATTACTAAATTTTAATTAAAAACAACTTTTTTAATCAAAATAATTAATAGTGATAAATTATTAATTTGATTGGTTTTAAAGTATATTTAGAATATATTTTTACAATTTAATATAATGTTTGTCATTGGATGTAATTTCACATTTAAACAAGTTATAAACAAGTGTCAATCTTTTGATAGTTATTATCTCTTAAGAACACGCTATTTGTTTTAACGACGGGAATTAATTTTTAAATTAATTAATGCAACTGATATGTTTTTAATTTGATAAAATAGACATCATTTTTGAATTCATAATATCAAATATATCTTAGATCTAATTTTTGGTATTTTTCTGGAAACTTTCATTTTTTGATGAATAGTGAAACCACTAAGTGGTAGTTAAAAAAAACTGAATTATTCATAAAACTTAATTTTACCGCTTCTGTGAGTGGAATTTAGAAAATCCAAGAGACACGGTTGATGTCAGTAAGTAAAATATGGTTCAATGAGATGAAAATAATTTTTTTTGGTGAATAGTAACTTTTTACTTTTTTTACCACGGTTAAAAGTAAATAGGGAAATTAAGGGTAAAAATGATATTATTATTACCCTAAAACATGTCCTAATTCTATTGGATAAGTGTAATTCGACCAAAAACAACCTTAGGAATAAAATATGACCATTTAGGCCCACTTGGATTAGATTAGGACATTTATTATTAATTTATTTAAAGAAGGGTTAAAATAGTTAAAATCAAAGTTTAATAAGTAAATAATTTTTAATATGGGGTTATAAATAAGATAAATTAGACTATAAATATTAATTATAAAGATAAAAAGATTTCCTACATAATGGTATTTTATTTTTAATTTTTAGACATTAAATAATTTAATTTATTTATGACACAACGATGATGCAGTAATTATCTTACTAATGAAATATTGACATAATTGATGTTATAAATACCCAAATAAATATAATTTGAGACTTTTTATGAATTACACTAATTTTCTAGGTTAATATGACATGTTAGTATTGGTTTAATTAATGTTTTTCAAACTAATCATTCTGTTATGATTTTCACAAAAATAAATTACTAAATAGTGTCAAAATTGACATAAAATAGTTTTTAAGACAAATATTATATTATTAATTGTTATTTTATTCCTAAAAATCTAATTTTCGGCAAAATGTCTTAGATAAGGTAATATATATTAATAATAAACAACTTGGGGTTCGTTTAGCTTTTTATAGTACGTTTATTAACCTTATAGTGTAAGAACACAAGAAGACATGGTAAAAGTAAAATTATTTAACTTAATGTTAAATCTAAATGATAAGGTTAAAATAGGAACCTAAACTTGTCTAAATTATATTTGATGAGAGTATTTCAACCCATACCCACCTTAGCTTCTAAATAAATCAATTTGGAGCTATTTAAAACCGAACTTGACTTTATAATAAAATAATATTTTTAGTTTTTCCAAAGGAGCCCCTCTCCTCCCTTATAAAAGGGCACCTCCTCCCTCTCTTCCTCACACAACTTTGAGCCTTCAAGCTCGGACAAACCCTGAAAAATTCTCTTCTCCACTTCCCTAGAAACATCCTAGAGGTTCTGGTCTTCCTCAAAGACCAATTTTAGTGCCCTAAGAGGAGGTCTCAAAGAGGCGCTTCAAAGAAGAGGTAATTTCCGTTACCGATTCTTTCACCTTTATTTCTTCTTCCACTTCTTCTTCTTAGGTTGTTTCATTATGAAGTAATAACATTAGTATCACTCATATACTGATATGTTATTATAAGTATGAAAAAACCCTATTTCACCATCTATCCATCCTACGGAAAAAGAAATCCCCGCGCGTGCGTACGTACGGAATACCGTCTCCACGCCATGGTGTAATCTGTTTTTCCACCAACACCTTACATGGATGGGTATTATGGTGTAAAAATAACTATACATAGTTATTATAACATCATAATGATTCTGATATATTGTATCATCCACTCCAATTCAATTCAATAATTATGGAAATGATATCATCGCTCGTGCGTACGTACGGACTACCGTCTCCGCGACGCGATGAGATTCATTCTCCACATTAACCATTCATGAATGATTATAAAGTATATATAATGAATAATAATGAAATATATGACATGTTAAATCTACTGGATTTATGTATATATATATATGTATTTCATCTACTTACTTCCATTCAAGACAATAAGGAAAGGAAAACAACGTTCATGCGTACGTACGGACTACCGTCTCCATGAACGGTGTGTTTCATTTCATTTATCTATCTATTATATATATATATATATACTTAATATATATGATATATAAATCATTTTTTATATTATGGAAGTAAGTAAATCATGATATAAGTAATAATAATGTCAAGAACAACAAGTCCAAAACACCTATGATAAATGAAACGATTTTACCCAAAACGCTTCTTTAACATGGAATTTACAATAGAACGGGTAATATAAAGTCATAAGTGAACCATATATGATATCATAACAATGAATACGATTCTGTAATAAGTTAATGACATTATTTAAATCATTATACAGGAGGTTCGAATACTTACAAAGCATATCGGACATAAGGTAAGGGAAATATCACAATCTCATTTTTATCCGAGATTGTTTATACTTTGGTATTTACTGGGGTGTATTTTATCATCCAAATCCATGTTTACTCAATATTTAATATTATTTCCATCCACCTACAATTGTTTAAATCCAATTTTACCCTTCGGTGAGTTTTTAGTAAAGGATATGAAAGGAATCTTTTGTCGTTTTTCGTACGAGGTACTTTTTGACTTTTCTGAAAAAAGTACGAAGAATGTTTTTTTTAACTTATACAGAATGAATGGATTTTTAAAAAATTATTTCCAAGAAGCTTCCTTTACAAGTTTTCAAGTTTATTTTTAATCAACTTCTTTTAGTTTAAAGTTTTATGACATGTTAAGAAAGGAAAAATGTTTTTGAAGAAGAAATGATATTTTCCTCAAGAATGGAGTTCAAGTGTTTTATAAAAATTATTTTCCATCTAAGATAATAAATGGTTCTGTTTTTATCCCTATTATTACATTGATTTGATTATGTTGTGATGGAATTATTTTTATGAATTCATTTATCCTATATGAATTGTTTTATGATGTCATGATGATGTTTAAGATTCCCATTTTTATTACATGGGTTATGTAATGATGTATGATTTGTGATTTTGTGGCACACATAAGAATGGTATCATTAAGAGATGGGTGATACCTATATCTCCCCCCAATGCATTGGGTAAAGATTTTATATCTCATGAGATAGACATGGCTGGAATTGTAGGTTATACCGGTTCAGTGAAACAGGACTGAAACGAGGGTGACTTGGTTCAGAAATGGACTTTGTCCACTAAGATAGTCTTGGAAATGAGTCTTGACTAATAAGAAATGATTCTCTATGATTGTGTGTGTATGCCACAAAGTTTCATGTTTTATGTTATGATTATTGGGATTTCATTTCACTACTATGATTTATCCCATGTTATGAAATTATGCTCTCTTTTGCAGGTTAATATTTCCAAAATGTTATGTTCTTATGAATATGATGTGATTGATATTTATTTTGTTTACCCTTACTGAGCATTTGAGATCACCCTTTTATGTTTTCATTTCCCCAGGATATAAAGAAATGTTTTAGGTAAAAAAAGGGGAAGATCTTTATGGGAGATGTTGAAGATCTTTCACCACGATTAGAAGATTACATTCCAAGTTTCCAAAGATACTAAACTATTACGGTCCTTGTGTGTGTGTTTTTTTTATTTACTAAGTATTCCGCAAAAGTAATGTAATTTCCTTATACGTCAGGATTCGGGTCTCTACATTAGCTCAATAGTAAATTCAACATCTCTATTAGGTTTCAGCCTTGAGAAGTCTTCTAGAAATACATCCTAAGAAAAATACACCACTGGTGGAAGGAAATCTTACCTAATACATTCATCATCCTGTAAAAGACTAGAAACTTGGGCTATGATCTCTCCCAGTTTCTGAGTAATTGGACTTGATTGGCCTACCTAGATATCCCACTCCCCACGGTGAATGTAATGGTCACCCACATGAGACATAAATGTTACCCTCCAACGATAACAATAAATGTGGACTCAGTATGCAACTAACTAGTATATACCAAGAATTAGGTCAAATATGGTTATGTCAAGGACATAAATATCCCACAGAAAATAGTACTCCCCATTCTCAAGAGAGAATCCTTTGCACATACAGATTTCTCTAGAACATACTCCAAAAGGTGTATCTATCTTCATTATCCTGCTCACAAACTCTACCTCCAAACTAAAAACATTAACAAGTTTTGTAGATATAAAGGAATAAGAGGCACTAATATCAAATGAGGCACTAGATAAGGTAGAATACACAAGAATAGTACCTCTCATTGTCTATGGTCCTGCCTCACTATCCACAAGTGTAGGTTGTACCACATGAAATTATGATTCTCCTCTTCCCTATGATTCCATCTGATTCCCCTGACTTATATCTCTCTACTGATATGGGTGTTGTTTCCTAGAAGCACCATGTCCATTACCTTTACCACCTCGGCTATTAGAACTCCAACTCTGGGACTGATAAGGTGTAGAAGATCCCATTCCCACATTCTAACTCCATTTAGCTATTCCATCACTACCTGACTACCTTGGGTTCCTACAGAACCTCTAGAGATGTCCCATCCTACCACAAGATCAACATTACACATGGGGTTGGGGACATTGATTATGATAGTGTCCGGCCTATCGCACTGGTGAAAAAACACTTGGTTAAGATCCTGTGTATCCGACCCCTCTATCTGGTCACTCTTCTTTCCACTTCCCTGGTAGAAATTATCATAACGTTTCTTCCTACTCTCAAAAGTCGCACCACTTGACCATCCAGTATGAACCAAATTTCCACCACTGGAAGACTCCTTTAGGTTCCCATAAAATATGAGAGCCTAATTTACCACTTCCAAAAACTTCTTCAGCCTGAAAATATTCACTTGCGACTTAATTTCACATTTAAGTTGATACTGAAATCATCTTGCTGATGTAGCCTTGTGTACTACCAATGCTGGAGAAAAACATTGTAATTCTATAAAGCATCCAACATAGTACATCATAGACATATTCCCTTGAGTTAGCCTCATGAACTCAGCTGCTTTCCCCTGCCTGAGCATCTCTGGATAAAAGTGCTCAAAGAATATCTCCTAAAATTCCTTCCACTCCATAGCTTCCAGATGTCCATCCTGAGTCTGGATATCCCACCAACGTTTCTCTTGACAACACAACATATAAGTTGCCAGATTGACTCTCTTCTCAATAGGTGTCTCCAAGTGGTCATGTATAGTCTGGATAGATTCAATCCAGAACTCATCTTTCTCTGGACCACCCTCTCTAGTAAAATTCGGTGGGTGCTACAACTGAAACTCCCTTGTCATATCAGACATGATTTTCACAACCCACCCTAGGTATCTTTCCATCATTTGCATGAAACGGGCGAAGTTATCTTGAAACTATTCCACTGCTTCCTCAACCGGTACTATTGGTGCCTTAGGTTCAACTAATGGCGGACCATTCCCAGCTATGCCCCTGATCGTTCTCTCAATAAGTGTTGTGGAGGCATATTTATACAAATCCAAACACGCATCTTAGGGAATCATTTACAATGTTATAAAAATTACACAAAAACAATTTATTTATATCATTTTACAATTATTATTCTCAATTTCACATTTAGACACCATTTTAATTTCAATTTCCCAAGAAAGGAAAATAGTTTAAGTTAAACAACTTACCCATAACCTGTTTTCCCGTGCGTTCCTGAAATGATACATGTCACAATAATCCTGAGTGCCTAGAATGATGCATTCAGAAGAAACACTCATGTCATTCTGGGCCACGAATAAACACTCAATAAATTCTAGAAATAATAATTACATCACACAAAAAGTGCATCACCCAAGGTGAAATAATATTCAAATGTAATGACAAACAACAATAACAACAATACCATCCCTAGTACTTGGGTTTTCCCCTGTACATGGGTTTTTAACTCCCATGCATGATCTCATTACCAAGCCCCAAATTTTCCTAGTCTCCTTTATACCTTTCCCCAAATAGTAAGACAAAAAGGAAGAAATAAAATCTCCTTTGATACCACTTTGTAACGTCTCGACCTGAGTGCCACACAACAGTGCCCCGATCCAGTTTTCCACATGAACTTAGGTGCATATCCCCATATGCTAGAAGATACTGACAATAAGTGAGGGTTTGGTAAGTCAATTTTGGGGAGAATATACCCTATTTTATCAGAGTAAAATACCAACAGAAGTAAAGGGGCAATAACAGAAGCATATATAATTATTACATTACAAATATAACAAGAATAACCAAGACAAGAAATACAATACTCAACTGAAAGGTAAACATGTAATGTCTATATATATGTATCAAGTGTCTAAAAAAAGAAAATTGGATGTAAGAGGCTAGCGACTCCCAAGCGGGTTCCGAAACATGTCTGGTTCCCTCAACCAAGCTCCATTCTTAATCAGCAATCTAAACTAGGGAACTTTCCCTTGCCTTGTCCTACAACAACAAATTCTATTCAGGTACCAATTAGGCAGCCCGAGTAGGGTGTGAGTAAGACTCAATAGGTCACCACCAATAGTTTCTAAAAAAAATCATGTCAGAATAAGTGTATGCATTTGTAAAAATAATAAAATAAGGCAATAGAGGAAATAGTTTATATTTATCCAATTAACCTTTATTTAAAAACTTAAACTTTTGGGTTCCCGAGGATACCCAAACCAAAATACATGCTTCGGTCTGTTCCAGAGTCTGAACGATTTATCCTATTCAATTCATAATCTTTATGTCACAATATTAAATTTATAAACAACCAAAAGAAACTACAACACAAAATAAATGAATGAGTGTAAAATTTCATGTCTAGCACACTTGTGAGTATTTGGAGCATCAATCCTTGTCTCACAACTCCATGGGTATTTGAAGCATCAGTCATTGTCCCATAAAATAATAATTTAAGGCATATTATTGGTTCTAGAGAACCATGTCTAGAACCCCTCTGGGTATTTGGAGCGTCAGTCTGTGTCCCACATCCAATTCTCATTCAAACATTTATTTCACATATACCGCATTATTAAATGTTTAATAAACTTTAACCTTCCATAAAAATTATAATTCAAAATATTGATCAATTAATTCAAACATTAATCACAACAATTGTTCCATTAATTCAAATAAAATTATTTAACTAAATCCACAATCAAAAAATCTGCATAACTAATCCACCAATTAATTATTTAAAATAACCAACTAATTAACCACATTATGACCATCAATTAATTCTGAAATTGTTTAAGCGGATCCATCATCACAAAATACAATTAATTATTTTATTAATTATTTATTTATGACAACCAATTAAATTACCAATTTCAATTTCCCAAATTAAATAATTTACCCAATTAATTAATTGATAAAAAGCTCAATTATTATTTATGCCATGATATTTGTACAACTGCATACGCATAACAAGATGTGACTATGAGATTGGATTTTAAAACACCTACCTTATGTCAAAGATAATTCACATGTAAAAAATCAAGGTATGGTTCGATCTGGTTCAAGCGGAAAACGAAGGACGAACACCCTAAAAAAACGCACGTCAACTGCTGACAAATATCTTATGATAATATCATATTTATTTATCATGTAATAATTCCATATTCTTTCTCTATAAATATACTTGATATTTTTATGTGAAGACAACAAAATTATAATTTTTGAAAGATTATTTTATCAAATTATACAATGATAATTTCTTTTAAAAAAAATCTATGAAATCGCCATTTGAAAAACAAAATTATCATTTATAAAACAATCCTCCTTTTCCCCTTTTTTCCATCCATTTTTTTAAAAGAGAATTATTATAAAAGGATAGAAATATAAAGTTAATAAAAGAAATTAAAAAATAAATAAAATCAAAATAAAACACACCTAGTTGGCGCACCAGGTTTTGGCGTGCAACAAGGAGGCGCTTCTAGGGGGTAGCGCATTGGGTTTCTGCGGAGGAAGAGGGGGAGTCCCAGCCTACCCAAGTAAGATTGCACTAGGAGAGTTTTGGATTTAACCTGATTCTAAAGGAATAATACCACAAGAAAAAATGAAGGTCACACCTATTTATAAATCCCATTCACATGCCTCCACTCGAAAACTAAAAGCCCCATTAATCCACTCCTTAGACTGAAACAATTAATTAGGAGTGTTTAATTTCATCTCATTGAGTCATTTCCGCTTTTAAAACATCAAGAATGGTTGAAATTTCATGGTTTAGAATTCATCTGATGTTAATAATGGAAGAAACATGTTAAATGTAGAATATGAATAGTGTTTGTCAATTTTAATTAAATAAATAATTTAATTATCTAACATGAAAATCAAAAAATCTCAAACACCCGTTAAGCATAAAAATTATGCCCTGACTAGGGTAAACACCCCATTCCAGACCCAATGGTTATCTCAAATTTCTCAAACGATGAACCATTTGAGATATATTAATGATTTAATATTTAAAAAAATGGAATAAATAATTAATACAAATAAAAAATTATTTTTGCGAGTGAGGCATCCAAACGCTCGTCGCTTACCGATGTTATACCTCATTTAGGGTAAACCCCCCGTTCCAGACACATTGGTGGTCTTAGATTTCTTGGACGATGCATAGTTTGTTATTTATTAATGATTTATTCTTTATAAAATGGAATAATTAATTAATTAAAATAAAAGGGTTATTTTTTTTTGCGATCGAGGCATCTAAACGCTCGACACATACAATGTTATACCTTGTTTAGGGTAAAACCCTCATTCCGAACCCATTGGTGATCTTGCATTTCCTATAGGATGCATCGTTTGAGAAATATTTAATTATTTTTAAGAAAATAATATATTAAATATTATTTAATAATTTTAACTTACGAGCGAGACATCCAAACGTCTGATGCCAACATATGTCATACTCTGTTTTGGGAAAACACCCTATTATAGATATAGAAGTGATCTCATATTTCCCATATGACGCACCATTTTGGAGTTATTCAAATATTTTGCACAAAAATTACTTGTTTTAAATAATATAGTTAATATAATTTATTCCTCTACTCTGATGAATTTCGGGCCTCAGAATTTCACACTAATTAGTGACTAACTTTGAAAACATTCCATTACAATATTATAAAGTGTTAACTGGGCATTATTTCTTATGTAAAGCCTTTAAACATTTATTAAGTTGTTTCTCCAATAAAATATTACTATATTATTCACATAAAATATTTATAATCTATAAAAAGAAAATTCTCAAAGGAAAACATATTAAAAAAAACGGAATCTTACAGGTGGAGATAATTCTTCAGATAATTCTTCTAATGATAGTTCTAATTGTAAAAAATTTATGGGATTTGTTTCTCGAATTTAAAATAAAAATTAATCTATCATTGAAATTGTATCTACTAAATCCATTACAAAATTAACTTTAAATAAAAATTATCCTAATTATGAGGATAATGATAATTATACCTCTTCAGAATAAGAAAAATCTAGTTCATTAGAAGGATATGATTCTTTACTTAGTTTTGAAAAATTATCTATATTTTCTAAGTTATTAGAAAAAAAAATTATAAAGTTTCTAAATACCATGAATCCACTAAGGGATAAATTTACAAGTAAAATTAAAGAATTTCTATATTTAGATATATCAAATATTACATTATATTTAGAAAATAAATATCATTCTAATACAAGTAGTGAGGATAAGAATTTAGTTACAATTCTGATTTTTGATTTTTTTTTCTAAATAAAATTTTATCAAATTTTACCTATGTGAAGGAAATTTTTGACAAACTTTATAGAAAAATAATTCCTCACACAAATACCTTTGGGATAGGTTTTACAAATTAAAAAACTCATTTTTAAAACAATTATTTTATTCATAATAATTCCCCCTTCTGCAAAAAAGGTCAGAGTAGTGGACATTGGAAAATAAATGTTCAATAAATGGAGTAAAATATTTTAGATTTAATAAATCTTACTTTTCTAAATAATTTATGACTGTAAAACATAGAAAAATTGGAAAATTTTGATTACTAAAATTTTATTTTCCAAAAATTTTGGATTCATGAAAGTATGGGTTCCAAAAATCATAATTTTTATGTTTCTAGGAAAATAAAAAAATTTCCAATAGTAAAAAAATTTAGTTCACAGATAGTGATTGTTCTTGTTATATGACTGGAAACACGAAATTTTTATTGAATATTTAAATTTAAAAGGTGGAAAAGTCCCTTTTGATGATAATTCTCAAAGATAAATCTATGGTATAATTAATATTGTTCTTCTTAGAAAACATTTAATTTGAAATGTTTATTGATAAGACTTAGGCACAACATCATTAGAATAAGTCAATTTTGTGATAAAGGTTACATTTTGAACTTCAAGAATGATAGGTGTACCATTCAAAGTTGAGAAGTTAGATTCATTAATTCTTACTACATGCACAATAATGTTTACACACTTAACCTAGAAGTCCTTATGGGCCAAGATATACCTTGTATTAGTGAAATAGAAGATAAATATTGGTTTTTACATAGAATATTAAGAAAATTTAATATAATAAATTTATCCAAAATTTCTAAGAAAACACTATTTTGAGATCCACTAGAGCTTAATTTTAATTATTCTAAAATTTGTTATCCTTTACAATTTGTAAAGCAATAAAAGTTAAAATTTAAATCTATTAATGAAGTTTCAACTTATGATGATATATATTTAGTGAAAATTTATATATTTGGTCCAAAAAATCAGAAATTATTGGTGGAAAATACTATATATATGTTTTAGTTGACGAATACACTAGATACATGTGAGTCTATTTTCTAGAAAAATTCAGAAGTGTTTTTATATTTTAAAAGTTTTGTAGCCCATTTTAAAAATGATAAAAGTATAACTTTGGTAACTATTAATAGTGACAATGGTGTATAATTTTCAAATTCTGAATTTTAATATTTTTTTTAGTAAAACAGGTATAATACATAACTTCTTTTCTCCTAGAACACCCCAAAAAAATGGTGTAGTTTAAAGAAGAAATAGAGTTATTCAGGTGATTACTAGAACGATGTTGAGTGAATAATCAATTGCTATTTTTTTGGGATGAATTAGTTAGTACTATCTTATATACTCTAAATAAAGTTTTCTTATAATTTTAATAATAAAACTCTTTATTAATTATGGATATAAATAAAACAAAAAATTTATTACTTAAAAAATTTTTGGATGAAAAGCACTCATTCTAAATACTAAAGATAATTTTCATAAATTTGATCCAAAATATGATGAAGTAATTTTCCTTGGTTATTCTATAATAAGTAAGGATTATGGATTTTTAATAAAAATACAAGTACTATTGAAGAAATAGTGCATGTAAAATTTGATAAAACCGATCCTTTTATTTTGAAACAACCCAAAACCATATCTTAAGATTTGTTTACTAAAACTAATTTTAAACTCACATTTAAAAATTATTTTTATTGGAGAGTAACAATAGAAACTATTTATGAAGTGATAACTCAATAATAAATTCAATATTATATTGAAGAAGATAGTTTTACAAACCTAATGAATTAAAAAATCCTTAAGAATCATCCTAGTGATAATATCATTGATGATGTATATCAACTAGTTAAAAATAGAAGTTACTTAATAAATAAATGTGAAAATTATTCATTTTATTAAAATTTTAACCTAAGAATAATGATGTGGAATTGGGTGATGTATATTGGATAAAATTAATACATTATGAACTCAATGAGTTTGAGAGGAATCAAGTTTGGACATCAGTTGAACATCCTAAAATATATAATTTTGTAATTGTTATAAATTGGGTTTTCCATAATAAATGTGATGAAAATGGGGTAATAGTTATAAATAAATCTATACTTTTTTCAAATGGTTATAATCAGAAATAAGTAATATAGTATGAATAAAATTATTCCCCAGTAGCTAGACTTGAATCTATTCATATACTTATAGAATATACAAATTTTCTAAATTTTACTCTTTTTTAAATGGATGTGAAGTGTGATTTTATTAGTGGATATTTATAGGAAGAAGTTTATAGAGAAAAACCACATGGTTTTGAAAAAAAAACTTCTAGATAATTTTTAAAATTACTAAGGTGATTTATAGAATTAAACAATCCCCAAGAACCCGGTATGACAGATTAATCAGATTTTTGTTACAAACAAAATTTGTTAAAGAAACTACATATCCAACTCTTTTTATTAATTTTTTTTAAATGATATCACAATTGTTAAAATTTATCTTGATGACATTGTATTTGGATTAGCTTAAAAATATCTTACTCATTCTTTTGCGGATCTTATGAAAACTAAGTTTGAGATGAGCATAATGGGTGGATTAACGTTTTTTCCTTAGAGTTCAAATTTTCCAAAAACCTAAAGGAAATTTTGTATCTCAAAAAAATTATATAAGATATCTTATTAAAAATTTTGGATTTTAAAATAATTAAAGTATTAGTAATCTTATCAGGATCTAAAAAACTATTGATATTGATGAATTCAGGAAACCAGCTGATCAAAAACTTTTTAGAGTTATGATCAGTAGTTTATATATCTTAGCGCTAGTCAACCAGATTTAATTTTTTATGTATGACTATGTGCAACATATCAAGAAAATACAAGAGTCCCATATTAGAGATGTAAAATGAGTTTTTCATTATCTTAACGGAACTATGGATCTTTTCCTATTTTATTCTTTTAAAAATGATTTTGATTTAAAAAGTTTTTTCAAACACTAATTTTTATGGTTGTAAAATGGATATAAAAAGTACATCTAGAACTTATAATTTCTTTTTAGAAGACTTAATTTATTTATCATGTAAGAAAATACACTTAATAAAACTTTCCACAACTGAATCTGAATACGTGGTAGGCAGAAGTTTTTGTTCTCAAGTTTTGTGGATAAAACACACACTCACTAATTTTGGCATGAATTTTAATAAAACTCTAATTTTTTATGATAACAAAAGTTTCTTAGATTTAAGTAAAAACCCATAACATCACTCATGATATAGGCACATAGAATTAAGACACAATTAATTTCAGGATCATACACAAAAAGGATATATTATTTTATAATTCATTGGAACATAAGAACTAGTTGTTGACATTTTAACAAAACCTCTAAATTCTAATAGATTTGAATATATTAAATATAATATTAAAATGATCGACATAAAATGATCATTTATTTATATTTTTTTTAAATAATCTCTTTACAGTAATGAACTCCTTAAAAATGAGGATAACATTTTTATCCGTTTTTTTAAAAATGTTAGATTTTTTAAAATTTTATATTTTTCAAAATTTTGTTTTTTTAAAGTTTAATTTTTTCAAAAGTTTAAGTTTTCAAAACAATTATTTTTTCAATATTTTATGTTTTATGAAGTTTTTGAAACATTTATTAAAAGGTTTATTAGAGAAAATTTTATTAGTTTTTCCCCAAAAAAACTTTTATAAAAGTTATATTACGTAATTTTTTATGTTTTTTTCTCCAACACACTTTTTTAAAATTTTTCATATTTTAAAAAATCCAAGAAGATGACATTACTAAAAAAATTTATAATAAATTGTATAATTTTCTTTCCCAAGAGGTAATTTCTAAATCTTTAATTTTACTATTGATTGTTATAATATGTTTTTATTGTTTAAAACTTTTATATTTTTTTAAAAATTGTTTAAAATATTTTACAGACTTATAAGTTCCATCAAAACAAAATTTAAATTGATAAAACTTACATATTTAGTTTTCTAAAAAACTTCAAGAGTGAAAATATTTTAAAATATGATAAAAACTATTAATTAAAAGGAGGGTTTAAATATTAGCCATTGGATTTGGAGAAGTTAAAGAATCACTATTCTCAAAGCCTATATAAAGGGGTGTGGGACACCACCTCTTCCTTCACTGCTCATTTCCACCAACTGGTCTCACCACTCATTTTAACCTATGTTTTATTATCTAATATTTTTTTGGTAAGACTCCTTCATCCATTCAATAATAGTGGCTTCTTCAACTTATATTTCAAGAAGAGGGATTTTAAAACAAAGACTTATTGAAAGATCATGGAATGATAAATGTGTTTATTTTCTAAAATATGTGATTATCTTTCAAGGTTTTCCATACATTTGTATTTTTAAATATGACTTTGATCATTATTTTCCAGATATTTTTAGTGAATTATATTCTTCAATTGAATTTAGTGAATAAGATAATCACAAATTTATTACCTTTTTTATTATTTAAATATTTTTATAAGTTGAATGGTTTTAAATTATATGAGTTAATAGGTTTTTCTTATTAAGTATAATCAAATCTTTTTACACATTAGTTACCTAAAAAATTAGAAATTTTTGAGAAGTTTAAAACATAAAACTCATTATTTCCTTCTTATGAGTGTAACCCCCCAAGATTTTTATGAAATATATTTTTTTAATAATTTTATTTCTTTTATATCTTGAATTTCATGATACACCATTTTAATCTTGTGCTACATGCAACAAAATCTTAGCTTTCATTACATGCTACACTGAGTTTCTACAAAACATCATTTTATTATTGTAATTATTTAAAGAATAAAATTATAACCTAGCCGTTAGAAGGTGGGTATGAACATGATTAAATAAATTATAAATTTTTTGTTTATTTGTGTATTTATAATTAATTATTTGGTGAACAATTAATTATAAATTAAAATAAAACAATTTTTAAAATAAATGAAAATGTTTTTTTGAAAAAATATTTCAATGTGCACAAGTGTGTTTTATACCAATAAATTAAAGAAAACAATATAATTAGATTATATTAATGGAATATATATATCTATAAAATATTAAATCTAATATTTAACACTCATACTATATATTTTTTATACATAATATATAAATAAATCCAGTTTTATGCTTTGAAAAATGTATTTTTTCTAAAAGCAGTTTTACTGCCATTCAATGAAGCACTTGTTTTAGAACTAAAATTTGACACTTTTATAAATTATATTTGAAATAATAAACTTATTATTTGAAATTTGAATATCAAAATTTACTTTTCTTGATTCATTTTTGTATTTTTTTGATAAGTTTCAGGTTTTGATGAATAAAGAAAAATACTGATTTTTAATTGAAGATAACTTTTTGTCTAAAAATTTTAGTGTTAAATTATATTTTTGATTGGTTTTAAAGTATAAATAGATTAATTTTATATCATTAACCCAATTTAACTCATTATAATTAATCTCACATTGAATTTGGTGATAAAAACATTTCAATCTTTTGATCGTTTTCAATTTAAAAACTTATTTTCTTACCCCATCTATGAGATTAATTTTTATTTAGTTTTATCCATTTATATATTTATAAATTTTAAAAATGGATTAAATATTTTTAATAATAATTTATAAATTTATTAAATATGTTCCATTTTTTGGAAAATATGAATAGTAACTTTATTATTTTTTATTACCACAGTTAAGTGTAAAACATGTAATTAAGTGTAAAAATAATATTATAAATATTAGAAAATTAACCTAAAACATTAATAAATACTATTAGATAAATTTAATTAAACCTTTAACACATAAGTTTCAAAATTAAATATTTTAAAAGAAACCTTTCCATGAAAAAGACTTGAATATTATTAAAATCCAGGAGAGTGAAAAAATATCACACTCTTACTTTTAATAAGTATAATAATTTTAATATATTGTTAAATAGAAGACATACTTGACAATATAAATTATTATGAAATATAAAAGGATTATATACATCATGAAAATTTATTTTTAAATTTTATTGAATAAGTAATTATCATAAATAATTACACAATGATGATACCATAATTATTCAATTAATGAAAAACTCAATTAAGAGATATTAAAAATATTAAAATTGATATAATTTGAATTAATTAATGTTATACATGAATTTTATAGGTTAATATGATATATTATGGGTATATTAAATTATTATTTTTTAAGTTATATCATTATATTGATTTTCTTAAAATCAATACGGTGAATAGTGTCAAAATTGACACTTATGATATTTTATGAAAATAATATTTTATTAAATTATTTATAAATCATAAAGATATTAAAAATGATAAAAAAGGATGATATATGATCTAAAATATCATAAAATTTTCCATTTATGGTTCAATTGTCACTTTATAAGTAAAAATCACATCCTTTTTATATTGAAAAATTTGTTAGAGTAGTTAAAATTAAAACGAGATAACTAAGGATTAATAAAAATGATAAGGTTTAAAACCACATAAAAACTCATCTAAAAAATATTGGTTTATGGTATTAACACCCTATTACACATTATAGTCTAATCACTTTCCATTTGTTTTTACTTGTATTAATATTTAATTTATTATAAATTAATCTTTTGAGAAATTCTAAAAGTTCCCATCACCTTCATTATAAAAGGACAGATCCTCCATCATTTCATTACACCTCTTTGAGTCTCCTAGACTGAAAAAACTCTAAAAACTTTTCTTCTAAACTTCCCTATACACATTCTATAGGTTCTGGTCTTCCCAAAGGACCAACTCTAAAGTCCTTTAGAGGATATCTAAAGGAGCTGTTTTGAAAAAAGGTAATCTCTCTAACCGACCACTCTTTTTTAATTTTATATACCTCCTATAAATATATGAAATATATAACAAAATAATAACTTGATAATAATAAATATTATGAAATTTTATTATTATTATGAACAAACCATTATACATTCCCTTTCCCATTGAACAACAAGTGAAAGTATCACTCGTGCATACGTACGACTTACCATCCCCACGTAGAAATACAATTCATTTTCCATCACCATATTTTATGAGTGATAATTATGATTGATTTAATGTTTATATATTATATTTATGAAATAATTATACTTCTATAATTATAATATCATATCTACATTTTTACCACCTAATCTTTTGGGACATGATAATGTCGCTCGTGCGTACGTATGGCTTATCATCTCTACGACGAAATATATATTTTTCATATATATTTCACATGGGTGGTAATAAAGATACATTTTATGAATATATATGTAATATATAACTTAAAAATTATTCTAAGAATGAAATTAACATGTTCAAAGTATAAGTATCGGGACTTCCGAACCAAAACATGCTTAAAAAACGAAGCAGATATCACCCAGAACAGTGATTTTAAATTATTAATAAGCTAGTGATAAGATGTTATAAATAAATAATAAATGGTAAAATTGATATATATTTATGTAATAAATTTATAATAAATCCATATTTATTATACAGGAGTTTTTAATGCGAATAAGAAAATGCAAGACTTGATGTAAGAGATTTTTGTCTCACTTTTATTTTTGTTGGACACATGCCTTATACACTACTTATTTCTTTTTTGTGGTGTATATACTTACCATGAATGTTTTTATAAATATTATTCTGAATATTATGGTATTTTAATATCCATATAATTTTATTTCTTTCATGGTGAATATTATTCTTCTGATTATAATGTGGTAAGTTTTTATTTCTACAATCTCATCAATATTTTGAATTGTTTCATTTTAAGTATCTGTTGGGGAATATTTATCTTCAATGTCCATTTTTTTTATAAAAATGTTTTCAGAAAGGTTTTTACCATTCTACTATGAATATTTAAATTTATTTTTACCGATATTTTACTTTTTATCAAATGTTTTGAGAAGTTTTTTTTCATTTTCTAAACAAGGCTCTTTGTGATTTTTTTGAAAAAAGTATAAAGAAAGAATGTTTTTTAACTTATAAATCATGAATAGAATTTTAAAAAATCATGATCCATTAATTATTTGAATATTAGTTTATAAATTCTAAGGTTATTTTAAAAGAAATTATTTTCCTTTATAATTGCACGAATATTTTAGAAAATGATATCATAAAGGAAATGATATTTTTCTTAAGAATTATTTCAAGTGATATGTCGAAAAATTATCTTTTTTTATCTAAGATGACATTATTTATTGTTACTTATAATTTACTAGGGATACGACCCAAGAATACCATTATTATTCTTTTTATTAATGATTTATGTTTATCATTGAATGATATTTATGAAACCTATTTCTTTTCTATAAGTTAGGTTATGATGAAGTGTTTATGAAACTCATTTCTTTACATGGGTTCTGATGTGATGAATGATTTATGGTTCTATATCATACATATGTATAACCTTCATTAAGTGATTTGTGGGAACTATATATCCCTATAATTTATTTGGTAATGAATTATATCTCACAAGATAACTATGGGAAACAAGTTTATATTCTTGATTTGTGATGTGAAACAAGTCGATGTGCTTGATTTTTGATGGGAAACAAGTTGATGTGCTTGATCTGTGATGAGAATAAAGTCAATGTACTTGATACATTAAGGGAAATAAGTGATAAGGATTGATCCAAGAGTCATGTTATTTAGTCTTGACATATGAAATGGGTTTCTATACTTATGATGATTCCACACACATTTATGATATGAACTTATGTTTCATGATTGTGATCTGATGAATTTTCATTTTTATGATTAATGTCTTTTGAAATGTTAATGTTTTATTCCATAACTTGTGTTTATGATCCATGACAGGTTGGGTATGAATTTTATATGTTATTGTAATGATCACATACCCATATTTCATATCTTATTCTTTTATACGATAATAAATTGATATATTTCTTGTTTACCCTTACTAAGAATATAAGATCACCATTTTCTTATGTTTCCCTTACACAGGTTATGAAGAAAGGTTTTAAGTAGGGGTAATAAAAGGGAGATCTTTGTGGGAAACATTGAATATATTTCACTAGACTAGAAGTTTTGATCCAAGTTTCCAAAAGCACTAAACTATTACGGTCTTTGGTCATGTGTTTATGTAATGTAATGAATATTCATCTAAAAAAGTTACAATATCCATGTATAAAAATCCTGGGTAGTTATAATTGGTATCAGAACAAAGTTATAGACAACCTTTGGAAACTCAAATGATAAAACTTTAGTGAGATTCCTAAGGATATTTATAAGGATATGTTTAGGGATTTCACTAAGGATTAGCCTAAGGTGTCATATATTAAATAAGGTGTCATAATTTAGACATAATATAAGTGATTTCTCATAGTTATGTTGTTTTTAAATATAATTAGTGTTTTTCACACTATGATTTATAGTTTTAGTCAATAGATGGATCCTGAATGAACTGTGTTAATGATGAATGCGATGGCCAATGCAATGATTGTCCTCTTGAGAAATTTATTGTTATGGGATCATGAATGAAAAATATTAGTGTTATGCTAACAAAACCCTTTCAAGATATGAATCATGATAGAATTTAAAATGAGAAAATGTGGTAACAACACTCCATTGAGTCCTTCATGAGGCAACATCCACCTTATTTCAGTTGGTCTTATGATCCACTAGTGGCTGAGTAATGGATTAGTGCCACTAAAAATATATTTTCAGTTCTATAATGTTTAGAACACAAGAAATTCATTTTGGTTTTCTATAAATTGGAAGGTGAAGAAGATAAATGGTGTAATATTATAAAGAATAAAAGGTAATAGGATGAAATTTAATCCATGGAATAGGATGAGTTCTGGAACTTATTTTTTTAATAAGTACTTTCCTTTTATTCTTTATAACTATATAGAGAAGGAGTTCATTGAGATAAAGAAAAAGGATGATGAATCTATTGGGACCTATGAAGAAAATTTTATAAGAACTTTAAAGTATGATTATAGAATTATCATCTAAACTGAAAGTAAGGTAGACTGATTCTTCAGTGCTTTAAAACCAAGTGTGTTTTATACTAATAAAAGGAAATGTTTTTTTTTGAAAAAGGATTTAAATGTGCACAAGTGTGTTTTATACTAATAAAATAAAAAATCACTCTTTCTGGAATATATTAATTAAATATATATATATAAAATATTCAATATAATGTTTAAAATTTATCCTATGTTTTTTATAGACATAATATAAAAACAAATCCCAATTTTATGCTTAAAAATTGTATTTTTTCTTCTAAAAGTAGTTTTATCGACTTTCAATGACGCACTTGATTTAAAACCAAATTTTGAAACTTTTATAAATTATATTTCAAAAAATAAACTTATTATTATAAATTGGGATATCGAAATTCAATTTGGTTTAATTTTTGGTATTTTATGATAAGTTTCATGTTTTGATGAATAGTGAAAATACTGAATTTTAATTGAAAACAACCTTTTCATATAAATAATTTATAGTGTAAAATTATATTTTTATTGATTTTAAAGTAAAATTAGATAAATTTTATATCATTTAATCCAATTTAATCCATTATAATCAATTTCAAATTAAATTTTGATATAAAAACATTTCAATATTTTGAACATTTTCACTTTTAAAACTTATTTTTTTACCCCGTTTATAGGATTAATTTTAAATTAATTTTATCCATTTTTATGTTTTATATTTTGAAAAATGGATTAAATATTTTGAATATTAAGTTATAAATTTATTATATATTTCCCTTTTATTTTTGGACAATATTAATAGTAACTTTAGTAATTTTTATTACCCCGATTAAGGGTAAAATGGTTATTAAGGGTAAAAATAATATTATAAATATTAGAAAATTACCCCAAAAATTTACAAAATGTTCTTGGATAAATTTAATTCTAAATTTAACACATTATTTTTGAAATATAATAATTTAATGGACACTTTTACTTGAAAAATATTTGGATATTATTAAAATCAATGAGTGTGACAAAATGTCACACTCTTACTTTTAATAAGTATAATAATTTTAATATGGGGATAAATAGAAGATATGATCTAATATATATATTATTATAAAATATAAAAGGTTTATATAAATTATGGAAATTTATTTTTAATTTTTAGTAAATAAATAAGTATCATAAATAATTACACAATAATGATGCATTAATTTTTCAATTAATAAAATACTCAATTAAGTGATATAAAAAACATTAAAATATATATAATTTTAATTAATTAAGATTATAAAAAAATTATTGGTGAATATGACATGTTATTGGTATATTAAATTAATTTTTTATAAGTTATCTTGTTGTATTGATTTTCTTGAAGTCAATATAATGAATAGTTTCAAAATTGAAACTTATAATATTTTATGAAAATAATATTTTATTATATTATTTATAAATCATAAAAATATTTAATAAGGAAAAAGGGGATGATATATGTTATAAAATATAGTAAATTTTCCATTTAGGTTCTAATTTACACTTTATAAGTAAAAATAACATCCTTTTTATTTTGAAAAAGTTGTTACATTAGTTAAAATTAAAATAAGTTAACTGAGGATTAATAAAAATGATAAGGTTTAAAATTACACAAAAAAATGTATAAAATATATTGTTTTATGATATTACCACCATATACCACATTATATTTTAATAACATTACATATAATTACTTGGATTGAGATTTAATTTATTATAAATTAATCTTTTGAGAAATTCCAAAAGTTCTAGTCTCCTTCATTATAAAAGGAAACCTACTCCCTCATATCATTACTCCACTTTGAGTCTTATAGCTCAGAAAAATATATAAAATTATCTTATAAACTTCCATATCTACATTATAGCGGTTTTGGTCTTCCTAAAGGACCAACTTTAGAGTTCTTTAGAGGAGATCTAAAGGATCCATTTCGAAGAAGAGGTAATCGCTCTTTCCAATCAATATATTTTTATAATTTTATATACCACATCTAAATATATGATATATATAATAAAATAATAAAATAATAATACTAAATATGATAAAATTTTATAATTATTATGAACACACCATTATACAACCCTGTTCCCATTGAACAAGAAGTGAAAGTATTGCTTGTGCGGATGTACGATTTACCATCTCCATGTAGTGATATAATTAATTTTACAGCACCATATTTTATGAATGGTAATTATGATGGGTTTAATGTTCACATATAATATTTATGAAATTATTAAATTTTTTTAATGATAATATCATATATATACTATTACCACCTAATCTTTTCGGAAATGATAACATCGCTTTGTGCGTACGCATGACTTACCATCTCCACGATGCGATGAGATTCGTTTTTCATCTATATTTCACATGGGTGGTAATAAGGATGAATTTTATGAATATATATAATATATATATCATGATAATTATTTTTCAAATGATGGTACTGTGATCAATGTATAAGGACCAGGAATACCGAACTGAAACATTCTTGGAAAACGAAGCAGATATCACCCAGAACAGAGATTTTAAATTATTAATAAATGGGTGATAAGATGTTATAAAAAAATAATACATGGTATGATTTATATATATATATATATATGTATTTAATAAAATTATAATAAATCCATATTTATTATACATGAGGTTTTAACTCAAATAAGGAAAGGTGAGACTTGAGGTAAGGGATTTTTGTCTCACTTTTAGTTCTCTAGGACACATACCTTATACACTACTTATTTCTTTTGTGTGATGCATATACTTCCCATGAATGTTTTTATGAATCTTATTATTAATATTATGTAATTTTAATATCCATATAATTTTGTTTATTTAATTTAGTATTTTATTTTACCTATTATAAAGTGGTAAGGGTTTATTTCACAATCTCATCAATATTCAGGATTGTTTCATTTTAAGTCTCCATTGGGGAATATTTATCTTCCATGTCCATTTTTTTCTAAAAATATTTTCAAAATAGTTTTTAATATTCTCATATAAATATATAAATATATTTTTATATATGGTTTACATTTTATTAAACAGTTTGAAAAGAATATTTTTTTATTGTTTTCTAAACAAGGCCCTTTGTAACTTTTCCGACAAAAGTATACATAAGGAATGTTTTTTTAACTTATATGGAATGAACAAAATTTTCCACTTTCATGAAACCTTAATGATTTTAAGATTAATTTAAAATCTTAAAATTTTCTTCTAAAATAAAATTCTTTCCTTTATAATTGTGTGACTCTTAAAAAAATTATTTCATAAAGGAAATAATATTTTCCTCAAGAATTATTTCAAGCGATCTTTCAAATAATCATTTTTTCCATCTAAGATTGATTTATTTATTGTTAATTATACTTAAAAGGGGATATAACCCAAGGTTACCATCTTATTATTTTTTATGAATGGTTTATGTTTATGATGGAATTATATTTATGAAACCTATTTCTTTACTATGAGTTATGTTATAATGAAGTGTTTATGGAACACATATCTATTGTTTTCTTTAAGTGATGGGTGATACCTAAATATAAATCCAATACATTGGGTAATTAATTATGTATCATGAAATGTCTAAGAGAAAAAAGTATATGTGCTTGATATGTGATGAGAAACAAGTCGATGTACTTGATCTGTGATGGGAAACAAGTTAACGTGCTTGATTCGTGATGGGAAACAAGTCGATGCGCTTGATACATTAAGGGAAAAAGGTGATAAGTCATGATCTAAGAATCATGGTAGTTATCCTTGACATATGAAATAGTTTTATATACTTTTTATGATTCCACACAAATTTATGATATGAACTTGTGTTTCCTGATTGAGTTATGATAAAGTTTTATTTTTTTGATTCATGTACTTTAAAATGTTAATGTTTTATACCAAGACTAATATTTATGATCCATGAAAGGTTAGGAGTGAAAATTTTATGTTATTATCATGATAACATAAACATATTTATTATATTATGCTTTCATAAGATAACAAATTTATATCTTCCATATTTACCATTATTGAGCATATAAGCTCACCCTTTTATTTTATTTCCTTCCATACAGGTTATGAAGAAAAGTTTTAAGTAGGGGTAATAAAGGGGAATATATTTATAGGAAACGTTTAATATATTTCCAAAAACTATAAGTTTGTGTTCCAAGTTTCCAAAGGTAATAAACTATTATGACCCTCGAGCATGTGTTTTTATAATGTAATGAATATTCATATAAAAAAAGATGTAACATCCATGTATGAAAAACTTGAGTCTTTATAATGAATAGGTAAGAAAAGCACATCATCTTTCTCCAGAGGAAATAATTATTAATATTTAGATGAAAAATTATCTTCTTCCAAGAAAAGGGTACATAGAAACTCAAAACGTTAAAGAAATCAATGTTTTGATTTTTTTGTGCAATATGAGGAATTTCAACCTTATGAATTTTGTTTTCAGCTGTATTGAGTCTATCAAGTGTGAAACTATAAATTTTAAGATTATTATGTTTCCTTATTTCATTAATATTTTTTACTTAACTTCATGAAAGTTCATAATATTCTTAATAAGGCTACTATAGTAAGGGATAAATCACCTTTCATCGATGAGGAAATAATCAATAAGATAAAGTTTTCATTTTTACTCTCTTTGATAATGTTTATGGAGAAATTGTAAAGAGTTGTATCCAAATTAAAAATCAATAAATTGAAAGAAAAAGTTTTATAAAAGAGAAATACTAGAGAATTATCACCTCCATTTCTAAGGAAGAAATCAAAAACCATGTTTAATGATCCCTTTTTGGATTTCATGAAAAAGAAATAATAAAAGAATAAAATAACCTGGATGATCCTAATTTTGGATTTGATAAGACTAATGACTTGGATTTGAAATAAGAGACTTATTATAATATTAAAGAAGAATAAAATTATAAGAGACAAAAGCAAAGACACAAGGAAGGAAAAATTGTTAAATATATTTTAAAAGATGTTGGGAAATTATATTAAAATGTTCAAGTTAAAACACAAGGAGAATTTTCATTAGTTTATCCTATGTATGTTGTACAATATGTAGTTACTTAGTTTGTTCCATTAGAAGGAAAACAAGTTCAACAATCATAGGTTACTCTATCCATTCACAAGGACAAAGGAAAAGTAGTCGCTGTTGAAAAGTCTCAATATAAATAATATGCTAAAGTTATTAAAGTTATTAAGAAGTATAGAAAAGGAAAATTTAGAAGTGATGAAGATCTTGTTAAATATTTTGAGAAATAAATGGATGTTGAAGAAGAAAGTGCTGAAATGTATTTTAATTATATTTAAGATCAGTTTCATACTAATAAAGATCACTAAGTTTCAGAAAAATATAAATATTCATAGGAAGAAGAACATAATATTTCTCAAACTAAGTATTTTAAAAAACTTGAGTTCACTAAAGAAGTTCTAGTAGTACAAGTTTATAATGAAAAATATTGTGAATATAAAGAAGAATATGATGTTTCTATACCTCATCCTCCAACCATTCCATATGTATCTTCTGATTCAACTCACTCATCTCCCAATACAAGCTATCATAGAAATTAATTGAGAATAAATTATTTCCATGAGGTTATCAATAAGATTTAAGATTTTATACACTATTTCCTGAATATACAAGATAAATTTAAGTAAATACAAGGGATAATTTAATTTTTATAATTTTCAAATTCTTTGAAACTACCCACAGAAATAGTTCTTCCAAATGAATCTAATTTCAAATATTTTAGTGGAAAAATCTAAGGCAGACTCAAGAAGGGTGAAACAAGTTGTGAGATTGATAAAGCATAAAAAATTAGATATGAAATTCTATGATGAGAAGATTTTTGGAATGAGTAAATCTTATAAAATATTTATAAATATATAAAGATATACGGCTCAATAAGTCAATGAAAGTAAAATATCCATTGATAATATTAAGTATCATTACATGACCTAATATGAAGAAGTAACAGAACATAGAAATAATATTCTATGTCTAGAAAAATAATTTTCAAAGCTTAAGTTTTAAAATAAGAAGATTAAATGTTTTTAAGAAGAATTTATGAGGCTAAAGAAAGAAAATAGAAAAATATTTTTTTTATGGAGAGATGAAAATGATGAAAACCATTATTGTTGAACTAGAAAAGTGATATAAGGGTGTGAATAAGTTGAATGTTTTTGTAAAGAAACTTCAAAATAAATACTGATTTCTTTCTTATGAATTATTGAACAATTTTATAAAAAATTAAACTCATTTTAATGAATGGTTTGAATGAGTATTCCTCTATATATTTTTGAATATATGTTTCCAAATCCTTTGGATTAATATCTTTTTTAATACATCATTTGGATGAATGTTTTTTCAATTTATAAAATTGTTTTGTATAAATTTTTCTTTCCCTAACATTTTAGGAACACTTTATACCTCCTTATATATTTTTTTAAAATCATAAAGTGGAAAAATAAGTAGAAAAACCATTCTATAAACAAAAAATCTAAATAAAGTTTGTTCAAGAAAGGGGGAGATATTGATCACCGGGGAGAAATAGAAAAAAAAGTAAAAAGTAAAAATTTCTTAAATATATAAAATAGGTGGAGTAAGTATATTTCAATGTTTTTGAAGGTTATTTTTCTCTTTTATTTTTGTGTTTTTTTTCATTTAAAAAAGGGAAATATATTTGATTTGAAAGTATCAATTTAAACACTTTTTATCATTTATTTTGAAAATCATAACACACTTCCTTAAATACTTTATTTTACTAATTTCATATTTTCTAATAATTAAGAACGTTTTTATAGTATAGTTATTTTTATTAAACATAGAAAATATATTCCATTATATGTAACTTTCCTAACTAGTCTAATAAGGTATTTTTTTTACATCATTCTAAAGGGTACTTTTCTATATTAGACAAACTAGTACTTTGGTACATCAATTGTATGAGTAATTTTGTACATCGGTTAAACAAATACATTTGTATATTGGATAATTATGTATTCTTGTATATCATATGGATATAATTATATAAGATAAAGATTTAAAAATTATAAATGAAAAATTAAAACCAAGTCTCACTAGGAAAAGTTCTTCTGTGTTCACCAGACAAACATCCATCGAATGGAGGTAAATATGTTTTTCGAACAAAACTTTCTAAATTTTACGAATAAAAAATTCCATTATACCATATGAACCAAGTTATTTCAACCAAATATAATTCATATACACTTTAATGGTGTTTCTAAGGTGACCATTAAATGTAATTGTGTAGAATCTTTCAAGAGAAGAAGAGTTCATCTAAGCCACTACAACCACCTCCAAAGAATGTGGAATATGACCATTGGGTATTTACCTCTATATATAAGTATCTTTCAATAAAGAGGTATATTTTACATCACTAATGGTATAATAGTTTTTATGAATATTTTTTAACATCTGGTTACTTTGAGTGATTCATTCATTGTAATTCCTTAGATATTTTTACTTAAGGCATCTGTTTTGTGAGGATCTTTGTAAATGCCTTAAGTTTTTTCTTTTTTTAATTATTTTTTGATATGGTGTGATTGAAGGTTTCTAAGGATATTAAAACATAATTTTTTAAATCATTTTTATTGAGGGTTCCCATTGATAGGGGAAAAAAGATCTTTCAATCTTAGTATCAAGTGATTTTTTAAGGAATACAAATCTTTACAGTTTTGTGAAAACCATGGATACCCAAAGTCAGGGATTTTTACTTCCATAACACTGAATTTTAAAGTGTGGATATATTTTATAAAGGTTTTTAAGTTTTATTTAGAACATTATCAAGTTTCATTTTACATGTTTTTATAAGTTTCTATTTCTTTCGTGCATCTATTTAACCTACATAAGAAGGTTAAAAAAACTAGTATTTTTATTTTATAAACATCAATTTACCCCCATATTGTAGTATTTATATGAATTATTATGATCCTAGAATATATATACATGGTAAAAAATTAATAAAACATAAAATTAGTGTAAATGATACTATATAAATCTATAATTATTAAAATATAAACATGATGGAGAAAATAATTTCCAATAAAATGATGGATAATGATAGGGAATGTGATCATGATAAAGTTAATAACCAAAAAACCATGAATAAATAATGGATGAAAGAATACCATAAATTCATAAAAAACGAACCTTTTTTAGTAAAACAAATCCTTTCAAAATTATAAAATAAAATATAAAAAAACATTAAAAATAACTTCCATGTAACTTTGTATAACAATGAAGTTATAAAACACTTTTAGAATTATTTTCATTTCTAAATGAAAATAATTCACTTTTATTTTTAATTAATAATTCATTGAAAAATATTTTATTTGAATAAACATATAAACTTTTAGATAAATAGTGAATAATAGTCATGGATGAGAGAAGATCCATTCATGTATTATTTGTTAAAAAAAAATTCCTTTCACACTTTTATAAAGGAAGTCAAAAAAACACTTCCCAAAAAATCATTAGAAGCTTACTTATTAAAAATTTTCTAACAAAGTAAAAGTTTGTTTAAAATCACTTAATTGGATTTTAAATAAGAACATTATTGAAATGATATTAATAATAAGAATATAGAAGAAAAATATTCCTGACTAAAAAGAAGAGATAAAGTCAGCATCCCTTACATGTAACTTACTTGTTGATTCTTAATAAAAAAATAGAAGAAATGAAAAACAAACAAATAAATACCAAAAATAAATAGATGATAATAATATATTTAGGGTTTAATATATTAGTATAATATAATTTTCCCAATATAAATCTAAAAATAAACAATCCCCAAATTAAATGAGATTATAATAGAAATCCCTTACCTTGGGCGTCCACTTAGCGGCACATGTTTGATCCTCCTGTATAATGATTTTATAATTTTTACTCACTCAAACCAGAAACATATTCATAATTATCATACCATATTTTATTAACTTATAACATCTCATCACTTGTTAATTAATACTTCTTTAAAATATTTTATTTTTCATGTATGTTTCATTTTATAAGTCTTAGTTATTACATCATTTTCATGGTTTAATTATTTCAAGAATATTAATAATGATATAAATACCATATTAATTCATTATATAAAATTTTATAATTTTCCATAAAAGGTGGTGATAAAAAAATAAAATATACCGTTCATGGAGATGGTAGTTCGCATGTTTTCATGAACACTATTTTCATTTTCTAATGAAAAGAAGAAAAGGTCGTAAATAATATTTTATCATTTAAGAATAATATGAATATCATAATTATAATATATAGTCATAAATATATTATTATATCCATCCATGATAGTCGGTGATGGAAAATGAATCACATAACTACATGAAGATTTTAGTCCGTACATACGCACACACATCACTTTAATTTTCCATTGGTTGGAAGAGTAAAAAGGTAGATTTTATATTATAATTTTTTTAAAAGGTTGGGGCCGAAGCCTCATTTTATTATTAAAGAAAAGCAAAGACCTCTTTTAACTGGGTAGAGGGAGACCCATTACATAGCCCGAAGGCCCAGTGGGATTGTATCCCATTACATAGCCTGTAGGACCAAATTTTTGGCCCAATACACATTATGTGAATAGTAACCCGCCTGCTATAGTACCCGCACAGTACCGCCACCGCTACAGTGCCCTACCACCACTACAGTACCCATTGATCTACAGTACCCCCACTTCTACAGTACCGCTACATTACCCTTCACCCAATGGGTTTTGAACCCCCATTTTTCATATAGGATTACGGGGTGCTTACCACTAAGCCAAACCCCAACTACATAAACGTGTTGATGGGTAACGAGGTATTGGGATGACCTACCCACCTGCATGCCCCACATCCCCAGCGAGGCCCAAGGTGGCCAACCCATGGGCTTAGGCCAGTTCCCAATGGGGTAGAGGGGCCCACGAGAGGTTTGTAAGCATATAGTGCGCGTTGCCTTGCGAGGACTTGAACTCGGAACCTCGGGGTCAGGACGCCATCGCCTTTAACCAACTCACCCATACCCCAAGAGATTATATATTATAATTATATAAGATTAATTATATCATATATATCATACATAAAATTTATATCTATCATAATAACCCACCACTAAAGGTGGTGATGAAAAATAAAATGCATCGCTTTGTGGATGCGACCGTCCACACGTATGCAAGATCGATATTTTCATTTCCCATTTGATAGAAAAGAAGTGGGTAAAGGTTTTTACATGAGAATAATAACATTTAAATATATTTATTATATATAATTAATTATTTTAGGATGGATACAACATATTTTAAGTAGGTATAAGAAGAAATAAATTTGGAAAGAGTCGGTTAAGACGATTACCTATTCTTTGAGAGAATTCATTCTGATTACACCTTAAGCCTTCTTAGGAAGCTCTTAAGAGAAGACATGAAGATATAGGATGTGATAAATTAATAAAATAATTTATTTTTATATGTAATTTCTGATCTAATTGGTTTAAAGTTTGTGAATAAGAGTAGAGTGGAGGTTCCCTTTTATAAGTGAGGTGAGTGGAAATCTTGTAAATAGTTAAAATATTATTATATATTATAAGTATTACAAAAGTTAAGTGTATCCAAATTTTATAAATTTTGAATATTAGAGTTATAAAGTCAAAATATGATCAAATAGTAAATTTAGACATGTTTTTAGGTCATTTAAATCCTTATCTTTTTAGTTTAACCCTAATTTAACCCATTTTAACCTTTACCATAGTAAAGAATTCTTAACTTGATTACTATTCATTATAAAAAAAATGAAATTTACCTATTTAAAATATTTGTAAATAATGATTTCAAATTTTGAAACCATTTTATCAAATTAAATTCTAAAAATTTTCATAAATTAATTTAAAAATAAACCCATAAAACATGTTGAAAATATTTTTTTGAAAAATTTATTTTTCAAGAATAAGATGAATTTATTCCAATTATTTACTTAGTAATAAACATTATATGAATATAAATTTAATTAATTGAATATATAATCTACATATATCATTAAAATTATTCATAAATAAATATTATTTTAATTTAGAAATACATTGTTCACATAAAAATAGTTCTCTGAAAAAAACTCTTTTTTAATTTCAAATAATTTTATATTTATTCCTAACCAATTGATAATCAATGTATATTTATTATAAATATTATAATACATTATTATAAATAAAATTAAATTAGTTAAATTCTATATTGTAAATTATTCATTAAAATACATTTATAGGGGAAATTTTAAAAAATTCATTATAGGCATATTTTGACATAGTAAGTTTAAAAGAGATATTAATCACATACAATTAGAAATTTTATGCTATAAAATATTGAAATGTGAATTTTAATCTAGTTTATTTAAAATTCTATGTTTACTTACTATAATTGAATCTTTGGTTTTACATATTCTATGGGAACCCTCCCCACCATTTTATGCATATTATTACATTTAAATGATATAAAACCTTAAGAACTCCATCCCATTCAAGGGAATTAATAAACCAAGGAACCCTATAGAAATCATATTAGTTAAAATAAAAAAGTAAAAGTCAACTAAATTTATAACACAAACCATTATTAACAAATCAAATGAAACTTTTAGCACAAGCATTTTTTAAATTGTAATTATCATCATCCAATATAAAAAAACTAGGCCAGCTCCAGTAAAACACAATCCCAAAAAATGAAAACTCTCAAACTAAAAAATATTACCTAAAAAAATTATGTTATTGATAAAATGATATAGAATAATTCATAAGAAAACCTTCATAAAACAACTCCATTCCTAATAAAATAAAAATTATCTTTCTAAATAATGAAAAATCATTAAAATAAATGGTAAAACAAGATATCCATAATTATTTTACATAATTCTATCCAAAATAAGAAATATTTTTATTGGTAAAAAATTAATTTTTAATCAAATAATCATATAATAAATCATTTATTTGAAGATACATTAAAACCTAACAACCTAAGAGTAATCAAATGTAAATTCTATTTATACTAAGAACATCCCCCTTTTAAAATATGAACAAATCATTTAGAAATAAAAGAAAAAAATAAAAATAATGATGGTTTAACCATGAAGCAATTAAATTTTGAAATCCTTAGTGAAAAGAAAAATATCCATTTAAAACCATGAAACATAAAAATTTATTTCTGAATTACCCTGAAAACATGATAAATCTATTTATGAGAGTATCCTACTCGAGTGTGGTCCCAACCATTATTTAGACCTTTCCACATTCAAATGATAAAATATAACTAAAATAATTAGTCAAGTATATAGAGGTTTAATTACCAAAATCTAATTGAAAAGGAATTAATTTAAATTAGTCAATATCACTTTATAAAATCGTACTACAAAAGCAGTATTCTCATTGAAATACAAACCAATCTTAGCACCTAAAATATAAATAAAAAAATAAAAAAATGTAACTTCAAGGATTTAAAGCATATTCCTCTATGAAATTAAAAAAATTATTTGGAAATATAAGTGTAATAATTTTGAAACCAAGATGGTCAAAACCTTTAAAACATTTCCCAATACCATAACTTCATCCATTCCATCTATAAATCATGTAAATACATGTGTATACAAAATAAAAAATTTGTATTAAGGAGAGTGATCTCAACAAAATAAAATAACTCTCAAACAAGTGAATCCCTTAAAAAAATTCAAGTTTCCAAACACCATGCCATAATGAAACATAAATTTAATAAAGATTTCAATCAGACCTAATAAATTCTACAATAAATAAATAATATAGTTGTAACTTTAGAAATACCCAATAAAATTTATACCAAAATAAAAATAAATAGATTGCAATAAAAACTACATTATATAATCAAACAAGGCTTTATATGCCTATAAATAATTTCTATTATAAAACCTCATTAAAACCTTATACATACAATAAACATCACTAGTTCATGTCAAATACTAATCTATACTCCTAAAAAATATCCACTCCCATTTGAAAATCACATACTACCTCCAAGTTTTATTTGAAATGAAAATCATAGTTAAAATTTAACCAAACCACAATTAAAAAATCAAAGAAAACCCACAAATTACAATTTTAGAAAACCAATATGAATAGGTATAAAAGGTATAGTCCAAGAAAATTATTCAATACAAAATATATATTAATATACTATAATTAAATAAAACTAGTTAAATTTTAAAATAATTACTTATTTAAAGTGTCATAATGAGATTTACCAAAATATATCAACCCTGTTTAAAATAAAAAATAGATAAAGATACATTAAATTCAAAAATATGATTTATATAAAAAGAAATTATTCCAAAATAAACTTTCATGTACCTAGAATACTTATTCCTAACTGAATAATATTTCAAGGAACACATCCTTTGTTAATTGAAAACTCATAATCATACATTCCAATAACACATTCATGTGAATTAGACAGGTTTATTATAATTAAAACCCATGAACCCGTAGAAATAATCCATAACCCTTTTCTAATTAGGTTTCCACTAAAATAAACCATTTATAAAAATTTATTAAACCTATTCAGTGATGATTAAATTAATATAAGTCCCAATTTTCTCTATAATTATATATGAAAAACTAAACACATACCATGAAAACTACATTCACAATCATGCTTCCAAAAATGAAAAACCAAAGGAAAACCACTCAATTAATTATAGTTAACACCCAAAACCCTTTATAAAAATTTTTCACACCAATTTAAAACTATTTATTTTAAAAACACTACTATTTTACTAATTTTATTTCCAGATCTTATCATATATAAATCTTCCATTAAAATTATCCATTAAGAAATTTATTTCACTATAAAGTACTTAGAGAAATGAAAAAACTTATTCCCTTTTTGGTATATTTTCATACAACTATTTTGAAATATCTTATATATTCTCTAAGTATAAACATACAGAAAACTCTAGGATATCATTAATCCAACACTCAAAAATAGAGAACCTTTGTTTATCATCAAAACATTTAATCAAAAAACTCATTAAGCTTCATGATAAATTACTTCTTTGAAAAGTCACCCAATAATGACTTAAAATTTTTTCACCAGTTAAAACTAATGAAATTCATATGTAAAAGTCATTGATACATATGAAAGCATTGCAGGGAAATAATATAATATGTAATCAAATAACAACACTACTTTAGGGAAATCATATAAATCCATATAAATTTCAAATAAATTAAAAAAATAATATCTTATATTACATAAACATCATAAATATAAATTTAAATTAACCAATAAAATTAATTGAAAACATTAGAAAACATTTATAAAGAGAATAAAAAAACCACATCTTTCCTTGATGTCTGGATTGGGTACATGATATGCAGCCCACACAACTTTCCTATGAACTTGTTAGTTCCCCTTTTAAATTATTTTATAGATAGAAGTGAAACCATAATGAAAGGATGATTCAACTTAGAACTATAGTGAAAAAATCCTAATGTCCAATGGAAATACATGGTTCAACACTAAAATTATTATCCATAAACTTCTTCATACCTACCCCTTGAGCTCCAATGATCAGATATCACGTCTAAAAAACTCCCCAAATATCATAAACCAATAATTGGGCTTTAATACAATTTTATCATAAACCAACCCAGCCACCCTTGAACCAGGCACACAATTTATTTTTTGGAATGTCTTGAAGGTAATTATTGATCCCAATTAGTAGAAAAATAATGTTCAGCCATCAAAAAACACACATTTGGAATGATTTTCCCTATAAATCCACTAAATGAGTCTAAATGAAGAACCTAAAACAACCTTTACATATCATGGAAATTCATGTTATCAATGGAATAAACTAGAGAAAGGTCATACCAACATATTATATCAAACAATAAATCTCCAAACATTATAGAAACCATATGGAATAATATATATATCAACCCAAAATTAAAGTAACAAGATATACAAGTACAGTGGGATGGGATGTGAGGCCGATAAAGTGATTCAATATGCATCAGTGAATAAAAAATAAAAAATATCAACTAACCATATATGTGTGACATGGGGGTTTATTCCCCATCATGTCACCACCTCTAATTAAAGCTCTATTAAAAAGGATATTTGACCCCTATATGAAAAATATTTCTTTTACATATATATTCCACAATAAGGTCTACATACACCCATTGGGTGTATTTAGGGTGTGGGAAACACTAGCCTAGTAGGACCCCACTAATTATTTCATAATCATTCTTTATCAGATAAATCCAATCATGATATTTTAATATAAATATATAAACCTAGGATTTTAACATTTTATAAACAAGAGAAAACTAACATAATTTTAATATTTAAATTAAAATCAAATTCCATGCAGAAAACATTCTTGAACATGCACCTTGGGAGATCCCTAAGTCATATTAAGGTCATAGGCACCCTGGAACCCTCACACCCACTTGTGATCTAATGGTTTATCCAATTGCATGAGTGAGCAGCTAAGGAGAACATGCCTTGTCAAAATAGTATAGATTATCCCATCTATGACACCACATCCAACCAACTACTATGGTGTGAATGACTTGTCCTATCAGTGCAGTGACACACTTCCATGACACCACAACCTCTTATCCAAGTTTAATGTGTTTTGTTATTGTGGTGTTAGCCAAAGGGATACATAGTTCTAGTCTCCCCCTTGGATACCTAGGTTACCATGTACTAATAACCTTTTTTAAAGTGTCACATTTCATCATCAAACTAATTTTTCAATTCAAAGGGGTATTTTCATGAGAATATAAAAAAGAAACCCACATTTCTGTCAACAAACCACGATTCTTCAAAACCAATTTTATCCAATTTCAATATAAAACATTAATGAAGTTAGGCCCTCAATATCAACATGGATGGTTACAATATCTAGGGAATCATTCATAGAGGTGGACTCATTTGAGACTATAAGGGATATATGATCTTAGATTTCTTAACCTAATATAAAAAGGGTATTTATATAATCACTAAATATCATGCCTCATTTACTCTCTTAAATCTATTCTCCTTCAAAAATATTTTTTTATTTATGACCAAAGTGTACTTCATAATTAGTTTTCAGTATATATCATGGATCCACCCTTAACACTAAATCAAAGTCTATATTATTAGAGACTATATAAATATAGTCCATAAAGTGTTGAGTTTATTCATACCCAGTGTGTTGGAAATTTTATAGTGGATTTCTTAGATTTTAAAGGATTATAAGAGGAGGCATTTATTATCTATTCAAGTGATATCTCTCTTCCTAGAGATTTAAATGATTTTATTTGTGGTGATCTTATCAATATTCACCACTTCAAACACCCTTATTTCTATAACTGTTTTCCTCATCCCCAATTTCCATTTTCTTAATAAAATGATTCAAATTTTCAGTTATTCAAACATTAACCAAGAATTTATATCACATATAAAAACCTTTAAGTAATGGAATCATACTTGAAAAAAATTATAAAATCTCTTTAAAAATAATAAATCACTCAAGATTTATATTAAAAGGTTAGTTTATGAAAGAAAATACCTTAATCAATGAAATTTCTTGTGACTAGATGGAATAAACTATAAAAGGTTAGAAAAAATATTAATAATTCATGAAAAGACCTTAGAAATCAAAACCCCTCTTATAAAATTCATCCAAGATAAAACCTAGTCCATTATATCCTTGAGGTAGAGAGAAATATAAGTAAAAGGGAGAAAAAAACCATGGGGAATGAATAAGATCACTTACCTAGGTTATTCCTTGTAAACTTGGTAAAATCCTACTAAAATCACACCAAGAGGGAAGGAGGAAGGTACTTTATTTTTATGGTATATACTAAGATCAAATGGGGGAATAAAAAATGGTTAGAGTGATTATTTTGAGTAGAGGAATAATTTTTTTTAAATTTTAAAAAACTTGGATGAGACTTATGGTTTTATTAACCATACTAAAACCTAATGGGTGGAAATAAAATCACATAGGTAGTCACAAAATTTGGGGCCATCATTTGAAAAAATGTGCGCCAACCATGCCAATCATTTATGCTAAAAATTTCAGTATTTTTTTTATGATTTTACACATGGTTAGTACTAATCCTATTCCAATACTGAGTCACTGTTTTCTTGATTTTTTTGAAGGAAAATTACTGAAAATGAAGAAGATAAAATAATATGAAATAATTGAAGAAACTGAACTTGAAAATGAAAATTTAGGCGTGAAATAACTTTCCATATTTTATAGGAAACATTTTATGCCAATGAAATATATATCATTCCAAGTTAATTCCAATAAACCATTTCCCATTTTTCATTTTCCCATTGTTTCTTGTTTGAGTATTTTCAATAAAACCTCTAGGTCCTTCTAAATTAAAAAATCCTCAATCTATATTCTCTTGAAACTGTAGTTCATCCCATAATACTGGTCTATTAGTACATTAAATTATTATAATGATGTTCCTTCTAAAAAATTTAACTCACACTAAAATGAAAAAAATAGAGATAAAATTTTTACCTAAAAATTATTATATTATGTGTGGAGAGCCTTGCTAAACCACCAACTTTGATACCACTTATTAGGATCCATAAAACCAATGATCACTAGAAGTAAACTATTAGAACCTTAAAATATATAACACGTCTCCTAAAATCCCTCAATTTAAAGGAAACCAAAAAAATTGACATACCAGAACTACACAGACAAAAAATACTCTAATCACCAAATTATATCAAAACCTTCAAACACTCAAGGAAAAAACAAATCTTTGAAAACACACAAAAGTAGAAATAAAAGGAAATAACTAATGAAGACATGAGATTTACATGGTTTAAAATCTATCCTATATCCATGGGATATGATTGATGTTTCCTTTTATTTCATGTAAGAATAAAATATTACAATATAATATCAACTGAAATTTCAGATTTTGACTACAATCATTTAATTTTATATGAAATTAATGGAAACATTAGTTCTAACCATGGATAAAAGAATAATTTTGAACCATTTTAATCTCTTGTTATTGTTCATTGTTTTCTTTTGTTTATGATTTTGTGCTTGTTTATAAGAGTTTTTTTCTTTATTGTACACGGGTGTTTATTTGGTGTGATTACTAGGGTTTATTTTATCTTCTCAGATATGTTACATCAGTTTTGTTGGGTTTTTTATGATTAAAGGAGTTCCAGATAATTTTTCCAAATTTTAAGTTCCCAATGGTTTTCTTCTAGTGATCAGTGGTTTCATGGATCCCAAAAATTATGATCCAATTTTTGGATCCTATGTTATTTATATGGTTCAAGATTATTTTTTATTACTAGTTTTTACACCATACTAGTCTTTATAGATCACAAGTTTATTTAATGTGTGTCCCCAGAAAATACCATGTAATGATTAGAGTATAACTAGGTTTTGGATCTTATTATTGTTTCTAGAATAAAAATGTTATTTATTTTTGAGATGATGTATTATGTAGATAATATATCAAGACACTATAACTATATATTTATAGTTTTTCATTACATATATTTATGTTAAAAATTATAATAACATGTGTTTTAGATTTAGGTCACTATAGTTGGTATCAGATAATGGTGTCGTTATTTTTGGGAATTAATTTAGAGGAACCAATAAGAAATGTTCCCTAAATGACCAAGATTGAAACATATAATTTAATAAGTTAGGATATACAATGGTTTTATTATTTATTTTTTATATGTTCATTATTTTAATTTTATATACTTATAATTTATGTATTCTCATCCCTAACATTCCATTTTTTATTAAATGGATGAAAATAGGAGAAACCATTTCAACAACTATTGCAATGAGAAATAATGATTATACTAAAAAGATACCTAATATGATGAGGGTAGGAGTTGAGAACTTCATGGTAATATTTTCTCAATAAACTCATGTTATGAAGAATTACTTGAGTCATATAGAGATACCTAATTCTATAAGGGAGAACAAGTTATAGTTGGGACATTTATGTGATAAATACCTACCTATTTTAGAGGATATTTTGATCCCATTATCATAGGGAAATGGTTAGTTCTATTTAAAATATATTTTTACTCCTTTAATACTCTAAGAAATTTAATGCTATATTTATTATATATCACCTAGATAGAGAAGAAGATTAGTTATGGACATTAATCGATAATGAAAATCCCAAAGAAGTCATTGAATCAATAGAATGGGAATAATTCAATAAATAATTCACCAGCAAATATTTTCCATTCACCATCCATATAAAAAATAAAGAGGATTTTATTAGGTTGATAAAATATGAGAATGAATTAATTGTGTCTAATGGGAAAAAATTTATAAGGATTTCAGGTAATGAACTAGAACTTCTCAAACTATTACATTTCTTTATATGACCATTTCATGTGTTGAAAGAATGTTTGAGGGTGAAAAGTGGAGTTATATCTAAAATTATAGTTAGATGGGTGTGTTTCAGCATGGTGTTAAATTTAATACCCTTAAAAATTGGTTGGATGAGGATATTTTTAATAATTCTTATATGTGACACCCTTAAGGGTTAGGTCACGATGTAGATTATGCGTTGTAGTGGAGGGGAGGATCCATGAGATTTCATTGTCTCTCCTTATTAGAGAGGATGTCTGTTTATGACATTAAGGGTTTCTATTGTTGTGTAAAGGTTACTATATCATTCTTATATTGGAATTTTTTTATTAAATCTGAATAAATTCTTTTGAGTTCACCTTACATGTGGTTGGGGTGCCATGATTGTTTAGATTATGGCATGATTCGTCTAAGGTCTTTCTGGTTATTATTATATGTTTAATAATATGATAGGAATCAACATTATGTATTGTGAATACATTTTAGATTAATATTATAGGATTTATGTTTCATCGTAGTCATGGGAATTTCACTATGAATTCACGGGTGGTTGATTTCCATCATTCTTCTTATAAAAGGTTAATTGTACTATGGTTCATTCCACTACACCATGGTTTGGTTTGGGTTTATTAGTTTCAAAGTTAGAAGTGTAACATCCCAGGTAAATAAAGAATAAGACATTTTCATATTTATTAATACTTGTTAATTAAATATTAATTTTAATTTAAAGGAGATTCTATGTTTGATAGCGTACCCGATACGTAACAATGAGTTTCTTTGAAATATTACGCTGCACACTAATAATATAATATTATTATTTTAAATGGTAGTTAACTATTTGCAGTTATATTAGTGGGAATGAACAAAACTAACTAGAATATGATTATACATGTTTGTTAAATGTATTTACATTTATCTAATAAAAGTTAGAGGTTTAAAATGTGAATGAATCTAATTTTAAGCATAATTTACATTAAAAGGTCGATTTACTGCCTTTTAATGGCGAAACCTATTTAAATATAGTTTTGGTCATTTATATATGTTATATTTGACAAAATAAAATTCTTCTTTAGAATGGGGACATCAAAATTTACATTGTGTAAATTTTTGGAATTTTTCTGATAAAGTTCATTTTTTAAAGAATAGTGAAAAATATTGTATTTTAATTCAAAAGTGCCTTTTAATATAATTTATTTATATGGTTATATTAAATTTTTAATTGATTTTAAAGTTTAATTATAATATATTTTTACCAATTAATCCAATTTTGGTCATTGTAATTAATTTTACACTGAAATTGGACATAAACAACTATCAATCTTTTGATAGTTATTGTTTCTTAAAAATACACTATTTGTTTTGACAACGGGAATTATTTTTAAATTAATTAATGAAACTTATATATTTTCAATTTGGTAAAATAGATATCATTTTTGAATTCAGAATATAAAATATATCTTAGGCTGAATTTTTGGTATTTTTATGAAAAACTTCAATTTTTGATGAATAGTGAAACCACTTAGTAGTAGTTAAAAAACTAAATTTTTCATTTAAATGAAATTTTACCACTTCTGTGAATTGAATTTCGAAACTAAAATATACATGGTTGTTATTAGTAAGTAAAATTTGGTTCAATAAGATGAAAATAATTTTTGGTGAATAGTAACCTTTGACTTTTATTTACCGCGGTTAAAGGTAAATATGGTGATTTAAAGTAAAAAAATATAATAATAATAATAACTTACCTTAACAATTGTCCTAACCTTATTGTTTGAGTCATTTATGACCATGAACATCTTTGGGTCGATTTTGGGACCCCATAAATCCACTTATGAGTGATAATGACACTTTAGATTAATTAACTTTAAGTAATAACAAAAAATGACATAAACAAATATGTTTTCATAAATTAATTTTTACATAGCGTTATATAAGATATATTTTAGACTATAAATATTAATTTAAAAGATAAAAATATTTCATACATCATGGTATTTTTTTTAATATTTTTTAGACATCAAATAAATTAAATTATTTATGACACAATAATGATGCAGCATTTACCTCATTAATAAATGATTTAAATAAATAAGATTATAAATATTAAAATAACATCCAAAACCTGTCCAATTATTATTTTATGATTTTATTTAGACCATGAGTCATATCATATTCTAATTTAATTAGTTTTGGACCTTTAGAAACCGAATATCATTATATAATAAAATAATATTTTCACACTTTCCTAAAGAGCCCCTCCTCCCCCTTATAAAAATCCCTAACTTATAACTCATTACTCACACCTCTAAAGCATTTTGGCTCATCCAAAATCTGACCAATTAAGCTCCCTAAATCTATATCACTCTCATAGAAGCCTTACCTTAGACATAAGGAACTTCAAGAAACCCCTTTGGTTCATACCAAAGGGAGTTACCCAAATTAAAGGTAACAATTTCTCTTAACTTCTTTTATTTTATTTTACTTATCCAACCCATAAAATATTTTTATTCCTTTATTTTATAACCAAACTAGTATCCTAAATATACTAGGATGTTGTTATGATAATTATTCGAACTACAATTACACACACCTCAATCTAATGGGTGAAGAACATACTGTTTCTGTGGATGACAAACTAACGCCTCATGAGACGATGATTGTTCGATTATCTCCTAATGCCTATCATGGTGGCTATTAATATGAATATATATATATATGATATATATTATGTTTATGTTTTCTTTATGCTTATGTATTTTTAATTTATAGCATACCTTTATGGTTTCCATTATGATTAAACGCGATAATTTCATTTGAGGAAGTGCGGACTACCGCCCCCTCAAAGTGATATGACTCGTTCATACCATACGCCGGAAATATAAATGATGGAGTTATTGAAATTATAAATGATATTATACTATAATTATAATATAAATATGTATCATTAAGTTTTCATTCAATTAAAATACAAAATAGAAATGAAAGTAGCGTTTATGCGTACGTACAACTTACCGTCTCTGTGAATGGTGCATTTCATTTCTTATCTCCAAATGTTATGTACTATTATAAATACATATATATAATTGATATATATTATATATATGATATCTAAATCATGAATATAATTTTGGAGATAATGGAATCTTGACCACATGGACAACTTGTAATTATAAAGTGTTCATTTTTTACTCAAGTACCAAATATCGACAAAACGACGATTATTAACTTAAATGATTACATATTGTTTATAACATGTTAATAAGTGATATAAAAGGAATAATAAACTTTAAAAAGGGATATTAATCAAGTATAAATTAACTTAAGTTTATTATTTAATAATAACAAGGAATAAACAAGTCAAGTCGGACACGAGGTAAGAGATTTCTTATCTCACTTTCAATTCCGTGAGATTTCCATTGTTTGCGACTTATTTATTGCATGTGGTGTATTGTGTACTTACATTTGATAAATATTATCATTATTATATTTATATTAATGTTATTATATGATTCATTTGGTGGTTATTCAATTTTCATCATACGACTCGATTGATTACAACGAAATAAGGGTTTTTCATCTCACTTTTTATTCCCGTGAGATTCATGCTATATTGGACACTATTTCCTCTTGTGTGGCATCTTTACTATACATGATTTTATTAATTGGGTAATATAATATAATTTTTAGGTATCTAAATATTCATCGAATTATCCTTCTTTCATGTGGTGTATCTTTCGTATGTTACCCAATCTGTAAGGGAACCTTTCACCCTCCTCTTTTTAAAAGACTTATTTTTGTTATGTCTTTTAATTTACATATTATTATGTTGGGATATATTCTTAGATATCCATATTTATGTAAATTTTATGTCCAAGTGATGAGATACCTTTTTTATCTCATCAAATCATTTTCTTAATTTTAATGTAACGCCGTTAGGCTGTCGAATTTTTGCAAGGGAACTTCTTAACCCAATTTCAATTCTTTGGTTTAAACTTGTAATTATTGAATATGTCATCCTATGAATATGTGTGAATGACCTCAGATTGTTTTATACTTAATATCACCTTATATTGGGTGTATTTATATTTGTCACACATAATTATGTAATTGATTTATCCTTAATTTAAGGATACCTTCTTTATAAGGGATTTCATCTCAATTTACATTTTCATTGGGACTTCATTGTTGTTATGCACCAATTCACTCTTATATGGTGTATATACTGTCCTTTTCCATATTATATCATGAATCTATTTATTCTCATGATACTATAAAATTCTTATTAAATGTTATTCCTCAATTATTTGTATTCAAGAGTCTCTCATTTTGTTAAATACTCATTAACTAAAATATCATTTTAAATGTTTTAAATATTTATTATTATAAATATTTATCTTTAATTTCCAGGTTTTAAAAAAGGTTTTGATTATTTATTTATATGGACATTAATGTTTTAAAATTATTAAAATATTCAAAGTGTCATGGGACACTTTGATTCAAAAATCACTTTATTAAATATTTTAAATGGTTTTGAAAATGGTTTGATAAAGCCTTGATTATGCCAATATCTTAAAATGATATATTGTGATTACAATGTGGAAATGTTATCTATACTTTATTCTTGGTTTATGTGTTATTAATATGTTATAGTTATTGAACATTGTTTACATATATGGGTGGTTCCATGATAAACCTAGGGCGGGTGAGCCCGAGATAGCTCTCCAATGCATTGAGTAACGAGACAGAGGTAAACGTGAATGTTTCTCCTAAGAGATTTAGAGAATATACTATGATGGGTATTACAAAGTAACTCCCTATGTAGCTATGATAGCTACAATATAAGTATGTTATGGATTCCATAAGTTAACTTTATGATTTATGATTTCTATGTGTTATTCATAAATCATATGATTTCATGAGGTAAGTAAAAGAGTTCATGTTTTGTATGTATTTATAAACTAATTTTTTCTTTATTTGTTTTATAACACTTACTGAGCTTTTTATGCTCATCCCAAGTATTGAAATGTTTTCACAGGACTTAAAAATGAATAGTGTCAAGGATGAGATCAAGGAAAAGTCATGCTATATAAAACATGGAACTAGACATGAATCTTTTTTTCAAGAGTTTTTATTTTATAAAAAATGGATACTGAGTATAATTGTCTACATGTGATATTCATGTTGTTATGTAAATGTTATTACCTAATTCTCTAAAAATCTAAACCTGGAAATATCCTCAATGTGAATTATTCATTTAATTCAAGATTATTCAATGTTTAAGGTCAGGTCCTTATAGTTGGTATCAAAGGTCGGTTTAGACAACTTTAGGAGTTAGAATATAGTTAAATTAATATCCATAAATTATTTTTTAGATTCAGTTATGATTGAAATGATATATCATTTACAGATTACCATGTTGCTTCGGCTAAGATATTTCTATGTTCAGAATGGTTTTCCACAGAGGAAATAGGGCAGCTATGTTGGGACGACATCAGGAGGAAGAAAACCTTCCAAAGAAGAAACCCGAGATGGTAGGATCAGTACTAAATAGTTTGCTGTAGTGATGGCACAGTTGACTCAGGTTATAAATGGTAGTGGTATCAATGCACGAGATCAGCCAAATCAACCACAAAGGAACATGTCAGTAGTGGAGCATTTCATGAGGCAATATCTCCCATCATTTAGAGGATCATCTAACCCTATGCTAGTAGAAGGGTGGATTAAAGCACTGGAAAAGATTTTCGATGTCATGGGTTATTTAGAACACCAAAAGGTTAGTCTCACTGTTTACCATTTTAAAGGTGAAGCTGATCAGTGGTGGTCGATGGTGAAAAATACCAGGGATAGTGAGGATATTGATGCTCTTTATTAGTATGAATTAAAAGGTATGTTTCTTGAGAAATATTTTCCTAAGGTGGCTCATCTTAGAATGGAAAAACAATTCCTGAAATTGAGGCAGGAATATGACTCAGTGACTGTTTATGAAGAAAAATTCACTCGAATCGCAAGGTATGATCCAAATTTCATATGAGATACTGATAGTAAAATCAACCATTTTTACATAGGATTAAATCCAAAGTATTGAATGGATTTAACATCTCATTAGTTCAAAAGTTATGAAAAACTTGTTCGTTGTGAGGAGAAGGTGGAAATGGAGTTTTCCAATGATCAAGTGTTCTTTGAAAAACAACAGAATAAAAGGTCGAGGAGGCAGGTGAAAGTGAATAACTCTTCAAAGAAGTATTATGGTAAGAAACTTAAGTTTACATTTTGTGAAAATTGTGGTAAAAAGCATGCTGGGGAATGTCTTTTGAATTCTGGTAGGTGATATCTATGTGTTAAAATGGGACATAAGTCTAGAAATTGCACTGAAAAAGATCAAGTTAATGTTAAGACAAAATATGATTTACAGTCAGTAAAATGTTTTAAGTGCAATAAAATGGGTCATTATGCAAATGAGTGTCCAATGAAGAACTCAACTGAGGGAAAGCAGTCAGACTACAAGAAGAAAGGGGTGGTGAAATCCTTTGCAACTACTTCAGTAGATGCTGGGCCATCAAATGAAGTAGTATTATCTCTAGGGAGCTCAGTATTTTTCAAAGATTGATTTGAGGATGGGGTAACATCAGTTGAAAGTAAAGGAAGCAGAAATTACGAAGACTGAGTTTTGTACTAGATATGGCCATTATGAATTTGTATTTATGCCTTTTGGTTTAACCAATTCACCTGCTGTATTCATGGATCTTATGAATAAAATTTTTCGTGAGTTCTTGGATATGTTTTTGGTTGTGTTAATTGATGATATTTTGGTTTTTTCTAGAAGTAATGAGGAACATGAAAGTCATTTAAGGGTTGTCTTGCAAACCTTAAAAGAAAAGAAACTGTTTGGGAAATTCAGCAAGTGTGAGTTTTGGTTACAGAAAATTTCTTTCCATGGTCACATTGTTTCAAAAAATGGCATAAAAGTTGATACAGCTAAAACAAAAGTTGTTGAAGAATGGCCAAGACCCAAAAATATAACCGAGATCTGTAGTTTTCTTAGTTTGGAAGGTTATTACTGGAGGTTTGTTGAAAAGTTTTCACTGTTATCTAGTCCAATGACTAAGTTAACTCAGAAAGGTGTTAAGTTCATCTGGACAAAAGAATGTGATGATTGTTTTCAGAAATTGAAAAGAAGATTGGTGAATGCTCTAGTTTTGTAAATTCCTTCCAGAAATGGTGAGTTTTTTATTTAGAGTGATTCTTCATTGAAAACACTTGGCTATGTCCTTATGCAGAATGATCAGGTAATTTCTTACGCTTCACATCAGTTGAAACCTCATGAGTTAAATTACCCTACACATGATTTGGAATTAGCTGTTGTTGTTTTTTCTTTAAAAATTTGGAGGCATCATTTGTATGGAGTAAAATGTGAAATATATACTGACCACAAAAGTTTGAAGTATATACTCACTCAAAAATAATTGAACATGAGACATAGGAGATGGTTGGAATTAATCAAGGATTATGACTTCACGATTCTTTACCATCCAGGAAAGGAAAATAAATTGGCTGATGCTTTGAGTCAAAAAAGTAAGGCTTCATTAACCATGATACGTTTGGAATGAGATAATTTGGTTTTTGATTTGATGAACATTGGAATAGAGGTTGTTGGTGCAGGAAATTATTCTGTTTTGTTTCAGGTGTCAGTGAAATCATCTCAATCAGACAGAATAAAGCAAGCATAGAAAGAAGACAGTGAGTTGCAGAAAAAGGTAGAGTTAGTTCAGAAGGGTAAGTTGCATGATTTTAACATTGACAATGATTGTGTTTTGAGGTTTGGGAAAAGATTATGCATGCCTTGTGATTTGCAGTTGAAGAATGAGTTGTTATGTGAAGCTCATAGTTCTCCTTTTTTAGTTCATCCTGGCAGTACTAAGATGTATATAGATCTTCATGAGTATTACTGGTGGGATGGAATGAAAAGAGATATTACTGATTTTACTGTGAAGCGTTTGACTTGTCAGTAGGTTAAAGTAGACCAACAGTTACCGAAAGGGATGCTTCAGTCTTTACCAGTTCCAGAGTAGAAATGAGAAAATATATCCATGGACTTCATTGTGGGATTACCAAAGACATCTCGAGGTAATAATGCAATCTGGGTTATTGTAGATCGGTTGACTAAATCTACTCATTTTCTTCCTATTCGAGATACTTTGTCTCTAGATAAAATTTATAGGTTGTATGTTAAAGAGAAAGTTAGATTACATGGTGTTCCTCTCTCCATTGTATCTGATCGTGATCCCAGGTTTACTTCTAACTTTTGGAAAGGCCTTCAGAAGTCGTTGGGTACTGAATTAAATTTTAGTACAACTTTTCATCTGCAATCAGATGGGAAGTCAGAACGAAAAATTCAGACCTTGGAGGATATGCTACGTGCTTGTTCACTGGATTACCAGGGAAGTTGGGACCAACATATTTCTTTGGTTGAATTTTCTTATAATAACAGTTTTCATTCTAGTATACAGATGACTCCATTTGAGGCATTATATGGAAAGCGTTGTCGAACTCCAGCATTTTGGGATGAAGTTGGTGAAAGGAAGCTGATGGGACCAGAATTGGTAGAAGAGATGACAAAAAATGATCAGTTGATTCAGAAGAACATGAGAACAGCTCAGAGTAGGTAGAAAATTTATGCAGATAACTGGAGGAAGGATCTATCTTTTGAGGTAGGTGATCATGTCTTTCTCAATGTTTATCCATGGGAAAGTGTGATGTGTTTTGGTAAGAAGGGAAAGTTGAGTCCGAGGTTCATTGGACCTTATGAAATCCTAGAGAAAGTTGGATCAGTTGAATACATGGTGGATTTACCTCCATCTTTGTCCTAGGTACACAATTGTTTTCTTGTTTCAATATTGAGAAAGTATATACTAGATCCATCTCATGTTTTAAGCCCAGAGGTAGTATCTCTTTTGAAGAATAACCAGTCCAGATTCTTGATCATAGAGAGAAGGTGTTGCAAAATAAGGAAATTCACTAGGTAAAGGTTTTGTGGAAAAACCATATGATTGAAGAGGCAACATGGGAATCTGAAAATACTATGAGGGATAAATACCCCACTTATTTGATAAGTTAATAAAAATTGGCAGGACGCAATTTTTAAAAGGGCGGAAGGATGTAACATCCCAGGTAAATAAATAATAATAAATTTTTATATTTATTAATATTTGTGAATTAAATATTAATTTTACTTTAAAGAGGTTGCTATGTTTGATTGCGTACCCGATACGCAACAACGAGTTTTTTTGAAATCTTACGCTGCACACTAATAATATAGTATTATTATTATAAATGGTAGTTAACTCCTAGTCATTGTATTGTAAGGAAGGAAAAAAACTAACTACAATATGATTATACATGTTTGTTAAATGTATTTACATTTATACAATAAAAGTTAGAGGCTTAAAATGTGAATGAATCTAATTTTAAGCATAATTTACATTAAAATGTCGATTTACCGCCTTTTAATGGCGAACCCTCTTTAAATATGGTTTTGGTCATTTCTATATGTTCTATTTGACAAAATAAAATTATTCTTTAGAACGGGGACATCAAAATTTACTCTGTGTAGATTTTTGGAATTTTTCGGATAAAGTTCATTTTTTAATGAATAGTGAAAAATATTGTATTCTAATTCAAAAGTGCCTTTTAATCAAATTTATTTATATGGTTATATTATCTTTTTAATTGGGTTTAAAGTGTAATTAGAATATATTTTTACCAATTAATTCAATGTTGGTCATTGGAATGAATTTTACTTTGAAATTGGACATAAACAAGTATCAATCTTTTGATAGTTATTGTTTCTTAAAAACACGCTATTTGTTTTAAAAATGAGAATTATTTTTAAATTAATTTATTCAACTTCTATATTTTGAATTTGGTAAAATAGACATAATTTTTGAATTCAGAATATCATATATAGCTTAGGCTGATTTTTTTGTATTTTTCTAAAAAACTTCAATTTTTGATGAATAGTGAAACCACTTAGTAGTAGTTAAAAAACCGACTTTTTCATTTAAATGAAATTTTACCACTTTTGTGAATTTAATTTCAAAAATATGATATACATGGTTGTTATTAGTAAGTAAAATTTGGTTCAATAAGATGAAAATAATTTTTGGTGAATAATAACCTTTGACTTTTATTTACCAAGGTTAAAGGTAAATAAGGTAATTTAAAGTAAAAAAATATTATAATAATAAAAAATTACCTTAATACTTGTACTAACCTTATTGGTTGAGTCATTTACGAACATGCGAATATTTGTGTCTATTTTGGGACCCCATGAAGCAACTTATGAGTGATAATGACACTTTAGATTAATTAACTTAAAGTAATAACAAAAATGACATAAACAAATATCTTTTCATAAATTAATTTTTACATAGGGTTATATAAGTTATCTTTTCGACTATAAATATTCATTGGAAAGATAAAACAATTTCCTACATCATGGTAGTTTTTTAATATTTTGTAGACGTCAAATAAATTAAATTATTTATGACATAATATTGATGCAGTATTTACCTAATTAATAAATGATTTAAATAAATAAACTTATAAATATTAAAATAACATCCAAAACCTGTCCAATTCTTATTATATGATATTATTTCGACCATGATTCATCTTATCTTCGACTTTAATTAGTTTTTTACCTTTAAAAACCGAATATCATTATATAATAAAATAATATTTTCACAATTTCCTAAAGAGCCCCTCCTCTCCCTTATAAAAACCCCTCACTTATTACTCATTCATCACACCTCTCAAGACTTTTGGCTCATCCAAGCTCTGACAAATTAATCTACCTACATCACTCTTCTCCTAGAATCCTTACCTTAGGTAGAAGGCACTTCAAGAAACCCTTTTGGTTCATACCAAAGGGAGTTACCCAAATTAAAGGTAGCGGTTTCTCTTAACTTCTTTTCTTTTATTTTACTTTTCCAACCCCTAAAATCTTTTTATTACTTTATTTTATAAAAAAACTAGTATACTCAATATACTAGGATTTTTTTATTATAAGTATTCGAACTACACTTACACACACCTCCATCTAATGGGTGAAGAACATACTGTTTCTATGGATGACAAACTAACGCCTCACGAGACGATGATTGTTCAATTATCTTCTACCGCCTATCATAGTGGCCATTAAGATGAAAATTTATCTATATATGATATATATTATTTTTATGTTTTATTTATTCTTTTGTATTTTTAATTTATATCATACCTTTATGGTTTCCATTATGAGTAAATGCGATAATTTCATTTGAGGAAGTGCAGACTACCACCCCCTCAAAGTGATATGACTCGTTCATACCATACGTGGGACATATAAAGGATGGATTTATTGAAATTATAAATTATATTATACTGGAATTATAAAATAACTATGTATCATTAATTTTTCATTCAATTAAAATACAAAATAGATATTAAAGTAGCGTTCATGCGTACATACGACTTACCATCTCTATGAACGATGCATTTCATTTATTATCTCCAAATGTTATGTACTGTTATAAATACATATATATATATATATATACTGGATATATATGATATATATGATATCTAAATCATGAATATCATTCTGGAGACAATGGACTCTTGACCACATGGACAACTTGTAATTATAAGGTGTTCATTTTTTACTCAAGTACCAAATATCGACAAAATGACCATCATTAACTTAAATGATTACATATTGTTTAGAACATGTTAATAAGTGATATAAATGGAATAATAAACTTGAAAAAGGGTTATTAATCAATTATAAATTAACTTATGTTTATTATTCAGTAATAACAAAGAACAAACAAGTCATGTCAGACACGAGGTAAGAGATTTCTTATCTCACTTTCAATTCCTTGAGATTTCCATTGTTCGCCACTTATTTATTGCATGGGGTGGATTTTTTACTGCCATTTGATAAATATTATCATGATTATATTTATATTCATGGTATTCTGTGTTTAGTTTGGTGGTTATTAACTTTTGGTCATACGACTCGATTGATTACAACGAAGGAAGGGTTTTTCATCTCACTTTTTATTCCCGTGAGATTCATGATATATTGGCCACTATTTCCTTTTGTGTGGAATATTTACTGTCCATGATTGTATTCATTATGTAATATACTGTAATTTTTGGGTATTTAAATCTTCATTGAATTATCCTTCTTTCATGTGGTGTATCTTTCGTATGTTACCCAATCTGTAAGGGAACCTTTCACCCTCCTCTTTTTAAAAGACTTATTTTTGTTATGCCTTTTAATTTACATCTTATTATGTTGGGATATGTTCTTATATATCCTTATTTATGTAAATTTTATGTCCAAGTGATGAGATACCATTTTTATCTCATCAAATCATTTTCTGAATTTTAATGTGACGTCGTTAGACTGTCGAATTTTTGAAAGGGAACTTCTTAACCAAATTTCAATTCTTTGGGTTAAACTTGTACTTCTTGAATTTGTCATCCTATGAATATGTATGAATGAACTCTGATTGTTTTACACTTAATATCAACATATATTGGGTGTATTTATATTTTTCACACATAATTATGTCATTTATTTATCCTTAATTTAAGGATACCTTCTTTATAAGGGATTTCATCTCAATTTACATTTCCATTGGGACTTCATTGTTGTTATGCACCAATTAAATTTTATATAGTGTATATACTATCCTTTTCCATATTATATTGTGAATCTCTTTATTCTCATGATATTATAAAGTTCTGATTAAACGTTATTCCTCAATTATTTTTATTCAAGAGTCTCTCATTTTGTTAAAAACTCTTTAACTAAAATATCATTTAAATGTTTTAAAGATTTATTATTATAAATATTTATCTTTAATGTACATGTTTTAAAAATGGTTTTGATTATTTATTTATATGGATATTAATGTTTTAAAATTATTAAAATATTCAAAGTGGTATGGGACACTTTGATTCAAAAATCTTTTTATTAAATATTTTAAATGGTTTTGAAAATGGTTTGATAAAGCCTTGATAATGCCAATATATTGAAATGATATATTGTGATTTTAATGTGGAAATGTTATATTTACTTTATGATCGGTTTATGTGTTATGATTATGTTATAGTTATTGAACATTGTTTATGTATGTGGGTGGTTCCGTGATAAACCTGGGGCATGTGAGCCCGAGATAGCTCTCTAATGCATTGGGTAACATGATGGAGGTAAATGTGAATGTTTCTCCTAAGAGATTTAGGGAATATACTGTGATGGGTATTCCAAAGTAAATCCCTATGTAGATGTGATAGCTACAATGTAAGTATGTTATTGATTCCACAAGTTACCTTTATGATTTATGATTTTTATGTGTTATTCATAAATCTTATGATTTCACAAGGTAAGTAAAAGAGTTCATGTTTTGTATGTATTTATGAACTAATGTCTTCTTTCTTTTTTTTTATAACCCTTACTGAGATTTTTACTCTCATCCCAAGTTTTGAAATGTTTTTATAGGACTTAAAGATGAATAGGGTCAAGGATGGGATCAAGGAAAAGTCATGCTATCTAAAACATGGAACTAGACATGACTCTTTTTTTCAAGAGTTTTTATTTTATAAAAAATGGATATTGAGTAGAATTGTTTACATGTAATATTCATGTTGTTATGTAAATTTTATGACCTAATTATCTAAAACTATAAACCTGAAAAGATCCTCAATGTGAATTATTCATTTAATTCAATATTATGCAATGTTTAAGGCTAAGTCCTTACAAGAAGGATGGGGCTTAAATCATTATTATTAGGAGTTCATAAACTAGGGCATGATCACCTTAGTTGAACTGGGAAATACATTTTATACAAGGAGTTAAGGAACTTTTGACTGTGAGATTCGAGGAAGAGAGGGGCCACAATGTTGTTTTTATAGGTGAATTTGATTAATCCTCATTGTTTTATGATTATAAACCATCACTCTATGAATATTTAATTTTTCATATTTGTTATAAATTTATAAGTCCATTCTAATTAATCCATATTTCTTAATATTCCCCAAACACTAGATAATTAGGGGAGTGTCTTTTGATATCCTGATTGATTTTGGACCATGGATTTAAAAAATAAATTTACTTGAGATCAAAGGTGATTTTTATTCCTTTTGTTCTTAATTATAAATAGTTATTCCTTCTTGGGGAGTATATGGTATCATTATTAGACTATTTTTGGTGATTTTGGATCAAGTAATTGATGAAGTTCAATGTTCTATAGGTTTTTGAGGATTCCCTAGTGTTCTATTGGACATATGATCATCTCTCTCTATGTGTTCTTGCATAATGATTATTGAATCTCTAGTTTAGTTTGGTGATTCAAGGCTTATATTTATTTATTTATATATAACTATTGAACTTACATGATTTTTTTCCTTTGGTTTGATGGTATGACTTAACCTAAATAAGATAATGGACCATACTAAAGAAAATAAAATGGAAGATGGTGAATTCACATATGATTTAATTAATCCCATATTATTTATCATGTGTTGATATTTCTTGCTTGATATTATTTCTATGGAAACCCTTTTTTCTTTTAATGTAATGTTTTAATTACCTTTTATAAATGGTTAATCAAAAATTATTTTTATAAAATAATGTTGGTAGAAATTTTGAATTTTTGAAGTTATTGTTTATGAATGAATGTTTAAATGGATATGGAAGGATACTTAAATAATCTTTTTACATGTTTCAACACTATGTTTATTGTTTTTTATTGAAAATATGATTAACTGATATGTGTTATTTTGATAATATTTAAATATATTATTGATATTATTTTCATATTCATAATTTGATAAATCATGTAAAGTTGGTAATAAATTGGTTGTGTGTAAATCTAGAATTTATTATATGATTTGAAAGAAAGATTAATAGGACGCCATTCGAAGTGAATTGTTATAATGATTTCATAATTACCTATTGTATATAGAGTTTCTATTTTTTTGATTAGAGGATTTTTTGATGGTTTTTATGGATGTTTTTGAGGATATGTTTTGGTTCAATTATAATGGTAATGGATGAAATTTTTAGTGTTTATGGTAGTGGTGGTATAGCTAGTTATGTGGAAAGAGAGCATATTATTTATTGTTTTATCATATGTTGTATTGGGTTATGTGGTAGTTTATGTGGTGACATGTTTGGTTGTCATGGGGCTATGGTTTAGTTTTTATTTTTCTATAATAAAGTTAGAATAATTAAATTGGTAATGGGTAATGGGTTGAAATCAATAAATGTTAGCTGAAAAATGATCGATGGCTCGAATAATTGTGGATAATAATTGGTAAAATATAGGATAAATGTGGAATATAAATTAATGAATGGATTGTGGAAGAATGGGGTGAAATGGATGTTTTTGTATTAAATATGGATAATGAATGACATAATTAATTTAATGATTTTATTAAATTGTAAATCTTGAATTTATTAAAGGATATAATGAAATAGTAAATTAAGAATATTGTCATGGCTATTTTTTTGTGGATATAAAAGGATATTTTGTGTTATAATTATTATATTAATCTAGAAAATACATATTTTAATTCTCACAAATCATGTTTATTATGCTATTAATGAATTTTATGTTTAATGATAGTAAAATGTTCTTTTGAAAAAATGTGAAAAATAGCTAAGTCTTAAACTGACCACATCAACCTACCGTATAAAGCAATTCAATTAAAAATGAAGGAAAACTAATCATATTGATGTAAACATAAGTAAAATTACAAGTTATTTCATGAATAAAAAATTAACAATGTTTTAGATAAGAAATATTTATCGAAGTACTCAACTGGTCACACAAGTACTGAACCGAACACATGAAGTGTTCAAGTGAACACACAAAGGATTCAACTGACTACACAAAGGATTAAACTGACCGTATGAAGACTTAAACCAAACATGAATATATAAAATGAATTTTGTATAAGTGTTGAACCTACCACATGAGTAATTAACCTACCACATTAATAACTTAAGTGGCCACAAGATGAAGAGATGCTAATGGAAAAAAGAAGATCTTCTAATGGAGAAAAAAAGGAGAAACATTAAGAATACATTGATATTAGACTAAATACTTGGATATGTGCTTCCATGAATTTTATTTATTTTTCTTCTTTGTGATATATCCATTAAATTATCATTAAGGACAAATTTAAAGATAATTGATCAACTGAAGATGATCATAGATTGAGATTCTTCAAAACAATCTCTTTACTCCTTACACTCTCTATATTTTACTTTAATTTAGATATATATTTATATTACATTGTATATCTATTATAACATTATCCTTATTTGTATTAGATAGTACTATATAATCTTTCTTTATTATTTTTACACATGTTATCACATAAATAATTGTAGAATATGTTGGTTGTATCTTGGATTTCCCTGTGTGTAGTTGTATCTATAAAACCCGATCTAGGTTATTGATCATGTTTATTAGGATTTAATTAATGTACTTGGAAGCATGAGACTATAAAATAGAGAGGATTAAGTTCCATATTGGAATTTAACACTTTGTTTTGAATTCCATTATGTGTTATTAATTCTTTTCTTACTCTATTTTAAACTATTTTCACTGGTTATATCATTTCACATGTTTTTATCTAATTATTTTCTAAAATATGATTTTCAAAAAATATATTTTATAGTTAACATTTATAAAAGATATATTTTATTTAGTATGAGTAAAATATTTTCAAAATTTAGATCTATTTGAAAATATTTTTAACTATGTTTTGATCATACATTTGAGAAATTATTTTTAAGAATAAAATTATTTATACATACTTTATTCGTCAACTATGATGTTTTAATTTATGTGTTTAAAATTAGTTTTAATAAAAAATTTAAATTGGAAGCCCAATTCACTCCCCTCTTGAGCTATCCATTGGGAACACCATTTGGTATTGGAGCACTATTTTTATTTCTTTATGTTTACTTATGACCTTTATCAAGTTCTTTTTTAATTTTTGTTTGTATCTATTATATTATTATAGATTCTAAGTCTAATGGTTATTCTAAAAATTGAACTCTCTACTTTAATGTTTAAAAATATGGTCAGTAGAAAATATAAATTAAGATTTATCTTGAAAGTATGTGTTTTTTGAAATCTGGGGATCTATTGAGGATTAATATTAAATATATAAAAATGATATAAATGAATGAGTTGAACCAATTAAAGATACATACCATTATAATTGAAAATACATGAATACTTTATTTTTTACTTTTGGAGGGGTTGAATTTAATAGAATATATTCTTACGATACTCTATATGAAATATAAGATAATACTTTTGTATCTTGTGAAGGAATATTTAATGTAATATATACAAAATTAAATGAATATAATATTATGTATGATACATGGAAAATGAATCTTGATGAATAAATTTCTACCATGTATCTCAGGTTTAATGAAATAAAAAACACTAGGATTTCAATTAGAAAAATGATGGATGATAAATGTAACATCCCAGGTAATTAAAGAATAAAGAATTTTCATATTTATTAATATTTACGAATTAAATATTAATTTTAATTAAAAGGGGTTTCTACGCTCGATAGCGTACTCGGTACGCAACGATGAGTTTCTTTGAAAACTTACGTTGCACACAAGTAATAAAATAATATTATTTTAAATGTTAGTTAACGAGTAGTCGTTGTACTGGCGGGAATGGATAGAAATAACTAAAATATGATTATATATGTTTTTAAATGTTTTTACATTTACCCAATAAAATATAAAGGCTTAAAATACGGAAAGAGTTCAATTTTTGGCATTTATACCCTAATTTTCACGAAAGGTCCACTTATCACCTTTTGACGGAGAACCGTCATTAAATATAGTTTTGATCGATCTTATAAATTCTATTGGACCAAATATAACTCTTCTTTAGAAGTGGGACATCAAAATTTACTTTGTGTAATTTTTTGGTACCTTTCTGATAAAGTTCATTTTTTTTAATGAATAGTGTAAAATGTTGTATTTTAATTCAAAACCTCTTTTTAATATAATTTATTTATATGATTAGATTATCTTTTGAATTGGTTTTAAAGTTAAATTAGAACATATTTTTACCATTAAATACAATAGTGGTCGTTGGAATTAATTTCACTTTGAAATCGGACATAAACTAGTGTCAATCTTTTGATACTTATTGTTTCACAAAAACACGCTATTTGTCATGACAACGAGAATTAATTATTAAATTAATTAATTTGACTTATATGTTTTGAATTTTGTAAAATGGACTTCATTTTTGAATTTGGAATATCAAATATATCTTAGGGTGAATTTTTGGTAATTTTCTGAAAAACTTCAATTTTTGATGAATAGTGAAACCACTAAGTGGTACTTATAAATACTGATTTTCCGTTTAAATGAAATTTTGCCATCATTATGTTTTGAATTTCAAAAATCCGACATACATGGTTTTCATTAAGAAGTAAAATGTGGTTCAATGAGATTATAATAATTTTTTGGTGAATAGTAACTTATTAAGTTCTTAATCGCGATTAGTGGTAATTAGTGTAGTTTAAGGTAAAAATAATGATTTAATAAAATAAGATGAGCTTGACACATGTCCTACCCTCATTGGTTGTGTCATGGCCGACCAAGACAAGCCATGGGACAACTTGGGGACCCCATGGAGACACTTTGGTTGGGAAATGACATAAATAACTTTTTATTTAATGTAAAAGTAAAAATGACACAAACATGATATGTTTTACTAAAACAATTCTTAAATGGGGTTATAAAAGTCAGATATTTGATTATAAATAGTCATTGGAAATATAAAAATATTTCCTACATCATAGTATTTTTTTATAATTTTTAGACATTAAATAAATTAAATTATTTATGACATCATGATGATGCAGCGATGACCTCATTATTTAACGATTTAAATAAAATGGAAAGATAATGAAAAATCTAAAACCTACACATGGCCAAAACCAATTGGATGAGTGTATTTCGAAGAATTATCACCTTATCCACGACTTATATTAATGTGGGACCTTTTAAAACCGAAACACATTTTCAAATAAAGTAATATTTCTTTACTTTCCAAAAGTGCCCCTCCTCTCCTCTTATAAAAGGCCCCCACCTCTACCTCATTTCACACACTCCTAAAGCCTTTGGCTCAGCCAAACCCTGCCCATTTACTCTCTCCACATCCCTCTCCTCATCCTAGAGGATTCCCTTTGGGCAGAATCCTTTCAAAGGAAGCCTTTAGGCTCAAATCAAAAGGAGTTACACTTTTAAAGGTAATTCATTCTCTCTTGTTCATTTGTTTTATTTTGCTTATACAACCCTCTAAACTCTTTTTATTTACTTATTTTGTAACAACACCAGTATCTTTAATATACTAGGATGTTGTTATAAGATTTATTCGAGCTACACTATCACAAAACTACATCAAATGGTTAAAGAACATACGGTTTCTGTGGATGGAAAAATTCTGCCTCCCGAAATGATGATTGTTCAATACTCATTTAACACCTTCAAAGGTGGCCATTATGATGTCACTATTTTTATATATGATATATAATATTTTTATTGTTTCTTTAAGCTTCGGTATTTTTCATTTTGGGCATACCTTTATGGTTTCCATTATGGGTAAACATGATATCTTCATTTAAGGAAGTGCGGACTACCGCCCCTTCAAAGTGATGTGATTCGTTAATGCCATATGTGGGACGTGTAAAGGATGGATTTAAAGTTATTATATATGATGTTATACTGGAATTATAATATACCTCTATATCATTATTATTTCTTTCCATTAAAGTATGAGATAGAAATGAAAGTAGCGTTCATACGTACGTACGGCTTGCCGTCTCCATGAACGATGCATTTCATTTCTTATCCCCAAATGTAATGTACTATATAAATTACATGTATATAATGGATATATATAATTAATGATATATCTAAATTATGAATATAATTCTGGAATTAAAATATACATACCTCTCATTTATTTTTAATTCCATTAATATGACAAAGAAATGAAAGTAGCGTTCATGCGTACGTACGGCTTACCGTCTCCATGAACGGTGCATTTCATTTCTTACCTCTAAATGATTATGTAATATTATAAATACATGTATATTCTGGATATATATGATACATATTATATCCAAATCGGGAATTTCATTCTGGATATAAAGAACCTTTGACCACACGAACAACATGTAATTGTAAGAAGTCCACTTTCGACTTAAGAACCAAATATTGTGAAAACAAACATTATTAACTTAAATGGTTACATAATGTTTATAACATGGAAATAAGTGATATAAAAGGAATAATTAACTTTAAAAATGTTTTTAATCAAGTATAAATTAACTCAAGTTTATTATTCAGGACGTTAAAGAACGATCGAGTCAAGTCGGACCCGAGGTAAGGGAACTTCTTAACCCAATTTCCATTCTTTGGGTTAATCTCCTACTTTAAAATTACATCATGATATTATTATTTCCTATCTTGTATTTGTACTTTCATTATGTGTAATTATAGTGAATACAAATAATAGATCTATTTTATTTAAAAAAATGATCTTTGTAAGGGACTTTGTCTCAATATCCTTTCATTGAGGCATATTTCGTTTTATACACAACTTTCTTTTATACGGTGTATAAACCCCTTTGACTTTTACTTTTATACAAAAGGAATCTTTTTCTACGAAGCGTTTTACTAAAAGAAAAAAAGGAATGTTTTTTTAACGTACGCGGTGACAACGACTTTTTCCGCCACCGCGAGTATTATTTGGTCTTTGGCTTCCTCAACAAGCCGTAATGTTTTTAAAATAAAATAAATACCATATACTCTTTTATGTATTTTGGTATTGAAAATGGTTTTGATAAAGGATTCTATTATGTCAATATATTTATGATATATTGTGATTGAAATGTGGAAATGTTATCTTTCCTTTATATTGGTTTTATGTTTTATGATTTTATATTGGTACTTGGACATTTTAACGGGTGGTTATGTTATAAACCATATGACGGGTGGTGCCGTGAATACCAGGACGGGTGGTTACGTTATAACCTCCAATGCATTGGGTATGGAAGTCGGCCGTATGGCTATTCCATTAATTATGTATGGAAATTGGCCGTATGGCTATTCCATTAAGTGATATGTGTGGAAGTCGACCGTATGGTTATTCCACTTAAGTATGTTTATGTCCCAAGTTACCTTTATATATGTTATGTATTATTTTTATGGATTTTATGGTAATCCTTTGGTTACAAAAAGGTAAGTAATGATACATTATTCAGTGAAGAGTTTTTACTACTTCATGAAGGTGAAGGTATTACTTTGATAGAGTATACATGGTTTACTTGATTTTGAAAAACTAACAGTTTTCATTCTTTGTGTATCCCTTACTGAGATTTTTATGCTCACCCCAAGTTTTTTTGAAATGTTTTTCACAGGACTTAATGTGGAATAAGGTCAAGGATGGGATCAAGGGAATGTCATGCTATATAAAACATGGAACTAGACACGTTTCTTTTTAAGAGTTTTTTTTATTATGGAAACTTAGTAGAAGTGACTAATTTGTAATCTTTTGAGATGTAATAGTTATGTTCTAATTCTCTAAAACTCTAAACCTGAAAAGATCCTCAATGTGAATTATTCATTTAATTCAATATTAAGTAAGGTTTAAGGCCGAGGCCTTATAATAAATCACAAGCCTTAAGGATATTAATATTCCTACCATATCATTAGATCGGTACTTTAGTTTATATTTTATAGTCATGAAACATATGTAAAATACTGATCAATGAGATAATTGGCAAGCTAATGATTTATGAAGAATATATAAAAGTGAACAATGAAGATGATGAACTAAAAAAGAAATATGTTGCTTTTAAATTATCATAATCAAAATCAAAGGAAGTTGTCAAATATGAAACCAGAAGTGGAAGTGAACCCTATACAGACAGTGATGAAGAAATGGATCAATTATCTATAATATTGAAGAAGTTTTATGAAAATAATAAGTATTTCTATAAATAAAATTACAAATAAAAGTATGATAAAATAGAAAATCGGGAGAAAGAATAGAAAAGGGATGACTCCTCTAGTGACATTACCTGCTATTAGTGTATGCAGAAAGGATATATAAAAGATGAATGTATGAAGCTTAATATTAATAATAAGTATAAAGATATATATAAACACCAAATAATGAAATAAATTCCACCTAGAGTGCATCTGAGGATAGCTTTAGTGAATCTGACTCTAGCCATGAAGGTACAAAAGAAAATTTAAATCTAGGCTTTAAAGATACCTATTCAGTGGTACAATATATTTATTATGATCATATATCTAATGAATAAGAAATTTAAAATAATAGTTAGATAAATATTGTGCTATATTATAATTCACCATTAATGAATTAAAATATAAATACAAAAAATATGAAAATGGTACATATTTTATGTTATGTTGATAAATATGATATTTTTATTGATAAGGAAAAGAATGATAATTTTTTAAAATAAATACTAATATGAAAATAAAAAATGAATATCTTTAAAAAAATGGAGTAGTTTTCAATAGTAGAAGAACTTTGAATATTATAATGGGTAAAAAAAACATCCAAAATCCTAATCTAGAATTGGGTATAGATATGGAATTCAAGGGAAGTTGTATAAAAATTATTTTTTCCCAGTTAAAATAATAATACCATCATTGTTATGTCTAAGGAAAATTATAGTTTTATAAATAATTATAAATATTTTGAAGCCAAATAGGATTTTCGGTCTAAATATGTTAATTTTTTGTACACAAATCTATGAAACAAATATGGAATCTAAAGGATTTATTTTCCAACTTCTATGGACCAAAGAAAATTTGGGTATTAAAGTAATTCCATATTTTATTATTTTTAGGATTTTTTGAAAAGTCCCTAAACAATGTATGGTATTTGGAAATTTGGTGTTATAGACATATGATTGAAAATTATTCAATATTCAAGAACCATGTAAAAGTGGATGGTGGATATGTCATATTCGGTGAAAATGAAAAAGGGAAGAATATTGGACTTGGATAAATTGGTAACTTTGAGTCATGTCTTATTCATAAATTTTTGTTTGTCAAAGGATTAAAATATAATCTTCTTAATATTTATTAGTTATGAGATGAATCTTTTTATGTAAAAATTTTAAACTATATTTTTAAACTTTATCATTCCATATATTCTTTAATATTTATAATTGTAATAAATGATAATATGTATGCTATGAATTTATATTTTTTATTCTCTAAAAATGTTTCTTGTTTACATTATTTTCATAGAAAATATTAGTTGTGGAATAGGATACTAATCCACTGTAATATATACTCACTTAAAAAGATAAATAAGGAATGTTTAGTTAGAGATCTACCCAAAATAAAATTCCCTAATGACAAAGTATATAATACATTTCAAAAGGGAAAGTAAAAAAAGACACATTTCAAACCAAATAAATAGGTTTCTACCTCTCAACCACTAGAATTAGTTCACATGGATTTGTTAATACTATCTATATTTTCTAGTTTAGTAGGAAAAAACTATGATTATATAATCATTGATGATTATTTAATATATACATGGGTGTTTTTCTTAGTCAAGATAAATTTGAAAAATTAGCAGAGAAACTTAGTGGAAACACCATCAAAACTTTGAAAAGTGATCATGGACATGAATTTTAAAATTAAAGGTTTGGATGAATTTTTTTACAACATAGATATACTAAAAATTTCTCTGTGCCTCAAACACCTTAACAAAATTGTATTGTCGAAAAACGAAATATGAATCTTTAATAAATTTCCTGGACTATTCTTAGTGAATATGAATTATCACCTATTTTAGGCTGAAGCTGTTAACCTGAAATGTTTTATAATCAATAGATTTATAATTATACCTACATTGAAAAAAAGAAACTCCTTATGAGTTATGAAATGTTAGAAAACCCAATGTAAATTACTTTAAAGTTTTTTTGATGTAAAATCTTCAGTATAAAAAAATATAAGAATCTATACAAGTTTGCACAGAAAATATATGAAGTAATTTCTCTTGGTTATCCAACACTAGTAAAAAATATATTCTTTAATAAAAAATATAAAGATATAAAATAATCTGTACAGTTACTTTTGATGAGATAGATCCACATGAACCCAAAATTACTATAGAAAACCTTGAGGATGATATATCAAATTTTAATATAAAAAATACCTCTAAAAATTCTAACCTTGTTGCTGATTTATTTAATAAATATCATAGTATAAACAATAAGGACCTCCATGACATAGAATATGGAAAGTAATATCTAAGTACTTTGGTTCCTAGAACCATTAAAACCCTCTAAAACCATCCCCTATATGCTGTTATAGAAGATTTGCATAAAGTTACTAAAAAATACTCACTAAGAAACCTGGTTAAACATAAATACCTTTTGTATTAGATTTAATATAATAACATCATTAAAGTAATCAAGGATAATAATTGGGTGATAACTTTGAAAGAAGAATTGAATCTATTTGAAAGAAAAAAATATATGAATTATTTGATAGACCTAAGTACTATCTAATTGTTAAAAACAAGTTGGTATATAGTAAAAAGATTAATGAGTTTGAAATAATAGTTAGAAACAAAACTATATTGGTTGCATAAGGTTTTAGTCAAGAGAAATGTATTAATTATGAAGAAAATTTTTCACCGGTCGCTATACTTGAAGCCGGTAGAATACAAATTTCATAAGAAAGACATATTAATTTCAAGCTATATAAAATGGATGTCAAGAGTTAATTTCTAAATGTTTATATTATTGTGGATATTTTTGTTGATATACCCCTTGGATTTCAAAGTACCTATTTTAAAGATAATATTTTAAAACATTCTAAAGCTCTTTATGGTTTAAAATAGGTTCCTAGATCATAGTCTGATAGGCTCATCTCCTACTTTATTTAAAATATATTTTCAAAAGGCATGGCTAATATTACTATGTTTATAAAAATAATTTCAAAGGATGTTTTAGTAGTTAAAATTTATATTTATTATATGATTATTTTGTTTATCTATATACTCATTGTGTATTGAAATTTCCAAAATGATGTAAAATGAATTTGAATTGAGTTTAATGGGTGAGTTAGAATTGTTTCACGATTTTCAAAATTCTATAAATAAATATGAATTTTTTTTAATAAAAGTAAATACATAAAGTATCTTCTAAAATTATTTGGTATGGATAACACTAAAGGTAGATATAATCTTTGGTATGGAAAGTCAGTTGACCATATTACTTATGAAGGAATGATTGGGAGTTTACTATAATTAATTTCTAGTGAGTTAGATATTATGTTTAATGTATGAATTCATAATACTTTTTAAGAAAATACAAAGGAATATAAATTTAGTTCTATTAAAATTATTATCAAGTACCTCAAGAATAAAACCAATTTTGGATTGTTCTACTTTATAGCCTATGTGTTTGAATTAGTTAGTTATTTTGACAATGATTTTGGTGGCTATAAGTTAGGTAGTAAAATCACCCCTGTAACATAAAATATTTTAGGAATGTATCTTGTTTATTAGTTTAGTAAAAATTAGAACTCTATTTCAAAATCTTCAACTAAATCTGAATACATATCTATAGGAAGTTGTTGTACACAAATTCTATTCATGAAACACACATTACTTGAATATGGATATCAATTCCAACATGTACTTATAAATTATGACAACACAAGTGATACTAACATTTATAAAAATCATATATCTCATTATAGGAATTAACATATTGATATAATACATTACATTTTGGGAGACCATTTTTAAAAAGGTGATATTACACCTAAGTTCATTGGAACTGAACATAATCTTAATGATATTTTTACAATGCCTTTGAATATAAAAAATTGAATTATATAAAACATGATTTAAGAATGATTAATTATTCCTAAACCTCTTATTTCTTTTCTTACCCTATATTTTTATTTAATTAATTTTATTAATGTTTATTTATTTTCTAATCGTGTTATATTTATGAAGATTACCATTTATATTTATTAAGATTTATCTTGTTTTAAGTTTAATATGATGATGTTTGCACTCTAGTAAAATGTGTTTGTAAGGGTATTTCATATAGTTAGTTAACCAATACTGAAAATTTTCTTATACAATCAGTTATGTAACTATAATAATTTAGTAATACCATCACTTATCCAATCATAAACCCTCGAATTTACTGCAAGTCATGCTACACCATAAGTAAAATAACTGCGACTTAAGTTTCCATAAGAATGATATTATTGCCAGTTAATCTACCATTTCTATTTTAGAGTTAAAATGATATTAAGTGTTTTGGAATGATTTAATTTTATTTTTTTATTCATTTTAAATCATACCTTAAAATTTTAAATATAATCAAATTAGAATTAAAATCATCACACTCCCCTCTCTCTCTCTCTTTTAAATCCCTAGATTCTTTTTATTTCAAAACTTTATTTCTCAAAACCTTTGTTCTCTTGAAACTAAACCTGAGCCTCTAAATTTTAGAATCTAAATGGAAAATAGATAGAATGAAATGATCTTTTTTAAGTTATATCTCTCACCACTTCAAATCCATTGAAAAAATCAAAGAAAAGAAAATATAGCTCAAGTAATTCAGTCAAGAATCACAACCCTAATTTGTTAGATCCACTTATGTATATAGAAATTGAATTGGATTAAGTGTGGATATAATAGAGAAATTAATTAGTTTGAAAATATATTAAAAAAGGATGGGGTTGATTGGTATAATGTAAATGGTAAAAAAATTTATCCTCCACTATTCAAATATTTCTATTTGAATATGGAGTTGGATACTGGAGATTTAAGGGATTCTATTAAAATAATTGTAAATGTATAGAATCAAGTATTTTATTCAAATCATTGGGATAAGAGTTTGAAATTAACTCATATATAATATTATGAGGGTTATAAAAGTTATTATCTTATTAATCATGCTCACTTTTATATTAAGAATTATCTTGAGGATCTAACAGTAATAATATCTCCCAGAAGACCTAATACTATTAAAATAGATGGAGAATGTAGATTGTTGGTGAAACTTATCCAACATTTGATTCATCATAATAAAGGAGTATTTGGTATAATAAGACATTAGGATATATTTTTTCTATATATTATGAATAATACAATTTAGATAAGCCTATCAAGGTAAATTATGGGTAGAATAATTGGAAAAAACCCTATCCAGATTCACCTCATTTCCTCATCTTTAGTATATTTCAACCCTACTAGGGTAAAAATGGATGGTTCTTGAGGGGGATAAAATAATAGTTTAATCTAGTGATTTTTCCTTAATTATAATATTTGTAGGCATATAAAGGTATATTAAAACCCATAGAATAAAGTATATGTATAAAATAATGAGTATATTTATGAAAAATTCAATCTAGTTAAGGATCTAGGGAGACTATGGGAGAAATTGGATCTCGGTCTAGAGCCTGATGATATTATTGAATATTCATTTTTGGAGAATAAATATGAATTATATTTTGAAGAATAATAGGTTGAAGCATATGATATTTGTTTGAAATAAAGGGAAACACATGATATAGAGACCCTAACATTATATATATATTATTACAAGATCTTGAGCATAATTATCCATGAAATACAAACAAGGATAGAAATTAAAGTGCATTTGGAAGACTATATACATAATAAGAAAGCATCAAACTAGATTAAAAAATATTTTTATTAATCTTTATAATGAGATAATAAATACTTTTGATCTCCTACAACTTCTTAGGAAAACCTGGGGAATACATAGACAAACTAGATGAGATAAAAATCCCAATAAAGAAATAAACATGTGAATTAATTATAGAATATGAGCTAGAAGGTATAACATAATAACATACAAGTAATGGATCATGAATAAACATATAAAAGAATAATATAAATAACATTGAATTGTATGATCATGGAAATATATGAATGTGACATAAACACATAACATGACATGAACACGAGTCAAGGCTAATATCCAAGACTATATCACATGGTGAAAAGAGTACCATAAGGGATTAGGTTTACTCTTTAATCCCAAACATAACATCTCATTAGAAAAAACATTACCCAATGCATTAGAGCACTATCTGGGAACACACATCATAACATGTACATGAATATGTGTTCCACATAAAGAAATCAAACATAAGGAATAATGATAAGGGTTACCCATGGAAAGAAATGGGTTTCGTAATCATGTCATAAGGAAAAACCAAAGGGAATATCATAATGGAATCTATGAAAGAAGGGATTAATAATTTATGGAAAATAATGAAGTAAAAAATAATAATAGACAATTAATAATGACGTCCAAATGAATTTAATACATGAAAAATAGTGTTTAGGAATCTTTAGAAATGAGCCACTTTAGTACGGTTTAAGGAAAATAATTAAAGAGTATTTTAAGAGGAAAAATACATAATTGTTTATATAAAACCATAAATTAAAAAAATAGGTTTTAATTATATAATATATTTTAGATAAATATTGGTGGATTAAAATAGTTTATGGAATTGAAAATTGGTAAGAAATGAAGAAGTTTCCTTTAACCAGGCTTTCTTATTGAGAGGAATTGAGAAGGGAACCTTTCACAACTTGTACTTAACCATAAAATAACTATGTATTGAACTAGATAAATATGTTTGTAACATATAAACATAGTTTATAAGAATTATATAATAATAATAATTAAGAAATACATTGGGTTAAATAGAGAGAAATCGTAACCCAATGGAAAAAATGGAGGTTTAAGGAGATCCATTAACTTTTATATAAATGCGTTATATGATTGAAATTAATGTCCTAGATAATCAGATTATATACATTAATTAATTAATTTGGAACATATTACACATATATTTTATTTATTATAATTTTATTAAGTTCATTTATTCCCATTTTTAGGAGTTATAAAGATTAATTTCGTTATTCTGGGAGCATTCGTTTAATGGTTTCATGGTCGGTTCACTTGTGTATATTTATGGATGTTCTTTTCAAATTATAATAATTAAACATAAGTGAAATTATATTTTATTAATACAAATACATAAGTTTATATGGTCCCATATATATATATTTTTTCTGAAATGAGGATGATTTATTTGATAAAATGTTAATGACAAATGTTTAGTTTATTTTGGTGATTTTTACAACCATCATGAACTAGTATAATTTTATTTAATATTATATTTATATATTAGTTCTAAATCCTTAAATAATTTATAATATACATATTAATTTTTTTATCCATAATAATGGTTTTATGACCAGCCTTTAAGGCGCTAATGAAAAATGAAAAATCATTATGCACGGAGAAGGATAACTTCCATAATTTGGACAACAATTTCGTTTCTTTGAATTTAAGGAGATGAGAAAAGAGGTAGAATGAATATATTACATTATAAATATAATATTCTAGTATATAAATTATGCTTGAGTTATTATTATTTTATATATGAAGGAGGTTATTATAAGGTAGAAGAAGAAATGAAATTAAAAGAGATGGTTTGAGAAAGTTACCTCTTGAATATCTCCTCCTTGAAGGACCCCTTAAGAAACTTGCAATTGGTATTTTTTGTGAACATAAGATCTTATATGTGGGAAAAGAGGCTTGGTAAGGGAATTGTTACAAATATTATCAAGATCCAAATCTTAAAAGGTATGAGGAGAAGAGGTGGTGGTGGGTGGTATTTATAAAGGGAGGAGAGAGGTTTTTTTATTATATTCATTAGTTTATTATTTTTGCTCAATACTATAAATATTATTGATTATTGTGACTATATAAAGTAAATAGTTCATTTTTGTTCAAAATAATGCGTTATTACATCATCCATGACTAAATAATTCATGTATTTGTCTTATAATGTTAAATACCAAATATTACCAATTTTCACAATTCACAAAAAATTCAACTACTTTAAAAAAATATAAAAAATTCACCCCAACCATTTTTATATGTGAATATTTTATAAATGAACTCTATTTTATAAAAAAAATTTCTAAATATTATAATTTTAATTTTAAAATAAAATCACTATTTATTTGAAAAATATCGATTTTAATATTATAATTGATTTTATGACCCTTTGAAAAATTACTTATGGTTTCATAAAATTATATTATAATTATAATAAAAAATAATACTAATTTATATATCCATTTTATAAAAATAAATTTTATTTTAAATCATTTTACTTATTATAAAATTAAAAATAAAACATTCACATTTTACAAAAATACCAACACTTAAATTGTCACTTTTAAAATTTTTATTTATTTTTACCATGTTATAAATATATCATTTTTTCATTTATAAGACACCTAAATATTATTTTACACTTTCATAGGTGATTTTACTATTCTAATATTCATATTACTATTCCCAACTGTCATATTATTATTCCAATGGTCTAGTTACTATTCTAATGGTCAAATTACACTTCCAACAGTTAGATTTATAATGGTTATATGGGTGTAATTATTCCTATAAATACCTATTATCCCATTCATTATTAATTTAATTATATATTTTCTCAAGGATATTTATACTTTCATTTTTGAAATAAATATTATATTATTAACATTATGTTTTATTTCTATAGCTTTGTTCATGAGCCCAGCCATTATGGTGGATTGAGAAGAACCAAATTATCCCATTTTTATTCACTTATTTTCTATTTATTATCCCAATTTAATATTTGAAATTATTATTTTTTTATTTTATGACTAATTTATCTGTCTTCATTTATAAGAATAATATATTTTTGGTTTCTCTATGTAATGTATGTGTTTTATGACATAATTATAATAAGGGAAATTCCATTGATAAAATTTTGGGTCATTACATTCTTCCCCCTTATGAAATTTCTCCCTAAAAATTTCATTTTACATACTTAAGTGAAAAAAATTAAGGTACTTCTCCTTCATTTCTACCCCCGGTTACCATGTTGCCTATTCGTATATATGGTTTCTCCATAGTATATTGATCGGGTGAGTAGTCTTGTTGCATATAAATTTATCTTTACTATCCAAGATCTTCACCAGATTCTCCTCATAAGAGAGATCATTTTCTAGTTGTACCGCCTATGAATTTAGTACATGTGAGGGAACTATTATGTACTTCCTCTAGAGGGATACGTAGGATAAATCATGTACTTGAGACATGGTTGGTGGAAGTGCTAGTCGATAGGCCACATCTCCAACGCAGTCAAGAATCTAAAAAGAGCCAATATACCCAGGACTTAGCTTTCCCTTCTTCCCGAATCTCATGAATTTCTTCCATGGAGATATGTGGAAGAATACGATGACTCCAGACTAATAATATAAGACATGTCTATGATTATCTTTATAAATTTTCTATCGACTTTGGGTAGCCTTGATGTGTTGTTGAATGGTTTTCACCTTTTCTAATATTCCGTTGACCATTTACAGTCCTAGAAACTTACATTCACCAACTTCATCCCATCATGTAGGTGTTCTACATCTCTTCCCATAAAGGGATTCATATGGATCCATTTGGATGATTGAGTGAAAACTAATATTGTAAGAGAACTCAACCAGTGGTAGATGTTGGTCCTCCTTTGAAGTCCATCAAGAATTCTCTCAAAATATCTTCCCATATATAAATAGTACACTTAAACTTGACATAAATTTTATGATGATAAGTTGTACTTAAGTTCATCTTAGTGTTTAGAACTTATTATATAGTCTTCTAAAATTTTGAGGTAAATCCTTTATCTTGATTGGATATAATCAATAATGGTACTCTATGTAGCCTCACAAATTCTCTAATGTATATCTATGAAATTCAATCAAGTGATAAGTCCTATAAAACTGAAATAAAGTGTGGTGTCTTTTTAATATGATCCACAATAACCCATATTTCATTATTTCCTCTGGATGTATTCAAAAGTCTAGTGAACAAGTTCATGGTGATGTTTTCCTATTTCTTTGTAGGTATGGGTAATGGTTGTACCATCCCCTTAGAATTTTTCCTTTCATTCCCCACTTTCTAAAATACCAAGCACTTTGATGTATATTCAACAATCTCCTTCTTCATATAGTCCCACCAATAGTGATCTCAGAGACCTAGATACATCTTTGTGATCCCTGGGTAGATAGAGAAGATAGGTCTATGTGAATCATTCAAAATATCTTTCTTTCTCTCAAGATTTGATGGTACATATAGTTAGGACCCCAATCTTATGACTCCTTCCTCATCAATTTTTAACTCTAAGAATTTCACATTTAGGATAGATTCCACCTTCTTCTGAATTTCAACATTATTTCTTTTAGTATCCTTTTACTTCTCTAAAATTAATTATTGATAAATAATTTGTGAAAGAATAATTATGGACCTTCCTTTATAATTCCCATATCCATCCTTTGTAAGTCTAAAAATATTTTGTCCTTTTCAATTTCATCATTGATAATGTTATAGGATCCTTTCTACTTAGAGAATCTACCACTTTATTTTCTTTACCAGGATGATAATGGATTGAGAATTCATAATCCTTGATGACCTATAACCATTATCATGGTGCACATAAATCTCCTTTTGTGTGAATATGTATTAGAGGATCTTGTGATCATTATATATCACACACTTCTCCCCAAAGAGATAATTATTCCAAATTTTCAATACAAAGATCACTTTCACCAACTCTAGATCATGTGTGGGATAGTTTTTATCATGAAATATCAACTTCTTGGTAGAATAGGCTATTAATTTATAATTTTTCATAAGTACACAAACTAATCCCTTCTTTTATTCATTATTTTATACCACAAAGAGTTACCCACTTGTTTGTAGTGTAAGTACATGTGAAATGATAAGCCTATTTTTCAAATCTTTGAAGCAGTCTTCACATTCACTTTTCCATAAAAAATTTACTCCCTTCTGAGTTAGCTTGGTTAGTGGGTTTGAAAATTGAGAGAATTTCTTAAAAATCATTGATAATACCTATATAGACCAAGTAAACTATGTATCTACATTACAGATGTTGGTATGTGCCACTCTTCAATTACCTTTGTTTTTGAAGGGTCCAAAGAAATTCCTTTTCCAGTGATAACATACCCCAAGAATGATACTTCCTCCATCTAGGACTCACATTTAATATAATTTTTCATATAGTTTATCCCTTTGAAAAGTATTTTGAATAGTATTAAAATGCTCCTAATATTCATCCTTACTCTTGGAGGATATTGGAATATCATCTATAAAGACTAACACAAATTTGTTGAGGTAGTCTCTAAAGAATATATTAATTAATTCCATGAATATCGATGGAGAATTAGTGAGTCTGAAGGGAATAACTATGAACTCATAGTTTCTATACCTCATTTGAAAAGTAGTCTTGGGAATATATTCCTTACTCACTTTTAATTTGTGATATCTCGACTGAAGGTCCACCTTATAGAAATACTTGGCCCCACACAGTTGATCAAAAAAATCATCTATCCATTATAGGGGATACTTATTCTTTATCATTATTTTTTTGAGATCATGATAGTCAATACAGAGGCACATCGATCCATCCTTCTTCTTGATGAAGAGGATTGGCACACTCCATGGTGAAGCACTCAGATGTATAAAACCATTGTCTAGATTATATTGTAGAAGCTTATTCAATTCCTCTAACTCAATAGTGTCCATACTGTAAGGAGTATTTGATATAGGAAGAGATCCAGGTATTGAGAACTCAACCTCCAAGTCATGAGGAAGAATATGAAATTATTTAAGGAACAATTTAGTATATCCCCTCACAATGGTAATGTATTCAAGCATGATCATCTTATTTGCCTCAATTATTTGAGCTAGATATGCTTTCTCATAAGGAAATAATATCCCCAAATAATATAATTATTCTAAGGAAGATTCACCATACTCCTTACAATTTTATATAATTGGGGGATGCCTCAAGATATGAAGAGTGATCTCCCTTTCCCGACAGTTAATGTTGTATTTGTATAAAGATAGCCAATCCATGCCAAATTTAGCATAAAACTCTACCAATGGAAGTAATATGAGATTTTATGGAAGGTTTAGTCCACAAACTTTCAATGTGGAGGAGTTATATACTTTAGATGAAATAATTTCCCCATTCTATGTTCTTAAATATAACACAACCTTTATATTTTGAGGTGTTGTTTGAATAGTTGTATTAAACTTTAATGATATCAAAGAATGCGTAGAACTAAAATCAAATAGAACGTTCTATATTCCCAAATGAATAACTAACATAACTATCACCACATCATTTTTGGGATCCACCTAAATATTAGTGATAACATATTACATTCCTTTCCTTAGAGGTTGTTGTAAATTATTGTCTCCAACAACCCTTGTCTTAGGGAATTGTATTGCATAATTCATGTGTTACTTATATTTGAAAAACTGTACTATAGAATGAGTATTTATCTAAACCTTTGTTTTTCTACATTTATGGTATTATTCATATCCCTTCATCAATAATAATCTTGTTTTCCTCTTTGATGCATTTGAAACATCTCCTGATTCCCTTCATATTGTTCCCAAGATGATTCTTCCTATACTTTTGACACATGGGATATTGAGTTTTGTTTCCTACATGGGATTTATCTATTGATCCACCCATATTAAACTCCATTTTTCTATTTTTATATCTGATCCCATAAGACCACTGAGAGTCTCCAATCTCCATATCAACCTTCAGGGCACAACATACAATCTCCTCATATATTTCAAAGTTTTTAATCACCAAATATTTTTGTAGACTTGAATTTAATCCACTAAAGAAGTGATGTACATTGATTTCAATATTCATGTAAAATCTAGAGATATATCATGTAAGCCTTGTGAATTATTCCTTATATTCCCTGATATAATAATATTTCTTTTTATTTAGTCCAAGTAACTCCCTCTCCATCTTAATATGGAGAGTTTTGGGAAAATATTTATTGAAAAATATTTTCTTGAATACTCCCCATTTCAGGGAATCAATTTCTTCTTTAGACTTTGTGTTATTTACTAATGTGCACGACTTATCAGCTTCCCTATCAAAATAATAGACCTCTACCATGACTTTATCTTCTTATAGGAACTGCTGGACAAATAATATCTTCTGAATTGAGTTAATCCATTATTCCACAATGAATGGATTATAAGATCCACTAAATATATGAGGCCTTTGTCATATAAAATATTCAAAAAAATCTTGGTCTCTCTTAGGTGAAGTATTATGTTCCACATGATTCATGTTATTATTTATAACTTCACCCACTTGATCCAGTGATATCATTATGTTACGAGATCTAATTCCCATTAAGTTTTCTATCTCATTAGGGAAATAAACACATTGGATATCACATCAGTTATTTGCACATGTTCTCCTACTTATGGTCATTAACTAAAAAATAAAAAAACATTAGGGGGGGGGGGTTGAATACTTAGCTAATAATAAAATAAAAAGGAAACTATGGACATATAAGGATAAACTTATAAATTTAAATTATATCCTAACTTATGATTACAAAGGTTTCAATATAGTTTATCCTTGGTGATAGAATTATCCCTATGATTTTTAATAAAGTTTTCTAGTCCTAATCACAAAAAATAACTAGACTATTATCTGATACCAAATATATGGTCCATATCCCTTTACAAATATTATTATATTATTTTGATCATAATTATCTATGAAATAAAAACCAATGATTGAAAAGTATAATTTTTTTGGAAGACTGGGTATATAACCAGAAATCATGAAACTAGAATAATACATATTTTTATTAATATTAATAATGAGTTCCTAACTTCTTTAGATCTTTTATAACTACATAGGATAACCTAGGGAATATATAGACAAAAGGGATGAGTAAAAAACTCCAGTAAGGGAATAAACATGGGAATGAATCATAGAACATGAGTTAGAAGGTATAACATAATAACATAAAATCCATGGATCATAAAAAAAATAATGGAATAACATAAATAAAATGGCATCATATGATCATAGAAACATAGGAATGTGGCAGAAACACATAAAATGACATAAACAAGAGTCAAGGATAACTTCTAGGACTATATCACATGGTGGAAAGTTCCCCATAATGGATTAGGTTTACTCCCTAATCACATACATAATATCTCTTGATAAAAAACATTACCCAATTAATTGGAGTGATATATGGGTTCACCCATCATAATATGTACATGAATATGTGTGCCACATAAAGAAATCAAACATAAGGAATAACCATCAGGGTTACCCATGGAAAGAAATGAGTTTCATAATCATGTCATAAGGAAAAACCAAAGGGTGTATCATAATGATATCCATGAAAGAAGGGATCAAATAATTTATGTGTAAACATGAAGTAAAAATAATAATAGATCATGAATAATTATGTCCAATTGAATTAAATACATGAAAAATAGTGTTTAGAAAATTTTAGAAATGATCCACTTTAGTTCAGTTTAAAGAAAAATGTTCAAGAGTCTTTTAAGAGGAAAAAATCAAATTGTTTGTATAAAAATATAAATGAACTAAAATAGTTTTTCATGATAAAATGATATATTTTATAAAAACATTGTTTACTTTAAATTGTTTATGAATTTTACTAGAAAATGGGTAAGAAATGGAGTGGTTCCCTTTAATCAGGCTTTCTTATCGAGAAAAATTGAGAAGAGATCCTTTTAAAACTTGTATTTCACCATAAAAGAAGGATGAATTAAACTAGATAAATTTGTGTGGAACATATAAACAGAGTTTATAATATTTATATAATAATAATGAAGAAATATATTAGGGTAAAGGGAGATAAATCATAACCTGAGGAAAAAATGGAGGTCGAGAGAGATCCCTTACCTTATGTATGAATGCATTCTAAAATTGCACTTAATATCCTAGATAATAAAATTAGATCCATTAATCAATTAATTAAGAACCTATTACATATATATTTGATTTATTATAATTTTATTAAGTTAATTTATTCCCATTTTTATGAGTTATAAGGATTAATTTCATCGTTTTGGGTGCATTCATTTCATGGTTTTATATTTGGTTCACTTGCGTATATTTATGTATGTTCTTATAAAATTAGAATAATTATAGAAAAGTGAAATTATATGGTATTCATTAAATTACATTAATTTAAATTATCCAATATATCATTTTTTTTCTAAAATGAGGATTATTCATTTGATAAAATGTTAATGAAAAATGTTTAGTTTATTTTGGATTTTTTTATGAAAATCAATGACTAGTATAATTTTATTTAATATTATGTTTATATATTTGTTATAGAGAATGAAATAATTTATAATATACATATTAAAATCTTATTTAACCATAATAATAGTTTTATTACTAGACTTGAAGGTGTTAATGAAAAACTAGAAATTATTATCGACAGAGACGGTTAACCGTTATAATTTAGACAACAGTTTCATTTCATAAAATAAGAGGAGATGATAAAAGAGGTGTATATAAGATATTACATTATCAATAAAAAATTATAGTATATACATCATACTAGAGTTATTATTCTTTTATGGATAAAGTAGGTGAGGAGAAGGTATAATAAGAAATAAAAATAAAAGATATGGTTTAAGAAAGTTACCTCTTGAATATATCTTCCTTGAAAGACTCCTTAAAAAACTTGGAACTGGTAATTTGTTGAGAATAATAGCTATTGTATGTGGGGAAATATGATTGGTAAAGGAACTAGGTAGAATATTTTTAATCACCAAATCTTATAAGGTGCGAGGAGAAGGGGTGGTGAGGGGTGGTATTTATAACGGGAGGAGAGGGGTGTTTTTTATTATTACATTCATTAGTTTTTTTATTTTGACTCATGACTATAAATAGTACTGATAATTGTGACTATATAAAGTAAATATTGCATGTGAGTTCAAAATAATGGGTTATTACATCATCTATGGCTCAAAAAATATGTATTTGGCATATAATGTTAAATACTATAAATTACCGTCTTTTATTATTCACCAAAAAATCAACTATTTTAAAAAATACAAAAAAAAAACCCAACAATTATTTGGTGTTTATATTTCAAAAATAGACTCTATTTTATGAAAATAGTTATCTAAATATGATAAATTTAATTTTTAAATAAAATCATCATTGATTAAAAAATACTAATTTTAATATTATAATCTATTTTACAACTCTTTGAAAAATTACTTATGGTAACATAAAATTATATTACAATTATAAAAAAACATAATATTAATTTAAGAATACATTTTATAAAAATAAATTTTATTTTAAGTTATTTTATTCATTATAAATTTGAAAATAAAACATTCACATTTTATAAAAATACAAATACTTAAATTGTCATTTTAAAAAAAATTATTTACTTTTTATCATGATATAAATATATCATATTCTCACTTGTAAGATACCTAAATATTATTTTACACTTTCATAGGTGAGGTTACTATTCTAATAGTTAGATAACTATTCCTAATGGTCATATTATTATTCTAACATTCATGTAACTATTCCAACAGCCAGATTACTATTTCAACGGTCGGATTTATAATGGTCATATAGGTGTACTGCTTTTTATAAATACCTATTATCCCATTAATTATTCATTATATTCTATATTATCTTAAGGTTATTTATAATTTAATATTAAAAGTGAATATTTTATCATTAACATTATGTTTTATTTTTATAGCTTTGTTCGGTAGTGCAGTCATTTTGGTGGATCGATTAGATCCAAATTATCCCATTCTTATTCTCTTATTTTCTATTTATTATCCCACTATAATATTTGGAATTCAAATTAGTTTATTTTCTGAATAATGTATCATTATTAATTTATGATAATAATATTTTATTGGTTTCTCTATGTGATGTATCTGTTTTATGATATAATTATAAGAAGGGAAATTCCATTGATAAAATTCGGGCTCACTACACATGATGATGCCATGAGTCACTATCCCACTATATCTTTTGGATCTCCTAATTCACATCTTCCTTTAAAATATCAAGAAGAATATCTAAGATATGAATATATTAATGACACTATATTACTTATGAATTATTTCACTAAATATATAGTTTAGGAGGATAGAGATTCAGATGGAATAGAAAGAAATAAGGAAAATAGTAAAAAAATATCTACCTTGATTCCTATGATTGAAATCACTCCAAGGCCTTATTAAAAAGAAGTGACTCCTCTGGGGGAGTAATTTGGTGACTATGATGACCATGGGGGTAGTCCACCTAGACATGGTAGACCTACCATCTCTTCTATTCAAAGAGATCGTAAAGGATCCTTGATTACTAAAATAGATCTACAAGAAAGGGTTGAGTTATCTGCTTCCAGACAATAATTTTATATTGATAATTTGAACTTATTAGTGGATCAAGTTCTTGAATAAATTTTTGGCCCTAATCCTATTAAATACGTTTATTAAATAAATATTAGTGGTGATACAACTCCTATTATGATTATAGGAGAGTTGGATGGTAGGAATTACGCTCCTAAAAAATCCATACCTATCTATCCTAATTATTCTACTCTTTTATGACTAAAGAAGATCTCAATGTGTTCAAAACTGATTTGATGGATTTATTAAAGTAAATATTCACTGTTTTTGGAAAATTATCTGAACCCGTTATAGAATATGACATATCATGGATAATATCTCTTTTTATTTATGATTTTTAACCAAAGCTTCATCTCAAGCTTGATATAATAAAAAATGAAATTAATAATCCAAGGGATCAAGTTAGAACTTTGCAATAATATATAAAATATACGACTCTTATGTTAGATGAGAGGTTTTTGAACACTAAATTTCAGACATCTACCTGAACAACACTTTATCCTATACTTTCTCATGTTGAATATCTTACCATTGTGAAAAGTTATATCAATGATTAACTGATCAAAAATATTATGAGAGATGAACTAAAGGTGGGTTTAAATGAATTTCATAAGACAATGGAGATAGTGTTTGATGTATTTCAAACTAATTATATAATTTTTTTGGAGTCAGTTAGAATTGATGTGAAAAAGTTAGAAAATACAGAGCTATAACCAGAAGGGCTATTGAATTATATCTGAGTAGAATATTCAAGAAGTCCAATATGAAAACCATGTTCCGATCATTATTCAGTGATCTCAGAATTCCTCCTCTGACTGAGGAATTAAATAATCATGTAGAGATATTGAAGAATATAACTCATACTCTGTAATCCTTTTTAGATAATAAAAAGATTATTTTCAATTCATAGATCATAGATCCCGAGCTATGAAGAATTCACCAATATTTTAGATCGATTCACATATATTGATAATACTTCTATATAGGTACCTCACACTCTCCTTATACCTTCATCACTAGCCTCTACCATTTATTCTTTCAATACTTTTGGTTTGAATCCTCTATAGTCTATTCAATATCTTTAAAATTTCCCTAGGTGTGTGGTTATTTAAAATTATTCTCCCACACTTCACCAAAACCTACACCTACTGCCCCAACCTTTACTAAAAAAGGAAATCTCATATTCTTTCTTCTAGAACCAGAGATATTGTTTCAGATTTAGATTTATACTAGATTATTTGATAGGTATTTTTTATTTCTTTTTAAACTATAAATTAAATCTATTATTTACATAATATGTTTACTTTTATCAATTTTTCATAATTTAGCGACTAACATCATCTAATGCATTTTATATATCTACATTATCATTTCTACATAACTACAACACACATTTTGAAAATCAAAAAAGGGGAAGTATAATATGGTAATTCATTTAATTATATCGTGATTAATTTTAGTTCACACTTATTTCTATTTTTTATCAAGATTTAATATACTATGATTTATAATCTTCAAAAAAGGTGATATTGTTTTATTAGTTTGAGAAATAATTATTTTAATACACACAAATCATGTTTCTTATATTATTAATGAATTCTATGTTTTATGATATTAAAATGTTTTTTTAAAAAAATGTGAAAAATAGTTAAGTCTTTAACTAACCACATAAACTTAACATATGAATAAATTCATTTGATCATGAAGGAAAAGTAACTATATTGAATTAACCAAAAGATAAATTCCAAGTGATCACATGAAAAAATAAGTAACCATGTGTCCTATAAAAAAATTTCTCTAAATACTCAACCAAATGCATAAGTACCAAACTAATCACATGAAGTGTTCATGTGACCGTATGAAGGATTTAACTAACCTCATGAATGATTCAACTGATCACATGAAGAATTCAACAGAACAAGAAGATATAATTTTTTTTGGCTAAGTGTTGAACCTACCACATGAGCAGTCAACCTACCACATGAAGAACTTAGGTGGACACATGATGAAGTGACCTTTATTATATGAATATTAAGTGATCACGTCTAATTTAAATATTATGGAATTTTTTAAATTCCAATGGATATATTCTGTAGAATTTAGTGAGAATCAGATCATTTAATAATTCCATATTAGAGTAATCATTATGAGTATTATTTTATGAATATTCTATAATGGATAATTATTGATGGATTACTATTTAAGAAGAATAACTACTCATGGATAAAATAAGGAGACACTTTGAGAATACACTGAGATTAGACTGAATAATTGGATATATTATTCCAAAACTATCTATTATTTTTATTCACAATGAAATATCAATTCGAATAACTTTGATGATATATTTGAAGACAACTGATCAACTGAAGCTGATCAGGTATTAATCATCTTCAAAATAATCTCTTTACTCTTTCTCTCTCTATTATTTAAATTAATTTTAAGATGTTTTTATATTAATCTATAAATATATTATAAAAATATATTTCTTTGTATTGGATAGTACTCGATACAATTTCTTTATTTAGTTTACATCTTTTATCCAATGAATAACTATGGAAAATCCTGGTTATATCCTAAACCACCCTATGTGCTATTGTATCTATAAAACATTATCCAGGTTTTGGATCAAGTTTATTCAGATTTAATAAAAATACATAAAAGTAGGTGAATTTCATGTGGATAGGATTAAGTTCTAGCTTATAACTGAACATATTGTTTTAAATTCCACAGTGTTCCTATTTCTTTTCTTACTCCATTTTTCAAACTGCTTTCATTGGTTAAATCTATATATATTTGTTTTTCTCTCATTTTTTTATAAACAATTATTTTCAAATAAAATATTTTATAGTTAACATTTATATGTGATTTATTATATTTGGTGTGAGTAAAATATTTTCAAATTGATCCTTTTTAAAATATTATTAACTGTATTTTGATTATACTATTTAGAAACTATTTCAAAGCATCAAATTATTTATACATAATTTATTTGTTAAATTTTATGTTTCAATTAAGGCGTTTTTAAATTGGTTTTAATATAAATTTTAAATTAGAAGCTTAATTCACCTCTCTTTTGAGCTATCTACTAGGACCAACGGTAATTATGAAAGTAGTTCTTGAAAGAAGATAGTGATGGTGTGGTAGTTCATGTTAAATATTATATTGTTGATTTTGGATGTGAAATCTTAGGCCAGGATTATGTGTGACTACAATACAAATTATATTTTCTTGTTATTTATTATGCACTACCACTCAAGTAAGATAACATGATCGATGTACATATGATGACATGGGTTTCATGTGTTTTCCCCAAGATCTAGGTTGTATAGAGAATATATGTATGACTAATATATTTCCCAAAATTTCTCTTATAGATGTGGGATATTCTATAATGGTATGAGGTCATGATTAATGAGCTATGATGGATTTATTTTAGAGTGAAAATGTCATAATGTTTTGTGGTGATGACAAGAAAGTAGCTGTGGTACATGAAGAGGGACATGCATGATAGGAGGAGATCATGCAGTTGATGTCCTTCTTATTCACATTACCCTTCAATGATGAGCATGTAATATGTAGTTCAGATGTAGTTATATATGGTTGTGGTATATGGTATGGTGTGGTTTACAGTTTGTGGTGATGATGAATATATAGTTATTATTTTTATAAAATAAGTGGTTATATGGTATTGTGTAATATGGAAGAGATGAGAGTATTATGACATATTTTGTCGGGAATAAAATTGACTAGATTATTGGTGAAGTGGATTCAAGGGAATTTATTGATATATATTATTTTTCTATTATATTACTATACTTGAATGAAATATTGGGTGACTAAGACATGGTGTGGTTGGAAAAAATTTATTCTGAAATTGTTCCATTTGGGTTCTTTTGTTTGTTCACTAAGGCAATAATACACTACTTCCACATTTTCATGAGAGGTCTTAGGGAGGATCCCACTAAGTATAATTATATGATCAACCCCATATATATAAATATGTTTACAGGTTTCCGTAAGAGAGTTAGTGATTAAGTTATATCATAAAAACTCAAAGAGATTGTATTTTGACGTGCTATAATTGTCTTAAGATTAAATTTTAAAATTATATATTTTTCAGACCATGGTTATGTATTCCATTTACAAGAATTTTGGATTCAATTTATTTCATGATTTTGTGTGATTATTGGTGGTTTATTTTGTATTATTGGGATTATGAGGGTAATTCCTCCCATATATGTGTTATTATACTCTTTGTGCTAGTCTATAACCCATGAACTATTGTAGTAAGGATTTGGGGTTTAATCTCATCTTCACTTTTGGTTCAAAAGGGGTTCCCAGTGAAGGTAGGGTCATGATAGAGTGGTATTAGAGTTATAAATGGGAGTTATGATAGAGTTTAAAGGTAGTAATTGGTAATTATTTTCTTATCTTGGTAGGGAAACCGTGTCTATCAAAAATGGTATGTAATATAACAAGGTTGAATTTCTAGAAAAAAGGAGATTAGGTATCCCTATTATCCGATGCATGGACATTAAGCTTACCAGACACCCTAAGTGAGATAATACAGATTAATGTGTTGTGTCCTAAACAATTTACATGCATCATGATTGAACCTTATTGTGTTTTAAAAAGTGTTATTCCTAATATATTTACATGGAAAAAATAATTAAAATACCTTAATGAAGATCCATGTCCTGATATTTGGGATTTTTTCATTATTAGTGATGGGAGCTATGGTTTTAGGGATGTGATGGAAGTTATTATGATCCTCATTTTTAATAGTTCAATTTATTGTATATCAAAATCAAGTACAATTTTACTCTATGATGTTTTTTAATTATGTATATGGTGACCCTATTTTTGATATATTTTCATTCTCATATATTCATGTCATTTTAAATTAAGTTTTAAGTGGTATAAATTTATAACTTTTAAAAAATAATTTTAATTAAATTGATTACTTAAGTAATTAGTTTTAGAGATGATATGATGGTGGGATAAAGGGTTCAAAAATGTTATAAGGTGAAATGATTAAATCCTTATGTCTTAATGGATTCTATAACACATAATTCATTAGTATAAACTTATTTATTAGGTAAATAGAATGTTAAGAATCATAAGATTCAAATAAAAATGTATAAAATGCATAGCATCCTTGCTATTCTAGACACATGAATTATTAAATTATTATGTATAATATGGCATGATAAGTTAATATGTTTGGTATTTTAAATTATTCTTATGTTTGTAAAGTTATTATTTGGAATAAATGTTAAAATAAATAATATATTTAAAATAAATTTAGTGATGTTTTAAATCACTAATATCATGCTAATCATGAGAGATAAATTCTCTATATGTTGAATTAATAAAGATAATTTAGTTAAAAATGAATTATTTTTAAAATATAAACATAATTATTTTGAACATTTTACATGTTTTGTACATGTATGTAGTTTTGGTTGGTAAAAATTGATTAACTTTTTTAAATTATGGAATTATTATTTAGTAATGTGTATTCATGAATAAATAATGAGTTTAATGGGTTTTATTCAAATTAAGGTTTCCTGGTTATAAAAAGTGGTATTGTGAAAATGTTTGAGATTATTTTACCAAGTTTTTATTAGTAAATTATTTTAAAGTAAGATTTTATATTTTTCATTTAAATGGGTTTTGGAAAATTAATTTTTGAAGTAATACCTGTGGTTTATTTATAATTTTTTAATTGTATGGATTTCAAGGAAATTTTTTCATGTTTTAATTAAAATTTTTTCTTTAATATTATTTTAATAATGACTTACAATGATTCAATTCATCCAAAGAATATTTTAGTTTCTTTATAGTGTTCTTTTGATATACTTTTTTAACTATTATTGTTTCACTTATTGTGTGGTAGACTTGATTGGTGGGGAGAAGTAAGGGTTGTTTGGTTTTTTGATGGTTTTATAGAGAGTGGTATGTGAGTGATGGCGGTAATTATTTTATTGGAGGATTGGGTGGTTTTGATTGGAATGATGATGCTATTTTTTCATTGATGATGAGTTAGTTAAGTGATTTGGATGGTGTATAATTGAATGTTATTATTGAGGTGGCTTTGAGTTTTCACTGCTATTGGGGTGTGATTTATTTGTTTAAATTAAAATTTTTTATTTTTATTTTTAGGTATAAGACATGTCATCTGATAATTTTTATGATTTTGTTATCAGGAAGTGAAATAAGGAGTCCTAGGATAAATTATTATTCTAATTTCGGTGATAATAAGTGTCAAAGTTCCTTGGTTAAGTGTTTGGCCTAGAGTTTGAGGAGTGTCTTGAAGAGTTTTATGTTACTTTATAATTGACAAGGAATCTAGATCAATTTTTAGTTTCCATAAAAGTCGGTCTTCTTCGTGGGGTGACTTGAGTGTGTTGGAAGATGAATAATGGTTATCAAGAAGAGGTTTATTAGGAAAAGTTACGTATTATTGTATATCGGGAGTTTTTAATTTATGTCTAAAGGGGTGAATGTATAAAGGTAATCTTATAGTTCCAGGAAGGGGATTCCAAGGATCGTGAACCCATAATTATTTTTTTCACATTTATTTCCTAATTTAAAGACATCTTAACTAATTAAGACATGTTAACAAGAAATTTTGAGTATTCCTTTTGGTTATAGATTCAATTGAGGGTGGTGATTTTATGAGTGACATCATGGAAGTATTTAAGGTATAATAAAAAGGTTATTGAGAAGGGTTTTCTCTAGAATACTGAGGAGGATAAAGATAGTACCTTATGTTGATATTGAGGTAAGTTGAGGTAGGAAGTGAGTAAATATATTGAGATTAAACTTTAACTTTGACCCTATAGTTTGAGTATCTATAAGAATCCTATATTAGGTAAGAAAATATGATTTCATTATTTTATGGTGGGGAATGAATAGTTTGAGTTCCCTATGCTTTATGATATTCATTAGTTTTAGCGAGGTATTTATTTTGTTTAGTAGTGATATTTGATATCACTAGGTATTCAGTTAGGATGGAGTGAGTTTGGTTTCAAATTTATTAGTGAGTATGTTTTAGGTCACCACCCTTATTAATTTTTTAATCTAATCCTTATACGGTCCTTTGAATTTAAATTTAATTTTTTTTTCTATAGTATATTCACCTTCTAATTCTCTGAATGTGGGTTTTAAACTTGATAAATCTGATGAGTATTTGAAACTTACCCTTATTGTTTTCATAAGTTAAGATAATATAAAGATTAATTTTTTAGGTTAACTTAAATCTTAAAATGGTTTTATAAATTAATTAATATCCATATTTTAATAAAATAAACTTTTTAGTATCACAATTTTGTAGACAGGTTTATCATTATGAAAGGAATAATGGTTAATAAGTGAGGTTGAGTTTTCAGGTGGAGAGGATAATGATTTCATTCCTCATTCTTTATCATGTTAAGACATTTTTGATAGTGGAATTTCTATACAAATGGAATATCATAGGGTAGTTTTGTTTTAGGAAAGGACTGATATTGTCACGGAGTGCATTAGTTAATTCTATTAAGTGTGTAGTAGTAGTTTATTTGAGTCTAATAATTCTTTAGATATAGAAGTTAGTTCTCCAAATGGTTGTATTCTTCTTGGGGGGGGGGGGGTTAGTGAGTATATCCTTAGGATGTTGATGTTCTTGTTTGATAGGTATCTCCCAATGGTGTTTGGGTTTTTGGTCTTAAATTATTTATCCTTGGTTATTTTTGATTCTCCGGGATGATAATCATTTAAAAAGAATATAATGTAATGGATAAAATCTTCTTGGACTATTACATTGTGTATTTTAGATGTTAGAGGTTTTAATATATGTTTAGAGGGAAGAAGGTGGAGTTGGATATAAAATATAATGTGGATGGATTCATTTAATCATGATATTAAGTGTTGATCCATTAAAATTTTGGTAGAGGAGGAAGTTTTTTTAATGTAGAGCATGTTTTGATATAAAGGGATGGGTTGTGATTTGGTTTATGTATTAAACCATGGGAGATGATTCCTGATACTTCACTATCCCCTTGTCTTATATATAAATTCAATTTGTGTCATGAAGAGTTTTTGTTGTAGTGTGATGGTCCCATAGTCACTCTTATAATTGAAATTCACAGGATTAATCTGACGTGATTCTTCTAAGTTCACCTAATGTGAGGTTGGTTGGACCATGACTGTATAGATTTAAACATGGTTATTGTTGAGTAATTATTTATAACAATATGTATAGAGTATTATAGTATGGATCGACCCTATATTTTATAAACCCATTTTGGATTAATCTTACATGAGTTAGGTTACACCCTAGAGATGGTCATTGTATTGGGAAGTCCTAGGTGGTCAATTTCATTAGTTCTTTCTATTTGAAGTTTTCTGCACCATGGTACCTTCCAATTAACCATGGTTTTATTTGGGATCATTAGGTTAGATGTGAGAGAGTTATGGTTTGTGTTGTGTTTCTTAGTAATTTAGAAACTATGATGTGATCACCTTGATTCCACAGTTTCCTTCATTTAATGTGAGGAATTAAGGATATTTTAACAGCGAGAGTCGAGGAAAGATAAGGTAAGATCACAACATGATTTTCCATATTGTATTCAACTGAGATTTGTTAAAACATCATCATAACCCATTACACCATGAATCCTTAATTTTAAAATTATGTTATAAATTCTGAGATTCCGGGTGGATTGGGAGCAGACACTTGGGGGGTGAATGTGTTGTCTATTTTTTTACCAAATTCCAACTTATCCTTTGAACATTTAACCCATTGTTACTTTAACCTCTATTACATATTATGGTATAAATAAATCTTCTTTAACACTTACCCAATATGAAACAACCACATGCAATACAGAACATAATAACATGAAATATTTTTACAAGGTTTGACCCCTTAACGGGAAACTTACTCCTTGTAGTGATTTCTTGTTCGCTCCAATGATGAATCCTCCACTATAATCATTAACATATTACCATATTTTTGGTGTATATAAAACATGAATAGAGTCTCAATATTCATAAAATTTCGAGAATTTCACTAGACTTCACACAACCAGCTTCCCACTGGAATCATAGATTCACACAATGCCTTCCTTGCATACCCAATGCCACACTATTTCTACAACTTCCCATTATGTATATACAAGTGATTTCATTAATCCCCTTTTGAATTTGATCTCTAATAATCACATGGATGCCCCTAAATACATAGCATGATCTCCCTAATCAATAATAGAGTCTTCAAATTCCTTTCATTCCTTAGGAATACTAACTTGTAAATCAGTTACTGCATCCAGATTAGATTCCCAAATATTTCATTGAATCTAATCATCTGGATTCCTCACTAATTCTTTGAGATATTATGATATTTATATATCTAGTAGATCCTTAACAACATTCAAGTTCTTAAACACATAAATAAATAGAAAAATAAATATTTTTGACCTTTCTCATTCATATTTATTCTTCTTCTAAAAAATTCTACAATAATGAGTGTCGTAGGATCTTCTTCCTCCTTTTTCTTTGATAATGAGATGATATTCCCTTCATAATAGTATCATATTCTCAAGATTCTTCTTCTTTTTCTTAAAATTTATCCAATACATCACACACAAAACATATATTGGGTCTACACTATAACATTGCAATATTTTATGAAATATTCTTCTAAAATAAATTTAATCTCATCGATAGCTTGTGTTATACGGAACACTGAGTTTTAATGAATCACAATATAATATTGATATTATTATTTAAACATGATCATTATAACCTATCCATTGAACTTGGTGGTATGGATAAGAATAACCAATGTTTTTAAATTAAGTTTAATTGTTTTAAATAAATAAAATATATTAATAAATAATTATATCATTTTTGGTAAAGTATTTATATACTTTGAAAATATATTTCTTCTCAAAAAAGGATTTTCACTGATTTTTGTGAAAAATAATAAAATAAATTTTTGAATATTTTAGAAAATTAATTTTAAAATATTAACTTACTTTTTTTCATCAACATGTAAAAATTATCTAAAGGTGAATTTTTAAAATATTTTGAAAAGATTAAATTTTCAATGAATAGTGAAAAAACTAATTTTTATTAAAATAATCCTTTTCATTTAAACTATTTAAAATGTTACATATTATTTTAAATTTTTTGAAAAATATAATTAGATAAATTATATTATGATTAACCCAATTTAGGTCCATAGAATCAATTTTATTTTGAAATTTTACATAAAAAGCTTTTATACTTTTGAATGCTTTTTCTTCAAGAAACAGTTTTTTCATCGCATCTGCGGGTTTAATTTTAAATTAAATTATTCCATTTCTATGAATTGAATTTGGAAAAATGAATTAAATATTTGGAATATAAATAATTAATATTATATAATAATTTTAACATAATGTTTTCTCATAATTAATAGTAGAAACTCTAAAAACTAATTTCCACGGTTATGGTTAAAACGAGTTTACTGGGGTCAAACTAAAAATATAAGGGTTAAAATGACCTAAAAATTTTATAATTAATTTTTATGGGAATAATTAGACATTATATCATATAATTTTATATAATTATCTATTTTGATCCTTGTGTCATGTATAAACCATGGGTATATCGTTTTTCATTTCAAAAATTCTAAGTGTGTCCTCTCACTCACCTATAAAAGGGAACCCCAATACTCTTCTATTAACACTTAAAAATCCTTTTGGGTTATCAAATAACTACCAAAATAACTTAATTACTTCCTACATAAAATACTATATAGATTAGTTTGATTATTAAACCATCCTAATAAGTCTTTTGGTACAAACCTAAAGAGGTTTTCTGAATAAGAGGTGTCGTTCTCAAACGAGCATTTTTGTTTTATTTCTTATTTCAATTCCTTAAAATATTATTCAACAATTATAATATTAAAAATATAGTATGTACCATATAATAACATGTTATTATGTTAATTAAATAACATATATCTATCTCCTCTCCCATAAAATGAGAAATGAAACTGTCGATCATGTATGCAGTGGACTACCGCCTCGCGAACCGATGTAATTCATTTTCCATCACCACTCATCATCGATGGATATAATTATGGATTTAAAATATATATATATATATGATATTTATGAAAGTAATTATACATTTTTAATTATAATATCACATCTACCTTCTTACCTTTTAATCTGTTGGAAAATGATAACGTCGCTCGTGCGTGCTTATAGACTACTGCGTTAACGAAGCGATGTGAAACATTTTTCATTTTATTTTGAAATGGATAGTAAAAATGACATATTTAATGAATATATATGATATATATTTAATAAAAATTATTTTTAAATGTGAATTCATATTTATTTTTCTTTCGTTCCATCCGTTAAAAAAATGGGAACAACTTTACCGTCTCTATAAACGGTGTAATTCATTTTTCCATCTATAAATTTTATGAATGACTATAAAAATGTATATAATTAATATATATGAAATTATATTAAAATTAAAGTTATATAAATTATATAACCATAACCAAATTATAAGGACTAAAACTAAAAAACTAGAACATACATGAAAAATGAAGCAATTATCACCCATAACAGTGATTACAATAAAGAATTGTTAATGAACCAGTTATAAAAGGTTATAAGTAAATAATATATGATATGATATAAATGAGTATGGTTTTGTAATATATTTATTATAAAGATTTTGAACATGTATGAAGAAAGTTGATACTTGAGGTAAGAGATTTTTGTCTCACTTTTATTTATGCGGGACACACGTCATTTTCACAACTTTTTTTGTGGAGTATATAATTCCCATGAATTTATTTTATGATTCTTATCATAAAAGTTATAATTATTTAAATATACATATAAGTTTATTATTTCATAGGTATTATGACTCAAAATTTACCAAAGTGGTAAGGGTTTTATGTTACAATATCATTGCTATTCGGAATTGTTTATGATTATGCTTTTGATGATGAAATATTATGATCTTAATCTAAATAAAATCATTACCTTTAATATAATATAGTTATTTTTTTGAAATAAAATTTTTAATTCCATTTTTCTCTCTTTAAGAAATTAATATACTTAAATAATGTTATTAAAGAAAATCAACTTTATTTCACTCTTCAATTAAAAACCCTTTCTCTTCCAAGTTAATTTTTTTCTAAAAATATTTTCAAAAATGTTTTTAATATTCCATTACAAATTATAAAAGCCATTTTTACCGTTGTTTTAAAAAACAGTTTAAAAGGAATCTTCTTGAAACATTCTGAAATGAAGTACTTTTTAATTTTTACTAAAAATGTGAAAGAAATATTTGTTTTAAGATATATGATATAAATGGTATTTCTTGCCATCCTAAATTCAAAATGATTTAAAGAATACCCTACAAGTTTACAAGGTTATTTTAAAATAATTTTTTTCTTTAATATTTGTTAATTTTTTAGATTTTAAAGAATTGATTTCAAAATTTAAAGGATATATTCCGGAAGAATGTTTTAATTATTTTTATGTGAAATTTTTAGTCATAAAATACAACAACCTTTGGTATTGACCTGTTTTACTGTGGATATGATCTAATGGTACCTACCTTTATTATTTATCAAGATGGTTTTTTATTACGATGATGGGATTTTTATAAAACCCATTCATTTTCCATGGGGTTTTCAATGATGGATTGATGATATATGAAACCACATTTCCTTGTAAGGGATTTTATATGATGATATGATGAATGGTTAATGATTTTTTGGCCCACATATGTATGGTATTCATTGTATGATGGGTGGGACTCAAATTATATAGCCATCTAATGCATTGGGTAAATATGGATAACTCATGTGTTAATAGGGTTATGCGTGAACCTGATTCCATGTTCGCAATGTTATTTGTGGACTTGCTGTCATGTCCATAAGATTATTTGAGGACTTGGTTTCATTTCCATATGGTAATGTGTAGACATGGTTTTATGTCCATAATGTTAAGTGTGGACCAGGTTTCATGTCCATAAGGTTATGTGTGGACCTATTTTCATGTCTATAAGTTTATGCGAGGTCCTGATTTCATGTCCATAACTTAATAAGTGAACTTGTTTCTACTTATAGATGTTCAAAATGTTATAATCTCATGTTTTTTCTACATTACGATGTTTATGTTATGATCTCATGAATTATATTCATTGATTTCCTTTATAATTCATGTCTTATTAACTGGAAAGATTCATTATATGACTTGGGGTTATCATCTATATTTTGCAGGGTATAGTTTTAAAATATTGAGCTCATGTTCTCATACACTTATGTTTATGTTATTTTTAAGTGATTAATGGTGTATCCCTTTATTACCCTTACTAGGTATCTGATACCACCCTTTATTATGTTTCGTTTTCCTAGGTCATGAAGAAATATTTAGGTAGGTTATGTCTAAGGAGAAGATATTTATAAGAGATGTTTAATATCTTTCATGAAATAAGAATATTGTGTATATAGTATTTAAATACACTAAACCATTATGCAACTTGGTCATGTATTTGTGAAATTTATTGAATATTCATATAAAAAGATGTAATAATTATGTATAAAAATCTTGGGTATCTATAGTTGGTATTATAGTAGGGTTTAGTAAATATTTGGAGATTAGGGTTAGAAAAATTTAGTGAATAACTTAAGTATGAGTCAATGTATAGGAAAATGTACTAGAATTTTATTCAAGGAAAGAGTGAGTAGTTTCCAAGCAATTATATATGTATTTGGATACTACAAGTGGATGTAGATATGATATAGTTATACCTAGGGGTAATAACTCTAAAAAGTAAACATTGGGATTTGACTTGATCATCACCTAGTGAATGAAAAATATCCTTTCTATAAACCTTGTTTGATAATCCTTAGGGATATGTTTCAAATATTCACAAACTCTTTATGAATCATCCTAGAGGATTTGAATAGATGATGGCTATTAATGACCTTGGTTAAACCTAAGGTGTCATAGATCAAAAATAATGTTTCATGTTTTAAACATCCAATAAATGTTTTTTCATGATTATTTGGTTTCTCAATATGATTATTATTTCCCACACCTTTCCTTTGGTTGTAGTAAATATATAGAACTAAAAGACATCATGATAATAATGAATGTGATGGAAAATGCAATTATTTTCCACCATAGAATTTTTTTATAGGATATATAATAAAAATAATTTTTTTTCTACACTCAAATAACTTTCTTAGTCTATTAATAATGCTTTTATTACAAACTATCAAAAGAGGTAATAATATATTGTTGAGTCTTTCATGAGGAAACATACACTTTATTTTAGTGGGTATTCTAATCCACTGGTATCTGAATGATGGATCAACACCATTGAGAAGATATTTTTTATTCTCTAGTTATTAGAATATGAAAATGTTTTCCTAGATATTTATTTTTTAGAAGGTGAATCAGAACAATAGTGAAACCTTATTAAGAATAAAAGAAAAGAATAATAAATTGAATCTATAGAATGAGAAGGGTTTAAGAGGATATTTTTCAATAATTAATTTTTTTCATATTATATATATAAATATAGAGTAATAATTACATTATCTTAATAAAAAATAGGATGAATCTATTGGTACTTATGAGGAAAATTTTACAAGACTTGAATAGTATGTTTCTAGTTTAATCATTAACCCTGAAGGAAAAATTGATCAATTATTTGGTGCATTAAAACTAATTATTCAAAAAGAATTATCTATAATTGAATTTATTGGCTAAAAATAAATCATTTTATGTGCACTCAAGGTAGAAATTTAAATTCGATATTCCCACCATTACCATGGTTTTGACAAGAAGAGGAAGATCGAGTCTCATGAAAACTCAAAAAAACACATGGTGGAAATAAATTATATCCATATACATTCCATAAATGTGGGAAGAATCATAAAGGTAATTGTTTGAATTGAACCGAGAAGTTATTTAAACATGGAAAATTGGGTCATAAAGCCCATGAATGTAAAAAGGCAATGAATGGGCCAGTTAATGGAATAGAAGAGAAGAAGACTCCCACTAATGAACCACCCATACTTAAATGGATTAAATGTAAAGATCATGGGAATTATTTAAACCAGTATATGAATCATAAGGTTCATGATGATGATAAACATAAAAAAACTCTTAATATCAAAGACAAAGGTAAATCTAATGTGATCATAACTACCAAGTTGGGTTACAAGAATAACATAGTGAAAGGTACACTTATTATCCACTATAGATTAGCTAATGTATTGTTTGATTATAGATATAAAAACTCTTTTATATTTAAGGAATTTTCAAGGGTTATTTAATTACTATCTCAATGATTACACATTGATATTGTGGTGAAAACTCTTAATGGTATGATGGTCACATATCAAGTCTATAGTTTCTATCTGATTGAAGTTTGTGGGAAATTTCTTCATAAAAATATTTTGATTCCCCCTTTAGTTAAATTTGATGTTATTATAGGAATGGATTTTTTATTTATATGTATCACATATCAATTTATAATGTAGGGAAGTGACATTTCATATTCCAAATTAACAAATTCTCATTTATCAGTGTGAGGATTAATACAAAATTTCAATTGAAATTTCATTAATTTTATGGGTCTTGATTCCAATTAAAAAGGGGTGTTTATCTCACATGGTTGGGGATAAACTCAATATTGATGATATTTTTATTGAATGGGAGTTTATTTATGTCTTTATAGAAGATTTTCCTAGTCTTACACCAATTTGTGAAGTTGATTTCCCAATAGAACTTAAAAATAGTGCTACACCTTTTTAAAAGACTCCTTATAGAATAAACCCGATTGAGTTGAAATAATTAAAGAAGAAACTCTAAGATAATATTAACAATGTATTTATTCAAAAAAGTGTGTTAACATGGGGTGAAAATATTCCTTTTTTTAAGAATAAATATGAATCTATGTGACTCTACATTGATTATCAGGAACTCAACAAGATCACAATCAATAACAAGTTTCCTCTACCCTATATTAATGACTTATTTGATCAACTATGCAGAGATCAATAATTTTTCAAGATTTATGTTCATTGTGTATATCATCAGTTGAGGTTAAGAAGGAGGATATACCCATGATGAAATTACATACAAGGTATTAACACTTTGAATATACTGTGAGTCTATTTGGTCTCACTAATTCCACTACTATCTTCAGAGATTTAATAAATAGAATATTTAGAAAACGCCTTGATCAGATTTTGGTAGTATTTATAGATGATATTCTTATATATTCTAATAGAAAGGAAGAGCATTAATATCACTTGAGTATTGTACAAAAACCCTATAGAAAGATAAAATATATACAAAATGTACAAAATTTTGATTTTGGCTACAAAAGGATTCCTTTTGGGGTAATATAATCTCAAGATATGGTATATAAATATATCCATAAAAGTATTAAGTTATTGAAAATTATCCTAGAATAATCACTGTGATTGAGATCTAATGTTTTCTTGGTTTGGATGTATATTATTGATGGTTTGTGGAGAATTTCTCAGGAATATCTAATCCACACACTAGGTTAAATCAAAAGGGAGCCACATTCCTTTGAATAAATTAATGTGAAGAAAATTTCAATGAACCAAAGATAATATTAGTTAGTTAACCTATAATTACATTAACCTACATTATAGAAGGGTTTGTAACCTATTTTGATACATAAAATAAGGGATTATGGTGCATTATCATGCAGAATAATATGGCGATAGCTTATGCCTCATGAAAATTGATGGTTCATGAGAAACAATTATCTAAATCATGATTTGGGGTTAGGTTCAACAATTCTTGAATTAAAGATATGGAGGTATTATATTTATAGAGAAATATGCAATATATATACTGTGCATAAAGGTTTAAAGTATGCATTCAAATATAAAGAGTGGAATATAAGCTATAAAATATGGTTTGAGTTGATTAAATAATATGAATTCTTAATATATTACCACCTTGGAAAGGTTTACAAGGTGTTCAATGATTTTAGTCGAAAGAATCATGCTATTTTATACATGATTAGGATAAAAAAAGATCTAATATTTTTGGATTTATAAAGGATAGATCTCAAAATAATCAAGGAATGGAGAAATACTATCTTTCTTAAATGATTATTCAACCATATATACAAGTGAATATTAAAGATGTGAAAAAAGAAGATGTAAAATGTTTAATAAGGTAAGAAACATTCATGAGTTTAACCTTTTTTGTGATGGAATGATATGGTTCATAAACCATGTATGTGTTCCTTCCATACTAGATTTAAAGAAGTAGCTGTTGGAGGAATGTCATTATTGTTCATTCTCTATTCATCCTAAAAGTAAAAAGATGTATAAAGATATGAAAGAGTATTTTTGGTGGGATATAATGAATAGAGATATTATAGAGTTTGTTTCTCAGTGCTTAGTATGCCAATAATCTAAGGTTAAGAGACAAAATTATAAGGGGATGTTACATCAATTACCCATACCAGAATGAAAATGGGAAAACATCACCATGGATTTTGTCCTTGAAATCCCCCAAAATATATAAAGGTCATAATGTTGTATGGGTAGTAATAAATCACCTCATGAAGTTATCAAACTTTATTGTTATCAAAGATGATTTATTTTTTGGATTGTATTTATTGGATGTACATTAAGAAATTGGTTAGGTTGTATGAAGTACCAAATTCTATTGTATCATATTGGGATCTGAGATTTACCTAGAAGTTTTGATGAAGTCTTCAGTATGCTATAGATAAAAGTTATGTTTTAACATTGTGTATCATCTTTATATAGAATTTCAATTTGATATAACCATTAAAACCATAAAGGATATGTGGAGATATTTTTATATGGATTTAAATGGTGTTTGGTATCAAAACCTTCTGGTAGCTGAGTTTTCTTATGACAATAGGTTTCACTTGAGCATTCAGGTCACTCTTTATGAAGTCCTATATAGAAGGAAGTGAAGAAATAAAATGTCCTAGGATTAATTTATATAAATAAAGATATTTAGACCTTATATATTTGAGGAAATTTTAGATAAATTTAAATCCATTTATCCACACATCAAGGATGGTCAGATTTGATAGAAAAGTTATGTCGACAATCATCAACATGGTCTAAAATTAAACGTTTTTGAGAAGGCCTCCCTATGTATTTCTCCATGGAATATGGTTATGAGATTTTTGAATAAATAAGAGATGATCCCTTGGTATATTTTCCCTCTATATATTCTTAATCATGTAGGGATGGTAGCTTATTGCTTGGTGCTTCCACTAAACTTATCTCAAGTTCACATAGTGTTCCTTATATTTGTTCTCAAAAAGTACATTCCTAAACCTTTACATGTTATGAACATAAATTACATACTAATTGATCAATATTATTCTTACAGGGAATAACTGGTAGATATTATGTATTATAGAGATAAATTTCTATGAAATAAGACCACTCACCAGGACAAAGTTTTGTGGCGAAACCACCAGTTTGAAGAAGCTACATGGGAACCTAAGGATACGATGAGGCAGAAGTATCCTCATTTTTTTTGTATCAAACTAATGAATTTTGAGGGTGAAATTAATTTTAAGGGGGTTAGAGTGTAACACCCAAATATTTTATGAAATATTTTTTTCCAAAAAAATTAATTTATTTGATAGCTTGTGTTACACAAAACACTGAGTTTTAATTAACCATAATATAAAATTAATATTATCATTTAAACATGACCATTATAACCAAGTTGTTAAACTTGGAAGTATAAATAGTAATAACCAAATATTTAATATTAAGTATAATAGTTTTAGATAAATGAAATATATTTATAAATAAGTACTTAATATTTTTTTTAAAAGTCTTTATATACTTCAAAAATATATTTCTTCTCAAAAAATGATTTTCATTGATTTTTATGAACAAATAATAAAATATGTTTTTTTAATTTTATAAAATTAATTTTAAAAAATAAAACTCATTTTTTTAATCAACATGTCAAAATTATCTTAGGGTGAATGTTTGATAATTTTTTGAAAAGATTATTATTTATATGAAAAGTGAAAATTATTGATTTTTCTTAAAAACATCCTTTTCATTTCAATTATTCAAAAAGTTATAAATTTTTTTAAAATGATTCAAAAGAAAAATCAGTTTAATTATATTATTATTAATCTAATTTAGGTAATTATAATCAATTTTTTTTGAATTGTTATATAAAAACATTTTAAACTTTTGAAATATTTTTCTTTCGAATACAATTTTTTAATCCCATATACAGGATCAATTTTAAATTAAATATTTATAATTATATGAATTGAATTCATAAAAACGGATTCAATATTTTTTAATAATCATAATAAATATTATATAATAACTTTAATTTAATTTATTTTCAAAATGAATAGTAAAAACAGTAAAAATTAATTACCATGGTTAAGGTTAAAACAGGTTTATTGGAGTGTTAAAATTAAAATATAAGGGTTAAAATAACCTAAAAAGTTATTCAATTCACATTTTTTGCACATATTTAGGCCTTATATCATATAATATTATACAATTATCCATTTTTTAGCCTTGTTTCATGTGTAAAACAAGGGTATAACATTTTCTTCTAAAACATTCTAATTGTGTTCTCTCCCCCACTTATAAAAGTGCACCAACTCTCATATACTCTTTAAAATTAAAAATAAATTTGTTTAAAAAACTATATTCTCAAATATCTGTCTCCTAGAGTCCTTATTTTTATCATGAAATTATCCTAAAAAAGATTTTGGTGCAAACCTAAAGGTGTTGTCCAAAGAAGAGGTATCTCTCTTAACTAATATTTTTAGTTTTATTTATTATTCAACATACTTAAAATAGAATTAAACTATTTTGATATAATAAAATCCGAATATACCATATAATTAGATTTTATTATTTTAATTTCATAACCAATATCCACCTCCTCTTCCACCAAATGGGAAATGAAACCATTTATCGTCTGTATAGTGGACTACCGTCTCGTGAACTGATGTAATTTATTTTCCATAAACACCTATCATAGGTGGATATAATTATGTATTTAAGTATATATATTATATTTATAAAATAATTATACTTATTTAATTATAATATCATATCTAACTTCTTACCTTACAATCCATTGGAAAATGATAACATCACTCCTCCGTATGTGTAGACTACTGCCTCCATGAAGTAGTATGATATATATTTTTCAATTTATTTTGAAATATATGGTAATAAGGATATATTTAATTAATATATATGATATATGTGATAAAAAATTATTCTATAAAGGTGAATTCATATTTATGTTTCTTTCGTTCCATCTGTCAAAAAATGGAAACAACGTTCATACGTATGTACGACCTACCATCTTGATGGATAGTGTAACTCATTCCTAGATATATAATTTTTATGAATGAATCTAAATATGTGTATAGTTAATATATATCATATTATATCCTGATAAAACTTCTTTTAATTATTCAATTATAATCAAATTACAGTGACCAAAACTGCTGAACCAGAATATATATGAAAAGAAGCAGTTATCACCCGTAACAATGATTTCAATTAATAATTATAAATGAATGAGTGGTAAAAGGTTATAAGTAAATCATATATGGAATGATATAAATGATTTTTTTTCTATAATATATATATATAATAAATCTATATTTATTATACATGATGTTCAAACATATACAAAGAAAGTCGAGACTTGAGGTAAGAGATTTTCATCTCGCTTTTAATTATGTGGGACACATTCTATTTTCACTAATTGTTTTTTTGTGTGGTGAATATACTACCCATGAATTTATTTTTGGTGATTATTATAAAATTTATTTGGATTTAAATTTCCATATAATATTATTATTTCATGGAGATTATGATCCAAAAGTTACCAAATTGGTAAGGGTTTTATGTTGTAATCTCATTGTTTATCAGGATTGTTTATGATTATGCTGTTGATGATGAAATATTATGGTATAAATATCAAGTAACCAATTAATTTTATTATCAATTTTTTATTTATAGATAATAAATATTTTTATTTCATTTTATCTCATTAATAACTTAAAATACTAAAATAATGTTTTTAATAAAAAGCGACTTTATTTCTCTCTTTGGTTGGAAATCCTTTCTATTCTATGTTCATGTTTTCTAAAAATGTTTTCAATTTTTTTAATACTCCAATATTAATTCTAAAAGTAAATTTTACTCATTATTTATAATATTTTTAAAAGGAATCTTCTTGGCGCTTTCCAAAATGAAGTACTTTTGAATTTTTACCAAAAATGTGAAAGGAATATTTGTTTTTGACATGTACGACATGAATGATATTTACCACCATCATGACTGATCAATTATATAAAGATTAAATTACATGTTTCCAAGGTTATTTTAATTTTTTTTATTTATTCTTTGTGAAAGTTTTATATTTTAAAAATGTGATTTAAAATTGAAATGGGTATTTTTCTCAAAAAAAATTTAATTATATTTTTATGTAATTTCTATTCATACAAAATAATAACATTTTGTTATGATTTTGTTTTACTGGGTATATGATCTAATGGAACCATAATTATTATTTATATGGAACTTTTATGATTATGAAAATGATATTTTTATGAAACCCATTGATTTTCCATTGGTTATGGAGAGATGGATTAATGAAATATCAAACCATATTTATTTTAATGGGTTATAATATAGTGATATTATGGATTTTTAATGAGTTTGTGGCACACATATATATGGTATTAATTATGTGATGTGTAGGCTCAACATTAAAAATCCATCCAATTAATTGTGTAAATATGGATAAATCATGAGTTAATAATGTTATGAATGAACCCAATTTAATGTTCCCTATGTTATATATAAACCTGGTTTTAAGTCCATAAGGTTATGTATGAAACTAGTTTCATATACATAAGGTTATGTGAAGACCGGGTTTCATGTCCATAAGGTTATGTGTTGACCTAGTTTCATGTCCATAATGTTATTGGGGACCTAATTTCATCTCTTAAGGTTTATGTGAGGGCCTGATTTCATGTCCTTAACTTAATCAATGAACCTATTTCTACTAATACATGTTCTAAATGTTATAAGACTACATTTTTACCACATTAAGATGTCTATGTTATTATCTCATGGAATATATTCACTGATTTCATTTATGATTCATGTCTTGTGAACTACCAAGCATTATTCCATGACTTTGGGTTAAGATCTATGTAATTCAGGGTATGGTTTTCAAATATTAACCTCATTTTATAATACCATTATGTTAATGTTATATTTAAGTGATTAATGATATCTCCCTTTCTTACCCATATCAAAAATCCGAGCTCACCCTTTCTTATGTTTAACTTCCCTCAGTTTTGAAGAAAGGTTTTAAGTAGGGTATGTCCAAGGAGAATATCTTTATAGGAGATGTTGAAGATATTTCTTGAGATAAGAAGTCTTTTTATCTAATATTTGAAGAAACTAAACCATTATTTCCCTCATGCATGTATTTATGAAATTTATTAAATATTCATCTAAAAATATGTAATATTTATGTATAAAAATACTAGATATGTATATTAATGGTTTCAGTCTCACTTAATTCTCTCTATTTTTTATTTCTATACACAGCTCATAGAAAATAATATTTTTCAATTTTATAAATATATAAAATATCTTTTGAATATTTTTTTTAAATAATATCATTTTCCATTTTCCATCATCATTATTATTTTTTTCAAAAAAACATGGTAACAAAAACAAGGAAGGGGAGGGAAAGAGGGGGAAATACTTTTGGGAGGTCTTTAAAAATGTAATCCAAGGGAATTTCCAAATAAAAAATCAGTGCTACCTAGGGGATAGATCCAAGAGTGATAAAATCCTTGAGTGGGGAATCCAAGGATGCTTTGGAAGCTAAAAAATCAATAAATTAGTTACCTCCACGCCACGTGTGTATAAGATTTGGGACATTGGAGATGAGGGAATTGCACCAACAAATACAATAACTAATATTCCACATAGTAGTATAGGGGTATTTGATAGAGCTCTAAACTATCTTTGAGTATGTTTCCACTGATGCTAGGGGAATTTTTCAAGAGGGTCATAACTCAAGGCCATTGATCATGGTTGTAGATTCCTCTTTCAAGGAATCCCCCCATAAGATGCATTAAAATCATAGATAACTGGTCCATTGGAATTATGGACCATGCCAACTCCTTGTATAATCCCCTGAATACATGCTTCATTAGTGTTCAGCTTGAACCCCATCATGGGAGGAGACCATCGTCCCCAGGTCCCATGCTGATCCACCCTGGTCGCCTCCTGGTTTAGACCTCCAACCAAAAAGCGTCGAAGGGAGGAGGCCTTATCAAGATTTTTTAGAAGGTATGTGAGGTCATACAGAAGTAATTTTTCTTTCACAACTATACTAATCACCAAAGGAGTATGACCATCATGGTGAGCCTAGTTGGGGCCATTCCATATGGTCTAGATATCAGTTTCTAGAGTAATGGACCGAGCCTCCTTTCCCAAAGGACACTTAAATTAGTCACTAATATGTCCCTATAATAAGTCACCAGTAGACATAGCTTCACCAAGTAATCCATTACCCCATCATTGTTTCCTCCTAATTTTCTCATTTTCTCACAATTGTGCACTTATCTTATCAAAAAATCTCCAAATTCACTACATATTTCAAAAAAAAAATCTTTAAAAATACATAATAAATAATTAAAAAATATATTTGTGGGTGTGGAAATTAGATCTCAATATGAGAATGTATGAATGGTCAAAAGTGTGGTTAATTGACCTATTTATTATTTTTAAATGAATTATTATCGAAGTTAATAATTAATATAGTGAAAATATAAAGAGAAATTAACATAGTTATTTTTATAATAGTTTGGATCTAAATGATTATAATTTACTCTTCACACCTTTCAAACATAGAGAGATATGAAACCCACTTACTATGGAAGCTATGAATTTTAAAGGGATTCAAAACCCATTTCAACAAAAATTTTAAACTTTGGAGGAAAAATCCAAAGATGATTTTTTTTATCAACAGGAGTCACAACCCAATACTAATTTTTTCTCACCTGGAGTCACTACCTAATTACCTTACCTTTTATGTGCATGGAGGCACAACCCATAACTTACTTTTTACATGGGGTAGTAAAACCTAAATCCTACTTTTTATGCATAGTATAACCCATTCATGATTAACTATAGAGAAAAAAATCAATATTAATAACCATAGATACTAGAGGAATATGAATGGATATGAGTGTTGAGGGGGGAAATTTCTCTCCAGCAGTAATATATAAAATAGTTAAAGTTCATTCAAGATATGTAATTGATCACTAAGGTGTATCGCATAATATAGTTCAAGAATATCCACAACATCATTACTTCATTAGTTATATCAAATTCAACTTATATATTTATTTCATACACAACATATTCAAAAGAATAAATCAATTGCACTTAATCCTTCATGAAGTAGCATGTGTACACATCATCATTGAAAACACATAAAAAATATTCATACATGATTAAATTAATCAATATATTAAATTTAAAATTGGTTTCAAAGTGTAATATGTTAGTATGACTAACATATAATTAATAATTCATAATAAATAGCATTACAGTCCCTTGGAACATTCCCATGAAGCACGTGAGGAAAAATTTTCAAATTAGAAACAATTTGATTTTAAAAATAGTTTTTTCTTAGAAAATAGCATGAGACTATAATCCAAAAGATGAGAATTTAACATTATATATAATTCTTAAAAATAAAATTCATTATAATCAAAATAATTAATAATTATTTAAGAAATCATTAGATCAATGAAAACCCTTAACAAAACATGCAGTAAATAAAAATTTATAAATTGTAAAAAGTATGAAAAAATAGAATTTTATAAAATAATCCCTTAATACATGATAGTTTGATATCATAGAAAGTCATGAGTTATAGTAGATCCAATCTTATTGTAATTCACTCTTTGTTGTAATTCGTTATTTTCCTCATACAGTTGATCTAATTCAACTTGTGGTCTATCAATTTTACAATGTGTGGTTGATCAGATTTAAAAAATGTGGTCGAATGAATTTAAAACATGTGGTCAATTCTATTTACAATGTGTAGTTGATTGGATTTATAATGCATGGCTGATCAAATTTACAATGTGTGGTAAATCACATTTATTCATGAGGTTAGCTCAACAATTATAAAAAGTCACAACAACACATCTTATAGTCGATTCATAATCATAGAGTCTATCAAGGATTAAAATCACTTTCCTTGTATTCATGTGATTTATTGTCTCATGGTCACTTGAACCTCATTTCCAATCCAATAATTAACCACTTTTTTCAGAATATACTAATCTATAGAATCATAGAAATATGATATTAACTTATATAATGATTGATGTTTCTCTAAAATTAGGTAAAAAATGCATGGAATACACAAAATTTAAAATAGTCATCAATTATATACAATATAATTTCTTATGAATAATGTAATCATAAAATAATTTTCTTAACTCATGTTATAGGGGATAAAATTTTGAAATAAAATATTTGAGAAATTATAATTATGAAATAACAAAGTATTGTAATTATCAAAAAATAAATTAACAATATGGATTAAAGATTCACTTAAAAATTATCCCCTTTATAATAATTTAAAAATAAGATCCAAATTTATCTCCCCCTTTTGAAATTGAACAAAAAGATTAATGTAACAAAGTCCTCCCCATTTTAATATATAAGTAGTTTTATGTGAATAAATGCTCATTCAAAAATAGATAATCATTACAAAGAAAGAAAATAACTCTTTCAATGTTAAAATAAAATATATAAATATTCCCATTAATGATTAATAAGAATAAATAAAACCCTTCTAATTTTAACATCAAACACACAACTAGGTTCCCCATAAATTAATGCATTTTAGAAACACTACCACTTTAAAATGGTGTATACATACTTAAAATCATACTCAATCTTGAAGGATCTATGAAAAAATTTAAATATGTTCAAGGAAAGGTGTATAACTATATTCAGAAAATTAAGTAATGAGTAACTATTAAAGCTCTTGATAGTGATATTGATAATATAAGATATGAACAAGCACATTGTCCATAAAGAAAATAGAATAAAAAATTATCATAGAAACATAGTTTAAATCCCACCAAATATATTCTATAAATTATATTTTTATCATAACAAGTTCAAATTTGATTTGATATTTTTTTAAATATAGGGTTTTATTAAAAATGTCAACACACCAATCTTCTGTAGAAAAAAATTCCAAAATAATATATTTTTTAAATATGATCTCTAAGAAAATGATATCTGATATAAATATGTTTAGTACTAAAGTGCTACAAATGATTTTTTGATATATAAATTATAGAATTATTATATTAATAAACCAGTATCTAATAAAAATATAAACTAAAAATAAATTTTTTGTTAAAATCATAATGATTGTGAAAAAATTATGTAGTAATAACATATTCAATCTCACTAGTTAATAAAGCTACTAAATTTTTTTTTCTTAGAGCTCCATGAATCTAAAAATTTACTAAGAAAGTGACACATAACTATTGTACATTTTCTATCTATTTTTCAACCACTAAAATCATAATATGAAAAATAGTTAGTTCAAATGAAGTATGTGTGTGATAAAACAACCCAAGAATAAAAGAATAATTAAAATACTTAATAATACTCTTAACTAACATTAAATGAATTTATTTAGTATTGGAATAAAATATAGAACATATACACATTGAAAAAAATAAAATATGGTCTAGATGGTTTCAAATTAACTTAGATACTAATCATAACTCTAGAAATTTTATTAGTAATAGGTTTTACAACATCATCATAATTCAACTTACAAGAAGTAATCATTAAATCATTTTAAATTTTACAACCTTCAAGACTAAAACTTTTAATTAATTATTTAGAATATTTGAATTAATTAAAAAAATACCATATTTCCTTTTAATTACTTATAATACACAAAAGAACTTAAGTTCATCCATAAGACTCATGTTGAACTCTTAAGTCATTAAATTTGAAAATTAATTACAAAGTGAATCACTTAAAGATCCAAATATAATATCATAAACATATATTTGACCAATTAAACTATTTCTTGAATATTTTTTTAATAAATAGAGTTGGATAAATTTTACTCCTTTAAAACCATAATTCAAAATAAAAAAAAATGAAAAACTCTCATAAAAATATTTAGGAGCTTATTTCAAACCATAAAGATAATTTTAAAGTTTTAACACATGGTTTGGTTTATATTCATTCTCAAAACCTAGCAGATGTTTTACAATATTTTTTAGAAAAATATCCATTGAAAAATGAATTATTGACATCCATTTTAAAAATTATAATTCTACAATGAGATTCATATGCCAAAAATAATTATTTTTTATTCTAATCAAGAAACTAGGGAAAATTATTTTTCAAATTATATTCCTTCTCCTTGATTATAACCTTGATCTACTAATCTAGATTTATTTTTAATTATTTTTCCAAATTCATCTAACTTATATATAAATATCTATTTGGTGCTAATAATATTTTTATCCTTATGGGTTTCAACTAAGGACTGGAATTTATTCCTATGAAACTAATTTAACTATTCATGTATTGACATAATTTAGTTTGAATCAGATAAATATTCATCAACATTTTGAGGTATAAAATCAGAAATAAAATCTTTATAAGCACCAAAATTTATTATGTAATTTTTGGTTTAAAAAATAGCAGTTATATCACCAATTACATTTTCAATTGTATGATATTTATGAACTTTTAAAGTTTGTTAATGAGAGATACTCCCCTGGTTAATAGATTCATCTAATTATGAACTTTATGTTCTCCAAAGTTAAATTCTATAAACTCTTACTCAATATGGTCTAAATCATATTTTCATCAAGTTTAACTTGCATAGATTCTTTAAATACCAATTTTATTTTGTTATAAACTCTATATGTATTACTAGAATTAGAATATCCTAGAAAAATTCTTTCATTAGATTTTGAATTTAAAATTTCTAATGAATATTTAGTATTAAGAATATAAACCTTGAAACATAATACTTAGAAATTACTAATTCTAGTATTCCATTATTTATAGATTTCATATGGAATATTTTTTTGGGGTTTCATATCGGCCTCCTTAACTCCTCTAATGTTGTGTTTTACATATCCTCCAAGTATGACAATTATCGACTTTGGGAAAAGCATTCATGTTATTTTGGGGGTTATTCCATGAAAGTTCTAAAATGGACCCTGGATTTATATCCCCTCTTTGAATCTCTTATAGTTCTAATCTGGGTTGGTTTTCTTAGGATTTTGTTGCATCCATTTAAAAAATATGATTTTTTTTATTTCTAAACTCATCGGTAATCCTTTGAAACTATATTCGGTGATGAGGACTCATTCAAGGCCTTATATTTCTTTAATTTGTGTGGAAATTGATGTATCTAAGGATCTACCCTCTCACATTTGGATCCAAAATGGTGAATATTGATTATCTCTAGAGGTTGTTTATGAAAGGATTCCAGATTACTATAACATTTAATTTAATCTTGGAATTGCCTCCAATGGCTGTGTCTAGAAAAATGTTGGTTCTAAGGTCAAGAGATCAACTTGGATTAAAAAAGTAAAATAGAATCTTGGACTAGGTGGGGCTAATGTTAGTCACAGAAATAACACCGGACCATCTGGATCTTATGATTAAGGGACAAAGAATGATGTGAATAAGGATAATTTGGTCAATATTGTATATATTACTAAGAACAAAGAAATTATAGGCTTTGTGGATGCTATTCTTACTATCACTAGTACTAATAATTTCCCTATTTCCATAGAGGAGGATCAGAGGAATTGGCTTGATTCACCTATCTCAATAGACAATGAACAAGGAGATCTCTTCGATGGTTCTATTTAAGAAGATAAATTTATACCAGATGGAATTGAGGAATATTATATAAAATCAAGTGATAGGAAAGGGAAAAAATAAATTTTGGATGCATATTGATTCATTACCCCAAATCCCAAGAAAACTAATAAACATAGAGACTATTCTAATATTGAAAGAACAATAGTCACAAGATCCCTTCAAGCCTCTAGGAATGATGTTGAGCTTCCCAAACATCCGGTTAAACCTGTTGCAATCTATGATGAGGAGGAGGAATATGACATGAAAAAAGATATTGTGTACATAGATGCCTATTTGATTCAAGATTATGTGAGTGATGAGGTTAGTGAATGGATGGATGAACAAGATGAAATAACACATCAAAAATATGTCTATCATCATATTTTAGCTGAAACATACCTTGAAATTAGAAAACATATGTTCACAATGATGGTCTATGAATATAAGAAGAATCCTAATTTCAACATTAGAGACATACCCTAGGTTTGATTTTTTCAGTTTGATGAATTGCTTCATGGTATCTCATTTAGTTTTGTTTTTCATTGTTTTTATTACTTGAAACTCTTAGAATGGAAGGTTCTCTTTATGGAACTTCTTTATGAGATGGACCATTCTTGACTCAATCTTGATTTTAGACTTGAGGTTTAATGATTGGGTGTGTATGGGGCTGGATTTTCCCCCTGGTTCCATCTACACATTTATTTCATTAATGGATTGATGTGGCTTTCCCAGTGTTTGTGTGCTATTACTCCAAACTTTCTTTATTTTTGATGGACACTGATCTACTTTTAGAGCTGTCTTTGTAGCACTATTAATGATGGATGAAGTCACTAGATCAGTAATTTTTTTAGCATCTATGTGGGATGATGTGGTTTGTTTTCCTCTTCATTCATATTTTGGTGGTCCCATTGGACATTCTGGTTGTTTTTCTTACTGATGTATTGGATATCATTGCTGATTTTTCTTAATTAAAGTGAATAAATCTAATCTTCTAAAGCTACGCATGGATGTTTTGGCCTACTGACAACTTATTGATGGAGTTTGATGATGGTCTAATGGACATAGAGGTTTAATAAATATTTATATGAGCATATCAATAAGGAAGGACTACCAGCATGGGTATGGTGACACCTTTATACTTCCCTTCAAAGTTGCTGGATGCCTACTACTTTGCATGGAATGGTTATTGTAAAAGAATTTCATTTATTTTATGTTCTTGATTTGACTGTTCTCTTCTTGTAGTCTTGACTTGTATCTCCCTTCACTCCCTACTGGTGTAAGTTATTTACACCTCGTTCTTGTACTATTACTTTTTCTTTTAAAAAATTTATTAGGGCATGAATTGGGAAACCGATTCATGCCATCGTTTTTATTAAAAAAACAAGGAAATATGTCCATGTAATTCTAACATAGTCATTAACAATAACAAACACATACATTTTTCCTCTAAGACTAGTTGTTTTTAGGGGGACAAATTAAAATGTAAATTTTTAGGATTTTAGAGGTTCTTACATCATGAATTGATTTAAATTACTCTTTATGTAGCTTACATTTTTAAGCATAAAGTGTATACATAGGTGATATCAGTTTTAATTCAGGAAGGTCCAACACATTTTACTTTTGGGAAATCTTATGTAATAACCTAAAATTTTCATGGGCTAATATCCTATGACATTGATTTTTTTAATTATATCACATTTAAACATTTTACATTCTATTCAGTCAACTTAGAAAATTTAATTAAATAAATAATGTCCTTTATTTTTGCATAAAATTAGAGATATTATAATTAAAAAATACCACACTTTTCATTTTCAAATTTCATATTTATATTTTTATCATAATGATGTGAAATAATTATTAAATTATGTTTTAATAATTTAAAAAAATAAAACATTTAAAATAAAAACTAAATTTAAAATCCCAACTTCTTTAAAACCTTTTACTTTATCTTTTGTGTGGCACCACAAACCCATACTCCTAGATCTGATTCGATAGACACATAATTTACAAAATGGGTTCGATAACAGCTAAAAAATCTTAGATATAACCATAAGTAATTAAAAAAATCAATAATGATAATTGAATCTATTACATCCTAAGAATATTTTCAAGATTAGATATTTAAAGAATTAGGACAAAATAATAACTAACAAAGCCCATGTTTATTGTATCAAGTGGACATTTTTTCCACTATAAGTGAAATTACATAATCCATAATAAGTCTTGAACAACTCTCATAAATTATTCCATATATGATATAATTATAATAATTTTATGTGTACTAATTTTATTTATAACCCAGTAAATATAAACATAAAAAAGGGGCGATCTCTAATGCTCATTAATGGAAACATATAACTGAAGTAGTTAAAAACATAAGCATTGTATACATAATATGAATAATTACATAATAAACTAAAACCAATAACATGATATATCCATGAAAATAAATTAAAACATGGATGATAATAATAATTAATCATATCGTACTTATGGAATGTATAATGTAAGATATCAAAACATGTTTTCAAGGCCTTATTCTAAGACAATATACTCATATGAGGAGAGGTATACTCCTAAAATCTAATATATTTTGTCTCATGAGATTTTTCAATTCATTATGGGGATATATAATTCTAGGCTCCACTCATCACTTGATTGATTCCAATGTATTCACTATAAGAGTCAATAACACATTTCATAATATTCCCTAAATAACCTTTAGTTGAATAAAATCTTAGCTATCTATATAACGAAAGATATATAATTTCAATACATAATCAATCAAAATTAGTAGTGAATAGTCATCCATCATTTTAAAAAATTTCCCCATCTCAATAAAATGGATAACATGATCATAACTCGTCCAGATAAAGAAGGTGGATGGTTAAACAATACATAGTCAAATTTCCAATAATCATCCATACTGGAATAACAATATACAAAATGTGAGTACTTTTATCCATGTCAATAAAAGGGATAACATGATTTAAACAATATATAGTCAACTTTTTTTATTAATAAATAAACATCTATATTATAGTAACAAATATACATATTTTCAACAGTTCCCCCATCAATACATATCTTTCTATGTAAGAATCCCTCAGCTAAAATTGTATGGAATAGAGGTATATAGTAAATTAAATGTCAAAATTACATGATCTTAATCCATATAAATGAATAAGGTGGATGATTTTAAAATAACATAACCCTAATGTAACAATGTAAACTTATAATAATGTCGACATAAGTAAAAAACACCCTCATAAAAAGAATACTACAAATATTATCACGAATGAAGGGAAAAATAATTGAATTGTTTGATAACATGAGTTCAATACCAAAAATAATAAATATATATTAGACTATAAATATTTTAAAAAAAACCATATTTGGTTAAATAATTTTGAAAATTAAAAGGGAAATTGAATTGAAGACTTAAAAAGTGTTTTTTGAAAACCATTTTAATATTGACGTAAAATAAAAATTTATGGGTCACTTCCAAAAGATTTTTTCAAAATGTGAAGTGAAAAATCATTAAAAACAATTAAATTTAAAAAAAATCAATAATAGGGTCATTAAAATCTATAATTCTTATCTTATAGAAATGAAGAGAGGAAAATATATCATATCAAAGTGAAAGGGAAAACCCTATTTATTTTTTTTGAAAATACGTTTATCCTAAAATCACATTGTAAAAAGTGTAAAAAAAAATTCATTTGAATCAAAATATATTTTTCTCCATAGAGGTAGATAAATAACCATATAATAAAATATTAGATGTTGAATAACCCAAGCATGGAAGAAATCAGTTCACGAAGAAACAATATAACTCATGGAAAGAATATTTGAGTTATCAATATCCATTATGGACAAAAAACTCCTTGAATTAAGAAATATTTCAAAAGGGGGTTTTATATAGTAAAAATGTAAATTCATAGAAAAAAATAAAATACTATGTAATATAACAAATTGGTAGAATGTACCTAAATTTTAAGTCTAAGAAGATGATCATAAATCAATGAAAAACAATTAAGTTACCAAAAATCTTTACAACTAGGGAAACAATTAAGAAAAATTCATTTGATAAAAAAGAAATAATTTAGATTAACATATCCAATTAATAAATAAAACATATGATAAATATAAATCCATTTGAATTGAATAATACTTTCAAGGAAAAACATGGTACATAATATAAATATGTCTTAATGAATTAAAGTCTGACATAAAGAACCCCTACGACTTGATTAAAATTTCAATCAAAACCTATTGAAAGAGTGGGATTGTAATTAAAATTAAAATACCATGATTAAAAAATAATTCATGATATGATATATAAAATAGTTCATATATATAACATATAATGAAATTAGTTTCATAACACTAAACATATATCAATGAGAGGAATTTGATATGAAATACCTTACAACTTTGGTATAATTTAAATAAAATTCCATGTAATAAAATAAAATTATATGGATCCTAAAACACCAATAATTTCATGAATATGAAATACTGACTGAAATTTCATTTTTTTGATTTTTAAAAACACTTTTTGGTTAAGTGAGAACTGAACAAGTGAAACAAACAAGACAGTGTGTCCAAGGGGATCCACCATTGCATACACAAGTCAGACCAACCCAAACAAAACAAGAAAATGCAACATGCCCAAGGGAATCCACCATTGCATACATGAGGCAGATCAAACCAAAGAAACACAAACAACACAAAGCACACAACAAGCTAGAAGAAAATATGCATAGGAACCTTTGAAAGAGGATGATCGATGGTGAGGGCTTCATCAACAGAGCTCCATAACGAGGAACCACAAGATTGTCGAGCCTCTATGGACAAAGAAACCAGCAAAAAAACATCTACATGGTTCTACATTCACTAAAGTCACCAGAACCATCCAAAACATCATGAAATATATCAAACATAACCAAATTGGAGTCTTGCGTGAAATATCATGATGAAATGGATGAGGAAACCAAGAGAACGTGGAACAATCCAAATGAAGAAACCTCAACAATGGTCGTCGTCACAAACTGACCCTAGGTCGAACGTCCGTCGGTTGTGTATGCGCCTGTGAATGTTTTTCACCGTGGCTGCCCACGAACAAGCTAGGATGATCCAGGTGGGGGATTCCATTAGGACAATTGGTAGGAAGCCGAAGGCCACAAGGTCGCTTTCTCTGGGAGACTTCGCACGCCGCACACACGGGATCTGGGGGCCGAAGGTCACGCTCGACAGCATCGACGTCGCAGCGACGTGAACCTGGAGAGGCTTCATCGTCATCACAAATAGCACTGCTCGGGAAGGAGTTGTGGGGTTTGGCGGCGGGATCCCTACTACGTTGAGTGAGCAGGGTCGTCGGCGGTGGTGGGATCCAGGGCTACTACGTTGCGCGAGGGGAAGATGAACTCGATCCGAGGAGGGGGGAAGTTGACAGTGGGTGGTGGGATTCAAGGCTGCTGCATCATGTGAGATCTAGGGTTGCTGCGTCGTGAGGCCAACGACGTAGGCGGTGCCAACCCTAGGATGCGGGAGCGCTGGAGCGACTACATTGCAACTCATGAAATAATAAATTCATTATGTAGTAAAAAAAATTACATAAAATAAATGACAGTGCATAATATCAAATATGTCTCATGAATTTTAAAATGAGAAAAAGAGACCCTTACATATTTTCCTAACTTCCACGAATTTACTTTAACATCCTATATAAAAAACATAGAAATATTAATCATTAATTCATAACCATACTCATATACATTTTCATTTAAAATATTCATATATATATATATATTAATCTTTTCCTAACTTCCACAAACGTACTTTAACATCCTATATAAAAACATAGAAATATTAATCATTAAATCATAACCATACTAATATACATTTTAATTTAAAATCTTTAAATATATATATATATATACATTCTCTATATTAATTCTAGTTAGTTATTACTTATTTTTAATATCTATTGTAAGTAATCTTGATTATTTTGAACAAGTTTCCTAAAAATAGTGTTAATATTAATTATTTATTCAAATTTCATCATTAAAATATCATTAAAGGTACTTTAAAAGGTGTTTAATTATTTTTATAAAGTTATAATTTTATTTTATGGTAGTTTTTGTTAGAAACCATGAAGATGAAATTGATAACAATCATGTTTTAGTGTTTTTAACAAAAGAAATGTGTTTTATTATTTAATGAGTTTAATAATGATATTACTATTACAAAACCAAAAACAAATAATAATTTACATATTTATATTATATCATACCTTTAATTAAGTTCCCATATTTATACATTATATAATCTCATAGTATTGTTCAAGTAGGTGGTTAAACATACCCACACAAAAATTTAACATTAATAGATGATTATGTGGTGGTTTAGTTATAATATCACTATAAAATAAGAATAATGATATTATTTAGTGTTATTAGTGTCATATATTATAATTTTAATTAATTATAATAATTATTAATGTATTTTAAAATATTAAATAATAGAAACAAGAATACTCCCCTCTTAGTATGCTTGTTTTAAATGATTGAATTATCTGTAATAATTTTTTGTTCATATCATTAAAAACATATATAAATTATCATAACCAAACCTTAATGATACAATAAATATAATATTTATACACTAAAACCATTATTTTGACCAACCATGTTTAGTGTTAATGAAAATAAAAATAGTGATCAATCATTCCATAGAGGCAGTTGTCCACACGTATGCATGGATAATTATTTCATTTTCCAATAAACTGAAGAAATTTATAATATGTTTTGTCATTTAAAAATCTAAAAGAAGTTATTAATATCATAATTAAATATTAAATTACCCATTATTAACATACCTATATAGAATAAAAGTAAAAATAAACCTATCATTTTGTGGATACAATATTCCATACAACAAATGAGTAACAATTTCATTTTTCTTAATAAAAATGGGAAATTTTGTTAATGCTTGTACCATAGTTATAATAAAATATCAATTTACTAATTATACTGATTTTATAATTTTAATATTATTTAATTTAATTTTAAGAAGTATAAGTGCATATAAAAAAATAGAAAAAGAGAGGAGCAGTTAGAAATTTATACCCCACTTCTTGGAATATCTCTTTTACAAAGGTGTTAATCCTTTAAGGGATGATATTTTGAGAATAAAAAAACCTCTTCAAGGTTGATATACATATTTAGGAGAGTTTTAGGTATATTTTGGGCTTAAATAAGTGGGTTTTTGTGTGGGGATAAGTGAGGAGAGGAGTGAACCTTTTATAAGTGAAAAGGGATGACATTTTTGTAATTACCTAAATATTTTCAATAATGGGAAATCAATCTCAAGGAAAATGGATATAAAATTGATAAATAATGGAACAAATAATGGATAAGGTAATAAAATCACAAAAACACATTCCCACATATGTTTTAAACATGTTTGATACCTTTTACTCTAAGATATTTACTTTTAACATTTTAGCTCTTACTATGGGAACTTGTTTTTACCTTAGGTAACTTATCCTTTATGTACAAAAATAAAATATTCATTTGAAAATAATTTGTACCTAATGATTCCAAATTTTATGTTCATTTCATTTGATTCCATTTATAAAAGTTCTAAAACTCAATTTTAAAATTCTAAATGTATAATGTATTAACAATAAGTTTTTTGAAAAATATATCTTAAGCTCTAAAATGTCAAATATGTGTTTATAAATTAAAACTAAAATTTTTAAAATTATAAAGTCACTTATTAAGTTAATATTTTTTCTTATAAAAAGTTTTCATGAATTTACAATTCATACTTATATACTAATAATTTCATAAAATCTATGTTACCTTTTAAAAAAACTATTTTTCACTATTCACTTAAAAATAGTTTTTTAGAAAAATACCCAAAATTAATCTCAATAAAATAATACTTTTATGAATCCATTTTTTTTTTCATTTTTTCAATTTAAAATTATAAAATATAGAAATTTAATTTTTAAATAAAAATATAAGATATTATGAAAAAATGTTTTTTTATAAAAATAATTTTTAGAATATTGACTATTCTCATTCATATTTTCTATCATTTACTAATTAAATAAGTATTAAAAAATTATTCCTTACAAATATATTATATCATAATTAATAAAATTTTCCATAAATATAAGTGAATATCACATAAAAAGGGAATATTTAAAAAAATACATTTCCAAGCATAAAATGGTCATATTATTCATGTTAGCTATACTATTTGAATTTAATTCGTATTAAAAATCATGTTTATTTTCCTTATTTAAATATTTAATAAATAGGATACTAATATCCATTCCTTATAATTAAACAGTTATATTTTAATGGTCATACTTAAATATTTATATTTTATCAAAACATAGCATGGTTTTGTTTAAGTTTGGTGTTGCGTGTGGAGAAAGATATCAATCACATTGAATTAATTAAAGGTAATCTTATATTAAAATATAGAAGTTTATATTCTACCACCTTAAATAAATTTCATCTTCTAAATTCTAATTATTACTCACGGATGATTGTAGGTGAGGGTATTATTATCATATTTATCATTCAGTATATAACTTATACTCTAACATCTATATTACCCTCTTAGGATATATCAAGTTACTTATCCATACTCAAACAAAATTAATCATTCATTCAATTATATACCCAAGTATGTATATAACCTAATCATATATTCTCAGTAACACATATTTCCCAAAACCATTTTAATTTTCAACACATTAAATCACATCATTATTATATATTAAGTTAAAAATTATCTCCATATTTAACTCTCAAATGTATTTAGCACTAGTTCATGAAGTCAAAAAGTAGTTAATGTATATCATAATCCAAACAATTAGATAAAAATCACTAAAATACCTTGGATTAATTTTTATTTAAATCAATAATCAATTCCAAGGTAATCAATACTTCCTAATTCACTTCTCCTAAAATCAATCAACCCTTTATTACCTAAATATCAAGATTTTTTTAAACATGAGAGTTATCTATACCTCAATAATGATTTCTTCAACAATTATCCCCAAAACTTTAACCTTGAAATAAAATCACTTTAAGTTTATTTATACCATTTTATATATGTTTCAAAACATTTAAATTAGAACTAATAAAAAAAATCCTTATATGTTTCACATAATCCTCACACATTTTTCAATATGATAGAATATTATTGATAAATATCTATCACCATTTAAAATAGAAATTAGTAGAAATATTTAATTTCTATTCACATATCGACCTCATTACCTTAGGTAAGACAAATAAACCCACCTTTTCCCACCATAAAAAGAATATACTCAAATTATCAACCATTTAAGTATGCTCCCTTATTCAATTATAAGACATACTAGTTTATGGATACATAACTTTGTTAGATTCATTTTTTTGATCTTGTTTCATCAAAATACTAAAACCAAAATTTTTATAATATTATCCAAAATATGAATATGAAAACAAAAATATAAATATGTCTTCTATTATGACACATATTTTTTAATATATGATACTTTCAGATCAACCTACGACCATATTTGTTTAATCCTTGGTTATCCATGGTAATTTTTATATTTGGTTCTATAACTTAATTAGTTAACATAATCATTAAATCATTCATAATGCTTTTTAAAGAGAATATTATTAACCAAAGAATATCATTTAGGAGTTCCAAAAAAGATGTACAATTATTGATCTTTGTTGTGCATATGGTGATGATCGATTTATTACCCAATCCACCCTTTTCAGGGTTATTACCCCTTTGTACATCTATTCTAGAGCTTTCATCAAATTTTAGTATCCTAAAAAGGATGCAATATCTAGGAAAACCACAACTAAAGAGTTATCTATAATCTTGAAATTATGATCAAAATTAAATTATCAACCCTTAAATTATCCTCAAAAAACATAATAATATCCAAATTTATCTAAACCCTCCCCTCATACTAACCATGACACCTAAACCTGTACTACTGGATTCAGTTCCATAAAAACATACTTTAAAAACTCACTTTGATATTAGCTATAAAATCATAGATATAACCATCCTTAATTATAAAAACAATAAAAATAATTTCATCACTTACATACCAATGATCATTTCAAGTTTATAGCTTTAGAGAATTAAGAAAAAGCAATAACTGAAAAATCCCATGTTCTCAATTTTAACTGAACATTTTTTTCACTATATGAGAAACTAGTTAATCCATAATAAGTATTCTAAATCTATGAAAATGTGTTCCACTTAATCTATCCATCTAAAAATGTTATATATACTACTTTTATTCATAATATGATAAATGGAAACATAATAAAGGGGAGATCTACAACACTTAATAAGGGAAACATATAACTGAAGTGGTAAAAACATAAGCATGGTATATATTATATGAAAGGAATAAATAAAATGAATAATTCCAAAATCAACTAAAATTTGTAGAATTTTATATCCATGACAATTAATAAAAATATGGATAAAAATAATTACTGACATAATATTTATGGAATACATAATATCAAAAAAACAACACACATTTTCAAAGCCGCATGACAAGACACTATTCAGATATGGGGAGAGGTATACCCCAAAACCCAAGATAATTTGTCTCATGAGACTAGTTGATGCATCATGGGGATATATAATGTTAGTCCCCACCCATCACTTTATTAAGTCTAATGCATTAAAAATAAGATCCAATAATACATTTCATTCCATTTCCTATAGAACCTCAGGCTAATTAAAAACATGGCTATTCATATAATAAGAGATAAAAAATGTCAATACATAATCAAACTACATTAAAAATGAATAATCATTAAGAAATTCAATATTTTTTCCAATTTTAATTAAATATATTACATGATCATAAACCATCCAGAGACAGAAGGTGGATGGTCAAATAATAAATAGTCAAATTTCCAATAATCATTCATATTGGAATAATAATATACTGAATACCAATACTTTTTCCCATGTAAATAAAAGTGATAACATGATCATTACCCATATGAAGGAATAAGGTGCATAGTTAAACAATATTTATTTATATATCTAGAGTAATCAATAAAAATACATATTTGAATAATAAATATATAGATTTTCAATAGTTTCCCAATCAATAAAAGGAATAACAATCTATATATGCATCAATCAACCTAAAACCATATAGATAAGTGATATACAGTTAAGTTAATGCTCGAATAATATGATCACAATCCATACATAATAATAAGGTGGTTTTTTTCAAAATAAAATAACCCCAGTGTAACAAAAGAAACTTATAATGATGTGGAAATAACCAAAAAACCCCATTGTAAAAATAATACTTCAGATAGCATCACAAAATAAGGGATCAAGAATAAAACTGTTTGATACCATGAGTAAAATACCCCAAATGATATATATAATTCAGTATTAATTATGAAACATAAACCCTATTAGGGTAAATAATTTTGAAAATGAAAAGGGAAATGAACGTGAAAACTTAAAAGAGTTTTTAGAAAACATTTTTAACATTGATGTAAAAGATGATGTTATGGGTCACTTTCAAAAGTATTTTTCATAAGGTGAAGTGAAAACTCTATAAAAAACATTAATTTTAAAAAATATTAAATAATAGTGACTTTGAAATATATATGGATTATCTTATATAAATGAGGATAGGAAGACAAAATATATAATATTGAAAGAAAAAACCCTTTTCATTATTTTGAAAATATATTTTTTTGGAAATCGCTTTTTAAAAATAGTATAAAATATTACATTTGTATAAAAATATATTTTACAAATATAGGTAGAGAATTACCATATAATAAAATATCAGGGTGGAATAAATCAAGAATGGAGAAACAAGTTCACAAATAAATAGTATAACTCAAGGAAAAAACACTTCAGTTATCAATATACCTTATAGGTAACATACTTATTGAAGTAAGAAATATTTAAAAAATAGGTTCTATGTGGTAGAAATTTATATTCATATAAAAAAAAGAATACCAAATAATATAATAAATTCTATAATGTACCCAAATTTTAAGTCCAAGAGGGTGATCATAACTCAATAAATGAAAATTGAGTTACTAAATAAGATTTACAACTAGGGTAAAAATTGAGTAAAAGTAATTTGCTGAAAATAATCTGATCTATCTTAGTATTCACCTTGAATAAAAATATTTTATAAAGATAAATATATGGGTAGTGAGTAAAACATTAAATATAAAACTAGTTTTGTTACATAAACTTGTCTCAAGGAATTAAAGTTTGATACAATGAACCCTTACAGATTGAGTAACATTTTAATCAAAACCCCTTTAAATAGTGTGATTGTAATTAAAATTCAAATACCATGATTAAAAATAATAATTATATGATATCTATAATAGGTAGTTTATACACCCCATAATTTAAATTTGGTTTATAATATCAAACATGCCTCAAAAAGAGTAATTTGAGACTAAAACCCATACAAATTTGGTATCTTTTGAAACAAATGACATGTAAGGAAAGAGCATGATATGGATCTTTAAACCCCATGAATTTCATTAATATTGAAAAATACATTCATTAGGTAGTAAAAACGACACATAAAATAAATTATAGTGATAATATCAAACACATGTCATGAATTTGAAAACGAGTCAAAGAATCCATCACCTTTAAATCCACAAATGTAATTTAACCTCCTGTAACAAAAACATATATATCTTAATAACTAAATTAAAAAACATAATTTTCTCAATTTTCATGTATAATATTCATATGTAGTCATTCTCTATATGAATTCCAGTTAGTTATACACATTCTAAATATCGAGTGTATGTAAGCTTGATTATTTTGAGCTAGTTTCATAAAAATTGTGTTAGTATTCATTCTTACTAAAAATTTCATTATTACATGGCCATTAATACAATATTTAGATATTTTAAAATAATACTATGTTTGATAGTGTATATAACACACAACACCAAGCTTAAAAATACTGTAAAATATTATTATTAAAATATTATAGTTATAACCCAATTATTAAATTGGAGTGTATGAATAGGATTAAGAACATTATGAAATATATATAAAGGTTATACTAAATAAAAATTTATTTATTAATTATTATTTTAGAACAACATAATTTTTTTTATTAAAATGATTTAATTCTTAAAAAATAAGTTTTCATCAAAAATGGGTTTTATTTATTTTTTTAGTGAATGTTATAATTAATTTTTGGAAAATTTAGAAATTTTATTTAATAAAAATGATATCATTTTTTAATTTAGCACAAAAAAATTTACTTAGGATGAATTTTTTAGATTTTTTGAAAAAGTTTAATTTTTCAATTAATAGTGAAAAATACTATTTTTATTGAAAACTATTTTTCTTTTCAAGTACTTACAAAGTCACATTATATATAAGGAACTAGGATTAAACATTAAGTATTCTAGTGAATTTTACTTGAATCCACTTTATTACATTCCAAAATATATTTTAGGTTTAGAGTTTTAGAGAGCTAGTTCATTACTCTTACATAAAAAACCCATATATTACAAAGTCTACACTTATATTTAGTATCTATTTTTCCAAAAAAAAATTTAAAAATAAACATGTTTTCTTTTCATGACATATCTTCAGAATTTTCATATTGACCTCATACATATCCCTAATTATCTCATGAAAAAAATTAAATTGTGGGAGGAGAAAAACATATCATTATGGGGAATACAAAGAAATAAATCCATTAATCTAGTGGAAACATAAAAAACCATGAGATATTTACCATTATATCAATTTTATTTGAGATAATGAAATAAATCATTTCCACCTAAAAAATATACACTCTTTTTTCTCAATGAAAACCTTTAAAACCCATAGAAAGAAAATAAAAACCCTTTAGAGAAACTTATAGAATCGTATTAATAACCTGTTTTAAACCTATGTTAGAAATAATTGGATCCCAATTATATCCATAGGAGAAACCATCCAATAACTCCCCCATTCTGTCCTATTAAGACAAGGAAGATTACCTAATGCATTGGAGTGCTATTTGGGCACACCCATTGTATAAGCTATATCAAAATCACTAATTTTTCATGAGGCATAATGGGGATCAACCCATCATATAAGTTGTATGAAGCTCACCAATTTCTAATATATAATTTTCTAATACCATATCATGAATATAAAATTTTATTATTTCACTTTTTCATCATATAAACTTGAAAAACTCTTTTAAACTCATAGGCAAAACACTTTCAGATATCAAAATACCATTTTATTTTAAAAACTCATTTTCAATACAAAAATTCCAAGAAAAAAAGGAAATAAGTTTTTTTTTATTTTAATAAAAAATGAAATATTTTAAAGTAATTCAACCTTAAAATAATGGTTTTGGTTGCAGAAATATTTTTTTCACCGTATATGTTAGAATAGAACATTAATTTTTATCTTTTGTAAGGAAAGTGAAAACATTCCATAAAAATATTAATTGTGATTTTTTTGAAATAAAGTCAAAAGAAACATAAAATTTCATTTAAAATTAATTTATCTACATATAAAAATATCAATAATATATTTTAAAAAACATAGAAATGAAAGTAAAAAATTTGGAAGAGAAACTTTAAAAGAGGAATTTTAATAGAAAGTCCCTTACCTAGAGTTTAACTCATCACATATATTCTTTATCTTTCTAAATTACCAAATTATATTAATTATTTACTTTATTAATAAAAATTTTCAAGTTTATTATTCCTTTTAATTCACTTTTTACCATGTTATATATTATTACTTGATAAATTAAGTTCCGGTAATATGTTTTGATGATATTCATCTTATATTTCTAAAATGATTTAGGTAGGTTGAATATGGTCAAAGTGTTCATTATTACCCAATCTATAGAATTATAATCATGAAATAATGTTAATTTTTATATATAAATTATAATTTTAAAACCAATCATGTAATACAGTTATGCAAAATGAACTATGTTACAATCATGGAGACGGTAGGTTGTACGTTAACATGACTAACATTTCCATTTTCCAAAGATCATTATGGGAAGAAAGTTAGTATTATTTTATCTTTAAAAATTTATAATTATATAAAAATTAACAGATTATTTATTTAAACATACTTGTATATATAATCCATGTGATGTGGGAATGAAAAATGAATCACATCGCTTTGTGGAGGTGGTAGTCCAGACAAACGTATGTATGACACTACCATTTTTTAGTGAATGGAAAGATAAAAAATTAAATTATATATTAAATTTTTATAATGATAAATATTTCATTAATATCACATATATATATATACATTAATTCCATCATTATAACCATCTGTGAGAGGCAGTGATGAAAAAATAATTACATCAGTTCGCGAGATAGTAGTCCATCGTACACATGAACGATGATTTGGTTTCACATTTGATATAAGAGGAGATGGATATAGGTTGTAAAATTAACATAAAAACACATTATTATATGAAATATAATTATGTTAATATATTATAAGGGTTAAATAATATTTTATGTAGGTGGAATAAGAAATAATTTTTTTTGTTAAGAACGACACCTCTTCTTCATAAAATCTCTTAAGGTTTACACACAAATCTTTGCTAGATTGGTTTTATGATAAAAAAATACTATAGGATGTGAGGATGGATTTAATTAAGGTATTTTTTATGTATTTAATGAACCAAAATTATTTTTTAAGTGTGAATAAAATATAATAAGAGATTCACATTTATAAGAGGGGGGGACTCTTTGGATTTTTAAAATATTAATTTAATATAAATTAAATTTGATTTAAAAATGAATAAAAATTGAAAATATTAAAATATAATATGATTTTTGGTATATATAATCTCATACAATTAAATTTTTATAATTTTTGATCACCTTTTTACCCTTATATTTTTATTTTATGTCCTCATTAACCCTTTTCACCCTTACCATGATAACACAGTTTTTTACTCCTTCAGGGTCACGATAACTACAATAAATTAAAAAATGACCAATAAATGGACTATGATTCATATTATTAACCATGTTATAATAACTTGGACAATTATACTATGTTTGGAAATTTTATATCATTTAATAAAATATAATTTCCATAAAATATCAATAATGTTAATTTTAGAACTATTCATTTACGTCGAAATTTATAACATCAATAAATCAAATTAAATTAGAATAAAATATTTTAATAAATATCTAAAAAGATATTTATATATATATAATTAATTTATCACATTAATTATTTCAAATTATACTATTTTTAATATTTTTAATATCATTATTTTATTTTTCAATTAATTGAATAATTGATTTATCATCGCCGTGTATGCATTTAAGGTAATTTTTTCTTCACTAAAAATTAAAAATAAATTAGAAAAATGAATATAAATTATTTATTTTTCAAATTAATATTTATAACCGAACATATACTCTATTTTTCCCCATGTTAAAAATATTATAGTTATTAAAAATAAGAGTATGAAATTTTTAACTTTTCTTTAAAGAAAATATTATAAAGGTGATAATCACATTAAAATGGACAAAAGACATATATTTGAAATTTTGATGATTATGGAAAATATATACTCACGAAATAAAATTAAGGTAGGTGTTAGGGTCATTATTTAGTACTTATAATTATATGTTTAACTTTTATTACCTGATTTACCCTTTATTATGGTAAAAAAATTACTAAGGATACTATTCATATTGATAAATAAAAAAGAGACCTATTTAATAAATTTGGTCCCACAAATTCCAAATATAGAATCCATTTTTTATGATTCAATTTACATAAGTTTTAAAATTTAATTTAAAATTAAATCGTCAAAATGTGACGAAAAACATTTTTGTAGAAAAATACTCCATTTTAGTATAAAATGTTTTTTTACAAAATTAAACTATAAAGTTCCCTTCAAAAACCACAATTTAATTATTTTAAACAATAAAGAACTAATTAAATTTTAAAAATTATCTAAAATATAATTTTACTTTTTAAATAATAAAAAATAAAATACAATTTTCATTAAGAGACAATATTTTCCACTATTTATTAAAAAATAAATGTTTTTTAGAAAATTATCAAAAATTCATCGTAAGATAATTTTGACACATTGAATTCAAAAAAAATTAATTTTTTAAAATTAAAATTATATAATTTAAAAATTATACATTCAAATAAAACTTTATAAGAAAAGTGTTTAATAAAACCATTTCATTTTTTTATTTAAGAAAATTTTATTTAATATTCTCATAATTAATAAAACTATCAAATTAATGAATACTAATAAATATGAAAATGATTTATTCTATCATTACCTATGTTGTGGAATTATATTTTTTATTAGTTTTAAATTTTTATTAGTTTATTTTTATTAAATATAATTCAATAAATATTATTGGAATTAACATTATACTTTATTTTGTATGAAAACAAATACTTAAAATGACATTTTTCTAGAAAATCTATTTTGATCTTGTTTTGTAGGTTTAATTTTAAATCAATTTTTTTTCCAAATCTATGAATTGAATTTAATAAAATGGATTCTATATTTGGAATTTTAATAATAAATATTGGATAATATGTTCAACTTAATATTTGGTTAATTTGAATTGTAACTATATTATTTTTTTAGCACAAAAAATGTAAAATTTGTTAATTATGGTTAAATCTATTGTTATACGGCTTAAAATCCATTCAAACACTTTTATTAATTTCATTAAATGATTTTATTTCTTCTATAATCATATAATCTTAAAACATATGACCATTTGTTTCTATTTATATTTTATTTGACATTAATAATATTTTAAGTAAAGAATAAATTAAAAAATGTCACTCCCTTGATTTTAAATTTATTAATATTAAATGGACAAAAAATTATGTAAGGTTATAAATGGATATTTTAAATATTAAATATTTTTTATTCTGGTAATTTATTTTTAGTTTTTAGTTCTGAATTAATTACCTAAAATTCCTACGTAACATCGACACAATGCTTGTAAAAGCAATAGAAAAATCAAGTAAATGTTTTTTAAAAATCTAAAAGCAATATTTTTTAGTGGGTTATAGTATCCCATGAATTTTATAGATACATATAAGATATTATGATATTTAGGAAAGTTTTATATTCAAAATTAATCACAATATTCTTGTCTTTAAAGTCAAACTAAATGAATAGTGTCAAAAATGAAATTAATGATATTTTATATTAAATAATATTTTATTAAATTATTTAAAAATAATAAAAATATGTAAATAGTACAATTAGTATTAGAAATAGTCTAAAATTTCATCCCTTTTACATTTATGAGTCAATTATAATCTTATAAGTAATATTATATCACTTTAATATTGAAAAAGTAATTACAATAGTTAAGGTTAAAATTGGTTAACCAAGGGGTTAAAAAAAGATAAGGTTTAATATGATATCTAAACCTATATAAATTTTATTTCATGAAAAAATCAATACCACATCTTACTTAAATTATAATACATTTCATTTTGGAACTATTTTACATGAGTTAAACACATATTATATTATAATATTTCATGAATCCCTAAAAGTACCCCTTCTCTCCCTTATAAAAGGACACCCCTTCTTTCTATTATTTACTCAAATTAAAGCCATATATCTTTAAAAAACCATTAAAATTTATCTTATAAAATTATCTAGAAATTTATTATAGGTCCCAGTCTTCTTAAAAGACCATTTCAAATTTCCTTAAGAAGGGATGTAAAGGAGGTCTACTAAATAAGAGGTAATCGTCCAACCCAACCTCTTTAAATTTATTTCATCTTCTATCTCATTCATATATTCTTAAACCATGATGATATAATAAATAATTATATCATATATACTGAAATTTTATTTTGATACTACCCCTTTTAATCTCCTTTTCCATCCCATGGGGAGCGAAAACATCATTCGTGCATACGTGTGGACTGCCACCTCCACAAAGCGATGTATTTCATTTTCCATCACCGCCACTCGTGGATGTTTATAATGATGTATTTAATATAAATATATATATATATATATTATTCTTTAAATAATTATTATTTTTTAAAGATAATATATAATCTATTTTCTTACCTTTCAATCTTCTGAAAAATGTTTATGTTGTTCATGCATACATGTAGATTACCACATCCATGAAGTGATGTGAATCATTTTTCATAACCAAATAACAAGGATACTTTATATAATTATATTTAAAGAAATAATATTATATTTATGATATAATCATCACTAAATAAATATAAAATAATACTTTCATTATTTCTATCATGTTGGTTGAAAAATGGAAACGTTACTCATGTGTATGTACGATCTACCATCTTCATGATTAAACACAATTAATTTTTCATAACTATATTTCATGGTTGGTTTTAAAAGTATAATTGATATATAAAAATAATAATTATTTAATAATAATAATTACTCTAGATATTATGGAACAATGAAATATTTGACCGTAGTCAACTTAGTAAAGTCATTTTGGACATATGTGCTGAATATCATCAAAATATCAAATGTGAGCTTAATTTATTAAGTAATTGTATATAACATGGTAATAAATAAAAAAAATGAATAAAAAATGAATAATTTTATTAATAAATTAAATAATCAACATAATTTTATTATTTAGGGAGATAAAAAATGTACGTTATGAGTCATACACGTGGTAGAAGACACTTTACATTAAAAATATTATTTTAAATGTTTTAAAGATTTATTTTCTAAATATTTTTCTTCTATGTACATATTATTAACATTATTTTACAGATATATTTATGTTTTAATAAATTAATTATTAAGGATATTTTATGTCACTTTTTAATTTCTTTAAATGTTATTCAAAAAGAATATTGTTTACATATTTTATACAGATGGTTTGACTTTATTTACAAAAGAAAAAAATAATGTTATATTTTAACATATATGATGTAGGTACCTTTCATCACCACCAAAAACATTATTTTTTTTTCTAATCATTTATAATATTCTATATTTTATTCAAAGAAAAACCCTCCTTCCCTTTGTTCTAGTAATTTTAGTTTTGAAAATTGGATTTTAAAGGAAAGGGATATACCAATATATGAAAATGTTTTAATTATGGGTTGGAAAGTATATTATTATGAGTATGAGGATGGAAATGAAATATTTTATTTGTTTCATTAATTTTATAGCCCTTATAAATTCTATATCATTATGATTTAATGAGTTTTCATGTAAATCATTTGATTTCAAAAGGTAACCTAATGATATTTTGTTTTAAAAGAATGATTATGCCTTTTTAGGGTAAAAAGGTATGTTTTTAAGAAATTTTTTCTTCATGAGTTGACATGTTTTTGATAAGTATAAGGACCCACCTTAAACATTACACATTCTTGAATTAAATGGATAATTCACATTGAGGATATTTTCAGGTTTATAGTTTTAGAGAATTAGGTCATAACATTTACATAACAACATGAATATTACATGTAGACAATTATACTCAGTATCCATTTTTTTCATAAAATAAAAACTCTTGAAAAAAAGAGTCACGTCTAGTTCCACGTTTTAGACAAAATGACTATTCCTTGATCCCATCCTTGAACCTATTCATATTTAAGTCCTGTGAAAAAATTTCAAAACTTGGGATGAGCATAAAAATCTCAGTAAGGGTTATAAAAAAATAAAGAAAACATTAGTTCATAAATACATACAAAACATGAACTCTTTTACTTACCTCATGAAATCATAAGATTTATGAATAACACATATAAATCATAAATCATAAAGGTAACTTGTGGCATCCATAAAACACTTACATTGTAGATATCACAACTACATAGAGAGTTACTTTGGAATACCAATCATAGTATATTCCTTAAACATCTTAGTAGAAATATTCACATTCACCTCCATCACGTTACCCAATGCATTAGAGAGATATCTCGGGTTCACCCTCCCTAGTTTTATCACAGAACCACCCGTATTCATAAACAATTCCCAAGAACCATAACATATTCATAATAAATAAATCAAACACGAAGGAAATATAACATTCCCAAATTTCAATAACAATATATCATTTAAATATATTGAAATAATAAATCTATTCTAAAAACCATTTTCAATACCAAAATATGTAATAAGAGTATATGGTATTTTTTTTAAAACATTACGGCTTGTTAAGGAAGCCATAGATCAAATAATACTCACGGCGGCAGAAAGGTCATTGTCATCGCTTACGTAAAAAAGAAACATTATTTTTTTCGTTTAGTAAAAAGATTCGTAGAAAAATATTCTTTTTGAATGAAATGAAAATTCAAAGGTGTTTATACAGCATATAAAGGTAATTCGTGTATTAAAACAAAATATGACTCAATAAAAGGAGATTGAGACAAAGTCCCTTACCTCATGTCCGACTTGACCCGATCGTTATTTAATCTCTTGAATAATAAACTAAAGTAAATTTATACTTGATTAAGAACCCTTTTCAAGTTTATTATTACTTGAATAACACTTAATACCATTTAATAAACATTATGTAATCATTTAAGTTAATAACGTTCGTTTTGTCGTTATTTGGTACTTGAGTAAAAAATGAACACCTTATAATTACAAGTTGTCCATGTAGTCAAAATTACATTATATCCAAAATGATATTCACTATTTAGATATTATATACATCATATATATCTATTATATATATATATATATATATTTATAATAGTACATAACATTTTGGAGATAAGAAATGAAATGCACTGTTCATGGAGACGGTAAACCGTACGTACGCATGAACACTAATTTCATTTCTATTTCATAATTTAATGGAATTAAAACATAATGATACATAGGTATATTTTAATTCCAGTAAAATATCATACATAATATCAATAAATATATCCTTTATACATCCCACATATGGCATTAACAAGTCAAATCAATTTGAGGGGGCGGTAATCCGCACTTCCTCTAATGAGATTATCATATTTACCCACTATGGAACCATAATGGTATGATATAAATAAAAAATACAAAAGCATAAAGAAAACATAAACATAAAATATATCATATATAAATATAGTTCCATCATAATGGCCACTATGAGATGTGGTAGGATATAATCGAAAAATCATCATTTCATGAGGCGTTAGTTTTCCATCCACAGAAACAATATGTTCTTCACCCATTAGATGGAGGTGTGCGTAAGTGTATTTCAAATAATTCTCATAAAAAACTCCTAGTATATTGAGGATACTGGTGTTTTTATAAAGAAAGGAATAAAAAGAGTTTAGGGGTAGGAGAATTAAAATAAAAGAAAAGAAGTTAAGAGAAACCATTACCTTTAATTTGGGTAACTCTATTTGGTATGAACCAAAAGGGTTTCTTTAAGTGCTTTATGTTTAAGGTAAGGCTTATAGGAGGAGTAGAGGGATTTAGGGAGCTTAATTGGGAAGAGGTTGGGCAATCCAAAAGTCTTGATAGGTGTTAGTAATTAGTAAGAAGTGAGGGATTTTTATAAGGGGGAGGAGGGGATCTTTAAAAAAGTGTGAAAATATTATTTTATTATATAATGATATTCGGTTTCTAAAGGCCCCAAACTAATTAAAGTAGAAGATAAGATGACTCATGGTCGAAATAAAATCATCCAATAAGAATTGGACAGGTTTTGGATGTTATTTTAATATTTATAATCATATTTATTTAAATCATTTATTAATGAGGTAAACACTACATCATTATTGTGTCATAAATAATTTAATTTATTTGATGTTTAAAAAATATAAAAAAATACCATGATGTAGGAAATATTTTTATATTTCCAATTAATATTTATAGTCGAAAAGATAACTTATATAACCCTATATAAAAATTAATTTACCAAAAGATATTTGTTTATGTCATTTTTGTCATTACTTTAAGTTAATTAATCTAAAGTGTCATTATAACTCATAAGTGGCTCCATGGGGTCCCAAAATCGACCCAAAGATGATAATGGTAGTAAATGAATCAACCAATAAAGTCAGGACAAGTGTTAAGGTAATTTTTTATTATTATAATATTCATTTTACCTTAAATTACCCTATATACCTTTAACCGTGGTAAATAAAAGTCCAAAGTTACTATTTACCAAAAATTATTTTCATCTTATTGAACCAAATTTTACTTAATAATAACAACCATGTATGTCAGATTTTTGAAATTTAATTTACAGAAGTGGTAAAATTTTATTTAAATGAAAAAGTTAGTTTTTTTAACTGCTACTAAGTGGTTTCACTGTTCATCAAAAATTGATGTTATTCCAAAAAATACCAAAAATTCAGCCTAATATATATTTGATATTCTGAATTAAAAAATGATGTCTATTTTACCAAATTCAAAACATATAAGTTTCATTAATTAATTTAAAATTAATTCCCGTTGTCAAAATAAATAGCGTGTTTTTAAGAAACAATAACTATCAAAAGATTGATACTTGTTTATGTCCAATTTTAAAGTGAAATTAATTCCAATGAGAAAAATTTTATTAATTTGTGAAAATATATTATAAATACACTTTAAAACTAATTAAAAAGGTAATATAATGATATAAATAAATTAGATTAAAAGATACTTTTGAATTAAAATACAATATTTTTCATTATTCATAAAAAATGAACTTTATCAGAAAAATACCAAAAAATTACCCAAAGTAAATTTTGATGTCCCAAATCTAAAGAAGAATTTTATTTTGTCAAATAGAACATATATAAATGATCAAATCTAGATTTAAAGAGGGTTCACCATTAAAATGCGGTAAATCGACCTTTTAATGTAAATTATTCTTAAAATTAGATTCATTCACATTTTAAGCCTCTAACTTTTATTGGATAAATGTAAATACATTTAAAAAACATGTATAATCATATTGTAGTTAGTTTTGTTCATTCCCGCCAATAAAATGACTAGGATTTAACTACCATTTAAAATATTAATATTATTTTATTAGTGTTCAACGTAAGATTTCAAAGAAACCTATTGTTGCGTATCAGGTACGCTATCAAACATAACAACCCATTTAAATTAAAATTAATATTGAATTCAAAAATATTAATAAATATGAAAATGTCTTATTCTTTATTTACCAGGGATGTTACATCCTTCCTCCCTGTTAAAAATTGCATCCTCGTAATTTTTATCCACTTATCAAATAAGGGGGGGGGGGTATTTATCCATAATAAAATTTTAAGATTCCCACATTGCCTCTTCAACCAAATGGTTTTCCAAAAAACCTTTACCTGGTGAATTAACTTATTCCATAACACTTGCTCTCTATGTTCAAGAATCTGGACTGATTTTTCTTCATAAGAGAGATTCCATTCCAACTGAACTATCTATGGGCTTAAAACATGTGATGGATCTGGTATATACTTTCTCAACATTGAAACATGAAAAACATTGTGTACCTGGGACAAAATTGGAGGTAAAGCCACTCTATATGAAACTAATCCAAATTTCTCTAGGATTTCATAAGGTCCAATAAACCTCAGACTCAACTTTCCCTTATTACCAAAATGCATCGCACTTTTCCATGGAGAAAATTTGAGAAAGACATGATCAACTACCTCAAAAGGTAGATCCTTCCTCCAGTTATCTGTATAACTTTTTTTCTTGCTCTGAGCTGTTTTCATGTTCTCCTGAATCAATTGAACCTTTTCTGCCATATCTTCTACCAATTCTTGTCCCATCAGCTTTCTTTCACCTACTTCATCCCACATTGCTGGAGTTCGACAACGCTTTCCATATAATGCCTCAAATGGAGCCATCTGTATACTGGAATGAAAATTGTTATTATAAGAAAATTCAACCAAAGAAAGATGTTGGTCCCAAATTCCTTAGTAATCCAGTGAATAAGCACGTAGCATATCCTATAAGGTCTGAATTGTTTGTTCTGACTGCCCATCTGATTGTGGATGAAAAATTGTAATAAAATTTAATTTAGTACCCAATGACTTCTGAAGGCCTTTCCAAAAGTTAGAAGTAAACCTAAGATCACAATCATATACAATGGAGATGGGAACACCATGTAATATGACTATGTCTTTAACATACAACCGAGAAATTTGATCTAGAGACAAGTTATCTCGAATAGGAAGAAAATGATCATATTTAGTCAACCAATCAACAATAACCCAGATTGCATTATCACATCGAGATGTCTTTGGTAATCCCACAACAAAGTCCATGGATATATTTTCGTATTTACACTCTGGCACCGGTAAAGACTGAAACATCCCTTTCAGTAACTGTTGTTTTGCTTTAACCTGTTGATAAGTCAAACACTTCATGGTAAAATTAGCAATATCTCTTTTTATTCCATCCCACCAATAATACTCTCTAATATCTCTATACATCTTAGTACTACCAGGATGAACTGAAAACAGATAACTATGAGCTTCACATAACAAATCATTCTTCAACTGCGAATCACAAGGCACACACAATATTTTCCCAAACCTCAAAACACAATCATTATCAATGTTAAAATCAGGAAACTTACCCTTCTGAACCAACTCTACATTTTTCTACAAATCAATGTCTTCTTTTTGTACTTGCTTTATTTTGTCTGATAGATATGATTTCACTGACACCAGAAACAAAACAGAAGAATTTCCTACACCAAAAACCTCTATGCCAATGTTCATCAAATAAAAAACCAAAGGATCTCATTCCAAATGTATCATGGTTAATTAAGCATTACTTTTTCGACTCAAAGCATCAACCACTTTATTTTCCTTTCATGGATAGTAATGAATTGTGTAGTTATAATCCTTGATTAATTTCAACAATCTCCTCTGTCTCATGTTCAATTATTTCTGAGTGAATATATACTCAAACTTTTGTGGTCAGTATATATTTTAAACTTTTACTCCATACAAATGATACCTCTATATTAAAAAAACAACAGTTAATTATAAATCATGTGTTGGGTAATAACTCATGAGGTTTCAACTGACATGAAGCATAACCAATTACCTGATCATTCTGCATAAGGACACATCCAAGTCCTTTCAACGAAGCATCACTGTAAAAAACAAACTCACCATTTCTGGATGGTAGTGCCAATACTAGAGCATTCACCAATCTTCTTTTCAATTCCAGAAAACAATCAACCCATTATTTTTTCTAGATGAACTTAACACCTTTCCGAGTTAACATAGTCATTGGACTAGATAACTCTGCAAAATTTCCAAAAAACCTCCAGTAATAACGTTCCAAACCAAGAAAAATACAGATCTCGGTTATATTTTTGGGTCTTGTCCATTCTTCAACAAATTTTATTTTAGCCGGATCAACTGTTATGCCATTTTTTGAAACAATGTAACCAAGGAAAGAAATTTTTTGTAACTAAAACTCACACTTGCTGAATTTTCCAAACAGTTTATTTTCTTTTATGGTTTGAAATACAACCCTTAAATGAATTTCATGTTCCTCTTTACTTTTGGAAAAAACCAAAATATCATTAATGAACACAACAAAAACTTATCCAAGAACTCACGAAAAATTCTATTCATAATGTCACGACCCGACCCAACGGGGCTCGAGCCGCGACTCCCCAAGCCCGCCTTCAATAGGCTAGGGGCTGGCGACCAGCGCCGAGTAGGCTATCACACACATGGGAGGCATTAGCCAAAGGTACCTGTACACACGCACCCACACACACCTCCATGAAACAGAGCAGAGATATGTAAAACTGAAAATAAAATGCATGCATACACTATCCCACAACCAGAGTACAACAGAAGTACAAAGGGAAAAACAAGGCCCACCAAAAGTAAACTACAAAAGTGCGTCCAACCTTCTCTGAAGAAGGGGAACACTGCCACAAACACCTCCAGAAATCTCCCTCAGTACTGCACCGACAAACACCCCGGTCAGTCTCACTCTCTCAACTCCACCAGCTCCGGGTCCTCCTGGGACTCCGTCGAAAGGCTTGTGGTCTGCACAAGACACAAACATGTGCGGGCAAAGCCCATGTAGGGGTGAGTATAAACATACTCAGTAGGCACCCCAAAAACCCAAAACCCAAGGGAGCAACTGAAGGGCAACAGTCCGCTCAACCCAGCCAGAGGGAACCCAGATGAGAGAGAAACTCCATCTCGTGACCATCCTCGGCTAAACACAACTAGTCAGCTCATCTCAGCTCAGGTGTATGCCCATACATACGCCTTGAACAATCTAGATATACACAGCTCGCACCACAAAGCCACAAGAGGTACCGACCTCATCACCACCAACTGCCCCCAACCAGGAGAGTACACCACATGAACACTGTCATACCAGATAACACTCATCCGAGAGATACACTCCATCGGGTCCCAAGCAAACATCTCAGACTTTCACCCGAGAGACCACGCTCGTCGGATAACATCACTGAGGAAACATCGCTGAAACAACATAACCACCAAACTCCTCAGATAGGGGATCACCACTAGGGTCCGCTAGGGGATACCAAGACCCAATTCGGTATACATAGCTCACAGATAGGGGATCACTCCCAGGGTCCGTTGGGGGATACCATGACCCGATCTGGCACTCGACAGAAACTCCACACACAGATAGGAGATCATCGTCCATATAAAGATGGTCACGATGATACCGAAACCCTATCTGTTATAACTCGCGATGTAGGGGATCGAACCGAAGATGCCGCAACCCTACTGAAACCACGCGCTGAGTAGGGGATCGCATAACCAACGATACCGCAACCCTACTGACACCAAGTGCTGAGTAGGGGATCGTATAACCAACGATACCGCAACCCTACTATAAACCACATGCTGAGTAGGGGATCGTATACCCGACGATTCCACAACCCTACTGCGCACGGTCCACCGCGTAGGGGATCATATTTCTGATGATGCCACAAACCCTACGAGATTAACCTGCTAGATAGGGGATCACCGCCCGTAAATAAGCGGTCACAACGATACCAAGAACCCGATCTAGGGTAATGATGCTAGAGGATCCACTCCAGGCCCACCGGAGGGATACCACAACTCTAACAGTTTAAACATCCCATCGAGAGGATCACAAACCCATACGAAGATTGTGATGGCACACAAAACCTCGTAGGAACGAACCAAGGGAGAACCCTCAACCATTGCTGGTCCAAATGTCGCTAACCCGAGCGACCCGCCACAACACCACACTGCGCACCTCCTAAGACAAAACTGAGGCCACCATCGCGTTCCACGCGGAAAAACACGCAGGATAGGCTATTTACTCGCCCAAAACGGAGCACCGGTGAAAAAGGCACTATTCACCGTAGCTAGCTCGTGCGGGGCCCACACAACGATCCCGAAACCCATCGACCGGATAACACCATGGTGATCCCTTCGAAAAAAACAAGAGGAATCGACTACTCCCTCGTCCGAAACAGACACCCGGTGAAAAAGGCACTATTCACCGAAGCCCAGCTCGGGTGGGGCCCACGCCTGGATTCAGAAACTCATCGAACGGAACACACCATTGCGTTCCTCTCGAAAAAACACACAGGATCGACTATTCATCTGCCAAAATCGGACTCCTGGTGCAAAAGCTGCGTTTCTCCGCAAACGCCAAACCCGGCCTCGTGGGGCCCGCACCTCGTTCTCAGTCCCAACACCCGGAAACCATCTCAAAAATTCCGTCGTACCATCAGGGTCTCAACGCCACTGACGACACGTCAATCGGACGCTCCGGGTAGAAGTTACAACGGCCCGAAGTCGTGAAATAATAAAATAATATTATTTTATACGACGTTACTAGCTCCCGGGCCACGATCCCGAACCTTTAAACCCTCGAACCCACACCGGAGGGTTCACCTCATCATCAGGGTCGCGTCTCCGTAAACGGCGCGCGAATTCGGCTCCCGGATTACAAGAGACGGGGGTTTAAAGACCCCCGTATGAGAAAAGAGGCCAGACCGGCCTGGCCCGGTCGGTCCGGCCGGCCTGCACCGGCCTCCGCCGCAGGCCCGCCCTGGCCGCCGGGCTCCGCCGGCGCCGGTGCCGCGCCAGCGGATCTTCCGCGGACCGCCGGGGGCACCCCGGTGGTCCGTTTTGCGATCCGGAGGCATCTACACGACCCTCGGGACCCGATCTACACTTCTACGTCTTCAATTTGCAGAAAAATGCAGCAAAAATGGGATCGGGGGTTAAAACTCAAATCCGCCTACCTCGCGGGCGAAACGCCGACGTTCTGCCTTAGATCCGCGCTTCAGAGCTTCCGCTGCGCGCTCCTGGAACGTCCGCCGTCGAATTCCAAGCTCTTGGGCGCTTCTTTTGCTCGATTCGGCGGAGCAGCGGCAAAGAACCGCGAAGAACGTCGAGAGGAGCGATAGGGGGGGGGTGATATTTATATCAGCCGCCCGCCGTCGCCAAACCCGCCTCGGACCCGACGCCCGATGCAAACAAAAGTAAGGTCACCCCTAGAGTAAACACACCATTCTAAACGCAACGACGGACTCATATTTTCCATCCGAGACTCCGTTCAGAAGTTATTCGAGCCGACGCCCGCACACTAACTTCGCCACTTATTTATGAAAACGCCCCTGGTGGCGTTTCTCACCACAGGCCCGTGCCCGCAATGTTTACACCCTGAATAGGGTAAACGGCACGTTCCGGACACAACCGTGCCCTCAGATTCTCATTCTGAGCTACCGTTTAGGAGATATCACACCCCTGCCATGTGCATAGTATAAAAATACTTAATATTTTTATAAAATTAATTCTGGGCGCACCGGGCCTCGGAATCGCACGCCGTCTTCGCGCCTAGCACTGGAATTATTCTTAGAAATATTCCAAAGTCTGATAGGACCAAAAACCCGAGTCGCTACATCCTCCCCCCTTAGAACTTTTCGTCCCCGAAAATCCCTAAGTAAAAGGAAAGCGACCGGACTCTCAACTGGGTCTCACACACCAGCGAGCTCACCAACAAACACCCATGCCCGAATGTATAAGTCAGAGGGACTCATCCGCCACACCTCAATACTATCCGCTTTGGGCGGCACTAACTCGCCCTCACGGTTTTAATCGCGTCACAAAAACGCGTCTCGGTGGGGGAAGGATCCCTCTTCCTCACGCATTCGAAGCATGCAGAACTACTCCCACACAGGGTCTTACCAACGCCCTGAACAAAACTCGAGCAAGCAACAAAAGGAAAGAGTACCGCTAAACAGTGTCTGACAAACTAATGCAGTAAGTTGAAAAGACACAAGGCGTACCTCTATCCATCCGCAGTGCCTCTAGGTCAACAGCCTCCAGGGCATGCAGCTGTCCTCGCCCTCGACCACCAGCTCCCTGAGCTTGGCGTGGACCACCTAGGGGTGGGGGTGGTGGCAACTGATACTGCCTACCACCTCCTCCTACTGCACCCGCTCCGCTGCCCTGCAGACCTCCTTGCTCGAGACACTGCCTCTGCCAAGGCGGTCCATCGACCGGCTCCCTCTCAGCGGCACGTCGGGTCGGACAATCTCTAGAAAGATGTCCCCAACCATTGCAAGCGTAACACCGACTCTCCTGCGGCTGACCAAAACTATCCTGTGAGCCCTGAGGCTCAGATCCTCTATCCTGGGGTCGCCACCTGAAACGTCGGCCACGTCCAAACCCCTGAGTCTGTCGTCGGCTACCAGATGCCGATCCGACCGACGAAGTCTCAGCTCTCGAGCGCCCAGCACTAACAGGGGGAATCTGCTCAGCCAGAAAACTCTCCACCACCAACGCTCGCTCTAGCACTCCAGCATAGGTGGGCAGGCACAAGGAAACCACACCTGCTTGGATGTCCCTGCATAAGCCATGCTCGAAGGTCCGATCTCTAAAGAACGGGTCTTGAACCATATCCAGGGAGTAGCGCGACAGGTCTGTAAACCTCGCTGAGTACTCCGACACAGTCATGCTCTCCTGCCGAAGCTGCAGAAGCTCCTGGATCCGCACTGACCTCAGCGTCACCGGATATAACTATTACCTGAAGAGCATCTCAAACTCTGCCCACGTGAGCGTCTCCTCGTCATGGGACTGCGTCACCAAACTCCACCATCGCCCGACCAAACCATACATAAGGCTCACCGCTAGGACCACCATCTGATCAGGAGGTGTCCTCACTAGGCAGAAACTCGGGTGACTGCCTCAAGCCAGTCATCAGCTAACCGGGGGTCTGGATCACCCCCGAACCTCAGAGGTCGCTGCCTTTGGAACTCGTGCAGTGCACTCAGCCTGCACGCCACCTCGTCCTACACTGCCGGCACAACCAGCTGCTCGACAGGTGGTGGCTCAACTGACAGACCACCTGGAGGTGCAACCTCAGAACCTGTGCCCTGTTCCACAGCCTCTACATGGGGCGGGTCATCAACACAATCCTTCTGCGGAACCCTCACTGGCTGTCGTCGTGGAGGCATCCTGAAATACATTCAAGACACACCACAGTCAAAGAGTATATCTGGAGAGCTGACTCAAGAAGGACAAGGAAAACCCAAAAAACCCAGTCCTATATGATGCATGTACTATTATGTCCCTATGACCAGTGTACGAATGTCCTGAGTCGAAAGGCAGGTTATCAGAGTCCTGGTGTATGGATACGTCGGCCGCCGCACCAACACTAGAGTCTCTGGCCTGAAAGCCGAACTCGAAACATCCTAACACTACCGCTATGCAACCCAAACCAAACTCACAGCTAGACCAGCTACGCTCTGAGATCCCAAAGGTGGAACCTCCTCTGATACCACTCTGTCACGACCTGACCCAACGGGGCTCGAGCCGCGACTCCCCAAGCCTGCCTCCAATAGGCTAGGGGCTGGCGACCAGCACCGAGTAGGCTATCACACACATGGAAGGCATTAGCCTAAGGTACCTGTACACATGCACCCACACACACCTCCATGCAACAGAGTAGAGATATGTAAAACTGAAAATAAAATGCATGCATACACTATCCCACAACCAGAGTACAGAAGAAGTACAAAGGAAAAAACAAGACCCACCAAAAGTAAACTACAAAAGCGCATCCAACCTGTTCTAAAGAAGGGGAACACTGCCAAAAACACCGCCGGAAAGCTCCCTCAGCACCGCACCAGCAAACACCCCAGTCAGTCTCGCTCTCTCAGCTCCGCCTTCTCCGGGTCCTCCTGGGACTCCGTCGAAAGGCCTGTGGTCTTCACAAGACACAAACATGTGCGGGCAAAGCCCGTGAAGGGGTGAGTATAAACATACTCAGTAGGCACCCCAATAACCCAAAACCCAAGGGAGCAACTGAAGGGAAACAGTCCGCTCAACCCAGCCAGAGGGAACATAGATGAGAGATAAACTGCATCTCGTGACCATACTCGGCTAAATACAACTAGTCAGATCATCTCCGCTCAGGTGTATGCCCATACATACACCTTGAACAATCCAGATATACACAGATCGCACCACAAAGCCCAAGAGGTACCGACCTCATCACCAGCAACTGCCCCCAACTAGGAGAGTACACCACACGAACACTGTCATACCAGATGACACTCATCCGAGAGATACACTCCATCGGGTCCCAAACAAACATCTCAGACGCTCACCTGAGAGACCACGCTCGTTAGATAACATCACTGAGGAAACATCGTTAAAACACCATAACCACCAAACTCCTCGGATAGGGGATCGCCGATAGGGTCCTCTAGGGGATACCAAGACCCACTCCGGTATACGTAGCTCACAGATAGGGGATCACTCCCAGGGTCCACTGGGGGATACCACGACCCGATCTGGCGCTCGACAGAAACTCCACACACAGATAGAGGATCATCGTCCATATAAAGATGGTCACGACGATACCAGAACCCTATTTGGTATAACTTGTGATGTAGGGGATCGAACCGACGATTCCACAACCCTACCGAAACCACGCGCTGAGTAGGGGATCACATAACCAACGATACCGCAACCCTACCGACACCAAGCGCTGAGTAGGGGATCGTATAACCAATGATACCACAACCCTACTATAAACCATATGCTGAGTAGTGGATCGTATACCCGACGATGCCACAACCCTACTGAGCACGGCCCACCGCGTAGGGGATCATATTTTCGATGATGCCACAAACCCTACGGGGTTAACCTGCTAGATTGGGGATCTCCGCCCGTAAATAAGCGGTCACAGCGATACCAAGAACCTGATCTAGGGTAAAGATGCTAGAGGATCCACTCCGGGCCCACTGGAGGGATACCACAACTCTAACAGTTTAAACATCCCATCGAGAGGATCACAAACCCATATGAAGGTTGTGATGCCACATGAACCCTCGTAGGAACGAACCAAGGGAGAACCCTCAACCACTGCTGGTCCAAATGTCGCTAACCAAAGCGACCCGCCACAACGCCACATTGCGCACCTCCTAAGCCAAAACCGAGGCCACCATCGCATTACACGCGGAAAAACATGCAGGATAGGCTATTTACTCGCCCGAAACAGAGCACCGGCGAAAAAGGAACTATTCACCGTAGCTAGCTCATGCGGGGCCCACACAACGATCCCGAAACCCATCAAGCGGATCACACCACGATGATCCCCTCGGAAAAACAAGCGGAATCGACTACTCGCTCGTCCGAAACAGACACCTGGTGAAAAAGGCACTATTCACCGAAGCCCAGCTCGGTTGGGGCCCATGCCTGGATTCTGAAACACATCGAATGGAACACACCATTGCGTTCCTCTCGGAAAAACACACAGGATCGACTATTCATCAGCCAAAATCGGACTCCAGGTGAAAAAGCTGCGTTTCTCCGCAAAGGCCAAAACCCGGCTTCGTGGGGCCCGCACCCCGTTCTCAGTCCCAACACCCGGAAACCATCTCAAAAATTATGTCGTATCATCAGGGTCTCAACGCCACTGACGACACGTCAATCGGACGCTCCGGGTAGAAGTTACAACGGCCCGAAGTCGTGAAATAAAATAATAATATTATTTTATACGACGTTACTAGCTCCCGGGCCACGATCCCGAACCTTTAAACCCTCAAACCCACACCGGAGGGTTCGCCTCGTTGTCAGGGTCGCGTCACCGCAAACGGCGCGCAAATCCGGCTCCCAGATTGCAAGATACAGGGGTTTAAAGACCCACATATGAGAAAAGAGGCCGGACCGGCCTGGCCGGCGGCCCTCCGCCGCGCGCCGCCGCGGCTCCTCCGCGGGCCGCCGCTGCTCCGCCGCGCGCCGCCGCGGGCCGCCGGGCTCCGCCGGGGGCACCCTAGTGGTCCGTTTTGCGATTCGGAGGCGTCTACACGACCCTCGGGACCCGATCTACACTGCTACGGCTTCAATTTGCAGAAAAATGCAGAAAAAACGAGATCGAGGGTTAAAGCTCAAATCCGCCTACCTCGCAGGCGAAACGCCGACGTTCTGCCTTAGATCCGTGCTCCAGAGCTTCCGCTGCGTGCTCCTGGAACGTCCTCCGTCTAATTCCAAGCTCGTGGGCGCTTCGTTTGCTCGATTCGGCGGAGCGGCGGTGAAGAACGGCGAAGAACGTTGAGAGGAGCGATAAAGGGGGGGGGGGTGATATTTATATCAGCCGCCCGCCGGCGCCAAACCCGCCTTGGACCCGACGCCCGATGCGAACAAAAGTAAGGTCACCCCTAGAGTGAACGCGTCATTCTGAACGCAACGGCGAACTCATATTTTCCATTCGAGTCTCCGTTCAGAAGTTATTCGAGCCGACGCCCGCACACTAAATTCGCCACTTATTTACGAAAACACCCCTGGTGGTGTTTCTCACCGCAGACCCGCGCCCGCAAAGTTTACACCTCGGCTAGGGTAAACGGCATGTTTCGGACGCAACCGTGCCCTCAGATTCCCGTTCTGAGCTACCGTTTACGAGATATCACACCCCCACCACGTGCATAGTATAAAAATATTTAATATTTTTATAAAATTAATTCTGGGCACACTGGGCCTCGGAATCGCACGCCGTCTTTGCGCCTAGCTCTGGAATTATTCCTAGAAATATTCCAAAGTCCGACAGGACTAAAAACCCAATTCTCTATACATAAGATCCTTGAATATAGTAGGTTCATTGGTTAAAAAAAAGACATAACTACAAATTCATAATGTCTATATCTAGTAAAAAAAGTGGTCTTCAGAATGTGTGCTTCCTTTACTTTCAACTGATGGTACCCCGAACTCAAATCAATCTTCGAAAAATACTGAGCTCCATAAAGCTGATCAAACAAATCATCAATATGAGACAAAAGATACTTATTCTTAACAGTGATGTTATTCAATGCTCTATAATCAATGCAAAGTCTCATTGAACCATCTTTCTTTTTAACAAACAAGATAGGAGCACCCCATGGTGATATGTTAGGTCGAATGAAACATTTATCTAATAACTCCTGCAATTGTTTCTTTAACTGAAAAAGTTCAATTTGTGTCATTCGATAACGGGGTTTTGAAATTGGCTTGGCATCGGGAACTAAGTCAACAGTAAATTCAACTTCCCAGTCAGGTATAATACCAGACCACTCATAAGAAAAAACATCAAGATACTCATTTACCACTGGAACATCATTAATCTCAATAATTTATTTATTTTCAACAATATGAGCAAGGTAACATTCATTTCCATCTTTTATTAGTTTCTCAGCTTTTTGATATGTTATCAAAATCAAGGGTTCATTCTTATATACAAACTGAAAATCTTTCTGAAAAGAAACCTCTTTATCTCTACAATCAATCTTGGCATGATAAAAATAAATCCAATCCATACCCAAAATAACATCAAACTCTACTAGAGGCAAAACAATAAGGTTTGTATGTAGATTATTCCCGCACATAAGGACAAGAATGTTCTTATAATTTATTTTTTTTCTCAACATTTCCCCCATGTGTTTTTACCATAATTTTCGTATTCATATCTTGAGATGGAATTTCCAATTTACTAGAAAACATCTTAGAAATGAAAGAGTGTGTAGACCCTGAATCAAAAAACACATTGGCATAATCTGAAAAAACAAACAGTGTACCTGATACTACTTCATTTGGTGGCCCAACATCTACTGAAGTAGTTGCAAAGGATTTCACCACCCCTTTCTGCTTGTAGTCTGGCTGCTTTCCCTAAGTTGAGTTATTCATTGGATACTCATTTGCATAATGACCCATTTCATTTCACTTAAAACATTTTACTGACTATAAATAGAATTTTGTATTACCATTAACCTGATCTTTTTCAGTGTAATTTCAAGCCTTATGTCTCATTTTACCACATCGGCAGCACTTACCATAATTCAAAAGACATTCCCTAGCATGATTTTTACCAAAATTTTCACAAACTTTAAACTTAAGTTTCTTACCATAAAACTTTTTTGAAGAGTTCTTCCCTTTCGCCTACCACCTTGACCTCTTATTCTGTTGTTTTTCAAAGAACACCTAATCATCGAAAAACTCCATTTCCACCTTCTCTGTACAATGAATTTTTTTTCATAACTTTTGAACTCATGAGATGAAAAATTCCTTTGATACTTTGGCTTTAATATTGAGTAAAAATGGTTGATTTTACTATCAAGATCTCATATGAAATTTGGAGCATACCTTGGGAGTCGGGTGAATTTTGCTTCATAAACAACCATTGAGTCATCCTCCTACCTCAATTCCAAGAATTGTTTTTCCATTCTAAGACGAACCAACTTTGGAAAATATTTCTCAAGAAACATACCTTTGAATTCATCCCAATCAATATCATCAATCTCCTCACTACCACTGATATTTTTCACCATCTTCCACCACTAATCAGCTTCACCTTTAAAACGATAAACAACGAGACTAACCTTTTGATGTTCTGAGCAACCCATGACATCAAAAATATTTTCTAGTGCTTTAATCCACCCTTCTTCTAGCACATGGTCATATGATCCTCTAAATGATGAGGGATGTTGCCTCATGAAATGATCCACTACTTACATGTTCCTATATGGTTGATATGGATGATCTCATTCATGGATACCACCACCATTTATAACCTGAGTCAAATGTACCATCATTGCAACAAACTGTTCAGTTATGATTCTAGCCATCTCACGTTGTTGATTTGGAAGGTTTTATTTCTCCTGATGTCATCCCAACATAGCTTCCCTGTTTCCTCTATGGAAAACCATTCTGAACACAGAAATATCTTATCCGAAGCAACATGGTAATCTTTAAATGCTATATTATTTCAATCATAACTTAAGATAAAAAAATAATTTATGGATATTAATTTAACAATATTCTAACTCCTAAAGTTGTCTAAACCAACCTCTGATACCAACTATAAGGACATGACCTTAAACATTACATATTCTTGAAATAAATGGATAATTCACATTGAGGATCTTTTCAGGTTTAAAGTTTTAGATAATTAGGTCATAACATTTACATAACAAGATGAATATTACTTGTAGACAATTCTACTAAGTATCCATTTTTTTCAAAAAATTAAAACTCTTGAAAAAAAGAGTCATGTCTAGTTCCATATTTTAGAAAACATGACTTTTCCTTGATCCCATCCTTGACCCCATTCATCTTTAAGTCTTGTGAAAACATTTCAAAACGTGGGATGAGCATAAAAAGCTCAGTAAGGGATAGAAAATAAAGAAAGAAAACATTAGTTCATAAATACATACAAACATGAACTCTTTTACTTAACTCATAAAATCATAATATTTATGAATAACACATAGAAATCATAAATCATAAAGGTAACTTGTGGTATCCATAACATACTTACATTTTAGCTATCATAGATACATAAGGAGTTACTTTGGGATACCCATCACAATATATTCCCTAAATCTATTAAGAGAAACATTCACATTTACCTCCATCACATTAACCAATTCATTGGAGATCTATATCAGTCTCACCCGCCCTAGGTTTATCATGGAACCACCCGTATTCATAAACAATTCCCAAGAACCATAACATATTCATAACAAATAAATCAAACATAAATGAAATATAACATTCCCACATTTCAATCAAAATATATCATTTAAATATATTGAAATAATAAATCCATTCTAAAACCCATTTTCAATACTAAAATATGTAATAAGAGTATATGGTATGTTTTTTGAAAACATTAGGGCTTGTTAAGAAAGCAATAAATCAAATAATACTCGTAGCGATAGAAAGGTCGTTGTCACTGCTTACGTAAAAAAGAAAAATTATTTTTTTTCATTTAGTAAAATTCATCATAGAAATATATTGACTTTGAATTAAATGAAAATTAAAGGGTGTTTATACAGAGTATAAAGGAAAGTCGTGTATTAAAACAAAATATGCCTCAGTGAAAGGAGATTGAGACGAAGTCCCTTACCTCGTGTCCGACATGACTCTATCGTTATTTAATCTTATGAATAATAAAATAAAGTTAATTTATACTTTCTTAAGAACCTTTTAAAAGTTTATTATTCCTTTTATATCACTTATTACCATGTATTAAACATTATGTAATCATTTAAGTTAATAACATTCGTTTTGTCGATATTTGGTACTTGAGTAAACAATGAACACCTTATAATTACAAGTTGTCCATGTGGTCAATAGTCCATTATCTCCAGAATTATATTCACTATTTAGATATTATATACATCATATATATCTAGTATATATATGTATTTATAATAGTACGTAACATTTTGGAGATAAAAAATGAAATACATTGTTTATGGAGACCGTAAGTCGTACGTACGCATGAACACTACTTTCATTTATATTTCATACTTTAATGGAATTAAAACACAAAGATACATAGGTATATTGTAATTAAAATATAATACCATACATAATATCATTAACTCTATCCTTTATATGTCCCACATATGGCATTAACGAGTCAAATCACTTTGAGGGGGCGGTTGTCCGCACTTCCTCAAATGAGATTATCATATTTACCCATTATGGAAACCATAACAAAATTATATAAATGAAAAATACAGAAGAATAAAGAAGAAATAAACATAAAATATACCATATATAAATATATTTCCATCATAATGGACACCCTAAGAGGTGGTATGATATAATCGAACAATCATCATTTCGTGAGGCGTTAGTTTTTCCATCCACAGAAACAGTATGTTCTTCACCCATTAGATGGAGGTGTGTGTAAGTGTAGTTCAAATAAATATCATAAAAATGTCCTTGTATATTTAGGATACTAGTGTTGTTATTAAATAAAGGAATAAAAAGATTATAGGGGTTGGAGAAGTAAAATAAAGGAAAATAAGTTAAGGGAAACCGTTACCTTTAATTTGGGTAACTCTCTTTAGTATGAACCAAACGGGTTTCTTAAAGTGATTTCTGCCTAAGTTAAGGCTTATAGAAGGAGGAGAGGGATGTAGGGAGATTAATTGGGTAGAGTTTGGACGAGAAAAAAGGATTTAGATGTGTGAGGAATGAGTAAGAAGTGAGAGATTTTTATAAGTGGGAGGAGGGGCTCATTAGAAAAGTGTAAAAATATTATTTTATTATATAATGATGTTCGGTTTATAAAGGTCTAAAACTAATTAATGTAGAATATAAGATGACTAATGGTAGAAATAAAATCATCCAATAAGAATTGTACAGGTTTTGGATGTTATTTTAACATTTATAATCTTATTTATTTAAATCATTTATTAATGAGGTAAATAATGGATCATTATTGTGTCATAAATAATTTAATTTATTTGATGTATAAAAAATATAAAAAAATACCATGATGTAGGAAATATTTTTATCTTTCCAATGGATATTTATAGTTGAAAAGATAACTTATATAACCCTATGTAAAAATTAATTTATGAAAAGATATTTGTTTATGTCATTTTTGTCATTACTTTAAGTTAATTAATCTAAAGTGTCATTATCACTCATAAGTGGCTCTATGGGGTCCCAAAATCGACCCAAAGATACTCAGGGTCGTAAATGACTCAACCAATATGGTTAAGACAAGTGTTAAGGTAATTTTGTATTATTATAATATTCCTTTTACCTTAAATTACCATATTTACCTTTAACTGCGGTAAATAAAAGTCACAAGTTACTATTCACCAAAAATTATTTTCATCTTATTGAACCAAATTTTACTTACTAATAAAAACCATGTATGTTAGATTTTCGAAATTCAATTCACATAAGTGGTAAAATTTAATTTAAATGAAAAAGTCAGTTTTTTTAACTACTGCTAAGTGGTTTCACTATTCATCCAAAATTGAAGTTTTTCAGAAAAATACCAAAAATTCAGCCTAAGCTATATTTTATATTATAAATTAAAAAATGATGTATATTTTACCAAATTAAAGACATATAAGTTTCATTAATTAATTTAAAAATAATTTCCATTGTCAAAACAAATAGCGTGTTTTTAAGAAACAATAACTATCAAAAGATTGATACTTGTTTATGTCCAATTTCAAAGTGAAATTAATTCCAATGACCAAAATTGGATTAAATGATAAAAATATATTCTAAATACACTTTAAAAACAATTAAAAATGTAATCTAACAATATAAATAAATTATATTAAAACTCACTTTTGAATTAAAATATAGTATTTTTCACTATTCATAAAAAATGACCTTTATCAGAAAAATACCAAAAAATTACCCAAAGTAAATTTTGATGTCCCGAATCTAAATAAGAATTTTATTTTTCCAAATAGAACATATATAAATGACCAAAACTAGATTTAAATAGGGTTTGCCATTAAAAGGCGGTAGATCGACCTTTTAATGTAAATTATGCTTTAAATTATATTCATTCACATTTTAAGCCTCTAACTTTTATTGGATAAATGTAAATACATTTAACAAACATGTATAATCATATTTTAGTTAGTTTTTTTCATTCCCTCCAATACAACATCTAGGAGTTAACTAAAATTTAAAATAGTAATATTATATTATTAGTGTGCAACGTAAGATTTCAAAGAAACCCGTTGTTGCATATCAAGTATGATATCGAACATAGAAACCCCTTTTAAAGTAAAATTAATATTTAATTCACAAATATTAATAAATATGAAAATGTCTTATTCTTTATTTACCTAGTATGTTACAATAATAATCCCTAATTAATATTATTTTAACTTTATTTGTTCTTATATGGCGTTTTATGAATAAATTTGCACACTAAAGCTGATTTCATGAGTAAGTAAATGATTATTTATTCCCAAAGTAAATTATGTTAAAGGAGAAATCTCTTTTATAAAATCATTATTTTAAAATAGACTAATAAGTTTCTTTATTTCTTTTTATATGTCCTTTTATGATTTTTTTGTGATCATCCCATATTTTTTAATGTTTTTTTAGGATTTAAGTATGAGTAGGAACAAAGAAGAAGTCAATTTGAAAATCGTAAAGATTTGTCATAAAAATAAAATATTTTTTATTTTAAAATACTTGTATTGTATAAAAAATGGACACTAATAGAAAGTTTTCAACTTGTATTGTATAGTTTTTTATGTAATAATTATGACATAATTCTCTAAAACTCTAAACCTAAAAATCTCTTTAGGAATGTAATAAAATGAATTATTGCTTAAAAATGAAATTATCTATTGAATATAGACCAGGTCATTATAATTGGTTATTGAGAAAGAGTTTAGATAAAGTATTAGGTTAATATGTTACTTGAGCATATGTTTAAAATCGTCTATAACAAAAAGTTTTAGTATGTTATGGATAATTATTAAAATTTAGTATATTATATAACAACTTAAATCAATTGAGATATAAAGGACTTGAAGGATTAGAGTATTATAAAATTTATGTGGTATTTTCTTTACCCCTATGGATTATTTTCATTTTAATAATTTTTTCCTAAATAGACTGAAGGCCTTCATTTTTTATTCATTTTTTTACAATCCCTCTTTTAAGTGTTGAAAGGTAACCCTTACATGGCTCATAGGATTTCATGACATTACAGGACCCAAAGGTATTAAAGGGATTCATTAAAGACAATGACTCCTTGAAACTACCCCTCCCCTACATCTGTGTCATGATTTTTTGTTCACCTTTGCATGGTTGTTCGACTAGCTATCATTTGTAAAGGTTTACAAGCCTGGTACTGATGAAAAATGTCATACCCTATAATTCTTCAAAATCTGTTAGCTCTGCTCAGGTGAATGTAACTTGATCTGAATCCCTTTATAGGGAATATTCCTTATAGAATCTATCTGGGTTGTATCTACACATTAGGTGGACCAAAGGCCTTGAGGTGGTCTGAAGGCCTTAAGGTTGCCCAAAAGCCTTACTGACCCGAAGGGCTGGGTGTCCTGTAATCCTTAAAGATTCTAGGCCCAAAACAGTGGCCCGAAGGTGAATAGTTCCTACTACTATAGTATCGAACAATACCTACTACAGTACTGCTACCGTACGTATAATTATGCCTCTGCCTAGAATTAAACCTGGGTCTTGTGGATGCAATTGGAGAGTCCTTAATAATCGGACTAAGGCTCATACACTCATTTTAATAATTCATTTCATGTTTAAATGTTGTTATTTTCAATAGATTAAGGATCATTTATTAAGATTGAAGGAAATTGATCTTTCACAACCCTCTTATACACTCTAGAAGATTTGATAATCACTATTATTGTAAAATATTATTTACATAATTTTGTAAGATTCCTGAGTATTCAAATCACCTTTAAGAAACTATTTGACTTATCCAACACCTTTTAATTTCTCTAAAAAATTTACGGTTTAGTGTATATATTTTTTATTTCAAAATATCAACTCTTCCATATATTTCAAAAAGTGAAATACCAAAAAGGAATTAACCATTTATTTTATGAAAGTTGGGGATCATGTCGAATGATAAAGGGAATTTCAAGAAAATACCAATGTTTGGATTTAATATATGGATTATTTTTTAATTTTTTATGTATAAACTAGGATTGGGTTTATATTGATTAATCATAAGGACATAATTTATATATTTTATTTTTAGGAATTAATTATTAAGGAATAACATGAAAATCTTGGTTAAAGGTTTAAGAAGAAAGTTTAACGAATGTTGTGTCTATGTATTGTGTTTTCAGAATTATGATGTAGTGGTATTTTATTAATGATATTTTGATATACTCAAAACATAATAAATCATGAAATGCCTAAGTATTATTATATAGTAGGTTTTGTTTAAAAATTTAAAAACATATGTTTGAGAAAATTTATAACTTTGAAAAGTGGTGTAGTGAAAATTTGATAATTTTTATAGAGATTCATTTAAAGAAATACGATTGAGGGACAAATAAACCTTTGGTATAATATTTAATTGATGTCAATGATATAATAGAAAATTAAGATTATTTTTTTTTGGAAAAAATAATATGTATATAAAATCAAAGAGGTTAAAAAGTGATTTGATGATTAATGTTATTTTGAGACATTCATTATATTTTTAGGAATGTTATAGGACCAAGGTGAATTTTGAATATGATTATTATATAAGTTTTTCTATAAATAATGGAATTATATTAATATATTTCTAGAAAAAGGAAAACCCATAGGTCGGGAGACAAATCATCTCATCTGACAAGGTTGTGAGGCTTGACCCTACACTCATAGGTAGACAAGGGTCCAATACCTACCACTAGCCTATGTGATTTCCTCATTAGTATGATTTTTTAATTAAATTATTTGATATGTAAATATTAAATTTATTTTGGTAATAATATTATGGGATCAATTAATTTTCATGTTTTGGGGATTTTTAGGAGATTAATGATACTTTGGGAGACATTTATTGAGTTTTTGATAAATGTTGGCGATATATGTAACCATTAAGTTTAACATTTAAAAATATATTTAAAGAAGGATGTATTTACATATTTTGGACATTTTTTTAATGTTATTTATAACATTTAAGGTTTGTTTTATTTTTGATGTTGAGGTAATTATGGGTTATTATAATTAAAAAATATCTATTTTAACTTATAAATATCCATGTTATTAAAAATTTATCTGGTAATTTGGTGATTAATTTTGTTTTGAAAAAATATCACATTATTTTTTAGGGAATATTATATGATTAAGGTAAACATGATATTGTTAGATAATATGGGATTTTATTTTATGAATAAAGATTATATTATCTTTTGGAATCATATATTATCTTAGTTCTGCTTTATGTAGATTCATGTTGTTTATGGAAATGATTAGAAGATTTCGGAGATTATATGACTTGGGAATATACATTTTTTGGTATATTACTTTATGAGTAACTAATATTTATTGGAGATAAATATTAAATTAATATTATAAGAATATGTGATGAAATAATTCACATTATTAGGTTTATAACTTGGTTGTGAATATTTTTAAGAATTATAAGGCTAGTTATTTATCAAATGATCTATGTTTTAATTTTGGTGTTATTATTGATTATTTGGAGATTAATTTTGTATTTCATCATATGAAGGTTTATTCATTTTAGGAATTATCATACCTTAAACTGACCATTTTAGTTTTGGTTAATGTCTAAAGAAAAAGAAATATATTTTTTTATCCTTTTTTGGATTATTTAATCCATTAGAAGTTGATTTTAGTGATTTAGGCATAAATATTCATCCTGAATACTAATACTTTGGAGAAAAAATATGAGATTTTGGTGAAAATGGATTAAAGGATGAAATTATACTTCTCAAGTAAGTATATTTTTTATGTTATTAGTCTAGATGGTCAAAGGAATTCATAAACTGTAGGAAAATAATCTTGAAACAAAACTGTTATTATATTTACTTTATTTATAATGAATTGATGGCTTTTTTCACATCTCTTTGGTTTACAGTTTTATGGTCATTTTCTCATGATCCTTCACTTTCTTATGATCAATGATCTATTCCACTCTCCATCATTATTTGGAAATTAAGTTTCCTTCATGTCCAAATTTTTCACTCCACTATAATGTTCTCTTATTTGGATACCCAATTGTGTGTTATTCCAAATGACCATCATATTTCCCTTTCCCTCATTTCAAGAGGAGGATTTATTAACCCTTTTTACGATGTGAAATTTAAACTATTTTTTAAATGTCAAAACCTTAATTACCAAGATCAAGTAAAAATTGAGAGGATTTTATTTATGAAATGGGGGATAATTTAATATCATGATATTTTTAAAGGTAACTATGTTTGATAAATTATACAACATGAAACACCAAAGTTAAACAAACCATGAAAAATTATTATTTAAATGTTATAGTTATTACCCAAACATTAAATTAAAGGGTGTGAATAATATTAACTAAATTATGAAATATATATAAAGGTAATACTCATTAAAAATTTATTGATTAATTCTTAGTAAATAAGAATTCCATTTTCCAGTAAATACATTTTGTGCTTCAAAAATATGATTTCTTCAAAAATAGGTTTTATTTATTTTTTATGAGTGAATATTATAATTAATTTTTAGATAATTTAGAAATTTTATTTGATAAAAATGATATCTTTTTTTAATTCATAATGAAAAAATATATCTTATTATTCTTTTTTAAGAATTTTCTAAAATATTTTATTTTTCAATGAATAGTGAAAAATACTGATTTTTTTGAAAATAACATTTTATTTTCAAGTACTTACAAATTAATATTATATTTTGGATTTAATTTAAAATTTAATTAGCTAAATTTTGTTAAAAATAAACTAATAAATTTTATTTTAATCAATATTAGAAATGAATCTGTTATAAAAACAAATTTTACTTAAAAGACATTTTTTTGGAAGTTCACTTTTCATCGTATTTTGTGGGTTTAATTTTAAATTAAATTCTACCACATTTGTTAATTGAATTTAATAAAATGTATTCCATATTTATAATTAGGATAATTAATATTAGGTAATAATTTCAACTTTATTTTTTATCAGTATGAATAGTAACCATAATAAATTTTTATTACCACAGTAAAGGTAAAATGGGTTAATTAGGTTTAAAACTACAGTGATGTGGCTTAAATTTAATTAAAAAACTTTAATTAATATCATTGGATGAGTATATTTAATGCATAATTATCCAAAATTAGAAAATATGACCTTTTCCATTTATCTTTGATTTTGACCTTTATAATATTTTAAGTTAATAATAAAGTCAAAATTTTCACTATTACTTATAATATTTTTAATATAACGTGAAATAAAAAAAACTTATGATAATTTATAAATTTATATTTAAAATTTAAATTACTTTTATTATCATGGTGATTTATTTTTTATTTTTTAGTGATTAAATAATTTTCTTAAATTCTTACACAACACCGACACAATACTTGTGCAAGTGGTAGAAAAATCAAGTAAATGATTTTAAAAACATTAAAAGTGATATTGTTTTTTGAGTTATAGTTTCAAAATGATTTTATAGATAAATATAACATATTAGAGGATTTTTTAAAATTTTATATTCAAAATCCATTCCTTTATTTTTTTCTCAAAAGTCAAACTAAATAAATAGTTTTTAAAATGAAATTAATGATATTTTATGTTAAATAATATTTTATTAAATTATTTAAAAATATTAAAAAAATTTAAAATAGAAAAATTAGGATTACAAATGGTCTAAAATTTTATCCTTTATCCATTTATGATTCAATTTTATCCTTATAAGTAAAATAATAACTCTTTAATTTTGAAAAAGTCTTTACCACTATTAAGGTTAAAATTGATTAACTAAGAGGTTAAAACAAAATATAAGGTTTAAAAATATATCTAAACCTGTATAAAATTTATAATTTGATTATATTTTGACCATGTTCTCCTTATATTAAAATTAATTTAATTATAGTACAATTTTACATGAGTTGGATAGATTTTATATTATATTATTTCATGAATTTCCAAAAGTGACCATTCCCTTCCATATAAAAGGACACCCCTTATCTATTTTATTTACACCTCTTTGTGAAATATAGATTTATAAAAACCTATCCAATTCTAATATAAACTTTATAATCTATGAATTAAATGTTATGGTCTTCTTAAAAATCCATTCAAAGGGTCCTTAAGAAGGGATCTAAATGGGGTCATCCCAAGAAGGTGAATCATCCAACCCAACATGTTTCAATTTATTTATTTTTATACCTTGCTAAAATATTCTAAAACAATGATAATATAATAACATTATTAAATCCGATATAATTAAATTTTATTATTATATAGCCATTTTCATCTCCTTTTCCAGCTTATGTGGAATGAAAACATCGTTTATGCATACATGTGGACTACCACCTCCATGAGGTGATGTGTTTCATTTTCTATCATCATATCTAATTGATTTTTATAATGATGAATTTAATGTAAATATATATTATATTTAAAGAATAATTATTTTTCTATAAATATAATATATAATATATTTTCTTACCTTTCCAACCATTGAAAATTGATAACATCGTTAGTGCGTAGGTGTGGATTACCACCTCCACAAAGCGATGTGATTCATTTTTCATAACCACCTTACATGGATGATATATATAAGTGTATTTAAATAAATAATATAATATTTATGATATAATCATAATTATATAAATATAAAATAATAATTACCTTCTTTCCATCATGTTCGTTGAAAAATAAAAATGTTACTCGTGCATACGTTTGACCAACCGTCTCCATGATTGTAATGTAGTTTATTTTTCATACCCATATTTCATGGTTGTTTTTAAAAGTATATTTGATATATGAAAATTATAATTATTACATGATTATATTTTATATATTTTTTAATAATAATCACCTTGAGGATAGTCAATTTACCAAAGTCATTTTGGACATATTATGCGAATATAATCAACACATCTAAAGAGAACTTAATTGATTATGTAATTATATATAACATGGTAATAAATAAAAAAGAAACAAAAAATTTGAAAAATATTCTTAGTAAATTAAATAATTAACATGATTTTATTATTTAATAAGATAAATAATGTATGTGATGATTCAATCTTGAGGTAATGGGAAATTTACCATAAAAACCTCATTTTAAATGTTTTAAAGATTTATTTTCTAAATATTTTTATTCCATTTCCTTATTCGTTTTTTTTCACCAAGTGTTTAATTTTTTATCAATGATTTTTTAATATGTTTTTTATGATTTGATATGAAGTGTTTATTCTTGAATAATTTTTATGGAATCATTTAATGGCACTAGATTTCATGATTGAGAAATTATCCTTGTAATTCTATTGATTACTAAACTGGTCTTAACTTTAGAAGACATGTATAAACTATGTTGATGTTGAAACATTTTTTCAACATGATTAATAAGTGAAATTGAAGCATCCCAAGATAAAAAAATATTACTAGAGGACCGTAAGAATTCCATACAATATGTTATTATTTTTTATAATATTTTTTGAAAAGTCTTGGTATTTCAAATTTTCATATGAGTGGAATTTTTAATCTTAGATAAGTGTTAAAAAAAAAGTGGCCAACCAAACTATCTAAAATGTATATTTTATCAACATCATATGTGGGAGTTGGCTCAACCTCAAGGAAGATCTAGCCCGAGTTTCCTGTACAGAAGAAGGGGTGTGAGTGGATGAATATTTCCCATAAGGAAGGGAATGGGTAAGAGATAACATCAGTAGGTGGGTGTGCACAATGGTGTGAAAAAGGATGTATCAATCCACCATGTATGGTGGAACAATGGAATTTGGCATGTGTGAATTCTATCTGATACCCAACCATGTGTCATCTAAAGTGAGAAGTGGCATGATAATTATTATTGAGAATATCCCAACAAAATGGAAGTATGAAATAAAATAATTTATGCTCAAGTTAATGTTCCCGCATTACATAACATTTTGATAAAACATGAACCATCTGATATCTCCAATTTGGGTTTTTTGATCTCCCATGCCACACAAGTTTAAATAAGACCATTGTCATTAACCTCATGTCCATCAGAAAACCTAAATAAGCACTCAAGATAAGTTATAGTCACACAATCGTCCATATCTAGTAATGAACCTACATGGTTGATTGAATTGATAACATGCACACAATCATTGTCTTTCATGTATTCCATTACTCTAATAACTTTATTTGGTTGAGAAAAATAAAATTTGTGCATTAATTCATCACACGAATACATCGTGTGAAGTTCTATAGGTTACATGATCATAAGAATAGAATCACCAATCCATCAAAAGAACAAGTAGCGCCACAAGAAGACATGCCAACTGTCATCATGGAATCACATGAATTCATCACATGTAAAATTCATATCTTCAATCATGTGAAGAATCCATCATTTACATCTTTCACCAAATAATTATTTTTGTAATTTCTGAGTGGTTTTACATTGATTTTACTCTTTTAAATATCATAAGTAATAATCTAATAATAAAAAGCATCGAGGTATTACATGATCAAGTGAAATGATTATACAGTCGCATGATCACATTAGTGTCACATGATGAGGCCAAAAGTTTTAGAATTAAAAAATGAATCAGATATTAAGATATCCAAGTGTTTGATGATCTATGAATATCCTTGAATATTGGAGGAGATTTGATGATATGTTTCTATATAAACAGAGGCAGGGATAAAAGAATGTGATACTACCCTTTGGAATATTGAGAGAGAGATCTTGTTTACCATCGAAATAGAGCATATGAATGCTTTGATTAAACAAATAATAGAATGAGAAGGAACTCATGTTACCAATAGAATCAAAATATAACCATGGGATAATAGTTTCATTCTATGTACATAAGGGAATTCATGACTTATTAATGTGAAGGAGATCACACCAAGCACTTAATCTTTTACAAAGAAACTAAGATCTCATGAACCATACTCATAGATTATATGAAGAAGAAGATGAAATCATAGACTACCATTTTCAAATGAAGGATACAATAGAGTATTGAATAATCCTTTATTGAAAACTCTTTATGTAAATAATGATTGAGATACCATGGTTCTTAATCATTATAAAGGAACTAAGGTACTGTGTATTGATATACCCATTACACAAAGGTGTTTTTTATAGGTGAACCAGAAGAATGCGATATTAATTTGTGTGAAATTTCTATGGTCATGTGCTTCACATGAGACAATTAGGTTTGAAAACATCAATTTTTTTAAAATAGTAGATAAAAACTTGGATACATTTATGTGATAATATACATTCATGAGAATAGTTTGAACAATATATGCGTTTGAAGTAGTTTTGAGAAACAAGCAGGAAGAAAGAGGAGTATCTTGAGTAGTCAGGGTTTCATGAATGAGTTTCATGATACATGCATGAAATTATATTAATGAATTAAGTTTAGTGAGTTATGTAAATATTATGAGAAACAACATGTATAAAATAATATACATGCATGGGGAATTTTTCATCTACATGAAATAATACATGGATATTGACTTTTAAGGTTTTTAATTTTTTTTTCTTGTATAAATAACATTGAAGAAAAAGTTATAAGTACTTGAATTTTATCATACATGAATGAATATTTAGAAAATCACATGAAATATTCTTTACATGAATAGTGTGTAGTAAAAATTGAGACTAAATATAGGAAGAATATTAGAAGAGTTCATAGATAATTTGTTAGTGTATTGAGATTAGTGACCAATTTATAAGGTTGGGGACTTTATCGTGATAAGAAGGAATAATTATTTCTCAGGGATTTGAATGACTGGGGAATATTTAATCATTCACTAAAGATTAGAAGTTGAAGAGACTAAAGATAGAATATACATTTAATAAAAGACTATTAGGTCTGATTATTCAATAAGCTGAGAAAAACAGGATCATTTAAGATCGAGTGTGAATGAGTTTCAATACCAACATGATTATTCCAATAAAATTTCAATGATATTGAAGTTTTAATCAAGTTAAGAATATTTGGTATTCTTATGGGGAATATATATTTAAAGTGGTTATAAATAAACTAAGAGAAAACATAGATCTTACTATTTGTGGATCAATAATATTGGAGAATAAGTAAGAGATTATTACTGGGGAATCTAAACAGTTATTAAATAGGTTAAATTATAGGGCGTCTAACTATTATATAAAAATAATAATAAAATAAATTTGATGTGTCTAACCAATTGAGAACGAAGATTTTGTTATTGGGGTGTTGAATTAGGATCAACTAAAGGACCAACTACTGGGGTGTGTAACAAGTTACTTCCTTATCCATTATAATCATTGAGAATATTATAGTGTATAATCTATTTAGGGATGATAATATACATGGAAACGTGTAGGTATTTGTACCAATACATGTAAATACCATGTGATGTTATCTCTATTATCATTTCTTCATATTAAGTGATATTGTGAGATATCACTCAGTGGATTTAGAACCATAACAAATTCAAGAGGATGAATTCAAATGGAATAAATTTTAAAAAGTAAACCACTGATTAACCCCCCCTCACCCAGTGGTAAATCCAGTTTGGGGTTATATAATTGGTATCAAAGGAATATGTTCCCTCTAAAGATCCAAGTGAGCTTTAATGAAGTGTCTATTTTAGGAAATGTGGGGGCTACCTTAGATATAAAAGAAAGAAGTTACTATTGAGGATACTAATACAAGGATTTTTTTCTAATTATTATAATAATAGAAATAAAATATATATAAGTGAGATGAAGAAAAATATTGTAGTAAAGGTAGAGACCCCACTAACTGAAGGTAATAAAAATAGTATTTGTTATAATAATTATATTTATTATGGTTCTTCTAATAAAGCATGATCAAGTTGTGATGATGATGGTTCACTTGGTGATCTTAATTTATAATTCAACGAAAATTTTAATAAAGTTACCAAAGTATTTTTAAATTTTATTGTTATAGGTTTCAAGTATCTTTAGAATGAAAAATTATAGGTAGAATAAGAGGCTAATGATATGAAAGAGGAATTGGATAAACATATTGGCATAACTAACACTCTCAAAAAACTAATGAAACAAAATGAATAAACAATTTATCTTTATAATGGAACAAATTCTAAAATTATTTAATAATTTAAAATAATTTTTTGTGAGAAATATTTATTTGAAATAGTTTTTGTTGAATATTTCCATGCACTTGAAAATTTATACAAAGTTTCTATGACTTTAAAAGATTCTCAGGTAGATGATAAAGAAAAAAATAGTAATTCATATTGATAATTGTTTATAATAATCAAGAAAAATGATTGATGAATAAGTAAATAAGATAAAGGAACGTTGAGAAGACAAACTAAGATCATTTTATAGTGACGATAACTCCCTCATCATGAATTTATTAGAGTTGGAGTTAAGATTAAATATATATGAATCATCACAAGTTGGAACTTCCCAAATTATTGGAAAAAGAGATACCACCACACAATTTTTCATTAAGGATCATGACTCCAAGAAGTAAATTATATTATCCTATCAAAATGTGGAAACATCATCCAAGAAGAAGGTACCCCATAACCCCAAAAATATCTTATGTAATATTGTTGTTTCAAGTGCTAGTATGGGTTTTAAACTAAAATCTGGGAAAATATAGATGGTGAAAAAAAAACTGATCATTGCACAACATAAATGGTGGATGAGAAAAGACATATGAATATATATTCCCAATAAGTGTCCAAAAGGGTGGTGGTTCTACTAAAAAAAGTTTCAAAATCTGTGGAATCTGGGTAAACTACACCAGAAAAGAAGATGAGGAGATTCATAGGTTATTTTTAGTGTTACTTTATGTTTGGGAACAAGGAATTAAAATGTTTTCATGAGATGAAAAGTCATTAAAGTAATAGAATTATTTCATTTATGGGGATAAGATATTAACAAAACACGACATATACCAAATAAGATGAATTAATAGAAAATGAATCCATTAATAAAGAATAATTTTAAATGCATTGAAGAATTTTTTAAGCCTTGAAATAGAATTTTTAACTATTATAATGAGTTTTAATGTGTATGAATCATCAAAAATCTTATAATAATGTGAATATAAGACAATAACAACTTATGGTAGGTAAGAAAATAATTTTACAAGTCATCATTGAAATGTGAAGAAAATAATAGAGTTGTTAAAAAAAATTACTAAGAAGAAATGTGAGAGATCCTATCCTATATCAAAAGGAGAAAGAAACATGGAAAGAAAATTACACCTAATAAAAATAAATCTCAATTTGAAGAAGTATAATAATGACCAATTTTTGGAAATAATTCATATCAAAGTGGAGGATCTAGGTTTAGAGTTTTTTTGCTAGTGGTATACAAGGTGTGGGAATAAATCCTACTCTTTCTGGTATAACATGTCATTTCTAGGAAACAAGAATGAATAAAGGGGTATTTATAGTGGAAATATGAGATCAATTTCTCAAAGAAATAATGTTAGGACGATAAATCCATTCAAGCTACCAATTTAGAAAAAACATGAATTCTTAGAATAATTTTGTGGAAGAAGTAAGGAGTATAAAAAAACTAATAAATACATGAAAAAATGACAAGAGATATTCTAAAATATTGTGAAATGGAAGAGGATTTAATATAAAAATAGTGGTAAGTCATGCAAATATTCCATGAAGATAAATATTTTCAAGAAAAAATACCTAACTGTCTAGACAAGTCAATTGAAATTGGCTAAGAAATTGGAGGAAACTGAAAAACTTGATAAATATAAAGGAAATAAGGTGGATATAGATACTAAGGTGTAAAAATGTATTCAATACATAGAATAAGTTCATGGGAATAAAAAATACAGTCTAATTGATGAGACTTATAATAGAACAAAGATTCCAAATAAGTATTCTCAAACCAAGATTGGGAGAAAATAATGGCCTAGGTTGATATTTATATCTTATCCAAAATGCTACTCCAAAATAATTAGAAGCCTCCTCCTTATTCCTTTACTTATATATGATTTTTTTATTAATATTCAGAGAATTTAATGAGAAGTATGCATCCCTTGAGAGGGATAATCATTGATTAAAAGCTATTACTACATAGTGAATGTAAAATTTATAAATAGATTTTTATAATTGAAACATAAGGAATTAAAATCACACCCATTCCTCTATTTTTAATGAATTGGATATAATTATTAATGGGGAGTTGATGTTGAAACAAGAAGGTGAATCTATGTATTTTCATCTAAATATTAAAATGTGTTTATTGAAGTGTGTGTAGGATATTTAACATTTTATTAATAATTTTATTACTTGTAAACCATAAAAGAAGAATGTATAATTCCTGAGAATGATTTAATATGCATGATAGTTTATGGAAAACACAGAAAACCATGGTTATATCTGTCTTGTTTTCTATATCGGGTAATCCCACATAGATTTATAGTTGATTAACTTGAGGCTGTTTTCTAAGAGAACCATGTGATTTCATACTTCTCTTTGAAGTTTTCAATAAAAACTATTAAAATAGAGGAGAAAATGTTTTTAATATGAAAGATGTGATGAGAATACCCCACTTATCCTTAGCATATTTATTATTACTAAGGGGGAGAAAGTTTACACCGTATATTGACTTTTTTGATATGTGTTGATAATGATAAAAAATGAAAAGGGGGATATTATTGAATCCAAGTTTTTAATTTGTTTTCAATTATGTGTCAATACGTATTTTATGAGTTGAGATGAATTGGTGATTCTTGTAAAAATTTTATGGATTCATTTAATTTCATTGAATGCCATGATTGAGAAATTCTCCTCATAATTATTTTGATGGTTGAACTGGTCTTAAGTTAAAAATACTTATGTTAATGATGTTGAAGATGTCACATTTTTTGTAACATGATGAAAAAGTGGAATCAAATAATCCCATGAGAAAAAGAAATTCATTTCACGAGGACTCTAATAATTCCATAAAAAATGTTATTTTTTTGAATGGTTTTTTTGGGAAGGAATGCTATTTAAAATTATCATATTGGTGGTATTTTAACACTTAGATATTTTTTATGTGTTGTAACAATAGTGTGAAAACACAATATTCATAAGGTGTAGCTTATCAACCTCTTATGTGGGTGCTAGCTCAACCATAAGGGATAGCCATCCCAAGTAGACTTGATGGTGGTAGGGGTGTGAGTGGCTGAATATCAACCATAGAGAGACATATGGGTGAGTTCCTGCTTGGACCAATGGGTATGTTCATGGGTGTGTGAAAATAGGTGTCAATCCACTGTTTGGGGTGGAATAATATCTTATAGCATGTGTGAAGTGCATCTTGGTGCCAACCCCATTACTAGTTCGAGTGTGAAGTGGAACATGAATTATTATTAAGTGAAGACTAGAAAAATAGAATTATGATGTGAGACAAGCGTTGTACGAGTTGTTGTTCCCACATTAAAAACATTTAGATAAAATATACACCATCCAATCTCTCAAATCTAGGACCTTTGATCTTCCAAGAAACATGATTTTAAATAATCTTTCCATATTCAACCTTCTGGGAATCGATGAACCTGCATGAGTACTCTATAAAAGTGATTGTTTCATAACCTTCCATCTCTAGTAATGAATCCACATGGTCGATCGAACCGATAATATTCATGAAATCATTATCTTGTATGCACAACATTAATCTAAGAACTTTATTTGACTAAGGAAAATCCATGTTGCATATGAATTCATTACATGAAGCTATCGTGTGAAGTTCTATAAGTCACATGATCATATGGTGACAATCACTGAGACATAGTGAGGATAATTAGTGTCACATGAAGACATGACGAATATTATTATGGAATCACATGAAGCTATTGCATAAAAAACACATATCTTCCATCACATGAGGCTTCATTAATTTATAACTTTCATCATGTGAAGATTTTTAGAATTTTTGAGTAGTTTTCCATCAACTATCCACTAAGGATTACATGAAAAATAATTTAATAATGTAAATCATTGAGGTTTTACATGATCAATATAAGTGATCATGTGACCATATTATTACCTCGACATCGCATGATGTGGTTGAGAGATTCAACATTTCAAAATGAATGAGATCCTGATATATTTAGGTGTTTAATGAGACTTGACTCACCTTGAATATTAGATGTGAGGCAGTGATATTCTGGCTATTTAAGATGATTCAAGGATGAGGAATGTGATTACAACCTTTAGAATATTTAGAGGGAGATCTTATTTCCCCTTGAAATAGATTATACACATGCTTCGATCATGAAAAGAACATAAGGATAAGGAAATTGTGTGACCCATTCACATGAAAGATAACTATGGGTTACCAATGTCATGTGAAGGATAAAAGGGTTTGTGTGAATTGTTCATGAAAAGAAGTTACCATGAAGAACTTAATCTTACATGAATAAATTAAGATCTCTTGAATCCTAATCACTAGTTATGTGAAGAAGAAGATGAACTCATAGAATACCCTTGTCACATGAAGGAGATGATATAGGATCACATGATCTTTTCATGTGAACTCCTTGTTTAAAGTATTCTTGAGATACCATGGGTCTTGAACCATAAAAAGTAATTAAAGTACCATGTATTCATATAACTATTAAGTGAAGGTTTTTTGTGTAGGTGAAAAATAAGGATGAGATATTGCTTTGCGTGACCTTTCTATGGTCATGCGCTTCACATGCAATAGTGAGGTTTTTAAATAGATAATTAACAGTGCAAAGAGAAGATAAAATCTTGGATACTTTCATATAAATTCTTTATATTAAGTGAAAAAATATATGTTCTTAAAGAAATTTTTATAAAAATACAAGAATAAAGAGGATTATCATGATCAGTTAAGGTTTTGTGAATGAGTAGCATGATACATGGATGAAATTATATTCATGAATGAAGTTGGGTGAGTTTTGTGAATAGTATGAGAAAAAAATATATAAAATATTATTCATGAATGAGGCAGTTTTCATGATCATGAAATAATTCATGCATAAAGATTGTGAAGGTTGTGCATTTATGTTGTTTTCACAAAGAACATTGAAGTTAAAGTGAGAAGATTGTGCATTATACCACAGTAAGATCTAGAACTTTTATGGAGTTGTCTCTAAATTTTTTATAGGTACTATTATATTTAAATTTGAGTACTTTGGGGGGGGGGTACTTTGGTGTGTGTTTGAGAGAATTTTTTAAAAAATGGAAGAAAAAGGGGTTGTATATGGTTAGTGCATAGTTAGAGCAAACCATACACCCTAGCCTTGCAAACCATGAAACCTTGTATAGTGAGGGTTCGCACATATGGTTCATAATTTGTCAAATCATAGTCCTAGAAAGGGGAAATCATGCACCCCTAAAACAATAGGTGCTTGGTTGCTGCATGGTTAGGGAAAACTGTGTTCTTATGTGTAGGATACCATGCACTTGAATTAATTAAGCCTTCAAAACTATCTAAAAAATTTCTTTAGCCCTTATGACTCACCTATTTTAACCCCCATCCATAACTAGGATGTATTTCATGATTTCGTATCTCTCCAAAAAAATTTCAAGGCCATATGACCTCTTCCCTTTACAATTAAAAGCCTGGAATGAAGATCTGTATCTCTCCTAGTAAGTGGATCTTATCCTGTTTCTTTCCCATTCATCCTCCTTTGTTCTCTCTCTCGTTTGGTGTTATAAATATTCTATTTTTTTCTAAATCCATATCTATATTTGGAGAATCTAGATCTAGTCTTGTGGATCTATATCTAGATCCAAGAGATCCTGATTTTTTTAATCTTGATTTAGGGTTATAGATCCAGATCCGATCTACATTGTTGTGATGATCAATTTTGGGGATTTTCATTGGGTGTTTAACTATTAACAAATCAAGGTAGGTGGCCTAATTTAAAAATACAATAGTCATAATTTTGATTATTTATATATAATTTTTATAGTTTCTAGAGTCTTTTTATCAACTGAAATCCCTAATTGAATTAATCAATGTGGTAAATTAATTAATTATGATATTTGTAAAATTGCAAGATTTAGGGATTTTTGAATGAGAAAATTAATTCGAGGATTAATTATTATATTTTGAGATTGGTGGATTTGATAATTAATTTTTAGAATTAATTATAAGAAAATTGAGATGGTTGAATTAAGAAATTAAATGTGGAATAAGTATAATTAGTTGGTGAATTAATTATCATTATATTGATTAGGAAATTGGGGATAATTAATTGTTGAGTTAATTATCAAATTGATGAATTAAAAATTGAGAATAATTAATTAGTGAATTAATTATTGGATGATGAGGTTGTGAAATGGTTAATTTATTATTGAATTAAGTAACACAAATTGATGTTTTTAATTAATTATCAAATTAATTAATGGACTTGGATTGATTAATTTATGAATTAATTAATGGAAGTAGTGGTGGTTAATTATGATAATAGGATTAATGTTTTTTAATCATGGTTGATAAATGGGTTATTAGACATGACTATATGAGACAAGTAAAAAATGATATAAATGTATGGTTGATAAATGGGGTGTTAGACATGAATATATACTCCGGTGATATACATGAATAGTTTTGAAATGGGGAGCTATACATGATGATCTATGATAGTGATAGATCTATCTATATGGTTGATAATTGGGGTTCTAGAAATTATGTTCTACACCAATGTTATATGGGCATGATTGAGAATTGGGGTGATAGATATGTCATTCTATGCTCATGATATATATGCATGATTGAGAATTGGGGTAATAGACATGACATTCTATGACCATGGTAAATATGAAAGATTGATAAATAGGGTTCTATATATTATGTTCGATAAACAAAACATCAACATTGGACTTTGGTTTTGAGTGGCTGTAATAATGGAAGTAAAATAAAATGGATAATGAAATCCCATTTGTTTAAGTGAATTGGGAGTTGAATATGTAACATAGTTTTGACCTGATGTGGGCTAGAGAAGGTATTTAGGTACTAGTGCCCTTAGGGACCCAATAGTCTACATGGTTTAATAAAGATTAATTGATAATGTGATAAATATTTACATATGAATTGTAATTATTCCTTTATAAAAATACATACACTTTTTATTGATTGGATTATTTTAGATATCATTGGTGGTGTCCTACTAAGTTTTACTCACACCCTACCTAGGATGACTGATTGGTACCCAAATAGATTTCATTATTTTAGAATAGGATAAGGGAAAAGGCCCTAGGTTAGATAGCTAATTTGGAAATAGATCTTGGATGAGAAAACAAGATGTGGTTCATGACCCGTTTTGAGGTCTTCAGTGTCTTTATTTTCAGTTTTCATTTTAGACCCTTGACTCATACTCAACATGACATGTTTTCAACTTCAGTTGGATATTTTATTTCCTAAATTGATTATCTTGAAGTATTGGTATTGTTTATGGTTACATATATCATTACATTATTGTTTTTTTCCACTAGTGTGTTAATCTGATGAATGCGGGTATATTATCCCCATGATTTACTTATTATAACCTCACCACTAGTCAGCAGCCATTGGCATATAGGGAGGCATGCTTGAGGTCATGTGACTGACTAGCTCGGGGCACTGGTGTGTGGCACCCAAATCGGGATGTTACAAAGTGGTATCAGAGGTTTGGTTTTATTTTATTCTTTTTCTATCTTACATTTTTGGAATAGTATTTAGGCAACTAGGAAGATTCTAGGATTGGTTATGAGCTTATTCGTGGGAGTTGAAAACCCATGTATGGGGGAAAACCCAAGTACTCAGGGTGGGATTATTGTTATTTCTATTTGTTTTTACAGTTAAATATTATCTCACCGTGGGCGACACACTTGTTTTGTGATGTGATTATTATTTCTAAAATTTTTGAGAATTGAATCATGGCCTTGAATGGCATGATAATTGAATCTCTTTTAATCATTCTAGGAACTTATAATTATTTTATAACATGCATCATTTTAGGCACACACAAGAATATGAGTTTTTGGTAAGTTATTGAACTCGAAATAATTTTCATTGATAATGAAATTGAATTGAGAATGGCGCTTAATATGAATTAAGAACAATAAAATGATAAAAATTGTGAATAAATGGGTGTCTTATGTGAAACATGACATGGGAAGAAGAATACCCTTTTGATAACCATGACCTAGTTGTAGGATGGTTAAGGGTAGTGATAATGCCTCGGTTTCAACCTCATGGATAGATTTTTGAAAAATACTTGTAGATATTATTCCTATTACATAAATACATTGAGGTTGTGTTATGAGTCCTAAGACTTGTTTTTGGAATTATAGTGCTATGCCTCTATGATGACGCTTTTTGAGAGGATGATCAAAAGACATGGTGGTGGATGATACTCCAGTGGTGGAACCTGAGGCACTGATAGTGATGGGTGAGGAATTAGGGGAGAAGTCCTAAGAGAACTATACTAACTTCATGAATTTTATGAAAAGATAAACAAGGTAGGTTACAAAGAGAATGTGAGAACTACTAAGGGAGTTTCAGTGGAAGCACCCTCTAACTTTTACTGGAGAGGGTGGAATTAATGGAGCTGAGTTCTGGGTTGAGTCTATTGATATGATACTTATTAATTTGGAGACTCTTGTTGATAGGAGGGTCAAGTTGGATGATTATATTCTATGAGTATTAGTGAACTGATGGTGGGACATTGAGGCATGGACTTGACAAACTAATGGTATGTTATGGAAGGACTTCTTGGAGTGGTTTTTTGGAGCACTTTTATCCATAGATGCTGATACAGGAGAGAGAAGTATATTTCATGAGGCTAACTCAGGGGAGTATTTCTATGATGGATTATGTTGGATTCTTTATAGACCTACAATTCTTTTCTCTAGAACTGGTTTGATATTATACAACTATAAATAAATTCTTATAGGACAGACTTAAGTGTGAGATTAAGTCCCAATTTAACCTCTTCTGGTTAAAAACGTTTGTTTAGGTGGTGGATCAGGCTCTCATAGATGAAGGGAACCTAAGAGAGGCTTCTAATGCATGAAAAATAGTTACTACTATATGACCAAGTGCTATGTATTCTGAGCGAATAAAGGATTATTATGAAAAGTTTACCCAGTGTAGTGGGAAGAAGAGTGGATAGTCAAGGGAATCAGTCACTTAGGATCTTACCCAAGTACTTTTCTGCCATTGTGGTAAGCCGAGACACTTCCAGAAACATTTTACCCAAACAAACACTATAGTTACAATCTTGTGAAAAAATGGGTCATTTGTAGAGGTTCTATAGGAACCCATGGCTAAAAGTTAGTGATGGAGGAGATAGACTGAACTAGGGTACGAGAAAGGGATCCTATGCACTATATCAGTCTGGAAGCTGGAGTTCTACTGGATGAGGTGGTAGAGTTAGTGGACATTCTGCTTCTAGGAAAGAATGACCATATCAGTAGAGTTGTGAAACTTAGGGGAGTTAGACAACATCAAAAGAGGGGCATGATAGTTTCATTCGGTGAAGCTTGCACTTGTGGATAGTGAGGCTGGACCATCGATAATGGGTGGTAATATTCTTATATATTCTACATTATCTAGTGTGTTATTTGATACTGGTTCCTATCATTCCTTTATATCTGAAAATTTTATTAATGGTATGAGCATAGTGGTGGAGTTTGTGATAGGTGAACTGACTATAGATACATCATTGAAAGTTAAATATAGATACATCTGTTTGGGTAAGGGATGTTCCTTCGAGATTGGGAAGTATCATTTTTTCTGGGATCTCTATATTATTTACATTATGGGCTTTGACCTAATTGTGGGTATGGATAGACTAGTTGCATACTGAACCCACATAGACTATTATCATAGGAGAGTAACATTTATATATCTTAATGGTGACCATTAAATTCACAATGTAGAGTGGTATATCTAGGAAGGTCAAGTGGGACCAATCACTCAACAACTAAGAGAGCTCACAACCTAGGTTTCTAGTTTATTATTGGATGACAGAGGTGTGAAAACTGATGTTTTTCCACCATTAGTGGAACTATTTTAGGATGTGTTTCCTGAAGACTTATTAGGTATTCCACCTAATAGAGATGTGGAATTCACTATTGATATCATGTTGGAGGCTGATCCAGTTTCTATTCTAGCATAAAAAATGTCACAAATAGAGCTTCAAGAGATCAAGTCTCAGTTGGAGGAGTTTGAGGATAAAGGGTTTATCCATTCGAGTACATCACCTTGGGGATCACCTTTGTTGTTTGTAAAGAACAATGATGAGTGTTTGCGCTTATGTGTCAATTACCAAAAGTTGAATAAGATTGCTGTGAATAACTAGTATCCTCTTTTGTGTATTAATGATTTATTTGACTAGTTGAGAGGAACTTGTGTGTTCTCAAAGATCTACTTGAGATCAAGGTATCATTAGTTGAGAGTTTGGACTTTTGATATACCAAGGACCGATTTTTGAGTTAGGTGTGGACTATATGAGTTCTTCGTAATGTTTTTTGGGTTAAATAACACACTAGAAGTGTTTATGGACATAATTAATAGGAAATTCCATCTTTACCTAGATCTGTTTGTGGTGGTGTTTGTGTAATACATCTTGGTGTACTTGAAGACTCATGATGATCAAGCCCAACATCTTGACATCGTCTTGAGTACACTAAGAGAGAATGAAATATATGAAAATATATCTAAGTGTTAGTTTTGGATTGATCAGGTTCACTTATTGGGACACATAATCTCCGAGGAAGGTGTGTTAATAAACCTAGAGAAGGTTCGGGCACTAGTTTCTTAGGAGCAGTCAAATAATGTGTTTTATATTAGTAGCTTTTTGGGGTTAGCTTAATATTATCGTAGATTCATCCAGGACTTTATTATTTGGAAGAACTGCTCTCAGTCTCGACCAAGAAAGGGATGATGTTTTATTGGAGGAAATCATGTGATAAGGCCTTCTAGGAGTTGAATAAGTGTTTGAAGTCAGTAAAAATATTGACCCTGCTTGAGCTAGGTGAGGAGTACATGGTGTATTACAAAACATAAATAATTAGACTTGAAGCTCTGTTAATTAAAGGAGAGAGAGTTGTGGTGTATGGGTCATGATAATTGAGGCCTCATGAATGGAACTACCCTACACATGACGTTGAGTTGGATATAGCGGCTTTTTCATTGAAGTGTTTACAACACTATATTTTGGGTGAAAAGTGTATAGTTTTTATAGATCATAAGAGCTTAAGGTATATCTTTTCGCAGCAATACATGAATCTCCAATAGTATATATGTGTTAAGTATGTATATTCATTTGATTTATAACTAGAATATAATCATGGGAAGGGAAATAGTCTGGCTAATGCTTTGAATAGGAAAACTCAGACTCATGTGGTACATGAGTCTAGTGTTGAGTGGAGGTTGATGACTTTTCTGGCTGAGATGCATGTGGCGGTTCAAGAGAGTCAGGAGTAGATGACTCTCATATCAATCATAGTGGAGTGGAAACTTTTGAGACAGATCAGGGATAAAAAGTATGAGGATCCATAATTTTTATTTTTGAGGGAAATCCGTGAAGGTGGGAAGACACCTTGAGATTGGTTGATAAATGAAGACGAGATCATCTACATGATGAATTGGGTTGTTGCGCCTATGAGCACGCGAGAGGAGTTAATAAAGGAATTTCATGCCTCAAAGTTGGTAGTACATCTAGTTGTGACCAAAATTCACCATGACCTATGATGACAGTTTTGGATGTCAGGCATGAAAAAGGAGAAAGCAGGGTTCATGACATGATGCTACACCTATCAGTAGGTGAAAGCATAACATTATCAACTTAAAGGTTTTCTACAATATTTACCCATTATAGAGTGAAAATGAGATGATGTGACCATGGATTTTGTGGTTGGTCTCCTGAAGATTCCTAGTAAGAATGAAACTATATAGGTTATTGTGGATCAACTAACTAAAATAGCGCATTTATTTCTTATATGGGAAACATTCTTAGTAGAATAGTTGGGAGAACTATATGTTTAGGAGATAGTCCATCTGAATGGGGTTCCACAGACTATAGTTTCAAATCGTGATGCATACTTCAATTCACACTTCTAGTAGGTATTGTAGGAATAAATTGGTATATAGGTATTATTGAGTATGACTTTCCACCCATAGACAGATGGGTAGTTCGACCGTACTATATAATTTCTTGAGGAAATTTTGCGTGTGTGTCTCCTTGAATTCAGTGGGTCTTTGAATAAACACTTGGATTTATTGAATTTTCCCTACAGAAAAAATTATTTGGAAACTATAAAGATGGATCCATACAAGGATATTTATGGTAGGTCATGTAAATCACCACAATGCTGGATGGAGGTAGGCGAGTCAGAGTTATTGGGACAAAGTCTCGTACATGAGATGTCATAAAAAGTTCAACTAATTTAGAAATATATGTCTACAGATCAGAGTAGGTATAAAATTTATGATGATATATGGATAAAACCCCTATAGTTTATATAGTGTGATCATTCATTCCTTTGGGAATCACCTAGGTTGGGTCACTACAGGATATAGAGCCAGGGAAAGCTGGCGCCTAGGTTTGTTAGAACTTTTGAGGTTATAGTGAGAATTGGGCTGGTGGAATACCAATAAGCTATTCCATAGAAATACAGATGTATGGACTATTTATTTCATGTATCACAACTATTCCATTATCCCCCAACCCTTCTCATTTGACTGATATGGATGAAGTTGATCTTGAGGTAGATGTGTAATTTTAGAAGTTTCTGATACGTGTGTTGGATCACAATGAGAAAGTGTTGTGGGGATAGAATGTGTCAATACTTCATGTATTATAGAAATATGGATGTGTATAGGAGGAAACATTTGAAATATAATTATATATGAGGGATCAGTGGCATGATATTTTGGGATCAAAATCTTAGAGAATCTTGGAAGTGTAGCTCGAGGACAAGTTGTTATAATGTTGAGAGATTTTAAGATCCTAACCTTTTTTTGGAGTTGACCCAAAATTGTTTACATGTAATCTTATATTAGAATATGTTTCATTTTTTGTTTTGGTGGTACTTTGGGGTGTGCTTAGGAGAATTTTGAGAAAAATGGAAGAAAAAGGGGATGTTCACGGTTGGCGTAAAGTTATAGAAAATTGTGCACATCATTCCCGCAAACCATGAAACCTTAGATAATGAGGGTTTTTACAGATAACACATGGTTTTTCAAACCATTCCCCCTAAAATAATAGATGCACAGTTGGCATATAGTTAGGGAAAACCATGTTCCCCTGTGAAATAAATCGTAAACGGGAATTAATCGAGCCCTAAAATTATTTTAAAAATTATCCAAACCCCCAGGATGTACCTATTTCAACCCCCATATTATCCTAGGAGGTATTTTACTTTTTTAACCTCTTCAAATGAATTCCAAGACCACCTAACCTCTATTCTTGGAATTCAAATCCCAGAATGAAGATATGTATATCTCATAGTAAGTGGATCTTTTCCCATTGCATTCCCATTCATCTTCCTTTATTCTCTCTATCATTTAGCGGTATAAATATTTAGTTTTTTCTAGATTTAGATCTAGATTTGGTGAATCTAGATCTATGCATTTGAATATATATCTAGATATAAGATATCTTGATTTTTTTAATCTTGATTTAGGGTTCTAGATCCGCATCCGATCTACGTCACTATGATGTTAAATTTGGGGGATTTCCATTAGGTATTTAACCATTAGAAAATCAAGGTAGGTGGTCTAATTTTTAAATCCCATAGTCATAATTTTGATTATGTACATTCATGTTCTATAATTTATAGTTTTGTTTAACAAATAAAAACCTCAATTGCATTAATCAATGTGATAAATTAATTAATTGAGACATTTGTGAAATTGAAAGATTTAGGGATTTGTTGAATGAGATAATTAATTAAAGGATTAATTATGATATTTCTAGATTTTTGGATTTGATAATTAATTGTGGGAATTAATTATGAGGTAATTGATATAGATGAATTAAAAAATTAAATATGGAATAAGGATAATTAATTAGTGAATTAATTATCAATGTATTGATTGAGAAATTGGGGATAATTAATTTTTTAGTTAATTATAAAATATTTGAATTGTAAATTGATAATAATTAATTAGTGAATTAATTATTGGATGTTGAGGTTGTGAGATGGTTAATTGATTTTTTAATTGATTAATAGAAATGAATGTTATTAATTAATTTTCAAATTATTTAATGGGATTGGATTAATTAATTTCTAAATTAATTATTGGAAGTAGTGGTGGTTAATTGTGATAAGAGAATTAATGTTTTTTAATCATGGTTGATAAATGGGATATTAGACATGACGATCTAAGATAAGTAAATAATGATATAAATGTATGGTTGATGAATGGGGTGTTAGACATGATGATCTACTCCAGTGATATAAATGAATAGTTATGAAATGGGGTGCTAGACATGACGATATATGCCAATGATAGATATATATGTATGGCTGAGAATTGGGGTTCTAGACATGATGATCTACACTAATGTTATATGCACATGATTAAGAATTGGGGTACTAGACATGACATTCTATGACTATGATGTATATGCATGATTGAGAATTGGGGTGATAGACATGTCACTCTATGCCCATGTTAAATATGAAGGATTGATAGACATGGTACTAGACATGACGTTCTACAAGCAAAACATCATCATTGGACCATGGTTCCAAGTGTTAGTAATAAAATAAGTGAAATACAATCGATAATGAAATCCCATTTGTCTAAGTGAATTTTGAGTAGAATATGTAACATGGTTTAGAACCAATGCGAGATGAAGTAGGTATTGAGTTATGGGTGTCCTCAGGAACCTGATGGTATATGTGGTTTAATAAAGATTAATTGATAATAGAATAACTATTTACTTATGCATTGTAATTATTTCTTTATATACATTTATAAACTTTTTTTTGATTGGATTTGTTTTAGACACTATGGGTGGTGGCCTACTGAGTTGTACTCAAACCCTACTCAGGATACCTAATCAGTACCCGAATAGATTTTATTGTTACTGTGTAGGATGAGGGAAAATGCCCTAGGTTAGATAGTTGATTTGAGGATGGGTATGGGATGAGGGAACTGACTATGTTTCAAGACCCATTTGGAGGTCTTTAGTGTCTTTATTTTTACTTTTCATTTTAGATACTTGAATCATACTTATCATGGAATGTTTTCAGCTTCAGTTGGATATTTAATTTCCTACATTGATTATCTTAAAGTATTAGTATTGTTTCTAGTTATATATATTCTTCTAATATTGTTAATTTATTTCCTATAGTGTATTAATCTGATAAAAGAGGGTATAGTCTAGATCAACTTATCAGACCCACACTGCTAGTCGACAACCTCTGGAATATGGGGAGGTCTGCTTGGAGGTATGTGACCAAACGACTCAAGGTACCGATGTGTGGCACTTAGGTTGTGATGTTACACTCACACATTCATAAAGATTGAGAAAATTACATGCAATATTATTTTCATGAATAGTGTGCTGTGAAACCTAAGACTGAATCTAGGAAGAATATTAGGAGAGTTTATATATGAGTTGTCAATGTATTGAGATCAGTGAATGGTTATTATGGTTATATACCTCATCATCAGAAGAAGGAATAATTATTCCCTGATAATTTTATTGACTAGGGAATATTTTATCATTCAATTAAGACTATAAGTTTAAGAGACTAAAGCCATAATATACATGCAGGAGAAGAATTTTAGGTCTGATAATTTAGTAACCCAAGAAGAACCAGATCATTCAAGATCTGGTGTGAATTATTTTCAATACTAACAAGATTATTCTAAGAATATGTTGAAGATCTTGAAATTTTACATGAGAAAATCAGATCCAGTATGCTTATTTTGGAAGACTATTTTATGTTGTTCTAAAGAAACCATGATAAAATAGAGATATTACTATTTTTTGATCAACAAAATTGAGAAGAAATAGGAGTTTATGACTATGGTTTCTAACTAGTTACTGAAGAGACTCAAGGATGTGGTGTCTAACCAGTCTAGAATAAGGATTAGAGAAGTTAGTTGAGGTGTCTAATCAATTGATATAGAATATTTGGTTACTGGGGTGTAGAACTGAGACCAATTGGAGGATTGACTATTAGGGTGTATATCTAATTGTTTCATTATTCATTATAATAATTGATAATATTATAGTGGATAATCCATATTGGGGAGTCTAACAAACATGGAAAGGAGTATGTATTTGTAATGAAGCTTATAAATACTATATTCTATGTTCTATATTATAAATTTTTCATATGAGGTTAGATTGTAAGATATCACTAAGTGAATTTATAACCTTAACAAGTTCAAGAGGTTGAATTTAGAAGAAAGAATTTGTAAAAATTAAAGGACTGATTCACTCCCCTCTCATTAGTCAATCTAATTTAAGTTTCTATAAAATTATTTTATGGATGTATTTATATGAACATAAATGAATTAATAATTAGATCTTATGTCAATTTTGAATTTATTTCAAAGGTTCTCAAGAGTAATATTTTTAAGTATTTTTTATGTAATATTTTGTATTTATTTACAAACGGGGAATGGAAATTTATATTTTAACATATACCACATCAATGATTTTTATTGTTACCATAAATATTATTTGATGTTTTTATTCCTTTATAATATTTCATTTTCACTTCAAATAAAAACCCTCCTTCCATTTATTCTAGTTATTTTAGTTCTGAAAATTGTGTTTGAAAAAAAATAGATTTATCAATATCTGAAAATGTTATTATTATGGGTTTAAAAGTTTATTATTATGATTTTAATGATGGAAATGCAAGATTTTATATGTCTAATGCATGTTATAGTCCTTGTACATTGTTTATTATGATGGGTGATCCTGATATTATAGTGCACCATACTAGATTACACTTGAAACAATGGTCCAGGCTAATTGACCATTGAGCCTTAGGCATGTCTCCTCATATGCAAAATGATTATAACTAGAAGTAAGGGTTTAAAGAGGTGATAGTGGGGATACTATACCCTCATATGGTGATAATAACAACGGTCTATACATAAATATATTAGTGGAAGAAGACAATAAAACAAAAGAATTAATAATATCAACACATATGAAATGTATAAATAGGAAACAATAATAAACATGCCAAAACATACCATTTATAGAAAACAAACAACATGTAATAACTATTCATACAAAATAGATAATCATAAGGGTAGCCTATGGATGGACCTTAGTATGTACAGATATAATAATCAATATGATACAAAAAGTACAGTCCAACTAATGTAGAGGAACCACTACGGTCCACTTCCATCCATCCCATTCTAAAGGTCCATCTTCTAAGCTCGGTCTATTACCAAATCATGGAGACATAAAGTCTAAAATCATATCGAAGGGATTGTGTAGGGTGTGAGAATATATATCAAGGTCACCACCAATGTGTGCCTACCTTGAATCGATGATAATTCATGTGTTTACAAAATATAAATAAATAGGAAGCACATGCATATATAATAAATAACTTTCTTCCCTTGTGCTTAGAAGAAATAAGAAAGGGATAACCTTCTTTGACCATCTTTGGTGATGTCTGAATTTTTTTCCCTAGTTATATATATAACATACAATATCTATTTATATATATATATAATTACATTGTTGAGGAACCTTAGCATAATGCACCAGGAATCCCCTAATGAGTCTCATACCAGGTGAATACTTAGTTTCGACCTCCAGTCCTATCACCAGAACCTCATGCCCATTATCATGAAATCTATGTCTAAAAGATATGCCTAGCCATGTACTAAGTCCCATTGACCTCAACTCATAAAATCCTCATTGTTTCAAATCCCGAATTACTAAGGCATAGTGATTATCCTCCAATTAATAATCATCATCGTCTCAACAACTGATACCCTGAGGCACAATGATATATATCCTCCCAAGTCATGGCCTAATGAACTTAAGTATCATGTTGAGCCTCATCCCTCAACCAATGGTCTCATCACTATAAAGCGATGGTACAAAACTATCCACATGGATTTCTAAGGTGATCACCCCCAAACATCATTGATGATCAACACCATAACATCAATTCATTAATTTAAAAACAATCATTTGAATTATTAGTGTCTCGCTTGTTCTAACCCCTCGATACATGTAGAGATCACCACAAAAATAACCATAAAATCATGTATAAAGATAAGATCCACTTACCATGTACTATTATGAATATTCTCTTCTAATATTAGCCTCTAAATCAATACAAAATGAGATAATTCGGAGTTTTAGACAAACACCCTGAAAATAGGGTAAAACAACATGCACAAATTAACAAACTATATGGAGAGAGTAAATAGGAAAAGAGGTTAGCAGATCTAAGGAATTATTGAGATAAATATGTATCCTCAAAAGGATCATGGATCATTGGTCAGATGAAAGGATTGGATTAAAGCCTAGTGGGGGGAGAATTTCAAGAATCCCCCTGTGTGAGGTGGAAATGGGAAGAAGAAAGGGGAAAGAAAATATAAATAGAGGGAGGGGAAGAAATGTAATTTTACGCTTTTAAATGAGGAACATGGTTAGAGTGAATGGTTTAGATAACCATGTGCCAAATGAGTAAACTCACTATCCAAAAGGGATCAACCCTCTTTATGTCTAGGTGCATGGTTTACCAAACTATGTACAACTTGTGAAGATGTTACTATCCAAGGCTCGCACCACGCATAGTTAGGAACATAGTTTTCCAAGACATGAAAAAAACATGAAAATTCCCTATGATAAAAACAATATATATTTTAAATGGCCATGTGACCCTGAATATATGGTTTCCAAACAATGATCAGTGCTTATGGAGGGCCACACAATTATGCTTGGAAGGCCGCGAGGGTTTTCCAAACCGTGTTCCTCTATCCGCGCATTTACAAAAATGAGTTTTTAGGCTCTTCTGCTCCTGGAACTCACTAAAAATACCAAGGAATTTTTCAAACCTTAAAACCCATATAAAAAATGAATTAGGTTAAAAAAACTCTTGAAATTGGGTTCTGATACTCAAGAAAAGAATTATCCTGCTCACCAAACACAAAAATTCAAAATTTCCCAAAAAATATCCCATTCCAAAAACCTAGGATGTTAAAATCTCCCCACCTTAACACAAATCATATTCAATATATCAAACCTTAGTTAGATATTTTTCCAAACATACCCATATCTTTAAAATCAACCCGGTATACCCTGATCATCAAGTCATAGGTCAACTACCCTCAAGTTTCTCCCCACCTCAGGAGTTACCTACCCAGTCACATCCCAAAACAAAACAATAATTTTATGGTCCAACAACCATCATGGGACTCACATGTCTTCCCATGATGCATCATCATTCGTACACCTCATTAAGTTATAAAATCATTACCATGTCATATTTAACACCAATCATGTCCTGCATCTCATCAGACGCCCAAAAATACACACACCTCAATAAATGATCTTAAGAATCCCTAGTTCCATGAACCTCATAAATAACCCACATCTCATCAATTCTTAGATTCCATTTCACGTCAAATATAACCTATATCACATCGATTCCAAAAATAAGTACCTATGTCAACACACCTCATACATACAGATATGACACACCATAATTTATTTCAACCAACTAACCAACACTGGGTTAGTCCAAAAACCATATATCCATGCACCTCTTTCACCAAAATTCTCCAAATCAAAAAAAATATAGCTAGTCATTCCCATGGAATACCTATAACTATAGTTGGATAACTAGACATCTCTGCACCTGGAAACTCCACTACATGCACCTGGCCTGAACCCCGACTTCCCAAGGCCTTTCCTCCCTATGGAGCTACACCAGCTATCAGCCACTGACCCCTCTAATGGGTCCCACTGTATCTTCCACATCCTCTACATGTAATTGAATCTTGGATACAAGCTTCTAATATCTCTCCTGGTCTAGCCTCATACACCTATGTATTTCTCATTCCCTATCTCCCAACTGTCTGAGAAGGCTTCCTACAGAACCTCTCAAGATGCCCAATGTATCCACATGCCCAAAACTTCTTTATAGGCCACTCAAAAAGAGTTTGGAAATGTCTTGGATGAACACACTGGAAGAAAACTACTAAGGATAAAATCCTTTTTGGTCGACCTAAATCCCTAATATTACTTCCCTGTTAGAATTTCTCTCGTCCCTACTTCATGTAACGTGAAGTATCACCTCTAAAATCATCTGAAACCATCACCCAACTCAAATATGAATAGTCTGTCATATTTACCTAAGGTATCAACACCTGGTTAACTTCCTTTTAAAATAGAGACAACCTAAAGATGTTTACTTTCACCTTAATGGCATGTCGCAAGACATCCTCAAAACTCTGCACCCTGGAGATGTCATCTCCCACCATTGCAGGTGAAAATAATGACATGTCCATGAAATTGGATGTATATTCCATTAAATAACTACCCCTGTAGACCCCGGAAAACGCGTCCCCAAAATTTTCCAAATGCTTCCATACATGATCCAAGATCGTAGTCCATTTCTCAAGCTTCGATTTGGTAGGTCGTAGGGCCCGAACGGAGTTACGGATTAGGAGTTATGGACGTTTGAAGTTGGGCTGGAAATCTGGTTCGTGAAACCCATTCGCGAAGCCCCCTCCGTGATCGCGGAGCGCCGCCGCGAAGCAATGAGGCGAGAGGCCCCGCGAACCCGTTTGACATTTGCGATGCACTGCGAAGACCCCTCGCGAAGCACTAATGCGAAGCACTAATGCGAAGCACCCGTGCAGCGCGGTCCCGCGAAGCCCCGCCGCGAAGCGCCCCGACCATCGCGGCCCCGTGAAGCTCCAGAGGCGGTGATGCTCCGCGAACGCATTTGACGTTCGCGAGCCGCCGCGAAGCACCAGAGGCGGTGATGCTCCGCGAGACGCCTTTGCTCCGCGAGAGACCATTGCTCCGCGAGGCCATGCTTCGCGAAGACCCATCCTTCGCGAGGATCCTACCTTCGCGCCCACCGGTCTATACCGCGGGGGCTGCGCCCCCGCACCCCTGCTCGGGCTCAGTGCCGGGCTGCGGTCCCGGCCCTCCGGGCCGGTCCCTTCGCTACCGTCACAGACCCCCATGAAAAATGGAGAGTCGCACCGCGAACTTTTCGGGCCGGGATGCCGGGATTTTCCATTGCGCCCTTATGCGCTCCCACCTTCCACCTATGGAATACCATGATTAGAGATACTCCTCCACACACCATGAAATACCTTGAGTTGACATATCCTCTTGGTTTCATTCCATGTCGTGAGTCGAGATTCTCATCATCAATTCCCCGAGTACCTCGAGTCGAACCATCCCTCAGGAAACTCCTCCAAACCCGATCACTTGGCTCCTATGCCAGGTTGAACTAGAAAGGGCTGCTTTGCGTAAGTCCCAACACCAACCATTTCTAGGCACCTTCTGCCCAATAGTCCTATCTACATGACTATAAACTGTATTACTCCCTATCTAACAAATGATAGGATGCCTCTCACTTCTAACGAGAGATGCCTCATTCTCTTATCATGAGATGCCAATAGTCCTATCTACATGACTATAAACTATAGTACTCCCTATCTAACAAATGATAGGATGCCTCTCACTTCTAACGAGAGATGCCTCATTCTCTTATCATGAGATGCCAATAGTCCAATCTACATGACTATAAACTGTAGTACTCCCTATCTAACAAATGATAGGATGCCTCTCACTTCTAACGAGAGATGCCTCATTCTCTTATCATGAGATGCCAATAGTCCTACCTACATGACTCTAAACTGTAGTATTCTCCCTATCTAACAAATGATGGGATGCCCAATTCACCAGTGAGTTGGGATGCCCTCATGGCCAGACACGAGGAAGACATTACGGGCAGCTTCCTAGCGTAAGCCCCATTCACCAGTGCCACTCTGTAGCGGCACCCGGGCAGCTTCCTAGCGTAAGCCCCATTCACCTTTTTCGTTCCTTAGCGGCACCCGGGCATCTTCCTAGCGTAAGCCCCATTCACCAGTGCCACTCCATAGCGGCACCCGGGAAGCTTCCTAGCGTAAGCCCCATTCACCAGTGCCACTCCTTAGCGGCACCCGGGCAGCTTCCTAGCGTAATCCCCATTCACCAGTGCCACTCCTTAGCGGCACCCGGGCAGCTTCCTAGCGTAAGCCCCATTCACCAGTGCCACTCCATAGCGGCACCCGGGCAGCTTCCTAGCGTAAGCCCCATTCACCAGTGCCACTCCTTAGCGGCACCCGGGAAGCTTCCTAGAGTAAGCCCCATTCACCAGTGCCACTCCTTAGCGGCACCCGGGCAGCTTCCTAGCGTAAGCCCCATTCACCAGTGCCACTCCATAGCGGCACCCGGGCAGCTTCCTAGCGTAAGCCCCATTCACCAGTGCCACTCCATAGCGGCACCCGGGCAGCTTCCTAGCGTAAGCCCCATTCACCAGTGCCACTCCTTAGCGGCACCCGGGAAGCTTCCTAGAGTAAGCCCCATTCACCAGTGCCACTCCTTAGCGGCACCCGGGCAGCTTCCTAGCGTAAGCCCCATTCACCAGTGCCACTCCATAGCGGCACCCGGGCAGCTTCTTGCGTAAGCCCCATTCACTGTTGTGATCCTATTCAGCGGTAAGCCGTTGACATCCTCATCCAGCGGTAAGCCGTTGTGACCCAATCCAGCGGTAAGCCGTTGTGATCCTATTCAGCGGTAAGCCGTTGACATCCTCATCCAGCGGTAATCTGTTGTGACTCAATCCAGCGGTAAGCCGTTGTGATCCTATTCAGCGGTAAGCCGTTGACATCCTCATCCAGCAGTAAGCCGTTGTGACCCAATCCAGCGGTAATCCGTTGTGATCCTATTCAGCGGTAAGTCGTTGACATCCTCATCCAGCGGTAAGCCGTTGTGACCCAATCCAGCGGTAAGCCGTTGCGATCCTATCCAGCGGTAATCCGTTGTGACCAAATCCAGCGGTAAGCCGTTGTGACCCCATTTAGCGGTAAGCCGTTCTGGGCCTCCATCCTGGAGTAAGTCCCGACACCATGGGCCGCTCAACGCGTAAGCCCCTCTTCGCTTCTCACGGACGCACCCTTCACGACGTGATCGTCAGGTCCTTGCGACCTCTTGTTTCTCACACCGAGCATGACTCACGTGAGCTTAGAGTGAGCACCGACCCTGACAAACCCATCTGAACTACGAGGTCTTTGATCCGTGTCAAGGCATGGTACGTAGGAAGCCTCCACGAGGTTCAAGCCCACCCGTCGCTCTTTCACGTCGGGTCCAATTCCGGTCCAGTGGTAAGCCATTGCGACCCAACCATCCGAACTACGGGGACTTTGATCCATGTCAAGGCATGGTACGTAGGAAGCCTCCATGAGGTTCAAGCCCACCAACAGTGGACCAAGGTCTACTTTCACGTCGGTTCACCGACGAAACCCCATCCGAACTACAAGGACTTTGATCCGTGTCAAGGCATGGTACGTAGGAAGCCTCCATGAGGTTCAAGCCATATTTCTCGGTCGTTCATTCACGTCGAGTTTTGCCCACGTCCAGCACGACGTTAAACTGTATGCCCCCGTCCAGCAAAGACGTTAAACTGCACAACCTGAACTACGAGGACTTTGATCCGTGTCAAGGCATGGTACGTAGGAAGCCTCCACGAGGTTCAAGCCCACCAATAGTGGACCAAGGTCTACTTTCACGTCAGTTCGCCGACGAATCACCCACCGACCAACAGTGGACTCACGAGTCTACTTTCACGTTGGGTCACACCCGCGTCCAGCATGACGTTAAACTGCACACTCCCGTCCCGCACGACGTTAAACTGCACTCCGGTCCAGTGGTAAGCTATTGCGACCCAAGCTCTTTTGAACTACGAGGTCTTTGATCCATGTCAAGGCATGGTACATAGGAAGCCTCCATGAGGTTCAAGCCCACCAATAGTGGACCAAGGTCTACTTTCACGTCGGTTCACCGGCGAAACCCCTTTTGAACTACGAGGTCTTTGATCCATGTCAAGGCATGGTACGTAGGAATCCTCCCAGAGGTTCAAGCCCAACTCCCATCGGACCAAGGTCCGCTTTCACGTCGGTACGCCGACGACATTCATCGGGCCAAGGTCCAGCTTCACGTCGGTTTACCGGCACCACCCGAACTACGCGGACTTTGATTCCCTGCCACGGGGATACGTAGGAAGCCTCCTCAAGGCTCAAGCCCAATTTCACCGTCGCACCCTGCGATGGTCCCATTTCATCCTCCTCCACTTCACTCATCCATCCATCACCCATCCTGATTCTCACCCGGGCCGCAACATCCCGATGGAGTCATGCCATCCATCTCCTCGCTGCCCCTAGCGGCGCCTGGGCCACTTTCCATGTGTAAGTCCCATCATATCTCCGGGTCGCTGTCCTCCGTGTACACCCCGATTCATCACCCTTTTCCCCTATAGGGAGTGCACCACCTCGGATTCGTCCTCATTGGGCGTTCTGATTCGTCTCTATGGGACCATAGCCGTCTCTATGCGATACACCAATCTGATCCGTCTCTATGGGACGTTCTGATCACCCTCATCCGTCTCCGCTGGACGTTAAACTCGCGGCATACCCTGTGTTGAACACGGGAAGCTGAGGAAAACCTCAGATACGTGTCTATGACATGTAATTCCCCGCGCTCGATGTGGGATGCCTCGGGCTTCCACGCCCTCGAGAAGCGTTGTGATCAAGGATAACGGACAGACACGCCAGGTACCCCAGCATCCAGACACGTTACTGATGTCTCAACGTGACTACTCCCCTGACCAAAGGTTGTTGCCCTGACTGGACCCTTTGGAATGTCCCGACAGGAGCAGCGTAATTAACCGGCGCCCATGGAAACATGGCACTGGGAAGAGTTTCACGAACTACGTATTAAATCTATAAGGGAGACCCGGACTAGGTGACGAGTTCTGAGGAGGAATCCATAGGAGGAAGAACTGACATCCCATCATCCCGTTTCGATCAAGGAGCAGACGTCCCTGAATAAGGAACGAATGCCGCCCGCCTTTGGAAAGAGGGAATGCGGGGCAACAAAGCCGCGCGTCCCCCCCCCCTGACGGACGGATGCGCGCGCGCCCCGGCGAAAGCGTCGGAAACAGAAATGGTGAACCCGACGTGAAATTCTTCTCCTCAGCATGGAGATTAGTAGCGTTCGAGACACCAGTAGATTGACGTGTCACGGGATTCAGATATCCGTTGCCTGGTCCCGCCAAGCAAATGGCGGGCCTGTCATGAAACTCACCAGCGGTCGGGGTAGTAGAACGTGGGGCACTCCGCTCTGCAGCGTGTTGGCGTGGATCCTTCTCACAGACATGGGGGGTGGAAGAGCGCTGGGGCACTGGCCGTCGATCCCTTTCCTCTCAGTACTGATGAATTGATCCCCTCGCTCGCCATGAACCAGGTTGCTACTTCAGAGATGCGGTCACCATTCGCTCCTCGCCCGCGCAGGGGCAGGGGCAGCACCACGACGGCCACTCCACATGGAGCCACCACCATCACGACGGCTGCCACATCACGGAATACGGGACGTCCACGTCCCCTTTCCCCATCAGAGGTCATCCAACGAAGGGTGATCAACAGCCTTGTGCGCAGGTACGAGGAGGAAGGGGTCATCCCGACTAGGGATATGGCCCGCTTGGACCTGGAGGCCTCCAGGACCCTCCGTCAACGCCGCCCTAACAGGCCGCGCAGGGAGCCCCTGCTCCCCACCTCGACATTCAACCGTTTCGGGAGCCTATCCCCAGAACGCCTTGACGACTCTTCGCCTTACGCCGAAGAGGCAGGCGCGGTCCGGCTCAGCCCGCTCAGGGCCCCGACCCAGGGCCCCTAGGCGAGAGCTCCCGTCCGGCCACGTCAGCGCCGCCGTCCAGCCCCGCAGGAAGAACAGGCAGACTACGTCCCTGCACCACCTGCACCGGCCCGCCTGACCCGACGTCAGCGCTGGGCCCGGGCTGAGGACGCTCGCCTAGCCGCGTCCACGTCGATAGCTACAGTGGCCCGAGCCACCGCCGACGTACATTATAAAGCCCCCGCCTACATTGAGCAGGGGCACCCCTTCGCCCAACCAGGATCGAGACCCCAACCGCCCCGCGGGTAGGCTGGGTTGACTCTTCGGGTTGCAGGCCCAAGTAGTGATCGCCACGAGTTAACCCGCGGTGATGCCACCCCGTACGGAGGTCCTCCCCGTACCACTACTCCACAGAGCATGGGCCTTCCCCGCTCCGAGGTTCGCCATGGAGGCATGCCTCGTGCTGCCCCCGTCCTACAGGAAGACCTGCCCCGTGGCAGTGATGCTCCGCGCGGAAACATTTCCCGCGCCCACTGTACGGGGTACGAAGTCCATCCTTCTGAGGGCACCGTCTATCCGGTCCTTCTTCAACGTGGGGGTCCCCCCTACGTCCTCTCCGCGACTGGCGAAGGTCCTCCTCGCCCTAGCAACTCAAGGAGTGAAGGTCAGCCTCGCTCCACTCGCATCGACCATGGAGGTCTTTCCCATGCTCCTGCAAGTTCCAACAGAGGCCCCGCCCACACGGGTACTGTTCATGGAGGTCCTCCCCATGTACCCTTCGACATTTTCCCTGGTTCCCCTCGCACCCCGGCTGTCCCAAGTGGGGGCCCTCTCTGCCACGGCGCCAGCGCCGCCCCAAGGCTGCCTGACAGGGGTCAACCCTGTCCCGAAGAGCCACCCAGGGGCAGAAGAGCGGGTCGTCGCCACCACAAGAAGAATCCTGGGACGGCCCAGGGGGAAATCAAACCTGCCCGTTTCTCCGATTCGGAAGCGGAATGCGATTCAGCGATGGAACCTTCTCCCAGATCCTCCGTATCAAGGACTGGGGCAGGAACCAGACGCGTCAGCCTCGTTCTCCCAGAATTTGAGGTCCACCGGATTCCCGTCTCTCTCCGCAGGTACATTCAGGAGGAAGAGATTCTGAGAACTTCGCAGGTTTCGACCGCGCAGTCACCGCCATCGTCACCCGAAGCGCCCTCTACCTCTACTCGGGATCACGAGGAGCTGTTTTGGGGGTCAACGGTGGTAGAGCCACGACATGACCGGACACCGGTAACGGCAATTCCCATACCCGAAGCAGTGGATGTTAGCCCGTCCTATCGTGACATTGTGGTCAGGTCACCTCGCTCTTCAGAGGAAGGCCCAGAATTCGGTGGCCAGTCTGCTCGCGCACCGTATTCTCCACCGCCGAGTTTGCTATCCCAGAGGTCCGCCTCGGTACCGCTACCGGTCCCTCAGCCACCCCCGGTTGATGAGTGGGGAAATGTAGGGCCGAACCCCGAGGACGAACCCAGGAGCTTCTGGAGTATTCTTGCAGCGGACTACTTCCCAGAGAAGTTCTGGCCCACGACGGCACTGAATTTCCGCGTACCCGAGTCACTTACCCCTGAAGAAGTGGGTTGCTTTTGTCGAACCCTGTGGGCGACGCACTTCCGCCTCCGCTAGGAACGGGTAGTGTACCCCCGGAGTCGAGAGCACTTCGAGGAGATTGGCAAACAGTGCCGCCTGATTGACGCAGCGGCGCTCCTTGTGGCCCAGCACCCCGAGTCGCCCGGTCACCAGAGTGCCCTCCAACGAAAATGCGTTCAGAGTTTCAAGGCACTCCGCAAGATCGTCAGGGAAGCCACCCCCCATGTGCAAGTCCGTGGCTGGGGATGCTATGCCGCTCTCCTCTTTGACCCTATCCGACGACAACCTGATTCGCTATGCGACATTGAGGATATGCCCTCAAGAGGGGTCACAGTCCACATGGCCGACGTTGTGGATAAGGAAGATGAGCTTGAGTTCCTTGATGGGGACTTACCATCCGAGGGCGTACCGCCACTACTCGACCCATCAGGAAGAGTCAACCGTCAGCAAAGGAACCTGCTAGGCCTCCCCGTACCCACCGAGTCACTAGCACTCGGTCGAAGCACTGGTAAGGGTAAGGAGCATGTCAGAATAGTCAAGCACTCCGACCCGTCCGCCTCTGTGCAGAAGACGGACAAAGATCCTGAGAAGGCCACGTTGCGCCAGCAGCTTGCTGAGCAGAAGAGGCTGGTTGACGAACTATTGACTGAGCGCGCCGCAGAGCGGCGACCCGACTATGGTAATCCCAGGTCGGGGCAGCAGGGGCAGGAACAATTTCCCCCCGGTGAGATGCCTCCGGGCAACCCTGATCATGCTACTGTCGCGGACAGGGCGGAAGCCGGAACGTACGGCAAGAGGGCGCGATACGTCTCGCCAAACCCCCCTGAGCGACGGGGCAATCTGAAGAATCCAACCCGGGCCCCCCCAGTCGCCCAGCAGGTCGTCCAGCCAGTTGACCCACGAGCGGCCGAAGCCGTCTACCGTGTTGAAGAACCTGGCAATGCGCTTGTGGTTAGGGATCCCCGTCAAGACAGGGACCCCCACCCGGAGGACCTTATTGCGGCACTCACAGCCCGCCTCGAGGCGTTGGAAACACGGCAGGTGGCGGTCCCACCGGATGGAAAGCCTTACCCCGCGTGGGTGGATGATATGCCCGCGCCTCCGGGTTTTGGGAACCCCACTTTCTCGCCGTTTAACGGGACAGGGGACCCACCCCAGCACTTGGCTCATTTCTCTTCCAGGTGTGGCCCCATGCTGGGGACCCCGGCGCAGCAAGAAGCCGCTAAGCTCCGATGTTTTGTACAGACATTGGAAGGTCCGACATTCGTCTGGTACAGCCAGCTCCCCATCGGATCAGTGACCGGTTGGGAGGATCTTCGCCGGCAGTTCTTATACCAGTTCAGCTCCACCACGCGAAAGACCAGCATTGCGGACCTCTTCAAGTGCAAACAGAGGCCTGATGAGCGGGTTGCAGACTTCATCGCCCGGTGGAAAGGACTTACGTATTCCCTCGATATGCCACTGAATCAGGAGCAATTACTGACGATGTGTGTGGGGAACGTCAAGATAGAGCTGGTACCCTCCTTGATTACCCAGAACTACCCTGGAGGGTTCAGAGATTTCTCGGATAAGGCCCAGCGCCTCGAGGAGGCCCTGCAACAGGCTAGTCAGGCACGTTTGCTGCCCCCTATGATCCCAGCCAGGAGGGCCGCCAGGGCTGAACCCACCGCGGTGACTCAAATAGAAGCCCCGAGGCAGCTGGAATTTCTACCGGCGGCACCACCCCCGCAACCCCGCAGAGGTCCTCCACCTCAAGCGCAGGCTCCTGCCCAGCAGCGACCGCCTCAGAACCGACAGGTTCCCCCGCGCAATGCGCCACCGCCACCTAGGCGAGACAACCAGGCGCCGCCTCCTCGGCAAGCCCCTCCGGTCCCTCGACAGGACCAGGCCCCCAGGGCTCCTTACCCGGAAAGAAAGTACCATACCTATTCGTTCAACAAAAATCAGGTCCCTGGCTACTTCCGAAGTGCTCTAGAGCAAGGGATCGTGCGTCTGCCTGAGTGCAGGAGGCCGGCAGAGGCGCATCTCACCGATCACCCCAACTACTGCCCTTATCATCGAATCCTGGGGCACACCCTCAAGCGATGCTATGTGTTTAAAGACTGGCTTCAGGACCAGGTCAACAACAACATAGTCAAGTTGGGCCCAGCGCCAGCGCAAGTGGCAGGCGTCTTTGCAGGACCAGAAATCGGCAGCGACGACGAAGGTGAGTGGCAGCAGGTCCCTAACCGCGGGTCCCAGAAATACGATGACTAGATGGCTCGAAAAACCGTCGTCCGTGCCCAGGGTATCATCCGGGCACGCCTGAAGCAGTCGGAACCTTCAGAAGAAGTAGTTGGCGCCTCAACATCGTCTTCACAGTCGACCTCTGCCCAAAAGGGCAAGCAGCGGCGACGTAAGAAGAAGCAACGTGCACCTCCAGTGTCGTCGTCATCCCGCACTCTCGGCGACTTTATGCCTCCCGAAATGGGCATTCCCCCCAGAATCCGCCCAGCGGTGGATGACTCTTCGAGTGACAGTCAAGGGTACGCTTCGGTTAACACCGTGGAGATGGTAAAGCCCTATATGACCCCCGACGAGGGGGAACCCCAGGCAGACCTCCCCAACGTTTCCAGCCGACGTCAACGTCAGCGGAATCGCAACTGCGCCGGTCATCGAGGTACGTCAGCCGGCATTTGCGGCCAAGCCGTGCACGCTACCGAGACCAGGCAGCAGGCTCAGCGCAGATCTCAGCACGCGCAGACCCATCCAGCACCCTCGGCTCTACCTCCACCGCCGTTCGTGTTGCTGGATCAGGGAGAGCCGCCTCGTTCATATCACAGCCAGTCTTGCCCGGCAACAGGCCAGCCTCTGCTGTCCGATCCTGGCCCGGTGACTACTTTTCAGGCTTCTACTGGTAGGCAGCAAGATGTACCCAGTACTAGTTACTCGCCGGGTCAGCCAGCCGGACCCACTGTGCATCCAAATGCCGAACGACCTCCTGTAAGCAGAGGTTTGCGTTTGGAACGAAAGTACGATGTTCTGAAGCATCTGGCCGGCATCCCGGCGAGGCTTTCCATCCTCGAGGCCCTTCGCCTGTCATCTGAAATGCGCGAGGCACTTGCCGAGGCCCTAAGGAGCCCCCTACAGTTCGAGACAGAAGTGGCGGCTGCGGAAGCCTTCCATACCGAGACGATTGAAGGCGCCGAATGTCAGGCGGTTATCTCGTTCTCCGGTGAAGATGAAGACCCTCCCATACAGGGGCACATTCGCCCACTGTATATCACTGGCCACTTCAACGGTGTGGAAGTCCGCTGATGCCTCGTTGACACGGGTTCTGGAATCAATCTAATTCCGACCCGGACGCTGCAAAAGCTGGGTCTGTCCGAAGGTGATTTGACTCCCTCTGACCTCAGGATCCAGGGGTACGACAGGACAGAGCAAACCCCGATCGGCAAGATCCGTCTGGAGACCCAGTTCGGTGGCTTAATTGCCAGCACCGAGTTCATGGTTGTTTCTCAGGACACAACCTACAATGCATTGATGGGCAGGACATGGCTCCATCTGCATGCAGCGGTTCCCTCGTCGTATCACCAGTGCCTTAAGTACTCTCTCAACGGTCGAGTAGGCGTGCTCCAAGGAGACGCGTCCCCTTTCTCTTCTTGTGAGGCCCGCTATCTGGATGCGGGTTATTACAAAAGTAAGGACAAGCAAATCCTGGTAAGCGAGGATGAGCCCGCCCCGATCACAAGTGATCCTTGGGAAAGCATGGACGACGCCTACATCCTCTCGATCCACCGGTTGGAGGCCACGACCCCCGACATGGGACAATGTTTTGTTGTTTCGGGCACGCAAGGAAGGCATGTTCCCATGTCCAAGCGACGGCGGAAAATCACCTCGTACTCCTACATCAACCAGGCTCGGGTCATCCCGGAACCTCCTACCCCTGTACGGTACCGGGACGTCAAGCTGATGGCAACGACGGTGCGCCATACGTGTCTCTTTCGCCGGGCTGGAATTAACCGACTCAGGCCGACACGTCACCACTGCTTTGATATTATCAAGTGTGGCCCCTTAGGCCGAAGGCCAGATGGGATCGGATCAAATGCATTTATTGCTATGGTCTCAATGAAAAGTGAGTCTCCTGATGTGATGACCGCTGCTGCCCAAGCCGGCACCAGTTGCCCCTCGGGTTGTGAGAACCCAGAAGTATCTTCCGTTGCGGGAAGTTTCCCCACGGCTGGGGAGGAAGACTTGGAGGATGCTCCCCCAGCCTTTGAAGAAGGCGTCTTTACCACGGTTGATGAACTGGTACAGGTGAACCTTGGTAGTGAGGCAGATCCAAGACCCACATTGATCAGTGCAGCCATGTCCCTCGAGGAGCGGCAGCGGTATGTAGACTTCCTCAAACAGCACCGCGATGTGTTTGCCTGGAGTTACGATGAGATGCCAGGACTGGATCCCCAAGTGGCCGTCCACCATCTGGGTCTCCCGGCAAAACACCGTGGGTTCAAGCAGCCTCCCAGGAAAATGCACCCTTCTCATGGTGCTATGGTCGAGGCCGAAGTTGACAAGCTTATCAAAGACAACTTCATTAAGGAGGTCCAGTACCCCAAATGGATCACCAACATTGTGCCGGTCAGGAAGAAGAATGGGCAGATCAGAGTCTGCATCGACTTCCGCGATCTCAATCGCCACTGCCCAAAGGATGACTTCCCACTCCCAGTGACGGAGCTGTTGATTGACGCCACGGCCGGGTTCCAAGCCCTCTCTTTCATGGACGGGTATTTCGGGTATAACCAGATCCGGATGGACCCCGAAGACGAGGATTCCACTGCCTTCAGGGCTCCCCAGGGTACCTTTTGCTACCGGGTAATGCCATTCGGTTTGAAAAATGCAGGTGCCACTTATCAGAGGGCCATGCATCGCATATTCAAACCGATCCTCGGGACATTGGTGGAATGCTACGTGGATGACCTTGTAGTCAAATCGCGCCAGCGCCAGGACCATCTCAAAGACCTTGAGAAAGTGTTCGGTTTCCTCCGTTCCCGTCACCTGAAGATGAACCCGCTGAAGTGTGCCTTCGGAGTCACCTCCGGGAAGTTTCTGGGCTTCGTTGTCAGATACCGAGGTATTGAGATCGACCCGGAGAAGATCAAGGCCATCAGCCAAATGCCTCCCCCGAGCAACATTCGAGAGCTACGAGGCCTGCAAGGCCACTTAGCCTATATACGCCGATTCGTTGCGAATCTGGCCGGCAAGTGTAAGCCCTTTTCCCGGCTCATGAAGAAAGACGCTGCCTACGAATGGGATGAGGAGTGTCGGGCCTCCTTCGAGGAAATCAAGCAGTATCTGCTCCAACCTCCGGTCTTGATGCCACCCGTCTCCGGAAAGCCGCTGGTCCTTTATGTGACCGCCCTGGAGAGATCCCTCGGTGTGCTGCTCGCCCAGAAGAATAACGAGGGCACTGATAATAGTCTCTACTATCTCAGCCACATGCTTCTCGATACGGAGGTCAGATACTCCCCCATCGAAAAGAGCTGCCTTGCGCTCGTCTTCGCTGTGCAGAAGTTGCGGCACTACCTGCAACACCACGAGGAACAATTGATCTCTCGGGTAGATCCGCTGAAGTACATCCTGAACCGCCCCATGCTGACTGGCCGACTAGCATGGTGGGCGGTGATTCTCCAGCAATTTGATATCAGGTTCGTGCCTCAGAAGGCCGTTAAGGGACAAGTGTTGGCAGACTTTTTAGCTGCCCATCCAACCTCCGCGGATCAATCCCTGGAACTGGATTTTCCTGACGAGACGATCCTCTCAGTCGATCATGCTGCCCCATATTGGCAAATGCATTTCGACGGTGCCTCCCGGAGCCCCACCGGTAGAAGGCTCAACGACCCCAAGCTCAACAGAGTGGGTCTGGGCATTGTTTTCATTACCCCGGCGCAAGCCGTCCTGCCGTACTCGTTCCTGCTGTCAGAAGGTTGTACGAACAACGAGGCAGAGTACCAGGCTCTCATCACCGGCCTCGAGTTGGCCCTTGAGATCCATGTTCCCCATCTACATGTGAAGGGAGATTCCGAGCTGGTGGTCAAACAGGTTAATGGCGACTACGTCGTTAGGAAGCCAGAGCTTGCACCGTTACTGGAGTACACCCTCCTCCTAATGGCCCAGTTCTCTCCTCGGCCAGAGGTTACCCATGTCCCAAGATCGCAGAACGGACAAGCGGACGCCCTGGCTGGCTTAGCCGCGTCGCTCGCAGAACCCGAGCAAGATGATTTGGTCATACACGTGGCCCACCGGAGAGTCATTTCTCCCGTTACCCAAGAGGATCGTGATAGCCTGCGAGTAAGTCATCTCACCGCCGGACCCTCCACATCGGGAGTCCCAGATTCGTCAGACGCAGTGGTTGAAACCACCCCCGACTGGAGAGCACCTTTTGTCGAGTATCTCCAAAATGGTCGGCTCCCGGACGACCGGGCTGAACGCGAGCGAATACGACGCCGCGCGTTGCAATTCACCCTCCAGAGCGGCCCCAGTCTTGAGCAGGCCCTCTATAAACAGAGCTTCGATGGTGTCCTCCTCCGTTGCATCCGAGGAGTAGAGATACCTCAAGTTATGCAAGAGGTTCATGCCGGTTCCTGTGGCGCCCATCAAGCTGGGCCGAAACTGTCCCAGCAAATCCGGAGGTTAGGGTACTTCTGGCCCTCCATGATCCATGATTGTATTGGGTACGCCAAGAGATGCCACGCGTGCCAAGTACACGCCAACTTCTTGCATCGGCCGCCAGAACACCTCCACCCCACCAAGTACTCTTGGCCATTTGCGGTATGGGGACTCGATGTAGTGGGACCGTATCCGCCGGCAACAGCCCGCCAGTGTAGGTTTATCCTGACTGCTACAGATTTCTTCTCCAAGTGGGCAGAAGCAGTTCCGCTCAAAGAGGTCAAGGCCCGTTCCATCGTTGACTTTGTGAGCTCCAACATTATCCACCGGTTTGGAGTCCCTCACGCTGTCCTCACCGATAACGGCACCAACTTCCGAGCAGCTGAATTGAAGAAATTGTACGCTAAGTACGACATCCGGTCGAACCATACCTCCCGCTACCACGCACATGCGAATGGGCAGATCGAGGCGTTCAACAAGACCCTCTCTAACATTCTACAGAAGATGGTTGGTCAGAACAAGAAGAGTTGGCCGGACAAGCTCCCCAACGCACTTTGGGCTTACCGGATGACGACTCGCAACTCTACCCAGGTGACCCCATATTCCCTGGTGTATGGAGATGAAGCCGTCCTACCCATTGAGATCCAGCTGCCATCGCTACGCACTGCAGTTTATGATCACCAGACACCAGATGAGGTAGCCGAGATCCGTCTAGCTGAATTAGAGGCACTGGACGAGAACCGGCTCCGTGCCCTGCACAATCTGGAAAGGCATCAGGACAAGATAGCGAGAGCTTTTGACAAGAAGGTTCATATCCGCTCTTTTCTACAGGGTGACCTGGTACTGGCCCTTCGAGCGCCAATGATCCCCGGTAGGAAACCACCCAAGTTAGAACCCAAATGGGATGGGCCTTACATCATCCATAAGGTTTACCCCAATGGAGCATACTACTTGGTGACCACAGATGGAGAGCGTGTAACCCCTCCCACCAATGCCAAATTCCTCAAGCGATACTTTGCCTAGGGCAAAAAGTGGTCCTGCACGACCCTAAACTGCGAGAGGGTCCCGCATGACATTAAACTGCATCATCGTCCTACATGATGTAAAACTGCTCATCTTCGTCCGTCATGACGTAAAACTGATCGTTATCGTCCCGCATGACATTAAACTGCACAATCGTCCTGCATGACGTAAAACTGTTCATCTTCGTCCGTCATGACGTAAAACTGATCATTATCGTCCTACATGACATTAAACTGCATCATCGTCCTGCATGACGTAAAACTGTTCATCTTCGTCCGTCATGACGTAAAACTGATCGTTATCGTCCTGCATGACATTAAACTGCACAATCGTCCTGCATGACGTAAAACTGTTCATCTTCATCCGTCATGACGTAAAACTGATCATTATCATCCTGCACGACATTAAACTGCATCATCGTCCTGCATGACGTAAAACTGCTCGCCATCGTCCTGCATGACGTAAAACTGTTCGCCATCGTCCTGCATGACGTAAAACTGCTCATCTTCGTCCTGCATGACGTAAAACTGTTCATCTTCGTCCGTCATGACGTAAAACTGATCATTATCGTCCTGCACGACATTAAACTGCATCATCGTCCTGCATGACGTAAAACTGCTCGCCATCGTCCTGCATGACGTAAAACTGTTCATCATCGTCCTGCATGACGTAAAACTATTCATCTTCGTCCGTCATGACGTAAAACTGATCATTATCGTCCTGCATGACATTAAACTGCATCATCGTCCTGCATGACGTAAAACTGCTCATCTTCGTCCGTCATGACGTAAAACTGATCATTATCGTCCTGCATGACATTAAACTGCATCATCGTCCTGCATGACGTAAAACTGCTCATCTTCGTCCGTCATGACGTAAAACTGATCGTTATCGTCTTGCATGACATTAAACTGCACAATCGTCCTGCATGACGTAAAACTGTTCATCTTCGTCCGTCATGACGTAAAACTGATCATTATCGTCCTGCACAACATTAAACTGCATCATCGTCCTGCATGACGTAAAACTGCTCGCCATCGTCCTGCATGACGTAAAACTGTTCATCATCGTCCTGCATGACGTAAAACTGTTCATCATCGTCCTGCATGACGTAAAACTGTTCATCTTCGTCCGTCATGACGTTAAACTGATCATTATCGTCCTGCATGACCTTAAACTGCATCTCCGTCCTCACTGCAAGACGTTAAACTGCAAGTCAGTCAGGTCTTCCTGACCGAGGCTCAGCCTCAGGCCCCTCGGCCTCTTTGGGCCCCTAGCCCCGTCTCCACCGAGGTCTGGCCCCAGGCCCCCTCGTTTCTCTCCGACTTACCCTCTTACGGGATCGTACGGTACAGTGTAGGACTACGTTCTCACGTTGGGATCATGTACCGTGTCGCACACATCCCCGAATGAGATGCCCCTCGTCCCGCATGACGTTAAACTGCATGTCAAGAACTATGTACGGCTTGATTCCCATCTTCATGGGATACGTAGGAACGCTCAGACGCCTTGTCTTGAGCCCAGCCCCAAGCTTCTCTCTTCCATTATTCCCCCTGGGGATGGTCTCCTTGGAGGATCTTTGTGTAGCAGGGCGTCGGCTTTCTTGTCCCCGCTCATGCAACCCCACTCACGCAAAGATTGTGGGGGGTCACAACATGCGCCCACTCCCGTTCTTCTACCCTCCCACGTCCTCACCGCATGAAGCTAAACCGCATGGCCTTCAAGAACTACGTATGGCTTGATTCTCATCCTTATGAGATACGTAGGAACGCCCGGACATTTCGTCCGTCGGCCCAGCCCAAAAGCCAAAATCTTCCCCTCGGGTCAAGACAGGGCAGGGTGCCCACTTTTGCCTCGACCCACGTCGAGCAAGCCTCGACCCGGCTGCACATTCCCCCCTGGAGGTGTTTGCCCCTTTCGTGGATGGATTCACACCCGGAGGGGCCCCCAAGAACGGCCTGGATACAAAGCCCAAGGGCTCTCCTACCGATACGGGCCAACGCCCCCGAGGGTTTCTCAACCAACAAATCGATACAAGTCCCACGTTGCGAATTTGGTCAGCGGTCGACGCTCATTTGTTTCCCCCATGCGGGTCACCATAGGAACGCTGTGTTTCGAATATGGTCAACAGTGATTCATTCTGCCCCATCCTGAGGTGACAAACTTCCCCCAGGTGGTGCTAGTGATCGGGCCCACAGCCTAGGATTCCTCACCTGGAGTGTACGGTGTGGTGTGGGACTACGTCCTCATTCACGTCGGGATCATGTACCATGTCGTACGACTCCCCTTCCTGACCGAGCCTCAGGCCCCTTGGCCTCCTTGGGCCCCTGGCCCCCCGTCCTCATGTAAGACGTTAAACTACAAACCAGTCAGGCCTTCCTGACCGAGCCTCAGGCCCCTTGGCCTCCTTGGGCCCCTGGCCCCCCGTCCTCATGTAAGACGTTAAACTACAAACCAGTCAGTCCTTCCTGACCGAGGCTCAGCCCCAGGCCCCTCGGCCTTTCCAGGCCGCGGCCCAGGACCTATTTTATAGGATTGTACGGTATGGCGTAGGGCTATGTCCTCATTCACGTCGGTTTTTCGCCATACTGTACACCTTGCTTAGGGGTATGTTACTCCCCTCCTCGTCCGGTATGACGTTAAACTACATTTCAAGAACTACGTGTGGCTTGATTCCCATCCTGATGGGATACGTAGGACCACCTGGATGTCCAAGATCCGGGTCCAGCCCCATCTCTCGGGAATCCTCATCCCATCTTGGCCCCTTGGCCCATCCTTCCTCCATGAGGGGATCATATGGTGCGGTGTGGGATTATGGCCTCATTCACGACGGCCTCGTGATGACCACGCCATGCTCCCACCCCCTGCTGAGTTGTTTCGTCGATCCCTCTTTTTCGGCGGTTCTCCAATGTGCTTAAGAGTACTCTGGTTCATTACCTGGAATGCCAAGCTTTACTCGGACACGTCCGCACCCGCTTTCCAGGCTTTGCGTATCCCCGCATCAGGGCTTTCACCATCTTTCACACCCGGAGGGACCCCCAAGAACGGCCTGGATACAATGCCCAAGGGCTCTCCTACCGATACGGGCCAACGCCCCCCAGGGTTTCGGACAACAAATCGATAAAATCCCGCATTGCGAATATGGTCAGCGGTCGATGCTCGTTTGTTGTTCCCACCTCAGGCTAACGCGATACAGACGCTGTGTTTCCGTCATGGATAACAGTTTTCCTCTGTCGTCACGCCAACCCGTTAATCCCAAATACCGGGTACACAATTCACACCCATCGTCACTTCATCGTGTCCAAGTAGAGTCTCGGGATTCTTGGTACTTTTCCTCCGTGCACGTCTGCGCGTTTGAGGAACAAGCTACATCAAAGGTGTCCTTCGGAACTTTCTGCTGACTCCCCTTTAATGGATGCCCCAAGTATTGCAATGAGGATGCCCCCCTTGTTTCCCACACCGAGTTTATCTCACGTGGGCTTAGGGATTGGGCTGACATCTGTGCTTACTCGGGAGTTGTCACCATCCACGGTCCGAGCTCTAAGACCATAAACTAAGACTCTCATCTGGAACTACGTTCAAGACCCCTTGTCTTCGGACCCAGCTTGAGTTCAGAAAATTTACCTCTCTAATCCTCTCTTCAGTACCCTGATCACAGGTCTGCATGGCGCAGTGTAGGACTACGTCCTCATTCACGTCAGGTACGCAATAGCTGCACCACGCACGCCCCCGTTCTGAGGTTCAGCCCTCCTGTTCCCTGTCCTGCATGACGTTAAAAGGCACCCTTCAGAACTACGTGTGGCTTGATTCCCATCCTAATGGGATACGTAGGACCACCTGGATGTTTACAATTCGGGTCCAGCCCCACCTCTGGGAGATCTCCTGATTCCCCGGTCACCTAGGCCACTTGGTCCATCCCTCTCCAGCGGGGGGTGTGTAGGTATGACACAAGGTTTTGGGCACCATGCCCCCTTCCCCTGGGAATCTGCCATCTCTCGATCACCCTCAAGGTTGAGTCCCTTGACTCCTTGCAGTGGTCCACCCATGTATTAAGAGTACTCTGGTCTAGGACCAAGAGTGTCAGATCCAACTTGGTCAAGTTCCTTCCACTTGTCAAGCTTCGTGTTCCCCTATATTCGGACTTCCATCATCTTTCACACCTGGAGGGACCCCCAAGAACGGCCTGGATACAATGCCGAAGGGCTCTCCTACCGATACGGGCCAACGCCCTCCAGGGTTTCGGACAACAAATCGATAAAATCCCGCGTTGCGAATATGGTCAGCGGTCGATGCTCGTTTTGTTAGTCCTCATTTCAGGCTAATGCGACAGGATGCTGTGTTGCGAACATGGTCAGCAGTAATCCTCTGTCGTCACGCCAGCCCCTTCAGTCCTTGAATGTTGGTTGCATGATTCATATCATTTTCCACCCCATCATGTCCAGGTGGAATCTCGACACTTTTGGCGCTATCCCTCAGTGCACCTTTGCATGCTAGGGGGACAAAGCTGCAATCTGGCATCCTTTGGGACTCCCATGGTCCGAGCTCTAAGACCATAAACTAAGACCCATTCAGGACTACGTTCAAATTCCCATCCTCATGGGACACGTAGGACCACCCAGACGCCCTGTCTCCGGGTACAACCCATTCAGGAAGCCAGTCTCTCTCCCTGTTTTACCTCTGGATGGCGTACAATTTGATGTGGGATCAAGTCTCTGTCAAATGTGTTTTATAAACACTGCGCACATTTCCCGCCTAGCATCGTCTCTGCTACGTCTGCGCTGCATGACGATAAAATGCATGCTTGGTCCTATCATACGACCTTAAACTGTGACATTATCGTCCTGGCTGCACGACGAAAAACGGCACCGCATTGTGGTGACCTCGCTGTAGAGGACATCACGTTGGGTATTGGTCATGTGCCATGCCATTTGTCAACGCCCATCACGGCTTGATTCTTGTGGAGAAATCACGACCTACTGTTCTAGGCCTGTCACTTCACAAAAAAAAAACCATTCACCTTAAAGAACAAACAAGATACATAAAATTCCGCTTCTTTAGTGCAAGGGCCACGTCCGCACTCCCCTTTTCCCCTGGCACTGGTATCCTACCGTGCCACCTTCCAGAACTACGTATGGCTTGATTCTCATCCTTATGAGATACGTAGGAGCGCCCGAGTATTTCCCCGTGGGCCTAGCCTAACCCTGGTGTTCGGTCCCTCGACTCGAGCATTTCCTCGGAGAACGCATAGTAAGCAGGACTATGTCCTCATTCACGTCAGGTTTTGATGTCATGCGTCCCCTGATCCCTTCTTCCAATCCATGGTCCGAGTTCTATGACCCTAAACTAAGATCTCCCCAAGGGAAAGGAACCTGCTCCCTCTCTCTAATACGTTTCGTTGATGTATTCGGATGTGTTTTGACAGAAAGCCCGAAGCATGGGATTTTCACAGGGACATTCCCCTCATCTCATGACCAAGATTCATGAGCTCGCTATTTGGATCCTCATCCTCTTCCACATCCAAAAGGACCCTCGGACGACGTGGATACTAAGCTTAAGGGCTATCCATGAACGCTGGACCTAAGGGCCCTTCAATCGTTTCAGGCCAACGTCCCCACGGATCTCTGACAACACTTGTGACACGGTCCCGTGTTTCGAACATGGTCAACGGTCGACCCTCATTTGTTTGTCCCCATTCTAGGCTAACGCGACAGGATGCTGTGTTGCGAACATGGTCAGCAGTAATCCTTCATCGCCACGCCGCCATCATCGTGATTCGAATCTCGAGCACCATGATTCACACATTTCCACTCCCTCATGTCCAAGTGGAACTCCATCATACTCGGCTCTTTCTCTTCGCGCATCTAGGTGCGCTGAATGATCGTGTTAGTGTCATCGGACCGGTAGTCACCGAGCGTCCCTTTGCCCTAACCTGCCCCTCTCTGTGTCGGGAAATTCCCACCACTACTGCTTGTTTCCCACACCGAGCACGACTCACGTGGGCTTAGTAGTTTTGGCTGGATGTGTACCAACGCGGTCAGGCTGCTCCTCGTCCAGTATGACATTAAACTGCGCTTCAAGAACTACGTGCGGCTTGATTCCCATCATCACGTGGGATACGTAGAGACACCTAGGCATTTCACCTAGGGTTCAGCCCCAGGAATCGCAAAATCATGTTCCTCCCCATTTCCAGCCCTCGTCAGAGAGGCCCTATCTGGAAGAAGGAATGATCCGTGATCAGGCCGATGCACCCATCTGGCGTACTCCCACCACGGTGGTGTAACTACCGAAGTGTTGGGATTCTGTTTGAACAAACCATCACTCCATGTTCCACGCTTTGCGTGTCCCTTATTCGGACCCTCGTCCTCTTTCATGTCTGAAGGAACCCCCTAGCGGCCTGGTCTTATGCCGCATCGGCTCACCTACCGTCCTGGGCCAACGTTCCGGAAGACTGGTCATGTCTGGAAGGACCCCCTAACAGTATGGATGTCTGACCTATGGTCCACCAACTGTCCTGGGCCAACGTCCTGGAAGATTGATCGACAACAAATTGATAAATCCCGCGTTGCGAATATGGTCAGCGGTCGATGCTCATTTGTTGTCCCCATTTCAGGATAACGCAGTAAGGATACCGTTTCTCCACCACGGCTAACGGTTGTCCTTTATTGTCACGCCGCATCCATAGTGTTCCGGATTTTGGGTATTGTGATTCACACCTCCCACTTCCCTCTGTTTGGATTGATTCTAACGCCCCTGGCGTTACCCCGCTCGTGCACCAGAGCAGGGTGGGAAAAGCAGGTCGGCTGTTCAGAGAGACATACTCTCCAGCCAGGACCCCTCTCTCTTTTAGGATTCCCCCAAATGGTGATTGACGTCCCATGTCGATCCCCCCGCACCTTCCGTCGTTTTACACTCTCGTATAGGAGCTCCTATTATCTCTTGTTTCCTGCACAGAGCATAGCTCACACAGGCTTAGAGATTTAGTTGATTTTATCCTCAATGCGATTGAGGTACAATAGACCCCAATGCACGCGTTTTCCTTAGTCGTTTCCTAAGAACGCGGTCTGCCTCGCCCTTCTCGTCCTCGTGGGACCCCGTTCTTAGGGGTGGCTTTTGTAGACCCCGGAAAACGCGTCCCCAAAATTTTCCAAATGCTTCCATACATGATCCAAGATCGTAGTCCATTTCTGAAGCTTCGATTTGGTAGGTCGTAGGGTGTAACGCCCCGACCCCAGTTACCCAGAGTCGGTGCATTATTACATAACATTGGCATGATCACAAGAAAGATCAAATCTCGAAAGACCGATTGGTTTAGTAGCCTTGGAAACACTAGATATATTCATAAGTTTTACATTACATCATAAAATGAAAAACTACTACAACAACATAATGTTTCCACAATCCACACTATTAACCCCTCATAAAATCCCTGCAGGTCATTCATAACATACTTCTTCACATCCTGGGAAAAATAAAACATAGAAAAGGGGTGAGCTCAAATGCCCAGTAAGGATAACAATATAGCGGAAACTTTCATAAATAAGAATAAACATTTAAGGCAATGTATAACTAAAACAAAAGCCTTTTAAATATGAACTTTCAACATGGTATGGCATAAATAAAATGAAATAATGCCATTTACTTATTCACATGGATATTCTAATAATCGAATAATCACATGCAAAAAATCAATAACCACTTTCATAATGTTGGAATGCATAATGCCAGACTATCATAACCACATAGCCAAGGCCTCGTGCCAAGACTACAAATAAGATTTTGTCAAGGCCTTGTGCCAAGACACTAGTTTGTCTCATGAGACCTACCGATGCATCGAGGAGCTATAGCGGGCTCCACCCGTCACTTATTAAGTCCAATACATTCCTCATATGAATAGGTTTAAGCATAAAATAAACATTCGTATTAAAACTAGCATACGAAATGTCAATACTTTAACCACAAACCATGAATGGTATAAAAATAGAACATCCACAGTCAAATATAACTCATTTGATACAATATGGAAGATTGTATTGTATCACATTAACCTCAATCATGAATAATGAAGGATGTTGACATAGATGAAAATAATCATCAAAACTATTTGAGAGAAATATCCCCCTTTTCTTGAAAACATTTAAAAGTCACACTATTTGTCAAGAAGCCATTTAAAAATAGATTTTTGAATCAAAGTGTCCCATACCACTTTGAAACCTTTTAAAAGGATTTTTAATTTCTAAACATTAATGTCCATATAAATAAATCCTTAAAACCATTTTTAAAACATGGACATTAATGAGAAAGATTTAGATGAATAAGTCTTTAAAACATTTAAAAATGGTATTTTAGTTAGAGATTCTAACCAAAAGAGAGACGCTTGAATGAAAATAATTGAGGTAATCAAAACTTTGTAATATCATGAGAATAAAGGGAATTCATGATATACTATGTCAAAGTACATTATATACACCACATAAAAGTGATTTGGTGTATATCAACAAAGAAGTCTCAATGGAATGTAAGTTGAGTGAAATCTCTCATAAAGGCCATATCCTTAGGTTAAGGATAAATCAACAACATAATTATGTGTGAAAAATATAAATACACTAAATATGATTGGATATTCAGTGTAAAACAATCAAAGTATATTCACACATATTCCTGTAAAAACAACACCAACGAATTGGATGTTTAACTCAACAAATGGTGAAAGAGTTAAAATTACTCTTATAAAATTCATATCAATGACTTGAGAATTTTCAATGGAGTGATTATGTGTATCAAAAGTATATCCACAGGAAGGGGAGTGGAAATTATGACATAATCAAATGAATAGTGATTCCACACATAATCTTGGGGTAATATAATCAATGAAATATGCGTAAAGCCAAATGAGTGGAAATTGAAATCTCAAATTCCCTTATTGATTAGGTAACTTAAGAAACAAACACCCATGAAAGAAAGATCATACCATGATGATGTAAATACCCATAAAATAAATTATATTACACAATGAATACAATCATGGGTAGTACACGTACACCACATGCAATAATTAAGTGGTGATCAATGGAATTCTCAAGGAATTAAAAGTGAGACAAGAAACCCCTTACCACGTTAATCAACTGAGTCGCATGGCCAAAAGTTAATAACCAACAAATGATTTACAGAATAACATGAATATAAAGTGAATCATGATAATATATATCAAATGGAATTACACAATACACCACTTTCAATAATTTAGTAGCGAACAATGGAAATCTCACGGAATTGAAAGTGAGATAAGAGAATCCCTTACCTTGTACTTTTCCTTGGTTGGGGTAGGTTAACCTCCTGTATAATGGTGAAATAGTTGTTATTAAATTATACAAGAATCATATATAATAATATGATATCATATATGATCTTTTAACATTGATTTGTTAATAATATCTTAGAATTATCGTCGTTTCGGGTGTTAACTTACTCATTTTCTTTTATATGTTTTGTTACATAAGACATGTTTGTTGTATATTATTCATATCTAGAATGATATCAAGTCCTTAAACATCATTTTTAAATCATAAAATGATAATTATACTTGAATGGATACGATGTAGAATGAATCTCATCGCGTTCGTGGAGACGGTAGTCCGTACGTACGCACGAGCAACGATATCATTCTTTTGATATTAAAATAATATATAAATGGATGGTATATCATATATACAGAATCATTAACATGTTATATTTATTATTTACATGAGTTACACATCATTATTATACCCATCCACATAATAATATATTGAATAACAATTACACCACGACGTGGAGACGGTAAGCCGTACGCACGCACGTATGGTGACATGTTATTCAAAGGGTGGATAGAATACTGAATATGATTGTACCATATTTATAATAACATCACAGTATATGTGAGATACTGGAGTTATTATTTTAGAATGGTAAGAACAAAGGAAGAAGAAGTGGAAGAAGAAATGAACTTGGAGAAGGGTGGTGAAATCATTACCTCTTCTTCGGGTTCTTCCTTTTGATTTGATCAAAAGGGCTCCTTAGGTTGGCTTTCTGATCAAACTAAGGCCTCTAGGTTGTAGTGAGGGATGTTGGGAGAGTATTTGGGCAGAGTTTGGCCGAACCAAAATGCTTTTTAAGGTGTGAAGAAATGAGAAGGAGGAGTGCCCTTTTATAAGAGAGGTGAGGGGCACCTTTGGAAAAGCTAGAAATATTAATTTATAATAAATTCATATTCGGTTTCTAATGGCTCCAAAGTTTATTATTCAAAGGTTAAGGTGGGGATAGGTCGAAAACCACTCAACCAATAGAATTTAGACAGGTTTGGGTACTTATATTAACCTTATCTTTAAGTATTAACTCTAAGTTAATTAGTTTCACTTTTACAATGTCTCTTTGTATTTTTATATAATATGGTTAATAAACTTACTATATACATCCAAGATACCCCCAAGTGGTACATTAATGATGAAACTATCATGATATAAGTATCTTGGCCGAACCTTAGATTTTTAGGAATTTAATATCAATTAATAATATAATATTTGTTTTAAGAACTCTTTTATGTCAATTTTGACACTATTCAATAGTTGATTTTTGTGAAACTCATAACAGATTGATTACTTCGAACAAAGTCAATTAAATCAATACTAATATATCATAGTATCCTATAAAATTAGTTTAATTCATTAAAAGTTTCATATTATATTTATTTGGGTATTTATAATATCAATTATTTTAATTTTTCACTATTATAGTAATTACTGCATCATCATTGTGTCATAAATAAAATAACTTATTTAATGTCTAAAAATTATAAATAAAATATCATTATGTAGGAAGTCTTTTTAGCTTTCTAATTAATATTTATAATCTAAAATCCAACTTATATAACCCTATGTAACAATTTTTTTGCTAAACGATATATGCTTGTGTCATTTTTGTATTCATTTTGACTTAATTAAAATAAAGTGTCATTATCACTTACAAGTGGATCCATGGGGTCCCAAAATAGACCCAAAGATTACCATGGTCGACCATGTATCAACCAATAGGGTTAAGACACGTTTTAGGGTAATTTAGTATTATTATAATATTATTTTTTAACCCTTATTTACCGGATTTACCCTTAACCATGGTAAATAAAATATTTACCGCAGTAATTATTCAAAATGTCTAAAAATAAAAGTTACCTATTTACACAATTTGAACATCCTGATTCCAAATATGGAATCCATTTTCCTAAATTCAAAACATATAAGTGGCAGAAATTAATTTAAAATTAATTCCCGCTGTCAAAACAAAAAACGTGTTTTTAAGAGATAATAACTATCAAAAGATTGACACTCGTTTATGTTCGGTTTAATTGTAAAATTATGTCCAATGACCAAAATTATATTAAATGGTAAAAATATATTCTAAATATACTTTAAAAAAACTAAAATTCACAATTTATCACTATTAATTATTTTGATTAAAAAAGTTGTTTTTAATTAAAATTTAGTAATTTTCACTATTCATCAAAATATGAAAGTTATCCGAAATGTACCAAAATTTCACCTTAGGATAAATTAGATATTCCGAATCCAAAGATGAAGTCTATTTTAAAATATAAAATATATATAATTTTAAAAAGTAGGTATTACTATTCATAACGGCTAGTTTGATTGGTTGTGGTGTGTGTTAAAACTCAAGGTTGCGTACAACACACGCTACTGTATTATTCAAAGAAAGTGTACCGTGGAAGCTTGGGATGTTTCATTTTAAATTTTTGATGTCCCCATTTAGTCAAAAAGTTTAAAATATTGTATTTAAAAAGGGTTCACTATTAAAAGTTGATAAAAGTGCAATACTGAAAATGAATTTGTTCTTGCATTATATCTAAGAAACTCATAATATGGATTCTAAAATTATAAGGATTATATAAAGTTTAAAATTTAGATAATACTATTCATAACCTCTTTTGAATGGATTTTTTTTTGTAAGTCATGGTGTGATTGAACTCAGTGTTGCGTGTAGTGCATGTTATTGAATTATTTTGAAGAAATAACACACTATGAAATCTTGGGGTGTTACATTCTCCCCTCCTTCAATAAATTGCGTCCTCGCAATTTGAAATTGTTCTTCGAAAATAAAAGGTTGAAAATAGAAAATATATTTGTGGGAAAACCCACATCGGAAATTGGGTTACTAAAATTTAGTCTTAATATGAGGAAAAGAGAAATGAAAGGGTCACCACCAAATTATGATCTTGATTAGGAGAACATTGGTGGCAATTAGAGACATATAATTGGAGGAAAAACGTAAATATTTATAGGTAGTGATTGAGGTCATCAATCACAAAAAGTATAAAATTGAGGTCCTTAAACTCATGAATCTATGATGATTTGAAGTACCATCGGTTCAACAAAATATAGGGTATTGGGATAACACATTTTTGACGTTTCAAAATATCTTAGTTGAAATCCCACATCGAAAAATGAATTAATGAGGCCTCTATTTAAAATAAAGAGTGGAAAGTATGAAGATTACCGAAAATAAAACATACTAGGGTTCCATGTAGGAAAATATGGATATGGAGGAGAAATCTAACCATCAATTATCTGATGGAGAGTGGTAGAGAACATGGCTATGAAAAGGCCAACAATCCCAAAGCCATAAATTAGTGATGATTTAAGGTACCATCTAGGGAAACATTTTTGTTCTAAGTTCCTTTTATTAATGTTGAGGAATTTATTTATGAGATTGGCTAAGATCATAAGGAGATATACTTACTTTATAATCAGAGTTTTATCCATTAATAAGTTTCTACCACAAACTCATCTTTCACTCTAAAAGATAATAGAATGTAATTTTTTATTTATTTATACTATTCGTACAGGGTTCCAAAATAAATGAATTTATAATTCATCTACCAGATCTTAAAAAAAAACAACATTATTTAATCCAGGACATCTCATGGGCCAGTGGTAGGTGATACACCCTTGTCGCCCTTCAGTTGCGGGTTCAAGTCTCGCAGCCTTGCCGGACGCGACGGGTTGCCGCCCAACCTCCGGGTTTTCCTTTTATGGTAATCCAAAATAATCCAAACTAGAACTATCCAAAATACTTCTGTCCAAACTCACAGTCCAACATTTATAAGGAAGGTAAACATAATATAGATCCTTTTTACCCCGCAATAGCATATGAATACCTTCATCTTGTATTCTTTTAATAAACTGAAACATCTTGAATTACCATATTCCTTATTGATTACATTCATGCTCTCCTATTCCATATAGAATGCTGGATATACTTCATTAATACAAAAATGTTTTAAACCCCAACAATGATGGAATATACAAATCATTAATTAGTTCCAAGGTAGTCAAGAATATCCAATATAATTTATCCAAAACAATCACATATTATTCCAAAATCACTACCTCAGTATCAGAACTATATTATGATTTATCATTCTCTCAACCATATATTTTCCAAAAATTTATCCTGCTATTGAGTCACTTTTCTTTGTTCCACATAATCTCAAGTCCTTAATGAAATAGTACTGCAGTACAATCCTTATATACTCCATAATTATTATAACAAGTACATTGTTGATACAACACTCAATTGACATAATCAACATAAGAACTCTAATCATTCCTCTTCATCTGTGGTAGTATCATAACTTGGTTATTATCCAATAACATCATTTGCGGCATAGTCTGATGACTGGGACATAGGTTCGCGTAGTGTCCAAACTCCTTGCAAATGAAGCATTGTACATTTAAAACCATTTTCTTACCCTTGCAGTCACGTACTTTGTGCCCTTTTCCTCCACACTTATAACAAACTCTCATTCCTTTCAGGCAAGTTCCAGGGTGTTTCTTTCCACAGTTACCACATATGGGAAAATTCTTCTTTTCCCTCTTCCGTTTATCCATCTTTCTCTCTTCCATCCTTTTCTTCTCTTGCTTCCCTTCAAAGCCATAGGACTCAGTAAACTCTTTACATATCTTATCAACACATGATATTATTTCTTCATATGATGATAATACATGGGAGACTATTTCTCTTATAAATTCTAGCTTAAGACCATGAAAGATATGATCCTTCCTTCTCTTTGAATCATGTGTATTTCTGGAGTTCTCATTCCTTCTACTGGGCGCCATTTCTATACCATGGCATAAACTAGATCAGTTTATGAATCAAAACACATAATCCCATACTTATAAAACACTTAACATAAATTGAACTATTTATGGATATAATCCATAATCATAAAAATGTTTTCTTTGAGGAAGTATATACTCATAAACCCTTCATAATGATTTGTAAAGAAAATGAGAGTTATCCTAAGCATATCCCCCGGGAGTGTTGTAACCAAGAGTGCAGCAAGGCCCGTTGTCGTGCACCAGTTACCGTTCGAGTCTAGCTCAAAGCGGTGTTTTCGGGTTTTACCCCTAGGTACATCTGTGCCAGAGCCGCCTCTACCTGCTCGTATCCAGACAGGGATTTATTGCTCGGAAAACTCACAAAATCTCTACAATACCAAAATTCTAGGAAGTTCTTATATACTAATCCTCAAAGTTCATCTTAAGTCTACGTGCTCTAATCAGAGTTTATCTAAATCTAGCTTCCAAGGTTTGTACTAAACTTCCTCTGATACCAACTGTAACGCCCCGACCCCAGTTACCCAGAGTCGGTGCATTATTACATAACATTGGCATGATCACAAGAAAGATCAAATCTCGAAAGACCGATTGGTTTAGTAGCCTTGGAAACACTAGATATATTCATAAGTTTTACATTACATCATAAAATGAAAAACTACTACAACAACATAATGTTTCCACAATACACACTATTAACCCCTCATAAAATCCCTACAGGTCATTCATAACTTACTTCTTCACATCATGGGAAAAATAAAACATAGAAAAGGGGTGAGCTCAAATGCCCAGTAAGGATAACAATATAGCGGAAACTTTCATAAATAAGAATAAACATTTAAGGCAATGTATAACTAAAACAAAAGCCTTTTAAATATGAACTTTCAACATGGTATGGCATAAATAAAATGAAATAATGCCATTTACTTATTCACATGGATATTCTACTAATCGAATAATCACATGAAAAAAATCAATAACCACTTTCATAATGTTGGAATGCATAATGCCAGACTATCATAACCACATAGCCAAGGCCTCGTGCCAAGACTACAAATAAGATTTTGTCAAGGCCTTGTGCCAAGACACTAGTTTGTCTCATGAGACCTACCAATGCATCGAGGAGCTATAGTGGGCTCCACCCGTCACTTATTAAGTCCAATACATTCCTCATATGAATAGGTTTAAGCATAAAATAAACATTCGTATTAAAACTAGCATACGAAATGTCAATACTTTAACCACAAACCATGAATGGTATAAAAATAGAACATCCACAGTCAAATATAACTCATTTGATACAATATGGAAGATTGTATTGTATCACATTAACCTCAATCATGAATAATGAAGGATGTTGACATAGATGAAAATAATCATCAAAACTATTTGAGAGAAATATCCCCCTTTTCTTGAAAACATTTAAAAGTCACACTATTTGTCAAGAAGCCATTTAAAAATAGATTTTTGAATCAAAGTGTCCCATACCACTTTGAAACCTTTTAAAAGGATTTTTAATTTCTAAACTTTAATGTCCATATAAATAAATCCTTAAAACCATTTTTAAAACATGGAAATTAATGAGAAAGATTTAGATGAATAAGTCTTTAAAACATTTAAAAATGGTATTTTAGTTAGAGATTCTAACCAAAAGAGAGACGCTTGAATGAAAATAATTGAGGTAATCAAAACTTTGTAATATCATGAGAATAAAGGGAATTCATGATATACTATTTCAAAGTACATTATATACACCACATAAAAGTGATTTGGTGTATATCAACAAAGAAGTCTCAATGGAATGTAAGTTGAGTGAAATCTCTCATAAAGGCCATATCCTTAGGTTAAGGATAAATCAACAAAATAATTATGTGTGAAAAATATAAATACACTAAATATGATTGGATATTCAGTGTAAAACAATCAAAGTATATTCACACATATTCCTGTAAAAACAACACCAACGAATTGGATGTTTAACTCAACAAATGGTGAAAGAGTTAAAATTACTCTTATCAAATTCATATCAATGACTTGAGAATTTTCAATGGAGTGATTATGTGTATCAAAAGTATATCCACAGGAAGGGGAGTGGAAATTATGACATAATCAAATGAATAGTGATTCCACACATAATCTTGGGGTAATATAATCAATGAAATATGCGTAAAGCCAAATGAGTGGAAATTGAAATCTCAAATTCCCTTATTGATTAGGTAACTTAAGAAACAAACACCCATGAAAGAAAGATCATACCATGATGATGTAAATACCCATAAAATAAAGTATATTACACAATGAATACAATCATGGGTAGTACACGTACACCACATGCAATAATTAAGTGGTGATCAATGGAATTCTCACGGAATTAAAAGTGAGACAAGAAACCCCTTACCACGTTAATCAACTGAGTCGCATGTCCAAAAGTTAATAACCAACAAATGATTTACAGAATAACATGAATATAAAGTGAATCATGATAATATATATCAAATGGAAGTACACAATACACCACTTTCAATAATTTAGTAGCGAACAATGGAAATCTCACGGAATTGAAAGTGAGATAAGAGAATCCCTTACCTTGTACTTTTACTTGGTTGGGGTAGGTTAACCTCCTGTATAATGGTGAAATAGTTGTTATTAAATTATACAAGAATCATATATAATAATATGATATCATATATGATCTTTTAACATTGATTTGTTAATAATATCTTAGAATTATCGTCCTTTCGGGTGTTAAATTACTCATTTTATTTTATATGTTTTGTTACATAAGCCATGTTTTTTGTATATTATTCATATCTAGAATGATATCAAGTCCTTAAACATCATTTTTAAATCATAAAATGATAATTATACTTGAATGGATACGATGTAGAATGAATCTCATCGCGTTCGTGGAGACGGTAGTCCGTACGTACGCACGAGCAACGATATCATTCTTTTGATATTAAAATAATATATAAATGGATGGTATATCATATATACAGAATCATTAACATGTTATATTTATTATTTACATGAGTTACATATCATTATTATACCCATCCACATAATAATATATTGAATAACAATTACACCACGACGTGGAGACGGTAAGCCGTACGTACGCACGTATGGTGACATGTTATTCAAAGGGTGGATAGAATACTGAATATGATTGTACCATATTTATAATAACATCACAGTATATGTGAGATACTGGAGTTATTATTTTAGAATGGTAAGAACAAAGGAAGAAGAAGTGGAAGAAGAAATGAACTTGGAGAAGGGTGGTGAAATCATTACCTCTTCTTCGGGTTCTTCCTTTTGATTTGATCAAAAGGGCTCCTTAGGTTGGCTTTCTGATCAAACTAAGGCCTCTAGGTTGTAGTGAGGGATGTTGGGAGAGTATTTGGACAGAGTTTGGCCGAACCAAAAGGCTTTTTAAGGTGTGAAGAAATGAGAAGGAGGAGTGCCCTTTTATAAGAGGGGTGAGGGGCACCTTTGGAAAAGCTAGAAATATTAATTTATAATAAATTCTTATTCGGTTTCTAATGGCTATAAAGTTTATTATTCAAATGTTAAGGTAGTGATAGGTCGAAAACCACTCAACCAATAGAATTTAGACAGGTTTGGGTACTTATATTAACCTTTTCTTTAAGTATTAACTCTAAGTTAATTAGTTTCACTTTTACAATGTCTCTTTGTATTTTTATATAATATGGTTAATAAAATTACTATATACATCCAAGAGACCCCCAAGTGGTACATTAATGATGAACCTATCATGATATAAGTCTCTTGGCCGAACCTTAGATTTTTAGGAATTTAATATCAATTAATAATATAATATTTGTTTTAAGAACTCTTTTATGTCAATTTTGACACTATTCAATAGTTGATTTTTTTGAAACTCATAACAGATTGATTACTTCGAAAAAAGTCAATTAAATCAATCCTAATATATAATAGTATCCTATAAAATTAGTTTAATTCATTAAAAGTTTCATATTATATTTATTTGGGTATTTATAATATCAATTATTTTAATTTTTCACTATTATAGTAATTACTTCATCATCATTGTGTCATAAATAAAATAATTTATTTAATGTCTAAAAATTATAAATAAAATATCATTATGTAGGAAATCTTTTTAGATTTCTAATGAATATTTATAATCTAAAATCCAACTTATATAACCCTATGTAACAATTTTTTTGCTAAAAGATATATGCTTGTGTCATTTTTGTATTCATTTTGACTTAATTAAAATAAAGTGTCATTATCACTTACAAGTGGATCCATGGGGTCCCAAAATAGACCCAAAGATTACCATGGTCGACCATGTATCAACCAATAGGGTTAAGACACGTTTTAGGGTAATTTAGTATTATTATAATATTATTTTTTAACCCTTATTTACCGGATTTACCCTTAACCATGGTAAATAAAATATTTACCGCAGTAATTATTCAAAATGTCTAAAAATAAAAGTTACCTATTTACACAATTTGAACATCCTGATTCCAAATATGGAATCCATTTTCCTAAATTCAAAACATATAAGTGGCAGAAATTAATTTAAAATTAATTCCCGCTGTCAAAACAAAAAACGTGTTTTTAAGAGATAATAACTATCAAAAGATTGACACTCGTTTATGTTCGGTTTAATTGTAAAATTATGTCCAATGACCAACATTATATTAAATGGTAAAAATATATTCTAAATATACTTTAAAACAACTAAAATTCACAATTTATCACTATTAATTATTTTGATTAAAAAAGTTGTTTTTAATTAAAATTTAGTAATTTTCACTATTCATCAAAATATGAAAGTTATCCGAAATGTACCAAAATTTCACCTTAGGATAAATTAGATATTCCGAATCCAAAGATGAAGTCTATTTTAAAATATAAAATATATATAATTTTAAAAAGTAGGTATTACTATTCATAACGGCTAGTTTGATTGGTTGTGGTGTGTGTTAAAACTCAAGGTTGCGTACAACACACGCTACTGTATTATTCAAAGAAAGTGTACCGTGGAAGCTTGGGATGTTTCATTTTAAATTTTTGATGTCCCCATTTAGTCAAAAAGTTTAAAATATTGTATTTAAAAAGGGTTCACTATTAAAAGTTGATAAAAGTGCAATACTGAAAATGAATTTGTTCTTGCATTATATCTAAGAAACTCATAATATGGATTCTAAAATTATAAGGATTATATAAAGTTTAAAATTTAGATAATACTATTCATAACCTCTTTTGAATGGATTTTTTTTTGTAAGTCATGGTGTGATTGAACTCAGTGTTGCGTGTAGTGCATGTTATTGAATTATTTTGAAGAAATAACACACTATGAAATCTTGGGGTGTTACATAGGGACCTAACGGAGTTACGAATTAGGAGTTATGGACGTTTGAAGTTGGGCTGGAAATATGGTTCGCGAAACCCATTCGCGAAGTCCCCTCCGTGATCGCGGAGCGCCGCCGCGAAGCAATGAGGCAAGAGGCCCCGCGAACCCGTTTGACATTTGCGATGCACCGCGAAGACCCCTCGCGAAGCACTAATGCGAAGCACTAATGCGAAGCACCGATGCGAAGCACCCGTGCAGCGCGGTCCCGCGAAGCCCCGCCGCGAAGCGCCCCGACCATCACGGCCCCGCGAAGCTCCAGAGGCGGTGATGCTCCGCGAACGCATTTGACGTTCGCGAGCCGCCGCGAAGCACCAGAGGCAGTGATGCTCCGCGAACGCATTTGACGTTCGCGAGCGCACCGCGAAGCTCCTGAGGCGGCGCGGAAGTTCTGCTTCACGGCGCCCCTTCCTATAAATACCCAGCTCACCCCCCCTTCTCAGGACGGAAAAAAAGAGGACGGCCACGGCCACTTCGCCCCTTGGGCGGCCGAGCGGAGCTCCGCATTGCGGCTCCGCGAAGCCATGCTCCGCGAGCAGCTTCCTTCGCGTTGCTGCTCCGCGAGCCGAGACTCCAGGAGTCCATGGTTCGCGAGCCTATGCTCCGCGATGCTGCTCCGCGAGACCAAGCTCCGCGAGAGCCCTTTGCTCCGCGAGCCCTTGCTCCGCGATGCTGCTCCGCGAGACCAAGCTTCGCGATGCTGCTCCGCGAGACCAAGCTCCGCGAGACGCCTTTGCTCCGCGAGAGACCATTGCTCCGCGAGGCCATGCTTCGCGAAGACCCATCCTTCGCGAGGATCCTACCTTCGCGCCCACCGGTCTATACTGCGGGGGCTGCGCCCCCGCACCCCTGCTCGGGCTCAGTGCCGGGCTGCGGTCCCGGCCCTCCGGGCCGGTCCCTTCGCTAACGTCACAGACCCCCATGAAAAATGGAGAGTCGCACCGCGAACTTTTTGGGCCGGGATGCCGGGATTTTCCATTGCGCCCTTATGCGCTCCCACCTTCCACCTATGGAATACCATGATTAGAGATACTCCTCCACACACCATGAAATACCTTGAGTTGACATATCCTCTTGGTTTCATTCCATGTCGTGAGTCGAGATTCTCATCATCAATTCCCCGAGTACCTCGAGTCGAACCATCCCTCAGGAAACTCCTCCAAACCCGATCACTTGGCTCCTATGCCAGGTTAAACCAGAAAGGGCTGCTTTGCGTAAGTCCCAACACCAACCATTTCTAGGCACCTTCTGCCCAATAGTCCTATCTACATGACTATAAACTGTAGTACTCCCTATCTAACAAATGATAGGATGCCTCTCACTTCTAACGAGAGATGCCTCATTCTCTTATCATGAGATGCCAATAGTCTTATCTACATGACTATAAACTGTAGTACTCCCTATCTAACAAATGATAGGATGCCTCTCACTTCTAACGAGAGATGCCTCATTCTCTTATCATGAGATGCCAATAGTCCTATCTACATGACTATAAACTGTAGTACTCCCTATCTAACAAATGATAGGATGCCTCTCACTTCTAACGAGAGATGCCTCATTCTCTTATCATGAGATGCCAATAGTCCTACCTACATGACTCTAAACTGTAGTATTCTCCCTATCTAACAAATGATGGGATGCCCAATTCACCAGTGAGTTGGGATGCCCTCATGGCCAGACACGAGGAAGACATTACGGGCAGCTTCCTAGCGTAAGCCCCATTCACCAGTGCCACTCCGTAGCGGCACCCGGGCAGCTTCCTAGCGTAAGCCCCATTCACCTTTTTCGTTCCTTAGCGGCACCCGGGCAGCTTCCTAGCGTAAGCCCCATTCACCAGTGCCACTCCATAGCGGCACCCGGGCAGCTTCCTAGCGTAAGCCCCATTCACCAGTGCCACTCCTTAGCGGCACCCGGGCAGCTTCCTAGCGTAAGCCCCATTCACCAGTGCCACTCCTTAGCGGCACCCGGGCAGCTTCCTAGCGTAAGCCCCATTCACCAGTGCCACTCCATAGCGGCACCCGGGCAGCTTCCTAGCGTAAGCCCCATTCACCAGTGCCACTCCTTAGCGGCACCCGGGAAGCTTCCTAGAGTAAGCCCCATTCACCAGTGCCACTCCTTAGCGGCACCCGGGCAGCTTCCTAGCGTAAGCCCCATTCACCAGTGCCACTCCATAGCGGCACCCGGGCAGCTTCCTAGCGTAAGCCCCATTCACCAGTGCCACTCCTTAGCGGCACCCGGGCAGCTTCCTAGCGTAAGACCCATTCACCAGTGCCACTCCTTAGCGGCACCCGGGCAGCTTCCTAGCGTAAGCCCCATTCACCAGTGCCACTCCTTAGTGGCACCCGGGCAGCTTCTTGCGTAAGCCCCATTCACCAGTGACACTGCTTAGTGGAACCCGGGCAGCTTCTTGCGTAAGCCCCATTCACTGTTGTGATCCTATTCAGCGGTAAGCTGTTGACATCCTCATCCAGCGGTAAGCCGTTGTGACCCAATCCAGCGGTAAGCCGTTGTGATCCTATTCAGCGGTAAGCCGTTGACATCCTCATCCAGCGGTAAGCCGTTGTGACTCAATCCAGCGGTAAGCCGTTGTGATCCTATTCAGCGGTAAGCCGTTGACATCCTCATCCAGCGGTAAGCCGTTGTGACCCAATCCAGCGGTAATCCGTTGTGATCCTATTCAGCGGTAAGTCGTTGACATCCTCATCCAGCGGTAAGCCGTTGTGACCCAATCCAGCAGTAAGCCGTTGTGATCCTATCCAGTGGTAATCCGTTGTGACCAAATCCAGCGGTAAGCCGTTGTGACCCCATTTAGCGGTAAGCCGTTCTAGGCCTCCATCCTGGAGTAAGTCCCAACACCATGGGCCGCTCAACGCGTAAGCCCCTCTTCGCTTCTCACGGACGCACCCTTCGCGACGTGATCGTCAGGTCCTTGCGACCTCTTGTTTCTCACACCGAGCATGACTCACATGAGCTTAGAGTGAGCACCGACCCTGACAAACCCATCTGAACTACGAGGTCTTTGATCCGTGTCAAGGCATGGTACGTAGGAAGCCTCCACGAGGTTCAAGCCCACCCGTCGCTCTTTCACGTCGGGTCCAATTCCGGTACAGTGGTAAGCCATTGCGACCCAACCATCCGAACTACGGGGACTTTGATCCATGTCAAGGCATGGTACGTAGGAAGCCTCCATGAGGTTCAAGCCCACCAACAGTGGACCAAGGTCTACTTTCACGTCGGTTCACCGACGAAACCCCATCCGAACTACGAGGACTTTGATCCCTGTCAAGGCATGGTACATAGGAAGCCTCCATGAGGTTCAAGCCATATTGCTCGGTCGTTCATTCACGTCGAGTTTCGCCCACGTCCAGCACGACGTTAAACTGTATGCCCCCGTCCAGCAAAGACGTTAAACTGCACAACTTGAACTACGAGGACTTTGATCCGTGTCAAGGCATGGTACGTAGGAAGCCTCCACGAGGTTCAAGCCCACCAATAGTGGACCAAGGTCTACTTTCATGTAGGTTCGCCGACGAATCACCCACCCACCAACAGTGGACTCATGAGTCTACTTTCACGTTGGGTCACACCCGCGTCCAGCATGACGTTAAACTGCACACTCCCGTCCCGCACGACGTTAAACTGCACTCCGGTCCAGTGGTAAGCCATTGCGACCCAAGCTCTTTTGAACTACGAGGTCTTTGATCCATGTCAAGGCATGGTACGTAGGAAGCCTCCATGAGGTTCAAGCCCACCAATAGTGGACCAAGGTCTACTTTCACGTCGGTTCACCGGCGAAACCCCTTTTGAACTACGTGGTCTTTGATCCATGTCAAGGCATGGTACGTAGGAATCCTCCTAGAGGTTCAAGCCCAACTCCCATCGGACCAAGGTCCGCTTTCACGTCGGTACGCCGACGACATTCATCGGGCCAAGGTCCAGCTTCACGTCGGTTTACCGGCACCACCCGAACTACGCGGACTTTGATTCCCTGCCACGGGGATACGTAGGAAGCCTCCTCAAGGCTCAAGCCCAATTTTACCTTCACACCATGCGATGGTCCCATTTCATCCTCCTCCACTTCACTCATCCATCCATCACCCATCCTGATTCTCACCCGGGCCGCAACATCCCGGTGGAGTCATTCCATCCATCTCCTTGCTGCCCCTAGCGGCGCCTGGGACACTTTCCATGTGTATGTCCCATCATATATCCGGGTCGCTGTCCTCCGTGTACACCCCGATTCATCACCCTTTTCCCCTATAGGGAGTGCACCACCTCGGATTCGTCCTCATTGGGCGTTCTGATTCGTCTCTATGGGACCATAGCCGTCTCTATGCGATACACCAATCTGATCCGTCTCTATGGGACGTTCTGATCACCCTCATCCGTCTCCGCTGGACGTTAAACTCGCGGCATACCCTGTGTTGAACACGGGAAGCTGAGGAAAACCTCAGATACGTGTCTATGACATGTAATTCCCCGCGCTCGATGTGGGATGCCTCGGGCTTCCACGCCCTCGAGAAGACTTGTGATCAAGGATAACGAACAGACACGCCAGGTACCCCAGCATCCAGACACGTTACTGATGTCTCAACGTGACTACTCCCCTGACCGAAGGTTGTTGCCCTGACTGGACCCTTTGGAATGTCCCGATAGGAGCAGCGTAATTAACCAGCGCCCATGGAAACATGGCACTGGGAAGAGTTTCACGAACTACGTATTAAATCTATAAGGGAGACCCGGACTAGGTGACGAGTTCTGAGGAGGAATCCACAGGAGGAAGAACTGACATCCCATCATCCCGTTTCGATCAAGGAGTAGACGTCCCTGAATAAGGAACGAATGCCGCCCGCCTTTGGAAAGCGGGAATGCGGGGCAACAAAGCCGCGCGTCCCCCCCCTGACGGACGGATGCGCGCGCGCCCCGATGAAAGCGTCGGAAACAACCCCTAATAGATATTCATGAATTTTAATGATTTATCTACCCTCATCATCTCCAGAAATAAGTTCTCAAATAATCTATCCATAAAATCCTTATAGGATAGTCCATCATGTCTGCCTACCTATACCTGTACATGCCACCAATGCTTTGCCAGTCTATTGAGAATGTGCATCTCTAGTTTAACCATCTAGACTAGGGATGTCTCAATCTGTTTGAAGATGTTTCGGACTAACTCGATAATTTTCCCTACAACCTTTGGCCAACCCTCACCCTAAAATATCAGTGGTTGCTGTATTTGGAACTTGCAAGTTAGGTATGCCATCGATGGATCATTTCCTCAATCTACTTTGTTGATGCCCTGGAGAACCCGAACCAAACTCAATCTGAAATTATCATCTATAAAAGTACTAAAAGATACCAAATAATATGGTTTTACCACATGTACCTATGCATGTACCTATTCTTGTAGTTGTGGCTCATGATAAGCCTGACCCCCCGAAGCGTCATCCCGAACCTAAGGGGCCTCATACCGTTCATTCTCACATGGAACGACATAAACACCATCCCAATGATCCACTAAAAGATATCTAGGTGTCATCCATCTAAATGCCAATATCATGGTTAGACATCCATAACAGTATATATATAAATGTCGAAGATAGGGAAAGATGTAACAGGCATTTCATCTCACCACCCTCACACTCCCCTATTAGACCCTGCCTCATGAAATCCAACCTGATGGCCCCTCACCTACCCATATTAGGGTTAAGTATCATGTATATCCCAAACTCATTTCCCCTTTAATACCCCATTAGAGTTAGGAATCACATGTAACCTGAGGTAGATGAGTAAAATGCCACCAAAGATGTTATATTGGAAAATAATGTTTAGATTCTTTATTGAAACTCTTAACAGCTCACCCCTATCATCATCCTTGACTGCCCTTATCAAGTTCAATACCACACACACACACACACACACACACACACATATATATATATATATCACAACATATATAATCAAAAACATATTTAATTGGAACCACATGCTTGGGATGGCTGAGTAGAATTCCACCCAAGAGAGACTAAGCCGGAAAACACTGTTTAGTTTTCTTTTTTGACACTTTAAACAACCCAACCCCTCTTAGTGAAATCCAGGTTCCCTAATGACAATCAATCATAGGAACATACATATATCAAAACACTATATGTGCCTACCATAATGAAAAATCAAAACCCCCTTGTCATACCAGGATAAGGGTCAAAATCTATATAACAGATAATCATCACACCCAATTTAACCACACAAGGTAGAAATCAAATCAAATATAAAAGAGCAAAATAAGAACATCAATTTCGCAAACATTGAAACATGGTCTATCCCTTGGGGATGGGGTTTCAAGAATGAGAATACAATATATAAACCCAATTTTTACAACATTACTCTTCATTCTACCATATTACAAATAGTAATACCCAATAAAGAAAATAAAAAATTTTATACCATTAGTATCCAATATAATTCTACTATCTAATCCCATAGAATAAAAGTCCTCTAATACTATTTGTAGCATCCTAACCCAGTTTCCACTTTAAATAGTGCTCTGGTCCAATTGACCACTAAAAATTAGGCGCACCTCCCCATACACGAAGGGATTATAACTAGTAGTGAGGGTGTAAAGAGGTTATAGTGGAGAGACTATACCCTTAGATGGTGATAATAATAATGGTCTATATATAAATACATCATAAGAATAAGACCATAATACAAGTGAATCAATAATATCGATACAAAAAAATCATATACAAAGTAAAGAGTAATAAACATCCCAAAACATACCATTTGTAAATAAAAAAATATAGAATAACAGGTGATACAAAACAAAAAATTAGAAGGGTCTCCCATATACAACTATTAGTATGTATATATATAATAAGCATGATGAAATCAAAATAAACCCAAAAGTAAAATCCAACTAATAAAGAGGAACCTCCATGCTCCACTGCCATATATCCCTTGCTAAAGGTCTAACTTGACCACTAAGCTTCATCTCCTTAGCTTCATCCCTTATCTGATCATAGAGACATAAAGGCTACACACATCTAGAAGGGTCTGTGTAGGGTGTGTGAATAAATCTTAGTAGGTCTCCACCAATGTGTTTATATATTACATCCCTAATAATGAAGGTGTTTAAAAAATATAAATAAATAGGTATAACATGCATATATAATAAATAACCCAATTACCTTGTTCTTAGTATCCACAAGGAATTGATCACATACATTATCCATAACCGGTAATGTCTGAACATGTTCCCTCAATTATATATGTAGATATATTGGAAAGTATCCTTGACATAAATCCCACGAAATACCCTGATGAGTCTCATAAAAATAGAACCCTTAGATTCTACCTCGAATTCAGTTACCACCACTTCATACCCATTATCATGTAATTGACATCCAAACAACATTCCCAACCGAGTCCCTAGTCCCTCAGACCTTTGCTCATAAAATCCCCATCAACTTGAATCCCAAAGTCTTGAGGCATAACTATGTCTATCCTCTAATTAATACTCACCATCAACTCAACAATCAACACCCGAGGCATGACGGTATCCATCTTCCCAAGTCCTAACCCAATGGGCTCAAGTATCATGGTGATCCTCAACCCCCAACTGATGGTCTCATCACCATCAACTAGGGGTCCATCACCATCCACGTGGATTTTTATGATGAGAACCCCCAAACACAAATGATGGTCAACACCATCACCTAATCCACATAGTCTATAGGGACACCCGCCTATAATTAGTGGTCAACACCACCATGATCTGAGTACTATTTTTGTGAAAATGACTCCGATGACACATCAACCAACACATAGTGAGTGAAAATCACCCAAACATACCTAAGACACATCATCTCGGCACCTCATTCCCATGTGACCATGTTGCTCAACCCGATGGTCAAAACCATCACAAATCACATAGACCTTTAACTCATCCTAATGACTAAATGTACTAAAAATGATGACCATGTCATCCAACTTGTGATCAACATCTCATGTATATCATAGGCCAAGCCCAACCCGACGAATCACATTACCTTAGTTCAGGTGATCAAAATCACCTCAATCTTTAGGTCAAGCTCAGATTCTTCCCATAGAACTAATAAATTCAATATAAATGAATTAGTTTTAATTAAAAACATTCACCCAACATACCCATCCTAAGTTTTCTGAAGTCTCTCACCAGGATTAATGTGCATAATGGTCTAGGTAATACCCAATGACATCCCATTGCATCAATTAATTAATTTAATAATATTAATTTTAATTAATAGGGTCTCCCTCGGTCTACCCCCTTGGTGTATGTAGAACACCCCCCTAAAAAAAAATAAAAAAATCATGGAGAAATCTAAGAACCACCTACCTTGTACTCATAAGATTACGCTGATCCGATATCTATCTCTAATTCAAGAAAAAAAGAGGAATCCATGTTTTAGACGAATTCCCTAGAAATAAGGAAAAATAGATCACATGGATTTAGAACTCCATATAGAGAGAGAAAAGAGTAAAAGAGGTTAGTGTATCGAAGGACTTACTAAGAAGAATCCTTAGACACCAACGGATCAAATATTGGAGCACAAATAGAAGGATTGGTTCAAATCATAGTGGGAGAAGGATTTGGAGAATCCCCTTGCATACAATGAAAATGGGAGAAAGAAATGGGAAAGAAAACCTAAATAGAATGAGAGGTGGAATTATAATTTAACACTTTTAAATAAGGAACATGATTAGATCACATAGTCTAGATAATAATGATCCAACCATGTGTATTCACAATCCAAAAGGGATCACACTGTGCATGGATAGGCACATAGTTTACATAACTGTGCATAGTCCATGTAGATGCTGCTATCCAAGGCCCCCACCTCATACAGTTAGGCACATGGTTTTCCAAACCATGTGAATCCCCTATGCTAAAATATACATAGATTTCACATGGATGTTCAACCACTACTGAATGTTTTTCCAAACCATACTCAGTTCTTTGGAGGGCTTCATTGTTACTCCTAGTAGGCAACATGCTTTTCCCAAATTGTGCACCTATTTCTACATAGTTACAAAACTAAGTTTCTAAGTTATTTTGTACCTTAAACTCACAAAAAATCACAAGGCACTTTTTGAACCTTAAAAACCATCTAAGAACAAGGCCTTGGGTCAAAGAAACTCTCGGAATTGGGTTTCAATAATTAAGAAAATAATTATCCCTCTCACCAAACACAAACAGTTAAATTTTCCTAGATAATATACCTTTACAAAAACTTGGGATGTTACTGATATAGATCACAATTATGGGTGAGCTCGATATATATTATGATGATTGGTCAACTTAATATAACTCTCCAATTCATTGGTTAATGATTATGTACTCAAGAGAATTATATTGGAATTTGATCATATTGTTTATTCCACTTGTAAGGGTTCTTATCAGGGTTCTATGAAGATTATATTAAAAGATATCTACATTAAAATTCTATGATTTTGAATGAGTTTTAATGGAAATAATTTTATTTAAAAAGTTAATCTAATGATATTTTGTTTTAATGAAACAAATTTTATCTTTTATGGTATAAAGGTATGTTTCTGAGAAGAGTGCTTTTTCATAGGTTCTCTTTTTTTTTGTTAAGAAAACCTCATTAATATTATTTTACCTTTATGTTTTCTTATAAAGTGTTTTATGGAAAACTTTGGACAGTAAAACTGATTTCATGAGTAAGTAGACAATTATTTTATCTAAAATTCAATTATGGTAATGGAAAAAAATATTGTATGAACTAATGGTTTTAAAATGGATTAAAATTTTTCTTTCTTTATTTTTATGTACACCTTACTAATATTTTTATATGTATCCCATGATTTTAAATGTTTTTTCACAGGGTTTAAAGATGAGTAGGAACAATTAAGTAGTCAATTTAAAAATCATAGTTATTTTTCATGTATAAAAAACATGTTTTATTTTAAAAGTCTTGTATTGTGAAAAAAACTTATACTAAGATTAATTTTACAAGTTATAATGTATGGTTTTTTATGAAAGAGTTTTAAGATAATTGTTTAAAACTTTAAACCGAAAAATATCTTCAAGAATGATGAAAAAATAATTCTTGTTTTAAAATGAAATTATAGATTGAGTAAGGATAATGGACTTATAATTAAAGAAAATTATAATAGGTGTTCCATTATAGTTATAAAGGTATAATTTAATTCTATGTTAGTTTTGGTTTCAAACCATGAAGATGAAATTGATAACGGTCATGTTTTGGTGATTCTTAATGAACAAAAGGCGTTTTCTTAATTAAAGAGTTTAATAATAATCATAACATTCCAAAAAACAAATAAAAATTATAATTATTTAAAAATTTATATAATATTATACCATAAATTAATTCCCCATGGTTATCCATGATATAATTCATAGCATTTTTCATATAGGAGTTTAAACTTACCCAAACATGAATGTAGCATGATTAATGGATGATTATGTGGTGGTTTGGTTGTAATATAGTTACAAAAGAAGAATAATGACCATATTTAGTGTTTCTGAGGGTATTATATCATAATAATATGTAATTATAAAAATAATTAATGTATTTTAAATATTTCATAATACGAGTAAGAATATTTTATTCTTAGTACACTTGCTTTAAATTATTTAATTAATGATGACCATTTTTATCATATAATTAATAAGTTATAAAATATATCATAAAATAACTTTAATGATATCATAAAAATAATATTTATCCATTAAAATCATTATTAGTACCATCCATGAATGATAATAATGAAAAAAAATGAGAAAACATCATTCTATGGTGGTGGTAGGCCACGCGTAAGCATGAATGATGATTTCTTTTTCTATATAAAAAGAGAGTGTATAATATATTTTATCATTAAATAAATTATATTAACATATTTATATATTTAATTCCCAATTATTACCAACCTTTTAAGGCAGTAAAGGAAAACAAAATACATTGTGTCATGGAGGTAGCTATAAGAACCCAGTTCTTCCTTTCAGGTATGAGTTTTTTTTCCTTATCATTTTACCCTATTTTTGAGAAAAAAAGGAAAAAATGGGTAGTTCTAGAAATTTCTAGATCACACACCATGTACTCCAAAGTAAAAACTATGTGTATGTTAGGAGTGCACTGGCCGCATGTTGGATGAGTATATGACGTGTGGTGATTGTGTAAAAATAATATACTACACGACGTGTAATGTTACTTAACAAATTGTGTATTATCCTTTATGCGTTCCAGATGAGTTTGAGCCATGTGATGAACCATGTGATGAATCTAATCCATGTTATGACTGTAAAGACCCATAAAATTCAAGGGAATTTTTTTCTAAATTTCCTTTGGGATTTTACAAGAACACAGTTTCTAACGGCGCCTGATTCCGAGGCCCGGTGTGCCCGGAATTAATTTCCAAAGTTTAGCTCGGGTACGTTCAGTGAACGAACGAGCATGTTTTTCTATCTTTTGAACCGGTACACGGAATTGAAATCCGAGGACACTAATGAACTCGCAGCACCAGTATTTTCTTAAGAGGACTTTTACCGTAGGTGCGTTTTCTTGGGAGGAGAAGTTAAATTTTGGGGTTTAAGGAAGAAATAAATAAAATTTTGAACAATTTTATTTCTGTTAACCAAGGGAGTTAAATTCTACCGTGGGAAGTTGTTGGTGGGACCCACAACCACCCAACCTCCCATGTGTGGATATGTGGGAGGTGGGGCCCACACGAGACCCTAACCCCCCTTGATCTTCTCATAACCCCCTTGACCTCCCATAACTCACTTCCCTCTTAAATTTTGTAACTCCACTTTAACTTGTGTAACTCTCCCCTCTCTCCTCTTTAATTTTGCCAAAACACATCTTAAATTAATTGATTAAACCTATTCAATTAATTTAACTAAGTGTTTTAATTTTTTAAAAAAGTTTGAATGCATGGAAAAGTAATAAAATAAGGAGAGGCCTTATTTTATTTTATGAGTTTTGTTGTGTGAGAGAATTTGGGAGAGAGCTCTTCCTTCTTTTGAAGAACATCATCTCCAAACGAAGAACGACCTTCCGACTCGGCGAAGAACGCTCTACGTTTTCTCCAATCCTTTCTCTTCCTCTTCCGCGACAAGGAAGGAGACGCCAACCGTGGAGACCGACACCAACAATAGTGTTCTCCTTCTTCTTCCGACGTTGACGGAAGTGATACCTTTCTTCCGTGACACCTGACTACCCCGACGTTCGACTACCGCGACGTTCGACTTCCGCGACTCGATGACATGCGACGTCAATTTCGAGGTAGGTGAATTTATTTGGTGTTCACTTATCTTTTGAGAAAAGAATGACGAGCGTGGACCAACCATTTCCAGGTTGATCCATGTATCATTCGTTCATGCGGGTTGATGTTGAGGATTATTGTTTTTGCCCGTAAATTATTTCTTTGCCGTACGTCGACTTCTATTAGATGGCTGCTTGCTATCATTATAACGGGAGGATGTCGGACCGCACGAACAAGGCCGACCCACCCCCCCTTGTTGTTTAAATTTGTTGCGGTACAAGAAAGGCGGCACGGTGCCATTGCACCCTGCGAAAATTATGAGGAAGGGATAAGAAGCACGGCGCCGTCGCACCGTGCCGATGAAGTTGAACAAGCCATGAAGCCGTCGCGCCGCGCCGGAAAAACCACGAAGTGGCTGCAGTTTGATTATTTGATCATTGAGCGCAGATTGACGAGCGACGACAAATGAGGCCGCAAGGTAAATTTTAGGCCTCCGTAGTGAAGGTGGGTCCCAGGAGGGCTTTTGGCGAAGACGACATGAATTTTCGACCACCGGAACTCGTCCGGTGGTCCGCGGAGCAAACCGCCGGCGCGCCACGCCGGCACGACGGCGGAAGGCGGTGGCGTCCGGAGAGCCGCCACGGAGAACCGCCACGGCTTCAGCCACGGTGGCGGGCCGGCCTTCCTGCGACCGCGCGGGACCGACGAAGGTGGGACGCGGCCACCCGGCCGCATCCGTTGGTGAGAGGCAGCCCCCCACGCGGGGCCACGGACCATTCAAGGGGGGCGGCGCCCCCCTGGCGCACCGATCGGCCATTACGGCCGAGCCGCCTGGCGACTGGGCCGCGCCCGCACCGGCCGGGTCGGGCCGCGCCCAGGCCGGTCCACACCGTACGGGTCGGACCCAGACCCGGGTCGGGTCGACCCGGATCGGGCCGACCCGGGGGGGGGGGGGGGGGGGGGGGGTTGGGCCGGGGCCAGACCCCCCGTTTTCAGTCCTCTTCGATCTTTTGCCCATATCTTGGGCTAGGGACCTCCAATCGACGTACTGTCAGTTGCGATGCGACCCTTGGATCGAGACGGTCGATTAAATATATCGAACGCAAGGTTTCGGAATACTTTGGGTTCGGCTGGGTTGGTTCGTACACGAAACCAACCGGGCCCTCAGAGCGGAAACGCTTGTAACATGAGCTCTGGACGTCCGATTGACGTGCCGTTGACTTTGATGGATTCCTCTAAGTGAGACAGATCTTTTGGCTTACTCTGCTCGAGGTTTGGATGCATTCGGAGTGTAGTCGGGTTGGTTCTCTCACAAAACCAACCGGGCCCCTAGAACGAAAAGGCCAATAACTCATAGACCGGGCGTCCGATTGACGCGCTGTCTGTCTCGTTGAATTACTCTTGATGAGACAGAACTTTTGGCACACTTCGCTTGAGTTTTGGATGCAGTTGGATAGTGTCCGGGTTGGATTTCACCCGAAATCCAACCAGGCCCCTGGAACGGAAAAGCTGATATCTTTCAGACTGGATGTCCGTTTGACGAACCGTCAGCGGCGTTGGTGATCACGTGGAGAAACGGTCCCTATGAATTTACCCCATGAGAGTTCGGGGTAAAGTTGAGATACGGCCGGGTTGGTTCGCACACGAAACCAACCGGGCCCCGGGGACGAAAAGGCTAGTAAGTCACAGACTGGGCGTCCGATTGACGCGCCGTCTGTTGCGTTGAGACCCCTATGACGAGGCGGTCCTTTGAGATACTTCTTCGTGGGACTTGTGATACTTGGAGTATCGACCTGTAGCTTGTGGAGCAGACCCTCCTGGAGACGAGCGTACGGAGTGCGGAGACCGTGTAGCTGGCTGAGACCTGACAACTGCTTGACCGAATCGACTTGGAGTGAGTCGACTAACCCAGTGGACGGAGCACTACTTTTTGAGGTGCAGACCCATGGCGGATGGAGAACTACCTGTGTGATAGTGCAGACCTGCGGTACTCGTCCGGAGATTACCTCTGCAGGCTATTAGGGTGTGTGCACTATTGTGTTTGGGTGGAATACCCCGGCGGGAAGCACTACTGTTTTTGGGTGGGTGACCCACGGTACTCGACAGGAGGAGTACCTCAGCAGTCTTAGGTTAATGAGCAGTATCTCGGAGTTGTGACAGGACCACTGTACACTCCAGAGACGGAGCTCTTCAGTAGTTACGGTTTTGATAATGAAAATCCTGGTTTGAGCTGAGTCTATGACCTTTGTGTTTACCTCTTGATTGAGATGGGTCACTTGATAACTTAGGTATATGTATGGGAATATACCTGGGTAGTGGTTATCCATTGATTTCATAATCTTTGTGTTTCCTCATGATTGAGATGGGTTACTTGATAACTTAGCTATATGTATAGGCATATACCTAAGTAGAGGTTATCTGTTGAGATCTTATTTGTCGTTATCCTTGTTGGTTTTAGTGAGACCTTGAGGGTCTCGGGGTCCCTACTGAGTATCGTTATACTCACCCCTACATGAGTTATGCCTGCACCTCGTTGTGTTGGTTGCAGACGATGGGCAGTGCTGACGGAGGCCGAGTGTTCGACGATGAGTCAGTACCCGGAGGTGGACTACACGACAAGTTAGTATCTGGAGGTGGAATTCACGGCGAGATGACACTCAGAGGAGGTTGATGGGAGAGAGAATTGTGGAGGCTATCTGTACCTACCCTTCAGGTAGGATACAAAGGACGATCTAGGAGCTAAGACATCTGCACCTACCCTTTAGGTAGGATCCGAGGATGATGACCCAGGAGCTGCTTTCGTTCTTCCAGCTGTTGTCTTTTTCTGTTGTTTTTTTCTCAGTTGTAGTTGTACTTTCATTTGGGTTTGTATTCTGTCCCATTTACCTTTCAGCACTTTTTTTTGTACTTAGTGTTTTACTTCCGCTTGTACGCTGTGGTGTTTTGTTTACTTTTATAAAGGCAATGCCTTCCCTGTTTTTGGGATTTACACCTTTGGTGCTAGTCGCCATCCCCTAGCTTATGGAAGGTGGGATTGGGGTAGTCACGACATGAGCCCCGAGGACGGGTCATGACAAATTGGTATCAGAGGAGTCAGTTCTACCGCAGAACTTATAACTTTGATATTTTCTTTCTGTGAAGCAATAGTGTTAAGGGTACTGAGTGTGGTCTTCAATTCAGGGAGTCCAGTGTTGGTGCGGGCGGCCGACGTATCCATACACCAGGACCCTGACAACTGATTTCCGACTTTGTGCATGAAAACACTGATTGCGTGTGTGTTTCCATAAGTTTTTAAAATTCAGCTCAAACCAGGTCATCTCACCAGGTATAAACGTTTGTCCATGTCACGTTGTTTCTTTTAGGATGCCTTTTCACAAACGACCAGTTAGAGCCCAGAGGGATGTGCGTACTGACAGCCTGCTGAGCGACGAGGCTTCGGTACAGGGCCCTCTTGCAGTTGAGGCACCAGCAGAGGCACCAACGGTACTACCATACGTTGGGCCACCGATGCCACCAGCCCTAGCAGTAGGCGATGTACACCACTTGAGCGCGCTGCACGAGTTTCAGTGCCAAAGGCCACACAGGTTCCAGGGAGAGATGGACCCGCAGGCGGCTGAGGTTTGGCTGGAGGCAGTAGTGAGAGTCTTCAGGCTAGTGGGGACGCCTACAGAATTCATGGTGATCTTTGCTTCCATCCTTCTTCAAGAAGCAGCAGGCAGGTGGTGGAGCCACTTGTTTCAGTTTTGCGACAGGATGACCTTCACATGGGAAGACTTTGAGACCTTCTTCAGGGTGGAGTTTGTACCAGTATCTCTGCACCCTGAACGTGTTTAGAAGCTGCTGCCTTTAACGCAGGATTTTCGATCAGTTGACGAGTCATCTGTGGGAAGTAGACAGATGATGCAGAGGTCCAAGAGGACCAGAGTCAGCCATACGAGGAGCAGGAAGTGTTATGAATGCGGCGGGAAGGGTCACATGGCACGTGACTGTCCGACTTCTCGTACAGTTGATCCGCAGGCTTTGGAGGATCCACCGAGGCAGAAGCAGCGGCAGGTTCTTGAGCAACAGCCGAGCAGTGGACAAGGCAGTAGAGCTCGGGGAGCAGGTGGACAGGAGCAGAACTATTAGATACGTCCCTTATACTTCTAGTTCCATATTGCTGTTGTATTCGTGTCTTTGTACTATGAGCTGCAATAATAAAAAGACACTTCTCTTTGTGATGTTTTCTTTCCTGTCCTTTTGTTTGGTTGATACTGAGTGGTCCCGGTTAAAACTGTTGACTTGACCCTCACTTTTGAGATTTCTACTGGAGGAGACCCAGTGAACTCACACTGATGCTAACAGTGTGACTCGACCCTTGGAGGCGAGAGTGACAGTTGGATATCTTAGTAGTTATGTCGAGGCCTTACGACCTCATCCATGGCATGAATGCGTCATTCATGTTAGGATTGATTGTACTAGGAAATAGGCATGGTTCATCCAGGGGATGAGACCGGGTTTCTCTTTTTGTCTAAGGAGAAATTTTAGAAGCTCTTTCAGATCGTAGGCAAAGAAGGTGCAGGTCATCCAGGAGCGGATGAAGACTGCACAGTGCAGTAAGAAATAGGAAACTGGTGCCAGTCTTAGAGACTCGGGCATGTTAAATGTTTCAAGAAGTGGAAGCTTTAAGGAGAGATGAGTCTGCAAAGCAGCAGATGTGGAGGCAGAGCTAGGAGAGCAGCATGTGGTGGTGTACGTTTTGACATACTACAACCACCCACCTTAGTTGTCCCTGCCAGGCTCAGGGAGCTGGAGGGCGGAGGAAGAGTGCGGTTGCATGTGGTCACGGAGTGTGACCCAATGTCTCTAAAAACGATTCAAGGTACAGTCTGTGTCCACTACTATCTACCGTAGTAATAGACATTGATATGAATCATTCCTTCCTTCCATGAATCTTGTCCCAGACCTAGAGTTTCCGGTAAGCCGTAGACTTGACCCTCACGTCTGGAGATACCTTGGGAGAAGACTCGATAATCACACATACGCCAAAAGTGTGGTCAGACCCTCGAGGCGAGAGTTTCGGTTGGAATCTCTTGGTGGAAGCGTCGAGGCCTTACGACGTTGGTTTGAGTATGGACTGAGCAATCACAGTTCATACACAAATTGACGGTATTAGGAAAAAAGTTTTTGGTTTAACTACGACGTCAGAATGGGTTTTCCTTGGTCGGCGAAAAGGGAACCCCAGGCAGCACAGGATAAACTCATGCACAGGAGGGTGCGACCGATCACTCTTGAGTCGGTCAAACTTACCCTCGTGGCAGCAGTCGTTTTGAGTTCCAGTTCTAAAAAGGAATTGGAGACCTCTGGAGTTTGAGGATGACGATCACATCCTTATACGGGTCTCACCTCGACGATGTTTACAGAGATGTGGCCAAGGCGGTAAGTTATCTCCGAGGTTCAGCAGACCTTCTTAGGTCCTCAGCTGGGTAGGCGTGGTGGTTTACAACTTGACCCAATCCACCTCAGTTGCACCAGGTACACGACGACTTCCGTGTATCTCACCTGAGGAGATACGGGCATGATCCTTCGCGCACCATCGACCTCAGGGAGTTGGACATTGATGAAAGGGAGGCATACACAGAGATTCCAGTGGGGATCGAGGATTGACAGGGACTGATCCTATGAGGATGGTCTATTCCACGGGTGCGCTTTCACTGGCAGTACGGGAACCTCCAGGTGAGCACATGAGAGTGGGAGGCTCAGATGCGTGCTCAGTACCGCTTTTGTATCCCTAGTTTGTGTTTAAGCTTTACGAGGACGTAAATCCCTGATGTGGGAGTAATGTAAAGACCCGTAAAATTCAAGGTAATTTTTTTCTAAATTTTCTTTGGGATTTTACAAGAATGCAGTTTCTGACGACGCCTGATTCTGAGGCCCGGTGTGCCTGGAATTAATTTCTGAAGTTTAGCTCGGGTACGTTCAGTGAACGGACGAGCAGGTTTTTCTATCTTTTGAACCGGTACTCGGAATTGAAATCCGAGGACACCGATGAATTCACAACTCCGGTATTTGCTTAAGAGGACTTTTACCGTAGGTATGTTTTCTTGGGAGGAGAAGTTAAATTTTGGGGTTTAAGGAAGAAATAAATAAAATTGTGAACAATTTTATTTTTGTTAACCAAGGGAGTTAAATTCTACCATGGGAAGTTGTTGGTGGGACCCACAACCACCCAACTTACCATGTGTGGATATGTGGGAGGTGGGGCCCACACGAGACCCTAACCCCCTTGATCTTCCCATAACCACCTTGACCTCCCATAACTCACTTCCCTCTTAAATTTTGTAACTACACTTTAACTTGTGTAACTCTCCCCTCTCTCCACTTTAATTTTGCCAAAACACATCTTAAATTAATTGATTAAACCTCTTCAATTAATTTAACTAAGTGTTTGAATTTTTTCAAAAAATTTTGAATGCATGGAAAAATAATAAAATAAGGAGTGGACTTATTTTATTTTATGAGTTTTGTTGTGTGAGAGAATTTGGGAGAGAGCTATTCCTTTTTTTGAAGAACATCATCTCCAAATGAAGAACGACCTTTCGACTCAGTGAAGAACACCCTACGTTTTCTCCAATCCTTTCTCTTCCTCCTCCGCGACAAAGAAGGAGACGCCGACCGTGGAGACCGATGCCAATAACAACGTTCTCCTTCTTCTTCCGACGTTGACGGAGGCGATACCTTTCTTCCGTGACACCTGACTACCCCGACGTTCGACTACCACGACGTTCGACTTCCGCGACTCGACGAGGTGCAACGTCAATTTCCAGGTAGGGAAATTTATTTGGTGTTCACTTATCTTTTGAGAAAAGAACGACGAGCGTGGACCAACCATTTCCAGGTTGATCCACGAATCGTTCGTTCATGCGGGTTGATGTTGAGGATTACTGTTTTTGACAGTAAATTATATCTTTGCCGTACATCGACTTCTATTAGATGGCCGCTTGCTATCATTATAACGGGAGGAGGTCAGACGACACGAACACGGCCGACCCTCCTCCTCCCTTGTTGTTTGAATTTTTTGCGGTACGAGAAAGGCGGCACGGTGCCGTTTCACCATGCGGAAATTATGAGGAAGGGCTAAGAAGCGCGATGCCGTCGCACCGCGCCGATGAAGTTGAACAAGCTACGATGCCGTCACGCCGTGCCGGAAAAACCACGAAGAGGCCGCGGTTTGATTATTTGATCGTTGAGCGCAGATTGACGGGCGATGAAAAATGAGGCTGCAAGGTAATTTTGAGGCCTCCGTAGTGAAGGTCGGGTCCCGGGAGGGATTTTGGCGAAGGCGACGTGAATTTCCGACCACCGTAACTCGTCCGGTGGTCCGCGAAGCAAACCGCCGGCACGCCACGCCGGCACGGTGGCGCCGGCGGCGGAAGGCGGTGGCGCCCGGCGCGCCGCCGTGGAGAACCGCCGCGGCTTCAGCCGCGGAGGCGGGCCGGCCGTCCCGCGACCGCGCGACATCAGTGAAGGCGGGACGCGGCCACTCAGCCGCGTCCGTTGGCGAGAGGCGGCCCCCCATGCGGGGCCGCAGACCATTCAAGGGGGACAGCGCCCCCCTGGCGCACCGCTCGGCCGTTACGGCCGAGCCGCCTGGCGACCAGGCCGGGTCGCGCCCAGGCCGCGCCCAGGCCACGCCGGGTCGGACCCAGACCCAGGTTGGGTCGACCCGGTTCGGGCCGACCCATGGGGGGGGGGGGGGGGGGGGGGTTGGGCCGGGTCGGTCCGGGCCCAGACCCCCCGTTTTCGGTCCTCTTCGGTCTTTTGCCCATATTTTGGGCTATGGACCTACTATCGACACACCGTTAGTTGTGATGCGACCCTTGGATCAAGACGGTCGATTCGGTATATCGCCCTCAAGGTTTCGGAATACTTTGGGTTCAGCCGAGTTGGTTCGTACATGAAACCAACCGGACCCTCAGAGCGGAAACACTTATAACATGAGATCCAGACGTCCGATTGACGTGCCGTCGACTTTGATGGATTACTCTAAGTGAGAAGTATCTTTTGGCTTACTCCGTTCGAGGTTTGGATGCCATTAGAGTGTGGTCGGGTTGGTTCGCTGACAAAACCAACCGGGCCCCTGGAACGAAAAAGCCAATAACTCACAGACCGGGCGTCCGATTGACGCGCCGTCTGTCTCGTTGAATTCCTCTTGATGAGATGGAACTTTTGGCATACTTATCTTGAGTTTTGGATGAATTTGGATAGTGGTCGGGTTAGATTGCACCCAAAATCCAACCGGGCCCCTGGAACGGAAAAGCTGATATCTTTCAGACTGGACGTCCGTTTGACGAACCTGTCAGTGGCGTTGGTGATCACGTGGAGAAACGGTCCCTATGAGTTTACCCCATGAGAGTTCGGGGTAAAGTTGAGATACGGTCGGGTTGGTTCGCACACGAAACCAACCGGGCCCTGGGGACGAAAAGGCTAGTAGCTCACAGACCGGGCGTCCGATTGACGCACCGTCTGTTGCGTCAAGACCCCTATGACAAGGCGGTCCTTTGAGATACTTCTTCATGGGACTTTTGATAGTTGGAGTATCAAACTATAGCTCATGGAGCAGACCCTCCCGGAGACGAGCGTACGAAGTGCGGAGACCGTGTAGCCGGCTAAGACCTGACGACTGCTTGACCGACTCAACTTGGAGTGAGTCGACTAGCCCAGTGGACGGAGCACTACTTTGTGAGGTGAAGAACCATGGTGGACGGAGCACTACCTGTGTGAAAGTGCAGACCTGCGGTACTCCTCTGGAGAGTACCTCTGTAGGCTACTAGGGGGTGTGAACTACTGTGTTTGGGTGGAATACCCCGGTGGGAAGCACTACTGTGTTTGGGTGGCTGACCTGCGGTACTCGACATGTGGAGTAGCTCAGCAGCCTTAGGTTAGTGAGCAGTACCTCGGAGTCATGACATGACCACTGTACACTCCAGAGACGGAGCTCTTCAGCAGTTACAATTTCGATAATGAAAATCCTGGTTTGAGCTGAGTCTATGACCTTTGTGTTTACCTCTTGATTGAGATGGGTCACTTGATAACTTAGGTATATGTATGGGCATATACCTAGGTAGTGGTTATCCGTTGATTTAATAATCTTTGTGTTTCTTCATGATTGAGATGGGTTACTTGATAACTTAGGTATATGTATGGGCATATACCTAAGTAGAGGTTATCTGTTGAGATCTTATTTGTGGTTATCCTTGTTAGTTTTAGTGAGACCTTGAGGGTCTCGGGGTACCTAATGAGTATCTTTATACTCACCCCTTCACGGGCTATGCCCGCACCTCGTTGTGTTGGTTGTTGATGACAGGCAGTGCTGACGGAGGCTGAGTGTTCGACGACGAGTCAGTACCCGGAGGTAGACTACACGACGAGTCAGTATCCAGAGGTGGACTTCACGGTGAGACGACACTCGGAGGAGGTTAACGGGCAATAGCGTTGTGGAGGCTATCTGTACCTACCCTTCAGGTAAGATCCATAGTGGATGATCCAAGAGCTGCGCCATCTGTACCTACCCTTCAGGTAGGATCCGAGGAGGACGACCCAGGAACTACTTTCATTCTTCCAGCTGTTGTCTTTTTTTGTTGTACTTTGCTCAGTTGTAGTTGTACTTTCATTTGGGTTTGTATTCTGGCCCATTTACCTTTTAGTACTTCTTTTTGTACTTATTGTTTTACTTCCGCTTGTACTCTATGGTGTTTTGTTTACTTTTATAAAGGCAATGCCTTCCCAGTTTTTGGGATTTACGTCTTTGGTTCTAGTCTCCAGCCCCTAGCCTATGGAAGGCGGGCTTGGGGTAGTCACGACACGGGCCCCGAGGACGGTTCGTGACAATGACCTAGAAATCCATATAATTTGGAGTATATACAAGCTACTACATGGTGTTTAGTCCTTAATACATAACATGAATTTTTATTTTATTAGTTTATATGGGAGGGAATCACATCTCTTTTCTGAAACTATATTCTTCTTCGCTATTTTTGAACTGTGATGATCAAGGAGGCAGAGAACATTTATCTTCCTAGATTATTCATCCGAATTCCATTCTTCAATCCTTCAGTGGATGCGGGATAGTATGAGGAAGGTTAAACCCACACACCCTATTCCGTTATTGTTCCTTTTCCTCACACGCCGTAGTTTCCATCTGATTAGAATTTCTGTGATTTGATGGAAACATAGATCTATGAAGATTATCTTATAATTGGAGCTCGATACCAGATGTACCTACATCCTTGAGTCTAAGGTAGGTGGTGCATACTAAGTTTTGTCTTTTCGTGGTCATTTGAGAGTTGTGTCTTTCTAGCGCAACATCGGGTATTGAGTGAGACCCATGTTTCTTTATATTGAATTAACTGTATGCCTTATGGGCTGTCGTTAGGAATTACGTTAACTTTTTATACTTGTGAAAGGCTGGGTTAGAGGACATTTCCCATTTGGGTCATTTTGCATAGGGGTTCCAAAATGGATATAATTGAATTGTTTGGATTAAACAACTGAGTTTAAACTTTTTAAGCATGATTAAGTTTATTAAAGGCTTTCGAGACCTCAGTACTGGTATGGGAAAACACATGGATAGTGAAATTCAACTGTTTAAATTGTTTTTTTATTTAAAAGTAATTAATTTGATTATATATATGTGATTCTTGATACAACATATGCTGGAACCATTGGGGTTGTGTTAGGAATGACCCAGATATTCTTTAGTGATGTTAATAATAGGTTGGGCTTGGTCCATATTACTTGAGCGGTGTGTATGACAACCCTGATTTTATTACCAACTTAAACAAGATTTATTAAATAAACTATTCACTTGATACAACATGGAATATCGAGAGGTCTAGTGTCTTTGGGGATTAGAATCATTACATAACAACTTAAAACATGAAATACAACATCTTTATTGAAAACTTCCTTTACATGACCACTACATTCCCTCGTACTTAGCATTGCATGGGATAACCTGAGGACATGCATAAGAAAAGGGTGAGATATAAAGCCCAGTAAGGGAATAAACATGAAATACATGAGGAGTACAATACATGTTAGACAATAGGCATATAAAAGAGCACAAGATAAACATGAACATAAAGGCATGATAAAGCATGATAATCATAACACGGAAATGTGGCAACAACACTTAACATGGAATTAGCATGAGCCAAGGCTCATTGCACATGGAGCATGAGTAAATTCTCATTGCACATGAATCATGAGTAAAACCTCGTTGCACTTGAATTAGCATGAGACAACACTCATTGCACATGATTTATCATGATACTATACTTTACCCAATGCATTGGAGCGCTATAAGGGAGCATCATTCTTAAACATTTCATTTCATGCATAAGTGTGCCACATGGATCATAGAACATGGATTCATAAAACATAATCATTTATTCCACGATAAACGAATGTGGAATTAATACATGTAACTTTATAATCAATAATTAAATGTGCAAAAAGGTTAATACCCTTGATTGAGAAATGAGCATGGTATTCACTACACAATGACATTGGCTTAGAAAATCGGTGCGATTTCGACATCGTAACAGTGTGACATAAGAATTCATAAAAATGGTTTATGAGAGAGAAGAGGTTACTCATCATATTTACATGTAATGGATAGCAAGGATGTCATGTAGATACATGTACTAAAAATTTAAATGGAATTTAGATTCATTATACAAAAGTATTGCTTGAATATAAATGAGGAGAGAGAAGTTCCTTTCGGAATTTCGGTATAGTAACGAGGGTACATGGGAGGAATTTAATGAGAGAGAAAGGGGTCTCACATAATTCAAACATAAAGAGGGCAGTATGAGGGAGGTGAGAAACCATTCCCCAACATTCATAATTGAAATTAAATGGGCAAAACAAATTAAAGAAAATTGGACAAAAATGAGAAAGGAAGAAAAAACCCTTACTTGGAAGTGTGCTTGCAAAGGCTTGAGAGAGGCTTCTTGGGAGATTGGGGAACCTTGGTAGGATTCTAGAGAGAGTAGGTAAAAGTTTGGATGAACTCCAAAGGCTTTGAGCGAGGAGGAAGTGGGAGCATGGGTGGGTTTATATAAGAAAGGTGAGTGAATTCTTTATTATTTAGCTTTGGGACCCCTTACATTAAACTAATCCAAACCACAAACCATACCATGGTTTTTGCCCATGGTTTTTTTGAAAAAGGAAGAGGAAAAAAATATTTTATAAGGCCAAAGTCTGAACTTCTTAAAATAATGGGGTTGCTTATGTGGAGGTGAGTCACACTCCCATGGAAAATAATTTCAAAAGATAAGATGTTTAATAAGTCTTGAGGGGTCCATTAATGCTCTGAAAAGTAAGTAAAACAAACCCAAAATCACATTATTTTAATGGTAAAACATATATTGGATGAACATAAATCTTATAGTATTTTATTACATCACTGTTGGGTCATTATGATGTCATAAAACACATTATATATTTAAAAGGTATTTAGTTTTTACCCAAATATTTGACTGTCTCATAAAATTATGAAAAATTCACCGTTGGATAATTTCGACGTCCTGATTCCAGAAATATCATTTATTTTATTTAGATAATTTTCTAAATATGTTAATTTTCACTTTTAAATTAAAAACCGACATTTATAAAAAATTCACGGGTTTTGACAGAAATGGATTTCAAACCTTAATAAAAATTATAATTGCATTCATAAAATTATATGATCATTTATATATAATAAAATTAATTTAATAATAATAAAAATATTTTATTAAAATATTAATTAATTAAAAAAACCCGTAATTTAATAAAATATATTTCTTAATTAAATAATAACTAAAAACAGTACTTGTACTTTAAAAACCATTTACAATGTATAAATAATGACAAGAAATTATATTCACTATTATGTATAAAAATAATGTACATTAACATAGTACTAGATATTTGTTACATAACCTCTTAAAACAACCGCATAAGACCTAAGGGTAAGGTGTGTGATGGTGAAAGACTCTTGGGGTGGCTCGGATAACATCGCTCGAGTGGTAATCTCTATTAACTTACACTTTTCCTATAGACGGTCCCGTTCGAGCTTGATATGATAAAGCTCAGCTTGGGCTTGGTCAAGGGCGAAGCCCAAGGATGCCACCTCTTTTACGAGCTCCGACAAATGGGCTTCTTATGGATCAATTCTACTAGATGAGGCCATCACTTCTTTTGTCTGAGTAAATTGGATTTGTTAAAGCCATGTATTTATATTAATCATGTGATCACTGTTCAACGACAATATTAGCAACAATCAAAATTCTTAACATAAAACCAAAGTAGTTGAAAATTTATATAAACATTTTACATAATGAGACTTTTAATTAGATCAAGAGGGATTTCCATTAATGAAACTTTGGGCCATTACAATATTCCCCCCTTAAGAAATTTCGCCCTTGAAATTTCCTTTTACCACACTAAAACAGTTGTGGGTAACTCAGCTTCATCATTTCCTGTGATTCCCAATTCGCTTCTTCAAACTTGTGGTTTCACCACAACACCTTGATGAGGGGCATTGTTTTATTTCGTCGAATTTTTTCTCTACGATCTAAGATATTCACTGGTTGCTCCTCCTAAGAAAGATCATCCTCCAACTGTACCACCTCAGAAGAGAGTACATGTGAAGGGTCCGGTTTGTACTTCCTTAAGAGGGATACATGAAAGATATCATGTACTTTGGCCACGGTAGGTGGAAGTGCTAGTCGATAGGCCACAGCCCCGACACGATCAAGAATCTCGAAAGGGCCGATGTACCTTGGAGTTAACTCCCCTTTCTTTCCAAACCACATGAACTTCTTCCACAGAGATATGCATAGAAAAATCATGTCTCCAACTTTAAACTCAAGGTCTCGTCGATGATTATCTGCATAACTATTCTGTCGACTCTCGGCTTCCTTGATATGCTGCTGAATGGTTTTCACCTTCTCCAAAATTTCCTCGACTATTTCTGGTCCATGCAACTTACGTTCACCAACCTCATCCCAACATTCCGGTGTTCTACACCTTTTCCCATACAGGGCTTCATATGGTCCCGTTTGAATGCTCGAGTGGAAACTGTTATTATAAGAGAACTCAACCAGAGGAAGATATTGATCCCATCCTCCTTTAAAGTCCATTGAGCACGCTCTCAACATATCCTCAAGTGTTTTTATAGTCCGCTCAGATTAGCCATAAGTTTGAGGATGATAGCCCATACTAAAGTTCAGTTCAGTATTCATAGCTTTTTGAAGACTCTTCCAAAACAAAGAGATGAATCTTGGATCTCAGTTAGACAAAATAGATAGTGGCACTCCATACAGCCTTACCACTTCCCTGATATATATCTGTGCCAGTTGATCCAAAGATAAATCCTCCCAAATAGCAATGAAGTGTGCAGTCTTTATAAGACAATCCACAAGAACCTAGATTGCACTGTTGTCTTTGGATATACTCAGAAGTATGGTGACAAAGTCCATGGTTATGTTCTTCCATTTTCATTCTGGTATGTGCAATGGTTGCATCATCCCCTTAGACTTCTGCCTCTCTGCCTTCACTTGCTGGCACACCAGGCACTTTCATGTATATTCAGCGATCTCCATTTTTATATTATCCCACCAAAAGTGTTCTTGGAGATCTCGATACATCTTTGTGATCCCTGGGTGAATAGAGAAATTTGAACTATGTGCATCATCCCAAAGTTCTTTCTTCATCTCCGGACATGATGGAACACATATCCTTTTCCCCAATCACACAATTCTGTCTTCATTAACATTAAACTCCGAGGATTTCCCTTTTTTGATAACTTCCACTTTTTCCTGAATTCTCACATCATCCTTTTGAACATCCTTTATCCTTTCCAAAAGAGACGGTTGAGAAATAATCTTTGAAAGGATTGATGATGTTCCCTTCTTTATGATTACCATGTCTATCTTCATTAAGTCTAAGAAGATTTGATCATTCTTAATTCTCATCATTGATAGAATCAGTGAGACCTTTCTACTTAGAGCATCTGCCACCTTGTTTGCTTTCCCAGGGTGGTAATGTATTGAACAGTAATAATATTTGATGAGCTCTATCCATCTTCTCTAGTGAATATTAAGCTCTTCCTGTGTGAATATATATTTAAGACTCTTATGGTCAGTATATATCTCACATTTCTCCCCATAGAGATAATGCCGCCAGATTTTCAAGGAAAAGATCACCACCGCCAACTCTAGATCATGTGTTTTATAGTTTCGCTCATGGATTTTCAACTGCCTTGAGGAATAGGATATCACTTTATCATTCTGCATCAGCACACAACCTAATCTCTTCTTTGAAGCATCACTGAATACCACAAAAAGTTCCCCACTTGTGGGTAAAGTGAGCACGAGCGAACTGATAAGCCTCCTTTTCAACTCCTTGAAGCTTTCTTCGCATTCATCACTCCAAGAAAACTTTACTACCTTCTGAGTTATCCTGGTAAGAGGGTTGGACAATCGTGAGAAATTTCTCAAAAATCGTCGATAATATCCAGCTAACCCCAAGAAGCTACGGATATCTCTTACCTATGTTGGCCTTGACAATCCCTCAATTGAATCTATTTTGGAGGGATCCATAGATATCCAATTTTTTGTGATGATATGGACCAATAATGAGACCTCCTTCAACTAGAAAGCACACTTGATGTACTTTTCATATAGCTTCTCCTTGCACAAAGTCTCCAGTATAGTTCTTAAAAGCTCTTCATGGTCCTCCTTGGTTTTGGAGTATATTAGAATATCATCTATAAAGACTACCACAAATTTGTCTAGGTAATCTCTAAAGACTCTATTCATTAATTCCATGAAGATTACTAGAGAATTGGTGAGTCCAAAAGGCATTACTATGAATTCATAGTGCCCGTATCTTGTACGAAAAGCAATCTTGGGGAAATCTTCCTTCTTCACCCTTACTTGATTATATCCCGACCGCAAATCTACCTTGGAGAAGTATTGTGCTCCATGAAGCTGATCGAACAAGTCATCGATCCGTGGCAGAGGATACTTGTTCTTTATCGTGATTTTTTTATGTTCATGATAATCGATGCAAAGCCGCATTGACCCATCCTTCTTCTTGACAAAGAGGACTAATGCAAACCATGGTGAAGCACTTGGGCATATAAACCCTTTATCTAGATTCTCCTATAGTTGTTTCTTCAGCTCTTCAAGTTCCACAATAGCCATTCTTTATGGAGTCTTGGATATTAGTAGCGCCCCTGGTATAAGTTCAATTGAGAAATCAACATCTCTTCTAGGAGGAAGACCAGACAGTTCCTTGGGAAACACTTCAGTGAATTCCCTTACAATAGGAATTTCTTCAAGGATGGTTTCTTCCTTGGACTCAATCATCTGAGCCAGATATGCATGCTCATAGGGAAGTAATATCCATGCTTGAGATGATGGAGCTAAAGGAGATTCATCTTCCTCCTTACACTTGTAAAGAATTGGGGTTCAATTCTCCATATGGAGTGTGATTTCCTTCTCCCGACAATTTATGTTGGCTCTATATAAGGAAAGCCAATACATTCCAAGAATTGCATCAAATTCCACCAGGGAGAGTATGACGAGGTTCACCGGGAAATTCAATCCATAGATTATAATAGGGGAGGACTTATATTCATGGGATGCAATGATTTCCCCATTTGCCGTACTCACCAACATCTTCACTTCCATGGTTTGTAGTGGTGTTGGGATTGTTCTACTAAACTTTCGAGATATAAAAGAATGCGTAGAACCTGAATCAAAAAGTACATTTTCTATTCTTGAATGAATAACTAGCGTACCTATCACCACTTCATTGTCAGGGTTCACTTCGGCAGAAGTGATATAAAATGCTCTTCTTTGCTTCCTTGGAGGTTGTTGGTTGGATTTGAAAACCCTTGGTTTAGGGAAATGATTTGAAAAATGCCATGGTTCTTTGTAGTTGTAGCAATGAACAATGCGTTGAGGTTCGAATGGAGTGTTTCTCTCCTTTATCGTAGCCGTGGGTCTTTCTTGCCGACAGTTAACAGCTAGGTTCCCTTTTCTTCCACACCTAAAGCATTTCCTCGTCCCCTTGAAGCAATTTCCAGGGTGCTTCTTTCCGCACTTTTGGCAAGTGGGGTACTGGATCTTCTTAGCACTGTTGGATTTATCCATCGGAATGATAGCATTGAAGTCTAACTTATGCTTCTTGTCCCCATGATACCACTGTGATTCCCCGATCTCCATTTCGACCTTGAGGGCACATTAGAAAATTTCCTCATAGCTGTCGAAGTCACAAATCACTAATGCTTTCAGTTTTCTAGGCTTCAGCCGACCAAAGAAGCGGTCAACCTTGCATTCAGGGGTAACGAAAAAGCCGGAAGCGTATCGTGAAAGCCCTGTGAAGTTTTCCTCATATGCTCCAACAGATTATTTTTCTTTTTTCTTGAGGGAAAGGAAGTCCCTTTTCATCTTAATCCGGAGGGTGCATGGAAAATATTTATCGAAAAACATCTTCTGGAAATCCTTCCATTCCAATGCCTCGATCTCATTCTCAGGATTCGTATTTTTGATCAATGTCCACCATTGATCAACTTAACCCTCCATACGATAAGCCACCAGGAGAACCTTCTCTTAATCAGAACATTAAAGGATGGAGAATATCATTTCAATGGAGTTGATCCATTGTTTAGCGATCGTGGGATCAGATGATCCACTAAAATTAGGAGGCCTTTGTCTCATGAAGCTCTCGATAGTGGCTTGTTCCTTCTTAGGGGGGTTTGGATGTTCTTATTGACCCGTGTTTCTATTCAAATCTTGAGTAAGCTGAGAGAGAAGCATGACAAAGTTCACGATTCCTGCTCCCATTGGATTGGGCATCTCATTAGTAAAGTCATCACACTAATCTTCACAACAGTTGTTAGCTCGAGTCCTCCTATTACCAGCCATTGGCTGGAATAAAAGGAAAGTTAGGGGTAACACATAAAGGGTAAACCAAAGACAAAATTTTATGACTTAAAAATAAACTTTTATTTCCTTAACTCATGAGACTATAGGCTTCAACCTAGGTTTTTCATGATCTACTTTCTAACATATATTCTTAGGGGCATTTTTTTTAATTCCCTTAATAAGGGTTCATACTAAGATTTTGAATTTATCAAAACATATCCCCCAGGAGTGTCGTAAACAAGAGTGCAACAAGGCCCGTTGTCGTCCACCAGTTCCCGTTCAAGTCTAGCTCAAAGCGGTGTTTTTGGGTTTTACCCCTAGGATACATTTGTTCCAGAGCCACCCCTACCTGCTCGTATCCAGACATGGATGTATTTGTTTGATAAACCACTCACTCAGTACTTACCAAAACTTGGGTATGTTTTTAATATACTTAGTCTTGTCTCTAAGGATTTACTAGGTTTTTCTAATCCTAATCCCAAAAAATAACTAAACCTATCCTTTGATACCAACTATGACAACCCTGCTTTTATTACCAACTTAAACATGATTTATTACATAAACTATTCACTTGATACAACCTGGAAGATCGAGAGGTCTAGTGTCTTTGGGGATTAGGATCATTACATAACAACTTAAAACATGAAATACAACATCTTTATTGAAAAATTACTTTACATGACCTCTAAATTCCCTCATACTTAGCATTGCATGGGATAACTTGAGGACATACATAAGAAATGGGTGATCTATAAAGCCCAGTAAGAGAATAAACACGGAATAACTGAGGAGTACAATACATGTTATACAATAGGTATATCAATAGAGAACAAGAGAAATATGAACATAAAGGCATGATAAAGCATGATAATCATAACATGGAAATGTGGCGACAACACTTAACATTGAATTAGTATGAGCCAAGGCTCATTGCACATGGAGCATGAGTAAATTCTCATTGCACATGAAGCACGAGTAAAACCTCATTTCACTTGAATTATCATGAGTCAACAATTATTGCACATGACGTATCATGATACTATACTTTACCCAATGCATTGGAGCGCTATAAGGGCGCACCCTTCTTAAACATTTCATTTCATGCATAAGTGTGCCACATGGATCATAAAACATGGATTCATAAAGCATAATAATTTATTCCATGATAGAGGATTGTGGAATTAATACATGAAACTTTATAATCAATAAGTAAATGTGCATAAAGGTGAATACCCTTGATGGAGAAATGAGCATGATATTCACTACACAATGACATTGGCTTAGGAAATCGGTGCGTTTTCGGCAGCGTAACAGCATGACATACGAATTGATAAAAACGGTTGATGAGAGAGAAATGAGTTCCTTATCATATTTACATGTAATGTACAGTAATTAGTTCATATAGATACATGTACCAACAATTGTAATGGAATTTAGATTCATGATACAATAGCATTTCTTGAATGTAAATGAGGAGAGAGAAGTTCCTTTCGTAATTTCGGCATAGTAATGGGTGTACGTGGGAGGAATTTAATGAGAGAGAAAGGGGTATCACATAATTAAAACATAAAGAGGTAAGTATGAGGGAGGTGTGAAACCATACCCCAATATTCATAATTGAAATTAAATGGGCAAAACAACTTAAAGAAAATTGGACAAAAATGAGAAAGGCAGAAAAAACCCTTACTTGGAAGTCTGCTTCCAAAGGCTTGAGAGAGGCTTGAGAGAGGCTTCTTGGGAGCTTGGGGCAACTTGGGATGATTCTAGAGAGAGTAGGTCAAAGGTTTTACGAACTACAAAGGCTTTGAGTGAGGATGAAGTGGGATCTTGGGTGGATTTATATAGGAAATGTGATTGAATTCTTTATTATTTAGGTTTGGGACCCCTTACATTAAACAAATCCAAACCACAAACCATCCCATGGTTTTTGCCCATGGTTTTTGGAAAAGGGAAGAGGAAAAAAATATTTTATAAGGTCAAAGTCCTAACTTCTTAAAATAATGGGGTTGCTTATGTGGAGGTGAGTCACACTCCCATGAAAAATAATTTAAAAAGATAAGATGTTTAATAAGTCTTGAGGGGTCCATTAATGCTTTGAAAAGTAAGTAAAACAAACCAAAAATCACATTATTTTAATGGTAAAACATATATTGTCCAAACATAAAGCTTATAGTATTTTATTACATCACTATTGGGTCATTATGATGTCATAAAACACATTATATATTTAAAAGGTATTTAATTTTTACCCAAACATTTGACTGTCTCAGATAATTATGAAAAATTCACCGTTGGATAATTTCGATGTCCTGATTTCAGAAATATCATTTATTTTATTTAAATAATTTTCTAAATATGTTAATTTTCACTTTTAAAATAAAAAATGACATTTATCGAAAATTCACTGGTTTTGACAGAAATGGCTTTCAAAACGTAATAAAAATTATAATTGCATTCATAAAATTATATGATCATTTATATATAATAAAATTAATTTAATAATAATAATATTTTATTAAAATATTATTTAATTCAAAAATCCCTTAATTTAATAAAATATATTTCTTAATTAAATAATAACTAAAAACACTACTTGTACTTTAAAAACTATTTACAATGTATCAATAATGACAAGAAAGTATATTCACTATTATGTATAAAAATAATGTAATTAACATAGTACTAGAGATTTGTTACATAACCCCTTAAAACAGCAGCATAATACCTAAGGGTAAGGTGTGCGATGGTGACAGACTCTTGGGGTGGCTCAGATAACATCGCTCGAGTGGTAATCTCAATCAACTTACACTTTTCCCATAAAAGGTCCCGTTCAAGCTTGACATGATGAAGCTCAGCTTGGGATTGGTCAAGGGAAAATCCCAAGGATGCCACCTCTTTTCCGAGCTTCGAAAAATGGGTTTCGTATGGATCAATTCTACTGGATGAGTCCATCACTTCTTTTGTCTGAGTAAATTGGATTTGTTAAATCCCTATATTTATAAAAATCATGTGATCACTGTTCAACGACAATATTCGCAACGGTAAAAATTCTTAACATAAAACCAAAGAAGTTGACATTTTATATAAACATTTTACATAAAGAGACATTTAATTAGATCAAGAGGGATTTCCATTAATGAAACTTTGGGTCGTTACAATATTCCCCCCTTAAGAAATTTCTCCATCGAAATTTCATTTTCCCACACTAAAACACATGTGGGTAACTCAGCTTCATCATTTCCTCCGATTCCCAAGTCGCTTCTTCAAACTTGTGGTTTCACCACAACACCTTGACGAGGGGCATTGTCTTATTTCGTAGAACTTTTTCTCTATGATTAAAGATCTTCACTGGTTTCTCCTCATAAGAAAGATCATCCTCCAACTGTACCAACTCAGAAGAGAGTACATGTGAAGGGTCTAGTATGTACTTCTTTAAGAGGGATACATGAAAGACATCATGTACTTTGGCCATGGTAGGTGGAAGTTCTAGTCGATAGGCCACAACCCCAACACGATCAAGAATCTCGAAAGGGCCAATGTACCTTGGACTTAACTTCCCTTTCTTTCCTAACCTCATGACCTTCTTCCACAGAGATATGCGTAGAAAAACCATGTCTCTAACTTTAAACTCAAGGTCTCGTTGATGATTATCTGCATAACTCTTCTGTCGACTCTGGGCTTCCTTGATATGCTGCTGAATGGTTTTCACCTTCCCCACCATTTTATCGACCATTTATGGTCCAAGAATCTTACGTTCACCGACCTCATCCCAACATGCCGGTGTTTTGCACCTTTTCCCATACAGGGCTTCATATGGTGCCATTTGGATGCTCGAGTGGAAACTGTTATTATAAGAGAAATCAATGAGAGGAAGATGTTGATCCCATCCTCCTTTAAAGTCCATTGGGAACGCTTTCAAAATATCCTCAAGTGTTTGTATAGTCCGCTCGAATTGGCCATCAGTTTGAGGATGATAGGACGTACTGAAGTTCGGTTCAGTATTCAAAGCATTTTGAAGACTCTTCAAAAACATAGAGGTGAATCTTGGATCTCGGTCAGACACAATAGATAGTGGCACTCCATGCAGCGTTACCAATTCCCTGATATATATCTGTTCCAGTTGATCCAAAGAGAAATCCTCTCAAATAGAAATGAACTGTTTAGTCTTTGTAAGACGATCCACAACAACCCAGATTGCATTCCTTTGGATGTACTCGAAAGTCTAGTGAAAAAGTCCATGACGATGTTCTCCCATTTCAATTCTGGTATGGGAAATGGTTGCATCATCCCCTTAGACTTCTGCCTCTCTGCCTTCACTTTCTGGCACACCAGGCACTTTGATGTATATTTAGTGGTCTCCTTTTTCATATTATCCCACTAAAAGTTTTCTCGGAGATCTAGATACATCTTTGTGCTCCCTGGGTGAATAGAGAAATTTGAACTATGTGCATCATCCAAAAGTTCATTCTTCAGCTCCGGATGTGATGGAACACATAGGCTTTTCCCAAATCGCAAAATTCCTTCTTCATTTAAATTAAACTCCGAGGATTTCCATTTTTTGATAGCTTCCACTTTTTCCTAAATTCCCACACCATCCTTTTGAACATCCTTTAACCTTTCCAAAAGAGACAGTTGAGTAATAATTTGTGAAAAGATTGATGATGTTCCCTTCTTTATGATTCCCATGTCCATATTCATCAAGTATAAGAATATTGGATCCTTCTCAATTCTCATCATTGATAGAATCACTGGGTCCTTTCTACTTAGGGCATCTTCCACCTTGTTTGCTTTCCCAGGGTGGTAATGTATTGAGCAGTCATAATATTTGATGAGATCTATCCATCTTCTATAGCACATATTAAGCTCTTTCTGTGTGAATATATATTTAAGACTCTTGTGGTCAGTATATATCTCATATTTCTCCCTATAGAGATAATTCCGCCAGATTTTCAAGGCAAAGATCACCGTCGCCAACTCCAGATCATGCATTGGACAGTTTCTTTTAGGGATTTTCAACTGCCTTGAGGCATAGGATATCCCTTTATCATTCTCCATCAGCACACAGACTAAGCCCTTCTTTGAAGCATCATTGAATAACACAAAAGTTCCCCACTTATGGGTAAAGTGATCACGAGCACATTGATAAGCCTCTTTTTCAACTCTTTGAAGCTTTCTTTGCATTCATCACTCCAAGAGAACTTTACTCCCTTCCGAGTTATCATGGTAAGAGGGTTGGACAATCGTGAGAAATTTCTCACAAATTGTCGATAGTATCCCGCTAACCCCAAGAAGCTATGGATATCCGTTACCGATGTTGGCCTCGACTATCCCACAATTTCATCTGTTTTGGAGGGATCCACAGATATCCCATTGCTTGTGATGAAATGTCCCAATAATGAGACCTCCTTCAACTAGAACTCACACTTGCTGTACTTTGCATAGAGCTTCTCCTTGCGCAAAGTCTCCATTACAATTCTTAAATACTCCTCAAGCTCCTCCTTGTTTTTGGAGTATATTAGAATATCATCTATAAAGACTACCAAAAATTTGTCTAGGTAATCTATAAAGACTCTATTCATAAAGTTCATGAAGATTTTTGGAGAATTGGTGAGTCCGAAAGGCATTACTATGAATTCATGGTGCCCATATCTTGTACGAAAAGCAGTTTTGGGGACATCTTCCTTCTTCACCCTTACTTGATAATATCCCAATCGCAAATCTACCTAGGCGAAGTATTGTGCTCTATGCAGCTGATCAAACAAGTCATCGATCCGTGGAAGAGGATAATTTTTCTTTATCATTATTTTGGTAAGTTCACGATAATCGATGAAAAGCCGCATTGACCCATCCTTCTTCTTGACGAAGAGGACTGGTGCAACCCATGGTGAAGCACTTGGGCGTATAAACCCTTTATCCATATTTTCCTATAGTTGTTTCTTCAGCTCTTCAAGTTACACGATAGCCATTCTATATGGAGTCTTGGATATTGGTAGCACCCCTGGTATAAGTTCAATTGTGAATTCATCATCTCTTCTAGGAGGAAGACCAAGCAGTTCCTTGGGAAACACTTCAGCAAATTCCCTCACAATAGGCATTTCTTCAAGGATGGTTTCTTCCTTGGACTCAATCATCTGATCTAGATACGCGTTCTCATAGGGTAGTAATATCCATGCTTGAGATGATGGAGCTAAAGGAGATTCATCTTCCTCCTTACACTTGTAAAGAATTGGGTGTCGATTCTCCATATGGAGTGTGATTTCCCTCTCCCGACAATTTATGTTGGCTCTATATAAGTAAATCCAATCCATGACAATAATTTCATCAAATTCCACCAAGGGGAGTATGACAAGGTTCTCTGGGAAATTAAATCCACATATTATAACAGGGGAGGACTTATATTCATGGGATTCAATGATTTCCCCATTTTCCGTAGTCACCGACATCTTCACTTCAATGGTTTGTGGTGGTGATGGGATTGTTTTACTAAACTTTCGAGATATAAAAGAATGCGTAGAACCTGAATCGAAAATTACGTTTTCTATTCTTGAATGAATAACTAGCGTACTAGTCACCACTTCGTTTTCGGGGTTCACTTCGGCAGAAGTGATGGAAAAAGCTCTTCCTTGCTGTCTTGGATTTTGTTGGTTGCCTCCGAAAACCCTTGGTTTAGGGAACTGATTTGAAAAATGCCCCAGTTATTTGCTGTTGTATCAATGATAAATGTGTTGAGTTTTGAACGGAGCGTTCCTCTCCTCTGTCGCAGCCGTGGGTCTTTCTTTCCGATAGTTAACAACTAGGTGCCTTTCTCTTCCAAACCTAAAGCATTTCCTCGTCCCCTTGAGGCAATTTCCAGGGTGATTCTTTCCATACTTTTGGCGAGTGGGGTGCTGGATCTTCTTAGCACCATTGGATTTATCCATCGGACCACCAGCATTGAATTCCACCTTATGTTTCTTGTCCCCATGATACCCCTGTGATTACCTGATCTCCATTTCAACCTTGAGGGCACATCGAACAATTTCCTCATAGCTGTCGAAGTCACGGATCACTAATTCTTTCCACAGGATAGGCTTCAGCCCACCAAAGAAGTGGTCAACCTTTCATTCAGGGGTAACGACAAAGACGGAAGCGTATCATGAAAGCCTTGTGATGTTTTCCTGGTACGCTCCAACATATTATTCTTCTTTTTTCTTGAGGGAAAGGAAGTCCCATTCCATCTTAAGACGGAGGGTGCGCAAAAAATATTTATTGAAAAACATCTTCCGGAAATCCCTGCATTCCAACGCCTCGATCTCCTCCTCAGGATTAATATTCTTGATCAACGTCCATCATTGATCAGCTTCAACCTCCTTACGATAATCCTCAAGTAGAACCTTCTCTTGTTCAGAACATTGAAGGATGGAGAAGATCTTTTCAATAGAGTTGATCCATTGTTCAGTGATCGTGGGATCAGATGATCCACTAAAAGTAGGAGGCCTTTGTCTCATGAAGCTCTCGATAGCGACTTTTTCCTTCTTAGGGGGTTTTGGATGTTTATCTTGACCCATGTTTCTATTCAAATCTTGATTAATCCGAGAGAGAAGCATGACAAAGTTCACGATTACTTCTCCCATTGGATTGGGAAACTCATTAGTACAGTCATCACACTGATTTTCACACCGGTTGTTAGCCCGAGTCCTCCTATTATCAGCCATTGGCTGGAATAAAAGGAAAGTTTGGGGGTAACACATAAAGGGTAAACCAAAGACAAAAGTTTATGACTTAAAAACAAACTTTTATTTCCTTAACTCATAAGACTATGGGCTTCAACCTAGGCTTTTCATGATCTACTTTCTAACATATATTCTTTGGGGTATTTTTTTAATTCCCTTAATAAGGGTTCATACTAAGCTTGTGAATATATCAAAACATATCCCCCGGGAGTGTTGTAACCAAGAGTGAAGAAATCCCATTGTCGTGCATCATTTCCCGTTCGAGTCTAGCTCAAAGCGGTGTTTTCGGGTTTTACCCCTAGGATACATCTGTGCCAGAGCCGCCTCTACCTGCTCGTATCCAGACAGGAATGTATTTGTCTGATAAACCACTTAATCAGTACTTACCAAAACTTAGGGATGTTTTTATTATACTTAGTCTTGTCTCTAAGGCTTTACTAGGGTTTTATAATCATAATCCCAAAAATTACTAAACCTATCCTTTGATACCAACTATGAAAACCCTGCTTTTATTACCAACTTAAACATGATTTATTACATAAACTATTCACTTGATACAACATGGAAGATCGAGAGGTATAGTTTCTTTAGGGCTTAGGATTATTACATAACAACTTTAAACATGAAATACAACATCTTTATTGAAAACTTCCTTTACATGACCACTACATTCCCTCATACTTAGCATTGCATGGGATAACCTGAGGACATGCATAAGAAAAGGGTGATCTATAAAGCCCAGTAAGGGAATAAACACAGAATACATGAGGAGTAAAATACATGTTAGACAATAGAAATATCAATAGAGCATAAGAGAAACATTAACATAAAGTCCTGATAAAGCATGATAATCATAACATGGAAATGTGGCAACAACACTTAACATGGAATTAGCATGAGCCAAGGCTCATTGCACATGGAGCATGAGTAAATTCGAATTTCACATGAAGCACGAGTAAACCCTCGTTGTACTTGAATTATCATGAGTCAATACTCATTGCACATGACGTATCATTATACTGTACTTTACCCAATGCATTGGAGCGCTATAAGGGCACACCCTTCTTAAACATTTCATTTCATGCATAAGTGTGCCACATGGATCATAAAACATGGATTCATAAAACACAATTATTTATTCCACGATAAAGGATTGTGGAATTCATACATGAAACTTTATAATCAATAAGTAAATGTGCATAAAGGTGAAAACCCTTGATGTAGAAATGGGCATGGTATTTCACTACACAATGGCATTGGCTTAGGAAATCGGTGCAATTTCGGCATCGTAACGGCGTGACATAAGAATTCATAAAAATGGTTGATGAGAGAGAAAAGGGTTTCTCATCATATTTACATGTAATGGACAGTAATGAGGTAATATATATACATTTACCAACAATTTTAATGGAATTTAGATTCATGATACAAAAGTATTGCTTGAATGTAAATGAGGAGAGAGAAGTTCCTTTCGGAATTTCAGCATAGTAACAGGTGTACATGGGAGGAATTTAATGAGAGAGAAAGGGGTATAACATCATTAATACATAAAGAGGGTAGTATGGGGTAGGTTGAAAACCATACCCCAACATTCATAGTTGAAATTAAATGGGAATAATAACTTAAAGAAAATTGGACAAAAATGAGAAAGGAAGAAAAAACCCTTACGTGGAAGTGTGATTCCAAAGGCTTGAGAGAAGCTTGAGAGAGGCATCTTGGGAGCTTGGGGAACCTTTAGAGTATTATAAAAAGAGTACGGAAAAGTTTGGACGAACTAAAAATGCTTTGAGTGAGGAGGAAGTTGGATATTGGGTGGGTTTATATAGGAAAGGTGAGTGAATTCTTTATTATTTAGGTTTGGGACCCCTTACATTAAACTAATCCAAACCACAAACCATCCCATGGTTTTTGCCCATGGATTTTGGAAAAGGGAAGAGGAAAAAAATATTTTATAAGGCCAAAGTCCGAACTTATTAAAATAATGGGATTGATTATGTGGAGGTGAGTCACACTCCCATGGAAAATAATTTAAAAAGATAAGATGTTTAATAAGTCTTGAGGGGTCCATTAATGCTTTGAAAATTAAGTAAAACATACCCAAAATCACATTATTTTAATGTTAAAACATATATTGGCCGAACATAAAGCTTATAGTATCTTATTACATCACCTTTTGGTCATTATGATGTCATAAAACACAATATATATTTAAACGGTATTTAATTTTTACCCAAAAATTTGACTGTCTCAGAAAATTATGAAAAATTCACCGTTGGATAATTTCGACGTCCTGATTCCATAAATATCATTTATATTATTTAAATAATTTTATAAATATGTTAATTTTTAATTTTAAAATAAAAACCAACTTTTATAAAAAATTCACGGGTTTTGAAAGAAATGGCTTTCAAGCCTTAATAAAAATTATAATTGAATTCATAAAATTATAGGATCATTTATATATAATGAAATTAATTTAATAATAATAATAATATATTATTAAAATATTATTTAATTCAAAAATCCATTAATTAAATAAAATATATTTCTTAAATAAATAATAACTAAAAACACTACTTGTACTTTAAAAACTATTTACAATGTATCAATAATGAAAAGAAAGTATATTCACTGTTATGTATAGAAATAATTCACATGAACATATTACTAGTGATTTGTTACATAACCCCTTAAAAAAGTCGCATAAGACCTAAGGGTAAGGTGTGCGATGATGACAGACTCTTGGGGTGGCTCGGATAACATCGCTCGAGTGGTAATCTCTATCAACTTACACTTTTCCCATAGACGGTCCCGTTTGATCTTGACATGATGAAGCTCAGCTTGGGCTTGGTCAAGGGAGAATCCCAAGGATGCCAACTCTTTTCCGAGCTCCGAAAAATGGGTTTTTTATGGATCAATTCTACTGGATGAGGACATCACTTCTTTTGTCTCAGTAAATTGGATTTGTTAAAGCCCTATATTTATACTAATCATGTGATCAATGTTCAAGGGATATATTAGCGATGGTCAAAATTCTAAACATAAAACCAAAGAAGCTGACATTTTATATAGAAATTTTACATAATGAGATATTTAATTAGATCAAGATGGATTTCCATTAATGAAACTTCGGGTCGTTATAGTGTGACCATAGGATTTGGCATCATGAACATTGGTTTGAGGAAGTGTATCTATCAAGTTGGGATGACCCATGATACTTGGATGGTGGGGCCATCAGACTTGAGAGAAACAGTCGTAGGGACATGTGGTGTTAGACATGTTGTGGATTGGGTTCTTATTTGGTTATTACTGCTCACCCATGATTTGTTTCGTGTGCACATATGTTGACTCTGTGATGAGGTAGTTTTTACCACTCATGTGGGTAAAGGCCCCTGATAGTTTCAGTTTAGGTACTATTGGTTTGGGGGTTCTTTCCATAGGAATCCATGTTGAAGGTGATGACCCTTCTATTGGTAGTAATGAGGCTACCAGGTTATGTGATTGAGGGAGGATATCACTGTTTCCTCCAGTTGTTTATTTGAGAATAGACATCACTATTCCTCTGATTATTATTTGAGGACATGCATTGTTGTTCATCTAGTTGTTCTTCCATGGGAAGACGTGAACTTTTGAGCACAGGTTACTATTTTATGGGTGGGCCATCTAGATGTTAGTACTTGAGACACGAGGTGTCGGGAGGCACATGGTGCCAAGATATATGACCGAGATTCTAGTGTTGGATGAAGAAGGTGACACTCCATGGTGGCTGCAGAGCACCAATGGAGAGTGTGTTTACTTTGTGCATCATATCAATTAAGTTTCATATAGATTCATCCTTGATTAAACACCTATACTAGGTACGCACCATTGGGTGGTATCCTACCGAGATTTGTCTTAAACCCTACACGGGCCATTCAGAACGCATGTAGACTTTTTGGATTTACGTGAAAGAAAGAGACCAACTTCAGGAGACAGATCATATTAGCTATTTCATGGATATGGTATGGACCTTGAGGTCATGCATAGTTGGAGTTTACTTGTTTTTATTTCTTTATTGTATCAGCATGCCTACCTTTTTTAGTGTAGCTATTGTTGGTTTTCCATTGGTACCCTCTTTATAGCTTGACTTGTTATGGATGCATGAATTGTCTGTTCTAGTAGTTTTTACTAGTGGGTTTAGCATGATGTTCTATTTACTTTCCACTTAACATGTTTATATATTTCTTATGCTATTTATTGATATTGGATATACTTCTGATATGCGGGCCTGGTTCAAGTCTGTTGAGTCTTTATTACCACTTCATGTTTTATTATTATACTTAGACCAGTACCTTATTTTCCTTTAAGTGGGTATAACATCCACACTATACCTGTTTACACCCTCACTGCTAGTCGGAATCCTTTGGTGTTTGGGGAGGTGTGCCAAGGTAGTAACACTCGACCCATTTAGCACTGTTCGGGTGACTATTTAGGTCCGGGACTTTACAAAGTGGTATCAGAGGGTAGTTTGTTCTTGATAGGGATTTAGTAGAAACTTTTGACTAACTACTAATGATATCGAGACTGATTTTCTATTTATACTAGTTTTACTATTTGGGATATGGTAGACTAGAGATAGGTTGTTATTGGAACTGGGTTTCTAGATTGTGCTTGGGTGCCTGCAACCCCAGGTATGAGGGATGGACCAAGTTGTCTTGGGTGGGAATTGCTATTTTTATTTTTCTTAGATTACAGTTTATATGATTTACAACTTGGTGGATCACTTGGTTTGTGATGTTATTGGTTGTAATATGTGACACTTGACCTGGTGCGGTAAGGGAGAGTTGGACATTGGCCCAATATGGAAAGGCTTGGTCACTTGGTTTTGATAGGCACATTTTTGGGTATTTCAATTTCATAACTACACGTATTCATTGTGAAGTGATAATACCATGTGAATAATATCAACTACAATGCTATATATTCTTTTGAAATGTGAAAGGTGAAATTCCTAATAGATATACCTATTTGTTGAAATATATATGTCATGATTTAAATTATGTAAGATTTAATTTCACATGAGATTTGGCTAGGATCGTATATGATAAGGAATGAAATATTACTGAGGTGATGTCAATCACTAGGATTAGGCATCATGGACGTCTGTTTTGGGAGTATGACTATTAGGATTAGGTGACTTGATCGTTGGTTTGAGGAAACACGGGTTTTTTAGATGGGCATGGCCTCAGGTATTTTTGATACTTGGCTCTATTGAGGGCGGGTAAGGAGAATGTGGGGCTGAGATTCCATGGGTCTTGGTTGTGGTGAGGGAGATTAAGGGTAGTTTTTATTCACTACCTCTTTAATGATTTTATTATCTGCGTTATATATATATTGGTATATACGTGGGCTATCTGACCATTTATGGTATTCATCGGGTTCCTCCTAGATGGATTTATGGAACTTCAGGCGGGTGATGGTACAGTGCTGCAGGTGTAAGATCCTAGGTTATTAGAACAGGTCAAAATCCCGTCCCTGTTTGAATTTTTGACTTGTTTCTGAGAAAATTGGGAAAATCTGGGATGTTTTGAAAATTTCCAGACTACACGCTGTGTACATTAAAATCACACACTATGTATGGGTTAGGAAAGTACCGACCATGTGCTCACCGATTACATTCCATGTGATGATCGTGTAGGAATTTCCTATTACACGACGTGTAGTGTTGCTCAACACGCCATGTACCCTTGACCGTGTGGAGGCCATACATGGCGTGTTGGCTAGTTGGCTCGGTAGAATGTTTTTAGAAAGTACACGTCGTGTACTATTTGTACATGCCGTGTAGAGGGGATGTGTATGGGGATGATACATGGTGTGTAGTCCTAAGTACATGCAGTGTATTTTCCTTTTTTCACTAAAACGAGAAGTAGCCTCATTTTGAGGTGGAAACCCAAACCCTCAATGGGTTTGAGCAGGGAGAGCTGACCAATCTCATTTTTGACCACAATCATCTATCCAAACTCAGTTTAGATCACCTTTAGATGCGTTGGAACCCCCTTGGTAAGGCCTTGATTCCTCTTGATCTGTTCTTCTTGATTTCTGTTATAAGATGAGTTATAGGGGTTTGAGTGGTTTTGATTATTTTATATATCTACCATATTTTAGACTTAATTGGAGGATTTTATCAGAAGGTTATCATCATACTAGTATGAGGTATGTGGCACTTACCTTGTTTTGTGTTTTCATGGGTGTTTGGGTGGCGTGACCATTGGTGCGTTTTTGGGTATTTTTGAGTAGGACCCATTTTATCTACTATTACATATTGACTTAATTGTTAGATCCATGAGATGACTTTGGTCATGCCCTATTTCTTATACTAGTTGAGCAAGGCTGGACGAGAGGTCGACGCTAATTGGGACATTTTGGTCTGGGGTGCCAAAATGGTTATAATTCATCTTCTTTGTTTAAAACTGGTATGTTTAATCTGGTAAAGAAATATTACGTTGTTTAGAGGAATTAAATACCTTAGTACTGCTGTGTGATAACCATTGTGCTAGTGTAATTAAACTATTTAGATTATTTTTCTTGCTTATGTGACTTGTTTAAAAGTGTTATATATGTAATTTCTGAATTGCATATGTTGGAACCTTTGGGTTGTGTCAGGAATGGCCTGAATATTTCTTGAGTGTTGCTGATCACATGTTGGGCTTGGCTCGTGTTATATTGGGTGGTTCTGAACATAGGATTGGGCATCATGGACGCCGTCTTGAGGCAGTGTGACTGTTAGGTTGGGCATGGCCCGAGTTACTTGGATGGAAAGGCCATCAGACATGAGCAGCATGGTCGCAGGGGCATGAGGTGTCAATGAGGTTGTGTCTTGGGAACTTACTTTGGTGATTACCGCTCACCCAAAACTTAATATGGTGATTGCCACTAACCTGGAACATTGAGTAGTGTTCACATAGAGAGACTCCATGATGAGGTGGTGTTGACCACTCGTGTGGGTAGAGGCCCTCAGTAGTTGCGGTTTAGGTATAATTGGTTTGAGGGTGCTTGCCGTAGGAAGCCACATGGAAGGTTAGGAGCCTTCAGGGGATAATGTTGAGGCTATCAGGTTGGGGGAAAAGTCTCACCGTTATTTGAGGGAAGACATCATTGTTCTTCCGGTTACTCTACTTGAGGGAAGACATCACTATCCCTCTAGTCACTTTATTTGAGGGAAGACATCGTTATCCCTATGGTTATTTATTTGAGGATAGACATTTCTATTCCTCTGAGTTACCATTTCCTGGGTGTGCCTTCGGGACGTCGGTACTTGAGACACGCAGTGTCAGGGGGAACACATTTTTGGGTTACATGACAGAGATTTTGGCATTGGCTGAAGCAGGTGACACTCTATGGTGTCTTTTAAGAAACTATGGAGTCTGTGTTTGTTTACATAAATCGTACTGTTTAATGTTTTCCTTATTAATGCATTCCTACTTACACACTTATATTAGGTACGCACCATTGGGTGGTATCCTACTAAGATTCATCTCACACCCTACACGGGCCCTTCAGGATTCGTACAGACTTTAAGGATTTACAAGTAGGAAAGAGGCCAGCTTCAGGATCTAGGCTACATTAGCTATTACATGGAGATGGTATGGACCTTGAGGTCTTTTATATCTAGAGTTTAATTTGTTTTGATTTCTTTACTGTCTCAACATGCTTACTTTTTTTTAGCTATAGTTGGTTAGTCATTTACACCTTTACATATGGATATGTATGACCTACTTTGGATGTATGTTTGTTGTTCAGTAGTAGTTATAAGTGATTAGTATGCTGTTGTGTTACTTTCCACTGCTGTTTTTTATATTTATTGCTCCCTATGTTTATTGATATTGAATCTTCTTCCGCTCCACAGGTCTGGTTCGAGTCTGTTGAGTCGTTTATTCCGTTGCATCTTTATTTTTATACTCTGACCAGTACCATTATTATTTTCTGAGAGAGTATAGCCTCCCAACTATACCTATAAGACCCTCACTGCTAGTCTGCAACCTTTGGAATTCGGGGAGGTGCACCTAAGGTAGTAACACCCGACCCATTTAGCATTGTTCAGGTGGCTGTTCGGGTCTGGGTCATTACAAAGTGGTATCATAGGAGTTCTAGATAGGGATTTAGTAGCAGCGTTTTTCTGGATACTAATTAGATTGAGGCTTCTATTTTATTTCTGATGGTTTTACTATTTGGGATATGGTAGACTGAAGATAAGTTATTATTGAAACTGGGTTTCAAGCTTGTTCTTGGGGGCCTGCAGCCCCAGGTACGGGGGATGGACCAAGTTTCCATGGGTGGGAATTACTATTTGCTTTTTTCTTAGATTACAGTTTATATGATCTCCACCTCAGTGGCTCACTTGGTGTGTGATGTTATTGATTGTGATATGAAACCCTTAACCCGGTGCGGTAAGGGAGAATTGGACCTTGGCCTAGTATGAAAAGTCATGATTGTTTGGATTTTGATAGGCACATTTTTAGGGTATTTCAATTTCATAAATGCACGTATGATTTGTGAAGTGATAATTCCATGCGAATAATATCAATTTCTATGCCTTGTATGCTTTGAAATGTGAATAGGTGAAATTATTGATAGAATTGATCATTGATTACAATGTGTTATACCATGCTTTATATATTTGTGGAATTGCATGTGGCATGGGTATTTGGGTCTGACTCTTGAATGAGTAGGCATGTGCTATGGTTGAGGTGATTTTGATCATTAGGATTGGGTGACTCAGTCATTAGTTTGAGGAAACGTTGGTTATCGGGACTAGCATGACCCAAGGTACTTTTGATACTTGTATCTATTGAGGGCAGGTAAGGAGGCCGTGAGGTCAGGATGCCATGGGCATGGGTTGCGATAAGGGAGAGTAAGAGTAGTTGTTTTATTCTACCTCTTTACTCCTTTTCTTATATGCATTGAATATATATTGTTATATATATATATGGGCTGTTTGAACATTTATGGTATTCAGCAGGTTCCTTTTAGTTGACTTAGATGAAGCATCAGGCGGGATATGGTACAATTTCACAGGAGCGGGGTCCGGTTCAAGATCCGGTGCATGCAGAGCATGAGCTGCAGGTATAGGCTCGGGGACAGGAACAAGTCCAGGATCAAGTGCAGGCATGAAAAAAATTGGGTTTGGTAGCATTCAGACCATGGATCGATGAACATCTCCAAGCTAGCCTGGTATGTGTCTTGTATTGGATTCACAGAGGTGCATAGCGTACGGAACCATCTATGGATTATCTGACGTTGGAGTTCCAGTCGCGGCACCTACAGCTTTTTTAGGGTGAGGGTTGTCCATAGGCAGATGAGAACTGGATAGAGAGTATGCAGATGATCTTTGAGCAGATCGAGACGCCTCCAGGGTGGAGGGTTAAGCTGGCGACATACATGCTGCGAGGACTGAGAAAGCGTTGGTGGGATGTAGAGGTTCAGGCTCGCAGGCACAAGGAACTTGCATGGAAAGACTTCAAGGACAAGTTCTTTGAGCACTTTTACCCAGATACACTGAGGGTAGAGAGAGATTGAGAGTTCTTGTGCCTTCAGTAGAGAGACATGTCCATCATGGACTATGCATATAATTTCACTAAGTTGGCTCACTTTGCACCTGGTATGGTAATGGATGATGTGAAAAGGGTAAGATGCTTCGAGGATGGATTATGATACACCATTTGGATCTTGGTGAAAATCTTCAGGCTGGGTTCTTTTTCAGAGGTGGTGAATCAGGCACTCATAGCGGAGGGAAACCAGAGGGATATGCCCTAGGTTAGTTGGGCAACAACTTCAGGTGAGGGTTCAAACATCAGGAATAGAGGATGGGATGAGTTACAATAGGGCAGTTAGGCCAAGGAATCATCTAGACAACCTCATAGCAGTTCTTCAATGATTTTCTTTCAGTGTGGAAAACCAAGACATGTTTGGACTCAATGCGATAGGCCTCCAAAGTAGTGCCAAGAATGTGGATAGGTTTGGAATATTGAGAGGTTCTGTAGTTAGATTTCTCAGAAATCCGGTAGGCAGGGACCAGGATATACAGTGGCATATAGAGTTAGTTTAGGTTCGGTACCAGGAGAGGGTAGCTAAGTTTTAGCTGCATGCAGAGGATTTGATAGATACAACAGGACCCATCTTAGGGGTCAGTGGCTAGTGATTGGAGTAGCACAAAATGGAGGTCAGGCATCAGGAAGCTATACTTTAAGCCAGGTGCACTCCATGGAGCTTCCAGGGGTTGAGCAGGCTGGTGAGCTGATGAAGGTTAGAGGTACACCACGAGTATGACCATGAATTTCTTATTTTCTTTTGGCATACCCTGTTGAGGCATGTCCGTTTTGAGTGCACGAGGTGCACAAGATTTATGTGTATTGACTAGATGCTGGTCAGTGGGATTCACGCAATATTGGGTGCATGATATATATTTATATATATATGTATGAGATGCGTAGTGTCAGGGCATCGAGGATGTGGGTTACTTGAGGTTCCATGGCATCGGGGAATCAAAGATGTAGGTTACTTGAGATGTTGTGGCATCGAGGCCTCGAGGATGCAGGTTACATGAGGTGTTAGGAACCAGGTTCATTTTGAGAATCCATGGGATGCATGAACTCGTGGAGGCGGACAACAATTAAGTACAGAATAATTTGGGTGTTTGAAACGACACGAGAGTAACAATGAGGTTCAAGGGTGATGATGCGTCACGAGAGGACCATGAGTCCAGAAATAGGTTAGTGAACCCTTTATTTGTTGAGTTTTGTAGGGTTGAGACTGAGTTAAAAAATTCCTAAGGTGGGGAGACCCTTGAATAATTTATCCAGAACCTCTGAGATCAGGAGAGTCCATGTTACTTTGATTGGGGTGGTATGTTCGGTGCCATCTCCCTGTTTCATTAGATATCTTGGGGATGATCTATGTTAAGGTGGGGAGATTGTAAGAACCTAGGTTTTTATAATGGGTTGAAATCCCGACGCTGTTTGAATTTTTGACTTGTTTTTGAGAAAACTAGAAAAATTTGGGAATTTCAAGAAATTTCTAGACTACACGCCGTGTACATTAAAAGTACATGTTGTGTATGGGTTAGGAAATTACCATCTGTGTGCTCTCTGAGTACATGCCATGTGATGAAAAGTTTATTGAAATATAAATTCATATCGCATAAAATGAAATATTTATAAAAATACATTTCCAGGCATAAAATGATCATATTAGTCATTTTAGTTATACTAATTGAATCTCAGTCATATTACAAGTAGACTCTATTTTTATTATATAAATATTTCATAAAGAAGTTATTCGTATTAATTCTTTCTAATTCAATGGTTGGGATTTAATGATAAAACATAAATATTTATATTTTATCTAAATAAATTGTGGTTTTGTTTATGTTTAGTTATGCGTGTTGAGTAATAAATCAATCCCATTGACATAATTAAAGGTAATCATATATTAAAATCTCAAGGTGTTAAATTTTGAATTATCATAAAAAGTAGAACAACCACCATCACACTTATTAAAATAGATAAATTTAGATATATCACTGATCATGTGTCATAAACACCCATGATAAATGTACCACACACCATTTTTGATGTTTTAACAATAAGTTTATTACAAAAAAAAGTTTAGAATTCTTTGGTACCCATACAAATTGAGTCCTATTAGATTAATATATGATTTTTTAGAAACAAATATATATTTTAAACATGTGTTCATTGGTAATCGAGAAGACAATTATTTAGAAATAAAAGTCTTAGTGTGATGAAGAGAATATGTAAATCGTAAAGAAAATTAATTTTCATAATGTTTTTTCATTTGACAATTTAAACATATATATATTGTAGCAATTTTACTTGAACATTTAACAAATAATTTTTTATACATTTTGGGTAACATTTTATCATAACCAAGGCCATATTTATTCAAGTTCATCTTATATAAACTCATCATTTTTTCATAACTTTTTATCCCTTGAAAAAGCGAGGATGAATAGTCCTTTAACCTTTCAATTTCATTTATATGATTATCATTTTCTTCCAATAAATATTTTTTTAATTATTTTTATTTCTTCACATTTAGATTGATAACATTTAACTTTAATATTTTAAATTTTAACATTTTCTAGACCAGTACATAGTTAATCATTTGATCTCAAAGGAGTATTTTTCAATTTTTAATTTCCCGGAATAATCACCTTATGTTTATTCTTAAGATTTTAAAAAAAATCTCATAATATTGTTAAGTTTAATATTGATTCTATCAATATATTCAAAAAAATTATCTTTAGAAGAATAAACATTAGATTTATAAGTGGAAAAGAAATCATAATCACTTACCTATTTTTTTAACAACATTAAACAGAAGTTTGATTATTTTTTTCCTACAATAGATCATCACTTAAATAAAAAATAAAAAGTATAACTATTTACACATTCTATTTCTTTACTTCCATTTTTGTACTACTATATTTTTTTTACCATTATTAGGCCTTGGGAATTTAGGGTTGTCCACAAGATTTCATTTATTACATTTCTTTGTTTATTATATTTATGTATCCTTTCGTTCTTCTCCCTTGGTCATCCTATACAACTTTGTCTTTTTCACTACTTTGAAATTAAATATCATAAGAGTAATTGGTAATATTAATTTTTTATTTAAAAGAAATACCTTTATTTTTTGAAATATCTTCTTGAGAAATATTTTTCAATTCTAACATATATTACAATAAATATCCAATAATCTCATCCAATGTATATTCCTTGAAAGTTTTACTTTCATCAATATACTTGTTTTTATAATTCCATTATTTGGTAAATATATAAAAACTCTTTCAACAAAAATTTAATTATCTAGTATTTCTCCTAACAATATTATAACATTCAAAATTATTATAAGTTAATTAAAATTTTAATTCACTATTTATTCTTCATTTATTTTAAACTCTTAATACTCATATCTTAACATGCTCAATTTAGTTCTTATAATATTATCAAACGTAAATGAGTAACTTGACAAATTTACCATATTTCATGTGTTGTTATAAATGTAGATACATGGATGTATATATTCCTACTAATTTCACAATATAAAATATTCATTACTATGTAATTCAAAACATATCTAATGAAATCATTACCATTCAATGATTTTGGATGAAATTCAGGTGATTTTTACTATATCTTATTGACCCTAACTATTGGATTTGAAATTAATGAGGTACCATTAACCTTAGGTGATGTCCCCAAGACACCAAAGGGTGGAGATAATTTATAATGGATTACTTAAAAATTTGGGTGAATATTTTCCCTTAAAAAACACAACCCATAAAGACAAAAAAGAAATAACTAAACCAAATATATGATTAATGAGGTATAAAAATAAATCTCAAATGAAATACCAATAAAATAATAAAATTAGATTAGCAGTGGAAAAGTATTACAAGGAAAATCAGGAAATATTTTGGAAATAATGATGTAGAAACACTAATGTTGAATCACTCCAACTAGTCCATAAGAGAAACTCTAAGCTTTAACACCTTCTTAGGAAAGTATCATCATGATTCTCAACTAGAGAAATAAGATACCTTTCCTTTAACCATGTCATGATGAAAAACCTATACATATACACCAAAGTGAATATTTATAGGGTGATTTATCATGTCTATTAGGATTTCCTTAAGATACTTTCTAACTCATTCCACTAAGACATGAAAAAGTTAGCTTATATTTCAAAATATAGTTTATAATAAATATAGGAACATTAAAATAGTTTAAAAATTTAAAAATAAATAAATTAAAAGAATAACAATTTATTTATCAATACCAATTGGCATAACCAAACCATATCTACTCATTCAAACTCACATTAATTCTAGGTTATAGTCCAATAATCATGAGTGGTTACTCAATTTATCCACCAAGTAATCACTTGGAGACCATTTTTCTAATGCCTCTAATCTAGAACCACACCCATTTATAAGGGTTACAACTAATGTAAATATTAACAAATTCCACTGATGTATAAAAAGTTCTCACACCAAATAACTCCACATAAATAAATCACTACCTCTAAAAACTTTAATCAAATATCTTTATTTCATTAAAATAATATTAAAATTTAAGACTATAAACCAAATGGGTTTTCAAAAAACCATTAAAATTCAAAGATTTCCAAATGAAAACCAAAAGATTTATATTCAAACCAACCATACAATGTTTCCTTTAAAAATAAAAAAATTAAATAAAACAAATAATTTAAGTTCTATAATAATAGGATAAGAGAGAGAATCAACCTACCCCACAACAAGTGAGGAAAATGGTGAACGACACTAAAAAACCTCTGGATCCAAGCCATAAACCTCTTTCCTTCAGTATATCTAGTGAAGATATAAAAAAATCATATATCATATTTTATAAAAAAAATAGATCTAATGTTTTTTGTGAATGGAGATATGGAGATTTTGAGATATATTGAGAAAAAATATACTTACTATTGATTTAGAAGATCTAATTCAGTTATATCCATCAAAACTAGATTTTAGAACAAAGAGGATTGCCTAGAATGCCTAGAAGAGGGATGACATTTAAGATCCTAAGAGTAGAGGTGAAAAATAAGGGTTTAAGTGGTTAAAACAAAGTTATGAACTAATTTTTATATCATTAAATATACACAAAATAATTTGTCCACATGGTTTGAGAAAACATTCACTAACAATGCATATGATACTGTCTCAAACACCCTCCCTCTCATGGTTGGTTATCACACTGAAAAACCAAGTTCCAATCATGTTTTTTTATTTTTATCCACTTTACCAACCTCTCATAGCAACCCACATGGTTTGGAAAAATAATGAACTAGTCATGTACACCCTCCTATCCTACTATTCCTATTGCAAGGTTAGCTAAATAAATTTTCACTATTTCCCCAAACCATGATCAAATCATACACCCTTAAAAAACTTCCAAAACACACAAAAACATCAAGAAACTCCTAAAACTCAACCCATGAATTATATAATATCAAAATAAACAATAAAAGGAAAAATTAATTGAAATAGTGGGTGTTACATTCACCCCATAATTAGGCTTTCCATCCATTAAATGATATAGATTGGTGGTTATTTAGAAAGGTTTGGTCCAATGTTGTTGTATATTTTTTTCATAGACCCATGTTTCTTAGTGAATTTCACCATGTTTCCATAATGATCAAACCAACAGAATACATTTTTCAAATAAGAATTTATCTTTATTTTCCAAGATATAGTTCAATGCATAAACAAATATAGCATCTGGTTCAAGATCAACATGATCCCATTAAATCACATGGATCACATTATGTTGGTATTTTCTCAACCTATGAGTAGTTTATTACTCCTCTCCCTCTCATCCTAGGGTTATCCTGGATGTAAAGTTTTAGGGGGAGGAATACATTCATCATCTCTAGTTCCTTCCCCCACCCCTTCCTCTTTTCCATTTGTATCATCCTCTCTTTTACCATTTCTCTTAACTCTCCCTCAGTCTTAGGATCTCTCACTCTAATATTTATTTATTGATGGTGATCCATAGTAAGGGTTCAATGGTTTGGAAAAGGTTATAGTGTACTATGGTGCATATATATATCAGTTTTAGCCTCAATGATGAATGTTCAGAGTTTGTGATGGGATGATGGACTGGCAATGGCCGTGGACTGCTTATATGAATATGCTACTGGTTTTTATCCTTTAAGACAACAAATAATTTCATGGTGGTGGATTTTTTAATGGTGATAGTTCCATATGGATTTTTTGGTGGTTCCAACAAAGGATGTTTCTTGTTGAACCCCTTGACTGCTAAAACCCTTGCTCTGACCTCACGTTCCTTTGCGACTCTCCAATTAATGACTAGAGCAGTGGTAAAAAGGATGTTTTGAGAGATATGGTTTGGTGTTAAATGGTATTATGGGTGATACATGAGTTATACTGATCTTGTTATGATGGATATTGGTTTTCTGCCTCATTGACGATGCCAACGTTTAAAGCCTTCACCTGCTCAAATACATGCTCTGACCTAACGCTCCTCTACACCTCTCTCAGTCATATTTAGATAGGTGGTAACATAGAGGTTTTGGGAGGTGAGGTTCAATGAACTTTGGTGTTCTAGGAGTGACCTGAGTCATTTTATCTTATGGAGATGGATACTGATTTACTTCCTCTTCGATGATTTCAATGTTTTGAGTAGGAAACAACAACATCAATGGAGAAGTTACTTATTTTATAGATTTTTTTCAAAATTTCTTCCTTAGATACATTATTAAAGGTTTTTTGTGTTTATTTCTTTGATATATCAATATGTTTGATGATTTTTAGTGAATTTGTCCATTTTTATCTTTGATTTTGGTGATGTTAATTTCTGGTTGTGGTGGTGGCTATTAGTGTAGTTTACAATGGTGATGTGATGATGATAATGGAGATTTGATGAGGTGGGTGATGACATGGTTGATGATGTGTTCTTGATGATACATACCTTGATGTAGGAGGTGTATCATGTTTTAGTATCTCCTAGCATGAGGTGGTTTGGTGGTTCTGAGATTGAGTTATAATTTAAAAATTTGAACTATGGCCTTGGTTGATGACTCTTGAATTTTGAATTTGAATTCTCAGTGTTTCTGTACTTTAATTTTAAAATGTGTGGTTAAGACTAAACCTTAAAGTGGATTTTATAAATTCAATCTAATAATAAAGATCATCAATTCTTTCAAATATATGAAAAGGTCAAATATACTAAGGATAAAACATCCCTTTCATTTCAAATCGATGATTCCCCATCCTCGAAGTGACTTTCAAGAACACATGATCGTCCCCAACAAAGGATGAAGGGTGATGTCAACTATATAAAAAATATTTCTAATGTATTTGGGTTAAATACATTTATTTACTGATTATATTAATTTTCTTATTCATACACTGAACAATGATAGGTCCCAATAGTGATGTTTAACCAATCTTCACCTAAAAAATTGGCGAGTGAAAAGGATGGACATATAATGACTTGAATAAATCCATCTGTATCATATAATAATAACTATTATTATATGAAAACATGACTAAATGTAAATGATCCTACCATGAGACACTAAAATTGATAACACAATATTGGAGAATTTCTTCCAGTGTCTGAATCATTTGATCCAATTTTCTATCCATTTGAGGGTGACACATTGTGCTCATGGTCATTTGAGTAACCAAAGATTATTTTAAGTAATCTCCAAATTTTATAGGTGAAACAAGGATCTAAGTTAGAGATAATTGTAACTAGTATTCCATGTAATTTTACCACTTCCTAAATATAGAGCTTTAATAATTCATCTACCATATTATATTATTGAATCTAAATGAATTTGATAGATTTTGCGAGTCAGTCCACAATTAACCAGATCAAATTTTCCTTCTAAATAGTTCTTGGTAAACCCATGAAAAAGTCCATAGATATCTACTCCCATTTAAATATAGTAATAGGTAAATATTTTCAAATTCCATCTAATTATTGTTTGTTAGTATTGATTTACTAACAAGTTAGTAATTTCATAACATAATCAAGCACAATTCATTTCATACCTCGCCTCCAAGAATGGGACTTTAGAGCCTTGTATATCTTTTGGATTCCTGGGAGAACCGTCCATTTTGAATGGTGATAAGAAGAAATAATGTTTTCTTGAAAATACCAAAGAATTAAAATTTGATCATAAAAAGAAATATGAAGTTCCCATCTTATTACCTTGATGTCTTATATTATTAGTGGAACCTCATATCTTTCCTAGACAATAGTTAGGGTTTGGATCTTACAAATGATATCAGAGTAGAAGTTAAAAAGTATTACAAAGTGAATTAAGAAATATAGAAGAAATCCTGACACCGTAACACTAATGTGGCATCACATCAACCAATCCATAAGAGAAATTCTAAGCTCCACCAATATCCCAAGAAAGTAGAATCACGTTTTTCCGCTAGCAAAATAAGAGGCATTTCCTTTAACCATGTCATGAAGAAAAATATCTAAATACACACCAAATTTCATATGTAAGGGGTGAGTAATCATACATAGAAGTATTTCTCTATGATACTTTCCAACTCAAACTACTATGACAAAAACATATTAACACACAGTACACACTATAATTTATAATTAAGAGACGAACATCGAAAGAGTTTAACAATTTAAACTAAAATCATAAAAAATTATATACCAATACCACTTTTCATACCCAAACCACATCCATCCACTCACAAACACATGCATTCTAGGTGAAAATACCATACTCATGAGTATTTACTCAACTATCCACTAAGTTGTCACATGGTGACCATTTTCCTGGTACCTTCAATTTGGAATGAAACCCCATTTTAAGTGTCACATCCAGAGAAAAGATTGAAAAAATATACCCATGTATGCGAAGATATCACACCAAATAATTACACATAAATAAATCATTATATTTAAAAAAAATCCTTGAATACATTTCTTATATTAAAAAAACTAAAATTTAAAACCATAAACCAAAGTGGATTTATAAAAACTATACAAATTGCAAGATTTCCAAATTAAAAACAAAATTTTTACCTATAAATAAACTATACAATATTTTATTTTTAAATCCATTTTTTTAACGAAAACTAATACTTCAAGTTATAGAATAAGAGGAGAAGAGAGAGAATCCAAAAACCTCACAATGAGTGATAAAAATGGTGAACAACACTATTAAACCTCTAGATCAAGGATCTAAGCCTATTTCATTCAATATATCCCATCAATATATCATCAAAACACATCATAGATATATCATTAAAAAATTAGATCAAACATTTTATGTCACGACCCCCTCCCCACAAAGTGTCCCCCTACTGGGCCGACAATGTGAGAAGGGAGATAATGACCCCCCGAGTCCCTCCTCTAGTAGGCCCCGGGTTGGCGACTAGCACCAAGGGTATAGTAAACATAGAAAATGGGAGGTATTACCCTCTAAGAGAACACATGAGGAAGAGAGAGATAAGATAGACACCAATCAACTCCAAATCAGAATTTCAATATAAAGGAAACCCAAGTGAATATATGAAAAGCCATGCAAAAGTACTACAAATGTAAAGGAAAAACTGCAAGTACCCAAAAGAAAAAGTAAAAACAGCAGCAACCACAAGCCCAAACAGCTCCTGCAACTCCAAGCTAGTAGAAACCAGCTTGATCTCCAACCTACTCCAAGTGACCTGAAAAATAGTTTGTATACACATAGGGTGAGTATAACAGTATAATCAGTAGGATCCTCCCCGAATCCTCTCGTATAAAAGTAAAGAAAGAATGCTAAAGCCCAGTGAACAAAAAGTGAAACCAACTCATCACCTAAACAGGTATACTAAGTTCCCAACATCACCATGGCTACTCTCACCAAGTAACACATACAAGAATATATCATATAGTAAAGAATATGAAGGGTACCATGCTACTACTTCCCCACTGGTTTGCCGCTTTTCCCCAACAACATAAGTCTTGTGCATCTCTCTCCAAAGACTTTCCCACAGACACCTGGGCTAAGCTCCACAATCTGCACCATGGGCACCACAAAGGCTTGCCCGCAAAAACCTGGGCGAAGCACCACACCATCCTCACAACCAAAAGTAACCTGGTAGTTTCTGAAAGCCACCATAGCTCGCATAACGTGTATCATACATCAGGTATTATACCTCAAGCCATTACAGCCCATACACCAAGTAAGGATCCTCAAGCCATCATAGCTTATACACGTTACACCTATAGTAGTCCATAAGATACTATATCCATAATATATGTGTGTGAACACAAGACATTACAGAACTCTACACACATATATGGGGAAAACTAATCAATGTGCCTATCAGCACAAGTAACTACCAAGAGAAGAGAGTGGGGTCAAAGGGGGTAGTCAGCCATTCATCCTCCCACTTGAATGTTGGGGAAAACACCCCCCAGGGCTCAGAATCCCTGGGGTGCCAGTTTCCCTTACTGACAGGGTGGAGTAGCATATAAAAACACAAAAAGTACAGAATATACTATAACTCACAACCACACTATGGGCATAACCTAGTCTTAGACACAACTGCTGCTAACGTCTCTCAGACTCCAGGATGCCACTTCTAAGACTAGGTATCCTATAAGCACACAAACATCTAAGGGCTTTATTATATTACTTCATTACCTTTTTATCAATTCCACTGTATGTTAATTAATTCTTCAAACATTAATTAACCATGAAAAATTCCACATTAAATTCCATTAACACCACATCCAAAAAAAATTCCACTGTCCTTTCAAAAGTTCTCATCCTCATCATTATGTTTCAACAAACTCCAACCCCATGGGTTAACATCATTTATTCAAACAATCATTATAGAATTACTTTCCCATATTCTAAGGCATTCTAGAAAAGCATCCTATGCTACTAAACACAAGGGGCTCAACACGGTGAGTAGATGTACTACCCGTCGAGTCTGTGCTTCCTATAGAAAGAGAATAAACCCATTCTCTCTGTAGAGGCTAAACACAGAAAGCATGTGGCATACCCCACGTGTCTTTGACCCTTTCGAAAAAAGGGTAAGCAAGACCAGCTGCCTTGAGCAGTGGGGAAAAGCAAAGAAGATAAACAACCAAAGAATACACAAGCATCCAACAACCACATCCATCCCATTCTATCATCCCTGGTGTCCTTCCCGATACCTACATGCACAAACCGATGCATCTCGCCACTCTAGGCATCATCCGCTGCCACAACCACAAGGCCTCCATGCCTCCACATATCACAAAAGCCATCCAGGCTCACATTATATCACAAACAGTAGGAAAACAAACATCACATCAATAGGGCTCTTGGCCCTTTAATAAACAAGAGGGTAACTCATAACCCTTCAAGGGATTATCAAACAATTAAATCTTTAAGCCATATTGAATTAACATATTTATAATCCATTGGTTCCAAAATAGGGAACCTAAACAGTAAGTTATCTCAAATGATTATACATGATTACTATGCCAATTTGATTAACATCAAATTACAACAGGAACCAGATTCATTCACATGCCTCTTTATCTTTATCCAAACAAATATCAATTAATCTCAGTTTACGTGATTTACCGATTTCCATCAAGAACAATAGCTAAGAAAAGCAGGCATAGATATCACACTATTTAGAAAAACAAGAGGCAATAACATACGATCAATACAATTCCTTTATCAGGTTCAATGTATTTATTATGTCAATTCCATTGTCATCCAGTGGGATTAAACATGTTAACAATACAGTTTCACGTAAAAGGAAAAGAATCAACAAATCCCCTACCTCAAACAGTTCCTCATGTTCTCTCTCCACACCACGAGTCATGATCCTCCTCTCGTGATAACTGCATCCACCTGAGGATGCCACGGTACAACAGCACCAACCAAACACCAAGAAAAACCCCATTAGAATAATGGAGGTTACATGCTATAATATGGAGAAGATAAACAGAAGGAGATGATCCTAAAGTAATGACGATAAAACATAATTTATATCGAAGATTGATCGATACAGCTTGGTTGCATCAAAATAGAGCGGAACCAATATGAGGATTAAAGTTTGATTATGCAACTCCTATAGGAAGGATTGAAAGGTTATAGTGTCTTATAGCCGAGAACAAAGAAGAAGAAAAAGGGAGGAAGATATCTCGTCCCTTTTAAAGATTTAATGGGGTGACAGTTTAAGATACGCTTAATTCCCCATTAAAATCAGATCACATTAAACCACGTGGTTTGACCAAGTAAAAACATCCCGAGCCATAGGAATAATTAATACAGGATTTATGTACTTTGAATCGTGCTTAAGAGTCCTTAAAATAATGCTTTAAATGTATTTTATGTCAAAGGAAACGTCAAAAGGGATAAAACTGTAGGAAGTTGGAAACACTGTTCACCTACCGTTACTGTACACCTACCGATCTGTGAAACCAATTTGTGAAACTGATCTGTATAAACGGTCTGTGAAACGGATCTGTGAAACCGATCTGTGAAACTGATCTGTGAAACCGATCTGCGAAACCGATCTGTGAAACCGATCTGTGAAACCGATATGTGAAACTGATCTCTGAAACCGATCTGTGAAACCGATCTGTGAAACCGATTTGTGAAACCAACTCTGAAACTGATCTGTGAAACCGATATGTGAAACCGATATGTGAAACCGATATGTGAAACTGATATGTGAAACCGATCTATGAAACCGATCTCTAAAACCGATTTGTGAAACACCATACAGCTACCGTTACTGTACATAAAACTAGAAAAACTGTTCACAAAACTGGAAATTTGGAAAAGTGTTAGAGATATGTCACCTTGACCTCCCGGAATACCTCTAACACCACATTTTCACAAAGTAATGGACCAGAGAGGTCTGGGCCATTACATCAGACACATCTCAAAACATTCTTGTCCTCAAGAATTCAAAACCAACCCAGAAGAAAAGAGGGGTCCAAACAACCACCCCGTAAGATACATCTCTGGGTTAAACCACCCTTAGTTGTTCGAAAGCTAAAACAAAACCACGACATCCGAGGGAAAGGGAACAAAAATTATATATCCAAAAAATTTAAGCATAACATCACATCAAAGGTACATAAAAGAAATTATCAAAGAAAACTCAGCATAACAACTTAAAACAACTCTGGGTACTGGACACGCATCTGTGACTCACATTCCCATGTAATCTCCTCCATGCCATCATGTCACCACAAGAAACGAACTAAGGGGAGATAATATACACACAACACCTTCTCTTTACGATCTTTCATCTCCACATGTTGCTCCTCAAAGGTTGCATCATCATCAACATCGATCTCTCCCCAATCGATGATGTGAGAGTCATCATGAAGATAAAGACGGAGCTGTGATACATGGAAAACATCATGTATCCGAATCATCTATGGGGGAAGTGCTACACGATATGCCACGACTCCAACACGAGATAACACCTCGAAAGGCCCAACAAACCGAAAAGAAATCTTACATCCATGACCAAACCTTCGATTCCCACGATGGGGAGTCACCTTCAGAAACACATGATCCCCAACATTAAACTCCAAGGGTATCCTCCTTTGATCAGTATATGATTTTTGACGATATTGCGCTGCCTTCATCCTCTCACAAATCACCTGGACCATCTCTGTTGTATTCTGCACTAGTTCCGGTCCGAGAATTGCTGACTCTCTGACCTCAGTCCAACACAACAGAGAACGACAAGGCTGACAATAGAAGGCTTCAAATGGCACCATGCCGATGGTGGAGTGAAAACTATTATTGTAAGTGAACTCCACCAAGGGTAAGTGCCTCATCCATGAACCTCCAAAATCAAGAACACAAGAGCGTAACATGTCTTCAAGAGTCTGGATGGTTCACTCTTCCTGACCATCTGTTTGAGGATGAAAAGCAGTGCTAAGGCATAGTTGAGAACCAAAAGCATGTTGGAGACCTCTCCACACCCTGGAGGTAAAATGGGGATCTCGATCAGAAATGATCATCCTAGTGACTCCATGAAGTCTCACCACCTTCTCTAGATACTGCCTCAACAAGAATTCCACTGAGCTCGACTCTTTGATCGCTATGAAGTGGACCGATTTTTTTAAGAAATCCACTACCACCCAAATAGCATCATGTCCTCCCGGAGCTCGAGGTAAACCAGTAACAAAGTCCATTGAGATATCCTCCCACTTCCACTGAGGAATCTCTAATGGCTGGAGTAGACCACCAGGGATATGGTGTTCGGCCTTCACCTGCTGGAAGACTAAACATCGAGACACAAAATCCACAATCGCACGCTTCAAACCAGGCCACCAAAACTGACTTCTCAAGGATCGGTACATCTTTGTCACACCAGGATGTACTGCTAAATTCGAACTGTGGAACTCTATGAGGATCATCTCATGAATCTCCAAGGTAATGAAAATAATTCCATGATACAACACTCGGTGTTGTTCATCCTCCATCCAACCATCATGGGCCTCACCACAAACAACTCAGTCTCTCCAGACCTCCACCTCTAGATCCCCCAACTGGGACTCTTCCACCTTCTTCATCAGGTATGACTGTAACTTCATCTGAAAAAGACAACCTCTACCCTAACTTCTCCCATATCAAGATTCAATGCCGATAGTTCTTCCATTACTCTCCAAGAATCACCACATTCTCGCACAGCATCACTTCGTGACTTTCAAATCAGCACATCAGCTACAACATTCCATTTTATAGTTGTATACGATATTTCTAAGTCGTATTACTGAAATAACTCCATCCACAAATGCTGTTTCAAGTTCATTTTTCACTGGGAGAAAACATACCTCAAACTCTTATGATCAGTGAAAACCAAAAAGTGCTCACCAATGAGGTAATGTCTCCACAACTTCAGAGAAAACACCACGGATGCCAACTCAAGATCATGAGTGGAATAATTACGTTCCGGGGGATGTAACTACCGAGACCCATAAGAAACAACTATCCTCTACTGCATGAGGACACATCCTAACCCCAGATGCGAAGTGTCGCAGAAAACATCAAACTGAACTCCCTCAACTGGAAGACAAAGAACTAGATCAATTAATATATTCTCCTTTAGATACTCAAAAGTTTTCTGACACTGATCAGTCCATATGAATGCTTGACCTTTCCTGGTCAAAGATGTCAGAGGAGTCGCAACTCGGGAGAAATTTGCTACGAACCTCCTGTAGTAGCCTGCGAGACTAAGGAAACTTTGCACCTCTGAAACTGTCTTGGGGGATGCCCAAGACACAACTTCTTCTATCTTAGATGGATCCACAACTACTCCCTATCGGGACACACCATTCCCCAAGAAACAGACTTCTCGAGCCCAAAACTCACACTTCGACAACTTCCCAAACATATGATGTTGGCAAAGAACTCCCAAAATGGCTTGTATATGCTCTGAATTCTCCTCTTCAGATGTGGAGTACACAAGGATGTCATCGATGAAAACCACCAAAAACATGTCCAGGAACTCACGGAACACAACATTCATCAATCCCATGAACATAGCTGGAGCATTTGTCACACCGAATGGCATTACGACGAACTCATAATTCCAATGACGACAACAGAAAGCAGTATTTGGGATATCCTCATCCTTTACACACATTTGATGATATCCTGACCACAAGTCAATCTTCGAGAACCAACTTGCACCCTTCAGTTGATCGAATAATTCATCAATCCGCGAAAGAGGATAGTGATTCTTTATTGTCACTTTGTTCAAGAGACGATAATAGAAACCCAACTGCAAACTACCGTCAGCCTTCTCCACGAAAGACCGGGTGCACCCCATGGTGACACACTTGGCCGAACAAAACCGCACTGTAATAGACCATCAAGCTGTATATGTAGCTCTCGTAACTCAAAAGGGGCCATTCTATATGGAGACATGGAGATATGAGACACTCCTATCCTTCTATTCTTATAATATGGTTACCTGAAGAATTCCATAAAATTTCCCCTAATCTATATCAAACCATCCACCCTTAGAAAAACATCCAAAACACAAAAAACATCTAGAAACTCATAGAACTCAACCCAATCATTATATAACATTAAAATAAACAATAAAATGAAAACATACTTGAAATCGAAGGTGTTACTTTTATGGCTTCATAATGACTATTGATGAGATTCTTAAGAAAAGATTCCATTCTAACCATAATCAGTTCCATCTAATAATTTTGGTTTTCGAGGAGTATAAACATCATTTCAATTCATTATTTACATATTAAAACATATATTCTCTCCTTGTCCATTTAGGTAAGGATTTTATTAGTATAAATAAGATATATGTATGCCAAAGTTATGGGGCTCCCTTTGATAACAAATGTTAAGACTCAATGTGAGAATGGCCAGATGGTCAAGAGGGTGGTTGAATTGACCTATTTAATAATTTTAAATGAATTATTTTCATTGAAAATATTTAATGAATATGAAACATAAAGATAAATAAACACATTGGTTTTTATAGTAGTTCATATTTAAATGATCATATTGTACTCTTCAACCCTCTTAAACATAGTAAGAGATGACACCCATTAACTAATGAATCTATAAATTTTAAAAGGGAGTCAAAACCCTTTACAACTACCTTTTTAAAACCTAGAGGAAAAACCCAAATTTTAATTTTTTATTAACATATGGCATAAAAACCCACTACTAATGTTTTCTCACCTGGATTCATAACCCATTTACCATAACCTATGCACACATGAAGGAAAAATCTATAAATAACCTTTTGTATGGGTTATTATAACCCAAATATTACCTTTTATGGGTGGTGTAACCTAGAAATGATTATAAAAATAGAAATATGTTGGAATATTAGTGACCATAAGAAAAATAATGGATCTATGTATCGAGGAAAAAAACGTTCTCTCCAGCAGTAATGGATCAAACAATTGAAGGTTAGCTATGAGTGGTAATAGATTGCTAAGGTGTATCACATAGTAAATTTTAATAATATCCTCAACCTCATTACTTCACTGGTTTTTAAAACTCAATATATAGAGTTCATTCATGCACATTTGATTCAAAAGAAGAAGTTTGTTACACTCCATCCTTCCCAAAGAACTATGTGTATGTATCATCATTGAATGCCCATGAAAAATATTCCTATGTAGTTCAATTAGTTAATATTTGAAATTTATAACTGGATATATAATGTAATATGATAATATAATTAATATAGCTCAAATAATCTAGAATAAATAGAATTAGATACCCTTGGAACATTTCCATGAAGCATACAAGGTAATATGCTCAAATTATAAAAAAATTGAATTTGAAGCATGTATTTTTGCAAGAAACCAACATGATAAATTAAACCAAATGATGATAATTTGACACTTTATAGTGATGAATTTTTCTCCAAAAATTGGTTACCAAAATTCATGACATACACAAACATCAAAGTAGTAATCGATTATAAAAAATAACATTTCTTATAAACAATATAATCTTAAAATAATTTTATTAAATCATGTTAGAGGGGATAAAGTATTGAAATTAGGTTTTTTAGAAATTATAATTTTTAAATAAAGAAGTATTATAATTATCAAATAAAAAATTAGACAAAGGATCTACTTCAATAATGGAAATTTCTCTTATACTATGAGTGTATCTAAATTTTCAGATTCTGCTTCAATTTAACTTTTGATTTCTCATATTCATCTTAGATTTATCTCCTCTAAATAAATACATTATTGAATCACTATTATTAGAACCCAAATCTCCATTTTAGGTATGGATATTTATTTCGGGTTGTTTTTGAGGAAAATGATGTTTTGGGAATTTTTTAAGTACACAATGTGTACTTTTTAGTACATGTCATGTGCTCGGTTGCCATGCATAACTGTGTACTGGCCATGTAACATCCAAGTACATGGTCGTGTAGGTGACTTGGAAGACTGCCTAAAGCAGGGGCCGATTGAGGATAGTACACGACGTGTACATTAAATAAACATGCCATGTACTTTTATTTTTATTTGATTAATCGGAGTGGGGTCACATATCACATCCAGAACTAATTTCTTCTTACCGTGTTTCGTATAGGAGAGTGACGCACGACCAAATATCATAGAGCTCCTCCCATTGTTTTGTTTGAGCTCTGATTGAGACACCGCCAGGTGCGTTGGATTCCCACTAGTGATTTATCTCTTCCCCAAGGGCCTCTCTTCCTAATTTCTCTTCTCTCATGAGTTATCAAGGGTTGATCATTTTTACCCTTTTCATATATCTACACCATTCTAGGTTTATTCGAGGTCCTATGTTCAAGAGTGTTCATCATACGACATTGGGGTAGGTTGTTTGTGCCATTGTTTGACAGTATTTGAATTATATATGCCTAAAGTTCCAAATAACCATGTTTGAGGTACTGCATGTTATGAAATTTGACCCTGTTTATTACCTTTTATGTTTTGGTGGATTGATAAAAATGTATTTGATTGTGAAGAAGGCTTAATAACTTAATTATGGGTGTATTTTACAATGTTTGTTTGATTATGGCCATTTGGTCTAGAAATGAATGTTAGGCTTTCATTTTCTCCATTCCATGTGACGTTAGGATGGAGTTACTATTTATTTTCTCATTGTGAAAGTAGGACCAAGGGGAATTGACTGTGATAGATTCCTTAGGTAGGGCCTTTTATGTATGATTGTTGTTATGTTGACCCAGAGGTATTGACTGTGAGAGCTTCTAGGTGGTCATAGACCATTGGGGTTAGATCATGAGAGCTACCCAGAGGGTCATTATTAAATGAATGATGGACCATAGGGCATTTAATATGAGAGCTTCTAGAGGTAATTATATTTTATTTTTTCTATGTAGACCAAGGGGGTATTGACCATGAGAGCCACCTAGGTGGTCATATGTAAATGATTAGTACCATGTAGGAACAAAGGGGTTAGACTGTGTGAGCTTTCCCAGAGGTTCATTATTTATGAAATTGATGACATGTGAAACTAGAGGGGTTAGACTATGTGAACTTTTATAGAGGGTTTCTTTTAAATGATTGAGCGATGGTGATGAGTCAGCCAAGCCAAATAACAAGCTTGGACTCAGTAATTCTCGTTTGTTAGATGGTCTTTTGAGACATCTGTTTTGGCTATTACACAGGGGATACAGATCCTATACTAGGTATTGGGATTTCATTATTCAATAGATTAAATAATTAATGAATGTAAATGTATTTAATTGAAACTGTATGATTGTTTACTTTTGAGTACTTCCTAGTTTATTTCTTCATTTTTCATATTGCCTGCTATATATATATTCACTGATAGTTAGGAATAGATATATTGGTAGTTACCTACTGGGATTCATCTAACACCCTATTAGGGTCATGCTTTTGGACCAAAATAGATTATATGGTTGTAGGTATATATAAGGTCAAGCACCCTTATTCATCAGGCACTTGAGTGTTGTTGGATATGGAGAGCCTGAGACCAAGTTGAGTCTTGGGATTCTATTAGAGTTTACTATTTTGAGTACTTTGGTTATATATTGTATTTCAAGAATTGTGAATTATTTGGATGCTTTCCTAGATACATGTTTCATGCATCATTTTAAAATATATGTTGTAGTTGTTTATACTATCAGTCTTCCAATGTTTACTTCTTTTGTATGGTATTATTGTTTCCGATACTATTTACTATTTGATTCTACTATATTACATTGCCAATGAGGGCATAGTTTCCCCAATATCACACCCAAGGCCCTTAATACTACTCAGAAGCCTCTGGAGTTTAGGGAAATGCGCTTGAGGCCATGTGACCAACTGGGTATAGGGCACCATTGGGCGGAACCCATAACTGGGACGTTACAAAGTGGTATCAGAGGAGGTTTTCTTTTCTACTTTACCTTACTATTTGCAGCCTATAGATAAGGATAGGAAATAATAGGTTGTAGGTACTAAGTTTTTCCTGGGAGTAGCTTGCTCTTGTATAGGGAAAAGCCAAGTTACCTCGAATATTTCAATTTTTATTGTTATGGAATTGTTACAGTTTATTTGATTTCACCGTTGAGTGACACAATTTTTTTGTGTTGTTATGATTTCTACCATGGTGGTTCTATTTTTTTTGTAACCCAATGAGATTAGGGTATTCCATCTCATGCATTATATAGGCACATGTTAGATATTGGAGTTCATACATTCTTGTCATTTCATTTAGGATGAATTACTGATTGCATGTTGTGGTGATAGATATTGTGTTAGATATGCATGTTGTTGTGATAGATGACATGATAAAATACCTGCTATTTTGATAGGGTATTGAAAATTGTAAAGTTTCATTTAGATGGACACTAAACTTTGGTCCCTGGGGTGTTATGGGCCCTCTTGGATAGTAATTTGGTGGATCATGTTTGAACTTTAATTGAATTTTTTCAAGTTATGATGTGAATAAGGATGAAAAACATTGATTCACAGCAAGTACGGTCTCCCACGGGTCGGAATTTGTCTTTCCTTGGGAAAAATTTCAATTTTAAGGGTTCTTGAGAAGTTTCAGAGGATTATTTTCTGGAAACCCAGACAACACGGTGTGTGGTGTTATGAAAACATGCCATGTGTTCTTTTGTTTTGGAAGAAACAACTTTTCTTAAGTACATGTTATGTATTGGGAGTACACACCATGTAGTGCTTGAATGTGTGAGCAGAGACATGGGGTTGGGAGACTTTGGTAGAACACGTCGTGTCTAAATTATACACATCGTGTGGTAGAGACCATATATCTGGCGGTGTGGCTAACAACACAGGTGGATTAATTTGAGATAGCACACACTGTGTCTAGATTGTTCATGCTGTGTGGGAATCGACCATGTGACTAACGACATGGGTGGATAGAACTTAACCAGTACATGCCATGTCTAGGGTGAACATATCGTGTAGTGTTACCTAGGAGAGAACCGTATAGTTCATTCTGTATAGAAGAACTTGGGAAGGAGGGAAAATTCAATTAGATACTATGTCCTAGGAAGAACATGACTAATGTTGGGGTGTTACACGACCAGGTTTTGCAGAGGTACACTCCCATGTAAGGATTAAAGGGAACACACTGTGTGGAGGTTATAATTCCATGTAACCCTATCTTATAAAACATGAATGTTTTTATTCTCCTATTCCATTATTTCACATCTAAGTTAGTGTCCTTGATAATCTTAAACTGAGGTGTGTTCTTGAACCTACATAGTCATTCCACAAAGATGTCCTCTAGTTACATGACACATAGAGGGAAATGACCAGACATTGGAAATGGTAGATCAGGGACTACCAACAGATCCTCCCATTGTGCCCATATTGGCACCAACTATTATACCAGATGTAGGTACTGATACAAAATTCTGTGAAGGATTTTTGAGGATGTTATATACTTTTCCGGGAGCACTGCATCCTTCCCCATATATGGAAGAGTAGACGAGGGAGTTCCAATAGCAACATCCTCGCACTTTTTCTAGGTATGGAGGACCACGGGCTGTATATTCAGGGTTATAGGACATTCGTTATATCTTTTAGCATCTGGAGACACCTCTAGAGAGTAGGGTGAAGATCCCAAAATACATGTTTTGTGAATACATCCAGATATGGTGGGATGTTATCTCACAGTAGGTACATTATCCAGATATGGCATGGGAAGAGTTTCATAGAACCTTCTATAAATACCTCTATCCTGAGACGTTGAGGGCCAATCGAGCTCAAGAGTTCATGCACTTGGATCAGGGTGATCTTTTAGTGATGGAGTATTCTTCTCACTTTATAGAGCTAAAATTATTCACACCTATTATAAGAGGTGACAAGTTATCTTTGGATAGATTATTTGAGGATGGTCTTAGGTATGACAACCTATTGCAGGTGAATGTATTCAATAACTTCGAAGATTGCTATAGTTAACCAGGTTCTGATTACCAAGTACAATTTGAGGGATTTGGGAGCTGTAATCTAGGGTGGTTCAGCATCTAGGGATGGTACTCCTTCAATAGATATCAGTAAGATCCGCAGAGAGGATCCATGCAATGTTTCTTCTAGTAGCTAGGTGGTATGCTACTAGTGTAGGACGAGTGGGCATACGAGACCACATTTCCCAAAGGACCTAGTTGAGTGCTAGTCTTTTGAAAATATGGGTCACCTTCGGAATTTTTTTCGGGTGTTCACACATATAGAGAGTGATAAGGGTTCTATTATGAATCCACTTTCAGGAGAAAGAACACCTGTTTCTCATCAGTTAGGGAACTGGAGTTTGTCAGGCCGTTTAGGTCGAGGAGGTAGTCGTGGCCTTGATGGTCAGACTACGGGTTTTCAGCGACAACAGGGTGGATCACCTCAGGGTAGTCAGGCAGGGTCAAAAGGCTGCAATATAGGTCAGACTTTTATAGTGTAGAAGACCCATCAGAAGTAGGATCTCGTACCCTCTACGGTTAGAGGTACAATTCTAGATTCCTCAGTTTTAGCTTTTTCTATTTTTGATATAGGGGATTCCCATAGTTTTATATCTGTTGTTGTTGTAGAGAGCCTTGGGATCTATATCTTTACATCTGAGGATGTTATAGCACTAGACACTCCCTTGGGGATTAGGATGGATAATGTACATCAGTTCAAGGAGTTCCCTTTTGAGGTTGGTGGGCGTCACTTCTTATGGGACCTCTATTTCTTAGAGATGACAGGCTTTAATGTCATTCTTGGAATGGAGTGGTTGGTATCCTTTTAGGATTTTCTTGACTGATATCATAGTAGGCTGAGTTTAACATCACTAGAGGGTGGGTATTTTCTACACAAGGGATAATGACATGTCTAGGTGATAAAAGATGTACCCGAGCATCATGGGTTCTGAGGAATTAAAACCCAAATTTCTTGTTTATATCTTGATGACCAGGGGACTTTACAGATATACTTTCTTCTAATGGTGGATCATTTTAGAGATTTCTTTCTAGATGAATTTTTAGATTTTTCAATGGCGTGAGAGGTAGATTTCTCTATTGAGCTTGTTCCAGGAGTGACACCAGTGTCCATTCCTCCTTATAGGATGACTACACTAGAGTTACATGAGCTCAAGAAGTAATAAGATGAGTTGCTGGAAAAGGGTTTCATCCAAACCAGTATTTCTCTTTAGGGTTCGCCTATCCTTTTTGTGAAGATAGAGGATGATACCCTCAAGAGTTTCATAGATTATCAGAAACTAAACTAGTTGACGGTCAAGAATCGATATCCCTTAATGAGGATTGATGATCTCTTTGATGATCTTCGAGGAGACCGAGTGTTCTCTAATGTTGACTTGAGATCCGGTTTTCTTGAGTTGTGCATTAGACCATCATATATACCTCTCACAACCTTTCAGAGAAGGTATGGTCTATACGAGTATGTGGTTATGCCGTTTGGTCTCACGAACACGTCGACAATTTTTATGGCACCGATGAACCGAGTGTTCCATCCTTGCTCGGATTATTTTATGGTACTCTTTTCGGATGATATATTGGTGTAATCTTACACTAAACATGACCAAACCACCCATCTTGATATCATTTTGAGTACACTGAGAGAGCATCATTTGTATGAAATTCTCTCAAAATTCCACTTTAGGATGGACCAGATTCACTTCTTAGGTCATGTAATCTTATAGATAAGAGTATCAGTAGACCTAGAGAAAGTGAGAGCAGTAGTTTACTGGGAGAAATCAAAGAACATATTTTAATTATGATGTTTTCTAGGGATATTTGGTTACTACAATCTCTTTATACAGGACTTTTCACACTTGACAGTGCACTGATGGGCCTACCTAAGAAGGGTGAGAAGTACTTGTGGACAGATTATTGCAATTCTACCTTTTAGGAGCTGAAAGGGAGATTGACCACAACACCACTACTGTTTTTTACAGATTTGGGAAATAGATACACCATTTACTGTGATGCATCAAGTATCAATCTAAGAGAAGTTCGTATATAAATGGAATGAGTCATTGAGTATGGGTTTCAACTATTGAGGCCACATGAGAGGAATTACCCGATACACGATCTTGAGTTAGCTGCAGTTGTGAATGCTTTACGATATTGGATACATTATATTTTGGGAGAGAATTTTATGGTATACATTGATAAAAGAAATCCTCAAGTATTTATTTTCTCAGTATGATATGAATTTGATATAGTGAAGGTAGGTTGAGTACCTTCAGTCTTTTGACTTTGAGCTTGGCTACACGCCTAGGAAGGGAAACACACTGGCTGATTCATTGAGTAGGAGGACTCAAATATAGGTAGTTCATAAGACCAAAAGTGAGTGGTAGCTTATGAATATGTTATCTGAGATGTATTTAGAGGTTCACGATAGACAGGAGAAGAAATTTCTTTCTTCTATAACTATTATCTCTACTCTACTAGATCAAGTGTGAATGAGGCAGCTATCAGATTATGAAGGCCTAGTAATACTGGAGAGTGTGTCATAAGAGAAACCTACTCCTGGGTGGACAATAAGGGAGGATAAGGTCTTGAATTTTCATGGGCGTGTATAGGTGTCAACATACATACAAGAGAAGTTGTTGCGAGATTTTAATTCCTCAGTTTGGGCAGTTCATCCTCGTGTCACCAAGATGTATCCATACCTACACTGTCAGTATTGGTGGCCAGGTATGAAGAAGGATGTAGCTGGTTTTTTTGAGATGTTCCATGTTTTAGTAGGTGAAGGCAGAGCATCAGTGACCAACATGTCATTTACAATAGTTACCCATTCTCAAGTGGAAGTGGAGTAATGTCGCGTTGGATTTAGTGACAGGTTTATCGAGGTCACCTTAAAGGAATGATGAAGTTTGGGTTGTTGTTTAGAGAGTCATGAAGGTTTCACATTTCTTTATAATCAGAGAAACCTTTAGTTTTGATGAGTTGGAAAGGTTTTACATCTGATAGATTGTACGTTTTCATGGGTTTCCACACTCTATCATTTCAGATAGGGATGCCCAGTTTACTTCTCGTGTCTGGTAGGGACTGAAGAGGGATTTGGGTACACAGGTACTTCGGAGTACAACTTACCATCCCCAGACATATTCTCAGTCTGAGCCCACGATTTAGGTTTTGGAGGAAATGCTTTGAGCTTGTGTCCTGGATCATGGGGGGTCTTGTGAAAGACAATTACCCCTAGTGGATTTTTCCTACAATAACAATTTTCAAGTAATGATTTAGATGGAACCTTATGAGGATTTATATGGTAGGCCATGATGATCACCCTTATGTTGGATGGAGGTAGGAGAGATAGTTATCCTGGGACTTTGTCTTGTCTAGGAGACCACTGACCTGGTGAATTTGATTCAGAAAAGGATGGCTACTGCATAGTCTCACCAAAAATCTTATTCTGATTGATGGAGAAAACCTCTGGAGTTCGAGTTTGAGGATCATGTTTTCTTATGTGTCACAATAAGGTTGGAAAACATGAGGATTATAAGACAGGGTAAGCCTTCACTGAGATACATTGGGACATTTGAGGTTTTGGAGTGAGTCGGGCCGGTTGCCTATCGGTTTCATTTACCTCAGAGGTACCAGGCTATGCACGACATCTTCCACGTTTCTCACCTACGATGTTACTTTTCAAACCCGTTTCATGTTTTCCAACCCGAGGAGGTTGAGTTTGAGGTGGATGAATCCTAAAAGGAGCACCCTTTTTAGATTTTGGATCGCAACATGAAGGTTCTATATGGACAGTCTGTTTCTCTGGTATATGTGCTATGGAAGCACGAGTGAGTATAGGATGAAACTTGGGAGAGGGGGGCCGATGTATGATCACAGTGGCTAGAGTTTTTTGAAGTTTCCTCTTCACCAACCTTGGAAGGAAAATTCGGGGATGAATTTCATTAAGGGGGGATGTTTGTAAGAACCCGAATCTTCATTTCAAATATGGATATTTATTTTGGGATGTTTTTGAAAAAGAGGACGTTTTGGGAATTTTCCAAGTACACACCATGCACTTTTTAGTATAAATTGTGTGCCCGATTTCCACACATAACCGTGTACTGGATGTGTAACGACCGAGTACATGTCCGTGTAGGTGACCTGGAAGACTGCCTAAAGTAGGGGCATGTTGAGGATAGTACAAGACATGTATATTAAATGAACGCGCCGTGTATTTTTATTTTTATTTGATTAATCGGAGTGGGGTCAGGTCTCATCTCTATAAAGAATTTCTTCTTCCTGGGTTTCATATAGGAGAGTGACGTACGGCCAAAGATCTTAGAGATCATCCCGTTCCTCTGTCTGAGATTCGATTGAGATGCTGCCGGGTGCGTTGGATCCCCACCGATGATTTATCTCTTCCCCTAGAACCACTCTTCTTGATTTTTCCCATCTCATGATTTATCAAGGGTTGACCATTTTTACCCCTTTCGTAGACCTGCATCATTCTAGGAAGATTCAAGGGCCGATGTTCAAGAGTGTTCATCGTATGACATCGAGGTAGGTGGTTTGTGACTTTATTTGATCCTCTTTGTATTATATATTCCTAAAGTTCCGAATACCCATGTTTGGGGTATTTCATGTTATGCAATTTGACCCTATTTATTACCTATAATGTTTTGGTAGATTAATAAAAGGGTATTTGATTATTCATAAGGTTTGATACCTTAATTATAGGTACATTTTCCCATGTTTGTTTGATTATGGTCGTTTGGTCTAGAAATGCATGTTAGGCTTGCATTGTTTCCATGCCTCCTTATTTTAGGATGAAGTTACTATTTATTTGTGATGCATGTGTTTCACATTGTGAAATAACTGAAGGGAATTGACTATGAGAGATTCCTGAGGTATGGTCTTTTATGAATGATTGTTGTTATGTTGACCCAGAGGTATTGATTGTGAGAGCTGTCGAGTGGTCATAGACTAGAGGGGTTAGACCGTGAGAGCTACCCATAGGGTCATTATTAAATGAATGTTGGAACATAAGGGAATTGACTATGAGAGATTCCATGGGTCATTATATTTTATTTTTTTCATGCATACCAAGGGGTTATTGACCGTGAGAGCTACCCAGGTGGTCGTTTGTAAATGATTCGTACCATGTAGGACCAAAGGGGTTAGACTGTGTGAGCTTTCCCAGCGGGCCATTATTTATGAAATTGATGACATGTGAAACCAAAGGGGTTAGACTATGAGAAAATTCCTAAAGGGTTTCTTTTTAATTATTGAGCGATGGTGACAAGTCGGAAAATCCAAAGAATAAGCTTGGACTCAGTCGTTCTTCTTTGTTAGATAGTCTTCTGAGACCTCTATTTTTGCTATTACACATGGGATACAGAGCTTAGGCTAGGTCCTGAGATTTCATTAATCAATGTATTGAATAATAAATTAATGTAAATAAATGTAATTGGAAACTTTAAGATTGTTTACTTTTGAGTACTTATTAGTTTATTGCTTTATTTTTCATATTACCTTATATATATATATATTTATTAACTAAGTGTTAGGCACATATATTTTGGTGGTTTCATACTGGGATTCATCTCACACCCTATTTTGGTAATGTTTTTGGACCCAAACAGATTATATGGTTGCAGGTATAGATAAGGTAAAGTGCCCTTCTTCATCAGGCACTAGAGTGTTGTTGGAGCTCGAGAGCATGGGACCAAGCTGAGTCTTCCAATGCTGTTGGAGTTTACTATTTTCAGAACTTTGGTTATGTATTATATTTATAGCATTGTGACTTGTTTGGCTACATTCTTAGATACATGTGTCATGTATAATTTATTTATATATTATGTAGTTGTTTATACTATCAGTGATCTGCTATTTACTTATATTGTATGGTATTACTATTTTCTCTACTATTTATTGTTTTCTTCCACTATGTTACTCTGCTAATGAGGGAATATTTTCCCCACTATCACACCCAAGACCCTCACTGCTAGTTGGTAGCCTCTGGAATTTGGGGAAATGAGCTTGAGGACATGTGATCAACCGAGTATGGGGAACCTTTGGGCGACACCTAGAACCGGGATGTTACAAAAATTTTCTTTGTGATATTTCTAATACTGAATTTCATCTATTTCATAATCATATTTAATTTTATCTTGGATCATATGAATAAAATTTCAAATATATTCCTTAAAAAATATAGTATTTTAATAGAAATAATAACATAATATTCACATTTTCATCTCCCTTCATTTACTTCAACTAAAACTTGAATAACGACTAACAAGTATCATGATATACAAGACATGTGATAACAAATAAAGCATCATCCCTAGTCAATTTTGTCCTTAGAATACTAATCATGGAAAACTAATAAGTTACCTGTACACATATTATTCAAACTATGGTTACCCATAATATGCTTCATGATTACAATTATGTAGGTTTGTGAGGAGTAGTGTACCCTTAAATATATTTTTTATTACTTGTAACTACCCTTATAAATATGGTAATATGCCATTTTTATATAATGAAAGTGATCTTTATATGGGAATAAACATTACAAAAGTGTTGATATGTGGTATATAGCTTTACATAGCCAATATAATTCCATTATGACCCTAATTAAAGTATAAACTACCTTTAATGAACTTATTCACTTTAGAATTACCCATAGGTAGGTATAGAATGTGTCTTATAAATCTCAATTTTACCTTTATGCATTTTCTTTGTGAAATTATAGCATTCTTCCCTGATATTTTTAAATCTGGACTAAATATTTTTAGGTATCGACTGGATCTTATTACATATTAGTCCATCTATATACTTATTTACTATAACGTAAATAACATTTTCATCTCCATCTTAGGAATTCCAAAATTCTCCCAATTAATTCAAAATTAAATAAAATTAATTTTGAGATTTCTCAAACTCGTTAAATCACCTAAAAACATTTTTTTGAATTTATTAAACATTATAAAACATATTCAACACTATTCCCCATGTATATTTGGGAAAATTAAATACTCAAGTAGAGTATTTCATTAATTTTCACTTCCCTCTTAACTATAGCCTCACTTCAACCTATAAAATACCACATCTAAGAGATATTAGGCACTGATTTTAGTAGCATACAAACATAAAAAAATTGATGGTTTATCTAACACTTTTGGTCTTCAACCTCCTAATTAGATCACTTTTCATGCTTTTTAATGAAAACTATTGATGTTTTACACAACAACCTACTTATAAATTATTTTTTTAACTACTATAGACAAGTTATCCTTCTTCTAACAACACTTTCCACTTACTTCCATGAGGAAAAACGAAATAAATCATATAATGATGGGGGATTCCCACCAAGTATCTATCTATTTCAAACTCTATTGTCAATATATGAACATTTCTTCCTTTTCATGTTCAATGGTATAAGACTCCAATCTATTCTACCCATAGACATGGGAAAAATTCATGTCATCATTTGGTTGGATGGACACTTACTTAATCAACCAATGTACTAAGAAACATATTAACATGATCATTGACAAGAAAAATACAACCATAATCCAATGGGAACTTTAGTCTCCCACTTTGGATTTTTCAACACTTTGAATATCTAAATTCAAGAGATAGATGTCAATGTTCCTTTAGAATTTCAATTTTCCACTCCCCCTTAATGAAAATAAATACAAAGGAGGAAAGGGTTTCTATCTCCCCTTTTTTATACCATACATTCATAAGATAATATTCTAAGATAAAATTACCCATTAAAATTATTAATTTAAGAAACTTATTATCCCCATTTGTTCTTCCAATTCCATTGTATTTAGGTAATCACGTTTTTTATGAATAGATCAGTTGAGGTACTACTGGGGGGGGGGGGGGTGAATCAGTATTACATGTTTTATTTTTTAAAAAAATTCCTTTAGAATCAAACACCTATTAATGGTAAAATTCTAAAGTCACTCTTTATTATATATTCCTCACCCAATTGAAAAATTATGAAATAAAAGGAGCACATAAGAGTTTTTTAAAATTTTTATCCTTGATGTGAGGGCCCAACACTTACTATGTTTTAATTTTTTGAGTACATTAACTTTCTTATCACAGTAAAATGGCAATGATTAAAAATTCATGATATTAGTGAAAAAGGTTATAGAATGAATTATATACTTATCTGTGAAATTTTGTTTAACTAGAACAACTAATTATTTAAAGATTATTCCTTCACTCTGAAATAAATCAGATCTACAATGTGTGTTAGGATGTGTCTTGCATTAAATATAAGTTCTTTTATAATTTCCACAACCATAGAAAAAAATGGAGTGAATAAAAAATATATTATTCATCCTCTTAATACTTCAAAATGAGGAACCAGGGTATGAAAACATTCATACACCGACTGATCTTATAACTCCTAAGTAGAAAGAATATAAATATAGTAGTATTTCATCCCACAATAGAAATTCCTAAAAAACAGCTCATTTTCTTTTCTTAATCCTTTTATATTCTTCTAAGAAAATTCCAAAAGATATTTTCCATAAATTATTATGGAAGTTCCCATGAATTTCAATTGTATGAGATCTCCAATTGATAGATTAATGTTTTTATTTTGGAATAATTGGCCACTAGAAATTTTAAAATAATTAGTTTGGAATCCATTATAATACCACATTATTAATTCTTGGAAAAATCTATATATTGTGATTTATAATTTTAAAATAAACCAAAACTTTTAATTCATTTGAAAACAATCATACAAGCACAAGATTTTACCATTTCCACATAGATCTAGATCTTATAGCATGACACTCTCCCATATTCATATAAACACCGTAAATTTTATGATAATCTAATAAAAATGAATCACAATCCATTTGTGATGTAATATTTATGAAGAACAACACATGAATCATCACCTAACTTAATTTCTTAAAAATATTTCTTTTATGGAAACTTGATTTTTCACCCATAAGGATCTCATATTTTTTTGGGATAAAGTATTAAATTGAATACTTATAATCTAGAAAATACTTACAATCTATACAAAAACAAATGATGAACTCATCTTAAATACTTATGTTTCACACAATGAATTATGATCTCATCGGATCAATGACTTTAATTCCATACAAATACTTATGATAAATTCAATTAATTATGATGAAGTCATACATTAATGACTTTTTATATTTCCTAAAAATTCAAGGATTTATTAAAATTATTTAGAATCATCCATATTGCTTAAAACATCTTCCAAACACATCAAAAACACTTATCAACTAACCCTACACATTTCTCATATAGGTTTGAAAACAAAGAAACACTACTAGAAATCTGACATATACCAACACATCTATACCAACAGTTTTAAAAAACTATTGGTATAGGTCCCCTTTCCCAACGGTTTGGACAAACCATTGGGAAAATCCAACTTTGAGGCCACTTTTCCCAATGGTTTGGACTAACCATTGGGACCCTTTGAGGCCACTTTTCCCAACAGTTTGGACAAACCATTTGGAAAGTGTGGGTACCTATCCCAACAGTTCTCAAAACCGTTGGTAAAGGACTATCCCAACAGTTTTGAGAACTGTTGGGATAAGTAACCATATTTTTTATGAATTATTTTCCTGAATATCATCAAATAACTCAATATATAAATTATATATATATATATAATTATTCAAATATATTCAAAATGGTAATTGTAGGATAGTGGTAAAGTCTTTGATATAGAACCGATAGGATGTGGGTTCAGACCTCTGCAGTAATTTTTTTTATATACCTATACCAATGGGTTGGTGACCTATACAAATGGTTCCAAACCATTAGTATAGGTAATTTTTACATTAGTGAAAACTTATCTATAAAAACTAATGGATTTTTAATACCCTCGTTTTTTTTTCAACACATGAAAATATTTCACAACACCATCTCAAAACTCATCTTCTCAATCATGATACACCGAATCACAATCATTTTCAAAATAAAAACATCTCAACACCACACCATATGTTAGAGTAGTGTTTTTAAGAGAACTCCATCACTCGATGTATTATAATATTATTAAAAGTGGATGGAGTGATTTCCCTTTCAATCCTTGAAATCATCTTTATAAAAAACCACCCCTTCTAATAAAAACACTAATCTAGAAAGATACAGGTAGGAAAACATAGAATAAACAATATTCTATGAAAATAGTTGTGTAATATCTCCCCCCCTTATACAAAATAATCCAAGGCTCATTTGGGGTCCTCCTAATGTATTTTTAATAATGTGGGAGGGGTTGTACACACATGTTCGGCCCTAATGTCTTAAATATCTCTTTACGGATAGCCTTGGGGAAGGTATCCACCAATTGGTATTAAGTAGGACCAAATTATATCACAATGTCTCCATTAGACACCTTTTCCTTGATGAAATGAAATTTGATATCAATATGTTTAGACCTTGAGTGATTCAAAATATTCTTACATAGGTATATAGAAAATTGATTATCATTATGAATTCTATGAGGTTTCTCATATTTCACCCTAAAATCATCCATCTTCTTCTTCATCCCAATCATTTGAGTATTGGAAATTGTAATTACAACTAATTCAGATTCATAAGTACTCAGTGTGAAAAAGTTCTATTTATTGTAGTTCCAACTCACACAACTATCTCTAAAGTGGAAAATTATACTTAAATTGGACCTTTTATCATCACAATAACTTACACAGTTAACATATTTAAATATAGATAGATTTAATTTTTTTAACTTATTGTAAATAATCCCATAATTTATGGTCACTTTGATATATCTCAAAACTATTTTTTAGCCATAAGATGTGACCCCTTTGGGTCACTATGACATCTTTCACAAAGTATCACATAAAAAATATCTATCCCAGAATCTATGAGATAAATCATGCCTCCAATCAGTATTATAAATTATAATTTGTTTTCAATCACACCTTCATAATATTTGAATAATTTTAGTCACAATTGAATGACTATAGATACTAACTTTGACTCATCCATATCAAAATTTTTAAATAATTGTATAGAATAATTTTTTAGGGATAAGAAAATAAAATTTTCTTTTAGGATAACTTGTAATCCAAGGAAGTATCATAAATTTTCTTGCATGGGAATCTAAAATTGTAGCTTCATTTGGTTGGAAAACTATTGACAAGAATTCTCGAGATCACCTAAAAAAATATATCATCAACATATGAAATTAAAATAAGTGTAATTGTCTTTATTTACTATATATAATGGATTTTCCAATTTTTTTTTTTTTGAATTTCAATTCATTTAAACAGTTGTTCTTCCTTGAATATCAGGACCGTGTGGATAGATTTAATACATACAAATATTTATTCTATTTTCACACTCCTTTTCCATCATTTTCAATAAAAAACCATCAATTTGATCCATATAAAATTATTTTTCAATATAACCATTAAAAAGGTAGAATTTAAATTAATTTGATGAATTTTATACTTTTTATATTCTTCTATATAAATAAACATTATTTTGCCCTCTAATATTGAAACTAGATTAAAGGTCTCTTCAAAATAAACCCCTTCAACTTGATAGTACCATTTTCCCACAATTATAACTATATTCTTGATCACATTTCATTGATCATTTAGTTTGTTTCTAACAAATCACTTGGTTCCAATTATTTTTTATCAAAATGTCGTTATACAAGGTCCCCAATGAAATTATTATCAATATAATTTAGTTCCTCAACCAAAACTTCAATCAAATCTTTATGTTTAAAGTATTTATCCACTGAATTCATTTAAATATGAGAGATTAAAGAAATTTGATCTTAAATCTACAAACTTATAATAGTTTGAATAAATGTTGAATGATTTTCAATAATATTCTTTACCTCCCATGTTTCTTCAGTTTTTTATGTTTTCACTTAACACTCACATCAACCTCCTCTTCATCATCAATCTAATTAGAGTTAACAACCACTAAATTAGATTCACATTTAGGTTGTCTTTCACTGATCAATTGATAAATATGCACGTCATTTTTATCATTTTCTCCAAAAGTTGACACACCCAAGTCTTGATTTAGGGGATAGTTTTCAAATTTTTTTTTCATAACATCACCTAAGAACCTGTTGAATTTTTATACTCCATAATATTTATACATTAACATTTTCTATGTAACCATGATAGATACCTTCCTATACTATATTATCAAATTTTACTTGATTCAATCTTTTGATCTTTATGAGGCATGGACGTCCAAAACTCTAGAGTAATTCACTATTGGATTCTAGTTATACCATATATCATATGAGTTCATACTTGACCTTGTCCTTTTAAATAATCATTTTTGGATGTTCACCATTATACATATAACCTCCCTTCACAAGAACATCAATCTTTTAAATTCAACAATCATTGTTCTTTCCATTTCCATAATGTTTATGTTCATTCTCTCAGCAAACCCACTCTATTTGGGCGTGTATGAGTGATATATTGATGTTTAATTCCAAAATTTCTAATATGGGATTTAAATGAATTTATTGTATAAACCTTCTCATTATCTCTTATTAGATTCATGAAGTGAATTCAAAGATAACTATCAACTTCTCTTCAATATATCTTTAACATATCCGAAACTTGTGAATTATGATTCAAAAATTTCTTTCATGTATAACCATTAATTAATATAATAAAATATAAGTCACATATTGTAGATTTATTTCTCATAGGTCCAAAAAAATCATAGTTAATTAATTCAAAAGGCCATATAGATTTCATTTCAACACTTTTGAGCCTCCATTTAACCATTTTTACCTTTTTACAAGTTATAAAGATCTTATCACTATATTAGATTAATTAGAGAAAATACCTCATGAAATTTTATTTATAAATCTTACCCAAATTATTCCTACTAATGTGGAAATTCCTTCTATTATATATATTTTTCTCTTTTCTTTCACTAAGATAACATGAATTACTAGGATCACTAATACGAAATAAATTACCACTGGTTTTTAACCTCTTATAACAATAATTTCATCATAAATTTTACTAATGAGACAAATATTATTATTTAATATCTCCTTATTACCTTTATCACATAAATAACTAAGACTCAGTAGGTTATGTTTGATACCATTAACAAATAGCACATTCTGTGAGTTTATTCTAGATGGTTCAATTTTAGAAAAACCAATTCCCTCAAATTATAATGATCACTAATTATCTAAGTTCATATCACCTCAACAATTATATTCAATATTTTATAGCATCTTTGTATCTCCTATAATATGTAAAGATAATCATGTATTAAGAATCCAGGGTCTTCACTTCTTACTATCATTCAAATAAACTTCCACCATTAAGGATTTTTCATCCTTAATAATCTAATTAATCTTTTCAAATTTATAAATATGTTGATTTTTTCTTTGGATCATTATAAAAAATTAATCATCAAGATTGAATTTCTTGTCACATTTTCCATACATCTCTTCAAGCTCTTCAAAAATATTTTTTATAGGCATCATATATGAATTCTAATTTTCTATTAGTCTTTTCATAGGTATATTGATTTTTTATCTTAGTAAATCCCCCTAAACACCATCCATAATTGATTTTAATGGAAATAAATGTTATATTTTAAAATATAGGCTTTATGTATATAGTATCCACAATACCAATATTATCTTCTAATGCAGAATCTTTTATGGATTTTTTTACCAAATCTACTTACTTATTTGGCACAAAATCATCCATATTTTTCAAGGTTTTTAAATAACCTAGCTTATTTTGGTTCATACTATCACATTAACTATAGAATAATTTTTTAAGGGTTTATTTTAACCTATGTTTTCTTAGAATTTCTCATGGAAACTATACTATTAAGATTAATGGTTTTATAGTTTTAATATTTAAAAGGTGTAGAAACTACTATATTATCTATATAAATTATATGATTGTTATAATATGACTTAGAATTTACTTTAAAAACATTGTAAAATTCATTTCTTAAATTTTCAAGGGTGTTCTCTAGCTCAATACACATTTATTTATCCTACTTATGTTCCTATTCTTGAGAAACAATCTTATTCTTTGATTCTCTTATGACTCTTTCTTACTCAATAACTTTCATCTTGAGCAAATTTATCTCTTAAATTTAAATATTTTCATTTCTATAAAACCAACATTCATTATCTTATTATGTTTTTTAATTAAAACCTTTAGCTTCCTTTTGAGCTTATTTTTCTTTTCAAGATAGATTCTAAGTTCAATCTTTCACTTTTGATTCATGTAGAAATCCACTTCCTCTTATTCTTCACTATTTGACCTATATTATTTTATTTCAAAATGTTCCATAATGTTAGTGTGTTTTTAGAACATTTCTCCTCTGACTCACCTCTTGAAGAAGAGCTGTCTTCTTCCTCTTTTCTCAAAATGATTCTCATATTTTTTTGATATCTTATTGTTTCCTTTGACTTCCTATATGGTTTTTTATTCTCCAATATCATCATATGATTCCCTAGATTTATTCATCATAGGTTACTCTATACCAAAATCTCAAATTCCTCCACATTTAATTTTTTTTATTAGAATATGTAATTTATTTTTTTCCTTTACCCCCTATTATATTTTTAGATATAATAACTATGATTATCTTGTGGTTTTCATCACCTCCATCCGAGTCTCTTAAATAATAATCATGCATTTCCTTTATATTCAATTTATTCATGGATTTAAAATCCATACTATCTTTAAATTTATACTTAAAAATTTGATCTTTTCTCATATCATAATTCAAGTGAGTATTGTGAAACTCATCAAGGGAAATATCATAATTGTTTTTACAAAACTAACATCTTAGGGAGAAATCTATCTGGAAAATTCCACATTATTATTATTTAAACATAATTAAACCATCAATTTTTTCCTTGAAGCCTTTTATATAAGTAACAATCAAATTTACCCTAGTGAAATAGTCATTAACATTCTCATATTAAACCATTTTGATATCTTAAAATTTTCCAATTTAGATTTGAAACATTGATTATTTTTTCTTTATGTTTCCCTCATATATATTCTCAAGAATATACGAAATTTCCGTAGCATTCTATATCCAAATCACACTGTTTTACAATTTTTTAAACAAATATAATAGTATGATGTCTCTATATTTCCAATATATATCAAGATTCTTCTTATCTAAAAATGTCATAGAGTCATCCCTTGTAACGAGTGGATAACCCAAAATGAAAAAATAACTCAATTTAAGTCTTTATGATAAAGAATGGAATCATTTGATTCATACAACCTTGAAAGTTCTTCCCATAAAAAAGGAAGACCCCAATTATTAATAAAATTTAGTTTTTCTATGAAACACCTATGAAGAGTAGAATATCATGGGGGAACCTTGGATCTGATACCACTTGTAAAGCCAGATTAGTTAGGGTACTACTGAGAGGTGGAGGGGGTTGAATTAGTAGTATATGTTTTATTTTAAAAAAATATTACTTTATAATAAAACCCTTATGACTAGTTAAATTATTGATTAACACTTTAGAATATCTTCCTCATCCATATGAAAAAGTATGAAAAACAAGTAGTACATAAGAGATAATTACATGGTTTATCCTTTATGTGAATGACTACTTCATTCCATATTTTACTTTTCTTGAGATCATAAATTTTATTATTAATATAAAATTTTAGTGATTAAAAATTCCTAAAATTAGTGCACAAGTTTCAAGCATAATTTTACCGCTTCTCGATATGGAGTTGTTTGCAGTAGAATTACTAGTCCTTCATTGAATCTCCCTTCACTCTAAAATTAATTATATACTTAATGTTCATTAGGATACATCTTACCTAAAAACAATATCTTATTCTAGAAGTTCTTAAACTACTAGAACAAATTAAGTGAATCTATATCAGATTAAATTTCCTCTCACCAGTTCAGAATGATTATCCTAGGCATGAGAACATGTAAGCATGGAGATATATTATTCATCCTCAGTAGTAAAAATATAAATAAAACAATGTATATTTCTATCTTATAAATTCAAAAAAATTAATTATATTTTTCTTATTCATTTTATATTCTTCAAAGAAAACTCAAAATATATTTTCTATAAATTATTATGGAAATTACCAGTAAGTTAATTTGTATAAGATCTCTGGTTAATATATTGATAATTTACTTCCTAAATAACAAGTCAATAAATTATTTCAAATATTTATTTTGAACTCCCTAAAAATATAACATTATTCATACTTCAAAAAAAATTAATATATTGATCTTATATTTTCATAAAAACCCATGCTTTAAATTCTTTTGAAAAACTCCACACAGACATGAGATTTTAGTATTTCCACATGGATTCAGATATTGTGATATAAAACTCTTCCCTCTTCATAGAATCACCTTTAGTTTTATGGTAGGATTCTTAACATGAATCACAATCACTTTGTGATTTAATATTTATTAATAAAAACTCATGAAGCATCTTATTATTTCATTTCTTCAAAATATTCAATTTCTAGAAACGTGATTTTTCACCCAGCAGGAGCTAAGATTTTTTTTAAGTGTGTAAATTATACAATGAAGACTTATGATCCAAAAAATAATTTTTCTCTTAAAATTGACTTTTGAACAAAAAAACTCAAAGAATTATATTCCACAAAAAGAATTATGATCAATTAAAATAATCAGGATGAATTCATATATTTATGCATTTCCATTTTCCAAATCCAACTCAAGAATTATGAATTCTATAAAATGACTCATAATAATCTAGGAAACCTAAATACCACTTCCAAGCTTATCAAAAAAAAAACATCTAGATCATCCCATCACATTTCTCATATGGGGTTGAAAACAAATAAAATTTCCCAAACAAAACCAAGGGAGGATAAAGATGAGATAATGGTCGTTCTATATGTTTCTTAGTAATGTGCCTAAGGTATGTTAACTCTATGTATACATGGTAAATGTTTTTGTAAAAAATAATAGTGATTTTACCAAATCATCAAAGTTATACATATTCATTACTCAATGTGATACCAAATCCAAAATCACTTATTTTTGGCTGTACAACTAGATTTTCAATATGTTTCAAGAACCAATAATCTTTATAACAAACACGTAAAATTGTCAAGTGAAAGTTATTTTGATATTCCATTATGTAACATAGTTACTCATGGAGGTTTCAGGAATAGTGGAATCATCAGATATGGAATACTCAACATTTATTTTTATCATGATTGATGATTACTCGATGATTTACCCAAAGAAGAATTTTTTGATCAGTATAATTGAATCAATCAATATAGATATTGGATACATTTTGTAACCAAACCACATGATCATCAAATATTATTAATAATAGATTTAAGAAACTAGAGAATTACTTTGCGAGAAATTATTTCTTCAATGATGGACATGAAAATGTATCTATGTCATACCATCATTGTATTATAGGAATCAAAAATAGATTCCCTCTAGTGGTGATCCACTCATGTTCCACAAACCTTTTAATGTCTCCATAGGAATCTTCGGGTGCTAGCACATGTTATTCTAATGCTTGCATCAATCAACTTTGATCACCTTGTTAACTACTTCAAGGAAGGGTTATTTTTGATATTTATTGACTTGAGAGTGGTGGTATAGGAGGATATATCCCATTTGTTGAGAGTATTCACAGAGTTGGTGATGTCAAGTTATTTGAGAGGATTCTCTCATGGCCACATTGTTGAAAACACAAATGAATCATCTCTCATAAGAAAATAATATAATTTGGTTTATATACCACTGGGGTTAGGAAATAATAATTGTACATGTGCCATTATTATTTCAATAATATCTATAGAACCCCATGTCTATAATAATAATAATAATATTATTATTTATTTACATGCGCTAAAATCATGAATTGAATTAAATATTGTTTATTTAAATAATATTAATTATATATTATTTCTCACTGGACCATTATACTTGGTCCTCTATTAATCCTAAATATTTATGAGACCTTGAATAATGACTTCTATTTTGAGAAATAATTATCATTGTATTATTCTCTAATAAATAAATAAATATTAATTCACTAAATAACAAATATATATTTATTAAATATTTTTATCATATAATATTTTCTAGAACTATTAGTGATGAAATATATTCAATAATGAAAACATGAATAATTATTAAAACGTTTTAGAGAATAATATTTATTCATATTTCTAAATAATAAGTAATAATATATTATTTAACTATGATTCTGGATACACTTAGTGTGTGATCCTATAGGCCTCTTTCTTAGTGGTATTAGGAGAAGCAGCCTAAAGTATAAGGTTAGAATCTAGAAACACAAATAGGAACCCATATAGAAAGAAGTTAATTCTATAATGACAAAATAACTCATATATATGCTTATTTTTTTAATATAATCCATTTATCATGGTATCTATAATCAAGAAAGTTGCATGCTGGTGTCATATTCCTATGTGATTGATGTCTCTTTCTTTGAATATCTAGAAATCAAACTTTCCTATAAAACACCATGTTTGTGGATTTATTTAGGTTCTATAATTTTTTTAAAAGGTTTTGAGATATGAACTTTCATTAAATAATAGAAGGGGAAAATCCTTTCTTTCATTATTCATTAATGAAATATTACTCATGACTCACCAAACATTTCTTACCACAATGTGAACACATTTCATTACTGTTTGAATCAATACATAAATGTAAAAGACTTATAATATTAATTAATAATAATATTGAAGTCTAAGGATCAATACACATGACCCTAGATAGAAAAATCAAAGGACACATATAAATGTGGATTTTCTACTGGTGGGTCTCATTCTCATAATATCCCACACTAGATATTATCAAGGGTGTACACCATGAGAATTCACCTCAAAGTCCTATGAGTCTCCACCCATGATATTCTGTATCACTTTTGTCACTAAAATTATTTTATCTAGATATGGAACATATATTTAATAATTCTATAATGGAACTTAGGGGTTCTCATCATAGAGTGAAACTGTTATGACCTTTTAGCATGACATCTACTATTAGGACATTATCATATACTATGTAACTTTTGACACTTGAAAATGCATCCAAATGTATTAAAAATTATTATATACATGATCCAAGAGCACATCCAATTTTTATGCTTTGATTTCAAAGGTCACAGATCCAAAGCAGAGTAATGGATTATGAGTTATGGACATTTGAAGCTGGGATAAAAAACTGGTTCATGGAGTTCATTCTCAGAGCTCCCTCTGCGATCACGAAGTAGATGAACTTAACCGAAGCCTCTTTGAGCACCGTGAAGGCTGTGATGGAAGACTCTATGAGTCCTAGGAATTTGATCAAAGCCTCTAAGAGAACCGAAATGGACGTGATAGTAGCCACCATGACTTTGAGAAACTTAAGAGAACTGGATTCAGTTATAAAGCACAATTTACTTCGTGGCATCATTTTCTCTTTTCAGTGCACATTTTTTCTCTTTGGAGAGATCTGTTGACCTACATCACCTATAAATACATGGATCAAACCTTTCATAAGGATGGTTATTCCACCCCTTTGGCAGATGATCTCCCATTTTGAGGTGCTCCTGATCACCGCGAAGTGATTCCCTTCATGAAGGCCTCCACCCTTTGTGAAGGAGGGAGCCCCATTCGGGTTGATCAATGCTCTATAAATCATTAAGCCTTCGTAAAGAACTCTCCTAATAATTTTCCTTATGCTAATGTGAGTCCATGCTCAATGAGAACCTTTTCTTCATGAAGCTACTTCACAAGACCTTGACATCCATGAAGCCCCATGCTCTGTGATACCCTAATCACCATGAGACCCATGCTCCATGAGACCCAAAGATCTGAAAAGACCCATTCTCTTTGATACCTTAATCTCTACAAATTTTCATTCTTTGCGATACCCTATTCTCCGAAAACCCCATTCCTTTGCGAATCCCTATCCTTTATGAGGCTACTACCTTCGCGCCCACTGGTCCATACTATGGGGGGCTGCACCCTGATCTCCCCCACTCGGGATAAGTGCTAGGATTCAGTCCCATACCTCTATCCCAATTCATTAATTACCATCACTAACCCCCATGAAAAATGGAGAGCTGCAGAGTGATCTTTTCAGGCCGGGATATCGACATTTTCCATAACGCCCTTATGTGCATCCACATTCCACCTATGGAATACCATGATTATAGATAATCCTCCACACTCCTTGAAATACCTTGGGTTGACATATTCCTCTTGTCCCCTTTCATATATTGTGATTTGAGATTATCATCTTCAATTCCCTGAGTACCTTGAGTCAAACCATTCCTCAAGCAACTCCTCCAAACCCCATCACTAGACTCCTATGCCAGGTTAAACCAGAAAGGTCCACTCTTGCATAAGTCCCAACCCCAGCCATTACATGAAGCCTTATGCCTAATAGTCATCTCTACATGACAATAAAATGTAGTATGACCTATGTGACAGATATAGGATGCCTCTTGTTCAGAATAAGATATTCCTTATGTGCCAAGTATAATATGTCTATAGTCCTTACTACATGACTTTAAATCGTAGCATGTCCTATCATTAAATAATATGATTCCTCTTGTTCGAAATAAGATAATGATTGTGAAAAAAGGATAAGATACCTCATGACTTGATTACAGTGGAATAATTTCAATAGAATTGGAATCCATTCAAACATTCCATCACTCCACCATATGCTTTGTGTGTCCTTTATTTGGATCTTCATCCTATTTCATATGTTAAGGGACCCCATAATAGCCTGGTCCCATATTGCTTCATCTCACATACCATTCTTGGCCAACGCCCCTGAAAGACTTTGGACAACACTTCGATTTTGGCCCTGTGTTTTGAATATAGTTAGTGGTTGGCCCCCATTTGTTTGTTTCCATATCAAGATAACACAATTTGGATTGTGTGATTCGAATATGGTCAGAAGTTACCTCCCTTCATTATGCCACCCCTATTGTGTTCTGAATGTTGGGAATGTGGTTCACACTTTTCATCTCCCTTTGATTGTACTAATTCCAATGCCCTTGGTGTTATACTGCTTATACACTAGTGCATAGTTTTAGTCCTCAATTATATGCCTCAACTCACCAGTGAGTTGGGATGCCCTCATGGCTAGACATGAGGAAGACATTACAGGCTGCTCCCATTCCTAATCCCCATTCACCATTGCTTCTCTTTAGTGGCACATGATAAGCTTACATTTGTAAGCCCCAACCACCATTGAAAAAACATAGTGGCACCCAGGAAGCTTCCATGTGAAAGCCCCATCCACCATTTCGTCCCCTTAGCAATACTTGGGAAACTTTCATGCATAACCACCCATCCACCATTTCCAATCCTTAGCAGAACTCGGGAAGCTTCCATGTGTAATCCACATACACTGTTTCCACTCTATAGCGGCACCTGAAATGCTTCTATGCATAAGCCCCATCCATCGATGACACTCCTTAGTATCACTCTAGTAGCTTCCATATGTAAGACCCATCCACTATTTCCGCTCCTTAGCGGTACCCGGGTAGCTTCCATGAGTAAGCCCCATCCACTATTATCGCTTCTTAGGGGCACCCATACAGCTTCCATGCATATTCCCCATCCACCATTGTCGCTTCTTAGTATCACCCAGGTAGCTTGCATACCTAAGCCCCATCCACCATTTGTTTCCTTAGCAGCACCCAGATAGCTTCCATATAAAATCAACATCCACCATTTCCACTCCTTAGCAGCACCCGAGAAACTAAAATGTGTAATACCCATCATGGTTTACGCTCTTAACCGGTACCTAGAAAGCTTCTATACGTAAGCCCCATCCACTATTGTCTCTCCCGAGTAGCACCCAAGAATCTTCCATGTGTCAGCCCCATCCACCATTGCCACTCCTTAGTGGAACTCGGGAAACTTCCATGCATAAGACCCATCCACCATTGTCTCTCCTTTGTGAAACCTGATCATCTTCCATGCGTAAGCCCCATCCAAAATTTTGATTCCATAGAGGCACCCAAACAACTTCCATGGTTAAGCCCCATCATCCATTTCCACTCCTTAGTGGCACCCAGTTAGCTTCCACGCGTAAGCCCCATCCACTATTATTTCTCCTTAGAAGCACCCCAACAGCTTCATTGTGTAATCCCCACCCACCATTGTCACTCCTTAACGGAACCTGATAAGATTCAAGTATTAAACCCCATCCATATTTTTCATTCCTTAGTGGCACCTGGGAATCTTCCATGCGTAAGCCCCATCAACCATTGTCACTCCTTAGTGGCACTCGAGAAGCTTATGTGCGTAATCCCCATCCACCATTTATACTCCTTTGTAGCACCCCATAAGATTTCATACGTAATCCCCATCCACCATTTCCGCTCATTAGTAGCACTCGAGAAACTTCCATTTGTAAGACCCATCCACCATTTCCTCTCCTTATTGGCACTCAAGAAGCTTCCATACATAATCCCCACCCACTATTTTTTTCTCCTTAGCGACACCTGAGAAACTTCTATGCATAAGTCACATCCATCATCGGTGATCCATAGTGTCACCCAATATACTTCCATGTATAAGCCATATCCACCATTTACTATCCTTTGTGGAACCCGAGTAACTTCCATTCCTAAGGCACATCCATCATTTCCACTTCTTAGTGGCACCTAGGATTCTTCCATGCATACGACCCATTCACCGCCCTTTGTGCCACAACTTTATGTTGTGATCATCAGGTCTTTATTCCCTCTCATTTCTTACACTAAAATGACTCACGTGGTCTTAGAGTAATAATTGACCATAGTGTATATGCCCTACCCCCATGCTACTAAAATACTCAGACATTCATCCTTTCCACTTTTCAAGAAAGGTACGTAGGAATCCTCTCAGAGGTTCAAGCCCATCACCCATCGGTCCCGACCACTTCACATTAGTTCACCCTTAACCTACATGATGTTAAAATTTATTCCCCTTCCACCCTGCAAGAATTTACACTGTATGATTTTGAACTATGTGGGTTTTAATCCCTATCTCCTAGGAAGGGTACATAGGAAGCCTCCCTGAGGGTCAACCCCAAATATTGGTAAAATTCGGTGTCCCCTTTGTGGATACCCATATCATTGGCCCATCCCTTAGTAAAATCATACCAACTCTTAGGAATATAACCATGTATAATCCCCACACTTGATCTATATTCCTCCAAATAAGAGTGTACCTATTGAGATGGGCATATAGCTATGCGTAAGCCCCAACATATCATTGGGTCACTGCCCTTTGTGCACACCCCAATTCTATGACCCATCCTGAACTATGTGTACTTTGATTTCCTACCACAGGGATATGTAGGAATCCGACTAGAGTTTCAAGCCCATAACTCATGTCCTATATTGGTCTCTCCTTTGAGCCTTTGTATTTTGGGAAAGTTATGACCCAACCCGGAGGTTCTACTTATTTTGGGTCCCATACATGCATCCATTCTCACAGGCCGCCTCCTTAGGTGTCCCATAGCCCCAAAGAACCATGTGGACTTTGATTCCCCACCACGGGGATACATAGGAAGCCTCTATGAGGTTCAAGCCTAAAATCAAAGTCATATTCACACTGGTTCCATCCCATTCCTCCCAACCACTTCATTTAACCATCAATCATATTTCCTGATCCCTACCCAGACCACCAAATTCATGTTGGGTAACAACATTTACTTTGGTAGATAACCATGCATATGAACCACGCAATCAATAACCATCAAACCAAGAGTGTCCCTCTTGTGGTGGGTCGTTATCCATGCGTAATCCCCTGCATGTATCCAGGTCATTGCCTTTTGTGTACACACAGATTCCATGTCTCGCTATTCAAACTATGTGGGTTTTGACCCCTGTCTTCTAAATATGGTATGTAGGAAGCCTCCCTGAATTTCAATCCCATCCAATGGTAAACATTGGTGTCCCCTTTTCTGGGACCCACCATTCTCTGATCCACCCTTTTTAGTGTCTAGATCAGCCTTTATGGTGTTACATCATCCCATTTTGGGACACAACACCCTAGATCCTCCCTCCTTGGGCATTCTGATCCATCCAAATGGTAAACCTTCATGGTGCTCCCTCCTAGGGATCCACCTCTCTGATATGTCTCTATGGGACGTCCTGATCACTCTCAACCGTATTTGCAAAGATATTAAACTCTCAATCTACCCTAAGTTGAACATGTGATGTCTAAGTAAATAATCAAAAACAATTCCTTGGGTGTAACCATCTCCACAAGATGTTAAAATCATGGCATACCCCATGTTAAACATGGGAAGCTGAGGAAAACCTTAGATACATGCCTCTTACATAAGATACCATGGGACCAATGTGGGATTCCTCAGGTTTCTATGCCCTTAAGATTCCCTCTTATGAGGAAGAATACATATCTTTTAATGACCATGTATCTAGAGATTCCACGACATGCCTGATGTTACCATCTAATCTGACTAAAGGTTGCTTCCCTTTTGATATGAATTGGAATATCTAGACAAAAGCCATGCAATTAACCAGTTTCCATAAAGTTATGGCACCGAGAATGAGATTCACAAAAAACGATTGAAATCTATGAGGGAAACCTGGACTAGGAGAAGAATTTTGTGGAGGAATACGTGGAAGGAGAAATTGACATCCCATCATCCCATTTCAATCAAGGAGAAAACATACCTGAATAGGTGACAGATGCCTCCCTCCATTGGAAAGAAGAAATGTGGGGTAACAGCCCGCACGTCCCCATGAACAGATGTCCGCCCTGATGAAAGAATCAGAAATAGTACCATAGAATAAAAATCATGATGTGATAAGGAAAATTATTAATATTCAAAAAAAGTTAGTACAAGTTATCATAATTTACACATAAGTTGGTTCAAGGGAACTAAATCCAACATTCTTTCACTTTAACTAGATCTAGATGCTAACAACCCTAAGTCTTCTAGCACTCACGTGATACTCATGCTTCTGTTAAGAAAGGTATTCAGTCAAGGGGTATACCAAAATTTATTCTATAGGAACTATTATTACTATAACATCACCAGTCTAAGATAAATCCATCAAGAGGTGATACTTTTATAGTATATTATTTTTTCATTGGTGAGACCTTGGCTTTTTTGAAAGATATTCCATTGCAAGATTATCAAATTTCACTATGAGAGGGTATTTAATTCTAGGTACCACATCAAGAACCTAGATAGAGTTTCATATCTAATTTAATTCCTTGGATACATCAGAAGCCTCTATATAATCAGAATAAACTATAGAATCTATGATAATTGGTATCTTTAAACTCTTCTAGCTCACAACTCCTCCATTGTGACAAAAAAACTATTGAATGAAACTTAATATCATTATGATCTGTTTGAAAACTAACATCCATATAACCCTTGATGACTAGTTCTTAATATCCTCCATACACAAGGAACATATCCTTAGTTCTCCTCATACACTTAAGAATATCCTTAACAGTAGACCTATGTTGTTCCCCTAGATCATCTTGATATCTACCTACCATAGTCAATGCATATTCAACATCATGTATAGTAAATAACTTGAAATTAATGATTGATACTATTTCTAAAGAATATTATATCTTACTCATGATCTCTTTCTTATATTGTGTTTGAGGAAACATTTAATTAGAAAGATATATATCATATGACAATGAAACCAATCCCCTATTTGATTGTTCCATACTAAATATCTTTAGTATTTTTTCAATTTATGTACTTTGACTTAGTTCAAGCATCCACTTGGATCGATCATGAATGTTACCAATCCCTATAATATTGGTTGCTTCACCTAGGTCCTTTATGGAGAAACACATGTTTAACTAGACCTTAACAAACTATAATACTGGTATGCTTTTTCCAATAAGTAATATGTCATCAACATATACTACTAGGATAACAACCAAATTAACACTAAACTACTTATAAAAACATGGCTAACGTTCATTATTAATGAAACCAAATTCTTCCATAGCTTCATCGAATTTAATGTCCCCTAACTTGAATTCTTGCTTTAATCCATAAATATATATATAAGAATTAAAAATATATTTGGAATCACTTGGAGTCACAAACCCTTCAATTTTTTTATAAAGAAATATTCCTAAAGGTTCCCATTAGGGAAAGAAATTTTTATATCCATCTTCCAAATATCATAGTCAGGGTAAGATATTATAGAAAGTAGAATTATTATGGATTTAATTAAGGAAACTTGTGAAAATGTTTTATTTTAGTTAATTACTAGATGTTGTTTAAACCCTTTAGACACTAGCCTTTCTTTATAGGAATTTACCTTAAATTACATTACCAATTATCTCTTGAATACCCATTTCACCCTATGGGATTTACATCACATGGATTATCAAATAGTGCCCAAACTTGGTTTTGATATAAGGAATCCATTTCAGAATTCATGGATTTTTTTCCATCTTTTAGCTTATGAGCTATCTACTTCCTCTTTTTAGAAGATATGTTCATCATTGTTAACTAATAATGAGTAACCATATTTGGTGACTAGAAAATAATCTCTTTAGTTCTATTATCTCTCTGGTGATCCTATATAGTACTTATGTTTTAGGAACTACAATTCTATTGGGCACTTTAGAATCTGTTCCTATAATAAATATTGTTTATCTTGAGTATCCACTTCATTGAAGTCAATATTTCTCTCACTATCCTTTTTGAGGAATTCTCCCTCTTAGGATAGAAGGATTTTTTGGTGACAATAACTTTTCTTATCAGAGGGGTTATATAAGTAGTATACCTTTTTTTCATTAGGATAAACTATAAAGATACACTTTGTGCCCTAGGGTGCTAGTTTATTTCCAGATAAGGCCTTAATAAACACCATGCATCCCTATATACACGTAAGTGGAAAAATTATTTTATTTACACTCTATAACTCAAAGTGAATTCCATTTTACCCTTTATTTGGTACTCGGTTTTGTGTTTATGCCGCAATTTTTAATGCATGTCCCCAAAAGGATAACAAAAGATCTACCTGACTCATCATTGAACTTACCATGTCTAACAAGGTACATTTCCTCCTTTCACTAACACAATTACACCACTATGTGTATAGTGGATTTAGTTGAGACAAAATCCCAAACTCCCATAAAAGTTCAATAAACTATTGGTTAAGATATTCTCCACTTTAATATGATAAAATATTTCTATTCTTAATTCCAAGTTGATTCTATTATTCATTCTGGAATTCATTGAATTTGTCAAAGGACATAGAGTTATACCTCATCAATTTGACATATCCATATCTAATCAAGTCATTAGTATAATTTATAAAGTAAGAATACCCACCTCTAGATTCTACTAGAAATGGTATACACACATTAGTGTGTACTAATCCTAAAATACCTTTGTCTCTTTCAGTCTGTCCACCGAATGTCAATTTTTTAATTTTTACTTATAAACAAGAATGAAATATTTCCAGTGGATTTAACTCAAAAGAATCTAAATAACTATCTTTAAATATATTTTTCAAACACTTATCATTTACATGACCAAGAAGGTGAATACATAGCTGGGTTTTATATGAGTCATGTGAACATGATTCATTATCTATTGCCAATATTTGTTTTTATATATTTAATATAAAAATAACATTATTTAAATAATCCATAAGATAACATATGTTTTGTTTATAAAAGAAACAAATTTTATTTCCAAACATGAAAATAAAACCATCTGTATCTAGGAATTATATAGAAATTATATTTTTGGTAATAGTTGGTGCATAATAATAATACCTTAAAACCAATATCATTCATGTTGGCAATGAAAGGTGGTAGTAACCAATGGATAGGGCAGATAGCCTCATTCCATTGATATCTCACAAATTCACATCTCCTCTAGAAATATTTCAAAATCTACTTGGATCCTTTATTTGGATATAGATTTGATAAAAAAATGTATTTAATACCCAATATGTATATATTGAAAAATTACACTAGATAATGAATGTATGTTTAGCTTCACATTGATTTTGGGCATAGTTCATCTTCCACTGGCCTTGTTTTCTACATGAAAAACATATTTACTCCTTTTATTTTCCCTTCCTTTATATGTTACTCTTCTTTGAAGGACGATACTTGATTTAGATTTTTTTGTGAATCTTGGTCCCCATATCCCTTTTATTACTTTTCTTATTCACTATAAGGACTGTGGGTTAAAATTCCCCATATCATTATCTACTTGGAAAATTAGAAAAATAAGTTCTACAATAATCTTCTCATAATTTATCATGTTATAATTAACAATAAAACTAGAGAAGGACTTTGGTGGTGAGGAAAGTATGATATCAGTGAACAAATCATTTGGGAATTTAATCCCTAAGATATTTAAGTGTTAAATGTAGATAATAATCTTAACTACCTGAGGACTAGCTGGTGCCAACACTCCAAGCTTAGTTGTAAATAGAGCATTTGAGATATTTTAACTATTTTTTCTCACCTTATCTTGACAAATATCCAAAAGGTGATACATCATGCTATATGTATCCATGTCCTCATGTTTCTTCAGAAGATCATTGGTCTTGGATGATAGAATGAGACACTAAATGTCTATGGAATTGTTCAAATGTTTCTCTTAGAGAGACAAATCTTCCTCACTAGCCTAATTACCAAGTGCATCAAGAATATGTTCTTCCAGCACATACAATCTCCTTTCATGGTGTAGGATAATGTGTAATCACCTTTTCCATTCTTAGGAATTTGTTCTAGTGAGAAGGTTATCATTCTTAAGTATGTATCAAAGTGATATGTATGGACTTATTTTTATTACTATTTCTAAAAATAACATGAGCATAATTTTATTACTTTATTTGATAAAATTTAGATAGATAAATAAACATTATATTTATTAATCACCCACTGTTTTATAAAAACATAATATCCCTCACCATTGGCTTTAGAATATAGAGTTTCATGGAAATTGTGGTGAAAAGATCTATATTAACCTTCTTATCTCCCTTAATTTTGTCAGTAAATCTATTTTAAAGGTTTTAGGTAGGAATCACAAATGATAACTATATTAACTCATAGTTCCTTTATTTATTGAGTGGACTCCCCAATCCTAAAATCCAAAAATTATATTTCCTCAACCTTTTCCTCTTAGTTACACCATGTCATTGTTTGGCAGTCAACCCCTGATGTGAACTAAGTTAAGGAAACCCAAAAATTCATGTTATAATTCCCCTATAATTGAAATCACCCAAAATTTTCTTAGTCAAACACTTTGAACTATGGTTCAATTTAATCTGAAAAAGTGAAAGGCTATACCGAATTAATAAATATAATTGATGGATTTTATCTTTATGCATAGATTTCCAATTCATTATCTTTAATACATGTTTTTTAAAATTTAGTAAATTTACTTAAGTGATTAACTATAATGACTTGTATTTTCTCTAGTTCTATTTTAATAAAGTAATTGGGAAAATTTTGAGACTAGACACTGAGATGGCGTGCAATTCTGAGGCCTGGAGTGATTGGAAGGATTCAATGGAAACTATTATGTTTTTAACTGAACATGTAATTGGTTTTATAGAACAAGTAGAATAAATTCAAAATGATTTCCCAGATCAGAAATCTGAGGGAAAAATTGCGTTCAGAATAGTGGGTTTACCCTAGGAGTGACTTAACTTTAATCAGAACAGGTCTTCAGCGAGAAAACCCAAAAGGGTGTAACTTTAAATAAAATAATTCAACAAAATTATTTTATTTTAAAATCCTAATAAATCATGAATGGTGAATCATATTGAAAATCAGAGGCCACCATTGAATTTTTAATGTGGTGTTTTACTTAGGTAGGGCCTAAAATCAACCGACGCTAGTCGATTGTGAAAGGAAATTTTTGGATGTTTTAAAGGAGAATAAAATAAGACTAAAATGTTTATTTTGTTTCTTTTTGACGTTTCTAAGAGATGTAGCGATGCTACGATGCCATTATTGGGAAACCCATTTTCTTTCATAAATGAAACAACATGGTGACACTACAACACAATGATGCGACAACGCTGAAATGTGTTTTCTTCATTTCACAGCTTGGTAGGGATATAAGATTAGATTTAAAAACCTAGAGAAATTCCATGGAAACTCTAGAGAATAAAATAATTGGAAAAACCTCTCATTGGAAAACAACAAACAATGATGAGATGATGGATCAAGATCTATCATGGATGGACCACCGACAATGACGAAAATTCCTCACTGATCGATCCAAACTCCAGGTAGGGTATAAGTTAAATTTTGATCTTCCTCTACCGTTATTTATACCTATAATGAGTATGGTTTAGTCAACAAGAATGATAATCCATAGATAATGCATTATGCAGGTTGGAAATATTATGTTTTTGGGTTTGTTTTAAGATTTTTCCATGTTTAGAATTGATTTATTTTCACCATCAGTTCTTCAGTTATAACATGGATGGATCGATGATGGAATGAAAAAATTCGAGATCCACCCATTTTGGGTGTTCATTGGTTTTCCCCCTTATCCAACATTATTCATTCTTCTCATTTTGTGATCTGAGAAAAAGATCCCAAAGCGACGAACACAAATGGAAGAAGTAGTATGAGGCGAAGTCCAGAGGCGGAGGCTCTGGCCGTTCATGTGGGGCGTAGCGAGGAAAGTCCACTGATGGGGGGGATGACAACGGATGCGGAACCAACCCACAGTGTGGACGATCTAGGCTGACCCGACAGGTAGGCCACTGGTAGGGAAACCAGTGGTGGCATCCCACAGTCGAGGAAGGACTGCGGTGGTGCAATAGTTCACAGAAGGTAGGCCACAGGTGGTGGCAGACAAGGCCACCGGAAGGGCGGCCAGTGGCGGTGTGGTAGATGTGGTCTAGTGGACTGTTCCAGAGGGAGAACTTGCGTCTATTACGTGGGTGTGATCTAGTCATGAAGAGTAGCCACGTTGATTGAGGAGCCGCCTGACCCACGATCGAGTGACCGCGTGAGTTAGGGGAGGCTGCAACCAGGTATTCCACGTCCATTGGAGCTAAGTCAGCCCACATGATACGGGCCATATTGGAGGTACCAAGCTATTTCAGACTGGCTCGAAGGAAACTGGGTCAGATCGGGTTAGCTGAACCGGGTTGGGTCAGGTTGGACCCGAACCAAACTAGGCCCTTTTTACCAAAAAGATAATGACTTTCAAAATAAATGTCTGTTTAAAGAGATGTCTATGGCATTGAGAACATTGCTATGAGATAGTCCTTTTGAGATGTCTTGGTGGGTTTTTACTATGGACCCCTTTATGTTCAGAGTTTCCCTTGGTTATTTCCTCTAGGGTTTAGTGCAACATTGCATCCACATCACGGGACAACAATCCCCTCTAGAGGCCAAGTCCTGGATAGAGTTTCCACATCCCTCATTGGGATTAGAGGAATCCTCTATCACCCCTGATAGAGTTTTTTTGGAATTTATGTGACCCCAAAGTGTAGGGTGTTAATCATCTATCCAATGGGCCATAACTATAGGTGTCTCAGTATTCTCAGTGGGAAATCCCCTACATTACGAGCCACATCGGTAGGGTTTTCTGTATTCTTTGAGAAGAATCATGTGCTTTACAGATTAATATAGATTGGGTTGTCAGTATTCTATAAGAAGAATACCCTCTCTGTTTCGAATGACCTTGACCAGTGTATTCTCTTTGAGAAGGGTCCAAATTAGTTGGACCTCTTTGTAATAGTTCCCGATGACATCAAGGATCGAGGATTGAGTTCTCTCATAATGAGCTTTCCTCGAGAAAAATCATGTGGTTGATAATCATTTGTAACTTACCATCTTTACCTTGTGGTTAGTTATGAGTATATCTAGATATTCTTGGTATAGGTGTTATAGGAATATACATGTGTAGAGCTGACTGTGCATTCCTTCATGGTTTTTCCTTTGTGGTTTTAGGGTGTCATACTGAGTATTGTTTTACTCACCCCTGCACAAGATTTTCCCACACATGTCATGTCTTGTATAGATGATTGGATATTTGGTGGATTCTAGGGAGGACCAGGACCATATGTTTCCTAGTTGAGATCTAACAGACGAGGTGTACTCCTACGACTTCAGGCAGCTGCCCTTCACCTACCCTTCAGGTAGGGTTTCCTATGAACAAGTTTTAGGAGCTTGTGTTTTTACTTGTTTTTATTATTTCTTTTGGTGGGATTGTATTCTAGCTCAATTAAACTCGTTGTACTTCAATTTTCTATTGCACTCTAATTGTGGTTTAAATCTAGTGGGTTTCATGCATGGTTTACTTAGTGTTTTTACATTTTAGCATTTGTTGTCTTGGAGATTTGTGCATGCATATAATTACTTAGGAAAATGCCTCCTATTTATGGGATATGTCTAATAGGTGATAGTTTCCAACCCTAGGGCTATCAGAGGTAGGATTGGGGTAGTCACAACATGGGCCCTATTGGGACGGTTCATGACAGAGTGGTATCAAAGGGGGTTTGGTTCCACATTGGGACCAGGAGTTTGTGAGATTGGTTTTGGGAAATAGAGTAAAGAGTTCGTAGTTCATCTTTCAGGCCAACGACTCTAATTTTTGTGCGGTGGTCGATGTATCCATACACTGGGACTCTGGGCACCAATTTCACGACTCAGTACATGAAAAAACTAGTTTCGGGGAAGTGAATGGTACATGAATCATATAGGAATGAGTTATGTTTTCGTTGTCCTTCTTGAGTCATCTCTGTAGATATACTCTATTTTTCGTGATTAATCTTGATTTGATTCAGGATGCCTCCATAAATATTTCCTTATAGGATTCCATTGCATGACCATGAGGATTGTATTCCTAGTGATGAGGTGTCGGTACAAGGACCTATACCAAAGATACTCCCTACACAAGAGATAACACCTCAAGGTGGTGCACCGGTGATACCACCACCCATCAAACAATGGTTACTACTAGCGCTACTGGTAGAGGATTCACATAGGCTATGTGCATTGCAATAGTTCCTAAGGTAGTGATCTCCCAGGATCAGGGGTGAGACAGACCCCTAGGTATCTGAGGATTGGATGGAGGCAGTCACTCATGTCTTCCATCTAGTGAGGATGTATACTAACCATATGACAGTCCTAACCCCAAGCCTTCTTCAGGGGAAAATAGGGAGATGGTGGAGCTTAGTGACCAAAACACATGATGAGACATGTCTCTATTGGGAATAATTGGAGAGAATATTCAGGGATCTTTTCTTTCTAGATAATCTATGCTCAGTGCATATCTAGGAGCTCTTGCATCTACAACAGGGCATCCAAATGGTACCAGATTACTTGGTGAGGTTCACCGACCTATCTCGTTACTCCATAGATATGGTGCGGGAACTATTCTTCAGGGATCAAGCATTCAAGTTGGGGAAATGATGGTAGATCATGGAATTGATGATATACCTTAGCATTCCAACTTATACTGGGGTACTGGAGTGATCTCTGCTCATAGAGTGTCTTTGGAAATGGGTAGAGGATAGTGGTCGCAAGGGCCTAAGCAGGACAAGAGCTTCATGAGATGACCCTAGGATACCAGGTCAGTGGTGCAAGGATCACAGGGTGGCTTGATTAAACCCTGAGATAGGTGGTGTTACACATGATATGGATAGGGGCATCTGGAATGGGATATCCCGACCTGAAATTCAGTGGATCAGGGGACAGTCGAGGGACTGACGAGGTAGAGGAAGAGGTTTGAGTTGGGTAGTCTGCAGGGTGGTAGATGTGGAAGGGGAGTAGGTAGAGAAGAAGGTGGTGGGAGGAGGTCTGGGGTACCACCACCACCACCCCTAGCTGGTACACCATGGGATCAAGGAGCTAGTTGATAGGGATGAGGGAAGCCTCAAGTGATAGAGAATTATGACCCCAGTACTCCAGAGATGATTATAGGTATGATCTGTGTCTTTTCCTCTAGCTATAGTTCTGATAGTCATGATTTTTAGTCATAATTTTCCTTCCATAGACATTGTTAGGGTGTTGTAGATTCTGGTGGAGCAGTTGGATCAATCCTTACATTTAGAGACACCTACGGGAGGGGATTCGATGATCACACACTTGTGTTGATAGTGTAAACATACTCTTAGAGGCAAGGGCTTCTGTTGGGATATCCAAGTAGCAGTATTAAGGCCTTACAATATCATTCTAGGTATTGAATGGTTATCCATAATCCCTGATCATATTGACTATTTTAGGCACAGATTGTGGTGGTTCTGAGGAGATAAGACTATGTTTTCTTTTTTTGGTGAAAAGGAAATGCACATAGTGTAGGATGTACTTTCTAAGAGGAGGTTGAAACAGATTACTCATCAATCGTCTAGCCACACCATTGGAACAATATATTATGAAGGTTCTCAGTTTCCTACAATGGTGGAGTATAAGGATGCCCTCAGATTCCCTCCATGTAGAGATGTAGAATTTTTCATTGATTAGTACATCGGGACGACACTGATATCTAAACTTGCCTATCAGATGGCTCCCAAGGATCTTCGTGAGTTGATGGTAAAGATGGAGGAACTATAGAGGGAGGACCTTGTAAGGCCTAATGTTTCACCCTGGGTATCCCCAGTTTTGTTTTCCATGATGGTAGATAGAAGATTGAGGATATGTGTGGAATTCTGGTGTATGAATCAAGTGGTCGTGAAGAAAAATATCCACTATCGAGAATTGATGACCTCTTTGACCAGATGAAGGGAGTGATGTGGTTCTCAAAGATAGAACTCATGTTTGGATATCATTAGCTTAATGTATGGGATGAGGATGCACCGAAAATAGACTTCAGATGTTGATATGGACACTATGAATACTTGAAGATGTTGTTTGTCCAGACCAATGCCCAAATAGTGTTCATGGGAATCATGAAAAGGATCTTCAAGCACTACATAGACTGGTTTGTGGTGGTCATTATTGATGAAATCCTGGTGTTCTCAGCATCCAAGGAGGAGTACATGATACACTCTGAGAGCACCAGATTTATAAGAATCTCTCGAAGTATTAGTTCTAGATTCAGGAGGTCTAGTTTCTAGGAAATGTGGTTTCAGAGGCTAGAGTTGCAGTGGACCTGGAAAAGATTGAGGCTATGATTTCTTGGGATCCACCCCAGAGTGTGACCAAGGATAGGTGTTTCATTGGTTTGGCTGGGTACTATCAGAGGTTTGTGCCTAAATTTTACAGGGTATCACCATCCTTGATGACTTTCACACATAAGGGACAACCCTTCATATGGATAGAGAAATGACAGTAGAGTTTATAGGATCTGAGGTAGAGGTTGATGAGTGCTCCCATATTGAGACTACTAGAGGAGGGTATTGGGTATGTAGTGTTCTACAATTCATCATGGAAAGGACAAGGTTGTTTCATGATGTAGGGGAAAGAATTTATTGCCTATGGTTCACAAAAGTTGAGAAAACATGAGTAGAACTACACGACCCATGATCTTGAGATAGCAGTGTTGGTCTTCGCATTGAATATGTGGATACATTACTTGACGTGGGAGTGGTTTTTCATCTACTATAACCATAATAACCTTTAGTAAATATTTCTCAGATGGATCCGAACTTGAGAGAGAGTTAGTGTCTAGAGTTCCTCCTGGAATATTACATCAAAATTTTCTATACTATTAGTAATGGGAACGTGGAAGAGGATGCACTCAGTAGGAGATCTAGCTTATAGTTTCTGAGTGACACGTTAGAGTAGTTGGTTGCACTAAAGATATCCTTTTTTGGATGGTGATGGAGTATCTTAACTTCAATTGATGGTTGTCACCCCTACACTCTTATAGTGAGTCAGGGAGGCATGGCTTAGGGACATCGACTGCGAGACCCAACATTCTTAGTTGTCTACAAGGTAGGCCACTGATGGATATTTGATAGGTGGGGAGAACATCATTCTCGTTTGAGGGAGAAAAATTATGCCAGTGGTTTTGCTAGAGAATATTATGAGGGAGATTCAAACATCCCCTTTTGGTGTAGATCCGAGTGTGGAAAATAAGTACCATGATCTCTCAAGTCAGTTCTGGTGGTCAGGGGTGAATAAGTCGGTGGAAGAGTTTGTTTCTCAGTGCCAAACCTTTCATCAAGTGAAGGTATAACATCATGTTTGAGTAGGCTTGACTCAGTCACTCGAGGTTCTTGAGTGGAAGTGGGATGAGATATTGATGGACTTTGTGACAGGTTTACCATACACGTTTAAGGGACATGACACCATCTGGGTGATCATCAAATAACCCACCAATTCGGCCCACTTCTTACATATCCAAGTGAAGATCTCAGTAGAGATGTTGGGATGCCTATACATTTAGAAGATAATTTCAATTCACGTGGTACCATCGATGATCATTTCTAACTATGAGGATCATTTCACATCCTGGATATAGAAGGGACTACAGGAGGTGTTCGAGACTCAGTTATGTTTGAGAACGACATTTCATCCCCATACTGATGGCCAAACAGAGAGGACCATACATGTTCTAGAGAACATGAAATGTTCTTGCATTCTGGACTTTGTCCATAGTTGGGAGGATCACATACCTCTGGTGGAGTTTGTGTACATCAACAGATACCAATAAACCATTGGTATGGCACCGTTTGAGGCCCTGTATGGGCAACCATGCATGTCACCACTATGCAGGATGGACCCAAGGGAGTTAGAACCCATGGGTCCAAAGTTGGTATGGAATACCACATAGAAGGTGCATATCATCAAGGAGAGTAGACATAAATCATATGACAATAGGAGAAAAAATCTGTTAGAGTTTGAGGAGGAAGACCACATTTTCCTTCAGGTATTACCTCAGTGGGGATTGTAGATATTTGGATGGGGTATCAAGTTATCCCTGAGGTTCATCAGCCTTTTTCAGATTCTAAGAAGATTTGGTGAGGTGGTTTACTGCCTAGCTCATCTCCCACATATTCATTGGGTGCACGATGTCTTTCACATATAGCAACTGAGGAGGTACGTGAATGATCTATTGCATGTCATCGATTGGGGAGAGATGAACATTGACTGTGGGGTGACTTTTTCAGAGTTCCCAATAGAAATCGAGGATAAAAAAGAGTAGATACTTTGTGGGTGGTCGATTCTTCTTGTGAATTTTCGGTGCTAGCACAGGAATCTACAAGAGAGAACATGGGAGTGAGAGGCTCATATTTGTGCTTAGTACCCCCATATTTTTGTTGAGTATACCTTGTTTTGGATTTTAAGGAACTAAATCCCTAAGATGGAGAAAATTTAATGACTGATATTTTCTCTAGTTGTATTTTAATAAATTAATTGGGAAAATTCCGAGACCAGGCGCTGAGAAAACATGCGATTCCGAGGCCCAGTGTTCCCAGAACGGTTTGATGAAAACTGTTATATTTATAATAGCACGTGTAAGTGGTTTTCCTAAAAAACTATAATAACATAAAAATGGGTGCCCAGATCAAAAATATAAGGGAACCATATCATTCAGAATTCCATGTTTATCCTAGGCATGACTTAACTTTAGTCAGTTTGGGTCTTCAGTAAGAAAACCCGAAAATGACGTAACCGTAAATAAAATAATTAAGTAAAATTATTTTATATTAAAATCCTAATAACTCATTAATTGTGACTTAGATTGTAAATCTAAGACCATCATTGATTTTGTAATGTGGAATTTTACTTAGGCAGGGCCTAACATCAACTAGTGCAGGTCGACTATGAAAGATAAATTTTGGACATTTTAAAGGATAATAAAATAAACTTAAAAAGTTTATTTCATTTATTTTTTATGATTCATAGCATTGATGTGAAGCCAAAATGGGGTATCCCATTTTCTTTCATAAATTAAGTAGTGTGGTGATGTTGTAATACAGTGACACGGCAAAACTGAAACACACTTTTTTTTTTCATTTAATAGCTTGGAAGGGATACATATTGGATTCACAATCCTGGGGAAATTCCCTAGAAGATATGGAGAAGAAAAGATTTGGTGAAACCTATCATTGGAGAATGAAAAAATACAATGAGATGATGTATTGAGATCGCTCATGGATGGATCTATGACAACAATAAACATTCCCCACCGATTAATCAAAACTCCAATTAGGGTGTGAGTTTTATTTTGATCTTCCTTCCCTATTCTTTATCCCTATGAAGAGCATGTCTTAGTCAACAAACATGCTAATCGACAGATCATTCATTAAGTTGGTTGGGATGATTATGTTGTGGGGTTTGTTTTGGAATTTATCCATGTTTAGAATTTATTTATTTTCACTTTCCATTCTTCAATTCTAACATGGGATGATCAAGGCTGACACGAACAAGGCCTAGATCCACCCATTTTGGGTGTTCATTGCTTTTCCCCTTGTCCAACATTCTATGTTATTCATATTTTGTGATCAAAGATGATAAGACCGAAGCAATGATAGTTCATGGTGGAAATAGCATGAGGCGGAGGATGGAAGTTGAGGCTCTGACCGTTCAAGTCAGTCACGATGAGGTAAGGCCTCTGGTTGGCTTACCGGTGGCGGAGGGGGCACGGGCCTGGCAGTGCGGCCGGGCCAGGAAGACCCAGTAGGTAGGCCACTGGTAGAGAGGCCGACAACATAATAATTATGTGGTCTAGGTGGGACCACTACAGCAGGATGGCTTGTGGTGGGTAGGCCACGACACTACCACAAAAATAGTTTTTCGCAGCGCCCCCCTTTATCAGCGCTAACGAAAAAGCACTGATAAAGGAACCCCTTTATAAGCGCTTTTTTTAGCGCTAATAAAGGGACCCCCCTTTATCAGCGCTTCTGTTAGCGCTGATAAAGGCCCCCCCTTTATCAGCGCTTGTTTAGTAGCGCTGATAAAGGGTAGGCTTCAAAAAAAAATTTAAAAAATATATTAATATATTAATATATTAATATATAAATATAGTTATATAGTTATATAAATATAATATATAATTTTTAAATATATTTTAGATAATTATAAATGTACATTTACACTTATTATACTTAATATATAAGATATTTAGTGAAAATGACTTCTTAAAAAATTAAAAAAATATTTTTAATTAATAATTTGATAATAATTATGGAGTAATAGTCATTTAATAACAATTTGAGGACTAAAAAAATTAAAAAAATTAAAAAAAGATCCAAAATATGTTGAAAACGCAACTCAAACTTCAAACGGCAATAACTTTTGATCCAGATGTCCGTTTGAGCTCTACCACATATCAAATCGAAGCCTGCGACGAGCTCTACGTCGCTATGATTGAGGGAAGCCTAGGTCAAGCATTTTTCGAGGCCAAAAGAGGCCCAGAAGGCCTCCAAAACTGATTTTTTTTGTCGGGGTACCCAGATTGTTTAACATTTTGTGGATTTTCAAACTCATTTAAGGGGGTATTATTGGCTTTTTTTGGCGGGTACTGAATTTATTCCAAGGTATTACATTCACATTGATATTATGTCTTTGAAATTTCATTCTTTTTTATAATGAACTGCTATTTATAATCAAATATATAACTATATGTACATATTTTTTATATATTCGCACCTAAAAATTAAATTTTTTAAATAAATAATTAAAAATATTTACATATAAAATATATTAGCTTTATCTAAATAATAAATAATATCCATTTTATTTAAAATACAAATATATGAATATATATATACCTATATATTAATCTAACTATATATATATATTAATCTAACTATAAATATATATATTATTATTACTATAAATATATATATTAATATCACCATAAATATATATATTAATATCACTATATATATATATATTAATATAACTATATAACTATATAAATATATATTCATATAACTATATATATGTTAATATAACTATATATATTTTAATATGACTATATATATGTTAATATAACTATATATATATTAATATAAATATATATTACTATACGAATAAATATAACTATATATATATATAGATATAGATATATATTAATACCACTATATATATATTAATATTACTATATATATTATAATATAACTATATATATATATATTATAATATAACTATATATATATTAATATAAATATATATTACTATACGAATAAATATAACTAAATATATAAATATATATATATATATAAAGATATCATGAATTGGAAAGAAAATCAAAATAGAGTAGTGGTAAGGGCTTAGGCGCGCAGGGGGGATGTCTTGAGTTCAAATCCCGGTGGAGGCAGGGGTGCGCGCGCATGGAGAATATTTGAGAAAGCGCTATTAAAGGGTGGAGGTGGGTGCGTGGGGTGCTGTATAGGGGCCGAAAAGCATTGTAAAAGGGGGGGGGGGGGTTCAAGCGCTATAAAAGCCCCCCTGATTGGCAGTATTTTTTTTTTTTTTTTTTTTAATTTTTTTTAACTTTTATCAGCGCTTTTTTAAAAGCACTCATAAAAGGGTCCTCTATCAGCGCTAAAACAAAAGCGCTGATAAAGGAAGCGCTGATATAGGACCCCTTTATCAGCGCTAAAAAAAGCGCTGATAAAGGGGTACTTTTATCAGCGCTTTTTTTGAGCGCTGATAAAGGGGTCCTATATCAGCGCTTTTCGGAGCGCTGATAAAGGGGACCCCCCTTTATCTACGCTGGCTTTATCAGAACTTTTCTAGTGCTGATAAAGCCTATTTTTAGCGCTGATAAAGGACGTGTTTGTAGTAGTGTGAGCGGCGGCATATACGGCCGGTGGTAGGGTGGCCGACAATGGTGCTGTGGACGCGGTCTAGTGGAATGCATAAAAGGAAAAAACCCATATATCTATTGAGATCATGCGCTGATCATGCAGACCAGCTGCATCCGGTGGAGCTAAGCTGACCCAGATGACGGGGGCTAGACGGGAGGAACCGGGTCTGGTTAGGTCAGACCCAGACCCAACTGGGCCCTGTTTACAAAAAGTGTTGTAACTTTCAAACAAAAGTTCTATTTGAAAAGATGTCTATGGCATTGATACCCTTGAAAAGATATGGTACATTTGAGATGGATTGGTGGGTTTTTATTTTGGAATAGTATAGGTGTGTATTTTCCCTTGGTTCTTTCCTCAAGGTTTTGGTGCAGCATTGCGTCCACAACACTTAACAATAATCCCCTCTAGAGGACAAGTCTCAGATAGAGTTTCAGAATCCCTCCAAGAGACTAGAGGGATCCTCTATAACCCTTGATGAATTTTTATAGGAATTGATGTGACCCCTGAGTTTAGGGTGTTAATCCTTCATCTAATATGGGTGGTAATGATAGGTTTCTCGGTATTCTCAGTGGAGAATACCCTACATTATGAGCTACATCAGTAGGGTTGTCAGTATTCTTTGAAAATAATTCCCTAAGTTATGGATTAATATAGATTGGGTTGCTGTTATTCTCTAGGAAGAATCCACTCTCTGTATAGAATGACCTTGACCTGGGTATTATCTTTGGGAAAGGACCAAATTAGCGGGACCTCTTTGTAGGAGTCCCTGATGAAATCAAGGCTCAAGGAGTGTGTTCTCTCAGAATGGGCATACCTCGAACTGGATCCTGTGGCTGATGATCGGTTGTAACTTAACATATTTACCTTTTGGATAGTTATGAGTATATTTGGATATTATTGTAAAATGTGTTATAGTCATATACCTGTGTAGAGAATACCATGCATTCTTTTGTGGTTTTTCCTTTGTGGTTTCAGGGTGTCCTACTAAGTATTTTTTTACTCAACCCTATACGGGATTTGACATCATGTGTTGTGTCTTGTGAAGACTATAAATTCTTTAGAAGAGTCCATGGTGTACCAAGACCAAGTGGTTTCCATTGAGATCATACAGACAAGATGTTCTCATATGGATTTCGACAACTTCCGTTCACCTACCCTTTAGGTAGGGTTTCTTGCGAATGAGTTTCAGGAGCTTGGGTTTTCACTTGTTTTCAATATTTATTTTGGTGGGCTTGTATTTCAGCCAAGTTCACAACCTTTTACTTTACTTTCCTACTTCAATATAGTTATGGTTTATATATAATGGTTTTCATTCATGGTTTACTTAACATTTTTATATTTCATCATTTGTGGGCTTGGAGATGTGTGCGTGCATATAAGTACTTTGGAAAATGCCTCCCATTTGTGGGATATGCCTATTGGGTGCTATTCTATAGCCCATAGAATATCAGAGGTGGTATTGGGGTATTCATAGTGTGGGCCCCATTGGGATGGGTTGTGACATTAATCATATCTCAGATAATTTTTATGCATAAGTCAATTTATTTTTGTTCTAACATTTATGATTTTTAATTCATTAAGTCTCGTTATTGTGACAAAAAATCCATAATTAAATAATGTTCAAACTTTATAGAAATAAAATAATAATATGGTATGATCAAGAGATTTTACTAATGGTTAGTTTATCTAGTGGATGATAAACTAATCATCAAAATAGGTGAAAAACACCTTGAAATATTTATGTTCTGTGTTGTATCTTTTCACCTGTCCACCTATGTATATCTCTTGGATTGGTTTCGCCTCAGCTCCAAACTTGAACTGTCTCCACTGGCTTGGGATATTTAGTGATTACATATGTTTTTACTCACACATAGGTGAGGGGAAGCAAAAGATTTATTAAGGGGTTTACAAAAAAGAAACCATGGGTATGCACACCCATACATAATGAGAGGAGGGATGATATGCATGCCAATAATTTAATTTAAAAATAAATTTAAAGAAACCAATCACATACAAAGGTATAATATAGGCTAATGATCATTCATGTGCGTGAATTGAATTAGTCATTTAATAAAATTAGCATTTAAATATAATCGTTCTTATTTAAGATAAATAGATCTCAAATGAATAAATTATCTTTCTTAATTAATCAATTATTTTATCTTAATTCTCATCTAATTTTTCATGATATTCTTATCCAATATAATTTTAAACAAAATAAATATATTTATATTAAATTAATTGAGTACAAAAATTACACTCGGATGAAACACGATGAGTACCCGTCCGAACTGCCCAATGTGTATTATACTTGTATACTATTTACTCTTGCGATATGTGGCATACAAAACTTATCAAATAATATCATGGTGTGTACTATTAACATAAGGAACACACAAAACACATGATATTTACATAATGTGTTATGCTTCAATGTGCATAGAGTAATGACTATAATATGACTTATACATGATATGTTGATCCGAACATTACACATAAATTAATTAGACATTTATATATATATAAATAATTACATGGAATGTACTATCAATTTAATAAAAAAAAGATCACATATTGATAATGATTTCATAGTATAATAAATTAATTTTTAATTATTCATAATTTGGTAAAATTACAGAGTGTGTATATTGTATTTTACATGGCATGTATTATTATCACCATCTATCTGTGACACATTCCTAGGTACTCAATGTGTAACCATGCCATGGAAAATTAGAGTATACTGAATGTTCATGGGCTACATGGAGTGTGGTATTAAAGTTACATGGACACCAGTCATATAGGTTATGGAAGAGGATACATGACCCATTTTTGACTAAAGGACTATATGTCATGTAAAAATGTTACACGATGTGTACTTTGGCTGAATGTGTGGCATGATGACCAAGTCAACACACAATGTATAATTAAACTCACCAAGAGAAATAAATTCACACATCTTGAATTAATTATGAATTAATTCATGGTGAATTAAACAATAGTACATGGCATGTAACTCTAGGTTACATGATGTGCAACAACTTTGGATGAGATCTTTAAATTTATTTCATTCATAAAATTAATAAATTTTTTTACATTTGTGAGAAATGAAAAAGAAGAAAACAGATATCACAATTTTAATTAAAGAATAATTAAAATTGAATTAAAAACTAACAGAATTTTTTGAAATCAATTAATGATCTTTAAATAATTATAAATAATTATAAAACCTCCCTATGATACCACTTGGAGTTTCTAGGTGTAGCAGAAGCATCAGATAAACATGCCCAACCTTTGTTTTGTGATTTATTATTAATCAATGATTTACATGACGATATACACCGTGATCAACAGAATAGAATAAAATAATATAGAAAATGGATAAACTAAAAAACCTAAGTGTAGGATAATCACATATTAATTATAATCAATTTAAGTAATTAAATAATTATAATGTGAGAAATTATTTCTTCATTGATGGATATGAAAAATCTCTAATTCATACCATCATTTTGTTATAAGAATCAAGAATAGATTTCCTCTAGCAGCGATCCACACATGTTCCATGAACCTTCGAACGTCACTATAGGAATCTTCGAGTGCTAGAATGGTAGATCCCAATACTTATGTCATTTTCATTTGATTTCCCTGAGAACCACTTTGAGGAATAGTTCTATTTAATTTCTCTTGACTTGAGATTGGTGGTGGGGGAGGTCCTCTCTTTGTTATTGAGATAATTCTTGTAGAGGGAGATCTCTAGGGATTTTATAGGATTCTCTTTAGATCTTATTATGTATGACACAAATGAATTGGATCTCATAAGAAAATAATATAATTGGGTTTATATACCACTAGGGTTAAAAAATAATATTTTCACATATTCCCTTATTATTTTTGTAATCCCAGTGGAAACCCATTTCTATAAAAATAAAAATACTATAATTATTTTTATTATTTATTAAAATTCACTAAAATAGAAAATTAAATTAAATATTATGTATTCAAATAATATTCAATATATATTATTTCTCACGAGACAATTAATCTCGGTTCTCCATTCCTCTATAATATTTATCAGGCCTTGAATAATGAATATTTTATTAATAAATAAATATCAATGCATTATTCTCTAATAAATAAATAAATATTATCTTCACAAAATTGAAAATTATTATTTATTAAATATTCTACTTACATAATATTCTCTCGAATAAGTGGTGATATAATATACTCGATCAAGATAATATGAATAATTATTAAACCATGAATGATAATAATATTCAAACAACTTATTAAATAATAAAAAATTAATGTATTATTTAACTGAGATTATGGATACACTATGTTTGTGAGCCTTTAGTCCTCTTTCTCAGTGGAATTAGGCGAAGAGGCCTAAATTCCAAGGATAGAGTCTAATAACATGCTAATACACCATAATGAAATAATTTAATTCCAAAATTATATAATACCTCATATAATTTCTTACCATGTAATATAATACCTTTATAAAAAAATCTCTAATCAAGAAGGTTGTATGTTGGTTGCATCAACCTATATGTTTGATTTCTATTTATTTGACCTTCTTGAAATCAAACTTTCCTATAAAACACAATAGTCCTGGATTTATTTAGGCTATATCATTTCCAAAAAAGAGCATAAGATATCAAATTTTATTAAATAAAAAAGGGATATATCATTTCTAACATTATTCATTAATGAAATATTACTCATGACACACCAACCATTTCCCACCTCACTAAAAACATATATAATCATGATTTTTATCAATACATAAAATTATGTGACTTATAGTATCCATTAATAAAATATTAAAGTCTACGGGTAAATATGCAAATACACAGTTAAGAAAATCCAATGACATATATAAATGTCGATTCACTACTAGTACATCTCATTCTCATAATATCCTATAATGGATATTACCAAGAGAGTACCCCATGACAAGGCCTCATTCTTATAATATCCTACACTAGATATTATTAAGGGTGTACACCATTAGAAGGGGACTCATAGTCCTATGAATATCCACCCCTAATAGTGTGTATCATTTTTTATCTCAAATGATTTCATTCATCTATAGAACATGTATTTAAGATTACTATTTTGGAACTTCTAGGTTCTCATCATAGTGGGGAAATGATATGACCTTTCAGTGTGACAACTTCAATTAGAATATTATCACATACTATGTCACCCAGAAGAATAATCATGATGTGATAAGGAGTTTATAAATATTCAAAATAATGGATACTTGTTATCATAAAGTACATAGAATTTTGTTCTAGGAAACCAACTGCAACAAATCCTCCCTGATAATTAGAAAAAGAAAAAACCATGGGACAAAGGAGAGTAAAAATCATACTTCAAAATTCAATAATTTCGGGGGATTTCAAATTTCTTAATTGAACATAAATGAATCAATCTTTGTTAGCAATATAATTTTTTATAGCTCCCCCTCAATAGATTCTTTCCATAAATTTTTACCATGTTAGTTTTCTTCTAGAATTAAAATCGAAGTAATATTTATAATAGTTGATGTCTAATAACATGTGAAATATATATAAGTATTAGGTTACAAGTAAACACCAAGATTACAATTTAAATATACTCAGTAATGGATGATATTTTACGTTGTAATGAAATCACAACAATCATTAGCTACTTTTCACTCATCACCTTAAATTATTTTCTCTAAGTTATACATCCAATAAAATTTGGGATTAAAATGGGTCTCGTTAAGATATATATTTAAATATCTTATTCTGAGATATGTTTCTCAACACATAGACACCTTTATTTAAGAGACTAAATTTCCTATAACTCTTTATGATTTCCTTTTCTTTAGATTCCTAAAAATAAACTATAAGGAATCAATCTTATATAATCAATAAATTATATATTTAGACAACAATTAATTTTATTTCATTCTAAAATTTCTTTTATGTTTAGAGTTTTAGGTAATTAGTCCATCAACCGTACATAAATATATATTACAACACAAATTTACCACTTCAACGCAGTGTCTATTTTTTCTATAATATAAAACTTCTTATATATAGAATATTTTATTTTCATGATATATCTTCACAATTTTTATCTTAACCTCATCCTTGTCCCTAATAATTATTAAAATTTGATGAAAAACATTTTAAAAAGTGGTATGAGCACAAAAAATATCTTTAAGTGGAGTACAATAAGAAAAAAAGAAATAAAGAAACCTTTTAATCTATGAATAAATATAAGAATTTACCTTTTAAAATAAAAATTTTATCTAAAATATAAACATTTTATTATCCAATATATCAAATTATCTTCACAAATATTTTCTTAAAATATGTCATAATAAATATTAATGGAAAAAATAAAACTCTTAAAGGTTTATTTTCAACTTTGAAAAAACTATGAAAACTTTTTCAAAAAATATTATACATTTCACCCTTAAGAAGTAGCATATACTTTATTTAAAAATAAGCTCAACAACATACCTTGTGAAATCATATTATTTATACAAACCCCCATAAAAAGCATAGATAAATAATGTAGGTAACTTGGATCATCAATTTTATATCACTCTTACAATCACTCATACAAATAGAATAACTTTCCTAATGCATTAGAGAGTTATATCGATCTCACCCATCCTTGGTTTATAATGAAAACAACCATACTTGGTTTAAAATAGCACCACCCATCCTTAGATTATAATATAACCACTATTCATCCTAAAAAATAAACTATAACTATAATATAAAACACATGAATGCCTGTATTTCCATAAAAATATTGTATTCACCCATAAAAATTAATTTTCAAATATCAAAATATCAATTACATTTAAAACCTTTTTAAAAATTCCCAGAACATTGGGATGGAGTGTTTTTATTTAAATAAATTGTTAAATCTTATTAATTAATTAAAACAAAAAATAACAATTATAGTGGTGGGAAAACCGTTTTCATCGTATACATTAAAATCTAAAATTCCTTTTATCTTTTTGTCAAAATATTGCATATAAAATACATAAAAGGATTAATTTTGAAAATATTTGAAAAACATTAACATGAAATTTAGTTTTTAATTCATTTATGTATATATAGACACATATATAAATTTATTTTAATAATATGGATATGGAGGAAAAACATTTATAAAATTAATCCTAAAAACATTTAAAACATGTTTTTAAACCTAAAGTGCCACTCACCTAGAGTTCAACTCATTATGTATATTAATTATCTTGTGGAATGATAAAATTATGTTTATCATTTACTTAAGTAAATTTTACATATTTATTATCACTTTTTTATCACTTACCATGTTATATATAATTATTTACTAAATTAAGTTCATGTTGGATGTTTCGACGACATTATGATTATTTGTTCAAAATGAATTTTGTAAGTTTTATATGGTCAAAAATGTTATTATTCCATAATAGCAAAAAAATAATCATGAAATAATTATTAATATTATATATTAATTATATTTCTAACCATGATATATGGTCATGAAAAATGAATTATGTTACAATCATGGAGACTATAAGTGATACATATGTATGGGTAACATTTCCATTTTTTAAAGAAAATTATGAAAAGAAAGTATATTTTTATCTTTATATAATGATTATTATATCATAAATATAATATTATTTCTTTAAATACACTTATATATAATGGATATATGATTTGGTCTTGAAAACAAATTACATTTCTTCATAGAGGTGGCAATCCACACAGACACACGAACGACATTATCATTTTTAATTAGATGGAAAGGTAAGAAATTATATCATATTTTATCTTTAAATAATTATAAATATCTCATTAATATCGTATATATATATTAAATCCATTATTGTATACATATGTGAGAGGAAATGATGAAAATTGAATTATATCAGTTTGAGAGGTGGTAGTCCGCTGTACACACATAAGATGGTTTCACTTCCCATTTGATAGATGTGGAAATAAATATTGGTTATTAGTTTAACATAACAACATTTAATTATAAAAAATATACTAATGTTATTATTTCATCATGTCTTAAGAATATTTTTATTAGGTAAAAGAAGAAAAAAATGACAACGCCATGTTAATAATTATAACTCTCTTTGAGACAACCTCTTTAAGTTTACATGTAAAGACTTAAAAGGTTGTTTTTATTATAAATAAAAGTAATATAGAATAAAGAGATGGATTTTAAGGAGGTATATCTGTAGGTAATATATGAACTAGAGTTCTTAAAATATGTGGGAAATAAAGGATAGGAGGTTCCCTTTTATAAGTAAGGGGAGGGTCAGTCTTAGAATTTCTTAAAGTATTATATTAATATAATTTAATTTTAATTGAAAAATGTTTTAAAATTGAAATATTTAAAATATTGGATTATTATGAGTCAAAATAATATCATAATATAAAATTTTGACAAGTTTAGGCTTTTTTCACCCTTATATATTTGTTTTATCCCCTCATTAACCATTTTGACAATTACTGCAATATCATGTTTTTTATTCTTTAGGGGTCAAAGAAAGTTATTATAAAAGGAAAAGTAACCAATAAATAGGAAATAGTTGATATTTTAATCAATATATAATTAACATGTCAGAATATATGAATTTTAGTAATTATAAATCATTCAATAAAATATTTTTTACTAAAATAATCATTAGTTTCATTTTTTGGGACTATTTATTTAATTTGACTTTGAAAACTACATGAAAATAATAAAATTTAAATACAATCCATTTAAAAATACAAAATATGTTATTAATATCTATAAAATTTTTGGTACACTATAAATCAACTAAAAATATTTCTTTTAATGTTTAAAAAATCATTTAAATGGTTTTTCTATTACTTTCACATGTAATGAATCAATGTTGTATAAGCGCTTAAGGTAAATATTTCATCACTAAAAATTAAAAATAAATTTCCATGATAAAAATATTTTATATTTATAATATAAATTAATAATTGAGCTGAATTAGTTTTATCCATTTTACAAAATATTATAAATATTAAAATAAAGAAGGTGGAATTTTTTACTTTACCTTTACATAAAATATTATAAATATAAAAATCAAATATAAATTAAAAAAGGTTATATTTTTAAATTTTAGATTACTATGGATGAAATATACTCATAAAATGAAATAAATTCTTCCATTTTAATGAGTTTTAATATTTACTACAATAGTTTTAACTCTAATTAACCCATTTTATATTTACCATGGTAACAAAAATTCACTATTGTTACTATTAATAATGACCAAAAATAAAACTACCTTATTTACCAAATTTGGACCTATTGATTCAAAATGTATAATGAATTTTTTAATATTCAATTTAAATAATTAGTATAATTTTGTTTAAAATTAAACCCGTATTACGTGACAAAAAATAGTTTTTTCAGAAAAATGTTTTCAAGTATAAAATAATGTTTTTATACCAAATTATAGTATAAAATTCATTACAAAGAACAAAATTGGATTTTTAATAAAAAGGAACTAATTAAAAAAATTTATTATTAATAAAATTAAAAACATATAATTAAAGCTGTATAATTAAATTCTAAAACTAATTCAAAATATAATTTGACTTAGTAAGTTCTTGAAAATAAAATACTGTTTCAAATAAAATCAGTATTTTTCAATATTAATTGAAAAATAAAACTTCTAAGAAAATTTTAAAAAATTAATCCTTAGATAACATTTATATAATAATTTAAAAAATGATATTAATTTATTCAAATTTAAATTATAAATTTTTTAATTCAAGCCTTTATATAATGATATTTAATTTATAAAAAAATACTAAGAAAACTATTTCCTTTTAAACTGGAAAATTTCTGAAATTTCTTATAATGGAAATATCTCTGTAAAATCTACTTAACAAATATTAATAAGACATGGAAATTTTTTTTTCTAAATTTATTTATGTTGTTACATTCTCCCCCAATTTTTAAAATTAGATCCCTACAATTTTATTCATTACTTAAACAAGTGGGGGAATTTTTTCCTTCATAGAATTTTTTGATTCCCAAGTTACTTATTTGACCATATGGGTTTTCCTCAAAAACAAGACTTGATGAATTAAATTATTCCACACAAATTTATCTCCACATTCAAGAATCTATAATATATATTCCTTAAAATAAATATTTTCTTCTTAATTGAACAATTTGAGGGCTCAAAACAAGAGAGGAATTTAGCACATATTTTCCTAAAAATGAAACATGAAATACTTTATGTACCTAAGATAAACTTTGAGGAAATGCCACTCAATATTAACTTGATATAAATTTATCTAAAAGTTTATATGATCCATTGAATTGCATACTAATATTTTCCTTTTTACAAAACTGTATAACTCTTTTCCATGGAGCAAATTTAAGAAAACATGATCATCTACCTAGGAAGAAATATATTTCCTATGGTAATCCATATAACTTTTTTTTCTGATCTAAGATATCCTCATGTACTGCTGAATCATATTCACCTAATCAACCATTTCATATACCAATTATAGTCTTAATAACTTTATTTCCCAGCCTTCACCACAACAAGCTAGATTCTAACACTTCTTTCCATATAAAGCCTCATAAGATGTATTCTGTATACTGGAATGAAAACTATTATTATAGAAAATACAACAAATATCCGAAGATAATAAAAAATTCTTTGATAATCCATTGAATAATATCAAATAATATCCTCTAAATTCTGAATCATTAAACCTCACTATCCATTAAATCGATGATGAAAAGTTATACTGAAAATTATTTAACTACCCAAAGATATACACAACTGGAAAAAAGGGCTATCTCCATGGTTCAAAACCATGGAAATAGGCCCCAAAACCATGGCCAAAGGCTACGTCCATGGTTTTTTCCAACCATGGCCGCTATCACAGTGGTAGTGGGTCCCGACCTATTTCCACAGTTTTAAAAACCATTGCAATAGTCCTCAAAATTTGAAACTGTGGCGCTTGACCTATATCAATGGTTTTAACAGTGGCAATAGCCTCGAAAAACCATGGAAATAGCCAAAATTATAAATGTTCCCAATGATTTTTAATCCCTGCACCTCCACTATACAGTCCATCACACTAACCACTACACCACGCCACAATTTGGGTATATATATATATATATTATGATATATATATATTAATAAAAACCATGGGAATAGACTCAAAACCGCAGTGATAGGGATTCCGACCAAATTTTTGGTGGGAATTTTTTTCCCTTGGAAGCACGGGAACCTTATACCCACGGTTTTGGAGAACTGTGGCCATAGGGTAATGAAAAAATTGTCCTCTGGCCACAAAATAGTGGCAATAAATCCATGATAGTAGCTCCATTTTCTAGTTTTGATATAAATTCCTTTCCATAAATTAGAGGTAAATCTAGAATCATGATCCAATATAATGGAAATGAGGACTCCATGAAATATAATTAACTCTATAAAAATTTCTTAGAATTTAATCCAATGACATATTATCTCGAATGAGAAGAAACTAAATAGATTTAGTCAATCGATCAACAATTTCCCAAATCATATTATTACCTTGAGATATATGTGGTAATAAAACACTAAATCCATTGATATTTTATAATATTTCCATTATGGAACTAGAAAATGATGATTCACCCCCTTTGGTAATTTTTATTATTCTTTAACCTTTTGAAAATTCAAACATCACATGGTAAAATTTGTAATATCTTAATTAATTTCTTCCAACTAAAAATGTTCTTAAAGGTCACCATACACTTTTTTACTATTAGGATAAATATAAACTGAAGAACTATGAGCCTCACTCAATAGTTATTTCTTTAATTGAGTGTCACATGAAACTCATAACCTTTTTTTAACTCTTAAAAACCATATATTTCAATATTAAATTCATGAAAATTTCATTTATTAACCAATTCCATATTTCCTTTTAAAACACTATCATCCTTATGAGATTACTTAGTCCTATCTAAAAAAGATGATTATACTGACACCTAAAACAAAATAGATTAATGTGTATTTTTAATCCAACATTCATCAATTCATTAAAAAAGTATCATGTTCTAGGAATATCATAGTTTATGATTCATCATCTTTAAAACTGAAAGCATCTACTACTAATTTTTCTTTACCTAGATGATAATAAATTATGTAGTAATAATCCTTTATCAATTACATTCATCTCCATTGTCACTTGTTGAAATCTTTTAGTGTGAATACAGAATTCAAACTATTATTATTGTTGGAACCAAAAAACTCATTTCATGAACTTTGACTCAAAATTCATGATTATATTTCCATTTCCCATTAGACTACTCCATAATGAGGCATAAGAGAAAAAACCCACCCTCCAGAAGTAGGATGTGGATTTCCAAGATAAATGATAAAAATGTGTCAATGCATGAAAATTCAATTTATGAGTTTTTTTTCAAGAATAAATGGTGTATTAACAATATTTATTAGTATATATCTATTTTAGATCTTCAATTTGACTAGTCATGTAGCCCAAAGGGACATACATATCAGAAGTTATGGCACTCCGAAGATAGATAATTTTGATAAAGGGATTTGTCTCACCTGCACGGAGGACTTGCGTAGAGGACCTTTGTAGAGGACTTGTGCCGAGAAACATTGCCCAAGACCTATATAGAGAACCTTCATGTAGTAACTCCTCCTAACAGGTTTCCAAATTTGCCTATAAATAGGACCCTTGGGATCCCTATTTGACATTTTGAAAATTCTGAAGAATCCCCAATGCTCTCATTGCGTATCCTCTTTTTCTTAGGTCCTCCAAAACTCTCAGGTAGCTCTCTGATACCCAATATAAAAGAGAATTAATTATGTTGAGTTGTATTATAGTCCCATAAGTGTCTAAAACAAGACAGATGATCCAAGTACTGGATCCAAGGACCTATGCTAAGGGCATGCGCTAAGGGCCTGCACTAAGGGCTTGTGCTAAGGACCAATGCTAATGACCTGAGCCAAGGACCTGAGCAAAAGAACTGAGCCAAGGACCTAAGACAAGGACCTAATCCAAGTACCTGATCTAATAAACTAACCTCAAATGGGCAACCTCTTTAGGATTAATCCCCAAAAGAATCCTCAAATGGGAGTCCTTAAATGTAATCCCTAACTAAAGCTCAATGGGCATCTTCCTTAGGAGTAAGCCCCAACCAAAGATCAATGAGAATGCTCCTTATGTGTAATCCCAAACAAAAGCTCAAAGGGAATCCATCCTAGTGTAATACCATAGTCTTTCATGTATGAGGTTACAGTCTCACTCCTCTCAACACCCTTCGCCTTTTCCCTTTCCTTACATTGGACCCTTGTCCAATGTAAATAGAATAGGGGAAGTGCCATAGATATGGCCTCTTTAGATGTAGTCTTAGACACTTCCATCAACAAAGGATAAAGTGTGTGATTTTTTTAATATTTCACATCCTCTTGTTTCTCACACCCGTCATGACTCACATGGGCATATAGGTTTGTTATGATTGCAACACCCTCACAATCCACCTGAAGGAATTATCTAAAGAGAACTACGATTCCCCCCATAACTAGGATATGTAGGAAGACTTAACCTAGTGCCTGAGCTCACTAGACATACTCCTTAAGAGCCTATTCCTAGTTCCCTTAATTCAGACATCCTACTTAGGAGTAATCCCTTAATTAAGCCTCCCTAAATCTCCATGAGTTAAGAAATCTTTAATGAACCCTCTTACAAGGGAATCATATTTTAGAGTAAACACCAACATATTCCTCTCAAAGGTCCATACTTTCCTATGATACTTACCTAACTATGTTGGCTTTGATTCCCATCCAAGTGGCATATGTAGGAAGCCTCCCTGAGGTTTAAACCCAACACTCCAAATCAACCCTGTTCTCTTAGGTCCACATTCCCAGCAGAGTTTAATCCAACTTGGAAACTCATATATTTTCTAGGTTCCGTGGGATCCTTAGGCATAATTACCACACCAAGATTTTACTAGACACTTTCCACCTAGATGTCCTTGCCTCATGTTGCTAAACTGTATGGTTGGGTCCTTATCACACGACATTAAAAGGTATGATATGTCCCATTAAGCAGAACCGAACTACATGGGTTCTGATTCATCTCACAAGGATATGTGAGAATCCTGTCTATGGATTTAATCTCAACGTCAAAACGACTTTTGTCTCCCTAGATGATGATAAAATCCAGAGTAACCGCTGTTTACCTAGAGGAAAATAAACTCTAGAGTAAATTTTCACCTCCCTGGATAAAAATAAATTCCAAAGTGAGTTTTGTCTACTTGAATCTCCATAAATTAAATTCTAGAGTGCCCCACTAAGTGGATTAAAACCCAATATTTTCATAATAATAACCAAGGAATATCTAATTAGTATATGATAGGATACCACTGATGGAGAACCTTGAATACATATATATATCTCTATTATTGAATAACATTGAATATATACAAATGATTTTTATTTTCATATATGCTAATAATTTATTGAAAATTTCAAGGAAAACCTACATTATGCTTGGTAAATTAATAGTATTCATGAACATATCTTAAATCTATACGATATTCCTAGAGTATGAAATAATTCACATAAAAAGTGTGTGATGAGACCAACCTCCCATCATCTCAACCAATGTGTGTCCTTAAGAATCATAGGTCAAAGTCCTTAATGAGCACCCACATTTGGAAAGAAAGTCCCTTTGGATACAGAACCATTGGGTGTTTTTATTTCCATAATCAAATATACTGGAAACTATTTTAAAATAGTGATTCCTAACTAGAACACAAATTTCAAGGGAAATAAAAAATGGTGAACCCAACATGAATCCTTAACCAAGATGATAGTGTTACCCATTTGTGAGGACCCTATCAATTGATAAAGGAGATCAAGAAAAAGAAATTAATCATGCATATGTTAATCCAAAAAGATTCTACTTTTCTAGAGTTCATTTTTTGTATTTTTAATATATATAGTAACTTCCTTCCAAGAACTACCTTCATTCCAAATGAGTTCCTTTCCATTCTCAGCAATGAATACCCTAGCTACTACTCAAGTTGGATCCTCATCAAATAAAAGAACACCATCACTGACTCAACATCTTCAACATTGGAACTCTAACTCACTGGTTTGAGAGTTCTATCGACACGATACCATTAAAACCTTGGAGGCTACCCAATAGGCTTTCCAAATCAAGAATAACCCCCAGTCATCTAGTCAATGATGACAGTTGGTCCAGAAGAATATGGTGCCAAACACCATCTTCAACTGTTTTAAGAGCTTATCCATGGAACACAAGTACAAATACCTACCATATTCTAGGGTGGTCTACCAAGAGTCCTCCTACAGCCTCATCCCATAGACACAAGGATCCTTCCCATGGTATCGTTCCAATAATTTCCACTTTCGGCACCATATGACAGCAAACCCTCAACATGACGAGGGTGTTATCTTCAGCTGTTTGGCCCAAGTCTCTCAAACCTGAGCACATAGGAAAAGATGTCGAGAATAATAGATAGATAAAATGGATCAATTTCCTACATTTCCCCCCTCTGGAGAAGTCTAATAACCCAGTTTTGTGGATAATGGTGATCCGAAAGATACACCCATCTTCTTTAATTCCACCAGCCCGAAGACTCATCTAGAAGAACACAAATAATCTCTCCATCCCAATACTATGAAGTGTCATGATCAGAAACATACACATACTTACAATATTTCATCCAGTCAGTAGACTTGTAGGGATACATTCTAGGAATTTGACCAACCAAATGTGTTGACAATTTTATATTAGAAACATACACCTACCTGCACCCACCAAGGCTGCCAATAGTCTCGTCTCATAGAACATAATGAATTCATAGGAACATGCTTGTTTTAAAACATCTATAAGGTATATACACCTTACAACATCCACTAATCCAACTAATAGAGTCATCTGGTCACACTCATAGTAGTCATTCAGAAAATTATGATGACAAACCTGGGGAAGGTGCAACTCTCTACCCCCAAACACGAGTACTACCAGTATCCAATAATAGGAAAGAGAAGATAGGAGTAGGTACGTACACCTATTTTAGATATAGAATGGGCATATGATCCCATTTTTTCTGGTGATGTCACCAAGAACATTTTGGTAATGGTGAAAGGGAAAGCACAAATTTTTTCCCATATCTTGGAAACTTTCCAAAATATCTTAAGGGAAACATCAGCAATACTAGAGTGATGGACACATAATTCTACATCCATACCTAGGATGAATCATCATCATGCCATCTTAGAGCAGATACAAACCTCTATTTTAGTCTAGGAGGGTTATGGGTCATACTCCCATATTATACGGACAACCGTATCAGGAACATACACTCATTCCAATTGGAGATAATCACCCTATTTTAATGGACCCTCTTATGTAGGCACATACCAATTCTCATGATAAAATAGTTTCCCAAAAAGTGGCCCCAAAAATTTATAATAATGCATCTAAGAAGAAGTCTCAGCAAGAAAATTTGGTGAATCAAGAGTCAATCTATGATCTGGATCCTCTTAATGCTAGAGTTCTGGTATCCCAGAAATATTTATCTAATGCAGCTCAAGATATTACCCTCCCATTACCAAATTACAGGATTAGTAGTAGTAACTATGATGGTCCTCATCAGACACTTCATCATGAAGTCTTTCTTCATGACAATTCAGTCACGACAACCCTTGATGTGGCAAGAAGACCAAGGAGTAAGAGGATTTATCCCTTACTGTAATCCACCATGGGGGTCCTCCCCATAATGATATTCAATATAAATTTTCCCTCTATAAAAGTGTTTTTCATTGTTAAGAGATTTCTTCAACTGAAAATGTAGTGATGAGAAAGCTCTCTTATCTTGAGTCACTTGAAAACATATGGCCTGTCATGTCTAATGTCTAATTAATAGTAGGTGAAATAATTTTTCATCCAGAAGATATCCCAGGGAAATGATCATTCTTTGAACCTCCCTTGAGTCATTTTATTTCTAATATAGTATAAGAAACAACAAATGATCCCATTTTTTATGGTAAAACAATTAGGAAGCGTACACTCTGGTCAGTCCAGGTTGAGAAACCTCTAGAAATTGATGAAGAGGACATATTGAACATGAGGAAACAATTGGATAAGGGTAAAATACCAGTCATGTTCTAGCCTTTGTACACCACTGAATACCACATTATAGATATTTTCATAGAAGATTGTATTCATGATATCTGTATCAACATACAAAAGACTCCTCATCATGTGAAAGACAAATTATTACCATATAATTAATGTTAAAGTCATACTAAGGTAATAGATGGGTTGCAGTGCCAATTTGACTTGGAATCTCTCTAGGTTTCCTGACATCCAAAGACTGAGAAGAAAAAAGAGGCCCTTAAATGTGCATGCCTCAATGCATTAATATGGTAGTGAAAATTGATCACAAAAACCTTATATGGTGTTCATATCAGAAGATAGGGTGCACACAGAGCATTGCATTTAACAACACTCAAAAACTAGAAAATCCTACCAATAGTGGTCTCATGAAATTTTATTTCCATATTACATCTATAATAAATATATTATGTTCATGAAATACGAGTTTCTCATCAAGAACATTCCTCGACGAGCTTCCACCGAAGTCAAGCCCAAATAGAGAAAGCTATTGGAATAATTTTTCATCTAGTGTTTGAAAATATCGAGCAGGCCTCCCTCTTATAGGCTGTAAATCATGAAATTTCACAAATGTATAGAATAACACAATGATATTTTGAAATAGGTGATTTCAGTGAGTGATAGATAATGCACCAGCTTACATTCTGACCAGAATTCGTAAGATTAGAAGAGAGATTGTGCTAATATAATCCATAGTAGTTCAAGAGACACCCCAGCCTGTAGGGCTGATGGATTTTTGATTCCAACCCTCAGAGTCAAGAAATAGAGCCCGAATGGTTGATAATGAAGAATATGAATAGAAAAAGCCTGTAGGATGGGGGCTTTTGACATTCACAATCTCGTCCTTAGTAGAAGTTATTTTTCTCCCAATTAGGGAAAAAACACAAAATGAATGCATGAATGAACTATCTGAGGATTCTCATCAGGTTACTATCTATCAATCTATTCCTAGGGAACCAAAAAATAGGAGAACAAAGTATCATGGAGGGAATAGAATAAGAAAATCTCACAAAGATACTGATATAATTATATCAATTCATTATGTGTTGGTAAATGTCCTTAATTCCATCATAGAAGATCCTACAGAAAATGAGCCCAGTTCAGGGGAGTTATAGGATAAATTTCTTATTCATAATGTGGTCCACACTAAAGAAAATGAAGGAGGTGTTCATACCTGAAATCATAGGATTACCCAAAATTTAGGTATCCCCTCTAATAATCAACATCCACTTCTTTGAAAGGAACCTAATAAGGGAAAAGGTAAATATCAGACCATGTCTCACCTTTCCCCTAAATAAGTTCAAAACCTTTTGTTTGAGGAAATATTTGATTAGTAAGAAGAAGAGATAAAGGAGTTGAAAAGACCCAATACAGAGTCAATCCAATGCAACATTCCTGTCAGACATGCTCTCCATATAGATCCTCAGCTTTCACTTCCAGTAGGGGCACTTCATAAAAGAGGGTCTATTGAAACTAATGATGAAGATAATGAATTCCCTTCATTTCTACTACAAACAGAGCAAGGCCAGGTATATCCTTACAAGACTAACCCTATTGGTTACCCATGATAGATACCAAAAAGACCACCACCAGGGGTCTTGCTAGTCTTCCCACCTATTTAGGCTCTAGCCTCCGTACACATTCAGGTCCCGGCTCTGCCAGATATTCCCCAAATGGTCATGAACACTATCGAGACACTGATGAGTTGATTGGAATCTATGGAAGGATGATGTGAACCAATACAACTATAAAAAAGGTTTATCCTAAATGGTACTACATGAAAATTGCAATTTCATGGTGGTTTAAACCAACTCCATATGCTTCTGCGGCGGTTTCCAAAAACCGCTGCTAAATTGTGTGTCAGGAAACTATTTGTGGCGGTTAATGCGGTTTAACAGTGGTTTATAAGAACCATCGTAGTTGGAGAATTTTTTTCAGCAGTTTTATTGTTTGTCGCGGAAGTTTATACAGGCAGTGGATTAATTTTTTTAGCGGTGGTTAAAACCACCACTAAAAAAAGTAATTCTCTACCGGGAAAAACTATCATGACAAAAAATATAACAACCAAAAAAATGGGAGGAATATGGGATACTATAGCGGTGGTTAAAACCACCGCTAAATTTAAGACTTTAACGGCGGTTAAAACTGCCACAAATAGAAAAAATGTCGACATTTAGAAGCAGTTAGAACCGCCACTAAAGAGCAGATTTAGAAAAAAAGAACCAGTTTTGGATCCCCTTTACCAGTGCCCTAAAAAACATTCCAAGAATACCAAAACACTAATATAATACATACTAAAGTCAATATGAGAAGAGATGCTTAACTAAGAACAACCAAATGCATTGTTTAGTGAGTAAAGGAATGAAAATAAACATATCAAATGACATAATACTAGTATCCAATAAAATGTAGTGGTAAATTTATGTATTTAAAACTGACCATTGTAGACTCATATTTACTAGTTGATCCTTTATTGGATGTTCACATGTTGTGTCCAACTTATATGGTCACCCATTGGGTGATGTAGGTGAAATGGGACAATATGATTTTATTTTCAAATGTTGGCACTCCCACACATCTTCTGGAATTGATCAAGAATGTAATATCCCTTTATATATGGTTATTTGATAGAACCCGAGGCATAACTTATGTGTTTGGACCACTTATATTTGGAATTTATAAAGTGGGAAATTTCCTAGATTTACATGTCACCATCTAAGTGACTCCATTGAGATTATATATGGGTTTCCTAGGTTTTAATGAATTGAATAAGTTAAAAGTAACTGATATTTTGAAATTGATAATTAATGATGGGTTTCCTTTCTTAAAATAAATCAATTAGTTTTAAATGGAATGACCCCAAGTAATTTTAATGTCATGATCTTGATTTATGATTTATAAAATGCTTCATACGAACTGTAATATTTTAAATGGGAATTGAACATGGATAAAGACACGAATACGAGGTTATTCCTTATCTATTATGGCACAAATGATAATTCCATTATTATGTATATGGTGTAGATAGAAGATATGGTTTTGAGGTAATTCCACTTTCTAGTTATAGTTAATATATGACTTTATAGAAGTTGTGGTATGATGGTATGATATTGTTGACCAAAGAGATATCAAAATTCCTTACATCAGGTGTTGAGCATGGTGTATCAAAAAAATGTTACTATATAAGTACTATGATTTACTCATAGTATTCCATGACTAGAATTTTGACCTGATGGAGCACTCAACATACCATGTGTTGTTTCATGGCGTCTCTCACTCAATTGGGATATAGGGCATATACCCAATTACATGAGCACATAGGCTCGTTAGACTGGTTTGGAAGGTCTGAGTTATGCCATAGTATATTCACCAGTATTATTATAAGTATATGGATACATACATCTTCACATACCTTGACAATATAGGTGGATGAAATATATATAAACTATATATATTACTACTATATATATAGTAACTATTTATTTTTCTATTCCATCTATGTCTCGATAAATTTAAACTCTCCTACAGTCCTTTTGGAACATTATTGGGTGGTTATTTATTTATTCCTTAGTCACTCCAAAGATGTGGGGTGTAGTATGTTGGTGGTAGACCCTTTATCACAGGAATAATGATGTGGTAATATTTTCTTTGGAATAATTTATGTTTGTGTTCCATGTGGAATTATTATAAATGAAACATAACATAGGAATTAGGTAAAATCATCTCTCACTTGGGTTATTCCATGTGGAATTATTATATTTGACACTAAATATAAAAAATCGTAAAATAATCTCTCCCATGTATAAGGGTTCCAAATTTTCTAAGAGTGATGGATCAGGTTCAAGTATCATATTTGTTTCACTCATGTGATTTCATTGGAAAATGAGTCTTTATTGTGGTTTCCTTAGAAGGAATAGAATATGAATCTTAATATATTTTAACTCCCATTATGCATCCTAGTTATTTTGATTTGTGGAATATAATAGAAGTGATCGGGCACATTCCATCAAAGGGAAGAGTGTCTCATGAAGGGGGTTGATATATTCTATCAAGGAATATATATATATATATATAATTATAATAAATTATTTTTGATAGGGTAGTTGATGTTATTAATGGTAAGTAATTGATCATGTATTATATTTAACACTTTTTTAGGGAAGGGGGTTCTACAGAATATATTGGGAGTTTCCCATTGGCGTGGCATGCCTACTAAGAGAATGGAAACTATCATTCACACTGCATGAGTGTTCTTGGAGGCCAATTTGGAAATGGTAGGAAAACCCCATTCCAGACAGTGTAGAAAATTTGTCCTTAATATCCTATTTGTATCTATGGATTCCAACAATTTTTTGACATTTTTGATACTAGGATTATGACATACTAAAAGGTGATATATCTTAAACATGTTAGCGAGACACACATTCTCATCCCTAGGGATTGATACAAGAGAATAACTAAGAAGTACTTCTTAGAAATGGAAATGTAGTGGTAAATGCATTGGGCTAGAAAATGTAGGATAAGTTATTATAATGAAAAAATGAATTTAGGAAAAATGAATCATAAAAAATGAATCATCACAATAAAGAGTTGATATATATGGTGCATACCACACTTGAGAAATCAATACATAAAAGGAAACATCAGGAATCAATAAAATAAATAAAAGAAAACATGAGAAATCAAGAAAATGTTAGGTCTTGAAAATGTTTGGAGGCAACTATGTGCCACACATGATACATATACAAACCGACTGTCCATATTTTTCCACATATCAACAATAATACTAATCACTATATGACGATGAATAGATATCGTCACCCTCTCCACCTCCATCTCCACTTCCTGCTACCACCTGTAAGAACATTATATTTAAAATTAAATAGTGTTGCACATTTATATTTAAACTTAAAAAAAATAAAAGTTTTCAAACTAAATGATTTTGAATTTTTGTGATTTACATGCTCACCACCAGTCGATGAAATAACACCTGGGGGATATCTGCTCATCTGATGACGTATATATGTCAACGCTTTCTGTAAAGAGGATAACTGAGCCCCCTTGTCTTGAACTGTGTTTTGTAGGGAAACAAACTCTCTCTGAGCATCTCCAGCTATGGAATGACTACAACCAGGAGTATATGCAGTTGCAATCCCTGATGGCCCTCCAAAGACCTTAGATGGTATGGGTCCCAAACCCATCCCGCACACTCTACCAAGATGCTCATTCCCATAGACTTTAGAAACCAGTTCATCCTGGGAGACTGAGTACGACTTCCCAAGATTGGAATCCCATATTTCATTAATTTTTACCTATAAATCAAATATCAATATATATTAACATATTTAAAACTGAAAATAAGTTATTATAATGAAAAAATGAGTTCATACCCCATATTATTTAGTAGGCTCATTAACAAAACTTCCCTCATATTTTGTGTGAACATCCAAAGACACTTCAGTTCGGGATTCTACATGCCCTAAACTATGTGACTACATTAAACAATGATAAATCAACAGTTTAATATATTAAACAGATAATATTTTCTTATAAATATTTAAACTAATGAAAAGATTACAAGTGTCAATCGACTTCTAGAAAATCTTTTTTACCCCATAGTGTGGGGGATGAATTGCTTAGCCCAACTTGATGCATTCTTTCTTGGGAGATCCTGAAATAAATAAAATAAAATTTAATAGTAATGTATTCAATTTCATCTCCTCTTTATATACATGTATAAATATAAAATGAGGTTAATATAATAATATATATTTAAATACCATCTGCTTCTCATCACGATGTCTATCAATAAAACTTTCCACTATTCTTTGGGTAATCCATTGGGTAGCTTCTCATACATTTGTTGGACGGCCAATGAAGTATCATTGAAATCGCTCTACAATATCCATTTTAAGTATTTCCATTTCTTACCAAGATTTTTCAATGTCCACTTTCGTGCTATCACATCAGCAATTGTAAAGTGGAAAAAAATATGTATAGATAAATTCATTTTTAACATATTAATAACATGACATTAAATCACACCATAATGTATTAAAATTACCTTTATTTGGGAATCAAAAACATCATTTTTCCTACATGGAGGCATATGTCTCCAATCATCATAATAAATAATAAGGGAAATGGGCTCCGCTGCCAGCTGGACTAGAATTTGGCCAAGTAATCTCGCATCGTTATCTGTAGGGACCCCATATGAATCAAATGGGACAACTATCATCTCTCCATTCATATTCCACACATATGTAATTTTTATATTTTTCTCTATATTTGAATTTTTTAATCTGTAATGAACAAACAATTAGTATAAATAAAGTTAAATAAATTAATTTATATTAAAATTTGTACCTATAACAGTGACCCTCTAGTATGCCCGTCATGAACTAGAAGTGGCGCACTGCCGCCCCGCTGCTAAGGCTGCTGAAGGAGGAGTTGATGACTCATCTTCTAAAGGGATTCTCATAGAGGGTGTGAAAGATGGTGTAGGGGGGATAGTATATGGGGTAGGCAACTGATGGCTCAGATGATGTAGGGAGTGAGACATATGGATCGTCATCTATCGTAGTAGTGGATGAAACAGTGTATCGCTTCCTCCTTGGCATTCTTGTCATTTAATCAAATAAAATTAATTTCAAAACATATATTTCAAAAAAAAATATGCATAAAAAAATTTAAAAATGATAATAGATGACCAGTACTAACAAACAAAATATACATAACAATGATAATGAATGACTGCACAAATGAAATAAGTGGTTGCTGAATGAATAAATAACTGAACATACAATCACTTTCCCCTTCGATCATGTCAGTTTTCTGCTCCATTACTTTATCCACTTCATTCATCCTTTCTAGAGTAATATTTTCAATAGCATGATGGACAAATAATTCTGCTTCTTATTGTTGATGAGATTCAATTTCAGAGGTCAAATCTTCCACTTCATCACTCATATCATAAACATATCTTTGTATTACGTGAGAAAATACACTCCAAACTTCATCCAAAACATAATTCACATAATATAACATTTTTTATTACGATGATAGGATATATGGATCATGTAGTTCACGATCACTAACATCCTATAAGTGAGAGAAGTTCACAGAAGTAAATTTCAAGGAATCGCTTTTAACACCTCTGATAATATCGACCCAATTTCATTTGAATAAAAAAACTAAAAAATGCCCATGGTAGTAAAATTAAATAATATTAGACAGATTTACATAGTACCCCACTTCATAAAATGTAAATATACCACTATTCTGTGTTTTCAAACCCCTTTCTCGATCGACTGCACGAAATCTAAAGCCATTCACGTTGTAATCGTCAAGATTTCTAACTTGTTTTAGATGACCTCGTGCAAGAAACTTCAAATATTTTGATAACTCTACTCGAGTATCAGTATTCATGATATAAAAAAATAAATATACTTTATTATATTTACAAAATATATGTGTCGATATAATATTCGTATTAATTGCAATATTTATGAACTTACACGTCGTGCAAACCATTATACATGCTCTTTATTAACAGATTTCATTATATCATTCTCATTTCGTGTTCAGCCTCTCATTAGTATCTTTGTTTGTATCCTCAACTCTTCAATAAATGGATCTATAATTCCACTATTCAGCAGCACATATCTATGTGCCTATAATAATTCCAATTTTGTCAGTGTCACATTTGAGGTCCTCCTAACGGATCGACCAATAACATGAAATATTTTTTTATTTCTGATGTATTTTAGATTGATTCGATATTTTTTCAACACATATAACTTGATTAAATATTGTCTCAATACCATCCATGTATATAGAACAAAAGGTAAGACACTCCTCATCCAAATATCCTTCTGTAATAGAGCCTTCTGGTTGAGCTTTATTTCTCATGTATGATTTCAAATGCCCAAGACATCTGTGAAATAAAATGAACATAATTATGAATTTAATTAAGTTCCAATTTTTTTTACATAACTAAAAAACATATAAATAAAGTACCTTTCAATTGGATACATCCATTCATAATGAACGAGGCCTCCTAATTTAGCTTCCTTAACTAAATTCACAGTTAAATGCATCGTTATAGTAAAAAACGATGAAGGAAAGATCATATCCATTTCACAAAGGGTCAATAAAAACCTCTACTAGAAGTTATCAAGCTGAAATGGATGTAGAGATTTCTCACATAGTTGTCTGAAAAATGTGCAGAATTGGAGTATAATAGCAGTAAGTTTTTCAAGTAATAAGGTACGCAATTCCAATGGTAGTAACTATTGTAATAAAATATGTGAATAATGACTTTTCAATCCATGTAACTTACGATAATTCAAGTTAACACACCTTCAGATGTTACTTAAATACCCATAAGATACCTTTAAATTCTTTAAAAATCAAAGGAATGTATCTTTATCCCTATTTTTAATTGCAAACATTTCTAGAGCATACTTTTCATCCTCATCTGGCCGGAGATCACGTATTATGTTCATTACTTGTAAGTATTTGGGATAATTGAGATGATACTTAGACTTTCCATGCTCATTAAGAAATGTGAAAATAAAATTTTCGTAGAAATTATTCTCAATATGCATCACATCAAGATTATTCCACAACCAATTAAATTCCCAATACAGATGTTTGAAAAAAATACTTTTTTCTTCCATTGTTGTGTTATGATTTCACTTGATGATGCACTTCTAAACTGTTTCCTGCTATCATTCAAATGATGAACCTTCCCAATTTTTGTTTCAAAATTTTTATGCTGTGTTGATATTTCAGAATCAGTTAACAACTTTGGAGGTGGTCTACGATTAATGAAACCGTTAAATTTTGATCTGTTCAGCCGAAATCTATGAGATATATCAAGAAATCTTCGATGGCACAAGAAGCACCATTTTCTACTATGAGGTAGCCATTTGGGCTCAAAATCAATGTTACAAACAGGAAAATCCAAACCCATGTAAATGTTCCGACCAGATAAATTCCCAAGCCCAGGGAAGTCACTAATGGTCCACATTAAAGCAGCATGCATTTTGAACATTGTTTTATAAGAAGCATCAAATGTCTCAACACCGTTGCTCCATAACTCCTATAATTCTTCAATAAAAGGATGCAAGTATACATAAATATCATTTCCATGCATTTGTTTTCTAGTAATAATCATCGAAATGATAAAATATGTTTGTTTCATACACATCCATGGAGGCAGATTTTAAGGGATCAAAACAACTGGCCAAATTCTATAACTGGTACTCAAAGTCCCAAATGGTTCGAATCTATCAGCAACCAATCCCAATAGAACATTCCTAGGATCAGTTGAGAAAAATGGATGTAATGAATTAAATGTCTTCCATGATTGTGAATCTCATGGATGTCTCATTAACCCATTATTGTTATTATCTACAAAATCCCACTTCATGTGTACGGTAGTTTTAGATGACATGAATAATCTTTGCAATCGAGGATTTAAAGGAAAGTAATGCAAAACCATTTTAGGTGTGTTCTATTTCTTCTTCTTCATGAAAGTATGTTGACTTATACTTCCAACATCACTCATTGACTACCATCTAGAAGAATAACATTTTCTACAATTCTGTCTACTTGAATACTCTTACCAATAAAGCATATAATCATTGGGACACACATGTATTTTTGTATAATTCATACCAATCCTATTAACAACTTTTTTCATATCATAAAAAGACTCAGGGATTTTTGATTCAGGAAATGCATCATGCAACATTTCCAATATCATGGACATTTCCATATTTGTAATTCCCCATAGACATTTGATATGGTACAACTTTAGTTGAAAATAAAGATTGGAATATTTCAAACATCAACTATACAAATCATGATTTCCATCGTCAACTAAATCATGAAATTTATTTTCCTCAGTGAAGTTTTCTCTGACATTTTTCTCCATAGAATCAAGAGGAGGATCCAATGATATGTTACAATATTGATCTGGTTGTGTTACAGTCTCAGAAACATCACTTGTCACGTTGGAATTTGTATCACCCTCATATGGTTGTTCTATTATGTTTTGATATTGATAGTGGTGTCTTGTAGTGCCAAATGCATCATTTATGAGGTTTTTCATTTCATTTTCCATTGTCAATGAATTTGGGAGCTCATTCAATGGATTAACATCAGTGCTAAACCTTGCTGTAACGTTTGATTCTCCATGAGAAATCCAACACCAATATTGATTAGGGAATTGATTTAGTATTAAATGTTCATAAACTCCATATATCTTCAACCATCTTCTAAATTTACATTGTAGAACATGGAAATCTTATTCTCTCTTCAACATATCATTTGGAAATTTCAAAATCTAAAAACTCCTTCAAACCCTTAAAATACTGAGGTGTGCTCCTCAGTAATGTGATCTAGTTGTTATCTATGTATATCACAATGCTCCTACACAATATTAAAAAAAATTAAAAGACATATTTACTACTAAATAGGGAAAGAGATTCATATATACTAGTTGAAAAAATATATAAATATGTTACATAAGGTTTTCCTATATAAATACATATAGTAAATCACCCACTAGAAAAATACAGCATGCAAATTAAAAAGATCCATAAAAGAAGACGAGAACAAGGATCCCATCCTTGTAGTTTTTTGTATGTCGTGATCCACCAAAAAAGATAGACAAAATAATGATGATATAACTTTGATATCAATAAGGTAAGGGCTTGATAAATCATATAATAATTGAATAGAAGTTAGGAATATGAAATGAAAACCAACTCTTACCTTAATGTGTAACTTTATTTAAGTATATAGGTAAGTATACAATGTATATTTGACCCATTTGTGGGTAGGTATAAGTGTAATAACAAGGATATGAACAATCCATGTATTCTTTGAAATATAGAGGTTGGGTTGTCTTCTTTGTTTCCCTTGGTCCTAGTGTGGACTGTCTCAGCATGGTAGTGAAGAAAATAATGTGATATTTTGGGTGATGAAATTATTATTAATGTTATAATACAAGTTAAAGATATACCCTTGACATTGCATCCATCATGGTGATTCTAGTGGATCGTATAGGCTTAGGTGATTCTGGATCATGCCAAGGGTTAAATTATCAATTTGGTTGGTGAAAGTTATATATCAAGTGTATTTTTCTATTTTGTTTCCATAGTGTGTGTGAGTTAAGAAATGAGTTTTCTCACTTTAATAGGTAAATTAGGTTTATTTTTCAAGAAATTATAAAAAGAGAAATGAATTACTATTCACTGGTTCAAACCCGTCTCACTTAAACAACTCTATACTCGGGTCCGTCACATGATGGTCTTGAGCATATTTTATTCACTCATAGAACAACTACACCATATTTATCATTATATTCACCAAATTTGGTCAATTATTAATTAACTCTCTAACCTCATTCCAACATAATAGAGATATGTAAGAACACTCATACGACTCTTTAAATGGAGTTTTACCAATGGTTAATCAATAGTTATTATCATAGTAAAACTCAACCAAAGGGAAATGATTCACCCAAGAACCTATAAAATCAAGAATAAACATCTTCAATACATCCATTAGAATTTGGATCATTCTCTCTATCTGAACATCCATCTGAGGATGAAAATTACTTCTTAGAAAAAATAATGAAAAAGCATGCTACAAAATCTTCTAAAATTGGGAGGAAAATTATGATCTTGATCAAAGATGACCATTATTGAAACCACATGAATCCTAACCACAATGAGAACCTATAAATGGAAGGACATACCACAAAAATCAAGATTGAAAATAAATAAGCAATATTCAACCAACATTAAAGTTCTATAATGAGGTGTTTGAGGATAAAGTTTTATTGTTTATGGAGTTACAATGACTAATCTAGTTGAATGTGATTAAAATAGAGCATAATAAGATAATTATATTGATAGAATTATTATTTATATGGAGTTTTATATTGTTTTTTTCATTATGTGGAGTTAAATTAATCGAATTTCTCATCAAGAAGATGATATCATCTTTCCTTGAAGAATAAGTGCACAAAAACATCGAGATCAACACCACATAAAACCTGAGATTAAATAAGTACAAAAATTTATCTTTATATACTAATTTGGAAGATAAATAAGATTTTATTAACCATTTTTCATTTGAATTAGATTTTGTAGAACGAAGCAAATGGAGTTTCACATGGGTGACCATTGATCAAAAACCAAATAATTATAAAGGAAGTGTTACTTGGAATGTAGTGGCCACAAATAAAATATTTATATCTAATAGAAAAATTATTTGATAGGGAATTAATTTATTTTGAAACTTAATCATGTGTGTTCCATTTAGATGAAACCTAGCGCATGCAAAAAGGTTAAATTAAACCTTATGTTTTTCTATGCATTAAGACCCATATTTTTTTTAAAGTCAATGTCAAGGACAAAAAAGTGCTAGATTAATCATGATCTGGCTCACACAAGAATAATATTTGATTACTGGTGAGGGTTAAATATTTAAAGTAATGAAAAAATAAATTTTTAAATAACCTTGATTCCCACCCCACCATACAAACAATCACATAGGGTTCCACAACACTCTTATAAAAACCGACTAGTCCAAACTACTTTTCACAAACTATTTTAAGGCCATCAACTACTATATTATTCATCCATGATTATTTTCACATCCCAAGATTTAGAATATTATATTATTTTTATGTTCTCATTTTTATATCATGTTATAAACAATTTTCAAGTTCATGAGGGATGATATTGTGATTATAATAACCATTTATTATCATAAAAAACTTAAATGTGTATGATTATATACTTTTTCATTATCATATATCCTATGATACATGAATGTTTTATGTTTACTAATTACCATTATAATTCCACTTAAAATTATTTGTAATGGAATAGAAAATGTGTTCTATCATTTCTTTATATAATACATGTATCATTTGTAGTGGTGGAATAAATATTCCATCTATTCTATGCAGCATAATACTTGTATGTACCAGGTCATATCCATTGAGATGGGATAAAATTATATGTGTAATTTATTAAGATTAAAAAAAAATATTATAGGGTGAAAAAGTGAGAATGTTTGAAACCATACCTAGGGGACGATCTAGGGCTTTGGCGGGTCAGCGACAACGAGCAGCGGGGCGTGCTTATGGGCGGTGAGTTCACTGGCAGCACAGGGGGGGATCCGATCTAGGGTTCTGGTCGGGGGGAGAAGATGGCGTCACAGGGGTCAGAGGGAGAAGGGGGTTCGGGGCTGGGTGGGGGGTGGGAAGCGTCTCCGCTATAAAAAACGGTGGGTTTAGCGGCAGTTTTTAATAAACCAATGCTAAACCCTTTTAAAAAAAGGTTTAGTGGAGGTTTATAAAGACACCCCTAAAAGACCACCGCTAAAGGTGATTTATGTTGCAGTGTGGGTTGATCTAACTCCTCCTCCTCTAAAGTTTAAGAGTACCACATTTCCAATTTTCAATGGATCAGGATATCTAGAGCATCAGTTGATCCATTTTTTCTCTTACTGTGATCCCATGATGGGGAGCCCTGATATAAAAGGGGTGTTGGAGCTCATATGTTTTGTGAAATCACTATTTGGGATAGCCTTCATCTAGTATACAATCTTACAGTCTCGATCAATTACTGTATGATAATATCTCCACCAGAAGTTCCTTTTCTAGTTCGTCTCAATGTTGCAGAATACCAAATTCTTCAACCTCAAAAATATCAAGAAAATGGAAAATGGAAGAGTATATGATTTCATTGTTCATCGGAAAGGATTAACATACTCATTGAATACACCTCTCCTTCAAGATGATTTTCATCCCATTTGTGTTGAAAACCTCCAAGATGAGTTACACACACTATTAATCCCTATGAAGTACATAATAGGGTTTAGGGATCTAGATCTGATTTCTCAACAAGTGAAAAAATCCATAACTGGGACAAGATCTAAATCCCAAGTAATCACATCAGATCCGGTAAGAAGAGTAAGAAAAGAGGAGTCCACTATAGTCACACTTATGTAGTCCCCTATACCCGCTCCTACTTTAAATACCTCTTCATATTGTAGTGATCCAACTCCTGAGAATTAACAACAATAAACACCTCATCAAGATGATAAAAATATCAATGGAGGAGACAATTTGATGAGTTGAAAAACAAGATCTATTCTTTTTGAAATGACCAAGTCCCCGAATACTTCATCTCAACTTTGGAAAACAATTTTTTTTAGTTACCAAGGTCAATGAAACCTAATAAAGAAAGAGATGAGGACCACCCAAACTATTTAAACTTAAATAAAATGTTGGGGCACCCCATCTAGGAGTTCTTTTTAAGGATATCCTACAAAAGATGTTAGAATCTAGGAAATAGAAGATAAAAAATTCACCACCCCAAGAAGCATGTGTTACTGCTACTGATCCAGATGAGGAAGCTGAATGGATGAAATTAAAAAACAAGAATGCCTAAAAATTATATGATTAAATTGTTAAAAAAAAATAACCAAACCCATTCTATTATATGAAAATAACTGAAACAACCAACTGTTTCTCTTACTACTTCCGTTACAGCAAATCCATCTTCATCAGAATCCCAGTCCTTTGAAAGACAATCCTCAAAGAAGTAGCATGGCCAGAATAATAAGGATGAATTGAAAGATGATGAGTTTCTGTCAAGGACAATTTTTTTCTTGACCTTATAAAATTTCATTCCATCTGTATCAAAATAATGTACACCACCCCACTAAAAGACACAATAAGAATCAACATGTCAGGAAGAATCTTCATCAGATGAGGAGATTATTTTTAGTTTTGTTAATGTTATTCACTTAAGGGATACCCATGAAAATGATGATTCTAATTATGAATTTAAATTCCTTGTAAATGATTGGGGAACTAGGAAAAGATGTTATCAAGTTCAAGGATATAGGGGAATAAGTGGGTATACTAGAAGCCACTATTTCAATTACACCCCTGATCGAACCGTTTATGAAGCAGAAAATCATGGTAGATCCCTTCGATAGGCTCACTAAGAATAAGGGAATTCTCCCACACATTAAAGGGTCTACCCTGACATGATAATCTTGGATGACCGATTAAAGGCTATACCACCACCTACTTGAAAAGTGGGCATATGTAGCTAGCTTAATCCACAAAGAGAATAAGCACTTCTAGCTTCCACCCTAAACAATGACCCATCCTCATCCAAAGAATAAACTTCCAAGGCACCTACAGAATATAATATCCATACTAGAAAATGCTGGACTCTGGATCAAACATCTTATGTGTTGAATAAACTATCCTAGGTACCGTCCAAGCTATCAATCCTAGATGCTCTAAATTTGTCAAAGGATCTTTGAGAATAACTTATTGATGAATTATCAATCCCTCAAGAGTTTGAAACTATGGTTGAAGCTTTAGAGGTTTACCGTATAGAGAATAATCTAGCAGAATTCCATGTAGTCATATCATTCACAGACTAGGATGAGGATGCTGTCGTACATGGGAATTTCAAACCCTTGTATATATCCTTGGAGATCAATTATATTGACATCCAATGTGCCTTCATTGATAATGGATTATGGGTCAAACTCATTCACATTCGGACAATTAAACAATTGGGCCTTACTGAATCCCACTTATCTCCATCCAATTTGATGTTACAGGGTTATGAAATGAATAAGAAAGAAACTATCAGTGAAATTAAACTTAGAACTTAGTTTGGGGATCTCATATCTGATTCAGAGTTCATGGTTTTCCAGAAAGACATAGATTTCAACATTCTATTGGGGAGACCTTGGATACATCATCATGAATCTATTTCTTCATAAAAACATTTATGTCTCAAATATTTCATCATTGGTTAAATTGGAACATTGTATGGTGATAAGGCATCATTAAAAACTAATAAATCTCAGTACCTTGATGTAGAGTTCTTTCACAAAAAGGTAATATAGTCCATGGAAAATGATGTTACTATAATCAATACTCTGAATGGTCTAGAAAAGATCCTAGTTAACTTATTCAAGAATCTCAGTGCAGATTATGTATTACCCATTAAAAAAATTGAAAGGGTTGAACCAAATCCAAGAACTCATTCAGTAGATTCCATAATAATAGTTGTGGAAAATACATATTAAAACATAGAAGAAATCATTGACTCACCAAGTAGTTATGAAAACTAAAATGTATTTGTATTTATTTTATCCACCATACATCAACAAGTCTCTGATTCATCAGATAAGCTAGAAGAAGTTGTCATACTCATGAAAAAATACAAGGATGCCAATTATGTCTCATCATATTCCTTTATGAACATCAAAAAGACCCTTCATCAATAGTTGATTCATATATTATTACCTCCAATTTAGTATGTCCAAATATCGGATCCTCCCCTAGCACTAAAAGTATTACTTCATCACCTACCCTTAAAGTAGAGGTAGAAAAAGAAACACATGAAGAAGAGGAAGACCTCAAAGATACCCCTAAAACATGTAAGGAGGGTGTATCCACCACTATATATGGACTTATAGAAATAAATATGGGTATAAAGGAAGATCCATGCCCCACTCTGATTAGTGCATCCATAACTCAAAAAGATAAAGATGTGTATACTTCCTTTCTAAGGAAACACTCAGATGTGTTTTATTAGAATTACATAGAGATGCTAGGTCTTGACCCTGATGTGGACACCCATCATTTGGGATTACCATAATATCATCATGGGTACAAAAAATCAATAATAAGAAAACACCCAAATCACACCACCACAATTGAGGATGAAGTCGACAGGCTTATCAAAGCCAACTTTATCTGAGAGGTGAAATATCCAAAGTGTCCAGCTAATATTGTCCCAATGAAAAAGAAGAATGGGAAAATAAGAGTCTGCATTGATTTCAGATATCTCATCTATAATTATCCCAAAGATGACTTCTTAGTTCCAATCATAGAACTATTGATTGATTCAACAACTAGCTACGATGCTATCTCCTTCATGTATGACTACTCTGGCTATAACCAAATCAGGATGGCCCCAGAATATGAGGATTATATAACCTTAAGATCCTATCAAGGGGTATTTTCTATTGGTTAATGACCTTTGGATTGAATAATTATGGTGAAACATATCAAAATGCAATTCACCACATCTTCAAACCCTTCTTGGGAACATTTGTTGAAAGCTATGTTAATGATTTAGTGGTTAAATTCAGACAATGTTCTGATCACCTAACTGACCAGGAGGCCATATATAGCAAGATCCAGTAACATAATCTAAATAAGAACCCCTTGAAATGTGATTTTAGGGTAACCTTAAGAAAATTTATTGGCTTTGTTGTATTCCATCATGGAATCAATGTTGATCTGGAGAAGACAAAATCTATTCTCAACATGTCACCTCCTCAAAACTTGAAAGAGTTGAGAGCACTTCAAGGAAACTTGGCCTATATCTGGCGCTTTATATCCAATCGATCAAGAAAGTGTTTTTCCTTCACCAAATTGACGAAGAAGGGGTCCATATATCAATAGAAAAATGAATACCAAGAAAATTTTGATACACTCATAAAATACCTCTTGATCCCACAAATATTTTTTCCACCTATTGAAGGAAATCTATTCATTCTTTATGCGACATCCCACGAGCAATCACTGGATGTATTCCTTGTGTGGAAGAATGATGATGGGAATGAAAAAAATACTTTATTATCTTAGTTAAACCATGCTCGATACAGAGACTCGATATTCAGATATTGATAAGAGGTTCTTAGAAGTAATCTTTACAGTTCCGAAGCTGAGGCACTACCTGCAGCATCACAAGGTCCACTTGGTCTTTCTCAATAACCCACTCAAATTTATCCTGAATCATCCTATTTCGACATATCATCTGTAATAGTTGTCAGTTATTCTGTAATAGTTTGAACTTCATGATGAATAAATATTATCTATATAGAATAGTCCCAGAACATGGGAAATGTACTTTTATGGTGATTTCATAAGTCATACAAGGAAGAGAATGGAAGAACCTAAAATCAATGATGTTGGGTTAGGAATTGTGCTTATCTCCACAGAGAAGATAGTGTTTCCATATTACTTTATGTTATCAGAAGGTGGTACCAAAATTGAGGTATAATTTAATTCTCTCATTGTAGTTTTGGAATTGTCACTACAAGTATTAGTGAATCACTTGGAAGGGAAAGGTGATTACAAATTGGTAATCAATAAGATCAATAGGGATTACTCCATAAGAAAAGAAGAGTTAATCCACCTATATGATTATTTTTTAGGGTTAATGGATAAATTTACCTAATATCCAACATTATACTACATCCCATGATAAAAAATTCCCAAGATAATTAATTGGAAAATGAAGCCAAATTTCTAGAAGTTCCAAATCAGGATGAAAAAATCATCATTATTTCCCATAATTGTGTGGTTTCACATTTTGTTCATATCAAAATAAAGGAAATCAATGAAATTCTTACCATTTCTAATTCATTTGGTCATACCATGGGATGGATGAAACCCATCAAATAATATCTCCAGGATGGATTACTTCCACCGATTAATGATGAAAAAGAGTAAGTCTGATGAAAAGTGGTCAATTTTACTCTTTATGATAGCCCTGATCTGTAACGACCCAAAGTTTCATTAATGGAAAATCCCTCTTGATCTAGTTAAATGTCTCTTTATGAAAAATATTTTTATAATATTTTAACTTCTTTGGTTTTATGTTAAGAATTTTTACCGTTGCTAATATATCTATTGAACAGTAATCACATGATTAGTATAAATATAGGACTTTAAAAAATCAAATTTACTCAGACAAAGGAAGCGATGGCCTCATCCAGTAGAATTGCCCCATACGAAGCCCATTTTTCGGAGCTCAGAAAAGAGGTGGCGTCTTTGAGATTCTCCCTTGACCAAGCCCAAGATGAGCTTCATTATGTCAAGCTCGAACGTGACTATCTACGGGAAAAGTGGAAGTTGATTGAAATTACCACTCGAGCGATGTTATCTGAGCCACCCCAAGAGTCTGTCACCATCGCACACCTTACCCTTAGGTCTTATGCGGCTGTTTTAAGGGGTTATGTAACAAATAAGTTGTACTATGTTCATGTACATTATTTTTTTATATAATAATGAATATAATTTCTAGTCATTTTTGATACATTGCAAATAGTTTTTAAAGTACAATTGGTGTTTTTAGTTATTATTTAATTAAGAAATATATTTTATTAAATTAACGTATTTTTGAATTAAATAATATTTTAATAAAATAATAATAATATTATTAAATTGTTTTTTATTAATTATAAATTATCTTATAATTTTATGAATGCAATTAAATTTTTTATTAAGGTTTGAAAGCCATTTCTGTCAAAACCCGTGAATTTTCAATAAATTTCGGTTTTTATTTTAAAAGTTAAAATAAAAATATTTAGAAAAATATTTAGTTAAAATAAATGTTATTTCTGGAATCAGGACGTCGAAATTATCTAACGGTGAATTTTTCATAATTTTCTAAGAGAGTCAAATTTTTGGGTAAAAATTAAATACCGTTTAAAAATATAATGTGTTTTATGAAATCATAATGACCCAATAGTGATGTAATAAAATACTATAATCTTTATTTTCGGACAATATATGTTTTACCATTAAAATAATGTGATTTTGGGTTTGTTTGACTTACTTTTAAAAGCATTTATGGACCCCACAAGACATATTCAACACCTTGCCTTTTTAAATTAATTTCCATGGGAGTGTGACTCACCTCCACATAAGCAACCCTAATATTTTAAGAAGTTCGGACTTTGGCCTTATAAAATATTTTTTTCCTCTTCCCTTTTCCAAAAACAATGGGCAAAAACCATGGGATGGTTTGTGGTTTGGATTAATTTAATGTAAGGGGACCCAAACCTAAATAATAAAGAATTCCCTCACCTTTCCTATATAAACCCACCCAAGCTCCAACTTCCTCCTCACTCAAAGCCCTTGGAGTTCGTCCAACCTCTGCCCTAATCTCTCTAGAATCCTCCCAAGTTTCCCCAAGCTCCCAAGAAGCCTCTCATAAGCCTCTCTCTAGCCTTTGGAAGCACACTTCCAAGTAAGGGTTGTTTCTTCCTTTTTTATTTTTGTCCACTTTTCTTTAAGTTGTTTTACCATTTTAATTTCAATTATGAATGTTGGGGTATGGTTTCGCACCTCCATCATACTTCCCTCTTTATTTTTGAATTATGGGAGACCCCTTTCTCTCTCATTAAATGTCTCCCATGTACACCCGTTACTATGACGAAATTTCGAAAGGAACTTCCCTCTCCTCTTTTACATTCAAGCAATACTTTTGTATCATGAATCTAAATTCCATTACAATTGTTGGGACATGTTTCTATATGACCTCCTTACTATCCATTACATGTAAATATGATGAGGAACCCATTTCTCTCTCATCAACCATTTTTATGAATTCTTATGTCACGCTGTTACGCTGCCGAAATCGTACCAATTTTCTAAGCCAATGCCATCGTGTAGTGAATACCATGCCCATTTCTCCATCAAGGGTATTCACCTTTATACACATTTACTTATTGATTATAAAGTTTCATGTATTAATTCCACATTCCTTTATTGTGAAATAAATTATTATGTTTTATGAATCCATGTTTTATGATCCATGTGGCACACTTTTGCATGAAATGAAATGTTTAAGAAGGGTGCGCCCTTATAGCGCTCCAATGCATTGGGTAAAGTATAGTATCATGATACGTCATGTGCAATGAGTGTTGGCTCATGAAAATTCAAGTGCTACAAGGGTTTACTCGTGCTTCATGTTCAATGAGGATTTACTCATGCTCTATGTGCAATGAGCCTTGGCTCATGCTAATTCCATGTTAAGTGTTGTTGCCACATTTCCATGTTATGATTATCATGCTTTATCATGCCTTTATGTTCATGTTTCTTTTATGATCTATTGATATGCCTATTTTCTAACATGTATTGTACTCCTCATGTTATTCCATGTGTACTCCCTTACTGGGCTTTATAGCTCACCCTTTTCTTATGCATGTCCTCAGGTTACCCCATGTAATGCTAAGTACGAGGGAATGTAGTGGTCATGTAAAGGAAGTTTTCAATAAAGATGTTGTATTTCATGTTTTAAGTTTTTATGTAATGATCCTAAGCCCTAAAGATACTAAACCCCTCGATCTCTTTTGTTGTATCAAGTGAAGTTTAATGTAATAAATCATGTTTAAGTTTGTAATAAAAGCAGGGTTGTCATAGTTGGTATCAGAGGATAGGTCTAGTTATTTTTGGGATTAGGAAACCCTATTAAAGCCTTAGATACAAGACTAGGTATAAAAAAACATCCCTAAGTTTTTCTAAGTACTGAGTAAGTGGTTTATCAAACAAATACATCCCTGCCTGGATACGAGCAGGTAGAGGCGGCTCTGGAACAGATTTATCCTAGGGGTAAAACCATATAACACCTCTTTGAGCTAGACTCGAATGGGAACTGGTGCACGACAATGGGCCTTGCTTCACTCTTGGTTACGACACTCCTGGAGGATATGTTTTGATAAATTCACGAGCTTAGTATGAACCCCTATAAAGGAATTAAAAAAAATGCCCCAACGAATATATGTTAGATCATGAAAAGGCTAGATTAAAGCCTATATACTCATGAGTTAAGGAAATAAAAGTTTATTTATAAGTCATCATCTTTTGTCTTTGGATTACCCTTTATGTGTTACCCCAAACTTTCCTTTTATTCCAGCCAATGGCCGGTAATAGGAGGACTCGGGCTAACAACCATTGTGAAGATCAGTGTGATGACTGTACTAATGAGATTCCCAATCCAATGTGAGCGAGAATCACGAACTTTGTCACGATTATCTCTCAGCTAACTCAAGTTTTGAATAGAAACACGGATCAAGAGGAACATTCAACACCCCATAAGAAAGAACAAGTCTCTATCGAGAGCTTCATGAGACAAAGGCCTCCTACTTTTAGTGGATCATCTGATCCCACGATCGCTGAACAATGGATAAAATCCCTTGAAAAGATATTCTCCATCCTCCAATGTTATAAATAAGAGAAGGTTCTCTTAGAAGCTTATCGAATGGAGGGTGAAGCTAATCAATGGTGGACGTTGATAAAAAATACGAAGCCTGAGGAGGAGATCAAGGCGTTGGAATGGAAGGATTTCTGGAAGATGTTTTTCGATAAATATTTTCCGTGCACCCTCCGGCTTAAGATGGAAAGGGACTTCCTTTCCCTCAAGAAAAAAGATGAAGAATCTATTGGAGAGTATGAAGAAAACTTCACAAGGCTTGCACGATATGCTTCTGGCTTTTTCGTTACCCTCAAATGCAAGGTTGACCGCTTCATTGATGGGCTGAAGCCTAGCTTGCGGAAAGCATTAGCGATCCGTGACTTCGACAACTGTGAGGAAATTGTCCGATGTGCCCTCAAGGTCGAAATGGAGATCGGGGAATCACAGGGGTATCATGGGGACAAGAAGCGTAAGGTGGACTTCAATGCTGGTGGTCCGATGGATAAATCCAACGGTGCTAAGAAGATCCAGCACCCCACCTGCCAAAAGTGCAGAAAGAAACACCCTAGAAATTGCCTTAAGGGGATGAGAAAATGCTTCAGGTGTGGAAGAGAAGGGCACCTAGCTGTTAACTTTCGGCAAGAAAGACCCACGACTGCGACAGAGGAGAGGAACACTCCGTTCGAACCTCAACGCATTGTTCAATGCTACAAATTCAAAGAACTGGGTCAATTTTCAAATCAGTGCCCTAATCCAAGGGTTTTCAGAGACAACCAACAACCTCTAAAGCATCAAGGAAGAGATTTTTCCATCACTTATGTCGAAGTGAACCCCGACAATGATGTGGTGACTGGTACACTAGTTATTCATTCAAGAATAGTGAACGTACTTTTTGATTCAGGTTTTATGCATTCTTTTATATCTTGAAAGTTTAGTAGAACAATCCCTGCACCACCACAAATCATGGAAGTAAAGATGTCGGTGAGTACGACAAATGGGGAAATCATTGCATCCCATGAATATAAGTCCTCCCCTGTTATAATCTATGGATTTAATTTCCCGGTGAACCTCGTCATACTCCCTATGGTGGAATTTGATGAAATTCTTGGAATGTATTGGCTTTCCTTATATAGATCCAACAGAAATTGTCAGGAGAGGGAAATCACACTCCATATAGAGAATCAACCCCCGATTCTTTATAAGTTTCGGGAGGAAGATGAATCTCCTTTAGCTCCATCATCTCAAGCATGGATATTACTGCCTTATGATCACACATATCTGGCTTGGATGATTGAGTCCAAGGAATAAATCATCCTTGAAGAAACCCCTATTTTGAGGGAATTCGCTGATGTGTTTCCCGAGGAGCTGCCTGGTCTTCCTCCTAGAAGAGATGTTGAGTTCTCAATCGAACTTATACCTGGGGTGCTACAAATATCCAAGACTCCATATATAATGGCTATTGTTGAGCTTAAAGAGTTGAAGAAACAAATACAGGAGAATCTGGATAAAGGGTTTATATGCCCAAGTGCTTCACCATGGGGTGCACCAGTCCTCTTCGTCAAGAAGAAGGATGGGTCAATGCGGATTTTCATCGATTATCGTGAACTTAACAAAATCACGATAAAGAACAATTACCCTCTTCCAAGAATCGATGAATTGTTTGATCATCTGCGTGGAGCACAATACTTCTCCAAGGTGGATTTGTAGTTGGGATATTATCAAGTAAGGGTGAAGAAGGAAGATGTCCCCAAGACTGCTTTTCGTACAAGATACGGGCACTATGAATTCATAGTAATGACTTTCGGACTCACCAATGATCCATCAATATTCATGGACTTGATGAATAGAGTCTTTAGAGATTACCTTGACAAATTTTTGGTAGTATTTATAGATGATATTCTAATATACTCCAAAACCAAGGAGGATCATGAGGAGCATTTAAAAACTGTACTAGAGACTTTGTGCAAGGAGAAGCTCTATGCCAAGTACAACAAGTGTGATTTCTGGTTAAAGGAGGTCTCATTCTTGGGCCATATCATCACAAGCAATGGGATATCTGTGGACCCCTCCTAAACAGATGCAATTGAGGGATGACCGAGGCCAACATTGGTAACGGATATCCGTAGCTTCTTGGGGTTAGCTGGATATTATCGACGATTTGTGATAAATTTCTCACGATTGTCCAACCCTCTTACCAAGCTAACTCGAAAGGGAGTAAAGTTTTCTTGGAGTGATGAATGTGAAGAAAGCATCAAGGATTTGAAAAGGAGGCTTATCACTGCGCCCGTGCTCACTTTACCCACAAGTGGGGAACTTTTTATTGTTTTCAGTGATGCTTCAAAGAAGGGATTAGGCTGTGTGCTGATGCATAATGATAAAGTGATATCCTATGCCTCAAGGTAGTTGAAAATACATGAGAGAAACTATCCAATGCATGATCTGTAGTTGGCGGCAGTGATATTTGACTTGAAAATCTGGTGGCATTATCTCTATGGGGATAAATGTGAGATATATACTGACCACAAAAGTCTTAAATATATATTCACACAGAAAGAGCTTAATATGCGCCAGAGAACATGGATAGAGCTCATCAAGGATTATGACTATTCAATACATTACCACCCTAGGAAAGTGAACCAGGTGGCAGATGCCCTAAGTAGAAAGGACCCATAAATTCTATCAATGATGAGAATTGAGAAGGATCCAATCTTCTTAGACTTGATGAAGATAGAAATGTGAATCATAGAGAAGGGAACACCATCAATCCTTTCACAAATTATTGCTCAACTATCTCTTTTAGAAAAGTTAAAGGATTCTCAAAAGGATGATGTGGGAATTCAAGAAAAAGTGGAAGCTATCAAAAAGGGGAAATCCTCAGAGTTTATTGTTAGTGAAGAAGGTATTGTGCGGTTTGGGAAAAGAATATGTGTTCCATCAAGTACGGAGCTGAAGAAGGAACTTTTGGATGATGCACATAGTTCAAATTTCTCTATTCACCCAGGGAGCACAAAGATGTATCGAGATCTCCGAGAAAACTTTTGGTGGGATAATATGAAGAAGGAGATCGCTGAATATATATCAAAGTGCCTGGTGTGCCAGCAAGTGAAGGCAGAGAGGCATAAGTCTAAGGGGATGATGCAACCATTGCCCATTCCAGAATGGAAATGGGAGAACATCACCATGGAATTTTTCACCGGACTTCTGAGGACATCCAAAGGCAACAATGAAATCTGGGTTGTTGTGGATCGTCTTACAAAGACTGCACACTTCATTGATATTTGGGAGGATTTTTCATTGGATCAACTGGCACAGATATATATCAGGGAAGTGGTAAGGTTTCATGGAGTACCACTATCTATTGTGTCTGACTGAGATCCAAGATTCACCTCTATGTTTTGGAAGAGTCTTCAACATGCTCTGAATACTGAACTGAACTTCAGTACGGCCTATCAACCTCAAACTGATGGCCAATCCGAGCGGACTATCCAAACACTTGAGGATATGTTGAGAGTGTGCTCAATGGACATTAAAGGAGGATGAGACCAACATCTTCCTCTGGTTGAGTTATCTTATAATAATAGTTTCCACTCGAGCATCCAAATGGCACCATATGAAGCCCTGTATGGGAAAAGGTGCAGAACACCGGAATGTTGGGATGAGGTCAGTGAACGTAAGCTGCTTGGACTAGAAATGGTCGAGGAAATGGTGGAGAAGGTAAAAACCATTCAGCAGCATATCAAGGCAGCTCGGTTTCGACAGAAGAGTTATGCAGATAATCGTCGATGAGACCTTGAGTTTAAATTTATAGACATGGTGTTTCTACACATATCCCCATGGAAGAATGTCATGAGGTTTGGAAAGAAAGGGAAGTTAAGTCCAAGGTACATCGACCCCTTCGAGATTCTTGATCGTGTTGGGGATGTGGCCTATCAAATAGCACTTCCACCTACTATGGCCAAAGTACATGATGTCTTTCATGTATCCCTCTTAAGAAAGTACATACTGGACCCTTCACATGTACTCTCTTCTGAGGTGGTACAATTGGAAGATGGACTTTCTTATGAGGAGAAACCAGTGAAGATCTTAGATCGTAGAGAAAAAGTTCTACAAAATAAGACAATGCCCCTCATCAAGGTGTTGTGGAGAAACCACAAGTTTGAAGAAGAAACTTCGGAATTAGAGGAAAAGATGAAGCTGAGTTACCCACATTTTTTTAGTGTGGGAAAAGGAAAATTTCGAGGGCGGAATTTCATAAGGGGGGAATATTGTAATGACCCAACATTTCATTAATGGAAAATCCTTCTTGATCTAGTTAAATGTATCTTTATGCAAAATATTTTTATAAGATGTCAACTTCTTTGGTTTTATGTTAAGAATTTTGACCGTTTCTAATATAGCCATTGAACAGTAATCACATGATTAGTATAAATATAATACTTTAACAAATACAATTTACTCAGACAAAGGAAGCGATGTCCTCATCCAGTAGAATTGCCCCATACAAAGCCCATTTGTCGGAGCTCGGAAAAGAGGAGGCGTCTTTGGGCTTTTCCCTTGACCAAGCCCAAGATGAGCTTCATCATGTCAAGCTCGAATGTGACCATCTACGGGAAAAGTGGAAGTTGATTGAAATTACCACTCGAGCGATGTTATCCAAGCCACCCCAAGAGTCCGTCACCATCGCACACCTTACCCTTAGGTCTTATACGGTTGTTTTAAGGGGTTATGTAACAAATAAGTAGTACTATGTTCATGTACATTATTTTTGTATATAATAATGAATATAATTTCTAGTCATTTTTGATACATTGTAAATAGTTTTTAAAGTACAAATGGTGTTTTTAGTTGTTATTTAATTAAGAAATATATTTTATTAAATTAAGGGAGTTTTTAATTAAATAATATTTTAATAAAATATTATTATTATTATTAAATTGTTTTTATTAAATATAAATGATCTTATAATTTTATGAATGCAATTAAAATTTTTATTAAGGTTTGAAAGCCATTTCTGTCAAAACCCGTGAATTTTCAATAAATGTCGGTTTTTATTTTAAAAGTTAAAATTAAAATATTTAGAAAATTATTTAGACAAAATAAATGTTATTTCTAGAATTATGATGTCGAAATTATCCAACAGTGAGTTTTTCATAATTTTCTGAGACAGTCAAATTTTTGGGTAAAAATTAAATACCGTTTAAATATATAATGTGTTTTCTGACATCATAATGAACCAATAGTGATGTAATAAAATAATATAATCTTTATTTTCGGCCAATATATGTTTTACCATTAATATAATGTGATTTTGGGTTTTTTGACTTACTTTTCAAAGCATTAATGGACCCCTCAAGACATATTCAACACCTTGCCATTTTAAATTAATTTCCATGGGAGTGTGACTCACCTCCACATAAGCAACCCTAATATTTTAAGAAGTTCGTACTTTGGAATTATAAAATATTGTTTTCCTCTTCCATTTTCCAAAAACCATGGGAAAAAACCATGGGATGGTTTGTGGTTTGGATAAATTTAATGTAAGGGGACCCAAACCTAAATAATAAAGAATTACCTCACCTTTCCTATATAAACCCACCCAAGCTACCTCTTCATTCTCACTCAAATCCCTTGGAGTTCCTCCAAACTATGCCCTACTCTCTCTAGAATCCTCCCAAGTTTCCCCAAGATCCCAATAATCCTCTCACAAGCCTCTCTCTAGCCTTTGGAAGCACACTTCCAAGTAAGGGTTGTTTCTTCCGTTTTCATTCTTGTCCAATTTTCTTTAAGTTGTTTTACCATTTTAATTTCAATTATGAATGTTGGGGTATGGTTTCGAATACTTTCCTCTTTATGATTGAATGATGGGAGACCCCTTTATCTCTCATTAAATGTCTCCCATGTACACCCGTTACTATACCGAAATTCCGAAAGGAACTTCTCTCTCCTATTTTAGATTCAAGAAATACTTTTGTATCATGAATCTAAATTCCATTACAATTGTTGGGACATGTATATATATTACCTACTTACTGTCCATTAAATTTAAATATGATGAGGAACCCATTTCTCTCTCATCAACCATTTTTAGGAATTCTTATGTCACGCCGTTACGCTGCCGAAATCGCACCGATTTTCTAAGCCAATGCCATTGTGTAGTGAATACCATGCCTATTTCTCCATCAAGGGTATTCACCTTTATGCACATTTACTTATTGATTATAAAGTTTCATTTATTAATTCCACATTCATTTATCATGGAATAAATTATTATGTTTTATGAATCCAAGTTTTATGATCCATGTGGCACACTTATGCATGAAATGAAATGTTTAAGAAGGGTGCACCCTTATAGAACTCCAATTCATTGGGTAAAGTATAGTATCATGATACGTCATGTGAAATGAGTGTTGACTCAAGCTAATTCAAGTTCAACGAGGGTTTACTCATGCCTCATGTGCAATGAGGATTTACTAATGCTCTATGTGCAATGAGCCTTGGCTCATGCTAATTCCATGTTAAGTGTTGTTGCCACATTTCCATGTTATGATTATCATGCTTTATCATTCCTTTATGTTCATGTTTCTTTTATGCTCTATTGATATGCCTATTGTCTAACATGTATTGTACTCCTCATGTTATACCATGTGTACTCCCTTACTGGGCTTTATAGATCACCCTTTTCTTATGCATGTCCTCAGGTTACCCCATGCAATGCTAAGTACGAGGGAATGTAGTGGTCATGTAAAGGAAGTTTTCAATAAAGATGTTGTATTTCATTTTTTAAGTTTTTATGTAATGATCCTAAGCCCCAAAGATACTAAACCTATCGATATCCTTTGTTATATCAAGTGAATTTTAATGTAATAAATCATGTTTAAGTTTGTAATAAAAGTAAGGTTGTCATATGATCACTAGAATATCCTATAAAAATAAGGATTTAAAGGAATACTCATTAGATATATTAATCGATAGGAGACCATAGTTGTCATGAAACAAGTACATATTGGATCTTGTGGTTCCCACTAGTCTATAAATAGGATTTCTGATCAAATCCGGAGGCTTGGATACTTCTAGACTTCAATGATGCCTGATTGCATAGATTTCCGTAAAAAGTGTAATCCCTTTTAGTTTATGCCAACTTCATTCATCAACCCCCATAGTTGATACATACCGCAAAATACATCTAGACATTTACTAAATAGGGAATGGATGTAGTAGGATCCTATCCTCCAGTTCTGACTAAATAGTTCAAGTACATCCTTACCAATACTGATTTCTTCTCCAAATGGGATAAGGTAATACCTCTCAAGGAATTCGAGACCAAATAATTGTTAGATTTTTCAAATCTAATATAATTACCAAATTTGGTGTCCTTCACACCATATTGATGGACATTGCCACTAATTTTGGTTCTGTTGAGGTAAAGAAGCTATATCAGGAGAATAATATCATATCTAACCATTTATCCCACAGTCATACAGTAGCTAGTGGACAAATAGAAACTTTTAATAAGACCTTATAAAATATGTTTCAGAAGATGGTGGATAAATGTAAAATTTCTGGGCCTTATAGGCTCCTGCATGCCTTGTGGGTTTATAGGACTACTACACGTACTGCCACATGATCAAGCCTATACTCGTTAGCATATGAGTCATAAGCATAATTTCCCATTGACGTTCAATTTCCTTCACTCTAAGTTTTTGTTTGTGACTAGTTATCTATAGAAGATAATTCTCAACAAAGACTAGTTATTTTGAGAAATGAGAGAAAAATGTTTTCATACCTTGTATCACTTGGAATTCTATCAGAACAGAATAACACTATCTTCCAACAAAAATGTTTTCCTCCATCCATTCCTTAAAAAGGAAAATTGGTATTAGTCCTTAGGAATCAAATGATACCAGGAAAGAAGAATCCAAATCTGGAGCCCAAGTGGGAAGGACCTTACTCTATACATAATTTCCCTTCTAATGGAGCTTATTCCCTATTCTCAATGGATGGAGAAATCATTAAAACTCCAACAAATGTAAGGTTCTTGAAGAAATACTTTTTGTAATCACAGAGTGTAAGTCCAAGTTGTATGACGTTAAACTACATAACAACCATCATATTTACCAAAAGACAGTAAACTTTATAGCACTATACATGTCCATGTTGCATGATGTTAAAATAAATATAATCTTCATCCTTGTCACATGAAATTAAACTACATGACACAATTTGTCCTCACTACATGAAATTAAATTGTATGATTAACTTCTACTTCATTTGACGTTAATAAATACCCTAAGATACCACAAATTGGAATTCCATGTGGTCCTTTAAGTGATTAATAGATTCCATGTGCAAGAATTACTCACATCATTTCCACTCTTTAGTGGCACTTGAATCCCATTTATCCTTATGTTTGAATGATATCTATATAGGGACCCATTTTTAGGAACTACGTTTGGATTGATTAATTACCCAAGAAAGATATGTAGTGACACATGGGTCTTATTCCCTAGTCCAATCGTAATGTTTCTTTCACATCAGGTGACATACATCCTCATCACAAGAAGATAAACTGCATGGTTCTTCAAGAACTTTGTGTGGATTGTTTGTCATTTCATTGAGATACATAGTGACGCATTGATCTCTAATCTTGGTCCAAGATACAACTACAAAGAAATTTATTTCCACTTTTCTTATATATGAACCAAACCTATATAGATCACTCTTATATAATACATGGTTTGATTATCATACCATCCTATGTCTTAAGATTAACCATTATTCTAGAATGTTTCAAAATCCCTCGTCTATCACATCAAACTCAGTTGGTGCAGGGAATGATCTTTTCAAGAACTACGCATGTATTGATTCTCATTCCAATGAGATATGTAATGATGCATAGATCTGCAATCTTGGGTCTATCCATAACAAAAAACCCTTTCCTCAAATCAAAACCTAGTTTGTGTGAGGAATATCTTCAATAACTATGTATGGCTTGATTCTCATCCATATGAGTTACGTAGAGACTTCGATATCTCCAATATTGGTGCCATCCATGAAAAAAATATCCTTCATTCCCTGTGTATATGAATCAAGCCTGAATAGGGGATGTTTTAAGAACTATGTGTGGCTCGACTCTTACTCTAACAAGATATGTAGTGAAACATGGGTTTTAACCCTAGAACATACATAATATCTCTATATTTTCATGTAGGTTCATCTTCATCTATACCAAAAGATGTTAAATTGCATGGGAATTCATTAACTATGTCTGGCTTGATTCTCATCCCCATGAGATATATAGTTACACCCAGACCTTTTATCTTAGGTCCAACCACAATTTCACAAAATAGAACCCCATTTCTTTTATCCATGCACAATAAAATTTCATAGGGACCTCTTATAGTATTTTTATATTGTCTCTCATTTCAATGAGATACATGGTGATGCCTAGACTTACTAATTGAGACCCAACTATTATCCTAGAAATTACAAAAATCCCTCTTCCACATGAAAAAACCTGATGATATGGGGACCAATTTCAAGAACTATGTGTGGCTTGATTATTTCTTCTAGCAAGATACATAGTGACACCCAGGCCATATATCTTGGATCAGCCACCATTAAATTATTAGAACCTTATATTTCACTAGTTTAACATTCTTTTTGAAAAAGAATCTTTTTGAAATCCTTATTTCATTCACTGAGTACAACTCACATGGGGTAGGAATTGGGTAAATACATTCTATGCATAAATAAGGTATCTCAATTTATATTTGGTGTTATCAATGGTCCTGGATGTAAGACCATAAAAAATCACAACATGTGTCTTTAATTAATTATGTTAAACTGCATATAATTCTAAGAACTACATGTGTCTTGATTCCCAATTGTACGAGATATGTAGTGACACCTAGATCTTCTATCTCGGGTTCAAACACAATGTTAAAATCCCTTATTCTCTATGTATGGAACATACATGCATGGGAAACCCTATCAAGAACCATGTTGTTTTGATTCTCATCTATATGAGATATGTAGTGATGTCCAAAATTTCAATCATGGATCCAGTCGCAAAATCATGCAATTAATGCCACTTTTTACCATGTATGATTCAAATCTATATGAGGAGATCAATACGAGTTCTCATCTTATGTGTTAACCCATATTCATGAAACCCCCATTATCCCCCACTTGTGAATTCAATTAGGGTGGGGGAAATATTATTTAAGAACTATGTGTCAATTGATTATTGACCTAGAAAGATATATAGTGATACCTGGGTCTTATCACCTATTCAAACCATAATATTCATTTTCACACCATAATAACTTCATGTCCTCATCAAATAATGATAAACTGCATGGTTCTTTAAGAACTACACATGGCTTGATTCTCATCCATATGAGATATGTAGTGATTTCTAGATTTTGAATCCTAGGTCTAGATGTAGAATGCTATAAAAAAGCCTATATTATCCCATGTATGAGTCATATCTACATGAGGATATCCAATACAATTTCTCATGTTATACATGAACTTGTATATGATAAGAAATATGTGTGGATTTATTCTTTTTATGACAAGATATGTAGTGACACTTAGGCCCTATACCCCAGTACAACCGTAACATTCAATATCTCTTCATATCGATGTTTATAATGTCCTTATTTCATGACTCTAAACTACACAACATAATGTACTTTCCACATGAATTTAAACTTCATATTACCCAAGGAACTATGTGTGTATTGATTCTCATCCCATTGATATATGTAGTGAAGACTAGGCATTATATCATTGTCCCATAAATGGGATAAAATAAGACCCCTCCTCATACATATAATCGAAAATTTATACAAGAACTTTTATTTTGGATTCTATCCTTAGATATCCCAACAAGGAGAAAAAATATGTCCCTATTATACATATGAGTCAAATATTTGTACGAGACTCCAAAATCATGGACAATATTATTCCAAATACTTCCCTTGTGCATTTAACATTGTCTATTTCGCATTTCGTACTCTTAATCTTGAATGCTTTCATATATTTATAATCTTTACTTAGATTCTAGTGAATTAATGTATGATACCTAATAGATCTTTTTCCTAACTATGCAGTACGTGCCCCTAGGTGGAATTGTATAAGTAGCTCACATAACGGGCTTGTCATCCAAAAGATGCCACTATTCGACTATATAGAATATTTCCCAGTTGGACCTATAGAATACTGACCCCATAATGGGTTTGTCAAATAGTAGTAACTTAATTCTGAGGAAAATCCACTTCTGTCCCCTCTAATCTTTGATGAAGGTATGCATGAACCCATATTTTAAATCAGCCATCCTTTGTATATTTTTTCTATATCCTTTCTCCCAACATGAAAGTCTTCAAGACCATGGTTTACTTCTCTCCCCTTAACTTGTTCACAGCATACTGGAATAACATTGGGTTATTGACTACATATCATTCAATGTTTCCATAATATTATGGTCTTAGTCGTATGAAATAAAACTACATACACCATAATTCCTACATTTGGATCATACCTTTGTAGAAAGCATATTCCTCCGATTCTTTGGAAATCATGACTGGAAATACTCTTCATATATTTAGGTAATTTTCTCTACAAACCAAACTCTATGCTTAGGAAAATATGAATCTCCATAAAATTTAATCATCTTTTAATAATAGGATGCCATAATTCTTGAGATCTCCTTTACCTGACTATGATTTACATTCCCTAGTTGGCCTTGCATAAAATCTACCTACATAACGGGTCTGTAAGCATAAGGATGCCACTATTGACTATGAAACACATTCCCTAATTGGCCCCACATAATATAACTCCCATAATGAGTTTTTTCAAATAGTGGTAACTTCATTCTTGGAAGAGACCTCCTCTAATTCCTTTATACCTTTCCACACATCTTTTCCAAATAAAAAATTTGCAAATCATAGTTTACAATTATTCCATTATGTAGATGAATATGGTAACCAATTTCTAGAAAAATTAGCAAGAAATTAGTTACTCATAATCCTTTGGTCAAAGAAAAATACTTTAATTTAAATCCCTATAATTTCATTGTTTTATGAATTTAAACTACACAACATACTGTTAAAAATTCATTAATGTCTTTTCTTCATGACTTTAAACTACACAACTTAATGTACTTGCTGTACAAATTTAAACCACATGACATAATGTCCTTTGTGCATGACTTTAAAGTACAAAATACCACCATCTTTATAAAAAAAGAACCTTCTCCTCCAAACATTGTTTATTTAACAAAATGATCTATCCTTTATACATCAAATACATGTAGAAGTGGTTTATCTTTCATTCCGTATGTCTACACATATGGACCCTTCTTATTATCAGAGATCTTTCCTTGGAAACACCATCCACTATGGTCTTGAGACATTTAATTCTTAAACCTCTTTGTTTATCAGTAATATAATATAAAAAATCCTAGGAACTAATTTACCTAATAATGTAGTATATTCCCCAATTGGCCTTCCATAAGTTCCCACATAATTGGCCTGCCAACCTAAGGATGTCACTGTTTAGTAATGCAGCACATTCCCTAGTTGGCCCTGTATAATACAAACCCTGTAATGGGTTTGTCCAATAGTGGTAACTTTATTCTTGGAAGAGACTCCCCCTATTTCAATACTTTAAGTTTTATATTTGGGGAGCATAAATATCATGACTCAACATTACTCTTGGAAATATTTGAGGAATATCCATACCTTACCAACCATCAAGACTTTTTTGGGTTATAATCACAGAATTCATGGTCAAATATATTTGACCTTAAACATTATCCTTATTAGTCTGACATTCATTACTTTAAACTACCAACAAAAAAATTCACAATACTCACTAGGATGAAAAACTGCAAAGGGAAATCTGAAAAAAATTCAAGTATCAACTTGCTAGACCTACACTATGTATAGTTTAAAAAGTATCAAGTGATAAAAACTTAAAATAAAAAACAAGTTTTGTTGAAAACCCAAAAAAGGGAAGTCTAAGCAAAATCCAAGTCTCACTCAATAAGTCTCCTCCATATTGAGATTTTTCAAGAATTAAGGTGATGATAGAAAATACATAATGTATGTAGGTTTATCCATACGACCCTAGAAATAGTAAAACTATTCTCTCTAGGCCCCATGACATAAGAAAAAATTAGAACATCATTCCAAAATCGACATACCTCCAAATTCCTCTAAATGATTATGGAATGCATAATAATTCCCAATAGTTACCTTAGAACCATATTATTTTCATTCTGAATAAATCAAATTCAAAGGTGGAACTTTTATTGAATCCATAACATGTGATTCATGTAATTTGTCATAGAATTCAAGGTTGGATTTCCATTTTTTGTGAGTCTGCTTCACAATGAGGGATAACTGGAAAGATCCCCCTCTCCAGGAGTAGGCCATGGATTTCTAAGATCACTGATAAAATGGTGTCGATGCATGAAAATTCAATTTTTTAGTTTTTTTGAGAATACTTGGTTTATTCACTATCTCTATAAGTGTAGATCACTTCGATAGCTTCAATTTGGATAGTCTTGGAGCCAAAATGGACTTATGAATCAAAAGGTATGGAACTCGGAAGATGGATAAATTTTATAAAGGGATTTTCCTCACCTGTATAGAGGACCTATATAGGGGACCTGTGGAGAGGACCTACTTAGAGGACCTAATATATGGACTAGCGCAGAAGAACTGTGTAGAGAACCTATGTAGAGGACCTGCATGTAGTAAATGTGCAGAGTAAATCCCCTTCCCAAGGTTCCTTATTTTACTATAAATTGGACACTTGGGCTCCAAATTTAACAGGTTGAAAATTTGGAAGAAGTCTCGAAGCTCTCATTGTGTAACCCCCTTCGCTTAGGTCCTCATAAACTCTTAGGTACCTATTTAAAACCTAAGAGAAGAGATAATTAATTGGGATGAGTTATCTCATATTCCCATCAGAGTCTATAAAATGACACCTAATCCAAGGACTTGATCCAATGACCTATACCAAGGGCCTACACTAAAGTCCTACACTAAGGGCCTGCACTAAGGGCCTGCGCTAAGGCCCTAATATAAGGCCCTATTCTAAGGACCTTCACTAAGGACCCACACTAAGGATCCATGCTAAGGACCCATGCTAAGGACCTTCACTAAGGACCCATGCTAAGGAGTGCTAAGGACCTATGCTAAGGACGTCTACTAGGGACTCGTGCTTAGAACCTAAGCCAAGGACCTGAGCCAAGGACATGAGAAAATAACAAAAACTCAAATGGGAATCCTCCTTACAAGTAAGACCCAAAAAATACTCAAATGGGAATTATCCTTAGGAGTAAACCCCAACCAAAGATGAATTAGAATCCTCTTTTGGAGTAATCCTCGACCAAAGTTCAAAGAAAAACCATCCTGGTGATAGCCCCTAGTCTTCTGCATAGAAGGTTATAGTATCTCTCCTCTCTAACCCCTTAAACTTCACCCATTCCTTATATTGGTCCCTTTTCCAATATAAATAGAATAGAGGGAAGTGTCGTAGCCACAACCTCTTCAACCGTAGGCATGACCTCTTCCATCAGCAGAGGAGAAAGAGTGTGGTTTGTTGAATCTTTAAAATCCTCTTGTTTCCAACATTGAGAATGACTCATGTGGTCTTAGAGGATTGTAATGATAGAAAACCCTCATAATCCACCCGAAGGAATGAACTACGAGAACCCTGATTCCCACCATAAATGGGATATGTAAGAAGTCTTCACCTAGGGCCCAAGATCACTAGACATCCTCTTTAGGAGTCCAATCCTAATTTCATTAATCCAGACATCCTTCTTAAGAGTAAGCCCCAAATTAATCCTGTCATAAATCTACATGAGTTAAGAAATATCTCATAGAAATTTTTACAAAGGAATCCTCTTTATGAGTAATCCCCAACCTATTTATATCAAAGCGACATACTTCCCTATGAGACTTACCAAACTACATGGGCTTTGATTCCCATACAAGTGAGATACATAGAAAGACTCCTTGAGGTTTAAATCCAACACTCCAAATCAACCCTCTTCTCTCTATGCCACATTTCCAGTTGGGTCTAATCCATCTTGGAAACCCATATCCTTTCCAGGTTCCTTGGGGTTCATAGGCATAAGTCCTAAAATAATATTTGACTAGGCACTTTGAACCTAGATATACTTTCCACAAGATGTTAAACAATATGATTCAGTCCTTATCACATGACCTTAAAAGATATTATGTGTCCCATTAAGTGGAACAAAACTACATGGGTTATGATTCCTTTCACAAGGATACATAGGAAGCCCATCTATGGGTTTGATCACAACATCAAAAAAACTATCATCTCCCTAGATGATGATAAACTCCAGATTAACCTCTATTTACCTGGGGAACAATAACTTCTGAAGTAAATTATCATCTCCTTAGATGAAAATAAATTCTAGAGTGACTTTCATCTATTTGGATCACCATAAATTCCAGATTTCTCCACTGAGTGGCTTAAAAACCGGCATTGTTTTAATAATGACCAAAGAATATCTAAGTAGTATATGAGAGGATACCATTGATGGAGAACCTCGAATACATATAGATATCTCCATTGATGAATAACATTGAATACATACATATGATTCTAATTTCCATATATGCTAATAATTTATTGAAAATTTACAAGGAAACCTATATCACGCTTGGTAAATTAATAAGGATTCAAGAGTTTTCTTTGTGACATCTTTGAGTCAGCTCACTAGGTATAACTTATTAACTATGGAACACCTGTTTCTTTTCAGGATGCCTCCACATAGGCAGCCAACTAGGGTTCTGAGAGTAGTAAAAACTGATAGCCCACCAAGAGACGAGGCCTCGGTGCAGGGCCCCTTTCCAGTAGAGGCATCAGCTGAGGCACCAGCGGTACCATTTTCCATTGGGCCACCGATTCCACCGACCCCAGCAGTAGATAGTGCAACCTTAATAAGTGCATTGCACGAGTTCCAGCACCCGAGGACACCTAGTTTTAGGGGAGAGACAGACCCACATGCAGCTGAGGATTGGTTGAAGGCTGTAGTGAGAGTCTTCTGACTGGTAGGGACACCAACCTATCTCATGGTGATCCTGGCCGCTAGCCTTCTACAAGAAGCGGTGGGTATGTTGTGGAGCTTGATGCTCTAGGTTCACGATGAGGTGACACTTCTCTAGGCAGACTTTGAGAGCCTGTTTTGGGCAGAGTTTGTTCCAGCGACTCTTCGCGCAGTGCGCATACAGGAGCCTCTTCATCTGAAACAGGGAAACATGACTGTAGCTCAGTATTAATTGAGGTTTACTAACCTCTCACAGTAATCCACAAATATGTTATGAGACCCATTCTTCAGGGCCCATACCTTTGAGCAGGGGCTCGAGCGAGAGATCAGGGCATCGATGATCTCACTCAGTATCCCGACATAGGAGGGGGTGTTAGAGTGAGCCCTCTTAGTGGAGAGTTTTCTTGCTGAGCAGTCACTAACAGAGAGACCCACCACCAGTAGTCACATAGAGAAGTATTCTACAGTTAATAGCAGACAGATGTCATAGAGGTCCAAGAAGTATAGACCTATAGGTGGAAGAACGCATGACCTAGGATCGGTTGTGTGGGGTCACCTGAGGTGGAGCAAGTCATGCCAGGAGTGGGAAGTGTTACACATGCGGCGGGAAAGGTCACATGGCTCCTGACAGTCTGACCCACCATACGGCTGATCAACAGACGATCGAAGGACCGCCCAGACAGAGACCAAGATTCAACTAAGGAGGTCCGTAGGGAGCAGGTGGACCAGGGTGAGCTCAGCTCCAGGCAGCTAAGGCCTACGATCATGGCACTCCAGAGATGATATGAGGTACAATATATGTCTATTACACCTTAGCGAGAGTACACAAAGACACAGGTTCCATTCATTCTTTTATTTCCACTCCCCTCATTCGGAGCTCGGAGATTCTGACAAAGCCATTGGCTCGATCCTTATGGCTATAGACTCCTACGAGAGTGGATTCAATTATTACACACGGGTTCCAGTAGTATGAGCTTACTCTAGGAGGTGAGAGATTTGGATGAGATATCCTAGTAGTAGTATCGAGGCCTTACAATGTAATCTTAGGTATGGACTAATTATCTACTGTCCATGCTCATATTGACTGTATTAGGCGCAAAGTGCAGTGTGTCTACATGGATGGGACCATGTTTACCTTCACTGGAGAGAAGGTAGACTTTGTATCACATGATGTACTTACTTAGAGGAAAGTGCAGTCGATCACTCATCATTTGGATAGCCTTAACCTTAGAGTGGTTGATGTGGAGAGTCCGAGTTATCCTGTAATGGTGGACCCGTACATGGATGTTTTCACTGATGATGTTCCGAGTCTAACTTCTCATAGATAGGTGGAATTTTACATAGACTTGTACCTCGGGATGACACCGATATCTACACCAGTGTACCGGATGGATCCCATGGATCTTTGTGAGATACATGTACTCTAGAGGACTTATAGGGGAAGCTATTCATTTGGCCCAGTGTATCTCCCTGGGTAGCCTCAATTTTGTTCGCCAAGAAGGGAGATGGGAGCTTGAGACTTTGTGTTGACTATCGGTGCCTAAACCTTGCGAAAGTGTAGAACAAGTACCCACTTCTGAGGATTGACGACCACTTTGACCAGATGAAGGGAGCACAGTGGTTCTTGAAGATAGACCTCAGATCAGGTTATCACCAGCTCAGAGTGCATGATGAGGATGGGAAGAAGACAACCTTCAGATGTCAATATGTCCATTACGAGTTATTGGTTATGCCATTCAGTGTAACCAACGCTCCAATAGTGTTCATGGGACTCATGAATAGTACATTTTAGCCATACCTTGATTGCTTTGTAGTAGTCTTCATCAGTGACATTCTGATCTACTTAGCTACCGAGAAGGAGCATGCCTGTCATTTACAGGTAGTATTGGACACACTCCAAGAGCACCAACATTATGGTAATCTATCAAAGTTCCAATTCGGGATCTGAGAGGTTCACTTTATAGTACATGTCATATCAGAGGCTGGAGTTATAGTGGATCCAAAAAAGATTGAGGTGATACTTTCTTGGGAACCACCCAAGAGTGTGATAGAGGTACAAAGTTTTCTGGGTTTGGCTAGATACTACTAGAGATTTGTGCTAGAATTCTCCATAGTTGCATCACCACTATCAGCGTTGAAGAAGAAGAGGAAACCCTTCGTTTGGTCAGAAAAATTCCAGTAGATTTTTTAGGAGCTGAGACAGAGGCTAACTAGTGATCCCATCTTGAGGCTACTAGAGGAGGGCGTAGGGTGCGTAGTTGACTACGACACATCAGGGACTAGGCTCAGATGTGTCTTGATTCAGAAGCCAGCGGTGATCACATATGGATCTTTATAGCAAAGACAACATGAGCAGAACTACGCTTCTCACGACCTGGAGTTAGTAGCAGTTGTATTCACCATGAAGATGTGGCGGCACTATCTGATGAGAGAACATTTTATAGTCTACCAGGATCACAAGAGTGTCAAGTATATCTTCTCTTAAAAAGACCTAAACTTGAGACAACGACATTGGCTTGAGTTACTCCAGGACTATGACTTCGAGATAGTATATACTCTTGTGAAGGGGAATGTTGTTGTAGATGCAGTCTGTATGAGGTCTGGTATACAACTTCTAGGAGAGGCGACAGAGCAGCTGACTGTTTTGCAGATATCCTTTGTGGATAGAGATGGAGCAGTTTTCCTTCAGTCTCTTACAATCACTCCCCCACTTGTTTAGTGAGTCAGGGATGCACAACATGGGTATGCAGACTTCGAGACGCGACGTGCTCATATATCCACAGGACATGCATCCAATGGATTTTACAAAGGTGGGGAGCAAGTCATCCTCTTCAGATGACGTACCATGGTACCAGTGTCACTTCATGAGGAAGTGATGAGGGAGTTCCACACATCCCCTCAGGCGGTATATCCTGGAGTAGAGAAGATGTACCAGGATCTCCAACGATAGCACTGGTTGCCAGGAATGAAGAAATCAGTAATAGAGTTTGTCTCTTGATGCCTCACTTGTCAGTAAGTGAGGGCAGATCATCAGGTACTAGTAGGATTGGTTCAGCCTTTAGAGGTCCCAGAGTGGAAGTGGGATGAGATATCCATGGACTTCGGGAAAGGACATCCATGTACATCCATGGGACATGACTCTATTTGAGTGATTGTCGACCGACTCACCAAGTCGGCCCACTTCCTAACGATCAGAGAGTATAGTTCAATAGAGAGCATGGGACACCTCTATGTGCAAGAGATTTTTTGGCTACATGGAGTACCCCCGAATATTTTCTCCAATCGTAATCCATGTTTCACTTCCCAGCTCTATAAGGGGTCGTAGGAGGCTTTTGGGACACAAATTCATTTGATCACTTCCTTCCATCCTGAGATGGATGGTCAGACTGAGAAGACCATTTAGATCCTTGAGGACATGCTGCGTTCTTGTGTCCTCGACTTAGGTCAAAGTTGGGAGGATCACTTACAACAACAACTATCACTCCACCATTGGAACGACATCTTTCGAGGCATTGTACAGGTGACCTTGAAAATCACCTTTTTGCTAGACTGACCCAAGGGAGTCACCACTTGTGAGACCAGAGATGGTTTGGGCTACAACAAAGAAGGTGTAGATTATCCAGGAGTGGATGAAGACTACACAGAGCAGGCAGAAGTTGTATGCTGACAGGAGAAGGAGACCTCTGGAGTTCGGGGATGGCGTCCACGTCTTTCTACGGGTCTCACCCCGATGATATTTATGGAGATTTGGCTGAGGCGACAAGTTATTTCTGAGGTTCGTCAGAACTTTTCAGGTCCTCAGCAGAGTTGGAGAGTTTGGTTACTACTTAGATCTTCCACCTTAGTTGAACTGGGTGCATAACGTATTCCACGTATTCCATATGATGAGATACGTGCACGAAACTTCTCACATCATCGACCATGGTGAACTAGATGCTGACGATGGGGAAAATTTTACAGAGGTTCTAGTAGAGATTGAGGATCGACAGAAGCGAGTCCTTCATGGATGGTCGATACCTCTAGTGTGCATTCGCTGGAAGCATGGGAACCTCCATGAGAGCACATGGGGGCAGGAGTCTCAGATGCGTGCTCAGTACCCCTAATTGTTTACTTAGTTTGAGTTGTGTCTTATGGGGACATAGAGCCCTGATGTGGGGAGAATGTAAAGACCCAGAATTTTTGTGTAATTTATTTTAAATATAAATAAATTTTAAGAGTCTATGAAAATTGACGGTGCGTGATTCCGAGGCCTAGAGTGCCCAGAATGAATTTCCAAACTTTTGTTTGGGTATGTTCAGTAAACATGCTAGTGGGTTTTTATAACTTTTGACCCGGTACTCCGAATTGAAATATGAGGACACCGTTGAAGTCACAGTGCCAGTATTCACTTAAGGAGACCTTCACCTCGACCTCAGTAGGTCGAGGGAAGAAGTTACCTTTTCACATATTCATGAAAAGAATAAAATAAAATAAAATAGTGTAACATTATATATTTTTTTCTTTTGAAACTCCCATGTGGATATTTCACAGGTGGAGACCACCTAAACTAAAAACCTCTCATGAGAGGTTATGGATTTGTGGACCACCGATCATAACCTCCCCTGAGAGGTTATGGTGGTGGGGACCACCCAAGGATTAAACACCCTTGAACTCCCCTCTTAATGGGAAGAAACCTCTTGAACTCCCACAATTAATTTGTGCCACCCACTTAATTAATTATACCAACTCAATGTAATCAATTTAGCCAGTTTGAAATTTGTTCCAACAATTAAATTGGAGAAACACAAATTAATTGGATACTTTGATTTTTGGTGGAATTGGGGGAAACTCTTGTCAAAAGGGAGAAACTTGGAGAATTGGGAGAAATCTCTCCAATGAAGAATGCCAACAAAGAACGTTGACTTAGACTTCTTCCTTGGGACAATCACTGATGAGGAATGTCTTCAACATAAACGAACCAATGATCGAGGAAACGATGACGTCACCAAAGGCAGTTTATCCCCAACAATGTCGTCTCTTTTCTCATGATCTCCATCGGTGAATCAAATGAGGCAGGGAGGGTGTTTGAATTATTTCCCTTACCCATTCTTGAAATTCTTGTGATTCAAGTATTATAGTCTCTTGCTACCACTATAATGCGGAGAGTGTGGGCCAAAAAATCATGGACCATCCTCTCTAAATTTTTTGGGATAACTCCTATGCTCTTTGCGATTGAGAAGGAAAAATATAAACCACGATGAAGGCGACAAAGGAAACAACGCCGCCCCACGACCACCATCACCCGCGACTCCGCCGCCCGTGGCCTCCGTGACCCGTGGTGCTCCGCCGCCCATGGCCTTCATGCCCTGCGGTGCTCCGGTGCCCCGCAGCCTCACCGCGCCACCCCGTGGCCTCGCTGCGCCGCCCAGTGGCCTCGCCGCGCCACCCAACGGCCTCGCGGAACAACCCCGTGGCCTCACCGCGCCACTCAGCGGCCTCGCCGGACCACCCTACTACCTCGCCACACCACCCCGTGGCCTAGCCGTGCTGCCCGCGGCCCTCCAAGCCGCCCGCGTCCCTTCGAGCTGCCCTGCGCCCTTACGGAACCCCTATAACAGAGCCGCTCCGTGGCCTCCAGCCTCCCGGCCATGCCACTCCAACTGAGCAGCCCCACGGCCTCTGCCCTCCCGGCCAAGCCGCCCCGGCCGAGCCGCCCTGTGGCCTCACACCCTTACGGTACCCCCCCCCCCCCCACGGTCAAGCCGCCCCACGACCGAGCCATCCCACGGCCTCACGCCATCTGCGGCCGAACCCCTGTGGCCCTCTGTGGTCACTCGCGGCCTGCCAGGCCGTCCAGCGGGCCAGGTTGAAACCAGTGGGCCGGGCCGAACCCATCGTGCTGGGTCGAGCCGGGTCGGTCTGATTGGGTCGAACCGGACCCAGACCCACTTTGACCCTTTTTACGATCTTTTTGCCATTACTTTGGCACCAGACATCCATTTGACGAACCGTCTGCGGTTCTAGAAATCTTGGAGTGAGATGGTACCTTTGAGTATACCCCACTGGTGATCTGGATTATAATGGGGTACAATCCGGTTGGATCGAGCATGAATCCTACTGGGCCCCAGGGACTAAAATGCTAATAACTCAAAGACCGGGCATCCGTTTGGCGATCCTTCTATTATGCTGAGACCCCTATGACACAACGGTCCTTTGAGATACTTCTCCATGAGACTTCATGGCAGTTGGTGTATCGACCAGTGACTTGTGGAGAGGAACCTCTCGGAGGTGAGCGAGCATCGTACGGGAACCCAGTAGCTAGATGTGACGAGAAGAATGACTAGTGATCCTGTGTGGGTCAACTCCTAGAGATCCTGTGTGGGTCAGATCCTAGAGATCGAGTGTGGGTCAGATCCTAGAGATCATGTGTGGGTGATCTCCTAGCAATCCTGTGTGGGTCAGGTGCTAGCAACCATGTGTGGGTCAGCTCCTAGCAATCCTGTGTCGGTCAGCTCCTAGTGATCCTGTGTGGGTCATCTCCTAGTGATCCTATGTGGGTTAGCTCCTAGAGATCCTATGTGGTTCATCTCCTAGCGATCCTGTGTGGGTCATCTCATAGGAATCCTGTGTGGGTCAGCTCCTAGCAATCCTCTATGGGTCAGATCCTAGAGATTCTGTGTGGGTATGCTCCTATAGATTCTATGTGGGTCATCAGCAGAGCCTCTTAACGAAGTAAAATGATCCAGTAGCTATAACTAATCATCTCTACTATTGTACTTAAGTTATACATGGTGTGAGCTGAGTCTATATCTATGTGGAACTTACCTACGTGATTTTCGTTCCTTTTTGGAACAATTGAGATTTGGTATTTTTAGTTGGACCTTGTGTTTCCTCATGATTGAGATGGGCATACTTGATAACTTAGGTATATGTATCGGCATATACCTCAGTAGAATTTTCACTAGTTTACTTGATTGTGGTTTATCGTTGGGGGATTTTGAGAGACCTTGAGGGTCTTGGGGACCCTAATGAGTATCATTATACTCACCCCTGCACGGGCTACACCCGCACATCATTGTATTTGGTGCAGAAGACAGACAACGCTGACTGAGGATGAGATTACTAGGACTAGACAGTGCCAAAGGTAGAACATACAACATGTCGGTACATAGAGGATATGGGCGGACGTGGAGTGCTAAAGAGGTGATATGTACCTACCCTTCCGGTTGGAACCTCGGAGGAAGATTCAGTAGTTTCCTTTCTCTTTCTTTAGTTGTACTTGTACCTTTACTATAAGGCTACATTCAGAACTCTTTTGGTTATACGGTTTTCTTGTGTTCGTACCTTTTTGTGTGCTTGGTTATGTGAGTTTACTGGTTATAAAGTTAATGCCTTCCCAGTTTTAGAGAATACACCTATCAGTGCTAGTCGCCAGCCCCTGGCCTACGGAAGGCGGGCATGGGATAGTCACGATAAGGGCCCCGAGGGACGAGTTATGACAGAAGGGGCTATTATATATTTCTTATAGATTAATATTCACTATCCATCTACGGAGAAAAGGGATGTATATATTTTTCCAAGGTAAATTTTGTTGGGAAAATATGAATTGACATATTTATGAATATACATAAAGTTTCTTTTTTTAATAAAAATTTAATAAATAAGTATAAAGTGAAAAGACCATATCAAAAACTATATTTCTTATCAATAAGGATGGATACCTTGATGATAAAGAAGTGTAAATATGCATTGATAATTTTTTTTAATAAGGTTGAACAACCCATGATTTATGATCAGAATAAGATTTCGAAAGAAAATTTACACTTTATATTAATTTAATATGGATTTGGACACATCCTTGAAGTTGTTTTGTGAATTTCTACTAGAATCATAGAGATTCATTCAATTAAATAAAAGGATGTTTGATGTGTTTTCAATTAGATGTTAATATTAATGGAGTAGTTATTGTTAAGTATTATATCTCCACGAAGAATTAAATAATTATGTGGTTAAAAGGTTTGAGAAGTTTAAAAAATACTTGGATGATGTAAAGAAATTTAAAATATAAGATTAAATATGAGCAGTGGTTTTGGATTTACATTTAATACTGGTTATAGGCTACATATGAGTCAATATTGACTCTAAGAGGTAATATTTTTCAAAGGCTGGTAACTTTGTATGACTATTTTTTTTGTTGATCTCATAAGTATTTTGGAATGGATGATATTTATATTTTATAAATGTAAAAAATTGGCCTGTCATTGAAGACCATAGGAGAAATATCTAAAACAACTAGTGAAGGATAACGAATAAATATCAACTATAATAGAGAAATGATATCCATGGAGGAGAGAATAGGGTCTGTATTGGTTAAAATAGGTCTGGGTATAATTTAGTGGAATATGAGAGAGATTCATTATGTGGGGATGCATGATAAAATGCGGCTATATAATAGGGTTACTTTATGATAATTGTTCAACTTATATAGGGTCATGAAATGTAATAAGGGACTGGTCTCCCATTTATAAGTCTTATATAGGATGAAAGAAATATTTGAAATTTCTCATCAGTTAAGAACAACATTATTAATTTGGGTGAAATTGTATTACTCATCTTCAACATCATTCAATGATGGGGTTTGCAGTCAAAGAACTCATGTTTCACTATTATTTGTTCTCGTCGCTTGTTTGAATGGTTTATACCATCATCAATTGAATGGTTTAGTATGTGAGATGATCATGCATCATGTTTTTAAATATCATCCCATAAAAAATTCCATGAACCTAATGCTCGAAATGAATATATGAGATGCATTTCATCACTCAAAAATTTGTAGGGATGAACTCAAGTAGTATTTCTATGATGATAAGGAAAACTATAAGAGTTTTTTTTTTCTCATAAGTCTCCTATACATATCAATGTAAAGTGAGTCAATTTGAGGATGTGTCATCAATTAAAGGTTAACATAAAAATAATAATTCCATGGTTATTATGAATGATTAACATTCTAGTTTAGAAGATATTAAAAGAAGTAGATATTGTGTAAAAATGATATATCTTCATATCAAATTAAGATGAAAACCCTAAGTCATCAGGTTGAATTAGAATTTTTTAATGAGTTTTAAACATATTGATATCTCACTAATACAATTATGGACTTTCCTTATTAAAGTAAGAAAATAATATTCATTATTTTTTATAAATATATATGTTAAGTAAAATATATAAGACAGGGTAATAAGAGGCATAAAGATAAATCAACACTTTTCTGTCATATAAGAATCCTTTTGAGCCAAAGAATTTAATATCCTTCGACTTGTGTACAAATAATGAGATTCAACAATTGTAAAAGAAGGAAAATTTGAGTGAATATTGAGTATAATATGGGACCAATGGCACTAAAATTTTTGTAATACTTATTTCGAGACCCCTATAGTATAAGGAAGCCACTGTGATAAAAATACATAGTGAGTTTTTAGAGATACAATAGTAAAGACAAGGTTGGTTTCATGATTTATTATTCTGATAGATAAAGATATTTTTCACAAGAAATGATATATCATTAATGTTGATATAATTACATCTAAATTATAAAGTGGAGATCATTTTTAGATGTTCATGTAAGATCTTTGAAGACTGGTGTGACTGGTATAAAGAACTCCAAGATTTCTATGGAGAGGTTGAATAACTATTGGTAGGTAGTTGATATTATAGGAATTGAAGATGAAAAATACCCTTATCTTATATGAAACATGTATAATATCTTGATGAAAAAATTTTAAAATTAGAGGATGAAAACTACCCTTATTTTGTTATAAACACTCTCCTATTTTTAGTGATTACTCATGGTCTTTTAACTCATCCCAAACATGAAAAGGAGTAGGCATTCAAGGATAAACCTTGTAAATACTAGTGTGTTTTATTCTTTATTTCATGTTTGGGTGAGTATATAGAGTGAATTTAGTAAAACATACTTCTTAAACGAGATAGTGTTTTGATAATTAAGAGGGGATAACTAAAAAATAAAATAAAACCCAGGAAAAGTTAGGTACACTTATTCACCACTATCTTAGTGTCCATGCATGATCACTTGGCACTCCAATTGGAATCTAAACTAACTAGGAATCCAATGATTGGATATACTTTGTTTTATTAGTATATTTTATTATACAAACATCATGTTTAATTATAATGTGAATTATGATATGATTTAAAATGAAAATTCATATTCTATCTATGTTAAAGCTAAAGTACAGGCTACTACTAAAACCCTGAAAAATAAAAAAAGAGGCAAGAAAAGTGAAAATTTTAATGAAGAAATCGGATGTAAAAATACTTGAAAATGGGAAAAGTTTTACTTACTCATCCTTTAAATCTATTAAAAGTGACCCTTTTGAAGATGGTTGTTTTTGTCTGTGGAGAGTGTGTGGAATATGTATCTGTTAAGAAAATTAAAATATTCTACTCATAAATCAATGATCATATGATGAATTCACCTTTGAAGTTATCACATATAAGAACACATTTATTAAGGGGATGATGGATGAAAAATTATATCTATAATAATAATTTAAATAATTATAGAATGCACTAAGTAAGATGTTTTGAAATTGAATTCCTCTCACGCAAGTTGTTGAGACCAAAGAAGAAGATATCTCAGTTTATAATAAACACATATCTTTAGAATAAGAAAAAAATGAAAAAGAATTTGTGAGGATATTGTTACTAAATTTATTTATAGATATTTTACTAATAAATTGAATTAATTGATAACAACATCTATTAATATCAAAAAAATAAAAGTTGGGGGTTAAAATAGAGAAGATAAGAGTGCTTGAAAACTTTTTACAAGATATAAGTAAAATTCATAAGGATCAAATAAATAAGTTTATAAACTAATCAGATGGAAAATTGAAATCAATAGAGGATGATAAAAATATCCTCAATAGGAAAATAATTTAACATTAGATAAAATATAAAAATATTGAGATATTTCAACCCATGTATTCCAAATAAACTGAAAACAAAGCTTCTAGCACCATAAATTTCAAGTGTGGAATGTCCCAACCCGGATGCCACTAATCTGATGCCCTAGGATGGTTCATTAAAAGGCCTCAAACATGAATCCCTATATTATAGAGGCTACTAATTAGTGGTGAGGGCATAGGGTGTGTTAATAGGGAAATCATGCCATTATATCAATGTAAGAAAATAACAAAAATAACCAGATATCTTCAATAATATTAATAAATAGAGTTCAGAAAGCTATAAATACTAAAAGGGTAAAATAATAAATGGAATGTAGTAATGGCCCAAATAGACAATTCATACACACAACACTTATTTCACATTAGGTCAATCACATATAGGAGCACATAAAGGAAACCAAAATAAATATACATGGAACTACTATTGTCTCTAAGACAAACCGCATACCCAATCTCCACAGAAAAATATGACCCATCTTGCTCGATCATCCCCAACCTCATCCCAACCTCATCCCAACCTATGTCTGAAATCAAGTGAACATATACTCAGGCACCCCTTTGCAATGGCATCCGAAGCAGTGTATGAGTAAAAAACTTAATTGGGAACCAAAAATGCAGTCCCAAGCATAGCCAATAATATGTAGTGTATGTAAAAGTGGACTACTAATCAGGATAACAATAAATATAATAATAACTTCTAGAAATATTCTTAAAGACAATGTCATACAAGGCATGCTCAAGAAAGGTACTCAATCTAACTGAGACCCAACTAGAATTTAATAAATAAAATAAATAAAGTGAAACCATAAGTGACCCCTTGGTTCGTGATCGAAGTCAACTTGGAAGTGTGACATCATTTATATATATATATATGTATATATATGTATATATATATGTATGTATATATATACATGTATATATATTTATATATATATATTTATATATATTTGTATATATATATATATATCTGTATATATATATATATTTATATATATATGTTCCCATAAATATATATATATCTATATAGACACACACACACACATAAAGATGTATATAAATGAGTAAGGTAGAAAAAATATCATCAAAAAAAAATCAGCCGATCATTGGGTCTATAATATTGATCGTCTAGACATCCTGTGGAAATGGCACTGAGATGAATTTTATACCCCTCAAGATATATATAATTATCCAATCCTTGGATTTGTGATCCTGGATGGAAATACCTAATTTGGCCAATGCCAAAAATATTTCTTAATAAACCACATCACCATAGGGGGTACATGTATTAGCCTTGGGATCACCCATAAATGCCTCTAATTACTACAATGAAGAATTCCATATACCAATGAACAATCATATAAAGATAACACAACATCAATTATGACATATAATGGATGTATCAACTATTAGACCTATGAGGTCCAGGACCCAGGGTCATTGACCAAGGCATCCTATTCGATTCCATTGACCTCATCCATAGTAAAAATAATATAATATAGACCTACTATGTCCAGGAAACAAGACCATTGACCATGGAGTCCTCCTCTAGCACAAAGAGTGAATCAATAGCAAACTCAGTGTAATATAGACCTACATAGTCCAGGATCCAAGGCCATTGAACAAGGAGTCCTCATCAGGTCCACATAGTGTATCCCTAGAAAACAAATTAAATAGTTCCATACCATCAAGCTTGTTCGATTCCATACCTCAATTCCCCTCATTGGTGTCATATCATGATATTCATATATGTAAATAAAGATTAGAATTTGGATCCTAAGAAGTACCAATAGGCATCCTTGAAATATATTGTATCATATCAATCTCATCGGCCATAATCAAGAAAGCACCTATGGAAATCATAGTTGTATCAATAATAACTTGGTGAAAGAATAAGAAAAAGAGTGAGGGTGGACGGATTCCTAACCCACCAATATTGTCATTTCCTCATAGGATTACAAGTTCAGTACAGGTTCTAGGTGACACCCAATACCATCTAAACCCAAACTCATGACCTAAAAGATCATGGTTGGTCAATCATTGTGGAACCCACTAGTTCCCCAAGCTTAATTCTTAGGGGAGTTATCATAACCGATATCTTAAGGGTTTACATGTAAATTTAGGCATCCCTATTGGGGTCCTATAAGTAAAAAAATAAGTAAGGGAATACCTCTTGGGATCCTCATAAGGAGTAAGAAGAAGGAGGAATCTTAAATGGGATCCTATAGGCTATATAAAATTCATGGACTCCTATAGGGGAACCTCAGACTTAGTGATATGTCAAATAATTAAGCTATAGTACATGGGTTGTTAGTGACCCCTGACATTCATCCATTCAATTAAAAAAATTAAATAATTAAATTTAATAGTTCACTGCAGTAAATCAAAATAGGGATAATAACTATTAGGGGAAATTCTAATCATACACATACTACATAAACATGCACAAATACTATAGGGAAGGTACAATGGAACACCTACCTTTAGGAATATTTACATCTATTTTCCAAGGACTGATAGTAGGTGCCAAGGCATATCCAAGCTTATCCAATTCATACTAGACCTATCTCACAAACATACCATTAGAATTAATTAATCACAACAATATTATAATTAATTAATTGAACCAAAAAATATATAAATAATTAAAAACTATTTTATTCAAAATGGGAATAAAGATAAAAATGTCCCTAGTCAATCTCATCGAAATAGAATGATGAACCAACACTTAAAAAAAGAGTTACACCATCAACCTTGAATCATGTAATGTTCCCAACAAATGGTGTCAAAAAACAACCCCTAAAATATAATAAAAAGAATTTAATCTCTATAAATTCACCATAGTGACATACCTTGATGCATCAAATTGCGATGAAATACAGATATCCTCACAGGTTATCCTATTCCCAACCAAAGAGATAACCCCAACATCCATATCTCATTCCACTATGATCTATTGGAATCAACAACAAAATAACTAACCGGTGGAACCAAAGTTAGAGGTAAAATGTGAAGAACAAAATGGCAGCTAACAGAGTTGAAGACATACCACAATCTTCCCAATTAATTTGATGATGTCTGATTTTGACCACAAACAAAGGAGAATCAACCAAGGGAAGAGAACGAGGAGAGTGTGTGCTGCCTGGGTCACATGAGAGAAGGGTAAGGAAAATGGGAGGATTCCCTCTTAAATTAAAATGTTATAGAAAAGTCATTATACACTTTTTAATGAGATAATCAGTTTGGTATAGGGTTAGCCAATCCGTGTTCCAACCCTGAAGTTAGCACTATACATTCACTAACCCCATGAATGAGCATAGAGTAAGGTTTAACAGAAAATGAATCAGAAATAAGACATGTATATAATAAATCAAAAACTCACAAATGGTTTTCCTTATACTTCCACATGGTCTCCCTAGCCTATGAACTTGTATAAACTTGGAAGCACAATTTTTTCTCATGGTTAACTCTAACTGTGCATAAACCATACGCCAACCATGCACCCCCATCTCCACTTTTCCAAAAACTCTTGTTTTGGGTCCCAAACCCTTAGGATTCTCCCAAAAACTATAAGCTACAAACCAAGCCTCATTACAAATCAAAAACATCTTTTAAATGCATTTAAACTTTTCTAATTCCATTTATAATATCTGATCAATATATAACCCATACAGTAAACCAAAAATTCAAATTCCATTATAAATTTATAGCTCAAAACACCTGGGATCTTATAGTCTCCCCACCATATAATTTCTCAAACTTGATAATCCCTAATGGATGAAAAAAACATCCTCCAAACTACTTGGGTAATATATTGTTTTCTTAAATAGATATGTTGTGTTTCTAAATTCCCAATGCACCTCCAAGAGTCATTTCAAACACATGGTACCTAAGCCATCAAAACTTGTGCCATGGTACTTCCACCATCATATTTTCTTACAAGAACATGTTCTAAGTGTCATAGTAAAATTCCAAACATGTTTATCAAATTAAAAATGATGGGAATACCCTTAGTTCATGATTTGTTCATAATGGTAAAATTATTATCGACCAAGCTCAACCTGATCGCACCGACTTTTCTTTGAAAATTCTTGGTCGAACCTCAAACTACACCTATCTCATCCTGATGGAGAACTAAAAGTGTTACCCTACTGAACGAATCAACCCCTTAGAGAAATTTCAAGTCAAATTTCCCCTTTTCAACTACTCCCATGAATGATTAGTTTCCATGAATTATGAATCCTTAAAATTAGATTTCCATAGACATATCTCACGAAGTATCAAGATTGATCTTAGTATGCTCACTAAAGCCCGTGCTTGAATTATAGCGACATATCATAACATAACCATACACTGATCAAAAATATATCTATTTTATAGCACTAAAATCAACAGAAAACTAATCTAGTATCCATGGATCATGAAATGTACACTGGGTTTAGCACCCATATCTAGATGTCACCCAATTCCATGGTCGAACTTGTACCTATAAATTTCCGATATTTCTAGATATACATTTTTGCTTTATGAAGTGTTATATGAGTAACAAAACCACAATCATATGATCGGTATCATGGTACTATTAACCTTACCACATGAGGTCCACCCTCCCGTGAACAACGTCCCACTCTCCAGCCTAGGATCGTCATTTTTATCACATCAATGATAAGAAATTTTGATCACCATATCCCAAGTCCCATCCATTTCTATACTTAAAAACTGATATGGATCAAAACCAACTCATCCTTAAACATTAACTTGTAATATCAAAGCATCACCCATTCACACTTTCCGATAATTGTTTTCATGGAAGCCACCAAATTTTAACCCCTCATCAGGGTTACCACCCCTAAATGGAAAATGGTGCACTCCATACAATAAGTCTTAACATATAACACTCTGAAAGAATAACCTCAATAGGTTCCATAACTAACCATGAATTATATTTTAAAATAGAAGGATCTTAGTGTATAACTAATTCTCTCTTATCATACTCAGGATGATGTCAAGATATAACATGACCATCTCTAATTAGGTGTACAAAAAAATTTCATCAAAAGGTGTGTATAGATCTCTGGACCAACACTCACATCAAAATAGGATGTACTTTACTATAACTAACACCTGAATCAATTTATCCCAAAAATGTGTGTCTAGGTCCAAAAAATGGGTCAACTGCCTCTTGGAACCCAATTAATCCTCGATGTCCCCTCTACCATAGCGGGACATTCATCATTTTAACTATAACTTCTGAATAACCATACCAATGAAAAGTTTTTCAAAAAATCAATCCTACAATCACATATATTTACTCACCAATTTACAATTTAAATATTACTATGAAAAATTTTCATGTACCTTTTTCAACCGAATCATACTCTAATGAGTCATATTCTACTAAAATGAATCTATCTATGCTATGCAATATGTTATTACAAACAAGAATGAATCTAACTTGGAAATCCTATTAAAAATTGGACACCTCACCTATGCCATGATATATTCCACAAAACCCCATCACGCAAAGACATTCTAGTCTTGGGTTTCTACCCAATATCGAACTATATCATTAACAAGGGAAAAATTAGTCAATAGGGCCAAAAACCTGAATAATCCTACATGTTAACTCCCGTATTGAAAAACAAGAATATCAGTTTCTTTCTAAAAAATAAAAGGCATCACCCAACATATATCACCAAACTCAATCACCTTCCATTAATTAGTTTCATAATGAGCATACAAACCTGTTCACTCCCTAAAAAGGAATTCATAGACCTGATCTAACTTCTATTGTAGGTTTACCTCAAGTAAAATGAAACATTGTCCTGCAAGGGTATAATTCAAAACAAAGGGCCTATAGGTCTCCCACCTATCCCTACTAATAATGTATCATAATAGGGTATCTAGGTATAACCACCTAGACTAAAGGTCAATCCTCTCTAAGGGATGTAAAGAGAACACTGACCTGTGAGGGTTAGAATTTTCAACATCGGACTACTAGGGCCCTAATAATCACTGAGAATGCTCACAATTGAATACCCCATGGATTATCATGGTATTAAGATAGAAAATAATGATGAAATGATACTCAATGGGAATCTGTATATGATAATACCCCCTTGAGGAAAAGTTTATGAGAAGTTTCTTGGTACCTATCAGTATCATAGTGATCTGACTCGATAACAAAAAATGAAGGCCAGTAAAGTATAATTTCATTCTAATATATGAAGGAAATCACTATATAGTTTTTCAATGACACATTAGATAACCAAACCTAGTAAAAAAACCCTATAATGGGTCTAAAATTTTGGAATCATGTTCTATATTGACCTACTGGGGTCACTACACCTTCTGTTCATAAGGATTGAGTCGTCAACCTCACCATCAAACACCTAAATATAGATCCACATCACCTTTTATCAAAATGAAATATATATTAAATTTATAACAATTGATTATAATTCTGTTAAGAACCTATATTATAATACACCATCTTGGTTTTTATTGACCCTTTAAAAAATTGGCCTCAATCATCAGTAATAATCACACACTAGCAGGTATATAACATGTTTATCCTATGTGCCAAATATGATGCATGAGTTGCCTATTATCTTTACTAGATAAGAGTAAAAACAAAAAATAGCATCTTTCCAATGGTAAATGATCCAAGAATCTATAATAAATCATAAACTCCACACAACATGTGTATCGCTCAAGTGGAAATCATATAAAACTATAACATCACATATCATGAACAAATCCCTAGAAACCATGACTTCTTACCAAAACAAGTGTTCTCAATACATCACTTCGATATCCATCATAGGTTCTAACACATTCCAAATAATCCTATTTACCATATCCAAAATAGTAAATCAAAAAGAAAAGAACACCTCTAATACCAATTTGTAACATCCTGACTTGAATTCCACCAATCTAGTGTCGTAAGTTGGTTTGTCCCAATAACTCAATCATGTCTCCCCTATGATAGAGGTTACTGAATAGTATTAAAGGCCTATTGTGTGATAGTGGGGGAAACTATTACATCATATCTGAGTAATAAAGAAGAGAAAATAACCAGATATAATCCATAAGAGTAATAAATAGTGTATGTAAGAAATAAATATAAAAAGGTTGAAATAATAAATGGAATGTATTAAAGACCTGAACGACCATGTCATATAAACAAAATTGATCCCCCACTAGGATTATCACCTAAACACGAGTATGTAAATGAAACTGAAATAAAATTACAAGGATTTACATTTATCTCTAATCTAAACCACATACCCGATCTCCATATATGAATCTGATATATCCTGCTTGCTCAGCCCTAGACTTAGCCCAACCTATTCTTGCAATCAAATGAACATCTCCTTGGGTACTCTAGTACAATGGCAGGCTAATCAAGGAGTGAGTACCTAACTTAGTAGGGAACCACCAACGTAGTCCCACACATAGCCAGTAACATGGAGTGTATGTAAAATTGGGATACTCATCTGGATAATAATAATAATAATAACTACTAGAAATAAACTGAAAGACAATATCATATAAGGAATGATCAAGAATGTTTTTCAACCTAAATAAGGCCCAAAGGGAATCAAATAAATAAAATAAATAAGGAGAAACCACAGTCAACCCATGGGTCTGTGATCCCGATCAGCTCGACAATGCACCATCATGTATATATATATATGTATATATATATTCTTATAAATAAATGTATATATATATATTCTTATAAATATATTTACATACTAAAATATGTATATACATGAATAAGGTAGAAAAAAATCATAAAACAATAGTATACAATCCATGGTTCTATAATCTTGATCGTCTGAAAATCTTATGCAAAGGGAATTGTACTGGATGTTTTACCACTCAGGTTTTGTATAATTACCCGAACCTTGGTTTTGTGATCTAGATTGACAATACATGCTTTAGAAACTTCCATAAATATTTTTGATAAATCTACATCACCACATGGGGATGCATGTCGTAGACCTGAGATCACCCATAGTCACCTCTAATTAGGATATCATGTACCAACATACAATATTGTAAAGATGAAACTGCATAAACTATGTCCCATTCAAGATTTATCGTGTATCATACCTATGAGGGCTAAGACCCATGGCCATTTACCAAGGCATCCTACTCGATCACATGAAGTTGATCCATACAAAAATATAAAATTAAAGACCTATTAGGGTTAGGACCCAAGCCCATTGACCAAGGTTCCCTCCTTAAGACCATGAAGCACATCTATAAAAAATTGTTATAATATAAACATATATAGGATATGACCCAAGTCAATTTACCATGGCTTCCTCCACAATACCAGATAGTGAATCCATAGAAAACATGGAAAATGGTGCAATACCATCAAACATTATTGGTTCCATATCGTAATTCCCATCATTGGTGTCATACTATGATATCTATATACATAAAATGGCTCATAATCCATATACAAGGAAGTAAATTTGAGCATCCCTAAAATGTACCGTATCACGTTAGGCTTATCAACTAAAATCGAAGAAGAAAATTTGACAATTATAGCTATATCAATAATAATTGAGTGAAATAATAAATAAAAGAGTGAGGGTGTTCGAACGTCTAACCCACCACTACCTCCAAAAAATAATAGGCTTACAAGTTCAGTATGGGTTCTAGGTGGAACCCGCTGTCATATCTAACCAATCTCATGACATACAAGCTCAAGGTTGGTCAAACATTGGGTAACCCACTTGGTACCCTTAACTAGTTCTTAGGAGAGTCATCCAATCATGGATCCATAGGGTTTTCATGTAAAGGGAGGAATACCTCTTGGTTTCCTCTAACTCGAAACATAAGTAAGAGAATACCTATTGGGGTCCTCACAAGGAGTGAGAAGAAGAAGGCATCATATATGAGATTTTATTGGTCATTTCATATGCATGGTATACCATAGGGGACCCTTAAAATCAGTGATTATTTGAATCATGAAGCTAAAGTAATGGGGTTGTAAGTAACCCCTAGCATTTATACATTCAATTTCCAAATTAAATAATTTCAGTTAATAGTTTATTGGGGTAAATATAAATAGGGGATGTCACCCTCATGGGAAATCCCAAGAATAAAAATATTGCATAAACATGAACAGAAACCATATGGTAGGTATGGTGGACTACCTACATCTAGGAATATTTCCATATATTTTCCATGGTTCTATAGTAAATGTTAAGGCCCTCCCAGATCATCTATGTAATACTGGTCATGTCTAACAATTAGACCATTAGGATTAATTAATAATGAAAAAGTTATAATTAATTAGTAAAACCAAATAATCTATAAACAATGAAAAACAACTTTTTTCAAAATATATATAAAGCTCAAAAGATCATCAGTCGATCTCATCACACGAGAATGGTAGTCTAAAAGTCATCAATAATAAGTGGTGCACCATCAACCTAGATTCTGGTAAAATACATAACAAATAAAATAAAAAAAACTACCATAACAATTTAATTAAAATAATTTAATCTCTATAAATTCATCATAGTGTCATACCTCAATGTATCGAGATATAGTGAATTTCAGACGATCTCTTGGGTTATCCTCTTCCTAGACAGACTGAAAACACCAAAATCTATATCTAATTCCATTATACTCTAATATAATCAAGACCGAAATCCATAACTATTGGATCCAAAGTTTGCGCATGAGCCTCAACCCAGTTGGTGATGACTCCTTAAGTGCATCCTAGAGACCCGGGATCAAATCCAGGTGGGGGCTATTTGGGGTACTACCGCAGTACTGTAGTAGCACTGTAGCAGGAGCTGTGCAGAACTGTAGCAAGTACTATAGTGGGAACTGTAGCAGGAACTGTTTGGCACTGTAGAAGCCGGGAATATGCCCCCATTTGGGCCTTCGGGCCACCGATCTGGTCCTCGAGTCCTTTAAGGCCTTCGGCCCACTCAGGCCTTTGGGTCATTAAGGAATTTGGGCCACCTCAAGGCCTTCGGTCCACCTTAAGTACAGATACAAACCAGACAACCTACAAGGAACAAGCTTAAGAAAGAGGTGGAGCAAGGAGCTTTCACCATAGCAAAAGCTAAACGAATTACAAGAATGAGAGGGTAAGGAACCTACCATCGGGATAAGCCTATTCATGCATGGGAAAGCCTAGCCGAACAACCATGTGAAGGTGGAGAGATGATTTCACGATGAAGATGCTAGGGAGGAGCAGTTCCAAGTATTTAGTCTATGTTGTATATAATTTTTGAAGCCTAAAAGCAATAGATTACTCTACGGCCTATGGTCCATGAAATACATACACCTATGAGCCTTGTAAGGGTTCCACCTCACCCCTTGAAATGTGGATTATCAAAAATCAATAAAAAATTAAGGCCTTTAGGCCATTGGGAGATTGGAACCCAGGTTTTTGGAAAAAGTATAATAACATAATGAAGGGAAATAATGTTTAAGATTTATTATAATCTTCCCAATGCATCTGATAATGTTCGATTCTGACCACACACGATGGAGAACCTTACAAGGGAAGAGTAGAAGGAGAGGTGTGTGCCACTTGGGTTATAAAAGAGAGGGGTATGAAAAAATTGGTGATTCACTATTAAATAAAAAAGGGGAAAATGTCATCTTCCACTTTTGAATGGGATTCATAGTTTGGCTGTATAGTTGGTCAACTGTGCACCAACTATATGGTTAAAAATATCCAAGAACCAACCCCACATATGGTCTTGGAACACAGTTTAAAATAATGTGATCCATCCACGATACATGTCTTCAATAAATTTAAGATACCCAAATAGTTTTATCTATCCTACCGCATAGTCTCCCCACTCCATGGTCCTGTAAAAACTAGGAAGCACGGTTTGGTTGCACAGTTAACACTGATAATGTTCTAACCATTAACCATTTTCTATACTTTTCCCAAAACACTAGTTTTGGGTACCAAACACCTGAGATGATCTCCAGACCTCCAAGATACAAAACAATACCCATTATACATATAATATTCTCATTAATATTCATTTGAAACATTTTAATTCCATTCTGAATCTCCGATCAAGATTTGACCCATCCTGTAAATTGAAAATTGAAATTCCTTCTGAAATATCCAACTTATAAAAAATGAGGGATCATAAAAACGGGGTGTATTATTTTAAAGGAACTCTATTTGGTATTAAAAACATCTTGAAAACATCAAATACAAAATCCTAATTTTATTCAAAAGTAAAGGTAGCATCCACCACAAAATATTACAATTTTACTAATTGTATCTCTATAAGAATTGAATGTGAAAATTTTAAAAATATATAGAAATGGATATAAACAATTTAAGGTAAAGATACCACCACACATGTGATATATTTATTTAATTATAGAATATGTATTTCCCATAAATAATCACATTTAGTGAGTAAAATGGTACAAAAAAGGACAAAAATAGATCTGGAATGATCTATATTCAATGAAAAAGATCAAGGCCTATGGAGCCTGGTTGGTGTTATAATTTGTTTGGGTAAAATCCATTTAAATGTTGGTAAATATATCAATTTTATAAGTTCAAAGTGTGTATATTTTAAGTAAAAGATAACTAGATAAAATTAAAAATCGAAAAATAAAAGAAATAGATCTATATACTATAAATAGATATGAAAAACATGGAAATATCTATGTCAGTTTCAATTGAAGTGACCATAAAAACAGAGTTTGTTTGGTTAATACCATTGAGTATAAATCAAGTAAAAAAAATAATATTACTGAATCTGATTAATGGAAGCATTTATGCCTTGAGAAAATTTCAAAATCATGGAACTAAAAACAAAATTTCCTAGAACGTTTCTATGAATTTTGGTAATTCATCCTTTAATAACAGATACAAGAAGTCTATGAGGAGTGATACTTCAAGGAGGAAGATTATATTTTATTTTTATAAAATAAGAAAAACCATGGATTCCTAAAAACAATCCATATATATATGTTTCAATGGCAGTAAGAAAAATCATAATAGAAGATCATCCCAGGGGAAATATAAGGGATCTGATGTGGTGAAAAACACTCTCAATAAGCCATGTGGATATTATAAAAAGTCTAATTATGTACCCAAGAAGTTTATAGTTATTTGAAATGAAAATATAGAAATGTAAATAAAAAAAGGAATAACTCAAGTGAATTAAATTGATAAAGGGAAGTATAATATTCTATATTAACGAGTCAAGTTTTATGAAAGGTTTTCAAAAAATGTAAACCCAAGAGTTTTAGAAATTCTATATATAAGGTGCATAGAAGTTGTCCATCCTTTATAAAATTATACCACACTTCTTCCAACATAAAATGAAATACATAAAAATATTGAAACAAAATAAAAATCACCGTTGGAGTAATTGAATTTATTGGAAAAGTTTAACACTACTATTTCATAGAAATGAAAATATAATGAAAATAATAAGTTTGTACTATCCCAAAAAATTCCAAAATGGAATGTTTGAAAAGTTAACATCATAAGTAGATATACAAATGTTGAATATGAATTGAATTGAAGATATTATTTAAGATAAAAATCTAATCCTTGATTCTATTAAAAAGTAGTAAGGAAAAATCACTCCTTATTACCATTTATATATTTATGTGTATTGACACGCACTAAATTGAAGGAGATAAATTATTGGGAGATGTATTTTGATAAATTCACCATTATAAAATAAAAGGAACTAGTAATCATATAATATTCTCACCACCAGTATGAAGATATGAGGGGGGAATCCATTGAGGTGTAGATAATAAGAAGAGAAGATGTAAAAATGGTGAGTAAATTCAAGAAATCTGGAATTTCTAGAATTTCATTTGAAGATGTTGAGGTATTCCAACAATTGTTTTCATAAATATTTCGATATTATTAAAATTGGTTATAAAAGGAGAGTGTTGGTCTATTTTTAAGATAAGATAAAGGGATGATTATTATGTATTTCACTTGATCTTTTGTATTTGTTTATTGATACAAGTGTGAGATATAAGAAATTATTGATAAATCTATTTTAACACCACTAACAAAAATAAATTGATAATAGAATCACATGATAGATTATTCTATGGAAAATCTTTATCTATTGGTTAAATAATTTTTTTTTCAGCACTAGGTTTTCTCAAATAGACTTAGATTTGACTAACTTAAGGATTATTACTAAGAGAATATATGGTTCTAATCCTTCTCTAAATGGGTTCAATCTAAAATAATTTGAAGTGGGAGGGGAGGTTTTCTTAAGAAAATTGATATGAAACCCTTACCAAAACCATTGTATTTATTTTTAACATGGTGGAGATAAAGAATACTTACCATTTAAAACAATTAACATAAAAATATGTGAGGTTATTTAAAAATCACAAAAAGGGTTATTAAAGATCCCATGTAAAAGTTTTATTTGTTTTCAATAAATATAGGTACCTTGATGATAAGAAAATATCAATATAATTTGAGAATAACTTAGATGTAGGTTTAAGAACACCAGATTTATGATGTTGAGAGTAATTCCCAAGGAAATTCTCACTGTATATTAAGTGAATAAGGATTAAATATAGATCTTAGAAGTTGTTTTTTGAATTTCTTTCAATTATATTATTGATGATTCATTTACATGAAGGAAAGTATGGTTGAGGTGTTTTCTAGTAGAAGTTTAGATTATGGGATTAGAGATTATTAAATATTATATATCTATAAATAATTTTATCCTTATGTTTTAAAAAAGTTTGACATGTATAAAATTTATTTTTATGCATTTGAGGAAGTTTGAAAAGAATCATGGAGATGGTTGGAGGTTTTGGATTTATTTCTAATTATGGTTGTTGGGTACATATGAGAAAATATTGATACTGAGAAGTAATATTTGGAAAATAATAGAAAATATATATGAGTATTTTGGTATTGATCTCATAATTAATTTAAAATGGAGTCCACTGGTATTTAATAAAGGGAAAAATAGTTAACCATGGCTAGACACCAGAGAAATATTGATTGTATCCACTGAAGAGAATAGAATCAGGCTCAACCTTAGAAAATCTATGGATGATATTAAGAAGATAAGAGATCCTATGTAGGTTAGTGTAGTCAGGAGGATATCTGAGTGGTGCATGAGAGAGTGATTCCATGCGAGGCATAAAAAAACTTGTGTTTGTATAAAGTAGAGACTGCACAAGAGTTATTCAAGTAGTTTAGTAGCATGAAAAGTAATAAGGGAGTAATCCACCATTATCAAGTCTAATATGATACAGATCAAACACATGTCAATATTCATCAGTTAAGCATTACAATTATAACTAGGATGGAACCATATTACTCATCATCAAACTCATTCCATGATGGGGTTTCCAATCAAGGAACTTGTCTTGAACCATTATCTATCCAAGTTGTTCTTTCAAATACCTAAGCCTTCAATAACCAAATGAACCTCTATGTGGTATTATATTCAACCAAGTCTATAAATATCATTACAAAAATAATTCCATGAACCCATTTATGGTAACAAACACATGATTTGACTGTCATCACTCACAATAGTGAATGTTTGAACTTAAGTAGTGGTTCCATGAAGATAATAAATCTTGTAAGACTTTATCATTTATTGTAATAATTATATATGTTCATAATAATTTATGTAAACATGTAATACTATGATATCATATTAATTTTGAAGTCATATAATATGGAATGGTTCTTGAAATTTGAGATTTCCATAATAAAAAAATATTCTGAAGAATGTATTAGCTGGTGCACATGATCTTAACATAATAAGAATAAATATCATAGTAATGTTTTTTATATTGGGGATGCATTATGAAGTAATGGTTCATGTCATAATGAATAAATATATTAATATCTTTCATGATCTACATACCAATGGGGAAGAGTTTAAATGTAATGAATATTTTAGATAGGCCATGATATTTTTAGATCACATGAATATGGATACACTGTGTCTTCAGAAATACATTGAACAATTTATTGACTCGATTTTGAATGAGTTTTGAACATATTTAAATCTTAATGAGGTAATTATAGAGTTTCTTTATTCAACAAAGGAAATATTATTCACTAATTTTAGGGAATATATTAATAAAGAGAAGATATAGTATGGTATAATGGGAATCATAGATATGCTAAAACACCATTCTTACATAGAAATATATTATATTTCAAATAATTTTAGAGCCTTGGATTAATGTTCAAATAACAAGATACAATACCTTCCAAAGAAGAAAAAGGGAAGATAATATTGAGTAGATAAAGGTAACAATGCTATTGTTGTTTCTATGATCCTTTTTCTAAGATCATTTTATAATGATGAATCCAATGTTATTATAATACACAATGATTTATAAGAGTTAAATAGTGATTCCATTCAAGTTTTCACGATTATTTTATTCTGAAAATTGAAGATGAATTTCCTGAAGAAGGAGATCTCATTCAAGTTGATACAATAACATAAAAATTAGAAAGGGTATATAATTTTCATGAATTTCATGAGGATATTTAATTTTTTTTGGTTCTAGTATAAGAAATATATCATTAGGAACAAGTGGATGAATAACTACAGGGAGGCAGTTTCTATTACAGGGCTCGAATAAGAAAAATATCTTTATCTTTAAAGTCTCTTATGTAATATGGGAAAGGAAAAATTTCATAATTCTAGGATAAATACTCCCTCATTAATATATGTTTGGGTGAGTATTGAGACTACATCAATTGATCTGCAAAAGCACAAAACCCTATAATAATAACATTTTATTCGATAACATATATGACTTGCAACACCAACCATAGAAGAAAATATAATACCCCAAGACTTTATGATATATTTATATTTAAATAAATAAAATACCTTAAATATATTTAATTCAATAAAACTATGATTTTATCTTTCATTACATGTAATATCGAGTTTAGATTGTGTAACATGCAACACTGAGTTTTGTTTGTGTCGCACACAACACCAAGTTCAAACCAAACATGACATATTATTAAAATTTTATTATTTAATGTAATAGTTATTTCATAGATTTAAGAATTGAGGTTATTCATAGTATTTATTAAATTATGAAAATATAGTGTTTCCACATGTTTATTTGTTCTCTATTGGTTAGAAATAAAATACTAATCATTTAAAAGAGAAATATAAAAGTTTTTTGAAAAAATGATTTTTTTTCGAAAAGGCAGTTTAGTCACACCTTGTGAAAATAATTGAAAATTATATTTTAATTCTTTTATAAAATTAATACAAAAAATAAATATAAAATTTTAATTGGTATACCAATATTATCATAGGGTTAATTTTTGGTATTTTTCTGAAAAGATTCATTTTTTGATGAATAGTGTAAAATACAAAATTTTAATTGAAGAATTCCTTTTCATTTAATTTTGTTTTAAAGATAAATTATATTTTAAATTATTTTTAAAGTATAATTAGTCCAATTATATATTAATTAATATAATTTCAGTCATTATAATCATTATCATATTTATTGTTTATATAAAATCATTGTAAACTTTGGAACATTTTCACTATAAAACCTATTATTTCTTCATGTATGCAGGATTAATATTAAAGTAAAGTTTTCCAGTTATGTGAATTAAATTGAAAAAAATGGATTAAATATTTTCTATAAGAATAATATATAATTTATAATAATTTTGACTTAATTTTTTACCAAAACAAATTGTGAAAATAGTAAAAATTAATTGTCACGATTAAGGTAAAACATTATTTACCCAAGGGCATTATACTAAGAAGATAAGGGTTAAAAACGACCTAAATTTTTTTAAACAACTATTTTATGTCTATATGTTGACCTTATATCTTCTATTTTTGGTAATGTTCCATTTTGGAGGCTTGGGACATGATAAAAATGTGGGTATGATCAAATATTTTCAAAACAATACAAGTTTTCCACTCACCTCACTTATTAAAGGACACCATCTCTTATATCTTCTTCACACCTTAAAAAATATTTGGTTCACCCAAAACCTATAAATATAACTTAATAAATTTACTCCCCTTTTACTAGAATCCTTATTTTGGGAATAAATACAACCTTGAAGGCTTTACTGCGTACCTAAAGAGGATACCCAAACAAGAGGTAATGTTCTTCAATGATTGTATTTGTTTTATTTCATCGAACACCTACTTAAATTAATATTAAACCACTATGTTATAATAAAATCACTATATTACAAATAATTAATTTTTTATAATAATTTAATAACCTATAACCGTATATACTTCTATAAAATGGCCTATGAAATCATCGTTTGTGTGTATGGAGGACTCCCACCTTGCGAACTGATGTCATCCGTTCTTCCATTACCACCTTTCATGGTTTGGTATAATGATAGAACTAAATTATATATATACATATGATATTTATAACATTATTATACAAATTTATTATTTATATCAGATAAATATTAACATTCCTTTCCGTAGGAGGTACGATAATGTCGCTCGTGTGTATAGAAAACTACTGCCTCATGAAACGATGTGATTCGTCTCTCAGTAACGCTTCACATGGAAGGCTATAAGGATTATTTTAATAATTATTTGTAAAATAAATGAAATAATTATGTTATTAATGAAATATTTATTATTCTGTGAAGATAATATGTCATTTTATTTCTTACCTTTTCACTCACTCAAAGGTGATAACATTATTTATGTATGTGTTAACTAATACCTTCCTGAAATGACGTGGCTGTATTTTAATCAACACACCACATGGATGATATATATATATATATAAATATATATATAATTACATAATATGTTATATATGATGTTATTACCATTATGTAAAGGTAATATATTACTTATATTCTTTAAATAATGATCATTGAAAAGTTGAAATATTACTCATGCGTATGTACGACTTACTGTCTCCATGATCGTGACATACTTCATATTTCAAAACCATATATCATGATTTGTTTTAAAAATGAAATTGATTTAAAATATTATAATTATTCCATGATCATTATTCTATATATTCATAAACTTTGTAATATGTGCAAGAAAAAGATCATTAATGAGAAAACATGCATAAGAAAAAAAGGCAATTAACACATCAAATAATGAAAATAATTAAACATTATTAATGAATGTGTGATAAGATGTTATAAAAGTATCACACATGATGTTATAAATATTAATATGGTTTCATTTAAAGTTAATAATTTTTTAAAACAACTATACATGAGGTTAAATAATGTTCAATCAAAATGAAGCATGAGGTAATGGATTTCTTAACTCAATTTCTGTTAATTGGGTTAAACTTCATGTTAATTGATTATGTCATTCTAATATTACGTGTATAAGGAATTTGTATTAATTTTTGTTTTATTTAAACCTTTTTATGTTTATTTTAAATTGAAACCCATAATATATTCATTTATTAATTCTAAATTTAACATTATGATCATTGTAAGGTTATATTTCACAATCTCATTTTAATCGAGACTGTTTATTCTTGAATTTCCGTTGAAGGAAATTATTTAAACATTTTTTAATAAACATGTTTCATTTTATTATTATCTTGTTATTATGATATTTTTATGTAATAGTACCATTTTCCACTATTTTGTAATTAAATTAATTTAGAAAATATTTTTAATAAAATCCGACTTCATTTCTCTCATCGATCAGAAATCTATTTTCTTCCTAAACCATGTTTTATAAAAATTCTTTCAAAAATGTTTTTAATATTTTCAAAATGATTTATTAAATTTATTTTAACTTATTTTTACTTTTTTAAAAAAATTATTGTTAATCTTATGTATTTTTGAAAAATATTTCTAGTTGTATTTTTTGATATTGTGAAAGGAATATTATTTTCATTTCTTAAACAAGGAACTTTGATAAAAATTTTACATTGAAAAGGAAATGTTATTTTTAACTTGTATGGACTGTATGAAATTACTTTTTATTATGAAAATAATTTATTTTAATCTTACTTTATGAGTTTACAAGGATATTTTTGACAAAAAAACTCATAATATTCTTGAAATTATTAGTTTTTAATAGTGATTTTCAAAGAAAAGTGGTTTAAAATTTTTTAGTGATTATGAATATAAAAAAGATATTTTCCACCAGAATATTTTAATGATATTTTATGGTATTTATATCCCTTAATTAAATAAAACCATTAATGTACTTACGATGCACTAGGGATATGTTGTATTGATATCATCCTTATTCTTTCTATGGATGGTTTATGATTAGTTTTATTATGGATATTATATTTCGATACCATACACCATATTACTCTATATAGTTTATGATTATGTTTATTGTATTGGGGTAAGTATTAACATTTAATTTTTTTTGTTTTTAATATGATTTTTTATATTGATTATCTTTCTCCCCTTTTATATGATAAATTCATTGGGCTTAGTTAGTGGTGGGTGGAACCCAATATAGATAGCCTCTTGATCCATCAACATGTATCATGAGACAAAATAAGTTGTCCAAACTATTTGAGTTTGTACCCAGTGGTTTTGAAATACCTTTTGAAAGGTCTTGTTAGTATGTATCTTGTGGAAGGCATTAAGACAAAGGAGTTGAAAAAACACAATGGGTTTTGAAACCTGTAGTTGTAAAAAGTATTGTGAATGATCTTAACAATAAATGTATTGTGAGAGGCCATGAAAGTATGACTATACTATCCAACATTACTCATTCCCTCAATATGAATTAAATTATTGATATTCCATGTGATTATTGTATTACTTATAATATCCATGGTTTTGTTTCAATATTATGTGATTTTTATATGGTATTATTTTATCATCATTTAATCCGACAATGTTATGATCCAATTATTGATTAAATGGAATGTGTGTTCATTTATTTTCCATAAAAAATTGATTATTCTTCATTTATTCATAGATTCTACGGTATACTTACCCTTAATGATAATTGAATCTCACCCTTATTTTGCTTAATTTTCCTAGGATATGATAAAGAGATATTTGAATGAGTTTTCAAAGATGAAGTTTATTTGATTGTGTTATATATTATGTTTTATTTTCTTTTCCCAATGTAAAATGGGTATCATGTATGTATCTAGTTATACAAAACTACTAAACTAATTAGTCCTTCTATATTAGACCCGTTGTATATATTAAAATTTAATAAAGTAAGGCACTAACTTTGGGATATTGGGTTTTGTGTCATTAGAGTTGGTATTAGTGGAAATTTAGTAGAAACCATGAGAATCTAATTAAGGGAAAACACTGATTAGGGATCATAACCCTGTGATAATCATTGAGGATAATCATATAAGGACATCATAAAGTTTTGGCAAGGTAGATATTATGTGTATTTACTTGCAATACATCCCTGTATGGATACTACAAGTGGACATGGTCCTAAAACAGATGTACCTAGGCGTAAAATCTATGAAAATGGTTCATTGGGATTGACCCTATCATCACTAGGTTCACAAAAATGATCCTTATTATGAACCATGGTTGACGCAACTGTGGGAAATTCTTAGGATAATTGAAATTTTATTTACAAACAATTATGAAGGATTTGAAATAGAGATATCCCCAAATAAGACATGTTTATGATTATGATATTAGATATGAATAAATTATTTCACTAGTTTTGGGATTATACTTTTTGTTACGTAATTATATCATATAATTTAGTATATTCCACTATTTAGAAATGGCTCTTTGTATAAGGAATGTGAACCAAATCAATGCACATAGTCCAAAGAGTAAGAATGATAATTTATTTTAGGGGTTTAAGAAGATACTTTTAAGGGAACTAGTTTCCCAAACATTCTCATTATATGATTAAATAATATCTAGAGGGTTAGAATAATAGAAATATGAACAAGAGGGGGGGGGGTGAATTATATCTTTTAATTGATATAGACAGAATCAAACCTTTTATCCCACTTTATGATTTATGTAGATATTCATAATTCTATTCTTTATTCAAATTAAGTAGAAAAAATAAGAGAAGAAGAACACAATAATTTTTATAGTGGTTTGGGGGAAGAAGATCCCATAGTCCACTCCACTAACACTCTCTCAGTGATATTGATGGTTTTAAATTAATTGTTCCTATAATAAAAAGGCCTTAAAAAATGAGAAAAATTAGTTAACAACTTTACAATAATGATTTTAATGGGTATTTCAATTATTTTATAGGGAACAAAAAATATCCATGAACTGTTCCAAAAAGCCGATACTCCACCGCGACTGATTCTGATTATCTAATACTATAATAAATCAAAATTAATTTATTTGATTAAGGAAAAAAATTATTGTTATTAGTTTTAGAAAAAATTAATATAAAATGGATCTTCTCCTTCAAATATAATAATATTTAGTAATAAAATACTTCAAAGAGATCATAGTTGAAAACGATCTTCAATAAAAACAATAATAGACAAATAAAAATAGTAATAGTAAATCAAAAATTTACATAATACAATATTGAAACATGGATGTCTCCAAAGTGTATCTATTTCATAATAAAAGATCATTTTTTATTTTTTTAGCAAGAGATCTGTATTTTGAAATATATCACACCACAAAAAAATAAAATCACTCATTAAATATAACAAGAAAAACTTGTCTTGATTTCAGTTGAACAGATCACATAATATCTCCTACTAAATCATGATTATTCTAATTTTTAATAATTTTAAAAGAATTTTTTATCTTCCCTTAGAAGTAGGAATGATTTAATACATTATACATGAGTATTTTAATCATTTTTAAAATATTTATAAATATATATTTAATTCCAGTGAGACCCTTATAGAAAACATAGATAGTATATTGAATTTAAAACCCCCTCATTGACTAAGTCAAATGTAGGGTTTCTTTTCATAGTGAATATTTACAAAAGTATAGTTGAAAATGTATAGTTTATTAATAAAGTAAGGTTAATGAACCATAGTTTTGTTCCTCAAATGTCGGGTTTTTTATAATTTAGTGCTGTTGACTCATACTTTCCCAAAAATATAGGGTTCATGATCCATATGATTTATTCCAAACATAGAATTCACAAACCAGAAATTACACTTATAAACATAGTCTATGAATAATGTTTCCATATTACTTTTAGACACCTACAAAATACTTAATCAAATAATTTAACCCATTAATTAGGAAAATTTTCATGAAATATATTCCTTAAAAACACTTAAAATAATTTCACTTGTAAAAAAAGGTATTTTTTCCATCAAAATCTACAAGATTCATGAAGAATTGTTGAGACAATACATGCCCAAAAATCTCTCACTTTTTGATGATCACAAAACCCATATAACATAATTTAAAAAATATAGGAATTGTAAAAAGTATTTTTTTTAAAAGTAATTAATGTTACCATTTAATGTTGTATAAAAAGGTATGTTTCAAACCAAATAGATGAAAAATAAATATTAAAATTACATTTCTACTTTAAAATATTATTAATAATGTTGTGTTTACCCAATTTACTCACCTTTTTTGATATCAAAAATAAATTAATCAAAAAGGTTTATAACACATTGAATGTAGCACATAACTATTATTGAATTTTATGATATTTTAAGACTACTATAAGATTTTTTTGGTTGTAGAAATAGAAATAAATAATGTTAAACTAATAGAAAAATTGTAATATAAAAAATAATTTCACTAGAATATGTTTTTTATTAAAATAAATATTTGGTTGAGAATGTTTTAAAATACATGGATGGATTGGGTTGAAGGTTATTATTCATATGAGTAGGAAGAATCCTACGAATCTCGAATAAACTAATGAACACAATTTATCTCTTCCATAATTCCTTTGAAATTATGATTAAAATCATCATCCCATTATGTCATAAAAATCTTTGAATCCTGACCCACTTTTTAAATTACAACCAAATTTACTTTTGAAAAATCATGAACATTTTCTTCAGACTAAAAAAAATCTTAAAACATATCACATTTCTAATTAATAATATGTATAACACTAGGCTCATCTGATGTCAATTTCTCAACCATATTTCTTTGATTATATAACAAAACATTAAAAGTATCACTATCATATTGAAGATTATGAACCCAATTATTCAAAGTAGAAAAAACTATAATAATAGACTCAAATATTCTTATTAAATATAGAGATATTTTTTGAAGAGAAGTTGAATATATAATTTTACTAGAGATAATTTTCAATGATTCAAACTTACCTCCTAAGTACTACTTTAAATCTTCAATATCTATTTTTTAAACTAATTATATTTTAATATTTTTAATCTGATTATCCATTTATATTTGAAAGGTATCAAAATGTCATCTATAAATATAATTTTCTCGGAGATCTTTTTGTTGAACTTGATTGTATTATAATTATTCTTTTTGAATATAAGAGATTTTCGAATACCATAAAGATTTATTAGGAACCTCTTGGTCACTTTTCAAAGAATAATTATCTTATATTAGTTTATTAAACTTGATAAGTAAATGTCTAATTTTATAATTAAGAGAATCAGAACATTCTTTTTCTTGAACTCTTTATGGTTTTACTTTTTTAACTACGACTAATGAAAAACCTTTATCTTCATTGGAAGATGATGATTCATTTCGAAAAACTTTTATCTTTTTAACAATTTCTGAAGCTTCCTTATCAAAATTTTCTATTGTATTAGAGGTTTTTTATTTTAACTAAATTTAGTGGTTTCAACTACTGATGGTTGAACTTTCTCACCACCTTGATCATTCTCCTTAGTTGGTTGTTCTTCACAAGCTTCTTGCTTATATCTATTTTTATCCTGATTTTCCATATGAGCAGTTGAAACTCCAAAAGATATTTTTTATTCAAATTCATCAATTTCTGAAAAATTAGATTCCCTATCTTAAAATTTATTTTCCTTTATTTGTCTTGTTTCAATGAAAAGGGCCTCATTATGTTATTCCTATGATTTTTCTTCAAGAGATTTCTGAATATATATTTCAATATATAGATCAATGACATCATAACCAAGTCTTCCTATTATTATTTCAACAAATTTTTCCATTATTTTTTCTCTAACTTCTTCTCCAAATATACATACTAAACCAGAAGATGTCAAATATTATTAGTCCCTTTGAGTATTAGCACCAAATTAAATTTGATCAATAGAACCAATATGCACCCACTTTCCTTTTATTGTAGTAAAAAAGAAACATAATTTATTAAAGTTACAACATTAATAATATAACTATGATCACACTAAATGCTTAGTTGGATATGTCAAATTTTTCTGTTTATAGAAAATTGAAGAAACAATTTTTCCATATGAATAAAAAGACATCCTCACATCTTTCTAATAGAAATAATGCACATATAAGATCATATATCTACATAAATTAAACTCTATTTAAATTATCATAAAAAAAGTTAGATACATATTTGTATAGAGAATTTTCTCTAACTTAAAAATTCTCATTAGTGTTGATAACTGAGTGAATTTGACTAGATCATTCTAGTTAGATTCAAGATCAATTACAAAAATCATTCTAACTATATTAAAGACAAAAATAAAAACACGTAATATCTATAGATTTATTTTCTTCATATCCAATGGATCAAATATCATAGTGAAAACCCCCTTCATGGTGACACTTAAAAATATTTTCTATCTCTACTAAAGAAGTGGAAAATTATATATCATTTACTATAAAACGAAGATGTCCTCTAAATCACCAATACTGAATTATTCATTTCCATAGAACTATTTTACTTTTCTATCAAACACATACTAATTATTTTATTCATTAAAAATAAATTCTAACCCTTGAAATGCTATATCTTTCTTTAATATAATATTCATTTTAAATATCCAATTTAAAATCAATAAATTTCTCTTAGAGAACATTTTATAAAATCTATTATAGTGCATTAATGCTTCAATTTACCCATTCAGCCTTTATCTGTCCTTTTCCGGTTTATAATTTCTTAAAATCAAAAGAATTGAGGTTTAAATTCTAGGGTCGCAAAGGGAAAAAAAGATCTGTAATTAAAAAGGGTTTGATACTGAGGGTAATATTGAGAGAGATATAGATAGAGATTTGTTATAGTTTTTTGTAATTCCAAATTGGTTTGTAGATATAAATACTTAGATTAATAATTATTTATTTTTATTTTTAAAAGGAGTTTTTTCAAAAAGTTTAATAAATCCTTTATTTATTAATCAAATTGTAAAAAATAAATAATCAAACAAAATGAAAAATATGATTAATACAAAATTAAAGAAACAAATTATTAAAAATTTATTTAAAACTAAATATAACGAACTCCACCTTAATGAATTCAAAACTATTAGTAGGTAGTGGTATAGTAAAATTATCAGTAAATTAATATTTTTTATTTAAAAATTCTAAAGATATATCCTTTTTTAGAACATGTTCTCTTAGAAAATTATTCTTTATATCAATATATTTAGAATATATTGAAAGAGAAACTACATATTGTTTCTTACATGACCATGAAACTAATGAATTCCCGAAAAAGTGAAATTTTCTTGGTGTATCTTTTCAATGTAATCTACAACCTCCAAAATAAGCATCAAGATATGAAATTAAATTAAAATCACATGATTTTAGGTAATGTAAAGATTTAAATATATTTCATTTTAAATATCTGAAAATCCTTTTAACAATATAAATATGAGATTATTTTGGATTTGATTGAAATATTTCACATAGAAAAACATGAAATATAATGTATGGTCTTCTAGGGTGAAGATTAGTAATCTTCTAGTCATACTTCTATAAAACTAATTCTCAAATGGTTTTCCAGCTTCATCCAAATCAAGTTTTATATTCATACAAATGGGAGTGGAATAAGTCTTACTATTTTCATGCCCATATTTTTTAAATAAATTAATAATGTTGTTAATTTCATTTAATTTTTTTTTGTAATCCTTTTGATAGATTTGAAAAAAAGAAATAAATTTAATCCTATCATCATAATAATTTAAAATTTATTTTTTTCAAAAGATTTGAGAAATCATTAAAAAGTTTTTTATTTTTTATTTATAAAAAATAACTTCATCTACATAAATATGTATTAAGAAAATATTAGAACAAACTATTTTATTAAAGAAATAAATATTTATAACCCTATAAAAATCCATTTTTCAATAGAAAAGAACGTAATATTTCATACCAAGCTCAAGGTTATTATTTAAGGCTACAAAGAGATTCAGTAAGTTTGAATACTAAGATTGGTAGATGCATATTTTCAAAACATAGTGGGTTTTCAATATAAAATTCCTCTATTAAATATCCATTTAGAAAATATGATTTCACATAAATCTGATATAATTTAAAATTCATGTGAGATGCATAATCAAAATGTATTATAATAGATTAAAATCTAGAAATAAGTGAAAATGATTAATAATAATATATTTCTTCTTCCTAATTATATCTTTTAGCTACTAATCTAGATTTATTTATAGTAATTATTCCTTTATTATCTTGTTTGTTTCTAAAAACCCATATGGTTATTTTTACTAGATTATTAGATGAATTTTTAACCAATTCCCAAACTTTTTTTCTACTAAATTGGTTATGTTCTTCTTGTATATCCATTATACAACATTAATCTTCTATTGTTTCCTCTATAATTTTATGTTCTAATTGTGATAGGAAGGAAAAAAATTGAGCTACATTTCCTACATTCTTTATGGTTATTGCTCTTGTATCTAGGTATCCTATTGTTGTTTCTAAAGTATTTTCCTTTAAGGTTATAAGTTTTCTAAGAGAGACACTTTAAGGTTCATTAGTTTCAGGTTCTTATAAACTAGATTTATTTTCATTTATTTTATCTTAAAAATAATTTTAAGGGATTTAATTGTTATGCTGTCTAAGGAATCACTGAATTCATCTGTTTGGTTTTCCATATTATCAAAAGGGTCACTTTAATCAATGTTCACATGAAAAAATTCTTCAAAAATTCTTAAATTTTAATTATATACTCTATAATATTTTGAGGTGGCATAATATCATAAAAATATTCTTTAATAATCCATTTGGATCAAATTTATCATGGTTTTCCTTAGTATTAAAGACATACACCTTACTTCCAAACACTTTCATGTATCTGACCTTAGGTTTTCTATTATTCCACAGTTTATAGGGTGTATTTTTACTTAGGGGTATTATTAAAAATCTATCCATGATATAAAAAGCTGTGATTAAATCTTCTTCCCAAAATTAGGTAGGTCGACTATATTCATTTAACATAGTTCTTTCCATTTATTGAATAATTATATTTCTTATTTCTATAAATCCAATTTTTTTGAGGTGTTCTTAGTGTATAGAAGGTGTGTTTAATATATAAGTATGAGAAAAAAGAATTAAAATATTGATTTTGAAATTCTCCAACATGATCACTTATTAATGAAATTATTTTAAAATATTTTTCATTATGAACAATTTTAAAAATGATTTCAAAAGTAGAGAAACATCAATTTTATGATTTAGAAGAAAAACCCATGAAAATATTGAAAAGTCATTAACTAAAACAAAAAGATATGATATTCCAGCCAATATTTCTACTCTAGATAGTCTAAAAAAATCCATGTGGATAAGATCTTGTGGTTTGGATATAAAAACATTATAAATAGATTTTAAGGATGAATTGGGTTGCTTTAAAATTTTTCATTCATCACATAATGTATCCTTACCAAATTTATGATTAGGAAAATCAGAAACTAAGTGTCTCTTACTTATTCTATATAAACTAAATACATTCTAGTGTCTATGTATCCTATATTTGATCCAAGATTCATTTGTCTCAATAGTTAAACAATTAACTTGTTATTTACACAAGTAATTATGATCCAATGTATAAAAAATATCAATTATAGATTATTTACATTTAGGTAATTTATATTTAAAAACAGAGAAAGAGTTATTAGAAAAATAAACATAAAATCCATCATTAGAGAGTTGGGAGATACTTATCATATTATGATTCAACTGATGAACATATAATACTTTATTGATCAAAATTGATTTTAGATCTCCAACTGACCCAACTCTAACTATATTTCCATTATAATTATATACAGTTGTAACTATCCCAACATCTAATTTTGATAATGTGTGAAATTTGGAATATTATTTCATCATGTGTCTAAAATAGCCACTATCCTTTTATCATACAACATTTTTTTTATCTTATCCTTTTTCATTCAAATAATCTAAACAATAATTTTTTTGGTATACATATTTTCTTGGGTCCACCTATGTTAGCAAGAAAAGATATGGGTAACTATATTTCCCTTATTTTTCCAAAATTTGTAGTAGATGCTTTATAATTTTTTTTGGAAATATAACCCTTTTTTAATTACACTAATCTAGGGATTTATTAAATAGTAGTCATTAAAGTAATTTCCTTTAATTAAAAAATTAAAATAAGTGACTCTTGATATGTTTTTATTTTTTAGATCTTGGAAGAAAGTAATTTCTATATAATTTTAATTTTTTACAAATTAATCAAGTTCCATATTTTTCATTTTTGATAACTTATTTTAATGAATTTGAGTTAAATATAGTTCTCCATTAATTAATATTATTTAATAACTATTTAATGACTCTACTTCATCATGTAAATATTTCATTATAATTTATTGAATAGAACAATTTGAAGTAGATTTGTTAAATTATTCTTTAAATTCCTGATGTTGTTTTTACATGACATCTTTTCCAATTAAAATAGAATTATTTATATTCTATAGTGATTTAATTTTTTTCTCAAGATTCATATATTTCTTCAATAATGTAGTAGAAAGAAGCTAATTTTTTGTTAGATCATCTTTCAGAATCATAAGTATAAGAATAATAGGGTTGTACCTCATTTTATTCCTTAGCCACAAATCACATATTTTCTTTTAGAGTTGTTTTATTTTTTTCAATGTCATATTTAGAAGAACTTCTGGAGACCTCAAAAACACTCCAAGTAACCTTTATATTTTTCTTTACTTTTCACAAATAATCAATTATCGTCTGATTTTTCATTTATTTCTTGTCTATACTTTACCTTTATTAAATTAAAAATGGGAAATATGGTCTAATATAACCCACATGATTATATTCATAGCATCTTTCTACTTTAGATAGAGGTTCATATTTCTTGAAGATCTTCTTAAATTCTATCTTATTCTTATAATTTTTTAAATATTCTAGATTGTTGATCTAGTTCAATTTTATAATATGAACAAGATAAATAATTTAAGAATGTATCATTATATTTTTATTTATTTTCATAATTATGAGATGAAACTCTAAGGGAATTATTTTAACTTTTTTATCATTCTTTTGGTCTTCATCATCAGTATGTATCTCTAATTAATAAATAATCAATATTCTGATCAATTCTTTCATTATGAGATCATTAACTGGTGTCGATTATCATATAATAGTAGATCTTACATTATACTTAGAGGATAAATATCTATGTGCTTTTAAAACCTAATCTGATTTTGAAATTTATCTTCTTAAGGAAGTGATACCATTGACTATTTTATTCAATATTCTATTCATATGAGTGGTTCATTCACCATTATACATTTTAAAGTATCAAATTTCAGATCTGTATCATTTTAATTTATTTTTAGCCATTTCCATTTCCTTCATAGGAAAAAACAATAGTTTTCCATATCTCATAGGTAGTATAACATTGAGATACTTGACTGAATTCATCAAGACCAAGTCCACATATAATAATGTTAATTTTTCTTGAATCCATTTCATACTCAGTATCTTTGGTGGAATCCCATGTTTATAGTTTTTTAGGGATTTCATACGAAGTAACAATATTCATGTACACATTTATTCCAATATTTTTCAAATATATAATCCTGAAATCTTTATATAATCCATAATTATAACTATTAAAGTAAGGATCATGGATTATTAACCTACCTTCCTATAGTTCTGTCATTAACTTATATCTTTGTATAAACCTTTTACTTGAGCTTGCTAGAGCTTATTTGTATTCTTCAGAAATAACTCATTCGATACTAATTGTTAGGTTAGAAGAATAAAATGACACACAAGAGGGGAGGGGGTGAATTATGTCTTTTAATAATCTATACAAATTCAAATTTTTATCCCTCTTTTTGATTTATGAAAATATTCACCATTCTATTACTTAAGTAAATTGGGTAGTAGAAAAATAGAGGAGAATGAAATTAAAGTTTTTATATTAGTTCATAGAATATATATCCCCTAGTCCACTCCACCAACACAGTCAGAGTGACATTGATGATTCTCATTGTGAACATCTTCTTATCACAATACATTAAATACTAAGTACAAACAATTGAAACCTTAACATTAAGGATTTTATAGGGAATTTTGGTTCTATTATAAGGAATAAAAAATATTCATATCTTAGTTTGAGAAGCTCATAATCCACCTTGATTGAGTCTAAGAGTTCAATACTCTAATAAATCAAATGTAATCGTTTTGATTGAGGAAACATGTTCTTATTACTATTGTAGAAGAAATTGGTAGGAAATGGATCTTCTCCGTCAAATATACAAAACTCCAATAAGAAATAGCTTTTAAGGGATCCTGGTTGCAAATGATATTCAATAAAAACAATAATAGGCAAATAGTATTAGTAAATGTTAATAAACAGTTTACATAGAACAATATTGAAACATATAAGTCTCCAAAGTGTGTCACTTTTATAAAAATAGGGAAATTTTTTCTTTTCATTTCCATATTAGTTCGGTATTTAGAAAGATATAGAACCACACATAAAATGAAATAACTCTTAGTATTTAACAAGAGAAACATGGATTGCTTTTCATTGAACAGATCCAAGAATATTTCCCTCCATATCACAATCATTTTAATTTTTAACCATTTTAGAAGAATGTTAAAAAGTTTATAAGAAATATCAACAATTTAATCCATTGAATACTAGCCTTTTAATGGTCATAAAATATCTTTAAATATATATTTACTTCCAATGAGACCACTATAGAAAACACATATAATATCTTGAATTTAGAAATCATTCATGACCAATTCAAATGTAGGGTTTCTTTGCATGGATGTAAAATCCAAAATCACGATTGATAAATCATGGTTGATTAAAAAAGTAGGGTTAATGAACCACACATTTATTCCATAAATTTAGGGTCTCTTCTATATATATGGTTATTTATTCAAAATTTCCCAATAATACAGGGTTCATGATTCATATGTTTTATTCCAAACATAGGGTTCCCAAACCATATGTTCTTCTTAAAAATTAAGGGTATGAATAGTTTTTATAGATTACTTTCAAACACATCAAGAATACTTAATAAAATAAATTAACCCATAAATAAGATAATTTTCTCAATAAATATATTCCTAAAAAACTGTTCAAATAATTTCATTAGAAAAACCAACAATGGTATTTGTGATCATTAAAATTATAAATATTTATAAAGTGTTTTGATACAATACATTCCCAAAAGTATCATGTACTAAAATGGAAAAGAAATAATTCTCTACGTATGATGGTTTTGAAGGGAAATCAAATAATTGGAGGACACAAGGGAAAAGGTGGAAATTTGGAAGAAGAGAAAGAAGGGTTTTCCCACATGTAAAAAGTGGGGAAAGAAACACCCTGGTACTTTCTTAAATGCAACAAGAGTTTTCTACAATTGTGGAGAGAAATTCCACTATGATTGTGATTGAAAGGGTAAGAAAAAAGTTTCCAATGTATAATGCTTCAATTTTCAGGATATGAGGCACTTCACAAATCAATGCGTGAAACCCTCATTTCTCCCGTTCTCGAATCCAGAGTTCCTTCCTCCATCCCCACCATGTTTTCTATGCCCTAAGATTCAAGATCTCCACGGTGGTCATCCCAATATTCCGATTTCTGTTGCCAAGTTTAATGAATCTTCGGACCTACATAGTTTGTCATTAATCTCTCGATTTTTGAATAGAAGACCCTCATTCGATCTGTTTGTTAGATTTGTGTTTGGTTCCTGGGATTTGCAAGAAAGGGAAACCGTTGGTTTTCTGGACAACCAGAATATCTTGATCCATTTTTCTTTGGAGGAAGATCTGATAAAGGCATGGTCTAGGGCTCCCCGAATCTACAATGACTCTCAATTATACCTGTCCCGATGGTCGTATGATTTTCACATGAAGCGCGACTCTCCATCAGTGGAGGTCTGGTAATGTTTCCCAAATATTCCTCTTCAATTTAATAATACTTTGATTGTTAAAATGATTGGGAACCTACTGGGAAGATACTTGCGTTTGGATAGCCGGACCGATGTGGTCTCCCATCCAATTAACACGCGAGTGTGTGTGGAGGTGGATGCATCAAAGGTTCCATTATACATTTTCTGGATTACTGTAGGGGAATAATTATGGTGTATGAAGCCTGTGGTCTATGAGGCGTGGTTCCATTTTTTATTAGTTTTCAAATGGTTGGGCTATTCACTGGAGAGTTGCAGGTGAGGGTCTAGGAATACTAGATCTAAGGACGATGTGTGAAATGGTAATCGTGGGTTTCCTGATAACTATGTAGTGGAGGGTGTACTGGATGATGGAATGGATGAGGTAATATATAATGGACCTGATGAGGGAAGTGGCCCATCAGACACTGTTATGGTGGCCCAGATTGATGTTCAGGACAAAGCTGACACATGGGATGACACAAATGTTGTTGTCACAGGTCCTATGAATTCTTCCGGTGCCAACCAGGTGAGGTAGGAGAAACCGCTGGTCTATCCCACTAATTCAAAAGTTCAAGATGTTTTTAGAAGATTAATAGGTGACCTCAGTGGTGGGATCAGACCTGTAACAGGGCCTAATGGCGATATAGTGGCCATGAATGATCAGTCTCAAATTACAGGTGACTCCTAATCTGTCATCAATGAGGAATGTCCTAGAATGCATACCACTTGTGTTACTCAGGGTGTGGTTTTAGAGGACTTTTTCACGTAGCCTCAGTTCATGGGGCATGGCTTCATACATCCCATCCAGTCCGAGACTCTTGGCATGACATCGATGGATGGAAAGGCTTATTTGAGTATGGATAATACTTCGTTGGGTGATAATGGTGATAGTACTGGAATGAATTTTTAAATGGTGAAGGAGGCAGGGCTTCTGACCCCGAATTACACCTCAGTTTCCATGTACAATAGGTTTAAAGGCCTCCTAGAGGCTGATGAAAATTCTGTTCTCATCACCCCAGCTGAGGGAGATGGGACCAGAGTTAAGGTTTCCAAAGGGATATAACATGTCCAAATAGCAGATGAGAAGTCACCTACAAAGACTAAAAAGGGTTTCGGGAAGAGTAAGCGAAAGAAGGACTACTCCTCATTACCTCCTCCTCTAGAGACCCAATCTACAAAGAATATGAATGACAAAAAGAAGAAAAAGGAGCCTTTGTACTCTCAAAGTCTAGTGGAATAGGGTGACCAAGTCCTGGCTATCCTTTTAATCTATGAAGAAGAAGTGATGGAGCTGATCTTGATGCTCAATGCATCTGAGGAGGAGGAAACCAAGTTGATGGGGAGGTCACAGGAGGTGTCTCTTAATGAGGAAAAATATACATGGATTGACAAAAATAACTCTATTCTAGTTGAGGGTTTCAACAGAGGGATAATCAGCGTTGAAGAGTACATTCAGACCTGGGGTCAACATCTTTTTATGTTAGAGAAGAGGATTTTTGAGGTGGCTGATTTACATGTTCCATCCCTATCCTGGAAACTTTTGAAGGAGAGGGATTCAGGTAATATTAAGTTCCTCTCTAATGATCCTGGTTATGATGGATTTGGCTAGGTATTTCCAGAGGGGTGTTTGAGGTGCAGCCCTTGGGTGTTCTGGTTGTTTGTCTTTTTTTGGATCTTTGGTGTCTTTTACAGCTTTCTCTTAGACCTGCACCGAAGGGGGACCAGAGCACGAAGTCTTCATCGATGCATGCCTTTTGGAGTGGGATGCCGAGAGGGTATGTCTATGCCATTGGTACTGTGCCCATGAAATTTTGTATGGGAAAAATTGCTGAAGGGCCATGCGTAGGTGGAGTCTTGTTTATAGGAACATTTGCTGTGGTGGGGTAGGTCTGGTGTTTTGCTTTGGTTTTCCTTATCTAAATGTGTTATTTGGAGTTTTGTTCAGACTATTTCTATGGTTTCTCACATTCTTCCACAAAAGTGTTTTGATAATAAAAAAGTAATTTTCAGTTAGTAATATAGTATTATTTTAAAAAGGATTTGAGAGCATAAGTTGAATGGTACCAATGAACAAGAAAAATCATTCCATGAAAAGTTTGACTTTTAGGAAAACACATGATTGATGGAAATAAAACCCTTAATATATTACTGATGATGATATAATAATTTTGGGACAAAGAGATGATTAACATGGATAATAAATCAGAGAGAACTGATTACCTTGGAAATGATTAATGATTTATTTGACAATGTGTTTTATAATATCATTGATGTAGTTAACAATTTTTTTGGATTTAAGAAATATATTCAATATTATGTGTTTTATTTAATGAATAAGTAAGATTTCATATTTTCAATAAGGTTTTATTGTAATTCAGGTTGTTACCATGTTTTCAAAGAATACACGATGAAGGTATTCACATGTTTGGTATGTGAAAATTACATGATACTTTAGGTTTTTTGGGGGATTAATGATAAGTTCATTTTGGAAATTCAACGACCTTCTTCTAAAGTTATTAATATTAATCTTTTTCAAGGTCCATAAAGTTAACGTTTTATGAAATGGTTTATATTTAAATTTTGATGAGGATTTATAGATTACTGTATTATGTTTGATAATTTTTAGAAACCATAATAATTTTAGAAAATGGTTGGAGATATACATAAAGACTTGTCACTCTTTTATTGATCTTATGATCTATTAAAATTGAAATTTTGAACTTGAAAAATAGAAAATTCATTTATGGATATTAATTTCCTAGAGTAAGCAATGAATTTAAAATTTATTTAAGCAAAACCAAAGGATGAAATTAGGTTTATCAAATAGAAATATATCAAGTAAGTATATTTCCATATATTCTTAGATAGTATAAGAATTACTCAACTTTAGGGAATGGATCTTAATTTATTTTTACCATAATACCTTCATTTATGTTGAAATGACAGTATTTTAAATCATCATAGATTTATGAATTGAGGCCCCTAAATTTCCATATAATATTAATTTTATTTTGATCAATGACCTTTAACACTATCTATAAATATTTATTATCTTATTTCATATCCATATCTTCACCTTCCAAAAATGTCCTATAACTTAGAAACCTAGTTATATGTTATTCTACATGACCTTTTTACTTCATTTTATCTTTTATTAATATGATATTTCATTAACTCTTTTTATGATGTGGGTTTTGAAACAATAGAATTTTTAAATACCAAACCCTTGATTATTGATATCATGTTTAAATTGTAACGACATAATTTATTTAAGTTAGGGATAATGTAACAACTTGAAATTCACAAATAAGAACATTTTTTTGATAGGGTATATGACATGCAACACCAATATTAGAAGAAAATATAACACCCATAGACTTTACGATATTTTTATTTTCAAATAAATTCATTCTCTTCAAAATCATTCATTTCCCACAACACTGAGTTTAACTGTCATAACATAAAATATTATATTTAGATTATGGAACATGAAACATTGGGTTTTTCTTTAATTATATGTAATACTGAGTAAAAAAACATGAAATATTATTCAAATATTATTATTTAATGTAATAGTTTTCTTCTAGCCATTAGAATGATGGATATAAATAAGATTAAATAAATTATTAAAATATATAATTTACAAAAATTTATTATTTATCGACTGTTATTAATAAAATGAGAGTCGTTTAAAATAAAAATAAAAAGGTTTTTTTTAAAAAATATATTTTTTTTATAAAATATAGTTCAGTCTCACCTTGCATATATAATTTAAAATTAATTTTGATACATTGGAAAATTTATGTGAGAAAGTAACATCTTTTTTGAAATCATAACAATGGAATTTTATTAGGGTGAATTTTTTGGATTTATCTGAAAAGTTTTATTTTTTAATGAATAGTAAAAAACAATGAATCTTAATTGAAAAGAAATTTTTCTTTTAAATTATTTTTAAAGATAAATCTTATTTTAAATTAGTTCATTTGAATATTTTCTCTTTAAAATCCTGCTTCCTAATCACATTTTTTGGATTAATTTTAATTTTAAATTTTAAAGTTATGTGAATTTAATTTAGGAAAATGGATTCCATGTTTGTAATGATAAAAATTTATAATGTATAATAAGGTCAAATTAAGTTTTTACCAAAATTAATAGTAAAAACATAAATAACTAATTACCATAATTAAGGAGAAACTGATTTACTGGGGGGGGGTTAAAATATAAGGATAACGATTAAAAATGACATCAAAACATAGAAAAAACATTTTATGGACATATTTTGAAATTATATATTCAAATTGTTTTATAAATTCTCATTTTGGTAGCTTTTTTAAATATTGAAATGTGGGTATGATTGAATATTTTTAGAAAAATACAAGTGTGCTGATCACCTCACTTATAAATATACACCCGTGATTATCCATTATTCACACTTTCAAGCCTATTTAGTTATAAAAATACATACCCAAATAACTTCCTAGCTTATCTTACCTTGTCCTAAAAGGCATATTTTGGGTAGAAAGCTAACCTTGGAAGGCTTTAGTACAAACCTAAGGAGGATACTTGAATAAGTGGTAATGTTTTTCAATGAGCGTCCTTATTTTATCTCTTTCTCCACATCAATAATTCATTATTAAACAGTGATGATATAATAAAACTAGTATATTTAATATACTAGGAAGTTTTTATAATAATTTTATGACCTAAAACCATCTCCACATCCATCAAATGGGTTATGAAATCATCGTTCGTGTGTATGGCGGACTACCATCACGTGAACTGATGTAATTTGTTCTTACCTTTCCATATTTCATGGTTGGGTATGATACTAGATATAAATTTTATATATTATATTTATAACATACTTATAAATGTGTATTCATTGTATTATATATAATTTTTACCATCCATTCCACTGGAGATACGATAATGTCTGTTGTGTGTACGGGAGACTACTGCCTCATGAAGCAATGTGATTCGTCCTTCACTAATGCTTCACATGGAAGTCGATAAGTAAATATTTAATAAAAATATGCGATATAAATGAAAAAGTATAGTATTAATGAAATATTTATCATTATTGAATGATAATATATCGTTTTATTTTGTAACTATTCACTCACTCAAAGATGATAACATCATTTGTGTACGTGTGGACTACCTCCATTACAAAGCGATGTGAATCTATTTTCATAACCACACCACATATATGATATATATAAGTAAATAATATGTTATATATTATATTATTTAAATTATTGAAATAAAATATATTACTTAACTTCTTTCCATAGTGATCATAAAAAATTGAAATGTTACTCATGAGTACGTACGGCTTACCGTCTCCATGATACTAACATACATCATTTTTCCTAACCATATTTAATGATTTTTTTAAAAAGTAATATTGATATAAAATATGAGAATTATGTCATTATAATTATTCTGGAAATTATGAAACTGTGTAATATGTATATGAACCAGATCCTTAATGAAAAAACACACATAAAAAAACAAGGAAATTAACACATGAAATAGTGAAAATAATAAAAGATTATTAATGAATGAGTGATAAGATGTTATAAATGGATCACATATAATATTTTAAATAGAAATATGGTTCTGGTATAAGTTAATAACTTTTTTAAAACCACTATACATGAGGTTAAATAATTTTAAATCAAAAGAAAGCGTGTGGTAAGGGATTTCTTAACTCAATTTCCGTTCATTTAGTTAAACTTCTACTTTATTTATTATTTCATTCTAAGATAATGTGTATAGTGTCTTTTGATTACCTTATATTATATTTATACTTATTTTATGTGGATTTAATGTTTAAACACATATTATTTTTATTGATTAATTCTCCATTCAATCTTATGACAACTGTAAGGGTTTGTTTCACAATCTCATTCTAATCGAAATTATTTATTCTTGAATTTTAGTTGAAGAAAATTATTTTACCGTTTCATAATAAACCAATTTAGTTTTATTATAGTCCAGTAATTCATGATATTTTTAATTAATTGTACCATTTTTTCTATCTTGGTTACTTAAATTAATTGAGAAAATGTTTTTAATAAAATTTGAATTCATTTCTCACTTTGGTCGGAAATTTGTTTTCTTCCAAAATCATGTTTCATAAAAATATTTTCCAAAATATTTTTTATATTTTAAAAATTATTTATTAATGTTATTTTTACCTATTTTTTTATTTTTTACAAAAAATTTCAAAGGAATATTATTCCATTTTCAAAACACTGCCTGTTTGGATTTTATCGAAAATTTGAAAGGAACCCTATTCTCATTTTCTAAACAAGGAAGTTTCCTAGCCATTTTATAGTACAAAAGGAATATTATTTTTTACTTTTATAAAATGTATGGAATTACCCTCCTTCATGATCATCATTTATTTGAGTATTCCTTTGTGATTTTATAAGGATTTTTTTAATGAAAAGGTTATTCCAAATATTCTTGAAATTCTTGGTTTTTAAAAGTGTTTTTTAATGATTTTTTTGAAAACATTTTGTGATTTTAAAAATTAAAATGATATTTTCCTTAAAAAATTTTAAAGATATTGTCATGGTATTTATATTAATAAATTAAATCATCCCTTTGATGTACTTATGATAAACTACTGATATATTTTATTGATATCATCCTTATTATTTCTATAGTTGATTTATGATCAGTTTGATTATGGATGTGCTATTTGGATACCATTAACCATATTACACATGATTGTTTATGACTATGTTTATTTTTTTGGGGTCAGTATTAAGATTTAATATTTTAGTTTTTAATAAATTTTTTTATATTGATTAGGTTTTACCACTTTTATGTAGGGTATGAATTTGAATTAGTATGTTTCGGGTGGGACTTAATATAGATAACCCCATTATGTATAGATAAGTATCATGAGTTAAAATCAGTTTTCCAAACCCTATGATTTTTTACCAAGTAGTTTTAAACTATATTATGAAAGGTCATAATACAGAGTGTCTTGTGAAAGGTTTTGACAAAAATGAGTTGGACAAAATTGATGGGTTTAAAACTAGTATTTTTAAACAATACTGTGAACGGTTTTGATAGTATTATTTTGATGTCCAACATTATGAATTCAATCATTATAAGTTCAGTTATTGATATTCCATGCGGTTATTTGATTATTTATAATATCCATGGTTATGTTTTAAGATAATGTGATCACTTATATGGAATTATTTGATGACCATTTATTCCTACCATATTATTCTCCAGTTATTGATTAAATTTCTTTTGGGTTTAGTTATTTACTTTTAAATATTGGGTGTTCCTTATTTATTCATAGATTATATTGCATTATTACCCTTTCTGAGCATCTGAGATCACCCATTTCTTATTTTTTATTTTCCCTAGGATGATAATAATTATTTTATTATTAATATGCATGGATATTCTAAGGGGAATAATTTAATTTTAAATATTATAGTTTATTGAATTTTATGTTTTCAAATGTAAATTTAATCTAATTATGTATCTAGTTTACTAATACTACTAAACTATAAGGTCCTTTGGGATGAGAGTAATTGTATCTTATTCCAATTTAATAAAGTATACACTAGCTATAGGATAATAGGGTGGGAGTAATTAAATGATCCATACTTCTTAACTATGATATAGTTTTTAGTGCAAAGAGGGGATAACTAAAAGGGAATGTAAAACTATATAAAATTTGGGTACATACCAAAATGGAAATGGGAAAACATTACCATGTATATTGTTTTGGGTATTCCAAATACATATAAAGGAAAAAATTCCATAAGGGTGGTAGGGGATATTTTTACAAAGACTACACACCTGTTTAAAAATTTGAATGAATTTTTTCTAAATTAACATATGGTGATATACAGTATATAATTGGTAAAAAATTTATTGTATCTGATTAATATCTTAGGATTTATTCAACATGACTTGAACATATAGTAGAAATTTATAATAACAGATCACTCTAAGAGGGATGTTTAATCTGAAAGAACTATTCAAACACTTTTAGGGAATCTCAATGAATACTCTATAGACTTCAATGGATTTTGGGATCAATATCTTCCTCGGGTTGAGTTTTCATACAAAAATAAATTTTAATTAGGAATTCAGATGGTTCTTTATAAATTCCACTATTGGAAGAAAGGTTTAACTATTTTAAATTGGTATTATGTTGGATTCCATAAGATATTGGTGGTATAAATAGTCAACATAGTGGTATAGTAGATGAAATTCATTCAATAACACATAAAATTAGCACATAGTAGACAAAAAATCTATACTAAAAAATATTGTTGAGACTTTGAGTTAGGGGATGAAGATAAATTGTTCCTTAAAATACCTTCATATAAGAGAGTCACGAGGATTGAGATAAAGTTAAAGATAAATTATATATGAATTGATGGTTGTGTTGGATCTATTTACAATGAATTAGAACTATAACAAAACTATTTTCAAGTACATGAAGATTTGTATTTAATCCTATTGAATAAGTACATACTAGTTCCCTCACATGTAACTATTATAGTGGTGGTACATTTGGAAGATGATTACTCTTATGAGAAGAATCCATTGATGGTTTTATATCCCTGAGATAATTTTATAGGAAATAATATAACACACCTTATCAAATCAGCTTGGTGAAACTATATGTGTGAAGAGGAAATATGGGAACTTTAAGATGTAATAAATGAGATTAACCCTCATTTATTTTCATCTTAGAGATTGGGTTCAAACTTAAAAGATGTAATTTAAAAAAGGGAGAATAATGCAATGACCAAAACTTCTATATAAAATTTGCATCCAAAATATATATCAATATTTATGAAACATATGTATAATCTACATAATAAAACATTTTCACACCATAAAACGTATATATTATTTAACATTACATTTTAAGGGTAAATTAAATATATAAAATTAGAAATATTACAATGGAGAAAAAAAGAAATGTAAATAAAATAACTTGAATTTGGAATTTTGGTGCGTAATAGTCTCTTAGAATTATCAAATTTGTGAAAAATACTTTAATATTAAAGTAAAACAAAAGAAATATGTTTTTCATTTTTTAAATGGTGTATAGATAACCTTCAGATAATTTTGAGTGAATGATGATATATTGAAATAAAAAGTATTTAAATAATTTATAGAATTATATGGAAATTGTAAATATGTCAATTAGAATTGTAATATTACCATTAGAATAATAACTTAATCATTATAATAGTAACCTTACCATTGGAAAAGTAAAATTACAATTATGCTAAATGATGGGAAAAGCTTCCAAATAATAATGACCAGCAATTGAAAAAGTAAATATTTATATGAAAATAACAATTAAATCATTATTAAATCATTGTAATGTAATGTAAGTATAAGTGTTCATTGTTGAGATGATGTATTATGTATCTAATATCCAAAACACACTAGACCTCTAGATTTTTGGGTTTGAATTACTGATATTTATGTCAAAAATAAGGTAATAAAATTTGTGTGAGATATGGGATGTGTTAATACTAATGATGAAATCATATAAGACATTGAATCATTAACTTTGTTTAGTGTTGACCAAGGTTAAGGTATCCCAAATAGAAACCATGGATCTCATGGGTAAATACCACAACCTTATTATATTCTTGAATCTAGTTTAGTATATCCTAGTGAATTATTTTAGAAATTTAGGCACACTAATTATCTTTATTTTTGGTTTTTTCTAAGGATTTCAACACCAAATTGGGTTGATCACACCACAATGCTATGAGGATATGTAGGGGGTGATTTATTAGATGTAAATATATTATGTTTATCTTTTTATTCAATTATGACATTATAATATTTTATACAGTTAAAATACATAAAAAACTCAAAAATACACATATTTTTACAATATGAATTTATTTTCCTTGAATACCTTGTCACTCAAAATCCTTAGTATATATTATTTCCTTAAAAGCCATTAAATAACGGGTATAATGACTTTAACTGCTATTCATTAGTTGTAGGCATAGTAAGTGGGACACCAATTAATGAAAACTTATATAATTATGAAATTTAACCCCATACAACACAAATTTCTTATATAAATACTACATTGGTGTTATTATCATCCAATTACATGTTTATATATTTTTTAAATTTATTATTTTTTTTGTATTTTTTTGGTGAAAAAGCATAATTCTAACTTTTAATAAAAAAAATTTTATGATCAAAATTACTAAAACTTTTCATTCATATAGGTACTATATTTGTTAATATCATTAAGTAGGTATGTCTTCAAATACACAATAAATGTTAATATTAAGATAAAATCTCAAAATATCTTGGTCACGAGAAGATTCATACCTTTTAGTATTTTCATATAAAAATAATATATTCAGTTAAATCAAGGAGATATATTAGATTATAGATGTGTTTATCACTCTTTAATAATCACTCAGGGTTCCTTCCAACATCTCCAAATGATCATAAAGGGAATAATATTAATAAAAAAGGTTTTTAGGATCGAAATTACAAAAAATATTCATTCATATAGGTATTAGAGTTTTGGATATCAATAAGTAGGAAAGTTTCAAGAAACATAAGAAATGTTATTTTAAGGTAAAATTTTAAAATATCATAGTTACTAAATTATCAATTTTTTTTGTATTTTCATCTAAATATAAAATATTTAGTTAAATCAAGGAGAGATATTAAATGATAGATGTGCTCACCACTCTTTAATAAAAAATTAGTATGCCTTCTAAACTATATAGACCTTTATAAAGGGAATCATATTAATAAAAATGGTTCTTATTATCAAAATTATTCAAACTATTAATTCATATAGGTATTAGATCTTTTCATATCATTACTTAAGAATGTTTCAAAATACATAATACATGTTATTTTAAGGTAAAATTTCAAAATATCTTAGTCACTATATAATTCAAACCTTTTATGTATTTTCAATTGAAAATAAAATATTTAGTTAAATTTAGGGGATATATTACATGATAGATGTGTTCATCACAATTTAATAATTTTTTGGGTGATTATGGTTATTGAAAAAGTTATTGCATAATCTATGAATATCATGTCATCTATGATGTACACATCTTCATAATTGATTATATTTAAAGGTAAATACATATAATGATGAATATAACATACATATATGATTATATGAACCCTATATATCTATATTAAATGATATATGAAATTTTAAATCTCACAAATATGACTTTGAATCTAAAATGTTTTGTTGAACCTTAGATATAGGTTGTTTCCAAAACAAAACCTCTAATAATAGGTTTTTTTTACCCAGACTTCTTTTCATGTGAAAAATATGCTATGTTATGATGATATATATATATATGTATTCTATTTTTAATTTATTTTTATATATAAAATCATTTTATTTTATTATGTGAATGTTTATCATTGAGTTATATTTTTCCCAATGAATTATGTAATGCTTGTATATTATCATAATTCTTGTACGGTGAATGAGAAGTGATCTAAAAACACAATTTTATGATTTCATACTAATAATCCTTTAATTATTCTTATGATGATAAGTTTATTGTTATTTTAACCTTCCTATGTCTTATTACTATTATATCGTTGTTTTTATTAGAATTTAATTTATGATCTAACAATATCTCATATTTATTATTCACTTTAGTGTTTCTAATAATTATCCCATTATAGTTTATTAGCTAACCCTATTCATTTATGTATATCAACAAGGGTATTTACATGTAGTAATATTGATATTAATTCTTCTATGGTAATACTTATTTAATAATTTATGAGATGTTTTATATTTTAATGTATAAAGTCATTTATATGTATTTTATCTCTAAATATAATAGATAATTAGTTTATTATGTCTAAGTTGTTATATAATTTATTATTGTTTGTTATATTTTTTATGTTAAAAACATATTTATGAGCATTTTATCATTATTTTATGTATCAAGAAATAATTTCATTATTATTGGTCATTAGATTAAGGAATATATAAAAGTGACCTTGATTAAACCATGGATGTCATAAGAAAGGGTATGGTAGTAATTTAAGTTGAAATATTTTTAGTTTACTCATTTATTTATGAATTAATTAGTAAATTAAAGTATTTATTTTACTTGATTATTTTATTTTGGTTTTATTAAATAAATGTAAACATGAGTAATAGAGTTAATAATAATTTTTAAAGAAAATTAAATGAATTCCCCAAAAACAATCACACATGATGGGAGATTTATTTCAAATATTTATGATGATGTGAACAAAACTATCTCAATTAATAAATATTAACATAAATTATGTGCATAACATATCTTTTTAAAAGAAATAATAACATATGTTTTCTCCATTATGGGACATAAAACATTATTCTTAAGTAGATATTTTTATCTATAAATTACAGTGTAGTATATAAATATTAAAGAAAAAAATATTTTTTGATCATTAATGATATGATAAATATATGGAATATTGATCATCTATCTTCTATAAGGAAAATCTAAAAAGTGGTAGATGTTGTAAAAGAATATAAATATAAAAATATAACGTTTTCTTCATGGTGTTGGTGGAATTTATTATTTTTGTTTGAAATCATTTACCGAAAATCATAATAATTATAATAGGAATGTAATTCTTTGAAATAAAATGATAGGAGGATGAATCAATGGTTTCTTAATATTTATAAGATATAAAAATTATATATTTATAATTTTAATCTAACATAAAATTAAAATTAATTGATTCTATAGTTCCTCAATATTAAGTACTTTAAAATATCTAGAGACTTGATACTTATATAGCTATGCATAAATTATTTGATTCGATTTTAGAAAAAATATGATATTATAAAATTTTGAGGGTCCATGATAATTTATATATAAGAATATAAAATTTGTGTTTTACATTATATAATTAACTAATAAGGGATATTATTAAAGGAAAACCTAATGGTGCATATTTCAAAAATGTGGGAAGAAGAATCTACAAAACATTTCTCAGGAACATGGAAATATTTTAAGTATTTTAAAGGATAACACCAAACATAAAATTATAGAATTGATATTTAAAATAAAATATATTTAATAAATCCTATATTTACTTTTTGGATGTGATAAATACCTTTAAATATTTTTTAGTTTCTATGGAATACAATATAGGTATATCTCTTTGAGCGATATATATCTTAATTATTTCAATTTAAGGGTGTTGTATTATTCTATTCGATATTTCATACCACTTATAAATCAAATATTCCATGTATTCTATTTAATTCAAAATATATGGATCAATAAATGGTATTTTAAATATATATAACACATCATTTTGGTATTTTTATTTATTAAATATTCATGACTAGTTTTTTGAAATCAATACAATATAGATTACAAAAGTTATAAAATATAAACAATTTATAAAAAAAATTCTATGGAGGTTCTAAGAGTAAATATACCAATAATATTAAACTAATGATAAAAATATGTGATTCACGGTGTTTTTAAACTATAAAGTATATAATTATCATCATTTATCTTTTACATTATTATGTGGCACTTGAATATTTTGGAGTTGAGATAAATCAATCCAAATAGTTTGTTGATTCAAAGAACTATTGGAAAACTTCAATTTAAAGAGTCTATAGGTTTATTCTAATGGGTTTACATTATAAAATATATTTATAATAAAATTTATTGAATAGGAAATGAATTTTTTAACATTTAGAATTAATTTCTATAAACCATTCATGGATGATTCAGTGAAATGGATTTTGTTTTATTTTTCTATTTAATTTAGAAATTATTTATATAAAATATATATATGGTATTAGAGAATGATCTGTGATGTTTAATAGATTTTGTGTTTTTATTAAAAAATGTAGAATTTATTTGAACATGCATACCACAAATAACCTTATAAGTATATCATCTTTGACATTATATATTTGGGTAATGTAGTCGAATATTAGTCATTGATAGCTATATTGTAGCCAATAATATGAGATATCCTTACTTATGATAGTCTAGGTCTTATTATCAAAAAATAAAATATCATAATGCTACAGTGATATATAGTTACTATTGATAGGGATATAATTCAAATATTATAATTATGGAAGAACATAGGGAGTGATATGGTGACATTGCAATATGATAATTGAAACACATCTGATAATAGGTATTTGAGTGTAGTAACATAATAGAAGACAACAAGAGATCTATGGTATCATTATTTTTGATATAGAGGATAGTGAGGTCAACTGTATAAGATATCACTGAGAGTTACTTTACAAAAATACAACATTATGTATATTGTAAACATATTACATTATATATTAACTAGATTGTTTTAAATTGTATTAATTTTTAGATTTTGATTTTAAAAAACTAAAATTAAAACTAAAATTAATTTATTATTTTTTTATAAATTATAAAATTATAAAATAAAAATGTTTATATTTTTTCAATGTATGGTTCATAATTTTCTAAATGAAATGTTTATATTATTTTTTTATCTATAAATTTAATTATAAAATACCAACAATATTTTTAGTGAATAAGATGAATTTTTTAATAAATATTAAAATTATAAAACATTTAAATAATGTAAATTTATTACATTATTAATAAAAAAATCATTATACATATTAAAAAATTTGAATAATTTGGGTATTCAAAAATAATATATTTTAAATATGAATGAGATTATATATATACCATTAAAATATGAAATAAAAAGTATTCATATTTGATATATAATGTTAAGAAATTTTTATTAATATTTTATATAAAGCATATTCTTTTTCAAAGAATAATAAATTTAATATATATTAACTCTTCACAATTTATTTATTCACTTATTAAGGAATATAAATTATTTTTATTATAAATATTATCATACATTGTTTAAATTATTAAAAATTCTTCAATATTTGACCTCATGAATTTATAGAGATTCATGTTCGAAAAAACAGAATACTTAATTTATTTTGAAAATCGTTAGAGGTATTTTGGTTATAAATTAAATGTGAAAATTTTATTATAATTAGGCATACACATTTAGATTTAATATAATATTAGAAAATAAATAATTGACTAGTAATGATTCATGGATAGTTATACTTGGGATTGAGCCTTTAAACAGCCTGGGGGTTGTGTCTTTATCCTAAAATGTGGTGGGTGGCTATTGAGAGACCCAATATGAAGATGCACTAACCACTAATATGGTGGGGTTGAATCAGTGGTCATTTTATAACAGTAACCATTCTCTCTTTTCAAAATATTATTCACCTACTGTGGGTTAGTTCTTATATTCTTAATCAATTAATATAATTATGGTGATAAAAATAGAGAGATATTATGAGTGAATAAAATAAAAACAAACAAAATGAATGAAAACCATCACTAACTCTTGTTACATGTGGTTATGTCCATAATGTTTAGTAGTTGTTATCCCATGACCTATGTTCTTATTTTACTATCAATAATGAAGAAGTATATTGACTATAAATATATTCCTAAACTCTTGAAAGTATAAAACACTAACAAAAGGGAATAAACTAAAAATAATAATCTCATAAGAATGAATGATCTTATATTTTCCTCCCTATGGGGCCTCCACTCCATGGATGATATATCCTCTCTTCTTATTTTATGCATAAAGAAATTTTAATGGATTCCAGCATTGGTTTTATCTTTTAACTTTACAAAAATCAACAACACCATTAAAGTTAATTAGATTATAAATTTTTTGAGATATTTCATATATTCATATCTCTGTCAGTGATTGTGATCGATCCCTAAATCCTAAAATTTATAACCTTTCTTAATGTGAAAAGTCATCTAAATAATGGTTAGAAAACATTTGAAATACTACCACCATATTTCCCTGAAATTAAATAATTCATTTTAAAATGATATGATATGAAAATATAGATAGATTATTTATTTATGAATAACCATGATACAATTTATCTAATTATGGGATGATTTTATTTTTCAAAATTAGATAACAAACCATTTCTGTGATCCCATGCATCATTAAAGTTCAGTAGAAATTTTATTCTTTTATTTCAAGGATTTGAGTGAACCCATGTTATATTTTTCCACTGATCACATCATGGTTTCTACTATATCGATCCATAAACTTTTATCCAACTCTAGTCACCCAAACGATGAAAATTATTCTATCTAAACAATGAATTATTTCCAAAATCATGATTTTTTTTGTTGAGTGTGGTGATTAATGACATCATCAAACTCTTCAAAATCTGTTATAATAACAGAACACATTCTATGAGTATTTTAATTTTTTCCTAATATAGTTTATAACAAAAAAACATGATATATATTTTCTTTTCATGTTGAGAATAAAATCTTAAAAAAACTCAAAATTATATTGTATTCTAAGATGATCACTGACACATATTTTTTAAAACTAAGAACCGTGATTTGATTTTTTATATTATGATAAAGAATGAGTTACACCATCCTTCTATAGTAATTTTATCTAAATACGTTATAGTTCATTTCTATCAAAGAAAAAATGTTGTTTTTTGTATTAAATATATTGTGGTTCTAATATCTATAAGAAATAAACTTTATTTTAGATATAATACAACACTTGTTCTATTTAGATAAAAACCATTACAAAGATTTTATATCACCATGGCGTAGTTTTATCTAATTATATATTCACATGGATTTTTATTGAGTGAAATAATACACACCTTATTCTTTCTTCTCTAGCATTCATAATATTATCCATTCCATATCAAGATTCCTTCGAATAAACTAAATAAATTATTTCAATTCATACTTTATTATTTATTTATTATTTTATTTTCATCCATGTGATACATTCATACGATGTAAACAAATTCTTATTAATAAATATGAATTCTCCTTCATATTAATTATAAAACACTAACACAAATTGTTTGTATATAATAAGTATAAATGTTTTATGAAATAATCATAATAGGTATAATCCATATATAACACCATATAGATATTCCCACCATAATAAAAATAATTTTGATAGCGTTTTTGGAGAACTCAATTATCAATTAATAATAAATATTGTGTCCAATGCAGAATCCTCAAAATTAATCACAATAACCCAATTTATCTTAATTCTATATGTGAATCATTCACCATGAAGTTATTCTTCAATATAAGAAATCATTCCATATGATAATCTCTAACATCTACATGTAACTCTATAGATAACAATGAAAACTACTTCCATGATATCATATATGATGGTAGATCATCTTTGTTATAAATTAATAGCACATATTCTAATATAATGATTATTTTCTTCATCTTAAAATTCATTATTTAATAATTAATAATAATCAACTAAATGTTTTTATAAAAAAATATACCATGTAGGAAATATAGTAAGGTATTCATCAATGTCCCAAATGTATCATAATATTCACCATTTATGTATACAGATAACATATCTAATTTTTCATCAACAAAATGAAAACATCATGAATGTATTTACTTTTTAATCTATTCATAGTCACATCAATCCACCTATTTATATTTTTTAGAAGTCCATGAAATTAATGAAAATTAATTTCCACTCTTTATTCAAGTTCCCATTACTAATTCCCCTTGATTTGAGTATAATAAACATATTATTATTTTATTTTTCATTCCATTTCATTATATAATACAAATATATTAATATAGTGTAATGGATTGTGATTTTTAATCTTACCATAGTATCTACCCCATCATTTGTTTGGGATTTTATCCCTATTACATGTAGGTTGATTCACCATTATTGAGGGGATACTTCTTTATTAACCTATATATTTTATCCCCCTTTAACTATAAATTAGGATTTTCCTTTAACCCTTTTAAAAAAATTGATACAAACTTATGACTTGAAAGTGTTGAAATTTATTATAAAAAAATAACATCATTATATTAAGGGGTAATCTATGTCATGAAAATATTTTACCATATCTTGTTAAGATGACCATATTTAGGAATAACTACAAGAATCTTGTAAACCAATTTTTGATAATATTAATATTGAATAATCACTAGAAGATTATAATAGAAAACTCATTATAGGATATAAGAGAAATAAACCATCAATTAAATGAAATATATTAGATTTCCCCAAAAATTATTACCTTTATAAATTAAATTATGATACCACCTGTTTGAAAATGGGAGTCAACAAATGATGCCCCTAGAAAATAATGCATCAAATTATTGAAAACTTTTATTCACACCCTATTTGATTTATCAGTTACGAATTCCATTTTTGGTAAAAACCATGACTATATTTTTTAAATAATTAGTCCAATGCTATACGAGATAAGGTGGTTTGATAACTATTACGATAAGATTTAGATGAATAAGGATGTGTCATCTGAAACAATATTTTTTTTTGAGATTTTCTTATTTTCTATTATGGATTTTATTCCCAAAATTATACACACACTATTCCATAATAAGTGTTTTTAATTTATTACTCTCATTAGAATCATTTTTTCCACCATAATTTATTATAACCATTAACTTTTCATTTTTAATCAATTCAAAATTTTAAAACATTTTTATGGGTTTCCCCATGTCAAATATAGATGCATAAGTTTATTTTTATTTTGGATATAAGATTATACTTAAATAGATTTTAATTTCTTGTTAAATGTGGATTAAAATTTCTAAATAATAAAAAATATAATAACTACTATTTGTGTGATCAAATTTGTTATCTTTTTAATATCCAAATAATTCTTATTGATATCCTCTTGTTTCAACTCAACCACCATTACCAGTTCATACTAGACACCCTAATACTTCTAAGAAATTGAGTGGATGTTATTACTCAATTTATCTTGTATAACCATGATTAAATCACTTGTAGTTTCTCCTATATGTTTATAAAAATCACATAACTCCTCGAGTATATTAATTTTTGTTGGAGCTTTATCTTTTTTATTTTTCATTAGACCAATAAATTTCTCTCACCCTATTTTTTTACCATTATAATTTAATTCATGTTGTTCCTTAGTTTATTAATAGAGAAACCTCATATTATAAAACATCTTCGAGATTTTAAATATTTGATGTATATTATGATTTAATTATAATTAAAAAAATTTCCATTAATTTGTTTAATAGAAATAATTAGATCATTCTTCTTTAATTTGGTATTTATTATACTTATCTCAAAATGAGTGTGTTTCCCCTTAAACAATTACCCATTATCCTTAGATGAAGTATGATTAATACTTTTCTTATCCTTCAAATTCTCATGATAGATACCATCATGTTCTCTCAAGGTTGGTTTTCCATTTTTCATCATATCATTACCGACCCATTTACCTATGGGATTGATTTTCCTTTGATATTCCAACTCAAAATTACTACCCTAACTATGAACCCATATAGATTTATGGATTTCATTATTTCAGGGGTCATTACTTCTTGAATCATCTTTCTCAATCTTAAGATCATTTCCACTTTTTTTTGTTATAAAAGAATATATAGAGAAATATTTTTTATTATCATTCTATACTTAATTGTTATAAAAATGATTAAATTTTCATTTTGATAAACCAATACATTTTTTCAATTCCAGTTAATTCCTTATTTTAATATAAAGATAAAATTTTCATAATACTCTAAATACATAAAATTAGAAAGTTTACTGTGAATTTCCTCTAATTTAGAGAGATATGAATTTGAAACATATTTTTTTTAATAAATTCATTACAGAAATTATAAGTTTATCCCATAATCATTTTATAATGTCTTAAAAAACAATCAAAATTAATTTTAAAGTTACAAAATATTCTATAATTTTTATGGAATTTATAAATCTCTAAGGAATTTTTGAAATTATAATATGTGTTTTTAGTTGAAATCATTAATTCCATAATCATATTCTTATCCATATTATTTATTTTGTAGTGCAGGGTAGTGATATAATGGGTGGTGAAGGGTTGTTTTTTTGAAGGCTTATATGACCTGGAAGTGATGGAGTTTAGCATTGGGGTTGGTGTCTGTGCGTTACCATGTATATGGTGCATGTTCAGGGAGGTTTCACAGTCACGTGGGGGGAAACGTTTGATTGGTGGTTTCCAACGCGTTACCTCTATTTTGGGGTGTGTTTTCCTTGGATAGGATTCCTTGGCCAACATGTTTTACTTTTAGAGTGGGTTTGGTCTAGGATTGAGCATATGGACATGTCTGCTTATACTTTTTTTGGTGTTTTCTAAGATGACATCTTGTAAGGTTCTTACTTCACCAAAAAGCGATTTTTTTGAAAAATAAAAAAAATGATTTGAGATACTATTAAAATTTCACATCATATTGAATGAAAAAAATTAATCCCACAATAAAAAACATACTTCTCTTTAAAACGAAACATAACTTTATAAAAAATAGTGTATAATATCAAAAAACTCTAGATAAATATTCCTTCATTCCTAAATACTCCATCATAAAACTAACATATATGATTACAATTATTAATATCAAATATAAACATACACTAATGAAACTGTTAACTGGTCAATGAAAAAAATCATATAGAAAAATCAATTATCACTATCTTATGGAATACATGATTCTCAAGAGAATACATGGAACCTTTTTCTATAATTTAAATTGAACTTGTTATTTAATATAAATTTATAGAATATCCTTGAGAGTGGTCTATGATTTTATAATAATTTATGTGGATTTAATAGGATACATTGAACACTAATAGGGGTTGAATTTGTAGTCATTTATATGAGATAATATTTTCCACATTTTTAAAATAATGTTCTCTCAAAACTTGCTAATTTCTAGATCTTTAATCGATCAAAATAATAATGATGATTAAAAATAGATATAGTATTATTGACATAAGGATACATATATACATTATATTTTAAGGATTACTGAGTATTATTATTAAGTTTCTAAATCATTGGTATAGATTGAGTATTTTTCTATCTCAAATGTTCTAGTTTAATTATTAACAAAAAAATGTATAGAACATAAAAATATTACCAAACATATATAACTATAAAAAAATAATAAAAGGTAATAATTTCAAAAAACAATTTCTACAATAATGAATTATATTATTCTTCCTTCTTCAAGATTCTTTACTCCCTAGATGATATGTGTTCTCTTCTTCTCCCAATCATGACCCAATTTTAGTGGTCATCTATCTTATTGTCCACTTTTGACTTCAAATAATTGATCACTCCAATGATTTCAATATGATAATCCATTTATAGAGATATTACATATCTATATATTTTTATTAATTATTTAAATCAATCATTAAATCATGGATTGATTGCCCTCCATATATAATGGAATTACTTTAAATCTTTAGTCCAAATATTATAAATACAATCAAAATATCTCCCTAAAATTTCACTATCTATTTCAAAAAAATTGACATTAAAATATAAATATATTCTAGATCTTTAATTAACCATGGTTTCATGTCTCTAAACATTTTATGGGTTTTTGGTCAAATTGATATCCAAAAAAACATGTCCCTTATTTTTTTATATTGAATTTTAAATGCTACATCCATGTTCTCCATTAGGGATTTTTCTAGAAACATGACATATTAGTCCTTGAAATACATCATAGATTTTTATCTGGTAATAAATAATGTTTTTCAAAACAATCACCAAATAAATTACATAGTTTTAGCGATCATAGTGACCAATGACATTAACATTTTCATCATAACTCCCTATGATCCAAAAACACATTCGATGCGAGTTTTTCCTTATACAATAACATTGTCTAAAAAATCATTATATATTTTTTATTTTCTTGTCATAATGATATGAAACTTTAGTAAATAACTATAATGAACTTTTACAACCAAAATGAACAAAAATTCATATGTTTTTTGAAAATTGTTTTATAGAGACGATAACTAAAATGTGTTTTTATTTCTTATATTGGATAAAGAGTTCCACTTTCTTTATATGGCTATAGTCCTATAAATACTCTATATTATATATTTTTATGGGAATCCATTAAATTTTTAATATGAGTCATCAATTTATTTTCTTCTATATGAGAAGTATATTTTGTGTTAGACTTAATACTTCTATTGTTGTCCTTAGACTAACACCATAATGTAACATGTGCACTACCATAGTGTAGTTTATTCTAAATGTGTATTATTTAAATTTTATCATGATTTAAAGTATCTAGATCTTCTTATTTCATCATTAGTATCCATTAGATATTTAAATGTCTATAATGATTCCTTTGTGTAAAATCAATATTCTATTACAATTCATGATTTAATCATTATATATTCTTCGATGACCAACCATGTGATACCATTATAGGATGTAAAAAACTTCTTTTCAATCAATAATATGGATTCTAAAGTATATCTAATGAATAAAATTACTTTATATATAGTATATATATATATGTATCATGAAATAATCATAATAGGTTAAATCCACATCCAACTATATTTAGAGGTTCATGTAATGAAAAAAACAATTTTGATAATACTTTTGAACGATCTTCATCACCCATTGAAGAATAATCATGTGTCCAATGGATACTCACAGTGATTTACAAGGACTTAATGATCTCGATAATCTATATGAAACATAAATAGAGTAGTTCTTATTCTCCATACGTTATCAAGGTATATAATAATCTCTATCATCTTCTTTGATCAACACACATAACCATGGAAACTGAATCCATTATCATCTCATGTATGTTGCTAGATATTCCTTAACATGAATCCATGACTCATCTACTCAACTCAGGACAGATTACTTTATAATAAAATTCCATATTCAATCATTAGGATGAATCTGTTTATTGTTATTTTCAATAAATAAACCATCTAACCCTTATGGTATGGTCATTACTAGTATTCCCATTGTATAATAAAAACAAGTTTGGGTTTATATTTACAAAAAATCAAACCTATTATCAAAAAAATTAAATATCATTCATGAAAATACTTTACTAGAAAAGAATAGGAACATAAAATTATTTTCACACCACACATGGTCATAAATAATATTTAAGATTATTAATATTTCATTCAATTAGATAAAATAGTTTCATGTGAATAAACCAGGTTTATTGAAAGTAATATTTGTGTTGTAATTGTTGTAAATACAGTTGTTTGATAAAAATTCATTATGAAGTTTGATACAAAATTAATGAGACAATAATTTAAGGTTGGGGTTATATAATTGAATTGTTATGGAGAATTATTAAGGTTGGCATGATTGTTATGATTTTATTCAAATAGATCCTTATAATGAAGCCAAAAAATTGTAACGACTATAGAGCTGGTGTGTATTTTATAAATCATTTGTCATTGGCCTGTTGAATTGATACGTTTTTTAAAACATTGATTTTAAGAAGAAAGAAAAATATTATTTTGAGAAGGTTGGTTTTTTAATTACTATGAAATGCGAGGTTTGTAATGAAGAGTATATTTAAAAATCTATTAACCAAGAAAACTAGACAAGGGCCAACAAAGAGAATATACAGGGAAACACAATGCTGAAGGTGAATGCTAGCACAGTGCAATTCCACTAAGAGGAGTAGAGAACCAGTAACAAATTATAAACCACTACCTGCACACCTGATATTTTAAGGGAGAGATACAATACATGAATTTTTGATATGGGGTTGTATTTTTTTCATGTTGTTGTATCCCATAACCATCTCCCATATTCTGGTCTGCTGATAGATCCATCAACAGATGTTTGTTCATTTCATCTAAGCTCTGAAGGAATGATAACTAAGTGATCAACTCACTGATTTTTCTTAGTTGTCCATTTCACCTTCTACACCGAACCACTGTATTTGATCAGATGAATTATCCTAGCCATTCTTTTGGAATAACAATATCATATTCATCCTTAGATTTCTTGAGACTTTTCTATAGCAGAATCTCCATACCACACTTCCCATGAATCGAATCAATACTTCCATGATCCCAGACCATGTGATCTACTTGGTTGATTTACACAAGTCATTTGATCAACCTATCTATATCATATTATTCAGAAATCCTCACCCATGTATGTTGTTCATTGTTTCTCCGGTAAATATCAATAGTCAAGTGGATCCGAGATTTTGAGAATCATCTGAGTATTTTTTGTGAACTGAATCTGACTAAAACATGATGTAACTTCATTTTCAACATAAATAGAATATAAAACTATCAAATTTTGGTGTGTCAAAAATGAGATGTTATTTGGTGATGATGATGATTTGAGAAATGAATCTTTATCACAACATGTTCTTAAGAAAAAATGAACGGGACTTTGTGATTCTAGAAGGTTATGAGTCGATGAATGCTTAGCTATAAATAATCAGGAGTATCTCATTTGAAGGGTGTGTTTTATCTCACATCCAAGAACTATTTATAGAGATAAATAGAGTGGATCACAAAATTTTTAAGTTCCATGTATTTGAGTGGATCATCCACATTCATGTTTTTCATGATGTTTTCAAAAATCATTGAATCTGTTTTGTTAAGGAGGTTTAGAACTGTGTTTTTTCTATTTTCGTAAATTCCCAAGCTCTTTTTGTTTGTAAAAATGAGAAGGGATGTCACGACTCGTCCCCCAAGGCCTGTGTTGTGACTACCCCAAGCCTGCCTTATATAGGCCAGGGATGACGACTAGCACTGAAGGTGTGTTCCCTAAAACTGGGAAGGCATTGCCTTTATATCTTTTAACACACACAACCAAGAACACAACAAGATATGAACTCAATTAAACTAAATAGTAAACAGAGTGAGTACAAAAAGTAAAAAGGGTACAGAATACAAGCCCAACTAGAAAGTACAAGGAAAACTAGAAAGTACAAGACAACTGTTGGTGAAAAGCAGCTCCTGGATCATCCACCACAGATTCTACATGAAGAGTAGGTACAGATCACGAACGACCATCTCTACGGTTCACCTAGTCTAACATCCACCTCCAAGATACCTCACATCTTAGTAACCTTGTCCTCAGTCAGCGCTATCTATATTTTTCACCAAACACAATGATGTGCGGGCATAGCCCATGTAGGGGTGAGTATAATGATACTCAGTAGGGACCCCAAGACCGTAATGGTCTCACAAAGGATAAACCACAAAGGAAGGAATCAAATGATAACCCTACTTAGGTATATTCCCATACATATACCAAAGTTATCAAGTAAACCCATCTCAATCATGAGGAAAACATGGAGTCCAACTCCAAAGCCCCAAGATCAACTGTTCCACAAAGGAAGAAATACCACGAAGGCAAGTACCACACAGGTACGACACACAAAAGAATACCACCAAGGTATTACTACGAAGGAAATTACCACAAATGTACATACATAGCTCACACCAGGGATAACTTAAGTATAGTAGTAGAGATGATTAGATGTAACTATTGAATCATCTTACTCTGTTAAGAGGCGGACCGACACAGGATCGCTTGGTGCTGACCCACACGAGATCGCTCGGTGATAACCCACACAAGATTCCTAGGTGCTGACCCACACAGGATTGCTCGGTGCTGACCCATATAGGATCGCTCGGTGCTGACCCACACATGATCTCTAGGTGCTGACCCATAATGGATCACTCGGTGCTAACCCACACAGGATCACTCTTCATTCTTCACGTCAAATCCAGCTATGTGTTTTCTGCATTAGGATTTCTCATCTCCGGGATGGCCCTCTTCTCAAGACATTGGTCGATACTAAAACTTCAACAAAGTCCCATAAAAAAGTATCTCAAAGTACCACCACGTCACAGGGGTCTCAATGTAACATACGTCGCGTCAATCAGATGCCGGGTCTGTAAGGTATTAGCCTTTTATTCCCAAGGGCCCGGTTGGATTTGTGCTCGATCCAACCTGACCATACACCAACTTTACCCAAATATTTAGTGGAGAATACGCAAGGGACTGTCTTGCTCCAAGGTTTCCATCGCTGCTGACGGTTCGTCAAACGGACGTCTGGTGCCAAAGTTATGGCCAAAAGATCGTAAATGGGACATAGTGGGTCCGAATTCGGTCAGATCCAGCTTGACCTGGCCTGGGCCAACACGGTTTGGGTCAACCCAGCCTGACCTGTAGGGTTCGGCCTGAACCACTGGGCGGTCTAGCCCAGCCCACGCTGGGCGGACCAACCCGGTGGCACAGGACGACGCAGAGGCCGCGGGGCCGCGGGCGGCAGGGCCGCTGGCAGTACGGTGGCGCCACAGAGTGGTGGAGTGCTGCAGGGCGGTGGGGGCCGCGAGTGGCAAAGTGCCATGGGGTGGTGCGAAGTCGTGCCTTCACTGGCAGCCGACTTTACCGACCACCCTTCGTTCGTCACCTTCGTCGCAGTTCTTGAGTTCCACCGGTGTGAACCATCGATACCGGTCGCTGACACCATCGCGATGATCACAAAAAATATCCAAAAGATTTGTGGAGGGGTCAGTCCATGTTTTTTTGGCCCATACCCTCCACATTAGTGCAGTAGCATATGAATCAATGAATATGAATCAATGTGAGAGGGAATTTAACATTGATCAAATTAAAACACACCCCTATCTCATTCGATTGTTGATTTCGATGAGAGAAGTCAAAGTTGTCGATGTTCGTCGCACCTGCCACACACCTCCGATCCTGAGCTAGTTCTTTGTATAAAATCTCTTCTATGGAGTTTGTTCTTCTTTATTGAGGATGCCCACCATTGGAGGATGTGTTGAGGAAGAAGTCTAAGTTGTGTGTTAGCGTTCTTCGTTGAAGGATGTGTTCTTCCAAGTTCTCCTCTTTCCAACCCTTTCATCTCAATTACACCAAAATGAAATGTAGCCCACATAATAGAGAAAGTTATCTATTATGTTTGTTGGATTAATTTCAAATTATTTTAATTAATTAATTGATGAGTTGGTATAATTAATTAAGGGGGTGGCACAAATAAAGTGGCAGAGTTCAAGAGGTTTTTCTCCCATAAATAGGGGAGTTCATAGGGGTTTTAGCCTCGGGTGGTCCCCACAACCATTACCCACATGGGAGGATAATTATGGTGGTTCCCACTTCTATAACCTCTCATGGAAGGTTTCAACAAAAAGAAAAGAAAAGAAAATATTGTTTCATTTTATTTCTGTTTCCATGAAAAACCCAAAACTCTATATTTCACCCTTGACCTATTGTGGTCCAGGTGAAGGTCTCCTTAAGAGAATACAGGAGCTATGAGTTCAATAGTGCCCTCATATTTCGATATTGATCATCAATTCAAAATTTAGAAAAACCCGCTCGCACATTTACTGAACGTACCTGAAATAATTTTCAGAAATTTATTTTGGGAACTCCAAGCCTCGGAATCATGCACCGTAAATTTTCGAGGACTCAAAAAATTACAATATATTAAGAAACATTTAAATGGAAATTCTAGGTCTTTACATTCTCCCCAGCTTTGGGCTTTACGTCACTGTAATCCACAACTCATGACTAGGAAAACAAGTGGGGGTACTGAACACGAATCTGAGCCTCCCGCTTCCATGTACTCTCCTGGAGGTTCCTATGCTACCAGCGAATGCACACCAGAGGTATCTACTGCCCATGAAGGACCCGCTCTTGTCGATCCTCAATCTCAACTTGAACCTCTGTAAAAGTCTCCCTATCATCGAAGTCCAGCTCACCATGGTCGATGATGTTAGAAGGGTCGTGTACGTATCTCCTCAACTGGGATACGTGGAAGACGTCGTGCACCCGGTGCAACTGAGGTGGAAGAGCTAAGGGGTAATCCACCTTGCCAACTCTGCTGAGGACCTGGAAGGGTCTAATGAACCTCAGAGATAACTTTCCACCTCGGCCAAATCTCCTCAAACCTCGTCGAGGTGAGACCCATAAAAAGATGTGGTCTCCATCCTTGAACTCTAGAGGTCTTCGTCTCCTGTCGGCATATGACTTTTTCCTGCTCTATGCTATATCCATCCCCTCCTAGATGATATAAACTTTCTTTGTGGTAGCCCGAACCATCTCTAGTCTCACGAGTGATGACTCCCCTGGGTAATTCTAGCACAAAGGTGATCTGCATGGTTGCCCGTACAACGCCTCAAAAGGTGCCATCCCAAAGTGGAGTGATAGCTGTTGTTGTATGCAAACTACACCAATAGTAAGTGATCCTACCAGGTGTGACTGAAGTCGAGGATGCAAGCACGTAGCATGTCCTTGAGTGTCTGAATGGTACACTCAGTCTGACCATCCATCTGAGGATGGAAGGTGGTGCTCAAACAAAGCTGCATCCCGAAATCATCCAGCAACCTCATCCATAGTCGGGAAGTAAAATTTTCATCACGATCAAAGATAATCATCAAGGTTACTCTATGTAACCGCACAATATCCTGCACAGAGAGGCTTCCCAATCTCTCTATTGACCCCTTCTCTCTGATTGGTAGGAAGTGGGCCGATTTGGTGAGTCGATCGATGATCACCCAAATCGAGTCATGTCCCCTAGATGTACATGTAAGTCCTATAATGAAGTCCATGGATATCTCATTCCACTTCAACTCTGGGACCTCTAAAGGATGAACCAAGCCTGCTGGTACTTGATGCTCTACCTTCACTTGCTTACAAGTGAGGCACTGAGAGACAAACTCTGCTACTGCTTTCTTCATTCCCAGCCACCAGTGCTGTCATCAAAGATCCTTGTACATCTTTTCCACTCCTAGATGTACCGCTAGAGGGGATATGTGTAAATCACTCAACAGTTCTTTATAAAGTGACACTAGTACCATGGTACGTCCTATGAAGAGGATGACGTGCTCCCCACCTTCAGAAAATCAATCAGGTGCCTATCCTATGGATATCTGAGCACGTCGAGACTTGCAGTCAATGTCCCCATGCCACACCTCCCTGAATCATTGAGGAAGTGAGGGAGTGACTGTAAGAGACTGAAGGAAATATGATCCATCTCTATCCACAAAGGATATCTATAGAGCAGCCAACTGCTCCGTCACCTCACCTAGCATCTGTATACCAGATCTCCTGCTGAGTGCATCTACTAAAATGTTCCCCTTTCCAAGAGTATAGACTATATCAAAGTCATAGTCCTTGAGGAACTCAAGCCAACATTGTTTCCTCGGGTTCAGGTCCTTCTAAGAGATGATATACCCGACACTATTGTGATTAGAGTACACTGTAAAAAACTCAACCATCAAGTAATGTAGCCACATCTTCAAGGTGAAGACAACTACTGCTAACTCCAGGTCATGGGTAGCATAGTTCTGCACATGCTGTCTTAGCTTTCAAGAACCATATGCGATCACTGATCGCTCTTGCATCAGGACACATCCAATCTCGATCCCTAATGCGTTGTAGTAGACTATGTACCCAACACCCTCATCTAGAAGCCTCAAGATAGGGGCACTAGTCTGCCTCTGCCTCAGCTCTTGAAAACTCTACTGGCATATCTATGTCCACATAATGGGTTGCCCCTTCTTCGACAATGTTGAGAGTGGTGTTGCAACTCTGGAGAAATCTGGCACAAATCTCTGGTAGTATCCAACCAAACCTAGGAAACTTTGTACCTCTGTCACACTCCTGGGTGGATCCCAAGCAAGTATCCCCTCAATATTCGCTAGATCCACGGAGACTATAGCCTCTGATATGAAATATACAATAAAGTGAACCTCTCCGATCCAGAACTGGCACTTCGAGAGCTTACCATAAAGCTGGTGCTCTCGGAGTGTGTCCAGTACGACCCGAAAATGATAAGCATGATCCTCATCAGTAGTCAAGTAGATAAAAATGTTTTCGATGAAGACTACTACAAAGAAATAAAGGTATGACTGAAAGATTCTATTCATGAGTCCCATAAACACTTCTGGAGCATTGTTTACACCGAATGACATATCCAAGAACTCATAGAGGCCGTACTGACATATGAAAGCCATATTCTTCACATCCTCGTCTCGTACTCTGATCTGGTGATAGACTGATCTTAGAACTATCTCAGAGAACCACCGTGCTCCTTTTAGCTGATCAAAGAGTCTGTCAATCCTCAGTAGTGGTTACTTATTCTTCACGGTCACCTGGTTCAGGCACAGATAGTCAAAACATAGCCTCAAGCTCCCATTTTCCTTCTTGGTGAACAATACCGGGGCTTCCCAAGGAGAAACATTTGTCCAAATGAATCCCTTCCCCTGCAAGTCCTCTTGGTGTACCCACAGCTCACAAAGCTCCGTGGGAGCCATATAATACACTGGTGTAGACATCAATGCCGTACTGTGGTATAATTCTATGTAAAAGTCCACATCTCTGTGAAGATGATGACCCATAACATCATTAGGGAAGACATCCACATACTGGTCCACCACTACAGGATAACTCGAACACTCCACATCAACTACTCCAAGGGTAACTCTAGAAAACTGATGAGTGATCAGCTTCACTCTCCTCCAGGTAAGTCCATCATGTGCCTAAAAGGCTCCCTTCTCTCCAGTGAAGGTAAAATTGGTCCCATCCGTGCAGAAACACCACACATTGTGCCTAATACAGTCAATCTGAGCATGGATTGTAGATAACCAGTCCATACCAAAGATGACGTCGTAAGGCCTTGACGCTGCTACTAGGAGATCTCAACCGAAGCACTTGCCTCCTAGAGTAATCTTGCACTGTCGGCACCAGTGTGTAATGTCAAATATGCTATCGTAGGAGTCTCTAGTTGTAAGGATAGAGCCAACGACTCTGTCAGAATCTTCAAGTTATGAACAAGGGAAATGAAAATAAAATAATTACTAGAACCTGTGTCTATAAGTACTACAACTAAGTTGGAGTCAACAAAGATCATACCTTGTATTATATCTGGACCACTGTGATCGTAGGCCCTAATATTACTAGAGTTGGGCTCTACCCTATCCACCTGCTCCCTGCGGTCGGGGTGGACCACCTGGTGGTGGTGGCGGTAACATCTCGAATTGTTGCTCACCGTCACTTACACAACCTACTTCTCTGCCATGTCTACCAGCTCCCTATAGACCTCCTCAGTCTAATCTTTGTCTCTACTTGGGTAGTACTTTGACTATCTGCTGATCATCTGTATGACGGGTCCGACAGACATGATCCATGTGACCCTACCCACTGATGCTTGCTCCTGACAGGACTGGCTCTGCCTTGGTTTCCCCGCACAGCTGACCCCGAATCCTATGTTCGTCCATCTGTAGGTTTGTTCCTCTTGGACCTCTCCAAAATCTATCTGCTGTCAGCTACAGAAGACTCCGCTACATGATGATTGGTGGTGGGTTTCACTACTGGTGACTTCTCAGAAAGGAAACTCTCCACTAAAAGGGATCTCTCTAACAGTCTCGCTTGCGTCGGGATGCTGAGTGGGATCATCGAAGCCCTAATCTCCCACCTGACTCCGTTCTCGAGGGTCTGGGCCCTGAAGAATGGGTCTCGCACCATATCTGTGGAGTAGCATGAGAGGTCAATGAACCTCACTAAGTAATGAGCCAAGGTCATGCAACCCTATTGCAGATGAAGTATCTCCTGAATGCGCATTGTGTGGAGAGTCGCTGGGACAAACTCTTCTCAAAATAGGCTCTCAATTTATGTCTAGATAAGTGTCACCTCTTCATGAGCCTGGAGCATCAAGCTCCACCATCTTCCTGATGTTTACTGAAGAAGACTGGCGGCATGGATCACCATGAGATCGGCTGGTGTCCCTACTGGTCGAAAGACTCTCACCACAGCCTCCAGCCAATCCTCAGCCGCTTGTGGGTCCATCTCTCCCCTAAACCTGGGTGGCCTCTAGCGCTGGAACTCGTGCAACGTGCTCAAGTGAGTGCAATATCTGCTTCTGGGGATGGTGGAATCGGTGGCCCAACGAATAATGGTACCACTGGCGCCTCTGCTGGTGCCTCTATTGGAAGAGGGCCCAACAACGAGGCCTCGTCACTTGGTGGGATGTCACTACATACTATAACTGAAACCCTAGCTGGCTATCTATGTGGAGGCATCCTGAAAAGAAAAATGTGCACCACAGTCAAAAAGTTATACTTGGTAAACTGACTCAAAGAAATCACAACGAAAAATCTTCAAAACACACATGAAATCAGTGTTTTCATGTACTGAGTCAGAAATCAGAATTTAGGGTCCTTGTGTATGGATACATCGGCCTCTGCACCAACACTGGATTCCATAAACCGATAACCACACTCACTACACTTAACACTATTGCCATTAAAATGAACAGAGTCCTATGTTCCATAGTAGAACAGACTCCTCTGATACTAATTTGTCACAACCCATCCCCCGGGGCCTGTGCCGTGACTACCCCATGCTTGCCTTCTATAGGCCAGGGGCTGACGACTAGCACAAAAGGCATGGTCCCTAAAACTAGGATGGAATTGCCTTTATATCCTGTAACACACACAACCAAGCACACAACAAGATACAAACTCAAGTAAAAAGAATAGTAAATAGAGTTAGTACAACAAGTAAAAAGGGTCCAGAATACAAGCCCAACTGGAAAGTACAAACAAAAATGGAAAGTGAAATACAGCTGATAGGTGAAAATCCGCTCCTAGATCATCCACCACGGATCCTACCTGAAGGGTAGGTACAACTCACGAACAACCATCTCTGCGGTTTGCCTCATCTAACATCCACCTCTAAGCTACCTCCAGTCTTGGTAACCTCATCCTTAGTTAGCGTTGTCCGACGTCTGCACCAAACACAACATAGTGCATGCATAGCTCGTGTAGGGTTGAGTATAAAGATACTCAGTAGGGACCCCAAGACCCTCAAGGTCTCACAAAATCAAAAAAGGATAAACCAAAAAGTAAGAAAACAACTGATAACCCTACATAGGTATATACCCATACAAATACCTAAGATATCAAGTAAACTCATCTCAATCGTGAGGAAAACACGGAGTCAGACTCCAAATCCCCAATATAAACTGTTACACAAAGGAAGAAATACCATGAAGGAAAGTACCACACAATTATTCCATACGGAAGAATACCCCCAAGGTATTACCATGAAGGAAACTACCACACAAGTACAGACTCAGCTCACACCAAGTATAACATAAGTGCAGTAGTAGAGATGATTAGATACAACTACTCAATCATATTACTCTGTTAAGAGGCAGACCCACACAAGAACGCTCGGTGCTGACTCACACAGGATTTCTCAGTGCTGACCCACATAGGATCGCTAAGTGCTGACCCACACATGATCGCTTAGTGCTGACCCACACATGATCTCTCTTCATTCTTCACATCATAGCCAGCTACTGGTTTTCCGCACTAGGCTTTCTCTTCTCCGGGAGGGTCCTCTCCTCATGCCACTGGTCGATGCTCCAACTTACATGAATTACCATGAAGAAGTATCTCAAAGGACTTCCACATCATAGGGGTCTCAACGAAATAGACGGCGCGTCAATCTGACGACCAGTTCGTATGTTATTAGCATTTTTCCCCAAGGGACCAGTTGGATTCATGCTCTATCCAACCCAATCCTATCTAAATAATACCCAAATTACCATTGAGGTATAATCAAGGGGTCATATCTCTCCATGGTTTCCAGCACCACTGAAGGTTCGTCAAATGGACGTATGGTTCCAATGTTATGGCCAAAAGAGCGTAAATGGGTCGTAGTGGCTCTAGGTCCGGTCCGAGCCGATCAGACCAACCTGGCCCGACCTAGCTTGGCCTGACCAGTTTTGGGTCGACCCGGCCCAACCCGTTGGGTGGTATGGCCCATCCTTTTGGGTCCGCCCCAACCTGGTGGCGCGGGAAGGAGCAGAGGTCGCGGTGCAGCGGAGCGCCACGAGGCGCAGAGGCTGTGGGGAGATGGAGCACTACAGGGCGGCACAGATCCGTGCCTTCACCAGTGGCTGGCTTGATAGGCCGCCCTTCGTTCTTCACCTTCGTCATAGTTCTCCAGTTCCACCGGTGCCAACCGCTGACACTGGTCGCCGACACCATCGCGAAGATCACCCAAAATATCCACAAGATTTACAGAGGGGTCAGGCCATGTTTGTTGGGATCGTATCCTCCGTGTTAGGGCGGTAGTGTATGACTCAAGGAAGATGATTCAATGTGAGAGGAAATTTAACATTGATCAAATTAAAACACACCCCTGCCTCATTTTATTATTGATGTCGATGAGAGATTTTGAAGTTTTCGACGTTCATCGCGCCCACCACATGCCTCGATCATGAGCTCATTCGTTGGATAAATGATCTTAGATGGAGGTGGTTATTCATTGTTGAAGATGTCCACCATTGGAGGATGTCTCTAGGAAGAAGTTGAAGTCGTGCATAGCTGTTCTTCATTGGAGGATGTATTCTTCCAAGTTCTCCTCTTACCAACCCTTTCCTCTCAATTCCACCAAAATGAAAAGTATCCCACATAATAGAACAAGTTATCTATTATGATTGTTGGAATAATTTTAAATTATCTTAATTAATTAGTTGATGATTTGGTATAATTAATTAAGGAGGTGGCACAAATAAGGCATTGGATTTCAAGAGGGTTTTCCCCATAAATAGGGGGTTCAAGGGGGGTTTAGCCTCGGGTGGTCCCCACCACCATAACTTACATTGGAGGTTTATTTTGTTGGTCCCCACTTCCATAACCTCTCATGGGAGGTTTCATCAAAAAGAAAATAAAAGAAAAGATTGTTTTATTTTAATTCCGTTTCCACAAAAAACCCAAAACTCTATCTTTCACCCTCGAACTACTTCGGTCGAGGTGAAGGTCTACTTAAGAGAATACCGACACTGTGAGTTAAACAGTGCCCTCATATTTCAATTCCGAGCACTGGTTTAAAAGTTAGAAAAACCTCCCCGCACATTTACTGAACGTACCTGAAATAAATTTCAAAAATAAATTTCAAAAATAAATTCCGGGCACTCTTGGCGTCGGAATCACACGCCGTCAATTTTCTCAGAATCAAAAAATTACCATTTATTAAAAAAATTACATGGAAATTTTGGGTCTTTACCAGAGAACCTATGAGTGTTCGACATGTGCTTAGCACACTCAGATAACTTCGTGAAGAAACTTTTTTCCATGAAGCATTTGGGATAGTGCTACGTTGCATCTCCCTAACCTTTATGATGAACACAAAGAACTCAAATATTCTTGATCAATAACAGATTGTTGTTTGTGAATAAACATTTCATACCCATTCAATATTCAGGAAATATGTAATAAATAGAAAGGCAGTGTTTTCTTTATTTTTAAATATAAAAATATGATGTATTTTATTATGACAAGAATAAAGAACAAACACACTCTCATATTTACATGAGGATTTTTCAGGGAAAATATAATATTGCATGAAGAATTGTGAGTATGTACTTATGAATATGATGTGTTTGAGTCTTGTGAAGAATAATTCATGTGTGATACACTTGTACAATTAGCTTGAAGTTTTATATTTTCTATGCAGTATTATAGTCGAATCATTCATGTTATTTTAAGATACAACTAAGTGGTATCAAACATTTTCAAAATAGAAAAAAAGTTGGTACTATTACTATTTTTATGGATAAATAATATATTGATGAAATTCTATGATCTGAAAGCATGGAACATAAGTTTCATTCATGCTTTTTAGATTATATATAATGCACATCTTGATATGCATGCATGGTAAAATTATTGTGTGAATGAAGGTTTGGCAGTATGTGGGTGTGATGATCTTATGATACTTATGTGAAAAAATTACACTCATACTTATTTGATTTTGTGAAAGGAATATTATAGGTTTCTACAAAAAATATTGCATGATATAATTCGTTTGTATGACGGTGTAAGCATTGTGTTATCTGATGAAGAAGAGAAAAGTGTACATATTATTTTGAATTTTTTATTACATAAAGAGACAAAAAAATTTTATGGTGAATTACATGCATTAAATATTTTCCTGTGATGATGTGAAATGCATGCATGAAGAATACACAATATTGATGTATGTAATATTTGAGTTGAGTCGTAGAAATATTTATCAGTGATGCAAGGAAGAAGAAAACTTATAGTTTTTTGTATATCTTTAGTTGTTCACTCTTATATTGTAGTGAGTTTAATTGGAAATATTATCTTCTATGATTCTAGAGAGTATACTAAATAGATTAGCATGGAGTTTTGTTGATCATATTTAGTAGAAGTTTCATTGTTTCAATTGATGTGAGAAAGTGCATAATCAGTTTATTCTTAGTGCCTCAAAGAGGAAGATCAGTTTTGTTTTGTAGAAGCAGCTTGAAGTTCTTTTGATCTTTCTCATTTTTATGTGTTGTATTTGTGGGAAATTGTTAGGATTCCAGTATAAATAACACTGGTAGGATTCCATTATAATTTGGGAGAATATACACGCCTACACCCCATGGTTTCATGGTGATATCTGACCAACCCACTTTAAATTGGTGATTCATTCATAGTGGTGAATCTAGGTATCAGATCATCCTTAACACAACAAGGATATAATCAACCCACATTAGGGGTAAACCCTGTAAAAATAATGTGTACTGAGTTTCATTTACTTCTTGTGTTGCATTTGGTATATATATTTTTGTTAATAAAGAAGACCTATTCACTATAACAAGTGATTAGGTTAAAATTAAAAATATTCAAGTGAAACAAAATTTAAATTAGTAAAAAATTGTGTACACTGACTCACCCCTATCTCAGTGTACTTGCATGATCCACTGGGCACTAAAATTGGTATCAGAGGATAGGTTACACCTTTTCTTATAACTATATTATAGTCCTAATTGTTTGTATCAGACTAATATTCAGTGAATATTTTAATTTGAATTAGTAAAAGATTTTTCTTAGATGTAAAGTTGAGTTATTATTTCAATTAGTGTCAACAAAGAGGTTTCTTCCAAAACCTTGAATAAAATATATAAGAACGAGGAAAGATAGATGAGAAATAATTTGAAGAATAAATAGGGTTTATCAAAATCTGAATATATTCAGAATGGTAGTCTATAAATAGTATATGTTAAATCAATTGATAAAGATCCTTTTCATCAGTACGGTTCGAATATTAATGAATGATAATTTATTGAATAAATTAGTGATTTTTATTTATAAATAAAAAATTATCTTAATCATGTTCATATTGATGTTTTATCTAATATATTTTCATTCATTAAGGGATTTCATGATGAAAAGTCACATCTTGAAAAGGAATCTGAGGTTATGTAGTAGGATTTGGGAAATAAGTTTCAAATATGTAAACTTCTTTCACAAATTATTGATGACAAAGAAGAAACTATATCACTTTGCAATGAATATTTTCTCTATGTTGACGAAAAATTGTAATGAAATATTTGTGAGAAATAATTTATTGAGAAGGTCCTTACTGAGATTATTCACACACTACTCATAAAGATATAATGAATATTAAGGACCCTCAGTTTGAAATAAAAAAATGAATGAGATATTCATATAATTTGAAAAATTGAAAGAACAAACTATATTTCTATGTAAGGAATGACGTACTTTGATTGAATATGGATTACAGAAGACTATTTGTGAGAAAAATACAATTGATATTGTTTATACCGAAGTGATCCGTACATTGGAGAAACTACCCAAAACCTCAAAAATGTTAAATAATCCCATCTAGAGGTTAAGACAAAGATAATTAAAGATATTAATAATTATATACTAGAATTAAGTCAAATTCATAATGATGAAGTTCATAAAATGAATAATTGATGGGAAGAAAAACTGAAATCTATTGAATGTGATAAAATTTTCAATAACAAGAAGTGTCTTGAAATGAAATTGAATTTGAAAAATATGAAAGAAAAACAATTAAATGCTTTATATAAATAATGTGAAGATATGGTGAAATCCTGTGAAGACTAGAAGAACTATCTATATCTAAAATATGTTGAATTTCAGGTCAAGTTCAAAAATATTTAGAACAATCAAGATGAATCTTTAATAAATACTAAGATCAGAGAAGCTACCAACAAGAATAATGAAAATAGTCTTACTACTGACTATATTCATTAATGTGGCAATAAGATCTTGAGATTATCTAAATATAAATCTCTTACAAGATCATTGAAACAAGTAACCCTTGATTTATATTTTTTTTGTGCGTACTAATATTGTTTCATATATAAGTATTGGTTCCAAAAGGAATTATGGTCAAAATGCGTGAAGAAGACTGAATAAAAATACACTATATCACCAAATTATGATATGAATAAGAATGTGAATTCTTGTTCCCCACAAAGATCTCAGTTGAATAATCATATTTTCCCAAATCAACAAGAAGTAAAAACTGGATATGTTATAGGACCGAAGAATAAAACAATATTTGTTGGCTATTGTTTGTGATGTTAGAAATTTTGGAATCGAGCTATTGACTGTTGGAATAATTTATATATTCATGGTAATTACATGAGTCCATCACTAAGGAGTAGATCTGATGTAAAAATAAATTCTGTAAACTTAAATAATAATTTACAGTTAAAAAATAATATGTCTATCAAGAATAAATGTGATTATCTTGAAGAATTTTTTGATTGTATCAATAGAAGCTGTCAAAATTATAATGAGTTCTAGTATGTTCCATCTATTAACTATGCATATAATGATATCAATACAAGATGATAACAAATACAAAGGCAAAGTACAAAAGTAGAAAAGTATTCCTTCAGATGTGAGCAAGAGAAGAGAGTTAAGAAAAATGTGATGAACGATACACCCATGGAGAATGAAGATATTAATTTCACATCAATGAAAATATGATTTTAATATGGAAGAAAAGGCCATATAATGGATCTTTGAAGACATTTCATGAACATCAATGTAAGTGGAAGCAAGCTGTAGTAAAAAAAGAAATTAATCATAAAATCATATAACATGATTGATTTGGTGCATAATATTCAAGATGGAAAATTCAAATTCCCTGAGAGTTTGTCTAAAAGGGATAATTCTACGATTCATGGATATTTTTTTGGAACAAAGGAGAAGAACTAATGGTTTCTTATGTAAAAAATTACAATATGATGAAGTATTCTACACATAAGAAGAAGTATGAGCATATACCCAAAGAATATTTATTCATATGGCCAGAGCAGAAATAATTGGGTAAAAATTTAGGGCATGAATAGAAGAATGAAGGTGCACTACTTGCTACTGTGAAAAATAATAAAGATGAAGAAATCAAGAAGTACATGCTGCCCTTAAATGATAAACTTTAGAAATTTAAAAATGGAGGAATCATGATGTGTTTTCATGATTCTGGAGAAGAATTGAAATGAGTTTCTAGGTTGAGAAATAATTCTCATCCCTATTGATCTAATTAAAAAACCATTAAAAAACCACCTTTTTCCCATGTATATTTTCTTTTTTTTTTCTTTTATACAGGGAATTGAATGTGAGGCATATATTTAGGTGGAGTTCTGAATATATGAGTGTGGTAAAAATATTTTACTACACCCAGGAGGTTATCCATCTTGGGGTTCTTTATTTTAATTGATATTAATTTTTTTCTTTAATATCATTCTTGAATAAAGTCAATCATGATTAAAAAAATTAATAAAGCTCATCCCTATAGGGGAGAAAAGATGAACACCTACCACAGTGGAATATCTCAACTAGTGTTATTGAATATTTTATGTTTTGGTAAGGTATTTATTTGATGATTTCAAATTCTGGAAATTGAATCTTGTCATTAAATAGGTATGTTCTTCTATCTCTATATGAATAAAAGTCATAATTAGAATATGAGAGATAGATAATTTGACGACAAAAGTAAAATGGATTGATAAAGGTGAAGTTATTTCTTATAGTTGACTTTTAAATTTTTTTTTGAGATAAATATAAGAGATTAGATGAATATATTTTAAACGTCCCCAAAAATAATATTTTAGTGTTGGAATCATAATATAAAAAATTATTGACAAATTCGGTGTCTAAATTGATCATTCTTGTTTTTACATTGATTTATCCCATATAGACTTAGAGATGATTAATTAATGACTCGTTTTTTAAGAAAGATGGTTCAATGATTTTCTTAAAAACACCAAGTTGAAAACAAATCCAAAAGGGGATATTGAAGGACCCAAGATTATTAAAAATAATATATGTGTAGTAATTGTTGTTTATATAGTTTTTTGATAATAGGTTAGTGTGAAATTTGATAAAAAATCAACGAGACATTAACTAAAGGTTGCGGTTCTGTCATTGAATCAGTATAGAAAATTATTAAGATTAAAAAGATCATTTGGATTTGATTTGAATAGATTCTTCTAATGAAGAAATATAATTTTGATGATTTTAGAGTTTGTTTGTATATCATAAAACATGTGTCATTGGTGAGTTTAACTAATATGTTGTTTACAACATTTATTTGAAGAAGAAGTAAAAATATTATTTTGAGAAGGTCTATTTTTAGAATTACTATGGAATGTGTTTTTTAATGAAGAGTATATGAAAACAATTTATTACCAAGAAAACCACCCAAGGAAATGTAATGGAAATATACAGGCTAGTACAATGTTGGAGGCAAACACCGACACAAGTCATTACCACCAAGAGGAGTATCAAAGCATTAACCAATTTTGAGCCACTACCCGCACACATTTTATTATAAGGGAGCACTATATTACTTGTGGGTTTGATATGGGATTTTTTTTCCAGGTTACTATAGATCAGAACCATCTCTCACTATCCAATAATCTAATATATTCATCTTGACCATTCGTTTAATTCATTTGATCTCTAAGTAAATTATAACGGAGTGATCGGCTCATTGATTTTTCTTACACGTCAGTTTCACCTTCTCCACTGAATACCTGGATTTTCTCGGATGAATTATCCTAGATGTTCATTCAGACTAGAAATATCATCTTCATCCTTAGGTTTCCTAAGACTTATGTACATCGAAAGCTCCATACCATGCCACCCATGAATTGAATAGACTATTCCGAGATCCACAAACACATGATTAACTCAGTCGATTTCTGCTCACCATTCAGTCAACCTCTCCAAATCCTCTTCCTTAGCAAGCCACGCCCGAGTATTTTGTTCATTTTTTCTCCAGTAAATATCAATAGTCAAGTGGATTTGAGATTCTGATCATCATATGAGTATTTTTGTGAACCAAATATAACCAAAATATAATGGAACATCATTTGAATCGTAAATTTATTATTAACCAACTGAATTTTAGTGTGTTGAAAATGAGATTTTATTTGGTGATGGTGATGAATTTAGGAATTATGATTTATCAAAGAAATATGTTAAGAAAAAATTATTGGGACGTTGTGATTCTAGAAGGTTTTGAGTCGATGGAATCTAGACAATAAATTCTCATGAATATATCATTTGTAGTGTGTGTTTCATCTCACATCCAAGAACTATTTAGAGAGATAAATAGAGTATATTTTTTTCTTTTTATGTTCCATGTATTTGTTTTAATCATCCACATGCATGTTTTTAATGATGTTTTAATAAATATATGAATCTATTTTGTGAAGGAGGTTGTGAACCACAATGTTTCTATTTTCACAAAGTCCCCCTCTATTTTTGTTCACTTGAAGGAGAAGAGAACCATTGAGTGTCTAACATGTTCTTAACACACTCAGATACATTCACAAAGAAACTTGTTTCTGTGAATCATTTGAGATAGTACTACGCTATGTATCCCTAAATTTCATGAGTAACACAATAAACACACGTATTCTTATATCCAAGTGAATGTTTTGAATAGTAATTTTTTTTGTGAGAATAAACATCATATAACAATTGATTTTTCATGCAAGAAGGAAGAAATATTGTGATAATTTTTTTCTTTTTTATGCGATGTAAACATATGATGTATTCTGTTATGTGAACAAGAAAGAACACACACACTCTCATTTTTAAATAAGGATTTTTTGGTGACAATATTTTCTTGCATGAAGAATGGTGTGTATTTAATTGAGATAAAATGATGTGTCTGAGTCTTGTGAAGGAGAAGATCAATGTGATACTCTTGTGAAATTAGCTTGAAATTTTATGTTTTCTATGTAGTATTATAGTGGGATCATTCATGTTATTTAAAGGTACAACTAAGTGGAATCACAGATTTTCTAAAAGGAAAAATAGTTGGTACTGTTACTATTTTTGTATGGATAAAGCTGATTCTGATGACATTCTATGATTTGTATTCATGAAACATAATATGAATTCATGCTCTATAGATTGTACATGATGCACATATTGATTTATATACATGGTAAAAGTATAGTGTGAAGGAATGTGTGACAGTATGTGTGTGTGCTGATCTTGTGATAATTTCATTAAAAAATTACAGTCATTCTTATTTGAGCTTGTGAAAGGTGTGAAAGGAAGACTATATTATTACATGAATAAGATCACATAATATAATTGGTTTTCATGAAGGTGTAAGAATTGTTTTCAGGGATAAATAAGTTATAAGAATACACAATTTTGTAAATTTGTTATTTCAAAAAGAGACAAAAATATTATGGTTAATTACATGAATTAAATAGTTACATGTGATGATGAGAACTACACTAATGAAGAACATGATATATTAATATTTGTAATATTTTATTTGAGTCGATGAAATCTTCTTCAATGAAGAAAATAAGAAGACAACTAATCGTTTATTGATATATCTTCATATTGTTGTTATGATATTACAGTAAGTTTAAATGGAAATATTATCTTCTATAATTGATAAGAGTATATTGAACCGACTATCATGGAGTTTTGTTGATCAAATTCAGTGGTGGTTAAATTGTTTATGTTTTAGTGATCAAGTGTAGGTTCAGCTTATTCTCAGTGGCTCAAAGAGGAATATTGGTCTTGTGTTATAGTATAAACTTGATGTTCTTGTAATCTTTCTCATTGTGTTAAGTGTTGTATTTTTAAAACACTAGTAGAATTAAAGTATAAATAACACTATTGGGATTCCACTATAATTTGGGAAAAGGTTCATACCTATCTACCATGGTTTTGAGGGTAATATCTAGCCAACCCAGTTGTAATTGGTGATTAATTCAAATTGGAGAATTTGTGTCCCAAATCATCCTAAACACAACATGTATATAGTCACCCATATCAGGGGAACACATTGTAAAAATATTGTCTGCTAAGTGTCATTTACATTTTGTGTTCCATGTTGTATATTTGTGTTGGTTAACAGGGAATATACATTCACTCTAACATGTACAAAGCATAAAGTTAAAATAGGGTAGGACAAAAGAAATGTAAATTAGTAAAAACTTATCTACACTGATCACTCCCCTCTCAGTGTACCTGCATGATCCGCTAGGTACTATATTATATACCATTTCCTTGTGATGAAAAATAATATGTATTGAATATAATAATTAGATTTTATTATGGATGTATAAAAAAATAATTCATTGTATAAAACATTTTACATTCATGGAAATGAAATATGTTAATTTTATTGAATGAAAATTAACATTTTATTATTCGAGACGCTTTTAAGGAAAAAGTGAGAAACTAATCTAATTCAAGATAAGAAATTAATCGACAAAAAAGAAATGAAAAAATTATTGAAGTCAAGTTTAAGACTATTAAAAAACTTACCTCTATAAATACTCCATTTTAGTACATAGGTCTCCATTTACAATTCATCCATGATGAGGTCTTCAAAATTATAGGTCATCTTGTCCCATTATTGGATAAATTCTTCCACATCAATCTTTCTTTCATTGAATCCACAAGCCAAAATTTCATTTTTCTTTTTGATCTAGGTACACTGATCCATGTTATGGTCCACTTGAAGTATCCAATCAAAATTTCTATCATATTTATATTGTTTTCACACATTATATATTGAAACATGGTGAAATTATTTTCATGATAGACCACGAGGAAGGATGCTTAATTCTTGTACTCTTTTTATTTACATACAGTCTTATTCCTCCTATAATTTTTATAATTATTTTTCATATATATTTCTTGTAATAATATTTATTTTATATTAAATTATAATAATATACATTAATGAAATAAAACATTGTTAATTTTTTAGGTATTGTTTATAATGTATGTTATTAAAGATATTGATATTTTTTTTGAGGGAAACTCTATCTTTTTTTTGTTGTCACATTTTTCCCACTTAAAAATATTTTCTCTTGAAATTTCATTAATTTGATTAAAATAGATGAAGTTAATTTTTTATCGTTACATTTTTGTATTCCCATATTTCTTTAATGTATATTTTATTTCACCCTAGAACTCTGATCAGGAAAGCGGTCCTATTTCATAGTAAAATATTGTTATGTTTGAAGAAATATATATGTTGTTTCTCATAAAATTGATCATTCTCACCTTGTACAACCTATGATATTGGAACATATGGAGAATCTAGTATGGAATTCCTTAGAAGTGGTACATTGAATTTTTTTGAACATGTTGGAGGTTTGGTATATGCATAAATCAATAATATACAATCACCATATGATCAAGAATATAAAAGGTGCTAATTTTTCTAGGGATCAACTTTCCCTTCTTCATAATTCTCATAAACATCTTGCATAGTGATATTTAGAGGGAACACTTTTTCCAACATAAAAACCTTGATAACATTGATTTTCATGAGAATAAACATTCTTTAAATTTTGTGCCACATTAATATGTTCCAAAATTACATAAATATTCTCTATAAAGTTTAGAAAAATATATAGTTACAATAATTTTTTATCTCAAACATCAACCCAAAATGTCGTATTTTTGACTCTTTTCCCATACAAGGCCTTATATAGTGCCATTATAATTATTCAATGGAAACTATTGTTATATTATAACTTAATTAGTGGAATACATAGATCTCACACTCTGTTAAAGACTTTGAATTAATTTTTTTGTATATCTTATAATGTTCAAACAATACTTTTAGATTGACCATAAATTTGAGGATGATATACAATATAAATTTTCATTTTTGTATCCAATGATTATTGAAACTTTATCTTATAATTTAATATTAATATTAGATATTAATCTGATATAATTGGAAATGGTACTCAATTAAACCATACCACTTCCTTTATATATCTTAGAGACTTTATCCACTGAGAAATCCTATTGAATAACATTGTTTTTATCTGAATTTGTAAGTAGATTGACGATAAACCAAATAGAAATTTTTACCTTAATATTATTTGAAAGGCCTATAATGAAATACATAGTGATGTTCTCTAATTTTATTATATGTATGGGTAATGAATGCATAATTTCCAGACACGTTTTTCCATTCAATCTTAACTTTTTAGAGGACAATACATCATGATGTATACTCTGAAATAATAAATTTCATGTTATCTCACCAAAAGTTTTACAAATTTTATTTATACATATTTTTTACTTCCTAGTTGAATAGAGAATTATCAGAAACTTGAATCATCAAAATTATCATTTTTTAGTTCTAGTGTATACATGACCAATATTCGTGTTCTAAATCTTATAATTCTATCATTTTTTAATATTGAATTCAAAATAATTAAAAACAAATTTCATATATCATTACTATTCTTTTGAATCTCTTTTATATTCACATAGATGGATGGTTTAGAAGTGAATTTGGAATGGTAGGATTTCATCCTATTCATTATGATTTTTGTGTCCATCCTTTATGTATCCATAAATATTGGGTTTCCTTCAATCCATAACAAATATGGATCTATATTATAGTTTTTTCTGGGACATTATTCAATTATCTCTCTCCTATAAGGACTTATATATATACCCTTTAATGTGACTACATTGAAAAATGATACTTTATTTGAGAAAAATAAAATAAGATAAATTTAGAAAATAATTTCTATTTTCACAATGTCTTCAATACAATCATGAAATTCTCATAATTTATTTTGGAATATTTTATAATATCATCAATAAAATATACCAAATAATTATCTACGTAAAATATATAATGAATATATTCATCAAATACTTAATGTTAACTCTGGTATTTTAAAGTCATAAGTATATCACCATGAATTCATAATGTGTATATATTGTATGAAAATATGACTTCAGTGTGTCCAAAAATTTCACACTTAGATGATTATATATAGATCAAATATCCACCTTTGATAAGTAATGATAACCAAAACGTTGACCATGAAATTCCCCAATACACGGTATATGATATATTCTCTTGATCGTGATCTTTTTAAGATCATGATAATCAATGAAAAGATCAAATTACCCTTCTATCTTCTTAGTAATGAGGAATAGTGTACCTTGTGGTGAATCACCTGGTAATATAAAACCCTTATTTAAATTATCTTATAGATTATTCTTTAATTATTCAAATTCAATAAGATACATTAAAAATGGACTCTTTAAAATAGAAATAACACTAGATATGAGTTCAACTAACAATTTATCCTCCTAATATAGGAAAATAACTGACAAATATTCAAAAAATACATCATCATATTCATATAAAATTGGTATAACCTCAATATAGAGTTTATCCCCAACCATTTCCACAAAATATCCACCATTAGTAGGATATAAGACCCATATTAATCCACCTTTCATTAATATATGGTCATGAGATAATTTGAAATATGAAATGAGGTCTCTGTATCTCAAAAATGATATTGTATTTATTTAGATATATCCAATCAATTCTCAATATCACATAAAATTATATTGAAGGAATTATAATAAATTTTTCATTATGTATCTTCCCAAAAACATCAACTGGAGTAATGTTATATACTTGGGATATATTCCTCACACAACAATGTTTTTTTATTTATAACATGATATACAATATTTTTTATTATAAAATCAATAGTCATAGAGGACTATAAGAATATGAGGGAATGTATTAACAATCAATCATTATCTTTGAAATTTTAATGTAGATATTTTTTTATTTGTATCCATATTATATTCCTGAGTCTAGTTCAACACATTTTCCAAAATCCAAATGTTTTTGTTTAATAATAAACAGTTATATAAATTAAAACTAACATATGAATATGAAATATTAATATTATATTGTCTTATTTAATAAATTCTTATGTTTATCCTTTATCTTTACTAATATAACATATGTTTATTTATGTTTAATCCTCATATTCCTCTTCACTTTATCAAACAATTTAGCTCAAACTTGATCTGATATTAAATAAGAATACCCATACATAACATACATATATTTTATATCATTTTCTATTTTCAAAAAACACAATGTAGATTTAAATCACACTACCAAAACCAACATGTTTTTTATTTTTAAATAGTAACTATAAATATATCTTATTTTAGGATAAAAAATACATTTATTCTCTAATATGTGTTTTAAACCCATTAATATATTATTAATCCAAAACAATGGAAGAAATGAGCTAAATAGAATAGTAAATAATATAATAATAACAAATCCTAAAATATTTTTCATTAGATTATAAATAATTAAGAAAAAATTAACATGATAGAAATAACAATATTAATTTAATAAGATAATGAAATCATAATATATTATCCTAACTCATAATTTCATAATCATAGACCATTCTATAAAAACATATAATTGATAATGGATATTAACTAAAGAATAATAGATACCCTGTAATAAGAATTTTGAAACATAAATCAATAATAGTGAAAAATGGTGACATAAAATAGGAATGTGGCACATGAATAAGAATTGGAAATCAAAAAATATGTCAAGGATGTCTTTCGATACCATCATAAAAAAATGGATAAACATGTCCATATAACAAAGTGGAATATGATAATCTCTCAAATAATATGCATGTCATGCCATGAGATATAAACATTAAATTAACTATGTGAGGGAATTTAATTTTGATTCCACCGATAATATTATGATATACCTATACATATATATTCGATATGAAACAATCATAATTTTTTTAAATTTAGAACATAGTTATCTAATGGAAATAGAATGGGTTATAAATATTTTTATAATGTATCATATTATGTATAGTCAAAAACTAGATTGCATGATACCAATATTAAATTGCCTAAGAGAAATATATTATAATAGAATTTATAGGGTGATACATGAAATATATAAGACATATATTATAAATCTTCCTAATATGGAGATGAAAATTGAATATAAATCATGAAATTATTTTTCCTAAAATATGGGTAATGTTGTAATAAAAATAAATACATATGTCACATTGAATATCACTTTTAATATGTAATATAATTAATTTTAAATATTAATTTTTTCAATCAAACATAAAAATAAATTAATTTTGGAATGTAATAAATCTAACATAAGATATTCAAAGAGTGGAAAAAGGAAATGATATTGAATTTGAAACAAATTCATGTTTAACATTTGTAAACTATTTAATGTAACCAATAACAAAGAAAAGGAATACAAAATTTATACATAAATATAAGAAACTAGAGGTATGACTTATGTGGAATATTATATATATATATATTTTAAAATAATCTAAATAAATGTTTTTTGTATGAAATAATATGGAAATGGAAGAGAAATATCTAAAATAGAGAGGTGAGTTTTTCCTTTACAACATCATATTTTATGATATATGAATCAATTGAAAATGATACAATGATTAGGAATTGTAAATTATAAATAAAATATATGAAAAAGGGAATTAAATAGTCTATAGTTATAATATGACAAACTTATAATAATATGCTTATATAAGTAAGAGTATAACCTAATGAATGGGAAATAAGTCAAAAATTCCCCTTACATTAGATTATCTCTTCTCTTAATTCCCTCTAACCACCAGTATAATCAAATATTATTTATCATATATCTATATTATAATAAAATTTAAATTATTTTAATTAATTCTATACATTTTTATTGCTATATTACTTATTTATTAATAATTCATTGTGAATATTAATCATCAAGTCTTTATTGTTTCATTTGTTCTATTTCTAATTTGGTATAACTGTTTCAACCACCATTTTGTGTTCATGAGTTCACCAAAACAGTATTCAAGCTACTTGAATTATAATTCTTAATCCTTTAATTTTTTTTAATTTCATTCCTTGATAGGTACAAGTATGATTTGTAAATAACAATTAGTGTGCCATTTATTTCTAGTTCATTTAACCAACCAAAATAAATATTTTTTATAGTGTATAACCTTTTACCATTACATAACCATAATAAATACATAAATTCATCCTTAATACAAAAATATATAGTATTAAAACTTTCAAAATCATCTATATTGAAAACATTTTGAATCATTCACACACTTGGTCAAACTGACCGAAACATGAACATTCTTATAATTAAAGGATGAGTGTGGATAAGATGTGATTTTAATATAATATCACTATTTTCAAAGTTTAATAAGATTATTTATAATATATTATAATATTATAAAATATCTAAGGAATTTATAACAAGAATATAATAGAAAATGAAAGATGATGATTATTACATAAAAAGAAGAACTCGAGTTCCCCCTCAGAAACCTTCTTTTTTAAAGGTTTTAGGTATTTTTCATTAAACTAAGGGCTTAAAAATTTTGGAGATGAATTTCGGTAGATTATATCTAGATATAAAAACCTTGCGAGTTTCTTGCAGTGGGAAGATAAAGGCCCATTTTATAGCTCAAATGTGTTGAATGACCATAAATACTCACTCCATAATGTAAAATGAATGTAATATTACAAGAAAAGTAACTAAAAGATTTTAAAATGATGAATATAGATCATGAATTCCATCCTAAACACACTTCTTCAATAAGTTTTATATATATTTTTACTCAATTAATTATTTTGACTAATTACATCATTCTATTCTTTATCATTGAAATTCACTGTCGAGCTTGTAACAATATATTTTTATCAAAACATTATGTTGAACCTATTACCAGATTTTTATATCCTAATTACAAATTTGGAATCAATGTTTTCTAATTAAAAGTATAATTAAATCAAATTTAAGTTTTAAAATAAAATAATAATACATACAATTTTTATTAAAAAATATTTTTAAAATTAAATATTTATATTATTATTTGATTCCCAATAATACACTTTAAAATAATTATAATTTATTTTGAAAAATAATAAATTATACTAAAATAAAATTTTGAATGATATAATTTTAATTTTTGAAAGAAAAATTCATACCATCTTAAAATAAAAAATAAAAAAATATATTTTAACAAATGAGTTCTTATCATTTTATTTTATTTAATAATTATATACTATATACTAATTACATGTTAGATATATTATCAATAATACATTATTCAATTTTATATAAGTTTTACACATCAATTATAGAAATTCCAAAATAATAATTAGTTATATATATGACAACAACATATGTGATGACTATATTCAATAACAATATAACCATCCCACTACCTATTTCCATTTCAATATATAATCATTCATAGTTCAATAAAAACTGTTCAATCTATTCCATCATTTATTTTTCAAAATACCATCAAATTTTAATGTTTTTTTAATTCTATAGTGATACATTGAAATTTTATTTTCATGAGAGGTAAAGAGAGGGAAAATAATAAGTTAGAAACTTTTTTATTTACTTGTGTTTATATTTAGAATATACATTTTATAAAAATGTTCCACAAATATTTATTATAGTAACGTTTTTATCATTTTATATTATAATATAATACCATAATGAAATATGACATTTTTTATTTTTGGATGATATTTTTTTTAGGTAACTTATATAATACACACAAATTATTTAAGGGAATTTATATACAAAATACTAAGAGTTACATAAGAAGAACTAAAATAAATTAAGATGTATGGGAACATTTCCTATGGTATAATTTAATGAATTAGATGATATAATACAAATTAAAGTGTATGATATGTAGAAGATAAGATAAAAAACATTAGAAGTCCAAAGAGATGATGCAATCATTTCCCATACTTACAACAAAGTGGGAGAACATTGCTTTTTATTTTATTATGGGTCGTACAATGTCCTATTAAAGAAAAAATCCATTTTTTCTAGTTGATCATAATATAAATCCCTATTAATTCACCAAACATGAATAATATTTCTCAATATTTCTAATTTATTAGATATGTTTCACATATATGGTAAGGGTTCATGGAAAACTAAGTGAAATTATATTTTATTTAGAGATGAGGTTCCCTTTAGTGTTTTTTAGGATTCCCTATTTGAAATTGAATAAATGGTTTAAATTTTTCACTATTTTTTGGTCTCCATGGACAAGTCAAGTGGGGTGGTGAATTGAGCTTCCAATTAAAATCTCAGTTTAAAATTACTTTAAAAAAATACCCTGAATTAAAAAAATAATCTAGTTAACTAATATAATAAAAATATATAATTTATTTTTTCATGAAATATTTATCAAATGCCTGCGAAAGACACAGTTAATAAAATTTCAAAATTAATTTAAGATTTGAAATAATTATTATTGCATAAAGCATTGTATATAAAACACAAATTAAAGATAACTAATAGATTATTTTTTTATTGAATAGTTTTGAAAACTAAAAATACATTTTATATAGAAGTAATGGTAAAAAATAAAGGAAACAAAAAATAGTATAAAAAAATAGGTTCAACATCAAGACAATACCTAATCCTGTACCCCTTAATGTCACCCACTTATAATAATTTTATTAAATAATAAACTTGATCCACAACCTAGATCAGGTTTTACATACAATTCCACAAAAGATAGTCCAATCTAGACACAACCACTTCTATAGCAATTCTTGGGATAAAATATATAAAAAATAATAAGAGATAGAGAGAGAGAGAGAGTAACAGGGTACATCTCAATACAATTTAGGTGATTGTGCTAAAAAATTTTAGAGTAAAGTATGAAAAACCCAAAATGTGAAAATAAAGATGAATAAAAAAATATATGTAGAGGTAGTTGTGTTGATATTATTTCATTGATCAAGAAATAGATGACTGAGAATGTTATTATTCTTTGGGATTTTATTTAAATATGTCCTATAGGAAACATCATGTATTTTTCACAATTGTTTTGTTTTTGTGAAAAATTGAGTGTTTCATATATCATTGGACAATCTTAAATCCCTTTATAAAATTACCAGTTAGTCATTAGAAGAAATGAAATCGACTAGCCAACAAGACAACAATTCTGTATGAGGGGATCCTGTGACTTTATAAATTTTTCAAAACCTCCAATTATCCATTGTTAGAATATTAATAAGTATAGATAATTCCAAAAATTGAGAGATATCTTTATAAAATCTAACTTTGAATTTAATACATCCGTGTAGAGGTTTAAGAATAATTTTTATAAAATCCATGTGTCTCTATCATAAATTGAATACCACAAACTAGTAGTTGTAACAATTAATTTAAATTTTAAATATAAGAAGATGTGGTAGGAGTAATCAACTAGTGGTATCTAGCTTAAACTAGCGGTAACAAAATTGAACTAACAGTAGGAACTTTAACTTGTGGTAGTGTGGCTAAACTGGATGTATAATAACTCTATTAGCAACAACATCCTTGAACTAGTGGAATCAGTAGTAGAACAAGTCCATCGGTATCATCATTCAAATGATGGTAGTATATTGTTATAGTAGTAGAATTACACTTCTGGAGACACCATATTTTCCCTAGAGGCAATTAGAAATAACTTGACGGTGGGAAAGAGAATTGGTGGTAACATGATTGCTTTGGTGGTAACACCATTGTACTGATGATAGTAGAAGTTAATTGGTGGTAGAAAGTTTCTTCTAGTGGTACTTGATGTGTAAGTGTAAAACAAAATTTTAATACCATGCATAAGGGTAAAACAAAATTTCCATTCCTCGCATTATGGTAAGAAGATACTTAAAAAAGGGTAACTTGTAGCTTTGTAAAGGTAAAACTGTATTTTTTCAAGCTATTTAAATGTAAAAAATACAATATAAAGGTAAAAAAATACAGAACTTACATAATGGTAAAAAAATTCATATATAAGGTTTGGTAACAAATTATGAAACCAGTTTAAGGGTAGATTAAAACATACATAAAGGTAGATAAATGATTCAAAAGGTTACGTAAAAGTACATGAAAACTTGTAAAACTTATGTAAGGGTAAAAATAAACATTAATGAATAAAGGAGACGTAATACTAAAAATGTTCATGATTTTTAAAGGATATAATTCTATAAATTATATTATTTGATAAAGGGAATTATTTTTAAGCATTAAAAGAATAAATTTATTACGCCGAGCCAACAATCTCTTCCTTTTCGATGATCAAAAATCATTGTTTAAAAATAAAGTTCTCTCATAACTACATTTTGAAAAACATAATTATTGAACACATTATACATAGTATAGTATGAACAATATAAAAGTTATCCCCCATTTTTGGATTATATAAATGGTAGAAGATATGTTTCAGAGAAAAAAATAGATGAATAAATAGTACTTGATTTTATTAGCAATAAGTTAACGGAAGTACATCAGTAAAATTAAAAAAGAAATGAAAAGTGACATACCAAATACTATTCTTGGTCTGATGAATCCTCATCATGAAGGGAGTTATGATCATGATGGTATTCTCTTTTTCTAATAACTGGAGTAGTTGGAGTAATGGTACAATAAGGTGTTGGAGGTTTGGATTTAAGTCCAGATACAAATGGACTTAAATTCCTCACTGAATCAACTATAGTACGTCCAAAATGACCAATAATAATAGATGTGATCAGAATAGGTGATGATATGGGTGTATGGAATGAGTCTACCATTGTAATGGATAGAGGATCAATGACTAATATCCTAGTAGTGTATAGAAAAGGCTCCATCATTTCCATAAACTGAGTAATAACTCTTCTACCATGCTCCATTTTCATAAAGAAATATGTATTCTTTTTCAAACATATATTTAGAATGGGGGATAATTACTTCAACTAAGTTACTTAATATTTTAGTTCCAAAGTGATATGAGTAATTATTATATTTTTATACAAGAAATTAAAGTGATATTTAAAATAATTATTGTGAAAAATACTAGAAAGATAATACTTACAATATTTTTTTATGGTAAACTAGTCACTCCTGAATTCATCAAAAAAATCTCTAAAAAGTGTATAGATATGATCACCATGAGACTTGATCTATCTATGTTCATCCTATTGAGAGGTAAAATATTATAGAATCACAAACAACATATCTTCTCTGAAAATACTCTTGACAATATCAGTATCCATATTATAAGACAAAGAATAATCCCAAGCTCCTAATGAAGGGGATCTAGTAGAAGAAAGAGAGCCCAACATACTAAGAATTGTCTGATGAATTCGAGTCAAATCCATCCTAATATACTCTATGGTAGAATTGATAATAATTAATTAATTAACAATTTTTTGGTATTCTACATCTAAATTTCAAATTATCTAGAACAATTTTGGTTAGAGGTGATCCATAAACAATGATACAATATGGGAAATATCATCATTCTTAAGATATGTTTCCTGGAAAATAAAATATATCATCATATCATTAAGATTAAATAAAAAATATATCTTCAATTAATATAGGAATCTATTTTTGAGATAATTGGACTGAGGTCAAGTTGAAGGAGGGTGTAAAATAACAACCTTATTCTTAGAAGATAGTGAAGGAGCTTCTTTTGCTTCCTCAACTCTAGAAGGAACCTCAGAAGATAATGGTCCTAAAAGATTTTCCCCATCCATCATTTCAACCAATGAACCCGTAGTATATTTTTGAGCAATATATATGGATTGTAAACCATGTATAGATGTAATTACTCCATTAGTATCTTCTCCATAGGAGTAATAATAAGTTAGACCAAGGAATATTAACCCTAGGGTCTTCTCCCCCTTGAAAGGCGATCTTATTATTATAAAACTATCTTATTAGTCTCATCTAGGATTTTATTATCTAGGAACACTAAAACACATTGGGAAACCTCCCACTCTCCACTAATTTTCCTACTATGATTAGATACTATTATGGGGGGTTATGAATATTCATCATCATCTTCCCCACATATATCATGTGAAGAGTAATCTGATAAAATGATAACACCCTCAAGACTCTATGAAGTAGCATCCTCAAACTGGGAAATATTTGAAACTTAATTAATTTATATATTATTATATTCTAATATAAATTCCTTATAAGGTAAGGAAGAAATTGAATCAATTGGTTTATAAGATATATTAGGAATTTTTATAGTATCAAGGTCACTCCCTAATTTAACTAAAACATCAAGAGATTCTTCTATTTAATCATCATCGTATTCCTCTTTTGGATTAGCAATTGCCTCACCCACTTACTCATCAGAAGTGTAAACCACTGCTTCATCTAGATCCAAGATAGGATCAAAAAAATTCTAGGTCTAGAATGGTACTCTACAAAGTTAAAATATTCATATAGCCTATCATTATCTACTGCTCATTTCTTTAACCAAGGGTTCTAATTTACCATCATTATTTTACATTTATTTGACTAAGACAAGAACCATCCGATCGAGTTACCTTTGCTTCACTATGATCAGCATAAACATTTTATTCCAACAAGGTAAAATTAATTTTGGGGTGGAAATGATAATTTTACCTTGAAGTAGGTATGAAAAACTCCATCATGTACACTATAAAATACCTACATAGGTAGATTTTTATCTTTTTTTCATGAGAAACTAAAAGAACACATCCAAATACCTCATGATATTAAAATATCCTTTATTATAACAAAACATGTGTAATATAAACTTAAAAATGATTCAATATTTTATATTCAATTCTACTGCTATAGGACTCCTTACAGTATCATCACCTGTGAGCTCAAAAATGGAATCCTCCAAAACATATTCCTCATGATTAATGGGAAAAGTATCTTGGTCATCTTTAAATATAACTTCATGGGGAACCGTTAATCCCTTATACTATTTATTTGAAGAGAATACCAGTTCATTTATGTCAATCAGTGTTCTAATAAAATCTTTCTATTCCTCAAACCAAAACACTACAAATAGATATATATCCCAAAACAATATAGGATAGAATGGTTAGTAATTCCTAGAAAACCAGCCTACCCAACCTTATTCTTGGATCACGTTTCATACTATTAACTTATTTGAATTAAACTAGGAATCATATATTTATTTATCCATAACAACTGTTCATGATGAGAGAATAATGCAATGGCTCTATAGTTTGACTTGATTCTCTCTTTGATTCGTATTGAGGTCATGGTTCATCCAAAGAATAAGTAACATGATTCACACTCACTATTTTTTTTCAAACACCAGGGTTAAATTTAAAAGGTCAACTTTCATGGGTTTGAGAGAGGAATAAGGTTTTAAAGAGGAGTTCATGATAAATATTTGGAATCGGACTTTTATTGGTTATTTTTATCATTTATGGCCTAAGACTAATCTTAAATATTAAAATATCGTAATTCAATTAAAATAAATAATTTTAAGAATTAAATATTATAATTAATAATTTTATAATAGATCAATATAAACCTAAATGTTTTGTAATATAGTATTTGGATAATGGTGGTAGGATAAAAATATCATTCCAGTGGTTTAGAAAAATATTACTTGGGTTAATGGTTGTTGGATAACAGTAGAAATCCAATGGTAGAAACCAACGGCAGTAGGGCTAAGAATATTAGGATAATAATAGTAAGATATTGGTAGAAACCAATTGTAGTTGGTATAGCAGTATCAAAGAAAATTGTATTGTTGGACTTGTGAATTAACATTACTAGGAACAAAATAATTAAGGGAATAAGATAATAATATGAATTTATTATTCCAAGTCCATGTCTGATATAGATTATTCTCTCAATATTCAAAGGATTTGTAAATATTCCTATAAGATGGTGTAAAATTCCAATGAATTCAATATTTATAAAACCTTCTTTATGATGATATCTCAAAATGTTATTTCTTATATCAATGTATTTTTTCCAAGAGTGAGACACATGATTTCAAGAAATGTTAACAACACATGTATTATCTCAATTTATGGATACATGCCTAAATTGACATCCATGACCTAGTAATATGTGTTTCAATCATAGAATATATAAAACACACTACCTAAAACTATTTACTCAACTTTAATAGTGGATATTTCAATAATATTCTTCTTCTTACTATATTATGATATAATAGAATTTCATAAAAAGTAACATTTTCTAGACTTTCCCTTTCTTCCTTACTTACAACTATAAAAATATACATCTGAATAACGAACTAGTTCTAATATATTTCCTCTAAAGTAATATAATCCAAAATTAGTGGCATTCTTTAGGTATTTTAAAATTATTTTAACCTCAATAAAAAGTGATTCTTTGAGGTTTTCTGGAAAATGTTCACACATGCATAGACTATACATAATATCAGGTCACCAAGTTATTATGTAAATTAAAATCCCTATCATTCCCCTATAAATTATTTGATCAATTGGTTTCCTATTTTCATCAGGATCTAGTTTACATGTGGTACTCATTTTTCTATCACTACCTTTTTATCTATCCAAAATAAAATATTTTAGAAGATCCCCTGTGTATTTTCTTTTATTTTAAAAAAAAAATACATATATGTTTTTAGAAATTTGAAAACTAAGAAAGAATTTTAACTCACCAATTAAACAAACTTAAAATTTATTTTTCATAATTTTAGAGAAATCAATACACTATGAATTTTAAGATAATCCAAAACTAATATCATCAACATATATTTGGACAAACAAAAAACTATGTAATTCCTTATTATAAATTACTCTGGATGAAAAACACCTTTTGTAAAACCATATGAAATAAAAAAAGTTCTAATATTATCATACTAAGAAATAAGAGCTTGTTTTAAAACATAAATAGCCTTTGTAATTTAAAATCATGATTCAGAAAATGATGAATTTAAAATCCATGGGGTATTCTAGAAAAACATCCTCAACAATTTAACCGTTTAGGAATGAACTCTTAAAATAAATTTGATATAATTTAAAACAAAAATTATCTTCAGAATAATGAAGTATTCTATTAGCATCAAGTGCAACTATTGGAGGAAAAATTTCTTTATATTCAATATATTATTCTTGACTATATCATTAGGAAACCAATATAGATTTATTTCGTACTATAGTACCAGACAAATAAACATTATTCCTAATTACCGACTAAGTTAAAATAGTTAGGAAGTCTTTAGGTCCATCTTCTAACTCCCATATTTTATTTCTTTCAAACATATTAAATTCTTCTTGAATATACATTATCCAATTTTCATCATTGATTTCTTCATTTATGTTCATAAGTTCAAGTGGTGATAAGAGGGCTTGATGTTTAACTTGGTTTCTTATTTAGGTTCGAGTTTAATTACCACTATCTAGGTCTCATACAATAGCATCTATAGGATGGATTTTTTAGGTTCTAATTGTTATAGGGGTAGAAGAACACAGTTCTTCCAATGAATCTTCTAGATTTGAAAGAACTTGGTAGTATCTTTTAGGTGATTTTTCAGGATAATCATTAAAAAGATCAGAGGATTTAGAGGTATTATTGATATTCACATTTGGCAACTTATACTCTGTTGGGACCACTTTGTAAATGAAGATTGTATTTGTTGTCAATAGTTGTAAATGTCGGTCAAAATGAAGCAGGATATGAAGGAATCTAAAGTTAATGGAGATCAGCTAAAGTGAGGATGTCTGGAGAATTTTTTTGAATTCATAGCATTGGATGCCACAATTGGAAAATTCCCTATGTTGTTACAATTCAGAAGATTGTTGAACTGATACTAAGTTCAAAGAACTTATTTCAAAGGTGACACATTATTTACAACAATGAATAATGGTGAAGTATCATCCATCTAAGGATGATTGAAGAAGAATGAGGATTTAAATAAGAGCATGTAATTCTTCACAATTGCATGATAACCATGAATGATCTAACCTGAAGAAAAGAATCATATGATTTGAATGAAGTAGAGAATGATGGTTGAAGAATAATAGAGAGTGTGGAAAGGATTGGCATTCTAATAAGGTCATTAATAACACATTTCCTTATAATCAGATGATTATTCCACTGTTCTTAAAGTTCCCAATACATGTATCAAAGGTGACACATTTTCTAAAACATTGAAGGTATTTGAAGAAGCTTCAAGCCTCCACTTTTGGATGAAGAGGTATGATTGGAGTTCTTTGGAATTAACACTCCAAAAGGAACAGAGGATTTGAAGTGAGGATGAATAAGTACTTTGGAATTCATATTCCAAAAGGAATGGGAAAAACTATGATGATGCTTTGCTGATTTGTATTTCACAAATGTCCCCAGTTTAGAGAACTTGTGACGCAAGCCTTACGAAGAGTAGAGAGAGTAAAGAAACTGGCACGCAAGTCAAGAGTGGCACAGGTGTATTGGCGTTCAAGAGTAAAGAAGTGATTTTTGGTAAAGGAAAGAAAGTGGGGCGTAAGTCAAGAGTGGCACTCAAGTATTCGCACACAAGTGTAAGTAGTGCGCAATTTATATTTCAACATCATCACATCAAAATTTGACAAAGTAAATAAAATGGTGTGGAAGTTAAAGATTGGCGCGCAAGTCAAAAAGTGGTGCACAAGATTAAGTGGCGCACAAGTGTGGTGTGCAAGTATAAGGGGCGTGAAAGTTTGGTGCACAAGTATAAGCGGTGTGCAAGTGTATGTTCCGCGCAAGTCATATTCCAACGTCATCATATCAAAATATGAAAAAGGAAAGAAAGTGTCGCACTAGTGATGGAAGGGCACACAAGTGATGGAAGGACGTGCAAGTAGGAACGACGCGCAAGTGTATGTGGCACAAAAATCCCCAAAATAACTATAAATAGAAGACTAGCCTCCTCATTTTCTTTTCTCAAAAACATAATAGAAAATTTGAGCTCTGAGTGCGCAAGTAGTAGAGGGTTCTCTGATCACGCAAGTAGTAGAGGGCGGTGCGCAAGCTTAAGTGGCACGCAAGATGAGGGTTATTTATAAGGTGCACAAGTAGGGTGTCATGCACATTTTTTCCATGAAAGTTTTGTCACGCAAGTCTTATTGCTCAAGTTTCTAGTGGCACCCAAATAGGGAGGTGCTTTCAAGAAGTATGTTGTTTATAAACCAAGTGTGTCGCGCAAGTTGTGAGTTGTGAACAATAGTGTCACGCAAGTACTTAGTGGTGTGAAAATAGGTGGTGTGCAATCAAGTGGCGCGCAAGTAGGTGGCGTGCAAGATTAGAGGCGCACAAGCAGGGAGGCGTGTATGCAGGGTGGTGCGCAAGTAAGGACTGGTGCACAAGCTTAGAGTTTTTCTAGATGTTCTTACTAGATTCTGTTCAACTATGATGATGCTATGTTGATCTAGAATTAATTATTTTTACAATCACAATGAGAACTTGTGATTCTAGAAATAAGAAGAAGAAGAAGAAGAGCTAAGTGCATATGTTTTTTCACTGAAAGAGAAAGTGTGAAGAAGAGTAGGTTTCAGTGCAGTTTGTTTTTTATTAAAGAAGCAGAAGAAGAAGAAGAAGAGTGTGCAACTTACAGGTTTTCTACATAGAAATAAGAGAAGAAGAAGAAGAATAGAGTATGACCTATTGAAGCCTACAATTAGTTAGAGCAGTTTGATTCAGATGATGCCATGTGAACCGATCATCACTGTCTGAATAATCACATTGGTGTATGTGATTCTATCCAAGAAGATAGAAGAAGTTTTAGTGTAGTTGATTGTTGCACTAAGAAGAAGAGAGAAGAAGTTCTAGTGTAGTTGGTGTTGCACTAGAAAAGAAGATAAGGAAAGAAGGAAGAATTTATTTCCTGCTGCTTTTCAAGCAATCAAGTGAAGAGCACTAAAGAAGGCCAAGAGCAGAACCTACCTTTTTAAGAAGGAAGAAGACTATCTCCATAAGTAGTATAAAGAACTAGCTAGAGGCTCCATGTTGGGCTAGGTTATCACTTGTCCAGGGAAGAGGATTGTTTGCCACCCCCTCTAAAGTGTAGGCACTCACACTAACTAGAGGATTGTTTTTCTAGCCACTCCGCTGTAATTTCGTATCACATCATAATTGTAGAATCCATGCACTGATCATATCCATGCATGGAAAGGAAGTAGCTACTATTATTGAGTTTTGAACCTTGTAAAAATGTCATGTTCATATTTTTACTACTTTCTATTATTTCATGCGACATGAAAAGGAGAATAAGAGAATCAAGATCATAACAGTTTAAGAGGTACATGGATAAAAGTTGTAATTGGTTTAAAAATTCCCCAGCACTGATTTACCCCCTATCAGTGTTATTTATATCTCAAATTGGTCCTCTCAATTGGTATCAGAGGGACAGGTACACCTCTATTGGATTCTCTATAGTGAAGTTATTCTCTTTTTAAGATTTGAGTTCCTTTCCTGATTCAACAATGAATAGAAGTGTTGGTGAATATTCAGTTACCTTTGATCAAAAGGCTATATCTACCAAGACCATGATGAATAAGAAAAATAAAGAGAAGAGAAGGTTGAAGAAGAATTCCCTCTTATCTGAATAAGTGAAAGAATCTTGTTTTCTATATCTAGATGACATTGAAGACACACCCGACTTGGAAAGTAATGATAAGGTGGCTCAAGTAACCACGAATAATATGGAAAAACATCCAACCTCAACCAATCCAGAGGTTTTTGTTAGTACATATGGAAATTATTCTCAGGATGAAAATTCTAGCACAAGTGGTGATGATCAATCTACAACATCTCAAGAGTTTTCAGTTGATAGATTAAGAGAAATTCTATATGGTATTCCAGAAGAAATTGCATCTCTGGTTTTTGGAGTATTTTAATGTATGCAGGAAAATATCACTCATCTAGAAGAAGAAATGGATGTTTTGGAGAAATCCCTACAAGAAAAAATTGTTTAATGTTTAATGCTCCCCAGATAGGTTGGATCCTTTGAAGAAACAAAGAGGGAATTATAAGTAAGTTCTTAAATGTGGATCAAAGATGTTGAAGAAAGAGAGGGATTAAATAATACTCTAGAAGAGAATATCCATTCACTTGAAAGTGATTTGAAAAGTTGCAATGAAATCAAGGAGGAATATTTAGAAGAATACTCCAATAAGATCAAAGAACTTGACTCTTTGTTACAAAACAAAGTAAAGATGCATGAAGATGAAGTTCAAATATTGAAGAAGTCTTGTTAAGATAAGATGACTGTGATTGAAGGCCAAAAGGTCATCCCCAATATGAGATGTCTAGATTTGGAAGATCAGTTGACCAATCTTGAGAAGACACATATTTAGTCTTCAAAAAATAAGGAAACATTTTCTGCTAGCACCCAATGTTCACTGGAGGATTCTACTATCCAAAGAACTAATAAATGTGATAATAAGATCATGAATTCACTCATTTATCCATCACAAGCATCTGAGAAAGTAAAGGTATCATTTATACCAACTTATATTAATGTTTCTAAAATTTCTTCTACAAAAAGTGTAGGTTGGAAGAAAAATAATAAACAATTATGGATGAAGAAAAGTGAGAAGAAACCAACCACCATGGCTATGGTTTATAGGGTAAATAGTGTGGAAGATATCTCCCCAAATAAATCACAACATACCAAGAAGAGGATTTAGCAACCTTATAATGAAGATAAGAAGAATTCATGGTTTGTTGGTCAATTCTGGTGCTGTAATAGATTTGGGAATTGTGCACTGGATTGTTGGTACAATCCCTTAAATGTAAAAACATAGAGAAAGCCCATATCAAGGGGATATATCCAGAGAAGAAGAAGAAACATCCATAGATCCAGAAACAGCTTTATACTGGAAATAGATTTGTAATGTGAGATAACATATGTGATGTATGCAATAGAAGTGGTCATATGAATGGTGCATGTTCATATAAGAAAAGAAGACCACAGAAGCTGAGTAATAATGAAGAAACATCCTTGGGAATAAATCAAATAAATAATATGAAAAACAATTCACCCAGGAAGATTTCAAGAAGGAATGATGAGAAGTCTTTGGATTCTAAATCCAAGAAGGTGAAGGGTGGTGCATCCAAAATAACTACTAAGAAGGAATCCACTCAGAAGAATCCATGTAGAAGATCCAATCATGATGCCTCAGTCCACAATGATATATTGGTGGTTTGGCCAGAATATTTGGAAAGAATGAGAAAGATGGAAGACACACAGGCTAATACTTGTGAAAAAAGCAAAAATAATATTCTACATGATGAAAAGGAAGTTCTGTATGTGAGGTGAAACACGACTGATCATACTATTGAAATATTATTTGAATTTACTCCAGCCCAACAAGAATTTCTAAAAAAGATGAAAGTTGCACTAGGAGATTCTAGTGCTTTGAAATCCCTTGAATATAGAATATTTACATACAAACAGAAGAAATAGTGAGGTCTACACAATCACAATCATTATTGAAGATCAGTTCTGAAAGTGTGAATAATGGAGCATCTAGGTTGAGAGGATCATCTAAACCTTGTTGTTCACATTGATGGAGCAAAGAGGATCCACCTTATTCCATTAAATACTTGGGTATTGTATTTGTTATTATCATACAAGGAATTGAAGGTGAAGTAAGATCTCAGGGGGAAAACCTGGGATTCAGTAAGGAGAAGTGTTCCCTTGAGGGGGAGGCACTTGAAGAAGCTGCGAGAGTCATTATCTTAATTAGTATCAACATTGGTTGGTATAAAATTCTATTACTCTGAATATTGTCTGAAGATCATGTCATTGGAAAAGGTATGTCATTTTTTTAATCTCTCATCCTTGGTTAGTCAAAATAAATATATTTTTACAAAGGGGGAGTAACTAGGTCAATCAGTGATATAAGAAGAATTAAAGTGCCCCGAGGCCACTTATCTTGCTAATTGCACTTGAATGTTTTTGATCCTTTTTTTGATGTGAGTGAATGAGTATTAGGATGGATTATTTCCTATCACATTCAATATCATTTTCCTGGAATGAAAGTAGAAAAACCCTGAATACAAGTGTAGGAGATCTCATCTCATGAGGTGTCATATTCAGTGGGTAATGGACAACTTTGTTGTCTAAATCAAATACTCTTGTTTTCTACACCGAGCATTGATCAAGTAGACTTAGAGTGAAATGATTGATGGCACATTGATTATGTAAGGAATGATACACACTCTACCATGAACTTTTTATTTCTTTCTAATAAGGGGGAGAGAAATGAAATGAATGTCTAGGGGAGAGATAGAAGTAAAGGGGCGAGATAAGATTATCATTTCGACATTGAATCATTCATCTGAGGATACTTTAAGGTATTGAAAACAAAATACAAAGTGGGAGATTGTTGGGACCACTTTGTGAATGAATATTGTATTTGTTGTCAATAGTTCTCAATGTACATAAAAATGAAGAAGGATATGAAGGAATCTAAAGTTAATGGAGATCGGCAGAAGTGAGGATGTCTAGAGATTTTTTTTGGATTCATATCATTGGATACCACGCTTGGTCAATTCCCTATGTTGTTACAATTCCGAATATTGTTGAACTAATAGTAAGTTCAATGAACTTGTGTCAACGGTGACAAATTGTTTACAACAATGAATAATGGTGAAGAATCATCCATATAAGGATGATTTAAGAAGAATGAGGAATTAAAGAAGACCATGTAATGTTTCACAATTTAATGATAACCATGCAATATCTTACTTGAAAAAAAGAATCATATGATTTGAATAAAGTGGAGAATGATGGTTGAAGAAGAAGAGAGAGTGTGGAAGGGCTTGGCATTATAAGAAGGTCATGAATTACACATTTCCTTGAAATCAGATTATTTTTTCACTGTTCTTAAAGTTCTCAATACATGTATCAAGGGTGATACATTATCTACAACATTGAATATATTTGAAGAATCTTCAAGCCTCCACTTTTGGATCAGGATAGATGATTGGAGTTATTTGGAATTAACACTCCAAAAGGAACTGAGGATTTGAAGTGAGGATGAAAAAGTACTTTGGAATTCATATTCTAAAAAGAATGGAAAAAACTATGATGATGCTTTGCTGATTTTTATTTCACAATTATCATAATTTTTGAGAACTTTTGATGCATTCCTTATAAAGAGTAGAGAGATTAAAGAAAGCGGTGTTCAAGTCAAGAGTGGCATGAATGTATTGGCGCACAAGATTAAAGAAGTTATTTTGGAAAAGGAAAGAAATTGGCACGCAAGTCAAGAGTGGAGAACAAGTATTGGAACACAAGTGTAAGTGGTGCGCATGTGATATTTCAAGATAATCACATCGAAATTTGACAAAGGAAATAAAATGGGGTGCAATTTAAATATTGGAACGCAAGTAAAAAATTGGCATGCAAGTCTAAGTGGTGTGCAAGTGTGGAACGCAAGTATAAGTGGCGCCCAAGTGTGGCACGCAAGTATAAGCGGTGCACAAGTGTATGTTGCGTACAAGTCTTATTCCAACATCATCATATAAACTTATGACAAAGGAAAGAAAGTGTCATGCTAGTGATGGAAGGGAGCGCAAGTGATGGAGCGGCGTGCAAGTAGGAACGATGCGCAAGTATATGTGGCGTGCAAGTCACCAAAATGATTATAAATAGATGAATAGCCTCCTCATTTTTCTATGCTAAAAAACTTAAGAGAAAATTGATCTCTGAGCACACAAGTAGTAGAGGGTTCTCTGATCGTGCAAGTAGGAGAGGGTGGCGCGCAAGCTGAAGTAGTACGCAAGCTGAAGGTTATTTATAAGGCACTCAAGTAGGGTGTCATTCAAGTTTTTCCGTGCAAGTTTTTTCGCGCAAGTCTTGTCGTGCAAGTTTCCAACGACACATAAGAAGGGAGGTTCTTTCACGAAGTTTGTTGTGTATAAACCAAGAGTGTCACGCAAGTTGTGAGCTATGAAAAATAGTGGCGCGCAAGTACTTAGTGGTGCGCAAGTAGGTGGCGCGCAAGCAAGTGGTGCGCAAGCAAGTGGCACACAAGAGGAGAGGCGCACAAGTAGGGAGGCACGCAAGTAGGGTGGCGCACAAGTAAGGATTGGCGCGCAAGATGTTAGTTGTTCTAGAAGTTATTACCTGCTTCTGTTCAACTGTGATGATGCTATGTTGATCTGGAATTCATTATTTTTACAATCACAAATATAACTTGTGATTCTAGCAAGAAGAAGAAGAAGAAGATCTCGGTGCAGATGTTTTTGCACTGAAAGAGAACGCGTGAAGAAGAGTAGGTCTTATTGCAGCTGATTTTTCATTGAAGAAGTATAAGAAGAAGAAGAAGAAGAGTGTGCATATTATAGGTTTTTTTTCACATAAAGAAGAGAAGAATAAGAACAGAGTATGTCCAATTGAAGCATACAATTATTTAGGGTAGTTTGATTAAAATGATGCCATGTGAACCGCTCTTCACTGTTTGAATAATCACATTGGTGTATGTGATTATATCCAAGAAGAGAGAACAAGTTTTTGTGTATTTGATTGTTGCACTAAGAAGAAAATAGAAGAAGTTCTACTGCAGTTGGTGTTGCACTAGAAAAGAATAGAATTAAAGAAGTAAGAATTGTTTTCCTACTGCTTTGCAAGAAATCAAGTGAAGAGCACCAAAGAAGGCCCAGAGAAGAACCCACCTTTTGAAGAAGTAAGAAGACTATATCCATAGGCAGTATAAAGAACTAGCTAGAGACTACAAGTTGGGCTAGGTTATCACTATTCAAGGGAAGAGGATTGTTTCCCACCCCCTCTAAAGTGTAGGGAGTCACACTGGCTACATGATTGTTTTCCAAACCACTCTAATGTAATTTCATATCACATAATAAGTGGAAAATCCATGCACTGGTCATATCCATGAATGGAAAGGACATAGCTACTCTTATTGAGTAGTGAACCTTGTAAAAATATCGTGTGTATATTTTTACTTCTTTCTATTATTTCATGCGATAGGGAAAAGAGAATATGAGAATCAAGAACCTAACAGGTCAATAGGTACAGAGATAAAAGTTGGAATTGGTTTAAAAATTCCCCAACACTGATTCACCCCCTATCACTGTTATTTATATCCCAAAGTGGTCCTCTCATACTCATGTTTTTTATAATATATTTGAGATAATTTGGATCTATATAATCATAATTGGCACAAAAAATTTCTTATACAACATTACATTTCTTTTTAAGGACTCTAGAAGATTTATTGTTGATTGAATAACAAGAAAAATTCATTCATATATATTTTGAGGGAATTTTTTTCTACATTCTCCTTTATATTTAGAATATTGACTATGTATCCAAAAACTTTTATATAATTTACTTTTTTATAAAACTATATAATTTCTATAGAGTCTTTTTCAACATTCGTTTGATTATAAATATGTTAATTATGTAACATGTTGCGAAAGAATATTTCAACCAAAAGTATAAAAGTAAGTAATATTCACTAAGTATAGTCCAGTAAATTTCTTGAAGAAAACTATTTCTCTTTTCAATAAACTCATTTTATTGAGGTGTTCAGGATGCATATAAATTGTGTTCATGGCCATGTTTTGAGAAGAGATAATCATGGATTAAATCTAAAAATCTTTATCATGATCACTTAATAAGGTTTTTATGGTGAGTACACTAAGGTTCTATACTAATTTTATATACTTCTCAAAATAAAAAAGAGATTCACCTTTATGAGAAAGGGAAAACGCCCACTTGTATCATGAATAACCATAAAAAATAACAAATGAATACTGTTTTGCAGCTAAAAAAGAAACTTGAGATGGTCCAAATAAATCCATGCAATCCAATTATTGCGGTTGAGATGTAGAAAACTATTTCATTTGTTTGAAATATATTTTTCATTTATTTTAATTTTCATTGGGATTTTACAATTTTTATTTATAAAATCATGTTTAGGTTGATCCATAAATAAACCATTCTTAGTTATCATTCTAAATAAGTTAAGGTTGCAATGGCCTAGTCTCCTACACCACAACCAATATTATATTTGAAAGGAACTTAAATAGGAAATTTATTGAAAAAATAAGGAGACTATGTTAACAACATAATAATTATCATTTAGTAATGTAGTAAATACTAAACCATTCTTGGAATCGTAAATATTATAAGAATTATTTTCAAAGTTAACATTATAAGAAAAATCCCACAACTAAGAAATACTAATCATTTTTATTTTTAACCATAAGAAAATAAACTTTTTGAAATAAGGATAGATTGAAATTTACCAATTTTCCCATGCCCTGTAATATTTCGTTTTTCATTATCACCAAAAGTGAATTGTCAACAATCCACATTGATAAGATTTTTAAAGATTGAATAATCCTTTTTCATATGTCTGGATCATGTACTAACCAAATAAAATATATTTTTACTAGATATTTTCAATAACTTTTCATATATTTAATCAAATACACCATGATACAGAAACTTATATGTATTTGGGTTCAGAAAGGTTAGAAATAAAGGATTTTAGAATCCATATTTATTTTATATAATTGTTTGCAATAGAAATAAAAATATTTGATATAAAATACTTTTTATGTTAAAATATTTCTATAATTATTTCCAAAACTAGTAGTTCCCCTATAAGATGAATCCCTATTTTTAAAACTAGGAATGAAATAATTTTTGTTAAATTCCATAAATATCTATAACTATTCCCAATTCTAAATTTAGATTTTGGATTTTTTTTCACCTAGCTCGATATTTTATTTTTTTATTCAATAATAAAATTGTTATATATTCTTTTTTAGTTGTTCATTTATCAGTTTCATTTTACTATTTTAATTCAATAGATTGGAAATATTTTTGTGTTCTATAGTGATATACGATTTATGTACAAGACATAAAACATGAATCTTTTTCAAATTTTTTTATTTTTATTCTAAATCATTCATGGTATCTTCCAATATACAAAAACACTGCTCTAATTATTTATTTTACTATTCATAATCATCAGATATATGGTTATTAGAAGTAGAGGCTACCTTAGAACAATTATATATAAAGTATGGCATTTCCTTTTTCATTCGTATCTTATCAACTTGAATTTGAGTCACTGGACGTATCTTCATATGAAATCCAATATTATTTCATATATTTATTTGGTATTTTCTCTTTATTAACATACATATTCTTATACTTGAGTTTATAATAGTCATACATTATATATCATCATCTAGTACATTCCTAGTAGGTAACATCATTAGAGGAATCACACTTTTCCAATATTTCCTCTAATGCAATCTTTTATCACAATTTCTTTTATAATTGAACATATAAATTAATTTCTTATTTCTATGTAATTTCATAAATATCCGAGCTAGACGACCCATTTCCTCATCATTTTCTGTATCAGCTTCACTTATACTTGTATTTTCATTTTTAATAATTTAATTATATTTTAACTATTATTCCTTAAAAGTAATAAATTTTATTTTAGTTTCATTATATTCATTGTTTACCTTTAGATATTCTTCATACATCATCATACTTTTAATTATCTCTTTGTCTGGTAGTTTGATAGTGTAATTGGATTATTGAATAAAGACTACACTACCTATCCAATAATATAGTACCCATCTCAAGATCCTCATCACTTTAGTTTTTTCCATCATTATTTGTCCATGTGTAATCATTGTATTTGTGATCTCATTAAACCTTAGACACATTTCATAGATATATTCATCAGGATTTATTTTGGATGTATCATATTTGATAATATTTTTATTTAATATCATTTCCTTAATAACAGTGGTGCCTTCATGAGATATAGATTGGGTATCAAAATTTTTATAGGTAGTGTCATGGTATGATATCATATTTAATTCATAATAAAATAATGAAAAAAAAATAAATCATTCATATATTTTCAATTTAAATATTAATCATATTTAGTTGTCTCATAAAATTATTTTATATAATTTTTAGGTTTTTAGTATCTATCTTAAATAGATACCAAATTATAAAAAACCCAATATCTCAAGGTGGATTTTTATTTTTATTTTCCATAGAGCATAATTTTTGACCATTAATGTAGGGAGGTTTTTTGGTAGCGTAAGTTTTAGACTTAGCATCCATAATAAAAAAATTAATTTAAAAATAGAAAATAAAATATCTTGCTAAAAACATTATCAGGGTAAAATATAATGAAATATAAAAATATGAGATATGATACCAAATGTTGGTTCCAGTGAAAAACTCAAGGGGGGGGGGGGGGTGAATTGAGTTTCTATGTAAAATTTATATTTATAATAATTTTGAAACAAATTACCCAATTTATAAAATATCAAAGTTAAATAAAATAGTAAAAATACATAATATAATGGTTTAAAACAATTCTCAAATGATTGATCAAGACCTAGTTAAAACAATTTAAAAATAACATTAGCTTTTGAAATAATTCTAATTTCAATAATAATGATCTATAAAACAATAATTAATGGAAACTAAAATAGTATTGATCTATTAACTAGTTTTTAAAACTAAAAATATGTTTTTTCTAAAGCGACAATAAACAGAAAAAAATCATATATTTGAATTAAATTGTAGGTTCAGTCTAAAGTGATGACATAATCCAATCCACTTGACAGTCTCACACTTCCATGTAATTTATTAAAAAATAAACTCTATCCATAGCCTGGATTGAGTTTTACATACATCTTCATACAATGCATTCAATGATACACATAGATTCTACTATAGTTATTCATGGGATGACAACTGTAAAGAGAATAATACAGAGATAGTATCAAAGTAATCACAAATAAAGTTTAGGATATTGTGTCACAAAATGTATAAAGTAAATTACTCATAAAAAAGTGAAAATATAGAAGAAGAAATAAATATATATAGGTAGTTTTTCTGTTCTTCCTTCTCTGATCGATAAAGAGATGATCCTGAATGTTATCATTCTTTTATATTTTATTCAAATCTATCACAGAGGACACTACATCTGTTGTTTTCAAATTTTGTGTTTTTTTGTGTGAAACATATAGTGTCTTATACAATACTAAACATTCCTCTATCCCTTTAAAAAACAGCCAATTAATCAGTAGAATAAAATACATTAACCATCCCATTGGATATCACTTGTGAAAAGGGGTTCCTATTACTTTATATCACTTTTAGAATCTCCAATTATCTTTTATAGGATAATAAGAAAAATAGATAATTACTCATATTGAGAGATAACTCTGGAAAGCATGAATTTTTCTTTAATGTATCATTATAATGGGTTAATAATAACATTTCTTAAATCCACATGTCGTGGTTATGAATTAAATACTATAAAATAACCATTGGAATAATTAATTTGAATTTTAATTACAAAAAACTAAGGTAGTAGTCTTCAACTGTTGGTATCTAGTTCTGACTGAAAGTTGAAACACTAAAATAATGGTAGCTACTTCAATTTATAGTCACACAACTGAACTGGAAGTAGCAGAACTCAACTAGCGATATTATCCTTGGTCTAGAAATATTGGTAGAATAACAATTCAATTATATTTGTATTTAAACTCATGGTAGAATATTTTGTTGGAGTTATCACCCTTATTCCAGTTGTAAAACATTTTCTCTAGAGGTAGAAAGAAAATCCTTGGTGGAAGAAAAGTGTAATACTATAATCATGCTTTCTCCGGTGGTATCACTGTTGTAATGAAGGTAGAAGAAGTGAACTAGTGGTAGAAAATTCCTTCTTGTGGTAGAATCTATATGAAGGTAAAACATAATTTTCAAAGACTATATAATGCTAAATAAAAAAATCCATACTTTTACTAAGGTTGAGAAGATACTTACGTAAGGGAAACTGGAAGCTTTGTAAAGGTAAATCCAAAATTATTATTACTACGTAAAGGTATGAAAATAAATTTGTAAAGGTAAAAAAGAATTTATACACCTTAAATAAGGGTAAAAAACTTCATACGTAAGCTTAAGTAACATATTATAACACCTACAAAATGGTAGATAAGAATGGGTATAAAATTATATCATAGATTTCAATGGTTACATAAGGGTATAAGAAAACCTGTAAAACTTATGTAAGGGTAAAAATAAACATTAATAAATGAATGAAACTAATTTTTTATAATAGTCATGATTTGATAAAGGTAATGATTTGATAAAGGTAATGATTTGTGAAGATTAAAATAAGGAATTTATTGGAATGATCCAACACCATTTCTCATCCTCAAATAGAAAGTCAGCCTAAATAGACCATAAAGATTCAGAAAATCATTATTTTCAATTTCTCTACGGATTTCATAAGCAGAATATGAAAATATATTCCACTTGTAAAGTTATTATCTAATAAAAACATTAACTATGACATGCATATGGAACCATAAATAGATTTATATGCGATGATATGAAAAAATATATGATATTTAGATGGTGTTGGAGAATTTGTTTCATGAACATTTTATAGAAAGACACACATGATACAAAAAAATCAACAACACATTAAATACGTTCAAAGTTATAAAAGGATGTCTATTGATACTTTTCAATGAAACTATTAGTTTATTGTTAATGGAGAAATATTTCCATAAATATCCTCCTCAAAGTGAATTATGAGACTTTGGAAGATGGTAAAGTTAATCCTTAGGTATATCAATTTAGATTAAAATTTTTAATCTTATGTAAACCATGCAATTATAGCCAGTACATTGAAAACATTTATCTCCAGTACATAATGTGTTCCATATAGCCTTAATAATGTAAAAATATGTATGATACTTAAAATTTATTGAATCTAAAAGTGGAAAAATATGAAAATGATCTCTCATATTTTGATTGAACTTTTAAGATCTTAGATCAGATACACATACTAATATGAAATAATAAGACTCAAATTATCAAGGTTTTGTAAAATAATCACATGTAAAAAAGAAGAAATATAGAATACTAAGGATGTAAGAATGAAAACATGTCCTCTCATGCTCTAATTTATATATTTTAATTTAATTTTGAAGGGTGGTATTTTAAAGGGGTGGGGTGTAATCATCATATTTTTTCTTCTTATATTAGTTATTTTAAAAATTAAAATTTATATTAAGATACTGACATATCACCGCAACCAAAAAAATAAGAAACTATGACATTAACATTACAAATTAATGGGAAATATTTATAAAAGTGTAACACCCCAGGTAAATAATGAATATGAAATTTTCATATTTATCCATATTTGTGAATAAAATATTAATATGACTTTAAAGGGGAGGCTATGCTCGATGGCGTACCCAACACGCAACAACGAGTTTCTTGGGAATCTTACGTTGCACTCTAATAATAAAATAATATTATTTCAAATGATAGTTAACATGTGGCCGTTGTATTGGCAGGAATGGATATAAATAACTAAAATATGATTATATATGTTTTTAAATGTTTTTACATTTATCCAATAAAAGATAAAGGCTTAAAATACAGAAAGAGTTCAATTTTAGGCGTATATACCCTAGTTTTCACTAAAGGATCACTTATCGCCTTTTGATGGCGTACTATCATTAAATATAGTTTTGATCACTCTTATACATTCTTTTGGACCAAATAAAACTCTTCTTTAGAATCGGGACAATAAATTTTACTTTATGTAAATTTTTGGTATTTTTCTGATAAAGTTCATTTTTAATGAATAGTATAAAATGTTGTATTTTAATTCAAAACCTCTTTTTAATATAATTTATTTATATGATTATATTATCTTTTGAATTGGTTTTAATGTGAAATTAGAATATATTTTTACCATTAAATCCAATAGTGGTCGTTGGAATCAATTTCACTTTGAAATCAGACTTAAACCAGTGTCAATCTTTTGATACTTATTGTTTCATAAAAACACGCTATTTGCTCTGACAGCGGGAATTAATTATTAAATTAATTAATGTGACTTATATGTTTTGAATTTTGTAAAATAGACTTCATTTTTGAATTCGTAATATCAAATATAGCTTACGGTGAATTTTTGGTAATTTTCTGAAAAACTTCAATTTTTGATGAATAGTGAAACCACTAAGTGGTAATCAAGCAAACTGATTTTTCAGTTAAATGAAAGTTTACCACTAATGTGTATTGAATTTTGAAAATCCGACATACATGGTTGTCATTAAGAAGTAAAATGTGGTTCAATGAGATTAAAATAATTTTTTTTGGTGAATAGTAACTTATTAAGTTTTTAATCGCGATTAGTGGTAATTAGTGTAGTTTAAGGTATAAATAATGCTTTAATAATATGAAATGACCTAGACACATGTCACAACCTTATTGGTTGTGTCATGGCCGACCAAGACAAGCCATGGGTCAACTTGGGGACCCCATGGAGACATTTTGGTTGGGAAATGACATAAATAACTTTTTATTTAATGTAAAAGTAAAAATGACACAAACATAATATGTTTCACAAAAACAATTTTTACATGGGGTTATAAAGATCAGATATTTGATTATAAATAGTCATTGGAAAGCTAAAAAGATTTTCTACATCATAGTATTTTTTTTATATAATTTTTAGACATTAAATATATTAAATTATTTATGACATAATAATGATGCAGCGATGACATCATTATTTGATGATTTAAATAAAATGGAAAGACAATATAAAATCTATGAACTACACATGGCCAAAACCAATCGGATGAGTGGATTTCGAACCCTTATTACCTTATCCACGTATTATATCAATGTTGGACCTTTTGAAACCGAAACACATTTTCAAATAAAGTAATATTTCTTTACTTTCCAAAAGTGCCCCTCCTCTCCTCTTATAAAAGGCCCCCACCTCTACCGCATTTCACACACTACTCAAGCCTTTGGCTCGGCCAACCCCTGCCCATTTACTCTCTCCACATTCCTCTCCTCATCCTAGTGGATTCCATTTGGTCAGAATCCTTTCAAAGGAAGCCTTTAGGCTCAAATCAAAAGGAGTTACACTTTTAAAGGTAATTCATTCTCTCATGTTCATTTGTTTTATTTTGCTTCTCCAACCACCTAAACTCTTTTTATTTACTTCTTTTGTAACAAAAGCAGTATCTTCAATATACTAGGATGTTGTTATAAGATTTATTCGAGTTACACTCTCACACAACTACATAAAATGGTTAAAGAACATACGGTTTCCGTGGATGGTGAAATTCTGCCTCCCGAAACGATGATTGTTCAATACTCATTTAACACCTTCAAAGGTGGCCATTATGATGTCACTATTTTTATATATGATATATAATATGTTTATGTTTTATTTATGCTTCTGTATTTTTCATTTTTGTCTTACCTTTATGGCTTCCATTATGGGTATACGCGATATCTTCATTTAAGGAACTGCGGACTACCGCCCCCTCAAAGTGATTTGATTCATTAAATACCATATGTGGGATGTATAAAGGATGGAAATATGATATTATATATGATATTATACTGGAATTATAATATACCTTTATATCATTATTATTCCATTCTATAAAATACGAAATAGAAATGAAAGTAGCGTTCATGCGTACGTACGGCTTACCGTCTCCATGAATGGTGCATTTCATTTCTTACCTCTAAATGATTATGTAATGTTATAAATGAATGAATTTAATGGATATATATGACATATATGATATCTACATAATGAATACAATTCTGGATATAATAAACATTTGGCCACACGAATAACATGTAATTGTAATAAGTCCACTTTCGACTTAAGAACCAAATATCGGCAAAACAAATATTATTAACTTAAATGATTACATAATTTTTATGACATGGTAATAAGTGGTATAAAAGTAATGAATTAGAAAATAACTCAAGTTTATTATTCAGGAGATTAAAGAACGATCGAGTCAAGTCGGACCCGAGGTAAGGGATCCTACAACTCTCTTTCTTTTTAAGTACACTATTTTATGTCATTTATTTTAAGCTCATCTTTCTAATGATTGGGATGTTATTTTATATTAAATTTACTGTAATTTTTATGTTCATGTGATGAGAGACCCTATTCTCTCTCATCAATCCATTTTGGAAGTTTCGAGTGGCGCCGTTAGGCTGCCGAACTTTCGTAAGAGATCTAACCTCTCTCTTTCTTTTTAAGTACTCTCCTTTATGTCACTTATTTTAAACTCCTCCTTGCAATGTTGGGGGATTTTCTTTTATATTCCAATTGCTGTAAATTCTATTGTAATATTATGGGATACTCTATTTGATCTCATCAATCCATATTCGGAAGTTTTATGTAGCGCGGTTAGGCTGCCGAGTTTTCATAAGGGGTTTTTCATCTCACTTTTATTCCCGTGAGATTTATGCTACATTCGCCACAAATTCCATTGAGTGGTGTATGTAATGCCCATCATTCTACTCTTTGTGTAATATAATTTCGTTTATGAGTATTTACATCAATGACCTATTGTCTTTCTTTCATGGGGTGTATGTTTTGAAAGATACCCAAGTCGGTAAGGGAACCTTTCACCCTCCTCTTTTTTAAAAGCCTTCTTTTATTGGGTCTTTTAATTTACATATTTTTATGTTGGGATATGTTCCAATACATCCTTATTGATGTAAATTTTATGTTCAAGTGATGAGATACATTTTTTATCTCTCATCAACTCATTTTGATGTGATGCCGTTAGGCTGTCAAGGGAACTTTTTAACCCAATTTCGATTTCTTTGGGTTCAACTTGTAGTCATTGAATATGTCATCCATTGAATATGTGTGAATGACCTTTTATTGTTTTACACTCAATATCCACTTATATTGGGTGTATATATATATGTCACACATATTTTTGAGATTTATTTGTCCTTAATTTAAGGATACCTTCTTTATAAGGGATTTCATCACATTTGACATTTCTATTGAGGGTTCATTGTTGTTATGCACCAATTCACTCTTATATGGTATATATACTGTCCTTTGGAGTATTATATCATGAATACTTTTATTCTCAGGATATTATAAAGTTATGACTAAATGTTATTCCTCGATTATTGTATTCAAGTGTCTCTAATTTTGGTAAAACCCCTTTAACCAAAATATCGTTTTAAATGTTTTAATTATTTGTTCTTATTAATATCCATGTTTTCAAAATGGTTTTAAGGATTTATTTATATGGATATTAATGGTATAAAATGTTAAAAGCTTCAAGGTGGTATGAGACACTTTGATTCAAAAATCTCTTTATTAAATGTTTTAAATGGTTTTGGGAAATGGGTTCTTTTTGAATGGATTCGTTAATTCAATATCCTAAAATGTTATATTGTGATTGAAATGTGGAAATGTTATGTTTCCTTTATTAATGTTTATGTGATACGATTATGTTATGGTTATTGGGCATTGTTATGAAGAACGGGTGGTTCCGTGATAAACTAAGGGCGGGTGAGCCCGATATAGCTCTCCAATGCATTGGGTAACGCGAAGGAGTGAAACGTTAAGGTTTCTCCGAAGAGATTTAGGGAATATACTGTGATGGGTATTCCAAACGTAACCAAGAGGGTTACTCCCTACGTAAGAATGTTATGAATGCCTCAAGTTACCTTTATGTCTTATGTTTTCTACGATTTATTCATGATTTGATAGGCCTATGTTTTATGGGTAAAGTGTGATTTCATTCTAATGTATATATAAACTCATGTTTCCTTTCCATATTTTTTATAACTCTTACTGAGCTTTTTATGCTCATCCCAAGTTTTTGAAATGTTTTTCACAGGTCAAGGGAAAGGTACATGATGAGAGGATAGTGTCAAGGATGTGTCAAGAAAGAATCCGTGTTATAATTTAAATATGATTCCGTTGATGGGAAGAATGAATGCTGTCTTTTATGTAACCACTTTGTTTAAATGTGGAATGTAATGCAAGTTTCATGATCTAATTATATAAAACTCTAAACCTGAAAAGATCCTCAATGTGTAATCTTGTAATAACTCAAGTTTAAGTAAGGTTTAAGGCTGGGGCCTTATAAAAAGTTATTAAATATTACAGAGGATGACAATAACAATGAAACATTAAAAATGTGAAACATAAATTCATTTTATCATAGTTCCTAAATAGATCATATTTAGAAGAACTCTGGTTTATAAAATAAAAACAATATATTTGGAATATTTTTTTTAAATAAAGATAAATTTAGTGTTGTTAGTTGATAGTTCTGAATTTAGAGTAATGATAGGAAGAAATATAGTGATGGGAATGATCCACATTTTGACTATTTTCATATTTATTATCTGATAGCTATATTTCCATTATTTTAATATTATAGACAATAACCTTTTAACCATTATAAATACTAAATAAAATATTATCAAAAATATATTTATTTTGTTTCATTATAAATTTTATAGTTTAAAAATAACACACTAATAATATATTAAATAATATGGAAAATAAATTATTTTTTCATTGAAAGCCTTTAATTTTTATTTAGAACAAATATTTCATTTCAAATTTTAATTTTTGTTACATATTGTTTTTAAAAAAGTAATTTTTTTTGGATACCTAGAATTGAGGTTTGGTATTTTTTTATGTTTGAATAATTATTAAAAATAGTGAAATATTTAGTTGAATAATGAAATACATTAAATACATTAAAAATATTGTATTATTTATTATATGTTAATACATGAAATATGAAATTATCTACCATGGATAAATATGTTGGATCGTTGTCACATGACTCATATCCATTTCCTGATGAAAAAAATTAATACTAGTAACAACATTTAAAAAAATAATCATTTATTTATTATTTTAATTAAAATCCCCTTCTTCATTCATTGATAAAAAATTTACTCCCCCTCTTATTCTCTATCACCTCAAAAACCATTTCATTTTCAAAAATATGATGAATTAATTTATCATAAAATTATTAAACACATTGTGATTATTATAAACTATCTAAAATGATGTAAATTGTGATTTAATATCATAGTAATCTATTTATCCCAAAAAAATATATTATTCTCATATCCAGACCCTTTCTTTTCTATCCAATTTCTAACATTTTTAAATTTATCAGAACATTATAAAAATAAACATAAAATTTTATTATACTTCTTTATAAGAATTATAGATAGGAAGGGTTACAATAAATCAAAAACATTGTGATGCAAAATAGGGCCGCAGTTTGTGGGCTTCACGGGTATGGAGAGGATACGGGGTGGGGGAGCCTAAATTTTTTGATCATTTAGAGCACGAGCCAATGCGGGTTGAGACTGTGCGGGTGCGGGCTTGCCCGCGAGCCTAATTTAAAAAATCTATATATTTTAAAGTATATTCTTCTTTAATATATTATTTTTTCAATAAAAAATTATTATTAAACCATGACATATGATTTCTCTATGTAATTATCATACTAATTCACTATTCATTAACATGTGAATTTTAAATAAGTTTTTTATTTATTGTTTTAATATTATATTATAATATTTATATTTTAATTATTCACCATATTAACATGATGTGTCATCCCACATCTCGAAAAATAGAACTCATCTCCCATGAACATTGTTTCAATTCCAAAAGAGTTATTATAATCATAATATTTTTTGGGTCTATTTAATTTTTTTATTATTAATTTTTTTATTTAGAAAATAGAAAAGGAACTCATGGGTACCCTAATAGCTTCCTTTAAAACCGGTTGTTGTTTGAAAAGTCATTTTTCATTTACAGGTCTATCCATTTGTTTCACTAGCTGACCAACATTATCATTTTTCTCCCCTCACCGATCACTCACATATACTTTTCATTGCAACAAATCTCCACAACATGATCTTCTCTGTAAGCCACCATTAACCCATAGAAAAATGTTCCCTAACATCCCTTAAAACTATAGGTATTTTCAATCCTCACTTATCCAAACAAAAACCTATAGAAGTGGGAAAAAAATTCAATATTTAAATGATTATAAATAGAATATATTTTTGAAATTGTGAGAAATTCATGGGATTATGAAAAGCAGGGTGAGTCGGAAATTTTTTGTTCGCATTCTATGTAGGATTTTACGGACAAACTCACGTGGGCTTGGCCCACCCTGATCCAGTCCACCCATTTCACATTACTATAATCACGCACACACCCACACCCTATGAACCCTATTAGGTCAATCCTCGTCCCTCAGTGAGGATTGACACACCATTTTGAACTTTTTATATTTATTACATTTTTCTGCCTTAAGGCATAGTGGATCAGTTCTGTATATGGATATTTTAAACCCAAAATAAACTACTTATAAGGAGTAGGGACAGATTACTAGAGATGACCTGAAGGCCCACCAATTCTGGTCTATAGGCCTCTAAAATATGGCATGAGGGCCCATGCCCAGGAAGCAGGCGTCGACCCCAACCAACATTCTGGCCCAACCAACATACATTCGACCCAGATTCCTGCACATCCTTCTCCCGTGATGCCACTGTGCCCCATTGACACCTTCCCAGGAAGTCATGTGTGGGGCCACCATGCTATCCACTGCCAAGCCTACTGAAGAAGAAGAAAACATTCATTTGGGCAGTTCAGAAAAATAAAAAATCGATGTTATTCAATATTCATATACACCTTCATGGGTTGATCTATAAAATTTATAATTAATTAAAATTAATCTTGTTATTAATATTCTTTAATAATATAATTAATGAGTTATTGTTGAATGTGAATATTCCACATAGATATATCAATTTTTTTCATGACTTCTGTATAGAACCACATCCAATAAACCCATGGAAACCATAAAAAATACACCCCATTTAAATATTGTTCCCTTGGTTTGGTATACACCCAATCAGATTTCTAGTTATAACCAAGTTTATCATTATAACCAACTGGTTAATAACTAGACCCAAGGTTAATATTATACCAAACCACGCAATAAAAAATGCCCCAAAATTTCATTACACCACCACAAATCTGGGTAAGGAATGCGTCGGATTTTATCAGTGCTTACCAAAAAACGCTTATAAAATGGGGGCCTTTATTAGTGCTAGATAAAAGAACTGATAAAAGTTTTTAATTAAAAATATTATTAATTTAAATAAAAATATTTAATTTGTATTCACAAATAATTTTTACTTGTAAAAATTAAATAAAAAATTCATGTTTATAATTAATATATATATTTTAATAATTCAAATATATATATATATATAATGTTTTAAAAAAGTATTTAAATGTTTATAATTAAATAAATATACATTTATCTAATTATAAGATTATAATAAATTTCATTAAATAATAAATATATTTATTATATTTATAATTATATATTTATAACTATATATAAATACCTTTTAAGCATATATATATATATATATTTATAATTATAAATATAAATAAATAAATATATATTTAAATAAATATATGTTCTCTATGAATTATTTCAATAAATATATTGCTCTGTGAATATAATTGACACTCATATGTAATGTATTCATCATGGATGTTCATTTACACATTACACCATCATTACTATTCGTGTTGTCCATATATATGTGATGAATCATTTTTTATGATATAAACTTTACTAGGAATATATCTATATATATTTATAATTATATACAAATATTTATAAATATATTTATAATTATATACATATATGTAAAAAATTATAAAATTATAAAAAATATATTTATTGTACTTATTACGTTATAAATATAAATATATAAATAAATATATTTATAAATATATGTTTTTTATTACATTCATTAAAGCAAGTATCCTCATTTTGTGTTTCAAAAGTGGTTAATTACTAATTGGAATTTTCAAAGGTTTTTTCATTGAATGGAAGAAGTTTTATTCCTTATTTATGATGTGATATGTTTTCATTATTATTTTTGTAAAATAGAAATCTATTATATTACTTTGTATTTCAATATATTTATTTATAGTTATAATTATAAATATATATGTAAATAATTATAAAATTATAATAAATATATTTATTATATTTATAAAGTTATAACTATATTTAATTAAATAAAAATATTTATAAATATATATCGATATTTATAAATAAATAAAAATATTTATAGTTTTAATTCTAAATAAATACATTTATATTTAAATTATTATAAAATTATAATAAATATATAAATATATAAATATTTATAAAATTAAAAATGTAATAAATATATTTGTTATAATTTTATAATTATTTAAATAAATAAATATAAATATAAATATAAATATATAATTATAACTATAAATAAACATATATAAATATATATTTATTAAATAATGACAAAATTATAATAAATTAATACCAAGATTTATATATATATAATTCCAAATAAATATAGATATATTTAAATAATTATGAAATTGAAATAAATATATAAATTATATATAATTATAAATATAATAAATATATTTATTATAAATTTATAATTAAAAATAAATATATATTTACTATATATATAAATAAAAATAAAATAAAATTAATTATATAAATAAATAAAAATAAAAATATATTCATTTATTGTTATTATATATATATATAAATATATATTTATTATATATATAATTTATAAATATATATAAAAATATAAATAATTTATTATCATTATAGATTTATCAGTGATAAAAAAGCAGTGATAAAGGCATATTTTATCAGTGCTTTCTATTTTAGCACTGAGAAAACATACCTTTATCAGTGCTTTTTAGCAAGTGATGATAAAATTCGTACTCGCTTTTATAAATAAACCTTAATAGTCTCCTCCTCCTCTCATATACCTCAATCTCTCATGGAAGCTGATCCCTACTCCCTCCTCCTCCTCCTCCTCCTCCTCCTCCTTTACCCCTGAATCCTCCTCCTCTACCGTCGTGAATCCCTCCTCTACCGTGAACCTCACCACTTTCACCGAACCGCACCTCTGTTGCGAACCTCACCTCTGCCGCGAACCCCACCTCTATCGTGCACCAAACCCCAACTCCACCTTGAGCCCCTATTCCACCGTGAACCCAACTCATCCGCATAACCCAACTCCACTCACTACTGGAAAAATACCCTATACCAACGGTTTGGAACCATTGGTATAGGCCCTCAAACCGTTGGTATAGCCTATACCAATGGTTTGGAGGACCGTTGGCAAGTAAGCCGTGACAATAGGTCTATACCAACGGTTCTCAAAACCGTTTGTATATGTATTTCAAAAAAAATATTTAGTGGTATTTGATCCCAGGACCTATAGTTTATAATTGAATGACTTAACCACTAACCTAACATGACTTTTGCGAACATAATTTCATAAATATATATATATATGTATTGTTATAATAATTTTCAATTTTGATTTATATAATGTTCTCGGTAAGAAGATTCGATTAAAAATCGAAGGACCTTTACCAACGGTTCTCAAAACCATTGGTATAGACCTATACCAATGGTTTTGAGAACCGTTGGTATAGGTCCTTGGATTTTAGGACCTATACCAACGGTTTTGGACAAACTGTTGGTATAGGGGGGACCAATACCAACGGTTTTTCCAAACCGTTGGTATAGGTCCTATAGGTCCCCCCCTATACCAACGGTTTGTCCAAAACCGTTGGTATAGGTCCATATAAGTGACCTATACCAACGGTTTTGGCCAAACCGTTGGTATAGGTCCAAATTAATGAACTATACCAATGGTTTGGCCAAAACCGTTGGTAAAAGTCATATTTCCAGTAGTGACTACTGAACCCCACCTCTCCCATACACCCCTCCTCCTCTGCGAACCCACCACCATCGTGAACCCTGCCTCCCCCGCGAACCCATCTGTAGCTTCTACTCCCGCCGCAACCTACCTCGACTCTGCCTCCACCAGTGTAACAATAATAAAATATAAGGTGCACCTTTATAGTTTCTCTATTTCTAGTATATACGTGTTTCATTTATCTAGCATGATGATATTTGTTTTGGGATTATTTTTATTGCATCAAACATGTGTTGTTATATTATGATAAACCTATAAAGATCAACTTAATCTACATCTGGATCCATTTGGATTCATACAATATTCATATGAAATTCTTCTAAATGTAGTGGATCAAATTCTTATACATTTTTGGATGAGATTATTTTGGTGGATCTAATGAATCTGGTTAGTCAAATCATTTTCATTGGGTGGATTGAATCATCTATATATGTTGTAATGTATTAATTTGGTAGATTGGTTCTCCTTACAAAATTATTTTTTCGACATATGGTGAATTATAATAATCCTATGGATAGGTTTTCAATTGATTTATTAGCTTCTTTTTAATTTAATTTTTTGAATTCTCAACATATGAAATCTTAAATTTTTTTCTACTGATAACCTGGAATAATGAAAACCTTAAATAATATTATACTGAAATTTGTATCTTTGTCTGGTGAAATAATATTCTATTTTCAAAATATTATATACTTATAGATGTATTGAACCTTATATAATCATCTACCATGGACTTTGAGTAATGAAATCCTTTAATAATTATCTGGTTTATAAGAAATATTTTGGATCAGTTTTTCTGAGGTCATGGAATAATGAAAAACATTGTTGTAACTTTTGATGAATTCACAACCATCAAACAATTTGGATTCTAAATAATGGAAATTGTAATTTTTTCATTACTTGGTCATTGATTATGATACCATGATAATAATCTAGGATACCTCAATTATAGAAAATAAGTTAGGTTTTTAAATTATTTCTTGGTTGAACATGCATGATATAATTCAAGTGATTACCAAATTACTATATAGATGTGTATTAATTAATCTTAAAATATTAATAATAAGATTATTTATTTTGAGATAAAGAATTATAGTATTCCTAGAGTTCTTTTGAATGATGATTGTATAGACAAAATTTCATACAAAAAAAATTGACTTGACATTAAACAATGAAGTAGAGAACAAAATTGGAATTTAACATTGGGAATTTCTTATATTAATTATGTATATAAAAATACTTCATTATTAAATCAAAAAAGATTTTTGGATGGTGGAATAACCATATTTCAAGGTTTATGGATGATAATGGTATGTGGGTTGATAAAAATGAAGGCATAAGAATTTAAAAACATATTTTTACAATATGATATTTTCTTCATAGTATAATTTTATATCTAAATATCTAAATTATTTTTTTATTAAAACTTTAACAAATTATATGAATAAATTATTAACTAAAGATATTCAATTTTATGAAGTGGGCATGGCATTTAGATTGATTCATCCATCAATGGAACCTAAAAAAGATTTATTCATGAAATTTTCCTTAAAAGATCTAATCTATTTTGATACTTGATGTTTTTAACCTCCTGAATGAGTTTCACAGAGGTAATAATTCTCTTGAGAATTATAATGATACTCTCATCACATTGATTCTAGGGGTTACTGATCTGAGTTCAATTAAGGATTTTAGAATTACTAGTCTTTGTAATGTCATTTATCAAGTCTATTTGATGATTTTAGAAAATAGACTATGGAAAATTATACCATCTATTAGTTTAGTTCTATAGTTATTTTCTTATTTTGACTTGAGACATGATGTAATAAAAAGGTTCAGGAAAACAACATAGTTTCTTCCAGTGATGAGTGGCATAAGGAACTTATTTGTGTAAAAGGAACGACACATGGGAAATTTTTAGATTATGTAATGGGTTTATGATTATAGATTTTTTAGGTGTATTTATAAATTAAGTAAAAATAGTACTTCATGTGAGAGATATATACATTTTTCTTGGGGTGTACAACCAATTTATTTTGTGTCATCCAAAAATCATTGGGATAATATAGTGTTTGTTGTAAACTAAAACAGAAGTGTTTCATGGTTGCGAGTGTGGTCACTGACTATAGAACATATCCATTGGGAATCTGGTATTGTAGTGAAGGATAATTGATATAACTGGACAATGAAATCATGGAACATCACAAATTATTATAAAACATATAACATGAATCATGTTATAGGTTTATTTATTCTAACTATTGTAGCTTATAATTAACAATATATGGGTGACAATTAAATTTAGGTTGGACGATAATCACTGGACATGGACAAGAGATATCCAATTGTGGGGATCACAATATTAAATTCTTATGGAAATTATTATTATGACACCATCCTTTGGAATAATGTGATGGAACTATAATTTATGTATTTTTGAAAAATCCTAAGTGACTCTTTTATGATGATTCAAGTGTTTTTAAATGTTTCTTAAATAATTATATATGTTCTAAAAACCCTTTTTTGGTTTTAAATAGATTTAAAATTATTTAAACACATGGCATGGACTTAGGTGGCATGAAAAGTGTTTTTCAACTAACATGATTAGATTTCATAAAGGGATGTGAATGTTTTTAAAGAATATTTAATGTTGGTTTCATTTTAACAAGGGATGTGTTAAGTTTTAAATGAAAAATTTTAAAATATAAAAGGTTGTTTTTCATTTTAAATGATTAATATTGTTTGTTCATGATGTTCCCTTTAATTATTTAAAAAAAAGTAATTTTGGTTTTGTGAAAGAGTTTTTGAACTGATTTGTTTATTTTAAAAACGGTGTGTTATTTTAATGAGAAATTTGTGTAAATGGTTGTTTTTAATGGTATTTCAAGTGCGATTTCATAAATAGTTTTCAAAAAACATTTGAAATTCCATTTTTCTATTATATTTTATATTTATATTTTTATAGAATTTGGAGAACCATTACTTTATATAGGGAAGTCATGTAGGTCGATAATAACACAATGGAAAGGGAATATCACTAACTCTATCCAACACATAAGATATCTATCATGAGCTCAGTCATGAAAAAGGTGAATTAATTTTTAACCCCATTTCAACTACTAAACCTAGATTTCATCCAACATAATCTACATGGTTTAAATTATGGGATTACTCTACAATTACATCTTCTTTCTGGTTTTGTGTTAGCTTTTAAGGGGATGAGTCCTAGGAAGAAAACACAATAATAACTATCATTCACATTTTGAGTTCCCATAATTTTAAATACCCCTTTTGTGTATTTATTTTGTTAAATATTAATACTAAAAAATAAAATAGGATCGATATGAATAAATAATGGATTGATGCCAACCATATGACAAACGTATATGAAGATGGAGTGAAATAATTCACCAGGTTTGCAAAAGATCATGCATACGACCCTTCTCAAATATATTTCCCTGATTATGCTATTGTTATTCATGAAACGTTAGTCTATAGGATTTAGAATAAAAATTTATCTATCACATAATAGATCGAAGTTATAAATGTTAGAATAAACATGTGGAAAAAGAGAATGTAGCTAGTGGTTCAGACAATGCTACATTTTACGGATCAAATTATACGATTACTAGTGTGGAAAATAAAGAAGACCATATCGAGGATGTGATTACACATGTGAATGATAATGGAAATAATATTGAGGAAATGACAAGGAAAATTAAAGTGGAACTTCAGGATTGAGAAAAATTGTTTGAGATGTTAAAAAGTTGTGGGTAGACGCCATTGTCTGCTGGTTGCACTAAATATGCTGCATTATCAGCCATATTGAAGTTGTATAATTTAAAAGAAGAAAAAATATGGAGTGATAATAGTTTTATAGAACTACTGGATATTTTGAATAACAATCTCTCGGAAGATAATGATCTATCGATCCGAAAACACGATGCCAAATAAATTCTATGCTTGATGGGTATTATCTCTGAATGAATAAACACCTACCAAAATGATTGTATTATATTTCTCCAGGACCAAAAAATCACTCAAAAAATGACCAAATTGTGGAAATTCTCAATATAGGAAAGATGAATCCGGCCCTATGATTGTTTTATGGAAATTTCTAATCATGATAAGGTTTAGGTGCCTATATGAAAGTGAGGATACTGCATGGAAACTGACATCACACGTAGATACAAGAAATAATGATGGGAAACTACTTAACCTGACAGACTCTCCTAAATGGAAGAAAATTGATTATGAGTATCCTGAATTTGGAAGCAATCCAAGATACCTTAATCTTGTGTTATCTAAAGATAGAGTGAACCATTTTGGTTTTCAAAGTATCACTCACAATTCATAGATTATTATGTTGATAAATTAAAACTTTCCACTGTGGTTATGAATGAAATGAAAATACATCAGGTTATCTATGCTTATATCAAGACCTAAGAAAAAAGTTAATGATATTGATGTTTCTTTGGATTTATTGATCAGGGATTTGAACTTGTTATCATATTCAGATGTTACATTGTATAATGCTCACAAAAATAACGATTTCATGTTGAGATATTTATTATACGAGATGATAAATTAATTTCTTGCTTATGGAATTTTTCTAGGATAAAGAATTAATGGAATTATAGGGTGTCCCATTCACTGACAAGGTACACAATCAATTTGGTTGAAACATTCAAAAAAAATCTTGTTTCAAGTAAATAACATATTTCTACACTGATGACATAAGTACTGATCTTGGATGACATCACTCGATGGATGTTCGGAAGAACGTACAACACCATATCCACTGACAGGTGATCAAATGTTTGAGAAATTGAAATATGTGGACACTTCTTTTGGTAAACTATTTTTGAAAAACCACATGGAATCCAATTGAAAAAATAGATCACGTTTTTATAATTACCATACTAGAGTAGTCTATATTTTTGTAATTTTCTTGATGTTATGCATGATAAAAATAATGCATGTTATAGTTTCATCGATACATTTCTAAATGAACTTGAAAAAACAAACAATGTAATTAATGCTAGGTTGGACATGGTTGACTTGGGAATACGATAAGATTTGGTGTCAATGAAGGATGAAAAATGAAAATTTCTTTCTCCACCATCTTACACTCTTTCAAGGTAGAAGAGATGTCATTTTTGAAACTTCTTGAATGACATAAAGGATCCAGAGGGGTATTCAATGAATATGAAGAACATAGTGTCAACAACCGGTTTAATGTTAAAAAGTCTAAAATCACATGAATACCATTTTTTGATGAAATATATAATTACTATAGATTTACATTTCATTTTTAACAAGAATTTCCATTATACATTGACCAAGATTTGTTTCATCATCAAAGATATATGAGGAAAAGTTATTGTCCCGATGAAATTGCAGACTCTGAAAAGAGAAATTTCCATCATATTATGTGAATTGGAAATGTTCTTCCTGTCAAAATTCATTGATATGATGGTTCATTTGATGATTCACTTGGTGAGAGAGATTCGACTACGTGGTCCTATACAATATAGATGGATGTACCAAATTGAATGTTATATGAATATTTTGAAAGGGTATGTCAAAAATTGATGTTTTCCACAGGGTTGTATTGTCGCGTGATATATTGTTGAGGAAGCCATTGAATTATGTACCGAATACCTATTCGATGTGGAAAGAAATAGTCTCCTAAAATCTCATCACACTGAGTGGCTTGTAGGTGAAGTAATTTCTGGAAGTTATTTTGTCACATCAATATTACAAATTTGGAGCAGAACCACCTTTAAATTATTCATAATAGTTTGGAGATTTCCCCAAATGTTGAAACCCACAAAGAAATTATTAGAAATTTTAATCAATAAATGGTTGAAAAATGGATATCAAATACACCTAATCAATAATTTATAGGATTACTTCAGGAAAATATTTTTAAGGAGTCAGATGAAAATATAGATTCAATTTCAGAACAACTTCAATTGATATCCATAGGACCAAGTGTATATGTTTATCATATAATGGTTATGTAATTAATGGTTATACATTCTATACAATTGAAACTGATGAATACAATACCATAAAAAATAGTATAGTTACACTTATGGTTAATGCAATGTATGTTTTTGGTACTATGGAAATAAATCCAATTTATGAGAATATGTAAAACTTTGGTATCATCAAAACAATATGGGAGTTGGATTATTAATATTCCAAGTTCCAATTTTTCAATTCATGTGGGTTGATAATAAGGGTGCTATTAAATTTGATGAATTGAAATTCATGAAATTTGATTTTAGTAAGGAAGGGTACAAGATGAACCATTTATAATGAAATCATAGGTATTATAAATATTTTATAGTTGAGATCCCATAAACCGAAATTGGTCAGTTGTTCTATCATCGACCAAAACCACTGAAGAGTCATATGAAGATTCAACTGAGGATCAACATATCATTGGGACATAATAATCATTTTACAATGGTACCAATGTAGATGGTGTTTTCTATGTCATATGAGGACACAATAAATGAATATAGATAGTCGGTAGAGGGGTCAAATCCCTTTAACCTTTAAAAAAGAAAAAGAGAGTTCAATAATCAGGTTATATTTTCTTGTAATATATATCATGTTACCTCATGTTATTATCAGTTCTCTATTGTATTTATGTAATCTAAATTAAATGTTAAACTACTTATATGGATAATTACTTTTGTACAATCTGGTATGCCCAATCCGAAGGCACAACTGGTCTTTCAACCTGCTACTGCTTGAGGTGCAGAGGAACAATGACCTTCTGCACGTGATGGTGCTCCAAAACCTAAGAAACAACAATATTCATAACCTATGGTTTCTCCCAGTTCAATGGTACAATGACCATCTTCACAAGGTGAGGATACTACTCTAGGGGAACATATTGATGATGTTGAATCTGAGAAAATGGGAGGCATTGAAGGCCTGACGATGGAGAAAAAATAGAATCACTATAGTTTTACAATGTTAATAGAAATCATTAAGGAAAAAAACAAATATATAAAATATGAGGTCAAATAGAATGAATGGGGCAAGTATGTTAACACCAATAAGGCCATGTTTAGTTGTTACATTAGAATCGTCACATAGTAACGAGTGCTGATTGATGTAGATTCGTGGCACCATGTTGTGCCTGCTATCAAGACCCTGATATAGGAAGAGATTATGGTAAAATTATGACATCATTTATTTATTTTAGTATAAAATAAAATAATAAAATATTTACTTACTCTTCATCATACACTGTAGAGTGCATTTATAGTGAATGAATCCCACAAAAAAATATTTATTAATGATTGCTGAAAGGATTCATAGAGGATTTCAAACAAATATAACTACAAATCATCTTAAAGATTCTAAATGAAAAAACCCTGCACCCACCGCATATCTATGCACACATGACAACCCAAGTAGCATAGGATGAATTTACCGGCCATCATGCCGATGTGTCTTTTCAGGTACATTATGGCTAATAAGACATTATTTGAGTATACATGTATTCATAACTTTGATTGAAAATTTCTAATTTATGTAATAGAAACTTTGTTCTTGAAATAAGTAACGATCAATAAAACTAGCATACCCATACCATAAATTGAGGATGGGGTATGCTTCACTTGAAAAAAATTGTTAAATATTTTAAATCTTCCTTAATACTTTTATGTGACATGAAAATATACCATAAATATATTCTTATGTTTATATGAATATTGATGACTCAAAATCCAAATCCACATCCATCATATTCCATGTTATATAGAAGGAGGCTTGCGTAAATAAAGACGAGATAATAATAGATGAAAACACAAAAAAGTGTGTGAAACATGTGAAAATATTGAAAAATAATTTTTTTTCATTAAATCTCTATTAAAAGACAATGATAACTTATTTTACTATATTTTCTATCCAAAATAGTCATATAAATAAATAACACCTATACCAGATGATCACATACTATCGATGGACCTGAATCGGCTGGAAAAGTGTGGCCACATTAGAGGCATGGGTTTTAGGGTGGCCAAACATATTTTGAGAAAAAAAAGAGGAGGATCAATGTGAATAAATGAAATGGATGAGTGAAAGACTATATACCCTTCAAGAACAATTCCAATAGTAGAGGGAGGTTATGAAAACATTTAATGGGGGAAGCAAAGATAATAAACAACTCAAGAAAAACCATCATGTGGAGATCCCACCCCATCCCCACTAACTATGAGGTGATCTATTACCCTAAAAGAGATGTCTTAGCCAAATAAATAAATGTTTTAATAAATGTTTCTATGAAATGTGAATAATACAGAACCTGATACCTTCCCTATACTGATATTCTACTAGGTGATAATGATTGTGATTTATATCTACCAACACCCACCCATATTCTTGTAGCAAGAGCTATAGTGTTCAATATCCCAAAATACATGCTACACAGTGGAACAATGCCAATAGGTCATGTGAGAGTGTCAATTAGAATAGCCCTTGAGCCGATCACTAAGATACCTATTCTAATTAATGAGGAATATATTCATATGGTCAAAAATTTATTGGAATATTCATCACATTACCATCACATATTATAAAAAACATTTCAACAATGAGGTATTCATTTAAAATTTACTTTTCAAGATAAACCTTTAAAATTAATGAAAAGAGGTCTAAACTGATAAATGTTATTATAGACAGAAAATGGGATGGGGTGAAATGAAAGACTGACTCAAAACCATATAAAGTATTAACCAAATGATCAAAAATATGCATCGAATGAACGATTACCCAACATGTTCTATATTTTCATTTATTAGCATTGAAGGTTCATGTGGATACAAAGTTAAAATATCGTACTAGTTACATAGTTGATTATGAATAAATTATGTATGGAGATGAAGTTCAAGACTTCAATGGTGTTAATAATTTAAGTAAAATCCTCCACTATGTTTGGCTAGGTGGCCCAATTTTAATTGTGTGCATGAGGTATGTTTTTATGATTTTATTTTATAAAATATGATATATTATTTTAATTATGAATAAATACATTTCATATTATTGTTATGCGTATATTTGAAAACAATTTAAGGTATTTTCCCATGTTTTTTGGAATCATTAGTCCTCACATCACCTCTATATAACAACCAGAAATAGATACAAAAAAGGACGAAATAGTTGCATCTCTAATCAAATTGTTTGAGAGAAATATTTTGGATGACATACTATTTAATACAAACGATGCATGGGTAAAACTGTAAAATTTAATTATATCAAATATATTTTCATTTCATTAATTAATTATTCATTTTGGGGTTTTTAAGATACATTGGATACTCATTGCGATAAATTTGGATACTCCAAATATTTACTTTCTAGATTCAATGCATGGATATAAGAAAACTGTCTACACATGATGGAATTTTTCAAATTTTAATACACTAAAACTAACTCTTTAGAACTAAAAATCATGTTTTATAATTTATATTATATTTTAATAAGGATTATGTTATTATAGGGTAGTGCATCAATATCATGAAAAACAAGGAATGTGTCCGAGGACTAAGAATGAGAACCAAGAAAAGTTCCATGACTAGATAAATATTTGGGTATATATGGTAATATTTCACTATCCATACACATATAAAAAAAATAATTATTCAACTCAATGTTTTTATATTTTAAAATACAAACCAATATAAAATATTGTGGATTTTATGTTTTTATATTTATGAGAGAGATAATATTACATGAAAAAACTATCACCCCTGAAGAGTTATTTTTGAAGATAATAATTATTTCATTGAAAATATTTATTAATCCATTATGAATTTATATTTTTATAGTAATACTATGACTTCCAAAAAGGCTCATATTTACGAGACTATATATATTTTTTCAAAAATGAATGATCATCATAAATAATGAAAAAAGTTACCAAAATAACATGAATATGTGACTTCCATAGATGTAGTGAATTGTTTCATATTTATTTTTAATTTACTACTTTTTAGTATTACTCTCAAAATAATTTTTTCCCTATAAAGGTGAATTCCTTTGTTTAAGAAAGGGTGGTTCATTCGAAGCTAATCATGCTCATGAGAGATTATAATTTGAGACCAAAACTCATAATTTTATGTGAAGGTATTTTTTTAATATACTATGTTTTTCCTAATTATATTATCTATTCTCTACTGCATTAACATAATCTAAATTAAAATTTTGACTAATCATGTAGACAATGTCTTCCACATATCACCCCAAAATTGTTGACATTTGTCACTTTCCTTCAAATGTAGTGGAAGGAACTTGAAAGAAAGTGATAAATTTAGACAATGTAGTGTTTCCATATCGACAAAGAAAGCAAATGGAAAGCATTATAATGCATGATGTGGATGGTATGACTTAAAGTGTGTCTTTTTATTTATTTAATTATTTTTTTCATCATTATATCTATTATTTGTAAGTTAATTTAATTATCACTTTTCTATAATACTTATCTATTTTTTTAAATATATTTTGGGAAGTCATACATTTCTTTCAACTATCTGCAACAAGACAAAAAAGATAGAACACATTAATTTCGGGTGGAAGAGGAAACTCAAGGATACATGAAATGTGAAGTGAATCATAAGGATGAATCTACCAAGGGATTTCACAATAGTTGACTGAAAATTATGCCATTTAAAAAGATATTTCATGAAAAGTTTCCTAAATAGTGTAGTAATCTGCCATAGCTCAATCAGTTGCACCTAAATCTGATACATAATGTGCTTTGAATGACTAGATGTTTTTGTTTTTAGATTATAATATTCTTTTATCCTTTAAGATTCACATCTTTTGAACTACCATGCATTGATCCAAACTCATGATTATGATCTATAATATGTTGGGTATGAATTTCAAATGTCAATATCACCTTCTAACATCTTCATGATCACGTTATCCTTATATGATCATTAATATCTCCCTAATTGAAATTTACTTTTTTATTTGATTTTCTGAATGTACTATTTCAGGTAAAGAGATAAACACATACATAATGTGGGATCCAAGACCAAAAACTGGATATAAAATTTGAATTTCAAAATACAAATGCCAACTCTGAGGTGGCCACAAACTATAAGGCACCTCCGGCAGCCGATCACATCGTCATCCGTCCACCGTCATCTTTAGGTAAACAAATATTCCACAGTTATCATCCATCCTCTCTAGAACCACACCGCCAGAGGACATCCCAATATGCCGTTGTCTCTTTAAACTCGTTGACCATCACCACACCAGAAAAAACACCAAATCCAGAAACATAATATGATAGTTCTATCTTCAGAAGAAAAACCAAAGTCAAGATCACCATCCATGAACCACCATTGTCATCACCGTCCAAACCCCACAATAGTCACCAGAGACCATTGGGGATCGAAAAATCCACTAATAGAACATAACAACCACGATAGAATAAGTAAAATACCTTTATCAAAAATAATAAGGAGATATCCAAAAAGACAAAGTAGAAATGAATAAAATCACGACAGGTCACCTGAGGAGAACCATCAGCCACCAAAACCACATCCCAAATCCTATATGGAACCACCGATCTAGATCCATCTCAGATAGGAGAAGAGGAACATGACTTCTGGGTAGGTATAAAAACATTTAACGACTCTGGATGACAACACCATTGAGAGAACATAATCAAATATAAATACAAGAACCAGCCGACCTTGGTCCACCTGAAAAATCCTTTATTAATGAACCATATCCCAAAAACAGAGCTTACCATCACTCCAGATTTTACCGAGAGAGGTGTAGTGGAAGACAAGGTATGATTAGGTCAAAATAGGCTAGGGATTATATAGTGACATATTTATCAGAGCAACAAAACCGCTCGAGAGACTTACACCGATAGAGACAAACAACCACGATGATCGTGAAGAAGGAAGAATGCTAGAAAAGGTGAAAATAGGAGACTAATGTGAGGAAAACTGTGTAAAGATACAACACTAACCATGTAGTGAAGGGTTGCTCAAGGAAACCCTAGGTGGAGTCGAGAGCAAGAATGGGAGATCCCGGAAAGAAGATGGTATCCTTTGTTATAATTTTTAATATCTATATTTTTTACACTTATTGAGAATCTATGATCACCCTTTATTATATTTCATTTACTTAGGTTATTATTAATGGTTTTAGAAATTATATTTATAATAATGTTTCTAGTAAAGGATAACTTAACGAGAAACTGTTATGAACTAGTTCTTTATGTTTCTATGTTTCCAAAAGTAGTATAACTAAGCTATTCTGGAATGGATCATTATGTTATGTAAAAAATATTAATCTACTAAGATGTGATGTCTATGTATGAAATGTTTAGGAAAATATATTTGGTATTAGAGAAACTGATTTATTCTAAACCATGAAAAAAGATTGAGTGACTGGTATCACTCAAAGTGTCACTTTTTATTTAAAATTGACATTAATTTAAGAGAAAAGAACAACTGATATCCTAAAATCTGAGAAAACACATTTGAATTGTTTTGATATTTTAGGAAAATAATCCACGAGTCATGTTTTACGTATAGAAGTTATCATAACATCAATGTTATATATGATGCGACTGGTATGACTCCATGTGTGTCTTATTATTTAAAATTGACATTAATTTAATGAAAAAGAATAAGTGACATATTGAAAAATGAGAAAACACATTCATACTATTTTTAAACTTTTGGAAAATAATCTATGAGTCATTTGTGATGTTTATAAATCAATCACATCACAATACTATGCACGATGTGACTAGTATGACTAAAAGTGTCACTTATTAATTTAAAATTGACATTTTAGTTCCAAAAACGTCACTCACTAAAAACTATGAAAACATGATATGATTGTCTTGATAATTTAGGACATCAGTTCATTAGTCATTTTTGATGTGTATGAAGTAGTATCACATAAAATTGACACACTATGCAACCAGTATGACTCGAAATGCTTGTTTCCAATTTGAAATTAAATTTTAGTAAAAAAACACCACTAACAAACAAAAAACTATGAAAACACATTAATATTATTTTTATACTTTTGGAAAAAATATATATACATCATTTATGATGAGTAATAATCATCAACACCTCATTATGATGCATGATGTAACTGGTATGACTCTTAGTGTTTCTTTTTATTTAAAATTGAAATTAATTTAAGTAAAAAAAAGAATTGACAAACTAAAAACTAATAAAAAACATTTGGATTTTTTTTATATTTCATAAACAATGCCCTATAAGACATTTGTGATGTGTAAGATTCAACCGAATATCAATATGATGCATGTTGTGACTGATATGACTCCAAGCTTGTGTTTTTATTTAAAATTGACATCAATTCAAGTAAAAATAGCAACTCACATATTGAAAATAGAGAAAATTCATTTATACTATTTTGATATTTTAGGAAAATGATCCGTGAATCATTTGTGATGTGTAGGAGTCAACTAAACCTCAATACATTGTACGGTGTGACCAGTATGACTCTACGTTTATATTTTTATTTAAAATTGACATTAATTTATGAAAAACGAACAAGTGACATACTAAAAACCAATTAAATGCATTAATATTATTTTGATACTTTAAAAAAAATATAAATGAGTCATTTTTGACATGTAGAAATAAACCAAACCTAAATCTGATGCACGGTGTGACCAATATGACTAAAAGTATCTATCATTAGTTTAAAATTGAAATTTTATTTCAAAATGTTTCACTCATCAAAAACCAAGAAAATTCACACTGATTGTATTGATAATTTTGGAAAGAGATTTATATGTCATTTTTTATCATTTCAAACTGATACATGATTTGGCTAGTATGACTCATAATGTGTGTTTCCAGTTTGAAATGACATTTTAGTAAACTAACACAACTAGCATATTGAAAACCCAAAAAAAAAACACTTGGATTGTTTTTATACTTTATGAAAATGATCTATATATAATCTTTGATGTGTAGGAATCAGATTAACCTCAATCCAATGCATGGTGTGACTGGTATGACTCAAGTTGTGTCTTTTTATTTAAAATTGAAATTAATTTAAGTAAAAAGAATAAGTAACATATTGAAAACTGAGAAAACACATTTAGATTGTTTTGATACTTTTGAAAAATATTCATCAGTCATATGTGACATGTAATAGTTAGTTGTACCTCAATTTGATGCATAGTTTGACTGGTATGACTCCATGTGTGTCTTTTTATTTAAAATTTACATTAATTTAAGTAAAAAAATAAGTGACATATTAAAAACATAGAAAAAAATGGATTATTTTGATATCTTAAGAGAAAAATAGATGAGTCATTTTTGATGTATATGAGTCATCCTCACATCAATATACTATACAGTGTGACCAGTATGACTCTAACTCTGTCTTTTTATTTAAAATTGACATTAATTTTAGCAAAAAGAACAATTGACATACTAAAAACCAGGAAAAAAATCATTGTATTTTGATAATTTAGTACAATGATCCACGAGTCATTATTGATGTATAATAATCAAACTCACCTCAATTCGACACATATTGTGACCAGTATGACTGAAAGTGTCCATTATTAGTAAAAAATTAACATTTTAGTTCAAAATGTGTCACTCACTGAAATCAAATAGAACACTCTCTGATTATCTTGATAATTTAGTACAATAACGTTTGAGTCATTTTTTATGTGTATGAATAAGTCTCACATAAAAATAATGCAAGATGAGATCAGTTTGACTTAGAATGCGTGTTTTTAGTTTGAAATGGAATTTTAGTAAAAAAACATAATTGGCATATTGATATATAAGAAAACACATTTTTGATTATTTTTATACTTTAATGAAATGGTATACAAGTAATTTTTGATTTTAAAAAATCCTAATCACCTCAATCTGATGCACAATGTGGCTGGTATGACTCCAAGTGTCTCTTTTTATTTACAATTGACATAAATTAAATTAAAAAGAACAAGTGACATATTGAAAAACAAAAAAATTTATTCAGATTATTTTTATATTTTAGGACAAAAATTAATGAGTCATTTTGGATGTGTATGAGTCAACTGAACCTCAATTTTAGGCATTGTGTGACTTGTATGACTCCAATTGTGTATTTTTTATTAAATTTACATTAATTTAAGTAAAAAGAACAACTGAATTCTTGAAAACCATGAAAACACATTCAGATTGTTTTTATATTTTAGAAAAATGATCCATGAGTCATTATTGACATATAGGAGTCAAATTCACTTCAATACGATGTACAGTGTGACCATTATGACTCCAAGTGCGTCTTTTGAATTAACACTGACATTTATTTAAGCAAAAATAACAATTGACATATTAAAAAAACGAGAAAACGCATTCAAATTGTTTTGACACATAAGGAAAACTATTCATGAGTCATTTTTGACATGTAGGAATAAACTAAACCTCAATCCGATGAATTATAAGACTGGTTTGACAAAAGGTGTCTGTTATCAGTTTAAAAATGACATTTTAGTTTGAAACATTTCACTCATTGAAAACCAAGAAAACAAACTCAGATTGTCTTGATAATTTAGGACATTGATTCATAATTAATTTTTGACATATATGAAGTAGTCTCGCATCAAACTGATTCATGATGATACTGATATGACTCATAATGCATGTTTTCAGATTGAAATGGCATTTTAGTAAAAAAATCAAAATCGTCATACTCAAAACCAAGAAAATGCATTGGTATTATTTTGATACTTTATAAAAATGATCTATAAGTCATTTTTGATGTATAGGAATCAGTCACACCTCTATCCGACACACTGTGTGACCGGTATGACTCCAAGTGTAAATTGTTTACTTAAAATCGACATTAATTTAAGTAAAAACAATAAGTGACATACTAAAAACTCATAAAACACATTTGTATTATTTTTATATTTTATAAAAATGATCCATGAGTCATTTGTAATGTGTATGAGTTAACTTCACCTCAATACGATGCACGATGTGACCATTATAACTTCAAATGTATCTTTTTTACTAAATATTTACCTTCTATTAATGTATTATTGTATATTAATGTTTAATTTTTTTATTTATAGTATTACTAACATAATATTTATTTTCATAAATTTGAGGAATATTTTTCTCAGTTTGAGATGATTTATTTGGCAACTAATAACATGGGTGAGCATTTTTTAGAGGGGATCATGGGCATCAATAGATTAAATTTTAATGTTTTAAAATGTTTGTTGGATAATTATAAATTTAATTATATAAATCATTTTTTGAAATGTAAATGTTATTGTTTTTTGTATATACATTGGGTAGAGATTTTTGTATTCATGATATTAATTAAATATATATAGTGTTTTTTGAAACTACAGGTTTTTTATGGCTTTGATTATATATTAATAGAAAATTACATCTAGCTAGGCTTTTATCAACACTAAAAAAGTGGTGATAAGGTGTGTCCTTTATCAGTGCTTTTTTAGTGTGGATAAAGTCTCCCCTTTATCATCACTACAATTAATGGATACTTTTTAGCACTGTTAAAAGCCTACTTGTACACTATTAAAGGGAATATGTGCAGTAGTGTTACCTGAAAACACATAGAAAACAATAATCTAGGTTTTAATTATACCCATCTAAATACTAAACCTGTAATTGGTTTGGAATTACACTTAACCATGTCATAAAAATCACCAAGGTTGGAATTTCACCCACCCATATTCTAAACATTACCTTTCTTGGAATTACACTCAGATATATATCAAACATATTCCTATCATATCATTTCACACAAACTTATACCAAACCTCACCCCATGTTGGAATTATATCCACCCACATAATAAGCCACACCTCCAGTTTGAATAATACCCACCAACATACCTAATTATTATAATCATGTAACAAAAAAAGAATCCACAACTATATCATAATAATAATATATAATAATAAAACAAGGGTAACAGGACATTGACCATAAGAAATACACTACACCAGGATCAATATGGGTTGGAATTCCTTCAAACTCCATTTCACACTCACATTAGACTTTCTTCACACACACTTCCCATTTTCCAACTTACAAATCTCATACAAGGAAACCATCAGGAAATAGTCACTTTAAAATTATTCCCCTAATCAAGAGATACTCTATCAACATCCACTATTTTATAACATAACTAGAGAAACAACTCATGGGGTATCATTTTCCATTTGGCCCCACTAAAAAACAAGTCTTAGTGGTAGTTTATTAGTAGTGATTCTAATAACCATTGTGAAATAAATCCTATTGAAAAAATTATAATATAGTGGGGGTTATATATAACCACCACTATATTTTTTTTATTTTAATATTTAAAGGTGATTTGTTTTAAAATACAGTAAAATATTTTTAAAAACCCTAATTTCGACCCCTCCCCCTCTCCTTTATGCCGACCCCCTCCCGCTCTACATAGAGACCCCAACCTCGACCCCCTGCTTCTGATGGTGACCGCTGTGACCCAAACACCCACATACAAATGATTATCAGGAAAACACCCCCTTCATACAACATCCATGAACACATACCCTATTTGAAGCTACCGGGACCCTGACACGCTGCTCCCTACAACGACAACGGTGACATCGACCCCCCATGTTGGTTATTTCCATGACCCCGAACCCCCATTCTGGATACCACTATGACCCTGAACCCCCTACTGGTGACCTTCATGTCCCTGAACCCCCATACCAGTGACCAACATGAGCTTGACCTCCCATTATAGGACCCTCCTTCACTATGACCCACTTCCAATGGCTAGTGTGGCATTGACCCCTGTGTGGGTGACCAGTATGGCCCAAACCCCCTATCGACGATCTATATAGCCCCAAACCCCATAAAAGTGACCAACATGGACCCAAACCCCTATAATCTACCTCAGTGAGCTGTGTACATGAACCCCATATCAATAGCCTTCGTTACCTCAACACCTATACTAGTGACTGTTGTGACCTCGAAAACCTTGACTATGACATCCAGGACCACAACCCCCTATCGGCAGCCATCATGACCCCAACCCCCATGATCGAGACCTCCATGATCCCAACCACCCTTATCCAAATAAAAAACATCCCCAAACCGTCTATCCTCATGATAGAGGCCCCCTACTCCTTGACGAAGACCCCATAGTGAACCCCCGATCCACAATGGTGATCAATAAAGGCCTCCCTTCCCATTTTTCTGGTGACTGTGACCCCTAACACTGTTAAATGTATGATTGATTGATTTTTTCAATGGGGTTTAATTAAATTATATAAATAATTGTTTTGTGGAGTTTTTTATGTTTTATTGAGTAATTTTTATGTTAAATTTGTGTCATGTAAAATAAACACCCTACTCTAGCCAATAAAGAAGTTGGGTGAGGCTTAATTCTGACTATACATGTTTGAATATATATATATATATATATTTATCTAAATGTACATGTAGAATTATGAAATAACAATACCTATACATAAAAGTTGGATTAATTTACCTAGAAACACACCTCATTATGAAAAGTGTTTGAAAAAAATTAGATAATGGAATTAAAAACTAATCAGTGGATGGTAGAATAAAATTTCTGTGTCCTGATTGAACATTCAGGTGATGGTTGAATAGAAAAAAGTATACGATCATTTTATATTGAAAAAAATTTCTTTCAATATATGTATGTTGGATTTTCCATGGTCAATTTAATGTTATGGAAAGTCAAAACAATGAAAATCCTGTCAATGAAACACAAATTGACATTCCATAGAAGAATTTAGTTCTAAATTTGATAAATGATTCATTTTACATTTCAAGATTAAATTTATAATATTTTAATAGATCAAAAGAACCTTTAGTTTATCTTAAGTTGGTTAATCTCTCTAAGAATTTCAATGACCAAATAATTGAGTATTATGAATTATTTGAAGATAAAAAAAGAACTGTATGAAGGCTGTGAAAAGTATTCAAACTTTTTATTTATACTAATGTTATATCATATCAAGTGTCTCTGTGGAATTAATGACAAACAAATTTCCATGATTTTTGGGTCACTTCATAACACATTTAGTGAAGTTAAGATCCCAAAACCATTAAATGAGATCAATAAATTCATCAAAAAACATGTACTTGATTATACCTAGATATATTCAGGCCCTAATGATTTCATGATTTAATGAGGATAAGAGTCTGATAAATAATTTTAAGAATTCAATAATGGATAATATTGAAATTCAATTAAAATAGTAAATTTTAAGAATTAAATAATAAAATTAATAATATTATCACAGACCGGTAGCAACCTAATGTTATTATGAAATGGTATTTGGCTAATTGTAGTCAAATAATGGTAGTATACCAATGGTTTCAGCCAATAGTAAGAGAGGTTACAGTTGTAGGATAATAATAGAAAGATAATGGTAGTAAATAATGATATTATGGATAACAATTGTATGATAACGCCTGCAAGACAATTGTAGCAACCAACAATAAAATGGATAACAGTGATAAGGATAATGGTATTACCAAAGTTGTTACATAACCTTACTAGTAACAAAAGAATTAATGGAATAAAATTAAAGATGAAATTATTTTTCCAATTTCATGTATGATATATATTACTATCTCAATATTCAATGACATTGTAAATATTTCAAAAAGATGATTTTTAATTCCAATGAATTCAACAGTTATATAACCTTTTTGTTGATTATTTCTAAAGAAGTGATCTCTTATATCATTTTTTAGATTGGGACATAGTATTCCTAGAAATATTAATAACACTTTTATTATCAAAATTTATTGAGACATGTTTAAATTGATATCCATAATATAGAAATGTGTGTTTCATCCCTAGAATCTATTAACAAAAATATTCAACAACTATGAACTCAAATTTAATATTGGATAATGAAATAGTATTATACTTCTTACTACACCATGATACAATAGACATTCCCAAAAATTAATATGTTCTAGAGGTGATATTTCTACCTAACTTACAGCTACCAAAATGCTTATCTGAATAACTAACTAGTTCAAATGTAAATCCTCTAGAGTAAAATAATAAAAAAGTAGTTATACTCTTGAGGTATTTAAAAAATATTTTAACCACATTCAAATGAGATTCCACAAGGATTGATTTAAAACATGAACACTTGAATTCACTAATCATAATATCAGGTTGAATAGTCGTTATGTAAAGTAAAATCCATATCATTCTTATTTAAATGGGTTGATCAAGTAGTTTCCCAATTTCATCATGATCCAGATTACATGTGGTACTCATTGTAGTATCACATTTTATTTTGGTCTATTCAAAAAAATCATTTTAAAGGTTCCTTTGTGTATTTTCTTTAATTTAAAAAATTTATTATTTGATTTGTGAAATTTGAAAAACAAGAAATAATTTTAACTAACCCTTTAAAATCATTTAAAATTAATTTTGAATCATTTTTCAAATCTCAATAAACAATTAATTTTTGGATTATAAAAACTAATATCATCAACATATATTTAGACTATTAAAACATCTATGTAAATCCTTCTTATAAATAACTTTATATCAAAAAAACTTTTGTAAAACCATTTTAAATAATAGAATTTATGAGATTATTGTATTAAGATATAGGATCCTATATTAAACCATAAATAGATTTTTTTAATTTTTAAATATGATTTGGAAAATGATGATTTTGATATCTTGGGTTTTGTTCTATAAAAAACACAACATTATAACAATTTAATAATACACTTATTACATCCATTTGATATAATTTAAAATTAAAATAAGTTTCATAAGAAAGTGGTATTCTAATTTCAGTATGTGAAGCTATTGGATAAATGGTTTTATCATAGTTAATATATTCTTCTTGACTAAAACATTGTGAAACCAATATAGATTTATTTATTAATATAGTAACAAACTCATAAACATTATTCCAAAGTACCCACTTAGTTCAAATAGTTAGTTAGTCTTTAGGTCTATCTTCTAACTCCTAGAATTTATTTCTTTCAAATTGATTCAATTTTTATTATATATAAATTACCCAATGTTAATAACTGATTTCTTCATTGATTTTCTTAGGATCAAGTGGAAATAAGAAGTCTTGATGTTAAACCTGGTTTCTATGTGAGGCTTAGGTTTAATTACCTTTATCCAGGTCTCCCAAAATAGTATCAAAGGATGGTTTTGAGGGTTCTAATAGTTTTAGTGGTTGAAGAATATGGGTTTTCCAATGATTCTTATAGATTTTGAAGAATATTATGGTCTTATTGAGGCGATTTATCATTAAAATACAGAAAAAGATCATAATATTCAGAGGTATTATTGATATTAAAATTTGATGTATAATCCTGAAGATTTTATCTAACATGTTTGAGTTCATGTTGTTCTATCTCATTAAATGTGTCATGAACAATTTATTTCACAAATTTATATTTGTTATTAAAGACTCTATATATTTCACTAATGGTTGAATAACTAATAAAAATTACTTTATATATTTTTGGTGGAAAATTGTCCACATTCTCTTTTCTATTAAGAATTTAGAATTTTTATCCAAAAACTATTATGTAATTACCATTGGGGTTTCTACCATTCCATAATTCATATGGAGTCTTGTTCAAGATCGATCTGATAAGATATTTGTTAATTATATAATATGTTGGACTACAATATTTTACCCCAAAGTAGAAAAGTGAGTAATATTCACTAAGAATAGTATTGTAAATTTCTTTAAGAGTCTAATTTCTCCTTTCAAAAATCCCATTTTGTTGAGGAGTTAAAGGTGAAAAGAAATTGTGATCATATCCTTGTTTTGAGCAGAGATATTCTAATGTTGGATTCTCAAACTCAGGACCATGAAAACTTCTCAATATTTTTATGGTAACTCTACTAAATTTCATTACTACTTTTATATATTTTTCAAAACAAGAAGGATATTAAATTTTTTGAGAATGGAAAACACCTATTTATATCTTGAACAATCTTCATTAATAATATAAGTATAGTATTTTCCATCTAAACTAGATACTCTAGATGGTCCAAAAAAATCCATGAAAGAAAATTCTTTTGGTTGAGAGTTAGATACCTATTTCATTGATTTGATATATATTTTGTGTTTCTTTCCCTTTTTATAGGGATATCAAAATTTATATTTATGGAATATTTATTATCTAGATACCTAAAAAAGCCTTTCTTATTTCTCTATTTAAATGAGTGAAGGTTTCAGTGTCCTAGTCTTCTGTGCCACGACCAAGATTATCTATTAAAGACACTTAAACTTGATTTTTTTTAGAAAATAAGGAATCTATTTTTTCAACATTGAAATTAAATATATTTTTAATATAACAAATAGTAAATATGGAACTATAAATACTACAATAATTATTTTTAATGTTAACATTAAAACCATCATTACACAACTATGAAATACTAATCATGTTATTTGTTAAACCAGAAAATAAAATCTTATAAACAAGGTCTGATTCAAAGTTACCAATTTGTCCAATTTTAGTAATATTTCATACTGAATTATCACCAAATGTGACATGTCCACCATCAACTTTGATAATATTATTGATTCTTGAATAATCATCAGTCATATATTTAGAACATCCACTATCCAGAAACCACATATTTTTATAGGATATTTTCATTAAATCTTCCTTCATTTAATCAAATAAAATTTTATTTTGGTACCAAGATATATTTAGGTTTTTAAAGGTTAACAATAAATTTTTTTTGAATACACATTTATCTGACAACAATTTTTGTAATATAAATAAAAAATTTAGATAAGAAATACTTTTTAGGTTCAATATTTCTAGAATTATTTCAAAAAATAGTAGTTCACCGTTAAACTGGAGTCCTATTTTTTATAACATGGAATGAAATAATTTTTGTTCAACTTACCTTTCAATATAGATCAATACCTAATTCTAGATTTAGATTTTAGATTTTTTTGTTCACCTGGAATGATATTTAAAGTGTTTTTCTATCAAAATATTATTCCATATCCTTTTTAAGATGTTCATTTATGAGTTAAGATAAGTAATTTATTTTAACATATTGACAATATTTTCCATTTTTATATAGAGATAATATTTATATACAATTCATAAAACATAAATATTATTGAATTTTTTTAAATCACTCATGGTATATCCCATCATAGAAAAATACTAATCTAATTATTATTTCTATATAATTTATTAAATCTCCTATCTAGATGATCTCTTACCTCATCATTATCTATATCATATAAACCATTACTTATACTATCAGGTTTAACAATTCATTTATCTTTTGACTATGATTCCTTCAAGGAAAATAGTTTTTCTTTGGGATTCATTATATTTATAGTATACCTATAAAAATTATTCATACATCATCAAATTTTCAATCCCCACTATGAGTGGTAGTTTATTGATGTCACATGATTCTTGAAAAGAGACTGCATTGCCTCTCCAACGACCCAATATACATATCAAGATCCTCATCACTTAAGCTTTTTCATCATATTTTGTCTTCATGTAATCATTGTATTTATGATATCATTAAACCAGAGATAAATTTTATAAATAGATTCATCAGGATTCATTTTGAAAGTATCATGTTTGATAGTATACATATTTAATATCATTTCATTAACATTAGTGGTTACTTTATGATACATATAAAGGGTATCCCAAATTTTATAGGTAGTGTCAAAGGAAGATATTCTATAAAATTCAGCCCCTTCAAAAAAAGAAAATAAATAATTCATTTCTTTTCAATTTGAATCATAAAGAACTTTAGTTGGATCAGACCATTCTTTTCTAGTAGTTTTGGGGTTTTCATATTTATCTTCAATATGTGCCAAAATATACAAACTTATGCTCTCAAGGTGGAATTTCATTTTTATTTTCCACTAATAATAATTCTTACTATTAATATAGGGAGGTATATTCGTAAAATATCCTTTGGAATTAGCATCCATAATAAAAATAAAAATAAAAATAAATAGAATAAAAATATATTTATAAAAATCCTATTAAGGTAAAAGATAAGAAAATTGAAAAAATTGAGCTATGATACCACATGTTAGTCCCTGTGGAAAACTCAATTGGGGGGGGGGGGGGGGCGGGGTTAATTGAGTTTCCATTTAAAATATCTCTTTAGAATCAATTTAAAAAATACCCACAATTTATAAAATATCCCTGTTAACAAAAATTATAGAAATATATAGTTTACTGTTTTCGAAAAATTTCTCAAAGGCTTGATCAAGACCTAGTTAAAAAAATTTCAAAATAACTTTATATTTTGAAATAATTATAATTTAATCAAGCATAGTATATTAAACACTTATTAATGGTAACTAATATTTTATTATTTTGTTAAATAGTCTTGAAAATTAAAAATAAGTTTTTTTTGAAAAAAAAGTAACACACATCGGGATAAAATAAAAGGTCCAATATCAAGATGAGACTTAATACTATCCACTTTATAATAAACCACATCCATATAATTTATTAAATAATAAACTTAATCCAAAACATGGATCATATTTTTTATAAAACTCTACACAGGGTAGTCCAAGATAGACACAACTTCTTACATAGTTACTCATGGGATAATAGATGTAAAAAGAATAAGAGAGAGAGAGATTACCAGAGTAATCTCTAATATAGTGCTGGATATTGTGCTATAAAAAGTGTATAGGGAAGTAATAATAACTCAAAATGTGAAAATATAGAAGAATAAATAAACATATGTAGAGGTAGTTGTGTTGTTATTCCTTCTCTAATAAACAAAGAGAAGACCGTGAATATTCTTATTATTCAAGATAATATTTCAATTTTTCACCTAGGAAACTTCATAAGTTTTAAAAAAGTTTCTATTTTTTTTGGAAAAAATAGAGTTTCGTATGCATCATAGAACATTACTCTATCCTTTCAAAAAATAGCCAGTTTGTTAGTATAAGAAAATAAATTGACCATTTAGCTAGAAAAAACTTTTGAAAAAGGGGTTCTTATGAATTTATATATATTTTCGAATGTCTAATTATCTTTTTTTGAATAATAATAAAAAAAATAATTCCTCACATTGAGTAAAAACTCTTGAAATTATGACTTTGTTTTTAATGCATATATATGGTGGTTAAATAATAATATTTCTTAAATCCACATGTATTTTCATGAATTAAATAATATAAAATAGACATTAGGATAATTAATTTTAATTTTAAATATAGAAAAATATGGTAGAAGTCTTCAACTTGAGGTATCTAGTTCATACTTCCCACAGAAAAATTAAACTAACTGTAACAACTTTAACTAGAGGTAGTAGGACTGAACTGATAGTAGTATTACTCTACAGGAAGTAACATACTTGAACTAGTTATAGTGGTATAATAACATGTCTATCAAGGATACATTTTAACTAATATTAGTATATTTTTAAGTGCTATCATCCCTCTTATAGTGGTAAAACATTTTCAGAGGAGGCAGTAAGAAAAACCTTGGTTGTATGAAAGTGTACTACTAGTAGCATTCTTTCTCCAATGGAATCACCATTTTACTTATGGAAGTAGATATAAACCAGTGTTAACAAGTTCCTTCTTGTGGTAGCTTCTATATAATGGAGAAACATATATTTTATAGACTGAATAAATAAAAAAGAACTTTATATACCTTACCAAAGTGTAAAGAGATACATATGTAAGGGTAGCCAAAAAATAGACAAATGTAAAACAATTTTTTTAATACCATGTAAAAATGAAAAGATACATTCCTAAAGGTAAATAAGAATTTATAAAACATACATAAAGGTAAAAAACTTCATACATAAAAATAATTAAACAATTATTACACCTTCAAAAGGGAAGATAATTTTTTTTATAAATATAGATCAAATATTTAAAAGGATATTTAAGGGTATAAGAAAACCTGTAAAACTTATGGAAGGGTAAAAATAAACCATCATAAATAAAGGAAACTTATTTTTATAACATAAATTATTTGATAAAGGAAATTATTTTATAAAGTCCATGATTTGATATAGGAGATGATTTGTAAACATTAAAACAAGGAATTTCTTGGACCAATCCAACCCCATTTATCTTCTAAAATTAGATAGTTAACTAAATGAATGTTCTTATAGGATTATTATTTCAACCTTTCCTTTTCCATTCCCTACCATCAAACATAGTTACTCGGTTTCCCCATTCATACCCTCCACTTTCAAGACCACCGTAGTGGATGCAAACTCCTTTTTTGTAGGCCATCTAATTAAAATATATCAAAAATATGTGTAGTCCTTCATCTATAGTAGTCCTCACTGTTGAAAAGGGGTATTTTCCCATAGAGAATTTGGTCGATCCACTATTCCCCCCACTGATAAGCCCATTAAAGAAGAAGAAAAATCCCATTTTCATGATCCATCTAAATAAAAAATTTGTAAATTTTTTACCATCAAATATTTTAGCATCATAATTTCCTACAAGGATGATGTTATTTTACATTCATCACAACCTTCATGGATTGTTATATAAAATATTTATTTAATTAAAATTAATCTTGATGTTAATATTCTATAATATTATACTTAATTAGTTAATAATGTATTACAACATTCCACACACATATATATTAATGTTTTTTATGAATTATTACCAAAACCACATCCAATAAACCCATGGAAACCATTAACAATAATACCCTTACAAATATTGTGTCTTTGGTTGGGAATAAAACCAACCAAATTACTAGTGAAAACAAATTTTATCATCACTACCACACGATCAACTTTATCGAGTGCTCACAAGCATTACTTTTCTCAGTGTTTTTCTTAACGCTATTAACAATATTCCATTTATCAATGATAAATTAATTGTTTTTAGAACTTATAAAAGGTATATTTCCTAAATAACAAGTTATTTATCATTAAATATCACATATTAATATATAAATATATTTATTTTTATATAATAATAATATATTTTTTAAAATAGGATTTATAGAAGGAAAAATATGCATTTATGCTTAATATATAATATATTTAGTAAAACAATGGACTATTAATTAAATTTAAATATAAAATTAATAAATAATTAAATAATTATTGTTGATTAAGAGTCATTTAATAATAATTTTCAGATCAAAAACATCAAAAAATTAATGAGAAATCTAAAATAAATTGAAAATGTTACTCAAACATTAAAAGACCATAACTTTTGATTTAGGGGTCCTTTTGAGCTCTAACAAATATAAAATTTATGACATCCAAAATATCTACACCTTTAGGACATAATAAAATCATAGTCACCTTTTACATCTAAAAAGTCCCATAAAGACTCTAAAACTGAGTTTTTAGTAGGGGTATCCCATTTTTTTAACATTTGACGGGATTGCAGCCTTGTTTAAGGGGGTCGTATTTTTTTTTGTATCAGATGAATTTATTCTTAGGGATTAAATTCATATTGATATTATTGTTTTGAATTTTTATCATTTTTCGTATTTTAATATTATTTATATTCAAATATATAAAAATATATACATATTTTTCATATATTCACATATAAAAATTAAGTTTTATAAATAATTATGTAAATATATTTAAATATAAAATATAATTCTAAATAAATAAACCTTATATAAATAAGATATATTATCCATTTTATTTAAAATAAAAATGTATGAATGTTTATATACTTATACAATTAATGTATATATAATGTTTATATATATATATAAATATATTTGTGCGTGTACTAAAAACAAATATATATATCTATATCTATATATTATAAAATATGTATATAAATATAAATATATAAATATCCAAATAAATATAAATATGTATAATTATATTTATAGATTCACACAAATATATAAATAAAAAAATGTATATATATATGGATTTATAAACACACACAAACACAACAATATTTTATATATGATTTTTAACGAAATATAAAAATATGTATATAAATATATGGATACAAAATGTAATGATATATATATATATATATATCATATAATATAGAACAAAAGAATATAGGAGTGTGGAAAAGGAGTGAACCTATGAGGGGGAGTTCTCAAGTTCAAAACCTAGAAAAGATAGGGGAGTTCAAGCATGTGAAGCTGGTTCCTAGTGCTCTTAGAGGGTGGGGGATTCATGTGTTGTTAAAGGGGTTGGTATGCTAGGTGAGCACTATTAAAAGAGGGTGGTCCACTATCTACTTTTATGAAAAAAATCTTTTTAATTTCATTACTTTTATCACCGCCTTTTATTACTGATAAATGACACATTTTATCATAATTTTTTAGCACTCATAAAAGGATCCTTTATAAGTTATTTTTGGGTAGTTATAGAAGGAAACCCCTCTTAATGTTTCTTATATTATGATTGATTTTCTAGTGCTGATAAAAGTGATTTCTAGCACTACTAAAGGGGGGAATTTATGGTAGTGCATTACAACCAACTTGTTCAAATCCAAAATCGAGGTTAGTATTACACCAAATCACACAACAAAAAATATCCCATATTTTAATTACATGTAAAAACATAGAAAAAAAATAATCCAAGATTGAATTATACTAATTTAATTAGCAAAACTAGCCTTGGGTTGGAATTACACTCAACCATGTCACAAAAATCACCAAGGATTGAATTTCACCAAATCACATTCATAACATTTTTTGGTTAGAATTGAACCCAACTACATATCAAACATATCACTAGATTATAATTCCACAAAAACTTCTACCAAACCACTCCCCTAACAGGCATTATATCCAACCATGTATGAAGCCACACCTCTAGTTGGAATTACACCCAACAACTTAGCAATTATCATAATCATGTAACAAATAAAGCATCCATAACTATATCATAACAATAAAATATAATAATAAAACAAGGATAAGAGGACATGATGCATAAAAAATATACTACACCAGGATCAATATGGAATGAGATTCCTTCCAACCCCATTTCACACAGGCATTAGGTATTCTGCACACAAACATCCCATTTCTCAACATAAAAAACCATCCAAGGAAGCTCTCAAGAAATCCCAACTTTATAATTCTTCCTTTTATCAAGAGATACTCTAAATAACCTTTCAATGCTCAATATATTATTAAATAACTAGGGAAAAAATCATGGGTTATCATTCTCTATTGTATCTAGTTGGAACACTCATACTATTTTGGAAAGTCCAGTTTGTATTGTGGATTAGGAACCTCAATGATTACCTCTTAGTATAAAATTGAATTTTATGTGTCATCATAGATTTATTGATGCTTCCCATGAATTCAGGTTTAAAAATAGACCATTAAATAGATATATTGAATTGAGAAATCCAATGAAGGTGTAATCTAGTTTAGAAATATTTGGAGATTTAATGAATGTCACTAAAGTATATGGAAAATTTAATCAATACTAAGAAGGGGGAATAGAGTATGAGGTAAAATATTTGTAGAAGATGGAACAAAACAATGGAAGAAAAAGATTATTTTTTTAAACTTCTTTATTGGGAGTTTAATTTGATTATTCATGATATTGACGTAATTCATATTAATAAGAAATTTTTTGACAATATAATTTTTACATTGCTTAATGGGTAGGGTAAATCAAAGGAGCTCCTTAATTCTCATAAGGATTTTCATTTAATGAATATAAATCATGATTTGTGGGAACATGAGAATATAAATTATTTTTTAAAATATTTTTACTATAAAAATTTCTGAGAAATTCATATTCCTCCAATGATAAAGTTCCAGATGGATATTTAAGTAACATATCAAGGTGAATTGACTTAATACATCAAAAGTTACATGGATTGAAATGTAATGAATCATATATTCTGATAAAGAATTTATTACTATTGTAATTGTGTAATACATTACCTGAAAAGGTGACTATCATTCTACTTGAGTTTTTTACCTTTTCTAGAGAGTATTGTGGAAAAATATAAATCCAATTATGCTTTATAAACCTAAAGAAATAATTGTTTTGACACTATTATTTAGAGAATTTATTTCCCCCTTAATTATTTATAGTCATGATATATTTTACTGTTTATTTGGTTGATGAATCTAAACTTGGTGGACTGATACACTATCGATGGATGCACCCAATTGAGAGGTATGTTGATATTTTTTTTATTTTCATTTGTGAGTTAAATTTTATCTAATCATTGAACAAATATTTTTAGGATGTTTCTTATTTTTTTATCAGGTACTTTGGTCATTTGAAACAATATGTGAGGTATAAAGCTCAAAAAGAAGGCTCTATTGCTGAAGGTTACATATTTGAAGGGTTATTGACCTTATATTCTAGGTATTTATATGGGATTGATACTAGATTAAATCATGTTGTATGTCTTGATGACGTCTCAAATAATTCTCATTCTAAAAACCATTCATCGATATTTACAAGTATTGGAGGTCTAATTAGAATGGGGTCAAATATTACACTGACTAAATTGGAGTTGATCCAAGAACATAGATAGGGGATAATCAATAGTCTTATTAAAGATCAACTTATTGAATAATTTAAATTACAAAAAAAGAGGTCACTAAGGCGTTGAGCATGAAATGATTTGGAATAAAAAAAATATGTTAGTAAGGAGATTGTGGAATGGTTCACCCACCATGTAAGTATATACTCATATTAATATTGTTGATGTGTAGTTATTTTTTCAATGTTAAAAGGAACAACTTATATATTCTTTTATAGATAATTAATATTGAGAATAAAGATTAAATATAAAATGATTTGACGTTTTTGGCTCAAGTTCCTCTAAGGAAAGCTATGTAACTCGATGCCTATAACATTCAAGGCTTCAAGTTTCAAAACATTTATTTGGAAGAAGGAATAGAAACTCAAAATAGTGTTACATTTATATTTAAAGAGGTGGGATACTTGGGAAATATGAATTATATAATTGAATTAAACTATCATTGTTAGTTTTCAGTTGTCTTATTAAAATACATGTGGGTCAACATTGATAGGGGTATAATGAAAGATTAATTACAATTTACTCCTTTCAAATTCTCTCACTTAATCCAAAACTGTGAGCTTATAGATAATGATCCATTTATTTTTCCTTCAATGGTGAAGATGATTTATTATGCTGATGATGAAACATATGAACGTTGGAGTGTTGTTATATAATGAAAGAAGAAAGAATTATATGATAAGGGAAATGATGATCAATTTTTACTTTTTGATAGAAAATGTCATCTACCAAAAAACATTGAATAGTTTTTTTTCCTGAAGATATTAAAACAATAAAACTTGAAAGATAGGGTGAAAATGAATCAGTCATCATAATAGAGGCTGATAATAAGGAAGACAATGAATATGATGATAATTGAATGTTTAAATTTTTTCATGAAAATATACTACAATTTCTCATTGATAAGTGTTTTTTACATATAAACAATAGTCTATTTTTTCCTTTTCTTTTTTAAAAAAAAATTAGTGTTAAAATTTTCATATATTTAAAATATATGATTAATTTGAATTGAATGAATTCCAGTAAGAAAAAAAATTCAATATCCTAGCTGCTCAGTATCTTGGGGCATGCCACCAATTCTGTCAGTTTTAGTGGATCTGAGTGATTCCATTGTATCTAATACTACTAGCGAGGAAGTATTTCCCCACGTGTTATTGATATCACACCATCTAATTCACCTCCAGTGATGGAGACATTGGTCACCCCTCTATCTAGGGGATATTGGCTAGTTACTATTACTGGTATTTATTTCATCTTAAAAAAGATATATATTTTATTAATTGTTTATTACATTTTTCAAATAGATAAAGATAACAATATAAGGGATATAAATATGAACATGAATGATGTATTGTACCTAAAGTACTTCAAGATTATCGTTCCATTTAATGAGTTAAGGGTGCGTATTGGTGATACTGCTAGAATCTATGGGTAGATTCTTTGGTATCTTTCTTATAAGATGATGAGATTTCCCATTAATTATAAATATTCAAGGCATATTATTATAGCTCGTAAAAAATGATGTCTTTGATAATCAAGTAACAGTAATATTGATTTAATATTTATTAATAACTAATTCCAACAACTTTAGTAAAATTTTATAATATACTTATAAAGCATTTTCTTCTTTGTTTCTAGATATTTTTCATTTTGATGACCCTAACTCCATTTCACGCCCATGTACTATGTTAAATTTAGGCTAGAAATTGAGATTTTTTAAATGGATATTCAATGTGTTTAATAAATCATCTCTAAGAACACGACATATGTATGAGATAGTGTTTGAAGGTATTACTCATGATAAATGGAAGATATTTTTTTGATATTAACATAGATTCATCTAATGAGGTAATTTCATATTTTATAGTATTTTAATAACATAAACACAATAAAATTACTATTTTTATATATGATGAAATATTATTGGAATTATCTATAAAAAATAATGTGAATCATGAGAAACAATTCATTACTCATATCACTAGTTATCAATGTTTGTTAAGAAAAAGAACAATTTTAGTTTGTATTTTATTCATTATTATTTATATCATTTTATTATAAGTCAAGGTTTTTTTAAACTGTTTATATTAGTTTATAAAAGATAATGAATTAGGTCACTCTGTTGGCTGATCAAGGATGTTGTTTAATGTTTATAGGAAACCCGATGAAAATTTTGTAAATAAGCCTACCAATGATATTGGAGTAAGTACTTTTCATAAATATTTCATATTATTTCATTAGAATAAAAACATAATAAAGAAAATTATATTATAAAAAACAACCATTAAAATAAATTAAATGGGTCCACCTAAATGGATCAAACGATTCTAATTTAGCATCGTTTGATACATATAGCTTGCCAAAATTAATTGGGCTGAAGAATTGTTTGTTGTTATAATTCTTTTAACATTATTTTTTATATTAATTAAATAAAAAATAGTAATATTTTATTAATTAGATAATATTATGAAGTTAATATATTTAAAAAACCATTGTCAATATTTTTTTATTAATAGGTTAAAATTCCAGAAGTTTGTGTTTCAAAAACTTCATAATCATCATCAGTTTTCCAGAATGATGTAGTTTAAATCATTTTAGGGAATGATCAGCATATATGTGTATGTGGGATGGGTTATGGGCCTAATCCATCAACTCCATTTGGTAATTCATCATCATTTGTTACTGCTACACTCAATGGGGGATAGAGTAGTGTTGTTGATCAGGAATCACAAAGAGAAATTACAAGTTTGAAATAAAAAGTGAAAGAACAAGGGTATTATAAGAAAACACATGATAAATGGATGTTAGAAATGAAAAATGATTTAGTGTCTGTATTTGGGAAGATTCCAGATACGATCCTAGAAGAAATTTATAGCCTTATTGCTCATCCTATCAATCTAAATTCTAAATTTCATAGTTTATTCACACATTTGTAAAAAAGACATACAACTTCCATAAATAAAACTAAAAAAATACATTTATATTGAAAACACACACTTAGAGTCATACAAACTACATATTATTCCAGATTGATTTGGGGTTGATTCTTTCACATCACAAATGAATTATAAACCATTATCCTTAAGTTTGAAAACAATGCAAGATCATTTTCATTGTTTTTTCTTAGTAAACCATTTTTAAACATACTAAATCTATTTAAAACACGTGTTAGGGTGTCAAATTTAGGAAAAATATATTGAATTTCCATGAAATCAGAGGAAAATGGCTATAGATAGATTTTTAAAATATAGGAACTTATAACACATCATTCTAAGTTACGATTTTCCCAAGATGTCCATAAATGCATTTTTAGGGTTTTAAAATCCTAAAACACATGTGAAATGGTAAAAAAATATCAAACTACCTCATAGTGATTCAAAATCATGGTAAAATCAACATTGAATAATTTTTGATTTGTACATGTAGAAAAAACATCAATATGACATGTGGTGTAGCCATAATTACTAGATAAATAGCTTTTAAGGTTCTAAAGCCTTTAAAAATTTGTATTTAGGTGTTAAAACTAGAAAAAACATATTAAATTTCCTTTAAATCAAAGTAAAATGACAATAGATTTATTTTTGAAATGTAGAAAACAACATTTTATTATGATTTATGGTTTTTTAGGATGCCCATACATCTATTTTTAGTGTTTTAAAACACTAGAGCATTCATGTAATGATCAAAACCATATTAAACGACCTCATATTGATGTTTAATCATAGAAAAAATACCATTGAATTATTTTTGACATGTATGCATAGAAAACATGTCAATATGTCATGTAGTGTGGTCGAAATGACTCATTAAAGAGTTTTTAAAGGTATCAAAGCCTTTAAAAATGTGTGTCCAGGGGTAAAAACAAAAAAATGATGTATTATTACCCTAAAATAAGTGGAAAATGACCACCGATCTATTTTTTGAATTATAGGAACTAAAGACACATAATTTTGAGTTAGAGTATTCATAGAATTCCTGTAAATGTGTTTTTAGTGTTTTAAAATAATAAAACATGTGTGTTACTATAAAAATTATAGAAAATATCTTCATATTGATTCGAAATAATGAAAAAACTACAATTGAATTATTTTTTGTTGTGTAAGCATAGATAACATGTCAATCTAACATACAATGTAGTCAAAATGATTAGGTAAATGGTTTTTAAAGGCACAAAAGTCTTTAAGAATGTGTGTTGGGGGGTTGATACCAGGAAACAAAAATCATATTTTTCATAAAATCAAGGGAAAATGTTTGTAGATTGATTTTTGAAATGTAGGAACAGACGACACATCATTCCAAGTTACGGTTTGTTTGGGATGCTTGTAAACATGTTTTAGTGTTTTAAAACAGTAAAACATGTGTGTAATAGTAAAAACCATAGAATAAGACCTTATATTGACATGAATTCATTATAAAACCAAATTTGAGTTATATTTTATGTGTAGGAACTAACAACATGTTAATCTAATATGGGGTGTAGTCAGAACGACTAGGTAAAACGTTTTTAAAGGTATCAAAGCCAATCAAAATGTGTGTTGGGGGGACAAAACTATAAAACCAACATTTTATTTTCATGAAATAATAAGAAAAATACCATAGAATGATTTTTATAGTTTATAAATCGATGAAACATGTCACGATGTGTACCCCGGGGCCCGTTCCGTGACTACCCCAAGCCCGCCTTCCATAGGTCAGGGGCTGGCGACTAGCACTGAAAAGAGTAATCCCTAAAACTGGGAAGAAATTTTCTTTATAACCTATAAACACATGCAACCAAGAACATAGAAATATACGAACAAAAGTAAAATTAATAGTAAACAGAGTGAGTACAGTAAGTAAAAGGGGCCAAAATATAAGACCAACTGGAATGTATAAGAAACTAAAAGTACAAGTAAACTAGAGAAATAAGGAAGACAGCTGATGGGTCGTCCTATGAGGTTTCTACATGAATGGTAGGTACATATTGGCTCCTCAACACTCCATGTCTGTCTCCTTTGTGTACCAAATCGTCGTAAGGTCCTCCTCCATGCACCATCCAGTCCTAGTACCATCATTCTCGATCAACGTTGTCCGACGTCTGCACTAAACACAACAAGGTGAGGGAATAACACGCGTAGGTGTGCGTATAACGATACAAAGTAGGGACCCCAAGATCCTCAAGTTCTCACAAAATCAAAAAAGGATAAACCTCAAAGCATGAAGTCAACTATCAACCCTATTTAGGTATATTCCTAAGTTATCAAGTATACCCATCTCAATCATGAGGAAACAGAGGGTCCAACCCAAAATCCAAAAGCTCAACTGTTCCAAAAAGGTAGGAAAACCACAATGGAAAGTACCACACAGGTACGCCGCATAGAAGAATACCACCAAGGTATTACCACAATGAAAAGTACCACACAGGTACAAACTCATCTCACACTAGGTATAACATAATTACTGTAGTAGAGATGATTAGATATAACTACTGAATCACCTTACTCTGTAAACAAGAAGACCCACACATGATCACTAGGAGCTGACCCACACATGATCGCTAGGTGATAACCCACACATGATTGCTAGGAGCTGACCCACACAAGATCACTAAGAGCTCACCCACATAGGATCTCTAGAATCTGACCCACACAGGATCACTAAGATCTGACCCACACATTATCGCTAGGATCTGACCCACATAGGATCACTCTTCATTCTTCTCATCACAACCATCTATTGGGTTCCCACACTATGCCTTCTCGTCTCCGGGAGGATCCACTCCAAAAGTCACTGGTCGATACTCGAAATCCTACGTAATCCCATGAGGATATATCCCAAAGGACTGACACGTTATAGGCGTCTCAATGCAACAAATGGAACGTCATTCAGACGCCCGGTCCGTGAGTTATTAGCCTTTTTTGTCCCGAGGTCCCTGTTGGATTTATGCTCAATCCAACCTAACCATTATCCAACTTTATCCAAAACTCTAGTGGGGTATACCAAAGGGACTGTCTCGCTCCATGCTTTCTGGCACCATTGACAGATTGTCAAACGGACGTCCGACGCCATTGTTATGGACCACGTAAAGTATAGGGTCGTATCTAGTTTGGTTTCGGTCAGACTTGGTCGGGCTGACCCGACCCGACCTGGCCTGGGTCAACCCAGTTCGGGTTGACCTGACCTGACCTACTGGGTCCGGCCTGGCCCATTGGGTGGTGCAACTCATTGTGTCCGGCGCAGCCCACAGGGAGGCACGACCTGCTAGGTCTGGCCCGATAGGCCGTGGGGGAGCTGAGAGGGCGCGGGGCGGCTCAGCCGCGACAGGGTTCCATGAGGGCATGAGGTGGCTCGGCCATGGGGGGGGTATTGTGAGGGGTGAGGCTGCGGGGTGGCTCGACGGGGGGGGGGGGGGGGGGAAGGCCGCGGGGGGATCGACTGGGAGGGAGGAGGCCACATGGTGGCTCATTTGGGAGGGTGGAGGCCGCGTGGTGGCTCAACCGAGAGGGCAGAGGCAGCTGGGCGGAGGCCGCAGAGCGGCTCAGGATGGGTGGCTTGGCCGGGAGGGCGGAGACCACAAAGCATCTTGGCTAGGGTGGCTCGGCCGGGAGGGTGGAGGCCACGGAGCTGCATGGCGAGGCCGCGAGACATCACAGTGAGGTCGCGGGGCGGCGCAACGAGGCCTCGAGGGCAGCGAAGGCTGCAGATGGTAGAGCGCTGTGGGGCACAGAGGCTGTAGGGTAGTGGGGCGCCGTGCCTTCATCGGTGGTTCTCGAGATCCACTGGTGCCAACCGCCGTCACCGATCGCTGTCACCAAAGTCGCCTTCGTTCATCACGAAGGATACACCATTCAAGAAGAATGGCGGAGGGGTCGGGCCATGTTTGTTTGGCCCACACCCTCCACATTAGAGCGGGAGCATGTAGGTCAAAAAGAACATGAATACCAAGAACAGGAAAGGAAATAATTAAAACACCCTCCCTATAACCCTCATCAATCACTATTCCCAATACTGCAAAAGAATTTGAAGTGGAGAGCATGGGAAGTGATAATCTTATAGAAGTAAACCCCTACCTCATTCGTTTGATTCGTTGAAGATTTCTCGCGGGGAAGGAGATGAAGTCATTGGGAAATAGATGGTCATTGGTGACGTTGGAGTTTCCTCGAACGTCAGTTCATTGACGTTGAAGACATTCCTTGTCAACGAATGTCCCATGGAAGAATCGGAGTCGAAGTTGACGTTCTTTGTTGGTGTTCTTCATTAGAGAGCTTTCTTCGAAGGGTCCTTTCTCCCAAATCCACCAAAAATTTCAAGTAGCCAATATAATAGATTATGTTGTCAATTCAGTTCATTGGAATAAATTCAAAAAGGCTTAATTAATTAACTAGGTTGGCATAATAAATGTGGGAGGAGTTGAAGAGCCCCCCCCCCATATTTAATAGGAAGTTTGAGGGTTTATCCCATTAAAGAAGAGTTCAAGAGGGTTTACACTCAGGTGGTCCCCACCACTATAACCTCTCAAGGGATGTTTTGTTCAGGTGGTCCCCACATGTGAAACATTTACATGGGAGTTTCAAAATAAAATAAAATAAAATGTTACACAAATTTTATTTTAATTTATTATTTCAAAAAAATCCAAAAAATTAACATTCACCCTTGACCAACTGCCATTGATGTGAAAGTATCCTTAAGTGAATACCAGTGCTCCGAGTTCAATGGTGTCCTCAGAATTCCATTCCGAGCGCTGGTTCAAACATTTGAAAAACCCACTCACACGTTTACTGAACGTACTCGAAAAAAAGTTCAGAAATTCATTCTGAGAACTCCAGGCCTCTGAATCATGCTCCATCAATTTTTGCAGACTTCCAAAATTTCCAATAAAATAAATAAAAATTACATGGAAATTTCAGGACTTTACATTCTCCCCACCTAAGGGCTTTATGTCCCTATAAGACATAACTCAAAACTTGTAAAATAAGTGTGGGTACTGAGCACGAATCTGAGCCTCCCACTCCCATGTGCTCTCCTGGAGGTTCCCTTGGTTCCAAAGAATGTGCACCAGAGTTACCGACCGCCCATGAAGAACCCACTCTTTTCGATCCTCAATCTCCACCAGAACCTCTGTAAAAGTTTCCCCATTGTCGTTATCTATCTCTCTGTGGTCGATTATGTGGGAAGGGTCGTGAACGTATCTCCACAGCTGCGATACATGGAAAACGTCATGCACTCGGTGCAACTGAGGTGGAAGAATTAAGTGGTAATCCACCTCTCCAAGTCTACTGAGGACCGGAAAAGGTCTAATGAATCTCTGAGATAACTTTCTACCTCGACCAAATTGCCATAGACCACATTGGGGTGAGACATGTAAAAAGATGTGGTCTCCATCCTTGAACTCCATAGGTCTCCATATCTTGTAGGCATAAGAATTATGCCTTCTATGTGAAAAATTAATCCACTCTTGGATGATATGCACCTTCTTTGTGGTAGCCCATACCATTCTAGTCCCATGAGTGCTGACTCCACTGGGTTAGTCCAGCGCAAAGGTGATCCGAAAGGTCTCCCATACAAGGCCTCGAAAGGTGCCATCCCAATGGTGGAGTGGTTACTTTTGTTGTATGAAAACTACACCAAGGATAAGTGATCCTCCCATCTGTGACCGAAATCGAGGACATAAGCACATTGCATGTACTCGAGGGTCTGAATGGTCCACTAAGTCTGACCATCTGTCTGAGGATGGAAGGCTGTGCTCAAACGAAGCTACATCCTGAAAGCCTCCTGCAACCCCTTTCATAGTTGGGAAGTAAAATGCGCATCAAGATCAGAGAAAATTATCTAGGTTACTCCATGTATCCGCACAATATCCAACACATAGAGGCATCACAAGCTCTCTACAGACCCCTGTTCTCTGATCGGTAGGAAGTGGGCCGATTTGGTGAGTCGATCGATGATCACCCAGATAGAATAATGTCCCATGGATGTATGTGGAAGTCCTATCTCTAAGTCCATGGATATCCCATCCTACTTCCGCTCTGGGGCCTCTAAAGGTTGAACAAAGCCTGCTGGTACCTGATGCTCCGCCTTCACTTGCTGACATGTGAGGCATCAAGAGACAAACTCTGCTACTGATTTCTTCATTCCTGGCCACCAATGCTATCGTCGGAGTTCCTGGTACATCATTGCCACTCCTAGAAGTACCGCTAGAGGGGATGTCTGGAACTCCCTCAACACTTCCTCTTGAAGTGACACTAGTACCATGGTACATCCTCTGAAGAGGATGATGTGATCCCCACCTTCAAGAAATCCATTAGGTGCCTACCCTATGGATATCTGAGCATGTCGTGTCTCACAGTTCGGATCCCCATGCTATGCCTCCCTGACTCACTGAAGAAGTGGGGGAGTGACTATAACAGACTGAAGCTTCTCTATATCTATCCACAAAGGATATCTCCAAAGCGGCCAGTTACTCCATCGACTCACCTAGCAGCTATATACCAGACCTCCTTCTAAGTGCATCTGCTAAAACGTTCCCCTTTCCATGAGTATAGACTCTCTCGAAATCATCTTCCTGGAGGAACTCAAGCCAACATCATTGTCTCAAGTTCATGTCCTTCTAAGAAAATATATAACTGAGACTCTTGTGATCCGAGTAGACTATAAAACATTTACTCGTCAGATAGTGCCGCCACATCTTCAAGGCAAAGACCACTACTGCTAACTCCATGTAATGGGTAGGGTAGTTCTGCTCATGTTGTCTCAGCTGTCCAGAACCATATGTGATCATTGCTTACTCCTACCTCAGGACACATCCAACACTAGTCCCTGATGCGTCACAGTAGGCTACGTACCCTACACCCTCCTATGGAAGCCTCAAGATGGGGGCACTAGTCAGACTTTTCCTCAACTCCTGAAAACTCTTCTAGCATCTCTCCGACCACACGAAGGGTTTGTCCTTCTTCGTCAATGCTGACAGAGGTGATGAAACTCTGGAGAAATCTGTCACAAACATCCGGTAGTATCTAGCCAAACCCAGGAAACTCTATACCTCCGTCACACTCCTAGTGGCTCCCAAGTAAGTACCGCCTCAATTTTCGATGGATACACTGCAAATCCAGCCTCCAATATGACATGCCCCAGAAATTGAACCTCTCGGATCCAAAAATTTCACTTCAAGAGCTTACCATAATGCTGGTGCTCTTGGAGTGTGCCCAGTACTACATGAAAATGATAGACATTCTCCTCCTCAGTAATCGAGTAGATCAGAATGCCGTCGATGAAGACTACGACATATAGATCAATGTATGGATAAAATATCATGTTCATGAGTCCCATTAACACTTCTGGAGCACTGATTACATAGAATGGAATAACCAATAACTCCAAATGGCTGTAACTACATCTGAAGGCCGTCTTCTGCACATCCTCGTCTGGTACTTTGAGCTGGTGATAGCATGATTTGAGGCTTATCTTTGAGAACCACCGTGCTCCCTTTACCTGATCAAAGAGATTTTCAATCCTCATAAGTGGGTACTTGTTCTTCACGGTCACCTGAATTAGGTTCCGATAGTCAACCCAAATCCTCAATCTCCCATACACCTTCTTAGTGAAAAAAATTAGTGTTTCCCAAGGTGAAACACTAGGAAGAATGAATCCCTTCCCCTGAAAGTCATCTAGCTGTAACCACAGCTCACGAAGCTCCGTGGGAGCCTTCCGATATGCTGGTGTGGATATTGGTGCCATCCTGGTGTATAAGTCAATGTAAAAGTTCACCTCTCTGCGAGGAGGTAGACCCATAACATCATCAGGGATGACATTTCTGTACTGGTCTTCCACTATAGAATAACTCGGACTCTCCACATAAACTGCGTCAAGGGAAAGTCTTTCCAACTGATGAGTGATCGGCTACACTCTCCTCTGGGTAATTCCATCCTGTGCTGCAAAGGTCCCCTTCTCACCAGTGAAGGTAAACCTGGTCCGATCTATGCAGACACACCACATTTTGTGCCTAATACAATCAATCTGAGCATAGACTGTAGATAACCAGTCCATACCCAAGATGAGGTCGTAAGTCCTCGAGGCTGAAACTAGGAGATCCCAACAGAAGTTCTCACCTTCTAGAGTAATCTCACACTGCCGACACCATTGCTTAATCGTCTAATCCACTATCATAGGAGTATCTAACTGTAAGGATAGAGCCAACGACTCTGTTGTAATCTACGAGCTCCGAACTAGGGCAGTGAAAATAAAAGAATGACTGGAACATGTGTCTATAAGTACTTCAGCTAAGGTAGAGTAGACACATATCACAACTCATATCATCTCCAGTGCACCATGATCATAAGAATCAGCTTCCTGTGGGTCCGTATCTCCCCAAAACCAGGGTGGCCTCTAGTGGTGGAAGTCATGAAACTCACTCAGGAGGTGCGTACCATCTGCTGTTGGGGTTAGTTGCATTAGTGGCTCAATGGGTAATGGTACTGCTAGTGCCTATACTACAAGAGGTCCCTACACCAAGGCCCCATCCCTTGGTGGGATATCTGTGCATACTACTCTCGGAACCATAGCTGGCTGTCTACGTTGAGGCTTCCTAAAAAGAAACAGGTGCACCATGGTCAATAAGTTATACCTGGTGAGCTGACTCAAAGAGATCACAAAGAAAACTCTTGAAAACACACACACAATTAGAGTTTTCATTTACTGAGTTGGAAACTAGATGCACGGTCCTGGTGTATAGATACCTCAGCCGCCGCACCAACACTGGATTCCCTAAACTGATAACCACACTTACTACACTTAACACTATTTCGTTTAAAAATAAATATCCGAGTTCTATGTTCTATGGTTGAACCAACTCCTCGGATACCAATTTGCCATGACCTATCCCCCGGGGCCCGTGACATGACTACCCCATGTCGACCTTCCATAAGCTAGGGGATGGCGACTAGCACTAAAAGGCGTAATCCCTAAAACTGGGAAGGCATTTCCTTTATTATCTCTAAACACATGAAACCAAGAACAAAACAAGATACAAACACAAGTAAACTGAATAGTAAACAGAGTGAGTATAGTAAGTAAAAGGGGCCAGAATACAAGCCCAACTGGAAAGTAAAAGAAACTAAAAGTACAAGTAAACTGAAGAAAAAAAGGAAGTCAATTACTGGGTCATCCTATGAGGTTCCTACCTGAAGGGTAGGTACATATTACCTTCTCAACACTCCATGACCGCCTGTCTCCTTTGTGTACAGGCTCATTGTAAGGTCCTCCTCAGGGAACCATTTAGTCCTGGTACCCTTAGTCTCGATCAACGCTATCTGACGTCTGCACCAAACACAACATGGTGCGGGTATAGCCTATGCGGGGGTGAGTATAACGATACTCAGTAGGGACCTCAAGACCCTCAAGGTCTCACAAAATCCACGAAGGATAAACCTCAAAGCATGAAGTCAACTGTCAACCCTACATAGGTATATGCCCAAACATATACCTAAGTTATCAGGTATACCCATCTCAATCATGAGGAAACATAGGATCCAACCCCAAATACCAAAGCTCAACTATTTCACAAAGAAAAGAAAATCACAAAGAAAAGTACCACACAGGTATGCCACACAGAAAAATACCACCAAGGTATTACCACAAAGGAAAGTACCACAAAGGTATGAACTCAGATCACACTAGGTATATCTTAAGTACCTTAGTAGAGATGATTAGATGTACATACTGAATCATCTTACTCTGTAAAATAACTGACCCAAAAATGATCGCTAAGAGCTGACCCACATAGGATCTCTATGTGATGACCCACACAGGATCACTAAGAGCTGAACGACACATGATCGCTAGGAGCTGACACACACATGATCACTAGGAGCTAACCCACACAAAATTTCTAGGATCTAAGCCACATAAGATCTATAGGAGCTGACCCACACAAGATCCCTAGGATCTGACCCACACATGATCACTCTTCATTCTTCTCGTCACAACCAGCTACTGGGTTCCTGCACCAAGCCTGCTCATCTCTGGGAGGATCCACTCCAAAAGTCACTGGTCGATACTATGATTTCTACAAAGTCCCATGAGGAAGTATCCCAAAGGACTGCCATGTCATATGGGTCTCAATGCAACAGACTACGCGTCATTTGGACGCCCAGTCAGTGAGTTATAAGCCTTTTTGTCCAGAGGGACTGGTTGGATTTGTGCTCGATCCAACCCGACCGTTCCCCAAATTTATCCAAAACTCTATTAGGGTATACCAAAGGTACTGCCTCACTACAAGGTTTCTGGAACCACTAAAGGTTCGTCAAATGGATGTATGATTCTAAAAGGTATGGCACAAGTAAAGTATAGGGTCGTATGTGGTCTGGGTCTGGTCCGACTTGGTCGGACCGACCCATCTTGTTGGGTGGCCCAACCTGCGAGGTCCGACTCGGTAGGCCGCGAGGCTGCGCAGGTGCTGCGAGGGCGTGGGGTGGCTTGTCTGCGGTGGGTTCCCCGAGGGTGCGAGGCGGCTCATCCGTGGGGGGGTGTCGCGAACGGTGAGGCTATGGGGCAGCTCTGCCGAAGCTGCTTGACTGGGAGGGCATAGACCGTGGGGCGGCTTAGTTGGGAGGACAGAGGCCACAAAGTAGATTGATTGGGGTGGCTCAGCCAGGAGGGTGGAGGTCGTGGGGCGGAGAATGTCGTGGGGCGACAAATGCCGTGGATGGCAGAGCGCCGTTGGGCACGGAAGCTGCGGGGCAGTGGGGTGCCGTGCCTTCATCTGTGGTTCTCGAGTTCCATTAGTGCCAACCACCAGCACTGGTCACCATCACCAAAGTCTCCTTTCTTCATCAAGAAGGATATACCATTCATGAAAAAGAACGAAGGGTTAGGGCCATGTTTTTTTGTCCTACACCCTCCATGTTAGAGTAGTAGCATGCAGCTCAACAAGAACAAGAATATCAAGAATGGGTAAAGGAAATAATTCAAATACCCTCCCTACAACCCTCTTCAATCTCTATTCCCAATCCCACAAATGAATTAGAATTGGATAGCATGAGAAGTGATAATCATAGAGATGTAAACCCCTATATCATTTGTTTGATTCATTGAAGATTTCCCACGAAGAAGGAGATGATGTCTTTGAGAAAGAGACGGACATTAGTGACATCGACATTTCCTTGAACGTTGGTTCATTAAAGTTGAATACATTACTCATCAATGAATGTCCCATGGAATAAGTCGGAGTTGAAGTCGTCATTCTTCATTGGAGAGATTTCTATCAAGGATCCTTTCTCCCAATTCCACAAAAAATGCCAAGTAGCCAACAAGATAGATTATGTTGTCTATTTAGTTCACTGGAATAAATTCAAAAGGCTTAACTAATTAACTAGGTTGGTATAATAAATATTGGAGGAGTTGAAGAGGCTCCCCCACATTTAATAGGATGTTTGAGGGTTTCTCCCATTAAAGGGGAGTTCAAGGGGGTTTATACTCAGGTGGTCCCCACTAAAATAACCTCTCAAGGGAGGTTTAGTTCAGGTGGTCCCAACCTGTGAAACATCCACATGGGAGTTTGAAAATAAAATAAAATAAAATATTACACAAATTTTATTTTATTCTTTCATGAAAAACCCAATAATTAACTTTCACCATCGACCAACTACCGTCGATGTGAAAGTCTCCTTAAGCGAATACCAGTGCTGTGAGTTCAACGGTGTCCTCAGATTTCGGTTCTGAGAATTGCATCAAAATTTAGAAAAACCCGCTCATACGATTACTGAACGTACCTGAAAAAACGTCTAGAAATTAATTCCGGGAACTCCGGGCCACATAATCACGCGCCGTCAATTTTCACAGACTCACAAAATTTCCATCTAATTAAAAAAAATTTCATGGAAATTTCGGGTCTTTACAACACATCATTCCATGTTATGCTTTTCCCAAGATGCCCATAAATGTGTTTTTAGTGTTTTAAAGCACTAAAATGTGCATATAATGGTCAAAAACAGAGGAAAAACCCTCAGATTGATTTGAAATTATAGGAAAACCACTATTGAGTTATTTTTAAAATACCTGACATGATTTCATATCAATGTCTTTAGTTTATTTTGATAAGTACAATTCAACTACACCATTTGTTGATTGAAAATTTAATTTTAATTTCATATACTTATCCCATTTCAGTTTCATGTGTTGAATAAAATATTAAATAGGTATTTTTAGGTTTTCAAAGGGTTTTACATGATATGTCATTTTTTTTGTTTAAATTATTTCTGTTTTATTAACAAAATAACAAAATTTATGTGAAACATTATGAATATATTATTTTTATTTTCTTTTTCAAATTTATTTTCTTAAATTATATGGTTTTTATTATAATTGATATATGCTGATAATAGGAAGGTGGTTGACCATTATGATCCATGAAATTCTTCAAAAGGAAGTTGTAATGGTTTTATGTTTTAGTGGTATGTTTAGATTTTATCAATGACTCTACTGTAGTCCTTATTTATTTTTTAGCTTTCATTTATTTATTCTTTAATATTATAGTTGATGAGATGATGTGGTTGGTTCCAGTTGATGAGATGATGAGAATACCGATAGTTGAAGAAGAGGTCTTGTAGTGGACATATATTGGGTAAGGGTTGTTTTTGGACATATTTTATATGTATATATTGATGACTGAGGTATAAATTGACTGAGGTCATCAGTTGATTAAGGTTATAGTGAATAAGGTTATGGTGATTGTGGATGTATGTATATATGGATGTGGAGGTATGATGTATGATGCATTTACGAAGGGGTATGATATTCATTTATGTTTTAGTTTATTACATGTCATAGTTATATATATATATATTATTAAATATTTAAAAAAATAAAGTTTTAGAGAAATATTTAGTGGAAGTTATTATAAACCACCGCTAAATAAATAAATGAAAATTTTAATTAGATGAGGATACTACTAACCATGGATAAACATAATCATCACTATATATATTGGTAGTGGTTAGGTTCATTTTATATATTTTATTTCTTGGGTTGTTTTTTTTAAATCTACTACTAAGTAAAATTAAAACCACCACTAAATGCTCGAAAAATGACACATACATAAACATCCATTTAAAGAAAAAAATTGCCACTAAATGACCGCCAACTATACAATACATGATAGCTTTATTAATCATTACTAAATTATTTAATGGTGGTTTAGACTATTGTGAATATAAAAAAACTACCACTAATGCTTGCTGTTTTTGTAGTGATAATACATGATTAAAGAACATGGACATAGAAAACCAAAGTGTTTGGCCCAATATGCAGAAAACCTCTTATGTATTTTAATATTTTTGTTTAATTTATTAGATACTAAGAAACCAAAATTTTTATATATGAGAGAATGAAAATATTCCCAAAAGGCCTCTCATATAAAATATCTTATGAAAAACCATATGAACCTATAAGAAATCTTAGAGACCACTTTATTCATCATTGGTGGAGCCTTCTTGTTGAATAACATTAGACGAATCATCTTAAATCAAATGATCTAAAAAAATATTATAAATACCAATGAATTAAAGATACTAATAAAAGAATTATGAGACCATTAGAGAAGTAAATATTGGAAGGAAGGGGACTGATATACTTACCTTTACCAATTAATTGCAATGATCAACACACCATTCAGTGGATCGATAGAGAATAAGGAATAAAAACATCAATGAATCAATGGGGGTTTCAAACAAAATATCATGGGATAATAGTGAATAAAATAATATCACTAATGTAAGTGGGATTTGAAAAAATTCAAATCATCCCATTTCAAATTGGGGGGGGGGTGTGCCTAACTAGAACACTGATGGAACCTCATCAAAACTCTAATTAAAGATGTAGAACCCCTACCACCCATCTAGGCTACTAAATGTTTGGTGGTCACATACCAAACTTGAATATATCATGATTAAAATTAACCTATTAATTTTTAATTGAATATTATTATTATTATTATTCAAGACAAGAATAATATTATTCATGAACATTAATTTGGAATGATTTATTGAGATTCTTGATATACGTAGTCTGTGGCCCTTTAGGCCCATTTCTCAATGTTAACAAGACCATGTTACATAAATTATATGATAAAAATATATATTTCTATATGTATATATCATGGAACCCATAGAGAAATAATTTAGTGTATAAAATACAATAACAATCCTTTAAATGTTACTATGAAATGAAATTCTTTTTTTGAACAGATATATAATTAAGAAAGTTAGATGCTTCCATGATCAACATATATGCTCAAATTCACATTCTTTGACTTTTTGAAAAGAAAATTTCTATATACATCCCATGTATTTTCTAAGATAGTAACTTTTCAATAAGTGGGAAATATATATTTTCTTCCATTAAGTCATAATTGAAGAATCATTTATTCACCATTAAAGTAATATCATATCAATTATGGTGCACCTAATTTTTGTTACCTTGTATTGAGCATAATTTTCATTATTTTAATGCATACAAAAAATCATTAAATTCATGATACACATTAACAATAAACATAATTATATGTACCAACACATATTTTCAAATATAAGAATATCCAATGACAAATAAAACATAAAGAATTATTTTTGGAAGGTCTATTCTCATTAAATCGCTTATTGGAGACAACCAAGTGAAAATATAATTAGAAAAAGTCCCAGTGCTTATGAGCCACTATCAACCAATAGTTATAAATCATTTGTGTCTATTCATATTGATGTATCCAAACCATATTACATATTTATTTATGAATATTTTTATGACATCTATAGGTTCTAATTATAGTAGTGAACTAATATAAACCCTTAACATGATAGATTATCTAAGGACATAATAATATTAATGACAACTAGAAGAACAATAATTATGTGATGAAATATTTATATTCTACTAATCGAAAGTATAAAGTCAATTTGTTATTTTGAAATAAATCGAATATAATTCCACTAGAACTAGACAAAAAAAAAACAAAACCTAATATCTCTCATATGATGTTTATGCTTCTATTGAGGTATTCCCATAGTCAATGGGTCTTATAGAATTCATTTTTTGGTTACATAAATCACTGTTACTTCACCCCTTTGAGTAAAATCTCTCAAGAGGTGATACATAAAATGTATATACATCATTATTTTATGTGACTTGTGCTCTTTATATTGAACCGCCACTACATAATTTCCATAATAAAAATTAATATGATATATAATACTAGTTAAAACCACAAAATCTTAAATGATGTTGAATATCCATTTTGAAACATGAACTACAGAAGATATAAAAATATATTTATATTTTATTATAGAATCAATAACCATTGACTACATAAAAGCATTTTTTTCTCACAACTACTCTATTGGGAAAAAACACATAGCATTACAATGATTTTAGATCATTCTAATATATTTGAAAAAAATCATATGTGAACCTTCTCAAAACTAGTTCCTCATCTCCTCCATACACCAGGAACAAATCCTTTGTATACACAAGTTACTTTTTAACAGTGTTTATAACTTACCAATGTAACTATCCTGGGTATATTTGATATTTTACTACCATGCCCTATTAATAAGACACATCATTCCTCATACATAGTATGACTTACATGATATATGTAATCACACAAGAATATGGTATTATACTTATCCTTTAACTCTCTTATTTGGGTTGAGGAAACATTTTACTATAGAGATGTATTCCATGTGACATAGACAAAAAAACTATATTTTATTATTCCATATTTCATATTTTTATTACGTTGTTAATATATATGTTGAAAAAGTATAAGTTCCCTCTAATATCTATATCTAAGGATCCTGATACCTAGAATTTATGCTCCTTCACGTATGTCCTTCACAGAGAAGAATTTATTCAACCATGTATTAGCTGATTTTAATATGAATATCAAATTTAATATAAGTAATACATCACCAACATATATCAGCATGAAAACAATAACACTCCCATTGAACTTATTTTAGTAGCATGAATCACTTCCATCCTAAATAAAACAAAAATCTCTTATGGCTTCATAAAATTTAATATTCCATGATCCTGATGGTTTCATCCACCCATTTTTTTCATTACAAATTAAAAACCATATTGGAATCTTTTTGTATCATAAAAACTTTTAATTGTGTCATATATACATCCTTTATTAGAAATCCATTAATTAAAAAAATATTAAAATCCATTTTTTAAATTTTATAATTATAAAAAGTTGTTATGGAATGTATAATCATAATGAATTTTAAAATACTGACTATTGAAATGGTTTCATTATAGTATATGATTTGATGTTTCATGGAACCTTAGAAACGAATCATGCATTATAAGTACTATATTTATCATATTTTTCAATTTTCTTATGGAATACCCATGTAAACCCAATAAATTGTACATAAACTAGAGGATCTACTAAAATCCAATATTTATTTTGGTACATGGAATACATTTTATAATTTAAACCTTCATGACACTTTGAAAATATAGATATTTTTACTACTTTTTTATAGGATAGAGGTTCATTATTCTCAAAAAACAATGTGTCTTCTTACTTGGGGTAAAAAACACATATCTATGGTTCTATAACCTCTCTTGTACTCCTTCACAACACTTATTTTTTTATAATTAATTCTTCCATTAGCTCTTGTGTAATTTTCTCCTATACCAATGTTTTTTATCTTAATACCTATGTTTTTAAAATTCATTTTTACCTCACTATCTCATTTATAGATTTTATATCTTTCATGAAAAATTACATTCCTTGTTAAAATTACATTTAAATACGAGGTATTATATTGATAATAACAAACTTTTCTATTTAGGTTATCCTATAAAAGTAAACGTTGTGCCTCATAATTAATATTTTTTTCTATAATTATCCTTAAAAAATATTTGGAATCAATACACATGAACATGTAAAAAAATGGATATCTTCTAATACCCTAACTCATAAGTGATTCCACATTACACTTTGATTAGAACCAAGTTTGGTGTCTATATTTGTAATTATAATGTACATACCCAAAATGATAATGAATGATTTATACAACTCTTCATCTATATCCTCATGCCATAGAAGACGTGGTTCATCTATTCAATGACACTAATCGAATATGGTGTATACGTAGGAGTGATTTGGGATACTATACCAAACTCTTTTGGATAATTAATTAACTATTTATTAAGATATTCTCCACCTATATCTGAGTAAATCTTCCTTATACTATTAAAAAGTCGATTCTCTACTTCATTTTTATATTCATTAAAGATATAAAAAGAATAAAACATACACCTTGTAACGCCCCGACCCTAGTTGCCTAGAGTCGGTGCATTATTACATAACATTGGCATGATCACAAGAAAGATCAAATCTCGAAAGACCGATTGGTTTAGTAGACTTGGAAACACTAGATATATTAATAAGTTTTACAATACATCATAAAATGAAAAACTACTACAACAACATAATGTTTCCACAGTCCACACTATAATCCCCTCATAATATTCCTGCAGGTCATTCATAACTTACATCTTCACTTCCTGGGAAAAATAAAACATAGAAAAGGGGTGAGCTCAAATGCCCAGTAAGGATAACAATATAGCGGAACATTCAAAATAAGCATAAACATTTAAGGCAATGTATAACTAAAACAAAAGCCTTTTAATTATGAACTTTCAACATGGAATGGCATAAATAAAATGAAATAATGCCATTTACTTATTCACATGGATATTCTACTAATCGAATAATCACATGCAAAAATCAATAACCACTTTCATAATGTTGGAATGCATAATGCCAGACTATCATAACCACATAGCCAAGGCCTCGTGCCAAGACTACAAATAAGATTTTGTCAAGGCCTTGTGCCAAGACACTAGTTTGTCTCATGAGACCTACCGATGCATCGAGGAGCTATAGCGGGCTCCACCCGTCACATATTAAGTCCAATGCATTCCATATGAAAAGGTTTAAACATAACATAAACATTCGTATTAAAACTAGCATACGAAATGTCAATACTTTCACCATAAACTATGAATGGTATAAAAATAGCACATCCACAGTCAAAATTGTCACAAAACCTTCAATACAATATAGAAGTTTTGTATCATAATAAATCATCTTCAAATAAGCTTAAAATCCATCAAATGATGTTGACATAGATGAAATCAAAACTATTTGAGAGAAATATCTCCTTTTTTGAAATCATTTAAAAGTCACACGTTTATAAAGGAAGTAATTAAAAAGAGATTTTTGAATCAAAGTGTCCCATACCACTTTGAAAATTTTGAAAGGAATTAAATTTTTTTAAAAAAATTCATGTCCATATAAATAAATCCTTAAAAACCATTTTGAAGACATTAATTTAAAATATTTATAAAGATAAATCTTTAAAACATTTAAAATTCTGATTTTGATAAAGAGTACCTTTATGAAATTCATAAATTATTTATTTTGAAATCATTTAAAAGTCACATAATTATAAAATAAAACATTTACTTTGAAAATATCCTTGTAATCTTGTAAGGGAAACTTTTAAAATTTTATAACGGCAGTAAATAGCCGCAGCCGCCGTATAAGTTAAAAGAACATTCTTACCTTAATTTTGTCGAAAAGGTTAAAAATCACCTTTTTTGGAAAACGATGGAAAGATTCCTTTATAAACCTCTTATAAAAAGTCAAACAAGGGTATAAATGAATTTAACTCATATCTTAGTAAATAGTAAAAATGTTTTGAAATTCATTTTTAAGAAACATGGGTGTGGATGATAAAGAGATCCCAGTAGATTATTACGTATAATACAACCTCAGATAATGAAGAGATTGTGAAATAACCCTTACCTTGTACTTTTCCTTGGTTGGGGTAGGTTAACCTCCTGTATAATGGTGAAATAATTGTTATTAAATTATACAAGAATCATATACATTAATATTATATCATATATGATCTTTTAACATTTCTTTATTAATAATATTGCTGTTTCGGGTGTGAACTTACTTGTTTTCTTTTTGTATGTTTTGTTACGTAAGACATGTTTGTAAAGGATAAGTTGTATATTATTCAAATCCAGAATGGTGTCAAGTCCTTAAACATCATTTTTAAATCATCAAATGATAATTATACTTGAATGGATACGATGGAGAATGAATCTCATCGCGTTCGTGGAGACGGTAGTCCGTACGTACGCACGAACGCTACTTCCATTTAATTTTTATTTTAAAAGAATCGAATACAAATGATACATAGGTATATTACTATTCCAGTATAATATAATATTTTATATATGTTACTTAAGTTCATTAACACCATCCTTTATACGTTCCATGTGTGGTATGAACGAGTCATATCATTTTAAGGGGGCGGTAGTCCGCACTTCCTCAAATGAAATTATCGTATGTATATACAACATGAAACGAATAATGGTATGAAATAAAATGGAATTACAGAAGCTTATATATAAAATATATATCATTAATATCATATTTAATTACAGTGCCATCATAATGGCCACCATGAGAGGTAACTCACTTTGGTTGGAACCAAAGGACTTCTTGAAATGCTTTCTGCCTAAGGGTAAGCTTCAAGGAGGAGGAGGGGGATGTGGGGAGCTTAGTTGGGAAGAGTTTGGACGAGCCAAGTGGCTTGAGAGGTGTGAGGAAAAGAGAAGGAGGAGTGCCCTTTTATAAGAGGGGTGAGGGGCACCTTTGGAAAAGCTAGAAATATTAATTTATAATAAATTCATATTCGGTTTCCAAAGGCTCCAAAGTTGACTATTCAAAGTATGAGGTGGGGATAGGCCGAAAACAACTCATCCAATAGAATTTATACAGGTTTGGGTACTTATATTGACCTTATCTTTAAGTATTAACTCTAAGTTAATTAGTTTCACTTTTACAATGTCTCTTTGTATTTTTATATAATATGGTTAATAAACATACTATATACATCCAAGAGACCCCCAAGTGGTACTTTAATGATGAACCTATCATGATATAAGTCTCTTGGACGAACCTTAGATTTTTAGGAATTTAATATCAATTAATAATATAATATTTGTTTTAAGAACTCTTTTATGTCAATTTTGACACTATTCAATAGTTGATTTTTGTGAAACTCATAACAGATTGATTACTTCGAACAAAGTCAATTAAATCAATCCTCATATATCATATTATCCTAGAAAATTAGTTTAATTCATTAAAAGTTTCATATTATATTTATTTGGGTATTTATAATATTAATTATTTTATTTTTTCACTATTATAGTAATTACTACATCATCTTTGTGTCATAAATAAAATAGAATATTTAATGTCTAAAAATTATAAATAAAATATCATTATGTAGTAAATCTTTTTATATTTCTAATGAATATTTATAATCTAAAATCCAACATGTATAACCATATGTAAAAATTGTTCTTCTAAAAGATGTAAGCTTATGCCATTTTTATTTTTATTTTAACTTTATTAATATAATGTGTCCCTACCACATACAAGTGGCTCCAAGGGGTCCCCAAATTGACCCAAGGATGGCCATGGTCGGGTATGTGTCCACCAATAAGGTTAGGACACGTTTTAGGGTAATTTTGTATTATTATAATATTATTTGTTTAACCCTTATTTTACGGATTTACCCTTTAACCATGGTAAATAAAATATTTACCGCAGTAATTATTCAAAATGTGTAAAAATAAAAGTTACCTATTTACATAATTTGGACATCCTGATTCCAAATATGGAATCCATTTTCCTAAATTCAAAACACAGAAGTGGCAGAAATTAATTTAAAATTAATTCCCGCTGTCAAAACAAAAAGCGTGTTTTTAAGAGATAATAACTATCAAAAGATTGACACTTGTTTATGTTCGGTTTAATTGTAAAATTATGTCCAATGATAAACATTAAATTGAATGGTAAAAATATATTCTAAATATACTTTAAAACCACTCAAATTCATAATTTATCACTATTAATTATTTTGATTAAAAAAGTTGTTTTTAATTAAAATTTAGAAAGTTTCACTATTCATCAAAATATGAAAGTTATCCGAAATGTACCAAAATTTCACCTTAGGATAAATTCGATATTCAGAATCCAAAAATGAAGTCCATTTTCAAATATAAAATATATATAATTTCAAAAAGTAGGTATTACTATTCAAAACGGCTAGTTTGATCGGTTGTGGTGTGTGTTAAAACTCAACGTTGCGTACAACACACGCTACTGTTTTATTCAAAGGAAAGCGTACCGTGGAAGCTTGGGATGTTTCATTTTAAATTTTTTTGATGTCTCCATTTAGTCAAAAAGTTTAAAATATTGTATTTAAAAAGGTTTCACTATCAAAAGTTGATAAAAGTGCAATACTGAAAATGAATCTGTTCTTGCATTATGACTAAGAAACTCATAATATGGATTCTAAAATTATAAGGATTATATAAAGTTAAAAATGTAGTTAATGCTATTCATGACCTCTTTTAATGGCTTTTTTTTGGTAAGTCATGGTGCAATTGAACTCGGTGTTGCTTGTAGTGCAAGTTATTGAATTATTTTGAAGAAATAACACACTATGAAATCTTGTGGTGTTACATTCTCCCCTCCTTCAATAAATTGCGTCCTCGCAATTTGAAATTGTTCTTCGAAAATAAAAGGTTGAAAATAGATAATATATTTGTGGGAAAATCCACATCGGAAATTGGGTTACTAAAATTTAGTCTTAATATGTGGAAAAGAGAAATGAAAGGGTCACCACCAAATTATGATCTCGATTAGGAGAACATTGGTGGAAATTAGAGATATATAATTGGACAAAAAACGTAAATATTTATAGGTAGTGATCGAGGTCATCAATCACAAACAAGTGTATAATTGAGGTCCTTAAACTCATCAATCTATGATGATTTGAAGTACCATCGGTTCAACAAAATATAGGGTATTGGGATAACACATTTTTGGCGTTTCAAAATATCTTAGTTGAAATCCCACATCGAAAAATGAATTAACGAGGCCTCTATTTAAAATAAAGAGTCAAAAGTATGAAGATTACCGAAAATAACACATACTAGGGTTCCATGTAGGAAAATATGGATATGGAAGAGAAATCTAACCATCAATTATCTGATGGAGAGTGGTAGAGAACATGGCTATGAAAAGGCCAACAATCCCAAAGCCATAAATTAGTGATGATTTAAGGTACCATCTAGGAAAACAATTTTGTTCTAAGTTTCTTTTCTTAATGTTGAAGAATTTATTTATGAGATTGGCTAAGATCATAAGGAGATATACTTACTTTATAAATAGAGTTTTATCCATTAATAAATTTCAACCACAAACTTATCTTTCACTCGTAAAAAAAATTCTATTTATACTATTCATATAGGGTTCCAAAATAAACGAATTTATAATTCATCTACCAGATCTTTTAAAAAAAACTACATTATTTAATCCAGGACATCTCGTGGGCCAGTGGTAGGTGATACACCCTTGTCGCCCTTCGGTTGCGGGTTCAAGACTCGCAGCCTTGCCGGACGCGACGGGTTGCCGCCCGACCTCTGGGTTGTCCTTTTATGGTAATCCAAAATAATCCAAACTAGAACTATCCAAAATACTTCTGTCCAAACTCACAGTCCAACATTTATAAGGAAGGTAAACATAATATAGATCCTTTTTACCCTGTAATAGCATATGAATACCTTCATCATGTATTCTTTTAATAAACTGAAACATCTTGAATTACCATATTCCTTATTGATTACATTCATGCTCCCCTATTCCATATAGAATTCTTGATATACTTCATCAATCCAAAAATGTTTTAAACCCCAAAAAATGATGGAATATACAAATCATTAATCAGTTTCAAGGTAGTCAAGAATATCTAATATAATTTATCCAAATCAATCATGTATTATTCTAAAATCACTAACTCGGTATTAGAACCATATTATGGTTTATCTTTCTCTCAACCATATATTTTCCAAAAATTTATCCTGCTATTGAGTCACTTTTCTTTATTTCACACAATCTCAAGTCCTTAATGAAATAGTACTGCAGTACAATCCTTATATACTCCATAATTATTATAACAAGTACATTGTTGATACAACACTCAATTGACATAATCAACATAAGAACTCTAATCATTCCTCTTCATATGTGGTAGTATCATAACTTGATTATTATCCAATAGCATCATTTGCGGCATAGTCTGATGACTGGGGCATAGGTTCGCGTAGTGTCCAAACTCCATGCAAATGAAGCATTGTACATTTGAAACCATTTTCTCACCCTTGCAGTCACGTACTTTGTGCCCTTTTCCTCTACACTTATAACAAACTCCCATTCCTTTCAGGCAAGTTCCAGGGTGTTTCTTCCCACAGTTTCCACATATGGGAAAATTCTTCTTTTCCCTTTTCCCTTTATCCATCTTTCTCTCTTCCATCCTTTTCTTCTCTTGCTTCCCTTCAAAGCCATAAGACTCAGTGAACTCTTTACATATCTTATCAACACATGATATTATTTCTTCATATGATGATAATACATGGGAGACTATTTCTCTTATAAATTCTAGCTTAAGACCATGAAAGATATGATCCTTCCTTCTCTTTGAATCATGTGTATTTCTGGAGTTCTCATTCCTTCTACTGGGCACCATTTATATACAATGGCATAAACTAGATCAGTTTATGAATCAAAATACACAATCCCATACTTATAAAACACTTAACATAAATTGAACTATTTATGGATATAATCCATAATCATAAAAATGTCTCCTTTGAGGATGTATATACTCATAAACACTTCATTATGGTTTGTAAAGAAAATGAGAATTATCCTAAGCATATCCCCCGGGAGTGTCGTAACCAAGAGTGCAGCAAGGCCCGTTGTCATGCACCAGTTCCCGTTCGAGTCTAGCTCAAAGCGGTGTTTTCGGGTTTTACCCCTAGGTACATCTGTGCCAGAGCCGCCTCTACCTGCTCGTATCCAGACAGGGATGTATTGCTCGGAAAACTCACAAAATCTCTACAATACCAAAATTCTAGGAAGTTCTTCTATACTAATCCTCAAAGTTCATCTTAGGTCTACGTGCTCTAATCAGAGTTTATCTAAATCTAGTTTCCAAGGTTTGTACTAAACCTCCCTCTGATACCAACTGTAACGCCCCGACCCTAGTTGCCTAGAGTCGGTGCATTATTACATAACATTGGCATGATCACAAGAAAGATCAAATCTCGAAAGACCGATTGGTTTAGTAGCCTTGGAAACACTATATATATTCATAAGTTTTACATTACATCATAAAATGAAAAACTACTACAACAACATAATGTTTCCACAGTCCACACTATAATCCCCTCATAATATTCCTGCAGGTCATTCATAACTTACATCTTCACTTCCTGGAAAAAATAAAACATAGAAAAGGGGTGAGCTCAAATGCCCAGTAAGGATAACAATATAGCGGAACATTCAAAATAAGCATAAACATTTAAGGCAATGTATAACTAAAACAAAATCCTTTTAATTATGAACTTTCAACATGGTATGGCATAAATAAAATGAAATAATGCCATTTAATTATTCACATGGATATTCTACTAATCGAATAATCACATGCAAAAATCAATAACCACTTTCATAATGTTGGAATGCATAATGCCAGACTATCATAACCACATAGCCAAGGCCTCGTGCCAAGACTACAAATAAGATTTTGTCAAGGCCTTGTGCCAAGACACTAGTTTGTCTCATGAGACCTACCGATGCATCGAGGAGCTATAGCGGGCTCCACCCGTCACATATTAAGTCCAATGCATTCCATATGAAAAGGTTTAAACATAACATAAACATTCGTATTAAAACTAGCATACGAAATGTCAATACTTTCACCATAAACTATGAATGGTATAAAAATAGCACATCCACAGTCAAAATTGTCACAAAACCTTCAATACAATATAGAAGTTTTGTATCATAATAAATCATCTTCAAATAAGCTTAAAATCCATCAAATGATGTTGACATAGATGAAATCAAAACTATTTGAGAGAAATATCTCCTTTTTTGAAATCATTTAAAAGTCACACGTTTATAAAGGAAGTAATTAAAAAGAGATTTTTGAATCAAAGTGTCCCATACCACTTTGAAACTTTTGAAAGGAATTAAATTTTTTTAAAAAAATTCATGTCCATATAAATAAATCCTTAAAAACCATTTTGAAGACATTAATTTAAAAGATTTATAAAGATAAATATTTAAAACATTTAAAATTCTGATTTTGATAAAGAGTACCTTTATGAAATTCTTAAATTATTTATTTTGAAATCATTTAAAAGTCACATAATTATAAAATAAAACATTTACTTTGAAAATATCCTTGTAAGCTTGTAAGGGAAACTTTTAAAATTTTATAACGGCAGTAAATAGCCGCAACCGCCGTATAAGTTAAAAGAACATTCTTACCTTAATTTTGTCGAAAAGGTTAAAAATCACCTTGTTTGGAAAACGATGGAAAGATTCCTTTATAAACCTCTTATAAAAAGTCAAACAAGGGTATAAATGAATTTAACTCATATCTTAGTAAATAGTAAAAATGTTTTGAAATTCATTTTTAAGAAACATGGATGTGGATGATAAAGAGATCCCAGTAGATTATTACGTATAATACAACCTCGGATAATGAAGAGATTGTGAAATAACCCTTACCTTGTACTTTTCCTTGGTTGGGGTAGGTTAACCTCCTGTATAATGGTGAAATAATTGTTATTAAATTATACAAGAATCATATACATTAATATGATATCATATATGATCTTTTAACATTGCTTTATTAATAATATTGCTGTTTCGGGTGTGAACTTACTTGTTTGCTTTTTGTATGTTTTGTTACGTAAGACATGTTTGTAAAGGATAAGTTGTATATTATTCAAATCCATAATGGTGTCAAGTCCTTAAACATCATTTTTAAATCATCAAATGATAATTATACTTGAATGGATACGATGGAGAATGAATCTCATCGCGTTCGTGGAGACGGTAGTCCGTACGTACGCACGAACACTACTTCCATTTAATTTTTATTTTAAAAGAATCGAATACAAATGATACATAGGTATATTACTATTCCAGTATAATATAATATTTTATATATGTTACTTAAGTTCATTAACACCATCCTTTATACGTTCCATGTGTGGTATGAACGAGTCATATCATTTTAAGGGGGCGGTAGTCCGCACTTCCTCAAATGAAATTATCGTATGTATATACAACATGAAACGAATAATGGTATGAAATAAAATGGAATTACAGAAGCTTATATATAAAATATAAGTCATTAATATCATATTTAATTACAGTTCCATCATAATGGCCACCATGAGAGGCGGTAAGATGTATTTGAACAATCATCGTTTCGTGAGGCGTTAGTTTGCCATCCACAGAAACATTATGTTCATCATCCATTAGATGGAGTTGTGTGTATGTGTAGTTTGAATACATCTTATAACAACATCCTAGTATATTGAGGATACTGGTTTTGTTACAAAAGAAAGGAAATAAAAAGAGTTTGGGAGTTGAAGAAGCAAAATAAATGAAAATAATTTAAGAGAAATCGTTACCTTTAATTTAGGTAACTCACTTTGGTTGGAACCAAAGGACTTCTTGAAATGCTTTCTGCCTAAGGGTAAGCTTCAAGGAGGATGAGGGGGATGTGGGGATCTTAGTTGGGCAGAGTTTGGACGAGCCAAGTGGCTTGAGAGGTGTGAGGAAAAGAGAAGGAGGAGTGCCCTTTTATAAGAGGGGTGAGGGGCACCTTTGGAAAAGCTAGAAATATTAATTTATAATAAATTCATATTCGGTTTCCAAAGGCTAAAAAGTTTACTATTCAAAGGATGAGGTGGGGATAGGTCGAAAACAACTCATCCAATAGAATTTAGACAGGTTTGGGTACTTATATTAACCTTATCTTTAAGTATTAACTCTAAGTTAATTAGTTTCACTTTTACAATGTCTCTTTGTATTTTTATATAATATGGTTAATAAACTTACAATATACATCCAAGAGACCCCCAAGTGGTACATTAATGATGAAACTATCATGATATAAGTCTCTTGGCCGAACCTTAGATTTTTAGGAATTTAATATCAATTAATAATATAATATTTGTTTTAAGAACTCTTTTATGTCAGTTTTGACACTATTCAATAGTTGATTTTTTGTGAAACTCATAACAGATTGATTACTTAGAACAAAGTCAATTAAATAAATCCTAATATATCATATTATCCTAGAAAATTAGTTTAATTCATTAAAAGTTTCATATTATATTTATTTGGGTATTTATAATATTAATTATTTTATTTTTTCACTATTATAGTAATTACTGTATCATCTTTGTGTCATAAATAAAATAAATTATTTAATGTCTAAAAATTATAAATAAAATATCATTATGTAGGAAATCGTGTTATCTTTCTAATGAATATTTATAATCGAAAATCCAACATGTATAACCCTATGTAAAAATTGTTCTTCTAAAAGATGTAAGCTTATGCCATTTTTATTTTTATTTTAACTTTATTAATATAATGTGTCCCTACCACATACAAGTGGCTCCAAGGGGTCCCCAAATTGACCCAAGGATGCCCATGGTCGGGTATGTGTCCACCAATAAGGTTAGGACACGTTTTAGGGTAATTTTGTATTATTATAATATTATTTTTTTAACCCTTATTTACCGGATTTACCCTTTAACCATGGTAAATAAAATATTTACCGCAGTAATTATTCAAAATGTGTAAAAATAAAAGTTACCTAATTACATAATTTGGACATCCTGATTCCAAATATGGAATCCATTTTCCTAAATTCAAAACACAGAAGTGGCAGAAATTAATTTAAAATTAATTCCCGCTGTCAAAACAAAAAGCGTGTTTTTAAGAGATAATAACTATCAAAAGATTGACACTTGTTTATGTTCGGTTTAATTGTAAAATTATGTCCAATGATAAACATTAAATTGAATGGTAAAAATATATTCTAAATATACTTTAAAACCACTCAAATTCATAATTTATCACTATTAATTATTTTGATTAAAAAAGTTGTTTTTAATTAAAATTTAGAAATTTTCACTATTCATCAAAATATGAAAGTTATCCGAAATGTACCAAAATTTCACCTTAGGCTAAATTCGATATTCCGAATCCAAAAATGAAGTCCATTTTCAAATATAAAATATATATAATTTCAAAAAGTAGGTATTACTATTCATAACGGCTAGTTTGATCGGTTGTGGTGTGTGTTAAAACTCGACGTTGCTTACAACACACGCTACTGTTTTATTCAAAGGAAAGCGTACCGTGGAAGCTTGGGACGTTTCATTTTAAATTTTTTTGATGTCTCCATTTAGTCAAAAAGTTTAAAATATTGTATTTAAAAAGGTTTCACTATCAAAAGTTGATAAAAGTGCAATACTGAAAATGAATCTGTTCTTGCATTATGACTAAGAAACTCATAATATGGATTCTAAAATTATAAGGATTATATAAAGTTAAAAATGTAGTTAATGCTATTCATGACCTATTTTAATGGATTTTTTTTTGGTAAGTCATGGTGCAATTGAACTCGGTGTTTCTTGTAGTGCAAGTTATTGAATTATTTTGAAGAAATAACACACTATGAAATCTTGGGGTGTTACACACCTCATCAATTAAATAAATATATATATATATCCATATCTGCTGAAATCATTATAAAACTTTTGAAGCATGAGAATATACCTCTGTAATCTACCCAAAATGGTCCAAACACAACTATGTTAACTAATTATAGATGCTCTATAGATCTATTACCATTTACAATGATAAAAGGTTTAATAATTTTACCTCATAAATAATCATTCCATATATCCAAGGGTTTAAAATCAAAATAATTTAAACACCCTTCTTTATATAATATCATCAAATTCTATTAGTCTATATAAACAAGTAAATGATTCCATAATATGGTATAATAAGAGTCATGTGAACTTGATTCAATTCAATTTTCAAGACTTGATTTTTAAATTCTAGTATGTAAAGACCATTACTCAGATGTGGTATATCACATAATTTTATTTCTTTATAAAATAAGAATATTTTATTTCATAAATATAAAATTAATATATACATGTCTAAACTTGAAGAAAAAATGATGTTTTAAGTCACCCTATCCACAAATAAAATTTCTATAAAAATAAAATCATTCTATTTGGAAGTATGTTATGTTAGTCTCTTATAGCCAATAAATAAAATCTCACTCCATTGGCTACTCATATATTTACCTCTCCATTTGTAATATTCTAGAATCAACATGGATCCCCTGTTTTGATATAAATATCTAAACCAAATGATTCATTTAATAACTAATAATTTTAAATAGAAAAAATAAACTTAATAAAAAATATATATAGTGCTACACCTATATTTTTTATTAAGGTATAGTTCTTAATATATTTTCCTTTGTTAACATAATAAAAACAAACAACATTTTTCCATTTAGTCTCCCTCTAAATATTTTATTTATTTGAAGATCTCTATAAAGGTGAATTTTTATTAGATCCTTCATTAATTTTTTTTCTTTTGATTTAGTTTTCTTCTAAACAAGTAAAGAAGAATTATCTCAACTTATTCATTTATCCACTTAGTAAACCAATTTCAAAATATATTGGAATGACTTATCTATATTTTTATGTTGAAATTAATAACAGTTCTTTAGAAGAATAGAGGAAGAGACCAGAGAATTATGTTTGTGCATGGATATTTGGGTAGTTTGAACTCAAAAATCTCTTAACATTCAATGAATCTATTCATCTTGACTATATGAGGTCTGTAAGGTCTATTTATTCTAACTTTCATGTTAATAGTGCTTTGAGGAATTCATTCATATCTCCACTTTAATTATTCTAATAACTATCAATGAGATTGGACACCATGGGGTAAACATCCATGTCATTATAAGAAATATAACATTCAATAGACATGGATAATTACATGAGACATTGGACATATAATTCATCATCCATGTTTATCCAAAATATATGCTTATACTCCTAATTTGGTTCATCAAAATAATTTGTAGGAATAGGGTACTCTGACACATATAACCTTATTTCTTGGAGTATTACAATGCACAATCCCTTGTATCACTCCTATAAGTTTACATTATTTTAGATATTCAATTTGTTCATGATTTAACACAATGATAATGAATTTGTTGTGTTGATTGAAATTTTCTACAATAAATAAAATATTAGTTTAGTAATTTATATTTTTAAGGGTATGGATATATCTTGTCTAACCCTTTGTATGTTTCTAAATCTTGTGGTGTTCAGAGGAGGCTTAGAGTGGTTTTGGAGGTTTTTTCTACTAAAAGATAGAACGAGGAAGAGTTTTATATCATAAAGGTGCGTTCCACTACTTTAGTGATATATCATCTCACGACTATTAGAACTAGCTACGTTGAAGGATCTACTACATGGATGAATTGGATATATGGATGGATCAACTATGTAGATCAATTACATGAGTCAATTATCTGGCTGGATCAACTATATGGATCAGCTACGTGAGCGATCATCTATGTGATTCAGCTATGTGAGTTAAATGGATATGTGGGGGAATTTGGATACATGGGAAATTCATCTACACAGGGAATTTAACTACATAGTTAATTCAACTATATAGTGAATTCACCTACTTGGGTAAAATGAATACGTAGGAAATTTAGTTACATAGGGAATTCAGATTTGTAGGGAATTCAACTACACATGAAAACATCTATATGGGGATTCTTGATACATATTGATTCTAGGTAGGTGAAATAACCTACTTGCAGAATTATAATAGTGTAATGAAAACATCCATGCAGGCCATTCAGATGAATGAATCAAAGGACTTTAAATCAAATTCACCAAGAATAATTATATGTTTGTTTTTTTGAGTTTTCCAAGGATATAGATGTATCCTTACACATAGATTTTAATTAGATCCACAATATTTGGAATTAAATCTTTTAGATATGAAAAATATGATTGTCCCATATTTGTTAACTAAAAAAATGAAGGCCCTTCACTTTATCCCTTGTTTCAATTTTCCCTTGATACGAGACATTCCATAACCCTTCCCTTCTAATCATGGATCTATTTTTCAAGGGGATCGAGTTTTCTAGTGGAAATATTATCTTAAGTGTGACCCCTATTTTGGTGGATTGAGTCACATGGAGATTCTTTCTTTTAGGTATACGATTCATTTATTATCATATTTATTTATATAAAATCATAAATTTGATGTGGTTTATCCAATTTGATGGAAGAGCTTGGGATGACTGATGTGATGTGGGTGGGGAGGACTATATGACATTGTATTAGTTGATTCCTATGATTGTGAGATACATAGGTATATGAATGTGGGAGTCTAGGATAGAAAAAAGATGATAGAACAAGTTGAAGTTGAGATTACCCATTAATGTGATAAAGTTATAAGATTTATTTAAATGAATCAATTTAATGTCTGATGATTGGTTTTATTTTTGTATCTTCATTCCTTTACCCACTACTCAAGGTAGCTGGATGATCTTGGTTTCGTGTTTCCTCTTCGAGGTAGCTTAGGATATTTTTCCAAGAATACCTAGATTATGGAATGATGGAAATAATGATTAAATAATTTTTAAACCATGGGGTTGGTGTTAATGGAATGAAATGTTTTAGAAGATGTTACTGTTGAGAAATAGTGGACTTGGTTTGGATTTTTACTGGAGGGAATGGACTTCATATTGGTGGTTAATAAATGTATCTTGAAATAATTTTAATTCTTAATTTAATGGATTATTAATTAATTAACAAAAAATATAAAACATAAAGATGTAATTAATTTCTATCTTTTAATTTCTTGTGTGTATATTGGATATCTGGTCTTAATAGTGGCTATAAGGAGTCCGAACGACATTAATTATAGTTTATTCTACAACTATGTTATGACCATAGTGAGGTTGTGAGATATATTATATCTTGTATATTGTATTATTTCAAATTATATCCCACCCTGGTAGGTTAGGGTGACTCACACCTAGTGGACTCTAGGAGTGTGTTTTTTTCAACATCTCAATGGGAGGATAGATGGATGAATACCCCCTCCAGAACCACTCTCTTTTCTTGGTAGATACATGTGTTGGTATGTACGATGGTTAGTTTCCCCATATATATTTGTATATAGATGTGGTGGGTTGTGATTATTCAAAAACATGTATCCCCATATATAGTATCCAAAGGATTATTATATGTATGTCTTGTATATGAAGTGACGGCTTAAGGTACTTACTCGGTGTATGTGTTGTGATAGAATTAGGTATAATACCCAATGTATGATACATGCCATATGGGATGTGGAGGATCCATGAAACAACTCGGTTAGTATATATGTATATGTGGATGGGTTGATGTGATTCATTCTGTAGGTGTCTTTAGGTTGGATTATTTTTTTGGGAGAGATGGATTAGGACGTTGGATGTTGGGGCAGGGGAAAAAATATTGGGAAAGTGGGAGTAAGGTACCCTTGATGTTTCATTATCATATTATATTATCTCTTGTATGTGATACTTAGGGGGAGTTAGCCATGGTGACACTGTTAACTTATTTTACCTATTTAGGAGATGAGTTAGATTTACTATTGTTCATTTTTCTTTAACATTATTTCTTTATCTTCTTCATGAGACTCTCCAGGAGGATACTACTGAGTATGATGTTAGTCACACCATACATATATAAGAACTATTGTTTTAGGTAACATAAATCAGATTTGATATTATGATAGACATTACATGCTCATGGTTTTTACAGGAGCTGTTTAGGCTTCATGGTCACTACTACCTTTACCTTTTAGTACTCGTAGTTTTCCATTCAGTTGATATATTATTGTATGAAATTTTATGCATACACATGGGATTTATTTACATAAGTGTGAGATCAGGTGTTGATTGGTGTATCTATCTTATCTCTCTCCTTCACATGTTCTCTAAGATATTAGTGACTCATATATACATGTTTATTATATGTTTGGTTCTATTCGCCAACCCAATGTCTAATAGAGGTGGGACTCAGGTAGTCACCATCTCCCTTATCTCATTGCTGACCTACTAGGGGTATACTTTTGGGTGGGGGCATGAAAGAGTGGTGTAATAGGTTCATTTTGAAGGATAAGATAGGGTTTGAAGTTATAAATAAGTGAGATTTCATGGTTTGGTAGGTAAATGGTGTCAGATATGCTTAGTGAGAGAAGTAAACATGGGATACTAGATAATACAATAGTATTCAGCCCCCCTATGATCTAATACGTAGAAATTTAATTTTACTAGGCCTAATAAATGAAGTGATACAGGTTGCAGGGTAGGGACCATTTAAAGGACCATTCATAACTCTTCTTTATGTGTTTTTTTGAAGTGGATATATGATGGGATAGGTTAATAACGTAAAAATGATACCAAATAATTAATTAAATACTGTTAAATATTCTATTTTACAAATTTATGATCTCTAAAAGTTTGTTCATTTTAGAGGATTGGCTCTCAGTCGAGATCCTCATTATGTTCATGATGATTATGTCATGCAAGATGTTCTAGAAAACTCTATAGAGTGGAGGTCGATATCAGAGACACCAGGAGGTGGGAAAATGAGATTTTCAGCACCATATTCTGAAGAAGTACAAGGGGACCATTTATGATTTCTTCAAAGAAGACAATTTGGAGAAGGTTGAGATATATTTTTGTTCAATCTATGCTCAGAAGAAGAATTAGGTTTCATTGGATGTGAATAGTCTTAGTGTAGCAACATGATAATGATGGTTATTGTTCCATTAGGATCATAAGGTGTTGGTAGTGTCATGGGAGAACTTCCAAGAATAGTTCTGAGAAGAGTTACTTTCTAAGAACACAACGATTTCTAGTCTCCAAGTGCGGATTACCCTTCGACAGGGGAGTTCCACCATGTGAGAGTTTTATATCTATTTCAGGACCCTCCTATGATATGCTTCAAACATGTTTCCAAATGAGGATTCCAAGGAGAGGGATTTAGAGGATTATTTATATCCAAATATCTAGCACTAGGTTACGCTATTTATACTTAGGATGTATGTTGAGTTCCTAGATAGAGTAGAGGTTATTGAAATGAAACTGACCAGAACCATATCATATTGAAAGGGGAGTCGTCAGGATTCCTCAAAAAGAAGATCTATGCCTATAAGTTCACGATTTCTAAGACAAAATAGATTTTGGTTAAAGGGTAGGTCAAAAACCTCAATATCTCATTTCATGGGGGGGATCTCATAATTATTCCAAGGGATCATACCCATGTTTTTATTTTAGAATCTACATTATTCTGGGGCGAGTGCGTCTAACCTTTCAGAGCAGTTAACATGCACCATGTGTTCCTCTTCAGGTTCCACCAGTTAAGATGTTTTTATTGAGGAATAAATAGCTAGGTTTTCTAGTTTAGGATCATAAAATATGAGATAAGGAAGAAAAATTATAGCTTAGGGACACTCCTAATCCTTATAGAGAATATCATAGCCATGGATTTGGTCATCAGTAGGGTCATAGAGGTTGTAGAAAAGGTCATGGTCAGCTTCATGCTTTATCATTTTCAGTTTTGGGTGATCTAGATGTCCTTCGGTGTAACCTTGTATTGTTTTATAATGATAGGAATTATTTGTTTGATTTATGAGAGATTTTTATCTTTATATCACCTATAATCATCCATGATTTTAGAGTTTAGTTAAAGATCCCTATAGTACCTTTAACATTGACTATGCCAGTTGGAGGTTAAGTAAACTTGTATGAAGTATGTGGATATTGTAATTTAGTTCTAGGGAAACACCTATCTTGGGGATATTTTCTGTTTTTATAGATATTTAAATATTAAATCATCCTCATTATTGATTAGTTTTATTCAGTGAAAACATTCATGGATTTATTCAAGAGGTAGGTTGTGTTCTATAATGCTGATAGAGAGCCATATGTGTTTTTTAGTGAGAGATTCCCAGAGATGGGTCAAAGGAAAGTTCCATATTCATCTTCCTTTATGATCAAGATTATGGTAAGTTATTTATAAGGTAAATAGTTAGTGTATCACATGGTTTTATAATAGTATCCTGAGGACTTTCCAGATGATGTTTTAGCACTACCCCCTCGATGGCAGATCGAGTTTGGGATCAATCTATAGTCAAGAGTTTGTTCTATATCAATGACTCTATATAGGTGACATCTTTTGAGTTAGAATATATTCTAGTATAGGTCGAATATCTTTTTCATCATTTTTTTTCATCCATTTGTGTCACCTTGGTGTGCACTGATTTTTCTCATGAAGTAGGTTGATGGGAGTTTGTGGTTTTCTATCGATTATTATCACTCGAACCAAGTTATAGTAAAGAACCTCTTCCCCTTCCATGGATTTATGATTCATTTTATTAGTTGAGGGAAGAATATTGGTACGTGAAAATCGGTTTATAGTCAAAATATCTTTATATGTGGGCGAAGGATGATGATATTTAGAGGACGACATTCCTTTATTATAATAAGAATTATGAGTTTATTTTGATGTCATTTGGTGTGACTAATGCTCCATAAATGTTATTGGTGCCGATGAAGACAATGTTTATAGAGTTCCTAGATAATTTTTTAGTGGTTATTATTGACAACATCCTTTTGTAGTCCTTGTCTATGGAGGGAATGCAGAGCATCTGCATGAAATTTTGGGAGTTATTCACATGAGAAGCTATTTGGGATGTTGTCAAAGTGTGATTTCTTAGGAAGTCTATATTTTGGGTCATTTTGTGTTCTATAAGAGATTATATATGGATCCTTCAAAGATAGAGGTGGTTGTTTCATGGAATTCACCCAAGGCAGTGGAAGAGGTGTGGAGTTTACTTAGTCTTATCAGCTATTATAGGAGGTTTGTAGCAGATTGGTTTCAAGTTGTGACTAATTTTACAAACTTGACTTGTAAGGATCATGCATTCATATATACATACTAGTGTCAAGAAACTTTTGATTACTTGAAGCAGAAGTTGGTCAGTACTCTAGTCCTTTGTTTTCCAATCAAAGTAGTTCAATTTGAGGTTTATGTGACAGTTTTAATCTTTTCTTGGGATGTGTTCTGATGTAGTATAGATCATTTTTTTCTTATGGGTCATGTAAATTAGGTCCCCATGAGAATAAATATTCCACACATGATATTAAGTTAGTAGAAATTATGTTAGATTTTAAATTGTGGTGACATTACCTCACCAACGAGTGTTTTTTACTGACCATAAGAGCATGAGGTATGTATTTTAGCAATGTATCTTTAACATTTATTAGTTTATGTGGTTGAAAATTTTATAGTATTATGACTTTGAGTTTTCATATGTTTCAGTAGAGGGAAATTTTGTAGCTGATACACTAAGAAGGAAGTCACATTGTAATTCCATGTGTGAATTTGGGCATTCCTAGAGCGTGATGGAATAAATATCTATAATGCATCTAGATATGAGATAGGTTGGAGTAAGAGGTTTTATTTTCCAAATTAAATTGAAGTCATATTTAGTGAAATAGGTAATGGAGTCCCATCTATGGGATTCTAACGTGTAGGTTTGGAGGGACTGAGTTGTTTTTAGAAATTCCCATGTTGGTTTGTCTGGGGATAAAAAATAGTGGTTTTTATTCCATGGAAATATAATTCTTCCTTCTGTGATGTGTGGTATGGTTCTATATAATCTCCATATCTGACCTTTAGTGGTACATCCTAATTTAAAAAATATGTACCAATCCTTGATAAGTTATATTTTTTTGTCCCTGGTTAAAGCATGTAGTTAATTCAGTTTATTTCTTAATGTTTATTCTTCTAGAAAGGGATGTTTGAGCCCTAGGATCCCTGTGGATTGATCCAACAATTTTATGTTCCCTAAAAGAAGTGGGAGGAAATCATGATGGTCATATTTTCCAGTTTACTTCGATATTAGAGAGGATATGATGTTATATGGGTGATAATTTGTTTTTTGAAGAAATCATCCCACTTTGTAGTAATCAAGGAGTCGATATCATTGGAGTTTATATCAAGGAAGTATCTGGAGGAGGTGGTGAGACACCACGTAGTCCTAAGGATGATCATCTCTGATTGGGATATGAATTTTACCTCTAGGATATGGAGAGGATTCCAAAATAATTTTGGATACCATTTATTCCATGGAACTATTTTCATTTACAAGTTGACAATCAGACATAGTGGACCACCTAGACTCTCAAAGTCATTTTTCACTCTTATGTCATAGACTTTGGAGGTTCATGGATGAGGCACTATCCATTGGTATAGTTTTCCTACAATAATAATTTTTAATCCACCACTGGTATGATGTCATTTGAATATGTGTATGGATGACCTTTCTATTGTTCATTATGCTGGACCGAGGTTGGAGAGTCATTAATTATTAGGGCAGAAATGGTACAAGATATGAAAAATATGTTTCAGGTAATTCATGGGAGGATTAATTCATCACATGATCATAATAAATACTATGAAAATCATTGGAGGAGGCCTCATAAGTTCGATGTTAGAGATCCCACGTTCTTAAAGGTGAATCCTCATCATGGGTAGCTAAGGTTTGATCATTAATGTAATATTTCTCCCCTATTTTTGGGACTTTTTAGGTGTGGGATCACATTGTATCTATGGCATAAATGATATCAATTCCCTTGTAGATAATAATAATACATGATGTTTTTTAGTTGCCACAACATTTCCATTAACTTCATGAAAATTTGAATGTCCTAGATTGGGGAGAGATCAATGTTGATAATGATGTGACCTTCAAGGAGAGTTTTGTAGAGATCATAGACTACCAAGAGATGGTGTTGTGTGGGTGTTTGGATGAACCCTTTTTGTTTTATCCCCGAGGATGGATTTTTATTCACGAGGATGAGAATTGTTTAAGTAGTATATGATTTAAGGGAATAGATCTGTCTAGTTTGACCATTTTTGTGTTTTTGAATCCCATGGTGATTAGAGGAGTCCTATAATATATCTGTAGGTGTTTCTATACTAAAACCTAGAAGTAGTGGGAGTTTTACACTATGAGGGTGCAATTCATGTCTTGGTTGAGAGCCAGAATCACAACGAGTCAAATAGGCTACATGGAAGGATCAACTACATTGATAAATCAGCTATGTGGGTGGATTGACTATGAGAATCAGTTATGTGAATCATATATATGGATGGATCAACTATGTGGACAGAATACATGAGTAATAGGCTACATGATTTGACTTTGTGGGGATTTTGGCTACATGGATAATTTAGATGTGTGAGGAATTTAGCTACATGGGGAATTTAGCAATGCTGTAAATTCACCTATATTGGGAATTCAACAATCTGGTGATAAAACTACATATGTAATTTGGTTACATAGGGAATTCAGCTACATGGAAAAATGGATATGTGGGGATTTTGTCTATGTGGTGCTTCTGGCTCTGTGAAATATCCTATGTTGAAATTTCCACTAGTTTCATGAAAATGGACATGCATACCTTTTATCGGTGTGAATCAAGGGACTTCAAAGGATACTTTAGAAAGGATAATTATATCCTTGATTTTATTAGTTGGCCAAGGCTATATATTCCTTATTTCACAAGGATTTTAATGAGATTTGTGATAGTTGGAATTATGTATTCATGAGCTCAAAAATATGATCATATTATTAATTGACTAAAAAATGGAGTTCCTTCCATTTATTCCATCCTTGTAGATTTATCTAAATATTGTATATTCGTGAAGCCTTCCTTTGAAACTTGGGACCCTTCTTCTAGTGGATTGAGTTTTCTAGTGGTGATCCAATCATGCACACCCCCTATTCTGGTTTAATGAGTCATGTTGAGCTTCTTTATTCCAGGTAAGGGATTCATTGATTCACTTATTTCATTACATTAAATGGTAAAGTTGACACAGTTTATCCATTTGGATAGATGATCCTTGAATGGATGAGGTGATGTGGCCAAGGAGGGAAAGATTATGTGGCAATAGTTGATGCCTTTGATGGCTTGTTGTATTTGGTTATACATGTGGGTGTTTAGGATAACACTAGAGAGGATGGAATGGGATGAAGCTGGGCTTACCCGTTGATGTCAAAAAACTATATTATTTATTTAATAGAATATATATGACATTTTTAGGATGTATGGACATGTACTTGTTTCCTAGAGGACATATCCAAAGAAAATTGCATGATCTAGTTGGATTGTCCATAGGATTTTTCAAGAACCAAATAGCGTGATTGGAGGACATCGCATGACCTGGATGGAATGTTTGGAGGACATCAAAGGACCTAGATTACATGTATATAGGAAGTCACATGAATGAGATGGAATATATGGTGGGTGTTTCATGACATTTTCGATATGGCAATAGGACTGTTGAAGATCTGGGCGACTTGTCAGAAAGACTCTACAAGACTTGGGTGACATTCCCAGATGTTTCCGCATGAATTGGGAAACATGTACAAAGGACTTTTCAAGACATGGATGATAATCCTGGAATAATAAAAAATTATTGGTTGACATTTCCAATAGACATCAGATTATTTGGTTGACATTTTTAAAGGACATCATATGATTTGGATGGAATGTACATATGGTGTCACATGACTTGTGTGACATTTCCAGGTGCCGTTGCATGATCTGGGTATGTCACGGAAAGTGCATGCATATTAGCACATCCTTCATCACATAAGTCTTAAACCCTTATCAGCATTTTTTTATTCTTTATTTCACATGTTCCTCAACTTATATATAGAATTAGATTATATAGGTTCGGTCAGACCCATTTGATATGTGGAAACTACTTCACATGATCTATATGATCTACAAAAAGCCCTTTGCATGGTCTATACCAAAATAATTTGAAACACATATTCATGAAACTTGATCCCTTAGGTCATTACCTAGATTTTACCCAGTGCAATTCCCTTTTGATTTCATAAATCCCCTCTATGAGAAGTCTTCTCCGGGGCTCTTGTTTAGTATTCACCTTCATGTGTGTGTTTTATATGCCGAGGAGAATGTATTTATAGGTCTATATACCCTATTAATACAAAACATTTCATGGATAACCACTCATAGACATGATATAGAGTAGGCGAAGGGAGTATCATAGCATGTGCTTCACATGATCCTAGCACAGGTCAACCAAGGTGTTGCATAATAAGAAATCACGGTGTGAAGACTCCACCATCGCAATGTTTATTGGATTCTTTCTTATCAAAAAGATTTATCATAATCACATTGACATGTTTAATGGTTTTTTCACTACTAATATAACATTTATTATTGCCATTATGAGATAAATAGGCCTCTAGAAATCACATTGCATGATTAAAGAAGACTTGTCTGGGGTCTTTCAAGAGACTCATATAGCTTTTCAAATACATTTCATGGGATTAAGAAGTCTTTTCAGGGGACTCCCATGAAATCACAATGGCTTGTTGAGGGCTATACATGAGATCAATCAGGCCTCTCAATGGTCTCACATGAGATAAAGTTTGATTGTCCAAAGGACCCTCACATAAAAACCAACATATCATCCCTTTGGAGTGGATTAATACCTTTTCAATCTTTTATTCCTTGTTTTACAAGGATTAATAGGTAATATCATGATATCATGTGAACATTGTCAAATACAATCACTCTACTTGTCTATGATTCCCCACATGACCAATGCCAGATCTCAAGATGGTGCATGATAATTATCATGGATAATACCAATACATATATATGGAGAAAAATTTATATCACATGATCTAATGGGAATTTTATATGTCCTTCATATGATGAAGGAGACATTCCAATAGTCTCTCATGTGATAGATGGACATGTCACCAGGGGGATCCACGTGGTATCCAAAATCACATAAGAATATCACATGAATATTTATATAAATATCCATTGCATGAAGCTTATTCCATTTTATACAATTGTTTAAATGGTTTTTGGTTGAATTTCTAGATTCTATAAATAGAAAATTGACATTGTTGGAGGAACTTATCTGGAAACCTCCACAAGACTCTCAACACTTGTACGAACAACCTCATAAGAATAGGATGAATTTTCAAAGGGGATTCACATGATTGTAATAAGATCACGCACAAAACATGATATGTTTTTATGATCTCCCTTGGTCATGTGATCTCATGTCCTTATGGTGGTTACACGACTCACATGATTCATCCACCTATACATCATGATGCTCATTATATTCATTTTCAGAGAACATAATACCCATAATTTATGTAGTTATTTAATCATGGTCATTAAAATTAACATTTTGTGGGCATCAAAAAATTCTCCCCTCTGGAGTGAGGTCCATAAGGGAAAGGATTTATTTTTGAGAAGAGTAAATTTCTACCTTAGTCATTAAGTCTTGTGCTGATTAGTGTCTCAGGAAATGTTTTTTCTCTCGATTGACCTTTGGTATTTTCAGAGTATTATATAAACACGAGATGAAGGGGAGGATAATTTATATAGTGAACTCAAAATATATATCTCTTTTGATTTCTACCATAAAATTATTCCTTCACAAGACCTCACTATAATATCTATTTCACAAGACCTCTCTATAAGAAATGATTACAAGAATATTTCATGAGATAGTTTCATGAAATTTGATCATAAGACCATTTTGTCTTAGTTCATGTTTAAATGAATCATGAATCAACTCTTGGTAACATACTTGAACCTTTCCCATTTTTTTATAGCATGGATATCTTATAGGTTTTAGATGATTTTCTAGTTTATCCCATGATCACTTGATCAACTTGTAGTTTTCATGACCATCCTATGGTCACATGATCTCAAGTATTATGAATGATCTAACAATTTTGTGATACTCAATGGGTCATACAATTCACGAGTCCTCCATGGGTTATGTGGTTCTTGAGACCCGTATCAGGTCATATGACCACAAATCCCTTCGTGCTTCATGGAATTATTATGATGTTGTTGGAGTCATGAACATCTTTTGACAAGATATTTCTTCATCTGACATAAACTTCTTATATTCATATAAATATATACATGTTCTCAAACATGTTCTCAGACATCTTCCCACACAACCATCTATAGGGACATGATTTCTACAAATTTAAATACTGACCCTTGGTATCATATTCTTCCATACAATAAGGCTTTGAAGGGGCTTTTGTCACCTAAACATCAGATCTATCACTTGTTACATCCGATTCTTTTTAACGGATTTAGTCAACTAGATGATTATATTATTCTCTCACCTGATTAAAATATCAAATATTTCATGGTGTCATCTTCAATTGACTTTATCCAAAAAAAAATCCTAGAAGAAGTTTAATTGGTTATCAAACTACATCTAGTATTATATCACATATTGGATTACTCAACCTAGGGTATAAAAGGTTTCAATATTCTCCACCTTCCAATTAATCATTGTAATTAAAGTTTACATGTCTCCTCCTTGAATTATATGAGAAGTGGATAGATCTCAGAATGATGTCGGTGACCTGGTAGTAATGTTTTTGATGATTGGTCATGGAAGTTATGAGTCAGTAAAAGCTACTCATAATTCCTTGACTAACTACATGGCATTAATATTTACTAGTAATCATGGATTTCTTAGTTAATAATGCTTCATCATCTAGAAAATCTTAAATTGCTAATTATCCATTGGTTTCCTGGTACTAATTCCTATTATGTATCCCATAGTGATGTAGGGACCAACCTCTTTAAATTTACTGATTAGGAGGGATATCTCCACCCAGGGAGATGTATGATGAGTTTCCTCCTTCAACAGATGTTTGAGATTACCCCACACAAACTATGACATTGGGAAGGGACATTCTTACCATTTTCAAGTATAAGTTAAAGAAGGAAATAAATATACATTTATTCATTTCCTTTAGGGACTGGATCAATATATTTATCTCCCCTATCGGAACATAGCCAACTACTATATGCCCTCATTGTTTCCCTTCTTGATAGGTCTGTGAAAGAAGGAGATCATATTGGTAAATCATTGAGGATATAGATTATTAGACATTTCTCTACAAGGTGAGATTGTAGGTATCACCATGTCTCAAACTAGTGGGGTTTGTATCCATGTTTTTGAACAGATGGATTTTACTAGTCGAAGATGCAAGCCTGGGAATTTGAGTTGGAATGATGGTGATAAAAGCTCGATTAGAAGAGAAGAAGCCTTATAATCTAACCATACCAACTCTTACTCCCCTCTACCAACTCAAGGTTCTTATCCAAAAAGGGAATTTACCCTAAAGAAAAAAAATACCATTTCTTGTTCTTATCCAATTGGATGAGAGGGCATTTCAGCTCTTAAAAATACCAAAACACTATTAGGATCCATGCGGCTTCATTTTGTCCTAGACTATTGAATATTTTTAGGGTTGAGGTGATGACACTAAGACTAAATGATTCCCTTAACATGGTGATCTTTTCTACTCATTTTAGATTCGTACCTTATCCCACACTGTTCTGAATTTTTTTGATAATGTCAGTGGCTCCCTCAATGAACGTTCATAACAAATATCTCTTTGCGAATGGGTTATCATTTACCATATATATGATCTAATTATTTGTGAGCCATATACCCCTTATCAGTTCAATTTACATTTTTTCATCCAATTATTTCTACTCTTCCTTCAATTGGAATACGAGGAGAATGAAATCCTAATATTATTACTTAGTTTTGGCTTATATTGGCATGATAAGATATAAAAAATTAGATTATTCTCCAAACTATTGGAACCCATCTCTATCTATTATACAATCATGCCCAGTTTTGGGTGGAACCAAACATGGGTGGTGTTCTAAATAAATTGGTCAATAATGAGGAAAAAATCTTGTTCTTGCCCTAACTTCTTACTTCTAATAGAAATGGAGTTGATTCAAGACTCGGGGAAGTCTTCATAGAAGCTTCATAATCATATAAATGAACAAACAATTAGTTTGATTTTTTTGAATAAGGTGTTCCTTAATTAAAAGAAATTAATGATATATTATTTCAGAGAAGAGAACATTGAACTTCCTCTATTTCTTCTTCGTCAGCTCAACTAACCATTCCTCCTTCTGAAATTCCCACTCCAAACGTTCCATATGAACAAGTATGAGGTTTTATAATCTGGTATCATATTCATACCCTAATAAATAAGCCTCCCTTAAAGATATTTTGTGACCAATAGGAAATCATTCGCTAGTACTTTTGAGATTTTGGGGTAGACCACTTTGACCGCAAACCAATATATCATATCATTCTTTAAATTATACTAACCAGTAACAAATATCTAATAGTGATAAGGGACTATGTAGTTCTGATGATGAATGTTCTATGACCTATTAGATAAGGGAAGCATCATAGACACTTGACTAGAGATTTGAAATAGCCTCTTATCCACATGCTCATAAGGGCCTCCTGATTGGATATATATAAGATTACAAAGCACACATAGGTGACACTAGATCCCACCTTCTAACATCATCCTCATTTTTATTGAATATTAAAAAAGGATATAAATGTATATCTTCTTTCATTGATACTCTTTATCATAAGGCAATGTTGGAGGAGGCAGATCAAACGACACTTCAACATTCCATTGATACCTCCCACCAAACTTTGGTTGATTTAAACAATTAAACCGATCTAATTTTATTGTAGTATAACCAAAAAAGTTTTTTTATTTAATATTTTGAGAGACTCTGAGATGTGGAGATTCATACTTATACATAATATCAATAAAAAATATTCTGAACATTACATGTTGTTGTCCAATTCTTCTTTCATTCATGATGTAAATGAAATTTCATTGATATGATGTCACATAGATCATCAAAATACCCATACATTTTATAAAATCAATTAAAACTAAACCCCTATATTTTAATGTTTAAATCAAAATAGATTTCTATTGATAAATGATCATGAATCCCCACTAACATGAGATTTTTCATTGATGCACTATCTCTATTTTTCTTGAGATCACCTAATTTACAAGGATAAATTGGGTAAAATATAAATGTCTCAAAGGTATAATACTTCATTTTTTCCAAATTCAGTAGACCTAGAGTGAATATATTTATTATTTATAGATACAATTAATGGTCCCTATAATATTTTTATCTTTTTATTCATATTTCCCCAACATTTCCCTAAACATCATACATGGGAAGGATTATGGGGCATGTACTCAAATTTTTATGAGGCCAACATCTTATGATTTTTTGAAATGCTTTTTTTTTTCAAATTTTCAATTTTATGAGTTATTAATATTGTATGGATCCTTAAAATTTCATGTCCAATGAAGAAAGAATTTAATTTTTCCCAAGATTATATTTTTTGGGTTTTCAACTTAGCGAGCATTGTGTATGTTTCAGTTGTATATTTTACAGTATTGTAAACTAATCCATTTTGTACTACAGTTTAAGGTCTTCCAACATGGACCTTCCACATCTGGTAATATATAGTTTGTGTAGTAGTGTTCTCTTTATTGTTTAATTTCATTTAGTAAGGACAAATTCCGTGCAGTTTAATGTCATGCAGTAATGATGTATTCCTTATAGTTTAACATAAAGAGGTATGGATGTAAAATGATATGTATTTTAGAGTATTTGTACAAGGACATAATTGGTGAATATATAATATATGTAATAAATTACTAGGATGAACCAAAACACCCAAAGTTTCTATGTTCCACCATGGTGTTGCCATGGATTATTAGGATCAGAGTTCCTTTCTTGTAAGGAGGAGAGACATATACATGGTGGGTCAAAGGTACTTATGCATGATCCCATTAAGCTTACATGCATGGTCAAGTAAAGGTGTCCCCAATCCTTTACAAGGGAGATGAAATATTTTAATTATGGTATTGGTGAGTGAAGAAATACTAGCTATACTGAGTCCACTTGGATATTTGGAATATGGGTGGTATAATTCAAAACCCAAATGTTTGAAATGATGAATATGGAATTGGGAAGACATACCACGGAAAAATGAAGACACTCTATATTTCTAGGTCCTACCATAGTATACCTAGGACTCGAGAGGATCTTATTTTCTTAATTGTTAGGAGGTGATGACCATAGTAGGTAAGATTGAAGCCCTTATACATGATCCAATGGGTCTTATATTAATGGTCAAGTAATGGGGATCCAAAATATTTTCCAACAGTTGTTGGAAATCTGTGAAGACTCAAAAATTTTGAAGATAAATTTTGATGTGGAGAGAAATCTATCAAAGGAAGGGTTATAGAACCCTAGTGAATTTTAGAATTCAGTTAGGAATCTCAGGTCCTATGCCATTTGGTCTCAAGTCACATGGTATAAAACATCAAATGGTTTAGGAATGGAATTTTTTATTCCTAATTTGATAAAGGGTACAAAACACAATGATGTAACATCAAGGATATTGAATCTTATTTAGTAGTCTATTTATGGGGATCATAAATCATGGTCTAGGAATATTTGAATTAACTAGAGGTGGGAACCAATTGGTATAAGTCCACTATTAGTGATGGAAATAGCCTATAATGATCCGTGAAATAGGGACAATAACTCTTGGATTTATGTGGGGGACTTAATTGGATCCGAGGGTCTGTTTGGATGAAAAAGTTCCTATTACTTGTTTTCTATAGGTAAGATCTAAGTTAAAAGGAGACAAAGGTCCATGGGGTTCCTAGAGACTGATACCGACTCAAGGAAATGGTTTTGTTAGCTTATAATTTGAAGGAATAAAGGTTTTATATGGAAGATATAACATTAAATAATGGTTTAATCCCCCTAAAAGTTGTGTTACTACCTTAGGAAATTGTTATCATAGCAAGGAAATATAAAAAATCATTAGTCCAATGTTTTCCTGAACTAGATGGACCAGCGAGCATAGATTGAATTTTAATTGGGATACTTAGTGGGACCTATTATATTTATTCCTCATTTATTTACACTTTAAATTTTTTCTAAACTCTAGAGATAAAGAGTTTAGTGAGCAGTGAGTTTACTTTTTGGCAGCCCACCCTTTACAGGTTTTCAACCTGACAAGTTTTTTGAATCATTCACTAACAGTTTAGGGTCTTGTTATTGGACCATAAAAGGATAAAGTTTATGGTTGTACATATTTTACCAATGTGAATACAATTTAATTTCATGATGTACATAGACCAGGTATTAGGGAATGTTACATACCAGCATAATTATGATACTTAGGGTTAATTATACTCCAACATTATTTTGATCAGAATATGAAAATGTTTTAAATCATGGATCAAGTTTCTCGATCCATGAGTAACAATATGTAAAAATAATTATAGGGATGAAACATAAGATCCTAGGGTTGTGAGTTCTTCCTCGGTGACATTAGGATAATAATGATTAGAAATCCCTTCCTATAGGGCTAAGATATATCTGGTTGGTAGTTTAAAGACCTTATGTATCGATAACATGGTGAAATAGAGTGATATATTTTCTCTTCCAAAGTCCATAGAATATATAAATCAACCTAAGGGTATCAATACATGAAGTGTGATTTTATTGTTGAGATTCTTAAAATATAACAAAATCAACCCATTCTCTGGTTGACCGAGGCTAGGTTCTTATAGTCCATTGATAAGGAATGATGATGGGTAAAGGAATGCACATTTTTTCTTCATGTATTGGGGATGTATCTATCATGTAGCTTAATTTAATATGAAAAGGTTTTTTTCCTTGTAGTTTAACATCATACGGTAAGAAAGTTTTTCTTTATATACAGTTTAACGTCATGCATTAAGGATGTGGAAACCATCATGAAAATAGTGCAGGGTACCCTCAGAGGAACTTTTAACTTGGTAGGTAATTTAGATATATGGAGAATCTTTTATCCTTGCATATGATTTCTGGTGGGAATCCTTATTCTAGATCCCTTCTTGCATAGATTTATCATGTGCACAAGAAAGCTGTATATAGATCAGACTCATGCGTAAGCAGAACAAGCTTGTATGGATAGAACCCATTTAAAGAGATATATATGATTATTTTATTATCTATTCAATGTTAATACATTTTTTCATGTAGTTTAATGTCATATGACTTGGACATGGTTCATGATATGAGGTGTGTCTCAGTCACATCGGCTATAAAAACATTCCAGGTTCCCTAATCTCATATAATCCTTTCTTGGAATGGGAAATAAGGGGAAACTGGGTAATTCATTAAGCAATGTAATAATAGATCTCATATAGATCACTACATTGGTCAAACCCATATGTATTAGCATAAAATTATTATCAATTTATATGCTTTGGATTAACATAGGATTAGATATTAGAACATGTATACATGAATCAATCCACACGTAATTCTTACATGAAATATTGTAGTATAGGTCAGACCCATACGTAGGGAGGGGGACATGTTTTTATATTACAACTACACCAAGGATTGGAGATCCAAGCATCACTACGTATCATATGATGATTTGAATCAAGCCAAACATAGTTATTAAATGGGAAAATCTCTACGAAGGTCTAACCCATACATAGAGGGGGGAATTGTTCCGATTGAATGGCATAACTAGTACTAGGATTGGAGATCCAGACATCACTACATATCATGTGTTAATAGGTATAAATCCACATATATATATTGAAGATAAAACTCTCCACATAGGTTTGACCCATACAAATAGGGATGATTTGTACCTGTTGATTATTGTGGATGTAATTAGGATTAGATATCATGGGTGTCACTATATATCCTACAATGATATGAACCAAGCCACATGTTGTTCTCTAATGGAAAAACTTCCATGAAGGTCTGACCCTTACATAGAGGGGGAATTTTTTCCATTTATTTTTGTAGATGGACCTAAAAATGGGAGATTCGAGTGTCACTACATAGACTATGATGACAGAAATCAAGCCACATATAGTTATTGAATAGGAAAATCTCCAACTAGGTCTGAACCAAACATAAAGGGGGGTATTTTTCTCATTTATTTTTATAGTTGGACCTATGATTGTAGATATAGACATTAATACATAGAATGTGATTAAATGAATCAATCCACACAATGTTCTTTAATGGGATACTCTCCATGTAGGTCTAACCCATACATCGATGGGGGAATTATTCCTGTTGATTGGTACATCTTGACCAATGAAGGGAGATTCGGGTGTCACTATATATCCTATTACAAAATGAATCAAGGCCGACATTTTTATTAAAATAAGGAGTGATGGGGAACCAAATTCAAGGATAGTGGTCCTCTTAGGAAAGGTCTATAGTAATAGATGTTTTTATATAATGCAAGAGACATCGAACATACAATTTAACAGCATGAAAAATGGACTCATGGCCTTTTAAGGTCATGTATCTAGGACCATGATAACACTATCATGAATCTATCTGCCTCAATCATGTGGGGAAGCCTTTACCAAAATTTATAATCCCACATGGGGTATGGTTGGTGTGAAAAACAAGGGATGTCAATTATTTCTCTCACCATACAGAGGAAATTAAAGTAAAGTATAGGGGTACTTTGTATCATGTGTTGGCTAGTCCAAGATATAGGATCTTAGTGCCTCTATGTATATCATTAGAGTGAGAATTATACCATACATTGTTTTGGGAAAACTATGTATTTTAATTTCATCTGATAAAGATGTCATCCTTGAAGATTAACATCATGAAGTAAGGATTTGGGTTATCTAATGTGGAAAATAAGGCTTGAATCCCCATAAAGACTACCCAATAATTTTATAAATCATATCATGAGTGGTAAACCATGTTTATGATATGATTCTTCTTAAGATGGTTGTCCAAGGAATCCCATTCTAGGTACATAGGGCAAGAATATATTTTAACTTCATGTGATGAAGAAGTTTTCATGCATTATAATGTCACGTGATCATGACAAATATATTGTGGCTAGTCCTAGGGCCCAAGATATGTGAATCACTACGTATCCAATAATGGTAGGAATCAAGCCACACATTGTTCTTAAATTCAGATATTATTTATGTGGATCTACTCACACATAGGGATGAGGGTACTTTATTTTTCTTTTTCACATATCAAGATCATATGTAGTGGGTCATCTATGAAGTAACATTTATCATGAAATTTAATTTCATGTGGTAAGGATGAATGGAATATTATATATTTAGGTAATATGACTAATAACACTTATTTAGTTCAACATCATGTGATCCAGATGACTTTTAATTTAACTTCATGCGGTCAGGACATAAGACACACTGTGGTTTAAAGTATTACTTCTAGGAATTATTCCCTGTAGGTTTAATTTCATATAGTAAGGATGTATCATGCAGTTTAATGTCACACGACTTGGATGTCTTAATTAGTGTTTTAACATCCTGAGTTCTGGACATTGGATAATTGATAAAAATAATAAAAATTCCTTTTTATGAACCTTTTATTAGTGGGGAGTGTAAGCCATTCCCCATCCATTGTGGCCAATGAGTAAGCTCCATTGGAATAGACATTGTGTATGATATAAGGACATTCCTACTTGAGTTCCATTTTGGAGGTTTATTTCCTAGAATCATTGGGGGTTTGATATCCAACTCTAGTTCTACAAGAGGTAATGAATATAGATGATGCTTTTTATTGATGGCTTGTGCAATCCAATTATAATACACTTCAAGGTTGTGTATTGTATGAAACCTTTTCTCATAAATTTGTTCCAAATAACCTAGCCACTTTTGTAATTTCCCATAATCTAAGATTTCTCCATAGATAACTATTCAAATCTAGGGAAATTGGAAATCTATAGGATCCATTTCCCCAATTCTGTACATTAATGAATACAAATTTCCCTATGTAGAATTACACGTGGTGGTATGTTAAGCCTATAAATCTTGCAAGAGCTTGTCCAAACAATACTTCATGCCCTTATTCACCTTATTATAGAGTATAGTTGATAGAATCTTATTAAGAGCCTCTTTTTTTCCATTTTACATTGTATGATAGTGGAATTAATGGTTGGACTCAATGCTTCACTCTTGTTAAAATTTCATCAAATTGGTAGAAAATAAGATGGTTCCATTTTCCGTCAATATTGTGTGAGGGACTCCAAATTTTTTGATGATATTAGACTTCAAAATTTTAATGATATTCTTCATACTAATTTTCTAGAGGTGTATTTCCTCATCCCATTTGTAAAATAAGTTGGTAGTAGTAAGGATTTACTTAAAATTTTTAGTTTTGTTTAGGGGATATGGCCCTAGAACATCTTTTCCTCATACATAAAATGGAAAAGAATATTTAGATACATGTAAAATTTAAGGGGGTTGATAGATGATGTTTTCATCACTTTTGAGTACCTGACATTTCCAAGTGAATTATATGCTATCGTGTATCATAATTTTCTAGTAGTAACCAAGCCTCCTGATTCAGTGGGAGTGTCTGGTCCCAAACTGATGGGTGCTGCAAGAGTCTTTAGGGACTTCATACATATGTCAATAATGTATACTTATACTATGAATATGAAGATAATCATATAAAATAATCTTTGGTAGAGGAATTTATTTTTATTTGGAGCATCCTGAAGGATAAATTACTTGGTGCTGAGTCTATTCACTTCTGGAAAATTCCATTGGGAGAGAACTATTTTGAATATAATCAATTTTGAGATCCATCAATCTATAGGTAATTATCACTTTATCATGTTTTGGGGTGCTGTTGATCTGATTTATTTCTTCAATTTCACAAATGATTAAATATAAAATCATCCCTCAGTGTGTGTTGAAAAAAATTACTTTATCCTAGTCTGTGTTATCTAGGACTATAGATGCATTATCTAGTGCATCGGTATGATCATTTTGTGATCGACGATCGTGATTCAATATTGGTTCACAAGGGGTAACTTCTATTAATTATTTAATGTAACCAATGCGAGGGTTCAATTATTCCATTTTGATGCCATATTCTCTATTTTAATACTTTATCACTAGCTTTAAATCCCCATTTATGTTCATGTAGGCTATCTAAATATGTTGGGATAGTTCCAAGACAACAATGAGGTATTGGTATTCAGCCCCACTATTAGTGTAGCCTTCAAAAAGTAATAATGAGTAGGGAAAAATTGATTTTTCTTGATATAAAAACACAATCTCTAGACCAGAGTAATTGAGAATTAGGTTTTCAAGACACTTTCTACTTGGACATTGGGAGGAACCATCAAAATACATCTCCCATGTTCAAGGAGTATCATGGTTATATAAAACCTATTTTTCTAGAAGTTTAGTGTACACCAGTGTACTTTTTGTGGTGGGATGTGTCATAAGGAAATATGCAATGGCATGTCCTTTAAAAACCTTCTATAACATGTATAAGATGTCATAATATTGTTGAATAACCACCCATTAGAACAAATTCCCTATTAACATAGGGAATCCAAGGATATACTTGGGAGTGATGGTATGAGAGACCAAGTGGATTTTATGGTGCTCTAAGTAATTCCCTAGATTTTTCATCACAAAGATGAGCATGAAAAACTTCTTCTTGATATCAGAATACCAGATCTCAGTACCTAACTTCATTAAACTAGGGTATTATAGACTATTGTAATTCCCTCTATTATTTTTTTATGTGAGGATATTTCGATGTAATCATTCTGTGGTGGCTACATAAAATATGAGTTGCTTTCATTATACCATTGGAATCAAGATTTGTGGGTGCAGTAAGTACTGATTAAGACTCTTAAAAGGATTCATGGTTGTTCTCATCCCATAAATAGGATAATCCCTTATTTATGAACTTGGTAAAGGGGAGATATTTTCTTGGCATGTTAGATATGAAATGACAAATGTAAGAAAGGCTTCCTTGGAGCCCCCTCAGCTCTTTGAGACTTAGAGGAGGTGAAATTTATCAGATTTCATTAGTCCTTTTTGGTCCAAACTCAATGACATAATTGAATACCACAAAACTAAGGAATTTACCCAAAATTATCTCGAAATCATACATTAATATATTTATCTTCCAAATGTGATGCCAGAACCAGTTAAAGATTATTTGATGATCCAAGATGTTATAACATTACTATTGAGTATTGATTACCAGATCATTGAAATAACATTATTCTATTAATCCCAAAAAGGAATTAAAGATATTATTAATGGATCATTGATAAGTAGAACTATCATTATTTAATTCAAAGAGAATGAAATGATAGAATTTGATAACCCAAGTTTCCCCAAAGGTTATGGATTCCTCTTTTATAAGGGCCATTTTTATCTAATTTTACTATAAATACCAATCCATAAAGTAATGTTATTGTGAGCCAATAGTTGCATCGATATAGAGTTATGTGATTGATAATGAGAAATCAACTATCTAGAGGTGTTTATTAAGCTCTCTAAAATCGATGAAACCCCTAATCTTCCAGTTATTTTTCTTTACAAGGATGATGTTAGTGAACCATCGTGGGTATTTCACTACCTATAAAAATTTGGATTGAGTAAAATTTTCAAATTCCAACTCTACATTAGTATAATGAGAGGGCTACATCCTCTAGACTATCTTCTTGAATCCTAAATGTTCATCAGGTAAGTATAGATGCTGTCTAGCCACATTAGGGTTGATATCATGAATTTTAGAATAATTCCAAGAGAACACATATCTATATTTATTTAGAAATGCAATGTAAATATCTTTCTCCATGAGAGTAATGGTGGAACTAATCATTATGGGATGTGAGTCTTATTATGTTCATAGATTTACCTGACCGATCTCATCAATGGAGGTGGATAATACTTCCTCTAATGTAGGATGAGAATTACTGAGGCCTTATTATTCTTATTCAGTCTCAAAGTCTATAGAGGTTTTTTCAAACATGGTAGATAATCTGGGGGTGTCTCTCAAATTTTTGAGGTGAGAGAGGCCATGATAAGATAAATTATAATCCTGAACTACCGAATTTTTTTTTGAGAGAATCTGGAGATGATTATTTTCATTTATTCTTCTACTAGGGATAGAAAGATCATCGAAATCTAGGACTAAGTCTACCGCCTCAATCAGGTTTATGGGTATAAAATTATCACTTTTGAGCATACCCTAGGGATTTATAGTGGTGATCCCCAACCATTGGGGGTTGAAACCTATATATCTTCAGCCACCATTAGGTTTTCCATCCCTTTTATAGAAACTTTCCTCAGTATATACGGATTCAAAGACTTAAAGAGAGCGCAATCACCGTTTAGTATGATGGGATTTCCATCATTTGGGTAATTCAAACATTGATGAAATATTTAAGGTGCCTACATGTGTATATGAAGACAAGGTATTCAAAAAATGAGATAATATGATGTTTCTTGATAGATAATTTTGAAATAATTATTAGACATGTGATTCCGAAACTGACCTTTGATCATGATCTTCCCAAATATACTTTTCTCGCTCTTACCATACCCTTTAATGGTTAGATTTGTGGGATACAAATCCCCCTTTATATACCCAAACATTGAAGGGTCCGAATTAGGATGAGGGTTTTCCAATAACTATTTTCAGTAAGATCCCTTTGGATGTTGACGTAATTAATCCTACTGAAAATTTATAGGGGTATTATATATCCCTAGATGAAGTCTTCCAAATCCTTTATTGTGAACGATATGGAGACATGGAATTTTTATGGTACGTCACCACTCGATAAAACTTACCTACAAAAAATTATGTCTTGAATTATGGTGGTCTCTACTGGGATTCTATGAGTTTATATCTAGGTTTATCTAAATGATGGAGCACATCCATAATGGGATATTTGGTTACTACACCCACAAACAGTTTCCAAATGTTGTGGTTTTGTGCCAAAGCTAATCGCTTCCAAAGGTGGGGATTATACTTATTATGTGGTTCAAGATATAAGGTATTTGAGGTAGATGTTTTTAGTGCTTGTGAAGAGGTTTAACATCTATTACAAGTAGGGTAGGTCACTCTAGCCTTTCCCTTTGTTTGGGATGATGAGAGAATCACACCCATGCCAGATGGTTGTGTAATATAACCGAGATTAGATGACCGTTGGAGGGAATTGACACACTTTAGTGTTTACGTTGAGATTTTTGGAATTATTTACCATTGGTCTCGACTACATATATGCCTTATGCAGTGAAGTGACTTAGATATTGGGTTCAACCACTCTCGTTCTGCCCCCTATAACCTCATCTCCTACACCTTCATCCTCCAACTCCCCTATTAGGTATGTGGAAATCATGCTCAAGGGAATATTAATCATCAGAAAAAGGGTTATTCCTAGTGTATTAAGTTAACAAAACCAAATATGAGTTCTTAATCTGATGATGGTTTTATTTGGTGGAGGAGATTCCCATGATGTAGAAATTTTAGAAAATAAGTATGAAAGAGTCGTATTTGCATAAGATACGAATACGAATATTCCTATTCTATAAATTCCTACATTTAATTATTACATTCCCCTCTAGATGGAATACTTTATTCTACCTTCCTAGGTATTGGGACCTTTATGAGTTTGAAAATATGTGCCCTTTGGGTGGAATGAGTTTGGTCAACTATCTTTTGGGTCATCAGGTTATCAAACATCTACCCATGTTTTTCCAAAACATTACTCCAAAACCGACTTCCATTTGGTGGGTGATGATTACACTAGTCACCTATGTCATGGAATTATCTATAGTTATATTCCGGGAATTGATAATGCATTGGAGAATGCCTTTTAAAATGAAGTAATCCAGGATTGTGTGGACTGACCTTCTATGGAAAGGGCGGTTATTTGGACAATCAGTAAGGTTAGCCTTTTTGTGTTTCATGGTTTATGACAACATGAGTATGTTATTTTACATGTATATAAGGAAATAACAATGGAACTTAATATTTCAAAAAATTTATGAATTATTCATCCGTTCCTCAAATCACGTATGACTATGATATCCTTTTCACTATGATTAGGTGAGATTTTTTTTGTTTCTATTTCTCTATGGGAGGAACTAGATCATTTGGGGTATACCTGGGTGCTTGAATAGGAAATGTTACTAGTTTTAGTGTGGTAGAGGAATAATATTCCTTACCAAGAGATTACTTTTTATTGAGGTCATGAATGGAGATTTATCTCAGGTTCTCCAAATAAAATCATTCAAATGTTGTTCCATTTCTACAAACTGACAGAATCTACTGGGATAATTCATCAGGATCATAAGTGGTTGTAGCTCATGCCTAAGATTTTTAGCACAGAGTTACAGTAATTGATCTTTAGAGAGTGGGATGTTTAGTGAATTGGTTAACCATTTCTATCTATCTATGAAGTAAAACACCATCTCATTTTCTTATTGATATCAATTGGTGAGGTTGAAAATTATTTTTTCCTTACTATATAGATGAACTGATAAATTAATAGAATAAGAATGTCTTCCCATCCCATAATATATCTTATTGGAATATTTTAATACCAAAAAAAAGATGGACCTATAATAATCTGTAAAAAGCATACCAACTTGGTCACTTTGGGTTGATCTTGAGGGTCCATCATGTGAATATATTAGGACATGAAGTTTAGGAGATTATATTCTGGGTTTCCCACACTATCAAAGGTTGATAAGGTTGTATTTCAAAATTAGGGCGGGGGAAATGTATCATCCACCCATTTCTGATATGGATTGTTCTTGGGATGCATGGGTGCATGCCATCTATCCATGTATTCTATTTGAGTAGACATGGATTAAATGGAATTAAATAGTTTTTGAGGTGCTACTGGTTGGGTTTCCTCTTATATATAGGGTGCATGAAAGGATTGATGAGGTTGTCTTATTTTAATTTCCCATTGATTATCAATTTGTGATAATACTGAATAATCACCCTATAAGGGAATATGTTGTTACTGTAATGGAAGGAAGTCAGAATAATATTCAACTTCCTCATATATGTACACCAGATTCCCAGATTTGGAGCCATCCTGATGCTCAGGTTTTACTCAAGTAGTTTGATTTTTTTACTTTCCTATTGTTTGGGGGAGGGATATTCATCTCATCCTAAAGAGGATAACCAATTGTAATGTTTCCCTTAAGTATCTCCTCATAGAGTTGTCTAATATTTTGTGCCTTATTCTCATACTATAAAAAACGGTCCTCCATGGAAGGAATTTCGCATCTTATGGGTGGTGAGTGGGATATAACTAATTATTTCCATTTATGCTTAGTAGTGTTCCTTAATACTGATGGAAATTGATTATTTAAGGATTCTAGGTTTTGGATTCTCCTCTGGTTCCATGTACATGATGTCTCAGTTGGTTCATCTAAATCACCCACCTTCCGAGATTTTTTTTCAATATTGCATCCACTCATGTTTTCATCATGATACACGATTTATATTATATTGATGGTGATGAAATTCACTGAGGTGTGATGAGAAATGGTAGTTGTTCCATTAATTTCAATGTAATAGGGTGATTTTTGACTACTTGCATTAGGGTCATTTTTATAACCCTTGGCCATATTAGACCTTTCTGGATTATGAACTCTACATGGGTTTATTTCCTTTAATTTACATTCATCCCATTTTTTTCTATGACTAGAGACCTTAAAGGCGTTTCTAGTAATGTATTCCAAACGAGCCCTGAATCAGATAGTTATGACTTATAGTAGGAGGGACATATGGGATGTTGATCGTTTTTATTTACATCCCAACCTAGAGATGAATATTTTTCTGAGATGTTGATCATGATGAAAATTCCCTCATCCTTATAGGATAGAGACTATCCAGGGATTCTATTAGAAATTTTTGGTCCTCCTATTAAGGATTTGAAAACTCTAGTCGACGATTTAATGAATCATGGGATCCTAATTGAGATATAAATTCCCCTATTTCAGGGGTTTGGGGTTGATTTAGAATTGTTGTTGATTTCTCTAGGACCCTCTCAAGGTGTGAAGAACTTGGTTATGAAGATTGAGATAAAAATTATCTCAGCACTATGGGATAGGATTGGTTTTCAGCTTCCACCGTTATGTGATGAATCCTCTTTGGTATTGATGATCTAAGTGGTGGAGACAATTGTAAATATTTTCCCAACCCTATGGGATGGGTTCACTCCTAGAAAACTACTATGAAAGCTACTACTATGAACCATTTGATTTGGTGTAGGTGTGCACATATATGATCTAGGTGCAATGGAAGCCCATGATGAGAGTTGTTTTCTATGGGAATTTTTTAGTATGGAAATAGTAACTAACTCCATGACTGAAATTTGGTCCAATTGTTTTGAGTGTCCCAACTTAAGTGTCAATTGGTAGTACTCACTCACCATTCCTGATATCTTTTCATCATAAAGTGGTGTCATTCCATATTATTGAACTAATAGAATGTACATTATCTGGTCCTTGGTTTCATTGGATGATATGACATTACATGACATCATATTTGAGGATTTATTCTATTATATATGTGTCATGAAGCACAATGCTCTATACTTTCTCCATCATTGGATACAAATATCTGAAGAGGATTCGATGATATAGTTCTAAATACTTTTGGGGAAGTAGAGGAAATAGTTTTAAAGATTTATGTTGTGTTTTTCCAATTTTGGGTCTCAATCAGTGGAGATAAGAGCTAGGCCCATTTGAAAACATTTTATATTTATGGTCTGAAGGTGACCCTATTATCCTGGATAATAGAGGTGTCTAGCCTTTAACCAGAGATGCATTTCCCACATATTTTGGAATAGGTAAGTCATTAAATACTTCTCTATATCATCTCAGATCTCATATTATGAAGTGTAGAGGGGATATAACATGGTTGAGATATTGTTTCTAGATAAATCTCTCCCTATATCAATGTTGGAATCATACTAATCCGACTTGCATGCTTCCACTTAGTTAGAACACAATGTTTTCTTCTCAAAGTATCCTATTAATCATGGTGAATTCTTTTTGGTAGTTTATGGGGAACTATATATGGATAACCCTAGGGTTTTGAACACCAATTTGTACCAAGGTGTCTGGGTTTTGAGCACATCCCTATATGAAGGTGTTTGGGAGTGGGGAGTATTTCCTTATCTGAGGGAGATATCACCATGTGGAGGTTGACCACAATAGATATTATGAGTAGAGTCCCAATGATCCATATCATAAGTAACACACGGAGTAATATCAATGTTATGATCACTTTATAATTTGGTTGAAAAGTGGATGGATCCTTGAGGTTTAGTGGATATGAACCGAATAGTTTAAAGGTCATTATCATTGAGTAGATTAGGAATATGAGCCTCATTCTGTGTCATAGTCAAAATATGTCAACCTACCTTTTGGGGTTGATAAGGGATATCAGCTTACACTATGATGGCTACCACAATATGTTGATAACCATTTGGTTCTATTGGAATATGATCCCACTACTGAGAATCTTCTAGATTTTGTTTGTGAGGTTTTGTATTATCAATAGGAATATGATCCTTCTTATGGGTGGTTTCCAGAATATGCAAGTCGATGCTGGTTGAAGTAGAGATATGTGCCAAATTAAAATATGAATTCACCACCAAAATATGTCAACATAGATCCAGAATGGGGGAAGTGATATGAACCTCCTCTTTTATATCCTTTTAAGGATTCCAGTGTAGTCATTCATTTGTGGAAGTAGGGACATGATCCTAGCTTCTTTGAGCTGCTAGAATACGATGATTAGCTTCAATGATAGGATGATGAGCATGTTTTTAGGTATGATTCAATATCACTCGGTGAGACATAGTTATAATGGGGGTATAATCCTATTCTTATGCCTTTATAGTATGCCTCTAGTATTGTTTATAGGAATATGATCCTATATCAATGAATATTCCACTCTCAGTTACTGATCCCTAGAGAAAATGGGGATATGATCCCAGTTCAATGCTTTTAGAGTATGATTTTGGTATTTTTTTGATAGGAATGTTCACCCTCCCGAGGTATGTGCCACTCTCACTTTGTGAGAACTAGTTGGAAGGGGAAAATGAACTGCATCTGGTGCCTCATCCTTTACCAAAATATGCCAATAATCTTTCTAGATGGGAGAAATACTGTGCACCTTTTCCAGAGTATCCACCTATGTTTATTGATCATAGTGATGTGATTCAATGATTTTTAGAGTAATAATATGTTATTATCTCTATCATTGTACCAGTTTTAGACTATTTCGGTGGAGATCTTTAGTTGTTTATAGAATGTAGTGACAGTTTAGAAAATTTTGCATAGGAATTCAAACCAAAACATTTTATATCTCCAATATATAATAGAATATATTTTTGATTGGTGATAAGATATGATTCTAGTCCAGTCCTCATTATGTCATTAAAATATGTTGATGTGATTCATGTGTGGCGGTAGGGATATGAGCCTCCCCATTATTGCTATAGGAATATGCATATAGAATTGATATAAGGGTGTTGGGATATGAGTCTTCCCACTAGATACCACCAAAATATATCTTCCAACTATATTATAGGAAGTCATGATATGATAGCACTCCCAGTTATCTACAAATTGCTGTGCTCGGTGTGACTTCCTTGGTACCCATGCATGAGGGTCCAAGGTGGAAATGTGCCAGGTGGTGCTCGCAGCAAGCAACTGAGGGCATTGAAGAGATGACACCAGTAAAAATGATTGACAGAATCCCTCCTCAATATCTCATGAATTGGAATAGATCTATAGTCAAATCCTTGATCCACCTTCCCCAAATACAGAAGGTTCTTATTTTCATGATCTGGGTATATGATTCTAAAGTGATTGGAAAAGGAAATGAGTGCCACTGGTTTCACTTGAACTTCCCCTGTCTGAGAAAAACTTGTCATCTTCTACATCTAAAAACCATCAAGTGTATAATTGAGGGTCAGGATCATACCATGTGGATGGAATTCTTAAACCATTTCATTTTCAATCCAAAACTGATGTTGTCAGGTGGGTGAGGTTGTTCTATGAACCATAGGGCTTGCGATCATAAAAACAAATTCTATAAAAATCCCAAGATGAAGACATGATCTCGATTCTGGGTGTTGTTTGTGAGAGTAGTATATAGAGACCCAGATACAACAAGGAAAAATGTCAGCAATTAATGTATCATCACATACATGATACATGATCAATCAAATTTTCATAGGTAACATAATTTCCTTTTCTTATTCTTGATTTGTCCATTTTTCACATGTGAACTTGTCATGATGATAATAGGCTTATCCCATCAAAACACAAGTTACGAAGGATTTCACATCAAGTGTACCATTTTTTATTCACATAGGAGGTTCTAAATATAATTTCCCGATGCAATATCAAGTGATTGTTTTTATTATTTGAGATATTCACATTAGGTTCATCGTTTTTGTTTCACCTAGATAATGCATGGTGTCCCGGGATTAGGAGGAAATGTTCTCAGTACCTATAATGATTCGGTTATTCTATTATTACATACAGTCACACTAGGTATACATTATTTTTCCCTTTTTGAGGGTTGATTATGGGGGTTCAGGTGTGGTTACACAATCATTCTCTCATATCTTACCACATTCATTTCTTAGAAACCGCCAATGAATCTCATATCCATAACGTGGTACATACCTACTGTCCAAAGGCTGAAGGTCAATTGGGGATTCAGACTGAAATTCTCCTAAGATATTATATTGGTTAAGTGGATGGGAGCTCGAGCTCATTACACCCATTTAGGTGGAATTTTTTCCCACTTCAAGACTCTATTATATTTTTAAGATATGTTTGAGAATATCTTTCTGATTGAAATATAGGACCAGTTTCCCTAAAAATGACCATGTGTTAAATGCTTCCTTTTTTAAAGGGGGTTCTATTAATGTGGCCATCTATATGTGTCCAGGGTTCTTCATCCATTTCCTATTATTAATTAGTAATATGTAGTTTGTTATATTTTTTAGCCATAAAACTAGGAACTCTAGAGTTTATTTCTATTCGGGGAGGTGATTGATTTTCTGAAGATGGTATTGAACCTTTATGTGGCATCCTAAGTATCATATTTATAATAGGAAACAAATCCATATAGTTTTTTAAACCATGTAGTTTAAGATTAAACAGAAATGAAATATATGTGGGTAATTAGGCACCAGGTATAAAGCTCAATCCATATGGTGTCCTATATATCTTATTTATAGTAGGAATTAGAGTTATCATAGTTCAAACTTTTTTATTACATACCTCGAGGTGTATTCCCCTGTATGGGGTAGTCATATCATGCCACTAATCGAGGATTACACACTAAAGTTTTCTTGGTAAGGGAATATTTATGATACAAATGATATTATCATTGCATATCACTAATCCCACATAAACCATGCTTAGTGTTAGAAACAAGGGATACAACGTTATTAGTCTCATTTCATATATATTTGGGACTTATGCACTAGGGAGGCCCTAATGGGGTGTTTGATATGAATCTATGGTCTTAAAAAGGTGACCTATATATCCTATTTATAGAAGGAATCATAGTCCTCATAGTTCAACTGACTTCTCAATCTGCTGATGGATGAGGTATGTAGATGAACCCATAAGAGAGTTTGGGTACCATGGGTTTGAGTGTCAAAGACATAGAGAGACTTACTATAAAGTGGATTCCTATAGTAAATAAGCCCTTATGAAGGAGTCCTATGTATCCTGTTTGGAAAGGAATTAGAATTCTCATAGTTCAGTGTGGGGCATGCCTGAATATGTCCACTGGACAAGGTTATCATGTCCCAGGACATCTTATTAACATTTCTGTATTATCTAACTAACATATACAATGTGTTTATATGAGATATATAATGATTTTTGGACATTTCATGGTTTCCTAGAGGAAATATCCAAAGACAATCACATGATCTAGTTGACTTGTCTGAAGGACATCACATGATCTGGATAGTGTATCAGGAGGACGTTGCATGACATGGATGACATGTATGTAGGACATCACATGACTTAATTGGAATTTATGGAGGATCTGGGATGACTTGGATTTTATTCATAGAGGGTGTATCATTACTTGGTCTATATGGATAGAGGATTTCACAAGACTTGAGAGACATATTCAAAGGACTCTAAAAGATAAGGGTTACATGCCATGATGCTACCACATGACTTGAGTGACATGTCTAGAGAACCTCAAATGACATGGTCGATATGTCTGGAAGAATTTTAAATGCTTGGTTGACATGTCCAATGGACATATAATGATTTGGTGGACATGTCTTATAGACATCACATGATCTGGATGACATGTTTGGAGGGTGTCACATAACTTAGGCGACATGTCATGGTGTTGTCTCATGATCTAGGTAGGTCAAAAAAAGTGCATGAATATTTTTGTATCAATTTTCCCATAAGTCTTTTGTGATTTTCAGTCTTATTCAATATTTATTTCATATGTTCATATAGTATTTTCTTGTATTAGCTTATGTTGGTTACACATGACCCAATTGGCGTGTAGGAACTCCTTCGTAGGGTCTTGATGTCCCATTCTATGTCCTTCATGTGATCTATAGGGCTTCAAGTTAATAACATATTAATTATGTGTGATTCCTTAGGTCATTCACCAAATTTTACCTAGTGGGAGGCCATTTCAATATCATGACCTTCCACTTCTAAAATCCCACTCTTATGCTGCCATGTATCAGTCGTCATTGTGTGTTTTGTTTCACTGAGGGAGGGGGGATTTGTTGGCTATATTCTCTAGTTATACAAAGGATTTCACAATGTGTATCATGTAGATATGAGATGGAGTCGATGAAGCGAGAATCACATCACGTGATTTGCAAGATCCTACTGCTGGTCGTCAAATGAGTCTTATGATAAGAAGATATGATGAGAACGCTCCACTATCACCATTTTTGTTGTACTGTATCTTGTCAATGAGATTTTTCATAATCATGTTTACAAGTCTAATGGCCTGGACACTATTTATTTGACATGTCTGATAGCATTTGAGAGATCAATATGCTTACCAAAAGGATCTCTAATGATTGAAAAAGAATTATATTGGGTCATTTATGGGAATCTGAAGTCTTGTCAATGGTCTTTCACGAGACCAATATAGATTATCATGGGAAAATCGTAAGATCATGTAGGATTTTCAAGGGCCTCATGTGAGATCAAGCTAGAATTCCAGGGGTCTCACATGAGAATAAGTTGTCTACTAAAAAGTTATATTGCATGAAAATCAATGTATATTCCCTTCCTGTGAGGCTTACAACTTTTTAATATTTTATTACTTATTTTATAAGGATTAGTAGAGTGTATCGTGATGACCAGTGATCATTATTATGTACAATCACTCTTCTTGTATATGATGCAATGCATGGCCAATAATGAATCTCATGATGGGGCACAATCATTATCACAGACAATCCCTCTACCTATATATGGAGCCAAAGAAGTATCAAATGATGAAATGGGAATGTTGTTGGCACTTCCCATGATGAAGGTGACTTTCGAATATGACCATACGTGATATGATCAAAACGATTCTATGGGGGTCTATGAGGTATTGAGAATTGTGTAACCATGTTACGTGAATATCAACATAACTCATTATCGCATGCAGTTTCCACCTTTTTTACCTTTATTTATAAGGTTTTTGGGTGAATATCAAGAATCTATCGATTGAAAAGTCTGTTTATTAAATGAAATTTCTTGGAAGCCTCCACATGACCATCACAGATTGTTTGGATACCTTTATAAGAACAAGATGTATTGTTAGAGGGTATTCATGTGATCATAAAAAGATCATGCAAGGAACATAGTCTATTTTCCTAATCTTCCATGGTCATGAAATCAATTTTTCATATGGTGGTTACCTGATCCACATGATTCATCAACCAAGACTTCATGATTCCACTTCATTTTTTTTGTAGAGAAAATATTACATATGATTTGTGTACTTCATCCATTTTGGTATTCCCAATTCCTATATGGTGGGCATAAATAGATTCCTAGAACACCTTACATCTACAAAAATAATTCCAAACTCAAAATCAAAACCTACCCTATCAGAGAAAAGCATTAAAAACCCATACTTCAAAAAAAAAACTAAATAATAATCCTCATTACCATCATCGGCCAATAACAACAATTAATAATCATCGTCAAACCATAATGTGTTACAAATGAAAAAACACTTACACTAATAAAAAATCTAAATCCTTATATGCACAAATATTGATGACCAAAATAATGCATCTAGAACCCATATCTCTACCACAATACCATTACTTCAACCCCATGGAGAGATTCCCCCATGTTAACAATGTGTTACTTATACTAGAGAAGACAACCATGAGTGTCTCCCATAACATGAATGTAACATTATTTTTTGAGTCCATTGGTACTTAATCCTCTAAGATAATTTTCTTGTGAATATTATCTCCTAAATAAAAAAGATAATTTTATTTTTTAATATAAATTTGGTTCTATCAAAGAATCCAGATAAACATCCTCAAATCCTTGGTATAGCCATCCTTTTTTATTAAATATATATATATTTCATTAAAGAACAAAAAAATTAACTTATTCAAATTGGACTAGAATATGAGGTTTATGTGTCCCATAAAATTATTGGGATATTAGAATGACAAAAATGATAATTTTATAGTTTTGATAGAGAGATATTAATGCCTTCATAAAAATTACATTATCCAGATATTTATGTTAGTTATATATAAACATTATTTTAGAATATTTCATATCTTTTTAATAAATCAAAAATTGTAATCAATACTTATCACGAGGTCTATAATCTATATAGTTTCATAATTAAAGTGATTTCATTCAATTCATAACCATAAACACTCATAAAACATATTTTTTGTTTTTTTTCATCAAATTATTAATATTTCCCATTTCTCATTCTTCTTATTATGATTTTTGGTGTTTTCACCTTTATACAATTTTAGTGTAGCAGATTATATAGTTTCAAAAGATGTATTCCTTATTGTTTTTATCACATTTATGTGGTATCCTTTGATGCAGTCTATAACACCCCAATATTTTAAAAGAACAAAATTCTTGATAGTGTATATAACACGCAACACCGCGATTAAATATACTACAATAAACTATTAAAATATTGTTATTTAAATGTGGCTGTTATAAAATAGCCAATAAATTTGGTTGTACGTATATGAATAAACAAATATTATAAATTGTTTATGTATTATAAGGAACATATATTTATAAATACATTCTTAATGCTTGGTAACGTCTATATAGGCATCAAAACAACTTTTTCTCAGAAAAAATATTTTTTATTTCTTTTTGTGAAAAAATAATATAATTAATTTGTTCCATTTTTTAAAAATTATTTGAAAAAAGTAACAAATGTTTTTTAATCAAAATGTCAAAATTATCATAGGATTAATTTTTAGTAATTTAAAAAACTGATTAATTTTTAATGAATAGTGAAAAATAATGTTTTTTATTGAAACATTCTTTTTTATTTAAATCATTTAAAATATATATTTTGTTTTAAAATAGTTTAAAAGGCAAAATTAATTCAATTGTTTTAATATTATTTCAATTTAGGTCATTGGAAACAATTTTATGTTAATTGTTCTATAAAATGCTTTTATACTTATAAAAAAATTTCTATGGAAACAAGATTTTCATCACGTCCATGACATTAATTTTAAATTAAATTCTACCAATTGTGTCAATTGAAATTTAAAAAATGGATTTTTTATTTGTAATTATCATAATTAATATTATATAATAATGTAAAATTAATTTTATTCGTAATGAATATTACAAATAGTAAAAAATATTTTCTGTGGTCAACATTAAAATGAGTTTACCAATGGGTTAAACTAAAAATAAAGATAAAAATAACCTGAAAACTTTTAAAATACTATTTTACGGAAATATTGAGACCATATATCATCTAAGGTCCAATAATGATCCATTTGGATCATTTATTAATGTGTAAAATTTGGGTATATATATATATTTAAAAATTTGTATTGTGTCCTCTCCCCCAATTATAAAAGGGTCTACTTTCCTCTCCTCCTTTCACTTATAAAGCTGTTTGGTTTGGTAAATAACCTCCAAAATAACTTTATTACATCCCTCCCACATCCTATAATCTTTTTTTGATCAAAAATAAAATATAGTGAGCCTCTAGTGATAACCCTTAAGAGTTGGTCCAAAGAAGATGTATCATTTTTATCTAGGACTCGTTTTTTATATCTTCTTACATTTCCATAAAATATCTCTCCATCGTGATGATATAATAACATAATCATATACCATATAAAAATATGTTATTACATTAATTACATAACTTAAATCCATATCCTCTTCCATAAAATGGGAAATGAAACGATCATTCATGTGTATGATTAACTACCGCCTCATAAACTGATGTAATTCGTTTTCCATCATCACCTATCATGGATATTTATGATGATATATTTAATATTTATATTTTATATTAATGAAATATCAATAATTACATAAATTTAATTTAGGTTCTAGGCACAATAGAAGCACCAGATGGGCATATAATTGACTTTGTAGAATTCCATAATCGATGATTAATCTGGGATCAATACGACGATAAATTCCAGTATCCATAGAATTGAATCAAATTTAAAATACAAAGAAAGAACCCAGAACTAAGAAGAGAGAATAGAAATATTTTTTTTAATCAATTTAATTAAATTATAAAATTCCCTTCAAGGTGATTCTTTCTTCATTGATGCGTCATACCATGGGTTTGAAGTGCGACTTAATTACTTTGTAGAATCCAAAGATAGGAATTCTTTAGCGATGATTCACACATGCTTCAAATATCTCCATACATTGCTAAAGGAGTCTCTTAGTGCTAGCCTAGAATATCCTTATGCTTTTTATGTCCTCCTTTGATCACTTTGTTAATCACTTCCAAAGAATTCTCTTTGATCCAGTGGAGGAGGGTCTCTCTCATTCTTGAGAGCATTATTGGAGAGGGAAGAGTTATCTAGGCTCAAGGGAATTTAACATATTATGTTGTGAAAAAAAATATTTGTTGTCTGGTGGAATGAATCCTAGGAATATATAAAAAATAATAACATAAAGAGGAAATTAATTCACTAGATAATATTAAATAATTAGAACATGTACTGTTACTTAATTTATTATTCTATGTGAAACCCCATGTAAAATAATAATAACAATGCTATTATTTACATGACATGTGCTTAATGAATTTTATTCACCATGTAAAAATAAATAATTAGAACATGTTCCATTAATTAATATATTATTCCATGTCAAAACCCATTGTCAAATAAAAATATAAACGCTATTATTTCCATGACATGTGCTTAACTCACACCTTATATTTAAATATTATTTAACCAAATAATATTTAATATTATTTCTCAGTAGACCCATAAATTGGTCCTCCAATCCTACTCAACATTTATCGAGCCTTTAATAATGAAAATATATTTATTAAATAAATATAACTTCATTATTTGTTGATAAATAAATATTAAATCTACAATACATTCTCTCAAATAACTAGATATGTAATAAATGTGATCATGCATACTTGAATAATGATTAAACCAAAACTAGGGATAATAATTATTCAACATGTTAAATAAATAAATCATTTAATTGAGATACTGGCTACACTTAGTGTGTGACCCTCTAGGACTACTTCTCATTATCATTAGGGAAGCTTTCCTAAAGTCCAAGATTACTGTCTAGCAACAGGTCAAGGTACCCAAGAGAATGAACCTGATATCACAATGACATGTCACCTCATACAAACTCTTACTGTGTAATATAATCCCTTTGTCCGGATATCTCTAATCAGTCATGTTTCATGCAAGTTCCATAAACCAATGTCCTCGATATCTCATTCTTTAAATTCCTAGAATTGAACATTCCTAGTGAAATCCATGGCCATGAATTTAGTTAGGATATATCATTTCCATAAAAGGACCTGAGATATCTACTTTTGTATAAGTTACAAATCCTTTCTATCATTATTAATTAATGCAGTACTACTCGTGATGAAACAAATATATCCTACATCACTGTTAACATCTGTTGTCATAGTTTTTTTTCAATAATTATAAGTGTGTGAGTCATAATAACCTTTAATTATAATCTTAATGTCTATGGTCCAATACACACATTTAAAGACAGGAAAATCCAATGAAACTTAGGAATGTGGATTTCATACTGGCAGGTATTGTTCTCATAATATCCTCCTAGATATTACCAAGGGTGCATACCATGATAAGGTGAATCAATGTTTCATGATTCCCCATCCCTGATAGCCTATTTAATTTGTGTCCCTCGAAATGATATCATCCAGATATAAGACATATATTCATGAATTTTTTCATGAAACTTTCAGGTGCTCATCATAGTAGGGATCCTCTATAACCTTTTAGTGTGACAATGATTCTTAGGAAATAATCACATACCATGTCACGGAGAAGAACAATCATGATGTGATAAATAGTTTATTAATATTCATCCAATTAATATAGGTTTATCATAGAGTAAAAATAAGTTGGTTTCAAGTGCATCGACTCCAAGAGACTCCCACTTTTACTAGAGCATACTACTAACAACCAAACGTCTACTTTCTCTCACATGATACTCATATTACTGATGAGATAGATATTTAGTCAAGGGGTCCAACAAGTTCTCTTTTGTGCACACTCTAATAATTACAAATTCACCCCTTTGATATAAATCCCTCAATAGGTGTTAGTTTCAGAGTATGTAATTTTCTATTGATGTGACCTTGGATCTTTTTCAAGATCCACTAAAATAGTATTATCATGATGCAATGTAGTGGGATAATTTATGTTGGGTACCACATCAAGATCTTGAAAGAAGTTTCAAATCTTGATGGATTCCTTGGGTGCATAAAAGATGCTATATATTCGGACTCCACTTTAGAATCAGTGAAAACTGGATGATTATAACTCTTCCAGCTCACAACTCCTCTATTGAGATAGAAAACATATCATGATTGTAACATCTGATCATTCTAATCTTTCGGAAAACCATCATCAACACACACTCTGATGATAGGCTCCTCATCTCTTTCTTACACCAGGAACATATCCTTAGTTATTCTCAGATACATAAGGACAGAATTGATAGTAGTCCAATGCTATTGTACAAGATCTACTTGATATCTTCCATCCAACATACTGAAGGACTTCAAATATTTTTTATTATCGAAAAATCCCCATTTTAAGGGAATTAGAGGTAAACCCAAATGACTTCACAGAAATAGGAAAATCACACCCAAAATATAAAAAGAGTGATAAAATAGATTGAAAACAATAGCATCCCCTCCCCAGCATAAAAACAATACGATGCACTCCAACATTGTAAGGCTAATCAGCAATCAAGTGTCATGTGTTAGAGAAAAAGCCAGATCTAATGGATGATTCCATACCCTCTCAAACAACTAAATCTGAAATGCACTACAAAGGTGAACCGATAACTCTGTATCCTCCTCGGGGCTTTCTCCAAGTGGTCGAGACCAGCTGCACTAACTTCCCACCTCCAGGATCGAACCAATCAAACAAAAAAAATTTCTCTGAACACATCAAAAACGATTTTATTCAGGTATAAAAACAAATGGGTAGATCCATGACTAATTATCCCGCAGTAATCACGGTTGGAACCTAAACTATAAGAGCCTTTTCCCGACCACATGCACCCTTCGAACACATCCACACAACTCGAAAAGGTGGCCAACCCAAAGATTATGATGACAAATCCTTATCACCCAGGACTAAAACATCCAACAACACATCAATGGAGAATCGCTGTTGAAGGGATATGAGCAGGTCTGAGCCAGAAATGCCTCTTCAGGCTAGGGCCAATCAGATCGCATCCACAAAAGAACCCACTCCATCTTCCAAATTAGTCGAACCACATGAGGCAGCAGGGACCAGAAGGCAATGGACCCTTTGGCAATGATACCACTATAAGAACACCAACAACGTAGCAAAATAAATGCAAACAAACTAATACCAAACCTCACTCCTCTGAGTTTATTCAGAGAAGACGTGGAGCCACACCATAATTCACCTGAAGTTGGAAGTTAGGCAAGACCGAATTAGTCTTGAATCCATCACTAAGCCATGTCCTCCCGCATTGAAGACAAGATGGGATATAAAATCCCAAAATTTATGCCATACCGACACTAAGCCGAGATCCAACCACTGGATGTTGTGGCTGAGATCCAGAACACCAGAGCTTACCAGGCCACGTCATCACCAAGCTGAGATCTAGACCACTAAAGCAGATGCTAAGTCGCACCGCTGATAATACAAGGGAGACCGAGATAAACCGAGCCACACTAGAACCACGCTAAAGCTGTCGCAGATATGACACCTCTAAGATGAGATCTAGATGAAGCTGACAACGAGCCACAAAACACTTGTGAAGATTTCCAAATGATGGTGATGCCATGCCACACTGTAGGAGGGGAGGAGACGACTCCCGTAACAAAAACCCTTGCCACAAAAATGAAGTGGAAAACCCACCACTCAAAGGCCTCTCAATTTATTGATAACATCCTACCATTATTAGTTCATAGGTAACATCATGTCTGGTACATAACATGGAATAAATGATAGATTCTATTGCTAAATCGTATGGAATATTAGTCATCCTATTTTCATCATGTTGTGTCTAGGGACACATTTTCATGAAAAAATATATACCATATGACACTGGAACCAATATTATCTTTGAGTGTTCGATTCTAAATCTCTTTAGTATATGGTAAATGTATGTACTTTGACATAATCTAAGAAGCCTCTTGGATCTATCACGAATGATCTTGATCCATAAAATGTAGGTTGCTTCTCCTAAGTCGTTCATAGAGAATCACTTGTTCGACTAATCCTTGATTGAAGGCAATAATGCTATGTTGTTTTCAACAATAAACATGTCCTCAACATAAACTACTAGGATTACAATCAAATTCCCATAAAAACTTCTTTTAAACACATGGATCACATTCATTTTTATGAAACCAAATTCTATTATGGCTCCATCGAATCAAATTTTCCATGATCTGGATTCTTGGTTTAATTTGTAAATGGATCTCTATAACTTGAATACCATTTTTTCATAACCTAGTATCAAAAACCCTTCTGGTTGTGTAATATAGGAATCAATATGATAGTTCCTATTAAGAAATGCAGTATTGAAATCCATCAACCAAATCTCATAGCCATGTAAATCTTTTAAGGAATGTATTATTCATATGTATTTAAACATGGAAACTAGTGAGAAGCTTTCATTATAGTCAATTCCTTTATGCTGTTTAAAACCCTTATCCAATAGCCATTATTTACAAATTATAACTTGACCTTCCATGTCTAGTTTCTTCTTGAATGCCCATTTACACTGAACATGATTTACATCAACTGGCGTATAGACTAAAACCCAGACATTGTTTTGATGCCTAGAATATATCTTATAATTCATAGCTTATAGGCATTATGCAGATTTTGTTCTTTCTACATCATCCTTATAGGAGAGAGGTTCACCATTTTCCAACAATAATGAGTCACCATCATTGGTGACAAAGAAACCATATCTCTCTTGTTCCCATACCTCTCTTGTACTCTTACGCAGCACTTGTGTTTTAGGAACTACCACTTCTATGGGGACCTATAGAACTTTTTCCTGTAACAACTCCTATGTATCTTGAGCATTAAATTCATCAAATTTAATGTTTCTCCAACTATCCTTTTTTATGATGTTCTCCCTCTCAAGAAAGATAGCATGTTTATAAAACTTCACTTTCTTGTCTGAGGGGTTGTATTATTACTATCCCTTGGTTTCCTTGGGATACACTATAAATATGCACATAGTTCCCAGGGGTGCAAGTTTATTTCATGAGAATTCCTTAAAAAATAGATCGCATCCCCATACATGTTCATGAGACAAAGTGGGTTTCTTTACACTCCATAGCTTGAAGTGAATCCAATTTTCCACCGTAGATGGTACTTGGTTTAATGTGTATGCTGTAGATTGAAATGGATACCCCCCAAAAGATAATAGAATATTTGAATGACTCATCATTGACCTTACCATGTACAACAAGGTACGGTTCCTCCTTTCAGTAATACTATTGCACCATGGAATATAAGGTGGAGTGAGTTGATATAGAATCACATAGACCTATTAAAGGTCCATGAACTCTTGGTTAAGATATATCCACATCGATATGATCAAAGATTTTTTATAGTCTAACTAAGATGGTTCTCTACATCATTCTTGAAATAATTGAATTTATTTAAAGGAATCAATCTTATACTCCATTAAGTAGACATTGACATCTCTACTAACGTCATCAGTAAATGTAATGAAGTAAGAATATCCACCTCAAGCTTCTACTAAAAATGGTCTACACACATTAGTGTGTACCAAACCTATAAGCTCTGTGGCCCTTTCACTCTATCCACGAAATGATGGTTTGGTCAATTTCTCTTATAAGAATGAGTAACACCTATCAAGTGGTTTTAGCTCGAAAGTGTCTAAATAACCATCTTGATAGAGATTTGTTAGGTGATTCTCATTTACAAGACCAAGGAAGTGATGCCACAACTAGGTGTTGTATGAGTTATATGAACGTGGTTCATTATCAATTACCAACACTTGGTTTTCTTGATTTAATACATACAGAACATTAATTAAATGCACCATACCATAACATATGTTGTCCTTATGAAATCAACAACAATTGTTATTGAACATGAAAATAAATCCATCTATATCTAAAATCAAAAATAAAATTATATTCTTAGTAACACTAGGTACATAATAATAGCCATTTAAAACCAAAATCGTTCTCGTATTCAATGTGAGGTGGTTGTCACCAATGTTAATAGCAGCTAGCCTCACAGCATTGGTGCTCAGAAGATTTATGTTGTTTATATATCTTAGGCCCATTTGGATTGTCCTTTTTTCCTATTCACCATAAAGAATACAGTTTTTTCATGACCCATGACCTTATTATCTTGCGTAATTATGGTAAAAATAACTGATATTTTCTTCTAATTATTTCTAATATTAAAATTCACAATAAAATTATAGAAGGTATTGTGAAGTGATGATAGTATGATATCTATACGCAACTCATTTAGGAATTTAATCCCCATGATGTCTATACACTTAATATATCTAATAATATTGACTACATGTGGTCCAACTAGCACAAAATATCCAAGATTATTAGTGAAAAATCATTTGAGATCTCATCCCTCTCATGTCTTTCCTTCTATTGATAGTGATCCCAAAGGTGATGCATCATGCTATAAGTATCCATTTACTCACGTTTCATCAAGAGCTCATTGGTCATGGATGATAGGCTGAGCCACTAAAAATCCATAGAGTCATTTAGTTTTTCCTCATACATAGAGAGTTCCTCATCACTCGCCTCATTTCCAGGAAAAACTGGTAGAGGATCTTCCATCACATAAAGCTTCTTCTCTTGGAGAAGGATAACCCGAAAACACCTTTTTCACTCATAGAAATTAGTGCTGATGATAAAATTTTCCTTCTCGAGTATAGATCACAATTATATATTTGATGTCATTTTTATTTCAATATATAAAAATTAATATAAACAAATTTTAATACTTTACCTTGATAAATATAGGCAAATAAATAAATTAACATATATTAGTCTCCCACTATTTTTTTGAAACCCAATATCCCTCACCATTGGCTTCAGAATATCCTGTTTCTTGTACATTATAGTATAAAAAATCCATAATTACCTTCTCATTACCCCAAACAGGGGTTTTCAAGAAACTTGAAAGGTTTTAGGAAGTCTTTCCAAATGCCAACTGCATTAACTCATAACTCCTTGATCTGTTGAGTGGACTCACCTATCCTGAAATACATAATTTTTTATTTTCTCAACCTTTGCCTCTCAGTTTAATCCAATCCTCCTTGGGATGTCAACCCCTGAATTATAATATTTTATTTCATCCCAAAACTTCAAATTTAATTAATCCCCAACAATTTAAATCACCCCAACAAGGGTTGGTCAAGAAATTTGAACTATCATTCGATTCTAAATTAATTAATGGAAGGCTATACCGAATTAATATTTAATTGTCAGATTTGATCCTTTATTTATAAAATTACACTTATTATCTTTTCACATGATTGTTAATGTTATGTGGGATATACTTAATTTATTAACCATGTATAGATTATATTTAAGCATAATACTTTTATTTTAGTTCTATCTTATATGCTTATTAGTTCATTAATTATGTAATCTCGTCAAAAATCCATAATGAATAACCATAAAAATGATAGAAATAAAATAAAGGGTATGATCATGAACTATACTATTAGTGAGTTTATCTAGTGGTTGATAAACTAACGTTTACCTAGGAGACAAACACCTTGAACTATTCAAGGTTCATTTTTACAACTCTCCACCGATCCATCTTTTTATCTCCTTGGATTGGTTTCTCCTTGTCTCCTTACTTAAACCACCTCTACTAGCTTTGGAGCTCTATCCATTACATATTCTATTAAATCACATACATGAGAGGTGTAACATTGGGTTTACATGAACAAAACCATGGGCATGTATGCCCTATATATTAATGAGGATAAGGCACACATACCAATTTTTTTTAATAAATAAATTAAAAAAGAACCAATCACATACAATGGTCTCTTCTAGCTCATGATATCCACATAAATGAAACAAATTATGAATTTAATAAAACATGAATTCAATTAATTAATCATTATTATTAAGATAAATTATTCTCAAATTGATTAATCATTACCCTTAATTAATCAATCCTTTTTCTCTTAATCCTTTTCTGAATTTTCTTATGATTCTCATCCAAAAACTTTTATATAACTTGTACCTTGGAAGAAACCTGGTGAATACCTGTCCAAAACTACCTAGCATGAATTTATACTTGTATACACTTTATTATTCCTGAAAAGTAGCATGCAAGTAGAATTATAATTGTAATAACACTCATACATGATGTTTTGATGTTTGAACATTAAAAAAATGTTAATTTAAACATATATATATCAAACACCAATCACATGTTGTGTCCCAAATTTATGCTCACATGAAGTTACAAGGGTTACATAACATAATAACAAATTTTTAAATCTGGGTAATCTGGAAATAGTACATGGTGTGTACATCTGGCTATATGGCATGTACCTTCCTCACCATCCATCCATAGTACATGCTTTGGGAAACAACGTTTGAGGTGTACTTCGGAAATCTTCGAAGTACATGGCATGTCCATTGGGCCCCACACTGTGTAAACAATGCATTACACGATTAACATCTGGGAAAGACATGTATGGGATACATGAATTGAACCTGACCATAAGGGACTACATGACATGACCAATGGTCCACATGATGTGTAGTCTGACTGACTGTGTGCCAGTCTGTCCTGGTCAACACACGATGTAAGAATGAACTACACCGTGTGTCATTAATGCACATGGTTTGACTAATTTCAGAATTACTCGTGATGAATTGAACACAAATACACGACATATAGACTTGAATACACAACACTTATTCTTCTATTATCTGGATAGAACCATCAATTCCTCCTGATGAAATAATGAAATTAATTTTAATTATAAAATTGTTCATTTCTCTTATTTCTGTGAGAAATAATAAGGGAGGAAAAAATATCATAATTTATAATAAAAAATGATTAAACATGAATTGAAATACTAAATTATTAAATCATAAATCATCAAATAATTATTTAAATAATTATAAATGAAAATATGAACACTCTAATACCACTCGTAGTTTCTGAGTGCAGTGAAATCACAAGATGGGAATTTATCCAACATTTTAAATTTCCATAATTAGTGATTAATGTGGGATCAATAAGATGATGAATTCCAGTATCTGTAGAAATGAATAAAATATAAAATACAAAGAGAGAACCTAGAACCAAGAAGAGTGGATCAATATATTTTTTTTATAATTAATATAATTAAATTATAGAATTACCTATAAGGTGATTATTTCTTCATTGTTTCATCAGACCACAGGTCTGAATTACATCTTCATTACGGTGTAGAATCCAAAGGTATGGATCCTCTAGGGTGATCCACACGTGATCCAAATATAACTAGACATCACTGAAGGAGTCTTTGTGTGCTTGCACCGAAGATCCTCCTACATGCGATGTCCGCCTTCGATGGCCTTCAGGATCACTTCTAAAGAGTTTTCCTTAATCCGATAGAGGAGGATCAACCTCATTCATGAGAGTGTTCATGGAGAAGGAAGAGTTTTCTAGGCTTGATATATTTTCTCCAAGGATGTTGTACACACAACTATTCATTATTTGGTGGAATTAACCCTTGGATTATAAAGAGAATAAGAACAAAATAAAGAATTTAATTCACTAGGTAATAATAAATAATTATCATTGGTGCCATTACTTAATATATTATTCCATGTGAAAACCCCATTTAAAATAATAAAAGAAATTCATTTATGTCCATGAAATGTGCTTAACGAATTTAATTCATGAGGTAATAATTAATAATTAGCATAGGTGTCTTAACATAATTTATTATTCCATGTGAAAACCCATGGTTAAATAATAATAGCAATGGCATTATTTCCCTGACATGTGCTTATCTTGAAAATTATATTTAAATATTATTTTGCACTAAACCTATAACTTGGTCCTCTGATCCTCCTTAAAATTTACTAGTCCTTGAATAATGACTATTTATTTAGTAAATAAATATAATTTCACTAATCACAGATAAATAAATATTTTGTCCACAATATATTCTATCGAATAACTTTTGATGAAATAAACGTGATTAGGCATACTTGAATAATGATTAAACTACAACCTATAATAATATTTATTCAACTTGTTAAATAAATAAATTATTTAACTAAGATACAGGATACACTTAGCGTGTGACCCTCTAGGTCTATTTCTCATTGGCATTAGGCGAGATGGCCTAAAGTCCAAGATTATTTCTTAGCAGTGGGTCAAGGAAACAAAGAGAAAGAAGATGATGTATCAACAAAATTTCACCTCATACGAATGAATAACATGTAAAATAATCCCTTTGTCCCAAAATCGTCAATCAAACGGGTTGCATGCAAGTTATATCGACCCATGTGTTTTATTTCTCATTCCCTGACTTCGAAGAATTGAACGTTCCTAGAGAACACCATGGACATGGAATTAGTTAGTCTATATAATTTCCATAAAAGGTCCTGATATATCTAATTCTGTAGAAGTGAGAAATCCTTTCTTTCATTATTCATTATGCAATACTACTCATGACACACCCAACATATCATACCTCATCACAAACATATGTTGTCACAGTTTTCATCAATACATCTAAGTGTATGAGTCATAATAAACATTAATAATAATCTATAAGTATAAATACCAATACACACATCCATAGATAATAACATCCAATGAAACTTATGAATGTGGATTTCTGACTAGTGAGTATTGTTCTCATAATATCATCATAGATATTGCCAAGGGTGAACACCATATGAAGGTGCCTCGAAGTTTCATGATTCCTCACCCCTGATAAAATGTATCATTTGTGTCCCCTAAAATAATATCATCCAGCCATAGAATATATATTCAATAATAGTTTCATGGAACTTCCATGTTCTCATCATAGTAGGGATCTGCGATGACCTTTTAGTGTGACATATATTCTTAGGACATTATCACATAATATGTCACACAAAAGAACAATCATGATGTGATAAGGAATTTATTAATATTTATCCAATGAATATTGGTTTATCATAATGAACAAATAAGTTGGTCTCTAGGGCACCAAATAAAAAATTTAATATATCATATAATTTCATACCTTACCATCCATGAAGAAATGATAACGTTGTTAATGTCTGTGATAGACAACTACCTCACGATGCGATGGGATTATTTTTTTAATACCACATCACATAGATGATATATTATAGTATATTTAAATAAATAATAGTATATTTATGATATTATGATCATTATGTATTTATAAAATAACACATACCTTTTTTCTATTATTATATTTTAAAAATTGGAATGTTACACTTTCATACATATGACCTACCATCTCCATGATTGTAATGTAACTCATTTTTTAAACATAACTCATGGTTATTTTTTAAATTATAATTGATGTATAAAAAATATAATTATTTCATGATTATTATTATGTATATGATATAATAACGACCCCTTTGTCTATAGCCAACACACTAATGCCATTTTGAAATTGTGAACTGAGTGTCCTAAAAAACCCAATGTGAAAAATGATGATTAAGTAAGACATTAAATTATTTTAATTAAATGGTTTAAGTATAAGGTATTAAAAAATTAAAAGTTTATAAATAAAAAATAATTTATGTAAGTTTATTATATAATAGATAATGCACACACATGACAATGTCTGCACTCGAGGTAAGGGTTTTGTCTATAAATTCCTTCTTTGAGAGACATGTTCATTTATGAATGTATTTTTTTAAATGGAGTATATATTTTACTTTACATATTATATCATGTATAATTAATACCTCAAGGTATTTTTTGTTAAAATTAATTTACATCATTAAAGAGAGTTAGGATTTAAAATTTATCATGCAGTAAGGGTTTATGTTTTAATCTCATTTTAATCAGGTTTGTTTAAGCGTGATTTTCTATTATAGGAAATTATTTAATAATTTTTAATAAAACCATTTAATTTTATTATCCCATGGATATTCATGATATTTTTATGTAATATTACCTTATTTTTCTCATTGTCACTTAAAAAATTGATAAACTAATTTTAATAAATGTTGAGTTCATTTCTCTATTCTGTCAAAAATACAATTTCTTCCATATCAATGTTTTGTAATAATTATTTTCAAGAATAATTTCACCCTTATAATTTTTTTTATTAAATACATTTTTATACATTCTTAAATTTGTATAATTTTTTTTGAAGTGAAACATTTTTTTTCATTTTCCGAATGAGGTATAATTTAAATTTTTTAAAATAGCGTGAAATGAATGTTTTTTAACTTATACACCATGTATGGAATTACCATACACCATGGAAAATAAATTATTTGAAGATTAATTTAAAATTTAAAATGATTATTTTTTAAAAGAATTTTTTTTCTATAATATATTATAAATTAGTTGACTTCAATGAAGTGATTTCATAGTAATAATGGGTATTTTCCTCAAGAAATATTCCATGTAATATTTTAAAGAAAGTTTAATCAATGATGACAACCTTTTATGTTATATATTTATCATAAATTATAAATATATTTTTCTCACATACATAACTAGATTATTATCCTATACTATTATTTGTTAATACATGTCTTATTTTCATTTCTCGAATGCCTCGATTAATAAATATAATTTTTTATGACATGAGGAAAGATTATACAACCTATTTTATTTATATGGGTAATTATTATGTTATTACTTCTGATTAATTTACTTCATGTAGAGTACATAAATCATGAAAATGTTATTATGAGTTTTCCAGATAGCATTCCAATGCATTGGGTGATGATTTAGTCACCTGAGGCATCATGTGTCAGATTAGGGAGTAAACCTAATTCATTATGGGACTTTGTCCACCATGTGATATTATCTTAGAAGTTAACCTTGACTCATGTTTATGTTATGTTATATGTAACTAACACATTTATAATGATTTTGTGATCATATGATACCTTGAAATGTATGTTATAATCCCTTATGATTACCCTTAATCCTTATATTTTATGATATCTTGTTATACCTTTAACTCCCATGTTATGTTTCCTTGTCATGTTTATTCCATTACATGTATTTTTAGCTAACCCCCTTTGTCAATTAAATCCCCATGTAATCTCATGAAATTTTAGGAGATTAAAAGTATTTAGTATATCATTATAGATAATAAAATATGTTCATTTTATTTTAGTCTCGATTTGATATATTATGAAATTAGTATTCCATATACACTAGGCCTTTAGATCTATGGGTTGTAATTAATATATTTTTATTCTAAAAAGAATGAAATAATATGTATAAAAGGATTGGGTAATTATAGTTGGTATTAGAGAATGGTCTTGTTATTTTTTGGGATTAGGAATAGAACAATTTAGTAGGAACCCTAGGGATAATTACAAGGACAAGATTAAGTATAGAAAAATAACCTTGAATTTTGGTGAAGTATAGAGAGAATGGGTTTCATGAAATTACATCCATGTGTGGATAACACAAACATATTTACCTCTAAAAAAGTTGTACCTATGGGTAATAACTGTAAAAAGGGGTCATTGGTCTTGGCATGATTGTCACATGATGCATTAAAATGGGATTTTATACACACCTAGGTTGACACTCTCGGGGGATATATTTTAGATATCCACAACTCTTTTTGAAAAATTATGAAGGGATTGAGGATCTTTTGTAAGAAAATATAATAAATCATGTCACTATGGATAACCTAGATTATAACCAAGAGACTCATAAGTCAAGATATACTTATCATTTATAACCGATTCCTTATAGTTTTATAGGTTCCCCCTTTTATATATTAATAAATTCTTATATTTATCCATTAATCATTTTTAGTTAATCATGTGGAATAGAATAAATGAAGCTAAAAACAAATGTCATGGGAAATATAATGATTTATCTAATGAGATTCCTAATTTTATTAGAATGTAATTTATATATATGGTGATAATGATAAATGAGATATGTCAAATTACGATTACAAACTTGACTATAGTTGAATTTCTAAACACATCAGATAATATAAGTATGAAATTTCATGTAAGTTCAAGTGTAAAAGGTGATAAAGAAAATAAGATTCAATTTACTATGCGTAAAAAATATGGGAAGATACATCATGAAAAATGTCATAAAGGAATTTAATTATTCTTTATGTTTGTAAAAGGAGGGAATAAAGTGGCTAATTTTTAAATAAAATTGAAGAGTTTGGTTAATAAGCTGTAGGGAAACAATGTTCAACATAAGGTGCTACAAATAGTTAAATACCATAAATGTGGTGAACATGGACATTATTGCTATTATTTCGGGGGGTGTTGGACCTTCCTATGTTAATTTTGTGCATGGTGTGGCGGCTAAACCTACCATCAAAGAGAACATTGCTGCTGTTTCCAGTTCGACTGTGGACTACACTTCGACTGGTGGCATGGGTGCTCATACAGAATTGGATGCACCTATGGTAGATCATAATCAGGTTGACACCCTTGGGGACAAAACTCAGCCGATTTGAAAGCCAAAAATGCGAGGACATGCAAGAGAGTTGTCCATCCTTGGTGTTTCCTCAAAGGTCTTCGGTAAGCAAGAGGTGGAAGGCAGGATGCACACTCACTTCTTTTCCTGCCAATATAGTCTCATGCATGAGGATTTAGATATCGACTCTTAGAGGGATCAGGATGTTTATGAAGGTATGTATGAGGATGATTTTTGGGTGTACCTTTCATTGGTTTCTCAATTTTTATGTAAAAGTGTTTCTTAATAAAAAAAGTTAATTTTCAGTCAGTGGTGAACTTGGTCATTACCTGAGTCAATTATTTATCCCAAGGAGTAATTACCAAGGTATTATGTTATGAAAATCATTAAAGTGAAATTATTAAATTGTTTATGTGTTAGAACTCTAAAATCACATCGTTGAAGTATTTTTATCAACGATATTCTTATTATAAGAATCACGAAACTTTTGAGGATTATTATCCAATAGTTTAATTTAACAATTTTAAATAATATATTGATTTATTGAAATTAAATATAAAGGAAATTTAATAGTAATGTGATATTTTATGTAAAAAACATGATTGAATAAAATATAATACTTATAATGTTCTTGATGTTGGGGTAATTATATTAAATTAAAATTATTTTATGTTATAGAAATAGATGAGTTTGATATAAAAAATGAGAGGCTAAAAACGTGATCTGATAACTAATGTTATTTTTAGTATGATCATCATATTCTTATTAATGTAAGAGGATCAAGGTGAATTTACAATATTATTATCCAATTTTTTTTCTATAGTTGTATTAAAATGATAACTGTAAGATGAGTTACAACCCACCGCATCCAGAAAGGCCATGGGGGATTGAATCCACAACTAAAGGGTAAAATGGGTGCCTTTATTACCACTTTACTACATTATTTAATTATTAGTATTACATTATTTTTACTGAAATTATTTTTAGGATAAATAATATGTTTATTTTGGGAAAAAATTTAGGTTCAAATGATTTATAATTTTTTAGGATTTTGCGGTGATTAATGAAATATTGGGAAATGATTTATTTATTTGAGTTATATCTAATGTTTAGGTATAAAATGTGATTTCAAATTATTTATTATTTAGGAATAACACAATTAAATAATTAAATTTTTATGTTATGTAGGATGTAGGGTAATTTATTTATGGAATGATCTAAGTTGAACTGTTGATTTAGAGATTAATATAAAGGTGTCTTTATTTTGAGAATTATATTTCATTATGTTAAATATTTTTGGTTTTTGTTAATGTATAAATAAAATATAAATATTTTGATATAATTTTTCGGAATCATGTGAACTATTAGAATTTAATTCTAGGGATTTAGGTATGAAAAATAAATCTCGATTGCTAATTATTTGGAGTAAAAATGAGGTTGTGGTGAAAAATAAAAAAGTTTTACATTATAATTTTCAAGTAAGTAAATTTCCTTATGTTTTTAGTCTATATGGAAAAATTAACCTTCAAATTTAGTAAAATTATCTTGAAATAAATATGTTATTCATTTTTAATAAATTGATGGTCTCTTATATCATAAAAAATATAATGTTAGCTACCAAATGAATCTTGTTTCTTAATAAATGTTTTCACTTCCAACCAATGTTATACTATTTTAAATGTAGTTATGTGATGAAGTTTATATTTAATTTTCCACATTTTAAGAGGATGTTCTATTAACCCATTTTATGATTTGGTTTCTCCATAATGGAATTTTTGAATATTAAACCCTTGATTAGTGATCATAAGTTCAAATTGAGAGGATGAAATTTATTTAAGGTGTAAAATGTAACACCCTAATATTTCAAATGAGAACTATATTCAGTAGTGTATTAAATAAAAAACACTAAGTTTAAACAAAACACAATATACTTTTAAAATATTATTATTTAAATGTGACTATTATAACATTGTAGCAACCCTAACCCCAGTATCCTGGAGAAGGTCTCTACATTATTACACTCACATAAGATATAAATAATAACATCCTGAAGGATTTATTAGTTTATTTATGTAGGAAAATAATATATAAAAATGATTCCATATTACATTTAAAAAAAATTAAAACACATTTGTTTGTTAAGAATCTCATTATTCCCACTAGCATATCCTCTCATATCAGTTATAATATACATCATCGATTCCTGGGAATGGAAGAAATTAAGGGTTAACTCAAATTATTGTTAAGGGATACATATAGTGGAAGATATAATAAATCAATAAATAATAATCAAAATGTAATGGTAAATCAACAAACCCACATCCTGTTTAACCAATAACATGGCCATCACAATAATACATGACATAATAAATATGGAATTGTAAACAACTGAGAAATCCTAGAATTTAATTAATAACTTGATAATTAAATACATCCATATATAATATCATTTTTAAAATATCATGGATAATAAAATATGACATAATAAACATAGAAATGTAAATAAATGAAAACACATTCCATTTAATCATTAAAATTAGAATGAAATGAATCAGGAGATAATATCATTTAGAAAATATCATGGATAAAAATAAATAGATTCTTAATTAAGTAAATGATTAATTATTGTATTTCATTATCTCATGGATCATGATACCTATACTAGAAAGAACATTCACAAGATGGTTTAAAACTAATGGTGGAAACCCATTTAATGATAGCTTACTGATTCACTTAATGATACTACTGATGCATTGATGAGATATATAATTCTGGCCCCACAAATCACTACATCTCCAAATAATTCACCATATATAAAAATTATTTATTTAGTTCATGAATCAATATTACTTATCAATATATATCTATATTGATTAAATAATATGGATTTATCAATATTTCCCTGTTAGTAAAATAGCTTCCTAATGAATCCTGATATATAACTGGTATAAAGTTTAGGAAGTAAACATACCGATCATATATAGAATATGGATATTGAAGAGAAAAAATATATTTAAAAATTATATATGGTTTAAGAAATAGTCATATAAGTGATATAAATAATATTTATATTAAATAGAAGTTAATTACATAATGACCATTATAGAGTGAATGTTTCTAATAACAGTTAATGACTACACAAAAATGAATCAATAAAGGTAATATCTATAATTTATTCGGTAAAATTGATCATAAACAATACATATAAATAATAGTTATAGTATAAATACAATTTATACCCATTCGAGTAATAATAATTTGTTTTTTAGTTGATAAAGAGAAATACCATAAATAGATCATTAAAAACCATTCTTGAAGAATATATCCTTTTCATTTTGAAAACAACCCTTTAAAACTAAAAGAAAAAAAATTAAAAGTTAATTTTTTGGAAGTAGCCTTTTAAAATTAAATATCAATAGTTAAAACCTTGAGTGGCTATGATGGTGTAAAATTCTACATGTGTTGAGTACATTAAAATAAATATTCCTTTCCCATTTTCAATAAAAGCCAAATTGGCATTATTTTGAAACTTAATTAATGATTCATTTAATTTTTTTTATGTAAAGTAAAAATGGACAAATATTTCATTAATAAATCATTTTGTAAAGGTTAAATGTTTTTTAAAACATTTATAGAAAACATAGTTTTGGAAGAATGTAGATTTCTGATAGAAGAGAGAAATTAATTCAGAATTTCATAAAAACATTTTCTCAATTATTTTTAGTACCAAAGAGTAATAAAATGTTAGTTATAAATTAAAAATTCATGAATAATCATATTATAAGGAAATTAAATGGTTTCATTATAAATTTATCAAATAAATTTCTTTAATTGAAATTCAATCATAAACAATCCTGATTAAAATGAGATTATTAAATAAACCCTTATAAGGATCATAACATTGATGTGAGAATTAACCAATGAGTTGATTAGGTGTGTCAAATGTAAATCCACATAAAATTTATTGATATAAAACATAATATATTAAAATTTAAATACACAAAAAATAATATAATATTAAATACAATGAATAAGTAATATAACCCAATGAAGAGAAATTGAGTTATAAAGTTCTTTACCACCTTTTAATTTTCAAGGCAAATACCATTAGATGAAATAACTAAAATTGAAAATTAAAATACCATAAATTATTAATTAATTATGTTATTAAATGTAAAATTGGTAGTATATATACCATATAAAATAAATTAGGTGTATAATATTATAATATTCCTTAATGAAGAAAAAGTGAGACGAAATCCCTTACAAAGATCATAAATATTTTGTGGGGATTGATAAATGAATTATTATGTATATAAAATCTATATAAACACAAAAAATTGGAAATAAAGAATAAAAAAAATAAAATTTCACAACACCCATAATCTTATCATGACATAATCAATGAAGTTTACATTTGACCTGATAACTGGAAATTGAGATATGAAATCCCTTACCTCACACTTACTTTTGGTTGAACATTCATTAAAATAAAGTATATTGGTTTTAAAGACGTTATTAAATTATATAAGAACCATGTTAATATTTATGATATCATATATTAGAATTTATAACATATTATTACTTGTTCGTCAATAATCTTTCATTATTTTCATTGTTTTGGTTGTTAATTGCCTTGTTTTATCATTTGTATTTTTAATTAATATAATGATTATTATGAAAATTTAATAGTTTAATAATATATAAAATAATAATTCAGAAATATTTTTTATATTTATACATAAATTAAAATTTTATGACCAATCATAAAATATGGTTTTGAAAAATGAAGAACGTTACGATCATGGAGACGGTATGTCGTTCATACACATGAGTAACATTTCCATTTTTCAATGGTCATCATGGAAATATGGTAGGTAATATTTTATCACTTTATAATGATCATAATATCGTAAATAACATATTATTCTTTAAATATAACTATATATATCTCCCATGTTGTGTGGTTATGAAAAGAGAGTCACGTCACTTTGTGAAGGTGGAAATCGACACACACATTAATAATGTTATCATCTTTTAGTGAGTGAGATGAAATATTTTATTTTAATAATGATAAATATTTCATTAATATTACATTTTTAATTTATATCACATATATTCATTAATTTTATCTTTATTATCGTCTATGTAACGTGTTATTGAAAAATAAATCACATCGCTTCACGAGGCGGTAGTCCGCTGTACACATGAGCGACATTATCATATCCCTTATAGAATGGAAAGTAAAAAATGGTATATATAATATAATTACTACCTATGTAAATATATTTTATAAATATAATATATATACTTTATATACATCATCATACCCAACTTTGAAAGGTGGTAATGGAAAAAAGAATAACATCGGTTCATTAGGTAGTAGTTTGCTGTATACACAAATGATAAATTTATAACCAATTTAATGGAAGTCGGGATGGTTTTAGGTCATTAAATTAACTTAAAAAATTTAGTTATATTATATATACTGAGGTTATTATATCAACAATGATTAAAAATAATTTAATTTGGTGTATAATGAAGTAAAATAAAAATGATCGATTAAGAAAGTTATGTCCTCTTCAGGAAATCTCATTATGTTTGCACCAAAATTCTTAAAAGGTAGTATTTATAATAGAAATAAGGCTTCTAGGATGAGATTCAGAAATTAGGGAAGTAATTCTGGAGGGTAATGGCCAAACAAAATGTTTTGAAGGCGTGATGAGGAGAGGGGATTGAGTGATCTTTTTTAAGTGTGGTGAGTAACACACTTGTAATTTTTGAATGGAAAAATGTGTACCCACATTTTTCATATGAAAAAATAATACAAAATGTAATATTAAATATAATTAAGAATTATAGGTCTGATATATGGATCAAAAATATATTTTAGACAATATTTAGGTCATTTTAGCCCTTATCTCTTTAGTTTAACCACTAATAAACCCATTTTACCTTAACTATTGTTAATATCTTTTTACACATTTCACAATTAATTTTGGAAAAAAATCAAGTTTAACTTATAATATTATATGAATTATCATATTAAATACTTCTAATCCATTTTTAAAAATTCTATTCATAGAATTTTAAAATTTAAATATAAAATTAATCCTATAGACACAATGAGAAAGCACGTTTTGAAAAAGAAAATGTTCAAAATTTTACAACATTTTTATATCAAAAATAAATTTAAAAATTATTAAAATGTAATAAATCTTACTAATAGATATATAATTTATATAATTTAACCTTCAAGCCAAGTAAAATTATAAGTTAACATTATAAATAATTTAAACTGAATGGAAGTTTTTAAATTAAAATTTAGTACTTTGTACTGTTCATCGAAACATGAAATATTTTAGAAAAATACCAATATTTCACCATAAGATAATTTTTATATGATTATTTAAAAAATTAAATTTAATTTGTCAAATTAATTTTTCTAAAATTGTAAAAATATAATTTCAAATTGTCCCCACAAATCGTGACTAAACCGTCTTTTAGAAAAAAGACAATTTTTCCAAAACATTATTATTTTTAAATTAAATGGTTATTATTTTAGTTATAATCATTATATAACTATAATTTTCATAATTTAGTTATTAAAATTAATAACCCAAAATTTAATGGCTATGTTATAATGGTATACTATATTATAGTTAATTTGGACTTAGGGTTGGGTGTTTCATAAGGTATCAAAGTGATTAACTTTAATGAAACATATTTCATTGGTTGCTTAAGCTCGATGATGCATATCACATAATCTATTGAATACAATTTCAATATTTTATAATTCTGATCCATTTCATTTTCCCTACCCTATATTAATTTTATTGTCACAATTTAAACATGATATCAGTAATCAATTATTTGAATTTTTATTTTTTTGTTGAAAGACCATATCACAAAAAGAGTTTATAAAAAATACACTTAATCCATTTATGATACAATTGGTGGAATGCGAAGAAATATACATAGAAGAAAATCATAAATAATTAAAGAGAATGATTGAGTACATTGATCACAAGAAAATAAATTATCAATAGAATATTAAGGACCTCAAAAAACATAAATCTATAATGATTTAAAAGTATATATTATTAATCATCTATGAAAATAATATGATCAATTTTTTTTCAATACATTTCCTTAATTTTTAGTAATTATTTTACTATCTAAGAATATAAATAAGTTTACTCATCAAAAACATATCTTTTTCATAAGTAAAATATATACTTCAGTTGTACTTTGATAAATTTCCAATTCATCTCATAATATAAGAAAAAAATGATTTTTAATCATAAATCACTAAAATTTAATATTAATGGATTATAAGATCTATGAAAGAGTGAAAATTATTTTCTGGTATCTCTAACTATTTTACAAAACCAATATTTGTTTTATAAGTTATCCCATACAATAATATCTAAACCTCAATAGTAACACCATTGGTTTATCCTTAATACTTATTTGTACAATAGTTTAAATAATGACATTTAAACTATGATATCACATATTCCATTGATAGTCATTAAACCCTTTTCATCCTTTGGTTTTGGGTTCAATCCGGATTACCTTGTCGGATGCAACATGTTATCCTTTTACTAAAACTATATTAACATAATTTCTATAATGTTATGAAATTGTAATGAACCGTAATTAATTAATCATAATGATAAGATAAACCCTAAATGCTACCAATACATTTAAACCTATTCTAATAAATATAATGAAATTATTCCTTAAATAAATGTTTCACTAAAACATATATTAAACCAATGGGTTATATTGTGATAAATTATTTCCAAAAAAATACTTAATCATGTGACATTCCTACCTTTTTTTAAAAGGGGTGTTCATGAATTTGAACTTATGATCAAACCTAAAATAATAAAACCATTATGGTATCCATAAATCTTAAGTTAATTATGTCATATATTCTTCTAAAAATTTATACAATCCATATATATTTCATGATTATTATAAAATACAATTCCCTTAGTAAAAATACTTCTACAATTTAATTCTTGAACCCTAATACATAAATACTTCATCCATTTTATTTACACACAGATGCTTCTATATTCTATGGTCTATACTTTAAAAGGGGTCATTGAGTTAGCCAATTAATAGGTTCCCCAAATTTAAGACAACAAACAGTAAATGGATCATTCGGATAAAATTTATTTACTTTCATCATACTATTCATTTTCTATAAGATTTTTTCGATATTTTCCCTTATTTTTAACTCATTAAAAATTTTACCATTCCATTTATACACCTTATTTTCAATCTAATACACCTTTGGTTTAACCTAGGTAATTTATTTTCATGATCTATTTAAATAATTTATAATGGTTTGTAAGAAAAATGTTAATTATCCTAAGAATATCCCCTAGGATTTTCAAATTTGGTGTGCTATAAGGCCCAATTTTGTGCACTAAGAGATAATTAGGTATGTCCCAATGCATCATTTTCAAAGTTATTACCACAAGGAACTTGTGTTTTAGAACCACCCCCACTTATTTTATCCATATAAATATTTATTGTAAGAAAAAAGCACATAATTTGTACCTTACCAAAATTTTAGGTTGTTATTCTATACTTATTATCAATTTTTATGATCGTTTTATGTTCCCTATTGTTTTTTATTTATAAATCTTGTTCCCAAGGTTTCTACTAAAATTTTTCTAATGCAAACTATAGCGACCCTGACCCTAGTAACTCAGAGCCAATTTTTAATTTATTACATTGGCATAAGATATAAGTAATCACATCCTAAAGAACCATATGGTTTAGTAGTCATGGTAATATAGATTCATATGTTATTCCTTATTATATTTGAAAATAAAAATTAAAAAATAATTTTTTTCGAATATCCTTATTCCCTCTATTATATCCTTTTATATAAATCATAATACACTTCATGGATTCCAATGAAAGGAAGCGAAAATGGCTGGGATTAAATTATGAGTAAGAGTTAGGTATAATAGAATTTATCATTATTCAATAAAGAATAATCAATATGGAATAGTAAATAACTAAACACACATAAAATTTAATAAATAACTTGTATATTATAATAAGATAATGGATAATTAATATAGAAAGGTAAATAAATTAAAACGCATTTCATTTATTCAATAAATTAAGAATTAAATGCTTCTAAAGAGAATATCATTCTGAAAATATCATAGATAATATGATAAGGTATAAGTAATACAAAATGATAAATAAATGAAAACACATGTTGTTTAATCATTAAATTTAGAATTATATGAATTCAAGTATAATATCATTATGAAAATATCATGGATAATAATAACTGAATACTTAGTGAAGTAAATGATTAATAATTAGACTTCATGACCTCAAGCATCATGAATCCTCAAATATCAATACCATTAACAAGATATTTAAAACTACATATAGATACATTTTTAATTAGTTTTTACCGATTATCCTCATGATACTACTGATGCATCAAGGGGATATATAATTTTGGGTCCCACCCATCACGGAAGGCCCAAAAAAAATATCATATATTTAATGATCAATTTAATTCATGAATAAATATTCCTTATTTAAAAATATCCATATTGAGTAACTAATATATATTTATCTATATTTCCGAGTTAATCAAATAACATTCAAAGTAAGTACTATATAAAAAAATGTTATAAAGTTTAGGAAAAAATATTATCCATGAGACAAAGAATATAAATATTTAATAGAAACAATGTATGAAAAAAATAATATATGGTTTAAGAAATAATCATATCCATGAGAAAAATAATATGGATATTTAAGATAAATAAATTGTACAATGATAATAAGAGAAAAAATGTTTAAAAGAATAGTTAATGAGTAAAAAAAAATTAATAAAGTGAATTTTGATAATTTATTTGGTCGAAATGATTATAAACCATCCATATAAATAATTGGTATAGAATAAATACAACATAAACCCATTGGTTTAAGAATAAATGGTTGTTTTTGTTGATGAATAAAAATAACATAATATGATCCTTAAAAAATTCTTGAAGAAAATATATCCTCTTTATTTTGAAAATAACATTTTATAACTAAAAGTTCACAAAATATTTGGAAAATATATTTCTTTGAAAATAATCTTTAAAACATATAAATGAATATTTAACACATTTAGTTTCTAGGATGGCTAGAAATTATATACATGGTGAGTATATTAAAACAAATATTCCTTTCACATTTTTAGTAAATGATGAATGATAATTGTGTTAAAAAACATGAATATTCCATTTAAAACAATTTTTAAATGGTAAAAAATGTAAAAATGTATGTATTAAATCATTTTTAAAACGGTAAAAACATTTTTGCATTTGTTTTAAAAAATATGATTTTGAATGAAAATGGATTTCCATCTTAAGAGGAAATTTAAGTCTTGAATTTTATTAAATATATTTTCTCAAATATTTTAAGTACAAATGTCTAAAAAATAGTAATAACACTCAAACAATTCATGAATAATAAGATGAGAATAAAATGAAAAGTTATTTTTGTTAAATGATCCAATAATTTATTTTTTAGGGAAATTCATGATTAAATAATCCTGATGAAAATAAAATTGGTAAATAAACCCTTATAATGATCACAACGTTGAAGTGAGAATTAACCAATGAATTGATTATGTGTGTCAAATTGAAATTCATATAAAATAATTCTATCTAAAAACATAATATTTTTAAATTTTAATACACATTTAATCATAGAATATCAAATATAATTAATAAGTAATATAACTTGCTGAAAAGAAATTGAGTTATAAAATTTTATACCACTTGGTAATTTCTAAGTAAAATACCCTTAGATGAAATAATTAAAATTGAAAATTAAAATAAAATTAATTATTAATTAATCATTATATTACATCTCAAAGGGGAAGTATACACCATATAAAATAAATTAGGTGCATAACATTACAATATGACTCAATGAAAAGAAATTGGGACAAAGTCCCTTAGAATATCATATCATTGAAGTGGGGATTAATAAATGAATTGATTATGTTTATCAAATTTGAATCCACATAAAACAAGTATAAATTAAACATACATTACACAAATAATCATAGCATGAAATAACCCACAAAGTATAAGTTTAGCCCAAGGAATGGAAATTGAGTTAAGAGATCCCTTACCACACACTTCATTTTGGTTGAACAAGATTTAACCTCATGTATAGTGGTTTTAAAAATGTTATTCACTTATAGAAAACCATATTAATATTTATAATATCATATATTTTCCTTTATAATATCTTATCATAACTTTGTTAATAATATTTCATTATATTCATTATTTTGGATGGAAATTACCTGGTTTTCTCATTTGTATTTTGTCATGACTGTTCCATTTACTATGACAATTATATATTTTCATAATATCTAGAATAATAATCATTAAATAATTATCATAATTATACAAAAATTATAATTTAAATACCAGTCATGAAATATGGTTTTCATAAATGATGTACGTTACTATCATAGACATTGTTGGTCGTATATATGCATGAGTAACATTTCCATTTTTCAACGATCATTATAGAAACGAGGTATATATTATATTAAATATTTAGAATTGTTATAATATTATAAATACCATATTATTTCTGTAAATATACTTATATATATCATATATGTGTTTAGGTAATGAAAAAAGAGTTACATCATTTCATGAAGGTGGTAGTCCACACATACAAGAATGATGTTATCATCTCTCAGTTAGTGAAATGATATAATATATTTTTCAGAATGATAAATATTTCATTAATATAATAATTATTTCATGTACATAACATATATTAATTAAATTTATAAAAATTAAATTCTATGTAAAGTGTTAGTGATAAATGGATCACATCCCTTCGTGAGGTGATAGTCTTTCGTACACATGAGTGACGTTATCATATCCCCTATAGAATGGAAAGTGAAAAATTAATATATGATAAAATTAATAAATAGGTCTAATTATATTATAAAAATAATATATATAATTTATATCCATAATAATACCAACCCATGAGGGAAGGTAGTGGAAAAATGAATGACATCGATTCGTGAGGTGGCAGTCCTCCATACACATGAATAGTGATTTTGTAACACTCATGATAGATGTGGGGAAGGTTAAAGGTCATGAAATTAACATAAAAAATCTAATTATATTTAATATAATTAATTTATTATATCATAATGGTTTAATAATAATTTATCTAGGTGTGGGAGGAAATAAAATATAAACCCTCGATATAGAACGTTACCTCTTCCTCCAGTTACCTCCTTATGTTTGCATCGAAAGCCTTCCAAGGTTATATTTATAACCAAAATAAAGATTATAGGATGAGATTAGGTTAGTTTTTAAGTGTTTTTATTGTGTAGTTTCTGACCCAAATGTTATATAATGAAATAATAAGAGATAAGAGTTAGTGGATTTCTAAAAGTGTGGTGAGTGGTACACTTGTAACTTTTGAAAGGAAAAAGGTGTACATAATTTTTTCACATCAAAAAAGAGTCCAAAATGAATTATTATCAATAATTATAAATATTAGGTTTGTAATAAACCCATAAAATATATTTTAGATTAATGTTTATAACATTTTAACTCTTATCTTATAAGATTAACCTCTAGTAAAACAATTTTGTCCTTTACCACGGTAAATAAGTTTTACTATTTTCACTATTAATTTTGTTAAAAAATTAAGCAAAACTTATAAGATAAAATAAATTAGGGTTATTAAAAATATTTAATCTATTTTGAAAAATTCCATTCACATAATTTGAAATATTTAATTAAAAATTGATCCCACAGATGCGATGAGAAAGTGGGTTTTCAATGAGAAATTGTTCAAAAGTTTACAAGTTTTTTATATCCAAATTCATTATTAAAATGATTCCAATGAAATTAATTGGATAAATAGATATATAATTTAACTAATTTAACATAAAATAAAATTCAAGATAAAAGTTTACTTTATAAATAATTTAAATGAAAAGGAAATTTTCAATTAAAATTCAGTATTATTCACAATTCATAAAATAATGAAATATTTCATAAAAAACAAAAAAATTACCCATAATATAGTTTTAATATTATGGATTGAAAAAATAATTTTATTTTTCCAAATAAATTTTATGAAATTGTTAAAAAATAATTTTTAATTTTTTGTGAAAATCGTGACTAAACCATCTTTTTAAAAAATATAAATTTTTAGAAAACATTTAATTTACTTTTAATTGATTATTATTTTATTTCTAATTAATTAATAACCATAACTTTTATAATTTGTTTTTTATTATTAATACCAATCAATTTAATGGCAATGTTATAATGTTATACTATATTATGGATCATTTAGAATCTGGATTGTGTGTTTTGAAAGATATCAAGGAGATTAAATTTAAAGAAATGTATTTCATGGTCTGTTTAAGATCGGTGTTGTGTTTCACATATGCTATGGAATAAAATATTCTAATCCTTAAATTTAAGGGTGTTACCAAACTATCCATTAAATTTGTTGTATGAATTAGAATAACCACCTTTTGATAAATATGTATGGTGGATAAAGAAAATATTTTGATAAATAAGTACTTAATTCTTGGTAAAATATTTGTAAACATTAAAAATAATTTTTTCCCAAAATTTAATTTTTATTTATTTTTGTGAAAAATATAAAAATTTATTTTTCTACTTTTGAAAACATTATTTTTTAAATGAAAACCTTTTTTTAATCACTATTTAAAAATTAACTTATGATGATTTTTTGGGATTTTTCAAAAAATTATATATTTTTAATGAAATGTGAAAAATTAAATTTTTTTTGAAAACCTTCTCTTTGTTTAAAACATTTAACTTTTTTTTATAAAATGTGTTAAAATTTAAATTATTTATATTATATTATAATTAATATTATTTTGGTTATTTCAATCAATTTCATGTTAATTTTTTATAAAAAACATTTTATACTTATGATAATGTTTTCTTTGGAAAACAATTTTTTTGGGTTTATAAGTATGACTTTAAATTAAAGTCTTTTAATTTTGTGAATTGAATTTAAAAAAATGGATTAAATAATTTTAATCAACATAATTAACATTATATAATAAGGTTAACTTATTTTTTGGTCAAAATGAACAGTAGTAACATTAAAAATAAATCATCACGATTAATGTTAAAATGAGTTTTCTGTGTATTAAACTAAATCGATAATGGTTAAAATATCCTAAACCATATACAAATACATTTTTTGGCCATATTTATACCATATATAATCTATATTTCAGTAATGATCAATTTTTGTGCCTCGTGGAATGTGTACAACTTTATTTTAATTTTTTTCTTTTCAAAAATTCAAAGTGTTCCCTTTCTCCCACTTATAAAGAGTCACCCAGTATCATCTACTCTTTACTAATATAATGAATTTTGGTTCTTCCAATACCTACCCATTACATTTATTAGAAACATACCCATATCCTATTTTTCTTTTTTATCATAAATCCAATGTTGGGAGTCTTTAGTTATAATAAAAAAGAGGTTGTCTGAAGAAGATATATCATTCTGAACCGATCATCTTTGTTTTATTACTTATTATCCCTCCTTAATGTTTTAATAAGTAATGGTTGTATAATAAAATAAATATATCTCATACAAATATATGTTATTATGTTAATTTAATAACTTAAATCCATCTCCTCTTTTATCAAATGAGAAATGAAACAATTATTTATGGGTATAGTGGACTTCCGCCTTGTGAACCGTTGTAATTCGTTTTCCATCATCACTTATAACATATGATTATGATGATGGGTTTAATATTTATATATGATATTAATTAAATATTAATATTATTTAAAATTAACATATAATATTCATTTTTACCATACCATCTACGGAAGAATGATAACATGGTTTGTGTGTACGGTGAACTACCGCCTCACGAAGTGATGTTATTCATTTTTTTATTACCACATCACAATGATGGTATATGTAAGAGTGTTTAAAAAAAATAATATATTTATGACATTATAATAATTGTGTAAATATAAAATAACACTTATCTTCTTTCCATAATGATAATTAAAAAATGGAAACGTTATACATTGGTACGCACGACCTACCATCTCTATGATTATAACATAATTTATTTTTCATAACCATAATTCTTTGGTATTTATAGATGTATAATTTTTTATAAATATAATTATTATTTCAACATTATTATTTAATATATGATTGAATAATGATACATTTTACCATGATCAACACTGTAATACGATTTTGAAATTATGAACTGAGCTTCCTCAAAACGACTGATGTGGGTTTAACTAATTTAGTAATTAAATAAATAATTAAAATAAATAAATAAAATGGTTTATATAAAATAGATAAAACCAATAAAAGGATTTTGATAAAAAAATAATTTATATAAATTTATCATATAGGATATAAAAGATATTTATGGGCTCGAGGTTAGTGTTTAATCTCAAAACATGTTTCTTTATGAAACATGTTATTTTATAAGACCTAATTCCTTATAAATGGATTATATAATTAACATATAGATATTATATCAAGAATACATAATAAATTATTATATTTTTAAAACACAATTCATTTACTTCATTCATGAGTCTTATGATTCAAAAGGTACCAAGCAATAAGGGTTTATGTTTCAATATCATTTTAATCGATATTTTTTATGTTTGAATTTTAATTATGGGAAATTATTTTATCATTTCCTAATAAAAAAATTAATTTTATTCTCCTATGGATATTAAATAAATTTTCATTTAATAGTACCATTTTCCTCTATTTGTTTCTTAAAATTATTGAGAAAATGTATTTATGAAATGATGACTTCATTTATCCCTTTGGTCAAAAATCATTTTTCTTCTACATATTTTTTTTCAAAAAAATATTTTGAAGAATAAATTTAACATTTTCCAAAAAAATATTAAATACATTTTTACCCATTATCTTTCTTTTTATAAATTTTTTAAGTGAATCATCTCATCACTTTCCAAATGTGGTACCTTTTACACTTTTCACAAAAGTGTGAAAGGAATGTTTTTAAATTATAATAAATTTATATAATTCCATTCTATCTTGAACACTAATTATTTTAAGATTTCTTGATAAGTTACCATGGTTATTTTTTTAATTATAATTATTTCTATAATATTTTTTTAGTTTTTAGACTTGGAAGAAGTGATTTTAAAGGGAAATGATTTTTTACCTTATGAATTATTCGATGTAATATTTTAAAGATACTCTCAGAAATGAATAAAAAATTTAATGTAATAGAATTCCTCTAAATTATGAATTTATTTCTCTCACGTATATACCTAGATTATCCCCTCTTAACATTATGGGGAAATACATTACTTATGTTCATTTATTAAATTTCATCATTATAAAATTTCCTATGATTATGATTTAAGGAAAGATTATACAACCCATTTTCATTCCAAGTATAATTATTATGTTATACATTATGATCGATTTCCTTTATATAGAACCCATACATCATGAACATTTTATAATGGGTATATCATGTTAGATACCTAGTTCATTGAGTTATATTTATTCTCATGAGGCATAATGTATGATATTTGGGAGTAAATATATTCCATTATGGGACTTGGTCCACTATGTGATATTATATTTTAAGTTATCCTTAACACATATTTATGTAATTTTATATTTTTCATCCACATTTTCTAGGTTTCCAAGATCATATGATATCATGTTCTTTATGTTATTATCTCATGATATTACCCATAAGCCTTATCCTTTAGGATATGATTATATACCTTTGACTCACATGTTATGTTTCCTTGTCATGTTTATTACCTTACTGAGAATTTTTTACTTTACCCCCTTTTTTATGTATTCTCAATGTTATCCCATGTAGTTTTAAGAGCTTATAAAGATTTTGGATATCATTATGGAGAATCAAATAATGTTATTGTTCATTTAGTCTAACTTATATGTATTATGAACCCAATATTCAAAAGACAATAGAAATCATAGTATTTGGGTTGTAATTAATTGATGTTTTTTGTTAAAAATAATGTAATAATATGTGTAAATTCTTGGTTCTCTATACATGTGATGTTTCATGATGGGTATATTGATTTTGGGGTCTAAGGAAGACACTCTATAGAATTTTTCCTACGATGTGGGTATTTTGGTTCATTATTATTAAAGGATTTGATGATTATCTACTTGAATGATAGATAAATTCTCTCTATAAAATGATTTTTGTTCCATATATTTTAGTGGAATTTATGTTAATAAGATTTAGGATAATTATAAGGTTTTCTGACTTGTTTTTTCAACGGTTCATAGGGAGATTGATGATGAAAATCTATTGAGCCTTAATTAATGGGAATGTGTAGGGTCCAATGATCTCTCTTTTAATAGTTAATATTTCTTTATGATGAATAAAATGTTGGAAAATCACTTCCGAGGAAAACCTAACATTCATTTGGATCCCACTAGGTAGTAGATTCAACCTTCAGCAGGTGGCCTAATTATGGTGACCTGATATTTTTTGCCACCAGTTCATAGTGGTGATATTTTTTTATTGGATGTAATTAAATTTAATGGTTTTTGGTAAATGATTTTTACTTGGTTCCCAATATAACATTAAATGGATTAAAAAATTTTACAAAATAGAACTAGTTTTAATTACTATAAATTACACTATATCTCACTAAAATATATTACAAAAATTTAAAAATGGGATATAAACATATTTTTTCCCATTATTACTACCATTATGACCAAAACACCATATGAGGGGTGGTTAATTAGGTTGTTTATATCCTTTGGATGTAAAAATATTGTTCTCGAGATAAAATTAACTGTGATTCCTCCCCACTCAAATAAATCATGTGTACTATCTATATATGGGAAGTAAATTTCATGGGCATGATTATTTATACTTAGATCCCCCATAAAAGGATATTCACATCGAGCACACTCCAATTATGTATTGATGTAAGAATAAATCCTTAACTAACTATTTTTATTACAATGTATAGGTTCAACTAAATATCATGTATAGGTTTCATATCCCACTATTATCACTCTACACACTATTTTAGGAATTGGATATATATAATACAAACTACAAAACATTTACAATGAATGTGTCAAAAATAATTAATTCAATATTTCAGAATTTGTGTTAATAATTAGATATTCATTCAAGTGTAAATCATAATATTCAAACTTCTTCAGTTTCTTTCAAACCGTATAGAAATCCCTCACATAATTTTAGATAAAACCCTCATTTCTTTCTTATGTGAAATATACCTTCCTAGATCATCAAATTTAACTCTTTAATCTCTTTATACCACTCCTAAAAAATATATTCTGATTTATAATACATGTTATGTCCTTATTGATATTGAAATTAAATCCCATGTTATCAATTAAATGTTCCCACGAATGATCATCAATTTTTTCCTATAAAAAAATATAAAATTCAGTAAAATTCAAGAACATAATGATGCAGCCTTACCCACCATGATGTTTTATCATGTCAAATGTTTAGACCCTTAATACTGTGAAATTAAAATACTTATCCTCTTAAAAATACACCTATTTTATTTTATTGAATTAGATATCTCAAACACACCATGACATGGTTTATCTCTTAATATATAATGGTATATTCCTTAATACCCTAGATAAAAATAGTTGATTTTTTTTAAAAAATATAATGCACTCTAGCCTCAACCATGAACACATTGATTGTTTATTAGAATAATATCCCTCACCATGAAAAAATCCTTCACACATCATTACAGATAGATATTATTCAATATGTATAATTAGAAAATGATTTGAAATAAGGCATGTGTTCTCATTTTTACCCATTTTTATGAAACTATAAAAACCATGACAAATAAAAATGGTTCGGTTTAATCCCATAACTTGTGATCTATTCTAGTGATAAAATGTTAAAATGAAAACATAACAAAAAAAATAAAAATCCTTATTTTTTAAAAAATCAAAATTATAACCCCATCTTGGTTCTAAAATCCTATAATATATAGGGATTATTTAAAATAACAATTCTAAAAAATAGTGAAAAAATGATGGGGGTTTCCCAACTATGACATGGTTTAGAAAATCATGATGTTTTCCCTCATGAAATGAAATATCATTAAACTTTTCATGAAAATATTTTCTCTAAAATCCTTGATATATAAAACACCATTGGAAAATATTTATGTTTAATCATATTTATAATGTTAATTTATTGCAATAAACAAATTATCTGTAAACTGTTTATAAGTTTAATAGAACTATTATCTCATCCACAAACTCAAATTTCCAATAAATGAAACATTTTTTTACAATACTTGAATATTATATTCTTTTGATCTACCTCGTGTCCAACATTCTCTTCATGAATAACATAGGTTACTATATTCCCACCTCTTGTGTTTATTATAAATACTTAGTAAATTCCATGATACCTCATTCTCCTTAAAAATAAAATATTTATTAAAACCATCATACATTACTATATTTATATATAGAAATTCTAGATTTAGTAAACAATATTACTATAAATATTTCTATATTTGCCTTAAAATTTTATCTTTATCAACTACTAGTTTGATTTGGAACCCCATTTTCCATAAATCTATGACACTAGTCCACATAAATTTTATCTCTCCACACTTCATTTATTAACAAACACCCCCTAAATAGTTGATTTCTCACTAATGATATGAGATATATGATCTACTTAGACTTATTTATAAAGTTTCAACAAATTATAAAATTTCTTCCTCATTTACAATAAACCAACATGTATGAGTCCTCACATAAAAAATTATAAATTTAAATATCAAATGCATATTGGTAGTGGGGATATGAAAGGCCATATTAATCTTTCAAAGGTATATTAATATGATGATTTAACTAATGTTTTTGATATACCAGCATGTCAAATGGTTTTTTGAAAAATTCGACCAATTATTAATTTGTTTCAATGTTTCCCCAATTGAGATATCTTTGATCCCACTTTTTATTCATAAGATTCATCAAAATTTAGATATCTTTTATATATGAATACTATACTAGTTTTTATGAGCTAAAATGAATTTGTAATGTCACTTAATATCACCGCATAAATTTTATCCTCTTTGACACAGTCCTCGAAGTATTGTATCATGAAAATTATACTGGTGAACAATTTTTTTGAAATATACTATACTTTATCCATTATACACCATTAAATCATACTATTTTCCTAAATCATATTTCAAAACATGATCAGGAGTGTATTTCAGATAACTCATGATTTATTCGAGTTATGTAGTTTGTTCTTCCATATGATTTATTTAATTTGAATCTCCCAATACTATTGAATAAATTATGTTTGACATTTTTTTCAAACACAAAAAAACCAATATTATTGTGAATAAAATTAGAAATAAAACCTTTCAGTATTCATGATTATCATGTATAGTTACAATAATAATTGGTATGGAAACACATTCGAAATATTTCATATCAATGTTTTTCAACTAATAATTATCATATTTTTTAGTAGATAAAATATATTTACCTTATTGATTGACATGGACACCAAGAAACTAACCGAGTTCCATAATCATTGGCTTCATGAACATTGATCTCAATAAATCCATAAATTATTCTATTGAGTATTTCTTATTTTTTCCAAATATGATATCACCAATGTTGATGAGTTATATGAAATTCCATTATTTGAATCTTCACATAGAGATATTAGGATCTACACCACCTATACTAAACTATAGCTTCCACATGTATTAATTTTAATGAGTATACTACCCTTAGGGTTCCTATAGATAACTGTATATTTTTTTTTCTAAATGCAATATCTTTTCACTATAATAAGAATGGTAAGAAACTTTTTTCTATTTAATATATTTTTTATTAAGAAAATTATTAAAGAAATATGTCTTTATATCAATTTGATATATCATTAAACATCTTAAATTTATACTAGTAAAAATAAGAGTATTTTTTTTAAATCTGTCAACTAGTGAAAACATTTAACAAAATAAATGTCATTTATTTGAGCACATCCTCTTCAAACTAGATATGATTTATTCCTAATCAAAGTCTCATGTTCAATATATTTTTTAAACAACCATTTTAAATGATATCTTGATAATTTATCCTCTATAAATCCCACCATGTTAGAATATTCTCAATATTTTTTTTCAATCTATACCTTTATATATTTAATCCACAAATCATTCTTTATCACTTCTTAAAATTACATCGGATCCACATGTGGTAACAAATTTGTTTGATTGGTACTACTTATACAATGAGTTTTTATCGGATCAATATTATTACCAATGTCATTAAAGACAAAAATTAAAAATTTATTATTCCTCCATTTTTTTATTAATTCACTTCAACACCTATTTCCTCTTAAAAATTAATATTAGAATCATCCACACATTATTTTACTTGAGGTTTTGAGAATTTTATTTACAATCATATTCTTCCTTGAAAATTTATTATAAACATATAATAAAACAGTTCTCCTCAAAATTTATTATATCATCAACCTCCAAAATAATATTAGTACTCTTAATCATACATTTAAAATATTTAACAATAATTGAAGAAAAATAAAATACACTATTATATATTTCATCACCATATTTATCCTGAATTATTTATTTATCACAAATATTTTTTTTTAAAAAAAATAATATAAAATGTTATGGATTTTGTTTCCTTATATTTTTACATTTCATAAAAAATTATATATTTTTAGAACATATAAAGAAATAATTTTTGAATAAATCATATCTTGCATGACCTCATTCTAGTAGTTCCTTGAGATACCACTCTTAATGAATAATGTATTTTATATGTTATTCAAAATGAAATTACTCCATTCAATGAATATGTTTTTCAATATAGTCTTACCTAATTAAATATTTTTCTTTATTTTATCTTTCTTATATATTGATAAACATTAATGGAGGTTTACACTATAACATTGTTTAATAAAAATATTTTTGACTATCTATCTTGTTTTAATATTAGCTTTCCTATGATATCTTTTGATACACTTTATCAACACATACTTTATTTTCATAAAAATTATGTATACTATATAACTGTAAACATCATCAAAATAGATAAAATTATTTATACCTCTTATTCCCATCTGTGTCATGAGACCGAAATCATCCATGTAAACCAAATCAAGAAATTCATAGTCTCTTATCATGTCCCAATTATATGTATTTTGTATCATTTTATCTCTTATACTAGTAATACATGCATTTTACCTATATCACTTTCCCGAATGGCCCGAAGGCCTTATTGTTTATTGATTTTTGATAACCCCCCTTTCAAGGGATGAGGGGGAACCCTTACAAGGCCCGTTGGCTCAGTGATTACATGGCCCTTAGGCTTAGAAGATTACATGACCCGAAGGTCTTTAGGAATTTCAACCAGACTATCTACAAGGAACTACCCCTCCCCAGAATTTGCATCATGATATTAGCTCTCAAACTTCGCATGGTCATCTGGCTAGGCTTCTCGTACAAGAATAGGCTGGTCCCGATGGCATAGACATACCCTCTCATTCTAACTAATCCATTTGCCTCTACTCTGGTGAGTGCACCTGCACTGAATCCTCTTCTGGGATGGTCCTTTTTTGTAGTGTCTCTGGGGAAACTGTATGTGGCCCGAAGGTGTTGAGGTGGCCTGAAATCCATACTGACCCGATGTCCTGGGTGGCCCGAAAGCGTTAAGGACTCCAAGCCCAAACTAATGGCCCAAGGTGAATAGTTCCATCAGCTATAGTACCGAACAATACCTGCTACAGTAACTTTTACGGTGCCGGCTACAGTACCCGTGCAATGTACAGTTCTGGACAGTACCTATACAGTGTATAGTCTGCTACAGTACCACACAATGAATAGTTCTGTTATAGTACTGCTACAGTGCCTACTATAGTAACGGCTACAATACTGCTACAGTACTTGGAAAATATGCCTCTACCTGGTTTTGAACCTGGGTCTTGTGGATGCAGTAATGGATACCTCACCAACTAGGCTGAGGCACATGTGCTATATCACTACATTTTTTGAATTCTAGTTGAATCTTTATTCATTGAAAAGATTTCCATTTTTTTATGAATTTTTCCAAGACATTTTTATCATCGACTATTTATCCTTTCCACCAAGGAAAAAGATGAATTTTCATTATTTTAATCTTTATAGATAATATGACCAATTCATTATACCTGTATTAATAAACTATTATCCTTATGAAACCTTTGTGATTTTATATTTATTTAAATATTTATTCATAATTTTGTCTCACAATTATTTGGTTGTGTCAAATTAATCGATGAAAAATACAACAATATTCATCAAGACCTCTCTAACTAACCTTATTTTACTACTTCCATTTATCATTAATGATCCATTATTTATAATGTGTAAAATATCATCCAAAAAAGTTTCATATCTATTAAAAAAACATAATTTCACATTTTATTTCATGAACACCCATTATATTCTATCGATGTGTTATTTTTATATAACAAAGTTAGTGAAATTTTTTATCAGATATCCTTCTTTTTATTTTCATTTCATACCGTGATATTATTTGTATAATTGAGACATAATTGGAAGGTGAGTTGAATGCTTTAGCAAAAAGGAAACCGAGGAAAGATTACTCCTATCTACCGAATCCTGTTACCACCAGATCATCTGCAAAGAAGGGGAACGCTTCGAGGGATGGTGTGAAGAAGGGAATGGTGTCTCCCAGAGTGCTTCTCTCATTAGAAAAGATGAATCTGAGAAGGAAGTATGCTAAAATCCTGAAGCATTATGAAAGTTCAGAGTGGGAATCAGCGACGGCGGACGAATCTTTTCATCACGAATATGGTGCTGGGGATGATTTCTATGATCTGTAGTTGTTTTCCATGTTGTGTTTTTATTTCTTTGTGTAATTTTTCTTTTTCTTTTGTTTTTTAATAAATGGTCAGAGGTTCACCTCTGGCAGACCTTTTCTCTTTATAAAGTGATTCAAGAATTTATTTATTATGAATTATATAATTTATTTTCTATTGAGATAGAGTTCATATCATTTTTTAATTCTTTTTGATCCTCCATTATGTTCTTTACCTTATCATATAATCATATAATTACAAGACTTATCACAAAAAATAAATCTATGAAAAAAATATCAGTGAAACTAATTTTTTATTTGAGGCATAAGATATTATCTCAACCTCATTTATTTGATATTAGTTTCCTTTCCTTGTATAAAACTCCTTATATCATAATAATGAGTTATGTGGTGACCCAAATAACTGTAAAATTGGAACCAAACGAATTGTAATAACCTATCAATTTCATATTATAACTTTATAGTGTTAATATAGAATTCTGTTTTTCCTCCCAATTAATGATTTTTATAAAAATATGATACTTTTTTCTTCCATTATTTCATAGAAAATTATATTATAGAACTATATTATTTAAACTTATATTTGACCCCAAACACACCCAAGGTATTTGGAATTTTATTTTTCATGCAATTCAATATGTTTATTATACCAATTTTATCTTTTTTTCATGACATTTTCATCAATTTTCCCTAAATTATAGTTTCTTCTTAGATACCATATATTTTAACTTTTTTGACATTTTATTCATGATATAAATCTTTTCTTAAAGAGAATTTATTTTTTCCATTCATTCTTTAATTCAACCATTATGGTAATTAACACCTTAAATTTTCCTCATTCTTTAGGTAAATGTCTACCAAATCTATTGGTTTTTATATAAAACCTTGATCATCCAAATAATTATCTAACTCAAATATTTTTTATATAAATTGTTGAAAATGATATTTATATGATGTGAAAATATCTATATCTAATCTATTTTTTCATTTTAATATCCATATCCTCTAATTCATATCCATGATCCACATTAAGATCAATTAATCATTTTGGTTGATTGTATTAGGTGCAAAGTGCTATTAAAAAGTGGTACTCAACCACAACCCCAACATTGGCAGGACTAGGTCTTGAAAGATGAATATTGTAATATGCACCCAAATTTGGGGGGGGGGATTTTCCACATGCAGGATATGTGAGAGAGGTAGTTTTTCCACATTAATGTGGTATATAGGTGGTGGAAGGAATCTCATAAGTGGGTAGGATGTGGTAGTGTAGCTGAATCCTCATGAAGGTAGTTGTGATCATTGGTAGGACCAGATAGTGAAGGTAGGATAGAAGGGAAGAATAAGTTGAAAAAGGGTCCTTTGGACCATGTAAATTCTTTTGTCCACTACATTTTTAAGATATGCAAGGGTTCCCTCTTAACCAATAAAAGAAATTTTATAATAAAATAAAATAAAAATGGAATGAGAAAAATAGATCATCTTATTTGATTTAAAATTATATATTTTATACCATTTCAATTATAAAATTCTAAAAAATATATTTTAAATTATTTTATTACTTATAAAAGAAAAATATCATCCTTATAGTTTTTCTTTATTCTCAAAAAAATTTTAGGATTTATTTCCAATTTAATTTACTGATTTATCATTTTATATTTGATAAGTATTATTTAATATTTTTGTGGAAAATTAAACTCTCGATAATCATCATATTTCTTTATTGTACACCTTATCACAATTCCCCATCATTTCCATCATTGATACATTATAATGGTTTCTTTCTTTAAAATCAACCTTTAATTCACCTTAAATTAATACAAACTAGTGAGTGATATTCACAACTCACATTTTCTCAATCCTTTAATTTATGGTTGAGATAAATATTCCTTAATGATATGATATAAATATATATTTATGAGTGGCCTATAAATATATTTTTAACACCCATCTCGTAATCCACTATTCTACATTGAAAATAATTTTGTGATGAATTTATAACATTTATTTTCTCTAATAATATGAATTTTTGATTATAGATTGGTGGGATAAATCATAATATTTTCTTCTCAATATCCGTGTCCCAAATTTTATCACCAATTCCATGAATATATTTGATAAGATAAATGATTTAATTAATAATGAAATAAAATTTTTTGTTATTGTATATCACTATGTCATTAAACATATTATGAAAAAATGTATCATGACACTTTAATCCTCTAATATTTATAAAATATATTGAAAATATTACCCCATATTTTATTATTTTATGTTAATATCATCACCATCATATAGATTTAACTTTAGTGGTATTATATATAAGGAATAATGTACCTTCACAACATTTTGTGGAAATACTTATCTACTTACTTTATTGACATTTTGTTGGGATCAATTAAATGAATTCCATATATATAATCAAAAAATGTGATTCCTAAGAGACATTAAATGTGACATCATGAAGTTATTCTTAATTATATATTTATAGATATCATGAATTTCAACTCAAATAATATGGTATATGTTTTCTAAGTTAAATTATTTCTTGTTGTATATTCTATATATATATAATATAATTTTATCTAAAAAACCATTTATTGAAACAACATCTTTGAAAAACCCCTTGGGGGTGGGTGAAATAAGGCATTCCATATTTTTTTATGAATGGATCATATTCTAATTTTAGAAAGAAAATAACTACTAAAAAAACTAATCAGTAAAACACTAAAATATTACATGTAAAGAGAATACACATTAGGATTTATACTTGGTTTACCTCTAAAGGGAAATTCCAAAGGAGCATTCACTAATGATATTTTATATACCAAAAAATTATTAAATAATTTTTTATTACAATGTTTAGGATAAAATCATGGTAACGTCCAAGGGTTACTCACTTACCTAATCTCTTTACTCCATGTTTTAGGATAGGTAGAAAAATAATAAGAATATCGGGTTATTTTCAATGATAGTTTCAAAACAATTTTAATACACAAATTTAGAATTAATTTTCCTCCTTTTCCATTTCTTCAAAAATATGTATGTACATTTTATTTCATTCAATTCCATTAACATCACAAACAAATTCACATATAATTTTAAAAGGAAAATATCTCCTAAAACTTGTGTATTATGTATATTCTCTTTTATTTAAATTATCTTCATTAATGGCTTGAAATATAATCCTAATAATATATCGCTTATTCATTAACCATTAAAATCCATCTTAAACATACAAAATAACTATCAAAATTTGGTAAATGTTCCCACAAATGACCTCATAAATCTATTTTTGAAATTAAATCTAAATCCTAAAATCCTATAATATTAATAAAAATAATTAAATTTCCTAAAATATATAAGAATATTTTCATCCTAAAAGTTTTAATAATGAAATAAATTACCTATAAATCATTATTCTACTAAAAATATGCCTTCTTAATTTTTTGTCACTTTGATATCCTTGAAACATCATGATGTAATTTTTTATTCAATATTTAATTATTAAATCCTCAACACCCATGATAATTTTATTTGATTTATCATGAAAATGTCTTTAATTAGAACCACATGCATCAATTTTTTTTTCTATTTTAAATATTGGTGAATTCTACCGTGGTAATAAATCCTTAATACACCATTTTTTTGATTGAAGAAATCTAAAATAATTAACCAAATTTTATTGAATTATTGATGGGTTTTTTAGTTATGTATATTTTTCAATTATAAAAAAACCTTGAATAATAAAATATTTTTTGGTAATAATATAACATCTATTAATATCTAAATATAATATTCATCACTCAATTGATGACCATGATAAATATACACATTTATGGGAACTACAATGATATTAATGACATAGTATAGTCATTCTACCATGTTTATAGATTCATCAATCCATTTTTTCTAAAACATGATGACCAACATGATTGAGGTTTATAAAAACAACTATAACATAGTTTTTCCTCATTACATCAAATATAAATTATAGTTTCTTACAAATCCTTTCTATCATAACCACTTTCTATAATACAATAAAAAACAATGGAATGGTTTGATAATAGTCACTGTTCATATTTATATCCTTTATCAAATGAGTTATAAACTTCATTAATCCTTAATTAAAGTTATATCTCATTTAATAACAATAATTTTCATAAAAAACATCTACGTTTCACGAATATTAAGTATCATATTATTTTAATCAACCTCAATTCAAATATTCTATTATTGACTTTTCTAGGTCCCGATATCCATGTATAATAATCAATAAAAAATATTATCTCTATATGTGACATGAATCTTGGATTATTTTCTAGTAATATTTTGTTGAAATTTTCCATAACAAATGGTATTATTTTTAAAATTTAATCATAGACCTAACAACATATACTAGAATCATGGTATGTGGTCATGTGTCTATCTCCCCTATATAGACTATTATTATTTACATGGGTGTCCTAATTTACTTTAGAAATTGATCTCCTCAAATTATCCTTGACATACAGTAATCTTCACAAGGGTAGAACTAAAAATACATGAGTCTCAACCATTAATTTAATGCTGAGAAGAAAAATCATAATGACTAAATCCCTTGGAAACAAATGCCAACAAAATATCCCATATCATATCATATAAATTTTTTGACATATTTTAGTCAATTATTGAAATACCCTTTCAAGAGTATCTATTTATTCCACTCAACTCAGTATATCTATTAGAATAAATATATCCCTTCTTACTTAGTAAGTTGTAAATGATTGTGTTATTCATGTTTTATAAAACCATGGTTTAGATTTAAGAAAATGACTGTGCATAAAATCATATACAAAAAGTATCATTATAAGCATACTATGATAAGAATATGTCCTTCATCATGAACTAAATAAATAAGTCCCCATATATACTTATAATTCTAATTTTTTTTAATTAGTGTAAGTAGTACTCATGGATGAAATCATCATATAGAACTAGCCACACTAAATTTTTGTTTACCTCATACCATATCCACAACCCATGGTCTTCTCTAAAGGGTCCACAATTCATCCTTAACTACTATAATATTTTACAATTTACTTACTCTTATTAGACAAGAAAATAGTCTTTCATAAAAGTTATTTCATCCCCTAATGGAAAAAATCCCCATAATGTAATCATCTTATAACTTTATTCATATAATATAATTTATATGTTCATAGAATAATTAATGAATGTGATCATGATTTCCATAAACTAATCTTCAACTATGATCACACGGACTATTAATAATGACTAAATAATCTATAAGACATGTTTATTAAAAAAAAGAATCTAATCCAAACTTGAGAATGAACCAACCAAGAATTTGTGATAACCAAAATATAAATCCTTATTAATAGGGATATAAATAAAAAATGTATATTATTCCAAATTTTTTGGTTATATTTAAAGAAATAGATATAATTCAAACCTAAATATCAATCCTTTCCCCTATAAAATCAAGGTTATTTTAGGAGCTTCTCTACAAATCTATTATTAGAGAACTAATCCATGTATACAAATTTTTATAGATTATCTTAGGTGTTTTTATTACCATGATGAAACTGTATGTTATATAGGATCAATACCATTTTAAAGGAAAAATAAAATTACTCTTTCAAAAAATATTCTCATAGTTATCTTTAGTCACCGATATTTTGATTTTTCTACTATCAATTTCAATCACCCTCTAATTGATTTATCAAATAATCTAACTAACATTAACTCTTTATATATTTTTGGGTGTTTAATGTACAAAAAAAATAGTTAATGCACCAATGAATCCTATACCATTTGGGAATAAGGCCATTCCAAGAACATAGGTAATATTTAATACCAAACCCAATTGATGTAGAGCCTATATTTTCTACTTATATCCTCATATATATTTCCAAAAAAAATAATTCTAACATGGAAAATAATTTATGATCAATGATTCATTTTAATTGTAATAAATATTCAACATATAGTTAATAAGTTTACTTCCATTTATGTCCATCCACTTCCTAATATCACCTTATGATAAAATATCAGACTCATTAAATCATGCAAAATATGTTTCTATATAATACATAATCTTATTAACCACACTTTAAACGTATTACCTTATGTAACCATGTAAATGAGTATGTGATTAGAGTCATTTTATGAAAATTTCTCAGTCAGCACATCCTTGGTTAAATTCTTTAGCCAAAAATATTTATCTTTTAATTATTGTGTTACATTACCCTAAAAAATACCAAAAACACATTTGTATTTAAAAAACTCTCATTGATACAACTCTAACAAATGATAAACCATATAGGCTCTACCAAAATGATCATAAATATTGATGGTGCGACCCAATGTACACATCCAATATAAATGTACTATGTTATAAATGCATCCAAAATAGATATAAATTATAATCACAAAAACCATTCCTTCAAAAATCCACAACAAAATGTTTTTACATGTTAATTTGTGTGTATCCAACAAATTTTCCATGTTGAGGTTTGTATAAGTATACCATCAATGAAATCCCATGTTTTAACAATACATATATAAAAAATATTTTAATGTATAATAATGCGTGTTTAAATAAAAGATGATATTTATAGTCCCACTTCTTAGAATTACTTATATTTTTCCAAATTAAATAAAATAGACATGGAATTTATGACACTCTATCATTACATAAAAATTAATATAAATAGTATAAAAAAATAACAACTAGAAAGATTTTGTTAATTAATTATAAAATAAAGGGATTAATATTAATTTCCTTAATCGAGAAAAGTTTTATCTTCATAAATAGAGGACCACACACTATAAGGATACTAACACCGTAGATATCACACCCTTAATATCAATCACCATTGATGGAAAGACAAATATTAAGATCTCTCATTTAATATACTTTAATACTAATTAAGAAAAAATAGATGTAAAAATAATCAATGTACATAAATTGATTACTTATTCATCAATATTAATAATACACATTGATCTATAAAACCAATTTAATAGTTATAAAACAATGGTCTGGGATATAGTAAATTAACTTCATGGTGTAACATCCTCCACCCAGTTTAATCAAAATAAAAACCAAACCAGGTCACTATTGGACCTCAGGCATGCCTCCCCATATGAAAAAGGCTATAAAATAGAAATGATGGTCTAAGGTTTAATAGTGTGGAGACATAACCCCTTACCATAATGAAAAATAAAAAAATCAAAAAAAATATCCCATAAACAATAATTATCCATTAGATTAGGGAGGGTCAATAAAAAAGAATCATCATTAATAAACATTTAATGCGGGAGAACACAATCATAAAGACTCATGGGAATTCCAGTATATAAGAAGGATCGCCCACTAGGCCGATCACATATAGAAAATAAATATAAGAATAAATTATCATGTCTTTACTTCCATACCTAAGGAATAAATAATAAATATCCTATCCAAAAATATATTTCCATATGAACGATCCAATCTTGGGCCTTTTAAAAACCTAAACCTATAACCAATGAATACTGCTTGGGTACCCATATGTCATGGATTCCCATGAAGGGTGTGAGTATAAATCAATCAGAAAACACCAACATGGTCCCATATATAACTAAAATATTCAACGTTTCTATAGTAATATTCTCATATGAATAAATAATCTGTCTAAAATAATAAATAAATAACTAATGTTATTCCATAGGTCAAAACATGGATCCTAATATTCACCAAACCTAATTGTGTGTGTGCTAAATTGTCTCTAATTATAAATTATACAACCCGAGAGAAATATACCAATCCATGAAACATAATAATCTAAATGGGAAAATATACCCATCTAAGAACATAATGAAACCACCCTGGGGAAAAATACCCATCCATAAAATAGAAAAAACTACTTATAGAAAATATACCTATATTTGGAATATAATAAAGCCACCCAGGAAAACCTTTATCCTAGAACTATATGGAAATCCAAAAGCCCAGGGGTCACATACCTCCCCCAGAACCTCATATAACATTCACCCAAGGAACATGACCCTGAAACCATAGATACATCTTATATATAAATAAACACACAAGATTAACACTATATTCTCAAAATCTAATCACAAACCAAACGAGTTTTACTTCATCCCAAATGTAGAACATGTTATCTAGGATATCCTCTCAAGTGAAAAACCTATCCTATTATTGTAGCTATAAAGTCCCAAAATATGATAGTCCAAATTCTGTGGTCACTTTACTACTTTGTCATAGGACACTTGAAATACCATATAGAAGTACTGAATAATTTAGTAGTCTTGGAAAACTAGATAAATACTTGAATATGTCATTACCTCTAAATACCTGAAACACAACATAGTGCAAGTAAATATTCTAAATTATTTATCTCATTCAATGAGTTCTTCTCCGTTTCCAAGGGAAAGAAAAAAACAAGGGTGAGCTTAAATACTCAGAAAGGGTTACTTACACAAGAAGATATCATGAATTAATAAGGAATAATCAATATGGAAATGTAAACAACTAATAACTCATTCCATTTATTATATAACTTCACTATCATGATTAGATAAGGAATAATCAATACGGAAAAGTAAACAACGGAACACACATTCAATTTAATCAATAAAACTAGATAGAATTCATCCATGGATAATATCAGTGAAATAATCTCATCAATAATAAAGAATAACTAAATTTTCAATGAAAAAAATGATTAACATTAAATGTCATGATATTTGACATAATGATATCAATACTGATTTGAACATTCACTAAGACAATTTACTCGATGGGTAGGTATAAATGAGCAACCTATTTAATGAAACCATAGTGATTTTCCTCAAGAGACAATCAATGCATTAAGGGGATATATAAATTTTGTCTCACCCATTATTTCTTTTAAAACTCATTCCTTATATATTGAATGATCATTTTTATTCATAACCAATATTCCCTATAAAAAATATCCATATTGAGTAAAAAATATAGATTTATAAAACAATTTCCCAGTTAATCAAAAAACATTCATAATTAAACACCACATGTAAAAATAATATATGGTTTAGGAAATAATTATATACACGATACAAATAATTTTTATATTTGAGATAATTTTAATATCCAATGATCATAACATAGTGAACAATTCAATATAATGTTAATGAATACAAAATTAAATCAAGAAAGAGAATGTCAATACATTTTCTACTCAAATGGATGATAAACCTATACAAAGAAATAATATTTATAGTTTCTTGAAAATATATTACTATTTTATTGTATTTAAGGGGGTTTTAATAGAAAATATAAGTATCATACAAATATCATTAAAAAAAATATTGAGGAAAATTTACATTTAACTTAGATAATAAATTTTAAAAACTGAACATTTCCATATTTGTGGAAATTTTATTTTATTAAAAATATTCAGGAAAAATTGTTAATAAAGCCTCAAGTCAATGATTTTTCATGACATCAATAAAGTTAAATTAATTTCGAGTATGTTAAAACAAATTATCCTTTAGCATTTTTTAAAAAAGTCAAAAATTACCGTATTTAGAAAATAATTGGAAGATTACATTTAATTTTTTTCAAAATACAGTCATGGGTTAACCTTATTTTTTGTTAAAAAATATTAAAAAAATTATTGAATTAATTTTAGAAAACTAGGATATGGAAGTATGATGATTTTCTACTGAAGTGTGAAATAAAGTTTGATTTTTATTAAAAATGTTTTGTTAATACTTTTTTGTATAAATGAGAAGAATATGGTATTATTACAATAAAATATCATAAATAACCATAGAGGGATAATATTAATGAGGGTTATTAGACAATTATTAAATAATTTATATCATTTGAAATTCATGGAAAAACAATACTGATTAAAATGTGATTAAAGAAAAAAACCTTATCACTTTAGAAAATTTTGAATAATAAACACCATCAAATAAATTAATTCTAATGAGCCATTAAATATCATGAATATATATATATATATATATATTAATATAAATATTCATGATATAACATATCAAATTTGGTGTAGTTATACCTCATAAAAATAAATTGTTACGTAATACCAAATCTGTCTCAATAGAGTGAAAATTGAGATGAAATATATTATAAAGACCTTACCATTGAATTGTGAATCAATAAGTGAATTGATTATGCGTAAGAAATTTAAATCCACATAAACAAGCGTAAATGAAAAATAGATAAATTATAATTCGTTACATACATAATCTTAGGACACAAAAGACAATAAATAAGTAATATAACCCAATGAAAAGAAATTGAGTTATGAAATTTCTTCCCACTTACTAACTTTAAAGTCAATCATGAATGAATGAAACAATTAAAATTAAAACTCTAAATACATCTATGTGTTAATTACAAATTATATAAAATTGAAAACTGTTATTTTACACACTATATAATATAATTTAGGTAAATAACATTAAAATATTCCTCAATGAAGGGAAATTGAAATGAAGTCCCATACAACACTACTATTTGGTTTAACATGGTGTATCCTTTTTTAATGATTTTAATAATGTTATTAATTTATAATAGGACTATATTTATATTTATAATACAATATATTATCTTATTATAAATCTTATCATTCTATTGTTAATAATAATTCATTATTATTATTGTTTCGGGTGTTAACGATATAATTTTCTCTTACATGTTTACCATGGATTTTACTATTATTATGAATTGGATATTAATATAAAATATATAGAATGATATTAATGTTTTAAAGATAATATTTATTCATTATATAAATTTTTATAACAAGTCTATTTTTTTGAGGATCATTAATCGCATCCCTTCATGTAGAAGGAACACTGTATGTATTCATGAACGATGGTATCATTCCCTTAATGGTTGAAAGGGTAAGGAAAAGGATCATAAATTAATTTCAAGGAATTAATATCATTTAATATTAATCATATATATATATATATATATTATTTCCATCGTTATGAATATCCATATGAGTTGGTTATGGTAAAAAAGTCACATCAGTTCATGAGGTTGTAGTCTATTGTACAAACGAGCAATTGACCTGTTTCCTATCTGATGTAGAAGGAGATGGATAAATATATATATAAATATGATAACATCTAATTATACTTAATATAATTATTTTATTATATTATAATTTTTAAAACATCATTTATGGTGTAAAAAAATAAATGAAAAGAAGGATCTTCAGGAAGATAATTACATTTTTATTGAAGAACCTACATTGGATCTCTTCTTAAGGACCCGAGAGTTGATATTTTCGGAATAAAAAAATCCCTATTATGTTTATAAGGATGTTTGGGAGGGATTTGTTTTATAGTTTAGTATGTACAATTTTTTTTATAAGTTTGAATAATTGAGGGGAGGAAATTTTATTTTATAATTAAGGAGGAGCATAATTTTTATAAATCCCCAAAATGTTTTAATAATTGGAATTCAATCTCACAAAAAGTTCACAAAAAGTTGATAAATAATATATTTTTTTGAATTAAAGGATTATCAAACCCTACAACACAAAAAAATAATTTTTCTAATATGTTATCCCTTATCCTACCGGTTTATTTACATTTATCAATTTATTTTTTACCAGAACAATTTTTTTAGCCATGGTAATTTATCATTTTTGTAAAAATATAAATGATAATTATTAAATAATTTGGACCTAATAATTATTAATATGAAATAAAATTTATCAATGAAATATTCCATGTATATGGGAAAATTAATTTCAATATAAGCGCATGTAATGCGCAAAGTATTGTTTTAAGGATAATCATGGAAAATAAATTTTACTACCTTTACAATTAATTATGGATAAAAATTAAGTTGAACTTATTAAATAATATTAATTATTAAGAATCAAAATATTTAAGCAATTTTTTCAAATTCAATTCATAATTGGACTTTTAAATCTCTTAATTAATTGAAATGAAATGTTGATTTTAAAATAAGAGGTATTTTTCACCACTCACTAAAAAATGCTCCGTTCGGAAAATCCCAAAAATTTCACCTGAAAGGAATTTAGATGTAATTATTTATATAATGATATTATATTTAAAAAATACCATTTATAAATATTTTATAAATTAATTACAGTTCCTAAAACTAGAATGAAAAATAGAACAACTTTTGAAGAAAATGTATTTTTAAAGCCTAAACTGATTTTATTAAGAATTAAGTAATTATTCAAAAATACATTATATAAAACCTTTATAAATATTTTCATAATTTTATTAAAAGTTTTCATTATATCCAACATAAAGGAAAGGATATCATGTTGACATTAATTAATAAAATTGTAATAATTTATTGCAGTTTTCTTAAAACACAGTGTTGTGTGTTGTGTATGCTATCGAACACAGTGTTATTTTTTAAGAAGACAAAGTGTTAAATTATCTACTAATTAAATATATTTAATACTATAAATTTTAACTTTCACTCTAAAATAAATGTTTTTATATTTTACAATACCTTTATTTTGAAAATAACACAACGTAAAAGGGTTAATAAAACATCATCATAAAAAAGGGAAAGGAAAATAATTAGGTCACCTGGAATAATGCATAACGAAGCTTAAAAGTTGAGGAAAATTAGTGGGAAGTAAAAAAATGGACATATAATAAAAACATAAATAATTATGAAGAGCGGTAAAGATCATTTATCGTAATAAAGTGGACGATTAAGTGAAATTCGATGATAAGAAAACCATAAATTTGTGATATGGTAAATGGACATTGATTCATCATATATAAAGGTAATATGATAAAATTTATGTTTCAAAATACTATAGAAGGATTATTTTATTATCAATATAGTTAACAAAAAAAATATAATTATATGATATCATTTTATTTTCATAAGAAACATTTCATCCTTTAGTTTCTCTTCAACCGACTTCCAAATAACTTCTTAATCTCAGAAATTAATATCCAATATGTTGTTTATTCATAAAGTACTAATATTTTCTTTTAAAAAATCATAATATCCGTAAAAGAGTGACATTAATTTTCATATGTCATTAAATATTGACAAAAAACAATGTTGATTGAAGAAGTATTATAATTTAACAAATTTAACTCTAAAATCATAATAGTAACACATAATTTTAAACTTAATAAATTACATAAGTATTTATATGTAAAGTCATTTAATTATAATCAATGTCATATTAACCTGTACATCATGTATGTAAGATCTCGGGCCTTGTAGAGGTATTTTCCTTTGTATATATTTTCCAAATATTTTATGGTTCGATACTAAAATGTTTATTAGGTGTATAAGGATGTTTGGGGGTGTTCTAGGGGTTCACGACATGAATGAAACATAAAATAGGTCATCTTGTACATGTTTCAAAGTTGTTTCCTACTTAGTGAAGACTATGCCAGGGGTGAGGCCAAACTATACAACCTTGGGCAGAAGTATTCTGCCTAGCTGGAACTTGGTTTTTCAAACTTTAGGAAATCCCCAAGTAATTGTACGACTTGGAAACCTCTGAGATAGAGGCTGTTGCGTGGTTGACACACAGGTTTGGAAAACTATGTGGCCAAATCATGAACCTTATTAAAAAGTGACAAATTTCCACCCCCCCTTCATGAGTTTTAGTATCTCATCTGATTCATTCCTCCAGTTTTCCTCTAAAACCCTAGAAATGAACTATTTCAACATAATATTTACAATGGTGGATCTCCTTTGATTCTAGGATATTTGGAGTGCTTTTGGGAGAGCTCAAAAACATTAAGTAAGTTTAACACTCCTCTTGATTCTGTTTTTCAGATTAGGACTTGTAGATTTTTTCTTCTTATTCCGAATCCCTAAAACCATCTTTTTCATGAGGATTCTAGGTTAGGGATTCAAGGTGTGATTAAATATATGTTTAAGGATAAGGTTAACTTCCCAATACTCTTTGAATTTGAGGTAGGTGGTCAAAAATTTATATTCCATATTCTCGTTATTGATTTCTGTATGTGTGGTAGAGTTATTAGTTATCCCTTGTTGTAAATTTGATTAATTTGGTGTGATTTTAAAAAAAATGCTTGCATAATTGATAAATTAAACCCTTTATTATCTGTATGGGATTCATTAATAGTGACTAGACCGATTTAGTGTCACCCATGGGGTGCGCCAACATTCCTGACCATGGAATATAATAATTTTAATCATGAAATTGAATTTCATTGAAGTAGATCCCATGATGAACCTATTATTATGTTTAATTAAATTATGTAGAGGCAATAATAGTAGTTGGGTCATGTTGTTGGAAATGAAATAAGGTATTTTTTAGAATAATATGAAAAAGGGTTTAATGGATTAATGTGAATGCATAAAATGTTCTATGAAATTGTAATGAAAATGAGTTAGTTGATTAAGGAATATGAAATGACAATTTTTCTAAAATGGATAATGTATTGGAATTGTTGAATATACATAATGTATTAAGGCAGGGGAAATAGAAAAGGGTTAAATTGGATCTGTAACGTAATTGGTAAATGTGATCATGATTACAGATTGCTGTTAAATTCACATGTTGAATAATTATGAGATGCGAATGTTAAGTTTATTTATTATGTGTGGTTATTGAAATGGAATATGAAGTAAATGGATAAATAATAATATGTATATTTCTTGGAATTTTTTGGGTATTGGACTTCATGATCTACTCCCATGGGTCAATTTAGACTGAGGGTATAAACCCCAGCCCATATGCATAGGTTATGGAAGGGGACTAAGGCTCCATACCACTAACAAATGAATTTGATGAGACTACCTAGACTAAGGCTCCAATGTAAGTTTGATATAAATGTTTTTTAAATGTTTTTCCCTATAGAGATAGTAAAATTGACTTATTTCCTTTTTCTTATCGATTGACCGGCTTAAGACATTGTGTAAATGTTATAAATTACTATCCCATGGAATAAGTGATGAAAATGGACTAGGTGATAAAAATGATTAATGTGAGAATTGTTATCTACTTGAACCTGAGTTTTCTTGTTTGTTTACCTTATAAATTATTTATTTATTGCATGAAATACCTATTTAGGTAGTATATTTTTTATAAACCATTGGAGGTGGCCTATAGAGTTGTACTCACACCCTACTTGGGACGTCGTTGGGTACCTGAGAAAATTTCATGGTTGCAGGTCAGAACAAGTGCAAAGGACCTATGCTAGTGAGTTGAGTTGTGATTGTGATGTGCATGAGTAATTATATGTATTTAGAGTCAGGAAAAATTTTCAGGATTCAATTGATTTATTTATTTTGTGTTTTCTTTCACTATGGAATTGCTTGGATGTCATGGAAAATATATTACATTGTTGTGGTCTATAACCAGTTTGAGAAATGGTTGGTAATTAACGTTCCTAGATTATTGATTATTGTTTCCTTTATTTCACATGTTATCTAATATGGATACTCTAGTAAAAAGATTATAGTATAACCTTGTGATCTATTAAACCGTCACCGCTAGTCAAAAAACTTTATAATATGGGAAGTCTTTCCTAAGGTCATGTCTCAACCCACCTCAGGGAACTTGTTTAGTGACTTTTGGGTCAGGGACATTACAAAGAGTTATTAGATCCAGGTTCTTGTATGTGGTATTACTATTTGGGATAGTAGATATGAGGTTAGTAAGTGTTATTCATTCACATTTAGCGCGTTCTTGGGAGTATCTAACCCATGTATCAGGGAAAACCCAAGTGTCTAAGGTGTGAATTAGTTTTCTTGATATGGGTTTTATAGTTGAATGATATTTCACCTTTAAGTGAGGCACCTGTTGTTTAACGTGACTATTTTATGAAATTTTCTTTGTGTCCAGAATGACACGAGGTTATGCATTCAGACATCATTATAGGAACCATGGGATATTGGTGGAATGCATCATGATAGGCACACATGGGATGGGTGTGTGGGACATGAAGGGTATGAATAATTTTAGTTCATGGAAATTTTAAAGAAAGGAATGTCTAATAAAGATTATGTAAATGGTTAAATAGAAAGGATATAAATAAATGGTTAAAGAATAATGCTTAATTATGGTGCATCAATGAGTTAAAATGTTGGTTATAATGAGTTGTGAATAAGTGAAGATGTTAGTTGTAATGAACTTTAAATATATAAATGGTTCAAAGGAAGAATGTTTTTCATTTTCAAAGTAGATATGGTTTAAAAAGAGTGTCTAATAAAAGACTTGTGACTATCTGGGTTGGTTTACCGAGTGTTTCCCATGAACGATGGTAGAAATTTTTGAGGGTAGTGTTCTATATGTGATGATGTCTGTTGGGATAGTGTGTATGAAATATAATGTCTATGTCTAATAAAGAGCATTATTTGATATAAATTATGGAGGATTTATTTTGGTTCTATAAGAATTATTCTTGGAATTGTAGGAAGATTCCACCATAATGTTGTGTTACAATTGGGAGACAAGAAGACAACAATTGGAACTCTACTACATAAGTGGGGTAGGATATTCTAGTTGTTTAGGGTAATAAGGGAGATAATTAGTTACATGAGATATTATTTTTTATTATCCAGATGATGGAATTATACCAAGGGTGGTTAATGCTAATAATGTTCTATTTGACTAGATAGTTTTAGTTACAAACCCCTCCAACCTTCACTATTGATGGTAGAATCAAGGTTCTAGAGTGTTGGATATATTCCATCAATACGATTTTGGTTCACTTGGAGACTCCTTTATAGAAGAGATTTAAGTTGACAACATACATGTTATATGGACTAGAAAATCCCTGGTGGGATATTCTGGTTCAAACACAATAGGATGATGGCTTGTTCTGGGATGACATTCAGGAAATGTTTATAGAGAATTTATATCATAAGAACTTGATATATGATAGGTCTGCATAATTTATGTAGTTGACATAGAGAATGATGTGAGTGATGTATTATGTAGGTCATTTCATGGGCGTGAAATGATTTGTACCAGGATTGGAAGTGGATGAGGCCACAATAAAAATATGTTTCTATGATGGTCTTAGACCAAATATTACATCCCAGGTGAACATATTTTTCTTAAATAGGTTTGTATAAGTGGTAGATCAAGACATTATTAGACAAGGTAACTTAAAGGAAGCTTCATGCAATGGATTTGTGGTTCTAGTTGGACAAAACAATGGTGAAACTTCATGGGAAAATAATCATCATTTCATATTTCTCTACCAGGGTGGAAGTGAAAAGAGTGGTCTGAAGAAAGAACCAGCCTCATTTATTGGTAACCAATTTTTTTTCTATCAGTGTGTTAGGTAGGGGAACATGCATGGTCATTTAACCAAACCAGCAGTTCAGTGCTGAGTGTGTTGAATAATGTGAAATTTTCAGAGGTTTGGTAGGAACCCTTGACAACTATTCATGGATAAATGATTGAGGTTTATTCTAAGTGAAAGAAGAAGATTAATTACCCCTATCAAGCAGGTAGTTTTATTTCAATTGACCATATTGGTAGAGGTGGTAGACATTGTACTCTAGGGCGAGAGAATCTATATCAGTAGGGCAGTACAACCATAGGAACCCAGACCGGGGCCTAGGGTAAAGGGTTGGTTCAGATTCATGTAGTTTATTCTACACCAAGAGAGGGTGAGGTTGGACCATCAACAATCAAAGGTATTTCCTTAAATCGTACATGCTCTCTAGTGATTTATTTAACATAGGTTCCTCACATAATTTTTCTTCTACTCAGTTTGTGGTTGTGTTGGGTCAAGAAATGTAACATTTTTGAGGGGTTATATCAATTAATACACCATTTGGTGTGTGAAAAAAGAATATTTAGAACTATAAGGGGTGTTATCTAAATATTGGTGGGTTTCATTTCAAATAGGAGTTGTTTGTTCATGAAATGACGGGTTTTGGTTTTATTTTGGGTATAGATTGGTTAATATTGTACTAAGACCATACTGACAGTTACCACTGCAGGGTAATGTTTACATCTCATGAGGGAGACAAATATTTCCATCATGGTGAATGAGATGTTTGGGGAGTCTGTGAAGGTCTATATTTTTAGTAGATGGGCGAACTCACAACCCAAGTGTCTTGTCTTAGGATTGATGATGGAGTAGAGAAAATTGTATTTCTTCCAATGGTGGATCAATTATAGGATTGGGGTTTCCACCCAAAAGGCATTTTGAGTTCATGATAGAGTTTTTTTAAGGGAGAGAAAATAGTTTCTATTCCACCACATAGAATGAAACAAGAAGATATCTTGGAGCTCAAAACATAATTGGATGAACTGGAGAACAGGGGGCTCATTCATTTGAGTATGTCAAATTGAGGATATTTTTTGTTTTTTCCAAGAAATTTTATATATCATTGAAAATATATGTTTATTATCAAAATATAAATAAGATGAAAATTAATAATAGATAACCACTTCTCAAAATCGATGATCACTTTGACCTGCTAATAGATGCTTCAGTGTTCTACATGATTGGTGTGATATTAGGGTATCATAAACTATTGGTGAGACCTTCAGATATATTTTATAATTACTTCAAGGTAAGGTATGGGTTGTATAGGTTTTCTGTTGTGTCGATTAGGTTAACCAATATGACGATAATGTTTATGACCCTAATGAACTGAATCATTCACTATTACCTAGACCAGTTTGTAGTTGTCTTTGTTTATGACATTTGGTTGTACACTGAGACTCATAAAAATCCTTACAAATATATTTATATTTTCATGATTACAGTAAGATATCGTAGACTATATTCTAAGCTATCCAAATGTCATTTCTAGACTGATAGGGTGAACTTATTGGGTCATATCATCTTGGATGAAGGTGTTTCAGTGTACCTAGAGAAAGTAAAAGAGGCTGTGTATTGGGATAATCTCATGAATGTTTCTAATTTATAACATTTTATGGGCATGGAAGAATATTACCAAAGGTTTATTAAAGTATTTTCTAATTTGGAATCACCAATTTCACATTTTACCAGGAAGGGAATCAAGTTTGAATGGTTTGAAGAATGTGGGAATTCAATCTAAGAGTTAATGAAGGGGTTGACCACCACACCAGTTATGATCATACCCATGCTGGGTAAGGAGTATAAATTATATTGTGATTCATTATGTGTTGTTATTGAGGTAGTGTTGATGCAGGTTAAGCGGGGTTTCAGGTATGGGTCATGATAGTTCAGAACTTAAGAATGAAACTACCCTACTCATGATCTTGATTTGGTTGCAATGGTGTATGTCTTAAAGTGTTGGTGACACTATTTTTTGGGAGAGAGGTTTATTGTGTATACTGTTCATGGAATCCTTATGTATATATTCTCCCTATGTGACATGAATATATGGATATTAATGTTGGTTTAATACATGAACAACTTTGAATTCGAGTTGGTTTACACACCCAGAAATTGAAATAGTATTGGAGATGCTTTGAGTTAAAAGACTCAAAATTAGAGGGGTCAAAAATCTAGATCCAAGTGGAAAATGATGAAATTTATTTCTTGAGATGTATCTTTAATTGTAGAATGAGAAATGGATGATGGACCTTGCATCCTTAGTGGTTGAGTCCATGGTTCTGAGCAAGATTAAGGATAGGTAGTGTGAGGATATGAAATTTTTGGCTTTAAGGGAATGTCTTAATGGTGGGGAGTTACCTTTTGGTGTGATTGTTGGTGATGATGGGATTCTTTATGACCATGATGGTGTTGTCGTAGAAATGTGTTTTTTGTAAGAGATTATGTGTGATATTTATGCATAAAAGTGGGTAGTGCATCGTATTTTGAACAAAATGTATCATTATATTCATTAGTCGTATTGGTGGTCAAGGATGAAGAAAGAGGTTATAGGTTTTGTAAATTGATGTCTTACCTATCAGCAGGTGAAGGCTATGCATCAGTGGCCTGATGGTTTGTTACACCTATTTCCCATTCCAAAATTGAAGTGGGATGACTCAATGAGGGATTTTGTAGTGGGAATTTATAAGAAACCCCATATCAACAGTTCGATCTGGGTAGTTTTTGATCAGTTAACTAAGGCGATTTATGTTTTACCAATTTGAGAGACCTTCACTGTGGATTAGTTAGGTAATTTTTTTTTCGAGATATATTTTAGTTTAATGGAGTACTGTGAACTATAGTTTTTTATCTTGATACATGTTTTATATCACACTTCTGGAAGAGACTAAAAAATTCCCTTAGTACCCAGGTGTTTTTTAATTAGAATTTTCACTCATAGATGAAAAAGAAATTAGGGTGTACGATTAAGATACTATAAGATATGTTGAGGGATTGTGTCATAGACATTTGTGGATCAATGTAAAAGAATCACCTACTAGTTTAGTTTATCTATAACAATATTTAATAGGATATGATTAAGATGGAACCATATGATGTTCTCAATGGTAGGCCGTTTAGATCCTTGTGGTGTTGGTTGGAGTTTGTGGAATCAATGTTTTTGGGACTTTGTCTCATACAGGAGATGTTAGAACATGTTTAGTTGATAAAAAAATTTATGGAAATGTCTAAGATTAGTTTAAATTCGTATGCTGATCTGCGTCATTGACTTCTTGATTTTATGGTGGGTGATCATTTGTTTCGTTATGTGTAAAAAATGTTGGGTCACCATTCGATTAGAAAGAAAGGTAAGTTAGTACCCATGTATGTGAGGCAATTCGATATTGTGTGGAGGATCAGACCAGTGGCATAACAAACATATTTTCCTTAGTGATATAGTGGTATGTACGATGTTTTTAAAGTGTTAAAAATTGGGAAGTATCAACTTGACCCCTCTCATATGAATAATTTTTAGGATATTAAGCTTTAAGTTGATTCGACTTTTGATTAAAAACTCGTTCTTATAGTGAATAATAGTGGGAAATTAATTTGGGCCAAGATTGTGCCTCTAGTTGAAGTTTTATGCTAGAATGGAAATGTTCAAGAATAAAAATTGGAGAGAGAGTCAGATATGTGGGCCCAATGGCCAGATATTTTTACCATGAAAGCCTAGTAATACTTGGGAAGAGTGACTTGAGAACAAGACATTATATGTTGAGGAGGTTTTAAGATCCCAACCTTGTGGAGGTATGTTCCTATTTAAATCATAGTTAAAAATAATTATGGTTGGATAATTATATTTTTACTGGGTGTTTGAGGAATCTTGGTGTGTTTTTGGGGTTTAGGACATGAAATAAAGGGAAACGGGTCATCCTATACATGTTGCACAATTGGCGAACGATTATTAAAAACCATGAAAGGGGTGAAGACAAATCACACAACCTTGGATAAAGGAATTTTGTATGATTTTTGAAACTATATGGAGTCCTCAGGTAACTATGTGACATAGACCCCTCTTGGATAGAGAATGGTTCACAGTTGGTGCGTGGTTTAGAAAACCATGTGGCCGAACCATGACACTCATTAAAAAGTGATAAACTACCATTTCCCAATGTGATTTTATGTATCTGGCCCAATTTCTTCCCCTATTTCTCCTATATCAAACCTAGTGACAAACCATTTTGACCCAAGATTCCCAAGAGAGGATCACCTTCAATTCAATGCCAATAGAAGTGTCGTTGTGTGCAGATCGATGCTCCGGGAAAGTCTAATGCTCCTATTACTTCTCTTTTGGGTATTAGGGATTATAAATTTGTTCTTAATTTTCCAAAGTCCTAAACCCTCTCTTTCCGTAGGATTATTGGTTAGGGTTCTAAGGTGTTTTTGAACTTATATCTATGTCTAATGTTAAGTGTCCATTCATCTTTGGATTAGAGGTAGGTGGTCTATAAGTTATATCCCATAGTCTCGTTGCTTATTTATGCATGTGTGGATGAGTTATTTGTTCTATATTGTTGTGAATCTGATATATTTGGTGTGATTTGGAAAAATGGTTTCTAATTGATAAATTAATCCCGTCATTATCCTTGTGGAATGAATTGAGGGTGACTAGACAAATTTAGGGCCACACATTGGGTGCACTAACATTCTCGAACTTGAAACATGGTAATGATAAGAAAGGAATTGACTTGTGTCAAAGTAGATCCCATGATGAACTTATTGGTATGCTATGTTAAATTATGTAGAAGAACTAATATTAGTTGTTTTGAGTTGATTTAAATGTCATAAGGGATTGTTTAGCATAATGTGAAAATGGTTTAATGGATTAGTGTGCATGTGTTAAATTTCTTATGAAATTTTAATGGAAATTCCCTAATGGAATAAAGAATATGAAATAATTAATGTGTTAAAAAGGATAATGTATGGAAATTTTTGAATATAATTAATGGGTTAAGTCATGGGAAATGGAAATGGGTTAAATGGGCTATGTAATGCAATGGGTAAATTTGATAATGCTTAAGGCTCAATGTTAAATTCACATGATGAATAATTATGAGATGGGAATGTTATGTTTATTGATTGGGTGTGGTTACTAATATGGAATATGTGGTAAATGGATAAATAAGAATGTGAACTAGGCTTATTAATTGTGGGGTATTGGACTTGAGTATCTACACCCATGGGTCGTGTTAGATTGATGATCTAAAAACAACCCCATAATGCATGAGTTAGATAAGGGGACTGGGACTCTATTCCCTCATTCGATGCCTTTGATGAGAATACCTAGACTGAGGCTCCATGGTAAGTGTGATGTAATTTTTTAATAAATGTTTTCCCCTAGAGAGATAAAGAACTTGAATTATTACCTTATGATTAGTAATATAAAGTATTAAACCATTGTGTAAGTGATGTAAATTCCAAACCCATGGAACAAGGGATGAAAACATACTAAGTGATACACATGGTTAAAGTGAGTATTGTTATCTAATGGAACTTGAGTTGTATTTTGTTTACCATTTCATTTATTTAGTTCTTCCATGAACTATCTATTTAGACAAGACATTTTGTAGACATCATTGGTGTTGACCAACTGACTTGTACTCATACTCTGTTGGGGCCTCCATTGGGAACCAGAGCATATTTTATTGGTGAAGGTCAAGACAAGGGAAAATTCCCTATGCTCAGGAATTGAGTTGGGATTGGAATGTGCCTGGATGAGGAAATGGGCATAGATTCATGACCCATTTTGGGGATTTATATGTTTTATTTATTTGGGTTTTCTTTCACTTTATCATTGTTATCATGACTTAAAATATATATTGTTTGGTTTTGGTCTGTACCCTATTTAGGTAATGGATGGTAATGAAAGTTCATAGTTTATTTCTTATTGTTTCCTTTATTTCACAAGTTATCTTATGTGGTTACTCTAGTAAAGAGGGTATAGTCTCTCCATGTGATCCATTAGACCTAAACTTATATTTGGAAACCACATACATAAGGGGAGGTGTGCCTAAGGTCATGTGGCGACCTATTTTGAGGCACCGGTTTAGTGTCTTCCAGGTCAGGGATGTTACAACGTAGGATAGTGGTAGGGACTCCACCCTTTTTACCCTTCGGTTCTGGGTTCAAGCCCCATGGCATCACTGGATGTGATTGGATGTCACTTGGTACGAGGGTTGTCATTTTTATAAAAATATACTAGTGTAATTATGATAATGTTTACAAAAATATGATTAAAATATTGAAAAATAACATTTTTTATCAAATCATTTTTTAACCACACGGGTTATCTAGATGACTTATATTTTTAGTGAAATCAAATAATATTAATCTACTATTATTACTTTAAGATCAATGATCCTATTAACTTTAGAGGTTATAAATAAATTTAAATTTATAAATAGAGATCTATTCCTTAAATAACCTTTTCTCTAAAACACATACAAAACCAAAGGGTTGTATAACCAAAATTGTCTCCCAAAATACGTTTATTCTTAATAAACTTGCCATCACATAAAACCTAAAAATAGATGAATAAGATAGTTTTATTATGATCAAACATAAACTCATAAACCCACCATGGTATTCATAAAAATTTAGTTAATCATATATGAATGAAAATATGCTTCCAATAAATTATCACAACTTATAGATGTTTCATGATTCTTATAACTAAAATATCATGGATTAAAATAATTATGCAATATAATTTAATCATTTTACTTTAAAATAAGTCATTAATTTATCATGGATTCAACTGTTAAAATATGCCACTGACTTGGATAATTCATAGGTTGTAACAAACCCAAACTCAGTATCCAAAATTCAGTGATCATTTTGTTACAATGGAAAAGATACAAGAGATCACATCTATAAGGATCAATTAGTTTAGTAGTATTGAAAATCTATATTCATAAATGGTTCTCTTATTACATTGTAAATTAAACAGATTACATAACAAAGTAAAATAAACTGCTTTTTTGAATGTTAGTCAAAGATTTAATCTCCCTAACCTAGGGAAAGAAAACATGTAAATAGGTGATATATAGTACTCAGTAAGGGTTACATGAAACAAAAAATGTATCAATAAAAAATTAATAATAATAAATAAGGAATAATAAATATGAAAAAGGTTAATTACTAAAAAGTACATTCCACCAATAAAAAAAGAATGAAAATGCATTCATAGATTCTGTAATAGTGAAAATATCTTGGAATGTAATAATGGAATACTGTATGAAGAAAATTATTAATTATTATAAATCATGTATCTAGAATATAAACCACTACCATAAATACCTTTTATATGATAGTTTATATCTGTAGGAAGAAACTCATCTGATTCTGGTTGGAAAAAACACGAAGGGTTTTTTTACTAACTATATTGTCTCGTGAGACTTGTCAATGAATTGAGGGGATATATAATTCCGAGACCCACCAATCAGTGAAAATAAAATGTATTATTAACACATATACCTAATTCATGAAAATATTCCTCATCAAAATATCTAAATTCAGTAGAGGATACAGATGTATTAATATTTTCTTAGTTAAAATAACATTCAACGTTAACACTGTATGTAAAAATGGTATACATCTTAGAAAATAATCGTATCCATGACACGATAAATATTTATCTTTAAAAGAAATGTAATTTAAAATTAAAAAGGATCTCAAAGGAGTATTAGATACACCACATGAAAATTATTAGGCACACAATACCAACTAAGACTCAATGAAATGGAAATTGAGATGAAGTCTCTTACAATTTATAATTAGTAGGAACATATACCCCATAAAATTAATATTAACCAAATAAAACATTTGATATCAAAAAGATAAAGGTATTCATGATATGATATATCAAAGGCCAGTATACATACACCACACTTAGAAAATATTTTGTGAATAAGATATATCTAATTGAATTAAAAATGAGATGAGAATCCCCACACCTTAATTCCCACTAGTTTTTTGAGTTTGTACCTCATGAAAAATAATATAATATTTATTCAAAAAATGATCCATAAGTGAATTATATCCATTTATAAAATTATTTTTCAATTATAATCACAGGATTAAATTTTTTAATTTACATTGATTATATTGAAGCGTTTTGATATCATGTTTTACTTAAACATTTCCCATTTTTCAGTGATTTTTATATTTTATTAAATATAATTTATAAATTAGTATAATTAATTATAGAAGAATATAATAAATATAATTACAAGTTTTATATATTATATATAGTTTAAAATATCCACACATTATTATGGTTATATGTGTTGACATGGAAATGTCCTTATAGGTGGTTAACAATACTTTAATGGGACATTGTTGGGAGAGTGGGAAGAGGATGATTAAAATTATATATATATAGTCGTATGATACTTATTATGGGTTAATATAAATAATATAATATTAAATTAATTACTCATTAATTCCATTAATGTTTAGCTATGAAAGGGTTGGTGTAAAATTAAATATAATAGGAAGAATAATTAAAAAGAGAGAAAAGTGGGTCAAAACTTACTAAATCATCGGTGTAGCTTCTCTGGTACGGCACTACAAATCCTTGGTGATTGAAGTTTTAGTTCCTTATATCATTATTTTGGGTTCTAAGAGTCTAACTATGGACTTTTTTGGTAGATATTTGTCTTTATATTGGGTGGGAGTAGTTTTTTTTCAAGGGAAGGGATATGAGTTATTTATACTTGAGGAGATGGGTATTTTTAGAATAAAACATTTAAAAAACAATATATGAAAATTAAAACATGTAATAGTGATATATCATAATATAAATTATATATTAATATAATATTATGATTTTAAGACTTAAAATACCCATTATAATTCTAATTCATTAGTTTATTAAAGGGCAAGTGGAAAGAAATAAAATTTTTTATTTTAAGGAATCATATTTAACTTTATGTTTTGGAAAGTTATTTTTTTTAGAAATTTATTTTAGTTAATTATAATGAACCATTTATGAAAATAAATATAATATGGAATAAAATAATGTTATATAAATTATTATATAATTATTAAATCACGAATGATGTAATTTGAGTTACATCGGTTATGTGAAAAACTATATTTCTTCTATTGACCAAAAAAATAAAGTATTTCATAAACTTACAAAAAAATCACCCTCGGATAATTTCAAATCATGATTTCAAAAATTGTCTCCATTTTATAAAAATAATTTTCTGAACATGAGAAATTCATCTTTTAATTGAAATTAGATTTTATTCAAAAAACAATGATTTTAAAATTATAAATAATTTTTTGGAAAATTGAAAAATTAACTATGGTCTTATTAAATTATATTATAATGTTAAAATAATAAAAACTAATTTTTGAATATATTATATGAAAAAAATATTTTTTATCATTATATTAATTATAAAATTGTAAATAAACATTTTTGTTTCACAAAAATACCAATACTTAATTTATCAGTTTTAAAATATTGATTTAATTATTTCATGGTATAAATATATCATATTTTAATTTATGAGATACCTATTTTTTTATAGTTTCATGGGTTAGGTTTTTATCTTAATGACTATATTACTTTTCCTAATGGTCAGATTTCTATTCCAATGACCATGTTAATATTTAATACTATAACACGATTCTCTTAAGATTAATGTTTTTTGACACATACAATATAGAATAAATTGAATTTATTTAAGAAGATACATATCATAAAATCATGGGGTGTTATATAGGTTCACCAAATTTATTCTAGTGAAATATAAATGTGTCTCAAAAATGAAATTTATTTATATACATTGAACTCCTCACTTTCCCTCATAAATTGATTACATTATACCGTAATTTTTAACAGAGAATTTTTTTACTCACCCCTTGAGAAATTCTCTTAGAGGAGTCTTTCCTCATTTCTATGATTAATGAAATTGGGTAAGCTTCCCTCCATGGTCCCTACAACATGATATTTTAGTCAACTTCATCCATATCTTCTTTAGTGAGTCTAAGAGTTATTTAAGGTTTATATTATTAATCATATACCATGATAATTATTTTAGCATGATCACATTGTCATTCAATCTAGTAATAATTCTATTTGGATACCAATAATCACAATATTAAACCCCATATTAAATGTCAACATTATCCTTTTGTGTTACAACCATTGACTAATACCAAAATACATAGTGTGAGAAATAATAATCATATTGTTAAACAATATAATCATTTATAGGAGGTCTAAATCGTGAAAAAATCTTTTCAATCTATGAACACATAGGTTTATCCAAGTAAATTAATTTACGTCATCTATTTAAATCCTTTATAATGGTTTGAAAATTTAATTTTAATTAACCAAAATAATATCCCATGGGAGTGTCAATGTATGTGTGATTAAGGACTATTTTCATACACTAGGCGATGATTAAGTCAAATCACAATGCATCCTTTTCAGGGTTATTATCCCTAGACATAATTATGTCAAAACCAAAAAAAATTATAATATCAAGATAGAGATGTATTTCTAGGAAAACCCACATAATCTGTTTGTAATAAAAATTTTAGACAATTATCTATACTTATCCTCAATGGATACCATATGGAAATATTTCATAATAATTTTTTTCCTGACTCTTGTTTACATGGTTTATACTAAATTTCCTATGATAAGTATATTAAATACCATAAAACCAATATCCCAAATCCTATAGTTACATTACTACATTACTGTAAGATATAAGAAATCACATCCCAAATGACCTGATACTATAGTAGTCTTAGAAAACTGGATACATACTTGAATCTAAAATTACATTTAAAAACATGAAATGAAACACTATGAAATTAAATATTCTACAACCTTTAACTCATTCATATATTCCCTTTTCATATCCTGGGGAAAGGAAAATTAATAATGGTGAGATGTGATTCTCAATAATGGTTATATATAATAAAAGATATCATGAATCCATATGACATTTTCAATATGGAAGGGTAAATAACTGATCATATATGATGTTTAGTCAATTACTTGAATATCCTGATTAGATAAGGCATAATAATATAGAATGGTAAATATATGAACACACATTAAATTATTCATTAACTTGATCATAAAATTCCTCCATGTATAATATCCATGAAATAATCTCATGTATAATATTATCTGAATTCTCAATTAAGGAAATTCTTAATCTTTGTTGACATGATCTCAAACATCATGATATCTATACTATCAATACCCTTTAACAAGATAGTTTAATATATGGGTAGGTATACGACAAAAACTTATTTGATGATATATTGTTGATTTTACTCATGATTCTATTAATGCATCAAGGGACTACATAATTATATGCCCCAAAATCACTATATTTACAAATCATTCCACATATATAAAATTATATATTTAATTCATGAACAATATTACCTATAAAGAAATCTATATTGAGTAAAAAATACATATATACCAGAAAATTATGAAATAAATCAAATAAATTTCATAAAAAAATAAATTTTTTAAAAATATCATACGGTTTAGAATATAATAATATCCATGATATAAATAATATGTATATTAATGAGAAATGTAATGTCTAATTATCATATATATTGAATGTTTCAAGATGGAGTTAATGACTAAAAAATTAAATCAATAAAGTGAATTTCAATACTTTTTATGGTCAAAATAATAATAAACTATCAAGAGAAAGAATAAGTATTTTATCATTACAACATATTCTTAGTGGATTATAGTAAAGGGTTTTTTTGGATAAATAAAAATTCCATAAAAAGATCATTCCAAACATTCTTCAAGACACTATCCTTTTTACCTTGAATATAAGTTTTAAGATCTAATAATTTCCAAAATATTAGGCAAGTAATTTTATTTAAAAATAATCACAGAAAACATTAATGTATCATTCATATAATTTAGTTGTTATGATGACAAGAAAGTCTTGTCCATTTCAAGTATGTTAAAAAAATATTCCTCTAACATTTTTAAGGAAAATTAAAAAGTAATTTTTTTTTTGGAAAATGATAAGAAGATTCATTTTAATTATTTTTAAAATAAATATATCATGATTAAACATGAAATTAAAATATTTTAGGATAATATTAAAAACATTCTTTAAATTATTTTATGAAAACAGAGATTAGTGATGAAATTTTTTTTCAACTAAAGAGAGAAATAAACATGACCTTTTCTTAAAAAATGTAAGTATCAAATAAAGGAAATTGAATCACTATATGAATACTTAATGAATAAATATAGGATAATAAAATTAATCTTTTTATTAGAAAATTATTAAATAATTTACTTTAATTTTAAATTCAAGCATTAACAATCTTGACTAAAATGAGATTGAATCATAAACGCTTTCCAATATGGTAAATTTCCAATCATTACCCCATAAAATAAATAACTTCAAATGAAACAAGAAATAGCTTGAATATAAATATATTGATTATATAAAATATCAAAGGTGAAATAGATAAGCCTCATAAAAATAAATTGGTGCATAATATCAAATATGTCTTAAATGAGTGGAAATTGAGATGAATACTCTTACAAAAACATTCTATTTAAGTGAGAATAAGTCTCTTAATTGGTTATATGTATAAAAAATAAATCCATATAAAATAATTAAAAATATAACCTCAATTAATAAAAATTAATTACACTTATAATATGAGGATATAAAATACATTGAAGAAGTAATACAGCCCAATAAATTGAAATGGAGTTATAAAATTCCATACCACTAGCTAACTTTCAGGTAAAACCCCATGGGAAGAAATAGTTAATGATGAAACTTAAAATACCATCAATTATGAAGTATTCCAGATATTAAATGTAAAAGGGTTAGAATATACACCCTATAAAAAATGTGCATAACATTAAAATATTCCTCAATAAAGGGAAATTGATATGAAGTCCCTTACCTCATACTTATAGTGAGTTTAACATGATTTAACCAACTATAAAATAGTTTTAAGATTGATATTAATTCAAATAATAACAACATTTATATTTATAACATATTATATTAACTTATTATAATATCATATTACCATTTTGATTATAATATTTCACTGATACCATTGTTTTGGGTGTTAACTATTTCATTTTCTCATGCATATTTAGTCGTAAGAGTTCAAGTACATTCTCATAGGATATAAACACATAAAATAAATAATGATATTAATGGTTTATTTATCATATTTATTAATTGTATACATTTTTAAAACCATTTATTAGTACTGTATTTGAAAAATGAATTGTAATTCTTCATGGAGACGGTATGCCGTACATACTTAGAAGGGGTGATATAATTTCTTTAATGAGAGAAAGTATAAGGAATTGTATGTTAAATTAGTTTTAAAAAATTAATATCATGTTTTATGTATAATTTATATTCATTATTCTTGTCAATATAACAATCCATGTGAGTTAGTGATAGAAAACATTACATTGGTTCGTGAGGCGGTAGTTCCCTGTACACATGAGCAATGGCTTTATTTTCCATTTGATGGAGATAAAGATAGATTAATATTATTCATATAGAATAATATCATCTTAGTATATTAGAGGTATTTTTTATTATGTTTTAATTTTTAATTGATAATTTACGTTGTAAAACATAGAAATAAAAACACAGAACTTAATGAATACAATTACCTTATCATAGAAGAACCTACTTTGGGTCTATTATTAATGACCCTAGGGTTGGTATTTTTTGGAATACCATTAGATATATAATGTGTCTAAGGATATTATAGATATATTTTGGTATGTAATGGTCAATCAAAATGGATTTATAGGTGTTAAGAAGTTTGTAGAGGGAGTGTTGTATTATAGTTGATGAGGAGTATAATTTTTGTAAGAACCTAAAACTAGTAAATAATTGTAAGTCACTTTCACGCAATGTGACAAAAAAATTTAAAAATAATATAGTGGAATAAATTTATGGTTGATCAATAGATTCACCACAATGTTTTTTGAACATGTTATTACATATACTCTAAGTTTAATTACTTTTACAATTTTATTTTTCTCTACAGTAATTAGGTTTTTAGCAAAGGTATTTTACACTTTAATCCTAAAATAAAATAATAAAAAATATATATAATTTTTACCCAATTATTATTAATATGATATATAATCTATTAAACAAAATTCCATGTGTGTGAGAAATTAAATTTTAATACAAGAGCATGTAATGTGAAAAACCACGTTTTAACCTTAATCAGGATTTTTTTACTATATTTACTAATCATTATATAAAAAAATTAATTTTATCTTATTATATAATAATAATAATAATTATTATTCTAAATATTGATACCATTTTATGAAATTAACTTCACATATTTGATAGGATTTAATATAAAAATAATACCGCAAGAATGGTAAAATTGTGGTTTTTGAAGATAATGAATTTTTGAAGAAATAAATGATATTATATAAACATTATTACTATAAATAATCATTATTTGAATTTAAATTAATATAGATAGATATATAATCTTTATTATTAATTTAAATTATTTATCAATATGTTTAATGACTCGAGATTTTAAAATGTGAACCTCATCTTTAATAGTATATTTAAAATGAAACACCAAGAATAAAAGAGAATGTAACAGACCGAGACTCTTTGATATATTTATTTTTTATAAATTAAAAATATTTTATAGATTAATATCTACTCAATATTGGGATTAAACAAAACATGATACTCTATTAAAATGTTATTATTTAAACATTACCATTATAACATAACCCTTAAGTCGGAGGGTATGAATATGACAAAAGAAATTAAGAAAATTATAGGTATTAAAAATGTACAAAATAAACTAAATAGTAATATATTTATTAGAAATAAAATAAGAATCCTTTAAAAGAAAAGAAATTTTTTATGGAAATCTGTATGATTCTAAAATGTGGTTTAGTCTCGATTTTCCAAAATAATTTAAAATGATTTTTTACCAATTTTAAAAAAATTTGTTGAAAAAATAAATTAATTTTTTAAATATAATTTTTTTATTATATTAGGGTGAATTTATTGGGTTTTTTCTGAGAATAATAACTTTTTGATGAATAATGAATGATACCAATTTTAAAGTAAAAATTCATTTTATTTTAAAATATTTACCTTTTTAAATTATTTTTAAAGTAATTTTAGTACAATTATGATAAAATATTTCTAATTTAGGTCATTATAATCAATTACATATTAAATTTTGATATAAAAACCTTTTAAACCTTTGAATTGTTTTCTTTTGAAAACCCATTTTTTGACACTTCTACAAGTTTACATTTGAATTGAATTATTACACTTCTATAGATTTAAATTAGAAAATGGATTAAATATTTTTAATAATAATAATTTATATTATATTACATGGTAAAATTATTATTTCAAAATAATAAATTTTATCTATATAAATTAATTACCACAGTTAAGGTAAAATGGGTTTATTAGGGGGGGTTAAACTAAGAAGAAAAGTGTTAAAAATGACATAAAACTTGAAAAAAGAAACCTTATGTAAATATTTTGACCTTATAATCTATAAGTTTGAATTATTACCCATTTTGGAGTTTTTTCATGATAAAAATGTGTGTATCACTTTATCTTTAAAAAATATCAATGTGTGTTCTCTCCCCCGCCTATAAAAGTCTACACGTACCCCCCCTCTCTAAACATACAAAAATTCTTTATTCATAAAATACCATAGAAAATATCTTCCCTAATTAACTCAACATATCCTATAGGCCTCATTTTTATTTGTAATCTATCTTATGAAGTATATATATATAAACCTAAAGAGACTCTCTAAAGACAGGGTAAAATATATAAATGTGCTATTTGTTTTATGTCTTCTCCCACCTACTAAAAATAATATTAAGATAAGAAAATATAATAATAATATTTCAAAATATACTATGAGATTTAAATTTGTTAATGTCATAACCCATATCCAAATCCACTTCCATCAAATGTGATAAGAAACTGTTGATCATGTGTATGGCAAACAACCGGCTCACGATCCCATGTAATTAATTTTCCATCACCACCTTTAAATTATGGACATAATGATTTGTTTAAATTTTTTATATGATATTTATGAAATTATTAAACTTATGTAATTATTATATCTCATATAAATTTTTTACATTCAATTACGTGAGGGATACGATAGCGTTGCTTTTATGTACGACAGACTACTGCCTCACGGAGCGATCTAATTCATTTTTCAATTTTTATTTACATTAAAGATAGTAAGGATATATTTAACGAAAATATGTGATATTTATGAAATAAAAATAATTTTGGAAAGGTAATATCACATATAATTTTCTATCTTCCCATCTATAGGAAAAAAATAACGTTTCTCGTTCCTACTTGTGGATTACTACTTGCACATAGAGATGAAAAATGTTTTTCATTTTATTTATGACCAAATGGAAATAATGATGTATTTGATTAATAAAAATTCTATATGAAATAATAATGATTATATAATATTTAATTAATATTTATTTTCATTTTATTCCATCTTCATGGAAAAATGGAATCTTTTTTCTTGTGTTTGTATGACCTACCGTCTCTATAAACTGTGTAATACATTTTGTATCTCTAAAATATATAGATTACTATAAATACAGATATAATTAATATATAATATATGAATATCATTTTTATCGTTCTAAATATTATATAACCATGATCAAAATTACTTGACTGAAATTGCTGAACCAAAACATACTTTAAAAAATTAAACAATTATCACACGAAACAATGATTTTAACAAATAATTGTTAATAGAAATGTCATAAAATACTATAAATTATTCATATATTATAAGAGGTATTTTATTATAGTTTTATAATAGATATAAATAATCTTATATATAATATATATGAATTTTAAACATATAAAAAGGAAATCATACCTAAGGTAATGGGTTCTCATCTAGATTTTTTAATTCAATGAATCATATGCCATATTAAACACTTATTCCTTTTTGTGGTCTACACATATAACCTTTTTATATTTCATATTATTAATATATTTATCTTCATGTTATTTAATTTTCCTTTTTATGTTATTCCTTTAATATGGATTATGATACAAAACTTACCAATGTGGTAAGAGATTAATGTTTCAATCTCATTTTAATCAAGATTCTTTACACTTGAATTTACACTAGAAGAAATTATTAAATCATTGTATAATAAACCAAAATAATTTTAATCTCCCCTATATATTAATGAAATTTTCAAGTAATAATACCTTTTTCCTATCTTTATTACGTAAAATTATTCTGACAATGTTTTTATAAAAATATGAATTTTTTTCTCACTTCAGTTGAAAATCCTTTGTCTTCCCAAAATATATATTATAAAAATATTTTCAAAAATATTTTTCAAATTCTAAAAATTATTTATCAATTAAAGTTTTACCAATATTAAAATTTTTAAAAAATATTTTATAAGGAATCTTCATGTAATTTTAAAAACAATACTCATTTAGATTTCACCGAATATATAAAAGGAATCATTATTTTAAGATGTATTTTAAGAATGTTTTTCTTGATTCAGGCACAATAAAGGTTTAAAATATTATTTTTCAATTTTAAAAGATTATGTTCAAATAAATTTGTTTTTAAAACTGTTTTGGGTACTTTTAGTTTTAAAATTTTATTTTAAAAATGAATAGGATATTTTCCTCAATAATATTTTTATTGGAATTTTATGGTATTTATATTCATAAATGACACAAAATATTTATTTTAAATATGATTCAATAGGGATATATTGCTTTCATTTCATATTTATTATTTCATTGGACGTTTAATGATTAGTTTTAATGGGGGTGTACAATTTGATTACCGTTCTCCATATTACTCAGGTCGTTTTAGGATTATGTTTAGTGATTGGGGTTAGTATTAAAAAATTTTATGTTAGTTTTTAAATATGAGTTTTTTTGGATTATGTTTTAACCATTTTATTTGAGTAATGCATTGTAATTATTAATTTTATGTTGGGGACCATAATTAAAAATCCCTTGATGCATCAATAGGTCTAATGATACAAATGAGTTGGCCAAATAAAATGTGTTTTTACCCATTATTTTTAACTGTCATGTAAAAGTTATTAAATTTATGTTTAATATGCACTAAATTATGAATTACATCATAATAATATTATTTATCTATATTATATGTAATTATTCAATTTGTTATAATATCTATGGTTATATTTCAGGCTCATGTGAATGGGGTTTTTCGATAGTTTTCCCTTAATGAATATTAGATCTCACCCCTTTCTTATGTTTATTTTCCCCAAGATGTAAAGAAATGTTTTATGATTAATATTCCGGGATATGCATGAGGAATAAAGAAGATCTCAATGTTTTTTAGTACTTTATTTTTTCAAATGTATGTCGAATTCAACTATGTATATAGTTTAACAAGACTCTTGATGTTTTTGATATTTAAAGATGTGATTCCTTGTATCCTTTGTCAATGTAATAAATAAGAAATTACTCTGGTCTAATAGGGTTGGGGTATTTATAGTTGGTTTTAGTATAAGTTTATTATAATCATTTGGGAATATATTTAGTAAAACATTGATTAGGGAGAATAATGTTGTGATAGATAGTGATTATAAGTATAGAGTAAAATCCAAATTTATTGGTAAGGTTGAGATTATGTGATTTTGTTCCTACGAATACATACCATTCTAGATTGTAAAAGTTTATGTGGTTCTAGAAAAAATATACCTAGGGGTAATAACCCTGAAAATGGATTATCGGGCTAGAATTGATTGTTACTTAGTATATGACAGTGGGTTATACTATTCACCTAGTTTGTCACTCCATTGGGATATGATTAAAATAATTAACATTTTCATTAATATCTAGTATAAAGGATTTAAAAATCATTGTTTTTTGATTTGTAATCATTCCGAATGAAACCATTTTTATGATTATGAGATAATGCATGCATAAATTTTTTAATTTTTGTTATGTATTTCAATTTATTGGTGATTATAAATTATTTTTGATAATGTTATGATCTAATATAATTCATTCCATTATTTATAAATGGTTTCCTATGGAAGGAATAATAACCATATCAATTCAAATAATAAAAAAGAGTAAGAATGATTATTTCTTTCCTGGTCTTAATCAATTCTTTCGAAGAGAATTTGTCTCCTAAAAAATAACATCATATGATAAAATAGTATCAAATTATATCAAGATAGAGAAGTTATTCTATATGTATTATGTATTTAAAGGGAATAAATATTATAAGATAATGGGATATAAAAAAATGGACAAGGTTAAGCAGTGAAGGAAAACTTTTCCCACATGTAATAATTTTTAAAAGAATCACATTTGTACTTTATTGAAGGGAATATGAGTTTTCTACAAGTATGGAGATAAATGACACCATTATCATAATTTTATGGTAAATAAATAATCTAAAAATGTTTAATGTTTAAAATTTAAGGAGATGGGGAATTATGAAACCAAATTCCCTATGATTCAATGGAATATACCCTAGAATAATTTAAGGGATCATGGTAAGGCATATTCTATTACTATAGTAGAAGTGGAATAATGTACATGTACATTTGGATGAAATAATTATATTGAATAATTATTTTATCAATGATATTCTTGTAATAAGAATAATAAATTGTATATGTAATGTACTAAAATAATTTTTATTTATGTATTTAGGTGAATATGTTCAATGATACCAATGAGTAGGAAAAGTGATTTAGTAGCAAGTTGATCTTGTTGAAAAAAAATTACTAAGTGAAGATAAACCTTAATATATTCTCTATGATGAGAAAATAAACACAATGATAAATTAATGGGATATAATGGGTGACCATGATATTTTGTTATTGATTTGATGGTTTATGTTATCTTAGATGGAGTTTATTACACGTTCTTATTTATGGAAGATATTTGAGAATCTAAAATTTTATTTCTGGAAGCATGATTTTTTTCAGTAATGTTTTATGGTGATAAAGGTATTAAAATATTTTTAATGTGACATTAATATAATCATTATATTTTATGATAGTTATAACTATTATTTAGTTACCTTATATATTTTTTACTGTAATTTTGGTTAGATATTTTTTATAGGAGTATTAAGGTTAAAAATTTATGAAAGGGATTAAGTTGATTTTTTGGATTTACTATTGATGTATCAGAGATAAATTTATTGTATAGCACAAATCTTTCTAGCCATTATTTCTAAAGATATGAGGAATATATTGATACTATTTTATGGATCATATGATCTATTAAATGTAAATGTTAGTGCTTTAGGCATAACAATCCAATTTTGGGTATTCATTTGTTAGAGTAAGAGTTGAAGTGGAAATTTATTGTAGAAAAACCAAAGGTTGAATTTAAGTTTACAAAATATATAGAAATAAAATAATTTTATTTCCTTATATTCATAGATAGTAAAATAATTCCATATCATTATAAAAAGGATATTGAAATAGAAATTTTATCATATTACCTTCATATCCAATGAATCAAATGGTTATTTAAATGGTAATAGATATAATTTTTTAGGTTGTTAACTATCCATATATCATTCACATTCTTGGGATCAATAATCTATATCACTCTCTGTAATTATTTTTTCATTTATTACACGTTCATAGCTTTACATACAATTAATGTTATCCTACATGGAAACCTAGTTATGGGTTATTATATAGGACATTCAAAATTATGTTTATCTCTTATAAATAGGATATTTTATTCAACCTTTTATTAATTTTATTTTTAACAATTTTATTTCCAAATATCATACCTTTGGTTTTCTAGAACACGTTTAAATTGTGAGGACACAATTTGTTGAATGTTGGGAGAATATAATTCCCTGAGATTTTAAAATAGGAACAAAATATTTGATTATGTATATGAAATGAAAATAAAGATTATAAGAGAATGAAAAACATAAAGACTCTATGATATATTTATTTTTTAATTAATAAAATCTCGTTGATATCTTACAATATACGTACCCTTGCTTTAACCAAAATGCAATAGTCTTTAAAAATATTATTATTTAAATATGAAAATTATAACCATGATAATTAATTTGGAGGGTACGAATAGGAATAAATAAATTATGAAATTTATATGTCTTATACATAGTTAAACTTAATTAATATTTATTTATTTATTTTTATTAAAATAACATTCATTTGAAGTAAAAATAAATGTGTTCTAAAAAACTGTATTTTTTTAAAGGTAGTTTAGTTTCACTTTGTGCATATAATTTAAAATAAAATTTTACCATTTTTTGAAAATTCAATCTGAAAAATATTTTACATTTACTAAATCTAAATTTAGACATTATCATTGGGTGAATATTTGGTATTTTTCAAAAAATATTTATTTTTTGATGAATTGTCAAAATTAATGATTTTTATTGAAAACTACATTATAGGTAAAATTATTTACCCGGTTAAATTACATTTCAATTTTTTTAATGTGAATTTTATTCAATTATATTAAAATTTTATAGATATAATTCATTGGAATAAATTTTATATTTAATACAAATATAATAATGCTTTTAACTTTTGAATGTTTTTATTGGGAAAAACTGTCTTTTCAATGTGATTGTGGGTTTAATTTTAAATTGAATCTTTCTACATATGTGGATATAATTTTTAATAATTGATTAAATATTTCAAATAATCCTAATTTATATTATATAATAATTTAAACATAACTTTTTACTGTAATTAATTGTGAAACAATATAAATTAATTACCATGATTAAATTAAAAATGGGTTTAATGGGGGTTAAACTGAGAAGAAAAGTGTTACAAATTATTTATAACTTGTATTAAAACTGGTTTGTTGAAATATCTTGTCCTTATAGACTATAAATGTTGTAAATTAAAAATTTTAGGGGATTTGGTATTAAAAAAATGTGTTTATCACATTATCTTTTAAAAACATTCATGTATGTCCTCTCCCCCATTATAAAAGAATACCCCTCGCATCCCATCTTCACAGTTCAAAAACAGTTTTCTTCATCCAATGATTTCCAACATATCTTACTTAAATACCTGATATCATAATGGAGGCCTTATTTTTATTGTTAACCTCTCCCATGATGTCTTTAGTAATAAATCTAAAGTAGCTCTCCGAAGAAGTAGAAAAATTATTAAACATGCATATTTCTTTTTGTATTATTCCACCTTATTAATATAATATTAAAATATGAGAATATAATGAAACCAATATAAATGATATAATGATATAATGATATTTTATTTTTTATTTTAATAACCTATATCAAAATCCACTTCCATGAAATGGGAAATGAAACCGTTCAACATGTGTATGGTGGACCAACACTTTGCAAACCGATGTAATTTTATTCCATCATAACCATTGATGGATTTATAATGATGTATTTAACATTTTTATATTATATTAATGAAATTATTATAATTTTATAACTATTATATTATATACACCTTCTTAGTATTCAGTCCATGGGAGACACGACAACATCACTCATGTGTACGACATATTGCCTCCTCACAAAGAGAATAGATTCTTTTTTTTGAGATACACTTTACATATAAGGTACTAAGCATAATGTTTATGAATATGAGATATTAATGAACTAAAAATAATTTAGGAAATATAATATCTTATATAATATCCTACTATCCCATTCGTTGGAAAGCAAAAACATCGCTTGTGTGTACGGGGTGACTACCGCCTCCACATCACGATGTGAAATGTTTCTCATTTTATTTTTACATGGATGGTAATAAGGATTTATTTGAAAAATATAAATTATATATATGACATAATAATTATTATATAATGTTTAATTAATATTTAATTTCATTTTATCCCATCTATCGATAAAAATGGAAACAATGTTCATGTTTACGTACGGCCTACCATCTCCATGAACAGTGTGATCCATTTTCTATCTCCGACTTTTATAGATTAATATAAACAAATAAAAAATGAAAATATATGATATTTATATCATGGATAAATTCTGGATATTATTTAACCATGATCAATATAAAATAACAAAAATTACTAAACCAAAATATACAAGAAAAACGAAGCTATTATCACCCAAAATAGCGATTTTAGCAAATAATTACTAATAAATTGGTCATAAAATATTATAAGTAAATCATATTTGTTATTAAATATATTATTATGGTTATTTTATATATTTATACTGAACCTATATTTATTATACAATAGGTTTTAACTCGCATGATGGAAATTAGACATAAGGTAAGGGTTTATCATCTCCCTTTTACTTTCGGGAGACATTTACCATATTCACCACTTAGTCCTTTATAGGGTGTATATAAGTCCCATTATGATATTTTATATCATGAATATATTTATAAATAGGGTATTTAATGTTTTATTTTATTTTATTCCTTTTATGGGGATTACAAATCAAAATTTACCATAGTTGTAGAGATTTATGTTTCAATCTCATTTTAATCGGGATTTTTTATAATTGAATTTCAATTCAAGGAATTATATTAACAAGTATATAATAAAACCCTTTCATATTATTCTCATATATTTTTTCATTAACTTTTAAATTAACAATAATAATTTCCCTCAATGGCAATTCAAATTATTGAGATTTCTTTAAATAAAATTCAACTTTATTTCTCTTTTTAGTCAAAACTACTTTTTAATTACAAAACATTTTTCTAAAAAAGTTTCCATTCTTTTAAAATTATTTAAATGATTTTTTAAATAAATATCTACCCATATTTTAATTTTTACCAATGTTTTTAAAATTAATCTTTATTTCATTTTACAAACATTGTGCTTTTAAATTTTAGTTGAAATATGAAAGGAGTATTTGTTTTAATATGTAAAACATGAATAAGAGTTTAGTCACTCTTGAAAATTCAATTTTTAAAGCTTATTTTATATGTTTATAAGAATTTTTTTGAAATAGATTTATATTCAAAATGTTATTTGAACATTTAAAATTTTATTTTCAAAATAAAATGGATATTTTCTTCTAGAATGTTTGTAATATAACTTTATGGTATTTATATTCATTGATGAACTAAAACCATTATTATACTTATTATCCACTTGTAACATGTTATAGTTATACCATCCTTATTATTTATCAGGATGTTTTATGATCAAATTCATTGGGGGATGTACAATTTTATTACCATTCATCATATTACTTTAGATGGTTTGTGGTTATGTTTATTGGTTGGGGTAAGTATTAAAATATCATAATTTAGGTTTTCAATATTAATATTTATGTTGATTATGTTTCATCTTTTTCATATTAGGAATGCATTGACTTCTTAGGTGAAAGGTGGGGCCCAAAATTACCAAACCCTTTGATGCATTGGTAGGTCTCATGAGACAAATCATTTTGCCAAATTAAGTGGGTTTTACCCATATTTTAAAATATAATTTGAATGTTCTCCATAGTATGTCTTAGATGTATAACATTATGAATTACCACATTATGAGATTATTTATTGATTTTTAAGGTGATTATTCAATTTGTCAAATCATCCATGGTTACGTCTCAGTCTCATGTAATTATTTTTACTGAAATATTTCAGAATTATTATTTTTTCAATATTATTATTTATGTTTAGGTTATTGATTATATAGAATGTTTTTCAGTTATTTACCTTTCTATATTGATTATGTCTTATGTATTGATGATAGAATACATAAGAAACATGCCCTTAATAAGCATTAAATATGACCCATTTATTAAATTTAATTTCAATATGATTCCATAAACTATTTTATTATTGATATGTAGTGATATAATAGACAACATAAATTTGATCTCAATGAAAATATTTATTTATATTTTCTATTTTCAAAAGTTAATAAAATTCCATTATGTATCTAATTTACCAAGACTACTAAACAATTTTATCCTTCAGGATGTGATTCCTTGAATATTATTCCAATGTAATAAAGTAACCACAAAATATGGGATACTAGTGTTAGGTTATCTGTATTAGGTTTTATTTTAAATTATTAAAATGGGATAATATTTTGAAATATTAAAAAAAAATCATTTTAAGTCTAAATACATACTTTTTCCAAAATCAAGTATACAGATGATTAAAATGTAATTAATTTTTAAATATAAATAAATAATACTTATAGTACATTGAAATATAATTCAAATAATAATGGTAATTTAAAATTACTTAATTTATTTCAATGAAATGAATGTTTTACAAAAAAAGATTTATTTTCACTATTCAAAATAAAAATCACTCTACTTATAAAAATCCAAAAAATTTACCCTAAGATAATTTTAATATCTTGATTTAAAAAATGATATCATTTTTATAAAATACAATAGGTAAAATTAGTATAAAATAATTATAATTCCCAAACACAATAAAAAAACTATTTTTGATAAAATGTTTTATTGAAGCATAAAATGATTTCATTTTGAATTATGTACTTATTCAAAGATAAATTATATAAAAACGTTATTTATCATATCATAATGTGATTAAAAATGTTATTTATCTCTAACTTAATTGTTAGGTTATAACAGTTACATTAAATAAGAATATTTTAATAGTATATCAATGTTTAATTAAAACTCGATGTTGCACGTCGTATATTATATTGAACACAATGTTATTTTTAAAAAACTCAGGGTGTTATAATAGCCATATCATCTCAAAATATCTATTTAGGTTCTAATTGGACACCGTTAATAATTTTTAACCATTACCCACACTCATTCTTTCAATGGTCTACATCTCATTGAGGTACGCATCATGCCCCCTAGTTTACATCAAACATGACACCTCACATGGGATCTTTATTCTTAGTTCAATATCTTTGGTCAACACCAATTATTTAGAGGTAAAAACATCCCTCAAAATCATCATCATCAAATCATGATCTCATTGTACTTATAGGAAAATCCTCACTAGAATATGTCTCAAGATATGATCTGATGCCCTTCTCACCTCCCAATTCATAGGTCAGTCCTTATACATCCCAACCTATCTAATATATTCTTAGGGAATACCCTCCAAGGTACTCACATCACAAAGGGGGAGGATCACTCACCCCATACTGATTTAATGTAGCCCACTGTCTCTAAAGTATATAAAAAATGGATCATGGCCTACTCAGACCAATCATCTTAGTCCACCTCTTTATCATACTCAAGGGAGCTATGGGTACATATACAAACTCTACTAAATAACATAACTCAATTAAATATTACACACTAGTTCTCTTTATCATAAGAATTATATTTATAAATAATTACTTGACCATAGATCATCAAGGTATCAAGTCATTTCACAAGGTCACTTATGGCCTTATAACATTGTAGATTCATTCCTGGAATTTAACATTAAATAAAACAATATATATAAATAAAAGGTAAAATTACCTTAGTTGCAGGACTATATAAAAAATTCCATGTGTCTAAAATATGTATATATTAAAGGGGTAACGTTCAAAAGACAACTGTGAATCCATTTCCCTTGAAATTCACAGGTAAACAACCCTTCCTCAATCTCATCAAAGTTTAACCGTCCATCACCCATAATCTCAAGGCCCCATATCAAGCAAAAAAATTCAAATAAATTAAATAAAATCAATTTTTAAATATTAATTAAATAGTAATAATTCCTAAAAACTCACCAGGAATCATCTTTGCTGAGTAAAACTGTGAGGAATGCGGTGAGGTCCACTCCCAACATACACTTCGACCTAAGACACAAAAATATATGATTTAAACAATCTATTCATCTACCAATTACATCCAATTTAGGAAAATCCGAAGAAAAATCATATGGTGATGTAGTATTTCTGAATCGATATGTGAAAAAATTAATATACCCTCTTGAGATCTCCCTTTCCAAGACATACAAAAGCCTTAATATTGGATGATTTCAACCATGCACTAGGGGAAATGATCACCAAACCCAAGATCAAACAAAACCAAAAATAGTGTTCATTGATTATAATATAAATAATGAAAGGAATATTGTATAGTCATAAGGAATAATCATCAAAACTCATCCAAAACCATCTATAAGTGAAGGGTATGGAATGAGGGGAGTGGGAGGGAAAATTGATCTAAGAAATAGATTCTATTAAGCTATATTATACCTTAAAAAGTAAGGAACTACAAGCCAAAAAATGGGGGGTTAAACTCAAATAAAAGATACCCACCTAGGTTCCATTTATAATGGAATGATGTTGTTCACACCACAAATTAATTCCACCAGATACATTTCTAGTGTGAACCCCTTGGTTCACATAGTGAACTCTTTAAGGTATAGTGGTTCCCCTTGGCCATCCCTCCTTCATGGAACATACCATGGTTTACACTATGAATTAATATAGAATGTTATACTCACCCCTCCTCTAACCTCCTTCAGTGTGTGGACCCATGAGTCACGTTATCAAAATCTACAAGTAGTAGAGTTGTATCCCCCTGGTCACATTGAAACCTCTTCCACATCCAACTAAGAACCAAAGACATCTCTTCTGTAATGACACAAAGTTTTAACAATAGAATTTATTTGTTATAATAATGCATAAAAGTATAATCACATTAGAAAAGACCATGAAATATATTGATACTAAATACTATTTTACCATCACTCATAATTTTGTCATATTCTGTGTTTTGAATTTCAAAAATTTAACAGACATGGTTTCATCAAGGATGATTTATGGGATCTGAGAGAATAAATATAATTTTTTGGTAAGTATTAACATACCGTTATAAATAGTAACCCACATTTATGAATAATAACATACCTTTATGAATAATATCCTTATATATGATAGTATATATATATATATATATATATATATATTTTTAGTGAATGTATGATATACCTATATCTTAGAGTAAGTAAATAAAATATTTTAAATTTTTATTTTTAAAATAAAATATTATTTTATTTAAAAAATTTAATTTAACATATTTAGAAATATGTTTTCTAAGAATGGAGTTCATTTTTGGATTATACATATCAATTAATGGTTAGGGTGAATTTTTGATATTTTTTTGAAATAATTGAATTTTTGATAAATAGCGAAATAAGATAATTTACAAAATAAATTAAATTCAAGATTTATAGATTCATGGGTGATGTTATGATAGTGTAATATCAATTGGTTAGAACTCACATGACCACTTTACCATATATAGTCATGGAACACTCACTATTTATTATCATGAGGGAAATTAATAAACTAATGATTAAAATATTTGGAAAACACCACTCCCCTCCACTATAAATACCACCCTTCACACCCTCATTTACTCAAACCTATAAAGCTTCAAGAGTTGTATAAAATCTTCCCAAACATCTTACCTAGACCATTACCTATGTCCAAGAGTTTCTGGTCCCATCAAAATACCAATCCAAGGTTCCTTAAGGAGATTCAAGATGTAATTCCCCCCTCTCTCATTTCCTTTCAATTTCCTTTCAATTTCATGTAATTTTCTTAATATCTCCCCACATATCCTCATACAAATGGTATGGTAAATACAATATCCTAAAAATAACATAATTTTATGATAATAATGGGATAATATATTATCCAAACCCTTCTCCTCTTCCTTTTATTTTAGAAAGGAAAACATTGTTCGTGAGGTGTTAATTTATCACCTTCAAGAAAGACATGATTTCATTTTCCATTTCTACCTTTAGATCTGGTCATGAAACCTTTTTTATTGTTGAAACAGATAATGTTATAATTATTATATACTATTTACAGTTCTGGAACTAAATTATGTACATATTACTAAATTATTACACCAATTTAGTTCGTTGTGGTTGAAAACCCACCCGAATTAACTCAAACGATCATCGTCAAATTTTATATAATGATTCATTCTCTTGGTATATAAAATAATTATTTATAAGATCATTTCATGTTATGTAACATCATCAAAAAAATATAATTAAAATTATGTATGTTTATCCATGTTTTAAAATATATTCCACTCATGAATACAAGTGAACTGTTCAAGAAAACTATAAAAATGAAAATTTCTGAACAATGAATTTAAACTCTATAACTCATCCAAAAGACTAGAAATTAACTTAATAAAACCTTATTTATTATTAATAATGTAAAAAAGGTTATATAATTTTTAATTAATGAATCTAATGTGGTTATACATGACATTAAATTTAAGAAAGTGTTTGGATACAATGTAAGGGGAAATTCTGAAACCCATCTCTCATACTTTTGGTTTTACCTCTTTCAAACAATTTTCTGTATGAATACTCCTTAAGAATCATTTATTCATCATAATATTACCTATTTTGAGATATAAATTTTTTTATTGAGTTTATGATAAACCCAATGTTCTATAAAAATAACTCTTTTTACAAATAAAAACCCTTTTTTGTTCTCAATGATTGTTCCACTTCACTCATCATTGATTGTTTTATGTCCAAAATTTTATCCCCTATTTATATAGGAAGAAAAACGGTTATGAATGTATTCATTTTGATGAGAAACACATTAATTTCTATGGTTTATTTTTTGTTTACATTTTACATATGTGGCATTAATGATAATGTAGATGTTATGATGTGACAGGTGTGCCTGGAATTATATAGAGAAATATAAATCTTATGATGTGACAAGTGAACCTGAAATTATAAAGTGCTCCAATTCATCGGGTATTGTGATGAATCTCACGAGTTAGAAAGAAATTAAGTTTGAACATGATTCTATCATTTTTCACAAATATGTGTGGATGTTGACCACTAAGACATGATGTTTCATATTTATGCATTGCCTCATTTTAAGTCTTTTGTAATGCTTATTCTGATGTTCATGATGATTTTACAATTTTATGATTATGCTAACATATTGTCATATTATACATATCTATCCTCTTACTAGGTTTTTACATCACCCATTTTTAATTAATGTCCTCGTATTATTATGTTTACTAAAGGGTTTTCAAAGGACAATAAGAAGCTAGAGAAGAATGGATTAAATAAATGTTTACGTTTTATGTTGTAAATGTTAAGTATGGTCCGAGTTTTCCAAAGACACTAAGCCTTTGGATCCAAATTGTGTAATAATAATATTATTTTTTATTCAAAATTATGTAACAGTAGTTTAAGTAAAGGAAGGGTTGTCATAGTTGGTATCATAGGCAATGTTTTGTTAATTTGGGAATTAAGATTAGAGAACCCTAGAAAAAAACCCTTAGTATGAAACTAAGTATAATTAACCACACAAGAAGATTTTATAAACATGGGAATCCCATAATATAAACTTTTAGTATTATATTTACAAGGGAATACATTATTTATTCATGAATTTTTGACTTAGGTTTTGTTCTTACATTTTCTATTTTAGAAATGGGGGAACCATGATAAACCATGTAACAACCCATGCGAGGGACAATGCAACAATTATCTAGAAATCATCCCCAATTCATTGGGAGGGGGAGTTCAAAATTTCATGGATATGATTACCCAACTATCTCAGGTTATTAACAATAACTAGAATAATGGGGAAATTCCTCCTTCAATTAAATAGGTATCAACTGGATATCAAGTTCTTAATGAAGCAAGGATAACCGACGTTTAGTGGATCTCTTGATCCACTAGATGTAGAATAGTGGGTCAACTCCATGGAGAAGACATATTTTGTGACAGAGTATTCGGATATAGAGAAGGCGACACTAACCATTTACTATCTAGATGAATAGGTCTATCAGTGGTGGTATTTGATTAAGAACACCAATACAAGAGACAAAAATTAAGATATGGGATGAGGATACTTTAATATCATGTATATTGATAAGTATTTCCCATGAATTCATCATATGAATATGGAGACAGAATTCATAGAGCTCAAGAAAAAGGGAGGATAATATTTCAAAACCTACTAAGAGACTTTCACAAGGATTGTAATGTACGATTTGGGTTTTTTTATCAGCAATAATAGAAATATTTAAATATTCTTTATTGGATTAAAACCACACCTCTAAAAGGATCTTACAATTTAGGACTTTGGGAGTTATGAAGAAGTTGTTCGATGTTCTATCAAAGTTGATAATGAGTTTGAAGAATAGTCCCATGGTTATAGTGATATGTAACAAAATATGGTGTTTCTTGCCATAGTATCTAATGATAAAGGTGGGAAGAAAATGCAACCACCTACATGCCAAAAGTGTGGGAAGATACATCATGGGAACTAACTCAATAGGACGGGGAAATGGTTAAAGTGTGGGAAAGAAGGCCACCGTGATCAAGAGTGTCGAATAGACCTGAGAAGGATTGAGAATGTAGTGGATGAAATAAGAGAACCGCCCATGGTCCAATTCTACAAGTATAAAGAGAAAAGGCACTATGCAATCTAGTACACTAATCCTCAAGTCCTCGAGGGTAATCAACATTAGCAGCAACAAAATCCAAAGGTAAAAGTGAAGGATTATGCCATCACTAATGTGGAAGTGGGGAAAGATAATGAAATCATATAAGGTACAATTTCTATTCACATAAGAATGGAAAATTCATATTTTATTCTGGTTATATGAATTCTATTATATCTTCCATTTTTTCTAGAACTACATAAATGATGCTCTGAAATATTGATGTAGAGATAACTATAAAAACAACATGTGGTGAAATCATTGACAACAAAGTGTTTGAATCTTTTTATATTGGCGTATGTGAAAAGATTCTTCAAACGAATCTCATAATACTTTCCATGGTGGAATTCGATTATATAATGAGAATAGATTATATCTCGTTATATAGAGCACATATCAACTGTCTAGAAAAGGAAATATCATTTCATATTTCATATCATCCCATGATCCTCTAAAAATGTAAGGAAGATTATGATTATCCTTTGATAAATCCTTCAATGGTGTGGGTTTTGATTCCCTATGAAGAGGCACACATCTATCAAATTCATGATTCCAATGAAAGTTTCAAACTAATAAAAATGACCATCCTGCAGGAATAGAGAGTTTTATTTCCAAAAGAGTTACCCAGACATACCCAGATAGTGATGTAGATTTCTCTATAGTACTCATACCCATAGCTACTGCTATCACAAAGTGTCCCTATAGGATGTATCCTATTGAATTTGTGGGGTTAAATAATACACTTCATGAGATTATGGAAAAAGGGTTCATACGCCCTAGTTCATCACCATGGGGTACGTTAGTGCTATTTGTGAAGAAGAAGGATGAAATAGTGGAGGTATGAATCGATTATCAGGAACTCAAGAAGATCACCATAAAAAATGTACCCTATTCCAAGGATTGATTACTTATTCAATTAGTTAAGATGAGATCAATACATCTCAAAGTGGGATCTTCATTCTGGATATCATTGGCTATTGGTGAAGAAGGAAGATATTTATAAGACTACCTTTCGTACATTGTATGGGCACCATGAGTTTCTGGTGATTCCTTTTAGACTTATTAATTCCCATAAAATATTTATGTATTTAATGAATATAGTCTTTAGAAATTACGTCAACAAATTTTTGGTTGTGTTTATAGTTGATATTATCATATACTCCAAGAGAAACAAGGAACATGAAGAACATATAAAACTTGTATTTGTGATTTTGTGGAAGGATAAGTTGTATGCCAAGTCTAGAAAGTGTCAATTATAGATGCATAAAGTCATACTCTTTGGACACATGATCACAAGAGAGGGAATTTTTGTGAACCCTTCAAAGCCAAAAGAATTTGAGGAATGTAACATACCGTCAAGTTTCACAGAAATCAATATATTTCTTGGTTTAGCTGAGTAATACTGGCATTTTGTGATATATTTGTCACAATTTTCTATCCCGATAACTATGTTAAGAAGGAAAGGGGTAAAGTATGTTTGGATGGAAGAATGTGATGGATGCTTCAAGGAGCTAAAGAGAATGATGATCACTATCCTTGTACGCACATTACCTAAATGTTTCCAATGTTTTATGATATATAGTGATTCTTCAATGAAATGACTGGGTTGTGTACTCATGGAAAATGATAATGTGATAGCCTACACCTCACAGTAGTTGGATATCCATTAGTAGAACTAACTAATGCCTCATCTAGACCTAGCATCCATGATTTTTTCTATTAAAATATTGTCGAACTACCTTTATGGTGAGAAGTGTGACATATACACCAACCATAGGAACCTAAAGTATATATTCACAAAAAAGGATCTCAAAATGCATAAATGGAGGTGGTTAGAGATAATCAAGGACTTTTATTGCTCAATTCACAATCATTTTATAAAAGTGAACAAGGTAACTGATTCTCTAAGCAGAAAAGAACCTAATACTCTATCCATGTTACAGATTTTGAAAGACCCTATCTTCTGGGAAATTCAAAAAATGGATTTGTAAATCATAAGGGTAGGGGATACATCCTACCTTCCCAAATTATTGTAAAACCATCTATCCAATAGAATATTAAGTAGATACAAAGGGATTATTTTGAGATATCGAAGAAGGTGAATGTAGTAATGTAAGGGATGATTCAAGAGTTTCATATCAACAGTGATGGTATGATTCAGTTTAGAACACGGTTTTTTGGTCCTTCACCACAAATGAAAAGTAATGATCTATTGGAAAATGCACATAGATCAACATTCTCTATCTATCCTAGTAGCACCAAGATGTACTGAGATCTCTTATAACACTTCTTGTAGCATAACATTAAGAAAAAGATTATGGAATATATTTCAATGTGCTTGGTATGTCATCAAGTTAAAATAGAGAGAAAAAAGTCTAAATGGATTATGAAAACATTGCATATTCCCTTGTGGAAGTGGGAGAGTTTCACTATGGACTTTGCCACACAACTTCCAAAGACATCCAAGGAATAAAATGGGATATGGGTTGTGGTTTACTGAATCACCAAGACTTCCCATTTTATCGCTATTCCGGAAGATCTCTCACTTGAACAAATTTCAATGATATATGCATTGGTTATGGATATAATGCATGGGGTTCCACTCTAAATTGTCTCTAATCATTATCCTAGGTTTAAATCAAAATTATGAAGGATTATTTAACATGATTTGAGAACTTAATTAAAATTTTCCATGACTTATCACTCCCAAATTGATGGCCAATCCGAAAGAACTATTCTTATGCTTGAAGATATAGTAATGGGCTGATCTCTAGAATTCAAAGGTGTGTGGGATCAAAATCCCCCACTGGATGTGTTATCATATGAAAATAGCTTCCACTCAAGAATTCAGATGGCTCCATATAAATATCTATATGTAAGGTGATTTAGAAATCCAATATATTGGGATGAAGTTGGGGAAAGAAAGCTACATAGACTTGATCTTGTGCAAGAGATTACAGAAAAGGTTCGAGTCACCCAGAAACATATCAAAGTTTCTCAGAGTCAGAAAAATAGCTATGCTAACAAGCATAAAAGGAACTTGTAGTTCGATGTTTTAAATAATGTCTCACTTTAAATATCACCGTGGTAGAGTGTCTTGTTTTTGGAAAGAAAGGGATGATAAACCCAAGGTACATTGGTCCCTTTGAGATCCTTGACCGCACAAGAGTTGTGGCCTATCAACCAATTATTAAACCAAATATGGATCATGTTCATGATGTGTTTCATGTATAACTCTTGAGGAAGTACATACTAGATCCCTCATATGTACTAAACTCAGAGGTGGTACAACTGGAAGATGATCTATCTTATGAGGAGCATCCTGTAATGATTTTACACCAGAAAGATAATGTTCTATGAAAAAAGGACAACCCTCCTTGTCAATTCTTTTTGGAGGAACTATATGTTTGAAGAACCATCTTACGAATCGGAGAAGGCGATGAAGAGGAAGTACCCTCACCTGTTTGGGTAAAATGAAATTTTGGGGGCGAAATTTCATAAGGGGGAAGAATGTAATGAACCAATGTTTTATAAATGGAAATCCTTTCTTATAATCACACCTTAGCGAATAATCACATTAAAAACCACAATGACATATAATGATACAAAATAATAGTTGACCATTAAATATAATTTTTTCCACTTCTAAATTTTGAATTTCGGAAATCTGACATAAACGGTTGCATTTAGGATGATTTTTTGGGTCTGATGGAACAAGCATAATTTTTTTGATGAATAGTAACATACCCTTATGAATAAAAACCAACCGTTATAAATAATAAACTTTCATATGATAGTATATATATACAATTTAAGTGAAAGTATGATATATCTATATCTTAGAGTAAGTAAATTAATGATTTTAAATTTGTATTTTTCGAATAAATTGTTATTTTAACTAAAAATTTAATTTAAAATATTTAGAAAATTATTTTTTAAATATGGAGTTCATTTTTGGATTCAGCATATCAAAAAATGGTTAGGGAGATTTTTTGGTATTTTTCAGAAATACTGGAATTTTTGATGAATAGTGAAATACTATAATTTACAAAATAAGTTACTTTCATGAATTGTGGAGTCATGGGAGATTTTATGCTGATTTAAGCCCAATTGGATAAAAATAAAATTTCCTCCTTACTGTATTTAGTCATGGACGACTCACTATTTCATGAAATGAGGGAAATTAATAAACTAATGATTAAAATATTTGGAAAACACCCCTCCCCTCCACTATAAATACAACTCTTCACACCTTCATTTCCTCACACCTCTCAAGCTTCAATCCTGGTCTAAACTCTACCCCAAAATCATACCTAGAACTTACCCCATGTGAAAGATCTTTTTGTCCAATCCAAAGGCCAATCCATGGTTCCTTAAGGAGGATTCAAGAGGTAATTCCCATCTCTCTCTTTTCCTTTAATTTCCTTTCAATTTCAAGTTCTTTTCTTAATCTCTCCCCACCTATCATCATCCACATGGTATGGTAACTAAACTATAATACAAATAATGAAATTTTATCATACTAATGGGATAATATATCATCTAACCACTTTCTCCTCTTATTTTTATTTTATAAAGAAAAATGTTTTTTTGTTTCGGTGTTAATTTATCACCTTCAAGATCGACATGTTTTCATTTTCCTTTACCGCCTTTAAATATGGTCATGAAACAATTTTTATGGTTGAACTAGATTATGTTATATATATTATATCCTATTTAATTTTCTTGAACTACCTTACATATGAATTACCAAATGATTACACAAAATAGGTTCATTGTGGTTGAAAACCCGCCTGAATTATCCCAAACGATCATCATTACATCTGAGGATTAATTATCATGTCATATAAAAAAATTATTTATAATATTATTTAAATTTATATGAAATCATAAATAAAATATAATTACAATTATGTATGTTTATCCACATTTTAAATCAACATTCATTCAAGAATACAAGTGAACTTTTCAAGAAAACTAAAAAAATGAACATTCCCGAACAATGAATTTTAAAACAATAACTCATCCAAAAGACCATAAATGAACTTAATAAAAAATTAATGAATATTATTAATGAATAAAAATTTATGAAATTGTTAATTAATTGATTTAATGTGCGTATACAAGACATTAATGTGAATATAGTGTTCGGATACAAGGTAAGGAGAAATTCTCGAACCCAACTCTCATACTTTGAGTTTTCCCACTATTAACCCATTTTCTTCATGGATATTCTTTAAGAACAATATTTTCATCCAAATATTACCAATTATGTGATATAAAGGTTTTATAATTGAGTTTATGGTAAAACCATTGTCCTTATAAAATAACTGTTTTTACTAATAGACACCCTCTTTTTTACTTCTGAAAGATTGTTCTTCTTCACTCATTGTTGATTGTTCTATGTCAAGAATGTTATCCCTTATTTATTTTGGGAGATAAATGTTTATGAAAGTATTATTTATGATGTGAAACCCATTCCTTTTCATGGGTTATTTTATGTTTATGTTTGAAATATGTGGCATGCTTGATAACATAAATGTTATGATGTGACAGATGCACCTGAAATTATATAACACAATATGAATGTTATGATGTGACGGGTGCACCTAGAATTATACTGTGATCCAATGAATTAGTTAAAGTGATTAATCTCATGATGTAAATGGGAATTATGTGTGAACATGATTATAGAATTGTTTACAACTATGTGTTGCAGTTATCCACTCAGACATGATGTTTCATTTTTACGTATTTCTATATTTCAAGTCTTTTATTAATGCTTCCTCTCATGTTCATGATCTATTGCCTATGTTATGATTGTGCTCACCAATTGTTATATTTTTCATATATATCATCTTACTATTCTTTTAGATCACCCTTTTTGATGTATATCTTGAGGTGATTATGTGTACAAAGAAGTTATCATGGGACAATAAGAAGATGGAGAAGAATGGATTAAATAACTGTTCATGTTTTATGTTATAAATTTTATTTATGGTCCTAGTTTTCCTAAAAAAGAAACCTTTGGATCCTCAATTTGAAATAATATTATGTTTTTTATATTCTAAAAGATATAATAGTACAATAAGAAAAGGTTGGGCCTCTATATAGTGAGCATCAAACCATTTACAAAACCATAATTTATGGATTTAAAAACACTTTAAATACTAATTTAAGTCCCAATTTAACAAATGAGCCCTAAATAGTACAAAAATTAAAATTTCCTCTAAATTTTATAAATTGAACAAACACAGATTGGTACAACCTCACCACCATAACAATTATTATTTTTCATAAATCTTACTGGTTCTCCATACAATCATATTTAACTATCTATGTCATTATTTTATCACAAATTTTCCTCATTCCATATATAAATGATCATTATTATCTCAATCCATAAAATTAAGCATAATTCACCCAATTTTCCAAAAATCGAACAAAAATCATGTCACCATCATTTAAAATTATGAAAAACATGTCTATACTGGTCTATCTTGTGACATGATGGTGAAATAAACTATGTTATAATTAGGATCATGTCTCTCCCCACCATAAGTCTCTACTAATTAGGGATAACTCTGATCCATATAGATCTTCAATATCAGAATGTACATTATAAAACACATTCTTAGAGGTCCAAAATATTTATTGGTGTAGTACCAAACACACCACACCCAACCATATACTAAGAAACTAGTAAAAATATGGATCTACTCATCATATAAAAATAAAATACAATATGGGAAAGTCTCAACCAGATAAGAAAATAAATTAGATATGCTTTATTGGAAAAAAATAATTGGTCACTCCAAGCAACATAGTTGTTTCACTAGATACAATATACCCAATGTGGTTCACAATGTACCACATGTAATGTCAAGTAAAAACATAAATTAAACCTCATTTAGTGAATGTTATGAGAAAATGAAAAATTTTAACCACCGATGGATTATCAAAAACACATGATCTTGATACTGTAACTACCAAAGGATTCCAAAGACCATCCAAAATACACACCAAATTATGAACCCAACTCTAAATGTAATTTCATGGTTGGATCCATAATAAAACAAATATGATTTCAATCCTTTCTAAGATCATTGATGCACCTGTAATCTAAATCACTATAGAATCACATAAATAATCTCCTGAGACCATTACCAATATTCAAACTTGATCATAAACAACTTACAATATCTAAATTCAGTAAAAAACAAAAATTATGATAAACTAAGTGTTACCCACACATCAATATCCTAGTTCCATATTGACCATAAACAGACCAATCTTACACATCCACAACCATTACACATGAGGGTTATACACCCATGATTGATGTGACACTCCCCACCATGAGAGTATATCCATAATTATTCCACTGAATAAAAAATAAAAAACATCATAGAACTCACACTTTCCATTATCATAATAAATGACTAGATGTGGCCTCCTCACTAATACCCAAGTGACGAAATAAAGCATAAACCACTAACCATTCATAGATCACAAGAACTTCATCATTGACCTTCACTAACATTTTATTTAAAATGTGGGTCATACCCTATAATACCCTATGGTGAACTCCCCACCATGTGTATTCCATGATTCCACTTCTCGAGAACATCCTAAAATGGATTTAATATCACTCGTGTTCCACTCATCATAATCCATGATCATCCAAATTATTAATTTCTGAAACCACACTATCCACTGTGTCATTATAATCATAGAGGAGATGATTTTGATTTTTATCAAAACCTGACCCACCATGCCCATAGGTAATCCATAAATTCAATAATATTTCAACATGTACATGGTCACTTGATAACCAACAATTAAGAGAAACCCTATTTAACCATTACATACTACCTCTATATTATCTATGACCAATGGTGTATACTCTTATATAACTTATTTTACTTATTGCGACTCATTATCCCATGATTTATACATCATCTAACATAGGATCAGGTGAACAATCCCAAACCCTGATCCAATATGTTAGTCTTAACTAGAGATACTGACCTCAATTTTTTATTATCACCGATTCTAACTTTTCATTCATGGAGAAATCTCTCACATGATCACTTTCTACCCAACAACTATAAAAAACTAGATCTATCTACCCATTATTTATCCATACTAGATCCTACCATATTGGAACATGATCTACTATATTGTTAAGGATCAAAGATAAAACCATTTGAGTTATCCATCATACTCATACTATCCTATAAAACTAAAATTTGATACCAAAATAACAAATAGTCAAAGTGATTTAAATTGCAATTGCTCAAGGAATCATTATACCTATACCACATACTCAATATCACCTAATATGAACCTAACTCATAACAGAATGAATCTAAACATTCATAAAATATACAAGGAACTAATAATTCTTGTATAATTCCTCACTTATATTTCCTTTAGATAACGCAAATCTTATCATCCATAATACTCGAATGACTAATTCCCTATTTTCTATCTTGAGGGAACTTGGATCCCTCACATATCACGTAAACCATGTTTGAGATTGGTTAAAACTCATGGGATATGTCACTAATACTATATCTACATCCTAAGGAAACATACATGCTAACTCACCCACTTTAGGTTTCTCATATACATATTAGTCATCACATGCTAAGTCATCATCCTACTGATGCACTAATCCTCATCGGGTTTCCAAAAACAAGACTACAACTTGAGGTCTGAAATTTCATCCACATATCTACCTATATAGAATAATTTTACTAAATTCTATGTCTATAATACCCTAACCACAGTTATATGGTTTTTTAAATATAATTCCACCAAGAAGCTATATGGGAAAACACTATATAGGTTTTTGACACATTAAAAAATCAAAATAATTTTAATCTATAAAAAAAACTATAAACCCATTAGTTTTTTTATAGTAAATTAATTTTCCACAATAATTTTAATTACATGAAACAAAAATTTATGATTTTGATATATTCTATAATGGGTTAGCTTAGATTACATACAACACTGAGTTTTAACAAAACCCTTATATATTATTAAAAAACTTATTTAAACGTGACCATTATACCCTCGCCATTAAACATAGAGATATGAATAGTAATAAATCATTTTTAAATATTAATTATAATGGTTTTATATAAAATACATTTTGATAGTAAAATATAAAATTTCTGATAATTTCATTATTATTTCAAAAATACTATTTTCTCAAAACAATTTTGTATGTATTTATTTCACGAAAATAGAATTAACTTTTCATTTTTGTAAAAAATGAATATAATAAAAAATATATTTTTTAGAAATAATAATTTCAAATTTATATTTGGTTTAATTTTTGGGATTTTTTTAAATAGTAACATTTTTGATGAATAAGGAAAAATATTGAATTTTAATTTAAAACCGCCTTTTATTTTAATTTATTTATAATGTCTAATTATATTTAAAATTATATTTAAATTAAAATTAGTTTAATTATAAATCCATTAATCCAATTTATATCATTTTAATCCATTTAATATTTAATTTTACTTAAAAACTTTGTAATCTTTTGGACATTTTCTCTTCAGAAACTCACTTTTCGTCGCATTCATGTGATTAATCTTAAATTAAAATTTTAATATCTATTGATTTAATTAGGATGAAATGATTTTATATTTATAATAATGATAATTTATATTATCTAAAAAGGAAAAATTAAATTTTTATCAAAACAAATAGAAAAAATAGTAAAAATTATTTGATTCCCCAAACATAGTTACCTAGATTCAGTGCTTTATTACTTATTAATGCCATGATCACAATAGATCATGTCTCGAATGACTGATTAGTTTAGTATGCTTGGAATTACTAGATACAAACATAAGTTTTACATTACATTATCAAATGAAAAACAACAACATTGTGTCTCCTTTGAACACTCTCATATCCCATAGCATATTCCTGCAGGTCAGTCATAACATACTTTTTGACATCCTAGGAAAAATAAAACAAACTAAAGTGGTGATCTCAGATGCCCAGTAATGATAACTATATAGAAAAAACTATCATAAATAATTATAAACATTTAAGGCAATGTATAAGACTAAAATACAAGCCTTTTACACATATACATCAACATTGTATTGAAAATATAAATCAAATTATTCCATTTACTAATTCACATGGATATTCTATTTTTAGAATAATCACATGTAATATCAATAGATAATTTCATAATGATGGAATGCATAATGTGGGACATCATAACCATATAGTCAATGCCTAATGACAAGACTAAATATAAAATATTGTCAAGGCCTTATTCCAAGACACTAGTTTGTCTCATGAGACCTACCAATGCATCGATAAGCTATAGTAGGCTCCACCCATCACTTACTAAGTCCAATACATTTCTCATATAAAAATGTTGGACCATAATCTAAACATTAATATTAAAACTAGAATACAAAATGTAAATATTTTAACCACAAACCTTGAATTGTATAAAATTAGCACATCTAAAGTCAAACATAACTCATTCAATACAATATCTAAGATTGTATTATAATAAATCAACCTTAATAAATAATAACGAAGGATATTTACAAAGATGAAAATAGTCGGTAATACTATATGAGAGAAATATCCCATTTTTCTTGAAATCATTTAATAGTATCAATATTTATCAAGAAGGTGTTTAAAAAAGATTTTTGAGTCAAATTGTCCCATAAAGCTTTGAAACTTTTAAAATTAATTTTAATTTTATAATATTCATGTCCATATAAATAAAGTCTTAAAACCATTTTTAAAATATGGACATTAATGAGAAAGATTTATATGAATAAATCATTCAAACATTTAAAATGATATTTTAGTTAGAGTTCCTATCAAAATGAGAGACAATTGAATAAAAATAATTTAGGTAGTAAAAACCTTATAATATCATGATAATAAAGCGATTCATGATATAATATGTCAAATTATAGTATATACACCATATAAAAGTGAATTGGTTCATAACAACAATGAAGCCTCAATGAAATGTAAATTGGATGAAATTCATTATAAAGACTGTATCCTTAGGGTAAGGATAAATAAATGCCATAATTATTTGTAAAAAATATAAATACTCTCAATGTGATTTGATATTCAGTGTAAATCAATCTGAGTACATTCACACTTATTCCTGTGAAAACAACACCAATGACTTGGATGTTTAACTCAATGAATGGAAATTAAGTTATGATTAATCATATCAAGTTCATATAGATGAATTGAGAATTTATAAATTTATTTATTATGTGTGAAAAAAATATATCCACACAAAGGAGAGTTGAAATTACTAAACAAATAAACAAATAGTGATTTCACACATAATCATTGAGTAAAATTATCAATGATGTTTGCGTGAAACCCAACGAATGGAAATTGAAATTATAAATTCCATTAGCAATTTGGTAAATTAAAAAACATACACCGCGTGAAAGAAGGATCATAAAACAAAGTATTAAATACCCAAAAATTAATGTATATTACAAAAATAATACTAACACGAGCAGTACATACACCACACAAAAGTAAATAGTAAAAAATATAGCATAAATCTCACTGGAAAAAAATTGAGATGAAAACCCCTTACCTTGTACTTTTCCATAGTCGATGGTATGTTTACCTCATGTATTATAGTTAAATAATTGTTATTAAATTATAAAAGAACCACATACAAAACTATGCTTTCATATATGATCTTCTAATATTTCATTATTAATAATATATTTGTAATATCATTGTTTCAGGTTTTAATTGATTAGTTTTCCTTTATATGTTTTGTTACATAAGTCATGTTTTTTATGGATAGGATTTATTTTATTAATATGCAGAATTAAATTAAGTTCCTAGAAATTATTTTTAATCCCAAAATGAAAATTATTCTCTAATGGTTATGATGGGTAATGAATCTCATCGTGTTTGTGGAGACGGTAATCCATACATACGCATGAGGGACAATATCATTCAATTGAAGGTGAAATAATATATAATTGGATTTTATATATTATATAAATAATCAATAATATGTTATATTTATTATTTAAATCAATTATAAATCATTATTATAACCATACAAATAAAGTTTGAATAACAACTACACCACGATGTGGAGATGGTAAGCCGTACATACGCACATATGGTGACTTTGTCCTTCATAGGATGGAGAGAATAATGAATATGGTTGTAACATATTTATAATAACATCACAATATGTAGAAGGTTCTGGATAAATTATTTTGTTATGGAAACAACAAATAAAAAGGTCGTGGAAGAAGAAGAAGATAACTTTGAAAGAGGTGATGAAATTATTACCTCTTCTTCGGATGCTTCTTTTTGATTTGATCTAAAGGGATCCATAGGTTGGAATTATGATCAAAGGAATGCCGATAGATGAAGTGAGAATAGTTGGGAGGATATTCGGGTAGGTTTTGGCTAAGAAAAATTGCATTGGAGGTATGAAATTAAGAGAAGGGGAAGTTCTCTTTTATAAGAGTGGTGAGGATCACTTTCGGAAAAGCTTGAATTATTATTTTATTATAAATTCATTTTCGGTTTATAATGGCTTAAATTTGATTTATTTCAAGTATAAGGTGTGTATGGGTCGAAAAACTAGAAACCAATATGTTTTTGATGGGTTTATGAAATTATATTAACCTTATATTTTAGATTTAACTCTTAGTTAAATAGTTTGACATTTACCACGTCTCCTTGTATTTTAATATTATATGGTTACTAAACATACTATAAAATGCCACGTAAACTCCCAGCGGTTGATTAATAACATATATATCATTATATAAGTAATTTGGATTACCCTTATGTTTTTATGACTACTATATAATTTAATAAAATAGTATTTTTTTAAAAACTCAAATATGTCAATTTTGACACTATTAAGTATTTTTTTGTTTAAGTCATATCAACAAGATTAATTAAAACAAAATTCATTAAATCAAAAATAACATGTCATATTAACCTATAAAATTCTTTTAATTCTTAAAAAGTCTCAATATAAATTTAATTTAATATTTATAATATCAATTATTTTAAGATTTCATTAATTAAGTAATTACACCATCATCATTGTGTCATAAATAATTTTAATAATTTAATGTTTAAAAAGTATAAATAAAATATCATGTCATAGTAAATATGTTTATATTTATTATGAAAACTTATAGTCTAATTTAACTTATGTATAACCCTAAATTAAAAAGTGTTTATTTATTAGACATTGAATTTTATACTTTTAACACTGCTTTAAATAAAATAATAATTAATGTAATAATCTAATACAAGTGGATAAAAAGGATCATATTTCATTCCTAAGTTTTATTTTCATATAAATACACATATCTAATATAATTAAGACATGCGTTAGGGTAATTAAAATACCATTCTTACCATTAATTACCCTATTTACTTTTGACCGTGGTAAATAAAATTCAAAAGTTACTATTCACCAAATATTATTTTCATCTTATTGAACCACATTTTACTGACTGATGTCAACTTTGTCTCTCATAATTTTCAAATTCAATTCACAGAAGTAGAAAAATTGCGTATTATGAAAATTAAAAAATGTGCCTAGAAGGTGGGTAAAAGACGGTAAAAAGATCAATAAAATTTTATTCTTATAATATTATTATAAAATTACTCCAATGAATTACATTGAATTTATATAGGTATTATGTATCTATTTTGAATTAAAATAAATTTAATTAAAATAAAAAATTATTTAAATAAAAAGGATATTTTAAATAATAACCCAATGTTTTTCACTAATCATCAAAAAATCGAATTTTTTCAAAAAAATACCAAAAATTCACTCGAATATAATTTTTATATTTCGAATTCAAAAATTATGTCTATTTAACCAAATTAAAAACATATAAATTGAATCAATTAATTTAAAAATATATTCCCATTGTCAAAACCAGAAAGAAGTGTTTTGAGAAATAAAAACTATCAAATGATTGATATGTGGTTATATCCAATTTAAATGTACAATTACATCCAATGACCCAAATTGGATTAAATGATAAAAATATAATATAATTATTCATCAAACCCAATAAAATATAAAATTTAACACTATAAATTATTTTTATTAAAAAAGTTCTTTTTTATTAAAATAAGTTATTACTATTCATCAAAATATAAAAGTTATCAGAAAAGAACCGAAAATTTATCTAAACAAAAATTTGTATGTCCCTATTCTAAAGAAGATTTTTATTTCATCATATTGAATATATAAAATTGTCAAATATTTGATTTAAAAATGGTTCACCATTAAAAAAAATAAAATTTCATTTTTTGAAAAATACTTATTTTATCTAAAAAATTGAATTTTTTCTTATATTATGTCTAATAAACACATAATTTTGATATTAAAATTATATGGAGTATATAAAATTAAAAATGAAGTTAATACTATTCGTAACCACTTTCTGAATGTCTAGTTTGGTAAGCCATGTTGCACTCGAACTCATGCTGCGTGTAGCGCAAGCTGTTGAATTACTTTAATGAAAATAACTTACTATGAAATATTGGGGTGTTAAAAATTATTTACCACAATAAATATAAAATTGGGTTTACCAGGGGGATGGGGTTAAACTAAAATGATGAGGGTAAAATATAACCCAAAACCTATCAAAAATATTTACAGACATATTTTGACCTTATACATTAAAATATAGATTTTGGTACATTTTGGAACATTGTGGCATGATTTGAATGTGGGTACATCTTTTTCTTTCAAAAAATAACAATTGTTCCCCTCATATCACATATAAAAGGAAACACACTCTCCTCTGTTCTTCACACAATAAAACAATTTTGGATCAGGAAATACCTACCTGAATAACTACCCAACATCCCTCATTTAATCAAATAATCCTCAGTTTTGAAATAAATCCAACCCAATATGGATTTTGGGGAAAACCTCAAGAGGGTACCTGAAGAAGAGGTAATGTTCATCAATGAGAATTTTTGTTTTATTTATTCCTCAACCACCTAAAAATATTATTATAAAAAATTTATAAAAAAATAAGTATATTCCATTTAATTATATGTTATTATGATAATTAAATGACCTACAACAATCTCCACTACCATAAAATGGGTTTTAAAATCATTGTTCGTGTGTACGATGGACTACCGCCTCAGGAACTGATGCCATTCATTTTTTCAGTAACACCTCTCACAATTTGAAATAATGGAGAATTTATTGGTCATATATGATAATTATTATGATTTTTTAATTATTATATCACACATATCTTCATGATTTATATTTTTTTTGGAATATGATAACGTCACTCATGTGTATGGTTGACTAATGCCTCATGAAGCGATGTGATTCATTCATGATTCACATGGAAGGTAATAATGATGGTTTAAATAAAAATATATGATATATATTAAATAAAATTATTATGAAATGATAATATATATAACACTACAAGGTTTTGAAAATAAATATTTAAAGAAATTATTTAACCTAGAAATTAAACAAAACTTTGAATGTACTATATTTTGAATTTCGAAAAATGGTCATCTAGAGATGTGATCAGTAAGTCATTTGGAGTCTGATAGAACAAACATGATTTTTAGTGAATAGTAACATACCCATATGAATAGTAATACAACCCTTATGAATAGTAAATAATGATATTATTTTATTTTCTAAATTTAATAAGTTACTGAGATCTTAATTAATTTTTCAATGTGATATAAAACTAATTATACCTTTAAAATTGTTATTTTTCAAATTTACTATGATTTTATTTAAACATTAAATTAATAATATTTAGAAAATTATTTTTTAAAAATGGAGTTCATTTAGAATTCTACACATTGAAAAATGTTTGGGGTTAATTTTTGGGATTTTTCTGAAATTCTTGAATTTTTGATGAATAGTGAAATAATGTTAAATACCCTATATACAAATTATCAATTAAATACACTATTTATGAAAAAATAAGTGATGTAAGGCCACTTTATTTGAACTCACACGTACTTATTACTATTAGAGGTCACATGAAAAAAAACTATTGGTTTCCTTGAGGGAAATAATAAAATAATGAATTAAATATTCGAAATTTACTCCCCTCTTCCACTATAAAAACCCCCCAACCACTCCCCCTTCCCTTCACTCCTATAAGCCTTGAAGATCCTAAATTTTATTCCCAAATACCCTTATAAAGTCACTCCCCAATACCAAGAAGCGCTTTTTCTTTCCAAAAGACCAGACTCCCTTCCCTTAAGGAGGTTCTCAAGGAAGTTGTTTCAAGAGGTAAAGTACATTTCTTTTTCATTTAGTTTCATTTGAATTTATCTTCTATTTTTATCCTCTAAACATATCCTATATCAAAATGATCATGATAAATCCATTAAATTCTATATAATTTTTTTATATCATGTGAATGGAAGAACCATCATCAATATTCTTACACCCTCCCTTTTATTTTTATAAACGAAATCAATGCCCATGAGGTTCCGATTTATAACCTTCATGGATGACGAAGTATCGTTCTTCAATATCTCCTTAATTACTGGTCATGAAACCCTATTTATGGTTGAACCAGACTATAATATATGTATTATTACCTAATTAATATTTAGGAACCAGTATATGTATATACAATTAATTTATATGACAAAACTAGTTCATAATAATCCAAATACCACCAAATAATCGAACTGGTTGTTATCTAATGTTTCATCCTCATTCCATGTAAAAAATGAAATAAATGACCATTATCAATTATTTTTGTTCATAAATAATATTTAATTTAAATTCTACAGATTTACAACCATTACACATGAATTCCAATACTTAAAAACAAGTGAACCGATTATGAAAATCAAGAAAACAAACACTCTAGAATGATGGAATTTGATATTATAACTTACCAATAAGGAAATAAATGATCTAAATAGAATTATGATAAACTAAATACATTTCTAATATGTTTTTATTTATGTTATTAATTAGTATTATTTCATATTCTAGGACATTAATTTCAAGAGGGGAACACATTGGGATTTAAGGTAAGGGGTTTCCACCTAAACTTCCATTTTCATTCGGGTTACATTCATTGTCTAATTACTTAAATGAAATTAATAGGTATTATAATTTACTCCTCATAAATTATGTGTGATTATTATATATATGTACACCAACAATAATACTTCCATACGGTTACATGTTTTAAAATAAACATTCAAAACTATTTCGAAAATACAAGCCTAATTCAAGGGAATTTCTCAAATTCATATATATTTTCAAGGGAAATATATAATAAATTTTGGGAAACCAATATCTTTTTAAAAACACTAATTTTATCATGAAATAATATATTACTTTACTTCTTTTCATATATGAGTGTATTTTTCTCAAGAATGGCTTAATGATTTTATAGAAGTATTTGTGTAGGATTAAATACTATTATTCATTATTATGTATTATTGGGTTTAATAATTTATGATTTCATCTACTACATTTTAATGAATTTTTATGACTATTTTTATTGTGGAATATGTAGCATAATACCATTCACCATATTACTCAGAATGGTTAGTGTTTTATGTTCAATGATTGGGGAAAGTTAGTTACATTTCCTATGTGAGTTTCAATATGAATGTATATGTTATATATGTTTATCCCCAGTCATATGAGAAATTTATTGTACATATTATGTGATGGGTGGGGCCCGTTATAGCCCCTCAATGCGTCAGTAGGTGTCATGAGACAAATAGACATGGAATTGGATGATGCCTTTCCTAATGTGATATATAGATTTTGGCCGAGACCTAAATCATTTTTAAACATCTTGGATGAGGCCATGAAAAAATGTTTTAGAATGTCTGGAATATGAAATTCTCTCATTATGAATATTATAATTTAAATTTCATGTGGTTATTAGACTAGTAGAATACCCATAATTGTTGTTTATTATGGCATTATTTACTTAGATCATATTCCTGCCATAATGTGTTAATGTTTATTATTAAGGCCACGAGTTTTCAATTATTCACCTAGCCTTATGTTTATTCTATCTTCTTCTATATTGATTACCTTTACTGAGCATTTGATCTCACGCCTTTCTTATGTTTCAGTTTCTCAGGATATGAAGAATTAAATTATCAATGGCTTCCAAGCCTAATCTATGAGGAATGGATATTTCTAATGGAATAAATTGGTGTTGTATTTCCATTCATGATGTAAGTTTGAACTTATTTATAAACCTGTTTCTAAAATCTACTAATATACTTGTGCCTTAGGGATACATATTCCTTTTTTATATGACAATGTAATAAAATAAGGCACTAGCTCTGGGAAACTAGGTCGGGTCCTTACAGCTGGTATCAAGGGAAGTTTAGTAGAAAAAATGGAAACTATATTTAAAAAACATACATTAGGGAAGAGTCCCTAAGATAGTATTTGAGGATAAAAATACTAGAACATCATGGTATTTTGGTAAGGAATATATTATTTGTATCTTTCAAGAAATACATCTCTGTATGGATACGAGATGGTAGAGGTAGCTCTAGCATAGATCTACCTAGGAGTGAAAGATCTAACAAGGAGTTTTGGGCTTAACTCAAGGTGTCCTAGTACACTCCAATGTTCCTTACTACACTCTTGATTACGACACTCCTGGTGGATATGTTTATGATAAATCAAATTTTTTTTACAAGACTTTATAATGGATTTAAATGTAAATATTTCCTCAAGGATACAATTTTTATGATTAAGAGATTAGCTACGAGTATAATTTTGATTTATGATAAGTATTTTTCTATATTGAGATTATAAATCATGATTCATACCCTAATATAGTGTATGCAATTATTTAGAAATGGCTCCTAGTGGAAGGAATGGAAACCACACGAACGTGCATGTCCCCTATAGGGATTTATTTCTGAAGCAAGATAATGATGTTGGATATGGTGCTGTGACTAGTGATGAGAAACTTATAGCTATACTGGGACAACTTACTCAAGTTATAAATAATAACCTTACCCATATGGAGCATTTGGATCCACCACGTTGAAGAGCTATGTTAGATCACATTATGCAACAACATACTCTATCGTTAAATGGGACTAAAAACCCATTTTTAGATGAGTATTGGACAAGTTCTCTTGAGCAAATATTTCTTTCTTTGGGATGTAAATAAAGAAAGAAAGTTGTTATGGAAGTTTACCAGCTATTGGGAGATGCGGATCAATGTTTGTCATTAATCCAAAACCCAAAGGAGGAGGAAAAAATAGAAGAGATGGAATGTCGAGATTTTAAAGAAATATTCCTAGAGAAATACATTCCTTGTGAAAAGTGAGAAAATATGGAAAGGTAGTTTCTAAAATTGAGGTAAAAGGAAGATGAGAATGTTGAAAAGTATGAATCTAACTTCAAAAGGCTAGAAAGACGTGTTGTGGACTACATACAAAATCCAATGAGAAAATATTATCGATTCTTTGATGGTAAAAATCCATTCCTCTCGTGGGCACTGGTCTCCAATTTTTTTTATCATATGAAGATATATTTTCATGTGCTATCAAGACGAGAAAATAATTCTCTATGTATTATGAATTTAAGGAAAGAAAGATAAGAAGAGGGCTGATGTAAACTCTGGAAAAGGTAATAAGAAAATATGGAATAAGGGAAGTGTTGAATTTATACCCTATGATAGTTGTGGAAGGAAAAAACTTGGTGCTTACTTAAAGGGAAAAAGGATAATTCTACAAATTTAGATAGAGAGGACATATTTTTTGTGATTTTAATGGGAAGAAGGAAGATATTAATGTTAAATGCTATAATTCTAGGGAGATGGGACACTATGCTAATGATTTTATAATGTGTCAAGAAAACATTCCTTAGAAAAGGCCAAGGGTGCAGGGACAAGCTTATTCAATCAAAATTTATTATATTGAAGTTCCTAATGAAGTGGTGGTATCTACTTTTATCATTTTATCAAACATAGACAATTCTTTATTTGATTCTAGATCGTCACATTCATTTATATCTTCCCAATTTTCTATGAAACTTTGATATGTCCAATTTGACTGAATAAGGGAGTTATGATTAAAAATACCTTGTGGATGTATAATTGCAACAAAGGAATGTCAATTAGTCCCCCTGATGACACATACACATGCTTTATTTTCTGACCTTATCATCATACCAATGACTGAATTTGATATAATTCTTCATGTTAATTGGCTGTAAAATTATGATGCAAAGATCTATTGTAAGAAGAAGGAAGTTACAATTTTTAAGATAGGTGTATAATCCCTTATCTTTAGAAAAGAAACCTCGCTATCAGATTCTCATCTAGATCCACCCCCAGTAGCTCTACTTAATCCAATCATTGGGGAAGAAGGAAATGCATTAACTATGGGTGAGGAAAAGGATGTTCAAATATAAGATGTACCTTTTATGCTAGAATATATTGATGACTTTCCAGAGTATTTATCTAGAAATCCTCTAGAGCAGGAAAATGTGTTTTCCATTGACTTAATTCCTGGTTCAAGGCCCATATCAAATAACCTTTATAGAATGGACAATGTAGATTTAGTAAAACTAAAGAAACAACTAGAGGAATGGAGTGATAAAGGATTTATTTTCCTTAGTGTTTCTCCATGGGGAGACCATGTCCTCTTTATCAAGAAGAAAGATGGATCCATGAGGATATGCATTGATTACCGATAAATTAGTACTATTATAATAAAAAATAAGAATCCTCTGCCATGAATTGTTGATTTATTTTTTCAACTTCATATATCCAAATATTTTTCGAAGATTGATCCTCAATCTGGATATCATCAGTTGCTTGTGAGGAAGAAAGACATTCTAGAAACAACATTTTGAACCAGGTACGAGAATTATGAGTTTACAATAATTCCTTTTGGACTAACTAATGCACCGTATTTTTTTCATTTATCTAATGAATAGAGTTTTCAAGGAATATCTTGATGACTTTGTAGTGGTGTTTATTGATGATATCATATTATATTGTAAAATCTATGGAGATCATGAAAATCACTTTCACACTATTCTAAAGAATCTGAGAAGAAATTAATTATATGGGAAGTTTAGCATGTGTGATTTGTGGATGCAATAAGTTTCCTTTATGGGAAAAAATTTTCTCTAAGGATAAAATCACTGTAGATAATGTGAAGACAAAGGTTGTGCTAGAATTACCTAATCCAACGAACATAAATGAGGTGCATAGTTTTATTAGTTTAGCAGTTTATTATTGGTGTTTCATTTAGAACATCACCCATTTTTCCAACCCAATGACCAAGATTATAAGAAAAGGTGTTAAGTTTGTATGAAAAAATGAATGTAATGATTTTTTAATTAATTGAATAGAAGATTAATGAATTCTATAATCTTGACTCTACCATCAAGGAATTATGGGTTTGTGATCTTTAACAATGTATCAAAGAAATGACTTGGGTGTGTCATTATTTAGAATGATAGAGTGATTGACTTTGAATCTAGGCAACCAAAAATCCATGAAAAATCTTTCCAACTCATGATCTTGAGTTAGCATTAATAAAATTTTCCATGAATATTTGGATACATTACCTCTATGGAATAAAATGTGAGATATAAAAAGATCATAAGAGTTTGAAATATATCTTCTCATAGAAAGAACTCAACATGAAACAATGGAGATGGATTGAGCTACTCAAGGATTACTATTGCATAATACACTACCACCTGAGGAAGGAAAACAAGTTGGTATATGCTTTGAGTAGAAAGGACCATGGAATTCTACAAAAGATGGGAGTTGAAATGGATTCTTTTTTCATGGATCTAGTAATGATGGATATCGTTATTATCAAGGAAGGTAACATATCACTACTTTTCCAAATTGTTTCAAAACCATTTTTACAAGAAAAGATAAAAATTTATCAGGCTAATGATGAGGAGTTTTAAAACAAATTTAATGATGTAAATGATAGGAAGTTGATCGAATTAGTATATGAAGGAGGAATTTTGGAATTCAGAAAGAGGTTTTATATTCCCCGTGATAAAGATAGAATTATTGAATGATGCTCATAACCCTAATTTATCTATACACCTTGGTAGCACAAAGATGTATATAGATCTAATGGAAAATTTTTTATGGGAAAACATGAATAGGGAGATTGATGCTTATGTGTCAAGATGGTTGGTGTGTCAACATGTAAAGGCTGGAAGACAAAGTCCTGGAGGATTCATGCAACCCCTTCATATTCTTTTGTGGAAATAAGATGATATTACAGTGTAATTTTTCATGGGACTACCATAGACTCTATGAAAGAGTGATGCGATATGGGTCATTGTTTATCATATTAAAAAATCAGCACATTTTCTTGATATAAGAGAAGATTAAAAACATGAATATTTAGAAAGAATATATTAAAATGAAGTTGTACTAATTAATGTTTTACCCTTATCAATTGTTTCTGATCATGATCCCCATTTTAGATCACAATTCTAGAAAAGTCTTCAGAAGGCCTGAGATACTGATCATCATTTGAGCATTTCCTACTACCCACAAACTGATGGACTATTAGAACAGACTATTCAAACATTTGATGATATGTTGAGGTCTTGTTCACTTGACTTTCAAGGTATGTGGGATCAGTATTTACCTCTCTTAAAATTGTCCCATAATAATATCTTCCATTCAAGTTTTCAGATGGGACCACATGAAGTGTTATATGGAATGAAATATCATACACCAAATTGTTGAGATGATGTTGGTGGGAGAAATATTGTAGGCCTAGAAATTGTTGAGGAAACATCAAAAATGGTGAAGGATATCCAAAACCAAATCAAAACAGCTCAATGTAGGCAAAAGAGATATGTTGATAACCGAATGAATGATTTAAAATTTCAAGAAGGAGATCATGTTTTCATTAAGGTATCTCCATGGAGGGGTATTATAAGATTCAGTAAGAATGGAAAATTATGTCTCAGGTACATTGGACCTTTTGAAATTTTGGACCAAATTGGATCCATAACATACCATTTGGAAATGCCGCTAAGTTTCTCCCAAGTTCACAGTGTGTTCCACTTGTCAAAGTTAAGGAAATACATGAAAAATCCAACACTTGTACTCACCTATAAAGAAATAGAACTTTAACCTGATCTATCTTATTGTGAAGACCCTATCAAGATTCATTATACTAGAGAAAAAGTATTATGAAATTAGATGACTCTTCTGGTAAAGGTTCTTTGGAGGAACTATAAGATGGAGGAACCAATGTGAGAGCCTTAGGAGCTTATTTTGAAGACATACCTAAACCTTTTAGGTAATTTTTTTTGAAATTATATGATGAAATTCTTATAAGTATGGGAAAATATAACACCCCAGGGTTTTTAAAATAAATATTGAAATTAATTTTATAATCTATCCATCAAACACAACTCATCATCTACTATGTTTTTAATTTTGAAAAATGTCCATCTAGGGTTGTGATCAGTATCTTATTTGGAGTCTGATAGAAAAAACTTGTTTTTTATTGAATAGTAACATACCCTTTTGAATAATAATATGAACAATAATATGAACCTTATGAATATTAAATAATGATATTATTTTATTTTCTTAAGTTAATAACATAATGGGATCTTAATTAATTTTTCAATGTGGTATAAAACTAATTTTTCATTTAAAATTGTTATTTTTTGAATTAAGTATGATATTATTTAAAAATTATATTAAAATTATTTGGAAAATTATTTTTCAAAAATGGATTTCGTTTTTTAATTGTAATCTTTGAAAAATGGAAGGGGTGAATTTTTTTGACTCTTATGAAATTCTTGAATTCGTGATGAATAGAGAAATATAATAAAATACCGTATATACAAATTATCAACTAAATACACTATTTATGAGATCATAAGTTATGTAAGGACACTTGGTTTGAACTCACATTAAATTAATACTATAATGGGTCACATGAAAAAACATTATTGTTTTTCTTGAGGGAAAATAATAAAATATTGAATTTAATATTCAAAATTCACTCCTGTCCTCCACTATAAAACCCCCACCACTCCCTCATTTTGTCACTACAATAAACCTTTAATATCCTCAAATATCTGCCCAAATACCCACCCATAGTCACTCCCCATGACTAGGAAGATCTTGGTATTTCCAAAAGTCCAAAATCCCTCCCCTTAAAGAGGTTCTCAAGGATGTTATTTCAAGAGGTAAAGTAACTATCTTTTTCTTTTAGTTTCATTTGAATTTATCTTCTTTTGTTATCCTATCCTCACCCCCTTTATAAATGATCATGATAACTCCATTATAATATATATACTATAATTATATCATGTTAATGGAGGAACCATCATCAATATTATTATTCCCTCCCTTTTATTTTTGTAAACGAAATCAACGTCCATGATGTTCCGATTTATAACCTTCATGGATGATGGAGTTCCTTCTTCAATATATCATTAATTACGGGTCATGAAATAATATTTTTGGATTAAACATACTATAATATATGTTTTATAACCTAATTAACATTCAGGAACCAGTATATGTATATATAATTAACTTATATGACAAAACTAGTTCATAATAATCCAAATACCGCCAAATAATCGAATTGGTTGTCATCTAATGATTCCTCCTCATTCAATGTAACCAAATGATAGAAATGACCATTATAAATTATTTATGTTAATAAATAATATTTAATTTCAATTATGGAGATTTAAAACAATTCCACATGAACTCCATTACTTAAAAACAAGTGAATTGATTATGAAAATGAAGAAAACAAATACCCCGGAATGATGAAATTCTATATTATAACTTATGAATAAGAACATAAATGAACTAAAAGGAAATATGATAAACTAATTTCATTTAGAATAGGATTTTAATTAATTTATTAACTAGAATAATTTCTTATTCGAGGACCTTAATTTCATGATTGTAACACATTCAGATTTAAGGTTATGGTTTTCCACCCGAACTTCCATTTTCATTCGGGTTACATTCATTGTCTATTTACCACAATGAAATTAATATCTATTATTATTTACTCCTCATAAATTATTTTTCATTATTCTATATTTGTAAACCAACCAGAATACTTCCCTATTTTATGGATAATTACATGTTTTAAAATAAACTTTCAAAACTGTTTCCAAAATGCATGCCTAATTCAAGGGAATTTCTCAAATTCATATCTATTTTCATGGGAACTATATAATCTATTTTTTGAAACCATTATCTTTATAAAAAAATTAATTTTATAATGATATAATATCCTAAATATCATCTGGTTTTATAAAAACATTTTTCCAAAAGAAATATTCTTTTCAAATTAAAGAGTATTTATCGTAAGAATTGCTTAATGATTTTATAGGAGTATTTTCGTCTGATTCGTCACTCTTGTTGATTATTATTTATTATTGGGTTTAATCATTTATGATGTCATATATCATATTTTAATGAATTTTTTATGACTATTTTTATTGTGTATGATCTATTATAAAACCATTCACCATATTACTCCAAATGGTTAGTGTTTTAGGTACAATGATTGGGGAAAGTTTGTTACATTTCATATGATAGTTTAAATATGAATGTATATTTTTTTAAATGTTTATCCACGATCATATGAGGAATGCATTGGAATTATTTTTTGATGGATGGGGCCCATTATAGCCCCTATATGCATCATTTGGTCTCATGAGAGAAATAGATGTGGAATTGGATGAGGCCTTTCCCAATTTAATATATGGATTTTGGATGAGGCCTAAATCATTTTTAGACATCTTGGCTGAGGCCTGGACAAAATGATTTAGAATGTCTGGAATATGCACTTACCTCATTATGAATCTAGTAATTGAATTTTTATATGGGTATTCAACTATTATAATACCCATGATTATGTTTTATTATGGAATTATTTACTCACCACATATTCCTTCCAGAATGTTTTTAAGTTTATTGTCAAAGGCATGTGTCTTCAATTATTCACCATGTCTTATGTTTATACTACATTCCACTATATTACTTACCCTTACTGAGCATTTGATCTCACCCCTTTCTTATGTTTCATATTCTCAAGATTTGAAGAAGTAAATTAGGAATGACTGGAAAGCATAATCTACAAAAAAATGGATATTTCTAATGGAATAAATAACTATTGTATTTCCTTTCATGATGTAGAGTTGAAATTATTTATGTATCTTGTTTCCAAAATCTATTAAACCACTTGGTCCCTCTGGATACATATCCCTTGTTTATATGATAATGTTATAAAATAAGGCACTGGCTCTGGGAAACTGGGGTCAGGTACTTACAATATCAATTACCTTTGTTTCATTTAATCCATCATGAAAATGGAAACAATGATCAGTCACACGTACAACCTACTATCTAAATGTGTGGTGTATTTAATTTTCTGTCATTAAATTTTATAGATTATTAAAATAAATAAATAATTAATATTATATATATATATATATAATTTTTATCATTCTTGGGATGATGTATCCATGATCAAAGTAAAAGTACCAAAAAAAACACATCAAAACATATATGAAAACATGTTTATTACACAAAAAGTGACTTTAGCATGAAATTTATAATAAGCGGGTAATAAAATAAAATCAGTAAATCATGTATGTTATGATACATATAATCATGGTTCTATAATATATGTATAATAAAGATATATTTATTATAAATGAGGTTTTAATGTGTACGATGGATATCAAGACTTAAGGTATGATATTTCCATCTCACATTTATTTTTTTGTGAGACACATGCCATATTATATATTTATTTATTTTATGTAGTACTTTTAATTCCCATGAATGTATATTATGATACATGTCCTTAATGTTTCTTAATTGAAACATTAATTTTATAATCTCTCTTTCATGGTGTTTAAGGTTCAAATATTTCCAAAATGGTAAGTGATTTTTGTGTCAATTTTCTTTCTTTGAGACGGTAATTATGTTATGAACCTATAATATTACACAATGTGCATATACTTACCATTTGAAAAGTAAAATAATGAACTTATTTATCCATGGGATATTTAATGTTTTATTTTATGTTATTACTTCATGGGTTGTATGATTCAAAGATTCCAAAGTTTTAACAATTTTATGTTACAATCTCATATTTTATCTAAATTGTTTAGGATTATGTTTCTAATGATAAAATATTTTGATCAATATATCTGAAAACTCATGAAATTTTTTATCCTATGTTAATTCATGATATTTTCAAGTAATAGTACCTATTTTTCACTCTCTTTATCCTAAAACAACTAAGAAAATGTTATTAAGAAACTTTGATTTTATTTCTTTCTTCATTTAAAAATATATTTTCTTCAAAAACCATGATTTCTAAAATTGTTTACGAAAATATTTTATGATTATCCTAAATTTTTTTAAAAAAAATTTATCCACATTTGAATTTTAAAAAATATGTTTGAATGGAATATTCATTTCATTTTCAAAATAATGCTCATTTGGGTTTTATTGAAAATTTGAAAGGAAACATTTTTTAAGTTATATGGCATGAATGAAACTTACCATCATCAAGAAATTTTTTTGATTTGAATATTGCATTAAATGTTTTCATGTTTATTTTAAAAAAAAATATTGTTCAAATTTTTTATGTTTTAAAAAGCAAATTTAAAATTGGAAAGGACATTGTCATCTTGAAATGGTTTAAATTATCATTCAAAATCATTTTCCATTGAATATGACATCTATTTTTGTTACCTATGCTTTATTTGGGTTATGAACCAGGGATTCAGTTCTTTCTCTGAATGGTTTTTTATGATGAGGTTCTTATTTTGACCATTTATCTTCCATGGGTTATACCATGATAAAATTATTATTAAACCAGCTTTATTCCCATGGGTTATACTATGATGAAATGATGAAATGATTAGGAACCTTCTCACTTTTCCATAGGATTTGATATGATGTTTATGAAACCCATTGCATAAAATCTGTTATTAAATGATGAATGTTTTAGGATATTATGGAACAATAAAATATGGTTTTCATTATGAAATGGGTGGGACCTATATATCCATACAATGTATTGGGTAATGATTAATATTGTATGAGCTTAAAGGGTACATATTTGATTATCCCATGATTGAAAAAGTGTACAAGGTAGGTAATCCCTATCTTAATGTAGGTACTTAGATCGTCATCCCAAGACTAAAATTTTATGAATCACTTGGTGGGTATCCTTGAAATTAGATTTTTAATACTTATGTGTATGAAACAAATCTATAAATTAGGCTAATGTTATGATATCATGGATAATGATTTTGATTTTCTTATGATTCATGTCTTATGAACTTCCAATATTTTTGACATGAATCAAGAATCATATCATTGATATGTAGGGCATGTCTTTCATATGTTATTATCATGTTCTCATACCCTTATGTTCATTCTATACTTATATATATCTCTTATTAATATTTACAGAGTATCTATGATCCTTCCTTCTAATATTTATGTTCCCCAATTTATGAATATTTTTATTATGTATTATTCTTATTATAAGGGTTATAAATATGTAGAACTAAGTGGGAGAGAATATATCTCACACATGGACTAGTTTTTTACATTTTCATGTTTCCAATGACATAAAAATATTATGATATTCAGGTGTGTGTTTTTGTGATTTATTTAATATTCCTCTAAAAATACACAGTATCTATAAATTAGAAGAATGTGTCTCTATATTTTGTAAAAAAGGATAGGTTTATTTAAACTTTAGAAACTAGGATGAGAAAACCTTAGTGATATCCCTTTGGGAATGTTTATATATATGACTATGGATGATTCCAATATAATAAAATATCCTTGAATATTGGTTAAGGATAGAGTGACTGGATTCCATGAAATTAAATCATTTTCTAGATACTACAAGTTAATATAGATCTGGAAGAGAGGTACCAACATGTAATAACTTTAAAAAGGATTCATTGAGAAAGAATCTATCATCACCTGGTGCATAATGAGTATGGTTGCACACCTAGTTTGATAAACCAGGGGGATATGATTTGGAAATTCATGAACTCCTTATAAACCATCATAAAGGATTTGACTAACTACTATGAATTACCTAGGATAAATCTACAATGTCTTTGATTAAAAATAATTTAGCATCAAAGACCCAATTGAACAGTTTTAATGCTGAGTGTGATGAATAATTAAATTATTATCATCCATAGAATTCATATTTTATGGAAATGGAATACAAAAGATCATTTTTATTTGCACACATCTTTCTCAAGATATTAATCATGCTAAAGAAACAAATAAAAGGTGGTGAAACCATTCTATGGAGTAATTCATTAGGAAAAATCCACCTTAATTCAATGGATCTTCTAATCAACTAGTTACTGTAAAATGGACTACCACCGCTAAAATGATATTTTACATTCTACAACATTCAAAAAATGGAAAAGTCATTTTGTCTATCTACTGTTTGGATGGAAAATTTGGTCGATGGTGGAATCTTATCATGAATATATGGAAATATAATGATATTTAATATATTGATTAGGATGAGTTCAAGAACTTTATTTTCAATAAGTATAATCACATAATTATCCTTATTAAAATTGATAAGTATTTACTTGATCTAACTAAATATGTGATGAATCTGTTGGTACCTCTAAGGAAAATTTTACAAGAATTGTATGGTATGCTTCTAGTATTATCATCTGACCCAAATGTAAGGTTGACCATTTATTCAATGGATTAAAACCTTGTCATTGAATGAAGTTATCCAAATGAAATTTCAGAATCTATGAATAATTTTTTTTTTGATTTGATATCAAGGTTTAAATAGAGGGTGGATTAACATATCATTCTCACAGTTTTGTAATGAAGAGAAGAATGGAATTCAATGAAAAATATAGGAATGCATAGAATAAAATGAGATTTACATTATACTCAATGTGACACCCTAAACCCATGTTGTAATAATGTTATTAATATTATTGTATTAAATGAAAATAATGATTATTAATTAATTATAGGGAATGTGAATAGACAATATACATTTTATTTAACAAAACATGGATTCATAACAAAATTAAAAGGCTAAATACATCAACTAACTTATAAAACCTATTGCATGACTGATTAGTATCACTGGAAGACCCCCTAATAGCACAATAAGACCAAATATGTAGCCTTTATCTATTGAATCAACAATAATAAAAAATGAAACAAAAATAAGAATGGAAAGAATGCTATGAAGAAAGGGAATGTAAATCCCCTTTGGGAGAATTTTTGTGGTTCCTTTGGATATCTGTAAACATGGAAATTTATAAAACCCCTTACTACCATTATAAAAATATCCATTGGATATTTATACAATATTAGTCACATTTGGTATTATATCCATATAGTGTTTTACAAATTTAAAATAATATTAGTAATTAATAAAACTAACTTTCAATTTGTTAATTAGATAATATATTGTTAGAAAATAATAAGAATTATTTTCTAATTTTCAATAAGAATGAGAAACTAATTTCAAAGTATTAATATATATATATACGAATATATACAGATAAGAATATATATAATATTTTTAAATATGTATATAAAAATATATATTTATATATTAAAATCATTATATTCTAATGTGTTATTTTAAAAAAAATTTATCATGCTTACTGTATTTTTATCAAAAATTTGGTAAAGTACCTCTACAACCGAGGGGAACATCATAGGTAACGTTCGATCCAATAGGTCTCAACCCATGTATGGGTGGGCCAAATCATCCCAAGCATGCACAGATCAGGTATCAATCCGCAAATGTGGATGAGATGAAGCCCACATGACCCATGTGTAAGGCTGATATGATATGTGTTATGGTGATTTTGGACCATAGAAACATCACCCATCCTTAAAAACAAGTCTCAGAAATCATTTGGATTCGATATGGGATGACTTTTTATTCAGAAAATTTAATATCAATCGCTCATTCCAAATATGGATCATCTCAGACGTTTTCCTCCCTCAGTCACAATTATGTCTCCTCTCCCTATCCTTATCAAGATTGGGTTAATTAAAACACATCAATAGATCCTTGCTGATCTGAACCATCCGTTCAACATTCCTTCTCCATCGTTGGGTCGTGCCTCAACTAGTCCATACTGCACCGGTCTGCAACGTTCAATTGCTCGACCGCAGACTCCTTCCTCTACTGTCTTGCATTAACATGTGATGCTCATACATCTCCATCATTGGTCCCAAAAAGTTTTAATTTTTCCACAAGTTTGATGTGGTCAGTTTTATTTTAAGTTGAACCCCATCGGATTCCCCTATAAGTTTCTATTATATATATTTATTTTTTTAATCAACCAAAATTGTTTATAAATTTTATCTAATTATTAATTTTGTTTTCTTTTATTTAGTCAAATTTGAATAGAATATTTCTTGTTGAGTCATGAGATATATAATATATATATATATCCATATTTTCTCCTTATATTTCCCGACCCTTCTTCTTTGAAGGTTCCCCATTTCATTCTAATTGAATTTCAGTAGGGTCAACCACCGTTTTGATCCAAAACCAAGGAAGGGTTCATTATATTTTTCAAGGAATGTATATATATATACACAATATACATACATACATATATATATATAAATAGCTATCTTCATTCATTTCAGAAATTTTTATGAAAATAATTTTCTTTTAAACATATTCTTTATGATCCTTCAATCTTATTTTATGAATTAATTATTTCTACCATTTTTATGAAATTATTTGAAATAAAAATGTAAGGGTTGCAGTTTTTATCAAATGATTTTTTTTCTACGAAGATTTATATATATATATTTATATGATTTACGTATATATGTATGTATACAAGTTAAACCTTGAAAAGATCATTTTTAATTAAAAATACAATTCCCTTATTTGAATATAATTTCTGATATATATTGGGAAACAATAAAAAAACTGTGTTTTGTTATTGTGTTCCTTAATATTTTAAAAGGGATTATTATTTTGATATTTCAGTTATTATTTTATATGTATATATATTTTTATTTATTAAAATGGGTGAATATTTTATTTCAAATCTATATATGAAGTTAGAATTTGTTCTTATTCTATTATTTTATGGATATGATTATGTGTAACCATAACATTTAAAATAAAATATTTATCATTCTATGTGACAAGTCTAAAAATTTATCATTTCATATTGGAAAGTGTTTCTACTCATCCACACATGACATTTATAAACTAGATATTCTATTGGAAAAGACCTTACCCATTTTATCGATTCTTTTCATGACGCCAAGATAATAGTAGATTCTTGGAATGAAGCCTTAATAATAATAGATTCTTAGCACAAAGCCTTGATAATTATAGATTCTTGTCATAGATCCTTGAAAATAATATATTCTTGGAACAAAGCCTAGACAGTTATAAATTCTTGGCATAAATCCTTGAAAGTAACATATTCTAGGAATAAAGCCTTAACAATATTATATTATTGGCACATAGCATCAATGATATGTTTCAAATGTCCAAAATTATGCATTTCCCCCATTATAGGATTAATATTTAACCTTCCATGTGTTTATTCAACTTGTATAATATCCATGGTTAAGGATTATTCTCTTATGAACATTTATATGTCTCTAATTAATTAGTTTTATATTTTCATATTTACATGGTATAATGTTTTATTTTTTATGTATATACTTATAAAACAAATCATTATTACAAAGGGATTAAAATTCTGTTTTCAATATGTAAACAAAAGATATAAATTTATCTATCATTTCATGTTTTTCAATTATGTGTTAAGTGATAATTGATATAATTTCAAGTGAAAATTATGAACGAGTATTATTTCATGTCAAAATTTGTATCATCACCCTGACATGTCAAACATAATCATGTATTTCCATTTTCTAACTTCTAAATAAAATTATATGGATTTATGGTCATGTACATGAAAATTTTATAATTCATTTTATTTGAATCTCTCAAACATGTTTATAAATTTTGAGCATCATATAATCCTAAAAAAACTATATAATAATTTTTCATGAAAATAATGGAGATTTATTATACGAAGGGTGATTTCATTTTTATGAAAATTATTTAAAGAATGTATTTTAATGTGATGTTTTGAAAATAACTTATTTTAAAAAAAACCCTTATCGTGCATTTTAAATTCTCAACAGACATTTTAAATTCAATTTAATATGTTTATTACATTTTTTGGTGATGAATTTTTCTATGTGGAGGTGGAATGTTGAAGATTTTTTTAAATTATTTTTATTTTTGTACAACTATGAAAGTATGTATTGGTTTTATCTAATACCCTAAATCCTTGATTTAAAAAGATCCTCTGTTATGTAATGTGTTGTGAAATTACTCAGTTTATTTTTTTAAAAAAAATTACACCTCATATTTTAGCACCGAATCTAGCTAATTGGGGTCGGGGAATTAAAGTTTGTATTAGAGGAATAGACAATTTATGTTTTTAAAATTAGAAAAAAATTAATAATTTAATTATTCTTTTTTGAGTAAAGATTATTTATTAAATTTTCAGATGGAATACAAGAGACAACCGACCAATATTCTGTATCTTCTTACTGATTTATTTGAAACTATAATTGTTAAATCTGAAATAGTTGTGTGTGATTATTTAAAAAACCTACATTTATCCTAAAAAACATTTACTGAATATCAAACACCTCAAATATCCTCTAATTTTTTTGGAGGATAGAGCTATGTCTATTTCCTTATGGTTTATGCACAACTTTCATTCTATATGTGTAAAGGGAAATAATATGATTGTCTCGTCAAATGTTTTACTCTATCCAAAAATTATCTGGAATTAGGGAATTTTCGAGAAACTGTAGAGGAGGGAGACCTCCGTGCAGCCTATCTATTTCATGTATTAAACATTTCAATATATGGGAAACTTAATGATAAGAGACTTTAAAAAAAACAAGATAGTATGAATGGTTAATAAGAATCATGTCCATTTTTATATCTTTTAGATTTAAACCTTTCATGACTCTCTCAAGAGACCCTTCTGTTATATGCATGAATTTGATCCTAGTAGATCGATATGTATTTGGCCTAAAGAAATTGAAGAATGTAATACTACCTTGGGATTTAATTTTATTGGAAGGACATCCAGGAGTTGTTCATGATGGTGGACCTGGTGAAGGTATAAATTAATTTTTTTCCATTCAATTTTGTTACATAATAATAATTAAGATGTTTTCATGGGACATCAATGATGATGTCCTATGGTCTACACTGGTGGGAATGTCTGAGTACAATCAAATCATGGGGGTGAAATTCTATTAGTTGGGGGAGAATGTGACACCCAAACCCATTTTATAGAAATATAAATAATATTAGTGTTATTTTAAGAAAATAAATATTATTAAATAATTATAGAGAATGAGAACACATGAGAGACATTTTATTTAATAAAACACTGATAAATTACATTATCACACGGATAAAGACATCAACTAACATAAAAATATTATTAAAAGACTGATTAGCGCCACTAGAAGACCTATCAATATCATAATAAGTCTTATTCCTTAACATTAATCTATTGGATCCTCCATAATAAAAAATGGAATATAAAGAAGATTAGAAAGAATGCCAAGAACAATGGAAATATAAACCACCCTTTTGTAGAAAATTTCTAGTGCCTTTGGAAGTCTATAAACATGGAAATTTATAGAATTCTTTCTAACCATTGTAAAAATAGTTGTTTCATATTTATAATTTTTTCTGTTACGATTGGTTTTATAACTATGGGTTGTTTTTAAAATTTAAAATAACATTTTTAATTAATAAAATCAATGACAAGTAATTTGTTAATTGGATAATATAGTCTTAAAAAATAATAATAATGACTTTATACTTTAAAATAATAATGGGAATCTGATTTCAAAGTCTTACATATATATATATATGTTAATATGTATACATACAAATATATACATATATATATATATTAAAATATTAAAATATATATATATTATAATGATTTTATTTTAAAGTGTTATTTTAATAAGTTTTTTATTTTGTTTACTAAATTTTTATAAATTTTTTTGTAAAGTACCTCCACTACCAAGGGGAATAGAAGTGGAAAAGCTCAAGTCAACTAGCCTCAGTCTATGTATGGGTGGGCCAAATCATCCCGAGCATGGCTGGACCAGGTAATGGTCTGTATGTGTGGTTGTGCCGAAGCCCACAAAACTTGTGGGTAAACCCACTATGGTGTGTGTGATGGTGATTTAGGACCAAACCTGCAACACCCATCCTTATAAGGAGGTCCCAAAAACCAATTGGTTTTGATTTGGGATGGATTTTTAATCATGTAATTTCATCCCAACCGCTCGTTCTAACCACGATTTATCTTGACCGCCCACCTCCCTTTACCCCAATCGAGTCTCATATCCCTATACTCATAATTATAGGGTTAATTAATACACTTTGATCAATTCAATCTAATCTAGTCTATTCGTCCAACTTTCCTATTCCCTCATTGGGGCGCACCTCAAGTAGTCCATGCCACACCATTTCACATCGTTCAAAAGGTTAGCTTTAGGCTCCCTCTTCCATTTTTCTACATCAACCTATGATGATTATCCATCTCCATCCATGGTCCCATATAGTTTTTTATTTTTTCCATAACTCTTACATGGTCAATTTTGTTTTACAATGAACCCCATTAGATTCCCATAAAATATTTTATTATATACAATTATTTTGTCAATCATCCAAAATTGTTTATAATTTTCTTTAATTATCTATTTTCTTTCATTTTCATTGGTAAAATTAGTATAACATATTTCTAGTTGTGTTGTGAGAGATATATATATATATATATATTCCTCTTTGTACCCATGAATGCCTAACTCTTCTTCTCTAAAGGTTCCCCATTTCAATCTGATTTAATTTTAGTGGGATCAACCCCTCTTTTTATCTAATACTTGGAAAGGGTTCATTATTTTTTACATGTAATGTATATATATATAATTATATAACATATATATATACCCATAGATACATATCTTCTTTCATTTCATAATTTTTTATAAAAATAATTTTTTTTAAACTTATAAGTTATGATCCTTCAATCTTATGAATATAAGTGAGTGTATATTTTAATTTATTATATTAGTTTTTTTTTGCAAAAAATTATATAAAGATATACGTTTATATACATGAATATATGTATATACTCTTGTAAAACTATATATTTTCAATATATATATATATGATAAGGGTTTTGATTCAAATAGATGTTTCTAAAACCTCTGGTTTGAAAGGATTTAATTGTTTTCAATTGACATGAATTTTATTCGTATCTATATATAAATATTTATGTACATGAATTTATATGTAATTATTTCTATCAATTTTAGGAATTTATTAGAAATAAAAACTTATGGGTTTAAGTTTTTATCAAATGATTTTGTTATACAAAGATGTACATATATATATATATATATGTGATTTACAAATATATCTATGTATACATGTTAAACAATAAAAAGATTTTTTTTAATTAAAAATAAAATTTTCCTATGTGAATATAAACCCTGATTTAAATTAAAATACTATAATAAACACTATTTTTTATTGTGTGCCTTAAATTCTAAAAAGGGGTTATTCATTAATATTTTCATTATAATTTAATATATGTGTATCTTTTTATTTATTAAAAATATGAATCTTTTATTTCAAATCTATATAAGATGTTAGGGTTTGTTCTTATTATATTCTTTTATGGCTATTCATATGTGTAACAATATAATTTAAATGATAATAGTTATCATTTTATGGGAAATTATTAAACAAGTTATCATATCATGGGAAAAAGTGTTTCTGCTCATCCATACATGTCATTTATAAACTAGATATGGTATTGGCTATGGCCTTAACCATTTAATAGATTCTTGGAATGATGCCATGACAATAGTATATTATTAGCATAAATAATTGATATTAATATATTATTGTCACAAATCATTGAAAGTTATAGATTCATGCCACAAAGCCTTGAAAATAATAGATTATTGGCACAAATCCTTAATAGTTATAAATTCATGGCACGAAGCCTTGACAGTAATAGATTCGTTGCACGAATCCTTGAAAGTAATATTTTCATATCATGCTGCCCCGATGGTATGTTTTAGATGTCTAGTATTATGAATTTCCCCCATTATGAGATTAATATTTGACCTTCCATTTGTTTATTTTTCTATATGAAAATCCATCGTTAAGGATTATTCTCTTAAAAACATTTATATGAATTTAATTAATCTGTTTAATATTTTCAAATGTACATGGTCTAATGTTTTATCTTTATGTATATACTTATATAAAAAATAATTTTTTAAAAAGGATTAATGTTTTGTGTCCAATCTATAAAAAAGGTTGAACCCAATATATCATTTCATGGTTCGTATTTATGTGTTAAATGAAAATTGATATCATTTTAAGTGTAAATTTTGAATGGGTATTATTTCATGTAAAAATTTATATCCGCACCCCTGGCATGTCATACATAATCAATTATGTCTACTATCTATCTTATAAATGGTATTCCATGCATTTTTGTTTATGTGTGAGCATTTTTAATGGATTTTATTTGTATAAAATAAATAACTTTAGATATTTTATTCCTGAAACTATCCTAAAAACTATTTTAGAATCTCATAAGAAAATGATGATGAAATTTTATGAGGAGATTTATTTCCTTTCTAAGAAAATTAAATAAATAATTTATTTAAAGATATGTTTTAAAATAGATTTTTAGTTGTTTTAGAAACCCCGTACTGGACATTTTAAATTCTCACCAGACATTTTAAATTAATTTTTACTGGTATGTATATGTTTCAGTGATGAATTTTTCTATGTGGAGGTATCACACTAAAGATTATTATTTTAATTAATTTTATTTTTTTATAGTTGTGAAAATATGTAATAGTTGTATGTTATACCTTATAATATATACCAGTAAAGATCATCTGTTTTGTAATATGTTGTGTAATTACATAGTTTCTTTTATATTAAATATTAGACAACATATTTTAACATCATCTCTATGGAACTGGGTTTGTGGTATTATATTTGGTATCAGAGGAATGGTCCAGTTAATTTTGTAAAATTAGATAAAAAATAATAATTTATGGATGCTTTCTTGAGTAAAGTTCTTTGTTAAATTTTTATATGGAAGACGAGAGATCCCAAACCAATCTTTTTTCTCATCCTACTAAGTTAACTGATACTATAATTGTTCGATCATGTTCATATGTGTATGAGCCTTTCACAAACTAGAGTTTATCCTACAAACACCTTTACTGGATATCAAACACAATAAATATCCTACAATTCTTTTGGGGATTGAGCTATGTCTATTTCCTTTTGGAATATGCACAAATTTAATTCTATACGTGTAAAGGGAAATACTATAAAGGTCTCTTCAAATGTTTTACTCTGTCTGAAACATATCTGGCGTTGAGGAATTTACAAGAAGTTATAGTGGAGGGTGACCTCTCTATAGCCTATCTATTGAATGTCATGGAATTTACCATGTATGATTTTGGAATTAAAAAAAAGATAGTCTAACAGGTCAATAAGAACCAATTCTGTTCTGAAACATTGAGATTTACACCTTTCCTGACTTTCTATTGATAAACTAGTATTATATTCAAGAGTTTGATCCTATAATATTAAGATGTATTTGGGATAATGAAATTGAAGAACATAAAACTACCTTGGGAATTGATTTCATTGGAAGGACATCAGGGAGTTTTTTATGGTGGTGGACGTGGTAAAGGTATAAATAAATTCTTTTCCATTCAATTTTTTTAATTAATAATAATTAATATGTTTATGTAGTGGCATCTAGGATGATATTTGAAGGTCTATGCTAGTGGGAATGTGTGAGTACCATCAGATCGTGAGGGCACAATTCTATTAAGGGAGAAGAATGTAATTCCATGAACTGAGGTTGTAACAAGGAAATTAATATTATTTTCATTTTATGAAAATAAATATTATTAATAAATTATAGAGAATGATCATGGACAAGAAACAATTTATTTAATAAAACACTAATAAATTACATTATTACAAGGCTAAAGACATCAAATAATGTAAAACAATTATTACAAGACCGAGTAACCCCACTCAAAGACCTCCCAACAGCACAATAGGACCAATTTTCTAGCCTTCATATCCTAGATCAACCATATTAAAAAAGTAAATAATAAGAATAATATAAAAAACTCAAAGAACAAATGGAATGTAAATCACCATATTGGAGTTTTTTTGGTCTCTTTGGATACCCATAAACATGGGTATTTATAAAACCCTTTTTGATGATTCTAAAAATATTCAATGGGTATTTATACATTTTTAGTGACTATTGATATTATGACCATAGTGTCTTTTAAAAATTTAAAATAATATTTGTAATTAAAAAAATTAAGGACATGCAATTGTTAATTGGATGATATAGTACTGGAAAATAATAAGAATGATTTTATAATTTTAAATAAGAATGGGAAACTAATATCAAACTATTATATATATATATGAATATAAATACATAAGATTATATATATAAGATATATATATATATATATATATTATTTTATAATATATATATATATATAAATATATATATTAAAATGATTTAATTTTAATGTGTTATTTTAATAAATTTTCTATTATGTTTACTAAATTTTTATTCATTTTTTTAAATTACTTCCACAATTGAGAGGAAAAACATAAGAAAATCTCAATCCAAAAGGTCTCGGCCCATGTATGGATGGGCCAAATCAACTCGAGCATGGGTGGATCGGGTACCGGTCTGCGAGTGTGGGTGAGCCGAAGCCCGCACGACCCATGTGTAAGGCCACTATATTGTGTGTGTTTGTGATTTTAGAGCATAACTACAGTGACCATCCATAAAAAGCACTCCAAGAAACCATTTTGTTTCGATATGAGACAAACTATTAATCACGTTATTTAATCCCGTCTGCTCATTCCAGTCACATCTCATCTTGGTCATCGACATCCCTTTACCCCAATCAGTTATCAAACCCCTCTCCTTATAATTATTTGGTTAATTAAAACCCTTCGATCGATAATATCTGATATGGTCCATCTTTCCAACTTTTCTTGTCCCTCGTTGGGTCAGCCCTCAACTAGTCCACATTCCACCGGTCTGCAACATTCAGCAGGTCCCCCACCGGCTCCTTCCCCCATTGTTCTGCATTAACCAATGATGCTAATCCATCTACATCCTTGGTCCCAACTTGTTTTCATTTTTTCCACATGTTAGACATAGTAGGTATTATTTTAAGCTGAACCCCATCAGATTCCCTTGCATGTTTCTATTATATATATTTATTTTATCATGCATCTAAAATTGTTTATATTTTTTTCTCTAATTATTGATTATGTTTTATTTTCTTTTCTAAAATTCAGATAGAATATTTTATTTTTATGTTATGAGATTATATATATATAACCTTTTTTTTCACCCAAGAACGCCGAACCCATCTTCTATAATGTTTACCTATTTCAATCTGATCGAATTCTAGTTGGATAAAACTCTCTTTTTATCAAAAAAATGGTAAGGGTTCATTGTATTTTACAAGTAATGTATATATATATATAATTATATACAATATATATATATATACGTATGTTCTTTCATTTCAGAATTTTTTTTAAAAATAATGTTTTAAAACTTATTCTTTATGATCCTTCAATGTTATTAATATAAGTGAGGGTCTATTTTAATTTATTATCTTATTTTAGTTTTAAACAATTTATGTAAATATATATGTGTATATACATGTATATATTTATATGAACATGTAAAACTATCTAATTTCAATATATATATATATATATGAAAAGGCTCTTGATTTAGATGAATATTTCTAAAACCTACGATTTGAAAGGATTTTATTATTTTTAATTTTCAATTATTTTATTCATATGTATATATATATATATAAATATTAACATACAGAAAATTAAAAGTAATTATTTATATCTATTTTATGAATTTATCAGAGATAGAGACTTAAGGGTTTATGTTTTTATCAAATGATTTTGTACTACAAATATGTATATATATATATATATAATTTACATATATATGTATGTATACATGTTAAACCTTTAAAAGAATGATTTTAATATAAAACAAAGTGTGAATATGTTAATATAATTTTTGATTTAAATTGTAAAATAATAACAAAACTATTATTTGATATTATGTGCCTTAAAATTTTATAAGAGTTTATTATTTTGAAATTGCAATTATTATTTCATATGTTTATATATTTTTATTTATTAAAAAGGGTGAATCATTTATTTCAAATCTATATTCAAAGTTAATTTTTTTTCTTATTCTATAATTTTATGGCAATACATATGTTTAATCATATAATTTAAATGGTAATAGTAATAATTTAATGTGAAAAATCTAAAAAAATTATCATTTCAGGTTAAAAAGTGTTTTTCCTCATCCATACAGGACATACATAAACTAGATATGGTATTGGCAGAGGCCTTACCCATTTAATAGATTCTTGGAAGGGATCCATAACAGTAGTATATTATTAGAAAAAATCCTTGAGTGTAATATATACATTACATAAAACCTTGAAAATTATAGATTCTTGGAATGAAGCCTTGAAAATAGTATATTCTTGTCACAAAACCTTGACAGTTATAAATTCATGTCACGAAGACTTGAAAGTAACAGATTCTTGGTATGAATCCCTGACGATAATAGATTCTTGGCACACGACCTTGATGGTTTGTTTTAGATGTCCAACATTATGCATTTCCCCTTTTACGAGATTAGTATTTGCATTCAATGAGTGTATTCGATTATTTGAACATCCATGATTAAGGATTATTCTCTTATGAACATTTACATGGCTATAATTAGTCAGTTTTCAAATTTCAAATTAATATGGTATAATATTTTATATTTATGTATATATATATATAGAAAATAATTATTAAAAAGGGATTAATATTTTTTTCAAATATAAAATGTCATAAATTTATCTATCAATTCATTGTATTCAGTTATGTGTTGAATTATAATTGATATCATTTTATGTGCAAATTTTGAACAAGTCTTATTTCATATGAATCTTTTTATCCTCATCTCTAGCATGTCATAAATTATAAATTATGGAAATTATCTAACATATAAATGGTATTCCATGAATTTTGGTTCAAGTGAGTAAATATTTCATAATTAATTTTATTTGTATCTCTTGAATAAGTTTATCAATTTTGAGCATTATATTATCCTAAAAAACTTTTTTAGAATCTCTCAAGAAAATGATGATGACATGTTTTGAGAAGTGTTATTTACTTTTATAAAAATGATTTAATGACTCAATTTTAGAGGGATTTTTGAATGTAAATTATTAGTTATTTTAAAAACCACTTACATGGAATTTTAAATTATCACATTCCATTTTAAATTAATTTTTACTGGTTTTGTAGATTTTTCAGTGATAAATGTTTCTTGGTGTTAGAAACACATAGATGATTTTTTGGTTTTATTTTTTTTATTTTTTTTACAGCTGTGATAATATGTAATGGTTGTGTCTAGTAATACAAAACAATGATCTGGAAAGATCCTCTATTAGGTAATGGGTTATGTAATTTATCACTTTCTTTTATAAAAACATGACCCAACATATTTAAGCATAGGATTTGGGAAAGTGGGTTCGAGGAGTTACACTCAAAATGTTGGAAAAAACATGGAGGAAATTATATTATGTGTACCTCTAAAATTTTTAACTATGGAAGTGATGGTAATCGAGTGGATTAATACCAATGTTATGGGAATAAGTTACCTAATGATTCTAATAATGAGAAATCTCCACATAATTCACCTCCCACACTATAGTGTTTCGATTTAATGGAGTTTTAGAATTATGCTAACAAGCTCCCAAATCTGATGGTTAATAAAGGCGATCAATTCATGCAACCATTTAAGGTTATAGATAAAGGTAAATCTCATGTGATCACTATTTTTGAAGAAGGGAACAATAATGAAGTGGTGAACGGTATACTTACCACCCACTCTATAACTGCTTATGTCATATTAGAATTTATATATACCCCAATCTTTCAAATCTAATTTTTTTTAAAAGGGTATAAATATGCTACCCAAGTGATTATATATATAATTTTTAATGAAATATACTAATGGTATGATGATCATATCCCATGTATAAGATTATTATCTGGATAATGTTATTGAAAATGTGATTCCTTCAAATCTTATCGTTATTCCTCTTGTTGAATTTGATGTTTTCTTGGTAATGGATTGGATTTCTCTACATAAACCTCACATAAATTATCGATGAAAGGAAGTTACATTTGATATTCCAAACCAACATATGACCTTCTATCAATTTGATGATAAGTGAAACTTTTTTATGGTGATCACATCAATTAAATGGTTATTAATTTCCATTTAGAGGGGTGTTTATCTCAAATGGTTGCAAAGAAACATGAAATCAATGACACCCCTACCACAAAAGATTTTTTTGATGTATTTATGGAAGAGTTTCATAGCCTTACACCATAATGTGAAGTTGATCTATCAATATAACTCATTCATGTAACCAAACCAATTTCTAAAACTTCATATAGAATATCCCAATTCTTTATAGGAATTGAAGAACCAACTCCATGAAAACGTTGACATGGGATTAATTTTTCCATTCCTATCACCATGAGGTGCACCTATGTTTTTTGTTAAAAATAAATATGTAAGGATGTGAATCTATATTGATTATTAGGATATAAAAAATATAAATATTAAGAACAATTATCCTCTTCAACATATCATTTACTGGTTTGATCAACTATGAAAAGATGAATACTTTCCCAAGATAGAATTAGTTATGGATATAATAAATTGAGGTCCAAGAATGAGGATATACCCATTGAAGCATTCCATTCATGGTATGTAAAATATCAATATAAATAAATTCCATTCTACTTACGAATTACCCCACTATATTCATGGATTTAATGAATATAGGATTTTGAAATTAACTTGATCACTTTGTGGAGGCATTTATAGATAACAATATTATATATTCGAAGAGAAATGATGTGCATAAAGATCACATGAAAATTTAATTGGAGACCTTAAGGAAGGATAAAATAAATTAATAATTTATAAATTGTAAATTTTTTTGTAAAAGGTTTCATATTGGGGTCATATAATCTCAAGAGAGGATATATTGGTAGATATATCAAAGATAGAGGATGTTGAATGTTAGTCTACACCAACCATGGTGATTCAGATCGTTAGTTTTTTGGGGTTTTCTATATATTATCAATGAATTGTGGAAAATTGATCATGGCAATATAATCCACTCATCATGTTAACTTTTAAGGGAGACATGTTCCATTGAAAAACTGAATGTGAGGAAAATTTAAAGGAACTGAAGAGAATATTTGTTAGCCAACCATTGCATAAATTACCCTATAGTAGGAAAGAGTTTGTAATATATACTGATGCATCCAAGATGGATTAGGGAATGTTATTATGAAAAATTACAGGTTTATAGCTTATGAATCATAGTAATTTATGACCCATGAGAAAAATTAACTAACTTATGATTAGGAATTTAGTTGCGGTTGTTTTTGAATTTGAGACATTAAGAATTTTTCTTTATTAATAAAACTGTGAAAAATATTCTAATCATAAAAGTCTATGTACATATTCAAAAAAGATGGAGTTGAATATGCACTAGAGACGATGGTTAGAGATGATTAATGAATATTATTTATCAATATATTACTACCCTAGGAAAGAGAACAATGTGTCCAATGATTTGGGTCAGAAAGATCATGCTAGCTTATCCATGATGAAGATAAAACAGATCTAGTAATTTTTATTTAAAAATGATGGATCTATAAATTATAAATGATTGGGTGAAATATCATCTTTCACAATTTAGTGATCAGCTATCTATCCAAGTGATGGTTAAAGAGGAACATAAAGAAGACATGGAGCTACAAAATAAGGTTAGAAATTTTTCAGAGACTAAAATTTATTATAAACGAATGATAAATTTAAGGAATCATATAAGTTTTCTACCTCTACTAGACTTAAAAATGTTTTTAGAGGAAGATCAGAGTTATTCATTTTATATTCCTCCGAGATGTATGAAGCTGTACAGATATATGGAAGAGAATTTCTGGTGGGATGGAATGAAGAGAGGCATTATAAAGTATGTATCTTGGTGGTTGGAATTCTAGCTAGTTAAGGCTAATAGAAAAAAGTATAAGCGAATGTTACATCGCTTTAACATTCTACAATAGAAATGCGAAAAATCACTATGTATTTTGTCATTGGAATCCAAAAATTTATAAAAGGAATAATGTTATATGGGTTGTATTGGATCGCTTTAATAAGTCAAAAAATTAATTGATATCAGAGAAGGATTATATTTAGATTTTCATTCTAGGATATATAGTATAATGAAATGACCATAATAATTACCTAATATTAAGTTAAGTTAAGAATTTAACTTTCTATCACATTAGAGACCTTTTCAAGTTTACATTTTTAGAGAATTATTCCATAACTCATAGATAAAAAATGTGTAAAATACAAAGTGGAAACTTAATATTAGTATCAATTTTTAGCATAATATATATTTGATAAAATGATTTATGGTCTATTTCTTTGAAAAATATTCATGACATTCAACATGATGACTTCATTTCCCCTATCAATACTTAAAACCTATAAATTTTTTTTTATAAAAATGGGGTGAGAACAGAAGCTTAGTATGGGAGTTAAAAAGAAAAGAAAAAATTTGTCCAGTAAAAACATTTATCTTATATAACATTTAACATTACATTAAATTTCATTTGAGAATATGAAATGAAACATTATCACATGAAAAAACACACATTTTTCTCAAATAAAATCATTAAAACAGATAGAAATTAATTTAAACCTCTTTGGGTGACTTAGATAATCATATTTATTAAACCCTTTAAGACCCCTTTTAATTAGAATAGTCATATATATGACTTTCAAAACATCCACACTTAGAAAAGGAATAACAATATAGTTTACTTCTATTCCCAATTCATTTAATATTTATAACAGGCTCACTCAATGCTATTTGGACCACCACATGTTAAGTTGTAACGACCCTTCCTGATGTTATTTTTGAAACAACTTGTTAAGTAGTAATGGGATTTCTCAATGCTATATGGAAAATCCCATCATTCAATGCTCATGTAACTATTCATGGATTAAATAATTTCTTCAAAAGCCCTTCTAAAAACTATTTTAAACACATATAAAAACAATTAAGATAAAAATATCATTTTTCTTTTAAAAATCGATTTTCAATGAAAAATGACCTTTTTCATTTGAAAACCACTTTCAATACAAAAATAAAAAAAATTGTTTTTAAATTAAGGAAAAATAAAGTCTTTCAAAGGAATCTAAAAATACAATAATGGCCATTTGAGTGAAAATTCATTTTTTGCCGTGTATTTTATGAATAACACATTTTTTTGGCCATTTGACCAAAAATACAATTTAAATCTCATAAAAAGATTATTTTATGAAAAAATATAATGAAATTTAAAATAGACATAAATTTCGTATTATAATTTTTTCACCCCATGAATTAACTATAATTTCTTTTTAGAATAAATTTAATATAGACAACACCAGATTTAAACAAAATAATAATTAGTTACATTTTTTAATTTTAATTAAATTCTAATGCGTTTAGAGAGTTTATATGGTAAATTTTTATATTATATACCTATAAAAATATTTTTACACTCGTTTAATATATTAGATAGTTATATTATAAGAACAATCCCAATATTATACATAAAAAACTAGATTTTTATTAAAAGTTATTTTGCCACTTTTTAATATATAACCCATTTTAAATCCAAAATTTGACCCTTTTATAAATTTAAAATTCTAAGAGAAACATAATATTTAAAATATAAACAAAAATTTTGGTTTTGGTGACTGTTTTGTTTTATTATATGAAGTCTCATTTTTTGAATAAATAGTGAAAATACAAAATTTTAGGTAAAAAAAGATTTTTCATATGATTTATTTATAATGATAAATTAATTTTAACATTGTTTTAAAAGTTTAATTAGATAATATTTTTATAAATTTATCCAATTTTGGTTTTTTGAAAATTTTTCACTTTGTAATTGAAAATAAAAACATATAAAACTTTGGGACATTTTTACTTTTGAAACCCGCATTGTCTTCCCACCCGTATTATTAAATATAATTCATATTCTGCCACTTATGTGATTGAAATTTATAAAATAAATCCATTTTTCTAATTATCATATTTTATAATATCTAATAAAACAATTGTTTTGGCCAAAATGATTAGTTAATGCGAATAAAATTAATTACATTTATAAACAAAAAAACAAGTTTATAGGGGACTAAACATTTATCTTAGGAGCCCAAATGTCCTCGAAAATTGAACAGAACCAATTTTATGACCATAATCAGGACATTAACCTTCCATTATAGATATTGGTTGGTTTTGGACAATTTTTTTAGGTTAAAACATTGGCACACCGAACTTGTTTTCAAAATACCAAGTGAGTCCTTTTTCACCACTATAAAAGGCCACCACCTTTTCACATTCCTCTAACCTCTCAAACTACATAGGTTCAAAAGATATATAACATTATAGCTTCCAAAAATCTCTCCCCGAAATCTTGAATCATCCCTTTGGGAAGGAATCCTTCTAAGGAATCCCTTTGGTACAAACGAAAATTAGTTACCTGATTAAGAGGTAACGTCTTCTCTCAAGGTCTCATGTTTGATTTCCATTATCCGTAGCCTAAAATATATTTATACTATGATTATATTAAAAAACATGTATAATAAATATACTAGGATGTTTTTATGTAAATTGTTCTACCTACTATTACACACACCTCAATCTAATGGGTAATGAAAATATTGTTTCTTTGTATGGTGAACTACTGTCTTACAAAATGATGATTGTTCTTTTTTTCCCTTAACTCCAATCATGGTGTAAATTAAGATGGGCTCCATATTAATATACGATATATAATTTAATTATTATGTATTTATACTAATTTAAAATTTTTATAACAATTTCCTTTAATACATTGCATTTTGTGCAAATACGATAACATCGTTTGTGAAAGTGTGGACTACCGCCCCCTCAGAGCAATATGATTCCTTCATGGTATACATGGAACAAATTATGGATTATTTTAATAAAAATATGCAACATATATAAAATATATATGATAAAGTGATTATAATATAGATATTTATCATTTATTTTTCATTATTTTAATATGAAAATGAAATAAAATTAGTGTTCATGTGTATGTACCGACTACCATCTCCATGAACGAAGAACATCATTTATTATCTAAAGATATTATAGACTATTATAAATACATATTTAATGACTATATAATTTTATTAATTCATGTTTTAAATTCATTATATGGAGAAATCATGATCCTAGAAATTGGAACGATTAGTAACAAGTGAAAACATAGTTGAGGAAACTAGGAAATTAACCCCTAAAATAGATAAAATAATGAAAGTGTGTAAAAAAAAGGGCAATAAAAAGTTGTAATAAAATAATATATGATATTATAAACATTATTAAAGTTATATTATAATTTATTAACATATCTTAAACGAATATACTAGAGGATAAATACCACACAACAAAAGGGAGGTTAAGGTGATGGATTTCATCTCAATTTAAACTCCTTTGAGACTTACACTACTACAAAAACAACCTATATCAGCACTCAAAATTGGATTTAACAGTGCTAAAAAAGTGCTGTAAAGCTTAGTACTAATATAGGTGTGGGGGTCCCTTTTATCATCACTTCGAAAAGTACAGATAAAGGCCCCTTTTATCAGCGCTAAAAAAAGCGTTGATAAAAGACCCCTTTATCAGCGATTTTTTTAGCGCTGATAAAAGGGACTTTTATCAGCGCTTTTGAAAAGGGATGATAAAAGTAAAAAAAAATTAAAAGAGAATTAAATAATGCGGGAAAATAATTTATCACTGCTTGACCCCCCTATATTAGCACTATGAGGAGGTCTCCCACACACTTCCCTTCCTGCGCATCCTCACATGCACACACCCCCTTTGCTTCCACCCAAACTCGAACTTGCAACCTCCCCCTTTCATGACTGCACCTTTACCACTAGGCTATTTCATTTTTTACTTCTATTTAATGATATATATATTTATTTATATATAGTTATATTTATTCGTATATTGATATAGATTCATATTAATATAAATTTATTTGTTCATATAATAGTATATATATATTCATTCGTATAATAATATATATTTATATTTATATATTTATATATATATTTTTAGCTATAATATTTTACCTGTATATTTATTAGTATATTAATATGTACTTATAAGAATAGTTTTAAATACATTTACGCAATATGTTTTGTATGTGTGTTTATAATTAAATAAATAAATAAATACATATATATACAACACACAGACAGACAGACACACAGACACATATATGTTTACTAATAAATACATATATATTTGTATTTCAAAATCCATAGAATGTTAAAACATTCATAACATAAAATCTAGAATCCTGTTTCAACTCCAAAACTAGTCAAATCGAAGAAAATGAAACAATATTCAATATGATATGTGGTACAAGGCTAACCGACATCCGGATCAGAAGTTATACCTATTTTAATGTTAACAAATCGTGGTATCCTGACTAAAAACTCAGTTTTGGAGGCTGTATGGTCATTTTTTGGCCTCAAAATAAGTTATAAATGATTTTCGTTGGTAATTAGAGCATAGATCACATCACAGGCTTTGATTTGATATACTGTAGATCTCAAATGGACACCCGTATCAAAAGGTATGACAGTTTGAAGTTTGAGTTACACGTTCAACTTATTTTAGATATTTTATTAATTTTTTTGATTTTTTGTGTCTTAAAATTGTTATTAAATGATTTATAATCAATAATAATTAGAAAATTATTAATTACTAATTTTTTTTGTAAATATTTTAATTCCATTTTTAGTAAATTTATCATATATTAAAAGTAACAGTCTATTTATACGCATCCAAAACATATTTAAAAAATATATATTATATTCGTATATGAATAAATATACATATATAACAATAATTTATTTTTCCTGAATTTTTTTAAATACAAATTTCATCAGAACTGATAAAGGGGGGAATTTATCAGCGCTTTTTTCTAGCGCTAATAAAAGCCACCCTTTATCAGTGATTTTTTCTAGCACTGATAACAGACCCCATTATCAGTGCTTTTTTTAGCACTGATAAAGGGGTAGCGCTTCCCTTACCCATTTTTGTAGTAGTGTTATTTTCATTATACAAAAAATCAATTTTATTTTGTGTATATACTTCCTTTTGTCATGATATATCTTGAATATACTTATTCTCATGATATTATAAGATTCATTTAATTCATAAGGAATTATGATTTAAATTTTTCAAGTGGTATGTGACACATTGGAATGCTTAATGTTTATTTTCCCCCAAGATCGTTTTAATGTTGACAAAATTTGTTTCTATTTATCCTCATTTGAGGTATTATTGATAAATCCGTATTATTTATTCAATACAGATATTTGATAAAGGTTTAATTTTTTATTTAATATATGAGGAATGTCTTGGATAATAAATACCCAAGTTGGAGACCTTTTACGGAAAGCCTTACGGGTTAGGGACTAGTTAATGCAAGACCCTTGATGCATTAGTAATCTTATGGGATGAATTAGTTGGAAAACTGGAGAAGTTTAAAAAAACACTTGATATTAAATGTATTATGTTCCTAAGAAACATTATGTATGATAATTAAGAAATGACATTATTGATATTTCTTTATTATTTTTCCATGAGATTTTGCATCGACATATATATAGAGACATTATATTTTCAGTTCATTGATTAAATGACATGTGTTTTTTCTTCTTGCCATTATATGTTGATATTATCTTATATAGTTATTTGAATGGCATGTGTTATTAGTTATTTACCTTTCCATGCTAATTTGTTCCTCTTTACTGACCCTTACTAAGAATTTTAGATCACCCTTATTATGATTTATTCCTCTTTAGCTTTCCATTTATTCACTATTTATTCCTATTTACTTACCCTCACTAAGCATTTGATCTCACCCTTATTATGTTTACTTTTATTAGGTTATAAAGAAAAAATCCACGAATAACATCTCAAAGATGCAATTTATTTCTTTTTTTTATGTGTCATGGTTATATTTCATATTTCCCAATGTATTATGGGAGTCATGTATGTAATATATCCTTCAAATACTACTAAAATTAATGGTCCTTTGGTATTTCATTCTTTTTAATCAAGCCAATGTAAAAAAATAATGTACCAGTTTCGGGGTTCTGGGGTCGGGGCGTTAGAGTCGGTATCAAAGGATGTTTTTGAGAAACCTTATAAACTAGATTTAGAAGACTTGGATAAGGGAGCATGACCCTAAGATAAACATTGTGTATAAGTATTCAATAACATCCTATAATTTTAGTAAGGTATCGATTATGTGGGTATTCCATGAAATACATTCTTATACGAATTCTAAAACTAAATGTGGTTCTGGAATAGATGTCCCTTGGGGTAAAAAATCTAAAAAAATTTATCAGGCATGAGTCAGGGTAACCTAGTACAAGATATAATGCATTTCTTTGCACATAGATAGACACTCCTAGGGGATACACTTAGTATAGTTCATATTTTCTTTACCTACCATTATGATGGATTTGAAAGTCAATATTTCCCCAAAGTAACCAATCATTATGATTCTAGGATTCATGATGCATACATTTATTTTATGTGATATTCCATGTTAGTAATTATATATTTTTATTTTAGGAGCTAATTTAGTATATTAAGTTGTTTAGAAACGACACATGCAATTATGAATGGAGTTAATACTAATGAAAAATATAGATATTACCCTATTAAGAAAACAAAGTCATATGGAATTGGAATAGAAAAAAACATGGATATATTATGTTAATATAATTAGGTTATGAAAAATCACCTTACCCTAATGGAGAAACCTATCCCAAGGAGAGAATCACATATGCTTGATTTCTTTATACGACACATGTCCCCATCATTTAGTGGGAACACTAATCTAGTTGTAGCTAAATAATGGATTAAGTATCTAGAGAAGATATTAATGGCCATATAATGTAGAAAAATGAAAAGGTTACATTTGTGGTCTTTTATCTTCAATGAGATGTTGATCAGTGGTGGTCTCTGATCAAGAATACAAGGGAGGAAGATGAAATTGAACTCATGGAATAGAAAAAAATTAAGGATATTTTATATTATAAATACTTCCCACATGATCAAAAAATTGAGATGAATATTGAGTTACATATCTCAAAGCAGAAGGGAAAATAAAGTGATTCATATTACGAAACAACCTTTTGAAGGTTATAAATGTATGTTACAAATTATACATGAAACACTGTGTGTAATATTGACTAATTATTTGAAGGTCCTATGCCAAATCATCAAAGGGAAATGATTTCTCAGAGGTTTTCATCATTTGAAAAACAATTATGTTCCATCAAGATGGAAAAGGAATCATCAAGATCTTAACTATTCAATGGAATCCCAGAGAAGAATAAGTCTTCTAAAAATCATGATAAGGGGAATGTGTCAAAGAAGAATAAGAGAATAAAGATTCCCAACTTGTGATAACTGTCGGAAAGGTCGCTTTGGGATATTATTGAAGGGGCTGGGAGTCTATTTTAAGTATAGAGAAAAGGTTAATCATATTGAAGATTAAAAAGGGAAGAAAGAAAATACTGATATTCAGTGTTTCACCTATAGGAAGATCGGTCAATACTCAAATGAATTCCCCAATCATTAAAATAATTTACCAAAGAAGTGTCCAAGTAGAGATGGAAAAGAATATGCATTCACTACGGAGGAGGATTAAGTTCTAAATTATGTGGTGGAAGGTACATTAATTAAATCATCAACTTTAGAAAATGCCTTATATGATTTTGGATCCTCAAACTCTTTTATATATACCCAGTTTTCTAAGATAATTAGACATTTACATTTTGATTTTGTAAGAGAGTTGTCAGAAAAATATCATAAGGGATGTATCATTACAATACATATGTGTCAGTAAGCCCCAATTATGACACACAAATGTTATTTATGTGAAGAAATTATCATCATACTTATTTATGACTTTGAAATAATCCTCGGTGTGGATTGTCTCTCAACATATGATTCAAAAATTTATTATAATATATAGGAAGTTATGATTTATGAAGGAAATGGTGTTCCCCTCATATTTAGAGTAGTAGTTTCCTTACTTTATTCTTATCTAGATCCACCCAATTATACATTCAACAAGAAATTCTTAGGGAAGAAGAGAATGAAACCTTTAGTTATGAAGAATGTAATTTTCAAATTGATTATGCACTAATTTTGTAGGAATATATTGGAATATTTCCTAAAGATTTACCTAAACATCCCCCCACGGGTGAAGTTGAATTTTCAATTGATTTTTTATCGTTTGGAAGGATAATATCAATTACTCCCTATATAATAGAAACTATATAATTAGTGGAATTGAAGAAACAACTAGATAATATGGGTAATAAGGGATTTATTCACCCTAGTGTTTTACCATGGGGAGCCCATGTTCTGTTTGTTAAAAATAATGATGGATCCATGATGTTGTGAGTGAATTATTGGGGAATCAATGCCATTATAATAAAGAGCAGGTATCCTATCGCTCGCATTGATGACTTGTTTTGATAAAATTCATAGAGATCAATTTTTTTCAACGGTTGATCTTCATTTTGGGTATCACCATCTACGAGTGAAGAAGGAATACATTTTGAAGAAAACTTTTCAGATTTGCTTTGAACATTATGAGTTTATGGTAATTCCATTTGGAATGACTAATGCACCCTCTATTTTAATGGACATAATATATAGAGTATTTAAGGAATATCTTGACGATTTTTTGTGGTATTCATTGACGATATTATGGTGTATTCTAAAAGCAGTAAGGACCATGAAAATTTCTTGCAGATCATTCTTAAGGCACTTAAAAGGGGAGATGTATATGGGACATTTAGTAAATCTGATTTATGTCTTTATGAAGATTCTTTTGTTGGCCATATCATCTCCAAGGATGGAATATCATTTGATCCTATAATAGAAAATTATTTCAAAGAATGTGCTAATCCAATAAACATAACTAATGTATATAGTTTAATAGGTTCGATTGGTTACTATCAATGATTCGTTCAGAATTTTTTCCAGTTGGATAACCCCTTAACCAATATTATATGTAATGGTGTTATGTTTTTATGGAGAAATTAATGTGAAGAATGTTTTGATGAACTAATGATAAGATTAGTCAATTCTTTGATTTTGAATCTACCATCATATAGTGATGGTTTTTTATATATAGTGATGCACAGATGAAAGTACATAGTTGTGTCTTAATGAAAAATGATGAAGTAATTTCTCATGAATGAATGAAATTGGATAATCGTTAAAAACAACTATGCAACCCATAATATTGAGTTAATAACTTTAATATTTACTCTACAAATATAGATATAGTATCTCTATGGTGAAATATGTGAGATATATACAGATCATAAAATCTTGAAATTCATCTTCTCATAGAAATAGATCAATATGAGGAAAATGTGATGAATCGAGATACTCAACGATTATTATTTCGCAATAAAATACCACCCAAGGATATAAAATAAGGCACTATATGCTTTGAGTTGTAAGGATCGTGGAGTTTTAACCCAATAGGGGATTAAGAAGGATTTTATGTTCATGGATCCAGTAAATATGGATATGAGGATTTATAAAGAAGGGGATATGTAATTAAATTTTCAAATCATTGCATAAAAAACATGTATTAGAGAGGATAACTAATTTTAATTTAATGATGATGACTTCCAAAAGAAAATTAAATCTGTGAATGATGGAAAATTAGTAGACTTTTTTTATAAAGATGGTGTTCTAATGTTTGTAAATTGGCTATGAATTCCATTTATACCTGATCTAAAAATGGATTTTCTTGGATGATTCAGATAACTAAAATTTTTATATAGACCTTATAAGGGAAAATATGTATGTGTACTTGAAGGAATATTTTTGTGGGATAACATGACGTTGGAAATTGAAGATTATGTTTCATGTTGTTTGGTTTGTTAAAAAAATTAAAGATGTGGGGCAACATCTTAAAGAAGTACTCAAACCTCTTCTGATTCCTATGTGTGAATTGGATTAAATTACTTTGGATTTTGTCACAGGACTCCCAAATACTTATTGAATGAATGATATAATTTGGGTTATTGTGAAATTAATAACCAAATATTCTCATTTTTTCCATAAGAGAAGTTCTTCTTATTAAGAGCCTCACAAGTCACTACATTAATTAACGTTTAAGACTTCATGGAACACATATTACAATTGTTTTAGATCCGGACCCCTACTTTACATCCAAATTATAGAGAATTATTCAAAAGGATCTTGACACTGAGCTTCCTTTGAGTATTTCCTACCACCCAAAAACTGATAGAGTGACTGAAAGAAACATTAAAACAATAAAGATATGGTGATGTCACGTTCATTTGACTTTCAGGGTATATGGGATTAATACATTCTTTTAGTAGAGATTTCCTAGTATAATAGATTCTATTCATGTATTAAAAAGGAACCATATAAATAATTATATGTAAAGTGATGTTGTAATACAACTTGTTGGGATGAAGCTGGTGAAAATAAATTTGAAGGCCCATAACTTATTGAAGAGATCATGAAAAAGGTAATGGAAATTCAATCTCAAATTAAATCCACCCAACATAGGTAAAATCTTAATGAAGATAATTAGAGGAATGATTTGGAGTTCCAAGTGGGAGATCATGTTTTCTTAACAGTGTATCCATAGAAGGGTGTTATTAGATTCCGTAAGAATGGTCACTTAGTCCAAGGTACATCATATCAATCACAATTCTTGAAATGGTGGTAGTCTTTTCTTATCGTTTAACATTTCTTCCAACTATCTCGAAGGTACATGATGTGATCCATATATCTATGCTAAGTACATGTAGACCCAATTCATGTTCTATTCTATGATGAGATAGAGATGGAACTTGACCTTTCATATTGATAATAATCTATCCGAATTCTTGATACCAAAGAGCAAGCTTGAGGAATTGGATGACTCGTCTAGAAATGGTTCCCTAGAGAAATCACAAAATAGAAGAAGCAATGTGGGAACCAAGGGATTATGTGAAGGATAAATACCCACATATTTTTTTAAGTTAATATCCCAAAAATTTATAGGATTAAATTTTTTCGCAGGTAATAATGAAACACCGCAATACATTTCCATATTTTTCATTTAAAATAAATATAATAAACAAAACACCCGATTTAAAAAAAATAATAGTTAGAGACATTTTGTGTAGTAAATTAAATTTTAATTAATTTTGAGAGTTTATATAGTAAATTTAGATCATATATAGCCAACATTTTTTTAGACTCATCTCATATATTGGAAATAAATAAGATAAGAACAAACCCAATATTATAGATAAAAAATTATATTTTTATTAAAAGTAGTTTTTGATGCATTTTGACAGAGAACAAATTTTAAAACCAAATTTTGGACCTTTAATAAATTTAATATTACAAAATAGACTTCATATTTGAATTATAAACATAAAAATTAGGTTTGGGGGAATTTTTTTTGTATTTTTCTATTAAGACTCATTTTTTAATGAATAGTAAAAATATAGAATTTTAGTTCAAACCATATTTTTAATCTGATTTATTTATAAGTTTAAATTATGTTTTATATTGGATTTAAATTTTAATTAGATAATATTTTTTATTATTAATACAATTTGGTTTATTGAAATAAAATTCACATTTAAATTGATTATAAAATCATAGTAAATGTTTGGACATATTTTTTTAAAATTCTGCATTCAGTAGTGGAAATAAAACCTATACCAATGCCTCTATCCCTAAAGTTTGAAAAAAATCATTATGATAAAGAATCTATGGAAACGATTTTAAGTAATCATTGGTATAGTATAATATATTTTGAATTTTCCCAATCATTTGGGAAAAATATTGGGACATGCATATAAATTTCCAATGGTTTTATAAAACCGTTGGGAAAGTCTTGATCATCATATTTGTATATCAATGGTTTTCAAAAATTGTTGGGATATAACTTTAATACCAATGGTTTTTTAGACTATTTGGAGAGAAAATACACAAAAACACCCATGATAACTTCCTCCCTCTAGAACAAATATTTTCCCAAAACAAGTACTCCCCCATGTAAACCCTACTTCCTGAGTACTAACCCAATTTCCCGAGTTCACTTCCTCTAACTCTGAAATTTTTACCTAAATAAGAACTCTCCATGCTATGTACCCAACTTCCCAACATACAGACTATATTTGATTCAAGTACTTTTTGTTCTTCCACTTCAAATTGATACATTGTAAATAAGTTATCTCTTCTGCCTCCATTATTTTAGCTGTTTTCATTTATATTTTGTTAAAATCTTGTTTCTTTTAACCCATATGTATTATGATCCCCTTATGAACACATGAAACATATCATTTTATCTTGTGGTTTTATTTTAATTTATCTTTATAGAATAATTTTTTATTGATATTGGTGAAATCAACAAGATCATGAGTTATTTTTTCTTTAGTTTATTTTAAATTTAAGGTTTATTGTTATTATTCTATTTGTTATAAATAAATAAACATATATATATAAATTTTTATCATAAGATAAACGACATGATACTCATGTATTATGAATCTACACTTAAATTTTTTTCTTTGAAATAACACAATCTAACATTAATAAGATCATACCCTCACTATAAGTTATTCATAGAGAACCACTATGACCCTCACAACTGGTAAAACATTTAAACAATCCCCAAAACTAGGAATTAATTCTTCAGGATCTCATGGTTCAAAATTATTTAGCATAAACACAACCACTAACTAATAGGGTCATGTGTGCAATTGAATGAAAAAATCAACCTCTATTCCCTTAAGAATAAATTTGATTTATCTTAACATAACTAGTGTAAAAAGATATGTTGAAATTGATATTGATCACACTATAAGAATTAGTTTTATCTAAATGTCAATTTCTCTTTATGGAGGGAGTCTTGGAGTGTTTGTTAAAAATACATTATGATATTGGTAAACAATTTGGAGAAATAACATCATTTAATGTTTGTTGTGCCACAAGATCTAAGACTGACAGAATTGAAATAATATGTTCAATATATCTCAAATATAGTTCCACTCTACAAACATCAACCTCCCACTCACATACCACCATAAAATGTTTTCCTTTACATGAAATTAATGATACACTACTTCGATAAAAATATACAACATTGTGAATTATTTTCATCTATCCCACCATTATGATCATATGAAAACTATTAATCATTAGGAACATGACGCACTATGAATGTTCATAGCTGATAACTATAACAATAAACTCAAGAAAACAATGAAGATGTTTTAAATTTTTCCCAATGAGTGTATTGAGAGAAATAAACTGTAAACTAACGAGAATGGTAAAATAATTACCAAAATAAAATTAGAATATATTTTAAAATAAGTGGAACAATTTTAAAAATAAATAATAAAAAGATATATTTTGGTCTAGACAATATCTCTAATGAACGATATCCCCCACCACAAGATATTAGAAAAAGATCCACTCTATACATATGAAATTCCTAGTCACCGTGACAATGCCCCAGATATAAATAACTCCCCTAAGTGATATTTTTATAATGGCTATAAACCTTCATTGTGTAATAGTAATTTATTACATTATACATCGGTATACTATTTGTTTTAGAAAATTTCATATTACAATTTTTTTACAGAACAGATTGATGTTGGATGTATGAAGCTGATCAGATCTTAAGATTTTTTCAAAACAATTTGAGGGGATTTTTAGATTTTTCATTTGACAATACTTTAGATAGTGGTAATATACAATACCACCACCAACATTACGATTTTTATTTCATAAAACACCCCACTACAAAATAACCACAAACGCAGTCCCCCCCTACGGTGGACGAAAATAATGCATCCCAAGTGCGTCTCCCCTAGTCAGATTGACTCCCTCGGGTCTAATGGGAAGAACATTATCCACCCAAACCATAGTGTCCCCAGGAACCGAAATCAAAGCAATGTAGTCCGCAACTTTATTCCCTTCCCTCCAGGTATGAGTTACCCTTACGTTGTTCCCCATGATCGCCTTGCACTGCCTAATAGTGTAGGAGATCCTCCACGGCATAGTGCCCTGTTCATGCAATGCATCATGTATAATTTTTGAGTCTGTTTCTATCTGATCCACCACCAGGCCTTTGTCCAAGTACAATGACATCCCTGAAAGTACTGCCAAGGCCTCTGCCTACACTGAGCTCCCCCTCCCGTAGTGTGAAGCGAAAGCCAGCAACACACTACCACTGCCATCACGAAGCACCCGACCACCACGCATGTTCTCTCCAGCGCACGCACCATCGACATTCAACTTCAAACCTCCCACTGGAGGGATCCATCGAACCCAAGACCCCCGCCCCCTAGAAATCATCTATCCAACCCTCATCCCCGGGGATATCAACACCCGTAAAGAGGGAACATTCACCCCAAATCCTGTAGTTTTCACTAGTTCAATCAGCAGACACCTTACTCTTGCCACCACCACCCTCCCTGTGGATGCGAGTCCCTCGTACCTGGCGCGATTCATCGCCTCCCACAGTACCTAGCATCCCGCATTGTAAAACAATGCCCGAGCCTCTTTCTCCTCCATGTTGCCACCACACCCCTGAAACCACACACCCGAAAACCGATCCTAGGTGTGAGCATTAATAGAATACCCTATGGGTGTTCCCAAAAATCTCTAAACCACTCTAGCCCATTCTCCGTCAAGGAAAATGTGATCCATGCTCTCCTCCCTCCTCCGTTTGCAACACTGACACCCAGATGCCAGGATAATACCCAATCTTTTGATATTCTCATCCGAGGGGATGGCCTTTTGCGTGATCCGCCACGTTAAAAAGTTCATTTTAGAGGGAACCCTCCTGCTCCACTGCACCCTGTTTTGCTACTCTTGCAGCTACTAATTGTTGGAACTCCTACGAAAATATTTCTGGTTGAACTTACCTGACACCGAGGGTGTGAAAACTCATTTATACCTTTCCCGGTTAATCACCACAAAATCAAAGATCCTCCAAGAATGCACATCCAGCACCGTTCTGAAGAACAGAGGGTGAATCTTTGCCTCCCCAAAGGAGATCAGCGGGGCCGGACGCCCCAGAAAAACATGCACCCTCCCTGACCAGTTGTAATCTCAGAATCGGATCCTCTCCTCCCCAATGATCTACTGAGCCCAGTGCTGCAACTCCGTGACGATATTATGCACCTCGGACCACATGAAAAACCTCCCACCGGAAGGTCGGCGATGCCATCCTCATACCTTCCCCGCATACACTTTCCCCACAATGTCTCTCCCTCAATAATTTCCCATGCATGCATCGCACGTACTCCATGCACTGTATCCGCCATGCTCCTGACGCTGATCCCTCCTTCGTTGATCAGACTCACCATTTTCCTCTATGATACACACTGTCTCTTCCCCTCCATCGAAGCATCCCATATGAACCGCGCGAGCACCCTATCGATGGAGTTAATGACCCCCTTCGGTACATTAGAAGCCACGAGGTAATATACACTACCCATGTTATAATTATGTTGTAAGACTTTGGTTGATCCATGATGTTGTTAGATACCATATAATTTTTTTTTCTCAAACTAACTACTATGTGTACTATCATAATGTTGAGAAAATGGAATATAAAAATACTGATGATCCAATTGAAAAAACTGGATTAGAGAATGTGATATATGACATGTTTCTATTTTTTATTCATCATGAGAAGGGAAGTATTTATACTAATGAATACATTTATATGAGAACACATGATGAATCAAATGAAATTGATGATGTTGATTGAGTGAAAACATTGAATGATACTATGAAACCTCTAGTATATCGGTAATGTGGTAAAATGAAGAAGAAGGAATTTTTAGTCTGATTGTTTCATGGGGAAACATGTATGTGATTTATAATAATAACATTAATTTTATTCTTACCCTATTGAAGTAATTACTTCTAGATAATGTAGATATTCTCTAAAACTACTATATGATATGGATGTTAGTCGAAGAACATGGATTTTCAAAAAACATTCATGATTTCACACAATATTTCCAATTATTCTAGGAGGAAACTACTGAATGAAATGATTTTATAAAATGTAGAACATTATGATGTAAGCCAAAAGATAATTTAACACCATCCAATGTGCCAAAAAAAGTAACATGACACTTTCCATTGATCCCCAGACTTCCTAATTTCATGTTAGATGAAATACTAATAAAAATGAGATGGCATGATACCAGGAGAAATAATAATTTTGAAGAGTTAGTTCACCCTATAAATAGATTTTCATGGCATAGATTTTATGCTAAATATCCTGATTTTGCAGTTTACTTTCATGACGTGAGACTATTTTCTTCATGTGATAGTTTTAATTCATTTGGGTAGATGATTAATTTTCCCAACACATGGTCGATTTTCATACACATTTATAACCTTCACCCATAGTTGTGTAAGAAAAAACATATCATTTTCTTTAGTATATATAACTATCCCTTCTGATCCAGATAATTATATATATGTATACATTAAACATTTAATAAAAGTGTTTAATCTTCTTTTTTATGTGGGTGTGTGCACATATGATGCATTTTTGAATGACATATTTCAGATGCATGATACACTTATGTGGATGATCAATGATTTCCTTTCTTATTAATTGATTTCTAGATGGATTAAGAAGGGAAAATTTTCATTTTCTATTTTTCAAAAGAATACTTGATCCAGAAGAGGGAAATATCTCCATAGTTTTAGTTTAATGGTACATTGATGATATTTAATAGTGGACCATCCATAAAGAAATAATTATCAACGATTTGATTATACCATGAAGACTGATGATCCACATCATTATATGTCCGGAACTCATGTGAATAATGAAATGAAAGATTCCGGTTTTTATTTCTAAAACGGTAAAATGAAATCCCGAAAGAAGAAGAATGTTTCCAATGATACATGTTACAATTGGAAGAATATGAGTATCTACTTTTAGTTTCCTTATTTGTCAACCAATTCATTTTGTCATTTATTAGACTTAATTCACATTTTAAAAAAATATATGAAATGTTTTATTCAATTCTTCTAAATTTTGATGGAAAGAAAAAAAAATATGATTTATGATCTTGGTGTGACTTGGGGGATTGGGGGATTAGGCTGGAATTGCATCTTGTGTGGATCAGTGAAAATAAATGGAATGTTCCATGTGCTTCTTATATGATGAAACCTACTAAAAAATCAATTTATGGATGTACTAGAGACTATTAATGTTCTTGATGGATATTCAAGTATTATATCAAAATGGGTCAATAGAATAAAGTTGAAGTTGAAATCTTTTAAGACTCATGATTATCACTTCCTTCTCCATGAGTTGATTTCAATATGAATCCCTCATCTAATTTCCAATAATTTAAGGGTGTCAATTATTTATTTTTTCCATTTTCTAAAGATATTTGTACTAAGATGTTCTCTAAGACTTTCATGAAAAACATTTTTTAAAGACACCATTAATTTTGTTTGAGTAAGATAAAATATTTCCTCTATCATTTTTCACATGCATGCTACATCTGATATTCCATATTCCAATTGAAATACTTATTAGAGGACTTATAGAATTTAATTGGATGTATCCAAATGAAATAAAAATGTACACATTGAAATCTTATGTCTGGAATAGGAATCATCCTGAAGGTTCCATCATGAACGGTTACATGGATCAAGAATGTATGGATTTATACAAAATGTATTTGTTTGATATAATTACGAGAATGAACATACCAATGAGAAATAAAGAAAATAATTATATGTAAATTCAACCTAGTTTTCCATAACTTCCTCAAATAGTATGAATTCCAGAATCATATATATTGACGACATTAATCCTTAAAGAGCGGGAGATGTCATATCATATAGTGTTGTTCAACCATGATTTGTTTGATGAATACATTGAGTAAGTAAATTGAGCATGTCTATCTTATATCAAAATTTTAAACTGAACATATTTGTTAAAATATTTATATTTTTATCAATAGGGAATATAGAGAAACTATGAATAGAAAGTATCATTCTTTATCTTGGAGAAGGATAAAGAGTTTTCATAGAAAAGAGTTTTCTACTTGGTTGAAATTGAAGGTAAAAAAATTAATTTAATAACTAAATAAAATCAATATTTAATTAATTTTAATATATTTTTATATTTCAGGTATCATGTTTTCTTACTGACACTATCTTTGAGGAAATAAGAGCTTTGTATTTTGGTCATAATATTGTGGCTCATGAATATAAATCAATTATGATCAATGGGTATAGATTTATTATCATTGAATGAGCAAAGAACATTAGAACAAAACTTGATGGTTTTATGTTAATTACCACAATAAACTGTTGTGCCAATGCCTTAGATAATAGAACTCATTTTTAAAATGAATCTTATTATAGATTCTTGGAAAAAATAATAATATTGGATTATTACTCTCATGGTCGAGTCACTATGATAAAATTTTATTGGTTTGATTAAATGAGTAGGCATTCAACCTTTATTGATGATTATGGATTTCAAGTTATTGAAATGAATCACACTCTTGATACTGATGAAATATATGTATTGGAATCAATAGAGAAAAAAAATTATGTCAAAGACCATATTCAACCTTAGTTTGGTGTCATTATAATCCCAACATATATTTTTGATTATGGTGATAATGTAAATGAAACAATCCTTTCTATAATTGGACTCTATCCATTTATTACTTATGTTGACTCCAATACTTCAATTTTTAGAGATGACTAAGAACCTAAAGTTGTGGTGGAAAATATATAAAATAATTCTTTTGTGTTCTCACTTCTATTGGTTTATATCAACTTTAGTTGATGAGGTTTGTGATATATAAATTGATTTACTATTGATTACAAATATTTTGTATCCAGATAAACATTCATGTGAATTTTTAGTATTTACTTGTTGTAGTTTTCTATGAGTTTGAATTTATAATATTGAATTGAATTATATTCAGACCTACCAAAACAAACAAAACTGAAATAGTTAAATTGTAAAAAGACTAGATGAATTGAATTGGACATATTAAACTAATTGATATGAAAATAAAAAACAACTAAAATAAGGACCTAACCCAAAAAATAAATAAAACACAAAATATAAAATATGAACCAAATGGAGAATGAAAAATAAGCCACGTCTCATTTTTTTTGTTTATTTGGATACATAATAGTTATCCTCTTCAAATTCATTTCATATTTTTTTTTCAAATGAAGGAAATGAAACCATATGAGGAGAAATGATGAATAAAGATGACAAAAAATAATCGTCGATTGACTAGTATGTGAATTCCTCAATTAGTTCCTATTTTGAGTATTGTATTTCTAATACACACACACACACATATATATATATATTAATAACATATAATGTCATGTGATTATTTTTTTAAACTTTATATTGGTTCCACCACTTTGATGCTAGTTATTTTATGAGTATCCTAGTAGTGGTCCTAGTACTCATGTCGGTGGAATGAGGGGGGTGTGTGAGATCTGGGAACTCCTGTTATTGTACCTGTATAGACCATGCCCCTCCCACTGACATACAATCTTCAACACATTCTGATCCTACTAAATTTTTTAGGACACCTAATATATTTAGTCCAAAAATGTTTTCACCACCATTAACATCTGATCCTCCTCACCCATCTTCACCATATCCCATGATGATTCCGACTCCTTATCTATATTATACCATAGGCCAGTCATCCATTCTATATTCTTTACCATCTAATTATTTTTCTCTGGGATTATAAATTCCTTATTTGAATCCTTCTTTAACATAGTATGTTCTAATGAAGAATACCATAGGACCCACTCCACCAATATATGGTGATGTTAATTCTATGGAAGAGGATCCAAATTCACACATTTAGCATACTTCCACATGAATATTTTAGAACCTTCACAATTTTTACCATATTTTATTTTCATTATAACATATATCGATATAATATTTATTTTTATATCATAAAAGGTAAATATACCGATATCAAGTAGGGGTTGGTGCGTACACTCATGTGTTCTATGTTGAACCTTATTCACACAGTTGATGGTGGACTATAATGAAGATATCCAAACAACTGAAAAATTGGGTAGCAATGTCAGAGTTTGTTGGTGACGCTTTCCAAATACTCCAACATCATTCCTGTTAGCCCGATCTCCTAGAGACAGTTACCAAACTAAGTCAAGTATAATTCTTGGGCATAGATATGGGTTATATAATATGTTGTATTTATTGAAATATTATTTTCGTATTTATATGAATTAATATTTTTGTGTCAGCTTCGGTTTAATTTTTTTGATGGTGAGGGTGCACGAACAAAACATCTAAAGGAGTTAGGTGAGATTTGGAGATCATATAATCATGATTTTTTTATTTTATGGCATGAATATTGGGCATATAGTTAGAGGTGGAACCTATCATGGATGATTTTCTAATATAAAAATATCATAAAATGATTACTCAGTGGATGACTATCAAGTTTATAGTGTTACTCACATTTTAGGTATTTAAATGAAAATTTTCGTATTTCTAGTTAATAATAAATTTTTTATTATTGAAATGTATTTACGAATCATCTAGAAATAATAAATAAACATTAATAGTAAAAAGTACTTCAACATATTGGGGCATAATACAATGTCATATCATGAAAGGATTTTGGTATGAAAGGTTTTTATAAATTTTCTTTATGAATTTTACATTATATTATTTCTTCCATAATTTATTAGATTTATTAAGATTTAATTTAATTTTAGTTTTGAAATTAATTATTGGAAACATATTTTTAATTATTATTTATTACATTCAATATAATTTAAGAGGTAGGTATTGAATATTGGAGGATGCCTGCATTGAGAAAAAATATTTTTCTTGAGTAGAAGGAAAAATGATGGAAACACAGTTAACAAACGGACATAGTAGAAGACTGAATGTTTTAAATTATTGATTTTATATTTTAATATACCTTTTGTAACTTAATATTCTATTGATATTTGTAACAAGTTTCTTTAGAGGCCCCGGATGCATAGGAACCTGAAAATTTTGGGCCAAATGATCACTTACATCAGGTTTTGGAAGATAAGAACCCTAGCAGAGTACATTTCCATGTTGGAATAGGTTATGGAATAGATAAGACATAATAAAAAAGATCCACACAGGTGGATGAATTATTTACTTGGGAAAACACTGAATTTATAAAAGTGATGAAAATTTTATATCTAACACTTCTTCCAGAGGTCATCATTACTTGTGATGAATATATGTCGTCGATATAACGACCCATACTTTACATACATTGTTAATACTTCAAAATTGAAGCACACTTATTAAAACATATGACAAAACCACAAAGGACCGTATAGGTATAGTGTCTTTAGAAACTGGGAAACATAAACAACTGGTTCATAAATCTTCTACAGTGTCTCCCATTTATTTCATCATATCTAGGGTCCCTTTTAGCATATTCTACTTAATATCCATCTTCCTGACCTGGGGAAAAGAAAACATAAAAGGGTGAGCTCAAATGCTCAGCAAGGGCAAATAAAGGAAATAAAAATCATATCATATCTTTTTGAAAATCATAACCTGCAAAAGAGATCATAATATCTTAACATGGAATAAATCATAGAAGTGAAAATGAGATCCCCATAATCATAACATAAAACTTGAAACCTTGTGGCATGCACACATAATAATGGAAAATAATTTCTTGTTAGTCATGACTCATTGCCAAGACTATCTTAGCAGACAAAGTCCATTTCTGAACCGAGTTCACTCCTCGTTTCAGTCCTGTATCACTGAACCGAAATAACCTTCAGTTCCAGCCATGTCAATCTCATGAGATATAAATATTTACCCAATGCATTGGAGGGAGATATAGGTCCCACCCATCTTATAATGAATCCTTTCTTATGTGTGCCACATAATCATAAACCATACATCATAGCGTAACCCATGTAATAAAAATGGGATTCTTAAACAACATGTCATCATAAATCAATTCATATAAGATAAAGAAAAAAATATTTCCATCACAACATAATCAAATCCATGTAATAATAGGGATAAAAACAGAACCCTTTTATTATCTTAGATGGAAAATAATTTTGATAAAATACTTGAACTCCATTCTTGAGGAAAATATCCTTTCTACTTCAAAAACACTTTTCCTTTCTTAACATGTCATAAAATTTTAAACTAAAATAAGTTGATTAAAAATAAACTTGAATACTTGTAAATGAAACTTCTTGGAAATAATGTTTTATAAATCCATTCATGTCGTATAAGTTTAAAAAAACATTCTTCGTACTTTTGTCGGAAAAGTCAAAAAGTACCTCGTACGAAAAACGACAAAAGATTCCTTTCATTTCATTTACTAAAAACACACCGAAGGGTAAAAATGGATTTAAACAATTTTAGGTGGATTTAAATAATATTAAATATTTATGAAACATGGATGTGGATGATAAAATACACCCTAGTAAATACTTACGAATAAATAATCTCGGATAAAAATGAGATTGTGATATTTCCCTTACCTTAGGTCCGATTTTCTTTGTACCTGTCTGAAGCTCCTGTATAATGGTTTAAATAATGTTATTGACTTATTCCAGAATCATACATATTTATATGATATCATATATGGTCATATTCTTAGATTCTTGTTAGTAATATTTCATTGTTACTTGTTACTCGGGTCTTTATTGCCTTTTGTTCTTATGCGTGTTTTGCCGAATAAATTCTTATTCTTCCTTTAAGGTTATAGATAACATATATCCAGAATGTTATTAGTGTAACATATATCATATTTATTCATTTAATTCATTTATATAATTACTATGTAATGATGATCATGTAGAACGAGTCGCATCACATCGTGGAGACGGTATTCCGTACGTACGCACGAGTGATGATATCGTTCCTATGATCGTGGAATTGTATTGTAGTATATATATATTATTTCAGTATCAATATTACTTTATAATAATAATAAATAGTTACTCATTAAACCATTATACCCATCCTTGTAAGGTGATGGTGGAAAATACATTACACCACGGCGTGGAGACGGTATTCCGTACGTACGCACGCGCGGTGATTTCATTTTTCCGTAGGATGGATAGAAGGTGAATTAGGGTTGTTTAATATTTATAATAACATATCAGTATGTAAGTAATACTGATGTTATTACTTTATCATGAAACAAATAAAGAAGAAGAAGTTGAAGAAGAAAGAAATTGAAAAGATCGGTAATGGATATTACCTCTTCTTTGGAACGCCTCTTTGAATCCTCCACTTAGGGAACTATGATTGGTCTTTGAAGAAGACCAGGACCTCTAGGATTATTCTAGGGAAGTGGAGAGGAGAAAATGGCAGGGGTTGGCCGAGCATGAGTGCTCAAATTTGTGTGAGGAGGAGGGGGAAGAGGTGCCCTTTTATAAGGGAGGAGAGGGGCACCTTAGGAATATCTCGAAATATTATTTTATATTAAAGTAAAAATCGGTTTATAATGTTTCCAAAGGGTCTTATTTCGAAGATAAAGTGGGTATGGGTCGAAATCCTATCAACCAATAGGATTTAGACAAGTTTAGGGTATTATTTTAACCTTATCAATTAGATTTAACTCTAAGTTAAATAATTTAACTTTTACCATGTCTCTTTGTTTTCTTTCACTATATGGTTAATACACTTACTATAACATGCCAAACGAACCCCAAATTGTTTATTATTAATATATATCCTTATCTAAGTCATTTTTCCGAGCCTTAGAGTTTTAGGAATAAAATAACAATTAATAATATTTTATTTTATTTAAAAACTATTTTGTGTCAATTTTGACACTATTTGATATTGGATTTTTTTGAAAGTCATAACAGAATTATATGTTCGAACCAAGTTGATTAAATCAAGACTAATATATCATATTAACCTATAAAATTAGTGGAATTCATAAAAAGTCTCAAATTACATTTATTTTGGTGTTTATAACATCAATTATGTCAATATTTCATTAATAAGATAATTACTGCATCATCATTGTGTCATAAATAAATTAAATTATTTAATGTCTAAAAATTATAAATAAAATACCATTATGTAGGAAATATTTTTAACTTTCTAATGAATATTTATTGTCTAATTTATCTTATGTATAGCCCCATATTAAAAATTATTTACTTATTAAACTTTGATTTTAACTATTTTAACCCTTCTTTAAATAAATTAATAATAAATGTCCTAATCTAACTCAAGTGGGCCTAAATGGTCATATTTTATTCATAAGGTTGTTTTTGGTCGAATTAAACTTATCCAATAGAATTATGACATGTGTTAGGGTAATAGTAATATCATATTTACCCTTAGTTGCCCTATTTACTATTAATCGCGGTAAAAAGAGTAAAAAGTTACTATTCACCAAAAATTATTTTTATCTCATTGAACCACATTTTACTTACTGATATCAACCGTGCCTGTCGGATTTTCGAAATTCCATTGACAGAAGTGGTAAAATTATGTTTTATGCAAAATTCAGTTTTTAACCTACCACTTAGTGGTTTCACTATTCATCAAAAATTGAATGTTTTCAAAAAAATACCAAAATTTCACCCTAGGCTAATTTCGGTATTCCGAATCCAAAAATGAAGTCCATTTTGAAAAATAAAATTTATAAAATTTCAAAAAGTGGTTATTACTATTCACAATGGCTAGTTTTAATAATATTTTAATAGCATAACGTTGTTTAGTGAAACTCGGTATTGCGTACGACGCAAGCTATCGAGGAAGGTCGCGATTGTGTGTAAAGTAAGCCAAGCTAGTATGTAGTGAAAGATTCCTTTGATGATATATAAAAACAAAATATTACTCATAAAAATCTCGGGTGTTACATTCTACCCCCCTTAAAAAGAATTTCTCCCTCGAAATTCGTCACTTTGTAACAAACAGATGAGGATACTTCTCCCTCATCATATCCTCAAGCTGCCATGTAGCTTCTTCTAATTGGTGGTTCCTCCATAAATCTTTCACCAATCGAGTGGTCTTGTTTCGTAGGACTTTTTCGCTACATTCCAGAATCTCTATCGGTTGTTCTTTATAAGAAAGATCTTACTCTAGCGGTACAACTTCTGAGCTGAGTACATGTGAAGGATCAGGTATGTACTTTCTCAGGAGAGATATATGGAACACATCGTGAACTTGAGAGAGATTCGGTGGAAGCTCCAATCGGTAAGCTACCTTTCCAACACGATCCAGTATTTCGAAAGGACCGATATATCTAGGGCTCAACTTTCCCTTCTTTAAAAATCTCATAACCCTCTTCCAGGGAGATATTCGTAAGAACACTTTATCACCCACTTAAAACTCTAGGTCTTTTCTTCGATTGTCGGCATAACTTTTCTGTCGACTCTGAGCTGCTCTTATGTGTTGTTGAATAGATCTGACCTTTTCTTCCATTTCATCAACGAGATCAGGTCCTAATAGCTTTCTTTCCCCAACTTCATCCCAGCATGTTGGAGTCCTGCATTTCTTTCCATTGAGAACTTCCTAAGGATCCATCTGAATACTGGAGTGAAAGCTATTATTATAAGAAAATTACACCAAAGGTAGGTGTGGATCCCAACCTCCTTTGAAATCCATAGAGCAATCTCTCAACATATCCTCTAGGGTTTGAATTGTTTATTCAGACTGACCGTCTGTCTGGGGATGATAAGCAGTGCTGAAACTCAACTCTGTATCCAGAGTATGCTGAAGACTTCGCCAGAACATCGAGGTAAATCTCGGATCCCGATCAGATATAATAGAAAGTGGTACTCCATGCAATCTTACCACTTCCTTTACATATATCCTGGCAAGCTGAACTAGAGAGAAATCCTCTCTAATAGAAATTAAGTGTGCAGACATTGTAAGACGATCAACTATGACCCAAATAGCATTATTGCCTTTGGATGTTTTAGGAAGTCCTGTGACAAAGTCCATAGTGATGTTTTCCCATTTCCATTCGGGTATGGGTAATGGTTGTAACATCCCCTTAGACTTCTGTCTCTCAGCTTTAACTTGTTGAAAAACCAAGCATCGAGAGACATATTCAGCAACATCTCTTTTCATGTCATCCCACCAGAAGTACTCTTTCAGGTCCCTATACATCTTCGTGGTTCCAGGATGAATAGAGAATGATGAACTATGAGCCTCATCTAGCAGCTCCTTCTTTAATTCAGGGATGGGAGGAACACAAACCCGATTCCTGAACTTTATTATCCCGTCACAAACAAGGTTAAATTCAGGAACATTTCTCACCTTCTTTTGTAACTCGACATCTTCTTTCTGTGCCTCTTTAATCTTCACATGTATAGATGGTTGAACATTCATTTGATAAAGATAATATTTTTCCCCTTCCATTATAATTCCAAGATCCATCCTTTGTAAATCCATAAATATTGGATCTTTTGTGATCCTCATCATGGATAAACTAGCATGTTCTTGTCGACTTAATGCATCTGCCACCTTGTTTTCTTTCCCAGGGTGGTAATGGATTGAGCAGTCATAATCCTTAATCATCTCCAACCATCTTCTTTGACGCATATTCAACTCCTTTTGTGTGAAAATATAATTTAAAATTTTATGATCAGTATAAATATCACACCTTTCACCATAAAGGTAATGCCTCCAAATCTTTAATGCAAAGATTACCGCAGCCAACTCCAAATCATGTGTTGGGTAATTTTGCTCATGGATTTTTAACTGTCGTGAGGCATAAGCTATCACCATATCATTTTGCCTAAGAACACACCCCAATACCTTCTTGGATGCATCACTGTAGATCACAAACCTTTATCCACTACAAGGAAGTGTGAGCACAGGTGCACTGGATAACCTTCTTTTCAACTCCTTGAAATTATCTTCACATTCCTCTGTCCAAACAAACTTAACTCCTTTCCGAGTCTACTTGGTGAGTGGATTAGATAATCGTGAAAAATCTTTTACAAAACGTCGATAATATCTGGCCAAACCAAGAAAACATCGGATCTCAGTTACTGTTGTTGGTCTCGACCATCTTTCGATAACCTCTATTTTTTGTGGATCCACATATATCCCCTCTTTTGAGATTATGTGACCCAAAAATGCAACTTTTTGAAGCCAAAATTCACACTTGGTAAATTTGGAATAAATCTTCTCCTTTCTTAGGGTCTTCAATATAATTCTCAAGTGATCTTCATGCTCTTCCTTTCTCTTTGAATAGACAAGAATATCGTCTATAAAGACTACCACAAATTGATCAAGATTGTCTCTAAAGACTCTATTCATTAGATCCATGAAGATAGCAGGGGCATTAGTAAGACCAAATGGCATCACTATAAATTCATAGTGTCCATACCTTGTACGGAAAGCCGTCTTTGGTATATCCTCCCTTTTGACCCTTAATTGATGATACCCTGAACGAAGATCAATCTTGGAAAAGTATTGATCTCCGCGTAGTTGGTCAAATAAGTCATCAATGCGTGGGAGAGGATATTTGTTCTTGATAGCGATCTTGTTAAGTTCTCGATAATCAATGCAGAGTCTCATTGATCCATCTTTCTTCTTAACAAATAGACCAGGTGCTCCCCAAGGTGGCGCACTAGGGCGTATGAATCCCTTATCAAGATTATCTTGGAGTTGCTTCTTCAATTCCTGCAACTCAATTGGGGCCATTCTATAAGGTGTCTTTGAAAAATGGAAAAGCAACTGGTACGAGTTCTATTGAAAACTCAACTTCACGATTTGGTGGAAGACCCAGTAATTCCTCCGGAAAGACATCATCAAACTCCCGTACGATGGGTATATTCTTAATCGTAATTTTCTCACCAACCATTTGAGATAAATAACCTTCATTTAGTGGAATCAAGACCCATAAGATGGAAGGAATTTCCACTGGAACGTTATATTCATCCTTGCATCGATAGAAGATCGTAGATTGATCTGGAATATGAAATGTGACTTCCCTTATTTGGAAATTGATATGAGATCCATGTAGAGAAAGCCAATACATGCCAAGAATCACATCAAATTCCACTAAAGGAAGGATCACAAGATTTGCAGGAAGCACTTTCCCACACACTTCGATTGGAGAATAATTATAAACTTTTGATGAGACTGTTGTGCCATTAGGTGTTGTCACAGCTAACTCAACATCTAATTGTTGAGGTAATACGGTGATAACCATAGAAATTTTTTCAGAAATAAAAGAGTGGGTGGATCCAGAATCAAATAAAGCATTTTCTACTTTAGAGTGGATGGTAAGTGTACCTTTCACCACTTCGTTATCATACTCCACATAACTGATAGAAATTGCATGTGACTTTCCTTTGTCTTTAGCCTTAAGATTTTGTTGACGTCGACCATCATCATCAACCCTTGGATTTGGGCATTGATTGGAATAATGCCCCATCTCCTTTCACTTGAAACATTGAAGTGTAGTAGGATCATTCTGTGTATCCGTTCCTTTGTTTGCATCATTAGACATCTTCTTCCCATTATCGCGGCATTCAAATGCCCGATGACCTTACTTTCCACATTTAAAACATTTACTTGTCCCTCTAAGACAACTCCCTCCATGTTTCTTTCCACACTTTGAGCATAAGGGAAAGCTCATCTTCTTTTCAGTGTGCTCTTTAGATTTTCCTTTGAATTCCATCTTCCTCTTCTTATCAAACCCATGTGACTGATGGGTTACTCCAATCTCCATCTCGACTTTGAGAGCACATCGAACGATTTCCTCGTAGCTATTGAAGTACCTAATGGCTAACTCCCTTCGAAGACTTGGTTTTAAGCCACTAAAGAATCGATCGATCTTACTCTCAGGTTGGATAATAATACCAGAAGCGTACCATGAAAGTCTTGTAAAATTTGCTTCATAGGTACCAACAGATTCATCATCCCTTTGCTTCAGTTCAAGAAACTCTTTCTCCATCTTTGTTCGGAGAATACGACGGAAGTAATTATTGAAAAATAAGTTCTTGAACTCGTCCCATTCCATAGACTAAATTTCATCCCTTTGCATCATATTCTTAATAAGATTCCACCATTGATCAGCATCTCCTTCCAAACGATACACTACTAGGATGACTTTATCATGTTCAGAACATTGAAGAATTGAAAATATCTTTTCAGTAGTACTAATCCATTGTTCAGAAACTAATGGATTAGTAGACCCACTGAAAGAAGGTGGACGCTGCCTCATGAAGGATTCAACAGAATTTTGCTCCTTCCTTTGCTCGTTTGGAAGTCCTGCATGATTCGTAGCTTGAGAAAGTTGTGTGAGGATGGCTACAAGATTTTGCATTCCATCTCCCATATCGTTTGGTTGCTCAGGGGGACAATAATTGCATTGCCCATCGCATTCTGCATTAACACGGTTCCTTCGGGTTCCATCCATTGACTAAAACCAAGAAGAATAGTGTGAGCAACACTAATTATAATAGGAAAACCACATAATCAAGGATAAAATTTCACACTGAAGGTATTATCCTAGGGAATTCATGGCCATTTCTAAAACACTAAGATTGTGTTCTATGCTTAGACTTATCCTTAGGGTTCTTACTAAGGCTTTCACATCCTAGTTTCCAATGGTTGACTACAACCTCCCTCTGATACCAACTATAACGACCCATACTTTACATACATTGTTAATACTTCAAAATTGATGCACACTTATTACAACATATGACAAAACCACAAAGGACCGTATAGGTATAGTGTCTTTAGAAGCTGGGAAACATAAACAACTGGTTCATAAATCTTCTACAGTGTCTCCCATTTATTTCATCATATCTAGGGTCCCTTTTAGCATATTCTACTTAATATCCATCTTCCTGACCTGGGGAAAAGAAAACATAAAAGGGTGAGCTCAAATTCTCAGCAAGGGCAAATAAAGGAAATAAAAATCATATCATATCTTTTTGAAAATCTTAACCAGCAAAAGATATCATAATATCTTAACATGGAATAAATCATATAAGTGAAAATGAGATACCCATAATCATAAAAAAAACTTGAAACCTTTTGGCATGCACACATAATCATGGAAAATCATTTCTTGTTAGTCATGACTCATTGCCAAGACTATCTTAGCAGACAAAGCCCATTTCTGAACCGAGTTCACTCCTCGTTTCAGTCCTGTATCACTGAACCGAAATAACCTTCTGTTCCAGCCATGTCTATCTCATGAGATATAAATCTTTACCCAATGCATTGTAGGGAGATATAGGTCCCACCCATCTTATAATGAATCCTTTCTTATGTGTGCCACATAATCATAAACCATATATCATAGCATAACCCATGTAATAAAAATGGGATTCTTAAACAACATGACATCATAAAACAATTCATATAAGATAAAGAAAAAAATATTTCCATCACAACATAATCAAATCCATGTAATAATAGGGATAAAAACAGAACCCTTTTATTATCTTAGATGGAAAATAATTTTGATAAAATACTTGAACTCCATTCTTGAGGAAAATATCCTTTCTACTTCAAAAACACTTTTCCTTTCTTAACATGTCATACAATTTTAAACTAAAAGAAGTTGATTAAAAATAAACATTAATACTTTTAAAGGAAACTTCTTGGAAATAATGTTTTAGAAATCCATTCATGCCGTATAAGTTAAAAAAACATTCTTCGTACTTTTGTCGGAAAAGTCAAAAAGTACCTCGTATGAAAAACGACAAAAGATTCCATTCATTTCTTTTTCTAAAAACTCACCGAAGGGTAAAAATGGATTTAAACAATTGTAGTTGGATGTAAATAATATTACATATTTATGAAACATGGATGTGTATGATAAAATACAGCCCAGTAAATACTTACGAATAAACAATCTCGGATAAAAATGAGATTGTGATATTTCCCTTACCTTAGGTCTGATTTTCTTTGTACGTGTCTGAAGCTCCTGTATAATGGTTTAAATAATGTTATTGACTTATTACAGAATCATACATATTTATATGATATCATATATGGTCATATTCTTAGCTTCTTGTTAGTAATATTTCATTGTTACTTGTTACTCGGGTCTTTATTGCCTTTTGTTCTTATGCGTGTTTTGCCGAATAAATTCTTATTATTCTTTTAAGGTTATAGATAAATTATATCCAGAATGGTATTAGTGTAACATATATCATATTTATTCATTCAATTCATTTATATAATTACTATGTAATGATGATCATGTAGAACGAGTCGCATCACATCGTGGAGACGGTATTCCGTACGTACGAACGAGTGATGATATCGTTCCTATGATCGTGGAATTGTATTGGAGTATATATATATTATTTCAGTATCAATATTACTTTATAATAATCATAAATAGTTACTCAATACACCATTATACCCATCCTTGTAAGGTGATGGTGGAAAATAGATTACACCACGGCGTGGAGACAGTATTCCGTACGTACGCACGCGCGGTGATTTCATTTTTCCGTAGGATGGATAGAAGGTGAATTAGGGTTGTTTAATATTTATAATAACATATCAGTATGTAATTAATACTTATTTTATTACTTTATCATGAAACAACTAAAGAAGAAGAAGTTGAAGAAGAAAGAAATTGAAAAGATCGGTAATGGATATTACCTCTTCTTTGGAACGCCTCTTTGAATCCTCCACTTAGGGAACTAAGATTGGTCTTTGAAGAAGACCAGGACCTCTAGGATTGTTCTAGGGAAGTGGAGAGGAGAAACTGGAAGGGGTTGGCCGAGATTGAGTGCTCAAATTGGTGTGAGGAGGAGGGGGAGGAGGTGCCCTTTTATAAGGGAGGAGAGGGGCATCTTAGGAATATCTCAAAATATTATTTTATATTAAAGTCAAAATCGGTTTATAATGGTTCCAAAGGGTCTTATTTTGAAGCTAAAGTGGGGATGGGTCGAAATAATATCAACCAATAGGATTTAGACATGTTTAGGGTATTATTTTAACCTTATCAATTAGATTTAACTCTAAGTTAAATAATTTAACTTTTACCGTGTCTTTTTGTTTTCTTTCACTATATGGTTAATACACTTACTATAACATGCCAAACGAACCCCAAATTGTTTATTATTAATATATATCCTTATCTAAGTCATTTCTTCGAACCTTAGATTTTTAGGAATAAAATAACAATTAATAATATAATATTTTATTTAAAAACTATTTTGTGTCAATTTTGACACTATTTGATATATGATTTTTGTGAAAGTCATAACAGAATTATATGTTCCAACCAAGTTGTTTAAATCAACACTAATATATCATAGTATCCTATAAAATTATTGTAATTCATAAAAAGTCTCAAATTACATTTATTTTGGTGTTTATAACATCAATTATGTCAATATTTCATTAATAAGATAATTACTGCATCATCATTGTGTCATAAATAAATTAAATTATTTAATGTCTAAAAATTATAAATAAAATACCATTATGTAGGAAATCTTTTTATCTTTCTAATTAATATTTATTGTCGAATTTATCTTATGTATAACCCCATATTAAAAATGATTTACTTATTAACCTTTGATTTTATCTATTTTAACCCTTCTTTAAATAAATTAATAATAAATGTCCTAATCAAACTCAAGTGGGCCTAAATGGTCATATTTTATTCATAAGGTTGTTTTTGGTCGAATTAAACTTATCCAATAGAATTAGGACATGTGTTAGGGTAATATTAATATCATATTTACCCTTATTTACCCTATTTACTATTAACCGCGGTAAAAAGAGTAAAAAGTTACTATTCACCAAAAATTATTTTTATCTCATTGAACCACATTTTACTTACTGATATCAACCATGTCTGTCGGATTTTCGAAATTCCATTCACAGAAGCGGTAAAATTATGTTTTATGCAAAATTCAGTTTTTAACCTACCACTTAGTGGTTTCACTATTCATCAAAAATTGAAAGTTTTCAGAAAAATACCAAAATTTCACCCTAGGCTAATTTCGGTATTCCGAATCCAAAAATGAAGTCCATTTTGAAAAATAAAATTAAAAAAATTTCAAAAATTGGTTATTACTATTCATAGCGGCTAGTTTTAATAATTTTTAATAGCATATTGTTGTTTAGTGAAACTCGGTATTGCGTACGACGCAAGCTATCGAGGAAGGTCGCGATTGCGTGTAAAGTAAGCCAAGCTAGTATGTAGTGAAAGATTCCTTTGATGATATATAAAAACTAAATATTACTCATAAAAATCTCGGGTGTTACAGTCGATGTGTACAATATATAGTGAACCAGGTGGTAGTTCTAGTGGTGGTCAAGATGATTCAATTTCAAGTGATGATGGTGGTGAGGAAGAGGCCAAGGATGAGGATAATCCAGAGATCATGGTAGAGGATGAGGTTGAAGCTAAGGTCGAGTGGGAGGTATAGGACGAGGCATAAGATGAGGTAGAGGATGAGGTTGAGGATGAGGATGGGGATGAACATAGGGGTGGGGAGGAGGATGAGGATGAAAATGAGGATAGTTATGATGGTGATGGTAGTGACAGTGATGGTGATGAGGTAAAAATTGATCTCTTACATTTTTGGTTAATATTACTAACATTTGATGTTTGAAAATTTGTTGTGACTGAATATATGTGTGATTAGGTAGGTCACATTATTCTTATCTCAGGTAGTATAAATACTATATAAATTTAATAATAGATCCATTTACAAATGTATCGTCATATTTTTTTAATAATGTAATTAGGTTATGTGAATATTTAATATATGACTTGACATTAAAAGGATTGATTAGATCAGTGATCTTACTTGTATATTTATTTATTTATATATAATTAGATTCTATGAATTCTCTTTTTACATGGTATCATAGTAATTTCACAACCCTACCCATCCTTATCCATGAAAACCTCCCCAAAGAACCACCCTCCCTGCCAAAACAACCCATGTCCACGGTCCCTCCTAGTAGCCCCTTTCATGTTATCTCCTTATCACCCTCTCATAGTTCCATGAAATCATACCAAATATATGGGGGTGTTCACTATTCCACTACTCATGGAAATTCCAATGAAAGTGGCCATAGAAACTTCATTTTACCACATTATGAAAAACAATTCCATCACATTAGCATATATTCGACTCTCAATGGATACTAAATAGCCCTTCATACTACCTAGGAAACCTTTAGTGAGTCACAAGATCCACCAATGAATACCGTGAGACTTTGGGTAGAAGAACATGAGAAAATTCATTGTAATTATAACACTTCTTAGTCATATTAGTTTGATGAATTATGTTTTAAATCATTATATTAATGGAAACAATTTATTCCAATATCATCCCCACTTTATAAATGCAACTGGTCTCTCACAATCAGGGTGATGATGATGTATCCCTTTGTCCATAAATTTATGGATTGTTTCTTAAATGTATATTTTAGTAAGAATTATACTCAATTCCATTACAACCATTCATTTAAATACATTTAAAAAAAAAATCAAAACCTACCATCAATAACATATTCTAAAAATCAATTAGTGTTATAAATACTAAACCCATCAATCAATAATAGAAACACAATAAGGATGTATAATGATCATATGGGAAGTAAAAGAGATTTTATACAAATGAAATAAAAATTATTCATGTTATTTTCAAAAAACATTAAATATACCATGGTGTAGTAGATAAAAAACCATTTACTACTCAATGAAGAAATATTTGGGATCATTTTGAGTGATGTCAAAATATTAAGATGTTTTCTCAAAATAAATTTTAATGGGTTAGTTGGAAGAGTGGATGTCATATAAAGTTTGAAATGGGTAATTTAATATTCTGGTAGCAGCCATGGTGGGAAGATTATAATATTTTATGTTCTATTGAAAGTTTATTTTCATGTTTTTCTCAGTGCTCTAAATATGTATATGCAATGGAGGGGTTTCTGGATGGTTGCTCTGTAGAATTGTATAAATCCTCTACACAAAAATTATAAAATAGTTGTAATATTTTTTAAATGAATCACTTTACCAATATTTTACTAGAACCATTGATAAAACTCTATGCCAAAAATTTTAAAGCCATTGGTATACTAATAAAATATATTATATACCAACAGTTTTCCTAAAACTATTGGAATACTGACATTTATAGAGACTTATAACAATATTTTAAGATGAACCATTGTTATAGGCCTATTCCAATGCCTAGCTAGAGAAATATTTGGAAAAATCTTGGAATAAGTTATAGGAATGGTTTTCCAGCCCATACCCATGATTCAAAACCATTGTTATAGACTGTATTCACAACTGTGATTTTTTCCACGCTTGCGATATTAAATTTAAAACAACTTCTTCCTCTTTTGTGATAGGAATTTGTAAAAATTTATTCCATATTTGGAATCAACATAATTTATAATTTCTAATAAAGCCAATTTTTTTCCAAAAACAATACTGAATGTGATTAAAATTAATTACAATTATTAAGGAAAAATTAAGCTCGATAAAGTAATAAACATTAATCATTGCAACCAAAATGACTTAGCCTCTTTTCGAACACCTATTTTTTGGTCTTATGTTAGTAATTAATCTTATATTATTAAATTAGGTTTTTTATGACTTTTTAAGGTAAAAAATCATTACACCTAACTTGTTTTTCAAAATTCCATATGACTCCTTTTCCTCCATTATAACCACCACATCTTTATATTCCTCAAATATCTCAAACCAATTAGGATCAGACAATATCGTCCCATATATCTTTAAAACATCTATCCCCTAAACCTTGAATCATTACTTGGTGACAAAATCCTTCCAAGGAAGACTTTTGGTAAAAACCAAAAAAAGTTGCCCAATTAAGAGGTACCATATTCTCTCAAGAACTCTAGTCTCATTTCCATTATCCACCTACTCAAATATATTTATTCCATGATTATATAACCAAAAATAGTATAATAAATATACCATGATGATTTTATGTAAAGGGTTCAAACTAACCTTTCAAACACCTCCATCTAATGGGTAACAAGCATGTTGTTTCTTTATTTGGAGAATTACTACATCACAAAATGTTGAATGATCATTTTTACTTTACTACATATCATGGTGGAAATAATGATGTAAAATATGATTATATATCATATATATGATATTTATTATGTATTTATACTTATTTAATCATTTTATAACACATAATTTTAACACTTCCCATTTTGTGTTAATACGATAGCATCGTTTATGGAATTGTGGAATACCACCCCTCTAAACGATGTGATTCATTCACGCTATACATGGAACATATTAAAGATGATTTTAATAAAAACATGTAACATATATAAAATATATATGATACTGGAATTATAATATACATATTTATCATTTATTTTTCCCTCTTTTAATATTAATAAAAAATGAAAGTAGTGTACATGAGTACATATGATTTACCGTCTCCATGAACGGTGCACTACATTTCTTATCTACAAATATTTGGAAAATTATAAGTGTATATTTATGGAATATATAATATAATTAATTTATGGTTTAAATTTTGGATATTCTTAAATACTTATCTATGAAATATTGACAATAAGTCACATGTCAAAACATATTCGAGAAAATTAGGCAATTAACACCTAAAATAGTTAAAATAATGAAAGAGTGTTATCAAACGTGTAATAAAATATTGTAATAAGTTAATTTATGATATTGTAAACAGTATTATGATTATTATATAAGGAATTATTATATTTTACACCAATATACACGAGAATAAATACTTCACAACAAATGTAAATTTAATGTAATTGATTTCGTCTCAATTTACATTCCGTTGAGACATGGTTTTATGATATGCCAATTTAATTTTATTTGGTGTATATATTGACATTTTATAAGATATATCATGAATATACTTGTTATCATGATATGATATGTTTCACTTAATTCATGGGGAATTATTCTTTAAGTGATTCAAGTGGTATGGGACACTTTGCATTGTTCAAAGTTTATTTTTCTTTAAAAATGTATTAATGTAAAAAACATTTGGGGTTACTTATACTCCTATGAGTTATTATTGATAAATCAACATTATTTATTAAATATAGATATTTTATAAGTAACATTGTTTATTCAATAAATACAGAATTCTATGGAACTGAAATACATGGGTTAGGGACCATTTAAAGAAAGCCTTATGGGTTGGGGACCGATTAATGCAAGCCCTTGATGTATCAGTAGTATCATAGAAATAATTAGGGGGACTAAATAGAAGTTTTAAAACTTTCTATTTATGGTAAATGTATCTTGTTATTGAAACAAACAACGTCTAATAATTAATAATTTTAATTATTTTTAATATGTTTATTATTATTTTTCCATGAGATTTGAGTTGAAATATTAAGGGATGCATTTAATTTTTATTTCATTGATTAAACGAATCATGTTTTTAGATTCTTACATTTCCAGGTTTATATTTCCATATCTATTTATTTTAATGTCATGTGTTTTTAGTTATTTACCATTCAATGTTAATTTACTCTTATTTATTTATTTTTTCTTTCACTATACTAATCCTTATTGAGTATTTGAGATCACCTTTATTATGTATCATTTCCCCATGTATTTAAGAAAAACAATATGAATAAGATTTCAATATTGAGGTTTATTTTTTTATGAAACATGGTTGTATTGTCTATTTTACAAAGTATTATTGGTGTCATTTATGTAATCTATCATTCAAAGACTGCAAAGGAGAACAGTCCTTTGGGGTTGGATTCATTGTAATCATGATAATGTAATAAAATAATGCTTCGACTCTAGGATAATAGGGTCAGGGTGTTATAATAATACATTTTTTTTAAATAAACATATAAAATAATTTCATTTATATTAACATATAGGAAAAATTTTTAACATTAAATCTTTAAACATATAAAAATATATTTTTTAAATCAATGATTCTCATACCACTTTGAAATATTTGTATCAGAAGTACCAAGAATGAATATCTTTTTAAAAACTATTAAATAATGTGATAATAAATAAATTTATGATGATATATTGCAAATCCGCTTTTTATATACCTCATAAAATAAGGTTGGTGTATAAAATCAAAATATTCCTCAATGAAAGGATATTGAGAAGAAATCCCTTATGTTGAGTGTGACTTGTCACATGTGTCTTTATCATCCCGAATAATGAATTTATATTAATAATTATATTTATTTAGATCCTTTTTCAAGTTTATAATTACATTTATTTCATTTATTATGAGTTCATGTACATCTACATGAACTGTTAATTCTACGTTGGATTTTTGACCATGTTCGGTATATGATTCAAAAAGACACAGTTTGGTTAACTATGGTCAAGGAGGTCGTTATATAAACATATTAAGAATAATAGAAATAAAATAATTATCATATTTCTATATCAATTTTACTTTTACATTCCATCAAAAATATGGTTATAAAAAATGAACCAACATTACAATCACTGAGACTGTATGCCGTACGTACACTTGAGAGATGTTACCATTTTCAAGGATCATTTTGTATAGAAGGTAAGTAAAATTTATATTTCCATAATTATAATTTCATATTAAATATATTATAATTTAATCATATATACTTATATATATAATTCTTGTGATATAAATGGAATCACATCTCTTTGGGGAGATGGTAGTCCACATGTCCATGAACAAGGTTATCACATTTTCATTATGTATAAATGTAAAAAATAAAATGATATATTATATTTAAAAAATTTAATTATGTCATAAATAGTATATATAAATTTTATATATATAACATATTTTTATTATATTCATCCTTGATACATTCCATGTAATGTGTGAATGAATCACATCACTTTGATGAGGTAGTAGTCCACACTTCCACAAACGGTGTTATCATATTCTCAAAAAATAGAAATCAAGAAGATATATGTTATATTAAAATTATAGAATTATGAGGAAATTATAAATATCATATAAAAGAATTATGTTCTTCATAATTCCCAAACATGATAGGTGGTAAAGGAAAAAAATGAACTACAACGTTTTTGCGAGGTGGTAGTTTGACATACACAAACAATAATTTTGTTACCCATTTGATTGAATTGTGTGTAGGTGGAGGTAACAAAATTTAAAAAAAACACCTCAGTAAATTTATTATAATTACCTAAATATATATTTATGTGATAATAACAATATATGTGGTTTTAAGAAAAATGAAACAAAAGTGATCATTGAATATAGTTACCTCTTTTTTAGGTAACTCCTTTTGGTTTACATGAAAGGACTTACTTGGAATAATTTCTTCAAAACGTGAGGATTTTTAGATGAGATTTGGGATTTTGTAACATTATTTTTTATAGGTTTGGGTGATCTAAAGGTCTTGATATGTGTGAAGAAGTGGGCAGGATGAATGCCTTTTTATAGTGTAGGGGTTGTGTCATTCTTGTAAATATATAAAGGTAAACACTATTTTAAGGTCTACCATACATGATGTGCCTAAAATAATGATCCCAATTATATTGAAAAATATATATGGTCTAATATTTCCCATAAAAAAGTTATTTTACAAGTTCATAGGTCATTTGGACTCTTAATATTAAATTCTATCCTCTTAGTAAACACATTTTTACCTTAATCGTTGCATGTAATTTTAATAGATTTCAATTATATTTTTGGTCAAAAAACAAATTATAATTATTATAAATTATAAATTATGATTATTGAAAATATTTAATATATTTTTACATATTATAATATTATAAGTCGATGAAATTAATTTGAAATTAATTTGAAATTAATCGTGCATAAGGGATGGCAAAGTAAGTTTTTATATTAAATATGTTCAACATTTTACTATGATTTTATATCTAAATTCAAGGGGAAGATGAATACAATGAACTAATTTTTATTAAATGATATAAAATTGAACTAATTGTCCTATAAAACCATTTAAAAATAAAATTTAACTATATAAATAAATTACATGAAAAATAATTTTTTAATTAAAATTCATTATTATTCATTATTCATAAAAATATGAAACATCTCATAAAATTAAAAAAAGTAACCCAAATTAAATTTTGATATAAATAATTCAAAAATTAAGTTTAATATTTCATATAAAAATTATAAAATTTTTATAATGTAGTTTTTAATGCAATTATTCCATTAAAATGTGGAAAAATACCAAATGAAATAATAATATTAATTTTTTTGGTATAACTTTGTCTTGCATGAAACAAAGGATTTTGATGAAAATAATGTTGTGTGTAATATATTTTCGGGAATATAGCATCCATTTTAACAAAAAAATACAATCTAATTCATAAATTTTAATAAATATGAAAAAGACATATTCTATCATTACCAGGGCTATTACATTCTTTATATTAAATTAGTCATTATATGGTAACCTAAGAATTATTCTTACAAACATATCTAAAAAATAATTTCATTATTTAGTTAATCCCTTTCATTCTCACTATTATAGAATCTTTGATATAAATATCATATTAATATTAATGGTTTATTGTTTTATGGTAAGACTCCAGATTTTTTGTAACATATGTCATCAAAAGAACTCGATGTTTTGTGAAACACAAGCTAAACATGGTGTTTTGAGTGAATCAAGATAAACTATGTACTACATTTAACAAAAAATATTAAATAATTTAAATTAATTTCAAATAATATATTTCATAAATTCTTAGAATGGTACATCCCACCCCCTTAAAAATGAATTTCTCCCTTGAAATTCATCTTGGTTATAAAATGATTAACATTTAGTGTGTTCCTTTATTGAAACCCACATTTTGCAAAGGGTTAACAATACATACTCTTAAAAAGGGAAAATTGGAAACATAACAATCATTAAAAGGTTTGCATAACATGGATTCCACAAAGGGAGAACATTGGAATGAAATTAAAAGATAGATCTAGAAGGGAAAAAGAATTTTCATGGAAAAATAGAGAGTGGTAGAGAATATGGTGAATATGAAGTAAATGATGACAAAACCATAAGACAAATAGGTGTGAAAATGGTCATTGATAACATTATAAAATATGGTAATTGGATAAAATTTTATTTCAAGATCCTTTTCTTATAGTTGAAGGATTAGTTCACCATATATATTAAGTGCATAAGGAAATATACCTAAATTATGAGTACAGATTCATTCTTTAATTAATTTCCACCACGTACTCATATATGGATTTAAGAAATGAGTACCCAATATTAATTTTCATGCCTAAAGTACTATAATTAACATTAAACAGATCACATAATCCTGAAAATGATAAAAAAAATATTATTTCTATATTTATATATTATCCAAAACCAAAATGGTTAGATCATAGTAAGATAATAAAAACATTCATGTGATGAGACAATACATTAATCTCTAGTGTTAATAAGTAAACACTTACTTTCCATTAAACTAAATACTTATATAAACATAAACCCAAATAAACTTCTCTCAAAAGTTACTTAATCACTTTATGATCACATTACTTAAAAACTAAAGAGTGTATATAACTTTTAACATAGAGTTAAACTTAAAAAAATATAGAACTCATTGGAGCTTCCATCACTTCACCAGAAGGCCCAACATCAATTGTAGAATCAAAAAATGATTTTACCACACTTTTTAGGTTTTTTATCATGATGATTTGAATCCCAAGTAAGAAACTTAAATCACATATTAGAATAATGACCCAAATCATTTCAACAAAAAAATTAAAAGTTTTATGCATATTGGTTACCCCATACATTGGTTGTTCAGTGCTCTTTTCTTCATAATAATGAATCCTACAACCAAAAATGATGAAACTATAAACACTAACCGGATCCTATCAAACATTTATTGAAATGATGTTTCTCACACATGGAACATTTTGAGTACTTTCCTCTATAAATATTTATTTTCTTCTATATTTATTGAAACAATAACAATTTATTACTATTTTTATCTCAAAGAACATAAGTTTCGAAAAAATTTATCGAAAATTTATTAGAGTAATGAATAAAATTCTTATAACTTTTAAATTTTTGATAGGCCAAATATCATAGTATGCATGGTTTAAATCATGATTAAAATATAATAATTTTACATTAAATGTCTTGAATAAAATCTTGAACATACATTCCAATATTGGGAAGCTTTTTTCTTACATGAACGATGAATCATTATCCTCTTTCTTTATTTCCATGAATTTTTTTTAATCCTAAATAAAAAAAAAATTAGTGTAATAATTCCAAAGGAATGTATCCTTAAATTTTTTTTCCATTAAATGGAATAAATATAATCTTTCCCTCTAATATTATTAACCAAATACCACCATCGACCAACTTCACCTTCAAAATAATAAATGGTAAGAGTAAACTGTTGACGTTCTAAATGTCCCATGACTTCAAATATCTTCTTCTAGAAATTAATCAATCCTTAAAATACCACTGATTCAGATGATACATTGAATTATGGGGGATTTTTACTTATGAAATACTCCAATATAGATATTTTCCATCATGGTATACCAACTTCCACTCTGGCATTGATACCACCACCATTAACTACTACTGTCAACTGATCCAGAACTGCAAAAAATTGTTCTATTTTGATTACAACCATATCAGGATGCTATTTTCATGGGATGTTTTCATATACATTCCTTCTCATATTATATTTCTTTTTTTACTCTATGAAAATACATTTTTAACATACATAGTTTACATGAAGCAATATGCAAATAATAAAATGCCTTATCACTTTAACTTAAACCAATAAAATCTTCTAATAGAATATTATTTACAACATCCTAACCTATAATGTTTTATAAAAAAAATTGATAAATAATATATGGAAAAATCATTAAACATTATATAATATAAGGTTATTTCATGAATTTTAATATCTCCCGCAATGAGGATATTTTCAGGTTTATCATTTTGGATAATTATTCCATAAATTATACACAAAAAACCACAAAATACAATGTGGAAACTTCTGATTAGTATCCATTTTGAAAAAATATAAAACTTAAAAAATAAATCATGATATATTTTCTTTAAAAATCTTAATGAATTTTAACAGGAACTCTTACTTTACATTACCCAACCTTAAACACTGTAAGAACATTTCTAAAAACATAGGATGAGAATAGAAGCTTAAAAAGGAATATAAAAAAGAAATGAAACAGTTATTATAGAAAAAAATGATCATATAATGTTTACCTTTATCATGATGGTTCTTTTAAAATATGAAGTAAAACATTATCATATAAAAAAACCATTTTCTCATTAAAAAATCATTAAAACCAATATAAATAAATTTAAACCAGTTTTGGTGACTTAGAGCATCAAATTCATTAAACCCTATTAAAATCCATTTACATGGAATAGTCGTATGAACAAATAAAAAAAATTCAAAACTTATAAATGGAATAACTATATGGTATAATTCCATATCTAATGAATTAGAGAGCTATAACATGCTCACATGGCACTGTCTAGGAAACCCCATGTTAAGTTGTAACAGGAATTTCCAACCATAACTATGCCACCCGATATTAATATAAAATGGGCTTTCCACATGCTATATACGCCTCCCTATCATGTAATTATCATGTCAAACTTCATTAATAAAAAATTTTTTATATAAAAACAATTCTAAAATCAAATAAATAAATTTTTGATTAAAATACCAGGTTTCTTTTAAAACTAAATTTTCAAAATAAAATAAAAATTTTCGTTTAAAACCCAATTTCAGTACAAAAATACACAAAATTTAAAACATGGTTATTTATTTAATTAAACAAGAAATATTGAAAAGGAATACAAAAATAAAATAATTTCCAAGGTGAAAAAAATTTCATTTTCTCAGTCTACATTAAGAATAGAACATTCCTTTTCCGTTTAACAAAATGTTCCAATAAACTGTATAAAGAGATTCGATTTTGAAAAACATAAAATTTAATTTAAAATAGACATAAAATTCCATTTATAAAAATGTTATATGAATAAAAGTATATAATAATATCATAAATAATGATATAGATGAAAATATTTCGAAATTAAATCTTTAGACATATAAATGTACATTTTAAAATCAATGCGTCTCATACCACATTGAAATATATGAATCAAAATATGCACAAAAGAATAACATTTTAAAAATAATTAAATAATTTGAAAAAATAAATTCAGGATATGAAATATAAATTTGGATTTATATACACCACATAAAATAATGTGAGTGTATAACATAAAAACGTGTCTCAATGATAGGATATTGAGACAAAATCCCTTATCTTGAGTCTGGAATGAAATGTTTGTCTTTATTTTGTAGAATAGTAAACATAAGTTAATTATTTTATTTATTCAGAGTTTTTTACGTTTATCATAAATTTTATTTCACTTATTACAATTTTTTTACAACCTCATAAAAAAATAAGCCTATGTCAGTTGTTTTGACCATCTTCAGTTTGTGTGTCAAAACGACTAATGTTAGTTGACTTTGGTCAAGGAAGTCATCATATAAATATAAATATATATACATATATATTAATAATCCTGAAATATTTATCATATTTATAAATCAATTATACTTTTTAAACCGATCATAAAATATGGTTATGAAAAATGAACTTTCATTTCCATCCTAGATATGGTTGGTCGTACGTACGCATGAGTAACATTCCAGTTTTTCAATGATCATTATGGATAGGAGGTATGTAAAATTTAAATTTACATAGTTATAATTATTTATTAAATAAAATAAAATTTAATATTATATATATATATATTTACTTCTTGTGATTTAAAAGGAATCACATCTCTTCAAGGGGACGGTAGTCCACACGTCCACAAACAACATTATCACTTTTTCAGTGTGTGAAAAGATAATAAATAAAGAGATATATTATATATATAGAAATTCAATAACTTCATTAATATCAAATATATGTATTTATATCACATATTTTTATTAAAATCATTCTTAATACATTAAATGTCATGTGTGAACGAATCAAATCGCTTTGAGTACACGATAGTACACATGTCCACAAACAATGTTATAGTATTACCAAAAAATGGAATGAACGAAGGTATGTGTTATATAAAAATTTTGTATGTATGAATAAATTTTAAATATCAAACAGAAATATTATTTCCATCATAATTATGAACCATGATAGGTGGAAAATGAAAAACGAATGACATCTTTTCTCAAGGAGGTCGTCCGCTAAACACACGAATGAAAGTTTCATTATACAATTGATGGAAGTGTACGTAGGTGTTTGTTTAACCCTTATCATAAAAACAATATGTTTTTTTAGGATACTTATTTTATATCTAATAATTTAATAATAAAAATTTAAGTGTTTCGAAAATAAATAAAACAGAAGTTATCGTTGAAGAATGTTACCCCATTTTTAGGAAACTTCTTTGGGTTTACCCCAAAGGACTTCCTTGGATTCTTTTTTCCAAAAGTGAGGATTCACAGATGAGAGGAGGTATTTTTGGGATATTATCTATGAATTATTAGAATGAAACAAATTTCTTTATATTTATAAATAAGTGTGGAGGGTGAGTTCCTTTTTATATTAGAGGGGGAGTGACATTATTATAAATATAAAAAGGTAAACACTATTGGGAGGTATCCATTACATAAAGTCCATAAAATAATGATCCCAATTAGATAAATAGGAGATTTGTTTCTAATATTTTATATAAAATTAGGTTTTTATAAGTTTATAACTTATTTTTACTTTTAATATTAATGTTTACCACAAAGTGAACACATTCTGACCTTAATCACTGAAAATAATTTTATTTGTTTTCACTAGTAGTTATGTTAAAAACCAAGTTTAAATTATTATAAAATATAAAATATGATGATTATAAATATGTAATAAATTTTTAAAAATTCCAATCAGAGCAGTTTTATAAATTAATTTAAAATTAATCCATTATATGGGATGTCAATGTGGGTTTTTAAAGTATATATTTTCAAACTTTTGCTAAGTTTTTATATCTGAATTATTTGTAAACATGATTATAATAAGCTAAATTAGATTAAATGATATTAAATTTTACTAATTACACTTTAAAACATAACCAAAATATAATTTAACTATATAAATAAATTAGATAATAAAATAAATTTCAATTAAAATTCAATATTATTGACTATTCATCAAAATATGAAACTTCTTAGAAAAATACTAAAAATTCACCAAAAGTAAATTTTGATATTAATATTTCAAAAATAAAGTATATTTTATAATATTAAAATTATTAATGTGAAAAAATTATGTTTTAATGGATTCATACCATTAATATACGGAAACATTAACATATTAAATAATAATGTTATTATTATTCGGTATAACTCTATCTTATGCGAAACAAAAGATTCCAAAGAAACACATGTTATGTGTCATATATGATATAGAAAATTGAATCCATTTTAATTTATATATTAATATTTAATTTATAAATATTAATAAATATGAAATAGGCAAATTCTATCATTACCTGGGTTGTTACATCATTTATATTCGATTAGTCTTTATTTTCATTTATAATTAATTTGTAAGAAATGAATTCATATTATAAACATGTAAAAACTATAATGTCATAATCAAGTTAATATAATTATTTACCTATATTAAAATGGCTAGGTGATAACTATCATAATAATAATAATATTATATATTTTTTTGATAAGTCTTAGGCTTGTATATATCATAAGTCATCACAAGAACTTGATATTGTGTGCAATCCAAGATAAACATGGTGTTACATGGGATTCAAGATAAATTATGTATTTCATGTAACAAAATATATAAAATAATTTAAAATAAATTTAAACAATATATTTCTAAAAATACCATGATTTTAGATACATTAAGTGGCGAGGTTTTATAGAGTAGCACATTCCGAGGTGTCTAATCAGGATATAAGGATTACCTCAAAGTTATGAAATAAGTATTTAGAAATATCTTGACACGGTGTTTATTTTCAAAACTTCATATCATCCCCAAATAGATGATTATTATAAAAAAATTAAAATTGTAGAGTCTATTTTGATATTTTTTTACTTTGGATATAAAATGTGGTTGTGATCCACAACTTCCACTAGTTTAGTTTTCTTACAACAATATCTTTCACTCATGAATTCAGATGGATCCTTACGAATCCGTATATGGGAAGTAATGTAGATCTCTAATATAAAGGAATGATGTTAGAGTAAGAATCCTATTATAAGTTTAGATAGGTTAAAAAATTATAGAAATGTTTAAATACATTCATCAACAAATAAAGGCATCTTAGAGTTGGTAGAAAATTTATACAGATAATCTGTAGTGTGATCAAGTATATGATATTTGAGGCAAGGTGTTTCTAATAATTTCTCCATGGAAGAATGTTACAAGATTTGGGGTAAAATTGAAACTGATCCCAATGATTATTGGTCCTTTTGAAATTATTTATCGTATCAGGGCCATAGTTTATCACATGGAACTTTAACCAAGCCTCTAAAAAATCCATAATGTGTTCCATGTATCTCCCATGAGGAAGTACATACCTGATAATTCACATTCAGTGAACATAGTGGTCACAAAATTATAGAAACATATTTCTTATGAGGAGAAATTTATCGATATTCTGGATCATATAAATATAGTTATATGAAACTAGACCACACTCCTGTTTAATTATTTTTTGTCAAACCACAGGTTTGAGGAAGATATATGGGAACTCAAGGATATGATGAGGTTGATGTATCCTCATTTTTATATCATAGTTATAAATTTATAGGGAGAAATTATTATTAAGAGGGTTATAATATAAAACCCCAACCATTTATGATTGTTTTTTAATATATTAAATTACTTTGATATATTTAGTTTTGTGAAACACTATGTTAATCTTGTGTCACATGCAATACTGGGTTAGCTTGCATTACATATGACTCTGAGTTTCAACAAAACAATAATATCCATTATAAAATTTCATTAAACACAAAGATATTAATAGTAGTAAATAATTTTTAAATATTAATTTTAATATTTTTATATAAATAAAATATATTGATAAAAAAAATACATAATTTTTTGTAAAATATTTTTATCTTTGATAAATACTATTTTCTCAAAAAAATTATATCATTCTATGATCAAAAATATTTTTCTAATACTTTTAGAAATTTAATTTTATAAAATAAACATCATTTTATAAATAATAATGTCAAATTTATCTTAGCTTGATGTATTGGGACTCTTCAGAAAAGTTTTATATTTTGATTAACATTGAAAAATATTTAATTTCAATTGAATACCACCATTTTTTAATGTTTATTAATAAATATAAATTATGTTTCAAATTGGTTTTAAAATAAAATTTGTTCAAGTATAATTCCATTAATCAAATTTAAGAAATTTAAATCAATTTAATAATGAACTTCTATATAAGAACATTATAAACATTAAATTATATTATCTTTAAATCCACGTATTTCTTTATGATAATGAGATTAATTTTAAATTAAAAGAACACACTTATATGGAAGTAATTATGAATTTTTTTAATATTTTTATTCCAAATAATTTATGTTATCTAAAAAGTAAAACATATTTTTGTACCAAAATATTTATTAAAAATTTAAAAATTATTTACCATTGTTAAGGTAAAGTTAGGTCTACTGAGTGGGGATAAACTAAAAATATAAAATGTAATAATAACCAAAAATCATTATAATCCAAATGTATGAAAATATATTGACCTTATATCTTATATTATTGATAATTGTTCATTTTGGAATCTTTTTTCGTGATAAAAATTTGGGTACACCTTTTCCATTCAAAAAATCACAAGTCTTCCACTCATCTCACTTTTGAAAGGAAAAAAATTATCTTTTATTATTTACACCTTAAAACCCCCTTTTATTGGATATTATCTACCCAAATAGCTTCCAAAATTCCATAATCACATTTTCGAATCCTTATTTTTTACATAAAGTCATCCTAGAAAGTATTTTGGTACAAATATAATGAGGATTCCCGAAGAAGAGGTAACGTTCGTCAATAAGAGTTTTTTATTTTATTTCTACCTCTACCTCCTTAAATTTTTATTATACCATGATGATATAACAACCAAAATATATTCCATATAATTAGTTTTTTATGCTATGTAAATTACCTTCAAATATCTCAACTTCCATTAAATGGGTTATGAAATAATGGTTTGTGTATACGATGAACTACTAGTTCGTGAACCAATGCCATTAGTTTTTACATTACGACCTATCAAAATTGATGATAATGATATTTTATTTATATATGATATTTATTATTATATTATTATTATTTAGTTATTATATCACACATACCTTTATTATTTCCAGGTGTGGGAATACAATAACGTCGCTCGTGTGTAAGACATACTACCACCTTGCAAAGTTGTGTGATACATTCATGATTTACATAGAAGAAATAAGGATGTATTTATTGTAAATATGTGATATATATGGCATAAAAATGTTTATGAGACTATAATATATCATTTAACTTTATTTCCTTTAATCCGTAAAGACAATGGAAACAACATTCATGCATATGTATGACATACCATTTCCATGAACACTATATTTCATTTTCTATCACTGAATTTTATTGATATATATAAATAAATATAAACTAAATATATTTTATATTTATATCATGGTTAAAATTATAGATATTATTTAACCATGATCAAATAAATAGGACCAAAGTACAAAATCAAAACAAATACCGAAAAAAGCTGTTATTACCCGAAACATGAATTTAACAAGGAAGTCTTAATAAACAGGTAATTAAAGTACATAAGTAAATCATATATGGTATGATATATATATATTTATAGTTATTAAATATATTTATAATAAACTGATATTTATTATACATGAAGATTTAATGTGTATGATGTAATTCAATAATTATGGTAAGAGACTTTCGCCTCACTTTTATTTTTTATGAGACACATGCCATATTCATCACATTATTATTTTATATGGTGTCTATAGTACCCATGAATTTATCTTATGATTATTTTCCTTAAATATTTTTTGATTTAGATATCCAATTTTTAATATCACTTTAATGGGGGTTTATAGTTCAGATGTTACCAAAGCAGTAAGGAATTTTTGTCTCAATTTTCATTCTTCTAGATGTATGTTATGTTATGCACCAATATTTTTCATTAGGTCTATATACAACTCCATTTATATGTAATATAATGAATTTATTTATAATCATTATATTTTAGGATTCATTTTATGTTATTCTTTCATGATACTTATCATTCAATGTTAATAAAATAGTAATGAATTTATATTGGAATCTCATCATTTATCAAGATTGTTTATGATTATGTTATCAAAGATAAAATATTATAATTCATCTCTTTATAAAATCATTAATTTTATTCTACCATGGTTGGTAATTATATTTTATAGAATTTTTACAATTTCCATACTCTTTGTAACATAAAATAACTAATAAATTATTTTTAAGAATGTAAGGATTTTTTTCTCTCATCATTTATAAATCCATTTTCTTCTAAAAAACATTTTTCTAGATTTTAAAAAAAATTAAATTATTATCCTATTATTTTTAATAGAAAATATGACCCATGTTTTAATTTTTAATTTTTGTAAAGGACTTTTCATGTCATTTTCTATATAGTTCCCATTTATCTTTTACTAAAAATGTGAAATGAAACATTGTTCTAATGTGTGCAGCTTAAATGAAACATACCACCATAATGAAGAATATTTTCTTTTAATATTAATAATTTTCATGTTTATTTTAAAAATAAACTTATTTTAAAAAAATTATGTTTTCATAGGTGTTTTTTCAAAGTTGAAATGATATTTCCATCAATAAATTATATAAATGATAACTCGAAATCATTTTATATTTATGATGAAATCTATTGTTGTTACTTATGATTTAATAGGGATATAAAACAAGGATTTCATTATTTATATGAATAGTTTATTACGGTGAAATGTTTTTGAAACCTCTTTTTATTTTACTTGTATTACTATGATAAAAGTTTTATGAAACATGATTCATTTTCAAAGGTTATACATTAATAAAATGATGAAATGATTATAAAACCTATAAATTTTACATGGGTAATGATATGATGTCTATGAAACCAATTTAATTTCCTTGGTTATTATGTGATAAATGATTTACGATCATGTAGCACACATTAATTTGGGTTTCACTGTGAGATGGGTGGAACAAATATATGCCTACAATGAATTGGGGAAAGATTAATGTTATATAAGCTCAAAGGGTAAACATGTGGTTATAATAATCCCCAAAAAGGGTACATGGGAGGTCATCCAAATCCTGAAGAAGGTTCCAAAATGGTTAGACCAATCCAAACATGATATGAATCTATTATTGGGTATCCTTGAAATAATATTTTCTATGCTGATGTGTATGCAACAAATAAATGTTTTATATCAATTTTATCCTCTCATGTATTATGTTATATTATTTTATTATCATTCATGTCCTATGAACTGTGAATATTTATTCCAGAAACCATGATTTTGATCTTTGATATGTAGGATACAGTTTTCATATGTCGTGCTCATGTTCATATACCCTTATATTCATGATGTTCTTATTTATCTCCCATTTTTATCCTAAATGAGAATCAGATCTCACCTTTTCTTATGTTTCCTTTCCCAATGATATGAAGATATGTAATATGAATGATTTTTCTTTGAAGGATTCCAGATATTAAGAACATAGTAGGGATAATTTTTCTCACCTATGACCAGTTGTTTGTGCTTCCATTTTCAAAATAAAAAAAACTATTACATTACTCAAGTGTGTTCTTATGTATTGTATTTAATATTCATCTAAAAAGATGTAATATCCATGTATGAGAAGTCTGTATCGATAAAAATGGTCCATTAATAAGGAATAAATTTTCATATCAACGCACTAAGAGTTACTATGCGTCCCTTACATCAAGGGATTATATGTCAGTTATTAAAGATCATCACTTTATATTATCCATGTGGTATATCATAAAATAATATACACAATTATTTAACTAATTTTAATTACACCACCAATTTATACAGGAAAACACTATATGAATTGTTTCTGAAACATTATAAATTTGAACCCTCTACATTAGTGATATCGGTAAAAGAGACATATATGTCCTCTGAACCATACATTCCAAAAATGAATTATAAAAACTGAACTATTTCTCATACGTTATGATCAAAAACCAAATCAACCATAAATCCAAAATCTTAGTGAATCACTAAAGGATAAACTACGAAAATGTAAAAAAAATAACAACAATCTCATATCCCTCGTAACCTGATCTTCCTGGTGGAAAACGTTTTAACAATGCACCATTCCAATATTAATGAAAATATTTGGCATATTATTATAAAACCTTTCAACCATCTCCCTAAATAGTAAAACAAAAAAACTTTAATACACTATGGTACAGTTAGTGATAACAGTCGCATACAATCTCCGATTCAACTTTATAATATCACCAACCTTATTTTCTCTTAACATTAACCATACCAGGTTTATATGGTATCTCTAGAATGCCTCCCTATATGCCATAGGGTGTTGATGAGTAGTAGGGATATAGCGTGTAACAATGGGGAGACTATAATCCTTTTTAATAGTGAAAAATAATAAAAAACAACTAAAAATCATTGATAATCAACAAAAAACCGTTAGATTACAATGAAGTAAGGAAAAATAATCATAAATAATAAATTATTAATGCGGGAACAAGAAATCTTATATACTCAAAGTCATACAATTATACAAATCTGATCACTCTTGAGGATAATCATATTTAGATAATAAATAAAGTGATAAAAGTGAATTTTTTTCTACATTACTTATTTAATAGATCATATGTCTCTAATTTTATCTAGGATATATAGACGAACAATCAAAACAAAGGCCTCAACTCAACCTGAATCGGTAACCCATGAAGTCTTCTTGGGTACCCAAGTGGAGTGGCTTCCTAAGAAGGGTGTGAGTACGACTAAATAGAGCACTATAAACACATTGTAATTCATAACTCATAAATACAGTGTATTGAAAATGATATTCTTCATAAAATAAATAAGTAATGTGGAACCATAAATAGAAAACCATTATAGATTAGTGAGCCCTGATCAGACAACCATGATTAACCAAGAACACTATAGATTGTTTCAGAGTGTTTTTTATCATAAAGCATGCAACTAGGATGGAATATAGTCTTAAATTTAGCATAATAAACTACATGAGGAAATATACCCATCTTGTAATATAATGTAATCATCCATATGAAGCATAAATATCCCTAACACTTAATGAAACCACCCAACGGGAAATAAACCCATCTATGAGATATAGGATAACCACATAAGGCATCCTCTATCATGGAAAAATAAAAAAATATTACACTTGGGGTGATACATCTGTCACATGGAACATTGAATAACGTTTAATAGAGGAAACCAACCCCTGAACCTCAGATATATCACATATATAAATTAACACTGAATTTACACTCTATTCCTATAAATTCACATCAAAAGAACATGAGTTAGCCTCATGCATGAACCTGATTGATTCTTGATAGGTTGACCTATAATGTGAACAAACTATTCAATCACTATATCCATATCATCTAACAATATCATTTCATGTTCTATGGTGACACCCACAATCATCACTACCCATTACCCATAGTCACCCTCTCAATGATCAATATCTCATCAGGAAACCCACCGGGAATCCTAAGTCACGTAAAAATAGAGTTTTATCTTAGGTTCCTCAATCGTAGTCTTATATAATAGGTCATAACTCATCACTTATATGCAATAATATCCCTAAAAAATCTTCATTACCACATGATAGCTTCATTAGACTCATGAGACAAGTGTCACTAGCATCTATCTCAAGAGATTTCATAATATATATCTCAAATTCAGAGTCACTAGTTGATCCCCACACACCTAACCTATCTAATATCAACCTAGGGTACACCCTCCCCAGAACTCACATGGAAAAGGGTATGCTCTATCACCCCATTCTCATCTCATCTAGGCCAACGGATGTATGACATCTCACAGTTCCTTTATAACCTACTTGGGACCATTGTCTTAGTCCTTCTCTCATCCCTACTCATGGGAGCTATTAGTGCATATGAAAGGTCAACTATATCACTTAACTCAATTAAATATCACCCATATATGGTTTTTATCAGAAAGTGTACATATATAAACAAGGTTTCAACCATTGGATGATGATGCATCAAGTCAGTGAGCAAGGTTTATCATGTCCTTGGCACATTATTCATTCAACCATGGAATTTAAATTTTAATAAAACAATAATTATAAATTAAATATTAATTTCCTTTAGTGGTGGGACCATATAACACATTCTATATATATATATGATTCATTTACTAAAGGGTGTTTCTTCAAGGGACCACCTACCTCAATTGAATCCATTTCCCTTAAAATTTATAACATTATAGCCTACACCCAATATTTTATTATCTTAACCAAAAAAACATATCATCATGAAGCCGTATGTCAACAACAAAAGTTAAATAAATAAATTATAGAAATATAGAATCAATGAAAAAAATTAATTTAATAGAATGACTAGAAACTCATCGTACATCATGATCCCACCAATAATGAAGGAAATTGGGGTCCGTCCACTCCCAACATATACCTAGACCTATGAAAAAAAATACCATATTTAAATTCCAAATTCAATATCCATTATTTTTAATTTAGGAAATGTACCGTGAAAAACTTATATGATAGTGTAACTTCATCAAAATAGTTCCTGACTGGATGCATACAACATCTTAATGCTCCCTCTTCCTAAGCTATATAGAAGCTCAATAATATTTTATGATTTCCACCATGATCCAATAGATGTTTTCACCAAACCGTAAATAAAACAGAACAAATATAATTAGATAATGATGAGAAACTAAATTCGGGTAGGTAAGAAGATAAACTAACAAAAAATAATCATATTAATGAATCTAGAACCATTCATAATTAGAATGGACAGAAGGAGGGGAGTGAGAAAATAGAATAGTCAATTAGAAGGACTCTCTTGAGCTCCCCTATCCCTTAAATCAAAAGTAACCCCAGCATAAAAAAGTTGTTATTACTCACAACCCAAAGAAACACACCCAAGAGCTATTCAAGGCATTATCGACTAGTTCACATTGTGATGTCTTATCACTTGAAATATTCGCAACGTGAACCCACTAGTTCATTACATGAATTCCAATAGGTTTATGGGTTCCACCATAGACAACCATACATTAAAAATGGGCCATGGTTCACACCATTAAAGGTTCTAGGAAAAGGGCCTAACCCATCTTCCTGCCTCTTGTATGAAGTGACACTATTGGATAGGGCATAAAAAGATTCATTTTGTTGAATTTTATCACCCACAATACAGTAACACCTATTTGACATTCAACTGAACTCCCAAGACATATATTTGGATCAAAACATGTTCAAAAATTCCATTTAAGGACTTCAAAACACTAACAATCATAATATAATTCACAATTTAACAAACTCCCTCCTCAATGTGCCATAAAATTCAAATTTACTCTAAATATAACCACCCAAAAAACATGTGTCTTTTAAAAATGGATATTTTTCTAAATAGATATTCCATTAAAAAATATATCAATATTTCCCATAATATATGTCCTTTATATGACGTCCTTATCCTATATATTTGGCATATATAATCATGATATTAAGAAGTGACATTCTTTTTTTAGTATTTAAATTATTTTAAATATTCATAAATTAAACAGCTCTAGAATTTAAGAAAGACCTGATATATAAAAAATAATTTACTGATTTGAAGTGAATAATTATATAAATTAGAAAATAAAAAATGCATGATTATTAATTAATTCTCATGTTTTGGGATAAAACAAAGTTTGGGAGAATTATTTCAGTTCTTTGAATTTAAAAATTAGTTTTCTTTTTTGTATTATAACTCTATATATTAAGATTAAAATTATATAATTTCTATTTTTGAGTAATGGTATTAGGATATATAGTAACAACCAACACACACATTAATATATTGTGTTATAATTACATATATTTCATTATATTTAACAAATCAATTAATTAATTTACTACAATCCAAATTCTAGTATCAATAGAAAAATGATATATATCCCTTAAAATTTAGTACAATAAAATTTATTTAAATAAAATTCAATTACATTTCACTACTCACATGTTATATTTATATATTATACTACTCATAATTTGTATGATTTCCAAGGGGAAATAGAGAATGATAAGAACAATGTGAACATAGATGCTCTAAAGGGCATAACAAAGGCATGATAATATGTTATGGTAACATAATTAATTAAAGAATGTATAAGTCATAATATGACCACAATAATAGAAAATATCATTAACAAATAATATATATAATTAATCAATGAATCATCATAAAAATGAGTAATGAAGGATTCATCATGTAACATACATAATGCACGATTCAAACAATGATAATCATGGGGTCATCATGAGAAATAGGTAGTAAAGTGATAATCATGGGAGTTATATAATTTATTAATTTTTAAAATAATAATCATTACATGAATCATAAAGCAATATTAGTAATGAAGTGATAAATAAAACCTAAATTGTACATCATACAATCATTACCATGGTCAATCACAGAGGTATTCTAATGTATCTACCATGTATTATCTTATAGGAACCATAATTTTATACCAAAGACCATCAATATGGTATAATAAATCTTGACAAGCCATATTACTAAGGTGTCATATTAGAAAATAAAACTTCTTATACTTTATAATTTCTCTAGAGATAAATATTTACCCAATTAATTATGGGTTATATAATTCATTTCATATAAATAAAATTAATTTTTCCCAAATATAAGAATTTTTTTAAATAAAAATAAACACATTATTATATATCATAAAATAATAATCAATTAAAAATAACAGCCATTTATAACTAAAGTTAATCCTTATCAGCATTTTTAAACAAATTATTTTACACCCTAATGATTGTTGTAATAACAACGTTGTTTTATCTCTTCTAAGTGTTTCATTATATGTTATTTTTGTCAATTTTATACTGTTTTCATATTTTATAATGAATTATTATTGTTTTATAATGTATATATATTTAAACAAAAATACATTAGAAACTTTGAAATAAATAGCATAGAAAAAATTATGAAATTAGTGTTAAGAAACAAGGTATTAATGATGATAATGTAAAAATAACAAAAAATGAAATTAACTACATATATTCAAAATTTATTCATGAAAATTAATTTATTATATAAAATATAAAAATAATAATTTTTCTAACAGTTTATTTATTCAATATATGAATTATAAAAGCATCGAATACACTGCCATATGTTTTTTTCTGATTAATATATAATAATTGAATATTCCACTATATATAAACAATAATTTAATTCAAAAATAATAAATCTATAAAATTATAATATAACATCACTGAAGAGAAAAATAAAAATTAGTATATTTATCCTTGAATATTTGTAATATAGGAACAAAATAAACAAATAAAAAATAATTAAACGAAAAAATTTAAATGAATTATATTAGAATGAATCTACAATAATCTATATTGTCAGATTCCACCTCACACTATATTGGATGAGAATATCTCCCTTTATATAGAACCTTAATAAATGGGAATAATCCTCCTGAATAGTGGATTTTATATTTATTTCTATACATTGTAGAAATAATACCCAAAATATTACCATCTTCACTTTATGAGGAACCAAATGGATTTTGGAAGAAATTTATATTGAATCAACTAAAACTTATGAACACTTGAGAAATCAACCTCCAACTAAAACAATGATAGACATGTTTTTAGTCCAAATCCATATGGACTACACCTTTATGCATAAGTAGACTTTATTCACATCACTTGAATAATTAATATCTCTATACTCTAATATTTAAAATTTTCTTCATCCCTATTCATGTCAAAAAAATGGATACATTTAAATCAAATGAAATATAAAATAAATATTTATTAATGAAAAATCATTAGATTTATAGTAATAAACATTATTGATCCCTCAATCATATATGTTCATGTATTATAAAATAAAACACGAGTTTAGATTAAATTGCAAAACATGAGATACTATCATGTCTTTAAATAGCCAACCCTAATAAAAACCGGGACCACATATAGTGGACAATAGGTAGATACAAAAAAATAATCATTTCAATATAGAACCCATAGATACACAAGAAAACTAAAAATTACACTAACTCAAACCTGATTGTTTGTGATGGAATCAAAAAACATAAGGTTACATAGCGAAGTGTTTGAGATAATAAATATAGACATGAACTCTAGTAAATGAATACACATGAAGAAAAACATGACTTACATGAATATAGTAATTCCCATTAATAGTCATAAAGGATTGTATCCTATTAGATATAAACTAATTGGAACAAACATGTAATTTATATCATGTAAAAATGATCAAATCACATCCAATCTTGATAAAATATTTATAGTTATTTTGAGACTCTCCAAAAGTATAGTTAGTTTTTTTTCAATTTATATAACACCCAATGTTATCAGCTAATGTTCAATATTAATAATTTAGATCCACATTTGAATGATCACATTGATAATGTAAAGTATATCACACAAATCCATTTCCAATAAGTTTTTTTACTAGTCCAAAATTGCCCAGACCATAAATTGCAATTCCTTACATCTGGGGTCCAGGTATAATATCTTGTCAAGAACCCTATATATTTAGTATTTTTTAACAAAATATAATTATTGGAAATTAAAATAAGTTCTCAAAACCATTAATACATTAAATCTACAATGAATATTACATTTCATTCAAAATACACTAAAATTATAAAATAAAAAAAATTATAGGATTTTTAAATAATAGAAATATTATTCAACTAATAATAAAAAAATATCAAATTATCATTATTTTTAAATTAAAATTCTAATCAATTTTACCTGATAAGAAAAATAAAAAATCACAAATCACAAATAAAAAAATTCATTGATACAACTCACAGTTCAAAAATTTGAAAATCATAAAAAATTATTTATAAATAAATTCATATATATGACTTATATTTTTTCAAAATATAAATTTATTCACATGTCACACTAATTTGTTAGATAATATAATTTTCAAGGGAACTAATTTCAACAAAAAAAATAGTTAAAGTTTCGTTCTCTTAATTCATAAAGAACAAACATAAATTTAATATATATATATATATATATATATTTAATTTATCCACTTATTTGAGAAAATTAAATGAATTTGATAATGCATTTTTTAATGGTAAAAACTCCAATTCTTACCATTGGATATATAAGCGAATTTTTTTAATCCAACAAGAGTCTTACAAAAACCCCCCAAAAATTAATGGGTTTTGGATGTCATTTTATAATGAATAAAAATTAATCCTTTTAAAAATTAAAACATTAAATAATTAAAATCAAAACCCCTCGGGGTTTCCCTTATAAATATATGAAATATTTATTCTTGTATCTCTCGTTATTTTTTCAATCCTCTATAACATAATAGGGTCCTTTTGGGGTGTTCATGTGGTAAGGTGGTATGAAAAAGTACTAGAATCATGTTTTGAATTAGGTTATTTACATATGAAATAAATTTATCTGTTTCATTAAGAGTTAAAATGGTTTTAATCCAACTATTTTATCAGTTACTGATAAATTCTCACACATTTTAATTATAGAGTATTTTGTGTTTTAATAAGAAAATGACACTTTTGTTTTTTTAATTATTTAATTTATTATTTAAAATTATTAGAACTAATCCCACACATAATAATTAATTTATTTATGGTCATTTCATGTGTATGAGTATGATATAAAGAAATCAAATTTTTTTTTTTGAATTATGGATTTAGGGTAGATAACTGATCGTGGTTGGAATTTCAAAAATCCCCCATCCTATAATAATAAGAACAAAAAAAATTATTATACATATTAACATACCACACATTAATATTGATTGAAAACAATGGAAGAATATTCCATGTGGTCTGTGATTTATCAAATAGTCAATCCATCAACCATTAGAATACATCCACCAACCACATGGCCTAACTGATATAATGTTCTATCTTTCTAACCATAAGTGAAAATTAGTCAAAGTATTGAAGTAACATCTCTTGAAATCCAAGTTAAGTTTTAATAGGAAATAAATTACAAGAATAAACTCAATTGAAAAAGAATGAAATGTATATACATGGATTAAATGACTACACAAACATTATGATCAAATGTTCCAGTCATCCATCATCTGTGTGACCATTCCATCAACAACATACTGAATATTCTATTTGGTAAATCTTTTCAATATGTACCTCATGTTCAATAAAAAGACTCGTTTTTAGTCAAATAAATGTTCAAATATTATGAAATATACAGGATAATAAAATTATAGTTTGTAAGAAGAAGAAAACATATGGATACAACATTGATATGAATGTGATCAACAGGAGGTTTCCACAAGGATTTTTCCTGAAAGATATTTCAATCAATATCGATGAAGTTAAAAAATAGATTTCCTAGAATATCAAACCACAATATGATTTTAAAGATGAATGAAAGATGAAACATTATGGATTCAAAAGAGAGAAGACCGTGATGGTTTTAACCAATATGAATGAGAAAAAACTCATGCATCTAAAAAATCAAGTGGAGGCCATTTTTAAAGGGTATTGAGTCTATAATGACTAATTATGGAGGATAATTTACTAATGTTGTTTCACATTTTATTTTCTCGTATTATATTAATTTATTAATTGTTTTTACTTCTTATTTATTCTCTATTTTCCTTTAAATAGAGGGTTAATCATAAAAGTGATTGGAGAAGGGATTTGTTTCCTTTTTAAATCATATGTCTACATGAATTATTGAATAATACCCTTTTTCAAATAATTTCTTCCAATTTCAAATGAATAATTATTTTTTTAATAAAATTTTATTTTATATTCTGAATTATTTCATTGTTTATTTCCTTGGTTAGAAAATATATCATCTATATCAACCTAATTTAGTTTATCCTAATGAAACATAATGTGTTTTTTGGTGAGTGTTATGAAGTAGATAGAGTGTATGTGGTACCAGTGAGTCACTTCTAAAATACCAAAGAACCCCAATACCTGATTTACTTGGGAGAATAAGGGCAATTTTATGACTGTCCACTCACACAATATGGGGGATAACCAATCAGAGATATTGTGAGGGAAGTCTCAATAATAACTTCCATCCAATGGTGGTTAAAAATTTAAAGAGTATTATTTTATTTATCAATTAATTAAAAAACAAGGAAAAACCTTTTATGTATTATTATTTAATTTCAAGTTGAAACCTAACCTATAACCAATCACCAGTCTCATCATCTTTTTTCATAATATAGTTTTAATTATATTATTATTTTTCAGAAATTACAAACTAGGAAAACATTTTTTTTAATAAAAATTCAAACCTATTTTTTCTACAGAAATATTAGAGATAGAACCATAAGTTTCCACTAAAAATGTAGTTAGACTTGAAAATATAATAGATTTTATACCTCTATATGACAATAGTGTTAGGAAGATCCTTAAAATATAATTTAGTTTAAACTATACTTTTATAATAATTTATCCTTTGGCAGTCATACTTCCTTATAAATTAGAATTGTGAATCAACATAACAGAAATAGGAAACCCCATATATACAATTATATGATAATAATTAAAATAAAAAAATATGAATGGGGTTGAGGAAAAATAAATATAAATTATTTTTTTCAAACATAATTATACTAAAATCCTTTTGTCAAAATGGTTGAATTCTGAACTAAATATGCACTCCCTTTTATATGATAAGGGTCTATGAGTTACCTTTCAAGTAAATATAACATATTGATATATATATATATATATATATAAAATTAAGTCATGTTTTATTGATGTAGATTTCATGTTATGCATTGGTTTATTGATTAGAATATTATAAGATGGTCATATAGTATAAATTGTGTTAGGCTTATCTAACACATTATTTAGATTAAATAATATGCATATTAATGGGAAGAGTTACATATACCTCTCTCAAAACATACATTACCTACGATTTTTAATTGTGGATATTTTTAAGATTTTGTTTTAGGTCCTTAAAATATGGGAAAATTTTTTATATTTGAAAAGCATCAACACATTACACACACAGACATATAAAATAAAATGTGATGAATAAGGGGGTTCAATATAAAATTACAATTATTACCTTGGAGGGAATGGGTGATCACCAATTAACCAAAAATAATGGTGTTATTACACTCAATTAAATTTTATTATAATTACTCTATTTTTTTGGTCTACCTACATGTCTTTTTATCATGGATCGTAAGAGGTTTCATTGGGGTTTCCTTAGTGTATTTTCAATAACTAGAAAAAACATATTGACAAATGAAATGTTTGATTACTGTTATTTTGATTGGAACTGATTATACATAACTTTTCAATTAAAATAATGTATATGTTTTGTATTTATTATTCATTTTCAATAATTTATATCCATTAATTTATGGTGAAATATCATTCACATTTTTATACGATTGCTTGATAGGGGTCGGGTGGTGACCACCTAAAGCATATGATATACACATTACTTATACGTGTCCTTTTTAGGATATGTGTAATCCATGATTATCATGACTCTAGTAAAGAAGAAGTAGAAAATAATGTTAACCCTTAGGGTTTAATTTATGAAGTAAAGATGGATCTTTCCATATTTTGACCGGATACTTTTCCGTATAACATAATATCTTTATACGAGTTACCTTTTTTTGATATCTACTACAAGATATATATTTTTAATACTTGAAGTTACTTTTTCTCTATTAGTCATATATATGTCCATTTCAGTGAATCACTAAGTTGTTGAATATCTATAAATTTTATATTATATTTTTATGGAATCAATATAAATATATGGTCTTGAATATGTAATTATATAGTTATACAATGTACACCGATGGAAAATATATTTTATTCTAAGGTGAATAGATGTTACCATATAATTTATATTAATTAATCTTCTATAAATAGCATGCCAAATTCTTAGAGTGATGTGGGTATGTTAAACTAATCATAAATTATGGAAAATATAAATTCTAAACATGTTGTTTCTATAAAAAAACATTTATGAATACCGTGGGTGTTTGGGATGTATTCTTGATATTTCACGAGGAACTAGCTTAGGCAATGTTTAGGTATCTGGATATAGGTACTTAAAAAATTGTATCTGATCCCAAAAAGGTAATTGTGTGTATAAATTTCTATAATATACTAATTTTAAGGCCCATTTATTAACTAAAAAATACTTTCAGATAGCATAGCTATGATAGGATCTTGAGTTACTAGTGTTAGTTAAAGATGGATTTTGATTCTTTATTGAGATTTTCCAATACAATTCCTACATCTTCCATCCAGGGTGTGTGTAAATTGGTAGTAAATTGATTAACCACATGAAATATTCTTTCATAATGTAATATTTTTTAGATTATGGTTAAAATAAATTTAAAGTTTATGTTAACTAAATAATTTTTAATAATTAGCTAATGTATACCTATAAAAATATTAGTTATAATTAATTTAATATACCATTGTAATTAAATAAATAATTATGAGAAACTCATTTATAAGTATTGAAAATTTTAAATTTATGCTTAAAAAATATTGTATATGTAATGGACCAGACCTCTACGGTCGATTCCATTGCGGATATTTGGTGTTTGAGTTTTTTTGGGAGCTCATGGTTGCTTATCCACAAAACATTTCCAAATTATATTTATGTGAATTGTGTATCTTGTTATGTGTATAGTGTTTCCTACCATTGGTAGGTGTACAATGTTTCCAGTCATCAGTAGGTGTACCATGTTTCTACTCACCGGTAGGTGTATAGTGTTTCCAGGCATCGGTAGGTGTATAGTGTTTCCAAACGTTTGTAGGTGTATAGTGTTTCCAGGCATCAGTAGGTGTACAGTGTTTCCAGGCCTCCGTTTGTGTACAGTGTTTCCAGATGTTGGTAGGTGTACTCTATTTCTAGATATCGGTATGTGTAGAGTGTTTCCAGGAATTGGTAGGTGTATAGTGTTTCCAGGCGTATATAGGCATACCGTTTTTTCAGGAGTCATTAGGTGTACAATGAATCCATACATCGGTAGGTGTATAGTGTTTCTAGGCTTCAGTCAGTGTATAGTGCTTCCAGGCATTAGTAGGTGTACAGTGTTTCCAGATGTCGGTAGGTGTACAATTTTTCCATGATTCGGTAGGGTTATAGTGTTTCGAGGAATCGGTTGGTGTACAATGTTTCGAGATGTCAGTAGGTGTACAATTATTTTATGGATCCGTAGTTGTATAGTGTTTCCAGTAATTGGTAGGTGTAAAATGTATCTAGATGTGAGTAGGTATAGCATGTTTCCAGCTCCCTATAGTTTCTCCCATTTAGCATTTTCTATGACAAAAAATGCATTCAATGCCTTATTTTAAGGGATTTAACGCTGATTAAAATCCCATAACTCTTTTTTTTATTTTTCCAATGGCTCAGGATTCCTTTACGTGGTCCAACGTTATGGTGTAATGAAATAATATTTGAATGGAAAATCATTCATATCTTAATATGAATCCTTTAAATCTTCTAAAGGGATAATATATCTTCTTCCCTTGTTCTACCTTCTTTTTCTGTGGTGTGAGATGATCAAACCTTTCTTTATTTACATAGGTTTGGTGTGATCGAACCACAATCATTGGATCATTTCCCCTTAACCTTTCTTCTTACTGCATGTGCTCCCCCTGTTTTGGTACACGAAGCAAGTGTCGATCCTTTATCAATATATGATATAATATACCTTTGTTATTGTGTTTTCTTCGATCCTTAATCTCCCGTTTCACATTCCCATGTTATGGAATCTGATTTACATGTTTTAATGGAATTTTCTAGGGTTTTTGATTGTAAAATCGAGTAGCAACATCTTTGAGTGGATGTAGTTGTCGCGGGGGAGGCGATCGTAATCCATTGTGTGGATTGTTATCGTATAAACAGTGTCAAGAACCTTTCGAGGTCGGGGATTAATTACATCCCTATTCTTTTATGTGAGATCATATTGTTAGCATGATTCATCCCACTGTATCACATTGAAATTAAAATAATAAATATTTAAACAGAACAAACACATTAGTATCGATCATATATTATTGGATCTTGTTTTAAAAGATAGTGTGATATCTATGATTTATTTTTTTAGCATGTAGTTCTTGATAGAAATTGGTAAATAAGGTAAATTGGAATTAATTTTATTTATTTTTCAAAGATAAAGAAGAATGTAAACGAATCTGGTTATTGTTCTTGTAATTGGATGTTAATCAAATTGATGCTGTAAGCATGTTTAATTATTTGTGATAGCTTACTATTTTGTATGCCTGATGTTGGATCCTATAAATAATAAATTAGTTAATTATATATGGATTAAATAACCAGCTGTTTGATAAAATTATAAATCCTAGTAGGGTTCTATGTTACCCTATTTCATCTAAGGTCAAGTGCCTTGTTCATTGGGGCCATGCGTGGTCATTATGTTTAAAGGGTGGATGCCTTTTATAAGGAACAATATCCCAGTAGATATGATGTTTGTTTCCTACTTTTTTTTATTGTGATGTGAGCCTAGATGGATTTTGTGATATGTGGGGGTAGGAAGGACCATTGTTTGTTCCATAAGATAATGCATATAGCGTAGAAATACATTGGTTTTGGTTTGTGGGTGTTGGAGAGGACACTAGAGATGATGAAACAGTGTGGGTGTGAATGATTGGATGTGTGATGAATCTTTTTTGTTTTTTATCTTCTTTAATTTCCCCACTTCATACAGAAGCTGGTATTTCTTACCCTCCTTCCAAAAGGGGAGAAGACGCGTGAGCTATTCCACATGCTTTCCCGTGTTTAGCTTCCCGAGGGAGGATTGGTCTATAGTTTTTATATAGGTGGAAAAGACTTTATGGGTAGTTCAAATTCTTACAAGGAAGTTCCCCATTGTGTATAGTAGTTTAGAATGTTTTTTTAGAATGCATGGGAACATGGTATTGTTATAATGTTGTTAATGAATGATCGAGTGATTGATGATTAACTCATGGGGTTGGAGATTGTAGGGAAGAACTGTTTAGGATTCAATTTAAAGGGACAATAGGCTTTGAGTGTGATGCTAATTGAATAATATGTGGAATTGTTAATGGTTAAATAATGTGTAAAGAATTCATTAACTTAAATTCAAAATGATAAAAAGATAATGATGTATTGTAATAAATCTATTTAAATGGTTGTGTTCTAATAGGATATGTAGTGTTTGCAGTGGTAGCTGGGAGTCTAAGAGATGATTGATGCAGTTGAGTCTAAGACTAGGATATGACCATAATTTGGTTGTGAGCTATAGTATATTCTGTACATTTTTCTTCTATACGATACTCCACCTCAGAAGTTTGGGAAACTGACACCCTAGGGATTCTGATCCCTGGGGGGGGGGGGGGGGGGTCACCAACATCTTGGTGGCAGGATGGATGGTTGACTACACCCTTTGGCCCTACTCTCTTTTCTAGGTAGTTACTTTTTTGGGTAGGCTCAATAGTTAGTTTTCCCCATATATGTGTGTAGAGTGCTGTAACGGGTTGTGGTTATTGACACATTTATATTCTATATACAGTTTCCTTTGGAATATTATAGTTCTAATGTGTATAGGATGTGATGTCTTGAGGATTATTACTCTTTGTAAAGGCTATAATGTCTTGAGGTTTATTACATAACATATGTTTCAAATTATTCGAGATTTGGTGGATCCCAAAAGCTACCAGATTACTTTGGTAATGTGGAAGATGTGGTCTTGATGAAGGAGGTGAATGTTGTGGTGCTACACCCAGGTAAGTGTCTGCAGGAAAGCCTTTTAAGAGAGAGATTCCTAGGACGGGCAACATTGGGGAATAACATAAAAATAGTGGGGAAGTAGTAGTGGGGTACCCTTGATATTATTTATTATATTATATACTATTGTATTCCAGAAAAGGAGAGGATGGAAACTTAGTATACCTGTTTAGGGGAAAAGTTATCGTCGCTTGTTGTTCACTATACTTTATCATGCTTTCTTTACTTTTACATGAGAGGGTCTGTAGAGGATCATACTGGGTATACTATTATACTCAACCTACGTATATATAAACTATTTTTCAGGACACATGGTGTAGATTGGAGATTAGGATGGTAACTATTATTTTGGGGTTGCAGGAGCTGTTCGGGCTTCATGGTTGTTGCTATTTTTATTTTATTTTTGCACTTTCAATTTTCCTTTCATGATATAGTAGTTATTTTATATCATTTCATATATGAAATTGGGATTCAATTTATATTATATTATAAGTCAGATTTGTTTGGTTCCTATCGTATCTCTCTATTTCACTTATGTTATCTTGGAGGGAAATGCCTCCCATTTGTGTGTTTACCATACCATTGGTGAGTGTCTCCAACCTGGGGCCTACTAGGGGTGGGACTCGAGGGACACTATCTCCCATATCACAATACTGGCCGATGAAGGGTACACCTTGAGGGGAGGGGGCCATGATATAGTGGTATTAGAGTTCTGATTGAGGGATAAGATGGAGTTTGGTGTTATACATTGGTGAGGTTGCATGGGTTGGTAGGTAAACAATGTCAATTATGTTTAGAAAGTGATGTAAAAAATAGAGACCATAGGAGACATATGCCTTTAGGGAACCCTGTGATCTGATGCATGTACCATTATGTCTACATCGGCTACTAAATTTGGTGATACTGGTTGTAGTGTAGAGGCCTAGGAAATGAGCATGCATCATTCTTCTTTATGCTTGTGTTTGAAAGGGTATACATTGTATAGGTTAACCTAAAATAAATAATTGAAATCACCTAATTAATAATGTTGAGTCTGCCATTTACATTTTTAGGAGATCTAACTATTTTACATTTTAGAGGTATAGCTCCAGGTCGACATCCTCACCGGGTTTATGCAGAAGATGTCTAGCAGGCTACCCCATCAAATTGTCGCAGGGTAGAGGTTGATGACGACGACACATGGAGATGGAAAATCTGATTGTTTTAGTGATAGAGTCTATATAATTATGAGGCATCCGTTTCATTTGCATTCAAAGAAGATTCGTTGTAAGAGTTTGAGATAGCCTTCGGTTCAATCTATGCTTAGAAGGAGCACTGGGGGACTTAGGTAGTGATGATTATGTGTAGTGCTGTGAGGCAATATTGGTTCTTATTCTTCAAGGATTGTGATTAGTTGGTGATAAAATGGGAGGAGTGTAAAGATAAGTTCATAGTTGGGTCTCTTTCTTCGACTGTGAAGGCATCTGGTCAAAAGGAGCTACTTTCCCTTCGACAAGGGAGCTCTTGTGTGCGAGAGTTTGGAATCCATTTCAGGATCCTTTTACAATGTTCTTAAGTCCTATTTAGAAATGAAGAGTCCACTGAGATAAATTTCAAGGACGATTTTATTCACGAGATGGGAGTCTTCTTGATTCCTCACGAAGTAGAGATGTGGTCTAGGGTTCCATGTTTTCATGGGTAGAAGATATTTCGTTTGGTTTGGTATAGGTCCCAACCCTCAGCATCTCATTTCTCTAGGGGTAGAGACTCTCAGGACTATTCCAAGGGATCATGAGATTCTTTTATTTTTGAGGTCGAGGTCATCAGTATAGAGAGTGATTGAAATTTCATAGCAGTCATTATGCACCAGGTGCTCTGCTCTTGGTTCCTCCGTCGAGGTAGTTCTTCCCAAGGCAGTAGCAGCAAGTTGCACAAGCTTTTGATCAGAAGAGTAAAGATGTGGCATCCTAGTACAGCCATATGATGCTACCCATCCTCAAAGAGCAGAGTGCGACCATGGTGGTGGTCATCATCAGGGCTATAGAGGCCCTGAAGTAGGTTGTGTTTAGCTTCATGCTTTAGCATTGCTCGTACAAAGAGAGACAGACATCGTTCGAGGTACCCTTTTCTCGTTTTCTAAGTGGGAGTATTCCTTGTTTTATTTAGGGGTGTCTCACTCTTTTATATCACATGACCTTTTCCATTCTTTGGTACCTGAGTTAGAGAGGCTTTGGGTGCCCTTGGCATTGACTATGGTAGTTGGAGGTTCAGATGACTTGGTTGATGTTTGTAGAGACTGTGAGCTAGTTCTAGGGTAGAACCACTCTTGGGAGGATTTCCTATGTTTACGGATATAACCATATGATGTCATCCTAGGCATGGATTAGTTGTATTCTGTGCAGGATATAATGGATTTCTTCAAGAGGTGGGTTTTAGTCTTTAATGATGATAGAGAGTTGATTGTGTTTTTTAGCAAGGGAGACCATCAGATGGGTCATAGGCATGTTCTATCTATGTCATCCATGATGACTGAGTATATGCTATGTTCTTTAGATGTTCAGTAGTTGGTTTTTCCAAGGGTCGTTGAAGAGTACCCTAATGTATTTCTAGCAAAGGTTTTGGCATTACCCCCTCAATGAGGGATCGAATTTTGGATCAAGATATATCCAGGAGGTCCTCTTATCTATATGTCTCCATAAAGGCTGGACCCTTTTGAGTTATGGGAGATGCATATACATCTCAATAGTCTATTAAAGTGTGGTTTTTATTAGATGAGTGTCCCACCGTGGGGTGCAATAGTTGTGTTTGTGAAGAAAGATGATTGCAATTTGTAGTTGTTTATTGATTATCATTTCTTAAACAAAGTGAATGTGAAGAATCAAAATAATATTATACAAGTTGATGAATTGTTCGATCAACTGATGGGTTCATGTTGGTTCTAGAAGATCACCATGCGGTCATAATATCATCAGATGTGTGTGAAGGAAGAAGATATCAGGAGGGCTGCTTTCTGTTGTCATCATGGGCATTAAGAGTTCATTGTAATGATGTTTGGTGTGATGATTTCTCCAGTCTTGTTCATGGAATTGATGAAATCCATTTTCCATGAGTTCCTAGATAAGTTTATGATGGTTTTAATCGATGACATACTTGTGTACTCTGTATATTAGTAGGAGCATGAAGAGCATATACATTCCATTTTAGAAGTTTTTCACCAACAATAGCTATTTGGGATGTTGTCTAAGTGTGAGTTTTGGGATAGATAAGTTGGTTTCTTGGATAATGTGGTTTCCCAATATGGAGTAGTTGTGAATTCGTTAATGATATAAGCATTTGTGTCTTGGGTAGCCCCTAATATAGTTACATAGGTGCGAAGAATACTTGGTCTTGTAGGATATTATAGGAGGTTTGTAGTCGATTTCTCTCAGGTTGGGAGTCCTCTGAAAGCATTTAATAGGAAGTATTAGGTGTTCATATAGACTTATTGGTGTGAGACATCTTTCGTGTATCAGAAGGGGAAGTTAGTCAGTACTCTGGTTCATTGTCTTCCAGTATAGGGAGTTCATTTTTTTACGGTTTTTCACATCTGGGGTTCGGTTGTGTTATGATATATTAGTGATCAGTTGTTTCTTATGTTTTTTGATAGTTGAATCCCCAAAAATATAACTATTCCACCCACAATTTTGAGTTAGCAGAAGTGTAGTTTTTTAAAATGTTGTGGGTACATTACCTCACTGGCGAGTGCTTTGGGGTTTTTACGGATAATAAGAGCCTGAGGTATGTTTTCTCCCAGAATGACTTGAACTTTGTCTAGAACTGGAGGATGGAGTTCTTATAAGAATACGACTTCAAAATATCATATAAACCTAGAAAGGGGAATGTTATAGCTGATGCACTAATTAGAGAGTCATATAGTAATGAAGTGGATGAATCTGGCTAGTGTGATGGAAAAGCATTAAGTATTATATCTTGATGTGGGAGAAGTTGGGGGTATAAGTTTCCTTTTTCAAATGAAATTGAAGTCATGTCTGGTGGAGTAGGTGGAAGTGTCCTAGTAGGGGGATCTATAGTTTGAGGAATGGAGAGACATTGTTTTTTGTAGTGAGGAACCTAATTATTGGTCCAAGGATGAACAATACTGAGTGTTGTATCAGGGAAGGATTTTGAATCCTTTAATGACACATTAAATAGTTCTCAGAGGGTTCCATAGTTCACCTTTAGCAGTGCATCCTGGCATGACAAATATATACGGAGGCTTGAAAAGCCAGTTTTGGTGTCTTGGGATGAAGTGTTCAATTTTGGAGTTTGTGTCTGGATGTTTGGTCTTCCAGAAGGTGAAGGTCAGGCACTGTGTCCCTAGTTGTTTTCTCCAACCATTTGATATTCCTTAGTGTATGTGCGATGACATATCAATAGACTTTGTTACTGGTTTATCTTGAGCTCAAGGAGTCCATGAAATTATTTGGATTTTAGTGGATCGTTTAACAAAATCATCTCACTTTATATCCATCAAGGAGTTGATCTCAGTAGAGGTTTTGTTGAGGAAATATTTGTAGGAGTTGGTGAGACTACACAATGTCCTGAGGAAGATCATTTCTGATCGAGGTCCCCATTTTACCTCTAGGGTGTGGATAGGTCTCTAGAATGCTTTCTATTCGTAGATATTATTAGAACTACTTTTCATTGGTAGAAAGATAGTCTGACTGAGTGAACCATTCAGACTCTTGAAGACATGTTTTTCTCTTATGTCCTCGATTTTGGAGGTTCGTGGATACGAAAATTACCCTTATTGTAGTTATCTTACAACAATAGTTTTTACACGACCATCAGTATAACACCATTTGAAGCCTTGTATGGATTAAACTTCCATTATCTATTGTTCTAGATTGGGGTTGGAGAGTTGGAAATTATCGAACCGGAATTAGTTCAGATTAAGACAGAGATGGTTCAGGTGATTTGTGGGAGGATAAAGGTCGTAAAAGATCATTAGAAATCACTTATTGATCAGAAGAGACCTTTAGAGTTTGATTTCGAGGATAATGTGTTTCTGACGGTGGATCCCCATCATGGGAATTGATGGTTTGGTCATCGGAGTAATCTTTCCACCCAATTTGTTGGGATTTTTTTGGAGTTGGATCGTGTTGGATACATGGTGTATCGAGTAGCACTTTCCTATAGATGAGCCAAATACACATTGTTATTCATTTGTTGCATCTCTATAATTATCACCATGATGAATATCTCCTCATTGATTTGGGATAGATCAACATTGACAATGATTCGGCCTTGGAAGAGCGGCTTGTAGAGATCCAGGACCGCAAGTAAAGGTGTTTCGCAGACATTATATCCATTCGATTTGTGTCTTGTGGTAATACAATGGAATGGAGGTGAGTACATGGCATCATGAGTATTAGATAAGTTCTCAGTGACCCATGTTGTTTGATGTTTAACTCTTTTCAAATAACAATGTTTAGTTTGTGGTTGTAGAAAATTCTTGTTTATGAGATGGATTTCTTTTGTTTCTTTTTTGCATATTTCCCTATTTTGAGAGGTATCTCAATGGGTGGTTATTCAGACCCATTTTCTATTTCCTTTTAGTTTGGTTTTTAATTCACAAGGAAGATAATGTTTTGAGAGGTATCTAATGTAATGGATTATACCCCTTAGGTCCATTATTTTTATAAAATTTGGTGATTGTGGATTTCTAAGAGGTCTAGGTGGCTTATCCCCAACACTACAACAAATTTCTAATTCTGTGAATACTATTTCTAGTTTTGTGTACAGTGTTTCCATCCATCATTAGGTGTACAATGTTTCTAACAATTGGTAGGTGTACAGTAATTCCAGACATCAGTTGGTGTATAGTGTTTTAAGGTGTCGGTAGGTGTACAGTGTTTGCAGATGTAGGTAGGTGAACAATGTTTCCAAGCATCGGTTAGTGTACAATGTTTCCCATAGTAGATAAGTGTAAAATGTTTCCATATTTCCATAGGTTTACAATGTTTATAGGCATCGATAGGTGTACAGTTTTTTCCAGATGTCGGTAGGTGTACAATGTTTCCAAATGTAGGTCGGTATACAATGTTTCCAGTTGTTGGTAGGTGTAAAATGTTTCCAAATGTTTGTAGGTGTACAATATTTCTAAGCCCCATTTGGTGCACAATGTTTCCAGGAATCGATAATTTTATAGTGTTTCTAGACATCGGTAGGTGTACAATGTTTCCAGGCGTTGATAGATGTACAATGTTTCCAAGCATTAATATGTATACAGTGTTTTTAGATGTCGGTAGCTGTAAAATGTTTCTAACATCATACTGTTTCTTCAATTTAGCATTTTCATTGATGAAAAATACATTGAAGGCCTTATTTTAATGGATTGAAAGTCGATTCAAATCCCATAACTCTTTTTTTAATTTTTCCTAAAACTCAGGGTGCCTTTACATGATCAATCTTTTGGCTTAATGTGATCCTATTTTAATGGAAAATAAAACGTATCTTAAACCGACTCTATTAAATATTCTAAAGGTATGATATATCTTTCTCCTTTATTCTACCTTAATGTTCCTTGGTGAATGATTCTCAACCGATTTCGTTTTTCCATAGGATCTGTGGGATCGACCCTTAATCCTTGGATCATTTCCCCTTGTTGTTTATTCCTACTACATGGGTACCCCCTGTTTTGTTGCAATCGGCATGTGTCGATCCATCCTAAATAGAATGTATGATCTACCGATGTTATTGTTTTTTATTCAATACTTAGTTTCCCATTTCATGTATCCATGTTTTGTCATGGTATATTTATGTTTTTAATGGAGTTTTCTGGCGTGTCGGTTGATGCGATCGTGTTGAGACATCCTTGGGTGGATTCAGTTATCACGGGGGAGGAGATCATAAACTTTTTTTTGGATTGTTTTCTTATAGAGAATGTCAAGAATACATTGAGGTCTATGATTCACTGGTTCACTATTATTTTTCATGATATCATAGAGTTATCATGATTCAACCAACTGGATCTTAATGTAATTGATGTAATAATTCATTAAACCGAATAAATAAATCGGTATGGGTCACACATTATTGCCTCTTGTTTTTCTTGGTAATTTAATATCTATGATTTCCATGTATATCATGTCGTTCCAGATATAAATTGGTAAATAAAATAAATGGGGATTAATTTTAAATCTTTTTCAAAGATAAAGAGGCATGTAAATGAACATGGTTGTTGTTGTTATTGTAATTTGATGTTTATCAAAATGGGGAAGTAAGATTGTTTAATTGTTTGGGACAACTTACTATTTTGTTTTCCTATATATGGACCTAAAAATGATAAATTGGTTCATTCTAAATATATTAGAAAACCATTTCTTTGATAAAATAGATAAATCTTGGTAGGGTTTTGAGTCAACCTCTTTCTTATAAGTTTGAGTTCCATGTAATTTGGATCCATGAGTGATCATTATGTATGATGGCTGGATTCTTTATTTAAGGGCTAAGAGACCAGTTGATATGATTTTTGTTTCCTAATTCTTGTGTTGTGATGTGATCCTGGATGTATTTTGTGAAATGTGGGTACTAGGAGGCCCATTGGTTGTGATAGTAGTTGTCTCCTAGAGTGGAGAGATGCATCAGTTTATGCATGTGGGAGTTGGGGAGGACACCAGAGATGAAGAAATAGGTCGGGTGTGAATGATTGGACGTTTACTAAATCTTTTTTGTTATTTTTCTACGTTAGTTTCCCTACTAATCAAGGCAGCTGGTATGGATTAACCTCCTTCCAAAATGATTGAAGAAGTTGGAGGCATGCCACATGATTTATGTGTTTAGCTTCTTAATGGATAATGATTCTACGCTCATGCTATAGATGGAAATGCCTTGACGGGTAGTTCATTTACTCACCTCTATGACCCCCTTGTGTTCTGTAACTTAGAATGTTTTTTGAGAATTCCTGGGAATATGGGAATGTAATAACGTTGTTAGTAAATTATTGAATGATTGATGATTAACCCATGGGGTTGGAACATGATGGGATGTAATGTTGAGTTTTCAATTTAAAGGGACAGTGGAATTTGGTTGTGATGATAATGAAATAAAATGTGGAATTGTTAATGGTTAATTATTTTTTGAAGAATTAATTATCATAATGTGAAATCGATAAAAAGGGAATGCTGTATTGTACTAAATCTAGTTAAATGTCGGTGTGCTTATATGATTAATTGACCTATTAGTAGGGACCGGGAGTCAATGAGATGCTAGCTGTAGATGAGTCTTAGACTAGGTTATGACCATAGTGTTGATTTTATCTAAAATATATTCTTTACTTTTTGGGTTTTAATACGCTACTCCACCACGTATGTTAGGGAAACTGACACCCGGGGGATTATGATCCCTGGGGGGGTGTTTTCCCCAACATTTTGGTGTGAGGATGGATGGATGACTACCCCCAATTCCCCTCTCTCTTCTCTTGGTAGTTACTTGTGCTGGTAGGAACAATGGTTAGTTTTCCCCATATATATGTGTAGAGGGATGTAATGGATTTTGGTTATCCACAGATATATATTCTAGATGTTGTATCCTATGGACTAATATAGGTGTAATGTGTATAGGCTATGATGGCTTGTGGATCATTACTCATTTTATGGGCTATAATGTGTCCAGTTTTAATAACCGACATATGATAGACCTTATGTGAGCTGTGGTGACTACCAAAAACTACATGGTTATATTGGTTATCTAGATGTGGTTGTATTATTTCACATTGTTCATGTTGTGGTGCTACACCTAGGTGTGTGCGAGCAATCCTTTTTGAAGAGAGATTCTTAGGACGTGCGAAGACAGTGAAAAGAGGCAAACTAGTGGGGATGTTGTAGTGGGGTACCCTTGATATTCTTTATTATATTATATACTATTGTATGTGATATTTGGTGAGAGTATCCATGTTGATTATGGGACAATAGTATACCTATTTAGGTGACGAGTTAGTTTTACTTGTTGTTCATTGTGCTTTAGCATATTCTCATTATATTTAAGCAAGAAGCTCCATGGAGAATCCTTCAGAGTGTACTATTATACTCACCTTACATATATCTAAACACTTTCTCTGGTAACATGGAGAAGGTTTGAGATTAGGCCATATACTACTATCTTGGGGTCGTAGGAGCAGTGGGGACTTCGTGGTCGCTGTTGTTTTTATTTTATTTTAGGACATGCAGTTTTCCCTTCCCGTTTTAGTAGTTCTTTCATAACATTACGTATTTATAATTGGGATTTATTTTATATTGCAGTCCAAGTTGTATTTGGTTGGTTCATGTCCTATCTCTCTCTATTTCATGTGTTTTCATAGGGGATAATGCCTCCCATTTGTGTGTTTACTATACCCTTAGTGGTAGTCACCAACCCGGGGCCTAGAGGAGGTAATACAAAGGGGTCTCTATCCCCCTTCTCTCATTTTTGGCCTATGAGGGGTACACCTAGCGGGGAGGGTTCATGATATTGTGTTATCAATGCTTTTAAATTATTTTTTCTTGTATGAAATGAATCATTAATATAAGAATAAATAATATGGTGTATTAATTGTTCCACTATGATATGAATTATTTGTAACCTATTTTTTGTGTTGGATGAATGTGGACCTATAATTTAGTATGAATATATAATTTTATATTGAGTATTACCCATTAGAAACATTTCCTAGATCTATTGGAAGGAAAAATAAAACATGCACCCATTCCAGTTCAACTTATGGTACCCAATTTCAATAGGTACATTCTCATTTAGAACATATTATAGTACACTCAATGACTCATTAAAAACCAAAAATGATAGAGATTATAGGGGAATTCAAACTCTATCACAACCTTACTATTTTGGTTATTTATCTCTATAAGAAGTGGATTATTTTTTAGATAAAATAAATTAGATATGTGAGTGAAATAAGACCCCTAACCCAGATAAAATCATTTCAAATACATTCAATCCTAATGTGTACACTCATCGCCAGTGGGATGTGATGATATTGAAAACAAATGATCGTTATTATGCATGGATTGGATTTAAAATAATATTTTTCTTGTAGTTCAATACTGATACTCTTCATCAAGTTATTGTTTTAAAATTATTAGAGAAAAATAAGTGTTTGATGATGGAAATAGAATATACCCCCAATTATACTAATAATTAACATATTTCTACATAGAAAATTAGAGATCATGAATAAAAATATACCAGATTAGAAAAGGGTTTCAATGAACATATAAAAAACCATGAAATGGTGCTTTAACAATCCATATTTTTTAATGGGTGATGTAGGATGTTTTAACAGAAGTTATTTTTGAATGGGGATATATGAATTGGTGTTATTTTCTTTGGATAAGGCAATACTGGGGGGCCATTTAGGTGTAGAAGGAATTTTCACATAGAGGATTTGAGGAGTGAATCCATTATTATTACTTAGAGGTTTATTACCCTTTATTCTTCTATCTATAGATAAAATATCATTCAATGTTATTAGTGTAGGAATCTAGAAAATCTAGAACCCAATTATCTTTTTTAAGAGAAAAAATCATTTCATATGGTTATTATATTTCTATCTAATGGTATAATATGGGAGAGTTATCTGGGAGTGTTATAAAACAATAACAAAAAACCCAATTATCCCTTGTTAATTAAAGTGTTTATTCCATAAGTGTATTGATATATCCAAAATGACCATATAGTCACCTTATATGGGGGTGGGGTGAATTATTTGGGACTGACATGAACCAAAATCCATTTTTTTCATATCTAAACTCTCTCTCAATATCACATCCCCTATTACATATTTGGATATAAATATACAAATCTATATCATAACCAAAATGAAATAACACCATGAAATTATGAGTATAAAATAATGAAAAAATGTGTTTTTTAAGGTTCGACCCTAATGTGGGAAAACCACTCCTTTCTGTAATCATGGTGTCTAAATCACACATTTTTTACTAAAAATATTATTATCAATTTCATGTAGTTTCTATAGTTATTAACCTACACCGACAGTGCATCCCATATGTACCCAACATACAACCATGTCACTAGAATCACAATGGATTATAGCCTATTGATAATTTGTATCACTTACATCCAACCTCTAGAAGTACATATTCAGTTTGAAAATGATATAACTTTATCAATATTATATAGACTACTTCATCAAAAACTATTATCCCTCATAACCACACTCCCATATCTTGTGAAGAAAACGATTTCTATATAAAATAGTTTTGATTCCAATTGAATATATAGAAACATAACCTTCCATAAATTCAATATCAATAAAAAATGTTCATTCACTTAAATAGACAATCCCTTTTTGGATCAGATTTTATGATAATTAAAAAAATATTAAACAAAAAAATCCATATGTTTTCTATCAAATAAAAAAAATTCCCACCCCAACAAGGATTAGTTATTTTATAATAATAATTCAACAACTCCTATATAATTATACACACATACAAAGACCTAATAATTTTATACATATATATTACATATTTTTTCATTAATATTCAATACATCTCATAATAATAAAAACCCTATAATCATAAAGGTTTATTTTTTTGGAGATTATATTTTTAATAAAATTATTTCATGAAATATCTTTCACATCTTATAAAATGTTCTTCTCATAGAGTATACTTCTTAGATATACCATAATTAAAAATTTTATCATATCATAAGGAAATAAACATGATAAAATGTGAGATTAGAAGCTCATTAATGAAAAACGTAAGTGATATTAATCAATGACCATAAGTTTGCATAAGATAAGAATAAGGTTCTGAGAGCATCATCATAAATTAAAATAATCATACCCAATTAGTCAAAGATCATTATATATAAATCTCGGAATATGTCCTTTTCATAAGGTGTGCTGAGTCGTCAATAATTAATAATGATCTATGATAAAATATCATAAACATAAGACACATGTTTGGGGCATACACATAAGCATAGAAAATAATTTCTTTAATCAAGGATCACTACTAATACTATCATAGTATATTGGGCTTACTCTCCATTCCATAATTATCTTAGTTAGTGTTCACTCACAATACTACCCTCTTAGACACAATCAATTACTAAATTAGGTTCACTCCCCATTACTATCCTTGTTATCTCTGGAAATATCTATTTTTACCCAATAAAAAACAGGGCTATATAATTTATTTCCACCACTAACACAATGAAAAACATGAAAATGTGTTCCACAATACACTAAAATATTTTTCATATCATAATATAATAACATATGCAATGGAAATTTGTTTCAAAAAACTCACCATTTCATCATAGAATAACCCATTGAAAATGAATTAGTTTCATAAAGATTTCATCATAACATAATTAACCCATGGGAAATAAATGAGTTTCATGGAATTCCATTTAAATCATTATCAACATAAGACATCCATAGAATGAAATTGGATGGTATGAAGATATAATTTACTCAGCGAATCATAAAAAAATTGAAGGGATGTTGACATGGATGATAAATACCCTTAAATGACCATTGAAACGATTATTTAAAAATATTATAATTTATCCTTTTATTTTTATAAAAATTTAACTAAAAATTCCTAAAATATTAATATAATATGTTCCTGTTAAAATAAACAATAAACTTGTAAATAAATCATTAAATAAACAAATAGTTATGATGGTGGAGAAATCCATGCATGCTATATACATTAAAATATAATATTTCCTCAAACATTTGTAAAAATTAAAAAATGACATGTTCGAAAAAACATTTAGAAAGATTCCTCATTAAAAAATTGTAAAATAAGCCAAAGGTTATGAAAATAAAATTTATATAATATGTTATGTTTCATTAATAACATTCTTTAAAATATTTTTAATAGTGTGCACATGGATAAAAAAGTTTATCCACAAAAGAAGAAATATGCTTAGATTTTATTTTTAAAAAATAATTGTTATTTTAAATACCAAAGAGATAAAAATATTAGTAATACATAAAAACACATGTAATAAACATAGGACATGAAAATACATCTATTTTATAAGATATGATCTATATAATTTAGGAAAATATAAATTTATCATAGATAGTCCCAAAAGGAAATGAGCCTTTAACATAAACTTCTTACCTGAAGTCTCATATTTCATTGTACACACTCAAATATCCTGTATAATATATACAAAATTATTATAAATATATTATAGAACCATATTAATAAATAAATTACTACTTATCATTTATTTATAATTTCTAAATATCTATTTATTAATAATTTCTTCATTAAAATGATCATCTAGGTTAAAATCATTTCATTTTCGACACCTGTTTCAGTTTAATGGCTCTAGTACTTGCACTTTCGTAATGCATTAATCATCTAAAAATATTAAACATTATAAAACTATCCTATCTATTCATCATATAAACTTGTATAATTATTTATTTAATGAAATGATGAAAAAATAATTACATCACTTTATAGAGGTGGTAACCAACACGTACAGTTGAACGACATTATCGTTTACCAAAGGATGGAACTTTTTGATGGTAGAAAAATTTATAATAATTAATCAAGTATAATAAATTTATTACTGTCATATATATATATATATATATATATTAATTATATTATAATAACCACTCATTATGTATAGTGATGAAAATTGAATCATTTTTCTATATGAAGGCGATAGTCCACACATACGCATGAGTGATACATTCATTTCCCATTTAATATAAAGAGGTGTAAAATAATTATTCAATCATTATAATGACATAAAAATATATTTATTTTCTTTTAAATAGTTTTTTATTTTGGATACAATAGTTTTAGATAAGGTGTAAGAATAAATACAATTGAAAGAACTCGATTAAGAGTTACACCTCTCCGTTGAGAAACCTCCTTTAGATTACACCATATTCCTTGAAAAGAAGGTATTATGATAAAATAAATTCCTATCTAAAGTGGGAGTGGATTTTACTATAGTATTTAGGTATCTATTTATTATTATAATAGGATCTTTAAGTTTGGATAATAGAGGATGTGGGGTGTCCTTTTATACGCGAGGGAGATGACACACATTGAAATTTTCAATGGATTAAATTATATTAATGTTTTATTCAATTGAAATGGATAAATAATGGATTGTATTAGAATAGTATATGATATAGGGTAAAACAACAACCATAAAATATGATTTAAAAAGGTTTTATTTTATTTTAACCCTTACCATTATAGTTTTAAGCCTTCAAGCCTGTTTAAACTCGTACCATGGTAAATAAATTTTTACCAAATTTACTACTCAAAACGAACAAAAATAAAATTGTAATTATTAAAAAAATTTAAAATTATGACTCAATATATTTATTCCATTTTATAAAATTTAATTACTATAATCATAAGAAAATAATTTAAAACCAATCCCTAAAATTTTGGTGAAAATTAGTTGTCTATAAAAATTCATTTTAATATATAAGTATAATTTTATAAACTATTTAATAATAATTTTGATTACAAAGTAATTTATGGGATTTTTAAATTTAAAATAAATAATGGAATTTTAAAATAAATTGAAAACAAAATTTTACTTTGAAATAATTTAATGAAAATACAATTTGATGGGAAATTGTTATTTTTTATTATCAAAATTCACTAAAAATTTATTCTTATCAAAAAATTATAAAATTTCACAAAATGAAAATTTTTATATTTTTATTTAAGAAACAATTTTTTTTAAAATATAGTTTAATGTTTTAAAAAAAGAACTCTAATATCTGCACCAAAATGAAATAAAACTATTTTTGAGGAAAGAATATTTTTGAATCACAAAATGGATTCATTGAAAACTCACCAATTGTTTGTTATAAACATTTAAATAATTTTGAATTATATAAAACCGTTATACATATTTTTCCATAATTTGGTTATTCATATTAATATCACAAATTTAATGACCGGGTTCAAATGGTATAAAATATCACAATTAATTTAGAACCAGGGTTGTCTGTAAAGAAAGATATTGAATATTTCATGGTTATTTCCTTAGAAAAATATATATCTATAATATATAGGTATTTTGAAACTCATGTTACCCTCATTGAAATATCATATGTATTAAAATTATTTATTTTCCAAGATAATTTAAACATAATTATGTGTGAGCTCAAAAACATAAGTGATAATAATTGAAGATCATAAGAGAGGATATGATTATCCTATTGGTATGAGAACATAATCATGGTAAGATATCTATTTTTATGGAAATCAAACCTAAAAAAAATTAACCAAAATTCATGAATGATAACATAAATATTTTATCATAATTATTTAGATATCATAGGATTGTGAAATTATTATAATATGAAAACACAAAAAAAAACACGACATCAAATACAAGCTCACTTCCAATAGAATAATCACATAGTGGATAGAGTCACATAGTGGATTGGGTTTATTCCAAAGTCATATAAATTTCATCACAGGGTATATAAAACATTACCCAATTTATTATAGGGATTTATAATTATAGGCTCAACCATCACATCATAATATGTACATGCATATGTGAAAAAAATAAGAAAAAACTAACTAAATTATAAAAGAATATTTAACCTAATAGAAATAAATTGTTTTTCATAAATATTTACACAAAAATGATCATATTACATCCATGAAATGAAAATGAATGAACTCATTAGATCATATACCTATGGATGTATAAACATAATTAAGAGTCATTGATATAGATAGATGAAAATTTTATTGTAAGATAGGTTACATAGAACTTTTAAATTGTATCACATAAATAAAGATTAGGAATTATATATTTTTATTCCATTAGTTAAATATAATAAAATAAAAATATCATTGTAGAATCCTGTGGATAATAAATGAAACATGTATCTAACATTGTTAAATATTTTTGTGTTTGAGAGGAAAATATAATTAAAACTATAAAAATAATTTTTATAAATATTTAGTAACAAAGTTTTAAAAAAACCTCTATGTCACATAAAAAATCAATTTCATGGTGGGGGAAATAAGAAATTTAAAACTATAAATTTAATATAATTATAAATATTGAAATCATGAGGAGTAAATAATGTTATAATAATAAATGTTGAGTGAAATGTAATAATATATATGAGTGAAATAAAATCCATTTAGTCTTTTTTTAAAACAATAACCATTATTTTTAAAATGAAAAGTTTATAATACAATGGGGATAGAAAATAGTTTATTAAACAATGAAAACATAAAGAGAACAAATCAGCAAGAAATAATTTATAAAAAATTGTCCGTAATAAGAAAAATTATAAAAATGTTATTTTTTTCACACATATGTAATGAAAGTAAAAAATTACCCATTGTGAAGCATTTTAATGTTTCATTTTAAACATTATTAAACAATTTATGATTCGATATAAATGGAACTTAGTAAATAATTTATGTAATTATAAGAACATGGGATTATAATAAAATGGCTCCCTTCTCTCCCAAGCGGCTCCCTCGAGCATGTCTCTCCTCCATCTAGGGTTTATTACCTTTGTTTCACTTCCAAAAATGCGAGAAAGGGAAGAAATATGGTTTTATCATCACTTATCAGAAACAGCTGATAAAAGGAGTACTATTATCAGTGCTAGAAAAAAGAGATGATAAATCAACCCTTTATCAATGCTAATATTATCACTTATAAAGTCTCCCATTTATCAGTGATAACAAAAAGTGCTATTAAAAATGAGACTTTATCAGCTCTAATAATAGTTTTTATAATTGTTTTTAATAGAAAATATTATTAATTTAAATAAAATATTTTAATTATATTAAAAAATAATGCCTATATGTGTGCGTTAAATAAAAAGCGCATGTTTTGTTGCATTTATTATGTTTCGGTTTTATTTATGTTTATATGCTTAATAGTTTTAGTTATATATTTTTTTTATATTTTTTATACTATATATTCATAATAGTATATATAAATACTTTTTAATATATTTATATATATACAAATACTTCTTAAATATATATATATATATTTAAATAAATCTACTTTTCCAAATGAACATATAAATTAATGTATAAATTCATAATCTCATGAATATATGTTCATTATTGTTTACCCTATAATGTTAGCCTTATATAATATAGTACAATATAAACTTTGTGTATTCGTTTATTTCATATATATATATAAATCTTTCTCTTATCATAAATACTTAAAATCACAATAAATATTTTTAAATAAACAATAAAGGTATTTATTATATTTAAAAATATAAATGTTTAGTTATATATAATTTTATAATTTTTTAATATATTATATATCAATATAATTATATATAAATAATTAAATATAAATATGTTTAAATAATTATAAAATTACAAAAAAAATTAATGACAAATATATATATTTATAAATACCTTTTGAATATATTTAATTATAAATATAGGTCTTTGAGGAATATATATGAACACACAAACATATAGATATATTTAAATACTTATGAAAATAAAAATAAAAATCACATATCAATTTATATTTATGTATATTTAATTATAATTTAAATTATAAAATTAAATAAATATATATGTAATAATAATTTATACACAAATAGAAACATATATATATATATATATAAATAATTATAATATAAATTATTAAATTATAATAAATATATTAATTATATATATTTATAAAATTATTAATGTAATAAATATATAGGTTATAATTTTATAATTATCAATAAATACAATATTTTATTAGGGCTTATTAAAAAGTGCTGATAAATCATTCATTTATCATTTCTTTTTTAGCACTAATAATGATCGGTCATAATCGATGCTAAAAAAGCACTAATAAAGGAATGCTTTAACATGGATTTCATTTTTTACATGAATAAAACATTCCTTTATCAGTGATTTTTAGAACTGATAAAGATGGGCTTATATCGAGGCTAAAAAAGCCTCAATAAAGGCATGTTTTATCAGCGTTTCAATTTTAGCGCTGATAAAAAATAATTTTAGCGGCTTCTTCATCTGGAACTAATAAAAGTGTTGGTGGGTTTTATAAACAAACCCTAACTTTATCCTCATTCATCTCACCTCTCAAGAAATCACAGAAGCTGATCGCTGCTGCCAATGCTACCGCTTCCCCCACCGCCTCCTCTCTTCCATACTTCTCCTCTTCGAATACCGAATCCTCCGTCGTCGACTGCTCTGCCACTACAAATGGAGATTTTCCAAATGAATACCCTTTAATGCGCCTCTAATATACCTGTGGATCTCCTTTTCCACACCTGTCCTTCGACGCAGCTCTCATAAGGTAGAGTATTTACCAACGACTCTATATTTTTCCTTGATGGTGAGTGTTTTTTTGGATCATCTGTGAAATGGGTTGTAGGAATCATGATAAATCCATGAATATACAGTCCCCTAAAATGTGGAGTAAGATGATTATTGTGATGAAGTTTTGGATTCATGATAGTGGTTCCAAATAATTAATATGGGGATATTTTCAAGATTTAATTGCGAATTGGTGTAGGTATTGAATTTATTAAAAATGTGTTAATATTGGATTTATTGGATATATTTCAGTATTATATTTATTGGTAACATGTTAGTGATTAATTTATTGGAAAAAATTTAATGAAACTCTATTTTATAATCATGGATTATGATAAAAAAGTTTTAATGTATGTTGATTGTTGGTGTTGGATTTATTTTCAACACATGATTGGTTATTGGATGTTGTTCAAGAAGTAGATGTATGGAATGATATATGGTTTTTTTGAAATTTATTATAAAAGAAGTATTTGATATTTTTTATAAGTTATTCAATAATAGGGGGTAAATTCTTTCAAAATAATAATTCTGGAATTTGGATAATGCAGTTGAGTTGGATGGAGTTCATCAGATAAATATCAGAATTTAAAAAAAAAACCATGGAATGAGTATAAGTGTTACGCTATGAGTAGAGTTCCAAGAAAAATTAAAAATTCATAATAATCCCTGTATATATGAAATTATACAAGACACATTTGAAATGAAATAGAAATGTATGGATAACCTTATATTGATACATGAAGGTCACATGTACCAATGTGTAAGTTACTTCCAAATGAGAATATGATGTTATATAGAAGGCATATGACGTTTTGGATGGTTTTGGGAAGAAATTATATAATTTATATATATATATATATACGATATACGTAACATCCTAACACCCAAATTCACTCTAATACATTTACACCATTCTATGGTTGGTTTCATGAGAAATAATTCACACCAGGTAGAGGTACCCATGGGAATTAACATCCTATATGTTTTGAAGGTGACTAGTGGATCACACTATGGGACATGTAATATCAATATTCATGAATGTTTTAATAAGAATATATATAATTCCATTTATATATATGTTTTTCAGGTAATTGTAATAATTTCCACACTATGACGGGAATGTGTAAGAATTATTCATGCCGTGGGGAGTTTATAAATTTCATGAAGAGGCTTACAAAGACCTTGGTGGTTCTGAATACTTTATGATTTTCATGCCATATAGTACATGTCAGTATGAATTAGTATACTTATAGTTGATGGGAATACACTATGATGGATAAAGTCGTGTTTTTATGTTCTAGTGAAATTACAATTATGATATATTCTACATAACATATTTTTCTATGTGAGTATGAAATTGTGTGTTTAACAATTATAATCTCTAATAAAGACTATCACATCATGTAGATGATTAATCATGATCCTCTAGTTTTAGAAGAGAATGGGATTCAGATAGTGATGAAAATTTTTATTCCTAGAAGTATTAAAGTGAATATATGTAACCAGCTAACATGTGTCGACATGGCATGTCCCCCAAGATGGCTTAATACAAGGCTTCAGCCCATTCCAGATCACCATGGGTTGGCGATAACCAAATGGGTATCTACATACATAACTATGAGAATGATTTAACCCTAAAATATAATAACTAATTAAACTTAAAATAAATGATTAAAATAAGGAATATCACAACTAGAAAGTCTGATTCCATCACAATCCCCCCTATAAGGACTTATCATACTAGAGAAGTGTCTCTAGAGGTCTTACTCGACCATCTTGGGCCACTGATCCAGCACATCAGACTCCATATTCCAATATTTTTCTTCAATACACCCATGATTCAAAAAACACAAACATTAGGAACCATATCCATTCCCAATAACTTTTCAATCCAATAAATAATTCATAGTATATGTTTCTCTGATGATGCCTAAATAATACCATGTTTTATTACTATCCCATGTGTATATTTCTGAATAAAACTTCATTATGATTTGTCACATGATTCAACCCATGAAATAAGTGACCACCCATACTACCTACCATCACCATGGTCCACTAACAACCCAAGCCCCGAGCTATTGGTTGACAACATTGATTTATTATTGATCTCCTCTAATCAATAACTATACATGTGTATCGATCATATACCAGGGAAAGTCATCCACTTATGCACACACACCAAACCAACCATATCTACCTATGAGTTAGAATCACCTATACACCACTCCCAATGATCACTAAGAAATTCCATCACTACCAAAACATGATCATGAACATATCTTATTGTCAGCTGAATATTGACACTCACAATCATTGCCAACAACTTTCATACATTCTCACATCACTGAACCCAATGAAATGACTCAAGGGCTCATCCACTTACCCATACATGACTCATACACTTTTACTCTCAACATCCTATCATGGGTTTGTTAGTGACCCAAAAATTTAATGTTTTTTCAGGAACCAAAAATAATAATTACTCAAATTACAGACTATCATGATGAGAAAACACCCACAAAGAATTTACAAACATGGATTTCATCACCACACTACTCATACCTTGATAGCTCATAGATCATTCCCCAAACAGACTTATTGTCTCACACACCAACAAAACAATGACTTAGGGTTCTCATATTTACCACATTATAGAGGCCTTTCCATATGAACACATTATGTATCCTTCAAGATTGAATTATTAAGGATTCTATTAAAAGTAACAAATTTAAAAGTATTTTTACTTTTCATTTATATGTCCTCTGTGTCTATTTCATATCTTTTTATTTGGAAATATTTATAATAATTTTTTCAATTGTATTTTATTTTCTTTCAAGAAAAAATTTTAAATATAATTTTCACATTAATGTTTTAAAAAGTTTTGTGAAAAGGTTTGTATTTTCACTTATATTTATCATATTAGGATTGTTTTCCATGTAGTGATATTTTATCCACAATCTATATGTTATTATGATATGATTTATTTTAAAAAATAAGAATTATAATATTATATGCTTTCTTAAGTGTGTGTTATGTGATGTTTTTTAATTATTTGAGAATAAAATTACTTTTCCATTTCAAGAAGTTGTCCTGATCTTTCAATGTTATCTCCCCCATCTATATTCGCTTCTCTATTTTAATAGGATTCTCCATATCCCAGGAAGTTAAATTCATTTTTCATGAGGGTTTATGGATTTTTCTTGATTTCTTTATCACCTCCATTGTTGTTTTTTATGGTAAATTGCATGTCTAGGTTGGAGGTCTTGATTCATGCTACCTTAGTTGGTACACACTCTTCTATGGTTCCCCTAGTTGTGTTTAATAAAAGAATAGTGGGAAGGTTCTATAATGATGATTTATATATGGTTCAATTGGTCAGATCATGTTATTGTTGGATGAAACATATATCAGATGTTGGTTCATCATGTTATTGTTCCATTTTAGATCACCACACACTAGTACCTAGGGTATATCACCTAAAATTTTGCTCCTTGGTCGATGGTACTATATAAAGTATTAAATTATTATATTGATTACATCACATTATGCTTGTATTATTAGTGTAACTATTAATATTGGTTTTATTTATAATTATATTGTCCCTTGATCACATGGTCCCCTTCTTCATTGTGAATATATTTTCTCCGGTTGATATGGGTTCTTTATTGGATAATGAATGTTTTATTTGCAAGTGGAAAAAAATTTATGTATTATGAGATGGGTAGTACCTATATTTACCACAAATTCATTGGGTAGAAGATTATATATCATGACATATAAATGTTATGTGAATATGTTTGTAAGTTTATAGGTTCAAAAAGGATGAGTGTGATTGAGTTAATATATACCCATAATAATACACATGAATAAGGTAGAAAGTTATTATGCTCATAGGTGAGTGTGATGGTGTTAATCTCTAATAATAAATTTAAATGTGAATATGTTTTTGAGTAGCCAGTGGGGGATTCAGAACGCCAGAAAAAGATTTGACCAACTAGTGATGGGTTGTCCAGTCAATAAAGATGATGGGAGGAACACTGAAAACTGGTGATCAGGGATATATATGGGTGTCATCAGACACATAAATCATGAAACCATAAATTATTTTCATTGTCTAGATAGAGGGATGTGAAAATAATATCTAGTTATTTTTAAGGGTTCACTTTTAAAATGATTCCAGTGTTTTGAAATGTTTCTTAAAGAATAATATGTGTTTAACATACCATTTTGTGATTATAGATTTCCTTAAAATTGTTTAAAAAAGAATTAGGTTTTTGATAAATGATGTTTGGAACTGTTTGGTTTATTTTAAAAAGGGTTTTTTATTTTAAAGTTAAATTTGTGTAAATGGTTGTTTTTAATAGGATTGTAATTATGATTATATAAATAGTTTTTAAATGAGATTTAAACTATATCTTTTTTAGCATTGGTTAATTTTAATATCAAAATTTTTCATATTTATTTTCTAAAATATTAATATCACCGAATAAAATAGTATGTATATGAATAAAGAATGTATGTATACCGATCATCTAACAACAGAGTATGAAGATGGAGTGAAAGAGTTCATTATGTTTACACAAGATCATGTATATGATCATTCTCAAATCCTTTGTCTAGGTTTATGATGTTGTCATTCAAGACAGGTTAGTCCAGAGGAGTTTTAAGAACACTTGAATCTATCACGAAATAGACCGAAGTTAAAAATTTTGGAATACCCATGTGGAAGTAGAGAATATAGCTAGTGACTAAGATAACACAGTTTTTTATGGATCATTTGATATGATTACACGTGTTGAAAATGAATAAGACTATATCAAGGCTGTTGTTATAGATGTACATGATGATGAAGAGTGTATTAAGGAAACTACAAGGACATTTGATGATAAACATTGTGATTTCCCAAAAAATTTTGAGCAGTTAAAGAGTTTTTCAAAGATGAAATTTTATGATGGTTGCAGAAAATATACATCATCGTTAGTCGTACTCAATTTGTATAATTTGAATGCATGAACTAGATGGAGTGCCGCCATTTTTAAAGAATTAGATTCTCTATTGAATGACATGCTCCCAAAAGAAAACGAGATCCTCTTTTGAACATACGTTTCCAAATGAATGCTATTCTCAATGGGTATGATCTCTAAAAGAATACTCACCTACCCAAATGAGTGAATACTATTTAAAAAGGACCAAAAATCACTTAGATATTTCTCAATGTGTGGTGCTTCTTTATACAATAATGATAAATCCAATTCTATAAATGTTTCGTGGTACTTTCCAATAACTCCAAGGTTTATTTTCCTATAAAAAAGTGAGGAGACTGCATGACAATTGGCGTGGCATATAGACCGAAGAAACAATGATGGAAAACTATGATATCTAGTAGACTCTCCTCAGTGGATGATAATTGATCATGAGTATCTTGAATTGGAAAATGATATGAGAAACTTTTGACTTGCGTTATCTACCGATAGAGTGGATCCTTTTGGTTTTCAAAGTAGCACTCATAGTAAATGGCTGGTTATGTTGTTAAATTATATCATTCCATTATGGTTATTCATGAAATGAAAAAAATCATGTTGTCTATGCTTATATCAGGACCAAAACAACCGGGTAATGGTACTTATTTATATTTGGATCCACTGATTGAGGATTTGAAATTTTTGTGGGATTCAAGTGTTATGAGGTATGATTCTAACAGAAATGAAGATTTCATGTTGAGATCCATGTTGTATAGGATGATAAATGACATTCATTCTTATATAAATTTTTCAGGATATAACATTAAGTGAAATCTTGGGTTTCTCATCTGTGAACAAGGTACATAATAAATTTGGTTGATACATTCATCCAAAATTGTGTTTATAGGATATCACAGATTTCTATCCTGATGACATAAGTACATATATTTGATGACACCATTCAATGGAAGTTCAAAATTACATACACCGCCATATCCAATAAAAGGTCATGAAATGATTGATAAAGTTAAAGGTGTGGATACTACTTTCAGTAAACCATTTTTGAAAAACCATACAAAAACCAATTGGTAAAAGAAATCATTTTTTTGGAATTATGATATTGGAATTATCTGTAAGTCATGCATTTTCTTGATGTTATGCATGTTGAAATAACGTATTTTATAGTGTAATCGACACATTACTAAATGCACTCGAAAAAACAAATGATATAATTAAGGCTATGTTGTACATGGTTTTCATGGGAATACGAGATGAGTAAGAACTAGTGAAGGGTGAAAAATGAACATTTCTTTCTAATGCTAGTTATGATTTTTCCAGATAGAAGAGATATCAGTTTTTAAACTTCTTGAATTATGTAACGGTTCTAGTGGGGTATTTACCAAATAACAAGAACATCATTTTAATGCACGATTTAAAGTTATAATGTTTAAAATATCATTATTTCCATGTATTTATTCAATATCTAATTCCTATAGCTTTACGTTGCAATTTTCCTAAGAATGTTCTTCATAGATTAATGAATATCTGCTCCTTCTTCAATGATATATATAAAAACGTTATATAGCCTGAAAAATTCTTGACTATAGAAAGAGAAATTGTCATCATATTATTTGAATTAGAAATGTTTTTCCCAGAAAAAGTTTTCTATATGATGGTTCATTTGACGGTTCAAATGGTGAGAGTGATTCGACTATGTGGTCTTGTGCACTATTGATGGATGTACCCCATTGAATGATATATGAATATTTTGAAATTATATGTCAAAAATATAATTTGATCTGAGGGTTGTATTGTGGAGAGATATATGGTTGAGGAATTCATTGAATTCTATACTAAATACATGTCTAGTGTGAATAGATTTGGTCTGAAGAAATATCTTCAAACTAGGAGACATGCGTGGGAAGGAATTTCATGAATGTAGGTCATCAAAATCAATATTACAGATCGGGATCATTCCCACCTTTATGTTTTGTATAATAGTTTAGATGTTAACCCATATGTTGAAACCCAAAAAGAAATTTTCATGTATTAAAATCAATCAAGGGATGAAAATGGATATAAGATAAACCTTGTCAATAGTTTATAAGATTGTTTCCCGACCATATTTTTAAAAAGTCAAATACAAATCTAGACTCAATATTAAAAAAACATCGATGGGTATCCAGGGGACCATGTGTGTAAATATAATCTTATAATTCATATTTAATTAATGGTTATATATTCTTTAAAAATGAATATGATGAATATAGTACTAGATAATATAGTGTAGTTACACTTGTTGCCGAAGCGATACATGTTTCTTACGGTAAGGATAGTAATCCAATTTACACAAATATTTCATATTTTGGCATCATCAGAAAAATTTGGGAGTTGGATTATATGATATTCTAAGTGTTTATTTTTCAATGAAAGTGGGTTGATAATATAAGTTCAATTAAAATAAATGAGTTTGGATTTCTGAATGTACATTACAGTAAGGACGGGTATAAATATTAACTGTCTATAATAGAATCACAATTTATACAAGTATTTTATGTTCTAGATCTAGAAAACCAAAACTAGTTAATTGTTTTGTTATTGACCAAAACAACAGAAGAGCCAGATGAAAATTCCATGGAGGATGAACCTTTAATTGGTACCTCACAATCACTTGTTAGTGGTCCTAGTGTAGATAGAATTTTGTATGTTATAGAATACCACAATGAATGGATTTGGATAGTGGATTGAGGGGTCAAATCCCATCATCATTTAAGAAAGAGAGTTTCAGTTTTTTTCTTATAAATATCATGTTACTTTATGTTATGATTTTTCCACTGTTATTTTATATTATATAAATTAAATGTTAATCCTATTTTTCAAATAATGACTTCTACACATGATGATGATCTCAATCCCTAGGCATAATAGGTTTTTCAACTTGAAGCTGCTCACAGTGCAAACAAAAAAAAGGTTTATCAACTTGTTTCCTTATGTTAATATTTGTTCGTTGCATCTTTTATGTTGTATATATTAAATTGTAAACAACTTATGTAGATAATGAATTTTTTATGTGAGTATTATTCCAATTCCAATGCACAATAGGTGTCTCAACCTGCTAATGCATGTAGTGTAGACGAACAATAGTTTTATCAACCTGTTGTTGCTCCCAGTGTAGAGGTATAACCACCATCTACACATGCCGATGATAGCCTTCCAAAGCTGTAGTATCTTATTAATAATGGTGTATATGAGGAATTGAATTGTGACGAAACACCATCGATGTTGAAAAAACATGAGCACTGTAGTTTAAAGGTAGTAGAAAAGATTATTGAGGTTAAAGATAATAGCGTCAAATATGAGATTGTATAGATTAGGCGGGGCCAACCTGTTAACCCCAACAAGGTCATGTTCAGAAGATACATTGGAATCATCAGTCAAAAATTCATGGATATTGATGTAACTTTATGTAACCATGTTTTGGCTGATATTATGTTAATGATGTGGGAAGATATTACTGTCACATTATGATATAATTTTTTTAATTTACTAAAAATTAAATAATGAAACATTGACTTACACATCATTATATCTTGTAGAGTGTTTTTATAAAAGATGACTTTCTCAAAGACTATATCTTAAGGGTTGATGGAGGATTATTAGAGTTTTTTGTACACTTTTAATGAAATATCATCTTAATGATGTTAGAGGTAAAAGAAAATTGCACCTATCTCTTATTTAGGAACACATGATAACCCAATCATAGTGGGATGTGTTTACTGGTCATCGTGCGAAGTAGTATTTTTAGGTACATTATGTCTGGTGAAACATTATTTGATGGTACATGTATTAATCACATTGATTTCTAGTGTTTTATTTATGAAACAAGATCTGAGTGCTGAAAATAAACAACTGGCATCAAAACCAGCATACCCCTACTATAAAGCAAGGATGGGGTACCCATCACCTAAAAAAATTCAGTACATATTTTAAATCGACCATAATAATTTTATGTGACATAAAACAATGCAAAAACTATGTTATTTTGTTCATATGCAGCTTGATTATTCCAAATCCATGGCTATTTTCATCCCATTCAATGTGCTATGGATGGAGGTGCGTGTAACTAAAGATGGAAAACTAATAGATGAAAACAAACAAAAAGTGTGGAAAACATGTGTAAGAATGACATAATGAAAAACAAATTCTTTAAATCTCTATTACATAAAAATGATTACTTATTTTCCTATATTATCTATTTTACATAGTCACAAGAATCAACAATACCCACACCCGATGCAGGAAAACTTTTAGTGCCCTTGAAGTAGCCAGAAATGTACGGTCGCGTTAGTGGTGTGGGTTTTTGGGTGACAACCTAAACATATATTGAGAAAAAGTAAATTGAGGATTAAATTGAGGAAATGATAAATATGGGAGAAATATTAGCCATGTTTCAAAAAGAATTACGATACAAGAGAGATAATATAGCAAGTTTTATAGGGGGAGGAAAAGAGAAGAAACAACTCAAGAACCACCCACGCGTGAAGATCCACCCACCCACCATTTTTTAGGCGATCCATTCCCCTAAAGAACAATTCTTAACTGAGGTAGTAAATTTTCTAAAAATTGTTTCTATGAAATGTGAATTAGATAGAAACTATAAACTATTACCATACCTTTATTGATATTCCACAGGGTGAAAATGAATGTGATTTATATCTATCAACAAGCATCTATCTCCTTGTAGGGAGGGATACAATGTCCAATATTTAGACTAACATGCTACAAAACAAACCACTTCCAACAGATCATTTCAGAGTATCAATTATTGTACCCCTAGAGCTGAGCACTGAGCTACCTATTCCAATTTATGATGTATATATTCCTATGGTTGAACAAGATCTTTTAACATTCATCGCATGGCCAACAAATCAAGTAAAAACATGTTTACAATGAGGTATTCATTTCCAATTCAATTTTCAAGATAAACTTTAAACATTTAATTAATAATGATCTGAACTGATTCATTTTATTATAAATAGACAAAGGGACGGCGGTGATACAAAAGGTTGATTAAAAGCTATATAAAGGATCACTACTACAATAACAGGAAATGGAAGCACTACCCCTTTATGAGCGCTAAAAAAAGCACTGATAAAGGGGGGCTTTATCATCGTTTTTTTAGTAGCGCTGATAAAGGGGGGATTTTTCAGCGCGTTTTACTACCAGTGATAAATTTTATGTTTCAAAAAAAAACATGAAAAATAAATTATTGTTATATAAGTATATTTATATTGATATAAATATAATATATATTTTTGAAATATGTTTTAGATACGTATAAATAGGCATATACATTTAATATATAATAATTTTAGTGAAAATGGCTTTAAAATATTTGGAAAAATATTATTAATTAATAATTTTCTAATTATTATTGATTATGAATCATTTAATAAAAATTTGAAGATAGAGAAAATCAAAAAAAATTAATAAAACATCCAAAATAAGTTCAAAATGTAACCCAAACATTAAATTGCCATAAATTTTGATCTAAGATTCTATTTGATCTCTAAAACATATCAAATCAATGCCTACGATGAGCTCTACGCACTTGTTATTGAAGCAAAGCTTCTGTCACATTTTTCAAGACCAAAAAAAGGCCCAGAAGGCCTCTAAAACTGAGTTTTTAGTCCGGATACCCTGATTTGTTAACATTCAAACAAGTATAACTTCTCATCCAGATGTCTGTTAGGTCAGTACCACATATCATATCGAATAATGTTTCATTTTCATCAATTTTACTAGTTTTGGAGTTGAAATGGGCTTCTGGATTATAATTTTTGGTCGTTTTAACATTTTATGGGTTTTCAAATACACATATATATGTATTTATTCGTAAATATATATGTGTCTGTGTGAGTATGTGTGTCTCTGTGTGTGTCTATGTGTTGTATATATGTATGTATGTATGTATGTATGTATGTATTTATTTATTTATAAACACACATAAAGAAATTATTTTTTCGTAAATGTACTTAAAACTAATCTGATAAGTATATATTTATATACAAATAAATATACGTACACAAAATTATAACAAAAAATATATATAAATATATATAAATATAAATTAATATACGAATTAATATATATATACTAATATATGAATAAATATATTTATATTAATATGAATCTATATCGATATATGAATATAAATTACTATATATATATATATAAATAGATATGTCATTAAAAATAGAAAAAAATGAAATGGCTTAGTTGTAAAGCTGCAGCCACGAAAGGGGGGAGGTCGCAGGTTCGTGTTTGGGTGGAAGCAAAGGGATGTGAGATCGTGCACAGATGTGTGGGAATGGCAACACGCGGGAGACTGCCTAGAGATGATAGGGGTTCAAGCGCTGTTAAAAGATCTCCTAGCATTATATAATTATGTTTTTAATTTTTTTGGACTCTTAACAGCGCTTTATAAAAGCGCTGATAATGGTCCCTTTTATCAGCGCTAAAAAAGTGCTGATAAAGTGGTCTTTCATCAGCGTTTTTTTGGCGCTGATAAAAGGGACCTTTATCAGTGCTGTTTAGAGCGCTGATTAAAGGGGCCCCCTATATCTGCGCTGAGCTTTACAACGCTTTTTTAGCACTGTTAAAGCCTGTTTTGAGTGCTAATAAAGCCCAATTTCGTAGTAGTGGAATAAAAAACTGATCAAAATTATATACCCAAAGCACCATATCCCCCCATTCTAAATTCACAATTATTATCATTGAAGGATCATGTGGATACAAAGCTAAAAGATTATGGTAATCACATAATTGATTTTGATAAAAATATGTATGGAGGGGAAGATCAATACTTTATTGGTGTTGAGAGTGCAACAAAAATTCTTGACTATGACTGGTTTGGTGGGTGAGTTGTAAATTTTTTCATGAGGTATGTTTTCATGATTTTATTTTCAAAAATATTATATAATATAATAATTATTACTAAATTCATTTCAACATTTTTTATTATTGTATATATGAAAAAAAATTAAATGGATTTCCCCATGAAAAAAATTGGACTCGTTAGTCCTTATGTCACCTCTATAGAACCAAAAGACATAACATCCATGGAAAAGGTGAAATAGTGGTAGGAATGCTCAAATAATTTATCAAAAAAATTACGAATAAATGAATCTTCTTAATACCAATGATGTAGGGGTAAAAATATAAAATTTAATCATATCAAATATACAAAAATTTAATTCATTACTTATTCTTTTTTGTATTCTTAAGAAGCATTGGATGATCATTGCTGTCAATTTGGATACTCCAAATATTTATTTTCTGGATAAATTTTTTGGATATCCAACAAAATGACAACAGATGATGGGATTTGTCTATTTATAATACCCCACATCAAACATTTTAGAACTAATCATCCAGTTATATAATTTATGTTATCTTTTAATGAGGATTATTTTATGATAGGGTGGTGTGTGAATATTGTCTACATCATAGAATGAGGTAAAGAGAAAAGGACAAGAAACATGAAAAGTACAACTACTGGATACAAATAAGGGTATATTAAAAAAAATTCACTATCCAAACACATATAAAAAATAATTATTTTTCTCAATTTTTCTGCTGTTCCCGAAACAAAAAAAAGACAAGGAATGTGGTTATTATTTTTGTAAATTTATGAATGAGTTCATATTTCATGAACAAACCAGTATCCCTAAAGAGGTTTTTTTGAAGATAATTACTATTTCATTTAAAAATAATTATTAATCCTTTTTGTATTTATACTTTTTCAGAACTATCATTACTGAAGAAAATATACATATTCACAAGATGATATCGATATTCTTAGAAATGAAAGGGTAGCATACCTAATTGAAGAATGTATAAATATTTAATGATGATGGTGAACTTCTCAAATAATTTCAAATTTAACAATATCTCCTACCTTATATTTATATTTATTTGAGTGTAATGTTGTGATTTGTATGGGCTAAATGCCCCACTAAAAACCATGGTCGTTGGTGGTCCTTATTTGCACACTAAATTAATTGCATGTTGATTTTTTTTAAAAGAAATTAGAGGTCCTCATTTACAGGGTATGTGTGTTGTTGATAAACTACCAAAGATAATGAGTATCTAGAAGGTGTTTCCCCCTACCTTGTGTCTTTTGTAATGTCTTGGGACAAAATGGGCACATGATATTACTCCATCCATCTCGTTTTAAAAATCTAAAGGGGTTGTCACAAAAAAAACAGCAATTCAATCTGCAGTATTGGCAGTTGACCTCTTTAGATGACTTAGGGAAGAACCAGATATCATATATTAATTCAGAGGTCCAGATTTATTTCTATTAGTTTTTCACTGTGTCAACTTAAGCTATGATGAAGAAGGAGGATTTTATTCTGGTTCAACGATACATACATCAAATCGATGCACAATACGAACAGTATGACTCAAATTTCATGTTCTCAATTTAAAATTAAATTTTATTAAAAAAACAATTGACATACTGAAAATTGAGGAAATGAATTCAGATTGTTTTTTTCTTTAGTACAATGATCTATCAATCATTTGTGATGTGTAAGAATTAACCAATGATCAATTTGATTCACAATGTAATAAGAATGACTCCAAATGTGTCTTGTTAATTAATATTGACATTAATTCATGTAAAAAATAAAACAAACATAATAAAAAATGATAAAACAAATTCATATTGTTTTTATAATTTGGGATAATGATCTATGAGTCAGGTTTAATGTGTAGGAATCATCCCCACCTCACTGTGATGAATAGTGTGACCAGTATGACTAAAAGTGTCCACTATATGTTTAAAATTTACATTTTACCTCAAAACATCTCACTCACTAAAAACCAATAAAACACACATTAATTGTCTTGAAAATTAAGGGAAATGATTCGTTTGAACTTTATGATGTGTGTGAATTAGTCTCACATCAAACTGATGCACGATACGACTAATAATACTAAAATTGCGTGTTTTAAGATTGAAATCACATTTTTGTAAAAAACACAAATGACAAACTAAAAACTAATGAAATGAATTCATATTTTTTTATACTTTAGGAAAATGATATTTCAGTCATTTTGATGTGTAGGAATCAACCACACAACATTATGATGCATGATGTCATTGGTATGACTCCAAATATATATTGTTATTTAAAATGGACATTAATTTAAGTAAAAAAACTAAAATGACACACTGAAAACCGAGAAAACTCATACATATTATTTTGATATATTAGGAAAACAATCCAGGAACCAGTTGTGATGTGTAGGAATCAAACCCTCCACAATCCAACAAACAGTTTGACAAGTATGATTAAAAGTGTCAATTTTCAGTTTTAAAATTAACATTTTAGCTCAAAACATGTCACTCATTGAAAAACATGAAAACACACTCTAATTGTCTTAAAAATTAAAGAAAATGATTCATTAGTTCTTTGTGACATATATGATGTAGTTTCTCATCAAACCAATGCATGATCTGGCAGATATGACTCAAATTGTGTGTTTTTGGTTTGAAATTACATTTTGGAAAAAAATAGAACCTACATACTGAAAACTGAGTAAATACATTCTGATTATATAGATACTTTAGTACAACAATATATTATTCATTTTTAATGTCTATAAATTAACCACACCTCAATCTTACCCACGGTGTCACCAATATGACTCCAAATGTGTTCTATTATTTTAATTTGACATTAATTCAAGTAAAAAACAAAACCGACATACTGAAAATGAATAAAAATACATTTGTATTGTTTTTATCCTTTAGGAAAATGATCCAAGAATCAGTTGTGATGTGTAGGAATCAACCCCACTTTAATGAAATGAACAGTGTGACCAGTATGACTAAAAGTGTCCACTATAAGTTTAAAACTAAAATTGTAGATCAAAACGTGTCACCCATTAGAAAACAAGAAAAAAAACTCTGATTGTCATCTAGATTATGTAAAATGATTAGCCAGTCCTTTTTTATGTGTATGAAGTCTCATTTCAAACTGGTGGAAGATCAAACTAATATGAATCAAATTGAATGTTTTTGGCCTGAAATGACATTTTAGTAAAAAAAACAATTTTCTTACTAAAAATTGTGGAAATGTATTTATATTATTTTTATACTTTAGGAAAAATATCTATTAGTCATTTTTGATGTGTAGTAATCAACCACACATCAATCTAACATACGGTGTCACCGTTATGACTCCAAATGTGTCTTGTTATTTAAATTAGACATTAATTCAAGTAAAAAAACCAAAACTGACATTCTAAAAATAGGGGAAATGTATTATTATTATTTTGATAGTATAATACAATGATCTATCCATAATTTGTGATGTGTAGTTATCATCCAAACCTCAATTTGATGCACAGTGTAACCAGTATGACTCTAAATGAGTCTGTTTATTTAAAATTGTTAATTTTTAAGTAAAATAACCAAACTGACCGACTAAATAACAAGAAAACACATTCAAAGTGTTTTTATACTTTAGGAAAATGATCCATGATTCAGTTTTGATTTCTAGGAATCAGCCCACCTCCATCTAACAAACATTGTGGCGAGTATAACTAAAAGTGTACAAAATCAGTTTAAAATTGAGATTTTTGTTCAAAACATGCCACTCAATAAATAAAAATAAAACATGTTGGGATTGTCTTACAAATGTATGAAATTGATTTTTAAGTCCTTTATGACATGTATCAAGTAGTCTCACGTCAAAGTGACACACTATGCGACCTGTTTGACTCAAAGTTCATGTTCTCGAGTTAAAATGTCATTTCAGTAATACAACCCAACAAACATACCGAAACCCGAGGATAGGCATTCCAATTTTTTGTATTCTTTATAAAAACTATCTATCAGTCATTTTTGACATGTAGGAATCAACTACACCTCATTCTGATGCACCGTGTCACCAATATGACTTCAAATGTGTCATGTTACTTAAAATTGACATTAATTCAGGTAAAAAACAAAACATACATACTAAAAACCAAGAAAATGCATTAATGTTGTTTTTATATTTTTGGAAAATTATATATGAGTCATTTTTGAGGTATAAGAATCATCCCCACCTCAATATGGTGAATGGTATGACTAGAATGACTAAAATTGTTTTCTATTGGTTTAAAATTGACATTTTAAATTAAGGAAATCAAATCATATGTCCTTTGTGATGTGTATGAAGTAGTCTCATCTCAAACTGATTCATGATGTGACCAGTATGACTCAAATTTCATGTTTTTTGGTTTGGAATGACATTTTAGTAAATAAACAAATCTGATATACTGAAAACTGAGTAATTTCATTCCAATTGTTTTGATACTTTATAAAAATTATCCAGAAGTCATTACTGACAATTAATAATCAACCCCACCTCAATACGATTCATGGTGTGATTGGTATAACAAAAATGTGTCATTTTTATTAAAAATTGAAAATTTTTAATGTATTCTTTATGTTAATGTTTAACATATTTCATTATAGTATTACTAAAATAACATTTTTTTCTTATATAGGTGGACCCTTTTTCATGAGTTGGGTTTATTTTTTTAGTGACTATTACCATCAAAGGACATTTTTTAGAGGGGACCACCGAAGTCAAAAGAGAAAACATTAATTTTTTTAACTATTTGTTGGATATTTGTAAATGTAATCTATTAAAATAGTGTTCAACATGTATATAGAAGTGTTTTTTGGTATATACCATGAGTGACCTTTTTTATTTGTGATGTCAATTAAATTATTATAGCATTGTTGGAAAACCTTTTGTGTGCGATACTTGTTTTTTCATCATTTGCACTGTGTTTGTGGTTCCATTGCGTATACTATGAGTGATTATTTTTTAGTATGTTTTTTTGGTATTAGTAGGTTATTTTTTTTGGTTTGGTTAATTTTTTTTAATATTTGGGTTCTTTATAATATTTTCAGGTTTCTGGGTGTCCAATTATATAAACAACATTCCAATATAGAGAATCCTTTATTGGAGGTTCTAATAGAACTCATAAAGTACCACCGTTATCAGTTATAATTAATGCACTGATAAATGTGGAATTTATCAATGGTTCAAATACCGCTAATAAAGGGGACCCCCTTTAATAGAGGATCGATTAACAGTGTTTTTAGCACTGATAAATTCTTTTTTAGCACTGATAAAAGCTTGTGTTGTGGTAGTTTATGGGAGATTCCTCTTCTATCATGTCTTCTTTCTTCTTCAATAGAACTACTTATATCCTTACCTACCTCAATTATATGTTTTATGATGTTATTGAGTCACCATATTCGATTAGAATCTATCCATCTATGAATGAGTTTTAATTCATTCCATCACCTCATTCTTCTCTATCTTGGTTTCAATTAGAATTTCCCTCTGATTTCATCTCTCAATACATTCTCAGTTCATCATGATTTCTGTGTTTTATCATGCTTCTAGGCTGATCCTTTGGGAGGTCTGGTTTCACTAGATTCATTTTACGGTTTTTTCTATTGTTGCTTAATGAAAGCCATTCTCTCCCACCTATTATCTTACCACATGAATCATTATGAAAGACACTTTCTTGGTTAATCCAGAAGGCACTCTGGAGGTTTTGGATTTTTTTGGGTGGGAGGATTAGAAGTTTTCTAATTGTGAGTCGGTGTTGGAGTATCATTTCATCAAGTGTTGTTATCCACGTTGGTATCAGATTACATTTCACATTAGAGGTGTGGTCTTGGTTTCACTGATGAAGGATTGAAGGTTATTCTTTCTAGATGGGATGGTGGTCCTCACTTGGCTTTGGTTTTATATGGAGGTTTGGTTTTTTGTTTTGATGTTTCTTCATGTTGGTCGAAGATTTTTTGGATCTTGTTCAAGAAATGATGATTCTTTGATTATTTTGGGCGATATGTTGATGGTGACAATGGCCAATGGTGGTGTGATTGTTTATCTTCCTTTGAAATCGATGGGTATTAGTTCTCTATAGTGTTTGGAATGTAAAGTATTCATGAAGGAGTTGAGCGTTGGAAATGGAGTGAGGGTTTTCTATCATGACTTAGGGATTGGTGTGAATGTTTGGTGGGTTACTTCTATGGAATGTTGACCAGAAGATTATCACCGGTGAGGTGCTGTGTTTCACTCTTAGGGTGCATGGCCCGAGGAGGTTATGGTTCATGATACCATGGACTGAGTAGGTTCAGTGGTTCATGAATCAATGGATGATTTGTTTTAATTTTAAGTTCTAATTTGAATTTTGAATTCATGTAGGTTTTTTAATTTTGAGTCAGGGTGATGTATTTTGAATTTGACTGCTTGGTGATGTTTTTGAGGCAGGAAATTTGTTTCCATTAAATCTTAAATTGGAATTTAGAAAATAAGGAAAATTTGTTTTGGGTCAGATTAATGATAAGATCATTCAAAAAAAATTATAAATAATATTGAAATTGAGGAAAAAATTCCCTACTAAAAATGAAGAATATTGTTTGTTTCACATATGGGAAACTTCTTGGTTGAATTATTTAAAAAGTTAACTAAAATGATAATAACGAATATAAAACTAACATATAATTAATTAATACAGAAATAAATAGTTTTTTTTGTTGAAAAAGACCATACAAATACCTCAATTAATATACTAGAAAAAAACAATATCTAAATCAAAGTGTGATCCAAAAGAATACTTCTATGAACGTTGTAATATATGAACTATAACTACACAGTGAAATAAATGAGATCCTAAATTTATGTTAAATTAATCTAATACTATATTTTGAATAATAAATAACATAAATTTTAACCATATAATAGAAAACATGGAATTTAGTTATATTATATGAAATGAGTGGAGACATGGAATGGAAACACTTATCAAGAACATAACATTTGATTTAAGATTATATCATAGAAAATATTATGTGAGAGAAATGTAAATCTACAAAAAAGGGGAAATATCACACAAAAATATAATTTGATATAATTTGCATAATATTATATAAACATAGTTAATGATGAAAATATATAACTTAATGAATGTGAAATGAGTTAAGAAACCCTTTAATAACATTAGTAAACTATCAATCAAAATAACATGGAAAGATTGAAAAAAATAGACTTCCTAAATAAATTTAATAATAAATTATTTATGATTAAATAAGTCAATGATAATATTAATGAAAAATTTCAAATAAATAGAATACGTACATAACATGAAATATGTCTCAAGGAATGTATATTGAGAAAAATAACCCTTAACTTGGATTTCTTCTTGTCATACACAATCTAACCTCCAAAATAACCATTTTATGTTTATTGAATGTTTGATTAAAAACATTTAGATGATAATTTTTCAATTTTCCATCCCATTTATTTTCATACGTCATTCATTTATTGTATAATTTAATTTTTCTAATCAGCCACTTGGGTTTTTGTAATGACCCAGATTTCCTCGGGCCTTCCCTTTGTGAAAATCCAGTGTTTGTAGTGTTTATAGGGACCAAGGTAGCTTGATCAAAGAGTTTTCCAAAAACATGGTTCAACCAAACGGTTTCACCAAATTGGTGGAAGCGTTATGGTGGTATTGTCATGGTTTCACAGTCATAGTAGCATCTTCATGGTCGCACTATTTATGGTGGAATTATAATGGTGCCCCACCAAATAGTGTCACACCCCCTAGCCCAGTTTCACCCCTGATACAAGTTTTCACCCATTTAATGTAAATCTAATAAACAAAATCCATCCTCTAGTCAATATCTTCTACTTAATTGGGGAATTATTAAATACCAATTAATTACAATATGTGAAATTGATAAGAATCATGGTTAATCAATGATCCAATATTTAAGTACTTCAAAATGAACTCCATGATTTTAGGATCTGGCCTCTTCCTAAGATGAGATCTTATATTTATTCATCCTTTTCATTTTGTATTTGTGATCCCAGAGACTTCCTCTCGAGATGAGTCATGAAACCTTGTTGGAGCCCATCCCACTTAGCCTTGGAGTTCTTCTTTCATGTTGTGCCATCCCTTATTCTTGGAAGAAGAATGATCTTCAATCATTGATCATACAAGTAGGGATTTAATTTTTCTTCTCTTTAATTGTTGATCATGTGGGTTCGGTATATAATATTTTCTTATAAGGAAATGATAAGGAGATAATAATTTAATATGAATGAAGGATAACGTTCATAATTAAAATAATGGGAAGGATGTGGATTGATGTGGGTTTCCCGTTTTATTTTATTATCTTTGATTCTTTTATGGGTGTTGTGGTTGTATGACTTCTGAAAATAATGATCTTTGGTGGTATTTTCTTTCCCACTAGTGGAATTTTTCTATGATGTTTTTATATACAGATATAACATGGAATTTTATTAATCAGAAACACTTGGTTAAATAAATAGATTACCTTGGATAAAACCTATTCTGTGATCCCCCTTATAATATTAAATTAGAAATTAAAGAACCTCTATTGGTTAAATATGAATACGCCTTTCTTGATGGTTGTGGTTATGTGTTGTGTGTTCTGGTCTGGGTTCTGTGGGATCAATATGTGGGGTGGTATAGGGGGTGTCTTGGTGTCTCATTATGATAGATTTAATGATTTCAAAAGGATATAATTGTAGGTAGGGGGACTGTATTTTGTGTGTTGGTGTCTCTATCCAAGAGTTTGATTGGTTGTGGAATGGATGAACTTGTAGGCATTTGAACTGCCTTCATGTTGTGTTGTGGTTGCAAAGATACGTCGAGTAGGGGGACAATGGTGTCGTTACAAACATGAAATGATGTGGGACTATATCTGGGGATTTTTTGGGTAGTGGGGCTATAGGGTTGTGTTTTTAGAGAAGGAATGTGTAGTATCACTTTAATTAATGATAGTTGGTAGTAGTTGAATAGGGATGTGCAGTGGGACTACAAGTCTAGTTTTGTGTTCATGTGCAATGGGACTAGAGTTTGGTTTTGTTGGTTACTTGGAATGTTTATATATTTTAGTTTCTAGGTAGTGTTGGAATAATTGAAGTGAATCCCCTTAAATAAAAAAATGGAAATTGAATAAGAAGGGGGTTGGTTTTATGCTTTTGCAGTAGCTATTTTGTGGTTGTGCATGTACGGGTTTCAGCAACGGTGGTGCTGGTGTGTTATTGTGGTCTTTTGTGTGAAAACCGTAGGTTGGGGTTGAGTGTTTGATTATATATATATATATATATATATTAGTTCATAGGCATTTCTATGTGAAGCTCGCCCTTGTTAAGCACTATGTTATGAACACATCTATTACATGGGGGATGATATCTCTCGCAATATCCTAGTGGGAGGATTGATGGGTGGTTACTAAATCTCTTCCTCACACCCACTTCAGGATGTGGCCGCTCAGGAATATCCCGGAAAGCTTTAATTGATTGAGGCTTACTAAAGTCTAAGACCCTTTAGGAAAAGGTTTGTTTGGGATGATGGGATCAAGTGTTTGTGGTCCCAGTGCGTCTCCCCAAGTAACTTCATGATGAGGCCCAAGCGTTTTCAGGTGTGGAGGTGGTTGTTGAGGCCCATGTGTTTTTAGGTGTGGCCGTGGTTGTTGTGGGCCTAGTGTCTGTGGTCGTGGTTATGTTCGTTTTGAGTCCGATGTGTGTGCGGGAAAATTACAACATTGGGACTGCATGAGGGGAGAGTGGTATTTTCAAGATGTTAGACCATTAGGAATGATTGGATAACCATTGGGAAAGGGGTGCCGAGTACCTAAATTTTGACGTTCTTATACTATTACTTTACATAAATTGCGTAACTTTTGAGAGTGTGGCTTGGTGAGGATGGGCTAGTTTTTATCCCCCGGTAGATGATTGAGGTTATAATATTATCTCACAAAAGTATTAGTATGTTCCCACACTTGTGAAGGAGTGGATTTTCTTTCCCTACTGAGTAAACTTGTTTTCTCACCCTACGTGTGTACAAACTATTTTCAGGTTTCCAGGTGGACATTGAGGACCGTTCCAGACTTTACTATCATATGAGTCAATATAGTTGTTGTTTCTTCTTTGTTTCCTTCAGTTTTGGTACTTTATTCGAGAGTTTTTGATTTCTGTGTATCAGTTTTAGTTTTGAAAAAGCATGTGTGAATGAAATCTTGGTTTTAATTTTATCTTTAGTATTTAGTGTTTCTAAGATTTACTATCATATATCCTGATATTGTTCTATAATGATGGTAATGACTTCTATTAAAGTGGTATTTTACACCCCTGGTGATAGTCTCCACTTTGGGGCCTACTGAAGGCGGGTCTCGGTGGGGGGGGGGGGTTCATTATCTCTCTATCACCTAGAAGAAGGAAGAGCAGGTCACTTTGTTGTCCATTACATCATCTTGGAGAGGGCGGGACATGATAGAATGGTATCAGAGTTGATGGATGCGAGATAGGATGTAGTTCTGAGTTAGGCACAATGGGATTTCATGGGATGGTAGGGAAACAATGTTAGGAAAATCTTGGTGTGTGAAATAGACCAGGGAATACTGTCTATGACACGATATTTTAGGGGCCCCCATGATCCAATGCAAGTTTTCTATTCCTAATGAAATACCAGGGGAGGATACACTAATTGTAGTGTAGATTCCCTAGGAAGGGTACATGCATCATAATGACTTGTGTTCCTGTGTGTATTGGGTTTTTTGGGAATTTTTTAAAATGAATAAAAATTTCAAACAAAATTTTTAAAATAAATTCTCTACACTAATCAGGAATTGGAATTATTTGTTTCTCTATTCACATATAGAACCCAGACATTGTCCATGAGTGGTATGAGCAGTCGAGGCCCATTAGGTCAATCTAGCTGATCAGATGATGGACTATCAAGAGGTGGAGGACGATTAGTGGTAGAATAAGCTTTGTGACTTCCAGCAGAAGACTTTGGGAATGTACGAGTGAAGCGTCTCAAACATAGAGATGGAGAGCTAGTTCGAGGAGATAGTGATCTATATAAGCTTGAACTGGGATCCAAAAGAGTACCTGGTTTCTCTTCATGTAAGATAGATTCGAGGAGTTTCATCTTAGTGGTGGAAACTTTACCTTGGGGAGAGGAAGGAAACTAAGGTTTCATGGACTGAATTTGATATGGAGTTCTGGGTAGAATTCCTTTCATCCCCAATGAATGCTGAAAAGGGGCATGAGTTTATATCCCTCAATCAAGGTAGTATTATAGTGAGGGAACTATGGATCAAGTTCAAGGATCTCATTAGTTTTTTCCCAAACCACTTTCTGTATGAGGAGTCACGAGCAAGGCTCTAGAAATAGGCACTCCAACCTTCTATTCGGTATGTTGTTACTCCCTTAACTCTGATGACATAAATGAAGATATATAAGAAGTCTGAAGTCATGGAGATGATGAAAATTCTAAGAGAAGTGCCACGGGAGGGGACCCAGCTGAGTTCATCAAAGGGAAAGGTCTTTAGTAGCATGCCTTCAGCATTAGGGTCTTCTATGTTTCGGCCAGCATGGAGTAGGCCTCAGCAGTTCCAGTTATGATATCTCGGTACTCTCCCATTCTCCATGGTCTTATGACCGAGGTTCTTTATCTATGGTAGCCATGGGGATCTTTGGAATTAGTGTCCTGTCTATGTGTAGTAGAGTGGGGGTGGGAAGGTTCAGCAGCCACCTCAGCACGATCAGCTTTTATCCAGGCCTTTCCAACTGTAGGGGCAGTGACCTACCATTCTATCAAGGGCAGACAATGTCGGAGGAGTCCGTACTTTGGTCTCTCCTCAGGGACTGCGACCAGGGTGTGGTTGGGGAGGCAGTCGGAAACCGAGGGGTAGAAGGGTTGGGCATGGGTAGGTGCATGTTGCAAAGGTTTTCATTCCAGCAGTGCTTGAAGTTGATCGAGGTACGATTGGTATGTTTAGTACTCTTTCTTGTTCTTTGTTTTATTCAGGAGCTTCACACTCCTTTGTTTCACCCAGTATTTCCCATGCCAGGGGTCTAGATACAAAGATACTTTCCCTAACCCTAGTGTTAAGAATGCTAGTAAAGGGTCAAACCATCATGTTTCACATTTTTTGAGGATACAGACTAGTGATGGGGCCATGTATGTCTAGTGGGAATCTGTTTCTACAAGAGATGCAATAATACGATGTCATGTTTGGCATCAACTAGATTTTTTTTGTGCATTCTATTATCAACCACTTATGAAGAAGGTTCATGTTCTTAGATATGGACGTCCAGAATGTAGACTGCATTTGCAAGAGGAGATTCAAAGGGGGGATCCGGTGTGTGGATACCCTTCTATATTTTTTAGTTGAGTAGTTATTTGAATCCACATAATCAATTATGGTAGATGTTATAAGTATTTTCAATGAGTTACTAGAATTTTTTCCCAAATAGATTGTGACACTACCCCCTCGATGTGGTGTTGAGATCAGGATATACTTACAACCCGGTGCCCATTTGATTTCAATGTCTCTCTATCAGATGGTGCCTTATTAGTTGTGAGAGTTGATGATTCAGGTTGATTACCTAATGCAGAAAGATTTTATCGGTCCAAGTGTGTCTCTATGGGGTGATTCGTTCTTATTTGAAATAAATGAAGATAGTGGTCTAAGGCTGTGCATAGACTACTGGAGACTGAATCTAGTAACAGTCATGGACTGTTACCCCCTCCTGAGGAGCAACGACCTTTATGACCAGTTTAAGGGAGAATGATTGTTCTCTAATATCTACTATTGTTATGGATATTACTAGTTAAGGGTGAAGGAATGTGACCTCCTAAATATTGCATTCAAGTGTAGGTATGGGCACTTTGAGTTTGGGGTCATGCCATTCGACATTATAAATACACCATATGTGATCATGGGACTCATGAAATCCATTTTTCATGAGTATCTAGATAGTTTCATGGTCATGTTCATTGAATACATTCTGATCTACTCATGGACAGTGGACGATCACACCGAGCATCTAAGGCCAATTTTTTATGTCCTCTTACACCACCACCTTTGTGGTAAGTTGTCCTACATAAAGTTTAGACTTGAGAGGTGAACATACTTGGACACGTGGATTCCCACTAGAGAATATCATTGGACCCATAAAAGGTATAAGTGGTTGTTTCTTGGGAAGAACCAAAGAATATGGTAGAGGTTATTAGTTTCCAGGGTCTAGAAGGTTACATCGAGAGGTTCATACCCAACTTTTCTTGAGATTCAGATCTGTTGAAAAATTTGAACAGGAGAGACCATGACTATTTGTGGATTGTGAATTTTCAGGTATCTTTCACTTATCTTAAAGGGAATATAGTAATTTCCCAAGTGATGTGATTTCCAGAAGAAGGGGTGGTCTTTGAGGTGTTCTATGATGCTTTCGGTCTAGGCTTGGGGTCTATGTCGAAGTAGCAATGGGGAGTGATCTCTTAAGTGTCTAGGATGTTATGTTTCCACAAATGTAACTATTCCTCCTTCAAATTAGATCCTATATCAGTCATTTTAATAGTGAAGTTATGGTGGAATTAAATAATTGGGGAACCCTTAATGGTCTTCACTGATCCCAAGATCTTGAGGTATTTCTTCTCACATTAATACTTGAACTTGCAGTAGTAAAGGTGGATGTAGTTTCTAGAGGATTACAACTTACAGAGATATCCTACACCTCATGAAAGGGTAACATGATTTTCTATTACTTTAGCAAAAAGTCACAGAATGATATAGATCAGAAGTCCACAAATGGTTGGAAGGAAATATATGAGTTGGCTGCTTTCCATCAGGTCTTGTGTGTAGAGGGTGATAGAGGTTGTCTATTTTATATGACAGTGCAATATTACTAGGTAAAATAGGTAAAGTATTCTTATTGGGGAGACTCAGAGGCCTAAGTGATGTGTGATCATGTTAGTCAGTGTGATCCACCATAGGGATGGTCAGAGGATAGTTAGAATCAGATAATGTTCTACGGGAAGTTGTTTGTCCTGGTGACGATGCGCGAGAGAGTTATCCGTGAGTTCTATAACTCACCCTTGTGGGTACATCAAGGAGTCTCTAATATGTAAGGGGGAATGTGACATCAATTTTGGTTGCCCTGAGTGATGTGTGCAGTGGCAAAGTTTGTGGAAAGGTGCTCCATGTTTCACTATGTAAAGGCTGAACACCATGTTCAGGTTTGTTGCAACCCTTAGACGTTCTTGAGTGGAAGTGGGATAACCTCTCGATGGATTTTGTCATGGTACTACCTAGGGATGAGGGAGGATATGTTTCCATCTCGGTAGTGGTGAACTGATTGATGATATCAGCTCACTTCTTAGCAGTTAAGGAGACGAGGGCAGTGGGTTCCCTAGAACAGAGGTACGTTAGTGAAGTGGCAAGACTACACACAGTTCCAAAATTCATCATTTTGGTTTGTGATAAATGCTTTACATAATGAGTTTTGAATTTATTATAGAATTATTTTGTCACCCAAAAATGCCTTAGCACCACTTTCCACCCCCAGATGAATGGGCAGACAGACAAGACTATCAAGACATTGGAGGATATGTTGTGAGCATGTGTTTTGGACTTCTTAGGATCGTGGGTATGAAAATTTAATCTAATATAGTTTTCTTATGCAAATAGATATCACTATTCCAATAGCATGGAACTATTAAAACCATGTATGTAGGACCGTGTTGTTCACCTGTGTGCTCGATAGAGGTTGGGTAGAATAGAGTTCTTGGCCCAGAGGTGGTGTAGAGCACCACAGAGAAGGTTAATCTTATGCATGAAAGGATGAAGGCAGCTCAGGACTAGTAGAATTCATTTCCCTATAAAAGGAGGAGACCATTGCAGTTCTATGTTGGGGATCAGATATTCTAAAAGTTCTCCCCATAGCGTGGAAAACAGAGGTTTGGCAAGGGAACAAAAGCTCTCTCCCGGTTTCATCGGACATTTCAAGGTGTTGGGATGAGTTGGAGACATAGCGTATCAGCTGGATTTACCACCACAATCAGAGAGTATCCAAAAATTATTTCATGTATCTTAGCTCTATCTGTATCTACACGATGACTCCCATGTCATGGACTGGGGAGAGTTGGATATTGAGGACTATGTGACATTAGTTAAGTGGACGGTGAGAATTGAGGATCGTAAGGAGAAGGTGATTTGTGGGAAGACCATTCATTTTTTTTCATGTGTTATGGATGCATGGTGGCGTTGAGGAGAGTACCTAGGAATGGGAGTCACATATGTGTTCCTAGTACCTAGAGTTGTTCTGAGTTTTGATCTTATGTTTTATTTCTGCCTTGCTTATGATGGAATTCTTGACATCACTTTCTATATGATACATTGTTTCCATGTTCTGTAATTTTGTGTGAAAAATCCATACAATGGAGAGGGTAGAACCTAATCCCTAATCAAGAAACATTAATATGGATGTGATTAAAACTATGTGGGTGAGTTAGTTCCACCCAAAGAGGATAGTATCTTGACATGGTGGAAATAATCTCCCTAACCCATGTGTTTGGACAGTGTGACTTTTGGTGTTTGGGTGGTTACTTGAGGGAGAAGAAAAGTAATTTTTCGATATTTGTTTAGAAGATATATATCAAAGAGGTGTTCTTGTATGTTAAGGTTTTCACTCCATCTTTAGAATAACACATTGTGGTTTATTCTGAGATGTATCATAAGGGATGGTTGTTTGGACTCTCTCTCTTCTAGTATGGTTTTGTATTACCTAGGAAGAGAATAATTTTTCTGGTATCTGATGTAATGAACCATATTTCCCCGATACTTTCCATTGTAAAAATACAGTGGTTATAGTGTTCTTAGGCACCAAGGTGTCTTGATCCGGATGTTTTCCAAAAACTCGATTCCACCAAAATATTACACCGAACGGTCGCACTGTCATGGTCGCACTATCACATTCTCACCATCATGGTTTCACCATCACAATCACACTGTAATGGTAACATCATTTATGATGGAACCATTATGGTGTATCACCTAACGGTGTCCCACCCCCATTCCCAGTTTCACCCACATTATGTGTTTTCACCCGTTAAAAGTTAATCTATCAAATAATATCCATCCACTGGTCTATATCTACTATTTATGATTTGAATTATTATATATCAATTAATTCCAATATATAAATCTACAAAGCCGCATGGTTATTCCCCGATCCGACTTTTAAGTAAATCAAAAAATAATCCATGATTTTAGTATCTGGCCTCTTCTTAAGCTGAGATCCTCTCTTCCTTCTTCCATTTCGTTTCTCTAGGTTCACCTAGAGACTTCCTCCTGAGAGGTTTCATGTAACCATGATGGATCCCTTGCTGCTTATCCTTGGAGTTCTTCTTACATGTCATGTCATCCCCTCTTTTGGGTGTAAGAAGGAACTTTGATCTTTGAGCATCCATGTGGATATTTTCTTTTTTTTTTCTTACTAATTGTGCATCATTCGGGGTGTGTATAGTAAATTTTTATTTTATAGACAGGCTAGATACACTTTTTGAAATGATAATTAAATAATAATTTAATATGAAAAAAGATAAATTGGATAAATAAACTAATAGTCAGGGTGTGGTTTGATGTAGTTTAGGGGTGTTGTGGTTATATGACTTCTGCAAATCATGACTGTTGGTGGTCTTTTCTTATGCACTGGTGGGTTTTTGCTATGATTTTTTGATATATTGTTATAACATGAAATATGATTAATCATGTACAGTTCATTAAATAAATGGAAGCCCTAGGATCAAACAAGTTCTATTATCACTCCTTTTATATTAAATAATATATGAAAGAACCTATGTTGTTTGAATTTGAATACACTTAGACTTGTGGTTGTGGTTTTTTGTTGTGTGTTCTAGTCTGGGTTCTGTGGGATTGGTGTTTGGGGTGGCACAAGGGTGTGTGTTGGTGTCTCTATAACATCCCATGTAAGTAATGAATAATATATATTCTTATGTTTGTTTGTTTATGAATTAGATAGTATTTTAGAGGCTTAAAATGAGAATAAATCCAATCTTAAGCATGGAATACACTAATATTTTTAAATGATTGTTTTACTGCCTTTTGATGGAGAACCTTTTTTAAATCTATATTTTTAAAATTTTATAAGATCTATTTGTCAAAATAAACTTATTCTTTATGATTGGGACATTGAAATTTACTTTGGATAAATTTTTTGTATTTTTCTGACAATGTTCATTTTTTAATGAATAGTGAAAAATACTGCATTTTACATCACAACTGCTTTTTCATCTAATTTAATTATATTGTTAGATTAACTTTTTAATTGGTTTAAAAGTTTAAATATAATATATTTTTAACATTTAATCCAATGGTGGTCATTGGTATTAATTTCACATTGAAATTGGACATAAACAATTGTCAAACGTTTGATAGAAATTGTTTCAAAAAAACCCGCTATTTGTTTTGACAACGGGAATAATTTTTAAAATAATTTTTGTAATTTTTGTGTTTGTAATTTGGTAAAATGGATTCCATATTTGGAATCAGAAGTTCCAAATTATGTTATTAAAACTCTTTTTTTGGACATTAAGAATAGTAACGACGATAATTATCTTTAATTATCTTGATTAATTAGTAATCGAGTAGTTAAGGATAATAAAATGATATCATAATAATATAAAATGACCCCAACATGTGTCCTAATACTGCTGGTTGTGTCATGGCCGACCATGGGATTCCTTGTGGCAAACTTGGGGACCCCATGGAATCACTTTTGTGTGATAATGACTTTTTAACTTTTTATTTTTAAAGAAAGTAAATATAACAAAGAATGTATCAATTGAGTAAAAAAAATTTAATTATCTATAAATAAATGATATCATAGACTATAAATATTCATTGGAAATATAAAACGATTTCCTACATCATAGTATTTTTTTTTATAATTTTTAGACATTAAATAAATTAAATTATTTATGACATCATGATGATGCAACGATTATGTCATTAATGAACGATTTAAATAAAATGAAAAGATAATGTACAATATAATACATAAACTTATAAAAGACCTATTAGATTAGTATATTTAGAACCCTTATCACCTTATCTGAGAAATATATCAATGTGGGACCTTTAAAATCTGAAACTCATTTTAAAATAAAGTAACATTTCTTTACATTCCAAGAGTGACCCTCCTCTCCTATTATAAAAGGCTCCCACCTCTACCTCCTTACCCACACCTCTCAATCCATTGTCTCAGCCAAGCTCTACTCATTTTATCTCTCCACATCCCTCTATTAATCCTAGAATCCTTACCTTAGTCAGAAAGTTCTTCAACAAACCCTTTTGTTTTTTTAAAAAAAAGGAGTTATCCGATTTAAAGGCAAAGTCTTCTCTAAGGTTCTTTTGTTTAATTTTGCTTCTTCAACCTCGTAAAATCTTTTTATTCCTATATTTTGTAACAACACCAGTATCATCAATATACTTGGAATTTTTTTATGTGAAGGATTCTAGCTACACTTACACACACCTACATCTAATGGTTAAAGAACATACTATTTCCGTGGATGGAGAATTTATGCCTAACAAAACGATGATTGTTCAATATTCTTTTAACACCTTAAAAGGTGTCCATTAAGATGTCACTATATTTATATATGATATATAATATGTTTATGTTTTACTTAAGATTCTGTATTTTTCATTTATGACATACCTTTTTGGTTTCCATTATGGGTAAACGCGATATCTTCATTTTAGGAAGTGCGGACTACCACCCCCTCAAAGTGATTTGATTCGTTAATGCCATATGTGGGACATATAAAGGATGGAGTTAATAATATTATATATTATATTATACTGTAATTATAATATACCTTTATATCATTATGATTCAATTCAACTAAATACGAAATATAAATGAAAGTAGCGTTCATGCGTACGTACGGATTACCGTCTCCATGAACGGTGCATTTCATTTATTAACTCTAAATGTTATGTAATAATATAAATACATGTATATACTAGATATATATGATATATGTGATATCTATATCATGAATATAATTCTATATATAATTTATATTTTACCACATGAACAACTTGTAATTATAAAGAGTTTATTTTTGACTCAAGTACCAATGATCGAAAAAACGACCATTATTAACTTAAATAATTACATAGTGTTCATAACATGGTAATAAGTGATATAAAAGGAAAAATGAACATGAAAAAAGTTATTAATCAAGTATAAATTAACTCAAGTTTATTATTCAAGAAGTTAAATAACGATCAAGTCATGTCAGATCCGAGGTAAGGGACTTCGTCTCAATATCCTTTTGTTGAGGCATATTTTGTTTTATACACAACTTTATTTTACACGGTGTATAAACCCCATTGACTTTTATGTCTATTCAAAAGGAACATTTTTTTATACGAAGTGTTTTACTAAATGAAAAAAGGAATGTTTTTTTGTCGTACGTATGCGGCGACAACGACTTCTCTACCGTCGTGACCATTATTTGAGCTTCAGCTTCCTCTACAAGCCATAACTTTTTTTAAATGAAAAATAAATACCATGTTTTAAATGTCTTTTATTTTGTTATTGAAAATGTATTTCATCCTTTTTTTATGATATCAATGTGTTGTATTGATATCTTTTGATTGTAATGTGGAAATGTAATGTTTCCATTATTCATGTTTTATGTGATACGATTATCTTATGGTTCATGGGCATTGTTATGAAGACAGGTGGTTCCGTTATAAACTAAGAGAGGGTGAGCCCAATATAGCTCTACAATTCATTGGGTAACATGATGGAGTTAAACGTTAAGGTTTCTCTGAAGATATTTAGGGAATATACTGTGATAGGTATTCCAAACGTAACCATGAGGATTACTCCCTACATAAGAATGTTATGAATGCCGCAAGTTACCTTTATATCATATGATTTATTTTTTTTTATTCATAAATCTTATGATTTCATGAGGTATGTTAATGTGCTTATGTTTTATGAGTAAAGTATTATTTCATTGATTCTTACGTATACATGTACTAATGTTTCCTTTCCATATTTTTTATATCCCTTACTGAGCTTTTTATGCTCATCCCATGTTTTTGAAATGTTTTTCATAGGTCAAGGGAAAGGTACATGATGTGATGATAGTGTCAAGGAAGTGTCATGAAAGAGTCCATGTTTGGTTTTAAATATGATTCCTTTGATGGGAAAAAAATGAATACTATCTTTTATTTAACCACTTTGTTTAAATATGGAATGTAATGCATGATTTATGATTTAATTCTCTAAAACTCTAAACCTGAAAAGATCCTCAATGTGTATTCTTGAAATAACTCAAGAATAAGTAATTTTTAAGGCTGGGGCCTTATAGTTGGTATCAGAGGTCGGTTTAGATAACTTTAGGAGTTATAATTCGGTTAAATTATTATCCAAATTTTTTTTATGGTCAAATTGAAATGATATAGCATTTGAAGATTGCCATGTTGCTTCATCTATGAAATGTTTGTTCAGAATGGTTTTTTGGAGAGGAAACAGGGAAGATGTGCTAGGAAGGCATACAAAAGGAAATGGACTTCCAAATCAGCATCCTGAGATGGTCGGAATTAGAACTGAACAGTTTGTTGTAGTAATGGAGCAGTTGAATCAAGCGATAAATGGTGGTGGTATCCATGCACGAGATCAGCCAGATCAACCGCAGAGGAACATGGCAGTGGTGGAACATTTCTTGAGGCAGCATCCCCCATCATTCAAAGGATCATCTGACCCTGTGCTAGCTGAAGGGTGGATTAAAGCATTGGAGATGATTTTCGATGTCATGGGGTGTTCAGACAATAAAAAGGTTAGTCCTGCTATTTACCGTTTGGAGGGTGAAGCAGATCAGTGGTGGTCGATGGTTAAAAATATCAGGGACGCTAATGAGATTGATTCTCTCAACTGGGATGAAATCAATGTTATGTTTCTTTAGAAGTATTTTCCTAAGGCTGTTCGATATAGGATGGAATAAAATTCTTGGAATTGAGGCAAGAGGACGACTCAGTGGCTGCTTATGAAGAAAGGTTCACTCGATTGGCAAGGTATTCTACAAATTTTATCTGAGACCTTGATAGTAAAATCAATCGTTTTTACTCAGGATTAAAGCCAAAATATCGAAGGGCTTTAGCTTCTCACGAGTTCAAGTGTTATGAAATGCTTGTTCGATGTGATGAGAACATGGAAATGGAGTTTATCGATGATAAAATGTCCTATAACAACCAACATAAGAAGAGACCGATGTGGCATGAGAAAGGGATGAATTATTCAAAAAGGTCTGATGGTAAGAAAACTATGTTTCCAATTTGTGATCAATGTTGTAAAATTCATGTTGGGGAATGTATTCTGAATTCTGGAAAGTGCTACCGATGTGGTAAGATGGGACATAAGGCTCGTGATTTCACTAAAAAAGATCAAGGTGATGGTAAGACCAAATTTGATTAACAGTTAGTGAAATGTTTTAAGTGAAATAATATGGGTCACTATGCAAACGAGTGTCCGACAAAGAGCTTGAGTGATGGGAAGAAGTCAGACTATAAGAAAAAAGGGGTCGTGAAATCCTTTGCATCTACTTTAGCAGATGTTGGGCCATCAAATGAAGTGGTATGAGGTACTATGTTTGTTTTTTCATTTTATTCCAGTGTGTTGTTTTATTCAGGGTCTACAAATTCTTTCATATCTAAAAACGTTTCTATTAAAATGGGAATACCATCTGAAGAAATGACTCATGAACTTTTGGTAAAAACACCTGGGGGGAAATGTTGAGGAAAAAAGAATTTATAAGAATCTTCCTATACTTATCCGTGGAAAGAACCTACTTGCAAACCTTATTGTTTTACCTCTTGTAGAGTTTGATTTTATCCTAGGTAAGGATTGGATCTCTATTTACCAAGCTAAGATTTACTGTAGAGCTAAAGATGTTTCTTTTCAGAAAGACTTTCAGTTTGTGTAGAAGAATGAACCCTTACTGTTGATAACATATCAAGAGGCTGAGAAACCTTTAATAGATGGAAATCAATGTTACCTTGCACATATTATTGAAAACAAAAGAACTGTTCAGATTACTAATGTGCCAGTGGTAAATGGGTATCATAATGTTTTTCCTGATGAGTTCCCTCGAATAATACCAGATCGGGAAGTTGAATTTACTGTTGACTTAGTTCCTACTTCTAAGCCAATTTTAAAACACCCTTATCGAATGGCTCAAATATAACTTTTAGATTTGAAGCAGCAATTGCAAGATTTATTAGAGAAAGGTTTCATTCGACCTAGCACATCACAATGAGGTTCTCCTGTTTTTTTTGTTAAAAAGAAAGATGGTTCAATGAGACTTTTCATTTATTATAGATCCTTGAATAACATCACTGTTAAGAAGAAATATCCTTTGCCTCATATCAATGATATGTTTTATCAGCTCTAGGGAGATGAGTTTTTTTCAAAGATTGACCTCAGATCGGGGTACAATCAGCTGAAGGTAAAGGAATCAGATATTCCAAAGACCGCATTTCGAAAAATATATGTCCATTATGAATTTTTAGTTATGCCTTTTGGGCTAACCAATGCACCTCTTGTATTCATGGACCTTATGAATAAATTTTCCATGATTTCTTTGATAAGTTTGTGGTTACTTTCATTGATGATCTTTTGGTATTTTCTAAAAGTAAAGAGGAGAATGAAAGTCATTTAAGGGTGATTCTGCAAACCATATAAGAAACTAAATTGTATGGGAAATTCAGAAAGTGTGAGTTTTGGTTACAAAAAATTTCTTTCCTTGGTCACATTTTTTCTAAATATGGGATAAAAATTGATCCTATAAAAACAAAGGTTGTTGAAGAATGGCCAAGAAGCACAAATGTAACTGAGATTCGTAGCTTCCTTTGTTTGGAAGCCTATTTCTGAAGGTTTGTTAGAAATTTTTCCCGGTTATCTAGTCCAATGACTAAGCTAACTCGAATGGGTGTTAAGTTTACCTGGACAAAAGAATGTGATGTTTGTTCTCAGGAATTAAAAACAAGATTGGTGAATGCTCCAGTATTGGCACTAACTTCCAGGAATGGTGAGTTTGTTATCTACAGTGATGCTTCATTAAAACGAATTGGTTGCGTCCTAATACAGAATGATCAGGTAATTGTTTACGCTTCACGTTAGTTGAAAACTCATGAGATAAATTACCCTACACATGATTTGGAATTAGCTTCTATTGTTTTCTATTTAAAAATTTAGAGGCATCATTTCTATGGTGTAAAGTGTGAAATATATACCGATCAAAAAAGATTAAATTATATATTCACTCAGAAATAATTGAACATGAGACAGAGGAGATGGCTAGAATTAATCAAGGATTATTATTGTACAATTCATTACCATCCAAGAAAAGAAAATAAAGTAGTTGATGCTTTGAGTCGAAAAAGTAATGCTTCATTAACCATGTTACGTTTGGAACGTGATACTTTGGTTAAGGATTTGATGAACTTTGGCATAGAAGTTGTTGGTGCAAGATTCTCTTCTATTTTGTTTCAGGTATCAGTGAAATCTTCTCTATCAGGCAGAATTAAGCAAGCACAGAAGCAAGATAGTGAGTTGCAGAAAAAGGTAGAGCTAGTTAAGAACGGTAAGTTTCCTGAATTCAATATTGATAATGATTGTGTTTTTAGATTTGGGAAGAGATTGTGTGTGCCATGTGATTCACAGTTGAATAGAGAGTTGTTATGTGAAGCTCATAGTTCTCCATTTACAGTTCATCTAGGCAGTACTAAGATGTATAGAGATCTTCGAGAGTATTACTGGTGGGACAGAATGAAAAGAGATATTTCTGATTTAACTGTAAAGTGTTTGACTTGTCAATAGGTTAAAGAAGAGTGAGAGTTAATGAAAGGGATGCTTCATCCTTTACCAGTGCCAGAGTGGAAATGGGAGAATATATCCATGGACATTTTTGTGGGATTGCTGAAGACACCTCGAGGTAATAATGCAATCTGGGTTTTTGTTGATCGCTTGACTAAATCTGCTCATTTCCATGCTATACGAGATACTTTTTCTATAGATCAACTTTATCGTTTGTATCTTATAGAGATAGACTAGTTACATGGAGTTCCCATCTCCATTGTATTGATCATGATACTAGGTTTACATTTAACTTTTGGAAGGGCCTTTAGAAGTCATTGGGTACTGAATTAAATTTTAGTATAGCTTTTCATCCTCAATCAGATGGGCAGTCAAAACAAACAATTCATACATTGGAGGATATGCTACGTGCTTGTTCGATGGATTATCAGGTAAGTTGGGACTAAAATCTTTCTTTGGTTGAGTTTTCTTATAATAACAGTTTTAATTCTAGTATACAGATGGCACCATTTGAGGCAATATTTGGGTAGCAGTGTCGAACTCTAGCTTTCTAGGATGAATTGGGTGAAATGAAGTTGATGGGACCCGAATTGGTAGAAGAGTTGGCAGAAAAAGTTTAGATGATACAGAAACACATGAGAACAGCTCAGAGTAGGCAGAAACGTTATGCGGACAATAGGAGTAAGGATCTCTCTTTTGAGGTAGGTGATCATATCTTCCTCAAAGTTTCACCATGGAAAAGTGTTATGAGATTTGGTAAGAAAGGGAAACTGAGTCCAAGGTTCATTGGACCCTATGAATTTATGGAGAGAGAGTTGGATCAATTGCTTACCGAGTGGCTTTACCTATGAGTTCATCTCAGGTACACAATGTTGTTCATGTTTCAATGTTAAGGAAGTACACTCCATATCCATCTCATGTTTTGAGTCCAGAGGTAGTTCAGCTAGAAGAGAATCTATCTTATGAGGAACAACCAGTCAAAATTCTTGACCACAGGGAGAAAGTGTTGCGGTATAAGGTGATTCATCAATTAACAGTCTTGTGAAAAAATCACATGATTGAAGAGGCAACATGGGAATCTGAAAATGCAATGAGGGATAAATACCACAACTTATTCGATAAGTAAATAAATTGCGGTGAAAAAATTTTCTAAAGGGGGGAAGGATGTAATATCCCAAGTAAGTAATTAATAATATATATTCTTATCTATGTCTATTTATGAATTATATAGTATTTTAGAGGCTTAATATGAGGATAAATCCAATCTTAAGCATGGAATACACAAATATTTTTAAATGATTGTTTTACTGCCTTTTAATGGAGAAGCTTTTTTAAATCTATATTTTGAAAAATTTATAAGGACTAATTTTCAAAATAAACGTATTGTTTATTATTGGGAAATTTAAATTTACTTCGGATAAATTTTTGGTATTTTTCTGACAATGATCATTTTTTAATGAATAGTGAAACATACTGCATTTTACAACAAATCTCTTTTTCATCTAATTTAATTATATGCTTAGATTATCTTTTTAATTGGCTTTAAAGTTTAAATAGAATATATTTTTACCATTTAATCCAATGGTGGTTATTGGCATTAATTTTACATTGAAATTGGACATAAAAAATTGTCAAACTTTTGATAGAAATTATTTCAAAAAAACCCATTATTTGTTTTGACAATGGGGATCATTTTTAATCTAATTATTGTAATTTTGTGTTTGGAATTTGGTAAAATGGATTCAATATTTTGAATCAGAAGGTCCAAATTATGTTATTAAGAATCATTTGTTTTTTGACATTGTGAATAGTAATGACGGTAATTATCTTTAATTATCTTGATTAATTAGTAATCGGGTAGTTAAGGATAATAAAATGATATCATAATAATACAAAATGACCCCAAAATGTGTCCTAATTCTACTATTTTTGTCAAGGACGACCATGGGATGCCTTGTGCCAAACATGGGGACCCCATGGAATCACATTTGTGTGATAATGACTTTTTATCTTTTTATTTTTAAAGAAAGTAAAAAAAACAAAGAATGTATCACCTGAGTAAAAAATTTGTAATTTTTTATACATAAATTATATCTTGGACTATAAATAGTCATTGGAAATCTAAAATTATTTCCTACATCGTAGTATTTTTTTAATAATTTTTAGGCATTAAATGAATTAAATTATTTATGACATCATGATGATGCAACGATTATCTCATTAATGAACGATTTAAATAAAATGAAAAGATAATGTAACATATAAGACATAAACTTGTAAAAGACCTATTGGATGAGTATATTTCAAACCCTTATCTCCTTGTCCTTGAAATAAATCAATGTGGGACCTTTGAAATCTGAATGTCATTTTAAAGTAAGTAATATTTCTTTACATTCCAAGAGTGCCCCTCCTCTCCTCTTATAAAAGGCCCCCAACTCTACCTCCTTACCCACACCTGTCACGCCATTGGCTCGGCCAATATATGATCATTTTATCTCTCCACATCCCTATCTTCATCCTAGAAGCCTTACTGTAGTCTGAAATCTCTTTAAGAAACCCTTTTGGTTCAAACCAAGAGGAGTTACCCGATTTAAAGGTAATGTTTTCTCTAATGTTATTTTGTTATATTTTGCTTCTCCGACCCCCTAAACTATTTTTATTCATTTATTTTGTATCAAAAACAGTATATTCAATATAACAGGATGTTTTTATGTAAAGGATTCGAGATACACTTACACACACCTACATCTAATGGTTATAGAACATACTGTTTCTGTGGATGGTGAATTTCTGCCTCACGAAACGATGATTGTTCAATATTCATTTAACACCGTAAAAGGTGGACATTAAGATGTCACTATATTTAAATATGATATATAATATGTGTATGTTTTACTTAAGATTCTATATTTTTCATTTATAGCATACGTTTATGGTTTCCATTATGGGTAAACACGATATCTTCATTTTAGGAAGTGCGGACTACCACCCCCTCAATGTGATTTGATTTGTTAACGCCATATGTGGGAAATATAAAGGATAGAGTTAATAATATTATATATGATATTATAATGGAACTACAATATACCTTTGTAGATACCCAAAGATTGACATACATGGACATTACAATAATTTTTTGGAATTCTTAATACATAACAAAAACAGACACACAAAGACCATAATAGTTTAGTGTCTTTGGAAACTTGGAACGTAATCTTCTAATTGTGGTGAAAGATCTTCAACATATCCCATAAGGATCTTCCACTTTTTGTTTCCTTACCTAAAACCTTTCTTTTGATCCTAGGGGAAAATAAAACATAAAAAGGGTGAGCTCAATTGCTCAGTAAGGGTAAGCATGGATAAAATAAAACATACCATATACATTTGAACTTAAAAATATGAACATTATGTTTAAACATCAAAATCTTGAGCAACGACGTAAAACCTGGAAGTACATAAGGCATAGATCATAATGGAACATAAACCATGATAAAATAACATGGGAATAAAACATGTAATTGTGGCATCCATAAAGCACATGTAATGATTTCCATAGTAGCCAAGGCATTGCTTCCAAGACCATCATAGTGGACAAATTCCCTTTCTGAATCGAGTTCACTCCTCGTTCGAGTCCTGTAATACTGAGCCATATTAACTTACCGTTCCAGACATGTCTATCTCATGAGATATAAATCTTTACCCAATGCATTGGAGGGAGATATAGGTCCCACCCATCTCATAATGAAATCATTCTTACTTGTGCCACAAAATAAACATACATCATTCATAATAACCCAACAGATAAAATGACTTTCATAAACATCATCCCATCATCACATAATCCATATAAAATAAATGGATATCATTTCATAATAAGAAAATTGATACCATGTAAATCATAAAGACATTATACTTGAAACATACACATATAAAATAATGTAAACTTAGATGAAAAATGGTTTTGATAAAACACTTGAAATGAATTCTTGAGGAAAATATCCTTTCTTATTCAAAATCATTTTCTTTTCACAAAATGTGATGCAATTTTAAAAGAAAGGGATTTTTTTGAAAATAGTCATGAAATATTTTTTAGGAAGCTTCATGAAAATAAGGCTTTATAAAACTGTAAAAATCAATTTGTGACGTATAAGTTAAAAAAACATTCTTCTCATACTTTGGTCAGAAAAGTCAAAAATTACCTTGTCTGGTAAACAAAAGAAAGATTCCTTCCATATGATTTGGTAAAAGTAGAAAAGGGTAAACATGTCTTTAAACATACATGGAAGGAATGTAGACATTTTATGAAAACATTTTGATAACATATGTACATGGATAATAAACATAACCCCGGTAAATACTTACAAATAAAAAATCACGGATAAGAATGAGATTGGAATAATTATCCCTTACCTTAGGTCCGATATGCTTCGTACGTATCCGAACCTCCTCTTCTTTGAAGCGCCTCTTTGAGACCTCCTTTTAAGGCACTAAAATTGGTCTTTGAAGAAGACCAGGACCTCTAGGATTTTTCTAGGGAAGTGGAGAAGAGAATTTGGGAGAGTTTGGCCGAGCTTGAAGGCTCAAATTGGTGTGAGGAAGAGAGGGAGGAGGTGCCTTTTTATAAGGGATGGGAGGGGCACCTTTGGAAAAATATATTATTTTATTATAAAGTCATATTCGGTTTTTAATAGCTCCCAATTGATTTATTTCGAAGCTAATGTTGGGATGGGTCGAAATCCTCTCATCCAATAAAATTTAGACAAGTTTAGGTTTCTATTTTAACCTTATCATTTAGATTTAACCTTAAGATAAATAATTTTACTTTTACCGTGTCTTCTTGTTTTCTTACACTATAAGGTTAATAAACATACTATAAAAAGCCAAATGATCCCCAAGTTGTTTATTATTAATATATATAACCTTATCTAAGTATTGTTGCCGAACCATATATTTTTAGGAATAAAATAACAATTTATAATATAATATTTGTTTTAAAAACTATTTTATGTCAATTTTGACACTATTTGGTAATTATTTTTTGTGAAAATTATAACAGAATGGTTATTTCTAAAAAATTTAATTAAATCAATACTAACATGTCATATTAACATATAAAATTACTTTAATTCATAAAAAGTCTGAAATTACATTTATTTGGATATTTATAACATCAATTATGTCAATATTTCATTAATAATAGAATTACTGTATCATCATTGTTTCATAAATAAATTAACCTATTTTAAGTCTAATAATTATAAATAAAATACCATAATGTAGGAAATCTTTTTACCTTTCTAATGAATATTTATAGTCAAATTTATCTTATATATATCCCTATATTAAAAAGGATTTAGTTATTAATCATTGATTTTAACTATTTTAACCCTTCTTTAAATAAAATAACAATAAATGTCCTAGTCTAATCCAAGTGTGCCTAAATGGTCATATTTTATTCCTAAGGTTGTTTGTGGTCGAATTAAACTTATACAATAGAAATAAAACATGTGTTTGGGTAAAAATAATAACACTTTTACCCTGAATTATCTTATTTACTTTTAACCGTGGTAAAAAAAGTAAAAAGTTACTATTCACCAAAAATTATTTTCATCTCATTGAACAAAATTTTAGTCCTTTATATTAACCGTGTTTCTCGGATTTTCGAAATTCCACTCATAGAAGCGGTAAAATTATGTTTTATGAAAAATTCAGTTTTTTTAACTACCACTTAGTGGTTTCACTATTCATCAAAAAATGAAAGTTTCCAGAAAAATACCATAATTTAGGCCTAAGATGTATTTGATATTATGAATTCAAAAATTATTTCTGTTTTACCAAATTAAAAACATATCAGTTTCATTAATTAATTTAAAAATTAATTTCCGTCATCAAAACAAATCGCGTGTTTTTAAGAAACAATAACTATCAAAAGATTGATACTTGGTTATATCCAATTTCAAAGTGAAATTAATTCGAATGACCAAAATTGGATTAAATGGTAAAAATATATTCTAATTACACTTTAAAACCAATTAAAAATATAATCTAACCATATAAATTATTGCGATGAAAAAAGTTGTTTTTAATTAAAATATAGCGTGTTTTTACTATTCATAAAAATATCAAAGTTATCAGAATAATATGAAAAATGTATCTGAAGTAAATTTTTATACCCTGATTCCATGGAAGAATTTTATTTTGTCAAATTGATTTTGTAGACTTGTCAAAAACAAGATTCAAGGTGGGTGCGCCATCAAAAGGTGGCAAAACTACATTTTTTGAAAAATAATTATTTTACTCGAAAAATTGATTTTGTTCTCATACCATATTCTAGAAAATGCATAAGATGAATAATAATGTTATAAAATTCAAAATGTAGTTGATACTATTCATAACGGCTGGTTCATAATAATATTATAACTATATATCATTGTTTAGTGAAGCCTGGTATTGCGTACAACACATGCTATCGAGGAAAGTCGCGACTGCGTGTAATGCAGGCCAAGTCAGGGTTGCGTGTTGTGAAAGACTCCTCCATTGTTTCGTATAACAGAATCCAACCATATTTCATTTATACATTGAATATATATATATATATACACACTATCAAAATTGTGTATAACATGATCCAAGAATAGTGTTGTGTATACTGCAAGCTCATACGGTGTTGTGTGTAGCGCAAGGTAATCTTGTTGTAGCATACAACACAAGACATCAATTATATTAAAAGAATATTTTTCATAAAATCTCGGGATTTTACATTCTACCCCCCTTAAAATTAATTTCTCCCTCGAAATTCGTCGGGGTTATAAATGGATTACTACTCGAAATATTGTTTAATAGAAACCCACATCGTAAAAAGGAATACCAAAACTTGGATTTAAAAACTAATGTACGAAATGTAAGGGTTACCCAAATTAACTCATCACTGGGTTTCCTCGTAGGAGAACATAGGTGAAAATATGGATATGGAAGAGAAACCTAACCATCATGTTCTGATGGAGAGTGGTAGAGAACATGGCTATGAAAAATCCAACAATCACAAAGCCATAGATTTGTGATGATCTAAGGTACCATCTGATTCATCGGATATAAGGTCACTAAGACAACATTTTTGGTTTTCAATACCATTTCCCTAATGTTGATGAATTAAAAGAAATACTTACATGATTTTGGTACAATCTCATTGTTGTTCATGAATTGAACAATTTCCACTTCATCCCATAATGAAATGATGTTGAATTTGTTATTCGTGATGTGTTAGCAGATCATGTGATAGAATGATGGGTCATTCCATCTGTTTCAAACAAAAGGTTAGAAAATGTTATAAGTCCATCATATGGTTAGATTAATCATATATGAATTTCAAAAATTAACATATACTACATATATCATACCGATTAATAAAATAAAACTAGTTTCTACTAACCAGAGACTTCCTGTAGGCTAGTGGTAGGCGATAAAGTCCAGTCGCACTTCGGTTGTGGGTTCGATTCCCACAGCCTTGTCCGACGCGATGGGTTGTCTCCAGTCCTGCAGGTTGTCCTTTTTCTAAAACTACATTACTATAACATCCCATCAAAAATATTGAAAATATTTCTATCCTTAAACAATACTAACTTATGTCCAACATAATCCATTCCAATCTTTAGGATTATCTAAAATACTTTGGTCCAAGCTCATAGTATAAAGAAAATGATTACATGAAATGTCACATAAGAATCACGTGAATGCCATAATTTATCCCCCATATATCATAAGATATATCTTGTTGGTCAAATTACAAACATGTGAATACCTTAATCATATATTCTATTGAAAAATGAATACCCATTTAACCTTAGTGAAAACATGAATGCTGTCAAAAGTTAACTCTTTCCACATTCCAAAATCCTAAAATTTCTATATAATCAAACCATAATATCACTCAGTTCTTATATTATCCATGAGCTCATGAATACAATCAAACATCTCATTATCTTCTTATCCCTTCATTATATGCATATCATCTACTTTCCAAAAAATATCTGAATAACCATCCATGGTTACCGGTACCATTCAACATATACTTTCATATACTTTAGAAAAAAATAGTGTAACAATATTTAGATGATTCTTTATTCCATCGTACCATAAATTATTCTTTATAAACATACAATCATTCCACTAACTTCTTAAACCACTAGCTGAGCTTCATCATTTATTTCATCTCATATTTCATTTGTAGTCTCTTCATCATCATCCACATAAATACTACCCATATGACAATGCTGATTCTCTTCATGAGATTTTCCCTTAGGGAATTGGTTTGCATAATGCCCATACATACCACATTTAAGACATCTAATCATTGTTGATGTCGTAGCAATACCATTATTCTTGTCCATGGTGTTAACAAAACCTTTTCCTTTGCACTTACTGACTATTTTTCCTTCTTTTCCACACTCAATGTATCTTTTAGTTCTTTTGAACCAATTTCTCTGATGCCTCTTCCCACATGATTTACATGAGAGAAATTGAACTTTCTTTCCTCTATGATCATCATGAAACTCCATCTTTCTCTTATTATCTGAGTCGGGAAACTTACCAAAGTTTAGATTATTGATCATATTATGAGATTGCTGATTAGGCATAATAATGATGTTTGGACTTCCAAATCCCATTTCATTTGGTTTCTCATGACGAATATCATTCCATTGTCCGTCATATCCTCCATTATCGTGAATCTTCCTGTTTCCAGCCATTTTCTAAAACCCAAAAAGAATAGTGTGAGAGGAAAAAATCATGCTAGGGAAAACAACATAGTAAAGGGGGAGTTTCTTCAATATCTAACATCTTAGGTTAAATTCTACGATGGTTACCGTAGTTCTTGGACTATATCCTATACGTATACTTATCCTTAGGGATATCTCTAGACATACACTAGAAATATCTCTAGGGATCTCACTAATGTTTTCACATCCTAGTTTCCAAAGGTTGACTAAACCTTTCCTCTGATACTAACTGTAGAGACCCAAAGCTTGACGTACATGGACATTACATTACTTTTTCGGAATACTTAATACATAACAAAAACAGACACACAAGGACCGTAATATTTTAGTGTCTTTGAAAACATGGAACGTAATCTTCTAATCGTGGTGAAAGATCTTCAACATCTCCCATAAAGATCTTCCACTTTTTGTCTCCTTACCTAAAACCTTTCTTTTGATCCTGGGGGAAAATAAAATAGAAAAAGGGTGAGCTCAAATGCTTAGTAATGTTAATCATGGATAAAATAAAACATACCATATACATTTGAACTTAAAAACATGAACATAATGTTTAAACATCAAAATCTTGATCAACGACATAAAACCTAGACGTACATAAGGCATAGATCATAATGGAACATAAACCATGATAACATAACATTGGAAGAAAACATGTAATTGAGATATCCATTAAACACATGTAATGATTTCCATAGTAGCCAAGGCATTGCTGCCAAGACCATCTTAGTGGACAAAGTCCCTTTTTGAATCGAGTTCACTCCTCGTTCCAGTCCTCTAATACTGAACCAGATTAACTTACCGTTCCAGCCATATCTATCTCATGAGATATAAATATTTACCCAATGAATTGGAGGGAGATATAGGTCCCACCCATCTCATAATGAAATCATTCTTACTTGTGCCACAAAATAATCATACATCATTCATAATAATACAATGGATAAAATGGGTTTCATAAACATCATCCCATCATCACATAATCCATATAAAAGAAATGGATATCATTTCATAATAAGAAAAGTGATACCATGTAAATCATAAAGACATTATACTTGAAACATACACATATAAAATAATGTCAACTTAGATGAAAATTGGTTTTGATAAAACACTTGAAATGAATTCTTGAGGAAAATATCCTTTCTTATTAAAAATAATTTTCTTTTTAAAAAATGTGATGAAATTTTAAAAGAAAAGGATTTTGTTGAAAATAGTCATGAAATATTTTTTAGTAAGCTTCATGAAAATAAGGCTTTATAAAACCGTAAAAATCTGTTCATTCCGTATAATTAAAAAAAACATTCTTCTCGTAATTTTGTCGGAAAAGTCAAAAAGTACCTCGTATGGTAAACAAAAGAAAGATTCCTTCTATACAATTTGGTAAAAGTAGAAAAGTGTAAAAATGTCTTTAAACATACATGGACGGAATGTAGACATTTTATGAAAACATTTTGATAACATATTGAAATGGATAATAAACATAACCCCAGTAAATACTTACAAATAAACAATCTCGGATAAGAATGAGATTGGAATAATTATCCCTTACTTTAGGTCCGATATGCTTCGTACGTATCCGAACCTCCTCTTCTTTGAAGCACCTCTTTGAGACCTCCTTTTGGGGCACTAAAATTGGTCTTTGAAGGAGACCAGGATCTCTAGGATGTTTCTAGGGAAGTGTAGAAGCGAATTTGGAAGGGGTTGGCCGAGCATGAATGCTCAAATTGGTGCGAGGAAGAGAGGGAGGAGGTGCCCTTTTATAAGGGCGGGGAGGGGCACCTTTGGAAAAACAAAAAATATTATTTTATTATAAAGTCATATTCTATTTTTAATAGCTCGAAATTGATTTATTTCGAATCTAATGTGGGGATGGGTCAAAATCCTCTCATCCAATAAAATTTAAACAAGTTTAGGTTTCTATTTTAACCTTATCATTTAGATTTAACCTTAAGACAAATAATTTTACTTCTACCATGTCTTCTTGTTTTCTTACACTATAAGGTTAATAAAATTACTATAAAAAGCCAAAAGAACCCCAAGTTGTTTATTATTATAATATAGAACCTTATCTAAGTCATTTGGCCGAACCTTAGATTTTTAGGAATAAAATAACAATTTATAGTATAATATTTGTTTTGAAACCTATTTTATGTCAATTTTGACACTATTTGGTAATTGATTTTTGTGAAACTCATAATAGAATGATTAGTTCAAAACAAGTTACTTAAATCAATACTAACATGTCATATTAACATAGAAAATTATTGTAATTCATAAAAAGTCTAAAATTACTTTTATTTGGGTATTTATAACATCAATTATATCAATATTTCATTAATAAGATAATTACTGCATCATCATTATTTCATAAATAAATTAATTTATTTTAAGTCTAAAAATTATAAATAAAATACCATTATGTAGTAAATCTTATTATCTTTCTAATGAATATTTATAGTCGAATTGATCTTATGTATAAACCTATATTAAAAATGATTTAGTTATTAAACTTTGATTTTAACTATTTTAACCCTTCTTTAAATAAATTAATAATAAATGTCCTAGTCTAATCCAAGTGGGCCTAAATGGTCATAATTTATTCCTAAGGATGTTTTTGGTCGAATGAAACTTATACAATAGAATTAGGACATGTGTTAGGGTAACAATAATAACATTTTAACCTGAATTACCTTATTTACTTTTAACAGTGGTTAAAAAAAGTAAAAAGTTACTATTCACCAAAAATTATTTTCATCTCATTGAACCACATTTTAGTCCTTGATATTAACTGTGTCTCTCAGATTTTCAAAATTCCACTCACAGAAGCGGTAAAATTATGTTTTATGAAAAATTTAGTTTTTTTAACTACCACTTATTGGTTTCGCTATTAATCAAAAAATGAAAGTTTCCAAAAAATACCAAAATTTTGGTCTAAGATATATTTGATATTATGAATTCAAAAATGATGTCTATTTTACCAAATTCAAAACATATCAGTTGAATTAATTAATTTAAAAATTAATTCCCGTCATCAAAACAAATCGCGTGTTTTTAAGAAACAATAACTATCAAAAGATTGATACTTGTTTATATCCAATTTCAAAGTGAAATTAATTCTAATGACCAACATTGGATTAAATGGGAAAAATATATTCTAATTACACTTTAAAACCAATTAAAAATATAATTTAACCATATAAATTATTGCGATTAAAGAAGTTGTTTTTAATTAAAATATAGCGTGTTTTTACTATTCATTAAAATATGAAAGTTATCATAATAATATGAAAAATTTATCCAAATTAAATTTTTATACCCTGATTCCAAGGAAGAATTTTATTTTGTCAAATTGAACATATAGACATGTAAAAAACAAGATTTAATGTGGGTGCGCCATCAAAAGGTGGAAAAACTACATTTTTTGAAAAATACTTATTTTACTCGAAAAATTGATTTTGTTCTCATACCATGTTCTAGAAAATGTGTAAGATGAATAATAATTTTATAAAATTCAAAATGTAGCTGATACTATTAATAACGACTAGTTCATAATAATATTATAACTATATATCGCTGTTTAGTGAAGCCTGGTATTGCGTACAACACACGCTATCGAGGAAAGTTGTGATTGCCTGTAATGTAGGCCAAGTTAGGGTTGCGTGTTGTGTAATACTCCTCCGTTGTTTCGTTTAACAGAATCCAACCATATTTCATTTATACATTGAATATATATATATACACACTATCAAAATTGTGTGTAACATGATCCAAAATAGTGTTGTGTATACTGCAAGCTCATACGGTGTTGCGTGTAGCGCAAGGTAATCTTGTTGTAGCATAAAACACAAGACATAAATGATATTAAAAGAATATTTTTCATAAAATATCTGGGTGTTACAACCTTTAGATCATTATGATTCAATTCCGATAAATTCTAAATAGAAATGAAAGTAGCGTTCATGCGTACATACAGATTACCGTCTCTATGAATAATGCATTTCATTTATTACATATAAATGTTATGTAATATTATAAATACATGTATATACTAGATATATATGATATATATGATATCTACATAATGAATATAATTCTGGTTATATGGATATTTTACCACATGAAGAACTTGTAATTATAACGAGTTTATTTTTGACTCAAGTACCAATGATCGTCAAAACCACCATTATTAACATAAATAATTACATAGTGTTCATAACATGGTAATAAGTGATATAAAAGGAAAAATGAACTTGTGAAATGTTTTTAAGAAAGTATAAATTAACTAAAGTTCATTATTCAGGAAGTTAAAGAACGATCAAGTCAAGTCGGACCCGAGGTAAGGGACTTCGTCTCAATCTCCTTTCGTTGAGGCATATTTTGTTTTATACACAACATTCTTTTATACGGTGTCTAAAACCCGTTGACTTTTATATCTATTTAAAAGGAATATTTTTTATACAAAGAGTTTTACTAAACGAAAAAAGGAATGTTTTTTTGTCGTACGTATGCGGCGACAACGACTTCTCCGCCGCCGTGACCATTATTTGAGTTTCGGATTCCTCTACAAGAAATAACTTTTTTAAAAATGAAAAATAAATAACATGTTTTACTTTTCTTTTATTTTGGCATTGAAAATAGTTTTCATAATGTTTTTATTATATCAATGTGTTTTATTGATATCTTTTGATTGAAATGTAGAAATGTTTTATTTCCTTTTTGCATGTTTTATGTGATAGGATTATGTTATGGTTCTTGGGAATTGTTATGAAGACGGGTGGTTCCATGATAAAATATTGGTGGGTGAGCCCGATATAGCTCTTCAATGCATGGGGTAACGTGAAGGAGTTAAACTTTAAGGTTTCTATGACGATATTTAGGGAATATACTATGATGGGTATTCCAAACGTAACCATGAGGGTTACTCCCTACATAATAATGTTATGAATGCCGCAAGTTACCTTTATGTATTATGATTTCTATGAGTTATTCATAAATATTATGATTTCATGAGGTATCTTAACGTGCTTATGTTTTATGAGTAAAGTATGATTTCATTGATTCTTACGTATACATGAACTAATGTTTCCTTTCCGTATTTTTTATATCCCATACTAAGATTTTTATGCTCATCCCATGTTTTAGAAATGTTTTTCACAGGTCAAGGGAAAGGTACATGATGTGATGATAGTGTCAAAGAAGTTTCATGAAAGAATCCATGTTTTGTTTTAAATATGTTTCCATTGATGGGAAAAAATGAATAAAATATTTTATGTAACCAATTTGTTTAAATGTGGAATGTAATGAAAGATTTATGATCTAATTCTCTAAAACTCTAAACCTGAAAAGATCCTCAACGTGTATTCTTGAAATAAATCAAGATTAAGTAATGTTTAAGGCTGGGGCCTTATAGTATCAGTTCGAGAAAATGGTTAAGTGAAGTATGGATAAACATGTATTTAGTGGGACTGTATTTTGTGCATTGGTTTCTCAGTCTGATATTTGGATTTATTGTAGAATGAATGTACTTATAGGTAGATGAACTGCCTTTAAGTTGTGTTATGCTGCCTCCTAGTGGACACTTTTGACCGGTTTATTTCCGAGAAACGGGATCTTTAGGATCATGCAATGGTAGGTCTGGTTGAAAGATCTCACAACCTGATTTTCTTTGCATCTAAGGAGGATCTAAATATCACTTGGTCTATGGAACATCAAAGTTGTAATTTCACGTTCTTCTCCCTCTTCCTATGAATGTTTGACTTTTATCTGAAGCGTAACAACCGGATGGTTTTAACTTGGGTTAGGTTTCTTGAACATCCCCTCCCATTTAAAAATTTCTCTACAATTTCAAGGCTAGGGAATCTGGTGGGGAGGTTCCCCTATGTGGATAGCAGGACACGTGCCCTCTTCTATCCTATTTCACCTAGGGAATTCATTGGGGTTGATGCTTCAAAGGATCTGGTGGATTCTATTTAGATTGCTGTGGGGGAGGAACTCCCTTGGAAGAAACCAGGTATTTTTGAATCGTGGCATGCCTTCTGTTCTTCCTATTGGATTTTTGGGAATAATGTTCAGTTTGGTGGTTGCATTTCTTCTAATAGGAGTGGCATAAACCTGGATATGTTTGGGACTGGTGAGAGAAAAGATAATTTGGTGCAAGCACAGGAGGTCATGGGAGTGACCGGGTGTTCATCCAATTATCCATTGGTTTCTACGGTATTTGATCGGATCAAGATAGATTTGATGATTGGGAGTGACTTGGAGGCTTCGATGGTTGATTCTTGCATCTTTAGTTTCAATTTTCTTAGGAAAGTTTGTGGATAGGGAACTTCTCGCACTGAGTTGGTGAGCACGGTTGGAAGGAGGAACCTGATTTGTTTAGCTAAAAATTATGGAAGTAGTGAGCTCTCCGGGAGTGGGAAAGAGTTGAAGAAGGTGGTTGAGTATCTAGATAGTACTGGGAAAGAACATTAGGGGGTCCCCTGATGCAATCCTTGGGCGAATGAAGGAAGGGAAGTGGGGGAACCAGTCATATCTTGTCTCCGGATGCGAATGATGTTTCTAATTCAAATAGGTTTTTGGACAGAGCCTCGGCTGAGATGCTAGGTGATGATATTTTGCAGGGGGAGAGCCTGAGTAGGGGGAGGTGGCTAGGCTGGGGATGAGAGTTGGTGATGCGCAGGTGATGCCTATGTTTGGCTAGGAGATGATCATGGAAGAAGAGCATACCCTTGATCCTTAAGATGGATAACCAAGTTAGAGCATAGACCCCCTGGTGTTTTCCACAAGGAGTAGTGACATAAAGATGGTTGACATGGGGCTTGTGCCAGGTTCCCTTGATGATGAGGTAGACACTATTAGTGTGGAGGGTTTTTCTGGACTTCATCCACTGGAGTCCAGTTCTAGCATTGCTTATATGGAGGACCTAGCTGGGCTCCCACTACCAGCTCCCAAAAATGCTAAAGGATGGTGTCCATAGACTTTCTAAAGGTTATGATTCTTTATGGTGTCCCATTTGCAGAGGACCACTCTATACTTATCTATGTCATGATGATGGATTAATGGACAAGTTTTCCCCTTAAGGATGAGGCTAAAATACATGGGGAGAGGTTTTCTAGGGATGACCGTAGGATAAATGAAGCTAAGGCTAGGTCCAAGGAAGAAAGGAAAAAGCATAAAATAGGGGATGAAGCATCTCATAGGATTGGAATTAAGGATGATAACAATGGTTCCACCAGTTTTTCCAGTGATGGAGTTTTACATGTGATGGTATCTCATGTGGATGGTTTCATCTCTTCCCCCCAAATGAACGTAGTGGAAGGATTACTCCACTCTTCCACAACACTTGGCAACCCATGACACCTCCAAGACTGCCAAGATGAAACATAAAGTTAACAAGTGGGAAAATATGTTGTGTAATTCAGAGAAGGAGAAGGCCAGAAAGAAACTCTTGGTTATGATCAAAATTCAGGAGGAATATGAGTCGGGATGGGACTCTATAGATGTAGTAGTTGACTCAGAGTTTTTTCTTTGCTGACATGGATGCAGGTCTTCGTTAGAGTATTGGATATTTCAGTGCGAATCTTGCCAACATCAGTAGTGACATTGACTAACTTATTCTCTTTTGTGTTTATAGACATTTTTGGGGTTTGTTTTTTTTGGGTTGTGTTGGGGTTTCGAGTGTGGGATATTTGGTCTCGCCCCTCCTTCAGTGTCATGGCGTATGCTTTTTTATTTATACAATTTCAGGGGACCATAAATAGTCTCGCCCTGCATCTTACTTTCCCTTAAATAAACAAATGGTAACTATAAAATAATGGGGTTGTGTTTATGAATTTGAAGTAGTTGTTGTGTGGTTGTTTATGTAGGGGTAGCAACAAAGGAATTTTTGGTGTGGGATTATTATCTATTTTGTGAAACCCACAGGTTGGGGATGAGTGTTTGATTATATATATATATATATATGTATATATAATTTCCTTTTGATTTCCATTCATACCCCACCATCGTTGAGCACTATGTTCCGAACACTGCCATTTCATGGGGGAGGGTATCCTTCCTATCATCCTGGTGAGAGGATGGATGGATGGTTACAAATTTTATTCCATGCATCCTCTTCAAGATCATGCCACTTGGGCATATCCAGGAAGGTTGTAATGTCTTGAGGCTTACCAAAGTCCAAGACCATTCAAGAAAAGGTTTATTTTGGATTAAAGGATTAGGTGTTTGTGGTCTTGGTGTGTTTTCCAAAGTACATTCGAGATGAGGCCCATGGGTTTTCGGGCCTGGCGGTGGTTGTTGAGGCCCATGAATTTTCAGGTGTGGCAGTGGTTGTTGTGGCCCTGGTGTTTGTGGGCATGGTTGTGTGTGGTTTGAATCCTAGGTGTGCGTGGGTATGTTGCGGTTGTAGGACTTCATGTGGGGATTGTGGTAGTGTGAAGACGTTATATCATTAGGAATGAGTAGTTAACTAGTGGGAAAGGGGTATGGGGTACCCAAATGTGAATGTTCTTATAATATTACTTTAAATGACTCGTGTTACTTGGGTCAGTGTGACTTCGTGAGGATGGTATGGTTAGTATCCTCTGGTTAGTGCTTGAGGTTATACTATTTTCTCACAAAGGAATTAGTATTTTAACTCACCTGTGCACGACAATATTTAGATTCCATACTGAGTATACTTGTATGCTCACCCTACATATCTAAAAACTATTTTCAGGTTTACAGGAGGACATTGGAGACCATGTTGGACCTTACTATCTTGGGTGTTGGGATAATTGTTGTTTCTAGTTAGTTTCCTTCCATTTTGGTACATTATTCAAGAGTTTTATCTTGCCTTGTATCAGTTTTAGTTTTGAACATGCATGTGGGAATATATACTTGGTTTTACTTTTATCTTTAGTCTTTGGTGTTTCTTGGATTTACTATCATATCTCCCGATCATGATCTATAAACAGGGTAATGTCTTCCACTTATGTGAGATATTATACCCTTAGTTCTAGTCGCTACTCTGGGGCCTACTGAAGGCAGGACTTGAGGGTCATCATCCCTTTGTCATCATGAAGAAAGAAGGGTAGGGCACCTTGTCATCCTTTCCCTCATCTCAGAGAAGGTAGATCATGACAGGTTGTTTGGTCAATTTCTAAGAAACTGATTCAATATATTGAACATGGTCAAAATTGTTATAAAAAAGATCCATAATCACTAAAAATATAGAGTTATATATTATTTATCATTTCAATATCACAATAGTTATACATCTCAATATATTTTCCAAAATAAAATCAAATAATAAAAGATTTCACAGTATGATCATTTTGGCCGGATAAAACAATTATAACCATTCATTATTAAGAGTATTAATAAAATAGACAATTTATATTTTAAAAATTTTAATCATTTCATAGATATCATATTTATTCATTTAACACATTTTTAGAACAATCCGTGTAATAGGTTTGTGATAAATTAGATATGTCGTGCATTGTGATGGTAAATTGAACATACACTACTGGAAAAGTGTACATTTGCGACAGGTCATTTGTGACGAGATCCCATCAAAAATACCATTTTTGTGATAGAATCCCATTTAAAATGACCCCTTGTAGAAAAGGGTGTTACCAATAAAGGTTTTCATGATGGCCCATCTCAAAAGAAACTATTTTTGTTAGTATGGATATCTGTCATAAATAGTTTCATCATGTTTTTAAATACCTTATTGCGATGGCTCGTCGAAAATACTATTTGTGATGAAGCTTTCAACCCGTTTCAAATAGCCTTTTAGAATTTTTTTGATAACTTGTTGGCGACGGGACCCATCATAAATAGTAAAAAATAAATATAATAAATATAATAATAATAATAATAATAATAATAAATTATTAACATAAATGAAATATTAATTTTCATATTAGTAAAATAAAATAAATTATAAAATTATAAAATAATTTACATAAAATAATAATAATAATATTGATAATATAATAATAATAATGTTATTCATATTTATAAAATAATATTATTAATATTACAAATATAATAAAAAATTACAAAATAATAAAAACCATAATATTTGTGAAAATTATTAAAAATTAATCAAAAGAAAATAATAAAAAACTATAATTAATAAAATAAAAAATATAAAGTAATAAAATAATAAACAAATAATAAAAATTGAAATATTTAGAATAATATAAAAATGCACTACATAGAAATGTAGATATTTAATATTACAAAAAAATTACATTCAATTATTTTATCATAAAAAATAAATAGATCACTAAGGGAGATGATCATCAGGAGGAGTTGGAGAAATTGGTAGAGAGAACTCTATCCCTAAACCACGATTCAGATGTCGCAAGTACTTTAACTACTCATACTGCTACCACTATTGATGCATCTCCTCCTATATCTTCTATTTCTGCTACTACTGCTGTCGTAGGAACTCTTCCTACAACTGCTGCTACCATTGACACATCTACTCATGCTCCCTATGCATACTCTCTTTAAGCTCACTCTAAGCTCGCAACTACTCCAAATACAATGTAATAGATTATGATGACTCCCCATGAGCTTCTCATGAGATGGATGATGACATCCCAACGATGCCATAATAATCCACCAGAGTCAACTGAGAGTTGGCACCAAAAACTTGACCTTTCTCTAAGGCATACTAGATTACCTGCATTCCAATTGTCTCATCAAATTGGTGGGAAATAGTCTGTGTACTAGTCTCATCCTGAATCTTAGTCTATTTCTGAGATGTCGTGGCCTCATCTGACTCTTTCAATTGCAATTTAAAAATTTGATAGTTAATGTATTATTATTATTTAAATTTTAAACTCAAAAAGACAATATACTGACCATAATCTGATGCTGGTGAAAACATAGAATTTCTACAGTGGTTTGATCACTATAAATCATCCTATAAACGTTGAACACTAAAATATAGGGATGTATGATCCCCTATATGAATATAAAATAAACTGTTTACATTTGATGTTATATTAAATATTTTTTTTAAAAAGTAATATCCATAGGATCTCTATGCATATTGAATGTACAACTACCAGATCGATGTGTCTCCTTGTGTATCCCTTAGTTTTTTTGACCTACAAATGATATCCTTTAAAAAAGACCACCAAACCAGTATGAACATAATTTATCCCAAACATAATGTAATCAGGTCGGTGGGTGTGGAAAGACTCATCAAACACTATCACTCCTGCTTTTTCAGTTCTTTCCTTCTCCAATTTTGAATAAACTGACATCAACGCAAACTCATAATCCCCTACCATGCCTTACTAAGAGAATCACACATTCTCTCATCAATGTGATACCATAAACAATAAAAATAATTTTTAATATCATGTTATGAATTATATTAATATCAAAATAAATAATATTTATTTACGTATTAACCAATGATCGAACATGCGACATCAGACAACAATGAGAATGTATTCCAATGAGTCCCATGCTTCAAAACATAATTGTGCAATATAGTGCTCCTCTATCCAATATCTATATATGAAATTTTTTAAAAAAATAACAAATAATCAAAAAATTATTATATAAATAAATTGTTGAAAACAAAATAAAATACATAGGTAAACATACCTCTACACATGCAGATCGAATCCAAGTAGTGAATGTCACTTCGGTATAGGGTCATGAATCATCAATAACTTAAGACCACTCTCATTCTGAGTCCCCCTGAACCTCTAGTAGTTTTGGGGTCAGATGACCCAACATCCATCTCGTCTTAAGGTAGATCATCTTCCTCCAACAAGCCAAACAGATCCTCATCAATATGTAAAACAAAATAAATATTGTTAGAAAATTGTTAGAAACAACTATTGTATATAGTAATATTTTATATATTATCACAACCAGCATTTAAAGTCATTAATGGTCATATTGATCATCATCTTCATTTCTTATGATGTTAATGTTTTCATATTCCCCCTCAGTATCATCAATTTCTATATGATTTTTAGTTAAATCATATCTTGTAATTTCAAATTAATTTGTAACATCATTAACATCATCGCCACCATTGACCATTAACTATTGATTTTTATCATTGATATCTATGTATCTTCGTGAAAAATATATATTTGGATAATTATCGTGAAAATTTTCAATTCCTTACACTTTAGTGGAACCAAATTCACTTTGAGTAAACTGATTTTCAAGAGATTTAATTTATATTATGCTCCACCAATCACTCAACTCTCTTGATGTAGAAAAATATTTTTAATAATAAATCGATGTGCCTGATGAGCGAATAAAAACATTCATTTACTAAAATATTACTGTTATATTTAATATTAATAATTTCATTGGTCGGATGAACACAGAATCGTCACTCAGTATGCAACCACTGACATTTAAAAATCATTATGTGATGCGTTCCCAGATAACACAGTCCAAAAATTTATTCCAACATTCTATAAAATTTATATTTAGTTTCTCTATGATGATATACTCTCATGAAAATATAACTATTCATTGTTTTTTTGATTCCCCATATGCACGTGTATGAAATCCAAAACGATTCACTACATTTGAATTGTATGATTTAACCATTTTGGATAGCGGGTTACTCAATACACAACATTGATTATCAATTTTTTTAAAATGTTGAGATAAATGAAAATTTGTAAAACAGTTATCAATATAACAAATAATAAACTGATTTTATATTTTTAAACAAATATAATTTATTTTACCTATTTTTGAAACTAGTAGGAAATGTTTTTCTTGCTGACGTTATTTAAGAGATGCTAATGTAATTTGTGGAAGTTGTTTTTTGATATCATTATCATATAACCAACAAATGATATAATATTATTTTAATGTAACAAATATTATAAAATATGTTATATGAGAAATCACTATACAAATGGTGTCATTTCATAATAGTTGAGCAGAACATATATACGAGCTCTACGATGTTCAGAATCTAAAATCCATTATTCATGACCTCCACCCAAGCCATGTTCAGGTTGATTGAATATTGAAAATTGATAATTGATTTCGCATTTTATCATCAATATTTCCATTGTTACATACCATACGATTGTGTTTTGATGCATATTTAGATTGATCATATTGAGATAAAAAAAGAAATTTTTCTTGCAAATAAGATTTTCCAATTGACCCTTTAACTGATTCTTGGTTACATACTTTTATCTTTAAAACAGTATCTTATTGCTATCTACTAAATGCATCGTAGCCACCTATCTCCATACAAATGACTCAAAAAAATATGATATGTCTGCTAGAACATCCCAAATAGAATAATTAAACAAAACACTTAATCAAATTGGTAGAATTATTTCCATTATAACATGACATTAATGACTTTTTAATCCTATAATATGACCATTTATGACACATATGAAAACAATTGTATGCATAAACATATGGAAGTCTCAAATATGAACCCCACTAACAAAATAATAATCAATTCTCTTTGTAGAGTGTATAATCTTCTTTTGGATTCATGAAATTCTATGATATGATATTTTCAAACAGTTCAAGTTCTACTCCCCTGAAAATTTGGGCAAGATCTAATCATGCCTTTACATTATTTTTGGTCTTACCTGGTGTATCCAAAACTGTATGAAATAAATTATAGAAGCAGTTCTTCTTATATATTCATGAAATCTAACATGTGATGGACCAAAAAATAAGACTAACATAGAAGATCCTAGAAAATGCTCTACTTTATCCAATTTTGTTCTTTAATAAAGACATCAATTTTATGTTGGATTATTGTTGGTAAAAATGTGCTAGTAAGTAATAAAGATAAAATTGATTTTAAATCTGTACCTGAGATCATTGTTGGATGTCCATCTCTTTTAAGTGTACTTTTTCTAAAATGAAATTTGTTCCACCAAAAGAGATTATAAATTGAAATTAATATGCGATGATAGTAGAAAAAATGTGGTTTTTTTTCATTGATGAGCATAAAAAATTTAATGTCTCTTACATAGTACAAATATGTTTTTAGACCATGTGTACTCTTGCTATATTACATGCCATGTTCTATGAAGTCACTAATTTTCTTCATCAATGACGCTTTCAACAAGAAATTTTGTTTCACCGCAACATCAATTATACTGACACCATTACTCCACAATTAATTTAAATAATCAATCAATGGTTTCAAATAAACATAAGTAAAATTTTTCAGATGTACTCAAATTAATATGATCGAAAATAAGTGGCGTTCCTTCATAAAGATCCATGGAGGTAAATTGTAAAATTATACAGACAGGCCAATATGAATACTGACTACATTATGAACCAAATGGATAGAAACTGTTAGTAGAAAGACCCTATCATAAATTTCAGGCTTTTAATGAAAATGAAATATGCACTTAGTCAAAATCTTTCCATGAGTCACCATCATAGAGATGATTTAGGTTTTTACTAGTTGGAATATTGGTTTTGTGCCATGATATCCATGCCACCGTGTTTTGGGACATAAATAAATGCTGCGATCTAGGTGTAACTATGAAATATTTCAACTATTTTATAGGAATAAATCTAGAATTATTTTATTGATTCACATTATACCATGATTTTCCACATGTGATACAATAATAAAATGACTCAATTTGACCAAAATAAATGATTAAATAATTTGAACATGCATGAATCATTGGATGACCAAGAACTAAATTACAAACCATCATATTCCTCTCATATATATTTTTTTGAAACACATTTCCTTCCTGAATCAGTATTTTTTCAAAAGATAATATTTGATCAAAATAGATATTAGACATTCCATTATCTGATATAATATCCATAAAATTAGCAAATACGTCAAATTTTCTTATTTTGAAAACATGTTATAAGGCATACTCAAAAGACTTCAAAAAATAATAAAAATGAGATGGTTCCAACTCAAGATTCTTATTAATATAATCCTAAGTTTTAGATTGTTGAAAAGATGGAACTTCTACATTATAAATAAAAAATTGAAACTTTGCTGGATCTGGAACCAAATTATTAGTATCTTCTCTTGAACTGCATTCACCTTGTTTATAGAAAAAAACAAAATCTTATTAAAAAAAATTCAATAAATGACCCCAAATGCTGTCAAATGAGTGAAGCATCCTTAGAGCACAATTTTACCAAGGACACTTAATTTTCCCTTGTAAAACAAATTATGGTTTTGATGATGAAATTGATAAGAATGACTCAACACCATCAATATATACAGGAAGTAAACCAAAAGAGTTTGGATTCTTTGACTGGTTTATCAAAGCGTGATAATCTGATAATGATTGTTTTTGAATTCCTTATTCTATATTTATATAAAAAATATAAAATATTTAGTTTTTTATATATTCTGATATATGAAAAACACTATCCAAAAAATATAAGACAATTAAAATCCCTTTTCTATAAAATTACAATAATTTATATTATTTTATACTTATTTAAATTATTTTTTAAAATTTTATACTAATATAACCTAAATTATAATAATTTATACTAATTAACACTAATTTTTATTAATTATAGATAATATGTACTAATAATTGTTAACTATCGGAAACATAATTTCTAGTGGATTTGAAATTGCTCTTTTTCCTGATGACTCATCTCCACTATCTCTGACTGAAATTGCTATTAAAAATCTACTCAGACGTATGGATATCCATTTCTATATACATGAAGATGGAGAATTGGAAGTCCTCACCCTGTTGCTCTCCATTCTCGTGCATATGAAAATAGATATTTGTATGTCTCATCATTTTTTCATAGTGATTTCTGTGGAAGATAATTGTGATGATTTTTGGGGAAAAGGGCCTCTTTTTCCCAACTAATCATCTCATTGAAACTTTCTATGACTGAAATTAGTATGAAAAATCATCCTTGATTTATATATATCCATTTTCATATGTATGAGAATGGAGAACATGATTGTATCCCTACATTTCTCTCTATTATCTTGCTTATGAAAATGTGTATCCGTACGTGAGGAATGATTTGTAATAGTGATTTTAGTTGGAGAAAATTACAAGGAGATATGGTGTCGGGCCAAAGGGAGCCCCCAGTCCATTGGAAATTGGGCTAATTTATTACAGTTTTTTACAATTTATTACAATTTCTTACAAATTATTTCTAATTATTTCAAATTATTACTAATTATTATAATTTATTATAAATTATTTGAATTTGTTATTAATTATTAATCTTTTAAACATTTATTAGAATTTATTACTGATTATTAAGATTTATTACTAATTATAAAAATATTTTACTAATTATTAACAATTATTCTATTTTTAACAAATTATAAATAATATTTAGAATTTATTACTAATTATTAGAGTTTATTAGTACTTATTACATATTATTGGAATTTATTACAAATTATTATAATTTATTTAAAATTATTTGAAATAATTAATAATTATTAGAATTTATTACAAATTTTTAGAATTTATTACTAATTATGATAATTTATGACTAATTACTAGAATTTATTACTACTTATTAGAATTTATAACTAATTATTAGAATTTATTACTAATTATTATAATTTATTACTAATTATGACTAATTAGTATAAGTTATTACTAATTATCACTAATTGTCGCAATATATTACTAATTATTAGAATTTATTTTTAATTATTAGAATTTATTAGTAATTATTACAAAAAAATAGAATTTATTACATATTATGAAAAGTTATTACAAATTTTTAGAATTTATTAGTAATTTTTAGAATATATTACTAATCAATAAAATTTATTTCTAATTATTATAATTTAGTACTAATTATTAGAATTTATTCCTAATTATTATAATTTATTACTAATTATTACTAATTTTCAGAATTTATTTGTAATTAGTAATAATTATTTGAATTTATTACTAATTATTACTTATTATTGCAAATTATTATTTTTAAAAACTGTTTCAATTTATTACAAATTTTAGCAATTTATTACAAATTTTTAGAATTTATTACAAATTAATATAATTTATTACAAATTATTAAAATTTATTACAAGTTATTAGAATTCATTACTAATTATAAGATTTTTTTACAAATTACAATGATTTATTACTAATTATTAGAATTTATTATCAATTATTAAAATCTATAACTAATTATTAGAATGTATTAGTAATTATTATAATTTATTACTAATATTTAGTAATTATTATGATTTATTAATAACTATTTGAATTTATCACTAATTATTACTAATTATAAGATTTCATCACTAATTATTACAAATTATCAAAATTTATTTCTAATTAATACTAATTATTAGAATTTATTACTAATTATTTCAATTTATTTCCAATTTTAGCAATTTATTACAAATAATTGATATTTATTACTAATTATTACAATTTATTACTGAATATTAAAATTTATTGCAATTTGTTACTAATTCTTACAATTTCTTATTAATTGTTACAATTTATTACAGATTATTATGAATTATTATAATTTACTACTAATTATTACAAATTATTACAAATTAGTACAAATTATTACAAATTATTACATATTATTACAATTCTTTTCTAATTTATACATTTCATTATTAATTATTAGAATTCATTACTAATTATTACAATTCATTACTAATTATTATAATTCATTGCTAATTTTTTAAATTCATTGCTACTTATTACAATTCATTACTAACTATTACAATTTATTACTAACTATTACAATTCATTACAAAAGTTTACAATTTATAACAAATTATTACAGTTTATTACTAATTATTACAATTCATTACAAATTACTTCAATTTATTACTAATTATTATAGTTTATTACTCATTATTATAATTTTCTAAAAATTATTACTAATTAATATAATAACTAATAATTAGTACTAATTCACACTAATCACACATAATTATTTGTAAAAGAAAACATCAAAAAATAATAAATAAAACAATCTAATTTAATTTAATTTCACTACAGCAAATTTAAAATTATTATAAATAAAATAAAATTAAATTAATTAAGAAAAAAATAATAGAAACAGGTAAATTCCTTACTATTAAAGCATTCGAATGATATCAACTGTGAATAATGCCCAGAATTAAAATTTTAAACTATGAAAATTTTTAAGAGAAAACATTCCTCAAAAGAGAGAGAGAGGAGTAAAGATTTGAGTGTATTGAGGGAAAAATGGGTGAGTGTATATATAGGTTTGATTAGTTTAACATGCATATTTGTGACAGTATTCCCATCACAAATAATACTATTTACAACGGGACCCGTCACAAATACTCACCAGTAATTTCTTTACAATGGTTCCCATCGCAATAGACAACCTATCGACATATTAGTTGAGATGAGATTTAAATCTCATCGCAAATACTAAAGTGTCGTTGATTATTTGTGACGGTCTACTATAACCCGTCCCAAATATCCTTTCCCACATTTTGGCGTGAATGGCGCTCCAAACCTTGAGTGATGAGAACAATCGCCCGGTCATAAAAAACCTTATTATTTGGGACGGTCTGGTTTCCCCATCACAGAAACACATTCCAATGGACTATTTTTGACAAGACATTGACCCATCGTAACTAGCCCATCGCAAATGACAACTTTTCCCGTAGGGATAATACAAGTGGTGTTTTAATTTTTAAAATTAATGAGAGGAAGGTAGATAATGGGTTTTCATTCAACATAATAACATTTTAGTATATTGATGATACTGATTTCATTGTATTATGATGGGTATAATAGATTTGGTTGTGGTATAAAAACAAAATATAAAGGAATAAAAATGAGAAAGTGATTTTGGATTTCATACCTTACTCCTTGAAAAAAATCCATTGCAAATTGGCTTGCGATTTTGAGGGTGGGTCATTTTATGATACCACAAGAAATAGGATATGTATATTTTTTTTTGAGAAATAGCTTTAGTAGATGATTTTTAATATGTGATGATTAAGGAGTGAGGATAAGTGGGGTGTTATAGGGGTTCTTTTATTAAGTGGGGGGATTTTGAAATTATTTCATAGTAAATATTATTTAAAATTAATTTTTTTGGAATGTGGGTCAAAATTTTACAATTTAAAAACATTATTTGGGGTAAGGATGATAAATCCATTATCCACCAATTTATATATGTGGTATTGATATAAAATGGTTCTTTATCCATTGATTTAACACTTTTACCCTATTTTTACTATTATTATCATGACTAACATTTACATTGGTAACTTCTTTTTATTCCCTAAAATTAAATCGAATTTGTAAACTAATATTTATTATGATTGTTTAAAAAATGAAATCAATTTTATTGAATTCAGTTTGGAGTGGTGGTAAAAATAATGTTCAATACAATTACGCCTAATACAATAATTATTTTTTAAAAAATAAATTTTAAACCCAAAAGGATTTTATAATTATTTAGACCAACAATATTAATACCCTTTAAATTTATTAGTTTATGAGTAAAAAAGGAGTGTAATTTGGTTTTCCAAACAATCCACTATTGAATGGAATCCTATGAATAAATAACTAATGGAAAAAGACAAAAAATAATTTTGTATTAGAATAAATTTTAACACATGTTCCAAAAGGTAAAACATAAGTTTACAAGTTCAATATATTTTATGAAATATATTATTTTTCTCCTTAAATACATATTCTTTTTTGAAAGTGTTTTACAACATTTTTAATTCTAGGTTATATCCTAATGATGTCATAAATGTTATTATATTTAAACAAATTATATTTCTACTATTCATCAACAAATGAACCCTTATTAAAAAAATTACAAAAAACCCCCTAAAGATAATTTTTATATGATGAATCAAAAAACTAAGATCATTTTTATTAAAATTGAAAATATAAAAATTGGATGTTTAATTTAAAAAAAACTAAATATATAATGAAATATTTTGTGTATTCAAAAAAATTAATTTTTAATATTATTCAATGTCAAGTATTAATTAAATAACGAGTAATATTTTTTTTACATTGAAACATTTTATTATAATAATCCTTCAAAAGTGAAAAAATTAATTGAAGATAAAAATACAGTGGGTTTTAAAAACAATTCTTTGAAAAATATCACATTTTAACAGTAAATGATTTTAATCACATCCCATTAAAATAAATTATTTAGATTCTGAACATTAAATTTCCTCAAATTATTTGTATTAAAACACATAATATATTTTATTAAATATTTATGGAATTAGAATTCAAGTTTCTATAATTTTTATAATTATGTTTCACATGTATTATCATAATTTATTAATATTTATATTTTATCATAAATATATATCATGATTTATTTTAGTTTTGTAGAGCGTGTGATATAGGATATTCAATATAATACTTAATTAAATGAAATAAATAAAATCTTGGGGTGTTATATTCAACACCCAAAAATGAATTGAATCCATGTAATTTCAATTTCTCTAACTATTGAAAAAAATTAATTTATTATTAATATATTTAAGATTAATATTTCTCTATTTTCATTTTTAAACCATTTTCCCCATATGTGCCTCCAATGTTGGTTATAAGAATTTATAGAGGATTACCTTTTATAGCATTGGATGCCTAGTATTGTTCTCAATAAATAATAGAACCAAAATAGTTATGATAAACATATTAATATGAAAAATCAATCATAATTGTTTTTTACTTTTACACCTTCATGTCAGCTGCGAAATAAAGTTTGTTCAACTATTCACTAAAGTATATAGTTTAACCTCAATTTCATTATGTTTTATCCTCTCCATTTTAATAACGTAATCCCAAAAAATAAATAACACATAATTATCAATAAATTTATAAATATATTATAATCCCAATAATAATCTAAAAATATTCCCTCTATAACTCATGTTACACTTTCATCTTCAAAAAAACATAAAATCACATAACAATCAATACCACCTTTATCCTAAATTTTCTAAAAAATGTTAATCTTTCCATAAATTACATAAATTTAATTGACATTATATCAATTTTCAATCCCTAAGGATATCTCATATTATATTTCCAAAATTAATTAACCAGCTATCGTAATTATGTAGAATTACCTCAATAGTATATCTTACTCCAACCATAAGGTCTATCTATACCATAATCATGTATTCTTATGAAAAATCATTAAATATCTCCCAAAATACCATTAATCCCCTTTAAACCCAGACACGTAAGTCCTCAAAAGAGGTATATATGCCTTTAATCTTATGATTAACCGTAAATTATTAACTAATTTTTGTATTAAGAACTCTTAAATTATTCTTATATTATAATATAATTACTTCTAATGTTATCTAAACCTCACTTTGATACCAATTATGTGTCCCCAAACTTGCACACTCTAATTAGGTGTAAAGGCATTTTAATTACAAACTAGATTTGATACCTACTGAATTGAACCAATTTTTTCCATCCATAATTAAAACATAAATAAAAAATATTGAGTCACTTATATACAAATCACCATATAGGTTTAGACTATTAGAGAATTTTGAGAAACCATAGACTAAAAAATCAATATCATTCCCATTAAAAAGTCATTTTTCTCACTAAACCAAGGATTATTTATTTTACAATATTTATTTAATATATCCTATAAAATTATACCTTCATATTACCATTATAATAATATCATAGATAATACTCTTTTTCATTTAAACGGGGAAATGAAAACATAAGAAATAGAGATCTAAAATTCATAGTAAGATTAAACATATGTGATAAAAATTGATGATTACAAGTGAGCATAGGAGAAAATTTGGGTATATGAAAATCATCAAGGTATATATACTATCAATAGTAAATAATGCCAACTAAAACATGGATCATAGGTCATGAGTCTTAACAGTTTTATTTTCATATAAATCATTAGATATTATAGGATCATGGAATTATAATAATGTCGAAATCGAATAAAAGTTGACATCATAAGAAAATGATGCTGATCACTACCAAGACCCCCATCACTTATTCGGTAGAGTCCCATAGTGGATTGTGTTTACTCCCTAGTGTCCAAATTGGATTTTTTTATGACACATTAACTTGATTTATCAAAGGGGGTAGGGATTTCTGGTTGTGTGTGTGGCCAAACATTACCAACCATCTAGTGGATGGGAGGATAAAGGGATAGGGAGAATCCTATAAAAGGTGTATCTCCCTTCCCCAAAATATTATCAACTATTTAATAAATAATATATATCTAATCCAATATACATTTTTAGAGTGTTATTGAGTGAGGTATATTTGCTATAAATTAATAGATATATTTCTGATGGTTTTCCCCAATTATAATGAAGGAGTGTATGTACCTACATTTTAACCATATTAAGATACATATTTTTTTCTTAGGGTTTTACCCAACTTTATTTAGGGTTTATTCTATATTATATATGGTTTCCATATTCTATGTATCTTTTCAATTTATTTTCAGCTCTCGGTTACTTCTATAAGGAAGTTCCAATTGATTTTAGTCCCAACACATTGTATTGGAGTGAGGTTTTGGTGCAGTTCAAAACAATTTTTTTTTTGGAATTATGAATTATCATAAAATTGAGTATGCTATATGATTGCATCTGAATTAAAAAAAATTATTGATATTATTTTAAAAACCATTTTTAAATAGTGGAGGTTCTAGAATGATGACCTATCCAGTTTGATTTTGAATGTGAGATCACAAAATTTAATTGGAACAATTTTCCTCTATTGAAAATAGATCCATAATAATTTTTATACAATGATAATTGTATACCAGGGATTGGTGAAAGGCCATTGAGTATGAAATATGAGAAATGTAAATTCATGGATGAATGTAAAATTTATTTCATCAATTTTTATTTTACATATTTTCCTCTATGAATTATTATAAGGAAAATAATGATGAAGGATGTTTGGGATACACAGATTAAGCTAAATAATTTGTGGTCGCTACATATTTTTTATCATAAAGATGAAATTATAAACTCCTATCTTTTTTGATTCATCCATAGTGACTAACCAAATAAACACCTTTATTATCTTATTCACTTATCTTATGGAATTGATATTATAAATTTTATACAATGAACATCCAGATATTCTGATCTAGAGTTTTCCAAATTTACATGACTATCTAATCAACAATATCACTAAGAATATAATGAAAAATATATCACTCATAAATGATATTTGAGGTACAATTATTGAATAACAAGGTTATAATAAGAATAAAGATTAAATATAGACAATTTTGTTCTCATTAGTGGCTTTATCAATTCAAAAAAGAAAGATGATAGATGTTCATTTTAGTGTGATCCAAAAGTAAGGTTGGTCCAAATCAAAGAGTAAGAAGAAAAATTCCACATGTTATAATTATCAGAAGAAGTAGAAATTAAAAAATAATACTAGAATAAGAATATTTTTGGAATAAATTCTTTGGGAAATGTGGTCATTACTTTTGGAAATATAGAAAAACTGGTTAAGGAAGCATTAGTGGTCATATGAGGTAGATAACACCTCAACGACACATGGATAATCATTTTGTAGGAAGTATAGAACATGGATCCTTAAATAGAATGGTATGATCAATAATATCTTATCCTGATAGTGTTTTTATACATGGTAAATAATCATACTTTAAAGTTCAATGAATTATGTACCATAAAACTGAAGTTTCATGATGGTAGATTTCAACCCATCCGAAGAGTATGACTTATGAAGGCCCTAAAGTAGAATATATTTTATTAAGGGAAATTTAATGACACTAGGTTAAAGACCCTCCATGAGAAATGAGTGATAAATATTTTGAATGGTGTTCTTGTGGTAATAATTTTTTAAAATATCTTAACGAAATTGTATGTGCTTATAGGTGAAATTTATAAGTAGGTAGAGATAGTTGTCACATCAACTACCTTGATGTAAGAATTGATGTTTTCATGTCATTATAATCTTGTCCCTATGTATAAGATAGTCATGATTATTATTTTAAATTATAAGTTTCAACGTTTAATTACAAAGGTATATTTAGAATTTTTTAGCATTTTGTTTTGAGTAAGAAATAAATGTTGAAGTTTCAGACATCAATAATGAGGATCAAGGAGATATTATATTTGATCCATTTCGATGTTTAAAAAGAACATATTCTACCTATGGGAGTATAAAGTTAATTTTTATCATTTATTGATGATTATTCTATGGGATTTTGGGTATACCCAATGAAGAGGAAGAATTATGTTTATGAAATCTTCAAATATTCAATGTGTGGTTGGAGGTTTAATTTTGAAAGAAGATAAAGTGGTTGAGGAATAAAAAAGGTAGAGAATATACAAGTGAGGTGTTTTCCAATTAAAAAAAATAATTAGTTAAAATATATTTTATGTCAATGTACATTCCTCAATAAAATAGAGTTATAAAGAGGATGAAAAAAACCTTATTGGACTGAACATGGGTGATGTTGAAGAATGTAGAATTTTACAAGATATTTTTTTAAAATGTAGGGATGAAATCCTTTTATATGATCAATAGATATCTTTTAGTGTTGATTCATATGAAAACATCAATCGAGATGTGTACCAGTAAAAATAATAACTATTATTGAGTACAAACTTTTGGAATTCCTTTATATACAATTTTTAGTGACTAAGAATATCAAATTTGTAATCAAGATTTAGTAATTGTATCTTCTTGGGGTACCCTGATGGTGTGAAGGGGTATCATTTGTGGGATCCCACTACTTGAAAACATGTAATTACTATAGATTTAATTTTTTATAGTATAGAAGGTGTAAATGATTATTGATGGAGACATAGAGAAATATAATACCTAAACTGCAATAGTTGAGGTGGTGGATGAATAGAAGTAAAAACTTGTTTACTGTAAGTCATTAATAGAGTATGATGATCATTTACATGTTAAATCTAGACCTTAATGATCTAATCGGGAGAAAAGTCCACTAATATAGAACTTAAACGATAACACTAAGGGGAATATTGTATATTAATTATTTATAGATGATTGAGATACATCTTCTTTTATGGCGGTGACTCAAAATACATATGAATCTTCATGGTTGGTGATGATATAGGAGGAACCTGAATCCCTGTATAAGAATAATAATTGGGATCATATTCCATTAAATCCTGAAACGAAGGATATCAAAAACAAATGGAGCATTATGATCATGTGTTATGGAATGTAATAGGAGAAATATATCATGAAAAACTGGTGGACAAATGATATTATAATAATGAGGGGATTAATTTCAATGAAATATTATCTTTTATTGTCATAATAATTACTATTTTAATAATTCATTCAACGTGGGAAGCATACATCTGACATCTAAAGTTTCTAGATGTGAAAAATTCTTTTTTTACATGGAAATATTGATATAGAAATATATATTCTCAAAGAGGAATAATATGTAGAATAAGCGAAATAGAACATGGTTTTTAGATTGAACAAAACACTTTATAGTGTCAGGATGGTGCAAGTGTATTATTATAAGATATTTAACTCCTATATCAAGATTCTTGGATGCAACAAACATAATTTAAACCCCTATGGATATTTCAATAGTTTATATGGTAATTAGTTTGTTATTATTTTTTATGTGGATGATATATTTGTTTCAGGTCCTAGGAATGTTAAAATATAGTTAAATAAGTAACATTATTCTAGGAGGATTAATATAAAAGACATGGGACCAAAAAATAAAATTATGGGGATACTGATTTACTAAGAAAACAAAAAATGAGAATATTTATATGTCATAGAAGATTTAATTTAGGAATGTCTCAAAATAATTTACCATAAAATATTTCTTCCAATATCCACTACCTTCAAATTAATTTCATGTTATCCTCTATGATGAGTTCTAGAGGTGATGCAGAGTTGATGGAGATGTCGCAAGTACTGTAGTACTGGCGATAAGTAATTTCAAATTCTCTATGGGTAGTTCTAGACAATACATTACACAAGTAGGGGGAAAATATTGTTAGTTAATGTAAACTATTATATGTAAGAATTGAAACCCACTAAATAGAATCATAAGATACATCAAGGAGACCTAAAATGCTACATTATGTTATGGATGATCAGTTTTCACTATTAGATGCCATATTGACTCATATTTTTTAGGTAATTCTGATGATATAAAATCCACTAATGGGTTTTTGTGTACTCATACATGATTATTTGTGATATGTAATTCAATGTTATAGTTAGTTTTTTCTCTATCAACATATAAGGTAGAGTACATGGTATCTATATAGGCATGAAAAGAAGAAATTTTTATAATAATTTTGTTATAGGATCTCCAAAAATTATATGAGAAGATTTAATTATTCTATGATAGTAAAAGTACATCTCATATCATAAGTAATCCATATTTTCATTCTATAAAAAATGAAATTTGGGTATAATATCATTTTCATTGAGATGTAGGGGATGATGGAAGTGTAAAAAGTAAAACAATCACACTAAATATTATCTAGAATATTTATTAATGATTTCAATTAACTCTCATAAGTAAAAATTGTGTAGATCCAATATTTTTTATATAGAGCCATGAGTATTATGTTTGGTAGAAAAATATTGACTAAATATGTGATTGGATATCAATAAAATCATTATATTTGAGATATGTCATTAGTGGTTATTTGGATGATACCTCCACATGAATTTTAAAATGGGGAATATGGCTGGTGAGGTTGGTGGAAAAAATCACAAACCAAATAGTAGAGGGGAGGAGTAGGGGATGTTAATCAACCTATTAAAATAGGTTATCCCCACTCCTGAATCTCATTATCTCCTTAAGTAATCAACTAATATTCTACCCATTACATTTTGAGGGTTTTTAGGATTATTTGTTATTATCTAGGAGACATATCAACAAGGGATATCTATTTATAATATTTTTAGTGATTCTATACCAATATTTTACCAATATTGATTTTCGGATTTTTCTCATGGGGTTTACCCCTCTTTATTTAGGGGGTGTTAAATGATACATCTAGAGATTATATTTTTTTTATATCTGAAATTTTTTTATATATGAATTATATCCACATTAAAAGGATAATAAATATTATTTCCAACACCCATCCCCATATTTGTCATCTCGTGAGATTTAAAACATCACCCAGTACATTAGAGGTATATATAATTCCAAGAACACCTGTCACATCATACTATATGCATGCATATGTGTTCCATATATGAAACAATTCATAACTTCATCATATAAAATTTAAACCATGAGATAGAAATGGGTTTTCATAATTATTTCTATAAGACATGATCATATACCATCAAGAGTAATTTAATGGATAATATCATTATAGAATATCCCTATTATGGTGTAAAAAACATTAATTGATGTTGAAATAGTTGAAAATAGATTTATATGAATTTCGCTATCTTAAAACATTTTAATGGTATGAGATAATAAAATATCAACAATAGTGTCATTTTATATGGCAAGTTCAATTTCCCAAATGAAAAACATCATAATTACATTTTGGTGTAATACATAAACAATAACTTCAATGAATAAAGATATTTTATAAATTTAGATGAAAATGTAATCAAAATTATAAAAAAAATTCATAATGACTTTTTCAAATGATTTTAAAAACAAACTTATAAGACACATCAAAAATTTAATTGATGGGGTGTAAATAATAAATAAAAAACCATTAATATAAATTAATTTTGGGACATTAAAAATGCGATTCTTTATATAATTTTGTAAAGAATGGAGAAAATAAACCCTGCATAAAATGTTTGAAAATATTAATTAAAACTATTAAAATAAATTAAACATCAATATAAACTTAACTTATGAAATTATTATTTTAAATATAATAACATTCATAAAACATCATAACGAACATGTACATGATGTTGGAAGATTTTTAACCAAAAGGAAAAATATGGTTGGTTTCACTTATGAGAAAGATTTTGGTCAAATTGTGAACTATAGGGAAGTGGAATGGAAAGAAGAAATGTAACAAATATAAAAAAATAGAGAATAAATGAATTTTTTTAGGGAAAAAGAACAACAAATTCTCTCATGAAGTTACTTGGATGTATAATTTTTTGAAATAAATGTGATATTTGAAAAAACAAAACATATAAATAAAGTAGAACCAAAACTATAACTCCATAAGTAATGAAATTATACTATTAATTCAGAAAAAATAAATGTAAAAAAGTAATTTAAACATATAAAAACATTAATTTCAGTCATAAAATATAAAATATGGAATCTAAGGATAATACAAGAATTGAGTGAAGACTTGTAATGGAAACAATTAAAAATAACATAACATGTGATATAAGAATATATAAAGGAAGAGACTACATGGACTAAATACCAATTCAAACAACTCAATAATAAATAAAATATTAAATTTTCATAATTTAATGAAAATAATCTTAGAGTAACATTTTCCCTGAAAAAATGATATAACTTATGGAAGGAAATGTCTAAATAATCTCTTCACAAACATCGAAAAAATATGAATCAAAAGAACATGAAAAGAGGTCATGAATTAGATTTTTTGGATCTCAAGAATCAAAAGTGGTTTATGATGAAATATGTTAATGGGATAGTGAATTCAATTTTTTTAAAAAAAATATTAGGTACATAACATGAAATATGTCTTATGGAATGGAAATTGACATAAAAATATCGTACCTTGGATTCCTTCTTAGCTAGAAATGCACTAACATCATGAATTTAAAAATTAAATTTATTAAATAATATCTAAATAATATGTTTTTATTCATAGTTCATTTTTTAGTGTTCATTAATTATTATTTATCAATTATTTATTGTAAAAATTGTCTTCTCATTAGGCACAAAAGGTTATTTAGTTAGTTTCCTCAAAACTATTTCGGTGTGTTAAACATAGTAAGAGGCATTATAATTTTTTCCCTATTCTCAAGAACCATATATATATAGATTATTTATAATTACAGTAAGAGAAAATAAATAAATATCGATAGAATTTTCCAAAATAGATTCAAATTTTGAATGATGTCTCGGTATGCCCTTTTTTAGTGATTAAAAACATTTGATCATTTGTTTTTAATATCATTAATTTAACAACCAATTTATCATTATTTAATATAATTAAAATATTAAATGTCATATTTAATAAATGAAAAAAATTTGTAACCACACATTTAAGGTTATTAAGATAAATTATATATGTCTTTTCTGGTTATGGAGAATCGACCAAAATATTAACTGTGTTTTCCTTTTTTAAATAGACTTGTTAAAGGTCAATAATGGTTATTCCAAAAAAAAATAACAAATAAGTATTTTAATTATTATAATTTTATTATATTAGGTTATGTATAATTTTTTTGTTTGATGTATAATAATAAAATTTAAATCCATATAAACAAGAAAGTGTTTAGGAGTTATTTTCTCACTCCATTGGATTACTAATATTCTAATTAAATTATTCCTTTGAAGGGTGGTTTTATTAATTACACAAGAAACTATAGAGAATGTATATGAGTGTCCGGAAATGATTTTTTTCTAGATATTTTTATATAATAAGATTAATGTTTATGATATGTTAGGTGGTGAAGAAACCTTTTTATAAGGGAGATGTGTAAATTTTTTTATAAATATTTTTTACATAATATTAAAATAAAATAAATTTTCATGGAAAATGGATCATAACATAAACAAATAAATGAATAAAAGATGAGTTAAGGTTGATAAATCCCTCACACATGCATTTAAAGATAAGTTTTTTTTAGTTTCTGACTTTATGCGTTGATTTCCACAATTACCTCATTTTAGCCTTTTTTTGTGGTGACTAATGTTTACATCGGTAAATTAACCATATACCCTAATATTAAATTAAACACATTAAATAAATTTTATTATTTAAATTCCAATTATGTGATAAATTTATTAATTTCATTTTCTAACGTTGTGGAAAACTAACATAAAAAAATAGGGTTTTTTCATGATAAAATCAAGTGAATACTTAATTACATCTTGTGAATACTAAATTAGTGGAAAAAGGAAACAAATTGTTTTTAGTAGAATATAATGTAAAACAGCTTCCAAAAATTACAAGCATATATTTATAAATTCAAAATATTTTAATTAAATTAATTATTATACTCCCAAGATTATTCTTTAGCTGCTAAAAAATATTTATAATGTTTTTTATTATTATATCATGAGTATTCAATAAGAGTTATAGTATTTATTAAATATTTATTTTTTATGTATCATGAAAAAATAAAAACTTTCTATAAAAATCTAGGAAATTCAACCTAAATAACTTTTGACATATTGAAAGAAAAATGATGTTATTTTTTTAATAAAAATTATTAAATATTGGGATATATATATATTAAATGAATACATAAAATATATTTTTTTTAGGAAAATTATTTTTTAATATTTAATTGTTCTTAATTTTATTTCATATCAATTTCAAATTAAATGAGTTTTATTTTATTTAATGTAAATTGAAACATTTTATTATAAAAATCCATTAAAACTTATCAATTTGATTTAATATAAAAATAAAAACACTTTAAAAAATATTCTTTAAAATATATCCTTTTCAAAATTACATTCTTTTAATTAGAACCAATTAAAAATTATTATTTATATTCTAACAATTAAAATAAATTAATTCACTTTAATTATTACATATAAAATTATTCTTTTTAAAAAACAATAGTAAAAATATGTAAGGAATTAGAATACATGTTTTTATAATAAATAATTTTGATTAGACAGTTTTCTTTTATTTACTTGTGGTTTTGATCTTCATGTAATTTGATTGATTCTGTTTCACATATTCCTCATATTGTATTCATATTCATCTTATATTATAAAAATATATCACAGTTTGTTTTACTTTGGGGTTGTGTGAGATACTAGATATTTGAAATAATATTTATTAAAAAAACTGAATTCTAAACTAAAATTATATTATATATCAAGTCTCTGATTTCATGTAGATGTTTCAAAAATAGTATGAAAAATTATCCATATAAATAACCAAGAACTTGGATCTTTCACAGAATCATATCACTAACTTTTGTTAACATGATATCTTGTGATTATTAGTAGAATTATAGCACCTCAATATTCTTCAGGTTCTCTGACACATGGATCACGACTTGTAAAAGCAATTCCGTCCATGATCCCAACTATTTCTCTCTTCATTTTCATCATTACATGATGATATAGATCTGATCAATAAAATCATTTTGGGGGTTTTGTGATCTTTGATACAAAAAATATCCATTAACTCAAGAGGATTCTTATGTTCGGTTCTCATCTCTAGAGATATTTTATCACAATTTTTATCCCTTATAATATTATAAAATACCAAAATATATTTTATATATGTTTAGTATGTGTAAAATGGCTTTCAATCATTGATATGTTATCAATGAATATTTTACTTATCATTTTCATATGGATATTCTCCCATGATCATGAATATTATTTCACTACAATTTAATATCTCCAATGAATTTATAGGAATACACATTTCTCTTTTCTTCTCATTTATCGGAGTCAAATAAATTTTCCTTTGAGTTAATCCAAAATATTCTAGAATATTATTCTTAAAATATCCCATATAATGGGAAAAAATAATTTCTATTTATATATGAATATAAAACAACAATAAAATTTTATTCCATGGATCATATCTTCATGGTATTGGTATTATTTCATGTTTCAAATTGAATTAAATATTCTATTTTATTATAAGATAAATTCTTTTTCTTGACCTTATTAGTTCACAAGAAGAATCACAAACCCATTTACAATAACTAAATCAATGAATATCATTTCCGGTAGTGAAATATTTAAATAATTAAAATATAATGTTATTTTTCTCACCTATATTTATTTTCAAATTTCATTATTTGAATATACTAGACTAATGGAATGGTTATCTCCTTATTTTCATCAAATGGATCATTGAATATTTTATTAACAAAGAATCATGATATGATTGTCTCGAGTAATATCGTCAACATCATCTGATATTTTATCATACTATATAGAATATATGTTCTATAAATTTCTAGATATTTTATCATCATGATGTTTTTCAAACTATTGGCCTCAGGATGGATCTTATAATGTATACACATAATCCTTTTTATCTTAAGAGTGATTCTATACATTTCTCAATTTCCCAGGAAATAAGTAGTTCTTTATAAGAATAAATCACTCTTTGGAAGTTCACTAATGTTTTCATTAATTTTCAATTAAACTTATATTTCATGAGAGTAAATCAATATTATGATGTGATAAATTAATCTTATGTAGTAATGAATTTATTCTTACAAAATAACCATTTTATAAATTTTGGAAAACTAAGGACTCTTGTGATGTAAGAATAATCTCTTATGGTGTATATAATTATCCATAAGATAGAGGTAATTACTTTTAAAAAATTCTTATTTGTCATTATAAAGTCTATAAATTATCTTAATAATGTAAAAAATCATCATTATGAAGTAGAAAATGAACCTTATTACATTAGGGATCATTATTATGAGGTCTGCGATGATCCTTATGATGTCAGTGATGATCCTCATAAATTGACAATTGATCGTTATGAACACACATTTTTCCATTTTCAGAATCTTCAGTGCAACAATTTCTCTTATAAAGTAAAAAATAATCTCAGTTTAAATTTTTTCCAGGTCACTCCAACACAACTACAAATCATTTCATCCCATATCCAATACCTCAAATTAGCTGTAAAAACTCAAATTCCTTTTGAAAAAATATTTACAAATCTGAATCAGTTTAAAAACATTTCAAAATCCATAAAATATATTAATTTATCAATTTGTGTATTTCTAGAGTGACTTCAGTTCCTTCAAATGTCATCTTCACTTCAGCTTATTCAAGCCTTCATGAAAGAGATGTTAATCAATATATTTAGTATTTTTCTTATTAATAACTCCATAGATAGTCCCTCATAAATTTATATAGAATTTAATCTTATTTAATTATATGTTTATAAGATTTGAAATAAATATATCACCCATTTCATAATAAACTATAATATATAGTTCAATTATCTTATCATCAATACTCATCATTATCTTCCATGAAGACTATGTCATCAATATTTTGATGCATATAAATACTACATAGAATCCTTATAAATTTATATTCCAGTGTATCAAATTAAAATATAATTTAACCAAATATATATAATCTTTGATATATACTAATCTGGGTGAATTCTTCCACCGTTACCCATGGAACTATGATATATTAACATAATAATTGATAACAAGTGATAGTAAAAAAATCCTTTAACTTTTTCAATCTACCCATTTATATTTTTCTCAATACTATTAATTGATTCAAAAAATAATAGTGTTAATATGATATTATTTTCTAATTTTATCCCCATCTACCCCATATTTATAAAAAATAAAATGTAAAATTTTATGGTAATATTCCTCCACCATTGTTTTTTCTCGCCCACAATGATAAAATCAATCAATTCCATATAGAAAAGGTTGGAATCACATTTATTTTTTTTCAATGAGAAAACACCTTATAAACTCTATTTATACATGATAAATTATTAGGTTATAAAAAAAGGTTTATCAATCAATACATCCAAGTTGTTTGTGAACTATGATAAATTTGACACAAACTATGATTTAATTCGTGATGGTTTTTTAAACCAATTTCAATTGATTCAATGAAGCCACAATCATATTCGATAAAAATATCATAACATTATAGTAATATATATTTTATATCCCAATTTTATATTTAATAATCACTCCCACATAGTAATTTTGATTACCAAAAACCAAAATAAAGTGGTAAATTTTTTCAAAATACCTTAATCTCATCTTCATTTAATTTTTTTCTATAAATAATTATTTTACCAAAAAATAAAAAAATTATGAATGATACATGTTCTTGGGTCCCCATCAAGGTAATATATTTAATAGTAATCATCAGGGATGGATTTCATTAGAAATAGTGTCTATGAATTTATGATAACAGTTAAATCCCCCAACCAAATAATGTGTTGTAAATGGTATGTTGAAAAAAGAATACTTGACACTAGTCGATGTATTACATGAAAGATAAATATTTCATGTTTTATATACATAAATACATACATTAAGTTACATACTTTCAATTTATCAACTTTAATTTCTTTCATTTAGGGTAGAAACAATTGACATGGGAATAATGAAATTATTAATTAGAAACATAACGAGAGGAAGAAGGAAAATACTAGTACCTTAACCCATAAAATCTTTTCCATGTAACTATAAAATATAGATAACTCTTTATCATAACATCACCAATGATTTTCTAATTTTTTTTATATTTAGGAAACAAGGATTTCTTAATTTCGTCATCTTACTTATATGATAGAGAAGGATTCATCACTTTAACTATGATAGGAAAATCATTCTTTCCATCTTAATCCATATTTTTAAAAAATTCCAACCATGATAAATAAAATGTTAAATATTCTTGTGGAACATGGTTGACCTTCTTCTTGGGTGCATACACATTTTTCAATAAAATATATTAGTTACATGAAGTCACTGGTGTTTTCTATTTTTACTTCAATGATTATTTTTACATTATATAGTCATCATGAATTTATTATATATAGTATAAAAAATCTTCTTCCACAAAACTCTTCATTAGACTTAGGGTTACATAGTTTAGGAAATAATTCAAGTTTTTCATCAAGGATGTTACTTATCAAACCTATCATGTCATTCCTCCGCTGGATTGACTCTGTATTTATTTTAACATGATTATTCCATATTTAATATTCATTTAAAAATAAAAATCGGTTATGATATGGTATTTTCTAAAATATTAAAAGCATATATATATATTTTTTTTACATCCTTATGAATTTATTCATGGGTTCAAATTGTTTAACAATATTATTGTGTTTCTCCACTAAGGGAGATGAGTATTATTTTTCCTCATATACTTCCTTTTCTATAATACAGTACTATTAAAATAAATAGATGAATTTTTTATGTTTGGTAAGAATTGTCACACATACTAATAGTCACCATTGTTTTTACAATATTCATATATGATATCAAGATATTTAAATATTTTATTAGTTGGAAAAAACTGCTTCTTCTAGAAAATATTCTTTTGCACAGTAGGTCTCTTATTTACACCATATTTTCTCTCCCTGAATGTAAGAATAATATCATTTATGAATATTGAAATATTATTTCAATATTTAATAGACTTATTTCTAAACCAGTAATAACACTAACAGTATCCAAAAAATATTCTTATTTTTTTAAGAGTAGTCTACAAACCTAGGATAAGATGTAATCCCTCTGAATGTATATAATTCTAGATAGAAAGAGTGGAGTAAAAACTTTATTGATTAGAGTCTCCAATGGGTCCATAGATCTAATCATTTAAATCTAGTTTGGAATGTTACAAAATATCTAAATTAATTTCAAATTTCTATTAAAGTGTCATCTATGATCAATTCCACACATAATCATTAAAATTAGAAATTATTGAAAATAAAAGAAATCATTTTGTAGTAGTTTAGAAATATTTTATAACTTTTTATTTTTATGAAAAAAACCACCATTAATTTAAGATTTAACAGGGGTTTATTTGCTTCTAGATCATGATTATATACACAATTTATGTGGTTATAAAATTTCATGGAATTTTTATCCACCATTATTTTTCTAGATTTTGATATTGATCAAACAGATGTAGGAAAATATTCATTAGTAAAAAGTTATTTATTAGGTAAATAGAAATTTTTCTAATATTACATCGTAAGAAGATCATGATATTATTCAATGATCTTTATTCTCATAGCATGAGTCCATTTTAAAATATGAATTGTTTCAAATACTTGTGTGTGGGAATTTTTTGTTTTAACACGTTGTGATGATTCACTATGGTATTTTTCCAAATTTCTCAACATCATATCCAAATAAATATATTAAATATTATAAAGGTAATTATAGTATTAATTTTTTTTAATATGTTATTTAAAAAATCTTTTCATCATATTCATATTATCCTCATGTATATTAATTTCCTCTATTTGATAATCATCCATATTTTGTTTATTTAACCTCAAGATTAACACTAGTTTTAATAATATAGGTTATAAGTATTTATCCAATGCATATATAACCTATTTAATAAAAAAATATTCTTAAAAACATAATTCAATCTATTATTAAACATTATAAAAATTTAATTTCAATATAGAGATTTTTTCTCCTTGGAGTCAATAATTTTTTTGAGAGTGTTTCACATGATTTCCCATTAAACTAGTATATCTTCAATTTCATTAGCTTATATATAAAGGAGATTTTTTTATTATATAGTCTCTTAAATAATAAAAATATTTGAGTGATAATATCAATTTTAACATTATTGAAATAATCCTTGGCTTCAGAATAACAAAACTGAGTGAATCATTAAACATATATCCCTCATAGTTATAGTTTAATTCATAAAAGGAATCATTTTAACTATTCCATCAAAAAACATTCCACTATGATTACCTTCAAGTATTGGTAATTCCTCATTCAATTTTGTATTATTCTTCACCTTATTTTCTACTATTTTCTTTATATTTTATTGGGTATTTAATAAAACCTATTCTTTTTTAATATTAGGTATAGACATAGAATTTTTTATTTGAGGATATTGAAGACAATAAACAAAATTTCACTTCATATAGTTTTGATAATAACTCATGGGTGTTGAAATAGATCCAACTAAAAGGATCCATTGTGTCTGGTACCACTTGATATTTCACAATGGATTTTATAGTCACCTATGGGGGGGTGTGAATCAGGTATGAGTAAACTATAAAGATGTCATTTTTACCAACATAAATACATTTATCCATATCTAAACCCCAATTTTCCAATTATATATAAAGGGGACAATTTATCTCTAAATTAACCTAAAATGACTACATCATATATCAAATTTCAAATTAAGAGTGTCAATTTCTTTTAAAGGATCATCCAAAATCTGGGAAACCCTTTCCTTAATGTGATTGGGGTGTCAAAGTCAAATATGATTCACTTTTAATATTATTATCAATTACAAGTGGCAAGGGAATTAATTATATTAAACACATAGTGTGGCACTCACTTAGCAAACTTCCCACTAGTTCACCTAGTATCAGACATGATTTATATACTACCAATGATTTATAACACTTCCATCCAACTTCATGAAGAAGATCTTCTATCTACACAAGATATCATTGAAGTAATAAGATCTGATATCATTCTTCAATATGATACTTAAACTGCTTATATATATTCGTATAATAACATGAAACTTGATCTCTATAAATAACTATGCACTCTGATCATTCAAAGAATAAATTCACTGCCTTTTCTAATCCAAAAAACATGTGAACTTCAGTAGCACCTTAATCGTTTTCAAGTAATTACACACATAGATCATGAATAATAGTAGTATTTTTACCTTTATCTCAAATATTATTTTATTATAATATTTTCCATTAAAATATATATCTAGTAAATAAAATAATGTTAGGTTCTTATTCTTCTTTGATACTAAAAATTTTATTCTTACCGAGATTTGTATCAAGTTGTCTTATCAACTATATAGATATTTTCTATTTATTATACTCACTATTTTATATTCTCAAATAAAATAAATTGGAATCTATATATTTAATATATAATTTTTTTTTTCAATTTCAAAACCTTGATCTCCAAATATTTTTATCATCTTCTTCTCATGGGTGTTCTCCCACGATCATGAATATTCTATTTACCGCATCTTCTTCTCTCCACAAAATTTCCAATACTATTCTTTTCTATTTTTTCTCATTTCATCCTAGTGGGATAAATCTAATTTTAATTTTGAAAATATTCTTGATATGATTCTTTCAATAAATATTTGAAAATATAGAAATAAATCACCATCCTACCTATATGAACATCATAAAACAATAATATGTCACAACATGGATCATCTTCTTAGATTTGTGAAACTCTCTAAAATTTATGTTTGAGATCCATCTTATATTTGGATAATAGAGAACATTTTCAGTTGGCCTTATCAACTCTTAGTACGAACAAAAAACCTCTCTTTATATATAAATGTATTTTGACTAGGTCAACAAATGACAGATTACATTACATATAATTTCTTCTTTTTTTCATCACCAATATTTATTTTTTATTTTACATATTTGAAAATACTCTAATAATATAATAAGGATACCATCATCTTATACAAATAAAGGCTTGAATCATGGATAAATAAATAATGATCATATTTTGATCTTATATAATTGCTTCAAGATCATCTGGTATTTTATAATTTCCGTTAGAATATTTATTTATGAAATTCATTTATATTTCACCCTTCTAAAATTTTCTAACCATTGGACTCAAGATGAGTCATGTGGATAATATAATTGAAACTTAAATTCTTTATTTTGAGTCTATGCCTTTGTGAAATTTCTATATATCAAGTAGTTTATAATAATAATTAATTATAATTATGAAGTTCATTATATATCCTTGAATTTTCCATATTTTTTATTTAACATGTGTTAAATATGAGAAAATTACTCTCATGATATAAGAAAATTATCGTATAAAGTCATGAAATGAATCTAAAAAATTTAGAATATTATAAATTAGCAAAAAGTTGATGACTCGTATGAAGTGGTAACTAACCATTTCCAAGTTCCAAATGATTCTTATGAAGTAGTAAATGACCCTTTTAAACCTTATATTCATCTTTATTATGTTTGTAAATCATTATTATGAACATTATGAATCATCCTTATAATGTATAAAATGATCTATATAATTTTATGGATGATCCATATAACATTTGGGATTATCCTTGCGACATTGGAGATGATTCATACGATTTGATACATGATCCCTAAAACTCATTCCTTTTCCATTTTTAGTATCTATAGTGTTAAAACGACTCATACAAAATCAAAATGAATCATGTGAAAAATAAAATAGAAAATATTATAGCTTCAAATTTATAATTCTATAAATGTTTTTCCAATCATAACAGAATAGAATCAATTAATTTCATCCCATTTTCAATACATCAAATTAGATTAAAAAACATAAATGACTCTAAAAGATATAGGTATATTACTAATGTTATTTAATTTTATTTCTAGAGTAATTCTAAATATTAAATACCCATCTTGATTATTTCTTATGATACATCACTTCCTTTTAATTAATATTTCAATTTATATTCATGAAACCTCTATCCAAGAGATATTAATAATTTTATTCTCCATTCATCATGCTAAAAACACTATTTATGGTATCCCATATTTTATAATGTTTATAATCTTTCTTAATTAGAGTGTAACATTTTATATAACATCCAACACATTTATTCAATAATACACTTCTGTATATAGTGTTGTTATCCGTCCATAATCACTTATTATTTTCTTTCATTAAGACTCTATCATAAATTAAGAGACACACACATATATATACTATATAAAATCTATCCATCAGTTTATTCCAAGTGAATAACATTACACTTCTTTACCCAAATGTATGGTTAGACTCTTCATCTTCATCAATGGATGGATTCCTCCTTCATCACAAATTACACCAAGACATATAGAAATTCTAAATGATAATAAATACAACTAACACAATCCTATGGGTTCTTCGATGATGTTGAAGACATACATGAAAATCTAGTGGCTGAATAAGGAATCATGAGTTAGTAGTAATAATTTCCTTTATATGATCTTGGATATTAGTGTTTAGGAGTGATAAAAGATACATGTGTGGTATATTAAAATGATAAATATACCACAAATTATTGAAATGGTACCCCTATAATGATAGTTACTATTTTCATTTCTTTTATTATTATACATACTAAAGTTTACAATGGTCCCCATGATTATTTTATATTTGAGTAAATTGAACTACTGATTCATTTGGATGTCAACGTCTACTAATAGAAAATTATTAGAGGAACCCCTCTAAGTTTTTTTGAAATTATTATTGGGAGGTTTCTTCTAATCGTATGTGGTTTTTCTGTTATTAGTATTTTGTTCTTTTTTGTGTTACTTTATAGTTAATTTATAGTCATTCATTATTACATAGTGGTTGATAAATATGTATAATTATAATACATATAGAAAATATCCACCACTAAATTTTTTATCACTAATATATGGTATGAAATATATTCTACGGTGTGTGTAAATGATTTATGATTCGTATTTCATAAGATATAGATTTTATTATTTAACTTCCTATAATAAGTTATTGATAAATCAGTTGGTGGTTTCTTATACTGGATGAGAGGATGATTATAACATAAGTGTTTTTTTATTTTAACTATGTTAAAATTTATTTCCATATTCATTAGGATCTATGTGTTATTTTTTTCCTTGCAAGGGAATGGTTAGGTTTTTTTGAGATGGAATGAAAAATAAGGAACCATTAATGTCTAATTTAAAATGTTTTTTCTTTAGGGGATAACATGGGGAAGTACCATTGACTTATAAATTCATCATCATAGTATTTATAATTATATATAATGTTTTATTTACATCATTTTCAAGAGAATATTTGTTTTAGAGTTGTTATGTTTATTTTAAGGTTACACATGCATCTTACTAGTGCTTTGTTATTGGTAATGGTGTGTAGTGGTGGTCGAGGTCATATATATATTCTAGAATATGGGACTTCGATTCCAAATAGATTTCCTTTATTATCGTTTTTTGGGTTAAAAGGTTATTTTACTATGAATTGTTGGATTATGTGGGTATTTGGTCAACTTATATTGTTAAAAATTCATTTTTAGATGGTTTCACATGATGTAGGTTGAATTTTGGAAATGTGATTCTAAGGATGAAATGATTTTTTGTTTTAAATTTATAGTTACTATTGTTTCAACAATGATGGAAATCATACTAGTGTAATTAGTGGGTGTATGGTTTGGATACACACCCAAGGGTTCTCCCTATTAACATATAAGAATATCTTTGATTTTTTCTTCGACTTGTATCCCAGGGTTGGTATCAGCTATATGATGGAAGCGAACTTTTTATGCATATGCAATGAGTCTCATTTTAAAAAAGTTCCTTTCATGGGATGATGATGGAATAGGGAAATGTTAAGGTGGATACTGAGCTCCCACATTTGGCTGTTACTAATTAATGTATTTCATTGATTTTTGTGGTTCATGTGTCTTTTAATTTTTAGGAGTCATGTTGACCATGTTTTATTATTTTCAATTATATTTATTGGGTATACTTTTGGATTATTTTGTTGACAATGTATCCTCAAGAAGATGGTATTATGGTACTTTGGAACCATTACCCCAAGAATTTTGACCTCTATTATATAGGTATGATAGTAAGAATTAATGTGGAGGTTTTTTTCATTGGTTGCGAATTTCATGTTCTATAAAAAAATATTTGAAACAGATTTTAAAATTATGAGATCAATCGATGTTTTTCTAGGTATGGAATAGTCAATCTCGTTAAAAAACATACATATTATTATAAAATAGTTATTTTCTTTTAAAATCCAATCAGTGATTATTGTAATTTTATTGGAGAAATAAAATTTAAACCAAGTCACATGAATCCCAATTAGGAGAAGAGTGGGAATATTACCACTAAAATGGACTGTATGATTGTTAGATTTGTTGGTGTTAAAAGGAAAAATGTTCCAATCTTAGTGTTTCATAATTTTATTGATGTATTTTCTAATGATTTTACAAGGCTATATTAAAATTTAGAATTTGAATTCAATAATGATTAAATTTATATGAAATGGAATAGTTCTATTTCAACTTCCTACATGGATATAATGGATGTTAGTGAGATAATTTTTTTACTAGAGTAGCTTTAGTTGAAAGGGTTTATTCGGATTATTACTACGCCATAAGGAGCTTTAGTTATATTTTAAAAGAAGGGTGATTGAATCCAATAGTTGTTTTTATACTTCCAAAGGTTAAATTATTTATCGATAATAAATATATATCAATTAAAAAAATGGAATATTTATTAGGTCAACTAAAAGGGGAATGTTCTTTCCAAATATGTAACTACACTCTAGGTATCATCAACTATGAATGAGATGAGAGGATATTCCGAGAACTTATTTTTATATTTGGTATAACATCATTGGGTAACTTGTTATGCCTTTTGGTTTAAAAAACACCCTTATATTATTTATAGTATTGATGAATCAGACATTTCTTCCCTCTAAAAAAATTTATATGTATTTTTGGATTATATTCTTGTATATTAATAATAAAATTAAAATGATGATAAACATATTTTAATTTTTTCGAAACATTTTTATAGAATTAGCTATATTAAAAATTTTAGAAGTACTTTTTCTATATTTTTGAAGATAAATTACTCAACCACATTGTGATAGTGGTTGAGATTATAGTTGATCATAGGTAGAAGGATATAGTTTTGAAGAATATCATGATAATATCATTGAACCGACCAATACTTTTCTAAGAACTCTATCCCGATGAACACATTTGCAAAGAATAGTGGCATAATTTTCTGGTCTAAATATTGTAAAGAAACATCCCTGGAATTTAAAAAGATATTAACTAAAAATCTTATTCATAGATTACCTTATCTTAGAGAGGGATTCAAGGTTTATTATAATTCATCTAAAAGAGGCCTTTGTTAAGTTCTTATATAGAATTATAGGTTCATAGATTACGATTAAAAACAAATTTGGATTAATGAATAGAACTACAAAATGAATATTCATGATTTTCTCATGGTAGTACATTTATTAAATTGAAGAAGGCACCACCTCTTCGATGAAGGAATTTTTAATACAAATTAATTACAATATTTTCAATAATATTATCATGTTGGGATAGATGAACTTGAGGCAACATTGGTTGGTGGAATCTATTTGAGTTTTTGATTTTGACCCTTTATATAAATTATGGAAGGGAAACATTATTATATATTTAGTTAGTAGAAATACCTAACCATATAAAGTGAAAGAAGAAAAAGCAGAATAATTGTTGGCCATAATGATGTCTGGTGTACGTTTGAATTTTACCAAAGTATAAGATTAGTTGTATCTAATTAATATTCAATTATCATCTATTATTTTGGATTAAGTCAAGGATTATTATATTTCATATCATGATAATATCATTATTCAATGTGCCCTTGATCATAGAGATATAATGGATGGTTTGTTTCATGATTCTTATTTTTTCCACTATATTCAAGATTGGATATTAAGATCTATGAGTATAAGGGAGTATATTATGAAGGATTTTCATGCATCAAAATGGGTTCCCCATGAAGTAATTTCGAAATTTTATACTAGTATATATCAAATGTAGTTTAGGCCTTGTTTAAAATGAGATATAGTATGTTTTTTTCGTTGGGTGTTTTACATGTTAGTAGGTTAAAATATAATACCATTTATTTTACTGTTTTTTATAGCCACTTCCTGTACAGATTTGGAAATGGAATGGAATTATAGTATAATTTTTTAACATATTACGTCTCTCTCTAAAATTTTTAGATATAGTATGATTAGTAGCTGATCACGTATCTAAGATAGTTCATTTTATATTTATTTGGTAGTTTTATTCCATGAATTAATTAGGAAAGTGATGTATTATTATTATTTTAATGAATTAAATTTTTATAAAATGCATTACTTCTGGTTATTACCTAATATTTGAGGCTGGATTTTGGAAAGAGATAAAAAAACACTTGGTAAATAAGTTTTGTTGGCCATAGATTACCAGTACCAAACTGATTGTTAGTTCGAGAAAACAATTATTATCCTTTAAAAAATGCTGAACACAATAATCATTATATTAACGGTTCATAGGAAAATCACATAACATTATTTTTGCATTCCTATAGTAACAATCAATAGACATCTATACAGATTTCTCCTTTGAAAATATCTATGGTAGAAATTTTTAGTCTCAGTTGTGATAGAATAAAGTAGGTTAATCTTCTATTGTTAGACCAAATATATTTCAAGAGTCAACAAGACATGTTACGTCTATTACATATCAGATTTTTAATGAATATTTTTATAAAATTATTTCTTAATATTTGTAAGTATAATTCATTTATTATATTATATTTAACAATATTAACTATTAATTTCCTTATATAATTATCTAAAAAGTATGTTGTCATGAACTTTTATAAAAAAATTATTCATTATTTTTCCTTAAAGAAAGATAATATAAATTTAATTTATATTTTTCATGAAATTGTTAATGAATCATATAATAATACCGTGTTGAATAATAATTAATTATATTTTTTATTTATGTATCATAATTTGAATTTATAAATAAATATTATTTAACAAAAGTATTGTATAAAATATATTTAAATGAATTCATGAGTAATTTAAACATATAATTTTCTATGATACTTTAATTACTCTTATTAATTTTTTTATTTTTTTATTAATTTTTATTTATAGATAAATAATTCATCAAAATTTATGATACATGTTTTCATAGACATAGAATTGTAATATATAACTATAAAAAAGTAATGTCCAATATTTAATATAAAATGACGTTTTATATGTGCCATATGATAAAAAACAATAATTAAATAATATCTTAACACAGAAAAGTATTTTATTAAGTATTAATATTTTTAAAAAGTTCATTTAATATATAAATTATCATTATCATATTCTATGAGTATATATTATTTATTTCAAAATAATATTTCTAATATGCACATTAATGATTTTTACATTAAAATAAAACATTTTATTATTTATTATTTGTGATTGAAAGTTAAATTCTTTATATGTATTGATTAGTTATATTGAAAAGTTTCTATTAAATTTAAATAATATTGTTTTTATAAAAGTAATCATTGAAAAATGGTCACTGAAAAAGCATTGAAAACATGGTATATATAGCTATCACATTAAAAATATATTACAATGTAGAAATTTATTATCTAAATTACCATAAATTAAAAGATTAATTTTATTGTAAGGATATTATTAATATGATAAAATAATTAATTATCAAACATAAAAAAATAATAATTACTAACAAATAAAAATTTAATCACCCATACAAAATTAAATTGAATTTACTCTATATAATGTTTTTACATAAAATATATAGTTTTATTTAAAAGTTAAAATTATAATATCTATATTATGAATGTTTTTAATTGATATATTTTTTCATGTAATATTTATGTAAAAATTATATTAGGAAATCGTTTTGGAATGTTTTTATAAAATATTATTTTTGGGTGAATAATAAAAAATAACATTTTTATCTATACCCTAGATTATATGAAATTATCATGGTATAAATATGGATAAAATATTTATAATTTTTTTAATAAATTATAATTTATTTGATGAGTATTATAATTCATTTAATAATATAATTGTTAATTTCATAACTGTGAAATCATTTTTCAATACCTATGTTATATTTTATCTGTATAAAAAACTATTTTGAATGAACACTTCAAATACAATATTTTTAAGATAACGATAATTTATTGTCTAGTTAAAATAAAAAATGAAAATATATTTTATAATTTTATTACACAAATTTTATAAGAACCAACCCTCTTAATAGTTTAATGAAAAAATAATTAAATAATAAAGACTTCATTATAAAATACCCTCACTCTTTACTATATAAATACCCCACATCCACCCCATTTTCAACATTTTCTAAACTCTTTACATTCCCATAGCTATAAAAAAAATTATATCTATAAAAATTCAATCCTTATTTCTATGTATATATTCTAACCAATGTTTCCACTTTCTAAATCCTCAGATTCAATCCAAAGGTGGAATCATGAACAAAAAAGTAAAGGTTCCTCATCACCCCTTTTATATTTCTACTTTTATTTTAAAATTTCTATTTAATACTATCTTTAAATACATCAATAATTTTAATTACAAGGTATTTACATAATTTATACCCATTACTGATGATTGATCACACATTTCCTCTCATCAAACATTTTAAGAAGTTGATACTATATTAAAGTTAGTACTCCCAAATATATCCCATTCTATTATTATTTGAGATTATTTTTACCTTATAATGATTTAAACATATTCCTTTTCTTAAATAAAAATTTAATTACCCTACTAAAAATATCCATTTGATCCATTATTAATGATATATCACCCATTCTATAACATAAAAACCATATAGTAATCAATTATAATGTATATATGAGTTTTAAAATTTATTCAATTTCATTTAAATTATATTGTTACCTCTTAGAATAAAACAATTATTATTTAAATGTGAATTAAAAAATATAATTTTAATTATATATATATTTTTAAAATGTAAATATTTATTAACTTTCCATTATTTTAAAAAATATAAAAAATATCATCCAACCGTAGTTATTTTTAAGTAACTTTGTGAATGATGATGTTTAATATTGACTTGATTAATTTATATAATGTTTTCAATATTTATTTCATGATTTAATATAAAATTAATAATTAAATAAAATCTTCTTTATGATTATTTATATGTACTAAATTCATGAAAATTTATAAAAAAAATAAACAATGAAAGGAATTTTCACCATTTAAAAACATATGAACAAACACTAGTTCATTTGGAACTCTTTTATTAAATATATTGACTAATTTACCTATTTTACTAATTATATTACATGAAAAATATTTATTATAACATCTAGACCATATAGGAAAACTTTATATTATCCATAGACCATTACCATTATGCCAAAGTAGTTTTTCATATGTAAAATAAATAACCTCAAAATGACTAACGAAAGGATAATTAATATAATAAATGAAAAATAAATAGTAATAAAAAATTTAAACAATTATTTTAATAAAGAAATAATTATGAAATTTAATTTGTAAAAACAAATAATTTGATAATATAAGATTGTATGGTACATATTAAGAAAGGTACATATCAGGGTAAGGGTTTCCTTCCAAATCTCTATACTCCGCAAGTATTGTCCATATATTTCATATAACCTCTTCTATATATCATATAAAAGGTCTGGAATATATAAATTTTAGAATTTCATCATTGTTGTTTTGATGGGTTTTATTCTTTCTCTAATGATTTAAGACTATTGGAGGATTTAGTGACTTTTTTTTAATTCTATAGGGAATTATTATGAGATGCTTGAAACTGCTCATGAACTAATTATATTACTATTTTAAGAGAATATAAAATTATTTTTGGAGAAAAACATTAGAATACTAATTAAAAATACAAATCATATATGGACCACATACGATTCGTTAATCATCACATATGTATCATTTAATGCTTTATATAAGCCATTTAACTTTACATACGAGTCAACTACCGATGCACAAGAGCGTCATCCCGGTTGGTGAGGACTCCTTAGGTGCATCCAGGCGACCCATGATCAAATCTAGGTGGAGGTATAATTTTTGAGTTATTGTACAAGAATTGTAGTAGAACTATAGCAGTGTTGTAGTGGGAACTGTAGAAAGTACTATTCGGAACTATGGCAGTTGGGAATATTCTCCCGTTTGGGCCGTTAGGCCACCGATTTGGTCCCTAAGTCATTTAAGGCCTTTGGGCCACCCAAGATTTCCGGTTAGTAAGGCCTTTAGGCCACCTCAAGGCCTTCATCCCACCTTAAGGCCTTCAGGAACCTTAAGTGTAGATGGAATTCAGACAACCTACAAGGAACCTATTCTAGAAAGAGGATGATCATGGGGAATTTACCATTGCAGAAGCTAAACAGATATCGAGAATGAGAGGGTATGTCACCTACCACAGGGAAAAGCCTATGCATGCATGGGAAAGCCGGGACGAACATCAATGAGAAGGTGGAGAGATGATTTCACGATGAAGTTAATGGGGAGGAGCAGTTCCAAGTGGTTAGTCTCGGTTGTATGTAATGTTTTATGCCTATAGAAAATTAATTTCTCTAAGGCATACAGTCCATGCAATACTTATACCTACGGGCCTTGTAAGGGTTCCACCTCACCCCTTGAAAGGTGGATTATAAAAATCAGTAAAAAAATGAAGGCCTTCGGGACATTGGAGAGAGAGCTATCTATATACTCTGTATTTTCATGTGTAAAATACATTTGAGATTCTTACTGAGTTTGAATTATGTATTTATAAAAATTAATCTCATAATGTAAAACAACATGGATAATTGTAAAGATAAACCTAACTACTTAAAACCTGAAATATCATATGTGATTCAAGCTGGATTGTATAAAATAGAAAAGGGGTGATCACTATACATGTTGATTGAAGTTTTAAATTCATTTTCTATGAAAATGGTAGTGGTGGATTATTTCAGTATATTATTAAATAATATTTAGAAATTGTATCATAAATTTTATTGTGATGATGTTTTGTTATGATGATGTTCTTATAATCAATTTTTATTTGTCATCTAATGATTCTTGTGGAGTTTTAAATTATTTTATTTTTTTAAGTTACCTACTGATTATTTTTCTATTTTACATTATTTCATTCAAAAAACTAATGAAAAAATATTTGGTATAATTTTTTTATAAATTTTCATGTTGTTGGATTTTTCTTGAATTGTTTTATTTCTAGTTGATTATGAAGAAATTAATAAAGTGTATTTTTTGAATTTTAATAGATACATGATGTTATTTGAAAGAGATAATATTCATATGATTATGGTATATCTTTGTGATACTGAAAATGAGGAAGAACACAAAATCACACGGTATGGTTATTTTGATATAAGTATTGAGAAGTCTGATATTAAAATGAATTTATATAATTGAAGAATTAATTACTGATTTGTGAGTGTGCATGGATATGGGGAGATATCCTTGTTTTGAGATGTTTATAGAAATATTAAGAGAATAAGGGAAAACATTCTATACCCTTAGTATTCAACGAATTAGTTTTGAGAATGAAATTAAGTAATAGATCTACATAACATTATTTATGGTGTGAGAGAATAATATTTTCAAGATCATGGAGGAACTTTGATGATAGTAAATATCAATTTTTAATGATTAATCCAAGAATATGAAGAGAAATATCTTATTTTATTTCAATTCACTATGTCAATGGTGTGAATCTTTGAGTCCAGTGTGGTTCTAAGAATGAATAGTGTGATTTTATTAACATAAAAGAATCATTGTAATCACTTGTGTTTATAGTAAATAATCTATGGTTAGAGAGAATAAATATATAATATAATGATTAAAAAATATAATTGGATTCCAAAAAATATAAATTCAATGTGTTCTATATAATTTTATTCTATATATTTCTGAGTGTTGATGTGTTTTTTATCTGATTTGATCAGATTATAACATGATTTCTAAGTTGTTTTAAAGGAGAATAAATTATAAAATTAGGTATCCATTGATTTATCCCCATTTTATATTTGGATCATAGCTTTGATAGGAATAATTATTGGTATCAGAGAAAAACTCATATATTATATGCAATTAGATTCTTATGATAGAAAATATGATTTTTTTTAATACAATGTGTGGTCAAAAGTTTGGTGATAAAAAGTCTCATTGTTGGAAGAATAAGATGTTTCTGTATCTTCTATATCACTCCCTTAACATGAGAGATATAGTTGATCAAGATTTCACACCAATTAATTGGAATTATCCAACAACTATTTAAATAAAATAAATATAGAGTCATATAGAAAATCTTATTATTTTACACCTATTTATTTTTTTTAAATAATTTACACTCATCTCATGGGAATTCAAACTACTATGTAGATATTTGAAATTTTTTAGAATATATATAAATGAAATTTGAATGTAAAGGGGGAAAATTTTAGATTTATAGACGATGATTTGATGAAATTAATATGTTTGATTAAGAAAAAAATTATGAATAATTTACATGATTGAATGAAATATGTATCAATATTCAAGTATTTAGTGAAATGTTGGATGTCACTAGAATTTTCAATAAATTAATAAAAAATTTAAAAGATATGTTTGAAACTAAGATATCAGGTCCTGAATATAGATAATAAATATACCTTAATGAGATATATAGTATTCTTATTGTATATTAATTGATAAAAATTCTAGCCTTAAAAAATAAGATCAATAATGAAATATTTTTTGAGTTTATAAGGAAGAAAAAAGTTAATAGAGATATTGATGTAAATCCAACTGAATATATGTATGTGAAAGACGATGAATACTATAAAAGGATAATTTCACTCATTTTATATATGTTCAAGAATGGTAGGATCAAGAGTAAATAAAATAATCAAAATTGATGTTAAAAATTCTATGGAAATGGAATTTTTTTGTAAACTATTCCAATAAGGGATAATATTTTGAATATAAAGGTAATGAGAAAACTCAAATAAAGATGTAGGAAAATCACATATGATTTATCTAAATCTATAGTAACAAACAAGATAAATTCTCGAATCAAGATAAAAAACATAATAATAAATGTGGAGGAATATTATATTTCATCAAGATGAGAATTTGGAAATAATTATGAGAAGATATATAAAAATTTATGGACTATATAGAAAATTTGTTTGATACCTCAATCATCATCAAATAAGAATAAAAATCCATTGAGTAGGAAAACATACTAAAAGATGAACATGAATATTTTATAAATAAATATAAAATAAAATAATCAGTTGATAAAAGAAAATAAGAAGATGAATAGAGAGAATAATGGTTTTAAAAAAATAGTCTATATAAATGAAATCAAGAAGTTCATGTTAAAATATACTTCACAAAAATATTTTTACGGATCTTGAATCAAAACATTCTCTGAAATTTTAAATTTTTAAAAGTTACAATAAAAATTTCTTTATTACTGAAAATGATCTAATGAATATTAAGTATGACATTATTGTTTTTTTAAGTAAATGATTAATCTTATAATGTGAATGAGAGTACTTTCAAAATTAATAATTTTTTTTCTATACCTGATAATACTACTTCTAATTCATATTTTAATAATAGTTTAGTCTGACTCTATAAATATATTCATGTTTGGATTAATAAAATTAGGGATCTATATTCTCCCTTGATAATATAGGAAAATCGAGACTTAAGAAGTTCTTGAGCTCCAAAATTTAACAAAAGTGAGACCCAAATAATTTTTAAATTATAAAAAAATGGACAACATTTCTTGATTAATTTTTATGATCCTAGAGGATTCAAAGTTCCAGGATATTTCTGATGATTTAGAGTGTTTTATAATAAGTCATACACATGTTGGTACACTATTTAACACATATTAAAGGCTTACAAATTATGTGAGTTATTAATAAGAGATAGAATCACAATCTTATCAAGAATAATTAGTGAAGAGAAATATGTTTAATTTTTAACTAAAAATAGATTATATTTTTTATGAAATCTGTAGATGCTATGATGTTCAAGGTCTTTTGTAGAAAAATATATGAAACAATTTTCTATATTTGTAACCAATTATTATAATGTAATGTGTATTCAAAACCACAAGGTTGAAAAAGAAAGCATAGTTGATTTTTAATTTACGAATAGTATAAGAATTTATTCTTTAGTCCTTGATAGTGGGTTCTATTCCCACATGATTGGTGATTCAAATATTCCAAAACATTATGAGAAACATGATGAGGATAAATTACTTTTGAAAATGATTTATTCCTCAAAATCAAGGATATTTTTTCAACATAAATTGAATCTAAAAATACAAAATTAAATGATTTTATGTATATGGAAGGGTAGAAACATAATATTTTTTCTTAGTTGGATTCATCATGACGAGAATGGTTTTGCTCAAGAAATACTCATGTATCATTAAATTTATAAACTACGGATGGTTTATATTTTATAGGAAAACAATAAATAGAAATCCATTTTATATTTTTCATCCAAATGATTCAAGTAATTTAGTTGTAAAAGAAGAGAATAAACTATGAGATATAAGTTTTAGTCTTCTAGGAAAAATAATCATGGTAATAATTATACAGTATGAGGATTTATGTTATATTCACAAGCAGAAAGAGAAAAGTAATAATGTTTTTGGATCCTTTAAAAATGGAATGTTTAATAAAAAATATTATAAAATGGTAGATATTATTTTTACTAGATCACTAGAAATCATTCACACTGATTTATGTGGTTCCATAAGAAAGAAGTACTCTAGAGGTGATAAAGATATCTATATAAAATTTCAATAGAATGAAAAATGTCTTGTTCATTAATAACAAGTCAAAATTTGTTGAGATGTTAAATATTTTTAGGAGGAAAGTTGAAAATGTGTTGGTACGTTACATTAATAAACTAATATATGATAGTGGACACTAATGTTATGGTGATAAATTTGAATGATACTTTTTTTAACATAGGATCAATCAATAATTCACCACACTATATACTCCCTAATTGAATGGTATTCCAGAGAGGAATAATAAAATTATTTTTGAGATAAGAAGAACAATTCATATTGAAAACAAAACCATAACCTATTTTTAGAGACAATCAAATTGTACTTTTCTATATATTTGAAACGGATGTATTTTCAAAACTAAGGAACATTTTACTCATGATATGTTGTATAATAAGATTCCAACTATCAAGTACTGCATTCTATTTGATGGTCTGTGCATTATTATGTTAAAAAATATATTTTTTGTAATGTTTTAAGAGAATGAAGATGAATGAGTCTTCCTACACTATAAATATAATGGGAGTGTATACATGTGTTGAAAAAAGTGGGTTCATAGTTTCGTGGTATGTTAAAAAGTTAATATTATTGAATGCTCGTGAATGTCACATGAAATTCATGAATAAGATTTTGAAATTTTGAAATGTTAAAGAAATAAGTTTTTGGACAATTAGGTTGAAAATGATGTTTAAATTGAACAAAATAATATTGATATTGACTCATAATAAAGATGAGGATTCTAGAAGCAATTGAAAAAGATTTTAGATATTGATAAATAATTTTGAAAAAAAATATTTTTTATTCATGAAGAACCATTCCAAACTTGAAGAAGGCTGAAAATAGAGAAAAAGACTAATATTTGGAAAATTTAACCATAAATAGTACCATTAGTTGTTGAAAATATTTCTAGGATACAATATATGAATTAGGTGAAAGATCAAATTTAGAATAAATATTCTTAATAGGTAGTGTCAAGAACTGAGTAAAATCTTTTAGTTTTAATCTCAATGTTCATCCATTTCATCTCACTTGAGGGAGTGTGGAAAACTCTCCCCTATAAGTATTTGGAATTTTTTGAAGGGAGAGAAAAAAAGGACACAATGCTTTATTAATAGGGATGATAATCCTTGTAAAAGGTGGAGTGTTCACTAAATATTTGAATCTACTGATGTATTTCATGCTAAATGGTTAAGATTAATATAAGATAAAAATAACAGTATGTATTGAATGGGAGTTTGAATGAGTCACTTGGTCAAAATTGATTATCACATAGGATGAGATTTTATAAAAAAGATTAATTTTTATGATATTATGGGGAATGATAATTCCCATTAGAAAGAGGATATGATTTTATGAGTTTCAGGATATTGGATAAATCAAATATTGAAATAGTGGAATGGAGTTTATAATAAATCTAATGGGGTTGATTTATGTCACCAATGTAATTTTGGATGGGTTATATTTTTTATAAACCAAGTTTAAAAAACATTATAGGCTTATAAGATATTGATTAAATAAATGGAGAGAATTTTTAGTATTTTTAGAATTATTCATAGTCATTTTTGATGTGATTTTTTGGTTACTTTAAGAACATCTAGGATTATGTTTTTGGATGAAGGTCAACTAATACATTATATGTATGATACATATATGGAATCTATACGATCCATTTATCTATGTTCATGTTACATCAAATGTTGTGTAAAAGTGATTCTAGAGCTTTGTATGAGTCATTGGGATCTAGGTTTGAGTCATATGAAAAAACTATATGTGTCATTCCTTTATGAAATTTTATATTCTTAATGACTGAAAGATTTATATTTTCATTTTTTTATATGATAAAGAAAAATGATGAGATAAGTCTACAAATGATCGTCAATACAAAAAATGTCACATCTAATATGATATTCAAGATACGCTTCTCAAAAGATCAAAACATTTGATCATTAAAAAATCTATTTTAATATTTAAATTAATTTTTCAAAGATAATGTTTGTTGTGGAATATCTGAGTCTATTTTTGAATAATCTATTATAATATTTTATAGAATGTTAATGTGACAATGTTGTATTGTTAGAGAGTTCTTATAATCACTTATAGTTCCTCATGATGTAATTAAGGATGAGTTCAAAGTGTTTATTATTATATCTACTGTGTTTTTGAGTGTTGTTTCATGTTATAACAGTGCATTCCATATATTTACTAAAGAAGATGAGCATCAAAGCTATTCAGATGAAATGTAGATGTTCATTATTTCTTGAATTCATAAAAAAAATATTTTTGAAAAACTATATTAAATTCTAAACTATTTAAGTTTTTTGAAAATTTTTATATTTCTAATCAATCAATAAGAAGAAGAAATAAATGTTATTTTTGGAACTGTATTGGAGAAATACAATTATTTGAAATAGAGAATATTCTAGTGATCATGGTTTACTGTTTTATTCTAATAAACTGGTGAAAAAGATAGGATCATTTGTAATGATTATATTGAGAGAATTATTTTTAAGGTGAAGTTAAAATTTTGTTTTTGGAATTTTAAAATTATTTATTATTGTTTTATTTTCCTCAGATAATGCGATCTATTTATTGTCTGAGCTGTTAAAATAAATATTGAGAGAAACAATAGATACTTAAAATAGAACCTGGAGAATAATTGAAAAAATTTATAACCCTATGTATTTTGTGTATCATGAATAATAAGAACATTTATAAGAATATCTTCATCATATTCTTCATAGTGTTATCATTCAATATTTCGAATATCTTGATGCATTTTAAAGGAATATCTATAGTAACTATTGCTGAAGAAATGGTGAATTTAAAAAATCATTTCTCATTTTATATAAATTTATTATATCTATAGTGTGATGTTTTTTAGTCTTATGTAACTATGGACTTGCATAGTTTGATTCTATTCAAATTTGAAAAATCATTGTAAACACTTATCTATATAGTAAGGAGTCTATGGTTGTGGAGACTAACAAACCAAGGAAATGATTATGCCTTCTAATAAGGAGCTAAAACTCAAAAAAAATCGATTGTTCCTTTTTAAATGTTTATCTATACATACAACATAGGATATTTTTTATATTAAATAATTTAATCCTATCTAGACAGAGGGGTTTATTTAAAATTAATCAAATAAAAAAAATTTCTCCCCCAATTCATCCCACTTTTTAGTGGAGAATCACAATCCTAGGCACGTCAATTAATTTTTTTACATTCATTAATGATGAATGGATGGTATTATTTCTTCCATTATGGATTGATAGTTTTTACCTTACATAGTTCTTAAGATATCCATTATAATCATTATCATTATTGATGAAATATTCTATATATATCTCTATCTCTTTCTTTTATGCATTCTACCTTTCTTATTTTCTTCCTTTATATCCTCTATGCTCTCATTTCATTCATTTTTTATAGAGTATATATATTCCATTATATTCCACATTTTATTGATTATTTTATTGAAAACATATGAATAATATAATTTAAAATTTTCATTATGAACCTTCTTTTATTGGATTCTTCTAATTTCCCTATATATATTTTCAATGTTCTATTATTCAAAAATATTATTATTAATATATGTGTTTAAATTTTACTTTTTAACCTCAGAAATAATTTTTCAAAGATATTTTTGTTATTTTTTCTATGAATGAATATCTAGATGATTTAAAAGATCATCTCATGATTTATGTTCCAATTTCTACATTACAAATATCTATATTGTTTTCAAAATACGTCCTTCATTTTTAAAATATAATTTTTTAAAATTAATTTCCTTATTTAGAAATATTGTTTTCATTTTTTATTTAAATTCTTTTTGGAAGGTAAATAAATGTTCTTTATTCATATTAATTATTTTAATCAATGTCAATAATTTTTCATATTACACTATTTATCAACATATTTTGTCTTATTTCATTGAGTGATATATTGTTTATAATTGTATCCTATGAAAAAATAATCCATAGATTCAATATCTAAGTTCATACATATATAATCTTTTGTGTAAATGAAATAATTATATGTGGAATGATCCATGAATATCTTTTTCTATTATTATGTCCAAATTATGTAAATTGATAACCTTTCTTTTAGTGACATTACTTTGTGATTACATTATACTTTATTCTTCCAATTGAAGGGGTTTTCACCTAGATAACCCTATATTTGACTAAATTATGAAATTATTAATTTTACTATATAAACTATATTATATATAATGTGATTATCCAATTTTTAATTATCGGGATTGAAAGGTAATTTCCATGATAATAGCATTGTTTCCTTAGAAGAAATTTTTTTCCACGGGATAATCATGTTAATATTTTATTGATTTATATTTTCTCACATTTATATGGAACAAATATTTAATGATATATCATGATGATAGGTGGGCTAATAATTATATAGTCTTTATATATAGTGGTTAAATATGTATATCTTATTAGATTTATATGTTATTTATGGGACACATTGGGTTATCCTTTTCCAGAATTTTATTCATGGTATGAATATAGTTACTCATTTCTAAAATGTTATCTGTAGACCATATATATCCTATATTTTCTATAATTATATCCATTTTCCAGGTGTAGTGACTAATATCTATAATATTATACTATCCGTGGATGTGACCCTTGAAACATGTTTTTTATTTTTCATGCTTATTTACTATCACATTTCTATTTCATTAGTAATGTGATACCACTAGTGATGTTTGATAGAGACCCTACCAAAAGGTGTATCCACCTATGAAGTTATCCAATAGGTATATGTAATATATCCAACTTGATTGTTTAGTATAAATTACTCCATGATTATGTTTAAATGACTCATTTTCACTTTTAATGATTTTATCATCTTATTTCATTTATTTTTTTCTCTCATAATTATTTATCTCAAATATTTATGATTTATTAATATTTCATCAATGGATCATTGATAATGTTTTACCCCATACTAAAAATATGATATGAACCCTTTATTATGATTCCCATTCCCCTAGACAACATTGGTTTTACAAATATTTTATAATATTAAATGGGGTCTAAGATGAATGATTTCATTAAAATTTATAGGAAGATTTTGTAACATGTAATTACATCCCATGAATCATTATTCTAAATAAATAAATGATCATGTTATTGAAATATTAATTATGATGTTCATGATTCTCAAATGAGTTGATTATGAATCACCTCACTCTAATGATAGAATATTTCACTATATAGAAAATATTATTTCAACAAAAAAGAATGATTACATTACATTATAAGATACAATATATCCTGAAAAAGAACAATCACCATAGTTATCAATGAATAATTTCAATCTTAGAATAAAACAATTGAAATAAACATAATGAAATGTGAAAAGACTCTAGTTTAATTATACTAGAATCATTTCATGGCCTACTCATTCTGGGGCTCGAGCCACTACTACCCCAAGACAACCTCTATAGTCTAGGGGCTGGTGACTACCGCCGAAGGGACAATAAACATAGGGAGGTCGTTGCCTAAGAATCACTACACGCACACATGTTTCCAACTCAATTAAAATAATGTAGAGGTAAATGAAAAAAAAGATATATCATTTCTAGATATAAACCACAAACTTGAATTGACATTATAAAATGTACAAGTACAGACAAGTAAACTAAATAGTAGAGGAAAAAAATACACGCCCCACTAGAAATGTGTCACAACCCAACAATAGGTGGAAAAGTAAAATAGCTGGGATAAGCCTGCTCCTAAATCCCAAGTCACCACCACTACACATAGTCCATGAACCCTATATCCCAATCTCCTATAAAGGTACGATCACCCTGTCCATTGTCTTCAAGGACACAGTAAGTGCGGGAAAATCCCAAGCGAGGGTGTGTATAAAGATATTAAGTAGGATTCCCCAATGGCTTAGGAGATCATCAAGACAAGTACTAAAGAGGGGAGCAGAAGAGAGGACAAGGTACTAGAAAATAATATAGTAAAGGAGTGCAGCTCAACCCAACAAGAGACTAATGTAAGATCATACAGACACAAGTAGATATAAATGGTGAGAAGATTAATTTCATATCAATTATTTGAAACCTATAGAAGGATAGTCTAATTTTCCAACCACAAGAAGATAAACATAGAAATCATATGGAACACCTCACACGTCTTCCCCTCCTCTATAAGGAGAGTAACTGAAACCCAAGGAGTGGGAACTGGAAATAGAATATATATATATATATATGTGTGTGTGTGTGTGTGTGTGTGTGTGCTCTGTCAAAGAAACCAAAATGAGAGAATATGTGAATCTCCATCTCACAAGATCAAACCAGAAAAAAGAAGTAGGCAATAGTTACAGAATTAACCATGGATGCCTAGAATCCCACAAGTTTTCCCTCAACTGCAAGTCAAAGAGGCTCAATCACCACACATTGACACTACCCGCATTGGATGATTTCGTCTTTCCCAAACGGGTTTAGGTCCCGTCTCAAGTAAACTCCTTGGTGGGAAAATTTCTCGTCTTTATTTAGAGTCTAAAGTCACATTAAGTCATGTCACGACATTATTATTCACAGTTGAGAGATTGTTCTCAAGGTCAAGGTCCCATGACCAGTCCTCCGGGAGGGTTTCTCTCAAGTGTCATCGAGGACCCATACCCAACTTGGCTAGAGGGTTCTACTCAAAATAGACCAAGGAACCATGCCTAGCCTAACTGGAGGGTTCCACCCTAGTGTCGTTGAGGACCCATCCCTGGCCTGGCTGGATGGTTCTACTCAGAACATCCATCAGGGATCACTACCCAGCCAAGCTCGAGGTAAACCCAAAACTGCTCTATCCATAACTACTGGATCATACCTCTTAGAGAGAATCTAGGAACACAGACCATCCCTTCTAGATGATAACTCTCAGAAAAAACATTTTTTCAACCATCAGGTGTTTCCCTGGATAGGAACCACGCCCAGTACATCTCGTATCATAACATAAAAGAAACTACAGTGGGAACCATCTTGTTCTACACAATACAACATAGGATAAGCAACTCACATTCCAATACCATAGTTCCATGGAATGTATTGTGAGAGATATAAGATTTGTAATGTTAGACATGATTCATGTGGATCCCTCACATCAAGTGGTCATGACTCATTTCCTAGCAGTGTACTTAGATATTCTCATGTACTAAACTATGAACATGTACCCCAAGGTTATTTGGAATACTCCAATAGTACTTTATACACCTATTAAAAATAATTTCCAGTTCATGATGTTTGTCATTGATCCGGAGGGCCAATAGCATAATTATTCTAGCACACCTCTTCAAATTGATCAAGAAAATTTGACTGAATGACTTCATCTATATTCACCACTCTCAAAAGAGTTGAGTTTGACCCAATCCATGGGTTCTCTTCAAACACGTCACGAGGATCTTCCACTGATATTCAATTCATGTTTCCACATATAAAGAGATCACAAAAAGGCTCTTCTTTTCCAAATATATCACATTATTGTGATCCTTGCAAAAAAAATGCAAGGTCGACTAATCATTCACTCCAAATGCACACTCGATGAAAAATAAGTATGTTATAACATTTTTATTGAATGAAATATTATGGGGCCCATGCCTTGGTCCCAAAAAATGATAAATGGGTCACTCTATTGAGATCCTCTTGAAAAAACACATAGGATTGAAAACATGATCATCCAAAACGGATACCTGGTGGATGAGTTTCATTTTTCCACAAAGCATGAAAAACAGACCCCATGGGGCCTATGCCTAAAATTTAGCTTCAGAAACTGAAAGTTCTCATGAATAGTCCTCATAGATAAAAGGGTTGTTCCACCATTTACGGTTTATCAAACGACAATACCATTTAGAAAGTATGTTGGAAATATGTTTTTTGAATAATAATATTCAAATATTTATTATTAAACATAGGATTTTTGTGCATCCAAACCCAAATACTTGGAATTCAAATTCCCAAACTTGTATAAAAATATCATCCTCAAAGGGATGCATGGCCACAAACGACATAACAAACGGATTCCCATATTAGGAGATACAGTCATTAAATCCATTTGGGATTGTTTTTTGGCCAGTCCTACACATTATGGGCAGACCTGTCCACTGGGTCCAGCCTGCTCTGGCAAGCTTTGTTTAGTTTCTATGGCCCGGTGCGCCTGCCCCGGCCCGTCCCACCTAATTTCTACACCGACCATCACCACAGTATCCCATACCTTTCTCTCTTAACCACCACAGAAACCCGAGTCACGTGAGTTTCCACCACATGGGGTCACGAGTCATGACCCCACTCCACCCCCAACCTAGCTACGACAACACTCCACCGTGTGGATGCCACAATGCATCAACTCTGCCTCTAGCCACTGGTGTTGGTCAATACCATCTTCTACTTACAACCTCTTCTGGCCTACTGACCTCACCCCATGTCGAATCGCCTCCATCCAGATTCCATCTCGACATCCATCCCCTGCCTCCATGCACTGGCCTCCTCCAACACTTTGTCACCAGACAAGCCACCAACTCACCCAGTCCCACCACCTCAGACAACAACCATGCCATTTCTAGCTAGCCAACCTCGGGTAGTCCCTTTCACATAAAATATTGACTTTATTGGATTCCCAATATCATATATGATAATGGATCTACTATCCCAATGATGGTACCTTTAAAACACTGGCCCCAAGTCGATGATTCGATGGGGGATTGGTATTCCTGAAAGTAAGCGTCAATTATCATCAAGGATCTAGTGAATTTTAGATACAAAATATTGGTTAAATGTATGGATCGACGAACGTGTTAGGTTTTCCATCGTATATGTTATAATAAATGAAGGAAAAAACTGAAAACAAAGTGGATTCAAAATAAAAAATGCATGAGAAATCAAAAGTAGAAGAAAAAAATACTTCAATCCATCCATTTATCATTATTTGTATGATAATTGCACTCCAACATTGATCCACCGATGTTTTGGTGAAGATATTTCCTCGATCCAAATAATTAAAACAAAGAAAAGTTTAGAGGGAGGGGAGAGAGACTTGTAGAGTGAGATAGATATTAGGCTAACCATAATCTGAATTCTTAACTCTCTATTTATAGGGATTCCACTCAGTGCTGAATCTGAAATTCCCATTCCACCTCTTTTTATGTTGGGCTTAGGAAAAAATTCCCATCTAAAACTCAATGGTAGTATATAATTTTTATTCTGAGACCCCAATCAAAAGTTATTTTCTTCTGTTTCTGGGGTAAAATAATTAGGTTTAAAAATATTAAATATGATTTTCCCATAGGTGGTGTTTTTATGGAAGTCCCATGAAAACAAAATTTATGCCCCACCTAGGGTAAATGGCATGTTACAGACTCAATCATGGCATCTAATTTCCACTCCAAGATATTTTTTGAGAGATATATCATTTTTGACATGTGAATAGTATAAAATCAGTTAATAATTTTGTATAATTTATTCTAGGAACTCCAGGCCACGGAATTGCATGACGTCTTAGCCCCTTTATCTGTAAATATTCCTAGAAATATTTGAAGGCCAAAAGTATAAAAATGAATATCTACTTCAATAACTCCTTGAATATTTTCATTCCTAAAAATAAAAACAATAGAAAACAACATGGGGTACTATGCCCACACCTGGCTCTCCTGCCCTGGTGAAACTCGTGAACATTACAATGATGGAAAAATGTGTGAACCAAAGGGATAGTTCGTCCTCATAAGGTCTACTCATTTTGATGATGCGAGTAGGAACAAGAATGCATCTTATCATCTACAACACATGGAAGATGTCATGCACCAACTCCAACCATTGTGTCTAGGGTAAGGATATCGTAAACCTTGCAATCTCTTTTCACAGCTTCAAAAAACATGAAGAAACTTGGGGGAGAGTTTTCTTTCTTGAATGAAACTCTTTATCCCATGACGTGACAAGAATCACTATTTTCCCAAGGAATAGGGCGTTGTGATTTCATACTTCATAATATCCATTTGGTGAAATGCCTAAGGATATCTGGTCACACAAGATTTCTCAGTCGGTGCATCACAACAGAGACAATCATACATGCTCGAGAAGCAAAGAAGTCGAGACTATTGATTGAAGGTATGTTTCTCCATCCTTCTCTACCTAGTTCAGCTAAATAGAAGCTAACAACTCGGAATGTTCCCACACTAGGTGAGCATAGGACTTCCTGCTAAGGGAATGTGCTATGGAGTTTCCTGTTCCAAGAGTATACACTTTCTCGAAGTTGTTGTCCACTAGGAAGTTAAACCAGCGTTGCAGCATCAGGTTCTAGCCTCTCTGAGGGAAGAGTCACCAGAGACACTAGTGGTCTAAACAAACAACAAAGAACTCTTTCAAAAGATAGCATCACCACATTCTCTATCAAAATACTACCACATCCAAAACCAGATAGTGAGTCCCATATATCTGTTCATGGGGTCTCCATAACATTGAACTATACATGATAATTGTTTGACTCACCTATTTTGATAATCCCAAATCATGTTTAAATAATGGACCATGATATATTAATCCATTTTATAACTCTTTTTAATCTATATTTATATTGGTTTTTATTAACAATTTATATTCTTAGTCTCATAATTAAGTTTCATCAGCTTACAGTTTACATTTATCTAAATATAAGTTCACTGTTAAAGGCTACTGGTAAGGGCCTTCTGTTCAAGGTCACCGTTATAGCTCACTGTTACTCTAGGTCACTGATCCTAGAAGGTTACTTTTGAAGATCTACTATCACTGATATACCAGTACAAGGTTACTGTCACAAGTCTACCATTTATCTGCTTATCAAAGCTCACAGACAAAGAGTAACCGTCACAAGGTCACTGCTGTGGCAAGGATTCTGTTAGAAGTTCACTATTAGACTCTTTCTCAAGTCTTTTGTTGAGAGCATCATTATTCAAGTCTATAGTTAGACATGTCTACCGTTAGTAGAAGGCTACCACTAGACAACTTCTATTGTCGAGATAGTCGACTGTTGATCAAAGTCTACTGATGGACATACTCCACTGTTAATGAAATGTCCTATTGCGATAAGTCTACCATTGGAAAGGTCACTATTGAATTAGTGTGATGTTACAAAGCTTCCGTTAGAAGCTTACTATTGGAGTCTACCGCTGATCAAGCCTACTGATGAAGTCCACTAATGAGAAGCTACTGTTACATAGAGTAACAACTACCGTTACAAGACATCCACTGACACAAAGTATATCGTTACAAGCCTACAAACAGAGAGCATACTGATGAAGCTCACAATTGAATAGTCTACTGATGAAATCCATAGTTATAGAGGCTATCGTTGAAGTCTACCGTGGGACATGCATCTGCTAACAGTCTAATGATATTCTATTATTTTCTTTACCAATTTTATTATTATTATTATAACCTTCATGTCTAGACAAATTAATGCACCTGACATTATTTAATGTTATTTTCAATCATATCAAGAGATATTACGAGGTACGAGGGAGACCACACATGGTTGAAACATTTCTCTTTTCGGCCCCTACTGAACCAAATGAGAAGAAGCTGAGCTGGAGAAGTATATATATATATATATATATGGGTAGAGACAGACAGATATATATACAGAGAAGACATAGAATATATCGAATACACATTAGAGGCACATACAACATCAAAAATACAAGAAAGAAGAATATCACTCAAGAACTCATTCAAAGGAACATAGAGCTTCACAAAGATCCATTGAAAGAACCTTTTTCAAGCTGTAGTGGTGTGCTACAAAGAGCTTTAAACCGAAGCTGATCATCTCTACATATGGAAGTCAGAACCTGGATATTACGACACTCTGTTTTGGAGGCAACTTATAGAGAATGACCAAAACTTCATTTCCTTCATTCCAATGAGTCCAGAGCTGATCTTCCAACACAATAGAGCATTCTAAACTTATCCCTACTATCCGAAGATCTATTGTGTTTATGTATTTTAATATTTTGAGCAGTGTGTCTATGATACCCACACTGACTCTTGTGCATTAATTGAGGGATACTCAAAATCCCCATACCAAACTCTCGTTACATTTGTTTCCCACACATAACTGTGGAAGAAGCCTAGTATGTCTTGGTAGTTTATATTTTCCACGTATAACTATGGTAGAGGTTACAAAACCTAGAGAGTTTTTGATAACTGTTGTAAAGACTGATACAGGTTGTGTATCACTTTTTAATATAATTTCTTGGTGGCAGGTGATCACCAAGTGGAGAGCACTAGGTCTTGACTTAAGACTAAACCTCTTGTTTAAGTTATTGTGTTCATATTTCCATTACTATGTTTTATATTTATATGTTGTGATTATATTAGAAAAGACAGAAATCTGTTTTCACATTCACATTGATAGTTAGTTCTGGTTAGTGAGTATATGTGATTCGTTTAGTAAACTTGTTTTAAAAGTGGTATTAGTTCACATACCGATTCTACTGAGGAGTAATCAACCTTTGAGAGACATGTTTAATAATAAGTCAATTATATCCCTACTGCCTTAATTGACTGGGCTGTTTTAATTTGGGGGATTTTAATCCTAATAGTTTTTAACAGATATTTTAATTGGAACTCAATTCACCCCCTCTTGAGTATCCACTCCAACCAACAACAATTATATTATCAAGGCATGATATTGAGAACAAAAGGTACCACTGAATCGGGAAGGTGAGTAAACTCCTCCAACCGCAAGAGGATAGACATGGATAGAACGTGGCATACCCCGTACTTATTTTACCCTCTTAAAAAGAGATTAATCCCCAAAATAGACACTATGATACACCCAATAGTGATAAGTTGAGAAAAAAGTGTCAATCATGATAAACTCCACTGGTAAGTCCCAAACATGTTCCCACACTCCCCTGCACAACTCTGCTCTAAATGAAAAAGTAAGAGGGATTGATCCACCACACCTCAATATTATCACCTTTGGGTGGAACTAACTCACCATCATTTTTTTGATCATGTAACAAAAATGATTCTTAGTGGGAAAAGGACCCCTATTTCTCACACATTTGAAACTACGTTTAACATCCCCGTCAAAGTGTTACACCGATGCCCCACATCACCTTCATAAACCCTCAAGAAGGAATTTGGGAGTAAAGAGTACCTCACATAGTGTATAATATGTTCTACTGAAAAAAGTTGAAAAGACACATAGAATACCACTTATCTTCTTGTGCTCTACAAGATCATATAAATTCATATCATGTAGCTTCCTGTGACCCCTATTTCCAGCTCCATGATCCTGACATGGGCCACTTAGTGGGGATGGAAGGAACTCATAACACCATCCACCAACCGCAATTCTTTATACTTATTTTCCACCACCTCTATATGGACAACCATTTCCTCAATTGGGTGATCTTGGACCATGAAATTGGCTCTACAATAGCGGTGCATCTATTAACTAGTTTGAAATCTCAGAACATCTAGCTAGGTAGTGTCTGGCCACACAACCTCACCCATCAGAAGCGTAACACTAGCCCTCCATGGGATGTCCTGGTGATCTATGTTATCCCAAACCATGTGACTAAGTATTATCAGGGGAGGGACTCTAGTGTCAAGGCCCCACGAACTAACATTCGCTAGCCACGACAGATGTCCTAGCTCTATTGCAGCCACTACCACGACCGACTGTATGGTGTCCCTCTGATTGAAAGCTATCATTTACCAGTTCTCTCTCCAGCACCATAGAATATGTGGTGATTTACATGGGTAATATGATAGCAAAAATATCTATATGGATTCACTTCTAAAACTTTCGTTCTCAGAAGTATCTATCATGGATCATGTCTAGAGAGTAGTGTGCAGGGTTTGTAAACCGAGTTTTATACACAGTCACTATTAACCCACCCTACTGTAATCTAAGGAGCTCCTGAAGTTGAACAGAGTGCAATAAGGAGGGGTATAACTCTTCATGAAGCATCTCGAAGAATTCATCCCATTATAGTGATGAATCATAATGTATCCGCGTAACCAAATCCCACCAATTCCTAGTTAGTCGAGGTAAAAAGGCTAGCTGAAAAAGCCACCATTTGATCTATCGGTGTCCTGGAATTCCTAAAGAGGTGGACCACCGACTCTAACCAAACCTCTGCTACATGAGATCTAGATCACTATGAAAACTCAGTGGTCCCTATTGTTGGAACCCAAAAAGTGCACTTGGCCTACACGCATCCTCAACCTATTCTAATAGGCCAATTTACTGCTCAATAGGTGGAGTATCTTCTACTTGTCCACTTAGAGGTTTGGGATCAGATGATGGGTCCTGAGATGAGGCCTCATCACTCACAAGTTCATTGTCACAAACCAGAGATGGTATCTTACATGGTTGTCATCACAGAGACACATTGAAAGTTATTAAGGAGTACCAAGGGAATGCAATCACACAGATATATATATATATATATATCAACAACTATGGGGAGCCAACAAAAAACATATAGTCAATTAATCAATATTATATGATGCATGAACCATTGTTCCCTATAAGAAGTGTCTCAGGGTTCTGAGTTGACAAGTAGGTAATAAGGGTCCTAGTGAATAGATACATCAACCTCTCATACCATCAATGGACTCCCAGGTCTAAGATCCAATCTCAAGTCACCTAGACATTGTTTCCCTAAACCCAACCAAAACCATTCTAGGTATATATATGAACAATATCCCAAGGCTCAAACCTAATCTGATAACACTTTTTCATGACCAGAACCATGCAAGGGCTCGAGCTGCAACTACCCCAATCCCTCCACCATAGGCCAGGGTCGAGTAATTAGCATCGAAGCCCCGAACAACTAGGGGAAGAATTTTACTAAGAACATGTACACACACACAACCTAAACAATGAAAATAGTGAATAGGGATAATAAAAAAGACACAAAACTACTATATATAATCCCAAAAAATGCATCAACTTATAAACAGTACAAGTACCAAAAAGTAAACTGAATGGTAAAGAGATAAAATACACTTAAAACAAGAAATGTTTCACAACCTAGTAATAGTTGGAAAACTAATACATCTAGGAGAGCCCCTCTTCTAAATCCCATGTGAGGATCACTAAATGTGGTCCAAGAACCCTGTATCCCTAGCTCCTATAAATTCATGATCAACCTATCCATTGTCTTCATGGGCACACAAAATTCATGCAATGACCAAGAAGGGGTGACTATAAAGATGCTCAATAGGATTCCTTGATGGATCAGGAGAGAAGCAAGAGAAGTACTGAAGAAGGGAACAATAGATAGAAAATGTTACCTTAAAATAATTTAGTAAAGGAGTAAATATCAACCGAAAAAGAGAGTAAAGTAAGTTCATACAAAAACAAGGATATAGAAACGGTGGTAATATGAACTTCTCATTTAGTCTTTTCTACCAATAGTAGAATAGTAGACTTGTCAAACCCTGAGAAGGTAAACACAGAAAGAATGTGGCATACCCTGAATTTCATTGCCTCTCCTGGAAGGTGAGTAACCAAAACCAAAGGAGTGGGAACCATAAATAACATGTGTGTGTGTGTGTGTGTCTATTTGTGTGAGTTTCCAGTCAAAGAAAACCAAACGAGAGAGTAAGGTAATCTCCATCTCACCATATCATCCTAAGAAAATTTAGTATCCAATAGTTCTAGATGTAACAATCCATGCCTAGCATCTCGTAACCCTGGATTGCAGCTCAAAGGGGCCCAATCACCTCACCTTGATACTATTCTCATTGGACGGGTCTATCTCAACGACACAGTTTTAGGTCACATCCCAAGGATGTGTAATGGTGGGAAAAGAACCCCTCATTCTTGATAGTCCAAAGACATGTCAAAGAACATCTTGTCACTATGCACATAGTCGAGAGATCGTGTCTCAAGGTCGAGGACCCATGGCCATCCGGGATAGAGGGTTCCAATATAGTGTCATTGAAGACCCATCCCTTTCCCGATTGGAAGTTATATATAAAAAATATTTAGGATCCATGCCCTGCCTAGCTAAAGGGATCCACCTTACTGTCATTGAGGATCCATACCTATCCTAGCTGGATGGTTCCACTCTAGTATCACTATGGATCCATCCCCATGATGTATGGAGGGTTCTACTCATAACTGTCACTGGGGATCACTACCAAAACTAGTTGGAGGTGAGCCCAGAACCTCTCTAGCTATCTCTGTCAGATGGTACCTCTTAGAGAGCATTGAGTAACACCAGTCATCACTTTCAGATGGTAACTCTTATAAAAAAACACTACTATAGTCATCTGGTGATTCTCTGGATAGGAAAAACCCATGGTTCATCTTGTATCATCACTCATAAGCCACTATGGAGGGCACCGTCACATTATACATGAAATTACACTCAGAATAGTACACTCAGATACCAATATTTGAGTTCTGAATAAGGTGTTACAAGAGATATAATATTTGTAAAGTAGTACATGATGCGTGTGGGGACCACACGCTGTGTGGTCCTACCTCATCTTCTGGATGTGTACCTATCCATTATCGGTTAATAAACTGTGAACAAGTATACCTACAGATTCCATTGTACTCCCACCATACATGACATAATTAGCTAAAAGTCTGACGAGCGCATGACACTCGTCGTTGATATGTAAGGCCAAAAGTGAAATTACGCCTGCACACAAACTCATACAGCTCAAGAACATTTGACCACATCTCTTCATACATGTTCTCCACTCTCAAAATAGTTGAGGTTGATCCAATATATGGGTTCTATTCAAACACAACAAGAGGATCTTATATCGATTTTCCTTTATTATTTTTACAATTAAGGAGATCAAAAAAGGCTTTGCATGTCCAAACAGATCACATTGTTGCGATCCTTGCGGAGAAATAGACAATATAGTAACTCATTTCCACAAACGGCCATCCAATGGAAGGGTTTTCTGTTTTTGAATTTGTCTCAACAGATGTCCTTTGGACTCCATGACATGGCCCAAAGAAAATAGATCACGCCATAGCGATCTTCTTGAAAAACACATGGGTTTGACTATTTGATCATTTAAAATGGATACTCGGTGGAAGAGTTTCATTTTATTGTGAAGTCTACGAACCATCCCCCATGGGACATACACCTCCAAATTATCTTAAGAAACTAAAAGTTGTCCTGAAAAGTCCACATAGATATTAGGGTTGCGCCACTACTGACAATGCGTCAAAATAACCACCAGTTTAGAAGGTAGGTCCGAAACAAGTTTGACGAATAATAATAATTAAATTATTTTTTAAACATAGGATTTTCATTCACCCGAACCATTATACTAGGACATGAAAGCCTCAAACTGGTCTAAAATGATTTTTCTCGAAGAGAGGGATGTTTCTGCATAGATGACACGTCAAACGAATGCAATTATTGGGATATATGGGCATTTAACCCCGTTTGGGCCCATTCTGGCCGGACCTATCCACATTGGTTGGCCCGCTCATCCCAGCCTTATTACATTTCTACGGCTTGACTCCAGTTAACATCTACTGGCACCCCCAATATCACTTCACTCGGTCTCCTCGTCATTGTCGCGACCCGCGTTGTGTGGGTTACTACCTCCTGGGGTCGCGAGCCGCAACCCCACTCCACCCCAGCCTAGCCGCAATGACCCTCCGACATGCCAACATTGGAGCGTGTTGGATCCACCTCTAACTATTGGTATGGGTCTGCGCTTCAATCATCCTCTATCATCTCCCATATTTCCGAACTCAATGCCTGCCGAGGTGCCTCCAGCTAGCTTTCGCCTTGCCGTCCAGCCCCAGCCGCCATGTGTCGTCCTCCTCTGCTACACTATCATCGGGCCAGTGACTGGCTCTCCCAGCCACACCACCTCGGAAAACTTCCACACTACCTCTAGATGGAAGAGCTCTGGTTGTCTCTTCTATGGACCACACTGACTTCACCAAAAGCCAAATTTTATATTCGAGAACAGATCAACAATCACAATAATGAAGCCTTCAAAACACTGACCTTTGGTCGATGATCCGATGGTGGATTGGTGCACTCGAAATTATTCATCAATTATCCATAAAGAATGAGTGGATTTTAGATACAAAATATGGTTTCATGGTATGGATCGATGATAGTGTTAGGTTATCTATTGATTTTGGTATATAAAAAGAATGAAAAAATTGAAAACAAAGTAAATTTAAAATAAAACTTCCACTGGAACAGAAAAGTAGAAGAAAACCTACTTTGATCTGTCTATTATTCACTATTGATGTGATCGTTGAGATCAATCTTTGATCCAACAAACTTTATGTGAAGATCATTCCTCAACCAGAAGAAGAATTGTGAAGAAAAGTTGATAATGAGGGGAGAGAGAGTTATACAAAGGGGGAGATAGAGATATTAGTCAAACCCTAATCTAAAATCATAGCTATCTATTTATAGGGATTTCGCTAAGCATGAAATCTAAAATTCCCACACCCCCTCTTTTTATGATAGGCTTAGAAAAAACACCCCATTTTGAACTCAGCGGAGATCTCATATTTTCAATCATTAAACCCGATAAAAATATATTTTCTTCACCATTAGGGGTATAATAATTATGTTTAATTATTTTACTTATTATTTTTCCCTTGGGTGGTGTTTTTCATAGAATCCTATACCATCAAAATTTATGCCCTCACTATGGTAAAAATCACATTATAGACTCAACCATGGCCTCAAATTTATGGTATGATCTACCATTTAAGAGATATCTTATTTAAGACATGCTCATAATACAAATACACTTACTATTTTTATATTATTTATTCTGGGAACACCAATCCTCTGAATTGAACTCAGGATCAGTGCCGATCTCTATAAATATTTCTAGAAATATTTCCATGACTTATAAGGTTAGAAAGTGGTCTCTGAAAATCATACCCTAGTGTAATCTATATAGTTAGCCACAAATTTCCCTTTATTGGATGGAAGTACTTCAATATTTACAAAAACTCAATAAATGAGAAGAACTTTATTAAATTGTAGAACACATATTTATTTCCAAAATTTGTATAAATAATTCCAATTTTTTTTCATCTTCACTTTGTGAGGCTCCACATGTATTTTTGTTTTCCTTTCTCATGACTAAAGTAAAACTAATTTAAACTTAAGAATTCCTCGCCTAACTAAAATACTCCTCCCCACATCTTTAGTCAAAATCCACATCAACTTCACTTTTCCACATGAATATACATTATTCAAATCACTTGAATAATTTATATCATCCGACTCTATTTTTTCAATTTTTCCATATTTAATAAATTCCAATTTTTTAAAATCTACATTAAATGAACTCATACTATAATCTATTGTATATAAAAACATTATATTGTAATTAATAATCAGTCTTGATCCTTCGATCATCTATTTAAAATACATAACAATACATAAACATTAATTTCAATTATAGTGGAAACCATGATCATCCATAATTCCTTTCGACCACCATCCAAAAAAATGTGTTTAGAAATATACAATGTACCAAATGGAGATAAACCCAAATATCCCCTTCAATATAAAATCCATAGATATATAGTAACACTAAAAAATATTCTACCTTTAAATTTATTCTTCATTTTAGAAACAACATACTTTGTATTACATAGAACAATTATTGAGATGTTAGTAATGCTATAAAATATACTAACTAAACTACACTAGCCTGAAAAAATATTGATTAACATGAATATAATAGTTCCCATGAATGAAAATCCCATTTATTATCCATGTTGATAGAAAAATATTCATAATAACTAACATCTCTATAAAAAAATAATAACAATCAACCCACCATTAATCTAGATGTGATCGTACTATATTTGGTGAGACACCCTAAATATACACTTGGATTTTATATATTTAAATAGCACCCTATACAATTGTCCGGCATTTAATATATAAAAACTGAGATCCTTAGTGAATTGATCAAATAGAGAATGTAAATTAGACGATGCAGATACCTATATATATAGCTTTCTATCCATTTTCTTAATCAACAATCCTTTATCCCCTCTGTGTAAATTCACAAAATTTGGGCCCCATGTAATTCAATCCCTATATATCTTCTATATATTTTAAAAAGAGAAATATAGTCACTTATTACCCAAATGATCCACTATGCCTAACATTTCATGAAACTAATTTCACTCAAATTTAAAAATTAATTAATTAATATCCACATTCTTAAAGTATAAATTTATTTTTAATAAAAATTTTATAAAAAATATTCCTCTAATGATTTGAGAAAACCTGTTTCAAAAAATAATTAAATTTTAAATGGAAAATTGTTGAGTAATTGGAACAATGTTAAATTTTATAGAAAAAGGATTGGAAAATGATTTTAGGTATTAATAAATGCAATGGATGTATCAAAAATTAAATTTTATTTACCCTCTCCTTTTTGGATGAGTTTTTAATTATATTATTAGTAAATAATTCTATTATATTTTGATATTTATGTATTTATATGGAATTGTAATTGAAGGAAAAAAGATTTATAGAATGAGGTTATAGGAAGGAATAAAAGGGGATAGATAAATAAAGGAATAATAACTCTAGTTCTTCGCATGATATATATGGTGTAACTTTTAAAGTCACTGAATGTATTGTGGTAACCCTTTCAAAATCTAATGGGTCTTTGATGTATTTTTTTTATAGATGAAAAATGTGTTTTTAAAAAATTAAAACTATTAAATAATAAAAATTAAAACCTTAATTGCTTTTGCATCATATAACCACTGAAGATTCAATATTGGATCTCTCGTTAATTTATTTTTTCACGCTCAATGGGATAATAGAGTCCTTTTCTGGGCATTCTTTAGGTGAGGTGACATTCCATTGTTCCATTATCCTTTTTTCCATTATAATTGTTCATTAATCTATATTTTTCTATAACTTATATTTTTTTAATAATTTATTCTCAAATAACCACACTAACTTAAGAATTATAAATAATACTTTAAAAAAATTAAATAGGTTACCCCTTTCCTCCTATGATAAGATTGTAGTGGAAATTATGATAGTGCAATAAGGTAGACGAAACATAAATATAAATGATATTTTCTAAATGAATTAGTTTAAACTAATTGTGTTAAAATGATTGATTTTAAAAAAAAAATATGAATTTACTTATATGTGATTTTCTATAGTTTATTCCCTCTTCAAATGAATATTCTTTTTATTATAGAGATTTTATAAAATATCCCATTTTATTGATTTTGATGTAATGTTATGTTTAATTTGATTTATTATCATATGATAGGTTTTTTATGTATTCAAATATTGTGTAATAATTATCTCAAACACTATCTTGATTATAGCCTATTAATATTTATGGGAAAATAGACTTAGTGTATGAGTATTATACCTAGTTGACCATACCTTTGTAAATACTTATATTATATAGGATGTGTACTTGTTTCTATGGTTGTGACTATGTTCTAGATCCTTGAAGAGTGAGAAGTTGATTGATATGGGTACAAAGAGTACCCATGACACACACAAACACACAAGAATATTGAGAGATGCACACCCACACATATATATATTGGGATAAATAAGGATATCCCACATGAAATGTCCAAAATTTCCTTAGAGGGAAGTGTTTCATTCATCATTTTCTAATTATATAGGTATTGTTTACACTCTAATTATAATGATTAGTATTAGAGTGTTGTACTAGTATACCCACATAGGCTATTGCAATGACATATAGGAGGTGTTAGTAAGGTTTCCTTGTTGGAATATTAACCATAAGGAAAACAAAATATTAATATATGGAATTGTTGATTCAGGTTCTTCGGATAAAAAGTAATTATAAATAACATTCTAATTCATATGATGTGTATGTAATATATTTATTTTGAACTGTATATTCATTAAGGATCTTAATTTTTGTTAAAATATCATTCAAAAAGTCATATAAATGTTTGATTGGGTTTGGGCGGTGACCACCTACTGTATATGATATAATTATTACAAACATATATGCATTTTAGGAAATTTGTAATCCATGCTATAAATGATCATAATAAATGGGAAGAACCAAATATTTTTAACCCTTATGGATTTAATTATAGAGTAAAGAGGTATCTTCTTTATCGTGATGGGTGATTTGGGTACCCATCTTAAGAGATTTATAATAGGTACCCTATTATTCATATCCAATAAAAGAAATATCATTTTAATACTTGTATTTGATTTTTATTTATTAACCACTCTTATTTCCATTTGGGTGACACTTAATTCATTATCTATCTATATATTTTTAATTTTATGGTATATATATAAATTTATGGGAATGCATATGTGATTATATGGTTATACCATGTCAAAATCTAGAACAGATGTTTTATTATATGGTGAATAAATGTTACATTATTTTTTTAATTTGTCCATATTCAACAAAGGAAGATCCAAATTGATGAAATGATAGGGTTAGTGTTCAAATAATCATAAAATAATTCAATCCAATCCGTAAATATTTTTTCCATTACATGAAATTTATTATAGCCTTTAGTGATTAGAATTTTTGAGTATGATTTCATGATGAACTAGCTCAAGTAGATTATTGGAATCTAGATAAAGGTACATTAAAAATTTTATTAGATCCCACTAAGGCCTATTATTTATAGTAATATTTAGAATATATTATTTTTAGGGCTCAATTAGTAACCCAGAAATATTTATACACACCATAATTATGACAGATACCTGAGTTACTAGGGGTAGCCTAGTTTTGATTTTGATTCTTTATTAAGAATATTTTCTTCCTTTCAAGTCACTTTCATCATGAGTGGGTGTTTATAGATTTGGAATAGGTGGAAACAAATGAAATATTACATTATCTTCTATAATGTTTTACATAATGGTTACAATTAGTTCAAATATTATTTTAACTAAAACATATATAATAAATAAACAATGCTTCTTTATCGAAATATTTATAATGACTATATTAGTTTATATAGTAAACGATTCATGTAATTTGAAAATTTTCATGTATTTATATAATTATTTAAAACATTTTTCATATATATAAGGGTATATTTTTAATGTTTTTCAAATTATGTTTTCACGTATGAAAAGACTCATTAAAATGGAAATGTAAAAGAGGAGAGTGAAAAGGTTTAACAACGATGTGGATTATACAGAACCAATTTATTTTTATGTTAGATGAAGTGGTTGGAAGATGTAGAATTAATTTTAACTATAATATGTAGTATCCCACCACATTGTCATTTCATATCTCGATACGGAGAACCTATAAAACATGAAACCATTCTAATATAATTTTAATCCTCAATTCATATAGGTAATTTCACATTCAGAACATTTTATGTTCCAATCGATTCCTCATTGAAAAAAATATCAACAACAGTTATGGGACTCCCAATTCAATCATAACCCAACTGTTATAGTTTATATATCCCGATAATAAGTGAAAGAATGGGTTTATCACATAAATCATATATAATATATAATTGATACCAAGATAACAATAAATCATTTTAATAACATTTATTAATGAAGTGGACACTCGTCACTAGTGGGATATGATGATAGTTGAAAATAATGATCCAAATCTTACAAAGATATGATTTAATAGAGTATTTTACAAGTTATATACTAGAACTCTTCATTGAGTGATTTTTTGAATGCAAAAATATAAGTTAAGGTTCGATGATGTTAATGGAATACTACATTAGTTTTACTGAACATATTCATTTTTATCCATATCATAGTGAAGTTAAACAATAAAAGGATAAGATATTTTAATGGGTTTAAAATATCAACTTTAAAATCATTTAATAATTCCTAATATATCCCAATTAGTTTAATTATTTGTGTAATCTATTTTAAAAAATATAGTTTTCAAAGGAGGTTCATGTCTTAGTGGTCCTTTATTTAGTTGAGGATCTATTAGGGATCCTTTTATTAATAGATGGAATAGGTTATAGGTGTAGATGGGAAGTAGTGTATCCATTAAAATTATAAAATGTGGTAGTAACTGATATTACCCATGATATGAATAACATTCCACTTGGTGTTATTAGTGTCGGAATTCAGGGAATGAAAACCCCAATTTTTCTTTTCAAAAGAAATAATTCAACTCATATAATATATATATGAATCTATTATGGTATTTTATGTAATATTAATAAAATATTTTTAGATAAAAACACTATAAACCCCCTTAATCACAAGTTAATTAAAATTATCATTCGATATTAAGAGCAAGATAACCCAAATGGACATTAAATCACATAATTAGGGGGTGAATTATGGGTGGTTGAATTTAATAAACATCTTTTTTACTAATTTAAGCACCCATATAAATATCAAAACCCATGTTACCAATTTTTATATAAATGTATATATTTATCTCTTACCCAAAATAAAATTACCTTATGCAATACTACATGAAAAATGAAGAGCATCCCACCTTGTGTTTAAATGGTTCAACACTAATGTGAGAAACCCAATCCCTATTATAATAGGGGTGTATGATTCATATATTCTAAAATTATAATTTTATTATAAATTAAAAGTGGTGAGGGAAGTTATTATCCCAAACCCATAGTGTATCCTATGTTTATGAAATATCCCCCTATATCACCTTACATGTCACTCGATGTACAACCTCACAGTGTTTTATAAAAATTTTTTTTCCAATAACTTCATGTTGATCTTCAGTATTCACAATATTTCACTGCATAAATATGATCTTATATATATCCTTATAATGTTTCATTTAATACTTTTATATTTTATAATAATAATATAAAAATAAATCACTATATTAAAACAACACTTTGATCATTTACCGAATCAGATCACTAACTTATCTCTACTTGAGTTCCAGTTATCTTTAAAAATTGAAAAAAAAACTAAAATCTTATTCCCACAATTTAATAGGTAGATTATGAACATAAATAGTAGTGTTAAGATTTCTCTGAACTATTGTTCTATTTTTATTATTCTTTCCTTAAAAAACTATATCTTATTAACATAAACTCATAATATTATTCTAATATTTTGATACTAAATGTGTCAAACCTCTGAAGGTCGTCATTAGGTATACTTCTTATCTCCAGGGATATTTTCTACCCCTTATTCTCATATTTAATACTCTTGAATCACAGAGTATATTTTAACTATATTTAATATATTGAAAATACAATTCAGTCACAAAATTAGGATTAGTGAATATTTTACTCAAATTTGTTTGTGGGTGTGCTCTAATGAATGTGAATATTTCTTTCACCCCAACTACTTATCTTTACTAAATTTCATAGAATAAAATTTTCTATTTTCATCCAATTTTATCCTAAACAAAAATATATTATTACAATTAAACCATGTTAATCAAGATGATTATTTTAAAAATATCCCATTTAATATGAAAATAAAAAATCTCCATATATGTACAAAATTCATAAAATAATAATAATTTGTGTCTTGGTTTATCCATTGAAATTATATAAATAATCATTACAGTAATTATGAATCATTAATATAAAGAAATTATTGATTCTTATGATGTTACATAAGATCATACTATGTATGGGATGATCCCTATGATGTGAAGGAAAATCTATAAAATGTAAGACACCATCCTTATGAACTAATGAAATTTCCATTTATTGTTATCTTCAGTACTAAAACGACTCTTATAAGTAATTACTTATCCCATTTTTAATATTTGACTTTAAAATTCCAAAATTTCTTCAAATCACATAATAAACGAATCAACTCATTTGAATCCATCTCAAACACATCAAATTATATAAAAAATATAAATAACCCTTGAAAATATAGAAACAAATTCAAACCACTTTAATATTAATTCCAAATTCTTACAACTTATTAAATAATCATATTTAATATTTTCAACGTTTCTTCACTACCTTATAATTTAGTCTTCACATAAGAATCATAAAACCTTCATCCAAGAGATAATAATAACTATCTTCAGTAGCCATCAGGATAAAAACTCTATGGATTGTCTCTCACAACATTATCTATATTTTTCTCATCTTTAATTACATATTCACAAGAGGTGAAACAAAAAAATATTTTTATTCTATTGTTTTGGGACAAGAAATTAAATTTTCATTACCCAAATTTATGAGAATCCTCTTTATCTTATTCATTAGGTGGATTATTAAACTATCACCTATGAAAAAAGACATATTGAAGTTATAACTGGTAAAAAATACGACCAACATAATATTTTAGGTTCTTAAATCTCTCCCTTTAGATTTGTTAGCAATACTATTAAATATTTAATAAATCACTTGTGTCAATATGTTCTTATTTTTTCAAATAATTTTTCCTTCTCCCTTTATTGATAATAAATTATAAAGATAATGTAAATTAACATTCCACCCATCTTTGTATATTCTCCCCATTTCCAAGAGAATCAATAAATTATATACTATTGAATGGTGGAATTAAATTTCTATTAATAATGATGCATCAAATAATAATATCTATTTATATTTGAGAAATTATCAATGTAAAAGAATAGTGGCCAACCATGGAAGAACATTTACATGAACTATCCCCAATGTGATACTAACTACGATTCATTTCTTTTGGGGTGTTTAAAAAAATCAGTTGATTATGTAAAGATTCACTTAGCTACAACAAACACATTGAAACATTCATGTGTAGGATATATTACTTGTCAATTTCTAATTTAACAATCCCCCATTAGTAAATAGGTTTTTCATTAACCAATATAGAGTATGAAAATTTAACATCATATGTCAGTATCATCATTCTTTAAATTTTTTCCCAAAATTAAAAATATTACCAAAAATATGAGAACTCTAGAAACATTAAATTCTTATCTCCCCCTTAGGGGAATATTTTAGATATTCATTAAAATGTATGGTTTTACATGGAAAATATATTCAAGAATTTTTTATTCAAATTAAATCCAGGTACTAATTAAAATTGTTGAAAATTATATATTGAATGGATAAAACATGATAATAATTTATGTATTCAATAATGGATAAATATTTCAGGCTATATAAACATCACAAAATGAATTCATTTCTCACCATTTGACTAATCACCCACAATTCCCTTAAATTATACATAATGGTAGAAAACATGGTATTTTGAAGAGTCTTCATTATATCCATAAAAGAAAATACATAAATTTACACATATAATGTCTTTTTTTAATATATAACATATTAATAAATCTTCATCACAACTTCAGTATTGATTTTTTAAATCTATTCATCCTTTGGTATAATTGATTTCTTAAATTATTTAGCTTTCTTCTTAGATGGAATATTCTTCTTAACATTTTTAATAATTGACAATTCATTCTTTTCGAGTAAAATATCTTCTTGGGAAATTACAACCAGTTTGGCCAAATTTTTAAAATCATTTTATCATTTGTACAACCATATTTTTGTTAGTAAACCCCTTATTTAATGAAGTGTTTTTATGAAATGATGTCACTTTTTAATTCCATTACTTCTTTAATGATTAATTTGTTCTTGGTAAAATATTTATTAATTTATTATCAAAACTTCTATACTATTTTAACCTCTACACAAATATTTAGAAGCCTTATGGTTACCCTTATTACACAAAATTTTAGGTTTTTCATGGGAGATGTCATCTATCAAACCAATCATACCATTAAACTATTAGATTGATTCTTATCTTTATTCCACATTACCCATTGTATATTTCATATTTAATGAAAAATTGATATTTCCAATGATGTGGATTTTTTTACCACCACAAAATCACCTCATCCTGGTTTTGACATCATTCTTAATATTCTTTCTGGGTGTACTATATTCATCACACTACTTGTTTATTACCCAAAGAATAATTGTCTTATATTATTAGATGCTTCCTTTTGTGATATGGTAAAATATTCAAATCATTATCTTAATTTTACATTGTTGGTATAAAATTAAAAACATTAAAACTTTGACAACATTTGTTTCAATAATTCAAAATTTTATCAAAATATTATAATATGTTCTTTGTTAGAATATTTTGATTCTTCTAGGAAATCTTTTTTTTCTCCGTAGGTTTTATATTTACATCAACTACACTCCCCCAAAATATATGAGTTCTATTATTTAACAATGATGAAGTGTTATTAAAAAATTCAACAACTTTTCACATGATCCTCCAACAACACCATAATTGTAAGAAAATATACATCTTTAATATTTTTTAATAGTTTGGAAAATTTATATTACATCGTGTATTTATATATGAACCTCATTATTTGGATATTTATTTGGGGTGTTTCACCTATAGGATAAGACTATATATTCTATTAATGAGGAGGTATATTTTTTAAAATTTATATCCACAAAAATGTTTCGAGTATTTTATCTTTATCCAACACTTACTGAAAAAACTAATTTAGTTAAATCTTATTTATTAGAAAAATGAGATATCTTTTACCATGATATTCTTATGGGGGGATCAATATATGATTTGAAGATTATTTTTCAACCACTATTAGACCTCTTTATGACATGAATCATCTAAGTAAGTTGTGTGGAAAAAATTATTGTTAGAATAGAATTTAATGATTATGAAATGGTGTTTTATTGATTTAGTTGCTTCACATCCAGCTCCATACATCTTCAAATACCTGTAAATTATCATCCTTAATGGTATTTAAACCTTTCATCACATTCACTTTTCATCATCCTCATATATAATATGTCTATCATACATTCCACTAGTAGACTATCATTCTGCTATCATATACTCTTTGCTTCAATCTCAAGCTGATAATATTTGACATTCATAGAGGATCTGTGGAGTCTCTCAAATTAATTTACCACTTAATAAATAGAAACAAAAAATAAAAATAACAGCTTAAAAAATCTACTTCAACTAGATAAAATCATTCACTACAAGTAATCACATATATATCCTTCGATTCAAAAAGTTTTGTTAGAGTATTTTACATGAATACCTTTTTTAACCAATTCTTCTTAAATTTACTTATCATATAAAATTAATAATATATTTTTCATCCTATAATCCCATAATAAAGTTGAATGCATGAGTTTAAACCACAATATGAATTTTATTTAGGGAATCCTTAACCCCAGAATAAAAAACACAGATTGATTCATTAAACATATCTTCATTACAACTAAAACATGATTAATTAGAGGAATCACTTTCAATAGTTTCATAAAAAACATATCATGATGAGTCCATTCTGATAGTATTCAATCCAAATTCACTTTTGAAATAATTTTCATCTTATTTTCATTTATATTTTGATAAACTCATCTGAATCCACTTGTTTTATAAAAAAAGTGTAGAAATATAATTTTCATATATGGATTTTATAAAAACTCTTGAAATCCAAACTTAATATATTTTTGTTCAATTTTTTTTCTCAAAATAGATCTAACTAGAGGGAAATTTGGGGTTCGACACACCTTGAAATTCCTCAAATAACAACATACTCACCAAGGGGTGGGGAAAATCCTATGTTAATGACTTTGATTGAAATAATATTTACTTATTAAAACTCACTTATTAACATATAAACCCCTATTACCAAATTGGATAGTAATTGATATATTTATCTATTTCCCAATATTCAATAACCAAATGGAATGATGGATGTAAAATAAAGTTCCACACACGTTGTTTTTTATGTCGTTCATTCCCAAATTAGAAAATAGACACCATATTTTGATAGGGGTGACTGTGTCAGAAATTATAACATAATAATCGAAATCTAAAAAAAAGAAATATGATAATTTATTATCTGAAAACCACAATATATCTCATAATTATATATAATACTACCCATTCACCTAGTATTTCACTATATTTATAGCCTCTTGTGGATTTGTAATGATTCCTTACAACCTATTAATATAGATATTTAGTTTTTCAAATATTACACTGAATCAACATGATCTGATCTCCTTCCCCACAAATATTATTTGACTGTAATTATATTTTCTTTGGGAAATAATGAAATTTGGTCACTAAAAAACTATGTACTATAATTTATCATATAATTAGATCAATGTCTTATCTAGAAATGGTCTTTTATGAAATTTAATAAACCAAAAAGTCCTCAATATTCTTCAATTGAATTGATGAAAATATCATGAACAATAGTGGTGCTATTGAAATTTCTCTCAAATATATATCTCTAGTTAATTTTCTTTCATAATGTTACTTGATCTCACAAATAAAATAATATTAGGTTCTTGTTCATCTTCGATACAAAGATCCTTTATTATTGTAAAGATCTATATTTAGTTCCATGATATACACTATATATGTTTTTTCTTTCTTCATCTAACTATTAATATTATAAAACAACATAATTTATTTTAAAGATATTTAATATATAGATAATATCCTACAATATCTAAATATTTTTCATTACATTTTAATGTGGGTGTTCTCCTAAAATAACTAATATTAATTTTTCCTTAACAGCTTGTCTCCTTTAAATTTTCAAAAATACCCATTTCTCTTTTGATCTTATTTTGAACTGGTTGAATAAATATTCCATTTAATTTATCCAAGATAATCGAGAAGCATATTCTCAAAATATCACACAAAATCTTAAAATGAAAAATACACCTCTCTATATGAAAATCATATAATAATAAAATATTTTGACATGGATCGTCTCCTCAAAAATGTTAGTATCTATAAAATATTAGTATGGTCTAGAAATTTCTTTTTATTATTAGAGTAATCCACTGTATAGATTTCATAATTCTTAGTAGGAATAATAAACCAATTTGTGATGTCTAAATCAGTAGAGAGCAGTTTGATTATTGATGGATATAGTTCCTCATAATTTCCTCATGTTTTGATCGCAAATAATATTTTTATATTTTTATATAAATCTTAGATATATTAAATAATGTTCTCCACGTCTTATTAATAGCATGTCTTATATTGTGGATTAAAAAATTAAACAGTTTTTTTGGTATGTTGTATCCTCATCTATATTATCTGATATTTTATCCTCTTCTTATGAATATTTATTCTGGGAATTATTTTATATTTATGCCTCAGGAAATTTTATAACTATTATATATAGTATGAATATTATGAAGCATACATGTCATCCTTACAATATTTTGATATATTCCTTTCCGTTCTAAAATTTCCAAAGAGTGAGTAGTACTTCATAAGAATAATTTTTTTTTAATTTAATTATATTTCCAAGAATGTTTTTAAATTTTCACACTAAATTATATTATATAAGAGTAAATGACTATTATTCTAAGAGAATTTAATCTTATAATCTCATGAAATGACTCTGACATAGTGATCTACAATCAAATTATCAAAAATTGTTGACTCTTACAATGTGGGAACTAACATTTCTGAAGTCTAAAATGATCCTTATGATGTAGTAAATGACCCATAAAAACATCAGTGTCATCCTTACGAAGACATTAAATCATACATAAAAACATTATTAGTCATCCTTATGTAATAGATAATGATCCATATGAAGTCAGGTAAGATCCTTATGAATTTTGGGATGATACTTATAATATCTATATGATACATAAAAATTTAAAATTAATACTTAAAACCTCATGACTTTTCCACTTTTCAGTATCTTCGGTAATGACATGATTCACATGATGTCAAAATGAATCTTAAGAAAAATTACTTTGCTAATTTTTCAACGTTAACATATGAATTCTATAATTTCTTCACTTCATTCCAAAAAACATCAAATCATTTCATTACGTCTCGATCAATGAAAATTATCTGAAAAACTCAAATGAATATAGAAAATATAAGGACATTTAAAAATCTATTTAAATATATTTCTAAATATTTTCAGTATATTAATCACCCATACTGATTATTTCCAATGTGACATCATTTCCTTTTAATATCAAGTTAACCTTATATTATTCAAATATTTATATAGGGTCTTTGAATAACTATATTAAGTAGAATTCTTAATAAAATACCGATGTATGGTCTCCCATAACTTCAACAATCTTTGAATCTTATTTAGTTACAACTTCAAAAGATGTTCAATGACCAGATCTTCAATTCCATAATAAACCATTGTAGAAATTATTATTCTCATTACATTAAAACATTTCAATATCTTCATTAATTACAAAATATTTAATCTTCATATTTATATAGGTAAAAAAAGAATTTTCTCATTCATGAATTCCAAGAAAACCATTTTACCCTTCATTAATAAATTATATGGGAAATATTTTTATATTTTTAGTGGGGGGATTCTTTCTCGATAATTGTCGACACTAAGAAATATAGATATGATAATTTAAAATAAATAAAACCAATAAAATATTTTGGGATCTTTAAAAAGTTTTAAAACTAATATTCTGATCATGTAAATAAACGAGGAAGCTAGGTTAGTTAGTCAGTCACTCCTTCATTTGGTTAAGGATATTTGTCTATAATTGGGACTGGGTGTACATATGGGGTATATTTAAGGGAGTAGTATACCACTGATACTATAGTGGGTCCCTCTTTAATGTCTATTACTATTATAGTATTTTTTTATTATAATATATCAGAAAATAAAAAAGGGGTCATTCATTGTTTTAAAATTCATTAAAAGTACAAGTAATAGGTTTCTTCTTTTTGTCTATGAGATATTTTTAGTAGTTATTTGGGCAATTCATTCCATTTATTTTTAGTTATATTTGGTTTGTTCATTCTTATTAATCTATTATTAGATATGTATCATTATATTTCATGTAATAAAGATATATACCATCAAATTTTATTTCTTGGGTATTATATTTAGTGTCTTATTCGAGGTGTAACAATTATTATAGATTATAATGTCACGAGATGGATATTTGGTGGTTTCTCTACCTCTGACAAGACATTAGAGCATTGGATGGTAATTCAATATGGTAGAAGATAAGATTATTATCATTTATTAATGGAAGGGGAAATTTTTTGTTTCTTCTATTTTCACATTGGTTTTCCTATTCTTCATCATCTAAATGTTATCTTTGTGGCCATGAATGGGTTTGGTTTTATTTTTAGTAATGGTATTGAAGTATAAAGAGCACTTCATCTTTGATTCATGATGTTTTTCCTTAAAATGATCGCATTGGGAAATAAATTTATCTTATAAATGAACAATTCAAACATGGATTATTAGACCAAATGATTTATTTTAAACATTTTATATAGATTTAAGGATTTAGATGTGTTATGGTTGTTTTATGGTTTTGTAGGCATCTTAATGGTGTTTTATTTTTGGTAATTAGTTATAATGGTTGTATAAATATTAAGAATATTATAATAAATGATCAATTAGTGTTGAATATATTTTCTTATTATCAATTTTGTGGGCTTCTAATGTTTTTCTTTATTTTTTAGGTTTATGTGCGATTATGGTTTTGTGACGTTATTCACATATAATTTTTAATGAATATGTTTGGACATGTTGGGTTAGATTTGGTTAAGTGGTTTTGGGTATGGAATGATTGTTTATATTGAAGAATATTTTTTTTTATTTCACCAGTTCTAGAACTCTTAATTCTATAATCAGTGGGTGTAAATTTTTTGTGATAATCACCTAGGGGTGGGTCCTACTGATATATAGGCCTATATTTCATTTTTATTCAAATGATATATTAGGGTTGATTTCATAAAAATTTTATAAGTAAACAATATATTTAGAGTCAGTATAAACATTTTAATATAGTTCATCTAGTTTTATGAGGATGGAATAGGTAAATCATGAAGTGGATAGCATGATCCTACTTTTGGTTATTATTGGGCTATTTATTTTCATTATTTTATTAGGTAGATGTATTTTGGTAGTTAGTATTCATGTCATGCATTGTTAATTATTATTTATTTTCATTATTTTGGGTACTAATGGATGCTTGTGTTTCCAAGTTTACCTAATTGGGATGGAATCATCATACATCAGAACTATTCCCCCATGAATTTTGACATTAGTAATGTATTTATGATAGTAGAAATCCATGTATCAATTTTGTGTTTTTCTCTGTCAACAGGTTGTAATTTCATATTCTATTGGAACCGTTTCTTGTTTTTTCTAAAATAACTTTATTATTTGAATTTTACATTTAATAGACAGGTTAATCTAGTTCTAATACAATATTTATTATTATAAAAGTTGAAACTCTTTTTCCAATTAAACCAATGTCTAGTGTTGTTTTTAGAGAATGTAATGAACTTAAATCTAGTCATATGAATGCCTATTAATTGAATATTGTGTCTATTAATAGTAAATGAATAGAATGATGATTGAAGTTGTTATAGATGAAATTCCAAATGTTCTACATCTAGAAGATAAAAAATTTCAAGATAAGTTACCTAAAGATTTTATAAGGATACAAAATAAGCAAGAATTTGAATTCAATATAGATTAATTTTATGGAATAAAATAGATTTATACTCTACCTTATTATATGGATCTAATTTTTCTTAGTGAGAATAATGTTTAAGAATCATAAATCGTGGTGAAGGGGTTTAGAGGGTATATTACTTCCCAATGGAAAGCTCTTATTATCTTTTATAAGAGTGCTGATGGAATCTTGTAGTTTATTGTAGACTATAAAATGTTGAATTTGGTAATGATAATGAATCTTCATCCTTTACCTGAAATTGAAAATTAAATTTTATCAAACAAAAAGGGGAAAATGGTTTTCAAATATTGAATTTCACTCACGATATCATCAACTATAATTTTGAATAGATTATATTCTAAAGTATTATTTTTGAGAAGTTATAATCACTATGAGTAATTTTTGATGCCTTTTGGATTGAAAAATACCCCTAAGATATTAATAAAATTAAAAATTCATATATTTCATCCATTATATGTATATTTTTTATTTATATTTTTAGATGATTTTATGATATATTTAGCATACATGGAAAAAAATCCTAGAAAATTTTTATCATATTATAAACCTTGTTATAGAATTAGTTATTTTTCAAATATTACAACTCCTCTATCTAGATTTAAGAAGTTAAATTCCACCAAAATGTAGTGATATTCGATTGGATATTAGTTGATACATGAGAGGCGTATATAGTTTTTAATACTTTCATTGTATTATCATCAACTCATGCAATAATTTTCTAAGAAATCTACATTGTTTTCCACCTTGATGAACAAGAGTCCCAATATTTTATTGCCTGTGTATTTTGAAGAAACGTTCCAAGAATGGAAAATTATACTAACTACAATTATTGTTCTTATATTACCTCTTCCTGGGGAGTAATTATAGTTTCATTATATTTATATGTCAATAGGCATTAGTTATGTACGTATCAAATATTGTACGGTGGGTTCAGATGGTTCATAATAGCTTCAGCCTCATGAAAATATATTTATAACGAATTACCTATGTCACAACATGTCCCAGTGGGGCCCATGCCATGACTCCCCAAACCTGCCTCCAATTGGCCAGGGGCTAGTGACTAGCACCGAGTAGGCATATTTCTAATCATGGCAGGCATTGCTGAAGTACATGTACACATGCACACATCTCCAAGCCTAAAAATGCAGAAATGTAAAAATACTACGGAACAAAAAGCATGCATACATCTAAACCCAACCAACAGAGTATAGCAGAAGGTAAATTACTAAAAGTAAACTGGGCCAGAATACAAGCCCACCAAAAAAAGTATGAAAACTGTAAAGTCCAACCTGTAAACACAAAAGGTACTGGGACTGCTACTCATAGCCGTAGGAACGCCCCGGACTATAGGGAACACAGAAAGCTCGGCCCTATCCTGGTCTTCCCGGGACTCTGTCAAAAGGTTGTTCGTCGTCACAAGACACAACACATGCGGGAAAATCCCGTTCAGGGTTGAGTATAACAATACTCAGTAGGGGACCCTGAAAACCACAAAAGAGTACACAAAGTAATGGTACAATCAGTTATGCAAGGTATATGTCTACAGAACATATATAACAAACAAGATATTCTAAAAACCCAGACTCATGGTCTAGAGACAAGTCACAAAAATGCATACCCCCGGCTAGGATTCAGTTCAAAGGTTCCATGAAGCACTTGTTCTGGGGGAACAATCTCCATGAGTCCTATATCTCTGATGATATCCGTCTAAGAATTATTGTTCTTTGGGAAGCATCACGAGAGGTAGTTACACTCATTACGGGAGACACACTCCTGAGTGGAAAGGTTATGATAGAGAGATTCACTCAGTATGGGAGATGCACTCATGAGTGGGAAGGATCGCAATACAAAAAATTGGATCACTGCCAGGGTCATGGTGGATACCACAACTCATCTGGAATTAACCTTCTAGGTAGAGGATCGACGCCCGATTGAGCTGGTAACGTCGATGCCAGACTCTAACAAACGCCAAGAATGGATAAAGGATCTCGATCTGGGCCTCTCGGATGGATGCCTGACTATATCAAAGAATGTCCTGCTGAAGGGATCATACACCTGTAAAAAGGAAATGATGCATGTCCTTCAAGGGAAAAATAAGAAGGGGCACTAACCCAAATGAAATATTTCCCAGACATGGTGAACAAGAGGACCATGTCGTTTTCCAAAAAGTACACGGCACGTATAAAAGATACATGCCGTGTTGTCTGACCCCGGGTATTTCCAGTGTACAACAGCCCGTGTCGTAAGGATTTTCATGTAGAAACCATAGTACCTATAGTGTATTACGTTGTTGATGTCAAGTCCAAGTCACTGGGGTTGGCTCCGTGTACGCTGGCCATGTCCCCGTACACAATCATCAACCCGTGTACACCAACCTGTGTAATCAGTACATAGGGTGGCCCGCATTGCTAGCCTTTCCTAGCCGTGTGATAGAGTACACATTGTGTACTTCATCCCGTGTCCATGTATCCCCTGGATACACATCGAGTCCCACGTATCCACCTCTACCATGATGCGTAGAGAGTACACGACGTGTTTCCGTAAGCCGTGTTGTCCAACCCATGTCCGTGTACTTCCCAAAATACATGTCGAGCTTCGGGGAAGGTCCAACATGACGTGTGACCAAGGTCACACACCATGTGATTCCTCTCCAAATCCTGAATCCCTATCCACCACTGCTAGTACTACACGACATGTTCTTCTGAAGCACACATTGTGCATTCTAAAAATTTCCAGAAATGACGCACTTTTCTGGAGTGCCTCTTGTGCTGCTCCGACCATCAATTCGGTTGTCCGATCACCACGAAACTCCTAGGTTTTGGTCGCCCCGCCACCGCGAAGCTTCTTCCAGTTTTTCTATACCTCATATCGGTCCCATAAACATGCTTTGATCTTCCCACGTGAAGAATGCTTGAAGAACGAACCTTCCCGATCCTATTTGATTCGTCATGTTCCATCATCGTCACACCTCCGCAAAGTTGTTGGGGTGATGATTCTTCAATTTGGGATCATTGTGTCACAGAACGGATGCACACAGATTCGTTGTCCATCACCCCATGAAGAAAGATAAGAAAACATGAGAGGAAAGAGGGAATGAAAATCCAATAAAACAACATGAGGAACAAACATTGGCCATTGTTCATCTTGACATTGATCAGCTACCATTGGTAGGCTCAAACAAGGTAGAATAAAACAACAAAATTATCATGGATAAATTCCCAGAATCATCCCGATAATACCCTCCCGCAAGAACAAACAAATTTGTGGATCATATTTTTCGTGGTTGATCCGCGTTCGTCGTTTAAAATCAAAAATGGGGAAATGAAATCAAATAACAAACCTCTACCTCAAACCGGTTGAAGAATGATTGTCGCATTGCACTACCATCACCGTTAAGACCCTTCAACTTCATTGGCGCAACAATTCACAACTTAGATATGTCTTCGTTTGTCGCTGAGGGTTTCCTCTAAGGATCCACGAATTTCTCCATAGCTTCCCCTCAAAAATTCATCAACGACCACCAATCTCTGAACCCATTAAAAAGGGAAACATGATTCTGCATTCTTTTATGCTACGACAATAATGAGTCAACTACTTGTTTAATAAGCCATTATGACATGGAATTTAATATTATGACAGCTTCCCTGTCATTGTGCTGCAGCAGATATTTCCATTAAAATAAAATAAACAATACAAATTTTTTTAATTTTAATTTTTACTAAAAATGTATGAAAATTATATTTTTCCATCAACCCGTGTCAGTTGAGGTTAGACCCATCCTGAGGTAAAGTCGTTATCCCGGTCACATCAGTGCCCTCTGATTTTTAATCCAGGAATCCGTTTGGAATCTTCGACAACCACGCACAAGTTCCGACTCACTTAACTTAAAAAAAATTGCATACCACCATTTCGTGCTCGCTGGGCCTCAGAATGATGTGACATTTTCATGCTCGGTCTCCAAATAATTCCATATAATATTTAAAAATAATACACAGAAAATATGAGATATTACATTCTCCCCACCTTATGGCTTTACATCCCAGAAAATCCAAAACAAAGGCTACTCAAAGAGATGTGAGTATTGGGCACAGATCCGGGCCTCCCGCTCCCACGTTCTCTCCTGAAGATTCCCATGTTGCCACCGGACGTGCACCAAGGGAATCGATCGCCCATGAAGTATCCTCTACTGCCGATCCTTGATCTCCAACGGGTACTCAGTAAAGGGACCTCCAACCTAGATGGCGAGCTCACCCCAGTCTATGACGTGTGATGTGCCATGCATGTAACTCCTCATCTACGACACGTGGAAGATATCATGTACCCGATGCAACTACGGCGGTAGAGCTAATCGGTACACCACTTCTCCAACTCTGCACAAAATCTAGAAAGGTCTGATGAACCTCGAAGATAGCTTGTCTCCCTGACCAAATCTCCATAACCCTCGTTCAGGTGAGACCTGAAGAAAGATGTGCTCTCCCTCTTCGAACTCCAGAGGTCTCTGTCGTCTATCATCATAAGACTTCAGCCAGCTCGGTGCAGCATTCATCCACTCCCGAATGATATGCACCATCTCGGTGGTAGCTCGCACCAACTCTGGAACCATGAGTGCTGACTCTTCAAGGTCGGTCCAGCAAAGCAGTAACCGAATGGGTCTCCAATACAAGGCCTCTAACGATGTCATACCAATGGTGGAGTGGTACCTAATGGTGTACGCAAACTCCACCAGTGGTAGGTGGTCCTCACAACTACGACCAAAGTCCATGACACTGGCCCACAACATATCCTCAAGAACTTGAATAGTCATCTCTGTCTGAACATCAGTCTTGGGATGAAACATTGTGCTCAAGCATAGCTGAGTCCCAAAAGCCTCCTGGAATCCCTTCCACATCCGAGATGTGAAAAGTGCATCTCGTTCCGAGACTATTGTCGAGGGGCTCCGTGAAGCAAAACTATCTCCTGCAAATAGAGGCGTCCCAAGCTCTCTACGAAACTCTTCTCCTTGATAACTAGGAAGTGGGCTGACTTGGTGAGTCAGTCAATGATCAACTAGATGAAATGATTCCCCTTGGAAGTCTGTGGAAAGCCTATTATGAATTCCATTGATATTCCATCCCACATCCACTCAGGATCTTCTAGGGGGAGCTAATCACGCTTGAACTTGGTGCTCAACGTTCACATGTTGGCATGTAAGACATCAAGAAATTAACTTTGCTACTGCCATCTTCATGCCTGACCACCATAACTGTCATCGAAGATCTTGGTACATCTTTGCCACTCTAGGATGTACTACCAATGGGGGTGTATGAAACCCCCTCAGGTTCTCCTCCTGCAACACCCCCGGTACAACAGTGCATCCTATGAAAAAAAGTACGTTCTCCCACACCTTGTGAATATCCATAAAAAGTTTGTCTTTTGGATAACTGAACACGTAAAGCCATGTAGTAGACATCTCCTTGTTGTGCCTCCCTAACCCGCTGTAAGAGTGGAGGTGCGACAACCATTGACTATGGGTAGGATGCATATTCACTGTCCAGGAAGGACAACTACAATGTGGCTAACTACTGTGTCGCCTCAGTCAACAACTATGTGTTCAATCTTCTTCTAAGAGTATCTTCCGCGTTGTTCCCCTTCCTTGGTGTATAAATGATCTCAAAATCATAATCTTGTATGAAATTTATCCAATTCCCTTACCTCAGATTCAGATCTTTCTGCGAAAAGATGTACCTGAGGGTCTTATAGTCAGAGTAGACGATAAACTGCTCATCCATATGTTAGTGTCGCCACATCTTCAATGTGATGACTACCACAGCGAAAACATGATCATGGGTCATATAGTTCTGGTCATGTGGACTAAGCTGGGATGAACCATAAGCAATCATTTCCTACCTCTATATTAGGACATAGCCGAGCCCGATCCCTGATGTTTTTCATAAAACTATGTACTGGACACCCTCCTCTAGAAATATTAAGACTGTGGCGCTTGTCAAGCTCTGTCTCAACTGCTCGAAATCCCATTGGAACTTCTTCATCCATACAAAGGGTTGATCCTTTTTGGTCAAGGATGTCATCGGTACTGATATCTGGGAGAAGTTAGGAATGAATCTCCGGTAATATCCTGCAATCCAAGGAAGCTCCGCACATCCGTGACGCTCCGAGTTGGATCCCATGATAACACAACCTCCACCTTGGTTGGGTCTTTAGCTAATCCATCTGCTGAGATGACATGTCCCAGAAAGTGGACCTCCAGAATCCAGAACTGGCACGTTGATATCTTTGCATAAACCTGGTGCTCCCAAAGTTTGTCTAGAACAATCCGCAGGTCTCTCGCATGCTCCTCTTCTGATGTCGAGAACACAAGGATGTAGTCGATGAAGACCACTACAAACTGGTCCAAGTACAACTAGAAAATCTGGTTCATCAGTCCCATGAACACTGCAGGGGAGTTTCTCTTGCTGAAAGGCATCTCCAAGTACTCATAGTGACCGTAGTAGCATTTGAAATCCATCTTCGGTATATCCTTATCCCGTACTCGTAACTGATGATAGCCTGATCAAAGGTCAACCTTCAACACCCACTCTGCCCCACTTAGCTGATCGAAGAGGTCGTCGATGCTTGGATGTGGATACATTCTCTTCACCGCCACCTGGTTCAGGCTCCTGTACTCCATGCACAACCTCAGAATGATGTATGCCTTCTTGGAAAACAAGACTAGGGCCACCCAGGGTGAAACACAGGATCTCACGAAGCCCTTGCTCTAAAAATCATCCAACTGCACCGTTAGCTCGCGAAGCTCTGTGGGATACATATGATATTCTGATAAGTAAATTTGTTTCATCCTAGGGTGTAAGACTATGTATAAGTAGATTTCTTGGGATGGAGGTAGTCTTGGAACATCTTCGGGAAAGTCATCCTCAAACTCCGCCACTACTGCTAGGAACTAGGAGCTCACAAAATGCACTGCTCTGAGGGAAAGGCTAGAAAACTCAGGAGCGATTGGTTTCAACCTCCTATGCATACGCTTATTATGCATTGCATAGGTTTCCCTTTCTCCGAAAAAGGAAAACCTTGTTCTATCATGGAGGACACACCACACTCTTCACCTAAAACAGTCAATCTGGGCATGGACCGAAGATAACCAATTAACACCGAGAATGACGTCGTAAGGCCTTGATGATACCTCTAAGAGGTTCCAACCGAAACTCTCGAATCCAAATGTAATATCACACTGACTATAATAGTGCGTGATCATCAAGTCTCCTCTCATAGTTTTCCACAAGCGTAAGGATCGAGTCAATGGTTCTACCTGAATCTTGATGTTTCGTACAAGACACGTGGTTATGAAGAAATGACTAGCACCTGTGTCTATAAGTACAGAAGATATGGAAGAGAAGACACAGAATGTACCTCGAATAATCCCTGGAGACCATGAGTCATAATCCTCGACCGCATGCAGCTGTCCCCATCCCTATCCTCCGGCTCCCTTAGCCTGGTGCGGGCCTCCTGGGGGTGGTGGTGGAAGTAAGTCGAAACGTCTGCCACCACCAACAGCTCTCCCTATTCCTTTTCCACGTCCGCCACCTGGCAGGTCTGTCTACTCCACTCTATGCCTCTACCTCGGTGGTCCATCCACCACTTCCCTTTCAGCAACTCGACGGGTCGGGAAATCTCTAGCGAGATGTCCCCTACCATAGCATGTGTTGCATCGCTTCTCCCTAGGCTGACTGGATGCAGCTTGAGAGCCCTGGACTGTCGATCCCTTGTCCTAGGTCCACCTATGATGACTCTCACATCCAAATCCCTGTGTTAGATGCCGACTCACTGCTTCTGGTGTCTCTACACCTGTCTTCCTGCTACTGATTGTCTTCTGTTGTCTCTGCTCCACCAAGAATCCCTCGATCACCATGTCCCGCTCGAGCAGTCCAACATAAGTCGATATGCATAGAGGCACGACACTAGCTGGGATTTCCTACCGTAGTCCTTTCTCGAAGGTCTGAGCTCTGAAGTACTAATCCCTGACCATATCCATCACGTATCGGGTGAGGTTGGTGACCTCGATGAATAGTTAGCTACTGTCACACTATCCTTTTGTAGCTGAAGAAGCTCCTGGATGCACACATCTCTCAGTGTAACTAGAGTGAACTCCTCCCTGAAGAGTCGGTCAAACTATATCCATGAAGGAGTCTCCTCATCGTGAGCCTGTGTGGTCAGACTCCACCATCGTCTCGCCAAACCCTGAAGAAGGCTCACTCCTAGGATCACTATCTAGTCTACTGGTGTCCTCACTAGACAGGAAACTCTAGTCACCACCTCAAACCAGTCCTCAGCTGCCTGAGGGTCAGGCTCACCTAAACACCTGAGGGGCCTCTCTCTATGAAACTCATGGAGCGCGCTAAACATGTGCTCCTCGCCAGTCAGTACCATAGGTACCATGGGCTACTCCATGGTGGTGGTATAGCAGGTGCACCACCTGGTGGCAATGCATGGGGTGGAATGGTCAATGTATCAAATCCTCGTCCCTGATGGGGCTGTCCTCATTATCGTGCTATTGAATCCTAGCGGGTATGCATCGCAGAGGAATCCTGTAATGATACAAGATGTACCTCTGTCATTGAGTATATTTGGATAGCTGAAACCAAAGATATGGAAAACACCACGCATTTTAATATGATGTATGTACCATTATTTTATTTCCCCACAACTATTGTTTTCATGTACCAAGTCGAAAAGAAGGTTATCAATGTCCTGGTGTATGGACACATTAGGCACCGCACCAACACTGGAGTCTCTAGCCTGAAATTTGAACTCAAAACACCTAACACAGTGGCCCCAAACCAATCTCAAAGACTCTTGTTCCTAAGGTAGAAATGACCACCTATGATACCACTGTATCACGACCCATCCTTGTGGGGCCCGTGCCATGACTTCCTAAGCCTGCCTCCATTCGGCCAAGTGTTGGTGACTAGAACTGAGTTGGCATATTACTAATCATGGGAGGCATTGCCTATGTACCTATACCCATGCACACATCTAGAATCCCACAAGTGCTGAAATGTAAAAATGATAAGGACCAAAAAGCATGCATACATATAAACCCAACCAACATAGTACGATAGAAGGTAAAGTACTAAAAGTAAACTGGGCCAGAATACAGGACCACCAAAACAAATGTCTTAAAACTAAAAAGTCCATCCTGTAAACAGAAATGGTACTGGTATTGCTGTTCATAGATGTAGGAACGCCCCGGCCTATAGGGAACTCAGAAAGCTCGGTCATATCCTGGTCCTCCTGGAACTCTGTCAAAAAGCTGTTCGTCTGCACAAGACATGACACGTGCGGAAAAAGCCTGTGCAGGGGTGAGTATAACAATACTCAATAGAGGACCCAGAAAACCAAAATCAGTACACAAAGTAAAGGTACAATCATCCCTTAACAGTATATGTCTACAAAACATATATCACAAACTAGATATACTCAAAACTCTAACCCGTGGTCTAGAGACAAGATGCACAAACACACACCCCCAACAAGGGTTCAGTTAGAAGATTCCATGAAGCACTCATTCCGGGAGAACACACTCCACAAGTCTTATAGCACTGATGACATCCGTTCGAGATGTACTATTTGTCAGGAAGAATCACGAGATGTAGTTACACTCATTACGAGAGACACACTCCTGAGTGAGAAGGTTATGATTGATAGATGCACTCATTATGGGAGACACACTTCTGAGTGGGAAATATCACAATACATAGATGAGGATCACTACCAGGGCCATGGTGGAAACCACGACTCATCCAGAATTCACCTTCTAGGTAGAGGATCGACGCCCTGTGGAGTTGGTCACGTCGATTCCATAATCTAATTAGGGTAAAAAATGGATAGAGGATCTCGATCTGGGCCTCTCAGATGGATGACTGACTCTATCATAGAAAGTCATGATGAAGGGATCATACTCTTGTAAAAAGGAAACGATGCATGGCCTTCAGGGGAATGAGAATTAGGGGCACTAACACAAATGAAAGATGTCCATGACACGGTGAAGAAGAGGACCATGCCATTTTCTATGAAGTACACGGTGTGTAGAAAAGTTTCACGCTGCGTTGTCTGACCCCGGGTACTGCCCGCGTACAATGGCCCATGTCCTAAGGCTTATTGTGTATAAAACATAGTACAAGGAGTATAGTACGGTGTACATGTCGTGTCCGAGTGACTGGGGTTGGCTCCGTGTATTCTGGCCATGTCCCCGTAGACGGTCATCAACCGATGTACTCCAACCCGTGTAATGGGTACACAAGGTGGCCGGTGTTGCTGGCCTCGCCTGACCATGCAATGGAGTACACACTATGTACATCATCCCTTGTCCGTTTATCCCATGGATACATGCCAGGTCCCGCGTAGCAGCCTCTTCCATGATGCGTAGATAGTACACGATGTGTCGCCTGATGTTTTGTAGCCCAGCCCATGTCCATGTACTTCCCAAAATACACGCTGAGCTTCAGGGAAGGTCCAACACACCGTGTGACCAGGGTCACATGTTGTGTGATTCCTCTCTGAACCTGGAAACCCTAGCTGCCACCACCAATACTACACGACGTGATCTTCGAAAGTACACACCGTGTATTCTCGAAATTTCCAGAAACGATGCGCTTCACCAGTGCGCCTCCTGTGCTGCCCCGATCGTCGATCCAACTGTCTGATCGCCACGAGACTCCCAGTTTTGCGTCGCCCTTCCACCACGATGCTTTTTTGGGTGTTTCCAGACCTCCAATCGGCCCCAAAAACATGATTTTATCTTCCCGGTCGAATAAAACTCAATGAACGACCCTTCCCGATCTGGTCTAATTCGTCGTCCACCATCGTCGTTGCACCTCTACAAGGTCGTTGGGGTGTCAATTCATCAATTTGGGAGCATTGCGTTGCATAATGGATGCACAAAGATCCGTTTTTCGTCACCCCGTGAAGAACACGAAAGAGTGAGAGGAAAGAGGGAAATAAAATCCAATAAAACAACATGAGGAACGAACCTCTGCCATCGTTCCTCACGGTATTGATCTTCTCCCATTAGTAGGCTTAAACGAGGTAGAATCAAACAAAAAAATCATTATGTATCAATTCCCCAAATCATACCAATAAAACCCTCCCTCAAGAATGAACGAATCCACAGATCAAATTGTTTGTGGTTGATTCAAGTTCATCGTTTAAAATACAAAATGGGGAAAAGAATTCAAATAACAACCCCTACCTAAAACTAGTTGAATAACGATCGTCGCGTTGCACTGCCATCATCATCATCAATATCATTCATCTTCATTGGCGCAGTGATTCACAACTTGGATTCATCATCGTTTGTCACCAAGAGTTTCCTCCAAGGCTCTACGAATTTCTCCAGGGCTTCCCCTCAAAAATTCGTAAACGACCACAAATAACTTAAACCATTTAAAAGAGAAACATGATTCAGTGTTCTGTTACGTTGTGACATTAATGAGTCAAGTGGTTGTTTCTTAAGACATTATGACATGACTTTTAATATTGAAAATGCTTCCCTATCACTGTGCTACAACGGATTTTTCCATAAAAATAAAATAATCATTACGAATTTATTTTATTTTGATTTTTACTAAAAACATCTGAAAATTAACTTTTTCCCTCGACCCGTGTCGGTCGAGGTTACACTCGTCCTTAGGTAAAGTCGTCGTCCCGGTCGCAACTGTGCCCTCAGATTTTTAATCAGGGTATCCGTTTGAAAGTTCCACAACCACGCACAAGTGCCGACTCACTTAACATAAAAAAAGTTCAGACCACCATTCCGTGCTCACTGGGCCTCAGAATGATGTGTCGCTTTCACGCTCAGTCTCAAAATAATTCCATACAATATTTAAAAATAATAAACAGAAAATACAAGACATTACAACCTAGATTTAGTTTTTGTGGTTTATATATTCAAGTGATAAAGATAATACCACATCATTGAATTATTTTTTATATACACCAATTGAAGGAGTCTCAATTATATTTTCTCATAGTGGGATGTGAACCCAAAGTAGGATTGGTTAGTTGAATATATTTAATATTTTTAATTTTTTCCTTTATATTCACTGTGGAATGGAATCATTATTGTTGATTACCTCAATCGAAAGACATAACCACATGATGTGAAAGGTATAAATGAAGAATTAATATTTGTTACAGATACAGAAAATACATATCTAAATATTAATGAGGATTGATATGAGACTTATATATTTTATATTTACTTAACATCATCCATTGTAGATTGAGTAAAGGAAAATTTTATTTTATTTCATAATAGTACCATTATTGGATAATCCCGTGATCATAGGGATATAGTTGATAGTATATTTTTGGATTCTTGTTGTTTTATTTATATTCAGGGGAGGATATTATTGCATAAGAGTATGAGGGAAGAATTTATCAAGAGGTCTTATTCAACAAAATGGGTTTTTCATCCTAGAGTTTCAAATATTATATCATGATATCCATATAGAAATTTCTATGTCCCTATATGTAATGAGATATCACATGATTTTCACCAGTTATTTAACATTTTTTCATGTTAAATAATAACACAAATGGATTACTTATACCATTTAAACTTTTCCTATACCAAATGTAAAATGGGATGATAGTTTAATAGACTCTATAAATATATTAAATCTACCTATAAAAGGTCATGATACCATATTATTGGTGGTTGATCACTTATCCAAATTGATCATTTTCATTCTTTTTTGGAGTATCCTTGCTTTAATGAAATTGGAATGTTATATGATCATATGAATTGGGAGATTTACTAGTTTATATCAAGTATTGTTTTTAAAAATTAAATAATATTATAGGATATTGATTTTGTTTTCACTTATTAGACATATATGACTAGTAATTGTTATTATCGGTAAAATATATTAGTAATAAGTGATATTCTAATAAAATATTAAAATAAATATTAAATTTACAAATAATGTCTTGGTAAAGTGGTCAAATTGAATATATCTTACCACCACTCGACTGATGGTTGGCCCGAGTGAACTATTTGTTTATGTCATGAAATTATTTTTACTTTTAATAATTATTTTAATGGTTTATTAGAATATCATGTTTTAATCATAGAGTTTTCCAATAATAAAAATTACTAGTCATATATACAAATTTATCCTTTTGAGAATATCGATGGTCAATTTTTGTTATCCACTATTATAATGGACTAATGTTGGTCAATAATCATTTACTATACTTAAAATAGGTTATGTTATAATATAAAAATTTATTTTTGTCACATTATTTATCTTCAATTAGTATTTTTTAAATTAGATTCCTAAAAAATATAGATAAAACAAATTTATTTTATAACATTTATCAATATTAAACTATTATTTCCCAACACAATTATTTAAATAGGATGTGGTCATGAATGTTTATAAAATAATAATAAATTCTTCCTATATTATCCTAAAATAAATATAATTTGAAAATTACTTATATTTTTCATTAAATTATTAACATACTAATTTTTAATATTATATGGAATAAAAATAAAAAATAATTTTTAATTCATCTTTAGAAATTTAATTTTAGTATTTAAAATTATTTAAAAAAATATATTCTATAAACGATATTTAAACGAGTTTATGATTATTTTTATTCATATAGTTTTAAATGATAATAAAATTAATCTAAATAGTTGTTTCATTTTTCATATTTATATTTATTTGGGAATAAATAATTATTATAAAATAATGAAAAAAGTTTTCGTAATAATATTATTTAAAAATATAATTATTCGATGTAATGTTATATTTTTTAATGTAAAATTAAAATTTATATGCATCATATGTGGAAAATAAATTATAAATAATTTTTTTTATTGTAAATAAATATTTTAATAGGTATTCATAATTTCATAAAATTTCATTTAATTTTTCTCAAAAAATTATCATATTCTATGAGTATTACTTATTTACTTTAAAATTCACTATTATATTGTTCACTAACATACTTTACTATAAAATAGTAGTATAAATTTTTTATTATTTTTGTTTAAAAATATACTATTCATATATGAAGTTCCTTATTATAAAAAATTGTTATTATATTTTATTATTATTTTTATGAAAGTTAAATGGTGATTGAAATAACATTTTACTCAGAATATATATAGTCGTAACATCTATCTAATTTAGTTTTATAGGTACTTACTAGTAAAATATATAAAAATTAGAAGATTTATTGTATAAAAATAATATTTTTAATGTGTATAAATAAATAATTATAAAAAATATAGAAAATAGTAAATATTAACAAACAAAAATGTAATCACCAAAAAATGAAATTGTATTTACTCGAGATAAAATTGTTCTTCTATAAAATATATGATTTTATTTAAAAATAAAATTTATAATTTATAGATTTTGAATTCAATAAAATTGATATCATTTATTTGAAGCATCCTGTCACAATAATCATAGGATGGAGTCTTCATCATTTCTATACGAAATATGTTTTCTTGTAAATAGTAAAAAATAATGTTTTGGTGGATACCCTAGGTTTAATATCATCAACATGATATAAATATAACCCCTAATTTTGTTGAATTTAAAATACATTTAATAAGTAATATAATTTATATAATAATATTATGATTAATTTTTGAAAAGATAAATCATTTTTAAAATCACACGTTATATCGAATTTTAATAAAAAAATATTCTCGATTTTATACATTGAAAAATATATTTCTAAGATGAAGTTAATTTTTTATTGTGCTAAAATTTTAAATTAAAAACTACTTTATTATCATAAAATACTAAAAGTAATAAGAATATATAACATTCATATAATGTGGGAAAATAATAAAATAATCAATACATTATTCTAAAAGACCCCTCCCAATTTCCTATATAAACACCCCAGCATCACCCATTTCCCTTCATTTCAAAAACTCGGTATTTTTGCAAATATATTAACCAATATATCTTTAAAATTTGTATCCATATTTTTACAACCATTTTATTTGATTCCCTAGACCCATTATCCTTTTTTGGTGCCATAAACACATAATTCACATACTACATTTAACACCAACTATAGATTCTTTAACATAACAATCCCATAATGACATGACAACAATAAAAAATTGCATTAAATACATTTTCAAGAAATTTTAGCTCTATATATTTATAGAATTTAGACAAAAAATAAACAAATAACACTCATGTTCTATCTAAAATATTAGAAATTTTTTTATATTATATAATAATATAATTAATCCCTAATATGTCTTATATATCTCCCACAAATTCTCTACATATTAAATCCTATTAGGAATATCATGTATAATATTTTTTTTCATATCTTAGGGAAAAGGAAACATAATAAGGGGTGTGATCAAATGATTAGTAAGTGAAATATATTACTAAAGATATCAAAAATAAAATTTTCATATAGATAACATAGAATGAATAAAAATATAGGACTAATCACATATTCAAATGAACATAAAATTATTATATATCCATGAAAAAAATTTAAACATTGATATTAGTAATTTTGATTTTATAAAAATATAATTAATAATTCCATACATAAAAAATTCAATCAAGGCCATATTCCATGATGGCATACTGATACAGGGATATATTTACAAAAAAAACCCATATTGTTTTGTCTCAAGAGATATGTCGAAGCCTCAAGGGGCTATATAATTCTATACCCCACATTCCTCCTAATGAAGTTAAATGCATTCATCCTATGAGTCAAAAAAAACATTTCAAATTATTACCTATGGAACACATAGATGTATAAAAACATGGTTCTTGCATATAAAAAATTGCCTAAATCATCAATATGTGATCCACATGTGTTATAAATAAATAATTAGTAATTATGTATAAACTTTTCAACATGTTAATAAGAGGGATAATGTGGATGTAACATATCTTGAGAAAGAATGTGGATAGTCAAGAAATACATAATCACCTATCCAATAATAACCATTATTGGATATATAATATATGGTAAAGAAAATATTTTCCCCATATAAATAAAATGGATAACACTATCATAACATTTCCTGGAAAAAAATGTAGACTGTAATAAATGCATAGTCAATATTGAATAATCACCTGCATTGGAATAAAAATATACCATGAAAGCTCAGCCGGAGGCAAATTCACTGACCATTTATTAAAATAAATAAAAGTACAGAAAGCATGTGTTTACATAGATGAAATGATTATAAAACTTCCATAAAAAAGATATTTCATAGTCCCCAATGTAAAAAATGGAAACTAGAAATATGTTTACATAGATGGAAAATATCACTTCAATATAATTATTCAAATGGTTTTAAAATTTAATGGAATGAAAGTAGCATTCTTTGATACAGTGAGTTAAATACAAACAAATATAAATATATCTTATATAATATATAATGAAATGTGAACCCTATTGTGGAAAATACTTTTGAAATTATTATTTTAAATGAATTGAAAACATAAAATAGTTTTTAGAAAACATTTTTAACATTTTCATAATGGAAAATGTCATGGAACCCTTTTGAAATAAATATTAAAAGGGTGAAGTGAATATATTTTAAAACATTGACTTTTAAAAGGAATTTATAATAATTGAACCTTTAAAATAACCTAATGGAATCCCAAAATAATCATGTCATGGAAGATATTCCCCATGTTTTTGAAAGTTATTACCTTTTAAAACTTATTAATATACCATTGTTTAAAATGCACACATTACGAATATTAGTAAAAATGTATTAGTAATAAATAATAATTTTCTGATATATTATTTTAAAATATCATATCACAAAATATATTTGTTGAATAACCAAATTATGGAAGAAAAAATTTCATGATAAACTTTATAACTCAAATAAATACATTTGAGTTGCGAATTAACATTACGAGCTTCATATCCCAAAACATGATGAATTTTTTTAAGGTTTTATGAGGTAATCATGTATATCAATAGAATAAAATGAAAACATACCACATAAAATAATAAAATGGAACAATATAGATTACTTATAGAAAATAATTTTTAGGGAATGATCAAAACTCAATAAATGAAAATTGAGTTACACAAAAACCTTTCAAATGGTGTAAAAACTGAGTCAAAATCCATATGATGAAAATGAAATGATTTGGATTATAATTACCATGTATAAAAAAATAGATAAAAAATATAATTCCATTGGAATTAGATCAACAATTCAATGTATAAAATGGTTCATAATGTAAACATCTCCCAAGGAATTAATGTTTTAGACAAACAACCCTTATGACTTTAGTAACATTTTTAACAAAACACTTATAAAGATTGGTATTTAAATTAAACAGATAATATAATTATTAAAAGATAATTCATGATATTATATATCAAATCATTATTATATACACCACATAATTATAAAAAGGTGCATAATACCAAAAAAGTCTGAAAAAGAGGAATTTGAGATGAAAACCATTACCTTAAGCCCGATTCATTCAGCACATGCACCATATATAAAAAATAAAAAAGAATATATTCATATATATAACTATATAAACTCTTCATTTACAAACATTATATATACAAAAAATATTTAGTTATTTTTTACATATTTTCATCTCTAGGTGTAAGTAATCATTATTACATTGATATAGTTTTATAAAAATGTGTTCATATTCATTTTTTTTAAAATTTAGTCATTATCATAACATATATGGTACTATAATATATTTTAACATAAGATAATTATAAGGGTATAATTTCATTCTATGATAGCATTGGCCACACACCATGAAGATAAAATTAAAAATGATCATGTTTCTATGCTTCATAATGATAAAAAGGAATGTTTATAATTAATGTGTCAAATTTTTAGATAAACATAATAGAAAAAATATAAATTTCATATTTATTTAATGTTAAAAAATTAAATAAGTTCTCATAATCGTTAATTATATAAATTCAATGTATTGTTTATGTTGGTGGGTAAACCGACCCAAACATGAATCTACCATGATTAAGGGATGATTATAAGGTATTTTAGTTGTAATATTATAATATCAGACGCATAAAGATATTAGTTAGGTTTTATTTTTGTGATATATAATAATTTTAGGTAGTAATAAAGAGAAGAAAAATAATATTAATCCATTACAATGACAGAAAATATCATTTCCTCTGAGTTTTATTATTTTAAATGATTTAATTAAAAATTGATGTTTTTTGATAATATCATTGATACGTTAATTTTTTTCTATAACATTACCTTAATTATATAATAAAAATAATATTTATCCTTAAATCCCATATTTATTACCATCCATGTAAGAAATTCATTAAATGAAAAATGAAAACCAATATTTCTATTGAGGCGGTAGTCCATAAGTACACATGCTTGAACATTTAATTTTTTAATGAATGGATGAAATGAGTAATATGGTTTATTCTTTCATTATAATAAACATGATATAAATATTATAATTATTTTTTTAATTTACCTTTTAGTTATATCATAGATATTGGTGAGCAGAAATAAATCATGTTGTATCATTAATGTGGAAATACAACCAACACACAAATTAAGAATTCATTTTTATTAATTGATAAAGTATATGGTGATTAATTATTATTCCCATAATATAATAAAATTTAGTATATAACCTATAATTATGTAATTAAATTGGTTTAATAAAAATAATGAAGTGACTAGGTAGGTGGAACACAACTAAGAGGGGGGTGAATTAGTAGTGATTGTAGAAATTTTATTTATTTTGATGTTAACATATATTTACCTAGTATAATATGAACCACTCTTACAATTTATCATCCTTTTTTGAATGCATAAAAAATAAATTGCCCTAGAAGAAAATATTTTTAAATGTCCTGGCCTCAATGTGGGCCTACTCCTTACTTTGATTGGTTATACACCCCAATAAAATATTATCCACTATAATCAGTTGTGGTTAAAATATAAAATTATTAAAAAACATAAAATCACCCAATATTTTGAGATTCCCAGTAGAAAAACAGCTTCACACTACCCAAAAAAACAAAAATAACATATTAATGATCACTATATATTGTTTTTTACTCATGCAACTATTGGTAAAGATATTTATTTTGATCCTTAAATAAAATTCTATTAGAAAATGATCACATTATGATGATTCTCCACAAGATTTAGATTTGGTCTAGTACACTATCTTCTTCCTCACTATCTGAAATGGATTGCACACACCATTTTTTATCTCCACAACTTCACCATTTCATATGAAAAACATAACCCATCCAAGGTTATGTGATCACATGATCAACAATAGGTTATACGATGAACATTAACTATTTAATGACATGCTATCATGCATGTCTCTTCCACATTTGGGTATATGAATATGGGGACATATAACTATTTCCCACACATGAACAGGTAAGGATCATGTCATATGTCATTCATCAAGAACACTATTCTACGGAAATCATTGAAAGTGTCAAATGGGTTATTACACCATACATCATGAGACTATAATTAGTTTTTTCACATGGTCCATCACATTAAAAGAAATATTTGTGGACTCACCTTCACATCAGGATGACATAATTTGAAATATGTATTCACCTGATTGAATATCATGAACCTCTTATTCATTCATGAAACATTTATAAAAACTATGTATCTTATCAATACTTTTGTGAGAAATTCGATGAATCTTGGGTTTCTTCTTCAGGAGAGGGTGGTAGTCTATGGTATCCATTACATTTAAAGATTCATTTAGGTGTCTCTATATCACTAAGTTCTCTCTATCTCTAAAATCCAGGTATCAATATTCATTTCTAATCCCTATATTTATATAATTAGTACTCCACCAAACCTCCAAATTATATACCTTTTAGGGGATTTATTCACATGTTTTAAAGTATCGTAGGATCCAATTTATTTCAAAATTCAAAAAAATGTGTCTTCTCCATATACTTCAATGAAGATCATGCAATCACATATTAGATTCACATTATCACTTCATTGTTCATGTTATGGCTCGAGGGAAATCCTCTCAACAATCCCAAATTATTCATATTGTAATTCATATAAAATAAGGGATCATATTTCAATCATAACGTTTCTTAGGATGTAATCAAACTATTGCATGATACATAAACATCACTCGATGTCTTTATGAATGTATCCAATTTTGAGATACATTTTCTTGATAGATCATTGATTGTGAACTTTTTTTCGCATGATTTTACGGTCATCACTTGATGCAATCATGTGAATACTTGTCGAAATCATCGAGGTTCTTTTAGTGATCATTATACATGAAATAATATGATTCATGAATTAATTTTGTTTGATTAAGATGTGTCATTACATTGGTTTGATAAATATGTATGGACATCAGTATTTGTTCATATGGGTACAAGCCATGACATCCGGAGGTTAAAGATGATAGGAGATATCAAATAAGTGTGATGTGGGAAATAAGATAGCCTAGATTGATTCCATCAAATGACCCTATTTTTTAGAGTCTTAAATGACTAATGAATAATAGACGCTCCTCTTTTTTTCACATCAAGAATGAGCTCAGTTTCCTCTTCAGTTTATAAAAACTCCCACCACAACACTTCCATGATGGATATAGGGTTCATCAACTGTCACACATACTACACACATCATATGGGTTATACCTCAATTATATAGGACCAAAGGTACCCTCTAACCCCTATACATGGTCCTAAATGAATATATACAGGTGCACTTTTATAGGCCTTTTATATGGGTCGACTTATGGTTTATACACAACCCTACATACCATAATGATTCCTCCCTAGGAAGGATCTCCCATGGGGGTTTACCCCTTCAGTCCACCCTAATAATGGTTGGGGGATATCCCTTTAGGGATTAAATGGGTTTTTCTTATTTTTTTTAATATAGTTCCTACTCATATATACTTATAAATTATAGATGTTTAAAAATCAAATTCCATGTCTTTTTCAAAAATATTTTCCTTATGATAATTATCTAATATATGCAATTAAACCTTTACCAACATTCCCTAATCATAAATCAATATTTGTATAGTCTTCATAAAACTATTTTCTTAAAAAAAATATGAAAAATATGTGATTTTATATTTTCATGGGATTTAATTACATCATTTTCAAGAAATAAACTGTATTTTTCATGGAAATATTCTTCTTTATCCTATAGTAAAAAATGTTTCATCAATGAATCATGTCTAGTAACATAAGATCACATCACCAATCATTAGAGTTGTAGCAATGAGAATTGTTCAAAAATGAAACATAACATTTTACCATGAATCACTACTTCATCTGTCGAAATAAATTGTGTTATTAACAAAAATGAAACCTAAACCCAAACATAACCCCTTTGTACTTTTCAGTATCAACACATATAGATATAGTCAATATATAGTGTACATTATATCCCCTTATATAAAATCAAATAACAATGTAGAATGAGATCTGATAAACTCAACATTATTCTCAAAAAAATGTTCTCCTTATTTTGAATATTGTTTCTTAAATAGTTTTGAAAGGGGATGATATCACATGGTTTCGTTTTGAAGGAAACTTTTGTTAATTAGATCTTTGGATATATGGGATATCCTCATTAAAAAAAGATATTACCAAGGATGTTTAAGATAAAAATAGACTACCATTCATGTGAATTCATGGTAAAAAATCACAATTGTTTATATATTGGTTGGAAATAATGATATTCATAAATAAAATTCTAAATCATGCAGACAAATCAACAAAAAATCATAAATTTCAAGAAAAATATAAATATTTCTCTCTTTTTTCTTATCCTCAACTAATGAAAGCTCCCCCTCATGGGGTTCATCATTTTTTGTCAATAGGGAACTTAAAAAACTATTCTATGAACAACACTTCTCCTTCAATTAAATATTTGTTAGCTCGTAATATATTAATTATAGAGAATAAGGAGAAACCTTATAGTTGTCTTTAAGTGAGAGGAGAGGGCTGAATGTGATGCTTTAGCCTGAGTTTCACACACCTCCCTCATTGAACATATTTGTTGAAAATGTCTAGAAATTAATATTTTAGAGAAAATTATTCCATATTAATATCCCCACTTGTCAACATTTCATAGATAATGTGATATATGGTATCAACATACTTGTATATTGAATATTTTATGGTATTTTTAGATAACCCTATAACACTCTGATTATCACATGGAATTTTTAGTGGGTTCTTAATTTGAATCTTCAAATTCTCTAATTGTATATTTATCCAAAAAATATATGTTCATGAATGTTTAGTAGCTAAATATCCTACCTCATCCATGTTTAGACTCACTGAATTATACTTCTCTATATAACAACTAACATATTCCTCTCCTAAAAAGAATGTGCCTCCCAAAGTGGATCTTCTATTTGTCAAATCACATTCCCAATATACATCTATCTGACGAAATAGTGTCAAATATTTACTAATTATGTACAATAAAGCAATTTTTTAATGTTCCCTTCACATATCATAAAAATATATTATAATATAGGAAGTGAGACTCTTTAGGATCATTTTGAATTTTGGAATATAGTGTCACTAACAATGTTATATCTGGACATGTACCAATTTGATAGGGAATACTTAACATCATTCACCAAAATTATTTTTGGTTAACACTAATAATAGAATCATCTTGAAACAATTTGTTTCTAATAGAAAAGCGAGTTAAAGAATATTTTTCATTTTCCATAGATGTTTTTTAGAAATTCCCTATCATTCATTTTTCGAGAGAGGAATATGTAATTGGGTTTCTACCCATAATATATCCTAGAAAATGTGTCATATGAACAAGCATTTAAATCTCAAAAATCATTTCCTTCTACACAAAAAAATATACAAATAGACACTCCTTATCACCAGAAAATATGACTTCATCTATATACATAATGAATAAGAGAGTTACATTACATTCTTTTCTTATATAAAGGCTACTATAAACTTTACCTTTAATAAATTTCATATCCCTTAAATATCTATTTAATGTTGAATACAAGGATCTTGGGGATATTTAGAAACTAAATAATTATTTTTTTAATATGGATACCTTGTTTTCATCATTTTCTATGAAAAAACCATCATAGTTTTAAATAGAGAATTCTTCATCAATGTCAACATTTAGAAATGAATATTTCACATATATTTGATAAACATTATAATGTTTGTGTGTTTCTACTACCATCAACATTATAATATTTTACAATCATGAAACTAATGAAAGATTTTCAGTAAATTTAACTCCTCCCTTTTAAGAGCATCTTTTTTACACCAGACTAGATTTTTTCCTCGATACATCACCTTTTTCAATCAGATTATTTATAATACCACACTTGTTTTTGAAAACGTCTTTAGTTTAAGTATTGTAACATGATCCTATGTGTATTCTCTCAATCTAATCATGTTCATCATTCAATGAATTTATCGAACCCTCATTCTTAATAGCTTCTACCAATGAAAGAGATTCAATTTGAGAAATAAATAAAGTTTGATCATTATTTCTCAATCCTATTCTAGTATGAATAGGAACCTAAAGTCTTCGAATGATATTTTTAGTTACAACATGTTTATTCAATTTTTGGCATCGTTTTATGTTAATTCGATCGACTTCATATTCATCACTAGTCTATTCAGAGTAAATATCATCCATTCATGGATCATTCTCAATAAATAAATCATTATCCTATTACATTTTCATTCCATTTTATACCCAATCATCATAATATGTATCAAATGACCGCTATTATTTTCTATTATTTTCAATAATTATATAATCACTATAGTCAACTAGCTTGTTCAACTATTTTTCCGACATATGTTTCCACTTCCATTAGATATATAACATATGAAAATCCATTCCTTAAATTTTCCTTCAAATTTTCCTAGATTTATGTTTTTCATCTTTATACTACAAGGGAATCAAAAAACTATTAAGTATATAATAGTTGGTGTTTATTATACCACATTTCATATGTTGAATTTTTTGTTTCTAGTATAAATAGAAATATTTTCAACTTATGTATGACATATAGACATATTCTCTCTATAGATACTTCATGTTGTTGTGTTTAGATAATATAGTCCTTCCCATATAAGCTATGATTTAATTTTTTTACAAAAACCCATTTTTTGAGGAGTATATGGTGTAATATACCTGTTCCCGATTTCTTATTTGTAAAGATATATTTCAAAATCATTACAAGTAAATTATTTGAAATTATCTGATCTTTATTTCTTGATATACAGATATATCTCAGTATTTACTTTAATTTTAATTTATTAAACATTTTTATAGCCTCAGACACGTGATTGATTAGAATTACGTTAGTAAAATGAGTATAGTCATCAATAAATTTAACAAAATATTTATTTCCACTGGTATAATTGTTTCTCATAGGATCACATAAATTTGTATTAATAAGTTCTAGGTTTAAAGAAGGTAGAATATCCACCCCTATCTATGAACATTGATCCTTTTTCTCTTTTCCGAAGGTTTAAAACATTTTATCTCTTTCCCATATTATCTTAGGATAATGTATCAAAATATATTGATTCAAAAGATTATTATATTCCATTGAACGAGATGGAAAATCCTTCTATTCTAATAGTTATTTTCATCTCCCTCACTCAATTAACATGAATTGGTAGAATCATTAATAAGTTAAATATTACTATTGTTTATTTTCAATTCAGTGATAATTTCTTTATACTCTATGCTTGTTAGGATACATTAATCCTTTTTTAGTGACACTATTATCCATATTTAAAATGTTGGATGACTACAAGAAACCTTTACTTCATCCATTCAACAAATAACACATTATTAGACTTCAAATTTTTTGATTGTATATCTTATTATCCTACTCCCTTAACTTTTAGGGAGAAATCAGTGCTCATGGTCGCTACTCCTCATTCTTGATTCTAAATATTGCTCAGAAGTTTTGTGTCACTATTCATGTGTGATGAAATTTTAATGTCAATACACCATGACTTGATATTTTTGCTATATTTTAAATAAACATTAGAGAAATAAGATTCTTCTAAAATAATTTGTTAAACTCCAATTACTTTCTCAATATTGGATGTTTATTCTGGAAGAATACTCATGAAATTTTCAGTAATATGGATTTTATTATCACATATTTCATAGATTTCTTCTATATAGTCATATTTTTTATATTGGTATATAATAATAATTTCAGTTATCTTATTTCATACATTGAAAATGTTCTCTCCATTTCCTAATTATACCTCCCCCTTGTTTTATGTCTCATCTTGGTTATGGACATGTTATACCAACATAATATTTTTTTGATCATATAATCTTCATCACCAGGAGTTTCCTCTTAACCTTCATCTTCCAAATTAATAATACCCCTATCTTCAGAGTTGTTGATTTTTTCCTTACTTTTAATGAGATTGTCTCTACTATGGGGGAAATGATCATCTTGGAAAATATTTTTCTTCCTTCTAATAAAAATAAGATATCTCATAAGCCATAATTCTCCATACTTATTCATAAATTATCTTTGGACCTGAATTCTAAGTTATAAAATTTTTTATTTTGAAATTTTTATAATTTTGAACTAACCTACATATTTTAATCCTATTTTCGATAGTTTGAAATGATTTTTCCTTGACCTGAACAACCTTGTTGAAGTATTATATAATATTTTTCAAACTATTCAGTTTTACTAGATATTTAGATTTAGTTTTTGGAAAATATAATTCTTTGAGAGAATTTTTTTCTACAATATATTTTAATATATTTTCTATTTTAGGCACATTTAGTTTGTGTATCTTGATTTTTTCAATGTAAAGAATCATATTATTTACACATTCTTCCTTTACCTAATTTATATTTTCCTTTTCATTCAATAATAATCACTTTTATATTTTCATCCTTATATTTTTCTCAATAAAAGTTTCTAATTAAATATTCAACATGTTCTACAGCTTTGTTTAATCACATTTATCATATTCACTACCATATGATTCAAACCATATTTCGAATGATCCATAATGTGAAATTCATATTATGATTGACTGATTAAGGTGGGGGTAAACTTCCTAGTCATTACTCAAAAAATTTATGCTTTTACTTTTAATTAATTTACTTTTTTTATTCCATCAAATTTGGTTGTGACTTTTAACATCTTGATTAAATTATTTTTATATGGTTTCTGATCATCTAGAAGAGGTCCAACAGACTTATTTTTAAAATAATTTATAGAAATATATCAAATTTCATTATATTTGTATCACCTTAGTGGTAAATTTACCCTTAAAGTTACCATTATTTAATATTTTTATGCAATATCAATGATCATGTTATAATATCAATCATTATCTTCATCATCATATTCACTTTATTATGATATTTCAATAACTATGATTTTGATATTTCTCAGGGCCTTAAAATTCATCTCACATTTGATCATCATAATAAAATATAGGTTATTTAAAATTTCATATGAAATTATTATTTAATGTAATTCATTAAGAGTAATAACATCTCTATCTTCAAAATATAAAACTATAGGATCAAACCATTTAGGAAAATTTCTTATCAAATTTTTATCAACAGTGGAATCATCTTTATTTTTTCATAATCCCTAAATAGTACTATCAATTTTATTGAAAATTTTGATGTATTCAGATGCATTTCTTCTTCAAATATCTTGATATCTATAAATATTATTTGAAAAATATTCTATTTTTTATCCTTGTCATTATTGATTCCTTAATAACTACTTTCTAATTTATCTGAAATTTCCCTGTCATTTTTTTCCCAGAACCTTTATTTATTATTTTTCTAAAAGATACATTAAAATGGAATTTTCATCTTTTCCATCAACTTACTAATTTCTATTATTGGTTAAATTCATAAGTTCTTTTTCAATGATAGGAGAGAACCCCTAAATAATTTCATATTTAGCTTCATGGAGAAGAGATAAAAGATAAGTAAATATCATATCCTTCCAAAAATGATAGTTCTTTCCAAAGAAGTAGTTACACCCCTACTAATAAATTTTTTTTGATTATCTATACATAGTACATAGTGGAACATCACTAAGGGAACCTCCCAATGATACTAATTGAAGTTACCAAGTAGAGGTCAAATAATTGGGAGGGTTTAAATCATTTATTATTATTTTTATTTATATTAAAATTAACATATCTTGACCTATTTGAATATGATCGTCTCTTATTAGTGCTTAACATTTCTTGAATGATGTAAAAATAAATAGTAGGAGAATATAATATTTTTACATGGTTTGTTCTCAATGTGATCGTACTCCATACTTTGATTGGTTAGGAAACCCAATGATAGGTCCTCCACTATAATAAAAAGTGGAAACTATATAAAATTATTCAACATAATATAATCATAATATACTTTATAGAGTATCACTAGAGAAATAACATCACACTTCTTGAAAAAAAAATGAACACAAAAAAATATAATAAATATATCATCTGAATGTTTCATGCTCTTGAAAATATTTATGAAGATATTTATTTTGATCATTCAAGACAATTTGAACAGAAAACCCCCACATTATCATGATTTTTTATAAGAACTTGATTTGGTCTTGTACAATATCACCTTTATCATACTCTTCAGAAGATATCAACATCCCCAATGGGCTTCATTCACTATTGTTTCACTCCATAACTTCACGATTTAAGGAATATCACATGAACTATACTGGGTTACGATATCTTGTGATCAACAAAAAGTTATGAGAAGTGCACAAAATTTATAAATAAATGATATCATGTGTTTCTCTTCCACCTTTATTGAAGGGATTTTCAAAAAATATCACTTCCTATTTCAGATGACTCGGTAAGGCTCTTACAGAATTTTATCCTTCAATAACAATATTCTCATGAATTCCTAAAAATGATCACAGGTGCTACTCCACCATCCTTTATGAGTTAATTGGTGTTTTCCCATTTGGTCCTTAATGATACAATAGATATATTTGGGCTGACTTTTATGTAAGAATATTATTCCTCACAAGATGGATTCACATGATTGAATCTCAAGAACATCTTATTCATTCAAAAAAACCTTAAAGGATTATGGGGTTTTTTAATACTTTTATGATAAACATGATGAATCAAGAAGTATATTATTTTTTAGACAGTGGTTTTCAATGATATCTTTCACATGTGAATAGTTATATAGGTGTCTATATATCATGAATTTATCATGATCCCTCAAGGTAAACCTCATTATTCATTGTTCATACCTATGCTTATATAGGTACTACTCCTCCACCTATACTGTAATTTTTATCCCATTTAGTAGACATATTCAAACACACTTTTGGATCTTAGGATCACATTTATTTAAAAATTTAGAAAACCATGACATATTCATTATCAACTAAAGAGATCATGTGATCAGATGATATCTTTTCATGATCACTTTTTTGATCATAAGATGGAATAGTAGAAATCCACTCAAAAATCATGAATTATTCAAATGATAATTCCTATAAATTATGGGATAGTCTTGTGATTATTATTTTTGTCAGGATAAATACCTATTATCACATGATCCGGGAAAATTACATGATGTCAAATTGAATGTTTTCATCTCATGAAAAACATTTTCAGGATGTATTTCTTATTTTCACTAATAAGTCACATAATCATACGATCATCCCGTGATGGATTCATGAAAATAATTCCTGCAATCATCCCAGTTCATTGATTGGCCATCATGATTACAACATAATGATTCATACTTGTATTTGGTTCGACAGATCTATATAATTACTTCAGTTTGATCAATGGGGATAGAAATATATATTCATTGAAGTGGGAAGAATCCACCATGTCCGATGGTTGAAGAATATGGAAAAATATAACAGACATTATTCCAGAAATAGGATGGATAGGATTCACACTTTCTAACGGCCCTAATTTCATCCTACTATTAAATGATGGAAGAAAAGTATCCACTCTACATTTGTCCCACATAAACCTAGATTTAGGTTTGCCTATTACATTTATTACCACTCCTGCTAAAACAATATTTGGCCTGATAAAGAGAATCAACATTGTTTACACTTTCACAACATGCCACAACGACCATGACTCACTTGTGTAAGCCCACCGACAACCTTCGAGCCTTATACATTGTCTCAACCACTCCTACTAGTGTGTAATCATATAGAATTTATATATGAGTCTACTTAGGTATTATAAATAGACCTTGATTTCCCTGTGTTACCTCATTGGATAGGATCTTCCATGAGGGTTGACCCCTCAGGTTCTTATATCAGTGCTTCAGGACTAACCCTTAGGTCCATCAGTGGACTAGCCTTAATTTTTAATATGAGTCATACTCATATATAATTATAAAAAATATATTTATACATATTTAATTGAAATAATTATTTAATAATAATTTCATCATGACAATTATATCATATATACTAAGCCAACCAGTACAAAAATTCCTTCATCATACAAATATAATTTCATGGTATTCTTAAACAACATTTCAGTGAAAGAAACATCAAAAAAATATGAATTATATTATTTTGTCCCTTAATTACATAAAATTCTTGAAATTATATTTAATTTTCAGGGAATTAATCTTATTTATATTGTAGTAAGTAATGTTTCATCAATGAAACATGTCAAGTTACTTAATATCACTTCACCAATCATCAAAGTTGAAACAATGAAAATTGTGGAAGACTGAAATAAAACAACATTCCACAAATAACTACTTCATAAAACAACCGATATTATCTTATTGACAACAAATGAAACATAATATCAATAAATATAATTTCAAAATTTAAATAGATGTAAGAAAAGTTTATTAAAAATAATTACTCACGTTGAGGCCATTGAGATTTCATTGCAAGATCTTATGGAAATGGATGAAATATTCCATTATCCTAGGGAATTATTCCAGATAGATTGAAATATTAATATAGGGGAAGAAAAAAATGGAAGGGTTTTAGGAGTATACCAAATGGAGTTCCTTGAATGGGTGTTGAGAGGGGCCTTTTATAATTGGTTAGAATGATATTTTTGTAAATATTTTGAATTAATATAAAGGGAGAGATTATTAAACTTGTCATGTTGAACCAAAATTGAAAATAATCTTTTATGGAAATGATAAGGTGGAGAAATGCCTCATACACTATATTGTAGGATTGGTTTTATCATATTTAAAGCGCATTACCCCATGTATTATCAATTTTACCATTATAGATTTTACTGTTGTAATTAGTTTTTACCTAAAAATTAATCTTTATATGAAAAATAAATTAGTCCTTATTATATAATCTGTATCCATTGATTATAAATTTGAAATAAATTTCATTATATCAAAATTTTCAGAGTGAGAAAAATTATTTTTAAAATATAAATTTATAATGTATTTTTTAAAAAAAATATTACGCATTCTCTAAAATATAAAATATGGGTTTTTAAATTAAAAACATTTAAAAAACATATAATGTCACTTATAAAAAAATATTTTCTATAAAAGTTTTTCATGAATTTAATATTCATATTTATATATACACTATTATTTTCCTAAAAATCATGTTATTTTTAAAAACAATATTTTTCACTATTCACATAAAAGAAATAATTTAAAAAAAATACAAAAAATGTATATTAAGATTATATTATAGTATTAATTCAAAAATGATTTTCATTTTTTGAAATTATATTTACCAAATTTTCGAATTCAATATTTAACTAAAATTAAAAAATATTCAAGAAAACTATTCACAACAAAGTTTTTATAAAATATTACCTATTATTATTTACATTTCATATTATTTACTCACTAAAATAGAAATTAAAAAAATTATTACTATAAAATATATTTTATCATCATTAATCACATGTTTTTTGAAATAGAAATTTATATCACATATAAAGTCGATATTTTTAAAAATGAACTTTTGGGCATAAAATGGTAAGTCATTTGAGTTATACCAATTTAATTCAATTCATATTAAAAGTATCATTTATTTACATTCTATAAATATTTTATTAATAGGTTACTTATATTCATTACCACTAATTCAACATATTGGTTTTAATAGTCTAAATATATTGTGGTTTTTTTAGTCTGGTGTTGCGTATGGAGGATGATTTCAAACACATTAACTTATTTAAAGGTACTTATATAATAAAATTTTGGTTGTTTAAATTTATCCACTTAAATTAATTTCATTCTTGAATTTTTGATTATAATATAAAATTAATTTATATAGGGTTGTCCTAATTAATAATACACTACTAGATGATCATGGGGTTTTTTAGATTGTGGAATGTGATTCATATATATGAAACATTATTATATGAATGTTATAAATGGAGATAACACTTTCATAATTTTGAACATAATTAATATAAGGGGTATAGATATAGATCAATATGGAACAACATACCAAACACCATTAAAATGATTTAAATGATCATCACACTAGTTGGTTTTTTATTTTTATAACTCAAAATCCAGTAGTTGGAGAAATATAACATCATATAGTTCACTAGAAAATATATGGTAAAAACTAACTATCAAATACATTTATATTCGTTTCATAGGATATTTATTATTCACATGGAAAATTGTAACTATTTCCCCTATTTTACCTAGTGCTGGGAAATTGAGTTTCTTAATTTCCATTAATATTGTAATTAAATAAACATATTTTTATATATTTTATCTTTGCCTTTAAATTTTTAGTTTTGTGACCTCTATATTAATTCTCAAAACCTTTACATATCTCTTTAAGGAATTTTACTCCATGATTTTTCCCACATTTATAACTTTTAAGAAAAATAATCTTATTCCCTTCATCATTTTCATCACTTGATCTTTCATGGGACTCTATATTTATCTTCTTTTGCATGTCTTGGATATCAAATATGTTAAAATTATTAATATTATTTCATGATACTTGGTTTGAGATGATCACAAGGTTTCCCTATTTATCTATCATTCCATTAGGTTTTTTGTTGTTGTCATCTATGCATTGTCCTTCACACCCGTGGTTCATTATACTTACAACCTTGAATAAAAACAAAAGGGTTGACATGAGTGATTAAACCTCAACAATATGGGGTAATTATCAAAATCAATAACATAAAAGAGACTCAGCCTTAAATTTTTTTACACTTATCATCATATTATCCTGTAATTTCATTAGTTCAACGTGGAAAATTTTTGCATTAAAATACATTACTTTATGTAGGGTTATCTTACACTACTCAACCTAACCATTCAAAATATATATCCAAAATTACAAGTAATTTACTAAAATATTATAAACCCAAAAATCATTGGAATCTATGCCCTTAAAATCCAACTTATCCTATATCCAGTAAATCTTATATCAAATAATATAGAACAAAACATATAAATATATACAATTCAATATATGTTATCCATGGTAACTTTCCTAATATTCTGTCTAACCTAATGATATTAAATTCCCACATAATAGCTCAAAACGTGAATAAGAATAAACCTAATGATAAGAAAATATAAAATTTCAAACCATGTTTATAGTTAGGTCTCGTTTTTTGTGCACTAGATGATGATATATTTAATACTCAATCATCCCATTTACAGTTTATTAACCCAAGGTATATCAATACAAAATCCTAAATCCTCTTATAGTATATTTATTGATATGTAATTTTGTGGAAAATAAGATACTCATGATTTAAAAAAATAGAAGGATTCCACCCTATACATGGATCTATTATTAGGTTTTTTACTAAAGTTCTCTCACAATTACATTAATTTTGAATCATATTACATTAAAATGGTTATTTATAACTTTTAAATTAAGATCAAATAGAACTTTTGAACACTTCAATTATGCTCATCAAAAAATGTTGTCTAAAATGTTATCTAAAACCTGCTATGATACCTGCTGTGACGGCTCATACCCATGCTCCTAAGTGTATTTATATAAAAACATACTTTTCAAACTAGATTCAATTCCACCTATATATTCCCATACATAACTATTCCATAATTATATTTCATAAAGAAAAAATTACATTATATACATTCCCATGACGTTTTAGGTTTATATCTTTAGAGAATCGGGACAAAATATAATCAAATAAATCCCATGTTATTTCTAAATAATTATAAATTATTCCATTATATAAAAACATTTATTATCCATAATAAGAATTGAAAATATCCCAAAAATTCTCTATAAAATAAATCCAGTTAGGCACATCATGTGTAATGTTTTTCTTTATAACATGAGTAAGTATAAACATAAAAATGGGGGTGATAAAAAGCTCAATAAGGGAAACATATAAATAAAATTTTCAAAAACATATGTTTGATATACATAATATTTAAGGAAAAATTAATAGGAATAATTATATAATAAACTTAATCTAAGAGAACTCTATATCGATAAAAATAAATGAAAATATGGATATTAAAAATACTAATCTCATACTGATGGAATGAATAATTTCATATATCAGAAACAAGTTTTCAAGGAATTGTTATAAGAAACTATATTGATATGTGGAGAGGTACACACAAAAACCCAAGATTTGTTTTTCTTATGATACTTATCAATGCATCAAAGATATATATAATTTTCATCCAAGCCCATCACCTGATTAAATACAATTCATTCACTATAAGATCCAACAAGGCCTTTCATACTATTCATTAAAAAACATTTGGATGAATAAAAACATATCTATCCATATAATGAATAATATATAATATAAATACATGATCAACATATATTATTACTTAGTAATGATCAATAATTTCAGTATTTTCACCAATGTAAATGAAAGTGATACATGATCATAACACATCTAGATAAAGAAGGTGTATAGTCAAAGAATTCATAATCAACTTACCAATAATTATCCTAGTTGGATTAAAATATATATTGAATGACAATAATTTCTACCACATAAAGAAAAGTAATAACATGACCATAATCTAACATATGAAATAATGTGGATGGTCATACAATAAATAGTCAACTTTCTAATAATCTTCCATGTTGGAATAAAAATATATGGTAAAATAATACTTTTCCCCTTGTAAATAAATAGGATAACATGATTATAAATCAAAATGAGAAATATTATGGATTCATATAAAATAAAATTACCTTAATGTTACAAATTAATCCCAAAAGGATTTTTCAATAAATGAAAAACATCCTTATAAAAGAATCCATCAAATTGTATCACAAAATGTGGGACCAAGAATCAAATTATTTTATACGGTGAGTTCAAGACCACAAATGATAAATAGTTATTAGATTTTAAATACTAAAACATAACCTATATTAGGGTAAATAATTTTGAAAATTTTAATGGAAATTTAATTCAAAAAATAAAAGAGTTTTTAGAATACATTTTGGACATTTTCATAAGAGATTTAGTTAGAAGACACTTTAGAAAGTAATTTTTAAAATGGTGAAGTAAAAACTGCTAAAAATATTTACTTTTAAAAATACTATCCAATAATTTATCCTTTAAAATTACATATTTTTTTATAAGTTAAGTTTAGTGTGTAATTTAGAACAAAAACATTTCAAATGGAAAACCATAAAAACTTTATAATATACCTTCATTTAAATACTACTATAAAAATTGTATCAAAACAATATTTTTATTAATAAATAATTTTAGAAAGGATGATTATAAAATAAAACATAGTAATGTATTTTTGGGGAAGAACCCAATCATGGAAGATTAAATTCATAGATACAAATTTATGACATAATGATGTTTTTTAGTTAACAATTACCCTTTTTAGAATCAAATCCCAATAAGAGAGAAAGATTTTCCAAATTATTTTTGTGTTGGAATTTATATCCCTAGGAATATGATAGAATACAATATAAAACAATGAAATATATTAATTCACCCAACATATATGAAATAATTTCTACAGAAATATCATAACCCAATGACCTAAAATTAACTAACAATACATCCTTACATCTAGGATAATAATTGAGCCCAAATGTATTTGATAAAAATGAACTGATTTGTAATAGTATTTCCTTGAATAAAATATGTAAATAAATAATATTCATACATGAGAAGGGAATAAATCAATAAAAGGAAAACATGATGATTAACATAAATATCTCTCAAGGAATCAATGTTTTATACAAAGAACCCTTGCAGATTGAGTAACAATTTAATCAATACACTTTTAAAGTGAGGGATACTAGTCAAAAATAAAATGAAATTATGAAAGTATAATTAATGATATTAAATGTAAAATAGGTCATATATAAACCACATAAATGATTTTTGGTTCATAATACCAAACATGTATCAAAGAGAAAAGTTTGAGATGAAAACCATTAATACGGTCCCGATTCATTATTACCTTTCACTAAAAATCATAAATAATTAAATAAGTTTCTTATATACATAACCAAGAACCTTAATAATTAATATAACCCTATATAAACCTAATATATTTTTATTCTACACATATACATATTATTTTTTGATGATTTTCCACACGATGTGTAAGTATTATTTATTGCATTGAACCAATTTTCTAAAAATGGTATTTGAATTTATTATTGTTACAAATTTCATCATTATTTGACCATATAAGAAATATAATATGTTTTACATGATAGTTATTAATTTACAATTTCATTAAACGGTGGTTTTGGTTACAATATATCAATATGAAATTCTCAATGATCATGTTTCAGTGATTCTTAATTATTAAAAGGTGTTTTCTTAATTAATCAGTTAAATGTTAATATAACCATACAAAAAAAGAATAACCTTATTTACACACACACACACATATATATATATATATATCATATTATATCAATTAGTATTTTATCATATTATTTCATGATATACATGTTTATTATTTTTTATGTAGGTGGTTAAACCGATCAAAACAAGAACCTATAATGATTAATGAATGATAATACAATGGTTTATTTATAATATTGTTAAACAAGAAGGATAATGATAATAGGTTGTAACTATTATTATGATATATAAAAATTTATAAGAAGTATAAAGTGATGAAAATTTTTATAAATTAATTATTTGGAAAGAAGAGATCATTTTCATCATAGTTTGGTTATTTTAAAAAATTGAATTTACAATAACCATTTATTGATAATATTATTATTACGTTTTAAAATTTAGCGTATAAAAAATAAAATTATATAATTAAAACCATATATATCATTTAATAATATCCTTTTGAACATCCATGTAAGGAATTATGAAACAAAAAATTTAAATAAATCGGTACATGGAGCTAGTGGTCCACACGTATGCATAGTGGACAGTTTCATTTATCACTGAAAAAGTAGATGGGTAAATATGGATTATTTTATTAGAATAATTAAAAAGATATAAATACAATAAATAATTTTTATGTTACCCTTGTATACCTTCATTTTTAGGTGTTTAAGGAAAATTACACATTTTGTGTCGTGGATGTGGCAGTCTGCACAACATAGGAATTATAGTTTAGTTTTTTCATAATATAAATGGAATATAGTGATTAATGGGAATTAGTGTATCATAATTTTAACGAACCAAAGATTTATCAATGTAATTCCCTTATAATAATTATTCCTTATAGTATAATCACATTTAGAATCAAAAGTACATATAATTATACAATATATTATGTGATAATTAAACATAATTTTGCAACTTTTATGTTTTGGATTTCAAAAATCCGACATACACAGTTGTGTTCAAGATGTTTTTTGGAGTATAATAAAACAATAATATTTTTTTGGTGAATAGTAACATACCCTTATGAATAGTAACCTGCACTTATGAATAGCAATATGACCCTTATGAATAGTAAATCCTCCAAAATAATGAAACCTTACCCTTAAATAATTAAATAAAATTAAGTTATCATATAAGTGACAATTTGAACATAGTAAAAGTATTAGTGTTTTTGTAAGTTATAAATAAATAATTATAATTAGTTAATTATTTTAAAAGAAAATATATTATCTTTAATATTTTTCCAAAATTATCAAATCTATGTCTTCTTGATTTAATATAATTTTATAACACAATAAGTAATTTTTGAAATCATTATAAAATTAGTTTTAATTCTAAAAACTATTTTTTTCAAGTAAATTATGATTTTAATTAAATATTAAATTAATTGTATTTATAATTTTTTTTCAAAAAATGGACTTCATATTTCGATTCTAAACGTAAAAAAATGGTTGGGGAGAATTTTTTGGATTTTTCTGAAATACATGAATTTTTGATGAATATTGAAATACCATAATTTACAAAGTAGGCTAAATAAGCTAATTATTGAGTCATGTATGATGTTATGCTGATGTAATCCCACTTGGTTCGGGATCACATGATAAAATTACCATTCTTGGTCATGGAAGACTTACTATTCCTTATCTTGTGGGGGAATAATAAACTAAATAATTTTATATTTAGAAACCCCCTCTCCCATCAACTATAAATACCACCCTTCACAACCTCATTTCCTCACACCTCTCAACATTCAATACTTGTCTAAAATCTTTCCAAGAATCTTCCCTATCCCCTCCAACACATCCAAAATATTATGTTATCATCAAAATACCAAGCCTAGGTCTCTTAAGGAGGATCTCAAGATGAGGATTCAAGAAGTAATTTATATTGCTCTTTCCATTATTTTACTTTCAGTTTCATGTTCTTTTCTTATTCTCTACCCACCTATCTTCATCAACATTGTATGGTAACTCTAGTATTCTACATATACTGGAACTTTATGACAATAATGGAAGATTATACCATCCAACCCCCTTTTATTAATCCTTTTATTTTATAAAAGAAGACATTGTTTGTGAGGTGTTAATCTATCATCTTCATTAACGACATGTTTTCTTTTTTCCATTTCTACATTCAGATATGGTAATGATAACATTTTTTTGGTTGATTCAGAATATGTTATATGTATTATGTCCAATTTAAGGTTTTTTAACTAAATTATGTACATAATACTAAATGATTAATCAAAACAAGGTTGTTGTTGTCGAAAAACTACCCAAATTAACCCAAACAATCATCATTTAATTCTTATCTAATGATTCATACACATGGTATATAACATAATAAATTATAAGATCATTTAAACTCAGGGAAGATAATTAATAACATGTAATATCAGTTCTGGATTTTTTTCCCACGTTCTACCTGATCTTCAACTTATGAATACAAGTTAACTGCTAATGAAAAACAATAAAAACAATCATTCTGAAACTATGTTTTTAAACACTATAACTCATCAAAGGGAACATAAATTAACATAATGAAATCGTAATGAACTATATTAATTTAAAAAAGGTTCTTTAATTGATGATTAATGAATATAATGTGGTTATATAGTTCATTAAAGTGAATAATGTGATCAGATACAAGGTGAGGGGAAATTATCGAACCTAACATTCAGCCATTATGTTCTCCCTCTTTCACTCATTTTATTGATAAGGTTACTCCTTAAAAATTATTTTTTCATCATTGATTTTAATTATCTGGGATATACATGTTTTTCACTGGTGTTTATGTCACACAAAATGTATTCCAACAGAACCTTACTTTTATGAAGACACCTTTTACCTTTCATTCAAAGTTGATGGTTCTTGTAACATGTAGGTTATTCCCTATACCGTTTCGAAACCAAATGTTTATGAATGTCTTATTATGATATGAAACCAATTCCTTTTCATGGGTTATTTATGTTCATTTTTTATATATGTTCTTTGTGGCATGCAGGATAAATGATAATGTTATGATGTTACGGGTGCGACCAAAATTATATAGTGCAATATGAATATTTGAATGTGATGGGTGTGCATGAAATTATTCATTGATACAATGAATTTTGTAAAGTGATGAATCTCATGAGTTAATGTGAAATCATGTGTTAACGATATTCTATCTGTGTTCACAAGAATGTGTGGAAGTTAACCACTAAGACATGATGTTTCATTTTTATGCATTGCCACATTTCAAGTCTTTTATTAGTTATTCCTCTCATGTTCATGTTCAGTTTCTTATGTTATGATTATATTCACCCAATGATATATTGTTATTATATACATTCTTATTGGGCTTTGATATTATCCATTTTTATGTGTATCATCATGTGATTACATTTACTAAGGAGAGGTCAAGTTCAAATAAAAAGCTAGAGAAGAAAGAATTAAATGAATTTTTATGCATGATTGTTCTGTATGGTCCTAGTTTCTCCAAGGCAATAAACTTTTGGATTCTCGATGTGTAATACTATTATGTTATTTATCATTAAAATTATGTAATAGTAATTTAATAAAAGGTTGGGTTTCTATATTTGGTATCAAAGGCAAGGCTATGTTAATTTAGGAATTAGGATTAGTGAACCCTGGAGAGAACCTCTAGTATGAGACGAAGTGAAAAAATTTATAAAAGAAGAATTATATAGGGATCCCTTATGTCATGATTTTAGTTTTAATTGGAAAAATTAATATGTTATTTATTCATGACTTGTTGAATTTTGTTTTGTTCTATACATTTCTATTTTAGAAAATACGGTGTACCAGGATAAACCAGGCCAACAACTCGTGCAAGGGCCAATGCAATGATTTCCCGAATGACATCCCCAATGATTTGTTACATGGAGTTAAAAACTTCATCGAGATGATAACCCAAATATCTCAGTTTTAGGCTAATAACCATAATGATGGGGAATATCCTCCTTCACCAAAGAGGGATAAAATGGGTATTGAATGTTTTATGTGAAAACGACCACTAATGTTTTGTTGATCTTATGAGCCACTAGTTGCGGAAAAATGGGTCAACTCCATGGAGAAGATAATTTATGTGCTTCAGTATTCTAATATGAAGAAGGTGACACTAACTGTTTATCATATAGATGGTGTTTCCAATCAATGGTGGGATTTGATTAAGAACACCATTGCAAGGGAAGAAATTGAAGAGATTTAATGTGAAGAATTTAAGATAATGGTTCCTAACAAGTATTTCCAAAGAAATATTCGCACAAAGATAGAGAGAGTAGTCATAGGGCTCAAGGAAAAGAAAGGAGAATATGTCACAACCTACAAAAATAATTTCACAAGGCTTTCAAGGTATGATTCAGGTTTTGTTTTCAACAATGATAGATAAATTTATAGATACTATAGTTATTTAAAACCACACCTTCAAAATTCTCTTGAAATTTGAGACTTTGGGAGTTATGAAGAAGTTTTTCGATGTTCTCTCAAATTGGAGATCGATTTTGGAGAATGGTTACATGGATATGGTGATATGAAATGAAATATGGAGTTTCATGGTGGAGGATATAATGACAAAGGGGGGAAGAAAACTAAATGACCCATAAGAAAAAAATGTGGGAAGCTGCACCATGGGAACTACCTCAAACGGACAGGGAAGTGCTTCAGGTCTGGGAGAAAAGGGAACCATGATCAAGAGTGTCAAAAATACATAAAAAAGAAGAATAATTTTGTCTAAGAAAGGATAGAACCACCCATTTTTGAATTCTATAACTGTAGAGAGATAGGGAAATATGAAATACAGTTCACTAAACCTTGACTTATCGAGGGTAATCTACTTCAGCATCCACCAAAGCTAAAGGAACATGGGAAGGCTTATACCATCACATATGTGGAAGTGGAGAAAGATAATTAAGTCATAAAAGGTACACATCATATTCAATCAATAATGAAAAAAGTCTTACTTTATTCTGGGTCTACACATTCCTTTATATATTGAATATTTTCTTGAACTATATAATCCAAGCCCCACAACATTGAAGTAGAGATATCTGTAAAAACACCAAGTGGTGGAATCATTACAACTAATGTGTTTGACTCTTCTCTTATTATCGTATGTGGGAAGATTTTTTCATTGATTATTTTAACACTTACATTGGTGGAATTTGATTCCATAATGGGAATGGATGGGATCTTGTTATATAGAGCACATATTAACTATCGTTAAATGGAAATATCTACTCATATTCTGAACTATCCCATTATCCTCTTAAAATTCATGGATGTTCATGATTATCCTTTGAAAAATCCTTCAATGGTGTGGTTGTTGATTCCCTATAAATAAGTATACCTCTCCTAAATGGTTGGGTCTAAGGAAAGTGCCAAACTTGAGGAAATAACCATCGTGAGGGAATTCAGTGATTTATTTCCTGTATAGTTACATGGAATTACCCTGGATCATGAGGTAGAATTATAAATTGAACTAATACTCAGAGATAATATTATCTCAATGTGTACCAATAGGATGTCTCTTATCGAACTGGAAGAGTTAATGAAGTGTTGCACGATCATCGAGACAAGAGTTTATAGGCCCTAGTGCATCACCTCGGGGTGAGCTAATACTCTTTGTGAAGAAGAAGATGAAACTATGTGGATGTGTATCTATTATGGAGAACTCAACAAGATGAATATAAAGAACATATATCCTCTTCAAAGGATTGAAGACTAGTTAGATCATTAAAGAGGATCTCACTGCATCTCAATGGTAAATCTTAGTTCTGGATATCATCAACTAAAGGTGAATAAGGAAGATATTCATAAGACTACCTTCTGTACAAGGTATGGGAACAATGTGTGTCTGGTTATGTGCTTAAAAATTACTAATTCCCATGAATAATTAATGGATTTGATTAATATAGTCTTTAGACATTACCTATACAATTTTTTAGTAGTGTTTTTTGATGATATACTCATCTACTCCATGATTAAGGAGGAACATGAAGAGCATCTAAGACTTGTGTTGTTGACATTGAGAAAGGATAATTTGTACTCCAAGTTCATCAAGTGTGCCTTTTGGATATAGAAAGTCACTTTACTAGGAAATGTGATCAAATGAGATGGAATTTCTGTGGATCCTTCAAAAACAAATGCGATTAAGGAACGGTCATGTCCCTGTAGTGTCACAGAAATCTATAGTTTTCTTGGATTAGCTGGGTACTACCGACGTTTTGTGAGAAAGTTGTCATGATTTTCAAGCATGCTAACTAAGTTAACAAGAAAAGGGGTAAAATATGTCTGGATGGAATATTTTGAGGGATGATTCAAGGATAAAAAGAGAAGGCTGATCACTACACCTATACTCCAACTACCAAAAAATGGAGAAAGTTTTGTGATATACAGCGATGTTTCAAAGAATGTATTGGGTTGTGTACTCATGAAAAATGATATTGTGATAGTCTACTACTCATGGCAGTTGATGATACATGATATGAACTACTCGAAGCATGATCTAGAGTTGGAAGCCTTGATTTCTGCCTTGAAAATTTTATGACACTACCTTTATGGTGAGAAGTGTTACATATACACAGACCACAAGAGCCTATAGTATACATTCACACAAAAGAAGCTCAACATGCTTCATAGGAGATGGTTGGACATAATTAAGGAATATGATTTCACTATTCACTATCATCTTGGAATGTTGAACAAGGTAGATTATTGTTTTATGAAGAAAAGAATCTACCAATTTATCCATGTTATGGATTGAGAAAGACCATATTTTCTTGGATATGAAAAAATGGATTTAGAAATCATAAGGGAAAGTGATACATCCAACCTTGCCTAAATTATTTTGCAACCATCCATCCAAGATTATATTAAAGAAGAATAATGGGATGATTTAGAGATTAAAAATACTATGAATGCAGTAAAGGAAGGGAAGTCACAAGAGATACTTACCGACAATGATGGTGTGATTCAGTTTGGAACGCGACTTTGTGTGCCTTCATCAACCGGGATAAAGAAGGAGCAATTGGAAAATGCACATTGCTCAACATTATCTTTCTATCTAGGGATTACCAAGATGTACAGTGATATTTGAGAACACATTGGGTGGGATAAAATGAAGAAGGAGATTGTAGAATATATCTCAAGGTTCTTAGTATGTGAGATAGTTAAAGTAGAGCGACAAAAGTCCAAATGGTTTATGCATCCATTTTCTATACCCATGTGGAAATGGGAGAATGTTACTCTGGACTTTGTCACGTGTCTCTAGAATACGTGGAAGGGAAATAATGTGATATGTGTTTTGGTTGAACGACTCACCAAGACTTCCCATTTTATTGCTATTTGGGAAAATATTTCTCTTGAACAACTTGCAAAGATATATGTGAAGGAAGCAGTGAGAATGCATAGAGTTCCACTCTTGATTGTCTCTGACTGTGATCCAAGGTTCACCTCTAAATTATAGAGGATCCTTCAACATGATTTAATTACTGAATTAAATTTCAGCATGGCCTATCACCCCCAATCTTATGGCCAATCTTAAAGAAATATTCCGATGCTTGAGTATATACTAAGATACTTCTCTCTAGAATTCAAAGGTGGAAGGGGTCAGCATCTCGCATTGGTTGAGTTCTCAAATAACAATAGCTTCCACTAGAGTATTTAAATGGATCCATATGAAGCTCTATATGGAATTCAAGGTAGAACTCCAATCTATTGGGATGGTTTTGGAGAACAAAAGCTACTTGGACCCGATCTTGTGCAAGAGATGACAAAGAAGGATCAAGTCATTCATAAACACATAAAAGCTTCTCAGAGTTGGAAAAAGTGCTACATTGAAAACCATAGAATGGACTTTGAGTTTTATTTTGGGCACATGGTCATCCTTCGAATATCACCATGGATGAGAGTAATGCGATTTGGAATGGAAGGGAAGTTAAGCCCAAGGTAAATTGGCCCATTTGAGATCCTTGACAGCATACAAATCATGCCTATTGACTTGCAATTCCACCAAATATAGCTCATGTTCATGACTTGTTTCATGTATCACTCTTAAGGAATTACATACCCGACCCCTCTCATGTACTAAACTCATAGGTGGTAGAGCTGGAATATGATCACTCCTATGAGGAGCAACCAGTAGATATTCTAGACCGGAGAGATAAGGTTCTACGCAACATGACAAACCACCTTATCAAATTGTTGTGGAGGAACCATAAGTTTGATGAAGCTACATGGGAACCAGAAGGGATGATGATGGAGAAGTACCCTCACCTGATTATGTAAAACAAAATTTTGCAGGCGAAATTTCATAAGAGGGGAAGAGTGTAATGACCCAAAGTATTATCAATTGAATTCCCTTCATATAATTATTCATTATAGTATAAACACACCATGAATCACAATGACATATAATTATACATAATATTATGTGACCATTAAACACAATTTTTCCTCATCTATGTTCTGAATTTCAGTAATCTGACATACATGGTTGCATTTAAGATGATTTTTGGAGTCTAATAGAACTAAAATAATTTTTATTGAATAGTAACATAACCGTATTAATAGTAACCCACCCTTATGAATAGTAATATGACCCTACGAAATAGTAAATAGTCCAAAATAATAGTAACCATACCCTTGAATTATTAAAAAAAATAAGGTATCTTATTAGTGACAATTTAAACATAGTAAATGTATTGGTATTTTTGTAAGTTGTAAATAAATAATTATAATTAATTAATTAATTTAAAAGAAATTAATTTTCATAAAATGTGTTTACAAATTATCAAATCTATATCTTCATGACTTATGACAATTTTATAAGACCTTAAGTAATTTTTAAAAGAATAATAAAATCAGTTTTAATTTTAAAAACTCTTTTTCTAATTAAATTATGATTTTAATTCCATATTAAAATAATCACATTTAGAAATTTATTTTTGAAAATTTGACTTCATTTCGTGGTTTCTACATTTTAAAAAATTGCTGGAGTGAATTTTTGGGATTTTTCTTTAATACATGAATTTTTTATGAACAGTGAAATACCATAATTTACAAAATAAGCTAAATAAGCTAATTACAGGGCCAAGTATGATATTCTACTAATGTGAGCCCACATTATTCAGGATCACATGATAAATTACTATTCATGTTCATGGGAGACTCACTATTCCTTGTCTTGTGGGGAAATAATAAACTAATGAATTTTATATTGATAAAACCCATCTCCCCTTAACTCTTAATACCACCCTTCACACCCTCATTTCCTCACACATCTCAAGCATCAAGCATAGTCTAAAATCTACCGAAGAATCATCCCTATCCCCTCCCCCACATCCAATATCTTCTAGTCTCATCAAAATACCAAGCCTAGGTCTCATAAGGAGGATCTCAAGAGGAGGATTCATGGGATAATTTCTCATCCTTTTTCCTTTAATTTCCATTCTATTTCTTTTACTTTTATTATTCTCTATCCACATATATTTATCCACATGGTATGGTAACTATAGTATCATACATATAAAGTATTGTTATGATACTAATGGTATATTATACCATCCAATCCCCTTTCACTCTTCCTTTTATTTTATAAATGAAAAAGATGTTTCTGTGGGGCTAATCTATCACCTTCAAGAAAGACATGTTTTATTTTTTCCATTTCTACATTCAGAACTAGTGATGAAACCATTCTTATGGTTGAAACAGAATATTTTATATGTATTAAGTCCTTTTTAATGATCTCTTACTGACTTATGTACATGTTACTAAATTATTAATGAAAACAAGTTCGTTGTGGTCGAAAAAGATCCCAAATTCACCCAAAAAATCATCATTTAATTATTATCTAATGATTCATCCACAAGGTATATAATATAATAAATTATAAGATCATATAAACTCATAGAAGATAATTAATAATATGTAATATTAGTTCTATATATTTATCCATGTTCCACCTGAACATCAATTTATGAATACATGTTAACCACTCAAGAAAAACCCTAAAAAGCAAACATTCCTGGACAATATTTTTAAACTCTATTACTCATCGAAAGGCACATAAAATAACATAATGAAACTGTAATGAACTATATTCTTGTATAAAAGGTTATTTAATTGTTAATTTATGAATCTAATGTTGTTATACATGACATTAATGTGAATAAATTATTCGGATACAAGGTAAGAAGAAATTCGGGAACCTAACATTCATCCTTCAGGTTCCCCCTCTTTCACTCATTTTTTATATTGTTACTCCATATAATATTTTTGTTCATCATTGAAATTAATTCTCTGGGATATAAATTTTTTTCAATGGTGTTTATGTCAAACAAAATGTTTTCAAAACAAACTTTTTTTTAAGACCACACCTTTTACTTCTCATTCAAGGTTGACGGTTCTTGTAACATGTATGTTCTTCCCTCTCCCGTTTGAAAACTCAATTTTTATGAATGTTTTATTATGGGATGAACAAATTCATTTTTATGAGTTAGTTATGAACATTATTTATATATTTTATTTTTGTAAATATTGATAAATGATAATGTTATGATGTGACGGGTGTTCCCGAAATTATATTGCGCAATATGAATGTTTCAATGTGACAGGTGCACACAAAATTATACAATGCTACAATGAATTGCATAAAGTGATGAATCTCATGAGTTAAAGTGAAATGATGTGTGAACATGATGATAGCGTTGATCACAAGTATGTGTAGTAGTTAACCACTAAGGCATGATGTTTCATTTTTATGCATTTCCATATTTCAAGTCTTTTATTAATGATTCCTCTCATATTAATATTCATTTTCCTATGTTACGATTATGTTCACCCCATGCTATATTTTTCTTATCTATACTCTTACTGGTCTTTGATCTCACCCCTTTTGATGTATATCCTCAGGTGACTACATGTACTAAGGATAGGTCAAGTTCCAATAATTTCATTATAAAGGGACTTAAACATTATAATTATAAAAAAATTAAAGAAATTAGTTGAGTAAACATAACTTGTCACATTGAGCACTTGATATTTCCTTAGAAGATCCATTGTAAATGGATAAAATTGGATAATATATTGTTACTAGATGAATAATAGAGTCAAATAGTATTATTTGGGAAAGTAAAAAAGTATGGTTTTTATGAGAAAAATTAATTTCCAAGATCCTTAAGGGGTAGTGGGAGGGACATTTTAAATGTGGTGAGAATAAAAAAAAATTCAAAATATTTCAACATAATATATAAGGTTCACATGTTAAACATATTATGTTACCCAAATATTGAAACATAATTTAGTGTTGAATAGATAACTTCAATATAAACCAAATCCACTAAATTATAGATAGACTTTTATCACATTTCAAGCCTTACAATACATGAAATCATTACTTTTAAAATTTTAGATTTTATCACGAAAACATGATTTTCTCAAAGGATGCTTTAAATTTATGACTAAAAATAATGTGTTTGTTATTAGAACATTTGGAACCCCTAATTATAAAATTAATATTAATTTATTTAAATTCAATTTATATCATTGATAAAAATTAATTTTAAAATAAATAATTATAACGTATTAAAAACAATTTTTCGAAAACATTTATTTATAATCTACAATATAAAATATGGGTATATAAATTAAAGACAATTTTTTAAATTATAGAATAATATATTAAATAAATATTTGGACTTATAATTTTTTTTAATGATCTTCCAATTCATACTTATATTCTAAAATTTGCAGAAGGGTCATGTTATTTGTAAAAATGAGATTTTCCCTATTAACATAAAAAATTATTTTTATAAATTTTTTCGAAAAATAGTCATTTGATTATATTTTTATTATTAATCAAAAAAATTTGGTCCATTTGGAAAAATTTAATTTCTAAAATTTTAAAATTCAATATTTAAGATAAATTCCCAAAATATAGTGGAAAATTATTCATATTGGAAAATAATATTTTTTAAAAAATATTAACCATTATCGTTAAAATTTTTTAGTTACTAAATAATATTTTATTAACCAGTTATTTATATGAAAATATTTTTTATCATTAATCAAAGGTTTCGTCAAATAATAATACATATCACATAGAAAATAATATTGAGAAAAATATTTCAGATTATAGAATTATCATATTTGTCATTTTAGCTATAAAAATGTAAATTAATTCATATAAAAAGTAGAATTTAATTTAGTTTTATAAATTTTTCACAGAGGGGTTACTATTAATCATTCCCACTAATTAAAAAACTTGATTTTAAATAGATAAACACACCATGGTTTTTTGAAGTTAGGTGTTGCATTTTGATAAATCCATCAAACACAAAGACTTATTTAAAGTTAATCATATATTAAAATTTTATAGTGGCACATATTTTATCCAAAATATCCTCCTTTGAAAGCCTTCAATTTAATCCAAAGGATGAAAATCGAAGTAAAATGTAATAATTCCTAACCCCCCCCCCATTTCTTTTACAACGCTTTTATTAAAACAAACAGTTTACTCTGTATTTATAGACCTCCAACCTTTTAATTCCATGGTAATATCATCCCATTCACATATCATAGATGATATATAACTCATTTCCACTCATTTGACCCTTTCTAGAAATAATTTCTCTATTAAAGTAAGGGTTTCCAAGTGTATCTCGTTCCATCGATATTTGAGATTCTTTTTCCTCGAATTTTTTTAAAACTCCTCTTATATTTGTATCACTATAATATAAAAATAGAATAAACATAAATTTGATCTATTATTGACGATATATCACCCATTTCATTTCATCATGTGATTTCTTCAATAGAATTCACTCACAAGTAACTGAATCAATGGTCCACATGGAATCAATAACACCTCCTTATAATCCAAAGGAATTAAAAAGTAGTGAGGATCAAATAGATGTATGGTTCATAGAATATACCCTCTCTTTCAGAAATAAGAAGAACTGATAATAATTGAAATAATCTATACATATATAATGAAAAAATGAAAGATGAAAAAATATAATTAAAACTGACCATGCATGAATGAAAGATGTTGCATGACTATGTAGTCAACATATATAGAAGGTGATAGATAAATAGTAGGGTCAGAATAAAATAATTAAAAAACAAGAGGACCCAAATCTAGTAGGTAGTCCAAGTACATACTCATTACACATATAAAATTCCATGTCATATCTCATGATATGTAACAACTAAGAGACAATGTCTACGATTACCCATATTTTAAGACATGGTGTAATTAGAAGGGAATTTGAATTTTTGGATTTTAGTGGATGTGACGTTCATTGAAATGAGATTCAGATCATAACTCTAATAGTTTTAATTTTTAAAATTATAGATTTTAGGCTTGGATAAAGACTCAAATTTTGACTCAATTGGTATTTCATGTTTGGGGAGATTTGGGACATGAAAACTCAAAAATCGTAAAGAATGACAAGGGGGCACAAATTATTTGTAACTGTGTAGCCCTTTAGCTGAAAACTGTGTGATATCTTCAAGTGAGCATATGTTTATTAACATGGATTACATTGAATTTCCAAAACTCTGCACCTGGACTACATGGTTAGTGCCAAATATTATGTATTTTTGAACTATACATCACATGGTTAACACACAATTTGGGAATACTGTTTGGGGAAACAAAGTGAGGTTGGGGTTCCAAGCAATAGGAACCGCACGGTTGGTTCCTAGTTTGGATAACCTCACGAAAAAACCATGAAACCCATGTTTTGAGTGTGAAATGACTAGAATTTTCATAAGGATGTAAAATTTTAGTTTTCATCTTCTTTTTTCTTCTTCCATCCATGTGATTCCCCTCCCATCCATAATGGGTTCATAATCCTCCCTCCATTATGATTTTTTTGCATCACCCTCATATAATGTCATATTCATGTGCAATCACTCTCTATGGATCGAAATAATTATGATATTGATTCCTATTTCATCTTTTCTATGTTTCTCTTCTGACCTGTTGCACCACTTTGGTGTAAGATCATTTTTCCTATTTTCTGGGAAAATGTATGTTTCATCAATTTCATTCAAACTAGTCTAAATTAGAGATTAATAATGGATGATTATACCATCTTAATTATGAGGTAGGTGGGTTATGCATTTTTCCTCAAACAGTCATAATTTTATAAATAGCAGTATTGTGTCAAAGGCCTACCTTTGTCGTGCATTTCCTTAAAAACAATTTATTCAGATTTAATTATATTACACACCTTGTAATACCACCGTTGAGACTTATTTAGTATTTTGAGGATGTTAGCCTTTATTAATGATAGCAAATGGGAGTTCATATTTATTTTTTCTAATATTGATTAATTATTTAAATAACATGATTTCATTGTAATTTTTCATCTTAGATATGAAATAGAATTTCCCCTTGTAATAAAAATCCCAATTGATAATAGTACCTCTTAATTTCCATGTAAAACAATATTTTACTTTCCATGTTTGTTTCATTATTTTCTAAAATTCTTATATTATTGAATTGATATGTGAGTATTGATTGTGATGCTAAATTAGGCTAAATGAATTTTTTGATAAATAATTTCAGGATATTTATATTAAAACCACTCAGATGAGGTGATATATCTTTGAAATTAAACAATGATTAATCATTATTTAATAAATGGATGTCCATATTTCATTGGATTTTCTAATTATTTTGTTTTATTAGATATATGAAATGCATTTACATGACCTTTTCTATTATTCTAAAATTGTGTATCCCAATGTTCTTGGATTGACTTATAAATGACATTACCCATGCAGGTAATTCCCTAAATGACATCATCACCTTAAAAGTTACTATTGATCCTTGATAATGTAAATTTCATGTTTTAAATTGATTTAATAGCATATTTTCTTATGGAATGGATTGTAATGATGGAATTCCTTCCTTAAATGATTTTAAATGTTTTAAATATTATTATTTGATTATATTAAGTTTAATGATTCATGATGGTTTTCATTCCTTGAATGAATTAAATTTTTTAATTGAAAATATATGTGAAGGGTGTCAATCCCAGTAAGACCATTTCATGCTTGTCACATTATATAATTATTATCTAAATCCCTTAGTAATAATTGGGCTAAAAAAATGTAATGAAAGTGAGTTAATGCCTCATGGATTATATTATTTTCGTTATATGATTACAACTTATACATAGACTATGGAATATGGTAGGGGTACTATTAATCATGATGGAATCATCATCTCTTACATAGAGTGTTGAGAATGATGTCTAACACTAGTGATACATTGAGGATGGTGGGAATGCCACACCAGGTAACTTGTTGAGTGTTGACATGAAGAAACACTCACATCTATTTGAGTAGTAAAATGAAGACACACTCACTATCTCGAGAGATGAGAATGATGCATACTGCTCATTATGAGATATAGGTAATTTATCAAGTTTCATGAGATTTTATGTTCATTTTTATTATTTATGAATGACTAAGTGAGGCCCTGATCCATCCAAGATCCATGTATTCTAGGTACATGGCCACCTGTGTCTGTACTTACTTGGTTCATATAGTTGGATGAAATATGTAACTATACTATGTATTTATAATTCTCATATATGTATATTTATTGATCAAATCGTCATTCTATTCATGAAATGAAGATGGTAGAGTCATCTAGGAGTCCTTTTAGGACATGAGATTATTGGTATTTATTTATTTGATAATATTGTTTTTACTATTTTTCCTATAAATTCACACCACATTATATTCACAGACAAGATTTAGTTTTAGACATCGTGGGTGGTAAACTATTGAGATTTTAATATCACACCATTATCAGAGGGACATTTTACTCGTGTACTCATGTTGATATCATGTTCACAAGATCATGGATTACTGCTTGTGTAGATTTTCAAGTACATGGGAATTTGGATCAAAGAATGGATCAGAAGCTCGTGATGCTCAAAGAGAGCTCCCTCATAGCTCTTCTTTTCCATTCGTTATTATTGTAATATACTCTATCCATTTCATACTATATATCTACTATTTTATTTTATTTATCAACATTTGGAAATGCATGCATCTATATTCTGCTGGTACTGGCCATCATATAGATTCAGTTGTTTATATTACTCATTTTCTTCTCTGTATTTCATTAATACTGCGTCCAATATTTTCTGTTAATTAATTTATGATTAACCACTGTGCTACTCTAATCATGAGTGCATATTCTCCCAACTATCAGCCCCTTAGATCCTCGCTCCCAGTCGGTAGTCTTTGGTGTACGAGGAGGCATGTAAGAGGCCATTTGACCCATTGGTTCGACTACTAGTTTATTGGTGAGTCATGTTGGGATGATACAAAGTGAAATCCAAGACTCTTGTTCATTTTTATTGCTATTTTGGGAAGGTATACAAAATACTATAAACGTGTTATCACATAGAAAATATCCATGTTTTGGAGTGATCACCCCACCAATGTGGAAAATTCCAACTGAACATGGCTGGGATTTTTGTTTGGGTTGTTTTCTATTACATTTCATTATTATTTCACCTTGAGTGAATGTTGTAAATGAAACTACTTATAAATTTAATAAATTTGTGTAATTTTTATCTTGACCCAGTATATAAATTATGTATCATTATATTAATCATTATAGACACATAAAAATTCACATTTCATGCATATTCCATGGCATGTAGTTTCATTTGTAGGTGTCCAACTGATTTGGATTATGTTACTTAAGTGTTATATAACATGATTCATTATTATTAGAGTGTTTAACTTGTTTTCTAATTGTGATAAAATTCTTAGTTATCATTTTATAAAATTGGTTTCAAGGGATGAATTTATTGGTTGTGATTAAATGAGAACCAGTTTTCATTTTTTAGGTATACGGGTGCCTTATAATTAGGAAAAGATAACCCATGTATTCGAACCACATTTTGATCATTTTAAGTATATTTATAGAACATTGTGAAGATGAAAAATATTCTAATGTTAATGTTTTAAAGTGAATTAGTTTTGATTATATGGGACCTTCTCCATGGTCTATAAAGTGTATGCGATCATTATAGATTAGACGATGGAGAACCATATAATCAGACTCCTATAAAATCATGTTATATTTTTAGATGGTTATAAATTAAAAAGTTGTTTAGATTTGACCAAAAATATATCCGTTTCCTATATAAATACATTTTTCCATAACACATTGGCATGAAGATACATATGATTAACATTAAAAATGCATAATTAGACCCAAGTTGGTCAGTTGGGGGACGTTTCTTATGAGATAACATTCCCCCTCCCCAATGAGTGATTTAAAATTTTGATAACTAAACAACTGATATTGGGTTTAATTATGATGAACCCAGGTTGGATGAGAAGTACCCTTGTTGGTTGTATTATTTGTTAAAAGGATTTTATATGAAAAATTTCCTTACTATGATGAGATTTCAATAAATTACTATTGTTTAGAATGGAATTTTTTAAGAGTTGTCTATTATGACTTCAGTAGTAAATTAAATATGGATACAAGTGATTTTGTTTCATAATATGTGCCTGTTGTTTGATTTTAAATCATATAAATGTTTAAACATTGAATTTTAATTAATTTAATTACATGAAAATGGAAACATATGTGGTATACTTAGTTGAAATGTCTCTTGGAGTCCCCATGGAATAGAAATGTGGGAGTTTTATGTGGGAGTTTTTCTTAATTCTTATCAAATTTATAAGTGATAGGAATTGGAATTTGTGAGATCTATTTTTTAGGAACTGGTAATAGGGTTGAAAGTTATTATTTTATAAGGGGTTATCCTGAGGTAGGTACCACCCTTAGGGATGAATGACATTACCAAATTTCATGAGCTTTCTGATGTATTGTACCATTTTGGTTCCGTTGTCCCTATTAAGAATCTTAGATTTTCAAATATAACCCCGACTTTTGATGGGTGGTTATCATATCCATGACCTTTTTTATGGGCATGAGTATCATATAATGCTCATATCTAGCATGTTAGGTATTACAAGGGAAATTAAAGTCACTTTTTTGGTGATGAAACACTCTCTTCTTCCTTAGCATAGGAATAATTAGTACACTGTCATCTATTTTAATAGTCGTATGAGAAAATATTTATAGAGGCCATCACATTTCATACATTAAAATTAGATAACATTTGATGAAAACTTAAATAATATTATAAACAGATGTCCAAAGACAGTGCTGGTCTAGTGCCTTTGGAAACATGGAAACAAAAAAAACTAATACCTATGTGGGATACATTATATCCCAATTGGTTATTCTTGACTAGAACATTTCTATGATACATCAAACATAATAAATATCTTTATAACATATTGATGGAAAAATAAAAATGGGTGATCTTAAATGCTTAGTAAGGGTAAAAAAGGGATATATGTAAGTATAATCACGATTTTAAGGGTATGAGAATATGATCATGAAAATAGATAATCATCCCTTGTATATAAAAGATCGTATTCATGAATTTTGGAATAAAGCATGGTAGTTCAGAAGACATGAATTTTAAAGAAATAAATAACATAATACATGAAACCAAAACATAGACATAAAACATGGAATTGTGGGAGAGACATTAGAATATATAATACGATTTCCATTATATCAAAGTAATCACTTCCAATACCATCGTGGTAGTATAGTTTCACTCCCCATACCATATTTTTAGTCATGGTTAACTCCCATAGCTATATTAGAAGAATGATTTCACACCTCATATCATCAGGGTTGTAATGGTTTACTCCCATTTCCATATTAGTAGTCAAGGTTCTTTCCTAATACCAACATAGTTTATCTCATGAGATATAAATCATTACCCAAGGCATTTTATGGAGATATAATTCCCACCCATTTTATAGTGAAATCATATATACATGTTCCAAAAAATCATAAAATGTATATCATAATCCATCAGATGAAACGGGTTTCATAAATAAGTAATCATATTATAACATGTGGTAAAGGATAAAGGTTTCATATTTATTTAATTATAAGAATAAACTGTGAAAAGAAGAGGGTTTCAAAAGCATATAACCCATGAAAGATAAATGGGTATGATAAGAATCATTACATAAAAAAGTAAATCATTAAATAAGGAATTTGAATGGATCCTTTGGATTATTTCCAATAAGGACATGAGTAACATCAAAATATGTTATTTTTTAAAGAACATAAATTGGAAGGATTTTTTGATAGCATTTCTTGGGGAAAATATTATTTTTTCTTTAAAAAAAATTCTATAAAACATAAAATATTTTGAAAACCATTTCCTTTATAAATAATTTCAACAGTTGGAATGAAGGCTTCAAAACAATTTTAAAATCGTTTTCCCTTCAATACTTATAAAATAATATTGAATGAATTATAAAAATCATTTTACTTGAAAACTTATAAAATGTTCTTGAATTTTTTTTTGAAACCATTTATTTTAAAATCCTTTTAAATCGTATAAATTATTCTTGAAATAGTTTTGACCAATTTTCTTTAAAAAAATATAGAATAAGATTTAATTATTTCGAAAACAAATCCTTTAAAAACATTTTAAGAAGCTTGAAAACATTTTGAAAACCATTTCATTGAAAAAATACATTAAATTGTTTTTCATAAAAATGAATCTTTAAAAATTTGACTAAAAATTAAAATGATTGATGAAGAAAAAATCCATGCATGTCGTATTAGGTAAAAAGAACATTCATTTTACATGATAAAAAGGTTTGAAAAAAATTCCTCATTCAAAAAGTGACAAGAACATTTATTTTGAAATAGTGGAATTAAATTAAAATTTAAAAATTTATTTTAATGAACATATGAATATATTTGAATATTCATGGAAACCATTTTCAGAAAAAATGATCTTAATGGAACATATATTTCTGATCATAGAGAGGGTAAAGTCAAGAATTTTTTAAAACACTTTCTTATCGATATTATGATACAAAGAGTGGAATAAATATTATCAATATATGAATAAATTATTAATAATCATAGAAGAAGAAAATTAAATAATATTATTGAGATATGGATCATAATTTTTCATCAATGTATGTATAAACATAATCAATATTGAAAAGCGATAAAATTTTCTCAATAAACACTTATAACATGATAACTTGGGATCATACTATCAATATAGTAAAATTAAATTACATGAAGCTTAAAATAAGATCAAAAGTAGAAAATTAATCATATAAAATATATAATTTATGTATATATACCTCTAAATATAATTTAGGTGAACAACAAAATATGAGTCTCAAAGAAAAAAAATTGAGGAAAAACTATTTTCTCAATATGGTAACTTTTGAAACATAAACTTACTAAAATAAATTTTATTCAATATATATGTTTTCACACATAAATATAAGTATAAAATAAATATAATATAATATTTTTTTAGTACATATACTACATAAAAGGAAAGAGTGGCAAACATTGCATGTATCTCACAGAAATAAAAAGTGGTATGAAATCCCCTTACCTTGTGTATTGACAATCATCGTACATGTTCAAACCACATAAATAATAAATATAAATTTATTATACCTATTTAAAATAACCATATTATTATATCTAATATATTATGTGGTTTGATTATAACTTTATACTACCTTCTGGTTAACCATCCTATGGTAAGGTTTCACATGAGATAATATACGCTTTATTCATCGCATGTGACATAATTTGTAATATTGTTCGTCTTAAAAAATACTTCATGATTCAAGAATTTATAAAATGATAAAGATAAAATTTCTATAAAGAATATTTTTTATTATAATAATCTATATAATATATAAATATGAAATGGAATACACCGTTCATGGAGCTGATAAGCCGTACATACACATGAACAATGTTTCTGTTTTTATTTTCATATTAAAATAAGGAATGAAAATTAACTATAAATATATATGTATCTAATATCATTAAATTAAAATCTTAATTTTATATATATCATATAAGTTTACTAAACCAATCCTTACTACATTCCATGTTGTGTGTGAATGAATTACATCGCTTTGAGTGGGCAGTCGTCCACATTTCTTCAAACACAATTATCGTATTTAAACCAAATGGAAAGTACTAATATATGTGTTATTAAAGTAATTCATAAAATTAAATACATAAAAAATAAAATATATAACATATATAATATTATTTTCCATTATAATGTTCACCTTGAGAGACAGTAAAGGAAAAATGAACAGTCATCGTTTAGTGAGGTGGTATTTCATTATACATGTAAATAGTATGATCATTACCCATTAGATGGAGGTATGTGTAAGTGTAATTAGACACCATAGAATAAAAATATCCTTGTATATTTAGGATACAACTGTTTTTACAAAGTTATGTAATACATAGATTGGGGGGTTTGGAGAATGAAAATACAAGAAAGGTCCAAAAGAGAAGGTGTTACCTCTTAATCGGGTAACTCCTTTTGGTTTGGGCCAAAAGGATTACCTAGAAAACATTATGCCCAAATGGATGATCCAAATAGTAATTTAGGTATGTTTTTATGTTTATTTGGTATATATTTGATGAAAATAATAGGTTTTATAGGTGTCAAGGAGAGGTAGAAGTGGTGGCCTTTTATAGGGAAGGGAAAGGACACACTTTTCCTTGTTTAAAACAAGTCAGGTGTACCCACGTTTTTACCTATAAATAATTCATAAAAAAACAAAAATCAATAATGGTATGTTCATGTACTATGAGTGGCCAAAAAATGGGTTATTTACAAGATTCTAAGTCGTTTTGGGTTTTAAATTTTAGGCATAGTAATTATTTAAGCTTAATTTTACTCTAATCAATGTAATTAATTTTGATTACATTCACTACTAATTTTGGTAAAAAAACCAAGTTTAAATTTTTATAAATTATAAAATATGATTATTTTAAATATGTAATTCATTAATTTATATTCCAATTATCAAACTTTTATATTTTAACTTAATATGAATCCTGCAATAAGGTCAAAAAATTAAGTTTTTAAATTTAAAAGGTCAAAAGTTTACTATGTTTTTATACAATTTAAATGTGAAATTTGTTCCTATTACCCCGATTATATTAATTGATAAAAAATATTATAAATAAAATTTTAATACAAATTAAAATAGAATTTATCCTTATAAATAAATTAAATTTAAAAAAAAAATTCAAATAAAATCTGGTCTTTTTCAATATTCTACCAAAAATAATGTTTCTCAAAAAATTACCAAAATTTAACCCTTTGATAATTTCAACAATCTAAATAAAAAAAACAATTTTATTTAATCAAATTAATGTTCAGAATTTTTGGAAGATTAATTTTGTTATTTTTCAAAGAAGAACATTAAAAGTATTTTATTCGAGAATGTAGTATATTTAAACATATAAATATATCACCAAAAATCATATATTTAATTATAAATATGTTTTATTCATATAAAATATTTATATGAAATCTTTTCCAAGTATTTATTACTTTTCATATAGTTTTGTTTATGTTTTATTTTAAAATTATCTTGTCTAAATAATTATAACCATAAAATGATTTTTTTGTAGAAACGTCTGTATCGCATGTAACATACACCAAGTCTGTGTTTCATGTAACATATGAAAAGTCAGTGTTCTGGGTAATATATTACATGTCTATGCTATATGTATGTTACATAGAGTTGGTTCCATGTAATATACACCATGTTGGTTGCATGTTAAAGGAATGTTTTACTTATTTCATTATAAGAAATAAATGAAAATTTAATTTATTTGAGAATTAAAATGTCCACAAAAACGGGGGTGTTACATTCTACCCCCCTTAAAATGAATTTCAACCTGGAATCCATCACTCAGGTAAAAAAATAAGTATATTTTATCTTCATCATATTCTAAAGTTCCCACATAGATTTCGCTAACTTGTGATTTTTCCACAAAACCTTTACCAGGTGAGTGGTCTTGTTTAGTAGAACATTATCTCTAAAATCCTAAATTTCAATAGGTTTCTCCTTATAAAAAGATCATTATCTAGTAGTGTGAACTCTGAATTTAGTATATGTTAAGGGTCAAATATGTTCTTCATCAAGAGAGATACATGGATCACATTATGAACTTGAGAGAGATTTATAGAAAGTGGGAAGTGATATGATACCATCTCGATACGTTCAAGAATATAAAATGAACTTATATACCTATGTACTAGTTTTTATTTATTCCATAATCTCATAACGTTATTCCAGGGAGAGATTTATAGAAACAACATTTCACCAAAATCAAATTCTATGTCACGTTGGCCATTATAAACATTGATTTCTTACCGAATTTGAGCTGCCTTGATATGCTTCTCTATGGTTCTATGCTTCTCAACCACTTCCTCAACAATTTAGGTCCCTAATATAATAATTTCTCCAGCCTCATCCCAACACCCTGGAGCTTTAAATTTCATCCCATAGAGGGCTTCATATTGTTCCATATGAATTATTGAGTGAAATACATTGTTTTAAGAAAACAAAACTAGAGGAACAGTTTGATCACAATAATAACTGAAATCAAAAGAACAAGATATCAACATATCCTCTATGGTTAGAATTTCTATTTCAAACTAATCATATTTAAGAGGATTATATGTAGTGCTAAAACTCAATTTTGTATCATTATCTTGTAGAAGACTTCAGCAGAAGTTTGAGGTAAACCTCGGATCTCGATATGGTATAACAGAATGTGGTACTCCATTCAACCTTGAAAGCATCATAATTTATATCCTAGAATGATGATGCATAGAGAAGCCTTATATGATAGTGATGAAGTTTGTTTACTTAGTAAGGCAACTGAATAACACCCATATATAATTAAACCCATTAGTGGTTTTTGGTAGTCCAATGAAAAATTCCATAGTGATTTTCTCCCATTTCCATTTTGGTTTGGCTAATGGATGCAACACCATATTTTAATTTTTCTTTTAGTATTAACATGTAAGAATACCAGGCATTGAGATAAAAACACTGAAATATCTATCTTTATTCCATACCACCAGAATTATTATTTCAAAATATCTATACAACGTCATATATCTAGGATGAATAGACAATGATAAAATATGATATTCTACTAACAACTCCTTTAAATATGGTATGGAAGGAACACATACACGGTTCCTAAACCTGATAATTCCATCATGATCAAGGTTAAGCATATGAATATTTCTGAATTTCAATTTATCTCTAAATATTCCTTCTATACCTCCTTAATATTCACATGGATAGTGGGTTGAAAATTCATTTTAGAATGATTATATTTTTCTTCTTTATTTGATATTTTTAGATCCTTTATTATCACATGTAGAAATATTGGATCTTTTAGGATCCTCGTTATGGATACGTTTTCATGATACTTCAAACATAAATCAGATTCCACATTATTTTAATTCCCATGGAGGAAATATATTAAGAATTCATAATACTTTATCACCTTTAACCATCTTCTATGGTTCATGTTGAAATCTTTCTGTGTGAATATATCTTTTGGAATTTTATGGCCAAAATATATATCACACTTTTCTCCATAAATATATTGCTACTATATCGTAAATGAAAAATCTACAACTTCTAACTCAAAAACCCCGATTTGGGTAATTTTTATCATATATCATTAACTTTCATGAGGTGTAATCGATAATCATGTTATTATGTACAAGAAAACATTACAATACCTTATTTGATGCATCAATATAGATTAAAAATGCTTATCCACTATAGGTTAAGGTACGAACATGTGCACTAACTAACTTTCTCTTTAGTTACTTTAAATGTTTCTCACATTCATCTACATAGAGGAACCTGACACCCTTCACAGTTAACTTTCTTATAAGATTACATAGTTAGGAGATGTTCTCCACAAACCATAAATAATATCAAGCGTAACCAAAAATCTACAAATCTAAGTCACCATATTAGGTTTATGACAACATTTAATAGCCTCCGTCTTTTCTGGATTTTTTGTTATACCATCTCTTAAGTTTCTATGACCTAAAAATGAAACATTTTGTAGAAAAGATTATGAATTTCTAAAAATTGTATACAAATTCTACTTCTTTAGTGTCTTTGTTACAATTATAAAGTTATTTTCAACATCTTCCTTTATCTTTGAATAGATAAGAATATCATCTATAAAGACAACCAAAAAACAAATCAATGTAATCTCTAAAGACTATATTCATTAAATCCATGAAGATAACATGTGCACCTATAAGATCAAACAAAATCACTATATATTCACAGTGTCCTTTTATTTTATGTAACGATATCTTGGGTATATCCTTTTTTATATCCCTCAAATGATGATATCCTTAATGAAGGTCAATCTTGGAAAAGTTTTGATCTACGCATAGTTGATCAATGAAGTCATCAATACAAGGGAGCGAATAATTATTCTTGGTTTTGTTATTGTTCGACTCATTATAATCTATATATATTCAAAATGACCGATGTTTATTTTTCACAAAAATAATGGGTACACTACAAGGATACACACATGGCCGAATGAATACCTTACAAAGGGATTCATAGAGTTAATTCTTCAATTACTACAAATCAATAAGAGATATTATATAAGAAGACTTTGATATTGCTGTGGAACTAGGTATATGTTCTATTGATAACTTAACTTTTCATTTTAGTTGAAGACTAGGAAGCTCTTTCAAAAATATAACTAGAAAATCCCAAACAATAGGCGTATCTTAGATGGCAATTTTCTCCCTAACCATTTGAGATAAATGATCCATTCGAATGAGCATTAAGACCCATAAACAAGACGTAATCTCCCTAGTTGTTTATAATTTTTATAACTTTGATCGATAATCATAAGATGGCTTCAAAAAGAAAATCACTTCCCTTCCTTGAAAATTTATGTGGGATTTATGGAGATACAGAAAATATATTCCTAATATTACATAAAATTCAACCACAGGAAGAATGGAACGATTTTACGAAAGAACATTGCCACATAATTCAACCGGATAGGAACCATAGACATGATATGTAATAATCAAACCATTAAGGGTTTCCATTGCTAATTACACATCTCCTTATTTTTGTGAAATCCTAACACCCTTAAAAAATTATTTAGATATGAAATATTGGGTAGATCCAGAATAAAATATGACAATACCAGTTCTAGAGTGGATAGAAATCATACATCTCATTGTGTCATTATCATACCCCTCATCATAAATATCAATAGAATGATATTTCCCCACCTCCCTTGGTATAAGAGGTTGTTGACATAGATACTCATCACCATCCCTTGGGTTTGGGATGTGGTAAACAAAATTCAATTTCTCCTCACACCTATAGCACTAAATCGGGGATGTGAATTATTTTGATTCCTTTCTCCCCATTCAATATCTTATCAAAATAATTACCATTACTTTAGTAATAAAATTCTTAATATTTTTCCCTTCCACACATAAAAAATTTATTTTACCCCTTAGGGGAATTTCCTCCATTATTATTTCCATACTTAGAGCATAACTGAAATATCTTATTATTATCGTTATGGTTTATTGATTTTATTTTAAACTCTATATTCCACCTGTTGTAAAAACCATGATATTGATACATGACTCCAACATCCATTCCAGCCTTTATTTCATAATACATAATATTTTAATAGATAAAAAAATTATGTTATGGACAACACAATTTTGATACATTCATTTAATCAACTGAATAAAATATCAACTTTAATTTCGGGTTGGTTGATTGTTTCTAAAGCATACCTCAGAAGTCTCAAGAAATCAGCCTCATTGGTACCAATGATTAATCATAACTTTAGTTAAAATCATGGAACACTTTATCTATCTTAGTATAATGAATTTTAGGAAAGTACTTATTGAAAAATAAATTATGGACTCATCCCAATCCATGGATTAAATGTCATCTTAGTGCCTTTTTTTCTGGATTATAGTCCACTGTTGATCTGCTTCACCTTCTAACTAATAAATAGCTTTAACAACTTTCTATTAATTGGAAAACTAAAGAACAAAGAATTTATTTTCATTATTACTATTATTTATTTCTAAAATAATTGGATTAGAAGACCCTCAGAAAGATGGTGGACATTAAATCATGACTGATTCAACAGAATGTTGTTCCATATTTTTCTCATTTGGAATTCCACCATGATTAATAGCTTAAGAAATATATATGAGCAAAACAATGAGGTTTTTCATTCCATATTTCATAGCATTCAATTTATCATGAGGAAAATTGTTGCATTTTCCATCGCAATCACTGTTCACATAGTTCCTTTGGGTTTCATCCATTGATTAAAACCAAAAAAATAGAGTAAGAAACATTTATCATATTAAAGAAATGTATAGTCATTAAAAGTCACTTTTAAGATATCTAAATTATGAAACATCCATAATATATTACATATTTGGTTTATCCTAGGTTATTAATATCCAACATAAATCTAAATCATTCGTAATGGTTCATAATAAGTTTGTGAATTCCAAAATTATATCCACTCGGAGTGTCAAAACTGTTGTGCATCAAGGAATATTTTCATATACCAAATTACCCAGAGTGATTACCAAAACATCATGTTGGAGTTATTACCTCTCGGTACATATATTCTATAGCCACATACCTTTTTAGTATCCATACATGCCTTTTTTTCTAAGAAACCACTCACTCTATCCTTTACCAAAATTTCTTGACATTTTCTATTCTATTCTATATCCTTAGAATTATACATAGAGATTTCCTTAGGATTCTCATGATAGTTTTATCATCCTATAATATAAAGGATAACTAAAACTATACTCTGATACTAACTATATACACCCTCACTTATCATACATTAAAATCAAATAACATTTTCTGAACAGTTAAAATATTATAAAAATAGACACCCAAACACCATACTAGTCTAGTTCATTTTGAAAATAGAAACATAACCATTGATAAAAAAGTAAGATACATTATCTCCCACTAGGTTCTTCTTTACGATAACCTTTACTAGAAAAATACATAATACATATATTCATAACTTGGGGAAGTAAACATAAAAAGTTGTCAGCTAAAATGATAAGTAAGGGTAAACAAGGGAGATATTTAAGCATAATCATTAGCATAAAAATATGAAAACATTATCATGAAAATAGAAGATCATACGTTGTATATCAAAGATCTTATACATGAATCATGGCATAAATAATTGTACTTCATAAGACATGAATTTGAAGAAAATAAATAACATAATCCATGAAAGCATATCCAAGAAATAAAATAGGGAATCCTGGAATACTCATAAGAATTTACAATATCATTTCCATACTATCCAACACATTTCTGACAATATCATATTGGTAGTATAAGTTCAATATCCATACTATCATAGTTTCCATGGTTCATTCCCATGGACATATTAGTGGCACAAGTTCACTCTTCATAACATCTGGGAAAACATGGGTCACACCCACAACCATCTTAGGAGTCTAAGTTCACTCTCAAGACCATATTAGACTATCTAATTAGATATAAATCCTTAACCAATGCATTATAGGGAGATTTAGGTCCCAAACATCTAATAGTGAAATGAAACATACATGTTACATAAAACCCTAAACAATAATATCATATCTCATGATATGAAGTTGGTATCATAAACATGTAATCATATCATAATCTGTGATAAAATATATAGGTTTCATTATCATTTCATCATTAGTATAACCGATTAAAAGAAGTGGGTTTCAAAATCATATAACATATTAAAGATAAATTAATGTCATATGAATCATTTAATCAAAACATAAACCATTAAATAAGAAAAATGAATGGAATATTTCAATTTTTTCTTATAATGGAATGAGAAACATCGAAATATTTTATCTTAGATGGAACATAACATGGAAGGATATTTTGGAAACATTTCATGATAATAAGATCATTTATTCATTGAAAAAAAATATTTGAAACATATAAACATTTGAAAATAATTTCCTTTAAAAACAATTTGATAACATATAAATATTGTTTGAAATCATTTGAAAACCCTTTTCCATCAAAATATATATAATATTCTTGAAAACATTCTGAGTATCATTTTCCTTGAAAACATATAAAATATCTTGAAATTTTTTTGAAAATAAATTTCCTTTAAAACTTATAGAAGGACAATGAATTATTTTTTGAAAAATAATATATTAAAATACTTTTCAAATTTACATATGAGGCATGAAATTATTTTTAAAAATTTTTCCTTGAAAACTTATAAAATAATCCTAAAAACACTTTGAAAAATATTTTCCTTGAAAACATATAAAATAATCACAAAAAATTTTGAAATATATTTCTCTAAAAATATATTTTAAAAACATTTTATAGAAATTTATCTTTTAAATATGAAAATAAATTTCTAATGGACTTTTTGAAAATAAATCTGTATATCTCATACAAGGAAAAAAGAACATTCTTTTTCTATGCTAAAAAGTTTAAAAAACCACATCATTCATAAATAAAAAGAAGATTTCATTCAAAAAATTGGTAAAATAAAAAACCTGTAAAATTTTCTTTTAATGATTATAGGATAATATTATAATATTATTGGAAACCCTTTTTGGAAAACACAATTTTAAAGGAATATTGATTTCCGACCAGAGAGATGGTAAAGTTGGGATTTCATAAATACAATTTTGTAACTATCTTATTTAATGAAGAATGAATTAAATGGTAAAAATATATGAATAAATCATTAATAACCATATAAGAATAAAATTAATAAATTTTCTTTAGATATGTATCATAACATTTCATCAAAGGAATCATACACATAACCAATCTTAAAGAGAAATATGATTGTCTCAATAAAATCTCAATACAGGGTAACTTAGGATCATATTATACATGTAATAAAATTAAGTTACATGAAACATAAAGTATCATTAAACGAGGTAAATTCATGATATTACATGATAAATGGACATATATACACCTTTAATGTGAATTTAGGTGCATAATAAAACATGAGTCAAAAAGAAGGAAAACCGAGATAAAACTATTTTATTGATTTGGTAACTTTTTAACCTTAATACCCATGAATGAAATATCATAAAATAGTTTTTTTAATACCCATATTTTTAATTATAATATAAATATAATATAATATTGGGAACTAAATACACTACAAAAAAATGGAAAGACTGGAAAACATAGCATGTATCTCACAGAAATAAAAATGTGAGATGAAATCCCCTTACCTGTTGTCTTGACTATCATCGTACGTGTTCAAACAGAACTTTATAATAAATATAAATTTATTATAAATATTTTAAAAACCATGTTATTATATCTAATACCATATTTTGTTTTATTACAACCTTATATTACCCTCTTTTTACCCATCCTATGTTAGGTATTCAGTTCGGATAATATACGGTTTGTTCATGCATTGTGTCTTAATTTGTTTTATCATTGGCCATTATTATTATATAATAATTAAACAATGTAAAACATTATATAAATATCATGTATATTCAGTATATATTTGTTATAATAATCTATATAATATATAATTATGAAATGGAATACACCATTTATTGAGACGAAAACCCGTACATACACATGAACATTGTCTCCATTTTTATTGTCAAATTGGAATATATAATTAAAATTACCAATATGAATATATGTATATAATATCATTTTAGTAAAATTAAAATTTCATATATATCATTCAATTTCACTAAACCCATCTTTAATACATTCCATTTAGTGTGTGAATGAGTCACATCGCTTTGAGGGGGACGTAGTCTACACTTCTCAAATGAAATTATCATATTTACACCAAATGGAATGTAAAAATATATGTGTTATAATAGTAATAAATAATAATAAAGGCATTAAAAAATAAAATATATAACATATATAGACATTGTTTCCATCATAATTTCTACCTTGAGAGGATCGTTCAGTGAGGTGGTAGTTCGTCGTACATGTAAACAATATGTTCATGACCCATTAGATGGAGGGGTGTGTAATTATAGGTTGAAACCATAGTATAAAACATACGTGTACATTTTGGATAGTGTTCTTGTTATAAAATAATGGAATAAATAGAGTGGAGGGGTGGAGAATGAAAATGAATGAAAGGATCTTGAGAGAAGGTTTTACCTCTTAATCAGGTAACTCCCTTTAGATTTTGCTAAAAAAATAACATGGAATACATTATTCTAAAAAAGAGGATTCAGCGAGGGAAATAGGATTTTGGAAAGTTTATTTGTCAGATATTTGATAAACCAAATAGGTTCGAGAGGTGTGAAGAAGAGGTATAGTTGTTTGCCTTTTAGAGGGAAGGGGAAGGATACATTTGGCATTTTTTAAAAACATGTTAGGCATAGCCACGTTTTTACCTCAAAAAAGTCATACCAAACCCAAAAAAGTAAATAATAGAAACCTTATGGCTGATTCATTGCCATAAAATGGGTTATTTACATGTTTCTAAGTCATTTTGGGACTTATGCTGAAGGTTTAGTCCTTATATATGATTAATTTTACCTTAATCGATGTAATTAATTTTAATTACATTCACTAATATTTTTTCTCAAAAACTAAGTTGACCTTATTATACATTATAAATTATTATGATTAAAAATATTTAATATATTTTACTAAATTACAATCATAGAAGTGGTAGAAATTAACTTAAAATTAATCATGTAGTTGGGTTAAAAATGAGGGGTTTTAAAGTAAAAATGATCAAAGGTTTTCTATGTTTTTATGTACAATATCAATGTAAAATTATTTCAAATGAGAAAAATTGGATTAGTTTTTAAAAATATAACATAATTAAACATTAAAGAAAAATTAAAATATAATATATCCTCATAAATAAATTTGATGAAAAAGCAGTTTTGAATTAAAATTTAGTATTATACTCTATTCATCCAAAAATGAAGTTTCATTGATAAATTTGAAAATGTCCGCATAATAGAAATTCAAAATTATTCATTCAAAAGTTATGCTTATTTTCTTAAATTAAATTTATAAATTTTTCTAAAATTAATTTTATTACTTTTCACATAATCACATTAAAAACAGCTCATTTGAGAAAATAGTATTTTTAAACATATAAATTTTTTACCAAAAACCCTATATTTCATTATCAATATATTTTATTTATCTAAAATCATTAAAAAAATATTTTAAAGGTATTTATTACTATTAATTTAACAAATTTTCACTTCTATGTTATAATTATCTAATTCAAGTAATTATTTTTAAAAAATGATGTTTCTTAGAAACATTGGTGTTGCTGGTAATGTACTCCAAGTCAGTGTAGCATGTAACATACACCATATTTGTATTGAACGTATTATACATTTATTTGATGTTATATGTATCATACACCGAATTTGGTTCTGTGTTACGTATGCCATGTCAGTTTCATGTGAATGGAATTCATGAGTTACTACATTATAATATATAAATGAAAATATAATTGGTTCAAAAAAGGCCCATAAAAATTCAAGGTGTTAAAATATAACTCTTGAATGAATCACTTTAATGGACCACCTGATATATGGATTCATATAGAGGAAATCCTATGGATAGTATCAACTTTTTCCATTTTATCATTGAAACCTTGGGGTTAGTGTGCATTCATATACAAGGTAACCGTTGAGTTTTTAATGATACAATGAACCTATTGATTTCAATGTATTCGTTGAGCATTGAGCTATTGAGTACATTCTCATGTAATCTCTAGAGTAGTGTGATGTGGGTGTTAAAGGAATAAATTCTATCCAATTCTCGAGATGGAATTCTTGGAATATTCAGTGTTTTGACACACTGATTGGATTGATTTGTTATTTCATGTCAAATGATTTGATGTTTGTGGGTGTGACTTGGAGGAGTAGCACACATGGGTTCAAGGTGAATTTGATATAGCATGGTTATGATGGTTTGGTCAATCCATTATTTAAAAGACTAGGGAACTCCTATCCTGGGGAGCATTGCATCAGTTCTATTGAATATGTACCATTCCATTGATAGGGAACTCAACCAAATTATAAATATAGAAATGTTCAGGCTTGTTTGAATTCCCTTGAGGCTTGTATGTTTTTAAATCATGGTAATGTTTTCTCGGCAGCCGTATGTTGAAATGGATGGATGTTTATGAAACCCTTGACAAACACCATTGGTCATGGATATATTTCAACTAGTTTGCTTGATTAATCATGTAATTCCTCCAATGGTAAAGGCTTGTGATCGAGATGTATTGTCTTTTCAGTAAGTGAAGTCCAACTTCTTCTATGAAGTCGATAAATAGATATTCAACTTCTTCTCTTTCTGTTATTTGGGTATGGTTTGTTATAAACCATATCAAGCACTTAGTCTTAATATGGTTGGAGTGTTGAGTATTCTTGGTAATCCCTTATTGAAAACAATCCAATGGTGACCACGTCACATATCTCGACATCATCCTTGATGGACTAAGAGTGTGTTGGTTATACACTGAGCTAAAAGTTCCAAATTTCTTTATGTTTCAATTAATAGGCTCTATCAGATTGGTGCAGTAGACAGATGTTTTTATCAAGGATTGGTTAATTCTATGTGATATTTGTGTTTCCTTGATGGAAATCCATGGATGGGTTCTTGAACACCAGGTATTTCCTTTGACATGACCACTATATTGTTGCCTTTATGGTCTCAGTAAATGATCTGATGTGTATGTCTCATCTTTGTACTGACATCTCAACTATAATCATGGGGTATGAACTACCATGGGTACGATATTTGGACTCTATTTTAATGAATTCTAGGTTATCTAAGTCTTATTATCAGGATCAAGGGTGTTGTTTAAAGGGTAATAAATCTTGTGGGTTGGATCCGAGTTACACCATTATTCATGCTAAGGGAAAAAATTTAAATGTTTTGGTGATGGTTTGATAAAATAACGTCATTTTATGTTATCCATGAACTTTTGTGAAGGTTTTTTGACTAAATGTGTGATGTTTTTTTGAAGACATCTTGTATCAGTTTGTAACACATTATTATTCTAGGTCGGGAATTTGAGAATAGTCAGTCAGAGTGGATCAACTATTTTTCTTTCTTTTTTAATGATGACGGTAGTTGAGAAACATTTATAGAATTTCTTCGGCTGGAGACGAGTGTTGTAGGTGTAGGCTAGGGATTTTCATGAAAATATAACTCGATTTGGATAATGATTTTGGGTGGAATCGACGACTTCACCATATCAAACTCACACTAGGATAATCTCTAAAATTATTATGGAATTCTTGTTGACGCTCCTTTCTGTCACAAAGTCTAATGACTAAAAAAGGGAAATACCTTAATTCAAAGTGTTTCATCCTTTGAAGAAAGATCAAAAATCTAAAAAAGAATAAAGAAGGATTTCATCCGACTTGGGTCACCCAAGTTTCATCATGGTCGTGCAAGTATACTTGTGCACTGCATAGTGGTCGTGTCGGTGACTTTCGCGCCCTCTTTGATTTTCACCCAAGGTCTTCCCTAGCCTATAAATACCTCTTTTGGGCCCCCTATTTCAAAATGAAAAAATCCAGACACTCAAATCTGAGGTCCCGACGCCCTAGTCTCTTCTCAAATCCTTCCGAACACTTCTAAGGTAATTTCTTACCTAGAATGGATGGTCTAAAAAGAGGGAACAATGCCTATGTGTTGAAAATCATCAACACATGTGCGCCTAAGTGTCTGACCCTTCAGGGAATTGAAGGCACTTGTGTGCCGCCTTATTCAATCAATAGAACATGCGCGCCACTCATTTAAAAGTATTTAGTTATAACACTAAGGGCTTGAGCCACGATTCGCGCAAGTCTTACCCTATGGTTTGACCATCACACAAGTACACCTTTTTCACGCAGGTATAGCTGCGCGACCATGACTTGCGCGCTCAACCATAACGTGCGCACCCGACCATGACTTGTGTGCCTACCTCTTTTTGGGTTCCCCTCTAGTTCATTCATATCTTTTCTTCAAATCCACCAATCCTCTTAAAGATTTAGCCTTCAGAATACTCTTCAAAGCCATTTATGGAATGATTCCTTGGTTGGATTCCTTGTCTTAAAGGAATTCAATGGAACAACTCTCAAAACCTTGTGATTTACATATCTTTATGTCACTACAGTTAGAGATTCCATTCATTCAACCTCATCCTTTAAAATGATAAGACTATTCATGGGAATCCTCTTCAGTAGTAAGCCCCATGTTCCCTCAATTCTAGGCCTCCTCTTCAAGAGTAATCCCCACTCATAAATCAACATAGGTCTCCTTCTCAGGAATAAGTCCTAAGAATCAAGTCTCCTTAACAAATGGACCTACTTTTCACGAGTAAGTCCCAATCTCAAATTCCAAAATATAGGAATCCTCCTTAGGAGTAAGCCCCAAGTCCCCTAACCTGTGATTCTTTTTCAAAAGTAAGCCCCAGTCTTCAAGTTCCCTTAATTTCGGGCATCCTTTGCAGGAGTAAGCCCTAGGTTCCCAAATATGGGCATCCTCCTTAGGAGTAAGCCCCAAATTCTAATTTCCCTTAACCTGGGCCTTCTTCTTAGGAATATGCACCAGTTCTAAAATCCTATTAACATGGGCCTCCTTCTTACAAATAAGCCTCAGTTATAACTTTTCTTAACCAGTCTTAATTTCTTTTGACTTGGGAATCCTTCTCAGAAACAAGCCCTAATAATAAGTTAAAGTTCCCCTTTAAACTTGGAATCCTTCTTAGGAGTAAGCCCCAAACCCCCATTAACTATGGACGTCCTTCTCTGGGGTAAGTCCCATGTTATAGGTCCCATTAATTTTGGGTTTCCTTCTCAGGAATAAAACCCAATCACAAGTCCCCTCCTAATTTGGGAATCCTCCTCAGGAGTAATCCCCAAGTTAGAGTATCCCAATATCCATAAGGCACCTATACCATTATGGACCTTGTTCCCGGACTTCTTCTCTAAATTAAGTCCTCATCTTTATCAATTTGGGAAATCACACATACATAAGCCCCATATCATTCCTTTTGACCACATCATTCATTGAACAAATTGTCATGTTTACTGATGCATCTTGATTCTCACACAGATCATGAATCACGTGAGCTTAGAGTGTAAAAGTAACCATGACTTATCTTTTTTGGCCATTAATAATACGAAAGACCCACAATTCCCAACCTAACTATGTGTAAATTGATCTCTACCTTAAAAGTAGAGTATGTAGGAATCCTTTATGAGGTTCAAGCCCATCTCCCATTAATTCTCATCCGTCCCATATTACATTAAACTATATCTTAATTCTCAAACTTCATGGGTTCTAATTCCTTTTCTAAAAAAGGATACGTAGGTATCCCATCTGTGGGTACGACCCCAACTCTGATATAATCCATGTCCTTCTAAATGACAATAAACTTCAAGTGCCCTGCTGAGTGGCTTTAAAATCAGTATGGTTATCATAATAACCAAGATATATTTATATAATGTGTTGAAGGATATCATTGAATAATAATCTCTAACAAATACAGATGATTCTTTATCGATGAAGAACCTCAAATACATATAAAATATTCTCTTAATCTCATACATATCAATCATTGATTGTCAAATCTTAAGTAAAGCTCATTTTCCATACATGTTAGTATAATAAGGATTCACAAACATAGCTTAAATCTATAAATATAGTCCTTGAGTAGACAATAATTCCCCCCCAAAAAGGTGTGATGATTCTATCCTCTGATCCTCTCGACCAATGAAAATTCTTAAGCTTCATCAGTCCACAACTAATGAGCACCTACCTTTGGAATGTAGGTCCAAATAGATATGGAATCAATTGATGTTTCCGGTTCTACAAATGAGCCTGTTATAAACCTATTGGAATGCTTGAACCTTAAAACAAACAAGGTCATCCCCATTTCCATAGGATACAAAAAATGGTGAACCCGACGTGAATCCTTAACAAAGATAAAATGATGTTTTTCTTATTTGTTAATCCCCTATTTAAACTCAATGAGAGGGCCAACAAAGCAATCAATAACATATGTGCTCATCCAAAAGATGTGGTGGCTGAGCTTATCTTGATTATGTCTGTATATCAAGGAGGCACTCTTTTCCATGATCTTTTGCGTTACAGAAATGGCTTCTATTAAGTTCACACCTGTGAATGCCTCTACAGTGAATACCTCTGCAGCTACTCCTGCTGAATCATCGTCTGCTCTAAGGACGACATTACCTACTCAGCATATTCAACGTTGGGTATCAAATGCACTGGTTAAAGAATACCGTCGACACGGTTCCATTATGACTCTGGAGGTAGCTCGACAATCCTTCCAAGTCAATAATTCACCCTGGTCATCCGGACAGCGACGACTAGTGATCAAGAAGCAGGCGGTTCTAACTACCATCTCCCACCGTTTCGGGTCGTTATCCCCAAAATGCAACAACCATTCCCTCCCATATTTTGAGGAGGTAAATGAGAAGGCCACTTAAGGCATTAATTCAAGGAAATAGAAGTCCTTCTGGAGGGCTCCGACCAACAATCACCGACATACTCATGCGGAAGTGCGCCCTCAACATGATGAGGGTGTCATCTCCAGGCATTCGGCTCAGGTTCATCGAACCCGATAAGGAAAGACGAACCACTAGAGGCGATGACCGGTTAACAGTGAGAAGATTATTATCTCTGTGGTTTCCGGAGAAGTCCACCAACCTAACTTGGTGGAAAACAACGAGTAGGAACACACACCCGTTCATTTTAATTCTGCTATCCATTAGACTTTTCTGGAAGCAACACAACATTCCTGCTAGGCAATTCTTCTAGAGTACTATAGATAAGAACATACACCTGTTTATAAATCATCAGCTAGTCAGCAGGATCGTCTGACTACATATGATGAAGCCCACCATCCTAATGTGTTGACAACTGGTAAACATGCACATACACCTTCTTACACTTATCAATATTGTCAGCAGTCTCTTCTTCCAGTATTGAAGAAAGCTCACCAACCACATTCAATGGAGTGAAATCAGAAGGCACATAAACCTGCTAGTATTAATCAAGTATACCAACAGTATCGTTTGGTAGCATCCGGAGAAGTCAGTCAGAAAGCCCCGATGAAAAAATTGGAGCAGACTCAACTCTCGGCCCCCTAACATAAGTAATGTTAGAACTCACTGATATGAAAAGGAGGACAGGAGGAGGAACACACACCTGCTTCAATCACAGAATGGGTGTATATTCCCATTCTGGTAGCTGAAATCACCAAGAACATTCTGACGATGGTGAAAGAGAAGAAGAAAATCCCTGCTCATATTCTGGATGCCTGCCAGGATATTATAACAGCTTCAGCAGCATCACATGGAAATAAATGAAAATCCATCCCTACCAGTGGAGTGAAAAATCAAAGCATCACTCTGAAACAGACACACACCTATGTTCCAGTCCAAGAGGGTTGTGGGGATTACTCCCCCATGTCATGCAGACAACCAAGCCAGGCACATACACCTAATTTGAGTGGAGATAATCAGCCTATCCTGATCCTTTCTTTTGATAAGGCACATACACTTTCCCATAATATCCAAGTTCTTCAACAAGTGGTTCTCAAAGTGGGTAATAAGGAATCTAAGAAAAAGTCTTGTCCATCATAGTCATGAAATCAAGGGCCAATCGGTAATAAGTCCTTGCTTGATGCTGGAGTTCTTGATGCACTCAGACAATTATCAGTTGAAACTCAAGATTCTACTCTCTCAATTCCCAATAGTGGGAAAATTAATTCTGAAGGTCTGCATCAGATACTTCCTCATGAAGGATTTCTTCATGACAGTTTAGTCGATCTCTAATTCTCATATTCAGATGAGATCCATGATAACCCTCTGCATGGCCAGAAGACTAAAGAGAAAAATGTTTCATCTTTTACTGTATCCCGACATGGTGGTCCTCCCTATAGTGATGAATCTAGCAATGAAAGTCCTCTCCATAGTAATAATTCACATTTCCTGGAAAATTCTCCAATGGACAATTTAGTGAAGAGAAATCCCTCTTATCTTGAGGCACTTGAAAATGTGAACCCAATCATGTCTGATGCTTTACTGCTCACAGGTGAAATACTTTCACAACCAGAAGATAGCCTGGGGTGTAGGTCATTCTCCGAACCACCCATGAGTCATGCATCTTCTAATTTAGTAAATTAATTCTCTACCAATTTTGTTGAATCTTATAAATAAACAAAGAAGGACCATCTTTGGTATAAATAGGTAGAAGAATTTTCATCGAATGATAAAGAGGGAATTCTGAATATGAGAAAACAAATGGAAAAGGGTGAAGTGCCAGTCATGTTTTGGCCTTTGGCTGACTCTCAATATGACATTCCAGAGATGTTGATGGAATATTGTATTCAATATATTCATCTCAACATGAAGAAAACTCTTTTTCAATTGAAAAAGAAAATATTATCTAATGATGAATATGAAAATCATGTTAAGATAATAGAAGGGTTACAACGCCAAATTGAATTAGCCTCTCTCTCAGTTTCTCGATGTCTGAAGGCTGAAAAGTAGTAGAGATCCCTTCAACATTCATGCCTTATCAAACTAAGAAGGTTGCACCAGTTAATTTCCAATGCCCCATCTGGTATTCATATTCGGGGATTGGGTGTTTATGGAGCACTACATTTCACTGTACTCTCCAGTCAACAAAGCCCTCCGAAATGGTCTCAGGCAATGCTATTGCCCACGGCTGGTCACAACCAATTGGATTAGTTTGTAATCAAAGGATATTTCAAGAACATGCCTCATCAAGTTCTTCCCAGAATCAGGAATACAGAGAACAAGTTGTTTAATTACTTCTTCATCATTCAAAAGAGAACATCGAACATGCTTCTCGTTTAGAGCCTGCACATCATCAAATGACAGATATGTCAGAAAATATCCAACGGTCTTTTTTGTCGGGTGATAAGAGTGGATGATGGTTAATGCATCCGGCCAATTTCTAGACTAAAGTCCATAAGATCAGGAGAGCTTTTAAGAAGGTATCATATGTATTAGCTCAATAACCACCCCAGCTTGCCAGACTGGGGACTCTTTCGGCTCAACCCTCGGAATCAACAAATAGGATTCGAAGAGTTGAACATAAACAGTAGGAATAGCCCCAGTCCATCGGACTGGGGACTTTTTTAAATACTCATTCTCTTCCTCAGAGAAAGTCAGCCTTCTATCGATTAGGGAAGAGTCCCCAAGAGTAACGAAGAGCCAAATTATCAGGAGATTCCCTCTAAATTACAGTTCTTCAAGAAGTTCCTGAGGGATCAAATCAGTAAAAGGCATTGTCTCAACAAAGACATGGAGGAATAAAATATCGTAGAAATTCTGATAGAAGAGATGCAATGTGTTATGCATCATTAAATTTCATCAATGCTATTGTTTCTAATCCCCATGATGAGGCTCAGTCAGAGGGATTATATGAATATTTTCCTGCTCAAGAAGTTTTACACACAGACACAAATGAAGAAGGTGTGCATACAAGAAATCAAAGGCATACCCAGAATCTGGGTATTCCTTCAAATAACCAACTTCCCCCTCTCCGAAAGGAATCCAACAAAGGAAAATGTAAAAATCAGGTTACATACCCTTCCTTTGAAGAATGCCAATCACTCTATCTAGAGAAACGATTCGCATAAAAAATGGAAGAGATGAAAGAATTAAAGAGGTTGAATGAAAAACAAATTCAAAGTAGTCTTCCTTCTAAGAGTGCTGGAGTCAGTCAGCCAAGGGAATTTTTTGCATCTACTATTATGGATCAAGAGTATCCCCCTTTACTAGCGCACCCTCATAGGTCTAATCATATGGGTTTTACGCAACAAAAACCAGAAATAATTCCATCAGGGGTAGTCCTGGTCGCCACATCTATCCAAGTTATTGTTGTTGCACCTTCACAAGTCCATGCTCAACCAGATGTTTCTCAAAATTTAATTACTACCATTTATTCATTAACAGCTTGGTTAGAAGCTATGGAAGGAAATCGTGCACCGGTTCAAACAGAGAAGGGAGCTTACCCTGAATGGGTAGACACAATTCCCCCCCCATAAAGTGTTTCAAGTACCACATTCCCAATATTTAATGGTTTGGGAGACCCAGAGCAACACTTAACACATTTTGTTAATCATTGCGATCCAATTATGTGAACTCCTCAGCAACAAGAAGCATTTAAACTCAGGTGTTTTGTACAGTCATTACAAGGGAATGCTTTTGTCTGGTATACAAGCTTGCAATCGCAGTAAATTACTAAGTGGGAGGATCTTTGTCAACAATTCCTTCTTCAATTCAGCTCAACTTTTCCAAAGACAATAGTTTTTGATATTAGAAATTGTAAGCAAAGGGACAATGAAAGGGTTTCAGATTTCGTTGCTCTCTGGAAGGGAACAACATATTCCCTGAGTTTAGCACTCCCTCAAGAAGAGTTGTTTCCAATTTGTGTGGAAAATTTTTGTGATGTGTTTCACACACCGTTGATCGCTATGAAATACACAGGAGGGATTCAAGACCGTACTTTAATTTCTCAAAATATTGAAGACTATCTTATAAAGACTAAGGATAAAGCTCGTGTAATTCCGTCAGCTCTAGGAAGGGGAATGAGTAAAGCAGAGACTGTTACATTTATGCTTAAACAAGCACCTGTACCTGCTTCTGCTTCAAATCCGTCATCTTATCGAAGGGATGCACCTCCTGAGCATCAACAATAGAGTCTGTTTCGTCAATATGATAAAAGAGATCAAAGACGAAAAAAAATTGAGTATTTAAAGAGAAAATATTTCTCTTTCCAAAATGAACAACTTCTTTGTTACTTTATTTTGGCTCTGTAAAATAATTTTGTTCAATTACCAAGTCCCAAGAGGCCGAAGAAGGAAGGAGATGAAGGCAATCCCAACTATTTCCCATTTCATCAGATGTTGGGGCATCCCATTCATGAGTGTTTTGTCTTCAAAGACCTCTTGCAAAAAATGTTGGAATCAGGACAAGTCAAGTTGAAAGGTTCTTCAGCTCAGGTAGCATGTGTAACTGCTACAAATCCATAAGAAGAAGGAGAATGGAAAGGATTCATAAACAAAAATGCGCAGAAATATGAATATTGGATGGTCAGAAAACGATTAACTGAACTCATGCCATTTTTCAAACTCAATTTAATAAACCAATTGTGTCTTCTTCAATGAATATCACAGCAAAACCCTCTTCATCAGAGGTAAAATCCTCAAATAAACGACATAATTCAAATAAAGAGGAACAATGAGAAGAATATAAGATCATGTCAAAGCCCAAGTTGTCTTTGACTCTGTTAGATTTTATACCATCTACTTCGAAGCCTAAACGGGAACCACCCCGCCAAACGGCACAGCCTAAACAGGATAATCAGGAAGAATCTTCTTCAAATGAAGAGTTGATCTTTGGTTATGTTAATATGATTCATTTAACAGATCATTATGCTATTCATAGCTTCAATTTTGATGATCCTTAGTTCCATGTACCAAACAGAGGAATTAGAGGGAGTTCCAATGGTCTAGGATACAGAGGAAGATGTGGATATCCCAGAAAGAACTATTTCAATTCTACCCCTACTAGAACTGTGTATGCAGTAGAAAATCATGGTAGAGCCCTTCAACAGGCTCAATAAGAACAAGCATGTTCTTCCACCAATAGTAGATTCAGTCCTGGCACAATTATTCTGGAGGATCGGTTAGATGTTCCACCTAATTCATCTCAACAAGTAAATATACCTATTTGGTCTAATATTCCAAATCCATGAGTATTTCCAACTCCTACACCGATACAAGATGAATCTACTTCCAAAGAATCAACTTATAAGGCACCTGCGAATCCACATGTTCCTATTGGGAAAGGCAGACCATTGGATCAAAAATATAATGTCTTTAAGCATTTCGCTCAAGTACCAGCCATGTTATCAATTATGGATGCATTGAATCTATCCAAGGTTCTTCAGGAGGCACTCATTGAGGATTTGACAAGTCCTCGGGAGTTCGAAAATGAAATTGTTGTGGCTAAAGTCTACCATGTAGTGAATAATCCTTCAGAATTACATGTAGTGATATCTTTCACAGATGAAGATGAAGATGATGTTGTCCATGGACACATTATACCTTTGTATTTATCTGGAATGTTCAATGGTGTGGAAATCTTAAGAGGTTTAATTGATAATGGTTCAGGATTCAACCTCATCCCCATTCTTACAATTCATCGATTGGGCCTCACAGAATATGATTTATCTCCTTCTACTCGAGTGTTGCAAAGATATGATAAAAATGAACAAGAACCACTGGGTGAGATTACACTCAGAACTCATTTTAGAGACCTTTCATCCAATTAAGATTTCATGGTTGTTGATCATGATACAACCTTCAATGATTTTTATGGAAGACCATGGCTACATCAACATGCGTCTATCCCTTCATCATACCATGAATGCCTCAAATATTGTTTTTATGGTCAAATTGGGACATTGTATAGTGATAAATCCCCCCTCAAAACATGTGAATCTCAGTACATTGAGGCATAATTCTATCACATGAAGGCTAACGAGAAATCCACAGCAAAGAAGGTTACCAAAGTTAATGCTCCATATGGTTTGGAAAAGATTCCAGTAAACCCATTCACACATGTGAGTACTGATTATGTGTTTCCTATCAGTCAAATTGACAGGATATACCCAAATCCAAATACTCTTATCGAATCTTTCATAATGTCAATCACAGCAATCAAGCCAGACAGCATGGGAGAAAGTGATGATTCACCAAGCAATGATGAAAGCTCAAATGAAGATGTCTTCATTTCATCTACTGTAATCCAGCATGTCTATATTTCACCAACCAGGACAAAAGAAGTTATAGCATTGTCATAGGTGAACAATGATGTTGATTCTCAATCCATCATCTCCTCTTCATTAACCAAGGAATACCCTTTATTATCAATAAGGTCAGAAATGGAAGCCTCTTCTTCAAGATGTTCAAATATTAACATCTCTCTTGATCATGGAGATTCTGCTTCATCATCAACTATGCAAGTAGAAACTGAAGAATTGACACATGTTGAAGAAGAAGAGGAAGATCTCATGGATGATCCTCCATCATTTGAAGAGGTTATCTCTACCGCTGTGGATGAACTCAAAGAATTAAATCTGGTTAAAAAAGAAGATCCACGCCCCACTTTAATTAGTGCGGCCATGACTCTGGAAGAGAAAGAGATTTATTCTTCATTTATAAAGAAAAATCGATATATATTTTCTTGGAACTATAAAAAAATGCTAGGTCTTGATCCCGATGTTTCCACTCATCATTTGGGTTTTCCAGAAGAACATCGAGGATTCAAGCACGTCGCAAGTAGAAGACACCCAACATATGCTTATAAAATTGAAGCTGAAGTGGATAAGATTATCAATTATAACTTCATCAGAGAAGATCAATATCCCAAATGGTTGGCTAATATTGTCCCAGAGAAAAAAAAAAGCATGAAAAAATTAGAGTTTGAATTGATTTTAGATATCTTAATCGGCATTGTCCTAAGGATGATTTTCCAGTTCCGATCAGAAAAATCTTGATTCATGAAAAATATGACTATGAAGCACTTTCCTTCATGGATGGATATTCTAGATATAATCAAATCTGAATGGCTCCAGAATATGGAGAATATATAGCTTTTAGATCCCCTCAGGGTGTGTTTTTCTATCGGGTAATGCCCTTTTGCCTAAAGAATGCTGGTGCAACATTTCAGTGTGCCATGCATCGTATCATCAAACCCTTTTAAGGGAAAATTGTTGAATGTTATGTGGTTTATTTGGTAGTTAAATCCATGAAATGTTCTAATCAGTTGGATGATTTGGAAGTCATATTCCACAATCTTCGGCAACATAATTTGAAGATGAACCCCTTAAAATGTTCATTTGGGGTAACCTCAGGAAAATTTCTCGGCTTTGTTGTACATCATGGTGGCATCGAATAGATATTTAGATGAAAAATTAAATCCTTGTAATGTCACCTCCACGAAATTTGAAATAATTGAGAGGAATTCAAGGAAACATAGCCTATATTCAGCGTTTCATCTCTAATTTGGTAGGGAAAGGTATACCGATCACCAAATTGATGAAGTAGGGAGTCACATAGCAGTGGACTGAAGAATGTCAAGAAGAATTTGAAATTATCATGAAATATATCTTGAGTCCACCGGTATTAATGCCACCGGTTGAAGGAAGACCACTTATCCTCTATGTGACATCTTTAGAGCGATCATTGAGAGCTTTTATTGCTCATAAGAATAATGTTGGGAATGAAAACAACATTTACTATCTCAGTCGGACTATGTTTGAAGTAGAAACCCGATATTAAATTATTGAAAAGTGTTTCCTAGCATTAATATTTGTAGTTCAGAAGTTGAGACACTACTTGAAACTTCCTGATGTCCAATTGGTATCTCGAAATAACCCACTCAAATTCATCCGTAGTCGTCCAATGCTTACATGATGTCTAGAAAGGTGTGCAGTTATTTTGCAGAAATTTGATATCTAGTACGTGTCTCAAAAGGTATTAAAGGGCCATGCTCTGGCTGATTTCCTTGCTGAACATCATTCAGAAAAAGATACATCTTTAGATATTGAAGTTTCTAATGATGAAGTCTTTTCTATTCAAGATAATCTTTAAATATGGGAAATGTACTTTGATGGTGCTTCTAAAATTCCAAGAGGGAAGAAAATGGAAGATCCTCAATTCAAAAAAGTTGGGTTAGGAATTGCACTCATTTCCCCAAAAAAGGAATTGCTACCCTAATCCTTCTCATTGTTGGGAGGTGGTACAAATAATGAAGAATAATATCAAGCTCTCATCGCAATATTAGAGTTGGCGCTTCAAGCACAAGTGAATCACTTAAAGGTGAAAGGTGATTCATACCTGGCAATCAAACAAGTCAATGGGGATTATGAAATCAGAAAATAAGAACTAATCCCTTTGTATGATTACGTCAGAGAGTTAATGGCGGAATTTCCTTCGGAATCAGCATTTTCTAATGTCCCAAGATCACAAAATGCTCATGCTGATGCACTATCTAGTATAGCCACAGCTCAGGCAGATCCTAATCTGGACGAGACATCCATCAGTATGTCCCACCATCGTACAATTTCACCTTATGTTCAAACTAAAATAGAGGAAATCAATGAAATTAGTCCCATTCTTGAACCATATGGTCATACTATAGGATGGATGTCACCTATCAGGGAATATCTTCAAAATGGAACACTTCCACATGATAGAGCCAAGAAAGAACAAATCCGGTGACGTGTGATCAATTTTACTCTTTATGATAGCCCAGATCAACTAGATAAATTCTCTAAGAAAAGGTTGTGATAGAGTTCTCTTCAGATGCATTGACGGTGAAGAGATAATGGCTGTCATGAAAGAAGTGCATGCAGGAGTCTGTGGTGCCCACCAGTCCAGACATAAACTATCTGATCAAAATATAATGCTTGGATACTTTTGTACTTCAATGATATAAGATTGTTTTGACTTCACAATGAAGTGTCATTCTTGCCAAGTACATGACAACTTCATTCATCAACCCCCATAGATGTTGAGAAATGTATTGTTTTTAAACAAATCAAAATAATGTTTTTTAAAGGGGGAGATTATTTTAAATAATACTCTGTCTCTTTATGATGATTTTGATGCTCACAAATACCCTTAATTATTTACTAATTATTTCGTTGAGTATTTTGCAGGAATTTATTTTATATAACGAGATTTTATACTTCATTTATTCCGAGATCAATTTTAGCGTATTCTGGAATCACTGTAGCGCAAGATCAATTTTAGCGTATTCTGGAATCACTGTAGCGCGAGATCAATTTTAGCGCGTACTGGAATCACTGTTCATACCCTACGTTGATGAACGTAACGTATGGATGAAAAGTTTACTTTTTATGTTATTTTGAAACGTATGGTTAATGAACCTTACGTTGTTGAAAAGTATGGAAGAAGAACATTACGTTTGGAAGGAACCTTACGTTTTCGTTGTTGAAAAGTATGGAAGAGAAACCGTACGTTAGTTTTCAGTGTTGAGTTTGTTTCTCAAAAGTATGGATCATCAACCTTACTTTTATAATCAACCGTACATTCTTTGGAGAGTTGAAGCAAGAAAAAGTATGGATGATCAACCCTACGTTTGAATGCTGAAGAGAAAGTATGCATGTTCAACCTTACGTTCTGAACCTTACGTTCTGAACCTTACATTTGTGAACCCTACGTTTGGAGCCACGTCATCAACCCTACGTTTGGCGTCGGGATATTTTTGACAGACGATATTTCCTTTTGAATTAGTCAATCAAGCGGATTATTAGGCGGATTTCGAGCTGATTCTTAAATACGACTTTGACTGAATCAAAGACGATTTACAACGGATTAATGTTTGATTTAAACGGAGCTTTTTGTGCCGATTCTTCAGGGGAGTTACAACGGCTTTGTTATTTCATTTAATATCGCGAATCTAAACGAGATTTTCATGGATCTATTTATGCGGAAGATTTTCTCATATTTGAATATATATGTTCTATCTTGGAATCTTCGGATATATATATGCATAGGAAAGTGTGTGATACAGATTGATCTTTTGACGAGCAAGAAAACAGAGACTGTGAAAAAGCGTTCTTTTCTGGTGATCAAGAAGAAGCGTAAGACCTTTATTACTGAAAGAAGATTTTGATAGCGGATTCACGTGTTCTACATCGACTACCTGTTGTGAATCTACTGCTGCTGAAGTTGTGAAGTTTCTGGTAATATCTATTGCAACTGGATCGACTCAGAACTGTTTTGATTACGGATCTTTATTTTCTGAAGACGACGATCTATCTACTGTCAATTGCATTCTGTTGCAATTGTGAAGAACAACTGGAGAAGTGTTTCTTTATCGAAACCCTTTTATTTTTTTTGAGTGATCAGCTTCTCGTTCTAAGCTGTGTGGGTTCGTGTTTGAACCAGGAAGGCTGTGTTTGCCTGAATCCTGTAAAGGTGTCAACTGCCTGTACTCAGTTGTGGACGGGTCTGTGGAAACGAGGACCAGATAGTGAAAATCGCCAAGCTCGTGGATTTGAGCGTTGGTGGAGTGGACTAGGGGCCTTCTGTTACCCGAACCACTATACATCCGTGTGTTCATGCTTTTACTTTTTCTGCTGCATATTTAATCGTGCAAAAGCATAGTGAACAGAATTTGTCTAAATTGAAGAGATTGTAATAATTTGAAAAAGACACAATTCACCCCCCTCTTGTGTATAATCTGTAGATTCAGATCCAACAATTGGTATCAGAGGAGGAGCTTCTTATTTCTAAAGTCCTATCAAGCTAGAAGTATTTAAAGATTATACAGAGTGTATCATGGCTGATATGAGAGAGGGAATGTCAATGGTCAGAGCACCTTACTTTAATGGAGACAATTATGGCTGCTGGAAATCACGTATGATTATTTATCTGAAAAATCTTGGTTACAGAGTCTATTCAAAGATTCTGACTCCCTATGAAATTCCTGAAAATCCCGATACATGGAGTGCTGCTACAGAGGCTGAGTATGACATAAATTCAAAAGCTATGAATGCAATCATCTGTGGTCTAGGACCAGACGAATTTAACAGAGTATCTCAATGCCCGACTGCATATGAAATGTGGCAAACAATAGCTGTTGCTTATGAAGGAACAGATAATGTAAGACAGATGAGATATGCAACTGCTAAGTTAAAATTCGATACTTTCAGAATGATTGAAGGAGAGAGCATCACTCAGATGAATGGAAGATTGACAGAAATTGTCAATAATATAAAAGCTCTAGGAGAACCAATCAAGCAGGCTGATCAAGCGTTGAAGGTACTGAGAGTACTTCCTACTCGATGGAATGGAATCTCTGCAGCAATCAGACAATCAACTTCTGTTAAAGATCTAACTATGAGAGAACTGATTGGTACACTGATGATGTACGAAGCTGAAATGCAAGATGAGGTAAATGAGCATAAAGTCTACATAAAAAGGGAAAATACTGCTTTGAAAGTGACTTCTCAAAAAAAGGATAGAAAGATGAAGAACAAAGAAGTGAGTGCTAAATCAGAAAGCTCTGATTCTTCAAATTCGGATGAAGAACTGGCACAGCTAGCCAGAAAATTCAGAAAGTTTTATAGTAAGAAGAATGACTTCAAGAAATCCTTTAAAAAGGATAGCAAGGAAGTGAGATGTTATGAATGCAAAAAGATGGGACATATCAGACCAGATTGCCCAAAATTGAAAGATGCAAAGAAGAAGAAATTCTTCAAAAGAGATGATTATGAGCAGAAAGACAAGAAAGCTGTGAAAGCTACTTGGAGTGTTTCTGAAGACTCAAGTAATTCTTCTGAATCAAGCTCAGAGAAGGAGGAAGCCAATTTAAAAGCAAATATGTGTTTCATGGCTGAAACTGATGAGGTAGCAGGTCACCAAAGAAAGAAAGAAATATGGTATATGGACAGTGGCTGCTCAAGACACATGAGTGGAACTTCAGCTAATTTCTCTTCTCTTACTCGAAAGGAAGGAGGACTTGTCACCTTTGGTGACAATGCCAAAGGAAATATAATTGGTATTGGAACAGTTGGAGATCCAGAGACAGTCTCAATCAACAAAGTACTTTATGTACAAGGGTTAAAACACAATCTGATAAGTATCTCTCAACTCTGTGATGATGGATACACTGTTGATTTTACTAACAATAGTTGTACTGTTTCTAAAGATAAACTGTTTAAGTTTAGAGCACCCAGAACTGATAATGTTTATACTTTGGATTTGTATTCCTTGTGTAAACAACAAGTAAACTGCTTAACTGCTAATATAAGTGAATCCTGGATCTGGCATAGAAGACTTGGTCATTGCAATATATATGCTTTACATAAATTATCTAAGAAACATTTAGTTTCTGATTTGCCTAGTCTCAAATTTGAAAATGACAGATTCTGTGATGCATGTCAGCTTGGCAAGCAACACAAATCATCATTCAAATCTGTTAATAAAGTTGCTACAACTAAACCTCTAGAACTTATCCATATGGATTTGTTTGGACCCTCAAGAGTAGCAAGTTTAGCTGGTAAATTATATGTTTATGTATTAGTTGATGATTATTCTAGATTTACTTGGATTTTCTTTTTGAAATTTAAAAGTGAAGCTTTTAGTTTATTTGAAGGTTTTTGTAAATCTATTCAAAATGAAAAAGGTCTTAATATAATCTCATTGAGAAGTGATCATGGTGGAAAATTTGAGAACTAGGAATTTAGTTCCTTTTGCTCAAACATGGGTATTAAACACACCTTCTCTGCTCTAAGAACACCTCAACAGAATGGGATTGTAGAAAGAAGAAATAGAACTTTTCAAGAAATGGCTAGAACTATGTTAAATGAATATAGCCTACCTATATATTTCTGGGCAGAAGCTGTTAATACAGCTTGTTATATAATGAATAGAATTTTAATAAGACCTATTTTGAAAAAGACACCCTATGAACTATGGAATAACAGAAAACCTAAAGTAAATTACTTTAAAGTTTTTGGATGCAAGGTTTACATCTTGAATACCAAAGATAATCTTGGTAAATTTGATCCAAAATCTGATAAAGGTATTTTCTTAGGATATTCTGCAACCTCCAAAGCTTATAGAGTCTATAATAAAAAGTCAAGGATTGTTGAAGAATCAGTTCATGTGAAATTTGATGAATCTGATCCTTTTGAGAAAAGGATAGAACAAATAGATGAACCTGATTCTAATGAAAACATGAGACCTGAGAATTTAAAGAATGATTTTGAAAATGATATAAAAGAAATTCAGTCCAGTTCAGAAGAACATGATACTGAAGAGCCTTTGAATGTAATGCCTAGACAGTCTAGAACCTTAAAGAATCACCCTTTAGAATCTGTGATAGGTGACTTAGAGACTGGTATCCAAACTAGAAGAAACTTTGGAAACATAGTTGAATTCTCTGCTTTCCTATCCCAACAAGAACCTAAGACCATAGAAGAAGCCTTAGATGATGAGAGCTGGGTAATAGCAATGCAAGATGAATTGAACCAGTTCAAGAGAAATAAGGTTTGGGAATTAGTTGAAAGACCACATGATTATCCAGTAATAGGAACTAAATGGGTCTTTAGGAATAAACAGGATGATCAAGGGATAATAACTAGAAATAAAGCAAGATTAGTAGCTAAAGGATATAATCAAGAAGAAGGAATAGATTATGATGAGACCTTTGCACCTGTAGCCAGGTTAGAAGCCATTAGAATCCTTTTAGCCTATGCATCTTATATGAATTTTAAATTATTTCAGATGGATGTTAAATCTTCCTTTTTAAATGGTTATTTAATGGAGGAAGTTTATGTTGAGCAACCTCCTGGTTTTGAAAATTCTCAAAAACCAGATTCTGTTTTCAAACTTACTAAAGCTCTTTATGGCCTTAAACAAGCACCAAGAGCTTGGTATGAAAGACTAAGTTCTTTTCTTTTGAAAAATGATTTTACTGTTGGACTAGCAGATCCAACACTCTTTAAGAAAACTGTGAAAAATAATGTTTTGTTGGTTCAAATTTATGTTGATGATGTAATTTTTGGATCGACCAATAAAATTCTTTGTCATGAATTTTCAGAATTAATGCAAAAAGAATTTGAAATGAGTATGATGGGAGAATTAAATTTCTTTTTGGGTCTTCAAATATTTCAAAAAGATTTTGGAAATGTTTTAAATCAATGCAAATACATTACTGATTTACATAAGAAATTTGGGCTTGAAAACAGCAAGACATTTACAACTCCTATGTGTACTAATATAAAACTTGATTTGGATGAAACTGGAAAATCAGTGGACAACAAGTTATATAGAGGTATGATTGGTAGTTTGTTATATCTTACTGCTAGTAGACCAGATATAATGTATTCAGTATGTCTTTGTGCTCGATTTCAATCAAATCCCAAAGAATCTCATTTAACCGCTGTTAAACGAATTTTTAGATATTTAAAAGGTACTATTTATCAATCTCTGCTTTATCCAAAAACCTCTGATTTTAATTTAATTTCATATTCAGATGCAGACTTTGGAAGCTGTAGATTAGATAGGAAGAGTACTTCAGGAACATGTCACTTTTTAGGAAAGTCTTTAGTATCATGGTCTAGTAAGAAACAACACTCAGTTGCCCTGTCAACAGCCGAGGCAGAATATGTGTCTGCAGGTAGTTGCTGTGCACAGGTGTTGTGGATGAAAAACACTCTTATGGACTTTGGATTAAATTTCAATAATACGCCTATTTTATGTGATAATACTAGTGCAATTAATATTTCAAAAAATCCTATTAGTCATTCTAGAACTAAGCACATTGATATAAGACATCACTTTTTAAGAGATCATGTGTTAAAAAAGGATATATTTTTAGAATTTGTAAATACAGAAAATCAATTAGCAGATATTTTTACTAAACCACTTCCCACGGCAAGGTTTGAATTTATTAAGGGGGAGTTAGGTTTATTTAATTTTAAATAGTTTCTTTTTAATCTTATTCTGTTTTCGAATTCTACTTAATTTTTTGTTTCCCGCTATAAGTTATTTTATTTTGTTTTAAATAAAAGTAATGATTAGTGATTACACGGGAATCAAGGCTGTCAGAATCGTTTCACCTTCTAAATTGTTTTCACCTTTTTCGGAAACCCTTTCGAAATCCTAAAACCGCACATCTGCTCCAAAACCCTTTTCTGAATCTTCAAACCCTAAACTTACGAACCTTCAGAAATCGTTGTTGAAATGGCAAAGACTAAGCGTCCAGATGAAGCCGAGAGCAGTGCTGCAAAGAAATCTAAATTAGTTGGTCGGAAGATACTGCAAGGTAAAGTCATCGATTTAGAATGGCTGTTTGAAACTAATTTGCTGTTGAAGCAAGCGCTATCGTTTCAAGGCCTTGAGCAAGCTTTTAATAGTGAAAATTCTGAGTTTCTATATGAGGCAGAAATGAGACATTTCTTTAGAACTGTTCAGTTTAGCCTTGGAGATACGGAGGACAGTTTGTTGGCTCAAATAGAGGATAAGGACTTTTCCATATCATCTGTAGAGATAAGTCAAATTCTTAACTGCCCTCATGAAGGAGTTTTTCATTTTGATTTACGGAATATTGGAGATTCTGTACATAAGTCTGAAGACATTATGTCTTTTCTGTTTGGAACCAAAGTGATAAAGAAGATGTTTATTAAAGATTTGGAGCCCGATCAGAAAATCTTGGTAAAGTTTGTTCAGACTGGTTTAGCACCAAGGATGGCTGAGATGGAGAAAATTCTGTACCCTGACATGTATATAATGTATCTTTTGATGAGTGATATTAAGTTTAATTTTCCTCGATTTATGATAAGATATCTGAGATACTGTTGTCAGAGTGAAGCAAGAATGACCTTTTTCCCATATGGAAGGTTCATTTCTTTGTTGTTGTTTAAAATAGGAATGATCAGATTGGTAAGTGTTGGGGTGAAATGTCACCACAGTAATGTTTTTAATGCTGGAACTTTGAGGAAAGTGGGATATTTCTGGAGCACAATTAAAGGAAAACTCTTACCTGTTGGAGCTGAGGAAGACTCGGAGAGTGCTCAGGCTCAACCTGCTAAGTCTAAAGAGGGACAAGCAGAATCAAGGGTTAGTACAGTGGCAAGGAGAATTCGCTTTGAGATGGAGGAAGTTGAGGAAGAGAGAAGTCAGGAAGGACTTCAATCTAGAAGGAAGAGGTTAATTGATGAAGAAATTATCTCTCCTACCTTGAAATCTTCTGAACCTGTAATTTCTTATTCCTTTGTGAGAGAAGCTGTTGTGGAGAGGACTACACCGATAGAGGAACCAGTAGCTCAACCGGAAATTCAGCTAGAACCTCAAACTGCTGCTGTGGCTGTTGAAGAAGCAATTCCACAAGAACAACTTATGGAGGCAGTGCCTGGTGAAGAAGTGGCCCGACCTCAAGAAGTTCATGAAGATATTGTTCTTGATCATTCAGTAGAAGTCAGAGAGACTACTGTTCGTGATGAACACACTTCTGAAGTTAATACAGAAGTACTTCAGGAAGATTTTTCAGTGGAAGAGTTTCAAGCTTCAAAGAATAGTTCAGTGGATCAACCTTTTCAGGACAAAGAACAATCAGATGCAGATTCTTTACCCCTTGTCCTGCTTCGTCAATCTAATTCTGGACATGAGAATCAAGCACAGGGTGCCCCTGATTCGAGAAAAGAAGAAGTTGTTGAGTTATACAAACGTATTTCTCAGTTAGAATCTGAGAATGTTAGTCTCAGAAGTTCTCTGAACTTGGAGCAGTTAAAGTTTCAGAAGCTGAAAGAATCTACTGTTTCAAGACAGGAAGTAGATTTGTTTAAGACTGATATGTTGCATGCTGTTGATCAGTTGAAATCAGAGATGGTAACGAAAGATGATTTGTCTGAGATGAAGATTTACATGGAGAATAAATTTGAATCTGTTGCAAATAGTGCTGTGAGTGGATCAGGTTCTTCACCTGATTTGATTCGAAGATTTCAAGCAATTACTGGAGCACTGAGCAATATGAGTGACAGATTACACGATCTTCAGTGTAATAGTGCCCCTTTGTCAGTTTTGCTAGATAATCAGAAATTTTTGGTAGATCAGTTGACATCTGGAGAGCAACCGATTAGGATTCTTTTGAATCAGTTATCAGAAAAGATGGCTCTTTTTGTTGAAAAAGAAGAAAGAATGCATGAGTTTTTCAGAGTTAATTTGATTGAAGATATTCATATGACTCAGGAGAACAGAGATCTTATCATCAAGTTAGGAGATGGGATGATGAAGAGGCTTCGAGAACAGTTTACAGAGATCAAGATCGCAATTCAAAGGAGATAGACACCTTTTTCCCTGTCTTATCCCTAAACCTTGATTCCTCTGTATATCACTGTCGTAGCTTGTGAATGAAAATTCTTTTCTTATCTTTTTTGTTTTATTATTTATTGATTTATGATTAAGTTAGCCAGTATAAGAAATTCACTTATTCATACACAGTTAATTATAGCATTTACTTATAGTTAAGTGCAATATTGAATGTGTTCAAATCCGTAATTTTTCATTCTTTTTGATATCACAAAAAGGGGGAGAATTTGGATAAACACAACATTTAAATTCATTCGTTTCCTATGAAGAAATTTGGATATATAGGAGCATTTGGATATATACGACATTTATCTTTTATCTATTTGAAAATTTATTTTTATGGGAGAGTTATGGGGGAGAAATTTTATAGTTAAATATTGTTTTAATCCTTTCAAAATTCTAAAATTTTATAAAACTTTTTTTTCAATCAAGATTGCAATTAAATTAGTTTTATTATTTTATGGGTTTTGTGATCATCAAAAAGGGGGAGATTGTTGAGCAATGTATTGTTTTTAAACAAATAAAAATAATGTTTTTTAAAGGGGGAGATTATTTTAAATAATACTCTGTCTCTTTATGATGATTTTGATGCTCACAAATACCCTTAATTATTTACTAATTATTTCGTTGAGTATTTTGCAGGAATTTATTTTATATAACGAGATTTTATACTTCATTTATTCCGAGATCAATTTTAGCGTATTCTGGAATCACTGTAGCGCAAGATCAATTTTAGCGTATTCTGGAATCACTGTAGCGCGAGATCAATTTTAGCGCGTACTGGAATCACTGTTCATACCCTACGTTGATGAACGTAACGTATGGATGAAAAGTTTACTTTTTATGTTATTTTGAAACGTATGGTTAATGAACCTTACGTTGTTGAAAAGTATGGAAGAAGAACATTACGTTTGGAAGGAACCTTACGTTTTCGTTGTTGAAAAGTATGGAAGAGAAACCGTACGTTAGTTTTCAGTGTTGAGTTTGTTTCTCAAAAGTATGGATCATCAACCTTACTTTTATAATCAACCGTACGTTCTTTGGAGAGTTGAAGCAAGACAAAGTATGGATGATCAACCCTACGTTTGAATGCTGAAGAGAAAGTATGTATGTTCAACCTTACGTTCTGAACCTTACGTTCTGAACCTTACGTTTGTGAACCCTACGTTTGGAGCCACGTCATCAACCCTACGTTTGGCGTCGGGATATTTTTGACAGACGATATTCCCTTTTGAATTAGTCAATCAAGCGGATTATTAGGCGGATTTCGAGCTGATTCTTAAATACGACTTTGACTGAATCAAAGACGATTTACAACGGATTAATGTTTGATTTAAACGGAGATTTTTGTGCCGATTCTTCAGGGGAGTTACAACGGCTTTGTTATTTCATTTAATATCGCGAATCTAAAGGAGATTTTCATGGATCTATTTATGCGGAAGATTTTCTCATATTTGAATATATATGTTCTATCTTGGAAACTTCGGATATATATATGCACAGGAAAGTGTGTGATACAGATTGATCTTTTGACGAGCAAGAAAACAGAGACTGTGAAAAAGCGTTCTTTTCTGGTGATCAAGAAGAAGCGTAAGACCTTTATTACTGAAAGAAGATTTTGATAGCGGATTCACGTGTTCTACATCGACTACCTGTTGTGAATCTACTGCTGCTGAAGTTGTGAAGTTTCTGGTAATATCTATTGCAACTGGATCGACTCAGAACTGTTTTGATTACGGATCTTTATTTTCTGAAGACGACGATCTATCTACTGTCAATTGCATTCTGTTGCAATTGTGAAGAACAACTGGAGAAGTGTTTCTTTATCGAAACCCTTTTATTTTTTTTGAGTGATCAGCTTCTCGTTCTAAGCTGTGTGGGTTCGTGTTTGAACCAGGAAGGCTGTGTTTGCCTGAATCTTGTAAAGGTGTCAACTGCCTGTACTCAGTTGTGGACGGGTCTGTGGAAACGAGGACCAGATAGTGAAAATCGCCAAGCTCGTGGATTTGAGCGTTGGTGGAGTGGACTAGGGGCCTTCTGTTCCCCGAACCACTATACATCCGTGTGTTCATGCTTTTACTTTTTCCGCTGCATATTTAATCGTGCAAAAGCATAGTGAACAGAATTTGTCTAAATTGAAGAGATTGTAATAATTTGAAAAAGACACAATTCACCCCCCTCTTGTGTATAATCCGTAGATTCAATGATATAAGATTGTTTTGACTTCACAATGAAGTGTCATTCTTGCCAAGTACCTGACAACTTCATTCATCAACCCCCATAGATTCTTGATACAGCTAAATACTCGTGGTCATTTGCCACATGGGGAATGGATGTAGTGGGGCCTTATCCTTCAACTACATCCAAGCAGTTTAAGTACATTATTACTGCTACTGACTTCATTTCCATTTGGGCAGAGGCAATACCTCTCAATGTAGTCAGTTCTGAATGAATTTTTAGCTTCATAAAGTCTAGCATCATTACCAAATTCGGTGTCCATCATAGCATATTAACGGACAATGGTACCAACTTCTGTTCATCTGAGGTGAGGAAGTTGTATCAAGAATATAACATTAAATCCAATCATTCATCTCGATATCATGCAACGACCAATGGCCCGATAGAAGCTTTCAACAAGACTCTTTCAAACATATTGCAAAAGATGGTGGATAAAGATAATAAATCATGGCCTGATAAACTCTTTCATGCTATATGGGCTTATTGGACCACCACCCGCACTGCAATGCAGTCAACTCCATATTCATTGGTATATGGAACGGAAGCATTCTTTCCCATTGAGGTTCAATTACCCTCACTCAGAGTAGCCATTTATGACCAGTCATCTTTAGATGAACAATCTCAAAATCTATTGGATGATTTGGAACGATTAGATGAGAAATTATTGTGCACCCTGCACCACTTGGAAGACTATTAGAATCGAATTGCATGATCTTTCAACAAAAAAGTTCTTCTTCATTCATTTATTCTGGGAGAATTGGTATTGGTTCTCAGAACTCCAATGATACCTGGAAAGAAACCTCACATGATTGAGGCAAAGTGGGAAGGACCTTACTCAATACATAAGGTATACTCCTATGGAGATTATTCTTTAATCTCAATGGATGGAGAACTCATCACGACTCCAACCGATGCCAGATTTCTGAAGACGTTTTTTGTATAAACATGAAATACATCCTCGGTCAACACATATGACCTTAAACTATTTGCATCCATATCATCCAACATGATGTTAAACCGTGTTGTCCTTGTTGCAAGACTTTAAACTGCACAGTCCCTTACGTCCAACAAGACGTTAAACAGCACCATCCATGGTCCATGAATATGACTTTAAAATATTTTCACTTACGTCCAACATGATGTTAAACATTGATATCTGAACTACATGATGTTAAATTGTACAGATGTCCCTTACGTCCAGCAAGAAGTTAAACTACATAATATCTGGTCCATGAATATGACCTTAAACTATTCGCACCATCGTCCAACATGAGTTAAACTATGAAAAATTCCCTAATACGTCCAACATGACGTTAAACTGTGTCCCTTTTTTCCTCACTGCATGACATTAAACTACACAGTCCCCTTTTGTCCAACATGACATTAAACTGTATTGTCCCCATCATCCTAGCTATAGGATGCTAAACTATAATGCACCATTATTGTCCAGCATGACGTTAAATTGTGTCCCTATATTTTTCCTACGTGGCGTTAAAATGTACTGCTCATTCGTCCAACATGGTGTAAAACTGAACAAAGTCCTTTAATACATCCTACATGATGTTAAACATTATTTTTTCCTTACTACATGACATTAAACTGTGCAACACCAATAGTCCTCACTGCAAGACTTTAAACTGCATAGTCCCTTTATATGTCCTACAAGACATTAAACTATGCATCATTAAGGTTTTTTCTACCTCTTGTTTCTCACACCAAGTATGAATCACATGAGCTTAGAGTAAACATCAACCATAACACACTCTTTAGGACGCTTACCATGTGTAAGTCCTGAAATAATTTGTTATTTTGTTGTCCTCAAGAACAACTAGATCACCAATTCATTCTTTAATTGAACTACATAGACTTTGATGCTTGACTTTTAGGCTAGGTACGTAGGCAACCTCCTGAGGTTCAAGCCGAATAACAATCTCTTCACATTGGTTCACCTGCATCTCATATGATGTTGATATGTGAAGCATCCCCAGAACCAATACTCTTTACATTGGTTCACCATCGTCCTTGATATATGACGTTAAATTATTTTCAGTTTTTGTCCTGTATGACAATAAACTACAACATTCTTTTTCACTCTCACCTAAGAGGGAATCATTATTTACATTGATCTCTGATCATGTTATCTTCTAAAAAATATGTGCATACATGGAAGTGCCTGAAACTTTTATCTTGGGTCAAACCTTCATTGCACTAAATTCCCCTTTCACCCTTCAATTGTATGAACCAAATCTGTAAAAATGGTATTTCAAGAACTATGTGCAGCTTGATTCCCATCCTTATAGGATAAGTAGGAATGTTCGAGCATCCCTCGAATCTAGCCCCAAGTGTTTGGGCCCAACCCCAAATTCAAATTTCAGTCCCCTGGCTGAAAAGTCCCTGTGAAAACACACACAGTGTATTCATTATTATGGTCCAAGCTCTATTACCCTAAACTAAGATTTTCTATACTCTCATCCCACATGACGCTAAAATATATTTCCAGAACGATGTGTGGCTTGATTCCTATCCTTATGGGATACGTAGTGAAGTCCAAAATTTCAATTCAAGACCCATCCACCACATGATTATGGTTAGAATTGGTTAGCGTATCTCCACATGCATTGAACAATGCCAATTTATATGTGTCATACTCCTAACCTTAAATACTTCCAGATCTCCATAACCCTTTTCTTGAATTCTGGTCACAGAATGTCTGATACCTGAGATTTCTTTTTCCTAACTATGCAACACGTTCCCTTAGGTGGCCTTGTATAAACAACCTACATAACAGACTTATCAGCCAATAGATGCTATTATTTGACTATGCAGCCAATTCCCTTAGGTGTCCCTGCATAATTGGACCCCCTAACGGGATTTTCAAATAATGGTAACTTCATTATTAGGAGGAAAACCTCTTTTTTCTTTATCTGTCTTAATGAAAAATATGTAGGGATCCACAAAAATAACCTTCCTTAACATATTTGTCTCATATTCGTTTTCATGATTTGGAACGTATTCAAATATATGGTTTATATATCCCTTCTTTACATTTAGGTCAGACCTTCTTAGGAGTGACATTCATTAAGTTCTTAGACAATATAGTTTTGAAATATCTTCTCCATATTCATGTACCTCTCTCCAAATAGAAAAATCTATGCTTTGGGAAAATTGAATCCCCATAAACATCCATTGTATTTTAAGCAGTAGAAAAGTAAATTTATGAGAGTTCTTTTGCATGACTATGCAGCATGTTCCCTTAGGTGGCCTTGCATAAGTAGTCTACATAACGGACCTGTCAGCCAAAAGATGCTATTATTTGGCTATGCATCCAATTCCCTTAGGTGGGCCTACATAATTAAACCCCCTAATAGGTTTGTTAAATAATGGTATCTTCATTCTTGGGAACTATTTATTCTAATGCATTTTATCCATTTTTCATATCATTCCTCAAATTCAAAATTTCTTAAGTCATCTTTTACAAATTTTCCCTCATAATTAAATATGGTAATATGTTTTCATATAAATTATCAAGGAATTGAGTCAATGTTAATCTATTCGATCAAAGCTATTTTGACCTTAAACAGTGTCCTTTTTATGCCCGACATGCATGACTTTAAACATCCCACAAAAGATAAGGGAACTATGAATAAAAGTCAAGTCCCATCTCACTAAACATACATTTTGTATGATTTTAGATAATATTGATCAATTTATTATATTCAATGTTTGTTGGGTTATTTTTATAATCCTAGTAAAAATCAAACTATGCTTACTAGGCCCATTGGCTTAAGTAATTTTTTATGCAGGAAGCAAAATAATGCAAGCATAAATGATTGAAGATGAAAGTGTCTTTCATTGATGCACAAGAGTTAGAAGGACATCCACAGACTGGAGTCTCTTCTCTTTTCCAAGAATTACAAGATACATTAAGTATAAATATTAATTTTATTTACTGTATCCTGAGATTCATCAGTAACCACCTGGAATTCATTCATTTAACTAGATACAAAAACAGATTCAGTGATACTAGCTCTTATTGGAACAATTGTAAAAGAATGATCGTGAGTGCAATTTGAGAAAACAATTTGCTGATCAAATAGTGACTCTGTTTCCATCCAAGAGAATAAGAAGATGTATACAGGTATTTGACAATGGAGGATTGGATGTAAAGAGCCATTTTGAGAGAGTACTCTTTTTAGATATTGTTTCTAATGTCATGATAGTCTTCTATCCATCAACTGCGAGTGGAAAACATATCATCCAATGGTTCTCCATTTTCATATCTGCAAGGAAATGGAATGAAGGAAACATTTGAAAGTTTACACCATTTTTTCTGCTCTTAATGCACAACATAACTGAAATAGAAGAGTAATAGTGCAACTGCATCTTGGGCTTATAATTCTTTGAATATGGAATGTTTAATCCTTGCAGATGACCATGGTCATACAAAGGTAGATAAATACTCTGTGGGAAGTCAAGATGATACTTTTCAGGTACATCGCAAAATCTAGAAGCATGTTGTTGCAGATAGTATAATAATCATGGCCTACAATGTTAATCATATCATCAATTCACTTGTTGTCTAGTTCATCAGCAATTCTGATTCTTTTAGGAGCCATTTAATTTTCACAAAAGTTGAATAAATACCTCTTAAGTAAGTTTATTTTTCATAAAATTTGTGAATAAATGTGAAAAATTGGCTAAGGAATTAGGGTTTGAAAGTCCAAATGTTGGCGTGCAAGTATAAGTGCATCACACAAGTTTTGGCACACAGGTATCACTGTGCAAGTCCAAATACCTCTACAGCTGCGCGACACAAAATGAAGTAGCGGAAAACTGAGTAACTTGCGCGGCAAAGGCAACATTCACGTCAAGAGCTCGGAAGCGTTCCGATTCAGTGCTTTGCATGAGGAATGGCCACCAACATATAGGCAAAGACACACCCCTGTGCAATGAATCCTGCGCGACTCACCCTTGCGCACCGTCATTTTCGTTCTCGACACTTGAGCGCCGCATGTTCCTTAGTTTTCTCCGTTTCCTCAGAGTGACATCCTCATTTCTTTCAGATCCAACTCTGAGGGGGTAATTTTTTTGAGTCTCCTTTCCATCACAAAGTCTAACGACTGAAAAAGGGAAATACCTTTATCCAAAGTGTTTCATCCTTTGAAGAAACATCAAAAATCGACAAAGGCATGAAGAAGGACTTCATCCCACTTGGGTCGCACATGTTTCTTCATGGGCATGAATGTATACTTGTGCACTTCATAGGGGTCGCGCAGATGACTTGTGCGCCCTCTTTGATTTTTTCCCAAGGTCTTCCCTGGCCTATAAATACCCCTTCTCGGCCCCCCATTTCATGATGGAAAAATCCAGAAACTTAGATTTGATCTCCCGGTGCCCTAGTCTATTCTCAAAGCCTTTCGAACACTTATAAGTTAATTTATTACCTAGAATGGAAGGTATAAAGAGATGGAACAAGTCCTAAGGGTTGAAATTCATAAACTCCTGCGCGCTTAAGTGTCTGACCCTTCAGGGAATTTAAGACACTTCTGCACCGCCTTATTCCTTCAACAGAACTTGCGTGCCACTCATTTAAAAGTCTTTATGGATAACACTAAGGTCTTGATCCAAGCTTCTCCCAAGTTTTACCTTATGGTTTTACACTCACGCAGGTACACCTTTGTCGTGCAGGTATACCTGCGCGAACATGACTTGTGTGCCCAACCATGACCTATGCGCCCGACCATGACTTACGTGCCTACCTCTTTTTGGGTGCCCCTCCTGTCCATTCATCTATTTTCATCAAATCCACCTCTTCTCTTCATGATTTAGCCTTCATAATACTCTTCAAATACATTTATGGAATGATTACTTGGTTGGCTTCCTTGTCTGAAAAAAATTATATGGAACATATCTCAAAAGCTAGTTATTTACATATCTTTATGTCACTACGGTTAGAGATTCCATTCATTCATCCTCATACTTTAAAATGAGAATACTATTCAAGGGAATCCTCAACAGGAGTAAGCCCCATGTTCCCTTAATTGTGGGCCTCCTCTTTGGGTGTAAGACCCACTCATAAATTAACTTGTTCTCCTTCTCAACAATAAGTCCTAAGTCTCAAGTCTCCTTAACAAATGGGCCTCCTTTTGAGGAGTAAGTCCCAATATCAAATTCCAAAATATGGGCATCCTCCTTAAGAGTATGCCCCAAGTCCCCTAACCTGGGCTTCCTTTTCAAGAGTAATCCTCAGTCTTCATGTTCCCTTAATTTGGGGAATCCACTAAAAGAGTAATCCCCAAGTTCCCAAATATGGGAATCCTCCTTCGGAGTAAGCCCCAAATTCTAATTTACCTTAACCTGGGACACATTCATAAGAATAATCCACAGTCATAATTCCCCTTATCTTGGGCCTCCTTCTTAGGAATAAGCCCCAGTTATAATTTCTCTTAAATAGTCTTAATTTCTTTTGACTTCGGTATCCTTCTCAGGAATACGCCCCAATCATAAGTTAAAGTTCCCCCTTAATCTGGTAATCCTGCTTAAGAGTAAGCCCCAAACCCCCTTTAACTCAGGGCCTCCTTCTCAGGGGTAAGTCCCAAGTAATAGGTCCCTTTAATTTTGGGTTTCCTTCTCAAGAATAAAATCCAATCACAAGTCCCCTAATAATTTTGTAATCCTCCTCAGGAGTAAGCCCCAAGTTAGAGTATCCAAATCTCCATAAGGCACATATACCTTTATGGAACATGTTCCTAGTCTTCTTCTCTAAACTAAGTCTTTATCTTTATCTATTTGGGAAATAATACATACATAAGCCCCATATCATTCCTTGTGACCACATCTTTTGTGGCACAAATTTTCATTTTTACTGATGTTTCTTATTTCTCACACCGAGCATGAATCACGTGATCTTAGAGTGTAAAAGTAACCATGACACATCTCTTTGGGCCGTTAATGATACGTAGTCCCCACAATTCCCAACCAAACTATGTGGACTTTGATCTCTACCTTAAAAGTATAGCATGTAGGAAACCTCTATGAGGTTCAAGCCCATCACCCATTAATTCTCATCCATCCCATATGTCGTTAAACTATTTCTTAATTCTTGAACTATTTGCGTTCTGATTCCTTTTGTAAACAAGGATACATAGGTATCCCTTCTGTGGGTACGACCCCAACTCTGAAATAATTCATGTCCTTCTGACTGAAAATAAACATCAAGTGCCACGCTTAGTGTCTTCAAAACAAGTATGGTTATCATAATAACCAAGAGATCATTATATAATGTGTTTAAGTGTAACGCCCCGACCCCAGCTACCCAGATTCGGTACATTACTTCGTAACATTGGCATGATCACAAAAGATCAAGTCTCGAAAGACCGATTAGTTTAGTAGCCTTGGAAACACTAGATACATTCGTAAACGTTACATTACATCATAAAGTGAAAAACTACAATAACAAAGTCTCTATAGTCCACACTCATATCCTCTTCTGACAATCCCTACAGGTCATTCATAAAATACTTCTTCACATCCTGGAAAATATTAAAACATTGAAAGGGGTGAGATCAGATGCTCAGTAAGGATAACAATATTGCGGAAGCTTTCATAAATAAACATTAACATTTAAGGCAATGTATAACTAAAACAAAAGCCTTTTTAAACATGAAATTCAGCATAATATGGCAAAAATAAAATTAAATAATGTCATTTACTTACTCACATGGATATTCTACTAGTCAAATAATCACATGCAATATCGATAACCACTTTCATAATGAGGGAATGTATAATGCCAGACATTCTGAAACATTTTGTCAAGGCCTTGGCCAAGACGTCTAAAATGATTAAGGCCTCGACCAAAACCACAACTCAAATTGGGAAAGGTCCTCGGCCAATTCCACGTCTAGTTGTCTCATGAGACCTACTGATGCATCGAGGAGCTATAGCGGGCTCCACCCGTCACTTATTAAGTCCAATACATTCCTCATATGAATAGGTTTAAACATATCATAAACCATAACATAATCGTATCACACAAAACATGCATAAAGGAAACATAACATTTTCACATTTCAATCACAAGATATCAATACAACACATTGATAAAAACGCTTTCAAAACCATTTTCAATTCAAAAATAAATGAAAGTTAAAACTTTGTATTTAGTTTTCATTAAAAAAAATGATGGCTTGTAGAGGAAGCCGAAACTCAAATAATGGTCACGGCGGCGGAGAAGTCATTGTCGCCGCATAAGTACGGAAAGAAAAACATTCCCTTTTTGTCGTTTAGTAAAATGCTTCGTAAAAAAAGATTCCTTTTGAATAAACATAAAAGTCAAAGGGGTTTATACACTGTACAAAAGAAATTTGTGTATAAAACAAAATATGACTCAATGAATGGAGATTGAGACGAAGTCGCTTAAAAAGATCATTTTTAAATAAAATATATCTATTATGTGTATTCACTATATGTACACATAAAGAAAGTATAAATACAGTATACGACATAATAATATCATGACATAATTTGAAAGTAGGAGATTAACCCAAAGAATGGAAGTTGGGTTATGAAATTCCCTTACCTCGTGTCTGACTTGACTCAACTGTTCTTTAACCTCCTGAATAATAAACTAGAGTTAATATATACCTTATTAAGAACCATTTTTAATTTCATTATCCTTTTTATATCACTTATTACAATGTTATGAACATTATGTAATTATTTAAGTTAATAACGGTCGTTTTGTCGATCTTTGGTACTTGAGTCAACAATAAATTTCTTATAATTACAAGTTGTTTATGTGGTAGAATATCCATTATCTCCAGAATTATATTCATGATTTAGATGTCATATATATCATATATATCCAGTATATACATTCATTTATAATATTACGTAACATTTAGAGGTAAGAAATGAAATGCATCGTTCATGGAGACGGTAAGTCGTACGTACCCATGAACGCTACTTTCATTTCTATTTCATATTTAATGAAATAATAATGATATAAAGGTATATTATAATTTCAGTATAACATCATATATAATATCATTTACTCCATCCTTTATACATCCCACATATGGCATTAACGATTCAAATCACTTTGAGGGGGCGGTAGTCCGCACATCCTAAGATGAAAATATCGCGTTTTACCCATAATGGAAATCATAAAGTATGCCATAAATGAGAAATACAGAAGCATAAGTAAAACATAAATATATAATATATCATATATAAATATAGTGACATCTTAATGGCCACCTTTGAAGGTGTTATATGAGTGTTGAATAATCATCGTTTCGTGAGGCAGAAATTCGCCATCCACAGAAACCGTATGTTCTTTAACCATTAGATTTAGGTGTGTGTAAGTGTAGCTCGAATAATTCTTATAAAAACATCCTAGTATATTGAGGATACTGTTGTTGTTACAAAAGAAATGAATAAAAAGAGTTTAGGGGGTTGGAGAAGAAAAATTAAACAAAACAACATTAGAGAAGACATTACCTCAAAATCGGGTAACTCTTTTTGATTTGAGCCAAAGGCTTCCTTGGGAAGAGTTCTGCCCAATGTGAGGCTTCTAGGAGTAAGAGAGGGAAGTTGGGAGAGTATATGGGCAGAGGTTGGCCGAACCAAATGGCTTCAATGTGTGAATAACTTGGTAGAGGTGGGGGCCTTTTATAAGAGGAGAGGAGGGGCTCTTTTGGAAAGATTGAAATGTTACATTATTATACAATGCTTTTCGGATTCTAAAGGTCCCACACTTATATAATTAGTGGATAAGGTGATAAGGGTTCTAAATATACCCATCCAATAGTCTTTGGACAAGTGTAATCCTTGGATTTTACATTATCGTTTCATTTTATTAAAATCGTTAAATAATGAGGTCATCGCTGCATCATAATGATGTAATAAATAATTTAATTTATTTAATGTCTAAAAATTATAAAAAAATACTATGATGTAGGAAATCTTTTTAGATTTCTAATGAATATTTATATTCAAAATTTGGACTTGTGTAACCCCACTTAAAAACTGTTTTAGTAGAGAAACTCATGTTTGTGTCAATTTAATTTTAACATTAAATAAATATATATTAATGTCATTTTCCAACCAAAGTGGCTCCATGGGGTCCCCAAGTTGACCCATGGGTTGTCTTGGTCGGTCATGACTCATCCAATAGGAGTAGGACAAGTGTTAAGCTAATATCATATTATTAAAATATTATTTTTACCTTAAACTACACTAATTACCTCTAATCGCGGTTAAGAACTTAAAAGTTACTATTCACCAAAAAATTATTTTAATCTCATTGAACCACATTTTACTTCTTAATGACAACCATGTATGTCGGATTTTTGAAAATAAAATCACAGAAGTGGTAATATTTCATTTAAAAGAGAAATCTGTTATTTAACTACCACTTAGTGGTTTCACTATTCATCAAAAATTGAAGTTTTTCAAAACAATGCCAAAATTTCACCCTAAGCTATAATTGATATTCCGAATTCAAAAATGATGTCTATTTTACAAAATTCCAAACATATAAGTTGCATTAATTAATTTTATAATCAATTCCCGTTGTCACAACAAATAGCGTGTTTTTAAGAAACAATTTATATCAAAAGATTGCCAATTGTTTATGTCCAATTTCAATGTTAAATTAATTATAATGACCACCATTGGATAAAATGGTAAAAATATATTCTAATTATACTTTAAAACCACTAAATAGTATAATTTATCACTATAAATTATTTTGATTAAACAAGTTGTTTCTAATAAATTTTCACTATTCATAAAAAAATTGGCAGTCTTCAAAAATTACAAAAAATTCAACATTGGATAATTTGGATATTACGAATACAAAAATGAAATCCATTTTGAAATATAAAATTTCTATAATTTTAAAAAGTTGTTATTACTATTCATAATGGCTACTTTGATTAGTCGCGGTGTTTTAGAACTCGAAGTTGCGTACAATGCAAGCCATTGCATTATTGAATGAGAAGCGTATCGTGGAAGATCGGGGTGTTACATACTCCCCTCCTTCAATAAATTGCGTCCTCGCAATTTCAAATTTTTTTCTTTGAAAATAAAAGTTTGAAAAGAGAAAATACCTTTGTGAAAAACCCACATCAGAAATAAGATTAATAAAATTTAGCCTTAATAAGAGGGAAATGGAAATAAGAAAGTCACCACCAAATTATGATATCGATAAGGAGAACATTGGTGGCAATTAGAGACATATAATTGGAGGAAAAACGTAAATATTTGTAGGGAGTGATTGAGGTCATCAATCACAATCAACTGTCAAATTGAGGGCCTCAAAGCCTTCAATCTATGTTGATTTAAAATATCATCAGTTCAACAAGACATAAGGTATTAGGATAACACATTTTTTGTTTTAATATCCCTTTACTAAAGTTTAAGAATTAATTTATTCATTGAATAAGAGATAGGTATATATATATTTATGCTTGATAATTAGAGTTTCAACCTTCAACTCATATTTCACTCAAAAAGATAATAGAACTCAAAAATATTATACTTATCCTAATTGTATAAGGTTCAAATTTTAACACATACCATTTAGATTAGTAAAATTATTTTGTAATAACCAGGGACTTCCTGTAGGCTAGTGGTAGGAAATAAAGGCCTGTTGCACTATGGTTGTGGGTTCGATTCCAGCAGCTTTGTCCGACGCGACGGGTTATGACCCACCCTGCAGGTTTTCCTTTTCCTAAAACTATAGTATTATAATATTCCAAAAATAATCTTCAAAAATTCTTTAACCTTAAACAATACTATCCAAAGATCAACTTAATCCATTCCAACCTTTATAGTTATCCAAAATACCTCCGTCCAGACATTCTCTAAAAGGTCTCTAAATTTCAAAATCAATTGTATCCTCAGATTCCCCAAACAAAGTAAAGTTTTTCTTATTGTCACATACTAAAAATATGATTACCTCCATCATATTAAATCCTTAATGAAAACAACATGTACTGCAGTACAATCCTTATATATATATCACATTATTCTAATAACCAGAATATAGTCCATGAGTCCAAAAGCACCAATAGATTAATTATTCTGCTTCAACTGTAGTCACAGCATAAGATTGTCCTTGATCCCTTGGCCTTTTCTGAGGTAAGTTTCCCTAACGCTTAGGACATTCATTTGCACAATGCCCCATTTCTCTACAATTGTAGCATTCAACATTGATAGCCTCTTTCTTTCCCTTGCAATCACATGCCTGGTGACCTTTTTCTCCACATTTATAACAAACTCCCATTCCTTTTAGGCAAGTACTAGGGTGATTCTTCCCACAATTATCACATAATGGAAAATCCTTCTTTCCCTTTTTCCCTTTATCCGTCTCTTGTTCCACCGTTCCCTTCTTTTCTTGTTTTGATTTAAAGTCATGAGACTTAGAGAATTCCTTTTCTGTCTTGATAGCGCACAAGACAATACCTTCGTATGAAGAGAAGGTTTGTGATACTAAAGCTCGGTGGAGAAATGGTTTTAACCCATCAAAGAAACGATCAGTCTTACTTCGTGGGTTACGTATGTAATCTGCAGCATACCTCGCTAACCTTGTAAAGTTAGCCTCATACTTTGCGACATTATCATCCTCCTTCTGCCTCAGACTCAGAAATTGCCTTTCCATATCCGCTTGATGGTCTCGAGGAAAGTATTTTTCTAAGAACAACTCTTTGAACTCCTGCCATTCCATGTTTGTTAATTCATCATCTTCCTTTGTTTTTTGAATTAGTTACCACCATTGATCGGCATATCCAGGGAGGCGGTAAACTGCCATGACAACTTTCTCCCTTTCACTACTCCCCAAGGCATGGAATATTTTCTCTAATGAATTTATCCATTTCTCAGCTACTATAGGATTTCTACTCCCATTGAAGGTTGGTGGTTGTTGGCTCATGAAATGGTCTAGCATTGATCCACCATGTTGTGGATTAGGGTGCTCCATACGAGTAAGGTTATTATTCATAACCTGCGTGAGTTGTCCCAGTATGGTGAGAAGCTGATTAGCACCAGCTGTATCACTAGCTCCACCATAATTATCTTGAGCAGGAGGGCAATCCCTACACGGAGTGCGTGCATTGATACGGTTTCCATTCCTTCCACTAGGCGCCATTTCTAAATAATGGCATAAACTGGATTAGTTTATGAATCAAAATACATAATTCCATACTTGTAAAACACTTAACATAAATTGAACTAATTATGGATATAATCCATAATTATAAAAAAAGTTTTCTTTGAGGAAGTATATACTCATAACCCTTCATAGTGGTTTGTAATGAAAATGAGAATTATCCTAAGCATATCCCCTGGGAGTGTCGTAACCAAGAGTGCAGCAAGGCCCGTTGTCGTGCACCAGTTCCCGTTCGAGTCTAGCTCAAAGTGGTGTTTTCGGGTTTTACCCCTAGGTACATCTGTTCCAGAGCCGCCTCTACCTGCTCGTATCCAGACAGGGATGTATTTCTCAGAAAACTCACAAAATCTCTATAATACCAAAATTCTAGTAAGTTCTTCTATACTAATCCTCAAAGTCTATCTTTGGGCTATGTGATCTAATCAGAGTTTATCTAAATCTAGCTTCCAAGGGTAGTACTAAACTGCCTCTGATACCAACTGTAACGCCCCGACCCCAGCTACCCAGAGTCAGTGCATTACTTCATAACATTGGCATTATCACAAAAGATCAAGTCTCGAAAGACAGATTAGTTTAGTAGCCTTGGAAACACTAGATACATTCGTAAACGTTACATTACATCATAAAGTGAAAAACTAAAATAACAAAGTCTCCATAGTCCACACTCATATCCTCTTCTGACAATCCCTACATGTCATTCATAAAATACTTCTTCACATCCTGGAAAATATTAAAACATTGAAAGGGGTGAGCTCAGATGCTCAGTAAGGATAACAATATTGCGGAAGCTTTCATAAATAAACATTAACTTTTAAGGCAATGTATAACTAAAACAAATGCCTTTTTAAACTTGAACATCAGCATAATATGGAAAAAATAAAATTAAATAATTTCATTTACTTACTCACATGTATATTCTACTAGTCGAATAATCACATGCAATATCAATAACCACATTCATAATGAGGGAATGTATAATGCCAGACATTCTGAAACATTTTGTCAAGGCCACGGCCAAGACGTCTAAAATGATTAAGGCCTCGGCCAAAACCACAAATCAAATTGGGAAAGGTCCTCGGCCAATTCCACGTCTAGTTGTCTCATGAGACCTACCGATACATCGAGGAGCTATAGCGGGCTCCACCCGTCACTTATTAAGTCCAATATATTCATCATATGAATAGGTTTAAACATATAATAAACCATAACATAATCGTATCACATAAAACATGCATAAAGGAAACATAACATTTTCACATTTTAATCACAAGATATCAATACAACACATTGATAAAAACGCTTTCAAAAATATTTTCAATACCAAAATAAAAGAAAGTTAAAACATTGTATTTATTTTTCATTAAAAAAATGATGGCTTGTAGAGGAAGCCGAAACTCAAATAATGGTCACGGTGGAGGAGAAGTAGTTGTCACCGCATAAGTATGGAAAGAAAAACATTCTCTTTTTTTCATTTATTAAAACGCTTCGTATAAAAAGATTCCTTTTGAATAAACGTAAAAGTCCAAGGGGTTTATACACTGTACAAAAGAAATTTGTGTATAAAACAAAATATGCCTCAATGAATGGAGATTGAGACGAAGTCCCTTAAAAAGATCATTTTTAAATAAAATATATCTATTATGTGTATTCACTATATGTACATATAAAGAAAGTATAAATACAATATACGACATAATAATATCATGACATAATTTGAAAGTAGGAGATTAACCCAAAGAATGGATGTTGGGTTATGAAATTCCCTTACCTCGTGTCTGACTTGACTCAACCGTTGTTTAAACTCCTGAATAATATACTAGAGTTAATATATACCTTATTAAGAACCATTTTTAATTTCATTATCCTTTTTATATCACTTATTACAATGTTATGAACATTATGTAATTATTTAAGTTAATAACGGTCGTTTTGTCGATCATTGGTACTTGAGTCAACAATAAATTTATTATAATTACAAGTTGTTTATGTGGTAGAATATCCATTATCTCCAGAATTATATTCATGATTTAGATTACATATATATCATATATATCCAGTATATACATTCATTTATAATATTACGTAACATTTAGAGGTAAGAAATGAAATGCACCGTTCATGGAGACGGTAAGCTGTACGTACGCATGAACAATACTTTCATTTCTATTTCGTATTTAATTAAATAATAATGATATAAAGGTATATTATAATTCCAGTATAACATAATATATAATATCATTTTCTCCATCCTTTATACATCCCACATATGGAATTAACGACTCAAATCACTTTGAGGGGGCGGTAGTCCGCACTTCCTAAAATGAAAATATCGTGTTTTACCCATAATGGAAATCATAAAGTATGACATAAATGAGAAATACTGAAGCATAAGTAAAACATAAACATATTATATATCATATATAAATATAGTGACATCTTAATGTCCACCTTTGAAGGTGTTATATGAGTGTTGAACAATCATCGTTTCGTGAGGCAGAAATTCGCCATCCACAGAAACCGTATGTTATTTAACCATTAGATGTAGGTGTGTGTAAGTGTAGCTATAATCCTTCTTATAACAACATCCTAGTATATTTAGGATACTGGTTTTGTTACAAAAGAAATTAATAAAAAAAGTTTAGGGGGTTTGAGAAGAAATATAAAACAAAACAACATTAGAGACGTCATTACCTCAAAATCGGGTAACTCTTTTTGATTTGAGCCAAAGGCTTCCTTGGGAAGAGTTTTGACAAAAGTGAGGCTTCTAGGAGTAAGAGGGGGAAGTTGGGAGAGTATTTGGGCAGAGTTTTTCCGAACCAAATGGCTTGAAAGTGTGAATGAGGTGGTAGAGGTGGGGGCCTTTTATAAGAGGAGAGGAGGGTCTCTTTTGGAAATATTGAAATGTTACATTATTATACAATTCTTTTCTAATTCTAAAGGTCCCACACTTATATAATTCGTGGTTAAGATGATAAGGGTTCTAAATATACCCATCAAATAGTCTTTCTACAAGTATAAGCCTTGTATTTTACATTATATTTTCATTTTATTAAAATTGTTAAATAATGAGGTCATCGCTGCATCATAATGATGTCATAAATAATTTAATTTATTTAATGTCTTAAAATTATAAAAAAAATACTATGATGTAGGAAATCTGTTTATATTTCTAATGAATATTTATAGTCAAAATTTGGACTTGTGTAACCCCACTTAAAAACTGTTTTAGTAGAACAACTCATGTTTGTGTCAATTTAATTTTAGCATTAAATAAATATATATTAATGTCATTTTCCAACCAATGTGGCTCCATGGGGTCCCCAAGTTGACCCATGGGTTGTTTTGGTCGGCCAGGACTCATCCAATAGGATTAGGACAAGTGTTAAGATCATCTCATATTATTAAAGCATTATTTTTACCTTAAACTACAGTAATTACCTCTAATCGCGATTAAGAACTTAAAAGTTACTATTCACCAAAAAATTATTTTAATCTCATTGAACCACATCTTACTTCTTAATGACAACCATGTATGTCGGATTTTTGAAAATCAAATCACAGAAGTGGTAATATTTCATTTAAACGAAAAATCAGTTATTTAACTACCACTTAGTGGTTTCACTATTCATCAAAAATTGAAGTTTTTCAAAACAATGCCAAAATTTCACCCTAAGCTATAATTGATATTCCGAATTCAAAAATGATTTATATTTTAAAAAATTCCAAACATATAAGTTTCATTAATTAATTTTATAATCAATTCCCGCTGTCACAACAAATAGCGTGTTTTTAAGAAACAATTTATATCAAAAGATTGGCAATTGTTTATGTCCAATTTCAATGTTAAATAAATTCTAATGACCAACATTGGATAAAATGGTAAAAATATATTCTATTTATACTTTAAAACCACTAAATAGTATAATTTATCACTATAAATTATTTTTATTAAAAAAGTTGTTTCTAATTAATTTTCACTATTCATAAAAAAATTGGCAGTCTTCAGAAAATTACAAAAAATTCAACTTTGGATAATTTCGATATTACGAATACAAAAATGAAGTCCATTTTGAAATATAAAATTTATATAATTTTAAAAAGTGGTTATTACTATTCATAACGGCTACTTTGATTAGTCGCGGTGTTTTAGAACTCGAAGTTGCGTACAATGCAAGCCATTGCATTATTGAATGAGAAGCGTATCGTGGAAGCTCGGGGTGTTACATTAAGGATACCATTGGATAAGAATATCTTACAAATACTAATGATTATCTATCGATGAAGAACCTAAAATACATATAAAATATTATCTAAATCTCATACATATCAATCATTGATTGTCAGATCTTAAGGAAATATCATTTTTCCTACTTGGTAGAGTAATAAGGATTCATGAACATAACTTAAATCTATAAAGAGAGTCCTGGGGTATGCAATAATTCCCCACAAAAAGGTGTGATGAGTCCAACCTCCCATCCTCTTAACCAATGGAAATTATTAAGCTTCATCAGTCCACAACTATTGAGAACCTACCTTCGGAAAGCAGGTCGAAATGGATATAGTATCATTGGATGTTTCCGGTTATACAAATACGCCGGTTAGAAACCGATTGGAATGTTTTAACCTAAACACAGACAATGACATCCCCATTTATAGAGGAAACAATGCTCTGAAGTAAATTCATGTGGTGGAGCCTATCATGGATTGAAATTGGCCCATAATGATTTTATGACCTATGGTGGGGAGCCCCATCAGCCTGATGTTTAAAGAGAAAATGACGTGATAATTTATATAGATAAATTTTCTTGGCTAAGTACCATTTTTGTGTCTTGGTTGGATAGTGGGAATTGAATTAGGATTACATGCTTTAAAGTGTCATGTTGTTATATTATACTTGATGGTTCCTAGGGAATTTGGAAACATAACATGATTTTTGGAATGAGACTATCTACCCTCATAGGTTGGGTGATATTGTTTCTGTTCTAAAAGGATTATTAGGGATAATATGTTTTATGGTGGGGTGGTTATAATGACTCATGTTCTGATCAAAGGTATAATTCCATGGGAATTTGATTTTTTTTAATTTTATGGATTGGAAGTTCTTTAAAATGGTCACTGTAATGTAATTACGGGAGTACGAATGCATAAAATAACATATTTTGACTTGGTAAATTGCTGTAAGGGTGCATAGGGTTCTCTGTCAAGTTTCAAGAGTGTCTATATATATAAAATAAAAAATGGTGAAGAATGATAAGGGCACACATTTTGTTCAAAACTATACGATCCACCAACACCAAAATGTGAGACATCTTCATGTGATAAGATGTGCCTCATACGGTATATTCATGATTTCCTAATCTGTGCACTTATCCAGCGTGATTAGTTCATAATAAGAAGTATGATTTACCTATTCATCATGTGGTTTGCGCATAGTTAGGGAAAACAATGTGGGGAAACTGGGAAAGGTTATGTTTCCATATAGTAGGTGCCACACAGTTAGTGCATGGTTTGGCCTTCTGTGTGGCCAAACTATGTGACCCTATGTTTGAGGATGAAAATAAAAGAATTACATTAATGGCGCTAAATTTTTTTATCATCTTCTTTATTCGTTCTCCTGCCACGTTAGCCTCCCACTATGCTATGTGGATTTCTCCTCCTCCATCTAATAGGATTTGATCGATATCCCTTGATAGAAGTCAGATTTAAGATCCATCAGTCCCTATGGTTCTGCATTAGTAATATGTTAATTCTTAAGGATTATTTAATAAGTTTATCTTATGAAATGTTTTGTTGTTTTTGTGGGAGATCATTTTCCCGATTTTTAGTGAAAATGTCTATTTCATATATTTCATTAAAAAAGAACAAAATCATATCTTGATATTGGATGAGTATAGAATATTATGTATGTGTAAGGTGGTCTATGACATTTCTATAATGTTTGAATTGTCTTATAAATAGCACAGTTGTTCCACACACTGACATTTTCTACGCATTTCCATTGAAATGTTTTCTTCAATATAACTTTTCTCACACACCTTGTATTACAACTGTTGATCCTTATTTATTAGTTTGGGGTTTTCAAACTCAATCATAGACACCCCTTGGGTGTTCTACCTTTTTTTCTATATGGAATAATTTTTTGAATTCCATGATTTCCTCATGGGCATTTGAGTTATATTTTAAATGGATTTTTTTATTTTAATCAAAATACCACTTAATTTTGAAACCTCCTATGTTCCACATCGAACCTTTTTTTTCATTCTTGGTTATTTCTTATCTAAAATTATTATTTTATTAAATTTAGATGTGATTATTGAGTGTGATTTTCATTGGGATAAATGAAATTATTGATGAACTCTGTCATGTTTTTATAATAAAACCCCTCATATGAGGTGTGCTATCCTAGAAATTAAAAATTGGTGAAAGGAAATTTAATACATGATTGGATATATTCTTTTGCTTCTCTTATATGCTTTTGTTTTGTTAGATATATGGATTTATTTTATATTTCCTTTTATATTGTTCTGAAATTGAGTTTCCCTCCATTGTAAATGTATAATTGATCCCAAGTACTGAACAAGTTATTAGATAGAATTATAAATGACATTACCCATGTAGGTATTTTCATAAATGACATGAACACCATCTAAGTACCTCTTTAGAATTATTAAGGAAATTTTAGTCATTTAAATAGACCATGTTGCATGATTTTTATGGAATGGATTATCATGATGGAATACCTTCTTTAAATGATTTTAAATGTTTTTAATAACTTGACTTGATTATATTGACATGAATTATTGAATATGGTTTTCATGACATGAAAAAATTAAATGGTTTAATAGAAAATAAATGTAAAATGTGGAAAAGGAACAGCAGTCATTTCATGCTTATCAAAAGCTTTAATTATTTTGTCAATACCTTATGGATAATTAGGATTAATAAATGTAAATCATGGGAGGTAATTACTCATGGATTCTATTATTATTGTTCTATGATTACACCATATATATAGGTTGTGTTTTATTGTAAGGGTTCTATTGAGAATGGCAGTATCATAATCCCTTACATCCGGTGATGATCCGGACGTCTCACATTGGTGATACATTGATGATGATGGACATGGCATACCACATCCTTTGTCGAGTGTTGAAATGACGAAGCACTTACTTTTGTTTGAGTGTTAAAATGAAGGCACACTCACCATATCAGATGACAAGCATGAATTCTACCACTCATTGTGAAATGTAGGGCATGTACCATGTCGGTTGAGGTTATAAGATCTTTCAAACTAGTTATGGATGACCGTGTTATTCCTCATTCCATCAAGAGCATAATATTCTAGGTATTTGGAAACTTATGTGTATATGTACTTGGATCATATAGATGGATGTGATATCTATGATGTGTATATATAATTAAAATATGCATATGGTTATTGATTAGATCATCACTATGACCATTAGAAGAAGTAGGTAGAGTCGGATAGGTGCCCTATTGGGACATTGTCAAATTGATATTTAATCATTTATATCCTTTTAAATTTTTTTCTTATACCTGCACACTGCTTTACTTTATATTCATTGGATGGATTTAGTTGTAGGCACCATTGGTGGTAACCTATTGGGATTTTTATCTCACACCTTGATCGAGACTCCATTTCAGAAGGGTAACTAAGTATATTTCATGTTCATCAGACAACAGATTAGTGCTTGTGTTGAATCACTTATAAGTGGGAGTTAGGAGAACAGGACCGATCTGGATCTCGTGATACTCAGGAAGATTTCCCTAAAATATCTTCTTTTATATTCATTATTCTTATAATATAATGTACCAACTTCCCAATTTTTTTAGTATTATTTCAGTTTATGTATCATCATTAAGACATGCATGAATCTGTTGTATATTGGTGTTGGGTATCATTTTTATTTAGTTGTTTATATTACTCTCTTGTTTCTCTATCCTTCATTACTACAGCTTCCACTGTTTTACATTAATTACTTTCTGATAAACCATTTTGATACTATGATCATGAAGGTATGGTCTCTCCAATTCAATTATGTAGACCCTCAATTCTATTAAACATACTCTAGAGTATTGGAAGGTGTTATTGTAACTATGTGACACACCGGTCCGACTAACAGCTTAGTGGTGAGTCGTGCATGGACGTTACACCATTCAAATTTTTAACTTACATCCAAGATATCTTCTTAGGTACCAAGAGGTGGCCCCAATATTCCATGAGTAAAATGTATTAGTCAACTACCAATGGTGTATAATGAACATCCAATTTGTAAGTATCAAACATATGTTGTGTGGTTTATATATTTAAAGAAAGATCTAATTATAGTGAAGTGGGGTTGAACAACGACCCATATGGGGCCCCGAGTTGACTCTACCATCATTTTCCTATGTTATCTATATCTAAAAACAGTACTATAGAGACCCACATAAATAAGTCTAGCCATCCAATAACTAGAAACAATGGGGAATCCACAGTGACTATTAGATAATTTCCACGAAAGGAAACTATGAAAATTGAAGGAAACCTATAAGAAATTCTAGGTGTTTAACTAGAGATCCATCCCATGGTGATCAATCCATAGTGGATAGATCTATAATAGAATATAAGCGATAAACGCTTATTATTTAACTTTCCAAATGGTGATTTAACCAATAATGATTGGTATGTCCTTTATAATTTAAGAAAATATCCCAATTGTGATTCAAGGAGGTAATCCAAAAAATTCCATGTGCAAGGAAAATAAGATAAATCCAGGAAATCATCATAGAAATTTTAATTTTTCAACAATTCCAAGTGAATCCATGATTCTAGGATGACATATTCATGATTATAAGACTTTGATAGGATCTATGGAAGAATTACCACTATAATTAGCCTTAATGAATTGTATGGAATCCATTAGGTTTATGTTGGGCATTAAAATATGGAATCCTTGTATCACCCATGAAGTTCCCCACTTTTAATCCAAAATAATTTTAATTATATTAATAACGATTACAAGGAATGAAGTACCTTTAGGGATGAAATAAATTTAACCATGGAAAAATGTATCACGGAAAAGTCCATTCATCCTAGTTACACCACAATACATTTATTAGTCATTAACCCATTAGATTATCTATTCACACTCCATTGATTATCTTATTTAATTAGGGATATGACGTCTCCCTAACAACATTACAAAAATTTATTTATGTCAAATAATATCCATAAATGAAAATCCTTATGATGGTTTTATTATTTAATCATTTTATTCAAGACATTATCGTTTTATTAAGTAGCATCCAATCACACCCCAATACCTAATTGACATAAGGTTTCTGCGCCCGTGTTCTAGTTTATGAAACCTAATTCAATCTAGGTTCAATATGACATATTATTTATGTCATGATAATCAATTGACTTTCCTATTATTCAAACATATTGTTTAAATTAATTAATGAAGAGAACCTCATGGGTGACACATTTTATAGGTCAATTCTCTTCTATAGACCTTACATGGTCTATGGAACTAGGTATATTGATCACCTAACCTCGAATTAAATTAAATTTTAATGAGGATGGTAAATTATCCCAAATTATTCATAGACTCAGTCTTAGGCCGTAATTCTCCCATGTACCATTCTAAGTCCATGGGAATATTTCTAAATTATATGTGTGATTTGGGTGTTCTAGATTAACTCAAGAACATGAATGAAATAAATATATCATTATTATTTAAATAAAAAGAGAACCCAAAATTCCATGAAAATTCACCAACAATAAGTCTTAAGAAATAATATGACACTATTAGAAAGAACATATAACACCTACCTTTCTTTAAATGATATTACATTTAACTATATCTTTGAATCCTTCCGCTCAATCTCATTTAAGGCCCAAGACCAATTTATCACCACTTTTCTACCTAACTCACATCCAAACATCCATGAAAAATTAATTTTAATCAAAATATAATAAATTAAAAATTTACAATAATCCATTAAGTTAAACAACTTTTGAATAAATGAAAAATCACTATATGGATGTTCTCAATGCACCAGAACGGAGTCCAACAACTGAGAATTGATCTGGGCTATACCTCCAACACCACCCCAGTCCATAGTCTTAATATTTGGAATCAAAAATATAAGTTTATATATTTAATTTAAAACAAAAAATAATTGATATAATTAACTACCCCAATAACTAAATAGAAACGACTGGTCAAGACATGCATGTGTAACCTCACAACACCATGTAACTAGGAACCAAGAAGGTTCCATCAACTCAAGATGATTCCACCATTCTTGGGATGAATAATAAACCAGGAAAATATTATTAATGACCATGTAGTTATAGAAAATATAGGTAGGATGAATCAGAGTCATAACTATAGGCTCTCGATCATAAGTGACGACATCTTAAACCACCGTAGATAAAATGATATACTTAAAGAACACAAATGGATAAGAAATGGAATGGGAGATGAGTTATTGCCTACGATAGATGATAAGAAAATGAATATGAGGTATAATGGTTCCCTGTTGAAATAATGTGAGTAACTAACAATTAAAAAATTCTTAGGAGGATACTGGAATGCTGATATCCTCTTCTAGATAGAAGCTCCCATGATATCAACCAACCAATGATCCCAAACAACAATTATGGATTTTTCTGTTATCATAGGATCATTTTTTAATCTTTACTAGCTAGACAATGTTGCTACAATATTATGTTTTAGCTTTAACACTAGTTCAGGTTCTTCAATCCGTTTTAGGTTTCCATTTAACCCTTACTTCTGGTCAAAAATCTTCCATTAATGGGTTCTAAACCTTTCAAATCTTCAAACAAACCTCAATTCATAAAATTAAAACTTCATTAAATTTAAATATTGAATTCCTCTTGAAATTTAATAACATTTATAAATGGGGGTCCTTACAACCTCTACATCATAGCACTTATCATCCTTAAGAACTTCTGGTGGTCATCCAAGGACATCCCACCATACATCAATCATTATACTCATACAACATTCACATTACAATTTCAAATGATTAATGAAATTATAGAGAATAAAATTAAATTTTCCTAACATGAACAATATAACACAAATAACCTCGTTAATTCATCAATGTAAATCCAAGTTAGTGCACACCCACACCTATCTACCCCATCATATTTTAGGTATTCTCATCCAATCACACAACTAAGTCGTGGTTCTCCCCTATATATGATTGTTCTAAAAGAGGTCAATTATTATACATGGAACCTTCACTATTTGAATTACCATATATAAAAAAATACTAAAATTACAATGACACCCACATGATTTGGTTTCCCAATCCAACACACCTAACATCCATGAACCAATTGGTCCAACAATAGTAATTCCCATCATTCATAAAATTCTAAACAACTAGAATAACTAAAAACATCAAAGAATTTCTCTAAATCATTTTTATTTTTACCAAAAGGGCTTGGGTAACCACATAAAAATAACATATAATTAATAATGATTCAACCATTATGGTTTACATTCCACCACACCCAACTACTAGCAATAATGGAAGTGAAACCTCCTTCAACTAACTTTTCTGAAATAAATAATCGTCTGCTACCGTCAGGCCATAAAACCACTCAATAATGCTTCTGTAAACAATGAAAGAATCATGTCATCACATATATACATCCATTTATGTATATACCTAAATTATAGAAACATTTTATGGTTGGACCATAAATAATCCATTTCCATAATGACCATACTACAAACACAAAATAACCTCCAACCCAAATCCCCCTCAGAACACCCCAAACCACCCCTTACCAAAGGATAATGCTCAAACCCCAAATTAAACCAAATATGATTCCATACATGATATTAGCTAAGGAATATATCTATATTCATATCTGCCTATTTTCCAATGTCATAAAAGTAATAAACTGGGTTTTAATATGAGGTATGAATCTTGTACTTTTTAGATTAAATGCTTTTTTATGGCCTTGTGCATGTAACCATTGTGATCATGGGTGTTTTGGAGGATTTAGGGTACCATTTAGAGCCTGTATCCGGGTATAGGTGGTGTTTTAGGACAGGCACATGGTTAGGAGAAACTTTGCGTGGAAGGCCGCATAGTTTGACTTACCTTTTGAGGCGGGGCTGTATCTTCGGCACGGTTAGAGAAACTGTGTGGAAAGTCTAATAAATTTCTGACTTTTTATAGATACCAGGAACATGGTTATCACACAGTTCTCTAGAACATTTTGGGTAACCGTGAGATCCCCCCGGGAGAGTTTTTGTAACTATGAAAAACAACACATGGTTAGACAAATTGTGTGCCTTAATCGTGTGACCCTCCAATGTAGGTAATTTTAATATTTTTACCTAAACTATTTTATACATAAAAATAGGTTTTTATCATCTCAAGTGTATAGTATGAATGTTGGAGCTCGCCCTTTTGGCTCCAAACTGAGGATTTGATCCCATTTTTCTGTCCGAAATCCATTTCATCCATGTATCATCTCATCAGATCTATACTAGTAAGGCATATGTTTCCTTTTTTTGTTCATGTTTTTTTGAACAATTATTTCACTATTTTATTCTAGGCCCATATTCCCTAATATCTAATCCTTAAAATTTTATTTAGATCTGTCGTAATCCTAGAAGAATTAGGATGTGATATGGGATGGGCTCCCTACTACTAGGTTGAGGTAGGTGTCTCAATGTTTTTCTTTAGCTTTTCTAGTTCTTTCGGGAATTTGAATGAAATTCCTTCCATCAAACATTCTTGTACCACCCCATTTTTGAGCTGGTGACATGTAGTAGGATTATTTGGACCTCGTGAGAATTCTCTTTGGTACTGTTTAGGTGTTTTGGCAGCTATTTCTTGACTCCTGGTCTCCCATGAGGTGTTCTTTATGAGTTTAAACTGTTTATTTCTTGTTAGACAACCCAAGGGATGAGTTAATGTTATCTCTTAGTTCTAAGATACTTGTTAATTATTAAATGAAATTGAATGTGTTTCCTAGTAGATGTAATGCCTCCTTTATTATTGATATCTTGTGATTCCTTTGTTATTTTTATAAATTATATTGAACAAAAATGGATGAACAAGCGGGTATACATGTTGGTAATTTTATAAATTACCAAATGGTTTATGGGAAGAAGTTTATGTGTGAGTGGATATACTCACATGATATATTAAATTTCTAATTTTATATTATGGGTGGGTATACCCATATGAATTGACTAATGGAATGTTAAATGGGAAAGATGAGAGGGTAGGCCTATTTGAATTGTAACTGTAAAATGAAATGAATTAGTGGGTATACTAATAGAGTGAACTTGTTTATGTGAGTGGGTACTATCATATGGATTTAATTTTTTAAATTGAATGAATTTAATGAATGGTTTGATATTTCCCATGGACTGATCTCCATGGATCTGGAACATGGGTGTAGATGCCTTGGGTTGACTCTGGTTCTGTGGTCCTAATTTTTCATCATTCCTCGAGCCATGCTACCATGTGAATTCTACTTGATTGGACTCACAGATGACATGTTGGTACTCATACTCCACGGACTCCTACCAATTCCTAGACTGAGTTTCCACTGGGACGCACATGGGACTCGATGTGGATGCCTTAGTTTTCTACACATGGAATCTTACCCATTAGGGTCTACACTTCTTAAGTGGATGTCATGGTATGTTACACATTGGATTCATCCCTTGGGTTCTACACTTATTTATACGGTGTGGATATTGGATACTTGATATCCGTGGATGAATGGCATGGTTGTGTGATTGGTATTGTTATAACTACCTTGTTTGGAGACGACTATTATTGTATGTACACGTGATAGGTTGTTTGGTTTTACTTCATACAGTATACATAGGCCATGGGAATTCACATTACATTACTAATTTACATACACATTCATGAACATTGCTTATTGTTATTATAACTGTGAGGACAATTGGTGGTTACCTACTAGAATGTTTATCACAAACCATATTTGGGTCTCCCTGGAGGCCCAAATAGATTATACTATTATAGGTAATGATTGGAAAAAGTTCCATGGTACAAGTTGTTGATTTTGGCATCAGAGTAGGGGATCATATGAGAAAGCTGAGGCTTGCGACGCTATGAGCACTTTTGGTCTTTTAATATTTTTGTGACACGTGTACTATATTGTATTTTTAGGAACTATTATAGATTATTTATAGATACATGAATCATCTGCATCATTGTATATGTGATGTTTCTAGATTAGATATGTATTTATGTCTTGTCCATTTTTCTTATTTTCTTGCTTTTCAGTGACAACTTATTTGTTTTCTTCTACTATATTACATATTGGTACACCACTAAGATAATCTGGTAATGTGGGAATAGTCTCCGTGTTGACTCAACTAGTCCCTCAATGTAAGTAGGTAGCCTCTGGAATTTGGTTAGATAAACTAGAGGCCCTATAGCCAATCTATATCAGGGCACATTTGAGTGGCATCTAGGTCTGGAATGTAACAATGTGGTATCAAATCTATTTCTTATCTAGTTTGACTTACTATTTGGTGATAGTAGATACAGATTAGAAGGAAATCTAATTTGTTAATGAGTTTTTCCTAGGAGAAACTACCTCACTTACAGGGGAAATTCATATTTCCTTGAATGGATTTCAATTTCTAGATTTTGACTATTAAATGTGATTTGATTTCACCATTGGGTGTAACACTTGAGATTTTATATTACTATTGAGGCAATTTTTTGGTTCTATATTATTTGAAAACCAATGAGATGAGGGTATTCAATCTTATGCATCATATGGGAAAATTTTACAAATGTCACATGCCATGCATTATATCATTCTATATTGGATGAATAAGTTATTTCATGTAGCTGGGATAGTAAATGTGATATTTGTTCTTGTTGTTGTGTTATTCGGGGTGCAGTGGATTGAGTGACATCATATTTCAATTTATAATGGGTATGGTCCCTTCTAGATTGTGAAATTACATGCCAATTAATTTAATGTGGTAATTAAACATAATATATGTGTGGGTTGGAATGGGATCCATGTTTTGGTTTCAGGAGGTGTTATGGGCCCTCATAGATTCAGAATTGGTAAACTCTTGATAAAAGTTTCTTGAATAACTGAATGTGAATGAAATGGAAATAGATACTAGATCGAGACCTGAATTTTGATTGTCAAATAGGAATTGTTTCTAGTGGTTTTTTTTTTCCTTATAAAATCCTGGATTTAGAGCAGGATATGGTTTGACTTGTCCTTCGGGAGGGTTTCGACCTGTCCTATGATTTTGAGTTGTGTGCTTTGATGTTACCCATTTGTAAAGTTTCTATTGGGACTTGTTAATAAATTCCATAATGAAGACCTTTAGTGGTACATTGTGAGGGAGGTGATGACCACTCTCTGTAGGAGGTATGCCATGGGATACAAGTTGATCCTCATTTAGTGCATGTTATGGCACCAGATGTTGTTTCAGACATAGGTTTTGAGGCATAGTTCTATAAAGGGTACCTTTATTATAGGAATACATACCAAGGACCACCACCGCCTACCTTATATATGGATGAGCTGATGTGGGTGTTACAACAGTAACATCATACCACATTTGGGTGGATGGTTGTCCAAAAGATGCAATTTTGTGGCTAGATACCACATTAGATATTTTTGATCATGTGGAGATGCCTATAGAGATGACTGTCAGGATCGTGACTTTTATAACATGTGGAGTAGTAAAATGCTGGTCTGATATTTTTAACCAGGCTGATGGATTATGGAATATGTGTTGGGTTTATTTCCAAACCTACTTCTTCAACTACTTTTACCTCGAGACACTACGAGCAGAGTGGGATAGTGAGTTCACTGTAACATCCCCGTTAAACAAAGAAATATGAAATTTTCATATTTATTAATATTTTTGTATTAAATATAAATTTTACTTTAAAGGGTATTTTATGTTTGAGGGTGTACCAGATATGCAACAATGAGTTTCTTTGAAATCTTACATTTCAAACAACGTTGGTTCATACTGAAAAATAATAATATAATTTTATTTTAAACCGTAATTAATGCATAACCATTTTATTAGCATAAATAAATATAACTAAATACAATATGATAATACATTTTTGTTAATTTTTTAACATTTATCCAAAAATGATAGAGGCTCAAAATGTGGATGAATCTAATTTTAAGCATAAATACTCTAATATTCCTTAAACAGCCAATTTACCTCCTTTTAATGGTGAACCCTCTTTAAATATAGTTTTGGTCACTTTTATAAGTTTTATTTTACAAAACTAAATTTTTCATTAAAATCGGGACATCAAAATTATCTTTGGGTAAATTTTTGGTATTTTTCTGATAAAATACATTTTTAATGAATAGTGAATCTACTGTGTTGTAATTCAAAACTGCCTTTTAATATAATATATTTATATAGTTATATTATATATCTAATTTGTTTTAAAGTGTGATTAGATTATATTTTTACCATTTAATCCAATTTTTGTCATTTGATGTAATTTTACATTGAAATTAGACATAAACAAGTGTCAATCTTTTGATAGTTATTATTTCATAAAAACACGCTTTTTTGTTTTGACAAGGGGAATTAATTTTAAATTAATTAATCCAACTTCAATGTTTTGAATTTGGTAAAATAGACATCATTTTTGAATTTGGAATATCAAATATAGAACAGGCTGAATTTTTGGTATTTTTCTGAAAACCATCAATTTTTTAGGAATAGTGAAAACACTGAGTAATAGTTAAAAGGATGAATTTTTCATTTAAATAAAATTTTACCACTTCGGTGAATTGAATTTTGAAAATCAGACATACATGGTTGATATTTTTAAGTAAAATTTGGTTCAATAGGATGAAAATAATTTTTGGGTAATAGTAACTTTTGACTTTTATTTATCACTGTTAATGGTAAATTGGGTAATTCAATGTAAAATAATATTATAATAATATAAAATTCCCATAACATGTGTTCTAATATTATTGGAGAATACATTTATGACCATGATCATCCTTCGGTCGATTTTGGGACCCCATGGAGCCACTTGGGAGTGATAATGACACTTAATGTTAATTAATTTAAAGTAATGACAAAAATGACATAAACATATATCTTTTAGTAAATAATTTTTTACATGGTGTTATATTTTTTATCTCATCATAAATAAATATTCATTATAAATATAAAAAATTTCATACGTCATGATATTTGTTTTATAAATTTTACATATCACGTAAATAAAATTTTTTATGACACAATTATGATGTTGTTTTTACCTCATTGATGAATTATTTAAATAAATAAGATTATAAAGATTTAAAAAAATATCAAAAACCTGTCCAATTCTTATAGGATAATTTTATTTCGAACATGAGTAATCTTATCTTTGACTTTAATGATTTTTGGAACTTTTGAACTTGAAAAGTATTATATAATAAATAATAATTTCGAACATTCTAAAAGAGCCCATCCTCCCCCTTATAAAAAGACCTCACCTATAACTCATTACTCACACCTATCAAGTCCCTTGGATCATCCAAACTATTCTTAAATGATCTCCTTACATCCCTATCTTCCTCCTACAATCCGTACCTTTGGCATAGAGCACATCATGGAATCCTTTTGTTTCAAACCAAAGGGATTTACCCGATTTAAAGGTAACATCTTATTTTACATTCTTTTGTGTTGTTTTCCTTCTCCAACCACATAAAATTATTTTATAACATTATTTTTTAGAAACAACAATATCATAAATATACTAGGTTTTTGTTAATAGAAGTGTTCTATCTACACTTACACACACCTCTGTCTAATGGGTAAAGAACATACTGTTTCTGTAGATGACAAACTAACGCGTCATGAAACGATGATTGATTAATTATCTCCTTACGGCTCTCATGGTGGCCATTATGATGGACTAATATTTATTTTATATAAATATTAAATTTATATTGTCTCAATTATTTGGTTTTATTCATTTATATCATGCCTTTAGGGTTTCAATAATGAGTAAACACGATAATTTTATTTGAGGAAGTGTGAACTTCCGCCCCCTCAAAGTGATATGATGTGTTAATGCCAAATGCGGGACATATAAAGGATGGAATAAATGAAATTATATATGATATTATATTGGAATTATAAAATAATATTGTATAATTATGGTTTCATTCCATTAAAATACGAAATAGAAATGAAAGTTTCCTTCATGCATACGTACGACTTACAGTCTCCATGAACGGTGCATTTCATTTCTTATCTCCAAATGTTATGTACTATCATAAATAAACACAAACAATTAGATATATATAGGTAATATATATAATATATATAATATCTAAATCATTATTATCATTCTGGAGATAATGGAATTTTGACCCCATGAACTACTTGTAATTATATGATGTTCATTTTTGACTCATGTACCAAATATCGTCAAAACAACCGTTATTAACAAAAATAATTGTTTAATAATTATAAAATAGTAATAAGTGATATAAAAAGAATAAAAAATATAAAAAAGGATCTAAATCAAATATAAATTAGCTGTAGTATATTATTTAGGTGGTTAAAGAACGAACAATTCAAGTCGAACAAAAGGTAAGGGAATTAATCTCAATCTCCATCCATTGAGGCATACATTTATTTATACATGACTTTATTTTATACAGTATATAATGAAACCCTTGAAAATTTAATTTCATTCATAGGGAATATTTTTTTATGAAGTGTTTTACTAAAATGAAAAAGGAATGTTTTAAACTTTTGCAGCGATAATGACCTCTCTGCCATCGTAATCGTTAGTTGGATTTCTATATAAGCCTTATTTTTTTTAAATGATAAAGAAACACCTTATTATATTTTTGGGGGTTTTTTGGAATTGAAAATTGTTTTCAATATCAAATATTTATTTCAATATCTTGAAATGATTTGTTTTTATTGCAAATGAAATGTTATTAATGAAATATTTTTATTTGAAATATTTTATGTGTAATGATTTTATAATAGTACATAGAAATTTAATGGGTAATTATGTGATAAACCAAATGAATGATGGTGCCATGATACACCAGGTCAGGTGGTTACGTTATAACCTCCAATGCATTGGGCATGGAAGTTGGCCGTATGGCCATTCCATTTAGTGATATGTGTTATAGTAAACCGTATGGTTATTTTATTTAAGTATGTTTATGTCCCATGTTAACTTTATATGTTATGTGCTTTGTATGGGATAAAAGGTGATATTTTGGTTAAAAATTGGTAATCAATGATCTTTTATTTAGTGAAGAGTACTTACTACATCAAAATGGTGAAAATTATTACTTCCCATAAACTATACATTATTTACTTGTTGTTTTAGGAAAATAACTGTTTTCATTCATTGTGTATCCCATATAGAGATTTTTATGCTTATGCCAAATTTTATGAAATGTTTTTAATAGGACATAAAGAAGAATAGGGTCATGGATGTGATGAAGGAAAATTTATGTTGTCTAAAACATGCAAATAGACATGACTCTTTAGTTTAAAGAGTATTTATCTTATGGAATAAATGGATACTGGGTAGAAGTGTATACATATAACATTCATGTTGTTATGTATATGTTATGAACTAATTATCTAAATCTATAATCCTAAAAATATCCTCATTTTGAATTATTAACTTAATTCAAGATTATGTAATGTTAAAGTTTGAGTCCTTAAAGATTGTATCTGAGGTTAATTTAGACAACTTTAAAAGTCAGGGTATTGTTAAACTAATATCCATAAATTAATTTATTTTAATAATGGAATGATATAGCATTTAAAAATTACATTGTTAACTAACCTAAGATATTTTTGTTTTCAGAATGGGTTTTCATAGAGGAAATAGGGAAGCTGTGCTTGGAAGGAATACTGAGGGAAACGATATTCCAAATCAGTAACCTTAGATGGTTAGAATCAAAAGTGAACAATATTTTGTAGGGATAAATCAGTTGACTCATGTGATAAATGATGGTTTTTTATAGATGATATTTTGGAATATTAAAAAATTAAATAGGGACATGAAAGTCATTTAAGGGTAGTATTTCAATCCAAAAATGAAAATAAACTGTATGGGAAATTCAAAAAGTGTGGGTTTTAGTTCTAAAAAATTTCATTCTTTGGTCACATTGTTTAAAAAATGGAACAATTGTTGATCCTTTGAAAATATAAAGTTTTTGACGAATGGCCCATACCCAAAAATATAACCGAGATTCATAGTTGCCTTGGATTAGTGGGTTATTACTAGAGATTTGTTGAAAAGTCTGCACAATTATCTAGCCCACTGACTATGTTAACATGAAAAGGTGTTAAGTTAATTTGGACAAAATAATGCGATGATTGTTTTCAAGAATTGAAGAGAAGATTGGTGAATGCTTCTGTAGTGGCATTACCTTCCAGAAATGGTGAGATTTTTATCTACATTTATTCTTCGTTTAAAGGACTTGGTTGTGTCCTTATGTATAATATTCAGGTAATTGAATATGCTTCACTTCAGATGATACCTCATGTGATAAATTACCCTACACATGATTTGGAATTAGCTGTTGTTGTTTTTGATTTAAATATTATATGGAATCATGTGTATGGAGTAAAATTTGAAATAAATACTAAGCACAAAGGATTGATTTATATATTCACTCAGAAAGAATTAAACATGAGATAGAGGAGATGGATTGAATTAATCAAGAATTGTGATTGCACGATCCATTACCATCTGGGATAATAAAATAAAATGGCTTATACTCTGATTTCATGAAGTAATGATTTATTAACCTTGATACGTTTGGAACAAGATCCTTTGATTAAAGACTTGATGAAATTTTGCATAGAAGTTTTAGGGGTCGGAAATTCCACTATTTTGTTTCAGGTGTGACTGAAATCATCTCTATCAGATAGAATTAATCATGATTAAAAGGAAGATAATTAGTTACAAAAAAATATATAGTTGCTTCAGATGGGTATGTTGCCTGAATTTAACATTGAGAATGATTTTATACTGAGATTTAGGAAGATATTTTGTGTGCCTTGTGATTCCTAGTTTAAGAATGAGTTGTTATGTGAAACTCATAGTTCTCTATTTTCAGTTCATCATGGTAGTACTAAGATGTACAAAGATCTTCGAGAGTATTACATGTGGGATAGAATAAAGATAGATATTGCTGACTTTACTGTGAAGTGTTTGACTTGTCAGTATGTTAAAGCAGAGCGATACTTATAGAAAGAGATGCTTTAGTGTTTATCGGTTCTAGAGTGGAAATGGGAAAATATATCCATGGAAATTATTGTGGGATTACCAAATACATCTCGAGGTAATAATGAAATCTGGGTTATTATAGATAAATTGACTAAATCTTCTCATTTCCTTTCTATTCAAGATACGTTGTATCTAGATTAGAATTCTTGGTTGTACGTTTAAGAGATAGTCAGGTTGCATGCAGTTACCCTCTCCATTATATTTGATCGTAATCCCATGTATACTTCTATCTTTTGGAAAGGCCTTCATAAGTAATTGGCCACTGAATTTAATTTTATTACATATTTTCCTCCTCAATCAGAATGGTACTTAGAACGAATAATTCAGACCTTGGAGGATATGTTACATGCTTGGTCAATGGATTACCAGGGATGTTAGGACGAACATATTCTTGGGGTTGATTTTTCTTATAATAACATATTTCATTCACGTATACAGATGGATCCATTTGAGGCATTATATGGGAAGCGGTGTCGAACTCCAGGTTTTATGGATGATGTAAGTGAAAGAAAAATAATGGGACCAGAATTGGTAGAAGAGATGGTAGAAAATGTTCAGTTTATTTAGAAGAACTTGAGAACATATCAGAGCAGGTAGAAATGTAATGCAGAAACAAGAGGAAGGATCTTTCTTTCGTGGTTGGTGATCATGTGTTTCTCAAATTTTCTCTATAGAAAAGTGTGATGTGTTTTGGAAAGAAGGGAATGTTGAGTCTGAGGTTCATTGGACCTTATGAAATCCTGGAAAAGTTGCATCAGTTGCATATATAGTGGATTTACTTCCATGTTTATCCTACGTACACAATGTTTTTCATATTTCAAAGTGGAGATTATATATTTCAGATCCATCTCATATTTTGATCCCAGAGGTAGTTCAGTTGGAAGATAATCTATCCTATAAGGAACAACCAATCATGATTATTTACTGAAGAGAGAAAGTGTTGTCGAATAAGTTAATTCATCAGGTAAAAGTTCTCTAAAAAACCCATGTTTTTGAAGTGAAAACATGGGAATCTATAAATTAAATGAAGGATAAATACCCCCTTTTAGTTGATAAGTGAATAAAGTAGCGAGAACAAAATTCTCAATTGGGGGGAAGGATGTAACATCCCAAGTAAATAAATAAATATGATATTTTCTATTTATTAATATTTCTGAATTATATATTAATTTTAATTTAAAGTGCATTCTATGTTTGATGTGTACCCTATACGCAACAATGGGTTTCTTTGAAATCTTGTGTTGCACAGAACGTAGGTTCATTCTAAAAAAATAATAATATAATTTTATTTTAAATGGTAGTAAAATACTTGCCATTGTATTGAAAAAAATAAATAAAACTAACAAAAATATGATTATACATGTTTTTTAAATTATTTTTAATTTATCCATTAAAAGTTAGAGGCTTAAAATGTGATTTAATCTAATTTTAAGCATAAGTACTCTAATATTCTTTAGAAGGATGATTTACCACCTTTTAATGGAGAACCCTTTTTAAATATAGTTTTGGTCACTTTTATATGTTATATTTGAAAAAAAAATCATCTTTAGAATCAGGACTTCAAAATTTACGTTCGGATAGTTTTTGGTATTTTTATGATAAAAATCAATTTTAATTAATAGTGATAAATAATTTATTTTAATTCAAAACTCCCTTTTATCATAATTTATTTATATGGATAGATTATCTTTTTAATTGGGTTGAAAGTGTAATTAGATTATATTTTTACCATTTAATCCAAGGTTGGTCATTGGAAGTAATTTAACTTTGAAATTGGACATAAATAAGTGTCAATCTTTTGATAGTTATTATTTCTTAAAAACACGCTTTTTATTTTGATAAGGAGAATTAATTTTAAATTAAGTAATCACACATATATGTTTTTAATTTGGTAAAATAAACAGCATTTTTGAATTCAGAATTTCATATATAGCTTGCGCTGATTTTTTGGTATTTTTCTAAAAACCATCAATTTTTCATGAATAGTGAAAACACTGAGTAGTTGTTAAAAAGGAAAATTATTCATTTAATTGAAATTTTACCACTACTGTGAATTGAATTTTGAAAATCTAACTACATGGTTGATATTATTAAGTACATTGTGGTTCAAAAAAATAAAAATTATTTTTGGTGAATTGTTTCTTTTGACATTTATATACCGCAATTAAAGGTAAATAAGGAAATTAAATGTATAAATAATATAATAATAATATAAACTTACCCTAACATGTGTCCTAATCATATTGGATGATACATTTCTGACCATCGACATCCATGGGATGATTTTGGGACCCCCTAGGGCCATTAGGGGGTGATAATGACACTTTATGTTAATTCATTTTTAAAGTAAAGACAAAAATGACATAAACTAATATCTTTTAGAAAATAAATTATTATTTGGGGTCCTATAAGTTATCTCCTAGACTATAAATATTCATTTTAAAGATAAAAAAATTCATAAATCATGGTATTTTTTTACTAAATTTTAGACAAAAAATAAATAAAATTATTTATGATAAAATAATGATGCAGTGTTTACCTCATAAATAAATGATTTAAATAAATAAGATTATAAAAATTATAACAATATCCAAAACATTTCCAATTCTTATTGGATGATTTTATTTTGAACATGAGTCATCTTATATTCTATCTTAATTATTTTTCGTTCTTTAGAAACCGAAAATCATTATAAAATAAAATAATATTTTGAAATATTCCCAAAGAGGCCCTCCCCCCTTATAAAAAGCCCTCACCTCTAACACATTACTCACACCTATCAAGCCCATTGGATCAGATAAACTCTTCTTAAATAAGCTTCCTAAATCCCTATATTCCTCTTATAAGCCTTACCTTAGGATGAGATCACTTGAAGAAATTGTTTTGGTTCAAACCAAAGAAAGTTACCCCATTTAAAGGTAACATATTTTTTTAGTTATTTTGTGTTATTTTCCTTCTCCAACCCCCTAAAATATTTATTATTCATTTATTTTATAGAAACACAAGTATAAAAAATGTATTAGGTTTTTTATGATAGGGATTCTAACTACACTTACCCACACCTCCGTTTAATGGGTAAAGAACATACTGTTTCTATGTGGGACAAACCAACGCCTCACGAAACGATGATTGTTAAATTATCTTTTCTTAATCTCATGGCGGACATTATGATGAGACTATATATAAATATATATATGTGATATATATTATATTTAAATTTTTTGCGTGATTATGTATTTTTCTTTTATATCATACCTTTATAGTTCCCATTTTGGATAAACGTGATAATTTCACTTGAGGAAATAAGGACTTTCGCCCCCTAAAAGTGAAAGGACTAATGCATGCCATACGTGGGATGTTTAAAGGATAGATTTGATGAAATTATATATGATATTATACTGAAATAATAAAATACCTATGTGTAATTATGTTTTCATTCCATTAAAATACAAAATTGAAATGAAAGTAGTGTTCATGTGTACATACGACTTATCGTCTCCATGAACGGTTCATTTCATTTCTTATCTCCAAATGTTATGTAATGTTATACATACATACATATATATATATGATATATATGATATATATGATATCTAAATCATTAATATCACAATGGAGATAATGGAATTTTGACCCCATGAATAAATTTTAATTATAAGAAGTTCATTTTTGACTCAAGTACCAACTGTCGAAAAAATTACCATTATTAACTTAAATAATTTTTTAATGTTTATAACATTGTAATAAGTGATATAAAACAAATAATAAACATAAAAAAGTTCTAATGTAAGTATAAATTAACTCTATTTTATTATTCAGGATATTATAGAACAAATAACTCAAGTCAGACACTACGTATGGGACTTCGTTTAAATATCCTTTCATTGAGGCATTATTTGATTTATATATGAATTTCCTTTATACGTTATATAATAAAACCCTTTGACTTTTAATTTCATTCAAAGTGAGTCTTTTTTCAATGAAAAATTTTACTAAATGACAACAGGAATGATTTTAATGTTTGCGGCGATAATGACCTCTCTATCTCCGTAATCGAATGTTAGATTCCTTTATAAGCCATATTGTTTTTAAAATGAAAGGGAAACCCCTAATTCTGTTTTTTGGGTGTTTTGGTATGGAATATTGTTTTTGAATGTTTTTATTATTTAAATATCTTTAAGGGATTTAATTTGTTTGAAAATAAAATGTTAATATTGAAATATTTATATTTGTACTATTTTATGCGTTATGATTTTATAATGGTACTTGGAAATTTGATGAGTGGTTACATGATAAACCAAATGACAGGTGGTGCCATGATAAAATAGGATGAGTGGTTATGTTATAACCTATAATTCATTGGGTATGGATGTTGGTTGTATGCCTATTCAATTTAGTTATATATGTGGAAGTCGACCGTATGGATATTCAATTTACGTTTGTTTATGTCGCAAGTTACCATTATATGTTATGTAATTTCTATGGGTTTGATGATAATATTTTGGTTACAAATGGGTAATAAATGATCTTTTATTCAGTAAAGAGTATTTTCAAATTCATAAAGGTGAAAAGTATTAGTTATGAAAAGTATTCATGATTTACATGTAGTTTTGAGAAAAATTGTTTTATTTATTTTTCTATCCCTTACTGAGATTTTTATACTCATCCCTTGTTTTTTTGAAATGTATTTTACAAGGATTAATGATTAAATGGGTCATGGATGGGGTCGCCGAAAATTCATGATTTCTAAAACATGGAATTAGACATGACTCTTTTTTTCAAAGAGATTTTATCTTATAGAAAAAATGGATACCGAGTAGAAGTGTCTAAATGTAATATTCAAGTTGTTAGGTATATGTTATGATAAAATTCCCTAAATCTCTCAGCCTGAAAATACACTCAATGTGAGTTATTATCATAATTAAAGATTATGTAATGTTTTTGGTCGGGTCCTTATATTCATGTGTCTAGAGAAGGGCACGATGATGGTTATGAAATACTCAACATGTTTTACAGAGATTCAAATTTTTGTACTGATGTATCTTACTAATGATATGTCGAGGGTGAGACATGTCGAGGAATGTCTCCGACATGCTATAAAATCACAATTCAATGTGTTCAGGTTGAATTCTATCCCTATGATTGTGAATTAGGTGTTTATTACAGAGAGGAACCCGGGGGATGTTTGGGGTACAAAACTATGGAGTGTTATTTCTCAACCCTCTGGATCTATGTATTTAGGAAGAAAGAGTCATTCTGAGGCTTCCCGCAACATGAGTACTAGTTTGGGTGTGGGTGTAGGAATCTTGGGGTTTTTTCATTAGTGTGGTAGGCATGAACACATTATGTATTAGTGACATTGTGACCCAATCGTGTGTCATGCTTGGGCAGGATGGGGCACGTGCAACAATTTTGCAGGACCTTCCATACATCTGTGTGTAGTAGGGGGTCAGATCTGACATCGAGTTTAGGAGAAGGTTATTTTGATCCCCCTTAGGCTGGGAGCTAGAGTAGTGCATTCCAGTTAGTACAAGGAATTGGTGGATATGATAGAGGCATTAAAACACCAGTTACACCAAGATAGTTGGGTAGATCAGCTCAGGGTAGTGAGGCAGTGTCATAGGGAAGTGGTATATGTTGGGCTTATGAAGTGCATTATTCCCAACATGAGAAAGATCCTAGATGATCTACAGTGAGAGGTCTGATAATAGTAGCTTCTAGTATTGCATCCTCTCTTTTCAATACATGTGCATCAAATAATTTTATATATGCACGGATGGTTAAAAGCATCGGGCTTATGATTTCTATTTGTAAAGGAATTTTGATTCTAGAAACATCGTTAGGAATCAAAACAGGTGATGTTATCAAGTGTTTGGAGTTCCTCCCTTGAGTTTGGTGTGTGCCACTATTTTTGCAGTTTATATGTTCTCCAGATTACATGGTTTGAAATAATTCTTGGGATGGAACTATTAATTTCTTATCGAGCATAAATTGACTGTTACTGCCAGAGGGTGAATTTCACATCACTAGAGGGTGAATTGTTCATCCATAAGGGTGAATGGGATGTCATGGTGAGGTTAGTTGGACCTGAGCATTGTGGGCTGAGTGGGATGAAAGCCCAAATTACTAGTTTGTATTTGTATGGTCAGGGAGTGAGTCTGGATGACCATCCTCTAGTGGCTAAGAACATCAAGGACGTGTTTCTGGATGAAAATTCAGGTTTACCTTCAGAGAGAGAAGTTTAGTTCTCCATCAAGATGGTTCTAGGAGTTTCCTTTGTATCTATTCCTCCTTACTCGATGGCTAATATAATGTTCCAGGTGCTCAAGAAGTAGTTATAGGATTTGGCAGTGAAGGGGTTTTTTTTTGGCCCAGTACTTATCTATGTGGTTTGTTTGTCCTTTCGTGAAGAACGTAGATTGAAATCTTAGGCTATGCATGGACTATCATGAACTGAACCGGTATAAAGGTACCAAATTATATCCCTTACCACAAATGGATGTCTTATTGTACTATCTTTGAGGAATAGGAGTGTTTCGAAAATCGATTTGAGGTTAGGATATCATCATGGTCATGTTAGAACTAAAAACATAAATCATACAACCTTTTCTAGTGGGTATGGTTTATACAATTATCTAGTAATGTCATTTGGTCTCACAAATGGCCCAGAATTTTTCATGGATTTGATGAAATAGGTGTCCCATCCTTACATGTACTCTTTTGTGGCGATTTTCATGGATGATATCTTAGTGTATTCTCACAATCAACACAACCATGACAACCATCTTGAGAACATTCTGAATACACTAAGAAAGAATCAATTATATTATAATATCACAATGTTCCACTTTTGTATAGATAATATTATGTTCCTAGGTCACATAATCTCAAATATAGGAGTATCAATGGACCTTGATAAGGTTGCAATGGTAGATTATCGGTAATATCCGAACAAAACCTTTGTCATATGATGTTTCTTGTGGCTAGATAGTTATTACCTGTAGGACTTACCATACTCAGATGTGATATTTATGCACTTGGATAAGAAGGATGTGATGTTCTTGTGGTCATACTCTTATGAGATAGCCTTATAAGAGATGAATGTATGGTTGACATCAACACCATTTCTGATACTACAAGATTAGGGAAAGAGTTACACGATGTACTCTAACACTATTAGTGTGGGGATTTGGGAAGTTCTTATCAAGGAGATAGAGTCATGGCATATGGGTCTCAACAACTATGGCCTCATGGGAGGAATTAGCCTGCACTCAATCTCGATTTAGTTGTGGTTGTACATGGGTTGTGCTATAGGAGACACTATTTACTGGGAGATCTTCTTTTTGTGTACACGGTCCACAAAATCCTCAAGTACTTATTTATAGGTAGAATGATCCAAATATAAGGCATTGGAGGTTGGTGTAGTACCTAGAGTTCTTTGACATTGATCATTCTTATAAACATGATAAGGGAAATGCAGTGGCTGATGCACTGAGTAGGAAAACCTAGATACATGTAGTGCAGTAGACCAGTAACGATTGGAATCTTATGGAATTGTTGTTAGAGATGTGTCTATAGGTTTATTATACATTGGAGAAAACTTTTATATCATCCTTTTCTATGAACTATAACCTGATGGAGAGAGAAAGGATGAGGTATCTATCAGATTCATAGGTCCTAGTTCTACTGTAGTGTGTGGAAGGTAAGGACCCTTTTCCTTGTTGGATGGCAGGAGAGGACGAGATCTCACATGTCCATGGATTTGTTTGGGTTCTAGTTGATATATGGGAGGAATTGATGCAAGATATTCATGATTCAACCTGGGAAGTGAACCCCGGATTCACCAAGATGTTCCATGACTTGTGTCATTAGTAACAGTGGCTGGGTATGAAGAGAGATGTTGTTTATTTTGTTACATGGTGTTCCACCTATCAGAAGGTGAAGGAAGAACATTCGTGACCTGCTAGCCTTTTACTACAGTTACCTATTCAAGACTGGGAATGAGATGATTTCACGACGGATTTCATGACTGGTTTACCAAGGTCGCCTCATGGTAGTGATTATGTGTGATTTGTTATTTATAGGCTTATGAATGTCACTCATTTATCTCCAATCAAGGATAACTTTATTGTTTATTATCTAAGAATTTTGTATATTCATAAGATAATACTACTTCATGGGACCTTTCCCACTATCATTTTGTATAGGGACATCCAAAATACATCCCGTTTATGAAAAACATTACATAGGGTGTTTGGTACATAGGTGTTTCTGAGCACAGTATAGTTCCCTCATACTAATGTCTAGTCATATCATAACATATATGTGATAGAGTACATGATGCAAGAATGCGTCCTAGATTTTGGGGGCTCTTGGGAGAGGCATTTTCCCTAGTTGAGTTTGCCTAAAATAACAGTTATTAGGAGGCAATACAGATGGGAACCTACGATTCAATATATTATAGGCCATTTCATTAATTCCTATCATATGTAGAGGTAGGTGAGGCACATTTACTGGGACCATGTCTTCGGTAGTAGACTTCGAGCAAGCCTAATTGATTCAGAAGTGGATTTCTACCCCACAGTCTCATTAGTATCCTTTCATCGATCATCACACATGACTTATGGAGTTTGAGGTCAGGGATTGGGTTTTAATGTGTGTTGCACCGAGATTAGGACACAAAAAGATCATAAGAAAGGGTAAAATTTTACCTTAATATGTTGGGCCATCCAAGATTCTAGGGAGAGTCATCACAGTTTCCAATCGGTTGCAATTACCATAGAGGTACTGAGCCATACATTAATTCATCATTGTATCTCAGTTCTTCTACTATTATCCGGACCTGTATCATGTTTTTCAAGTCAAAGAGGCTGAGCTTTAGGTTGATGAGTCCTTTGAGGAGCATAGTATTCGTATCATTTAAAGGATCATGAAACTTATCCGAGTAAAGTTAGTTCCCCTAGTGTGGGTGCTATGGTTGCACAATCGTAACAGAACTATACTTCGGAGTAGGAGGCAGACGTATATTCTCAGTGTGTAGAGTTGTTATGAGACTAATCTTGACCACCATTCTGAGATAAATTCATGAATGAATTTTTGTAAGGAGGAAAGATCCTAAGAACCATGGTTTTCTTGTAAATTAAAATTCCTTTTATTTTCAGTTTAAATTCTTTTTTATGGCCTTTCGTATGTACCCCTTGCGATCATAGGTGTTTTGGAGGTTCTTGGGCCTCACTAAGAGTCCAGGGATGGGTTTTGTGGGGGTGTTTTATGTCTAACACATGGTTAAGAGAAACCTTGTGGGGTGGGCCACTGTAACATCCCAAGTATGTAAAGAATAATATATTTTCACATTTGTCTCTTTTTATGAATTAAATAGTGTTTTAAAGGCTTAAAATGAGAATAAATTAAATCTTAAGCATAGAATACTCTAATATTTTTAAAAGATTGTTTTACCACCTATTGATGGAAAACAAATTTTAAATATAAACTTTGACAATTTGATAAGCTATATTTATAAAAAAACTTATTCTATCGAATTGGGATATTGAAATTTACTTTGGATAAATTTTTGGTATTTTTCTGACAATGCTTATATTTTTAATGAATAGTGAAAAATACTACATTTTACTTCAAAATTGATTTTTCATCTATTTTAATTGTATAGTTAGATTATATTTTTAATTGGTTTTAAAGTGTAATTAGAAAATATATTTTCCATTTAATCCAATTGTTGTCATTATAATTAATTTTACTTTAAAATTGGATATAAACAATAGTCAATATTTTGATAGATATTGTTTCTTAAAAACACGCTATTTGTTTGGACAATGAGAATTATTTTTAAATTAATTACTGCAATTTCTGTGTCTGAAATTTGGTAAAATGGATTCTATATTTGGAATCAGAAGGTCCAAATTATGTAATTAAGACCTTTCTTGTTTTTGGAAATTATGAATAATAATGACGGTAATTATCTTTAATTATCGTTATTAATTAGAAATCAGTTAGTTAAGGGTAATAAAATAATATAATAATTATATAAAATAACCCCAACATGTGTCCAAATCCCCTTTTTTGGGTCATGTCCGACCATGGGATGATTTTTACCGATTTTGAGGGCCCATGGAGTCACAAGGGTGTAATAGTGACATTTATGACATTATTTATAAAAAGAAGAGAAATATAACAAAGGTTTGAATATCTGATGTAAACCAATTTTAATTTTGTTTTCATAAATTATCTCTTAGACTATAAATATTCATTGGTAATATAAAAATATTTACTACATCATCGAATTTTTTTTTTAATTTTTAGACATTAAATAAATAAATTTATTTTTGACACTATGATGAGGCAGTGATGACCTCATTAATGAACGATTTAAATAAAATGAAAAGATAAGGTAAAATATAAGACATAAACTTGTCTAAAATATATTTTATGGGTGTATTTAGAACCATTATCACCTTAGACTCAAAATATATTATTGTGGGACCTTTAAAATCCTAAAATCATTTTATAATAAAGTATCATTTGAAGACTTTCCAAAATTGACCCTCCTCCAACTTATAAAAGGCCACCACCTCTAACCCCTTACCCACACCCCTCAAAACCTTGTATAGTCCAAAATCTTCTCATAGTATCTCTCAACATCCCTATCTTTATCCTAGATGCCTCACGTTGTGCAGATGTCTTCCCAAGTGATCATTTGGCTCAAATCAAAAAGAGTTACCCGATTTAGAGATAATGTCGTCTCTCGAGTTTCTTCCTTTTATTTTCCTTCTTCATTCACCACTATCTTCTTATTATTTGATCCCATAATAACTCTAGTATCCTCAATATACTATGATGTTGTTATGATAAGTATTCAGCCTACAGTCACACACACCTCTGTCTAATGGTTGTAGAACATACTATTTCTGTTTGTGGTGAATTACTGCCTCACGAAACGATGATTGTTCAATATTCTTTTAACACCTTTCATGGTACCCATTTTGATGGAAATATATTTATATATGATATATATTATATTTATGTTCACTCTATGATTCATTATTTTATATTTAAAACATACTTTTATGCTTTGCATGTTGTGCAAATGCGATAATTTTATATGAGGAAGTGTGGACTACCGCCCCCTCAAGTGATCTGAATCGTCCATGCCAAACATTGAATTTATAAATAATGTAATTAATGAATTTATGTTACCAATAAAAAATATATATTATACTGTAATTATAATATATATGCCTCATTTAGTTTTAATTCATTTAATATGAAAATGAAATGAATGTAGCGTTCATGCATACGTACGTCCTACTGTCTCGATGAACGATGCATTTCATTTTTTATCTAAAAACGTTATGGAAGAGTATAAAATGAATATATACTGGATATATATGATATTTTAATCATTAATACCATTCTGGAGATGATGTAATTATATCAACTTGGGAAATTCTTTTCAAACAAGTACATTTTTGACTGATGTACCGAACATCGCCAAAACGTATGATATAAACTCACAAAATTAACTAATTGTTATAACATGAAAATATGTGATATGAATTGAATAATAAACATTAAAAGATTTCCTTAATAAATTATTAATTTACCTATGTTTATTATTCAGGAATATAAAAAACAAACGAGAACAAGTCAGACTTGAGATAAGGGACATCGTCTCATTCTCCTTTTGTTGTGGAATACATCAATTTATATACGACCTTCTTTTATTAGTTGTATAATAAAACCTTTTCACTTTTAATTTCATTCAAAATGAATATTTTTACATTAATCATTTCACTAAATGACAAAAGGAATGTTTTTTTCTTACGTATTCGGTGACAATGACTTCTCCGCCGCCGTGACCATTATTTGAGTTTCGGCTACCTCTACAAGCCTTAACATTTTAAATGAAAAATAAATACCATGTTTTAATTTTGTTTTGTTTTTCAATTTAAAATGGTTTTGATAATGTTTTGATTATATCAATGTGTGGTATTGATATCTTGTGATTGAAATAAGAAAATTTCATGTTTCATTTATGCCTGTTTTATGTGATATGATTATGTTATGGTTCTTGGGAATTTTTTACAAAGTTGGGTGGTTCCATGATATAATAATGGTTGGTGATCCCAAGATAGATCTCCAATGCATTGTGCAACATGAAGGATTTAAATTCTAAAGATTCTCCGAGTAGATTTAGGGAATATATTGTGATGGGTATTCCAAACATAACCATGAGGGTTACTCCATACGTAAGAATGTTATGAATGCCTCATGTTACCTTTATGTCTTATGATTTCTATGAGTTAGTCATAAATATTATCATTTCATGAGGTATGTTAAATTGATTATGTTTTCTGAGTAAAGTATGATTTCATAGATTCTTATGTATACATGGAATAATGTTTTCATTCCGTATTTTTATATCCCTTACTGAGATTTCAATGCTCATCCCATGTTTTTGAAATATTTTTCATAGGTCAAGGGAAAAGTAAATGATGTGATGATAATGTCGAGGATGTGTTAAGAAAGAAACCATGTTTTATTTTAAATATTTTTACTTTGGTGTAAAAAATAAATTTTGTCTTTGATGTAACCACCTTGTTTAAATGTGTAATGTAATGCACGATTTATGATATAATATTATAAAACTCTAAACCTGAAAAGATACTCAATGTGAATTCTTGAAATAAACCAAGATTAAGTGATGTTTAAGGTTGGGGCCTTATAGTCGGTTCCATAGGTCAGTTTAGATAACATTAGGAGTTATAATTCTATTAAATAATTATCTAAAAATATTTTTTTTACACATTATGGTCAAATTGAAATGATATTGCATTTGAGGATTACCATGTTTCTTCAATTAAGACATGTTTGTTTAGAATGGTTTTCCATAGAGGAAACAGGGAAGCAGTGCTAGGAATGCATACAGAATGATATGACCTTCCCAATTATCATCCTGAGAGGGTCGGAATTGGAACTGAACTGTTTGTTGAAGTAATGGAGTAGTTGACTCGAGCGATAAATTGTGGTGGTATCCATGCCCAAGATCAGCCAGATCAACTGTAGAAGAACATGTCAGTGGTGGAACATTTCATTAGGCAACCTCCTCCATCATTCAGTGGATCATATGACCCTGTTCTAGCTAAAGGTTGGATTAAAGCACTGGAGAAGATTTTCAATGTCATGGGGTGTTCAGACAATGAAAATGGTAGTCTTTCTTTTTACCGTTTGGAGGGTGAAGCAGATCAGTGGTGGTCGATGGCTAAAAATATTAGGGATGCATATGAGATAGATGCTCTTGACTGGGATGAATTCAAAGGTATGCTTCTTGAGAAATATTTTCCTTTGGTTGTTCGACTTTGGATGGAAAACAATTCTTGGAATTGAGGCAAGAGGGTGACTCAGTGGCTTTTTATGAAAAAACGTTCACTCGATTAGCAAGGTATGCTCCAAATTTTATCAGAGACCTTGATAGTAAAATAAATCTTTTTTACCTAGGATTAAAGCCAAAATATCGAAGGGCATTAGCTTCTTTTGAGTTCAAAAGTTTTGAAAATCTTGTTCGATGTGCTGAGAAGGTGGAAATGGAGTTTTCCGATGAGCAAGTGTTTTATGAAAACGAACATAATAAGAGACCAATGTGGCAAGAGAATGGGAAGAATCCTTCAAAATGGTTTGATGGTAATAAAACTATGTTTCAGTTTGTGATAAATGGGGTAAAAATCATACTGAGGAATCTCTTTTAAATTATAAAAAGTGCTTCCAATGTGGTAATATGGGACATAAGGCTCGTGAATGCACGAGAAAATATCAGGGTAATGGTAATACAAAATTTGATTTACAGTTAGTGAAATGTTTCATGTGCAATGAGACGGGTCATTATGAAAACGAATGTCTGACAAAGATCTCAAATGATGGGAAGTAGTCAGACTACAAGCAGAAAGGTGTGGTGAAATCCTTTGCAACTACATCAACAGATGTTGGGCCATCAAATGAAGAGGTATCGGGTACTTTTTTTGTTTTTTCAGATTATTCCAATGTGTTGTTTGATTTGGGGTCTACACATTCTTTCATCTCTGAAAACGTTTCTGGTAAATTGGGAATTCCATCTCAAGAAATGACTCCTAAACTTGTGGTAAAAACACCTGGGGGAAATGTTGAGGCAAAAATAATTTATAAGAATTTTCATATACTTATCCGTGGAAATAATCAACATGAAAACATTATTGTTTTACATCTAGTAGAGTTTAATGTTATCTTAGGTATGAATTGGCTCACTGTTTACCATGCTATGATTGAATGTAGATCTAAAGAAGTTTCTTTTCAGAAAGACTTTCAGTTTGTGTTCAAGAATGAAAACTTACTATTTATAACATATCAAGAGGGTGATAAACTTGTAAATGATGGAAATTAAGGTTACCTTGAACATATTGTTGAAAACAATAGAACCGTTCAGATTAATGATGTGCTAGTAGTAAATGAGTATCCTGAAGTTTTTCCTGATGATTTTCCTGGAATAATACCATATTGGGAAGTTGAATTTGCTGTTGACTTAGTTCTTGATGCTAAGCCAGTTTCAAAACCCCCTTATCGAATGGCTCAAATTGAACTTTTAGATTTGAAGGAGCAACTGCATGATTTATTAGATAATGGTTTCATTCGACCTAGAACATTTCCACAGGGTGCTCCTGTCTTATTTGTTAAAAATAAATATGGTTCAATGAGAAATTTCATTGATTATAGAGCCTTTAATAACATAACTATTATGATCAAATATCCTTTCCCTCATATCGATGATTTGTTTGATTAGCTCCAGGGAGCTCAGTAGTTTTCAAAGATTTACATGAGATCAGGGTACCATCAGTTGATGGTAAAGGAAGCAGATATTATGAAGACCACGTTTCGTACAAGATATGGCCATTATGAATTTGTAGTTATGCCTTTTTGGTTAACCAATTCACCTTCTCTATTCATGGACCATATGAATAGAATTTTCCCTGATTTCTTGGATAATTGTGTGGTTGTTTTGGTTGATGATATTTTGCTGTTTTTTAGATGTAATGAAAATCATGAAAATCATTTAAGGGTTATTTTGAAAACCTTAAAAGAAATGAAATTGTATGGAAAATTCAGAAAGTGTGAGTTTTGGCTGAAAAAAACTTCTTTCCTTGGTCACATTGTTTCTCATGATATAATACCTGTTGACCCTGCAAAAGCAAAGTTTGTTGATGAATGGCCGAGACCCAAAAATATAATCCAGATTCATAGTTTTTTGGTTTAGAAGGCTATTACTGAAGGTCTGTTATAATTTTTTCACGGTTTTCTAGAACATTGAATAAGCTAACTTGGAAGGGTGTTAAGTTTATCTGGACAAAATAATGTGATGATTGTTTTCAGTAATTGAAAAGAAGACTAGTGAATGCTACAGTATTTGCACTACCTTCCAGGAATGGTGGGTTCATTATCCACAGTGATGCTTTATTGAAAGGACTTGGTTGCGTCCTATTCCAGAATGATCTGGTAATTTCTTATGCTTCACGTCAGTTGAAAATTCATGTGATAAATTACCCTACACATGATTTGGAATTAGCTTCTATTGTTTTCAGTTTAAAAATTTGGAGGCATCATTTTCATGGTGTAAAGTGTTAAATATATACTAATCACAAAAGATTAAAGTATATATTCACTTAAGAAGAATTGATCATGAGATAGAGGAGATGGCTAGAATTAATCAAGGATTATGATTGCACGATTCACTACCACCCAAGAAATCAAATAAAGTGGCCGATTCATTGATTTGAAAAAGTAATGCTTCATTAAAAATGTTACGTTTGGAACACGATCATATGGTTAAGGATTTGATGAATTTTGTCTTAGAATTTGTTGGTGTAGGAAATTATTCTGTTTTGTTTCATGTATTAGTGAAATATTCTTTATCAGATAGAATTAAGCAAGCATAGAAGCAAGACAGTGAGTTGCAGAAAATGGTAGAGCTGGTTCATAATGGTATGTTACTTGAATTGAACATTGATAATAATTGTGTTTTGAGATTTGGGATGACATTGTGTGTGACTTTTTACTCACGGTTGAAGATAGATAGTTGTTATGTGAAGCTCATAGTTCTCCATTTTTAGTTCATCTAGGACGTACTAAGATGTATAGAGATCTTTGGGAGTATTACTTTTGGGATGGAATGAAAAGTGATATTGTTGATTTTACTATGAAGTGTTTGAATTTTCAACAGGTTAAAGAAGAGAGATAGTTATCGAAAGAGCTGCTTCATCCTTTACCTGTACCAAAGTAGAAATTGGAGAATATATCCACGGACATCGTTGTGGGGTTACTGAAGAGACCTCTAGGTAATAATGCAATCTAAGTTTTTGTTGATCAATTGACTAAATCTGCTCATTTCTTTGCTATACGAGATACTTTTTCCCTAGATAAAATTTCTTGATTGTATCTTAATGAGATAGATAGTTTACACGGAGTTTCCCTCTCTATTGTATCTGATCATGATCCCAGGTTCACTTATAAATTTTGGAAAGCCCTTCAGAAGGCATTGGGTAATGAATTTAATTTTAGTACTACTTTCATCCTCAATCAGATGGCCAGTCAGAACGAACAATTCAGACATTGGAGGATATGATATGTTCTTGTTCAATGGATTATGAGGGAATTTGGGACCAATATCTTACATTGGTTGTGTTTTCTTATAATAACAGTTTTCATTCCAGTATACAAATGGCACCATTTGAGGAATTATATGGGAAGCAGTGCCAAACTCCATCTTTTTGGGATAAAGTAGGTGAAAAAATGTTGATGGGACCAGAATTGGTAGAAGAGATGGCAGTAAAAGTTTATCTAATAAAGAAACACATGTGAACACATTATATATGGAAGAAACGTTATGCAGACAACAGGGGGAAGGATCTCTCTTTTGAGGTAGGTGATCATGTCTTCCTCAAATTTTCACCATGGAAAAGTGTGATGCGATTTGGTAAGAAAGGAAAGCTAATTCCAAGGTTCATATGTACCATATGCAATTCTAGAGTGAGTTGGATAATTTTCATACCTAGTGGATTTACCTCTAAGTTTATCTCTGGTACATAATGTTTTTCATGTTTCAATGTTAATGAAGTACAGTCCAGATCCATCTCATGTTTTGAGTCCAGAGGTAGTTCAGTTGGAACAAAATCTATCTTATGAGGAACAACCGGTCTAGATTATTGACCACATAGAGCAAGTTTTGCCAAATAAGGTGATTCATCAAGTAAATGTTATATGAAAAAACCATATAGTTGAAGAGGAAACATGGGAATCTGAAAATTTAATGAGGGATAAATACCCCCACTTATTGGATAAGTAAATAAATTGCGGGGATGAAATTTGCTAATGGAGGGAAGGATGTAACATCACATGTAAGTAAAAAATAATATATTTTCTTATATATGTCTATTTATGAATTATATAGTGTTTTAGATAATTAAAATGATAATAAATCCAATCTTAAGCATATAATACTCTAATATTTTTAAAAGATTGTTTTACCTCCTTTCCATAGAAAACGATTTTTTAATCTAACTTTTGACAATTTTATAAGCTCTATTTCTTAAAATAAACTTATTCTTTAGAATTTGGACAATGAAATTTATTTTGGATAAATTTTTGGTATTTTTCTCACAATGTTCATTTTTAATGAATATTGCAAAATACTGCATTTTACTTCAAAACTGCATTTTCATCTAATTTAATTATATGGTTAGATTATATGTTTAACTGGTTTGAAAATATAATTGGAATATATTTTTACCATTTAATCCAATGGTGTTCATTAGAAATAAATTCACTTTTAAATTTTTCATAAACAATTGTCAATCTTTTGATAGATATTGTTTCTGAAAAACCTGATATTTGTTTTGACAATGAGAATTATTTTAAAATTAATTACTGCAATTTCTGTGTTTGAAATTTGGTAAAATTGATTCCATATTTTTAATTAGAAGGTCTAAATTATGTAATTAAGACCATTTTGTTTTTGTACATTATGAATAGTTACGACGGTAATTATCTTTAATTATCGTGATTAATTAATAATCGGGTCGTTAATGGTAATAAAATAATATCATAATAATATAAAATGACCAAAAAATGTGTCCAATTCATCTATTTTGAGTCATTTCCCACCATTTAATGCATTTTACTGATCTTGAGGGCCCATGGAGTCACATGGGTGTAATAGTGACATTTATGACATTATTTTTGAAAAGAAGAGAAATATAACAAAGGTCTATATATCCTAAGTAAAACAATTTTAATTTGGTTTAAATAAATTATTTCTTATTCTATAAATACTAATTGTAAAGATAAAAATATTTACTACATCATTTTATTTTTTTTATAATTTTTAGACCGTAAATAAATAAATTTATTTATGACCCCATGATGATGCATTTTTTTCTCATTAATGAATGATTTAAATAAAATGAAAAGATAACATAATTTATAATAGTTACACTTGTTAAAACCTATTATATTCATGTATTTAAAACCATTATCACCTTATCCTAAAAAATACCATTTTGGGACCTTTAAAATCAGAAAATCATTTTATAATAAAGTATCATTTTCAGACTTTTCAAAAGTGACCCTCCTCCCTCTTATAAAAGGCCCCCACCTCTACCCCCTTACCCACACCTCTCAAGAAATTGGATCTTCCAACCTCTACTCCTATTATCTCTCCACATTCCTCTATTACTCCTAGAAGCCTCACTTTGGGTAGAAGTCATCCCAAGGATGCCTTTGACTCAAATCAACAAGGGTTACCTGATTTAGATGTAATTTCTTCTCCCGAGTTTCTTCATTTTAATTTCCTTCTTAACTCACCACCATATTATTATTATTTTATCCCATAATAACACCAGTATCATAAATATACTAGGATGTAGTTATGATAAGTATTATACCTACACTCACACACACCTCCGTCTAATGGTTAAAGAACATATGATTTCTATGGGTGGCGAATTACTGCATCACAAAATGATGATTGTTCAATATTCTTTTGACAACTTTCATGGTGGCCATTATGATATAAATATATTTATATATGATATATATTATATTTATTTCATCTCTATGCTTATTTATTTTATATTTAGAACATACCTTTATGCTTTTCATGTTGTGAAAATGAGATAATTTCGTATGAGAAAGTGTGGACTACCGCCCCTCAAGTGATGTGACTCATTCATGCCAAAAATGGAATTTATAAAAATTTAATAAATGAACTTATGTTACTTATATAACATATATATTATACTGGAATTATTATATATATGTTTCTCATTTAGTTTTAATTTCTTTTATATGACAAAGAAATGAAAGTAGCTTTCATGCGTACGTATGGCCTACCGTCTCCATGAACGGTGCATTTCATTTTTAATCTCCAAATGTTATGGAATAGTATAAAATAAATATATACTAGATATATATGATATTTTAATAATTAATACCTTTCTATAGATGATGTAATTATAACTACATGGGAAATTCTTTTCAAACAAGTTCATTTTTGACTCATGTACCGAACATCAACAAAACGTATGATATGAACTCACATAATTAAATAATTATAATAACAAGATAATATGTGATATGAATTGATTAATAAACATTGATGTAGGTCCTTAAGAAATTATAAATTAACCTATTTTTATTATTCAGGAATATAAATAACAAACTAGAATAAGTCGGACTTGAGGTAAGGGACTTCGTCTCAATCTCCTTTCATTGAGGCATACTTCAATTTATATATGACCTGATTTTACTAGATGTATAATAAACCTTTTTTCATTTTAATTCATTGAAAATGAATCATTTTAGACGAAGTTTTTTACTAAACAAAAAAAGGAATGTATTTGTCTTACATATGCGGTGACAAAAACTTCTCCGCCGCCGTGACCATTATTTGAGTTTCAGATTCCTCTAGAAGCCTATCTTTTTAAATGAAAAATAAATACCATGTTTTAATTTTATTTTATTTTGGTATTGAAAATGGTTTTGACAATTTTTTTATTATATCAAGGCGTGGTATTGATATATTGTGATTGAAATATGAAAATTTTAGGTTCCCTTTATGTATGTTTTATGTGATACTATTATGTTATGGTTCTTGGGCATTGTTTATGAATTCGCGTGGTTCTATGATAACCTAAGAGTGGGTGAGCCCGAGATAGCTCCTCAATTCATTGGGTAATGCGAAAGAGATAAATGATAAGGTTTCTCCGAAGAGATTTAGGGAATATACTGTGATGGGTATTCCAAACGTAACCATGAGGGTAACTCCCTACGTAAGAATGTTATGAATGCCTCAAGTGACCGTTATGTCTTACAATTTTTATGAGTTATTCATAAATCTTATGATTTTATGCGGTATATTAATGTTCTTATGTTTTATGAGTAAAGTATGATTTCATTGATGCTTATGTATACATGGACTATTGTTTTCTTTCCATATTTTTATATCCCTTACAGAGCTTTTTATGCACATCGCAAGATTTTGAAATATTTTTGACAGGTCAAGGGGAAAGTAGATGATGTGATGATAGTGTCAAGGATGTTTCAAGAAAGAAACCATGTTTTATATTAAATATGTTCCCTTTTGTTGAAAAAAATGAATACTGTCTTTGATGTAACCACCTTGTTTAAATGTGGAATGTAATGCATGATTTATGATATAATTCATTAAAACTCTAAGCCGGGAAAGATACTCAATGTGAATTCTTGAGATAACCCAAGGTTAAGTAATGTTTATGGCTAGGGCCTTATAGACACATAGTTAGGATAACCATGCGAGTGGGGAAGTAGTTTCTTCATGGTTTGAAAAATAGTGTGGTAGGGGCCACCTGACCGTGTGACAAGTCTGGGAAATTTCATACATTTGATAGAGAGTTGTCACACAGTTAGTTAGACTGTGTTGGGTAACTGTGTGAGCCCCCCCCCCTAGAGAATTGAAGTAATTGTTCCAAACACTATATGGTTAAAAAAACAATGGGCCTAGACCGTGCGACCCTACCATGTGGGGTAAATTTCCATTTTTATCTATATTTTTTAAAACTAAATAATGGGTTTCCTTGTCCTCTCAGGAGAACAATATGATTGTTGGAGCTCTCCCCTTTGGCACATAATCTAGAATTTGAGCTTGTTTCACCGTCTGATCTCGTTTTTGACCGTGGATCATCTCATCGAATCCATATTAATAAGGCCTACATTCCTTTTCAGTTGTTCCAGTTTCTTCATAACAATGATTGCACGAATTTATTTTTGGCTCATATGACATAATATAATGTTCTTTGTCCATTCCTTAAATCAATTATAAATTGGGATGAATGCTGACTTCCTATTTGAAGATCCATCTACTATCGAGCTGAGGTAGGTTGTCTATGATTTTTATTATATATTCTAGTGCTTTTAAAGCATTCGGTTGATCTACTACTCGTCGGGATTTGTGAAACGACCCAGTGTTTGAATGATCTACTATTAATAGGATTCGTCAGATCTAGTTTGGTTTCTCGTAGGATTCATTTAGGTGAGTTGGAACCCATTTCTTGATTCAAGGTCACCTATGAGGCACACCTTATAAATTTATACCATTTATACCTTTTTAGTCCACCCAAGGGGGGAATTCATGTGTTTTCCTAGTTATTGTATTCTTGGTAATGATTAAATGGAATTGAAACGTATTCCTAGGAGATGTATTTCCTCCTTACATAGTGAAATGTTGTGTTTCCAAGCATGTTTTGATAAATTGGTTTGAAAAACAATGGATGAACAAGTGGGTATACTTTTTGGTAATTGTTTAACATCCCAAATGGTTTAGGGGAAGAAAGTGATGTCTGAGTGGGTATACACACATGATATGTTTAATTGATAATGTGATGGTATTTATGGGAATAACCTGATGAATTATTTAATGTCATGTCAAAGGGTTAGGATGGGAGGGTAGGCCCATATGAATTGACAAGGTGGAATCTAATGAATGAGTGGGTATAATCAAAGGATGAAATTTTTTATGTGAGTGGTTAAACTCAAATAGGATTAATTATTTTAATTGTATTAATTGAATGAATTTTTTAATAGATTCCATGGAATGATCTCTATGGATCTAGAATGCGGTAGAGGACTCCATGGGTTGACTCTTCCACTTGGGTATTTACTCCAAGGGATGTGTTGGGACTTGTTATCTTGTGGATCTGGCATGCCTGGACTCGCATTGGTCATGTTTGTATATATTCATGTAGGACTCCAACCAGTGGGTAGACTGAGTATCCACTTTGATGGCCATGATACTCTAGGAAGATGCCTTGGTCTTCTACACCATGGATCCATACCATTGTAGTCTATACTTCATACATGGATGCCCTGGTACGAGACACCTTGGAGGCAACTATTGGGGTCTACACTTCTTTATTCAACATGTTTCCGGGTTACATGATATTGATGAATGTTTGCTGTGACCTTATGAATTGTACTTATTATAGCTACCTTGATAGGAGATAACTCTTATTACAGGTATCCTTTAGAGGCTGTTTAGTTTTACATCATGCATTAGATATATTCCGTGGGAATTAAATTTATGTTACTTCATTAGTCAGACTTTCTAGATCTTTTCTTATCATTGTTAGAACTTTATAGACCTTTGGTGGTTACCTATTGGGATGTTTATCTCACACACTATTTAGTCCTCCTTAGTGACCCAAACCGATTATACTGTTTGAGGTAATAATAGTGGAAAAAAACATGGAATATGTTGTCGACAATAGAATCAGAGCAGGAGAGAATTTGACTAAGATGAGGCTTGTGATGCTACAATAAAATTTGGTCTTTTGTTTTCTGTGATACGTGTTCTGTATTGTATTTCCTTGTACTATTCTTTTTTTTTCTAGATTCATGTATCATGTACATCATTGTATACATGACGTTTATTGATTATATATGTATTCATGTCTTGTCCATTTTTATTATTGTCTCACTTTTCAGTGACATATTAATTATTTGCATCTGCTATTGTATGTATTAGTGTTTAGCTCCGATACTCTATTAATGACAGAATAGTCTCCCCATTCACTCACCTAGGCCTTGGCTTCTAGTCACCAGCCTCTGGTGATTGGGGAGATGGTCTTGAGGTTATTTATCCAACCGGACTCTAGGAACTATTGTGTGGTATTCGGGTTCTATACATTAAAATAATTCCAAAAAAATTGTTCACGTATTGATCTCATGTGTACCAATTCTCCCTCATATGGGGGATGAATTTCCAATATCAACACCACGATCCCAACCAAATGTGTATCCAAAAAACCACATCACTAAACCACAGCCAATACCATGTGGCCCAAATCCCATCCTTCATCAAATATGATGCATAAATAGAGATGAGACTACTCAACACAGATCATCCTTCTAAAAGGTCACCCTCATCCACTACTGGATCATTGGAAATTCACATATGGCCTTCATTGAGAAAAATATCATCCATGAGACTCAAACCTCAAAATTAATGATATATTTCCCTGAAATATCTAAATGTACCTTGAAACATCTCAGTTCACTAACAATACAAACTTTCCCAAAAACCACATGCATGTCACTCCTACCAAGTCATGCTTCCCAAACAAACACATAAACCTCTGACACATTCATTGTGTTTTAACCAGGATTAGCTAAGGCTTCAAACAAAATCCTTCAATTTTATCCTTTCCACTCTCAAAATTTCATAATTATCACCTAATATACTTAGGTAGCTATGAACACAAGATTCATAATATTCCCACAATGGTCATCATCCCATGAACATAGCAAGATCTTTGATAAGAATAATTGGTGTATTCACCCAGAGTGAATAACCATAAGTCAAATAAAAATGAACAAATACATCATGAACTCCCCCCACCCAAATTCCATTGGAACTCTCTTGTTTCACACTCCTATTACAACCAATAATGATGACCAATCTCAAGTCCCAACATGAACCATTTCGTCCAAAAAATACTACATGCCCATTTAATATCCATTCTATTCTAATATGCCGATTTCACCCGGCATGGAGAAACCTTAGAGACTTTTAGAAACTAGAGAAGATAAGTATTCAAAAACCACCACCAATATAACTCAATCCATGAGAATAATTCTATGATTCTATTGAGAATATATTTCACTCTCAATGTATAATTGAAGGAGCACTCTGTTCCAAAAGACCCAGGAACCTAACCTGTCATTCCCTCGCATATGCTAGATGCTACCAATGCACCAACTCTCAAGTAGTGCCACACATATCACCTAAAAACCCCTTTGAGGATGTATTTATCCATATTTACCACACAATCATACCAACTTACAATTACTAAGCCTTCCTCACCTATAATTTTATTCCCGGGGAATCTTGCTTGCATAAAATCACACACTCTTAAACACCTCTCATGATTTGATTTCCAATAATTCATTTAACCACAAAAAAAATATATCGATATCTACCAAAAATAAAATTCATAGACCATGAATCTAGAATATACACTTAAAAGACCCGGAAATTTCAAGGAAATTATTTTTCTTAATTTATTTTGAATTTTAAAAGAGCTTTATTTCTGACGGCGCCTGATTCAGAGATCCGTTGTGCCCGGAATCAATTTCGGAAGCTAAGCTCGGGTACGTTCAGTGAACGAACGAACGGGTTTTTCTATATTTTGAACTGGTGCTTGGAATTGAAATTCGAGGGCACCGATAAAACCACATCGATGGTAATTTCTTAAGAAGACCCTTTTTGGAGTTTCGTTTTTTTGGGAGGAGTTGGTTAAAAAAATGTGAGGGATAAAAATATAATTGTTTTACAATTATATTTTCATTTCTTATTAAGTGGATTAAGTGTTGTGTCACAACACTTTATCCCTCTCTTATGTGGTTATATCCTACGTAAGGGAGTTAGGGGTGGGACCCACTTATAGTAAGCTACCCATGTGAGGATTAACGGTGATGGTCGGCCCACATGAACCCCACCCCTTCACATTTCTTAAACCTCCTCTAACTCCCCCATTATGTGGGTGACCACTCATCTTCCATAACTCACTCCACCCCCCCCCTGTGACGCACCCTCTCATTAATGATTCCAACTCTACTTCATTTAATTTTGACAATCTCAAGATTAATTAAGTTAAGTTAATTCAACATTTTGAAATGTTTTGAAAATGCATGGTATGGGTAATAAAGTAAGAAGAGTCTTATTTTATTTGGGGTTGGATGGTTGTGTGGGGGATGGGGGGAGATAAAACTCGTCTTCTTCATTGAAGAACGCGAAGAACGTAAAGAACCCGACGAAGAATGCCTTCACCGCAAGGAGTTAATGACGTGTCGTTCTTCTTCGCTCGTCGCAGCCGGTGAGGGACGCCTTCGTCGAAGAATGGCGACGCACCACATCCTTCATCAGGCGAATGCCGAAGACGCTTACGGAGCCTCGATCTTCGAGGCCGTCTTCCGCGACGTTTGACTTTCGTGACCCGACGACGCACGATGTCAATTTCGAGGTAGGGAGTTTGATTTTGGTTCATGAATATTTCTTGACCATCCAAAATAAATTTTTCTTAAGCCGCTTGATATCGGATTAACGGAATGAGGTCGGACCGCCCGAATATGGCTGACCATCTTCCCCCTTCGTTAATGTGTTTGTCGCAGCTCGATCAAAGGTGGCGTGGTGCAATGACACCGCGCGGAAACAAGGAGGATCATCGGCGAAGAAGCGCGGCACGATTGCACCGCGCCGTGGAGGCCAAACGAAGCCGCGACACCATCGGGCTGTGCCGGAAAACCACAAAGGGACGCAATTTTATTTGGTGTGCGGATCGATGAGCCATGGAATAACGGGTTACATGGGCGGTTTGAAGGCTTTGCAGTAAAGGGAAGGTCCCGGGAGGACATCATGCGAAGACATAATTGAAAATGGACCACTGGTGCAACTCCTATAGCATCCCGCCTTTTTATAACATAAACATTCATTTCATTACACAAAACTGAGGATCTTTAAGGTTTAGTGTCTTAGAAACCAGAAACATAAAACATGAAAACATAAAACATTCTTCTTAAACACTTGAAAGGCTTCTCCTCATGTTCATCCTAGGTTCATTACTGCATCTCATAACCTGGGGACATACATCAAAAGAAAGTGTGAGCAGAAGGCCCAGTAAGGGAAACAAGATAAACATTTTACATGTGAACTTGAGATACTTCAATAAGGACATGAAAAGAACTTTAAGGCATGAGAAAGAAATCATGAGATACATCATAATAAAAATAAAATTTTTCATAACTTGAAGATGTGGATACAACATTTAATATTGACAATCGTTTCGTTTCACCATGGTCCATCCCCAAGGTGTCTTTAAAAATTACCAAGGTTATTCACTAAGGCGTCGTTAAAAATTGTCATCTCTAGAGATTAAGTCTTTACCCAATGCATTGGAGCGCTATCTGGGTGCACCCTTGACATGTCTCTATTATCATGTGAGCCACATATATCATAATCAATCATTTCATAAACATCCCATATGGCATAAAATAAATGGGTTTCATTTCATAATCATAACGTTTTAAAAAATTGCTATCATGGAATGATCATTATGTCACTTTAACCCCACGGAAAGGGAAAGCATGGTTCATGTATGTAAATACCAGAATTTAAAATAGAACATTTTGATATATATGTGAACACCCTTTTAGAAATAAGAGCTTTTAGTATTCACTTTATAACATAAAATAATTTTGAGAACGAGAGGCATTTTGAGACGAAAATTCTGCAGCATAACGACTATGTTGCAAGGTTTTAGAAAACATTGAAAAGAGAGGGGACATGGGTCACCCACTAATAAATGATCCATAAAACAGTAGGGGGACATAATATAAGGGATTTAAGAACATGGTAATGAAATTTTAAAGATATACCATATGAAATGAAAGACATGGAAGTGAGACAAAAATAAGATTTCTCTTATGAAAATTCGGCAGCCTAACGGTGTCACTTAATCTTCAATAAAAAAATGATTTGACAAGATCAAATATGGTCTCTCATCATATGATCATAAGATATCAGTATGATATATATAGAGATCATACCCCAACATAATAAAAAGTAACGTGAAAGACTTGACATGAAAGTAGAAATTTGAAAAAGAGAAGGGTGAAAGAATCCCTTAAAAATTCAGCAGCCTAACGGCGCCACTTAAACATTGATAAAATGAAATGATGAGAGTAAGAGGGGGTCTCTCATCATATGAACATAAAAAGGACATTATAATGAAAAAAAAATCCTCCAACATAAGAACATGGAGCATAAAAGAAATGACAAAAAAGAGATCACTTGAAAAGAAAGAGAGAGGTCGGATCCCTTACCTTAAAACGTAACTCTTAAAACTGAAAGGTTGGGACCTTGATGGCTTGGGGGAACCTAGGGAGGACTCCTTGGGAGGTAATGAGACCAGAAATTCGTTGGGGATAGTGGGGAGTCGAAATCGATGATAGGATGGCATGGTATTTATAGGTAAAGTGAGGGGACAAGGCATTAATGGCCATGGGACACCTCAAAAGTGCTTTTCTCAAAACCATGTGCTCTCCCTTGGCATTTACCATGGAGTTAGGCCACATGGGGCCCCCAAAACAATAATTCATCACCCTTAGCCTGAAAAACATTAAAATATCTCATGACATCATCATGACACAGTTATGATGTCATTAAACATACTGAAACCCTAAAACTGTATTTTTACTATTCACTGAAAATTCAACTTTCTCAGAAAGATTCCAAAATTTCACCTTAATCAAATATCAATGTTCTGATTTCAATAATGAACTCCATTTTATAAAAATAATTTTCTAAATATTTTTAATTTAAATTTTAATTAAAAAACACTATTCACCCGAAAAAACTAATACATGAATAATAATTTATGAAACTGTTATTTACCCATTTTATTGAATCTCATTACTTAATCTCAGTGTCTAAATTATATTAAAACATTCTTTGAGTGAAATTACTAATCCATTTGGTCACATTACTAATCCTAATCATAAAATCACTATTCATAATTTACTATTCATCAAAAATCAAGTTGATCTTATTAGACTCGAAATTTCATACTGAACATAATTGTAGAAAACCATTTTTTGAAAATCATTACACATTTTTATTTATTTAAGGTTTACATAAACATTTTTAAAATATCCTTTCTCTAAAATTCATCACAAATATGCATACTATATTTATCCGCACATTTGAAAATTCATAAACTTCATCATAAGAAGAAATCTCAATTTTTATTTAAAACAAAGGATTACACAAGGCAGTTACGGTCTCCTTACATAGCCTCTTATCACACCAGCATAGGACGTAAGTGTAAGGTGTGCTAAGCTGAGAGAATCCGAGGGAGGCTCGGCCAACATCGCATGAGTAGTAATTTCTATCAGTTTTAACTCCTCGCGAAGGCGATCCCGTTCTTGCTTCACACGATGAAGTTCATCTTGGGTTTGGTCTAGAGCAAAGCCCATTGGTGCTACCTCCTTCCCAAGTTCTGTTAGATGGGATTCAATCGGTCCAAGACTACTGGGTGAGGCCATCAAATCTTCTTTCTATATTAATTAACCAAGATTGCTTGTATTTAAAGACAATAATTAAAACGTTTAGTTTCCATTGGTCATATTGACCAATGGTCAAATAATAGTCAAAACCCAACAGTCTCATTTTAATTATACTCATGTTATCAAATGAAACATTTTTGTTGAGTATAAAAATAAAATAAAATAACAAATAAAACAAGGAAACAATATTTATTCAAAATTTCGGGTCATTACAATCTTCCCCCCTTAAGAAATTACGTCCTCACAATTTTTAAAATTGGGTTTTGAAGTTTCATTGAATGTCCCACATCGGAAAAGGAGTCAGTAAAACTATTACTTTAAATGAAAGAAAGGGAAGTACAAAGGTCACCCGATTTAACCCACAATAGGATTCCATGTAGGAAAACATGGACATGGAGGAGAAAACAAAGGGTCAAGTTCTTAGGGAGAGTGATATAGAACATGATTAGGAGAAAGTTAACCATAAGAAAATCCCAAACTTATGATGCGTGTAAACGGTCTTTGATTACCTAGTAGGAAACGTAAACCAACAACATTTTTGTTTTACGTTTCTTTTCATAATTTTGAGGAATTCATTTACTACATAGAACAAAAACATAAGAAAATCTACCTACCTTCATGTAGAGTTTCATTCTTTTATAAGTTTCTACCCAAAAATAATATTTTCTCCAAATGATGAGCATTCAAAAACACTTGGTCTCATCAAAACACAAGAATCATCTTCTAGAGAATCACATAATCCACAAAATATTAACCATATATTTCATCTATCTTTAAATATTATCCCAAAAACAGAAAGGGTAAGGTAAAACAACTCTTCAAAAATAAATAATCCCATAGGAATAGAAACTACTTTTAAATCTTCAAAGTTCCATGGTACTACCCAGAGTTCATCATAGACCATTCCGTAAATAACTGTCCATAAAAATCCTCAAAATAAACCAAACTAAGATTGAAACCCAAATACAAGAAGGATTTGATAACATAGTCTTCCAAGGTAAACTTTATCATTCATCTCCAAACAACATCAACCACTCCTAACATCTTATAAAAAAATTAACTAACCTAAACATATTTACCCCAAGATAGGTTAATCTTTTCCATAAGTAACCTAAATTACTATAAGTCCACCTTAAATTCATCGATTCTTCAAAATATAAGTCAACCTTACTTCTCAATGAAAATACCGTAGTAATCTATTTACCTCGATCATATAGTGTCCCCAAAATAGTGAACGTCTTCCAAAATAATAATCATCTTTTAATCCCCTAATCATCTCTGTCATATTAATACGGCAATCATCGCATTTCCTATCACATTGGTTTTGGGACATGTTCTTCCATTTCCCACAATTAACTAAGAAGATAAAGTATAATTAGGGGCTTAAATACTTCGCCAATAATCATGAAAAGGAAACTTTAAGCATAAAAGGATAAACTTGTAGAATAAAAGTATATCCTAACTTGTGATCCCCTAGGTTCCAATCAATGTTATCCATGATCGTATATTCTTATGTGAATCTTTTTTTTATCTTTGTTCCTTTAATAATGGTTCATACTAAGCTTATGAATTTACCAAAGCATATCCCCCGGGAGTGTCGTAACCAAGAGTGCAGAAAAGCCCTTTGTCATGTACCAGTTCCCATTCGAGTCTAGCTGAAAGCGGTGTTTTTGGGTTTTACCCCTATGTACATCTGTGCCAGAGCCACCTCTACCTGCTCGTATCCAGACAGGGATGTATTTTCTTGGAAACCCCTTACTCAATACTCACCAAAATATCTGGAAGATTTCCTATATTTAAACTTCTCTATAGGGTTCTTCCTAAAGTTTTCATATCCTAATTTCCACAAATAACTAAACCATCCTCTGATACCAACTATAGAATCCCGCCTTTTTATAACATAAACTTTCATTTCATTACACAAAACTGAGGATCTTTATGGTTTAGTGTCTTGGAAACCAGGAACATAAAACATGAACACATAAAAAATTCTTCTTAAACACTTGAAAGGATTCTCCTCATGTTCATCCTAGGTTCATTACTGCATCTCATAACCTGAGGACATACATCAAAAGAAAGGGTGAGAAGAAGGCCCAGTAAGGGAAACAAGAGAAACATTTTACATGTGAACTTGAGATACTTCAATAAGGACATGAAAAGAACTTTAAGGCATGAGAAAGAAATCATGAGATACATCATAATAAAAATAACATTTTTCATAACTTTAATATGTGGCTACAACATTTAATATTAACAATCGTTTCGTTTCAACAAGGTCCATCCCCAAGGTGTCGTTAAAAATTACCAAGGTTATACACTAAGGCGTCGTTAAAAATTGTCATCTCTAGAGAATAAGTCTTTACCCAATGCATTGGAGCGCTATCTGGGCGCACCCTTGACATGTCTCTATTATCATGTGGGCCACATATATCATCATCAATCATTTCATAAACAACCCATATGGCATAAAAGAAATGGGTTTCATTTCATAATCATGATGTTTTAAAAAATTGCTATAATGGAATGATCATTATGTCACTTTAAACCCACAGAAAGGGAAATCGGGTTTCATGTATGTAAATCCAAGAATTTAAAATAGAACATTTTGATATATATGTGAATACCCTTGTAGAAATAAGAGCTTTGAGTATTCACTTTATAACATAAAATAATTTTGAGAAAGAGAGAGGCATTTTGAGATAAAAATTCTGCAGCATAACGGCTATGTTGCAAGGTTTTAGAAAACATTGAAAAGAGAGGAGAAATGGGTCACCCACTCATAAATGATCCATAAAACAGTATGGGGACATAATATAATGAATTTAAGAACATGGTAATGAAAATTTAATGATATACCATATGAAATGAAAAACATGGAAGTGAGACAAAAATAAGATTTCTCTTACGAAAATTCGGCAGCCTAACGACGTCACTTAGTCTTCAATAAAAAATGATTTGACAAGATCAAATATGGTATCTCATCATATGATCATAAGAGTTCAGTATGATAGATATAGAGATAATACCCCAACATAATAAAAAGGAACTTGAAATACTTGACATGAAAGTAGAACTTTGAAAAAGAGAAGGGTTAAAGAATCCCTTAAAAATTCGGCAGCCTAACGGCGCAACTTAAACATTCATAAAATGAAATGATGAGAGTAAGAGGGGGTCTCTAATCATATGAACATAAAAAGTACAGTATAATGAAAAAAAACATCCTCAAACATAAGAACATGGAGCATAAAAGAAATGACATAAAAGAGATCACTTGAAAAGAAAGAGAGAGGTCAGATCCCTTACCTTAAAACGTAACTCTTAAAACTCAAATGTTGGGACCTCGAGGGCTTGGGGGCACCTTGGGAGGACTCCTTGGGAGATAATGAGACCAGAAATTCGTTGGGGGAGAGTGGGGAGTCGAAATTTATGAGAGTATGGCTTGGTATTTATAGGGAAAGTGAGGGGACAAGGCATTAATGGCCAAGGGACACCTCAAAAGTGCTTTTCTCAAAACCATGTGCTCTCCCTTGGCATTTACCATGGCGTTAGGCCACATGGGCCCCCCAAAACAATATTTCATCACCCTTGGCTTCCCAACCCTTAAAATATCTCATGAAATCATCATGACACAGTTATGATGTCATTAAACATACCAAAACCCTAAAACTGTATTTTTACTATTCACTGAAAATTCAACTTTCTCAGAAAGATCCCAAAATTTCACCTTAATCAAATATCAATGTTCTGATTTCAAAAATGACCTCCATTTTAAAAAAATAATTTTCTAAATATTTTTAATTTAATTTTTAATTAAAAAACACTATTCACCCGAAAAAACTAATACTTGAATAATAATTTATGAAACTGTTATTTACCCATTTTATTGAATCTCATTACTTAATCTATGTTTCTAAATTATATTAAAACATTCTTTGAGTGAAATTACTAATCCATTTGGTCACATTAATAATCCTAAGTGAAAAATCATTATTCATAATTTACTATTCATCAAAAATATTGTTGATCTTATTAGACTTGAAATTTCGTACTGAACATAATTGTAGAAGACCATTTTTTGAAAATCATTACACATTTTTATTTATTTAAGGCTTACAATTTTTTTTTTAAAATATCCTTTCAATAAAATTCATCAAAAATATGCATACTATATTTATCCGGACATTTGAAAATTCATAAACTTTATCATAAGAAGTAATCTCAATTTTTATTTAAAAAAAAGGATTACACAAGGTAGTTACGGTCTCCTTACATAGCCCCCTATCACACCAGCATAGGACCTATGTATAAGGTGTGATAAGGTGAGAGAATCTGAGAGAGGCTCGACCAACATCGCAAGAGTAGTAATTTCTATCAGTTTGAACTTCTCGCGAAGGCAATCCCGTTCTAGCTTCACACGATGAAGTTCAGCTTGGGTTTGGTCCAGAGCAAAGCCCAGTGGTGCTACCTCCTTCCCAAGTTCTGTTAGACGGGCTTCAATCGGTCCATGACTACTGGGTGAGGCCATCGAATCTTCTTTCTATATTAATTAACCAAGATTTCTTGTATTTAGAGACAATAATCAAAACGTTTAGTTTCCATCGGTCATATTGACCAATGGTCAAATAATAGTCAAACCCAAACAGTCTCAATTTAATTATACTCATGTTATCAAATGAAACATTTTTGTTGAGTATAAAAATAAAATAAAATAACAAATAAAATTAGGAAACAAGATTTATTCAAAATTTCGGGTCGTTACAACTCCGGTGGTCCGCGGAAGGTCCTCCCGGCGCGCCACGCCGGCGCCGGCGGCCGGAGGCGGCGGTGCCCGGCGCGCCGCCGGGAAGGGGCCGCTGCGGCTGAAGCCGGGGTGGCAGATGGCTGGTCTCGTGGCCGCGCAGGACCGAGGGAGACTGGGGGGGGTACCCCATGCACCCGTTGGCCATGCGGGCGTCGCGCCAGCACCAGGAGAGCCGGCTGCCCAGGCCGGGCCGCGCCGTGCCGGTTGGGCCGGGCCGTGCCCACCGAGCCGGGCCGCGCCCTGTTGGACCGGACCCGGACTCGGTTCGGGCCGACCCAGGGGGTCTCGGGCCGGGACGGACCGGGCCCGAACCCCCTATTTTTCAGACTGTTTTTAGTCATTTGCTGATAACTTGGGATACGAACATCTGATTGACGCACCGTCAGTTTCGATGCGATCCTTCAATCGATTCGGGATATTACACTCAGGTCTTCAGAGAACTTTGGGTACAGACGGGTTGGTTCGAACACGAATCCAACCGGGCTCTCGGAGCAGAAACACTTATATCTTAATTCCAAACGTCTGATTGACGTGGTGTCGACTTTGTTGGATTCCTCTTGATGAGATTGAACTTTTGGAATACTTCTCCTGATATTTGGATGCAGTTGGATAGTGGCTGGGATGGATTGAACCCAAAATCCAACCGGGCCCCTGGAACGGAAAAGCTGTTAACATTCAGACAGAACGTCTGTTTGACGAACCTCAGCGGCGTTGGTGATCATGTTGAGAAACGGTCTCTATGAGTAAACCCTATTAGAGTTTGGGGTACAGTTGAGATACGTCCGGGTCGGTTCGCACAGGAAACCAACCGGGCCCCTCGGACGAAAAGGCTAATAACTCACAGACTGGGCGTCCGATTGACACGCCGTCTGTTGTGTTGAGACCCCTATGAATAGGCGGTCCTTCGAGATACTTCTTCGTGGGACCTTGTGATACTTGGAGTATCAACCAGTAGCTCATGGAGAGGACCCTCTCGGAGATGAGCTAGCTGAGTGCAGAGACCTAGTAGTTGACTGAGACTTGACGACTGCTGATCGATCGACTCAGAGTGATTCGGATAGCCCAGTGGGGTGCGTTTGGTTGTAACGGCAGACCCACAGCGGAGGTGCGCTTGGTTGTAGCGGCAGATCCACGGTACTCGGCAGAAGGAGTACCTCTGTAGGCTATGAGGGGGTGCGCTTGGTTGTAGCGGAAGACCCATGGTGGGATGTGCTTGGTTGCAGCGGAAGGCCCACAGTACTCGAAAGGTGGAGTAGTTCAGCAGTCCAAGGTTAGTGGGATGCGCTTGGTTGCAGCGGAAGGCCCACAGTACTCGAAAGGTGGAGTAGTTCAGCAGTCCAAGGGTAGTGGGATGCACTTGGTTGTTGTGGAAGACCCACTGTACTCGACAGAGGAGGAGTTCTCTAACAGCTGTGGTTTTGATATCGTGAATAAAATCCTAGTTTGAGCCGATTCTATGACCTTTGTGTTTACCTCATGATTGAGATGGGTCACTTGATAAATTAGTTATATGTATGTGCATATATCTAATTAGTGGTTATCCGTTGATTTCATAACCTTTCTGTTTCCTCATGATTGAGATGGGTCACTTGATAACTTAGGTATATGTATGGGAATATATCTAAGTAGTGGTTATCTGTTGATTTCATAACCTTTTTCTTTTCTCCTGATTGATATGGGTTACTTGATAACTTAGGTATAAGTATGGTCTTATAACTATGTAAGGGTTATCTATTGAGATTCTTCTTGTGGTTATACTTGTGGGATTTAGAGAGACCATGAGGGTCTCGGGGTCCCTACTGAGTATCGTTATACTCACCCCTGCACCGGCTATGCCTGCACCTCGTTGTGTTGGATGCAGACGACGGACAGTGGTGACAGAGGCCGAGTGTTCCAGGACTGGACGGTACCCGGAGGTGGACCTCACGACGAGTCAGTATCCGTAGGTGGACTTCACGATGAGACGATACTCATAGGAGGTTGATGGGTGAGAGAGTTGAGGAGGCTACCCTTCAGGTAGGATCCGTGGTGGAGGATCGATCAGCTGTGCTATCTATACCTACCCTACAGGTAGGATCCCAGGCGGACGACCCCTGAGCTACTTCTACTCTTCCAACTGCTTGTCTTTCTATTGTACTTCATTTCAGTTGTAGTTGTACTTTTTATTTGGGTTTTTATTTTGGCCCATTTACTTTTTAGCACATTCTTTTTTACTTAGTGTATTACTTCTGCATGTACTATGTGGTGTTTTTTTACTTTTATAAAGGCAATGCTTTCCCAGTTATCGGGATTTACGACTTTGGTGCTAGTCGCCAGCCCCTGGCCTATGGAAGGCAGGCTTGGGGTAGTCACCACACGGGCCCCGAGGACGGGTCATGACAAATTTGTATTAGAGGAGTCGGTTCTACTGCAGAACTTATAACATTGATATTCCCTTTCTGTGAAGCAATAGTGTTAAGGGTACCAAGTGTGGTTTTCAGTTCAGGGAGTCCAGTGTTGGTGTGGCGGCTGATGTATCCATACACCAGGACCCTGACTTTGGATTTCCGAATTTGTTCACGAAAACACTGATTGCATGTGTGTTTCCAAAAGTTGTAAAGTCAGCTCAAACCAGGTCAGCTCACCAGGTATAAATCGTTGACCGTGTCACATCTGTTTAGGATTTCTCCACGCAGACAGTCAGTTGGAGTTTCCGAGAGAGTACTCGATGACGGCTCACCGAGCGATGAGGCTCCGGTGTAGGGCCCTCTTTCTATGTTGGCAACCTCGGGTGGTGTACCAGCAGCACCACCACCTATTGGGAAGAATATGGCCCCAGTCGTACTAGTGGACGGTGCACGATGGCATAGCGCGATGTACGAGTTCCAACAGTAGAGGCCTCCGTGGTTACGAGGCGTGGCAGATTCCTAGATAGCAGAGGACTGGCTGGAGGCGATTCCTCATGTTTTCCGCCTAGCTGAGACACCAGTGGAGTGGATGGTAGACTTGGATACTAGTTTTTTCCAGTGAGTGACCATGAGGATGATCCGCATAGCGATGAGGCTTCAGTACGTGGACTGATGCCTGAGATAGTGCCTTCGGGTAGTGTGCAAGCTATACATCACTACCTGTTGGTCAGCAGTTACAACCGGCGGTACTGGTATGTGACACTTGTAGGCTTACTACCTTACGACGTCATCCATGGCATGAAATAGTACCATTCATGTCTGGATTGGTTGTATTAGGCATTGGGAGTGGTTCATCCAGGGGATGAGACCGAGTTTCTCTTTTCGGCAAAGGATAAATCTTAGCAGCTCTTAGGGATTGTAGGCAAAGAAGGTGGTCGTTGACCGACTTTCCACGTCGGCGAACTTCCTACCGACCAGAGATGGTACGAGATACGATGAAGAAGGTGCAGATCATCCAGGAGTGGATGAAGACTGCACATCACAGCAGGAAATAGGAAACTGGCGCCAGTCATGGAGACTTGGGCGTGTAAATGTTTCAAGTAGGAGTGTTAAGGACAGATGAGTCTGCAGAGCAGAAGACATGGAGGCAGAGCTAGGAGAAAAGCATGAGGTGGTGTACATTTCAACATGTTACAACCACCCGCCTTGGTTGTTTCCACTAGGCTCATGGAGCTGGATGGCTGGGGAAGAGAGTAGCTGCATGCGGTCAAGGAGAGTGACCCAATGGCTCTAAGAATGATTCGAGGGACAGTCTATGTCCACTACTAGCTTCCGTAGTAACATACATTGATACGAATAATTCCATCCTTCAATGAAACTTGTCCCAGACCTAGAGTTTCCGGTAAGCCGTAGACTTGACCCTCATGTTTGGATATACCTTGGGAGAAGACTCGATAATCACACATACGCCGACAGTGTGGTCTGACCCTCGAGGCGAGAGTTTCGGTTGGAATCTCTTGGTGGTAGCGTCGAGGTCTTACGATGTTGGTCTGTGTATGGATTGGATTCACGGTTCATACTTAGATTTAATGTATTAGGCAAAGAGGTTGTGGTTTACCTACAACGTTGGGACGTGTTTTCCTTGGTCAGTGAAAAGGAAACCCCAGGCAGCACAAGATAAACTCATGCATAGGAGGGTGTATCCGATCACTCATGATTCAGCCAACCTTACCCTCGTGGAAGAATGAGTTTTGAGTTTCAGTTCTAAATAGGAAAGGGAGACCTCTAGAGTTTGAGGATGATGATCACGACCTTATACGTGTCCCACCTCGATGATGTTTACGGAGATGAGGCCAAAGCGGCAAGTAATCTCTGAGGATCAGCACACCTTTCTCAGGCCCTTAGCAGGGTAGGCGGGGTGGCTTACCGTTTGACCCATCCCCCTCAGTTTCACCAGGTGCACGAGGACTTCCACGTATCTCAACTAGGGAGATATGAGCTTGACCCGACACATATCATCGATCATGGGGAGCTGGACATTGGTGATGAGGTGACTTTTGTGAGGTTTCAGTAGAGGTTGAGGATCGACAGGAACAGGTCATAAGAGGACGGTCGATTCCACTTGTGCGCTTTCATTTGAAGCACGGGAACCTCTAGGTGGGCACATGGGAGCGGAAGGCTCAGATGTGTGTTCAATACCGCTTTTGTATCCCTAGTTTGTGTTAAATCATTACAGGGACGTAAATCCCTAATGTGGGAGTAAAGTAAAGCCCCTGAAATTTCAAGGAATTTTTTTTGTTAATTGCTTTGGGATTTTACAAGAACGTTGTTTCTGACGGCACCTAATTCTGAGGTCTGGTGTGCCTGGAATCAATTTCCGAAGTTTATCTCGGGTACGTTCAGTGAACGAACAAGCGGGTTTTTCTATCTTTTGAACCAGTGCTTGGAATTGAAATCTGAGGGCACCGATGAAACCACAGCGCTGATAATTGCTTAAGAAGACCCTTTCTGGAGTTGAGTTTTCTCGGGAGGAGTTGTTTAAAGAAATGTGAGGGATAAAAATATAATTGTTTTACAATTATATTTTCATTTCTTGTTAATTGGATTAAATGTTGTGTCACAAAACTTTATCCCTATCTTATGGGGTTATAACCAAAGTAAGGGAGTTAGGGGTGGGACCCACTTGTATTTAACTACCCATGAGAGGATTAAAGGTGAGGTGGGGCCCACATTAACCCCACCCCTTCACATTCCTTAAACCTCCTCTAACTCCCACATTATGTGGGTGACCACTCATATTCCATAACTCACTGCAACCCCCCTTGTGACACACCCTCTCATTAATGATGCCAACTCAACTTCATTTAATTTTGACAAGCTCAAGATTAATTAAGTTAAGTAAATTCAACCTTTTGAAATGTTTTGAAAATGCATGGGATGGTTAATAAAATAAGAAGAGTCTTATTTTATTAGGGGTTGGATGGTTGTGTGGGGGATGGGAGGAGATAGAACTCGTCTTCTTCGTTGAAGAACGTGAAGAACGTCCAGAACCCGACGAAGAACTCCGTCATCGCAAGGAGTGAATTATGTGTTGTTATTCTTCCCTCTCCGCAGCTGGTGAGAGACGCCTTTGTCGACGAACGACGACACGCCATATCCTTCATCGGGCGAATGCTGACGACGCTTACGGATCCTCGATCCGCGACGTTCAACTTCCGCGACCCAACAACACGCGATGTCAATTTCGAGGCAGGGGGTTTGATTTTTGTTCAAGAATCTTTCTTGACCGTCCAAAATCAATTTTTCTTAAGCCGCTTGATATCGGATTAACGGGAGGAGGTCGGGCCGCACAAACACGACCGACCCACTTCCCCCTTCGTTAATTTGTTTGTCGCGGCTCGATCAAAGGTGGCGCAGTTCAACGGCACCGGGCAGGAACAAGGAGGATCATCGGCGAAGAAGAGCGGCTCCATTGCGTCGCGCCGTGGAGGCCGAACGAAGTCGCGACACCGTCGCGCCGCCCCGGAATACCATGAAGAGACACAGTTTGTTTATTTGGCTTGCGGATCGACGATCCATGGAAGAACCGACCGAAAGGGCGATTTGAAGGCTTTGTAGTGAAGGGTAGGTCCCGGGAGGACCGCATGAAAAGATGGAATTGAAAATGGACCACTGGAGCAACTCCGGTGGTCCGCGGAAGGGCCTGCCAGCGCGCCCGGCCAGCACGGCGGCGCTGGCGGCCAGAGGTGGTGGTGCCCGGCACGCCGCCGGGAAGGGGCTGTCGTGGCGGTAGGTGGATAGTCCCACAGCAACACGGGACCTAGGGAGACCGGGGGGGGGGGGCGTCACTCCCGCACCCGCTGGCCACTCGGGCGCCGCGCCAGCGCTAGGCCAGCCGGCTCCCCAGGACGGGATGGGCCGCGCCGGTTGGGCCGGGCCACAGCCACCGCTCCGGGCCACGCCCTGTGGGGACGGACCCGGACTCAAGTCCGGTCGACCCGGTTCGGGCCGACCCAAGGGGTCTCCGGCCGGGTCGGACCGGGCCCGAACCCCCAATTTTTCGAACTATTTTCAGTCATTTGCCTATAACATGGGATACAGACATCCGATCGACGCACCGTAAATTGTGATCCGATCCTTGGATCGAGACGGTAGATTAGGTATATTACACTCAGGGTTTTGGAGAACATTGGGTACGGGCGAATTGGTTCGAACACGAAACCAACCGGGCCCTCAGAGCAGAAACACTTATATCTTGAGTTTCGGACGTCCGATTGACATGCTGTCGACTTTGTTGGATTCCTATTGATGAGAAGGAAATTTTTTCATACTTCTCCTGATGTTTGGACGCAGTTGGATTGTGGCCGGGTTGGATTGAACCCAAAATCCAACTGGACCCCTAGAATAGAAAAGCTGATAACTTTCGGACCGGACGTCCATTTGACGAACCGTCAGCGGCGTTGGTGATCACGTTGAGAAACGGTACCTATGTGTATACCCTATGAGAGTTTTGGGTATAGTTGAGATACAGCTGGGTCGGTTCGCACACGAAACCAACCGGGTCCCAGGGACGAAAAGTCTAAAAACTCACAGACCGGGCATCCGATTGACGCGTCATCTGTTGTGATGAAACCCCTATAACGAGGCGGTCCTTTGAAATTCTTCAATGTGAGACCTTGTGATACTTGGAGTATCGACCAGTAGCTCGTGGAGCGCACCCTCCCGGAGACGAGCTAGCTGAGTGTAGAGACCTAGTAGCTGACTGAGACTTGACGACTACTGATCGATCGACTTAGAGTGATTCTGATAGCCCAGTGGGATGCGCTTGGTTGTAGCGGCAGACCCGTGGTACTCGACAGAAGGATTACCACTGTAGGCTGTGAGGGGGTGCGCTTGGTTGTAGCGGAAGACCCATGGTGGGATGTGCTTGGTTGCAGCGGCAGGCCCACATTACTCGAGAGGTGGAGTACTTCAGCAGTCCAAGGTTAGTGGGACGTGCTTGGTTTTAGCGGCAGACCCACTTTTCTCGACAGAGGAGTAGTTCTCCAGCAGCCGTGGTTTCTATATTGTGAATAAAATCATGGTTTCAGCTGAGTCTATGACCTTTTTGTTTACCTCATGATTGAGAAGGTTAACTTGATAACTTAGGTATATGTATGGGCATATATCTATGTAGTGGTTATCCATTGATTTCAAAACCTTTGTTTTTCCTCATGATTGAGATGGATCACTTGATAACTTAGGTATATGTATTGGAATATATCTAAGTAGTAGTTATCTGTTGATTTCATAACCTTTGTGTTTTCTCATGATTGAGATGGGTTACTTAATAACTTAGGTATAAGTATGGGCTTATACCTAAGTAAGGGTTATCTGTTGAGATTCTACTTGTTGTTATCCTTGTTGGATTTAGAGAGACCATGTGGGTCTCGGGGTCTCTACTGAGTATCATTATCCTCACCCCTGCACAGGCTATGCCTACACCTCGTTGTGATGGAAGCAGACGACAGACAGCGCTGACAGAGGCCGAGTGTTCGAGGACTGGACGTTACCCGGAGGTGGACCTCTCGACGAGTCAGTATCTGGAGGTGGACTTCACGACGAGATGATACTCAGAGGAGGTTGAGGGGAGAGAGCGTTGAGGAGGATATTTGTAGCTACCCTTCAGGTAGGATCCATGGTGGACGATCCAGGAGCTGCGCAATCTGTACCTACCCTACAGGTAGGATCCGAGGTGGAAGACCCAGGAGCTTCTTCTACTCTTCCAGCTGCTTGTCCTTCTGTGGTACTTTTTTTTCAGTTGTAGATGTAATTTTCAATTGGGATTTTATTCTTTCCCATTTACTTTTCATCACTTTCTTTTGTACTTAGTGTATTACTTCCGCTTGTACTCTGTGGTGTTTTGTTTACTTTTACAAAGGCAATTCCTTCCCAGTTATTGGAATTTACACCTTTGGTGCTAGTCGCCAACCCCTGGCCTATGGAAGGCGGGCTTGGGGTAGTCATGACACAGGCCCTGAGGATGGGTCGTGACATACACACTAGTGAGTTAATAGGTAAATTCATTAACAAAATCCTCCTTTACCCAAGGCTAGCTTAAAATAAGGAGTGCTTTCACACATGTGCTTATTTCCAAAACACCCTGGAACTCAACATACTGAAACCACATACTCGGTAACACCCTTCATGTACTAAAACATTACATTGAAACACTGTACCCCACATCGCATATATAGATAAATTCAAATTAACTGAATATACCTTCTTATGGGTCACCCTGAAGAAACACAAGGCTTGAACTCTTTATCATGGAGTCATGACTACAAAGCTCAATGGGCTTTTCCACCTATCCCACTCACATAGAATCATCTAGGTTACAACTAATTGGGTCACTCTATTCTATTACATCTTCATATGAATCTGAAAATTTTAAAACAAACCACCCACTATAGGGCCTATCAAAAATTTATGATCCAACTCATCATACCCTATTCTGTGTGTGACATAAATACTAATTATCAAAATTCAAAATAACACCAAGATATGTTTGCCACATGCTAGGAAACCTCTCTATCCCCTTTCATCATTACCAATGTCTTCACACACACTATAACCTACAAATGTTTATATTTGTATTATAAATAAGGAATCAACCATATAATAACTACATAATGTGGTCACATCAACATCCTTGACCACTCTAACTTTGGATTAACACCATCCACCATCATTGTCCACACAAAATACACATACAGAGTGAAAAAATTTATTCTTTAATATTTTCTATTATCCCAAACATCTGTAATGAGGCTGAGATAAATTAAATTTCAAGTGAAAATTATAGGGGACAATGCTTTATAAGTTGTAATTGTAACATTATTTAGTTTATTCCAAATAGTAAACAAGGAAAATAATCACTTAATTTACATTAAAATATTTACATTAATAAAAAATATCATAACTAAGGCTTAGTTAATGAAAATTACAATCACAGGTAAAAGAGTAAAACTCTCTTTAAGTTGGAACTAAGATTTTAATCAACCGATCTCTTATAAAAGTAAAACCCGCTAATCGCACAACATTAATTTCAGAATTTTAAGGGTTAAAAAAATAAAAAACCACTGGAAATAAATATAAAAACCCATATAAATGGTTATAGACACATTAAATAACTGGACCATTTAATATATATACCACCAAGGGGTTAATTACTACATAATGAAGAGATATTATCATGTTATAAGGGTAAATTAATTCCTACATGGGTTTATTTATACGACTTTACCTTAAAAGTTACAGAGGTAAACAATATATAAGTTGTAATCGGCATCCCATTTATGTTTAACCTATTTGTAGTTAATCTTTTATATATTTTCATATACACCATTAAGGGTTTTCCCTATACAGATACATAATGTAAGAACTCGGTTCTTATTTTTGAGGTACAGGATTCTTCTTTTTCTTTTTCCTTAAGTGTTTTTAGAAAATATGGAAAATGGGGGAAAATCCTAAATTTTGGAACTACACACCATGTACTTTTCCACACACGGTGTACTTTTGGCCGTGTTGGGATGAGTACATGGGGCGTGTAGCCATGACGGCGACGTGAAGTGTAGGAACCGACTACATGCCGTGTAGTGGTACTTACACGCCGTGTAGTCAGTCGGCAGGCCTAAATAGTAAGGTGGTGGAGCAGTAGACATCAATGCGACAGTACACGCTGTGTACTTTAGAGTACATGTTGTGTACTCATGTCGATGGTTGAACAATGTGGCAGTGCCGCCAAATGATCAATTAAATGAATGAAGTAAACGTCGTGTAATCAGAAGTACACACCGTGTACTTTGTTTTTTTTGGCTTAAAACAGGTAGTAGCCTCCTCATTTGGGAGAGGAGACACTTGAGACGATTTGGAGACAAAGGAGGAGGCCGGACCTTTGAAGCTCCATCGGGTGTTCGTCTGGAATCGGTTTCCGCCTTTGACGATCTCGTTGGAAGCGCACGGGTAAGGGAATCCTCCTTCTTGGATGGTTCTTACCAATTCTTCTCCTAACATGAGTTATTTACGTTTAAATAGGTTTGGTTCTTCATCAGATCTACGACGTTCTTGGGAGTTTCTGGAGTCGGCGTTCGGGTATAACGTTCTTTGGCATATAAGGTAGGTGGCTTGGTGTAAATTTCAAACCGTTGTGTGTTTTTGTGCATTTTTGTGCCACAAACCCATGATGGGGTGTCATTAGGCTGAGGTCGTTGCTATATTTAATTCCTAGAATTGCATAGGTGATTAAATTGTGATGATAAAATGCTGGTTGGGATCGTTGTTTGGATCTGGAACCACCCCGGGGGGTGTGTTTCACTGTTTAGCTGTTTGGAAAGGATGCCCGAGGGTATGCCTTCAATGTAGTAATTGTAGAATTGCCTTGAGAGGAATTTTTTTTTTCTGCATTTTGATATGTTGGGCATGGCCCGGTTGCCTGTTTAGCCTGAGGGAGTTGTTTTGATTAGCCTGTGGGCACTTCACTGTTTAGCCCGAGGGATGTAGTTTTTTCGTCCTGAGGGAAAATTCTTCCGTGCCTGAGGGTCATAGAATTTGTGCCTGAGGGAGACACTACCTATGCCTGATGGAAAAATTCTATTACGCCTGAGGGAAATTACCTGCGGGTTGGGTACTGCTTACCTGAGGGTTAGGTTTTTCTTGTCTGAGGATGTGGACTGTTTACGTAGAAATGCAGTGTGGTGATTTATAATATTTAATGGATTAAATGTAACACCCCAAGATTTCATAGTGTGTTATTTCTTCAAAATAATTCAATAACTTTCACTACATGCAACACCATGTTCAAGCACACCATGACTTACCAAACAAGCCGTTCAAAAGAGGTTATGAATAGTATTAGATAAATTTTAATGTTTATATAATCCTTATAATTTTAGAATCCATATTATGAGTTTCTTAGATATAATGCAAGAACAAATTCATTTTCAGTATTGCACTTTTATCAACTTTAATAGTGAACCCTTTTTAAATACTATATTTTAAACTTTTTGACTAAATGGGGACATCAAAAATTTAAAATGAAACATCCCAAGCTTCCACGGTACGCTTTCTTTGAATAATACAGTAGCGTGTGTTGTACGCAACCTTGAGTTTTAACACACACCACAACCAATCAAACTAGCCGTTATGAATAGTAATACCTAATTTTTGAAATTATATATATTTTATATTTAAAAATGGACTTCATTTTTGGATTAGGAATATCGAAATTATCCTAGGGTGAAATTTTGGTACTTTTCGGATAACTTTTATATTTTTATGAATAGTGAAAATTACTAAATTTTAATTAAAAACAACTTTTTTAATCAAAATAATTAATAGTGATAAATTATGAATTTGAGTGGTTTTAAAGTATATTTAGAATATATTTTTACCATTTAATATAATGTTGGTCATTGGACATAATTTTACAATTAAACCGAACATAAATGAGTGTCAATCTTTTGATAGTTATTATCTCTTAAAAACACGCTTTTTGTTTTGACAGCGGGATTTAATTTTAAATTAATTTCTGCCACTTCTGTGTTTTGAATTTAGGAAAATGGATTCCATATTTGGAATCAGGATGTTAAAATTGTGTAAATAGGTAACTTTTATTTTTATACATTTTGAATAATTACTGCGGTAAATATTTTATTTACCATGGTTAAGGGTAAATCCGGTAAATAAGGGTTAAAAAAAATAATATTATAATAATACTAAATTACCCTAAAACGTGTCTTAACCCTATTGGTTGATACATGGTCGACCATGGGAATCTTTGGGTCTATTTTGGGACCCCATGGATCCACTTGTAAGTGATAATGACACTTTATTTTAATTTAGTTAAAATGAATACAAAAATGACACAAGCATATATCTTTTAGAACAACAATTGTTACATAGGGTTATATAAGTTGGATTTTAGATTATAAATATTCATTAGAAAGATAAAAAGATTTTCTACATAATGATATTTTATTTATAATTTTTAGACATTAAATAATTTATTTTATTTATGACACAATGATGATGAAGTAATTACTATAATAGTGAAAAATTAAAATAATTGATATTATAAACACCCAAATAAATATAATATGAAACTTTTAATGAATTAAACTAATTTTCTAGGATAATATGATATATTAGGATTGATTTAATTGACTTTGTTCGAAGTAATCAATCTGTTATGAGTTTCACAAAAATCAACTATTGAATAGTGTCAAAATTGACATAAAAGAGTTCTTAAAACAAATATTATATTATTAATTGATATTAAATTCCTAAAAATCTAAGGTTCGGCCAAGAGACTTATATTATTATAGGTTAATCATTAATGGACCACTTGGGGGTCGCTTGGATGTATATAGTAAGTTTATTAACCATATTATATAAAAATACAAAGAGACATTGTAAAAGTGAAACTAATTAACTTAGAGTTAATACTTAAAGATAAGGTTAATATAAGTACCCAAACCTGTCTAAATTCTATTGGATGAGTTGTTTCCGACCTATCCCCACCTCATCCTTTGAATAGTCAACTTTGGAGCCTTTGGAAACTGAATATGAATTTATTATAAATTAATATTTCTAGCTTTTCCAAAGGTGCCCCTCACACCTCTTATAAAAGGGCACTCCTCCTTCTCATTTCCTCACACCTCTCAAGCCACTTGGATCGTCCAAACTCTGCCCAACTAAGCTCCCCACATCCCTCTTCTCCTCCTTTAAGCTTCCCCTTAGGCAGAAAGCATTTCAAGAAGTCCTTTGGTTCCAACCAAAGTGAGTTACCTAAATTAAAGGTAACAATTTCTCTTAAAGTATTTTCATTTATTTTGCTTCTCCAACCCCCAAAATCTTTTTATTTCCTTTATTTTATAACAACACCAGTATCCTCAATATACTAGGATGTTGTTATAAGAAGGATTCAAACTACACATTCACACAACTCCATCTAATGGATGATGAACATAATGTTTCTGTGGATGGCAAACTAACGCCTCACGAAATGATGATTGTTCAAATACATCTTACCGCCTCTCATGGTGGCCATTAGGATGGAACTGTAATTAAATATTATATTAATGATATATATTTTATATATAAGCTTCTGTAATTCCATTTTATTTCATACCATTATTCGTTTCATGTTGTATATACATACGATAATTTCATTTGAGGAAGTGCGGACTAACGCCCCCTTAAAATGATATGACTCGTTCATACCACACATGGAACGTATAAAGGATGGTGTAAATGAACTTAAGTAACATATATAAAATATTATATTATACTGGAATAGTAATATACCTATGTATAATTTGGATTCGATTCTTTTAAAATAAAAATTAAATGGAAGTAGCGTTCGTGCGTACGTACGGACTACCGTCTCCACGAACGCGATGAGATTCATTCTCCATCGTATAATTTGATGATTTAAAAATGATGTTTAAGAACTTGATACCATTCTGGATATGAATAATATACATCCCATTAATAACGAATATGTCTCACATAACAAAGAATATAAAGTAAAATGAACCCGTTAACACCCGAAATGACGATAATTCTAAAATATTATTAACAAATCAATGATAAAAGATCATATATGATATCATATTAAAGTAAATGATTCTTTTATTATTCAATAACAATTATTTTACCATTATACAGGAGGTAAACCTACCATCGACCAAGGAAAAAGTACAATGTAAGGGTTATTTCACAATCTCTTCATTATCCGAGGTTGTTTATACGTAATAATCTACTGGGATTTCTTTATCATCCACATCCATGTTTCTTCGAAATATATTTCAAAACATATTTATTATTTACAAGAATATGGGTTAAATTAATTTATACCCTTGTTTGACTTTTTGTAAGAGGTTTATAAAGGAATCTTTCTGTCGTTTTCAAAACAAGGTCCTTTTTAACCTTTTTGACAGAATTAAGATAAGAATGTTTTTTTTAACTTATACGGCGGGTGCGGTTATTTTCCGCCGTTATAAAATCGTCAAAGCTTTCCTTAAAAGCTTACAAGAATATTTTCAAGAAAATGTTTTATTTTATATGGCTCTTAAATGATTTCAAAAATAGAAAGAGATATTTCTCTAAAAAGTGTTTTGATTTCATCTATGTCAACATCCTTTAATGGATTTTACGCTTATTTGAAGTTGATTTATTATAATACAAAACTTCTATATTGTATTGAAGGTTTTGTGATATGTTTGACTGTGGATGTTCTATTTTATACCATTCATAGTTTATGGTGAAACTATTGACATTTTGTATGCTAGTTTTAATCCGAATGTTTATGTTATATTTCAAACTTTTCTTCAGATGAATGTGCTAAACAAGTATGTTCCGGGTTGGGGACCGGTAAAAGTAAGCCCTCCAGGTTGGGGACTGGTTAAAGTAAGCCCTCCAGGTTAGGGACTGGTAAAATTATGCCCTCCGGGTTGGTGTCCGGTTATTAGAGGCACTCCGGGTTGGTGTCCGGTTATTAGAGGCACTCCGGGTTGGTGTCCGGTTATTAGAGGCACTCCGGGTTGGTGTCCGGTTATTAGAGGCACTTCGGGTTGGGTTCCGGTTAGAAGTAACCCCTAGGTCTTGGGATGAGGCCTAGACAATGAAATTAACGTTTGACATTATGCATTCCAACATTATGAAAGTGGTTATTGATTTTTGAATGTGATTATTCGATTAGTAGAATATCCATGTGAATAAGTAAATGGCATTATTTCATTTTTACTTTTGCCATACTATGTTGAAGTTCAATTTTAAAAGGCTTTTGTTTTAGTAATTCATTGCCTTAAATGTTTATGCTTATTTTGAATGTTCCGCTATATTGTTATCCTTACTGGGCATTTGAGCTCACCCCTTTTCTATGTTTTATTTTTCCCAGGTAGTGAAGAAGTAAATTATGATTGACTTGCAGGGATATTATGAGGGGTTTATAGTGTGGACGTTGAAAACATTATGTTGTTGTAGTAGTTTTTCATTTTATGATGTAATGTAAAACTTATGAATATATCTAGTGTTTCCAAGGCTACTAAACTAATCGGTCTTTCGGGATTTGATCTTTCTTGTGATCATGCCAATGTTATGTAATAATGCACCGACTCTGGGTAGCTGGGGTCGGGGCGTTACAGTTGGTATCAGAGGGAGGTTTAGTAAAAACCTTGGTAGCTAGATTTAGATAAACTCTGATTAGAGCACGTAGACCTAAGATGAACTTTGAGGATTAGTATAAAAGAACTTCCTAGAATTTTGGTATTGTAGAGATTTTGTGAGTTTTCCGAGCAATACATCCCTGTCTGGATACGAGCAGGTAGAGGCGGCTCTGGCACAGATGTACCTAGGGGTAAAACCCGAAAACACCGCTTTGAGCTAGACTCGAACGGGAACTGGTGCACGACAACGGGCCTTGCTGCACTCTTGGTTACGACACTCCCGGGGGATATGCTTAGGATAATTTACATTTTCTTTACAAACCAATTTAAGTAATATATATATAAGATGAGAGAAAATGACCTTGGTTAATCCTAATATGTTTCAAATTGAGAATATGGTGACATTTTAATCTCTAAATGATTTTACGACTACTATTACTCACACAATGCCTTCTGGTTTTAGTCAATGGCTGGATTCCAAGGAATTCATAGTGACTTTGAGAATGATGTACAAGATGGGAACGGTGGTGGCAATGAGCAACAAAATGGAATGTTGATAGGCGTAAAATATATCGTCTTTATGCCAAATCAGTTTTCCAAAAATATGATCAACAACATATATATTAACCAACTCCCAGACTCAACAAGGAAGAGAAAGGTGATAAATGATAAGATCTCCAACAATGGAGACCATGGAGAAAAGAAACCTCAATTTTCAACATGCAGGAATTGTGGAAAGAGACACCCAGGAAAGTGTCTCAATGGGACAACGAAATGTTTTACGTGCGGGAAGGAAGGACATAAAGTGAAGAATTGCCGAAGAAAAATGAAGAGTACTATGGAAGAAGATAAAAATGGTCCCAAGAGTCCATTTACAGTCATTTGTCGTAAATGTAAGGGACCTGGCCATTACCCGAGTGAATGTCCTATTTTATAGGATATTTTCATGGTCAAAGAAGAATATATGTGGAAATAAATGGCTGGAGAAAAATTTAAAAAGTATTAGCACTCCTTGTTGATGGGTTTGCTTTGGAATAATTTTCTCTTGTATTTGTAACCCCGCAGTTTTCCATGTGAGAATGATATTTGAGGAAGAATTGTCTCTTCTCTTGTGGATATAGGTATAAATAACCATTTGGTTTTATATGATCATTGGGGTTTGAGAAAATGATAAGTTATTATAATTTGGGATGAAAATGCAAAGTATGATATACCATTTGTGGTTAAATTATGTTATTTTGAGGAATTTATCTCATTTTGGTAATATTATAAAATATAGTTTTTGAAAAAGGACAACACGTAGACCGTGTGACAACCCATCTCGTCAGACAAAGCCGTGGGAATCGAACCCACAACCAAAGTGCGATTGGGATTTATCGCCTACCACTGGACTACGTGAAGTCCCTGGTTAGTGTGACTATTTTTTTTTGTTAAATGATTTTATTGATCAATAATAAGATGATTTGGGTTCTTATGTCTTATCAAATGAATACCCTTGGTATAGGAAAATGATTTGGTGATTAAGTGATAAATGTTATTTTGGAAGATGTTCGTTTTGTTAGGAACACTATATGCCCAAGGAAAATAGAATACAATGAGGTTTCATTTGTAGAGTAATGGTGGATTTTTATCTACATTTTTATTGTTGATTTATAGTGATTTGGGTTATTTATGGAAATGATTAACCTATAACAGAGAATATGTGATGATTACTTTTAAGTATGTGACTTTAAGAGTATTTGATGTAATTTGGAGATACAATGTAACATGGGAGACTACATAATAAAATTCTTCTATGTTTTGGGTTTCAATATTAGTTTGGATTATATTAAAGGATTTTAAGGACAATTGGTTATTGAATGGTATCTATTTAACTTTGGGGTATTGTTGGTTTAATTTTAGAAATTAAGATTAGTGCATATTTATCTCAATGAATATCCTTTTGGGGGATCATTAGATCATTCAATAACCATTTTGGTTTTGATTAATATATGGTTTATCCTGCATGGATCATGTGATTCTATAGAAGTTTATTCTAGCTCTTCCAGTGTGACCAAGTCTTCTTGAATACTCATCGTTTAAAAAAAAAATTGAGTTAGTGGTGGAAATTTATTAAAGAATGAAAATCTACTTAAAATTTAAGTATATCTCATAATGTTCTTAGCCAATCTCATAAATAAAATCCCCAACATTAATAAAAGAAACATAGAACAAAAATGTTGTCCTAGATGGTACCTTAAATCATCACAAATTTATGGCTTTGGGATTTTTGGCCTTTTCATAGCCATGTTCTCTACCACTCTCCATCAGATAATTGATGGTTAGATTTCTCCTCCATATCCATATTTTCCTTCATGGAACCCTAGTATGTGTTATTTTCGGTAATCTTCATACTTTCGACTCTTTATTTTAAATAGAGGCCTCATTAATTCATTTTCCGATGTGGGTTTTCCCACAAATATATTATCTACTTTCAACCTTTTTTTTTCGAAGAACAATTTCAAATTGCGAGGACGCAATTTATTGAAGGAGGGGAGAATGTAACACCCCAAGATTTCATAGTGTGTTATTTCTTCAAAATAATTCAATAACTTTCACTACATGCAACACCATGTTCAAGCACACCATGACTTACCAAACAAGCCGTTCAAAAGAGGTTATGAATAGTATTAGATAAATTTTAATGTTTATATAATCCTTATAATTTTAGAATCCATATTATGAGTTTCTTAGATATAATGCAAGAACAAATTCATTTTCAGTATTGCACTTTTATCAACTTTAATAGTGAACCCTTTTTAAATACTATATTTTAAACGTTTTGACTAAATGGGGACATCAAAAATTTAAAATGAAACATCCCAAGCTTCCACGGTACGCTTTCTTTGAATAATACAGTAGCGTGTGTTGTACGCAACCTTGAGTTTTAACACACACCACAACCAATCAAACTAGCCGTTATGAATAGTAATACCTAATTTTTGAAATTATATATATTTTATATTTAAAAATGGACTTCATTTTTGGATTAGGAATATCGAAATTATCCTAGGGTGAAATTTTGGTACTTTTCGGATAACTTTTATATTTTGATGAATAGTGAAAATTACTAAATTTTAATTAAAAACAACTTTTTTAATCAAAATAATTAATAGTGATAAATTATGAATTTGAGTGGTTTTAAAGTATATTTAGAATATATTTTTACCATTTAATATAATGTTGGTCATTGGACATAATTTTACAATTAAACCGAACATAAATGAGTGTCAATCTTTTGATAGTTATTATCTCTTAAAAACACGCTTTTTTGTTTTGACAGCGGGATTTAATTTTAAATTAATTTCTGCCACTTCTGTGTTTTGAATTTAGGAAAATGGATTCCTTATTTGGAATCAGGATGTTAAAATTGTGTAAATAGGTAACTTTTATTTTTATACATTTTGAATAATTACTGCGGTAAATATTTTATTTACCATGGTTAAGGGTAAATCCGGTAAATAAGGGTTAAAAAAATAATATTATAATAATACTAAATTACCCTAAAACGTGTCTTAACCCTATTGGTTGATACATGGTCGACCATGGGAATCTTTGGGTCTATTTTGGGACCCCATGGATCCACTTGTAAGTGATAATGACACTTTATTTTAATTTAGTTAAAATGAATACAAAAATGACACAAGCATATATCTTTTAGAACAACAATTGTTACATAGGGTTATATATGTTGGATTTTAGATTATAAATATTCATTAGAAAGATAAAAAGATTTTCTACATAATGATATTTTATTTATAATTTTTAGACATTAAATAATTTATTTTATTTATGACACAATGATGATGAAGTAATTACTATAATAGTGAAAAATTAAAATAATTGATATTATAAACACCCAAATAAATATAATATGAAACTTTTAATGAATTAAACTAATTTTCTAGGATAATATGATATATTAGTATTGATTTAATTGACTTTGTTCGAAGTAATCAATCTGTTATGAGTTTCACAAAAATCAACTATTGAATAGTGTCAAAATTGACATAAAAGAGTTCTTAAAAAAAATATTATATTATTAATTGATATTAAATTCCTAAAAATCTAAGGTTCGGCCAAGAGACTTATATTATTATAGGTTAATCATTAATGGACCACTTGGGGGTCGCTTGGATGTATATAGTAAGTTTATTAACCATATTATATAAAAATACAAAGAGACATTGTAAAAGTGAAACTAATTAACTTAGAGTTAATACTTAAAGATAAGGTTAATATAAGTACCCAAACCTGTCTAAATTCTATTGGATGAGTTGTTTTCGACCTATCCCCACCTCAGCCTTTGAATAGTCAACTTTGCAGCCTTTGGAAACCGAATATGAATTTATTATAAATTAATATTTCTAGCTTTTCCAAAGGTGCCCCTCACACCTCTTATAAAAGGGCATTCCTCATTCTCATTTCCTCACACCTCTCAAGCCACTTGGCTCGTCCAAACTCTGCCCAACTAAGCTCCCCACATCCCTCTTCTCCTCCTTGAAGCTTCCCCTTAGGCAGAAAGCATTTCAAGAAGTCCTTTGGTTCCAACCAAAGTGAGTTACCTAAATTAAAGGTAACAATTTCTCTTAAAGTATTTTCATTTATTTTGCTTCTCCAACCCCCAAAATCTTTTTATTTCCTTTATTTTATAACAACACCAGTATCCTCAATATACTAGGATGTTGTTATAAGAAGGATTCAAACTACACATTCACACAACTCCATCTAATGGATGATGAACATAATGTTTCTGTGGATGGCAAACTAACGCCTCACGAAACGATGATTGTTCAAATACATCTTACCGCCTCTCATGGTGGCCATTAGGATGGAACTGTAATTAAATATTATATTAATGATATATATTTTATATATAAGCTTCTGTAATTCCATTTTATTTCATACCATTATTCGTTTCATGTTGTATATACATACGATAATTTCATTTGAGGAAGTGCGGACTACCGCCCCCTTAAAATGATATGACTCGTTCATACCACACATGGAACGTATAAAGGATGGTGTAAATGAACTTAAGTAACATATATAAAATATTATATTATACTGGAATAGTAATATACCTATGTATAATTTGGATTCGATTCTTTTAAAATAAAAATTAAATGGAAGTAGCGTTCGTGCGTACGTACGGACTACCGTCTCCACGAACGCGATGAGATTCATTCTCCATCGTATAATTTGATGATTTAAAAATGATGTTTAAGAACTTGATACCATTCTGGATATGAATAATATACATCCCATTAATAACGAATATGTCTCACATAACAAAGAATATAAAGTAAAATGAACCCGTTAACACCCGAAATGACGATAATTCTAAAATATTATTAACAAATCAATGATAAAAGATCATATATGATATCATATTAAAGTAAATGATTCTTTTATTATTCAATAACAATTATTTTACCATTATACAGGAGGTAAACCTACCATCGACCAAGGAAAAAGTACAATGTAAGGGTTATTTCACAATCTCTTCATTATCCGAGGTTGTTTATACGTAATAATCTACTGGGATTTCTTTATCATCCACATCCATGTTTCTTCGAAATGTATTTCAAAACATATTTATTATTTACAAGAATATGGGTTAAATTAATTTATACCCTTGTTTGACTTTTTGTAAGAGGTTTATAAAGGAATCTTTCTGTCGTTTTCAAAACAAGGTCCTTTTTAACCTTTTCGACAGAATTAAGATAAGAATGTTTTTTTTAACTTATACGGCGGGTGCGGTTATTTTCCGCCGTTATAAAATCGTCAAAGCTTTCCTTAAAAGCTTACAAGAATATTTTCATGAAAATGTTTTATTTTATATGGCTCTTAAATGATTTCAAAAATAGAAAGAGATATTTCTCTAAAAAGTGTTTTGATTTCATCTATGTCAACATCCTTTAATGGATTTTACGCTTATTTGAAGTTGATTTATTATAATACAAAACTTCTATATTGTATTGAAGGTTTTGTGATATGTTTGACTGTGGATGTTCTATTTTATACCATTCATAGTTTATGGTGAAACTATTGACATTTTGTATGCTAGTTTTAATCCGAATGTTTATGTTATATTTCAAACTTTTCTTCAGATGAATGTGCTAAACAAGTATGTTCCGGGTTGGGGACCGGTAAAAGTAAGCCCTCCAGGTTGGGGACTGGTTAAAGTAAGCCCTCCAGGTTAGGGACTGGTAAAATTATGCCCTCCGGGTTGGTGTCCGGTTATTAGAGGCACTCCGGGTTGGTGTCCGGTTATTAGAGGCACTCCGGGTTGGTGTCCGGTTATTAGAGGCACTCCGGGTTGGTGTCCGGTTATTAGAGGCACTTCCGGTTGGGTTCCAGTTAGAAGTAACCCCTAGGTCTTGGGATGAGGCCTAGACAATGAAATTAACGTTTGACATTATGCATTCCAACATTATGAAAGTGGTTATTGATTTTTGCATGTGATTATTCGATTAGTAGAATATTCATGTGAATAAGTAAATGGAATTATTTCATTTTTACTTTTGCCATACTATGTTGAAGTTCAATTTTAAAAGGCTTTTGTTTTAGTAATTCATTGCCTTAAATGTTTATGCTTATTTTGAATGTTCCGCTATATTGTTATCCTTACTGGGCATTTGAGCTCACCCCTTTTCTATGTTTTATTTTTCCCAGGTAGTGAAGAAGTAAATTATGATTGACTTGCAGGGATATTATGAGGGGTTTATAGTGTGGACGTTGGAAACATTATGTTGTTGTAGTAGTTTTTCATTTTATGATGTAATGTAAAACTTATGAATATATCTAGTGTTTCCAAGGCTACTAAACTAATCGGTCTTTCGGGATTTGATCTTTCTTGTGATCATGCCAATGTTATGTAATAATGCACCGACTCTGGGTAGCTGGGGTCGGGGCGTTACATTAAATGAATAATAAGATGGAAATATAACTGGTAATTAGTGACTTTTGAGTATTTCTTACTTTATTTCATTTTACTACTGTACATTATTGTTGCATGCTTACATGCAGTTGGGAACGTGCCTTTAGTGGGTGCCTACTGAGATATATTTCTCACACCCTGTAAGGGTCATGCTTTTTGGCCCAAACAGATTACGTTTCTACATGTGTAGATAGGGGAAAGAGTCCCTATATAGGTACTTGACTGTTTCTAAGGAGTAGGAGGGCAAGGGACTGAGCCTAGGCTCCCGATGTCGCTGCCAGCTGTTTTGCTTGTTTTGTTGAACTTTGTATTTTGTTGTAATATATTGATGTATAACATGTTCTAGCTGTTTTCTTAGAACATAAAACATGTAGCATCATCACTTCTATACTGTTGGTTATATCCACTGCTGTAGTTTATTTCAGTTGTGTATTTTTACTGCTTCCGCTGTCATTGTATGTTTATTCTGTATTCCGATGCGCTACACTTTGACAAATGAGGGCATAGTTTCCCCACTATCAGACCTGGTCCCTCACTGCTAGTCGGCATCCTCTGGCATTTGGGGAAATGCTCTTGAGGTCATGTGGCGAACCGGGCTCGGGTCACCCGTTGTGTGGCACCCGGGTCCGGGACATTACAAAGTGGTATCAAAGGGGTTCTTTTATTTGACTTACAATTTGGATCTGTAGTCAGGGATAAGATGAACGGTAGTTGGTAATAAGTTGGGCCCAGACGTAGCTAACCCACGTACAGGGAAAATCCAGTCTACCTCATATTTCAATTTTACTAATTTTGCAAATTTTACAGGTGATATCTTTTCACCGTTGGGTGACTCACTTTGAGATTGTTCATTTTATATTTTCTCTATGGGTTCTATTTAGTTGAAACCCGATGAGATGGGGGTATTCCGTCTCATGAATCACATATGAACATGCTAGATATCCCATGCCATGCATAGTTTTCATGCTATGTAGGTGCGTTGGAAATTCACATGTTGTTGTGATAGTTTTTGTACTAGAAAAGCATGCTGTTGTGATAACTGCTTGATAAATACCTGCCATGTGATATGGTATTTTTTTTTGAACTTGTTTATAGAATGGATTACAAACTTTGGTTTTTGGTGAGTATGGGGCCCCATTGACCGGAATTTGGTGGATCATTGATTTTTTATTGGTTATAACACATATAAGATGGCATACATTGATTTGTGGGGAGTATGGGCCCCCACGGGTCGGAATTTGACACTTAGGTTTTGGTTTCAGTATTTTCTGGGTTCCAGGGATGTTTCTAAGGCATACTGTCTGGAAACCTAGTATAGACGCCGTGTAGTATTTTATACACGCCGTGTATTCTCTTCTGTTCAGGAAGAAAAATGAACTTTTTGAGTACACACCGTGTACCTTGAGTACACGCCGTGTGGTCTCTTCCTGTGTCACAAACCGTGTGGGAGGCGACACGGGGTAGGGAAGGGCTTGGGTAAAACACGCCGTGTAGTTTTTGTACACACCGTGTAGTGTTGACCCGGAGTCCGACCATGTAACTAACAACACAGGTCGGTGAACTCCTTGACAGAACACGCCGTTTCAATTATGGACATGCCGTGTAGTGTGACCTGGGGACTCGGCCATGTAACTAACAACACTAGACAATGTCACCTCTCCCTGAACACACCATGTACCTGTGGGACACGCTGTGTAGTCTAGTCCGAGGACAGACCATGTGGAGTTAGCTTTGTGGCTGGGAAATGGGGTGGTGTACACGCCATGTGCGGGTGTAACACGCCGTGTAGTGTCAATCAGACCAGTCGGCCGTGTCACAGGCGACACGGGCAGTTGGAAAATAACATCGTACACGCCGTGTAGATATTATACACATCAGGTAGTTTTGTTCAACGGAAACCGTGTGGCTTTGCTGTGTAGAAGGACCCGGGAAGGGGAAGGTAAGTCAAGTACACGTCGTGTAGTCATTGTACACGCCGTGTAGTCTTGTTTTTTCCAATTTTGAATGCCTTCTTCCTCTTGTTTCCTTTGTGCTTCCTTCTCTTTTCAGTCATAATAATCTTCAATCTGAGGCGTTCTTTTGACCTTGTAGTTTCATGACACCTAGACGGCCGTGATTTTTTCTCTAGGAGAGTGGTGACAATTATACTCCGGAGATGGTGGGCCATGGGATACTAGTTGGTCTTCCAGCAGTGCCAGATGTGGCACCAGTTTCTATACAGGACACAAGCGCAGAGGCGCAGTTCTGTGAAGGCTTTATGCGGTTCATGCAGACCTTTCAAGGAGCACCACAGGCTACTACATCTATGGATGAGGTGACTCATATCATCCAGCAGCAGCATCCACCTACGTTTTCAGGGGACGGCGGACCGCAGGCTTCAGAGTCTTGGCTAGGACCGATGTAGACTATTTTCAAGCATCTGGAGACACCTCCAGGGTGGAGGGTCATGCTCGTGACTTACATGCTGCATGATTATTCCTAGAGGTGGTGGGAAGTTACCACCCAATAAGAGCATCACAGAGACATGGAGTAGGAAGATTTTTAGGTAGTCTTATATGAATTATTCTTTCCCGGGATGCTGAGGGCAGATAGAGCTCGAGAGATCATGAATCTGCAGTTGGGCACCATGTCGGTGATGGACTATTCTACTCGTTTTATGGAGCTTCAGCATTTTTCACCTATGCTAGTGGGTGATGAGACGTTGAGAGCCAGATGTATTGAGGATGGTCTTCAGTATGACATCTGAGCGCTGATAAATGTTTTCAGGTTTCCTACTGTACACGCGATTGTGAATCAAGCACTGATTACAGAGAGGAACCTGCTGGAATCTATTGGTGTGGGCAAGGGATGTTCAACACTAGTTACTGGTGTTATTTCTGCTGGAAAGAGGAAGAGATAGATAGACTTCTCTCAGGGTGGCAGTACCAGCCAGGCAGCTTCTTCAGGTGGTCCGGTCAGGTGCTGCAGTGTGGTAGAGAGGGGCACAAGAGACCGTAGTGTCCACAAGACCCCGTGGAGTGCCGGGCTTGTGGAAAGATGGGTCATCTGCAGTTCTTTTTTAGGGAATTTCCACCAGTGGATAGTGACAGGGGTTATATGAGGACTCCGCGCGCGGAAGCAACACCAGTGGCTTCTTACTAGTCGGGGAACTGGAATACGTTAGGGCGTGCAGGCCGAGATGGTGGTCGGGGTCGTGGTAGCCAGACACCAGGATCGCAGAGGCAGTTGGGCGGGACAGCTTAGGGTAGCCAGGCTGTGTCACAGGGCCGCGGCACTGGGCAGGCATATGCAGTGCAACAAACCCAGCAGGAGCAGTATCTCGGACCCTCGACAGTCAGAGGTACTATTCTAGTAGCTTCTGTCTTATCTTAAGTAATTTTCGATACGGGTGCTACACATAGTTTCAAATATGTACCCATTGTGGAGAGCCTTGGGCTCTGTGTTTCTACTTATTCTGATATCTTGACGCTAGACACTTCGTTGGGTACTAGTACGGCTGGCGTGTATCAGTGCAAGGAGTGCACCCTTGAGGTTGGTGGGTGTCACTTCCTTTGGGACCTCTATATCTTGGAGCTGACGAGCTATTCCATCATTCTCGGGATGGACTGGTTGGTTCCCTTCTGATCCTTCATAGACTGCTACCATCACAGGGTGCGTTTCACGTCACCATAGGGCGGGGAGTTTCTATACAAGGGCCAGTGGGATGTTCAGGCGAGTCGAGTTGGCCAAGAGCATCATGAGCGAGGTGGAGTCACAACCCAGATAGAGAGAATATATCTGGATGATCAGGGGACTTGTCAGACAGATTGCTCTCTAGTTGTCCATCGTTTCAGGGATGTCTTCCCAGTCGACTTTTCAGGTCTACCTCCACTGCATGGGGTGTATTTCTCTATTAATCTTGTGCCAGGAGCAGCACCGGTGTCCATTCCTCATTATAGGATGGCGACGCCAGAGTTGTAGGAGCTCAAGAGGTAGTTAGAGGAGGTACATGCAAAGGGTTTTATTCGACCCAGTACTTCTCCTTGTGGTTCTCCGGTACTTTTTGCGAATAAGGTGGATGGTACTCTCAGAATTTGCGTGGATTATCGGAAGATGAACCAGTTGACAGGTAATAACCTATATCCCTTACCGAGGATAGATGATCTGTTTGATCAGCTTCGTGGAGCACGAGTGTTATAGAATATTGACTTGAGATCTGGATATCATCAGCTGTGCATTAGACCATCTGATATACCTCTCATACCTTTCAGGAGTAGGTATGGTCTATATGAGTATACAGTTATGTCGTTCAGACTAACGAACACGCCATCAGTTTTTATGGCTATGATGAATCGCCTGTTTCATCCATATCTTGATTCATTTGTGGTAGTATTCGTGGATGACATCTTGGTGTACTCTCACACTCGACATGACCATGCCGCCCATCTTGGGATCATATTGAGTACACTGAGAGAGCATCAACTATATGCTAAGCTCTAAAAGTGCCACTTTTGGACGAATCAAGTTCACTTCTTGGGTCACATTATCTCAGAGGCAGAATTTGCAGTAGACCTAGAGAAGGTGAGAGCAGTAGTTTCCTGGGAGCATCCAAGAACATGTTTGAGATACGAAGTTTCTTATGGCGGGATTGTTACTACAGACGCTTCATATAGGACTTCTCCCGCCTACCATCACTATTTACGGGTCTGACTAGGAAGGGTGTGAAGTTATTTAGGTCAAAATCTTGCGAGACAACTTTTCAAGACCTGAATGAAAGGTTGACATCATCACCGATCCTGATACTCCCAGAGTAGGGGAAGAGCTATACAGTTTACTGTGATGCATCATGGATTGTTCTGGGAGCCGTTTTGATGCAGGGTGACTGAGTTGTTGCGTACGGGTCTTGGCAGTTGAGACCACATGAGAAGAATTACCCGACGCATGATCTCGAGTTGGCTGCAGTTGTTCATGCGTTGCGCTGTTGGAGACACTATCTGTTGGGAGAGAATTTTGTGGTTTTAACCGACCACAAAAGCCTCAAGTATATCTTTACTCAGCATGACCTGAATCTGAGGCAGAGAAGGTGGGTTGAGTACCTACAGTCCTTCGATTTTGATCTTGCCTATACACTTGGAAAAGGTAATGCAGTAGCTGATACACTGAGCAGGAAGACTCAGATACAGGCAGTGAAGGAGGCCAGAGGTGAGTGGTAGCTCGTGGATATGTTCTCTGAGATGCATTTGGAGGTGCACGACAGTCAGGGGAAGGCTTATCTTTATTCTTTGGTTGTGACATCTACCCTCCTGGACAGAGTGAGGATGAGATAGCTGTCTGATTCAGAAGGCCATGTTCTATGGGATTCGGTGGCAAGTGAGGACCCTCCTCCCAGTTGGACGATAGGAGATGATGCGGTTTTGCATTTCCATGGATGTGTATGGGTTCTAGGGGATATACTTGAGGATCTGATGCGGGAGTTTCATGATTCAGTTTGGCCAGTTCATCCCAGGGTTACCAAGATGTAGCGAGACTTGAGACGTCAGTACTGGTGGCCGGGTATGAAGAGAAAGATAGCTGGTTTTGTTATGAGGTGTTCTACCTGTCAGCAGGTGAAGACAGAGCACTAGAGGCCAGCTGGGTTATTACAGAAATTCCCCATTCCAGAGTGGAAATGTGATGTCGCGATGGATTTCGTGACGGGATTGCTATGGTCACCTCGAGGAAATGACGTCGTGTGGGTTGTTGTGGACAGACTCACAAAGGTAGCTCACTTCTTGCTAATCAAGGAGACCTTCGGTGTGGACAAGCTCGGAAGGATGTATATCCGAGAGATCGTACGTCTTCATGGGGTCCCTCATTCTATCGTTTTAGACAGGGTCGCCTGCTTTACATCTCGTTTCTGGAAGAGTTTTCAGTGGGCGCTGGGTACATAGGTTCTTCTAAGCACAGCATACCACCCTCAGACAGATGGCTAGTCAGAGCAGATGATACAGGTGCTAGAGGACATGCTGCGCGCATGCGTCCTAGACTTTGGGGTCTCTTGGGAGAAGCATATACCCTTAGTCGAGTTTTCTAATAACAATAGTTTTCAGGTAGCTATTGAGATGACACCATACGAGGATTTATATGGTAGGCCATGTCGACCACCTTTGTGATGGTTAGAGGTAGGTGAGGAAGCTTTAATGGGGCCACAGCTCGTACAGGAGACATCTGAGCAGGTCTAGTTGATTCGGAAGCGGACGGCTACCATGTAGTCTTGTCAAAAGTCTTATGCTGATCGCCGCAGATGACCTTTGCAGTTCATGGTTGGGGATCTTGTATTCTTGCATGTTTTTCCAAGGCTGGGACACAAGCGGATCTTGAGATAGGGTAAGCTTTCTCCGAGGTATGTGGGGCCATTTGAGATTCTGGAGAGAGTCGGGCTGGTTGCCTATCGGTTGCAGTTACCGCAGCAGTACCGAGCCATGCACGACGTCTTCCACGTGTCTCAGTTACTTCGCTACCATTCAGACCCATCTCACACCTTTCAGCCAGAGGAGGTTGAACTTCAGCATGATGCATACTTCAAGGAGCATCTGTTCCATATCGTTGATAGGAGCATGAAGGTTCTCTGAGGCCTGTCAGTTCCTCTCGTACGGGTGCTATGGCAGCATGGCCGAGTGCATGACGAGACCTGGGAGCGGGAGGCCGACGTACGTGCTCAGTGGCCAGAGCATTTCTTAGCTTATACTTCTCCACCCTGGGAAGGGAAATTCGGGGACGAATTACTATAAGGGGGGGGGGAGTTTGTAAGAACCCGCTCCTTATTTTTGAGGTACGAGATTCTTCTTTTTTCCTTTTCCTTAAGTGTTTTTGAGAAAATATGGAAAAAGGGGGAAAATCCTAAATTTTAGAACTACATGCCGTGTACTTTTTCACACGCAGTGTACTTTTGCCCGTGTTGGGATGAGTACACGGGGCATGTAGCCATGTTGGTGACGTGGGGTGTAGGAACCGACTACATTCTGTGTAGTGGTACTTACATGCCGTGAAGTCAGTCGGCAGGCCTAAACAGTAAGGCGGTGGAGCAGCCGACAGCTGGGTGACAGTACACGCCGTGTACTTTTGAGTACATGTCGTGTACTCATGTCGATGGTTGAACAGTGTGGCTGTGCCTCCAAATGAACAGTTAAATGAAAGAAGTACACGTCGTGTACTCATAAGTACACGCCGTGTAATTTGTTTTTTCGGCTTCAAATAGGAAGTAGCCTCCTCATTTGGAAAAGGAGACACTTGAGCCGATTTGGAGCCAAAGGAGAAGGCCGGACCTTTGAAGCTCCACTGGGTGTTCGTTTCGAATCGGTTTCCACCTCTGACGATCCCGTTGGAACTGCACGGGTTAGGGATTCCACCTCCATGGCTGGTTCTTACCAATTCTTCTCCTAACATGATTTATTTACATTTGAATGGGTTTTGTTCTTCGTGAGATATACACCTTTCTTGGGATTTTCTGGGGTCAACATTTGGGTATAACGTTTGTGGAGTATATGGTAGGTGGCTTGGTGTAAATTTCCAACTGTTGTGTGTTTTTGTGTGTTTTTTGCCACGAACCCATGTTGGGGTGTCATGAGACTGAGGTCGTTGCTATATTTAATGCATAGAATTGCATATGTGATTAAATCGTGATGATAAAATGCCGGTTGGGATCGTTGCATGGATCCCGAACCACCATGGGGGGTGTTTCACTGTTTAGCCGTTTGGCCAGGATACTCGAGGGTATTCCTTGAATATAGTAATTATAGAATTGCCTTGAGAGGAATTGATTGTTTACTGCATTTTGATATGTTGGTCAGGGTCCGATTGCCTGTTTAGCCTGAGGTTGTTGTTGTGATTAGCTTGTGGCCACTACACTGTTTAGCCCGAGGGCTGTAGTTTTTTTTGCCTGAGGGAAACTTTTTCTGTGCTTGAGGGCCCTAGACTCTGTGCCTGAGGGAGACACTACCTACGCTTGAGGGAAAATTTCTATTACGCCTGAGGGCAATTACCTGCGGGTTGGGTTCTTCTTAACTGAGGGTAAAGTATTTCTTTTCTGAGGGCATGGAAGGTTTACGTAGAAATGCACTGTGGTGATTTCTAATATTTAATGAATTAAATGAACAATAAGATCAGAATATAATTGGAAATTAGTGACTTTTGAGAACTACTTACTTTATTTCATTTTACTACTGCACACTATTGTTACATTCTTACACGTAGTTGGGTATGGTCCTTTTGTGGGTGCCTACTGAGATATATTTCTCACACCCTGTTTGGGTCATACTTTTCGGACCAAACAGATTACGTTTCTGCAGGTGTAGATAGTGGAAAGAGTCCCTATACATGTACTTGACTTTTGCTGAGGAGTAGGAGGGCATGGGACCGAGCCTAGGCTCGGGATGCCGCTGCCAGCTGTTTTTCTTGTTTTGTTGTACTCTGTATTTTGTTGTACTGTATTTATGTATAACATGTTCTGGCTATTTTCTTATATCTTGAAATATGTAGCATCATCACTTCTATACTGTTTGTTATATCCACTTCTGTAGTTTATTTCATTTGTGTATGTTTACTGCTTCCACTGTCGTTGTATGTTTATTCTTTATTCCGCTACGCTACACTTTGACAAATGAGGGCATAGTTTCCCCACTATCAGATCTGGGCCCTCATTACTATTTGGCAGCCTCTGGAGTTTGGGGAAATGCGCTTGAGGTCACATGGCGAACCGAGCTCAGGGCACCCGTTGCGTGGCACCCGGGTTCGGGACGTTACACATAATATTAATATTGTCCAACAAGGGTTGAATAGGGTATATCAAGATTTAGTTATATAGGTATCACTTCTAATATTGATGATAAAAAACCCTATAAGTTGCAATTAGAAACCATTTAACTGGAATTTATCTTTAATCACTTGGATTTATTAAATATAAAAACATATCCCTTTAGAATTTTAAATATTTCAATTATAGTTATTTTGTTAACTATTTCAATACTATCACGTTCTTTAAATAATCTCAAGATGGTTAGATAGAATGACTCCATGATTTGATACAAGAAAAAAACATTTTGTTTGATTCATAATCATTATTTAATGAATCATATTCCATTTCTATAAATAAGGCCAATAATCACATAATCATGGAATAAAAGAAAACAAAATAAGCATAATAAGGGAATGTGAATACTATATGCCTAGAATGATGCATGAACACACCTCCTCTATTTAAATACTACGAAAAGTTATAAATCTCATAAATCTATAACCTTAAAATTAATTTTTTCTGTTGAGGAAACATAAAATCAAATATTAAAATTGAATTCAATAACGGGAAGTCCCATTACTTGAAACATGGGATTCACCCCATGCATGGAATGAGAATTCCATGACACAAGTTTTTTACCATGTTTCTACACATTTATAGTGTCTTTTATACAATCAAAAGATAGTAGGACACTTGAAAAAGTACCTATGATACAACTTTGTGACATCCACATACCTATTCACTATAACAAAACTAGAAGTCTATATAGACTCAAGCTCACCTCCCTGTATTCCATAGGTTAACGAATAAGAGCCAGGGTATGATTTTTGTAATGATTGTAGACTTTAACCATTAGTGTAGTTGTAAACAGAACATTAAATTCATTAAATAAACTATATCTCAATAATACAAAACTGAATACTCAAGAAGTGACAAACAAAACCAACCATACGATAATGAAGCACATAAATGTAAAAGTTAGTAAATATATATGTATAGAGATACATAAAAAGTAGGGAAAATGAAAAATTTATAATTAAAAAATATGAAAAACACTTAGGTAGTCTGAGTATATACCTATTCCACAACTCTAACTCCATGTCCAAGACAAAAACATGTAACTACAAAGAGGCAGAAACCAAATTACTAAACTATATATAAGGAATCGAATTTTGTAACTAGAGGTGGCCCAAATAGGATGTGAGTAAAAATTAATCAACCACCACCAAATGTTTCTAAAACATTTATAGTTGGTGATAACTATAAATATTGTTTAAAATTTATATATTTAAGGAAATAAGTGAAATTATTGAAGTAGTGTCGAACACATTCCCATAGGTGATGTCCAAAAGACCCTACATGTTTCAGACTAATCCTACTATCTATAAGCATGGGACCTAAGAAGTAGTCATATGAATCATTGTAATAATACTAATTCTCCGTGATCAAGAAAGAAAAATGAATCCAAAATATTGTAATTGTGCATTCCCATGAAACAAAATAATGCGAATCAATGTAACTCTCCAATGAACTATATGATTTGAGTTGGAAATCCATCACATGGTGGCTAAACCATGATTCATATATCTAGAGTATAATCAAAGGGATGATATGTTATTATTACACTTTTTTTAAATGGGCCTCTAATAGAACCCATGTAGAAAGACCCTAGTAATTTACAGTAGTGGCTTGATTGGGATCCAGTAAGGTAATACATGGAATTTTTTGTTTGGTGAAATCAAGAAAAATATTAGAATTCATCCTATATAATCTAATTTTTGGATGTTTTTAGGTGAATACACAATTATGGGATGAGGAATTCATGAAAATAATACATTTAATAGATCCAAGGTTGAATTACCCATGGAATTCAAGCTAATTAGTTATATGGAATCCATTAGTTTGGTTCATATAATCCAATTCTAGCATCCAATTCTTACCCAAGGAATGCTTCACTTTTAATTCATTATCAGTTTCATTATATTAATAAGGTTTAAGGCATAAATTCCCTTTGGAGGGAAATGAGATTTAATTTAAGAAACAATGAATCATGGACCTAGGCCATTCATATGCATTAAACCTCAAGACATTCATTATCTATTATCCCATTATATTCAATATTTTGAATTCCAATTTTAACTTATGTAATTTTAGGAATCACCACTCACCAAAAACACTAAAATAATTTATTTATATCATGTAAAGTCCATGTATTAACACACATTTTTTATATTTTATTACTTAAATGAGTAATTTGAGAAGATATCAGTTTATTAACAAGAATCCAATCAGACCCTAGTACCCACGATACATAAGGTTACCAGGTAAATCTTTTAGGTTATGTAACCCAATTCTAGGTACGTTCAATATGATAGAGAAATTAAATCATAGGCATATCGTTACTTGCATGTTATTCATATACTAGGTTCAAATTAATTAAATAATGAAACCTCATAAGAAACATTTTTAATAGGTAAAGACTCAACCATGGACCTCACATGGTCCATGAAATGCGGTGAATTGATCACCAAACCAGACATTGTTAGTAAATATAAATGTGGATCATAAATTATCCAAAATTATTTATATAATCAATGTTAGGACATAATTTCACCATTTACCTTTTTTATTCCATGGAGAGATCACTAAATTACTTGTGTGATTAGGGTGTGGTAAATGGACACGAGGACATGAATTTAGGAAATAAATAATTAGAGTTTTAATACAAGGATAAATACAGATGTTTACATAATGAACAACAAATATGTCTTATAAAACAATATGAAATTCACAGAAATAATTTTGACAAACTACCTTACATATGAGGATTTTCCATTTTACTATAGCCTAAAAACCTATCGCTCAAGCTTTTTGATGGACAATTCCCCACCACCTATGCTTGTAACTCACATAAAAACAACCAATAATAATTAATTATAGTCTATTTATAAACAATGACTTAAGAACTACCCCATTATAAATCCATAAAAACAAAAAACAAAAACATATGTTTTCAATTAAATACCCAAAACTCTTGATAAAATCACTATACCACATTCCTCCTCCAAAATGACTGGAGACGACTTGATGGAATAGCCTCTATACACCTTTTTCTTGGAAGAAAGTTAGTTCCCTAATCTCAGGATAATTTCACCATTCTCCAGTGGAATCATCACCCAATAATATTGTAAGAAAATAAAATATATTAGAAGAAATATAGTAAATGTAAAACAGATTCATAGAAATATATTAGGCTCTCCATTATAACTTATGTTAATTGCAATAAGAATGGGTTAGGGGGGACCCTTTATGGCCTCCAATGAGGAAGAAATGACATCAGTGAGGAGCTAATGGATATGGGAGATAATTAAAACATGAAGAAGAGTTATAAATGTGGGAAATGAAATTATGTTAGCACACAAACCAAGGTGGAAATCAGCCATCTGTTAGACTGCACTGTCTTCTCGGTGGCCCATTGACTAGATGCTCCTGTGAAACCAACCAATGGATGAGCCTAGGAAACAATTATGCTTTCTTTCCATCCAAATAAACAACCCTTGTCTTTGTAACATCTATGTGGTGGTGCAGTCGTATCATTTTGTATCCTCAAATCCACTCATGATGCATCCCATAACTTTGGGCTTCCATCAGACCCTTGGATCATGTCCAATATAGTTCTTTAGAGAGGATTAAACCTCTTATATAATTAACCAAACTATGAATTCCGGACCCGGGAGCCACTTAAATGTGTCTTAGACCCATTTTTTCCACATGGACTCAGGCATGCCTCCTTGTATTCCAAAGGCTGCTGACTAGCAGTGAGGGCCTAGGGTGTTTCTTTGGGGATAATATTACCTCAGGTCATAGTGGAGCATAATGGATATATAATAACATATTAATATATATAATTCTGAGTACATTAAATATATAAGAATTAGTTGTAATAGTCATCCTTCAATAATAATTAACTCAAAATCTAAATAATATCACAAAACTTTGATGTTGATTACATGTATCTAAAAATTGGAAAATAAGTATACATGGATGTAGTTAATAAGTACAACACATTCTATAAAATAGAATAAATAAGGATAACAATTATCCACTCATTTCAAACACTATCCTGATCATCTCCAACCAAGCCCCATTATAAGAAATCAATCAATTTAGGTGTGGAAGGAAGGAAGCTTCCCCTTGTCCATATTTGTGGTCATATAATCTACCTAGGTAATAATGACAGCCTAGATAGGGTGTGGAATACATCCCAATAGACCACCACCACCAAAATCTATATAATCCATCCTGTGAATATAATCATAGTAGTGTTCATGTATATATAAAAGTAATGAAATTAAAAAATAATAACTCATTCCTACATTAGCATTAGTTGAATATCTCTGAACATGAGATCATTTAGTTAATTCACATAAGATCAGTTTATATTGGTTAACCATGTGAAGGTGTCACTAATAATGAAATAGATCATAATAATAATAAAGGTTGATCCAAGATGAAACCAATGCATTCATAACCTCAAGGGTCAGCCAACTCCTAGAATTATGTCATGTATTCAGGGTATAAAGGTGTCTAAGTGTAATATATGGGGAAATTCTCAAGGAATTACATTATGAAATATTTTAACTGAGTCTATGGATCTCATCTAAATAAATCAAGAGCTATGTATGACTGGGTACAGTGGGGGTAAATCCATGGTGCTACATGTTCAAAGATAAGAAACATGTTCCAAGGAGTGTATCTAAGGCATCCTAATTACTGGAGAGATAGTGATGGGATCCTATAAAATCATTTATGGAAACTTTTAATAAAAAAATAGAATATTCCATGGTGGGTATCTCCATTTAAAACTATCATCTTGAATCAAAATAGAATCCTCTAAGATCTCAAGGCATTCACATAGGAATATAAGTCTAGATCCGGTCTAAAAATTATTATAAAGATAAAAAGGATTCATATTCAATAGGAATATTATACATAATTAATTATAAAATTTAGGCCACATAATACTCATGCCAATAAATAATCCATTATGTTCATTCCATTTCTTTTCAACCCAAGTGAAAAGGTCAATTAAGTTCTTGTAGCAATGTTCTATTAATTATAACAAAATGACCAAGTGATATCTATCCATATGTACCTTCAATTTGTTAATTAATTAGATATGTCAACACACTTACCTTAAAAGGTTAAATGATATATGAATATGTTCTATGCATTTTCAATTCACAATTTATTTTAATTAAAAATTACTTACCATTAGAAGGGTCAATCCAACACACCCTAATGATGTTTAAATAATTATAAAAAGGATATTAAAGTCATAACAATGAAATAACACTAACATGGGTGGATGGTGTGAAGGAAACATACTACAATGACATGAAGAACATGTATAAGTATAGATCTTGAATATTAGTGGAAAGATTATAATAGAGGCATGATAATTTTTAGGCAATGCCATGTGAAACTGACATGCGTAGAACGATGAAAATTTATAAATGATGAGACGTTGAGGGAAATTTCATGGAACACATACCTTATGTCTTTATCACTATACTCATCGAGTATCAAACCTTACTTTTTCCTAGATCTGAATAAAACTTATGAATCTATCAGTTACCAAAAAATGTGGATTATAATCCTACATCGCAATAACATCACTGATGGAAACGAAAATGATGAACTAAGCCTATGGTCTAAAGCACCTATCAAAAGGAATCAAAAAAGATGATTAGAACATGAATCATAGGTCAAAAAATAAAGAAATCAATGAATCTAGATTAAAGAAAATTTAATAGATATCAAATATGAAGAAGGAAGCTTACTTCCCACTAGAGGATTAAATAAATAGTGGTATGGTTATTATAAAATTTAAGCGAAACATGATATTTTTACCCAAAATTTTTTGATGACACGATTTGTCCACAAAATTATAAAAAACTTACTCCAACCCTACATGGATAACTATCTAAGGAGGGACCCTGCACACTTTTACCACAGAGTCATAGAAACGATGAACCAACCATTCTATGTGGTTTTTTTAAGAACTTCAGACATTTTTCATGGGTGTGCGGCAATGAAAAAATGGTTTTTGAAAGCTATGAGCCATGCTCGGCCCTCTAAGACTCCCCACATAGTTAGGAGAAACCATACGGGATGGTCCGCATGAAATTAACTAACTATGAGGCACAATCAGTTGTTCCAAAATGTTGGCTTCAGACAGTGAGGAATCCTTGAACACCCTCATTTCCCAAATAGCATCACTAGGTATACACATTAGTTCAAAAAACAATGATTTAAATTGAAAATTATAGGATCTATATCTCATAGAAATATCTTTTCATACAGTATTACACCCCTAAAAGTTCTTGTACCTAATATACCCTTCTAATTGAGGTGAAACATTTTCTATGTACAACTCCGAACACCAAGCATGTACATCAGCCTCCCCCTCCTTGGGCTTATCCTGCACATAATCGACTTTCCATAGCATCCATAATAAAGGGAATGACTAGCCTCAGAGAGTCTTTGAGCCATCATAAATGATTTATATATGATACTCCCCACAATAATCACCATAAAAATAAACACCCTCAGGATCAAAAGTATGATATGGTTGAGCATGAAAATAGTGAAATATGGAAATGTGGAATATTTCATGCATCACATGGAACCTATAAGGTAATATCAACTGATAGGATACCATATCAAATCTTAATTAGATATCAAAATTCCAAAAAGTGCAATGTGAAAACTATCATTTCGTATGTTTCTATCTATGACTATGTTAGAATGATTCCCAATAGAGAACATAATCCCCAAACAAGAAATAAATAAGTTTTCTACGATGATATACATAAAATTTATGTTTATAATTAGTTGTAAACATATGATTTTTGACTAGCTAAACCTTCTACAAATTCTCCTTCATGAGATACGAACATAACAAAATTTCATTTCCTACCACTAATTATAACAAGGGTGAACAACACAACGTACTATACAAAGGCCTCATACAGATCCATCTGAATCATCACCTAAATGATATTATTATAGTTGAACACAATGGGAGGGATGTGCTTCATCCAAGAACCACATAAACCATGGATTACTTTTTATATATTTTCCTCTAATACATATTTAATCTACTATACTTGGCCATTAGTATGGTTGTGAAATGTTTTTTTCATGATCACCTATGTACTGAATGCTTTATAAAAACCATACCAAAAATAGATGTGAAACAAGAATACCAATCTAAAATGATTATATGATGGACCACATATATCCACATGATATCATTGATAAACAGAATTTTAATATCATTAACTAATAATTTATTATAAATAATAATGATGTTGGAATATTTATCTATTCAATCCTTAAATACCCACACTATATCTCTACGTCGAGGAGATGTCATTAATCCAATAATAAAATCCATGACAATATCTTCCTATTTTCATTCTAGGAATGGTAACGGCTATAAAAATCTATAAGGCCACTGTTTCACCACTATCAACTACTGATATGTGGAGTACCTAGGGATAAATCCAATTATATTGAATTTAAATCACAGACATCAATACTTTTGATGCATATAATGATACTTAATGAAGAAGCATGGATAAGCACTTCCCTGAGAAGCATGAGACTCTCATATCATCCCATCTCTAATATATGTTGGAACCCATACATTTTCATGTATATGTAGAATGTTTTCTTGATCAATATCCTAACCTAGAGGCAGGTCCTCACCTGATATAGTCCCTTAGAGAACCATCCCCTTAGGATATGAAAATTTCATTCTATTCACCCTATCAAAGAGTCAAGAGGTAACTAGAAATTACATAATTAAATTCCATTCATAGATCTCAATAAAATATATATATAGATTCTAAATGTGTGTAATAAATTTCAATTCATCCTTAGCTTCCTAAATGAACTTTGTCGATGTTTTCTTGCTCAACACATTTGCAATAGTATTTTCCATTACAGGAATATATGCAAGATCAATGTAAAACTAATGATGGTATTAGACAAATTTTTTTCTATATGAGATTCATGTACCATTGTGTAAATATATATTTGAGGCTACTAGGGTCTTTATATACCAAAAATCACTCACTCCTAATATAGATTGTCCAGTAATTTTGGGCATACACTACACCTTCTAGCTCAAGGTCATGCGTCAGGTAGTAAATTCATGAGGTATCAATTGTCCATACCTATATAGAAAAAACCAATCCTCAAACATTAGTAATGAACCCATCTCGATGCCTAATGCATTATATAAAATTGTTTTTCCTCCTCCACGATCTAGAGGAATCAAAATAAGTGATAAAGTAAGCCTTACATTCATCTCTTAAAAGGATTTAATTCATTCTTTAGACCATATGATATTCACAACCATATTATTAAGACTAGTAAGTGTTGAATAAAATTATATAATGTTCTATATGAAATACTGGTAATATCTAACCTACCATATGATTTTATATTTATTAAACATGTCATTTGGTTTCTCTTAGGAGACCACATTAAAAAAAATTCTAGTTCAGATTATACTATAAATACAAAAATGATATGACCCAATAAGTGAAATGTTTTGATCCCTAAGTGGTACTAATCAAGATTATCATATAGAAGATTCTCACTAAATGTGTTCAAAATGATTATAAGATTTTTAGCATGGTTGATCTGTTTATAATAATACTCTAATATTTCTTCCATGAAAACCATGAAAATTGAATCCAAATAGGGGGAACCATATTCATCAAATCCATGAAAACAATTAGAATGTTCATAAGACCGAACGACATAAAAATATACTCATATAAATTTTGCTGACATCAGAATGTCATATGTGGTATATCTAAAGGTATGAATCACTCCTAGTGATTTCCCGATCTTAAGTCAATCTTTGATAATACCATACATCTTGAGAGTTATTGAAATAAGTCATCTAATAGAGGATATGGATACTAATTCATTACCATAATATGGTTTAACCATTTATAATCCACAGAGAGAGGAATGGTACCATCCACCTTCTTAGTGAAACCGATTGGTGAAACCCAAGGAGAAGTGTCAAGTCAAATAAAACATATTGATTCTAAATCCTCCAAATGTTTCATGAGATCCTAGAGCTTAATAGGTACCATCGTGTATAGATGAATAGATTCTATAGCTTCTTATAGATCATAATCAATCATAAATTCTACCTATCTGTCAGATGTTAACCCATAAAAATTAGCAGGAAAGACATCCAAAAATGATCTACCTTGAGAGGAAGATCTATTATATTTACTCTCTACTCCATGATGAAAATAAAAGAAATATAGGTAGTTGCTCCAACTAGCCCATGATGCTTTGTTCCAACTCTACTAAGATAGATATCCCACTCACACTAGCTAATATAGAAAACGCCCTATGGTGATGTAATTGAAACCATATAGTTATATGTGTCCACATAGGCATGATATGGAACCAACCAATCCATCACGATAATGAAATGTAAAAATTAAATCTTCAGTATGAAGATTTCTCAAAATAAGGGATAACTACCAACCTCTAGGGGAGGTTCCTGCACTGTAATATACCATCTGACCGCACTCCAAATGGTGTGTCAAGGTCATCACATGAAATAAGTTCTTAATTTCATGCCCAAGACATTGCATAGTTCATAATGAGATAAATGTGTGATAAGAAACTCTATCAAATAAATCAAATAAAATAGTAGAGGATACTATAATAATATCTATTACTATATATTTACATGCACTTTGATCCTTATGTTTTGGTTGTAAATAATGAAACTGACCCAATATAGGGTTCTGTGAAATAACTAGACTTCCTTGAGTAGGTCTGCTTGACTGGCAGTGGTAATCGAATGTTCGGATACCATGAACATGACTTCCCCATCAGCCTGTGCTAGCTCCAATACACCAACTGTCATCCTAACATAAGAAAAATAATCCTTACCATGGTAGTTGAGTTTGTGTGGATATATTTCAACATTTCATAAGTGGAAAGGTCCAACATAATTTCTGAAAATAACCCATACAACTCTAAGAACGACACTCAATAGGGTATCTATCACATTGAGGATTTAGATTCCCTACCATCCATACTGATGGATAATAATAGAGCTTCCAGTGTGGAAAATTTGTTTGATGATTCTTTGATGAGAATACTCAGGGCTATGATTCTTACTACTGGATGAAACACTATCACATCTCATCCCTGATACATTATTCCCAATACAATTAAATTCACTCTGGATAAGTTCGACGATGATAGCCTGAATAACGATATCAAAAAAGTTATATAAGGGAAATATATTCACCTTCAAATATATTTAATACTTAATCCCGTCGTCGAAGTTTCTCACTCACAATAAATCATCATCCGCTACATGTTTTGAAAAGCATTGGACCATAGTAAGACATGATGAATAGTCCATGGTATACATGGTACCCTACACAAGGTGTATGAACTTCCAATCTCAGTTATCCCTTATTGTCTAGATAAACAAGTAATCAAAGAAGGGGGTCTGAAATTTTGTTCAGACCATTCCATAATGATGATCAGCCGAAGTAATCACATCCCACTAGTGATTTGTGGAATGACACAACATATAAGTGCAAATATTGAACCCTATATATGGAGGTGACTCTAGATGCTCAAATATTTAATGGATTTAATTTATCCAAGAGTAAATAGATTTGGGACCACCACCACCAAAATTGATTGGAGGATACTGTTGTCGGAACTCACGAGTCAGATTATCCTTTATAGGGGTAACTCATAGAGCACCCTACATGTAAAGAATTATACTTATAAAACCATCATGAAACTGAGTGTCACATATTATTTTGAGCATAAATAAGGGTACCTAAAGTGGGACTACATGTGGAATGACTAACATCTCATTTCTTTCTGTAAATGGAGCATGGTTATCACCACCCTCCTAGAACACATCTTAAGGATGTCATGCTAGCATAGCTCTACAAATTTTAAGCACATGCCTCATACTAATATTTGTAAATAGATAGAATCACTATTATAAGAAGATCAAAATAATAAGGGCTCAATACCAAATTTACTTCCCAAAATACTCAATTTGAAGGACATGGTATTGGTATGTGTCATATATTAATGTATGGGTATTCTGGTTTATGGAAGGGTTTATTACTATCCAATGATGAGACCACTCTTTAAATTATATTTTTCCACTCGATTTATCAGAAAACATTTTATTTATAAGCCATAATATTCATTTTAAATTTTTATGTGATTATATACATAAAACAAGGTTATATTACATGTATCATTATTCCTAGTTATTAATGGGGAATAAAATTTACAACTAAAATCGAAACACATTTAATTTTAATCAGTCCTCATACAATCGATATCAAAATGTGATCGGTAATAAGTACAATGAATCGACTCATTGAAATGATCTTCACAATTCCAAATGGACGACACACTATATAATTTAAATTTATAATCATATGATTACAGAAAAAGAATAACTCATGTAACCTGGAGAACATAGAAAACAATGGTAGAAATTTACTATTTAACATTCTTCCATTAACCTATATAGGAAAACACATTTCAAATTGATGCTAGCACTTTTAATAACCAATTCTCTTACCATGATGAAGATATTATCCATACATACATATTTAAAAATCATAGATTACTTAATAATAACATGAAACACAAGAAATGAATACAGTAAAAGACACTTATATTCCATGGAATATGAAAAGAAATTCAATTAATAGTTCCTATAATGATGCATGTAATAATGATCATTATTATACAAGGCTAATTTACATATCCATAAAGTATATCAAGAAACAATATCCATGAGAATCAGCCAATATTTAAAATATATCATATGAAACATGAAAAATACATACCAAAAAATTTTCAAATCCCAGATAACATGGTATTTACCCCAAACCTGGGATAGCTACTCCCAAGAATGGCGCGTGACGAAGTTACAAAATGTTTCTAATCATCATTCTATATTCCCAAATAATAATAAAAATTAATTGAAATCTAATATGATACATCATTTTGACGTCCCAATACAGGTTCCACTTAATGGTTATCTAGACCTGGTTGGCCACATAACCTAATAAACACATCCCCATTTTCCAGGTACGTTAAAAAGATGGTAGGGTCTAGGGTTTGTCCATGGGGAGAGTATTCAATTAATCCATAGGGATAAAAATATATATATGATAATAGAAGAATGAAAATCATAATATTTATAATTAATATTCTATTATAAGTAATCATAAACATCCACCAATAATAATCAACTCAAAATTTGAGCAATATAATATATAAAATGATGCTGATGTAATGCCAATAAAACTGAAAAAACTGAATACCTAAAAAAATGAATAAAATAAATTATATAAAATAGAATCAAAATAGAATTACTATCAATGAATACAAAGCATTGGCCCAACCATCTGCTACCAAGCTCTATCCAAGGTAAGAAATCAAGTCAGGTGTCCAAGGGGGGACACTTCCACTTTTCCATACTAGTGACCATATAATCTTTCTGTGGACCAATGGTTTCATAGATATGGTGTGATATAAGTCTCATTATCCCACCAAAAACAATGTATATACAATCATATATGCGAATTAATCTAAATTGTGTGAACATATGTAAAAATATAACGAAATTCCAAAATAATAACTCATACCACATTCTCCCTCAGTTAGTAATTTTTATGAATATGATATTATTTAATTTATTCATTTATGTTCAATTTTTATAGGTAAAACTATGAATTTGGAATCAACCATGAATTAAAACATAATACTAATAATAGAAAATCCAAGGTGAAACCAAGGCATCCTGAACCTCAAGGATTGACTAAATCAAAGAATTTCCAAATTTAGTTTGGCTATAAAGGGGTATGGGTTTATTCTAAAGGGAAAATCCCATGTAATTCCACTATAAAAGATTCTAACTGAGTCTAAGTATCTCATCCCATGTAATCACGATATATGAATGACAAGGAATAATGAGGTGAATCCCTGGAACTATGTGTCCAAATATATCAAGCTATATATGAGGAGTGTATTTGAGGCATCCTAATGTTCGAAGAGATTGTGAAGGGATCATATGATACCATTCCAATCATCCAATAATATAAAAGGACCATGTTTAAAGGTGGGTATCTCCCTTAGACACCAACCACTTAAATTAGAATTGCATTATTTGAGTTCTTAAGTAATTACTTCTGGAATCCACGGCTAGCTCTAGTCAAATCATGCCTATAAAGATAAAACGTTACAAATGAAATAAGAACCTGATTCATAATTCATTATTAAATTTTGGTGATGTAATACTCATTCATATAAATAGTTCATTAGGTTCATTCAATTTCCTTTCAAACCAAGTGATGAGGTAAATTAAAGATATACAACAAAGTTCCAGTAATTATAATAAAAGGTCTAAGTAATATATATAAATATTTAATTTCAATTTGATCATTCTTTTGGTAAGTTGAAACAAATAAATTAAAAGGTGACATGATATCTATACATGTTCTAGCAATTTTCAATTTAATTTAATTAAATTTAAAATAAATTACCATTAGGAGGGTCAATACAATATACCTAAACATTGTGTCAACTATTTATAACAAGGGTCATAAATGTCTAACAAGGAAAGAAAAATATTACTCTTTGATGTTGATGAGGTCACAACCTATAATAAGATATAGAAAATATGTTGTTATAATTGTAGAATACGGGTTAAAGAATTATAATAAAGGAATGAAAATTTTAGAGGCCATGATATGTGAAACTGGTGTGCGCACAATGATGGGAATTTATAAATGACATGAATTTTATGGAAAAATAGTAGACCACCAAAATTATGCCTTTAACCTTATTTTCATCTGCTATCTTCTCAATGTTTGGAATGGATTATAAGAAAATATAAAAAATAATCAACACTATAAAAATAGGGAATTTGAGTCCGTATGAATATAGTATCATCAAGGGGAAGAAATAAGATGAACTGATCCTGAGGACCAAATAATTTATTGAGATGAATCCAACAAGATGATTAGGTCTCGAATCACAGTTCAGATGATGCATCAATTGACATAACTATCTTGATGGATGTTGAAGAGCTCTCAATGGTGGAGAAGGAATCCTTCAATGTACTAGAGGATGAAATATGAAGAAGAAGTTGGGTTAATAGAAATCTTAAGTGTAAAATAGAATTTTACCCAAATATTATCGATCAAACTATTTTACCACATCATTGCCCAAACCGGGCACAATTCATACTTAGCTAACAGTCTACGGAGGGACCCTGTACAGTTTCCATACCCAGTTTGGAAAACCATGCCCCAAACGAGTCCATTTGGATCTGATAAACAAAATTTACATTTTTCATGTGAATTCAGACCCGAGTGCATAGTAAGGGTAGACCATGTGTCCTCTTTTTCCCTCAAAAACACCATTCAGGGTTTAGAGAAGTTATGCGGGATGGGCCACATAGTTTCTACTAACCATATGGGTCATGTATTACATAATTTTTTTTCTAGACTCATAACAAACCTTGGACATCCTCGTTTCCCCTATATCTTTAGTATGTATACATATTAGGTCAAAAACAAATAATTAGATTCAAATATAAAGGACTTATGACTCAATGAGAGAATGGATTTGTAAAAAAATTATTTTTTGTTAAAAAGACACATATTGTAAATGGAATGGTAAAATTCCCCTGAAAATTCAAGCTCATCCATACACAAAGGCCATTACACATAAAAACATTTTAGTAAGTCATTATAATGTAGAAATAATTATTTTAAAATTCATTACTTTTCATTTCAATTTTCCTCATTCCCATTTCAATAATATATATATTTGATACACGTGAAATAAAGATAATAGTATTATATACCTCTAATATATTTTAAAAATGGTAATGAATTTTACAATTTCTCGTCTTTATGACTCTAGTAATTTATTATCTAATCATAGTTATTTTAACTCTAACCATGTGAAAAATGATGTTTAATATTCACTTGTTCCTTCTATGTCTATTCATAAAAATTTATTTCATGATTGAATATAACATTAATAAGAATAATATCTTTTTTTATGTTTCTAGGTATATAAAATAATTAACAATATAATGTTATTGAATGTAAATAATGAAATCTATTTTAATGAATTAAATAAGTTTATGGAAATAAATTATTCATTTGTAACACTTTTTCTTACTAAATTGATAAATTAATCATTTTAATGTATTGAAATAAATAAAAACAAATCTTTATCACTTCTAGAGATTATGGAAATACTTTAAATTGACAATATGACACAATAGTTATTCCAAAGATTTTATGGAGTGGTGAACCATTGAACTAAAAAATGATCAAATTAAGGAACAATAATCCAATAAATGAATCAAAATTGACAATAAATGAATTTAAAAATAATTATAATAATGAAATAATCATAAGAAATATTATATATAATGTAAATAATAAATATAATGTGACTATAAATGATATAAGGGGACATATAATGTAAGGTTGTTCTCGTGGTAAGGGTTTCATTTTGAGTCACCATTCCATGAAATCATTGTTCCCCCATTTCAAGTAATCTCTTATTTCTATCATACCCAAGGTCTCTAATATATCAATAACTATTTTAATTTATTTTTATATTAATTTGTGGTCTTTTAATGTCCCAGAATTTCTGTATAATTTTTTTAATTATATGGGATTGTTATGAGACTGCAAAAATTGACGTCACATGTTTCCGAGGCTCGGAGTGTCTGGAATGATCAATCGAAAACAATGTTAAGCATTAAATATCACACATGAGACATTTTCCTAAAAAACTGTAATCAATCTTAAATAGGTGCATGGATCAGAAATCTGAGGGCATCGTTGCATTTAGGATTGCGTGTTTACCATAGGCACAACATAAGTATATTCGGCATTGGCCTACAATGAAAAAACCCAAAAATTGCATAACTGTAAATAAATAAATTAAATAAAATTATTTAATTTTTAAAATTAATATAATTCACTAAAAATGACTCGAATTAAAAATCTGAGACCACCACTATGCTCGTCTGGGTATGATTTCCTTAGGCAGATCATAACCTTGGCTGGTGCTGGCTAAAGGTCGAAGTTTGTTTTGGGCGATAAATAAAATAATTAAATAATTATTATTATTTTTGTTTAATTCATTATATCCTAAATGGTAACTCATATTTGAAATACAAGTGTACCGTTGATCTCTTGATGGAGTTTTTCCCTTAGGCAGATCCTAACCTCGACCGGCACGGGTCAAGGGTGAATATAAATAATTTTTGAACTTTTTTTAAGATATATTCAGTAAACATGTGGGAGGAAATTTCTATCTTTTGAACGAGTGGTCAGATTGAATATATGAGGGAACTATTGAATTCACAACACCGAGTTTCACTTAAGGGATGATTAACTTCAAATAACAAGGGTCGGACAAAAAATATAAATTTTTTACATTACAAAAAAATAATAAAATTACTCATTGAGTTAATTTATTTTTTCTTGCAACTGTTGAGTAGTGGTGCCGGGACCGCTGGGTTGTCAGACCATTATATGGCCAGTTACACTTGGTTGAGTAACCACACCTTTGGGAGAATTAATAGGTTCATTAATTCAATACATTAATTAGCCTCTTTAGTTGTGTGGTGCGTTGATCCTCTCATTCGTCTATTTAAACCTAGCTTAGTCATGGGTTTTTTGCACTCAAAAGAGGAACCTACGAAGAAGTACTTTGGCATCTTACAGTAATCTAGAATGAGGCTTCAATGATCATTTGAGAACTATACAATGAGCGCTAAAGGACGTCATCCTTCTCCTTCATCCACAACACCCTCGGATTTAGAAACTCTTTCCTTTTCTGCAGTAACTTCTAATGAGATTGAGGTAGGGGTTATGGTTTTAATTCCTCCATTTTCCCCATTCTTGAATATTATGAAAAAGATGGATCAAACATCCAAGGGGTTGGTATGTGTTTCATTATTTAATACAAGAGGAAAATTTGTGGTTTATATAAGGGAGTTTTTATGATTAAATAATCATTCCCATGTAATAATGATAATACAGAGGGCACGGGATGAACGTAGAAGGCTCAAACCCTCCACCATTAATGTTTTGATTCTGTTTCTTTGTGGGAAACCGAGAAACAACATGGAAAGGACAAACCCGAAGCCACACAGTGATGGAAGCATATTGGGTGGCCCGTAGTCATTGTCGGTAGAGGAAACAGACCTCCAGAGCTTCACCGGAGGCCTGTGGAAGCTTCAGTGGCGCGGCGACACCTACGACCGGAAAAGGAAACGACCAACACCGTCCGTCTAAAATGAAGAGTTGATACCTGAATGTTCTGTTGCGGACAAGGGAGTCTAGTCAACAATGACTGTGTTGAAAATGGAGGTGTGTTGCGGCAGTGCACCATGGGGGAGGGTTGTGGCAGACGGAAGGGGTGTCTGACCATCGCGGGCTATGTTGTCACCCGGCAGTGCGCCACGACAGCACCCCATGACAGCGCACCACGAAGGAAGGCAGTGGCTTCAAGCCACAGAGGAGGGCGGACCCAAGCCCCACACGTCCTGCAGGTGACTGGTCCAAGTGGACCGGCCAGGTGGTGTGATGCCATCCTGTGTCGCCACTCTAAAAACAAAAACAGAATGGTTGTTCTGTAAGTGGAGTAAAACCCCTTTCTAGGACTTTTGGCCGGGTGGTTCTGTGGCCCTGCGGGCCGCCCCCAACGGGGGGTGGGGGGGGGGGGCACTGAACTCATGGACCAGCAGGCCTAGCCCACGGCCCATCCAAACAAGGTCGGACTGGATCTAGACCTTTTTCGGCCCAGTTACACTTAAATGGGATTATCTACTAAATCTAATGTCCATTTGAAAAACTGTATATTGAGTCAGAACCCTTAGGAAAAGGATGACCTTTTGTGATACTTTACATGAGTTTTGGATAAATTTGGAGAATGACCAAGATGGATTGACCGTGAATCCAACCGGGACTTTATCACTAAAATTCCTATAACTGATAAACCAGGTGTCTGATTGATGGGAAATCTGATGTGTTGGAAAACATATGACATGGAGGATAATCAAGTTACTTATTTGTGGGACTCCGTGCTAGTTGAAATAATACCGATGGATTGAGGAGTGGATCTTCCCAGAATAAAGTGTGATTTGTGCATGAATCTAGTGTCTAGCTGAGACATAAACAATGAATAAAGATCTTGTCTGGATCAACACCAAGTGACCCTATGTGGATCTGCACTAAGAAATCCTGTGTGGATCATCCCCGAGCGATCCTGTGTGGATCAGAACTGAGTGATACGATGTGGATCAGCACCGAGCGATCCTCTATGGATCAACACCGAGAGATCCTATGTGGATCAACACTGAGTGATCCAATGTGGGTCAGTAGCATAACCTCATGACAAAATAAGATTATATAGTTTAGGACTAATCTTCTATACTTCTATACTTATGTTAAACCTGGTGTAACCTATCTTTTGATTTGTAATTTGTGATTGAGATCATTCTTTGTTGTTTTTCCTTTTTGGAATTTTTGGATACCTTCGGAGGTGTCAGGGTCTCTACTTAGTATTGTTATAATCACTCCTGCAAGGGCTTCGCCAGCAACATTTTTGTTCTTGTGTAGAAGACGGACATCTTTGACTAATTCTCGATGATCTAGGACTTGATGGTATACATAAGTGACCAGTTTTCATGGAGAGACGTAGTGATGACTTGTACCTAGCCTTTTGGTAGGATCCTTAACATATGACCTCAGGAACTATTTTCCCTTTTTGTTGTATTTCCATTTTAATTGGGATTGTATTATGGCCCCTTTACATAAGTCCTTACTTTTACACTCTATGGTGGTTTTTAGTTTTGGTTTTTCATTTCATCATCCATTGTGTTTCACTTGTTCCCAGTGTACCCTATCTGTGTGTGTACATGCTTTGAGAAAATGACTTCCCAATTTAGAAAAATAGTTTTTCAGTGGCTGTCGCCAACCCCTAACCTATGGAAGGTAGCCTTGGTGTAGTCACGACATGGGCCATGGGGGAAACATCTTGAAAATGTGGTATCAGAGGTGATCAGTTCTACCAAATGAACTAAGAGTTAATGTTTTTATTAGAGAAATAGCATTATGTGTATTGAGTTTGTGTTTCTGTTCGGGAAGACTAGTGTTATTGTATTGGAAGACGTATCCATACAAAAGGACCCTGAATTCATATTTTTGAATTGGAACACAAAACACAAGTTTTATGTTTTTTTAAATGTTATTTTCTTTCTGATATATATGATTCAGATCACTAGGTATAACATATTGACCTTGGTTCATCTAGATTCTATTTCAATATGCCTCCACACAGATAGCCAGACATGATTCCAATCCATGACCATGTGGATGGTCCATAGTGTGATGAGGCTTTACTACAAGTAATTTTTCCTGAGATGGTACCTTTGGGAAGTGTCCCAATGATACCACTACCCATTGGTCATCAGTTAATACAGATTCTAAAAATAGAGGACACATATAGGCTCAGTGCCTTGCACATGTTTTAGTGAAAGATACCCCTAAGGTTCCTAGGTGAGCACCACTCACATAAAGCTAAGGACTGGTTTGAGATTGTGACAAAGATACCATCTATCTAGGGAAACATTAGATATGATGGTTGTCCTAGCATTGAGCATTCTATGTGTCTCAGCTGGGTGATGTAAGGGTTTAGATTACCCATATCTTATGATGAGGAGACATTTTAAGTGGACAGAGCATGAGAACCTTCCTCAGATAAGGGGATTTATTGCCATGAAAAGCTAAGGGATTTGTGATCCTATGAGATTGTACAGTTTTGACCGAATAACATGTCATTAATTGAGTATTAGTCGCGGTGTACAGACCATTCAAGGTACTCGATGAATATGATATGACCATTGGTTCAAGGCTCAGACTTCCGAGTGAGATATGTTTAGGGACATCCGAACCAACACTATTCATCTTTTAATTCCTACTTATATTAGGGTTCTAGAGATAACCTTTGTGGATGAAAATTATTTGGATGAGTTGATGCATCCAATGATTGTCAGCATTGGGAAAGTAGGAAACTGACGTCAGTCTCAGAGACATAGATGTTAAAAATGTTTCTGGAAGAATATGTTATAGGGATAAATGAATCTGTTGGAAAAAATGTGTGAAAGTGGATTTAGGAGAGTTGTAGGAGGTGGTATACATTTTGAAATGTTATAACAACCACCACAATGTGGTCCTCACCAGTCTTAGGAAGTTATAGGAAAGGGGAATAGAGTATATTCATGTGGTCATGGAGTATGACCCAAGGGATCCATGAATGATTCGAGGTATAGTATGTGTCTACTACTATCTAAAACAATTAATAGAAATTAGTACACATCATTCCTTCTAGTCATGAATCTTGTTCGAGACATAGATTTCCCAGTTAAAATGTTGACTTGAACCTTATGTATTGATATAACTATGATATGATACTCGATAATCACACTTATGATGATGGTGTGATCTGACTCTTTAGGTGATAGTTTTGGTTGGAAACTCTTGGTGGTAGTGTCGAGGCCTTACGGTGTTAGTTTGTGTATGGAATGTTCATCCATAATTCATGCTCAGATTGTCTATTTGAGGAAAAAAGGTTGTGGTATATCTATAGTGTTGGAATGTGGTTTCCTTTGTCAGAAAAAAGGAAACCTAGGTAGAATGGGATAAACTCATGCATAGGAGGGTGTAGCTGATCACTCATGACATTGCCAAACATACCCTCATAACATCATGTTTTTTGAGTTTTTAGTTCCAAACAGTGGTGGAAGAGTTTGGGAACATCCTTTCAAAAAATGTTTCCAGGAATACCTCCCAATAAAGAGACGGACTTCTACATTGGCTTGTACCCAAGATAGACACGAATATCTACAACTGCATATCGGATGGCTCTTGCGGAGCTCCGGGAGTTAATAGTAGAGTGGGGGAACAATTTACTATCTGTCCTGATAAAAAGAACCTCACATACATGTTCTTACAAATGGACACAAACCTGAGACAATGGTGATGGCTTGAGTTCCTCCAGGACTATGTATTTGAGATGGTATGCACTCATGGGGAGGGAAAACGTAGTAGCATACACACTCAGAAGGAGGTCATCTCTACACATGCTATGTGAGGTGACAGAGAAATTCGTCACATTGATGTTATCCTTCGTGGATAGTGATGGAGTAGCTTACCTCTAGTCTATGACAGTCACACCCCCACTTCATCATCTACTTAGGGAAGCAAATCTTGGGGACATTGATTGCGAGACCTAAAGTGCTCATATATCCTCATAAAAGGATCCTAAACGATTTTATGAAGTTGGGGATCACTTCACCATCTTCAGAGGAAACACCATTGTACTAGTGACACTAATAAAGGAGGTGTTGAGGGGGTTCCACACATCCCATTTTGCAGTACATCATAGTGGGGAAAAGATGTACCAGGACTTCCATTGTTAGTACTGGTGGCCAATGATGAAGAAATCAGTGGTAGAATTCGTTTCATGATACCTCACATGTCAGCATGTTATGGCCGACCACCAGGTTCCAATAGGCGTGACTTAGGCACATGAGGTTCCAGAATGGAAGTGGGATGGCATATCCATGGACATCATGAAAGGGCTACCAAACACGTCTAGGGGCCATGATTCCATCTGGGTGATCGTTGGCTGACTCACCATGTTGGACAAATTACTACCCATCCATGAGAAGGGATTTGTAGAGGGCTTGTCATGCCTCTATGTAGAATATATTTTGTGGATTAATGGGGTTACATCGACGATTGTCTCATACATAGATGGTAATTTTACATCCTAGTTATGTAAGGGACTACATGCGGTGTTTAGGAATCATATATTCTTGATAACGACCTTTCACCCTCATACAGATGGTCCGACAGAGAAGAAAAAACAGACACTGGAGGACATGATCTGTACTTGTATCCTTGATTTTGGATACAGTAGAGAGGATTACTTTCCCTTGGGGGATTTGACTTAAAAAAAATAGTTATCACTTCACAATGGGCATGGAACTGTTTTAGCATTTTATGTGTAACCAGGTAGATCACCTCTATGTTGAACAGAACCAGGGGAGTCAACAATTATGGGTCCAGAGTTGGTACGAGTTACCACTGAGAAAGTGAAGATCAACCAATATAGGATCAATACTATATAGAGTAGGTATAAGTATTATAATTACTGATTATGGATACCCATAGAGTTTGAGGTGGGAGACTATGTCTTCCTATGGGTCTGCCCCTGATGTGGATAATAGAGATTTGGTCGGGGCGACAAGCTGTCACTAAGGTTCTCTGATCATTTCCAGATTCATAGTAGAGTTGGTGAGGTGGAGTACTTCCTAGATCTTCCACAACATATGCAGTAGGTGCATAATGTTTTCCATGTGTCATAACTGAGGAGATGTTTTCATGATCCATCGCATGTTATCGACTAGGGAGAGTTTTACTTTGATTATGGGGTGAATTTTTTGGAGTTATCAGTGGAGATAGAGGATAAACAAGAGTGATTAATTTGTGGATGTTTGATTCCTCTAGTGTGATTTTTGTGGAAGCACGAGAACCTCTAGGAGAGCACACTGGAGTGGGAGGTTCAGATCCATTCTCAGTACCCTCATTTATTTGATTTTCCTTTATTTTGGATTTTAGGGACGTAAAGCCCTAAGGTGGGGAGTATGTAATTTCCCTGAATTTTTGTATAATTTTTATTAATTATATGGGATTTTTATTATACTGTGAAAATAAACGGTACCTGAATCCGAGCCCCAATGTTCTAGGAATGATCTATTAGATAAACATTTCTACTTTAAATATCACACGTGACTAGATTTCCAAAAAGTGTAGTAAATGTAAAATGGGTTCCCAAATCAAAAATATGAGGACACCATTATATTTAGTATAGTGGGTTTATCCTATGAATGGTTTAATTTTTGTTTTTTTAGGCTTCCAATGAGAAAACCCCAAAATTGCATAACTATAAATAAAATAATTAAATAAAATTATTTTATTTTTCAAATGCCTATAACTCATAAACAGTGACTCAGATTAAAAAACCAAGACCACCAAAAATCTCTTGATGGTATGCTTCCCTTAGTCAGATCCTAACCTTGGCCTGTGCAAGAAAATTGTGGAAGTTAGTTTTTGATAGTAAATAAAATATTTAAATAAAAATTAATTTAATTTTAAATTCTTTAACTCAAAAATGGTAACTTGGATTGGAAATATGAGAGTACCATTGTGCTCAGGATGGATTGTTTTCCATAGGTAGAGCATAACCTCGAGCAGTGCGGGTCGAGGGTAACTGATAATAATTTCTGAACATTATCTAGGATATGTTCAGTAAATGTGCGGGCACCAATTTCTATGTTTTGAACTAGTACTCAGATAAAAAATCTAAGGGCACTGTTGAATTCGCAATGCCAGGTTTCTCCTGAATGAATCATAACATTGAATGTCAAGGGTTAGATAGAAAAATTAATTTTTGATATTTACAAAAAAAATAATATAATAGCTCAAAAATTTATTGTATTCTTCCTTGTGAGTGTTGAGCAGTGGTGGTGAGACCACTAGGTTGTCAGTCTGTTAAATCACTGGTTAAACATGGTTGAGTAAAAGAATCATTGGAGGACTTAATACGATCATTAATTCAATTCATTAATAAACCTCTTTAATTTTTTGGTGCATTGTTAATTATTTCGTCTATTTAAATGAAGATCAGGCATGGGTTCTTTGCACTCAAGAGAGGATCCTCTAATGTTGTGTCATGGCGTCTTCCACCAACCTAAAACGAGGCTACATAGACCGTTTTAGGATTTGAAAAAGAGAACCAGGGGATGTGAAACTTCTCCTCCATCTATAACAACCTCGGATGTTGACAATCTTTCATCGTCTGTAATGACTTATAATGAGCTCAAGGAATGGGTTTATGTGGTTAATTCCTCCCTTTTTTCCTATTCATGAATATTATGAAAAAAGCATATGAACCCTCCAATAGGTTGATCCACATTTTGTTTTTCAATGTGGGAGTATAATGAGGTGTTTCATTGAGATATTTTTTTGTGAATATATAATCCTTCCCATGTTATAATTGTAACACGGATGGTGTGGGCCAAACGAACAAGTCCCAGACCCTCCACCATTCTTGTTTGGATTTTGTTTTTTTCATGGTCAATAGAGTAACAATACAGGAAGGCCAATCCAGTAGCCAAGTAGTGATGAAAATGCCTCGGGTGGCCCGTAGACATAGCCAGTAGAGGAAACAGACCACTAGAGATTCACTGGAGGCCCACAGAAGCTTTATCGGTGCCCACGGCTGGAGAAGACAGTGGTCGGCACCTACCGGTCACGAAGAATAGGCGGCGCCCGAAGTTTCCATGGCAGACTAGGGTGGTCGGCCGATGTCGACCGCGTTGATAATGGAGGGACGTCGTAGGGGAGGGCCGCAGATTAGAGCCGTGGTGGACAGAAGGGGAGACCGAACATCACCGACCTCATTTTCACTAGGCATCGCGTTGCGGTAGCCCGCCGGGGAGGAAGGTCGAGGCTTCAAGCCATGGAGGAGGCCAGACCTGCACCCCAAAAGTCCCGCAAGTGATCGGTTCGAGTGGAACAACAATGTGGTGCAGAACTATCTGGAATCACCACTTTAAAAACCTAATGGCTTGGTTGTTTGGGAAGGGGACCAGAACCATGTTCCTAGACAGTGGGCTAGGTGGTTCCACGGCACGGCGGGCCACACCCACCTGGATGGTCTGGGAGGAACCAGTGGCCTAGCGGGCCTTGCCCAAAGCCCTATGGGCCAGAGTAGGGCCAACCAAACTGGGACATCTTCATCCTAGTTATTCTTAAATAGGCGTATCTACTAAACTGAATTTCAGTTTGACGAACCATATATGGCACTGGAACAATAAGGAAGAGGCGTGCCTTTTTTGAAACTCCACTTGAGTTTTGGAGAAACATGGAGAACGGCCGGGTTAAATCAACTCTGAATCCTACCAGGACCTTGGCACTAAAATGCCTATAAATCACATACTGAGTTTCTAATTGATGTGAATTATGATGTGTTGGAACCCTTATGAAATTTTAGATCATTAGGTTACATCTTAGTGGGACATCGTGATAGTTGAAATACAACCGATGGATTGAGGAATGGATCCTTCCATAATCAATCCTCCATTTTGCGGGAATCCACTGGCTGGTTGAGACATGCACAATGAATAGTGTTCTTGTGTGGATAAACACCATGAAATCTTGTGTGGATCAGCACTGTGTGACAATTTGTGTATCAGAACCGAGCATTCCTATGTGGATCAACACTGAGTGATCTCTTATGGATCATCATCGAGTGGTCCTGTGTGGATTATCACTGAGTGGTCCTGGGTGGATCAGCCCTGAGCAATACTGTGTGGAGCAGAATTGAGTGATCCTGTGTGGGTCTATAGTAGATCCTCATGATAGATTTTTCTGATCTCACTTTATAACTAAACATATGTACGTTTGATCTTATGTTAATCCTGGAGTGAGCTATCTTTTTCATTATGCTTTGTGATTGAGATCCTTCTTTGTGATTTTTCACTTCTGGAATTCTGATAGACCATTAGGTGTCTCAAGTTACTGGTTATAGTTATACTCACCCTTTCATGAGGATATATTACATAATGGTGTATAAAGGTGATCTATTGGCATGGAGATCCTCAGTGATGAGGTGTACTAACCCTTCAGGTAGGATCCTTAGCAAACGACCTCAAGAGCTATTTTCCCATTTTGTTGAATTTCCATTTTAGATGGGCTCATATTCTAGAACATTTAATTTAGTACTAACTTTTACACTATGTAGTGGTTTTTAGTTGTGGTTTCACCTTTCTTCTTCCATTGTGTTTCACTTGTGCGCAGTGCACCCTGTCTGTTTGTGTACAGGTTTTGAGGAAATTATTTCCCATTTTGGGAAATGCCTTTCCGGTGCTAGTCACCAACACCTCACCTATGGAAGGTGGGCTTGGGGTAGTCATGGAACAGTCCCCTAGGGACGGTTTGTGACATTTCTTCCATCCAACATTATAAAATGATAGTTCTTACCTCACATTGTTCGTAAGTGTTCTTTCCCAATGATTGTCATTATTAATGAAACCTTCTATATCATCCTATATGCATGTCATTTATTCTCTATATATTTTTCAAATTCTTCCATTACTTTCTCTATGATTACTTTTAATTTCATTTTTTAGATGGTACATACACATTTATGTTTCAATTTGTGTTATTTAGTTATGTAAAAACCCATAAATATTATTAATGAGTTTTTTTTGAAAATCGTACTTATTCTACAAGATTATTGTTGTCTAGAGTGAGTATCTCAATTAGGTGTGAATATAGGACCCAATAAAAATTTATGTTAAAAACGATTTAAATAAAATCCACCAATTTATTTAAATATGTACCAGTTATCCAAAATAGCATACCATTATATGTTTTAATCATTTAAAATATTTAATCAAAATATTGATTTGTTCTTAGTATAAAAAACACTTTTAATTTTGAAATAAATTTACTTAATTATAACCATATAAAAAACTAATTAAGGGTAACTATCAATGTGGTGGTTATTTATGGTTTAAAATAGACTTTGTTTTAATACTGAATGATAAAGGTAAACAAAAAACAAAAAACATAGCAGAATAGAATACAAGACTTTTAGTCTCAAGTTGATACATAATACTCTCCACATGGAAATCATATGTTTATAAGATGTTTATATATAATAAAACTTCATCCAAATCACAAATTGGGTATTAAAATAGTATGAAAACTACCCAGGACATACAAGGGTTCCACAATTTATGTGAGAATACAAAAGATAACCTGTCGGAACTAAACCTCTACCAAAACACATGGGAATGTTGGTAATGATAGTGCTAAGAAGATATCTAGTATCATTCAGTTAAAAGTAGGATACAATGTCTATATTAAAACAAATTAGCACAAACTTCAAGTAATATAAATATAAATGAAAAAACCGAGCAAGTATGAATGTTGAAATACTGATTTTAATTTGTCTGATAGGATACGTATCTCGTGAATCATGAAAAAGATTGGAATAGAGGCTCAAGTAATGTTCCATATGTTTCAATTTAAAGCATCATAAAATCTTTGTTCTGTATGATTTACTCTTTCACATTCGTGGGTAATAAAGCTACATCAAGCGAGCTCTTTTAGTTCTTGCAATGAGGATTAGATCACTTCACATGTTCAAATTTATGTATGCCTCATTTTTTCATCATTTTATATCTAATATTTTTTTTACACAAGGGATTATACTATATCTATTATCATCTGAATCATCAAAATAATCAACGTGATATGAAATTTAGATATCTTACATCCTTGTACATTGGTCTGACACATTATTTAACGCATCTCGGTAGAGCAATTATGGAAAAACTATTAAATTAATTTTGGACATTAAAATCAACAAATATCAGTTAGATATATAAAATTTAATAAATATATTATTATAGTAATAGTGAGTCTTTAGAGTGGTGATAGGTGTCTATCAGTTTCTTGAAATGGTGGTGAATCATATTCTGGAAGTGGGATACTCTAGTGGTGAGTTGGAGTCTGGAAGTGAGGTGCTTTGGCGTTGAATACTTTAGCAGTCCCTCTTCTATCAGTTATTCATGATAACATTGAATATAAATGGGGGTGATACATTTTTACACATAGATATGTTTTGTTACTAATGGTGATTTATAGTCTTGTGGTGTACCATTATTTATAAAATTTATATCTCATCTGTTAGTCGTTATTGTGAGTGAGTTTTTTTGATACTTTTCTTAAGCATCATTCCAGTGGTTATAATTCTTTTTCAGTTAGAATTTCATAGTGGTGATACATTCATGTCGTTGTCTCATGGTGATGGTGAGACTTTTTTGGTAGTGAATCAACCTCAATGGTGAGTTATTGTCTAATGGTGACTCAGATTTATAAAAAATTCTCCATTTTATCTCGTAGTATAAAATACAAACAGAAAACATGAAATTGATTTGGAATCATATTAATCCTGATATAATGATAATTAAAACATGGAGGTCAACAATATTCCCCTATTAATGATAAAAAATCATGACATTTTATATAAATGTCATAAAATGTATATCATGACATTCTATACATATAGTATCAAAGAAAAAAAGTAAATAATGTATCAAAGGAAAGTTTGTACACGTATCATTAAGATATCAAAAGAAAAGAAAGATTTCACATAGTATCAAAGGATGGTATTCAACATATATGATATAAAATAAATACCATTAATAAATAAATTCCATAATGTTCTCCCATATTTTGGATTGTCAAAAAGTACATATGAAAAATATTAAAAGTATTTGAATATGAATAAAACATGATATTCAAGAGAAACATATTAAGTAGAACATTAGAATGTCCATTAAAAATCAATGGATATTTAGCCACAAAAAGTCATAAAAAACACAAGTCTCATTATAAAAACAATTTCTAAAGATCAATGGTTATTATGTTGGTTAGAAGGAATAATATAAGCTTTTACCTAGTCTTGCCTTAAGGTATAAGATATAGAAATTGAGGAAATGATTTGAGTTGAAAAAATAGTAGAAACATTTTTGATAACTAAATGAGGTTTATGATCACATATGAGGATTGGAAGATGGTGCTAAACTGGTTATCTAAGAGAGAGACAAAACATATAGAATATAGATGGAAATTGAGCATGTGGATTTTTGGTCACACCATCCCCGAAGAATTCAGGATCTATGGCAGGAGGGGTTAAAGGGTTAGTAATTGGTATGGCTTCATGCGTCAAAATATTAGTGCCATGAACAAGGAAAGAAATATTTTATACAATTTATGAAATAAATGATCATACTGTCACATATTTCTATTGAGCTAGAAAATTATTTATTTTCATCCATAAATCTTTGATGTATAGGAGTTAGATCATTCAAATAGTTTACTTATTATATTAAAGAATGGAAAAATCAAATCAACCATAGATTTTCCACCAAGAACATAAAGTGAGAATCCATCTTCTATTTGGTAAAAATCATAGAAATATAGTACTTCATAGCCTTTGATATAGTCTCCTTGTATTCCTTCATATAATGTATTCATGAATCATCTTATGTGAATGATAATAGTCATGATCCAACATTCTAAAAATTCTATTATTATGTATGGAGAATCACCTAAAGAACCACTTGGAAGACCATTGAGTTCTTCTCACATAATATATCTTAACAACTCCATATAAAAAATAGGTTATGGAAGAGAAAAAAACTAGAACCCACATAGGTAATATTTTCTATTCTATCAAACAAAGATCCTAATGGATCAAAAATAGAAGATTGCATATCATCTATTGTTGATTTTAATGAATCCAAAACACTAACAAACCATTGGTTTTGTATTTCAAATTTTTGGATATGATGCATAATCTTTCATTGAATAAGGTTTATCACCAATTTATATACATTACATTCATCTATATCACATATTTTTTAGTAAAAATAAGTTTGTTTCTCAAGTTAACATAAAAATCAGATAACATCCTTTCACTGAAAGCATCCAGATCACCCATAGTGACTACATGACTTGGAACTAGTGGGATAATAGGAGCAGGTAAAAATGTAGCTAGCTCCGAGTCAAACATATCCAAATATATATAAGAATCAATTTGATAAATCAAATATCCTTCATGATAAATTTATTCTAAAATGGATGGTTCACCATTCTTTGGTGAACTACTATGAAACAAACCCCATTCTAGAGAGATGGGATCAATCCATCTATCTGAAGTATTACTAAGAATCACAATAAAAATAGGATTTGAATATTTATACACAATGAAAATTGTTATAATTTACGGTTCAAAAAATTTATGTGAATATGAACTATGTGATGTAATATCCTACTCAAAACTTTTAGGATCTATTCTAATCAAAAAATAGAATTATAAATGGTATAAAAACACTCATCTTCTCATCTAAAGGTTCTTCAACAATATTATGTATATTAATACTTGTATAAATATCCAAATATAGGTAATGGTCCCACTCAAAAGATGAATCTCCTTCTTCTCTGGCAGCAACATCCATTTGAACAACAAATTTGGGCCTCTCCTCTAAAATGGAAATAGAACCTCCATGGGAAGTAAGAACAACCTGAGGAATCTCAACACACATTCTTTTAATTCTCTCACTGGATGTATCAGTATCTTATAATCCATCATCATCACTATATTTATATCCATTTCCATCTTTATTTTCATCTCCACTTCCTTTTCAATTATAAACATCATTTTCATTATCTTCTTCATTATCTTTTTCTGCATCACTATCTACATTCTTCTAAGATGATTTTGAATTGGAAATTAATTGAACTTCACTATAGACCTTGGTCTTATCCTCATCACATCTTTCTTTTATAAATTTATAAATTTTAGGGAGTGTCCTAAGAGGCCTAGGAGATCCATATGTGATAGGAGGAGAGTTAAGAGGAGGGTCAGAGTTATTTCCCTCGTCCACATATAATTATTTATTATCTTCATATTTAAAAGAAGAAACCTGTTATTTCTTATCAGAGTCAAAATTTTGAACTGTCTCTTAAGGAACTAGACTGGGGTCAATAAGATCTCTCAGTCTGGATGGGTGGTCAGCCATGTTCCTCCCATCATATAACTTTTCTTTATAACCTTCCCATTCCTTTTTCCATGGATTCATAATGATTTTCAACCTTAGAAAAGTTATTCTAGTGATGTAGAAACCACTAAAATCCAAAACAAATTCTTTATCTTCCATAATTTTTTTCTTTTAATATAGAAAAAATCAACTTCGAGTAGATTAGGGAGTTGGATCTTGATTTGGGCTTGATAATTCCTATCATATAAATAATAAAGTATATATAAAGTATTATTTTATTCCATATTTTTATAATTCATTATAAATATACATCTTAATAACTTAAAGTAGTAATGTAACACTTACTTTTTAACACCCTGAGATTTTATGAAAAATATTATTTTTAATTACTTTGATGTCTTCTGTTGTATGCTACACCAAGATTAGATTACTCTATATGCAACACCATATTAGCTTACAGTATATACAAACACTATTCTAGGCTTGTGTTGCATGCCAGAGCAACCTTCTTTGATAGTGTGTGTTGTACGCAATACTGATTATCACTAAACGAGATATTATTATAATATTATTATGAACTAGCCGTTATGAATAGTAATACCCTCTTTTTGAAATTTTATAAATTTCATATTTCAAAATGGACTTCATTTTTGGATTCGGAATATCGAAATTATCCTAGGGTGAATTTTTGGTATTTTTCTGAAAACATTCAATTTTTGATGAATAGTAAAAACACGGGGTTGCTATTTAAAAAATGAATTTTTATTTAAATAATAATTTAATTTATTTAAATATATTTTAGGTCAAAATATATACATAATACCGATATGAGTTCAATGCAATCCATTGTAGTAATTTAATAATAATATTGATACATAAAAATTTTATTGAATTTTTACCGTCTTTTACCCACCTCTTAGGAGCATTTGAAATTGTACATAAAACTTAATTTTACCGCTTCTATGAGTTGAATTTTGAAAATCTGTGTGACACAGTTAATATCTAGGATTAAAATTTGGGTCAATAAGATAAAAATAATTTTGGGTGAATAGTAACTTTTTACTCTTATTTACCACAGTTAAAAGTAAATAGGGTAATTAAGGTTAAAAATGATATTATTATTACCCTTACACATGTCATAATTTTCATGTATAAGTGTAATTCGACCAAAAAAACCTTAGGAATAAAATATTACCCTTTAAGACCACATGGATTAGATTAGGACATATATTTTTATTTAATTCAAAGAAGAGTTAAAAAATTTAAAATAAAAGTTCAATAACTAAAACATTTTAAATATATGGTTATAAATAAGATAAATTCGACCATAAAAATTCATTAGAATTCTAAAATGATTTCCTACATAATGGTATATTATTTATAATTTTTAGATCTTAAATAATTTTATTTATATATGACACAGTGATGATACATTAATTACCTTATTAATGAAATATTAACATAATTGATATTATAAATACCCAAATAAATGTATTTTGAGACTTTTAGGAATTACAATAATTTTAGAGGTTAATATGTCATGTTAGTATTTATTTAATTAACATTTTTCTAACTAATCATGCTCTTATGATTTTCAAGAAAATCAATTACCAAATAGTGTCAAAATTGATATAAAATAGTTTTTAAAACAAATATTATATTATTAATTGTTATTCAATTCTTAAAAATATAATGTTCGGAAAAATTAAATATATAAAGTTATATATATATATTAATAATGAACCACTTTGGGTTTGTTTAGGTTGTCATAGTATGTTTATTAACCATATATTGTAAGAAAAACAAGAAGACACGGTAAAAGTTAAATTATTAACTTAGAGTTATATCTAAATGATAATGTTAAAATATTAACCTAAACTTGTCTAAAACCTATTATTTTAGAGGATTGCGACCCATCCTCACTTTATCTTCGAAATAAGTCACATTGGAGCAATTATAAACGGAATATTACTTTATTATAAAATAATATTTTAAGTTTTTCTTAAAGTTCCCCTCTCCTCCCTTATAAAAGGGAACCTCCTCCCTCTTCTCTTCACACAATTTTGAGCTTTCATGCTCTGCCAAAACCTACCCATTTACCCTCATAGATTCCCTAGAAACATTATAGAGGTTTGGGTATCCTCAAAAGACCATCTCTAGTTCCATAAGAGGAAGCTTAAAAGAGGTGCGTCGAAGAAGAGGTAATCTATTCTACCGATTCTTTCAAGTTTATTTCTTCATAAAAATCCTCTTCTTTAGTTTTTTCATTATAAAGTAATAAAATAAGTATCAATAATTTACTGATATGATATTATAAAGATTAACCAACCCCATTTCACCTTCTATACATCCTATGGAAAATGAAATCACCGCGCGTGCGTACGTACAGAATACAGTCTCCACGCTGTGGTGTAATATGTTTTTCCACCACCACATTACATGGATGGGTATAATGGTGTAAATAATAACTATATATGGTTATTATAACATCATACTGATTCTGAGATATTATATCATCCAATCCAATTCCATTCAATAATTATGGGAATGATATTATCGCTCCTGCGTACGTACAGATTGCCATCTCCACGACGCGATGAGATTCATTCTCCATGTTAACCATTCAAGAATGATTATAAAGTATATATAAGGAATAATAATGAAATATATGAAATTATTAAGCAACTGGATTTATGTATATATATATATATGTCATCTACTTACTTACATTCACGTCTATAAGGAAAGGAAAACAACGTTCATGCGTACGTACGACCTACCATCTCAATGAACGGTGTATTTCATTTAATTTTTCTATTTATTATATATATATAACGAATATATATGATATATAAATCATGATTTACATTCTGTAAGTAAGTAAATCATGATATATGTAATAATAATATCAAGAACAACAAGTCCAAACACGTACGATAAATAAAAGGATTTTACCCAAAACACTGCTCTAACATGGAATTTACAAAAGAACAGGTAATATAAATTCATAAGTGAACCATATATGATATCATAAAAATGAATATGATTCTATAATAAGTAAATTAAATTATTTAAATCATTATACATGATGTTCAGATACGTATGATGTATATTGGACCTAAGGTAAGGGATAACTATTCCAATCTGGTTTTTATCCGAGATTGTTTATTCATAAGTATTTATTGGGGTTATATTTATCATCCATGTCACTGTTTTCTAAAAATGTTTTCATGTATGTTTAAATTCCTTTTTACCCATTTTGACTTTTAGTACATGGTATTTAATGAATCTTTCTTCTGTTTACCATCCAAGGTACTTTTTGACTTTTGCAGAAAATGTACAAGAAGAATGTTTTTTTATCTTATACCGCATGAGTGGATTTTTATGGTTTCATAATGCCTAATTTTCATGAAGATTATTCTACAATGTTTCTTGATTATTTTAAAAAAAAATCCTTTTCTTTTATAATTTCATGGTATTTTGAGAAAAGAAAGTGATTTTGAAGAAGACAAGATATTTCCCTCAAGAATTCATTTCAAGTGTTTTATCAAAACTATTTTTCCATATAAGATGAAATTATTATATATGTTTATGTTTCATGTATAATGTATCTATTATTTACATGGTTTGATTTTTCTTATGATGAAATGATATCCATTTCTTTTATATGGATTATGTTATGATGGGATGATGTTTATGAAACCCATTTTATTCATTGGGTTATTATGAATGATGTATGTTTATTTTTTGGAACAAGTAAGATTGATTCATTATGAGATCGGTGGGACCTATATCTCCCTTAAATGAATTGGGTAACGATTTATATCTCATGAGATAGTCATGGATGGAATGGTAAGTTAATCCAGTTCAGTGACACAAGACTGGAATAAGGAGTGAACTCGATTCAGAAAGGGACTTTGTCCACTAAGAGGGTTTTGGCAGCAATGACATGGCTACTATAGAAATGATATCATTTGACTAATGGTTTTCCATAATTTATCATTTTATTCCAATGCTATTTTATCATGATTGATGTTCCTTTGTGATCCATGCCTTACGTACTGCCAATATTTTTTTCACAACTCATGATTTTGACGTTTAAACTTTATGTTCATGTTTTGATGTTCAAATTTATATGTTTTTTTTATTTTATACATGCTTACCCTTACTGAGAATTTTAGCTATCCCCTTATATGTTTTCTTTCCCTCGGGATATAAAGAAAGGTTTTAGGTAAGAAAAGAAACGGAAGATCATTATGGGAGATGTGGAAGATCTCTCACCAAGATTAGAAGATTATGTTCCAAGTTTCCAAATACACTAAAATATTACGGTCCATTGGTGTCGGTTTTTGTAATTTATTAAGTATTCCCCAAAATTAAGGTAATGTCCATATATGTCAATATTGGGTCTCTACAATTGGTATCCGAGTAATGGATTAGTGAACCCTTGGAAACTAGGATGCGAAAACTTTAGTGAGATCCCTAGAGATATTTCTAAGCTATGTCTAGGGATGTCCCTAAGGTTAAGTATAAGTATAGGTTATAGTCCTCGAATTACTGTAACAATATTAGAATTAATCCTAAGATGTTAGAAATTGAAGGTACTCAACCTTTATTATGTTGTTTTCCTAGCATGATTTTTTCCTCTCACAATGTTCTTTTTGGGTTTTAGACGATGGCTGGTACCTAATGGAACCGTGTTGATCAATGTAATGGTTGATGCAATGATTTTCCTACTGAACAAACCAATGTTATTGGAGATAGAGTGAAAAATCCTATTTCTATACTTACACAAGCTATGAATCATTCTAGTCTTCCAAATGAGCAGAGAAGGGAACAATATTCTATTGAGTCCTTCACGAGGCAACATACTCCTTGTTTCAATGGGTCTTCTGATCCACTTGTTGCTGAACAATGGATTAGTACCATTGAAAAGATATTTTCCATACTTCTCAGTTCAGAACATGAAAAATTCATTTTAGTTGTTTACCGTTTAGAAGGTGAAGCAGACTAGTGGTGGACTCTAATTAAGAATACAATCCCCCAAGATGAAATTTAATCCATGGAATGGAATGAGTTCAAGAAGTTGTTTTTCAATAAGTACTTCCTCGTATTCTTCGAACAAATATGGAGAAGGATTTCCTTGAGATTAAGAAAAAGGATGACGAATCTATCGGTATATACAAAGTGAATTTTACATGTATTTCAAGGTATGCATCTAGATTTATCATCCAACCTGAAAGTAAAGTTGATTGATTCTTCAGTGGCTGAAAACCATGTCTTAGAAGGGAATTAGCGATAAGAGACTTCAGTAGCTATGAATAAATTGTGGGTTGTGCTATCAAGGTAGAACTGGAAGTTGGAGTTACATATCCATCTCATGGTTTTGACAAGAAACAAAAGATGGAGTTCAAGGAGAAATCTCAGAACAATGGTGAAAAGAAGATGAATGTTTATTTATGCTCAATGTGTGGAAAGAAGCATTGTAGAGATTGTCTAAAAGGTACTAGAAAATGTTTTAATTGTCTAAAATAAATTCATTGAGCTGTTGAGTGTTGATGTAATGGGAAAAAGTTATCTAATTATTTGAATAGAGAAATGATTATAGAGAATGCTCCACCAACATTTCAATGCTATAATTGCAAGGAAATGGGGAATTATACTAACCAATTCCCTAATCCAAGGGTTAATGATGATCGACATCAACAACCTCTTAAGGAAAAGGACAAAGGGAAGTCACACGCGATCACTTTTGGCGATGTTGAGAATGACAACGATGTGGTGGAATGATTATGTTATTATGTAATTGGATTCCAAAATAATGTTATGGTATCTCTTTTGTAGTATCATGGAATATTGGAATATCTATGAATTGGTTTATTATGGTTTTCAATAATATTATGGTAACAGTAAACATGAAAAGTGATTGAAATATTTTTGGATAGTAGATTATATGCACATAATGAAGTGGTAAGGAGAAAATGAAATGTTTGATAGTATTAATGAGCTCATATATGGACAATGTGATATCATGGTTTGAGTATATTTAAATTTTGGGATTTTGGTATGTGGAAAGAGTTAACGTTTTACAGAATTCATGTTTTCAATAAGGTTCTATGGTAATTCATGTTTCAAAAGAATACATGATTAAGGTATTCACATGTTTGGAATGTGATCAACAAGACATATCCTATGATACATGGGAGATAAATGATAGTATTCACATGCTTGGTTGATGACATTTATAGTAATCATTTTCTTTATATTATGAGCTTGGATAGATGTATTTTTGATTAGCCTAATGATTTAAAACAGATTATGTTGTACATAAGATAATATTATTTAAGTATATAACCTTATTTAGATATTATTTATGGAATATTATAATAATTTAGTTTTAAAAAAAGGGCAACCTGCAGGATGGGTGACAACCTGTCATGTCAGACAAGGTTGTGGGAATCGAACCCACATCTGAAGTGTGATAGGCCTTTATCACCTAACTATGGCCTATAGAAAGTCCCTGGTTAGTATAAATTAGTTTCAATTTATTATGTGGTATGATATACGAAGTATACGTCCATTTTAGGAACCACATACGATTAATCTCACAATAAATGGACTTATGTATATTTAATAACTTTTTCTAACCTTATATTTGAGATAGATAGAATGACCCACCATTCTATCACATGATCTTCTAACACTTCACAAATGACAAATTCAACGTCATTTATTTAATAAATGATGTGGAAATTGTTCGAGGCACGAACAACAGTGAGATTGTACCAAAATAAAGTAAATATTTCTTTTAATTCAACAATTTTTCATCATTAGGGAAATGATCTTGAATAAAAAAAACATTGTCCTAGTACCCTCATAGCCGATGAATTAGATGGTACCTTAAATTATCATAAATTTATGGCTTTGTGATTGATGGCTCTTTCATAGCCATGTTTTCTACCACTCTCCATCAGAACATGATGGTTATATTTCTATTCTATATCCATATTTTCACCTATGTTTTCATATGTGAAAACCCAGTGCTGAGTTACATTGGGTGACCATTATGATTCTAACTTCCCTTTATAAAATGAAGTTTTAGTATTCCTTTTTACGATGTAGGTTTCAATGAAAGAAACATTCATGTAGTAAATGATTTATAACCCTGACGAATTTTGAGGGAGAAATTCATTTTAAGGGGGTTGAATGTAACACCTCGAGATTTTATGAGAAATATTATTTTTAATTACTTTTATGACTTCTGTTGTATGCTACACCTACATTAGATTGCGTTATACTCAACACCGTATTAGCTTACAGTATAGAAAAACACTATTCTAGGCTTGTGTTGCATGCTAGAGCTACCTTCCTCGATAGCGCGTGTTTTACGCAATATCGAGTTTCACTAAATGAGATATTATTATAATATTATTATGAACTAGACATTATGAGTAGTAAGACCCACTTTTTGGAACTTTATAAATTTTATCTTTTAAAATGGACTTCATTCTTGGATTCTGAATTTCGAAACTAGCCTAGGGCGAATTTTTGGTATTTTTCTGAAAACTTTCAGTTTTGATGAAGAGTGAAAATACTGGGTTACTATCTAAAAATAAAATTTTTATTTAAATAATAATTAATTTTATTTAAATTTATTTTAGGTGAAAATAGATACATAATAACTATATGAGTTCAATGGAATCCATTGGAGTAATTATATAATAATATAGATACATAAAAATTTTATTGAACTTTTTACTATCTTTTACCAACCTCCTATGAGCATTTGCAATTGTACATAAAATTTAATTTTACTGCATCTGTGAGATGAATTTCGAAAATCTGAGAGGCACAGTTAATATCAAGGAGTAAAATTTGGTTCAACAAGATAAAAATAATTTTTGGTAAATAGTATCTTTTTTTACTTTTATTTACCATGGTTAAAAGTAAATAGGGTAATTAAGGGATAAATGGTATTATTATTACCCTGACACATGTCCTAATATTATTGGATATGTTTAATTCGACCACGAAAAACCTTAGGAATAAAATATTACCCTTTAGGTCCACTTGGATTAGATTAGGACATATATTATTATTTAAGTCAAAGAAGAGTTAAAAGAGTTAAAATAAAAGTTTAATAACTAAAACATTTTTAATGTAGGGTTATAAATAAGATAAATTCGTCCATAAATATTCATTAGAATGATAAAATTATTTACTACATAATTGTATTTTATTTTATAATTTTTAGACATTAAATAATTTTATTTATTTATGACACAATGATGAAGCAGTAATTACCTTATTAATGAAATATGAACATAATTGATATTATAAATACCCAAATAAATAAAATTTTAGACATTTTATGAATTAAACTAATTTTATAGTTTAATATGACATGTTAGTATATATTTAATTAACTTTATTCAAATTAATCATACCTATATGTTTTTCACAAAAATCAATTACAATATAGTGTCAAAATTGTCATAAAATAGTTTTTAAAACAAATATTATATTATTAATTGGTATTATATTCTTAGAAATCTACAGTTCAGCCCAATGACATAGATAAGGTTATATATATTAATAATTAACCACATGGGGTTCTTTTTTTTTGTCATATTTGGTTTATTAACCATATAGTGTAAGAAAAAAATAAGAATACACTGTAAAAGTTAGATTATTTAACATAGAGTTAAATCTAAATGATAAGGTTAAAATAGTAACCTAAACATGACTGAAACCTGTTGGTTGAAAGGATTTCGACCCATCCCCACTTTATCCTTGAAATAAGTCACTTTGGAGCCATTATAAACCTAATTTTACTTTATTATAAAATAATATTTTAAGTTTCTCGTAAAGTGCCCCTCTCCTCCCTTATAAAAGGGCACCTCATCCCTCTTCTATTCACACTATTTGGATCCTTAAATCTCAAAAAAACCCTGCCCATTTCCCTTCTAAACTTCCTAAGAAACATTATATAGGTTCTGGTCTCCTCAAAAGACCAACCCCACTGCCTTAAGAGGAAGCTTAAAATAGGTGTGTCGAAGAAGAGGTAATCTCTTCTACCGATTCGTTCATGTTTCTTTCTTCTTCAACTTCCTATTATTTAGTTGTTTACTTGTAAATTAATTCAATAATAATCACTAATATACTGATATGATATTATAAATATGAAACAACCCCATTTCACCTTCTATCCATCCTACGGAAAATGAAATCACCGTGCGTGCGTATATACGGAATACCATCTCCACACAGTGCTGTAATCTGTTTTTGCACCACCACCATATTTGGATAGGTATAATGGTGTAAATAATAACTATATATAGTTAATATAACATCATAATGATTCTTAGATATTATATCATCCACTCCAATTCCATTCAATAATTATGGTAATGATATCATTGCTCGTGCGTACGTACGTATTACCGTCTCCACGATACGATGAGATTCATTCTCCATGTTAACCATTCAAGAATGATTATAAAGTATATATAATGAATAATAATGAAATATATGACATAATGAAGCTAATGTGTTTATGTATATATATATATATATATTTCATCTACTTAATTCCATTCAAGTCAATAAGGTAAGGAAAACAACGTTCATGTGTACGTACGACCTACCCTCTCCATGAACGGTGTATTTCATTTAATTTTTCTATTTATTATATATATATATATACTGAATATATATGATATATAAATAATTATTTACATTCTGGATGTAAGTAAATCATGATATAAGTAATAATAATATCATGAACAACATGTCCAAACACGTATGATAAATAAAACGATTTTACCCTAAATGCTTCTTTAACATGAAATTTACAAAAGAACGGGTAATATAGAGTCATAAGTGAACCATATATGATATCATTACAATGATTATGATTCTGTAATAAGTAAATGACGTTATTTAAATCATTATATAGGAGGTTCAGATACGTACGACGAATATTGGACCTAAGGTAAAGGATAACTTTTCCAATCTCATTTATATTCGACATTGTTTATACGTAAGTATTTACTAGGGTTATATTTATCATCCATGTCCCTGTTTTCTAAAAATGGTTTCATTTATGTTGAAATACCTTTTTACCTATTTTTGGCTTTTACTACATTGTATTTAAGGAATCATTCTTTTGTTTACCATACATGGTACTTTTTGACTTTTCCAGCAAAAGTACAAGAATAATGTTTTTTTAACTTATACGACATGAACGGATTTTTAGGGTTTCAAAATGCCTATTTTTCATGAAGATTATTCTAAAAATTTTCATGATTATATTCAACAAAATCGTTTTCTTTTAAAATTTCATTTCATTTTGAGAAAAGAAAATGATTTTGAAGAGGAAAGGATATTTTCCTCAAGAATTCATTTGAAGTGTTTTATCAAAACTATTTTTTCCATATAAGATGACATTATTAAGTATGTTTATGTTTCAAGTATAATGTATCTATTATTTATATGGTTTTATTTTTCTTATTATGAAATGATATCCATTTTTTTATATGGATTAAGATATGATGGGATGATGTTTATGAAAACCATTTTATTCGTTGGGTTACTATTAATGATGTATGTTTATTTTGTGGCACAAGTAAGAAATATTTCATTATGAGATTGGTGGAACCTACATCTCCCTCCAATTAATTGGTCAATGATTTATATCTCATGAGATATAAATTTCTAGAATGGTAAGTTAATCCAGTTCAGTGATACATGACTAGAACGAGGAGTGAACTCAATTCAGAAAGGGACTTTGTCTACTAAGAGGGTCTTGGAAGCAATTCCATAGATACTATGTAAATAATATCATGTTCTTAATGTATTGATACAGTTAAATGTTTTATTCCCATTATATTTTATCATTATTTATGTTCTCTTGTGATCTATGCCTTACGTACTTCCATGTTTTATTTTAGAACTCAAGATTTTGACGTTTAAACGTTATGGTCATGTTTTGATGTTCAAATTTTTATGTTTTGTTTTATTTTCTACATGCATACCCTTACGGAGAATTTGAGATCACCCTTTATATGTTTTCTTTTCCCAAGGATATAATCAAATGTTTTAGGTGAGAAAAAATGGAAGATCATTATGGGAGATGTTGACGATCTTTCACCATGATTAAAAGATTATGTTCCAAGTTTCCAAAGACACTAAAATATTATGGTCCTTTGGTGTCTACATTTGTTATGTATTAAGTATTCCGAAAAAGTAATGTAATGTCCATGTATGTCAATATTGGATCTCTACATATTTGGGCACATTATATACTGGATCTATTTTAAAAACAACCTGCATTGTCCATCTTACTCCTCGAAAATAAGGCTCATTAAAATTACATAACATAATAACTATGAAAGAGTATCCTCATAAATGATATTTTTACTAGACTTAGGAATTTTCCCTTGATAATCGTTAAACTCACCATCATGTGAATATTTTAAAAATTCATCCCATTTATTTGAATAAAAGGCAATTTTATGACAATTAATCCTGGTTCACACCAATTATTCTTCTTGTTCATCAAAAATTAATTTCACATACTGTTAAAAATGATATATCAACCTAGGATAAAATGGTTTCTCATTTGAATATAACCATTCAATATATCCTTGTTTCTGTATAACTCTCTACAATAACAACTTACTCGAATGTATATATTCAACTTGAACTTCCTTCTTGAGAACTGATATAGTTTTCATGAGATCAGGGTTCATTGGTTCAACTATAGAAGAATAGATGTGTCCCCTTTATGATTCTTTTCAATACCTGACTTTACTAGAGGATAATCTGAAGGATTCTTCACTTTGGCCACAATGTTTAGGTCAGTTAACTCATATATCTTGGTAGAAAGTGAATGGAAGGTCGAAAGGTCTGGAGAAAAAGATCATAGAGGGCCCCAGAGAACAATGTGTGATGAAAGAGTGAATTTTAGAACTATAAAAAGTATCTTAATTATATCATTTGGATTTTTAGACATTCGAACGATCAAAATAATAAATAATTAGGATAAAATTTGAATCAAATAAGGAATTAAATAACTATAAAAAAATAAATAAAACTAAGGTTTTAAAACATAAGAGGTGAAAAAAATTGAAAAATTCATGAGAAATATAATAGGGATAAGATTCAATAGTGATAAATTCAAAGTGGTGAGATATTCACAGTGGTGATAAATCATAAATGTCACGAACCAGGCCGGATCGTCATCCGACCCGACACCCGACCCGGTCCGCGACATGGCCCGAAGGGCGTTCCCGATCCCCACGGGCTGGCAACGAGTGCCGGGCATCAAAACAAACCAGTTGGGAACGGTTTGGCCCATGAAAAAGATAAGCAAACATAAACTGAACAAGCATATGAATAAAGGAAAACAAACTGAACGACGTGGCAGCAGAAAAGGAATAAACAAAGAAACGCGACATACCTCAGGTGACCCCATGGATCACCACAGTACGACAACCACTCACTTCCAAAAGCGATCCAAGACTGAAACCTGCAACTGAAAAGTAAAGTAGGCGTGAGCACCGAAATGCTCAGTAGGAAAGCCAAAAACAACCACGCCCAATGACCTTACCTTTAAAAAGAAATCCAATCATGCTAGTTTGAAAATAAGACATAATAAAATATTGTTTTCTCTTCTTTTCAAATTCAAGTCACGAGTTTGCATTTTCAAATAAAGCATTTCACTCCTACTATATTTTCAAAATAGGTTCCAAGCGTGCATTAACATTTCAAAATGAAAAGAAACCAATATGGAATAAAATGTGATTTTTTTCGAAACAAGTCACCAGGTATGAAACAACTGGAAAGAAAGTTACATCACAAGCAGCATGTCACAAAAGAGCACTATGGGTAATCCCTATAGGTAGCTAGAGTATGTGGGAACCTAGAGACCTCGTACCTCGGTGAAACGTGGCTTAGAAGACCACGACCCTCAGAAAACGTGGCTTAGAAGGCCACGACCCTCAGAAAACGTGGCTTAGAAGGCCACGACCCTCAGAAATTCATATGTTTAGTTAGTGTTGTCACGTCAATCCTGCTAGACAAACCGGGAAGAACCCCTGCCGTGTCATCTAGCGTACTAGTCCTGGTCACCCACCTAGGTACCCAAGGTTTCCCATGTGCTCGATTTCAAAGGGGGGTGAGGTTTTGTCAAAAACATACAAAGGACATAACACTTTCTTATCCAAAGTCCATTTTACCTCTCACCACCGTTCTCCCTGCTTAAGTGTATCCCCGTTTTTTTATGTTACATAACATCGCATAAGCCTCTTTATTCGGCACATATCACAAATCACACACTTAACACACACATCATGTTTCTACAACAACGGGGCATGCATTATGAGGGGTTTTGTTTCACTTTCTCAACCCATTCTCAAAGTGCCAAGCGGGCTTAATTAATCAAAATAAACATTTTTCATTTTGAACACATAATCACTCAACACTTAAGTTTCCAAAACCATTTGAAAGTTCAATTAAACAACCAAGGTGATACATATTTAAAAGCAAGCTAGAAAACATGTTTAAATCTAAAAAGAAAAACATTGGAAATACTTATTACACGCTAAAATCATTGAGGAAACCACTTTTAAAGAACCATGACCATTTATGTATATACACACATATATATATATAGCTTGTGCATCTCATATAAAAGCAGAAGACGCATTAAAAAAACACCAAGCAAAAATGGAAATTCTAATTAAAGACTAGGGCATAGGGGACCTACCTCAAGACACGCAGCTTTTGACGATGGCAGCCCAAGACCGCTTCACCTACACCCATATACATTTTCATATATATATATATATCCTTTGATCCAGGCACATATTTCCCACGCCATGAGGAAACATGTGCAAGGAGGATATGTATATATACATGCCTACCCATGTATATATATGTAGGCGTTTATCGTAAACCACACGAACTCGCCATGCGACGACCAACGCGCTACAAGATGATTTAATAAATCAATCAAAACATAATAGAACATTCGCAAGATGCGAAACCAGATCTCGCTCCAAAGTCACACTCAAATTCACGTAGGAAAAGCCACTTTAAAAAAAAATTAATAATAATAATAATAATTCAAAACAGGAGACCAAACTCAACAGGTCCAACGATGTGCGACCCTGAGAAGAATAAAATAAAAAGGGTCTGAGGTCGGGGTGTGACAATTCTCCCCACCACATACACTTTCTGCCCCCAGAAAGTCACCAAGCCAACAGTTAACACAACGCAAGTCCATGCCCAGACAAAACCAAAGGAAACTGAGAACCTCTGGTGACCATTTCCAACCCAGTTCACGCAGAACCAATTCAAGTAGAAACCCCAGCAGGACGAGGGGAGAACACGATAGGGTTCTCCCCACCACAAGAATTCCACTAGCACAACCGACCTTGAGACTCTTAGCATGAACTAACTCTGGAACTGCTAACTTGATCCAAAAGGGAACCACCACATAGACCAAACCTCGAAAAAGTAACTTCAAGATTCATGGTGGGTCTCCCCACCATTTAAGAACTGACCAGCTGAAGCCAAATAGCGCAGAATAATACGAGAAACCTAGCACAAATCGACCCATGAACTCTCTGCATAAAGTAGACCCCCACCACATGGGGTCATCGACGAAAGACCCCAAACCGAGTAGCGGACCAAACCACCATTCATTATCTCCCAAGATGCATATGTCTCGAAAACGAGTGCATCCCAAAACAAGAACGGGTTACGCTTGAGGAGGAGCAGCTACAGGAATTACAAGAAAACAAGATCACCATGCCTTTTTACAACCACGGTGGGGTATCCAAAGAACAAAGACCACAACGAGAAAAGGAGACCTTTGCGCCTCTTACAGAAAAACAGAACCTTCAAAGACGGGAGAGATGAAACAGGGAAATTCAGAACGTCCCCACTTAATCATTGGAGACAAAAATTAAACCAAGGTTCCCCACATCCAATGATTCCTGACTGCGTGAAAGGCTTCGCTCCGAGACCTGTGGTTGGAGCTCTGATGTCTTGAAGCATCTGCTGCCCCGCAGTCAGGAGCTGACATTCTCCTGTCGAGACCCCTCCTGACGAAGCCGCTAGAAGAACCTCTCTAAGTTTCCCAAACAGCCACACTGACAGCAAGTCTTTAATGGATGATGATGACAAGGCGGCTTAATGTACCCAAACCGGCCACACAAGAAGCGAACAAGAGAGTGGCCCGACTAATAGAAGATGGAGTTGATAATGAAACTTGTCTGAGATGGGTTCCTCCGGTTCGCTCTCACAGAATGGGGAACCATCCCAAACACCAAAGGGAACCGGTCCTTGAATAATAGACGAAGACCCCACACAAGAGAAACTTTAACTGATTCTACAACGTTATCTTTGGAGAAAAGGGAACCAACTTCTTGAGATGCCAAACGTAGGCCTTCACTATTCGTTGGCCTTGCTAGACACTCACGAGTTCTGCCACTTTCCTTGCCTTCACTTCCTTGAGTATAAACCATCTGACGAGCGTCGCCTTAAACACCTTCCAAGATGCACCATCATGCAACGACGCTGGGATTATTTCCTCCACCAATCCCAAGTTGCACCTTCAAACGGACCTGAACCAACACGAACTCTCTTAGCTTTGGGAGTTTCCAATAATATGAGAACACCAACGATTTCACCATGCTAGTCTACTACCATCGATAGATCACAATCACCATGGTAGCTGGACAACAGCCGAAAAGAATTCAATTCCACCACCCCGCTAAGAGTCTAGGTAGAACCAACAACTAGAAGAGACTCACTAGAACTTTCTGGGACTTTTCTGGGTGGCATACTCAAAAACAAGGGGCACAAATCCGAATCAAAACTCATAAATCAAAATTCCACACCACAATCACAAACAAAAGCTCAAAGTCAAATCACTATTCCAACCACAATCCAGTACGTCAAAACCAAGAACTCACGAAAAGGAATACCCAACACAAAAAGAGAACGCCAAACAATTTCTCACTCACTCTTCTAAATATTTGAAAAACCCTTTTTGAAAACCATCTTTCAGCAAACAAAACAACTTAAACATCCACCATCAGTATCCCATGAAGTCTCACACATACGTATCATTGTGCTAGCTCAAGCACCCATCCACTCACGTCACTGATTTCCCCACTTTCCACATGCGGACCTCAATGTATGTGATCACTCATAGGAATACCAACGGTCAATTCAAGACACTTCTCATTTCCAAGTCAGACCATTAAGCACAAAGCACAAATTCTCAACCAATTGAAAAAAAATAACTCATCATCAAAGCGATACATTTCCAATTTCCAAAACATTTTCCAATTCACATTCCAAAAAGTATTACTGAGATTTCAAAACAACTTCCAAAACACCTCCCATTTTTTTCCCTTTTTGAAACCACACATTTGTTAAAAGAAAACAATTTCCATTTCAAACCACTTTTTCACTCTAACACCACATTCCCATTTGAAACCACCTTCACACAAATCCATTTTCATTTTTTAAGATCTACTCACACCAACCAAAATGAAGGTCAAACACAACTCATATTAAAACATCCAAAAATAAGGGACTAGTGGTTATACCAACCCGGTAACATGGCTTAGCAGACCATGCTCCGAGCGGGCATCCACCACAGGAAGTATCTTGAACCGTGCACTCGGGTTGTACATGGGTCGCTACTCCATGAAAGTCTGCCGCGTAACACTGGCTCACTTCCTTGGTCATCCCTCATCCACACATACCAATCCAAACAAGAAAATTCAAATCCTGGACTACCCCTGGAAACTCGAGTCTCGGGACGGGCAAGGGTTCATGACGTCCTTCCCGCACCTACCTCTTGAGTCCCGACACACCTAATCACCAAGGTAATTGACACCCCACATAACAAGGGCACCTCTGATACCATTTTGTCATGAACCAGGCCGGATCGTCATCCGACCCGACACCCGACCCGGTCCGCGACATGGCCCGAAGGGCGTTCCCGATCCCCACGGGCTGGCAACGAGTGCCGGGCATCAAAACAAACCAGTTGGGAACGGTTTGGCCCATGAAAAAGATAAGCAAACATAAACTGAACAAGCATATGAATAAAGGAAAACAAACAGAACGACGTGGCAGCAAAAAAGGAATAAACAAAGAAACGCGACATACCTCAGGTGACCCCGTGGATCACCACAGTACGACAACCACTCACTTCCAAAAGCGATCCAAGACTGAAACCTGCAACTGAAAAGTAAAGTAGGCGTGAGCACCGAAATGCTCAGTAGGAAAGCCAAAAACAACCACGCCCAATGCCCTTACCTTTAAAAAGAAATCCAATCATGCTAGTTTGAAAATAAGACATAATAAAATATTGTTTTCTCTTCTTTTCAAATTCAAGTCACGAGTTTGCATTTTCAAATAAAGCATTTCACTCCTACTATATTTTCAAAATAGGTTCCAAGCGTGCATTAACATTTCAATATGAAAAGAAACCAATATGGAATAAAATGTGATTTTTTTCGAAACAAGTCACCAGGTATGAAACAACTGGAAAGAAAGTTACATCACAAGAAGCATGTCACAAAAGAGCACTATGGGTAATCCCTATAGGTAGCTAGAGTATGTGGGAACCTAGAGACCTCGTACCTCGGTGAAACGTGGCTTAGAAGACCACGACCCTCAGAAAACGTGGCTTAGAAGGCCACGACCCTCAGAAAACGTGGCTTAGAAGGCCACGACCCTCAGAAATTCATATGTTTAGTTAGTGTTGTCGCGTCAATCCTGCTAGACAAACCGGGAAGAACCCCTGTCGTGTCATCTAGCGTACTAGTCCTGGTCACCCACCTAGGTACCCAAGGTTTCCCATGTGCTCGATTTCAAAGGGGGGTGAGGTTTTGTCAAAAACATACAAAGGACATAACACTTTCTTATCCAAAGTCCATTTTACCTCTCACTACCGTTCTCCCTCCTTAAGCGTATCCCCGTTTTTTTATGTTACATAACATCACATAAGCCTCTTTATTCGGCACATATCACAAATCACACACTTAACACACACATCATGTTTCTACAACAACGGGGCACGCATTAAGAGGGGTTTTGTTTCACTTTCGCAACCCATTCTCAAAGTGCCAAGCGGGCTTAATTAATCAAAATAAAAATTTTTCATTTTGAACACATAATCACTCAACACTTAAGTTTCCAAAACCATTTGAAAGTTCAATTAAACAACCAAGGTGATACATATTTAAAAGCAATCTAGAAAACATGTTTAAATCTAAAAAGAAAAAAATTGGAAATACTTATTACACGCTAAAATCATTGAGGAAACCACTTTTAAAGAACCATGACCATTTATGTATATACACACACATATATATATATATATAGCTTGTGCATCTCATATAAAAGCAGAAGACGCATTAAAAAAAAACACCAAGCAAAAATGGAAATTCTAATTAAAGACTAGGGCATAGGGGACCTACCTCAAGACACGCAGCTTTTGACGATGGCAGCCCAAGACCGCTTCACCTACACCCATATACATTTTCATATATATATATATATATCCTTTGATCCAGGCACATATTTCCCACGCCATGAGGAAACATGTGCAAGGAGGATATGAATATATACATGCCTACCCATGTATATATATGTAGGCGTTTATCGTAAACCACACGAACTCGCCATGCGACGACCAACGCGCTACAAGATGATTTAATAAATCAATCAAAACATAATAGAACATTCGCAAGATGCGAAACCAGATCTCGCTCCAAAGACACACTCAAATTCACGTAGGAAAAGCCACTTTAAAAAAATAATAATAATAATTCAAAACAGGAGCCCAAACTCAACAGGTCCAACGATGTGCGACCCTGAGAGGAATAAAATAAAAAGGGTCTGAGGTCGGGGTGTGACAATAAATGGTGAGAAATATTTAGCTGTGGGAAATATTCAACAATTAGAAATCAATAAAGGTGAAAAATATTAAATGGTGAGAAATATTCAATGGTGAGTCCTAGAAAATTAAACATAACCCAGTTTTATCATTCCTAAATCATGTTTTATGTAATTCATTCTCTTATAATTCAATATCTTAGTGAACATATTAGAAAGTTGGTGTTCAATAACAATGTATTCAAGAGTGATATCAACTTTCTTTTAAATGATATCTAAAAAATGATTTCATAAATTGTTATATTTTTATCCAGAATGTGATATAAGTTTCTTAGAAATATTTTAAGCACTTGTATTATCATCATTTATAGGTATATTTCATAATTGATATCCATAGTCCATTAATGAGTTTTTAAACCACAAAATTTATGCACATTAGCTACCAATTGTTATGTATTTAGCTTCAGTAGTAGACAGTGAAACTGAATTTTGTTTCTTACTACAACATGAAACTAGATACCTTCCTTAATAGTGAGATTTTCAATAAGTTTGTTTTCTATATAACTTACGTCCACAAAAATCTGGGTCTGAATATCTAACAAAATAGAAAGATTTTTCTCTATGATAGAATAATCATAAACTATTAGTATGTTCGAGAAATTTGAAAATTATTTTTCTATTATTTAAATGTGACTCTTTTTGGTTTTATTTAAAATTATCACACATACACACAAACTAAATATAATAACATGTCATCTAGTAGTAAGGTAAATAACTATTCCAATCATATATCTATAACTGGTTTGATCCACTAGATACCCAACATCATCATGATAGATCTTATAGGTTGTACTCATTGGTGTATCACTACTGTTAGTGAAATCTATGTTATAACATTTTAAAATATCCTCAGAATATTTACCACGATTTAAAATAATTCCTTATCTATATTAAAAAAACTAATAAGGAATTTCAGTTTACCCATTAAACCCATTTAAAATACATTTTCCTCATTTTAGAAAAATTAGTACATAAATAAATTTTTCATGATCCAAAAATAAAATCATCTTTATATATTATTACAACTAAAAAATCTTTTGGAATTCATTTTATAGATAGGGTAGAATGGACTATACAATTTAAAAAACATTTTCAAATGAGAACATTTTTGACCCTATCATACCAATATATTAAATCTTATTTACTAATATATAATGTTTTATATAATTTAAAAACACGATTGGAGAAAAGGAATTTTGAAAATGAGTGGGTTTTCTACAAAAACATCCCCAACTATAAACCCATTTTAGAATAAACTCTTGGAATCTAGTTGATAATTTTTGAAATCAATATGAGCTACATTTTCTTGAAGTATTCTAATGGATTCATGTTTGGATACTAGAAAAACGGTATATTCATTCTCTATTCCTTCTTCTTGAATATAACCTTGTGCAAATATTCTATCATTGTTTCTTACTATAGTCCATGACTCATCAACCTTGTCTCTAAACACACATTTAGTACCTATTGTCATGTTTACTTGGGTCCTTCAATATTTTTCAACACATTATTTCTTTAAAATTTATTTAATTCTTATTGCATAGCCATTACACACAATTCATGCTTAATTGAATTATTATGGTTATTTGGTTCAAGATATGACAAGAATGATTGATTTTTAAACTAATTTCTTAGAGAATATGTAGTATGTATACCTATATCTTGGACTCCTAATTCATCATCAAAAGGATGGTACATAAGGGTTATAACATATCTAGAAATAGTTGGGCTAGTCACATGAAGTTCTCCTACATGTCGAGGTTTGATTTCTGTAAATTCATCAGAACTAGATGATTTTTCTTCTTATTTCAGAATATAATTATTATGTTTGGAATTTAATTTAGAGAAGATAAATCATTTTGAAGGTTTTCCAAGGAGTTCATAGGATCATGTGGATTATTGTAATCAAATTTGACCCAAATTGATTCTTATATAGTGTTAGTCATTTTATTAAAAAATCTATAGTTTTTACTAGAGGTGGAATAACTCAGGAAAATTCCATCATCACTTTTTGTGGAAAATGTGTCTATATTTTCCTTAGTGTTAATAATAAATACTTTGAAACCAAAAACTCTAAAGTAATTAAACATATGAATTCTATTCTTTCAAAGATCACATGGGTTCATCTTTATGAAATGAATATTTAAATAACAATTGATTATATAGTAAGTTGTATTTATTGGATCTCTTGAAAAATAGATAGGTAAATCTTATTCACTTCTCAGAGTCTGAGCAGTTTTATGATGTGTTATATTCTTTCTTTAAACACGTACATTTTGCTGAGGGGTCCTAGGAGTTGGTAAGTTATTACTATAGAATGTTTTTTAGAAAAAGGTATCAAAGAATTGATTTTAATATTCATCTCCATGGTCACTTCTTATAGTATAAATCATATGCCCACTTATGTTTTCTACTAATATAGCTTACATGGTTAAGTATGAGCAGGCTTCACTTTTGAAAGCTAGAAATAAAACCAAAGTATACCTAGAAAATTCATCTAGTAGTATATAAATATATTTCTTCCCATTTATACTAGAAACTCTAGATGGTACAAATAAATATATATGAACAAAATCAAGAGGTTGAGAGGTCAAAACATTTTTGTTTAATTTAAAAAATGTTATGGCGTTTCTTTTTTCGGTAGGGTTTAAAAAAATTTCATTAGAGAACTACAGTTTTGATACATCCTTGACTAACCCATTACTAGTATGCTTCTAAAGTGAATGAATATAATAGTGGACTAGTATTCTATTCCAATGATAATATTCTTTATGAAAAGCACTCAAGTAGGAAACATTTTGAAAAATTAGAGAATTAAAATCATGAGCATAAACATTTTCATTTCTTTAGGAATTAAAAAAAATAAAGATTCATTAGAATAAAAAACATTACATGAATTTTCCCTAAATTAATCATGAAAACCATGATCATATAGTTGTTACATTCTATGTAAATTATACTAAAATCCATCAACAAATAATAATATTTAAATAAAAAAATAATTGATGTTAACAATTTGTACAGAGCTGATTATTTTCCCATTAGCATTATCACTAAAGGTTACATGAATACCATATACCTTTATTAGGTTATCTAAACATGAGTAGACTCCTATCATATTCCTTGAATATACACTATTCATGTAAAATAGACTGTTATGGGTTTTAATTAATATTTTATTCCTATTATGAAAATTGATACAAGAAATTATTTTAGTACCTATATTTTTGTGGGTATAAGAAGTGTTAGTTTTTAGGGATTTAGGAACCAATATTTTCTTAATAGGTCTATTATAAAATTATTGTTTGATTTAAGAAATAATGAATTTATTTTTTCCTCTGGAATATTAACAAGTAGTAGAACTTTTAGGTCTCTATTTTGGTATAAAATTTCTCTTTTGTATTATTATTTTTCCATGTTGATATACTATACATGTAACATATTTGGGAGAAACGTTTTTTCCAAAAATATAAGTAAGAGTTTCTATAGAATTTGTATACTTTTATAAATACATCACATTTATTCATTGGAAAAATTATGCTCGGTGTTCTCGTGTTATAATTGAGCATTATTTTTTCCCCTCAATAGATAAATCATATATAATATTGTTATTCAGGTAAAGTTGTCTTTTCAGAACTTCATATTATCCTTTTAGTTCATTAATAATGCCTTCCATCGTTCTGAAATATTTGAACATATCTTCTTGGTACATGTCATCATAATTATGTTAATTTTTATATTTATCTGAAACATATATAAAAGATATAATAGGCACATTAGATACTTTATTCCTAAATCACATGTTGGATCTATCATTATTTTCTTAACGAGTGGTGTCATAATAATTAACTAGAGTCATCCTTAGAGAGTCTCTATATTTCTTTCATGTATTTTTTATAACTTTAGCCCTTATCATAATATTTATTTTTTTATTTTAATTTTATACAGTCTTCCTTAAGATTTCATATTATTTTTCATCCATAATAAGTAATTTCATTATCAACCTTCTTATAATCCTTTTTTCCATTAGAGTTTTTCTTTTTGAAAAAGTTTTTATTCCTGTACAAATTCATAAATCTTCTGGATTGATTGACCATTTCTTCATCACTCTCTAGAGGTGACTCACTATCACTTGAACATTAATAATTTTTCTTTTTTCCCTTTATTTTTGACTTTGTTTTGGTATAGTAGACATGAAGACTTATTAATTTTTTTTGAATAATCATCATCTTCTATATTGACCATTAACTCGTCTTCATACATCATCGGTTTCACAATTAGCTGCTTGACTAGAAGTTTCATAATGTCACATGACTATCTAATTGAAATAGATGTGCATATATGTCTTTTAGGAAGGTTTTTGAGCAGTCTCATGAACTGATATTTATTCATATACCAGATTTTCTAGTGAGATCATAGTGTTAATAATTTCATTGATCCCGAGATACATGTTAGAATTTAATTCATAATGATTCATTCTAAAAATATCATACTTAATAGTATATTTATTAAATCTCATTTATTTAACATTGGTCCTTTCTTGATGTAAAATAGATAATGTGTCCCAAATATCATAAGTATATTTAGAATAAAAAATCCTATTAAATTCTAATCTCCAAATGAAGAATAAAGTCAATTTATTTCATTGAAAATTTTCTAATAAGCTCACTTAGTAGCATCATCTCAAGTACATGTGTAAGTATTATGTGACTCATTATTATCTTAAATAGTAGACCAGATATCAAAACCCATAAATTCTATATGTCTTTCTATATTGATCTTCAAATGAGCATAAATTTTTACATTGAAAAAAGGAGGAATATTAGTATAAGAAACTTATTGTTTATTATCCATTTAAATAAGTAAATTTAGAAATATCAAAAATTTAATATATTTTAATAACAATTAAAATCAGTGTAAAAAATGTTTTTAAAAGAATTGATTCGAAACCTTAATTAATTTGATTCCAAATGTTAGTTGGAGTGAGTTTCCCAAGGGGGGGGGGGGGTGATTGAGTAACCAATAAAAATATATGTTAAAAATGACTGAAATATAAATCCACAATTAATTTAAATTTGTTTATGTTTACCTAAATAACATTCCATTATATGTTTTAATTTTTTATAATATTTCTAAAAAGATATATTATGTCATAGAAAAAATAATTATGAAAAAACACTTTTACATTTGATATCAGATTATATACCTAAAAACCTTAAAAAACACTAATTAAAAATAAATATCAAAGTAATGTTATTATTAATGTTTTAAAATAGATTTATTTTTATTTTTTAAAGATAAATTATTACTACAGACAAAACACATAGTAGAATATAATACATGATGTTCACTCTCGAGTTGAGAATTAGTGCTCTACACTATGAAATCACCTTCTACCAAGAATTTTATATAGAATAAACATTTATCCATAACCTGGATTAGGAATTACAACAGTATGAAAACTATTCAGCCTACACAGGGGCCTATCCCATAGTTTACATGGGAATAAAAAAGATATCATGTCAAAACTAGACCTCTACTATAACACATGAGAAAATAGGTAAATATAGTATTGAGAAGATATATAGTATCATCTAGTTTAAATAACGAGACAATGTGTGTAGTTAAATATAGAAATACACACTTCTCATAAAGTAAATATAAATGAAAAAAATCCTGTAAGAATGTAGAAATAATGAAATTTCTCTATCTGATCTGCTATGTAGCTTGTGACTCATGAAGGTCATTTGAACTGAGGCTCGAGTCATGTTTTATAGTTTGCATAAAAACATAGATTCAAAAACTTTATCTTCTTTAATATTCAATCATTCACTATCATGGGTAATCTAGATAAAATAAGAAAACTATTTTGGTTTTTGAAATGAGGTTTCTGTCACTTCATGTGAGCAGTTATATGTTTTTATCAATTGTTTAGAACATAATATCTCTTTTTATTTTACATGAAGAAGTCTATAATAAATTTTATCATTTTTAAAATCAAAAGCATACATGTGAGAAAAAATAAAGATATCCTATGTCTTCGTACTTATGACTAACACATTCTTTAATGAATCATTATCAAGCAATTAAAGAATAATCATAAAAATATTCTTGGGTATTAAATTAAATAAATGTACATTAGAAATACTAAATTAAAAAAGGAATAAGATAGTATCATTGTGTCTTTATAATAGTCAGAAGTGTCTTGTGGTGACTTGAACAAGTGGTGATACGGAGTTTGGTGGTGATATGCTCTCGTGGTGACTCAGTGTCTAGTGGTGATATACTCTGGTGGTGAATGTTTTGGTGGTGGTTCATCTTCCAGTGATGAGTTAATATAATAGTGGCTTGGGATGTCAATAACGATGTGATATAGTTTGGTGGTGTCTCATACCTTTTCAAATTTCCATCTCTGTGGTGACTCATTGTTGATGGTGAGTCATTTCTACACTTTACGAAAATATCATCATAGCGGTGAATCTTCTTCGGCAATGATAATTTCATGTAGCTGTCTTAAGGTAATAGTGAGACATTATTGGTTTTAAATCAACCTAAATGGTGAGTCGTTTTCTGATGATGACTCAGATTTTGGAAAATATATCCATTTTATCTACAGTATAAAATGCTAAAAGGAAACATAAACTCATTAGGTTTCATAATAAACATGATTTGATATCATTAAAACAAGGAGGTTGAAAATTATTTTTTTTTAAATTTTTTTATATTTAATGATCCATTATTATCAATTATTAATATTATTATTATTATAAATATTTTAAATCCATTATATCATCATTTAGAATTTTTTTGAAAGTGATTTATTTATTTATTTTTTAGAAAAATATCATTTTTTTAAATTTCATTTCATGAGTTATTTTTATTTTCCCCCAATATTATTATCACTATTATTTTAAAAATATATTATTCATATTAAAATATCTTTTTTTGAATATTTTTCCCTTTCCTAAAGGTTTTCACCTTTTTATTTCTATAATGTGTCAATTCTAAGATTTTTTTACCAAAACCAAATCAATTTATTAATTTCTTCAGAATTATTTTAATACATGCTAATTGTATTTCAATTTTCACGTAATATAATTATTTTGTTTTATTTTTTAGGGGTATCTCTTTCATAAATGGATCCTATGAAAAAAATATTAAATTGTGTCTTTATCTAGTATCCTATGTATAAATTTTGTTGAGGAAATAAAATCTTTGTGATAGGAATGATTCATCACTATAATTTTCATTCCTTATCTCCTACTATATAAAAGGTAACATTTATTTCAATGCTTATTAATTGAGAATACATTATACATACTATTTTAAATTGATGGGTGTTCACATAGATAACCTTATTTTTTTATTAGTGAAATTATTAAATTGATCGTATATTAATTCCCTATATTGTGTGAATACTAAACATATAATTGTATTGATTGACTGATTTTTTCCTTAGAATAAAAATTAATAATTTGGATTACCATTTCATACATAGCCTAATAATTATATTGTTTTTTGTATTTATGTTCTTTACACATTCATAAGGCACACATATGTGGGGATATATCATTATTATGAAGGATGAGTATAGAGTTATATAGTCCACCAATGCATTGGATAATTCTTTATATCATATGATATATATTTGTTATGATAATTCCAGAATCTGTAATCCTTTTACATAATATTTTTGGAGATATAATTTGTCGTGTCCAAAATGCAATCGGTTGGGAAGATATAGTTAGAATTTCCTATAATTAAATTCATCATCTATGTATTGTTATCCTAATCTATAATTTTATTATGTCCATGGCAGTTACATTTAAAATTTACTAATTATTTTCTATGAATATATTCATTCCATATTCATATGTAATGTAGAATGTTTTACCATTGGTAGTGGTAGTGAAATTCGAACTAAAAAGTTGTATCCACCAATGGAGTGCTTATATAAGAATATGAAATAAACCTAATATCCCTATTTAATAAACATTATTGCATTATTTTATATAATACCTCAGTTTCAATTACCAAGATTTCATGAATTCATTAATCATTCAATTCCTCCCATTATCATTCATGTCACCTACTTATGAATTATTAATAATTCATCCATTAGTAATTGATAATAATTTTCAGCATACTAAGAACATGAGTTATCAATATTATAATGACTCCCCATTCTACTAAGGGATCATATGTTTTAGATTCATCCCATACAATTATAATGAGTCTATGTTGAATTATTTGATTAAATTTTATAAAATAAGAATTCCATTTGTACCTAATTCGGAAATATCAGTGTTCTAAATATATATATGATCCTATTCTCGAAATATGAATAATACAGTTCATGAATCTCAAAAACATGTATGCCCACATGTGGTTTTATTTTTTAAAATAATAATAATAAATATAAACTGAAGGGGTTATCCCCTTATTTTATATAAATCCCTTCCCCCTCCACTATCTTTCTTATGCAACACAAACCCCTTTCTCTCACACATCATGAAACCCCCTTCCAACCTTCATTTTTTTATTTTTCTCATTATTTATGGGGATATCTCCTTAGGTATGATTTCATCCACCTCCAAAACCTAATTCTTCCACTTTTTCATTCCCCTCACTATGGTGGGAGGTTGTCCAAAATATATGAGTTTATAATGGTCTTATTTTTGTGGTTTTATTTTATTTTGCAGGGTTTTTTAAACCAAATTGAGATGATTTTGGGTCATTCACATCGAAGGCATCAATTTATCTATCATTTATAGGTCTATTTTTCTCTTTTATTCATATTTTATAAATTTTTATTTAGGGATTTTTCTATTTTTCATTTTTTTCAAGTCTGTTTTGGACCACCGTTCATGTCGGTGACCATCTAAAATACGCATGGGTTAGACACACATATATATAAACCTAAACCGGTAATGGTTAGGAAACTTTTAACATCCTAGCCCATTATTATTTAATTTTTCTTTTTAAATATATTTTGAGATGGATGTTAGGGTTTTAATTTATTTTTTTAAATTTTTTTCAATTTTAAAATATCATATGGTTTAGCCGTAAAGTTGGACAAACCATGCTGAATCTATGTTGATGAATGTTTTGTTAAAAAAGACCAGTTTCTCTTTGTTGGAAAAAAATTTATTAATCCATGTAACCAATGCTTTTAGTTTTGTGGTGCTCCCAAAAAAAGGTATATGATTAGCACAAGATTTGGTAAACCATGCACCATAACCCTACATTCCTGCTAGGATTTTTTAGAAATAATAATAATACTTCTAATTATAATAAAAAACTAAAATAAAATGGGTGTCCCCCATTTTTTCTGTAGACCTCCACTTACCTTCTTCTTTTCTATTTACATGACCACCTTCCCATCTCCCTCTCTCATTCGAAGGTTCCCCTTCCTACCTATATTTTCTTGTTTCCACTCTCTTTTATTAGTGAAAACACCTTAGTTAAGGTTCCCTCCTCCCCATCATCATATTATATAACTTCTTATTTCACCTCAATGCGGTGTTAGGAGGACCATACCATAGGGGTTTCTAATGGTCTAATTTTTATGGTTTTCTTTACGGCTAGGGTTTTCTTCTATTTTTTTGGGTTCCGTGGACCCGATTGAGGTGAGATTGTGTATCATTCCCTGAAGGCAATGGGTTATCCATCTGTTTCATCTAGGTTTATCTTTTTGTCTTCATATTTGGTCGATTTTAATTTAGGGTTTTTGGGATTTTTGACTTTCTAGTGTTTTTATATATCATGTGTTGGACCACAGTTCATGAGGGCGATCTACACACATATGCGTGGGTAATACATAAATATATATATATATTCATTCTAATTTTAGATATTCTCTTATAGAGAGGATAATAAATAAATTTTTTCTTGGGATATATATATATAATGGTGTGCTTGTAAGAGTAACGAGGGGATTTTTTCCTTCTTCAAAAGTAGCATGTTGAGGAAGGATTTATATGCCAAATCCTTAAATTTTAATTCCATGGTATATTTTGAATTTTAAAAGTATGTTGTTATATTTATGAAATATTTACATGTTATGAAACAATTGTTATGTCTCTTGGAATTGGGTTTTAATTTACTTACATAATTTTCCTTTTCTTTTAATATGAGGTTTTCATAGTAATGCATGATCTCAACCTTGTTTTAGAAAATTTTATATATTTTTAATGTTAAAATGGTTTATGAAATGATGTTTAATTAAAATTGATTTGGCCTAGTTGTAACACATAAATGTTTTTTGGTAAATGGAACCCCTTTAAGGAACACCCCTTGAAAAGAAAATGTGGTGTGTGTGTGTGTATTAAAGGTAGGGTATGATATGTGTGTCTGGTGATGGGATAATTCCTTATTTATGTATGTTTTAAAGGTTATTAACTTTATGAGGGAGGATGAAATTTGGAAATGGAATGGTATATTGTTGTGAAAATTGAATTATATATACATATAAAAAGTTGAGAAAAACTCACCAATATATTATTGTCATGGGGAGCCTTAGGTAGTTAGGTGAAAGCCTAGGTACACATGTTGTACTACTTGAGATTATGAACAGGCTAGTGGCCCTATGTATATAATCTGACTACTTTTTGCGATATGAACCTTAAGGGAGATTGTGAGGTTTTCATCAATTAAATATGACTTGTGGATCACTGATACTAGTAGAGGTTGTTTATGAGATATTATTGTTGATTTTCATTAGGAAGTTCCAACCATCACATAAGACCCCTTAAAACCTATTTTTATGTATTCTAGTTTCCTATATATTCTACTATTTTTATAAAGTGACACCTTAGATTTTAATTTCATATGAAAATACCTGTTACAACACTGATTATATTTTAATGTAATTAATTGAAATGTCTTATCATGCTCTGCAAACAATTTTTTAAATCTAATGGAAAATTTGTTTTCATAAAAACAAAATCTTATTAGTTGTTTTTGAAAAGAATGGAAAAAAACTTATTTTTATATTTCATATCTTTAAACTACCAAGACATTGTTTTCTTTTTAAATGTTTGTCATACGTAATAGTTTATTTGGGCTTAATTACTATGTTTTAGTACTCACTTTCATAGCTATATATTTTTTTAACTTTTGGTGCTACTTCCAAATCATACTCATTCATCATGGAGTGATGTTGGATTAGTGGTTGATGGTGACATGTGAGTTCACATAGAGGTACTTATTAAAAAATTATTTTTCTCTTCTGGTATATTATTTATTGATCTAGTTTTATTTATTTATTTATCTGTTATTCATGGGATAAATCATTCCGAATAGAGTAATCATGATTCGTGATAATAGTTTCCCGCTTAAGAGGATAAGAAATTCTTCTAGTGCCTTGTCACAGGCTGACATGGGTGAATGGTTTGCGGTTGACACTTATTGGTTTGTGAAAACATCCTTATTCAATTTTAAAACATAATTTTGAAAATTTTATTTATTTCACTGAAATTGGGTTTCCCAATTATATTTCATCACTTCATTAAATCTATGTAATTGTTTTATCCAAACATATTTGGTTTCTTTTCTCCTTATAATGGATGTTAATCTATGATGATAATCTTCAACATTACACAATCTATCAATTTAGAATGTTTTATTTTCTTATTTGGTTTATTTTACAAAACAAACCGTAAAATAAAATAATTCCATGATTCATTATCTAGGTTTATATATATATATATATATATATATATATTTATTTATGTTGCTGTAGAAATGAAATATTTTTTAATGGAATAATCTAGTGTTACTATTGTCTATCCTTATCTTCCTCTAAGTAAATATATAACAATTAATCCAATGAATTTACTGTATGAATATACTCCACAGTCATTTTATTATTAAATGTTGTTTACTTAGATAAAACTATATTCAATTGACTAGGGAAATTATTAACTTGATTGTATAACTTTTTTTCTTTATAAAGAGTGAATACCCTATACATTATTATCTTGATTAAGTGGTATTTACATAGATAATTACCTTATTTATTTGGCTTCATGTTTATTTCATGGGATTATCTTGATATGATTTTTATGGATTTTTTTTACCATTAATAGGGAGAAAATATATGTCGATGTATCATTAATGATAAAAGTTTGACCTTGAATTATATAATACTCAAATTAATTGGGTAATGATTTGTCTCTCAAGAGATCTATATATAAGGAATGTCCTGTATTGGGAATCACTTTCCCAATATATTATGAAGGGGACAAATAAAATTAATGTTTTATATAATGTTATTAGTAGGATATATATAGTTACTATGGTTGTAACACCTAGAGACTTTAAAATATTCCCATTTATGAATAAATATAATTTTGTTAATTTTATTCATTTAGAAATTACAATGTTAATCATACACTACAAACAACAATTATTTGTCTTGCGTTCTACACAAGGCCTAGTTTTACTAAACACAATATTTTAATAAAACATTACTATTTTATATAATACATAAGCTATACTTTAAATTTTAACTGATAAATATTATTAAAAAAAATTTGAATATAATATATGCTATATAATTTTAAGAGTCAAATTAGGTATCTATTATACATGATATACAAATAAATCCATTTTTTCATATAAAAGAAGAATTTTAAAAAAAAAATTCTATTATCCCACTTTTAATGGTGCACCCATTGTAAATCGATTTTTTGACATATTTTTATGTTATATTTGAAAGAATAATTATCTTCTCTATAATAGGTAAATAAAAATTTACTGTGGTTTATTTGTTTTGTATTTTTCCAAAAAATTTCATATTTTAGTTAATAGTAGAAAATATTTCGTTTTAATTCAAAATTGTGTTGTCATATAATTTATTTATACTATTAAATTATCCTTTTAATTAATTTAAAAGTATAATTAGATTATGTTTTTACTAATAAAACCAATATAGGTCATTGAAATCAATTTCAAAATGAAACTTGATATAAGAATATTTCAATCTTTTAAAAGATTCACTTTTAAATCCTACTTTTTTGTTTTGTATGTAGAAATAATTTTAAATAAAATTTTCCCAATTATATGAATTTAATTTCATAAAATGGATTCAATATTTTAAATCATTTGGTAAAAATTAATTTATAAATTAAATATAATTTTTTGTTATAAAAAAATACCCTTAGAATGAAATTATTTACCATTGTATAGTTAAAATTGTGGTAATGGTAAAATTTAAAATTCAAAAAATTAACATCAAAAAAATTGAAACCTTTAATGGTTGTTTGAGTTATGGAATAACCATAACCAGGCTAAAAAATATCAATGTATAGTATATTTCATTGAAATTAATTCCACCTCAATTTGATTAGCTATAAATATGAAATAATCAATTATTTACTCACTTGAACCAACATCTCCCCATGTATAAATACCACCCCTCACCTCCCCATTATGAACTACAAAAGCCTTATAGATCCAAAAATATCTTCCCAAACCTATCCTCATAACATTACCCATTTCCAAGAGTTTTTGGTCTCACCAAGTCCAAATCCATGGTCCCTAAAGGCCATTCAAGGAGGTGATATTCAAAAGTAGGTTAAAGGACAATCACCCAGAAGGAATCCCAGGGTAAGGGTTAATTTTACAATATCATTATAATATGAGGTTGTTTATATGTAAGTATCTACTGGGAAAACATTATTATCCTTGTCTATGTCTCTTAAAAATGTATTTTCAAATATTAATAGTATTCATTGATAATTGTTTAAGGTCATTTATACCCTTAGTTAACAAAAAATACGTTTTGAAATGAATCTTTTGTTCATTTTCCAAATGATTTAATGTATAATTTTTTTTAAAATTAAGGAAAGAATGTTTTTTAACTTATACGGTGTGAGCATCTAGTTCATCTATCATGATGCCTTAATATTTTGAATCATCCCTTACAATCATCCAATGTTATTTTTAAAAGAAGTGTTTTATTTTATAATTGTGTGACTTTTAAAACATTTAAAAGTAAAAATAGATATTTCCCTAAAATAATTTTAATAATTTATTAGATTATTTTCATCTATTTCAACATCCTTTATTAGATTTTATATTTAATTGAGGTTCATTTCTTATGATATAATCTACTATATTGTATTGAAATATTCATGATATGTTTGAATGTGGACGTGCTATTTTGATACCATTCATGGTTTATGGTTAAAGTATTAACATTTTGTATTATCTTATTAATAGTAAAGTTTATGTTGGTTATGATTCACCCTTTTAATATAAGAAATGAAGTGGACATAGTATGTGATGAGCAGGGCCCGCTATTGCCCCTGAATACATCAGATGGTTTTATGAAACAAAATAGATATGGTTTTTGGTCGAGGCCTTACCCATTTATAAGATTCTCAGTATGAATCCTTTAATGTATTAGATTCATGGCATGAAGCATTGAAAGTATTAGATTCTTAATATAAAGCCTCGATGGTATGTTTCCGATGTCCAAAATTATGTATTCCCTATTTATGAGATTAGTTATTGATATTAAATGTGATTATTTGACTAGTATACTATTACTTGTTATGTTATCTAGACTGTGTGATGATTTTATATGCTGTTATTAATTATTACTATATTATTTTAAAGATTAATATTATGTGGATTATGTTTTAATTATATAGATTTTCATAAGGTTTTTATTATTTAATCATAAGGTATTTTGTTGTATTATTTACCCTTACTGAGCATCTGAGATCACCCCTTTATTGTGTTTCATTTTCCCAAGATTTCAAGAATTGTCTTATGACTATTACACATGGGTAATCTAGGAGTATGACGTAGTTATCAATGGATTATCTATGTTTTATTTTATTTTTTGACTTCTAATGTATGTTTAATATATGCAATCAATTTTCCAAGATGACTAAATTGATCGGTCCTTTAGTATTTGATTTCTTATGATCATCCAAATGTCAAGAAGTAATGCACTTGTTATACGAATCTAGGGTAGGGGTTTTAAAATTTTTATTATAGTAGGTTTAAAACTACCTTTGGTACTATATTTAGAGAACCTAGATTAGGTAACATAACCATAAGGTATATTTTAAAGATAAGTATATAAGATCATCCCAAAGAAAACATGTTTATGGTTATGAGACTAGATACACATAATTTTTTCAATTTATGTAATAAATTTTCCTTATTGTGGTATTATCAATAATTATATGATCTAATATATCATATTGAATTATTACGAAATGGATCCTATAGGAAGTAATGGAAATTGTATCAACACACATAATCCATGCAGGGATTTTACTTTTATGAAATGTAAAGATGTTTTAACTAGAGATATAAATTTTTATGGGAATACTATAACTATACTAGGATATCTAACTCATGTTACAAACAATAAACTCACTCATTTTTAGCAACATTATCTGCAATGCGAAGGGGGAATGTTGGATCGATACATCAGAAAACATCCTTTGTAATTTAATTGGAATACAAATACATTTATAAATGAACAACATATAAGTTCTTTAGGGAAGATATTTATTTAATTAGGAAGCAATGAAAGGGAGAAGGATGTCATGGAAGTTTATAAACTCTCATGAGATTTTGATCTATGGTGGTCGCTAATTCAAAAAATAAAAAAGGAGAATGAAATTGAATGTATGGAATGTAATGATTTTAATGATATTTTCATGGAAAAATATTTCCATCATGAACATGAGCGGATATGGAGCAAAAATTCATGAATCTACAATAAAAATAGGATGATAATGTTGCTAAATATGAAGCCAACTTCACAATATTGTCAAGGCATCTTAGACAATACACACATAAACCAAGGAGTAATATTGATCATTTACTTGACTGTTCGAAGTCATTTATCTAAAAGGAATTGTTATCCCAAAATTTATCATAATATGAAGATATAATATCATGTGTTATCAAGAAAAATAAATAATTTTCTAATTCTTATGACTTTAAGGGAATGTAAAAGAAGAGAACGATAGAGTAAGAGATATATAATGGAAAGAAGGGAAAGAATGATTTTCCCACATGTGAAAATTACGAAAGGAAACACACTGGTGGCTACATAAAAGAAAAAAGAATTTGTTTATTGTTGGGATAAAAAGTACACCATTTTCCTGATTTCCAGTGGAAAAAATAATTTTCCAATGTTCAAGGTATCCACTATAAAGATATGGGGAACTATGAAAATAAATTCCCCAAGAATCATGTAAATATTGCTCAAATAAATAAAATATATCAAGGACATGGTTATGATATTACTATAGTCAAAGAGTAATAATTAATGTATTTGTGTTTTTGGATTCAAGAACTATGATACATTATTCTATTTATAAGATTCATGTGATATATAAGGTTTGTAATATATTACATTTTCATTACTTATTTGGGAGCATGAATGTTTTCATTAATGTTTTAATATGATCATGTTAATAATATATTTTTTATGTGAAAATAAGTGAAAAATTATGTTTATTGAAGAAAATATAATGTTATGGATGATTTTGGAAGTTTATATACATTTTTGGACTCTTAATTTGGAATGAATTATTTTTCATAATTCTAAAAGTTGGAACAGATTAAGTTAAAATTTACATATTATTTTTTACGGCTAAAAATTTTTATATGGTTATTTTTTGAATTTTAATACAAGATTTTTTTATAATAATTATAACCTATAGTTAGGAGATAACCTGTCATATTCGAGAAGGTCGTGAGACATGAAAAATCAACTGAAGTATGGCAAGAGTGCATCAACTACCACTGGATAACATGATTTCTTGGTTAGTATAACATAGTTTTATTTATTTAAATTGTATTCAAGATGAAGTATAATTTCATTTTTGGAACCATATAATATTAAGATAAATTCAATATTGTTTAATTTTGTAATCATTTGGAGATAATGTAGTGATTGTGGTAGAAATCCAATAACGGATTGATCTCTACTCTTCATATACATATTTTTATTATGTTCATAGTCTATAAATTAAATTAATTATTAAACTATAGGGAAAGTATCGTGAAAAAAAAAATTATATCAGAGTTCTTTTTTGATGAACATAGTGGTCCCTTTGATCATCGTAGATTTATAGCTTCGTGATTGTGAACATTATCTTAACTATTTTCTCTATCCTTGTCCATCAGAACATGATGGTTAGATTCCTTTTTTTGTGTCCATTTTTTCATACATAGAACCCCAATATGTGTTATCTATGGTGACCTTTATACTTCCCGTTATATATTTTAAAGTGTAGGTCTCATTAATCATTTTTTATGTATGATTTTAATGAAGATGTTTTTAAATTCCAAACCACTAGTTTTTATCCCATGTTTAGATTGCTTAGACACAATTTATTGAAGGATGTGAGAATGTAAAAACCCAGGTCCTTACAACATTTTCATTTTTGAATAAATTTAATTTTTTTTATTTCTTGATTTTACACATCACCCTGGTAAACTTACAATACACACAACAATGTGTTGTCTTTAATTATAGAGAATACTCTGTTTTACTGAACAATAATATATTAAAAAAATATTATTATTTAATATAATATATTACCTAGACATTAAATTAGATTTTATGAATTTAATTAACCACATATTTATTTTTATATATTTCATATAATTTCAACATTAATCTTATGTATTTTATAGACATGATATATAAACAAATTCAATATTTCACATAAAATATGATTTTTTTTAAAATGCAATGTTACTGCATTTTGATTGGAGAAACCATTTAAGATATATTTTAGAAACGCATATATGTTTTATTCCATGAAATAATTTTCTTTTTTGGAAGTGGGGTATGAAAATTTACTTTGGGTTAAAATTATATATTTTTATGATAAATTTCATATTTTAGTGAATAGTGAAAAATATTGCATTTTAATTCAATATAAATTTTTCATATAATTTATATATATTGTGATATTATAAATTTAATTGATATGAAAGTATAAATAGTTTAGTTTTTTCACAATCAAACCAATAATGGTTATTGGAAGCAATTTCAAAATTAAATTATATATAAAAACATTTCACACATTTGAACGTTTCACTTTTAAAACCTACTTTTTTGTTTTATCTACAGAATTAATTTTCAATATGATATTCTCAATTTTATAAATTGAATTTTGTAAAATTGATTCCATATTTTTGAATCACAGGGTCAAAATTATTTATATGATAAATTTTAGTTTTAGGTATAAAATGTAACCATAGTAAAAAAATTAATTACCTTTTTTGTAGGTAAATGTTCGAGATGTGTTAATATTAAAAGGGAACAGATTAACATGGATATAATTGAACCATTTAATGGTTATATATGGTGTTTCTTGACCACAACCAGACTATAAAATATTAATTTAAATTATAAATCATTGAAATTAATTCCTCCATAAAGTGGTTAGATATAATTACAAAATAATCAATTATTTAATCATTTGATCCCACCTCTCCTCAAGTATAAATACCACCCTCACCTCCCCATAGATACCCGAAATGACTTGTAGCTCCTAAAATACCTACCCAGACCTCTCCTACTCAGTCTCCCCATTTCCAAGTTCTTCTAGTATCAATAAGTCAAAATACAAGGTCCTCAAGCATCTTTCAAGGAGCAGATATTCAAAAGAAGGATAACAGATGACCATCCGAAATGAATCACAAGGTAAGGGTTAATTTTATTCTCACTATTATCTATGGTTTTATATATGTATTTATATATTGTTATATCTTTATCATCCATGTCCATGTTTATTAAAAATTTATTTCAAAATGTTATTACTATTCCTCCACAATTGTTTAATGTCATTTATACCCATTTTTGACTTAAGAAAAGAATTTAGAAAGGAATTTTTCTATCATTTTCAAAATGAGGAAATTTATGAAAAGTTTGAAAAATTAAAGAAATATAGTTTTTAAAATTATATTGAATGAGTGGATATTTCTTCCATCATTATGCCTTAATGATTTGAAGAATCCCCTAAGAGGTTACAAGGTTATTTTTAAAAGAAATTTTTTCTTTTATTATTGTCTGACGTTAAATTATTTCAAATTAAAAAGGGATATTTATCTGAAATATTTTTAATGAGTTATTGGATTATTTTTATCTGTTTCAACATCCATTTTTGGATTTTATTTTTAATTGATGTTTATTTTTTATGAAAAATTATAGCATATTAGATTGAAATGTATATGATATGTTTGATTTGGGATGTTTTATTTGGTACCATTCATTGTTTATGGTTAATGTATTAAAATTATGTATGATAGTTATAATAAAAATGATTATGTTAGTTATGTTTCACCCTATTAATATGAGGAATGTCGTGGACTTATTAAGTGATGAGTGGGGCCCACTATATCCCCTTGTTTCATCAGTACATTTCATGAAATAAAATATATATGGTTTTGGTTGAGCCCTTACCCATTTATTAGAATTGTAGCATGAATCCTTGAATATATTAAGATCTTGGTATGAATCCTTAATGGTATTAGATTTGTTGTATAATGCCTCGATTGTAAGTTTCAGATGTCCAAAATGATGCATTCCCCATTTATGAGATTAGCAATTGATATTCCCTATGATTATTCGACTAGAAGAATATCCCTAGTTATGTTTTCCATCTCATGTGATTATTTTATATGGTATTATTTATTCATACCATATTATTCTCAAGACTAATATTATGTGTATTATGATTCAATTATATATATTTTTTAGGATTTATACTATTTACTCATAATGGCTTTTGTAGTATTATTTACCCATACTGAGTATCTAAGCTCACCCCTTTCTTATGTTTTATTTTCCTAGGATTTCAAGAAGTGTATTGTGACTATCATGAAGGGTTAATATATAAGAATAATGTAATTCTCGATGGATTATCTATGTTGTATGTTATATTATGAATTTTAATATAAGGTACATCTATGTAATCTACTTTCTATGACTTCTAAACTGATTTTTCCTTTAGGATTTGTTTTCTTGTGATCATACAAATGTACAATAATAATGCACTGGCTCTGAGTATCTGGTTCAAAGTGTAACAGTTAGTATCTGATGAGTTTTAACAGAAAAATTAGATATTATATTTTGAGAACCTAGATTAGGGAACATAACCACAAGGTAGACATTGAGGAAAAGTATATAATAACATCCAAACGAAACAATTTTTATTGTTATGAGAGTAGATACACAAAAAAATTTTAAAATTATTTTTGGAATTTTACTTTTTTTAGAATTTTATATAATGATATAATATAATATAGAATATTAATTTGTTTATGAATTACTCTTTTTGGATGAAATAGAAACCATATCAATGAATGTAATCCATATAGTGATTTAACTCCAATGCAAGATAAAGAGGCCAGAATTGGAGCTGCTACTAGTTCTGAGAATCTTTTATCTGTACTAAGACAATTGACTTGGGTTATGAATAATAAACCTACCCATATTTATCATCATGGTTCACAACATGAAGGATAAATGTTATATTGCTTTACGAGACAACAACATTTATATTTCAATGGGACTACAAATATATTTATAGCTGAATAATGTATCAGTTTGTTAGAGAATATATTTCTATATTTTTGATGAAATGGAAGGGAAAGGTTTTCATGGTATTTTATTATCTATTAGAAAGTGAAGATCAATGGTGGTCACTGATTCTGATCACGGGATAGAAGGAAAAAATTGAACGTCTCGAATGGAAGAATTTTAATAAAATTTTCATGGAAAAGTATTTCTTTCATGAACAGAGAGTGGATATAGAGAGAAAATTATTGAATATGTTAATAAATGAGGTTGATAATTTTGTTAAATATGAATATAAATTTACAATATTATAATGACATGTTGTATACTATATACAAAATCCAAGTATTATGATTTGTTATTTCTTTTATGGATTAAATCCCTTTCTATAAATGTTTTTAGTCTCCCAAAAGTTTTCACTGTTATTGGATATAGTCTCTTGTGTTAGAATGATAGAAACATAATTTTATATGTCTTATGAATTTAAGGGAAATAAAGGGAAGGGAATGGTGGATCAAGAGATATATAAAAAGATGAAGGGAAAGATAGAGTTTCCAACATGTGAAAATTCTGGATGGAAACACCCTAATTCCTTATTATAAGGAAATGCAGTTTGTTTTAAGTGTGGAGTAAAGTCCACCATGCTCATGGTTGCATGGAAAATATTTTTTTTTCGAATGTACAATATTTCCTCTGTAATGATACATGGAACTATGAAAATAAAATCTCTAGGTGTCAAAGAAAGATAAATTAGAATATGAAAAGGGATTAAAGTCTATTTTATTCTATTTATAAAGTCAAATAGAAAATATTAATGTATTTGTGTTTTTTTATTCAGTAATTATGTTATTAGATTATATTTAAAATAATTATGAGATCTATAAGGATTCTATTAAAGTACTTTTTCTTGAAGTATTTGGGAGAATGAATGTTTTCATTAATGATTTAATATGACCACGTAATCATATTTTTGGTATGTTCTTATAATAAAAACAGTATATTGATTGAGGAAAAGGAAATTTTACGATTTTTTTGAAAATTTTGAGGCTTTTTTAACTCTTAATTTAGAAAAAGTATTATTAATAAGTTTCAGGGTTGGAGTGGATTATGTTAAAAAAATTATATTATTGTTTAAATTCCAAAAAATTATTATTGTTATTATTGTTATTTTATAATAATATATATTCAGAAAATGGGAAACCCACTGGTCATGCAAAAACTCTTCATATCTGAAAAGACCGCAAGATTTGAACTCGCAATCGAAGGGCTAGTGCATCACTTACCACTGAACCATGGGATTTCCTGGTGAGTATGACATAGTGTTATATATTTAAATGATATAACAGCTGAAGTATACATTCAACTTTTATAACCCTATAAGATTAAGATAAATTGAATATTGTTGAATTATAATATCTTTTTAAGAGAATGTAGAGTTTTTTTTGAAACTTATTAAAGGATTAAATTCTACTCTTGGAGTAATTATTTTTCCTTATTTATGAGTCTTTAAAGTAAATTAATTATTTAAATATTGGGAAATAATCATGAAACAATTTTTTTTTGTCCTAGTTATTTTTCCAATTTATCAAATGGTCCCATAGATCATCATATATTTATAACTTTTTTATTCCAAACTTTCTCCTAACCATGTTCTATATAACTGTCCATCAGAATTTTATTGTTAGATTTCTTTTTCATGTCTATGTTTTCTTACATGGAACCCAAGTATGTTTTATATCTAGTGACCTTAATACTTCCCTTTATATATATTAAAGTAGAGGTCTGATTAATCCTTTTCCTAATATGGGATTTTAACAATGATATTTGTAAATGTCCAACCCCTATTTTTGATCGTATGTTTAAATTGCGAAGAAAAAATTTATTGATGTAGGGGAGATTGTAACCCCCTGAGTATTTATAATATTTTCATTTCTAAAAAATTTAAAATATTTTCTTTCTTGATTTTACACAAACACAATGTTAATATTATTCTACAAACAATAATGACTGGGCATGTGCTACATGCAAGGTCAAGTTTTACAAAGCAACAATATATTAATAAAATATTATTATTTAATATAATTAATTACCAAGATGTTTAATTAGTGGGTATGAATAATATTATACACCTTTTAATGTCTATAAATGACATAAAATTTTAACATTTATCTTATTTAATTTATATTCATGACATAAAGAAAAATTCAATTTTTTTGATAAAAGAATTATTTTAAAAAAAGTGTTGTTTTACCACCTTTTGATATAACACCAATTTTAGGTATAGTTTTTGACACATTTATACTTTATATTGGAAAAAAAAATTCTTGTTTGGAATAGGGACATCAGAATTTACTTTGGTTTAATTTTTTGTATTTATCCAATAAATTTTATATTTTAGTGAATAGTGAAAAATATTTGAATTTAATTCTAAAATGATTTCTAATCTTATTTATTTATATTTTATATTATAAATTTAATTGAATTTAATGTATAATTATTAAAATTCCTCGATAATTGTTTAATTTCATTTTTACCCATGTTTGACTAATTTTTTTGAAAGGAATCTTTCTATTGTTTTCCAAATGAGGTACTTTATGAATATTTCCAAAAATTATGTAATGAATTTTTTTAATCATAAATAGCATGAAAGGATATTTATTTCTTCATGATGTCTTAATATATTCAAGATTATCTTTCAATCATACAAGGATAATTTTTTAATTAATTTCTGGACTTTTAAATGAGTTCGATGTAAAAAAATAGATTTATCTCAAAGAGTATTAATGATATTATTATATTATTTCCCGTAATGTCAATATCCATTATAAGATTTTATTTTATATTGAGTTTAATTTCTTATGATAAGTCTACCCTATTGTATTGAACTTTTTATGATATGTTTGACTGTAGATGTACTATTTTGATACCATTTATGGATTATGGTTAAACTATTAAGTTTTAGTAAGATAGTTTTAATATGAATATTTATGTTGGTTAGGTTTTTCCCTTTTCATATGAGAAATTCATCGCACATAGTAAGTGATGGGTGAGGACCCCTGTAGCCCCTCAATTCATCAGTAGGATTCTTGAAACAAAATAGATAAGGTTTTGAATGAGGCTTTACCAATTTATTAGATTCTTGACATGAAACATTGAAAGTATTAAATTCATGGAAAAGCCATAATTATATTAGATTATTAGCATAATGCCTTGATGGTATGTTTGATATTTCCATCATTGTCCATTCCCTCTTTAGAAGATTATTTATCGATATTCCATATGATTATTCGACTTGTATAATATTGATGTCCATGTTTTCATGATAATGTGATTATTTTATATGGCATTATTTATTCTTACCAGAATTTTCTCGAAATTGATATTAAGTGACTTATGTTTCAATTATATAACTTGTCATATGTTTGATGACTATTTATTAATAATGACATCCATTATATTATTTACTAATAATGACCACTTGATCTCACCCATTTCATATGTTTTATTTTTTGAGGATTCCAAGAAGAGTATCATGATTATTATGAAGGGTAAAACATGGAGAATAATGGCATTATCAAAGGATTATATAGGTTATATTTTATTTTTTTAATTGTAATGTATGGTTCATGTTTCTAATCTATTTTCAATGACTATTAAACTAATCTTACTTTAATGATTTGATTTATTATGATCATACCGGTGTAATAAAATAATGCACCGGCTACGAGCATTTGGGATTGGCATGTTACACTAGACCATAAACATTTTTCTTAGAGAAGTTATATTATATTTATGATCAATATTGTGATATTCAGTGAAGTGATCCTTGAAAGATGTGTATTCAATGAAAATATCACTAATGTGTTTCGGAATCCTAGAAAGTTCTATTTGAACATTGTTCAACACCTTCTTTCTAAATAAAAGAATTCAATGGGGTTTTTAGATAATGAAAAATTATAATGGAATTTGGTTGAAAAAATGATGTGTTGTAATTTCCAAACCATATTATGGGGGATTATTTCCCAATTTGAGACTCTCTTTTAGATTTAAGTTGTATTCAAGAAGCCTTCCAAAATCTCAGTGTAAGATTGGTTTCCCCCATGTTGAAAATGTATCAAAATCATGCATTGTTATGAACTTATGTTTGAATAGAAAGTTATAAATCCTAAATTTATTAATTATGGAATCATAATTAAATTGTATATGGTTTAGATCCATTAAAATAGTATCTATAAGGTTTATTTACACTAAGGATGTGATGATTTTTTTGTAGTTAGGATTGGCCCCATGGAATGGGATTCCTACATACCCCTATAAAGGGAATCAAAACCCCCAATCTTAGATGAAACCTAACGAGATACATTATACCATTTAAGGTTGTGTGAAAAGGAAAACTACATGTAGTTTAACATAATATTTTTTGTGATTTTTTGGTATAATTTTCTAGTTAATAGATGGTGTGGGGGTACACATGATAAATCCTATATAATTGTGCTCGAAGGGAATAAGAACCAAAGCAATTATGCTTTTTTACATGGATAATGGCCTCATGAAGTATGAGGTTGAATTTTTAGATTTAAATATAACCCACCATGTATCTCATGTGTAATAATGATCAAATGAGGATGATATAAAAATTATTTAATGGGTATATGTCTCTCTTGGTGGGGGATATATGTTTTTAAATGTATAGACTATTGAAAATATGAGAGTTTTGAAAGTAAGTTTTTAAAATCAAAGGGAAATCATATAATTAAAACATGAATAAAATCCTAATTGGTTTAAGTGAAATATTTTATGGTCATATGAGAAGATCATAGTGTGTAGTTTAACGTCATGTGTAATGGAATTGTGGTTCCATTTTATGTCATGTTACTATGACATTGGGGATATATTTTAATGTATTCCTATAGGGATATTGAGGGTTGAACCAACAATAAAAATTTAATGATTAATAAAAATATCTAAGACCACATAAATCATAGCCTATGTGAGAATTAATATATAATTGAATAATTAGAGTTAATATGGACATTTGTTAATATTTTCACTAAGGATATGGACATGGGAAGATAAGAAGTGAATAACGCATACTGGGATACCCTTAGATAATATTTTCTTGGAAAATACCACATAGAAAAATGGCATAGTTATTACACATTTTAGAATGAATCCCAAGATGAGGAATTTATTTAAGTCATGACACATGATAGGTCTATGTGTTGATTAATTGGATTCTTCACCAAATGACAATGTGGTGCCCAAATAATACACGGAATGATCCCATTGAAAATATACCTTTGAGAATATTAATTATTTACTATTTTTATAACATTAGATTATATATAGGATACCATATGTGTTATAAGAATTATAGAGTTAATTATAGAGAATTTTGTTACTAAGTCTACATCATGAAGGGGATTATACGATGGATACCTCCCCAAACTAACGTCAAGAAATTTATTTAAGATGTTTCTTTATAGAATCACTTCATGAAAAATATTCCTTTCATGGTGGATTCAATAATCACCTCAGTGAAGAAAATACTTTATATCGAGGTATTTTGATGAAACTGCATGAAGGATATTCTTTCTGTGGTTTCTCATGAATATATATTCCATTCTTTGAGTATAAAATTTATCTATGAGGGATTTATATGAAAAAGCCTCATCAATGAAGTGTTCTTTTTGGATTTAAAAAAATTAACAATGATTTCCTAAGGTTATTTACAAATCATTCTCGTATTTCTTTTCGTTTTGTTTTAATAAAGATAGAGGTATTTATTGGAATCATTGGGTAACTAATTTATCAAAAAGTGTGGCCACATGGTAGTTTTTGAAGGATCTCTTCATCCTCATAAAGACACTATTTGAATTATCTAATGTAATTAAACCTCATGAGGCATATCTTTGTCACATGGAACTCTTAAAAGACTAAAAAAATGAATAAAATTTGTAATACGTGTTTTACATAGAGGATGGGATTCTTGGTCACATATCACTCTATCAATTCTATTTAAATAATGGACTTCCACTATATCATTTATGGTCACATTACACTCTATATTGACACTAATGTTTTTTGAAATTCCCCCATTCAATTTTTAGAAACATAACTCTCTACCATACCTCCTCAAACAAAATGGGATTTAGTCATGAAGTCTGGATGATTTTCTTTTAGAATGATGACTTTATTTACAGTTGTTTTCTTTTAAAAAATGGTATGTAGAGGATGATAGATACATTGAGGAACACTTTTATTTACTAATTACTTATTAAATTTTGATAACCACTTGGGTATTTCGATATTTAGGTGGGTTATTTGGGACTTCTCAGGTAACAATAAATCCTCCCATCAGATTGAAGATAGATTATCATAAAGATGTTATTATTTTAAAGAAGCAATTATTTCATAGAGATATTTTTAGTTCTATTAGTAGGATGTTCCACCATTATATAAACAATGTAAAAGCACCTAATTTATCACTGTGTGTTTATGATATTTCACAGTCATCAAGAAATATTTGCATTTTTCTTCATCACAAATTTGAATATAATTTTTTTGAGTATTTACCTTTTTAAACCATTAATGATACACTACATACTGAGATTCTATATATCACTAACTTATGAAAATATAGTTCATCCATATAACAACCATGTAGATTTAATTGCATTATATGGTTCACATACATGCTTCTTTGTTTTTTTTGTTTTTTTATCCATTAAAATTTCTATATATCACCTGATACTTTTTTTCTATAATAATTGATGGAGATAATGTATTAAACAATGATCATTCACACTACCTAATAAAGGATAATTTATATGATCTAGTGTGCAGATGGTAATACTCGACAACACGTTTGACCTAACAATCAGATTTAATTTTCATTAATAAGAGTTTCCCTCAAGGTTATCAAATTTTGGATATGATTTTGATTTATGATTCTTGGTTACTAACTTATATTCACATTCCTTTACTACATAAAAAACAAACAAACCAGATACCTTGATCAAACACAATATAGAGGATATCTAAGATAACATCTCAGCATACAGGTGTTATATTAGTGACGCCGATCAGGTTAAAGTACAGATCCTACTCAATAGTACATAAATGATAGAATATGTATGTTGATGGCCAAAACTATATGTTCATATGTATAGGTAAATATTTAATAGATACCAAACCAGTTTGAAGATAGGATTATCACTAAACTGGGATCATCACCCTGAGAGTACTCTTAGAATGAATAAGGGATAGAAACATTGTTTGTGGAATATTTGTGAGTAATTTAAACCATATTTCAATGTAATGTGGATTTAAGAATATATATAAATTGTCCAAGAATTACCTAATCAAAATAATAAAATCCTTCATGAAATTTATAGAATATAGAGCTTGGATACCAATATATTTCACCTTGTTCAAGAAGACATTGACATTAGTTTATAGGTCGTCTATATTATTATGAGAACACTAATCAATGGGGAGATGTATGATGAGTTCAAACCCATTTTACTATATTGGGAGGACATAATGGGGTAATATCCTCTTATATAGTAATTTTTCTCAATAACATATAATCGTTTGGGAAATGAACTTTGACCAAATCTTGATATTCTATTCTTCAACTGGGCATATGTATTTATCACCCCAAAAGGTATTGAAATAGAGGTTATGAGTTTGAGGACCTATTAATAACAAAGTAACCATGTACTTCTATAGTCACAATTTATTAATCTAGAATAGGGGATCTATCCTGACGCGTTTAGGTACTTTAATACATAATAGGTCTTCTAGTAGTGTTGATGGACTTTTGATCTATGTTATTGAGTAGATATTAGTATCTTGTATATGAGTTTCACAAATAATTAAGATTCATCACTTTTTCAATGTCGACATAGATTTAGACAATAATACACATAAATAGAAAATTCCTATTTATAGAAAAGGTTTGTCATCTTTCAATACACATAATTAGGGGGAAGGATCCCTTCAAGCTCATCAGTTCATTTCAGGTCCTCTAAGGATGGAATCTAGTTTATTCGTGGTGCTATATGTTTTGAGTGGAAATACTATCATTGATCCCACTTCATGACGCATCTCAAGTATATTTGTGAATTTATACCATTGATGTAAGATAAGAGAGACATGGAGGGAAAAAAGAACTAATATGACCATTTTTCATTTATTTCTTATTAAGGTCTAATTGGTTTCAAAATATGTAATTATTCATGAATCCATGTTGAGTGAGGGTATTTTATATCACTCGTAGAAGTTTTTTTGGCTACCAAGATCAATAGATAACTACTTTCCAAGTTCAATTCCACATGTAAATTTGAGTTAAAATTTCTTTTAATCCAATATTGATACCATAATACTATTAATATTGTCAAAAACAAAATACAATTATTGGTGGCATGTTAATTCTATCTCATACATCCATGGGAGAAGATATGAATCCCGATACTCATTCCATATATCAAGGATGAAACCATTCATGCAAATGATTACACTAAATGTTGTATTTTATGATATGAAAGTGGATATTTGGATAAAAGTTTCATTAAATAATGGTAATTCCATATGTCTAGGATGAATAGGAAATGGGAGAACAACCACCCTATTTGGAGGCGTGGAGAAATAGAAAGAGATCAAACCTATGTAAGACGTCAATTTATCAATTTAAAAAGAATATAATAAGACATTTGGATCACTTCCATTAAATAATAAAGGTAAATATTCCAGTAGTTATGTCCTCCATCCATCTCTTCCTCTTAATTCATCATTCCCCATGTTATAGAAGTAATTGGATTCATGGAGGATTATATTGTTTAAGGAAGATATTTGTGTAATACTCTAGAAAGAGGAGATTAAATTAACAAATTTTATGAATTAAACTTATTATATCTATATAAAATGTATATAAATGCTCAAGGATGTGAAATATTATCTCGATTATTATGAATTCATAATCCATTTTCATAAGGAAGTGACCTTCTAAACAAATTGTGTTATTGAGTTGTTGACTTCTCTAAGAGTTGGGACATATGGGGAGGATAAAACCTCCTCAAGGGAATTAATAATAATATACACTATACACTAAGCTGGTATCATATAGAGTGATCATATAATCCATGTAGTAATATTTTTAAAAGGGTAAAAGAATGAATCATCTGACTTACAGATCTTAAGACAAAATATTAGGCACAAGAACTGTAGATTTGGGGATAATATCTCCCTAAGATTAATTAGTCTCAATTACTCAATATGGGGTATATATGGAGGAAGTAATAGATGGATTACTGGAGTGGTTGTTTCCAATTATTCCATCCCCTATTCTAGGTAGAAAATTCTAGTAGATAATGAATCCATTCCCGTGGATTAATGAGTACCAACATCCCAATGGTATAACATCCTTGTAATTCTAAATGGGATAACCACATAAATCAATGCGGTCCGAGGCTATAGAGTATTTGAATCATATATCTATATATACTCATTAATCATCATCCCTTACCATTCAACACATGTGGATAAAATAATAGTAGTATGATATGTGACCAAATACTCAACTACTGGTTATGATAAAATGCATTCTATAATGTAAGAGGTCTAGTGTACATGATATTCATAGATTGTTTCTGTAAATGTACTTATCTATGTCTTATTTCCTATATATCCCTTGATCATGGTGATTCAATATTTCCCAATTTAGATCTTCTTTATGAGTTTTTGTTCCAACATATGATATGGTACCCATGACAATTCATATGGTATCCCATGACTTCCCATAATAATTTCCATGGTAAAAGATAATATAATATACCCCATTATGGGGATTTTATAGTGGAGAATTTTGATCATATAGTATATTGAATTATGTACTTATACTATAGTGTTTCTCCACTTATTTTTCTATTAATTAATATCTTTATCGTTTGTTGTTTAGATACCATACCAAAAATAGAACTTTCATATTTCTATATCCTGAAAAATAAATTAGTGAAATTATAAGGGATAAATATTAGTATGACACTATCCCACCCCAGAGGTGTTGAAATTATACTATCTCTGTGAGATCTGGTTCAAGATTATGTGTTGATACATGAAAGTCTATTTGATATAAAACCTGATGATATCTAATTCAAGTATAATGTGTAGTGGTGAGTATTAAATAAAATATCAAAACTAATCCTTGAAACTCACCTAAGATAACATGGTGACCGAAATAACCATCTTTAACATATGACCATACCCATGTGTTTGGTATGGTATAGATACTAAAAAATCATTCCCATGCTTAGGGGGTGGTTATAACTTAATAAATCAGGATAAAACTCCAGTTAAAGATTGTATGAACTGATTAAATTTCCCATTTCATTAATGAAATGAATTTTATACATAGTAAATTCTCCAAACATGTTGGAGTAGCTTTGAGCTTCCTTGATTTTACCATAGAGAGACATACCATGGTAGAACAGATTCACTAATATTCAGGTGATTGTTTTTAAAATTTGGACTAGATATATAAAAAATATTACACAACTGATAAATAAAATAAATAGGAGAATTTATTTGTAAAGGATGTAGAAAATGGGGGACTATATTATTTTCCAAGGGAAGATTCTTTGTAGTATGATACAAAATAAAATGTAAAAATATTTATCATACTATGAAAAGATACATATGAATCTACATTAATAATTATTCAACTTTATGGGACCATCAATAATTCCATATAAAAATAACATCATCATATATATGAATCATACACTAGATTTTGGATGTTCCTATATTTTTCTAATCAATAAATGAAAAGAAGTCTCATCCTCAATTATCTATATCCTGCTCCATTCCAATTATCATTTCATGGTCACCAATGAAAACCTAGAACATATTATCAATAAAACTTAAAAATATATAAAAATTAAATTCTAAATTGAAAAATACAATTTTGGTACATAAAAACTTGAATCAAAATGGTTTCCTCGTAGGTGTGGCTCACATATGAGTATGTCCATAAGTTGGATCACTAAAACACTATATTTTTTTTACATAGATAAATGATTTACTATTGGATGTGTCCCAAGAATGGGTATATGAATAGGTTCCTTTACCATGAAACTATTTTTTTTCTGATTTAGATAACGTATTTGGCCCAGTATGATGAGGATTAAAAATCGGAAATTTGAATAAAGATTTTGATGCTTTGAAATTTCATAATACACCAAAGATATTTATTTCTTAATTTTGTGTGGATCATTCAGAATGGTATGTGAGGTTTCAGGGAATAAATTATTTTTATAAATATTTCCAAATACAAGGGGCCTAGTGAGAAAAAAAATTATCTTAATGGGGGTTACATTATAGGTCATCCATTCTTTGAATATTTCTATTTTGTACCTTAATTCTTAACTAAGACTCATATTAGAGAAAATTATTGAATTAAAAAATAGATTATTCACCGAAAAACCTTTATGATTTTTTGATCTAAAATGTTTTAATACATTTCATTTGAAAAAAATTATAAACCATATAGGATGCTTTCCCAGTGAGCAAAGACTCTACCTTTTCCCAGGATTTTTTTTTGGGTTTCAACTTGGTGATTTATATTTCACGTATATTTGGATTTTGAAGGTTACAAATTCCATACCCCATAAGATGGTGTTTAAGTTTGGATATATTTGACTGCAAGGTGGATTGATACATGTTGTAAGGTGGACAAGGTAAACCCAATATGGAAGAAGGCTCGATGACATCCCAGATCTAAATAGGAAAACATCGTTTCACTTCTTATTGTTTTCAATGATTTGGTTGATGTTTTAAGGTCTAATTTTTTTTCTAAAAGGTTATAAATTAACATTTTTTCATATTTTAATAAATTTAAATTAGTTTAATATTATGAAACATTGACCAACAACTATGATATAGTCTTGTTTTTTAGATTAAAAAACAATTTAAACGAGAGACTCATTTAAAAATAATAATTCTCTATTAGGTATAATGCCAATATCGTTAAGGCTTGATGATTATATTTATTTTATATATGGTTTTTGGCCTCACAATGAGGACTGTCAAGGGATTTACAATAGGATGTCACGTATATTCATTAATGATGTGTATGATATTAGAAGGCATACCAACAAGTATATAAAATCCACTTGAATAATTAGATTGTATATTTTGTAAATCAGGACTCATAGAGATTCAAATAAGAGATGATTATATGAGTCATGTATTCAAAATAAGATCATTGGAAACGATCAAATTTGAGGTCCCACTATAATGGTGTCGGTTTATACCGATATTATAGGATTTCTTTCTCAAAATAAAGACATGCGCCTAGATGAAATGCCAAAATAGGGGCTCATTAGTAGATCTATATAAAGGGAATGCACTTATAGTCAAACATTAATTACCCATGGAGTAAATAATAATTATTACAGATACCCATGGTTGGTTTTTTGGGATCTAATCACTTGGGGAATGAACTAATGTTCATACAAATTGGGCATTTAAGGTAGGTAATTGTGCATAATGATTAAATCAATATGTATTAAAAACATTATCTAGCATGAAATATAGGATATTAAATTCATATAACTTCTTCTTATATCAGTGGGTCTATATATCATAAAATTAGTTTTATAGTCCAATATTAAGAGCCATAGAATCATTGTATCTTTTTAAAACACAAACTATTGACAAAGCCAGGAAATTAGAGTGTTTAGAAAGATCAAACTTGAATTTTACTCAGGTTTTAATTAATGGGTTTTTGGTATGACATGTTTTATTTAACCTTTTTACTAGTTTGATATTAATTCAATTTGAGTATTGTATCTAGAGTTTATTTTCTCATTAAGTTGAATTTTGTTTTGTTTAAGGTCTCATAACTTTTATAATGGTGATGTGATCTATGAAAAAATGGAAATGTAATGCCTATCATAAATAAATTTATCATTACTAACAGAAACTACCTTTGTGTGTGTGTAAATTGTTTATGATCATGATAAATTGTCTTTTATGGAAGTGATATGTAGAAACTATCACCTGAATGGGGCTCAAAGTATGAAAACACCATAACATCTTTTAAACAAGGATTGGTGACAATGTATATTACAGATTGATTATTTTTGTGTCAGGAGTTGTGAAATGGGATAGGTGTGTAAAGAATGACTATTGACCATGTAATATTGATGGGTTATACCATGATTAAATAGGAAAAAAATGTGATTAAAAGAACCCTAATGGGGTAAACATGCCTCTAGTTGGTAGGATAATTTGGGTGAATGTATGCAGAGCCATTTAATGGGAATGCTTTTATTGAAAAATAGAGGCCTCCCTTGTAGTCGAATGAATTTGTTAACAATATTCATGGGGGTTGTTTTTGAAATATAATACACTTAGGAAGTTAATTGTGGTTATGAAAGTGGGATTTATAGTCAAGATGGTGGAGTCATTCTTGCCTTGATTTTACCATGTGTATGCTATTATGGACCTCTAGAAATGTGTGAAAATTAATGATGGGTACATGAGGCTATTAAACTAGGGTATTTTATTACAATGAAGTGTTTTAACATAGTATTTGGTCTCATATACTATATTCTCCCACATAGATATGAATCTCATGTATGATAACCGGGTTATTAGAATAACTTACATTAACTAGCTTAAGGTAATGAAGGATAGAGCATGTCTCATGAAATTTAACGAAATGTGACAAAGAATAAGATTTCATACATCAGACATAAATCTATCTTATGCATGAGATAAAATGGACCCATTTTAGTGATATGTTTATAATGTATTGGAACTATGATGAAACATCCTAAGGTCGGTGGAAATTGGAATATACATATTGGTAGAAAATATATTATCTAGATGTTATTATAGATCTTTAAGTACTAATAATAAATATAAAAATATTTTTTGAGATTCCCTTAGGCAAGAGGATGTTACAAAAGTACTAAAATGAATTAAGAGTACTCCAACACTCGGATTTGAGAATTTTTTTCCCATTAAATGTTCCCAGAAAATATATGTTAGAGGCTCTTGAAAATATCTAGTTCATATATAGGAGAAGAGTAAATATTTATTGGTGGATTTTTCACCAATTATTAGGATTAGAAATCTAGGAACCAGTTCATATATTCTAATTATGGAAATAAAGACACATATTTCAAGAGAGTAAAAGACATTTTTTATAAATATAGATCAATAAACTAAAATATTTTAAATACATAGGGATAATGTATAAGAGAAGTATCTTTCAAATAGACCATGCCAAGTGGCTTGATATTTCATATATGGTAGACATAATGTTGAAGAATTTAATGTCATGAGACCATGATATAACTCTATAGTTTTGTAATATTGTGCACCTCATCCATGTTAACCCGAATGACCCACCTATGCCTTCAAGATTATGTGATTCCTTATTGGTATGTGAAGAAAGATATGACTGAGAGATCACTAATTATTTATATTAGTACATGAAAAGGGATAAATAAGCATTAAAATGGATATTTAAATTCTTCATTTTTCATATGTGGGAAGGAAGACCTACATTGATTTCGGACTTGAGCAGATATGTTTAGGTTAAGGGTGATAAAAAATCATGTCTAGACTAAAGACATAATATTCATTCCCCAATAAATATCTTGTGGGAGAAGGAATAAATAGAAAATACAGTTCTTATAAAATGGACGAACTTTTTCCTTAGTGTAGGCTAATAAAAAGTAGAACCCATACACAAAGGTAATTAAATGGATTTAGAGCCCATATAAGGGATTGAGACCTTGATTGATATACTGCTCTATGTAGTTTAAGATCCCTCATATGGGACTAAAATCTATGGAACCTAACATAATTATACTATGAAATTTTTTTATTGTTTAATTTTAGGTGACAAGGAAAAAATTCCTTTTAGTTAAAATCTTCTAGACAAGATTTGGGGAACTCCCAAATTGGATAAGTAGTGTGAGGTGGGAGTTTTCAACATTGGAAGTAAAATGTGGTAGTGTTATAGTAAAATAAAAAAAATTACATGTTAATTAAATGATATATTGAATGTCATAAATCATATGAAACCATGAACTATTATATATTGATACACATATTTATGTGGTAAAATATTAAAATATTTGCAAAAAATCAATACATTATGGGGATCTACGAATTATCAAAAACAAGAAAACTTAAAGTAGGATAAATGTATAAGAATATAAAAATATCATGAACATATAATATTCTTACTTAATGTCGGATTTAAAACGCATAACCCATATCACAATAACTAAATGAAGGCTACCTTCAAAAACTATTATAAGAATGTTGAGAAAGAAAATATTGAATGTGATGAATGATTTTAAGAAATATATAATAATGAAATATGACAACTTTAAATATGGTTATTTGAAATATATAAATTGTAGATATATTCATTGGATATAAATGTATCCATTAGGTGTAATAAATTTGTGTATTGTGGGTAAAAAAATTAAATATTATGTTTTAGAAGTAATAAATAATGAAACAGAAATAAAATATTTAATTTAATTATTTTATTAATAGATATTTTTATATGAAAAAATATCCATATAAAATAAAGATATCCTAGAAATAAAATAAATATTCTACTTTCACTATATTTATAATGCTAAATGATTACATTAGTAATAATTTGTTCTAATACTATTTTGGTTAACATCATTTAATTTAAAAGTAAATTTTTTAAATGAACAATTTTTTTTAAAATATTATGTTTCTTAGTACTCTTGAATAAATAATTAATTTAGTGAATTATATAGATAATTTTATAAAGAAAATAAATTAACATCCATCCAATAATTATAATTAAAAATTTATCCTGAATAAGTTCATTCTATGTTTGAAAATATATTTTTTCAATAAAATTTTTCCATTTTATGTACTATGAATATTTATTTTGGGAAACTAAATATATTATGGTTAAATGAGGATAAATTATTTTTTAATATGTATAATAAAATAATGAAAAAAATATTTTTAATTGATATGAGTAATGAATAATAACACATAATATTTTAAAAATGTTTTTTTCTAATAAATATAGATTTCGTTATATTTTTTGCATCGATATAAATGTAAAATAACTAATTTATAGTGTTTTAAATTGAAAAAATGAACAGAATTTATGTATTCAATATAAAAAATATCTCTTGATAGATTATTTGAATATTATTAGAATTTTTTTGTAGGGAACAAAAATATATTTTTATAATGAGAAGATCTATGATTTTACAATAGATCTTTTTTTAAATAAATATATTGTTTTTTATTTGATGATCCACACAAAAAACCAAAATAAAATGTGGAAAAAATATTAGATGTATATTATTATGAAAATTATAGGGACAATAAAACCACTAATAAATAATTCAATGTTACTCAAAAAAATTTAATCCTTTTGAGAATAAATAATTAATATGATTCAATATTAAAAAGGTTGGGTCATTCTAAAATAAATAATTTTAAGGAGTTATAAATTTTATTCTAATAAAATAAATTTACTACCATTAAAATATTATTATATATGAGAAAATATATGAACTCCCTTGAAATTATATATTGATATGAAATAATATTAAGAAAACTAAAAACATCGTTTTTAATAAAAAATCAATATATTTTTTCTTTTAAAAACTAAATTTATAGATTTCAAAAATTTTATTTTATAAAATTAACCTATATTATTGATTTAATGTTTAAAAATTATAATATGATAAATTTTTGATATTTTTCATAAATGGATGAATGTTGGGAATATAGGTAAAAATTTTAATTTTTTAAATACATCCATTTCGATTTCATTATCATAATACAAGAATGATTTGGATGTTTATGAAACATACTGAATATACAAAATATCTATATATATATAAATATATTAACATTAATCATTTAAATGTACAATATTAAATTTATAAAACCAATGTTTTAATTTTTAGAAGCATGAGTAATATTTTACATTATAAAAACTGTATTTGATCCATTTATTTTAACTAAGTAAAAACATGATGTAACTCAGTTTTTTTTCCTATTAATATAAATAACAACTGTGTAGTAAATTTAAAATAAATTAATATATTATTAGAAAAAAATTGGTATATTAAAGTATTAATAATTTTTAATCTTAAGACTAATTTTTTTAATAATTGGTTTCTCACATTATGTGTGAGAATAGTAAATTTAATTTGTACAAGAGTTAGAAATTTTATATTGATGAATAGATTTAATATATAAAATAATTAGGTATAAATTATCCAATAAGGCACATTTTTTAGTCATTAAATGTAAAATCATATTGTAAAAAGTATTTACCATGGTAAAAATTTATTACCATAGATAAAATATGTTTCCATGGTAAAAAATAGTTTCCATTGAAAAATAAAAAATGGTAAAAGTAAAAAAATCACAATAAGAGACATAAAATATATATGAAAATTAATGGCTGATTATTGATAGACCATACGACCTCTACTCTATTTGTTTCAATTCATGGTTTCATTTGAGCATTGAATAATAACTTTACCATTTACATACAACAAAAATCTACTACTCTAGATTATAAAAAGAGCTATCAACACCCCCGCCCATTTCTTCACACCCAAATCCTATATGATTTGAAATAAATTACCAAAAAAAACCCCAACACTTTTATAAACTTACAATAGGTACTTTTATTTTCAAAATACAACTTTTGAAAGTCTTAATCCATTTTCCCTAGGATCTCTTCCGATGAGTATGGAAATATTCACGATTACACCGTTTTATATCCATTTCATTTATTTTCATCTAATTAACACTAAAACCCATTATATAAATTAAATTATATTTAAATTAATATTATTAATAATTTGAAATTATTTTATACTAATTGAATATCAATTTTATACCATCCTAAAAGACCATTTGAAAAAGAAAAATGCTATCCTACTTATGTGAAAACTATAACCTCCATGGATATCTTGCTTGATTTTTCATCACCAAATTGAAAATATAAACAAAAATATATTTAATAGAATAATATGATAATTATGAAATTATTATGAATCTACAATTATGGTCCATTTCTTATCTACCTCATGATATATTGAAAACTAACACATCACTTGTGTGTACATGGAGACTGATTCCTCCATGATATATGACTTATTTCATTTTCACTCAAGTATTTTGTTATTTTAAAAAATATATTATAAACATATTCATAATCTCAAAAAAGAAAATATTATTCTATAATGGTGATATTATTCCAATAGAATCACTTTGTTAAAAATACTCACCCATAGATTACAAATTGTTATTGTTTGGGCAAGTTTAACCACCTACATGATCAATTATATAATTTTATATCATTGGATAATAAGGAAAAGAACAAGTGATATTGGGAAATAATAATTAAATAAAAATGGATTTTTAGTTATGAAATGGTAATGGTAATAACAAACACATTATCATTATTTGAACCCTCATTCATGAAAATAAAAAAAAACTATCCTGTCACCGACTTCTACATCATCAATGATAACTAAAATTATTATAGGTTAAAATTGTAACACTATATATATTTAAACAAAATATATTATAGTATCGTAAATGATATTATAATAATTAAAGATGATTCTATAAAAAATAATTGGCAATGCTACTGTGATATCGGTACTAAAGAAACAGTCAAAGATAATAACATTTGTTGAAGAAAATACAATAAAAATAATTAATATATTACTAATAAATGATTATAAATCAATTTCATTAAAGTTTATAATTAATAATATGTTTTTGAAATATTTAATTAATATAGTTTTTTTGATAGATAAGAGGTTAGATAAATTTCTACTAAGTTGGATTTAAGTTAAGAGGATTTGAATCACAATCATACTTCATTGAGATATGATGTGTATTCCCCACTTTTTTCCTTTATGTAGTTTATATATTTTCAATGTATTTATTTTATTTTATCATTTTGTTATATATATGTAATTTAAAAATCTATTACATGTTTTAAAATTTTCATTTTGAAAGACAATTAGGATATATGGGTTTCTTTATCTCAATTTTAAAATCCACGGGGCTTGTTTGATATTACACACCTTGATTACATTTATATTATATATTTAATACCATATAACTTTATTGTATAATAAAAATATTCTAATTTATTAGGCTTTAATTTCAATTTCATAATCTACCTATCATGATATTTGGATTATTATGTTACTAAATCCATAAGGGGTTTGAGAACTTATATCTAATTTCTTGATTTATAACTCCTATTCATGAACTTATGTCTTCAATTATTGTTTTCTTACACACTCTAATGTAATTTCAGGTAATTTTATCTTTATATTTGTTTAAAAAATACTATTAAATTCAAATATTTTACCTTTATAAATTTCATTCCGAAAAACTATATCATTGTTAACAATAATACAACTCATTCCCCAAAAATATATTTTTCATCTACAACACTAATTTCTACTCCAGTTAATCATACCTTTATATTTCAAAACCCAATTATGATTTATCACTTGTGACCTTGACATTTTTATATTATACCTATCAAAATGATGTTTTTTTAATGTATTTACAATGTAGTTTTATGGAGAAGGGTTTTTTAATCATTAAAATGGTTTTCCTTCCATGATATTTTTTGTATCCCCAAATATCATTTTACATGAAATAACCGATTATGATGAATGTTTATACATTATACATTTTCTTTCTCTATTTAAGAAAGTGTCCAAAACTTTCGTAAAACATTATTTTATTAAACTTAAATATCCCAATCATTTTAGAATGTTTTATGTATATTTTATTATAACGAACATAGAAATAGTATGTATCTAAATGAATGAAAACATTATATTTTAAAAGTATTATATATCAATCTAACTAAGATTTTGGGCCATCTGACTGACTAATGTCTTGTCTATTAGATTTATTAATATTATATCAATTAGACTTGCCAGAGTCTTATCCACCAGAATTATTTTAGTATGTATCCATTGGAATAGCTAATGTTTAGTTCATATGACTATCAAATATTTATAATTGGAGTGCTGGAATTACATCTATTAAAAAGAATTTATTATATCATTGTAATGGTGGTATCAAAACGACATTAGATGTATATGTTTTTCTAAAATTTCTAGTGAACATCATTTGATGTAATTGTAAATAAATATATGACTCCTAGATAATATGACAATTGGATGGAAGAATATATATAAGTGCATTCAAGGAGATAGGAGCTCGTTTATTTTGAAATCAACATGTCTGATATTTGTTCTACCTTAATATCTCATTATTACACATTTTAAATATAAAAAGTTTTTTTTATATGGAATATATTTGAGTGTTATAAATTCTTTAGATAATTTTTATTTTATATTCACAAATTTGGATTTAGCTTTATATCGAGGGAATCTAGGTATATAATGATATGTTATACCGATCAGGTGGATCGAGGTATTCCAAGGGATTAAAAGACTAGTTTGTTACCAATCTTAATATCTCAATATTTCTTGTATAATAATTATACTGATATTATTATATTAATATTGATGGATTTATAGGCGTGTGAATTCATACCTTATATTTAGTTTAAAAACTATGGAAATATTATATCATGATTTCTTCATTCTTGATCCCTTAAGGTTAAAGGGACGAAGATATTTTAAAATTCTTGTGATTAATTCTTAATTTACTATATGCCTTTATATTAATTATTTTGACATGTTTAATATCCCACAATGAAATTTATATTATAAATATTGTTTTAAACATTATTATAATATCTTTTTAATAGCACTATATGTATGTCCATTTAGTAACTCTGATTTATCAGCTCTCTTCAGAGTCACATACATATACACTGATCATCAGATTATTTTTTATGTTAGATCATCAAAAGAGATGAGGATTAGGTTTTATGTTAGTTTATTTTATTTATACTAAAAATAACCTATATTTTAGCCATCATATACACTTATGATTGAAAATTTGGTATTAGATTTGTATGTACATGCCTATAATATTTTTTTTTTATTACTATAAGTTTCATATTTTGCATAAAAATTTCCTTATGAAGCTTTATTACAGTAATGTCAAATTGGTATAAAGAGTTTTTTTATAAGATGGAGGTTTTGAATTTTGGTACTCTCCAGAATTTGAATCCTAACATACCAGTATACTTTATATTGCTGATTATGAGTATCAGAGAGATAGGATGAAAAATTTTAATATTAATAGTAGTGTTGAATGTTTAGTGATATTGAACAGAAATTATAATCTTATAGAGAAATATTTTACACCTTTTACTTACCAATTGATTTTGGAATATTAGCTGAATTATATAGTAATGAATACTCCATTATATACTATGACTGGAAATATTTATAGTTAGATATCATATTATAAATCTAAAATTTTATACGGAAGAAGATTGCTGTAACATATTTAAAAAAAACTAGAAATAATGGGACAAGAAGTGCTATGATATGAACTTATTATCATGATTTTTATTTTCTAGGTGGAGAAACTATTCCAAAAATTAATCAATGTTTTATGACTATTGTGAAAATTGTACAATATCTTGGTGAGAAAGATCTTACTGATAAAATATCGGTGAAAATTATTATTAAGATAATTCTTGGAGAATTGTAATCCCAAAGAATGGATTTCGATGGTACAAGAAGGATTAATCATATAAATAAATATTATTTAATTGGTAAAATTATGCAGTATAAGGTAATATTGAGAATATATGTTGAAAAAATGAAGAAAAACAAAGGTTGATTTTCTTTTTTATCAACTTCTAATGTTTGATCGAAATTACAATTTGTGGAGAATATTATTAATTCCTCAAAAAATAGTAATTTATATTTGAGTCATATAGTCGTTCATCAAAACAATCAAGAATTGAACTCACTAATATTTAAAATTTGATGAATAATATATTAGATAAAAAAAATTACATTATAGAAATATGAATAATTATAAGGAAAGAGATATAATTTTACATTTCCTAAGAATTAATGTACAAAATGAAGGTATTTTTTAGGAACATATTTGTTATAATAGATTTGAATATATGAAACAAAAATTAGGAATGATCATTACTATTTTATCATTCACATCTACTATTTTTAACCCATATCCTAACATTATATAACTCATTCTAAAAGAATAAGTATGAATGTTTTTTACAAAAATGTTTCTTTCTATACTTTTTTTAGTTTTCCCAATTTTTTTTAATTTCGTAGTTTTTGGAAATTGAAAATTTTAATACATATATTCAAATAATTTTCGTAATAAAATTTTTCAGAATAATAGAATATTATAATTTTTTATAAATAAAAAATTTAGTAAAATGATTTTCAATAAAAATATTTTACAAAACAATTTCGTAAAATATTTTTTGTAATAAATATAATCGGATTTAATTTTATTTAAAAATACCTTAAAGAATGAATTACTTGATAAAACATTCATTTTGGAAGATAACATTTAATCTAAGTGGAATTATTATAATATTATAGTTTTTTAATATATATTACATATCTTTTTCTATGTTTTTTCAAATTCTTTAATTTTTACAAACATTAAATTTTCTAAAAAAATTAATGTAAATTTAATTATAAAAATGTGTTAGTAAGATGATTATTTTTTTATATATAAAAATAAATAAAAAATTTCTTGAATATTTTTAAAATAATTTGATGAATAATCTCAACAGAAACATTTTAATACAATTTTAATATTAGTTGTTATATCTCTAAAATTTAATGGTTCACTTATCGATCCAAAAATATAATACCATTGGCCATTATGTCTCAAACTATTTTATAGAATTATTTATGGACCATCGTCTCTCTTTTTCATGTTCATTAATTAATGTTTGGAACTAGTTCAATTAGTTATTATCAAAATCTATCTCAGTATGATTGCATTTGATGAATATTTTTATAAGAGATAATAAGTAATGCAAATAATGAACAAGAAATAATGATTTGATAAGAATGATTATATTTAAAAATGAGTTATAAAGATTCAAGGGTGGGTAAATATTTGTTTTGAAAATGATGATTTTGATATACATTATATAATTTTTTATATTAATCATATTCCGTGGTTAAAAAAAATATGCATGTTGATTTCAAAAAATTATTTCAATATTTTTTGTGAGAGTTTCTAACTTACAATTCATAATGTGACTGATTTAGTTGTATGTTCCTTTGGAAGGAGAGACATACCTTCAATATCACATTTATTCAGAGAATCTATGATCTTTTAGAATATACAAATCTCAATTGTCTTTATTCTCTTCATATGATATGATTTGAAATGTATATCATCTTACTCTGAATGCGAGATTTATTTTAAAAGGTTATCGTATTTTGAGAAAAGGAGGCATCGATATGGTAAAAGTTTTTAACATCCTCATATTAGATCTCCTTGTCAATAAGTGGAAGATAAACATAGATATGCCTATGTTTTTCTTGGTTGAATTAATAAAAAATATTTTATGAAGTTGAAGATTCTTATGATTTAATGTTTCATCAATAATATATTAGTAAATTATATAGATGTTATTGAAATTACGAATCATGATTATATGATTGGAAAAAATGTCTCATTGATCAGATAATGAAAAATGGTTAGGATGAAAATAGTTTTCATTCCAAAGCATAATATGTTTATAGAAAAAATATATAAAGGAAAATATGATATTGATGTAATAAAACATAAAGAACAAATAAAATAGAAATGAAAATAATATTCCTCTACTCCAAAAATAAAAATAAAAAAGGTAATATGTCCATCAAGGACATCAATATGTTGATCAAACAAAATGAATAGAAAGACATTATAGATACATAATTTATTTTGGATAAACAATGAATTTTTTCTTTATATAAAAATAATGATGAAGTAATGAAGGTGACAGAGAATAAGATAAATTTGAAGATGAATTTCTAAATAAATGGTGATGGAAAACTTGATTAATACTATAAAAAGTATTTGGCCAATATACTATTAAAAATATATCAATTTACATTATATAATGAATTTCCTGGTTTTGGAACATATTTTGTTACTAATATAACTTTTCATGATCCATCGACACCAATAGATTTGGAAATTATTTAAATTTAAATTTCTCCAATTATAATTATAAAGGGAAAGGGAGAAGAAGTGAATATTAAACCACAGGCTCAAAAATTACTTAACATTTCAATTCAAAAATAATGTTTAAAGTCTATTATATTATCTAGAAAATAATATTAAATAACTAATAGGTATTTTGAAAATATTATAAGTAGAAGATAGAGAGGAGGAAATAGATGTAGAAGAAGATGAAGAAAATGAAAAGTAATGTTTATTATGGTCATCATATTTCCCAATGTCTCTATTAACATAGTTAGAATAAAATAATGTATTAGATGTTTTTATGAATAAAAAATCCTCACACATTCAGAAATAATAATAAAAAAATTTACATAGGAAATTATTATATAACATATATAATGATAAGGATATTAATATAATGATGTTTTAATATAAGTAATGTCCAAAAAAATAAACCATATATTTTTGAAAATCAATCCAATATATTTCGGTATATTAATTGGATTCATATGATATATCAGTTATTGAAATCTATAAGAGTGTTGACTATACTTGTTAGTTATTGAAACAGATCAAGAATTAAATTCCTTATCTACTAAATATTTAACCTTGATGCAAGAAAATTAAAAAATGTTTGAATGAGAAATCATAGTCTTTGATGTTATTGATAAATACTATTATATAAAATGAATTTTAGATCAAAATCATAAAACATAAATCAAAAGTACAAAAAAGTGGTTTAATCAAATGATAAATTTTTGAGACATGTGGATGGATATTTGGAATATCATGATGAATAATTTGAGGAAGGTAAGAATGTATATTTTGATATTTCTAGGTCTTTTGATATGATGACATCAGATGTTCCTAAAATATTGATGTTTGTATAACAATTAACTTATTTTACAAACACTCAAAATAAATAAATATAAGAACTCAATGTTGAGATTAAAAAGATAAAAGATAATAATTTTAGAATCTATTATTTTTACGAATACTTCTAGAAGATGAAAAAAAGAAAAAATTATCATAATTAATAATGAAGTGGTAGATAGTTATAAAAAGAATCAAATGTTCGCAGTCATGGAAGAATAAATAGAAATTCTTTGTTCTACAGATGAATAGGCTAGGTATAATCAGATACCTTAATTGAATATAAGATTCAATGTCCAGAATATCAGAAATATAGATTGAAAATTTTCTATATGAACTCTGGAAGTATTTAAAATGAGGCATTTAGCGTGAATTGTCTTTTCAATGAATTATTCCTCAAATATTGTTTTTGATTGAGTTCTACCAATTTCACTTGGATTACTATCCTTTCTTTTTATCATGGATAAATTATTATTTAGAAAAACTTTAGTGGTATTACACTTTTTAATATTTTATGAATATATGTTACTTATCATATTTTATTTTCAATACCTCATAGGGGGAGAAATTATTAGTGTAAGAAATTATTAAATGAAAAATTTCTTTGAGGGGGTGAGGGATATGATAAGAAATATTTTATTATTACTCTTCTAAGGAAATAATATTTCATATATGATGAATAATGTTGATAAAAAGAAATTTATCAAGACAAGGGGATTTCTAATTACAAAACTGTATATTTTTCTTATAAATAATTTATTTGAGGTTCTTAAATGCAAAAAGGGTTTTAATTTTTTAATGTTGTTTGTTTTTCATTTTAAGTGATATATTTTTTATAATAAATATATAAGATTATTGATTAGTAATTTCATACTTTTTACTTGTACATAAATTAGTTTTTAAATTCAGAATCACCTCCTTAAAACTTTATTTTACAAAATTCCAATGTCCTGGGAATTTTAGAATGTTTTTGTAAAAGAAATTAATTCTACTAAATATAGATAAAGTTATTATCTAAATGAATATAAAATTTAAATCCTTCAATTTGGATACATCATTCTAAATACGAGGATGGCCCACTCAATATACTAGTTTCATTTCCATTTGATTAGCTAATGAAATTTACATATAACTGGACCATGTTATATTAATTAGAATAACTGCAGTTCATATCTATTAGAATTATAATAGATCAGTTCATTGGATTTTTAGATGTTTATAATTATAGTGATTGAATTATATCTAAAATATGTAATTTATTGCATCATTGTAATGGTGAAATAAAAATAACATTTTATAGAGGCATTTTTATGAGCTGTCTTGTGAGTATCATCCGAGATCATTTCAACCAACTTCAAGATTCATGGAAAATATGGCCATTGTAGGGATGAATAAGTTGGAATGAATTGGAATATCTAGGAGATGATATATTTTTAACTAAACACATATGATTTTCTATCTACCTTAACATATAATTATTACTCATTTTAAATATTCATAGAGTTTTTATTGTAAGGAATACATAGAAGTGTTCTAAATTCCTTTGAAAATATTTCTTTTGTATTTACTATATCTGATGTGGTTTAATATTGAGAGCTTCTAGGGGTTTCAAAGAAGGTGGTACCAATCAGGATGATCAAGGAAATCTAGGGGATTTACAGATAGAGTTATTAATTATATTTGGATAGAGGAATTTATTTTTTAATAAATTAAGAGCTATTTTGATATTCATGATGTGGGATTTCCAAGGGTGGAATGATAGACCATATAGTTAGGATGAATACTATGGATATCTTAATTCAATTTTTCTGACATCATTAAATCGTCAGGATAATAAGTAGAATATTATTTATAAATATTATAAATCATAAGTATATTTCTTAAATATTTAATGTTACTTATTTTTATAAATTTTATATTGCCATATAAAATTTATTTTACAAATATTGTTTTCTAAAATAATTCTAATATATGTTTTGTCGTAATTTTTTTATGTATATTTAGTAACTCTGTTTTATTGGATGTCTTATATGCCAGATAGATATAATTTCATCATTATATGATTTTTGAGTCTGATCAATAAAAAATTGATGATTGGGTTTTTTCAGTTTAATTTTTTAATCTACAATTGACCCCCATCTTCTAGACATCATATACTCTTATTATAAAACATAACTATTATGTAGTTTAAAGGTATCATTATTGAGGGGTCTTTTTAATAATTAAATTATCAAAAAAATTATTTTTACCATTTTTAAAATGAACCATAACTTCTTTTACAAAAAATGTTATTATTTTTTAAGGTGAAAATTATTTTCTAATATCACATTAATGTTACAATTTATCTCAAAGTGATTTAATTTTGTGGATTTTAATATTCACGAGTCACCCTCTATGTTCTCTTGTGATATTTTGTGGGATTAACCTAATGTAAATTCAATAAGACTTTTCTCTTTCCTAATCATCCAATATATATAAATTCTAATTTTTTATGCCTTTCCTATGAGAACACTCTATATTTAATTCCATTTTTTGAAAGGTATTCACCTAGATATCATATATTGATTAATTTGGGAAATTATTAACTAAAACAAGTAATTTTTATCTTAATGATGTATATATATACCTCTTTATTTAATTGAGATATATATACCATTAAAAATAATAAATATATTTGGATACCCATTTATTTTCCATGGGTTTATCATGTTGTTATTATTTATGGAATTATAAATTATTTCTTAATGTGATTCCAATTTAAAATGATAGAAAACTATTTTTCCTAACATGGGTTCAAAATTATATAATGAATGATTTATTTAATGTAAAACATATATGTATGAATGATTTATTGATGGGTTTTATATTTACCTAAATTGGATTATTTAAATGTTTATATATCTCAAAACCTGTATACATGTGTAAAATTAATTTTTCTAGTTAATCCTGAGTGTGAGTAGTCAATCATGAAAGTGTAAGTGCGAGTAAAGAATCATGTTGGTAATGATACCCCATTATTATGTTTGTTCTAATGTTCAATATTATGTTAAATTTCAAGGTTATGTTACATTTCCTTGCTATGTGCCTATAATTATACTTTGTTTCTCATATTTCCTATCTTTTGATTCAACACATTTTTTCTAGTGTATATTTCTATTCATTTGAGGTTGTATTTAATTCTATCATTACTTGTGGATAATTATTTTTGTTCAATTTCTTTTTGATACTTCATTTATCCACTAGTCATGTTTTCTCAATTTATTATGATGTTACCCTATGAAATGTTTTTTTATATTTTTTCCATACCAAGACCTTGAGGCCACACATTTATTATGTTTTAGTTCCCAATGATAAGAGGATAAGAAAAAATTATGAATGTATATTGATGTGTTTAAATTGGATTAATTATGGAATAATATTACAAATATTTATTGAATACATTTCTCATGTGGAAGATCTCCAAATTTAAAAAACATTATTCCTTTGGTATTATATGTGATTTTTTAGGATGAAATATTTAAATTATATAAATTATTCAAAATAAAAATTGGTACATAAAACATTATATCAAATATAGTGTTTAAATAAAGAGTTCTTAACACCAAATCTGGGAGTGTGGATTTGGATATGGAGGCCTCATTTGGTATTAGAGATAGGTTTAGTTATTTCTTATTACTATTTTTGTTATATTTAAGTATTATTATGAGATAAATTAAATAAAAACCCTACATTTAAGTCAAAATATTGGATAAAATACTTGAATTTTGGTATGGTTTTTGGTATATTGTCACATCGTTATATGGATACTAGAAAGTGGATACAGTGAGGGAATATATACAATTTGGGGCAATCACCGAGAAAAAGTCTAGTTGAGTATGAACTCGATCTTCCCATGAATCATAATTAGTGGGATTAAGACCAGACACTTGGCTAGAAACTATTAGGGGATTTGGTTTAGTTGATTATATAATCCTTATGATCAATTTTTATGTATTTTAATGGAATGTGATGATTTATTATAAAAATATTCATATTAAAAATTACTATAGGATTAATTTTAGGGGTGACCTAGGATAAATTGAATGAGTGATAGCTTGATCCAATCACTCCATATTATAAATGAAATTATCATATATTCAAATGAAGGATTAAATAGAGAATATATATCATGATTTAGTTTTAATATAATTATTTATTTACCTTTTGGATGTTATTTCAATAGTTTTGGATTTATTTTCAACTTTGTAATAAGATCACGAAAATGATGTTGTGAATGGAATGTTTCAGGAATCCATTAAAGATAAATATTTTTTAAACAATACTAGTAATACTTTAGACAGTAAGATATATATATTATACGAAATAAAATATCGAGATGTTTCTTTATTATATACATCGTTAACTATCTCATTAGTGATTATTCAACTAAAATTGTGAGGGAAAAAATTATTTATGTAACACCCCGACAGTTTAACATAGGAATATCATATATTATAATGTGTACGAAAGAAAATAACAATATTAGAAGATAATTTACACCCATAGACATTATGATATGTTTATTTATAAACAAATTCAACTATTTGACAGCTTATAATGCATAAAACATTGTGTTTGAATGAAACATGACACTATTAAAATATTTGTTTTTAAAAAATTGACCATTATAACTTAACTGTTAAGATAAATGGTATGGATAATAACATCTAAATTATGAAAATTATATGTCTTACATATGTATAAAAAAAATTCAATAGTTATCTTTTTATTATAAATAAAATTTGAACAATTTTAAAGGAAATGTTTTTTTTGAAAACCAATATTTTTTTGACATGCATATTAGTCACACTTTTCACTCATAATTTAAAATTAATTTATCTCCAATTTTGAAAATATATTTTAAAATTAAAAATTACTTTTCTTAATCTATTACTAAAAATTATCTTTGGTAGTATTTTTAGAGTTTTTTTAAAAGATAATCATTTTGGATGAATAGTGAAAAATAATGTTTTTTGTTGAAAACATCCTTTTAATTTAAATAATTTGAAATGTAAAATTATATTTTAAATTGGATTATAATTAAAATTAATTTAATTATTTTACAATTTAACTAAGTTAGGACATTTTTATCAATTTAATATTAAATTATGATATTAAAATATTCTATTATGAAGATAATTTTCTCTTTGGAAAATTGCTCTTTCATCAGGTCTGTAGTGTAATTTGAAATTGTATTATACCAATTATATATATTTAATTTGTAAAAATGGATTGAATATTCTTAAAAAGAGAAATTTATATTTAATAATAAATGTCTATATAATTTTTACCATAAAAAATAGAGATAGTATTAAAAATTAATTACATTTGTTAATTTAAAATTGAGGTTACAAAGGGGATTAAACTAAAACAAAAATTGTTAAAATGACATTAAAATTTTCCATAACCCATTTAATGTCCATATTTATAAAAAATAACTTTTATGGTTATAAAAATCTTCCTTTTTTGGGTTTTTTTATTATAACAAAGGGTATCACTTTTAAAAACTCCATTAGTGTCATCTACCCAACATAAAAAAGGCGACCCACATTCTTCTAATTTTCAAAAATCCAAAACAATTTGGATCATCCCATGACTTCCCAAATACATTCCATAATTACCTTCATGCATCTTAAGGTCATTAGGTTGATTATTAATACCTTCAAAAAATGAGTTAGGTATAAACCTAAAGAGTCTCTCTGAAGAAGAGGTAAAATTATTAAATGTTTGTATTAGTTTTATTTAGTCATCAAACTACATAAAAAACTATTAAACTATGATATTATGAAAAGAAAATATTTTTTATATATTTTTATGTATTTATTTTAATTTATTATCCATTATATATTTCCACATCCATAAAATGGGAAATGAAACAGTCAATCATGTGTACGGAGGACTACCACCTCCCGAAACGATGTTAATCATTTTACACAACCATATTTTAAAGATATATATTATGATGTATTTAATATATTTATATGTTATATATAAAATTATTATACATATTTAATTATTATATCATTTTTACATTTTTACATTCCATTCCATGGGGGATACAATTATATTGCTCATGTGTTTTTATAGACTGTCACCTCATGAAGCGATGTGATTTGTTTTACACTTACGCTTTATATAGACGGTGTTACAAAAAATGTTAGTTAATATATGATTTATTTGAGATACAAAAATACCTATTGAAATAATATATCAATTGTAACTTATTAACTTATAATCTTTTGGAATATAATAACATCACTCATGCTTACATGTAGACTACCACCTCAAAATAGTGTTGTGAAATGTTTTTCATTTTATTTTTAAATGGATGTTAATAAGAATTAATTTTATAAAATTAAATGATATATATAACCTAATATTTATTTGTTAAAGTTAATTAGTCATTATTTTTATTTCTATTCTATCCATTGAGAAAAATATAGACAACAATCATATGTAAATAGAGCATACCATCTCTATGATGGGTGTAATAAATTTTCCATAAGTATTTTTATAGATTAGTATAAATAAATATTAAATTAATAAATATTAAATTAATATAATGGATAAAATTCTTTAGTTTATTTATCAACGATAAAATTAGAATGAACAAAATTTCCTAACTAAAACATACATGAAAAATGAAGTAATTATCACACGAAATAGCGATTTTAACAAAACATTACTAACAAATGGGCGATAAAAGACTATATGATTATTATATATGGCATGATATATGTGATTTTTGTTATTTAATAGTTATATAAAAAACCTAAATTTTATTATATATGAGGTTTGGATACATATGAAAGAAGTTAAACTTGAGGTTAGGGTTTATCATCTCAGTTTTATTTCTATGAGACATACTCCATATTCACCACTTATTCATTTGTGTGGTTTATATATTTCCCATAATGATATTTTATATAAGGAATATCTTTATATTTATGGTATTTAATTTTATTATTTCTTTTATAGGGATTATGATTCAAATGATTCCAAATTGGTAAGGTTTTATTTCAATGTCTCATCATTATTCTTGATGTTTTTTGTTTATGTATCCACTAGGGGAATTATTTGTAATTTTAGTCATAAAAGTAATATATTTTATTACACTATGGTTATTAATTACATTATTATATTAATAGTACCATTTTCACTCATTATTACATAAATTTATTGATAACCATATTTATGAATATCCAACTATATTTATCTCTTTATTCAAAAATACATTTTCAAAAAAATATATGTTTAAAAAAAAGTATTAAAAATGTTATTAACATTATAAAAATAATTTATTAAATATATTTTTACCCATTTTCACATATAATTTTTTGTATTTAATTTAATATTCATGATGTTTTTAATAAAAGGCCCATTTGGATTTTTCCAAAAATGTTAAAGAATATTTTTTCTGACATTTCAATCATGAAATAAACTTATCATCAATATGAAAATAAAATGATATAAATATTACATTATAAGTTTCAATGGTTATTTTTAATGAAAATTATTTTCAAAATATTTTGTGAACTTATAGTTTTAAAAAGTGATTTTAAATATATGTAGGTTATTTTACACAAAAATGTTTTAATGTATTGTTATTCATAAATGAAAAAAAATTATACTTATGCTCTATTGGGGATATATTATATTGATAAAACATTTATTATTCCCCATGATGTTTTTTGATTAGTTTTATGTGGGATGTAAACCTTTATTACTATTCACTATTTTAATCTGGGTGGTTTATGATTAGGTTTATTTGATTGGTGTAAGTGTTAACATTTGGAATGTCTATTTTTAAATATATATGTTTACATTGACTACATTTCAACCCCTTTATATGATTAATTAACTATAATTTGTATGTTATGGGTGGGTCCTGGTTAAAGAAAACCCCTTTATACATCGAAACGTATCATGAGAAAAACCAGTTGGCCAAATTAGATGAGTTTCAACCAACAAAATTAAATGATCTTTTGAAAGGTCTTTACAACATATTTTATCTGTTCAAAATTATGAATTCCCTCATTATGAAATTAATTTTATATTTCCATGTGATTATCTGATTATTTTTAATATTAATGGATAAGTTTTAATTTTATATTCTTATTTATATGGATTTCTTTGATCATATTCTTTTCCATACATTTTTTTTGTTATTGTTTAAGTGGAATGTGTAGTAGTTATTTAACATTTGATATTTATTATGATTAATTTTTATTGATAGATTTTGCAATATGCGTACACATAATGAGCATCCAAGATCACCCATTTCTTATGTTTTGTTTTACCTAGAACTCTAGGAATTGTCTTATGATTGATATGTAGGGATATACTAAGGTGAATTTTTATGTCTTAAAATAAAACACATTGTGTATTTTTTGTTTTCAATTATAATATGATTTTCATGTATGTAACTAGTTGGAAAATTCTAACAATGTATTCTGTCATTTTAGATGGGATTATTGATTTATTATTCTAATGTAATAATGTAACCTCCCACTCTATGATACTAGGGTTGGTGTATTTAAATATCAAAGGATGATTAAATGAATCCATGAGTAATACAAGAATAAAATAACATCCTAATGTTTACATTTATTAGGGATGATAACCCTATGATATAAATTGATTATAAGTATAAAATAACATCCTAACGTTTTGTTAAGGTTTAGATTATGTGGGTTTTCATAAAATACATCCCTGTATAGATACTAAATGTATATGTGGTTCTGGAATAGTCATACATATGGATAATAAATCTGAAAAGGGTGCATTGGGATTTAATCAATCGTCACATTATACAAGAAACTAATCCATACTTCTCACTTGGTTTGACAGTCCCATTTGATATTCTAGGGTGAATTAAAATTTTATTTATAAACCATTATGATGGGACTTAATTATTTTAATTATTTAAAAAATTCTCAAGTAAACCATGTTTATGATTTTGACTTAATACATGCATAAAATTTTCAATTTATATTTTTTATTTTATTTTTGAGATAAAAATTGTGTTTCAAAATGGTGTCATCAAATTTATTATATTTCATTAATTAAAAATGGTTCCTAATGAAATAAATGGTAACTATATGGATGAAAATGATCCAAATAGTAAGAATGATCATTTATTGGATTGTTTTAAGAATATCTTTAAAAGAGAACTTGTCTCCCAAACATTATAATCATAAAAGGACATAATATCATGTTTAATCAAGATAACATTATCTAAACATTAATTATTGGAATGGAAGAAAGAGAAGTGGATAATAGAGAAAAAATGGATAAGGGAATATGGGATTGAATGATTTACCCATTTGATAATTATTGAAAGAATAACCCTTATACTTGTTTGAAGGGAAACTGAGTTTTCTATAAGTGTGGAGAGAATGATTTCCATTCATAATATTAATGAGGTGATAGATAAAAATTTTATGTTCTGTGTTCCAAAAGTAAGTATATAGGTAACTGTGAAAACAAATTCCCTAATAATCAAGGTAACATACCTAATAAGAATCCAAGGGATCAAGGTTAATATTATTCTATTTATAGAAACAAATATGAATAGTTGATGTTCTTGTGTATTTGAATTCAAGAAGTATGTCATATGAGTATTTTATCAATAGTATTACGGTTATAAGAATTATTAATGATATAAGGATTATACTATAGTATTGTTTATTCAATGATTTGAGAGAATATGTTAAATGGTACTAATAACCAGGGAAATTGATTTTGTAGAAATTTGAACTAATTTGAAAAAAATGATTGGGGGATGATAACAATTAATATATTCTCTATGTTGAGATAATAATAATAATAATTAGATGATTAAGGGATAGTATCGGTGAATTTTTTTTAGTGATATTGTGATGAATGTTTTCTTTGTTCGAGTTTACAATATGTTTGGATTTAAGGAATATATCCAACCATCCGAGATTTAATTTTTGGAATCATGAATTTAGTAATTATATTTTTATGGTGAACTGTCACGACCCATCCTCGGGGCTCGTGTCGTGACTACCCGAAGCCCGCCTTCCATAGGCCTGGGGTTCGCAACTAGAACCAAAGGTGTAATCCCGTTAAAAGGGAAGGCATTGCATTTAAACCTGTAACACACACTGACTGAACACAAGCTGTAGAATAAAAAAGTACTAAAATATAAAAGAAAAGTGTGCAGAAAGTAAGTGTGTCAGTATACAAACCCAACTGAACAACAACTATAAGTAAAAAAGGGAAAACAGCTCCTGGATCGTCTATCGGGGAATCCTACCAGAAGGGTAGGTACAGAACATGAACAACTCGTCCCTACTATATTTCTTGTATAGTCCATCTCTGAGCTACCTCCTGTCCATCACCCTCAGCCTCGATCACTACTGTCTGTCATCTGCACAGAATACAACATGGTGTGGGCGAAGCCCATGCAGCGGTGAGTAGAAAAATACTCAGTAAAGTACTCTGAGACCCCCAAAGGTCTCTGAGAATCCAAAAACGATAAACCACGGTATAAAGATTCCATCACGTAGTGTAACACCCCAAGCTTCCATGGTATTTTTCCCTTTGAATAATGCAATGACGTGCATTTTACGCAACTTCGAGATTCTAACACCCCACAACCAATCAAACTAGCCGTTATAAATAATAATACCTAATTTTTGGAATTTTATAAATTCTATCTCTAAAAATGGACTTCATTTTTAGATTTGGAATATCAAAATTATCCTAGGGTGAAATTTTGGTACTTTTCAGATAACTTTCATATTTTGATGAATAGTGAAAATTACAAAATTTTAATTAAAAACATCTTTTTTAATTAAAATAATTAATATTGATATATTATGAATTTGAGTGGTTTTAAAGTATATTTATAATATATTTTTACCATTTAATTCAATTTTTGTCATTGGACATATTTTCACAATTAAACCAAACATAAACAAGTGCCAATCTTATGATAGTTATTATCTCTTAAAAACATGCATTTTGTTTTAACAACGGGAATTAATTTTAAATTAATTTTCGCCAATTATGTGTTTTGAATTTGGAAAAATGGATTCCATATTTGGAATCATGATGTTCAAATTGTGTAAATAGGTAAATTTTATTTTTATAAATTTTGAATAATTACTTCGGTAAATATTTTATTTACCATGGTTAAAGGGTAAATCCGGTAAATAAAGGCTAAAATATAATTTTATAATAATACAAAATTATCCTAAAACGTGTCCTAACCTTATTGGTTGATAAATTTCCAACCATGGGCATCTTTGGGTTGATTTTGGGACCCCATCGAGCCACTTGTAAGTGATAGGTACACTTTATTTTAATTAAGTTAAAATGAATACAAAAATGACACAAGAATATAGCTTTTAGGAAAACTATTGTTAAATAGGGTTATATATGTTTTATTTTCGACTATAAATATTCCATAGAAATCTAAAACGATTTCCTACATAATGGTATTTTATTTATAATTTTTAGACATTAAATAATTTAATTTAGTTATGACACAATGGTGATGCAGTAATTACCATAATAGTGAAAAATTAAAATGACTGATATTGTAGATACCCAAATAAATATAATTTGAGACTTTTTATGAATTACAATAATTTTCTAGTTTAATATTACATATTATGATGGATTTAATTGACATTTTTCGAAGTAATCATTCTGTTATGAGTTTCACAAAAATCAAATATTGAATAGTGTCAAAATTGACAACAAAGTGTTTTAAAACAAATAATATATTATTAATTGATATTAAACTGTTAAAAATATAAGGTTCGGCCAAGAGACATATTTCATGATAGGTGTATCATTAATGAACCACTTGGGGGTCTATTGGATGTATATAGTTGGTTTATTGACCATATAATATAAAAATACAAAGAGACATTGTAAAAGCGAAACTAATTAACTAAGAGTTAATACTTAAAGATAAGATTAATATAGTAACCCAAACCTATCTAAATCCTATTGGTTTAGTTTTTGTCGACCTATACCCACCTTAACATTTAAATAATCCACTTTTTATCCATTAGAAACCGTATATGAATTTATTATAAAATAATATTTATAGCTTTTCCAAAGGTGCCCTTCACCCCTCTTATAAAAGGGCACTCCCCCTTCTCATTAATTCACACCTTCATAGCCTTTTGGTTCGGCCAAACCCTGCCAACATACACTCTAAACTTCCCTCACCACAACCTAGAGGCCTTAGTTTGATCCGAAAGACATCCTAAGATCCCTTTTGATCAAATCAAAAGGAAGAACCCGAAGAAGAGGTAATGATTTCCCCACCCTTTTTCAAGTTCCTTTCTTCATCCACTTCTTCATTATTTGTTATTAACATTCTAAAATAATAAATCCAGTATCTTATATATACTGTGATGTTATTATAAATATTTTACAACCATATTCAGTATTCTATCCATCCTCTAAATAACATGTAACCATACGTGCGTACGTACGGATTACCGTCTCCACGTCGTGGTGTAATTGTTATTAAATAAATTATTATTTGACTGGGTATAATAATGATGTTTAATGCATGTAAATAATAAATATAACATTATAATTATTCTGTCTATATGATATACCATGCAATTATATATTATTTTAACATCAAAATAATGATATTGTCGCTCGTGCGTACGTACGAACTACCATCTCCACGAAAGCGATGAGATTCATTCTCTATCATATCCATTCAAGTATAATTATCATTTGATGATTTAAACATAATTTTTAAGGACTTTATATAATTATGGATATGAATAAGACACAAACTATCCATAACAAACTTGGCTTACGTAACAATGATTATAAAGGAAAACGAGTAAGGTAACACCCGAAATGACGATAATACTAATATATTATTAACAAATCAATGTTAAAAGATCATATATCATATCATATTAATGTAAATGATTCTTGTATAATTACATAAAAATTATTTCACCATCATACATGAGTTTAACCTACTGTCGCCCAAGGAAAAAGTACAATGTATGGGGTTTCTTATCTCACTTTTAATTCAGTGAGATTTCCATTGTTCACCACTTATTTATTGCATGTGGTGTGTGTACTTCCCATGATTGTATTCACTGTGTAATATAATTTAATTTATGGGTATTTACATCATCATTTTATGATCCTTCTTTCATGGGTGAAAGTTTCATAAGTTACCAAATTGACAAGGGAATTTGAAATTTAAATTTCCATTCATTCAGCTTTACGCATACTTCATTGTTTATTTTACTCCAAGATTATGTCTGGAATAACTATTCATTTGATTCTGTCATAATTTCCACTCCCCTTTCGATGGATAAAATTTTTATACACATAATCACTCCATTGATAAATTCTCAAGTCATCGGTATAAACTTGATAAGAGTAATTTTTACTCAATCTCGATTTGATGAGATAAACATCCAATTCATTGGTGTTGTTTTTACTAGAACATGTGTGAATGTCCTTTGATTGTTTTACACTAAATATCCAATCATATTTAGTGTATTTATATGTGTCACAAATAATTATGCCGTTGATTTATCCTTAACCTAAGGATACAGCCTTTATGAGAGATTTTATCTCAATTTACATTCCATTGAGGCTTCTTTGTTTTTATACACCAAATCACTTATATATGGTGTATATAATGTACTTTGACATAGTATATCATGAAATAACTTTTTTTCATGATATTAAAAAAATTTATTACCTCAATTATTTCTATTCAAGTGTCTCTCTTTCGGTTAAAATCTCTAACTAAAATACCATTTTTAAATGTTTTAAAGACTTATTCTTCTAAATCTTGCTCATTAATGTCCATGTTTTAAAAATGGTTTTAAGGATATATTTATATGGACATTAAAGTTTTAAAATTAAAACTCCTTTTAAAATTTTCAAAGTGGTATGGGACACTTTGATTCAAAAATCTATTTTTAAATGGATTCTTGACAAATAGTGTGACTTTTAATTGATTTCAAGAAAATGGGGATATTTCTCTCAAATTGTTTTGATGGTTATTTTCATCTACGTCAATATCATTCATTATTATCGATTTAGGTTAATCTGATACAATAAAATCTTCTATATTGTTTTGAATGAGTTATGTTCAACTGTGGATGTGATATTTTTATACCATTCATGGTTTGTGGTTAAAGTATTGACATTTCGTATGCTAGTTTTAATACGAATGTTTATGTTATGTTTAAACCTGTTCATATGAGGAATGCATTGGACTTAGTAAGTGACGGGTGGAGCCTACTATAGCTCCTCGATGCATCAGTAGGTCTCATGAGACAAACTAGTGTCTTGGCACAAGGACTTGGAAAAATATTATTTGTAGTCTTGGCATGAGGCCTTGGTTATGTGGTTATGATAGTCTGGCATTATGCATTCCATCATTATGAAAGTGGTTATTGATATTGCATGTGATTGTTCGACTAGTAGAATATCCATGTGAATATGTAAATGGCATTATTTCATTTTATGTTTGCCATATTATGTTGAAGATCAAGTTTAAAAGGCTTTTGTTTTAGTTATAAATTGCTTTAAGTGTTTATGATTATCTATGAAAGCTTATGCTATATTGTTATCCTTACTGAGCATCTGAGCTCACCCCTTTCAATGTTTTATTTTTCCCAGGATGTGAAGAAGTAATTTAGGAATGACCTGTAGGGATAGTATGAGGGGTTATGAAGACAATATGTTTTAGTAGTGTTTTTACCTTATGATGCAATGTAAGACATATGAATATATCTAGTGTTTCCAAGACTACTAAACTAATCAATCTTTTGAGACTTGATCCTTTGTGATCATGCCAATGTTATGTAATAATGCACCGACTCTGGGTATCTAGGTTTGGGGCATTACATTTGGTATCAGAGGAATTTTAGTACAAACCATGGAAGCTAGATTAATATAAACTCTGATTAGAGCACATAGACCTAAGATGAACACTGAGGATTAGTATAGAAGAACTTCCTATAATTTTGGTATTATAGAGATTTTGTGAGTTTTCTGAGAAATACATCCATGTCTGGATATGAGCAGGTAGAGACGGCTCTCACACAGATGTACCTAGGGGTGAAACCCGAAAACACCGCTTTGAGCTAGACTCGAATGGGAACTGGTGCACGATAATGGGCCTTGCTGCACTCTTGGTTACGACACTCCCGGGGGATATGCTTAGGATAATTTAAATTTTCATTACAAACTGATTTGATGTATTATATATATAAGATGAGATTAAATGACCTTGGTTAATCCTAATGTGTTTCAAATTGAGAATATGGTGACATGTTAATCTCTAAATGATTTTATGACTACTGTTACTCAAATAATGCTTTCTGGTTTTAGTCAATGGCTGGATTCGAAGGAAGTCATAGTTACTTTGAGAATGATGTACAAGGTGGGAATGGTGGTGGAAATGAGAAAAAAATGCAATGTTTATAGGCTTAAAATATATTGTCTTTATGCCAAATAAATTTTCCAAAAACATGATCAAAAATATATATATTAACCAATTACCAGACTCAACAAAGAAGAGAAAGGTGATGAATGATAAGAGCTCCAGTAGTGGAGACCATGGAGAAAGGAATCCTCAATTTCCATCATGCAGGAAATGTGGAAGGAGACACCCAGGAAAGTGTCTCAATGGGACAATGAAATGGTTTACATGCGGGAAGGAAGGACATAAAGTGAAGAATTGCTAAAGAAAAATGAATAGTATTATAGAAGAAGATAAAAATTGTCCCAAGAGTCCATTTACATTCATTTTCCGTAAATGTAGGGGACCTGGGCATTACTCGAGTGAATTACTTATTATATAGGATATTTTCTTGGTAAAATAAGAAGCTTTATGGAAATAAATGGTTGGAGAAATGTTTAAAAATCATTAGTTCTCCTTGTTGATGGGTTTACTTTGGAATAATTTTCTCTTGTATTTTTAACCCTATAGTTTTCCATGTGAGAATGATATTTGAGGAAGAATTATCTTTTGTCTTGTGGATATAGTTATAAATAACCATTTGGGTTTATATGATTGTTGGGTTTGAGGCAATTATAAGTTATCATCATTTGGGATGAAAATGCAAGGTATGAGATTAGATTTGTGGTTAAATTATGTTATGGTTATTTTGAGGAATTTATCTCATTTTGGTAATGTTATAAAATATTGTTTTTGAAAAAAGACAACACGCAGACCGTGTGACAACCTGTCGCGTCGGACAAAGCTGTGGGAATCGAACCCACAACCAAAGTGCGATTGGGATTTATCACCTACCACTGGACTACGTGAAGTCCCTGGTTAGTGTGACTATTATTTTTAGTTAAATGATTTTATTGATCAGTAATAATTTGATTTGGGATCTTATGTCTTATCAAATGAATACCCTTAGTATAGGAAAATGATTTGGTAATTATGTGATAAATGTTATTTTGGAAGTTGTTCGCTTTGTTGTATGGAAAATATAATAGTATGGGATTTAATTTGAGGAGTAAAGGTAGACTTTTATCTATGTACTTATTGTTGATTTATAGTGATTTGGGTTTTTTATGGAAATGAATAGGTTAATTACTTTTAAGTATGTGACTTTAAGAGTAATTAATGTCATTTGGAGATACAATTTAACGTGTAAGACTACATTCTTATAAGTTTTGAGTTTCAGTATTAGTTTGGATTATATTAAAGGATTTTAAGGAAAATTGATTATTGAATGGTATTTATTTAACTTTGGGGTATTGATGGTTTAATTTTAGAAATTAAGATTAGTGTTTTTTTCTCTAATGGAATATCCTTTGGGGGGGGGGTCATCAAATATTATACTAACCATTTTGGTTTTGATTAATCTCTAATGACAAGTTAAATATATAGTTTATCCTACGTGGATCATGTATTTCTATAGAAGTTTATTCTATCTCTTCCATTGTTACCAAGTCTTCTTGAATACTCATTTTTCAAAAAAAATGAGTTAGCGGTAAAAATTTATTAAAGAATGAAACTCAACTTAAAAAGTATGTATATCACTTTATGTTCTTAGTCAATATCATAAATTAATTCATCGTCCTTATGTAATGTAACTTAAAACAAAAAAAATGTTGTCCGTTTACTTTTCCTACTGGGAGACTAAGGACTGTTTGTCCCAACACAAGTTTGTGATTTTCTTATTGTTAAATTTCTCCTAATCACGTTTTCTATCCCTCTCCATCAGAACTGGACATTTAGTTTATCGTCCATATCCATGTTTTCCTACATGGAATCCTAGTATGGGTTATCTTGGGTGACCTTTATACCTCTCTTCCTTTCTTATAATGTGATAGTTTGATTGACTCTTTTGCTGATGAGGGACATTCCATTATATTATCAAGCCCAATTTTAAAAAAATTGTGAGGACGCAATTTATTTAAGGAGGATAGAATGTAACACCCCAAGCTTCCATGGTACGTTTCCCTTTGAATAATGCAATGATGTGCATTGTACGCAACTTCGAGATTCTAACACATCACAACCAATCAAACTAGCCGTTATGAATAATAATACCTAGTTTTTGCAATTTTATAAATTCTATCTCTCTAAATGGACATCATTTTTATATTTGGAATATCAATATTATCCTAGGGTGAAATTTTGGTACTTTTCAGATAACATTCATATTTTGATGAATAGTGAAAATTACTAAATTTTAATTAAAAACAACTTTTTTAATCGAAATAATTAATATTGGTAAATTTTGAATTTGAGTAGTTTTAAATTATATTTAGAATATATTTTTACCATTTAAATCAATGTTTGTCATTGGACATAATTTCACAATTAAACCAGACATAAACAATTGCTAATCTTTTGATAGTTATTATCTCCTAAAAACACGCTTTTTGTTTTAACAACAGGAATTCATTTTAAATTAATTTATTCTACTTCTGTGTATTGAATTTGGAAAAATGTATTCCATATTTGGAATCAGGATGTTAAAATTTTGTAAATAGGTAAATTTTATTTATGGACATTTTGAATAATTACTTCGGTAAATATTTTATTTACCATGGTTAAAGGGTAAATCCGGTAAATAAGGGTTAAAAAATAATATTATAATAATAAATAATTACCCTAAAACGGGTCCAAATCTTATTGGTTGATAAACTTCCGACCTTGGGCATCTTTGGGTCGATTTTGGGACCCCATGGAGCCACTTGTAAGTGATAGGGACACTTTATTGTAAATAAGTTAAAATGAATACAAAAATGACACACGAATATATCTTTTAGAAAAACAATTGTTAAATAAGGCTATATATGTTTCATTTTCCACTATAAATATTCCTTATAAATCTAAAAATATTTCGTACATAATGGAATTTTTTTTATAATTTTTAGAAATTCAATAATTTAATTTAGTTATGACACAATGGTGATGTAGTAATTACCATAATAGTGAAAAATTAAAATGATTGATATTTTAGATACCCAAATAAATATAATTTGATACTTTTTATGAATTACACTAATTTTATAGGTTAATAAGACATATTAGTATTTATTTAATTGACTTTTTGTGTAGTAATCATTCTGTTATGAGTTTCACAAAAATCAATTATTGAATAGTGTTAAAATTGACATAAAAGAGTTTTAAAACAAATATAATAATATTAATTGATATTAAATTCCTAAAAATATAAAGTTCTACCAAGAGACTTATATCATGATAGGATTATCATTAATGGACCATTTATGGGTCGCAGGGATATATATAGTATGTTTATTAACCATATAATATAAAAATTCAAAGAGACATTGTAAAAGTGAAACTAATTAACTAAGAGTTAATACTTAAAGATAAGATTAATATAGTAACCCATACCTGTCTAAATACTATTTTTTGAGTGGTTTTTGACTTATCCCCACCTTAACATTTAATTAATCCACTTTTGAGCTATTAGAAACCGAATATGAATTTATTATAAAATAATATTTCTAGCTTTTCCTAAGGTGCCCCTCACCCCTATAATAAAAGGGCACTCCCCCTTCAAATTAATTCACACCTTAAGAGACCTTTAGTTCGGCCAAAACCTGACCAAATACTCTCTAAACTTCACTCACTACATCCTAGAGGACTTATTTTGATCAGAAAGCCAACCTATGATCCCTTTTGATCAAATCAAAAGGAAGAACTCGAAGAAGAGGTAATGATTTCACCACCCTTTTTCAAGTTCCTTTCTTCATCCACTTCTTCATTATTTGTTATTACCATTCTAAAATAATAACTCCAGAATATTATATATACTGTGATGTTATTATAAATATGGTACAACCATATTCAGTATTCTATCCATCCTTTGAATAACATGTCACCATATGTGCGTACGTACGGCTTGTCGTCTCCACATTGTGGTGTAATTGTTATTCAATAAATTATTATTTGGATGGGTATAATAATGATGTGTAATTCATGTAAATAATAAATATAACATTATAATTAATATTTCTATAAGATATAAAATCAATTTATATATAATTTTAACATCAAAATAATGATATTGTCTCTCGTGCGTACGTACGGACTACCGTCTCCACGAAAGTGATGAGATTCATTCTCCATCGTATCCATTCAAGTATAATAATCATTTGATGATTTAAAAATAATTTTTAAGGAATTGATATAATTTTTTATATGAATAAGATACAACATATCCCTAACAAACATGGCTTATGTAACAAAGAATATAAAGGAAAACGAGTAAGTTAACACCCGAAATGACGATAATACTAAGATATTATTAACAAATCAATGTTAAAAGATCATATATGATATAATATTAATGTAAATTATTCTTTTATAATTCAATAACAATTATTTCACCATTATACATGAGGCTAACCTACCATCGACCAAAGAAAAAGTACTATGTAAGGGCTTTCTTATCTCACTTTTAATTCAGTGAGATTTCCATTGTTCACCACTTATTTATTGCATGTGGGGTGTGTACTTACCATGATTGTATTCATTGTGTAATATACATTAATTTTTGGTTATTTACATCATCATTGTATTATCCTTCTTTCACGGTTGAATGTTTCATAAGTTACCCAATTTATAAGGGAATTTAAAATTCCAATTTCCACTCATTCGGCTTTATGCATACTTCATTTATTATTTTACTCCAAGATTATGTGTGGAATCACTATTCCTTTGATTATGTCATAATTTCCACTCCCCTTTCGGTGGATATAATTTTTATACACATAATCACTCCATTGATAAATTCTCAAGTCATCGGTATGAACTTGATAAGAGTAATTTTTACTCAATCTCGATTTGTTGAGATAAACATCCAATTCATTGGTGTTGTTTTTACTAGAATATATGTGAATGTTATTTTATTGTTTTACACTGAATATCCAATCATATTTAGTGTATTTATATTTGTCACAAATAATTATATCGTTGATTTATCCATAACCGAAGAATACGGCCTTTATGAGAGATTTCATCTAAATTTACATTCCATTGAGGGTTCTATGTTGTTATACCCCAAATCACTTTTATGTGGTGTATATAATGTACATTGACATAGTATATCGTGAATTAATTTATTCTAATGATATTATAATCTTTTTATTACCTCAATTATTTGTATTCAAGTGTCTCTCTTTTGGTTAGAAACTTTAACTATAATACCATTTTTAAATGTTTTAAAGACTTATTCTTCTAAATCTTGCTCATTAATGTCCATGTTTTAAAAATGGTTTTAAGGATTTATTTATATAGACATTAAATGTTTAAAATTAAAACTCCTTTTAAAAGTTTCAATGTGATATGGGACATTTTGATTCAAAAATCTATTTTTAAATGGATTTTTGATAAATAGTTGGACTTTTAATTGATTTCAAGAAAAGGGGGATATTTATCTCAAATAGTTTTGGTGGTTGTTTTCATATATGTCAATATCATTCATTATTATCGATTGAGGTTAATCTGATACAATACAATCTTCCATATTGTATCGAATGAGTTATGTTTGACTGTGGATGTGCTATTTTTATACCATTCATGGTTTGTGGTTAAAGTATTGACATTTCTTATGCTAGTTTTAATACGAATGTTTATGTTTTGTTTAAACCTGTTTATATGAGGAATGCATTGGACTTAGTAAGTGACGAGTGGAGCCCGCTATATCTCCTCGATGCATCGGTAGGTCTCATGAGACAAACTAGTGTCTTGGCACAAGGCCTTGGAAAAATATTATTTGTAGTCTTGGAACGAGGCCTTGGATATGTGGTTATGATAGTCTGGCATTATGCATTCCATCATTATGAAAGTGGTTATTGATATTGCATGTGATTGTTCTTCAAGAAGAATATCCATGTGAATAAGTAAATTGAATTATTTCATTTTATCTTTGCCATATTATGCTGAAGTTCAAGTTTAAAAGGATTTTGTTTTAGTTATAAATTTCTATATGTGTTTACGCTTATCTATGAAAGTTTATGCTATATTGTTATCCTTACTGAGCATCTGAGATCACCCCTTTCAATGTTTTATTTTTTCCAGGATTCAAAGAAATAATTAATGAATGACCTACAGGGATAATATGAGGGGATATGAAGGCAAGATGTTGTTGTAGTTTTTTTTACCTTATGATGTAATGTAAGACTTATGAATGTATCTAGTGTTTCCAAGACTACTAAACTAATCAGTCTTTCAGGACTTGATACTTTGTGATCATTCCAATGTTATGTAATAATGCACCGACTCTGGGTATCAAGGGTCGGGGCGTTACACAAAGTATCAACCAACCCTACTTAGGTATATGTCCATACATATATCTAAGATATCAATCACAGTCGGTCTCCTACTCTCGAGCCCAAGCACAAACCATTCCACAAAGAATGTAAAGTCAATCACTGTGATGATAATGGTTGAAAGACATGACTCAGCTCATACAGGTATACATCTTTTGTAGAGTGATAAAGATGATAAGATTTAGTCACTGATTCATCTAAGCTGTCCAACACACACAGGATACAAGACCAGCTAAGCTGTCGGACCCACACAAGATACATGACCAACTATTCTGTCAGACCCACATAGAATATAGGAACAGAATTCAGAACTTTCGGACCCACAAAGGATCCTGGTATAGTAGTCATCACAGTCAAACCCACGGAGGATTTTGGTACAGTAGTCATCATTGTCGAACCCATAGAGGATCCTGGTACATTATCATCACTGTCGAACCCACAAAGGATCCTGTCATCTCAGTCTCAGCCAGCCCTAGGGTTCCTGCACACAGCACGCTTGATTCCGAGAGGGTCTTCTCTTCAAGCCGAGGGTCGATACATCAACTATCCCAAATCCCTAAGTTGATGTATCACATAGTTTTATCTCGTCAAAAGGAACCCAACGTGACAGACGACACGCCAATCGGACACCCGGTCTGAGGGTTATTGGCATTTCCGTTCCAGGGGCCCGGTTGGATTTACGCTTGATCCAAACCCAACCATTTTACGAATTTGTCCAAAATTCATATAGAGTATCCCAAAAAGAAACGCCTCATCAAAGGGGGTCCCAATTCGACTGACTGTGCGTCAATCTGACGCTCGGTCTAGGAGTTATTCATATTTAAGCGAAGACGGGCTCGAAACGTCAAGCCTGGTGAGCTGGTGGGTCGGCCCGAACCGGCTCCGGGGGTCCGACACGGATGGGGGGGTGGCCCGGCCCGGCGATGCGCGGCCCGCGTGCACACCCATCCCACACAACATGCTGGTCCAGTTCACCGGGTGGTGCCACACGATGCCGCCTCCTCCTCTGCCACGGTCGGACGTAGCCGGATGGTTCCGCCCAGCGCACGTGGCTTGCGTTGTGGGCTGTGGTTCTACCTATGATGCACTTTTGGGCACCGTGGTTCTCCATCCCGGCCAGCACGCTGTCAGCTAGTTCGCCTAGCTGAGCGGACCATAGAAGCCGGCCACGTCCCCCTCCATGCAGCGCCTGCGGGTGTCGTAGTTCTCCAACGGGCCAGCTAGAACGATCGTCTGGTCGTCTAGCTGACCGGGTGGCCCAAGCCGCCGCTAGTCCCTCCACACGGACGGAGTGCGGCTGCCGCCTCCATTCGCTGGCGTTTCCACCTAATGACCCACCTTATGCGGACCACATGGTACGCTCAGGTGGTAGGAAATTGGATTCCTTTACACCATGGGTCCTCCCGGGATGCCGCCCTAAACGCTGGACCCTCTAGATTCCATCACTACCACTTTGGCCCGTTACCCACGAAGAACGCAACAAGCCAAAGAACATCACAAGTTCAGTAGAGGGAATTGTTCTGTGTTCGGATGGGCCCGCACCCTCCACATTAGCAGATCATAACAGGGTTCAATAATGATCATCAATATGACCGATCCATCCCAAATCTAAACCCCACATGGAATTATTCCCTTACCCGCAGGAACAATCGAACCATGGATCGACATGTTCGTTGGATGGTCTGCATTCGTCATTTAGAAATAATAACGGAGAACGTCAATCCCTAGAGAGGTACATCCCCATACCTCGTATTTGTCGTAGTATGTTGACGATTCATGGAAGACTAACATCACGGAAAACGTACGTCATTCTGTCAACGTCGGAGGAGGTAGAGTTTGGGGAAGACGAGTCAAGACGACACCCTCGGTGTACTTCTTGGGCGGTGGTGCTTCCCTTCCTTGCTCAGGTTGAAGAAAGAAGAAGATGATGCTTCACGTTATTCAGAGATGAGGAGAGTTCTTCGGTGGAATAGGTCAGTGGGTCCTTAACATAGTCGTCGGGTCCTGAACCACCTGGTAACACCAGTTTCCCGCAGACAGGTGGGGCCCACCCACATGCATGAACATGTCATCTGACTAATGACAGCTCCCACCGGACAACACTTGTCCTTTTGAGTATGTTTGGTCCTCATACATACACACCCTGAGAAACATACCATAAGGTCACACATCCTGACTACTACTCCAAGCCAAGCACGCTTAACTATGGAGTTCAAATTAGGCGGGCTCCGGAAAATGAAGGTTCACCTTGTTGACAAAAGTCATATCATTTAGTCATTTAACCCTACATCATTTGGGGATGTCACAATAACCCCCCTTTAGAGCACAATGTTCTTGTTGTGGGCCCTATATCTCAACTCAGGCAGTGCACGACATTTAAGGCTGGGTTCTTCCTCTGATACCAAAGGTAACAACTGGGCCCCGATGAGAGCACAAAAACCCCACATTAACATGGTCGCCGGGTCCTGACCCACCTACTACCACCAGTTGACCCACAGACACGTGGGGTCCACCCAGATGCCTGAACGGGTCATCTCACTAATGACAGTCCACACATGCCAACACATGTCCTTTCCAGTATGTTTTTCCTCACTCACACTCATCATGGGAAACTTCCCAAAAGTTCACCCATCCAGACCACTACTCCAAGCCAAACACACTTAACTATGGAGTTCTAATCAGGAAGGCTCCCGAAAAAAGGTGCACCTAGTGACATGAGTCATATCATATAGTCATTTAACCATGTATCATTTGGGGATGTTACATGAATAATGTTTTCACAAATTTGGAATGTGACATTAATATTCAAATTATATTATTTATGTAATATAATTTTGATTTCTCGGACTTACTTTTAAATTAATGGATTTCAAATTTGGTCAAACATATATTGGATAAGTATTAAGGTTAATCCATTAGGTTTATCTTTGGGGGATTTTTTATAACATCTACTAAAAATTTATATTTTGTAAAAAATATAGAGATAGGTCGAATAACTTGAAATTATTTTATTGATCTAGGGATCTTTTAAATATAAATTTTGTTGAATTAAGAATAAAAACGAATTACTATTGGATATATTACACATGGAGTAATATATAAAGTATGAATTTATCATATTACAACCGAAGGATAAAATTTTAAGTTTGTTTTCTAGTTTTCCCAATCATAATGGAAATAAATCACTCAACTATATGAAAAAAATCTTGAAACAAAATATTTCCTTGTACTTTAAATTTTTGATAATCAAGTAAACATTTTACTAATCATAGATTTTGGGTTTTTTGGTTCTTGAAAAAAATGTTATCCTAGTACTTTCATTTTTGATGAATCAAATGAACATTTGAATGATCATAGATTTATTGTTTTTTAGTTTAGTAAATCAAATGTCCTTTTAAATAATCAAATTTTTTCTTTATCCTTAATTTTATTGTGATCAATTTCTTATGTAACCCTTTATCCTAATCGGGGCACTACAATTTTCTTCCATGTCAGTATCCTTACATCCCACCAATTTTCTCATACATGGGGTCCTAGTTATATGAGTATTCCTGATGACCAGCCTATATAATTTTCAATACTATAAAGAGAATCTTTCATTAACCCTTCTCATGATGTGGTAGTTATGGAATGATATATTCAAATGTAAAACCATTGATTATCGAACTACATAATGAATTGTGAGGATATAATTTTTTTCATGTTGTGGAATGTAACACGCCATGATTTTAAATAAGGAATTATATATTAAAAAGTGTATATGAAACAAAAAAAAATATTATAGGAGAATTTAATACCCCATGTATTAATGGTATTCTTATTTTTAAACAAATTTAATATCTTCAATATATTTCAATGCACGCGACTCCATGTTTGAACGAAACAAGATAATCTACTAAAATATTATTATTTAAAAAAGACCATTATAACCTATACATTATGATTGACGGTATGAATAGTAATAACATAATTATGAAACTTTTAAAGTTTATAATTTTAAAAAATAAACAAAATTATCACATATTGATTAAAATTTATACAATACCCATTTAAAAAAGTATGAAATAAATTTTTAAGTCCATTTTTATAAAATGAGAATTAGTCATGATTTTCCCACACAAAATAAAATTAATTTATAAAACTTATATAAAAAATATTTTATAAAATAAACATCACTTTTAAAATCTACATGTGAAAATTATCATTTTTTGAAATTATGAGATGTTTTTAAATAAATAATATTTTGAGGAATAGAAAAAAAATACTGATTTTTATTGAAAATGCATTTGACTTAAAATATTTACAATGTTGTATTATATACTAAATTTATTTTAATGTAAAATAAGATCAATAATTTTTATAATTATATTAATTTAGTTCATTTTAAATAATTTAATATTTAATTTTGGAACTAATTGTGTTTATTCTTAAGAAAGTTTTCTCTTTGGAAAACCCCGATTTCATCGCATATCAAGTTTAAATATAATTTGAAATTTTATAATTAGGTGAATTGAATTTGTCCATATTATTTCCATATTTTTAATAATAATATTTTATATTATCTAATAATTTTTAATAAATTTTTATCACAATTTATAGTAAAAACACTAAAAATTAATTACAATGGTTAAGTTAAAAATTGGTTCACCAGGAGTAGATTAAACATAGATAATAATGATTAAAAATGACCTATAATCTATGAAAAAAAAATTTTTATCAATATTTTGACCTTATCACCTTTAAGGTTAAAAAATTACCCATTTTATAGGTTTCTATCATGCGATAAAAATTGGTACTTCTTTATCTTTTCAAAAACTCCACGTGTGTCCTCTCCCCCACTTATAAAAGACCACCCCTCCCCTACAATATTCAAACATACAAAAACATTTTTTTGGTCAATAACTTCCAAAATAAATTAATTTAATACCTAATAAAATCACAGATTCTTTTTTATGAATATTATTCCCTCCGCTGAAGGCATTAGGTATAAACCAAAGGTGGCTCTCTGAAGAAGAGGTAAAACTCTTAAACATGCATATTTGTTTTATTTATTCTTTCACCTCCTTAAAATCATATTAAACTAGGATAATTTAATAAAAACAATATATCCTTTATATCTAGATTTTATTATGTTAATCTAATAACTCATATAAATCTACACTTCCATAAAATGTGAAATGAAACTGTCAGTCATTTGTTCATTATATTACCCCCTCGCAAACCAAAGTGACTCGTTTTCCATCAACACCTATCAAGGATGGATATAATTAAAGATTTAACAAATATATAAGATATTCATGAAATTAGTATATATATATATATATATATATATGATATCATAAATTCCTTATTACATTCCATTCTCTGGGTGATACGATAATATCACTCGTCTGTATGGTGGACTACAACATTACAAAGTGATGTGATTCATTTTTCTGTTTTGTTTTTCATGGAAGGTAGTAAAGATTAAATAAATTAATATATTTTCTATTAATCATATAAAAATAATTCCGTAAAAAGAATACCATATCTAACTTCTTAACGTCAAATATGTTATTATACAATAATGATGCTAGTGGGTACGTATGGATTTATGTCTCTGTGCAGCGAGGTGAAATGTCATTGATTAAATTTTTCATGGTTAATAATAAGGATTGATTTTATTAATATATAATATATATATTAAATAATTATTATTATATAAAGGGGAATTAATATTTATTTTTATTTCATTCCATCCATTGAGAAAAATGAAAACAACATTCATTCGTACATACGGCCTACAGTCTACGTTAATGGTGTAATCCATTTTCCATATGTAAATATTATAGATTAAAATAAATATATTTATAATAAATATATAATATATTTATATTATAGTTAAACATATATATATTATTTAAATATGATCAAATTAAAATGACCAAAATTACCGAAATAAAACAAAAATTAAAAAAAGAAGTAATTATCACCTGAAATAGTGATGTTAACAAAGACTTGTTATGAAATGGGTGATAAAATACTATTAGTAAATCATATATGGAATGATATATATGAGTATTTATATTTAATAGATGAATAATTTATATATATTTAATATATATTAGATTTAGATACATATTAAGGATGTTGAATGGAAGGTAAGGGTTTCTCGTCTCACTTTAGCTTCCGGGAGACATATGCCATATTCACCACTTATTCCTTTACATGGTGTTTTTACATCCCATTTTGAAATGTTTTATGGTTAAAAAATTTCTCATTATTTAATATAAACTTTAATTTTATATTATTTCTTTTCTGGGTCTTATGATTCAAAAGTTACTAATGTATTAAGGGTTTATTTCCTAGTCACATCATTTTTCAGGATTCTTTATATTATGTCTCCCTTGGGGATATTTTTTGATATTTATATCATAAAATAAAACTATTTTGTTACAATTTGGTTATTAATGAACTTTTAAAGTAATATTATCATTTTAACACTCTGAATTACATAAATTCATTGGGAATTGTTTTTAAGAAAATATAACTACATTTATCTCCTCAATCGAAAATCATTTTTCAGGAAAATCCATATATTATAAAAATATTTTAAATTTTTTTATCTTTTTAAAAATGATTTATTAATTTTTTTCCCATTTTAATTTTAATATTATTTCAAATGAATAATTATGTCTTTTTATAAACAAGGAGCCTTTGGATTTTACCAAAAATTTGAAAGGATTATTTATTTTAACATGTATGGAATCAAAAGAATTTCACATCATTATAACCAGTCAAATATTTAAGGACTAATTTATATGTATAAAATATTATTTTAAAATAATATTATTTTCAAAATTTTATTAGAACTTTTAGGTCTGAAAATTTATCTTCAGTGCACAAATTTTATTTTCTAATTTTTTGAAGGATCTTTTCATTGAATTTATTTTCATCAATGAAAAAACCCTCATTTTACTTATGTTCCACTAGGGTTATGTTATAATAATACAAATATTATTACTTATATTGATGGTTTATGATCATTCACTTGGTATTTTTAGTTATACTACTATTCGCCATCTTACTCTGGATGTGTTATCATTATATATATTTCATTGGGGTAATTATTACCATTTTGTATGTAAAATTTTAAATAATAATTTTTATCATTATGTTTAACCCATTTAATAGGAAGAATAAATTGGAATTACTATGTTATGGGTGGATATTATTTATATGTACTCACCTTATGAATTCATATGTCTCCTGAGATTAGTTAGCTGGCTAAATTAGACGACTTTCTACATACAGTTTTAAACTGTGTTGTGAATGGTCCTTACAATACGATTCTGATGTCTGACATTTAAGAAATCCCTCATTAGTGGATTAGTTATTAATATACATATAATTATTTGACTACTTATAAAATACATGGATATTTTTTAATATTATTTGATAATTTATATGGATTTTTTGTCATAATTTATTCCTTCTATATTATGATATTGTTATGATTTAAATCACATGTGTTTCAGTTATTTTATATGACTTATAGAAATTTATTATTTATTCATGATAGCTTCAACTGTAATTATACCATTATTGATAATATAGTCTACCATGTTTTCATGTTTCATTTTTCACAGGATATCTAGATGTTTTTTTAATATTGATATTTGAAGGGGAAATATGGCATTCTCATAGAAAACACCTTGTTTTTTATGTTTTCAATTATAATATAAACTGAAGGTATGTATCCAGTTACTAAGAATACTAATCTATTAGTCCCCTAGGTCTGTGATTAATTGTATCTTATGCCAATATAAAAATATAATCACTGACACTCAGCTACTAGGGGTAGGGAAATTACAATTAGGGGGGTGACTGAATGTAATTCCCTAAACTTTTACTATATGTCATTACCTTATATAAATCTAATGTGTTTAAATTATTTTTAAACAAACATTACAAAACTAAATCTAACTAAAACATATTATATGAATATTAGTAATAAAAATATTTTTATAATAAAACCTCTAGTAAATAAGAATATTTTACTCAACTAAAATAAAATGCATTTAGAGGATTCAAATTTAATATGATTTGATATTAAGAATAATTATTCATTTTCAACAACTTTTAAAAAGTGTTTTAAAATTTATCGTTGTAAATAAAATTTACCACATTAAATATTTTATTATATATGAAAAAATACATTAACATTACATAAATTCGAAACTGAAATGAAATAATATTAAGAACACATAAAAAAATTTCAATCATGAATATTTTTCTTTATATTTTTTCATTATAAAATGAAATGTGTAAATTAAATAATTTTAATTTTATAAAATGAACTTAATTTTTATATTCATCATCTCAGTATTAGGTTATATATGTTTTTGGTTTTTTTTAAAAGATTTTTTTAAATAGTAAAAAAGTTGGATTTTGAAAATACAATTACTTTTTTGAAATTTTCTTTATATAAGAATGATTTTAAATTTTAGGGTTTTTATATACAAAATGTATCTATATTATTTGAAATATTTATTTAAAATTTAAAATTTTCAAAATATAAAACCGATGATTACCATTTTGGAATCCTATGTTGTATTTTACTTTGAAAAAAATAATATTTGGTATGTTTCTATTAATTATGTATGAAAAGTGAGGAATTAAATTTTAATTATTTTTTGAAAGAAACATTACTATTGTTTAGTTTACAATAAAAATTTTAATTTCTTATATAAATTGTATTAATTTTATGTTAATAATAATTTTTAATCATAAAAACACACTTTTTCTAAAAATAGTTTTAAGAGTTATGTGTGATAATTTTAAAATTAGTTTTCAGAAAAATATTATTATTTTGAAAAATATATTTCATATATGGACTACTTATGTTACAATTATTTAATAAATCCCATTTTATTTTTTGTTATGAAATATAAATTACATAGGTAAAATTTTATTACAATGGTTAAAACCAAAATAGTAAATGTAAAAAAAACATAATTATAAAATACTTAAAAACAAGTGTGATTTTTTGAGGATTTATCATTGTTAAAAAACCACCAATCAATTGTTTTCCATTATTGGTTCAATTTAATATTTAAATAGTGTCTTAAAAATTTATATATTATAAAAATGACACTTCACTCTCTTAAAAAAGGAGCCATTACATTCCACTTCTCTTTGCACACGGGAAGATTAGATTAAAAAAATGATTCCCAAATAAATCCCCAAAAATCATAGATACTTCTTAGAGGTTCATTAAATCACCAAATACCACCTCACAAAGAATTAGTATGTTATTATAAGGATCACTTCTAAGGAGTAAGGTAAAATGTTAAATTATACCATTTTATTTCTTTTTTCCTATCATTAATTCTATTTCCAACTCTAAAATATTGTATCCAAGGACGTATTATAAAATAAATATTAGTAATTTTATTTAAAAAAATTATTCTAATGGAATATATATTTTATACGAACCTTTAATAAAATTCAAAAAATTAATACACTGTCATGCATACGTGCATAATAAAACCTCCATGAATGACGTGCTTGATTTTTCATCACCACCTTACACAGATATTTATTAAAGTCTATTTAATAGAATAAAAATATATTACAAAATTAGAAATATTTTAAAATTTTGAACAGTTCCCTATATTCTTCCTAGTTTACTACAAATGGACAAATCATCCATGTTTACATGTGAACTAACACATCTATGAATGCGATGTCTTTCGTTTTTAAATCTCGCATTTTATTATTTATCAGTATATCTTATAATATAAATAAAAAATAAAAAACTCTAAATAATATATTTATTCTTCTATATTAATGATATTATGTCAAAGGAATAAATATATTAACAATACTCAACAATATATTATAGCGTGGCCTTATCTAAGTTTGTTTAACCACCTATATGAATAATGATACAAATTTCTGTCATGGGTAACTACATAAATCAAAAAAATATTTAAATGATTAAATAACAATTGAATAATTATAGTTTTTGTTCTATAATTTTATTTTTAATATCTAATCCATTATTAATATGACACCCATCATTCTAGAAAATTAGAAAAACTATCTTATCACCGACATCATAAAAATGAATCCTAATTAAATTAATTATTTAATAAAGTTATATAAATATAAATAATTATAAAAAATCTATATCAATATTCCATAATGATCTTATAACATTGAACATTTAATTTATAATGAATAATTGACATCGCCAGTATGAATGTGGAACTGAAAATATAATTGAAGCAAATAACATCTGACGAGGAAAATAAATTATAAGCAACTAATATATCTATATTAAATGATTATACATGAAGTTTATAAAAGTTTGTAGGTTTTAATATGTTCATTAAATTTTATTTTAATATAGTTATTTTTTATACATGAGGGTAAATGACATTTATCTAGGTGGGATTTATTGTTCAGGTTTTTGAACCTCAATTTTTCATCATTATGATATGATGCATATTCACAAAATGCTTCCATTTTGAGGTTTATATATTTTCCACATACATATTTTACCAAAATTATTCATGAAATATATTTTATTTAAAAATACTTCACATGTTATAACTATCATGGATTTTGAATTTGAAAGATAATTATGATATAATTTTTTCTTTGTCCTGACATTCAGATCCATGCGACAGGTTTGATATTGTACCCACAGATTAATTTTATATGGTGTATTAACTACCCTCTTTATTTATTGTATGATAATTATCATCTATTTTATTAAATTTTAATGAATATTTCATGATCTCACTCTCATTTTATTTTATTATTATGTTACTAAATATATAATGAACATTAAGAAATTAAATCTCATTTCATGAGCTATAATTCCACTTTAGGAACTTCTATATTCTATTCATGGTTTCTTCAATGAAAATATTATATATCCTAGGAATTTGTATTCTTATCTATAATAAAATTAATTTTAAATTATAAGATTTTATGTTGAGAAATTTAATTATCAAAAATAATATCATTATTTTGAATAATCCCCATAATCCACCAGTAAAATATTTTTCTTACATATCCATGCTTACTATTCCTTCAAATGTTATCCTTTATATTTTTAGACATAATTATGTGTTATGTCAAGTAACATTTATTTTTTTATTTTCCACATTTCACAAGAATTGTTTTTATCCATTTTTATGATGTTGGTATCAACAATGATATTTTAAACTATTAAAATGTGTTTCCTTCTATGATCATACATTTTGTCTCCAACTGTAAATTTTCTTGAAAAACCATATATTTTTTTCAATGATCAATTATTGGGTGATATTTCAAAAAGTCAATGTTTTAAAAAAATTATTTCACTTAATTGAAAATATCCTATTTACAAATCTTTAACAATATAATTTTTATTATAAATACTATTTTTTAGAATCAGTTCAAATTTATTCTTTATCTCAAAATTATTTATTTCCATAGAAATTATTTTTTTAGGAGTTATCCTTTAAAATCACATACACTATTTTTAATAATTTAACTCATGGAAATCGATTACTAATTTTTTCTTTTTTAATAATCCATTGTGTATGATAGTAATTTCTTCACCTAATTCCATTCCTATGAGAACAATATATATTTATTTTCATTTATTTTAGGGCATTCACATAGAGTTAATTTCGTTAATTAGTAGCAAATATTTTTGAAAAAACCGTATACCTTTTTCCATATAGTGTATATACCATATAACTCACCAGCATAATTTAAGGGTATTAACCTAGAAATTTCTAAACATCTTGGGATACATATTTATATTAAACAAGTTTATCAGGTTATCATTATTGATGGAATTATGAATGATTAATTATTATGATTCCACTTGGAAAGGATATGTGTCCCATTTTTTATAGGGACTATTTATAATATAATGAATGATTAATTTCATGTGGAACTAATATGTATAGGTGAAATACATATGGATTACTATACATATATTTAATGAATTTATTAGAGGTTTATATCAAATGAGACATGTACACTTTTGTGTAATTTAGTTTTCCCACCATGATCAAGTGGGAGTAGTTAGTCACAAAAGCGTAGGGATGGGTAGTTACTTATAAAGGTGATGACACCATATGCTTATGTTTATGCCAATATTTTTTTGTTATGATATGTTTTAGGGGTATGTTAAATTTATATTAAATATTCCTATGATTATGGTTCTTGTATCAAGTTTATTATCTTTTTATTTCGCACTATTTGTTCATGGTATGTGTCTATTAATTTCAGATTATGTTTCTTTATATGAAGACATGTTGAAACATTTATTATTTCACGTTATTTTTAGTAAGTCATTTCCCTATGATCATGATCTCTCAAATGTCTATGATCCTACACATGATGACAATTGGAATTGTTTTTCCTTACTAATTCTTTTGAACAAACCCATTTCTTAGGATTCCATTCTTCAGGTTATGAAGATAATTATAACTTAGGAAAATTATAGAATGGAGTCTAGTGTAGCTCAATTATAAATAAATATTCATGAGTAATATATGGTTGATCCTTAAATACACCAAACCATCTATTTTTGGGATTGCAAGATTATTTTTGATATTAGATTTTTACCTTATGGAAATGATATGATATAAGGATAGTTTTATCTAACTTAGTATCAAAACCAATGTTTAAAAAATTGATTTTAGAACCAGATCTAGGATTCCGTGTCGATATTGGGATACATAGGTTGCTATTAAACACAATTTAATTATTTTTTAGGATTAATGTGGTAATTTATGAGAATTAGGTTGATACAAATTTATTGAAAACTCAAGATATATTTCTAAGTATAGGGTATTGTCCTATAATTTTTAAAAAAACAGGAGTATCAGGGTATCCTTGAAACCATATCATTGCCCAAAAATTATAATTTTGACTTGGATATAGAATTGATACACTAGGGTATAATCACCCAAAAGAGTATGATTGAGTATGAACTTGATCTTTACTAGGTGCATGATTAGAGGGACTAATAGTACACACATGGATGGACACTCTTATGAGATATGATTGTGTTGATCATATTATCATTATTAAACATTACTGTGGATTTAAATGGAAGTAGATGATGTAATATAAAACAATTTATGTTATAAAATATAATAGGAAAATATCTATGTGAATCCTTGGTTAAACAAAACATGTGATATTTTGATCCAATTAAGTCATAATTTTTATAAAAAGATCATAGGTTGAAAAATGAAATTATCAGTGAATACATATTATAATTGAGTTTTCAAAAAATTATTTTTTTTTATTTTGTTTTATATTATCATAACTAACTTCAATTTATTAATTTGTTGGAAAAAATAACGTGAAATTGATTTTTATAAGTCATGTCTTTGGAAACTCAAGAAGAATCACATTTGGGAAACAATGTTTTATTCGTTCCTTATATAGTAAGGTAAATATCTCATTACAAATAGAATCCTAAGAAATTTCTATCTGATGTAAACCCTTTATTATTTTATTAGTGATTATTAACAAATGTTTTGAGGAAAACACATATGGGGGGTGAATGTAATGCCCAATAATTGTATAATATATCTTTCCTTTAAATAAATTTAACGTGTTTGATAGATTTATCAACAAAAATAACTAAAATTATATATAACATATTACAAAAATATTATTAAGAAAATTATAAGAATAATAAAAACATTCGTAAATAAGTTTATGTTACTCGACTAAAAATGCTTACATTTACAGGATGAATTATTTATATGATTTAATATGAAAAATAATTTCTTTATCAAAAAAATTATTATATGTTGTTATATATTTTATTATATAAATTAAATTGAACACTTTTAAAGTTATATTATATATTAACAAATAAAATTATATTTATTAAATTAGAAACTCAAATTAAATAATATTAACAACACATTAGAACAAAATTTTTTATTAAATAAATTTTCTTTATATATTTTATTTTCATCAAAAAATAAATACATAAACAATATAATTATAATTTTATAAAATGAAAATATTTTTTGTATTTATCATTTCAATATTATTATTGGACCAAGTTTTCAGGTTTTTTTAGAAAGGTTTACTTTTTACGAAGTAGTGAAAAATATTGATTTGGTAAACACAATCACTTTTATATTGTTGTCATGATATAAGAATCATTTTAATGATTCTACAAAAATTAGATTAAAAAATATATATAAATTTAAACAAATTATTCTAATGTGATTTTTTGTATGTATAAATCCCATGTTGATTGTTTTTCTAAGAAATGTAATATTTTACTCTTAAAACCAATTTTATGTATGATTCTTTTTCTAAGAATCCAAAACATTGAATTGAATTTTTTTCTTATATTAGATGTAAAATAACTCTCATTTGGTTAAAAACAAACCAATTAGTTTCATATAAATAAAAAAATTCAAATTTTTTCTTAATTATAATCTTTAAGCATAAGAATACACTTTTAAAAAAATTATTGTTATGAATTACATGTTATAATATTTAAATTAATATTTACCACCTATATAAAGTTTACATGATGAAATTGGCTTAATATTTTTAATAATTTTGGCTAAAATGTTTAATAAGTTACATTTTATTTTTTTAGAATTAAGAGTAAATTACATAGTTAAAAATTAGTTACCATTTAAAAAACTGAAAATAGTAAAAATCTAAGTGTAAAAGAAAAAAATACATATGAAAAATATTTTTGAAACTTTTTGTTTAAATATTTATAAAAATTACCCTTCAAAATTCTATTATTTTTCATTTTGGGATACATTTCAACTTTTAATAGTGACTTTACCTTTTATATTGGTAAAAAATACTCTCCTCTCTCATGTAAATAGAGCCATTACCCCCACCACTTCTTTTAATACCTAATCCTCTTATATTGTTCTGAACAATTCCCTAATTACTTCACAAAAATATTATCAAATTATTAGAATTTGTTTTATTTTTAAATTACCTCTTCTAAAAGTATTAATATATTGTGTAAAGGTGGTATTCCAAAGGGAAATGTAAAAATATCAATAAATAATTTTCATACATTTTCCATTATTTTCTTATAATACCCATATAACCTAATATATTCATGAAAGAATTAAAATTAATATTAATATTAATTTTTTTATAATAATGGAATATATATTTTCTACCATCCTTTAATACTATTTTTAAAATGAATATGTTGTCATGTGGATGTACAGATTATTGCCTCTATGAACAACATGGTTGATTTTTAATAACCACCTTACAAGGATAGATATAAAATTATATTCAAAGTATTAATATGATATTTCTAACATTATTAAGATTTTGTAAATATGAACCATTTCTACCTTCATCTGGTTATATGTAAAATGATCATGGAACCCATTTTCACAAGCGGAATACCGCCTCCACGAAAGTAATATATTTCATTTTTCATAGCAGTATTTAATTATTTATAATACTATCATATAACATGATTAAGAACCATAATTACATTTAAATAATATCACTATTTGTATCTAATAATTATATTATTAAAAATTAATCACCTTGATTACAATACATACCTATGGATTATATCTGGTTTCTGTTTTGGTCGGTTTAACCACCTATATGAAAAAATCCATAAATTTTAATCATGGGTAACTAGAAAAACATAAAAATGAGTGATATTGTAGAATAATAAATTAATACTGTGTTTTTTGAATGTTAGTTGTAACATCTAACCCATTATTAATATATCACCCCACATTTATGAAAATTACCAAATTCATCTCGTCATCGACTTCGTCCTACTAAATCATAACTAAAATACTTATGTAATGAAAAATTAACATTATAAATAATTATAAAACATTTATTTTAGTATCTTTAATGATATCATAATAATGATATTTTAATATATATACAATAATTGACACCTCCATTATGAATTTTTTACTAAAAAACATATGAATATAATAATATATGAAGCTGAAAATAAAATATAACTAACTAACACATTTATAATAATTGATTATAAATTATATTTTTAAAATTTTATAAGTATGAATAAAGTTATTAATTATATCATTAATATAATTATTTTTTTACATGTTGGATGTGAATTTTTTTTCAAAGATATATTAAAAGTATTGGTTTTTACATGCGGTTTTTAATTTGTTTAGATATGATTTGTATTCAACAATTTTTATATTTTTTTCTATATATATTGAAAATTGATTAATTTTATTCTTATTTTTAAAAAAAAAATATTTATTATAAAAACCATTTCATGTTTTTTGTTTCATTGGTTTCAAATTTGAATGATAATGATGATGTAAAGGCAATGTCTCATGCCCAAGGTACCTGACTAATCTATTTAGAAGGTGAATGTATCTCGTGGAATCATTGACTAGTTTTTGTTACATGTGGATGCAAAGGAACTATGAAGCTGATATTCTAGCAAGAAAATGGAATCCTAGTGATGGGGTCACTGTACATTATTTTAATAGTTCTTGCTAATTGATTGTCATCCCATTTTAAGGGATGATTCCCTTGGGCTGCATTATTTTTATCCTCCATAACATGGGGATGTATTTCTATACTTTGTTAATAATAAATGAATTGGAGTTTTTGATTATTATCTACCCTATTGTTTTAGTACATGATAAATTTATTATATTTCATGTGATTTTAATGTTAATTTAATGACCCCCTATGACATTCTTTTGATTCATACAATATTAAAGTCATATGGTAACTTGATGACTCAAATATACTTTATTAATTTATAATGGATCTTTAGGAACTAAATTCTTATATTATTTTTCCTATCCTATTACTTTATAATATTATATTTTATATTCATATCCATAGTAAAATGTATTTTAAAGCTAAACCTTTTACCATGATGAATTTATATCTCAAAAAGTGTATAACTGTTAGGAATAATTCATATCCTTCTCACATAAGATCTTTAAATTCAAAATCCATGATTTCAATACCCACTAATGTTCTCCATCATATTTGGAAACCCAATTATTTGTTATCTCATGAGACCTTCACATTCCTCTTTTCCTCTTTTAAAAATTATGTTTTGGTTATCCATTTTTACAATATGGATTTCACTAAATATATTTTCAATTATTAAAAATGTTTTTATCCTTTATTGTTTCTTTTAATGGAGAATACAAATTTCCATGATTTTTTATTTAGCTTCAAAGATCTATTATAGGCGGTTCTTTTTAAAATTATATTTTTTAAGGAAAAAATATTTAAACATGTTAATAATGAAACATAACTTCTTTTATGGTAATGAAAAAAATGTTTTTCTTCTAAATTTTTTTTATAATATCTCTTCTAATTTAAAAAATATCTCAAAAATATTTATTTTTTTGAAAGTAATTTTCATGAATTTTACTCTAAATTTTGTTATATAATTTTCTGGAATTATACACGTGGGTATTCATTATTGATTTTTTCCTTTTAATCTTCTACTATTCATATATATGAATTTTATTCTAATTATTTTCTTCTGGTAACACTCTATATACCATTATCATTATTAATGGGTGTCTTCAAAGATTCCATAAATAATTTTTTCAGTAAATTATTGACTCAACCATATAAATTTTATCTATATATTGTAAAAACAATAAATAATATCATATTAATTAATGTCTATTTACATAGACATATACATAATATCATATTTACCCATTTATATTAAATAGTTTTATCTTGTAATGATTATTGTTGGAATTATGAAGGATTAATTTTTGTGATTCCTTTTTAAAAGGATATAAAAACAATGATTTCTCCTCATTCTCCTAGTTCATTGACCCCCTCCCTAAGTGGTTATTCCAATTCTCATTGAGTGAGTCTATGATGTCCCCCATCCCCACTCAATGTATTGGCCTTTGTATGATTACTTTAATTAGGGGAGTTTTAGAGGATTTTTCATCACTAAGATCGTGAATTTTTTGTATTGATTTTTCTGGAGCACATTTCCATCTGAGTTTTCCTACTTCATTATTATCAGGGATCTCCTTCTATTATTTTCATTCATTTATAGATATCCTTTTCTCCAATTTTGAGATTATGATGGTTTAAGAACTATGTTTTGTGGTATGGGTTGATGGTCAATTTTGGTGTTTGTTTAATCTTGTTTTGTCCAGCTATGTTCATCATTATTGACTTTATATTTATACAATGATCCTAGGAGAAAGATTCTTGTTAGACGTTGATGAATTGAGGATGTACGAGATACAAGGTTTCGTATGGGCATTGCCTTTGTGCATTGAAGAGATATCTGGATGGGAATATTTGGGTTCTCATGAGGGAGTTTTTGCGTGGATTTGGATTTGATTTGATAGATAGTGTCGGTGGTGATCTGATTCATATCAGTTGTCACTAGTCCCAACTCTGATGGGGGAAGAGGTTTGTCTTTGCTGGTGGTATTTAATAGGTATTTTTTCTGTTGTGTGGGTCTACTTGTATCAATGGATTTTTGATTGATTCTCAAGAAATGGATTATTCCTCATTTCATTTTGAAAGTATTTATGTTCATTTTAGTTGTCGTCGAGTGGGTGACCTCAAAAGAGGGATGGCTATGATGGAAGTCACCAATCATTCATCTTCCCATTTCAAACTAGGTAGAATGGATCCATGAATTGATATTTTTCACAATAATAATTTCATAGTGTTTATACACATCATGGTGACAATGTAGTGAGTCATTAAATGAATTTTATTGGGTTTGAAGAGTAAAAGAGAGATTGGTGTCCTAGAACCTATAATTTAGTCCTCCATCTACATGTTAGTGTTAGTTGTAGGGGTGCTTTACTGTGTTGTGTTGGAAAATCATGACACAAATTCATTACGGAATAAGGTATCCCCATTTAATGATATCACTTTTCACATTATAGTAGGGGTGGTGGATGAAGGGGGTTTTTTAAGTATGTGTTGATGTTAGTTTTCCTTTGGCATTTGGCTCCATGTTAAGGATGTCAGGTATTTTTTATGGCATTTGTTCCTATTTCAGGTGGGGAGTTCCCTACTCTCCCATTCCTAAAAAATATTGTCCTTTCTTTTTTCTATTCAAAAAAATGTCATTTAGCCTCAACCTTTAAATATATATATATATATTCCATTTTATTTAAACGAGTTATTCATGATATGATGAATGATTTCTTCCAAGTTTCAAACATATGTTTTTATGATTGATTGGTGGTGTCCAATATTTACCTCACATTCATTGGTTAGATATTTATATCCCATGATACATCAATATTTGGTTGAAATTATTTATTCCAACCAATGATGTGTGCGATTAGAGACTCAAGAAGACGTTGGTGTTAATAATGACTCAAAAACTTGATAATAACTTATTCTTATGTTTCTGAAATGTTATTTGTTATGAAATGATTAATAGTCATCTTATATTCATATGATTATGTTATAAGGACCATGTTTGTTATCTCTTGACTCTATACAAATTTTCCATGGAATATGTTTGTTCATTTAAGATTATATTTTGTTATATCATGACTTATGGAAAACTCTTATTGTTATATGTTATTTTAAAAAAGATATTTCCACCAACTCATGGTTTCTAATATTCTAATAATCTAATCCTTGATTATATGTTGATAATTTTTCTATTTCTGAGCATTTAAGATAAAATATTTCTTATGTTTCCAATCCCCATGTTGTGAAGATGAGTATTACTTATGTTATGTCTATAAGGGGGTATAGAGAGGCTAATTTATTGATTAATGTTCATACACATTATAGAATACGTTTTGTATGTGTTTTATCCTCAAATAATCTATAACTAATTTTCCATTGTTATTTTGATTATTCATAATATTTTATTTTTTAATTATGTATATTATGTGAAATAATGATAGGTTCATCACAATATTTATCCAATATATTGTTTGAACAAAGTGTTTTTTTCACCTAGTTATAGAGTGTGGGCCTCGTTCGGGTTGCATACTAAAAATTCTATAAATTTTATAAAATTATTATCATATAGTCATGTATTTTAATTTTATGAAAATTGTTTCCTGATATAACACATATTTTATAAGTTAAATTATAAATTTGATATATTCATTTTAATCTCAAAACATATAATTGCCATTTTGGAACCTATGTAATATTTTTATAAAAACTATTTTGGTATGATTTATAGACTTATTTATTTAATTTCAATTTTTATCCCTTTTATAAATTTAATATTATAATTTTTTTACATGTTCTGAATAAAAAATATAAATTATTTAAAATTTAATTTAATTTTGGTTATAGAAATAAGTTACAAAGGTCAAATAAATTAACACAATAGAAAATGTAAAAATATAAAAATGTCTAAAAAATATCCATTATTTGTGTGGATTATAGATTTATTGACAATCAATATTCCCATATCTACTACTTTTTAATTTATTCTCCACCTTCCTTTGAAAAGATTATGCCTTTAAAATGATGTTATGAATATTTAGAAAACATTGGATTGCCATTAATTATAAATAAATACTACCATAACCCCTTAAAATTGAAAAAACAATACTTTAGTTCTGCTATACAATATGATAAAATTAATTCCAAATAAATTCCCTCCCACTTTCATAACCTTATGCTCCCTAGAGAATTCCCAAAATATCATCCAAATCAAGATGGTTTCCAAGAAGAAATAAAAGTCTTTAATGTAATTATTTTATCACATAAAACCATTATCCATTTATTTTCCTTTTATATATTCTTAAATTTATTAATTTTAATCTAATATAATGACATCAATATTTTTATTATATTTAAATTTTTTTATATTAAATATATAAAAAAATTTATACATCTCATTTCCCTTAGAGAAACCAAAATGCAGTCCACCTAACATGTATCTTACTACCTTCATAAAAGGTGAGTTTTATTTTAAATAAATAACTTATATGGATTGTTAAAATTGGAATTTATTGAAATTATATTATATTTATGAAAAAAAATAATTTTATTAAAATAAAAAAAATTACCATCTTGTCATTCCATGGAAACAAAAAAGTTTTCCATGTGTATGCGTTGATTACCACCTCCATTGAATTTTGTATTTATTTTTTTATCACCGAAATTCATATTTATTTATAATAATTTATATAATGAATTAAATTATTTAGATAATAAACTTATTTTCATAGATATGTCATAGTAATATTTAACACATTTTTAATATATAGTATTTTGTTCATAAAAATTTACCAAAACAAGAAATCACTAATTCCATATTCGCGAATCATAAATAAAAATATAATTGGATTAAATTATAAATTTATAAAAAATAAATAAATAATGTATTAAATTAACATGGAAAATTTCATACTTATGATCTTGGTATCAATGAATGATAATCAGTATCTACATATGATTGAATTCTTGAAACCATCAAAATCTGTAACATCTATTGATGAAAATAAACTACCGACTAATACAAATTTATAAAATGAATATAACTTAAGATTATATAGTTTAATGGAAGGAATAATGTTATAAAATATTTTATTAATATAATTATATTTTCTATATAATATTTTAAATAGATTTCATGGAGACCAGGATTAAATGGTAATGATTTTTATCTAAAAATTTATTTGTGAGAAATATTTCATATTATACACCAATTTTTGTTTATATTATTTATGTTATTCCTATGTGTAATATTTATTCATCATTATATTTCATTCATGAAAATTAATTATCGTTTTTGTTCATATTCCAAAGACATTCGATCTAAATGTTACAAAATTCAGAAGGGATTCATCTAAATTTCCCTTTATAGAGGCATGTTTTCATATTACAGACAAATTTTTCTTTTATATATTACAATTACAACCCCATTAGGATTATATTCATTCTATAAAATCTTTTTTCAGTATATTTAAAAAAAATTCAAGACAACCTTATTCAGATTTTTTGATTCAATTCTTACAAAATCTGTAAGGGGATTTTTTAATCAACATATTTTATTGAGCTGTATTTATTCTTATTAGTATATGGTTTTAAAGGATTATGTTATTTCAAACTATGATGATATTATACTTATATACCTCATTATCTTACAATTAATTGACTTCTCAGGTAAAAAAATATTATTTGATGTATTTTATTTTGATTAAATATTATAATGTTACGAATAATTCACATCCTCTTCAAATGATATATTTTTCATCTATTTAGATATCCAGTCATCCTAAAAATGTTTTTTTGTTGTTTTGAAATATAAAAATTTCATATTTTTATTTATCATTAAATTTTTATTTACCTTTTTGAAAATTTAAAATTTATCTATATCGGCCTGAACCATCCATCTCATCACTTTATGTGAATTCAATAGATAAAGGGGTTAGGATGAGTCTCAAGGAAAGAGGGAATTAATTGAGTATTTTTTGAATTAAGTAAATAATTATGTGTGAAAATGTATCCTATAATGTATTCTAGTTCCTTGAATCAGAGTAGTGATATTGTAGTGTAATGTCATGGGATGATGGGTTTTGGTGGATTTTTTTTGAATTTAGATATTATATGTCTTGGAGTTGAATTGCTTCATAGTTCCCTATAGAGGTTATAATTAGTGTCCATAATATACTGGAGGATATTTATCTCCATAATAAAGATTATTAAACAATGGGTTTCTGGTGGTTCATTTTTTCATAGCTAACGATCTGGTATCATAGAGGGTCACATTAGATGATTCTATGTTTCTATTTATTTGTTTGTTGTTGTGACATGGTGTATGTTTTATAACACAGCCTTACCCTAGGTATATATAATCATGGAGAGATATCATGAACACACATTAGATGATATTTGGACCAAGGTTTATTTTCAGGTATCATCTTGTCTCATGCTATAGTTTGGAGGAAATCCCTATTTACATTGGCATAGTTAATATTAGTGCATTTTTGGATTTTAATTATTCTATTGGGTATAAATTTTAAACCCCATTTGAATCACATTATTTATATTATGTCCCAATCAAATCATGGGATAATAGAGAAAATTTGGGTGGGTTTTATCCTCTATTTCATTGATTTATCCCTAGGACTTGGGAGATCAACTATTGATGACCAAAGATGCGTTATTAATTTTTTATACTTATATTCATTATCCGTATCACTGTAGTAATTTATTTATTTGGATTATAGTAGTGTATTTGAGTTCATTTGGTGGAACTCATACATGGTCATGATTAGTGAAGTTATATTCTTGGGATTTGGTGTTCCTCCATGTGATTCTATTCAGTAATCATCTGCTTCATTCTTTAGACTTTCACAATGATTCAAAAAGTCTTTATAAATGTAGAAGATCTGATCACTCTTTTAATTTTTTTAATCTATAAATTGTCATTCTTTTCCCATTGTGTGGATACTAATGTGTAAATAATTAATATAAGGAATAAGTAAATATTGAAATGAATGGGATGAGGGAATTTACATGTTTTTACCCGTTTCCTTGAAATTTATATTTATATATCTTTCCACGAACATGAAATATGTTTTTATGTTTACTATATAACTAATGTGATTTGGAACCCATTTTTATGTTTTTTATTTGTTATTCACTATTAATAAAATAAATAACACGTATATATTTTAATTAACTAGTTGTGTGTTAATTTGGAAACTCTATGAATGTACCCATTAATGAAATGACAACATATTACAAAATCTCTCTTTAAATTAAATCACAATAGTTATGAAATAAAACATCTATAACTATGTGTGTGTTTTTGTGGTTTCTATCCTCATTGTGATTAGATTTATCTCATTGGGGGGGGGGGTCAAATTGTGACGATGATGACTAGTTAGGGGAGATAATATATTGGTAAAAAGAGCTATGGTTATTTGGAATTAAATATATTGAGGATTTGTTTTGGGTAGTTGGTAAATGATTGTTGATGCATGGTGGTTGAGATGTGGTAATGGATTTAACTGGGGATGTGGTGTTGATTATTGTGATATGATTGTGGTATTTTTTTGTGGTTTATGGTTATATTTTTTTCATAGTTATGTGATATTTAAGGAAATAATGAACTTAAAATTGGATGGGATGAAATTTTAATGGAGTATATTCTGACAATCTAACATACTAAAGGATTGGGAAGATGAGGAAATCGAATTTGGGTGTGATTTTGAATGGGTTTTTTAATCATTAGATGGATTAGTTGAATAAATAGAACATAGATGATAAATAGTAAACATGTAATTGGTTATATATATTATTAATGAGAGTATAATGGGTTATGTTTATGCCTATTTTTATGGTTTATTTGATTTATTGTTTGAGGTAGGTGGTGGTGAATTTCATTGGGTGATATAATAGTATTGTGTGTTATAATAGTATTTTCTATTTTATACCCTCATGTTGGTATTGATTGTGAGTATATATTAATGTATTGAGGTTATTTTTAGAAACAAAGCACATTATTTTAACACTCATGCCAAAAACCAAATGTTTTTTATTTCATTTGTTTCCCCCAACAAATATGTTATTGAGTATAGATGAATAGATACCCCTAATTCCCTGATCTACCTTCATCTGTATGGTATGGTGGTGGTACTATAAATAAATATTTTAAGTGAATAGAGTGTGTGTCATAAAATGGGGTTCATGAATTGTATATAGAGGCCACAGGGTTTATTTCTTTAATGTTAACAATGCATGATTACTCTATAATTCAGATGTAATGTTTTGATTATGATTGAGGTTGTTATGTGTAGATTCACCCAGTGATAGAATATGATACTAGGCCTTCCATGAGGATAGGGTAAGTATGGTTGTGATGTGAACCACATTAGATATGGTGGTATAAATGAGATATTTGGATATGTGAATTTCCAAAATTCAGAATAAATATTTTGGAACATGTGATGGTGGGGTAGAAAGGGTGTGACCCCAAACACATAAGGCATAAATAGATGAAAGAACTATATGGTTAACATTGTTTTAGGAGGGAGGAATGTCAATGGGGGAAGTGGTTACATCTCAACATGAATAATCTTTTTCTTATATAATCATTATACATAGGATATGTAACTTGGTCTGCGAGCCATAGTGATGATAGGAATGGAATTTTGAACTATTTAGGTTCCTCTTAATTCTAAGGTCTATACATCAAAGAATTATTATGTTATTTTCACATTTTCAATAGATTCATTATGTATGATCCTAAGTAGTATACATGTTATACTCAAATAACGTATAAATGAACAGAATTTCAGGTTTCTAGGAGGCTTTCAAATACTGAATTAGGTATTACTAGCTAGGAGGTTGGAGATATTTCCATGTTTATCCTTTCATTTCTTTTAGCATTCCATTTTAAAGATGGATTTTTTTATTTCATCACATGGATTGTTGGATGATGTATATTATATATATATATATATAATGTTGTGTTTATTGGTGGATCTATATTTATCTCCCATCTTTAATGTTATATATTTTATTCAATTCATCTCATTATAAGATCCATATCCTCTATACTAGTCATCAATATGGGTCCTATTGGAAGAGGGATTTAGGGGTTACCCTTTCTCTTTAATTCCATACCCTAATGGGTACCACTGGAGGGATGAGAAGTTATAATTGATTATTTTCAATGATTATGTTTTATGGATAAGATACAGTATTGATTTAGGAACTATGTGGATATCATGGGTTTGAATGTAATTGAAACTAGTAGATCCTGGTGCTTGACATAGTCTATGGAGACAAGCTAGGGAGTAATATTTTCAAGTCCCTATGATCTAATTCAATGGATATAAGTCTTCCAAATGACTATGTTAAGTGGTATTTATTTTAGGGTAGACTCATAATATAGATATGTGCATCATAATTTTATTCTAATATTGTTAAATGATGTGATATTAAGAAGTAAACAAGTCTAACTAAATGAATTTAAATTAACACCTATCTAATATGTTTAGATAATTTTTCATGATGGTATTTTATGTTTGGATTCAATTATTTTATGTGAGTGAAATTCCTAACCCATTAATACTCATTATTTGGATGACAAAAATTAATGTCTTGAAAAAATTCTGGTCTAACCAATGAAAACAATATCAGTGTGTTATGGATGGGGTCCCATGATTTTTATTCTTTTTTTAGATCTGTTTTCACTAATGTAGGCTATCTTATGGGTTAAGAAATACAACACAGTTTAAAAAAATATAATAATTAATAACATTAATATAAAATATAAAGAAAATGGGTACATTAATATTCTTTTTAGTTTTTACAAGGTAGTTTTTTAGTAGTCGATGATAATTGAACACTTCTAAAGTATCTTTAAACATAATAAATAAATTTTTTCAACCTTAAGATTTGTGAAAATGAATTTTTCTTCACATGGATACTCTAATTTTGATTTTATTTCCATTTATTTCAACATAATAGAGATATTTATAGGACTTTATTAGTTGAAAAATTCATACAATGTAATAATGTAACCCTTCCAAATTTGAATCAGGTGAGTTATTAAAAGGATCATGTTTAACATAGTATATTTTTTACCACGTTTATTATTACTTAATATTATAAGGATTTTTAGTTTGATTAATTTATAACATGTTAATATTTAAACAATGTATCGACTAAATAATTTGTATTTTTATATGTTATAATTTTAATTGGCTAGAATTTTAGGTATTTGATTTAAACAAACCTGTTAATAAGATGTTCTCAGATAACTGATTTATATTTCCATGACATCTGTCTAATAAGTTTATTCCATGTTTTTTCTAACATATAAGGTTATGTTTTTTTGTTTTTACATGACTTTTTATAAAGTTAATGTACTTATTAGAATTTTTCATCCTTAAATAATTGATATTTTTATTTCTAATAGTGATAGAGTTGACACCGAATGTTGCCTTTCATAATTAGATAGATTAATAAAGTAATAAGAGTTATATAAATAAGAACTTGAAAAATTTTAAAGCTTCAATGATGTTGTGTATTAGTATCTAGGTAAATCATTGATATCATATTCTTATTTTTTTAATTATGTTCATGTTAGATATTTTCCTTTTAATAAACAGTTGGTGGGTTTTATATTAAAAAGAGTCGAATAAAATTATAATTTTTTTTTAAAAAAAAATTCTTGTTTTACAAAATTAGTTTTCATTTAAATGTCCTTAATATTTTAAATGGAATAAAAAAATGGCATTAAAGCTTTTATTTTTAAATGATTTTATATATTTTAAAATCTTTATTTCCAAGAAGTTATTTCCATATAAATATTTTTCAAAGAATATTATGTAGGTAAATTTTGAAAAATAATTTTTGTTTCTTTAAGGGTTTTTTTATGAAGGAGAGAATGGTATAGACCATGAGAGATATGTGTTACGATGGAGAATGAGAAAGTTACATGGTTTGGGAATTAAGGTTTATCTTGGATATTTGGGGCATATTTGTATCTTTATCAGTTGGGGGTGTGATTTAATTTTTTAAATGAGTTTTATTTTATTTTGACTAATGTATTGAATATATAATGATTGAATATAGCTATGATATTGAAATTGGAAGTATAAATAATAATTAATGGGATAATGTATTGTTTCTCTTCCAGTAGTAACATGTTTTGATGTTCGTGGTTGTTGTTTTGTGTCATAGTGTAGGGGGATGGATAGATGCATCTCAAGATTCCTTTGAGTTCATATGGTCCCCAAATTAGTTTCGGGTTACCTTTGTGGTAGGTACTCTCATAGGGTGGCCTTTATATGATGGAAGATAAATCATGGTGACCAAAATAGGTTTTTTAGGAGGAATTGCTTATTCATGTTATGAGAGTGGTCATTCCCAATGCACTAGGGAATGTATATAGAGATGAGATATTGAAGTGTTGAAAATATTATTCTACTGTGTGAAATATTGGTGAAAAAATGTAAACATTAATATTAATGTTTTTAGACCACATTGATGATGAGTACACATGGGTGAATTATTTATTTTCTTCTTTGAGGATAGATATTTGATCAAGGGTTTATAGTCTTTATTTTCCATATTTCTTGGATGTGATTGATTATATTGAGGTGGTTATGTAGTATTTACTTATGATTATTAGAATGGTTTAAAGTGATGAATCATGTCATAGATCTTGGAGTAATAATGGAAGGGATTGATCCATTCACTCAAGGATTTAAAAAACTGAAGGCTTTAGGTCTTCCTAGCTTCATGAATTATACAGAAAGTAGGATTACATAATTTGTTTTGGGTGTGATGGGACACTGATCATCTTAGTATCCTATAATTTGTAGGTTTTAATACTGTTAATGTGGTTGTTGATTCATTTTCGTGGTAATCGAGTATTAATGAGTAGTTAGGATAGATGGTTTAAATTCAAAATTTTAGTCATAGAATGAGTATGTTTTAAGGCTATAAACATAATCGTTTTTATAAATGAATTTCCCTTATAAATATTATTTATTTTTTTTACTAAGATGTTATTCCTTTGAATATTCTTAATTCTATCATTCTGTAAATGGTTCATTAAAATATAAAATTTTATTCATATGTTAATTGATAGATTGCATGTATAAAGGAAACTCATTCCATAGTTATTAAATAAAATTATTGATTTTTGGGACCCATGGGTCACATTGTAAACAAAAATGTGTAATGGGAAAGTCATGATGTTTCAGAAAAATAAAAATGGTTGGAATGAGGTGGAATTTTGATGTAAGATAATTTTATTGGTCATGTTATCCTTCTTTATTAATCTAGATGATCCTTGTTAAATAATTGATCTATTTGACAGGTATCTCACATGGTTTTCAGTTTTAGTTGTCATACTTATTGAGTTTTTTATTAATGTAATAATATCCATGAATAAATTTTTTTATGATATAAATAAATCTATACATGTGGGGTAATCCTTTTTAATGGTTGGTAAGTGGTTTAATTTGGAAAATATAATATGGTTTAAAAAGTACCTATATTAGTGATTATGTTTTTCATTAACACTTCCTTAGGTTTTGCTATGTCATTTCACATTAGAGAGGTCATGTAATGGTTTGTTCTTCCACCGTAGATAGAAAATATATAGTGCATATTCCACATGTCCTAGCTCTATCAGTATAATCAGGATGATTCCCATGTATTGACTAGGGAACGATGAATATTGAGGGTGACATGATGATTGCAGAGTATCCAGTTGAGAATATAGTATCATCAATGGATGGCACTGTGTGGGTGATTTATCCTCTTTGTTCACATACAGTGGGGAGTGGTGGTTTTGGAGAGAGTACATGAGAGAATGATAAATCGATTCATGATATTTATACTATGTTTTTTTTCATTTTGTTTTTTACTTGATATTGTTATATTTGGATTGGTTCTAGTTTATGAAGATTAATTATTCCTTTAAAATATTTTTGGGTTGGAGGGTTCATTATGTTTGAGGGGAACCTTCCATAAGAGTGTGGTTTTTGGATGATTGTGTGGTATGTCTTGAAGATCGTATTGTGAGTATGAGGTGGTTGTGTTTTGTTCATAATGAGGTTCATGAGGGGTATCTTGTGGGATGGTTTTTAGACCATTTCCCTTCCTTTAATTTACAGATTTTTATTGATTATTAAGGATGATAAAATTTTTGGAGGAATGTAATTTAATTAAATTTATCTCCAACCAAATAAATTGTGTGAATTTAGTAGATAGAGGTTTTAGGAGGAGTATTGTGGAGTGAGGGGAGGGGTTTTACTAATATTTCAACTAGAAGTGGATATTATTACATAAATATTTGGGTTATGATTTACTTGAGGTCTTTTCCATATATTTTACTATATGTGGTGTAAAATAATGGAATGGTGGGTTTTGGTGGAACTTTTTATATTATCCTTGCCATGAAATAGATGATAGTTATTACATTGGGTCCTGGTGAAGTCATATTTTGTGTCCCTATTATTTTGAAGGATGTTTTGGTGTATCTTGGTTAATATTTTGTAGTATATTGCAGGAATATGTTTTTCATCATAGTCGTGGACCATGTGGTTCCATGGTTTAGAGTGGTATGTTTGGGTGTTTTTGATAATTTGGGGGTAGCTTTTTCATGGTGCATAGGTTGAACAACAACCTTACCTCTATTTTTTAGGATCTGAACAAGATTTATGAAAAGGATTCCTAAGGCTAGTATAAACCAAAGTGATAGTGTTATATCATCATTCATATTGTAGTAATTTGTGGAAAAACCAATTAATATTAGTGTAGTCAAAGTTTGAAAATGGTGGTCTTGTAATTAACTAGTTGAGTAAAAATTTGAAGGAACATTCCATGAAAACTATATCTCAATTCTCTCTCTCAACTCTTTATTACACCAGTGGTAAATGTTTTCAGTATTTTATCTCTTACTTATAGCTCTAATCCAGCACATTGGAAGATCAACTTTGAGTTATCCATATAAAATAATTCCTTAATTCTCCATGGATTTATTCCAAATTTCTAAAATATTATTGGTTCCAAGGTATTATGGAATTTAATTGGAGTTTATATGTGTTTAGAAGAAATGGTATTGATGAGGGATTTTATGTTCTTGTTTTCTGGTTTCCCCTTGAGTTATTATAAGTAGTGATCATCTCATTCATACTTAGGCCTGGTACAGTGATCCCAAATTCCTTTATTGAGGTAGGGGATCCAATATCCTTATTTATTTTCATCATAAGTGAAATTAGAATGTTTTTTCTCTCTTTTTCGTGGGATTTTAAGGGTTAACTAATAAACATAATAATCCTATTATGATTAAAACATTGGAAAGTAGTGAATTTTCTTATGATTAACATTTAATGTGAAATTTCCATTGATGTTACTACCTTTAACATAAAATATATAATTATGTACACATATTAGATATTTATAATTTAGAATACTTGATTTTATTTTTTGATTTAATTCACCACACATAAATTGTTAAGAACATATATATGTCTACAAACAATATTTGTGTTAATCTGGAATTGTTTTGAAAGAACCCATGATAGAGATGATTATATGATATGAAATACCTCCTTAAATTGAATCATATTAGTTTTAAAATATGAAATATGTTGTTATATATTTTCCATTGTGATCTCTATCATCCTTGTGATTGTGTTGATATCATGGGGGATTGAGAAATGATGATGGTGACTGGTTTGGATGTAGGATGTGTTAGGCCATGGGGTTATGGGTTTTTATTAGAAGATATATTGAAGGGTGTTTTAGTATTTTATCAATGGATATTGATTCATAGTGTATGGGTTGTAGTGATATTTTTGGAATGGATTTCGGGGATTATTTTAAAGAGATAATTGAGCCATTATGTAGTGGTGAATCATTATAGATTCCCAGTGTGTATGGAATATTATTTATATTAATGAACATGAATTGAAATTGGATGATTTTTTAAGAATTGATTATAATAATGTATCTTCTAAAATGAATGCATATTTCTTAAAATAGAATACAGGGATTACTTTTGAATTATTTTATACCAATCATGTTATGGAGTAAGTCAATAAATTGAACATGTTTGATAATTAGTAAATCTGGAATTTTTAATATTATATTGAAATTAGTATCATGGGTTGTGAGTGTGGATGTTTTATACGGTGACACACATTTAGTGTTGGGTATATGTGGTGGTAGATGTTGTGGGGTGATGTGGCAGTATCAAGCGATATGGTAGTACTGTTTTTTTTATAACCTTAGGATGGGATTGTGTATGGCTATACATTTTTATATTTTTATATAATTTCAACATGAAACACACCTGAGTTTGATATTATTACCATCACCCAAATGTTTTTAGTTCTAGTTGGTTTCTCCAACATCCTTGTTCGAGAGGGTGGATGACTAGATATCCTCTCTTCCCCACTCACCATTTAGTAGTATTGTATGTTGATGGAACTACTGGTGGTGATTCCTAGTTTTAATATTATGAGGTATATTATTGGTGTTTTTCGTTGTAGGAGTGGGAATGAGGTTATTGTGCTTAATGGTCATAATACCCGGTAGATATGGACATATAATTTACTGTATAAATGATTAAAATTTTATTATGTTTGTATTACCATGATTCTAAAAAAAGATGTAGGTCCCAATGATAGGCTTGGATAAGATGTGTTGAGACCAAACCCACATCAGGTAGGGAGGAATGAAGGTATGATATGGATATGTGGATTTTTTTTATTTCCAAAAGAATATTTTTGAGATTGTGAGGGTTGGGTAACAATTGTTGTGACCTGTCCCATATTAGGAAGGAAGGGATGAAAGAATATTATATTTGGAGTTGGGGTGTGAGAGAAGAAAAATAATTGAGAAAATGTTATAGGGTTCATAGGATAATGTTTTTTATTTGTTTAAATTGTCATACTACATTTGATTTGTTACTTCGATTTGATCCTAATTGTAGTTTTTAATGGATAGTTGACTTGTTGAAGTGTGCAATATCATACCTATATATTCAATGTAGAATTAGTTTACTATTTTTACATTTTCGTGAGAGACTATGGGTATGATCCTACAATGTAAACATGATATACTCACCCTATGTATATAATAATTTAATTTTAATATTCCAGTTGGGTTTTCGATATTTATCCAAGAATTACTACCTTAAAAGAAGTGTCTATTACAGATGTTATTCCTTAACGTAATTTTGGTATTTCATTATTAATACTCTTATTTTTATTGATTGACATGAATTATGGGATGATGGCTATCAGAAGTATTTATAATTTTGTCCAAATTGGTGGTTCTACTCTTATATCATGTCCATAAAATTATATATTGATTCTTATTCCTTCATTTACATTTTTATATCTTTGGAGATATTTTTCAACATAGGTCTTATTAGAGGAGGGCTATAAGGGTTTCTCATTCTCTTCACAATCATACTATATATATAACTAATAGGGGTGGGTGGGGGTGATGAAATTTATCACTCTATTTATGATTTTAGTTTCAATAATGGTATTTTAAATATTTATAACATTTATTTTTCATTTCCCATTCATGAAATTTATCTCCTTACATTTTCTCACAGAAAATTTTATGAATTTTTAAGGATCCTTTATTAAGATTGCGTTACAAATAGTATTTCCAATTTGTTTTGGATTTAAAATTATCAAATTAAACTTCTACAATTAGACTCTAAAAACATTTCTTATGATAATTTTAATAATGATTTATGAAATATGTTTTCATGATTTTACAACAATTTCCCTATTTATCACTATGATATCCAATAATTTTGGGGTAAATTTTCAGAAATAACACTTGAAATGCATTAATGAAATTATCCTTTTGTGTGAAATTTTTTTTCTATCAATTTATATCCTTTTGGTATCATGTTATAAGTTACCAGTTTAAAATTAGATGAAACCCATTTTCATTCCAGGTGTTATAATGAAATGATGAATTACTAAAGTCATGTGCAACACATATGGGTGGATATTAATGGGTGGGGTCCTATATCACAATCTAATTTATTGGGTAAGTTTTTATATTTCTATGGATAATTATTTTTATCATTAAAAAGATAAAATTAATTATTTTTAAAATATTGGGTTTTAACACGACGATGTTGGTCATATTTACCAGATTGAACATGGACATAATGCATCTTACTATGTTCAAAAGATTCATCATGTACATGATATATCCAAATTGTTCTCAATGTTTTGATTTATTAATCATATGATTATTAAAAATTTATATGTTATATGTAAATGTTAGTATTCATGTATCATGATTATTTTCTCACGATATCACACACTTATTCAATGGAATGTGATTGATCATTTGAGATTAAATGTCCTTCTATAGGGACCTAGGGAAAATATTATTATTACCTGTTATTTTTATAAGATATTTATCCCAGGTGAATGTTTTATCATATTCTTATGATCTGAACCATGATGATATATTGATGAGTCTTTATCTTATCAGATGTTTGAGCTCACTGATTTCTTATCTTCTCATTACCTAAGTTATAAATATGAGTATAGCATATGATAATTCAATATTGGATTATACTATGGTTTTATTAATAGTAAATTATCACAATTATTTTAAAATGTGTTAATTATATCAATGAATTTCAACGAAACTCAATCTTCTTTTCTTTGTATTGTGAGATTTTTTGGAAGATATAACATCTAAAATATCAGAATGATGTAAAATAAGGATATGTTTTTTCAGGAAACCTGAGTTGGTATCAAAGTAATGTTTGGTTATTTTTAATTATTATTTTATTTATATTTTGATATTAAGATCATATAAATTTAGTGAAATACATAGTTATAATTATGCATCTACGATATCCTTTATAAATTTGGGTAAATTATAAATTGTTTGGTTTCATAGTAATGAAATCCATGTCTTGATAAAAACAATTGGATGAAATCTATGGAATAGATTTAAATAGGGTTAATAACCCTGAAATAGTGGGTTTGGTAGTAACTAAATAATATCATTGTTAACAAAATAGAGGCTTAACTCTATAGCTGGTTTGACACTCCTGGGGGATTTTCTATAGTGATTAACACGTTTCTTTTGAATCGTTAAATGAGATTTTAATATATTTTAGTTACATTACATAATAAATATTACACATAGAAGATATATTGATTGAAATAAATTTACACATTAGGGTTCATATTAAATTTACGGTTCATTTCATTTATTTTAGTAGTTTACTTTTCATATGATTTTTTATTTCTTGTCTTTAAATCTTTTATTTTTATGTAATTACTTGAGAAAGTAAAAATATGTTTAAAAATGGGGTCTATTGAAAATATAGTTATTTTTTAACAAGTAATTGAATGATATAATGATGGGAGTGGGTGGTTTCTTGGTCATTACAATAATGAATTATAATCCACAACATTATCCTTTCATAATTTCTAAACACACAATAAATGATGAGAATGATAGAGTTTCATGGATGTATTTTGGGATAAAGACCATGATGGAAAGATGATTCAATTTTATATATGTCAATAATATAAGATAAATAAACAATTCAAATTTCTCCATGGAACTGTGAGATTAATTATATGTATAAAATGATGAAATATAAAAACTAGTAATTGAAGAAAAATGATGATTTTGGTTAACCAAAGGAAAAGAAATAAAGTTCATTATAAGATACCATCAAACGTTTAATGGATTAATTGATGGAACCAAGGTAATTATCATATTCAATTTCCTAATACAAGGGATAATAAATATAATAAACACCAAAAACCTCCTAAACTAAGGGATCATGGAAGGTCCAAATATGTGACAATCACTGAAGAGAATCTTGATAATTAAGTTAAATTTATATTACACTATATTGTGTTATATTTATTTTTGGTGTTTTATTAATAAAACCATAATACATATATATATGATGTTTTCTAAGGGAATTAATGATACTCTATTATGATTTTATTATTGAAGAAATATTTTATTTTAATGATTATTTTATCCCACACTGATGTTTATGTGAATTTTCTTTGTGTAAATGTTATTAATTATTCCTTCATATGAATTATATATGTTTTTTAAAATTGATTGTATATCTTCACATATAATTCATATAAATTAATAAAATAGTGAAATCAAATTTAATATATCAAACCAACTTATGTTCATTTGTTAGTGCAATAGTGGCTATAAAATCACTATGAAAACTAATTCTTTTATACGATTTGTGTCTCCCAATCATGTGGGATATTTATATTAAATGGTTTAGATTATAAATTTTTTTTATGAACATACCATTTTTTTGGGGAAAATATATGTTTGATTTTCTGAAATAAGGTAACATAGTAGATATTTAATTTTAATTTATATATAGAGTCATTCCCATGTTAGGGACACACATATCACTTTTTAATAGCAGTGATCACAAAAATTGTGGGGACAAGATTTAGTTTCGAGTTGATGGTTGTATTGAATGTAATACAAGGATTTTTAGTACAAATTAAATAATGACTATGTTGATATGTTGACTCACATGAAACTATGAGTTAAATTGAACCTTGATACATATTTATGTGAAAAAACATTTCAACATAGAATAAAATTCAATACATTATTTGGATGTAAGAATAATAATAAATAAAAAATTAAAAGTGGGAATTTTTTTCACATATATGATAATAACTACAGATTGAAGGAAAAACACTAAAATAATTGTAGTCATGTTTAGAATTAAGTGAATAAAATGAGTGATGTGAATTAATGGGATGGATTATTTTAGGATTTATAAAAGGACGAAATATGAATTTTATAAGTATTTCCATGGGAAATATGTTTTTTGGATATATGGTGTCTAGATATTTGGTCATTTGATATTCCTATATCAAAAAAGTATACTTATGTTTTGTGTTATTGGTAAAAAATTTAAATATTCTGTTTCGTAAATATTATGTCAAAGTATAATATTTTACTAAAATATTTTATTATAGAATTGTAGTTTATGAATTAAAAGTATTATTATCAAAGAATGAAATTATAAAATTCCAAAAATTATTATATATAAATAGATAGTTAAAATGAAATCAGTATAATATAAATAGTTTTTAATGGTATTTTTGTTATGATCGTTTAATGAAAAATTAATATTCTACAATGTATAATATTTTTTAAAAATAGGTTTATTTTGAAATACTATTGACTAAATAATGATTTTAATTAAAAGTATTTATTATATTTATATCAAAATAAATTAAAATCAATCCCATATTTATTACGTGTAATGTAATAATAATTAGTTCATTTTACATGAAAATGTATTTTTACTAATAATTTCATTTTTTGTGTTATGAATCATTATTTTAAGAAAATAAATATATTATAGTTAAAGGATGATAAATTATATATTCAATACTAATAATCAATTATCCTAAATATAATTTTTAATATATATGAAATAATAGTGAGAGTAATTTATATTAAAAAAACATTTTTCCTATAAGAACAATTATAATTATAATTTTTTCAATTACAATGATAAATTATTAAATATTAGAATTTGAAATTGGAAAATAAAAAAATTGATCAATTAAAAATAAAAATATTATCTTAGGATAAATTTTTGGTATTATTTTGAAAATATTAATTTTTAGGTGAATAATAAAAAATATTGTTTTTTACTATACCATAATTATTATTAAATTATTTGGATATATGGGAGATTTTAAAATTTATTACACCTTTTTCTAATCAAATATGAATTTAATTATTAAAAAAAATAGATTTAAGAAATTATTTTTAGATTAGAAACCTCTAATTGACATTTTGGAAGCTATGTAATATGTTTCTAATGAATGGTTTTCTATGCATTATATATTTATTATTTTAAAAGTAATTTTTATATCTATAAGAAAATTAAATATAGTAATTTTTTTATAATATATCGAATCTATATATTCAAACCATTTAGTAAAATTAATTTTATTTTTTTCATAAAAATAAGTTTTTGATGTTCAAAAATTCTTACTATGGTAAAAGTGAACACTGATAAAAATTTAAATTAAAAAAAATTAATAATTATATCACAAATAAATTATCCATTTTTCTTGGTGAGATGTGTATTGACTAATACCCATTCTCATCTTTATTTTTTCACACTAGGATCCACCTTTTATTAGAAATTACATGCCTTCAAAATAAAGTTGTGAATATTTACAAAAATTCCATTCCCTTCAGTTATAAATGTTTCCTTCCATCGCCCCTTCTATGATATAAAAAAAATTCAAATAAACCCCTATAATATTCCTAATTTATTTACGAAATTTCATTATCGAAATATATTGGCCCTATTTTGATAGATATTTTCAAAATCCAATGAAATTGAGAAGTGTTTAAATAAGAAACAAAATTATTTTATATATGAATTTTATTTTCTATAGTCCCTTTTCCATTTCCTCTTCTTATAAATCTTTATAAATATTTAAACCCATTATAATATAAATATATATATATTATTAGTATAATGAAATTTTATTATATTAATGTAATAACCACTAATTATATTAAAACCTTAACTTAGAAAAATTAAAATATAATTTATGTTATGTGTAGATTACAACCTCCATGAACGATATGTTTTATTTTTAAACAATGCATTAAATGATTGGTTGAAATTAATAAAGATTTGGTTAAATATTATTTTTATAATATTACTAATATTTATAATAGAAAAATTAATTTCTATCTTTTCATCATTGAATGGAAATGAAATCAATGTTTGTGTGTATGTGCAGACTATAGTCTCCATGGAACAAAATATTTATTTTTCGTCACCACCCTTCTTATATGATTATAAGAAACTATATAATTAATTAAAGATATTTTTATTATATTATCATGGTTTTTGGATGCCTATATTAATATTTAACCCATTATTTATACATAAAATCTTATTTGTGAAAAATAATAAAACGCAGTCATACCCAATTTAGTCTAACAAATTTGTGAATATAATTATCATGAGTTGAAATTTGAAATATATAGACTATTATAAATAAATTTTTCACATTCCAATAATAATAAAGGAATTTTTAAATCTATATCAATGAGCATTAATCTACATCGACATTTTAATGGATGCGTGAAACAATTAAAATCGCTAACATCCGATGAAAAAATATACTATAACTAAATAATAAATATATGAAATATAATTATAGTTGAAGTGTATATAGGATAATTCAAAAAAATATGGTCATTGAATATAATATTAATAGATTCATTTTTATTATAACAGATGGTAAAGAGAATTCCGAGAATTCAAAACTAATATTTAAGGGGTTTTAGTTTGAAACATCTTTTATTGATTGATTTTTCATATTATATAGCAACTTTTTTTATAGTGTATATACATCCTAAAATGATTATTTTATCAATTTATTTTTCATTCAAGATAATTAAATTTCTATTTCAAATTCTACTTTTAAGGATATATTTATTCAAATGATAGAACATCTGTAAGTGATTTGTCTTAATTTCCCTTCATTGAGGCATGTTTTCATATTATTCACCAATAATTTGTTTATAAGGTAAAACTAATAACACATTATAGTAAATTATTGTTAGTAAATTTTCATTAATAAAATTTATATATCTTTTAAATAATACCTCTTTCATATTCTTTTGATTCAATTGTTAGAAAAACAATAAGGGTTATTTCATTATTCAACATCAATTATTATGACATAAATATTCATTTTAACTATTTTTATATGATTTTTTAAATATATACTATAATGATATTATATTACCATTCTCTATTATTTTCTAGGGTACTGCAACTTCACATCAATAATAAATTATTTTTTTATTACTTTTCATTTAAAATTTTTTGTTGTGAATAATAAATCCAATCCTTCCTAAATAAGATATTTTTTACATGTACATATAAAATCTTCAAAAAAATGTTCTTCCTTTTTAACATAAAATCAAAATATTTTTTTATCTAAATATCATTAAATTGTTTATTACATATTTTAAACTAAAATATATACAACACTTCGTAAAATTTAGATTTCAAAAAAAATTGATATAGTTTTTTCTTTTCTCTGTCGTACATTAAATCTTACAATCCACATTTTCTTAGAAATTTTTTTATATATTTTCAATAATCCATTATGGATATTAACTTAAAAAAAAATTCAAAATATTTTTCATTTTTAATTCTCAAATAAAAAAATTAAAACTGACTAGAAAATTCCCATTTTCATGATATTGTTAAAATGTAATATGACATATATCTTCATCATTTCACTTGAATTTTAATATTTTTATACAACATATTCATCTCAATTGGTATGATGTTTCATAAATATCCCTCTAAATGGTGCTATTAAATCATGTTTTTGGTGATTGAATTCATTATATCAGTGGATCAACTTTTTATATCACATTATGTGATACCATTTCACAATGATATAAAAAACATATTTATTCTATTTTTTCAAATAGAAGATAAGTGATTGATATCTTATAGAACACATATATTATAATTTCTATGATTGGGATCCTTTATCGACTTACAAGGAATTGTTAATGATTTTATATATCATGGGATAATGATTTAGAGCATGGACATGATGAAGTTATCTATGTTTTTTTCATGATCAAATGTAGATATGCGGATGAATTATTTGTTAACATGATTGACCATGAACTTGATCCAATTAAATATGTTCAAATAATTCATTATGAACATGATAAAACTCTATATATACACAAATGTTATGATTTAAAATTCTTATTATTATTCCACATTTCTATGTTACATGAATTTACTAAGATCCATGAATCATGATTATTATATTATGATACCAAAAACTTATTACATGGTATATGTTTGATCATATGATATTACATATACTTCTATAATATTTTATAGAAAACTATTATTATTTAACGTTCCCCTTCATAATAAATCATTCTTATGGAAATGTTTTCTCATATAATAATGATATAGTTTTTAATAATATGTTAATTATTTTTACATTATATATTCCTTATGATCACACCTTTATTATGTTTCTATTACCTATTATTTTTATATCAGAATGAGTTATATTAAATCTAGAAGGTCATTTATTATATTCTATTTGTGGAAAAATGTTCAAAAGTTTTGTAAAATCTATTTCTTATGTATCTAATACTAAATTACTATGAACCCTAAATTATTAGGTTTGTGAGATTATATATGAGATGTAAATATTAATATATAGAAATGATTTAAAATAAAGATATGTTTATTTGGGAAGAATCACAAGTTATAATAATATTTTACCAAATATAAAAATGACAGGGTTGGTAAGAACATGTTTATGGGTCTCAGATAAGTGATCATGGATATCACTACATATCCCAATGGAACACTAATCAATCAATAAATATTTATTGAAGAATATCTACTTAAATATAACTCATATGAATGGGAAAACAATAATTTTCCTAATAAGAGTTTGATTAATAATTACTTCTATATCAAATATTATATGTATATTTAAATCATATATAAGAGAGGTGATTTTGATACTTTATCAAGACACACCCAAAAAAACTCTTGACCATAAGTAGTGGCCTTCATATAAAAATAGATTTCTATTGTTGTGAAATTGTTATTGCACCCAAATTAAGTATCCCAAACATCACAATTTATCTTTTATTTGTATGAATCAATCCACACATTGTTTTTAGGAATTTTATAAAAGATAAAATTTCTAAGGGGAATATACCCTATTAAATGAGGATGTTGTGTTTTTAGTTTAATGAAATTTGGGACAAATGATGTCATATTATTTAATTACCTATTACTAAGATGATTCCATATATTTTTACATCATAAAATAATTTTTTCATGATTTATAGATTAAATTATTAAAAGAATAATGTTAATTTTATATTTTAACATATTTTAGTGATATAGATGGGGGAATCTTACATTGTTCATTTTATTTCATCTTATAAAAGATATTAATATTTTATATGTTATGACCCATATGTGAGAGATCAACATGGATATTATGAAAATTATTTTTTTATAAACCTTTAATAGGTGGTATTTTTGATTCATTAATAATACATATTTATCCTGAATTAAGTTTTATTGTAATATTAATTTGGTATAGTGTAAGCCCCATGTAGCTTTGGATTATGTTTTACTTGATTCATATCTAGTATGTTTGAATTTTTAGAAGAAAACCCAACTCTTCTTAGAGAAATTATTAGTTCAAAAATTTATTATTTATGTCTCAAAAAAATTGATTCTAATTGATTTTGTTGGTTTTGAAGTGTCCCCATCGTTTTCTCATCTAGTTTCTCTTACTCATTATATTGTTTCTAGATTTATATTTCATTTGAGATATGAACATAGATAAGAACACATTGTGATGGAAATTGAACCATTATTAGTAACACTACCTCTATCCCATAGTTAAAAGAATTTGATTTTTCTATCATAAAATCATGATTCGTGGTGTAATAAAACCACAATATATGTAAGAGTTCATCCAACCATAAATTCACATTCATAACTATTATATTCTGTAAGATATTTTATAGAGTATTGTTAAAGGCCTCTATAATTCTATTTTATACTACATGGTAGTTGGATGTGTGGATGCACTGGATGTTCTATTACTCTCATGTCATTTTCAACTCAACGAATATAAATTAATTCAATTTAATATCAATATTGTGTGGTGTGACAAATTTCTCGTGATAATGTTAGATTTCATAAAGTCTGTGATAGTAGTTTTTTTCAAAAACCTTGAGGGTTATAACCTCAACTAATTTGGACTTTATATCAGAGGTAGTGAGATTAAACAAGAACTTCCTTATTGTAGTTGGGAGAAACGGTATGATGATATCCATTCCCCATATATAAATTAGTTAGGAATAACGAGAAATATGAAAAAACTACAACGATATATTGATTAAACTAGAATATATTTGAATAACATGGACCTTCATTGTGAATTACATGTAATATAACATCATCATTGTCTAGAAATAATCCAATATGTTAGCATAATGTGTGATATTGATCCTATAATGATGATATTTATAATAGTTTTCATGAACTTCTCAAATCGTAGAGAGTGTTTCATCTCTTACAATGAATGTAAGTACAACTGCCTCAAAATCCCAATTTTTGAGGGTTTTATATTAATTTATGACATTATAGGGGATGATTTTTGGTTCCTATTATTGGATATGTTCCATTATATATTGGTCTAATGGAAGGATACACTTTTGGAAATTGTTCATAATGGGGTTTCCATTAAGTAATGAAATTAGTCAATGAATATATTTGATCATCCTGTCCCATGGAAGTTTCAACATTAATTATTTATTGTATTACATTAATGGCGAATATAGAGACCACCTTAGAGTGTGTGATGAAAATTATATCTTTTAATGCGTAGGTTTAGCCAGTTCCATGAATGTATTGGACAACACATCAATAAATAAATTATCTGAGTGATGAATACCATTGAAAATTAAATTTATGGGGAATTATTATATCAAACCTATAGAAAAATTAATGAAGGAATATAAATATTCCTTGAAAATATAATATTTAATATTATTAAAAGTAATCAAAAAAATGGGATCACCCATTAAATTGATATTTGTTACATTAAGTGAATATAGCATGGTTCTTTACCTCATTTTTTGGGAAACATTAAAATAATTTGAAAGAATAAGTTGTAACCACTTTGAATGGTGACATGAAGAAAATCCTCAGACCAGATCAATTGAGCTTTAAATTTATCATTCTTTTTCCAGTTGGGATTCAAGATGCACCATCAAATTAAATCTCTCATGTATTCTTATTTTCATAGATATAGATAATATTTTCTATTAGGATCTTGGTATTCATCATTTTGTTTTCTAGGGTAGGATGTTCTTTTACAAAAAATGGTTAGTTCCTACCCATTAATTTCATTTTTTGACACAGACTAAATATCCAAATTATATAGGATAATTTCACATAAATAATAGTAACTATTTTGGATAGTTTATTATGTAATTCAGGGAATTATTGTGGGAGACTAGGTGGAAATCATGGTGATGAAAGTAGTTCCTCAATGTTTACACTAAAAAATTAGCTCGTGTTAGATCTCCTCGATATCATAATATCATGTATTGGTATCATTAATTTCCTATATGAGATAGTAGTGATTTTTTTCCTTTCATATATCATTTTATATAAATAAAAATATTGGTAGATCTCTCAATAGTGACCATATACTGTATGAGGAGTTTCCCATATACAGGTAATATCCTGATTGATGGGTGTGAACTATATTTCTTATATGGCTTGAATACCTCTTGAATTTTTTTACCTATTAATTGGGATCACATTTCATCATTATCCTTGTAATCTGGAGGCACTTACTGAAAATATTGGATATCAAATTTCTAAGGTATATGAGGCTACCTTGAAGACCTATAAACTATTAAAGGTTTTGAGTAGGTTAATTTTGATGGATCAACATATTATTATAATGGATTAATTTAATTCTAGTGTTTCATACTTTGAAGATTCATAATTTTCTTGACTTCTCCCCAAGAGAACAATTTCGGGTGTTTATTTACAATATATACTTCGACATTATTATTATAATGGTCTTATAGTAGGTAATATTATTTATTCATTGATAGGATAAGTCTATTTTATCACCAAAATAACATTCATTGATCTCAAATAGAAGGGGACTGAATATTTGGTCAATTTTTCATTGATATGTGGCCAAAATATTTATCAGTCCAAGGGTCATTGGTGAATACTATAATTCCCCTTAGGGTTATCTGAAAGTTATAGATTCTTCATCATTAGAGCCAATTCCAATCATATTATAACCTAAGTAATCATTTTTAATGTAGAGAACCTATAGTATTATAATGGAATCAATTATGAGTTTAGTATCAAGGAAAAGAAATCATTTGTTGGGTTGTGTCAGTTGAGATCAATTAAATTAAATCAAACCAAATCTGAAAATTATTTATCATAATGGTGATGATGATAGAAGTACATAAGGATGGGGAACCTAACATCCCTGATGAATATTTCATTAACAATATTTTCAATATTGACATTGACAGTAGTAGTATTGAATAGAGGTATCCTTACTTCTCTCTGCATGAAACCATGATGATCATCTGGAAGGCTTAAATGGTGAGAGGCCATATTTGGGTCAAATCCAATAATTTATTTATAGATAGCAATGAACATATCAGTTTGATGTTTCAAAAATTATATAAACATTTCCTACTCATCATGAGTCATTTATATCCTATGAAATGTTTTCCATAGGCCCCCTCCATATCCATATTTATATATCCAATATCATTGATTGTGGTAGAGGCCCCTTCCTCAAATTACGTAGTGTTATTTCTGGGATTGTCCTAATCCACTTATTTTAACTCAATTTTATATAAAGTTGTCGGTTAAGGGATATTTTTATTTCATGAGAGTTTTTAAGTTATATATTAGGGTTCTAGAGAGGCAGGTGTAGAGTCCTCCTCATTAGGCGTATCATAATCAATTTTATCCTCCACCTAACTATCATTGTATGAGGAGGACACATTTACATACTGAGGTTCATGGAATGAAGAGAGGGTATTATTGGCTCTACACTGTGTTGGAGTATCATCTTTGAGTCTCACATATTATTATGAAAAAACACATATATGTAATATAAAAAAGTGGCACTTTCAGTAGGGGAATTATCATTATTATAATAATTAAACTATGATTTCATATAAAACTATTCTATTGGAAAATAATACATCATTATATTAAGGATAGAATGTTTCACATATTTTTTATCTAGATTTATTACTTCCAGTATATTGATGTGAAATACAGAATCATTATCTAGAACATTGAATGGAATGGTTGATGCTTTCCCCAAGAAATTCGGAGTGGTAATCTGAGAATCATACCATATTATTGTATAAATCCCATTCATTTTGGAGAGACCAAGATCTATATACTTGGATTCATGTGAATCAAAGTTGTAATTATCACCATAAAATACTATTGCATGCTTATTTATATAATACATGACCTAGAAATGGTATGTGAAAGGAAATTCTAAATGAAAATTTAGCTAGATTCATCCCAAAATAGTATTGTAATCCATTTCCTAATTAATGTCCATAAACAAAGAGTCAAATAAAAATTCAATTAATATGTATTTTCACTTGATATGACCCATAAGTTTTTATTTTTCTTAATGAATCCTTAGATTTTCATAATAGAGGTTTACAGGTTAGCCTTACTATATCCCTAACTCTATAGAATTTACATTAGTACGAGGTTGATCCCATAACATATTTCCAAAGGGATAAAAGAATGTCAAGGTAATCAATCATGTTATAAAATTATAAGGGTATGATGTTTCCTTATATGGAAGAATATATTTAATTATCTATAATGTTTAGGACTATAATATACACCTTGGGATCAATATCTATATGGTAGACCTCAACAACAACTATCTCAACCCATAACACTTGAGGGATTAGTAAGGCCTCAATGAGTTCTTACTGATTCTTTTTTGAAAGGTAAATGGTATCTGATATTAGGATCATGGTTGGGATGATAATTCAATGTTTGATGATATCATTCATTTGGAACAAGGTACTTTATCTTCCATTAATATTTTATTCCCGTATTATTTTCTAAGAAGTCGATATATATTATGACGATGTCTACTATTTTGGAAAATCATTGGAGGCATGTCCCTTGTTCATAAACTAGATAGAGATAATTATTTTACTATCTGAACATGACTAGATTCATGTGAATCTTATAAGTGGGCCTCTAATATGATGGTATTTGACTAACATAAAGATGACTAAAGAGTGGATCGATTGTCATACTATGTCTATTAAATTGATCTCATCCATATTTTTATAGAATATTTTGATTAAGTGGAAACAATTCCAGAATTTCTAGATCAATGTTGTCCTTTTCCTCCTTATTTTTTTCAACATATGAAACCTCTTTCCCACCATTCCAAATTATGTTTTGTGAATTATGGTTCAATTTCATTGATAAATTAATCCTTGTAGAGTGAGGTTAAAAATTCAATCATGTTGACTTGTCCATATTGAGACTCATTATTCAACGAGGGTTCTATTTGGACAGGCGATGAATCTATTTGTAAAAACGAGTGAATGAAGTGTAAATGATTCGGGTGTGTCTCAAAAACTAGTATGAGATCCATTTATTTTTAATTACAATTAAAATTATAGTTTATCCACCCAATGGAAGACTATGACACTAAAGTGGATGATTTATCTTTTTTTATGTGAATTTGTGCCATAACCGATTCCTTTATATGGGTCCAGATGATTGAATGTTCCCTTATAACAAATTTCATGGAAATAAACTAATATATTTTCAAAAAACTATTACTTGATACTTACTTTCAGTATCTTCTTTTCATCTAGAAAATATTTTAAAACATAATCTTCCAACACCAAAATTTTACCCAACTTCAATTTCCTATGATAAACATTCCATTGAAAGAAGAATTTGAAGAGAAATAACGCTTTTATGTTATTACCCAACATTAAATAGAAGTGATAAACGTTTGGATGGTCAGTGAGACTAACCTCATTGAGTTATATAGGCTCTCATAACATGGAAAAGTTATTCTCCATCACTGCAAGGAGGTATATTCTAACATATCGTAGAACACAGTCCTTTATTTGTTATTATGATCTATAAATGGTAGATGCTACAGATATTTTATTTCATTATAACGGGGACATTCTTGTTTTTAATACCATTCAGAGGGTAGTTTTGTATGATTCTATAATGGTTTAAGTGCTAAAATAGGTGCATGAACCATCTGTAGTGTAACAATATTCATTTTTAAATTATTACTATTCTTTCAATGTGATAATATCAGCATCCTAGATTTTTAAAAAATGTGTAAAATTATATATTACAACCTTTAAGATACTTATTATAGATATTTAATCCCAAAAGGGCACGTCAGTGGGATAATATGTGTTTCAATTTAATTACATCAATACTTTTTTAGGTCTATAGTATATTCTTCTGTGCAGTTTTCTTGTTTAATGAGGTGGTCAAAACCATATATCTCATAATGTTGTTTTAGAATCTCTCATTCAACCACTTTTTAATTTTATATATCATTTAAATTTACCAATCTTTGAATTGATCTAAATTGATGGTAAAATTTCAAAAAAATCCCAATATGAAACTGACTAATATGTTATGCTACATTACTAAACAAAACATTGGTCTTTCCAATGTCTGTACAGAGCTGATGATATTGTACACCACTTTTTTCTTAAGTGTTCTCATCCTAAGCCTAATTGAGATAAAATATTTGGGGGTGATTCTTTGGGTTTATAGTGACATTAATGATGAGAATATTGGGATTTGTGAAATTAGGTGTAGGATTAGTTTCATATACTCTCTCAGGTTAGGTCATCATTTAAAGGTTATTTAGATATCCTTTCCCTTTTACACGCTCTAATCAGGATTTAAGAGACTTGATGAATTCAATATGTAATGGAAGTATTGTTTGTGGAAAAAATTCTCAAGCAATGGAAATAAGTGGTGTTTGATATGGTCCACCTGCACATGGATTTTGTCGACATACATTGTGAACTAGTCGGGAGTATATCACCTAACATGGCCTTGGTTGACACCCTACATGAGAACATTCCTACTAATTTTCAAATTCTATGATGTGGTATACTATATTCTTGGATCTACATCCTTCAAAATTACTAGGCCTTGGTTCCATCAACATCGAAAATTTATGTTATTGGTTATATAATGGAGGTGTAACATTGACTTCCACTTATTATTTATAATTAGGAGAAATAACCAAATTTAATTATTATGTATTGAGTTTCATCAGTATTTATAACATTGTTTCATTTCGAGTTATAATTTAGTCAAAAGTTCTATTTATGTTCTCCTTGCATGGTGGATTGGATGTGGCCACACCCTATACCTTTTTCATTGAATAATTCTCATAAAGCGTGTGAAAATTGTGCAATAGAAGGATCACCCCCAATTGTGAGTGTCTCTGGTGCTAGGTATGAAGACCTTATAAGAAAATTTTAGTGTGAATTTTATTCCAAGCATTAGATTTATCATCTTGGGATTCTTGGTCAGAATCATTTTTTAGATCATAGATGAGACCAATTTTTATGAAATTACTAATTCATAGCATCCTATAAGTATAATGTATTCATTTTAAGGATAAGTTGGCTTATCATCTTATGGATTTTTTAGGGGATAAACTATAGTTTTCCATTGTGTTTTCCTTCTTGATGGTCCATTTAGACTTTCATCCTCTATATGGTTTCAAAATTACCCTTCAGTTCTCTCCTAAAAGTGGAATTTGATGGGTGCTTCTATGGTAATTACCATTAATAAATACTAAATGTGTTCCCAATGTGGATGATGTATCATATAATAGAGGGACCTATAATATAAGCATTAGTGATGATTTCCCATTGTAGGGAACGTTGGATTCATTTGAAGATGATGGTGTGATTGTATAAATTTACCTAACCTTCGGGGTTAGAGATATCATAACACATTAACCAATATTTCTTTAAATTTAAGCTGTTTTGGAGTCTTCTGAAACAATGTAATTCATTTTCCATCATCGACACTGATGATTGGTTATAATGGTGGATTTAAGATATATATATGATTTTTAGGAAATATTTATCATTATAGAATGATAATATAACACATAGTTTCTCTCCCTTCGATACACTGGAAAATGATAACGTCATTCAAGTGTGTGTGTAGACTACCACTACCACAAAGATATGTGACTCTTTTTTCATCATCACTTATAATGGATGATATATATAATAATATTTAAAGGGGTAAGATTATATTTATTATATTAATTTCATTTTTGATAAATAAAATAATATTTACCCTATTTTCATAATGATCCTTGAAAAAAAGAAACGTTACTCATTTGTATGTATGACCTAAAATCTCCATGATTGTAATGTAGTTCATTTTTAATAAAACATATATTACATTTGGATTTAAAATTATAATTGATTTCAAAAAAATGATAATTATTTTATGATTATAAATCTAAATATAGTAGAATATGAAGGTTTCAGGGAGTACGGTGGAATCCAGTGGGTTGGGGATTTTAAAATTTTCATTATCAGGATGACGAGACTTATCATATCTATGGATATGATACATAGTATGGTCTAATGATATCAAATAAGAAATAACTATAACAAAAATAAAATAAAACACATAAATTCTTCCTATTTTAAGATTCACATGATATATTTTTGTCACCAAAAATTAATTCTTCTAGGATATGAAGCCTTATCCATCTAGTTCATCCACACACACTTCAAAAATCTACAGGAGCACCGATCAATGGATTATGGGTGCTATCATGGTAATCTGATGATTCCATTGACATCCCATCAATCACCAAGTTGACTTACCTTAAATTCATGGAGATGGACTTGATATGATCCCTTGTATCAATAGCTTCTCTCTCTAAAATTTAGTAGAGGAGATAGAGGGTATGGAATTCTCGCAGTGAAGAGTACATGTACAATAGCCTGTCTACCCTAATTATAGTGGATTCTCAAATTCCCGGATTGGGTTCCCTAGTCATCATATATTTACCTTCCACTAAATAAATAATTATTATGAGATAAACCATGTAATAAATATTATTTATATTTTTTCACAAAATTGTAATATATATTGAAAATATTGCATGATAAAATCGAGTTATTAACTCAACATGAAATTACCACTAATATTAAATGAACCTAGAATACTAAAATAATATTAATTTGAATAAAATAATCAATTTTTTAAAATTACTTCAGAAATATTTTAATAAATAAATCAAACCCAATTATTATTTTCTTTAATAATATGAATTTATTCATTCATTTGGTGATCATACATCCTTAGACATGTCTCAGACCCCATTGGTGGCATCGCCAATATTGATAGACATATTCAATAGAATAGGATTGATTATTGAATACCCTATTATATGATACAATCTAGTCCAGTGAATACATTTCACATACCATGAACAGAGTTTAGAAACACATCAAGGCCCCAAAAGTGATAAGGATAGTCATAAAAATAACAACCATCTGATGAAATAATACTTTGTATTATAATCTATTTATATTTAAATATATCATATGTAACACCCCAAGCTTCCACGGTACACTTCTCTTTGAATAATACAGTAGCGTGTGTTGTATGGAACTTCGAGTTCTAACACACACCACAACCAATCAAAGTAGCCAATATGAATAGTAATACCTACTTTTTGAAATTTTATTAATTTTATCATTCCAAATGGACTTCGTTTTTGTATTTGGAATATCTAAATTATCCTAAGTTGAATTTTTTGTAATTTTCTGAGAACTTTCAATTTTTTTATGAATAGTGAAAAATACATAAAACAAAATTTTTAATCAAAATAATTAATAGTGATAAATTAAAATATTGAGTGTTTTTAAAGTATAATTACAATATATTTTTACCATTTTATCCAATGGTGGTCATTATAATTAAATTAACATTGAAATTGGACATAAACAATTGTCAATCTTTTGATATATATTGTTTCATAAAAACGCGCTATTTGTTGTGACAACGAGAATTAATTATAAAATTAATTAATGAAACTTATATGTTTGGAATTTTGTAAAATAGACATCATTTTTTAATTCATAATATCAATTATAGCTTAGGGTGAAATTTTAGCATCGTTCTGAAAAACTACAATTTTTGATGAATAGTGAAACCACTAAATGGTAGTTAAAAAACAGATTTTTCTTTTAAATGAAACATTACAACTTCTGTGATTTGATTTTCAAAAATCCGACATACATGGTTGTCATTAGGAAGTAAAATGTGGTTCAATGGCATTAAAATAATTTTTGGTGAATAGTAAGTTTTAGGTTTAATTAATCACGATTAAAGGTAATTGGTGAAATTTATGGTAAAAATGATATTATAAAAATATGGAAATATCATTACACTTGTCCTAAAATTATTTTATGAGTCATGGCCGACCAATAAAATCCATGGGTAAACTTGGGGACCCCATGGAGCCACTTGGGTAAGAAAATAACAATAATAATTTTTTATTTAAAGTAAAAATAAAATTGTCACAAACATGAGTTGTTTTACTAAAATAATTATTACATGGGGTTATATAAGGTAAAATTTTGACTAAAAATATTAATTGGAAAGAAAAAAATATTTTATACATCATGATATTTTTTTTGATTTTTAGACATTAAATAAATTTAATATTTTATGACAACATGATGATGCATCGATTACCTCATTAATTAACGATTTAAATAAAATGAAAAGATAATGTAAAATATAAGACTTAAACTTGTAAAAAACCTATTGGATGAGTATATTTAGAGCCCTTATCACCTTATCCTCGAAATATATAAGTGTGGGACCTTTAAAATCCGAAACTCATTATATAATAATGTAACATTTCATGACTTTCCCAGACTGCCCCTCCTCATCTCTTATAAAAGGCCCCCACCACTACCACCTTACTCACACCATCAAAGCCTTTTGGGTCGGAAAAACACTTCCCAAATAATCTCTCAAATTCCCTCTATTACTTCTAGAAGACTCACTTTGGGCATATTTCTTCCCAAGGAAGCCTTTGCTGAAATCAAAAAAGAGTTACCCGATTTTATGGTAATGTCTTCTCTTATGTTATATTGTTTTATTTTGCTTCTCCAACCCCTTAAACTATTTTTATTCCTTTATTTTGTATCTAAACCAGTATCTTAAATATAATAGGATGTTTTAATGAGAAGGATTTTATTTACACTTACACACACCTTCGTCTAATGGTTAAAGAACATACTGTTTCTGTGGTTGGAAAATTTCTGCCTCACGAAATGATGATTGTTCAATCTTTTTTGAACACCTCTCATGGTGGCCATTATGATGACACTATTTTTATTTATGATATATATTATGTTTTTTTCCTTATGATTCTGTATTTTTCATTTATAGCATACCTTTACAATTCCCATTATGGGTAAATGCTATAATTTCATTTTAGAAAGTGCGGACTACCGCCCCTGAAAGTGATTTGAATCGTTATTGCCATATGTGGGATGTATAATGGATGGAGTAAATGGTATTATACATTATATAATACTGTAATTATATTATACCTTTATATAATTATAACATCATTCCATTAAATATGAAATAGAAATGAAAGTAGCGTTCATGCGTACGTACGACTTACGGTCTCCATGAACGGTGCATTTCATTTCTTACATCTAAATGTTATGTAATATTATAAATGAATTTATATACTGGATATATATTATGTATATTATATCTACATTATGAATATAATTATTTATATAATGGATATTTTACCACATGAACAATGTGTAATTATAATATGTTTATTTTTGACTCAAGTACCTATGATCGACAAAATGGTCGTTATTAACTTAAATAATTATTTAATGTTAATAACATGGTAATAAGTGATATAAAAGGAACAATGAACTTGAAAAAGGTTCATAAGAAGGTCGATATTAACTCTAGTTTATTATTTAGGAGGTTAAAGAGCGGTCGAGTCAATTCGGGCATGAGGTAAGGGAACTTCTTAACCCAATTTCCATTCTTTGGGTTAATCTCCTACTTTAAAATTATGTCATGATATTATTATGTCCTATATTTTAGTTATACATTCTTTATGTGTACATATATTGAATACACATAATATATATATTTTATTTAAAAAATGATATTTGTAAGGAACTTCATCTCAATCCCCATTCATTGAGGCATATTTTTTTTATACACAAATTTCTTCTATACGGTGTATAAACCCCTTTGACTTTTACTTTTATTCAAATGGAATATTTTTATACGAAGTGTTTTTACTAAATGACAAAAGGAATTTTTTTTCTTACTTATTCGACAACAACGACTTCCCCGCCGACGTGACCATTATTTGAGTTTCAGCTTCCTCTACAACCCTTAACTTTTTAAAAAAATGAAAAAAAAAATCAAGTTTTAATTTTATTTTATTTTGGTATTGAAAATGGTTTTTAAAGTGTTTTTATTATATCAATGTGTTGTACTAATATCTTGTGATTGAAATGTGGAAATTTTAAGTTTCCTTTATGCATATTTTATGTGATATGATTATGTTATGGTTCATGATATTTTTAAACCTGTTTATGTGAGGAATGGATTGGAATTAATAAGTGACGGGTGGAGCCCGATATAGCTCCTCGATGCATCGGTAGGTCTCATGAGACAAACTAGTGTCTTGGCATTAGGTCTTGACAAAATCTTATTGTTGACTTGGCAAGAGGCCTTGGATACGTGGTTATGATAGTCTGGCATTATGCATTTCATCATTATGAAAGTGGTTATTGATATTGCGTGTGATTATTCGACTAGTAGAATATCCATGTGAATAAGTATATGGAATTATTTAATTTTATTTTTTCCATATTATGCTGAATTTAAAGTTTAAAAAGGCTTTTGTTTTAGTTATACATTGCATTAAATGTTAATGTTTATTTATAAAAGTTTCCATAATATTGTTATCCTTACTGAGCATCTGAGCTCACCCCATTCAATGTTTTAATATTTTCCAGGAGGTGAAGAAGTATTTTATGAATGACCTGCAGGGATAGTCATAAGAGGATATGAGTGTGGACTATGGAGACTTTATTATTGTATTTTTTCACTTTATGATGCAATGTAACATTTATGATTGTATCTAGTGTTTCCAAGGCTACTAAACTAATCGGTCTTTCGAGACTTGATCTTTTGTGATCATGCCAATGTTACACAATAATTCACCGACTCTGGGTAACTTGGGTCGGGGTGTTACAGTTGGTATCAGAGGAAGTTTAGTACTAACCTTGGAAGCTAGATTTAGATTAACTATGATTAGAGCACATACCCAAAGACAGACTTTGAGGATTAGTATAAAAGAACTTCCTAGAATTTTTGTATTATATAGATTTTGTGTGTTTTCCGAGAAATACATCCCTGTCTAGATACGAGCAGGTATAGTCGGCTCTGGCATAGATGTACCTAGGGGTAAAACCCAAAAACACCGCTTTGAGCTACACTCGAACAGGAACTGGTGCATGACAATGGGCTTTGCTGCACTCTTGGTTACGACACTCCCGGGAGATATGCTTAGGATAATTCTCATTTTCTTTACAAACCAAAATGAAGGGTTATGAGTATATATTTACTCAAAGAAAACATTTTTATGAATATGGATTATATCCATAAAGAGTTCAATTAATGTTAAGTGATTTACAAGTATGTAATTATGTATTTTGATTCATAAACTAATCTAGTTTATGCCATTGTTTAGAAATGGCGCGTAGTGGAAGGAATGGAAACTGTATCATTGCACACACTCCGTGTAGCGATTGACCTCCTGCTCAAGATAATTATTGTGGAGCTGGAGATACAACTGGTGCTGATCAACTCATTACCATACTAGGACAACTCACTCATGTTATGAATAATAACCTTACTCGTATGGAGCACCCTGATCTACAACGTGGAGGATAAATGTTAGAACTCTTCAGGAGGCAACAACCGCCAAAATTTAATGGGGGTACAAATCCATTAGTAGCTGAGAAATGCATAAACTCCTTAGGGAAAATATTCCATGCCTTGGGGAGTAGCGAAAGGGAGAAGGTTGTCATGGAAGTCTACCACCTCACTAGAGATGTCGATCAATGGTGGTTTCAGATTCAAAACACAAAGGAATATGATGAAGAATCAAGTATGGAATAAAGGGAGTTTAAGGAAAATTTCTTAGAAAAATACTTTCCACATGACCATCGAGCAGATATGGAATGACAATTTCTGAGTCTGAGGTAGAAGGAGGATGAGAATGTCACAATGTATGAGGCTAACTTTACAAGGTTAGAGAGGCATGCTACAGATTATATACATAACCCATGAAGGAAGATTGATCGTTTCTTTGATGGGTTTAAACCATTTCTCCGTCGAGCATTAGTCTCACAAACCTTCTTGTCATACGAAGATATTGTCTCGTGTGCTATCAAGACGGAAAAGGAATTCTCTAAGTCTTATGAATTGAAATCAAATCAAGAAAAGAAGAGATCTTCTGACCAATATGGAAATGGAAATAATGGGAAGAAGGGAAATGTTAAATATCAGTACTGCAGTAAATGTGGGAAGAAACACCCAGGTACTTTCATGAAGGGAATGGGAGTCTGTTACAAGTGTGGTGAAAAAGGCCACCAATCTCATGATTGCAAGGGAAAGAAAGTTGTTCTCAATGTGGAATTCTATAATTGTAGAGAGGTGGGACATTATAAAAATGAATGTCCTAAGCGTCAGGGGAACTTACCTCAGAAGAGGCCAAGGGATCAAGGCCAAGCTTATGATATCACTACTTCTGAGTTTGAAGCTCCGAAAGACGTGGTGGAAGGTAATTTAATGGTTTCCTCAAGTTTAGAAAATGAATTATTTGATTCTAGATCATCTCATTGTTTCATATCTTCCCAGTTTTATAAGAAAATTAGATATTTCCAATTTTATTTAAAAATAGAATTGTCAGTCAAAACTCCTAAGGGAAGTATCATTGCAAAAAAGTTTTTTTGAATTTGTCCCCATTAGAGCACATAAATGTTCTTTATCCGCTGATATCATTGTCATACCTGTGATTGAGTTTGATATAATCCTCGATATGGATTGGCTTTCAGACTATGATGAAAATATTTATTGTAAGAAGAAGGAGGTTATGATTTTTGATGATGATGATAAGGAACACCATATTTTTAGAGCAGAATCATCACGACATAATTCTTATTTAGATACACCCCCAGTAGCTCAACTAAATTCAATTATTGGGGAGGAAGAGAATGAAATGACTAAGGGAGAGGAAAGTAATGTTCAAATAGAGGATGTATCTATTGTGAACGAATATATAGATGTGTTTCTAGAAGATTTTCCAGGACATCCTCCAGAACGAGAAGTTGAGTTTTCCATTGATTTAATTCCTGGATCAAGGCCTATATCGAAGACCCCTTATAGAATGGCCACCATGGAATTAGTTAAACTAAAGAAACAACTAGAGGAATTGAGTAATTATGGATTTATTCGCCCTAGTTTTTCTCCATGGGGAGCCCCTTCCTTTTTTGTTAAGAAGAAAGATGGATCTATGAGGTTATGCGTTGACTACAAGGAGATTAATGCTATAAGAATAATGAACAAGTATCCCCTACCTCGCATTGATGATTTATTTGACCAATTGCATGGATCTCAATACTTTTCAATGATTTACCTTCAATCTGGATATCATCAGTTGTGTTTGAAGAAGGAAGACATTCCGAAGACAATATTTCGAACAAGATACAGGCATTACGAGTTTACAATAATGCCTTTCAGATTGACTAATGCACCGTCTGTATTCATAGATCTAATGAATAGTGTTTTCAAGGAAATATCTTGATGATTTTGTGGTGGTATTTATTGATGATATCTGGGTATACCCCAAAATCTATGAAGATCATGAAAATCACTTGCGCATTATCTTGAAGACTCTTAGAAGGCATGAATTATATGGGAAGTTTAGCAAGTGTGAACTCTGGCTTCAGGAGATTTATTTTCATGGTCATATTGTGTATAAGGATGGAATTTACACTGATCCTTCTAAGACTAAGGCAATCCAAGAATGACCAGCACAGATGAGTATAACTGAGGTACGCAGCTTTATTGGTTTGGCAGGTTATTATCGATGTTTTGTCCAGAATTTTGCCTGATTGGATAATCCATTAACGAAGCTCATACGTAAAGGGGTTAAATTTATCTGGACAATCGAATGTGAATAATGTTTTGAATAACTGAAGAGAATATTAGTCAATTCTCATATATTGACTCTACCATCAGGGAATGATGGGTTCGTTATTTATAGCGATGCATCTATGAAAGGACATGGTTGTTTCCTTATGCATAATGATAGGGTTATTGCCTATGCATCACGATAGCTAAAAATTAATGAGCAGAACTATCCTACTCATGATCTCGAGTTAGCTACTGTAATCTTTTCCTTGAAGATATGGAGACATTATCTCTATGGTGAAATATTTATGCTATATATCGATCACAAGAGTTTGAAATATATTTTCTCACAAAAGGAACTCAACATGAGGCAAAGGTGACGGCTTGAACTACTCAAGGATTATTATTGGACGATACACTACCACCCAGGGAAGGAAAATAAGGTTACAGATGATTTGAGTAGAAAATATCATGTAGTTTTGAACATGATGAGAGTGGAAAGGGATCCTATTTTCATGGATCTAGTAATGATGGATATGGGAATCACCATAGAGGGTGAAACATCAAAAAAAATCAAATGGTTTCCAAACCATCTATACTAGAAATGATAAAGTGTTCTGAGGCCGATGATGAAGAGTTGAAAAAGAAGATTAAAGATGTGAATGATGGGAGATTGAGTGGATTTGTGCATGAATATGGAATTTTGAAATTTGGTAGGAGACATTGTGTTCCCGATATACCTAATTTAAAGAGGGAATTGTAGGATGATTCTCATAGTTACAATTTCTCTATACACCTTGGGAGCACCTAAATTTATAGAGATTTAATGGGACATTTTGTTGGACAACATGAAGAGGGATATTGCTGAGTTTGTGTCAAGATGTATGGTTTGTCAGTAAGTGAAAGCTTGAAGACAACTTCCTGATGGAGTATTGCAACCTCTTCCCATACCTGAGTGGAAATGGGATAATATTACCACGGATTTTGTCATGGGACTACCAAAGACTCCTAGATGGAATGAAAAAATATGGGTCATTGTTGATCGTCTCATGAAGTCGGCACATTTTCTTGCTATAAGGGAATATCTACCACTTGAACATCTAGCAAAACTATATATTAATGAAGTTGTGAGACTTCATGGAGTACCCCTGTCGATTGTCTCGGATCATGATCCCCGTTTTACATCAAGATTCTAGAAAAGTATTCAGAAGGCCTTTGATACTGAACTTCGTTTGAGCACTGCTTACCACCCTCAAATAGATGGACAATCAAAAAGAACTATTCAAACCTTAGAAGGCATGTTCAGATCATGATCCCTTGACTTTCAAGGAATGTGGGATCAATATTTACCTTTGGTATAATTTTCATATAACAATAGATTTCATTCAAGTATTCAGATGGCACCATATGAAGCATTATATGGAAAGAGATGTCGCACACCAACCTGTTGGGATGCCGTTGGTGAAAGAAAACATGTAGGCCCAGAACTAGTGGAGGAAGCGATGGAAAATGTGAAAGTAATCCAAAACCACATCAACGCAGCTCAAAGTAGGAAGAAGAGCTATGCCGACCACTGAAGGAAGGATTTGGAATTTCAGGTAGGAGATCATGTTTTCTTGAAGGTATCTCTATGGAAGGGAGTTATACGTTTTAGTAATAAGGGTAAATTGAGTCCTAGGTACATCAGACCCTTCGAAATTCTATAACGAATTGGGGATGTAGATTACCGTTTGGCAATGCCGCCAAGTCTCTTCAAAGTTCACGATGTATTCCACGTATCACTGTTGAGAAAATACATGTCTGACCCAACGCATGTACTCACCTATGAGGAATTAAAACTGTAACCCGATCTGTCTTATTGCGAAGAGCCCGTCAGGATTCTTGATACAAGAGAACAAGTGCTGAGAAATCGGACGACTCGTCTGGTAAAAGTTCTATGGAGAAACCATAATATGGAGGAGGCAACGTAGGAACTCTAGGAACATATGATGAAGAATCACCCGAGCCTTTTTATACAGTGATATTATATGAATTTTTGAGGACAAAATTATTTTAAGGAGGGGAGAATGTAACAACCCAAGCTTCCACGGTACACTTCTCTTTGAATAATACAATAGGGTGTGTTGAACGCAACTTGGAGTTCTAACACACACCACAACCAATCAAAGTAGCCGTTATGAATAGTTATATCTACTTTTTGAAATTTTATGAATTTTATCTTTCCAAATGGACTTAGTTTTTGTATTCAGAATATTGAAATTATCTTCAGTATAATTTTTTGTAATTTTCTGAGAACTTCCAATATTTTATAAATAGTGAAAAATACATAAAACTTTTTTAATCAAAATAATTTATCGTGATAAATTATAATATTGAGTGGTTTTAAAAAATAATTAGAATATATTTTTACCATTTTATCCAATGGTGATCCTTTGAATTAATTTAACATTGAAATTGGACATAAACAATTGTCAATCTTTTGATATATATTATTTCATAAAAACACGCTATTTGTTGTAACATCAGGAATTAATTATAAAATTAATTAATTCAACTTATATGTTTGGAATTTTATAAAATAGGAATAATTTTTGAATTCGGAATATCAATTATATCTTAGGGTGAAATTTTGGCATTGTTCTGAACAACTTCAATTTTTGATGAATAGTGAAACCACTAAGTGGTAGTTAAAATACTGATTTTTCATTTAAATGAAACATTACCACTTCTGTGATTTGATTTTCAAAAGTATTTCATACATGGTTGCATTATGAAGTAAAATGTGGTTCAATGGGATTAAAATAATATTTCGTGAATAGTAACTTTTAAGTTTAATTAATCGCGATTAAAGGTAATTAGTGAAATTTAAGGTAAAAATGATATTATAAAAATATGGAAATACCTTTACAGTTGTCCTACACTTATTGTATGAGTCATGGCCGACCAAGACAATCCATGGGTCAAATTGGGGATCCCATGGAGCCACTTGGGTAAGAAAATGACAATAATAACTTTTTATTTAATGTAAAAATAAAATTGTCACAAACTTGAGTTGTTTTACTAAAACAATTATTACATGGGGTTATATAAGGTAAACTTTTGACTAAAAATATTCATTGTAAATAACAAAATATTTCCTACATCATGATATTTTTTTATAATTTTTATAAATTAAATAAATTAAATATTTTATGACACCATGATGATGCAGCGATTACCTCATTAATTAAAGATTTAAATAAAATGAAAAGATAATGTAAAATATAAGACTTCAACTTCTCAAAAACCTATTGGATGAGTATATTTCGAACTCTTATCACCTTATCCTAGATATTTATTAGTTTGGGACCTTTAAAATCCGAAAATCATTATATAATAAAGTAACATTTCATGACTTTCCAAGAGTTCCCCTCCTCTTCTCTTATAAAAGGCCCCCACCTCTACCACCTTATTCACATCGTCAAAGCCATTTGGATCAGCCAAACTCTGCCCAAATACTCTCTAAACTTCCCTCTCTTAATCCTAGAAGCCTCACTTTGGGCATAATTCTTCCCAAGTAATCCTTTGGCTCAAATCGAAAAAGAGTTACCCGATTTTAAGGTAATGTCTTCTCTTATGTTATTTTGTTTTATTTTGCTTCTCCAACCATTTAAACTCATTTTATTGCTTTATTTTGTAACAAACTCAGTATATTCAATATACTTGGATTTTGATACGATAAGGATATGATTTAAACTTACACACACCTTCGTCTAATGGTTAATGAACATACGGTTTCTGTGGTTGGCAAATTTCTGCCTCACGAAACGATGATTGTTCAATCTTCTTTTAACACCTCTCATGGTGGCCATTATTATTTAACTATTTTTATATATGATATATATTATGTTTTTTTTTCCTTATGATTATTTATTTTTCATTTATGGCATATCTTTACGATTTCCATTATGGGTAAACACGATAATTTCATTTTAGGAAGTGCGGACTACCGCCCCCTCAAAGTGATTTGATTCGTTAATGCCATGTGTGGGATGTATAAAGGATGGAGTAAATGGTATTCTAAATTATATTATAATGGAATTATATTATACCTTTATATAATTATAACTTCATTCCATTAAATATGAAATAGAAATGAAAGTGGCGTTCATGCGTACGTACGACTTACCGTCTCCATGAACGATGCATTTCATTTCTTACCTCTAAATGTTATGTAATATTATAAATGAATATATATAATAGATATATATGATTTATATGATATATAAATCATGAATATAATTATGGATATACTGGATATTTTACCACATGAACAAATTTTAATTATAAGAAGTTTATTTTTGACTCAAGTACCTAAGATCGACAAAACGACCGTTATTAACATAAATAATTAAATAATGTTCATAACATGGTAATAAGTGATAAAAAAGGAATAATTAACATGAAAAAGGTTCTTAATAAGGTAGAGAATAAATATAGTTTATTATTCCAGAGGTTAAAGAGTGGTCAAGTCAAGTCGGACACGAGGTAAGCGAACTTCTTAACCCAATTTCCATTATTTGGCCAATCTCCCACTTTAAAATTATGTCATGATATTATTATATCCTATCTTGTATTTATACTTTCATTATGTGTACATATATTGAATACACATAATAGATCTATTTTATTTAAAAAATGATATTTGTAAGGGACTTCATCTCAATCTTCATTCATTGAGGCATATTTTGTTTTAAACAAAATTTTCTTCTGTACAGTGTATAAACCCCTTTGAATTTTACTTTTATTTAAAAGTAATCTTTTTATACGAAGCATTTTTACTAAACAAAAAAAATATTGTAATGCCCCGACCCTAGTTACCCATAGTCGGTGCATTATTACATATCATTGGCATGATCACAAAGGATTGTGTCTCGATAGACCGATTAGTTTAGTAGTCTTTGAAACACTAGATATATTCATAAGTTTTGCATTACATCATAAGGTAAAAAAACTACAACAACGTATTGTCTTCATATCCCCTCATACTATCCCTACAGGCCATTCATAAATTACTTCTTCACATCCTGGAAAAAATAAAACATTGAAAGGGGTGAGCTCAGATGCTCAGTAGGGATAACAATATTGAATAATCTTTCACAGATAAGCATAAACACTTAAAGAAATTTATAACTAAAGCAAAAGCCTTTTACACTTGAACATCATCATAATATGGTTAAGATAAAATGAAATAATTCCATTTACTTATTCATATAGATATTATAATAGTCGAACAATCACATGAAATATCAATAATCACATTCATAATGATGGAATGCATAATGCCAGACTATCAAAACCACATAGCCAAGGCCTTGTGCCAGGACTACAAATAAGATTTTTCCAAGGCCTTGTGACAAGACACTAGTTTGTCTCATGAGACCTACTGATACATCGAGGAGCTATAGCGGGCTCCACCAGTCACTTATTAAGTCTAATGCAGTGCTCATATGAAAATTTTTAAACATAACATAAACATTCGTATTAAAACTAGCATACAAAATATCAATACTTTATCCACAAACCATGAATGGTATAAAAATAGCACAACCACAGTCAAACATAACTCATTTGATACAATGCGGAAGATATTATTGTATCATATTAACCTCAATCGAGAATGATGAAGGATATTGACATAGATGAAAATAGTCATCAAATTAATTAGAGTGAAATATCACCATTTTTCATGATATCATTTAAAAGTCTAATTATTTGTCAAGAATCCATTTAAAAAAGATTTTAGAATCAAAGTATCCAATACCACTTTGAAACATTTAAAATTAATTTTTATTTTAAAACTTTAATGTCAATATAAATAAATCCTTAAAACAATTTTTAAAACATGGACATTAATGAGAATGATTTAGAATAATCAATCTTTAAAACACTTAAAAATTTATTTTAGTGATAGTTTCTAACCAAAAGAGAGACACTAGAATAAAAATAATTGAGGTAATAAAAACTTTAAAATATCATGAGAATAAAGGGATTCATGATATACTATGTCAAAGTACATTATATACACCATATAAAAGTGAATTGGTGTATAACAACAAAGAAGTCTCAATAGAATGTAAATGAAGATGAATTCTCTTATAAAGACCATATCATTATGTTAAGGATAAATAAAAGACACAATTATGTGTTAAAAATATAAATACACTCAATATTATTGGATATTTAGTGTAAATCAATCATATGACATTCACACATATTCTTGTAAAAACAACACCAATGAATTTGGATATTTAACTCAACAAATGGAGATTGACTTAAAATTACTCTTATCAAGTTCATACCGATGACCAGAGAATTTATAAATGGAGTGATTATGTGTATCAAAAGTATATCCAAATAAAGGGGAGTGTAATTTAGGACATAATAATATTAATAGTGATTCTACACATAATCTTGGAGTAAAATAATCAATGAAGTATGCGTAATGCTGAATAAATGGAAATTGAAATTTCAAATACCCTTATTGATTTGGTAACATACAAAACATACACCCATGAAAGAAGGATAATACAATGATGATGTAAATATCCATAAATTAAAGTATATTACACAATTAATACAATCATGTTCAGTACACACACCGCTTGCAATAAATAAGTGGTGAACAAAGGAATTCTCACGGAATTAAAAGTGAGATAAGAAACCCCTTACTTTGTACTTTTCCCTTGGTCGAGGGTAGGTTAACCTCATTTATAATGGTTAAATAATTGTTATTGAATTATAAAATAATCATATGCATTAATATGATATCATATATTATCTTTTAACATTGATTTGTTAATAATATCATAGAATTACCGTCGTTTCGGGTGTTAACGGGTTCATTTTACTTTATATGTTTTGTTACAGAAGTCGTGTTTGTCATGGATAGTTTGTATCTTATTCATATCTAGAATGATATAAAGTCCTTAAACACTATTTTTAAATAATCAAATGATAATTATACTTGAATGGATATGATGGAGAATGATTCTCATCGCGTTCGTGGAGACGGTACTCCGTACGTACGCACGAGTGACAATATCATTATTTTGATATTAAAATAATACATAATTGGATGGTATATCATATATTTAGAATAATTATAATGTTATATTTCTTATTTACATGAATTACACATCATTATTATACCTATTCAAATAATAATTTATTTAATAACAATTACACCACAATGTGGAGACGGTAATCCGTACGTACACACGTATGGTGACATGTTATTCAAAGGATGGATAGAATACTGAATATGGTTATAACATATTTATAATAACATCACATTATATATAAAATACATGATTTATTATTTATAATGGTAATAACAAATAATGAAGAAGTGTATGAAGAAAGGAACTTGAAAAAGGGTGTTGAAATCATTACCTCTTCTTCGGGTTCTTCATTTTGATTTGATCAAAAGGGATCCTTAGGCTGGATTTATGACTAAAGTAAGGCCTCTAGGATGAAGTGAGGGAAGTATAGAGAGTATTCTGGCAGAGTTTGGGCGAGCCAAATGGCTTTGAAGGTGTGAATTAGTGAGAAGGTGGAGTGCCCTTTTATAAGAGGGGTGAGGGGCACCTTTGGAAAAGCTAGAAATATTATTTTATAATAAATTTATATTCACCTTATAATGGCTCAAAAGTGGATTATTTAAAGTCTAAGGTGGGCATAGGTCGAAAAACACTCAACCAATATTATTTATATTGGTTTGGGTTACTATATTAACCTTATCTTTATGTATTAACTCTTAGTTAATTAGTTTCACTTTTACAATGTCTCTTTGTATTTTTATATTATATGGTTAATAAACTAACTATATACATCCAAGAGACCCCCAAGTGGTACATTAATGATACACCTATCATGATATAAGTCTCTTGGCCGAAAAATAGATTTTTAGGAATTTAATATCAATTAATAATATAATATTTGTTTTAAAAACTCTTTTATGTTAATTTTGAAACTATTTGGAAAAATGATTTTTGTGATACTCATAACAGAATGAATACTTAGAAAAAAGTTAATTAAATAATTCCTAACATGTCATATTAACCTAGAAAATTATTTTAATTCATAAAAAGTATCAAATTATATTTATTTGTGTATTTATAATATCAATTATTTTAATTTTTCACTATTATGTTAATTACTGCATCATCATTGGGTCATATATAAATTAACTTATTTAATGTCTAAAAATTATAAATAAATTACAATTATGTATTAAATCTTGTTAGATTTCTAAGGAATATTTATAGTAGAAAATAAAACATAAATAACCCTTTGTAACAATTGTTTTTATAAAAGATGTATGCTTATGTCATATTTGTATTTGTTTTAACATAATTAAAATAAAGTGTCTCTATCACCTACAAGTGGCTCCATGGGGTCCCAAAATCGACCCAAATATTCCCATGGACGGACATTTATCCACCAATAAGGTTAGGACATGTTTTAATGTAATTTAGTATCATTATAATATTATTGTTTAATCCTTATTTACCGGATTTACCCATTAACCATGGTAAATAAAATATTTACCGAAGTAATTATTCAAAATGTCTAAAAATAAAATTTACCTATTTACAAAATTTGTACATCCTGATTCCAAATATGGAATCCATTTTTCCAAATTCAAAACACAGAAGTGGCAGAAATTAATTTAAAATTAATTTTCCGCTGTCAGAACAAAAAGTGTGTTCTTAAGATATAATAACTGTCAAAATATTGATACTTGTTTATGTTCGGTTTAATTGTAAAATTATGTCCAATGACCAAAATTTTATTAAATGGTAAAAATATGTTCTAAATATACTTTAAACCACTAAAATTCATAATTTATCATTATTAATTATTTTGATTAAAAAAGATGTTTTTAATTAAAATTTAGTAATTTTCACTATTCATCAAAATATGAAAGTTATCCGAAAAGTACCAAAATTTCACCCTAATCTAATTTCGATATTACGAATCCAAAAGAAGCCCATTTTTTAACGATAAAATCTATAAAATTTCAAAAAGTAGGTATTATTATTCATAAAGGCTAGTTTGATCGGTTGCGGTGTGTGTTAGAACTCGATGTTGCGCACAACACATGCCATTGCATTATTCAAAGGGAAACATACCATGGATGCCTGGGTGTTACATTCTCCCCTCCTTCAATAAATTGCGTCCTCACAATTTTTTTTAAAATTAGGCTTGAGAATATAATGGAAAGTCCCACATCCGAAAAAGAGTCAATAAAACTATCACTTTAAAAAAATGAAGAGAGGTATAAAGTTTACCCAAGATAACCCATACTAGGATTCCATGTAGGAAAACATGGATATGGATGATAAACTATGTGTTATGTTCTGATGAAGAGGGATAGAAAACATGATCAGGATATAGTTAACAATAAGAAAATCACAAACTTGTGTTGGGACAAACGGTCATTAGTCTCCCAGTAGGAAAAGTTAACGGACAAAATTTTTTTGTTTTAAGTTACATTACATAAGGATGAGGAATTAATTTATGATATTGACTAAGAACATAAAGATATATACTTAATTTTTATGTGGAGTTTCATTATTTAATAAAAATTTAACACTAACTCATTTTTTTGAACAATGAGTATTCAAGAAGACTTGGTCACAATGGAAGAGCTAGAATAATGTTCAATTGAAATACATGATCCACGTAGGATAAACTATATATTTACCTTTTCTTTAGAGATTAATCAAAACCAAAATTTTTAGTATAATATCTGATGATCCCCCAAATGTATATTCCATTAGAGAAAAAAGAACACTAATCTTAATTTCTAAAATCAATACACCAATACCCCAAAGTTAAATAAATACCATTCAATAATCAATTTTCCTTAAAATCATTCAATATAATCCAAACTAATATTGAAACCCAAAACCTATAAGAATGTAGTCTTCCATGTTAAATTGTATCTCCAAATGACATTAATTACTCTTAAAGTCACATACTTAAAAGTAATAAACCTAATCATTTCTATAAATAACCCAAATCACTATAAATCCACAATAAAAACATAGATAAAAATCCATCATTACTCCTCAAATGAAATCCCATACTATTCTATTTTCCTTGGGCATATAGTGTTCACAATAAAGAGAACATCTTCCAAAATAACATTTATCGCTTAATCACCAAATCATTTTCCTATACTAAGGGTATTCATTTGATACGACATAAGATACCAAATAAAATTATTATTGATCAATAAAATCATTTAACTAAAAATAATAGTCACGCTAACCAGGGACTTCACGTAGTCCAGTGGTATGCGATAAATCCCAATCGCACTTTTGGTGTGGGTTCGATTCCCACAACTTTGTCTGATGTGATGGGTTTTCACACGGTCTATGTGTTTTCCTTTTTCAAAAACTATATTTTATAACATTACCAAAATGAGATAAATTCCTCAAAAAAACCATAACATAATTTAACCACAAATTTTATCTCATACCTTTCATTTTCATCCCAAATTATAATAACATATAATTACCTTAAACCAAACGATCATATAAAACCAAATTGTTATTTATAACTATATCCACAAGAGAAAAGATTATTCTTCCTCAAATATCATTCTCACATGGAAAACTGCAGGGTTAAAAATACAAGGGAAATTTTTTCCAAAGTAAACCCATCTACAAGGAGCACTAATACTTTTTATACATTTCTCCAACCATTTATTTCCACATAGCTTCTTCCTTGACCAAGAAAATATCCTATAGAATAGGGCATTCACTCGGGTAATGGCCATGTCCCCTACATTTACGGCAAATGACTGTAAATGGACTCTTGGGACCATTTTTATCTTCTTCCATAGTACTCCTCATTTTTCTTCGGCAATTCATCACTTTATGTCCTTCCTTATTGCACGTAAAGCATTTCTTTGTCCCATTGAGACACTTTCCTGGTTGTCTCCATCCACATTTCATGCATGATGGAAATTTAGGATTCTGTTCTCTATAGTCTCCACTGCAGGAGCTCTTATCATTCATCCCCTTTATCTTCTTTGTTGAGTTTGGGAATTGGTTAATATATATATTGTTGATCATATTTTTGGAAAATTGATTTGGAATAAAGATGATATCTTTTACGCCTATCAAAATTCCATTTCGTTTCTCATTTCCACCACCATTGCCACCTTGTACATCATTCTCAAAGTCACTATGACTTCCTTGGAATCCAGCCATTGAGCAAACCAGAAAGCATTGTGTGAGTAATAGTAGTCAAAAAATCATTTAGAGATTAACATGTCACCATATTCTCAATTTGAAACACATTAGGATTAACCAAGGTCATTTACTCTCATCTTATATATATAATACTTCGAATCGGTTTGTAAAGAAAATGTAAATTACCCTAAGAATATCCGTTGGGAGTGTCGTAACCAAGAGTGCTGCAAGGCCCGTTGTCGTTCAGCAGTTCCCATTCGAGTCTAGCTCAAAGCGGTGTTTTTGGGTTATACCCCTAGGTACATCTGTGCCAGAGCTGCCTCTACCTGCTCGTATCCAGATAGGGATGTATTGCTCGCAAAACTCACAAAATCTCTACAATACCAAAATTATATGAAGTTCTTCAATTCTAATCCTCAAAGATCATCTTAGCTCTACATGCTCTAATCAGAGTTTATCTAATTCTAGCTTCCAAGGATTGTACTAAACTTCCTCTGATACCAACTATAATGCCCCGACCCCAGTTACTCAGAGTGGATACATTATTACGTATCATTGGCATGACTCTAATGGATCAAGTCTCGAAACACCGATTACTTTATTAGTCTTGGAAACACTAGATATATTCATAAGTTTTACATTACATCATAAGGTAAAAAAATTACAATAACATCTTGTCCTCATATCCCCTCATACAATCCCTTCAGGCCATTCATAAATTATTTCTTCACATCCTGAAAAAAATAAAACATTGAAAGGGGTGAGCTCAGATGATCAGTAAGGATAACAATATAGAATAAGATTTCATTGATAAGCATAAACACTTAAAGCAATTTATAACTAAAACAAAATCCTTTTACACTTGAACATCAACATAATATGGAAAGGATAAATTGAAATAATTCCATTTACTTATTCACATGGATATTCTACTAGTCGAACAATCACATGCAATATCAATAATCACTTTGATAATGATGGAATGCATAATGCCAGACTATCATAACCACAAATCCAAGGCCTCGTGCCAAGACTACAAATAAGATTTTGTCAAGGCATTTTGCCAAGACACTAGTTTGTCTCATGAGACCTACCGATGCATCGAGGAGCTATAGAGGGATCCACTCATCACTTACTAAGTCTAATGCAGTCCTCATATGAAATGTTTTAAACATAACATAAACATTCATATTAAAACTAGCATAGGAAATGTCAATACATTACCCACAAACCATGAATGGTATAAAAATAACACATCCATAGTCAAACATAACTCATTCGATACAATATGGAAGATTGTATTGTATCATATTATCCTCAATCGAGAATGATGAAGGATATTGACATAGATAAAAATAATCATCAAAACAATTAGAGTGAAATATCCCCCTTTTTCTTGAAATCATTTAAAAGTCACATTATTTGTCAAGAATCCATTTTAAATAGATTTTAGAATCAAAGTGTCCCATACCAGTTTGAAAATTATAAAAGGAATTATGATTTTAAAACATTAATGTATATATAAATAAATCCTTAAAACCATTTTTAAAACATGGACATTAATGAGAATGATTTAGAATAATAAATCTTTAAATCACATAAAAATGTATTTTAGTTAGAGTTTCTAACCCAAAGAGAGACACTTGAATACAAATAATTGAGGTAATAAAAACTTTATAATATCATGAGAATAAAGGGATTCATGATATACTATGTCAAAGTACATTATATACACTATATAAAAGTGATTTGGTGTATAACAACAAAGAAGTCTCAATGGAATGTAAATTTAGATGAATTATCTTATAAAGTCCATATCCTTAGGTTAAGGATTAATCCAAGACATAATTATGTGTGAAAAATATAAATACACTCAATATGATTGGATATTTAGTGTAAATCAATAAGATGACATTCACACATATTCTTGTAAAAACAACACCAATGAATTTGGATATTTAACTCATCAAATGGAGATTGAGTTAAAATTACTCTTATCAAGTTCATACCAATGACTTGAGAATTTATCAATGGCATGATTATGTTTATCAAAAGTATATCCACAGAAAGGGGAGTGGAATTTATGACATAATCAAATTAATAGTGATTCTACGCATAATATTGGAGTAAAATAATCAATTAAGTATGCGTAAAGCCGAATAAATGGGAATTGAAATTTCAAATTCCCTTATTGATTTTGTAACATACAAAACATACACCCATGAAAGAAGGATAATACAATTATGATGTAAATATCCATAAATTAATGTATATTACACAATGAATATAAACATGGGCAATACACACACCACATGCAATAAATAAGTGGTGAACAATGGAATTCTCACAGAATTAAAAGTGAGATAAGAAACCCATTACTTTGTACTTTTTCCTTGGTCGAGGGTAGGTTAACCTCCTTTATAATGGTGAAATAATTGTTATTTAATTATACAAGAATAATATGCATTAATATGATATCATATATGATCTTTTAACATTGATTTGTTAATAATATCTTAGAATTATCGTCGTTTCGGGTGTTAATGGGTTCATTTTCCTTTATATGTTTTGTTACATAATCCATATTTTTCATGGATAGGTTGTATCATATTCATATCCAGAATGATATCAATTCCTGAAACATTATTTTGAAATCATAAAATGATAATTATACTTGAATGGATACGATGGAGTATGATTCTCATCGCGTTCATGGAGACGGTAGTCCGTACGTACGCACGAACGACAATATCATTATTTTGATATTAAAATAATACATAATTGGATGGTATATCATATATAAAGAATCATTATGATGTTAAATTTATTATTTACATTAATTACACATCATTATTATACCCATCCAGATAATAATTTATTGAATAACAATTACACCGCGGCGTGGAGACGGTAAGCCGTACGTACGCACGTATGATGAAATGTTATTGAAAGGATGGATAGAATACTGAATATGATTGTACCATATTTATAATAACATTAATGTATATATATTATACTAGAGTTATTATTTTAGAATGGTAATAACAAAGAATGAATAAGTGGAAGAAGAAAGGAACTTGAAAAAGGGTGGTGAAATCATTACCTCTTCTTCGGGTTCTTCCTTTTGATTTGATCAAAAGGGATCCTTAGGCTGGCTTTATGAATAAAGGAAGGCCTCTAGGATGAAGTTAGGAAGTAGAGAAAGTATTTGGGCAGAGTTTGGCCAAGCCAAATGGCTTTGAAGGTGTGAATTAGTGAGAAGGGGGAGTGCCCTTTTATAAGAGGGGTGAGGGGCACCTTTGGAGAAGCTAGAAATAATATTTTATAATAAATTCATATTCAGTTTATAATGTCTCCAAAGTGAATTATTTAAAGGTTAAGGTGGTAATAGGTCGAAAAACACTCAAACAATTTGATTTATATAGGTTTGGGTTACTATATTAACCTTATCTTTATGTTTTAACTCTTAGTTAATTAGTTTCACTTTTACAATGTCTCTTTTTATTTTTATATTATATGGTTAACAAACATACTATATACGTCCAAGTGATGCTAAAGTGGTCCTTTAATGATAAATCTATCATGATAGAAGTCTCTTTGCCGAACCATAGATTTTTTAGAATTTAATATCAATTAATAATATAATATTGTTTTAAAAAAACTCTTTTATATCAATTTTGACACTATTTGGAAAATTGATTTTTGTGAAAATCATAATAGAATTATTACTTCGAAAAAAGTTAATTAAATCATTCCTAACATGTAATATTAACTAGGAAAATTATTTTAATTCATAAAAAGTCTAAATTTATATTTATTGGGGAATTTATAATACCAATTAGTTTAATTTTTCACTATTATGGTAATTACTGCATCATCATTGGGTCATAAATAAATTAACTTATTTAATGCCTAAAAATTATATATAAATTACCATTATGTAGGAAATATTTTTATATTTATAATGAATATTTATTGTAGAAAATACATCATATATGACCCTTTTTAAAAAATGTTTTGCAAAAGGATATATGCTTTTGTTATTTTTGTATTTGTTTTAACTTAATTAAGATAAAGTGTCCCTATCACCTACAAGTGGCTCCATGGGGTCCCAAAATCGACCCAAAGATGCCCATCGTCGGACATGTATCGACCAATAAGGTTAGGAAACATTTTAGGGTAATTTAGTATTATTATAATATTATTTTTTAACCCTTATTTACCGGATTTACCCATTAACCATGGTAAATAAAATATTTATCGACATAATTATTCAAAATGTCTAAAAATAAAAGATACCTATTTACACAATTTGGACATACTAATTAAAAATTTGGAATCCATATTTCCACATTCAAAACATAAAAGGGGCAGAAATTAATTTAAAATCAATTCCCGATGTCAAAACAAAAAGCGTGTTTTTAAGATATAATAACTATCAAAAGATTGATACTTGTTTACGTTCGGTTTAATTGTGAAATTATTTCCAATGACCAACATTGTATTAAATGGTAAATATATATTCTAAATATAATTTAAAACCACAAAAATTCATAATTTATCATTATTAATTATTTGTTTAAAAAAGTAGTTTTTAATTAAAATTTAGTAATTTTCACTATTCATCTAAATATGAATGTTATCCGAAAAGTACCAAAATTTCACCGTAAGCTAATTTCGATATTACGAATCCAAAAATAAAGTCCATTTTTAATGATAAAAATTATAAAATTTCAAAAAGTAGGTATTACTATTCATAACGGCTAGTTTGATCGGTTGCAGTGTGTGTTAGAACTCGATGTTGCGTACAACACACGACATTGCATTATTCAAAGGGAAACGTACTGTGGAAGCTTGGGGTGTTACAAGGAATGTTTTGTTCTTATTTATTCAGAGAAAATGACTTCCCCTCCGCCGTGAACATTATTTGAGTTTGGGCTTCCTCTACATGCCTTAACTTTTTTTAAAAAAAATGAAAAATAAATATCAAGTTTTAATTTTCTTTTATTTTGGTATTGAAAATGGTTTTGAAAGTGTTTTTATTATATCAATGTGTTGTACTGATATCTTGTTATTGAAATGTGGATATGTTATGTTTCCTTTACGCATATTTTATGTGATATGATTATTTTATGGTTCATGATATGTTTAAACCTGTTCATATGAGGAATGCATTGGACTTAAAAAGTGATGGGTGGAGCCCGCTATGGCTCATCGATGCATTGGTAAGTCTCATGAGACAAACTAGTGTCTTGGCACGAGGCCTTGACAAAATCGTATTGTAGACTAGGCACGAGGCCTTGGATACGTGGTTATGATAGTCTGACATTATGCATTCCATCATTATGAAATTGGTTATTGATATTGCATGTGATTATTCGACTAGTAGAATATCTATGTGAACAAGTAAATGGCATTATTTAATTTAATTTTTTCCATATTATGCTGAAGTTCAGGTTTAAAAAGGCATTTTTTTTAGTTATACATTTCCTTAAATGTTAATGTTTATTTATGAAAGCTTCCACAATATTGTTATCCTTACTGAGCATCTGAGATCGCCCCTTTCAATGTTTTAATATTTTCCAGGACATGAAGAAGTATTTTTTGAATGACCTGCAGGGATAGTTAGAAGAGGATATGAGTTTGGACTATGGAGACTTTGTTATTTTATTTTTTCACTTTATAATGTAATGTAACATTTATGATTGTATCTAATGTTTCCAAGGCTACTAAACTAATTGGTCTTTCGAGACATGATCTATTTTGATCATGCCAATGTTTCGTAATAATGCACCGACTCTGGGTAACTAGGGTCAGGGCGTTACATCATAATGTAGGATACACTCTTGTTTCATCTTCCATTGTTTATTTGTTATGTATTGATCTAATTGGTCAGATTTACCTTCAACTGCCATCACTAATGACTTGTGAAGGTACTTCTATCGTAATCAATAATTCCAAAGATATATTACATCCTCAACCATAAAGTGACAAATTTTTTTTGATCATTCAACCAATGTCATACCACCAATGATGCACCAAACACATGCTACAATTCCATGATTTCATTATCATGGGGTTTTCCATTCATCAAATTATGTGATCAAATGAAACACATTGGTAATAATATTTACCCAGGAGATGAATAAACATGTTTGTAGATAGGAACAACAAATGACATCTGAAACATGTGGTGTTTCTATTGGGGAATCTTTCTAGATGATCACAGTAATAGATATCACCAATTGAGTCCCTTATTATAATTATGCCTTATAGTATAATCAAATTATTAATCAATAACATATCAAGAAAAAAAAAATACTATGTGATCACTAAACATAATTTTACCACATCTATGTTCTGAATTTCTAAAAGAGGTCATCTACTTTTGAGTTCAGTAAGTTATTTGGAGTATGATGGAAACAACTTGTTTTATGGTGAATAGAAACATAACCTTCTAAATTTTAATATGAAGACTAATATGAACCTAATTAATAGTAATTTTTAGTTTTATTTTATTTTCTTAAGTATTTAAGATAATGATATCTTGATTAATTTTTCCATGTAATACAGAAGGTGTTCTAATTTTAAATTTGTTAATTTTTTTTAATTAAGTGTGATTTTATTTTACAATTAAATTAATAATTTTTATAAAATTATTTTTAAAATATGGTGTTCTTTTTTGAATTTTACACATTGAAAAACGGTAAGGACTATTTTTATGGATTTTTCTGAAATAGTTGAATTTTTGGTGAATAGTAAAAATATAGTTTTGAGTTTTGGTGTGTTTAATGACATCATTAATGATGTAATAATGATTTTATAATTCTGGTATACTTTTATATAGTAAAATAATATGTGAGGTGTCCCAATTGGCTAATAACATGGGCGAATACCATGGTCAATCCCATGGTTTTGTAAAAACCAGTAAGGTGGTCTCCATTGAAAATTATTAAAATATTACCTCAATTTTACTATAAATTCCAACCCATTAATTCATTCCATTAATTAAAAATACCACCTAAATTTAGAACTATCCTTAATACCTCCCTATTAGTACTCCCAATGTGTCCTCAATCCCCTATGGTCTGAACTGTAAAGTCTAAGGAGTTACTCTAAATGGAAGAGAATTCACAACTTCTTCTTTTTCCATTCATGTTCTCTTTTTTGAGGTATAACTTTCATGTTTATATACCATGTTCTTATTTCCATTTTAACCTTTCTATATACTATATTATTATTATTTTTATATATGGGTTACTATTTTCCCCTCTCTCTTTATTGTTTTCTGAAACCATGAAGCATAGTTGTTAGGCTCTCGAATTTTTGGATGGAATTGCTTAACTTTTCTTCATGTTTCTTTATTTTCTTCTCAATTCCTTATATCCCCTTATATAGGATTAATTAATGATATTTTATCCAACATATTATGTATTTAACCATTTTTAGGAAATATTATTCATTATATTCTTTCTATTATACAACTAATTCCGGAAATTAAAGCACAGTATGTGATATGCCGATTTATCAACATCGTGGACGATGTGATTTCAATTTTCTTTAAATCCTTCATATCTGGTCATAAAAACATTTTATGGTTGAACCATATTATATTATATGTATTATATCCTATTTAATGTTCTTGAACTAACTTATTTACATATTAATAAATGATTAAATAAAAAAAGTTCGTTGTGGTCAGAAAATCCCCCGAATTAACCCAAACGACCATCATTAAATTTTAATTAATGATTCATCCACATGGTATATACAATAATTAAATATAAGATCAATTAAAATCCTAGAAAACATTAATAACATGTAATATCAGTTTTGGATGTTTATCCATGTTCTGCATGAACATCCATTTATGAATACAATTGAGCCATTCAAGAAAACCATAAAAACGAACATTCCCAAACAATGGATTTGAACCCTATATCTCATTAAAAAGACTATAAAATAACCTATTAAAACCATAATTATAAATTTCCATGCCCAAATTGTTATGGAATAATTAAATAATTATTATAAATTAGTTATAGATGACTTTTATGTGATGAAATAATTCAGATACAAGGTAAGGGATAATTCTCAAACCCAACATTCATTCTCCGGGTTCTCCCTTTTTTACTCCATTTTTTGAATGGTCACAGCTTAAAAATAATTTGTTCATTATTATATTAACTTCTTAGAGGTATACATGTTTTATATTGGAGTTTATTTCAAGCAATATTTTTCTAAAATTAATCTTCTTTCAAATACACACCTTTTATCTCTCACTCAAGGTTGATAGTTATTGTAATAGGTTTGTTATTACCTCTTTCTTTAAGAAAACCAATGCTTTTGAACGGGTTATTATTAGATGAAACCCATTAATTTATGAGGGTTAGTTATTTTAATTTTTTATATATGTTCTATATGGAATTCATGATAATGATAATGTCATGATGTGACAGGTGTGCCCATAATTATATAGTGAAATATTAATGTTTTAATGTGACGGGTGCGCCATGATGTATAAAATACTCCAATGAATTGGATAATGGGATTAATATCACGAGTTAAATTCAAAATCATGTTTTAGAAACATTCTAGGCATGTATGTGTGTTATTTAACCACTAATACAGGATGTTTTATTTTTTATGCATTTCTATATTTCAAGTATTTTTTATGGATTCCTCTCATGTTAATGATCATTTTCCTATGTTATGATTATACTCACCCCATGATATATTGTTCTTATCTATAATCTTAATATGATTTTTTTCTCACCCCCTTTGGATGTATATCCTTATGTGATCATGTATACTAATGAGTTTTCAAGGGACAATAAGAATCTGGAGAAGAATGAATTGAATAATTGTTTATGATTGATGTCTAAATGTAATGTTTTTTCCTAGTTTTTCTAAGACACTAAACCTCTAGATCCTCGTGGTGTAATACTAATATGTTTATTATATTTATTATGATGTAATATTAATGTAATAATAGTAGGTTTTATATAGTTTGTATGATAGGAAATTTTTATTTAATTTGGGAATTAGGATTTGTGAACCCTAGAGAAAACCTCTAGTATGAAACTAAGTACAAATATGCACATAAGAATCTTTATATAGGGATCCCATAAATCATGATTTTAGTTTAATATTTAAAAATTAATAAGTTATTTATTCATGTCTTGATGAATTATTTTTTTCTCAAATTTTCTATTTTAGAGAATGGTGGAAACTAGTAAAAACCAGGCCAAAAACTCTTGCGAGGGCCTATGGAACGATTTCCCAAATGACAACCCCAATGATTTCTGAGGTGGAGTTAAAAAATTAATGGTGATGCTTACCCATCAATCTCAGGTTTATAACAATAACAATAATAATGGGGAACTCCCTCCTTCACCAATGAGGGAGAAACTGGCTATTAAATGTTTACCACTGTCTTTTAGTGGATCATATGATCCCCTAGTTGTATAATAGTGGGTGAACACCATGGAGAATATATTTTTTTGTTCTACAATATTCTGTGATGGAGATGTTTACTCTAGTTTTTTATCGTCTATTTGGAAACGCTGATCAATGGTGATAATTGATTAAGAACGCCATGACAAGATATGAAATTGAAGAAATGGAATGGGAAGACCTTAAGATCATGTTTCTTAACAAGTATTTCCCAAGAACTATTCATATGAAGATGGATAGATAAGTAATAGACCTCAAGAAAAATAAAGGATAATATGTCCCAACCAATGAAGAAAATTTCCCAGGTCTTGAAAGGTAAAATTCAGGTTTTTCTATCAACAATGAGAACAAAATTGATGGATTATTTAGGGGATTAAAATAACACATTAAAAGGGCTCTTTCAATTCGAGACTTTAGGAGTTATGAGGAGGTTTTTTCATGTGCTCTCAAAGTGGAAATTGAGATTAGAGAATGGTCACATGACTATGTTGATAAGAAAATAAAGATGTATTTTGAATCTGGAATATCTAATGATAAATGTGGGAAGAAAACTCAATGTCCACATGCCAAAAACATGGGAAGTTTCTTTATAGAACCTGCATAAAAGGGGTGGGAAATTCTTAAAGTGTGGGAAATAAGTCCATAATTATCAAGAGTGTTGAAAAGGCTTTAAACTATAAGGATAATGTAGTGGAATAAAGGCAATTACCACCCATGGATCAATGCTATAATTGTAGGGACCAGGTTAATTATGCAAGAAAGTGCACTAAACCTCAGGTCCTTATGGGTAATCAGCATCATCAGCCACCAAAGACAATGTAACAAGGGAAGGCTTAGTCCATCACTATTGTGTAATTGGAGTAATATAATGATTACTTTCAAGGTACAATTCATATTAACTCAATAATGGATAAATTCTTATTTCATTCTGGTTCTACACATTCCTTTATAAAATGAATGATATCTATAACTATTGAATTGAATCCATGTAACCTCGATGTTGAGATATATTTAAAAAATCCAAGTGGTGAAATCACTACAGCTGATGTGTTTGACACTTCTCATATTGGATTATGTTGAATGATTCTCCTAGAGAATCTCGTATTACTTCCCTTGGTGGAATGTTCTGGTATAATGGGAATGGATTTTCTCTCATTATATAGAGCACATATCAACTATCAATAAAATGAAATATCTTTTCATATTCCAAACCATTCCATGATCTTCTACATATTCCAGGAAGTTTATGAATCTCCTTTGAAAAATCCTTCAGCATTGTGGGTGTGGATTCCCAATAAAGAAGAATACCTCTCCCAAATGGTGGAATTAGAGGAAAGTGAAACCATGCGGAAATTCCCATCGTGAGGGTATACGATGATGCATTTCCCCAAGAGTTATCTAGACATACCCCATATAGTGAGGTGGAGTTCTCGATATAAGTCATAACCAGAGGTACTCTTATCTCAAGGAGTTCCTATAAATGGCTCTTATCAAACTGGAGGAGTTATAGAAGTAGCTGCAAGACAATTTTGAAAAAGGTTTCATACACCCAAGTGAATCACCTTGGGGTGCATTGGTGCTCATTGTGATGAAGAAGGAGGGAATAATGTGTCTATGTATCAATTATCAAGAATTAAACAAGATCACAATAAAGAACAAGTATCCTCTTCTAATGATTGATCACGTGTTCGATCAATTAAGAGGAGATCAATACATATGAAAGGTGGATCTTTGTTCTGGATATCATTAGATAAAGGTGAAGAAGGAAAATTTTCAAAACACTGACTTCCGTACAAGGTATGGGAACTATTATTTTCTTGTGATTCCCTTCGGATTTACTAATTCCCCTATAATTTTCATGGATTTGATGAATATATTCTTTAGTCTTTACATCGATAAATTTGTGGTATTGTTTGTCAATGATATTATCATCTTCTCCATGATCATGGAGGAACATGAAGAACATCTATGACTTGACTGCGAAACATTGAGAAAGGATAATTTTTATGCCAAGTTAAATAATTGTGACTTTTTTATGAGGCAAGTCATGTTCAGGGGATATGTGATCATAGGTGAGGGAACTTATATGGACCCTTAAAAAAGTGATTGAGTAAAGGACCAGGCTCTCTAGTGTCACAGAAATCTATATTTTTCTTGTATTAGCTTGGTAATACCAATGTTTTTTGAGAAAATTTTCGCAATTGTCAAGCTCGATAACTATGTTAACAAAAGGGGGTAATGTATGTCTAGGCGGATGAATGTGAGGGAAACTTCAAAGAGCTAAAAAGAAGGCTGATCACTACACACGTACTCACATTACCGAAGAGTAGAGATAATTTGGTATTTACAGTGTTTCTTCAATGAATAGATTGGGTTTTTTACTCATGAAAAATTATATTGTGATAGCCTACACCTCATGGATGTTGAAGATCCATTGGCTGAACTACCCAACATATGATCTGAAGCTGGAATCAGTGATTTTTCCTTGAAAATATCACAGCACTTCCTTTATGGTGAGAAGTGTTACATATACACCGACCACAAGAGCCTAAATTATATATTCCCACAAAAGTATATCATCATGTGTCAATGGAGATTGTTAGAGCTAATCAAGGATTACAATTTCTCTATTCACTATAATCTTGGAATGGATAATAAGGTAGTTGATGCTCTAAGAAAAAAATAACCTGCTACTCTATCCATGTTACAGGTTGAGAATGACCACATCTTCTTGGATATGTGATGGATTGATTTTTAAATCATAAGGGTAGGGGATACATCCTACCTCTTCCAAATAATTACACAACCATCAATCCAAGAGAAGATTAAGGAGGCACAAAGGGATGATCTGGAGATACAAAAGATTGTGAATGTAGTAAAGGAAGGGATGCTTCAAGAGTTCTATATCTAAGATTAAGTTGTGATTCTATTTGGAATGCGACATTGTGTGCCTTCATCACTTGGGATAAATAAGGATCTATTTGATAATGAACATAGCTCAAAATTCTCTATCCATGCTTATAGCACCAAAATGTACCATGATCTCTATGAACACTTCTGGTGGGATAACATGAAGAAGTAGATTGAGGAATATATCTCAAGGTTCATGGAATGAAAGTATGTTAAATATGAGTGAAAAAAGTACAAATGGATGAAGAAACCATTTCCTATACCAATGTGTAAATGGGAGAATGTCACTGTGGCCTTTTTCATGGGTCACCCAAATACGTCAAAGGAAAATAAAGCGATATGGGATGTGGTTGACTGACTCACCAAGACTAAACATTTTATCTCTATTCAGGAATATCTCTAACATGAAAAACATACAAGGATGTCTATGAAGGAGTGGTGATACTATATAGTGTTTTACTCTCGATTGTCTCTGAATTTTATCCACGGTTGACATCTAAATTCCAGAGGAGACTTGAACATGATTTTAGTATTGAATTTAATTTCCTCACGACCTATCACCGCCAAACTGATGACTAATATAGAAGGACTATTCAGAAACATTAAAAAATTCTAAGAGCCTTCTTTATAGAATTCAACGGTGTATGGGATCAAAATTTCCCAGTGGTTGAGTTTTAATACAACAACAGCTTCCACTCGAGTATTCAAATGGCTCTATGTAAAGCTCTGTATGGAATGATATGTATAAATCCAACCTATTAGGATGAAGATAGTGAAAGAATGCTACTTGGACCTATTCTTGTGCAATATATGAGAGAGAAGGTTCATGTCATCAAGAAACACATCAAAGATTCTCAAAAATGGAAAATGAGCTATGATGAAAGCCGTCGAAGGGACTTTGAGTTTGACATTGGAGATATTGTCTTCTTTCGAATATCACCATGGAAGAGAGTCATGCGGGGTGGAATGAAAGGGATGTTAATCCCAAGGTACATTGGCCCCTTTGAGATCCTGGACCACATAGGAATCATGGCATATCAACTTGAACTTCCACTAAATATGTCCCAAGTTTATGATTTGTTTCACATATCACTACTAACGAAGTACATACATGACCCCTCACATGTACTGAACTCAGAGGTGGTGGAGCGGGAAGATGATCTCTCCTATGAGGAGTTGCCAGTAGAGATTATGGTCCAGAGAGAGATGGTTCTACCCAACAATAAAACCCATCTTGTCAAAGTGCTATGGAGGAACCATATGTTTGAATAATCATCTTGGGAACTTGATGGGGTGATGAAGGAGAAGTATTCTCACCGGTTTGTTTAAAACAAAATTTAGAGGGTGAAATTTTTAATGGGGGAAGAATGTATCGACCCAATGTTCTATCAAGGGAAATAACCTCATATAATCATTCCTTATATTATAATCACATTATAAAGTAATAACATATCATTATAATAAATACTATGTGATCACTAAATATAATTTTTGCACTTCTATGTTTGGAATTTTGAAAAGCGTTCATCTGCTTTTGTGTTCTATATGTTATATAGAGTCTAATAAAACGATTAACTTTTTTGGGTGATTTGAAACATACCTTTTTGAATAGTAATATGAATAGTAAAATGAAAATAATTAATAATAAATTTTATTAATATTTTATTTTCTTATGGTTTTAAGATAATGACAGCTTGATTAATTTTTTAATGTGATATAAAAGCAGTTCTATTATTAAAATTGTTAATTTTTGAATTCAGTATACTTTTAATTAAAAATTAAATTAATAATATTTAGAATATTATTTTCAAAAAATTGGAGTTCAGTTTTTAATTCTACATATCAAAAAATGGTTAGGGTGACGTTTTGGGATTTTTCTGATATAGTTGAATTTTTGGTGAATAGTAAAAATATAGTTTTGAGTATCGGTGTCTTTAATGACATAATTAATGACGTAATTATTATGTAATAATTATGGAAAACATGTGTAGATTAAAATAATATGTTAGGTTTCCCAAGTGGATAATACCATGGTCCAATTCCATTGGAAAGCCCATGGTTTTTCAAATACCACTAATGAGGTGTCCCTTGAAAATTATTATAATGTTCACTCAATTTTCCTATTAATACCAACCCATTACTTCATTACATTCATTAATGTTTCCTCCTAAACAAATATTTGGCATTATAACATCCCACTTAGTCCTCCCAATCTGTCCTTAAGCCCCCAAGGTTTCAAACCTCATGTCTAAGTAGTTACTCTACAAGGTAAGAGAATTCTCAACTTCATTCTTTTTCCATTCAAGTTCTGTTTTATGAGGTATGACTTTCTTGTTTCCATTACATGTTCTTATTTACTTTGTATAATTTCTATATACTGTATTATGATTAATTTATGGATGGTTTACCCTTGTATCCTCTCTTTTTAATTTTTTCTAAACCCCTGAATCATACAGGTTAGGTTGCCGAATTTCCTTAAGGAATTTCTGAACTTTTCTTCAAGTTCCTTTCTTTTCTACTCTTTTACTCACCTACCCTTATCCAAGAGGCATGAATGATATATTATATTAAATAATACATATTTTCATCATGTTTATGGAATAGTCACACTTATATTCCTTCTACTCTCCCACTTATTCAAGCAATTGAAACACAGTTTGTGATGTGTCGATTTACCGACATCGTGGATGATGTGGTTTCAATTATATTTAATTACATAAAATCTGATAATGAAACTATTTTTTATGCTTGAATCAGATTATATAATCTGTATTATATCCTTTTTAATTTTATTGAACTATATTATATTCATATTACTAAATTATTAAACCAAACAAGTTCGTTGTGGTCGAAAAATCACACGAATTAACCCAAACGATCATCATTAAATATTAATTAATGATTCATCCACCTGGTGTGTAACATAATTAAATATATGATATTTTAAACTCCTTTAATATAATTAATAAAATTTATTATCAGTTTTGGATGTTTATCCATGTTGTACATGAACTTCCATTTATGAATACAAGTGAACCATTCAAGAAACCAAAAAAACGAACATTGCCAAACAATGGATTTGAACCCTATAACTCATAAAAAGTCACATAAAATAACCTAATGAAACCATAATTAACAATTTTCATGTAAAAAAGGTTGTGTAATTATTAATTAATTAATATAATGTGGTTATATAAGAATTTAACATGAAGAAAGATTTCAGATACAAGGTAAGGGGAAATTATCAAACCCAACATTACATCTTCAGGTTCTCCCTTTTCACTCCATTTTTTTATGGTAACCCCTTAAAAATAAGCTGTTAATTATTATAATACCTTTTATGGGATATAAATGTTTTACAGTAGATTTAATGACAGACAAAGTTTTTCCAAAAGGACTCTTCTTTCAAATACGCACCTTTTATTTTCTCACTCAAGGATGATGGTTATTGTATCATGTATGATATTCCCACTTTATTTTGGGAACCCAAAGTTTATGAATGTGTTATTATGAGATGAAATCCATTAATTAACATGGGTTAGTTATTTTAATTTTTTATATATGTTCTATGTGTCATTCATGATAATGACAATGTTCTGATGTGACGGGTACACCCTGGATTTTATAGTGCAATATGAATGTTTGAATGTGGCGTGTGTGCCCGGAATTTTACAGCGCTCCAATGTATTGCTTAAAGTAATTAATCTCATTTGTTTGAGTGAAATGATGTGTTAAAAATATGATATATGTTTTCATAGGTATGTTTGTTAGTAAACCACTATGACATGATGTTTCATTTTTTTGCATTGCAACATTTCATGCCTTTTATTAATGATTTCTCTCATGTTCATGATCCTTTTTACAGGTTATGATTATACTCATCCCATTCTTTTTATGAATTATATATAATATTAATGGGATTTTATATCACCCCCTTTTGATGTATATCCTCATGTGATAATGTGTACTGAGTTGTTTTCAAGGGACAATAAGAAGCTTTTGAAGAATGAATTGAATTAATTTTTTGTTTGAGGTCGTAAATGTAATGTATGTTTCTATTATTCCCAAGATTATAAACCTATGGGTCCTCATGGTTTAATTCTATTATATTTTTTATATTTATAATGATTTAATATTAATGTATTAATTACATTGTCACTATAAATTTTGAACTTCATGAGAATAATTTTCAATGCATATAATACCCTTGCACCAGATAGTCAGAAATCAATTGTGTATAGTCAGTGTGATGTATCTAGACCATAAGACAATTTAGTTTATTAATTTCATAGTATCTCAATGTTATTATTACAGAATGTGTTTTGAGATAAGCTTTTAATATGTAAATTAATATATGGAAATAACCATTAAATAGTGGATGAAGAAATTTATACACTATAATGGTAAGAGAACATCATGCATAACTAAAAATACTAATGATATGGTAATCAAAAGTAATTTTTATTTGGCTCTTGGGAACCAACTATTAAAACACAACCACTTGCAATAGATAAAACATGATAACAATAGTTGTTAATTCTAACATTATTAATATCATTTTTCTAATGAATCACATCATTAGTGATTTGGTCTTTCTGGTTTTCACTTTGTAGAAATTCTATTATGTGTGACCTTATAACCTTGAGTAAAACACATCATGAGATGGAATCAATGAGTATATGTCCATTTTACACTATCAAAACTAGATATATTGGCTAGTAAAAGTAATATTATTGGAATTATGATAAAACATTACTTGGTTGGTGCGATTCCAATAAATAAAATAAATTGATTCATGTAATAACTGCTTCATAGCTTCCTCAGAATCTAGAACAAACATGATATTTGTAGGTATGGATCACACTGAATTTTACGAGCTTTTATAGCTCATTATATTATATTTAACACAATATTAGATCACATTGACATAAGGAATACTAGTTTCTCCCTAAAAAACTAATATCCATTTTTCTTCACACACCTGGTACTTATCCTTTATAATTTCTCAAGTACAATCAGATAATTTTAAGTGCTTCCCATGCTGTTCTGCTGGGTATAACTGATATTTTCCTGCAATAAAGTATATGTATCTAATATCACGAGTTGTATATATCATGAAATTTTTTATTTATCAATCATAGAAGCATATAGAATCAAAATCACTACCTAAAACGCATACTATCATCATTAATGTCTTCATATAGAGATAAATGCCATGTGACATTAATAACAATTCTTTCTCAAATTATTCAAACTTTTATTTTTCAATACCATGTTAATATATACATGATTGAATATTTCTATGAAACTATTAAATCTAGCTCAATAGATCTTATTCCTTAGAACTTAGGTTGCTTCATAAATTCAATCACTAGAAAATTTCTTTTATCATGGTCTTAACTAACTATATGTTCAATATCTATTTTCATTATGTTGCCAAACATATTACACATGGAAAACATGGTAACTCCCAATAACCACTAGAAGACACATAGAAAAATTTAATTACAAATGAATATTATATATTATTGTTTCTTAATTGAATCATAAACACAGTTTTAGAAACATCAGACTCTATTGTCATTCTATGATGTCACCATCTCTTTCTGGTTATGAAGAATAGATACCTTCAATGATTGGTGGTCATGAAACCAAATGCATAATAAAATGATCATTGAACATAGTTAAGATTGGTAAAATTCTAGTGGATTTAGGTAAATTTAATTTGTATAAGTAATTGAACCTTATTGGTACCACACTTTTAACACAAATTTATTACCTCACCTTAATATCTAACTGAGTATCCGAAATAATAAAACCCTTTTGACTTTGAAACACAGAATCCATTATAAAATTTTAATAAACCATGGAAATATTAGTGTATTTCTATATATTTTATAATTGTATTCATTATTATTCTCAATGATTAATTTATCATCGACCAAGGTGAATATAAAACAATCACTATGGTTTTAACCTTTTTACACAGTACGTGTATCTAGAACATTCTTAATCCACCTGAACATGTGAAACTAGTTCTTATACCAACCTTGTGTGCATTATAATAATTTATTAAATCCACGTAAATATTACTCCGACTGTATCAAATAGATATGTCCACCCTTATATATAAATATAATCTATAACTTGACAGTAAATTTTCTATAAAAAGTGATTTTAATAATATCATTTGAAGCTTTTAGGATTAATAATTTGGATGCACATTGTGTTTTTCTTGATTCATGTATGTTTATATACTAAAAAAATATTTTCATATGAAAATATATCCTATTGAAATAATGGAGTTACATCATCGTATGACTCATGTAATATCCATTTTTCATTATATTTGGTGTAATTATGGGTTATTCAATTATGAAAAAAGAATGGTGTGAGATAACCTTTGAGGTTAATTTTTTTTCTTTCTTATTGAATATATTCAGGTTATTTTTAGGATGTTTATCACATTTACTAGAATTATATAAGGATTATATTTTATAAAATGGACAAAATGTCAGTCATGTGATAAACTATCACATTTGTAATGCCATTTAGGATTGAACTCAAAACCCAAGGGAGACAAGGTATCATCACCTATAATTGGTCTTTATATTATCTTGGTTAGCATTACAACTTATTTATTAATATAAATGACATGAAATACATAGGATATTTTAATTTTGGGAGTATTTGGTTTATCTTATTGAAATCCATGGGGTTGACAAATTATTGGTTTATTATGTGATTAAAGGTATTTCAGAAGAAGGTCACTATAATTTAGGGGAGCCCTCTAGGATTAAGGTAAATGTAATACTATGGGATTTTCCTCAGGATATAAAAGGTTAATTATTTTTACGAAATACAAATGATTTTATTGTGGCTTATTAGGATTCATGTTATTTATATAAATTACAATCATATCTTCGAGATTATCGGATTTGTGAAATTAAATTTTTTATGATACATTAATAATTATTGATGCTAATTTTGAAGCTAAATATTAAATTTTTCATTGAGGTATATACGATAAAATCGTTCTTATTTTTTTATTCCAATCATAGACTATATTTTTTTGTCAATTTTGAGGAATTTTAGTTTTTTCAATGGTCTGTGTAGAAATATTGTTAAAACAGTTAAATTTTAGATAATAAAGTATTTTTTTATTATATAAAGATTGTTATTTTTGGGAATTATATTACCTTGTGGTAACTATAATTTTTTTGTATATTTGTAATGAAATAATTAATAGATATTTATAATTTTATGGATTTTTTGATCCATAGAAGACTATTATATTATTTTAGGAATGAAATATTATTCTTGAATACTAATTATATATAGAAAATGATGAGATTGCGGTGGGAATTGATTAATAGATGAAATTTTTCTAGACAAGAAAATATATTTCCTTATTTTATTAGTTTAGGAATTAAAATAATTACCCAAATTTGGGAAACATGCTTTGAGAAATATTTTTACCCATTTAATTTTCTTACCAAAAAATCAACGACCTTTTAAACAATCCCAAATTTTCGTTTTTTATGGTTACCTTTATGTTGACCACATTATATATCAATATATAATAGTCTATGGAAGTTAGAGTGTTCTTCCATATCCATATTTTCAATTCATAATTTTTTATCTTACGTGGAATCCTACCATGCCTTAATCAATATGAAATTAATACTTCACTTTCTCTCTTTTCAATAGGATGTTATATTAACCATTTTTTAATGTTTGTTTTTATCAAAGGTATTTTGAGAAGAAAACCCATATTAACCAAGCCTGAATTAAAATAATAAGTTTAAAATTTCTAGAATGGTGGTGGGGGATGGGGTGAATGTAACTTAGAGATATTTTAAAAGTAAATATTATGTCGTATACTGTAATAGATTCACAACATCAATCTTAAATGAATGTGAAAATATTATTATATAAATATGTTTGTTATAACCTATCCATTGAATTTTTATGTATAAATAAGAATAAATTATTTATGAAAAAAATATAAAGGCACTACCTAATATAAATATGATGTTATGTTATTATAAAATAATCATGTAATTTTTTATAATGTAATTTTGCTCATTAAAAATATGTTTTATTTAAAAATGGGTTTCTTTTCGATTAAAATTTACAATTAGTTTCCAGAAATTTTATAATTTTTATTCTTAAAAATTAATTTATTTTTTTAATTCATCATGTTAAAATTATCTTAGGATTAATTTTATTTATTTTTTGATAATATAGATTTTTCAATGAATTTTGGAAATATTGATTTTTATTGAAAAAAATATTTTCTTCTAACGTATTTAAAATTTAAAATAATTTTTTGGATTGGTTTCAAAATTTAATTAGTTAATTTTGATTAAAATTTTTCAAAATCATGGTTTCAAAAATAAATTTAATGCATGATATTATTTTAAAAACATTTTATATTCAAAAGGCTAATTTTTCTGAAAATTTTTCTTTCTTTGAATTTTGTCCATTTAGATTTACATTAAATTATTCCACATATATATTTTCAATTTTTAAAAGTTTATTCAATATTTTTTATAATGATTTCTGATTTTAGAAAGTATTCTCCTTTTATTTTTTTTCAATATGAATAGTTTCCTTAGTTGATTTTGTTACCATGGTAAAGGGTAAATCATGTAATCAAGGGTTAAATGGAAATATAATTAAACTAAAAATAACACAAATTTTAATGGATAATTATAAATCATCCATAATAATTAAATTGTAAAATATATTACATTTTGTTTCCATTTTTTGGTGATTATGAGAATTATAGTATCTTAGTTAAATAAAAGTAAAACATGTCACCCTATTGTTATTAATAACTATAATATTTTTAACATGGGTTAGACCAGATTATATATTTAGTTATAAATATTATTTTTTATATAAAATTATTATCCTAATATTGGTAATTAATTTCTAATTTTTAGTGAATAAATATTAACCAAAAATATATATATAACACTGACGCCTTAATTTTTAAATTTAAATAAAATTCAAATAAATGATATTAACATTATTAAAATATATATAATTTGACATAATTAATGTGATAAAAACCTTTATATATGAAGATAAAATTTGAGGGTTATAATATTTTTTTTCAATTTCACTAACTGTCTTGATACTATTATATTCAAAATAATGAATAGTCCTAAAAATGACATTAATGTTGTATTATAAAAAAATATTTTATTAAATTATATTAGATTTTTAAAAATACTATATTCATTCAAGATACTGAGTTAGGGTATATAATTTCAATAAAGGAATATTCTTGGTTCATTTTTCCTTTTATAGTAACTATATTAACTGTTATTTATAAAAAAAACTTATAGTCACTCTAAGTTTAAATATGGTTGAAATGGGGTTAAAACCAAAATATTGGTGGAAAAAATTGTAAAAAATTATACATTTATTATTTTATGAGTGTATTTAAATCCTTAATTATTCTAAATTTTAAATAAATTCTTTTTTATACATTTTTGAATTAATATTATTTTACATTTATTTAATATTTGGAGGATTTCCATGACACTTTCATCCTTCTTTCAAAATAGGGTACATATTCTTCCCAATCATGCACTTTCAAAAACCAATTTTTGTCATCTCATATATACCCAAATACCATCATAGAATCCCACCCCTCATTATATAGTAATTTTATAGGAATAAAACCAATAATAGGGGCTTAAGATGTTAATCAAATGAGACATTACAAAGAGTATGTATAATTTTAACCATATATTTTAGTTTTATTTAATATTAAAGTCTTTCAAATATCATTAAAAATGATTAAATATATATATATATTCATGAATATTTGAATTAGTTTTTATGTTAATGGAATAATATATATCCATATACTCTTCTATCAATTGGGAAAATAAACCACCATTCAGTTGTACGGAGGACTGTCGCCTCATAAACCGATGTAATTCATTTTCTGTAACCATCAATCAAGACTGCTTCTAATGGTGGATTTAAGTTACATTTATTAAATAATTAAAAAATCTATAATTATTTAAAGATAATATAACACATATTTTATCAATTTATATAATGTGTCATATTAGAACGGCATTCCCGCATACATATGGACTACCACATTTATCAAGCGAGGTGATTTGTTTTTTATCACCACATCAAATTCATGATTTATATAAGTATATATCAAGGATTTATATTATATTTATGAAATTATTATCTTTATAAAAATTAGAAAACAATACATACCCTTTTACTATAATGATTGTTCAAAAAGTGAAATGTTATTCCGGGGTATGTACGACCTACCGTGTCTATGATTGTAACATAGTCAGTTTTCAGTAACATTATTTAATATTTCGATTTAAAATTATAATTTATTTACAAAAATAGAATTATTTCAAGAATATTATTTCATATATGATGGAATAATGACCTCTTTGACCATTTTCAACCTACTGAAGTCATTTCTAACATATAATCTGAATGTCGTGTAAACCTTCGACATGTATTTTATTAATTAAGTAAAAGAATATAAAATAGTATTACATGAAATAAAGGAATAAAAAGCATGAAAAAGGTTTTTAGTAAAGTAGAAAATTTAGATATGTTTCTTATTTTGGAATATAAAAATGTATACAGTATTTCAGACTTAGTGTAATAGAATCTCTATAAAAAAATCATTTATTAATGTTCTATTTTCAAAAAATTTACCATAGTCAGAAAAAATGTGTATTTTTACATATATATAATTATCATAATTTTCCACCCTGATTAATCCTCTATATATTGGATTTCCCTTTATATTTTTTAATATTTATCTTAAAATAATTTTTTTTTCATTATGTGAGTAGTATATAGATTTTAATAAATGATTATCTAAGACATTATTTCAATGGCTTTCAAATGGAATCTTTTTACAGAATGTATGACTTTATTTAAATATTTAACAAATATGATTATAATATTTTAATATATATATAGAAAAATGTATTTTCACATCTTTGAAAAAAAATTGATGTTTGTATTTAACTAGAATATTTTACTTTTTCATCAAAGAAATACCCTATTTCCATTTTCCATTATATATTCATATTAAATGTGGGTTTCAAAGAAAAATTGTAGTTTGATATTTGATTTTTTATCACAAGGGTTTAAGTGGGTTTTTTTCCTGATATGTTATTTATACATTCCTTTTGAAGGTTTGATCCAATTATATATCACGGGTGACACCAATATGGATTATACGATGTGTGCACCTAGATAGCATTTGGTGAGGATATTTTAACTTATATGGTGAGGGCATCGAGATAGTGCTCCAATGAATTGGGTAGTGATTTTATCATCAATTTAATTATATTTTAAGTCAAACATATGGTGATTCTAGTTTTATAGAGTTTTTATGGGTTTTATGTTGTTGATTCCCCAAGTCACCTACATGAATTTTCTATATATTTTAATGAGTTTCCATGTAAATACTTTTATTTGAAATGATTAAATAATGTTTTTTAAGCGAAATTGTTTCTAATTATAGATAAACAGGTTTCTTGTTTTTAATAAATTGTCTATCAAAGGATCTCATGTTTTCACTATAATAACATATTTATTTATTTTTTTCCAATATAAAGGTTTTTGTTCTCATCCCTCATTTTTAAATGATTTTCATAGTATTTTATGGGAGGGTAATGGAAAAGAAGAAGTCATGTTGAATTCATGATGATTTATCATGAAAATAAATCATTTTTTATTTTAAATATATTTAATTGTGTCAAAAATGGACATAGATTAACAGTGTACACTTTTTAAGATATGGTTTTTTGTATGAGTTTAAACCTAATTTTATAAAAAAACAAACCTAAATGTTCATTTAGAGTGACAAAAACTGGATTCTAGTCTAAAGTAACTATAATATGTAATGTTTAAGGATGAGTAGGTACACCATCACTATGGATTCATCATTCTTTGTAGATTTATATGATAATGGTGCATCTCACTCATTTATATCAACATGCACTAAGAATATACATGATCTCAATTTATAGATTTTGTTTTACATGATGGATATTAATATGCACATTAGATCAAAGAGGGAGAAGGGTATTCAATATCTAGATTTTTTTATCATTATCGGGGATTGAACATAGCAGGAAATTTCTATCTCTCGATATAAAACATCATGATTTCATTATTAGGACTGATTAGATGTTTTTTCATAATGTTTGTATTGACTTACACCATTAGTGGGTATCTATAATTATGTCTGACAAATGTTTTCAAGGGATCATGGGACCCATGGTCCTGTAGATCCAGAAATAATTTTCCAATGTTGGGTTGGGTATTATTAGTGTCTGTTTTTTCTATGGAGTGAGAATATTTGAGTGGTGATCTCCCCTAGTTTTCATTAGGTGTCCAATGTTTTTCTTTATGATTTCTTTATCTTTCTACTGGTATAGGAGGTGTAGTTTTCTATCGATTTAGTACTTGGTACTCGTACAGTGTTTATCCCATTATAACATATGGGAAAAGATGAAATGAGTGGGATGTAACCTTCGTTTAATGGTCTTATAGAGAAAGGTTTTGTACACTCAAGTGCATCAACATGGTAAGAACCTATTATCATTGAGAAGAAATCTAATTGGACACTTCACCTATGTATTGATTACTAGAAATTCAGTATATTTTTAGTGATGACCATGTAATAGTTACCACCTTTTGATGATCTATTTAAAAAGTTAAAATGGGTGAAATGGATCTCTAAGATTCAACTTGGATCAGGTTATCACTAGTTAAAAATATAAGAGTCTAACATTCTGAAAATGAAAATTATGAGTATGTATGGACCTTAGGAGTATCTTTTTATAAAATTTTGTCAATCCAATGCTCCTTATGTTTTTATGGATTTTATGGACAATATATTTCCTGAATATATAGATGCTTTCGTTGTGGAATTTTTGGATGAAATCCAAGATTACTCTCAGATAGAGGGGGACTATGTGGGTCATACATGATCAATACTATAGATGTTGAGAAAGCACTAAATTTATGAAAAGTAAATGAAATGCCATTTTTGAATTAGAAATATGATTTTCATGGGACATTTTGTCTCATAAAATACTATTTTAGTTGATCATGAGAAGGTGAACTCCATGATGACATGGGAATAACTATTTATTTTATTTTAGATTCGGAAATTCATGGTTTTGTTGGGATATTACAAATGATTCATCCAATATTTCCTGAATTTGTCTTCTCCAATGGCCACTCTCACTCAAAAAACATTCCATTTTGTTCAAGATGACATATATTAGGTGTATTTCAATAAGATGAAAAATATGTTGAATTATGACATGTTCTTTACTCTTCTAGAAGCAGGGTATTCATATGTGGTCTCATATGATTCATCAGATTGGGTTGGGATTGTGTCATTATTCATGGTGATCACATGGTAGCCTATGGATCTAGAAGTGTTAGGCTATATGATAAGAATTATCCAACGCATCATCTCATGCTTTCTTCTATGATGAATTCCCTTAAATTTTGGTGAAATTATATTTTTTGTGAGATGTTTATTGTTCATTCTCACAAAGAATATTGCGTTTTGGATTATATTAGAATGATTTGAAGCTCTGATAGCGGTGTTGAGTGGTGTACCAATAGTATTTCGATTTTAATATTTACAACATGGAAGTTAAGGGGAATGTTGTTAATAATGAATTGAGAAGGAATATTTCAACCCAAGATGTGAACGAGTCATCAGAATAGTTTAATAGAATGGATATCTTTTCTTGTTGGTATTTTTTGAGTCCAGAGGAAAGAGATTGAGGATATTTAGATAATTGTGAAACTAACCTATTCTCTTATCAAAATAACTCCTCAAAAGAAACAGTTTAATTATGAATTCCATGGAATTATGGAATCCCTATATGTTGGGGAGACCATTGGGGAGTGGCCTCTCACTTCAGAATGTATCCTTTGTTTCTAGAACCAGGTTTTTATACCATTTATTTTGAGAATGGTTATGATGGGGTTTCCAAAATTACCAGCGGCCAATTCACCCTAGAACCAAAAAGTTTTTTTTATTATGTGTGGTGATGATTCTAATGTATTTATGGAATCCCATTTTTTAATCACAACTTTTCAATACATTATGCAGAATAAAGGATCCTTTAAAGTTTAGTTTCATTAAAAAATGTGAATAATACACAAATAATTAAAAAATTATTTTCAAAAACATTAAAGGATTCTATATTTGGTCATATTAATTAATTTTCTTAAATCTCATAACCTGGTGATCTACATAAAAGTAAATGGTGAGCCTAAGGACTAGTAAGGGAAAAGGGAAATAATTTAACTGTGATCTTGATGAATATCAATAAGAACTTGAGGAGATACATAAATGCATGAACTAGAGGTATACCAATAAAATAATAAAATGAATCATAACTTGTAAATGTGTCTAAAACATTTATTGTAATCATTCATAAGAATATCACCATAGTTTATCACTAAGGTTTCATAATCATTATCAAGGTTATTCACCAAGGTATCGTAAAACATGTCATCTCTAGATATTAAATTCTTCATCGAATAAATTGTAGATCTATCATGGAGAACCCGTAATATCTATTGATTAATTTTATCCATATATATCATAATGAAAAAATTTCGTAAATAACCCATGGATTATAAAATAAATGGGTTTCATATCAAAATCATGGTGTTTTAGAAATTGCTTAAAAATAAGATATTTTTATAATTTAAAACCCTCAAAAAAGGAAGGTGAGATTAATTTATGGTAATTCCAGAATAAATTATATCATTTTGAAATATACATGATTATACTTGTTGAAGAAATAGGTTTGGGTTTATAAATAATTTAATAAAATAATTTCTTGAAAAAATTAAAAAAAATTAGAAGTAAAATCGGTTGCATAATGGATATAAAACAAGGTTTTAGAAAATGGAAAAAATAGAGGGTAATAGGGTATCCCATTAATAAAAGACTCTTATTAATGTGAATTTAAATAATAAAATGTACCAATGAACATAGTTTTGAAACTTGAAAGACATACCCCAAAAAAAGATCTTGAAAGGAAAAGAGAAGTTGATATTTCCCTTACCGGGAATAGTAACTCCTAAAACATGTTTATTTTGAAGATGGGGAATTAAGAACACTATGGGAGGACTTTTTTAGAGGTAAAATATCAGATATTAATGGAGGAGATATTTTTAATGAAATAAAATATAAAAAAATAGGTGGGTATTTATTACAAAAGTGAGACATCTATTTATTGATTTCCTTGGACACCTCAATAGTGGTTTATGAAAAAAGATGGGTTTTCCCATGTTCTATGCCTATCGTATTAGCCAAGTTGGACAAATATTACGTTATTATAATTCCAAATCATCAACCAACATTTTATATTACCAAATAAATCATTATGATGTCATTAAACATACTGAAAATGCATAACAGTATTTTTACTACTCACCGAAAAAAAATATTTTTAAAAATTCTCATTAATTCACCCTATCCTAATTTTGAATTATTTATTTTATCATAATATTTATCTCTAGGTATGATAAAGTTTTCCTTTAATTTAAAAAATTCTAACTTATTTAATATATTAGCGAATATAAATTGCATAGTAAAATACTTAGTAAATTTTTTGACATTTGAAAAAATAAAATTATTTTATGATTTAAATTTAAATAAGTTTGTTTTAATAATAAAATTTCATAAAAACAAAATTATAAACAATACCTTAGTTTATAATAATAATTACATATTTTTTAAAAATTAAAATTTCTATCTGAAAATTCAGTTTATCAAATTCATTGTATTTATAAGAAAAACAAAACTCAAAAAGGAATTTATGGAATAGAAACATTGTTTATACCAAAGGATTATACGATAAGTAACTAATTCCTTGAAAAATAACCCCTTATGAAAACTGTATACAAACTAAGGGTTTGGTTTGCGATGTTGATAGATTATTAGGGATGCTCGAATAACATCACTTGAGTGGTAATTTACACTAACTTGAACTTATAATGTATGTGATTTGGATCGAGATTTACAAGTTGATGCTCGAATTGGTATTTTTCTAAAGAAAAACCTAGTGATACTACCTCCCTACAAAGCTTCGATAAATGAACTTCATATGCCATAAGTCTACTAGATGTGACAACCGACTCTTTGTTCTACTTTATTTAACCATAATCATATCATTTAAAAACACTAATTATAAACTTAAGAAATATTCTTTAGAGTATAGTTTCCAATGGTTATATTGACCAATAGTCATAATTGTCAATGGTTATATAATGGTAGAAATCATATAGTCAGGTTTTAAATTATACTCACTTCTTTATTAGAGAGATATAGTTTTATTATATAAAATAATATATCACACATTTTTATGAAACAATTATCATTAAAAATGTTTAAGTCGTTACATTATTAGCCCTTTAAGAAATTTCATACTCGAAATTTCAACTCACTCCCTCAATTGACAAAATGTGTGGGTATATAAACCTCATTGTTACCCTTGATTCCCACATGGATTCTTCTCTTTTTTCCTCCACAACACTTCAATGAGGTGGGTAGTCCTATTGCATATAAACATATCTCTACGGTCCAAGATCCCCACTGGCTTCACACAAAAACATAAGTCATGATCTAGTAATACTACCTCAGGATTCAGTACATGTGATGGTTCAAGTATTTACTTCAATAAGTGAGATATGTGGAATAAATCATAAATGTTTCCTAGATTTGGTTGATGTAAAAGATAATTGGCCATTGTTCCTATGCGATCATAGATTTTACAGGGGAAAACATACTTAGGGTTGAGCTTCCCTTACAAAACCAAATACATGATTCTCTTCCAAGGTGAAATTTGAAGGAAGAATTTATCTCCATCATCAAACTCCAAGTCCCATTTGACATTTATCAGCATGTATATACTGGTTACTATGAGAATCCATTATGTTTTTTTGGATAGAATGAAAATTTTCTATCATCTATATCATAATATTAGGCCCAAGAAGATTTATCTCACCATCTTCATCCCAAAATATAGTACTTCTACATAGATTACCATATAATGCTTCACTGGTTGCCATTTTAATACTTGAATGTATGTTGTTATTGTATGAGAACTCAATAATGAGAGATGTTTATCCCATCCTCCATTAAATTACATTGGTCATTTTCATAGAATGTGTTCATGTGTATGAATAGTATTTGAGGATTTTCCATCAGTTTGAATGTGATAGGACATACTAAAATTCAATTCAGTAATTAGATTACATTGAAGAATTCTCTAGAATTTCGATGTGAACCTTGGATCACAATCATAAATGATAGAATGTGGCACTCCATACTACCTAATCACTTTCTTTATGTGTGTCATGGTGACTTGTTCAAGAGAAAAATATTCCCAAATAGAGATAAAATGGGCGGTCTTGGTGACACAGTCCACTGTTACCCAAATCTCATTGTTTCCTTTGGATGATTTTGAGAGACCAGTGATGAATCCCATTGTGATATTTTTTCAATTACACATCGGAATGGGTAGTGTTTGTAATACCCCTTTAATAATTTATCTCTTTAACATCACTTGTTGACACACTAGGGACCTTGTAGTGTAGATGGAAATATACCTTTTCATGTTTTCCTGACAATAATGATAATGAAGGTCCCTATAAATTTTAGTTTATCCAAGATGAATAGAGAAATTAGTGTTATTAGATTCATCCACCTGTTCTTTCTTTTCATCTTGAATAGATATACCAAATATCCCTAACAAAATATTTGTTGCACCTTATTGATCAATATAAAACTCACATAAATTACAACTCTTTAAATACTCTTACTTCTTATGTAATAAATGATATTATCTTTGATATTTCTTGATCTTCTCGAGTAATTATGGTTGAGAAATAATTTGGGAATGGTTTTTTCAATTCCATTACCTTACAATTTCTATGTCTAGTATTATAGTGTATTTGATCAAAATGTCTATTTGAATCATCACCCTTTCCAACACAACATGGTCTTTCCTACATAATGGCTCAGCGACATTCTTTTCTCTTCTAGGATGATAGTGAATTTAACAATAATAGTCATTAAGAATCTACAAACATCTCCTATGCCTCATGTTCAATTCCTTTTGTATGAAAATATACATCAATATTTTACGGGATGTGTATATTAACATTTCTCCATATAAATATAGTTACTCCATATCATTAGAGAAAAAAACAATTGTAACCAGCTCCAGGTCATGTGTAGGATAGTTCTGCTCATGAGGGTTTAACTATCGAGATGAACAAGCCATCACCTTGTCCTTTTTCATGAGGAAGCACCCAATACCTTTAATAGATGTGTATCTAAAAATAGTTAATCCTTCTGTGACTGAGGGTAGATTTGACATGGGTATAGTAACCAATATTTTATTCAACTCTTGGAAACATTCTTCATAGTCTTTTTTCTAGATAAAAATTATCCCTTTTTGAATTATTTTGGTTATTGTATTAGAAATCCATGAAATTTTTTAAAAAAACCCCCTTATAGTATCATTCTAATACAATGAAACTACAAATATCAGCCACATTTATAGGATGAGACCACTCCACTAAAGAATTTTCTTTTATATGGTCAACTAAGATTCCTTTATAAGTTATAATGTTCCCCATGAAAGCAACTTGTTATAACCAAGTTATCATTTTATAAACATTCCAAATAGAATATAATTTCTTATAGTGTTTAATATAACCCTTATATGATCCTCATGCTCCTCTAAAATTTGAAAACATATCATAAAATAATAAATATAAACTTTATCTATCTTAATAAGGAATTCCTTAAAGAATCTATTGATCAAATCCATATAAATAATTGGAAAATTTGTCAAGTCGAAGGGAATATCAACAAAATCAAAATAGACATATCTTTATTTGAAATTGGTTTTAGAAATATCTTATGTCTTCACCTAAATTGTTAAAAACTAGGTAACAGATCAATATTATAGATGAATTGAGCCCCAATAAGTTGGTCAAATAAATAATCAATTCTCATAAAAGGGTACTTATTCTTCTCCATGGTCCTATAATTTTCTCTATAAATAATGCATAACTACATTGATTAATCATTCTTCTTCACAAAGAGAACAGGTGCTCCACAAAGAGAAACACTTTGTCAAAGAAACCATTTCTCCAAAAAAATCATGAAGATTCTTGTTTAATTCATCCAGGTCCATATTTTCCATTCTATATGGGGTATTTGAAATTATCATTGATCTAGGGATGAGCTCAATAGAGAATAGTACCTCTCTTTCATGGGAGTTGAAGGTAACACCTTATAAAATACATCAATGTATTCTGAAATGATGGGGACATTCTCTATTTTTGTACATTAATTTCCTTCTTCATTCTCACTGATCATTTCAATAATGAAGGCTATGGTAGGTGCTTCTAGAAAGAGATTAGGTTGAAATGTCTCTCATTTGAGAAACAATTTAGGTTTTACAATAAAGACAAATAAGATTTTCTTTCCTCTATGACAAATCTTATTACAATATTTTGAGATCCAGTCCATCACTATTATAATTTCAAATTCTATCATGGTAATGACTAATATATTTATGATAATATTATTCTAAAAAAAGTAAATAATAGTGTTTCTATACACTATTTTTTCTAAGATAATTCATCAAAGTGTCATGGATGATAATTATACTTCTAGTAGTTCTGGGATTGATTCTATATTCTTTGAAAACATGGAGGACATAAAGGAAGGCATAGAACTAAAATCAAACAGTTTAATTTCTAGATTTGGGATAAGAATGAGAGTACCTGCTACCAAATAATTTGGAGATTCAACTTCAACAACTATGATTGAAAAATTATGACCTTCCCCCTAGGACTATTCTAAGGTTGATGGTGATTCACCTCCATTAACATTATATTTGGACATTGATAGGAAAAGTGACCAAGCTATCTACAACTGAAGCATTGGACTTCAGGATTGGACTATACCATATTCCCTTTTTCTTTAATGTTTATATGTTGAGGCTTCACGTCACTATGAAAATTCCAAGAAATATATTCATCTGTTGAACACTTGTAACATTTCTCGCTATCAAGCATGTAGTTCTATGAATTCTTCTTCACAGATTTTCTACATCTGGAATGTTTCATTTGGTTTCATATAATTCCATGATAAAAGATCCTCCCAAAGTATAGATACAAATATATCTTCTTTTAATTAAATCAATAGGACCATAACATCTAATATAATTCCTGTTCAACATTCATAGAACTCGTCATATTTTTCATAGTCTCATTTGGCTAGATTCAGCCGTAGATAGGGTCTTCATCCACTGTTGAATCTATCAAACATCCAATTAGGATCCATGATAAAGCTAGAGGAGTAATATGAATGTCTTGTGAAGTCAATTTCATAGATTCCCATAGATTCATTTCCATTCTACTTAGTGTCAAGGAATTCCTTCTCTATTTTTATTCTCATTGAAGAGGGAAATAGTTTTTTAAAATGGTTCCCCTAAACTCTTCCCAATTAATAGCTTCAATCTCTTCTATTGGATTCATGTTTTTTACTTGTTTCTACCAATGATTAGATTCTCCCTCTAAGATTTACATATCTAGGGTGACCTTATATTTTTATGAACAACAGATTATAGAAATGATCATTTCTATAGATAATATAAACTATTCAGTAATAAATGGTGAGGTAGATCCACCAAAATAAGGCATTCGTTGACTCATAAATGAATGAACTAAATTTTCTTCTCTCTGAATTGAATCATTTATATTGGATTGATTAATGTTATATTTCATAAATTGAGAATGTTTGTTCTTCATTATAATTTTGTTTTCCATTCCTAATTCCAAGGGAAGGTCTTCAGCCATGGGTCCTTTGTTCAAAAAATTTATTTTGTTTCTACTCTTTCCAACCATTTTCTAAAATAATAAAACCAAAATGATAAATTTTTTTAATTTAAGAGTATTATAATTATAAATTAATTTCAAGTATTAAAAATTCTATCTTAAATATGATTTTCTTTAAAGAAAACTAATTTTTTTTCTAAATCCTTCATAATGGTTAATAAAAATATTTTTATTAACCAAACATATCCCCCTAGAGTGTCAAAATAAAAGTGAAAAAAGGATTGCATTGATGTAATAGTTTATGAATTGCTAGTCTTGACAAACCTTGTCGGAGTTGTTACCCCTATATACATCTGTTCCAGATCCATATCCACTTGTTCATATCTAGAGAGTGATTTCCTTGCAAATCAACCACTTACTTAATATATTACTAAAATACAATGATGTTTTTTCTTATATTTAAAAGTTTATGTAGATTTTATCGTAATGTTTTCAAATCATAATTTCCAAAAATAACTAAACCATTCTCTGATACCAAATAAAACATGCCAGCTTTTGATACATAACTATTCATTACATTTTACAAAATAGAGGATCTTTTGAAGTAAATTTTCTTGGAAAAAATTTAAATAATAAATGAAATCATAAAACATTATTCCAAAAAACATGAAATTATTTTTTATTGGTGAATATTAAGAAATTTTACTACATATTATAATATGAAGAGTTAAATTAAATGAACGGGAGCGAATAAGTCCTAGTAAGGGAAATAATTGACTTGTGATCTTGAGAAATAATGATAAAAACCAATGTAATTACATAAAGGCTTGTGAAATAGGGGTATCATAATAATAAAAAAATGAATCATAACTTTTAAATGTGGGAAAAACATTTATTTTATATATTCATAAGAATATCACTCAAGATTTTCACTAATGGTCATAAAGTTTACCATGTTTATTCACCTTGGTATTGTAAAACATGTCATCTCTAATGACTAAATTTTGTGCCCAATGCATTAGAGAACTGTCAGGGATAAAACATCACATGTATTAATTAATGTGATCCCCATTAATCATTACCAAACAATTTAGAAATAAAATTTTGAGAATAAAAGAAATAAGTTTCATATAAAAATCATGATGTTTTAGAAAGGTTTAAAAAAGACCCATTTGGTCATTTTAAACCGTCAGAAAAGATAGAGGGGTTTTATGTATATTAATAACAGAATAAAATGGAAACTTTTTACATATTTATGAATAACCCTAGATTACAAAGAGGTTTATGTATTCTTAAATAAAACAAATGAATCTATTGAGATAAAGAGATAAATTTTTGAGATATAAAATAGGCAGCATAATGTGTAAGAAATGTGGTTTTAGAAAATGTTAAAATGAGAGTTGATAAGAATATCGCTTAATTAAATATTTTCCATATCATAAATTGATAAAATAATATGGATAGATGAATCTAGTTTGTAAACTTGAAATATTTTACGAATGACCCTGTAACACCCTGAGAGGGGAGGGGTGAATCAGGGTGTAAAAATTTTATTTTAAAATAAAGGATCTTGTTCTTTCATTGGTAGGAACCTACTAATTTTTTATGATGGGAAAGAGTAATACAATAAACAATCACATGAAAAGAAAATAAAAGACACAAAAAATTTACTTGGTTCACTATGAAGGGATATGTCTAAGGTGAATACACTAATAGGTTTTTGGTCGTACCAAAGTCTACCAATTATCACAAGTTGTGGAGTACAAAATATTGGCCCCATCACTCTAAGATTGGCACACTACCATTACATGGTTTTTGGGATATCACAGAGCTTCCCTCAGATCACTTCCATTGAATCCCCAAGCTCATTGTGATAGGAATAATCTAAACTCAGTTTATTGACATGAAGGTCACCTCAATCGATTTGAATTTAATCAGGAATTGTCAACTGTTTGTGGGTGCTCCGTTGAAGTTCTATTTTTTCCCATAGATGAAGTTCACTTTTCCGAGCACTGATTTTTTATGAACTACTCCTCTGTGAACTGGCCCTATTTCTCTATATACTACATTACAACATGTATGGTTTATGAACCGCATACCAACTCTGTATCCTTCCATTGTGAACTACCTCTATGATCCACATTCACATCCTGACTCCACAAACTACCTTTTTCGAACAGCCCATATTCTTCATACTTCCTCCAATCTGCAAACTATTTCCACTCCACAGACTATTCTACTTCCTCTCTGCATATGACATGATATCCACAAGCTATGTTCATCCTCTGTGTACTACCTCTCATATACATAAATTTATTCTTGAAAACCATCTTCATATAATTACTTTTATATTTTTAATTAAATTATTTTTTGTGTTTTCTCACCATCAACAACTTCCAAATTTCTCTGAATTCCTCTCATATTTTTAATCATAGATCCACACCCCAATTAAGGAATTATTTCTCCATATATAGGAAAATAAATCAGCATAATCAACTAAACTTGGATTTGACATATGTTAATTATATAGCAACCTTCATCATGTAACACAGTTCTCCGGCGAACCATATTCCATACGTGGTCCCTATACCACAATTCTCCCTATATGGGGGCACAAATCCCTTTTTCGTATCCACAAACAAGACCCTTCTTGGTTTCTCAAGCCAATGCATTCATTTTTTAAATTAAATACCTTCCTGTGAACCATCATTCCTTCTTTGTATAGTGCTCGTTCTAGTGAACCACAAGTCTTCACTGCAAACCTCCTATGCTCTCTAAACCGTTCCTCCTATATAGTGTGTATATCGTTCACACTTCGTGGTTCATAGTTCACCATTATGCATACCTAAATTCTTGATACGTGAAATATTATTGGAACAAGGTTCATGGTCCATGATTAATTTTATAAATATCTACATTTTCTATATAAACATACCCTCAATTTTGAGGACAATGAATTTGTAAAACATTGGGAAACTACGCCACCATTAATATTGATTTCAGCCTCAATCATAACACCACATTCCTTGAAAAATCCTTGATCAACCCAATTTGGTCTGAAAAAAAAAGAAAAAACAAACTCTATTTCAATCCATGAACAAGCTTTATTCTAACACAATCCACAATAATTGTATCTTGAAAGGAAAATAGATGTTGATATTTCCTTTACCTTGAAGAGTAACTCCTAAAACATGATGATTGGGAACTTAGAGGATTGAGGAAAAATTTGGAGGAATACATGGGGGTAAAATAGTTCAATATCCATGGAGGATAAATTGGTAGTGAATGATAATGGATAGATGGGTGGTTACTTATAGAAAAAGTGTTCAATTTTTTAATTGATTTCCATGGACACCTCACGTAGTCGTATTTGAAAAATCACAGGTTTTCCCATGGTATTAGAATCTTGGGGCACCTATTATGTCATTATAATACAAAAGACACTACCATAAGTTTATATTATGTCATAAATCATTATGAGGTCAATAAGAACACTAAAAACACAAATTAATATTTTTATTATTCATCAAAAAAAATATTTTAGAAAATTATAATAAATTGGACCTAACCTAATTTAGATGTAATGAATTCTAAAAAAATGTTTATTTTATAATAATGATTCTCTAATTATGTTAAATTTCATATTTAAATATAAAAATCATCATTTATTAGGTGGATTAAAAATACATAGTAAAATGAATAGTAAAATTTTTGACAATTGAAAAAAATAAAATTATTTTATAATTTAAATTTAAACAACAGTGCTTTAATCATAGTATTTAATTAAAATAAAAAATATTAATAATACCTTATTTTATTATAATAGTTATCTCTTTTCTAAAAAGTATAATTTATTTCTGAAAATTAAATTTATTTAATTCATCATATTTTTATGAAAAACAAAACTCAAAACAAAATTCATGGAACAATAATTTTATTTATATAGAGGGATAATACATTATATTTATAAGGCCATAAAACATAAAATCTTATAAAACATGGATTGTACACTAGTTTAAAGTGAATGATATTGATATATTCTTGGGTCGTGTCAGATAACATTGCTCTAGAGGTAATTTCCACTGACTTAAACTTATATCATAGGTGATTTCATTCAAGCATAAAATGTTAAATCTTGAAATGGTCATGATCATGAGTGAACCATTGTGACTCTACCTCCCTCCCAAGCTCTGATAAATGGGATTTGTATAGCACAACTCTACATGATGAGTCCATCAAGTCTTATTTTTGCACTAATTAACCATTATCATTTCAATTTATAACACTAATTATAGAGTAAAATGTATTAGTAAGAGTATATATTTCCCTAATCATATTGAACAATGTTAATAATTGATGAATGATCATAAAATGGTTGAAACTCAATATTCACATTTCAAATTATACTGATGTCATTTTTAGATAGATATATATTTTTTTATGTATAAAATATTATAACACACAATTTTAGAAAACAATTATCATTAAAAAAGTTAAGATATTATAGGATGGGTATGAGATAAGAAATATATGAATTTTTATATCATTGGTATACCTTCCATTAGGTCAATGATGAGCACCAGAGTCCTTAAGGTTTTCATTAGTAACTTTTAGTGTTGACACAGATGTGAGATGAGATTTATATGTAATTTTTGGTTTTGTTTCCATGTACCTCAAAAGGAAATAATGATATATGGGCTATAATACATTGTATGAAAAAATTGGATATTTTTTACCCATTCTAGATGAAACAGTAGTTGAGGAATGGGACGTCTTTATGTACAAGATATTTTCACATTGTATTGAGTTTTACATCCCATGGTCTTTGATAGGGATCCCCATTTCACTTCTCACTTAAGGAGAGGCAAGTAGGATCCCATGGGATCCTAGATATATTTAAGAATAGTTTATCATCGGTAGATGGATATACAAAAAATAATTCTATACTGATTATTGAGGATATGATACATTCTTTCATTATTGATATTGGTTGAGATTAGGAAAAACATTTTATACATGTTGAGGTTCCATAAAAACAAAATCACGGGCCCACTATCATAATGGATGCTTCTATGTCCTTAGTTGGTTATAATTTCATATTTCAATTGTGTTCATTAGATATTCATGAATTTTTCTTGGTGGGATCGAGTTTTTTCTCCATGGTGAAAATTGTTATTTAATAGATTCATGTGAGGATGTTGACTATAAAGAGATAGTATAAATACTACACAATTAATCATCAATGACCATTGGAGTTTTTGGTTGGTGACTAGGTTCTCATGAGAGATTTAAAATATTTGGGTCACTAAAATATGGGGAAATATCGAAAAATTTCACAGAGGATTGTGGTTTATTTTGAGATTATTGAGTGGGTGGTTAATTTGAATTACCATTTAGACTTCACATGAAATTTTATGTCAATCCAGTATGTGTTTCATGAGTCTCCCTTCATGAGGTATCATTCCGACCACTATCATATCCTGGTCATGGAACACCTTGATATTGATCTAGATTTGATTATGACTATGAATCAAATAATGATATTTTATTCAAAGAAAAGTTAATTCATGAGAGAATAATTTATTTTATTATTGTGGTGTAGAAGCATCATTATAATTTACATGAGATGTGGGAGTGTGAGGAACTGATGCAAGATAAGTGGATTAATATAGTTTATATCAAATATTCTTGAAAATATTTATGGGGACAAAAAATGTTTATTGTGGGGAGGTTATAATTTCATATTACCTTATTATAGGCATTTTAATAAAACCTCATTTTTATCTATAGGTCATGGATATATTTTTATTAATTAAAAAATGTGTAGCTATTAATGTGAAATGTAATTTTGAGGGATACCTTTGTGTATGGGTTGAGGGAGACTATTTTATTATTTATTTTAAGCTTGTTATAGCTATGTATTATATAAAGAAAAGATTCATGTCTCGTATATGATTCATGATGCCAATAATTTTCATAGTTGAAACCCTTAAGTAGTTTCATGATGTAAATGATTGTCACTTCATGAACTATTTTCATGATGTGAAATGACCAGGATAAAAAAATTTAGTCCAAGTTGACACTGTTATAGTTTATAATCCACTTGGGATATTCATGTATTGAATATCAGATTAACATCATGAATTATATTATCCCATCAAGTTTTTATGATATTAAGAATTAAATAATTTCATTTCTTATATAGCCTCTTCTCTCATAGCCATGAGATAAATCCATGTGATTTTGGGTGATTTATTATCTTTTGTACATCTTAGTTTGGTGTTTGATATCTATTAAGATTCCTCATTTTTATTTTATCTTTCTTACATATCCATTTTTTTTCTAGAAATGTGATCTCATTTTTCCTATTGAATTATAGAATGATATTAATGATTTTTTATCTTGGATTTTCCTTGTTGATCTTGCCCACCTTTTTTAATTTTTGGTGCTTCCCACTGTAGGTTTTTATTTGATCTCTTGATTCAATGTAGGTGGATAAATATTACGTTTAGTAAAATTGAAACCTTAAATTTCTTGATTGATTTGAAATTTATTTTTAAATAATAAAAAATGATATTTTAGATGATTTATTGATTGTTTTTTAAAAACAATGGATATTTCTTGAAATTTTTATTTTCAGTGTAATTGAAATTGTTACGAGGATTTTTTAAAAAAATTGTTGATTTGGAAAATGATTTTTGAGATAAATAGATTAATTTAAAATATTATTTGAAAATGTATTCATTTAATGAAACCTGAAATTTGGTTTTTAAATGATAACTTCAAATTTATAACATAAAATTTAGGTGATCGTATTTTTAATAGATTTGAAGTAATTTGATGGACTATGATTGATAGGTTTATTGTCTAAAAAACATTTAAGCATAAGTAGTTGTGAAGTAATTTGGAAAATATTTTCAGTATTTGACCCCCTAAAACTACATTTTCAATGAATACATTGATATAAAAATTATGTGGAATTTTTTCCCCCAATGGGGAATTGAGTATCAATAACCTGAACTGTGAAACAAGTGCCCACATTAAGATGAGTCACTTATTATGTATTATGAGGTTCATATAGACCGAAAATAATGTACAATATGGGATATTACATGGTTATATGAAATGTGTCATTTTATGATTAAATTCCGTTGATTATTGAATAGATTTATAGTTTTCAACTTTTTTAAATTAATTTTTTATATAAAAATGTTCATTTAAACCTGTTTTGATATATCTACCATCTTTTGATTATGGAAGAATGGTTTTTTTTCAAAAATGTAAATTTCAGGATATGGATGATTTTACATAATTTAAAATAATATTTGGTTTAATTATTATTTAAGTGATCTTAAAACACTTGGTGAGACTGTTCTGGGATTTATAGATAAAACCCTATATTTTCCATCTTCTGTTTATAATTAATCTTATGCCATGCCCATGAAAAGAAAAATAAACACTTGGTGGTGGTGTATTTTATGATCCATTGGACCCTAGGTGGTGGATCAGACCGATGGAGAAGTTATCCACTTATTATATGGGTTTATCATTTTGATTTATCTAGATAGATGTGGTGTCCTTGAATATGTACTTTTTGAGTATTCTTTTAGCAGTTTTATTCTGGTACAATCTCCCTTTGGAGTATTGATCGTACTGAATTATAACATTTTACTTCTAGTTTATTTTTTAGAAAAATAATTTAATTATGTTTCTTATATGAGTAAAAGTTATTTTCACCAACCCATGTAGACTAGGAATACCCTTTAGGATATCATAGAGTCATCTTGGATATCAGTGTACAAGGGTATCAAGACTGATTCGTTACAAAATCACCTTTTAGAAATTATAATTCCATGTATCATGGTGGAAATATTTTTTCAAAATATAATTGGACACTTCTAAAGGTTAATTTAAAAAATTTAGTGGTTATGATGACGGGAAATATAGATCATTCCATATAGGATAAAATAACGATTTCATTCACATTTTTGGTAAAAATTAAAAAGTATCATGATTAGAAAAACAAAATAATATTCTTTTAAAATGGTTTTTAAAAACTCATACATGTGGAAAATTCTCTTTAAAAAATAATAGGTTAGCTTTAAAAATTGTTTGTAAAGAATTTTTAGAAAACATGTACAATGAAGAAAAATGATTTTGGATTGAAGATAGAAATAATGTCGGTTTTCAATAAAAACATTATTTTAAAATATTGAGTAAATAATGTGATAAAAATGAAAGGATATAATACATATTTTATGAAATAAATAGAGGAGAATAAAATTCATTAGTTTCTTGGGATGTGTACTTAATGATATAATCATAATAAACTAAATGTTAAAAAACATTGATAAATAATCGGATTAGAACCTAAAACCATTAATAATTTGGTATATATTTGACTTTTAAACCCAATAAATGAAAAAAATTATATGAATATAATTATAAAATAATTTTCCTAATGATAATAATAAAATAAATTCATGGGAATTATATAAACCAAAAAAAAGATACAAGTGGTGATTATGACATGTCTTCCACAAAAATAAAAGTGATCCAAAACAATCCCTTACACTATGTCTCAAATTCATTCATTAATATCTGTACCACCTATATAATAAATATTAGAAAATTATACATCTATTCCTGAAATATAATTATTTGTATAATTCCAAAAATAATTTACTAATGAAGACTTATTAATCATTTATTAAAAATTATTTATTAAAATCATATTTCTGGTAATAACTCCTCCGCATTTTCATATATGTTTTGGTTTGGTATTTTCAATACACATCAGTTAATCATGGTTCAATACTATATATAATTATATACATGATATAATTTTCCAATTAATTGTTTATATATTTATTTATATTAAATAATTATCATTAAAAATAGAAAATTTATTACAACATTCATGGAGATGTTAGATCGTATGTGCCTATTATTTTTTCTATTTTCTCCAAAAAATAAATAAAATAAAGGTATTTAATATTTTAAAAATAAAAAATAATTTGTTTTAATATATATCACACATTTTTATTATCTTATCTTTATTACTTTTCATATAAAACATAAGTGAAGAACGAATCACATCACTTCTCTGGGTGATCGTCCATCGTACACATGAGTGATGTAATAATATTCCCCCAATATGGAATTTAAGAATGTTTATATGATATCATAATTCAGTAATTATAATAATTTCATAAATATAATATAAATATGTTAAATTTATCGTTATATAAAACTATGATAAGTGGTGATGGAAAACAAATTACCTAAAATTTGTGAGGCAATAGTCCACCGTACACATGATTGATAGGTTTATTTATCACGTGATAGAAGATGGGATAAGAGTTAATAATGGAATTAAAATATTCAAATATCATAATATGGGAGATATTGGTGTTCTTAAACATAATTTTTCAATAATATTTTATTTATTTAGGTGAGAAATAAAATGTAACTCAATTGTTAAGGATAATATTCTTTTTAAGGAACCCATTTAGGTTTATACCTAAAGCCATTGAAGAAGGTTTTACAAATTAAAAGAAAGAATCTAGGATTTGGGTTAGTATTTATTTAATTTATTTGGATAGACAATGGATAATCCAAAGGTTTGTGTATGTCTTAAGGGGAGAGGTGGTTCCTTTTTTTATGTGGGGAACAAGACGCAGATGGAATTTTTTAAAATAAAAATGAATACCCACGTTTTAAACATAAAAAAGGCCCCAAAATGGATAATTATAGAACATTATATTATATAAGGCCTCAATATGTCCATAAAATTTCATTTTTAGATGTTTTTATGTCGTTTTACTCCAAATCATTTTAGTTTAACCAGTGGTAAACTGATTATAATCAAAACCACATTAATTAATATATTTTTTTTAAAATAATATTTATGAAAAAAATATTTTAACCAATTATATAATATAAATAATCTTGATTAAAAATATGTAACCCATTTTTTTAAATTAAATTCATATAATTTGAAGGATATTATTTATTGTTAAAACAACAAACACGACAAAAAAGAGGTTTTGCCAATAGAAACTTTTCATATTTATTTGAAATTTTAATATCAAAATGAAATTTGAAATTAATACCAATGAGCTAAATCACATTAATAAATTTAAAATTGAAGTAATTGTAATTTTAAAACCATATTAAAATAAATAAAATTGTAAATGCTGTCAAATAAAATATTTTTTTAATAAATAATAGTATTTTTTTGTATTCATTGAAAAATTAATCCGTTCAGAAAATTATAAAAAATTCACTAAAGAATAATTTTGACATGTAAATTTTAAAAATGGATTTTGTTTTTTCAAATAAAATTTAAAAAATTATAAAAAAATTACATATATTAATTTATAATTAGTTTTTATAAAATAGTATATTCGAAATAAATAATGACATTACTAAAAATTAAGTACACTTTTCATAAATTGTTTTCCTTTATATAAAATAACTATAACTATTATTAATAAATTAGTTATTCATATTCAATTTTAGGTTAAATAGGTAGGTTATTATAGTCATGTTTAAATAATAATAATAATACAATATTTTGGTTTGTTAAAACTCTATATTCAGTGTAATATAAGCTATAAAATAAATTGAATTTATTCAAAAAAATTCATCCAATATTTAGGATGTTATATTATACCCCCGAAAATTATATTTCCCCTCAATGTTATTTTAATTAAAAAAACTAACAATAACTCTGACTCATTATATCCTTGGGTTCCCCCATAGCTTCTTCATGTTGGTGGTTTTGTCACAAAACATTGACCAAGTGAGTGGTCTTGTTTTGTATCACATTCTTCACATGATCTATAATCTCTAAAAGTTGTTCCTAATAAGTGATATATTTATTGAGTTGTACGTATTTTGAGTTTACTAAAATTAAAAGAATTTGTATCGACATCCTTCGGAGGGATACATGGAACACTTCATGAACTGAGGAGAGGTTTAGTGGAAGGGTCAATTGATAATCTACAATACTGATACAATCACAAATTTTAAAGGGAATGATATACCTAGGGATAATTTTTACCTTCTTTACAAATTTCATCACATTCATTTATTAATAAATTCATTTAAATACCTTGTCAAAAACATTAAATTCCATATCACACTAGTGATTGATAGAATAACTTTTCTTCTAACTATCTTAATCCATTTTTTATTGCTAGATGGCTCTAACAATCTTAACTATTTCATCATCTAGATCACATCCCAATATCTTTATTCAATCAACCACAAACCATATCATTGGATTTTTAGTCTTCTTTCTATATAAGGATTCATAAGGAGCCCTATTAATTCTTTTCTGAAATCTATTACTATAATAAAAATCAACTAGAGAAAGGTAATGATCACAACCATATTTGAAATATAAATAGAAACATTTAAACATATCCTCTAAGGTTTTAATGGTCCTCACTGAATGACCATTTTTCTAATGATGACACAATGTACATCACCTTAACATTGTATCAAGTGTTTGTTGAATAATTATCTCAACGTTTGAGGTAAAATTCATATCCCAATTAGATAAACATTAATATGGTACTCCCAAAAACATTACCAATTACTTTATATATATCCCTGAATGATCATATTGAGATAAATATTCTTTGATAGTGATTAATTTTGTTGAATTTATAAGTTGATCAACTACAACCTGTATAAAATTGTGCACATTAGATGTTTTGGGGAGTCCAATGAAAATATCCATGGTGATGATTTACCATTTTAATTCTACTATGATTAATCGTTATAAAATCCCCTCATACTTGTCTCTCTCATCCATGACATGTGGACAAACCAAGAACAAAGATAAAAAATTTTCAATAAATATCTTCATGTAATCGCTCCATAAATACTCTTTTGGATCTCTACATATATATTTAATTCTAAAATGAACATAGAATGGATAATTATGAGCCTCCTCTAGTAGATACTTCAAAATAGGTATTTAGGGGACTCTAAAATGGTTCATATACTTTACTACTATGTCACAATGAAGACTGAATTGAAGAACATATCTAACATTTTTATGTTTTTATACATCGTCATTCTTAACCTCTTCAATAATCACACATATTTTTGGTTGATAACTTATTTGGGAAAGATAATATTTCTCCCTTTCCATTAATATTTCAAGATCCATTATATGAAAATCAATAAATATTGTATCTTTTGACATCCTCATTTTAGATAATATATTTTGATCCTCTTAGCTAAATACAATTTCCACCATGTTCTCATTACCAAGGTGGTAATGCATTGAAAATACATTATATTTAATCATATCCAACAATATTCTCTAGTTACTATTCAACTATTTTTATGGGAATATATACATTATTGTTTTTTAAATTAGTATAAAGGTTACAATTTTATTGATAAATATAATGCCTTTATATCTTTAATGAATAAATTACCATAAAAAACTAAAAACCATGAGTTGGATAACTTTTCTGATGAAATATCAATTAACATGGGGGATAATCTAAAACCATGTCATTCTACTTGAGAATTAATTCCAATCCCTTCTTGGATTCATCACTATAAACAGAAAATCGTTATTCACTATAGGGTAATTTTAGAACATATTTACAAAAAAATCATCTCTTCATTTCATTTAAGTTATCATCCAATTCATATATCCAAATGAAGATAGTTCCATTCCCAATAAACATGTTTAGTTGATTATATATTTATGATAAACATTCCAAAGGCATTAATAAAATACAGTAAAACCATTAAAACTATGGATCTTAGTCACTAATGGTTGTCTTAGAAAATGTTCAATAGACTATGCCATTAATGGATATATCAATATACCCTCTATTGATATTATATGAATGAAAAATGTAATTATTTTTAAAAAAATTCATACTTTGTAAATTATTGACATAGTTTCTTTTTATCATTATGGTATTTAGAATAATTATAAATTTATCTTCAAACTCATCCATTATCTTTAAATAAATGAGAATATCTTCTATTAATAAACCCATAAACGGATGAAGGTAATCTATAAATATATTATTCATTAATTACTTGAATATAGAGGGGTAATTATAAAGACTGAATAGAATGACTATATACTCATATGGTGTAATAATCATACCCACTAAGGACCAGATGTCTAGAAGATGTACATGCGTCCACAACCTCAATAAGTCCTCCATAGGATAGTGGCTAGTTACAACGACCAATAAGGAATAACTAAAATGGGTGGTCATTTCTTAAATTACATGTAGGAATGAAACCAACCATCACCAAGATGAATTTTAGTAGAATAATAATGAATGATAGTAATGTATATATTAAAAATAATTCATGTAATAACCTTTAATAAATACAAAAGAGTACGAGAACATAACTAAAAATGTAAAGGGTCAAAATACATGCCCCATAAGAGAAGATGTTCCAAACTAACAACAATTTTAATAAAGAATATTAAGAGATCCCAACACCTCATATCAATGTCTTATAATAATATGCAGTCAATATACCTAGGTATCACTATGATCCACCATAATCCCGCTTATTTGGCCCTAATATACAGAATACATGACTTATGTTGGAAAATATCATACTATGGTGAGTATATACATACCAATTAACATGACCTAAAAATTAAAGGGGGATAAAAAGAGAATAAGAAATTTCCAGCTTAGCCAAATTGAAGAGGGAAGCACAACCCAATTGAATATATATATATATATATATAAGTGAACCTAAATGAGAGATAAAGGGGATCTCCATCTCATATCCCAGCCATATTCAATGAGTAATCCTACATCACCAAATGTCTATCATCAATTTTCAACATCAAATTAAACCTCACCAAAATAAGAGGGGATGGTCCCTCTCCCCAAAACCGCACTAAAACATATAAGGAGAAACTATCTCATGTTGATCACTTAAATTCCACCAAAGATTGAATATGATAGAGTATCGATCCATAGTTAGAGAAATCATTCCCCGAAAGAAGGGAAGTATTGAACCTACAATGAAAAATAAATGAGGAACTCATGCCCTCTTGTGAAAGTGGATTGTTAACCCCAATATCTCTATAATAACATAAGGAACCAGTTATTATATGCAATAGGGGATTACAAACCCTGAAATTTGTTTTATATCATGAGGAACATTTACCCTAGTAAGACATGGGACTACTTACTCCAACATATCTCAGATAGAATGGAGAACCTGCACCCTAATGTAATAAGGGATTACTGACCCCAATATTTATTTGATGATACCACCTATTCACTACCATCACCAACCATAACCTGAATAATAATCACACTTGTAATATCTCACATAATTTCTAAAAAAAAGACACTATGAAGTACACCATCACATTGTACATGAAAAAACACATTAGATATACTACTTGTGAGAAAAAATATAAATAAAAATTGAAGGATATGTAACAGGTTGAAGATTCATATAGGAGTGCAATATGTGATTGGGGTCCATTAACCATGTGGGCATACACTTATGACTAGCAGTGTTCTCCATAAAAATGGATTAAGAATCCATGTTTCTATAAATGGTTTGTACCCAAGGATGAATGTTGTGTATGAACTCTCAGTGTCCTGTCTGTGTAACACAAACCATACCAGTGTATTCCTTCCCATTCTAGTGTAATATCGTGCATGAAGTTTCCATCCACATGGGGCCCTTGGAATACAAAAATTGAACATTGGACACCATGGGTAGGTCATCTGATTTGTAGGCCCACCAACAAAAATTTTGATTTGTGAATTCCAATGACACCCTAGGGTCATGTAAAGAGGATACTACATGATGTGTGTTCATCGAATAACATCCCATGTAGTCAACCTTTCCACAAATCATCAGGTTCTTCCACATGGTTTCTAGATCCTCACCTCCAACCATGAATCCCATTATTTACCATGTAAAACATGTGTTGTATTCCTCTATCCTTTGATTCTAGCATTTTACTTTCCATAAATCGATATATTGTGATTCTCTTGATGACCGGTTTTCCTCTAGTCACTCGTAGTGCCTCACGTCACAACCTGTCGCCACATCCAAACTATGATCCACTAAACAAAACCAAAAATCCAACCCAATTTTTTCCATTGAACCCGAATTTATTATCATGTACACATCCACTAAGAATACTAGGGGTTCGATTAGACTTGTTCCCTCTTGACAATGTCAAACCAAGAACCCATGGGATAATAGTGAAGAACATATAGAAAAGGTGGAAGAAAGGAAAAAGATCAAATGTTAAGAAATATTAGGAAAATCATTCTTGTAAAATGATTATAGATCCTAGAAACTTGTGTGATGACATTCCATAAAAAGAATAAATATAAGAAATAATTTAATTCATTACACCAGCTCAAGTATTGGGTGTAAAAACATAGATCAATAAAAAAATATATAAATCAATGATCAATATTTTAAACAAAATGGATGAACTACATAATTTTAAGATTCCTTCCATAAAAAGGATAATTTTTTGGTTAATAAATCATTCCCCAATGAAGGATAATATGCTCAATATCAGCTACCACTCGATAAACCTTGATCTGATCAACCATCATCTTATGTTATCAATATGTTGATGTACAAAATCAGAGTTCCTCTAAATTATCTCAGGGATTTAGAACATATACCTTTATAATTGTTATAAATATTTACATATATAATATTTAATTTGATTGTTGTTTAAAATAAAAATAAATAAATTTAATTATTTATTTTAATGAAACACACAGATAATGAATTCCTTAACCGATCATCGGGTGATAACCATCCTTAGGTCATGCCTATGGTAAAACACATATTTCAATCTCAACGGTGGTCCCAGATTTCTATTCAGAGAATCTTTTTGGAATTTATTCCATTACTCATGAAAAACTATAACGACATGATATTAATATATTTAATTTTTATCATATAAATCCGAAACTAACATAGATTTAGAATCCCATGTATTTTCAAAGATTGGATTTGTAAAATTTCCTTCAAACATTTCAAAGACTTATAATGGAAAAATGGAGTATTTAATATTTTTCCCCATTGAATTATTTTTATCCTTGAAAAGAAAAATATAATAAAAAATTTCGGGATAATGAGTTTTTATATAAATATCCATCTCAAATGATCTCTGATTCATACATTAATGTTTCTTTTTATTTAGTTTCAAAAAATCACTTTTAGGATGAGTGGGAACCCCAAAAACACTAATATAAAACATTCACATCACCCACCTAAAAATCAATACACATCCATACCTGATCCCAAAACCACATTCAAATTTAAAAATTCAAATTCAAAGAGTGGAAATACCAAAATATTTTTAATGTGTATCGACCGATAAATCCCCCAATGAGGACTCTACCATTATCACACCAACAACCTATCATCACAACATCACATTTCCATACATAATCGCATCACCATCAGCACCATCATATCTTCCCGTCACTATAGTCATCATCACCATTAGTCATTCACCTACAGAATCTTCCCTGACATCCAACACCTTTAACACACATCGTCGTTGCTATCTCACACGGCCTTCCGCATTATGAGCATTATAAAAATTGGTCCACCACCAAAATTGTTGTCTCTATTCAAAAATCACCCAACCAAACTGAGATCCCGCCATTTCTTGAACTCTGGTCGGGCCACCTGGAACCCCCCACTATAACACCCTGAGATTTTATGAGAAATATTTTTTTTAATTTAATTGATGTCTTGTGTTGTATGCTACACACAGATTATCTTGCGCTATACACAACACCGTATTAGCTTACAGTATACACAAACACTATTCTAGACTTCTGTTGCACGCCAGAGCAACCTTCCTCGATAACATGTGTTGTACACAATACCGAGTTTCACTAAATGAGATATTATTATAATATTATAATGAAGTAGCTGTTATGAATAGTAATTATAAGGCCCCAGCCTTAAACCTTACTTAATCTTGAGTTATTACAAGATTACACGTTGAGGATCTTTTCGGGTTTAGAGTTTTAGAGAATTAGATCATAAAACTTGCATTACATTCCACATATAAACAAAGTGGTTACATAAAGATAGTATTCTTCATTCCCATCAATGGAAACACATTTAAAATAAAACATGGATTATTTCTTGACACATCCTTGACTCTATCATCTTATCATGTACCTTTCCCTTGACCTGTGAAAAACATTTCAAAAACATGGGATGAGCGTAAAAACTCAGTATGGGTTATAAAAACATGGAAAGGAAACATGAGTTCATATATACATAAGAATGAAATCATACTTTACCCATAAAACATAGGCACTTTATCATACCTCATAAAAACATGAATAAATCATATAAATCATAATACTTAAAGGTAACTTGAGGCATTCATAACATTCTTACGTAGGGGGTAACCCTCTTGGTTACGTTTGGAATACCCATCACAGTATATTCCCGAAAATCTCTTCGGAGAAACCTTAACGTTTCACTCCTTCGTGTTACCCAATGCATTGGAGAGCTATAACGGGCTCACCCGCCCTTAGTTTATCACGGAACCACCCGTCTTCATAATAATGCCCAAGAACCATAACATAATCATATCACATAAAACATGCATAAAGGAAACATAACATTTCCACATTTCAATCACGAGATATCAATACAACACATTGATATAATAAAAACATTATGAAAACCATTTTCAATACCAAAGTAAAACATGGTATTTATTTTTCTTTTAAAAAAAAGGTATGGCTTGTAGAGGAAGCCAAAACTCAAATAACGGTTACGACGGCGGAGAAGTCGTTGTCGCCGCATACGTACGACAAAAACATTCCCTTTTGTCGTTTAGTAAACGCTTCGTATAAAAAAGATTCCTTTTGAGTAAACGTAAAAGTCAAAGGGGTTTATACACCGTATAAAAGAAAGTTGTGTATAAAATAAAATATGCCTCAACGAAAGGAGATTGAGACGAAGTCCCATACCTCGTATCCGACTTGACCCGACCGTTCTTTAAACTCCTGAATAATAAAATTGAGTTAATCTCTACTTGCTTATGAATCTTTTTCAAGTTCATTATTCCTTTTATACCATGTTATGAACATCATGTAATCATTTAAGTTAATAATGTTCATTTTGTCGGTATTTGGTTCTTAAGTCAAAAATTGACTTCTTATACTTACAAGTTGTTAATTTGGTCAAAGGTTCATTATATCCAGAATGGTATTCATTATGTAGATATCATATATGTCATATATATCCAGTACATACATTCATTTATAATATTACATCACATTTAGAGGTAAGAAATGAAATGCATCGTTCATGGAGACGGTAAGCCGTACGTACGCATGAACGCTACTTCCATTTCTATTTCATATTTTCTGGAATGGAATCATAATGATATAAAAGTATATTATAATTCCAGTATAACAACATATATAATATCATTAACTTTATCCTTTACACATCCCACATATGGTATTAACGAATCAAATCACTTTTAGGGGGCGGTAGTCCGCACTTCCTAAAATGAAGATATCGTGTTTTACCCATAATGGAAACCATAAAGGTATGCCCAAAATGAAAAAAACAGAAGCTTAAGGAAAACATAAACATATAATATATCATATATAAAAATAGTGACATCATAATGGCCACCTTTGAAGGTGTTAAATGAGTATTGAACAATCATCATTTCGGGAGGCAGAATTTCGCCATCCACGGAAACCGTATGTTCTTTAACCATTTGATGTAGTTGTGTGAGAGTGTAGCTCAAATATATCTTATAACAACATCCTAGTATATTGAAGATACTGGTGTTGTTACAAAAGAAGTAAATAAAAAGAGTTTAGGGGGTCGGAGAAGCAAAATAAAACAAATGAACATGAGAGAATGAAATACCTTAAAAAGTGTAACTTCTTTTGGTTTGAGCCTAAAGGCTTCCTTTGAAAGGATTCTGCCCAAAGGGAATCCTCTAGGATGAGGAGAGGGATGTGGAGAGAGCAAATGGGCAGGGGTTGGCCGAGCCAATGGCTTGAAGAGTGTGTGAAATGAGGTAGAGGTGGGGGCCTTTTATAAGGGGAGAGGAGGGGCACTTTTGGAAAGTAAAGAAACATTACATTATTTGAAAATGTGTTTCGGTTTTAAAAGGTCCCACATTGATGGAATTCGTGGATAAGGTGATAAGGCATCGAAATCCATTCATCCAATTGGTTTTGGACATGTGTAGTTCATAGATTTTATTTTATCTTTCCATTTTATTTAAATCGTCAAATAATGATGTCATCGCTGCATCATTATTATGTCATAAATAATTAAATTTATTTAATGTCTAAAAAATTATAAACAAATTACTATGATGTAGGAAATCTTTTTAGATTTCCATTGAATATTTATAATCAAAATTTGGACTTGTATAACCCCACTTAAAAATTGTTTTCGCAAAACATATTATGTTTGTGTCATTTTCACTTTAACATTTAATAAAAAGTAATTTATGTTATTTCCCAACAAAAGTGGATACATGGGGTCCCCAAGTTAGGCCATGACTTGTCTTGGTCGGCCATGACACAACCAATGAGGTTGGGACATGTGTCTAGGTCATTTTATATTATTAAAGCATTATTTATACATTAAACTACCCTAATTACCACTAATCGCGATTAAGAACTTAATAAGTTACTATTCACCAAAAAATTATTTTAATCTCATTGAACCACATTTTACTTCTTAATGACAACCATGTATGTCGGATTTTCAAAATTCAATACACATTAGTGGTAAACTTTAATTTAACTGAAAAAAACAGTTTGCTTGATTACCACTTAGTGGTTTCACTATTCATCAAAATTGAAGTTTTTCAGAAAATTACCAAAAATTCACTCTAAGCTATATTTGATATTACGAATTCAAAAATGAAGTCTATTTTACAAAATTCAAATCATATAAGTCACATTAATTAATTTAATAATTAATTCCCGCTGCCAGAGCAAATAGCGTGTTTTTACAAAACAATAAGTATCAAAAGATTGACACCAGTTTAAGTCTAATTTCAAATCGAAATTGATTCCAATGACCACCATTGGATAAAATGGTAAAAATATATTCTAATTCCACTTCAAAACCAATTCAAAACATAATCTAATCATATAAATAAATTAGATTAAAAAGTAGTTTTGATGTAAAATGCAGTATTTTTCACTATTCATTTAAAAATGAACATTGTCGGAAAATTACCAAAAATTCACACAAGGTAAATTTTGATGTCCCAATCATAAAGGATAATTTTATTTTGACAAACATAGTTTCTAAAATTGTCAAAATATAGATTCAAAAATGGTTTTCCATCAAAAGGCACTAAAACAATCCTTTAAGAATATTAGTGTATTCCATGCATAAGATTGTATTTATTTTCATTTTAAGCCTCTAAAACACTATCTTTATCATTAATAGACATAGATAAAAATATCTATTATTCATTACTTACTTGGGATGTTACATCCTTCCCCCCTTTAGAAAATTGCGTCCCCGCAATTTATTTACTTATCAAATAAATTGGGGTACTTATCCCTCATTGCATTTTCGGATTCCCATGTTGCCTCTTCAATCATGTGGTTTTTCCACAAAACCTTTACCTGCTTAATCACCTTATTCCGTAACACTTGCTCCCTGTGGTCAAGAATCTGGACCGGTTGTTCCTCATAAGATAGGTTTTCTTCCAGCTGAACTACCTCTGGACTCAAAACATGAGATGGATCTGGCATATACTTTCTCAACATCGAAACGTGAAAAACATTGTGTACCTGAGATAAACTCGGAGGTAAAGCCACTCGGTATGCAACTAATCCAACTCTCTCTAGAACTTCGTATGGTCCAATGAACCTTGGACTGAACTTTCCTTTCTTACCAAATCTCATCACACTTTTCCAAGGAGAAACCTTGAGAAAAACATGATCACCTACCTCGAAAGATAGATCCTTCCTCCGGTTATCCGCATAACTCTTCTGCCTGCTCTGAGCTGTTCTCATGTGTTTCTGAATCAGCTGAACTTTTTCTGCCATCTCTTCTACCAATTCTGGTCCCATCAACTTTCTTTCACCCACTTCATCCCAGAAAGCTGGAGTTCGACACCGCTTCCCATATAATGCCTGAAATGGTGCCATCTGTATACTGGAATGAAAACTGTTATTATATGAAAACTCAACCAAAGAAAGATGCTGGTCCCAACTCCCCTGATAATCCATAGAACAAGCTCGTAGCATATCCTCCAATGTCTGAATTGTTCGTTCTGACTGCCCATCTGATTGAGGATGAAAAGCTGTACTAAAATTTAATTCAGTACCCAACGACTTCTGAAGGCCTTTCCAAAAGTTAGAGGTAAACCTGGGATCACGATCTGATACAATGGAGAGGGGAACTCCATGTAACCTGACTATCTCTTTAAGATACAAACGGGAAAGTTGATCAAGAGAGAAAGTATCTCGTATAGCAAGGAAATGAGCAGATTTGGTCAAGCGATCAATAATAACCCAGATTGCATTATTACCTCGAGATGTCTTCGGTAATCCAACAACAAAGTCCATGGATATATTCTCCCATTTCCACTCTGGCACTGGTAAAGGCTGAAGCATCCCTTTCGGTAACTGCCGCTCAGCTTTAACCTGCTGACAAGTCAAACACTTCACAGTAAAATCAGCAATATCTCTTTTCATTCCATCCCACCAGTAATACTCCCGCAGATCTCTATACATCTTAGTACTGCCCGGATGAACTGAAAACGGAGAACTATGAGCTTCACATAACAACTCTCTCTTCAACTGTGAATCAGAAGGCACACACAATCTCTTCCCAAATCTCAAAACGCAATCATTATCAATGTTGAATTCAGGCAACTTACCTTTCTGAACCAGCTCTACCCTTTTCTGCAACTCACTGTCTTGCTTCTGTGCTTGCTTGATTCTATCTGATAGAGAAGATCTCACTGATACCTGAAACAAAACAGAAGGACTTCCTGCACCAACAACTTCTATGCCAAATTTCATCAAATCGTTAACCAAATGATCACGTTCCAAACGCAACATTGTTAATGAAGCATTACTTTTTCGACTCAAAGCATCAGCCACTTTATTTGCTTTTCCCGGATGGTAATGAATTGTACAATCATAATCCTTGATTAATTCCAGCCATCTCCTTTGTCTCATGTTTAACTCTTTCTGAGTGAATATATACTTTAAACTTTTGTGATCGGTATAAATTTCACACTTTACTCCATACAAATGATGCCTCCAAATTTTTAAAGCAAAAACAACAGCAGCTAATTCCAAATCATGTGTAGGGTAATTTACCTCATGAGTTTTCAACTGTCGTGAAGCATAAGCAATTACCTGATCATTCTGCATTAGGACGCAACCAAGTCCTTTCAATGAAGCATCGCTGTATATAACAAAGTCACCATTCCTGGAAGGTAGTGCCAAAACTGGAGCATTCACCAATCTTCTTTTCAATTCCTGAAAACAATCATCACATTCTTTTGTCCAGATAAACTTAACACCCTTCCGAGTTAGCTTAGTCATTGGACTAGATAACCGTGAAAAATTTCTAACAAACCTTCGGTAATAGCCCGCCAAACCAAGGAAGCTACGAATCTCGGTTACATTTGTGGGTCTTGGCCATTCTTCCACAACTTTTGTTTTTGCAGGATCAACAGTTATTCCATCTTTAGAAACAATGTGACCAAGGAAAGCAATTTGTTGCAACCAAAACTCACACTTGCTGAATTTCCCATACAATTTCTTTTCTTTTAAGGTTTGCAAGATAACCCTTAAATGTTTTTCATGCTCCTCTTTACTTTTAGAAAACACCAAAATATCATCAATGAAAACAACCACAAACTTATCCAAGAACTCATGGAAAATTCTATTCATTAAGTCCATGAATACAGCAGGTGCATTGGTTAGCCCAAAAGGCATTACTACAAATTCATAATGGCCATATCTCGTACGGAAAGCGGTCTTCGGAATATCTGCCTCCTTTACCTTCAGCTGATGGTACCCCGATCTCAAGTCAATCTTTGAAAAAAAACTGAGCTCCCTGGAGCTGATCAAACAAATCATCGATATGAGGCAAAGGATATTTGTTCTTAACAGTGATATTATTCAAGGCTCTATAATCAATGCAAAGTCTCATAGAACCATCTTTCTTTTTAACAAATAAAACAGGAGCACCCCATGGTGATGTGCTAGGTCTAATGAAACCTTTCTCTAATAAATCTTGCAATTGCTCCTTCAACTCTAAAAGTTCAATTTGTGCCATTCGATAAGGGGGTTTTGAAATTGGCTTAGCATCAGGAACTAAGTCAACAGTAAACTCAACTTCCCGATCTGGTATTATTCCAGGCAACTCATCAGGAAAAACATCAGGATACTCATTTACCACTGGCACATCATTAATCTGAACAGTTCCTTTATTTTCAACGACGTGTGCAAGGTAACATTCATTTCCATCTTTTACAAGTTTCTCGGCCTCTTCATATGTTATCAAAAGTAAGGGTTCATTCTTGTAAACAAACTGAAAGTCTTTCTGAAAAGAAACTTCTTTAGCTCTACAGTCAATCTTAGCATGGTAAATAGAGAGCCAATCCATACCCAGGATAACATCAAACTCTACTAGAGGTAGAACAATAAGGTTTGCAAGTAGGTTCTTTCCACAGATAAGGATAGGAAGATTCTTATAAATTCTTTTTGCCTCGACACTTCCCCCAGGTGTTTTTACCAAAAGTTCAGGAGTCATTTCTTGAGATGGTATTCCCATTTTACTAGAAAAGGTCTCAGAGATGAAAGAATGTGTAGACCCCGAATCAAACAACACACTGGCATAGTCTGAAAAAACAAACAAAGTACCTGATACGACTTCATTTGATGGCCCGACATCCGCTGAAGTAGTTGCAAAGGATTTCACCACCCCTTTCTGCTTGTAGTCTAACTGCTTCCCATCACTCAAGCTCCTTGTCGGACACTCGTTTGCATAGTGACCCATCTCATTGCACTTAAAACATTTCACTAACTGTAAATCAAATTTGTTTTTACCTTCACCTTGATCCTTTTCAGTGCAATCACGAGCCTTATGTCCCATCTTACCACATCGGTAGAACTTCCCAGAATTCAGAAGACATTCCCCAGCATGCCTTTTGCCACATTTATCACAAACTGGAAACTTAGTTCTCTTACCATCAGACTTCTTTGAAGAATTCTTACCTTTCTCCTGCCACCTCGGTCTCTTCTTCTGCTGGTTGTTATAGAACACTTGGTCATCGGCAAACTCCATTTCCACCTTCTCAGCACATCGAACAAGCTTTTCATAACTTTTAAACTCTCGAGAAGCTAATGCCCTTCGATACTTTGGCTTTAATCCTGAGTAAAAACGATTGATTTTACTATCAAGGTCCCGGATAAAATTGGGAGCATACCTTGCCAATCGAGTGAACCTTTCTTCATAGGCAGCCACTGAGTCTTCCTCTTGCCTCAATTCCAAGAATTGCTTTTCCATCCTAAGTCGAACAGCCTTAGGAAAATACTTCTCAAGAAACATACCTTTGAAATCATCCCAGTCAAGAGCATCAATCTCATCGGCTTCCCTGATATTTTTAACCATAGACCACCACTGATCTGCTTCACCCTCCAAACGGTAAATAGCAAGACTAACCTTTTGATTGTCTGAACACCCCATGACATCAAAAATCTTCTCCAGTGCTTTAATCCACCCTTCAGCTTGCACAGGGTCAGATGATCCTCTGAATGATGGTGGATGTTGCCTCATGAAATGTTCCACCACTGACATGTTCCTCTGCGGCTGATCTGGCTGATCTCGTGCATGGATACCACCACCATTTATCGCCTGAGTCAACTGCGCCATTACTGCAACAAACTGTTCAGTTCCAATTCTGACCATTTCTGGATGCTGATTCGGAAGGTTATTTCCTTCTGTATGCCTTCCTAGCACTGCTTCCCTGTTTCCTCTGCGGAAAACCATTCTGAACAAACATGTCTTAGATGAAGCAACATGGTAATCTTTAAATGCTATATCATTTCGAAAAAGAAAAAAAAAATTTTGGATAATCATTTAATAGAATTCTAACTCCTAAAGTTATCTAAACTGACCTCTGATACCAACTATAAGGCCCCAGCCTTAAACCTTACTTAATCTTGAGTTATTACAAGATTACACGTTGAGGATCTTTTCGGGTTTAGAGTTTTAGAGAATTAGATCATAAAACTTGCATTACATTCCACATATAAACAAAATGGTTACATAAAGATAGTATTCTTCATTCCCATCAATGGAAACACATTTAAAATAAAACATGGATTATTTCTTGACACATCCTTGACTCTATCATCTTATCATGTACCTTTCCCTTGACCTGTGAAAAACATTTCAAAAACTTGGGATGAGCGTAAAAACTCAGTATGGGTTATAAAAACATGGAAAGGAAACATGAGTTCATATATACATAAGAATGAAATCATACTTTACCCATAAAACATAGGCACTTTAACATACCTCATAAAAACATGAATAAATCATATAAATCATAATACTTAAAGGTAACTTGAGGCATTCATAACATTCTTACGTAGGGGGTAACCCTCTTGGTTACGTTTGGAATACCCATCACAGTATATTCCCTAAAATCTCTTCGGAGAAACCTTAACGTTTCACTCCTTCGCGTTACCCAATGCATTGGAGAGCTATAACGGGCTCACCCGCCCTTAGTTTATCACGGAACCACCCGTCTTCATAATAATGCCCAAGAACCATAACATAATCATATCACATAAAACATGAATAAAGGAAACATAACATTTCCACATTTCAATCACGAGATATCAATACAACACATTGATATAATAAAAACATTATGAAAACCATTTTCAATACCAAAGTAAAACATGGTATTTATTTTTCTTTTAAAAAAAAAGGTATGGCTTGTAGAGGAAGCCAAAACTCAAATAACGGTTACGACGGCGGAGAAGTCGTTGTCGCCGCATACGTACGACAAAAACATTCCCTTTTGTCGTTTAGTAAACACTTCGTATAAAAAAGATTCCTTTTGAGTAAACGTAAAAGTCAAAGGGGTTTATACACCGTATAAAAGAAAGTTGTGTATAAAATAAAATATGCCTCAACGAAAGGAGATTGAGACGAAGTCCCATACCTCGTATCCGACTTGACCCGACCGTTATTTAAACTCCTGAATAATAAAATTGAGTTAATCTCTACTTGCTTATGAATCTTTTTCAAGTTCATTATTCCTTTTATACCATGTTATGAACATCATGTAATCATTTAAGTTAATAATGTTCATTTTGTCGGTATTTGGTTCTTAAGTCAAAAATTGACTTCTTATACTTACAAGTTGTTAATTTGGTCAAAGGTTCATTATATCCAGAATGGTATTCATTATGTAGATATCATATATGTCATATATATCCAGTACATACATTCATTTATAATATTACATCACATTTAGAGGTAAGAAATGAAATGCATCGTTCATGGAGACGGTAAGCCGTACGTACGCATGAACGCTACTTCCATTTCTATTTCATATTTTTTGGAATGGAATCATAATGATATAAAAGTATATTATAATTCCAGTATAACAACATATATAATATCATTAACTTTATCCTTTACACATCCCACATATGGTATTAACGAATCAAATCACTTTTAGGGGGCGGTAGTCCGCACTTCCTAAAATGAAGATATCGTGTTTTACCCATAATGGAAACCATAAAGGTATGCCCAAAATGAAAAAAACAGAAGCTTAAGGAAAACATAAACATATAATATATCATATATAAAAATAGTGACATCATAATGGCCACCTTTGAAGGTGTTAAATGAGTATTGAACAATCATCATTTCGGGAGGCAGAATTTCGCCATCCACAGAAACCGTATGTTCTTTAACCATTTGATGTAGTTGTGTGAGAGTGTAGCTCAAATATATCTTATAACAACATCCTAGTATATTGAAGATACTGTTGTTGTTACAAAAGAAGTAAATAAAAAGAGTTTAGGGGGTCGGAGAAGCAAAATAAAACAAATGAACATGAGAGAATGAAATACCTTAAAAAGTGTAACTTCTTTTGGTTTGAGCCTAAAGGCTTCCTTTGAAAGGATTCTGCCCAAAGGGAATCCTCTAGGATGAGGAGAGGGATGTGGAGAGAGCAAATGGGCAGGGGTTGGCCGAGCCAATGGCTTGAAGAGTGTGTGAAATGAGGTAGAGGTGGGGGCCTTTTATAAGGGGAGAGGAGGGGCACTTTTGGAAAGTAAAGAAACATTACATTATTTGAAAATGTGTTTCGGTTTTAAAAGGTCCCACATTGATGGAATTCGTGGATAAGGTGATAAGGCATCGAAATCCATTCATCCAATTGGTTTTGGACATGTGTAGTTCATAGATTTTATTTAAATCGTCAAATAATGATGTCATCGCTGCATCATTATTATGTCATAAATAATTAAATTTATTTAATGTCTAAAAAATTATAAACAAATTACTATGATGTAGGAAATCTTTTTAGCTTTCCATTGAATATTTATAATCAAAATTTGGACTTGTATAACCCCACTTAAAAATTGTTTTCGCAAAACATATTATGTTTGTGTCATTTTCACTTTAACATTTAATAAAAAGTAATTTATGTTATTTCCCAACAAAAGTGGATACATGGGGTCCCCAAGTTAGGCCATGACTTGTCTTGGTCGGCCATGACACAACCAATGAGGTTGGGACATGTGTCTAGGTCATTTTATATTATTAAAGCATTATTTATACATTAAACTACCCTAATTACCACTAATCGCGATTAAGAACTTAATAAGTTACTATTCACCAAAAAATTATTTTAATCTCATTGAACCACATTTTACTTCTTAATGACAACCATGTATGTCGGATTTTCAAAATTCAATACACATTAGTGGTAAACTTTAATTTAACTGAAAAAAACAGTTTGCTTGATTACCACTTAGTGGTTTCACTATTCATCAAAATTGAAGTTTTTCAGAAAATTACCAAAAATTCACTCTAAGCTATATTTGATATTACGAATTCAAAAATGAAGTCTATTTTACAAAATTCAAATCATATAAGTCACATTAATTAATTTAATAATTAATTCCCGCTGCCAGAGCAAATAGCGTGTTTTTACAAAACAATAAGTATCAAAAGATTGACACCAGTTTAAGTCTAATTTCAAATCGAAATTGATTCCAATGACCACCATTGGATAAAATGGTAAAAATATATTCTAATTCCACTTCAAAACCAATTCAAAACATAATCTAATCATATAAATAAATTAGATTAAAAAGTAGTTTTGATGTAAAATGCAGTATTTTTCACTATTCATTTAAAAATGAACATTGTCGGAAAATTACCAAAAATTCACACAAGGTAAATTTTGATGTCCCAATCATAAAGGATAATTTTATTTTGACAAACATAGTTTCTAAAATTGTCAAAATATAGATTCAAAAATGGTTTTCCATCAAAAGGCACTAAAACAATCCTTTAAGAATATTAGTGTATTCCATGCATAAGATTGTATTTATTTTCATTTTAAGCCTCTAAAACACTATCTTTATCATTAATAGACATAGATAAAAATATCTATTATTCATTACTTACTTGGGATGTTACAGTAATACCCACTTATTAAAATTTTATAAATTTTATCTTTCAAAATGGACCTCATTTTTGGATTTGGATTATCATAATTAGCATATGGTGAATTTTTTGTATTTTTCTGAAAACATTCAATTTTTGATGAATAGTGAAAATAGTAGGTTACTATTTAAAAACTGACTTTTTATTTAAATAATTATTTATTTTATTTAAATATGTTTTTGGTAAAAATTTATACATAATACCTATATATGTTCAGTGTAATTAATTGAAGTAATTTTATAATATTTTTAGATATATAAAAAATTTATTGAACTTTTCATCTTCTTTTACCTACCTCATAAGAGCTTTTTGCGGACATACACAAAACATAATTTCACCACTTATGTGAGTGGAATTTAAAAAATCTGAGAAACATGGTTAATATCAAGGTGTAAAATGTGGTTCAATAAGATAAAAATATTTTTTGGTGAATAATAACTTTTTACTTTTATTTACTACGGTTAAAAGTAAAAAGGGTAATTAGGGGTAAAAATGAAATTTTTATTACCCTAACCTATTTCATAATTATATTAGATTAGTATAATTAGACCCATAAAAACCTTAGTAATATAATATTATCATTTAGGTCCACTTGGATTATATTATAAAATTTATTATTATTTTATTTAAAAAAAGAGTTAAAATAGTTAAACTCAATGTTTAATAACTAAAACATTTTTAATATAGGGTTATACATAAGATAAATTTGACTATAAATTTTTATTAGAAAGCTAAAACTATTTCATACCTAATGGAATTTTATATATAAATTTTAGACATTAAATAATTTAATTTATTTATGACACAATGGTGATGCTGTAATTACATAAATAATGAAATATTAATCTAATTGATATAATAATTACCGAAATAAATATAATTTGAGACTTTTTATGAATTAAACTAATTTTATAGCTTAGTATGACATATTAGTATTGTTTTAATTATCATTTTTTTAACTAATCATGCTGTTATGATTTTCACAAAAATCGATTACAAAATAGTGTCAAAATTGACATAAAATAGTTTTTTAAAAATATTATATTATTAATTGTTATTATATTCCTAAAAATCAATGGTTCGTACAAATTAATTATATAGGGTTATATATATTAATAATTAACCACTTGGGGTTCGTTTGTCTTGTTATAGTATGTTTATTAACCATATAGTGTAAGAAAACAAGAAAACATGGTAAAAGTTTATTTTTTTTAACTTAGAGTTAATTATAAATGATAAGGTTAAAACTGCAACCTAAACTTGTAGAAAACCTATTATTTGAGAGGATTAAGACCCATCCCAACATTATCATCCAAATAAATCAATTTGGAGATATTATAAACAGAATATGACTTTATTATAAAATAATATTTTTAGTTTTTCCTAAGGTGCCCCTCTCCTCCCTTATAAAAGAGAACCTCCTCCCTCTTCTCTTTATACAATTTTGATCCTTCAAGCTCGGACAAACCCTTCAAATTTACCTTCTAAAAATCCCAATAAACATAGTAGAGGTTCTGGTCTTCTAAAAATAACAACTCCAGTGCCTTAAGAGAAAGCTTAAAAGAGGTGCGTCGAAGAAGAGGTAATCTATTCTACCGATTCATTCATGTTTTTTTTTATTCTTCAACTTCTTCTTCATTAGTTGTTTCATTATAAAGTAATAACATCAGTATCACTAATATAATGATATGTTATTATAAATATTTAAAAACACCATTTCACCATTTTTCCATCCTATGGAAAATGAAATCACTGCGTGTGCGTACGTACGGAATACCGTCTCCACGCCGTGGTGTAATCGGTTTTCCACCACCACCTTACATGGATGGTATTAATGGTGAATATAATAACTATTTATAGAATTTTTATAACATGATACTAATTTTTAGATATTCTACCATCCACACCCAGACCATTCAATAATTTTGTAAATGAAATAATTGCTCGTGCGTACGTACGAATTACAGTCTCCACGACGCGATAAGATTCATTCTCCATGTTAACCATTCAAGATGGATTATAAAGTACATATAATGAATAATAATGAAATATATGACATGATAAAGCTACTATATTTATGTATATATATATATATATATTCCATCTACTTACTTCCATTCAAGTCAATAATGAAAGGAAAACCGCGTTCATGCGTACATACGGCCTACCGTCTCTATGAAAGGTGTGTTTTATTTCATTTATCTATATATTAAATATATATTTACTGAATATATATGGTATATAAATTATGTTTTACATTCTGGAAGTAAGTAAATCATGATATATGTAATAATATTATCATGAACAACAAGTCTAATCACGTACGACAAATGAAAAGAATATTACCCCAAACATTGCTTTAACATGGATTTGACAAATTAACGGGTAATATAAATACATAAGTGAAACATATATGATATCATAAATATTATTATGGTTCTTTTACAAGTTAATAATATGTTTAAACCCACTATACAGGTGTCTCTGACACATACGGAAGAAATTGCACATAAGGTATGCGATAACAATTCCAATCTCGTTCTTATCTGAGATTGTTATTCATAAGTATTTACCGGGGTTATTGTCATCATCCATTTCCACGTTTTCTAAAAATGTTTTCATGTATGTTTAATTTCCTTTTTACCGATTTTTTACTTTTACTACATGTTATGGAAGGAATCTTTCTTTTGTTTACCATACCAGGAACTTTTTTGACTTCTTCGTCAAAAGTACGAGGAGAATATTTTTTTAAACTTATACGACATGAATGGATTTTTAAAATTTCATAATGCCTTTTCATAATAAATATTACTCTACAAGATTTCATGATTATTTTCAACAAAATCCTTTTCTTTTAAAATTGCAGGGAATTCTGTGAAAAGAAAATTATTTTTAAGTAGAAAGGACATTTTCCTCATGAATTCATTTCAAGTGTTTTATAAAAAACATTTTCCATCTAAGATGACATGATTTCATATGTGTATGTTTCATGAGTAATGTCTCTATGATTTACATGGTTTCAATTTTCTTAGGATGAAATTATATCCATTTGTTTTAGATGGATTATGTTATGATGAGATGATGTTTATGAATCCCATTTTTATTCTTCGGGTTATGATGAATGATTTTTGTTTATGTTGTGGAACGAGTAAGAATGATTTCATTATTAGATGTGTGGGAACTATATCTCCCTCCAATGCATTGGGAAATGATTTATATCTCATGATATAGACATGACTGGAAAGGAAACTTAATCATGTTCAGTGATACATGATTGGAACGAGGAGTGAACTCGATTCAGAAAGGGACTTTTTCCACTAAGATAGTATTGGCATTAATGCCTTGTCTACTATGGAAATCATAAAATGAGCTTAATTGTTTCCAAACTTACATGTTTTATTCCCATTCTATTTTATCATGATTATTTTTCCTTTATGATCTATGACTTACGTACTGCCATGTTTTATGTCATTGCTCAGGATTTTTATGTTTAAACATTATGTTCATTTTTTTAAGTTCAAATGTATATGATTTGTTTTATTTTCTCCATTCTTACACTTAATAAGCATTTTTTTCTCAACCTTTATATGATTTATTTTCCTCGGGATTTAAATAATGGTTTTAGGTAAGAAAAAAAAGGGGAGGATCTTTATAGGAGATGTTGAAGATCTTTCACCATGTTTAAAAGATTATGTTCCGAGTTTCCAAAGACACTAAACTATTATGGTCCTTCTATGTCTGTTTTTTTTACGTATTTAGTATTCCACAAAAATTAATGTAATGTCTCTGTACGTCAATATTGGGTCTCAATAGTTGGTATAAGAGGAAAGGTTTAGTTATTCTTTGGAAACTAGGATGGGAAAAAATTAGTGAAATCCCTAGAGATATTTCTATGGTATGTCTAGGGATGTCCCTAAGGATAAGTATACATATAGGTTATTGTCCTAGAATTATGGTAACGATATTAGAATTTCACCTAAGATGTCATATATTTACGGAATTCTCCCTTGATTTTGATTTTTTCCTCTCACACTATTCTTTTTGGGTTTTAGAAAATGGCTGGAAACTGGATGATTCAAGATAATTGAGGATATGATGTAAAATGGAATGATATTATTCATCGGAAACCAAATGAAATTGGATCTGGAAGTCCACATATAATTATTATGCCTAATTAGAAATCTCATTATATGATCAATAATCTCAACTTTTGTATGTTTCCTGACTCAGCTAATAAAAGAAAGATGGAGTTTCATAATGATCATAGAGGAAAGAATGTTCAATTTCTCTCACGTAAATCATGTGGGAAGAGGAATCAAGGAGGTTTTTTCAGAGTAACTAGAAGATGCTTTGGGTGTGGAAAAGAAGGACACAAATCTAGTAAGTGCAACAGAAAAGGTTCAGTTGACACCATGGATAAGGATAATGGTATTTCTACGACATCAAAAATGATTAAATGATTTAAATGTGTAATGTATGGGCATTATGCAAACCAATTAGCTAATGGAAAATCTCATGAAGAGAATCAGCATGGTCATAGGGGTAGTATTTTTGTGTATGATGATGAGGAGACTACAAATGATACATGAGATGAAAGAAGTGTTAAATATTGGTCAATGGTTTATGAACGTACTGGAATGATTGTATGTTTATGAAGAGTTATGATGTATAGGTAATTTAATGGTACTAATGAATAAAGAAACATCTAAGGATTGTTACATTATTGTTTATCCTCAAGTATTTGAAAGTATATGTTCAATAGTACCAGTAACCATGAAAGGTTATTCAGATATTTTTGGAAAGAAGATGATATGTGCATAATGTAGAGATAAAGAGAAAATGAAATTTTTATAGTATTAATGAGATCACGACTTATGTAAGTAAAAAGTTATATCATGGTTTGAGTATATAGAAATTTTGGGATTTTGGTATGTGGAATGAGTTAACTTTTGACATCATTCATTTTTTCACTAAGGTTCTATGGTAATTCATGTTTCAAAAGAATACATGATTAAGGTATTCACATGTTTGGAATATGACAAAGAAGGTATATCTTATGATATATGGGAGACAAATGATGGTATTCACATGCTTGGTATATGACCTCTGTAGTAGTATTTTTCTTTATACTATGAGATTGGACAGAAGTATTTTGGATAAGCCTAAAGATTGGAATGGATTAAGTTAGAAATCAGATAGTATTGTTTAAGGATATTAATTCTTGATATTATTCCTGGAATGTTATAATATAATAGTTTTAGAAAAAGTACAACCTACAGGATGGGAGACAACCCATCGCGTCGGACAAGGTTACAGGAATCGAACCCACAACCAAAGTGTGATATGCCTTTATCACCTACCACTGGACTACAGGAATTCCATAGTTTTAGACATTAATAAGTGGTATGATAGATGAATTATAAGCACATTTTAGGAACCATATACTATTACTCTCAATATAGATGGACTTATGTATATTTAATAACTTTTTCTAACCTTTTGTTTGAGACAGATGGAATAACCTATCATTATATCGTATGATCTGCTAATGCTTCACGAATGAAAAATTCAACTTCATTTCTTTAAGAGATGATGTGGAAATTGTTCAAAGCATGGGCAACCGTTATATTCTACCAAAATCAAGTAAGTATTTATTTTAATTCAACCATTTTTTAACTTTAGGGAAATGATCGTGAAAACAAAAAATGTTGTCCTAGTGTCCTTCTATCCAATGAATCATATTGTACCATAAGTCATCACAAATTTATGGCTTTGTGATTGATAGATTTTTCATAACCATGTTATCTATTACTCTCCATCAGAACATGATGGTTAAATTTCTCTTCCATATCCATATTTTCAGTTATGTTCTTCAATGTGGACACCCAATGATGAGTTAATTTGGGTAGTCGTTACATTCCATACTTTAGTTTTTAAAGTTTTGTTTTGATATTCCTTTTTATGATGTGGGTTTCTATGAATGAAACTTTCAAATTGTAATCCATTTATAAACCCGAAAAATTTTGGGGGCGAAATTCATTTTAAGGAGGGTAGAATGTAACACCCTGAGATTTTATGAGAATATTTTTTAATATTTAATTTATGTTTTGTTGTACGCTACACCAAGATTAGCTTGCGCTATACATAACACCGTATTAACATACAGTATACGCAAACACTATTCTAGACTTGTGTTGCATGCCAGATCAACCTTCCTCGATAACGTGTGTTGTACGCAATACTGAGTTTCACTAAATGAGATATTATTTTAATATTATTATGAACTAGCCGGTATGAATAGTAATACCCACTTTATGAAATTTTAAAAATTTCATCTTTCAAAATGGACTTCATTTTTGGATTCGGAATATCGAAATTAGCTTAGGGTGAATTTTTTGTATTTTTTTGAAAACATTCAATTTTTGATGAATAGTGAAAACACTATGTTACTATTTAAAAACCGACTTTTTATTTAAATAATTATTTATTTTTTTTAAATTTATTTTTGGTCAAAATTGATCAATAATACATATATATGTTCAGTGTAACTTATTGGGGTAATTTGGTAATAATTTTAGATATATAAAAATTTTATTGAACTTTTCACCGTCTTTTACCTACCTCCAAGGATCTTTTTGCGAACAAACATAAAACAATATTTTACCGCTTCTGTGAGTAGAATTTCGAAAATCCTAGAGACACAATTAATATCAAGTAGTAAAATGTGGTTCAATAAGATAAAAATAATTTTTTGTGAATAGTAACTTTTTACTTTTATTTATCATGGTTAAAAGTAAATAGGGTAATTAAGGGTAAAAATGTAATTTTTATTACCCTAACACATGTCATAATTCTATTGGATATGTAAAATTTGACCAAAAACATCCGTATGAATATAATATTATCATTTAGTTCCACTTGGATTAGATTAGGATATTTATTATTATTTTATATAAAAAAGAGTTAAAATAGTTAAAATCAATGTTTAATAACTAAAAAAAATTAATATAGGATTATAAATTCGATAAATTAGAATATAAATATTCATTATAAAGCTATAACTATTTCCTATATAATGGTATTTTATTTAAAAATTTTATATATTAAATAACTTAATTTATTTATGACATAATGGTGATGTAGTAATTACCTAAATAATGAAATATTAAACTACCTGATATTATAAATACCCAAATAAATGTAATTTGAGACATGGTATGAATTAAAATAAGTTTATAGGGTAATATTACATGTTAGTATTAATTTAATTAACCATTTTTGAACTAATCATGTTGTTATGATTTTCACAAAAAAATCAATTACTAAATAGTGTCAAAATTGACATAAAATAGTTTTTAAAACAAATATTATATTATTAATTGTTATTCTATTCCTAAAAATATAATGTTTAGTCAAATGACTTAGATAGGACTATATATATTTATAATGAACCAATTGGGGTTCGTTTGGATTTTTATAGTATATTTATTAACCATATAGTGTAAGAAAACAAGAAGACACGGTAAAAGTAAAATTATTTAACTTAGAGTTAAATCTAAATAATAAGGTTAAAATAGTAACCTAAACTTGTCTAAAACCTTTTTTTTTTAGAGTATTTCGACCCATCCCTACATTATATTCTAAATAAATCAATTTAGAGATTTTATAAAACGAATATTACTTTATTACAAAATAATAGTTTAGGTTTTTCCAAAGGTGCCCCTCTCCTTCCTTATAAAAGGGAACCTCCTCCCTCTTCTCTTTACACGATTTTGAGCCTTCAAGATTGGAAAACCCCTTCCAATTTACCTACTAAAAATCTCTAGAAACATATTAGAGGTTCTTGTCTTCTCAAAATACCAACTCTATTAAATTTAGGGGAAGATTAAAAGATGTGCGTCGAAGAAGAGGTAATCTATTCTACTGATTCCTTCATGTTTTCTTTCTTCTTCAACTTCTTCTTCTTTAGTTGTTTCATTATTAAGTAATAACATCATTATCAATAATATATTGATATTTTATTATAAATATGAAACAAACCCATTTCACCTTTTAAACATCCTAAGGAAAACAAAATCAATGCGCGTGCGTACGTACGAAATATTGTCTCCACGTCGTGGTGTAATCTGTTTTCCACCACCACCTTACTTGGATGGGTATAATGGTGAAAATAATAACTATTTATATGATTATTATAACATGATACTAATTCTGAGATATTCTACCATCTATTCCAAGACCATTAAATAATTATGGGAACGATATCATCACTTATGCGTACGTACGGATTACCATCTCCACGACGTGATCAGATTCATTCTCCATTTTAACCATTAAAGAATGATTATAAAATAAATATATAATTAATACTAATGAAATATATGACATGATAAAGCTAATGTATGTATGTATATATATATATATATTCCATCTACATACTTCCATTCAAGTCAATAAGTAATGGAAAACAACGTCCACACGTACATACATGCTACCGTCTCCATGAACGTTGTGTTTCATTTCATTTATCTATCTGTTAAATATTTATATACTGAATATATATGTTATATAAATCATGTTTTACATTCTATAAGTAAATAATCCTGATATAAGTAATAATATTATCAAGAAAAACAAGTCCAAACATGTACGACAAATGAAAAGAATATTACCCCAAACGTTGCTTTAACATGGATTTGACAAATGCATATGTAATTTAAATACATAAGTGAACCATATATGATATCATAAATAATATTATGGTTCTGTTACAAGCTAATAATATGTTTAAACCCACTATACATGAGTCTCGGACACATACAGAAAAAATTGGACATAAAGTAAGGGATAACTATTCCAATCTCGTTCTTATCTGAGATTTTTATTCGTAAGTATTTATTGGGGTTATTGTTATCATCCAAGTCCACATTATATAAAAAAAATTCTTGTATGTTTAATTTCCTTTTTACCCATTTTTTAGTTTTACCACATGTTATGGAAGGAATCATTCTTTTTTTACCATACGAATAACTTTTTTGACTTTTTCGGAAAAAGTACAAGGAGAATGTTTTTTTAAACATATATGGCATGAACAGATTTTTACGGTTTCATAAAGCCTTTCCTTAATAAAGCATAAGCTACAAGATTTAATGATTATTTTCAAAAAATTCCTTTTCTTTTATAATTTCATGTCATTTTGTGAAAATAAAATGATTTTTAAGAAGAAATGATATTTTCCCCAAGAATTCTTTTCAAATGTTTTATCAAAACCATTTTCCATCTAAGATGAAATTATTTCATATGTGTATGTTTCATGTGTAATATCTCTATTATTTACATGGTTTCACTTTTCTTATGATTAAATGATATACATTTGTTTTATATGGATTATGTAATGATTGGATGATGTTTATGAAACCCATTTTTATTCTTTGGGTTATGATGAATGATTTATGTTTATGTTGTGGAATAAGTAAGATTGATTTCATTATGAGATTGATAGGACCTATATCTCCCGCTAATTCATTGGGTAAGAATTTATATCTCATGAGATAGACATGGCTGGAATGGCCTATTAATCCGATTCAGTGATAGAGGACTGGAACGAGGAGTGAACTCGATTCAGAAAGGGACTTTGTCCACTAAGATAGTCTTGGAAGCAATGCCTTGGCTACTATGGAAATCATAACATGTGCTTAATGGTTGCCACAATTACATGTTTTATTCCCATGCTAGTTTATCATGATTATTGTTCCTTTATGATCTATTCCTTATGTACTACCATGTTTTATGTCATTGCTCACAATTTTTATGTTTAAACATTATGTTCATGTTTTTTTAAGTTCAAATGTATATGATTTGTTTTATTTTCTCCATGCATACCCTTACTGATCATTTGAGCTCACCCTTTATATGTTTTCTTTTCCCCGGGATTTAAATAATGGTTTTAGGTAAGAAAACAAAAGGTTTAGATCATTATGGGAGATGTTGAAGACCATTCACTGAGATTAGAAGATTATGTTCTGAGTTTCCAAAGACACTAAACTATTACGATCCTTCTGTGTCTATTTTTGTTATGAATTAAGTATTCTGCAATAATTAATGTAATATCTATGTATGTCAAGCTTGGGTCTCTACACCCACCACCACATCATATCCCAATTCATAATGAAAACCATGACACCGACCGAACTGGAAGGGAGATGTGGATCTATAGGTCAGAGAGGTATAAGCATATTTGATTTCCATAATAAGACACAACAAAAGAAACACTATCCAAATAATAACCCCCAACAGAAACCAAAAATACATTGGAACCATAACTATTTATGAACCTTCACTAGAAAATTAAAATCCACCACTCCATCGGATCCCCCCCCTACATACACATAATTTTATCACATATCCACCATGGAATAAGGTAGAAGAAAATAGGAATAACTACCTAATATGAATATTGAAAAAGATATATAACCAGTAAAGAATCAGAATTTGGAAAAGTGAAAGCGGGACAAAACCAAAAATGATCTTGATATTGGAACCCTATAAAGAAGAACAAACTCTATTAACCCATATAAATATCTCATACACCAACGAATTACCCAAAAGCTTAGGTTATCCCATGATACAAATCCAAAATAGATTGGAGCTAATGAACAAAAGAGTAGAGCACCATGAGATGGATGGGGAGAAAAGTAGGGCTTTATCCTAGAATAAGAAGAGTTGAGTGATAGAGAAAGAAAAGATGAGAAAGGGTACAATCCCGATCGAATGAGATAGAAGAATATCCAAAGAGGGACGTCACTGAGGAACCATTGATGCAGGGGAAATCCCAAAACCTAGTAGAAAATATAAGAACATGGGGGAGTCTACAACACATGAACCAAGGGTATGATCCTTCGTTATAGTATCATCTCCCACTGATCCTTGATCATCACTAGGTACTCTTATAAGATGGATTTATCCTTGATTTCAAGATCTCCCTAGTCAATATAAAGTATAGGATCATGAATATTTATTCTCATCTAATATACATGTAAGACCACATGCACTTGGTATAACTATAGTGGTTGTGATAAGTGGTAAGAAACTACGCTAACCCACCCTCGGATCTTGAATGACCTGATAGTCCTCGAGGATAGATTTCCCCCTCAGTTGGAAATCTACAATCCACCTCAGGGGGAGAATCAAAGGAAATAATGGTATATCTTCCAGAACTCAAAAGGTCTATGAGAATAGTCTTCATAATATTTATGTAAAGTATATTCTATCCTCATACACTCTTGGATCAACTAAAACTTCAATGATGTTGTACACACTATCTCTGGAGCAATAAGTGAAGTCTCCCCCACCTCCGACCAACACAAGGGTGAATTAGAGTGTCTCCCTTACATGAACTCAAAAGGTCCTAGGATGATAGTAGAATTATATCAATTATTATAACTAAAAATCAGTAATGAAAATTGATCCACCGTGATTTTGTTGAAGTCCAACACGCATGACCACATCATGTCCAAATAATGTATAGTGAACTCATTATACCAATATATCTAAGGGTGAAAAACTATAATAATACATAACTAGGTCATGAAGCCTCCAATCGGCCATTAAACATCCATTACATAAACCATAAATCATGGGCATAAAAAATCATGAAGGACACCCCATGAAGCCAAAATATATTCCTCACATACAACTTCCAAAAAATATCCACCAAACTCTAGTCTCAGATGTATGGGAACTGTACTGATTTTGTATGTTTGTCAACAATCACCCAGTTGATATCATGGATTGTCACAATCTATGGAATACCCATAACATTGTCCGTGTATATTCCATCATATTTCTACTTTGTTATCTCAAGAGGTTTTAAAAAACCATATTTGAACCTCATGTGAAGCCATCACCACCTGACTTGTGAGACAATGAGGGAAAGACTCGATAATGATTCACCACATGCCAGCACATAAAAAAATACACTATAGGTCCATTTATTTCTTCCCTAAACCGATATATAAATATAAATGGAGTTGTGTCAAACTCCACATGACATCCTCTCAAAACATGACCAGAACCGCAATATGTCCTTAGGAAATAATGATATATATCCCTTTTTTAGAGAATTCATATGGTAAATCTCATGAGGATATCTATTTATGAATGATCTTAATGTTAATGTATAACAATTAATATTTTATTTCATAAAGAAGAGTCAGGGGATTTAACACCATAGAAGAAAGAAAAACTCCACCACTCTCTTCAACTAGTGTTAGTTGAAAAGAGGACAACTACTCGGAACCCTCCTCCACTAAGTGAGGGAAAGTATTCATTCTAGGGGAATGTTACCCTAAATTTCCCTACCCATGATTATAGACTATATCAGATTCATATTACTATTGGATCTCCAACCAACACATCTCTCTCCGGTTTAGATATCTCTACAAATGGAATACCTAAGACTCTGATGGTTTAAGAAAACAACAAATAACTTGTTGAGAATATTATGCCTCTAGATCTTCAGAATAATGACTATCACTTCCAAATATTGGTCATGAGTCATGTATTAATACTCATGGGGTCTCAAATGATTCAACCCATATGTTATTATGGTGTTCCTCTGAATCAACTTTCCGTGAAACCAATATCTTGAGGATCCAAAACACACTAGGATATTTATTCCATCCTGTTGAAATATCAGAACAAGAGCACCAGTTAGCCTTAGGTACAACTATTCAATGGTTCTATAAACATTCTATTTATATGTAAATGGATACCCTAGCCATGTCATGGAGATAAATGAGAATTAATTCATGGAGAATTCCACCATGAACCTCCTACAGTACCCTGTAAATTAGTGAAAACTCCACACCTACAACATGCTCTATGGAGGATCTCATTAAATAACAAAATCAATATTCTTAGGGCCCACAACTAGTCGACTCATAGAAAAATAATTCCCTATAAATAGAACGTCATGGATCTATAACTAACACATTGAGAGCTTTTCATAAAGATGGTGATGAGAGAGTAAGTCAAGGACCATCCTCATGTTCTCTACATGATCCAATCCAAATGTATAGTATATGAGTATTTCATCATCAAAGACAACCACAAAAAAGTATAAGTATGGCTTGATAATAGTGTTCATAAAATTTATAAACATATCAGGGAATTAATATGAATTAAAGGAATCACCCAGAACTCATATTGTCCACAGTCAATTAAGAATTCCAGCTTTATAATATCATCTTAGTGAACACTCAACTTGTAGTAGCAAGATCAATGATCAATCTTTAAGAACCAAATAACACCTCAAAATTCATAAAATAGATCATTAATCCCCAATATGGGTTATAAGATCTTTATTTTTACCCAGTTTAGGGGAAAAAATAAAAACATATATACAAGAACATTTTCATCTTTTTCATAAACTAAATTGGAGATACCCAGGGGGACACATTGGTTCTAATAAATCCCTTTCTTCAAAGGCCCTCCAATTTCAAACAAATCTCTAAGATCTCAATAGAAGCCATAAAATATTCCACAAAATATATTAGTAGAATCATGGTATGAAATTAAATTTAGAAGATCATCTCCCTCCTCATAGGTTTTCCTAGAACATCCTCAGGGAAGATATCTAAAAAATCTTATAATACTAGAGTAATTATGATTCTTAAAAATATAATTGCAGTCAGGGATAAACTCACAAAAATAATGACTGATGAGTTCCATCTTCCTACATAGAAGACTAAGTAGATCCCCAATAATATATCTCTTTCCCATAAAGGATAATATCATCCCACCAATTAGATGATATATTATTCATCTGTGATGGAAATTATTAAGGGATCGAGCATTGGAAAACTAGTCCACATGAAATATGATGTCATGATACAACTCCCATATCTATAGGAGTCTAAGAGATTGTAACATACCATAATCAAAGGTTTATACTAGACAATCCATAAAAATGTGTGTGTAAAGAAATTTTAATGAGAAATAATCACACTACCTAGGGATTTCTCCTCATCAAATTAGGAAAACATTGTCCTAAAAATCATAAGAACCTGAAACTCACTAGTAGTAATCATATGAGTATAGATGGAAGAAGTGTATTTGATACCTTGGAATACATTATATGGTCCTACTACCACTATGGATTGATTTCATACGAGGATCTCTCAATTCATAGAGTAAGGTCACATCATCAGGTGAAATACATTTCATTGATCCTCTCAACAGGAGCCTCCGACACTAGTTTCAAGAAAAAAGACTCATACTGGTATCACTATGTCTCAAATAGGGTCTATATCCAAGGAAATTTGGATTATTTATCTATTCTAAAACATTACCTGGAACAATGGATATACATTTCAAACCACAAACCACACTTGAACACTCTTATCCATGGGTTCCTACTACCAAAATCTATCTATCCCCTTTCCCTAATTCTCACCACAACAAGCTATCAGTTCAAAACCCTAGCACATCAACTTTACCCAAACACACAATTAAAGTTAACTAATCAACCACACCTTATCACTATCCACTTAGGTGGCATTGAATTTACTTCATGGATTTACATAACATCATAAGAATGTATCTCGGTATGGGAAGTGTCCCTATTAATTTTATGTATGAATACAAGGTAAAAAATAAATTAAAGGGATCTACTGAATCCCAAAATCATCCTAGAGATGTATCACCGTGGGGAACAAAATGAAAAGGGTTCCTATCCGAGCATGATATTTAGACTACATGATAAGACCCCTCTACAATGACCAAATATGGAAGTAAATATTAGCATGAAACCTTGGTAATCTATTTTTTTTAATCACATGATGTAAAATCCGAACTGGTTCATCATCAAATTATACCAACAAATCAAAATATATCTCTACAAAGAGCACCAGTTTCACGTGAGACCATCTAGTTGGTTAGGATCCACCTAATTTGGTAAATCCATACCACCACCTAGAGACAAACATATACAACCCAAGGGTATTTCTCACTAAAAAAACTCACTATTCTGTGATGATGGAGCACATGTAACATGTTAATACTATACACATCCACATAACAAAATGTGGGTAATAGCTACTGGTCTATTGGTTGTGTGCTACAACCTGACCCCATATAATAAACACATCTTGGGATGGATCCTGAACTAACTCCTCGTCACACATTGTATCATCATCACGATCATGAATTGGTATCACATATGACTATCATCATAGAGGAATCATAATGTGATCATGACATACCATGTTCAAATTAGCACACACACACACACATATATATATATATATATATGTATATAACTCAAGAGGGACAATCAAAGTACTCAATAATTTATGATTCATGTAGCGTTGATCCCTAAAAAAATATATCTATATACCGATTCAGTAAGAAGGTAGTCAGATTCATGGTGAAAGGATAAGTCAGCTGCCACACCAACATTGGGTTCCCTGGCATAAAATCCTCACTCAAGGAACATTGACACTTTTTCCTTAAGTCCCAACCATCCTCATAATTGGACAACTTGAAACACCATCCTAAGGAATGAACATTATTTGATACCACTATATAATGACCCAACACAGTAAGGCATGCCCAGAAAATGGATGGACTGGCCACTATAACCCCAATCACACATCTATATTCTTGGGGCTGAGGATAGGTGATGAGAAGGATAACTAAAATAGGAGGAATTTTTTTAACATACCTACTCTCAAGAACCCAACCGTCTATATGGGGAATTTTATATGAATAATAATAATAGAAAGTGACATTTTAATTAAAAGTTCATGTAATAAACTCTAGGTAATAAAAAATATTAAGAAGACATATTATGAAATATAAAGGGGAAAATAACTGCATAAATTGAACTTATATCCTATCCTAAAAAAATTTGAATAAAAAATACAATGAGATCCCAAATAATGATCTCCATGCCTGACCACGATATAGAATCAATGCACTTAAGTATAACTATTCTCCATTTAGAGGACTAACGTTCTCTCTATTATCTGCATAATACATGAAACGTGTGGGAAATGACCATGTAGTAGTTAGTATATACATACCCAGTAGGATTACATGAAACTAAAAGGGAAAGATAGACAAATAGATTGAAAAATAGTCAGCTCAACCCAAAATAGTGAAACAAAAACTAATTGAATATATATATATATATATATATACGATCATAATGAAACTAGAACTAAATGAAATTAGATCACTGTCTCATAGAACGGTCGAAGTAGCTGAGGAAGAATGTATCTAAAAAATGACTATCACTAATTCCCACAATTAAATGCATCCCTGCCTGAATAATAATGGAGAGTCCAACACCTTCCAACATTGTTCCATAGACATGGAATGGAACATGTCCTATGCAAGAACCAAGCCCCATATAATCCAAATGATTAAGGAGTAAAACATTGTATCTAGAGAACCCACCCTATTTATTATGGATATTACTAAACCTACCTATATAAAAAAATGTGGGACCCATGCCCTAGTTTAATAGAGGATCGTTGAATCAGATATCTCTCTTATTTTGTAAATGAGTCCACACCATGAACTGATAGGGGACTAATGACCCCAAAATTTCCCTTCTAATATATGGAACCCATGCCCAATTAAGAAAGGTGGTTACTATCCCTAGAATATATCTAATTGAATTCATCAACCATTCAATCATGTTGCAAGGGTGTACACATCCCAACATCAATATGAGGATCCTGATTGATCACAACCATCATCAATTATCATTGGAATAATAACCATTCTCAAGATACTATCCATAATATTTCATAATCCAATATGAAGGATGTCATCATGTCAAATATAAAAAACACATATTATAGGTTTCTCATGCGATAAACTAAAATAAAAAAAGAAGATATGAGAGGTAGAAAACTCATTTAAGATTACCCAATTTGTATCGGGTCTAAACATTGTATGGGCCTACTCTATTTCCTATTCATGTTCTACTTGCACATAAATTTGGAATCAAATTATTTTTAAATGTTGTTTCCTCTGTGATACATGACATGTATGAAATTATAGGGTACTGGATGTGTAACTCCACATATTTTTCTGTATTCCTACTGGTGACTTTGTAATCTAGTAAATGTTTCATCCTTCCATGCAGTTCCTAGGGTGTGTAAATCAGGCACAAAACATGGAATCCCAGTATGGGTCACCTGGAATATAGGCCCACATAAATGGATTTTGATATTTAACTTCACAAAAAAACATAGCACCATTTCTAGTGGTCACTACAAGGTGTGTGTCCATCAGAAAACACACCATGTAGTTTAATTTTCTATATGAAGTTAGTTCCACAACATTATTTGTATAAATTAACATTTTTGAATGAATCATATCATTAAACCCCCATAAATGAGTCAGTGTTTCTTCTATTTTTCAATTCCATCCCTATTTTGGTCTGTAATTTGATTATAGTGATTCTATCAATGGTTGTGCTACCAATTGTTTCCCATAGAGCCTAACATCACCACACTTCGCCACTATGGATCTAGATAAATGAAGAAAAAACAAATTCATATCTTCATTTATCCATTACACACTAGTCATTATCATTCACACATTCACCATGAATGCAGTGTTCCAATTTCACATGGTACTACCCTACAATGCCTAATTGTGGCCTCATGGGACAATGATAAATAACATGAAGAAAAATTGAGGGATAAGAAAAGAAAAAAGTGATCATTTCATCGAATAAACATTCTTGAATAATTTCAATTAATTTGGGAAACCAGCCTAGGTGGGAACATGGAATAAAATGATTATATCAAAAAATAATTATTTTTTCAGATGAGATCATGCAGAGGGTGGGAAATCACGGATCAAGAATAGTGTATTCAAATCAGTACTCAATATTTTTATCAAAAGGGTAGAAATCAAAATTGATGTTCCATTCCAAAAAGGGGGTCAATCATTACAAAGGATGAATTTTTTAGTGAAGGAGTAGACCCACTACATCTAGTCTCTCCTGATCAACCTCTATTGGATCAATAGTCATCCTCTGCCCTTGATATTCCAATGAAGAGCATCAAAGCTCATCTCAATTATCAAAAGCCTTAATTAGATAAATGTAAATAATTTTCATAATCTTACTTATAGAATATTAGTTCATAGGTGTTATAAAAAAATAATGTAAATTATTTTTTTATTTTAATTAAATGCACAACCAATGAATGTCTCAACTAGACATCTGGTGCTAACCAACCATAGTTCACTCCATGGGTAAAACACAAATTCTAGACTTAATCATGATCTCGAAATTCTATTCTGAGACTCTATTTGGGGGTTATTGCATTATTCCAAAAAAACTACACATTTATGACATGGATAAATTTAATATTTTTATAATATCAATTCTTGGCTATATGGGCCTCAAAATATTGAGATGTCTTAACACTGGGCTATAAAAATATTACTAAATATATTTCAAAGTCTTAAAGGAAAAAAACCAAGTCAATACATAGTCTTCATACCATGTATGGAATGATGTCTTGATTATATCCCCATTCTTGATCCACAACTGATGATATATGGAATGAAGATCAATCATGGAAACATATTGAGATTAGTGTTATTGATCATATTGGTTTGGAATATAGGGTAAATGATACTTCATCATGATTGTGATCTTTTCCATTTCATGGTAATCAATATAATGTTTTATCGATACCTAATTCTTCTAAAAATAGAATATGTGCACCCCAAGGGGACACAATCGGCCAAATGAATCCTATTTCAGGATTCTCGTGGATTTTCTTAAATTTATATATGTTAATAGGGGCTGTTATATAGAGCGTCCTTTATTATAATGTTTCACTAGGTATGATTTATATTGAAACTGAACGTTATTCTTCGGGGGAGACTAAGAAACTCTACTAGAAAGAAATGAAAAAACACCTATCATATAAGCATATCATCGATGTTCTATTTCTCCCTATTAATGTGTCATAAATACGTCCCTTGAATGTGAATCATGTCCCATACAATAGATGTTATCTCAGTTGGATGTTATTATTTTTGGGCACAATGATACATGATCAAATGTTGGTTAGGAATATAAAATGTGAATTCCCTTTCAACAGTAATTGATATATTCTATAGGTAACAAAATATAATCCATGTCTATGATAAAAAACATAAGGGGGAAAGAATATATTTTTTATAAGAAAATTCCCAAAAAAATTATCTAGATAAGAATCACAGACTTCTATGTGATCATCATGACATTTGTTTTTTTCATAGCTAGTTTAACATATAATCATTGTTAATTGTGATTAAAATTCAAAGATATTAATTTATATAAATAAGAAAAATAAAAATAAATTAATATTTTACCATAACATTAATCACTCCGACATTATTTTTCTATATTTAATATCCATGTAAAAACAAAATAGTCAGTACGACCATCGGGTTTATTTGATCAAAGTGAATCATCATTAAAAATCATTCATAAGAAATATAAATATTGACACCTTATTTGTAATCTATGAAACCTTATGTTTAAAATAAGGAATTCATGGGCATTAACCATTCAAATCCTTCATGATGGATAATATTGTATTTGTGAATTTCCAAAGAATATCACATGGGAGTGTCATTCTAGGTGTGCATTAGGGCCAATTATTGTGTATAAGGTGACAATCAAGTCTATCTCAATGCACCCTTTTAGTGTTATTACTATGAGGTATAACTTTTATAGAGCCACATCAACTTGATTTATTCAGAAAAGAATGTAATTTACTAGAACCTGCCCTCTATATCCTATAACTGAATTCCAAAAAAAAACAATTACTAAGACATAACCTTATACTTTCCCATAGACATATCAATATAAATATCCTTTAAAAACTCAATTTGGTTCCCACTAATGTTTTCTCATCCTAATTTCGAATGGTTAACTAAACCGTTCCTGTGGAACCAACTATAATGAATGTGGATTGTCATATATAGATATTACTTCTTAATAAATTAATATTCAATAGATTATACAAATACATGCCCGAGTTCCGTAATGGTCTAGTGTAATTGGGGACTAGATACACAATATTTTTATTTAATTAATGTTTTATTACATATCCCATAATGATATTTCCATATAGAAAAATTATTTAATATACCTTATTAAGACCTATATTCATAACCTGGGGAAATAAAACATAAGAAAGGTTGATCTTAGATGCTTATTAATGGTAAACAAGTGAGATATCAATATAACAGGATAATAAGGATACTAAAACATGATAATAACATATGAAAACAATAACATACATGTCATATATATTATTTCTATGTCCTTGATTTTTTATTCATTTCTTAAGGAAATAATCTTAAGGTAGTTAATGTAAATAATCCATGAGAGCATTAAATTGGCATAAAAATTAGATTGGTGGCTTATACATAAAAATATAAAATCATTTCCTTAGTAGTCAAGGCTCATTTACCAAATATCATAATAGGATGTGTTCACTACCCAAACCATAATATAATTCACGGTTCATTCCTATGACAATGATAGTGGACAAATTCCCTTATAAAAAAGGGTTCATCCTCCATTTTAGTCTTCTTTATTTAATGAAATATAGATATTTACATAATTCATTTAAGGGAGATATGTAACACCCTATGATTTCAAAGTACATTATTTATTCAAAGTAATGAAATAACTTGCACTACACACAACACTGAGTTCAAGCGCCTCACAACTTACCAAACTAGTCGTTCAAAAGATGTTATGAATAGTATTAACTGAATTTTGAACATTATATAATCATTATAATTTTAGAATTTATATTATTATTTTCTTAGACATATTTTATGAAAAAATTCATTTTTTTGAGATAAAAGATTTTTTTTAAAAAAAATGCCATTTTACCGCCTTTTAATTGAGAATCATTTATAAATATAATATTTGAAACTATTATATATTCAATTTGAAAAAATAAACTTATTCTTTAGAATAGGGACATAATAATTTAGTTTCAATAAATTTTTAGTGTATTTCCGATAACTTTCATACTTTGGTGAATAGTGAAAAATACAATATTTTAACTTAAAACAACTTTTTTAATAAAAATAATTTATATTGTTGAATTATAAATTTTAATGTTATGGAAGAATAATTAGATTATATTTTTACACTTTAATCCAATTTTGGATATTTTAATTAATTTCAAATTGAAATTATACATTAACAAGTGTCAATCTTTTGGTAGTTATTGTTTCTTAAAAACACGCTATTTGTTTTAAGAACGAGAATTAATTTTAAATTAATTAATTCCACTTCTATGTTTTGAATTTAAAAAAATAGAAGAAAAAAAATTGATTTCTAAATATCAAATATATCTTAGGCTGAATATTTGGTATTTTTCTGAAAATCATCAATTTTTAATGAATAGTGAAACAACTTAGTATTAGTTAAAAAATTGATTTTTCATTAAAATGAATTTTGCCACTTCTGTAAGTTGAATTTATAAAATCCATCATACTTGGTTTTATTATTAATAAAAATTTGGTTCAAAAAGATTAAAATAATATTTGGTGAATAGTAGCTTTTGACTTTTATTTACCGCAATTAAAGGTAAATAGGGTAATTCAAGGTAAAAAGAATTTTATAACAATTCAAAATTACCTTAACACTTTCTCAAACCTTATTAGTGGAGTCATTAACGATTAGGGGCATCATTGGGTCGATTTGGGGACCCCTTTGAGCTCCATGGAAGTGATAATGACTATTTAGATTAATTAACTTAAAGTAAAGGAAAAAATGACAAAAACAAATATCTTTTAGTAAATAAATTTTTACAAAGGGTTATATAAATTATATTTTTAACTATAATTATTAATTAGAAATATAAAATGATTTCCTATATTATGATATTTTATTTTTAATTTTTAGAGATTAAATAATTAAATTTATTAATGACACAATGATGATGCAGTAATTACCTTATTAATGAAGGAATCAAATAAATGATATTATATATATTACAATAAATATAATTTAAATGTTTTTATGACATACACGAATTTTCTAGGTTCCAATTACATGTTAGGGTTGATTCAATGTATCGTTTTTAAAGTAATAAAGTTGTTATAAATTTCACAAAAACTAAATACCAAATAATGTCAAAATTGACATAAATTAATATTTAAAACGGATACTATATTATTGGTTGATATAATATTACTAAATATGTGAGGCTCAGACAAAGGGATTAAATAATATTATATATTTCATTAATGATACACTTTAGGTTCTCTTGTAAGTATTGAGTATGTTTATTAACCATATATATTAAGAATACAAGAAGACACGGTAAAAGTTAAACTATTTAACTACGAGTTAAATCTAAATGATAATGTTAAAATGGTAACCTAAAATTGTCTAAAACCTATATTCTGAGATGATTAAGACCCATAACCACCTATGTAGTGAAAGAAATTCTTTTGGAACCATTATAAATCTAATATGATTGTATAATAAATTCATACTTTAATCTTTTCCTAAAGTGATCCTCACCCCTCTTATAAAATGGCACTTCCCCTTCTCTCAAAATCACACCTATAAAGCCATTTGGCTCGGAAAAAACCTACCCAAATATCCTCCCAACTTCCCTCACTTTACCCTAGAGGACTTATTTTTATCAGAAAGCCTACCTACGAAGCCATTTTGATCAAATAAAAAGGAAGAACCCGAAGAAGAGGTAATGATTTCACCACCCTCTTTCAAGTTACTTTCTTCATGCCCTTGTTCTTTCTTTTTTATTTACATTATAAAAAAATAACTCTAGTATCTTCTATATACTTTTATTTTATTATAAATATTGAAAAACTATATTCATTATTCTATCCATCTTATGAATGATAATGTAACCAGGTGTGCATACGTACGGCCTACCGTCTCCACGCCGTGGTGTAAATTGTTATTCAACACTATGTTATTTGGATGGATATAATGATGAGTAATATGTATATAAATAATTAAAATAACATAATAATGCCTCTATTAAATGAATATACCATCAAATTCCACACCTTTAAGGAAATTATATTGTCGCTCGTGGATACGTACAGATTACCGTCTCTATGACACGAGGAGATTCATTTCCACATTCACCATTCATCAACGATTATAAAAATATATATTACTAATATATCTGTAATATATGACATAATAATTATACTCGAGATATATATATATATGTACTTACATATATTTTATTCACTTAGTTCCTTTCAATATGTTATGAAAACGGATATAGTGTTTATGTGTATGTACGGACTACCATCTCCGAAAACGGTGTTTTCCATTTCATATATATGTCTATTATACATATTTATATTCTAAATATATATGATATATAAATAATTTTATATATTCTGGAAGTATTTAAATCATGATCAACGTGATAAAATTAAGAGTAACAAGTTAAAACACGCATGATAAAAAAACGATTATTACCTGAAATGTTAATTTAACATGAAAATTATTATTAAATGGGTAGTATATAGTAATGAATGAATAATTTATGATATCATAAATATTAATATGGTTCTGGTATAATTTAATAACATACTACGTTCTTCATACAAGAGGTTATTTGTACCCTCTACTTAAGAAATTTGCAAGGTAAGTGTTTTCATCTCAATCCTTATTCCCGTGAGATTTGTGCCATATTGACACTATTAGCTTTTGTGTGGTGTATGTACTGAACATAATTGTATTCTTTGTGTAATAAATTTTAATTTATGTGTATTTACATATTCATAGTACGATACCCTTTTCATGGGGTATATGTTTAGTATGTTTTCAAATTGGTAAGAGTTAATTTCACAATCTCTTTATTAACCGAGGTTGTTATTACGTAAGTATCTAATGGGACATATTTCTTCTCCATGTCCATGTTTCATGAAATATTTTTCAAAGGGATTGTTTGAAGGAACTTTTTTACAAAAAAAACATTTCAATTGTTTTAAATATTTATTCTTCTAAATCGTTCTCAATAATGTCCATGTCTTCAAAATCATTTTTAAGATTTTATTTATATGGAAATGAATGTTTTTAAAATGTTAATTCCTTTCAAAATTTTCAAATAGGTTTGGGAAACATTGATTCAAAAATTTCTTTAAATGTATTCTTTCAAAATTTTGTGACTTTCAAATGTTTTCATGAAAAATCGATATTTCTCTCCAAGAGTTTTAAAAATCATTTTCACCTATGTCAACATCCTATGATGAATTTTAAACTTGTTTGAAGATGGTTTATTATGATACAAATATTCCATATTTTATTGAAGGTTTTGTGATATGTCTGATTTTGGATGTGTTATTTTAATACCATTCGTGGTTTAGGGAGAATGTTTTGACATTTCGTATTCCAGTTTTAATACGAATGTTTATGTTATGTTTAAACCTGTTTATATGAGGAATGCATTGGACATAGTAAGTGACAGATGGAGCCCTCTGTAGCTCCTCGATGCATTAGAATGTATCATGAGAAAAACTAGTGTCTCGGCACAAGGCCTTGACAAAATCTTATTTGTAATCTTGGCACATGTCCTTGACTATGTGGTTATGATAGTCTGGAATTATGCATTCCATCATTATGAAAGTGGTTAGTGATATTGCATTTGATTATTCAACTATTAGAATATCCATGTGAATAAATAAATGGAATTAATTTATTTTATTTTTTCCATATTATGATGAAGTTCATGTTTAAAAGGCTTTTGTCTTAGTTATACATTTCCTTAAATTTTTATGATTTTTTATGAATGTTTCTGTTGTATTTTTATCCTTACTAAGCATCTGAGCTCACCCATTTCTATGTTTTATTTTTCCTAGGATTCCAAGAAGTGTATTGTGATTGATATTCAAGGTTAATCCAAGGGAATAATGGCATTCATAAAGGATTATTTTGGTTTTTTTTATGTTATAAAGTGTAATGTAATATTCATGTATGTAATCTATTTTTCAAGACTGCTAAACTGATCGGTCCATCAGAAATTGATTCCTTGTAATCATGGCAATGTATTAATATAATGCACTGACTCTGGGTAACTGGGGTCAGGGCATTACAGTTGGTATCAGAGGAAGTTTAGCAATAACCTTGGAAAATATATTTAGATAGACTCTGATTAGAAAACATAGACCTAAGATAGAATTTGAGGATTAGTATATAAGAAATTCCTAGAATTTTGTTAATGTAATGATTTTGTGAGTTTTCCAAGAAAATACGTCCCTATCTGATATCAGGTGGTAGATGTGGATCTGGAAAAGAAGTACCTAGGGTTATAACACGAAAACAACTCTTTGAGCTAAACTCAAACAGGAACCGGTGCACGACAACGGGCATTGCTGCACTCATGGTTACAACACTCCCGTGGGATATGCTGAGGATAATTCTCATTTTCATTACAAATCATTATGAAGGGTTTATGAGTATATAATTCCTCAATGAAAACATTTTTATGATTATGAAATATATCCATAAACCGTTCAATTTATGTTAGGTATTTTACATTTTTGTAATTATTCATTGAAATTTGTAAACTGACGTAGTTTATGCTATTGTATATAAATGGCACCCAATAGAAGGAATGTGAACATCGACAATACGTATGATCCGAAGAGTAAGAAGGATCATATCCTTCACTATATTAAGACAAAATTTATAAGAGAAATAATCTCCCATTTATTCTCAACCTATTAATATATAGCATCATGTGTTAATAAGATAAGTAATGAATTCTATGAGTCTTATGGATTTGAAGGGAAGTAGAGAAGAAAAGGATAAAATAGAGTAGTATGGTTAAAGGGAAGAGTGAAATAAAGAGTTTTCCCATATGTGATAACTGTAGGAAGAAACACCCTATAAAATTCCTGAAGGGAATGGGATTTTGTAATAATTGTGGAGAAAAGGGACACCATGTACGTGACTACAAGGGTAAGAATTTTTTTTTCAAATGTACAATGATTCATCTGAAAGGAGTTGGGACACTACGCGAACCAATGTCCAAATCATTAGAGTATTCCCCAAAGGATGTTATTGGATAATAATCATTTTATCATACTACCACAAATGAGGAGGAATGATTATAGTTCTTATGTTGTTATTATAGAATTATGTCATCTGATTGTTGTATCAACAATGTAGAGTATATAATAATTATGGTGTATATAAGGATTGTACTGCGGTACTATTTCATTAAGGACATGAGATTGTGTGGAACCATGAAAACTGACTCAATAGCTGGTTAAATTTTTGGCAAATATATGGTTGAGAGAAAGATAAACCATAATATGGTTCTGATATCGAGGATGAGATTTTGGAATTATACATGATTGATTTGGATAAATTATATAGGATATTTTTTACTACCTTGAAACTGATTAATGATTTGTATATTCCATCATTGTTGGAGTTTACAAAATTTTTGATAGAAAGATTATATCCACTGTTCTATAAGGAATAAGGGATCTTGATTGTAATCAATAAGTTTTTATGGTAATTCAGTATGTTTCAGGGTATTAAAAGAATACACGATGAATGTGTTCACATGTTATTACTCGGAAAAAATGATCTTCATTATATTTACCTTATAAAACTTGGATTGTGAGTTTGGACATAAGTATTTTGGATAATTCTTGTTTGAGATTATTTTGGTATTGTCATAAAAGGAATACTTAGAGGTCAGGTGGTAACCTGCTGCATCCGGAAAGGCCCCAAGACTTGAACCCACAACCAAAGGGCGGCAAGGGTGTATCATCTTCCACTGGCCCGTGTGATGTCTTAGATTGAATAATATAGTCTTTTTAAAAAAATAATCTGGTGGATAAATTATAAATTCATTTTTCTTGAACCCTATACGAATAGAATAAATAGAATGTTATTTTTAAGTTATATTATCTTTTAGAGTGAATGATGACTTTGTGGTAGAAATTAGCTAAAGGATGGGACTCTACTTTTCAAGTATATATTTTTCTTCTTATCTTATACTATGAAGAAATTAATTCTTATACTTTAGTGAAGGGATATTTAAAAAAATGTGTTATGCTAATACCATATGTTTTGTTGAACCGATGGTATTTTAAATAATCATAGATTGATGAATTTAAGTCCTTCAATTTTACACTTATTTGTGATTGATGACCTCAATCACTAACTATAAATATTAACGTTTGGCCTCCGTTTATATTTATTTAATTTCCACCAATGTTCTCCGAATTGATATCAAAAATTGGTGGTAACCCTTTCATGTCCTTTTTCCTCTTATTAAGACTAAATTTTATGAACCTAATTTCTGATGTGGGTTTTGCCACAAAGGTATTTTCTATTTTAACAATTTTATTTTTGAAGAACAATTTCAAATTGCACGGACAAATTTTATTGATGGAGTTAAGAATGAAAGACCCCATGATTTTAATGTACATTATTTCTTCATAGTAATGCAATAAAGTGCACTACACCCAACACTGAGTTCAAGTGCATCACGACATACCAAACTAGCAGTTCAAAAGCGGGTATGAATAGTATTTACTGGATTTTGATCATTATATAATCCTTATAATTTTAGAATCCATATTACGAGTTTCTTAGACATAATGTATGAACAAATTCATTTTTTTCAAATAAAAGAATTTTTTTCAAAAAATGTAATTTTACCACCTTTTAATAGAAAACACATTTTAAATCCAATATTTGAAAATTTTGAATATTTAATTTGAAAAAATAAACTACTTATTTATAATTGGGACATATGAATTGAGTTTCAATAAATTTTTGGTGTTTTTCTGATAACTTTCATATTTGGGTGAATAGTGAAAAAGACTAATTCAACTGAAAAAAACTTTTTAAATCAAAAAAATTTATAGTGTTGAAGTATAAATTTTAATGTTTTGGAAGTATAATTAGATTATAATTTTACCCCTTAATCCAATTTTGGTCATTGTAATTAATTTCACATTGATATTATACATAAACCAGTGTCAATATTTTGTAGTTATTGTTTCTTTAAAACTCACTATTTGTTTTAAGAACGAGAATTAATTTGAAATTAATTGATTCCACTTCTATGTTTTGAATTTAGAAAAATAGACTTAATTTTTTAATTCAGAATATCAAATATATCTTAGGTAGAAGATTTGGTATTTTTCTGAAAAACATAAATTTTTGATGAATAGTGAAACCACTTAGTATTAGTTAAAAAAACTGAATTTTTCATTAAAATGAATTTTACAACTTCTGTAAGTTGAATTTTGAAAATATGACAAAAATGGATGTTATTTATAAGTAAAATGTAGTTCAATAAGAAGAAAATAATTTTTGGTCAATAGTAACTTTTGACTTTTATTTACCGCGGTTAAAGTTAAATAGGGAAATTTAAGGTAAAAAGAATATTATAATAATTCAAAATTACCTTAACACTTGTCCAAACCTTAATGGTGGAGTCATTAACTACCATGGTCATCTTTGGGTCGATTTTGGGACCCATTTGAGCCACATGTAATTGATAATGACAATTTAGATTAATTAACTTAAATTAAAGGCAAAAATGACAAAAACAAATATCTAATAGTAAATTAAATTTTACAAATGGTAATATAAATTATATTTTAAAATATAAATATTCTCTGAAAATATAGAAATATATCTAATATAATGGTATTTTAATTATAATTATTAGAGGTAAAAAAGTTAAATTTATTAATGACATAATGATGATGTAGTAATTACCTTATTAAGGAAATAATCAAATAAATGGTATTATAAATATTAAAATAAATATAATTTCAATGATTTCATGAAATCCATGAATTTTCTAGGTGACTATGACAGGTTAGGTTTTATTAAATGTCTCTTTATTTAATTAATGAATTTGTGATAACTTTCACAAAAACAAAATACCAAATAATTTCAAAATTGACATAAATTAATATTTAAAACAAATACTATATTATTGGATGATATAATTTTCCTAAAAATGTAAGGTTTTTCCAAAGGGTTTAAATAATATTATATATGCCATTAATCATCCACATGTTGTTCTCTGGGAAGTTTAGACTATGTTTATTAACCATATATAGTAAGAATAAAAGAAGACATGGTAAAAGTTAAACTATTTAACTAAGAGTTAAATCTAATTTATATGGTTAAAATGGTAACATAAACTTTTCTAAAACCTATTGGATGAGAGGATTTCGACCCATAACCACCTAAGGATATAAATAAATTCATTTGGAACCATTATAAAGTGAATATAATTGTATAATAAATTAATACTTTAATCTTTTCCTATAGTGACCCTCACCCCTCTTATAAAAAGGCACTCCCACTTCTCTCAAAATCACACCTCCAAAGCCATTTGGCTCTGCCAACCCCTACCCATATATCCTCCCACCATCCCAAAAATCAACATAGAGGCCTGATTTTTATCAGAAAGCAAACATAATATGCCCTTTTGATCACATCAAAAGGAAGAACCCGAAGAAGAGGTAATGATTTCACAACCCTCTTTCAAGTTCCTTTCTTATTCCACTTCTTCTTTCATTATTATATCCATTATAAAATAATAACTCTAGTATCAACTATATACTGTTATGTTATTAAATATATTTCACAACTAGATTCAATATTCTATCTATATTATGAATGATAATGTCACCATGTGTGCGTCTGTACGGGTTACCGTCTCCACGTCGTGGTGTAATTTGTTATTCAACACTATGTTATTTGGATGGATATAATGATGGGTAATATTTATATAAATAATGCAAATAACATGATAATTTCTTTGTAAAATTAATATACTATCTGATTTCACACTTTTATGGAAATGATATTGTCCCTCGTGCATACGTACGAATTACCGTCTCCACGACGCGATGAGATTCATTTCCACATTCACCATTCATCGATGATTATAAAAATATATATTACAAATATGTTTGTAATATATGAATTAATAATGATACTGGATATATATACATATATATATATATATGTACTTACATATATTTTATTCACTTAGTTCCGTTCAATACGTTATGAAAACGGAAACAACATTTATGCATACGTATGGACTACCGTCTCCATAAATGGTGTTTTCCATTTCATATATAAGTCTATTATAAATATTTATATTCTAAATATATATGATATTTAATTAATTTTTTGTATTCTATAACTATTTAAATCATTATATAAGTGATATGATCATGAGTAACAAGTTAAAACATGTACGATACAGAAAGCGATTATTACCCAAAATGTTAATTTAACATGGAAATTATTATTAAATGTGTTTTATAAAGTCCTAAATGAATAATTTATGATATCATAAATTTTAATATGGTTCTGGTATAATTTAATAACATACTGTGGTATTAATACAAGAGGAGAAACTTACCCTAGACTAATGGAAAGTTTAAGGTGAGGTGTTTTTATCTCACTCCTTATTCACATGAAATTCGTGCCATATTTCCACTATTACCTTTTGTGTGGTGTATGTACTTCCCATAATTGTATTCTTTGTGTAATACACATTAATTTATGTGAATTTAAATATTCATTGTATGATACCTCTTTCAGGGGGTGTATGTTTCGTATGTTACCAAATTGGTAAGGGTTAATTTCACAATCTCTTTATTATCTGAGGTTGTTTTTACGTAAGTATCTAATGGGACATATTTATTATACATGTCCATGTTTCATGAAATAGTTTTCAAAGTTATGATTTTAAGGAACTTTTTTTCCAAAAAAAAAACATTTCAAATGTTTTAAATATTTATTCTTCTAAGTCTTTATCATTAATTTCCATGTCTTGAAAATGGTTTTTAAGTATTTATTTATATGAACATTAATGTTTTAAATTTTTTAATTCCTTTAAAAAGTTTCAAAGTGTCATGGGACACTTTTATTTAAAAAATTCTTTAAATGTCTTCCTTTATAAATTGTGTGACTTTTAAATGTTTTCATGAAAAATGGATAATTCTCTAAAAGAGTTTTACAAATCATTTTCATCTAAGACAATATCCTTTTATGGATTTTAAACATGTTTGAAGATAATTTATTTTGATACAAATCTTCCAAATTGTATTGAAAGTTTTGTTATATGGTTGATTGTGGATTTTTATTTTTATACCATTCATGGGTTATGGAGAAAGTATTTACATTTCATATACTAGTTTTAATATGAATGCTTATGTTATGATTAAACATGTTCATATGAGGAATGCATTGGACTTAGTAAGTGATGGGTAGAGCCCTCTACAGCTCCTCGATGCATCGGTAGGTCTCATGAGACAAACTAGTGTCTTGGCACAAGTTGTTGACAAAATCATATTTGTAGTCTTGTCTCCAGGCATTGACTATGTGGTTATGATAGTCTGTCAATATGCATTCAATCATTATGAATGTGGTTAGTGATATTGCATGTGATTTTTCTACTAGTAGAATATTCATGTGAATAAGTAAATGACATTACTTGATTTTATTTTTTCCATATTATGCTGAAGTTTGAGTTTAAAAGGCTTTTGTTTTAGTTAAACATTTCCTTAAATGTTTATTCTTATTTGTGAAAGTTTCTACTGTATTTTTATCCTTACTGAGAATATAAGCTCACCCCTTACCATGTTTTATTTTTCCCACAATTCCAAGAAATGTATTCTGATTGATATGAAGGGTTAAGCCAAGGGAATAATGTAAATCATAAAGGATTATTTATGTTGTTTTGTATATTATAAAGTTTAATGTAACATTATTGTATGTAATCTATTTTCCAGGACTGCTAAACTGTTCGGTCCTTTGGGACATGATTCCTTGTAATCATGCCAATGTATTAAAATAATGCACTGACTCTGGGTAACTGGGTTCGGGGCGTTACAAGATTAAAGTCAAACCCATCATTGGCTATAACATAACCATTGTTCATGTTTAGAATATAACTACCATACTTGGTTATAACATATCAAACACCACATAATGGAAACCATATATAAGTGTAGCCTAAGATCATAAAAATTTCAAGCATTAGAACCCCTAAATATAATGGGTTTCGTAAACATTTCATCACAACATAACCCATGTAAAAGTAACAAGATTCATAAAAACTTCATCATAAAAAATCAACCATGATGAATAATAAAGATGGAATAAATGGATCATATCCTTATTAAATATTATGTAAAATTAAAAGGTTTTTATCTTAGATGTAAATATTTTTTTAAATATCACATTCAACATTTCTTGATGAAAATAACCTTGCTACTTTGAAAATCGCTTTTTAAAAACCAGAATTACATGCAACATTGGGGAAATAAATTTCACTAAAAATATTGTTGGAATGTTATAATGGATACATTAAAACAGGGTGTTTTTTGTGATAGTAGGAAATACAATTCATGTAAAAAAGGTTAAAAGAATGTTTTATTTCACATATTCGGTAAACATTCAAATGTACCTCATTAAAAAAATAAAAGAATATTCCATTAATTTTTTTTGTTCAAAACCAAAAATTGGGTAAACTTTTCCTTAAAAATATTATTTGGAGAATAGTTATGTATTTAATTAAGACAGTTTTTGAAAAAAAAAGGTATGGTTGAAAAAGTATTTTCAATTGATGTTAGAAATAAGTTGGTCTTCCTTAAAATTGTTATATTGAACTCTTGTGTATGTAAAGATATGAAAGTAAAAGGAAAATATGTAATTACATTAAATAATAGATGATTGGTAAATTGAACTTTGTCTTGTGTGGTTTATCAGGAAATTTAATCTTTGAAAACATAATCTTAAACAATCCCGATGAACAATGGTATTGTCACATAAAACCATTACCACCGTGGTATGTTTTGAATTTTAATACCTATTAATGAAATAACAGTTTATTGATTATTATATCACTTAATTATCATGAATATAATAATAATATCCATTCATGGGAAGAATATACACTACAAAAATGAAACAAGATGTGAATAAAGAACGTGTCCCCCAAAAATAAAAGTGATATGAAGAAATACCTTAACTTAAGACCCAACTTCCATCCTAAAGATTATAAAATCCTATATAATAAATATAGGTTTATTATATATCTATTAGCGATACATAATTAAATATATCCGACAATATTTTATTTACTTATGGTGTTTTATTATATATTTATTTATAATTCATTGTTAAAATCATGTTTCAGGTTACAAATTATTCATTTTTCACACATGTTTTTATTTTGTATTTTTATTCATTTTAATAATATCATGTTTAAATACACTAAAGAATTTTTACAATGATATTAATATCATATATTTTAATCATGAATTTTCTTAAAGTAATCCATTATAATTTGAGATATAAAATGAATTACCTCTTTCATGGAGATTGTAGACTTTATGCAAGCATAAACACGGTTTTCAATTTCTCAAAAATTGAAATGAAAGAAAATTAAATAATATATTATCATTATTGAATTAATATCAGGTAATATTTATCCATTTTTTTCATTAAACCTATCCTTATTAATTTTGATGTAAAGTTTTATTGGAGAACAAATCACACTGCTTCACGAGGTTGTAGTTTACAGTACACATGATCAACATTTTTATATTCCCATGGAAGTTAAAGTAATAAGGTGTATGTGAAATTATAATAAAATAATCAAAATTATTTCATTAATTTAATATAAATATGATAAATTTATCAATAAATATATTTTTTAGAAGTTGTGCTAGAAAAAAAATTATATCGCTTCACGAGACGGTAATCTTCTATACGCATGATCAATTGTTTTACATACCACTACATGGAAGTGGATATAAATGTATATAGTGAAATAAATATAATAAAATGAAATGTTATGGAATATAATTAATTTATTATATCATCTTGGTTTATGAAAATTTTAATAATTTAGTGGAAGAAAAAACTGAAAAAACGTGATTGAAGACTATAACTTTTATTTTGACAATTTGTTTAGGTTTACACCTAATGAGTTTATAGAAGGGTTTCATCATATTATTGAGTCATATCAAATGTTTTTATGGAATTATGGAATGTATTTGTGTTGTTAGTGCCTGTATTTTAGTGTTTTTTGAAGTTTTAAGAGGAAATGATAGGGTTTGTCTTTCAATAAGTGGGGGAGATGACACACTTGGATGTTTTGAAAATAAAAAGGTATACCCCTGTTTTAAACACATCAAATGGATCAAAAATGGATTATTTTTGAAAATTATATTAGATAAGTTTGAAATATTGACAAAAAATGGGGTATTGAATTGTTTTTAGTTTATCTTACCCAATATATTTTTAGGTTGACCCCTATTAAAACCATTTTAACATTTACTACAATGAGTAATTTTTTTTATTTTTAATAATATTTATGAAAAAAAATTAATATAAAATTATTAAATAATGAAATTTATTCTTATTAAATTATTGAATTTTTTTTTATTAATTTCCATTAATAAAATTGTATGAATGTAATTTAAAATAAAAACCATAGAAGATATAAAAAGAGGTTTATCAAAGGGAAGTTTTTCATATGTTTTGATAATTTTAGTATCCCAATTGATTATTAAATTATATATAATAAAATAATGAGGATTAATAAATATATAATTGAACTAATTTTACTTTTAAAACAATCTAAGAAAATAGATATTTTAAATACTTTTACTGAAAAATGTGTTTTTTTTTAAATCACTATTTTGTTATTATTCATTTAAAAAGAAATATTTTAAAAAAATCTCAAAAATATAATCATGTATAAATTTAAAATTTAGATTTTATAAATACAGATTATTTTTAAAAATAAATTATCTAAATGTGAAAAAATTAAATTTTATTCTTTGTAAATAAAAATAGTTGTTTTGAGAAAATAATATTTTGAAAGTATATGAATAATTTACTAAACAATATGTAATTTTTTCATAAATATGATCTATTTATAAAAAAATATATTTCATATGTTAAAACATTCACCCTTATTCACACATAATATTTAATGTATCATTCAAAATAGTCATGTTTAAATGATAAAATTTATAGTAAATCACATTTCAATAAAACTCGGTGTTGGGTGTAATTAACGTTATCAAAAAAACATTTACTAAAAATACCCTAAATTCTTGGTGTGTAACAATAACTATACTCACCCATTGAGTTATAATATGGTTTTTGGGTTTATTTAAACAACCAATATGAACTATGATCTAAAACTATATCATGGGTGACTATGGTAACTTAAATAATATTATATTTATTATAAGTGAATGATGATATAATGATTGTTTTATTTGTTATTAAAAGGTCATATTATGTTTTTAAATTAGTGTTAAAATATCATATTCTATCACTAAAATTATCCAAATAAGCTTCTCTGATTATATTTACACCCAAAATAATGAACATAATAAAAAACAATATAATAATTAAATAGAATATGATAATAAATGGTCTTTAGAAAATAAACTAAATATGAATAAGATTATTTATAATGTATCTAATAAACAAATATTTATTGTTCAGGATGTTATGTACTAGTGTAGAGTGAATCAGGAAAAAAGTAAGGGTTTCTTGTCTCAAATTTAATTTCATGAGATATAATTTTTATTGAAAAATTTTTTTTCATTAGAATATTGTATCTACATACCCTTTAATAAATTTCATTATGATGCTCTCATTACTCATTGTTTTTAATTATTCATTGAAACTGTATCCTTCATGGAATTCTCACTCAAAATTTTCTAATGTCCTATGTTTTTAATCATCTCAAATTCAATTTCATTGGATAAGGTTATTTTTTATATTATGATACTTATAAATTGTTCCTCATCCTACCATTCGCCTATTATATAATGTTTGTAAGACTAAATCATATTTTTTCCGATTAAAATTTTCATTCTTTTCCATATTTCCTATCCCTATAATTTTTTCTCTCTTTTAGAGAACCCATATATAGATTAATTCTTGTTATCCTCTTACTTCTCATCTCCATGTAGGAAATTAAAATTTTATTAGTGCATTATGATATCGGTTTTCAATAAACGGCTGTCAAAATAATAAAAGGATTTATGTATCATGGGTATATTTCATATCTCAAAATATAAGTTTTATCAATAAAACATTTAAAAAAATTTCAAGACTCTATTACTAGTGATTTAATTAAGAAATTAGTATCTTAATATATCTAAAATATTTTAATTAAAAATATTTTTGAAAATGAATTTAAAAAATAAACTAGAGACTATCAATTATTCTGTCTTTATAAAAATAAGAAAAGAATCTTCTTTTTAAATTTTATTAAAAAGAATTTATTTCCCATAATTTTTAATATTCCTTTTAATTTTTTATGGTTTTAAAAAATGAATCATTTTTTACTGATTATATAAATATTATTTAAAAGGGGTTTAATTGAAAAGGGCTATTTTCATCATGAATTACAATGTCAAATTTAACTACCCTTTTAAAGTTATTTTTCATGTAACAGTTGTTTATTTAAATATGTTTTCATAAATAAGGACCATTAAATCCCTATATAAGGAATGATCCATCAATACCTTTGTCCTTCCTAATCATCATTAGTGTATAACCACAATTTTTCATCCAAAGCATTTCATCTATGAATAACCTATTTTTGATTCCATAGATAGAAGCATGTTTACCAACAAGTGATAAATTGAGTGATTTCTTAAATTATTGACATATATATATATACAAGTAATCTATACACGATAAATATTGTACTCTCAATTATATTGATTTTAGGGTATTCACCTAGACTATAAATGAACATCCTTTGATATCTCTTTATTTTCCAAAATTATATCATTATATGATTATTTATGGAATTATGAGATATTTAATTATTTGAATCCATTTGAAAAGGATACGAAAACCATTTTCTTTCCATGTTATATTTATGTCGTAATGATTGATTGATTTCATGTTACATGCGTAAGAATTGATTAGTGATTGGTGGGGTCTTATATTGACATCATATACATTGTTTTTAATTTTATATATCATCATACATATATAAACAGGAACAATTTAGTTTCTCATTAGTGTGTCACTCATGAAGCTGTTATCATTCTTTACCTATGGTTCTGACATAATTATCATTTATTTCTCATTTCATTATTATATAAAAATTTTATGATATGTTTTTATGTTTTTTCCTTCCTGATTCAAATATTTATTATTTATTAATTATTGTGTATAACCTTCATATTTATATTTATTACACCTATATTCTTATCTTATTATCAATTATGATTTTTTACTGTTATCAACTATGTTTACCCTTATTGGGCATCTGATCTCACCCCTTTCTTAATTTTCAATTTCTATAGGTTATGATGAAAAGAAAACTATGTATTTACTAGAATATTATTTATATGTATAATTATTTGGATTTTATTAATACTTTTTATGGATAAAAAAATAACTTATTTAGTTGATAAGCATTTCCATTAGTTGAAAATAAATGATTTTTTTCGTTAATGTTTTTTTAATTCTATAAAACACTAAAACTAAACTATCATGGAAATGTTTTGAAATGAATTTTTTTAAATACATGTAATTGATATGGTTACATATTGGGGGAATCATTGTCGGTAATACATGTGAGTTTAGATTAATTTGGAGATTATGATGTGATCGAAGACGGATAAATTTGGAGTTCAAAATATCATCAATATAAATGATATGATATAGTTGGTCAAAATTTAAATGGTATATATAATCCTTTTATTCAGGTAAATTATCGAGCCTAGACCCCACTCAATAGTTCCCCAATCTTGGTTAGTCAAATGGCCTCATGCGCATCTCCGCAAATTCAATAGGTTGTCGACTAGAAGTGAGTGATTAGGTGACATAGTATACCAACATCATTAGAGTGTAACACATCATAAATTCAATAATTAATATATAGAAAAAGAAGTAAAACCTAAATTAAAAATATATAAAATAGGAATATTTGAAAATATCTAATGAAAGATCATATACAATTTAATGATGATACAGATCTCTACAAACCTGCCAAAATATGTACAATGTAGTACAATAAAATACATATGTAAAAATAAAAAAAATAAAAAAAATTAATATCTCCAAATAGTATCATGAACCTTATCATGACCCTACACTCCATTTATTATATACATCATATATAATAAACCCTCAAAATGTGGATTCTAGCTATGATCCCTAACTGAATCCAAATAGTCTATTTAGGTACCCTACGATTGTCATAATAGGGTGTGAGATACAATATCAGTAGTTAAACACCCAAAGTTCTATAAAAGTATTTGATTTGAAATATAACAACCATAATATTGCCCAGTTATATAAGTAGGTAGTAAATGAATGTAAAGACGAACTTGGAATGTAATTTACTAAGATGATAATCTTGAATTGCATCTCAAGGAACCCTGTAAAAGATAGTAAATCTACTATAAATGGAATCTATAAGTGATGAGAGTAATCACCATAGTTGCATTTTTTAAACCGTAAAAACCACATAAACCATGATATTTCATATAACCTGAAGTGTCAAAACACCCATGGACGAGATGTTCAACCACGAACAACATATTTCTCATGGTCCAACCATACAATAAATGTTTCAAACCATGATTGGTCAGTCCCAAGGTATATATGACCAACAAATCATCATTGGGTACTAATAGAATCTCAATGGAAACTATGTTAGGAATTATTTGGATTCCTAGGAGCATTTTAACAGATCATGTTCTGTACGAGTCCAAGAAAGATAGATATCACAGGTAACTTGGCCCAAGGAATCCCATAGAATCACGACCTAATGGGAATACCCTGTCTAAGAGTCCACCACAACCTTCAATATCCAAGGATGGTCATCTATGGAATCTAAGGAATTATCCACCATTTCATATCATTAATACATTCATACTATATGTTTCTACCCACTCATATAACCATTCAATTAAAAGGAAACCACTAACAATACCCACTCATTGTTCACAATTCACATTTAAACAAATCACATGAGTTTCCCACTCATTCCAAATTTTAAAAATAAACCATTTAATAATTACATGATCAATCTAAACCTTTTAATAAATAATCACATGAAAAGTGAGGTATAACATCATCCTCCAAACAAACCTATTCAATTTATTTTCAAACATGTTTCATGTAGCAAGAAAATAATGAGAACACATGACATCGATTGTTAAAAAATAAATAAACAATGTGAATTCACATGGAACACCCCATTGGTGGCCTTGGTATTTGGAAAAACCACCAATATATCTCAAGGGAACCAATGGGTTTCCCTAATAGGTTATGATTCTATTAATTCAATTTAATATTTCAATTTTAGGGTCACGAAAAAAATTTGGCAGGTGGAACAACGAAAGATAGGTCTATAAAGAACCAAAACGAATAGTAAAAGTATATAACACCAACCAAAGGTTGATAATACATTTCTCATCCAATATAAACTAATTATTTGACTTCTAATGGTTGAGAAATGAATAACTGATGCATAAATATGAATTATGGAATATTATCTTGCACCAAAATAGAATAGATGATATCCAACAGAACCTATAAAATATAAAATGGAATTTGGTACATACCGATGGGGATCCAACAGGATTTGAAATGCTTGAATCAAAGATCATATGGATGATCAAGATTATGTTTTAATTTATAGATTCAAAGGAACTCTCAAAATTTTAGTTTATTATTTATAAGAAGAAATGACGTATCATGGTTTAAAATAGATTTTCATTTGATTTAAAATATAAAAATAACTCAAAAAAGGGTTATCATTGTTTGAGTATATATTTAAACAAAATATGATCCAACCATACACTATTAGGTATAGGAGAAGGAATCATACGTGGTTAACTCACATGGTTTGACTAAACTTTGTAAAAACAGTGCAAAAACCCACTGCAAAATTATAGAAATTAGGGCACATTTGTGCACAAAAACTAACTTGGTTTAGCCTAACCACGTGCCCCCATCACTCTACCCATGCCTCACATGGTTTATTTGACCATGATTCCTACCCCACATGGTTGTAACAACCATGGTCTATGTATTTTCAATCCAAAATCAAGGTATTAGGATTTGAACATGCCCAAGACACCCCTGAATAACCTGTGATCAAATAGGGTACTCACATTTGGTCGAATATAATAATTTATACCAAAATAAAAGGGATCATTAACTTATAAGAATGACCAATTTCCTGAAATAATCCACACTAAATGAAATTCATCCTTGAATATATTTGTAATGGGTTATCAGGATTCATCTAAGAATAACTTTAGCCACTAAGAATGTTCGCAAGCCTTCTCCTCCCATGTATCATCTTTTAAATGATCATGATTCCATATAACATGTAAAAGAGGAACTAACCTACATTAGAGACCCTTAATTATCCTATAAATGATATGAATCAGTGGCTCCTCAAAGGATGCATCAATGTAAAACTCAACCTCCTCGAGATGAAAATCATGTGGTGAGTTCGAATAATAATGGTGAAGTTGACATACATGGAACACAACATGCAAGGCTTATTACCTCTAGGGTAACTACAACCGATAAAATACATACCTAAATATCTCTAGAATCTCTAACATCCCATGATATCATGTTGAAATCATACCCCGCCTCCTGATCCATCTGTGAACCAGCCTTAGTGAAACACGAAGGAAGGCTCGATCCCAAACATTAAACTCTAGAGGTCACATACAATGATGATAAAAAAAATTCTAATGATATTGGATAGTGTTCATCTACTTCTAAATCAATTGTACCCACTCAAAATTACCATAAATGATACATGGTCCTAGTAAAGATACCTCACGAACCTATAACTTGTACACATTGGTGATCGACATGTCCTACCATACAAAGCCTCATAAGGTTTCATGTGTGTAGTCGCATGATAGATAATATTGCAGGAGAACTCAGCTTGGGGAATATGCTTCACCCAAGTGCCCCCAAAATCTATGATGTATTCTTGTATCGTGACCAAAAAAATTTATCATACTCTCTAACAAGACATTATTATATGGTTAGTATGTTGTGCATAGAAGAACCTGTGTACCTATATCCAACTATAAACTATACCATAAATGGGACTTAAAGAGGGGATACTTATCTAAACTCATAGTTCAATTATCCATATGAAGTTGTACTATCTAATGGATATAAAACATACAAATACCATTAACATTAATGGTATCCTTGATCGGTAGTAAATTTGAATCCTTCATGATCCTATTATCAACAACCGACATAGTAGAACTTCCACGAGAAAAACACAACAATCCAGTCATGAAATCCTTCTTGACAGCAACCCATTTATACTCAAGAATAGGTAATTTCTATAAAAGTATGATTAGTCACTAATTTTTGGCCTTTACCTACCGATAGGTGGAATACCTCATAAAAAATATCATCCTTATGTTTCATACCCAGCCACCAGTACTGATGGTGTATGTCATGATACATCTTAGTGAAACTAAGATTCACTTCCAAGGATGAGGCATGAAATTCCCACATTAAGCCCTTAAATATTTCCACTAGAACCCAAATATGACCATGGATACATAGGATTTCATCCTCTCCTACAATATAACAATGATGTAAATCCTTACCTACCACACTCTCCCATAGTACTAGGACCTCTCAATCTAATAGCTTTTTCATCCTCATAACATCGAGATGGGTAGAGGTCTTAAATAATTAGGTTATAAATGTCTTCCCCTAACTTTTGTGTACCTTTATGTGCATCATATAGAGAAAACCATAAACTACCATTAGATACTGAATTTCAGAACTACCTATATCTGAGTCCTTCTTCTTAGTGCATAATCCACTGCATTTCGTTTTATAGGATTGTGGGAATTCTCAATGTCAAAAGACTTTACAAACATCACTCACCATAACTACCTCATATTCAAATCACATTTTGTAAATATGTGTATGTGTATTTTGTTGTTTCTATACGCTATAAAATTAACTCCTTGTAATTAATGTCTATATCATCATTAAGAATGAGAAATTAATGTTAACATGCTATCGAGAGTAAGGTAATTCCTCTAATATGGCCTTCACTTATGATCCCCATACACCTGGATTCATCCCCCTACATCATCACTCCACCAAGCTTGATATTGGATATACCAAAATATAGAGTGTAGCTTCTGATATGCTCTCGATATATCAGGATTGGTATTGAATTCAATCTCTATTTTAGCTCCTAAAATGCTATTTAATATGAATATGACCAAAAAACATCACTCCCTTCTTTGTCAGCCCATCAATAGTGTTTCATGGCCTAATATGTCATGAATGAAATTCCTGTAATATTTGGATAGTCGCAAGAAATTTAATTCCTCAAATAAATTCTTAGTATAATCTTAGTAATCTACAGCTCTCACCTTCTCAAGGCGGAATAATACTCATTTCTCTTTGAGAATGTGACCCATGAAGTGAATCTGAACCATCCTTATGTGGAACATTGTTATCATACCATATAACACATGTTATAATTGTGTATTTAATGTGATATCAATATGTCATGCATGTTCGGGTTGAGCATGTGAATACACCAAGATATCGTATGTCAACACCACTACAAATGAATCAAGAAAATAATTAAAAACTTAGTTCAACCGTTCCATGAAGATTGTTTCCATTTTCATGAGACCATACGGCACAACCAAATACTCATATCAACTATAAATTCTATAAAAGGTTATATGGGGTATGTGTGTAGGTCAAACAAAAACCAGATGATAACTAGATCTCAAATTAATCCTTGAGAAGACCTGAGCTTGTTGAATCTTCTCAATGGGTTCATCTATTCGTGGTAGAGGATACTAGTTCATAACCATCAGATTGTTCTATTTATGGTTTCAATCACATTTTTCTGTTATATGTGAAGGTTTAAGAACGATAATTTAGAAGAGAAAGAGTAAGAAAACACCAAAATTCATTAACATTAGTAGAGCCAATCATTTATCAATTAATTTCCAAAAAATAAGTTTGAGTAATTAGAATACGAGTAAAATCACAATGTGATAGATATCATAAAAAAAATTTGGTTTGAAGAAAAATAATCATTACTATATAATAAAGAGAAATCATAAATTATAGTGCACAAAGTATTCATCATCAATATTCTCCTCAGATAATGAAGTTGGTTTATTTTATCATGTAATGAAAAGAACATATTATTCTAGTAGTATTGATTTTGTTGAAGGTAGAAAGGATCATGTGTGGAAGATGAAAAAAATTGAACTTGTTATGGGTCAGTATCAATATCTCAAGAATGAAAAGAATAATCTTGAGATAAAAACAATAACTAAATCACTGAAAAAGAATGAAGAGAAAATAGAGCATTTTGTTTAAGAAGAGGGATATCTAATACACAATGAACTATATTTTTTTTAAGATATGAAGAAGATAAAATTGAATGATTATGAACAAGATGAGATGATATTTGATCTTGAAGAGAATTTTAGTACCAAAATATAAGTGTTATTTGAGACACAATCTACCCGTGTCACAGTTCAACATGAGTTGAATAATGATAGAGAATATTTCAATAAATCTATTGGTATCAAGGGGGAATCATATCATGTAAGAGATAAATAAGGTAACAATACTGATATGAAATATAAATATGAGGATATTTCGGCCAAGATGAATGATAGGAGATATTCTACATCAATGAAAAAGAATAATATTCCAAAAGGATCACAAATCCCTTAAAAATGTTAGTATTGGTTTTCAAGAGAGATACAACAACACAGATCCTAATACATCTGGAACCAATATATGAGAAAAAGTGTCAAGGATTAAATTGGTGTTGTTTTATGAATGAACACAATATCTATTTTTACTATTTCAGTATGTATTTATAAGGAAATGTTAAAGAATAATGGGGAATATTCAGTTATAATATGAAGAAAAAATAATATTGATAAAAAATATAACTAGAATAGTTCCTCAAATATCTACACAAAAAAACATTTCTTATTATGAATAAAGTCTATGGACGAAACAGGTTATAAGGTCACAATTATGAGGTATGCATCAAATGTTTTGATGGAGAACTTACCTATTATTGGAAGGTGATTATGTTTTAGAAGAAACCCATTGGAAAGAAATGTGATGATTTTTAGAATATTAAGAATACAAAGAATGATTATCTATTTTTTTGGACACATTATTTGAAACATGATAAAAAATAAAGGAAGCTAAGAAAAATTATATATATAATGTCAGGAAATTTCACTTACAAAATATGGTGAGATATGATGATTAGTTTTCCATATATAGAAACCTAAAGATACTAAATTGAGGGGTTGAAAAAGTTATTAAATATATAGAATAAGGTGGGAAAATGAATATTTATAAATGAAAGAGTCCCAAAGAAAAAATAAGAGTTAAAATAAATCATTATATACTAATATTAGTAGAAAAAATTTTACCTGATTGGGATAAATCTCTCAGTATGAATGTTTATTTCGAAAAACCAAGAGGCCACCCCTTATTCATATTTTTTATGTCTTTTGACTTTACATATAGGTAATTGAATTACATGTTTAAGGAAATAAATACTAGAATATATTAATATATTTCCTCTATTATAATCTACTGACTTCTATGAAATTCATGAAATGATTTCATCTCTTACAGTGTAGAAACCATGAAAAAATCAATCATTACACTGAATTTTATTGAGAATGTAATATTTGGAAAGATCTAAAACATGATGGTTGAGATTTTACAAACCTGGTTTTATCCAACATTCTTAATTGTATTAATTGAATCAATTAGGGTGATGTGTTTTTTGATGAAAATGTGATGAAAAGTTTGAGATGTTGTTTTGTCACCTAAATTTTATGAAAACATTGAAAATAATAATTTCACATGCCTTGTTTTTTATGGAAAACATAGAAATTAATGTCTATATATCTCTTGTTTCTACATCAGGATATCCCATGTAGAATTATATTTGAAAATATAGAGTGTTTTTTAATAAACTCATGTGATATCATCCCTATCTCATAAGTGTTCATGAAAATATCTTTTTAAGAGTGAGATTTTGTAATAAGAAGATATGTGACCCCCCCAACATACCCTTTTCATATTGATAGTCAACTAGGGGGGGAATCCACACTACATATTAATCACTGTTATATGTGTAGATGCTGAAAACAAAATAAAAAGGGGGCGATATCTAGTCCCATTATTTCATTTGTTATAAATGATGTGTCAATATGATTTCAGAGAGTTGAAGATAAAGTAATGAATATTTTATTATCGTTATAGATTCATTTAATGGAATTGGGTTTCCTGGACCATGTTGATAGTTGTTATTATTATTTATCTGGTCTTATGTTCTAATACATTTCCCAATGTGTACAAATTTTTTACATCATTGAAAAAATTTTCAGGCCACAAAAAGTTTTATTTTAATGAATAATTAAAGATAAAAAAGCAAAAATATGCACATATAAGAAGTGTTATAAGGCCATTATTAATAAATACATTTTTTATGAAGTATTTTTAAATTTTATTGTCATTATATTCCATACATTGTAGTTAATAAATATATGAATGAGACTTTAACCAAAAAATAGGACTTACCACATGATCCAGCCAACCAGCTCAACCATGCTTTGTGGGAGGAGAGGTCATCCATTCAAGAGATATAGTATGGATAGATGAAAAAATATAGAGTGGGTTGTATGAGGTCCCAAAGGAGTATGCAATTAGGATAGAACACATGGTAGTAGGAAAGTGGACTGGCATGTGGATTCCTGACTAGTGAATCCTAAGTGTGTGCACTGTGGTGGTTGTAAAACACCATGGTTGGCATGAGGGTGAAGAAGAAGTGGTTGATTAATAAGAAAGATCTCAAATTATGCATCTAATTTTGTGGGATAGTGTGTATTAAGTAAAAATTAAATCATAATTAGAATGTTAAAAATAATTTTTTATGTCAGATTATATGAAAATGATACATTCGATCACAACAGAGAGAATCTTCTTCTTAAGCCCCATCTAAGGGTTGTTTTGGTTATAAAAGAGGTAATGTTCAAACATATTTTTATCAATGTTGAGGTCTCCATGATAGATCTACACCCAATATACTATGTAGATGCAACCAATAACCTTAATTTATGGAATTATAATCATGCATGTATGAGATAACTCGATGAACATGCCATAACCAAATTTAAATGGTAGTGGATATTTGTTTCATTTATTTATAGTACATGGATGTTGTCTTGATTTCTTGATTTAAGGAGGAGTATATGATCATCATATCATGCACATGTGGAATCATCTCATATGAATATATTACCTAAAACATTGTTCTACATAGTGAAAAAGCTTAAGGAATTCTTATGATCCTTGTATGATTAAAATTTTCATTGACACAAATAATTCTGTAAGAACTATAATTTTTTTGATGTATGAAATATCTTTTTTTGAGTTATAATCACACATTTATTTATTATTAATATGCCAAAGAGTTTAAGGAAGGTTTCAATAGAGTCTGAATCTAGTTTGGATCCTGAACTATGAATTTTGTAGATGCTATATGATTCATACTGTAGGTTCGTGGTTATTAGTAATCGGGAAGCTCAGACATGCATCCCATATATAATAGAGGAATATTTGTTATATTTTGGGGGATAGGTCACAGGGATATAAATAAAAGAACCATTTTCAATGGTCACCCAAATGGGATGCACATAGTATTGAAAAATGTTAACCCATCCCACACCAATAGTGAAACATATACAATGAACACTCATTGTTTGAGATTGGTTTTTCCAAACAATGTGGGATAGCCATGTGAAGAGGGGTGACTTGGACTGTGAAATTTGTAAGGTTGGCACAGGATTGGACAACCATGCTACCAAGAAATTCCACCTCTTATAAATCATGAATTATCCTTTCCCTCTCCATCCTTAATTCAAAATTTAATCCACTTTTTCCCCTCAGTTATCAGACACAACATCCCATACCAATGGAGATTCGCTTGAATGTATAACTTAGTAATACAATTATATATCTCATCTGTAATATGATTGGTCTACCATTTTTCGAGTTTGACACCTCCTAGTATGATCTTAAAACAACGTCCTCTAATTTAAAATTTATATTTTAATATTCTATAGTATTTTAGTGTGATATAACATTCCATATTAATAGGTAATTTTTCTAAACATATGGCTTATTGAAATTCTAACCAATATGCGGGTTCTTACTGAATTATTTTTTATCTAGGGACTTAAGGATGGTGGTCTGGGACTTTTCCCTCAAGTCTTGTAGATTTATAATTGACTTTGTTGTATCGTGTGTTAGTTTGACCAGTTTATTGATCAAAAACACATCTTTCCCAAAAAAATATTTTTAAATTGGAACTTAAATACCATATTAGACCCCACTATTATGGATTTGGTACATGGAAACCCACATGATCTATGCCTTGGTTATGCTATGTTTATGCCTGTATTAAATTTAATTATTAATAACTAAAACAACATAGGTGTTTTTTGTTTCATTTCATCAGGGATTTAATAGATTAAATTGGATTAATTAACAACTTTAACTAATCAATAATTTCTTGTTTGGATATTATTAAATTGAAAAAAAAACTTATTAATGTCATGAAACCTTATATAGCCTCTATCATTGAATAATGAAAATGTATGGACTTGAATTATTTATATATACTGACTTTATTGGCTTGATTAACACATAGACTTAATTATTTCATTAATCATAAAGAGAATATTTCTACATTGGAAATTTTTCTTTCCATATGAGTGGTATGAAATGATCCCTCTTTGGATTCCTGAGGGAATGACTTGAGCACTCGGAGGACATCACCCCATTCCATTGGGCTAGTTTTAAAGGCAAATACCCACATTTTATTTTTTTTTCAATGTTTTTTATTCATATTTCACTGAAGTAGTACTGATGATTCACTTGAATAATTTTTAGGTATTTTAATTACTTGGATAAACTCTTTACAACCATATGATGTATTAGGAAAAGAGGCACCTTGGATTAACCCCTTGGGCTTGAGTCATTCTTAGGTAGGGATATACAATGGAAATTCTCCATGGAATCAATTTTGAATTATTCCAGGGGAATTATTTGAGTTTACCCCTTGGAGTACACTCATCCCATTATATCTAGGATGCATGGTTAATAGGATATGATCTCTCTCAACCTTATAAGGTCAAGGAATCCATGAATTCCACTTGTATTTTTCATTTCCATCCTTATAACATGGTTTCCATGGTTTACAATTTAGCTATTTTATAATTACTTACACTGGTACAGTTTATTTTACATGATACATTCCACACCTCTATTGGGTTCCTTGTTCTGACATTACCAATATGTGTTGAAGAAAATATGGTTGGTCGGGCATTCTATAGTGATTCTAAGATGATTTTCTTATTTTCATGAATTTTACTATAGTGTTTATATTTTTATCTACAAAATTCTACTTTTATACAAACTGGATATATTTTTATAAAAATCGTTGGTGGTGGCCTAATAAGTAATTCTCAAACCCTGATTAGTCTACCACTTGGTACTCAAAAATAATTCATAGATATTGGTATGGATAAGGGAAACTACTTTGTATTGACTTGTTGATTTATTATTACATTGGAGAATGGGATTACGGGGTTTATCCTTGGTTCATGATGCTATTGGATAACCATTCCAAATTATTTTTCATATGATATACATGTATATATGTATTCATGAATTTTGAATATATTCATGACAAACTCATCTTTGTTTATTTGATGACAACATTTTTTTATTATTACATTATAGATGACTTACTTATGCATCCCTATCTATAATTATTATACTTTTGATATTTATTTATTAATTATACCACTATTCTACTCATATGATGATTGTATAGTCTCTCCATCATACCATACTCAACCCTCACTACTAGTTAGCATCCTCTCGTGTATGGGGAGGCACTATTGAGGAATTGTTACCAACCAAGTCCAATTACTTATGAGTGAACAAGGTCTAGGATATTAAAATTTTGTATTAGATGTTTCATTTCCTTTTGGTTTTCTGTTAGGTTATTATTCATCAGACTAGGATGGGGAAAAATTTTAATGATGTTTTATCTAAGATTATCTAACCCGTGTATGGTTGAAAATATAAAATTATTGGGTTGATATTTCTTGTTTGGGATTATTCCTGTTACGGCTGAACTGATTTCACCATTTGGGGATGCTAGTAGCTTGTAGATTTCATTATAATTTTGGAATCTTTTTAAATCCTTACCTTGTTACGACATGAAATTAGAGTATAATGCATTATATAGGGATGTCAGGATTTATCGGTCATATATTATGCCATTCCAAGTTTAATTTTTGAGTACATCATGGTTGCGTATTCGTTATTCCTTGATTTTTATATATGAAATTGTTAAAACTCTTCTTAAAGGTATTAATAATTAGAATAATAAAAGTTTCTAAATAAATATTAACAATTTTTACCTATATATTATGATTATGGAATCTTATTTATCCAATTATATTGAGTATGATCCTTGAACCATTGGTTACATCATCTAAAACAACAATAGGTTTCAATGGATTATTTTCCAATTCTAATTTAAAAAGTGCATGTGCCCCTATAAATTTTGAATAGTGAGCCATCTATTTAGACCATCTTAAAAGCATGGTTTCATTTATTGTTGAACTATTTTTAATTTATAAATAATAGTAATTAAAAAATTTGAAATTATGGGTGCATCTAAAATGCCCCTATTATATAGATATGTACACATATTTATATATAATGACATTGTTAAGGACTATTGGGTTCCATGTTTTAATTGAAAAGCTTTCCATTACATAGTGATTCCCATTATAACATAAAGGGTGTTTGCCTCTATAAATTTCAATTGACACAATGTTTAGTAGAAACCATATATAAAATAGAGAAATTCACCCAACCTAGCCCTTAGTTGTGCGATGTAGGTAGTATCACTAGTGATTCATCTTGGACAAATATGATGCCCAATAATAGATCTATAATTAGTAAGATGGGTGTCACTATTATATAAGAAGTATTTTACATATTATCATTTTTTATTGGAGATTTTATCATTGTAAAATTTTATATGAGGAATGTGTTTCTAATTTTTTTAGATACTATACCAAGATGTCCTCAATTCAAACACTAGTAAAGTGGTGATTATCATTTTTATGAGGTTGTGGGACCTAACCATCCAGAAGTTCCAAAAATGAAACCTATAGTATTAAATGAAATAGGTGAGGAATCTCATTTTTGAGTATGTTTTCTAGGTTTTGTGAATAAATTTTATGGATCTTTTCATCCTACCCATTCTATAGTAGAGATGGCATGAGTGTTTCAACAATAACATCAAACCATGTTTATAGGTGACAACGGTCCACATGCTAGTCAGATATGGCTAGAGTCTACAATATCTATCATTGAAACCCTAGAGATTCTTTAATAAGGGAGGGTCAAAGTCACCAATTATATGATTTTTTTTTCTTCCAAATGTTAGTGGGGAAGGGTTATTATGGAATGTTAGCATGAACATATAGTCTAGAGTGATTTTCTAGAAGCTTTCAATGACTATTTATTTCAGGAGACCCTGAGAGCTAATAGAGGCAGGGATATTCTACATCGAGAGAAAGGATCCCAGCCAGTTAGGGATTATTCAACTCTCTTTTATGAGATTCATAATCATTATACATTTTTCACTAATGATGAGTTATCAAGAGTTAGTCTTTTTAAGGATTGGAGAAGGTATGCCATTCATTGTTATGTTAATATTTTTCTCTTGACTGCTGTATCAAGAATTTTTAACCATGCCCTTTTTAATGTGAATAATTTTAGGGATGTTCATAGTAAATGTTTGGGTAATTTTTTTCTAAGGTATGGTAGTGGTTCATCTGGTGGAGGGCAGCCCTATATAAGGCCCCGACCATAAACATTACTTAATATTGAATTAAATGAATAATTCTCATTGAGGATCTTTCCAGGTTTAGTGTTTTAGAGAATTAGATCAAAACTATTACATATCAAAAGATTACACAGTAGACACTCCTACAAAGTTTCCTTTTTTTCAAAACATGATCTCCAAAATAATGTCATTTCTAGTTCCATGTTTAAGAAAGAATGACTTTCCTTGATCCCATCCTTCACCCTATTCCACATTATTTTATGTGAAAAACATTTCAAAAAAACATGGGGTAAGCATAAAAAGCTCAGTAAGGGATACAAAAATATGGAAAACAAGTAAACCATGAATACTTTATCAAAGTAATAATTTTCACCTTTATGGAGTATTAATTACTCTTTACTGAAAAAAATATCATTACATACCCTTTTTTAACCAAAAGATTACCATAAAACCCATACAAAGAACACATAGCATATAATGGTAACTTGTGACATAAACATACTTAAATGGAATAACCATACGGTCGACTTACACACATATCACATAATGGAATAGCCATACGGCCGACTTCCATACCCAATGCATTGGAGGTTATATCATAACCACCCGTCCTGGTATTCACGACACCACCCGTCAAATGGTTTATCACGTAACCACTCGTCAAATGTACAAGTACCATTATAAAATCATAAGACATAAAACAAATATAATGGAAAGAAAACATTTCCACCCTTTGATCACAATATATCACTTAAATATATTTTCATAAAAAATCCATTATAATAACCATTTTCAATACCAAAATACATAAAATAGTATGTGGTATTTATTTCATTTTAAAAACATTATGGCTTGTTGAGGAAGCCAAAGACCAAATAATACTCGCGGCGGCGGAAAAGGTTGTTGTCACCGCGTACGTTAAAAGAAACATTCCTTTTTTTGTTTTGTAAAACGCTTCATAGAAAAATATTCCTTTTGTATAAAATTAAAAGTCAAAGGGGTTTATACAGCGTATAAAAGAAAGCCTTGTATTAGAACAAAATATGCCTCAATGAAAGGAGATTGAGATGAAGTCCCTTACCTCGTGTCTGACGTGACTTGATTTCTCTTTAATCTCCTGAATAAAAAACTAAAGCTAATTTATACTTTCTTAAGAACCTTTTTCAAGATTAATATTCCTTTTATATCACTTATTTCCATGTTATAAACATTATTTAAACATTTATGTTAATAATATTCGTTTTGTCGATATCTGGTTCATAAGTCAAAATTGGACTTCTTACAATTACATGATGTTTATGTGGTCAAAGGTTCATTATATACAGAATGATATTCATGATTTGGATATCATATATATCATATATATCCAATATATATAGGTATTTATAATAGTACATTAAATTTTGAGGTAAGAAATGAAATGCACCATTCATGGAGACGGTAAGCCATACGTACGCATGAACGCTAATTTCATTTCTTTTTCGTATTTAATGGAGTGAAATAATAATTATATAATGGTATATTATAATTCCAGTATAACATCATATATAATAACACTAACTCCGTCCTTTATAAGTCCCACATATGGCATTAACGAATCAAATCACTTTGAGGGGGCGGTAGTCCGCACTTCCTAAAATGAAATTATCGTGTTTACCCATAATGGAAACCATAATGGTATGCCAAAAATGAAAAATACAGAAGCATAAGGAAAACATTAACATAATATATATCATATATAAATATTGTGAAATCTTAATCACCGCCATGAAAGGTGTTGAAATAAGATTGAACAATCATAGTTTCGTGAGGCAGAAAATCACCAACCACAGAAACAATATGTTCTTTAACCATTAGACGAAGGTGTGTGTAGGTGTAGCTATAATACTACTCATAAAAAATTCTATTATATTTAATATACTTGTTTTGTTACAATAGAATGGAATAAAAAGAGTTTAGGGGGTTGGAGAAGAAAAATAAAACATAAGAACACAAGAGAAGACACTACCTTTAAATCGGGTAACTCTTTTTGATTTGAGATCAAAGGATTCCTTGGAAAGAATTATTCCAAATGTGAGGATTCTAGTAGTAATAGATATATGTGGGGAGAAAAAATGGGCATGGGTTGGCCGAGCCAAAGGCTTGAGAGATGTGGGTAAGGTGGTAGAGGTGGGGGCCTTTTATAAGAGGAGAGGAGGGGCACTCTTGCAATGTTATAAAAGGTTACTTTATTATAAAATGTGTTTCGGGTTTTAAAGGTCCCACAATTATATATTTCGAGGATAAGGTGATAATAGTTTGAAATCCACCCATCCAATAAGTTTTTTACAAGTGTAGGTCTTAGATTTTACATTATTTTTTCATTTTATTTAAATCGTTAAATAATGAGGTAATCGCTGCATCATCATGGTGTCATATATAATTTAATTTATTTAATGTCTACAAATTATAAAAAAACATAATGATTTAGGATATATTTTTAGCTTTCTAATGAATATTTATAGTCAAAAATATGACTTGTATAACCCCATTTAAATTTTATTTCAGTAAAACAATAAATGTTTGTGACATTTTTATTTTAACATTTAATAAAAAGTTATTAATGTCATTTTCTTACCAAAGTGTCTCCATGGGGTCCCCAAGTTGACCCATGGATTGTCTTGGTCGGCCATGACACATCCAATAAGTATAGGACATGTGTCAATGTCATTTCATATTATTAAAACATTATTTTCACCAAAAATTATTTTAATCCCATTGAACCACATTTTACTTCTTAATGACAACCATGTATGTTGTATTATTGAAATTAAAAATACAGAGGTGGTAAAATTTCATTTAATAAAAAAAATCATGTTTTTATGTACCACTTAGTGGTTTCACTATTCATCAAAAATTGATGTTTTTAAAAAAAAATACCAAAACTTCACCCTAAGCTATAATTGATATTCCAAATTCAAAAATGATTTATATTTTACAAAATTCAATTCATATAAGTTCCGTTAATTAATTTAATAATTAATTCCCGCTGTCATGAAAAATAGCGTGTTTTTATGAAACAATATATATCAAAATATTAACAGTAGTTTAAGTCCAATTTCAAAGTGAAATTAATTCCAACGACCACTATTGGATTAAATGGTAAAAATATATTCTAATTTCAATTTAAAACCAATTAAAAAGATAATATAATCATATTAATAAATAATATTAAAAAGTGGTTTTGAATTAAAATACAACAGTTTTCACTATTCATTAAAAATTAAACATTATCAGAAAAATACCAAAAATTTACACAGAGTAAATTTTGATGTCCCGATTCTAAAGAAGAATTCTATTTGGTTCAATAGAATGTATACGAGTAACCAAATTATATTTAATGACAGTTCTCCATCAAAAGGTGATAAGTGGACCTTTAGTGAAAATTAGAGTATATATGAATAAAATTGAATTCTTTTCATATTTTAAGCCTTTATCCTTTATTGGATAAATGTAAAAACATTTAAAAACATATATAATAACATTTTAGTTATTTCTATTCATTCCCGCCACTGCAACGGCTATGTGTTAACTACCGTTTAAAATAATATTATTTTATTACTAGTATGCAACGTATGATTTCAAAGCAACTCTTTGTTGCGTATCGGGTACGCTATCGAACATAGCAACCCCATTAAACTAAAATTAATATTTAATTCGTAAATATTAATAAATATGAAAATGTTTTATTCTTTATTTACCTGGGATGTTACATCGTTCCCACCTTTTGGGAATTGCGTCCTCGAAAATTTATTTAATTATCAAAATAAGTGGGGGTATTTATCCCTCATAGTATTTTCAGATTCCCACGTTGCCTATTCAACCATATGGTTTTTCCAGAAAACATTTACCTGGTGAATTACCTTATTTCACAACACTTTCTCTCTTCGGTCAAGAATATGGACTGGTTGTTCTTCATAAGAGAGATTCTCTTCCAACCAAACTACCTCCAGGCTCAAAACATGAGATGGATCTGGCATTTACATTCTCAAAATCGAAACATGAAAAACATTGTGTACATGAGATAAACTCGGAGGTAAATCCACTCGGTAATCAACTGATCCAACTCTCTCCAGAATACCATATGGTCCAATGACCCTTGGACTCAGCTTTCATTTTTTACCAAATCGCATCACACTTTTCCATGGTGAAACATTGAGAAAAACATGATCACCTACATCGAAAGATAGATCCTTCCTCCTATTGTCTGCCTAACTTTTCCGTGTTCTTTGAGTTGTTCTACTGTGTTTCTGAATCAATTGAACTTTTTCTGTCATCTCTTCTACCAATTCTGGTCCCATCAGCTTCCTTTCACCCACTTCATCCCAAAAAACTGTATTTCGACACCGCTTCCCATATAATGCCTCAAACGGTGCCATCTGTATACTGTAATAAAATCTATTATTATATAAAAATTCAACCAAAGAAAGATGGTGTTCCAAACTTCCCTGATAATCCATCACACAAGCACGTATCATATCCTCTAATTTCTGAATTGTTCGTTCTGACTACCCATCTGGTTGAGGATGAAAATCTGTACTAAAATTTAATTCAGTGCCCAACAACTTTTGAAGGCCTTTCCAAAAGTTAGAATTAATACCGGGATCATGATCAGATACAATGGATAGAGTAACTCCATGCAAACTGACTATCTCATTAAGATACAATCGAGAAAGTTGATCAAGAGATAAATTATCTCAAATAGGAAGGAAATGAGCAGATTTTGTCAAGCGATCAATAATAACCCAGATTGCTTTATTACTTTGAGATGTCTTCAGTAGTCCCACAACAAAGTCCATAGATGTATTTTCTCATTTCCACTCCAGCATTGGTAAAGGATGAAGCAACCCTTTTGGTAACTGCCGCTCTTCTTTAACCTGCTGACAAGTCAAACACTTCAAAGTAAAATCAGCAATAACTCTTTTCATTCCATCCCACTAGTAATACTCCCGCAGATCTCTGTACATCTTAGTACTGCCCGGATGAACTGAAAATGGGAAACTATGAGCCTCACATAACAACTCATTCTTCAACTGTGAATCACCAGGAACACATAATCTCTTCCCAAACCTCAAAACATAATCATTATCAATGTTAAATTCAGGCAACTTACCCTTCGGAACCAGCTCTACCTTTTTCTACAACCCACTTTCTTTCTTCTGTGCTTGCATAATTCTATCTGATAGAGATGATCTCACTGATACCTGAAAAAAAAAACAAAATAACTTCCTGCACCAACAACTTCTATGACAAATTTCATCAAATAAAAAACCAAAGGATCTCATTCCAAACGTAGAATGGTTAATGAAGCATTACTTTTTCGAGTCAAAGCATCAGACACTTTATTTTCTTTTCTTGGATGGTAATGAATTGTACAATAATAATCATTGATTAATTCTAGACATCTCCTCTGTCTTGTGTTCAATTATTTCTGAGTGTATATATACTTTAAACTTTTTTTATCAGTATATATTTCAAGCTTTACTCCATACAAATTATTCCTCTAAATGTTTAGAGCAAAAACAACAGCAACTAATTCTATCTCATGTGTAGGGTAATTTACCTCATGAGATTTCAACTGACGTGAAGCATATGCAATTACCTGATCATTATGCATAAGGAAACATCCAAGTCCCTTCAAACAAGCATAAATTTATATAACAAACACACCATTCCTAGAATTAAGTTCCAAAACTAGAGCATTCACCAATCTTTTTTTAACTCCTGAAACCAATCATCACATTCTTTTTTCCAGATAAGCTTAACACCCTTCTGAGTTTGCTTAGACATTGGACTAGATAACCGTGAAAACATTTCAACAAACCTTCGGTAGTAACCTGCCATGCCAAGAAAACATCGGATCTTAGTTACATTTGTGGGTCTTGGATATTCTTCAACAACTATTGTTTTAGCAGGATCGACAGTTATGCCATTTTTTGAAACAATGTGACCAAGGAAAGAAAATTGTTGTAACCAAAACTCACACTTGCTGAATTTTCCATACAGTTTCTTTTCTTTTAAAGTTTTCAATATAACCCTTAAATGAATTTCATGCTCCTCTTTACTTTTAGAAAACACCAAAATATTATCAATGAAAACAACCACAAACATATCCAAGAACTCATGGAAAATTCAATTCATAAGGTCCATGAATAAAGCAGGTGCATTGGTAAACCCAAAAGGCATAACTATAAATTCATAATGGCCATATCTAGTACGAAACACAGTCTTCAAAACGTCTGCTTCATTTACTTTCAACTGATGGTACCCCCACCTCAAGTCAATCTTCGAAAAATACTGAGCTCCCTGGAGCTGAGAAAACAAATCATCAATATGAGGTAAATGATACTTGTTCTTAACAGTGATATTATTCTAGGCTCTATAATCAATGCAAAGTTTCATTGAACCACCTTTCTTTTTAACAAACAAGATAGGAGCACCCCATGGTGATGTGCTTGGTCGAATGAAACCTTTATCTAATAACTCCTAGAATTGCTTCTTTAACTCTAAAAGTTCAAATTGAGCCATTAGATAAGGGGGTATTGAAATTGGCTTAGAATCAGGAACTAGGTCGATAGTAAATTCAACTTCCTGGTCATGAATAATAACAGGAAAATCATTAGGAAAAACATCAAGATATTCATTTACCACTGGGACATCATTAATCTAAACAGTTCCTTTATTTTAAACAATTTGTGAAAGATAACATTCATTTCCATCTTTTACTAGTTTCTCAACTTCCTGATATGTTATCAAAAGAAAGGGTTCATTCTTGTACACAAACTGAAAATCCTTCTGAAAAGAAACCATTTTAGCTCGGCAGTCAATCTAAGCATGATAAACATAAAGCCATTACATGCCCAAAATAACATCAAACACTACTAGAGGCAAAAAAAATAAGGTTTTCAGGTAGATTCCTTCCACACACAAGGATATGAAGGTTATTATAATTTCTTTTTGTCTCAAAGTTTCCTCCAAGGGTTTTTACCATAAGATCATGATTCATATCTTGAGATGAAATTCCCAATTTACTAGAAAACTTCTCATAATGAAAGAATGTGTAGACCCTGAATCAAACAACACATTGGCATAATCTGAACAAACAAACAGTGTACCAGATACTACTTCATTCGATGGACCAACATTTGCTAAAGTAGTTGCAAAGGATTTCACCACCCCTTTTTTCTTGTATTCTATCTTCTTTCCCCCACTTTAGTTCTTCTTTAGACACTCATTTTCATAATAACCCATTTCATTACACTTAAAACATCTTACCGCATGCTTTTCATTGCCTGATTGATCATCTTCCTTACAGTTGCGAGCAATATGACTCGACTTACAACATCGAAAGAACTTTCCAGACTTGGATAAGCATTCTCCATGATGCATTTTTCCACACTTCTCATAGGATGGATATTTGGTTTTCTTTCCTCCTTGTTTCTTTGATGAATTCTTCCCTTTTTCCTGCCAACTGGACCTCTTATTATGTTTTTTGTCAAAGAACACCTAATAATCGGCAAACTCCATTTCCACCTTCTCCGCACATCGAACAAGTTTTTCATAACTTTTGAACTCATGAGAAGCTAAATCCTTTCGATACTTTTTCTTTAACCCTGAGTAAAAATGGTTGATTTTACTATCGAGATCTCGTATGAAGTTTGGATCATACCTTGCCTGTCGAGTGAACTTTGCTTCGTAAGCAGCCACTGAGTCATCCTCATGCCTCAATTATAGGAATTGTTTTTGCATCCTATGATGACCTACCTTAGGAAAATATTTCTCAAGAAACATACCTTTGAATTAGTCTGAGTGAAGATCATTAATTTCATCACTATCCCCGATATTTTTCATCATTGACCTCCACTGATCTGCTTCACCTTCAAAACGATAAACAGAAAGACTATCCTTTTGATGTTCTGAACACCCCATGACATCAAAAATCTTCTCCAGTTCATTAATCCACCCTTCAGCTATCACATGGTCGGATTATCCTCTGAATGATGTTGGATGATTCCTCATGAAATGTTCCACCACTGACATGTTCCTCTTTGGTTGATCTGGCTGATATCATGCATGGATACCACAACCATTTATAGCCTGACTCAACTGTGCCATCACTGCAACAAACTATTCAGTTCCAATTCTTACTATCTCAGGTTTCTTATTTGGAAGTTTTTCTTCCTCTTGATGTCGTCCCAACATAGTCGCCTTGTTTCCTCTATGGAAACCCATTATGAACACATAAATGTCACATGCGAAGCTACATGGTAATCTTTAAATGCTATATCATTTCAATCGTACCAAAAATTAATTTATAATTTAACAATTTTATAACTCCTAAATATGTCTAAACAGACCTATGATACCAACTATAAGGCCCCGAACATAAACATTACATAATATTGAATTAAATGAATAATTCCCCTTGAGGATCTTTTCAGTTTTAGAGGTTTAGAGAATTAGATCATAACTATTACATCTCAAAAGATTACACAGTAGACACTTCTATAAAGATTCTTTTTTTTTTCAAAACATCAACTCTAAATAAAAGTCATTTCTAGTTCCATGATTAAGAAATCATGAATTTTGCTTGATCCCATCCTTGACCCTATTCCACATTGTGTTCTATGAAAAACATTTCAAAAAAAACTTGGGGTGAGCATAAAAAGCTCATTAAGGTATACACAAAGAAGGAAAACAAGTAAACCATGAATACATTATCAAAGTAATTCTTTTGACCTTTATGGATTAGAAATTACTCTTCACTGAATAAAATATCATTACTCACACATTCATAACCAAAATATTACCATAAACCACATATAATGAACACATAACATATAAAGGTAACTTGGGACATAAACATACTAAAATGGAATAACCATACGGTCGACTTCCACACATATCACTTACTGGAATAGCCATACGCCCGACTTCTATACCCAATGCATTGGAGGTTATAATGTAACCACCCATCCTGGTATTCACAGCACCACCCATCATATGGTTTATCATGTAACCACCTATCAAATTTCCAAGTATCATTATAAAATAATAAGACATAATACAAATATAATGGAAAGAAAACATTTCCACACTTTGATCACAATATATCAAATAAATATATTGACATAACAAATGCATTATAAAAACCATTTTCAATACCACAATACATAAAACAATATATGGTATTTATTTCATTTTAAAAACATTACGGCTTGTCAAGGAATCCAAAGAACAAATAATACAAGCGGCGGCGGAAAAGGTCGTTGTCACCGTGTACGTTAAAAGAAACATTCCTTTTTGTCGTTTTGTAAAATGCTTTGTAGAAAAATATTCCTTTTGTATAAAATTAAAATTCAAAGGGGTTATACACCATATAAATTAAATCCTTGTATTAGAACAAAATATGCCTCAATGAAAGGACATTTAGACGAAGTCCCTTACCTCGTGTCCGACGTGACTCGATTACTCTTTAATCACCTGAATAATAAACTAAAGTTAATTTCTAATTGATCAATATCCTTTTTCAATCTTACTATTCCTTTTATATCACTTATTTACCTGTTATAATCATTATATAATCATTTAAGTTAATAATGTTCGTTTTGTCGATATTTGGTTCATAAGTCAAAAATGGACTTCTAACAATTACATGTTGTTTATGTGGTCAATGGTTCATTATATCCAGAATGATATTCATGATTTTAATATCATATATATCATATATATCCAGCATATACATGTATTTATAATAGTACATAACATTTAGAGGTAAGAAATGAAATACACCATTCATGGAGATGGTAAGCCGTACGTACGCATGAATGCTACTTTCATTTCTATTTAGTATTTAATGGAGTGAAATAATAATGATATAAGGGCATATTATAATTCCAGTATAAAATCATATATAATAACATTAACGCCATCCTTTATATGTCTCACACATGTCATTAACGAATCAAATCACTTTGAGGGGGCGGTAGTCCGCACTTCCTGAAATGAAATTATCGTGTTTACCAACAATGGAAACCATAAAGGTATGATACAAATGAAAAATACAGAAGAATAAGGAAAACATAAACATAATATATATCATATATAAATAGAGTGACATCTTAATGGACACCATGAAAGGTGTTAAAAGAATATTGAACAATCATCATTTTGTGAGGCAGAAAATCGCCAACCACAGAAACAATATGTTAATTAACCATTAGATGAAGGTGTGTGTAGGTGTATCTCTAATCATTCTCAAAAAAAATCCTTGTATATTTTAGATACTGGTTTTTTTACAAATTAAAGGAATAAAATGTGTTTACGGGGTTGGAGAAGCAAAATAAAACATAAGAATACAAGAGAAGACACTACCTTTAAATCGGGTAACTCTTTTTGATTTGAGCTCAAAGGATTCCTTGGAAAGACTTATGCCCAAAGTGAGGCTTCTAGGAGTAAGAGATGGATTATGAGAGACAAACTGGGCTGGTTTTGGCCTAGCCAAAGCCTTGAGAGGTGTGGGTAAGGTGGTAGAGGCGGGGGCCTTTTATAAGAGGAGAGGAGGGGCACTCTTGGAAAGTTATAAAAGGTTACTTTATTATAAAATGTGTTTCTGTTTTTAAAGGTCTCGAAATTTTATATTTCGAGGATACGGTGATAATAGTTCGAAATAAACCCATCCAATAGGTTTTTGACAAGTGTATGTCTTAGATTTTACATTATCTTTTCATTTTATTTAAATTGTTAAATAATGAGGTAATCGCTGCATCATCATGGTGTCATAAATAATTTAATTTATTGAATGTCTAAAAATTATAAAACAACTATCATGATGTAGGAAATATTTTTATCTTTCTAATTAATATTTATAGTCAAAAATATGACTTTTATAACCCCATTTATAAATTGTTTTAGTAAAATAATACATGTCTGTGACATTTTTATTTTAACATAAAATAGGAAGATATTAATGTCATCTTCCTACCAAAGTGGCTCCATGGGGTCCCCAAGTTGACCCATGGATTTTCATGGTCGTCCATGACACATCAAATAAGGGTGGGACATGTGTCAATGTAATTTCATATTATTAAAACATTATTTTTACCATAAATTACACTAATTATCTCAAATCGCGATTAAAAACGTAAAAGGTACTATTCACCAAAAATTATTTTAATCCCATTGAACCAAATTTTAATTCTTAAAGAGAACCATGTATATAGGATTATTGAAATTCAAAACACAGAGGTGGTGAAATTTCATTTAAACAAAAAAAATCAGGTTTTTAAGTACCACTTAGTGGTCTCACTATTCATAAAAATTTGATTTTTTCCAGAAAAATAGCAAAACTTCACCCTAAGGTATATTTGATATTCCGAATTAAAAAATGATTTCTATTTTAAAAAATGCACATCATATAGGTTACATAAATTAATTTAATAATTAATTCCCACTGTCATGACAAATAGCGTGTTTTTATGAAACAATATATATCAAAAGATTGACACTAGTTTAAGTCCAATTTCAAAGTGAAATTAATTCCAACGACCACTATTGGATTAAATGGTTAAAATATATTATAATTTTATTTTTAAAATAATTCAAAATATAATCTAATAATATTCATAAATTAGATTAAAAAGAGGTTTTGATTTTAAATTACAACATTTTTCATTATTCATTAAAAATAAACTTTATTGGAAAAATACCAAAAATTTACACAATGTAAATTTTGATTTCCTAATTCTAAAGAAGAATTTTATTTGGTATAATAGAATTTATAAGAGTGACCAAAACTATATTTAATGATAGTTCACCATCAAAATGCGATAAGTGGATCTTTAGTGAAAATTATAGTATATATGCCTAAAATTGAATTCTTTTCGTATTTTAAGCCTTTATCCTTTATTGGATAAATGTAAAAACATTTAAAAAACATATATAATAATATATTAGTTATTTCTATTCATTCCTGCTAATACAATGGCTGCGTTTTAACTACCATTTAAAATAATATTATTTTATTACTAGTGTGCAACGTAAGATTTCAAAGAAACTCTTTGTTTCGTATCGGGTACGCTATCAAACATAGAAACCCCTTTAAACTAAAATTAATATTTAATTCGTAAATATTAATAAACATGAAAATTTTTTATTCTTTATTTACCTAGGATTTTACACCCTATCTGGGGGTTTATCTAAAAATAAATAGAATCTAGAGTATCTACACTAGTTATTCTATTATATTCCATAAGTTGAGGAGATATATTAACATAAATCCTTAGTGTGACTGAGAACAATATGATTGCTAAGAATGTCTAAAAATGGTGCATCTTCAATGGGTATTTTAGAAATTTTTATATATTCTTAATGGAAGAATATACACACCAACAATTCCAATCAGATATGTTTTAGTATCTACTCATCAAGCCAGTAGCTGGAATACCATTGGTCATAGAGGCTGAAAATGTGGATATAATTTGGGAGTATAGGCTCCGAATTTTCATCACCATCCATGTAGACCCACTATGCATTTTCAAGTTGCAACCCATAGTTGTTGACCAAGCCAAATGTATGGTACTCTATCTCTACCTAAAGTGTAGTATGTTAGACTATATATATTTAGTGGTACAATAATGGTATCCTGTACTTTATTATATTTAATTTTTTATATAGTAGACCTATACTTTATTATCTTCAATTTTTTATACAGCCGATTCATATTATTTTTTCTATGTGGATATTTTGGATATCTTGCAGATATAGGTTTAGTATTTTCGTGGGGTGATGACACACGATACTCGGTTGGGAAATCAATAATAGAGTGTACACTAGTGCAAGGAGTTACCCCTAGATAAAGGAAATAATCTTTTCCTATGAGTCCACTTTATCCTTGATATTGAGGGATTCAATTTCAATTTCGATGTTGAATAATTGGTCCCCTATAAGGATTCATTGGACTACTATTGATGAATGGTATCTTTCACATCCCCATGTAGTGATAGTTATCTTCATAAGGGTGAAAAGTATATCGAAGAAATTATATTTCGAGTAGATCATTGTGGGATGGATGGAGTGATATCCTTGATTATTATCTTATATATGGAGGATCAAGGAATACATCAATCTAATTTTCCTCCTATAGTATATCGTTTTAGGGATTTCTTCCATAATGAATTTTCTAGATTGCCTCTTGAGAGAGAGGAGGATTTATCTATAGATCTAGTTCCAGTAGTAGAAATATTATCCATTCCTCCTTACAGAATAGATAATATAGAGTTGTAGAAGCTCAAGAGATAGTTGGAGGATATGAATGTTAAGGGTTTTATATGAAAGAGTGCTTTACCTTAGGGTTCACCTAACCTTTTTGCAGGTATTCATAATGTACCCCCCGAATTTGTTTGGATTGTTGCCAGTTGAAAAAGATTACCACTAAGAACTAGTATCCACTACCTCATATCAATGACCAAATTGAAAAACTCTAAAGAGTGAGTTTTTTTCAAGATAGATTTGTGGCCAGCTTGACATTTGTTTTGAAGTAGACCATTATACATACCTCATTCCACATTTTTTTAGTAGACATGGTATCTATGCAAATATGGATGAGTCATGCAGCCTCATTAATGCAATGATTATTATTATTATTTTGATGAATTAGGGTTTTAACCCACACCATGATTCATTTATTGTAGTTTTCATAGAGGATGTCTTAGTTTATTCTCAGAGACAACACAACCATGTAAAACATATTACGATCATATTGAATAATATAAAATGGGATCATATATATGCTATTATGACAAAATAAAACATTTGGACTGACAAGGTAAACTTCGAGGGTCATATTATTTCAAAGGTAGAGGGTAATCTTGACCCCGAGAAGATGAATTTCATTCATTTTAGGGATCATCCAAACAAAATATGACATTAAATGTTTCATGGGGATGGTTGGTTATTACGGGATCTTAATTTATGAAATCTCAATCCTATAAATTCTAATTACAGTCCTAAATAAGAATGGTGTGATGATTATGTGATTAGAAGCTTGTGAGACATCATTTTAGAAGCCAAAATGAAGGCTGAATGTTTTACGAACCTGATATTTCCAATGAGGAGTTGAAACTATACATTCTATTGTAATGAACCATTCTACAATATTAGAGTAGTTATTATGTTTTAAGATCAATTCATGGTGTACGGTAATCATAAATTGAGACCACATGATAAGAATTACTCATTTAACTATCTCAAAATGGGAGCTAGGGTTTATGCCTTGCATTTTTTGCAGAATTATTTTCTTAGAGAGTGGTTTGTAATGATTATAGACCATAAAAACATAAGTATATCTCTATGTAGTTTGAAATAAATCTCATATTGAGAATGATGTTTTAATACCTATAGTATTTTGATGTCGAGATTTCCTATAGACATCGGAAGGTAAATTCTGTAGTGGATGCTACGATCCTGGGGAATAAAACATAGGTAGTTTAAGAGGCCAATAACATGTGTTAGCTGATGTATCTATTCTTTGATATGAATTTAGAGGTGTGTAAACTTCATGGAAGCCTGCCCTAATAGCTTTAGCATTGGTTTTTCAATTACAATGAGAGGGAAGATGATAAAGGTATCGGATCCTATTGTCCTATTGCTAAAGATGTGTGATTTAGATAAGTAACCTCCACTTGGATTAATGATTGATGAAAATGGGGACTTGTGCCTACATAGACACATTGGGGTTTCTACAGACATCTTGGAGGAAATGATGTGAGAGTATCATGCTTTTACATGGCTTATAAGTCCTGACCTTGAAAATATATATCATGATTCACATCACCAATAATGGTGGCCTACTATAAAAAGGGAGATGGGTACCTTTTTTAGTCGGTGTTCCACCTATCAGCAAGTAAGGGAAAGTCATAAGCAGCCTGTAAGGATCATACAACCATTGCCCATTCCTAAGTGAAAATGGGATGATATCACCATATACATTATTACTGTATTAGTAACATCCCCTTGAGGATGTGACATGGTATGAGTTATCATCGATAGTCGCACCCATGCCTCTCACGTATTACCTATTAGGGAGACCATTTCACTATATGACCTTGGAAGGCTCAATGTTTTATAGATTATCAAACATAATAGTTTTATATAGACAAATATATCATATAGATACACTCTTTTTACTTCCCAATTTTCTCAAGGGTTGTAGATAGAATCAGGAACCCATGAAATTTTGAGTAAAACATACCACCCTCAGACCGACGAGAAATCTGTGAAGATATTACATGTGATAGATGACATTCTTGTAGCATGTTTCCTTGATTTTATTGTTTATTTGGAGAAACATATAGCCCTATAATATTTTAATTAAAATAAAAATTTCAAGATACTACGCATATGGATCCTAAAGATTCCATTTTTTGTATGTTGTATTGATCACCTCTATTCTATTTAGAGGTATGGAGAAAACACTACTTGGACCACATATAGTTCAGGATATTTCATAGTAGGATCACCTGATTAGAATGTGAATGGATATGAACTATTATAGGTAGAAATCATATGAATTCTATTTTCAAAAAACTCTAGAGTTTAAGGTTAAGGATTTGGTATTCTTGTATGTATTGACTAGACAGGGCCATCAAGAGTTTACGTGGAAAGGTAAAATTCACCTTGTATCTTTAGACCTTTTGAGGTTTTAAATTGGTTTGAATTATTATATTATCACATATAAATCCATGAGAGATTAATATCAATGAATAATGAGTTTTAAATTTATATTTTATATCATCAGTACTCAAACCCATCTCAGGTGTTCCTACCAGATGTGGTTTAACTGGAGGTTGGTGCTTCTTTTAAGGAGAACCCAATTCACATCATTGACCATAGAATAAAGGATTTTTGAGATAGTTCAGTTCTCCAGGTATATGTTCTATTGAAGCATGGTTGTGTATAGTATGAGAGTTTGGATATAGAGGCTGACATACATACATAGTGGTAAAATTTATTCTTAGATGAAGTTGTACCACCATTTGTGGGGAAAATTGGGGATGTGTTTTTTTAACGATGGAAAAATGTTCATATATGTATTTTTCAATGGGATGTAGAATCATTCAGTGTCTATTATAATAATATTTTTTCTTCTTATGAATGTGACTAAGAGTTTAATGATGGGTTCAAATGTTTTTGGGGTTAGTTCAATGTTCGGAGCTCTGAATTTAAGGGATGTTGTATGAGAAGAATGGTTATATCATGGTTGGTAGTAACCATACAGATCTACTATAATGCCCATATATTAGGGTTAAAAATTTGAAAAATTATGTGAGGGAAGCCAAATGGATGTTTGGAATACTGTAGACTAGTTTTAGAGGTCACCTACATACGCTGTTAACGGTTTGGAAAACCATGTTCCTCGTACTCTTAGTGTGACATAGGAAGTGACCCAACATGGTCGGAGTAATGCTTGTCCAAACTAACTCGGATAGATGTGTGAAGGGGACTTCCTTGGATAGTGTATATTTCATGGTTATCAAAACGTTTTTTCTCATTTTCATCCAAACTGTGTGGGCTATTCAAAAGGGTGAATTGATGTTTTTTTCCACTCCCTTAAATCAAATTTTCTACTCACTTTTACCCCACTTATAATATATAGTAACCCATACCATGGGAGATCCTCCACCACAAAAATCCTAATAATTAATGTATCTAGCTCATACAGTCATTGATCAGACCATTTGTTTCACATTATATCCCTCTTCGTAAGAGATTTTATCCACATCTTACCTTTGACACTTTACTACTCCATATTCTTCACTATTTTGGTGTGAGATAATATAAAATATTTTCAAATATTTTCTATATTACATGGTTTTCTTCTGATTCTAAAAAATGAAATGGCCAATACTAGAGGATTATTTATCTAGATCCATAAAAAAGGTTGAATATGGCATTTACCATTGGTCTCATCAATTTATAATTGTCTCCATTGTGCAATGCACATATTTCAATAGATCGTTGCCCCTAAACAAATTTCCATTAAATTATATGTTTAAATTTGAATTTAAATTACCTATTAGACCCCATTATTATGGTTGGATGTGGAAATACCCATCATTAGACACCCCTTGGATGTTATATGCTTTTGATTATGTTCACATTACAAATTAATAACTGAAACGTAGTGGGTGTGTTTGGTTGGATTTCCTCATTGATTTAATAAATTAAAGTACATGAATTGACACTTGTAAATGGGAATTCATTTTAATAATAGTTCTTATTATATTAGTAAAAAATTATTAATGGCATGACACCATATATAGAATTTTTTATTTTTGAATGAAGAGGTATAGATTTGAATAATTTATATAAATTGAATAAATTGGAATTATTATCACATAAAAATAATTATTTCATTAAATTTATGGTGTCTATTGGTACTATGGATAATTGTTTTGCTATAGTCATGGTCTTACTTGAGCCAACCCTTGATTCCTAATGGAATGTCTTCAGAACTTAGAGAACACCAACATAATTCATTAGTCCAGTTTCTATTAGAGATTACCACTTTAGAATTTTGTAAATGTATTTTTTATGTCAATACCTTGGAATTGTATTGAAGATTCACTTGACACATTTCATGATATTTGAATAGAATGTAAAAACACCTCAGATTCATATGATTTGTTAGAAAATGAGGTGCATTGTATTCTCCACATGGACCCCAATCATTGTTTTCCCAATATTCACTTTGAAAATTATCTATAGACACCGTAATACATTATTCTTGTATAATTACTCATGTTTACCCCTTGTATTACACTCAGTCTCTTATGATAGGGATTTATTGTTTTTAAAATGTGAACTGGCTTAAACTTCTAAGGTCAATGATGTCATAAACACATATTGGATCCTAAATTACAATAATTATGTCTTGGATTCCTTAGTTTCAAACTTGATCCTATTTTAAAATTAAATATATTTGGTAATCATTGGTTATAAAAACTATATTACTACCCTCTTAATAGTTCTTTGTTTTAATATTATTGGTATGATTTGATGTACTTATGGTTGGTCGGACATCCCATGAATGTTTTTATCATAACATTATTTTTATTTCATGAATGTTATTCTAATGTTTTTCTTTCAATATCGACACTAACAATTTAATACTCATAGACTAGATTTGTATAGAATTCATTGGTGGTGGCCAACTGATCATATCTCACTCCCTATTTAGACCACTTTTTGGTAAAAGGATAGACTTCGTGGTTATAGGTAGGGATAAGGGAAAGCGCATATCTATAGATATTTGAATGTCTTATATCCAAGGATCATGAGAGCGTGGGACCAATCCGTGGATCTTGGTGCTATTAGATATCCATTTTAGTCTTTTTTTCATTTCATAAACATGTATGTATGTGTGACTGCATTTTTTATCTCCGTGAAATACTTTTGACACCCACAAAATGAGTATCAAAATATCTATAAGAAATGAAATTCCTGAAACAAGGGTATTATTTTCTTTCTATATATATGAAAGAAATGGTTGAGAAAACTTTTGTATTGCATTTACCTCTAAAGGACACATTATCTCGTGAACTTCGGAGGTCAGGCGAATGGGCCATGAAAAATGAATTTACTACTTCAGATCACACAGAGCCCATTGAACAAGACTATTTTTCTTGTGATGGCATCCAAGACATTCATTGATCATGCGGAGAAATCCATGTGAAATCTTACTCATAATATGACATGTCAATCGGAGCACTCTATACAATCATCCAAAACACATGAAAAAAAATGGGAGAAAATATGTTATGGAATGAGGCCACACATTACTGTTGATATTAATGTGATGCATCCAAGAGATTTTCAAGGAACCACGGAATCCATGATGACATTCCCACATTATCATGCAATAGCCCACCGACAAGTCCTCTTTATAATGTGAATGTTATCAAAATTGTCCATTAGACTATGTTGTCCAAGAAATTGCTCACACATCACCAAAAGACACATTATTGGTCATGAAAAATGTTGTAAATAATGAGAGTGAATATAATTAATTACAATAATTAAAATTAATGATATTATTTACCATTGTAATTTATAGAGAAAAATAAATTTCAAAAAAAAGAATCACATTACAGTGTGGGGATACACAAATTCTCATGAAAAATGGGTTATTCATCCCATATGATCACCATTGATCCCATAGAAGACCCCATCTATAATTTAGCACAATACCACATGAATGACATTAGAAAATTTACTTATATCATAGGTAGAACCCAAATTATTCATATTAAATTTTGATATAGCCTTCCAACAAGCTTTCTAATCTTGTAAAGACTCATAAAATTGCCATTACAACCTATTAAAATCCCCTTTTATTGTCAATAAGGTCATAAAAAATCCTTTTATTGGCCTAGGTCTGATATAAGTTTAAAATATGGAATAATACCACGGTAATTAATCAATATGTGATTACCCCGAGTGATCCATGATACGATATTGCGAAGAATGTATCATCAAGGCTCTCTAATGAATATATCCCAAATCTGTGAGATACACACCACATAATGGGGTATAAAAATTGGCTGTAAAGACCTATAAATCCCTCCCTATAAACATAATAAATGAATCCTGAATCTATCACACATGGGAGAGAAATAACAGACATCTCAGTGTGACCTGTCACATGATCACTATGTTCTTCATCCAGTGAAATACATTGGAATAACCTAATGTATCACGTGGAATACATAGGCACTTCACATGATCACTTAATGTATCATGCGAAGGACATATGGATCATAATTCATGTTATATGATGTAGGTCTCGTACATCTGAAGGATTATTCAAAACCTAAAAAAGTTGACACTAGAAAATTCTCAGGTCCATATGCAATAAATGACTAAAATTACAACTAAAATATTATAGGCAAATGTAATGATGGGTTATTTGATCTTTATGTTCTTAACATGACTCATAAAGATCATGTGAAAACACTACGAAATGCCACCCAATTCTTGAAACATACCCTTGAGAAGCCAATTAAGATGAAGCTATATCCTCCTTACATGTCATGAATGTCCCATGATGCCCTCTGGGCATGCTAGTTAACTATTTCAATGCTCTCTGGGATCACCATCCATATAATGAGATGTCCTCTGGTCATGTTTCCCAAATTATGTGGTGAAACTAAAGCACTATTTTTCAAATTCCTTTGGTCTAATGAGGTAGATTATGGGACACCCTCTAGGCATGAAAACCCACTCTTATGGTGAAACTATGATATTTCATCCACATCATGCGACATCATCTAGAAAAGTCAATTGAATCATGATATTGTCATTTTAAACTTCCTCTTTGAATCCAGGACAAGTCCATACATCCTCATAAATATCCAGAGGACAATCATGTAGGTTTGGCAGACAACAAGGCCATGCCAAGTAGGCATCCTACGAAATGATAACCTTATCTAGCGAACATATTAGGGGAACGTCAATGTGTATTTCCCATATTTATGGCATAATATTATTACCCCCATAATAGGAAAACCATTGTGTCTAATCCCCAATCCATGGAATGATATGACTTCCCACAATATTAGGGAAACCACTGGATGTAAGACTTGATCATCTAAACTATGAGAATTATATTTCCATCAATAACCATGATATGCAAGATTCCTTCCTATGGCCTGAGCTCGAATAAGAATCTGTAATTGTGTATGTCCCCCGTGTCTCTAAAATTCAAACAATCAGTACTGAATCTATCCCATGGGCTGATCATTCTTCCAAATTCATCAGTGGATTGAGTAGTCAACTGAACTAAAACACCTATAATTTCTAAAATAACTAGGATATGTAGGATTACTTCATGAGGCTCAAGATCCATGTAAACATCGAAATGAATTTTACATCATGTAAGTTAGGCATCAAAATGCAGTTAGATAGATTACTTTCTATAACATATTTATCAAACTGAGGAAAGAATCTATGGGGTTAGGGAACATCAATGGTCTAATCATTTGAATCATAAATCTCCACCATCCAAGTAAAATTCAATGTGTAATTCCCAATCAGTGGCATGATATAACCCCTGTGTATAGGGGCCTCCACCTCTAAAAATTTCCCAAGGGTGTGATCGAACTATGATGACTCTAATTCATGCTATAACAATGATGCATAGGATGTGTAACAACCCCGGACTTATTAGCATAGAGTGAATGCCTTATTTTATTACATTGAATAATATATAATAATCACACCATAAATGACTGAATATTTTTTTATTGTTATTAAAATAGATAAATACCTATTGTCCACAATAAATTTTCAATCAAAAAATACAAAAATAGTTTAATTATGTATGCCAATATCCCCCTTTTGGGTAACCATATAAATCATTTATAATATAGGTCATAGAATACTTGGTAAAAATAGAAACGTATGAATGGTGTGAGATCAAATTCGTAGTATGGGTATGCATACAGTAGAATATATGAGTAAATATGGCATAATTAAAATGGAATGGTAAATTACTGAAACACATTCCATTTAAATAATGACATTATATTGGAAACTTGAGCATGTATATTTTGATAGTTGAATAATCAAATGTAATATCAATATCTAAATACATAATAATGGAATGCATAATGATGGACATATGAAACATATATTTGATCCCTCATCCAAAAAAACTAAAAATAACATGGTAAGGTCTTAGGGAAATCCATAAATTATTTGAATCATGAGACCTACCGAGGCATCAAGGAGCTATAGAGGACCCCACCCGTCTCTCACTAATTTCAATTTTTTCCACATATGATTGGGGTGACACATAATCATCAACAATATTCGTATCGAAGAACTATAATATTAAAGTGAATAAATTAACCATAAACCCTGAATGTTGTCAAAATAAGACATCTTTGGTCAAACTTATAATAAACCATTCAATAAAATCGGGTAGATTATATCACAGAATGCCAATGTCAATTAATCATCATATTAAATAAAGTGATTTTATTTATATTAAAATACTCTTACAATTTCATAGGGAAATTATTAAGAAAAAACTATTATAAAACTCATATTAAAACAATTTCATATAAATATACCTTTTTCTTTTAAAAATAACCTTTCTCAAGAGAAACTATATAAAAAATAAGGAAAAGTGTTTATTAATTCAAAAAATTTGTAATATTGCAAAGTATGCTATAAATTAAACAATAGTCATGGTTTCGGGAAAATTATTGTCAGCATGTACATTAAAAAAATAGAAAATTCATTTTATTTTTTCTCAAAAAGTAACGTATAAAACACATAAAATGATTCCTTTTGAAAAAAAATTAAACTAAGCTAAAAATAGACATAAAATGTGCATTATAATCTTTTTATATCATTATAAATAAATATTAATAATAATATCAAAAATATTGACATGGGGAAAAATATTTTTTAATTAAATCATTAAACATTGAAGGTGTTGCATACGATTTTGAACATTAAAATAAGAAGCCCCATGAAAGAATAAAAATTAACATAATAATAAATAAGATTATTATAAATAAATTAACGTAATGATAAGTCAATGGAGCTATATTTACCCCTCAAAAAATATGGTCGGCATATATCAATAATCTATTCCTCAATGAACAAAGATTGATATGAACTCCCTTATATTATTTCTTGACTCACATCGTACTCGTTAAGACCATGATTATAATAAATATAGTTTTATTATATATATTCCATAAAAAGGTATTATTTATATAATACCATATATTATTTACTTCTAACGTTATCTTACCCATTTATTATCAATTTCATGTTATATTTACATTTTGGGTATTAACTACTATGTTTTTTAAATGTTTTTTGATTTGTTATATTTTTATCCTCTTAATTATATTATGATTTAACCATATCAATAATGATAACCATGAAATATATATCCTATATATAATTTATATATGTATTTATAATAATATATAAAAGATATAATTACAAAATTAAATACACCGTTCATGGATACAGTTTGCAGTACGTACACCCGAACGTTGTTTACAATTTCTTGACATATTAAAAGAAAGATTTTAATTAATATAATTCTTATCGAATTATTATATCATATCTATAATATAAAATCACTAAAACCATCCTTAATAAATTCCAATTAATTCCTTAAAAATCACATCATTTTGAGGAGGGGTAGTCCACACATTCATAAACAATGTAATTATATTTACAAAAAATGGAAATCATTTAAGCATGTGTTATACAATAATTTTAAAAAGACTAAATAAATAATAAAAAACATATATATCATAATAAAACCAAAATTAAATAATTAGTTACAACCATTAAAAGTGGAAATTCACGAATGAACGATATAGGTTTGTGAGGCGGTAGTCTGCAACAGAGACGAAAGATGATTTTGTATCCCATTTAACAGAAGTATGTGTTATTTTATGTAGAAAAATTAATAAAAAAATATCTCATTACACTGAGGATACTAAGTTTATTATGTAAAAATGAATGAAAAATAATTTAATGGGTTTAAGTACAAATAAAACCAAAACATTCATTGATAAATGTTACCTCTTATTTGGGTTTCTGCTTCTGATTTTGACAAAAGGACTTATTTGGTTGGATTTATTCCCATATTAAAGAATATAAAATGAATTTAGGGAAGTTGGGAGGAGAAGTAAAAATGTTCTGGTCGAGCTACAAGGTTAAATGTGTTGTGTGGATGTGAGGGTGAAGGTTCCATTTTATAATTGAGGTGAGGGGCACTTTTGAAAACATAAAATATATTAAATTAATATAAATGAATTTTTCTACTAAAAAAATAAAAAGTGAGATAATGAAAATATGATATGATTATAGGAGAAAAAATTCCCAACCAATATATTTTAGAAACTTTTATGTCATATTCATGCACTTATCATTTGACTTTAACACATAGTTAAACCCCTTAACTATTACGGTGATGACTTCTCTTTTCACTGATTAATGGTTAATAGATTTGCTATAAAATACCAAACGAACCATAAATGAGTCATTAATGAATTTTTAAACCTTTTAAAAATTAATTTTCCATTGTGTAGGTTTTTTTTATTTTATTTTTATTATATAAAATAATATATATTTTAAAATATAATTAATGCCAATTTTGACACTATTCAATTGTTGATTTTTTTAAAAATATAAATGAACAAGATAATATAAATAATACCTTAATACATCTTGGTTATATCTATATAATCTATAAAATTCATGGATGACATTACTTATATCTTAATAGGTTTATTTTAATATTTTTAATAACAATAATTTGATATGTCCATTAATTAAATAATTACTACATCATCATTGTGCAAGATATTAATTTAATTATTTCTTCCATAAAAATTAAAAATAAATTATAATGAGGAATAGAAACATCTATATCTCCAATTAATAATTATATATATAAATATATTCAAAATGACCATATTTAAAATGAAATAATTTTTAAAATCATGAGTGTGACATAATGGCTTTTCTATAGAATAAAATAATAAAAAATGATTATATTCATACAAGTGCCTCCAAGATGCCATAAAATTGTCCCAAGGATGATTTCATTAATCCGTAACTCATCCAGTAAAATTAAGAAAATTTTTATGGTAATTTTTTACTACATATAATAATAATTTTATCTTTAATTACCTAATTGACTATTAACTTTGGATTTCTTTTTAAAACAATACCAAAGTTACAATTCATACAATAAAAAAATAAAAGATACATATTTAATAAATTTGGAACATATGATTAAATAGAAGGAATATATTTTTAAAAATTAAAAACACATAATTGGATATAATTAATTTAATATTAATCACATTGATAGATCATGGAAATGAGTTTTTAAAGTTAAAATGATTAAAATAATGTAATGTATTTGTATCCAAATTCAATGTGAAATTTATTATAATAATTTTAATTGGATAAAATAATAATTAATATAATTAAATATATTTTAAAATCAGTTAATAATAAAATTTAACACTATAAATTATTTAATCAAAAAATATTTTTTCAACGAAAATACAATATTTTTTTCACTATTCATAAAATATGAGACCTATTAGAAAAAATAAAAAAACATAAACTAATGAAAATATTTATATTATGATTAATAATAATATTATTATTTTTTAAAATAAAATTTATAAATATTTAAAGACAATATCTAAAACAAGTGCACCATCAAAAGGCAGTAAAACTGCCTTTTTATAAAATACATCTTTTTTTAGTAAAATTTGATTTCCTCATATATATTGTCTTGAAAAACAATAGATGAATTTTAAAAATCAGAGTGAATATTATATATATATATATATCATTAATATATCCAAACAAGTGTGATTTGTTTTTTTAATGTTATAAAACATAATTGTGTGCATTTAAATAGTTTTTATAAAAAAATCTTCATATAAATTGGTTTTTAATATTTATTTCTAATAAAATGAAATAAAATTAATTAAATAATATATTTTCATTAGTCTGTTAATAGTATTCACAAGCACCAATTTAATTGGTAGGATATAATTTTTTTTCAAAGAATAATATTAATATTATATCGTGGTTCATTTATGCGCGGTGTTTTGTAAAATATATACTATCAAAAGGATTAAATTTAGAATGAGGGATACCCTAAAATCATAGGGTGGTACATTCTCCCCTAATTTAGTAAATTTCATCCTCATAATTTGATATTTAACTTAATAAATAAAATATTGATACTTGAAAATTAGTTTTGGGTAAACCGACATCAGAAATAGGGTTAAAAACATCCTCTTAAAAAGAGGGAATGTGAAATGCGATGTTTACCACAAAATTAAGGTTTATAATATGAAATCATATGTGAAAGGAGAAAACATAGACATGGAATTTATATCTATCTATCAGGTTCTGATGAAGAGTTATATAGATTATGGTCATTACAATGTAAACCATCACAAAACCAAAAGTTCTGTGATTCGTTAAAAGACTATAAATTTATTAGTAAGAAAAGTAAATAGATTATGTTATTATTTAAAAATAATTTTCCAAATGTTGAGCAATTCTATTTAATATAATGATATATAAATCAATAATACTTACTTTATTTCTTTTCTTGTTACAATTTCTCACATTGTTTGGGCTTTGAAATATTTTTATTTCATTTTGTGCACCTATAGATAGATATTCAAGATGAATTGTTATTCCTGATGAAATTTTGATGAATCATATTGTCCTCAAGTAGTTACTTTATCCTATAAATGTTTACTAAAACCAAAATAGTTAACAACAGTTGTCCAATATGATAAATCATACTTTAAGATCAAAATAAATATCCACACGTGAACTTAATACATTCCACATGAATTTAATTTAACACTAGTTAAAAATAATTCATTACAAATTCAAAGTCCAAAAATATAGATGGAAGGTCACTGAATTTCCAAATTCAAAACAACATCAAATTTTCCCAAAAACAATATTACATTGACCCATTTTCACATACCAAATATTTGATCACAATAAAAACATTAATAAAAATGTTCATGATTCAAACTAAATAAAGATGAAGTATTGTATTGAAATACTTATAAATCTCATGATTATTATAACCAGAGCACAATTCAAGGAGGAAGAGGAGAAACCCTCAACCCTTAATGGGGGTCAGGTTGACCTCATCCATCTGAGAAGAGTAAATATTTTCACATATGAATATCGTCTCCAACACACCTCTCCGAAGGATTCGACACTGGAGCAGAAATTTGTAGTAGATGATTTCTCTTCCTCAGGGATCCCCACCAGATATTTTGTCTCTCAGAAGAATTGGGTTGTAGAAGGAATCGTTATAAAAGGAACTACAACTCATGTCTCAGCCTCAGATGGTGCGATCCTTGAATGGTTAGAACTTTTCAGGAACTCATTTATCTCCCGAATCTCTTTATTAAAAGGTATGAAACCTTGGAAAATCTCTGATCTCGTCATGCGATTAGCTTCCATTTTTTGGTTTCAATAATTTTAAATGTATTTCTCTTGGAAGTGGTTTCTTTCATATTTTATTTCCCTCTACTGATTTTAAGAGTCATGCATGGGGTTTTGGTTCAGTGAATCTAAAGATAGAAAAACATAGGATTTATTAGTGGAATCTGAATTTCATTATTAATGATTTTTTGGATTTTGTTCTCAAGTATGGAGTAATATATATGGTATAATCTAGGTATTGTGAACTCTAAAATCCTATTTGACATTGCATCTGCCGTAGGTATACCAATCCGGATGGATTTGGCTACTGAAAAAACTTATTTTGCACACTTTTCTAGAATCTTAGTAGAAATTGTTTCTGGGTCAGCTCTAATTGACAAGGTTATTCTTTCCACCCCTCAAGATGAATTCAGCCTATGGGTTGTATATGAAAAACTGCCTTTGTATTGTGATATGTTCTTCATTATTGGACACTATAGGTCCGACTGTTGTGAAAACATCATATGTGGTAGGTGAAAATTGAAGGGTCCTGAGGAGACTTATTGTAGGAGGAAGGAAGGATATAAAACTTCTCAATGGACTGTTCTGCATTCTTTAAAGAATGAAGAAGATTATGAGAAAAATAGGGGTTTTAGTAAAATCCTCAGGCATGCTATTACTCATTAACCACCAAATGAAGAGGACATCCCAAACTCCCTTAAATATAATTTCAATGAAAATTCTAATTTGGCAGACATAGTAGACGGGGAAGATGCAACTGAAGTACATCCTTCTTTCAAGTTTTTTCTAACTATGTAGATGGAGGATGGTCAATCTGACATAGGCTCAGTTGATAGCTAAAAGAAACAACAATACTATGCTCAAGCAGATGCAGATGATATATTTAGACAAAAACATCATATAAGAAATTGCAGAAAAGGAAAAAACTTTTTGGAAGCTTCAATATCAGGGAAGAGAAGGAATAAAAACACTCATTTAGCTGAGGGCCAAAAAATGACTCATGTCCCTACCTTGCCAGAACAAACAAGGATACTTGTGGCCCCTCCATGGAGTTGTTGTTGACAAAACAATGGAGTATGTCAACAAAGATAGGATGTGAAGCTAGAGGTATGGGTGAACTGGATAACTTCAATGTTTTTGTTTCTCCATCTAGGCCAGTGAATTTACCGGATAATAACCTTCCTGCAAAACCATTGTAGGATTCGGGATTGCTGATCTATAATGCTTCACAAAATCACTCTCCTCCCTTTTCAATTACTGGTAAATAGTTTATTCAATCCGAAGAGTATGATGGATCTAATCTGCAAGTGGGGGAAACTATCTTTACTATTGTTGAGGGTTCAAATGAAATGCTGAGCAGGGCTACAATACCTGGTTTGAGCCGGGACTCTCTCATCCAGGTCTCGGATGATATTTATTCTCAATCTTCTTAGAAAAGGGCTAAGATTTCCAGCCCAAGGGAATGTATTCCAATTCATTTTACACCAACACCTATAGGAAAGGGGGATGAAATTGTGAAATGTTATTCTCCTAAGACTGATGTTCATGCTCAAGTTTTCAAGTTGAGAACTCAACTGAATGTAAATACAAAAAATGCATTTTAACTGATGCATCTGCAGGTAGTGATGATGAGAGACAGCATAGAGATGGCATGCCTGAAGCCGTTGAGATATAGGATGATATTGACATTCGACCTCTAGATGAAGGAGATGAGACATGGATGTTAGTAACTGCTAGAAAGAGGGGCCTTAATTCTCATGGTATGGTTGGAATCTCCTCTTATCATAGCATGCACACTCGTTCTCAAGGTGCATGATGTCTATTTTTTCAGCCCTTGTGTTTTTGGAGTCTTTTGGAATGGTTGTTAAATCCTCATTTTGTATATTTTTTGTTTTTTTTAATAATAAGGGGCCCTTGTGCCTCCACCTTAATAAAATGTATAACCATAGAACAATTGAGGAAATAATTCATGAATCCAAAAACACATGACCTTTAACCATTCTTCTTCATTCTTAAACCATTTACTACACTTCTTCATCTTATTCATTAATACATCCTTCCTTCCATTTCACTTTTTTTTTCTCTTCATCATCAACAACATAACCATTAAATGTATAATACTTTTGATTCTAATGACTGACCGAAACCCAATGAAAAAAAATGTGAGAAACACTAATCAAAGGGATATACTAATGAAGACCATTTATTTGATATAAAAATAATTACATATTCATTTAAATCTATGATTCCATAGGTTTATCCTAGTTTGTTAATATTATCTAATAATATATTGGTTGATATCATATACAGAGACCTATCCTCAATGTTAGTCATAGGGTTATGTTTTATAATCCACGATTTCCTAAATCGAATTCCCAAGGGTTCTTCTAAACATCATTTGAAAAAAGAAATAATGGATTTGACCCCATTAAACATGAGCTGATTCCATACTTTATTACATTATAATAATATATATGGAATCATATCCTAGAGTACTTAATTGTTTATAAGTCTTATTAAAAATGTAACATACATGAAATCCACATTACATTTTAAAACATAAAATAAAAATGAGTGTATTAAGTCATACATTATCTTAAATTTTTGTATCCCTGAAAATAAATCATAATATACTTCTTTGAATATTTTTTAAAATTTGAAATGCATAAATGGGGTGAGATGAAATTACTCATAAGGGTATGCATACATCAGAAGCTATGAGTGATCATGGAATAAACAAAATGTCAATGTATGTTACTAAAACACATTCCATTTAAATAATCTCCTACTCTATGAAATAGAAACATGGATATTATGATAGTTGAATAATCATAAGTAATATGAAAATGTTAATTCATAATGATGGAATTCATAATTATGGACATCTATAACATACAGTCGTGGCCACTTCTTGGACATTTGAAAGTAAATTAGTAAGGCCTCAATCAAATCCATATCTTCTTTGACTCATGAGACGTACGAATTCATAGAAGGGGTATATAGGGACCTACCTATTGATTACTAAGTCCAATTATTTCCCTATATGAATGGAGTGAATCATGAATAACATAAAACTCTATATAGAAAAAATAGTGGGAAAAATATGAATACTTTATCTATGAACAAAGAATGGTATCAAAATAGAACATCCATGGTAAAAATGATCATAAAACATTCAATAAAATAAAGTACATTATATCATAAGGAATCAGCTTTAACTAAAAACAATATTCAATAAAGTGTGTTGAAATTTATGAAAATAATCTAACAATGGAAAAGAAAAATCATTATGGAAAAACACTTTTTAAACCCATATCAAACCATATTCATATAAAAATGATATTTTATTTTGAAAATACCAATTTTAAATACCATATATCCAAAAAATATGGTATGAAGGTTTTTAAATTAATAAATTTTATATTATTTACAAGTAATCATCAAAATATATAATATTCATAGTGGTATGAATGGTGTTTTCATCACGTGGGTCAAAAAATAGACCATTCAATTTGTAATTTATAAAAAACCCCTTTATAAAACATGAAAAATGATTAATTTTTATAAACATTGAATGATATTAAAAATAGACATGAAAAATAATTTATAATCGTTTTATATTCATATATATAAATATGTTAAATAATATCATGAATATTGACATTGAGAAAAATATTTGATAATTAAAAATTTAGAAATTAAATGTGTCTCTTTCCCCTTTGAACATTTAAATCATATAACCAATGAAAAATAACATTTAACATAACATTAAATAAAGTGATAATAAATAAATTAATGATATGATAAGTCCAGATATTTAGTATAAACCTTATAAATTAAGGTGGGTTTATATTGTTAAACTATGCCTTAATGAAATGACATTGAGATGAAGTCCCTTACATTATGTATGACTCTCATCATACTAATTAAATACTCATGAAGAATAAGTATGTGTTTATTATTCATATATAATAGAACCATCTTCATTTCTATGATACCATATGTGATTTAATAATTACTTATACCCATTTATTAACAATTTATATTAAATGTTACATTTTGGGTAATAACCACTATTTTCACATGGGTTCTGATTTTGTTTTATTTTTTCATCCAATTAAATATAAAATGATTTAATATATCAAAAACGATAAAAATTAAATAAATAAATTATATATTTACTCTGTATATATTTATAATAATATAAAAGTGGAGGATGAGAGAGGTGGGAAGGTTATTCTCTAGGTATGGTGATTATGGTTCGCCTCCTTGGATCCTATGGGTTGTTTGTCACCTCTTCTCATTCCAATTTTGTGTTTGCGGTATAGATTGGATCAGGGTTTCCTTTTGGTTCATGGTTCAGATTCACTTGGTTTGTCCATAATGAAGGTCACGTTTGATATTATTGTTAATAATATTTTCCTTGGGTCACATTTTTGGGCAATAATGATGGTCATGGCTAGTTTCGTGTCTTCTAATCAAGATTTGGTTATGTTTTATTAGGGCTGAAGGAGAATGTAATCGGGGGCAGGACATGCAGTGGAACAAAATTTTTTGGATGACACGATTGACGTAGTTATGGTGTTAGCCTAAGATGTGGTTGATATAGGAATAAGATCCACATGCACTAGAAGAACAATAACGGTGACTAAAGATGAATCTTTTCCAGTGACAATGGTGGTTGGACACAGAATTATTTTGGTATTGTGATGTGCCACTTCTCCAGTCGCAGGTTTAGCGAATGATGTCGCACAGAAATTATATGAAGGAGGAATTTCTAGAGGTGAATATGGTTTGTGGATTAAGGGGGATGATAATTTTTTCTTTGGTCCCCGGGGTGGAGATTCTTATAATCTGATTTAAAGGAATGGTGCACGTGCAGTTGCCGAGTTGAAACCTATGTTTTTTAGATCAACTTGAAGCCTACTAGGATTCAATTATCAAAAGTCCTAGATCATAAAATTATAATCCTTTAAATAATGAGGATAACAGGACACATCTTGTACATGTTTTGGGATTTAGAATTTTCCACATCATGTCGCTTGGTAGGAATTTTTTTCATATCATTTTCTTCTCTAATGAATTGAAACTGAGTGCCTGAAGTAGCGGTTTTGTTAATCCCAAGCCATGAATCCTTCAGTTCTTTAACCGGGACCCCTGGTTTGACCCTTTTTATGTGAAGAAAACTATGGCACAATCATGGATCTATGTCAAGGGATTTTATTCAGTATTTTGGCACCCAAGAATCTATGGGATGTATCTATGGCTATTAGTACCCCCATTAAGCTTTACAAGGAGATTGGAATGTTCATATATAGTCACTTTTCTGGTATGTTGGTCAATTTTTTTTATATTTCCCTCTGGTTTATAATATTTATTTGATAGTTGGAGAGTTTAAATTTGATCTTGAGATTGAATTTCGGCATGTTTATTATTTTTGTCATAATTTATCCTCTATTGGGCATGTCAAGGATAATCGTCACTATTGAATTCGATGATCGCAATTTAAAAAGTATGGGCATTTGGTTGAAACATTATAATTCAATATTAATATTGTAAGTGAACCCACTTCTTGAAAGATGGACAGTGTTATGAAAAGTAATAAAAACAATGGTTTTAAAAATACTAATGATCTTGTTTTCGGTTGTGGTGGGATAGCCTCCTTTGCTGAGGTGGCAGCTGGGAAGCATGCTTTTGGAAGTGATGTTTCTGAGAATGTGGGGGTGCCAAAAAATTTAATTTTCTCTAATATTATTCGTTAAGGGGAACCATATCATTCAAAAATACAATGACACTTTTTCAGATCATCCTAATAGTAACGTTGAGATTTATCCTTCTTTAATGAAGGATGACCATTTTTTATCTAATGGGAAATTGGACAAGGGTTCCATTCATAGTGTTGGCTAGACTGTTTTTGGGATACTCTCCCCTACTGGTCGAGATATTTTGGTAGTAGAAAGTGCTGCTTCCTTCAATCACATGGCTACTATTGCACCTATTATTGGGTCTAACGAATGTTTTATGGATGCTACTAATAAGGGGTATGTGGAATATATGCATGTACCTGATGCTATGAATTCTTATGATGCTGCTAACTTTGGGAAGGCATCTTCTCTTGAGCATGTGGTATCCATGAATGCCCATGATTTATGTGCGGGTTCTCCTGGTGTTAGTGTTGTGAAGCACAATTTTTATTTCTTTGATAGAACCTATAAACAGTCCAGACATTGATGTGATATATAGGGAAAGAATAGAGAGGGAGGGTATCTAGATTTCAGATTCTCTAGTGACTACTGATTCTTCCTCAAAGCAGGTTGATTCCATTGAGAATAACTCATCTGATGGAGTTTTTGGGGAAGGGATAGTAGTATAAGGTTCTATTGAAGATGTTGATGGCCATGTAATTTCAGTGGACAGTCATATTTATGATAGACACATTTATATTGTTGATCATGTTGACGTTGATGCGGATGGTTGGTGGAAAACACAAAAAATGGTGAGGTGGCTGAGAATGAGTGTTTTTTATATTTATTTTGTTTTCATTATGTTTATCACATATACCTAAAACATCTCATCCACTATGTACATTTAATATTTTTCTTAATATTTTTTTCCCATGGGGTTACTCCATGGTCTACACTGTTATGGTTTAATAATCTAAAAATAGATTGAAATAGAAAATGAAATGCATTTTTCATGGTGATGTTAGGTCATTTGTGTGCATGAACGTTGATTCCATTTTCATGTCGTATAGAAATAAGGAATGTAATTAATATAATTTTAGTATCATTATTATTTCATATATTTCATATAAGTTCTCTAAAAATATTTTTAATACATTCCATGTAATGTGTGAATGAATCACACCATTTTCCGGTAGTCCACCCGTCCACAAATGAGGTTATCGTATTTACAAAAATTAAAAAACATTAAGGAAAGTGTTATATTATAATTAAAAAACAATAAATAAATCAAATATAACATATATATATATATGTAATATAAAAACATAAATTACATCATTATTTTCAACTAGGAAAGGTGGAAATGGATGAAATAATGAGACCATTTTTTGAGGGAGTAGTATGTAGTATGCACTAATCATGATTGTGTATTACATTTGATTGAATTGTGTGTTAGTGTAGGTAGAACTCTTAATATAAAAACATATCAGTACATTTGATGATAATTTGATTCTTATATAAAAATTAAATAAAATTAACTGATGGGATTTAAGGAAGAAATAAATAAAAAACATACATTGATGAACATTACCTCTTCTTTGCATACATCCTATTGATTTGAAAAATAACAATTATTTGGTTGGATTTATGCCCAAATTAGGGATTATTAGAAGAATTTATGAATTTTATGAGGATAAATAGGTTGGATTTTTTCAATCTATAATGCTCAATGTGTTGTGTGGAAGTGAGGGTCGTGGTGCCCTTTAGTAATTAAAGTGATGGGCACTTTTAGAAAAACAAAAAATATTAAATTAACAATAATTGATTTTCAAACTAAAATATATCCTAAGTGAGTTATTTGAAATATTAGATGTGTATGGGTCGAATTATTCTCAAAAAATAATTTTTAGACACATATAGGTGTCATTAATATCCTAAACCTTTTTTATTAACTCTTTGTTAAACACATTAACTCCTACCCAAACAATTTGGTTATTTACTATTTAAGGGTTAATATAGTAACTATAAAATAAAAAAAGAACCATAAATGATTACTTGATGAAATTTTAAAACTTATCACAATAATTTGGAAAAAATTTATATTTTTAAGAATTTAATATTATTTAATTTAATATTATTTATTTTAAAATATCATTAATATCAATTTGGACATAATACAATTATTTAATTCTTAATAATTACCAATACATAAGATAAATTTGAAAAAAAAACGTTTAATAAATCCTCAATAAGAATATTTATTCAATAAAAGTTTTGGATTATGTTAATTATCTAAAAAAAATTCATATTTTTAATAACATGTTTTTGATACATCAACTAATTAAAAAATTATTGAATCGTCATTGTAAAATATTTCAATTAAAATATTTCTTCAATAAATATTGAAAATGAATTATCATTATGAAGTAAAAAAATTATATTTTATATTTTTTCAATTCAAATATATCTTTTGAATAACTGAATAAAAATATAATACTTATTAGAAACATGAGTGTGACATATTAGACTTTCCTGAGAACCAAATTCTAAAAAAGGATTAAAGTAATACTTGTAGAATGAAGTGGTCATAAAAACATCCTAAAGATGGTTTTGGTTGTAAAGTACGCATCCAGTAATATATGGACATGTTTATGGGTAATTTTATAATACATATATTATTGTTTGTATCTATAGTTACCTAATTTACCCTTAACCATGGTTATGTAAAAAAATACTAATGGTATTATTATTATTTTATAAAAAATAAAATGGATATATTTAATAAATTTTAAACATATAATTACGAATATAGAATCCAATTATAAAAATTCAAAACACATAATTTGTTAAAAATAATTTGGAAGTAATCTCTTTTATGTATTGAGAAAATGACATTTTAAATAGAAAGCATTCAAAATATTTAAATGTTTATATATCCAAATTCAATGTGAGAATGATTTAAATGACCTAAATCATATTAAATGATAAATTATTGAAAAAATATACAATAAAATAAATTAAAAATATAATTTATCACTATAAATTATTTAAACGAGAAATATTTTTTCAATTAAAATGAATTTTTTTTTACTATTCATTAAAACATGAAACATAGCAAACAAATACCAGAAAATAAACTAATAAAATTTTGTACATTCCTATATCAATGACGAATTTTATTTTTTTCAAATTGAATTTATAAAATTTTTAAAAACTTGATTTAAAATAAGTGCGCCATCAACAAGAGGTAAAAAAATATTTTTTTAAAAAATACATATTTTATTTGTAAAATTGGATTTGTTATCATATCATGTCTAGAAAACAAATAAGATATATTTTATAAATTATATTGAATATTATATATATATATATATTTCTTTAATTTAATCCAAATAAATTGTGATATTTTTCATTAGTATAAACCATAGTTTTGTACAAATAAATTGTTTTTATAAAAATGTTTTTTTATATTTAAATAGTTGTTTATATTTATTTATAATTTATTTATAACCAATGAATTATATAATATATTTTCAAAACATAGTTAATACTTTTAATAACAACACATTTAATGGGTATGAGATAATTTACTTTTAAATAATAATATCAATTGTTTATCTTGGTTTATTTGTGCTCCATTTTGCTAACAATGTTTACAGTCAAAGAGATTATATTTTAAAAATTACGTATAATAAAATATTATAGTTTTATATGAATCCTCCTTGAGGATTGATATCAAAAACCTAGTTCATATGTTCCCTCATATATTTCATTTCCACATGATGTTAGATAGTATAGTTTTAATGAACTACATGCCAGTTGGATCCTATTATAAATTGGACACATGGGATGCCTCATAAAAACTCAATGAAATCCTTGAAATATTAATTTCCCCAATAGATGAAAAAAAATATGAAGTGTATAGTTGTATGGATTCAAAATATATGCAGGTACCAATAATTTTGTAATGTATGATGAGCCTTAGATACATACAGTTGGAATCATTAATAGACTCCCCTTCGCAGGTAATGAGATTAAAACATGGTCATTTTGTTAGAGTAACCAGTTTAGTATTGGGATAATGAAGAGATTAATGATCATATCATGAATATATATGAGATTACCAAAGTAATAAATAATCCCCCCTAAAATGGTGTGATGATCCCAACCTCCCATCCTATCGACCAATGTGAGTTTTGAAGATCCATTAGGTCTGAAACACCTACTAACCACATTTTATTGGAAGGAATGGTTTTTCCAATTTATGGATGTGGGAACCATTTATAGTTTCTATTAATAAAAATAATAGTGAACAGGCATTAATGATTTCATAAGACATGTACCCCCCCAATAATAAATCGTCATACCAAAATGTATGCACCTTAGTTGAATATTTTTTGATGAAAAACAAATGGTGAACCCAAAATGAAACTCTAAAATAAAAAAATAACCAAATTAATATATGTTAAGACATATTGATTATATACCCAACAAAAAATCTAATTATATTTACATGAATCTATTCAATTAATATTGGTCTCTCATGAAATATTTCTTTCATCGCTCTGAAAAGTCCTTGTGAGCAGAATGGCTAGATCCACAATGATAAAGAAAAATTATGTCACCCACGCATATCTGATTGGGAAAGTATCATATCTAGAATGATGCACTAATTGATGAAATATTTATATTTTATCTTTGTAACTATATATACTTCTGTAGAAAATAGCTCCCCGACCCTACATGTCTTCATCTAGTGACCACTATGAAAAATCAGTTATGGATACGACCCCCACCAGTCATAGTATGACCTCACCAACTTGACACCTTTAAATCAGGTGGGGAATGAAATGGAATGGTAATACCATCTACATGGTACAATACCAACCCTTGAGGTTTCCCATGAGGTTCTCCACACATGCAATCAAAAAAATTTATTTTTCCAATTAAATATTTAATAAAGCCTTTGGCACTTTTCACAACTACCAACAACATAGAATGTTTATCCCTAGAGTGTGACAATAAAAACCAATAGTATAGGATTAAATTGGATAAAAGATTGAACTATTGATCCATTCAGGTTTAGGGCTGATGTGGAAGGATCCTATTGACTTGGTTTTCTAGTGAAACCACACAGGTCTCATTCTGTCACCTAATGAGGGTAAACCCTAATACACTGTCACCACTAATACCTAGCACATGGAATAATGAAGACACCTCAGGTTCTGAAAGCTCTTGATTTCCGGAAGTGGGATCATATCCCAAGTCCCATTGATGATGTATTCTAGTATATTTGGAAAGAATCCAGTGGGAAGGCTCATATCCTTTCCCTCTCCAAATAATTCTATAAGATATTTTTTTATAGAAATCATGGAGTCTCATATAGATACCCCCATGTATGAATCTCATCAGAATATTTAGATGGAACATGGAGTACATAAGTGGTCTTATAATCCCACTTAAATTGAATATATCTTCCAATATATAAGACAGATATAAAACGTGTAGGGATACATTCTTTTCACACTTTCTAAAGTGTCATTACATCTTAGAAACATTTGAATAACTCCTACAGTATATTTCAAAAATTGTACAGAAACAAGAACATGATCATATTCTTATCCTAATAGCCAGGGCAGTACGAAATTTTTATTAGTATGAATAAGTGGTTTCTCTAGAGTATGCACACATTATCTCAACCTTCATGGAGGATTATCAACATATTGTGGTATAGTAAAAGGCAGCAGACCAAGATCGTATTCTCATTCCAACCAGGACCACCATGTGAGAGTGTCACATAGCTCAAGAAATGAGAATATTCTCATCGAAAAGGACGAGATATACATTCCAAGGAAAAGGATTGGGTTTATATCCCCTCAATAGTGCAGAAATTGTTTTTAACGGTGGTTTTTTTGTTTTTTATGTCAGATTTTGGCCAACGTTATTACAGGAGACGTTATAATCATTGTTTTTATGTATGATATTCTAAAACTGACGTAAAAATTACAAATTCAAACCCCTTTTCACATCAATTCCTCAAAAACTGACGTGGAAAACACTTCTAAGTATTGATTTATTATGTTGGTATTTAAATAACTAATGTTTTATATACTTTACTATGTTGGTTATTTAATAACCAGCATGAAAAATATGTTTAAAACGTTAATTTTCTTCATAACTGACGTGTTAAACCTGTCTTCCATGAGTTTTGTCACATCCTTTAAATAATAACTGATGTGAAAACATATATAATACATCGGTTATAAAATAACCAATGTAAAAAAATATTCCATTCCATTTATTGTGTCTGTTATTAAATAACTGATGTAAAAACCCATTCCCATGCATTTTTTAATGTTGGTTTTCAAATAACTATCGTAAAAACCCATTTCCCATGAATTTTTTAGGTTGGTTATAAAATAACCAAAGTAAAAACCAATTTTTTAATAAAATATTTCAACCAGTACTATGCCCTACCAAAGAAAACATGAAACGGGCATAAAACATAACATAACCACACCAGAATACATAACATAAAAACATAAAAACTAGACCAAAACAAGAAGAACCAATGAAAAATTCAACATTCACATACAGAAAATTCAAATCATACAATGTCAACTAAAAAAACATGAGAACCCTTGGAAACCCCCCACCCCACTGGACAACCCCCCACCCCCTGGATAGCCGCCCACCCCCTGGACACCCTCCCACCTACTTGGACACCCTTCCACACCCCAAGACACTCCACCTAAATAGCCCCACCCCTACTGGATAGCCCCCACCCCTACCCCCTGATCACCCCCTGGATACACTCCAACAACCCTGGACACCCCTTGGATAGCCCCCTCCCTCATGGACAACTACCACCCCACTAGACAGCCCCCCCCACCCCCTAGATAGCCTCCCACCCCGCTGGACACCGTCCCACCCTCTTGGACACCCTCCTACACCCTTGGACAACCCATGGGCAGCCCCTCCCCCTCCTAGATAGCCCCCACTCCCCTAGACAGACCTCCCATTATCTTGGACAGCCTCCCACACCCATGGACCCCCTGGACAACCCACCACCCCATTGGACAACACTATCACACCCATGGAACCCCCACCCACCCCCCACTCCCCAAGAGAGACCCATAACCATCGTGGAAAACACACATCTGTCTGGACAGCCTGTCCACCCTCCTGGACAGCCTCAAACCCATTGGACAACCGGGGCACCCCCACCCCACTGGAAAACCCTCCCATACCCCTAGAACCCCCACCCTAGTGGAACACCCCACACTCCAGGTCACCCCTAGACATTCCCCCCCCCCCTCCAGAATAACCCCCACCCCCTTGATAGAGCTCACACCCTTCTAGACACCCTTCTACCCCTAGGGACACAAAGGAAACCCCACCCCACTAGGTAGACCTCCTAGAACCCTCGAACCCCCCCCCCCCAAGCCCCTAGACCCCCCCACAAAACCCTGGACACCTCCTGGGCAGCCCCCACTCCCATGTATAGCCCTCCCACCCTCCTGGACACCCTCCAACTCTCATGGACACCCTGTAAACCCCCCACCCCACTGAATATCCCTCCCACACACCTGGAACCACCTGGACACCCCCACACCCCTGGACACCCCCGAGACAGCCGTTACTCCCCTAGACATCCCAACCACCCTCCTGGACACCCTCCCACCCCGATGGACACCATAGACACCCCCCAAACCCATGGACACCCCTTGGGCAGCGCCCCCCCCCCCCCCCCACCTTCAAGGACAGCTCCCAACCCCTGAACAACGCTCCCACCCTCCTGGACACCCTCCCACCCCCACGGACACCCTAGACACCCCCCACTGGAAAACCCTCTCACACCCCTAAAACCCCCCTGGACACCCCACACCCATGGACACCCCCAATCCCATGTATATCCCTCCCACCCTCTTAAACACCCTCCCACCCCAATGGAAACCGTTGACACACCCCACTAGATAGCCCTCCCACACCCCTAGACCCCCCCCCCCATTGGACACCCCACACACCGTGGACACCTCCTGGATATCCCCACCACAATCTAGGATAGCTCCCACCCCCCAAATAGCCCTCCCACCCTCATAGACACCCTACCACCCCCATGGAGACCCTGGACACCCCCCACTGGACAGCCCTCCCCCACCCCTGGAACCCCCCCCCCCCCCCACCATCCCAGACAGCCCCACCCCCATGACAACCCTCCCACCCTCGTGGACACCCTCCCACCCCCATGGACACCCCCACCCCCGAGACATCCCTCCCACACCCATTGATCCCCCACCACAGAAGACACCCCCAAACACTAGACACCCCTGGACCCCCCCCCCCTCCACGACTGCTCCACATTCCTAGACATCCCTCCAACCCTCTTGGACACCCTCTCACCCCCATGGACACCATCTACACCCCCACCCCCAATGAACAACCTCCTCACACCCCTGAATCCCCCACACACCCCTAGAAACCCCCTAGATATCCCTCCACACACTCTTGGACACCCTAACACCCCCATGGACACCCTGAACACCACCCTACACCCCACTTGATAACCATCCCACACCTCAGGAACACCCCCCCCCCCACACCCCTAGACACCCCTTGGATTCCCCCCCCCCTCACTCCCCTTGGACATCCCTCCCACCCCCTAGACACCCTCGCACCACCATTGAGACCCTGGACACCCCCACCCTACTGGACATCCCTCCCACACCCCTGGAAACACCCCACCCCACTAGACACCCTAACACCCCTGGACAACCCCCCAACCTCCTGGACATCCCCCACCCCCTGACTGCCCTCCCACCCTCTGAGACAGCCCCTGGACACCCCCAAACCAGAATCCATACCAGAAAAAGCATGAAAAATAAAAAACAAAATAAGCTAGGAAAAATTAAGCATTAACATAAATAGAATTTAAAACATTCAATGTCAACTAAAAAACCTAAATCCAACCAAAACGAATTCCAAATAAACATGTAAAATGACAATATTCAAAATTACATTTTATACTATAAACTAAAATCCAATGAAACCTATAAAATAATTTTACCATTCCACCTTTAAGTGTTTGAAATCATTATAACTATAGGGTTGAGGGTCATAAAATAGCTACAAATTTAACGGATAGTAGTCAACATGTATAATTAATAAATCAAATGAAATATTATGGAAACGTTTAAAATGAAATCTTACCAGATCAAAGTTCACAAGTGTTACAGTTGTAATTATTTCATAAATAAATCTTAACATATAATATTCTCATTCGATGACCCCTTGTTGTTCATGACAATTCAATTTAAATGGGTGCAAATTCAAAATATTATTTTTATGTAATACATCAAAAAGTACCAATTATAAATGGATATTTACTTCTAAATTTATAAATTTATCTTATCACTCCTTTTAATTGTGTTTTTTAGAAAGTAGATCCATACCCTATTATAATATAATATTAATGGTATAAATTTAAAATTCATTATAAAAATAAAAACGATTAAGAAATTGAAACATAATTTTCCAACATATTCTTAAAACATACCTGCACATCTCTATGGATAAACCATATCCAATAAAGTTTTTTCTCCCTTGGAAAAAAACACCTACCATCCACTAATCACTGATAAAAGAAAATTTAAGGTTAGTGTTTTTTATGTTAATAGATAATGAACTCTTTTCTAGAGATATGATCCATACCTCTCATAAAAAGGAATCAACAAACAATGTGTGATTATATTCCATTCAAATATTTCATCATTATCAAGAAATCATTATTCCTCATCCAATTTATGTGCTTCAAGGGAAATCAAATGTCGATCCATGAATCCATATACATAATTTTTCTCATTATTCTCACATATGTTATAAATATACATAATACAAATAAGACACAAGTATACATTTTTTATAAATATAATGTTGGGTAAAGGTGTTTAGAATTATATATAAAATATTTGCACCACGTTTATGACCAAATTATATTCATTAACAAGCTCTATGATATCATTTTTTAGAATCCCCACATTTATTGCACGTCCACATATAAGAGCTTCCATTGGAAACTCATAATAACCTGCCAAAAAATTTGAATATCTTGAAAATCTGTCAAGACAACTAGAATCTATATATGATGTCATAGCCATTGGTATTTGTTGATGTCTATATATTATTTATTTATATTAAGATATTCCTGAAAAAAATAAATAGAAATATATATTTCTTTTTAAATGTTAATACAACTTTAATAAAAAAATATAATTGAAGATATAAAATACATACCTCTATGGTTATGAGTTGAAGATGTCTAGATGGCCAAATTAGAAAATGGATGATAGTATGTCCAACTGTCATCACCTCATCTCTAGGTAATGGTACTCGAGCTGATCTATCTATAGTATCTTGTATAGTGACATTATGTTGCTCTACCTCTGACTGTTGATGATGAACTATTTATGATATACAATATACCAGCCCATATGAAACTATATGATGGTCAAGATCCTCAACATACAACTCAGAAGATGTAGGAAGTTGCGGCGGAGGAGTATGATAAAAAATGGAGTCAGCATGCTAAGGTGGGGGAGTGGTAGCTACTGGAGGACGTTGAGGATAAATAATGGGGTTTGCAGGGGGAGATGGAGGAGTGGGAGCTGCAGTCTACAATTTGATTTTCACGTCTGAAAACATAGACTATACTAATGCTCTAATCTTTTCCTCCAACGACACATTAATATTATGAACATCAACCTCCAAGGATTCTATTTTTTTATAAACTTCATCAATAGAAGAACTTGATGAATGTGGAAACACAATTCTTACCAATAAACCCATCAGATATCCTCGTACATGACCAGGATGTTCAGGCTTTCCCAAAGCTGAAAATAGAATATCATGCCTCCTATAATTTGTATATACTTCATATGATCTCTAATCCTCAAGAGAATCCTATGTTAATTAATTTAACATTTCGTTAATGATTCAAATTATATAAAGAATATTGTTAACTTAAATAAATAAAATAAATATCTTATAATCCTCTCAGCTATGATTGTCGAGTCATCATAAAGATATTTCCCCTTTTTTCCCATCCGATATCTCTTCCATTTTTCATTTCTAGATGGAGGGGATGGAGGAGAAACCTCTCTAGATCTTGAAGAATCAACTCTCAGTTTTATTAATTTTTCTGCCATCATTTGTTTTTCCAATAATATAAACTCTCCTCGAGATAAACTATGTGGGTGTACATTTTGAGATTGGATCTATTGATGACATGTCCTTGTTTAGTGTAAATTAATAATAATAAATCATTGAAAAAATATTAATAATATCATTTATAAAAGAGGGCTTATAAATTTTTACAATTCCCTTACCAAAAATGAATCTTTTCTTCTAATTTTAACAAAATATCTCCATGTGTCTTCATCTAAGAAAGGATATATATGAAATGGATTTCCATGACTCTTATGACCAAAAATGAAATCATATGTGACGATTGATTTAAATTTCCTTCAATATCCTAGAAACCATCGATATAAATTTCTTCCTAACTCGTCCAATGTCAGTAATATCAAATTTCATCAGATAAAGAAGAGATAAAACATATTATATAGGAAACATTTAAATAATAGGAAATCAATAGCAAAATATCTTACCAAAATCATCTCACACTACTATGATATTATTTATTTTTCCACACTTCTTCATTCATCATACAAAATGAATACATTGATCTTACATTGAATTGATACAAAACTCTTAAAATATTTTTCATTGTATCTTCTACGAATATCATTCCCATCAATCTCAATGAGTATACTCTGGTCCTGGATATGGGCAAGTGATAATTTTGGTAAACGTGTGCACCCACATTTACTAAATCATCAACTCTTTTTTATCATAGTTTAATAACAAGGGGAAGATTGGGGAACATCAATAGGGGCTTGTGAATGTTCCTCCCTACAGTAATGATCATTATGCCCATCTCCATAATTATGTGGTTGATCAACTGATTGATCTGACATTATCCTTAAAATAAAAAAAAATATTTGTTCAAAAATATACAAATAAAAATATTACAATACTAATGTAAATAGAAAATGGAAAATTGAACTAAGTTAGGTAATATTAAACTTGGTCAATAGGGTATCCATGTTAAAAATGGTAAAAATGGTAAACATGGTAGTGAAATTTTCATTCAACAAAATAAATAAATATATATGTTATGTAAAGGTAACCTGTGGTAAAATATGGTAAACATGTTTAACATGGTAAACATGGTAGACATGGTGGATATGGAAAACATGGTAGGCATGGTAGACATGGTAAACATGGTAAACAAGGTAAAAAAGGTAGACATGGTAGAAATGGTAGACATGGTAGATACTGTAGACATGGTAGACATGGTAAACGTGGTAAAATTGTTAAACAAGGTATACATGGTAAAGAAATTGAGATTCAACAAAAATAATAGATATATAATTTATGTAATGATAAACATGTTAAACTAAACTAAAAAAAATTAAAATAAGGAAAAACATCTACTTATTTGTTTTAATAAGAATTTTAATATAGAAACCAATTACAATATATGACAATTTATGAAAATAGTAAATTTAATCAAGATATAAACATATGTTTCCTATAATATTAGGAATGTACAAATGGATTGTTTTCCCAAATTCCTTCATCATTATCATACCTTACAGCACAAACCATGTATTCAACATGATCATCATTATGTTCTTCTAATCTTTCCAAGGATGTACTGATCTCACATAAATCAGCATCTTCATCAAGTTGATCCTCACCAACATATTTTTTTTCCTTGTAAAACAACAGACCACTACATATCTGGTTGATCAACTATTAAAAATCTTTTTTTCATGTGTTTCCAATATAAGAGAATCTGTTGTGTCTACCAATATATTCAGAATAACAACTGTCATTCCAAATTCATCTTGTCTGACACTGTTGTTACTGATAAACCATTTTCAGTTAAAAATAGGAACATTAATTTTAATGTAATCAACCTCCCATATTTCTTCAATAACACCATAATATTCACTTGATGTAGAAAATGGGATTTTGTCTTTAGAACATGAAAATTGCAATGCTTCTGCAATCACCAATCCACCACTATTATGAACTGAAATACTATTTTCCTCAACATTAGTATGAAATGTATAATCATTAATGTCATACATAGACCATGTTATCAAATTAAAACATGGACCACCCACTAACCATCTTAATTTCCCTGATACATCTGATCTACCAAGAAAGGTCTTTTTAAACCATGAATTTTTTGTTTTTGTGCTCATTCAGAATCCACATTTCCTTCTTATTTGGATGAAATTGTTTCAACTCATTAATTTTACATGTGATATACAGTTGAGCATCAACTATTTCATTCAAGATCTATAAGTCTAAATTCTTCATCTGTTTAGCTGACAACAGTTTGAATTTTAAGCCAAGAATCCCCTTTCCTTCATTGTTATCTCATTCATAGTGAGATGACGGAAATCCTATGTGGTCTACCAAATCCATGTATCTCATAAAAAACACTACAACCTCCTCATAAATATTCTTTTCAATAATGGAGGCTTAAGGTCGATATGTATCCTTAACAAACCCCTTCAATATTTTCATATAACTTTCAAAAGGATACATCCAATGAAGATATACAGGCCCACAAATCATTATTTATTCAACTAGATGAATCATTAAATGCACCATTATATAAAAAAACAAGGTGGAAAATATATTTCAATATGAAAATGTATAGAAATTGTATCATTTTCCAAAATGGTCAAATCATTCACATCTATCAAATTATTAAAAATTGAATTAAAAAACTAACACCACTTCATTGTAGTCTTTCTGACATGGATGAGAAATATTCAATGTAATGAAACTGGTAGAAGTTGTTGCATCATGATGTGACAATCATGAGATTTCAAACCTATTAACTTCAAATCCGTCAGAGGGACAAATTTTTTTACATTTGACAAATAACCTCGAGGAACCTTGATATCATGAAGACAATGAAAAAATATAATTTTCTCCCTCTTGGATAATATATGACATGATGGGGGAAGAAATATCTATCTTCCATTAGGTGTGGGAGATAACTCAAAACATATTCCCATTGATAGTAATTCTAATATTCCATTCAACCCATATTTTGTCTTTCATTTAATGTCTAACAATATTATAATCAAACTATTGTGGATATTCTTCACTATGTGCGCGACATCAATATTATTTTTCACTACATGATATCTCCAATATGGTAGCTCAAAAAATATTGACCTTTTCATCCAAATATTTCTATCATTACCATATTTCTGTGTCTTTCCCAATGTCACATCAAGGTCTCGCACCCCCTCAAAATACACATAACGGGATAAAGGTTTTGGAGTAATATGAAATTCTTGTGAGCTGTTGAATTCCTTTTATAGTATTCTATAAGAGTCATCAATAGGAAAAAACCATCGATGACCCATGTATATTGTTTTACTCCCATTATGTAATTGGCAATATGAAGTCTGTTGTTTTCAAATTTGACATTCTTTATGCCCCTTAACACAGTATCCAGAAAAATATACATATGATGGTAAGTCATTTATAGTGAAAAAAAGCACTGCATAGAGTTTAAAATATTCCATTTTATAAGAATCACACACCCTAACACCATCCTCCCATTAAATTTTCAAATCATCACTCAGTGGGGACAAGAAAAAATCAATATCATTTCTGGACTTCTTCAAACCAGAGAACATTTTACACAACATGAAATTTTTTTTCTTTATACAAACTTCATGAGAGATTTTGTAAATTACAAATAAAATAGGCCATGAACTATGTGTTCTACTAAGGGTTCGGTATGGATTCATTCCATAATTGCACAATCCTAGTCTGTGATTACTAATTTCATATCCAAATATTGGATATTGCTGATCAATTTTCTTCAATTGTGGACAATTAGCTAGAGGACATATTTTCCCATCACACATCTACTCATTAGCATGCCATATTAACCTTTTTTATTCATGGTAATTATCAAATAAATGTTTAAAATGATGAATTATAGGAAGATAACAAAATACCTTGGAAGGGATCATTGTAATATCTACATCAGCCTATGATTTTTCTTTCAACCTATATTGTGATGTCCCACATTTAGGACACTCTGACAGAAATTAATATTCCTTTCTATATATCATAAAAACATTCGGGAAATAATGTATTTTCTTGTATCCCAAACCCATCAGGCATAATATTATTATGGCCATATAATGTGAATATGGAAGATCGTTTTCTTTTGGAAGAATGTCTTTCAAAAATTGTAGCAGCTCTGTAAAACATCTGTCACTCCATACTTGTTTCACCATCAGGTTAATCAATCTTAGCACTTCCAAGAAAACTGTAAAATCCATACAACTATGATACAATTATTTTTCGGAATCACCATATAGAATCTCAACTATCGTTTCTATCTCAATTTGTTAAACTATTATATCACGAATCATTTCTTCAAATCCGTTAGAGTTACCATCATTTAAATCATCATCATCAGTAGATCTGACATTATGACCAGTTTCACCATGAAAAATACAAGGGTTGTAACTCAGATAAGAACCATGAAAAATCAGATGATCTTTGATCTCTCTTCTTTTCAACTTCTTCAAATTCAAACATTTCAGGCATGGACAGAAAAAATGTCACTGCTTGGAACATTTCATTTAAAAAATTCTGAAAAAAAATCAATAGCCTCCACATATTCATTAAATATTCGATGTGCCGTAATCCAACTGTGAATCATTATTACTTATAAAAAAATTCAAAATTATACATCTTTTTATGATACGAAAAATATATATTAATATCAAAAATATCATAATTTCAATGTATTTGTTTTGAAATATAAAACAAATCTATGAGTATTTGAAATATATATGCGTGAAAATGATTTCAAAAAGAAAATATAGTTATATAAAATAGTTTTAAATTCATCTTGGATCCTTTCTTATTAACGTACACAACGAATACATCCTTGTGCAACAGGTTTGCAAATTCAACCTTCCTTAAAAAACAAATATGAAGTATAAATTTTGAAATATGTATACATTCACTACTGAAAATTACAGATATCCCAATGATTTGAAACCATTGGGATATACTCTGAAACTCTTGGGATAGAATACCAAAACAGTTTCAATCGTCATTGGCATGATGGTCATTGCAATAGCCCTATAACAACGGTTCTACAGGAACCGTTGGTATAGACTACCTGAAGTTAAAATATTCAAATGTTTTTAATGAAACCGTTGGGACATATATATATATATATATATATATATATCTATATATGTGTGTGTGTGTGTGTGTGCAGAGGGTGACCAAGGGGGTAGGGAGTTTTCCAGGTGGTTTTAGGGAATTTCAATGGGGGTAGGGGCTGTCCAGGGAGTCCAAGGGGGTGGGGGTGTCTAGGGTTGGGGCCCTATCCCGGGGGTGGGGGTGTGCATGGGTGTGGGGGTGTCCAGGGGGTGGGGGAGTGGTGTCCAAGGGGTGAGGTGGTTTTCAAACCCCTACCCCATTGGACCCCACCCCACCCCTTTGGACACGCCTGGGACACCACCACCCCCTAGACAGCCCCCCCCCCCAAACAACACCCCACCCTTATGGACACTCCTACCCCGAAGACACCCCCACCCCCTAAATACACCCTACCCCCTTCGACAGCCAACTCAAACCCTAGAAACCACCCCCACCCCTGGATATCCCCACCCCCGTGACACCCCCACCCAACTAGACACACCCTCGCCACCCTAAAAACCACCCCCACCCCCTACCCCCTTCGACACCCCCACCACCTACCCCTTGGACACCCCCAACCCATTAACAGCCCCTCACCACCTCAACACCCCAACCACTAGACACCCCTACCCCTTGGAAATCCTCACCACCACCCTGGACACCACCCCCACCCCCTGGACACCACCACCCCCTTGGACAACCTCCATCCCTCTGGACATACCCCACCCCTGCACACCACCCACCCCTATGGACAGCCCCTCACCCCTTGGATTTCCCCAACCCATGTGGACAAAACACCACCCCCTGGACACCCCCACCCCTGGACACCCCACCCCCTTTGACAGCCCCCACCCACTAGACAGCCCCCCCCCCCCCCCCCCACTCCTTTGGAAGACCCCCACCCCCTGGACACACCCTACCCCTGTGGGAAGCCCACTAACCCCCTGGACACAACCCACCCCCAGGACACCCCCACCTGCCTGGACACCACCCTTACACCTACCTACTTGGACACACCCACCCCATAGACATCCCCTCACCCCCTGGACACCCCTACCCCTCTCAACACCTCTACCACCTTGGAAATCCCCCTCACCCCCTGTACACAATCCCCACCCCTCTGAAGAGCCCCCACACCTGGACACCTGCACCCCTCTAGACAGCCCCCACCCCTTAGACAGCCCCACCCCTCTGGATTACCCCACCCCCTAGACAGCCCCACCCCTCCAGATAGGCCCCACCCCCTCTTGACACCCCCACCACTTAGACACCCCTACCACTTTGGATAGCCCATGCACACCCTTGACACCCCCACCCCCTAGACACCCATACCCCCTTGAACAACCCCCTATCCCCTGGACATACCTACCCCAATGGACAACCTTCTGACCCCAGGACACCACCCCCACCCCTTGGAGACACCCAACCCCCTTGGACAGCCCTCACAGCCCCTGGATACCACCATATACCCCCTTGGATAAACCCTGGACACCCCCACCTAGTGGAAATCCCCCCCACCCCACGAGACACCCCTCACCCACTTGGATAACCCCCCATATAATAATTTATCATGTTATAAATGAACACTATGAAACATAACATGATAGAAAGAACAATGATAGAAAAATAACATCTCAAAAAAATTAGTTTAGGCCACACGGAAAATAAATAAAACCAATCCATGTGAGGATTATATGAGTATTGATGGTTACCCTTATAGATATAGAGATAATAAAGATGATGAATTAAGTTGGAAATATGAGGCTAGATATAATGACTTTGAAGAATCCTCTCTAGGTTTCCCATGCGAGAGAGACGAGTCGCAGGTCGCCCCATCGAAGAAAAAAGAATGACTTAATATGGGGTGCGGTAAATCATTTAAAAGTTTTATCATGTTGGTTATTTAATAACCAACGTGATAAACTATATTTTTTATGTTTATCACGTCAGTTATTTAATAAACGATGTATAAAATAATTTATCACGTCGGGTATTTTATAAACAACGTGATAAATGTCGATTTATAACATCAATTCTTTTAGAACTGACGTGATAAATTATCAAGATCCACTTTATCATGTCAGTTATTTTATAACCGACATGATAAAGCTCCCTGATTCGATATGCCAAGTCGGTTATAAAATATCTGACATGAAAAATTGATTCTTATCGATTTATCAAGTTTTTTATTGTATAACCGATGTGACAAATCATTATTTACATCTTTTCACATCAATTATATAGAACCGAAATGAAAATGCCAACATGTTAAACATTTTTTCCACTAGTTCCATTATAGTCAGGGATAACCATGTTAGAGTGGAACACGCCTCATTATATGCTCATATTACCATTAAAAGTTCCATAAATTCTTCAAAAAGGAATAGGATTGGGATCATGTCCCTATTATAATTAGGGCTCACCTGGTGAGAGTGGAACATGACTCGAGAATAGATCATATTATTTTCGGTGAATCTATATGGTATATTATAGTATCTCATGGACGTTAGGATCATATATATCCTTTTTCAAATAAGAAACTACCCCTGCATCCTTTCAAGGATATATAGTAAGAGGATTATATTTGTTATTCCATTTAGAAGGATTGTTAGTATAATTTTATGGGGTTAGAATATTCAAACTAGGATCATATTCCATTTCCAACTGAGGATCACCATGTTATTGGGGCACATACCTTGGGGTAAGCTCATATTTCTATTGAAAAAATTGGCGGAATACTCCAAAGGGTCAGGATCACGATTATATCCTTATTTTGACCAAGGGTCAATAAGTGAGAGTGACACATGCCTCGGGGACAACTCATATTCCATCCAATAACGAAGAATATATTTGGGATATTCTATTATCTTCATAGTAGTGTGATCATATTCTTGAAGCACCGGGTTAATATCAATATACTAAGGCAGTTGTGGTACAAGAGGCTCATATCCCTACACAATCTGAAATGGTAAGTCGACATATTTCATCCTTGATACATATGGAGGCCCATATCCATAATATTCACAATTAATATGTCCTAGAAGTTGTTCCACACACATTATCAATACCCAAATGGTCTGTCGACTCTTAAACTGACGTATAATGTCATCGTTACCAGGATATTCCACTTCATGGTACTGTCGTAATAGATCGTAGATTCACATCTTCTAACATCTTCCATAGTCAACCTCCCTATGGTGACATCCCCCAAAAAAATGAAACCCCCTTTCCTAAAAAAATATGTATTGAGTGGTGATTAAAACTAATAAACCCTCATATAGAGAGGTTCTAGAAACAATTGGTTCAACTTTATTTAATTCCACATCAAATTCTAGCAATACATCACTCCGGAAAGTAGGTGACCTAAGGAAGCACCTTTTTTGTCTCACTAGATGGAGGAATGTGAGTCTAATGAAAAGGAATCTGATGTTAAAACATAGAAAGAGTTATCTAGAAACAACCTCCCCACTATTTTATAATCCCTTACTAAATCATACTATGGGATACATATCAGCTAGAAACTGATTGAATGCCTTATCTATGACAAAATATATGGGAAACTCATCAGCCACTGAAGGATAGACACATCCCTAATCCCGGATATTGGTGACACCTTTATACCAACAAGATGCTTTTCTTTTATCTATACATATCATCTATATCCATGGATCGAGACCCAAAACCAAAAAAAACATTGCACAAATCTACAACATGTCTGCCCCCATTTCATTAAAAATATTGGACAACTAATATCAGAATCCTAGCCATTATTCCTTACTTGATGATGGGGACATTATGGAAAATTTCACATCATTCCTACATTGGAACAGTAGAAATTCCAATATATGGTGTCCTATAATGTTATACACTCCATTCAAATCAGGGACTCTGTAATATGTGAGAAATTTTCTCAGTATAACAGAATTTCCCTGCTTATGTGCTGCCAAAAAATAATGAAAAGAGGTGGATGATATCCAATAATTGTTTAAATTGGACCCCATTGAAATAATGGGATACCATTTCAGACATATAATCCAAATTTCCAATGAACCCAACAAAAATATTCTATAGAAACTGACTCTATTCATGGGCTTCCATTTTACCCAAATCATACACAATCACAGTTATGATATATCAAATAGGTCACTGTATCATTTCCTATAGTGGTTATGTATGAGTGAACCCATACCCCAATTTTGAGTGAATATGTTCTGCCCCTTCACCCATTAGATCATCAATCCCTAAGAGTTTCCAGTACATATTAGTAGCAACAGTAAACAAATCTCATCTCACTGGGATGGGTGAATATTTCTCTCATTCGCCATCACCATGTTCATTATCCCTCGATAGTTTGAGGGGTAATCAATTGAAATTATAGATCAACCCCATACAAATGGCCTATAGACATTTATATCTCAATTTTTTTCCAATGAATCCTCAAATCCTTCACTGGAATCATTGAATACTCAATAAAATGATCAACCAATCCCAATTGTTGACTTATATAGTCACTAACCAACATGGCCGAGGGAATTTTTATCATCATCATCACCACACAAGAAATCAGTTTTATTTTTATTGGAAGTTAAACAATTACTATAGGGATCCCATAAATTCCACCACCATAAGATAATCCTATGCTAGTCAGGGATCAATCAAAAAACATGACCAAATTCCCTATCAAGGTAACTATTCACAGACAAGGATGGGTGAACATACGATGTTGGAAATCAAACTCCTTTATGGACACATGAGAAAATGGTCTACTATAGACAAGTGTTCTAAAAACTACCCTAATGAATGAAGTTCCGAATAATCATATTTCATTGAGCGAAATGAGATAACTACCATTCCATGTTGTACCTCAATGAATGTCGTCATTATCAACATAATAGATAACATATACCAGGAAACAGATGTAGAGGGAAAAATATATATATAATATACCCCAAGAGGAGGATCTCGATCCACCCTCTCAAGATGAACATATGTTGAAAAATTTTAATCTCTAAAACATTAAACCATTGAATGGTTATTTTCCACCACTATGTTTGAACACTTCAAAATATAAAGGGAAAGGTGTATCTATATCCCAATCACCACCCAAAAGAACTGAAAATCTTTCCATGTGCGGATAGTTTCTACTATATTAGAATGGGATACAGACTCTTAGAATACTCAACGTGTAGTTACTAATGGTAAACATTACCACTAGGTAGTGTATTTAGGAAGAGAAAAATATTCCTCCACCCATACAGCTGTAAAAAACTAGTATTCCTATGAGAGTATAATCTGTGTGTTAGACCAACGTTATATCCATACAGCTGATCAATATAAATGTTTATGTCCATTATGATTCCAAATTATTCCCCTTACGACGATAGAATCTACCTCACTAGGGAAATAATTTACAATTATTATTAATTTAGTATTATCAAAAAAAATAATATAGGGCCACTACATCTAACTATGCTCACTCCATGTAGATACGAGGCAGCTGAGAGAGTACTTCCTCCTTAATTTCTCAATTTCATCAAGTCTTTAGATACCATAATAGAATCCATGTAATGAAGAAACACACCATTGCTTCTTGAGAAAAATCCATATCATGAATCGGTGGGTGACACTATTACCCCCACCCAATATTAGAAATCATACCTTCTAGACCATTGATAGCACGAGAGACCCAGAATGACCTCTCACACACTTCATGTCTTGATGTATTCTGATTTTTTCCCACAAGATCAGAAAGAGACAACCAATATTATGTGTTTTTATAAATCTGATAGGGATAGGATTTTTATGGAACAACATCTTCCATAAGGATAAGATTTATAATGGTAATACCTTTTTCATAAATTCCATTACCAGTTCAGCTCCATGGCGAGTAAAACAAAAAATGATGACCTAATAACCTGCAAGAAATGAGAAAATTATAGGTTTACAGACTTATTAACCAGGTGTAACAGTTTAAACTATTCACTTAGCATTCCTCCCACAAAAGATCATTAGAGATTTTAGTTGAACATATCTAAGATGATTTTCATGTGTTTCTGATCCTAATGAAATATCAAGTTAGATTCTATGAGTTTTCTAAAATGGAATTAATTTTGGAAGAGGCCACTTAGAAGACCAACTATATGTATTAAATAATTCCCTCATCATAGGGGGAAAATATTGGAAAGGAAAAAACTACCACTTCTACACTCAAACCTACTACAATGCCTATTCAATCACATAGGAAGGTCTCAAATCACCCATCACCTCCGATCAAGCAAGATCAAAATAAATCAACTATATCTGGAAACAAAAATATATTAGGGTCACACAAGATTTGAGAAATATATGAATAAAATATAATACTTTAAAAATAATAATTACCCAATTATTAACTTTCCACTATGGAAAACAACATGCTCAAGATTCCATAGCCTAGGAGATCAATGAGAATAACCACATTGATCATCTCGACTAATTCCCATTCCATATAATTTTGGGTCACTACATAAAATATAAAATTGTCTTCAATGATTTCCTCAAAAACATTGTAACACCCCAGGTAAATAAAGAGTATGACATTTTCACATTTATCCATATTTGTGAATAAAATATTAATATAACTTTAAAGGGGACGCTATGCTCGATGGCGTACCCAACACGCAACAACGAGTTTCTTGGGAATCTTACGTTGCACTCTAATAATAAAATAATATTATTTTAAAAGGTAGTTAACGCCTAGCTGTTGTGATGGCAGGAATAAATAGAAATAACTAAAAAATGATTATATATGTTTGTAAAATATTTTTACTCCTTACAATAAATGTTAGAGGTTTAGAAATTCGAATGAATCCAATTTTTAAGCATAAACATTCTAATATTCTTTAAAAGGTCGATTAACCGCCTTTCGATAGAGAACCTCTTTTAAATCAACATTTTAACAATTTTATGTGTTTTATTTGAAAAAATAAAATTCTTCTTTAGAATTGGGACATCAAAATTTACTTTGTGTAAATTTTTGGTATTTTTCTGATAAAGTTCATTTTTTTAATGAATAGTGAAAAATGTTGTATTTCGATTCAAAACCACTTTTTGATATAATTTATTTATATGAATATATTGTATTTTTTATTGGTTTTAAAGTTCAATTAGAATATATTTTTACCATTTAATCAAATTTTGGTCATTGAAATTAATTTCACATTGAATTTGGACTTAAACTAGAGTCAATCTTTTGATACTTATTGTTTCTTAAAAACACGCTATTTGTTTTGACAGTGGGAATTAGTTATTAAATTAATTAATGAAACTCATATGTTTTGAATTTTGTAAAATAGACTTCATTTTTGAATTCTTAATATCAAATATATCTTAGGGTGAATTTTTTGGTATTTTTCTGAAAAACTTCAATTTTTGATGAATAGTGAAACCACTAAGGGGTAGTTAAAAATTCTGATTTTTCGTTTAAATGAAACTTTGCCACCTCTATGTTTTGAATTTCAAAAATCTGACATACATGGTTTTCATTAAGAAGTAAAATTTGGTTCAATGGAATTAAAATAATTTTTTGGTGAATAGTAACTTTTAAGTTTTTAATCGCGATTAGAGGTAATTAGTGTAGTTTAAGGTAAAAATAATGTTTTAATAATATGAGATGAGCTTGACACATGTCATACCCTTATTTGATGTGTCATGGCCGATAAAGACAATTCAATGGGTAAACATGGGGACCCCATGGAGCCACTTTGGTTGTGAAATGACATAAATAACTTTTTATTTAATGTACAAGTAAAAATGACAAAAACATGAGTTGTTTTACTAAAACAATTTTTACATGGGGTTATACAAGTCAGAATGCTGACTATAAATTTTCATTGGAAGGAAAAAAAATATTTCCTATATCATGATATTTTTTTTAAAAAAAATTTAGACATTAAATATATAATATTATTTATGACATCATAATGATGCAGCGATTACCTCATTAATAAAGGATTTAAATAAAATGAAAATATAATGTAAAATCTATGACCTACACATGTCCAAAAACTATTGGATTGGTGGATTTAGAAACCTTATCAACTTATCCTCGAATTATATCAATGTGGGGACTTTTAAATCCGAGACTCATTTTCAAATAAAGTAACATTTCTTTACTTTCCAAGAGGGCCCCTCATCTCCTCTTATAAAAGGCTCACACCTCTACCTCCTTACCCACACCTCTCAAGCCTTTGGCTTGGAAAACCACTACACATTTTGCCTCTACACATCCCTATATTACTCCTAGATGCCTCAATTTGGGCATAAGTCTTCCCAAGGAAGCCTTTGATCTCAAACAAAAGGGAGTTACCCGATTTTAAGGTAATGTCTTCACCTGTGTCCTTTTGTTTATTTTGCTTCTCCAACCCCATAACTCTTTTTATTAATTTTTTTTGTAACAACTACAGTATCTTCAATATACTAGGATGTTGTTATAAGAATTATTCTAGCTACACTTATACACACCTTCGTCTAATGGTTAAAGAACATATTGTTTCTGTGGTTGGCGATTTTTTGCCTCATGAAACGATGATTGTTCAATATTCTTTTAACACCTTTAAAGGTGGCCATTATGATGTCACTGTATTTTATATGTGATGTATTATATGTTTATGTTTTACTCAAGATTCTTTATTATTATTTTGTGGCATACCATTATGTTTTCCATTGTTGGTAAACACGATAATTTCATTTTAGGAAGTGCGGACTACCGCCCCCTCAAAGTGATTTGATTCGTTAATGCCATATGTGGGATGTATAAAGGATGGATTTAAAGTTATTATATATGATTTATGTTACATATAAATGATGAATATAATTTTTGAATTAAAATATACATACCTCTCATTTGGTTTTAATTCCATTAATATGACATAGAAATGAAAGTAGCGTTCATGCGTACGTCCGGCTTACCGTCTCCATGAACGGTGCATTTCACTTCATACCTATAAATGATTATGTAATATTATAAATACATGTATATTCTGGATATATTTGATATATATGATACACAAATCATGAATATCATTCAGTATATAATGAACCTTTGACAACACGAACAACATGTAATAGTAAGAAGTCCACTTTCGACTTAAGAACCAAATATCGAAAAAACAAACATAATTAACTTAAATGATTACATAATGTTTATAACATGGATATAAGTTATATAAAAGGAATAATTAACTTGAAAAAGGTTCTTAAGCATGTATAAATTAACTCAAGTTTATTATTCAGAATGTTAATGAACGATCGAGTCAAGTCAGACCCGAGGTAAGGGATCCTACTCCTCTCTTTCTTTTTAAGTACACTCTTTTATGTCATTCCTTTTAAAGCTCATTTTTCTTGTTATTGGGATGTTATTTTATATTAATATTACTGTAATTTTTCTGTTCATATGATGAGAGAACCTATTCTCTCTCATCAATCCATTTTGGATGTTTTGAGTGGCGCCGTTAGGCTGCCAAATTTTCGTAAGAGACCTAACCTCTCTCTTTCTTTTTAAGTACTCTCCTTTATGTTACTTCTTTGAAGCTCCTCTTTGTTATGTTGGGGGATGTTATTTTATATTCCTATTTCTATAAACTTTATGTTATTATGATGAGAGACCCTATTTGATCTCATCAATCCATTTTTTTAAGTTTTAAGTGGCGTCGTTAGGCTGTCGAGTTTTCGTAAGGGATTTTCATCTCACTTTTATTCCTGTGACATTTATGCTACATTTGCCACAATTTCCTTTGAGTGGAGTATGTACTACCCATTATTTTACTCATTGTCTAATATAATTTCATTTATGAGTATTTACATCAATGTTGTATTGTCCTTCTTTCATGGGGAGTATGTTTCGAAAGATACCCATGTCGGTAAGGGAACCTTTCACCCTCTTTTTAAAAGACTTCTTTTTTTATGTCTTTAAATTAACATACTATTATGTTGGGATATGTTCTTCTATATCCTTATTGATTTACATTTTATGTCCATGTGATGAGATACCCTTTTTATCTCTCATCAACTTTTCTTCTGAATTTTGAAGTGACGCCGTTAGGCTGTCAAATTTTTGCAAGGGAACTTCATAACACAATTTTGATTCTTTGGGATAAACATGTACTCCTTGAATATGTCGTTCTATGATTATGTGTGAATGTACTCTGATTTTATTACACTTAATACCCACTTATATTTCGTGTATTCTTTTGTCACACATAATTATGTAATTGATTTATCCTTAATCCAAGGATATCGTCTTTGTATGGGACTTCGTCTCAATCTCCTTTCATTGAGGTATATTTTGTTTTATACACAACCTTCTTTTATACAGTGTATAAAGACCTTTTACTTTTACTTTTATTCAAAAGGAATTGTTTTTATATGAAGCGTTTACTAAACGAAAAAAGGGAATGTTTTTGTCGTACATATGCGGTGACAACGACTTCTCCGCCGCTGTGACCATTATTTGAGTTTCGGCTTCCTCTACAAGCCATACCTGTTTTTTAAAAGAAAAATAAATACCATGTTTTACTTTTCTTTTATTTTGGTATTGAAAATGGGTTTCATAATGTTTTTACATAAATTTGTTGTATTGATATCTTGTGATTGAAAGGTGGAAATGTTATGTTTCTTTTATGCATGTTTTATGTGATACGACTATGCTGTGGTTCTTGGGCATTATTATGAAGATGGGTGGTTCCTTGATAAACTAAGGGCGGGTGAGCCCGATATAGCTCTCCAATGCATTGGGTAACGCAAAGGAGAGACACATTATGGTTTCTCCGAAGAGATTTAGGGAATATATTGTGGTGGGTATTCCAAACGTAACCAAGAGGGTTACTCCATACGTAAAAATTTTATGAATGCCTCATGTTACATTTATGTCCTATGACTTCTATGATTTATTCATGATTCGATAAGGTATGTTAAAGTGCTTATGTTTTGTGAGTAAAGTAAGATTTCATTGATTCTTATGTGTACATGTACTCATGTTTCCTTTCCATATATTTTTATATCTATTACTGAGATTTTTATGCTAATCCCATGTTTTTGAAATGTTTTTCACAGGTCAAGGGAAAGTTACATGATATGATGATAGTGTCAAGGATGTGTCAAGAAAGAATCCATGTTTTATTTTAAATATGTTTCCATTGATGGGAAAAAATGAATACTATCTTTTATGTAACCACTTTGTTTAAATGTAAAATGTAATGCATCTTTATGATCTAATTTTCTAAAACTCTAAAACTGAAAATATCCTCAATGTGTAATCTTGCATTAACTCAATATTAAGTAAGATTTATGTCTGGGGCCTTATAGTTGGTATCAGAGGTCGGATTAGATAACTTTAGAGGTTAGGGTATTCTCTAAGCCCAAGTGACATTACCATAATGGTTAGGATTTCAGAAAGAGTCCTAGTTTTAGAAAAATTGAATGAGTAAGTATATCTTAGTGTTTACCTTCCTCATTAGTACATGATGGTTTTTTTTATATAATCACACTGACATTTCTGTTTTTAGTGACTGGATGGATCTAGCAGGAACCAAAGAGACAACAGGTTTGAAGGAAACTGTGGTGGATCTCTGATTAAGATACTAGATAAAATGGGGGATTCAATGAGGAAACTTGTGGTTGTTCTAAACCAACTATCAAGGAGTCATGATCAACCACTTGAACCTTGGTATGATCTGTAATGCATCATGTACAAGATGACCAATCGATGTGGAAGTTCACGTAATAATTATAAAGGTAACCATTAGAGTTTATATGATCCTTACTTTTGAGGTAATTGTGGGTTATTATATGTTATGATGGAAAATGAAAGGCATGAGATAAACTTGAGGTTAAAATATGTTATGATCATCTTTGAAGATTATATCTCATTTTGGGGAATGTTTTAATAATTATATATTTTTGGAAAAAGGACAACACACAGACCGTGTGACAACCCGTCGCGTTGAACAAAGCTGCGGGAATCGAACCCACAACCAAAGTGTGACTGGTATTTATCGCCTACCACTGGATTACGTGAAGTCCCTGGTTAGTCTGACTAATTCTTTTTAGTTAGATGATTTTATGAATTAAGAGTAAGATGATTTTATGAATTAAGAATAAGTTGATTTTGGGTTATCTTTCGGAATTTATTAACCAATCATGGAGGATATGTGATTAGGTTACTTACTTTTCAACACGAGACATTAAGAGAAACGGATGTTGTTTGGAGATAAATGTTACGATTTAACTTGGAAGACTATGTGACTAAATCCTTCAAATATTTGGGTTTCAATCTTAGATTGGTTTACTTTGAATAATTTTATGGACAAATTGTTTATCAAATGGTCCTCATTGAAGTTTGGGTTTTTTTAGACAAATTTCGGAGATTAAGAATATATTTTCTTTTTATAAAGGGTTATCCTTTTCTGGATTATCTGATCTTGTACTAACCTTTTTGGTTTTGGTTTTGGTTAAAATCTAAAGACATGGGAAGTATATAGTTCTCTTTTGTGGAATAGGTGATTCTCTAGAAGTTGATTATAGTACTCTTAATGTGAACAAGTCTTCCTAAATACTCGTCTTTTGGAGAAAATATGAGTTTGCAAAAGGAATCTAATAAAAGTTGAAAGTCAACATGATAAGTGATTATGTTTCCTTATTAATAAATTCCTCAATAAAAAGTAACTTAAAACAAAAATTTTGTCTATTAACTTTTCCTACTGGGGAATCGAATACCGTTTAACCCATCACAAGTTTCTGATTTTCTTGTGGTTAACTTTCTCTTAAACATGTTTACTATCACTCTCCCTCAGAACATGACCCTTTGTTTTTTCTTCCATGTCCATGTTTTCCTACATGGAATCCTAGTATGGGTTAAATCGGGTGACCTTTGTAATTCTCTTTCTTTATTTTAAAGTGATTGTTTTACCGACTCTTGTTCCGATGTGGGATTTTCAATGAAGTTTCCAAGCCCAATTTTAAAATTGCGAAGACGCAATTCCCAAAAGGGGGGAAGGATGTAACACCCCAGGTAAATAAAGAGTATTACATTTTCACATTTATCCATAATTGTGAATAAAATATTAATATAACTTTAAAGGGGATGCTATGCTCGATGGCGTAGCCAACACGAAACAACGAGTTTCTTGGGAATCTTACGTTGTACTCTAATAATAAAATAATATTATTTTAAATGGTATTTAACGCCTAGCTGTTGTGATGGCAGGAATGAATATAACTAACTACAAAATGATTATATATGTTTATAAAATATTTTTACTCCTTACAATAAATGTTAGAGGATTAAAAATGCGAATGAATACAATTTTTAAGCATAAACATTCTAATATTATTTAAAAGGTCGATAAACCGCCTTTTGATGGAGAACCTCTTTTAAATCCACTTTTTAACAATTTTATGTGTTGTATTTGACAAAATAAAATTTTTCTTTAGAATCGGGACATCAAATTTTACTTTGTGTAAATTTTTGGTATTTTTCTGATAAAGTTCATTTTTTAATGAATAGTGAAGAATGTTGTATTGTTATTCAAAGACACTTTTTGATCTAATTTATTTATATGACTAGATTGTATTTTTAATTGGTTTTAAAGTTCAATTAGAATATAGTTTTACCATTTAATCCAATTTTGGTCATTGAAATTAATTTCACTTTGAATTTGGACTTAAACTAGAGTCAATCTTTTGATACTTATTGTTTCTTAAAAACACGCTATTTGTTTTGACAATGGGAATTAATTATTAAATTAATTAATGCAACTTATATGTTTTGAATTTTGTAAAATAGACATCATTTTTTAATTCTTAATATCAAATACAGCTTAGGGTGAATTTTTTGGTATTTTTATGAAAAACTTCAATTTTTGATGAATAGTGAAACCACTAATTGGTAGTTAAAGAAACCGATTTTTCGTTTAAGTGAAACTTTTCCACCTTTGTGTTTTGAATTTCAAAAATCTGACATATATGGTTGTCATTAAGAAGTAAAATTTGGTTCAATAGAATTAAAATAATTTTTTGTTGAATAGTAACTTTTATGTTTTTAATCGCGATTAGAGGTAATGAGTGTAGTTTAAGGTAAAAATAATGTTTTAATAATATGAGATGAGCTTGACACATGTCCTAACCTTATTGGATGTGTCATGTCCAACCAAGAAAAATCCAGGGGTCAACTTGGGGACCCCATGGAGCCACTTTGGTTGGGAAATGACATAAATAACTTTTTATTTAATGTAAAAGTAAAACTGACACAAACATGAGTTGTTTTACTAAAAAAAATTTACATGGGGTAATAAAAGTCAGATTTTTTACTATAAATAGTCATTGGAAAGATAAAAAAATTTCCTACAACATGATAGTTTGTTTATAATTTTTAGACATTAAATATAACAAATTATTTATGACATCATAATGATGCAGCGATTACCTCATTAATAAAGGATTTAAATAAAATGAAAAGATAATGTAAAATATATAACCTACACATTTCCAAAACCTATTGGATTGGTGGATTTAGAAACCTTATCACCTTATACTTGAATTATATCAATTTGAGACCTTTTAAATCCCAAACTCATTTTCAAATAAAGTAACATTTCGTTACTTTCCAAGAGTGACCCTCCTCTCCTCTTATAAAATGCCCCCACCTCTACCTCCTTACCCACACCTCTCAAACCTTTGGGTCGGCAAACCCCTGAACATTTTTCCTCTCCACATCCCTATATAACTCCTAGAAGCCTAACTTTTGGAAGAAGTCTTCCCAAGGAAGCCTTTGAGCTCAAACCAAAGGGAGTTACCCGATTTTAAGGTAATGTTTTCACTTGGGTCCTTTTGTTTTATTTTGCATCTCCAACCCCCTAAACTCTTTTTATTCATTTCTTTTGTAACAACTCCAGTATCTTAAATATACTAGGATGTTGTTATAAGAAGTATTCGAGCAACACTTACACACACCTTCTTCCAATGGTTAAAGAACATACTGTTTCTGTGGCTGGCGATTTTCTGCCTCACGAAACGATGATTGTTCAATATTCTTTTAACACCTTTAAAGGTGGCCATTATGATGTCACTGTATTTTATATATGATATATAATATGTTTATGTTTTACTTAAGCTTCTGTATTTTTCTTTTTTGGCATACCTTTATGGTTTTCATTGTGGGTAAACAAGATAATTTCATTTTAGGAAGTGCGGACTACCGCCCCCTCAAAGTGATTTGATTCGTTAATGCCATATGTGGGATGTATAAAGGATGAATATAAAGTTATTATATATGATGTATGTTACATATAAATTATGAATATAATTCTAGAATTAAAATATACATACCTGTCATTTTTTTTAATTCCATTAATATGACATAGAAATGAAAGTAGCGTTCATGCGTACGTACGGCTTACCGTCTCCATGAATGGTGCATTTCATTTATTACCTATAAATGATTATGTAATATTATAAATACATGTATATTCTGGATATATATGATATATATGATACCCAAATCATGAATATCATTCTGGATATAATGAACCTTTGACAACACGAACAACTTGTAATTGTAATAAGTCCACTTTCGACTTAAGAACCAAATATCGACAAAACAAACATTATTAACATAAATTATTACATAATGTTTATAACATGGAAATAAGTGATATAAAAGGAATAATGAACTTGAATAAGTCTCTTAAGAAAGTAGAAATTAACTCAAGTTTATTATCCAGGATGTTAAAGAACGATCGAGTCAAGTCGGACCCGAGTTAAGGGATCCTACTCCTCTCTTTCTTTTTAAGTACGTTCTTTTATGTCATTCCTTTTAAAGCTCATTTTTCTTGTTATTGGGATGTTATTTTATATTACTCATACTGTAGTTTTTATGTTCATATGATGAGATACCCTATTCTCTCTCATCAATCCATTTTGAAAGTTTTGAGTGGCACCGTTAGGCTGCAGAATTTTCGTAAGAGATCTAACCTCTCTCTTTATTTTTAAGTACTCTCCTTTATGTCACTTCTTTTAAGCTCCTATTTGTTATGTTGGGGGATGTTATTTTTTATTCCACTTTCTGCAAACTTTATGTTATTATTATGAGAGACCATATTTGATCTCATCAATCCATTTTTGTAATTTTTAAGTGGCGCTGTTAGGCTGTCGAGTTTTCGTAAGGGATTTTTCATCTCACTTTTATTCCCGTGAGATTTATGCTACATTTTCCACAATTTCCTTTGAGTGGAGTATGTACTGCCCATTATTTTACTCATTGTGTAATATAATTTCATTTATTAGTATTTACATCAATGTTGTATTGTCCTTATTTCACGGGGCGTATGTTTCGAAATATAGCCATGTCGGTAAAGGAACCTTTCACCCTCTTTTTAAAAGACTTCTTTTGTTGTGTCTTTTAATTCACATACTATTATGTTGGGATATGTTCTTCTATATCCTTATTGATTTAAATTTTATGTCCATGTGATTAGATACCCTTTTTATCTCTCATCAACTTTTTTTCTGAATTTTGAAGTGACGCCGTTAGGCTGTCGAATTTTTGAAAGGGAACTTCTTAACCCAATTTTGATTCTTTAGGATAAACTTGTAATCCTTGAATATGTCGTTCTATGATTATGTGTGAATTTCCTCTGATTTTATTACACATAATACCCACTTATATTTTGTGTATTCATTTGTCACACATAATTATGTAATTGATTTATCCTTAATCCAAGGATACCGTCTTTGTATGGGACTTCGTCTCAATCTCCTTTCATTGAGGAATATTTTGTTTTATACAAGAACCTTCTTTTATACGGTGTATAAACCCCTTTGACTTTTATGTTTATTCAAAAGAAATATTTTTTATATTAAGCATTTACTGAAAGACAAAAGGGAATGTTTTTGTCATACGTATGCGGCGAAAACGACTTCTCCGCCGCCGTGACCATTATTTTAGTTTTGGATTCCTCTACATGCCATACCTTTTTTTAAAAGAAAAATAAATACCATGTTTTACTTTTCTTTTATTTTGGTATTGAAAATGGTTTTCATAATGTTTTTATATCAATGTGTTGTATTGATATCTTGTGATTGAAAGGTGGAAGTGTTATGTTTCCTTTATGAATGTTTTATGTGATACGATTATGTTGTGGTTCTTGGGCATTATTATGAAGACGGGTGGTTCCATGAAAAACTAAGGGCGGGTGAGCCCGATATAGCTCTCCAATGCATTGGGTAATGCGAATGAGTGAAACATTAAGGTTTCCCTGAAGAGATTTAGGGAATATACTGTGGTGGGTATTCCAAACGTTACCAAGAGGGTTACTCCCTACGTAAGAATGTTATGAATGCCTCAAGTTACCTTTATGTCTTATGATTTCTATGATTTATTCATGATTCGATGAGGAATGTTAAAGTTCTTATGTTTTATGATTAAAGTATGATTTCATTGATTCTTATGTGTACATGTACTCATGTTTCCTTTCCATATATTTTTATATCCCTTACTGATCTTTTTATGCTCATCCCAAGTTTTTGAAATGTTTTTCATAGGTCAAGGGAAAGGTGCATGATATGATGATAGTGTCAAGGAAGTGTCAAGAAAGAATCCATGTTTTATTTTAAATATGTTTCCGTTGATGGGAAAAAATGAATACTATCTTTTATGTAACAACTTTGTTTAAATGTGGAATGTAATGAAAGTTTATGATCTAATTCTCTAAAACTCTAAACCTGAAAAGATCCTCAATGTTTAATCTTGTATTTAACTCAAGATTATGTAAGGTTTAAGGATGGGGCCTTATAAACATATTCAATTATGGATATTTGACGCTGGATGAACCCGCAATACAAGTGACCTGTATTACCATTTCATAGTAATAAGAAGAAGTTGATTGGAAAATACTTCTAATCAGGCACCAGAAGAAGTTCAACAACTGGATGAATCAAAATATAGTTGAATGATCTTAGGCCACATTAGAGAACAAATTAAAAGAAATATAAAAGATCCTTAAACTATGGAGAAGATGTCCAATATACCTCCTGAAGTTGAATGCCCCTATCATAAATCGGATGAGATGAAATATGAAGAGTCAATTTAAGCATTGATGTATGATATAAATATTGAAAATTTAATTCCTAAAACATTTTAAATTTGAAAAATACCACATAAAATGGAACCCTCATTGGATGAATAGATCATATTTTGTTATTAGAATGTGGAACACTTGGAAGACACCATATACGACGATGAATTTTCCACTGTGTATCAATTTATTGTACATGGTCATTAAGCTAGATGGTATAGGAATAAGAGACGAGGATATAGAGGATATATTAGGAATTATCAACCCAATATTTCAGTCATCTCATTTGGAGTATATATATGCAGCTGAGACTATGGGGGACGAACTCCATCAAGCCCAACAAAGACATAGGGGTATTACAGAATCCTCCAGCCGTTTCTGGCACTGAGTCATGTTACATAAAATCCTTGTGGGGTTTGATTATATGATTAGAACATAAAATAGTGAAGGTCAGTTCAATATATGTCATTGGGAACAAATGATCTATCAACCTCTTTATAATCAACAGTTATGTATACCTCAAATGCCTAATCTCCTGAACAATATAATAAGGAGATACCCACCTCAGTAATTCATAACATTAGGCACAAAAGTAATACATTCATAAATATAGGATATTTTATAATCTAATATCTTAGTCTTGGATGCACTCCATTTATCAATAGAGATAATAGGGGAATTTTTCTAATTCTCCCAAATCCTATAATAATTTGAGATAGAAGATGATGTAATTGAGGATAATCGAGTGGAGAATATGCCCTCAGAATTAAATTAACCATCTAATTCATAGAGAGTGATCTAGAAAGGGTTATACAAGGAAAAAAGAGGCCCATATATGTTAAAATTAGAATTTAAAATTTTGATGTTAGAAGGGAACTAATTGAAAATGGTTTTGGGTTAACTTCATCTTGATTTGAACCCTTTGATGTTTAGGATATAGGAAGGGATAATTATCTCCAACAATTATAATCATTCAAGGGTATGATAAGTGTGATAAAAAATATTGGGATGATAAATATTGAATATATGTTTGGGGATGTCACATATAATTCTATGTCTATGGATATATGGTAAGACACCTGATACAAGTTTATACTAAGAATAAAATTTATCAAAATCCATGTGACAATATCTTCAAAATTACATCAGTTTTTTAAATACCACATCGATGGATATGACAACATAATAAATGTTGAGAGTTACACATTTGTGTCTTGTGATGCCACATATGCTGGGGTTAGATTTTATAAAAGGGAAGGAAAACAACCCATGGAAGATGATAGTACTAATATTACATCCCAAAAAGGATTGTGGGCCACCCCTAATACTCCCTGATGTATGATAGACATTAATTATATGCTACCAATAAACTAGGAGAGGTGGTAGATTAAACCCCATATGTCCAAGATCAGTATGTCCCCAGTTAAAGTTTAAATGACTACAATATCTGGAATCTATTTCCAATAAATTAGGTTGTAGGGGATGATAATGACTTTTCTCATGGCCTCTATCACCCTAACAATAATAGATATACCCTATAAATTCCCACCACATAAGAATATTCCTCTATGTAATAAGTAATATAGGAAGATTAAGATGTCCTTATGAACACCATCCAATATTCGAGGAATGTATCTTCACCACCTACTAGGAAGGTAAATCTTTAGACAGAGGAAGACCCATGACCAAAAATATTTTTAACTACCAAGTCTTTAGAGAAGAATGATATGTATATTGAATTTCTATGGAAATACCAATGTTTGTTCATATGGAAAAATATATAAATTCCCATACTAAATCCAGAGGTGGATAAAAAATATCTAGGGATACTTGATGACCATATAGGCATTAATAAGGTATCCAGGTGGATGTATCCCTCTCATCCTCCTAATCTAGAAGTGGATGTTGGCAGATTGATCAATTATAATTTTATACGGGAAGTGTAATTCCCAAGATGTCTCACAAATTTCATCCCTATCATGGGAATGAATAATCAAATTAGGTTATGCATACATTTCAGAGACCTTGATCAATAATTCCCAAAGGATTAATTCCAATTACCAATCATAGAACTCTTGATAAAATAAATTGGAATGGTTAGTCATTGGGGTTGAGCCATCAGTGAGCCCCCCATATTTTTTTAAGGAGTGTGATAATCTAGTTTTTGGATGAACCTTCCTATTGTGGAACTAAAATCATGTTGTTTTAATTACTTGTAAGAATATACCAAATTTTACTACATATCAACCATATTTCAAAGATAATAAAAATTAACCATTAATCTAAAATGACTACTTCTTCAATTAACAATCAAGGGAAAAACCAAAGGCAAATCATTTGTATATGAGTTTTAGGTAGGATGGGTTTATAATGATCCATCAGTCATTGGGGGTCCTACCTAAGTATACCTTTGATTATGATGAGATATCCACATATCTAAATTAATTTACCAACATTTTTAGATTAATGGGAGGGGTAAATCTAGGGGAGTTGGATTCTACAAAAGGAAAGGTAAATATGGATGATGTGAACAAATATTTCCATGACTTGTAACACAAGGAGTTATGGGAAAAAATATATTTTTTAAAATATTTTCAAAACCTAGACTTTTATATCATACAATCAAGTATTTTGGTTTACAATTGAGGGTCTACCATTGACCATGTATTATATATGGACCTATAAAATTTTCATCAAGAGGACTTCAGGTCATGTGTCCAGAATAAGAGACGACAAATTTTCGCAAAGAACCATCATTATTAGTGGGACCGTTCGAACATGGATGACGATGGGTATCCAAATCAAAGATGATTTGATGAATGGGGGTGTTCAGATTAAATTTTTGAATGGATTCTAGGATAATTAAGATTACAAAAATATGGTTTTTAGAACAATGGGTGGTAATATCATTCTAACCAAATTCTAGTCTTTCCTTCTATGGGAAATGGAATCATGGTAATCATGTATATGATTAAAGAACTCAAATAGTGTATTAGGGTACTAGTATAGAAGAAGGAAATGGTCCTATCATGTTTGATCCAATGAAACATCATTTTTCTATATCATGAAATTGGGAAAAATGTCATATGGTTTTAAATCTTTTAGAAAGGATGTTGAAAACATAGTTTAATTTCATATGATGATAACATGTGATTGCAATAGTTTATTGTTATATATATTCAACCATATTTAAATATAGATTAGAATCATATGGTTAGGCCATAAATAATACATATTAGTGTATACTATCTAATAAATGATAACCAACAAGACTTGAATACCCACCCCTTTATGGTAGAGGGATACATGAAAATGTAATATAATGGCTGATACACAATGGAGGACCACACTAAGTAGGAGAGGATGTAAATTTTTCATTATTCAATAAATCTAGTAATCATGGATATGATTTTCCTAGTTCTTAATGACATATCTCACTAACTTCAAACATCTTCCATTTGTCCCCTGGTTTTTATCCAGATCATGAAAGAAAACTTATGGGTGAAATAATGACTATTTCTTAGATTCTCAATATGGGTTTTCAACTAGATATACAATTATGAATATTCCAATGTGTAATTTATGGGCATTTAAGTAATACTATAAAGGTTAAAATTTTATATTATATGTATATGTGTCTACATATAGTTAAAATTTACAATTTTTGGACCATGGATCCTAGTTTAATGGCATAGAGTTCAGACTATAGGGTAGTGATATGGTGAACAATTTTTATCCAGTAGATGATAAATATTTTTGTAAATAGAGGGTCAATTGTTGAATTTCAGCAAACATGGTCTCACCTACTTGGATGTTTTTTGTTTGGAATAGTGTTTAATTATTACTACTTATACAATGACATTGGGAATCATGACACACATAGTTATTTAATTTGGCATGGTAAAAGAAGAATGCTAGAAGGGTGAAATTGCTCTTGAGTGTGAAAGTTACAAGAGAAAGAGGGAATTGGTTTTCCAATTCCATATTATTTTAGCCGGCCATGTACATATTAGTGGAAAAAGGGGGTTACTTGTTCATGGTATAAGGATTTAATGTATAGACCATGGATGCTACCAATTTAAGGTCATATAGCTTAAAAAGGCGATATTGTGTTATGGGAGTGTTCATGCAACATAGATGGAATAGAATCCTAATGTTAAGAGGAGTCCATGGAGACCCGATGCTTCATGACACATCCCCAATAATATTTTCACACAAAATATGGTTATGATTATATTACCATGTGGAAGGGTGTCATAAATAGGATTTTTTAATGAACGTTTGAAAACCAAACATGAAAATAGGGTGATGAAGGCCTGATTCAATGAAATATTTCTTGAAAATCTTCACATAGTATAATCCTATGATGTTTGTACCAAAAGGGAGATACTTCTAGTTTATGTAATGGAGCTCAAATTATGGGTTTGAAAATATTTTATGGTAATGTAACTTGGAAAAATGGTTGTTTGTATCAAGGATATTTGTGTGGAACAAAATATAAGTACCCTAACATGAAAATATTTTGAATAAATCTTAGTGACACCAAATTAATCCTTAAATTAATTTTAAAATAGATTAAGACCTTGATGCTTAGAACAAGGATCTAGTTTTATTATTTTAGATTTTGGTCCAAAAGCGGACGTGAAATCATTCCAATTTGATATTGAATATGTGCCTAATGTTCTTAGAAAAGACTCCACAACAGTTCCTAATCATAAATGATCCATTATCAAGTTGAGAAACAACTATTGGTAGGGATTTCCACCTTCTACAAAGAAGAATGAAATAAGGGTTCTGACATAGGACAATTACAACAATGCTGACATGGTTGTTCATAATTCTTAAAAATTCTTGGAAATAAAAAAAAGGAGGCTTGATTCTCCATAAAAAAAAGTATTTCTAAAGGAAGGTAAATCATGAATTCTTTGATCTGTAGTGTAATGAGGGGAGACTGATGAGATGAAATTGTAGTTAAATATGTTTTAAACCTAGGTTTTACAACCACAATATTCCTAGATTTTTTTATCATATTTTGGATCACATTTTGTCCATGTTTGAAACACATGAACCACCAAATTCATCCTAATATAATTTGAGGTTTGTGATAGGATGTTATGTGATCCTGTGTAGCCAAAAACATTTATATTAGGGGGTGTATTAAGATCAGGAGGCTGATGAGGATCCAAATTTACAAAATATTAATATTGTGGAAATGGACATGTTGGGATGTTTAGGGGAGGATTAAAAACTCTTGGATCTATTCATACATAAGCTTAATCATGCTCGATAAACATATTGGTAGGTAAATATTCAACATGATCCCAAGGGGGAAGACCCTTAAATGAGTTAGTGGATGAGATGAGTAATGAATATGAGATATTGGAATCAATACTCCTACAATTTAATTGGTTATCAATCCACATGTAGTTTTTAAATATGGTGTGGTGGGATACCAACACTGAAATAGTGGCATCCTTTCTTTTATGGATACTGATTCATCTTACAATTTTCATATGAGGAATCCTTAATTTAGCACCTATGGTAGGAAAATTGTTTAATTTCAGATACTAAGGATGTTTATTTCTCATTATATCACATTATTCATTTGAGGAATCCCATGTTTATTACATAGGAAAATTATACAGTTTAACATCATGTACTCAATACGTGTGGTTTGGGATCATCTCACATTTTTTATGAGGTATGTTGTGTTTATTATAAAATGTAAGCCTACAGTTTAACATCAGGTTCCAAGGATGTTTGGTTTCTTCTATTTATGGTTTACTATCATTAATAAAGGTGGTATCATGATTTGGAGAGCACATTGTTATTGAGGGGAAAAGATGGTTTGATTGGGTACCTATACTTGGAATATTCCCAAGTGATATAGGGGTAACAATGGTATGATTATGTCTTATAGGTGGATGTCACCCATTTGATGTAGGGGTAGAAATGGTGAGATTGGGGATGACACATGAATGTTTCCCAGGTTTTGTAGGGGTATAAATGGTGAGTCAATCATCTATGAAATATCACATGAGGCATCTCATATCATCAAATGAGGCATACTATTCCTAGAATAAAGGGAATCCCATGTCCATATCATAGGGTACATTCAGAGTTTAATATCATATGTGATGATAGGGGACTGAGTCTTATGTGACAATCTACCCACATTCCATGGGTTTGATAAGGATTAATGGGTCTATATTTAAGATTTCTCCATAGGGTTTCCCATTGTTTCATCCTCATATAGGTTCACAAGGGATCCTTGGCCTAATAATAGGCTAGGGGAGTATGATTTGGAATAAAATATTAGGAGAAAGACCTTCGGTATTTCAAGGTATTAATTATGTTATATATGGAAAATTCTTGACCTATCTGTGGGATGAATAATATGGTTGGGGAATTCACATAACAGGAGGAACATATGTGTATCTTGAGGGTCACCTTATGATCGTTTCATGAGACATCTCACGATTGATGCAAAATGAAAATCATGTTTTCATCGTAGTAATTCTATTGTAATAAAATATGGTATACTATAGTATAATGTTATGAAACTAATATGAGTTTGTACAATAATAATTCATGTTAATATCATATGGGGAAAATCCTGGAGTGGATTTGTTTTCCTAAAACAATAGACCCAATATTAATAGAGGTCATGGGTACCTATAATTTTTTTTATGATATCACCATAGGGGATAATTATTTGATGCAATAAATCACAAAAAGTCTAGGAATTACTACGTATACCATGGAATAGAGAATTAAGCCACACATTGTAATAAAACAATACATAGTTGGAGACAAGTTGTGGGAGGGTAGAATTCCCTCTTGTGAGGATACTGAGTCACCTAATATTATTCATATAAGTCATATCATTTTTATAACATAGGTTAATACTATAGTTTAACATAATTTATGGAGAATTTTGGTTTTGGATCATCTCACATTTTTCAAATGAGGAATACTATGTTTATCACACAAGGTAAGTATACTGTTTAATTCCATATGATGAGAATGTTGTTATTGGATCATTTCACATTTTTCATATAAGGCGTCCTATTTTAACACATATGGTAAGCCTACATTTTAATCCCATTTGTCGAGGTTTTTTGTATTTTTAGTTTAACATTGTATATATCATACTATGGTTGTCATTTGAAATAACACTTGGGGAACCTATATTTTTTGGGAGGTGTGATGTGGTCCCCATTTATGGTGATCAATGAGTATGTTCCATTAGAACTAACATTATGAATGAATTCAGGACCTCCCCATTTGGGTTCTAGTTATAGTCCCATCATTCGGAGAATAATGGTAATCCTTATAGATAATACCATATAAACTTTATAAAGGATCAAAGGTGGACTTTTTTATTGAATTCTCCAGAAACATGAATTTTATGTCCTTCAATGTTGTGAAATTAAAAGGATGTGTTATATTTGAGAGATTCAAACTAAAAAAAAGAACATCATATATTTTATCTACTATATTATGTTCAAAAATGGCCATCTAGAGTGATGGAAGTTAGAGACATAAAGGAAGAACTAATTTTGTACCATTCAATAGGGAGGATTACGTTTCTTAAGTAGAATCTTGAGTCATCATCTAGTATGACCACAATTTTTTGGAAATATTATCATGATAACATTTATTATTCCATCTTTCATCATCATAATTATTTTAGATAGGTTTTTTAACCACCCCAATCTACCCATTAACCATTACATTGTAGATATATGTGTGTTTAGAAAATATATTATACTTACAATATATCTTCATCAGGGAGGCTTCTTGAATGTAGATTTTGGTTTACATGAGAATGGTGTAAGTAATCCCAATTTGATGAATCATATGGGAATTCAAAAACAACACCACTTAAAGGGTCTAGGATACTTTGATAAGTATGAAATATTTCTACAATTAAATGAATTCTATGGTAATCAGAATGAACCTGTACTTATGATCTGTCACTGAATGGTAGGGACCAAAGACATCATATCTTTATATGGTAAGGTCCAAGAGTACTGTATGGTATAAGGAATCTCTAGTGGATGATTCATGATGTTAGAATGGATATGGAATGAATGAATCCTCTTTGTGAAATTGATGCAGTCATGGACCACGATTTTCCCAATGTAACTCAACAGATGGATTTGGGGGAGAGATTTAATCCTACCTTAAAGGTCCCACAGGACCTGATGTGGACCTATTACATGACATGAGGGACATAATTTCCATGAATGTAACAGAGAATGATTTTTTAAATATGTTACTATATAGGATCATCATACGTATAGGGACAACCCTAATGATTAATTTCACTACCTACTTGTTAATTCTATCATGGTTGACTTGGTCTAGAGGTAGAGTTCCATGATAATTATACACAATGAAGGGAGTCAACCGATAAGTTGTTTTCTTAATAATTGAGGCACTTATGGGCTCCACTATAGAAGATCTAGATACTATTTTATTTACCTATCATCCTTTATCAATGGATGAAATTGGGGAATACCCGTTTATGTTCTACATGAATTACTATGTCATATTGGTTGTGTTTTTTAATTGATTCATCCAGACCGACCAAAGAAAATAGTTATTAATTGTAAAAACCCCAACTCGTATAGCCTAGATCTAATGGTTACATGATTACATTGATATAAGATTCAATGAATCACATCCTAAAGTAATAAATACTTTAGTAGTTCTGGTAAACAAGATACATTCTTCAAATTCACATTACTTATTAAAACATAAAATAAAAATGGAATTTTGTTTTATAATTCCATTATTACTCTTATTGTATCCGAGTATGCCAATCTCTAAACACTTCATCATATTCTGGGGAAAATAAATCATAGGAAATGAGTGACCTCAGATGCTCAATAAGGGTATTTCTATAATGGAATCTCTGGATAAAAATTCATAATCAATAGAGAAGGGTAAATAACTGAAACTCATTACATTTAATCGATAACATGTATATATTAGGGTATGGATAAATGATGATAATATAATTCCAAATAAATAATTAAAATAGAATACAACTTAACCGTGGGTATTAAAACTAATTGGATAATCATATGGACAATAATTGTTAATTTCATAATAATATAAAAGAATAATTTTTGACGTGTAAAACATACCATCGTGGATTTTTTAAAATATATATAATACCATCAAGGAATTGTTCAAAGAAATCTCTATAAATGGGAAAGGTCTCGACCAAAACCCAATCAACATTGTCTCATGCGACCTATTGATACATAAAATGGATATATAAGGTCGCAAACAACACATATAATGTGAATTGAATTATTTATATAAAAGGGGTGAGAAAAAATAAATATAGACATTCATATTTAAACTAGTATATTAAATGCTAAAAAATTTCCTCAATGAGTAAACATAATCATAAACCACCCAGAGTAATATAAAGAATGGTTTAAAAATAGTACTACCCCTATTTAGCTGATCATAAACCATAACATGAAATATGAATAACATTATCATTAGATTACATAACCAATATAAGTTTTAATAATATTTATTTACATAGATGAAAATATGGTAATTCTATTACTAAAATACTTATTGATGAAAATACTATTTTTTAATTTAATATATTATTTAAAATCTTACTACTGTGCACATAATAAAGAAATAATTTTTTTGAAAATAAAAATTATATATTATAAATAAATCATAAAACCATTGATACTCCATAACATTTTAAAATTTGGATCATGCTATTTAGGTTCAAAATATATCCCTTTTATAGTTTTCTAGTAAAATAAAAAAGTATCTTGTTTGGAAAATTATAGGAAGATTCAAAATAATTATTTTAAAAGAATATAAAAACGAAGAAATGATATTTAATTTTTCTTTTTGAGATTATTAAAAACATTTTTGAAAACATTTTTAGAATATATGGACTAGGGATAGAAATATTCCTCATTGGATACATAAACATAAACAAACCTTAACAATAATGAGATTGTGAAATAAAACATTTACCACATTAGTAACTTATGAATGGAATTCCCCATGAAAGAAATAACATCAAATAACACATAAAATACTAGGAATAAAAATTGATTCATGATATAATATATCTAATAGGCTGTATATACACTTAAAAAATAAATGGTGAATATGGAATATGAATAATGGAAGTCAAAATGAGATGAGAAAACTGTACATTTGGTTTGATTTCCATTTTTTGTTTTTGGACCTATTATATAATATTTATTTATTATACACATATTAGATAACCATACTCATATATATCATACCATATATAATTTAATAATTATATTTTATTACTAATTAATTACAAATTCATTTTCAAAATCACGGGTTTGGGAGATAACTTCATCATTTTCATATATGTTTTGTTTTGGTAGTTCTAGTAAATGGAAATTGATTAGTTTTCATCATCTAATGAAAATAAATAATGATATAAAAATAATTAATATTAATTATTTTTATTATTATAACCATTCATGTAATGTTTTGAAGAAAAACACTTCACACCACTTTTTGGAGACAATATGTTATACATACTGATGCACATTGTTTTCATATTTCATATGATTGATAAAAGGTGGAATATACTTATATCGTAATAATAATATAATATTTATGTAAATATTATAAAGTATTTTTTAATATTGTGTGGAAACAACATATTTATAGGAAGTATATGAACCAATAAACTTTAAAGAGTCAATAAAGACGATTTCCTCTTCTTTGGTAGACTCACTTACGATATATTATTATGGGCTCTAGTTTTGGTCTTTATAAAATAATGAAACCACTTGAATGTGTTATAATAAGTTATAATGATCACTTATTAAGACATTGTTGATATAAAAGGCTCTATGTGAGGTAATGAAGTGATAGAGAAGGATCCCTTTTATAATTAAAATGAGGGGAAGTTTTGGAATTTCTCTAAAGATTAAAAAATTATACGAGTATCATCGATCCAAATGATTCCAAATAGATTATAAATGCATAGGTGATGAAATTTATGATCAAATATTATATAATTTTCCTTATTTTTATTTTTATGACTATTAAATAATTTAATAAAATATTATATTCAAAAAATAAAATTTGTGTTGGCTTTGATACTATTCCTTACATTAATTATAACAAATCTAATAAAAAAAGAAAAATTTGAATATAATATTTTAATACATCCATAATATGTCATATGAATTTAAAAATTTTATGTATCACATTGATTAATTAGTATTATCTTTCATTTAATATTTTCTATATCATTTAATTTATTTTCCCATTAATTTTAAAATATATGCATCCCCATTGTAACAGCCCAAGATTTTATAAAAAAATATTCTTTTTAATTTTATTAATGTCTTGTGTTGTATGCTACACCAAAAGGAGCTTGCACAACACGCATCCTTGACTTGCCTTGCATTACACGAAATCGCGACCTTCCTCGATAGCGTGTGTAATACGCAATACCGAGTTTCACTAAACAACGATATGCTATAGTAATAACCACTTTTTAAAACTCTGTAAATCTTATTTTTCAAAATTAACTTCATTTTTGGATTCGGAGTATCGAATTTAGCCTAAGGTGAAATTTTGGTACTTTTCGGATAACTTTCATATTCTGATGAATAGTGAAAATTTCTAAATTATAATTAAAAACAACTTTTTTAATCAAAATAATTATTAGTAATAAATTATTAATTTGAGTGGTTATAAAGTATATTTAGAATATATTTTTACAATTTAATACAATGTTGGTCATTGGATGTAATTTCACATTTAAACCAGACATAATCAAGTGTCAATCTTTTGATAGATATTGTTTCTTAAAAACACGCTATTTGTTTTAACAGCGGGATTTAATTATAAAATTAATTAATGAAAATTCTATGATAAGAATTTGGTAAAATAGACTTCATTTTTGAATTCGGAATATGAAATATAGCTTAGGATGAAATTTTGGCATTGTTCGGAAAAACATCAATTTTTGATGAATAGTGAAACTACTAAGTGGTAGTTAAAAAAAATAATAATTTTTCATAAATCATAATTTTACCGCTTCTGTGAATGGAATTTCAAAAATCCGAGAGACACGGTTGATGTCAGTAAGTAAAATGTGGTTCAATGAGATGAAAATAATTTTTGGTGAATAGTAACTTTTTACTTTTTTTTACCACTGTTAATAGTAAATAGGGTAACTAAGGGTAAATATGATATTACTATTACCCTAACACATGTCCTAATTCTATTGGACAAATGTAATTCGACCAAAAACAAACTTAGGAATAAAATATGACCATTTAGGCCCACTTGGATTAGATTAGGACATTTATTATTAATTTATTTAAAGAAGGGTTAAAATAGTTAAAATCAAAGTTTAATAAGTAAATAATTTATAATATGGGGTTATACATAAGATAAATTCGATTGTAAATATTAATTAGAAAGATAAAAAGATTTCCTACATGATGGTATTTTATTTGTAATTTTTAGACATCAAATAATTTAATTTATTTATGACACAAAGATGATGCAGTAATTATCTTATTAATGAAATATTGACATAATTGATAATATAAACACCAAAATAAATTTAATTTAAGACTTTTTATGAATTCCACTAATTTTCTAGGTTACTATGATATATTAATGTTGATGTAATCAACTTGGTTCGAACATATAATTCTGTTATGACTTTCAAAAAAATCATATATCAAATAGTGTCAAAATTGACACAAAATAGTTTTTAAATCAAATATTATATTATTAATTGTTATTTTATTCCTAAAAATCTAAGGTTCGGCCAAATGACTTAGATAAGGATATATATATTAATAATAAACAATTTGGGGTTCGTTTGGCATGTTATAGTAAGTTTAGTAACCATATAGTGAAAGAAAACAAAAAGACATGTTAAAAGTTAAATTATTTAACTTAGAGTTAAATCTAATTGATAAGGTTAAAATAATACTCTAAACTTGGCTAAATCCTATTGGTTGATAGGATTTCGGCCCATCCCCACCTTATCTTCGAAATAAGACCCTTTGGAACCATTATAAACCGATTTTGACTTTAATATAAAATAATATTTTGAGATATTCCTAAGGTGCCCCTCTCCTCCCTTATAAAAGGACACCTCCTCCCCCTCCTCCTCACACCAATTTGAGCACTCAAGATCGGCCAACCCCTGCCAAAATCTCTTCTCCACTTCCCTAGAAACATCCTAGAGGTTCTGGTCTTCCTCAAAGACCAATTTTAGTGCCCTAAGAGGAGGTCTCAAAGAGGCGCTTCAAAGAAGAGGTAATTACCGTTACCAAGTCTTTCATCTTTATTTCTTCTTCCACTTCTTCTTCTTAGGTTGTTTCATTATGAAGTAATAACATCAGTATTACTCATATACTGATATGTTATTATAAGTATGAAACAACCCTATTTCACAATCTATCCATCCTACGGAAAAAAAAATCACCGCGCGTGCGTACGTACGGAATACCGTCTCCACGCCGTAGTGTAATCTATTTTTCCACCATCACTTTACAAGGATGGGTATAATGGTGTAATGAGTAACTATTTATGATTATTATGAAGTAATATTGATACTGAAATAATATATATATATACTCCAATACAATTCCACGATCATAGGAACGATATCATCACTCGTGCGTACGTACGGAATACCGTCTCCACGTTGTGATGCGACTCGTTCTCCATGATCTTCATTTCATAATGATTATATAAATGAATTGAATGAATGAATATGGTATATACTACACTAATACCATTCTGTAAATGAATTATCTATAACCTAAAGATAAGAATAAGAATTTATTCGACAAAACACGCATTAGAACAAAAAGTTATAAAGACCCGAGTAACAAGTAACAATGAAATATTACTAACAAGAAGCTAATAATATGACCATATATGATATCATATCAATATGTATGATTCTGGAATAAGTCAATAACATTATTTAAACCATTATACAGGAGCTTCGGACACGAACAAAGCAAATCGGACCTAAGGTAAGGGAAATATCACAATCTCATTTTTATCCGAGATTGTTTATTCGTAAGTATTTACTGGGGTGTATTTTATCATCCACATCCATGTTTCATCAATATGTAATATTATTTCCATCCACCTACAATTGTTTAAATCCATTTTTACCCTTCGGTGAGTTTTTAGTAATATGTATGAAAGGAATCTTTTGTCGTTTTTCGTACGAGGTACTTTTTGACTTTTCCGACAAAAGTACGAAGAATGTTTTTTTTAACTTATACGGCATGAATGGATTTTTAAAACATTATTTCCAAGAAGCTTCCTTTACAAGTTTTCAAGTTTATTTTTAATAAAATTCTTTTATTTTAAAGTTGTATGACATGTTATGAAAGGAAAAATGTTTTTGAAGAAGAAAGGATATTTTCCTCAAGAATGGAGTTCAAGTGTTTTATCAAAATTATTTTCCATCTAAGATAATAAAGGGTTCTGTTTTTATCCCTATTATTAAATTGATTTGATCATGTTGTGATGGAATTATTTTTATGAATTCCTTTATCTTATATGAATTGTTTTATGATGTCATGTTGTTTAAGAATCCCATTTTTATTACATGGGTTATGTGATGATGTAAGATTTATGATTATGTGGCACACATAAGAAAGGATTCATTATAAGATGGGTGGGACCTATATCTCCCTCCAATGCATTGGGTAAAGATTTTATATCTCATGAGATAGACATGGCTGGAATGGTAGGTTATACCGGTTCAGTGAAACAGGACTGAAACGAGGGTTACTCGATTCAGAAAGGGACTTTGTCCACTAAGATAGTCTTGGAAATGAGTCATGAATAACAAGAAATGATTTTCCATGATTATGTGTGCATGACACAAAGTTTCAAGTTTCATGTTATGATTATGGTGATCTCATTTTCACTTCTATGATTTATTCCATGTTAAGATATTATGATCTCTTTTGCAGGTTATGATTTTCAAAAAGATATGATATGATTTTTATTTCTTTTGTATACCTTTACTGAGCATTTGAGCTCACCCTTTTATGTTTTCTTTTCCCCAGGATATAAAGAAAGGTTTTAGGTAAAAAAAAATGGAAGATCATTACGGGAGATATTGAAGATCGTTCACCAGGATTAGAAGATTATGTTCCGAGTTTCCAAAGACACTAAACTATTACGATCCTTGTGTGTGTGTTTTTGTAATGTACTAAGTATTCCGCAAAAGTAATGTAATGTCAATGTACGTCAAGATATGGGTCTCTACAGTTGGTATCAGAGGAAAGGTTTAGTCAACCTTTGGAAACTAGGATGCGAAAACGTTAGTGAGATCCCTAGAGATATTTCTAAGGTATGTCTAGGGATGTCTCTAAGGTTAAGTATACGTATAGGTTATAGTCCTAGAATTGCTCTAACGATCTTAGAATTTAACCTAAGATGTTAGATATTGAGGGTACTACCCCTTTATTATGTTGTTTTCCCTAGCATGATTTTTTCCTCTCACACTATTCTTTTGGGGTTTTAGACGATGGCTGGAACCCGAAGGAACCGTGTTGATCAATGCAATGGACAATGCAATGATTGTCCCCCTTAGCAACCAAACGATATGGGAGCTGGAATGAAAAATCTTGTAGCCATGCTCACACAACTTTCTCAAGCTATGAATCATGCAGGACTTCCAAACGAGCAAAGGAAGGAGCAACATTCTGTTGAATCCTTCATGAGGCAGCGTCCGCCTTCTTTCAGTGGGTCTACTGATCCATTAGTTGCTGAACAATGGATTAGTACTACTGAAAAGATATTTTCAGTTCTTCAATGTTCTGAACATGATAAAGTCATCTTAGCAGTATATCGTTTGGAAGGTGAAGCTGATCAATGGTGGAATCTTATCAAGAATACGAGACAAAGAGATGAAATTGATTCCATGGAATGGGATGAGTTCAAGAAATTGTTTTTCAGTAAGTACTTCCCTCGTATTCTTCGAACGAAGATGGAAAAGGAGTTTATTGAGCTGAAGCAGAAGGATGAGGAATCTGTTGGTATATACGAAGCTAATTTTACAAGACTTGCAAGGTATGCATCTGGCATTATCATCCAACCTGAAAGTAAAGTTGATCGATTTTTCAGTGGCTTAAAACCAAGTCTTCGAAGGTAATTAGCTATAAGAGACTTTAGTAGCTATGAAGAAATTGTGCGTTGTGCTATCAAGGTAGAAATGGAAGTTGGTGTTACATATCCATCTCATGGTTTTGACAAGAAACGAAAGATGGAGTTCAAGGAGAAATCTCAGAATAATGGTGAAAAGAAGATGAATGTTTCCTTATGCACAAAGTGTGGAAAGAAGCATGGTGGAGATTGTCTTAAAGGGACTATAAAATGTTTTAAGTGTGTAAAAGAAGGTCATCGAGCAGCTGAGTGTCGAAGTAATGGAAAAAGGGATTCTAATGAAGTGAATAAAGCAAACACTGCAGAGAACGCACAACCAACACTTCAATGCTTCAAGTGCAAGGAGATGGGACATTATGACAATAAATGCCCTAATCCAAGGGTTAGTGATGATAGACATGAGCAACTTCTTAAGGAAAAGGACAAAGGGAAGTCACATGCGATCACTATTGGTAATGTTGAATATGACAACGATGTGGTGGAATGATTAAGTTTTTATGTAATGGGATTCCAAAATAATGTTGTATCATGGAATATTAGAATATTTATGTATTGGTCTAATGTGGTATTCAAAGTGATTGAGATATTATGCGCATAATGAAGGGAAAACGAGAAAATGAAATGATTAACAGTATTCATGAGCTCATGATTGATATAAGGACTAAGTGATATCATGGTTTGAGTATATAGAATTTTGAGGATTTTGGTATATGGAAAGTGTTAACTTTTAACTGCATTAATGTTTTCACTAAGGTTCAATGGGTATTCATTTTTCAAGAGAATACATGATTAAGACCTTCTAATGTTTGGAATGTGACCAACAAGACATATCTCATGATATACGAGGATCAATGATGGTATTAACATGCTTGTTATATGAACTCTTTAGTAATCATTTTCACTATAATATGAGATTAGACAGAAGTATTATGGATAAGCCTAAAGATTGGAATGGACTATGTTGGACATAAGTTAGTATTGTTTAAGTATTAAAGTTTTTTTTCGATATTATTGATGGCATGTTATAGTAATGTAGATTTAGAAAAAAGGACAACCTGCAGGACGGGCCACAGCCTATCGCTTCGGACAAGGCTGTGGGAATCGAACCCACAACCGAAGTGCGACTGGCCTTTATCGCCTACCACTGGCCTACAGGAAGTCCCTGTTTAGTAGAAACTAGTTTTATTATATTTAGCAGTATGATATATGAAGTATAAGTCCATTTTAGGAACTATATATGATTAATCTCACTATAGATCGACTTATGTATATAAATTTTTGCTAACCTTTTGTTTGAGACAGATGGAATGACCCGTCATTCTATCACATGATCTGCTAACACTTCACGAATAACAAATTCAACTTCATTTATTTAAGAGATGAAGTGGAAATTGTTCTAGGCATGAACAATAGTGATATTGTACCAAAATAAAGAAATCATTTATTCCAATTCAAATTTTCAACTTTAGGGAAATGATCTTGAAAACCAAAAATGTTGTCCTAGTGATCTTATACCTGATTAATCGGATGGTACCTTAGATCGTCACAAATTTATGGATTTGTGATTATTGGCTTTTCCATAGCCATGTTCTCTACCACTCTCCATCAGAACATGATGGTTAGATTTCTCTTCCATATCCATATTTTCACCTATGTGGAAACCCAATGATTAGTTTATTTGGGTAACCGTTACGTTTCATACTTTTGTTTTTAAAGATTGGTTTTGATATTCCTTTTTACGATGTGGGATTCTATTAAAGAAACTTTCAAATAGTAAACCATTTATAACCCCGACGAATTTCGAGGGCGAAATTCATTTTAAGGGGGGTAGAATGTAACAGCCCAAGATTTTATAAAAAAATATTATTTTTAATTTTATTAATGTCTTGTGTTGTATGCTACACCAAAAGGAGCTTGCACAACACGCATCCTTGACTTGCCTTGCATTACACGCAATCGCGACCTTCCTCGATAGCGTGTGTAATACGCAATACCGAGTTTCACTAAACAACGATATGCTATAGTAATAACCACTTTTTAAAACTCTGTAAATCTTATTTTTCAAAATGAACTTCATTTTTGGATTCGGAGTATCGAATTTAGCCTAAGGTGAAATTTTGGTACTTTTCGGATAACTTTCATATTCTGATGAATAGTGAAAATTACTAAATTATAATTAAAAACAACTTTTTTAATCAAAATAATTATTAGTAATAAATTATTAATTTGAGTGGTTTTAAAGTATATTTAGAATATATTTTTACAATTTAATACAATGTTGGTCATTGGATGTAATTTCACATTTAAACCAGACATAATCAAGTGTCAATCTTTTGATAGATATTGTTTCTTAAAAACACGCTATTTGTTTTAACAGCGGGATTTAATTATAAAATTAATTAATGAAAATTCTATGGTATGAATTTGGTAAAATAGACTTCATTTTTGAATTCGGAATATGAAATATAGCTTAGGATGAAATTTTGGCATTGTTCTGAAAAACATCAATTTTTGATGAATAGTGAAACTACTAAGTGGTAGTTAAAAAAAATTAATTTCTCCATAAATCTTAATTTTACAGCTTCTGTGAATGGAATTTCAAAAATCCGAGAGACACGGTTGATGTAAGTAAGTAAAATGTGGTTCAATGAGATGAAAATAATTTTTGGTGAATAGTAACTTTTTACTTTTTTTTACCACTGTTAATAGTAAATAGGGTAACTAAGGGTAAATATGATATTACTATTACCCTAACATATGTCCTAATTCTGTTGGAAAAGTGTAATTCGACCAAAAACAAACTTAGGAATAAAATATGACCATTTAGGCCCACTTGGATTAGATTAGGACATTTATTATTAATTTATTTAAAGAAGGGTTAAAATAGTTAAAATCAAAGTTTAATAAGTAAATCATTTATAATATGGGGTTATACATAAGATAAATTCGATTGTAAATATTCATTAGAAAGCTAAAAAGATTTACTACATGATGGTATTTTATTTGTAATTTTTATACATCAAATAATTTAATTTATTTATGACACAAAGATGATGCAGTAATTATCTTATTAATGAAATATTGACATAATTGATAATATAAACACCAAAATAAATGTAATTTAAGACTTTTTATGAATTAAACTAATTTTCTAGGTTACTATGATATATTAATGTTGATTTAATCAACTTGGTTCGAACATATAATTCTGTTATGACTTTCAAAAAAATCATATATCAAATAGTGTCAAAATTGACACAAAATAGTTTTTAAATCAAATATTATATTATTAGTTGTTATTTTATTCCTAAAAATCTAAGGTTCCGCCAAATGACTTAGATAAGGATATATATATTAATAATAAACAATTTGGGGTTCGTTTGGCATGTTATAGTAAGTTTATTAACCATATATTGAAAGAAAACAAAAAGACATGGTAAAAGTTAAATTATTTAACTTAGAGTTAAATCTAATTGATAAGGTTAAAATAATACCCTAAACTTGTCTAAATCCTATTGGTTGATAGGATTTCGACCCATCCCCACCTTATCTTCGAAATAAGACCCTTTGGAACCATTATAAACCGATTTTGACTTTAATATAAAATAATATTTTGAGATATTCCTAAGGTGCCCCTCTCCTCCCTTATAAAAGGACACCTCCTCCCCCTCCTCCTCACACCAATTTGAGCACTCAAGATCGGCCAACCCCTGCCCAAATATCTTCTCCACTTCCCTAGAAACATCCTAGAGGTTCTGGTCTTCCTCAAAGACCAATTTTAGTGCCCTAAGAGGAGGTCTCAAAGAGGCGCTTCAAAGAAGAGGTAATTACCGTTACCAATTCTTTCATATTTATTTCTTCTTCCACTTCTTCTTATTAGGTTGTTTCATTATGAAGTAATAACATAAGTATTAATCATATACTGATATGTTATTATAAGTATGAAACAACCCTGTTTCACAATCTATCCATCCTACGGAAAAAGAAATCACCGCGCGTGCGTACGTACGGAATACCGTCTCCACGCCGTGGTGTAATCTATTTTTCCACCATCACTTTACAAGGATGGGTATAATGGTGTAATGAGTAACTATTTATGATTATTATGAAGTAATATTGATACTGAAATAATATATATATATACTCCAATACAATTCCACGATCATAGGAACGATATCATCACTCGTGCGTACGTACGGAATACCGTCTCCACGATGTGATGCGACTCGTTATACATGATCTTCATTTCATAATGATTATATAAATGAATTGAATGAATGAATATGGTATATAATACACTAATACCATTCTGTAAATGAATTATCTATAACCTAAAGATAAGAATAAGAATTTATTCGACAAAACACGCATAAGAACAAAAAGTTATAAAGACCCGAGTAACAAGTAACAATGAAATATTACTAACAAGAAGCTAATAATATGACCATATATGATATCATATCAATATGTATGATTCTGGAATAAGTCAATAACATTATTTAAACCATTATACAGGAGCTTCGGACACGAACAAAGCAAATCGGACCTAAGGTAAGGGAAATATCACAATCTCATTTTTATCCGATATTGTTTATTCGTAAGTATTTACAGGGGTGTATTTTATCATCCACATCCATGTTTCATCAATATTTAATATTATTTCCATCCACCTACAATTGTTTAAATCCATTTTTACCCTTCGGTGAGTTTTTAGTAATATGTATGAAAGGAATCTTTTGTCGTTTTTCGTACGAGGTACTTTTTGACTTTTCCGACAAAAGTACGAAGAATGTTTTTTTTAACTTATACGGCATGAATGGATTTTTAAAACATTATTTCCAAGAAGCTTCCTTTACAAGTTTTCAAGTTTATTTTTAATCAACTTCTTTTATTTTAAAGTTGTATGACATGTTATGAAAGGAAAAAAAATTTTGAAGAAGAAAGGATATTTTCCTCAAGAATGGAGTTCAAGTGTTTTATCAAAATTATTTTCCATCTAAGATAATAAAGGGTTCTGTTTTTATCCCTATTATTAAATTTATTTGATCATGTTGTGATGGAATTATTTTTATGAATTCCTTTATCTTATATGAATTGATTTATGATGTCATGTTGTTTAAGAATCCCATTTTTATTACATGGGTTATGTGATGATGTAAGATTTATGATTATGTGGCACACATAAGAAAGGATTCATTATAAGATGGGTGGGACCTATATCTCCCTCCAATGCATTGGGTAAAGATTTTATATCTCATGAGATAGACATGGCTGGAATGGTAGGTTATACCGGTTCAGTGAAACAGGACTGAAACGAGGGTTACTCGATTCAGAAAGGGACTTTGTCCACTAAGATAGTCTTGGAAATGAGTCATGACTGACAAGAAATGATTTTCCATGATTATGTGTGCATGACACAAAGTTTAATGTTTCATGTTATGATTATGGTGATCTCATTTTCACTTCTATGATTTATTCCATGTTAAGATATTATGATCTCTTTTGCAGGTTATGATTTTCAAAAAGATATGATATGATTTTTATTTCTTTTGTATACCCTTACTGAGCATTTGAGCTCACCCTTTTATGTTTTCTTTTCCCCAGGATATAAAGAAAGGTTTTAGGTAAAAAAAATGGAAGATCTTTACGGGAGATATTGAAGATCTTTCACCAGGATTAGAAGATTATGTTCCGAGTTTCCAAAGACACTAAACTATTACGATCCTTGTGTGTGTGTTTTTGTAATGTACTAAGTATTCCGCAAAAGTAATGTAATGTCAATGTACGTCAAGATACGGGTCTCTACACTCATTATGTAAAAATTTAGGGTTATTTTTTATACACTAATAATTAAAAATAAATTTATATTATTAATATAAATATTTTATATTGATAATTTATATTTATATCTGAACATATCCTCTTCATAACACCATGTTGAAAATATTAAACTTATTAAAAATAATAGTGTGACATGTTTGACTTATCATTAAATCCAATATTATAAAGTTCGTCATCTCATATGAGTTCCAAAATAGGTCATAAATTATACCCTAGGATGATAATAGTGTAAATATACTCAACCAATAAGATTTAGTCAATTTTTCTGGTAAACTTAATGGTTTCTGTCATTTTATTTTTAATATAATTTACCCGATTTACACTTTACTGTGTTAAAAAATATTACTAAGGTAATATTCTTATTGTTCAAAAATTAAAGGGTAATATTTAATAAATTTTAACCTAATGAATCTAAATATGAAATTCATTTTTAAAAATTTAAATTAGATAACTAACATAATTTAATTTAATATTAAACTGGTAAAACCCAATGAAAAATAGTTTCTAAAATATCTATTTTAGTATAAATATAATTTTATACATAATTAAAACATTAAATTAATTAAAATGAAAATAATTGGATTATTAATAATATTATATAACTAATTTTTCTCTAAAACCATTTAAAAATAAAATTAATCATTCTAAATATTTGAACCAAAATTCAGTTTTCAATAAAAGATCAGATTTTTTACTCTTCCATAGAAACATAATTTTTTTTATAAATAACCAAAACCTTATATGTGAGTAATTTTAAAATTAATATTTATACGATTAAATTATTTTTATAAAATAAAATTCAAATAATTTTCATAATTTTTTTGTAATATTTTCTAAATTAAAATCATTTTTGAACATAATGTATTTCTGAAGCAAAAAATGACATTATTAAAAATTTAGTACTTCTTTAATGAAAATTACTTAATTCATTTTCACTACGTAGATCCTATATATATCATAATTTTGTAAAATTATTTATACCTACTAATTTAATTTCATTATAATAAATATAATATAATATTATTTTGGGGATCGTTTAAGCTCAATGATTCATAATGTATATTCTATTGAATATAAATTTAATTTAAAAAATAATGATGCTAAATTCTATCATAATTCAATACATTTTATCCCCACAATTGGTTATTTTTATAAATAATAATGTTTTGAAAATTGAAATTTAATTTGTGGAAATACAACTTCATAGAAAGAGTAAATAAACATTATTATTAATAAGAGGGAAAAGGAAATGTGAACATCACCACAAAACTATGATTCCGAATAGTATAACATTATTGGGAAGTGAAAACATCAATGTTGAAGCTAAAAATATTTCTTAGGTACTATTATAGAGTGTTATAAAATATTGTCATGAGAATGTATGCCATCAAATAATATTAAATATATGATAGGTTAAAATGCTATTTATTTATCAATAATAAAAGTAATCGGATGACATTTTTATTTCATGGTCCTTTTCTTAAAATTGATTAATTATTTTACTATCCAAATTAATATAATTTTTTTCATTACATGTCATTAGAAAAATATAATCCTTTTGCAGTGCTACGCTCTATTTAAACTTTTTCTCTTTCTCTAGGAAATTTGTATTATTGATTAATTACTCATGTTTGAATAACTATTAATGGATCATAAGATCCATAAGAAATTGATTTATCTTCAAAATATTTACAAAAAAAATACTAGCACATGTTATCCAATAGGATAAATCATACTTTAACCTCAAAAAAATATCAAAAGTTAAAATTACCTCATTCCATAAGTAGTTAACATTAATTATCTCTAAAAATATTAATTTCCATATTCAAAATCAATAAATTGGACAAATATTTATCTTTATTCAACATAAATAAGTTCATAATATCAAATTTCAAACCTATTTTAATCTCTAGAAAAGATAACATAAACCACAAAATCACTAACCAAATTCATAGCCTACAATAATATACCATAAAAATATATTTTTCATTATTATCCCAACATATAGAACATATTAACTATTATCTTCCATCCATCGCGTGTCTTCTAAAATGATCTCCTTTATGTTGATTCAATTTTCTAGAACATCAATACCATTCAACATATGCTCTAAACTCATTAAAGAAAAACTATTTTAGTACAATCCTAACACATTAAATACTTCCAATAAATAAAATATCATTAACAAAATACTCAAATAATGTAATTAGTGAATCTAAACCCAATAAAAATAATCATTCTACATTATTCTTAAACCATCAAATAGGATTCATCATCTTATTCCTTAATACCTCATTCCATTCATATTTAATTATTGTCTGTTCATTATAAGATGTATAACCATTACTTGTACAAACTTTCTGATTCACATCATACTTTTCCCCTAGGACATATATTGTTATAAGTCTCATGCATTCTACAATTAAAACATTAAACATTCTATGTTATCATAGAGAGACCACTATTATCATCCATTACATTAATGGAAATTTTCATTATTCCTCATAAAGTACGTTTTATTTTTCGTATGTTCCCACAAAAAAAATATTCATGTTTTTATAAGGAATTCACATGGGTGTTTCTTCTCATATTTTGTTACATATATAAAATTTAATATTTATTCCCCCATAGTATCTACTAGTTGAGCTCTCAGTGAACATTATATTTGTTTTCTTTGGTGAGTCATAGACTTGGTAATGTTGAAGGTTGTTAAACATATAAAATGAAAAAATATTATGGATAATTAAAGTATAATTAAATCAAGAAATCTCCCCATTTTGTTGCTCATAACCATTTTTAATTTTTCAAATTCAATGTTAATAATGCTCCTTCTAGTTCCCTCCAATGACTAAAACCTATATGAATTATATGGGAAAAAATTATAATATTGGGGATCCTTAAAATCTATAACGTACTAATGTCTAGTATGGCATCCAATAACATGACATATACAAAAAGTTAGTCATAGTGTCATGTTACAAAAAAATTTATTTTTTAAATTTAGTTCCCTAGGTTTCTACTATAATACCTCTAATACCAACAGTAAAGACCCCAAATCCAGTAGCACAGAGCTGGTGGTTACATTATTACATTGGAATATGTTATAGGGAATTATATCTTAAAGGAACAAATTGTATATTAGTATTTATAAATTTGATAAATAGTTAAAAAATACATTAAAATTTAAAACATAAAATAAATAAATAATTTACATTGATAATTACATTATTCCCCTGAGTGTATACCTGCATATAAATCAAAAAACACCTACTCATATCCCATGGAAAATAAAAGATATAAAATTGGTGATCATAGATGCTCATTAATGGTCAGCATTAAATAGATGATATGAAAAAATAAGGAATAATAAATATGGCAGGGTATATAATGTAAATAATTTCATTAAATCAATATCATGAACAAAATATGATAAAAATATAGGATGATAAAATAATTAAACAAAAAAAATCACATGAGTTTGAATCATAAATATGGATGTTATATCTAATTGAATAATCACTTGGACATAAATAGGTAATTTCAAAATTATAGACTCTATAATGTAGGTTGGATCAAATACATAATCAAGGATTTATGCCAATATATCTAATACATTTAAGGCCTTGTGGATAAAATCTATATAAATGGGTAAGGCCTCAGCTAAAATCCAATCTAGTTTGTGTCATGATACCTATCAATGCATCTAAGGGATATATAGGGCCCACCTATCACTTACTAATTCAAATTCATTATTCATATGAAAGGGATGAAACATTTTAATATAAACATTCTTATTAAATATATCATAAAATTTTATAATAATTTTCTCTAATTAATAAAATTAATCATTAACCATCAAGAGTATTATAGAGAATGATATCAAAACAGTACATCCCCAGTCAAACATATCATAAACCATAAAAATAAATATTTTCAATGGAATAATTCTAGTATATCATCATTATAAGTTTCAAAAATGTATGTTAACTTAGATAAAAATACATTAAATATAATACTGAAATATTTCTTGAGGGAAATTCCCCTTTTAAATTGAAAATAATTTTTAAAATATAAAAATTTCTCACATAATAATGGAATTATTTTCATTGAAATATCCTTTTAAAATTCTAAATGAATCCTTAAATAAATTAGGTATCATGTTGATGAGAAATTTCATTTATGTAGTATAAGTTAAAAATATATCTTTCAACCTTTTGTAAGAAAAATAAAAAATTAAATTCTTTATAAAATTATAGGATAATTCCATTTAAAACATTTGTAAAAAAATGACACAAGTTTAAAAAAGAATAAAAATAATCAATGGATATTTTTCAAAACATTTTTTAAAAAAATTGTAAAAAAATATATTAGGAAGAGAAATATTCTCCGAGGGAGACATAAACATAAACTTTCCTAAATAAAGATGAGATTGTTAATTTAAACCTTTACCACATTAGTATCCTTTAAATTATAAGCCCTATGAAATAAATAAATTCAAATGAAACTAAAAATATAATTAGTTTAAAATGATTCGGTATATATTATATCAAATTGGTAGTATATGATCTACACATAATAAATTAGTTTTGAATATAATATATGTCTCGCGAAAGTAAGTGAGATTAGGAACCCTAACCTCATATTTGATAAACATTGTATGTGTTTCAACCACATGTATAATATAGATTTTTTATAAAGATATTCCATAACCATATTCATATATACCATAGAATATATTATCTTATTTTAATATTATATTTCCTATTTATAATGAATTCAATTTAAAAAATCACAATTTTGTGTTGCAAATATTTCATTTCTCATGTATGTTCTGGTTAGGTAGTTATGGTCCTTATAAATTTATCATTGTTTAATAATATAAATTAAGTTAATAATGATATAAGTATCATATATATTCATTATTTTTATTAGTATAACAATCCATGTAATTTGGTGTGGAAAAATAAATAACTCCGTTGTATAGAGATGATAAGTCATACACACTCATGCGCGATGATTTCATTTTTCAAGTGATCAATAAAAGGAAGAATCTTTTTCTATTATAATAAAAATAATAAGAAAATCTCAGTATTTATATAACATTGGAGTTATTAATTTTGGACGAAAAAAAAACATTAAGAGGATGTAGAATCTAAAATAAATATGAATGTGGCTGTAATGATGATTATCTCTACTTCGGTGGACACTTTTTAGATATCTTATTAAGGGATGTAAGTTTGGTCTTTTGAGAAGTATACATGCCTCATAATATAGATAATGGAGTTTATAATTGTATTGTTACTGGATTTTTCAGGATAGAAGCCTCTATGTGGTGCGATAAAGTGAGAGACAAGGTTCCCTTTTATAATTGAAGTGAGGGGCACTTTCAGAATTTCTCAAACGATTAAAATATAATAATACGATTATAGATCAAAATACATCAAAATATGCAATAAATTCACAATGGAAGAAATTTATGAAAATATAATATCCAATCTTTTCCTTATTTAACATTTTTATTATTTTTTATGAATTTAATAACATATTAAATTAATAAAATATCATTATTGTCAATTTTGAAATTATTCCTTACATTGACATTAATAGCACAAATATAACATTCTAAATTAAACGAAATATTTGAATAAATCCCTAATATTTCATATTTATCTTAAATACTCTTCAATACAATTAATTAATTAAAATTATATTACTTTTAATATATTCAATTTCATTTATTTTATTATTCAATTAATAGATTAATTACTACATTAGCATGGTGAAAGTAATTAAGGTAATTATTTATTAACTATAAATTAGAAACCAATTTCCATAATGAATATAGATATATAATATTTAATAATATTATTTACTGTCGAGAATATCCTCTTGATAAAACGAAATAAAATATATTACACTAATTAAAAATCAGGGTGTGACTTCTTTGACTTGTCCTTAAATAAAATACTATAAAGGTCATAATCTCATCCACGTTTCGCTAAAAGATCTTAAATTATAATATTGTATTATTATTGTTGATATATAATTATATATTAAAATTTATTCATTTTTTTTTGCGTAATTTAATGGTTCTTATCATTTTATTTTTATCATAAATTACTAATTTACCCTTTTCTATAGTAATCGAAATGATAGAGTTTACTATTCATGTTGCATAGAAATAAAAGGGACCTATTTTATTTATTGGAACTATATAATATATATATTAAAAATATTTTTTTGAAATTCAAATCATGAAATGTTATAATTTTCTTTAATATCAAACTCGTAAAAGGCAACAAAAAATAGATTTTTCGATAAATGTCCCTTTTAAGTATACGAACAGATTTATAAAAAAAATAAACCATGAAATTGATTCTAGTAAGACTAATTGGATTATTAATGATATAATATTAGTAAAATTTCTTATTAAAATTTAAAAATATAATAAAATTTTGAAAAATTTTGAAACAGAAAATATAGTTTTTAATAAACATTAGTATTTCCACTATTTATTAAAATAATTAATCTTTTTTGGAAAAATCCAAATATCTCATCCGATACTTTTTGAAAAAATTTATTATAAATATATATTATTTTTATAAATTAAAGTTTTTAATTTTTTAATATTTTAAATGTAATATTTTCTTAATAGAAATCATTTTTTAAGAAAACATATTTCTGAATGAAAAAATAACTTCACTGAAACCATCATGCTGGTACACTACATGAAAGAATTACATCCCATGTATTTGGTTCAAATCATTTATTGGTAAAAGTCATTTTATTAAAAAGGTGATTCATTTATTGAAATTTTCATCCTTTTTGGATTATATTATATGTAATGGGATTACACATAGTGTAATTCTCATAGGAATGTATGTTAGGGCCTTATAAGAGTGATTTATTATTTCATTATTCTGTAGCCCTCTTCCCTCTTGACCAATAGGCTCACATAGGTGATTTTGGAGACCTCAAACCCATATGATTCATTACATTCATCGATTGATCAATGTTTTGGCCATTACTTGTTTCTAAAGGTGAGTAATTGTCTTGTTTATTCATTTCCTTTGATCACGTTAGTGAGGTCTCAGTGTTCTTCTTGATAAATTGATCAGTGATGAGGATTCTTCTTGATTCCTATATGTTTGTTGCATGATATTCCTTTTTGAGGTTAACCCTAGTGTCGGTTGTGGTGTATCATGAGTGTTTTTTGAGTTATAGGTTGTTTTTTCCACATAAAAAACCCATCTCCTTGAATTGAATCAATTTTGATTGGTGTTTTTTGATTCTAGGGCCTCATTTTTTATCATTGTGTTATTCATTTTTGGGGATTTCCATTGATAGTGTGTATAACCAGAGATTGAGGTATGTTATTTATTCTCTAACCATTGTTGGATGAATTGAAGTTTTTTTGTTTTAATAAATCATTTATTAATTAAATGGAATGATTTATTGATAAATTTTTGTGTGTATGGATAAGGGTTTTTGATAAAATATGTGGTTTCCCTTTATTTGTTAAAATTTAAAGGTATTTTCCAAGAATGGTGAAATTGGTTTCTAAAAAGGATTTTAAAGAATGGTTTTTAGGGATCTGTTTTCAAAATAAATAACATGGGAAGCCATAGTTACATAGGTGGAATGAGTAGTAATAAGCCTCATATATTGATATATAGAGGGGTTAACTACCATGGTGTTATACTCTTCCATATGCCTATTATTATACGGTCTTGATAGACACTATTGGATGGGTCAGATTCAGGGGTATTCTTCCCCTTATTAGATTAGATGCATATTTCTAGGGGATTGATGCACGTACGATTATCATTGTTGGGGGGGGGGGTACAAGTTTCCTAGTTATTCTAATATAGTGTTATCTTTGGTTTGATGTTACCTATTCTGTTGTCTTGTACTGTTTTTTCAAGACCAACTCTGTCCAAATATGCCCGTCCTAGGATAGCATTTAATAAAGGAAAATAATGACCCCATATTCCTACCTTCAGTGGGCCCCGGGTCAGCAACTAGCAACATGTGTATATGGATCTCAAAATATGGGAGGCATTACAATATATTAGTATACAATATGAGGAGATAGAATGAATCAACCATAATAAAATAAATTACATAATAAAAATAACCCAAGTTTATCATGCATGGCATGTGTAAATAGAATAAATATAATAAAACATATCCAAGGTAAATTCCCAAAATAAAACTAAGTAGTGAAATAACAACTATCCCAACGTTTGAGCTAGAAACACCCAGAACGGGCCCTAAAATCCTTCTAGAAACATGAATGTATTTTTATTGATGTATGGTTATTGTACATATATACTCAGTAGGGAAAAATTTATATCATGAACATGTGTGGGAAGCATACTAATACACAAATGTGAAAATATTAGAACCAACCATCACCTATAAATGTATACCAACCATCCCAACCTCACTGAGACATGATCACTAAATAACACAATCCCTATAATATAATATAATGTAAGGTACATCAATGATAGGGTATGTCACACCACTTTCTCCTAATTAGATTCTCTCACAACACAATGAAATTTCTCCTGGTACTCCCACTTCTTCCGAATATACCACATCATATCCTGCTCATACACACCTATGCCACACACCACAAAACATCCTCCCTGGAAACACCAAGAACAAAAAATACAACACATCCCACCTACGCACACCTAGTCCAAACACCACAACACATAACATCACATCCAATTTCATCACATATCCACTCATTATGAAGACACATGTGACACCACATTATAACACGCCCTAAAGAAACATGGGACACAACATCAAAACTCATCTTGAATACACCTCGGACCACAAATCACAGCTCACCTGAAGAATCATGGATCCTCATCACATTAAGAGAGATTATGGAAGAGTGGGTGGATGTCCCACGATATTCCCATGGGATGTTGGGAAAGAAACCCCCATGTGACTATGAGGGTTTTTTTAATATAATTCTCAATGTGGGAGGGGTGTGTATAGAAAACCCAAGGAAGATACAAGTATACCCACCCACACAATGGCACACATATTTATATATATATAGTTTAAAAAACTCAAGCCCAACCTATGGGTTCTCTATTAAATAACCAAATCATGACACTATCATTATTGCCTCCACCTCAAAATACATTTATTCGTACCTATACCTATCATTTCATAGGGTGAATATCATTGATAATCGAATGCAGCATCACATTTTATCCACTTTAAACACCCATTCATTTTATTATTTATCATCAACCTCATCCAATCACACAAACCATCATTAAATTATCAATTGTAAAATTTCTTTCCTGTTAACCAATCCAACCCAATAAATTTTGAACATTATTAAAAATTTATTTATTCCATCACTATAGTGGCATCTAGCCAAAATAAACCATATATCTGAAGAAACGAGTCACCCCTAAAAATACCTACATTCCATCTCAAAAGCACAGTCAAATACCCACATTTCACCCCACACCCAAATACCATCCCACAATTCCATCCCACATGAACAACCTACTGTCACAACACAAAAAAATTCTCTTACATAAATGAAAATGGGATTTTATAACATTACTCATTATTTTAGGGATTTTATCACATAGATCACCATCATGGGGAATCCACTTTATTAAAAACATAAATGTGGTTAGATAATTTCCATTTTTTATGGTGATAAAAAAATAATAAAAATAAAATTTGCAATCACATCACATATATTCATAAAAAAAATTCCCCAATGGACACAATTTTTAGTGGGTCATCATGCCTGTACAATCAAGAATAACAAAATAATATAAATGTGGTAAAACCATGTGAAACAAACCCCTTAACCCTTAAATTTTAATTAAACCAACTAGTTATCTTTTTTTAAGCTAGCATAACTATAACCCATAAGTAAGAAAAATAAAAACCCTCCTGAATGATACACAATAAAGAGAAACAAGGGGAACCCTACCTTAAAGAAGCTTTCCCAACACATTATATAGCGTAGGGTGGAGAAGAATTCTTGAAACCTACAACCACACTATGAGAATACTTGGATCGACCTATACCACAGCGAAAGGTAGTCAAAATTCATCCTAAACACACAAACCAAACCATATTTCATGACAACATCAAAACAATGAAGAATATCAAAAAGAAATTTGTGATAACGAGAGGAGAAGTAACTATGGATTCAAGATAGGAGCATAAGGTTTGATCCCAACTGAAAGGAGTCTCCAAACACTAAAGGAAAAGGTCACTAGATTCACAAAACAATAAAAGATACGTTGTCCATAATGTTTTGAGAAAACTCAAGTAGTAGTAACTATTAAAAAATATACAACATTAGAAAATTATGAGAAATGTAATTCCCTTTCATATCGTGTAACTCTAGGATTCTAGGCTCTGAAAAAATCAATATCCTTTAAATTTACTAATCCTGAAAAACTAAACATCGGGAACTGGACCTAGATATTCCATGAAACCAACTTTCTCATCATGTAATACTCTTAAAGGGGTGTATTTCCTATAATAGTTCTATTGCACCTCCTACTTCGATAAAAAACTCCAATAACCTACCCTGAACCCCACCAACACTCAAAACGAGATAATTAACCGACCAAGATGGAATATACCATTACATTAGATACACATAAAATGATTATCATACTCAGGAATTAGAAACCAATCCCAGATAAAAAAAATTTCATATAGTCACCCTGTGAAATTCCTCTCAAGGGTCTCACTATACCTCAAATGATACCACCTTCCAAACATTCCATCCAAAAGAGAAACAACACAAACTGCCCAACCATAATCAAACTCCCCTCACCCAAAAAGACAACCACATAATCACTTCACAACTACTCAACCTCCACGCATCCCAGACTAATAACCTCCACTACCAATGAACCACACCATCCTAAACACTTTAATTGTAGAACTCTGACTTCCATTCCAAGATAATATCTTTTCTGGGTGGAACTAGCTCACCTACATGAGTTTAATTTCATTATAGTTAATGAGCCTCTGTTATGAATTTGGTCGTCCCCTTTTCATATTTCATGACATTATCACACATCACACCAGACACATCACAAAACATGTAAAAATTGATCATATCATAAAAAAATGGAAACATGGAATCAAAAATAAAAATAGAGAAATTAAAAATTCAAAAGAACTTTGTGTATTGGGAACTCATTTTTGTATCTTGCTCTGATGTACTCTCCTCCATGTCACTATGACCCCACAACATATAAACTAATGAAATGGTATGTCCACACAACACATTCTCTTGCTGATCCTAGATCTCTAATGTTCATTCATCGAACGTTGCACCATTCTCGATATCAATATCACCCTAGTGACATGAGAGTCAATGTGATCATGAAAATGAAGCTGAGAGACATGAAAGACACCATGAATCCTCCCCAACCACATAAGAAGCACTAACTAATACACCACCTCGCCAACTCGCTCCAACACCATAAAGGGACCAAACAACCTAGGAGAATACTTAATCCCTCATCCAAACCTCCAATAACCACATTTAGGGGGAAAAATCCAGAAACGTTAGTCCCCAACATCAAATCCCACTCAACCATACAACATCATACATGCTCCTTTTAGCCTAAACATCCATTATGGCTGAATCCTTGATCGCTATGAAGTGAGAAGATTTCATTAACCGGACCACTATCACCTAGATAGCATCACAAACTCCTTGATATCTAGGTTATATTGTGATGAAATCAACATATATTTCACCCCATTTATAATTAGGAACATCCAAGTGCTATAATAAACAATCAGGAACAAGATGCTCTGCATTTATGAGTTGAAAAACCAAGAACCTTTCCACATACACTAACATTTACTGATTCATCCTAGGCCAACACAATTGAATCCTCAATCCATGGTACATCTTATACATTCATGGGTGTAATTAAAAAGGTGATTTATAAAACTCACAAAGAACACTCTTAAATATTGATCCCAAAATCAACAACATTCCTCAAATCAACATCCATTTCTATTTATCCTCCGACCATCCATCCAATGCATCATAATGGAAAACACAACCATGAATCCCTTCTACCTACGAGTTCTCCTAATGAGACTCCACCAATTTCTAAATAAGTGAATACTACAATTTCATTTATAACATGCATCATCCTCTATCAACCAACATTTCATTCATGGTCAAGGATATTAATTCCTCCATTTCTCTCCAAGCATCTATAGACTCTCGAAAAAAATCCTTTTAAGATATTCTTATCAATGAATCAGCTGTAAAACACTTCTTGTATAAACTGTAAGAGATCAATAGTTATATTCCTAAATTAATTCCATCTCTATTCACTATCATGTATTCAAATCATGCTGGGAAAAGACAAACCAAAACTTTTGTGATCCATGAAAATAAAAAAAGTGCTCCCCAATGAGGTAATGTATCTACAACATTACTAAAAACATAAACACTGGATGCTCCAGGTCATAGGTTACAAAGTTATTATAAGGGGGATGTAACATAATAGACCCAAATAGATCACTACCCACAACTACATCAGCAAACATCCCAATTCTAGGTAGAAAGTATCATAAAATACCTCAAACAACACACCCTCAACCAGAAGATGAAGAAATTGAGCACTGAATAAATTATCGTAAGGTAACTGAGTGATACCTGGAACTTATCAATAACAAAAAGTTTTTTTATTCAGATTTAAAACTATAAATGAGGATTTCACTTGATAGAAATTGGGTAAAAACCTCTAATAATATCCTAGGAGTCCAAGGAAACTGTGATCCTCTGCCACATTTTTGGATGCCACCCATGAAAGAACTACATGAAACATGGATGGGTGCACTTCCACACACTATTGAGAGACCATATGATCGAGTAAATGTACCTCTAATGTTTAAAAATTACACTTAGGAATCCTTCCATAGATCTGGTTGTGTTGAAGAACATGCAAGATTGTTCTGAGATTATCGACAAGCTCCTCATCTGACTTCATATAGATTAAGATATCATCGATGAATAAAATGAAAAACTGATATAGAAACTCTTAGATCATAGATTTTATAATACCCAAGAATATTATTGGTGTTTTATTAACATCTAATGGAATGACTAAAAATATGAAGTGCCCATACCGACATCTGAAGGGATTCTTCTGGATATCTCCACCCCTTAACACTAACAAGTGAAACCCTATCCATAAATTGATATTTTTAGTACCATCTAGATCATCACAATTGGACAAAGAGATAATTAATCCATGGAAGAAGATACTAATTAATGATATTTACCTAATTTAACCTCGAATAGTTTATACAGAACCTTATACTACCATAATACTTCTTGGCGAACAACACTGGAGAACACCACAGTGACACACTTGGATGGATGAATCCCTTATGCATCAAATATTCTATCTAAATCCACTATATATATAGCTTAGAAGGCTATATCTAGTAAGGAACCAACCAAATTCCAGAAAAAAACAGTTTATAAGTCTTTTCAAAACTCAATGTCGCATCAGGGAGGGAGTGTAAAAATTCACTTAGGGAAATAATACCAGAATTCAATGAAATCTCTGAGACCCTTATCTACCTAATCACTGACTAGACATGTAGAAATATTATACTTCAAGGAATGACATGAATACACATGGATTTTTTTCACCTAGATGCTCTTCATACCAAAAAATCCTACTCGATGGCCCTTTCATTCGAGAACTTGATTCTCCTATGATAGTAGTAAATAACTGAACCTTGGGAATACAATTAGTTTATAAAAAGGGAGAAATCATATGATTTCATATATAGGAATAAATAATAAGCACATGACTATAAAACCCCATCAATAGTCTACACCCCCAACACACATCAAACAAGCTAGTTTGACCTCTGACTATCATAGTCGACAGCAGGGGTAAAAGAATATTATCTATGTCTAGTCCCATAGCATGGGTTATAGTGGGAGAAAGAAAGGTATGAAAATATCCCAAATCAAACAAAGAAAAATTATTATTAAAAAAATTATTCATACCTCTGATGATTTTTGGATCCTCTAAAACTACTGCCTATACATTTTACAACTAACCATCCCCAACTCTGCCACCACTCTGTCGATGACCACCTCCATGTCCGTGCTTAAGTCATGGTCCCCAAACTCGAGGACCATCCTAAGGATGGACTCTACATGATACATTTCCCCTCATAAGATAATAATACTTTATAACCTACTACTAAAACAGCCTCACAAGAAACTACTACTGATGATTACTCTAAACATGTCCACCTTTATAAAAATTATCTCAAGTAGCCATAGTTAATTGGCTCGGAAGATGTCCACTAACCCTATAGAAGAATAATTTTGGCCCAAAATCCATAGGAATTTTGTGAAAACAATATTTATTAAATTAAATATGTGGAGTTAAACTTCTAGATTATTGAAAAATCAAAGATCCAAGAACTTGAGACTTATCACTGACATCTCTTCCCCTCAAGGAACCGTGTGGGTTCCCTTCCCATGGAAAACCTCCTCACAATAGAATTATTGATTACATCTTACTTCTTCTGATGCTCTATGTATTTTGAAAACATAAATGGAGTAACTGCATACTAGATAGAAGGACGAAGTTCATCCTCATGATGACTCACATGAGACTCCTAATAGAGAACAAGTTCTGGTAAAAAACATTAGAGGTCCTTGAACTTGATTCCCAACTCCAGCACTAACATGATCCCCTACTAAAGAGAAAGAACCTCATGCTTCTTCACTCCCTTTCTGCTCGATGAAAGGAACACTTGTTAGAATACCTTCTATAAGATAACCCATGAATCATCTATAACCCTCTACTCACCAAGGTAAAATTTCAACCACTGATGCAACACTCCTTGTATCTGACTGACCGCAAGATGGACCCTGTACTCCAACATGGTTATGATCAAACCCAATGCAATATCCAGATCTTTTAGAAAATTCTATGTATCCATATCAGATGACCCCCACAAACTATTCCAATGCCTTCTACTAAAACTTATGTGACATCCTATTCCACTGATCAACATACTTGGATATATAAACCCTTTATAGATCAAATGGGATTTCATGTTGAACATATACTACCAAAACTACATGCATACGATGACCATGAGCCATATATGTAAGAAAAATAATAAATTCCTATGCTCGATAGTACTTATTTTAATTATTTTATATTTTAATTAACTTTAATCCATATAATTAATTTTATATATCGTGAAATTACTCAAAAAACCCAATTCAATAAAAAACATGTCAACATGATACATGTGAATATCCTATATCTCAACCCTATAAGCTACCCCATCTCACATGGTCTTTTAATAAGTGTATAGTCTGTGCATTGCATCCTGTTTGGCCATTTAATCCCATGTCCTAGCCAGTCTCTGTAGCCTATGTCATAGACCAAGATCAACAAACATAGTTTCCATACCATCCCATGAATTCCTCAATATTAATAACTATAAACTCCACCCTATATATCAACCATCACCCAGATACCACTATCTCATGCCCCCCCCCCCTTACGATATCCTTCTTGGGATATTAGTGAAGAATGGAAGATAATGACCCCTTGAGTGTCCCCAATAGTAGGACCACAGTCAATGATCAACACTAAGGGTATAAGGATCTCACAAAATGAGAGGCATTAACCTCTATTAGTAAACAAGATCGGTAGATAGAATGAATAAACCATAACAAAATCCATGAAATAATATTAATAACCCAATGTCATCCCACAATACATGTGTAAATAGATGAAATATAGTAAAATGTTTCCGAGGTAAACACCAAAAATAAAACTAGCAGCCAAACAACAACTATTCCCTGGTCTGAGATAGAAATTCCAACCACGGGCACCCTAATCCTTATAGAAACTAGAAAAAAACATTTAGAAAGAGTGTGAGTATATGAATATGCTCATTAAGAAAACTAAACTCTATCTTTAACATTTGAGGGATGAATACTAATTCACCTATTAGAAAATAGAAGAACAAACCAGCACATAAATGGTATACTAACCATCCTAGCCTCACCAAGTTAGACTCACTATATATTAAAATCCATGTAATATAACATAAAGTAAAACAAAACGTTGATAGGGGACCCCATACCACTATCCCACTGATTATATTTTCTCACACCCAATGAGACACGTCCTAATACTCCCATATCTTCTAGATGTACCACATCACATCAATCCCACAAACACTTGATCCACACACCACAACACATCCCCCTCACACGCACAATATCCATACACCAAAATACACCACATCACATCTCAACTCACCCTGAAGATTCTCGGGCCAACACATCACAACTCATCCCAAAGAAACAAGGGAAACCACATCACAACTCATCCGGAAGACACCTGGGACACCACATCAAAACTAGAACAATGAATATTGGGCCATCATCACCTGGAAGAGGGTGCATGGAAGAGCAGGTTTTCTGCCTTCCATCCTCCTACCAAGATGTTGGGAATGACACCCCTACATGTCTATGATGTTGTTTGAAACATTGTAATCAACATGGGTAGAGTGAATATTGAAATAACATTGAATATAAATGTTTATATATATACATAGAGTATCAAAAAATTTATCTAATATTATGGGTTCTCAAACAAAAAAGCATCTCAAAACATGGTTACCTTAGTTGTCATCTCAAAATGAATTTATTAGAATATGAAATGGTCATTTTAGATGGAGAAGAGCCCTGATAATATAATTCATATTCACATTTCCTCCACATTTAACAACCATTAAATTTATTATTTAGCATCATCCACATTTAATCACACAACCCACCAGTAAAATTTCCATTGAAAATTTTCGATCCAATTAACGAATCCCACCCATTCAATTTCAATCATTATAAAACATTCATTTATTCCATCATTTCTTGGTAATCTAGAAGAAATCAACGATATATCAGAAGAAACCAGTCATCCCCATAAATCTCACTTAGATTCCGCAAAATCATGATTAAACAACCAAATTTTACCCAAAACCCCATTATAATCACACTTTTCCATCCCACAAGCACAACAGAACATGAAAACACATCGTCATTCATTTACAGATTCCCAAAGGGTCATTTACTTAACTCCACTATATTTATGGGATTTTATCACACAAATTTCAATCCCAGGGAAAACAATTATTCAAAAAATATATTTGGTTATCCAATTTACATTTTAGGGGTATATCAAAACAATCATAAGAAATGTATTAATCACAACACATATATCCAGTGCAATAAAAATTCATAACAACCACAATATTTAGTGGGGAACCAAGACCATACAATCTATGAGATCACACTAATATCAATGATATAAAAAAATGAAAAATAAACCCATTTAACCATTAATTTATTTTAAACCGGTTATTTATCATTTATTAATCTAGTGCAACCATAACCTATAAGAAAACAAAAGAAATCACCTTCCGCATGTTACACAATAATGATAAATATGGGAATCCCTATCCCAAAGTTGATTTTCTAATGAGTTGTGTATTGCATAAAAACTATGAATTACGATATCCCATAATAACACCATGATAAAACATATTTTAACCTATACCACAACCAGACACCATAAAAACACACCCAAAACTCAAAATCTAAACCAAATTGCCCCACCACATCAAAAATCCAAAATAAGAATTGAAGGAAACATGTGAGAAAGAGAGTATAAATCACCAATGATATAATATTAGAGCCTATAGATTCATCCTCGTTTGAAGGAATCTCTAAACACAAATGGAGATGTATGTATGATTCCTAGAATGAGAGAAGAGATGTTGGTCATTGGGTTTAGAGAAAACATGAGCAGATGAATGATTTAAAAATTGAACATCATTGGGGAATTAAATGAAATATTATCTCCTTTCAAGTCATGTAACTCTACGATTCAAGGTTCCTCCATGAAATTAATCGTATTTTTATTATTTAGGCTTGAAAAATTAAACATTGTGAACTATACCTAGATAATATATAAAATGAAATTTTATGTCATGTAATATACTTATATGACGTTTTTTTCCTAGGAAATTTCTTATGAACCACCTTATTCCACTAAAAACTCCCATAATTCCACAAAACATCTATAACACTCAAAACATTCAATGCAACTGACTGAGAAGGCATATACAATTATAGTTTTAGTTCTACATCCATAAATTTAATTTGATATATGAAACATTCTTTAGATTGATTTGATATATCATTATTGATATATGTATATGAATTGATTAGAAAATGTTTTACCTAATCTATTAAGATATTTGGATAAAGGGAAAATTAAATGTCTTTCTATGTATTTAATATAAAAAATGTAAACCATTTATTATTCTTAGTTTTCTTAAAATTCATGCATGTTCATATTATTGTATATAGATTTGTTATGGAACACTTGGGTGGGATCCTACTGATCCTATTATCCCAAACTATGTTCACCCATTCAGTAGTGCATATACCATTTTATGTATTTTGATGTTGGGAAAGGAAAGGAGACAGAGTTAGGTAGTGAGGTTTTTGTTATCATTTTTAGGTATCATGTGGTGAGATGGTGGGAGTTTTCCTACACTATCACTTGGAGTAGTTTTTTTTCTATTGTAGTTATATTTTTATGTTTTACTTGTTGTTTAGAATATTATACCTAATTTGTGTCGTATTTTTTTCTAAATTCATCTCTTAGTTATGGAATATATTCATTTATTACATGGGTTTTCACTGTTATATATATATATATATTCCATGCCATTTTCTTATTTTGGGAGAAATTGTTCCCTCTGGATATAGTTTTCTACCCATGTTCTAGTCACCAGCTCATGGGGATCAGGAAAGCCCTTTAGGTATGTGGAAATTTGGGTCTATACTTCTTTGAGAGGGTATCCATGCCAGGTTCATCATAGTTTGGTATGAAAGGTTGTTATTTCCTCAAGATTCATTATCTTGAAATATTTTTAGACTACAAATAGTATTGTTGAGACTTTAGAGGAGTGTTATAGTGAGTTTCCCATTATCTATTTCTGTCATGATACTAAAGTCACCATGGGATGTTGTGATTTGTGTCACATGTTTTTTGTAATTTTTTATAATCTTGGTTTTTTCTTATGGGTATTTTGTTTGATCTAATATTATTTTATTTTCGGATCACTTATTCTATTTCAGTGTGGAGTTGTATTCCTCTAAGATGTGTTCCATGGGTTCCTCATGAGGTTGTAGAAAATGCTCCTAATTAGATTCCTTATATTGATATGCGGTCCTCCCCAAAGTACCAAAAGTCCAAAACATAGTTTTTTATGTGAAACTAGAAGCTGTATGAGAAAAAGAGTGATCAATAGAATTCATTCACTAGAATCTAAAATAGATTATTTTTATTAATGAAACTAACGATTTAGAGGACTATAGAGATAATTTTTATCATCTCTTTGACTTCTTGGATACACTTGAGAGTATCAAGGTGAAGTGTACAATTTTTAGACTCAATATTCCCACCCAGAAGTGGTGGGATTCCATGTTAAAGGTTTATATGAATGTAGACTTGGACTAGAATGGTTTCAATACTCTATTATTTCATTAGTTTTCCCTATATTCACTAATGATATAGAAGTCTATAGAGTTACACACATTCTAAATTTGAGAGCATTTGTTGTCGACATACACAAATATGTTTTCTGATCTTGTGGGTTTTTCTTTAGAGAATGTAATGAATGACTAGATGAATATTTATATGAACTTGTTGGGTTTGAAACTAGATATAAGATTGAAGGTATTTTTGCAGAATTATAGGATGTAATTGGATATAAGTGATAGAGAAATGATGGATGAGATAAATATAGTGAACAAGGTTAGTTATCATTCTCCTTATCTCTCACTTAGTGTCATATTTAGTGGTGTATAAGGGAAAAAGATGGTGTGGAAGGGTATTTATAGTATTGTTGGAGGTGGTTCTCATCATCATATTCCTATAAACCTTAGTTATAGATTATAAGGTGCCTCAAGAAATGATATCCATGTGGTTTGTTCATACAGAAGAAGAATTATTTTCCATCACCTGTTTTGATGTGTAATGGTTATGTAAACTATGTTCATCTCTTGTACTTTTGTTTGGTTATTTCTATAAGTTGATATTTTTAGGGATCATTAGCTACAATGGATACTAAAGAATAGCTTGATTCTTAAAAGAATATAGGGATCCAACAAGAGGCCATTGGGGTGAAATACTTTCACACAATTGATGAGCTTATGACTGTGGTAAATGTGGGTCCATTGATAGTGATAGGTACCGCCTTTATTGTATATTTATTATAAGTTTATTTATTTGATATTGGTTCTTCTTATTTATTTAGGTATAGATATTTTTTTTAATTCTTAATCTTTTAATGAATATCATGTTATTTTTTATGATGTTAAAGGCACTTCTTGGGAAGATGAAGAAGGGTTTCAGTGTCTTTGTTCATTATCAATATCTCTTGTGTAGTTAGTCTTGTATTTTATTTTTCTTGATTATAATTTCTTTAACATCAATACTTTGATAAGTTAGCTTATATCTCATTTTGCATATAATGATTATTATCATAAACATGTCTTGTTTATGGAAACCAATGGGAGGACTCCAATGTTTTAGGGAGAATGTGATCCATGGTCTGGCCATGTAAGACAATACCATAAAAATCACCAATGTTTTTGTCTTGTATTATAGTTTAACCCAATGTTTTTTCTTCTATTTTGGACCTTCCCATAGTTGTTTAATATTTTTTTAATATTTTCCCAAACATTTTCCCCAGTTTTCCTTTAGAGAGGGAGGTAGAGATTGTGATTGACTGTGTTCCAGGTAGGCAATCAATTTATATTACTTATTATCATAAAAATCGCTAGATTTTAAAGAGATCAAGATTCAGTTGGATGACCAAATGGAAAATGGTTTTTTCACCCAGGTGTTTTGCCTTTGGTAGACTATGTGCTATTTGTTTGGAAGGTAGAGGGTTCACATTGATACTTTGATGACTATCAGAATTCCAATAATGTGATGGTTAGTAACAAGTATCATTTTTCACATGTGGATTATTTTTTTGATCATTTAAAGGGTGGAAAGAGTTTTTCAATTATTGCTTTTGACCAGGTTATCATCATCTTATAGTTCATAATTTTGATATACCGAAGTCAGATTTCAGGAGGAGGTAAAGTAATTTTGAAAATAATTTGATTCTTTTTTGACTAATTATCCTATATTTTGTGTTGATTAATTAATTTTAAATTCCTTCAATAACTTTATTATTTTTTGGTAGTTTTCATGGATGATATTTTGGTGTATTAAGATATTATCACAAGCATGGGAACTATTTGTGTTTAGTTATAGAAATAATGAGGAGATAACATTTTTATAGAAGAATTTAGAAATGTAATTAATAAGTTTAAGGATTGATTATCTTAGAGAAAAAGATTTATAATCATAGGTTTCCAATTTATCTTGAGAAGGTATTTAAATCTAATGTTCTACCAAAAGACTTTAAGATTTAGTGCTTCCATGGTCATCCTGGAAATTACCAATGATTATTAAAGAATTTATCAATGTATAAAATATTATTAACTAAACTTACATGAATAGTGGTAAAGATAATATGGGATTAAAGGGTTTATTAATTCTTATATGAGATCAAATGAATTTGGGGATCAACACATTTCATAATCTTTCCTAAGCTCGGAAGTGATATGTGGTTTTCTATGATGTTTCAAGTTCTTGTTTGGGTTTCATGCTTATCCATAATGATTAAGGGGTGGATTATGGTTATAATAATATTTTACAATATTAAAAGTAATAAACCAATTATTATTTATTGCGTCACTCAATTATTGATTTTATTAAGTGTTGGAGACACTCTCTTTTTGAAGAGAAATTAATAGTATTTTTTGACCATAACAGTCTGAGCTATATCATTTCTCAGAAATAATTGAATATTAGATATAATAGATTGGGGGAAAACCTATAGACATTTGACATTAATATCTTTTACAACTTGGGGATGGAGAATGTTATTTTAGAAACTCTTATCCCTAAAGTACCGCAATAGGTTTTTCGTAAATAAAAGAATGTGTGGAGCCCTATGTGACACATCCCTCATTTGCACCTAGATTTTGAGAAGGATGTTTTATGTATCATTCCATAAAGTGTTTAGTTATTAGAATATATCATTTATTCTATCATATATAGACACTATAAGGATGTTTTGTTTATTAGAATTTCAGAATCCCTATATAGTGGGGAGAATTTTTTGGTCTTTCTCTTCCAAGGTATTATTTATTTTGGGGATCGCTTATTCCTCCCATAATATTTTAGGGGGTATTTTTTAAATATAATTATTCTGCATGTGATTTTCCCCTAGGAACTAAAAATAAATAATTTATTACATTTTAATAAAATTATTGTGGATGGGTATAAAGAGTGACATTCCAGATTGTGTTCCACATTGTTACACCTAACAATAGATAATGGTGAAACATATGAAACAATCTGTACTACTCTCGACTCTTCCTATGAGAGTTTAAGAAATGGGATGAGGTATCCATTGTTTATTTTGTGGTATTATAATGGAATAATAGAGAGAGTATTTTTATCTAGGTGTTGATTAATTAGGTGAAAAATTAATATAATTTCATTATGACAAGGGACACCAAAAAATTTGATGATCAGTTTAAGATGTATGCCTAGGAGATTATGATGTAACATTCGGTTCCATATAATTATTTTAGACCAGGAACATATGTTTAATTTTAGGTTTTGGATGAGTATCCAAGAGGGGATTGGGACTTAGATTAGATTAACTACGACTTACCATTTATTGATAGATGGTTAGATAAATAAAAATATTTAGATCCTTGAAGATATTCTCCACACCTAAGTCTTATATTTTGGTGGATCTTAGGATAAACACATGGGACTATTTGAGTTTTATTATAATAATAGTTATTATTCATCAATCATAATGGAACCAGTAGATTATTTTTACTATCTTATATGTAGTTCACCCCTTGGATAGAGGAGGGTGAGGCTTCTTTTGTGTAGATGATAGTTATTCTATAGACGTCAAAAAATATTCATGATATATGATGGCATAAAGTTATATCTCAGATTAGTGAACAATCTTATGTGGATCAATGGAACCTCATTTTGTAGTTCCCCATAGGTGTCTAGGTTTTATTTTAAGATTTTTCTTGGATGGGTCACTGTTATCATGGCAAATAGGGAATGTTGGCTCTGGGATATAATGGTTTATTTGAGGTCATTGAGTATTATGGCTTGCATTCATATCAGTTCGGATTTCCAATTAATTTTATGGGAGAATGATGTATTCCACAATTCATAGACCACATGATTCCAACCTAGTCCATCTCACATTCTGTAGTGGGAGGAGGTTATGTTAGATCAAGATTTTTCTTTTTTAGAGCATTTAGTGGATATTTTTACTTTGAAATGAATTTGTTACATGGGAAATAAATATCAATTTTTAGATTGTTATGGAAGAGAAAATAATATTCCCACTATACTTGGGAGTGTGAGTAACTGATGAGTGAGTAGTGGCCTCTTCTATTTCCATAATACATTATCTCACATGACTTCCCCATGATATAATGTCTTATAGTGGGGATTTTTTAACATCACATTACCTAAGGTTGGGTATTTACCTTATATAAATTTTTATTTCCTATTTTTTTGCATGTTGTAACCCTAAAGGTTGAAGATATTTTAATGGGGAAAATGACATACAGTTTAGGGTTGAATGTTTGTTTGAATTAATAAAGTGTGGGTATAAATGTGTTAGTTAATTTCTGGCTTCTACCCTAGTATGGAGAAGATTCTGGTGGTTTGGATTTTTTTGTATAATACAAGACTTTTCATATTCTGTAGAAAAATAAACACCATGTAATGGTATTACAAAATGTGTAATTTCTATCTGTTAGAATTCATGAGTATAGTAAATAATGTCAATGTATTACACTCCATGTATTTGGTTCACATCATATAATTTATAATTTTGGAATTTTGTATAAAGGGGATATGTTTCTCATAGTTTTCATCCTTCATGGAATACATGAATTGTAATTGTATTACATTCCCTCTAATTCTTTTGAAAATTACTTTTCGGTGACCATACGAGTGATTTCTTATTTTCTTTCTCTTATATCCCTCTCCCATATTTACTAAGAGTCTCTCTAGGGTGAATTTAAAGACCTTTTACCCATTTAAATAATTTTTTGACGATTGATTATTATTTATGGTGTGATTTTTTTCTTTAGTTAAGTAATCCACTTATTTCTTCATTTCCTTTGATCATGGTAGTTTCACTGTGTCATGTTATTGGATCCTTTTAACTATGATAACATTACTTACTGATTCATTATATATCCATTGTGTGATATTCCTCAGTGGATAACCCTTGAGTTGTTTTTTGTGGTTTGTGTGTTTCTTACATTTTGGGTTATTTTGTCCACTTTTTAAGACTATTTTTATAAATCTAACTGATTCTGAGATATCTGGATTGATTATTGGGCCTAAATTATTATATTTATGCTCTACCTTATCAGGTATTTCCATATAGGGGTTTGTTTATTGATTTTATGGTAGGTGGTACCATCAATATAATATTATGGATGAACTGCATTACTTCAGTTTTGGTAAATCATTTTATATATGAAATTTCATGAATAATTGTTCAATTTTTCTGTGTATGGAAAATAGTTTCTAATAAAATATATATTTTATTCATTTTTTAAATGGAAATTTCATTTTTAATGATTTTTTAAATGGAATTATGAAATGGGGTTTAAATTATGCTGTTGGGAAATGCTTTTAGACAAAAAAGTTATATAGGAATCCTTCGATACTTATGTTTAAGGAGTATTAATTAGGCTTCTCCATTGAAATAATCAGTGGTTCACTCAAGGGGTGTTATTCTGCTCTATTGAACTGATGATCAAGGTAATTAGTAGATACTATTGGGTGCATTACTTTTAATATACTCCCCTATAGTTTGGATTCAATGTATATATACAGGTGATTGATGTCTGAATGATTTTCTATGTTATGGGTATAATTTTCCGAGATATCCTTATCTTGTGTAATCCTTCGCAAGATGTGATGTGTACTTCTAACTTGTATTGTTTTAGTTTTACATACATGGATTTGATATCATATTTCAAATATGATTTGGTTTGATTTGATATATATTCTATGATATATGTATATGAAATAATTTGAAACTATTTTACTAGAATTTATTTAGAATTATTAAAAAATAGAAAATTAAATATTTTCAATTATTTTGATATAAAAACTATTAACCATTTATCAAGAATATTTATTATAAGGTGAGAATTTTTATATTAGAATATATATATATATATATATATTATGGAACAATGGAGTGGAATCATACTGATCCTCCTATATCACTCCATGAGCACCCCTTCAATGGTGCATAGACCTTTGAATGTCTTTCGATGAAGGTAAAGGCAAGGAGCCACAGAGAGGAGGGGAGGTTTTTTTTTATCTTTGTAGAGTATATGGTTGTGATATTTTGGTTGTTTTATAACACTCTCACATGGAGTGATCAATTTTTGTTTTAGGTTTCCTTTGTTGTTGTACATGTACTTTGGGGTATTCTGACATCTTTACGTTGTATAATTTTCTATTGTATTCTTTCAGTTATGGGATATATTTATTTCCTCAACTATTAATTTCTCTTATATACATATATTAAAAAAATTTGGTTGGGTGAGATGACACCCTCTGGTTGTTGTTTGAGGATCGAGTGCTAGTCTACAACTACTGTGGATTATGATAACCCTTTGGGTATGTGGAAATTTAGCCTAGGTACCAGTTTGAGATTGTATATCTGTTAGTTTCATCATATGGACCAATATGAAATTAATATAAATTATATGTTCCTTGTAATTGGGTCCAGAAATATTAACATTTACTGAATATATACACCAACATCCCAAGAGGACTACTCTCTATGTATTATACTGAGATTCCATGTACAAGTATTTCAGAAAGTGTACGTTCTAGATAAATTCTGTATTTCTTGATGATAACATATAAAACATATGAGGAAAATCCATAAGTACCCATATAGAATTGTTTTCATATTCGCAACCCAAACTTTTGTGTATAATATGTACATGTCATGTACACAGTTATATGAAACATATAGGTGTTTCTAGCACATGATTACATGTAGTCTGTCAGACCTGCACACCCAGATATGGGGCTAAAAACACACAACTGACAATATTATATTTTATTCACATATGTGATTAAAAAATAATTCCCACATTTACATCCAAGGAACTATTAAATGTTTTTTATGAATCAGGAAAATCAACAACTAATTAATATCAACTCATCTCATTAAATGTATATTTTCTAAAATAATGACTAATTATTCTGTAATGAGTCATCAAAGTATCTTGTAAATCATCCACACAAGATTTTAATCTAATTAGGGAATATCAAATAAATTTATTCATAACATGGGTAAAGGAATAAATAATAATGGGTGATTTCAAAATACCTGTTAGGATAAAAATAATAATAATGAACAACATGATATACATGAGGGATAACATAATCTCAAAATGGGCATGATCATAATAATGGTTGAATGGAGTGAATAGATAATATAATTTGAATATATATTAAAAATGATCATCAAATAAGTGTATAAAATCATAGGATTGTGTCCATAACATAAAAATGAAATCGAAAACATATTTAAAATCTCCATACCTTATTAACATGGCATAATTAGTGAGGATAACAACACAAAAAACATTTTTGGCTAGGCTCACTACAGATTCACCATCATATATCACATGATGAAAACAGAAGCAAATGCATTAGGGGGTGACATAATTTTGGGTCCACCCATCATATAATTATAATCATACATATGTGTTACACATGGTTCCAATCAACATATCCTAATACCAAATAAAATAAAATGATTTTCAAATCCTATTCATGTGGTTCCCAAATGAAACATTTATATTTCCATATGTTGACATATCATGATAACCACATGAAATATAAATGGGTATCCAATGAAATTAAACAAAATTATTAGTAAATAAAAAAGAAAAAAAATTATTATGAATATTGTACATACACTGTATAATAAAAAGATATAAGGTTTTGATAATAACTTCTTTAATTGATTGATGTTTTGGGAATCATTCTGATCATCCTTTAATTATGTAATGGAATATATGGAATTTATTGAGGAAATGAATTGAATTAAATTCATGTATGTTCAATTTTATGACTTTGTAGGGATAAAGAAGTGAAGAATCATCCAAGAAATATTAAAGATACTTTCATAATCGATTAAGATAATTTTGGTGAATGGTATCTTTTTAATAGTACCCTGATCAAACATTAAACATAGATGGTAATGACATATAGATTCATTAAGAAAATTGATTTGAATATTATAATTACACGTTTACATTAAAAACATTAAAAGGAACTATTTAATTAAAGAATGATAATATGAATTTTCTCTTTTGGAATCCAAAAATCATCGAGAGGAATTATCCTTTAAAATCATAAAGGTGTCTAAATTATACATTAACATGGAATCATTTAAAATGAATTATTTTCATCCAAAGGGACACATGTGGATATCATTAAAAATAATTTATTATAAATAATCATAAATACAGAGAATGTGGTTTAAAATATTCTTACGATAATTATTAAAGTAGAAACATTGGGATAATTTAAACATTACATAATAAGAATCATTCTATGAATATTAACCTTATGAAAAAAATTATCTACAAATAAATAATTTTAGTGAATCTGACATCATAAAAATGATGATATAAAATTTAAATGATAATATGTTAAAATACGTATTAATACCACATAAAAAATTATACCAAACACAATATATAAGAAAAATAATGATATAGAAGAAATATTAACATGTTATTTGGTTGGGAATCATTCCATTTAGTGTTCAATTTTTAACGATAACATGACCCACCATAAAGAAACTTCTTAATGGAAGGAATTAATTTCATCAGGTCGAATTGAATTCAAACATATTTAAATGGAAATGGTTTGGGAAAGTATAATAGTAATATAAATTTCAAATAGAAAATTCATAACCCATGGGAAAATAACATTAGTTGAGACATGAGTAACTTTTTAACCAAAACCCTTAAAGGATAATGATTTTGAAAATGATCTTTAAATAAAATGAATGAAAGATATTTCATTATAAAATGACAATTATCAATCAAATATATAATGAAATTTACATAGAAATTTCATATTATAGTGACATTAGACAATAATTCACTCCATTTCCCATATATCATATAGTTTTATGGATTTAGAGAATTAGTTATTAATTCCGACATAAAAATATCATATATTACAAGGTAGAAAATTATGATCAGTTTCGATTTTACTATAATATAATAATTTAAAATAAATAATATATTCTTTTCATGGAAAATCTCAATGGCATTTAACTAGAGTTCATATTATCTATTATACATCTGCAAGACCTATGAAATTGTTTTTCATAATTTGAGATGAGTATAAAAAGCACAATAAGAGACATTAAAATATGAAATTTGGAAAACCCATGGAAAACATTTACATCAAGATTTGTATTTTTACATTAATAGTCAATCACAATTGTTTTAAAAAGATCATTTATCTTTCCTTTTGAAAAGAAATTATTTTCATGACAAATCTAGAAAAATCAAGAAAAATATATTTAGATTCCTTAATACATCATCTTTATAAAACCATTTCACATTGGAATTACTATATGATCAACATCCAATATACTTTTATGGAGAAAATAATCATTACATAATGAATTGGATATATATAATGGGGATCCCTTGTAATATCATGAGCTATAAGGGGTATTAAATGGTCATATCAAGAGTCATAATGGGGCTCCATCCATAAAATATTGAGAAATTAAGGGGAGAAATATAACGTATAAGATATATCACACTCTCCCATTATCATAAAAAATATTTAAAAACAATATTAGGATTAAAAAATTAATATTTCACCATTTTAGCATGAAACCATTGAAAACACTATTGAACCCATATTCAAAACAATCTTTTGGATATTGTAATATATTTATTTCCAAAAATATTATTTGATAACAAAATATTCAAAAAATAAAATGATTTTTTATTTGATGTAAATATTAATTAATTTAAAGGACTCTGGACATAAAAAAATGGTTATGGTGGTAATAAATTTCATTGTAATCAAATACATTAAAATGAAGCATCCCTTTGGTATTTTGTAATCAATGTAAAACATTCATAACAATATTACTTTATGAAAAACATAAAAATTCAAAAAGGATATAAAAAAAGTCCTTCATAATCACTTTATTTCTATATAATCGTATTCATAAAATAATTATAAAAACAAGGACATTGAATATATTTATTTACAAAATATATATGAAAATAATTTAAAATATAGTTTTATGTTAAAGTGCCCCTTACTTTGAGTCTGACCTGTCAATTATCAATTATATCATCCTAAATAATAAAATACTGTTAAATATTTAATATATTAATAATTATTTTCATGTTTATTATTTATTTTATTTTATCTCTAAACATTCTATACAAATATTTTTTAATAATTTTAGTTCACTTTAGAAATTTAGATGGTATTCGACTTATATGTCAAAAATGACTTTGGTAGGTTGAATGTGGTTAAAAATATCAATATTACATCATCTAAATAATAATAATCATAAAATATTTATCATATTTATACCAAAATTATATTTTTAAAAAAATAATTAAAAAAATTTACAAAAAATGAACTATGTTATAATCGTAGAAATGGAAGTGTGTTAGTATAAATAAACAACGATTACATTTTTTTAAAAATAATTATTGAAAGAAGGTAAGTTTTGTTTTTTATTTTAATAATGATAAAAATACCAAAAATAATATTTTATTCCTTTTAAATATATTTATATACATCATTTATGTGATTTTGTGATGAAAAAAGAATCACATCACTTTATGGCGGTAGTATTCCACATGTACACACGAACGATGTTATCATTTTTCAAGTAATGAATATGGAAAATTTAAATAATATATTACATATTTTGAATAACAAAATTTCATTAATATAATTTATAAATATTAAATACATAATTTAAATCTTCTATGATAGGTGATGAGTGAAAACAATTTCATTGGTTCGAGATATACCAGTCATTCATACAAATGAATGATGCATTTGTTTCTCACTTGATAGAAGATGAGATAGTTTAGGTTATGAAATCACAAAAATAACTTATAAAATTTTGGGAGATATTTATTTTATTATAACCTAATGGTTTGTTATAATTTTAATGAAGTTATGAATAAATTAAATAAAACACTCAGTTAAGAATGATACATCTTCTTCGGCCGACCTCTTACGATTTCCACAAAAATTATACCTAGGATGGTTTTATAATAAAAAGGTATTCTAAGACATGGTAATGGATGTATGAAATGGATTTTGGTAGTTAACCATCAAACTAAAAGGCTTTTAAATAGTGAAATAAATAGGATAGTGGGTGGTAATTTATATTATGGAGAGATGATAGATTGGGAATGTTTTGAAACTAAAAAGGTATAACCCTGTTTTATACATGAAAAATGATCAAAAACAGAACATTATGCTCAATTAAAAGATTTAAGATACAAATACTACCAAAAAAATTATTTTATCTAGATTTTAGTACATTTTATCTAATATCAATTTTTATCCCATTGATAAATCTGTTTTAACACTATGGGCGGAAAAATATTTTTACTATTTTCACTATTTATTATGTGAAAGAATATGAATACATTATTTTATAATATAATTATTAATAATATAAAAAACAAATAAATTATATAATATTAAATTCATATGATTTTTATAATTTAATTGAAAAATCAATCCAATTATGTCCTGAAAAAGAAGGTTTTCAAGAAATTTATTTTTCAAGAAATGTACTTTTCAAGCATATGATGATTTTATATTCACTATATGACCAGTAATTATCATAATAAAAAAATAAATTAATATTAATAAATAAATAATATATAAATTTAAATAATTTTTTTCCTTGTTATGAAGTTTTTAATCATTGAAAATGGGGAAAAAAATTTCACATTAAACCAGTTTTTAGAATAAACTATTTTTAATCCCCAAAAACATTATTCTAAATCATAATATAAAGATGATTCAAATGTAATTAATTATATAATTTAAAACTACATAATAATTATTTTTGATTAAACAAATTTAAATTAATTATGGTACTTTTAATATTCTTTATTTATTTAAAATAAATGACCCCATTGGAAAATCTATATTTTTTAGTATTCCCTGAAAATTCAATGTTTTCCTAAAAATACCCAAATTTTACCCTTAGTTAATTTTTTAAATGATGGCTTAATGAGTAAATTTAATTTTATAAAAACTATATTCTAATTATTTAATAAATTTAATTATAATATATTCTTATAAATAGAAATCAAATTTGTTTTTTTAAGAAAAAATGTTTTTTGAAGAACAAAATCACATAATAAATGTTGATATATTATTTAAAAATAATTTGCCAATAAATTTATATTTATTATGGATTTTATAAATATATTTCATAAATTAGTTAATATTATTCATACACTAATGTTTAATAATTATTTGATAATAGTCAAATTTAAATAATAATATTTCATGGTTCGTTTATGTTTGTTGTTGGGTGTCTTTTAGGATATCTTACAAAATTTTATTTTCCAAAAACATGGAGTCTTGTATCCTCCCCATTTTGTTATTTTAAACATTAAATGTGAATATTATTTTCATAATAAAATTTTTTAAATTAGAAAATACCTTTTTTGAAATCCCACATCTTAAAAAGGGTTAGTGGAACATTCAACTGATTCGGGAGACTTTCAGCTAAAATAATACTTATCAAGGTTTCCAAAAGAAAAAATTAGTGGGAAATGAAAATAATGGAATGTAAAAAATATTATGTACTAAATAATAATTGGTAGTTATTGAGATCATTGATCAAAATATATTGAATGATCATGTTAAAGTCAACAAACACAAAACCATATATGAAGTGGTTTGAAATATAACATTATATTTATTGAAATTATTGTTATATAACAAAATTTTCATTAAATATAATTTACAAATTGTTAAGGAATTAATTTGAAATCAATGCTAACAAAATAATGAATTTATATATACATTACAAGTAATAATTTAACTGTTAATCAATTCCCACCATAGTTATATATTTTTCTCTAAACAGTGTGTTTTTAAGAATAATTTTTGATGTCAAAAGAACTAAAATCGACCTCTAACAAGTCACATAGTACAGAAAATGATAACAATATATTACATCTGTATTTATACATTAGATAAAACCAAAATTGTTATCAAGAGTTAATAAATTTTCAAAAATTAACAAACCATCAAATCATTAATCTCTAAAATTCAAATGTGATACCCATAGTTCAAACTAATTAATTACATAAATAACTATCATTAAAATTCAGGAAAATATCCCTGAATATGATATAAACTAAAATAATAGATTTATTTATTCACATATTATTCCAATATAAATTTATCATTTATCTCAATATATTATTAATCACTCTTAAAGTCTCATACCCAAAATATATTTTTCCAAATCCTATAGTATTAAAGATATTTTAATAATTTCAATGAATGAATTTAATGAAATAAAAATTATATATTCAACAAAATATAATTTAACCATTATTACTAAAGTAAATTACAACAATATTCTATGTAATTAATCTCATAAGGTTCAGAAAAGTGGTCTTCATCTAGAAAAACATTAAACACATAAACACTGAATTACATTTCAATCCCTTTCATATCTTATGATAAAACATATCTTCCAAAAATAATCATAATAAATATATAGAACATCATTAAAAATATATAAATTTCATTCAAACACTGATATAATTTAGGGAATTCTTATAAATTTCAACCTTATTTCCATCGGATTTTAGGTCAAATCCTTACAGTATTGAAGAATTCAATTGGGTGTTTTTTACTTATGGGTTTTAAATTTAAAAAAACTATATTAATATAATTCTTATTAAATTCACATAAATATGATCAAAATCACAAAAATTAATCTCAATCATCAAATATCATATAAATCCTAAAGTTTATCAACACCTTTAATCTTATGTCCACCAAACTAGAAGATCATTATATCTCAAATAAAATTTTCAGATGTTAAAATTAGGGTTTCATATACCATGAAAATCTATCCAAACATAATAAATTTTGCAAACATTACTCCCATTAAATTAAAAATAAAAATAGTGTTAATTTATTTATACGTATCGTTGTATTTAATTATACCACTATATAATTAATGTCAAATCCCTATATATAGGCACAATAATCACAATGTGTTCCTTATAATCAATAACAATAATTTTCCCTCAAATCCTTTAATACTATATTCCCACAATAAAATATTTATCATGTCCTATGACCAAAAAAATATTATAATGTAGTCCAATATTAAACCAATTGATTTTATATATAATTTTTTATTTCATCATCTTTATCTATAATGAAAATAGGCATTTCAAGTCATTTATCTATATAATATTTCTAATATAGTTGTTAATATTTTCCCCTAGGGCATCAATTTTTATAATGACCATACTCCCCACATTTATAACATTCAATTGATGAATTGGGAAGAAATTTATTCCTCTTCATGGTGTAAAAAAATTATTCCCTTTTCCTTGGTATATTAATTCTTTTTCCATCCTTTAACATATATAAAACATATCCCTATCATTTAAGTCATTTTTTTGGGTACTTCTTCTATCATTCTTCAAATATTCGTCAGTGAATAATTTTTAATTTATGATTATCATTTGAATATATATGGATATTCTTTTCCCTCTTATTTCATGAATTAGGAAACTCACCTAGTTTCTGTTGTTAATAATAAATTGGGATATATAGTTATTTATAACCATAAGAGTGTTCACTGCAACTCCCATTCTATTCTGCTTCTCATTCATCTAACCACCACATTTTCCTTCACATATAATATTAATATAGATCCTTATGGATATATTCATTTACAAAAAAAGTTATTTTCATTATATCGAATAATACATAACAAACAATCTTATTTGGAGGATTAAAACTATGATATAATTAACCATTAAATATCTTATTAAACATATTCTATTTACCAAAACAACCATACATATCCTTAGTGTACTAAAATTTATGGCTTTATATGTTTTTTAACAAAATATAAAGTATAATCATAACCTCTAATATAATCTAAACGTTTTCTATCATAACAAAAATAAGAACTCGACCTTAAACATTATATATTATATTTAATTTTTAATATAATTCTCTTTATTTTATGAAATATCTATTAGTTTTATTATTTTAGTTAATTAGGTCATAAATATTACATAACATTATTTTATATTAAAAACTAGTAACTTCAAATAAAAATAATTATTTCACATAATATAATACTATTACAATAAATAACATTTATTTCCTGAAAAATATTTAGAACATTAAACTTGACCTATTATTTTACTTTATCTAACCTTAAACATCCTAAAAATATTTTAAAAACATTGGATGAGTAATATAATCTATTTATGAATAATATTATGAAGGAATATGTTATTTTAGTAAAAAAAATTAAATCCTTTTCTTAAAAACATCCATTTTTACCGAGAAATAGAATTATATTTCATTAAGAAAGATCCTTTTATATCCTTTTAAAAATAAAATTTTCCCTCAACACAGATTTTCAAGAAGAGAAAAGTAATGGTAGTGCCTTCAGTTTCATTATTAGGGATCCATTAAATATTATAATAACCATATGACGACCATAAAAGATATTTATTCAAAAAACCTAATTGTTACCAAATTTATTTCATTGGAATATTAGGGATCACCCTTCATATCATGAGTAATAATGGACTCAATCCATTATATATTGAGAAATAATGGGGCTCAACCCACTATATCATTAGCTATAATGGGGCACAACTTGTCTTATAATTTGTATCTGTGTCACCTGTAATCATAAAAAATTTATATGTAATATATAATAAAACAACATTTTAATTTTTCACCTTTTCATTATAAAACCCTTTAAATTAAAGTTTTATCCCATATACAGGACACTTTTGGATGTTAAAATACCTTTTCATTTCAAAACAAATTTTCAAAACCTAAATAGAAAGAACATTGGAAATAGGGTTTTTTAATTTTAAAAAATATAAAAAAAATGTAATAAAAAAATAAAATAATTATTATTATGGTGGGAAAAGTCATTAATTCCTAATAATTAGACATACATCATTCTAATTTTCTTTTTTAGCTAAAGTAAAAAAATTTAAAAAAAAAATTTTTCAAAAACATTTGATAAAATCTAAATTGAGACATAAAAAATTTCCATTATAATTATTTTACTTACATGATACGGTATTCATAAAATAATTTCTAAAATAAGTACATGGAAGATAATGTATTATAAAATAAATCATGAAATCATTTTAAATGAGTTTATATGTTAAAATTTCCCCTACCTTGAATCTAACTTGTCTCGTTTGTTTTTTATCTACCCAAATAATAATATATTTTTAATTTATCACATTCCTAATAAATTTTTCATGTTTATTATTCCTTTAATTTTATCTCTTTCCATGATACACACAATAATTAAATCATTTACGTTCAGTTTTGGAATTATGAAGGTATTCATGTTATATGAAAAAGAAGAATTCTATAGGTTAACTATGTAATAAGAGGTCATTATTATGTAATATCATTATAATAATAATGAATTTTTTTTATATTTTAACATAAATAAGACTTATAAAAAATCATTAATGATGGTTGTGAAAATTGAACTACTATACACTAATAGATGTGGTAGGATACAGTTACGCATGGGTAAAATTTCCATTTTTTAACAATCATTTTGAAAAGAAGGAAAGTATTATCATGTCTTTCCATAATGAAAATAATATCAAAAATAAAATATTATACATTTAAATATACATATACTTATCATCCATGTGATGTAGTGTGGAAATAATAATCACATCGCTCAAACATACGGTAGTCCAAAAGAATGCATAAAAAATGTATCATTTTTCATTGAATGGAAAGGTAAAAATTGTAACCCCCCAAGCATCCACGGTACGTTTGTCTTTGAAAAATGAAATAGATTGCGTTGTACGCAACATAAATATTTAACACACCACGACCAACCAAAAATGGCGTTATGAATAGTAATACCCACTTTTGGAAATTTTAAAAATTTTATTTTTCAAAATGGACATTACTTTTGGATTCAAAATATCAAAATTATCTTACGGTGAATTTTTTGTATTTTTTTGTAAACAATCAATTTTGGAAAAATAGTGAAAAACAATGTGTAATTTTTTAAAACCGACATTTTATTTAAATAATTAGTTATTTATTGAAATTTATTTTTTGTAAAAATTTGTACATTATACCTATATATTTTCAATTTAATTCATTGGAGTCATTTTATATTAATATTAGATATATAAAATTTTATTAAACTTTTTACCGTCTTTTACACACCTTCTAGGTGCATTTGAAAAATTGTAAAAAAAATGTTTTTACCACTTTTGTGAATTGAATTTCAAAAATACTAGGGTCATTGTGGACCCTAGTTTGAAAAATTGGGTTCAATAATGTGAAAATAATTTTTTCTGAATAGCAACTTTTCACATTTATATATCATGGTTAAAAGTAAATAGGGTAATTAAAGGAAAAAAAATGAACTTATAATAACCCAAAAACATGTCCTAGATCAATTTGATAAGTGTATTTCGACCAAAAGCTTCCTTAGGGATAAAATATGATCCTTTTAGTCCACATGGATTAGATTAGGACATTTATTATTATTTAATTTAGAGATGAATTGAAAGTGTTAAATTCATTTTTATTAACTAAAACATTTTTAATATAGGGTAATACATATAATAAATTATACTATAAATATTAATTATAAATATATATATTTAATAGATAATGGTATTTTATTTATAATTTTTAGATGTTAAATAATTAAATATATTTATGATATAATGATGATGCAGTAATTACCTTATTAACGAAAGATTAAAAATACTGATATTATAAATATACAAATAAATGTAAATTGAGAATTATAATGAATTACAATAATTTTCTAGGTTAATATGACATGTTAGGGTTGATTAAATTAACTTTTTTCTAAGTGATAAAGTTGTTATGACTTTCACAAAAACAAAATAAAAAATTGTGTCAAAATTGACATAATTATGTTTTTAAAACAAATACTATATTATTAATTGAAATAATATTCATAAAAATCTAAATATCGCTTAAAGTACTGGGATAAGGTTATATATATTAATAATAAACCACTTGGGGTTCTCTTCTGGTTTTATAGTATGTATATTAACCATTTATTATAATAATACAAGAATACATCGTAAATGTTAAACTATTAAACTAAGAGATAAAACTAAGTGATAATGTTTATATAGTGAACAAAACCTATCTGAAACCTAATGGTTGGTAGGTTTTAGACCCATCCCCTCCTTATACTCTAAATAATTATTTTGAACCCATTATAAACTGAATATTATTGTATAATAAAATAATCTTTCTAGCTTTTCCTAAATTGACCCTCACCTCTCTAATAAAAAGGCATTTCCCCTTATCTCAAAATCACACCTCTGAAGCCATTTTTCATGTCCAAACACTACAACAATATCCTCCCAACTACCCTCACATAGACATATAGTCCTTACATTGATTATAAATCCATCCTATGCATCCCTTTTGACCAACTCAAAAGAAAACACCCAAAGAAGAGGTAATAATTTGACCACCTATTTCAAAGGTCTTTTCTCATTCCTCTTCTTCCTTATTTTCTTTTTCCATACCTAAATAATAACTATAGTAACTTATAAATTCATTAATGTTATTGTATATATGGTACAACAATATTCATTATTCTATCCATCCAATGAATGAGAAGTCACAATACGTATGTATGTAGGACTTACCATCTCCACGTCGTGGTGTAGTTTGTTATTCAAACACATCATTATTTGGATGGGTATAATAATAAGTATAGCTAATTTATATAACTTTTTAATGATTCTATATATATTATATACCATCCAATTACATATTATTTCACTATCACTTTAATAATATTTTTCCTTGTTCGTACGTACAGATTACTGTCTCCATCAATGCGATCAAATTCATTCCCCATCCAAACCATTCCGGAATAATATTAATTTTATGATGAACAATAAAGTTTAAAAACATAATATGAGTCTGGATATAAATCAAATACATCCTATCCTTAGGAAACATGGCTTAAATAAACAAGCATATAAAGGAAAATTAATTAGTTAACACCTGAAACAATGATACTTCTGAAATATTATTAACAAAGAAATATTAGAATATCATATATGATATCATATTTACGTATTTGATTATTTTATTATTTAATAAAAATGATTTAACTATTATACATGACGTTAACATACCCTCTATCATGGAAAAGTACAAGTTAAGGGTTAATTTCATAATCTCTTCATTATCTGATATTGTTTATATGTGACTATCTACTGGGACCTCTTAACATCCACATCTGGGTTTCTTAAAAATTTATTTCAAGAAATTTTCAATATTTCCTAGAAAATGGGTTAGAGTAATTTATACACTTTTTGTAAATTTTATGAGGTGTTTATAAAGGAATCATTTTGTTATTTTCCAAACAATGCCCTTTATGGCCTTTTTGACAAATTTAAAGAAAGAATGATTTTTTAAATTATACTGCGGGTGCAGCTATTTTCCACCATTATAAAACCTTTGAAGCATCCCTTACAATCTTATAATAACATTTTCAAAATATTTGTTTTCTTTTATTATTACTTGACTTTTATGTGATTTCAAAATATAAAGCGATATTCCTCTCAAATAGTTATGATTACATCTATGTCAACATATTTTGATGGATTTTACAATTGTTTGAAGTTGATTTATTATGATAAAATCTTCCATATTGTCTTGAAGGTTTTGTGATATATTTGACTGTGTATGTGTAATTTTTATAACATTCATGATTTATTGTTAATGTATTAACATTTTGTATGCTAGTTTTAATAAAAATGTTTATGTTATGTTCCACCCTTTCAATATTAGGAATGTGTTGGACTTAGTAAGTGATGGGTGGATCCCAGTATATCTCTTCGATACATTGGTAGGTCTCATGAGAGAAACTGGTGTCTTGGAACAAGGCCTTGAAAAAAAATTATTTGTAGTCTTGTCATGAGGCCTAGACTAAGTGGTTATGATGTATAAAATTATGCATTCTATCATTATAAAATTCAATATTGATATTACATGTGATTATTCAACTCCTAGAATATACATGTCAATTAGTAAAGGTAATTATTTGATTTATCATTGCCATATTATGCTCATTTTTTTGTTTAAAAGGTTTTGTTTTAGTCATATACATTGCATTATATGTTTATGATTATTTATGAATTTTTTCGCTATATTGTTATCCAATCTGAGCAACTGAGCTCACCAATTTCTATTTTTTATTTTTTATAGGATGTGAAGTAGTATATTATGATAGAAATGCCGGGATAGTTTAAGGGAAATGATTGTTTTAAAATCAAACACAATGTTCTTGTTGTTGTTATTTCATGATGTATTGTAGAACATATGTTCATATCTAGTACTTCCAAGGATACTAAACTGATACTTTTTTTAGTACATTATTCTTTGTATCATGAAAATTTTATGTAATAATGTAACAACTCACGGTAACTCAGGCAGGGTGTTAAGGTTGGTATCAGAGGAAGTTTAGTATAATCAATGGAATCTAGGTTTAGAAAAACTCTTATTATAGAACATTTCCCTAAGATAAGCTTTGGGGATTAGTATAGAATAACATCCTATAATTTTAGTAACATAGAGATTTTGTGAGTTTTCCAATAAATACATCACTGTCTGGATACAAAAAGGAAGAGGCAGCTCTGGAAGAGATGTACCTCAGAGTGAAAACTAGGACAAGGAGTTTCGAGCTTGACCCGGGGTATCCTAGTACACGACAATGGGCCTTGCTGCACTCATGGTTATGACACTCTCGGGGGATATGCTTAGAGTAATTCACATTTTCTTTATAATCCATTATAAAGTATTTATGAGTATATACCTCCCAAAAGAAAACATTTTTATGATTATAGATTATATCCATAAACTGTTCTATTTATGTTAAGTGTTTTACAAGTTTGGAATTATGTATTAAGATTCATAAACTAATCTAGTTTATTCCATTATTTAGAAATGGTGCTTTGTTGAAGGAATGTAAACCATATAATTGCATGTAATCCATGTGGGGAATTCCCTCATACTCATGTTAACTATAGTGGTGATGGTGATGCAATTGTTGTTGCTCAGCTTATCATAATACTGGGATAACTCACTGAGGTTATGATTAATAACCTTACCCATATAGAGTATCTTGAACCACAATGTGAAGGATCAATTTTATACAGCATCATGAGGAAACAACCACCAACATTCATTGGGGATAATAATCCATTTTTTGTTGAGAAATTGGTAAGTTGCATAGGGAAAATACTTCAATCATTGGGGAGTAGCGAAAGGGAAAAACTTTCAAGGCTGTTTGTCCCCTCACTGGAGATGTAGATCAATGGAGGTCATTAATTCAAAACACAAAAGAGTATGAATAAGTATCAAATATGGAAATAGGGATTTTAAATAACTTTTCATAGAAAAATAAATTCCGTGTGACCATCGAGCAGATATGGAAAGACAATTTCTATGTCAGAGGAAAAAGGAGGATTAGAATGTTGTAAAGTATGTGTATAACCTTACAAGTCTATCAAGGCATGTAGTAGATTATATACGTAACCCAAGGAGTAAGATTTATCAATTATTAGATGGGTTAAAACCATTTCTCTATCTTGTGTTAGTCACACAATCCTTCTCATCATACAAATATATTGTTCTATGTGGTATCAAGATAAAAAATAAATTAACTAAGTCTTACAACATTAAATAAAGGAAATAGAAGACGATATGTGATGAACACTCTAGAAATGTAAAAATAAGAATAAGAGAAAAGTTTAATTTCCATACTGCGGTAAATGTGGTGTCACGACCCGTCCCCTGGGGCCCATATCGTGACTACCCGAAGCCCACCTTCCATAGTCCAGGGGATGGCGACTAGCACCAAAGGCGTAACTCTCTAAAAACTGGGAAGGCATTGCCTTTATAAAATGTAAACACACACACAACAAGAGTGCAAGTAGAAGAAAACACTAAGGAAAGTAGTAAATAGTATGCTGAAAGTACAATGGGGCTGGAAATACAAGCCCAATGGAAAGGTACATCTACAACTGAAAGAAAGTAAAATTGAAAATAACAACATATGAATGGTGAAGCAGCTCCTAGATTGTCCTCTGGGTTCCTACTTGAAGGGTAGGTATAGATGTCCTCATCAGCACTCCGCATATTTCGGTCCACTCAGTGGGCATTCATGTCGAGTGTCCACCTCCGGGTACTATCCAGTCTTCGTACACTCTATCTCGGTCAGCGATGTCCATCGTCTGCATCTAACACAATGAGGTGCAGGCATAACCCATGCTGGGGTGAGTATAACGATACTTAGTAGCGACTCCAAGACCCTCAAGGTATCACTAAAACCAACAAGGATAAACCACAAAGAAATATCTCAATAGATAACCTTTATTTAGGTATATACCTATACAAATAACTAAGTTATCAAGTAATCCATCTCAATCATGACAAAAACACAAAGTACATTGACATAGCTCAAAACATGATTTTTTATTCACGATGTCGTAGCCACGGCTGCCAGAGAACTCCTCCTCTGTCGAGTACAGTGGGGCTTCCACTAAAACCAATCACTTTCCACTGACCTTGGACTGCTGATGTACTCCACCTGTCGAGTACTATGGGTCTGCTACTATAACCAAGCGCTTTCCACCATGGGTCTACCGCTACAACCAAACACACCCCCTCATAGCCTATAGAGGTACTCCTTCTATTGAGTACCACAGTTCTACCGCTACAACCATGTGATCCTCCACTGTGGGTCTGCCGCTACAACCAAGAACACCCCATTGGGCCATCCGAAAAACACTCTGAGTCGATCGATCAGCAGTCGTCAAGTCTTAGCCTAATACTTGGTCACTACACTCCGTACGCTCGTCACCGGGAGGGTCCACTCCATGAGCTACTTGTTGATATTTCCATGTGTCATTTAATCTCACATGGAAGTATCTCAAAGGACCACCTCGTCATAGGGGTCTCAACGCAATAGACGACATGTCAATCGGACGCCCGGTCTATGAGTTATTAGCATTTCTGTTCCAGGGGCCCTGTTGGATTTCAGGTACAATCCAACCCGACCGTACTCCAAATGTGTTCTAACCTCATGAATAGTATGAAAAAAGAACCATTTCATCATAAGGAAACCAACTTAGTTGACATCACGCCAATCGGGCGCCTGGTTCTTAAGTTATAAGTATTTCCGCTCCGAGGATCCAGTTGGTTTCGGGTTAAAACCAACCCGTCCGTACACAAAATTCGCTGAAACCTTGAGTTCAATATACCCAAATGACAGTATCGATCCAAGGAATCCAACACAACTGACTATGCATCGATCAGAGGTCTGTAGCTCACGTTATGGGAATTTAAACAAAAACTATCCGAAAAAGGGGTTCTGGGCCCGATCCGACCCACCCCAACCCACCCTGGGTCGGACTGAACTGGGTCGACCTGACCCAGGTCCGAGTCCGACCCGGTAGTGCATGGGCCGGCCCAGCCTGCGTGGCCCGCCCAGGTGTGGCTGGGGGGGGCACCAGCTAATTGGAACCAACAGCACCGCCCCCGGTCGTCCCAAATCCCGTGAGGCCACGGGATCCATCGCTTCGTCGTGGTGGATGTTGTCGTAATGTATTTTCTCCAGTGACGTGTCGGGGCGCCACGAACTCCGATCGTCGGCGCCACCACGCCGGCGACCCGCGCCACCACAAGATTCCACGGGCCACTGGAGTTTCTCTGGTGGTCCATTTTTTCTCCCGACTGTTCCCATAGCCTTCTCGGGTCCCGAACATTACTTTGAAGGCTCCAAATTGCCGTTGCGGCCCCATTTCATCATCTCCCGTCTTTCCGCACACAAACGATCAACCAGCGGAGGGTCTGGGCTCGTTCGTTATCTCATACCCACCGCATTAGAGGCTCAAACCAATATTTCTCCATAAAAGAACACCCCAGATCAAGGATATAATTCACATACATGGTAATTATATAAAAACAACCCCCTAATGAGATTCATAATGAGTTCATCGTTGATGGCGTCGATCCGTTGATGCCGGGGTGCATCCGAGGAAGAGGTGTCATTGTATGTGAGCGACGTCATCTCTTTTGACATGGAGGAAGAGGAAGGAAGATGAAATTCCTCAAGAGCATTGCCTCGTGACCATGTCCCGGTTGAAAAAGGGGAAGATGATTAATTTGTTTCTTGTTCTTTGAGATGTGGAGTGTTCTTCGTCGTGGAAAAATATTCCACCAAGAGTTATTCCTCAATCTTCTCAAAGTTCCATGAAGAGTTCGTCCTCAATCCTCTCAAAGTTCAACCAAGCCTCTAAAATAATAGGATCCTCTATTATGTAAGTGTTGAAAAGCTTCTTAAAATTCAAAATATAGAATTCATTTAATTGAATAATTTCCCTTTATTAATTAGTGGGTTGGCATATTAAATGTGAGGGAGAAGGTAAAGAGTTGTTCAATTAAATAAGGTGCAGTTAAATAGGGATTTTAAGGGAGTTTTAGAGGAGAAGAATGGTTGGGCTCATGTGGGGCCGACCTCAAAAATATCTACACATGGGAAGTTATGCAGGGATGGGAACCACCAATTACTTCCCCATGTAGGATCTAACTAACTCTCAAAAATAAAATTGTGTACAACACAATTTTTATTTTATTTAAGATTAAACTCTAAAATATATCTTCAAACCCGCATAAAATGCAACTGCAGTAAAGGTACCCTAAAGAAAATACTGTCTATACGTGTTCATCGGTGCCCTTAGATTTCAATTCCGAGGACCAGTTCAAAATATAGAAAAACCTGCATGTACATTTACTGAACATACCCAAACAAAACATCGGAAATTGATTCCGGGCACACTGGGCCTCGGAATGAAGTGCCGTCAGAAACCACAGACTCGTAAAATTCCAACGAAATTAAGAAAAAACATTTCCATGAAATTTTCGGGTCCTTGCATGTGGAAAGAAACAGCCCACTACTCTCCCGAAGGGAATGAGATTCTATTACAAGTGATGTGAAAAATGCCACCAGGATCGTGATTTCAAGGGAATGAAAGAGTATTTCAATGTTGAATGCTAAAATTATAGAGAAATCGGGCATTATGAAATTTAATATCCTATGATTTAGGGATAATTACCTCATGAAATTCCATGGGGGAAATGGGAAGATTATGTTATTACTACTGCTGAGGTTGAAGCTCCTAATGATGTGGTGGTAGGTAATTTAATGGTTTCCTCAAATTTACCCAACACTTTATTTGATTCTGGATCATCGCATTATTTCATATCTTTATAATTTGCTAAGAAAATTATATTTTTCCAATTATTTTAACACGAGAGTTGTCAGTAAAAAATCCTAATGGAAGACTCATTACAACAATGTTTTGTGAATCTTTTCTCATTAGGGCAAATAAATGTTCTTGATCTACGGATCTCATCATCATTCCCATGATTGAATTTTATATAATCCTCAGTATCTAATGGATTTCAAACCATGATGCCGAAATCTTTTATAAGAAGAAGAAGGTTATAATTTTTCATGATGATAAGGAGTACCATATCATTAAAGAAGAAACATCACCACCTGATTCTTATCTAGATCCACTCCTAGTATCTCTACTAAATTCAATTATTGGGGTGGAAGAGAATGAAATAACTATGGGTGAGGAAAATAATTTTCAAATAGATGATATACCTATTGTGAAATAATATTTTGTTGTGTTTCCAGAGGATTTTCTTGGACATCCTCCTGAATGAGAAATTGAATTTTACATTGACTTAATTCCTAGATCAAGGCCCATATCAAAGACCTCTGATTGAATGGCCATTGTGGAATAAGTGGAAATAAAGATAAAACTAGAGTAATTGAGAAATAAAGGATATATTATCCCTAGTTTTTCTTCATGGGATGCCCCTATTCTTTTTGTTAAGGAGAAAGATGGATCTATGAGGTTGTTCATTAACTACAGGGAGATCAATGCTACAACAATAAAGGACAAGTATCCCCTACCTCAATTTTAGGATTTATTCAATCAAGTTCATGGAGCTCAATATTTTTCAAGTATTGACCTTCTATTTGGATGTCATTAGTTGTGTGTGAAGAATGGTGACATTCCAAAAACAGCATTTCGAACCAGGTATAGGCATTACGAGTTTACAGTAATGCCTTTTGGACTGACTAATGAACCCTCTATTTTCACAGATCTAATGAATAGAGTTTTCAAGGAATATCATGTTGAATTTTTAGTGGTATTTATTTATGATATCTTGGTATACTCAAAAATCTATGAAGATCAAGAAAATATCTTTTCCACTGTTTTAAAAACCCTCAGAAGAAATGAATTATATGGGAAGTTTAGCAATTGTAAATTCTGGATTCTGGAAATTTCTTTTCATGACCATATTGTCTCTAAGGATGGAATCTATTTCGATCCTTCCAAGACAAAGGTAATATATGAATGGATAGAACTGACATGTATTACATAGGTATATAATTTTGTTGGTTTGGCAGCTTATTATTGTCATTTCATCTAGAATTTTTTCTGATTGGGAAACCCATTAACCAATATCCCACGTAAACGAGTTAAATTTGTTTCGAAAAAAGAGTGTGAATAATTTTTTTAAGAACATAATTGAAGATTATTCAATGATCCTATCTTGACTCTCCCATTAGGGAATGATGGGTTTTTTATTTATAGTGATGCATCAAAGAAAGTACTTGGTTGTGTCCTTTTGTAGAATGATAGGTTTATTGCCTATGCATCATGATAGCAAAAAATTCATGAACAAAACTATCCCACTTATTATATTGAGTTAGAATATTAAATATTTTCCATGAATATAGGGAGACACATTTCTATGGTGAAAATGTGATATATATACCAATCATAATAATTTGAAGTATATTTTCTCATAGAAAGAACTCAACATTAGGCAAAGACTATGGCTTGAACTACTCAAATATTACGATTGCACGATACACCCAGTAAAGTAAAATATGGATGTAGATGATTTGAGAAGAAAATATCATGGTGTATTGAACAATATGAGTGTTGAAATGAATCATGTAGAGACCCAAAGATTGACGTATATTGAAACTATATTACTTTTTTGGGATACTTAATACATAACAAAACAGACACCCAAAGACCGTATTAGTTTAGTGTCATTGGAAACTCGGAATGAAATATTCTAATCAGGGTGAAAGATCCTCAAAATTTCCTATAATGATCTTCCCCTTTTTGGTTTTCTTACCTAAAACCATTATTTATATCCTAGGGAAAATAAAACATAAAAAGGGTGAGCTCAAATTCTTAGTAAGGGTAAACATATAGAACATAAAACAATCCATAAACATTTGAATGCAAAAACTTGAACATAAAATCTAAACATCAAAATCTTGAGCAATGCCATAAATCTTTGAAGTACGAAAGGCATATATCATAACAGAACATCAATCATGATAAAATAACATGGGAATAAAACATGTAATTGTGGAAAACCATTGATCACATGATATGATATCCATAGTAGCCAAGGAATTTCAACCATGACCATCTTATTGGACAAAGTCCCTTTCTGAATCGAGTTCACTCCTTGTTCCAGTCCTGTAACACTGAACAGGATTAACTTACAGTTCCAGCCATGTATATCTCATGAGATATAAATCTTTACCCAATTCATTGTATGGAGATATAGGTCCCACCAATCTCATAATGAAATCATTCTTTCATGTGCCACAAAATCTTAAATCATACATCATATCATAACCCATGTCATAGAATGGGATTCTTAAACATAATTCCATCATAACATAATCCATATTAAAAAATGGATTTAATTTCATCATAAGAAAAATAAAACCCTGTAAATAATGGAGAAATTATAATTCCAACATAAATATATTAAATAATGTCATTTTAGATGGAGAATAGTTTTGATAAAACAGTTGAAATTAATTCTTGAAGAAAATATCCTTTCTTCTTCAAAATCATTTTCTTTTCACAAAATGCCATGAAATTTTAAAAGAAAACTGTTTTTTTTAAATAATCATGCAATCGTGTACAGGAAGTGTCATGAAAATGAGGCGTTATGAAACCGTAAAAATCCGTTCATGCCTTATAAGTTAAAAATAACATTCTCCTCATACTTTTGTAAGAAAAGTCAAAAAGTTCCTCCTACGGTAATCAAAAGTAAGATTCCTTTTATAACAAGTTGTAAAATTTATATATGGGTAAAAAGGACATTAAATATACGTGAAAACTTTATTAGAAAACATGGACATGGATGATAACAAAAACCCCAGTAAATACTTACGAATAAACAATCTCGGATAAGAGCGAGATTGGAAAAGTTATCCCTTACTTTATGTCTGATATGCTTAGTATGTATCTGAACCTCCGGTATAATGATTTTAATAATTCCATTGACTTATTACAGAATCATATTCATTGTTATTATATAATATATGGTTCACTTATGAATTTATATTACCCGTTCATTTGTAAAGTCCATGTTAAAGCAGCGATTTGGGTAAAATCGTTTCATTTATCATACGTGTTTTGACTTGTTGTTCTTGATATTATTACTTATATACTGATTTACATAATTATAGATTGTAAAAAATTATTTATATATATAATATATATTCATCATATACATATATATATGATAGATCGATAAATGGAATGAAATACATCGTTAATAGAGATGATAGGTCGTACATACGCATGAATGCTGATCCATTCCCTTATTGAATTGAATGGAATTAAGTAGATGAAATAAATATATATATACATAAATACAGTATCATTATTATGTTATATATTTCATTATTATTCATTATATATACTTTATAATCATTCGTGAATGGTTAACATGGAGAATGAATCTCATCACGTCGTGGAGGAGGTAGTACGTACGTACGCACGAGCGATGATATCATTCCCATGATCGTGGAATTTTATTAAAGTGTATATATAATTTTTAATAATCAATATAAATTTAAAATAATCATATATATTTATTTATTTACACCATTATACCCATCCAAGTAAGGTGGTGGTCGAAAATAGATTACACCACGGTGTAGAGACGGTATTCCGTACGTACGCAGCGCGGTGATTTCGTTTTCCGTAGGATGGATAGAAGGTGAAATAGGGTTGTTTAATATTTATAATAACATATAAGTATATAAGTAATACTTATGTTATTACTTTATAATGAAATGACTAAATAAGAGGAAGTAGAAGTAGAAAAAAACTTGAAAGAGTCAGTAGAAGAGATTACCTCTTCCTCGACGCACCTCCTTTAAACTTCTTCATAGGGCACTAGAGTTGGTCTTTTCAGATAACAAGAACCTCTATGATGTAACTATAGATTTTGAGAAGAGTAACTGGCAGGGTTTGTACTAGATTCAAGGCTCAAAAGTGTGTTAAGTGAAGAGGGAAGGGGTGACGTTTTTATAAGGGAGGAGAGGGGAACCTTTAGAACAACTTAAAATATAATTTTATAATAAAGTCATATTCGGTTTATAATAGCTCCTAATTTATTTATTTAGAAGATAAAGTGGGCATGGGTAGAAATAATCTCAACCAATCGGTTTTAGACATGTTTAGGTTACTATTTTAACCTTATCTTTTAAATTTAATTCTATGTTAAATAATTTAGCTTTTACCGTGTCTTCTTGTTTTCTTACACTATATGGTTAATAAACATACTATAACAAGCCAAAAGAACCCCAAGTGGTTCATTATTTATTTATATAACCTTAGCTATGTCATTTTTCCTAACAATTGATTTTTAGGAAAATTATAACAATTAATAATATAATATTTGTTTTAAAAACTATTTATGTCAATTTTGACACTATTTGGTAATTGATTTATGTGAAAATCATAAGAGCCTGATTAGTTAGAAAAAAGTTAATTAAATAAATACTAACATGTCTTATTAACCTATAAAATAATTGGAATTCATAAAAATTCATAAATAGCATTTACTTGGGTATTTATAATATCAATTATTTTAATATTTCATTATATAGGTAACTACTGCATCACCATTGTGTCATAAATACATTAAATTATTTAATTTATAAAAATTATAAATAAAATAACATTAGGTAGGAAATATTTTAATATTTCTAATGAATATTTATAGTCGAATTTATCTTATGTATAACCATATATAAAAAAGGTGTTAGTTATTAAACGTTGATTTTAACTATTTTAACTCTTTTTTAAATAAAATAATAATAAATGATCAAATCTAATAAAAGTGGACCTAAATGATAATATTATATTCCTAAGGTTTTTTTGTCTAATTATACTTGTCCAATAAAATTAGAACATGTGTTAGGGTAATAATAATATCATTGTTACCCTTAATTACCCTATTTTCCCTTAATAGTGGTAAATAAAAGTAAAAAGTTACTATTCAAGAAAAAAAAAATTTCTTATTGAACCACATTGTACTCTTTGATATTAACCGTGTCTCTCGTATTTTCTAAATTCCACTCATATAAGCAGTAAAATTATGTTTTATGTATGTTTTCAAAAATCTACTAGGAGGTAGGTAAAAGACGGTGAAAAGATCAATAATATTTTTATATATCTAAAATTATTATAAAATGAATCCAATGAATTACATTGAACATATATAGGTATTATGTATCAATTTTTACCTAAATTAAATTTAAATAAAATAAATAATTATTTAAATAAAAAGTTTGTTTTTAAATAGCAACCTAGTGTTTCCACTATTCATCAAAAATGGAATGTTTTCAGAAAAAAACAAAAAATTCACCCTAGACTAATTTCGATATTCTGAATCTAAAAATGAAGTCCATTTTGAAAGATAAAATTTATAAAATTTCAAAAATTAGGTATTAATATTCATAATTCCTAGTTTATATAATATTTTAATAACATATCGTTGTTTAGTGAAACTCGCTGTTGCGTACAACACACGCTATAGTGGAAGGTTGCGATTTCGTGTAATGTAAACCAAGTCAGGGTTGCGTGTAGTGTAATACTCCTTTGTTGTTACATAAAATATAATCCCACCATATTTCATTTTTACATAGAATATATATATATACACTCAATGTTGCATAGAATAACTACTATCAAACGAACATGAAATTGTGTGTAACACGATCCAAGAATAGTGTTGTGTATACTGCAAGATAATATGGTCTTGCGTATAGCACAAGATAATCTTGGTGTAGCGTACAACAATAGATATAAAAGAAATTAAAAAGAATAAATCTCATAAAATATCGGGGTGTTACATTCTACCCCCCTTAAAATGAATTTTTCCCACGAAATTTGTCGGGGTTATAAATGGATTATTACATGAGAGTTTCTTTCATAGAAACCCACATCATAAAAAGTAATACCAATACTTATCTTTAAAATATAATGTATGAAACGTATGAGTTACCCAAATTAACTAATCAACGGGTTTCCACATAGGATAACATAGGTGAAAATATGGATATGGAAGAGAAATCTGACCATCATGTTTTGATTGAGAGTGGTAGAGGACATGGCTATGATAAAGCCAACAGTCACAAAGCCATAAATTTGTGATGATCTAAGTTACCATCTGATTCATCAGATATGAGGGAACTATGAAAACATTTTTGGTTTTCAAGATCATTTCCCTATTGTTGAATAATTTTTTAATTAATAGAAATACTTACTTGATTTTGGTACAATATCAATGTTGTTTCTGCCTTGAACAATTTCCACTTCATCTCTTAAAGTAATGAAGTTGAATTTGTCTTCTGTGAAGTGTTAGCAGATAATTCAATAGAATTATATTTCATTCCATCCGTCTCAAAAATATGGTTAGCAAAAGTTATCAAATAAACATAAGTCCTTCTATAGTGACGTTAATCGTATATAGATCCTAAAATGGACTTATACTTCATATATCATACCTCTTAATATAATAAAACTAGTTTCTACTAACCAGGGACTTCCTGTAGGCCAGTAGTATGTTATAAAGTCATGTCGCACTTCAGTTGTGGGTTCGATTCCCATAGCCTTGTCCGATGCAATGGGTTGTCGCTCATCCTATGGGTTTTCCTTTTTCAAAAACTATAATATTATAACATTCCAGAAGTAATATCAAAAAACAAGTTATATCCTTAAAAAATACTATCAGATGTCTAACATAATCCATTACAATATTTAGGCTTATCCAAAATACATTTGTCCAATCTCATAGTATAAATAAAACAATTACTAAAAAGGTCACATAACAAGCATGTGGATACCATCGTTTATCCCCCATATATCATAAGATATATCTTGTTGATATCATTCCAAACATGTGAATACCTTCATCATGTATTCTTTTGAAATATAAATTACCATAGAACCTTAGTTAAAACATGAATTCTATCAAATTTTAACTCTTTCCACATACCAAAATCCCAAAAAAATTAATATACTCAAATAATGATATCACTTTGTCCTTTTATCATCCATAAGCTCATTATTACTATCAAACATATTATATTCTCCTTATCCAATCATTATGCGCATATCATCTTCTTTCCAAAAATTTATAAATAACCTTTCATGGTTATCTGTACCATTCAAAATATACTTTCAAATACGTTAGGAAAAACAATAGTGTAACAATCCTTAGATGTTTCTTTATTCCATAGTACCATTAAATTACCTATACAACATAACCCTTGAGAAACATACAATAATTCCACTACCTTCTTAAACCATTTACCAAGCATCGACACTTCTTTCATCTCATATATCATTTGTAGTCTCCTCATCATCATTCACATAAATACTACCCATATGACCAGGCTGATTCACTTCATGAGATTTTCCCTTAGGGCCTTGGTTTTCATAATTCCCATACATTCCACATTTAAAACATCAAATCATTGTTGATATCGTATCAATACCATTATCCTTCTCCATGGTGTTAACTGAACCTTTTCCTTTGTACTTACTGGATTTGTGTCCTTATTTTCCACACCCAAAGCATCTTCTAGTTACTTTGAAACATTCTCCTTGATTCCTCTTCCCACATGATTTACATGAGAGAAATTGCACTTTATTTCCTCTATGATCATCATGAAACTCAATCTTTCTCTTATTAGCTGAGTCGAGAAACATACCAATGTTGATATTATTGATCATATTATGAGATTTCTGATTAAGCATAATAAGGATGTTTTGACTTCCAAATCCTGTTTCATTTGGTTGCTCTTGAAAAATATCATTCCATTGTCCATCATATCCTCCATTATCGTGAATCTTCCTGTTTCCAGCCATTTTCTAAAACCCAAAACGAATAGCGTGAGAGGAAAAAATAATTCTAGGGATAAAAATAATAAAGGGGGATTACCATCAATATCTTACATATTAGGATAAATTCTATGAACGTTCCCATAATTCTAGGACTATAACCTATGCATATACTTATCCTTAGGGACATCCCTAGACATACCTTAGAAATACCTACAGGGATTTCACTAAGGCTTTTGCATCCTAGTTTCCAAAGGTTAACTAAAAAGTCGCTCTAATACCAACTGTAGAGAACCAAATATTGACTTATATTGACATTAAATTACTTTTGCGGAATACTTAATACATGACAAAAATAGACACCCAATGACTGTATTAGTTTAGTGTCTATGGACACTCGGAATGAAATCTTCTAATCATGTTGAAATATATTCAACATCACCTATAAAGATCTTCCCCTTTTTGGTTTTCTTACCTAAAACCTTTATTTATATCCTGGGGAAAAGAAAGCATAAAAAGGGTGAGCTCAAATGCTCAGTAAGGGTAAACATAGAGAACAGAAAAAAATCCATAAACATTTGAATTAAAAAACATGAACATAAAATTTGAACATCAAAATCTTGATAAAAAACATAAATCGTGGAAGTACGTAAGGAATATATCATAAAGAAACACCAATAATGATTAAATATCATGGGAATAAAACATGTAATTGTGGAAAACCATTAAGAACATGATATGATTTCCATAATAGCCATGGAATTACTGCCAAGACCCTCTTATTGGACAAAGTCCCTTTCTGAATCGAGTTAACTCCTCGTTCCAGTCATGTAACACTGAACCAAATTAACTTAACATTCCATCCATGTCTATCTCATGAGATATAAATCATTACCCAATGCCTTATAGGGAGAAATAGGTCCCACCCATATCATAATGAAATCATTCTTTCATGTTCTACAAGATCATAAATCATACATCATAGCATAACCCATGTAATAGAATGGGATTCTTAAACATCATGCCATCATAAAATAATCCATATAAAAAATAGATATCATTTAATCATAAGAAAAATAAAACCATGAAAATAAAAGCGACATTATAATTGCAACATAGAAATACTAAATAATGTCATTTTATATGGAAAATAGTTTTGATAAAACACTTGAAATGAATTCTTGAGGAAAATATAATTTCTTCTTCAATATCATTTTCTTTTCACAAAATCCCAAGCAATTTTAAAAGAAATGGTTTTTTTTAAATAATCATGCAATATTGTATAGGATTCTTCATTAAAATGACGCGTTATGAAATCGTAAAAATCCATTCATGTTGTATAAGTTAAAAATAACATTCTCCTCGTACTTTTGTCGGAAAACTCAAAAAGTTCCTCGTGTGGAAAAAAAGTAGGATTCCTTTTATAACATGTGGTAAAATTAAAAAATGGGTAAAAATTACAATAAACATACATGAAAACATTTTTATAAAACATAGACATGGATGATAACAAAAACCCCAGTAAATACATACGAATAAACAATCTCGGATAAGAGCGAGATTGAATAGTTATCCCTTACCTTATGTCTGATATGCTCCCATTGTATCTGAACCTCATGTATAATGATTTAAATAATGTCATTGAATTATTACATATTCATATTCATTGCTATGATATAATATATGGTTCACTTATGACATTATAATACCCGTTCTTTTGTAAATTTAATGTTAAAGCCGTGTTTTGGGTAAAATCGTTTCATTTGTCGTCCGTGTTTTGACTTTTTTTCTTAATATTATTACTTATATCCTGATTTACTTATTTACAGAATGTCAAAAATTATTTATATATATAATATATATTCATCATATACATATATATATGATAGATCGATAAATGGAATGAAATACACCGTTAATGGAGACGGAAGGTCATACGTACGCATGAACGCTGTTTTTGATTCCTTAATTAATTGAATGGAATTAAGTAGATGACATACATATATATATATATATATATAATCCAGTATCATTATTATGTCATATATTTAATTATTTTTCATTATATATACATTATAATTATTCATGAATGGATAACATGGAGAATGAATCCCATCACCTCGTGGAGACGGTAGTCCGTACGAACGCACGAGCGATGATATCATTCCCAGGATCGTGGAATTGTATTGAAGTGTATGTATAATATTTTATAATCCATATCAGTTTCAAATAATCATATATTGTTTTTTATTTACACCATTATACCCATCCAAGTAAGGTGGTGGTCGAAAACAGATTACACCACGGCGTGGAGACGGTATTCCGCACGTACGCATGTGCAGTGATTTCGTTTTTAGTAGGATGGATAGAAGGTGATATAGGGTGGTTTAATATTTCTAATAACATATAATTATATAATTAATACTTATGTTATTACTTTATAATGAAACATCTAAATAAGAGGAAGTAGAATAAGAAAGAAACTTGAAAGAGTCTGTAGAAGAGATTACGTCTTCCTCGACGCACCTCCTTTAAACTTCTTCTTAGGGAACTAGTGTTGTACTTTTGAGAATACCAGAACCTATATGATGTAACTAGAGAGGTTTATAAGTTTAATTAGTAGGGGTTGGCCGAGCTTCAAGGCTCAAAGGGGTGTGAAGAGAAGGGGAAGGGGTTCCCTTCTTATAAGGTAGGAGAGGGGAACCTTTTAAAAAACATAAAATATTATTTTATAATAAAGTCATATTCGGTTTATAATAGCTCACAATTCCTTTATTTAGAAGATAAAGTGGCTATGGGTCTAAATACACTAAAAAATATGTTTTAGACAAGTTTATGTTACAATTTTAACCTTATATTTTAGATTTAACTCTAAGTTAAATAATTTAACTTTTACTGTGTCTTTTTGTTTCCTTGCACTATATGGTTAATAAACATACTATAAAAAGCCAAACGAACCCCAAGTGGTTCATTATATATATATATATCCTTATCTAAGTCATTTTTCCTAGCCTGAGATTTTTAGGAATATTATAACAATTAATAATATAATATTTGTTTTGAAAACTATTTTATGTCAGTTTTGACACTATTTGGTAATTGTTTTTTTTTAAATCATAACAGCATGATAAGTTAGAAAAAAAGTTAATTAAATCAATACTAACATGTTATATTAACCTATAAAATTATTTTAATTCATAAAAAGTCTTAAATTACATTTATTTAGGTATTTATAATATCAGTTATTTTAATATTTCAGTATTTAGTGCATCACCATTTGTGTCATAAATAAATTAAATTATATAATGTATAAAAATTATAAATAAACTACAATTATGTAGTAAATCATTTTGTCATTATAATTAATATATATAGTATAATTTATCTTATGTATAACCTTATATTAAAAATGATTAAGTTATTAAACTTCGATTTTAACTATTTTAACTCTTTTTTAAATAAAATAATAATAAATGTCCTAATATAATACAAGTGGACCTAAATGATAATATTATATTCCTAAGTTTGTTTTGGGTCGAATTATACTTATCCAATATAATTAGGACATGTGTTATGCTAATAATAATATCATTTTTTCCCTTAATTCCCTTATTTACTTTTAACTGTGGTAAATAAATGTAAAAAGTTATTATTCAACAAAAATTATTTTTATCTATTGAACCACATTTTACTCATTTATAATAACCGTGTCTCTTGAATTTTCAAAATTACACTCACATAAGTGGTAAAATTATGTTTTATGTAAGTTTGCAAGAAGCTCCTAGGAGGTAGGTAAATGTCGGTGAAAAGTTCAATAAAATTTTTATATATCTAAAATTATTACAAAATGAATCAACTGAACTACATTGAACTTATATAGATATTATTTATCAATTTTTACCTAAAATAAATTTTAACAAAATAAATAATTATTTAAAGAAAAAGTCACTTTTTAAACAGTAACACACTGTTTTCACTATTCATCAAAAATTGAATGTTTTCCGAAAAAAACCAAAAATTCACCCTAGGCTAATTTCGATATTCCGAATCTAAAAATGAAGTCCATTTTGAAAGATACAATTTATAAAATTTCAAAAAGTTGGTATTACAATTCATAATGGCTAGATTATATAATATATTTAATAACATATCGTTGTTTAGTGAAACTCGGTATTGCGTACAACACACACTATTGTAGAAGGTCGCAATTTCATGTAATGTAAGCCAAGTCATGGTTGCGTGTAGTGAAAGACTCCTTTGTTGTTGCATAAAATAGAATCCCACCATATTTCATTTATTCATTGAATATATATATATATACACTCAATGTTGCGTAGAATAACTACTATCAAATGAACTTGAAATTGTCTGTAACACGATCCAAGAATAGTGTTGTGTATACTGCAAGCTAATACGGTCTTGTGTATAGCGCAAGATAATCATGGTGTAGCATACAATATAAGATATATAAGAAATTAAAAGGAATAAATCTCATAAAATATCGGGGTGTTACAAATCATATGTTCATGGTTATAGTAATGATGTAATTGGGAATAATCATGGAAGGTGAAACATCAGTAATTTTTCAAATGGCTTCCAATTCATCATAACTAGTAAAGATAAAAAGTTCTCAGACTGATGATGAGGAGTTTCCAAAGAAAATTAATGCTTGAATGATGGTATATTGAATTACTTCGTATATGAAGATGAGATTTTGATATTTGGGAAGATACATTATGTTCCATACATACATGATCTAAATGGGGAATTGTTGGATAATGCTCATATCTCTAATTTCTCTATAAACCCTAGTAGCAATAATATGTATATAGATTTGAAGGAACAATTCTGGTGTAATAACATAAAGATATAGATTTCTTATTATGTGTCAAGATGTATTGTTTGTAAAAAAGTGAATGTTTTAAGACAACATCCTAGATAATTCATGCAACCTCTTCTCATGGATGAGTGGAAATGGTATGATATTACGATGGGTTTTTTGATGGGACTACCAATGTATCCTAGAAGGTATGATGTAATATGGTTCATTGTTGATATTCTTAGCAATTCATCACATTTTCTAGATTTAAGAGAATATTTACCAATTGAACGTCTAGTAAGACTATATATTTAAGAAATTTGTAAGACATCAAGGAGTTCCCTTATCGATTGTCTCTGATCATGATCCCTGTTTTATATCAAGATTATGGAAATGTCTTCCGAAGGCCTTGGCTACTGAACATCATTTGAGCACTGCCTACCACCCTCAATCTGATGGAAAAATATAATGTACTATACAAACCATAGAATAAATGTTGAGATCTTTCTCACATGACTTTCAAGGTATGTGGGATCAATATTTACCTCTGGTATAATTCTCTTATAACAATAGCTTCCATTCAAGAATTCAGATGGCACCATATAAAGAATTATATGGAAGGATATGTCGCACACCAACTTCTTGGGATGATGTTGCTGATAGAAAACTCATAGGCCCATAACAAATTGATGAATCAATGGAAAATGTGAAGGTTATCCAAACACACATCAATGCAGCTCAATGTAGGAAAAAGTGCTACGCCAATAACTGAAGGAAGGATTTGGAATTTCAAGTAGGAGATCATGTTTTATTGAAGTTATCTCCATGGAAGGTTGTTATAAATTTTGGTAAGAAGGGTAAATTAAGTCCCAGGTACATCGGACATTTAGAAATACTTGAACGAATTGGAGTTGTACTATGTCGTTTGAAAATACTGTCATGTCTCACCAAAGTTCATGATGTGTTCCACGTATCACTATTGAGAATATACATGCCTATCTCGACGCATATACTCACCTATGAATAAATTATCTGGAACCCGATATGTCTTATTTTGAAGAGGTTATTAGAATTCTTGATACCATATAATAAGGGTTGAGATACCAGACGACTCGCCTACTGAATGTTCTAGGGAGAAATCATAATATGTAAGACGCAATGTGGGAACCCAAAGAACTTATGGTGAAGAACCACCTGAATATTTTTATACAATAATATTCAAGAAATTTCAAGGAATAAATTATTTGAATAAGGGGATAATGTAACACCCAAATATGACACGGTACATTCCCCTTTGAATAATTCAATAGCTTGTGTTGTACACAACTTGGAGTTTTAACACACCACGACCAATCAAAATACCCTTTTTGAATATTAATACACACTTTTTGAAAATTTATATATTTTAATTTTCAAAATGGACGTCGTTTTTTTATTTGGAATGTCAAAATTAGTTTAGGGTGAATTTTTGGAATTTTTCTAAAAACATTTAATTTATGATGAATAGTGAAAAACACTACGTTACTGTTTAAAACAAACATTTTATTTAAATAATTAGTTGTTTTATTTAAATTTATTTTAGATAAAATGAATATACATAATACCTATATATGTTCAATGTAATTTATTGTAGTCATTTTATAATAATTTTAGATATATAAAATTTTATTGATCTTTTTACCGTCTCTTACCCACCTTCTAGGCGCATTTGCAAATTTGGATAAACCATTATTTTACTGCATCTATGAATTGAATTTCAAATGTTCTAGAGACATTTTTTTCATTAGTACATAAAAATTAGGTTCAATAGGATGAAAATAATTTTTGTGAATAGTATCTTTTGACTTTTATTTACCTCAGTTATAAGAAAAAAGGGTAATTAAAGCTAAAAAATATATTAGAATTAACCTACCACAAGTCCTAATTCTATTGGATAAGTTTATATCAACTAGAATCAACCTTAGGGGTAAATTATGGTCCATTTGGTTAACTGGGATTAGATGAGGGCATTTATTATGATTTTATTTAAAGAAGATTTTAAAGTCTTAAATTCAATGTTTAATAACTAAACCATTTTTTATAGAGGGTTATATATAAGATAAATTTGACTATAAATATTAATTAAAATGATAAATATATTTCCTACATAATGTTATTTTATTTATAATTTTTATACATCATATAATTAATATTATTTATGAAAAAATGACGATGCCAAAATTACCTTATTAATTAAGGATTAAAATAATTGATATTATAAACATATAAATAATTGTAAATTGAGAATTCCGTTGAATTACAATTATTTTATAGGTTAATATTAAATGTTAGGGTTGATTAAATAAATATTTTTCTAAGTGATAATGTTTTCAAGAAATTCAAAAAAACAAAATACCAACTAGTGTCGAAATTGACAAAATTGTGTTTTTAAAACAAATACTATATTATTAATTGATATAATATTCTTAAAATACTAAGGTTCTTCCAAATAACTTATATAAGGTTATATATCTTAATATTGAACCACTTGGGGCTCAGTTGGATTTTAATAGTATGTTTAATTACAATTTATTATAATAATAAAATAATACATGGTAAATGTTAAACTATTTAACTAAGAGTTAAATCTAAATGATAAGGTTAATATGGTTCCCTTAACCTATATAAAACATATTGTATGAGGTTGTTTCGACCCATACCCATCATAGCCTCGAAATAAATAATTTTTGATCCATTATAAACCTAATATGATTGTATAATAAAATAATATTTCAAAATTTTCCTATAGAGACCCTCAACACTCTTATAAAAGGGTACATCCCCTACTCTCAAAATCACACCTCCATTGCTATTTGGATCAGCCAAAACCTACTCATATATCCTCAAAACTATCCTCACATTGACCTATATTCCTTACATTGATCATAAAGCCAACCTATGGAGCCCTTTTGATCAACTGAAAAGGAAACACCCGAAGAAAATGTAATAATTCCACCACCTCTTTCAAAGTTCTTTTCTTCTTCTACATCTTATTTCTTTTTTTTCATATAAAAATGATTACTCTACTGTCTTATACACACTATGATGTTATAATAAATATTTTACAACCATATTAATCATTCTATCAATCCTAGGAATGACAAGTCACCATATATGCATACGTATGGCTTACCAGCTCCACGTCGTGGTGTAGTTTGTTATTCAAACACTTATTTTGATAGGTATAATAATGAGTATAACATATGTATTTAGAAAATTAATTTTTTTAATGATTCTGTATATATTATGTTACATCCAATTAGATACAATTTCACCCTCAATAGAACGATATTTCCACTAGTGCATACGTACGGATTACCATCTCCATGAATGTGATGAAATTCATTCCCTACCATAACCATTAAAGAATAATTTTTATTTTGTGATTAGAAATAATGTTTAAGAAATTAATATCATTCTATATATGAATAAAATAAAATCTATCCATAAAAAACATGTATTAATTAATCATTCATATACAGGAAAATAAATCATAAAAAACCTAAAACAATGATACTTCATAAATATTCTTAACAACGTAGTATTAGAAGACCATATAGGATATCATATTTAGGAATTTGGTTCATTTAAAATTTAATAAAAATGATTTAAATATTATAAAGTAGGTTACTATAACCTATATACAGAAAAATACAAGGTAAGGTATAATTATACAATCACATCATTATCCGAGGTTGTTTATACGTGAGTACCTAATGGGACATCTGTATCATTCACATTCGTTTTTCATAAATATGTATTTCAATTTTTTTACTATTTGCAAGACAATGTTTTAATTTTATTTATACCTTTTTTTAATTTTTATGAGATTTTTATGAAGTAATCATTCTGTCATTTTACAAACAATGTCCTTTGTGACCCTTTTGACAAAATTTATGAAAGAATGTTTTTTAACTTATACGGTAGGTGTGGCTATTTTCTGTCATTATAAAACCTTCTAAGATTCCCGTAAAATATTATAAGAATATTTTAAAAATAAATTATTTCCTTCATAATTAAATTACTTTTAAATTATTTCAAAAAAGAACGATATATTCCTCTCAAATAGTTTTGATTTCATCTATGTGAACATCTTATGATGGATTTTATAGTTGTTGGAAGTTGATTTATTTTTATATAATATTCCATATTCTATTAAAGTTGTTCTGATATGTTTGATTTTTTATTTGTTATTTTTATATAATTCATGGTTTATGGTTAATGTATTAACATTTGTTATGCTTTTTTTAATATGAATGTTTATGTTTTGTTTCAACCTTTTCATATGAGGAATGCATTGGACTTAGTAAGTGACAGGTGGAGCCCTCTATAGCTCCTTGATGCATTAGTTGGTCTCATGAGACAACTAGTGTCTTGTCATAATTCCTTGAAAAAAATCTTATTTGTAGTCTTGGCACGATGCCTTGACTAAGTGGTTATGATGTATGGCATTATGCAGTCCATCATTATGTAATTGGATTTTGATATTGCTTGGGATTATTCGACTAGTAGAATATCCATGAGCATAATTAAATGGGATTAATTGATTTATCTTTTCCATATTATGCTCATGATTAAGTTTAAAAGACTTTTTTTTAATCTTATACATTTCCTTAAATATTTATTCTTATTTATGAATGTTTCTTTTATATTGTTATCATTACTGGGCACCTAAGATCACCCCTTTCTATGTTTTATTTTTTCCAGGATGCGATGAAGTATATTATGACTAACCTAGATGGATTGTCTTGGGGATATTATTGTATTAAAAGTAGATAAAATTTTGATGTTTTATTTCATGATTTAATGTAAAATTTATGTATGTATCTATTACTTCCATGGCTACTAAATTGATCGGTCATTCGAGACATGATTGCTTGTATCATGCAAATGTTAGGTAATAATGCACTAACACTGGGTAACCGGGATCAAGTATTTACAAAAATTAAATGATAAATTATTTTTTATTAATTATAAAATTATCCTTAATTTCATTTATAAAAAAAATTTATGTCATTGTAAATAGTTGTGAGAGGCGATGGTGAAAAATGAATTATATCGATCTTCAAGGGGGTAGTCCTCCATAAACATGAAAGATAGTTTTCCATCCCATTTGATAAAATATTAGATGAATATAGTTCATGAATTTGATATAACAAAATGTAGTTATATTTGATATACTTTTTTTTATTATATCATCATGGTTGAATAAAATTTTATAGAGGTGGAAGAATAAATGAAACAAAGTATTCAGTTAAGAACGATGCCTCTTTTTTGGTTAACCACTTTATGTTTGAACCAAAATCTTTCATATGAGGGATTTATTGCAAAAACATATCACAATTACATTGGTATGTAACTGATTAGGGGATTTTTTTTTGTCATGGAAAATCCAAAAGTAATTGTAAGTGTTTTGTGGGGAGGATAGGGGGTGGCCTTTTATAATTGGGAGAGAGGAAACACTTGGATTTTTTTTGAAACGAAAGTGCTATACCCATGTTGTGAACATAAAAAAAGAAAAAAAGGATAATTATAGATACATATATTATATAAGATAAAAATATGTCCATATAGTATATTTTAGAATAATTTTTAAATCCTCATTGTTATTATCATTTTTAGTCCTCGGTAATCCAGTTTGGACCTTAATAGTGGTAAAATATTTTTATGATTTTCACTAATTATATTTAAAAAAATTATGTTAAAATTATTATATAAGAAAATTTATTATTATTATATATATAAATTTATACATTTAATCTATATTATTAAATAAAATTGAACTATATTGGAAGAATATAATTTAAAATTAAATCTGTGGACTCGAAAGAAATTCATATTTTCACGATGTTTTATTTTTCAAGTATATGATGAATTATATTAACTACATGACTAATAATTTTAATTATATGAATTAAAATTAATATTTATATATTTAATATATATATATTTTTAATTTAAAAAAATTCTCAATAGAATTTTTTTAATTAATTAAAATAGTGAATCCGTAGGTAATTTTTTACAGTTTTTAGATAAAAGTGTTTCCAGCCCAAAAATGAATATATACTAAAAAAATGTTTAATAATGATTGAAATAAAATTAGTTTTAATAATTTTGAAAAAATAATTATTATATTTCCTGAAATAAAATTCAAAACATAATAAGACTGTAAAATTAAATAATTTGATGAGAATAAATGAATGTATTAAAAAACATTATTTTTCACTATTCACTAAACATTCATTGTTTTATATAAAATTACTATTTTTCATCCTATATTAACTTTTATAATGAATTATAAAATAGATTAAATTTTATCTAATAGATTTTCAAAATTAAATAGAAATTTAATTATAATACATTCTCAAAAAATGAAATCAGAATCATTTTTTGAAGAAAGCATAATTTTTGAAATATATAATTTCATTTGTACAAGTTGATCGTTTATTTAATATGATTTTATAAACAAATTTATGTTGTGTATTAATTATAAATATATATATTATAAATTAGTTAATACTATTTTTACCATCCAATTTAATTTCTAGGTATTAACATTGTTTTTTAAATATTATCATTTTGGGGTTTATTTGTGTTATGTGTTGCATATCTTGTATGATATCAAACATTTTTTTCTTTAATAAAATATTTTAACATTAAAATACACAAAATATAAAATAAAATAAGTTCATAAAGAAAAGTATTACATAATAAAAGGTATTTTTGATAAAAATATCATGTGTCCCTACATAGTTGACCATAGTAATAATCATAACTATACAAATCATTTATTTGAGAACCATGTTCATGTATATCTTACTTGTATATTCTTTATTTATAATTATTTTGTATAAATATTTCGGTTCATTATAACTTTTTATTTTATTTTTTAGTGCTTTTAATTCTCTTATACATGCTTTGTAATGTTAAATTTGATACTAGATCTTTAATATTATGTTCATTAAATCTAGGTTTCCAATGGTTATGTCATATTTAAAACATAATTATTTATAATTTTAAACAATATTATTATGAATGATTTAATTGTTAATAGTGACTATGGATCCATATAAAAACTATTTATATAGTATTTAATGAGAAGATATGTTGTATTATTAACATGTTTAGATATTAATTATAAATTCTATAAGATTTGAAAAAAATTATCACCTTTTATTATTTATCATTTATATTATATAACAGCCATTATTCATTCACTATATAAACATTACAACATTGCTCAAGTAGGTAGTAAACCAAAGAAAACAGAAGATTGCCATAATGATCGAATTAGTAAGAAATTACTATCGAATGATTTGAACATAATGTTTATAGAAGATTTGGAATGTAATATATATCACATGTATACATAAAATGAATTCGTAGAAACATTAATATTTGGTGGCGTTGAAAATTGAAATTCATCATTTGTGGAGGAGGTGGTCCACATGTATGAACGATTAACATACTGATTTAATAATGAATAGAGAGGGTGAAGGTATATGATAGTTCATCATTTCATAATTATAATAATTTTATAAATCTAAAATTAGTAATTGAATTAATCATTTATGTCCTTATATTTTTTGGGTGAAGAGAAAAAAGATACATCATTCCAAGTGGTGGTAGTCCACACATATGCATGACTAACTGTCTCATTCCTCAATGAATGGATAGAATGAATGTAAATGATAAATGAGATCATTTAGGAATTCTATAAGGGAAAAAATATAATAATTAATCAAAAAATAATGTATACCATTCAAAATAGGTGGTGATAAAAAAAGATATATCATTATGGATGTGGTAGTTAGGACATACACATGAATGATGTGTTTTATTTTCTTAGTTGATGGTATGGAATGAAATAATAACAATTCTTAGTTAATATATTCACATTAAATTATTGAGATGATACTCAATACATTATATCAACAAAGCTAATGATAATTATGAAGTGGAAAATTAAAAATAAATTATATGAGGAGAATAATATTCATGTCGAGTAATTTGATTTTCATTGTAATTATCCTTTGAAATGAAGGAATTTTGACAATAAAAGAATTATAATTGGTATAATTAATGGTATTTGGTTATATATTAAATAAATTTATATAGTTACACCATATAATTTGATGTAAAAGTCTGTATAAAGGAGTTTACGTGCTTCATTTTATAAATGAAGGGAATGGTACATTTGGAATTAACACAACTTATTAAATTATCTATTTACATAATTTATACTAAAATACACCCACATATAAAAAATAGATTATGAGCCCTTATATGGATGAAATTACTCCCATCCATTCATGTTTTGAATATATATGAGTGATATATTGGTTTGTACTTTTTTCACATCACCACAATGTACTTTTAACAAGGTAAATTTTATTTTAATCCATTGTATTAATATTACCATGTATTATGATTGGTCTAATATTATATATAATATTTATTTTTAGAAATACAAATACTATTATAAAGATAAATTATTTTCAAAAATAAACATGCCTATCTCATAAAAACATTTTTTTAAGATAATCACATTTTTTAGATAAAAATTTATTAATGAGTCAAAATTATCCATATTATTATTTTTGATGAACATATATGATTTATTATAAAGAAAAGTAAGGTTATGTGAAAAATAAATCATAAAATAACTTAATTTTACTCTAATATTAATTAATTGAAACCAAAGTCACAAAACTGTGTTATTTATTAAACTAAGATTTTACTTTATTTTTAATATTCTTTTTCATTACATTTCTATGTTCAAAAAATATTTTAAAATTCATAATATTCTTCTTAAATTTATATATGACCACATTAATGGGGTTTTTACCATATATGTCAATATTAAAATTTCAATAAAGTCATAAAAATTAAAATGTTCATAAAAAAGATGTTTAACAAAAAATTGATATTTTATGAAAATGATCAAAATTCTTACTAAGATAATTTTAATATTATAAATTCAATATTAAATTAAAATTAATAAGAGTTTATTCAAAAAAAATTATATTTATAATTTATTATAAAATAATAATTATAAAAAACATTTATTAAAAAAACATCTAAAACATTAACTATTTCTAATATCATTTCATTCTAATTTTCTATTTTAAATAATTTCCAAATTTTATCATATAGAGAAATATTTTATGTTATCATAATTATATTTTAAATTTGACCAATTTATTTTAATAATGTATCATGAACATAATTTTAGTTCTTGTGATGAATATTATCAAACTTATTATTATATAATTGTAAAAATATATGTAATGAAATGACATCATGTTACATTCTACCCCATAAATAAATTAAATCCAAATAGTTTTTTTAATAAATTTTTATGTAGTTCAAGAAGATACATGGTAATTAATGAAAAGTTTCAAATGAAATTTCAATATTAATATCTTATGTAAAAGTAGAGGACAAATCTTCTTTCTCCATCAGGTTAAATAGATACTTCTTTTTACATTGTATCAAGATTTATTATGTCCTCCATAACCAAACATGATGCATATTATAGTTCTATTGATTCATTTACCAGGGTGTATATTCATATATATTTGATTTATAGGGAATTTAATTTTTTTCCCTTCACCGTATTTGTATTTTAATATTTTATAATACATTATAATTATTTTTTATGATTGTTAATTAAACATTGTTCACTTTGGGAATCATAATTCACGATAGTTGATGATTTATAATGACATGATTTCTAACCAGAGTTCTTTTCCCAAAAAAATTAATATTGGATTAATCAACATTGTTTTTATTGTATCCATTATTATATTAGTTCCTCCATTATCCAACCAAAACATTAAATGAATTGTTAGTGATGATTATACATAAAATTGTAAATATACAAAGGGGAAACTATAATATTATATTACATAATTCAAAATTGACATGAATAACCTAACTGATGAGTCATTTTATTTAATCGAGTTTATCTGTGGCCATTATATTACAATGTTATAAAATCTAGTTAATTTCCATAAAATCATAAGTTTAAATCCTTCATGAAGGTCTGTTAAGTGAATGTGTATTAAAATAATAATTTTCCCAATGAATGTCTAACCAGGTGAATAGTTAGTTACCATTAATAATTTATAATATTTATCATTTAGATATACCCAACTATCACTTTTAAATGTTGCTACAATTAGATGAATATATACAAAAATTTTATCCACTTTTTTGTAACTATACAAGGATGTAATTTATAGAAAATCTACACAATATCTTTATTATAAAAATTTTATGAGATTCTCTTTTAATTAGTATTATATATTGGTTTTTCAGAAGTGTTCTATTATCATAATACCTAAACAACTTATAATTCTCAACACTTCGAACCAAAATTATTTTCTATAACATTGAAACTAAGATCATCCTTAACTAAACAAACCATTATTTCATTTTTAAATCTTATATCATCATCATGCCATAAAATTATGAACTATAAATATATCTAAACACTACTATGAAACCAAATTCAGTTCCATCGAACACATTATCTTAGATCGTGATTCAAAAACAAAAAACATAAAATAATGGATTTGATACACATCATTCATTATAATATCATTATCAAATTTATAACCAAGTAACTTTTACTTTAGTTATTCATTGAACTAAAACCGATATCCAATTATTAGTTCTTACATTTTCTCATCAAATATGACTTTTTTATTTAAAATAATAATAAATCTATAAGGATTCGTTAATGTATCCAATAAATACACGACAAAAGTTTCTACTATAATAACAGTATATGTAATGAAAATCATTATAACTTGGAGAAATGAAAAGATAATAAGTTGTGAGGTAAAATTATTTGTAAGAGTAAACATAAAAATAAATAAAAATTTGGAATAAATGATTTATAACATGATATCATAATGAGCATGATCATAATCATGGGATCATAAAATACAAATACGATATCATATAAACATGGATTAAACAATGATCATAAAACAAGACCATGTCCCCATATAAATATGGAGACAATATAAGCATGACATAAAAAGTAATAATTCAATGAATCATCAGTCATGAAAATAAAATATTATTTTGGGATAAAAACTCACTAGAAATAGATTTCTAGGCTCATATCTCACACATCATGAAGTCTCGTGATATATAATAATTTTCTATTGCATTGGACAGATAAACAATTATAAGACCACCTATTATATAATGAAAATAATACATTTGTTTTACACATGGTTACAACCAATATAAATTAACACCCAAGAAAATGAAATTGATTTTATATCTTCTTCAAGGGGTTCTACAATGAAACATTCAAAATTCCATCAATAAACATATCATAATAAAATTATGAAAATAATTGGGTATCCAATGATTTTAATAATAATTATTGGTAAATACCAATCAATAAATATGGTTAATAATATAGTATATACATAAAATAATTAAATTATATGTATTTTAAACAAAAATTTCTCCAATCAATCTATGTTTTTAGAATCACAGTGAACATGCTTCTATCATGTATATGAATAAAGGGTATTCGTGGAGGAGAGGGATTAGGGGAAAATTATTATTATAAAAGTGGATGATTTGGATTAAAAAATATTAATTAATCATTATAGATATAAAATATAATCTAATTATCCATTTAGATAAAGAACATCGATGATATCATTTAAAGAATACTTGAGATCATGCAAGCCACATAGATGAAGAAATATGATAAATAAATTTCAAAAATTGTTTTGAAAATAATAATTTCTATTGTACATTGAGAAAATTTAAAAAATAATATTTTATAATAATATGCGAATAAGTAATTAAATTTTTTAAATCTTGAAATATTAGAGACGAAGTCTCTTTGAGATGGATAAAGGAAGTAAGAAGATAAATTCAAATGGAAACACTAAAAATAAATTACTACCATATAATGTTACCAATAATGAAAATGGTAAAAAAATCCCTTTAATAATTTTCATATATATAAAATATAGATAAAAATAATTTTCACAAAATTTGGAAAATAGGAACTTTGGAATATTTAAAAACCTCGCATTAGAGGAAACAATTTTTAAGAACTAACCTTGTAGAAAACGTCTAAACCACAAAAAATAATTTCAGTGAAACCAAATATTTTTAATTTTCTATAGAACATACCTTTGTAATAGGTGAATAGAACTATAAATGCGCCTTTTGACATTAGAAAAAACAATTTTCATAGGTACAAGAATGACATGGATGAAAAATAGGATTTTTCTCAGGTTGTCAATCATTTTTTCCCTGACATTTTTTAGAAGTTATCATGATATGAAAGGAGAAAAAATTTAATGAAATGGAATAATTTATTGTAAAATATATTAAATGTAATATATTAAAAATATTCTAAAGGAATTATTACTTGTAATATTAATTACAAGATGAATATTCCTGACTCATGGAAAACTATGTAGAGTTGAGATTTGAGTAACATTTTTTCAAAAAACGTTTAAGGAGAGAGTTATTTAAAATGTGTATAAAATAACAAGAATAAAATATTATTCTTGATAAAATTAAAATTGGGAAACATATATACCATATAAATGTATATTTTTGAATAGAGTAAAACATATCTCAATAAAGGGAGTTTAAGACACACACACCCTAACAATATTCCTTAATTAGTTGATCGCAATATAATATCCTATAATAATAAAAATATATATCTTAATAATATATTTAATATCCTTATTCATCCCTATATTACTTTTTTATTCTTCATTTATATTTATTTACTTTGAATATGGTTGTTTATTATAGTTTATTATTATCATATGGTGTTAAAAATTTAAATTGTCATGTAAATGATTTATGATGTTAATGTTGATACATTAAGTTTGATAATATGTTCATCAATACAAGGTTACCTATTATTAAATAATATATTATCATGATTATTTATTATTCTCCAATTTCATCCAACACTATTTTTAATTATGACTCATGAAGATGAAGCTAGAGACACACTTATTTTAACCTTTTTTAATGAACATAGATAATATATTATTGACATGTTTTGATATTAAAATTATAACTCTAGTAACATTAAATAATATTTAATTCCTATTGATTAAATTTATTTAATATTATATAACAATATTTAGTAATTAACTATATAAACATAACAACTGTACTCATTTAGGATGTTAATTGACCAAAACAAAAACATATCCTAATGATGTAATAGTTACGAAACATTTATAAAAATTGTAATATAAAATTTATATATTATTATAAATGTAATATATATATATAATAGATCTAAAATTATTTATTATAACCACTAACTATGGGTGGTGTGGACAAATTAAAATTTTCATTCTTGGAGAAGGAAGTTCGTATGTACACAAGATTAACGAACTGAATTCAAAATGAATTGAAGAGGTGATAGTATATAGAAATTTATCCTCTAAAATTTATAATAATGTTATAAAATTACAATTAGTTCAGTAATGAAATTTTTTTCCCATACATGTTTGTTTTCAATGATAAATAGGATTCTTTTATGTTCATGTAGGTAGTAGTCCACACAAATGAATGATTAACAACCGCATTCATTAAAAAATATATAGAATAAAATTAAATGAAATATGATATATTTTCAGAAATTTATAAGTGAAAAAATAATTATTTATCAAAATTAGCCTCGATAATATAAATAATAATTTTTGGTGAAAAAAATCAAATATCATTATAGAGGAAGTAGTTTTCCCAATATTAAGATTGGTTTATTTGTTTCTTAGTGTATTTTATGAGATGAATGAATAATTGTTTTGAAATTAATACTATTATATTATAGATAATATCTTATAGTTAATTCAACATATCCACATATTATGTATAATTAAGAATATGGAAATTTAACAAAAAAATAATAGGAGTGTAATACTGACATCAGGAACATTGACTTTTGATGAAATCATCCTTGAAATAAAGCATTAGAATATTTAATGGAAAAGAAAATTAATGGTGGAAAAAGGAATTGTGTTGTTGGATAGGATTATAGGATATAAATATGCTCATATTTTCACCAATTAATCGGATGTAAAGTGTGTGAAAGGAAGGGGTGTATGTTTTCTGTTTTATAAATGAAGGGAAGTTTAGCTTTAGAATTACCTTAATTTTTAAAAAAAAATTGTAATAAAATTTAATGAAAAATACCCTTATAACTAGTCAACATGGGATATTGTACATGAAATTGAATAAAAGCCTCCAATACAATCAATATAGGGACATATTAGAGTGATTTTTGAGTTTGTTATTTTACATTTCACTTTAATCAAGTGTAATTTTACCTATGTAACATTTATTGTCAGCCATTCTTATTAGTTATAATTATCAAAACTAACATTGATATAAAAAATTAATAATATTTTTATAATACTAGATTTGATAATAATTTTATCAAATTAATAAACTATTATTAATAAAATTTAGTTTCAAAATAAGTACACCTAATACTTAAAACCCATTTTTAAGATAGTAATGTTTTTAAACAAAAAATATATGTGTGAGTAAAAAGTACCCCTATTAATAATTTTTATAAACATATTCAATTTATTATTACTTAAATAAATGTTATGATACACTAAAATAAATTCTTAGCCTAATTTCACAAAATATTAATTTACTTAAAGGAAGTATATAGAATATTTTTCTTTATTATTGTACCCATAAACATAGTTTAAAAAATTTAAGTGTGATGACCCAACCATTTGAATAATATTTTATTGTGATACTCATCAAAAGAATATACTTTAATTAATGAAGTGAGTATAATTAAAATGAGACTGTTGGGTTTTGACTGTTATATGACGGTTGGTCATTATGACTATTGGGAACTGACTCTTAACACTATGATTATTTTTATTAGTACATGTTGTAATAGTTAATTAATATAGCAAGATGAGTTTATGGCCTCAAATAGAAGAGTCAGGCCATAACAATCTCATCTGTCAGAGCATGCGAAGGAGGTTGCGTCAAGAGGCTTTTCTCTGGACCAAGCCCAAGATGAACTTCATTATGTAAAGATTCAATAGAATCACCTATAAGATAAGTTCACACTGATAGAAATCACTACTCAGGAAATGTTGTCTGAATCTCCCCAATATTCTATCACCATTTGACACCCTACTCTTAGATCCAATTCAGGTGTTATAAGGGGCATTATAACAAGGCATTAGATAGTTTTTGTAATCCCTGGGTATAATTTAAATTTTTATTTAATTATTCTTGTTTATTTGACATATATTTCCTTAATAAATTATATGATTAATTAAGAAATATTTAATAAATTCATTTTATAAGTAAAAAATTGTACTTTTTAGTGATTTCCAACACATAAAGTATTATTATGTAAAATAAACATCATTTCAGAATTTTTGATATCAAAATTAACCTATGATGAATTTTTAGAAATTTTCTAAGAATTTCCAATTTGATAAATAGTTTTATATAAATTGTGTTTTTGGTGAATAGTATTTGACGAATATCATTTTTGATGAATAATATAATTTTTTTATTAAATAACTTTTTCTATGAAATTATTTTCAAAAATCGGACAAACATGGTGGTAATCAGTGTGAAACATATATTTCAATAAGATAAAAATAATTTTTTGTGAATAGTCACTTTACCATTTGGAATTTTAATTTTACCCTAATGAGTGGTAATTTTACCAATTTTATATTAATATCACCTAAGAAGGTATAAAAAATATTAGTCACCATAAGTGGTAATGTGATATAATTCAATCATAGTATAAGTAATTAAATGTTTTATAAATTTTTAGTCAAGTATTAGTTTCTTATTTATTTTATTAAATTTAAAATAAATTTTTTTTTATAAAATGGAGTTCCCTTTTGGATTCTACTTGTCAAAAAATTGTTAGGGTGAATTTTTTGGATTTTTCTGAAACAGTTGAATTTTCCGTGAATTGTAAAACACATAGTTTTGAGTTTTAGTGTGTTTAATGACATATTTAATGATTTAATCATGATTTAATATTTTTGATCTAATTTTTAATAGTAAGAAATGTTATGAGGTGTCCCAAGTGGCTAATACCATTGGAAAATATCATGGTCAAGCCCATGGTTTTTCTAATTCAACTAATGAGGTGTCCCTTGTAAATTATTAAAATATTCCATCAATTTTGCTATAAATACCAACCATTTCATTCATTCCACTCAATACAAATTCTACCTTAAATATGATATGGACGTATTACCTCCCTAGTGGTGCTCTCATGGTGTACTCAAGTCCCCATGGTCCCAACATTCAAGTCATAGGAGTTACTCTACAAGGTATGGGAATTATCAACTTCTTTCTTTTTCCATTCAAGTTCGATTTTATGTGGTAAAACATTCATGATTCCAAAAATTGTTCTTATTTGTATTTTATCCATTCTCTAAACTTTTTTATGATTCATTTCTGTATGGTTTACCCTATTCCTTTCTCTTTTTATTGTTTTATAAATCCATAAATCATAGTCGTTAGGCTCACGAATTTTCGTTATAAATTTCTCAACTTTCCTTCAATTTAATTTCATTTATTATTCTCTCCTAATATACTCATATATAAGATTAAATAATGCTCCAAAATTCATGTATATTATGGATGTTCTCATGTTCATGGAAAAATCATCACTATTATTCTTCTCCTCACCCACTTATTTAATAAATAAAAACATTGTCTATGATGTGTCGAATTGCCGAATTCATGGACGATGTGATTTAAATTTTATTTAATTCCTTCAGATATGGTAATGAAACAATTTTTATGGTTGAAACAGATTATATTATATGTATTATATCATATTTAATTCTCTGGAACTAATATATGTACATATTACTAAAGTATTAAGAAAAACAAGTCCATTGTTGTCGAAAAACGTCCCAAATTAACCAAAACAATCATCATTTAATTCTTATCTAATGATTCATCGACATAGTATAAAACATAATAACTTAAAAGATAATTTAAGAATATTTAATATCATTAACAAAATTTATTAACAGTTCTGTATGTTTATACATGTTCTACACAAACTCCCATTTAAAAATACAAGTGAACTATTCAAGAAAACCATAAAAACGAACATTCTAGAACAATGGATTTGAACCCTATAACTAATTAAAAGTCCCAAAAAATAACCTATTGAAACCATAATGAACCATTTTAATATAAAAATGTTTTTTATTGTTAATTAATTAATCTAATATGGTTATAGATGACTTTAAAGTGAAGAAATCATTCAGATACAATGTAAGAGCGAAATTCTTGAACCCAACATTCTTTCTTCACGTTCCCCCACTTTCACTCCATTTTTGGTATGGTTACTCATTAAAAATAATTTTTTGAACTCAATATTATCTATTATGGGATATACATTTTCTCCATTGGATTTAATTTTAAAAAAATTGTTTTCCAAAAGAACTCTTCTTTCAAAAACACACCTTTTACTTCTCACTAAAGGTTGATGGTTATTGTATCATGTCTGTCAGTCTAGATTTCTTTTGGGAACCCAAATTTAATTAATGTGTTCTTATGATATGATACCCATCCCTTTAAATTGGTCATTTATATATGTTCTATATGTAATTCATGAAAATGACAATGTTATGTTGTGACGGGTGTGCCCGGAATTATATTGCGCAATATGAATGTTTGAATGTGATGGGTGCAACAAGAATTATACAACACTCCAATGCATTGGGTAAAGTAATTAATCTCTTTAGTTTAAGTTAAGTGAAGTTTGAAAAAGATACTTGCATTGTTCACAAGTATGTGTGGAAGTTAACCACTATGAAATGATGTTTCATTTTTTATGCATTTCCACATTCCATGTCTTTTATTAATGGTTCCTCTCATGTTCATGATATTTTACATATGTTATTATTATGCTAAACCCATGCTATATTGTTTTATATATACTCTTTCTAGGATTTTAGCTCACCAATTTTTATGTATATCCTCAGGTGATTACATGTACTATAGAGTGGTCAAGTGCCAATAACAATCTAGCGAAGAAGAAATTAAGTAAATGTTTAGGCTTTATGTTGTAACTATTATGTATGGTCTTAATTTTCAAAAGACACTAAACCATTGGATCATATAAGTGTAATACTATTGTGTTTTTATCTTTAAAATGATTTAATTGTAATTTAATAAAAATTTTGGTCACTATAGTTGGTATCAGAGGCAAGGGTTAGTTAATTTACGAATTAGGATTTATGAACCCTAGAGAAACCTGCTACCATGAGACTAAGTACAAATATTTGCTAAAGAATCATTACATAGGGATCCCATATGTTTTGATTTTAGTATAAATATTATAAATGGTAAAAATAAAAATTTTATTTATTCATTAATTCTTTACTTATTTTTTTTCTAAAATTATTTATTTTAGATAATGGTGGGAACCAGGAGAAACCAGGCGAATAACTCATGAAAGGTCCAATGAAATAATTTCCCGAATGAAATCCCCAATGATTTTAGAGGTGGAGTTCAAAACTTCATGGAAAATCATACCCAATTATATCAAGTTATGAACAATAACCATAATAATGGAGAACATCCTCCATCAATATAGAAGGAGAAACTGGCTATTGAGTGTTTCATGCAGCAACAACCACCAATGTTTTTTGGATCTTATGATCCACTAGTTGCGGAACAGTGGGTCAAATCCATGGATAGGATCTTTTTTGTGATTCCATGTTCTGATATGGAGAAGGTGACATTGGTTGTTTATCGTCTAGATGGAGAGGTTGATCAATGGTGGGCTTTGATTAGGAACAACATGAAAAGTGACGAAAATGAAGAGATGGAATGGGACCAATTTAAGATGATGTATCTTAAAAATTATTTCCCAAGAACAATCCACACGAAGATGGAGAGGGAATTTGTATAGATCAAGAAAAATGCGGGAGAATATATCACATCCTGTGAATAGAATTTCACAAGGCTCTTAAGGTACGCTTTGGGTTTTGTTATCAACAATGGTTGAAAAAATTGATAGATTCATTAGTGGATTAAAACCACATCTTCTAAAGGCTCTTGTGAATCTAGAATATTAGAGCAATAAAGAAGTTATTCGATGTTCACGCAAAGTGGAGATGGAGTTTAGAGAAATGCCCCATGGCTATGGTGATAATAAACAAAATGTGGAGTTTTAAGCTTGCGGATCAAATGAAAAAGGTGGGAAGAAAACTCAACAACCGACATGCCAAGAATGTGGGAAGTTGTACCATGGGAACTACCTCATAGAAACCGGGTAGTGTTTCAAGTATTGGAAAGAAGGAAACCATGCTCAAGAGTGTCAAAAAGACCTGAAAATGATGGAAAATGTAGTGGAAGAAAGCAGAGAACCACCCATGGTTCAATGGTAGTACTATAGGGAGCAAGGGCACTATGGAAGCCAGTGCACTAAACCTCGAGTTCTTCAGTTTAATCAGTATCAACAGCCACCAAAGCCAATGTAAAATGGGATGTCATATGTTGTCAATACTGCGGAAGTGGAGCATGACAATGAATTCGTAAAAGATATGCTTCTTATTTACTCAATAAAATAAATTGGCTTATTTGATTTTTCTTCTACACAGTCATTTATATCTTGAATGTTTTCTATAATGTTATAATCAAAGCCCCAAAACCCAGAAGCAGAGATATATGTAAAAACAACAATTGGTGAAATCATTAAAACCCAAGTCATTGACTCTTCTCTTGTTGGCGTATGTGGGATGATTCTTATATAAAATCTTGTAATACATCTATTAGTGGAATTTGAAGCTATAATGGGAATGGATTTATTCTCGTTATATAGATCATGAATTTACTATCAGGAAAAAGAAATATATTTTCATATTCCGAAGCATCCCACGCTCCTCTAAAAATGCATTGATGATCATGAATCTCCATTGAAAAATACTTCAATGGTGTGGGTGTTGATTCCCTGTGAAGAGGCATACCTAACCCAAATGGTTGAGTCAATGGATTGTACCAACCTTGTGGGAATACCCATTGTGGGTGAATACAGTGATGTATTTCCTAAAGAATTACCCAGAATTCCATCAAATCATGAGGTATATTTCTCATTAGAACTCATACACAGAGCTACTCATATCTCAATGTTTCACAATAGGATGGCTCCAAAAAAACTAGAGGAGTTAAAGAAGCAGCTACAAGAGCATCTGGACAAAGGGTCTGTATACCATAGAGCATCACCTTAGGGTGTTCCAATGCAATTTGTGATGAAGAAGGATGGAAAAATGTGGTTGTGTATTGATTATCTGTAACTCAACAAGATCACCATAAATAAAAGGTATCATATTCCAATGATTGATAACTTGTTTGATCAATTAAGAGGAGATGAATACTTCTCAAAGGTGGATCTTCATTCTAGATGTCATCAACTAAAGGTAAAGAAGGAAGATATTTAGAAGTTATCCTTCAATACAAGGTATGAGTACAATGATTTTCTAGTGATTCCCTTAAAACTTACTAATTACCAGGTAATCATCATGGATTTTATGAATAGAGTCTTTATACATTACCTCAAATAATTTGGGGTAGTGTTTATTGATGATATTCTCATATACTCCATGATCAAGGAGGAACATTAATAATATCAAAGACATATGTTGGCGACATTGGGAAACGTGAATTTTTTTACCATGTTTATAAAGTGTTATTTTGGATGAAGCATGTCAGGTTCTTGGGACATGTGATCACAAGTGAGAGAATTTTTTTGGAACATTAAAAAACCAAGGTGATTGAGGAATAGCTCAATCCGACTAGTGTCATATAAATCTGTAGTTTTCTTCGATTATATGGGTACTACTGAAATTTTGTGAGAAATTTCTCATGATTTTCAATACCATTAACTATGTTAAAAAGGATATGGGTAAAGTATGTATGTATGAAAGAATTTGATTGAAGCTTCAAGAAGCATAAAAGAAGGTTGATCACTACAACTATACTCACATTACCAAAAAGTGGAGAATGTTTTGTGATATACAGTGAAGCTTCAAAAAAGGCTCAAGTTATATACTCATGAAAAATGATAATGTGATAACATATGCCCCGTATAAGTTGATTATCCATGATAAAAACTACTTGACGCATGATATAGAGCTGGAATCCGTGATTTTAGTATTGAAAATTAGGCACCACTACCGTTATGGTGAGAAGTGTGACATATACATGGACGACAAGAACCTAAAGATAAATTCACAATAAGTAGGTCAACATGTGTCAAAGATGATGGTTTGAAATAACCAAATATTAGTATTTTACTATTCAATATCATCCTGGAAAGGAAAACAAGGTAGCTGAAAGTCTATGTAGAAAAGAACCTACTACTCTATCCATGATATGGATTGAGAAAGACCCTATCTTTTGGGATATGAAAAGGATGTATTTTGAAATCATAAGGGAAAAGGATAAATCTAACCATTACAAAAGGATTTAAAAACCATATATCCATGATAAGATTAAAAAGGAACAAAGGGATGATATGGAGTAACAAAAGAATGTGAATGCAGTAAAGTAAGGGAAGCTTCAGGAGTTCTATATCGATGATGAATGTGTGATTCAGTTTTGAATACAGAATTGTGTTCCATCATCACCCAGGATAAAGAAGGATCTATTTAAAATTTCACATAGGTCAACATTATCTATCCATCATGGGAGAACCAAGATGTATTGTGACCTCTGAGAACACTTCTGGTGGGATAAAATGGAAAAAAAGATTGCGGAATACATATAAATGTGCTTGGTATTTTAGAAATTAAAAGCTGACTGATAAAATTCCAAAGGGTTAATGAAGCCATTGACTATACCCATGTGGAAATGGGAGAATTTTACTATATACTATTCCATGGGTCTCCCGAAGACGTTGAAGGGAAATAATGCGATATGGGTTGTGGTTGACCGACTCACCAAGACTGCCCATTTTTTCACTATTCAAGAAGATCTCTCAAATGAACAATTTGCAAAGATATTTGTGAAGTAAGTAGTGAGACTGTATGGTGCTCCATTCTCAATTATATCCAATAGTGATACAAGGTTTTCATCTAATTTCTAGAGGATTCTTCCACATGCTTTGAGTACTAAATTAAATTTCAGCATGACCTATCACCCGAAAATTGATGGCCAATCTGAAAAGACTATTCAAATACTGGAATATATGCCAAGAGTCTACTCTCTAAAATTAATGGGTGGATGGGATCAACATCTCCCATTGGTTGAGATCTCATTCAATAATAGCTTCCACTAAAGTGTACAAATGGCTCCATATGAAGCTCTGAATAGAATGTGATGTATAACTCCACCCTGTTGGGGTGAATATGGAGAAAGGAAGCTACACATACCTGATCTTTTGCAAGAGATGACAGAGAAGATTCAAGTCATCCAGAAACACATCAACGTTGCTCATAGTCAGTAAAAGAGTTATTCTAACAACTGTTGAAGGGACATGGAGTTCGATGTTAGGGATAAAGTCTTCCATCGAATATCTCATTTGAAGAGATTCATGTGTTTTGGAAATAAAGGGAAGCTAATCCCAATGTAAATTGGCCCCTTTGAAATCTCATAATGCATAGGAGATGTCTTCTATCAGCTTTCACTTCCCCCAAATATGTCTCATGTTCATGAATAATTTCATGTATATCTCTTGTGGACGTATATACCTAATCCGGCACATGTACTGAACTCAGAGGTGGTGCAGCTGGAAGATGATCTCTTCTATGAGGAGCATCCAGTACATATTCTGGACTGGATACATAAGTTAGTATGCAACAAGACAATCCATATTGTCAACGTGTTTTGGAATAACTAGAAGTTTGAAGAAGCATCTTGGGAACCAGATGAGGTGGTGAAGGAGAAGTACCCTCACCTGGTTTTGTAAAATGAAATTTAAAGGGAGAAATTTCTTAAGGTGGAAAAATTATTGACCTAAACATTTGAGTAATATTTTATTGATACTCAACAAATCTATAACCTTTAATTAATGAAGATAGTATAATTAAAATGATACAGTTGGGTTTCAACTGTAATATGTCAATTTTTCGATGTCTGTTGGAAACTAAACTCTTAACATTATGAATATTGTTTATAAGTACATATGAACATGGTTAATTAATACCAAAAGTGGAGTTGGTGGACTCATCCAGCAGACTCGGGCCATACGAAGCCCATCTGTCAATGCTTGGGAAGGAGGTTGTGTCACTTGGATTTTCTCTGTACCAGGATCATTTTGAGCTTCAACATGTGAAACATGAATGGAATTTCTCGTGGGATAAGTTAAATTTTATAGAAATCACCAATCAGGAAATATTTTTGAAATCATCCCAAGATTTTATCACCATTGCACACATTACTCATATGTCTTATGTAGGTGTTATAAAGGGCTATGTAACGAGGCCATAAATACTTTTTGTATTCCTTTGATATAAATAAAATTTTTATTTCAACATTATTGTTTTTTCAAAAATAAAATTCCTTAATAGTGTATTTGATTAATTAATACAAATTTGATTAATTGATTTTAGAAGTAAAAAATTTTACATTTTAACAATTTCTCATACATTGTCTTATTATAGTAAAATAAATACCATTTCAGAATTTTAGATGTCAATATTAAACTAGGCTTAATTTTGAGAAATTTTTTAATTTAAAATATAATTAATTGTATTTTATGAATAGTGTGTTTTGATGAATATTAATTAATGAATAGTGTTTTTGAATATTAGTAAAAAAATTACTATTAAAAAACTTTTTCTGTGAAATGATATTCAAAATTAATACATACAGTGTTGTAATCAGTGTGAACAATGTGGTTTAATAATATCAAAAAAAATTGATGAATAGTAACATAATCTTTTGGAATAGTAGTTTTATCCTTATGAAGGATAATTTATCCATTTTCATATTAATATCACCTATAGAGGTATAAATATGTTTTAGTCAACTAAAGTTGTAATGTGATATAATTATTTCATAGTATAGGTAAATAAATGTTTTATATATTATTTGTCATGTATAAATATTTTATTAATTTATTTAATTTTAAAATAAAATGAATTTTATAAAATGGAGTTCACTTTTGGGTTCTACACGTCGAAAATTGGTTAGGGAGAATTTTTGGTATTTTTCTGAAACAATTGAATTTTTATTAAATAGCCAAAAAAACTTTTATTAGTTTTAGTGTGTTTAATGAAATAATTAATGTTGTAATCATGATGTAATAATTCTAGCTGACTTGTGAATATTAGGATATTCTATCTGGTGTCCCAAGTGTCTATAACCATGGTAGAATACTATGGGAAATCCCATGGTTTTGTAAATACCACTAATGAGCTGTCCTTTGGTAATTATTAAAATATTCTCTAAATTTTGCAATAAATACAAACCCTTTCTTTAATTACATTATTTCCAAATTACTCTTTAATTAATGAATTTCCTCATTACCTTCCTAGTGCTTCTCCCATGGTTTCCTCAAGCCCCCCAACATCCCAACCTTCTTGTATTACGAGTTACTCTACAAGATGAAATAATTCTCAACTTTTTTCTTTTTTCCATTCAAGTTCTCTTTTATGTGGTGTAACATTCATGTTTACATAACATGTTATTATTTACCTTTTATCCATTTTCTATACATTATTAGGATTCATTTCATTATGGGTGAACTTTTTCTCCACTCTTTTTAGTATTTTCTAAAACTGTAATGCATAATCGTTAGGCTGCCGAATGTTCGTAAGGAATTTCTCATGTTTTCATTAAGTTTATTTCTTTTCTTCTTCTCTCGTCATCTCCCCTTATACAAAAGACATGAAAGTTCCATAAATCATGTATATTTTTGATTTTATCATGTTAATGGAAAATTAATCATCATTATTCTTCTCCTCTCCCACTTAATTATGGAATAACAACATTATTTATGACGTGTCGAATTACCGACATTGTGGATGATGAGATATTAATTTGATTTAATTATTTATGATCTATTCATGAAAACATTTTTATTGTTTAAAAAAATTATATTATATTTATTATATCCAATTTAATTTTCTGGATCTATCTTATGTACATATAACTAAATTAATAAGAAATACATCTTTATTGTGGTCAAAAAACCACCCAAATTAACCCAAACAATCATCATTTAATTCTCATCTAATGATTCATACACTTTGTATGTAACATAATTCACTGTAAGATCATTCAATATTCTGTAATATTATTAATAACTTGAAATATCAATTCTAGATGATTATCGATGTTCTACAAGAACATCCATTTATGATTAAATGTGAACCATTCAAGAAAACCATAAAAACGATCATTACCGAACAATGAATTTGAACCCTATAACTCATCCAAAGGCCCATAAAATAACCTAATAAAACCTTAATTAAAAATTTTAGTGTAAAAAATGTTTGGTAATTATTAATTAATGAATCTAATGTTCCTATATATGACATTAAATTGAAGAAAGAGTTCGGATAAAAGGTAAGGGGAAATTCTCGAACCCAACATTATTTTTCAGGTCCCCTTCTTTCACTCCATTTTTTGTATTATTACTCATTAAAAATAACGGTTTCTTCATTATAGTACCTATTGTGGTATATAAATGTTCTCCACTAGATTTTATTTTAAATAAAATATTTTCCAAAAGTACTCTTCTTTCAAAAACACACCATTTACTTCTGACTAAAGGTGGATGGTTATTATATCCAGTATGTCATTCCCTCTTTCTTTTGGGAACCCAGAGTCCATGAATGTGTTATTATGAGATGAAACAGATTCCTTTTCATTGATCATTTAAATATATTACATATTTAAATAATTATTTTGACAATGTTACTGTGTGACTGGAGCGCCTAGAATTATATAGCATAATATAAATGTGTGAATGTGACATGTGTGCCCAAAATTACACAACTTGAATTGTGTAAAGTGATGAATCAAATTAGTTTAAGTGAAATGATGTATGAATATGATTCTAAATTTGTTCACATATATGTGTGGAATTTTCACTAAGACATGATGTTTCATTTTTTATGCATTGCCACATTTCAATTATTTTATTAATGATTCCTTTTGTGTTCAAGATCTTTTTCCAGTGTTATGATTATTCACGCCCCATGATATATTGTTCTTAACTATACTTTACTGGGATTTTATCTCACCCATTTTTATGTATATCCTTAGGGGACTATATGTACTAAGGAAAGGTTATGTGCCAATAAAATGTTAGAGAGGAAGGAATTAAATAAATGTTTATGCTTGGTGTTGTAATTATTTTGTAAGGTCCTAGTTTTCCCAAGAAACTAAACCCTTGGATCCTCTATGTGTAATATTATTATTTTTTATCATTAAAATGATGTAATTGTAATGTAAGAAAATGTTCGGTCGTTATAGCTAGTAATGGGTTTCTTTAGATCAAATAATAATTTAAATTGAATAATGTTATTCATAAGTTTAATATTTGATCAACTAAATGGTTTTATATCATTCAATGTCATTCTTATATATTTATTAATTTCTGAAATTTATAATTTTTAGGAAAAACGCATTTTCGAATAAAAATTTATATTTTCAGAGAATGATGGAAAAATAATTTTAGGTAAATTTTAATATTTTAAATTTAAAAATAATGTCAAATTTAACTAATTATATTTTTTCAATACAATATATTTATCATTCAATATAAATTTAAAAATATAAACTATTGTTATTTCAAAAATATTAACCATTAACTATTTTTAATGTTACTTCATACCAATTCTCTAAATGAAATAATTTTAATATTTTATTTCACGTAATGATTAATTATATGTTATAAAAATGATATTGGAACTGTTATTAAATTAATTTAATAATGTATCACAACATTCATTTTTTTGTGTGTGAAGAAATATATTGAAATGAGTGCTATTTAATGGAAATATTTATATACACTAAAATTTTACTGTGTTGCACTAGCCATACATATGAGCCGTATATTCCAATTGACCAACTAAACATGTTTTTTATTGGGATTCTTATGGATTTATTCATGATTTCATTCTTGGATTATAGATTCAATCTTATGAGTAGAACATCATTAGTATCCTTCTATAGTGGCCCAAGCTTCACATACAAAAATTTTACTTCGTAAAAGATGAATACTCATTTATTCATAAAACAAATACGGAAAACAAGGGTTTATTGTATTTGTAGACATAGATATATAAATAATGGTTCACAGTAGAACTACATCATCTCCCTATATTCTATTCCTAAATAGTACCAATTTTTTAGATATCGTACACAATACAATCTTGAATAACCATAGAAATGAATCATAAGTAATGGTTATCTCAGATTCTCAATAAGCGTAAAAAATGACAATACAAAAATAAAATGAGAATACGGGTACGCAAACATGAGAAAAACAATCGAAAACCATACACTACATAAAACTATTCAAAATATGAGTCACTCCATTAATATAGGATGTTCAAAAAAAACAAATCATAAAATAATAAAATAAGATGTTTCATGATAAGATAACATTAGAAGAATTCATAGTTAAGTGGAATAAAAATAACCATATAATATCTTCTTCCAATTATACCTACCAAAACATTCAAATCTTGATAGTGTATGGATAACCACCCATGTACGCACTTCATGATTGGGATAACCTCTATTATAGACTATTTTTGGATTAGGATATCCTACCAGGAAACCTATTATTTTGTTATTGAGCTAAATTCTTGTGTACCCTCTTGTTTAGGTATTACGATAACCTCCCATGTAACCTCAAATTTTAGTCATTGTTTAGCGGCCCATGAACCTTGTTTTATATAGCTTGGGATAACCTCACATATACCCTATGACAACCGGGCCCTGGTGATAGCACAAACACCCCTCCTTAACATGGTCGTCGGGTCCTGACCCACCAGGTACCACCAGTTGCCCCGCAGACACGTGGGGCCCACCCCAGGGTCCACACACGTGCCTAAACGGGTCATCTGACTAATGACAGTCCCCATAGGCCAACACATGTCCTTTCCAGTGTGCTTTGTCCTCACTCACACACACCCCGAAAAACATTCTAGAGGGTCACCCATCCTGATCACTACTCCAAGCCAAGCACGTTTAACTGTGGAGTTCTAACCAGACAGGCTCCCGAAAAAGAAGGTACACCTTGTTGACATGAGTCATATCATTTATTCATTTAACCCTTTATCATTTGGGGATATTACAATCACCCCCCCCCCCTTTAGAGCACAACGCCCTCGTTGTGGGCCCTATATCTCAACCCAGGCAGTGCACTGCACTTAAGGCTGGGTTCCTCCTCTGATACCAAATGTGACAACCGGGTCCAGGTGATAGCACAACCACCCCGCCTTAACATGGTCGTCGGGTCCTGGCCCACTAGGTACCCCCAGTTGCCCCGAAGACATGTGGGGCCCACCCCAGGGTCCACCCACATGCCCGAACATGTCATCTGACTAATGACAGTCCCCACAGGCCAACACATGTCCCTTCCAGTGTGCTTTGTCCTCACTCACACACACCTTGAGAAAGTTTCCATAGGGTCACCCATCCTGATCACTACTCCAAGCCAAGCACGCTTAACTGTGGAGTTCTAACCAGACAGGATCCCGAAAAGGAAGGTAAACCTTGTTGACATGAGTCATATCATTTAGTCATTTAACCCATTATCATTTGGGGATGTTACAATCACCCCCCCTTTAGAGCACAACGCCCTCGTTGTGGTCCCTACATCTCAACCCAGGCAGTGCACCGCACTTAAGGGTGGGTTCCTCCTCTGATACCAAATGTGACAACCGGGTCCCGGTGATAGCACAGTCACCCTGCCTTAACATGGTCGTCGGGTCCTGGCCCACCAAGTACCCCCAGTTGCCCCGCAGATATGTGGGGCCCACCTCAGGGTCCACCCAACACATGTCCCTTCCAGTGTGCTTTGTCCTCACTCACACACACCTTGAGAAAGTTTCCATAGGGTCACCCATCCTGATCACTACTCCAAGCCAAGCACGCTTAACTGTGGAGTTCTAACCAGACAGGATCCCGAAAAGGAAGGTAAACCTTGTTGACATGAGTCATATCATTTAGTCATTTAACCCATTATCATTTGGGGATGTTACAATCACCCCCCCTTTAGAGCACAACGCCCTCGTTGTGGTCCCTACATCTCAACCCAGGCAGTGCACCGCACTTAAGGGTGGGTTCCTCCTCTGATACCAAATGTGACAACCGGGTCCCGGTGATAGCACAGTCACCCTGCCTTAACATGGTCGTCGGGTCCTGGCCCACCAAGTACCCCCAGTTGCCCCGCAGATATGTGGGGCCCACCTCAGGGTCCACCCAACACATGTCCCTTCCAGTGTGCTTTGTCCTCACTCACACACACCTTGAGAAAGTTTCCATAGGGTCACCCATCCTGATCACTACTCCAAGCCAAGCACGCTTAACTGTGGAGTTCTAACCAGACAGGATCCCGAAAAGGAAGGTAAACCTTGTTGACATGAGTCATATCATTTAGTCATTTAACCCATTATCATTTGGGGATGTTACAATCACCCCCCCTTTAGAGCACAACGCCCTCGTTGTGGGCCCTACATCTCAACCCAGGCAGTGCACCGCACTTAAGGGTGGGTTCCTCCTCTGATACCAAATGTGACAACAGGGTCCCGGTGATAGCACAGTCACCCTGCCTTAACATGGTCGTCGGGTCCTGGCCCACCAAGTACCCCTAATTGCCCCGCAGATATGTGGGGCCCACCCCAGGGTCCACCCACAAGTTTGAACGGGTCATCTGACTAATGGCAGTCCGCATAGGCCAACACATGTCCCTTCGAGTGTGCTTTGTCCTCACTCACACACACACTGACAAACTTCCCAGATGGTCACCCATCCTGATCACTACTCCAAGCCAAGCACGCTTAACTGTGGAGTTCTAACCAAACATGCTCCCAAATAGGAAGGTACACCTTGTTGACATGAGTAATATCATTTATTCATTTACCCCTTTATCATTTGGGGATGTTATATACCCTCTAATTTCAAGCTTGGAATAACATGCCATATACCATCTTATTTAAGAAATAGTATAGATTCCATGTATCCTTTCATATGATAGTACCTAACTTATTATTCAATGAATCAGAAGGATAAATAGGCCACACCCATAAATTAATTTACGTATTTGAGTACCATATGATATTAAAAATTCACTACATCAAAACCCATGAAAAGGAAAAACTTTTTATAAATATTACTTCATAGTATAACCCATGGGAAAGAAAAACATTTCAAAAAATTAATTTGATCATCATCCAAAAACAAACCTAGAATTAAAAAATATTGCACCAATGGATCATATAAATATTAAAAAAAGAAACATCAAATGTAATTTTATTTTATGAATATAAATTCAAAAAAAATATCTAGAAAGTATTCTAGGAAAAAATATCCATTCCCTTTGAAATAACATATTTAAATTCTAAAATATTCCCAAATATTAAATAAAAATATTTCATTGAAAATAAAAGTGAAAATGTTTAGTGAAAGATTCAAAAATTGAATGGCCATGATGTTGGAAACATTTATTTTTTTTAAATATTAAATCCATTATTCGATTAATATTTTTGGTAATAAGTCGAAAATACCTCATTCGAAAAGCAATAAGAAGATTCATTTGGATTTTATTTAATTGAAAAAATGTGGAAAATTTTCATTTAATAATAATTAGGTTATATTAAAATGATTTTTTAGAATATGTTTTAAAAACATGGACATTAATGAGAAAGGTTTTTCAACTGAAGAGAGAAATAAAGTCATTTGTTCTTAAAAACAATTATTTTCTCATTTTTGTTCTTGAAGATTCAAAAAAATGAATGGAATAAATGAATTATATAGAAATACCCATAATTTTATAACTTTCATTATTTTATTGAGATGTAGATCATAATATTTCATCATCACAAACAAAATCATAAATAATCCTGATAAATATGGGGATTTAAATATAAAACCATTACCACTTTGGTATCTTTATAATCAGATGCCACATAAAATAATAACAACAAATGAAACATTAAAAATATTTAGAATTAATTAATTAGTTTTATAACCTATAAAAGGAGATATATATTTACATAATAATAGAATATAGGTGGATAACATAACATATATCTCAAGCAGGACCATTTCAAACAATAATGTTTTCCCATATGTCTTGAGTTTTTCATACATGATTTTACATACAATATATTAAATATAGGTTTATTATATATTTATTCCATAACTATAATCATATAAATCATACAATATATGATTTACTTATAACCATTTATCTCTCTTTTATTAATAATTCATTTCTTAAATCTAGATTCCGGTAATATCTGATTCGTTTTTAAGGTAAATTTTGGTATTTAGTTTTGATCCTTTTAATTTGATCATGATTAAATAAATTATATAATACTAAATATAATGTAAATATGTTATTTATTTTTTATATATATAATTATAATAACCCATTTATGATTGGGTAAGATAATGAATTACACCGTCAAGTGAGATGGTAGGTTGTTTGTACACATGAACACTATTTCCATTTTATTGATGAATGTAATGAAAAATGTTAAAAAATATATAATATTTATATAATCCTTTATATGTTATTTATATATAATATATATTAATTTAATAAATCTTTATTATCCCCCATTTTAAAATAAAATGAAAACATATATGATAGAGCAGTGTCGTGGGTGCCCTCAAATGACTAGTGTGATTTTGGGGTACTTAGGTGTAGCAGAGTGGCTGACCAAGGTCGTCTCTCAAAGGAGGAAGTGAATTAAAACAACTTCTTAGAGGTATTCTAAAAATAAAATAAAAGAGAATAAAAACACTAATTGAAGGGATGGGGTTTTTTATAGGTTATAGATCTAGAAGAAGTTTGCTGGAAGAAGATTGCATTTTTTTTTTGTTTTTAATTTTGAAATGATGTTTGATTTAAAAGACACAACAAGAAGATTATTTTTTTAGAAATCTATTTTAAAAGGCGTAATAGATCTAACTCTACCTCTTCATTCACTTATTAATCATTATCATTTAAATCAATATCCACTCAATTATGATCCCCTAATTTGTTATCCCTCGAACCTTATGAGAGTTAACTTAACCACAAGGATGAAATTACTGAAACCCTAGGCTAGCTTCGGAACACGCAAGCGCAGCACCCTACTTTGATTGTGGTTCTAAGGATATCTTATGTTCAGTGGTTAATTAGAGCACATATCCATTCTGTAAATGAGTATGAATTGTGTTTAGGGATTATATTTGAACTCTACAAATTTATCCCGTATGGTCTTGTATTACCGATTAAGACTGCGCTCTCAAAATTTACACAATTCCCGACCTAGCGTGTTTTGTGTTAATTGTTCAATTGCTTGCTTAGTTTCATGTAATTTAAAAACACAATTCATGGATTATATTATGTTAATTACAATAGCTCATTGATTCAAAATAGTTAAATGATGAAGGTAGAATATAGATCGATTACTAAAAGACTACTCTTCCATGGGTGGCGTAATCATCGTAGAAGCGTTTTGCATGTGAAAAAGTTTATAATGGGTATAACCCAATAATGCTTCTACTAAAGAAATCCAGCCCAAATAGGAAGATTAAGAGAAGAATAAATTTAAACAAAACAGAAGAAAAGAGAATAAATTAAAGAAGAACAATGAAGTTTATTACACAAATGAAAACATTACAAAATGAAGAAGAGAAGGAGGCTTCGATGAGGGGATCCTTGCTTCTAGAGTTACACCTCTTACAATGGTTGAAGAATTTGGGTGAAACAAATTCTCCTCTTCCTCCAATCTCATAATGCACGTCCCAACCCCTCCAAATGAGAAAAACTTCAATTTATAGATGGGAGGGGAGGAGAGGTTACAAGTGGTTTCAAGTGTGAATGTGGAAATTCGGCCAAATATTTTATGCCAAATTGAACCGCCCATTGGACCACAAAAACGAGTGAATTGGACGGCCTTACAGAGTGGTCAAATGTGCTAATAGGGGTCCTCTATCTCCTCTCCACATTTGGGCTCAATACAGGCCCATATGAAGGAGTTATGGCCGAAATACAGAAGCTTCGCCATTCTGTCGAGCCCAACCCAACCTTGACTTCATGGAACATTTTCAACAACCAAATCAACTCTTTAGCTCTAGTGTCCTGCATTAAAGTTGTAGATAATTACGTTAGTAACACTTTTACAAAATTACAAATTCAAATAATAAATATAAAAATATTTATCTTCGAAATACTACAGTGAACTATAAAGGGTAAAACTGGAATTTTCATCAAATATTCAAATGAATGATATAATCCCAAATACTTTCTAATTAAACATATTTAACACAATGTGAGGAAATTATATCATTTATTATCGATGAAATATTCAATAAAATAGTGTTTTATCAACTCTCCCACACTTACCCTTTTTCACTCCTGGGCAAAACATCATATCAAGTAAACATTAATATCAAATCAAAACCAATTTTAAAACACATATCCTTGAGATCAAACAATTACATCTAAAGAAACAAAAGATATCATGCCTCATAAAAAATCATTATTTCAAGTTCTTCATTTATATCATTCAATATATTTCCACTTTATTTATCCTCAATGCACAAAACACTTACCTCGCTTGAATTTTCTCTCATCACTCAAAAATAAATTTTTTTGCAATGTCTTTCTCATACAAACTCATACAAGGGTCGCCATAGGCTTGATAGATTCCTACATCGCTACCCGATGTGAGTCAAGGACATATGTTTATCATGAGGACTTTTTAGGGTTGTTCTATGGCTTTCGGTTGGTAGGATTAAGATGTGAAAAACTCTGAGGCTGAATGAGGAGGGCATGACTCTTTTGAAGCAAAATTGCATTAATCTAATTTTCACTTAAATATAGTCTTCTCCTCAATCCCCATAGTATCAATTCAGCTCCATCATCATGAAAAGTCATGAATGTTTTACACCATTCATCATTTCAGCATAAAAAATTTCAATCTTCTCAAACATGATTTTCTTAAAAGCTCAAGATGGGCACAACTTTCCACCTCAATTAGAAGCTCCAGAAAAGGCACAGTTTCACTTGTCATGAAAGCTCCAGAAAAGGCACAGCTTTCAATATAATGAATTTCTTCTGCAGCAAACACATCTCTTCAGAATTTAATTTTCCACCCAAAGTATCACAGAATGTGGTCGAAAAACCCAAGACAACTTCCCCCACAATTAAGCTCAACTAGATTATGCAATTTTACTTCAAGAGTTGGTTGGATAGAGAAAATTGGCTTGTAATGTGGCTAACCTAAAAGGTTGTACATGGCTTCTAAGGGCTAAAAGGATTAAATATTCAAGGTAGGCCATTATAAAAAAGTATTCTTTGAAATAGGGGCTTTAATATCAAACAAATGCCTCAATCATTTAAACATAAGTACCTCAAACCCTCAAGTTTTGACAGGAATAAAAGAAAATCTGGTTAAATCAAGCATGGTTTGGTTCTCTCAAGAAGTGAGGTGAATGTAAAGAATATGAAAATAATGGTTCAGAAGCCTCACAAGAAAGTGATTTCAAATATAAAGACGGTGAGATGTGGCATGGGATTCAAAATTCGGTGTACATTCCATGAAATTACGGAATATTTGAACTTGAAACAAAGTGATTTCAGCATTCATTTAAACTTAGTTTAAAGGGGTAAATTGTTTCACTTATTGATATGGATTTAAAAATGGTGATGAGAATCATTTCATCTCAAAAGTTTCAAAAACACACAGAAAATTGTAAAATAAACACACAAAATTTGAAAAACACACAGTTTTGTTTTTTGGTTTTTTTTGAACAGGAAATAAATTGGAATTACTAAACTAAAATGTTCCCTCCCCCACACTTAAAATATTGCATTGTCCTCAATGTGAACCTATGAGATGATATATGCACATGAAATGCAGAATTTCTAAATAGGACAAATAATATAAAAGTTAAAGGGTTAGGAACAGCCTGATGTGCTCAACTGATGATGGGGTCATGCAGTGTGATAAAATCCACTGCATCAATAGGAAGTCCCTCAATTTATCTCTTCAAACGTTTCCCATTGACTATAAAGCTCCTTCCAGTGTCCTCTTGTGTGATCACCACTGCACCATAAGGGAAAACATTAGTCACAACATAAGGAACTAACCATCTGGAACGCAACTTACCAGGCATCAGCTTCAGCCGTGAACTGTAGAGAAGGACTTTCTCTCCAACATAAAACTCCCTTTGTTGGAACATTTTGTCATGAGATGCTTTTGATCTTTCCTTGTAGAGCCTTGAGTTCTCATATTATGATAATCTAATCTCCTCAAGCTCTTGAATTTGCAGCTTCATTTGGATTCCATCTTGGGCCAAATCCATGTTTCATTTCTTTATATCCCAATAAGCCCGATGCTCAACTTCCACAGGGAGATGACACGCTTTCCCAAAAACAATCCGAATTGGGGACATACCAATGGGGGTATTGTATGCTGTCCTATAATCCCACAATGCATCATCCAAGCGCTTTCTCCAATCCTTCCTATTTGGCTGCACAGTTTACTCCAAGATTTGTTTTAACTCACAATTTGAAACCTCATCCTGGCCATTTCTTTGGGGGTGGTATGGTGTTTATGTTTTGTGTGTCACCCTATACTTTCAAAGGAGGGAAGAAAAATTTCTATTGCAAAAGTGTGTCCCTTGGTCACTGATGATGGCCTTTGGTACTCCAAACATGCAGAAAATTTGAGCCTTGACAAAATCCACTACAACATGAGAATCGTCAGTCCTGGTGGCCTTGGCCTCCACCCATTTACTCACATAATCAACAGAAACCAAAATATACAAAAATCCAAATGAACTAGGAAAAGGACCCATAAAATCATTTCCCCATACATCAAAAATCTCACAGAATAGTATGGGTTGTTGGGGGATCTCATGTCTCTTAGAAATGTTCCCAATGTGTTGGCAATGAGAGCATGACTTACAAAACACGTGGGAATCATGGAATAATCTAGGCCAATATAATCCAGAGTCCAAAACCTTCCTAGCTATCCGTTGGGGTCAAAAGTGTCCACCAAAAGCAAGTGTATGACAGAAATGAAAAACTGACTCAAACTCATGATCGGGAACACACCTCCTAATGACTTGGTCACTACACATGCGCCAGAGGTAAGGATCATCCCAAACATAAAACCTAAAATCACTTTTTAATTTTTGGACTTGATGTTTCTTTAAATTTGCAGGGATTTTAGAGGCAACAATGTAGTTCACTAAATCATCATACCAAGGATGCATACCTGAGATGGAATAAAGATGCTCATTGGGAAAAGTGTCCTGAAGTGGTACCTAGTCCAAGGTGTCATCCTCTAGTGTGTGAGTAATTCTACTCATGTAGTCCGCCACCAAATTCTCTGACCCCTTCTTGTCCTTTATCTCAAGGTCAAACTCTTGAAGAAGGAGCATCCAACAGATAAGTCGTGGATTTGCATCTGGCTTCTTCAGGAGGTACCTCAAAGCTGCATGGTCCGAAAAAAAAACTACTTTAGAGCCTAATAAATATGAACAGAATTTATCTAAAGCAAATATGACAGAAAGAAACTCCTTTTCCTCTGTTGTGTAGTTTGATTGTGCTGAATCCAATGTCCTTGATGCATAGGCAATCACATGTAAATGTCCTTCCACCCTCTGAGATAAGACAGCTTCAACCGCGAAGTTGGAGGCGTCACACATAAGCTCAAATGGATGGTCCCACCGTGGGGGCTGTATGATAGGTGGAGTGGTCAGACACTTCTTTAGCTCATCAAAGGAAGTCCTACAAGAATCATCATACACAAAACCAGAATCTTTTTGAAGTAATCATGGCATAGGAAGAGCGATCTTACTAAAATATTTGATGAAGCACCGATAAAATCCTGCTTTCCCTAGGAAAGATCTAACATCACGCACACATGAAAAATAGGGTAAGGATGAAATAATGTCTACCATAGATCTATCAACCTATATCCCATGTGTTGACACCACATGCCCTAAGACAATGCCATGCTCTACCATAAAATGACACTTTTCAAAGTTCAGGACCAGATTCTTCTCAATATAATGATTCAACACCTTTCCCAAACTACTTATACATTCATCAAATGAAGACCCATACACTGTAAAATCATCCATAAATACCTCCATGCAGGTCTCTATAAAATCAGAAAAAATACTCACCATACATCTCTGGAAGGTACCTGGGGCGTTGCAAAGTCTAAATGGCATCCTCCGGTAGGCAAATGTGCCAAAGGGAAAGGTGAATGTAGTCTTCTCCTGATCCTCTGGAGCTATAGGAACCTGAAAATATCCAAAAAAATACATCCAAGAAACAATAGTGTGTTTTCCCAGCTGGTCTCTCGAGCATTTGATCAATAAATGGGAGGGGGAAATGGTCCGTGCGAGTGGTCTGATTTAGTTTCCTATAATCAATACACACACGCCAACTATTTTTCACCCTCATTGGAACTAAATCATCTTTCTCATTTTTAACAACAGTAAAACCAGTTTTCTTAGGCACAACCTGAATTGGACTTACCCACTGAGAATCTGAAATGGGAAAGATTATACCTGCCTCGAGCAATTTCTCAACTTCTTTTTTAACAAATTCCAGGACGGTGGGATTGATTCTCCTTTGTGGTTGTCTCACCGGTTTAACCCCATCCTCCAAGAGAATCCTATGCATGCAAATGGAGGGGTTAATACCTGATATGTCAGCCAAGGTCCACCCAATCGCCCTGATGTTCTCCCTCAAAATATTCAGAAGCTTTTCTTCATGTTCAAAAGGGAGATTGTTAGCAATGATAACAGGCAATCTCTCACCACTCAACAAGTATGAGTATTTCAGGTTTGGTGGTAATGGCTTGAGTTATAATGAAGGTGGGTGTAGTATGGATGGAGACATTTAAGGAACCGAAATATGTGCACAAAGAGCATCGGTATCAGAATATACATCATCAAAATCAGAGAATAAAGCATCAAATCCATCAGCATACTCTATAGCCATCTCATAATCAGAGTTCACATAAACAAGATCAGAATATGAATCCATTTCAAAATCAAATCTTAGAGAGTCTTTTTCATTAGAAACAGGTGTGGAAGTTCTCTAAGACATTAAACCATAACCAATACTCATAATCTCCCAACGCATAGGACAATCAAAATCCATGGAGTTTTTACTTGGTGGTTCAAAATGGGAGATAACAAATGAAGAATGGTCCTCAGAGGGGTACTTCATGGAATCCATAACATTAAATATCACAAATTCATCCCCAAATTCCAGGGAAAGTGTACCCTCATTGACATTTATGATAGTTTTTGCAGTTTTGAGGAAGGGACTACCTAAGATAATGGGGGCATGAGAACTTACCTAATCATCCTCCATGTTAAGAACATAGAAATATACTGGAAAGATCACGTCTCTTACCCGGACAAGTACATCCTCAAGGAATCCCACTGGATATTCCATAGCTCTATTCTCCAATTGCACCACTACTCTTGTCGGATTCAACTCACCAACCTGAAAGGAAGAGAATACAGAGTGAGGCATCACATTTATTGAAGCTCCTAAATCACAAATAACATTAGAGAAGTGCAACTCCCCTATGGTACATGGGATGGTGAATGTCCCGGGATCCCTGCACATTGTTGGCATTGCTAGAGTTGGTGTAATGAGTGTCGAGACATTCCTTACAAGGTTGATCCCCTCATTCCCCTTTATCCCTCTTCGATTGGTGCAGAGTTCTTTTAAGAATTTGGCATACCTTGGGATTTGCTTAATGGATTCAAGTAGAAGAATGTCGATCTCCACACGCTTGAATGTGTCCAAAACCTCTTTTTGCATTGCTTCATCAGCCATCTTCTTGGTTTGAACAACCCTGTTTGGAAAAGTAAGGGGTTTAGGAGGAACATCATCAATATTTTTCTTACCTTTATCTTTCTCCTTGGATTTCTCATCAGTTGGTTTGGAATGCGGCTTCTCCGGAGTTGAGGTAAATCCCGGTGGAATGGTAGGTACAGATGTATTGTTCATTTGCTTCCCACTTCTCAATGTGATGGAACTAACATTCCCCTTTGGATTTGGAGTGGGTTGGGAAGGTAGATTTCCGGAATTCTTACTTACAAGTTCATGGAGGGCGGTGGCAATCTGGATCATTTGAGTCTTTAACTCCCTCAGCTCGGAACTTTGACTCTTCAGCTCATTCTGTTGATTAAGAACAATTTGCTTCAAAAGATCATCAGTATTAGAATATACCTTTAGTGGGGGATTCCCTTGTTGTTTACTTGTTGATGCTTGGGCTTCAAATTTCCTTTGGGGTTGTTGGAAACCCTGTTGGTAAGGCGGAGGCTGCTGGAAGTTTGGTTGAAAAGGGGGCCTTTGTTGTTGTTTAGAGCCATACCTCATGTCTGCTTGATCTTTCCACCCTTGGTTGTATGTTGGAGCAAATGAATCAAAATTATTTTGGGGATACGGTTGTTGTTGCATCTGAAATGGACTCCCTAGGAATACTGCTACGCAATCCTCTGTCTCTTGTAGTTGTGGGCAACAGTCAGTTGGGTGGCTTGTCTCAGTGCAAATTCCACAAGGCCTTGAAGGAGGGGGTAAAGATGTCTTTTGTGCCAAAGCGATTTGCCTCACCATAGTGTTCAATTCTTCTAACTTGGTATCAATCAAATGACTCTCAATAGAAGAAGGACTTACTTGATTTACTCCCCTGGCATGTGGTATACCTCTATCGCCAAATTGTTGGGAGTTTTGGGCCATTTTGTCGATCAATGCTCGTGCAGCTACTGGTGTCTTGTCCACCACTGCTCCTCCAGCTGCAGCATCAACCATGCTCCTCTCCATGGGTGTGAGTCCTTCGTAGAAGTATTGGATGAGGAGTTTCTCACTGATTTGGTGATGCGAATTTCTTGCGCACAACTTTGTGAATCTCTCCCAATACTCATACATTGACTCCCATTGTGCTTACTTGATCCTTGATATCTCCTGTCGAATGGATGTGGTCGTTGATGCTGGAAAAAATCTCTCTAATTGGTTGAAATAATTACTTTCCTCCCCGATAACGGCGCCAATTTGATAGAGCACTGTCGTGGGTGCCCTCAAATGATTAGTGTGATTTTGGGGTACTTAGGTGTAGCAGAGTGGCTGACCAAGGTCGTCTCTCAAAAGAGAATGTGAATTAAAATAACTTCTTAGAGGTATTATAAAAATTAAATAAAAGAGAATAAAAACACTAATTGAATGGATGGGGTTTTTTTTAGGTTATAGATCTAGAAGAAGTTTTCTGGAAGAAGATTGCATTTTTTTTTTAATTTTGAAATGATGTTTGATTAAAAAGACACAACAAGAAAATGTTTTTTTAGAAATCTATTTTAAAAGGCATAATCGATCTAACTCTTCCTCTTCATTAACTTATTAATCATTATCATTTAAATAAATATAAACTCAATTATGATCGCCTAATTTGTTATCCCTTGAATCCTACGAGAGTTAACTTAACCACAAAGATGAAATTACTTAAACCCTAGGCTAGCATCAGAACACGCAATCGTCGCACCCTTCTTTGATTGTTTTTCTAAGGATATCTTATGTTCAGTGGTTAATTAGAGCACATATAAATTTTGGAAATGAGGATGAATTTTGTTTAGGGATTATATTTGAACTCTACAAATTTATCCCGTATGGTCTTGTATTACCGATTAAGATTGCGCTCTCACAATTTACACAATTTCCGACCTCGCGTGTTTTGTGTTAATTGTTCAATTGTTTTCTTAGTTTCTTGTAATTTAAAAACACAATTATTGGATCATATTATGTGAATTACAGTAGCTCATTGATTCGAAATAATTAAATTAAGAATTTAGAAGATAGATCGATTACTAAAAGACTACTCCTCCATGGGTGGCGTAATCATCATAGAAGTGTTTTGCATGTGCAAAGGATTAAAATGGGTATAACCCAATAACGCTTCTACTCAAGAATTCCAGACCAAAGAGGAAGATTAAGTGAAGAATAAATTTAAACAAAACAGAAGAAAAAAGATGAAATAAAAGAATAACAATGAAGTTTATTACACAAATGAAAACATTACAAAATGAAGAAGAGAAGGAGGCTTCGATGAGGGGATCCTTGCTTCAAGAGCTACCCCTCTTACAATGGATGGAGAATTTGGGTGAAACAAAATCTCCTCTGCCTACAATATCTTAATTCACGTCCCAACCACTCCAAATGATAAAAACTCCAATTTATAGAGGGGAGGGGAGGAGAGGTTACAAGTGGTTTCAAGTGTGAATGTGGAAATTCGGCCAAATATTTTATTCCAACTTGTACCGCCCATTTGACCACAAACACGCGTGAATTGGACGTCCTTACAGAAGGGTCAAATGTGAAAATATGGATCCTCTATCTCCTCTCCAAATTTGGGCTCAATACAGGCCAATATGTAGGATTTAGGGTCGACATACAGAAGCTTCTCCATTCTGGCGAGCCCAGCCCAATGTTGCTTTCATGGCACATTTTCAACAACCAAATGAACTCTGTAGCTCTAGTGTCCTGAATAGAAGATGTATATAATTAAGTTAGGAACAATGTTAAAAACTTTCAAATTCAAATAATAAATATAAAAATATTTATCTTCGAAATACTATAGTGAACTATAAAGGGTAAAACTTGAATTTTCATCAAATATTCAAATGAATGATCTAATCCCAAATACTTTCTAATTAAACATTTTTAACACAATGTTAGGAAATTATATCATTTATTATCAATGAAATATTCAATAAAATAGTGTTTTATCAATATCACAATGCTTTGTGGAGGAAATAGTCCACACATATGCACAAGCAATCGAATTATTTTTCTATAGCAGGGAAGGTAAGAATTTAGTTGTGATATTTTAATTAAAATATATAATTATGTAAAAAAGTATATACTTATTTTAAATACATAATTATATCCAATCACGAGAGTATCTGATGGGAAACAATTGTATCAATTTAAGAGGCGGTAGTATGTCGTACACATGATAAATAACTTCATTTCCCAGTAGATAAAGGATGATATAGACATTATTCATTACATTAAATGAATATAATATAATCATATGATAGATAGTAAGTTTATTATATCATAATGACAAATATATTAAGTATGTAGAAGAACAAATAATATAATAACGCTTTGTTAATAAATATACCTTCTTCTTCGGGCATCCTCCTTAGGTTACTACCAAAAGATTTCTTAGGAGGGGTTTATAATTAAAATAAAAACCTAATTACATATTGATGTAACTAATTAATATTTTTTGGAAGGTATTGGATAATCAAAATTTCCTTTTACAATTTTATTGGATAGTGGAGGGGGTTCTCTTTTATAAGCGGGGATGGGGTATACATCCATGTTTTAAAAGGAAAACATTATACCCATATATTGAACATGAAAAAGTCTCCCAAATTGATAATTATTTAAACTCTGATAAAATAAGGTCTAAATAGTTCTATAAAATATGAATTTGTTACATTTTAGGTCAATTTAATCCTTTTTGTTTTATTTTAACCCGGCTAATCCTATATTAACCTGAAACGCGCTAATTAAGTTTTACTATTTTTACTACAAATTATTAATAAGAAATAGTTGTCATTATAATATAATATTAATTTTTAGGACTCAATATTTGGAATCCATTTTTCTAAAATCACTTCCCAGAATAAGTATAATCTAATTTAATGTTAAACCTTCACACATGATGAAAAATATGTTTTCAAAAGAGAATATTTTCATAAGTATAAAATGTTTCAAAAGAAAATATTAGTCTTAAATGTATTTGAATGAAATAAAATGGATTAATAATAAAATAAATGATAAAATTTTACATCTAAACCATTTTAAAACACGATATTAATTTCTAAATAATTTTAGTGAAAATAATTTTCTCAATTCAAGAAGTATTTTTAATTATTCAATAAAAAACTAAACATTAATGAAATATAATCGAACATTACCCTAAGATAATTTTAAAACATACATTCAAAAAATTATATAAATATTTTTAAATATATATTTTTTAAATATTTGAAAATTACTTTTTTCCCAAAAAGAAACAATTGTTTTTTATAAAATTTTATTTTCAAAGTATATAAGGACCATACTAAAAGTTAGTTACTTTTTAGTCAATATTTTTTGTTTATATAAAGAAACAACCCCATAATTTTTAAAATGAAAATATTTCCATACATACCTTTATTTTTGACAACTATGTTATAACAATCATGATTAAATAATAATTTTAATAATATATATGATTTTTTTAAAAATTTGGGTTGCATATAATTCAAGCTATCATAGAAAATAAATTTATTTGAAAGAAAATAATAAATCCCCATGGTGTTACATACTACCCCCATAAAAAAAATTTCTCACTCCAAATATATCACTTCAATACAAACAAATGAGGATAGTTCTACCTCATTATATCCATAGGTTATTCTATATCTTATTTAAGTTGGTGGGTTTTTCACAAAATGTTGACTAGGCTTGTGACCTTATTTTATAGAAATTTCAATATATTATTTATAATAGACAACAATTTTCCAATATAATAATGTTCTTAATAAATTTTTATAACCTTTATGTTCATTACATTATAAGGGTTAGGTACAAACATCTTCAAGAGAGATATATGGAAGACATCGTGAACTTAAGAGAGGTTTGGATGAATCACAAGGTAATAAGAATGTGTCCATAGTTAATCAAGAATTTAAATGGGGCCAATATTACTATGGATAAAATTTCCTTTGAATATAAACATAGAAACATTCCACCATTATTAAATTCATTTGAATACATTCTCACGAACTTGAGACTCTATATCAATCTGATGATTTTTAGTACAACTTTTCTATCTACATTGAGATTCCTTGATGAGCTCAATAATGGATCTACAAATATTTATTATATATTAATCTATCCCAGGATAAAATATATTTATTTATCAAATTCTCCCAAAAATATTTAAGTTATAAATATTTTCCATAGATGGATACACAAGGATCTATTTGAATGATCGAGTTAAATATATTGTAGTAACAAAACTCGACCAGAGGAAAGAATTATTCCCAACCACCTTTTAAATCCATGAAACCTGATCTAATAATAACCTCAACAGTTTTAATTTTTCTCTTGGATAGGGAATCTTTCTGATGTTGATATACAATTTTGAAACTTATCTCAGTATCTATGGCCTACTAAAGACTTTCCAAAATCTTTAGTGTAGTCCTCAGATCCTGATGAGACACAATAGAATATATTACTCCATGAAAAGTAACCACTCCTTTAATGTATATGTTGTAATGATAATCATGATAGAAATAATATATAAATTTGATGAACTATTGTAACTTTGTATTTAAATCAACTACAACCCATGTATTATTATTCCATTATGATGTTTTGGGGAGTCTGATTCCAAAATCCACAGTGATGTTTTCCAATTTCCATTACGGTAATGGAAATGGTTTTAACATCCAATTAGAATTTTTTTCTCAAAAATTAAATTTTATAACTTACTATAAACCGAGATACATAATCAACAATATCTCTCTTCATGCCAACCCACTAGAAATAATCTTTCAAATATCCATGCATCTATACACCATGGATGAATATTGTATGATGAATTATGTGATTCAAAAAATATCAATCATACATTTAGGTATCTAATGAGAAAAATCATAGTTAGTCAAACTTATAATTTCATACTAATAATGATTAAACTGCATAACATTTATAAAATTATTTTTTATCTTTAAATCATCCATATGCACCTCTTAAATAATCACTTGGATAGATATTTGAAAATTGAATTCAAAAACTGAATATTTTTACCCTTCCATAAATATTTCTAGATCCATATATTGAAAATACATAAATATTAGATATTTTGCGACCCTTATAATAGAAATCCTAGAATGACCCTATCGTGTCAAAGCATCAGGTACCTTGTTCACTTTCCCCTAGTGGAAATGTATTAAGTAGTTATAATATTTAATCCACTTCAACCATATTCTCCATTATATGTTAAACTTAATATATGTGAATATATTCCTTAATCATGTATGATAAGTATATATCAAACATTTTTCAATAATGACAATTAATCTATATGTTTAATGAAACTATTTACATAGTAAACTCTAAATCACGATTTGGGTAAATTTTCTCATGATATTTCAATTTACATAAAGCATAATCTTTAACCATGTCATTCTTTAATAAAACACATTACAACAACCTAATTTATGTACCTCTATAGATTATATTTCTATCTCCATATAAGTCCAATGTATGGTAAAAAACATTGACTAACATTCTCTTCGGTTCTCATAAATATTTCTCACATTCATATGTCTGAAGAAACTTGGCTCCCTTTTAAGTTAACTTGGTGAGTGAATTAGACAATGATGATGAATTATCCATAATGTGAAATTACTCTACATGAATAAATCTATTTTTTATCCCATTAATAATATTTCCTCCATTTCCCCACCAAATTTCAAGAATAAAAATGATAAAATATTCTTTTATTAATGGGTTTTTCAGTTTCCAATGAATTCCATATTTTTTCTTATAAAAACCATGTAACTGATGGGTAAATCCAATCTCCATTTCAACTTTTAAAGAATAATGAAATATTTATTCAATGATACCAAAGTCCCTTATAAATAACACGCTCTATAGACTTACATTAAATTCACAAAAAATAATTGATCAACCTTACATTCAAGTAGGATGACAATACCAGAAGTATACATCACATGCCTTGTAATATATTCCATATAAGTACCAACATATTAATAATAATTATTCATTATATTAATTAATTCATTCCTCATTTTCATTAAAGTAACTAATTAATTTAATTATTTAAAATTAATACTTTAATTTCACCCCACTCCATAAATTCAATTCTATATTATTTCCATGTATTATTAATACTATTCCACCATTTATCAGCCTCTCCATCCAAATGATATATTTTAAAAAAGGTAATTTTTATGATCCAAAAATGTAGAACATAAAATATCATTTAATTGTACATTTCAATTGATTATAAACAAGTTGTTGATAATAACAACCAAAATAATTGTAGAAGTTATATAATTGAGGACTTAAAAAATTGTTGTGCCCTCATTTTCTCATTGGTAAGTTATTCGTGATTCACTGATTGAAAATGTTTTGAGATCATTGTAATGAAATTTTTCATTCAAAATCCCATAATTATTAGTTTATTTGGAGGAAAATCCATTTATTTTCCATCTTATTATTTGTAAATATTGTTTTTTGTGTTTCATGAAAAGAATTGAACAAAAAATAATAGTGCATGCAATTGTAATCATAATGGGGAAACAAAAAATCATAAAAAATCACATATAGGATGTATAAATAATAAATCCTTATATTTAATATATGAGACCTTATCCTTATCCTATGTAATTTGTGGTTATTATATACGTTAATCATTCATAATGGTTCATAAATAGTTTGTTAACATCCACACCATATCCCTTGAGAGTGTTATACTAGGTGTGAAGAAAGGTTCATTTTTATGCAAAAAGTGTCAATTGTCTCAATTCCCCTAATAATATTTTTAGAGATATTAAACATAGGTATGTATATTCTCATGTAATTTCCACTTATAGTAGCTAGATAGGGATACAATTTATTGGTAACCATTAACTACATACCTCTCAAAAAATTTAATACATATTCTTAAAATCGGCCTTATCCTTAAACATATCCATTAGGATGTAAATAATGCTTTGTCATCCTTTTTTCAAAAGGTATGATAAACCTTTCCACTAATACAAACTATATCTACCTATTCATTATATACATTCATATTACATCATAAAATATAAATATTCATTTCATTATAAAAACCTTTCCCAAGGAACGTATTGTTTTTGTGTCTTGAAAAAAATGGATACATAAACAACTTGTTATTAAGTTAACATAATCATATCCCATTATGTTCTTCATAAAAAATAACACTTTTTATACCTATCATACAGAATACATTAATTCATAACATGGTAAAAGGAAAAATAATAATGGATGATATAATATGATCAATAATTGTTAAAAAGGGATATGTCAACATGTATTTAGAATAAATACATGTGAACATGATAATATAATTTGAATACCATTACCTAAAAATCATGTACTTTAAACATGAGTCATGGAATAAATCAAGGCAGTTCATAAAACATTAATCACAATGGAATTAGAGTACCTACATCTTGGGAACATAACAATGACATACATCATTGAATTGTTTCATACACATAATAATATAATATATTATTTCAATACTACCAACAAATATAATCAAAACATTTAGGCATGGGATAACCACCCTTGTAAATGATTCATTCTTGGGATAACCACCCACATACCCATTTATGGAATTAGGGTAACCTATTGTGTACCCTCTTATTTTGGAAATATGATATTTTCATATTTAGCATATTATTTAGGGCTTGGGATAACATTCCATGTAGCATCTAATTTTAGGAATAGGATAACATATAGTATACCCTCTTATTTTAGGTTTGGGATAACCTCTAAAGTACCCTCATGTTATAGTCTTGTAATAACCTCATGTAAACTATGTCATCTCAAGCTTTTAATGAAATCATATGAAACATTTCAGCTAATTCAAAAAAAATCATTACACAATTAATTATATAAAGATATAAGTCCCACCTAGAACATAATTACTTCATGTGTTTCCACAATATCATAATGAATTCATTATATCATAACATGTGTAAATGAAATGGGGTTTATAAACAGTTCATCATAGTATAACCAATGGGAAAAAAAGTATTATCATAACCATATAGTCATAATAATAATAATATATCCCAATAATGAATAAGGGTTGTACCATTAGATCATAACCTTTTTAAATATAATCAATATAACAGGTTATTTTCAGTTATGAATATGAATTACATAAAAAGATCATTAAAACAACATTAATGGAAATCTCATTTACATTTTGAAATTAATTTTTAATATATAAAACATTCCAATATATTAAGTGAGAATATTTATTTTAAAATTAAAATGATAATGTTTAAAACAAGTTTCAAATATATGAGTTTTTATAATTGTGTAAAATTCTATTTAGGTTGTAAATGTTAAAATAATTACATCATTCACATTTTCTATAAAAAATAACTACCCCATTTGGAAAACAATAATAATATTTATTTTAAACAATTTTTTAAAAATAAATCTTCGGTAAAAATTTTATTAACAAATCATTTGACAATTTTAAAAACATTGTTTATATATTTTTTATAAAACACGATAATGGAATATAAAATATTCTTCTCCCAAGAGATAAATAAATTCATTTTTTATTAAAAACATTAATTTTTTATATTTATATCATAAAAAGATGAAACTGAAAGTATAAAATTAATTCTATAGAAATGAAAAAATGATAAGAAATTTCATGTTGTTTTATGGAAATATATAGTAATATTCCATCATGGGAAACATAATCATTAACGATGCTGTTAAAAAAAGGGTTCTAACATAAAACCATTACCACTTTGGTGAATATATTATCATAATCCCCATGGAGAAATAAAATTAAATGAAAAATAATATTTAATTAAGAAATTAAAATTATTTATTTAATATTTCAAAGGGTATTTATATACACAATATAAAAAATATATTTGTATAACATTATATATGTCTTCAAAAAAGAAAATTTTATAAAGTAATCTGACTTTTAGTGCTCTTGGATTATTATACACTCACCATTGGCATGTGGTGTAGCACATGGGTTCTCTTGAAGGTTTGATTTTTCTTAACTGCAAGGGTGTTTTATTTTTATTTATGTTGTTCTCGTTGAAGGTGGTTTCCTTATATAAAATGTTATTTTAAAGTTGTTCAAGCTTTGGGGTCCCTTCTTTTATTAATCCTGCAAATTTATTTTGTCATTTAGTGGTTATGCGTGGAACCTTTTTTTTGGTTGATGTCATACTAGGCTTTTGGCTCACACCCTACATACACCTTCGGGTGTATATAGACTTTGTTTCTTGTGTATTCCATGTTGTGACATCGTGGTCAGTGATGGTGGTTTTGTTCGTTGATGGTCTTCTCGTGTAGGTCGGTTTTGAGGTGTGTGGATGTTGCACCACTTTGGTCGTTTGGAGGTTTGAGTTGGAGTTTTAGTCTCTTTTGTTGTCATTTTTTTAGATATTGGTTCTTGTTGTAAACCTTTAAATTTGATTTTAGTTTGGTTGTCTGTTATTTCTGTTTTGGTTTGTTTATCTTATCAGTTGTTTTGTGTGTAATATATCAGGTAAATCCTTCCCATGTGCTAGTTTTGGTACCCTGGAACTTGTGCCAGCCTATGAGGATCGGGAATGCCCTTCGGGCTATTTCATGGATCGGGTCGGGTGCCGGGTTGGATGTAGACCTGTCTTGGTTCGTGAAAAAATGTTTTCAGAGGGAGGTTTTCTCTTTTGGGACGTGTACCTTTGGGATAGAGTGAGGGTAGACCAATTTCAATGGAGTTAGAACTCGACGTTCTAGCTACGAGAAAGGTGCCTGGCCAACACACCTCGGGGCAGGATTCGAGATACCATGGTATGTTGAGGTTTTCTGAGTCGTTGGTCATTGTGGGTAATTTTTTATAGGGAAAATGAAAAGGGAGTGGGGTCAATGGTCCCAGTGAGCTAACAGGTCCTGGAAATCCATGTGGAGCTACGGAAACTATTCTAAAATACACTCTATGGTAGTGGTGTGATTAGCGTATGAACTCCAACCACATGTTTCAATCACCCACTGACACTAGTTCCCTCTCGTATCATTCCTCATCTCTTTATTTTTGATTCATGGAGATATGGTTTTCAAGAAAAAATATGTGGGCTTGAAAGTTGTTTTGAAGTGAAGCGCTTTAAAAAGGAAATGATGTATGAGGTTTTAATGGGCTTAATGTATTGGTATTGGAAAAAATAAGTGGTCCAGTTTTGATTCTTAGTTTTCTCATGGGAAACGACATACATCAGTGTATATGAAAGGGAAATGGTTAATGGCATGAGAAGATGAGTGAGTGGATGGATATGAGGTGGGTGCTGGTGTGACATAGGAACATGCATGTGCTAGGCCCATGGGACACCAGTGGTTTCTGTGAACCCCACTAGTTTTTCTTATTTTCAAATTTTTGTTAAATGATAATTCGGTGTTTTAATAACTGGTGATGGCATGGTGTGTCCTTGTGTTTTTGAAATGTCGGGTGTGAGACATTTTGAGCTGACGATCCATATGACTGATTTGTGTCATGAATTTAATTTTTTTTGTAAGTTGGTATTCAAGTATGTAGTTAGGTAATTCTTTTAAAAAGTACATCGGGGAGCCCTTGTAGTGGTGCCCCCTGCACATTTGTTGTTCACTTTTGGTATGTCTTGACCATTGGACTAGTTCGGTTGGGTACATGGTTTTCTTTCATGACTAGTGTATGCCCCCCTTAATGCGTTGACATTCAATTGAAGTGTGGCCACGTGCAATTTTCTATTGGTCGGACATCTAGTTGATTAAATTAAGGACTCTCCCTTTTTTGTGATAATGCTAAGTCTATACCTTTCTCCATTTCAATTGAGTGGATCCTCTCACATCAGAGTGAAAAACACAAGGGGAGTTGATAGGAGTTTTGGTCTCTTTGTCGGGTATGAAGTTTGACATTTTTGTGTTTGAAGGTTCCCCTGGAGATGGTGAAATGAATTCTAGCGTGGAAGGGTGAAGGTGGTTCAGAATTATCTATGCTGACCTAAGACTTGAAAGGTTTCTAGTGATTCCATCGGCCACAAGGTAATGTTTGGTGACATCTGCATCGCGAGTTCTCTTGAAGAGTAAATGTGGATTTTGTGGAATCCTTCAGGAATCCCGGTTTTCATAGGGGTGTGTCCTCCTCTTGAGTAGCTCAAATTATTTTTATGTTCAAAGGGTAGTGGTTGTCGTGCGTATTTACCTTCATAAGTTTTTTGTTTTAGATGAAGAATTGATATATCTACACCATCTAAACCCCTCTTTTGGTGGATATACTATGTGTGAGTAGTTAGACGTTGTGGTGTGTTGTAGTTGTCAGTGTTCTCTTGGTTGCGGTGTGGTTCCATGTGTCACCAAAAAGGATAAGCTCCATTTGGGAAACTTTAATACCTGACTGCGAGGCAGGAGATTCTTCAAAGATCGGGGCTCTATCCATAGGCCTTGGAGTGAAGCTGGTGCATGTTCAGGAACCCTGGAAGTGTATGAGACCCCGACTTTATTTCTATCATTGGTTTTTAATTTAGAATAAGTTTAAATTGTTTCTATGGTTATTCTGTTCCGAAAAATCCATTTGGGTGTGTGGGGGTTCTTGTGGATATGATGAAATGTGGTCTTTTCATACCTTAAAGTCTTGGGGGTTGAATCCCACCGAGTGTAATCGCTTGTGGTGGCCTTTATGGGGTCTGGTGGGTGAATTGGACTCAAATTGGAATAGTTCATATCCAGGGATATGAAGATGTTGGTTTGTCTTGGGTCATGGTTTTGATGCCCCAGTAGTTGGGCCCCACCCTCCCCACCCCTTATGTTGGGGTGTTTGGTCACCATTGGGAAATTTTCAAAGTTTTGTATGTCCAGTTAGTTCTAATGGTAGGGAGACCCACATTGGGACTCGTATGAATGTCTCTAGAATTAATCGGTGTTGGAATTTTCTTTAATGGCGGGAGTCCGCTCAAACCTCCCTGTTTTGATATTCCAGTCTTTCCTTGGGTGTTGGTAGGTTCTTAATGGTGGGGAGCCCCTCTGGCTTCCCCATGTTGACATTTTGGTTATATTTTTAGAGATATCTTGGTGATAAGTGATAACAGTGTTCCTTGGATATGGTTTGATCTTGTTTGTTCATTCTAGCCAAATGGTGTGGTTTTCCATTAATAGTGCTTGAGATGTCTCAGCTTGTGATGTTGGTTTCCGTGGGTGTGAGAGTTCTTTTCCTTGATCAGTCAAAATGGTGGCATTCTATCTCTTTGGGGTGGGAAACACATATCAGAAAGTGTTTTTTATGAGTTTCTAGAAGTTTTGTTTGAGTCACTCTCTCTGAGAATGATGATTTTGACTCTCTTGGATTGATGTTTGTGGGGATCCCCTTTGAACCTAATGAGAGTGCAGTTTTCTGCTTTGGGGTTTAGTTCTAGTTGTGGCTTTCTGGGGACGGAAGGCTTTATGGTGGGGAGAATTGTCACACCCGTCCTTTTTATATTATTTATTTTATTATTTTTTTGTGCTTGGATAGTTCGGGTTGAGGACCGACTTAAAAATTTCCGAGCTCTTATTTAGAAAATAATATTTATCTTTTGGTTGCGTCAAACACACTGCAACCTCGCCTGGGTCGCCACTCATCCTCGCCCAGCTCGCAGCATGGCATGCCTAATTTTAAAGGCAGATGAAAATTTTGCGACAAATAATAAAATGAGAATATAATGAAAATTTAGACCGCACGGTCTCAGGTGAGGCACGATTTTGAAACCGTCCGGCCTCACCTGGTCCGCCGGGTGACCTGCTGATGTTCAATTAATTAAATGAAATGAATTAATAATGAAGAAATAAAATTAATTGAGTCATAACAAAAATTAAAATAATAATAGTTGGATGAAAAATATAATTCACTGTTTTTACTAATAATAGTAATGTTATTATTTGAGAACATTATTAATTATTAGTGAGTATTATTATAATTTATATTAATTATGATAATTAAGTTATTTTATTTATCATTATTACTATTGTTTTAGTTATTATTATTATTATTAATTGGGGTTATTATTATTATTTGTTTTTTATTTTCTCTTTGTTTTCATTTTTTTCTTCTCCTCTTATGGTTAGGTCGCACGGCAGCTTTCCCCCTATTTCATGTAACCCAGCGTCGCCCCCTTCCTCGGCTCTACTGATGACCCCCCAATGGTCGGCGACCCCTCCTTCCTCTCTGGCCAGCACTTCCATTTCACACCACACTCACCAGACCAACCACCCCCCAAGCCCCAGCCGACGCAACCCTCCCACTCGAAACCTCGTGTACCATTCTCCCTGGAAAATCCATTGAACCCCTTCTGGCTGGTCTTCCCCACTCGCGCCATCCGAACTCCCCCGGCCAGCTGGCTTGTGTCATCACCCTGACCCACGACCGTCCCCCTGCCTCGTGCACACCACTGAACCTCCAAGCCCCCCCCCCCTCCGGTAACATTAATCCCGGCCAGTGCCCCCACCTTGTGAGACCTTGTTGCCTCACCCATTCCATCCGGGTAAGGGTTTCCATCGGGTGATTTTTTAATATGGGTTTTAGGAAAATAAAAATTTGGGAAAAGGGGTTAGGGTTCCGATATTTTTAAAATTGGGTCCCGGATGCGTGAACAGCGTTCACGCATCCCGGACCCAGGCAGTAATGCATGAATGGTGTTCAGGCATCATTTTCTGTCCAGCTAAAGGAATCGTGAACATCGTTCACGCATCCTTGCGCGGTAAAAGATGTGTGAACGGCGTTCACGCATCCGACCTGCGGCAGTTATGTGCGAGCGCCGTTCACACATCCTTCGCGGACTAGCTAAAGGATGTGTCAATGGAGTTCACGCATCCGGCCGAGATTTTCTATAAAAGAGGGGTCCCCCCCCCAACTCATTGTTCTCCTCTAGTTTTTGTTGCGAAGCTCTGCAGAAATTCATTCTCAACAAATATTTGCTGCTTTTATTGAGGTAAAATTTCTATTTAATAATTTAATTGTTTAATTTTGTTTATTTATTTCATTTTAGGTTTAATTGTTTGTATCATTTACTTATTTCATATGTTATGCATGAAATGTTTTGAATGATTTAATTTTCATGATGATGAATGTTTGTATTATTTAATTTTTTGAATTTCTGCTGTCTGAATATTGAATGTTTTATATTATGTCTAAAATTTTTAATGTTTAGGAAAAGTAATTTATGTTAGAGAAATTTATTTTAATGGATGGATTTGATGTATTTGTAAATTAAATTACTTTTATTTACTTTTAATAATATTTTTAATCAATAAAGTATAAAATATATTTAATTATATTTTGAAAAGTAGAAGAATGCCCAAAAAACATTACAATTTCATAAAATTAAAAAAAACAAAAGTGGTTATTAAGTAAATCTCAATTAGATCAGTTATAATAAAATTTATTAAATGTTATTAATAATTATATATATATATATACACACATGAAGTTAAATTTTTGTAAAATATGTGTAGTATTTAATATAGATTTTATATAATGTAGATAATATAATAAATATACCAAAAAACATGGTATGAGTGATGACTGATCTTCATATGACCAACCATGCATAATTGAAATTACATGTTTTATTTTGTGTATGGTGTTATTCAATTTGTAATAATTTCAATTTTTCCACATTGATGACATGCGATTAATCTCTCAGTAAGTGTAAGGGCCTACATGTCCGCTTAAAATAATTTATGTATTTCATACCCCTAGACCTCCTCACATGAATGTGAGTAAATTTGTAATTAAAAGACAGACGCCCCGAAGAGGTATCGACGAGGAGGCATCCCCGAAGAGGTGTCGACGAAGAGGAATTCGAGAACTCGTTCGAGAGGAGGCATTGTTGTTTGACAGGAGATTGGCAGTTGCTGTAATATTTGATAATAGAGACAGGAGTTTACCCATATAGGTTGTGGTTAGTTTATCAGATAATGATAAACTAATCGTAAGTGTCAAGATCAAGACATGATTATATAATCAGAAGTAATTAAACTTTATGAAACATATTAAATTTTCTTTTGTGCTAAAATCGCAATCACTATACCTTAATAGTGATAAATCAATACATAAAAAGTCTCAAGATAATCAATTATTCAAAACCAAATTAAATAAATTAAAATTTTAATGTAGTGTATAATATTTTTTAAATTATTGTTTTATAGGTAATTATGTCTGCTCAAATATATTTCAACGGTGAGGAAATTTGTACCGAGCAGGGTTTTAGCTAAAGTGTGCCACCTGTCAAAGTGGTAAATCTCCATGGTTGTATGACATTGGATGCAGTTCGTAATAAGATTCATAGGCGGTTAAAACTGAGTGTAGGAAAAGAAATCACTTCAATTAGATACCGACATCTTCAATATCCTGAGCGTATGAGGCACATCAACTACCCTATAGTCGATGATGAGGATTGGATGGAGGCTTCTCAGTTATTTAGTCAACAATGTATTAATGGTTTGATGGAATTATTTATTTTCATTTCTGTTATTGATGTGGTGCAATCGATTACTACAAAACCATGCTTTGTGACCTCTATAGAATTCGATCCTTCACAATAGTCTTATTCATTGCCTCCATCTCATATGACTCCTGTGGAAGAATGTAATGAGTAAGATCATCAAAATTTGGAAGGAAATGTAGATGACATCCCTTTTTGTGATGATATAGTACATGAATGTTTATATGAGGAAGACGAATCTAGGGAGTTAGCATGAGATGATGTAGTTGGGAATGAACCTTCTGAAGTTCCTTTGAGAGACAGACATCCACTACATCCACCAGTTAGTGGTAATCAGCCTTCAGTTTTGAGTTCATTAGTTGGAGGAATGTCTCGTGAAAAACATTTTTATTGGGATGTCATTACACCAGCTTCTGAATTCCCTAGCATTATAGGGAATATGCCTGCATCAAATGATAATGCCATATATGTTGGGTAGGAGTTCAAAAGTAAACATGTCATGAAAAATGTGATAAAGAAATACCACATTGAGCATCATTTCACATTTACGGTTTATGAGTCAAAGAAGACCAAATATCCCATTCGTTGTGAAAAATATGGGTCAGAATGTAAATTTCGATTAAGAGCACTATTTGATAAATATTATAGATATTGGAAGATAACCAAATTAGAAGGCCCACACACTTTTCTGCATCCCAGCTTGGCACAAGATCACTCTTCCCTTGATGCAGAGTTTATATCTACTATTATTTGTGAGGTGATAAGAACAAGTCTGGATGTTCATGTTGCCCTTGTTCAGGAAATAATTCAACAGTTGTATAACTATAGGGTATCATACAACAATTCATGGAATGCAAAACAGAAACCCATTGTAAAACTGTATGGTGATTGGGATGAGTCTTATGCGATGTTTCCAAAGCTTATGGAATTTTTGTCTCTCAATAATCAGATTTTTTATCAATTGGACAGTGTTGAGTATGTATCCCAAAATCATCAAGTTGATCGGTCAAAGGTGAAGTTCAATAGGATTTTTTGGGCATTCAGACAGTGCATTGCTGCATTTCCCTATTGTAAACAATTTATTCAGGTACATGGAACATACCTTTATGGAAAGTATACAGGTGTTCTACTCATTTCTGCAACACAAGATGGTAATCGCGCTCCTCTGCCAATTTCTTTTTCTATTATTGAAAAAGAAAATTCTGAATACTGGAGCTGGTTCTTGGCATGTGTACGTGTTCATGTCACGAAAAAACAGGGCATTTGTCTGATATCTGATCGTCATCGAGCGATTTTAGAGGCCATGAGTAGTGATGGGGTTTCTTGGACTGAGCTGAATGCTTATCACCGATATTGCATTAGACATATTGCAAGTAATGTGCATAAGCAGTTTAGAGATGAGGCCATAAAGAAAGCGATCCTCAAATTGGGTATGGTTTTCTAAACTTTCTTTTTTTAACAACATTTAATATCCATTTTAAAACATTATTATGTTATTCTTTCAGCATATGAACCCCAACAAGAAAGGTTTGATCGACGTCTGGAAGAGATCTGAACAGTTAAGAAGTATGTATATGAATATATGGTACAAATTTCAAAGGAAAAATGGACATTATCATACGATGGTGGCATGAGATATGGGCATATGACCACTAATATAGTGGAGTGCGTAAATGGGGTCCTCAAGGGTGTGCGCAAACTCCCAATCATAGGGTTAGTGCAAGAGAAATTTTTTAGATGTGTTCACTACTTTGTTGACCGGTCCCAAAAGGCCTACCAGAGGATGGAAAATGGAATGCTTTTTACTCAGCATTTTCAAACTGATATTGACCGGATATGGAATGAGGCTTCACAAGGGAATTTTATTGACTTTGATAGGGAAAAGAAGAGTTTTCGGGTAAGACAGTGCAATGACTAGGGTAAATGCACTAATGGTGGAGTGTTTGTCGTGATGTTGGACAACAAGTACTGTGATTGTGGCAGCTTTCAGGCATTGAGATATCCATGTGTACATGTTATTGTAGGTTTTGCTTCGGTAAATATATAATGGGAGCCATATGTTGACCCCGTGTATCACATGAGCACTTTTGTTAACTGTTATAGTGCTGCTTGGATGCATGTTGGTGACTTCCATTCTATCGCATTGCCTGCTGATCAACTGACCATCGTCCCTGATATTTCCAGGTTTTCATAAGTTGGTTTTGGTTTCATTTATAATTTTTTAAATGTCTGTCATTTTTAAAATTATTTTCTTCATGCTACCAGGTTGTGGCCTCGAGGAAGACCAAAGTCAACTCGCATCAGAAATGATATGGATTGGCCTCGGCAATGAGGAGGGAGAATACGATGCAGTATCTACCACGCAGAAGGACATACTCGTAAGATATGTCCCCATGTGGTAGGACAGAGTTCCACATATCATCATCCATGATCGAGTCTGTGTACCTGCTCCATTTTTGTGATAAATATAATTTTCTAGAGCGTGAGTTGTACTTTTTTGGAGGAGTTCAAGTGCCTTGTTTTGGATAAATTAACAAACGTAATTTCACAAAAAAGTAGAAATAATTAATTTTTCACTTTTTCCTATTAATTTTTAATGTGGAATAATGTTAATGGTTATTTAATGGATAATGGATAAATTAACAAACGTAATTTCACAAAAAAGAATAAATAAATAATTTTTCACTTTTTTTGTTAATTTTTAATGTGGAATAATGTTAACGTTTATTTAATGGATAATGGATAACATAACAAACGTAATTTCACAAAAAAGAAGAAATAATTAATTTTTCAATTTTACATTCTGGTTTTCTTATAAGATGTCGTGTTTTAGAAATGGAATATGAGTGTCTGGGCATCATTAACTAATGTTGATTGTGATACTAGGCTATTGTCGATTGTGACACCAAATGAAAATGAATATATCATGCTTCCACTATTAATAAGTAATGATGATATGATGTGTGCAGATGGCAGGTTTTCTATTGCTTACATATCAGGATACTCATGTATCACCACTACTTTTAGAGGGACGTCCTGTGGCTCCCTTGAGTGTATATAGATCTTACCATTTCCATCATACTGCACCACCTCCCACTATCATCCCACATCTTCGTCGAGTTGGATTCTATGGAGTAGAGATGTGTGACTTCACATTTCTTGATCATCAGCTCATTGCTGCACTTGTATAGAGATGGAGACCAGAGTCGCATAATTTCCATTTCAGTGAGGGGGGATGGCTATTACGTTGCAGGATGTGGCCATTATGTTGGGCCTCCCTATCAACAGACATGCTTTGACAGGCCGAGTTCCATCAGATTTTCCTGATATTGTTCATAGTCTTCTGGGCATAGAGGTCCAGGATGATGGCAGGACCATCGTCAGTGGTATATTGCAGATGCCTTGGTCAGACCAGCACTTCACACATTTACCTGATGATGTTGATGGTGTCACCGTGCTGTGATTTGCACGTGCATATATTTTGAGGCTGATCGGTGGCACGGTTTTTGTTGACCACTGTACTACTTTTTTGCACCTGATGTATCTATCATTTTTGGAGGATTTGGACCAGGCAGGCCGATATAGTTGGGGGTTTTCCTGCCTAGCATATAAATATAGAGCCTTATGCAGCTCATGTTGCATCAATAAGATTCAGATCACAGGATGCATGGTTCTTCTACAGATGTGGGTATGGGAGCACATACCTTGTTTCGCTCCACATGCACATGCGCCATTACCCGTAGATATTGTAGAAGAGGCTCCACGTGGATGTTGGTATATTATTAATTCCTTCTAATATCTAACTTACGTGTATAAAATTATTTTATGAAATGTAAAAAAATGTTATCTACAGGTGGAGTTAGGCGTATCGACATTCAGATTCTCCCAGACATGATGTTCTCGCCTACAGACTTATGTTAGACAGCATTCGACCAGACGATGTAAGTGATTATTATTTATATTGTTAAATATTTAGTCTTTACTGTACATCTATTCATTTATTAATTGATTATTTATTTTTTTTCTTTTAGATTACATGGATGCCATATACAGATGATATCCTTTAGAGTCTTCCCCATACTGTACAGTGATGCTTGATATCGGCTCCTGCATGGTTCCACTGATTCATTTTCATATAGTCGAGTGGCATCAGACGGATAGGGTTATGAGACAGTTTGGATTCCTTCAGCCAGTTCTCGAGCAGCCCAGTCAGTTGGATTCATTGCATTCCCTGAAGATGTCAGGGAAGAGAGATTTTGATTGGAGGAGCTACCATGCCAGATATTTTGCGTTATGGGACAGACGAAGGGAGTCCCAGTTGTGAGGGTCAGGGACAATACATTTTCATTTGATGGATCATATGGATTATGAAGGCTGGTACATCAGGTCTCCAGTAAGATTTCTGACACGGCACGGATGGGGCTTCCATGACTTGGTATGCATTTTTCCTTTCACTGTTCAACATAATTTTTATTCAAATTAGTTAACAACAGAATTTGTTTTCTCAAGATGCTCATATTTGTCAGCTACTTCATATGTCTGATCCAGTGGAGATAGCTTCCTTTGACCCAACATATTTTCACAGCCTTGTATGACAGATGCTACCGTCGATGGATGAGATTTATCATGGCATTTTCATTGATCCCCCACCTACTGCGGAGGCCACGGAGCCTGCTGTGGAGGCCCCGGAGCCTGCTGAGCCTCACATAGATGTACCTGGGGGTGACGACCCTGTTATGGATGCTGTTGTTCCACAGGAGGAGGCTGCTCAGCTTGCTAAGCCACATGATATTGTTCCACTGGAGGAGGGTGTTCAGCATGATCAGTCAGATGCTCCTCCAGCTTCTCAGGCACAGCCACATGTACTTACAGACGCTAACTGGATTGAGTTCGATGTTTATTGTAGTCATCTGTAGCAGAGCAGCCATCTACTTCCTGTATTGGTGAGAGTTCCAGCCATCTTCCACTATCCTTAGATGTATGCCAGGGTACAGGTGGTGAGACTGTACGTCCACCGTCTGTCACATAGGAGGATGTGTAGGTGGCTGTCGATGAGGATGCGTAGTGTACACCAGAGCACAGACGTAGACTGACACGGCATGGACGCATCCAGTATATACCTGAATGTGGGACCAAGGAGCATCCATACCGGAGGCATAGATTAGGTTGACATTTGATTTATGATATATTTTGTATGTGTATTACTGTTATCTCGACATCTATTATATTTTTAATAAGTGTCTTACTATTATCAAATTATCTACCAATGTATATATATATATATATATATGTGTATAATAAATAATATGATTAAATTAAATGATAAATATTAATTATATTAATTATTTCGATTTGCAATAGAAGTGGTCACATTTATGATGAGTGCTGGTTTAGTCCAACCATGCTGAATGCATATGCTGATAAGAATAAAAGGCCACAACAAGTGTAGAAGAATGGAACAATAGTTGGAAAATCTTCCATTGTGAATATTAAAAACAATGAAGTCAAGAAAACTGTGAAAGAAACTATTCCCAAGAATATGTTTGAGCTAAAATCCAAGGATTATTTCATAACAAATCTTGAAATTCATATCATCTCAAGAAGTTGAAAATTGAGGTATTCCAATCACACTTTATCCATTGTTCTTAATTATATTTCTCATTTCAATTAAGGGGGAGAGCTTTATTGATGGAAATATGGGATGAAAACGGGAGATTTATCTTTTCACATTAACTTTTTAATATATTTGGTGAAGTATGTGCAGTATTTAGCATTTCATTGATAATTTTGATTATCTACCCTTGGATAATAATTGATACACTCTGATCATTATTTCACATGTATGTTTGTTTATGGAAAACATTTAAAACTAAAATATGAATTAGAAGTTAATTTGGCCAATTTTGAGAAGATACATATTCAGACTTTATAAAAGGAAACAATTTCTACTGGTATGCAATCTAAAGAGTGAGATTATTGAGTATGCATCTCAAAACTTAGGTCATGTCCATGACATCACTTATTCCACCTTATTTAGATAAAATGATATTTTTTAGAGATCACATGCCTTAAAAAATATTACTCTTGGATCTAGAAATGAAACTCGGAGAACTTAGCATAGTGATGATGTGATCATGGTTCACTCATCACAATCACTAGATGTTTTTCATGTAACTCATTTGTTCACAAATATACCAATATTTAATCAGAAAAACAATGAAAAACGAGTATTAGAATGTATAAAAATTAAGTTTCCACTTTAGAATTCAAATGGAACCATATGAGGATCTTTATAGAAATAGATGTTTAACTATAATATATGTTAGAGAATACTCAAGCCATTCTATTAATAATTATTAAAATTATTTCAATATTTTCTATTATTTAATTGATATTTATTAATATTTCTTAATTTTTACATTAAGTGTATTAGTTTATAATTATTAGTTATACATTTTGAGGAGGATTTGAGTCCTCTGTGAGATGCGTGAACCCCGTTCAGGCATCTCGGACCTAATTTTAAAAATATCGAAACCCTAACCCTTTTCCCAAATTTTTGTTCTCTTAAAACCCATATTAATAAATTAGCCGTTTCCATCCTCATATTGTGGGGTTTAGTTTTCCAGTTGGTTGGGTAGTAGATTTAGGATGTCATCTTGTTTTTTTGTCTTTGTCTTCGATGGAACATGACTCCATGGGTTTTTCTTGTGGTTCATTTGGTGCGCAATTGGAATTCACAAAAAAACATGGGGTTTTCATTATGCGAGGTAAGCCGTTTCATGCCCTAACATCATTATATGAATTTAATATGCTTATTTGAATTTATTAATGTGTTCATTTACTAGGTTTTTTATTTCAAATGGTGACTGTTTTGGAATGGTGGGTGTGTTTTGGTGTTTATTTGGTGCAACACTTTTAAAATGGTTTTATGGAGCTTTGGTATGTGTCAACTTTGTTTTTAAACTATGTAGGAATTTATAATATTGTGTTTGTTATGTGAATTATATCTTGGAAATGTTACGATGGAAATTTGATTTTTTTTATTTTGGGTCTAATTATTGTTTTAGTGTCCAATTTGGATTCCTTGTGGTGCGTATTTGGTGCAGATGTAGATCTTTAGAAGATTTGGAAAAAATCAACATTGAGGTAGGTGGTTCCAAATTTAATCATTATTTGATGAATTAATTTTCAAGATTAATTTGTTTATCATATTATTTAATTAATTTGTGTAGTTGCAAAGTTGGTTTGCATTGATGTTCGATTTTTATTTAAATAATTATATATCATATTTACGTTACATGTGTGTTTTCTATTGATAACCTATATCTAGTTGGTTGGTAGTAATTTTTAAATTGTGCACTTTGTTTTTCATCTGTGCAAGTGGTGTCAATCACGTCTTCAACACGGTGTTGCAGGTTCTTTGTCATAGCTGAAGGCATGGTGTGTGTTGAGTAGGTTGTTACTGTGAAAACCTATGTTGAGTTGTCTACATGTGTTTTATAAAGTCTTCTATTGTTTTGGGAAAATGTGTTATGTGGTGGATTATGTTCAGGTGTAACATTCATATGCGTTTTGTCCAAAAAGTGGGTTTGAGTGGACATTTGGTGTTTATAGTCATGTGTCGCATTCTTAAATTTCTTAATAAAATTTTTATTGTCTTGTTTAATCAGGAAAATGGTCCTTTAACCATCCGGTTGGGTTATTAGATGATGTGAGTTGTACAGTTTGGTTTTTTGATGTGGTGTTGGGTGTGTTTGGTCATGAAGGAGGGCTGGGTGGTTTCTTTGTGTTAAGTCGTGTTATGTTTCATTTTAAATAATTTTTTGACAAAGAAGATAATGTTTTTTAAAAAACAATCATTAATAATGCATAAATTGTTTTAATTGAGTTGGGTGATGTTTTTTGGTGTGCGTACTATTTCAAATGGATTTTTTATATATGTTCAAGTGTGGCATTGGGTTAAGTTAACACCCTGTCTATTTTATTCATTTGTGTTTGACATGAAGTGTGAAATTGGAAAATCTTGAGAACTAAAAGGGGAAGCCTGGGTACTAGGTGGTCGGACTAGATCTAGCGTGGTAGTGATACGGAAGCAGCTCTAACCCAGTTTCACTCAGCTAGTTTGAAGATTACAACACTAACTAAACATTGGATGATGATTGGAGACCACTAGGTCATGGATGTGTTTCCCTACTAGTGGATCATGCACAAGAACGTATTTTTTGTGTTTCCGATACTACTGTTCACTAAGACGTGATGTTCTAGGGCCCCATTATTCATGCTAGTGCCTATAGGGCATCTCCCACTTTTAGTGCCCTTGGATTACTATACACTCACCATCGACATGCGGTGTAGAACATGGGTTCTCTTGAAGGTTTGAGTTTTCATAACTGTAAGGGTGTTTTATTATTATTTATGTTGTTCTCGTTGAAGGCCCTTTATTTATAGAAATTGTTCTTTTAACGTTGTTCAAGATTTGGTGTCCCTTCTTTTATTAAGACTACAAATGTATTTTTTCTTTTAGTGGTTATACGTGGAACCTTTTTGTTGGGTAACTTCCTACTGGGCTTTTGGATCACACCCTACATACACCTTTGGGTGTACATAGACTTTGTTTCTTGTGTATTCCAGGTTGTGACATCTTGCTCAGCAATGGTGGTTTTGGTCATTGATGGTCTTCTCATTCAGGTTGGTGTTGAGGAGTGTGGGTGCTACACCACTCTGGTCGTCTGGAGGTTTGAGTTAGAGTTTTAGTTTCTTTTTTTGTCATTTATTTTTGGATATTGGTTCTAGTTTTAAACCTCTAAATACGATTTTAGTTTGGTTGTCTATTCTTTCAGTTTTGGTTTGTTTATCTTATCTGTTTTTTTGTGTGCACTATATCGGGTAAATCATTCCCATGGGAATTTTTTGATACTCGGGCACTTGTGTCAGCTGTGGGGATCCGGAACGCCCTTCGGGCCATGTCACGGATTGGGTCGGGCACTGGGTCGGATGGCGACCTGGCCTGGTTCGTGACACTTGTGAACAAAATTTTAGTGAATCTTATACTGAAAAAAATTAATATAATACCCTATAATTTATTACAATATTTATACAATCTTTATGCCTCTATATTTATCATGTTATTATATAATTATGTTTGTTATTTTGTTCACATATAGAATCTATTAGAATGATGGGAAATCATGTCTATATCTTATGTTAGTATTTGGTATTACCCTAGGAGAAATTCAATATAACAAGTTTTGGAAATGATCTTCTCATAGCCATATTGTGGAAAACATCGCAGGTTTTGGAATTTATCCTTTTTCATATAGAGAAACAAATTATCCCTCAACATAATGCACCAATTTTATATAATTTTATATGAAAAATACCATACACTCTAATGAAACTACGGACACATTGGTATTTGAGTAATGGATCATGCACCTTCAAAATATATTATAATATTTTTGATTTAATGAAAAGGAAATTATTATTCAGGTATTATATGATTTAAAATGAGTTTATTATCAATTGGGGTCATTAATTAAAAACACTAAATATGGGAGGATATAATTAAAATTTAATGGAAAATATTTAAGGTGATTTTCTAGGAAAATGTTTTTCCTTGAGATGAATAATATTGTATAGAAATGATATACATAATCTAAGGGAAATGGAAACGATAGTGTTGGTATATATGATGAAAAAATTATGAAATCAGAAAGGAATGCTAAAAGTACATATTTAATAAAAAATTAGGATTTACTATTTTATTTATGGACCTATGAAAAGGAACTGAAGGGTAATATTCACTTATAAATTTTTATCATACTATGATATATTATATAGTGACATATAAATAAGAAGTCAATTATAGAAGTTAGATATCATCAAAATAAAATAATAGTTGAAATTGATGATTGTACACCAAGGAAAATGAATTCATAAAAATGAAATTAATATATTGGAGAAACATCTACTACATGATACATGTGGAATGAATCATCCTAGTTAATAAATAATCGGGATGTGATTTTTTTATAATTTAAAAGATAAGATAATTCTAGCTCATGAATTCAGATGAAATAAAGAAATAAAAAATATCTTGTGTTCTATCTCTAAGTGAATGAAGAACTATTTGAACTGATTATCTATGAAATAATTATTAACTTTATAATTTCATTCCATTATTTATTTATGTTATATTGGTATATTATAGAATATATGAAGAGAATGAGAATCTATTTTGAATAATTCATATTTCTCTAAGAGGAAGGAATTTTTTAGAGAAATTTATCCTATATGAATAGTGTATTTATAGTGTTTCATTTCATGGAATTTTTGTCTATAATGGTGTAATATTTTTCAATGCTTCAAAGACATGGTATATCATCACTATATCATACAACACTTATAGTAAAAAAAATTGTTGAATAAATAGTAAATATAGAAATATTTTGTGAATATATGATTATAATGTATTAAAATTAGGTCTAGTATATTATAAACATATTTAGGGTATAACGATTACTATTTAACATAAAGTCTTCTTATTGAGATTTGGGATGTTACTCTATCACTTAATGGTTTAATATATAGAATATTAATTTTATTTATGCATACCATTTTCAAATTTAGTATGTAAGATCCCAGCCTTTTCTGGTGTCATCTCAGGCACATTTTTAGGTACTAGATTATGATTTTATGTAACTTTATCATGAAGTATAATCTTATGGTATGTTTGGGTGAACTTTTAGGAAAAACTAAAGGATAGTAGGATGTGCACGATTTGCGCACGGTTTGAAAAACTATGCGACCAAACCATGCCAAGCGTGAAAGATTGGACAGAGGAGTCCACACGGTAAGCCTAACCTTGTGACTAAACTTTTCCAACTGTGCAGATATGGGCAGTGGAACTTTCATGGTTTGTGTAGGGTTTTCCAAAATGTGTGCCTCTTCCCACGAAACTGTGCATGCAGTTTTTAATATCTGAAAATCTCTTTCAAAAGCACCAGACCCCCCTGGGACTCCAATATTTCAACCTTGGATTGGTATTGAATTATTTTAGGTGTTCCAAAAGCCATATGTAGGGATTCCAATGACATAAAAACATCATTCTTCGAGATTGGAAGCTCAGATAGAAGATTATCTCTCCTCACGGTAAGTGGATTTTATCCTGATGATTATCCCATTCTTTCCTCTATCATTGAATGAAATTTTCATAGATGATGTTCATTGTTCCTGTGGATAGAAACCTGTAGGATGAGATATATTTATATTATTCTGAATTTATATATTGATTTTCAAGATCTTGATTCCTTTGATTATAATTTTGGTTTTATGTATTTTGATTTGAGGGTTGTTCGATGACGTAGTGCCGCTCAGATTTTGGATATTTTAGTTGGCCTAACTTCTATCTATAAACCAAGTTAAGTTGTATAAATTGAACTCACATAGTCATGATATATGATATATGTATTAGTTTATGAAATTTCATGATTCCATTGATAAATTATTTCCTAAATGGGGTAATTATGAAAGTGGAATTGAAGTGTGTTTTCATTGGTGATTAATTGATAATTGAATCCTAGAACAAATGAATGGGGTGGGGGGTGTTCCAAAAGTGATTTGTATCATGGAGATATAATTATGGGTTGTGTTCTTGTATTTGAGTTATTGAGTTGGTTGTATTAAGGTAATTAATTGGGAGAATTAATTAGGAAAAGATGTTTGGCTTTAATGATTGTTATTTGTGAGAATTAACTATGACATCATGGTTTTGAAATGGAGAATTAATTGTGAAAAATTAATTATGGAATGATAATAGTTTTGACCTATTAACTAATTGATGAATTAATTATTGGATTATGTTCTTAGTTAATATTTGAATTAAATAATTGGGCTTTTAGTTGTTCAACTATTCATTGAATTAGTAAATGATTAATGTGGAAAATCTTTATGAATTAAAGTATGATTAAATGGATATGATTTTTGGGGTTCCAGGTATGGAATCCTAGACCAATGTAGAATTTGGGACTTGAACATGATGTTCATCCAAAATAGTTATCAAATGATGTAAATAATGAGAATGTGGTGCTTGGTATGGCATCCTAGACCAATGTAGAAGTTTGGATGTGGACATTGAGTTACTCTCCTATAGTTATCTAAGCACGTATATGTAAGGGTGTTAGGAATGATGACCAACACTGAATGAGAATTGGAGTTCAAGGCATGAAATCCTACATTCACAGAGATTTGGGGTGCTAGGAATGATGTCCTACACCAAATGATTAATGAAAATAATGGATAATGTTTCAACTAATATTTGGGGTGCTATGAATGTGAAACTATACCAAATTATTTATAATAATGAATGATGATTCAATTGGGAAACATGGATTGTATTGGCCTAATCTGATTATTAAGTATTAAATGACATTGTTATAAAGGTTTAATTTAGGCATTATATTTATTGCTTCATATAACTGCATGCACTATCCTTTGACTAGACATGTTTTATACATCGTTGGTGGTGTCCTACTGAGTTTTACTCACACCCTATTCAGGCCGCCTGATCAGCACCCGAGCATACATTGTTGTTCTTGAACATGATAATGGAAAGTCCCTATGATAGGTTGCAGTTTGGGATTGGAGCTTTGGGAATGGAAACAGATGTGGTTCAAAAACAATTTGGGAGTCGTTCTGTGTTTACATTCAGTTTCATTGTAGAAAATTGAAATTTTCATTGGAAAAGAATATTTTACCTTCCAGTTGACTAATATATTCTCTAGTTTGACTATCATATGTCATGGTATTTTTATGGTTATTTATACACTTCTGTACATGGATATTTTTATTTTCTTTTGAAAGTGTTTTGTTCTAATAACAGAGGGTATAGTATCCCCAAGACATATCCAGCAAACCTTCACTGCCAGTCGGCACACTTTCGCATATGGGGAGGCGCACTTGAGGGCATGTGACTAACCAGCTCGGGGAACTGTCCAGCGCATCCCAATTTGGGATTTCATAAAGTGGAATAAGGGGGTTGTTTCGATCCTTGGACTTGTGGGTTATAGGCCCAAAACAAACTTCGAGATAGGGATCTTGAGGCACCATTGGTTCAAGATGAGGAAGAAGGAGAATAGTTCCGATAGAACATCACTCCTTTCATGAAGTATATGAAGAGATACCTAGGGCGAGTTCAAGAAATCATGTTTGAGTTGACAAGGGAGTTTCAGCTGCAACACCCTCCTACTTTTATTAAAGAGGGTGGACCTATTGGATTTGAATTCTAGATTGAATCCATATAGATGATACTTGACTATTTGGAGACTCGGGCTAAGAGAAGGTCCAATTTTGATGCTTATATGCTGCAATGTTCCCCAAAACATTGGTGGGACATTCAGGTATGATTAGGATATACTGATAGTATGTTATGGAAGGAATTTTTGGAGACGTTCATGGAACACTTCAATCCAGACATGCTGAGACAAGAGGAGGATTTAGATTTTAGGAATCTGACACAAGGAAGCATGTCCATAATGGAGTAAGCTAAATGTTTCATAGATTTACAGTATTTTTCTCCAGCATTGGAAGAAGATGATCTATCATAAAAAAATATATTTTAGGATAGACTTATGTGTGGAATTATGTCCTTGGTGAATATCTTTTGGATGAATATATTTTTAGAAGTGTTTAATCAGGCCCTCATTTTAGAGGGGAACCTAAAGGAGGCTTCTAGTACTGTACATTTTTCTAGGAGATCAGGGGGTATTCCTTTTGAGAGCAGTAAGCAATGCATTGAGTATCTATGTCAGGATAGTGGAAAGAAAGGTGGACATTCAGGAGTAACAGTTACACCAGATCTTTATAATGTACATTTCCACAAATGCAGTAGGTAATGACATTATTGTACACATTTTCCTCGACCACTAGTGGAGTTCCGATTTTGTGGCATGATAGGACATCTACAGAGGTTCTGTAGGAGGTAGCAACAGACTGGTACTGGGGGAGCGGCTGCTTAGAATCAGAGTATGGGAAGGGGGACTTTTACACCATATAGGAATGTCAGTTGGAGTTCTACCTAAAGAGGTAGTAGAGGAAGTGGGCATGGTGCTTCAAGAAATGAGACCCCATATCAGTAGAGTGGTGCTAATCAAGGGAGTCAAACTGCACCATAAAAAAAGGGTTAGGATAGTTACATAAGGTGCATCCTCTAAAACACCCCAACACTAGTTTCTTATAATCGGTGAATTATTACTTATCATTGGCATGATCACAATAGCTCAAGTCTCGAACGATCGATTATTTTTGTATTCTGGGAAGTACTAGATACATAGATAAGTTTTACCTGACATTATCAAATGAAAAACAAAAACATTGTGTCTCTATTGAACAATCTTATATCCCTTAACCTATTCCTGTAGGTCGGTCATAATATACTTATTCACATCCTGGGAAAAATAAAACATAAGAAAGGGGTGATCTCAGAAGCTATCTAAGGATAAAAATATATCAGAAACTATCATAAATAATTATAAATGTTTAAGGAAACATATAATACTAAATCACCCACCTTTTAAACATAAAATTCAGAATAATATGGAAAATATAAAAACAAATAATTCCATTTACTAATTCACATGTATATTCTACTAGTCGAATATTCAAATTTAATATCAATTGCTAATTTCATAATTATGGAATTCATAATTTTGGAAATCATAATCACATAGTAAATCCCTCGTGCCTAGACTAAAAATAATATTTTGTCAAACCACAGTTCCAAGACTCTAGTTTGTATCATGAGTCCTACCGATGCATCGAGAAGCTATAGCGGGCTCTATCCGTCACTTACTAAGTCCAATTCATTCCTTATATGAATATTTTGGAACATAATGTAAACATTTGTATTAAAACTAGCATATGAAATGTTGATATTTTAACCACAAACCATGAATGGTATAAAAATATCCCATCCATAGACAAATATAACTCATTCAATACAAGATGGAAGATTTTATTATAATAAATCAACCAAAATCAAGAATAATTAAGGATATTGACATAGATTAAAATAATCAGTATAACTATTTAGAGAAATATCCCTTTTTCTTGAAAACATTTAGAACTATCAATATTTATCAAGAATCCATTTAAAATATATTTTTGAGTCAAAGTGTCCCATACCACTTTGAATCTATTAAAATTAATTTCAATTTTAAAACATTCATGTCCATATAAATAAATCCATAAAAACATTTTTAAAACATGGACATTAAAGAGAAAGATTTAAAAGAATAAATCTTTAAAACATTTAAAATGATATTTTAGTTAGAGTTCCTAACCAAATGAGAGATGCTAGAATAAAAATAATTGTTGTAATAAAAACCTTATAATATCATGATAATAAAGGGATTCATGATATACTATGTCATTGTATAGTATGTACACCATATAAAAGTGAATTGGCACATAACAACAAAGAAGTCTCAATGTAATGTAAATTGAGAGAAAATATCTTATAAAGACTGTATCCATAGGTTAAGGATAAATAAAGTACATAATTATGTGTGAAAAATATAAATAAACATAGTATTATTGGATATTCAGTGTAAATCAATTATAGTACATTCACACCTATTCTTGAAAAAAAACTCATTACTTCGATGTTTAACTCAATGAATGGAAATTGTGTTAAGATTACACTTATCACGTTCATATTGAAGACTTGAGAATTTATAAATAGAGTGATTATGTGTGTAAAAGGTATATCCACACAAAGGGGAGTGTAAATTACTAATTAAGTAAATAAATAGTGATTTTACACATAATCTTGGAGTAAAATAATCAATGATGTTTAAGTAAAACCCAATGAGTGGAAATTGAAATTAGAAATTCCATTACCGATTTGGTAACATACGTAACATACACCCCATGAAAGAAGGATTATAAAATTATGTTCTGAATATTCATAAAATAAAGTACATTTCACAATGAAGACAGTCATGGACAATAAATACACCACACAAAAGGAAATAGTTGAAAATCTAGCGTGAATCTCATGGGAATAAAAAGTGAGATGAAAACCCCTAACCTTGTACTTTTCCTTAGTTGAGGTTACTTTAAAATTTTATATAATAGTTAAATCATTGTCACTAAATTATACAAGAACCAAATTCATAAATATGATATCATATATTACTTTTAACATTTCATTCTTAATAATATTTTAGTAGTATTATTGTTTTTGGTGTTAAATGATTTTTTTCTTTATATATTTGGTAATGTAAGTCTTTTTTGTTATGGATAAGATGTATTTGATTCATATACATAATTATATTATGTTCTTAAACATTATTATTAATCCCAAAATGAAAATTATTCTTGAATGGTTACAATGAGAAGTGAATCTCATCGTGTTCGTGGAGACGGTAATCAGTACGTACGCATGACCGAAAATATCATTCAATTGAAGGTGATACCATATATAACTGGATTTTATATCATATATAAAGAATCATTAACATGTTATATTTATTATTTTGAAAAATTATACGTCTTTATTATATCCATCCAATTAATTAATTGTTGAATAATAACTACACCACGATGTGGATAAGGTAAGTCATACGTACGCACGTATGGTGACTTTTTCATTAATAGGATGGATAGAATAATGAATATGGTTTTACCATATTTATAGTAATATAAAAATAAAAATAAGGTTCTGTATTTATAATTTTGGTATGGAAAAATAAAAGAAAGTGGAAGTGGGAGAAGAAGATATCATTGAAAAGGTGATTCAATTATTACCTCTTCTTCGGGTGCTTCCTTTTGATTGGATCAAAATGGCTCCACAGGATGGCTTTATGACCCATGGAAGGAATATAGGATGAAATTATGGTATTTGGAAAGATATTTGGGTAGGTATTTGATGAGAAAAATGGCTTTGGAGGCTTGAAATTAAGAGAAGGTGAAGTGAACTTTTATAAGAGATGTGAGGATCACTTGAGGAAAAACATGAAATATTAGTTTATTATAAATTCATTTTATTTTTATAATAACTATAATTGATTTATTTCAAGGATAAGGTGTGAATGAGTCTAAAATTCTCAACCAATATGTTTTATATAGATTTAGTTCACCATATTAACCTTATCTCTTGGATTTAACTCTTAGATAAATTTTCTAACATTTACGATGCCACCTGGTATTTTTATATTATATGGTTAATAAACATAATATAAATTTACAAGATAACCCCAAGTGGTTTATTAATAACATATCTATCATTAGATATTTCTTTTGTCTGAACCTTATATTTTTAGGACTATTATATAATATAATAAAATAGTATTTGTTTTAAAAAGAAAATTATGTCAATTTTGACACTATTTAGTATTTGGGTTTTGATAAAATAATATCAACTTGATTACATCAGAATAAATTAATTAAATCAACCCTAACATGTAATATTAACCTATAATATTCTTTCAAGGCATCAAAAGTCTCAATTTAGGTTTATTTTAATATTTCCAATATCAATTATTTTAATCATTCATTAATTATGTAATTATTGCATCATTATTGATTCATAAATAAATTTAATTTATTTATTTATAAAAATAATAAATAAAATATAATGATGTAGTAATTTTTTTACCTTTCTAATGAATATTTATAGTTTAATTCATCTTATTTATAGCCCTATATTAAAAATAGGTTAGTTATTAAACCTTGAATTTTACACATTAAACTCTTCTTTAAATATAATAATAATAAATGTCCATATATAATCCATGTGGATAACAAGGATCATATTTTATTCCTAAGGGATATTTGGGTCGAAATACACTTATCCAATAGAATTAGGACATGATATTGGGTAATTATAATATCATTTTTACCATAAATTACCTTATTTACTTCTAACAGTGGTAAATAAATTCTGAAAGATACTATTCATAAAAAATTACTATCATCTTATTGAACAAAATTTTACATATAGATTTCAACCATGTCTCTATGTTTTTTGAAATTAAATTCACAGAAGTTGTATAACTATGTTTTATGCAAATTTTCAAATTTTCCTAGAATGAGGGTAATAGATGGTAAAAATTTCAAAAATATTTTACACATCTAATCTTATTATAAAATGAATAAAATGAATTAAATTGAATTTATATATGTATTTTTTATTAATTTTGACTTAAAATAATGTTAAATGAAATAAATAATTATTTAAATAGAAATTCAGTTTTAAATAATAACGCAATGTTTTTCACTAATCATCAAAAATCGAATGTTATCAGAAAAATACCAAAAAATCAATCTAAGCTAAATTTGATATTTCAAATTCAAAAATTATTTCTATTTAAATAAATTAAAAACATCGATGTTGTATTAATTATTTTATAAAAATATTCTCATGGTCAACACTAGAAAACAGGTTTTTTAGAAAAAAAACTATTAAAAGATTAAAATGTGTTGTTTTCCAATTTAAATGTAAAATTACATCCAATGACCAACATTGGATTACATGACAAAAATATAATATAATTATAGCTAAAACCCATTTAAATATATAATCCAACACTACAAATTATTTTTATTTAAAAAGTAGTTTTTAATTTAAATTTTGTATTTTTCACTATTAATCAAAGAATGGAAGTTATACGAAAAGAACTGAAAATTTAACCAATCTAAATTTTTATGTCCCTCTTTTATAGAATATTTATATTTAGTCAAATTGAATATATAAAACTGTCAAATACAAGATTTAAAAATGGTTTACCATTAAAATTCTATAAAATTACATTTTTTAAAAAATACTTCTTTTTTCTGAAAAATTTAATATGTTCTTATATTATGTCTAAGAAACACATAATATGTATGTTCAAATTATATGAAGTATATAAAATTCAAAATTCAATTAATACTATTCAGAACATCTTTTTTAATAGCTAGTTTGGTAAGTCGTGGTGTACTCGAACTTGGTGTTGTGTGTAGCGCAAGCTATTCAATTACATTAAAGAAAATTATGTACTTTTAAATCACAGGGAATGAAATTCTTCTCTCTATTGGAAATTGTTTCCTATAAATTTTAAAATTTGGCGTGGGAACTTCATTTAAAGTCCCACATCGGAAAAAGATTCAATAAAACTATCATTTTAAAAGAAAGAACAGGAAGTACAAAGGCCACCTGAGATAACCAATACTATGATTACATGAAGGATAACATTTATATTGAAGATATACTATGTGTCGTGTAATTATTGAGAGTGATCGAATACATGATCATAAAAAATTTAACAACCAGAAAAGCACAATATTTTAATGGGTTAAACAATCTTTAGTTTCCCAGTAGGGAAAGTTAAGGGACACCATTTTTTGTATTAATTCACATTTCATAATGTTGGGGAATTTTTTTTATTGTATTTAATAAAAATATAAAGAGATATAATTATGTTAAATATAGTTTCATCCTTTAATAAATTTCTACCACTAACTCATCTTTTATCCAAACGATGTGTATTTAAGATGACTTGGCCACACATAAATCTCTAAAATCAACTTCTAGAGAATCACATAATCTACAAAGGATGAACTATATATTTCCCTTGTCTTTAGATATTAACCAAAGCCAAATGATTAGAATAATATCATATGATACCCAAAATGGATAACCCGTCATAGAAAGAAATACTAATCTTAATTTCCAAAACTAAACAAACAATACCAAAAGTTCAATAAAGGTAATTCAATAAAAAATTGTCCTTAAAATCCATCAATATAATCCAAAATAAGATTGAAATACAAAACTAAAAACAATTTAATCACATAGGCGTTCATTGTAAATCATAACTTTAATCTCCAAATAACATTAACTACTCTTAAAGTCACATATAGAATTGTAATTAACAAAATCACATATTCCCGTTGATAGGTTAGTCATTTCCATTAATGACTTGAATCTCTATAAAAAGCCATAGATTCTTTCCATGTAAATAAATCTACCATTACTCTTTAAATGAAATTCAATATTATTCTATTTTACATAGGTATATAGTGATCCCAACAGAGTGTACGTCTTCCAAAATAACATATATCACTTAATCACCAAATCATTTTCATATACTAAGGATATCCATTTAATAAAACATAAGATCACAAATAAAATTATTATTGATCAATAAAATCATTTAACTAAAAATAATTAATCACATCAATCGGGGACTTCATGTAGTCCAGTGGTAGGTGATAAATCTCAATTGCACTCTGGTTGTGGGTTTGATTCCCACTACCTTGTTTGACGCGATGGGTTGTCACAGGGTTTGTGTGTTGTCCTTTTTCAAAAAATATTTTGTTATAACAATCCAAAAATGAGAATAATTCTTCAAAATAAACATTACATAATATAACTTCATTTGTTATCTCATACCTCACATTTCCATCCCAACAATTAATAACATGTAATTGACTCAAATTTAAGGATCATATAAACCCATATATTTCTTTATAACTATATCCACAATAGAAAAGATAATTCTTCCTGAAATAGAATTTTAACATAACAAAATTCATGGTTACACATAAAATAGAATAGTCATCCAAATTAATCCCATAAAAAATTATCATCAATACTTTTAAACATTTCACTATCAAATTATTTTCACATAAGATTTTTTTACCTAGAGGTTATCCTATATAATATGGAATTGACTCGAATAATGCCAAGGTCCCATACATTTACGTAAAATAAATATAATTGCATTATTAGTATCATTTTTATTTTCTTCCATAGTACTCTTCATTTTCCCTTAGAAATTATTTACATTATGTCCGTTTTTATACACAAAGCATCCCTCTATTCCATTGAGACACTTTCATGGGTGTCTCCTTCCATATTTATGGCATGATAGAAACTGAGCTTCTCCACGATTTCCACTACTGGAGATCTTATCATTCTCCGCCTTTCTCTTATTTGTAGAGTTTTGGAGTTGGTTAACTTATATATTTTTGATCATATTTTTGTAAACTAATATCTGCATGAACATTATATCTTTTACAACCATCAACATTCCATTTAATTTATCATTTTCATCATCATTCCCACCTTGTAAATCATGTTCAATGTTACCATGATATCCTTGGAATCCATCCATTAATTAACATAAGAAATCATAGTGTGGGTCGTAAAATCATTTAAATAATATCATAACTCTTTATTTGAAATATAAAACACCTTAGTATTAACCAAAATTCTTTATTCTCATATTATATTAAAATAATTCAAATTGGTTTCTAAAAAAATGTGAATTATCCTAACCATACCGTTGGGAGTGTTGTAACCAAGAGTGCAGTAAGGCCCGTTGTCATGTACCAGGATACCAATAGTCAAACCCAAAACAACATTTTAGAGTTTTCATTCCTTAGTACATCTATTCCAGATCCTTCTTTACCTGCACATATCCATAAAGGGATGTATTTCATGGAAAACCCACATAATATTTACATTTCCAAATTTTTTGGATTTTCTTCTAAATTAATCCTAAATTTCATTCTTAGGGTAGCATTTTCTAATTAGAGTTTTTCTAAATCAAGCTTCCAAGGATTTTACAAAACTTCCTCTGATGCCAACTGTAACGCATCAACCCTTGTTACCTAGAGTCAGTGAATTATTACTTATCATTGCCATGATCACAATACATCATGTCTCAAAAGACCGATTAGTGTAATAGACATTGAAGTACTAGAAACATACATAAGTTTTACATAACATTATAAAATGAAAAATAACAAAATTATATATCCTTTGACCACTATTATATCCCTTATCCTATTCCTATAGGCTAGCCATAATATAATTCTTCAAATACTAGGAAAAATAAATCATAAGAAATGGGTGAGCTCAGATTATCAGTAAGGATAAAAATTTAACATAAACTATCATAAAAAAATATAAATGTTTAAGGCAGTGTATAAAAATAAAACCCAAGCCTTTTGAACATTATCTTCAGCATAATATGGGAAATATAAATCAAATAATTCCATTTATTTTTCACATGGATATTATACTAGTCGAATAATCCCTTATAATATCAATAAATAATTTCATAAAAATGGAATAAATATTTCCAGACCTCATAACCACATAGTCAAGGCCTCGTGCCAGGACTACAAAAAAAGTTGTCAAGTCCTTCTGCCAAGACACTAGTTTGTCTCATGAGACCTACCGATTCATCGAGGATCTATAGCCGGCTCCACCCGTCACTTACTAAGTCTAATTAATTCCTCATATGAAAACATTGGAACATAATCAAACCATTTTTTTTTCAAACTAGCATACAAAATGATAATATTTTATCCACAATTAATGAATGGTATAAAAATAGCACATCCACAGTTAAACATAACTCATTAAATACAATATGAATAAATATATTATAATAAATCAACCTCAATAATGAATAATTAAGGATATTTCCATAGATGAAAATAATCAGTAAAACTATTTGATAGAAATATCCCAATTTTCTTGAAAACATTTAAAGTCTCAATATTTATCAAGAAGCTGTTTAAAAGATATTTTTGACTCAAAGTGTCCTATACCACTATGAAACATTAAAAATGAATTTTAATTTTAATAAATTCTTGTCCATATAAATAAATCCTTAAAAAAAATTTAAAACATGAACATTAATGAGAAATATTTAGAAGAATGAATATTTAAAACGTTTATATGCCATTTTAGTCAGATTTCCTAACAAAATGAGAGATGCTTGAATATAACTAATTGACGTAATGAAAAATTTATAATATAGTGATAATATAGGTATTCATGATATACTATGTCAATGTATAGTATATACACCATATAAAAGTGAATTGGCGCATAACGACCAAGAAGACTCAATGGAATGTAAATTGAGATGAAATCTATTATAAAGACAATATCCTTAGGTTAAGGATAAATCAATGAAATAATTATGTGTGAAACATATAAATACACTCAATATGATTCTATATTCAGTGTAAATAAATCAGAGTATATTCATACGTATTCTTGTAAAAACAACACTAATGACTTGGATGTTTAACTCAACGATTGGAAATAGAGTTAAGATTACTCTAATCAAGTTCCTATCGATGAATTGAGAATACATAAATAGAGTTATTATGTGTGTCAAATGTATATCCTCAGAATGGTGAGTCAAAATTATTAAATATATAAATAAATAGTGATTTCACACAAAATCTTGGAGTAAAATAATCAATGAAGTTTGAGTAAAACCTAAGGAGTGGAAATTGAAATTAGAAATTCCATTATAGATTTGGTACCTTATGAAACATACACCCCATGAAATAAGGATCATAAAATTAAGTCTTAAATACCCATAAATTAAATTCTATAACACAAATAATACAATCATGGGTAGTACATACACCACAGAAAATGAAATAGTGGCAAATATAGTATGAATCACATGGAAATAAAAATTGAGATGAAAACCCAATACCTTGTACTTTTCCATAGTTGAGGTTATGTTAATATCATGTATAATAGTTAAATAATTGTTATTAAATTATATATTAACCAAATTCCTAAATATGATATCATATATGATCTTTTATAATTTCTTTGTTGATAATATTTTAGTTGTATCACTTTTTCGGGTGTTAACACAATCATTTTCATTTATAGGTTTTGTTTAGTAAGTCATATTTGTTATGGATGGGATTTATTTTAATCATATAAATAATTATATTAGGTTTTTAGAAAATATTTATAATCCAATAATGAATATTATTCTTGAATGGTTATTGTGGGGAATAAATATCATCGCATTCGTGGAGACGATAATCCGTACGTATGAACGAGCAACAATATCATTCAATTGTAGGTGAAATCGTATATAATTGGATGGTATTTCATATATAATGAATTTTTAACATGTTATATTTATTATTTAAATCAATTAAACATCATTATTATACCCATCCAAATAACGAAGTGTTTAATAAAAACTACACCATGGCTTGGAGACGATAAGTCGTACGTACGCACGTATGGTGACTTTGACATTAATAGGATGGATAGAGTAATGAATATGGTTGTACCAAATTTATAATAACATAAAAATATGTATAAATTACAGAAGTAATTATTTTGGTATGTAAACAACATAAAAAGTGGACGTGGAAGAATACGATAACTTTGAAGGAGGTGATAAAATTATTACATCTTCTTCAGGTGCTTCCTTTTGATTTGATCATAAGGGATCCATATAAAGGATTTTTTACCAATGTAAGGCCTCTAGGATGAAACTAGGGATGTTGGGAGGATATTTGGGTTGGGGTTAGATGTGAAACATGGCTTGAGTGGTGTGAAATTAAGAAAAGGGGAATTAACCCTTTATAAGAGAGGTGAGGACCCACTATTGGATATTAAGCCTTTACTGACGGTTTCAAACCGTCGGTAAAGGCTGCCAAACTGTTGGTATCATATATACCAATGGCTTGGAAAACCGTTGGAATGTAAGGCATGGCAGTATCCCATTACTAATGGTTTTTGTAAAACCACTGGGAAAGTCGGTTTGTATAGAGTATTACCAACGGTTTGTAAAACTGTTGGCATTGATGGAGGAATACAGCACTATTCCAACAGTTTACCAAAACTGTTGGGAAACAAGAGTATTTCCAATGGTTAAACAAACCATTTTCATTGTTATATTATCTACATTTTTTAAAAATGGTTTACTAAAACTGTTGGTAAAAATATGTACAACACTATACCAACAGTTTATTAAACCGTTGGTATAGTGTATTTCCTAAATTTGACAACACCTAAAATCCTCAACTACACACTCAACTACACATCTGTATACACTCTTAACAGCAACACAAAAACCTGATATAGCGCAAAAAAACACATAAAAATAGGATACTATTATAAACATGGAATGTACCACAATTATAATCATGTATATGAACCCAATTAGCCTATGAAATACAGAATTCATAATTGAATTATCAATTGAATACATGAAGAAAGAATTATGTAATGAAATCTGAATTATGAATCAATATCACATACAAAAATAATTATTTTTCATTCATAATTCTGAATTATATATAACATATATATAATATGACATACAAGGGGTTGGGGGTGTCCCAGGGGGTGGGGGTGTCCAGGGGTGAGGGAAAAAACCTATATGTTATAGGAAGAACATGTGATGTTTAGGACATGGTCTTGGGTTGAGTATCTTAAAACTAACAGAAAAACATGGGTAGAGTGGCATGGATCATGATACCCATAAGATAGACAATGGTAGTACTCATGGGCATAGACCTATGATGAGTTATAGGAAGCACATGGTATGTTTATATACCTCTAATGATTATATATCCATTTATAAATGGTTCAAGTTGTGTTAGGGGGCAACATTGTCCAATCTCGACACATGATATGGGTTACCAGAATAGCCTACATGATTTTTATAGATTTTTCAATTAGAATAAGGGGGTATGTGGCTAATAGTAATTTTCTCTCCTAGGTGTGATGTGATATTAATCCCTATCTTGGGTAGTAAGTATGAATATTCAATTAAATCATTGGTATTGGGTTCCCAAAGAGACTTTCGTTTTGTCCTAGAACCCACTCTTTGAGGATGGTATTGAGGTTATCCATGGGGCTATGGTGTCACCATATGTATTCCTCGCCATTGGGGTATTTTTATGAGAATATGAATCCTTTTTTCAAGAACCTGTGTGTACCCTTGTTGACCAATTTGTTATATGGTGTTCTTGAGTGTTCAGAGGTTTCATATGAAATCGCTATATGATATTTATTTGTTGTATGTTATTGTATAGAATGAACAACCCATGATTGAGAATTATAACATGAGTGTTGGTGCATGTTCATGATGGGATGTCAAGACTCAATCCTAATATAATTCATGTTTTTTTATATATAATATGACCTATTGTGTTTCAATCTATGACTTGTGAATATTTTCTTTAAATAACATATGACCAATAGACCATATTTTATTATTTATCCCTTATTTTCAAGAATCTATGTGTAGCCTTATAAAGATTTTCCATATGTCAGTTGTTTTCAATTAAAATGTTGTCCATTTCAAACAAAAGTGTGACACTTTTAGTGATACCAGTCACACTGTGCCTCATATTGAGGTGGGGTTGACTTGTACCTGTCACAAATGACCCATGGATCGTTGGGTGGGGGGTTGTCCGGGGTGGGGGGTTCTTCGGAGTGCGTTTTCACCCAGCGTGGTCACACAACTCCTATGATTGACATGTTTTATGGCCAACCATTTCAAAATTCACCCACCTTTTGTTGTCGTCCGATATTATGGCATTCCGAGGTCGTTCGGCCGGTTTAGACCACCCCACACATGCTTTTCAAGAGCGTCAAACACCTAAAAAACACATATTCAGTTGTGCCGTGAAAAAAGAATGTATGAATGACGTGTCATCTCCTCTTACACCTCACTAAAAATAATTAGGGTGTCTTAGTGTGATTTAAAGTCATTCCAATGTTGTTTGGGATACATTTGATCGTTAAATGAATGTTTTGGCCATTTACAACATGTGGAGTGCGTTTGCAGCCAGCGCGGTCACACGACACCTCTGATTGATGTGTCGTCCAGCTGACCATTTCACAGTCAACACACCCTTTGTTATCATCCGATTTCATGGCATTCTGGGGACGTTCAGCCGGTTTTGACCACCCCACGCACGTTTTTCAAGCGCGTCAAACACCTAAAAAACAAAAATTCAGCCGTACCATGAAAACTGAACATCTGAATGACGTTTTTTCTCCTCTTACACCTCAGGAATAATAATTATGGTGTTTTCGTGTGATTTCAAGTCATTCTGATGTCGTTCGGGATGCATTTGAATGTTAAATGCATGTTTTCCCCTTTACAACATACGGAGTGCATATTCGGCCAGCGCAGTCACACAAAACCTCCGATGGATGTTTTGTCTAGCCGACCATTTCACAATTCACCCTCCCTTTGTTTTCGTCCGATTTCATGGCATTCTGATGTCATTCATCCAGTTTAGACCACCCACGCATGCTTTTCAAGCACGGCAAACACCTAAGAAACACATATTCAGTCGTTCCATGAAAACCGCGCACCCGAATGACTTGTCTTCTCATCTTACACCTCAAAAATAAAAATTAGGGTGTTTTTGTATTATTTCAAGTAATTTTGATGTCGTGTGGCATGTATTTGACTGTTAAACGCATGTCTTGGCCATTTACGACACGCATAGTGCATTTTCACCAAGCGCGGTCACACGACACCTCTGATTGATGTGATGTCTGGTCGACCATTTCACAATTCACCCACCCTTTGTTGTCGTCCGATTTCATGACTTTCTACGGTAATTCAGCCGGTTTACACCACCCCATGCATGCTTTTCAAGTGCACCAAACACCTAAAAACACATATTTAGCTGTTACGTGCAAACCGCGGGTCCGAATGATGGGTCATCTCCTCTTACACCACAAAATAATAATTATGGTGTTTTCGTGTGATTTCAAGTCATTAGGATGTCGTTAGGCATGCATTTGAATGTTAAACGCATGTTTTGACCATTTACGACACGCGGTGTGCGTTTTTGGCCAACACGGTCACATGACACCTCCGATTGACTTGCCGTCTGGACGACCATTTTAAAATTCACCCACCCTTTGTTTTAGTCTGATTTTATGGAATTTCATGGTCGTTAGGCTGGTTTCGACCACCCCACGCACGCTTTTCAAGCGCAGCAAACACCTAAAAACACATATTCAGCTGTTACGCACAAAATTCACGTCTGAATGACATGCCATCTCCTTGTACACCTCAAGAATAAAAATTCGGGTGTTCTTGTTTGATTTCAAGTCATTCGGATGTCGTTCGGCATGCATTTGACTGTAAAACCCATGTTTTGATCATTTACAACACGTAGAGTGCGTTTTCATCCAACACTGTCACACAACACCTCCGATTGACATGTTATATGGCCGACCATTTCACAACTCACCCACCCATTGTTGTCATCCGATTTCATGACATTCAGAGGTCGTTTGGCCGGTTTAGACAACCCCATACACGCTTTTCAAGCACGCCGAACACCTAAAAAACAGATATTCATTCATGTCACACAAACTGCGAGTCCGAATGATGTGACTTCTTCTCATACACCTCAAAAATAAAAAATATGTTTTTTCGTGTGATTTCAAGTCATTTCGATGTTGTTCGGCATGAATTTGACCGTTAAACGCATGTTTTGTCCATTTAAGGAACGCATTGTGCGTTTTTAGCCACCGCGATCACACGACACCTCTGATTGACGTTTCGTCTAGCCTACCATTTCACAATTCACCCACCCTTTTTTATCATCTGATTTCGTGGAATTACGAGGTTGTTCGGCCAGTTTTGACCACCCCATGCACACTTTCCAAGAGTGCCAAACACCTAAAAAACACATATTCATCCATGCCGCACAAACCGCACGTCCGAATGACGTGAAGTCTCCTTTTACACCTCACAAATAATAATTAGGGTGTTTTCATGTGATTTAAAGTCATTCTATTGTCGTTCGGCATGCATTTGACCATGAAACTCATGTTTTGGTCATTTACGACACACGGAGTGTGTTTTCTGCCAGCGCAGTCATGGGACACCTCCGATTGACATGTCGTCTAGTTGACCATTTCACAATTCAGCCACCCTTTTTTGTCGTCAGATTTCATGGAATTCCAAAGTCATTCGGCTGGTTTAGACCACCCCCACACGCTTTTCAAATGCGCCAAACACATAGGAAACACATATTCAACCGTGTCGTGAAAACTATAAATACGAATGATGTTCTGTCTTTTCGTACACCTCACGAATAATAATTAGGGTGTTTTTGTGTGATTTCAAGTAATTTAGATGTTATTGGGCATGTATTTGACTATAAATCCCATGTTTTGTCCAATTACGGCACATAGATTGCATTTTTGGCCATCGCGGTCACACAACACCTCTGAATGATGTGTCGTCTGGCCGACCATTTCAAAATTCACCCACCCTTTGTTGTCCTCCGATTTCAGGGAATTCTGAGGTCGTTCGGCCAGTTTCGACAACCCGACGCATGCTTTTCAAGTGCGCCAAACACCTAATAAACACATATTCAGTCGTGCTGTGCAAACCGCACATCTGAATTACATGTTTTCTCCTTGTACACCTCACGAATAATAATTAGGGTGATTTCGCGTCATTTCAAGTCATTCCTATGTAGTCTGGCATGCATTTGACAGCTAAATGCATGTTTTGGCCATTTGCGACACGTGGAGTGCGTTTTCAGCCAGTACGGTCACACAACACCTCTGATTGGCATGCCGTCTTCTGAAAATTTTACAATTGACCCACACTTTGTTGTCGTCAGATTTCATGCCATTCTGAGGCCGTTCAGCCGATTTCGACCCCCCCACGTACGCTTTTCAAGCGTGCCAAACACATGAAAACGCATATTCAGCCATGCCACGCAAACCACGCGTCTGAATGATGTTTCGTCTCCTCATAAACCTCACGATTATTAATTAGGATGTGTTCATGTGCTTTTGAGTAATTCTGATGTCGTTCAGTATGCATTTGACCGTCAAACACATGTTTTTGTCCATTTACGACATACAGAGTGCATTTTCGGCTAGTGCAGTCACACGACACCTCCGAATGATGTGTCGTCCATCCAAACATTTCAAAATTAACCCATAATTTGTTGTCGTCCGATTTCATGGCATTACGAGGTCGTTCGGCTGGTTTCGACCACCCCATGCACGCTTTTTAAGCGTGCCAAACAACTAAAAAACGCATTTTCAGACATGACACGCAAACCGTGCATCCGAATTACCTGTCGTCTCCTCTTACACCTCAAAAATAATAATTATTGTGTTTTTGTGTGATTTAAAGTCATTACAATGTCGTCAGGCATGCATTTGACCGTAAAACCCTTGTTTTGGCCATTTACGACATGCGGAGTGCGTTTTCGCCCAGCACGGTCACACGACACCTCTGATTGATGTGTCATATGGCCGACCTTTTCAAAATTCACTCACCCTTTATTGTCGTCCAATTTCATGGAATTATGATGTTGTTCGGCCAGTTTCGAACACCCCACGCATTCTTTTCAAATGTGTCAAACACCTAAAAACGCATATTTAGTCGTGCCGTGAAAACTGTGTGTTGGAATGACGTGTTGTCTCCTCTTACAACTCATGAATAATAATTAGGATGTTTTCATGTGATTTCAAGTATTTCCAATGTTGTTCTGCATGGATTTGACTGTAAAACCCATGTTTTGTCCATTTACGACATGTGGAGTGCGTTTTGGGCTAGCGCGGTCACACGACACCTCTGGTTCACATGCCGTCTGGTTGACCATTTTAAAAATCACCCACCCTTTGTTGTTGTCTGATTTCACGACATTCTGTGGTCGTTCGGACAGTTTTGGCCACCCGATGCATGATTTTCAAGCACGCCAAACACCTAAAAATTCTTATTTAGTCGTGTCGTGCAAACCGCACGTCCGAATGACATTATGTCTCCTCATAAACATCACGAATAATAATTAGGCTGTTTTCTTTTGACTTGAAGCCATTCTGATGTCGTTTGGCATGCATTTGATTGTTAAACGCATGTTTCGACCATTTACGACACACGGAGTGCGTTTTCAGTCAGCGCGGTCACACAAAATCTCCGATTGACGTGCCATCTGGCCTATAATTTCAAAATTCACCCACCCTTTGTTGTCATCCGATTTAATGCAATTCTGATGTCTTTTAGCTAGATTAGACCACCCCACGCACGCTTTTCAAGCACGCCAAACACCTAAAAAACACGTATTTATCTGTGCCACACAAATCGCAGGTCTGAATGATGTTCTGTATCCTCATAAACCGCACAAATAACTATTAGAGTTTATTTATGTGATTTCAAGTCATTCTGATGTCGTTCAATATGCATTTGACCGCAAAACCCATGTTTTGGCCATTTACGACACGCGGAGTGCATTTTCACCAAGCGAGGTCAGTCGACACCTCTGATTAGCATGTCGTCTGGCCAACCATTTCAAAATTCACCCACCCTTTCATTTCTTCTGATTTTATGTCATTCCGAGGTCATTAGTACGGTTTAGACCACCCCACGCATGCTATTCAAGCACGCCAAACACCTTGAAAACACATATTCAGCTGTGTCGCACAAACTGCACGTCCAAATTACGTGTCGTCTTTTTTTACACCCCACGAATAAAAATTAGGGTGTTTTCATGTGATTTCAAGTCATTATGATGTCATTGGGCATGTATTTGACCGTAAAACCCATGTTTTGGCCATTTACGGCACGCAAAGATCATTTTTAGCCAGCACAGTCACACGACACCTCTAATTGACATACCGTCTAGCCAACCAGTTCACAATTCACCCACCCTTTGTTGTCTTCCAATTTTATGGCATTCTGAGGTTGTTCGGCCGGTTTGGACCACCCCACACACGCTTTTCAAGCACACCAAACACCTAAAAAACACATATTCAGTCATGCCATGAAAACCGCACATCCAAATGAGGTTTTGTCTCCTCATACACCTCACAAGTAATAATTAGGGAGTTTTCGGGTGATTTCAAGTCGTTCCGATGTCGTTAGGCATTCATTTTACCGTTAAATGCAATTTTTGGGCCATTTACGACACGCTGAGTGTGTTTTTGGCCAACGCGGTCACACGACACCTCTGATATTTGTGTCATCTGGCTGACCATTTCACAATTAACCCACCTTTTTTTGTTGTCTGATTTCATTGCATTATGATGTTGTTTGGCCGGTTTCGACCACCCCACGCACGCTTTTCAAGCACGCCGGTTGACGCTCCTTTCGTCACAGAATCTAAAAATAGGAAAAGGGGAATATCTGAGCTCAAAGTGATTCAACCTTTGAAGAAAATATCAAAAATCGACAAAGGCATGAACAAAGGATCAACAGCAACTGCACCGCGCAAGTTATATCACTGTCGCGCAAGTGGACTTGTGCGACGCACCTTGGCGCGCAGGTGACTTGCGCGACCTAAGTGATAACCGCCCGGTAACCGCCCGGGGTCTTCTCCTGCCTATAAATAAACCCTGTGGGCCCCCCATTCGAGAGGATCTTTTTCCAGAAACTCGGATTGAAGCTCCCGACACCCAAGTCTCTTCTCAAAGCTTCCGGAACACTTCTAAGGTAATTTCTTACCGAGAATGGAAGATCTAAAGAGAAGAAGAAAGGCCTAAGTGTTGAAACTTATCAACACTTGCTCGCCGCCTTATTTTCTTCAATAGAACTTGCGCGTCCCTTTTCTGGAAGAACCTCAAGAGGATTCTAAAGTGATTTATAAAGAGTTGCTCAAGTATTCTAATGCTGGTTGAAAATCGCGCAAGTACCCCACATGTCGCGCAAGTATACCTGCGTGACCAATACTTGCGCGCCGCCGCAATACTTGTGCGCCTTTCAAGACTTGAGCGCCCCTACCTTTTTGGGTGCCCATCTTGCCCATTTTACCCCTCTTAAGCCATTACACCTTTCCTTTTCAAGTTTCAGTCTTCAAGACACTCTTCAAAGCCATTTATGGAATGATTTATTGATTTGACTTCCTTATTTGAAAGGAATTCTGTGGAATATATCTCAAAACCTAGTGATTTAAATATCCTTATGTCACTAAATATGGAGAGTTCATTCATTCAACCTCATCCTTTAAGATGAGAGAATCTTTAACCTAGGTCTCCTTTTCGGGAATAAGTCCCAGTCATAATTTTGGGCATCCTTCTTAGGAGTAAGCCCCAAGTCCCTTATTTTGGGCATCCTTCTTAGGAGTAAGCCCCAAGTCCTCTAATTTGGGGCATCCTTCTTAAGAGTAAGCCCCAATCTCAAATATGGGCATCCTCCTCAGGAGTAATCCCCAAACCTTAATCCCTAATCTGGGTCTCCTTTTCAGGAATAAGACCCAGTCATAATCTTGGGCTTCCTTCTCAGGAGTAAGCCCCAAGTTCCTTAATTTCTCTTAACCATTCATAATTTTCGTTTGATTTGGGATTCCTTATCAGGAATAAAACCTAGTTATCAACCCTCTCCTAATTTGGGCTTCCTTTTCAGGAATAAGTCCCAAGTTAGAGTATTCAAATCTCCATGAAGCACATATACCTTTATGGACCCTGTTCCTGGATTTTCTCCCTAAAAGAGAATCCTAAAATTTCATATGTCTGGTCAGTCATACATACATAATCCCCAAACCATTTCTTATGATTGCATCTTTCATGGCCCAATTGTCTAATTTTTACCAATACCTCTTGTTTCTCACACCGAGCATGACTCACGCGAGCTTAGAGTGTAAAAGTAATTATGACATCCTTCTTTGAGCCATCAATCATAAACTTCATACTCCCTTACTCGAACTACGTGGGTTCTGATTCCTTTTCCAAAACAAAGGATACGTAGGTAGCCCATTTATGGGTTTGATCCCAACTCTGAAATAATCTATGTCCTTCTGAATGACGATAAACTTCAAGTGCCCCACTGAGTGGCTTTAAAACCAGCCTGGTCATCATAATGACCAAGACACTTTTATATAAATGTTTTGAAGGATTCCATTGACCAAGAATCTCTAAATAGATATAGATGATTCTCTATTGACGAAGAACCTCGAATACATATAAAAGATTCTCTAAATTTCTTACATATTTAATCATTGATTGTTAAAACTAAAGGAAAGCTCATTTTATACTTGGTAATGTAATAAGGATTCACGAACATAACTTAAATCTATAAAGAGAGTCCCGGAGTAGACAATAATTCCCCTCAAAAAGGTGTGATGAGTCCGACCTCCCATCCTCTCAACCAATATAAATTCCCAAGCCTCATTAGTCCTCAAGCTAATGAGCGCTTACCTTTGGAAAGTAGGTCCAAACCGATGTGGAATCATTGGATGTATCTGGTTCTATGAACAAACCTGCTAGAAACCGATCGGAACGTTTGAATCTCCCATCCAGGAGGTCATCCCTGAATTCCGTGCGAAACAAAAAATGGTGAACCCGACGTGAATCCTTAACCAAGTTAAAGTGATGTTCTTCTTATTTGTTAGGACCCTTGGGCAAACAAATCAATCATTGACATGTGATCATCCAAAAGACGCAGTGGCCGGATTTATCTTGATTATGTCTGTTATATGGAACAAGCACTCTTTTCTCAAGATCTTCTGCAAAATGGCTTTCCTTAAATTCACCCCTGTGAATACTGCTGCTGTAAACACCTCTACTTTGAGGTCTACTGCTGTGAAAACCAATGCTGCTACTCCTGCTGGAACGTCGTCCGCTCTGAGGATGACAACACCAACTCAGCATCTTCAACGCTGGGTTTCTAATGCACTGGTTAAGGAGTACCGTCGCAATGGTACTATCCCAACTCTGGAGGCCGCTCGTCAAGCCCTCCAAGTTAACAACTCTACCTGGTCATCCAGACAATGGTGGCCAGTGATCAAGAAGCAGGCAGTGCTGACTATCGTCTCCAACCGTTTCGGGTCGTTATCCCCGGAACGCAATTTCCATTCACTCTCTTACTCTGAGGAAGTGAATGAGCAAGTCCCTCAGGGCCTTAATTCAAAAAGACAAAAGTTCTTCCTGAGGGCACTAGTCAACAATCGCCTCCAGACTCGTGCGGTAGTGTGCCCTCAACATGATGAGGGTACTGACTCCAGGTATTCAGCTCAGGTTCTTCGAACCCGAGCAGGCAAGATGAACCTCCAGAGACGGAATCCAGTTAACAATGGGAAGGTTATCATCCCTGCCATCTCCGGAGAAGTCAACCAACCTAACTTGGTGGCAAACAACGAGAAGGAACACACACCTGCCCGTTTTAATTCCGCTGTCCAGCAGACTCGTCTGGCAGCATCAAGCCAATCCTGCCAGGCAATTTCGGTGGAGTACTATAGGCAGGAACATACACCTGCTTATGCATCACCAGTTAGTCAGCAAGCTCGTCTGACTACATATGATGGATCTCATCAACTGCATTTGGCAAAGTGTAATCAGCAGGCACATACACCTGCTAATACTAATCAAGCCTACCAACAGTCTCACTTGGTAGCACACAGAGAAGTCAGTCGGAAAGCTCCGACGACAAATAGGAGGCAGACTCAACTCTCTACCCCCACACTTGAGTACTGTCAGGATTCACTGACAGGAAAAGGAGGACAGGAGCAGGCACATACACCTACTCCAAACCCGAAATGGACATATATTCCCATTCCGGTGGCTGAAGTCACCAAGAATATTTTGTCAATGGTTAAAGAGCAGAAGCAAATTCCTGCTCATATTCTGGATGCTTGCCAGGATATCATAACAGCTTCAGCATCATCTCAGGGACAGACACATAAATCTATCCCTAGCATTGGAGTGAAACATCAACAATTCACTCCAGAACAGACACACACATCTGTTCCAATCCAAGAGGGTTATGGGGCGTACTCCCCCATATCATACATACAACCAAGTCAGGCACATACACCTGATTTGAGTGGAGATCGTCAGCCTAACCTGACCATCTTTCCTAATCAGGCACATACACTTGCTCAGAGCAATCACTTTCGTCATCAAGTGGTTTCTAAAGCGAGTAAGAAGGAATATAAGAAAAAGATCCGCCCAGCACAGTCAGGAGATCAAAGGCCAATCTACAACAAGGCTTTTCTCAATGTTGGAGTTCTTGAAGCCCTCAGACATTTATCTGTTGGAATTAAAGATTCTACTCCCTCAGTTCCCAATAACGGGAACATTAATTCCAAAAGTCTTCAACAGACATTTTCTCATGAAGGCTTGCTTCGTGACAATTCGGTCAATCTTGAAGTTTCATCTTCAGATGAGAGCCACAGGAACCCTCTGTGTGGTCAGAAGACCAAGGAGCAAGAGATATCATCTTTTGATGTAACTCATTATGGTGGTCCTCCCCATGATGATGAACTTTGCTGCGAAAGTCCTCTCCGCAGTAGTGATTCACATTGCCTGGAAAATACTCCAGTGGACAATGTAGTGCTGAGAAAGCCCTCTTATCTTGAGGCACTTGCAAATGTGAAACCAGTCATGTCTGATGCTTTATCGCTAGAAAGTGAAATACTTTATCAATCAGAAGATAGACTAGGGTGTAGGTCATTCTCCGAACCACCCCTAAGTCATGCATCTTCTAGTTTGATCAATGATGTCTCTACCAATCTTGTTGAATCCGATGAAGTAACAAGGAAACACCAACTCTGGTCAAAATAGGTAGAAGAATATTCATTTAATGATAAATAAGAAATGCTGAACATGAGGAAGAAACTGGCAAAAGGTGAGGTACCAGTCATGTTTTGGCCTTTGGCTGATTCCCAGTACGACATTCCAAAGATGTTGACGGATGATGGAGTCCATGTTATTTGTCTCAAAATTTGGAAAACTCTTTGTCAATTGAAGAAGAAGGTATTATCTTATGATGAATATGAAAATCATCTTAAGATAATAGAAGGGCTACAACGTCAGATTGATTTGGCATCTCTATCAGTCTCTCGGTATCCGAAGGCTGAAAAGCAGTAGAGAACCCTTCAACGTTCATGCCTTGGCGCACTAAGAAAATTGCGTCAATTAATTGCCAATGCTCCATCTGATGTTCATATCAGAGGATGGGGTGTTCACGGAGCACTACATTTCACAGTTCTTTCCAGTCAGCAAAGCCCGCCGAAAATGGTCTCATGCAATGTTATTGCCCATGGCCGGCCACAGTCAATGGGATTTGTTCATAATCAAAATCTTGCTCAAGAACAGGCCTCAACTAGTTCCTCTCAAAATCAAGCATATAGAGAACAAGTTGTTGAATTGCTCCTACATCAAGCAGGCGAGAATATTGCACAAGCCTCTCGTATGGAGAAAACAGATCATCAAATGACAGAAGTCTTGGAAATCATCCAACGGTCTGTTGAACCAGGTGATAAAAGTGGATACAGGCTAATGCATCCAGCTAATTTCTGAACTAAGATTCGCAAGATCAAGAGATCTTTTAAGAAGATCTCAGACGTAGCATGTCAAGAGCCACCCCAGCTTGTCAGACTGGGGACTCCTTTAACCCAACCCTCAGAGTCAACAAATGGGATTTGAAGAGTTGAGCAGAATCAGCAGGAACATCCCCAGTTCACGAGACTGGGGACTCTTTCAAATCATCAATCCCCTTCTCAGAGAATATAGGTCTTTTCTCGATTGGGGAAGAAGCCCCAAGAGGAACGAAGAGCCAAATTATCAGGAGATTCCCTCCAAATTATATCTCGTCAAGAAGTTCTTAAAGGATTGAATCAAAAAAAGGCAATGTCTCATCAAAGATATAAAAGAATACAATATCACAGAAATGTTGATAGAAGGGATGTGATGCATTATGCATCAATCAAGGTCATCAATGTCGTTGTTGCGAATCCACCAGAGGAGACTCACTCAGGGGACTCAGATGAAGAGCGTCCTACTCAAGAAAATTTACGCACAGATACAAATGAAGAAGGTTTACGTACACGAAGTCAAAGGATTACTCAGAACCTAGGTAATCCACTTCCCTCCCTCCAAAAGGTATCCAACAAAGGGAAGGGAAAGAATTAGGTTACATATCCTTCCTATGGATAAGGTCAATCGCTCTCAATAGAGCAACGGTTTGCACAACAAGAGGAAGACATGAAAGAATTAAGAAGAATGAATGCAGAACTACTTCAGAGTAGTCTTCTTCTTAAGAATGCTGAAGTTTGACAGCCGAAGGAATTTGTTGCAGTTACTGAGATAGATCAAGAATATCCTCCTTTATCAGTACACCCTTAGAGGTCTAATCCTACGGTTCAAGTGCAACAACGGTTGGAAGTACTACCATCAGTTGCAGTACCAACCACCACGTCTGTCCAAGCTCCATTCATTGCACCTACCCAAAACCAAGTTCAAACTGATGTTTCTCAAAAGTTAATAACTACTATTGAGTCATTAACAGCTCGGTTAGAAACTATGGAAGGGAAACAGGTGCATGTTCAACCTGAAAAGAAAGTTTACCCTGAATGGGTAGATTCAATTTATCATCCATCTAGTTTTGGAAACCATGTTTTCCCTACTTTCAATGGATCAGGTGACCCTGAACAACATTTGACGCATTACGTGTCTTGTTGTGATCCTATAATGGGAACTCCAGAGCAGCAAGAAGCAGTGAAACTCATATGCTTCGTGCAAACCTTGCAAGGACCGGCTTTTGTCTAGTATACAAGCTTGCAATCCCGGTCAATCATCGGATGGGAGGATCTTTGTCAAAAATTCCTTCTTCAGTTCAGCTCAACTTTGCCAAAAACGACAGTTTTCGATCATACAAATTGCAAGAAAAGGGAGAATGAAAGAGTCTCTGATTTCATTGCTCACTGGAAGGGATTAACGTATTCCCTAAGTTTAGCGCTCCCTCAGGAAGAACTGTTGCCAATCTGTGTGGAAAATTTACGTGACGAATTACGCACGCCATTGATCCCTGTGAAATACACAGGAGGGTTTCAAGACCTTACTTCAATCGCTCAGAAGATTGAAGATTCCCTTATACAGGCTAAGGCTAAATCTCGTGTAATTCCATCAGTTCCAGGAAGGAGAATCGGTAAAGCGGAAACTGCTACAGTTATGATTAAACAAGCACCTTTAATTATTTCTACTTCAAAACATTCATCTTCTCGAAGGGCTCCACCTCCTGAACGCCAACAAAAAAGGTTGTTTCGTCCAAATGATCAAAGAGATCAACGACGAAAACAATTTGAGGATTTGAAGAGAAAAACATACTATTTCCGAAGTGAGCAAGTTCCTGGTTACTTCATTTCAGCTCTGGAAAATAATTTGGTTCAATTACCAGTGCCCAAGAGGCCAAACAAGGAAGGAGATGAAGACCGTCCTAATTATTGTCCCTTTCATCAAATGTTGGGGAATCCCATCCAGGAGTGTTTTGTCTTTAAAGACCTCCTGCAAAAGATGGTCGACTTGGGACAATTCAAATTGAAGGGTTCTTCAGCTCATGTAGTGTGTGTTACCGCTACAGATCTAGAGGAAGGAGGTGAGTGGCAGGAAGTCAAAAGAAAAATTGCGCAAAAATATGATGATTGGATGGTCATAAAGACAATCAATCGGACCCATGCCATTTTTAGAACACAATTGAAGAAGCCAATTGTTTCTCCTACAAAAGCTGCAGTGAAGCCTCCATCAAAAGACAAATCCTCAAAAGGGCAACGCAATTCAAAGAAGAAAGAGGAATCAGAAGAATATGAGTATGTATTGAGTCCTATGTTGTCTTTGACTCTGGCAGATTTCATGCCATCTACTTCAAAGCCACATGCACTGCCCCATCAAACGGCATAGCCTAAACAGGCTAGTCAAGCAGGGTCTTTATCAGACGAAGAGTTAATCTTCGGTTCTGTTAATAGGATTCAATTAACAGATCAATATTCCAGTCTTGATGAGCCTGAATTCCCTGTATCAAATAAGGGAATCCGAGGAAGTTCTATAGGTTCAGGATACAGGGGAAGGCGTGGATCTTTCCGAAGCCACTACTCCAATTCTACCCTAGCTAGCACTGTGTATGCAGCAGAAACTCGTGGTAGAGCCCTTCAGCGAGCTCAAAAAGAACAAGTAATTTCTTCTGCCAATGGCCAACTCAGTTTTGGCACAGTTATTTTGGAAGACTGATTAAATGTTCCATATTCTTTATCTCAGCATGTAAATGGATCTAATCAGTCTAATCTTCCAAAACCAAGGATGTTGCCAACTTCTATCCCAATACAAGATGCATCAGCTTCCAAAGCATCTCCTTCCAAGGTACCTACTAAACCACATATTCCTGTTGGGAAACGCAGACCTCTAGATCAAAAGTATGATATATTGAAACACTTCTCCCAAGTAGCAGCCAAGTTATCAATTTTGGATGCTTTGAATCTGTCAAAAGATTTTCGGGAAGCACTCATCGAAGCTTTGTCAAGTCCTTAGGAGTTTGAAGCTGAAATTGCTACAGTTGAAGTCTATCACATAGAGAATAATCCTGCAGAATTCCAGGCAGTGATATCTTTTACTAATAAAGATGAAGATGATGTTGTGCATGGGCACATTAAACCTTTGTACTTATCTGGCAAAGTCAATGGTGTAGATATCCGAAGAGCTTTCATTGACAATGGTTCAGGAGTCAACCTCATGCCCATTCGTACACTTTGTCGATTGGACCTCACGGAATCTGATTTATCTCCTTCTACCATGATGTTACAAGGATATGATAAAAATGAACAAGAACCACGGGGAAAAGTTACACTCAGAACTCAGTTTGGAGATCTTGTATCCAATTCGGATTTCATGATTGTTGATCAAGACTCAGCTTTCAACGTCTTGCTTGGAAGACCCTGGCTACATCAGCATGCAACTATTCCTTCATCATACCATCAATATCTCAAATACTGTTTCAATGGTCAAGTTGGAACATTGTATAGTGATAAGGCCCCGTTTAAGACATGTGAGTCTCAATACATTGAGGCAGAATTTTATCACATGAAGGGAAGAGAAAAATCTACAATAAAGGAAATTACCAAAATTAATGCTCCATATGGTTTGGAGAAAATTCCAATAAATCCATTTACACATGTGAGTACAGATTATGTGTTACCTATCATTCAAATTGACAAAATAGGCCCAAATCAAAATACTCTTATAGAAAGATCCATAATTTCAATTACGGTAATTGAGCCAGACAACATGGGAGAAATTGGTAACCTACCAAACAGTGATGAAAGCATAAGTGGTGACGTTTTCATTTCATCTGCTGAAGTCCAAGAAGTCTATACTTCTCCAATCATGCCATAAGAAGTTATAGCAACACCAGAGGTGAATAATTATGTCGATTCTCAATCCATAATCTCCCCTTTATTTACCAAAGAAGGCCCTTTATCATCAATAGGGTCGGAAATGGAAGCTTCTTCTTCAAAATGTGAAAATTTTGACATCTCTTATGATCATGAGAATTTCGTTTTGTCATCTAATATGCAAGTAGAAACGGAAGAAATAGCACATAATGAAGAGGAAGTGGAAAGTCTTAGAGATTCTCCTCCAGCATTTGAAGAGGGTATCTCTACCACTGTGGATGAACTCAGAGAAATAAATCTGGGTACAGAGAAAGATCCATGCCCCACTTTAATTAGTGCGGCCATGACTCTTGAAGAGCAAGAGATGTATATTTCTTTTCTAAAGCAAAATAAAGATATTTTTTCTTGGAACTATACAGAAATTCCTGGGCTTGATCCTGATATTTCTACTCATCATTTGGGTTTACCAAAAGAACATCGAGGATTTAAGAAATCCACGAGAAGAACACATCCAACTTATTCTTCCAAAATTGAAGCTGAAGTGGATAAGCTGATCAAAGCTAACTTCATCAGAGAAGTTTAATATCCCAAGTGGTTGGATAATATTGTCCCTATAAAGAAGAAGAACGGAAAAATTAGGGTTTTCATCGATTTCAGAGATCTTAATCGGTATTATCCTAAAGATGATTTCCCAGTTCCGATTACAGAACTCTTAATTGATGCGACGGCTGGTTATGAAGTACTCTCCTTCATGGATGGATATTCCAGATATAATCAGATCCGAATGGCCCTAGAAGATGAGGAATCTACAGCTTTCAAAGCTACTCAAGGTGTGTTTTGTTACCGGGTGATGCCCTTTGGTTTAAAGAATGTAGGTGCAACATATCAACGCGCCATGCATCGTATCTTCAAACCTTTCTTAGGGAAGTTTTTTGAGTGCTATGTGGATGATTTGGTAGTTAAATCCAAACAACGTTCTAATCACTTGGCTGATTTGGAAGTCATATTCCACAAACATCGACAAGATAATTTGAAGATGAACCCCTTAAAATGTGCTTTTGGGGTAACCTCAGGAAAATTCCTTGGCTTTGTTGTATTCCATCGTGGTATTGAAGTCGATCCTAAGAAGACAAAATCAATCCTTGGTATGTCACCTCCTCAAAATTTGAAAGAATTAAGAGGACTTCAAGGACAGTTAGCCTATATTCGGCGTTTCATCGCCAATTTGGCAGTCAAAAGTGTACCCTTTACCAAATTATTGAAAAAAGGAGTCACTTACCAGTGGACTGAAGAATGTCAAGAAGCATTTGATGTTCTCAAGAAATACCTCTTGAGTCCACCATTACTCATGCCACCTGTTGAAGGTAGACCACTTATCCTCTATGTGACAGCTCTAGAGAGATCATTGGGTGCCTTTCTCACTCAAAATAATGATGCTAGGAATGAAAATAGCCTCTACTATCTCAGTAGAACTATGCTTGAAGCAGAAACCCGGTATTCAAGTATTGAGAAGTGCTGCCTAGCATTAATCTTTGCAGTTCAGAAACTGAGACACTACCTGTAACATCACGAGGTCCAATTGGTATCTCGCAATAATCCGCTCAAATTCATCCTTAGTCTTCCAATGCTTATAGGACGTCTAGCAAGGTGGGAAGTTATTTTGCAGCAGTTCGACATTCAGTATGTATCTCAGAAGGCAATAAAGGGCCACGCTCTGGCTGATTTCCTGGCTAAACATCCTTCAATGGAAGACACGTCTTCAGATATTGAACTCCCTAATGAGGAAGCTTTCTCTATTCAAGAGAATCCTCAAACATGGGAAATGTATTTTGATGGTGCTTCCAGAAGTCCAACAGGGAAGAAAATGGAAAATCCTAAATTCAACAAAGTTGGTTTAGGAATTTTACTCATTTCTCCAGATAAGGCATTGTTACCTTATTCATTTTTATTGTGGGAAGTTGGTACCAATAATGAAGCCGAATACCAAGCTCTTATCACAGGCTTGGAGTTAGTGCTTCAAGCACAAGTGAATCACTTAAAAGTGAAAGGTGATTCAGACCTGGTAATCAAACAAGTCAATGGGGATTATGCCACCAGAAAAGAAGAATTAATCCCTTTGTATGATTACATCAGAGAGTTAATGGAGAAATTCCATTCAGAACCGACATTTTCTTATGTCCCAAGATCACAAAATGCTCAAGCTAATGCACTGGATAATATAGCCACAGCTCTAGCAGATCCAAATTGGGACGAGACAACCATCAGTATTGCCCACCGTCGTGCAATTTCACCTTATGTTCAAGCCAGAACAGAGGAAATTAATGAAATTAGTCCCATTCCTGAACCATATGGTCATACTACAGGATGTATGTCACCTATTAGGGAATACCTTCAAAATGGAACACTTCCACCTGATAGAGCCGAGAAAGAACAAATCCGGCGACGTGTGGTCAATTTTACTCTTTATGATGGCCCAAACCACCTAGAGAAAATTCTCTACAAACGTGGTTTTGATGGAGTTCTCTTCAGATGCATTGATGGTGAAGATACAATGGTTGTCATGAAAGAAGTGCATGCAAGAGTCTGTGGTGCCCACCAGTCTGGACATAGATTGTCTGATCAAATTCGAAGGCTTGGATACTTTTGGCCTTCAATGATACAAGATTGTGTTGATTTCAAAAAAAATTGTCATTCATGTCAAATACATGCCAACTTCATTCATCAACCTCTAGAGTTTCTTCATATAGATAAATAATAATGACCATTTGCAACATGGGGAATGGATGTGGTGGGACCTTACCCTTCAACTACGACCAAGAAGTTTAAGTACATTCTTACTGCTACTGATTTCTTTTCCAAATGGACAGAGGTAGTACCTCTCAATGAAGTCAGTTCTAAATGCATTGTTAGCTTCATCAAGTCTAACATCAATACTAGATTTGGTGTCCCTCATTCCATATTGACGGACAACGGCACCAACTTCTGTTCTTCTGAGGTGAAGAAATTGTATCAAGAATATAACATTAAATCCAACCATTCATCTCGGTATCATGCGGCAGCCAATGGCCAAATAGAAGCCTTTAACAAGACTCTTTCAAATATACTGCAAAAGATGGTGGATAAAGATAAGATGTCATGGCCTGATAAACTCTTTCATGCTTTATGGGCTTATCGTACTACCACCCGCAATCCAACGCGGTCAACTCCATATTCGTTGGTATATGGAACAGAAGCAGTCTTGCCAATTGAAGTTCAATTTCCCTCACTCAGAGTAGCCATTTGTGATCAGTTATCTACAGATGAGCAATCCCAAAATCGATTGAATGAATTGGAATAGTTAGATGAGAAAAGATTGTGCACTTTTCACCACTTGGAAATCTATCAGAATCGAATAGCACGAGCTTTTAACAAAAAAGTTCATCTTCGTTCATTCATTCAGGGATAATTGGTATTAGTTCTCAGAACTCCAATGATACCAGGAAAGAAACCTCCCATGCTTGAACCAAAATGGGAAGGACCTTATTCAATACATAGGGTCTACTCCAATGGAGCATATTCATTAATCTCAATTGATGGAGAACTCATCACGACTCCAACCAATACCAGATTTCTGAAGAAATATTTTGTATAAACACAAAATATGGTCCCCAGAACCAAGACTCTTACAATAGGTTCATACAGCAATGGTCCAGTATGACCTTAAACTGCAATTTAGTCCATCATGACGTTAAACTGTAGAAAAAAAAGAACTTGTCCCTGCAACATGACACTAAACTGTGCGACACCAGTTCGTCCTTGCTATATGACGTTAAACTATACAGCAATGGTCCAGTATGACCTTAAACTGAAACTTCGTCCAACATGACGTTAAACTGTAGGTAATTCCCTTACGTCCGGAAAGACGTTAAACTACATAAGCAGCAATGGTCCAGTATGACCTTAAACTGCAACTTCGTCCCACATGATGTTAAACTGTGAAAATGTTCCCTAAACCGTCCAGCATGACCTTAAACTGAATCATCCCTCGTCCATGCGTATGACCATAAACAATTTTCAAGTCCCTTACGTCCAACAAGATGTTAAACTGTGACGTCCTAACTACATGACGCTAAACTGTATAAAAGTCCCTTACGTCCGGAAAGACGTTAAACTATATAACCATCAAAGGTCCAGCATGACATTAAACTGCACCATCCACAGTCCATGCATATGACCTTAAACTATTTGCAATTTCATCCAACATGACATTAAACTATGGAAAAAAATCCCCAATGCGTCCAACATGACATAAATGGTGTGTTATTTTGTCCTTACTGCATGACATTAAACTGCACAGTCCCCCTTTCGTCCAATATGACGTTAATCTGTATTTTCCCCATCGTCCTAACTACATGACGCTAAACTGTACAGAAAGTCCATGATATGTCCTACATGACATTAAACTATTATTTTGTCCCTGCTACATGACACTAAACTGTGCAACACCAATAGTCCTAACTACAAGACTTTAAACTGCGTAGTCCCTTTTTTATGTCCTACGTGACATTAAACTATGCATTGTTAAGGTTATTGTTACCTCTTGTTTCTCACACCGAGTATGACTCACGTGAGCTTAGAGAAAACCTCAACCAACACACTCTTTTTGGGCCGCTAACCATGTATAAGTCCCAACAACATTTTATTTAGATCGTTGTCCCCAATAACAACTTGATCATTAATTCATTATTTAATTGAACTACACGGACTTTCATCCTTGACCTCCAGGCTGGGTATGTAAGCAACCTCCCAGGGTTCAAGCCCAAAAACAATCTCTCCACATCGATTCACCACCATCTCATATGATGTTGGTTCGTGAAACCACCCCTAGAATCAATATCTTTACATTGATTCACATTCGTCCTTGTTATATGATGTTAAACTATGCAACACTTTTGTCTGGTACGACAATAAACTACAATACTCTTTGATTTCCTCATTTGAGAGAGAACTATTATTGACATTGATTTTTCAATCATGGTTTTCATTTTCAAAAGACTACGTGCATACATGGTAATACCTAAACTTTTTGTCTCAGATTAAACCATCATTTCACTAAAGTCCCCTTTCACCCTTCACATGTACGAACCAAATTTGTACAAAGGGTAGTTCTAGAACTACGTGGACTTGATTCCCATCCCTATGGGATACGTAGGAACATTCGAGTGTCCCTCGAATCCAGTCCAAAGTCTTTTGGGCCTAACCCCAAATTTCACTTTCAGTCCCTTGGCTAAAAAGTCCTCATGAAAACACACTGTGTATTCATTATTATGGTCCAAATTCTATGACCCTAAACTAAGATCACTCATACTTTCATCATGCACGACGTTAAACTATATTTCAAGAACTACGTATGGCTTGATTCTCATTCTTATGAGATACATAGTGAAGTCCAAAATTTCAATTCAGGACCCAGCCACAACATGATTATGGTTATCATTGACCTATGTATCTCTAAATACATTATACAATACCCATATTTATGTGTTATAATCCTAACCTTAAATATTTTCAGATCTTCATAACCCTTTTCATGACTTCTAGTCACAAAAATGTCAAACTTCTGATAATTATTTTTCCTGACTATGTAGCACGTGCCCATAGGTGGCCTTGCATAAACAGTCCACATAACAGACTTTTCAGCTAAAAGATGCTATTTATTTGACCATGCAGCCAATGCCCTTAGGTGGCCCGGCATATTTCAACCCCCTAACGGGTTTGTTAAATGATAGTAACTTAATTCTTGGGAAGAATGCCTCTTTTGTCCTTATTTGCCTTAAACGACAGTATGTAGGGATCCGCAAAAAATAGCCATCCTTAACATATTTGTCCCATATACTTTTTTATGATCTGAAAGTATTCAAGTCTATGGTTTATTCTTCCTCCCTACGTTTGGGTCATACCTTCATAGGAGTGATATTCATCCAGTTCTTCGATAATGTTGTCTGAAAATATCTTCTCCATATTCAAGTACCTCTTTCCATACAACAAACTCTATACTATAGAAAATTTGTATCTCCATAAACATTCACTGGCTTTTAGCACTAGGAAAGTAAATTTTTTAGAGTTCTTTCACCTGACTCTGCAGCACGTGCCCATAGGTGGCCTTGCATAAACAGTCCACATAACAGACTTGTCAGCTGAAAGATACTATTTATTTGACCATGCAGCCAATCCCCTTAGGTGGCCCTGCATATTTCAACACCCTAATGGGTTTTGTTAAATAATAGTAACTTCATTCATGGAAACTACTTTTTCTAATGCCTTTTAGCTCATTTTCATATCATTCCTCAGATTCAAATATTCTTAAGCCATAGTTTACATATTTTCTCTCATACTTGAGTATGGTAATATGTTTTCAGATAAATTGTCAAGGAATTGAATCAATTTTAATCCATTTTGGTCAAAGCTATTTCGACCTTAAACATTATCCCCTTTATGTATGGCATGCATGACTTTAAACTGCCCACAAAAGACAAAGGAACTCTGAATAAAAGTCAAGTTCCAGCTCACTAAATATACATTTTTGTAGGATTTAGGTAATATTGAGAAATTAAAAGATTCAAATTTTGTAGGGTTATTTGTAATAATCCTAGTAAAAATCAAACTATGCTTACTAGGCCCATTGGCTTAAGTAAATTTGAAGAAGGTAGTGAAATAATGCAGGTACAAATGATTGAAGATGAAAGTGTTTTTTCATTGATACACAAGAGTTAGAAGGAAATCCACAGACTGGAGTCTCTTCTATTTTTCAAGAATTACAAGAGGCTTTCAACATAACACTTCATTTGATTTACGGAATCCCGAGCTTCATCAGCAACCACCTGGAATTCAATCATTCAACTGGATACAATAAGAGATGCAGTGATACCAGCTCTTCTTGGAACAATTGTAAAAGGATGTTCTTGAGTGCGGTTTGAGAAAATTTTCTGCTGATCAAACAGTGAATCTTTTTCTGTCCAAGAGACTTGGAAGATGGATACATGGATTTGAGAATGGAGCATTGGAATTAAAGAGCCATTTGGAGAGAGTACTCTTTTCAGATATTACTCTAATACCATGTTTGTATTCTCTCCACCAACCGGCAGTGGAAAACATTTCAGCCCATGGGTTTTCCATTTTCATATCTGTAAAGAAATGGCATGGAAGGAGAACTTGAAAGTTCACACCATTGTTGTTGCTCTTAATGAACAACATAACCGAAATAGAGGTGTAGCAGTGCAGCTGCATCTCAGGTGTATAATTGTTTTCATTTGGAACATTGACTCCTTGCAGATGACCATGACCACACAGAGGTAGATAGATGCTCTGTGGAAAATTAGGATGATATTTCTTCAAGTACTTAGCCAAATCTGGGAGAGTGTTGTTGCAGATATCATAGTAATCATGGCCAATAATGTTCATCATGTCATCAATCCTCTTGCTATCCAGTTCATCAGACGTTTTAATTCCCTTAGGAGCCATTGAATTTTCACAAAATTTGAATAAATTAAACTCTTAAATGGGTTTATTTTTTATAAAATTTGTGAAAGAATTCGGAAATAATGGCTAAGGCATAAAGGCGCGCAAGTCTAAACATGGTGCGCAAGTATTCGTGTGTCGCGCTAGTTTTTTACGCGCAAGTATAAACCGCGCAAGTATGAATACCTTTACAGGAGCGCGACATCAAGTAAAACAGTGGAAAACATAGCAACCTGCGCGGCTAAGGTGACCTGCGCGATGAGAGCTCAAGGAGTTTGAAGTCCAGGAACCCAGATGCTTTGTACGGAGGTGAAGCCATGTATTTATAGGCCAGGAGGCCTATCTGCGCGCCGTACCCAGTGCGCTTAAGGCCTGCGTGACGCAAACTTGCACGCCGACCTCTGTACCCCGAAGACTTGCGCGCCCCCTTTTCCTTTGGATGGATTCGATTTCCTCAGAGTCAAATCCTCATTTCTCTCCAGATCCAACTCTGAGGGGGGACTTTTGTTGACGCTCCTTTCGTCATAGAATCTAAAAATCGGAAAAGGGGAATATCTGAGCTCAAAGTGATTCAACCTTTGAAAAAAATATCAAAAATCGACAAAGGCATGAACAAAGGATCAACAGCAACTGCACCGCACAAGTTATATCACTGTCGCGCAAGTGGACTTGCGCGACGCACAATGGCGCGCAAGTGACTTGTGCGACCTAAGTGATAACCACCCGGTAACCGCCCGGGGTCTTCTCCGGCCTATAAATAGACCCTGTGGGCCCCCCATTCCAGAGGATATTTTTCCAGAAACTCGGATTGAAGCTCCCGACGCCCAAGTCTCTTCTCAAAGCTTCCAGAACACTTCTAAGGTAATTTCTTACCTAGAACGGAAGATCTAAAGAGAAGAAGGAAGGACTAAGTGTTGAAACTTATCAACACTTTCTCTCCACCTTATTTCCTTCAATAGAACTTGCGCGTCCCTTTTCTGGAAGAACCTCACGAGGATTCTAAATTGATTTATAAAGAGCCGCTCAAGTATTCTAATGCTGGTTGAAAATCGCGCAAGTACCCCACATGTCGCGCACGTATACCTGCGCGACCAATACTTGCGCACCGCCGCAAGACTTGTGCGCCTTTCAAGACTTGAGCGCCCCAAACTTTTTGGGTGCCCATCTATCCCATTTTACCCCTCTTAAGCCATTACACCTTTCCTTTTCAAGATTCAGTCTTCAAGAAACTCTTCAAAGCCATTTATGGAATGATTTCTTGATTTGACTTCCTTATCTGAAAGGAATTCTGTGGAATATCTCTCAAAACCTAGTGATTTAAATATCCTTATGTCACTAAATATGGTGAGTTCATTCATTCAACCTCATCCTTTAAGATGAGAGAATCCTTAACCTAGGTCTCTTTTTCGGGAATAAGTCCCGGTCATAATTTTGGGCATCCTTCTTAGGAGTAAGCCCCAAGTCCCTTATTTTGGGCATCCTTCTTAGGAGTAAGCCCCAAGTCCTCTAATTTTGGGCATCCTTCTTAGGAGGAAGCCCCAATCTCAAATATGGGCATCCTCCTCAGGAGTAATCCCCAAACCTTAATCACTAATCTGGGTCTCCTTTTCAGGAATAATACCCAGTCATAATCTTTGGCTTCCTTCTTAGGAGTAAGCCCCAAGTTCCTTAATTTCTCTTAACCAGTCCTAATTTTCGTTTGATCTAGGATTCCTTCTTAGGAATAAAACCTAGTTATCAACCCTCTCCTAATTTGGGATTCCTTTTCAGGAATAAGTACCAAGTTAGAGTATTCAAATCTACATGAAGCACATATAACTTTATGGACTATGTTCCTGGATTTTCTCCCTAAAAGCGAATCCTAAACTTTTATCTGTCTGGGCAGTCATACATTCATAAGCCCCAAACCATTTCTTATGATTTCATCTTTCATGGCACAATTGTCTAATTTTTACCAATACCTCTTGTTTCTCACACCGAGCATGACTCGCGTGAGCTTAGAGTGTAAAATTAATTATGACATCCTTTTTTGAGCCATCAATCATAAACGTCATACACCCTTACTCGAACTACGTTGGTTCTGATTCCTTTTCCAAAACAAAGGATATGTAGGTAGCCCATTTATGGGTTCGATCCCAACTCTGAAATAATCTATGTCCTTCTGAATGACGATAAACTTCAAGTGCCCCACTGAGTGGCTTTAAAACCAGCCTGGTCATCATAATGACCAAGAGACTTTTATATAAATATTTTGAAGGATACCATTGACCAAGAATCTCTAAATAGATATAGATGATTTTCTATTGATGAAGAACCTCGAATACATATAAAAGATTCTCTAAATTTCTTACATATTTAATCATTGATTGTTAAAATTAAAGGAAAGCTCATTTTATACATGGTAATGTAATAAGGATTCACGAACATAACCTAAATCTATAAAGAGAGTCCCGGAGTAGACAATAATTCCCCTCAAAAAGGTGTGATGAGTCCGACCTCCCATCCTCTCGACCAATGCAAATTTCCAACCCTCATTAGTCCACAAGATAATGAGCGCCTACCTTTGGAAAGTAGGTCCAAACGGATGTGGAATCATTGGTTGTTTCCGGTTCTACGAACAAACCCGCTAGAAACCAATCGGAACGTTTGAATCTCCCATCCAGGAGGTCATCCCCGAATTCCGTGCGAAACAGCGCCAAACACATAAAAACTCATATTCAGTTGTGCCATGAAAATTTCTTGTCCTAATGACGTGTCGTCTCCTCGTACTCCTCAAAAATAACAATTATGGTGTTTTATTGTGATTTCAAGTCATTATTATGTAGTTCGGCATGCATTTGACCGGTAAACGCTTGTTTTAGCCATTTAGGACACGCAGAGTGTGTTTTCGGCCAGCGCGTTCACATGACACCTCCGATTGACATACCTTCAGGAAAACCATTTCAAAATTCAATCACCCTTTCTTTTAGTATGATTTTGTGGCATTATAAGGACGTTCAGCGGGTTTTGACCACCCCACGCACGCTTTTCAAGTGCATCAAACACCTAAAAAATCCATATTCAGTCGTGACGTGAAAACCGTGCATCCGAATGACATGCGGTCTCCTTTTACACCTCACGAATAATTATTAGGGTGTTTTTTGTGGGATTTCAATTCATTATGATGTCGTTCGGCATGCATTTGACTGTAAAACCCATGTTTTGGCCATTTACGACACGAGGAGTGCGTTTTTGGCCAGTGTGGTCACACGACACCTCCGATTGACGTGATGTCTAGCTGACCATTTCAAAATTCACCCACCCTTTTTGTATTCCGATTTCATCGCATTCCGAGGTCTTTCGGTCAGTTTTGACCACCCGATGCACGCTTTTGATGCGCACAAAACACCTAAAAAATGCATATTCAGTCGTACTGTGAAAAACCCGCATCTGAATGATGTGTTTTCTACTTTTACACTTCAAGAATAATAATTATGGTGTGTTTGTGTGATTTCAAGTCTTTTTGATGTCGTTCGACATGCATTTGACCATAAAACCCATGTTTTGGCAATTTTCGACACACGTAGTGCATTTTTGGCCAGCACGGTCACACAACACCTCAGATGGACGTGTCGTCTGGCCGACCAGTTCAAAATTCACCCACCATTTGTTTTCGTCTGATTTCATGGCATTCTGAGGTCGTTCTACCGATTTTGAACACCCCACACATGCTTTTCTAGCGTGCCAAACACCTAAAAACGCTTATTCAGTTGTGTCATACAAACCATGCATCTGAATGATGTGAAGTCTCCTCGTACACCTCAATAATAATAACTATGGGGTTTTCATGTGATTCCAAGTCATTATGATGTCGTTAGGCATGAATTTGACCATAAAACCCATGTTTTGTCCATTTAAGACACACTGAGTGCATTTTCTGCCAGCGCGGTGACACGACACCTCTGCTTGACGTGCCGTCTGGCCGACCATTTCAAAATTCACCCACCCTTTTTTGTCTTCTGATTTCATGGAATTAGAAGGTCATTAGGCCGGTTTAGACCACCCATCACACACTTTCCAAGCGTGCCAAACACTTAAAAACACATAATCAGTCGTGTCGTGCTAAATGTGCGTCTGAATGACATGTCATCTCCTCGTACACGTCAAGAATAATAATTAGAGCGTTTTCATGTGATTTAAAGTCATTATAATGTTGGTAGTCATGAATTTAACCATTAAACACATATTTTGGTCATTTACGACACGCGGAGTATGTTTTCAGCCACCGCGGTCACACGACACCTCTGATTGACGCGCCGTCTGGCCAACCATTTCACAATTCTGCCAACCTTTTATTGTCTGATTTCATGGAATTCCAAGGTCAATCGGCCGGTTTCGACCACCCCACACACGCCTTTTTAGTGCGCCAAACACCTAAAAACACATATTCAGCCATGTCGCACAAACCGCAAGTCCGAATGATGCGTCGTCTCCTCGTACACCTCACAAATAATAATTAGGATGTTTTGTGTGATTTCAAGTCATTCTGATGTCTTTCGGCATTCATTTTACTGTTAAATTCATGTTTTTCCCATTTATGACACACGGAGTGCGTTTTTAGCCATCATGGTCACACAACACATCTGATTGATGTGACATCTAGCCAACCATTTCACAATTCAGCCACCCTTAGTTGTCATCAGATTTCATGGCATTATGAGGTCGTTCGGCCGATTTCGACCACCCCACGCATGCTTTTCAAGCACCCCAAATACCTAAAACACATATATTCAGTTGTGCCACACAAACCACATGTTAGAATGACATTTTGTCTCCTCGTACACCTCCCGAATAATAATTAGGGGGATTCGTGTGATTTCAGGTCATTCTGATGTCATTCGACATGCATTTGACCGTTAAATGCATATTTTGGCCATTAACGACATGTAGATTGAGGCGAGGATGACTTGTACACGTCATATATGACACATGGATCATTTTACTCATGTTTCAACAGAATCTGAATTCGTTTGGTCAGTTTTCTGTATGTCTGTTGTATTCACTTAAAATGTTGTCCGTTTCAAAGAAAAGTGAGAGAACTAGAGTGGTGTCGGACACACTGCGTCTCATATTGAGGCAGGGTTTACTTGTACACATCGAAAATGACCCATGGATCTTTATTTTAAAGTTTCAACAGAATCAGAATGTGTTTGGTAAGTTTTTTCGCATGTTAGTTGTTATTTTCACTTAAAATGGTTTCCATTTCAAATAATGGTGCGACACTTTAAGTGGTTTCGGCCACACCGGGCCTCATATTGAACCAAAGTTGACTTTTACAAGTCAAAAATGACCTACAGATCATTGTCCTAATGTTTCAACAGAATCCTAATGCGTTTTGTCGGTTTTAAGTATGGAAGTTGATGTTTTCACTTAAAATTTTGTCCACTTCAAATAAAAGAGAGATAGTTTGAGTAGTGATTTCCACACCGGCCATCATATTGAGGAGGGGTTGACTTTTACACGTCACATATGACCCATGGATCATTGTGCTAAAATTTTAATAGAATCTGAATTCCTTTGGCTGGTTTTCCATATGTCAGTTGTTGTATTCACTTAAAATGATGTCCTTTTGAAACAAAAGAGAGAATTTCAGTGGTGCCGAACACCCCACGCCTCGTATTGAGGCGGGGTTGACTCGTACACATCAAAAATGACCAATGGATCGTTTTTCTATGTTTAAACAGAATCTGAATGCATATGGTCAGTTTTAAATATTCTAGTTGTTGTTTTCACTTAATATCTTTTCCATTTCAAATAAAAGTGAGACAATTTGAGTGGTTACGGACACACCGGCCCTCTCATTGAGGCAGGGTTGACTTGTACACATCACAAATGACCCATTGATAATTTTCCTAATGATTCAATAGAATCTGAATGCCTTTGGTCGATTTTCTATATGTCAGTTGTATTCACTTAAAATGTTGTCCATTTTAATGAAAAGTGAGAGACTTTGAGTGGTTTCTGCCTCACCATTCCTGGGATTGAGGCAGGGTTGACTCTTACACATCAAAAAATCACCCATGGATCATTTTCCTAAAGTTTCAACAGAATCTGAAAGCGTTTGGTCAGTTTTATGTATGCCAGTTGTTGTTGTAACTTAAAATCATGTCAATTTCAAATATAAGTGAGATAGTTTGAGTGGTGCTGGCCATACCGTCCCTCAGATTGAGGCAGGGTTAAAATGAAAACATCCTATATAACCCATGGATCATTGTCCTAAATTTTAAACAGATTCTGAATTTCTTTTTCTGGTTTTCTGTATGTCATTTGTTGTATTCACTTAAAATGTTGTCCTTTTGAATCAAAAGAGAGACTTTGAGTGGTGCTGGCCACACCGCGGTGTGGCCGTGGCGTGAGCTCTGCGTGTTGGCCCGTTCCAGAAACATCTACAGGGCATCATCTTCTAGCCATGATTCTAAATAAATCCTATGTAGTTGTCCTTCACATTATAGAAACTGATCATATGTTATAAAAAACAGACTCTTGATTTGGGATTGTGGTATGATAATGATATATATTTTATATTCTTTATTTTTAAATGTGGTTCTAGGTAGTCGAAACTACTAATTGAGTGTCAAATTATCACACCCTAAACTACCGCTGTGACTTTTCACAGACAGCGCACCTCCATTGTAGGGGTTTTATTATAAAAACATGACATTATTTATCAAATGAAAAAATTATATTAAATATATCTTATTCAAGATATGAAATTCAATATAATTAGGTATATCTAATCAGTTTCGTACATCAAACTTCTATCCATTCTATAAAAAAAATTCAATAAGTCATTTCAAATCAATTCAATAATATTGAAGTTCAATCAAAATAATATTTAGGTAAATGAAAAATTCATTACTTTAAATAAAAGCATAATTGACACATTACTCTATATGAGAATCATATTAAGAAATACAACAAAATACAGTGTATATAAGAAAATAAGATTCAAAATTTCTAATGCATATATTCAAGGATTTCCCAGTAAGATTTTGGAAGCGGATCAAGGAATACATAATCCTTAAAGGTCTTGTTGGGAGTACATGAGTTTTATACTTTAACTTCTTCAGGGAGATCAGGATGAGGAGTAGGATGAGGATCACATCAAAAGTATTTATGGCCTCATAAAGTTTCACCTTAACCGTGGATTAAAGAATCTTAGGTTTGGGTCCAAAGATCATTGGTTGGTAGGGTGTATTCATTGAACCATTTCTCAATTGATATGTGAAATATGTTTGGCAGGAGGAAGATTAGATTTTGGGCACCAATCTAGCGGAGCCGAACTGCAATCGAGAAGAGGGAGAATGGATACCTGATGTGTATTTAGGGTAATATTTTCACAATGCTTTTCAAAAACCATTGGGAATGTATGATTTTACCAATGGATTATGTAAACCATTGGTAAAAAATGATATTGAAGGCCTTTACCCCAGACATCCCCCCCCCCCAACTTAGACAACCCCTAACCCAAAAGCCCCCCCCACCACCCAAACAGACCCCCCGCACTACCCGGACAGCCCAACCACCCCCCGGACAGCCCCCCTTAACCCAGACATCCCCCAACCCTCAGATAGCCCCCGACCCCCCGGACAGCCCCCCTCACCCCCAAACAACCCTCGGATAGCCCCCACAGTTCAGAAACCCCCCCCCCCACCGGACAACCTCCCCCCCATGGAAATCTAGCCCAACCCAGATATGCCCCTACCCCCTAGACAGCCCCCCTCACCACCGAGATAGCCCCCCGCACCACCCGGACAGCCCTACCACCCCCCGGACAGCCCCCTCAACCCTGAAATCCCCCCATCCCCTGGACAGCCCCCGACCCCCCGGACTGCCACCCCCCCCCCCTCGCACCCCAGATATCCACCCCCCCCCCCCACCTCAGACATCCCCCAACACCCCGGACACCCCCACCACCAGACACCCCCCCGACCCCCCTGACAACAGCCAACCCCCCGGACACGCCCTCACCCTGGACATCCCCCCCCCCCTCGGACAGCCCCCACCCCAGACAACACCCCTCCCCCCACACAGCCCCCCTCACCTCCCTGACAGCCACCTCACCCCCCTAATTACATGATGGTTCATTGACATTTCAAAAATTCAATCATATGAAACTACTTATAAAACAATAAATAGTTTAGCTCATTTCATTCAAATCAATTTATTTCATTCTTTGAATAAAAAACCGAGACAAAGTCTCAATTTCACCAATTTAATCATTAAATATTCATTAAAAATAAATCCAAATAGTCATGGAATTGAATAATTCATAAATAGTTGAAATATGTCAAAATTATAGTCATAAAATCCATGACTTGTTCAATTCATTGAGAATAGGATTAAATAATATTTCATAAGGAATTTCAAGGAAAACATTTATAGAAACTTTTTTAAAAATTAATAAACACATATAAATTAATTCGCAAGTAACAATTAATTAAAAAATGAAAAATATCATAAAAACACATAATTAGAAAATATTTAGTCCTACCATAATGAATCTAATATATTTCACCTCCATCAGAGGGTTAAATATTTAATTAATTAAACGGATCTGATGGGATGAGAAAATCTAGGTTAAATCAAAATAGAAAACCAAAGATACACATCAAAATCAAAACAAAAAACTAAAATATTAGATGAATAACAATAATAATAAGGTAACACTTAATTATTTTTAGTGTAGAAAGAAAATAATGCATGATTTGAGATGGATGATTTGGCAGTTCGGATAGGGGAAGTCGACTGAGGAGGGCATCTGCTGCTGCACATTCACTTCTGTTCGCGAATGAGGAGGGGCTACATAATTGGGGCAAAATTTTCCCAATGGTTTTTAAAAACCGTTGGAAAAGAATTCATATACCAACGGTTCATATAGAACCGTTGGTAAAATCCTCTAAAAAATATGTTTTTCCCAACAGTTCTGTATAACTATTGGTAAATCCTCTTACAAGGAATCCTTTGCCAACGGTTCTAGAGAACTGTTTGGAAAGGGTCTTCAAAACAGGATTATACCAATGGTTTTGTTAAAACATTGGTATAGGCTCCATTTCCCAACATTTTAGTAAAACGTTGGGACAAAAGTGTTGGGAAAACACCAAAATCCATTAGTGATCACTTTATGAAAAGGGTGAAGTATTATTTAATTATAAATTCATTTACAGTATCTAATGGCTAAAAGTGGATTTATTTCTAGGATAAGGTAGGACTGGGATGAAAACCTCTCAACCAATAGGATTTTTATAGGTTTAGGTCACCATATTAACCTGATCTTTTATAATTAACTCTTAGTTAAATTGTTTTAAATTTGATATGTCTCATTGTATTTATATATTATATGGTTAATAAACGTACGATAAAATTCCAGGATAACCCCATGTCAATAATTCATAACATATCTATCATTATATATGTTTTTTGGATTATCCTTAGATTTTTAGGACTATTATATAATTTAGTAAAATAGTATTTTTTTTAAAAACTCAATTATGTCAATTTTGACACTATTTAGTATTTCGTTTTTGATAAAGTCACATAAACCTGATTACATCTAAAAAATTCATTCAGTTAACCCTATCATGTCATATTAACCTATAAAATTCTTAAAATGCATCAAAAATCTCAATCAACTTTTATTTTAATATTTATAATATCAATTATTTTAATCTTTCATTGATTTGGTAATTACTGTATCATCATTGTGTCCTAAATAAATTCAATTATATAATTTCTAAAAATAATAAGTAAAATATCATGATGTAGGAAATAATTTTATATTTATAATTAATATTTATGGTGGAATTTATCTTATGTATAACCCTATATTAAAAATGTGTTAGTTATTAAACATTGAATTTTACACTTTTAACTCTTCATTAAATAAAATAATAATAAATGTCCTAATATAATCAAAGTTGATCAAAAGGATCATATTTTATTCCTAAGGATTATTTTTTTCCAAATACATTTATCCAATATAATTCCGACATGTATTATGGTAATTCTAATTTCATTTTTACCATTAATTACCCTATTTACTTTTAACCGTGGTAAATAAAATTCAAAAGATACTATTCACCAAAACTTATTTTCATCATATTGAACCACATTTTACGTACTCATGTAAACCGTTTCTATTATATTTTTTAAATTCAATTAATTGAAGAAATTAAAATTATATTTTATGCAAGTTTGAAAATGTGCCTAGAAGGAGGGTAAATGACGGTAAAAAGTTCAATAAAATTTTATACATATTATACTTTTCTAAAAAGACTACATTGAATTATACTGAATTTATAGAGGTATTATGTACCTATTTAGACTTTAAAAAAATAAATAAATTGTTTAATTATTTAAATAAAAATTCCATTTTAAATATTAATGCAAAAAATTTCACTATTTATCAAAAATTAAATAAATTATTTAATTATTTTTCAAGTTGTTCCTCCAAGGAAAGTGGGACGTCAAAAAGATTATTCCTATCTAAAGCCGACTACGGTTACCAGGTCCCATGGTCCTGTTGATTTTGATCCTGATTGGTATGGTGATGATGACTCCTATTAATATGAGTATGATTTTTGAACTGGCATAAGGGAATGAATGCTTGTATTACCCTAGCCTTATACTTTATTTATTTTATTTTTCTTAATAAAGGACTCTGCCCGAACCTTTTTAGTAATTTTAAAAAAAAATTCCATCGTCAAATCCAGAAAGTGGGGTTTTTAGAAATAAAAACTATCAAAATATTGATATGTGTTTATGTCCAATTTAAATGTAAAATTAATTCCAATGACCAATATTGGATGAAATGATAAAAATATATTCTAATTATACCTCAAAACCATTCAAATATATTATTTAACACTATGAATTATTTTGATTAAAAAAAATTTAAATTTAAATTTAGTATATTTCACTATTCATAAAAATATGAAAGTTATCAGAAAAGAACTGAAAGTTTATCCAAACTAAATTTTTATGTCCCAATTCTAATGAAGATTTTCATTTCATAAAATTGAATACATAATTGTTTCAAATATTGTATTTAAAAATGGTTCTCCCTTAAAAGGTGGTAAAATTGTATTTTTTGAAAAATATTTCCTTTAACTGAAAAAATGAATTTGTTCTTATATTATGTCTAAGAAACACGTAATATGGATGTTAAAATTATATAAAGTATATAAAATTCATAATGCAGTTAATACTATTCATAACCACTTTTTTAATGACTTGTTTGGTATGTAGGGGTGCACTCGAACTCAATGTTGCGTGTAGAACAAGTTATTGAATTACATTAAATAAAATAACATAATTTGAAATTTTGGGGTGTTACATTCTTCCCCATTTTGAAAATTCTATCCTCAAAATTTTAAAATTGGGCATGGAAACTTTATTGAAAGTCCCACATCTAAAAAAAGTCAATAAAACTATCACTTTAAAAGAAAGAAAGAGAAGTACAAAGGTCACCCGAGATAACCCATACTAGAATTCCATTTGGAAACATGGATATGGAAGATAAAATAAGTTTCATGATCTAATTGAGAGTGATAGAAGACTTTATCAAGATAATGTTAACAACCAGAAAACCACAAACTTGTGATGGGTTAAACGGTCATTAGTATCCCAGCAGGAAAAGTCAACAGACAACGTTTTTTGTTTTATGTTTCATTCCATAAAGTTGAGGAATTTATTAGTGATATTTACTATGATCATAAAGATATATACTCATTTTTTAAGTATAGTTTCATCCTTCAATAAATTTCTACCACTAACTCATTATTTCTCTAAAGGATGAGTATTCAAGATGACATGGTCACACCTTAGGTGCTAGAATCAACTTTGATAGAATCACGCAATCCACAAAGGTTGAACTATATATTTCCCTTGTCTTTATAGATCAACCAAAAACAAATGGTTAGTCAAAGTTCAGATGATACCCAAAATGGATAATCCTTTATAGAAAGAAATACTAATCATAATTTCTAAAATTGAACAAACAATACCAAAAGTTCAATAAAGATCATTCAATAAACAATTTCCCTTAAAATCATTCAATATAATCCAAACTATTATTGAAATAAAAAAGTAAAAAAAAATTAGTCATATAGTATTTCATAGTAAATATTAAAATTTATCTCCAAATTACATCAACTACTCTTGAAGTCTCATATAGAAGTGTAATTAACTAAATCACATATTCCATAAGATAGGTTAATAATTTCCATTAATAACCCGAATCTCTATAAAAAACAGAGATTCTTCAAAAATAAAAAAATACACCATTACTCCTAAAATGAAATTCAATAGTATTCTATTTCCCATAGGCATATAGTGTTCCCCACAAATCATACATCTTCCAAAATTACATTAATCACTTAATCACCAAATAATTTTCCTATACTACGTATATCAATTTAATAAGACATAATATCCCAAATCAAATTATTATTGGTAAATAAAATCATATAACTAAAAATAATTAGTCACACTAACCAAGTACTTCATGTATTCTAGTGGTAGATGATAAATCCTAATCGCACTTTGGTTGTGGGTTTGATTCCTGCAACTTTGTCTGATGCGACGGGTTTTCACACAGTCTGTTTGTTCTTTTTCAAAAAAAAAATTTATAATATTTACAAATTTAGATAAATTTATCCAAATAACCATAACATAAATTAACCACAAATGTTTTCTCATACCTCACATTTTCATCCCAAAAAATTAATAACTTCTAACTGCCTCAAATTAAAATATCGTATAAACCCAAATGGTTCTTTTTAACTATATCCACAAAAGAAAAGACAATTCTTCCTCAAATATAATTTTCACATAACAAACAACATGGTTACACATACAAGAGAATATTCTTCCAAATTAATCCCATAAAAAATATTAATAATACTTATAAACATTTTTCTATCCATTTATTTCCACATTGGTGTTATTTGACCTAGATGTTATCCTATAGTATAAGGCATTCACTCGAGTAATGACACAGTCCAATACGTTTACAAAAAATAACTGTAATTGGATTATTATGGTCATTTTTTTCTTCCATAGTACTCTTCAAATTTCCATGGTTATTCATTACATTATGTCCTCACTTACCACACAAAACTCACTTATTTGTTCCATTGAGACACTTTACTAGGTGTCCCCTTCCACATTTGTAGCATGATGTAAAATGATATTTCTTTTCTCGATGGTTTCCACTACTAGAGCTCTTATCAATCTATGCATTTCTTGTATTTTTTGAGTTTGGGAGTTGGTTTATGTATATATTGTCGAAAATATTTCTGGAAACCTACATCAGCATGAAAATAATATCTTTTACGCCCACCAACATTCCATTTAGTTTATTATTTCAATCATTGTGACAACCTTGTACATCATGTTCAATGTTACTATGAATTCTATGGAATCCATCCATTAACTAACACAAGAAATAATAGTGTGAGTTATAAAATCCAATAGAGAATATCATGACACGTCATTTTAAATCTAAAACAAATTAGGATTCACCAAAGTTATTTATTATAATCTTATATTAAAATTCCTCAAATCGTTATATTAAGATAATGTGAATTATCCAAAGCATATCCATAGGGAGTTTCATAACGAAGATTGCAGTAATGACCATTGTCGTGTCCTAGGATACCCTAGGTCATGCCCAAAACTCCTTGTCAGAGTTATCATTCCTAGGAACATCTATTCTAGAGCCTCTGTTACCTTCTCGTATCTAGGCAGGGATGTATTTCTTGGAAAACACACATAATATTTACATTACCAAATGTTTTGGATGTTCTTATATATTAATCCTCAAAGTCTATATTAGGGTAGTGTTTTATTATAAGAGTTTTTAAAATCATGCTTCCAAGGTTTGTACTAATCTTTCTCTAATACTAACTGTAACACTTCGACCCTAGTTACCCAGTGTCGGTGCATTATTACTTATCATTGGCATGATCACAACAAATAATTTCTCTAAAGAATGATTAGTTTCGTATCCATCGAAGTACTTGATACATACAAAAGTTTTATATTACATTATTAAATGAAAAAAACAACATTATGTCTCCTTTTAACCCTTTTATATCCCTTATCCTATTCCTACATGTAATTCATAATATAAATCTTGAATTCTTGGAAAAAATAAAACATACGAAATGGGTCAGCTCAGAAGCTCAGTAAGGATAACAATATAACAAAAACTATCATAAATAATTAAAAATGTTTAAGGAAATTTATACGACTAAAACACAAGACTTTTAAACATAAACTTCAGCATAATATAGAAAATATAAATAAAATAATTTCATTTACTAAATCACTTGGATATTTTACTAGTATAATAAACACATTTAATATCAATAGCTAATTTCGTAATGATGGAATGCATATTTCTGGACATCATAACCACATAGGCAAGGATTGATGCCAAAACTACAAATAAAATTTTCTATGGCCTTATTCCAAGACACTATTTGGTCTCATGAGACCCATCGATGCATCGAGGATCTATATAGGGATCTATTTGTCACATACTAAGTCATATTCATTCTTTATATGAAAATTTTGGAACATAATATAAACATTCATGTTAAAACTATCATACAAAATGTAAATATTTTAACCACAAACCATGAATGGAATAAAAATAGCACATCCACAGTCAAAGTTATCTCATTAAATACTATATAGATGATTGTATTATAATAAATCAACCTCAATCAAGAATAAATATGTATAATGGCATAAATGAAAGTAATTAGTAAAAATATTTGAGAGAAATATCCCCTTTTTCATAAAAGCATTTAAAAGTCTCAATATTTATCAAGAAGCCGTTTAAAATATATTTTTGAGTGAAAGTATCCCATACCACTTTGAAACATTGGAATGGAATTTTAATTTTAAAACATTAATATCCATATAAATAAATCCTTAAACACATTTTTAAACATGGACATTAATGTGAAATATTTAGAAGAATAAATATTTAAAACATTTAAAATAATATTTTTGTTGTTTTTCCTAACCAAATGAGATACACTTGAATACAAATAATTGAGGTAATCAATACTTTATAATATAATGAGAAGAAAAAGATTCATGATATGATATGTAAAATTATAGTATATACACCATATAAAAGCGAATTGGTGCATAACAACAAAGAAGACTCAATGGAATGTAAACTAAGATGAAATCCCTTATAGAGACTGCATCCTTAGGTGTTTTCGATGCTTTTTCCGGGGATCGCACATCCGTCTGTTCAAGGATGGAGATGTTTTTTCCTACATTCTGGCTCACTAAAGGGGGGTGGAATCCGTTCCATGTTTATGGACGTTTTCTACTTGATCGAAACAGGATGATGGGATGTGAGTCCTTCCTTACACAGATTCTTCCTCAGAACGTATCACCAAGTCTGGGTCTCCCTTATAGTTTTAAGACATTGTGCGTGAAACATTTCACAGTACCATATCTTCATGGACACTAGTTAATTAAACTGCTTCTGTAGAGACATTCTAAGGGGTCCGGTTAGGGTAGTTACCTTTGGTTAGGGGAGTAATCACGTTGGACATCACTGGGGTCTCTGGATGTTGTAACACTTGCGTGTCTGGATTTATTCCTCATAGTATAGGGATTCTCGAGGGCATTGAATCCTGATGCATCCCAAATAGAATGTGGGGAATTATATGCAATAGGCATGTATCTGAAGTTTTCTTCAGCTTCCTATGTTTAACACAGGTATGTCGCAGGTTTTACGTCTAGCAGAGACAGACTGAACTTATCAGAACACCGAAAAGAGTGGATCAAGTTGGTGCAACCCCTAAAGGGAACACTAATGTTGGGGCTAACGTGTGGTTATCTATCCAATTGATTCTTGGAGGAGTGAAGGTATGAATGGGTATGATATCATTGGGATGTGGCGGACCCGGTAAGAGTCAATATGGAGAACAGATGGTTAAGTGAAGTGGATGTAGAATGGGATAGAGTCATCTTGAGGGCGACGATGATGTTGGGCTTGAGTGTCTAAGAGATCTCCTGCATACCCTCGTTTCAGGGAATCAAATTCCACATAGTTTATGAAGTGATGAGAAACCTAATGAGGTTACCCATATGGATGGGACCTAAAGGAAGTGGAACCTCTAGGTTGGGGCATGAAATTTGGGTGTGTGCGAAGGACAACGACCCAATGACATGCTGGGGCTTATGCATGATTAGCGGCCCAAGAGTTGGTCGACACTAGAAGGGTAGACCAAAAATGATGATCCCAATTAAGGGGACTAAAACGGATTACAGTTAAATTGGTTGACAACAGCATACTGCTGAATGGGGTAGACAATGGCTTATAGCTGAATGGGGGTCACAACGGACTACCACTGGATGGGGTCACAATGGCTTACCACTGGATTGGGGTCACAATGACATACTTTTGGATGGGTCGTAATGGATTACCTCTGGATGGGGTCACAACAGAATACCGTTGGATGTGGTTGAACCTCATGGAGGCCTCCTACGTACCTTTCCTTGGCAAGGATCAAAGTCCACGTAGTTTGGAAAAGGTGTGGGGACCAACATGAAGATGATCGGGACCAATGGATGGTGGGATTGAACCTCAGGGAAGCTCCATATGTTCCTTTCCATGAAAACGATCAATTACCTCATAGTTCAGTTTGGGTTTGGTGAACCAATGTGAAGATGGTTGGGACCAATGGGTGTTGGGCTTGAACCACAGGGAGGCTTCTTACGAACCTGCCCTTGGCAAGGTTCAAAGTCCACGTAGATTGGAAAGGGGACTGAGGCTTACACTCTAAGGTGTTCTGCAAAGGATTTCATGGTTGGTGGTTGATCTAAGCCCATGTGAGTCATGCTCGGTGTAGGAAACAAGAGGCAAAAAAGACCTTATGATCATGTCGTGGAAGGTGTGTCCATGGGATGTGGAATGGGGGCTTTCGTGTGGTTAGCGGCCCAAAGAAGAAACATGGGCTTATGCCAGGTTACCAACCCAGGGTGATGGAGATTGGGGCATACTTCAGGGTGGAGGTATGGGTGGTGACAAAGCCCAATGGGAGAGGTATTTGGCATTCAAGAAGAGTGGAGGAGTAGTGGCTTACACCAGGGTAGTTTCCCTTTCCCTAGGGATGAACACCGATCCAATTAGGAGGATTTCATTCCATGTGAGGAATGATGTCACTCCCATAGAGACTAGTGAGAATGAAGAAAGTTAAATTTGGGGGAACCCCGCGTCCGATTCATGGGGCATGGTTATAGTTTAACGTCATGTGTAGAGGATGATGGTTCTTGGCAGTTTAATTTCCTGAGTCTCAGATAAGGTGGGTTCAGTCCACACCTCTAGGACATACATAACTGATACCCTCACACCTTCAAGGGAAGGAAGGAGTAGGAAATGACGTGGTGTTCGGGGGTGTTCTGGAGTGATCCATTGTGGGGTCCACATTAGCATGTCTATGAGATGAAGCAATAGCCGTTAGCGTGACTTGGCGAAGAAGCATGTGGCGACGCTACGCAACGTAAAGCACAACCCAAGGGACTTTGAAGTCACTTCTTGTGAGCCTAGAGGGTTGTAGGAGATATGGTTGTGAGTTGTAGATGAATTGAAAAAAATAGGTTCACGAAGATGAAATCAGGAAGAGGGACATCGACCACGTGCGAAAAGGTACGCACAAGGAGGGAGGCTGCGGTGTAAATAGAGCATCTACGTGGAAAATGTCGGGGTGAGGGTTCCCAATGATTCGCACACAATTGAATAGGTTTTTGTATAATTGGCATGCAATTGGAACATCCGCGTGGAAGGGACCCAATGTGCATGCCACCAGAGAGGTTTTCACGCATGTGGCGCACAATTGGGATAACTGCATGGAAGGGACCTAGTTTGCATGCTATTAGAGTGGTTTGCCTACAACTGGCACGCAAATTGGTATAGTTGAATGGAAGAGACTTCGGGTTCTTGCAATTGTAGAGTTTTTCACACAAAGGGGAGACACGTTTTTGTGTGAAAATTGAATATATTGCATACAATATTGGGCATGCATGTCCGAAAAGTTGCGCACCACAAACATTCGAAGTTTTGTGCACCAGAGGAATGGATTGCTCGCATGGGGAATGGTTTACGTGCAAGGGGAATGTATTGCACACAAGGGGAATGGATTGAATGCAAGGGGAACGGATTGTGCATAAGGATCATTACTGAAATGGATTTGGGTGAGGATTAAACCTAATTAGTTCTGTGTGAAGGCAGACCCTGGGGAGACCTATCATGAAAAATATCATACTTAAATTTGAACTTCTTTGCATGGGAGAATGGAATTTATGATAGGGGAGATAGTTCAAATTCTTCAACCATATGGTGTTTTAGGTGTGACCATTTATTTATAGGTGCTCGAGGCTGTCGGTACTGCATGGAGGTCGACCCGCGTGAAAGATTGCATGCCCGGGTTAGGGGTGCACAAGATCCTTCGCCCGGGGTTGGCAGTGCGCAAGATTCAGTGCCTGTGGTTGGGAGCATGTAATTTTCCATGCTCGGCATCAGCGGCACGTAATTTTATGTCCCTACATGGAAATCCCCATTAGATCCCATGGTTTTCCATGAACGAGATAATTCCTTTTGACGCACGCCTTGTATTTTTTACTCAACCCTTCTGGTCCTCCCAGAATTGATCATCAGGTCGAACTCTATCTTCGCTTTATCTGAAAAATACTATCTCTAGGCCTGGAGCATTTTTCAGCATTTACAAATTCCCCCCCTTGGAATCGGATTGGCAAAGGGATCCAATAGTCTGATTCTGAGGGAAATGTTGAGATGCAGATCCTCCTGGGGTAGGTGCGTGCAAACAACTGCCTCTGTGCGTAAAACCTAACATCAGAGTGTAAACCGTTTTTCACATGTGCAAAAACTCCACACCACGCCAATAAAATCCCTTACATTCCCCTCTTTCCGTACATATCTTTCTCACGCAATATGTCTGGAGCTCTCGCGTGTGAATAATTTTCCTTTCCTTGCGTGAAAAATAAAGAAAAATAATTTCTGTTGCGCGTAATTCTCTATGTTCAGCCGTCGTTTTACGTGCAAGATTGGGATTCTTCGCACTACTGCCTCTGTTTTTCACGCCGCCCCCAAATATTTTGCATTGCCTCTTGATTGTTCATGCCTTATCAGTCTTTTCATGTTGACTCCTTTGGGTCTTGCCGGAAGAAGATGACTGCTAATCAGACTGATACTGAGAGAGAAGTTGTGGTCGCTGCTCGAAGGGATGAGATGGTTGCCAACGGCTAATTTTTTTATATGGGTTTTAGAAAAACCAAAATTAGGTAAAAGGGTATAGGGTTCGAATATTTTTAAAAATGGGTCCGAGATGCGTGAACCCCGTTCACGCATCACTGACCCCGGGAAGATGCGTGAACGGGGCTCACGCATCTTAACCGCGCTGAAGGATGCGTGAACCGCATTCACGCATCCTACAGTAACTGTTTTTTTAAAAATTTTATTTTTATTTTTTGTTTTGTTTTGTTATATATATATATATATACATATATGTACAAACAAAACATAAAATTCAGCAGAATTTATCTGCTATTTAATATCCAGCAGAACTGCCATTACAGCAGTCTGGATTCTGACAGAAACCATCACCCAGGGCTCTCTTTTATAAGAGGGCTTGCCCAGGAAATCATACTGCATTTCCGATGTGGGATTCAGGTTCTCTTTTCCTGCACAGAACATTCTGCATTTCCGATGCGGGATTCTGTTTCAAGTACGTGACTTTGAAAGACTGTAAAATACAAACTATACGACCAATATAAATGAAACTTAAAACATGGATTAAACATATAATAAATAGTTGAAAATGAAAAGAATTTCATAAAAAGGGTTGATGAATAATAATTTATAAGCTTTCAAAACCACCAACTTGAGACTTAAAAAAGTTTCAAGTACGTGACTTTGAGAGACCATAAAATAAAAACTATAAGACCAATATGAATGAAACTTAAAACATGGATTAAACATACAAGAAATAGTTGAAAATAAAAACAATTTCATAAAAAGTGTTGATGAATAATAATTTATAAGCTTTCAAAACCACCAACTTGAAACTTAAAAATGTTTCAAGTACGTGTCTTTGAAAGATTATAAAATACAAACTATATAACCAATATGAATGAAACTTAATATACGAATTAAACATATAAGAAATAGTTGAAAATAAAAAGAATTTCATAAAAAAAAATTAATGAAAAATAATTTATAAGCTTTCAAAACCACCAACTTGAAACTTAAATACGTTTACGTGCCTTTGAAAGCCTATGAAATACAAACTATAAAACCAATATGAATGAAAATTAAAACATGGATTAAACATATAACAAATAGTTAATAATTAATTAGTTAATTAGTAATATAATTATTAATTAGTTAATAATTAATATAATTATTAATTATTAATTACTAATATACAATAATTAATTAGTTAATTAGTAATATAATTATATAATAGTTAATTAGTTAATTAGTAGTATAATTATTAATTGATAATTACTTAGTTAATTAGTAATATAAATCTTAATAGTAATTATTAATTATAATTATAAATATTAATTATTAATTATTAATTAAATAATAAATAATTAGTTAATTAATAATATAATTATTAAATATAATTATTTATTATTTATTATATAATACTTAATTAGCTAATTAGTAATATATTTATTAATTATAATTATTTTTTATTTATCTATAATTATTAATTAGTTAATTTGTAATATAATTATTAATTATAAAATAAGTAATTGATTAATTAGTAATATAATTAGTGATTATAATTATTTATTATAATTATTAATTATTAATTATTAATTATATAATAATTAAGTAGCTAATTACCAATATAATGATTAACTATTAAAAATTAATTGGTTATTTAGTACTATAATTATTAACTATAATTATTATATATTAATTAGTAATATAATTATTTATTATAATTAGTAATATAATTAGTAATTATAATTAGTAATATAATTATTAATTATAATTAGTAATTTTTAATTATATAATAATTAATTAGTTAATTACCAATATAATTATTAATTATTAAATATTAATTATATATTAATTAATTAGTTAATTAGTAATATAATCATTAATTATATAATTAATAATTATAATAATAATTAAAAATTATATTACTAATTAACTAATTAATTATTATATAATTAATTATTAATAATTAATAACTAATAATTGTAATGAATATTTATAATTATTTATTATATTACTAATTTACTAATTAACTAATTAATTATTATGTAATTAATAATTATATGTTTAATTCGTATATTAAGTTTCATTCATATTGGTTATATAGTTTGTATTTTATAATCTTTCAAAGACACGTACTTGAAACATTTTTAAGTTTCAAGTTGGTGGTTTTGAAAGCTTATAAATTATTATTCATCAACACTTTTTATGAAATTGTTTTTATTTTCAACTATTTCTTGTATGTTTAATCCATGTTTTAAGTTTCATTCATATTGGTCTTATAGTTTTTATTTTATGGTCTCTCAAAGTCACGTACTTGAAACTTTTTTAAGTTTCAAGTTGGTGGTTTTGAAAGCTTATAAATTATTATTCATCAACCCTTTTTACGAAATTCTTTTCATTTTAAACTATTTATTATATGTTTAATCCATGTTTTAAGTTTCATTTATATTGGTCGTATAGTTTCTATTTTACAGTCTTTTAAAGTCACGTACTTGAAACAGAATCCCGCATCGGAAATGCAGAATGTTCTGTGCAGTAAAAGAGAACCTGAATCCCACATCGGAAATGCAGTATGATTTCCTGGGCAAGCCCTCTTATAAAAGAGAGCCCTGGGGGATGGTTTCTGTCAGAATCCAGACTGCTGTAATGGCAGTTCTGCTGGATATTAAATAGCAGATAAATTCTGCTGAATTTTATGTTTTGTTTGTATATATATGTATATATATATATATATAAAACAAAACAAAACAAAAAATAAAAATAAAAATAAAAATTTTAAAAAAACAGTTACTGTAGGATGCGTGAACGCGGTTCACGCATCCTTCATTAACTTCGTGAAGGATGCGTGAACGCGGTTCACGCATCCTTCAGCGCGGTTAAGATGCGTGAACCCCGTTCACGCATCTTCCCGGGGTCAGTGATGCGTGAACGGGGTTCACGCATCTCGGACCCATTTTTAAAAATATTCGAACCCTATACCCTTTTACCTAATTTTGGTTTTTCTAAAACCCATATAAAAAAATTAGCTGTTGCCAACCCTGAGGTTTATGGTGCCCGAAAGCTTTTTTCCAGCAACAAAACTTTCTTTGACATGTTGACCAATGCCCAGAAGGAGTATGCATTGTCTTACAACTTACCTATATAGGACTTTGGTATTTGGGAGGAGGTACCTGTGCCCAGATTCGATGTCAGCATGCCGCGGTCATGGATAACCCATGAGGATGACATCCATCTGTATAATATCACAAATAATGGGTATAATGTTAGAGAAACCCGACATGTAGATGTTTACATCCTAAACCCCAGGATCGGGACCATTTTAAGAAGTGACCCGGTCGCGGAGGATTTTCTGGCCCACCACGCAAGTATATTCTGACAAAGTGTTACTCATGGGAATAATGTCTATCTACAAGATTGGGACCTAAGGTATAAAAGAAAATTCACAAGTTAGTGGGCCTGGGAATATTGGCTTCGCCAAACGTGTGACCATTTAGAGGCCAAGCTGTGTCAAATTGGGTTGTTCGAGGCCGTGTGGACTTTGTTGTTCCATTTCTACCGCCAGCATGAATATGGGCCAGAGTTTTTTACCCAGTGGACCCCTGATTCCAACACATTCCATATCCACCATGGGGAGTTTGGTATCATCCTTTGAGAAATTCATTGCATTTGGGTCATCCCTTTGGATGGGCACCAATATGAGGAATTTTTCCCGACGTGGAATATATAGGGAGATGGATCACGGACACCCGTCTTGACGTGGAATCTATTGGAACTGCCCAAGGAGAGACTGGAAGTCAATGACATTCTGAAGGACATCGTACACTCAATGTGGTTCCATCTTTTTCTACAGAAAATCCCAGACATCCAGATTCCAGTGTGAGGAAGACAATGTCGGACCACGAAACAGAGGAGAAAAAGCGGCTCATACTATAGGATCTTGGAGGTGGGGGAATATCAATCATGGGGATTCAATTTGAATTAATGCAGGGATCTGAACATCTGGTATGCCATTTTTTTCCCACATTCCTGAGTGGGTGTCTCTTTCCAATGAGGGATACGAGGATGGGAGTTCGTTCAGTGACATTAGTGATGGCTGGCATTATAGATGTAAATGATAGGTAGAATCTAGGAATCCCTATGATGGCATGTTTGTATGCCATTCTGGGTCAAATTTCGAGAGGGGGTCACCGAGGAGAATATGAGACCCTTTCAAGAACCTTCGTTGTTGGATCGCAGCTCTTTATGGCCGGTATATCATTCCGAACACCATTCGTCCTGCAGGTAATGGTCTTCGATCATCCATGTTGAATATTGCAGGGGTCATGCTGCTGACGCTCAATGAAGAGGGGGTAAGGATCAGGATAAAAAATCATGCCAATTTTACATTTAGTTCATTCCCTACCCCAGCTGGTCAAATGATAGAAAACATGAATAGCTCTCTAGTGCAAAGGGAATACTTCCAGAGCATCAGAGTTGGGGTGCTTGTGGCCCGGGATGACAGTAAGATCCTTTGCGATCCATACATGCCATCAAGATTTTCCAAGAAGTTCAGCTGCCTCTAGTGGATTCCAAATAAAGTGTATATAGAGGTATGGGAGGAGATTCACCCTTGTGTTCTTCACCAAATGTGTTAGTTGTTTACAACTTTCAAATCTGCAGAAGTTACTACTCCCCCCCCCCCAACAGAGTGGATGCTCGAATTTCAATAAAATATGTCGAACATTGGGCTATGACATACCCTGAAGGGATTCTGCATAAGTGAGTCTGACAGCTCAATGTGGTCAGTGTAGAAATTGGGATGCGGGAGAGAATACAAGGATCCATTGGGAAGGAAAGTTCTGGGGCAAGTCAGGAAACCATGGCAGGGTGCATCAGGGCTAAAAAAAATTGGAGCGCCGCATGGTGTGGTTGTACCTTCATCGTCTGTAGGAATAGGGGCTTGCAAACAGCCTCATAGAAAAATCAGGGAGCTTCCTGGGAAGCAGATGTGGTACCTGCTTCAGCCTTCCAATGATGCAATATTCCCCGCATTGTGGTTGTCCAGGTTGACCCTGCTATAGTCGACAGGCATGAAAGTTCTTTGGAAAAAGGTAATATGATATTGAATCTAGATACCGAAGGTCGGACTCATTCAGATTTAGGACAGGGTGAACTACCATAATTTTCACACATACTTGACGTCCATGGACGCATATGCACGCTAGCAGTGTCAGGGAGAGGATCCTCTTCTACTGTTGAAGGTAATGCTCAACCAGGAGAATGATCCATAAAAGTGGTCGTCCGAGGATGATGACAATGATGAGGTGCTGGAGGGAAGTGAATCAGAGGAGGATACGAGAGAAAGATATGGTGAAGGAGAAGGAGAAGAGATGCGGGAAGCCAACACGGAGTTTGAAGGAGTAGGGTTTCAACGGACGGCCCACCAAGGGAGTCTTCAAAAGAGTGGAAAGAGTTTTAGATCTAATGATGACATACATGAGCTACTTGATGTATGCCTCAGCCCTTATCCATCCACCCCCCTTTTTTTTCATAATCGTCAATCATATTTCTTTATCTTGTTCAGGTGAATATTAGTGTGTACCAAGAAGCTCCACTTGAAGAGGAGGAGGAAGTACCAATGGAACAGGGTGGGGTGCCAACACCAATCATTGGGCTAATGAGGGCTGATGGATCCCATACAATGAAAACTCTTGTAGAATCTAGAACACCGAAGGATGATGCATTGAGCTTTTATAAGTTCATCACTTAGACAAAAATATTTATCATTGGGGAGCTTATCTGATCATGGTGTTCTTTGTACGTGAAGTAATCACAGCCGTGGAGGCTTGTCAGGCCACCTAATATAGGCCATCCGCAGATGTCTTGGCAGCGAGCACATAGACCCTCTTGGGACACACTCCTCAAGTCGAGCCAGCCTGAGCACTTTATTATCAAGAAGTTATGGATACAATCAATGTTAATGTCAATGAAAGGTTCAAAGATGGTAGGGGTGAAGCTGCCGGGGTTGAGGTAAGATTGGAAGGCCTCCCACATGTCAAGGAGCCTAATATATCAATAGTACTAGAAGAAGACCTTGCAGATGATCTCTTGAATGCTTTTCCCGACTACCAACCTACATACACTGAGGACATGGATGAATCTGATTCAGAAGATGCTGATGAAAGACAGATGATGTTGTGTAAGGGGTGGAAGTGCATCAAATCCTTCCTTAGTCAGCCACATGAAGAATGGATGAAGCAGATGGGATCAATCCACACCTGGTTGTTCTTACTCTATACTGGGGAGGGTGATGCCAACCGTCCTCACCAAACAATCCGTGACTGCAGGTCTGAGATGATACGAGAGGACTGGCAATGCTTCGACTTTGACTGATTCAAGATAGAGTCAAGGAATACCCTGGATTTTCTAAAGGTGGATAAGGAGGTCTAACGCCTTGAGTGGAAAATGAAATAATGTGAGGTATTTATCCCAAATTGGTTTGAGATCATCGAGTAACTAAGGGCCCTCCTAGAATCCTCCCAAGAGAAGATAGTGGAAGCGAGTCCCCAAAGGACCGAACATCAAGCTTAAATGGCATGAGAACAGGCTAGGTCCAATTAGTTGCGCTTCGCGGCCGCTACTAAAGATAGGGTTCTGAGGGGATGGACTACGATTTTGGAGGCTATGAACCAGAATTTGGCGACATGGGAGCAATCCAACCAAAACACTGATAATTAAGAGTCTTATCTTGGTCAAATTCATAATCTTTTTTCTCATTAATACCACGTTTTCTGAATTGCATGTACGAATAGATTATTTACTCGTTTTTTTTAATGCATTCCAACCACAGTCTTGAAATAAATAGAAATCTATTCCTGAGCTCCCATGGGTCATTCCTGTTTTGAGAAACAAGGGATGCTCCCACTATTACTTCATTTAAATTCAGGAGTGCCAATCATGCTTCGAGCATCTGAGTTTGGGCCAACCAACCCGAATTTCTAGGAAGAAATGGAAGAGGTATGACTATAGGATGAGAACCTCAGTGCAATCGATGCACCATCCTTCCCTTATTCTCTAGTGCACGAGTGGGGTAAATTCAGGTGCATTTGACATAATCTGAAAGTAGGGGAATGGAATGTGTGAATTACGAAACAAATGCTTCAGAACATTGTGAGGGTGGAGTGACAATAAATGATGACTATTGTTCATGTTCGAAACAAAGTATCCTTATTGCCTTAGCCTAGAATGGGAATAAAAAATGAGGTCTAACTATTGACTATGTTCGAAACACAGGGAATGACTCAAAATGTCATCCATTAGTGTTCTGTAACATTATCCTAGGACAGTAGACGAGCCATAGGCTGAGCATCCAAAATGTTAGGAGGTATATTTAGACATGAAAGAGGAAGAGGGTCCGAAAGGAGGGCACATAAAGCATGGAAGGTGCAGTGATTGGTTGTACGAATGTGGCCTAACAATCTTGGAATCATGTCACTGTGCTAGAAACACATTAAGAATGTGTATGATCATGGATCATACATACTTCTGAAGTCGATAGACACTTTTTTTTAGCATTATATGGTAAAGATGGTGGACGAAAGGGAAAACCCCGGGAAGGGAGTATACTGAACGGTAGCTATAAACCCCCCATGAATGATGACATAATCTTACACCACATCGTGTATCCCTGAAGGAATTTATTTAGGTCAAGGGAACAGAAGTTATAATTAGGATGGGCCGGAAGAAAAGTGGCCCGACATTCCTATGTACCCCATTAGGATGGGAATCAAGCCATACGTAGTTCTGAGGGCACAGTTTAATGTCATGAGGGATGATTAAAGACATGTGTGTCAGGGATGCACCTGTACACATCCTACCAGAACTACTAATCCCACACAAGTGATGCTTACTGTGGGAAACAACAAGTAGTGATGTGACTTTCTTAGCATAGGGAGACTCGTGGTGGTGTGACTGGACACTAGGTGAATGACATCCCAATGATGTTGACCCACCTATATAATTCACCTATATATGCGAAGGGGTAAAGCCGAGTATGTTGGAATTCAACTTGAACATAATGAAGTGGAAATATGTGGATCATGATGATCGAGATATGGACCAGAATGATGGTTGTGTGACGATAGAGGTTAATTGTTCAACATGATTGAAAAATAGTATTTGTTTCCTGTTATCCTAGAATGGGAATAGAGAAATGAGATCAACCACTAACCATGTTCAAAACATGGGACCTATTGCAAATGTCATCTAAGGACATCAGGGACGTTGGGCCAAGTCGTTAGGTAATCCAATGTAGCCTCATACCAGGCTATAAATGGGGTCCCTTAAGATGTGGAAGAGGATAAGGATCCAAATAATGGTCCCACGAATCTCTTACATGGAATGAGGGAACGTCCCTGTGAAAATTCCACACTTTTTGAACATTGTAAAAACACATCCCAATATGACTATAAGTTGTATCAGATAGAGGGAGTCAAGTCCCTTTCCAATGGAATGGGTCCTCGAGTCGCACGCTTTCATCTTAAGGTCCTAGGATAGGCCATTAAGGGGGACCTAATTTAATGGACTATGTGTGGGGAGGTGAAGTAGCCAATTGTGATGAAAAATTACCATAGGGAGATCTTAGTTTAGGGTAATAAGACTCGGACTAGGTTCGGAGAGGACATGAGGGAACATGGAGCAGCTGTTTAAAAACTCGACATGAATGGGAATCCATGAGGTACTCACCACACCGCTTGTTCAAAAAATGGCTCAGGCCTTCGGGCCAAAAGAGAGAGGAAAAATATTTTTGATCCCTAGGGATGGACACAGAGACAATATGGTTGGGAATTCCTACATATCCCATGAGGATGGGAATCAAGCCGTGTGTAGTTCTGGAATATGTCGTGATGTTTAACATCATCTAGCAAAGGAAACAGAGTGATCTTTGTTTATGGTCATAGAACTCAGACTAGAGGTGGTAGGGAACACGGGAGATACATGGTGCATTAGGACCTAGAGTCTAGATCACTATGTATTCCTTGGGGAGGGTTTAGGTTGAGGGACTGAAAAAAAAAGTTAGGATGGGCCTGATGCAAAGTGCACGGGCATTTCTATGTATCCCACAAGGATTTCAATCAAGCCACATGTAGTTCTGGAGATGGCACAGTAAGATACCAGTATCAGAGATAATAAATTTGTGGGGGTCTGGCCCTTCCACCAAAAGAAGCAGTATTTGATATATCTTGTTTGTCATTTAGAATGAATGAGTTATTTTTTTTGTGAAGCGATGAACCTAGGATATAAAGTACATGTATTGACACAAGAATCAAGCCATGTGCAGATGTTGACAAATGGTATGACTTGTCACTGATACAAAACATGATGTCACCTCGATTGAGGAAACCACGAAGAAATTCTATTTTTCGACGTGTGGCCAGGACGGTAATGTCATAATTTGGGGTCATGTGATGGGACCATCCATGAATTTTAATGTCGTGTGGTATTGAAGTAACAATTTAAAGTCATGTGGGACTAGGAATCATGGTTTAAAGTCATATGGCTCAGACGTATATAGGAGAGATGATGTTGGAGAGGGAATGTGCATGGCATGATAATGAATACCCGACGTGAATGGGGATAAGGTCCATATCATACCGTGCATGATTCCGCTGAAGAAACCTTGGGCTGAGGGGACAGAAAATTTTAGAGGAAATGGGATGGGAGAGGATATCTCTCAGTTGATCAAGACCCGAAGATGATATTTCTGGGTGTTTCTACGTATCCCATTAGGATGGAAATCAAGGAACACGTAGTTCTTGAAGGGTCCTTTTAACATCATGTTGGACAACATACAGTTTAATGTCATGTGGGATAGGATATAGGGGTAATGACTCCTAAAAAGGGGCCTACATGATGTGGCTATTGTAAAAATGATGTGAATAAGGGAATAAGTCCACATGCACCATGTCACGTGGCCCTATAAGAGTCAAATCCCACAGGGAAGAATAGATTATGTAAATTAGTGGAACTTGAGCTGGACCCCTAGACAGGATGTCTAGGCATTCCTACATATCCCATGGGAATGGGAATCAAGCCGTACGTAGTTTTAAAAGAGATCTTAGTTTATGGTCATAGAGCTCATACCAAGGAGATTCAGAATCCTTCCAAGTAAATGTGGACCTCAACCTAATCCCTAATCCCATGTGAATCAAACATGGTGTGGGAAACAAGGGTAGAAGAGGATTTTTCAATACCTGGAATGCATTCTAAAGGGATGTCTGTGCAGATCCCCAAATGATTCCTTATCATTGCTTTATCCCCCAAACATGAAAATGCGCATTGAGGGATAGTTCCAGGAGTGTCAAAATTTCACTTGGACATGATGGGATAGTAAATAATGGGAATCATGTAATCAACATTCAAGGAATGAGGGGGTTGGTGCGACAATAGAGGATAACTGTAGACCACGTTTGAAACACAACATCCATATCGTTTAACCTAAAATGATAAAAACAAATGAGCATCGACTACCAACCATATTCGCAACAGGGGACATGTATCAATTTATTTTTTGAAAACCTCGAAGATGTTGTCCCATAATGGTAGGATAGCCCTTAGGCCTAGCATCCACGCCATTTGGGGGTCCCTTCAGGTGTGAAAGATAATGGAATCCCAAATAAAGATGAACAAAAAGCCTAAAAATTGGAGAAAGCATGTTCAGGTAGAATCCGACACTCCATGTTCTAGACCAGATTACTCATGGGAGAATTGGTGAATCACCAAAGAGGGCCAACAGACCTGTCTTAATGGAAGCTAACACAAATATATGAGAGCAGCGAAAGAGAGGGAAGGCCACATAGGAGAGAGAGAGCTATGCGGCATGTTCATTATAAACCCAACGTGAATGAGGATATAATATCATACCACATCATACACCCCTCTTCTAGAAGAACGTAGGCTGAGGGGACAAAAGCATAGGAAGGTTTCTAAGAGATGGATCTAGACCCGAAGACTCGACGTTCAGGCGGTCCTAAGTATCCCATGATGATGTGCATCAATACATACATAGTTGTAAAGGAAATCATGATGGAAAAAAAGGGAATGATATCCCAATGAGCGGCATGTATGACACATCGTGTAACCCAACGTGAATGAGGACATAATCCCACACCACACCATACATACCTAAGTGAGAAATTTGGATAGCGGCTCTGAGGCAGGGCCATGGATAGAATGTCATGGACAACTTACTGTTTAACATCTTGCAATGAGGAAAAAGGTAGTGTCAAGGTATCTCATATAGGGATGTGTATGGAACAGAGAGTAACATGATGTGAACGAGGAAATAATTCCGCACCACACCTTACAACCCTAATTGAGAAATTGGAATAGGGGCCTGAAAATGCTGAGGGGCCTGAGTTTGGGCCATGGATAGAATGTCATGGACAACTTGCAGTTTAATATCTTGCATTGATGATGAATGTGATATTAGTTTAGGGTTATAGAACTCGGACTGTATATGAATAGTTTAATTTCATATACGTGGGACATAAAGGGTTAATCGTCGTGCCTATTGTTTCGCACGGATTTCGGGGAGGACCTCCTGGACGGGAGATTCAAACGTTCCGATCGGTTTCTAACGGGTTTGTTCCTAGAACAGGAAACATCCAATGATTCCACATCCGTTTGGACCTACATTCCAAAGGTAGGCGCTCATTATCTTGTGGGCTAATGAGGCTTAGGAATTTGCATTGGTCGAGAGGATAGGAGGTCGGACTCATCACACCTTTTTGAGGGGAATTATTGTCTACTCCGGGACTCTCTTTATAGATTTAAGTTATGTTCGTGAATCCTTATTAAATTACCAAGTATAAAATGTTCTTTCCTTTAGTTTTAACAATCAATGATTAAATATGCAATAAATTTAGAGAATCTTTTATATGTATTCGAGGTTCTTCATCAATAGAGAATCATCTATATCTGTTTAGAGATTCTTGGTCAATGGTATCCTTCAAAACATTTATATAAAAGTCTCTTGGTCATCATGATGACCAGGCTGGTTTTAAAGCCACTCAGTGGGGCACTTGAAGTTTATCGTCATTCAGAAGGACACAGATTATTTCAAAGTTGGGATCGAACCCATAAATGGGCTACCTACGTATCCTTTGTTTTGGAAAAGGAATCAGAACCCACGTAGTTCGAGTGATGAAGTATGATGTTTATGATTGATGGCTCAAAGAAGAATGTCATAATTACTTTTACACTCTAAGGTCACGTGAGTCATGCTCGGTGTGAGAAACAAGAGGTATTGGTAAAAATTTAGACAATTGTGCCATGAAAGATGCAATCATAAGAATTTGTTTGGGGCTTATGTATGTATGACTGCCCAGATAGATGAAGGTTTAGGATTCACTTTTAGGGAGAAAATCCATGAATAGGGTCCATAATGTTATATGTGCTTCATGGAGGTTTGAATACTCTAATCTTGGGGCTTACTCCTAAGGAGGATGCCCAAGTTAGGAGGGAACTTATGATTGGGTTTTACTCCTGAAAAGGAAACCCAAATCAAGGGTAAATTAGGACTGGTTAAGAGAAATTTAAGGGGGCGTGGGGTTTACTCCTAAAAAGGAAACCCAAGGTTATGACTGGGACTTACTCCTAAAAAAGGAGGCCCAGGTTAGGGGACTTGGGGCTTACTCCTGAAAAGGAAGCCCAAGATTATGACTGAGTCTTATTCTTGAAAAGGAGACCCAGGTTAGGGATTAAGGTTTGGGGCTTACTCTTTAGGAGGATGCCCATATTTGAGGTTGAGGATTACTCCTAAGAAGGATGCCCAGATTTTAAATTGGGGCTTACTCCTAAGGAGGATACCCATATTTGAGGTTGGGGCTTACTCCTAAGAAGGATGCCCAGATTTGAAATTGGGGCTTACTCATGAGGAGGATGCCCTTGTTAAGGATTCTCTAATCATAAAAGATGAGGTTGAATGAATGAACTCTCTATATTTAGTGACATAAGGATATTTAAATCACTAGGTTTTGAGAGATATTCCATAGAATTCCTTTCAGATAAGGAAGTCAAGTCAAGAAATCATGCCATAAATGGATTTCAAGAGTGTCTTGAAGACTGAATCTTGAAAAGGAAATGTGTAATGGCTTAAGAGGGGTAAAATGGGCAATAAAAGCACCCAAAAAAGGTAGGGGCACGCAAGTCTTGAAAGGCGCGCAAGTATTGCGGCGGCGCGCAAGTTTTGGTCGCGCAAGTACACTTGTGCGACATGAGGGGTACTTGCGCGATTCTAAAACATTGTTAGAATATTTGAGAGACTCTTTATTAAACCCTTTAGAATCCTCTTGAGGTTCTTCCAGAAAAAGGACACACAAGTTATATTGAAGGAAATAGTCGGCGCACAAGTGTTGATGAGGTTCAACACTTAGGCCTTCCTTCTTCTCTTTAAATCTTCCGTTCTAGGTAAGAAATTACCTTAGAAGTGTTCCGGAAGCTTTGAGAAGAGACTTGGGCGTCGGGAGCTTCAATCCGAGTTTCTGGAAAAAAGATCCTCTCGAATGGGGGCCCACAGGGTCTATTTATAGGCAAAAGAAGGCCCTGGGTGGGTATCGGGCGGTTACCACTTAGGTCGCGCAAGTCACTTGCGCGACCAAGGTCCCCGCGCAAGTACACTTGCGCGACAGTTAGATAACTTGCGCGGTGAGGTTTCTGTTGATCCTTTCTTCATTCCTTTGTTGATTTTTTTTGTTTTCTTCAAAGGATTAATCACTTTGAGCTCGGATATTCCCTTTTCCAATCTTTAGATTCTGTGATGAAAGGAGCGTCAACAAAAGTCCCCCCTCATAGTTGGATCCGGAGAGAAAAGAGGATCAGACTCTGAGGAAATCGAATTCCTCCAAAGGAAATGGGAGGCGCGCAAGTCTTCAGTGCACAGAGGGCGGCGCGCAAGTTTTCGTCGCGTAGGCCTTAAGCACTCTGAGTGCGGCGCGCAGATAGGCCTCCTGGCCTATAAATACACCATTTTTGGCCGTGGATAACACCTGATCCCGAAGTTCTTGAGCTCTCGCCGCGCAAGTATCTTTTTCCACTGTTTCCTCGCTGCCGCGCTACTCTCAAGGTAATAGGGCTTGCGCGGTAATACTTGCGCGACAAAAACTTGCGCGGCACATGTATCACTTGCGCGAAATCTCCATACTTGCGCGCCTTAATGCCTTAGCCATTTTTTCCAATTTCTTTCACAAATTTTATAAAAAAATAAACCCATTTAAGAGTTTAATTTATTCAACTCCTGTGCAGATTCAATGGCTCTTAGACATGGATTAATTGATGATCTGGCTAGCTAGAGAATAGATGATATGATGGACATCATTGGCCCTGATTACTATACTATCAAAGATAGTACTCTTCCAGATTTGGCTAAGTATCTGAAGAAATATCATCGCAACTTTCCTCACTGCACTTATCGACCTTTGTATGGCTATGGTCATCTACAAGAAGTCATTATTCCATAAGTAAATAATTATCTTCCATTTTCGTGGTTTCAGAATTATACCAATTTTGCTTCAGCAAATATCTCAGGTGCGGGAGTATTTCTAACTGCTGGAACAGTGGAGAAGGCTTATGTGATGCATCATAGCCCTTTCACACCAGATCTGAAAAAACATACACCTGAGCTTCAACCACATTGTCATCCATCAATCTTCCGAAATGCTCAGATGGATCAATCCAAAGCCCGGAAGAAAAGTTGGGATTTCTTTCCTGGGGGAGGTGTGAAGCCAACTTGGATGTGGGCATAATGGGTGCGACAGACTTGCGCAGAGTTTATCGAGGACCCCCCTCCGATGATGATGTTGAATCAGATCCAGAGATGCTCAAAGCGTTCAGCTTTTCACGACGTAAGGCATGGAACAACATATGGAACATTATATCTGGGGCGCCTTTAGAAGAGCTACCATCAAAAATTTCTCAATTGTCATCCCAATTTGTTATACTGGGACTTGGTGGTTTTGGGTATGAAAAGATCCATGCCACGGTGAAATAGATCATTTTCAGGAGGGAGCAAGCACAGGCAAGTCGCAAAGATTTTTTAAAGACCCGTAAATTTCAAGGAAATTTTTTTCTTAATTTTCTTTGGAATTTTACAAGAATGCAGTTTCTGACGGCGCCTGATTCCGAGGCCCGGTGTGCCCGGAATCATTTTCTGAAGTTTGGCTCGGGTACGTTCAGTGAACGGACGAGCGGGTTTTTCTAACTTTTGAACCGGTGCCCGGAATCGAATTCTGAGGGCACCGATGAAATCGCAGCGCCGGTATTCGCTTAGAAACGCCTCTTCCGGAGTTGCGTTTGCTCGGGTGTGGTTTTTAATTTTCGGGCTTAAAGTTAAGAAATAAAATAATTTTTGCGACAACTTTATTTTATTTCACTTAAGCCACTTGGAAGCCACTTGAAGCCACTTAAAGGAGGCTTGAACTGAGTTGAACTGGATAGGATGCTATCCAGAAATATCCTACCCCCTTGGTAGGATATTTGTGAGGTGGGGCCCGCACGAGCCCCGCCGTTTCTTTCCGCTAAGAAACGAACCCGTGAAAACCCGTCTTAATGAAAGTCAACCGACGCGATTTCTAAATTCTTAACAGACTATTTAATTGGGCGGTTTATTTCGTGAATTAAATGGGTTGTTTCTTTCGTGAATTAAATGGGTCGTTTCTTTCGTTGAATTAATTCAACGAATTGATGGATCGTTTCATAACCAGTTTTTCAAATTCGTTGGCGTAATAATAAAATAAGACCAACGCTTAACCTCTGGTTATTTGCGCTTGAGAAGATTTGGGAGAACCCTCGCAACTTCTTCTCCCTCGCGAAGAACGCGAAGAACGCGAAGAACGCGAAGAACGCGAAGAACGCCGAACCCGGAAATCGACGACGCCTTCGCCCGAGACGCTCTTCCGATCTCCGATCTCCGATCTCCGATAACCGACCATTCGAGGTGAGTGCTTTCGGATTTCCTCTCAAGTTCTTTTCTTTGGTTTTAAACGAAACACAGATTTAAATATTAATAATTTAAATCTGTTGTTCTTGATTCGTTGAGCTCGCCGACTCAACGCCGGAATCCGCGACGACGCGACGCCTCCCCGCGACGACGCGACGATCGATCTCTTCCGCGACGGTCTCTTCCGCGAAGAACGTCCGCGCACGACGATCATCAAGGTAGGGATTCATTTGGGAAAATTACCCCTTTTTAATTTTCTCATGAACGTTCTTGAAAATTAAAAAGCCGGTTTTCAATGAACAATTTTATTTTAATTAAAATTGTTGGATCACGTGTTGATCGTTTTTCTCCCGGTTGTTTATCTCTAACGTGGAGGGTGCGGGCCGAACGAACACGGCCCGACGACCCTCCGCCGTTCTTCGTTTGTGCGGATTTGACGGTCGACGACGGAACGTGCCGCAGCGGACGGTTGACGATCCCGCAGTAATGAACGGATCCCGGGAGGAGCAACGGCGCAGACGGGAAGGAAAACGGGCCACCGGAGCGACGCCGGACGAAATCCGCCGCGGCTGAAGCCGCGGCGGCGGCGGCCAAACGGACCCGCGACGCGCGGGTCCGGTTCATCCAGGCGGACGTGGCTCAGCGCGTCCGCGGCTCGCCAGCGCGGCCCGCACGCGGGCCGCTGTCCTTCCTCAAGCCGCGGGTCAGCGCCCGCGGCTTCCACCTGCGCGGCTCGGCCAAGCCGAGCCGGCCGAGCCGGACCGGCCCTGGCCGGGCCCGCCGGGTCGGACCCGGGTCGGGACGACCCGGTTCGGGCCCGCCGGGTCGGACCCGGGTCGGGACGACCCGGTTCGGGCCGACCCAGGGGGGGGGTCGGGCCAGGTCGGCCCGGGCCCGTACCCCCCATCTTCGGACGTTTTCGTTCAAATGCCCGTATCTTGAGCTTCGTGCCTCCAAACGACTCGCCGTCAGCGGCAACGCGATCCTTGGATCGAGACGGTCGTTTCGGTATATCGTACTCAAGGTTTCGGAATACTTTGAGTTCGGCCGGGTTGGTTCGTACACGAGACCAACCGGGCCCTCGGAGCGGAAACGCTCATATCTTGAGCTACGGACATCCGATTGACATGCCGTCAGCTTTGTTGAATTCCTCTAAGTGAGACGGATCTTTTGGCATACTCCGCCCGAGGTTTGGACGCAGGTGGAGTGCGGTCGGGTTTGTTTTGCCTTAAAAACCAACCGGGCCCCTGGGACGAAAATGCCAATATCTCTCAGACCGGGCGTCCGATTGATGCGTCGTCTGCGACGTTGAGTTCCTGTTGACGATACGGAACTTTTGGATATATCAACTTCGGACTTCGTGTCAGATGATGTATCAGCCTCTCGGCTCGTGGAGCGAACCTTCCCGAACGAGCTTGCTGTGTGCGGGAACCCTAGTGCTGGCTGCGACTGCTACTTCGACAGCGACGACCGTGCAGAGATCCTCAGTGCACTGCGGCGACGACCGTGCAGAGATCCTCAGTGGACTGCGGCGACGACTGTGCAGAGATCCTCAGCGGACTGCGACGACTACTGCACTCAGCGATCCTACGTGGATCAGTGCTGCCGGTCCTGTGTGGGCCCGATCCTGTGTGGGTCCGATCCTGCGTGGGTCAGCGCTCAGCGGTTCTGTGTGAGCCAGCGCCTACAGGTCCTGTGTGGGCCCGGTCCTGTGTGGGCCCGATCCTGTGTGGGTCATCTCTCAGCGGTTCTGTGTGAGCCAACTTCTACAGGTCCTGCGTGGGCCCGATCCTATGTGGGTCACTGCAAGGTTAGTACCTATCGATCCTTCGTGGGTCCGACGACTTAGATGGTTCAATGATCATCTTTATCGTCATCTGAAGAAGTATACCTGTGTGAGTTGAATCTTGTGTTACTCTCCTTTGTGGATTGTGTTGCTCTATCCTGCGTGGGTATACGTTTTGCTTTCCTGTGTGGACTGGGTTGTGCTTGGGCTCGGACGTTGGAGCCGAACGGGAATTGAAGACTTAGGTATATGTATGGGCGTATACCTAAGCCGTGTCAGATGTTACTTCGTGATTGTATCTTTCCTTTGTGGATTATCCTTTGTGGATTTCGGGAGACCTTCGGGGGTCTCGGGGTCCCTACTGAGTAGCTTATACTCACCCCTGCACGGGCTATGCCCGCACATCGTGGTGTTGGTTGCAGACGACAGGCAGCGCTGATCGTGGAGGAGGCGTGCGGAGCAGGACAGTACCTGGAGGTGGACAACTGGGCGGGACATACTCGGAACGGTTAGGTGGACCCGAGGAGCAGTGGAGGCTATCTGTACCCACCCTTCAGGTGGGACTTCCGGAGGACGGCTCGACGCTGCAGTTTCCCCTTTTCAGTTGATGTTTTTCCTTTCAGTTGTACTTTACAGTTGGGCTTGTATTTCCGGCCCCTTTTTACTTTCAGCATAGCTTGTACAGTTTTACTTAGTGTTTACTTTTCCGCTTGCTTGCTCTGTGGTGCTTGTTTACTTTTCAAAGGCAATGCCTTCCCTTTTTGTTGGGATTTACGCCTTGGTGCTAGTCGCCAGCCCCTGGCCTATGGAAGGCGGGCTTGGGGTAGTCACGACACGGGCCCGAGGACGGGTCGTGACAAATTGGTATCAGAGGGAGGTTGGTTCTATCGCAGAATCTGATATTTCTTCTATGTGAAGCAAAAGTGTTTAGTGTATTGAGTGTGGTTATCAGTCCAGGGAGTCCAGTGTTGGTGCGGCGGCCGACGTATCCATACACCAGGACCCTGACTTCTGATTCCTTACTTAATGTACGAAAACATTGTTTGCATGTGTGTTTCAAGTTTTCTTTGTGATTACTTGTGTCAGCTCACCAGGTATACTATTCTGACCATGGCATACTTGTTTCCTTTTCAGGATGGCATGACGACAGCAGCCAGCTAGGGTTCCCAGAGTAGGGCGCGACGACAGCCCGCCGAGCGACGAGGCCTCGGTACAGGGCCCGTTGACAGCAGAGGCAACGGCGGTACCTTTACCCGCCGAGCCCCCGATGCTTCCAGCACTGGCAGCTGACGACACACGACGCCTCGGAGCTCTGCACGAGTTCCAGCACTAGCGACCACCCAGGTCCCGTGGGGAGTCGGACCCCCAGGCAGCCGAGGACTGGCTGGAGGCGGTCGTCCGAGTTTTCAGGCTAGTGAGGACGCCAGCAGACCTCATGGTGATCCTCGCGGCGAGCTTACTGCACGCAGCAGCCGGACGCTGGTGGAGCCTGATGCTCCAGGTACATGATGAGGCCTCCCTCATCTGGACGGACTTCGAGAGCCTCTTCCGCTCAGAGTTCGTCCCGGCCACCCTACGAGCGGTGCGCATCCAGGAGCTTCTTCAGCTGCGGCAGGGCAGCTTGACAGTCGCTCAGTACGCGGCGAGGTTCACCGAAATTTCTCGGTACTCGACAGACATGGTACGGGACCCCTTCTTCCGGGACCGGACCTTCGAGCAGGGTTTGAGACACGAGATCAGGGCATCGCTGATCTCCCTCAGCATCCCGACCCAGGCAGGGGTACTGGAGCGAGCCCTCCTGATCGAGAGCTTCCTGGCTGAGTCCACAGCGAGACCCACCGCAGGGTGGCAGATAGCGGAGTCTTTGGCAGCTGGTAGCCGGCGGATGACTCAGGGTTCCAGGCGGACCAGACCTTCCGGCAGGCGACCTCGGGATGCTGGCTCAGCAGTGCAGGGCACCCGGCCCGGAGCGAGCCTTCCGAGAGGCAGACAGTGCTACGAGTGCGGCGGGCAGGGCCACATGGCTCGTGACTTCCCGACCCGTCGTACCGAGGGGCAGCAGACGGTGGAGGGGCCACCCAGGCAGAGGCAGAGGGTCGACCGTGGCGGTCCGCAGGGAGGAGGCGGACGAGGCAGAGGAGCTGGCCGAGCAGCAGGTGGTGGGGGACGCTTTGAGGCTCTGCCACCACCACCACCAGGAGGCCCGCCCCGACCACAGGGAGCTGGCGGGCAGAGACAGGCTCAGCTCCAGGCAGCGGAGGCCTACGACCACGGTGCGCCAGAGATGATTCGAGGTACGATCTGTGTCTATTCCACCCTTGCTGCAGTTCTGATAGACACAGGAGCGAGTCACTCTTTCATAGCCACTGCCCTTGTTCGGAGCTCGGAGATTCCGACAGAGCCGTTGGCTCGATCCTTGCGGCTAGAGACTCCTACGGGAGCAGACTCGACGATTACGCACTGGTGCCGGCAGTGTGAGCTTACTCTAGGAGGCGAGAGCTTCGGCTGGGATCTTCTTGTAGCAGCGTCGAGGCCTTACGACGTCATTTTGGGCATGGATTGGTTATCTACGGTCCATGCTCAGATTGACTGCTTTAGGCGCAAGGTGCGGTGTGTGCGCACCGACGGGAGAAGGTTCACCTTCACCGGCGATAAGGGAGCCTTAGCAGCACAGGATGGACTCACGCAGAGGAGAGGTCAGCCCATCACTCATCAGTTGGCTAGCCTCATCCTGGGAGCAGTTGACGTGCAGAGTCCCAGTTTCCCTGCAGTGGTGGATCAGTACGCGGACGTCTTTCCCGACGACGTTCCAGGACTACCTCCTCGCAGATAGGTAGACTTTTATATTGACCTGTACCCCGGGAAAGCCCCGATATCCACTCCAGCATATCGGATGGCCCCCGCTGAGCTTCGAGAGCTGCAAGTACAGTTGGAGGACTTGTAGGGCAAGGGGTTCATCCGACCCAGTGTTTCACCCTGGGCTTCCCCGATTTTGCTCGCCAAGAAGGCGGACAGGAGCTTGCGACTGTGTGTCGATTATCGTCGCCTGAATCAGGTGACAGTGAGGAACAAGTATCCGCTACCCAGGATTGATGATCTCTTCGACCAGCTCAAGGGAGCACGGTGGTTCTCGAAGATAGACCTCAGGTCAGGCTATCATTAGCTTAGAGTTTGAGACGAGGATGTGCAGAAGACGGCCTTCAGGTGTCGGTATGGCCACTTCGAGTTCTTGGTTATGCCTTTCGGCGTGACCAACGCTCCAGCAGTGTTCATGAGCCTCATGAACAGGATCTTCCAGCCATACGTCGATCGATTTGTCGTGGTCTTCATCGACGACATTTTGGTGTACTCGACGACGGAGGAGGAGCACGCCTACCACCTGCGTGTTGTACTAGACACACTCCGAGAGCACCAGCTTTATGGAAAGCTCTCGAAGTGTCAGTTCTGGTTATGTGAGGTCCACTTCTTGGGGCATGTCATTTCTGAGGCGGGAGTTGCAGTGGATCCCACGAAGATCGAGGCAGTGCTAGCTTGGGAGCCACCCAAGAGCGTGACAGAGGTGCGGAGTTTCTTGGGCCTAGCCGGATACTATCGGAGATTTTTGCCGGACTTCTCCAGAGTTGCGGCCCCACTCTCAGCGTTGAAGAAGAAGGGGAAACCCTTCGTGTGGTCAGACAGATGTCAGCAGAGCTTCCAGGAGCTGAGGCAGAGGTTGACCAGCACACCTATCTTGAGGTTGCCTGAGGAGGGAGTTGGTTACGTAGTCTACTGCGATGCATCAGGGACCGGACTCGGGTGTGTCCTGATGCAGGAGCGGGCTGTGATTGCCTACGGATCACGTCAGTTGAGGCCTCATGAGCAGAACTACGCTACCCATGACTTGGAGTTGGCAGCAGTAGTCTTTTCCCTGAAGACATGGAGACACTATCTTATGGGCGAGCGCTTCACAGTCTTTTCTGACCACCAGAGTCTCAGGTACATCTTCTCTCAGAAGGACCTGAACCTGAGACAGCGGCGATGGCTCGAGTTCCTCCAGGACTATGACTTTGAAATAGTCTATACTCATGGGAAGGGGAACGTGGTGGCTGATGCCCTCAGCAGGAGGACGGGCATCCAGCTACTTGAGGAGGTGACAGAGCAGCTAGCCGCTTTGCAGATATCCTTCGTGGATAGAGACGGAGCAGCCTTCCTTCAGTCTCTCACAGTCTCTCCTACACTTCTTCAGCGGGTCAGAGAGGCACAGCATGGGGATATTGACTGTGAGACGCAGCGTGCACAGATATCCTCGGGACAGGCACCTGATGGTTTCTCCCTTGGAGCAGAGCACGATGTCCTTTTCAGAGGACGTACCTTGGTACCAGTCGCCTTACGAGAGGAGGTGCTGAGAGAGTTTCACACTTCTCCGTTGGCAGTACATCCTGGAGTGGTGAAGATGTACCATGATCTCGGGCGACAGCACTGGTGGCCAGGCATGAAGAAGGCTGTGGCAGAGTTCGTTTCACGGTGCCTCACCTGGCAGCAGGTGAAGGCAGAGCATCAGGTACCAGCATGCTTGGTACAACCCTTGGAGGTCCCGGAGTGGAAGTGGGACAGGATATCTATGGACTTTGTGACTGGACTTCCACGCACTTCCAGAGGTCACGATTCCATATGGGTGATTGTTGACCGACTCACCAAGTCGGCACACTTCTTACCCATCCGAGAGCAGGGCACAGTGGAGAGCTTGGGGCGTCTCTACATCCAGGAGATTTTACGACTTCACGGTGTTCCATCTACCATCGTCTCCGATCGGGACGCTCGTTTTACTTCCCGGCTTTGGAAGGGGTTGCAGGAGGCGTTCGGGACGCGACTACGTCTGAGCACCGCCTTTCACCCTCAGACGGATGGTCAGACGGAGAGGACCATTCAGACTCTCGAGGACATGCTCCGTGCATGTGTCCTCGACTATGGTCGCAGCTGGGAGGACCACCTACCCTTGGTGGAGTTCGCGTACAACAACAGCTACCACTCCACCATCAGGATGACACCCTACGAGGCGTTGTACGGCAGGCCTTACAGATCTCCTTTGTGCTGGACAGACCCTGGAGAGTCAGCACTTGTGGGACCAGAGATGGTCCGGGCCACGACAGAGAAGGTCCAGCTCATCTAGGAGCGGATGAGGACAGCACAGAGCCGGCAGAAGTCATATGCTGACAGGAGGCGGAGGCCTCTAGAGTTCGAGGATGGTGACCACGTCTTCTTGCGGGTCTCACCTCGACGTGGTTTGAGGAGATTTGCCCGAGGCGGCAAGTTGTCTCCACGCTTCATCAGGCCTTTCCAGGTCCTCAGCAGGATTGGCGAGGTGGCTTATCGCCTGGCTCTGCCACCTCAGTTGCACCGGGTGCACGATGTCTTCCACGTATCCCAGCTGAGGAGATACGTGCACGACCCGACGCACATCATTGACTATGGGGAGCTAGACGTGGATGATGGAGCGACTTTTACAGAGGTCCCAATGGAGATAGAGGATCGACAGGAGCGGGTCCTACGTGGGCGATCGATTCCTCTTGTGCGCATCAGATGTCAGCACGGGAACCTACAGGAGAGCACTTGGGAGCGGGAGGCTCAGATGCGTGCTCAGTACCCACATTTGTTTCCCTAGTTTTTGATGTATCTTTACGGGGACGTAAAGTCCTGAGGTGGGAGTAATGTAATGACCCGTAAATTTCAAGGAAAATTTTTTCTTAATTTTCTTTGGAATTTTACAAGAATGCAGTTTCTGACGGCGCCTGATTCCGAGGCCCGGTGTGCCCGGAATCATTTTCTGAAGTTTGGCTCGGGTACGTTCAGTGAACGGACGAGCGGGTTTTTCTAACTTTTGAACCGGTGCCCGGAATCGAATTCTGAGGGCACCGATGAAATCGCAGCGCCGGTATTTTCTTAGAAACGCCTCTTCCGGAGTTGCGTTTGCTCGGGTGTGGTTTTTAATTTTCGGGCATAAAGTTAAGAAATAAAATAATTTTTGCGACAACTTTATTTTATTTCCCTTAAGCCACTTGGAAGCCACTTGAAGCCACATAAAGGAGGCTTGAACTGAGTTGAACTGGATAGGATGCTTTCCAAAAATATCCTACCCCCTTGGTAGGATATTTGTGAGGTGGGGCCCGCACGAGCCCCGCCGTTTCTTTCCGCTAAGAAACGCACCCGTGAAAACCCGTCTTAATGAAAGTCAACCGACGCGTTTTCTAAATTCTTAACAGACCATTTAATTGGGCGGTTTATTTCGTGAATTAAATGGGATGTTTCTTTCGTGAATTAAATGGGTCGTTTCTTTCATTGAATTAATTCAACGAATTGATGGATCATTTCTTAACCAGTTTTTCAAATACGTTGGCGTAATAATAAAATAAGACCAACGCTTAACCTCTGGTTATTTGCACTTGAGAAGATTTGGGAGAACCCTCGCAACTTCTTCTCCCTCGCGAAGAACGCGAAGAACGCGAAGAACGCCAAACCCGGAAATCGACGACGCCTTCGCCCGAGACGCTCTTCCGATCTCCGATCTCCGATCTCCGATCACCGACCATTCGAGGTGAGTGCTTTCGGAATTCCTCTCAAGTTCTTTTCTTTGGTTTTAAACGAAACACAGATTTAAATAATAATAATTTAAATCTGTTGTTCTTGATTCGTTGAGCTCGCCGACTCAACGCCGGAATCCGCGACGACGCGACGCCTCCCCGCGACGACGCGACGATCGATCTCTTCCGCGACGGTCTCTTCCGCGAAGAACGACCGCGCACGACGATCATCAAGGTAGGGATTCATTTTGGAAAATTACCCCTTTTTAATTTTCTCATGAACGTTCTTGAAAATTAAAAAGCCGGTTTTCAATGAACAATTTTATTTTAATTAAAATTGTTGGATCATGTGTTGATCGTTTTTCTCCCGGTTGTTTATCTCTAATGCGGAGGGTGCGGGCCGAACGAACACGGCCCGACGACCCTCCACCGTTCTTCGTTTTGTGCGGATTTGACGGTCGACGACGGAACGTGCCGCAGCGGACGGTTGACGATCCCGCAGTAACGAACGGATCCCAGGAGGAGCAACAGCGCAGACGGGAAGGAAAACGAGCCACCGGAGCGACGCCGGCGGCCCGCGGAAGTTGCCGGCGGCGCCCCGGCGCGCCGCCGAACGAAATCCGCCGCGGCTGAAGCCGCGGCGGCGGCGGTTAAACGGACCCGCGGCGCGCGGGTCCGGTTCATCCGGGCGGACGCGGCTCAGCGCGTCCGCGGCTAGCCAGCGCGGCCCGCACGCGGGCCGCGGTCTTTCCTCAAGCCGCGGGTCAGCGCCCGCGGCTTCCACCCGCGCGGCTCGGCCAAGCCGAGTCGGCGGAGCCGGACCGGCCCTGGCCGGGCCGGGCCGGGCCAGCCGGGTCGGACCCGGGTCGGGTCGACCCGGTTCGGGCCGACCCAGGGGGGGGGGTCGGGCCGGGTCGGCCCGGGCCCGTACCCCCCATCTTCGGACGTTTTCGTTCAAACACCCGTATCTTGAGATTCGTGCCTCCAAACGAATCGCCGTCAGCGGCAACGCGATCCTTGGATCGAGACGGTCGTTTCAGTATATAGCACTCAAGGTTTCGGAATACTTTGAGTTCGGCCGGGTTGGTTCGTACACGAGACCAACCGGGCCCTCGGAGCGGAAACGCTCATATCTTGAGCTACAGACGTCCGATTGACGTGCCGTCAGCTTTGTTGAATTCCTCTAAGTGAGAAGGATCTTTTGGCATACTCCGCCCGAGGTTTGGACGCAGGTGGAGTGCGGTCGGGTTGGTTTTGCCTTAAAAACCAACCGGGCCCTTGGGACGAAAATGCCAATATCTCTCAGACCGGGCGTCCGATTAACGCGCCGTCTGCGACATTGAGTTCCTGTTGACGATACGGAACTTTTGGATACATCCACATCGGACTTCGTGTCAGATGATGTATCAGACTCTCGGCTCGTGGAGCGGACCTTCCCGAACGAGCTTGCTGTGTGCGGGAACCCTAGTGCTGGCTGCGACTGCTACTTCGACAGCGACGACCGTGCAGAGATCCTCAGTGGACTGCGGCGACGACTGTGCAGAGATCCTCCGTGGACTCCGATGACGACCGTGCAGAGATCCTCAGTGGACTGCGGCGACGACTGTGCAGAGATCCTCAGCGGACTGCGACGACTACTGCACTCAGCGATCCTACGTGGATCAGTGCTGCCGGTCCTGTGTGGGCCCGATCCTGTGTGGGTCCGATCCTGCGTGGGTCAGCGCTCAGCGGTTCTGTGTGAGCCAGCGCCTACAAGTCCTGCGTGGGCCCGGTCCTGTGTGGGCCCGATCCTGTGTGGGTCATCTCTCAGCGGTTCTGTGTGAGCCAACTTCTACAGGTCATGCGTGGGCCCGATCCTGTGTGGGTCACTGCAAGGTTAGTACCTATCGATCCTTCGTGGGTCCGACGACTTAGATGGTTCAATGATCATCTTTATCGTCATCCGAAGAAGTATACCTGTGTGAGCTGAATCTTGTGTTACTCTCCTTTGTGGATTGTGTTGCTCTATCCAGCGTGGGTATACGTTTTTCTTTCCTGTGTGGACTGGGTTGTGCTTGGGCTCGGACGTTGGAGTCGAACGGGAATTGAAGACTTAGGTATATGTATGGGCGTATACCTAAGCCGTGTCAGATGTTACTTCGTGATTGTATCTTTCCTTTGTGGATTATCCTTTGTGGATTTCGGGAGACCTTCGAGGGTCTCGGGGTCCCTACTGAGTAGCTTATACTCACCCCTGCACGGGCTATGCCCGCACTTCGTGGTGTTGGTTGCAGACGACGGACAACGCTGATCGTGGAGGAGGCGTGCGGAGCAGGACAGTACCTGGAGGTGGACCACTGGGCGGGACATACTCGGAATGGTTAGGTGGACCCGAGGAGCAGTGGAGGCTATCTGTACCCACCCTTCAGGTGGGACTTCCGGAGGACGGCTCGACACTGCAGTTTTCCCATTTCAGTTGCTGTTTTTCCTTTCAGTTGTACTTTACAGTTGGGCTTGTATTTCCGGCCCCTTTTTTACTTTCAGCATAGCTTGTACAGTTTTACTTAGTGTTTACTTTTCCGCTTGCTTTCTCTGTGGTGCTTGTTTACTTTTCAAAGGCAATGCCTTCCCTTTTTGTTGGGATTTACGCCTTGGTGCTAGTCGCCAGCCCCAGGCCAATGGAAGGCGGGCTTGGGGTAGTCACGACACGGGCCCGAGGACGGGTCGTGACAGATTTGACCAGAGTGAAATTGTCAGTCAACATAGGCAAATTTGAGGCTGCGGTATCTCAAGTTGAGGCTGATTATGTTGTCAAGATGAAGGATCTGAAGCAAAAAATCAAAGAAAAAGTCATCCAGCAGGTGCAACTCCAGCAACAGTTAGATGCAGTTACTGGGGAACTTGATCAGCTTAATAAATCATTGGATGAAACTCATATGAATGGCATGAAAACCATTGCAGATGCTAAGAAGGCACTTCAGCAAGCTGAAAAGAGTGAAGCTGGTCAAGTACACAAGCTTCAAGTAACTGCTGATAAGGCTCAGGATGCTATACATCAAATGAAGACTTATGTTGACAATCTTCTGTAATTCTTGAAAAAGATAAGAGACTCCAGTTTGTGGATATTTTTCTATCTCTTGTGTATCAATGAAAAACACTTTTGTCTTCAATCATTTGTACCTGCATTCTTTCATTACCTGCTTAAAATTTACTTAAGCCAATGGGCCCAGTAAGTATATTTTGATTTTTACTAGGATTATTACAAATAATCCTACAAACTTTGAATCTCTTAATTGCTCAATATTACCTAAATCATACAAAAAAATGTATATTTAGTGAGCTGGAACTTGACTTTTATTCAGAGTTCCTTGGTCTTTTGTGGGCAGTTTAAAGTCATGCATGCCGGACATAAAGGGGCTAATGTTTAAGTTCGAAATAGCTTTGACCAAAAAATGGATTAAAATTGATTCAGTTCTTTGACAATTTATCTGAAAACATATTACCATACTTAAGTATGAGAGAAAAAATGTAAACTATGGCTTAAGAATATTTGAATCTGAGGAATGATATGAAAAAAAGAGCTAAAATGCATTAGAAGAAGTAGTTTCCAAGAATGAAGTTACTATTATTTAACAAAACCCGTTAGGGGGTTGAAATATGCAGGGCCACCTAAGGGCATTGGCTGCATGGTTAAATAAATAGCATCTTTCATCTGACAAGTCTGTTATGTGGACTGTTTATGCAATGCCACCTATGGGCACGTGCTGCATAGTCAGGCAAAAGAACTCCCAGAAATTTACTTTCCTAGTGCAAAAAGCCAGTGAAAGTTTATGGAGATTCAAATTTTCTAAATTATAGAGTTTGTTGTATGGAAAGAGGTACTTGAATATGGAGAAGATATTGCCGAACAAGAATATCGAAGAACTGGATGAATATCACTCCTACGAAGGTCTGACCCAAACGTAGGGAAGAAGAATAAACCATAGACTTGAATACTTTCAGATCATGAAAAAGGATATGGGACCAATATGTTAAGGATTGTTATTTTTTTGCGGATCCCTACATACTATCGTTTAAGACAAATGAGGACAAAAGAGGCATTTTTCCCAAGAATGAAGTTACCATTATTTAACAAAACCTGTTAAGGGGTTGAAATATGCAGGGCCACCTATGGGCATTCGCTGCATGGTCAAATAAATAGTATCTTTCGGCTTACAAGTCTTTTATGTGGACTGTTTATGCAAGGCCACCTATGGCCACGTGCTGCATAGTCAGGCAAACAAATTCTCAGAAGTTTGACATTTTTGTGACTAGAAGTCAAGAAAAGGGTTATGAAGATCTGAAAATATTTAAAGTTAGGATTATAACACATAAAGATGGGTATTGTCCAATGTATATAGAGATACATAGGTCAATGATATCCATAATCATGTTGTGGTTGGGTCCTGAATTGAAACATGGACTTCACTACGTATCTCATAAGAATGAGAATCAAGCCATACGTAGTTCTTGAAATGCAGTTTAACATCGTGCAGGACGAAAGTATGAGTGATCTTAGTTTAGGGTCATAGAATTCGGACCATAATAATGGATACACAGTGTGTGTTTTCATGAGGACTTTTCAGCCAAGGGACTGAAAGTGAAATTTGGGGTGGGGCCAAAAATACTTGGGACTGGATTCGAGGGACACTCGAATGTTCCTACGTATCCCATAAGGATGGGAATCAAGTCCACGTAGTTCTAGAATTACCCTTTGTACAAATTTGGTTCGTACATGTGAAGGGTGAAAGGGGACTTTAGTGCAATGATGGTTTAACCTGAGATAAAAAGTTTAGGCATTACCATGTATGCACGTAGTCTTTTGAAATGAAACATGATTGAAAAAAATCAATGTCAATAATGGTTCCTTCTCAAATGAGGAAATCAAAGAATATTGTAGTTTATTGTCGTACCGAACAAAAGTGTTGTATAGTTTAACATCATATAACAAGGACGAAAGTGAATCAATGTAAAGATATTGATTCCAGGGGCGGTTTCACAAATCAACATCATATGAGATGGTGGTGAACCGATGTGAAGAGATTGTTTTTGGGCTTGAACCTTGGGAGGCTGCCTACATACCCAGCCTGGAGGGCAAGGATCAAAGTCTGTGTAGTTCAATTAAAGAATGAATTAATGATCAAGTTGTTCTTGTGGACAATGATCTAACAAAAAATGTTGTTGGAACATACACATGGTTAGTGGCCCAAAGGGAGTGTTATGGTTGCTGTTCTCTCTAAGCTCACGTGAGTCATACACGGTGTGAGAAAGAAGAGGTAATAACAACCTTAACGATGCATAGTTTAATGTCATGTAGGACATAAAAAAGGGACTATGTAGTTTAAAGTCTTTCAGTTAGGACTATTGGTGCTGCACAGTTTAGTGTCATGTAGTAGGGACAAAATAACAGTTTAATGTCATGTAGGACATATTAAGGATTTTCTGTACAGTTTAGCGTCATGTAGTTAGGACGATGGGGATAAAATAGTTTAACGTCATATTGGACGAAAGGGGGACTGTGCAGTTTAATGTCATGCAGTAAGGACAAAAGAGTGTACCATTTTAACGTCATGTCGAACGAAAGTGCGAGTAGTTTAAGGTCATATGCATGGACCGTGAATGGTGCAGTTTAATGTCATACTGGACTTTTTATATTATATAGTTTAACGTCTTTTCGGACGTGAGGGACTTTTATACAGTTTAGCGTCATGTAGTTAGGACGTCACAGTTTAACGTCTTGCTGGACATAAAGGATTTGCAAATAGTTTATGGTCATATACATGGACCATTTATGATGCAGTTTAAGGTCATGCTGGACGGTTTAGGGAACTTTTTCACAGTTTAATGTTGTGTGGGACGAAGTTGCAGTTTAAAGTCATACTGGACCATTGCTGTATAGTTTAACGTCATATAACAAGGACGAACTGGTGATGTACAGTTTAAAGTCATGTAGCTAGGACTAAGGTGAACCAATACGAGGATATCAGTTCTGGGGACTTTTTACAGTTTATCGTCATGCTGGACGTTGAAAGTGCCACACAGTTTAATGTCATGTTGCTAGGACACAATATAGTTTAATGTCATCTCGGACATATAAGGAACTTCTTTACAGTTTAATGTCATGTAGATATGACACAATATAGTTTAATGTCATCTCGGACATAATACAGTTTAGTGTCATGTAGGACATAATACAGTTTAGTGTCATGTAGGACATAATATGAACCAATGTGACTGTTTTGGCTCTGGGAATAATATTTTGTGTTTATACAAAATACTTCTTCAGAAATCTGGCATTAGTTGGAGTCGTGATGTGTTCACCATCCATTGAGATTAGAGAATACGCTCCATTGGAGTAGACCTTATGTATTGAATAAGGTCCATCCAATTTTGGTTCAAGCTTGGGAGGCTTCTTTCCTGGTATCATTGGTGCTCTGAGAACCAATACCAATTCTCCCTGAATGAATGAATGAAGATGAACTTTTTTGTTAAAAGCTCGTGCTATTCGATTTTGATAGATTTCCAAGTGGTGCAAAGTGCACAATCTTTTCTCATCTAACTATTCCAATTCATTCAACCACTTTTGGGATTGCTCATCTGTAGATAACTGATCACAAATGGATACTCTGAGTGAGGGCAATTGAACTTCAATTGGAAAGACTGCTTCTGTTCGTTATACCAATGAATATGGAGTTGAACGCATTGCATTGCGAGTGGTAGTCCTATAAGCCCATAAAGCATGAAAGAGTTTATCAGGCCATGACCTCTTATTTTTATCCACCATCATTTGTAGTATATTTGAAAGAGTCTTGTTAAAGGCTTCTATCTGGCCATTAGCCGCCGCATGATATCGAGATGAATGGTTGGACTTAATGTTGTATTCTTGATACAATTTCTTTACCTCAAAAGAACAAAAGTTGGTGCCGTTATCCGTCAATATGGTATGAGGGACACCAAATCTAGTAATGATGTTAGACTTGATGAAGCTAACAATGCATTTAGAACTGACTTCTTTGAGAGGTACTGCCTCTGCCCATTTGGAAAAGAAATCAGTAGCAGTAAGAATGTACTTAAACTGCTTGGACATAGCTGAAGGGTAAGGTCCCACCACATCCATTCCCCATGTATAAAATGGCCATGAGTATTTAGCTGTATGAAGAAACTCTGGAGGTTGATGAATGAAGTTGGCATATACTTGGCATGAATGACACTTCTTTGTGAAATTAACACAATCTTGTATCATTGAAGGCCAAAAGTATCCAAGCATTCGAATTTGATCAGACAGTCTATGTCCAGACTGGTGGGCACCACAGACTCCTGCATGCACTTCTTTTATGACAGTCATTGTCTCTTCACCGTCAATACATCTGAAGAGAACTCCATCAAAACCACATTTGTAGAGAATTTTCTTGAGGTGGTTTGGGCTATCATAAAGAGTAAAATTGACCACACGTCACCAGATTTTTTCTTTCTCGGCTCTATCAGGTAGAAGTGTTCCATTTTGAAGGTATTATCTGATAGGTGACATCCATCCTGTAGTATGACCATACAGTTCAGGAATGGGACTACTTTAATTAATTTCCTCTGTTCTGACTTGAACATAAGGTGAAATTGCACGACGGTGGGAAATACAGATGGTTGTCTCATCCCGATTTGGATCTACTAAAGCTGTTGCTATATTAGCCAGTGCATCAGCTTGAGCATTTTGTGATCTTGGGACATAAGAAAATGTCGGTTCTGAAGGGAATTCCGACATTAACTCTCTGACGTAATCATACAAAGGGATTAATTCTTCTTTTCTGATGGCATAATCCCCATTGACTTGTTTGATTACCAGGTCTGAATCACCTTTCACCTTTAAGTGATTCACTTGTGCTTGAAGCGCTAACTCCATGCCTGTAATGAGAGCTTGGTATTCAGCTTCATTATTGGTACCACCTTCCCACAACAAAAAGTAATAAGGTAACACTGCCTTATCTGGAGAAATGAGCACAATTCCTAAACCAACATTGTTGAATTTAGGATTTTCCATTTTCTTCCCTGTTGGACTTCTAGAAGCACCATCAAAATACATTTCCCATGTTTGAGGACTCTCTTGAATAGAGAAAACTTCTTCATCAGGGAGTTCGATATTTGAATACGTGTCTTCCACTGAAGGATGTTCAGCCAGGAAATCAGCCAGAGCCTGGCCCTTAATTGCCTTTTGAGACACATACTGGATGTCGAACTGCTGTAGAATAACCGCCCACCTTGCCAGACGTCCTGTAAGCATTGGACGACTAAGGATGAATTTGAGCGGATTAATACGAGATACCAATTGGACCTCATGATGTTGCAAGTAGTGTCTCAGTTTCTGAACTACAAATATTAATGCTAGGAAGCACTTTTCAATACTTGAATATCGGGTTTCTGCTTCAAGCATAGTTCTACTGAGATAGTAGAGACTATTTTCATTCCCAACATCATTCTTTTGAGCGAGAAAGGCACCCATTGATCGCTCTAAAGCTGTCACATAGAGGATTAGAGGTCTACCCTCAACAGGTGGCATGATTACTGGTGGACTCAAGAGGTATTTCTTGAGAACATCAAATGCTTCTTGACATTCTTCAGTCCATTGGTAAGTGAATCCTTTCTTCAATAATTTGGTAAAGGGTAAACTTTTGCCTTCCAAATTAGCGATGAAACGCCGAATATAGGCTAAGTGTCCTTGAATTCCTCTTAATTTTTTCAAATTCTGAGGAGGTGACATACCAAGGATTGATTTGGTCTTCTCCGGATCGACTTCAATACCACGATGGCGTACAACAAAGCCGAGGAATTTTCCTGAGGTTACCCCAAAAGCACATTTTAAGGGGTTCATCTTCAAATTATGTTGTCGAAGCTTGTGGAATATGACTTCCAAATCAGCCAAGTGATCATAACGTTGGTTGGATTTAACCACCAAATCATCTACATAGCATTCAACAAACTTCCCTAAAAGAGGTTTGAAGATACGATGCATGGCGCGTTGATATGTTGCACCTGCATTCTTTTAACTAAAGGGCATCACCCGGTAACAAAACACACCTTGAGGAGCTCTGAAGGCTGTATATTCCTCATCTTCTGGGGCCATTCAGATCTGATTATATCCAGAATATCCATCCATGAAAGAAAGTACTTCATAGCCATCCGTCGCATCAATTAAGAGTTCTGTAATCGGAACTGGGAAATCATCTTTAGGACAATACCGATTAAGATCTCTGAAATCGATGCAAACCCTAATTTGTCCGTTCTTCTTCTTTACAGGGACAATATTAGCCAACCACTTGGGATATTGAACTTCTCTGAAGAAGTTAGCTTTGATAAGCTTATCCACTTTAGCCTCAATTTTGGAAGCATAGGTTGGGTGTGTTCTTCTCACGGCTTGCTTGAATCCTCGATGTTCTTTTGGAAAACCCAAATGATGGGTGGCAACATCAGGATCAAGGCCAGGCATCTCTGTATAATTCCAAGCAAAAATATCTTTATTTTTCTCTAGAAAAGAAATATACATCTCTTGCTCTTCAAGGGTCATGGCCGCACTAATTAAAGTGGGGCGTGGATCTTTCTCTGTACCCAGATTTACTTCTCTGAGTTCATCCACAGTGGTAGAGATACCCTCTTAAAATGCTGGAGGAGCATCTCTAAGATCTTCCTCTTCCTCTTCATCATGTGTTATTTCTTCCGTTTCTACTTGCAAAGTAGATGAGAAAACGAAATTCTCATGATCATAAGAGATGTCAAAATTTTCACATTTTGAAGAAGAAGCTTCCATTTTTGATCCTATTGATGATAAAGGGTCTTCTTTGGGAAATAAAGAGGAGATGATGGATCGAGAATCGACATCATTATTCACCTCTGGTGTTGCTATTACTTCTTCTGGCCTGATTAGCGAAGTATAGACTTGTTGGATTTCAGCAGACGAAATGAAAACGTCACCACTTATGCTTTCATCGCTGCTTGGTAAGTTAACAATTTCTCCTATGTTGTCTGGCTCGATTGCCGTAATTGACATTATGGATCTTTCCATAAGAGTATTTTGATTTGGGCCTATTTTGTCAATTTGACTGATAGGTAATACATAATCTGTACTCACATGTGAAAATGGATTTATTGGAATTTTCTCCAAACCATATGGAGCATTAACTTTGTTAATTTCCTTCATTGTAGATTTTTCTCTTCCCTTCATGTGATAAAATTCTGCCTCAATGTATTGAGACTCACATGTCTTGAACGGGGCCTTATCACCATACAATGTTCCAACTTGACCATCGAAACAGTATTTGAGACATTGATGGTATGATGACGGAATAGTTGCATGCTGATGTAGCAAGGGTCTTCTAAGCAAGATATTGAAAGCTGAGTCTTGATCAACAATCATGAAATCCGAATTGGATACAAGATCTCCAAACTGAGTTCTGAGTGTAACTTCTCCCAGTGGTTCTTGTTAATTTTTATCATATCCTTGTAACATCATGGTAGAAGGAGATAAATCAGATTCCATGAGGCCAAATCGACGAAGTGTACGAATGGGCATGAGGTTGACTCCTGAACCATTGTCAATGAAAGCTCTTCGAATATCTATACCATTGACTTTTCCAGATAAGTAAAAAGGTTTTATGTGCCCATGCAAAACATCATCTTCATCTTTATCAGTAAAAGATATCACTGCATGGTATTCTGCAGGATTATTCTCTTTGTGATAGATTTCAGCTGCAGCAATTTCAGCTTCAAACTCCTGAGGACTTGACAAAGCTTCGATGAGTGCTTCCCGAAGATCTCTTGACAAATTCAAAGCATCCAAAATTGATAACATGGCTGGTAATTGGGCCAAGTGTTTCAATATATCATACTTTTGATCTAGAGGTCTGCGTTTCCCAATAGGAATATGCGGTTTAGCAGGTACCTTGGAAGCAGATGCTTTGGAAGCTGATGCATCTTGTATTGAAGTTGGCAACATCCTTGGTTTTGGAAGATTAGACTGATTAGATCCATTTATATTCTGAGATAAATAAGATGGAACCTTTAATCGGTCTTCCAAAATAATTGTGCCAAAACTGAGTTGGCCATTGGCAGAAGAACTTGCTTGTTCTTTTTGAGCTCGCTGAAGGGCACTACCACGAGTTTCTGCTGCATATACAGTGCTAGCAGGGGTAAAATTAGAGTAGTGACTTCGGAAAGATCCATGTCTTCCCTTATATCCTGAACATCTAGAACTTCCTCGGATTCCCTTATTTGATACAGGGAATTTAGGCTCATCAAGACTGGAATATGGATCTGTTAATTGAATCATATTAATAGAACCAAATATTAACTCTTCGTCTGATAAAGACTGTTCCTAGTTAGCCTGTTTAGGCTGTGCCGTTTGATGGGGCGGTGCCCGTGGCTTTGAAGTAGATGGCATGAAATCTGCTAGAGTCAAAGACAATTTAGGCTTTGATACATACTCATCTTCTCCTGATTCCTATTTCTTCTTTGAATTGCGCTGCCCTTTTGAGGATTTGTCTTTTGATGGAGGCTTTACTGTAGCTTTTGTAGGAGACACAATTGGCTTCTTCAATTGTGTTCGCAAAATGGAATGGGTCCGATTGATTGTCTTTATGACCATCCAATCATCATATTTTTTCCCAGTTTTGATTTTGACTTCCTGCCACTCGCCTCTTTCCTCTGGATCTGTAGCGGTAATACACGCTACATGAGCTGAAGAACCCTTCAATTTGACTTGTCCCAAGTCGACCATCTTTTGAAGGAGGTCTTTAAAGACAAAACACTCCTGGATGGGATGTCCCAACATTTGATGAAAGGGACAATAATTGGGACGGTCTTCATCTCCTTCCTTGTTTGGCCTCTTGGGCACTGGTAATTGAACCAAGTTATTTTCCAGAGCTGAAATGAAGTAACCAGGAACTTGCTCATTTCGGAAGGAGTATGTTTTAATCTTCATATCCTAAAATTGTTTTCGTCGTTGATATCTTTGATCATTTGGACGAAATGGCCTTTGTTGTTGGCGTTCAGGAGGTGGAGTCCTTCGAGAGGATGAATGTTTTGAAGTAGATATAGGTACAGGTGCTTGTTTAAGCATAACTGTAGCAGTTTCTGCTTTACCCATTCTTCTTCCTGGAGCTGATGGAATTACAAGAGATTTAACCTTAGCCTGTATAAGGGAATCTTCAATCTGCTGAGCGATTGAAGTAAGGTCTCGAAACCCTCCTGTGTATTTCACAGGGATCAATGGCGTGCGTAATTCGTCACGCAGATTTGCCACACAGATTGGCAACAATTCATCCTAATGGAGTGCTAAACTCAGGGAATATGTTAATCCCTTCCAACAAGCAATGAAATCAGAGACTCTTTCATTCTTCCTTTGCTTGCAGTTTGTAAGATCGAAAAATGTCATTTTTGGCAAAGTTGAGCTAAACTGAAGAAGGAATTTTTGACGAAGATCCTCCCATCCGATGACTGACCGGGATTGCAAGCTTGTATACCAGACAAAAGCTGGTCCTTGCAAGGTTCGCACGAAGCATCTGGGTTTCACTGCTTCTTGCTGCTCTGGACTTCCCATCATAGGATCACAACAAGACACGTAATGCGTCAAATGTTGTTCAGGGTCGCCTGATCCATTGAAAGTAGGGAAAACAGGGTTTCCAAAACTGGATGGAGGAGAAATTGAATCTACCCATTCAGGGTAAACTTTCTTTTCAGGTTGAACTTGCGCCCTTTTTCCTTCCATAGTTTCTAACTGAGCTGTTAATGACTCAATAGTAGTTATTAACTTTTGAGAAACATCAGGTTGAACTTGGTTTTGAGTAGGTGCAATAAATGGAGCTTGGATAGATGTGGTGGTTGGTGCTGCAACTGATGGTAGTGCTGCCAACCGTTGTTGCGTTTGAACCATAGGATTAGACCTTTGAGGGTGTACTAATAAAGGAGGATATTCCTAATCCATCTCAGCAGTTACAACAAATTCCTTCAGCTGTCGGACTTCAGCATTCTTAAGAAGAAGACTACTCTGAAGTAGTTCTGCATTCAACCTCCTTAATTCTTTCATTTCTTCCTCCTGTTGTGAAAACCTTTTCTCTAATGAGAGCGATTGACCTCCTTCAGAGGAAGGGTGAGAAGTAACCTGATTATTTCCTTTCCCCTTATTGGATCCTTTTTGGAGAGGGGGAAGTGGGTTACTTGAAGGAATACCCAGATTTTAGGTAAGCCTTTGATTACGTGTGCGCACACCTTCTTCATTTAAGTCTGTGTGCGCAACTTCTTGAGCAGGAACCTCTTCGTCTGATCCCTCTGATTGAGCCTCATCTAGTGAATCAGCAGCAACGACATTGATGGAATTAATGGATGCATATTGCATGGAATCCTTTCTATCAGCATTTCTGTGATATTGTCTTCTTCTATGTCCATGATGAGACATGGCATTCCGTTGACTTGATCCCTCAGGAACTTCTTGGAGAACCGTCACTTGGAGAGAATCTCCTGATAGCTTGGCTCTTCATTCCTCTTGGGGCTTATTCCCTAATCGAGAGAATACTGACTTTCTCTGAGGGAGGGATTGAGAATTTGAAAAAGTCCCCAGTCCGGTGGACTGGGGATGTTCCTGCTGCTTCTGCTCAAGTCCTCGAATCCCATTTTTTGACTCTGAGGGTAGGGTTAGAGAAGTCCCCAGTCTGACAAACTGGGGTGTCTCTTGACATGCTATGTCTGAGATCTTCTTATAATCTCTCTTGATCTTGCGAATCTTAGTTCGGAAATTAGCTGAATGCATTAACCTGTATCCACTTTTATCACCTGGTTCAACAGATCGTTGGATGATTTCCGAAACTTCTGTCATTTGATGACGTGTTTGCTCCAGACGAGAGGCTTGTGCAATATTCTCGCCTGCTTGATGTAGGAGAAATTCAACAACTTGTTCTCTATATACTTGATTTTGAGAGGAACTAGTTGAAGCCTGTTCTTGAGCAAGGTTTTGATTATGAACAAAGCACATTGACTTTGGCCGGCCATGGGCAATAACATTGCATGAGACCATTTTCGGCGGGCTTTGTTGACTGGAAAGCACTGTGAAATGTAGTTCTCCGTGAACAACCTATCCTCTGATATGAACATCAGATGGAGAATTGGCAATTAATTGACGCAATTTTCTTAGTGCGCCAAGGCATGAACGTTGAAGGGTTCTCTCTTGCTTTTCAGCCTTCGGATACCGAGAGACTGATAGATATGCCAAATCAATCTGATGTTGTAACCCTTCTATTATCTTAATATGATTTTTATAATCACCGTAAGATAATACTTTCTTCTTCAATTGACAAAGAGTCTTCCATATGTTGAGACGAATATCATGGATTCCATCATCCGTCAACATCTTTGGAATGTCGTACTGGGAGTCAGCCAAAGGTCAAAACATGACTGGTACGTCACCTTTTGCCAGTTTTTTCCTCATGTTCAGCATTTCCTCTTTATCATTAAATGAAGATTCTTCTACCTGTTTGGACCAGAGTTGGTGTTTCCTTGTTGCTTCATCGGATTCAACAAGAATGGTAGAGAGATCACTATTCATGCTGGAAGATGAATGTCCCAGGGATGGTTCGGAGAATAACCTGAACCCCAGGCTATCTTCTGATGGAGAAAGAGTTTCACCTGCCGATAGTAAAGCATCAGACATGACTGGTTTTACGTTTGCAAGTGCCTCGAGATAGGAGGGCTTTCTCGTCACTACATTGCCTTCTGAAGAATTTTCGAGACAACATGAATCACTTCTGCGGAGAGGACTTTCGCAGCGAAGTTCATCACCATGAGGAGGACCGTCATGATGGGTTACAGCAAAAAATGAAATCTCTTGCTCTTTGGTCTTTTGACCACACAGAGGGTTCATGTGGCTCTCATCTGAAGAAGAAACTTCAAGATTGACCGAACATTCATGAAGCAATCCTTCATGAGGAAGTGTCTATTGAAGACCTTCAAAATTAATGTTCCCGTTATTGAGAACTGAGGGAGTAGAATCTTGAATTCCGACAGATAAATGTCTGAGGGCTTCAAGAACTCCAGCATCGAGCAAGGCCTTGTTGCATATTGTCCTTTGATCTCCTGACTGTGTTGGGCGGATCTTTTTCTTAGATGCCTTCTTACTCACTTTAGAAACCACTTGTTGACGAAAGTGGTTACTCTGAGCAGGTGTATGTGCCTGATCAGGAAAGATGGTTAGGTTAGGATGACGATCTCCACTCAAATCAGGTGTATGTGCCTGACTTGGTTGTCCGTATGATATGGGGGAGTATGACCCATAACCCTGTTGGACTGGAACAGATGTGTGTGTCTGTTCCGGAGTGAATCGTTGATGTGTCACTCCACTGCTAGGGATAGATTTATGTGTCTGTCCCTGAGATGATGCTGAAGCTGTTATGATATCCTGGCGAGCATCCAGAATATGAGCAGTAATTTTCTTCTGCTCTTTCACCATTGACCAAATATGTTTGGTGACTTTAGCCGCTGGAACGGGGATATACGTCCATTCTGGGCTTGGAGTAGGTGTATGTGCCTGCTCCTGTCCTCCTTTTCCTATCAGTGAATCCTGACAGTACTCAAGTGTGGAGGCAGAGAGTTGAGTCTGCCTCCTGTTTGTCGTCGGGGCTTTCGGACTGACTTCTCCGGGCGCTACTAAGCGAGACTGTTGGTAGGCTTGATTAGTATTAGCAGGTGTATGTGCCTGCTGATTACACTTCGCCAAACGTGGTTGACGAGATACATCATGTGTAGTCAGACGAGCCTGCTGACTAACTGGTGATGTATAAGCAGGTGTATGTTCCTGCCTATAGTACTCCGCCGGAATTGCCTGGCAGGATTGGCGTGATGTTGCCAGACGAGTCTGCTGGACAGCGAAATTAAAACGGGCAGGTGTGTGTGCCTGCTCGTTATTTGCCACCAAGTTAGGTTGGTGGACTTCTCCGGAGATGGCAGGGATGACAACCTGCCCATTGTTCACCGGATTCCGTCTCCGGCGGTTCATCTTGCCTGCTCGGGTTCGAGGAACCTGAGCTGAATGCCTGGAGTCGGTACCCTCATCATGTTGAGGGCGCACTACCGCACGATTCTGGCGGCGATTGTTGATGGGATCCCTTGAGAAGGACTCCTGTCTTTTTGAATTAAGGTCCTGTGGGACCTGCTCATTCACTTCCTCAGAGTAAGGGAATGAATGGAAATTGCGTTTCGGGGATAACGACCCGAAACGGTTGGAGACGGTAGTCAGCACCGTCTGCTTCTTGATCGCTGGCCGCCGTTGTCCGGACGACCAGGTAGAGTTGTTAACTTGGAGGGCTTGACGAGCGGCCTACAGAGTTGGGATAGTACCGTTGCGACGGTACTCCTTAACCAGTGCTTTAGAAACCCAGCGTTGAAGACGCTGAGTTGGTGATGTCGTCCTCAGAGCGGACGACGTTCCAGCAGGAGTAGCAGCATTGGTTTTCACAGCAGCAGACCTCACAGTAGAGGTGTTCACAGCATCAGTATTCACAGGGGTGAATTTAAGAAAAGCCATTTTGCAGAAGATCTTGAGAAAAGAGTGCCTGTTCCATATAACAGACATAATCAAGATGAATCCGGCCACTACATATTTTGGATGAGCACATGTCAATGATTGCTTTGTTGGCCCAAGGGGCCTAACAAATAAGAAGAACATCACTTTAAATTGGTTAAGGATTCACGTCGGGTTCACCATTTTTGTTTCGCATGGATTTCGGGGAGGACCTCCTTGACGGGAGATTCAAACGTTCCGATTAGTTTTTAACGGGTTTGTTCGTAGAACCGGAAACATCCAATGATTCTACATCCGTTTGGACCTACTTTCCAAAGGTAGGCGCTCATTAGCTAGTGGGCTAATGAGGCTTAGGAATTTTCATTGGTCGAGAGGATGGGAGGTCGGACTCCTCACACCTTTTTGAGGGGAATTATTGTCTACTCCGGGACTCTCTTTATAGATTTATGTTATGTTCGTGAATCCTTATTACATTACCAAGTATAAAATGTGCTTTCCTTTAGTTTTAACAATCAATGATTAAATATGCAAGATATTTAGAGAATCTTTAATATGTATTCAAGGTTCTTCATCAATAGAGAATCATCTATATCTGTTTAGAGATTCTTGGTCAATGGTACCCTTCAAAACATTTATATAAAAGACTCTTGGTCATTATGATGACCAGGCTGGTTTTAAAGCCACTCAGTGGGGCACTTGAAGTTTATCGTCATTCAGAAGGACAAGTATTATTTCAAAGTTGGGATCGAACCCATAAATGGGCTACCTACGTATCCTTTGTTTTGGAAAAGGAATCAGAACCCACGTAGTTCGAGTGATGGAGTATGATGTTTATGATTGATGGCTCAAAGAAGAATGTCATAATTACTTTTACACTCTAAGCTCACGTGAGTCATGCTCGGTGTGAGAAACAAGAGGTATTGGTAAAAATTTAGACAATTGTGCCATGAAAGATGCAATCATAAGAATTTGTTTGCGGCTTATGTATGTATGACTGCCCAGATAGATGAAGGTTTAGGATTCACTTTTAGGGAGAAAATCCATGAATAGGGTCCATAAAGTTATATGTGCTTCATGGAGATTTGAATACTCTAATCTTGGGGCTTACTCCTAAGGAGGATGCCCAAGTTAGGAGGGGACTTATGATTGGGTTTTACTCCTGAAAAGGAAACCCAAATCAAGGGTAAATTAGGACTGGTTAAGAGAAATTTAAGGGGGCTTGGGGTTTACTCCTGAAAAGGAAACCCAAGGTTATGACTGGGACTTACTCCTAAAAAAGGAGGCCCAGGTTAGGGGACTTGGGGCTTACTCCTGAAAAGGAAGCCCAAGATTATGACTGAGTCTTATTCCTGAAAAGGAGACCCAGGATAGGGGTTAAGGTTTGGGGATTACTCCTGAGGAGGATGCCCATATTTGAGGTTGGGGCTTACTCCTAAGAAGGATGCCCAGATTTGAAATTGGGGCTTACTCCTGAGGAGGATGCCCATGTTAAGGATTCTCTCATCTTAAAAGATGAGGATGAATGAATGAACTCTCTATATTTAGTGACATAAGGATATTTAAATCACTAGGTTTTGAGAGATATTCCACAGAATTCCTTTCAGATAAGGAAGTCAAATCAAGAAATCATGCCATAAATGGCTTTGAAGAGTGTCTTGAAGACTGAATCTTGAAAAGGAAATGTGTAATGGCTTAAGAGGGGTAAAATGGGAAAGAAAGGCACCCAAAAAAGGTAGGGGCGTGCAAGTCTTGAAAGGCGCGCAAGTATTGCGACGACGTGCAAGTTTTGGTCGTGCAAGTACACTGGCACGACATGAGGGGTACTTGCGCGATTCTAAAACATTGTTAGAATATTTGAGCAACTCTTTATTAAACCCTTTAGAATCCTCTTGAGGTTCTTCCAGAAAAAGGACGCGCAAGTTATATTGAAGGAAATAGTCGGCGCGCAAGTGTTGATGAGGTTCAACACTTAGGCCTTCCTTCTTCTCTATAAATCTTCCGTTCTAGGTAAGAAATTACCTTAGAAGTGTTCCGGAAGCTTTGAGAAGAGACTTGGGCGTCGGGAGCTTCAATCCGAGTTTCTGGAAAAAAGATCCTCTCGAATGGGGGCCCACAGGGTCTATTTATAGGCAAAAGAAGGCCCTGGGCAGTTATCGGGCGGTTACCACTTAGGTCGCGCAAGTCACTTGCGCGACCAAGGTCGCCGCGCAAGTACACTTGCGCGACAGTTAGATAAATTGTGCGGTGAGGTTTCTGTTGATCCTTTCTTCCTTCCTTTGTTGATTTTTTATGTTTTCTTTAAAGGATGAATCACTTTGAGCTCGGATATTCCCTTTTCCGATCTTTAGATTCTGTGACGAAAGGAGCGTCAACACCTATGGAAGACAACAAAGAGACAACGATGATAGAAGACAACTGTTGACCAGGTTCGCAGTAAATTATCCACCCTTATGTTGACTGAAAGGGGGGGGGGACAATTGAAATCGTGTGTTCACCATATTCACAACAGAGGTATTGTATCAATTTTCCACTCACAATCCTCAAGGGTGTTATCACGTAATGGTCGGGGTGCCCTTGGACTGAGAATCCATTCTATTTGGTGGCCCTTTTGGATGAAGAATGTAATGGAAACCCAAATGATGGGGCTCGTGTAGCATGACCGGGCCTTTTCTCATTATAAAGGTGATAAAATGAGGGATGTCTCTAAGGGGAGATATGCAGTGTGGGAAAAACGTCCGAGGTGAATGACGACGTGAGTTCATACGACACCACACAATCCTAAATGAGAACTTCGACCAGGGGGCTAAAGGGGTCGAAGGACCTGAGGCTAGGCATCCCACCAACTATAGCCATATGAACTCTCATGCGGTAATTTCCTTTATAGCTCCTAAACCAACATGAACAATCTTCGTTGTGGGAAACAAGGAGTAGGACTAGGCTCTCCCCATCACATAAGGTTCCGACAGTTGGAATTACTCTCTCGCTCGAAGAAGACTGAGATTTGGAGAGATATATGGGAAAGATGAACCATTATTCTCCATGTTATAGACATATGTGGGCGGTGACAATGACAAAGGATAGATATTAGCTAGATTTGAAACACATCAACTATTTCATGTGACCTGAAATGGGAACAACAAATGAGTGTCAATCGCTAACCATATTCACAATTCGAGACTTGTATCTATTTATTATCTAAAACCCTTAAGGGTGTTGGCCCAAATTGATAGGAGAGACCTTAGGCTATGTATCCTTATCAGTCAGGGGCCCCTTCGGATGTGATAGATAATGGGAACCCTGATGACGGGGTGTGTGGAGAATTAATTCACCCATGCAATTTCAAATGAAGTTAGATAGCATAAAGGATAGAGATATTCAAGAAAGAGTGATACATGGTATGGTCATGATTAAAATGATGTGAATGAGGGATAATGTTTGCACCACACCATGTGTTTCTTCCCAATGGGTGGTCCCGAAGTTTGGGGTAGGGCCTACGAATGCAATGTATAGGAAATCATACGTATCCCATGGGAACGAGAATCAAGTTGTACGTAGTTCTGAAAGGTCCATAAATATTAGCATCATGTGGTAAAGAGGTGGGTGGATTAGAAAATGAAGGAGGGAACATGGTGAAATCATCATAACCCTAACATGGGTGGGGCCAAAGAAGCCTACACGATGCCATGTGAGATCCTCCATGAGAATTATTCCTAGGAATGGATGGTCAAAGAAGAAATAAGGACTGGACTCAAGACGAGGCGTCTGAGCATTCCAATGTATCCCATGAGGATGGGAATCAAGCTATACATTTTTTTGGACATGCAGTTTAACATTTTGCAGGGCGACACACAGTTTAATATCATGTAGAACCATACAGTTTATGTTTATGCAGGATTGTAATTCAATTTAGGGTCGAGCAGGACCATAAAACAGTTTTGGGTCATGCAAGACAGTAATGAAGTTTAGGGTCATGCAGGACCATCACACAGTTTGTGGTCGTGTAGAAATATAATGCAGTTTTGGGCCTTGTGGGACCATCTTGTAGTTTGTGGTCATGCATGACCGTATAGTTTAAGGTAATGCTAGACTGTAATGCAGTTTAAGATCATGCAGGACCGTTACACAGTTTGGGGTCGTGTAGGACCATAATGTAGTTTAGGGTCTTGTAGGACCATAACGACCCAGAAAAAGTATTTTTTTAATAACTTGGCATTGGTGGGAGGAGTTATACACTCACCATTCGTGTTTACCAGTGAGTATGCATCATTGGTGTAAACCTTGTGAATGATGCGAGGTCTGTCCCATTTGGGCTCCAACTTGGGTGGTTTCCTGCTGGGTATCATTGGTTCCCTCAGGCCCAATACCAAGTCACCATGCATGAAATAGAGAAGGTGAACATTCTTGTTGAATGTTGGCGATATATTTTTCTGATGCCTTTCCATATTATGCAGGGTACGAATCATGTTCTCGTCGAGCGCTTCCAACATAGCCAAATAGATTTCGGCTACATTATCGGGCGCTTTCTGATCATATATTGTTGTGCACAATGAGGGAAATTAAACCTCAATGGGAAGGATGGACTCCGTCCCATATTCTAGAGAATGTAGGATCGTATGGATGGAGTAATAAGTCATTTTATGGTATTCTCAAAGGGCATTGGGGAGCTTATTTTGCCAAAACTTCTTATTATGACCAAACATTGTTTGAAGATTGTTTGAGAGGGACTTCTTGAAATCCTTTATCTATCCATTTTTGTGGGCATGATAACGAGAGGTGTGGTTTGAATTGATGTTGTAATTAGCATAATATTTCTTTATCTGAGCTGCTTGGAAGTTCGTTCCATTATCGGTGAGGATGGCATGAGGGACTCCAAAACGGTATAGTAGGCTGGAGCTCACAAACTCAACGATGGAATGAGCCTTGACCTCTTCGATTGGGAATTCCTCTTCCCACTTGGAGATAAATTTTGTGGCTGTCAGGATGAATCTACACTGGAAAGCTGTCTCTGGTCGATATAGTCCCACGACAACGATTCCCCACCCCACAAATGGTCAAGAGTACTTGGTGGAGTGGAGAGGCTCTGGCGTCCGATGCATGAAGTTAGCATTAATTTGTCAGGAAAAAAATATCTTGGAAAACTCGATGTAGTCATGGATCATGGAAGGCCAAAAGTATCCTATTATATGGATATGGTGGGATAGTTTCAGCCTAGTCTGATGAGCCCCATGGGAACCAGTGTGATCTTGTTTCATGACCTGAGAAATCTTGACTAATTGAATGAAACAGAGGAGAACCCCATCAAACTCATTCATTTAGAGGATCTTCTCGGGGCCAGGGATGTCCAAGAGGGTGAACTACAATGTGCAGTGTCAGATTTACTCTCACATCACCCGATCATCTAGGAGGTTACCATTTTGGAGATATTCAATGAAGGGGGATCTCTAGTCGTGATTCACTTCAATCATTGCATCCAGGGGACCTGGGGGTCCTGACCTAGAGGCTGTTACAGTAAGGTGGCTTCCCTGCAGACCGTCATCATCATCTAGGGTGATAGAAGAAATGAATCTCTGATGTGCCACGTAGATAATCAGATCATCCTACTCAATCTCCATGAGTGATGCAGCCAGGCTAGCTAGGGCGTCAGCTCAACCATTTTGAGATCGGGGTAGATTAGTAACTTCTTGCCAATATAGGAACTATTCCATTAGCTGGAGAGTGTGTTCCAATAATGGTACACGCTTTTTTTTTCTGACAACTTAGTTACCATTGACCTGATTGATGACTAGTTTAGAGTCCCCTTTCACTTGATAATGGGGAATATCAATCTCAAGGGCCAGCTCTAGGCCTGTGATGAGAGCCTGATACGCTAGATCATTATTGGTTTATCCTTCCAACAATAGGAATGAGTATGGAAGGATTGTTTGTTCTAGGGTAATGAAGATGATACCGAGGACTACCCTATTGAGCCTAGGGTCATTGGGCCTTCTGTTGGTGGGGCTCCGGGAAGCACCATCAAAGCGCATCTGCTAGCACGACATGGATTGGTCCACTAAGATAATCGGTTCATCAGGGAAATTGTGGTCCATATACTGGTCTGTTGAATCTGTATGGGTAAAAAAGAAAATCTTCCAATGCATTCCCCTTAATAGCCTTCTGAGGTAAAAACATGAAGTCGAACTACTGAAGAATCACTGCCCACTGAGCTAGATGACATGTCAATATGGGCTTGTTCAGGATGAACATCAGTGGGTCTACTCGGGACACCAGCTATACCTCATGGTGTTACAAGTAATGTAGCAATTTCTATAAAGTGAATACCAGAGCAAGGAATCTCTATTCTATGGGATAGTATCTGGTCTCCGTATTGAGGAGCATGCGGATGATGTAGTAAAATATGTTCGCCATTCCCTCATTGTTCTTCTGGGTGAGAAGGGAGCCGAGAGATCGTTCCAAGGTGGTCACATAAAGAACCAGATGCTTTTAAGAAATAGTAGTCATTAATACCAGAGGCTGGAAAAGATACTACTTGATCTGCTCAAAAGCAGTCTGACACACTTCATCCCACTCACAGAGTGTGCCTTTCTTCATGAGCTGAGAATAGGGCTTACAATTTTTGGAAAAATTCATGATGGATCGGAATATATAGGAAAAGTGTCCTTGGATGCCTCAATGTTCCCAAATATTGCTTGGAGGATAAATTTGGATAATGGACTTGATCTTATCTGGGTTGATCTCAATACCTCTGTATATAAAAATGAAGCAGAGAAACTTTCTAGAGGTGACACTAAAGGCACACTTAAATGGGTTCCTCTTCAAGATATGGAAATGGAAGAATCCAAACACATTATCAGGTTCTTTGAGATGGTTTTAACGCTGGGGAGATTTGACCACCAGATCGTCCACATAGCATTCCACCAACATTCCAAGGATTTGTTTAAATATGCGATGCATAGCCCGTTGGTAGGTGGTACCCACATTATTTAAAACAAATGGCATGACTCGGTAACAAAAAGTATCTTTTGGAACTCTTAAGGCTGTAGAATCCTCATCCTTGAGGGCCATTCAGATTTGGTTATACCCGGAGTACTCATCCATGAAGGAGAGGGCTTGGAATCCATGTGTAGCTTCTATTAACAATTCCATCATAGGAAGGGGAAAACCATCATTCGCACAGTGACAGTTAAGATCTTGGATGTCGATTCATACCCTGATCTATCTACTTTTCTTCATTACTGGCACAATATTGGCCATCCATTTGGGGTACAAGACCTCCTTAACAAAATTGACTCTAATGGTCATGTTAACTTCAGCCTCGACCATGGTACTATGGGAAGGGTGCATCTTTCTGGGAGGCTTCTTGAAACCGCAAATATTTTATAGGATACCGAGGTAGTGGATGACTACATGAGGGTCTTGTTCTGGAATCTCGTCAGAACATTAGTCGAACACATCATGGTGTTGTTTTAGGAAGTCTATGTACTATTTTTTCTCCTCGAGGGGCATGGCAGCACTAATCAATGTGGGTCTCGGGTCTACCTCACTACCGAGGTTCACCAATACCAACTCATCGACTGTGGAAGAGACACCCTCCTCAAAGGAGGGGGGAGAATCCTCTAAATCCATTTCTTCACTTATTGAGGGTGACTCCTTAGTGGGAGGAGTCTCTTATGAGTCGGCAGATCCCGAATGGAGGCTGGTACCAGCCTGAGTAGCATCAGACACAACATTGGAGGACTCATGTGCTGCCCCAACCATAGCTATGAAGGTTGTCAATCTAATCCCATCTAGACATGGGCCTAAGGGGCCACAAATGATGATATAAAAGATATAGTGGCATGTCGGATTGAGATGGTTAATTATTGCCCAGTGGAACAAGAAAGTATGATGTATTATCGTTTCCATGGGACAAACTTCCTGATATCTTATGGGAGGTAAAGGATTTGGGATCACCCTTTCCTGATTTTTATAGGAGAATGAAGTGATCGTCTAGCATCACATAGCCCTAGGAATGTTTTCCCCCTCATTCCAGAAACAAAAAAGTATTTTCCCATGTCTGGGGTCATAGTCTCCATTTGATGAATTTGAAAGACGTAGGCATCATCTAGATCTATCCACGGTTCGGTCACAGACGTGGCATGATCGACCTCATTAGTCTGAATTGGCATGTCTTTGCTCTTGTAGTAGTCGGTATCCAGATAGTGGGAATCATCAGAGGTAATGGGAGATGTGTAATCTTGAAGCATTCCCACTCAACCATTAAGTGAGTACATGAGGCATTGTTGGTATGATGAGGTAACTACCACATGTAGGTGGAGCCATGGCCTTCCCATCAACACATTGTAGGCGGTGTCCTGGGAGACAACCATAAATTTGGTGCTGAAAAGTAGGCCACTGAACAAAGTATTCAAGCAGATCAGGCTGACAGATGTCTGTTCCATCCTATCATAACCTTGAATTATTAGGTCATAGGAAGTCAGATCATCTTTGGAAAATCCTAGTTTTCATGGTGTTTGAGTCAAGATCAGGTTTATCGTAGAGTCCATGTCGATAAGACAACGATGAATATCTACTCCAATGAACTAGGTGGTGATGTACAGTGGGTGAATGTGACCCTGTACGGGAGAGACTTCATCTTCTCTAGAGAATGATATGATGGCTTGAAATTTATTATTCTCGACCGCCTCAGCATGAAAGGCTTCCGTGGCTGCTACCTTTTTCTCGAACTAGAGGGGACTTCTTGAAGCCTCATAGAGGGCCTCAAGCATATCTAAAAAGAGGTTAAGGGTCTTGAGGATGGAGAGCCTTGCTGGAATAATAACAAGATACTTGATAACATCGTACTTCCATGCCAGGCGTGAACTTCTGTTTATAGGTGGTTGGTTTATGATAGGAGGTAAGCTGGGTTGTGCCGACTGGACTGACGACTGACTGGTATTAGGATTATCCCACTGCCCACTAGTTGAAGCCTAAGGAGTGGCTGTTGGATGAGTTCCATACAACTGAGGCCAGCCTATAGAAGGGTGTGGCTGGTAATGGCATGGTCGGCGTGGAACTATCTGATCTCACAACACGAACAGTAGTGAGGGCAGTCCTGATGCCACCAGATGAGAAGGCTACCAATGCTGAGCTCTGCACTGAGCATGTTTCTATGTTTCTATAGAATAGAAAACATGGATGGAATTTCTGACCAAGGAACTATGAAGGCACATATATCTACAACTCTAAAGATTCTAATAATGGTTGGGGAAATTTGGAGGATACGCTTGGCGCTCCTCATCGTCAGGAATCATGTAAGTATTTACCAGCTCTTCGGTGTTAACTGAGGCATACCCTTGATGATCACTTGAAGATTCATCCAGTACTGGATGGATTCTTAGAGGGATCTCTATATAAAGGGGCATGAATTCACTGAGAGTACGGGATACCCATAGCATCAGTGGGGGACCTTATTTTCCGTTAATCAACCGTTTTTTGCTCTTTTGGGAAGAGGCTGACTGAGAGAATGATGCAAAAGTGGTGGCTACAGATTTGGAAGGTTCTATCCAATTCAGACATGCGTGGATGACACCATGGGCACGTGATATTGTTTTAAAATGAATATAGTCACCACAATGTTTGGCCCCACGACTGGAAACCTGATGCCACTCGCCCGTGTTGTTGTTGCTGCTGACTGGCCTCACGAAGACGCATGACACTTGTGCTGGAGCTATCCCTAAACGAAAATTGTTGTTATCTTGATGGTCTTGAATCTATTCTTTGAACACATAGAAATTCATGAGACTGTACCCCAGTATCTAGTGATAGGGGCAGTAATCAGGCCGATCAGTGAGGTTTGCCTCTTCTGGCCTTCTGCACTCAGAAAACCATAGAATCCATTACTCCAGGGAATTATGGATGTAACTGGGGACCTATGCCTCGTTGAATGAGTAGGACCAGTTTCTCGAGTCCAGAAAGAAGTCCCTTGGAGCTTGACCTTGACAAGGGGATGGATGAGCCTACCGAAGTGGTGGGGATTGGTTATTTCTCCTAGGCAGTGGCGGCACATTACGCAGGGGCACCTCCCAATTCTAAGGTGGGCACTGTTGGGCTGGTGGTTGTGCCTTAGGTGGAGGGCCTCTATGAGGATATGGGGTTAGATCCACTAGCAATAACTCTAGTTGCCTTCGGGCCTCTATTTGGGCCACTGTAGTGGTTTCAGCCCTAGAGGCCCTTCTTACGGGGATTGCAGGAGGCAAAAGACATGCCTGCTAAGCCTGCTGTAAGTTTTCCTCTAGGCGTTATTCCTTATCAAAGAAGTCTTTGAATCCTCCAAGATTGTTTTAGGTGATCAGATAGGGTACTATCTCCATCTTGACATTCCCTACACACATCGTCATCAATTGATCCTGAGTCAATGACATGTCAAGGGAATATGTGAGTCCATTCCACCAGGTGACAAAGTTGGAAATGCTCTCATCAGGACGGTACTAGATCTTTAAGAGGGCAGTGATACACGTCTTCTATGTGGTGGAACTGAACTGGTAGATAATTTTCCTATAAAGGACTTCCTATCCGGCTACTGATCTGATGGGGAGGTGACTGTACTAGACAAACACATGCCATTGCAATGTTTTTACGAAACATCGGAGCTTGGCAGACTTCTGTTGCGCTAGAGTTCCCAACATGGGGCCATGCCTTGAGATAAAGTGGGAAATGTGCTGTAGAGGGTCCCATGTCCTGTTTAAGGGGGGAAAAGGTGGGATTCGTGAAACCTAGGGGTGCTGGAATATCATCCACCCATGTCAGATAAGGCTTTCCATTGGGTGGGAGCACCACCATTCACATCTATAATGCATCGATACATGCAATGAGTGATTCTATTGGATACTATGGGTGGAGATTCTTATCTTGATGGGTATCCCTAACCACTAGTGCATTTGCGGGTTCTTAAACATGATGAGGTGGCCCAAAAGCTCATGGATCGGTTGGTGGAATGACCTACGGGGTAGCTGGGGGAGTCCGAGTTGGGTCCTGAGGATTGTCACACCCTTTAAGAGGATTTGTAGAGACATATCATACCCTCTTTACATATGTTCTAGCCTCAACCCTGTCTGCGTGGGCAGGAAGGTCATGGTTTCTAGAAAGAAATTCACCGAGGGGAAGTTGTGCATGCCCCTGTTTCCCGGGCCTAGGATCACCGTGGTCTGGCTATCGCTCTGTATCATGTTTAGTAAGGAGGTCGTCAACCACCTTCTTCTGTTTGGCATGTTTCTGTTGAAATTTATATTATTTTAGGGTCATCTTCCACCCTCTCTACTATGCCTGATGATTTGGGGGGTTTGGCGGCCCTGAGGTGTTCATTTCTCTTGATCAAATTCTGGCTGAGGACTAGTTCGTCGGTGTGCACAGGAAGACCCAATAGATTTTTTTGATGAGTAATCCTTCTTAACAGATCTGTGAAGCATAAAGACCCCTCGGGGGAGGTCCTCTTCGAGAAGTTCTAGCTCATTCTCACTCCTCTGGAAGGTCCGCCATGTTAACCATGACTCTTCCTACAGGCATATCCTCTATGTCACCTGGAAAATCTGGTTGATGCCGGATAGGACTGAAGATGAGGGAAGCATACTGCCCCCAAATTTGGATATGTACATGGAGAGAATCCTCTTTGACAATCCTACGGAGTACCCTGAAGCTATGAACACACCATTTCTGGAGGGCGCTACGGCGACCAGATGACTAAGGGTGTTGGGCCATAGGGAGTGTAGCCAAATCAACTAGAAGACATTATTCGAAAATGTCCTTTAAATGTTCTTGGATCTTATGGTAAGACACTCATTGATGATGAATATGGAAATGATTTTCCCAAAGGGTTTTTCGGAAACACCTGACTTCTTCTTGGGTGAGGGATTCTGGCGCAGAGAAATTCAGTGATATGACCAGCCCAAACAACTCAAGAAACTGTTCTGCTGTAAGGATACCCCATAAGCTCCTCGACTCAGATTCAAGGTCTGGCCCTTCATTGCCCCACTCGTCAACTAGAGGTAATAGGGGAATGTGTAGCAGTACCAAATCAGATCACTGAGATGGTAGGATGGGTGGTGGAGAATACAACGAGTGAGCTAAAAAGCCACCGCATCTCGTGTTATCCACCATAGAGTGAAGTGACATAGCCTCGACATCATGGAAATATAGGCCAAATTCTTTATTTTATATCATAGGGACTAAAACTACTGGAAATAGACCATGCTGATGTTCATGCACCACTGGTCCCCTGAATAGCTCTTAGTGATCTCTAATCGGGGTAGAGAGTGCTTTTGGTGAGGATGACGTCGATTTCATGGGTGTAACCTATGGAGCTGTCATATTTTCATCTTCCTAGATATACCTATGGATGGAGGCATGAATTTGATGGACCTTGCATTCTGGGAGTACTAGGCTGATGCACCTTGTTCCTGCCCCGATCCTCGACATGGAGGATCTAGGCGAGGGTTCCACCACATTGTCATATTCCTATTCGTAATATGAGAAGCAAACTGGTTTGATCTTAGTTTGAATATTCTAAGTGTTATTTTTATGGCGGTGATGACAAACCCTCCTTCCTCGGGATGGTTCTTTAGGATAGGGTAGATTTATGGCATGAGGAGGACCTTCGACCAAACTGGTGCTGGGGCGGAGAGGATTCCCTCCAGGATAAGTCGGGGTGTGAGGAGCACCATGGATGATATCGAAGGGGACATGAAGAGGACCTCCATGGGATGTGCTGGATCCATAAGGACAACCTCTCGAGATAATTGAATCATAGGTAGGACTTCCATGCTTATTTCCCCTGGCGATATAAGTTCAAGGAAGGACCTCGTACTCGTAGAGCCGAACACGGGTAGGACCTCCTTGTTGGTTGCTGGTGAAGAGAGGTCGGCCTTCACCCCTCTGATTTCCAAGGTGAGTAGGACCTTCACCGGCTGCTGTTAGAACATGGGGAGGCCCCGATGATAAATATTTACTAGATGCATGACTTCCCCACTACGACGGGCTGTGGTATGAGGGATGAATCTAAACCCAATGTAATGGGAATGGGAGAGGATTATGTGCTGGGTGTCACCATCATTGGGAGATCTGTTACTCAGAATGAGGGTAGCATGAGGCAGACCACCATGTAGAACATGGAAGAGGGGACACCCCACATTCTCCATGGTGGCGGTATGGGGAGGGGCTCTGTACTAGAGGTAGCCAATACCTGTATCGGTGACCAAGAGAGTCGAGCTAGCCCACCCTTGGGGCGGTTGGGGCCTCAATCCGGGCTGAGAATACAAGTCCCCCTTCACAGTATACACAAGGGGTTGATGATATATGTTTCCAGTGGCCTGATCCACTGTAATCGCTAACGTTGACGCCCCTTGGCAGGCATCCGTCTTGGCTTAGGCCTGACACTGGAATCGGGTCAACCAGACTAGGGCCAACGGTGCAGGCACGTGGCTTACCCTCTCCTTGACTCATGGGACTGGATGGTGGCACTGGCGCAACGTAGTAGGACCCCTCCTAGGGGCCCATGAAATGGGATCCCTACTGGGGTGCCCCAAACATCCCCTACCTCATCATCATAGGGGAGAGAGTCGTTGAGGTATTCTAAGGAGAGGCTCTCAAAATGATTGTACGTTGGAGTGGGGAGTAGTGGCTCCCTGCACGGCTCTTGGGGGAGGTGGTGGTGATGAGGTGCCGAAGCTTCAGATCCTGGCGGTCCATATCCCATTTCAGGATAATCCCATACTCCTCATACCGGCATATGAGGTTATTGAACACTCTCCTCTGAATGAGTTCAGACTGGGAGATGGGGCATGGGCACCCGACGTTTGTAGGCATCAAGATTGTCGCCAAAGCGGTGGAGCCGCACAGGACTGCCGTGTTGGCATTTCCCCTGCCCCAGTTTCGGTGGGTTGGTGGTGATCAGATTTCCACAACAGCTTGGTTCTTGAAAAGTTGGGTGATTAACCCATTAGTGTGGAAGGGAATGAAATTTTCAACCAATTCCCAAATTCCATTCATTCTTACATGGCTGGTAATATGGATCCATGCTGACAACGTCACAGACTGGGTTGTCCAATTTTTTTATTTCCCTCATCTTATGGTGAATTTCATGGCAGGCCCACTACTTGCTTGGTGGGACCCGACACCGGATAGCTGGATCTGGTGAAATGCTAATCCAAAATTTACTTGAACACTACTAATATCTACATTGAGGAGAATAATTTCATGTCGGGTTCACCATTTTTGTATATGTTGATTTCGCCGCGACGCACACATTTGTCTGTTCGAGGAAGGCGACACTATTTGTTGCCATTCATTCCCACTTTCCAAAGGTGTGCGACATCCATCCATTGTTCGAGGATATTTTTTCCTTAATCAAAACAAGATGATGGAATGTTGTTTCTTCCTTCCACGAATTCTTCCTTGGAATTTGTCACCTTGTCTAGGTCTCAATTATAGACATAAGACGCCATTCAGGAAACACTTCCCATTACCATATCATCATGGACTCCAGTTAATTACACTACATCTGTAGAGATATTCCAAGGGGTCTAGTCAGGGCAGTAAACATCGGTCGGGGGAGTAGTCACGCTAGACAACACTATCATGTTTAGATGCTAGAACATCAGTACATCTGGATTTCATCTTCTTATTATGGGGCTTCTCGAGAGTGCGGAAGCCCAAGTCATCCCACATCTAATGCAAGGAATTATATGCCTTAGTCATGTATCTGATGTTTTCCTCAGATTCCAATGTTTAACATAGGGTATGCCGCAGGATTAATGTCTAGCAGAGACAGATCGGACAGATCGGAACACAGACCAGTGTGGATCAGTTGGGTGCAACACCTAGAGAGAACATTGATGTTGTGGATAGTGCATGGTTAGCTTCCTGGTTGCTGCTAAGACTAGTGAAGGGATTAATTGGCATAATCTCATTGGGATGTGGTGGCTTGTTTATGAATCAAGATGGATAATGGATTGTTATGTGAATTGGGTGGACAATGGGATGGAGTCGACTCAAGGGCGACAATGATTTCGGGATTGAGTCTCGAAGAGAGCTCCTACATACCCCCATGTTAAGGAATTAATGTCTGCGTAGTTCATGAAATGATGAGACACATAAAAAGATGACCCGTATGGATGGGACCTAAAAGAATTGGAACCTCCATGTTGGGGCGTGAAATTGGGGTGCATGTGAAGGACAACGACCTGATGAAATGCTAGGGATTACATGTGATTAGCGGCCAGAGAGTTGGTCTGATGTCAAAGGGGAAGACCAGAAATATGGGTCCCAATTCAGGGGACTACAACAGCCTACCACTGAATGGGGTTGACAATCTCTTACCACTGAATGATGTTGAAAACGGCTTACCGCTGAATGGGGGTTACAAAGGAATACCGTTGGATGGGGTCACAATAGCCTACCAATTTATGGGGTTCACAATGTATTAGTGCTCTATGGGGTCACAAGGGATTACAGTTAGATGGGGTCATAATGGGTTACCTTTGGATAGGGTTGATCCTCTTGGAGGCCTCCTACGTACCTTGCCATGGAAAGGATCAATGTCTACGTAGTTTGAAAGAGGTATGGGAACTGCTGTGAAGATGGTTGGGACCAATGGATGGTGGGCATGAATCTCAAGAAGGCTTCATATGTACCTTTCCTTGGAAATTATCATATAACTCGTAGTCCAGGTTGGGTTTCTGGACTGACGTGAAGATGGTCAGGACCAATTGGTTTTGCGCTAGAACTTCAGGGAGGCTTCCTACAAACCTTACATTGGAAAGGATCAAATTCCATGTAGTTAGAAAAGGGGTTTGGTGCTTAGACTCTAAGGTGGCACATAAAGGATGTCATGGTCGGTGGTTCCTCTATGCCCAAATGAGTCATGCTCTGTGTGAGAAATAAGAGGTAGCAAAGACCTGATGATCACATCGTGGAAGGTGCATTCATGGGAAGTGGAATGGGGGCCTACATGTGGTTAGAATACCAAATAGAAAATATGGTCTTACGCTGGGTTAGTAGCCCAGGGAGATAGAGATTGGAACTTACTCCGTTGTGGAGGACCGGGTGGTGACAAAGCCCAACAGGAGACGAATTTGGAAACCAGGAAGAGAGGAGGAGCATGGATGCTACCTTCTGCAAGGAAAGCTAGGGGCTTACACCTAGGTAGTTTCCATTTACCCACGGACGAACACTGTTCCAATAAAGAGGATATAATTCCATGTGAGGAATGATCTCACTCCCATGGAGACTAGTGGGCATAACGAATGTCCAAGGTGGGAGATCCCCATGTCTAACGCATGGGGAATGGTTATAGTTTAACATCATGTGCACAAGATGATAGTTTGTGTTAGTTTACCATCCTGCAGCTCAGACGAGGTGGGTTCACTCTACACCACTAGGACTTACATTACTGACACTCACTCGCCTTTGAGTGAAGGAAGTCATCAGCAATGCCATTGTTTTGGGGGTTGTTATGGAGATATCCATTAGGGGTTCCACATTACCGTGTCTATGTGAAGAAGCAATAGCGATTAGTGTTCCTATCAGAAGAAGCATGGAAAGAAGCAACACAATAGAAAGCACCACCCAAGGGACTCTGAAGTTACTTCATGCAAGTCATGATGGAAATACAAGAGAAGGGTATGTTTTGTAGATGCTTTCGGCGTAATAGGTGACCAATATTGATGTATGGAAGAGGGAAATAAAATATGTACAAAAAGGTATGCACAAGGAGGGAGGATCATGTGCAAATGGGACAGCGGCGCGAAGATGGACAGGGTGATGGGTCCCAAAGTTTATTGCGCAATTGGAGAGGTTTGCATGCAATTGGCACACAATTGGAATAGCCTTGCAGAATAGACCCAGTGTGCATGAAGTTGGAGAGGTTTGTGAACAATTGGGGCAACCGCACGGAAGGGACCCGATGTGCATGTAATTGGATAGGTTTGTGCGTAACTGGCACACAATTGGGATAGCTGCACAGAAGAGACCCGGGGTGTGAAAAATTTTAGACGATTTCACGCAATCGGGAGTTGAGGTTTCATACAGAAATTAATGGGATTTCTGGAAAGATTGTGCACAAAAGTCAAAATATTTTCTCACAACAAATGGTCGACGTTTTGGGTGCAAGAGGAATAGATTGCACACAAGGGGAATGGATTGCACGCAAGGGGAATGGATTCCATTCAAGGGCTGTGACTAAAAGAAGTTTTGGTGAATTTTAAACCCAAGTGGTCCTGCGTGAAGGCTGACCTTGGAGAGACATGTCGAAAAAAATCCTATACCTGAAATCCATCTTTTTCTCTTGGGAGAGGAAAATTTCATGTAGAGGAGATGGTTCAGATTCTTCATCCATCTAGAGTTGAAGGGGAATCCTTCTATTTATAGGCACTCCAGGGCCATCGGGTCCATGCAGAGGTCAACCTATGCGAATGAATGCATGCCCGGGTTGGGGTCACGTAGGATCCAATGCATGGGGTCGGCGACATGCAAGATTCAGGGCCCGTGGTTGGGGGCACATAATTTTATGTTCCAGGCATCAGCGACACGTAATTTTTCGTGCCTGGGAGAAAAACTCCCTTGGATCCTGTGGAATTCCACACATGAGAGAAGCATTTTTCAAACACGTCATGGATTTTTCGTGAAACCCCTCTAGTCCTCCCAGAATTGATGGTCGGGTCGAACTATGTCTTCAATTTATCCGTAAAATACTCTCTCCAGGACTAGAGCGTTTTCCAGCCTCTACACTAGGTTAAGGATAAATAAATGAAATAATTATGCATGACAAATATAAATACACTTAATGTGGTTAGATATTTAGTGTAAATCAATCATAGTAAATTTACACATATTCTTGTAAAATCAACACCAATGACATATATGTTTAACCCAATGTATAGAAATTCAGTTACGATTACTCTTTTCATGTTCATATCAATGACTTGGGAGTTTATCAATGGAGTTATTATGTGTGTCAATAGTATATCCATGCAAACGGGAGTTAAAATTTCTAAATAATTAAATAAATAATGATTTCACACATAATCATGGAATAAAATAATCAATGATGTTTGTGTAAACCCCAATGAGTGGAAGTTGAAATTAGACATTCCATTACCGATTTGGTAACTTGCAAAACATACCCCCCATAAATGAAGGATCATATAACGAAGTTGTAAATAACCATAAATTAAAGTACATTACACAAAAAATACAATCATGGGTAATACATATAGTACAAAAAAAGTAAGAGTGCCTAATAGAGCATGAATCTCACAGGAATAAAAATTGAGATGAAAACCCCTTAACTTGTACTTTTCCTTAGTCCAGGGTACGTTAACCACCTTTATAATTGTTAAATAATTCTTATTAAATTATACATGAACCCCATACATAAATATGATATCATATATGATCTTTTAATATTTCATTGTTAATAATATATTAGTAGTATCATTGTTTATAGTGTTAACTGATTCATTTTCCATTATATGTTTTGGTACGTAAGTCATGTTTGTTATGGATAGGATTTGTTTTCTTCATATCCAAAATTATATTAAATTATAAATCCTTATTTTTAATCCCAAAATAAAAATTATTCTTGAATGGTTTTGATGGGGAATAAATTGCATCACGTTTGTGGAGACTATAATCTGTACGTATGCACGAGCGATAATATCATTCAATTGAAGGTAAAATAATATATAATTTGATGTTATATCATTTTTAAAGAATCAATAACATGTTATTTTTATTATTTAAATCAATTATACATTATTATTATATCCATCCAAATAACTAAGTGTTGAATAACAGCTATATCACAATGCGGATACGATAAGCCGTACGTACGCACGTATAATGATTTTGTCATTCAAAGGATGGATAGAATAATGAATACAGTTGTAAAATATTTATAATAACCCCAAAATATGTATAAGGTAAATTAATTATTCTTTTTTTATGGAAATAAAAAATAAAGTGGAAGTGGAAGAGGAAGATAAATTTGAAAGAGGTGATGAAATTATTACCTCTTTTTCAGGTGCTTTCTTTTGTTTTGATCAAAACGGCTCCATAGGTTATATTTATGACCAATGAAAGGATTTATAATTAAATTATGGTAGTTGGGGAGATATTTGAGCAGTGTTAGGATGATAAAAATGGTTATGGTGGTGTGAAATTAAGAGAAAGGGAATCACACTTTTATAAGGGAGGTGGGGATCACTTCAGGAAAACTCGAAATATTATTTTCTTATAAATTAATTTTCGGTTTATAATGTCTATAAATGTATTTATTTCGAAGATAATGTGGTCATGGGTCGACAAAATCTCAATAAACATGTTTTAGACAAGTTTAGGTCACCATATTAACCTTATCTTTTATATTTAACTCTTAGGTAAATAATTTTACATTGATCATGTCTCTTTGTTTTTTTAAATTATATGGTTAATAAACACAATATAAACTGGAAAGAGAACCCAATGTGCTTCATTAATAACATATATATCCTTATATCTATTATTTGGATGATTATTATATTTTTAGGACAATTATATTATATAATAAAATAGTATTTGTTTTAAGAACTCGATTATGTCAATTAAGACAATATTTAGTATTTGGTTTTTGTTAAAGTTATATCAACTTGATTATTTTCAAAAAAGTTATTAAATCAACCCAAAAATGTCATATTAAGCTATAATTTTTTTGAAATTCATAAAATATATAAATTTACATTTATTTTAATATTTATAATATCAATTATTTTAATGTTTCATTAATTAGTTAATTACTTCATCATCATTGTGTCAAAAATAAATTTAATCATATATTGTCTAAAATTTTTAAATGAAATATCATGATATAGGAAATATTTTAATATATATAATGAATATTGATAGTTTATTTTTTCTTATTTATAACCTTATATTTAAAATGGATTATTATTGAACATTGAATTTGAAGCTTTTGATTCTTCTTTATATAAAATAATAATAAATTTATTAATATAATAAAAGTGGATATAAAGGATCATATTTGATTAATAAGGTTTATTTTGGTTGAAATACACTTATCCAATAGAATTATGAAAATTTTTAGGGTAATTATAACATCATTTTTACCATTATTTTCCCTATTTACTTCTAACCGTGGTAAATAAAATTCAAAAGTTACTATTCAAAAAAAATATTTAAAAATTATTGAACCACATATTACTTAATGATGTCAACCGTGTCTCTGGGAATTTTGAAATTATATTTATAGAAATGGTAAAATTACATTTTATGGAAATTTACATATGTTCCATGAAGGTGGGTAAAAACGGTAAAAAGTTCAATAAAATTTTATACATCTAATATTATTATAAAATTACCCAAATGAATTACATTGAATTTATATAGGTATTAGGTATCTATTTTGACTTAAAATAAATTTAAATAAAATAAATAATTATTAAAAAAAAAACAGTTTTAAATAATGACGCAATATTTTTTTCTATTTGTCAAAAATCGAATGTTTCCAAAAAAATACCAAAAATTCACTCTAAGTTAATTTTGATATTTCAAAATTCAAAAATTATGTCTATTTCACTAAATTAAAAAAATAGAAGTTATATTAATTAATTTAAAAAAATATTCCTATTGTCAAAAAATAGATGGTTTTTTAGAAATAAAATCTATCAAAATATTGATATGTTTTTATGTCCAATTTAAATGTAAAATTACTTCCAATGACCCAAATTTGATTAAATGAAAAAATATAATATATTTATACCTAAAACCCATTAAAATATAACATTTAACCGTATAAATTATTTTTATTATAAAAGTAGTTTTAATTAATTTTTAGTATTTTCACTATTCATTAAAATATTAAGGTTATCATAAAAGCACTTAAAATTTATCCAAACTAATTTTTTGACCCATTTCTGATGAAAATATTATTTAATCAAATTGAATATTTAAAAGTGTCAAATATTGGATTAAAAAATGGTTCTCTATTAAAAGACGGTAAAATTGCATTTTTTAAATACTTCATTTATCTGAAAAATTGAATTTTTTCTTATATTATGTCTGAAAAACACATAATATGGATGCTAAAATTTTATGTAATATATAAAATTTATAATTTAATTAATACAATTCATAAACACTTTTTTGAGGTTAGTTTGGTAATTTGTGGTGCGCTTGAACTCGGTGTTGCGTGTAACGCAAGCTATTAAATTACTTTATAGAAAATAACTTACTATGAAATCTATGGGTGTTATAGCCTACACTCCTCATGAGAATGTATGGACCATTGATAGTGAGAGGTACAATTATAGTTCTTTCTACTTTCTCTAATGCCTTGTTTGATAATGGTGTCTCTCATTCCTATATATCTGTAAATCTTGTTAATGGGTTGATCCTAGAGGTAGATTTTGTAGTGGGGTTGATGAATATAGATACATCTTCGGGAGAAAAAAATTATGGATATCTATTTATGCATGGGATGTTCTCTAGAGATCTGAGAGTATCGTTTCCTTTGGGATATATATGTCCTTGATATAACATGATTCGATGGAATTATGGGTATTGACTTGATAGTCGCATATCGAGCCCTCATTAATTTTTGTCATAGAAGAGCAACCTTTTTATCTCTTGAGGGTGATCAAAATATACCTCATGGATAAGTGGATCTCTATGTACGCAATGCTATGCCAATTACTCAGCAACTGAGAGAGATCACGACCCATGTTGCTAGTCTTTTGCTAGATGATCTGAGTGGTAAGGAATACGTCATTCCTCCAATTGTAGAACTGTTTCAGGATTTATTTCTTAAATATTTTTCATGTTTTCCACAAGAGAGAGATGTGGAATTAGCTATTGATATTATGCGAGGAGCTGAGCCTATATCTATTCCACCTTACAGAATGGCACCGACTGAGCATCAAGAGATCAAAACATAGTTGTAGGTGTTGGATGATAAGTGGTTTATCCGTCCAAGTATATCACCTTGGGGATTGCCTATTTTGTTTACAATGAAGGATGAAGGGAGTTTACACTTGTGTGTCAATTACCAGAAGTTGAATAAAATGAGTGTGAAGAACCGATATCCCTTTATGCGAATCAGCGATCTATTTGACTAGCTAAAGGGGGAGATTGTGTTTTCAAGGATCGATCTAAGATAAATGTATAATCAATTGAGTTTTTAGACTTCTGTTATATCAAGAACATCTTTGAGAAGAAGGTATGGACTTTATGAGTTTTTTGTAATGCCGGTAGGTTTGACGAATGCTCCAACAGTGTTTATGGCCTTGATGAACAAAATATTTCAGCTGTAATTAGATTAGTTTGTGGTGGTGTCTGTTGAGGACAAATTATTGTACTCTATGACTGTAGACACCAAAAAGTGCTCCAGGGATGAGAAAGGATTTGCTGCAAAAAAGTGAAGCCATATATGGATTCATTGATTCATTCCTGGGGTCCCGGAGGGGTGGTGCGAAACATATACTGAACCGTGTGAAAAAAATATTTCCCGCGCTAAAAACTATAAGATTCCTGAGAGTTTTTCACATGGGTGCAGAACTATTTCGTGCCACCGCTCTGCGTGGCTTATCTATGTGCTACTGACATCGGGCGCACAAATATTTAGTGCCGAAGTGTTTTTTGCGCGGACATGTGATCGCGAGAGACTATAAATATAAGGCCACCCCTTCGACTTCAGGCAAAATAGTCTAAACAGTCTCTCCCACGTGAAATTCCACTCTTGTACGCACATAAAATATGTCTCTCAAGTACTAATTTTTTCATGCCAGTTCACCCGGGGGTCCACCTTTGGGTGTGACTACTCAGGCTTGATCATTGTTCAAATCCCCTCTAACCCCTTCCCCGATGCTCAATTCCTTCCGATTGCGCACAATCCGGTCATTGCGCGCGCAATTCCTTTTGCGCGCCTGCCCGGTCTATTTCGCGCCATCCCACTCTATTTCACACCCTACTCTCAATTGCGTGCTGGACCCAGACTTTTTTGTGTGCGCAATTCCTTTTGTGTGCCGACCCAACCCCTTTTTCACGCAACTGTCCATTTTGCGCACAAGCCTCCCACCTTGTGTGATAGTTATGTCCCTCCTCCGGGAATCATTTTCGGGTGCCTTCTGCGCTCATAGCACCTTCTCCGTATACTCATTTCACATGAAACCTCCTAAGTTCACATGAAGTAACTTCAAAATCCCCTGGACGATACCACCCGTTGCATAGCTTCGCTTCATGCTTCTTCCCATAGGAACACTTATTTCTATGGCTTCTTTGCATATCCACACTAACATGGACCCCCCGATGGTTCGCTCCCTAACACCCCCTATACATGGCTTTTCCTTTTCCCTCTCTGCACCAACGAGCAGAGGGTACCAGTTATGTAAGTCCTAGGGGTGTAGAGAAAACCCACATCGTCCGAGAAATAAAATATTAACCTTCCAAGCACCATCATCCTCAGCACATGGCATTATAATGCAACATCGCCATGTGTCTCACACGCTAGGTACCCCCCACCGAGGATATTATCCACACCCATTGATCTTTACAGGGGATGATATCCTCCTTATAGGAGTGGCGTTTGTCTGCGGGTAAAGGGAAACCATCATGGTGTAAGCCCCTAGTTTTCTCATAGGAGGGAGTATCCCTGCTCCTCCATCCATCTTCAGTCCCCAGGGCCAGCAAAGGGTGTGGTGGGGAATGGTGCTTCTCCTTTCATCGGCCTGAAATACATCTCCCGGTGTGCTTTGTCGCCATCGGGCCTCCCTCCAAGAGTAATTTTCAACCTCTTCGGGCTGCTAACCCTGTATAAGACCCTATTTACTCTTTGGGATGCGATCATGTGTAATCCCCACTTCTTTTCCCATGGATGCATCTTTCGCTACGTCATCATCGAGTATCTTCTATCTCTTGTTTCTCACACTGAGAAAAACTCACGTTGGATTAGAGTAAGCACCGACCATGACATACATCCCGAGCAGCCTAGACTGTAATCCCCAAACATCACCATGAACTACGTGGACTTTGATCCATGTCAAGGCAGGGTACGTAAGAATCCTACCTAAGGTTCAGGACCACCACCCATGGGACCACAGGTCCTACTGCACGTAAGTTCACCATCCCTCATCATGAACTATGAGGTCTTTGATCCTTGTGAATGTAAGGAACGTAGGAAGACTCCCTAAAGTTCATTCCCACTGACACTCGGTCATTCTGAACCCCTTCACGTTGCTTCACCAACACCCTGCGCCACCTCAGAGCATAAGCCCCAAATGCCACAAACCTGTACTATGTGGTCTTTGATCCTTGACAAGGCAGGGTACATAGGATGCCTTCACGAGGTTTAGGCCCAACAGCCATTGGACCCCAAGTCCACCTTCACGGCAGTTCCCACCATGAACTACGGGGTCTCTAATCTTTGATAAGGAAAGGTATGTAGGAAGCCCCCTGAGGTTCAATCCCACCACCCATGTCATTTCGACTGTCTTCACATCGGATCACAAACACCTTGGCCATCCTGGAATATAAGCCCCACAAATATGTCCTAAACTATGAGGACTTTGTTCCATGCCAAGGCATGGTACGTAAGAAGCCTCCCTAAGGCTCAAGCCCAACATCCTTTGGTCCTAACCATCTTCACATTGGTGTACCAAGCCCCAATCCCAAACTATGTGGACTTTGATCCATGCCTAGTTAGGGTACGTAGAAAACATCCATGAGGTTGAAGCCCAGCACCCACTGGTTCTGACCATTCAGTTCCATGCCCTATACATGAACAATGTTGAATTTGATCCTTGCCAAGGTAAGGTACATTGGAATCCTCCATGAGGTCCAATCCCACTAACCACCTCGATGCCATGTCCTTAATTCACATCGATTAATTAACTCCTACCCCATATGGGAACTACGTGGACTTTGATACTTGGTAAGGTAAGATACATAAGAAGCCTCCTAGTGGTTCAAGACCTCCATCCAGTAGTTCTGACCAACTTCATGCCAGTCTTCTCCTCATCCAACATGACGTTAAACTATGGATCCCATCCAGTGGAAAGCTGTTGCGACTCCATCCAGCAGTAAGCTGTTTAAACCCCTAATCGGCAGCAAGTCATCATAAAATGAACTATGTGGAGTTTGATTCCCTAACACGGTGAAGCATAGGTAGCCTCCTCGATTCTAAAGTACAAAACCATCTTCATCATCATGATGGTTATATCCCATTCACCACCCCTCTCACGGAACCTTCCATCATTCATCCTGATTCATACCCGGGCTGTCACATCCTGGTGGAATCAGGCCACCTCATACCCCATTCCCCTCAACAGAAACCAGGAAGTCAACCCCACATTGGCCCCAACACCAGTGTCCCCTCCGGGGGACCCTCCTTTTGATCAACTCTTTTCAGTGTTCTGATCAGCCCGATCCAACTATGATGGATGTTAAACCAATGAAATACCCTGTTTTAAACATGGAAGGCTAAGTAAAACCTTAGATACATGCCCATGGCATATGATTATCCACGTTCGATGTGGGTTTCCTTGGGATTCCGCGCCCTCGAAAAGCACTATAATAAGTGACAGAAGACAGACACACCAATGCACCAGCGTCCAGACATACTAGTGATGCCCAACATGACTACTCCCCTAACTGAAGGTTGCTACCATGACCGGACCCCTTGAAATATTCTGATAGAAGTAGTTTAATTAACTGGCATCCATAAAGATATGCCACCAATAATAGTTTCGCGAACAATGTTTTAACCCTCTAAGGGAGACCCGAACTAGTTGATGAGTTCTGAGGAGGAATCCACTGAGGGAAGAACCGACATCCCATCACCATATTTCGATCAAGGAGAAAACATCCATGTATAATCTATGGATGCAGCCCACCTTTGGAAAGCAAGAATGCAGGGCCATAACTGTGCGTCCTCTATAGAAGGATGTGTGCACCTCAATGAAAGAATCAGAAATAGAAATGGTGAACCCGACATGAAATTATTCACCTCAATATAGAGATTATTAGCGCTCAGGGCATCAATAGATTGATGTGTCACTGGATCCAGCTATCTGGTGCTGGGTCCCGCCAAGAAAATAGTGGGCCTGGAATGAAACTCACCAAATATTGGGGCAGTAGAACGTTGTACATCCCGTTTTGTGACACTGTCAGCATGGATCCCTCTTACTGACCCTGGAATATGGGATGGCGCTGGGTCATTGGTCGTCAATTCCTTTTTCCTCCAGCACTTATGATTTAATCTCCTTGCTCTTAGGAATGAGGTTGCTGCATCTGGAACGTGATTAACTTATACACACTGGTGTTGGGGAAACAGCAGCACTGATGCGGTAGTCTCGCATGGTTCCACCACTTCTGCAATGGCCTCTACACCCATGGCCCTCGGGTGTCCACACCCCCTCTCCCCATGTGAGGTCATCCAATGAAGGGTGATCAATGACCTCGTACACCAGTACGAGGAGGAGGGAATAATCCCAACTCGGGATATGGACCATTGGGATATGGAGGCATCCACACCTCACCGCCAACGCCGTCCCTGAGGGCCGTGCAAGGAGACATTACTCCCAACCCCGACGTACAACCATTTTGGGAGCCTCTCCATAAAATGCTTTGAAAAATCCCTACCTTGTGCTAATGAGGTAGGTGATGTCATAGCCAGATCGGTTAGAGTCCGATTCAAGGGGCTCCAAGCGATGACTCCCACATGGCCGCGTCAGTGCCGCCGCCTAGTTTTGCTAGAAGAAGGGAAGCTAAGCCATATACCTGCACCACCGGCCCTGGTTTGTCCGACCTGACGCCAGCATCGGGCGCAAGCTGAGGATGCCTGCCAGGGGGCATCAACGTCGACGACTACTATGGCCCGAGCCACCACCAATGCATATTATCTGGTTCCTTCATACTCTGAGAAGGAAATATTATACGCCCAATCGGTATCGAGCCCCAATCACCCCATAGGTAGGCTGGGTCGACTCACTTAGTCGCTGGCATCAGTAGTGGCCACCACGAACCAACCCATAGTGATGCCACCTCGTAAAAAGGTCCTCCTCCTACCACTACCTCAGAAAGAACAGGCCTTCCAGTCTTCGAGGCTCGGCATGGAGGTCTACTTCGTTACACCCTCACACCATATGAGGGTCTTCCCCGTGACGGTGCCACTCAGCACGGATGCCTCTCCCATTCCCATTACACTTTTTATGGAGTCCTTCCTCCCACCACCGACAGCTAGTGAAGGGACATCACCCATCCGATCTCTCTTCCTAGTGGAGACCCTCCCAATATCCTTTCAGTAGCTGGTGGAGGTCCTCCTACCCTCGATGACCAGAGGGGGGAGTTCCAGCCTCACTCCACCCACACCCAGCATGGAGGTCCTACTCGTGCTCAGCTAGCTCAGTGCAAGGACCCTCTTTATACTGAGGCCACTAGGGGAAACAGACCAAGAGGTCCTCCCCATACTTCATCCAATTCCATCGGAGGTCTTTCCCACTCCAATGCTACCCATGGAGGACCTCCCCATGTACCCTTCGATATTTTTACCAATTCTCCTCGCACCCCGGCATTCTCAAGAGGAACCCCTATCTGCCCCAACTATAGTGCGGTCGAAGGATACCATGTCCAAAATCAGCCCTATCCTAATGAGCTACCTAGGGGCAGGAAGGCGGGTTTCCACTGCCACAAGTAGAATTATGAGATGTTCTGGATGGAGATCAAACCAGGACACTTCTCAGACTATAAAGCGGAGCACATCTCAGCTCGAGAACCCTCCCCTTGCTCATCCGAGTCAAGGGTCGGGGCAGGGACAAGGTGCATCATCCTAGTACTCTCAGAATGTGATGTCCATAGGATTACAGCCTCTCTCCATAGGTATATCAAGTATGATGAAAATATAGTGACCTTGTAGGTTACGGTCATGCAATCACCACCATCATCACCAGAAGCTCTCTCTACCTCCACAAGAGATCATAGAGAGCTATTCTGGGGAATAATGGCAGGCGAGCAACATCACGACCCATCACCAGAAGCCCTAGCCCCTCATCCAAGAACAATGTCCATCAACCCTTCTTACTGCAACGTAGTGGCCAGGTCGCTACACTCTTCGGAATATTGTTTGAGAATCGATGGGCAGTCAGCCCATTCATCATATTCTCCACCGACCGACCTGCCTTCCTAGCGGTTTGTCTCAATACCGCTAAAAGTTCCTCAGCCACCCCCAGTTGACGAGTGGGTAAATCAGAAGCCAAACCCTAAATATGAGATGAAAAGATTCTGGAACATCCTCGAGGTGGACCACTTCCCCGAGAAGTTCTGGCCCATGGCAGCGCAAAATTTCCACATACTGTAGTCTCTCACCCCGGAGGAAGTTGAGTGTTTCTGCTAAACCCTATGGGTGAAACATTTCAGTCTTCTTCATTAGTGCGTGGCCTATCCATGGATCCAAGAGAATTTCCAAGACATCAGCATGAAATGTCGTCTGGTCATGTTGGATGCACTCCCAATGGTCCAGCACCCCGATTCACTAGGTCACCATGAGGCCCTCCAGCAGTAATGCATTCATAGTATCAAGGCACACCACAAAATTGTCAAGGAGGATATCCCCAAGTAAAAATAAATTTATGGGGGCAGTATGCTACCCTCATCTTCAGTCCTATCCAGTGGCAGCCCGACTCTTTTGGTGATATCGAAGATATTTCCCCAGGAAGGGCCACGGTCAACATGGCCGACATAGTGGACGAGGAGCACGACCCAGAGATTCTCGATGAAGAATTACCCCTCGAGGGCATTCCACCACTATTAGAACCATTAGGGAGGATTACTCATCAGTAAATGAACCTACTAGGTCTCCCTTCACCCACCGAGGCATTAGTACTCAGCCGGAATTCGGGTATAAGAAAGGAGCATGTCAAAACTGTCAAACACCCCGACCCTTCTTCCTCGGTGCAGAAGATGGAGGAGGACCCTGAGAAGTCCACATTGCGCCAAAAACATGCTGAGTAGAAGAAGATGATCAATGAACTCTTGGCTAAATGCACTGTAGAGAAACATCCCGACTACAGCGATCCTAGGCCAGCATATCAGGGGAAGGAACAACTTCCCCTCAGCGAGCTGCCCCCAGGAAACCCTGATCATGCTGCTCCTGCAGATAGTGCTGAAGCTCGATCTCACAACAATAGGGCACAATATGTCTCACCAAACCCTCTAGAATGGCACGAAAATCCAAGGAATCCAGCCCAGGTTCCCCCAGCTACCTTGCAAGTCGCTCCACTAGCCACTCCATGAGCCGCCAGGCCTGTTTACCGTGTTGAGGAACCCGACAACACGCTTGTGGTTAGGGATCCATGTTAAGAGAGGGACCCCACCCAGATGATCGAATGGCAGAACTCATTGCACGCCTTTAGTAATTAGAAACATGACAGGTTGCAATCCCACCTGATGGCAATCCATACCCGGTGTGGGTGGATGATATGATGATGCCTCCGAGTTTCAGGAATCCCACATTCTCCCCCTTCAACGGGACGGGGGACACGCCGCAACACCTGGTCCACTTAAACTCATGGTGTGTTCCCATGTTAGAGACTCTGGCGCAACAGAAGGCTTCCAAACTCCTCTGCTTTGTTTAGACATTGGAGGGGCTGACATTCTTCTGGTACAACCTTCTCCTCGTCAGATCCGTCACCAGCTGGGAGGACCATCAAAAACAATTCCTCTACTAGTTCAGCTATACCACTAATAAAAAGAGCATCTTATACCTCTTCACGTTCATGAAAATGACTGTTGAGCGAGCCACAGACTTTATCAGCTGGTGGTAGGGGCTCACATACTCTATTGACATGACACTGACTCAGGAGCAATTACGGACGATGTGCATAGGAAATGTCAAGATGGAACTGGTTCCCTCTTTCATCACCCAGAACTACCCTAGAGGATGCTGAGACTTCTCCTATAAGGCCCAACACCTGGAGGAAGACCTGCAATAGGCCATCTAGGCTGGACCATTGCCCCCTGTAATTCCAGTAAGAGGGCTGTCTGAGCCGAGCCCACTGCGATGGCCCAAATAGAATCCCCTGGGCAACTAGAATTACTACCAGTAGCACCAGCCCCGTAGCCTTGCATAGGCCCTCTATCTCAGGCACAGCCTCCAGCTCAACAGCATTCTCCTCAGAATCGGCAGGCGCCCCTGTAGAATGCACTTCCACCGCCTGGGTGGGACAATCTGGGTCCTCCTCTTGGACAAATGCCTCCAGCACATCATCAGGGCCATGCCTCAAGGGGACCCATTTCAGAAAGAAGAAACCAGGCCAACTCATTCAACAAGAATCAAGACCCCGACTATTTCAGAAATTCCTTAGAGCATGGGATTGTACACTTTCCTGAGTGCAGACGGTCAGAAGAGGCGTATCACATTGATCACTGCAACTACTACCCATATCATTGGATTATGGGGAACACCCTCAAGCAGTGCTATATGTTCAAAGACTGGATAAAAGAGCAGGTCTATAACTATATAGTAAGGCTGGGCCCGACCCCGGCACAAGTGGCAGGTGACTTTGTAAGGTCAGACAATAGTAGCGACATCGAAGGTGAGTGGAAACAGGTTTCCAACCGCGAGTCCCAGAAGTATGATGACTGGATGGCTAGAAAAATGGTCTCCCATGCCCATGATATCATTCGGGCATGCTTGAATAATCCAGAGCCTTCAGAATTTATGGTCAACACTTCTGAATCTCCATCACAGCTGACCTCTTCCTAGAAGAGAAAGAATCGGCGGCACAAGGGAATGCAACGCACCCCTCTAATGCCATCGTCTTTCCTCACTCTCGGTGACTTTATTACCCTTGAGATGGATATTCCTCCCAGAATCCACCCAGTAGTGGATGAATCTTAAAGTGATAGTCAAGGGCACACTTCGTTTAGTAACATTGAGTTGGTAAATCCCTATATTGCTCCTAATGATGAGGAGCGCCATGCGAACCTCCCCAACGTCCCCAACCGACGCCAACACCGGTGGAGATGCAACCATATGGGTCATCGGGGCACATTAGTTTGCACCTACATCCAAGCTGTGCATGCCACTGAGACCAGACAACAGTCGTATCGTAGAACTCAGCATGCACAACCTCTTCATCTGGTGTCGTCGGGCCTTCCTCTACAACTGTTTGTGCTACTGGATCAGAAAGAACTCCCTAGGCTAGGCCCCGATGAGCCTTGCCCTACTACAGGCCGATCTTAGTCCTCTGGCCCTCATCTGGAATCTACTTTTCGGGCTTCGATGAGTGAGCAGCAGGATATACCCAGCACCAGTCAGCTGCTGGTCCAGCCAGCAGGTCCTGCCATGCATCCTGTCACAGAGCTGCCTCCTGCAAAAAGAAGTTCATGCCTGGCATGGAAGTATTATGTTCTCAAGAACCTCTCAGACATCCCAGCAAGTATTTACATCCTTTAAGCCATTCTCTTGTTTCCAGATATGCGTGATTCCCTCACTGAGGCTTTAAGAATTCCCCTCTAGGGGAACATCTGCCAGCTGTACATCACCGACCAATTTAACGGTGTGGAGGTTCGCCGCTTTCTTGTTGACACCAGCTCCGATATCAACCTTATCCCGATGCAAACATTATATAATCTAGGTTTATTCGAATATGACATGACTCTCTCTGATTTAAGGATCCATGGATACAAAAAGATAGAGTAGACCCGAGTAGGCACGATCTGTTTGAAGTCTCAGTTCGGTGGCCTAGTCTCCAGTACCGAGTTTATGGTTTTCTCCCAGGACACCGCATACAATGCTTTGATGGGAAAAAATGTCTCCACCTACATGTGGTGGTGCTCTCATCGTATCATAAATTCCTCAAGTACTCCATTAATGGTTGAGTAGGCATACTCCAAGGTGAAGCATCTTATTTCTCCTCTTTTGAAGCCCGCTACCTAGATGCTGACTATTACAAGATCAAGGATAAGTAGATTTAGGCAAGTGAGGTTGAACTCGTCACGGTCGTAGCTGACCCCTGGGAAGGTATGGATGACACTTATGTCTTCCTGATCCATCGATTTGAGGAAACATCCCCTGATATGGGGCAATTCTTTGTTGTCTATGGTACAAGAGGAAAGAATATTCCCATGTCCAAGCGATGATGGAAAATAACCTCATACTCCTACACAAATTAGGCTCAGCTATTCCCGAAGCCTCCTACCCCCATACGGTATCGGGATGTCTACCCCATGGCAATGACAATACGTCATACGTGTCTCTTTAGCTGGGCTGGGATTAACCGGCTCAAGCCGACATGCCACTATTGCTTTGATATTATCAAGCATGGTCCCTTGGGCCAAAGACCAAATGGTATCAGATCTACTACCTTCGTTTCTATGGTCTCAACAGCATGTGAATGTCCTGATATGCTATCCACCGCTGCCCATGCTTGCACCAGCCTCTTGTCGGGATCTGAAGATCCAGAGGAAGCACCTCCCACTGGAAATTCCCCCTCCCCAAGCGATGGAGAGGATCTAGAGGATGGACCCCTTCCTTTGAATAGGTAATCTCTACAACGGTCGATGAACTGGTACATGTGAACCTTGGTAGTGAGGCAAATCCGAGACCCAAATTGATCAACACTGCCATGCCCCCTAAGGAGCAATAGTAGTATATGGATTTATGAAATAGCATCATGATGTATTCACCTAGAGCTACGATAATATTCCAGGAATAGATTCTCAGGTAGCCATGCATCACCTCGGTCTTCCTATAAATCATCATGGGTTCAAGATGAATCCAAGAAATATGCACAGTTCCCACGGTTCCATGGTCGAGGCCGAAGTTGACAAGCTCATAAAAGCCAACATTGTTAAGGATGTCCATTACCCCAAGTGTCTAGCTAAAATTATGCCTGTCAGGAATAAGAACAAATAGATCCATGTCTGCATCGAATTCTGCGATCTCAACTGCCACTGTCCAATGGATGAATTTCCCCTCCCTATGATAGAATTATTGATCGATGATACAGCTGGGTTCCAAGCCCTCTCCTTCATGGATGGGTACTTCGAATACAACCAGATCTGAATGGCCCCTGAGGATGAGGAGTCCACAGCTTTCAGGGTTTCCCAAAAAACTTTTGGCAACTTGGTTATGCCCTTAGGCATGAAAAATGAAGGTTCCACCTATCTGTGGTCCATTCACTGTATATTGAAGCCAATCCTCAGGACATTGGTGAAATTCTATGTGGATTATCTTGTGGTCAAGTCTTACCAACACTAGGACCATCTCAGAAGAACTTTAGAAAGTGTTCGACTTCTTCCGTTCCTGCCACTAGATGATGAACCTATTGATGTGTGCCTTCGGGGTCACCTATGGAAAGTATCTCAGCTTTGTTGTTAGGTACCGGGGCATAGAGATCGACCCAGAGAAGATCAAGGCCATCAGCAAGATGCCTCCCCCGAGGAATATTCAGGAGCTTCAAGGTTTCCAAGGACACTTAGCCTACATACGCTGATTCATTGTGAATCTAGTAAGCAAGTGTAGGCCCCTTTCTCAGATCATGAAGAAAGGATCCGCCTACGAGTGGGATGAAGAGTGAAAGATAGAATCTAAGGAAATCAAGTAGTTTCTGCTCCAATATCTGGTCTTGGTGCCACCCACCCCTGGGAAACCATTGATCTGATACGTGACTTCCCTTGAACGATCTCTTGGCACCCTTATCACCCAGAAGAACAATGAGGTGACAGAAAACATCCTCTACTACCTTAGCTGCATGCTCCTTGATACGAAGACTAGATAATCCCCCATAGAAAAGAGCTACCTTGAACATGTACTTTCTATGAAAAAGATGCGACAATGCCTACAGAACCACGAGGTACAACTGGTGTCTTAGGTAGACCTGCTGATGTACATTCTGAACCACCCTATGTTCACATTTCATCTAGCACGGTGGGTAGTAATCCTCTTATAGTTTGACATCAGGTTCTTTCCTTAGAATTCTATCAAGGGACATGCATTGGTACATTATCTATATGCCCATACAACCCCCACAGACCAATCCCTAGACCTGTATTTTCCCGACAAGACAATCCTCTTGGTAGTTCCTGCCATCCCATGTTGGAAGATGCACTTTGATGGTGCCTCGCAGAGCCCCACCAGCTGGAGACTCAATGATCCTAGGATCAAGAGAGTAGGTCTGGGTATCTTCTTCATCACCCCGACACAATCCATTCTATCGTATTCATTCCTGTTGTCAGAGAGATGCACCAAAAACAATGTTAGAGTATCAGGCCCTCATCACTGGCCTCGAGCTGGACCTCGAGATCAATGTGCCTCGTTTACAAGTGAAAGGGGATTCCGAACTGGTCATCAAAAAATTAAATGGTGACAATGTCATCAGGAATCTAGATCTCACACCATTGTTGGAGTTCACCCTCCACCTAATGGCCTAGTTTCTATCTCGGCCGGAAGTTACTCATTTCCGTCAATCTCATAGCGGTCGAGCTGATTCCCTGGCCACCCTGGATGCATCACTTAAAGAACCTGAACTGGATGATCTGATTATACATGTTGAACATCAGAGAGTCATTGCTACTCTCACCCCGGATGATGATGATGGACTATGAGTTATCCATCTTATAGTTGTAGATTCCACGTTAGGACCCCAGGTCCCTCAGATGTAGTGGTTGAAGTAACTCCCGACAGGAGATCCCCTTTTGTCGAGTATCTCTAAAATGGTTACCTCATGGATAATCAGGCCGAGTCCTAGAGAATCTGATGATGTGTGCTGTAGTTTACCCTCCAGAGTGGTCCCAGTCTTGAGAAGATACTCTAAGAGAGTGGGTTCGATGGTGTTCTCCTCCATTGCGTCCAAGGAGTTGAGATTTCTTAGGTCAGGTAGGAAGTGCATGTTGACTCCTCGGCAACCACAAGACTGCATCAAGTTCATCAAGAGATGTCACGCATTCCAAATTCATTAAAACTTCTGGCATCGGCCGCCAGAACCACTCTATTCCACCAAGTACTCTTGGTCGTTCATGGTGTGGGGACTCGATGTCATAAGACCATATCCACCGGTGACCACTCTCTAGTGCAGATTCACCATGACCGCTACATATTTCTTCTCTAAGTGGGAAGAAGCAGTTCCAATCAAGGAGGTCAAGGCCCATTATATCATGACTACATGTGCTCAAACATCATATACTGATTTGGGGTCCCTCACGCCGTCCTCACTGATAACGACACCAACTTCCATGTAGCCGAGCTGAAGAAATTTTATGCCAAGTACAACATCTATTTGAACCATACCTCCCGCAACCATGAACATGATAATGGATAGATCGAGGAATTCCACAAAATCCCTACAGCATTTTGCAGAAAATGGCTGTCCAGAACAAGAATAGTTGGACACACAGGCTCCTCAACGCCCTATGGGCCTATCAAACAATGACTCGTAATTCCACCCAGGTGACCCCATATTCCCTGGTGTAGGGATCTGAGGTCATCCTACCAATAGAGATCCAACTTCCCTCGTTATGCACATTGGTCTATGACCAAAAAGCAACAGATAAGGTAGTCGAAATTCATCTATCTCAATTGGAAGCACTTGACGGGAATAGGCTTCGTGACCTACAAATTCTATAAAGGCATCAGAATAAGATACTTAGGGCCTTCAACAAGAAGGCTCACCTCCGCTCATTCCTACAAGGAAACATAGTATTGGCCCTCTGGGTGCCAATGATCGTCGGCAGGAAACCACACAATTTGGAGCCCAAATGGGAAGGTCCACACATAATCACAGGGTTTTACCCAATGGATCATACTCCCTGGTGACCATGGATGGAAAGCGTATAACTCCTCCCAGAAATTCAAAATTCCTCAAGAAAATATTTGCCTAAGATAGCTAGTCCTGCACAACCTTAAACTGGATGGTCCTACACGACCTTAAACTGGATGGTCCTGCATGACCCTAAACTGCACGCCAATCTAGCATGACCATAAACAGTCTAGTCCTATATGACTATAAACTGTGAATCATCCTACCTAACATTAAATTGCATCTTGAGAACTAGGTATGGCTTGATTCCCATCTGCATGGGATACATAGCAATGATCATATGCCTCTTCATGAGCCCAACCCAAACTCTTCTCTTTGACTATACCCCCTAGGTATAGTTTTATCAGAGGGTCCTTGTATGATATGGTGTAGGCTTCCTTAGCCCCACCCATGTAGGATTATAATGGTTTCACCATGTTCCCGCTCCACGTTCTACTATCTTCCCATGTCCTCACTACATGACGTTATACTACATGGCCTTTAAGAACTACATAATTCTCCATTTCCATCCTTATAGGATATGTAGGAATGCCCATACATTTCATCCATTGGCCTAGACCAAATGCTAGAATCATCCCCTTAGGAAAAGACATATGGTGGGGTGCAGAATTTTTCCCCAATTTACGTCGAGAAAATCTCGATTCGGCCATATGTCCCACTCCCTGGAGATGTTCGCCTCATTCATGTATGGGTAAAGCTATGCTTCACCCACTACATTGATTGGGACTCCACCATCTTCATGATCCAGAAGGGCCCTCGAATGGTATAGATTCTAGGACTAATGGCTCTCTTACAACTTTGGGAAAACACCCTCATGGATGATGAGCAACAAAGCCGATATAAATCATGCATTGCAAATATGGTTAGTGATCGATGCTCATTTGTTGTTACCATTCCAGGTCACCATATGGACGCTCTGTTTTGAAAATGGTCAACATCTATTCTGTGTTGTTAGGGCCACCCCAATATTTCCCAAACATCAAGTGTAGTAGTTCATTCTACCCCATTGTATCTCCAAGAAACGAACTCCCTTTGGGAAAAGCCATCCTTTTGACCCCCATATAAATGGGAGAGCCGAGACCATCTCCTTGTTTCCCACACTGAGAACTGATGACATGGGCTTAAGAGCTGTGGTGAGGTGGTATCCACACAAGAGGATGTATGGATTCCCATCTGAGGCCTAGCCTCAGGCCCCTCAGCCTTCTCGGGCCACATCCCAAGTTCTTACTCGTAGTGTACGATGTGTTGTGGGATTATGTCCTCATTCACACAGGGTTACTCACCATGGCGTACAGATCCTCAGATGAGTACCTTATCCTCTCTTCATCCTCACGACAAGAAGTTAAACTGCAAACTGGTCAGGCCATCCCGTCTAAGGCCCAGCCTCAGGCACCTTGGCCTTTTTAGGCCCCCATCCCAAGTGTTCACTCCGGGTTGTATGGTGTGGTATGGGATTATGTCCTCATTCACGTCGTGTTACTTGCGGCACCGTACACATCCAATATGTGGGGTATCTTATCCACATTCTTCCTCAAGGAAACACGTTAAAATGCAGACTGGTCGGGCCTTCTCGTCTGAGGCCCACCCTCAGGCCCCTTTTCCTTTTCAGGCCCTGACCCAAGATCCTATTTAGGGTTGTACGATGTGGTATGGGATTATGTCCTCACTCACGTTGGGATACTCTCCGTATCGTACACATCCCCAGATGGGGTACCTTATCCTCCCTTCATCCTCATGACAAGACGTTAAAATGCAAACTAGTCGGGCCTTCCCATCTGAGGCCCAACCTAAAGCATAAGGACTTTTCTGGCCCTCACCCCAAGTACTAACTCGGGATTGTATAGTGTGGAATGTTATTATGTTCACATCCACGTCAGGTTACTTTCAATGTCTTACACATCATGTATGTGGGGTATCTTACCCACTTTTTTCCTCACATGAAGACGTTAAACTACAAACTTGTCGGGCCTTCCCGACCAAGGCCCAGCCCCACGCCCCTTGGCCTTTATAGTCCCCTGACCCAATTCCTCACTCGGGATTGTACGGTGTGTCATGGGATTATGTCCTCATTCACATCGAGTTACTTGTCACGTCGTACACCTATTGTATGTAGGGTCTCTTACCCACTTTGGTCCTCACCACAAGATGATAAACTGCAAACTGGTCATGCCTTCCTAACTGAGGCCCAACCTTAGGCCCCTTGGCCTTTTCGGGCCCTAACCCAAGTTCATATTTAGATTTTTATAGTTTCGTATGGAATTATGTCTTCATTCACATCGGGTTACTCGTTGTGTCGTACAACCCCCCCCCCCCCTCGTTAGGGAATCTTACCCATATGCTCCTTCAAGAACTATGTGTGGATTGATTCCCATCCTCATGGGATAAGTAGGACTACCCGAATGTATAGACTTCAGGTCCAACCCCATCTCTTAGAAATATCCCTTTCACCTTGGCCCCTTGGCCTACAATTTCTTGGGTAGAGGAGTATATTGTGTGGTATGGGATTATGTCCTCATTCAGGTTGGGTTTTTAACGACCATCCCACACACCTCCCCCTCCTGGGAGATCTCTATCCCTATATTCAATACACGTCTTTTCAAATCGGTCTCTCTCATGATGAGCCCCTCGGCCCTTTTCAGCGATTCATCAATGTGCCTAAGGTTACTCTTGTTTAGTGCATAGAATGTCAGACTCTACTCGGTCATGGTTTCACCCATTTCCCAGGATTTGTATTCCCCTTCATTAGGGCTTCCATCACCTTTCACACCCAAAGGGAACCCCAAGTGTAATGGATTCTAGGAATATGGGATCTCCAACAATTACGGGCCAACATCCTTCAGAGTTTTAGACAACAAATCGATACAAGTCCCACATTTAGAATATGGTCAGCAGTCGACACTCATTTGTTTGTCCCCATTTTAGGCTAATGTGATATGGATTCTATATTTCAAACATGGTAATCTATTATCCTACATCATCATTCCAACCCCATTAAACCCAAAATGTCAGTTACATGATTCACATCCTTCTCCACTCAATCATGTCCAAGTAAAACTTTGAAACTCTTGGTACTATTCCTCAATGCACATCTGCATGTTAGGACGAAGAAATCCATGATAAGGCAGTCATTCAGGGCTCCAACGATTTTTGATTTTCATGTATTTCACATATTGCGAATAAAGTATCTGCCCATGTTTCCTACAACGAGTTCATCTCAAGTAGGCTTAGGGATTGGGTTAATATTTTCCTTTACATGAGATAGTCCTGCTTCTCCGTGGTCCGAGTTCTATGACCTTAAACTAAGATCTTATCATTTTCCCCCTTTGTGAGAACTATTCATAGCTTGATTCCCATCCACATGGGAGACTTAAGAACACAAAGATGTCTCATTTTTGGGTCCATCTCAATTGGGAGCTTGTTTCACCTACCCCTTACCCTCTTACCTCTATTTTGGCCCCTTGGACCGAGGTTTCTTTCACGGAATTGCGTACGGTCTGGTATGAGATTATATCCTCATTCATGTCGGGTATGCTTTATTGAACCATTCACATTCCCCCTTTAGCCTTATCTCAAATAAGTCTATGGCACATGATGTTAAAATGCACGCTTGGTCCCATCACATGACCCTAAACTGTGACATCATCGTTCTGGCCGCTCATTGAAAAACTGCACTGCATCGTGATGTCCTCACTCAAGGGGACACCATGTTTGGTATCGTTCACATTCCATAACATTTGGAAATGCCTGTACATGGCTTGATTCATGTGTTGATGTGGGGACATGCTATCCTAGACCTGTCTCTTCACAAAATAAACTATTCACCATAAAATACAAAACAAGATACATAAAATACCGCTTCTTTTGGTGTGAGGGCCACACCCGCACGCCCCTTTTAACCCTGGCCCTGGTACCGTACCATGCCACCTCATAGAACAATGTGCAGCTTGATCCCCATCCTCATGGGGTATGTAGGAACGTCCATGCACCCTACCTCGGGACCAGCTTAACAATCATTTTTTTCCCTTGACCTAAAACCTCCCCAAGGAACACATGGTGGTTGGAACTCGAGGCTCCCATTCAAGCCGGGTATTATAATTACCCCACCATGTATCTCTAGCATTTCCTACCATACATGGTCTGAGCTCTAAGTCCTAAAACTAAGATCTATTTAAGGACTACATATGGCCTGATTCCCATCCCCATTGGATACGTAGAGATGCCTTGGAATTTCACCTTGGGTCCAGGCCAAGGAATTGTAAATCCGATTCCTCCTTAGTTCTGGCCCCCTGACCTGACCCCTTATGGGGAACCATGTAACTATATGTTTTCCTTGAACAAGTTTGGGATGCCCCATGATGACATTGGGAAGTGACAATTCCCTTGCCAGAGAAGTCCTGTCTAAAAGAAGGAATGATCCATGATCAGACTGATGCACCCATGTAATGCGATTCCACCATAGTGGCGTAATTTTAGGAGTGTTGGATTCTATTTGAAAAACCCATCACTCCACATTCCACACTTTACGTTCCCCTTATTTGGACCCTTGTACTCTATCATGTTTAAGAGAACCCCATAACAGTATGGATGCTCGGCCTCTGGCCCACCTATTGTCCCAGGCCGACGTTCCAGAGGCTAATGGATGAAATTTTGAGTCAGGCCCCATGTTTTGAACATGGTCAGCGGTCAGCCCTCATTTTCTATCCCCATTCCAGGATAACACAATAAGGATAACGTGTTTTTAATGCGGTCAATAGTTATTCTTCATTGTCACGCCACCCCCACAGTGTTCTGAATCCTGGGAAACGTGATTCACACCTACCATTCCCATCTGTTCGGATTAATTCTAGCACCTATGGCGTTATTCTATTCGCGCATGAGAGTTCCTAGATTATCATGAGAAAAAATCCATACGGACTGGGGGACCTTATGGTCCTTTTATAGGTGCAATGAATAGTTTCCACGCACACGCAAAAATTGGATTGTGTGCTCTGGGATGGGTTTTTTCACCGCTCTGGTATCAAGTGCGCAACATCCCTAGGGAGTCTTGTATATCAGCGTTTCCCTCGGAATCTGACCATTGCGTCCCATGCTAATCCAATTCCGAGGGGGGGGGGCAGTTTTAGATGCCAATAAGTGCTCCAGGGCTGAGGATGGTTTGGGTGAGACAAAGTGAAGATGTATTTGGAACCGTAGATCCATTCTGGGGGTCCCAGAGGGGTGGCATGAAAAACATATTGAGCCACACCAAAAAAACATGTCCCGTGTAAAAAACATTGGGATTAATGAGAGTTTTCCATGCAGGTGTGGAACTATTTCACTCCACCACTGTGCATGGTTCATCTTCACGCTGCCGACATTGGGAATGCAAATATTTTTCACTGAAGTGTTTTTCGCGCGGAACCGCGCTCCTGAGTACCTATAAATAGAAGGAAACCCCTTCGATTTCAGCCCAGAGAATTGGAACCATCTCTCCCAGACGAAATTCATCTCTTGTGAGTGAAAAGAAGATATATCTCAGGTACTAAAATTTTCAGGCCAGGTCGCCCGGGGGTCTGCATTTGTGAGTGACTACTCAGGCTTGATCTTTTTCAAAATCCCCTTAAACCAGTATCCCTACGTGTGATTCCTTCCAATTGCGCTCAATTAGGTCATTGCACATGCAATTCCTTTTGCATGACAGCCCTCTCTATTTCACGCTGGCCCACTCTATATCGCACCTAGTGCTCAATTACATGCCGACCTCAAACTTTTTTGTCTGTGCAATTCCTTTTGTGCGCTGACCTGTCCGTTTTTTCACACAATGCTCTCTTTTGTGCTCAAGCCTCTGACCTTGTGTGACAGTGACGTCCCTCCTCCGAGCATCATTTTTGGGCACCACCCACTCGCATATGACCTTCGCCATATACTTATTTCCAATGAAACCTTCTAGGTTTGAATGAAGTAACTTCAAAGTCCCTTGGATGATACTTCCCGTTGTGTTGCTTCGCCACATGCTTCTTCGCCTTGGAATGCTAATGGCTATTGCTTCTTCGCATAGCCACACTAACAAGGAACCCCTGATGGGTCATTCCATGAAACTCCCTCTCCATGGAATTTTCTGTCCCCTCTCTATACCAAGGAGTAGAGGGTGTCGATTATGTAAGTCCTAGGGGTGCAGAGAAAACCCACCTCATCTGAGCTGCAGGATGATAAACTACCAAGCACCATCGTCCTCAACACATGATGTTAAACTGTGACCTCGCCATGTGCATCACACATGGGGTACCCCTACCTTGGACATTCTCCACACCCACTGTTCTCCACTGGGGTTGATATCCTCTTTATGATAGTGGAATTTTTCTGTGGGGAAAGGGAAACCATCTCGTTGTAAGCCCCTAGCTTTCTTTAAGGAGGTAGCATCCCTGGCCCTCCTTTCTCCTTTGGTATATAGGGACAACATCGGGTGGGGGGGGGTCTTCTCTTTTCTTCAGTCCCAAATCCCTCTCCCTCCGCGCTTTGACACCATCAGTCCTCCATCTTGGAGTGAGTCCCAACCTCTTCAGGCTGCTAACCATGCATAAGCCCCTATTTCCTCTTTGGGTTTCGATCACGTGTAAGCCCCACTTCATTTCCCACGGATGCGCCATTCATGATGTGATAGTCAGGTCCCTGCTATCTTTTGTTTCTCACACCGAGCAAGACTCATGTGGGCTTAGAGTGAGCACTGACCAGACATACACCCTGGGAAGTCTAAAGTGTAATCCCCACACATCACCACGAACTATGTGGACTTTGATCCCTGTCAAGGCAAGGAACATAGGATGCCTCCCTAAGGTTCAATCCCACCACCCATGGGACCCCATGTCCTCTTGCATTTTGGGTCACCGACCCCCCATCCTGAACTATGAGGACTTTTATCCTTTCTAAGGTAACGTATGTAGGAAGCCTCCCTTAGGTTCAATCCCACTAACACATAGTCATTCCCGACCTCCTTCACATCGGTTCACCAACACCTCGGGCCACCTCAGAGCGTAATCCGCAAATTCCACCCACCTAAACTATGTGGTCTTTGATCCTTGTAAAGGCAGGGAATGTAGGAAGCCTTCACGAGGTTCAAGCCCAACAACCATTGGACCCCAGGTGCACCTTCATGTTGGTTACCACCACGAACTAAGAGGGCTTTTATCTTTTCTATGGAAAGTTACGTAGGAAGCCTCCCCGAGGTTCAAGCCCACCACCTCAGTCATCTCGACCGTCTTCACGTCGGCTCACCAACACCGTGGGTATCCTAGAGTGTAATCCCCAAAAATTTGTCCCAAACTACGAGGACTTTGATCCATGCCAAGGAATGGTATGTAGGAAGCCTCCATGAGGTTCAAGCCCAACAACCTTTGGTCCTTAAAATCTTCACGACAGTATACCAATCCCCAATCCCGAACTACGTGGACATTGATCCCTGTCATGGTAGGGTATGTAGAAAGCCACCACGAGGTTCAAGCCCATCACCCATTAGTTCCAACAATTCGGTTCCATGCCCCATACATGAACTACATGGTCTTTGATCCTTATCAAGGTAAGGTATGTAGGAAGCCTCCCTAAGGTCCACGCCAATTGAACACATTGACCCCTGGTCCTTAATTCACATCACTTCACCGACTCCTACCCCATACAGGAACTACGAGGACTTTGATCCTTACTAAGGTAATGTACGTAGGAAGCCTCCTCGAGGTTCAAGCCCACCATCCAGCAGTTCCGTCCTACTATATGTTGGTCTGCTCCCTGTCCTGCATGATGTTAAACTATGGATCCCATCCAGTAGTAATCTTTTATAACTCTATCGAGTGGTAAGCCGTTGAAATAACTAATCAGTGGCAACCCGTCATCAAATGAACTACGTGGAATTTGATTCCCTACCATGATGATAGGTAGGAATCCCCTTCGAGGATTAATCCCAAAACCATCATCATACTCATGATGGTTCCATCCCATTCACCACCCCCTCATAGAACCTTCCATCATCCATCCCGATTCTATCCTGGGCCTCCACATCTCGGTAGGATCATGCCACCTCATACCCCATTCCACTAAAAAGTAACCAGGAAGTCAACCACACGTTGGGCCGAACACCAGTGTCCCCTCCAGGGGTCCCTCCATCTAATCCACCCTCGTTAGTGTTCTGATCGGCCCCATCCATCTTCACTGGACATTAAACCTGCGGATACCCTATGTTAAACATGGGAAGCTGAGGACAACCTCAGATACATTCCCATGGAATATGATTCCCCACATTCTATGTGGGATGAATCGGGCTTCCGTACCCTCGAGAAGCCCTATAATAAGGGACATAATATAGACAGGACAATACACCACCGTCTAGACACGCCATTGATTCCCAACGTGACTACTCCCCTAACTGAAGGTTGCTGCCCTGACCGGACCCCTTGGAATCTATTGACAGAAGTAATGTATTTAAATGGAATCCATGAAGATATGGCACCGGGATGAGTTTCACAAACAACGTCTTAACTCTATAAGGGAGACCCAGGCTAGGTGACTAGTTCTGAGGAGGAATCTATAGAAGGAGGAAATGAATCTCCTCATCCCATTTTGATCAAGGAGAAAACATCCCTAAATAATCAAAGGATTCCACAAGCCTTTGGAAAGCGGGAATGCGGGGCCACAGTTGGGAATCCTTCACAGACGGATGTGTGCGCCCCGATGAAAGCCTCAGAAACAATGACTCATTGTGATCATTCCCAACACGTTGACATCATCCTGGGTACATTTAGAGATCATAATATATATGACAAGCTATTGAAATTTTAATTTTGGATTGACATAGTACACTTTTTGGGGAACATCGTCTCAGAGGATGGTGTGGCTATTAACCAGAAGATTGTTCATACATTGACTTCATGGGGGTAGCCCAAGAATGTTTTTGATATTTAAATAAATTTTGAATTAATTTGTTATTATAGGAGGTTCTTCCATGACTTTTCCTAATTGGCATCACTACTTATTGGTTTGACCAAGAAATGGATAAAGTTTGTTTTGATTTATGCTTGTGAGAGTACATTCCAAGAATTGATGTAGTCCTTGCCTTCAACACCAATTTTGATCTTAACATAGGAAGGTGAGAAGAACATGGTTTTTTGTGATTCCTATGGGGTCAGACATAGAGTTTTTCTGATACAAGGGGACATAGTAGTTACTTATGGGTCTCGGCAGTTGAAACGCCTGAAAAAAATTACCCTACGCACGACCTTGAGTTAGTAGCAGTAGTTTATGCTATTGAGTGTTGGGGAGACTCTCTATTGAGAAATGTTTATAGTTTTTATGGATCATAAAATCATGAAGTATATCTTTTCACAAAATGACATGAATATTCGTAAGTGAAGATTGATAGTGTATATGTAGTCCATTTACTTTGAACTAGCATATACACCTAGAAAAGGGAATAGTGTGGATGATGCCTTGAGAAGAACAACTCATACTCAGTTGGTACACGAGTCTAGTTCTGAGTGGAAGATGATGACATTGATGGCGGAAATGCATGTGGTGGTTTGAGAGAGTCAGGAGAGGATGACTATATTTACTATAACAGTGGATTCTACACTCTTGAGACATATCAAGGACATGCATTATGAGGGTCCAGAATGTTTAACCTTGAGTGAATGACTTAAAGGTGGGGAGACACCATCATACAAGAAAATATATGAGGATGCGATCATCTATGTGAAAAATTAGATTGTTGTGCCTACGAGTATGCGAGAGGAACTCATGCTCGAATTTTCTGCTTCAAGGTCGGAGGTACATCCTAGGGTGAAAAAAATGAACTGTGACTTTCGACGAAAATTTTGGTGTCCAAGCATGAAAAAGTAGATAGCATGGTTCCTAGTAAGGTTTTTCATCTATCATCAGGTGAAAGTTGTGAATTAATGAAATGTATACCTATTTCAATCGTTACCTATTCTAGAATGGAAGTCAGATGACGTGACTATGGATTATGTGGTAGGACATCCAATGATATTTAGGAACAATTATGCTATTTGGGTCATTATGGATTGACTAACAAAGGCAACACAATTCTTTCCTATCAAGGAAGCCTTTATAGTAGAGAAGTTGGGAGAAATTTATGTGAGAGACAAATATTGTTTTCATCGAGTGCCCCATACTATAGTTTCAGATCGTGATTCACACTTTACTTCATGCTTCTAGCATGATATACAGAAGTCACATGGTAAAAAATTTTATTATGTACGTCCTTCCACCCACATACAGATGAGAAGTCGTAGCATACCATACAGGTGTGAGTGGAAATGCAACGAGCATGGGTCATTGACTTTTATGGTTATTGGGAAAGGGAATTGGTTTTAGTGGAGTTTTCCTATAACAAAAGTTATTAGGAAACTCTATATATGGAACCATATGTGGTACTTTATGGTACACCTTGTAGATCACAGGTATGTTGGCTAAAGGCAGTGACTCAGAGCTGTTGGGACCGAGACTCATTTAGGAGGCATCAGAGAAGGTGTAGTTGATTAGGAAACTTAAGGCTATGGTTCATAGTAGATAGAAGTCTTGTGATGTTAGAAGGATACAAACCCTAGAGTTTTTCTAGGGTGATCATGTTACCTTCATGTGTCTCCAATATTGAGTGACCATAGGATATAGAGGTAGGGAAAGTTAGTGACCAGGTTTTCAGGATAGTCTGAGGTGCTAGAGAGAATCAGGCTCGTGGCATACCGATTAACACTTACACAGAAATACAGCTTTATGCATGATGTTTTTCATGTGTCAAAAGATCAGGGGTATCACCCTGACCCATATCATTTAATGATGTGTTGGTTTTTTACCACATGATAGATGCATCCTTTGGGGAGCATCTAGTATATTTGTTGGGTCACGGTGAGAAAGTGTTACATGGAAAGATGATTCATTTAGTTAAAGTGTTATGGCAACGTAAAAATTTTCAATTGGAAACATGGTAACATGAAGTAGTCATGAGGGATCAATGGCCTAATATTTTTTATCGGAATCTTAGAGAATTTTGGGAGTGCAGCTCGAGGATGAGTTGTTATAATGTTTGGTGATTGTAAGATCCCGAACTTCTCTGGAGTCATCTCGACAATGTTTTCAGGTAGTTTTTGAAGATTATAAATACTATTAACATGGAGTAGAAGATAAGGGTGGGTTGGGGTGATCTTTTACGAAAAAATAAAGGATAGCGGTTTGTGCACTATTTGCATATGGTTTGATAAACCGTGCGACCAAACCATGGAAAGCGTGTGAAATTAGACAAAGGAGCCCACACATTTGGCATATGGTTTTGCTAACCGTGAGCCAAATTGTGCCAACCATGAAGTGGAGTCTTCATAGTTGGAATACAGTTTTCCAAAATGTGCACCTCTTCTCACAAAATCGTGCACATAATTTTAAATACCCGAAAATTTCTTTTAATAACACCTAAAACCCATGAGACTCCCATATTTCAACCTTGGATTGGTCTTGAAAGATTTTTGGTGTTCCCAATTCCTTCCGATTGGATTTAATGGGGATCTGAACACTGTTCATCAATATTGGAAGCCAAGATTGATGATTTCCTATCTTTATAGGTGGATTTTATATCAACGCTTCTTTCATTATTTCCTCAATCATTCCATGAACATTTCACGGAGGATCTTCATCGATTCCCTGTATGTAAACCAATTGATTGAGATCTATATTTGAATGTTCTTGAAGCCTTTGATCTTAATTTTGGTTTTCGGAATTTATAATTGGAGACTGTTCTATGACGTCGTGCCGCTAGGATTTTGGGGATTTGCGTGGGGATAACATCCATAAAAAACAAGGTAGGTGGTCTAAATTGAACTCCCATATTCATGATCTGTGATATGTGTATGAGTTTATGAAATTTCTTGATTACATTGAAAAACGATTTCCTAAATGGGGGTAATTAGTATTGTGGACTTGATGTGTGTTTACCTTGGTGGTTTATTAATAATTGAATCACGAAAAAAATTAATGGGGGGGGGAGGGTCCCAATGTGATTGATATATTGGAGATTTATTTATGGGTTGTGATATTGTGTTCAAGTTATTGATTTGAATATATTAAAATAATTATTTGGGAGAATTAATTATAAAATTATGTTTTGATTTAAAGATATTTAATTGTGTGAATTCGTTATGACTTGATGGGCTTTGAAAAGGATTATTAATTTTCAAGAATTATTTATGGAATAAGAATGGTATTGATTTATTATTTAATTGATGAATTAATTAATGTGTTATATAATTAGTTAATTGTTGAATTAACTAAAGGCCTTTGTAAATTTCAACTAATCATTGGATTAGTAAATTATAAATGTATAAAAATATTATGAATTAAAGAATGATTACATGGCTGAGATTTTGTGGTGCTAGTTATTGAATCCTAGAAAATTTATAAGTTGGGACTTTGACAAGACGTTCCTCCACAATAGTTATCAAATGATGTAAAGGAATGATAATGTAGTCCTAGGTATGGCATCATAGGCCAATGTAGAATTTGGACATGGACATGGCGTTCCTCCCCAATAATTATATAAGTGCTTAGATGTATGGGATTTTTGAATGATGACCTACAGAGAATGAGAATTGGAGTGCTAGGCATTACATTATACATTCACAGAGATTTGAGGTTCTAGGAATTATGTCATACACCTAATGATTAATAATAATATTGAATTTTGTTTCAACTGAGATTTGGGGTGCTAGGAATGATATCCTACACCAAATGAATGATAATAATGATTGATTGTTCAATTGAGAAACAAGGATTGATTTGATAAAATGTGATGATTATGTATTAAATGAAAATGTGATAATTGTTTAATTTATGCATTTTATTTATTACTTCATATATCTGTATGAACTATCATTTTACTAGACTCTATTTAGACACTGTTGGTGGTGGACTACTGAGTTTTACTTACACCCTATCAGGACGCCTGATGGGAACCTGGAAAGACTTTCTTTGTTACAGGACCTGATAATGACAAGCCCCATGGATAAGTTGCAGTTTGTGATTGGAACAAGGGAATGGGAACTAGATGTGGTTAAGAATCTGTTTGGGATTTGTTTTGTCTTTACTTTCAATTTCATTGTAGAAACTTTACATATGAATTGGCATAACATATTTTAACACCTAGTTGAATATTGTATTCTTTGGTTTGACTATCATATTTCATGGTATTGTTCTATTTGTTTATACAATTACATACTTGGATAGTGTTATTTTTTTCCGTTGGTGTTTTATTCTGATTATAGAGGGTATATTCTTTCACGACAGACTTACTAGACCCTCGTTGCTAGTCGGCACCCTCTAGTATACAAGGAGGTTCTCTTGAGGGCCTGTGGCCAATTGGAATGAGGCGCCATTCAGTGGTTCCTAGGTCAGGATATCACATAGTAAATTTCGTGAAATAGTAGGAACAAAAGTTCATAAAATCATCCATACAATAATGAAAAATATCATTTAATGAATCTCATAATCCCCTAAAATAATATTTTATTTCATCGTGATTAAAAAATAATAATTTTTCAATCATTATTTTGATGAAATTTTAATTAGAGGTATAGAAATGTTCAAGGCACTACTGATGAATGAAATTAGATTAGTATATTTTCTTATAAATCCTCAAGAAATGGATAAAAAATATATCAGGATTTTTATGGAAAGTAGCACTTAATAATCAAGGTATTATTCTATAATTTCATTTAGAAGAATAATTGTTATAATTTAACCCATATTGGTAAATAAATATTTATTAATAATATATTATATATTATATGTCCTAAAATAGATATTATAATTCCTGTAAAAATCTATTAATATTCCAAGAAATAATTAAAATGAATTAAAATGTGGAGGATTCAATTTTTAAAATGAGGAGATAATGAAACACCAATAAAATTTATATATTTTTTCCATGTATGATAGCTTATGATACACACCACACCGACCATAAACATACCATGAAATCATATAATATATTATTATTTAAGAATAAGAATTAAAAAATTACTATTGTAAATGAGGGTGCGAATATGGTTAAGCTCATTATGAAATATATTTATAAATTATTCACTCATAAAATTTTATAAATTAATTTTTATGAAATAAAAACACTATTTTCAGTTATAGGATATAATATTTAAGGAGGTATTATTTAGAAAACAGATTAATATGGGAAAGTAATTTTTTTTTAAAAATTAATTATGTTAATATATATATATATATATATGAATAATTATTCTAAAATCATATATCTAATAAATTATATTTACATTTATCTAATTGTGGTAACCTTATTAAAATCAGTATATATTAATTTTATATTAAAAAAAATCATTTTTCGGAAATTTTTCGTTCATTAAATTTTATTTGAAGATATTATCATTAATTTATAATTCTTACAGAAAATTTATTTGAAAAATTTAAAATTATTTTACAAATCATAATGTCAAAATATTAATAAAAAAAATTATTTTGTTTTTTTAATGAATGAATTAATTGTGAATAATGAGAAATACCAATTTTGGGAAAATATCATTTCATTTCCTTAAATTTAGTAATTTAAAAAATAAAATTCCACTTTTCATATGATTTTAATTTAAAATAAGATACAATTTATTTAAAATACTATATTTAATTCTATAGGAATCAATGTTATATTTTATTTTCCTATAAGATCATTTTTTGGGATTATGAATACATTTTTTCAGAAAAACATTTTTAGTTGCAATTTTCCTTTTTATATTAAATGTAATTTCTGACACTTACCAAGAAGATACAGGATCTGGGAAATGTCATCCACAAAATTTATTGATGAAAAATAGAAAATAAAGTCAGGAATTATATAAGAGTTTACAATGTTGGGAGTGGACCACTTTTTGCAAGCCATCGTCAACTAGTGATGTGTAGTAGTCCAGAGATCTAAAAGACCTCATCGTTCTTGCTTCCATGATTTCATTTTTTGAGAGTTCATATGCCACAAGATTTTCCACTCAATTAACATGAAAAATATTCATATTGAGTAGAGTGGAGTGATTAATAAATTCGATCTGCAGATAAATAAGTTTTTGTTGTATATTTTGGGTTTGGGTCTGTATAATTATAACATCAATTTTAGAGTCTGATTCAAAGCTTAGGTTGGTCCAATTATAGTAGAAAATATTATTGATGTCAATCATCATCTTCAACAACATATATTCATACGTATTTCCAATTTCAATATAATTGTAGAAAATATTTGACAAATCCACGATTGGTTTGGAAAACACCTCCACAACCTGATGTTCTGGGCATTCTAGAGGCCACACAATCTACATTGACATTAATCAAAGAATAAACTGGTGGAATCCATCTTATATATTTTAGGACCAGTAGAATCATGAGTATTCCTGAATCTCCCAAATGTTGGAGAGTTTTTATATCACATAGGGTTTTGTTGATTGTCCCTATTTTCACCTTTATTGTAACATGATCCTCTTTGTTCTTGTCTAATATTCTAGCTTGAGTTGACGTAACATGACCCTCAAACACGCCTCAATTTATTTCCTTCCAGGCTGAGGAAATAATGGATACATCCACTATAAGGAGGAGCTAGTGAACCTATACACTCTATTTAGCCTGAGTAAAGACTTCCAAATCATTATCAAACTCTCTAGTGGCTCCTAGGTTTAGTCCCTAAATCCATCCAACATAATCCCACAATTTCTATGAAAATTCATAGTCAATAAATAACTTTTTGGCATTCTCTTCCACTTTGAGGTAAGGTTTATAAGAGGAAACTATGCATTTTACAATTTTTATTAGTTGTTCTTGTGTTGGTAATTGATTTTTCAAGATTATCTATATCATTATATCCCTCAAGGGCTGAATGAAGTGTGACATAAATATGATCCACCATTATGGTAACACATGGGTAATAAAACCCTCCATCTTATAATAATCCTTGGAATTAAATAGAAAATTAGTATTTGTCTTCTAGACAAGGATTTAAATGTCAATAAAGGTTTTATTCCCAATCTCCAACATAACTAAGTACTATAAATTTCCACAATCTCACCAATAGGCATCTATAATCATTGGGGAGGAATGAATAGATAATACCTTAGTGGTCAATCAATCCAAAGAGTGTACCAACAATTTAAATCATATTTATATGAGACCATCCATTTGGTATTCTACACATATTAATGAAATATCGATTGATTGAGGACTACACCAAAGACCCAAGATAGTGATTATAATCATCAAGAATCATCTTATTGAACCTGCATGATAAAATTTCATCATATATTTTATTGGTTGTCAAAATATTCCATGTTAATTTGAAAATGATACCGTAGTTGAAGATTTTAAGATCATTAATGCCAAGGAACCCCAATTCAATGGGTTTAATGATGTCCTTCCAAGAGTCCATAACCGGTTTCCTTTCAATACTTGAACTAGTCCAAATGTTTTTTATGATCATACCTTGAACATTATTAAGAGTTCATCATGGACATCTATATTGGGAGAAAGAGTATTCACATTTTGAAGTGATGACTTAGTTCACAAGGCACACCCTACTTGTTTGGGACATTTATTTCCCTTTCCATTTGGAAATCTGGTTGACAAAGCCATATCTATTTCCTTTAAGAAATTGGCTTTTCAATTTTCCCAAAAAAATTGGGATGCTAAGGTAGGTAAAGGGGGTAGATCAATTCCTCCCTCCAAGCCTCTGTGATTTTTTATATTCCCACACTGATCACATCTCCAAACAGAATGAAGGATTTACACCAAGAGATAGCTCACCTAGTCACTTCATCATAATGTGTAAAAAGGGCATGACTGGAAGAGATAGTACTTCGGGAGTGCAGACCAAAATGAAGAATTTCATCTACACAGATTAGGTGTGATTGAACAGGTTCACCTTTACCATCTATGATTTGTTTATAAATGAGAACCTAGGAATATTAATTACTACATCTACTCAAATAATCTTCTACAATAGAAAAGAGGATGCCTCATGGTGGATATCTGAGTCAAACACTCCTTGTATATTGAATGAATCCCATGGGCGAACCATTGATAATAATGGACAAACATGAAGCTGAATGGATGGAATTTAATATCCTGATAAAATCATTAGAGAAGTGATATCTCTTAATAACATTGAGTATAAAATACCATTTAAGGGTATTAAAATCCTTTTATATATCAATATTAAGGTAAACATTTCCCTCATTTACATTCCATTTCATTATGTCTAAAAATTATGATGTTGTGAATATGTAATTATGTAAGCATATTCTTGGGACAAATGCATAATTTTTTTGTGTGATGTGTTCTTGGATGAGACATCCCGTCCTGGTTATTATAATTTTACTAATAACATTCAGGACAATGTTTCCAAGGTTAACCAACCAAAATTCTTAAATATCCACTACTATATCTTTCTTGGGAATTATAAAAATAAAAAATGAGTTTATTTCATGTGGAAATATTTCTTGGGTGAATAATAACCTATTTGTGTAAACCATATTATCATGTATGTTATACCGGTAGAACATTATCAATTTATTTCAGAATACATCGATCCTAGTAGCAATTTTCATGTGGAGTGAAAAAATAGTTATCCTAACATCTTCATTGTATGGTGTTGAGATAAGAATTTTATTCTTCTAGTCATCAATACATAGTGTAATATTGATGAACATCATCGATGTGTTCTCAGCTCCATCTCTTGCATACAACCCACTAAATTATTCAATAGCATATTTTGATATATCAATCATAGTGGTGTGTCAATTCCCATTAAAAATGGTTCCATTATTTTTTAATATAGATATACTCTCCCAATGTAGTATTTGAAATAAACATTAGATCGTGCCCCCATCCATCAACCATTTCATATTCATTTGATTTCATTCCATCCTCTCTGTAATGGTAATGAGGTCATCCAACTTTTCTTGAGCATGAAACTACCCCTAGAGGGAATATCTTTTCTTTGGATTCTTAATTGAGTGTCAAAAATATGTTGTTCAACGTCCCCAATTTAATAATCATGTTTTGAAATGAATTTTTTTACTCCATTCCCTTTACAACCTCTAACTGTTCTTGAGTTTCTACCAATTCCTCTTATGTGTGCCTCCCATTGGTACAAGATTCTCAACCTCCAAAATAGATTCCCTACATATTTGGGAGACAACCCATCCATTGTTTAAATGATAATCGATTTAAACAAGCCTCTATATTATGAAGAAATCCACAATGGTGGGGTTATGATGAAAATGGTGTCTGCACAACATATTACTTAATAGTCCATTAGGAATACTACTATCGGCCAAATTAAAAAATCCCCTATCAATCTATTTTGTCTACCTCCAATTTAATGTATGCAGACTCCAAGTAAAATCAACCCTAGTAATTGGAACCACGAAAAATTTGCATTGATCAATGAAATATGTAATGTCAATAGAATCTTCCCTATTAAAAAATTATCCATTTCTTTCTCCAGGTGTCCAAATAGTATTGAAATTACAAAAAATAATCCATTTGAGAGACTCGTTCTTATAAATCTCCCCATGATCCTCCCATAGATCTCTTTTACTAATATATGATGTTGAGGCGTAAACATAAGAGCCCTAAACATTGTGACCTGAGATACTACTACTGAAAGTTATGAATTTTTCGCTCTTATCCCATGTGATAACTTTGACACTTACCTTACCAATAATACAAAGGTGATCAATGTTGAAGTCTGAAGGATTTTGGGAAATAATGGTATACCCCATAGGTTCCCATTTTATGTTCTTCCAATTCCCAAATAACATCATCAGTTCTGAAATTCCTATAACAATGGTTTTTTGGCCATGATAAATTGCCTAAGGGTTTGGGTTGTATGGAGATTCTCTAACCCTTGGAAATTCCAATAGAAGATATTTATTATTTGAGATCAATTCCCCCTTATTAATGGTATTTCAACATATTCTATATTTAGGGGTTTTCCTATTCCTCTTTCCTCCATTATTTTCCCCCCATTTTGGGTTAATTCAATCCTTGAGAACTTTATACTATTAGTTTCATCTAAACGATTCTTTTCATCATTCTTTTCTCCATTTCCATCAGGTTACGCAAAGGATTTTGTTTCTTCTACATCATCACTCCAAAATTTTACACTTAATGGAGAGAAATTATTGTTAGAAAACATAGGCTAAGTTGATCTTTCTGACGATGAGACTCTTCCAGTAATTTTGGATGGAGGGACCTTTAGGAAATATTCCCTTGGTTTAGTTGTTTAATTATGCATAGGGATAGTCTTTTCAAAATTGACTACTATTCCCTGTAATATATGACATCCATCCCTACCCCATATTTCCTTACCATCATGTTATATCACTTTATGAGACCCAACATTCTCCAGGGAATTTGGAAATTCATGCTGACTTCACACTATAAGGCATAGGGTACAATACTCTGTAGGACCATATAAATTTTTTCTCACACAACAGGTGTTCACCTCCCATCATATTATGGGTGATGCATGTTCAGGTTATAGTTTCCCATAGGCTGGTGTGTGTGCAACATGTACAATTTTTTCCCTTGGGTTTCTATTCAGACATTATACCGTGAATTCCATGAGGGAGAAATCTCACCATAGAATGTCCATGAGGTTCATGTGAAGAGTATTGTTTAGTCCATGTCTCTCCAGCTTGCATGACAATAGTTCTGAATTGAAAAATTCATGTATCACCAATCACCTCTGAAATGTGCCCCTCAAGAGAATTATGTAAACCTCCTTCATTCTTGGTTTTGTGTCCAGTCACTATAACTTCATTAGGACCATTAGGGAATCCATCAGTGAGGAATTAAGAAGATAAAGCTTGGTCATTACTTTATATTATAGGGGTGATCTCAGTTTTGTACACATAATATATTTCTACCTCTCCTATATTTGTGGTATTCCCAAATTGTTTTCCAAAAGTCTTATTAGGGACCCCATAAATACCATCCAAACAGATCAATGCATTCACATTTCCCCCTTGTTCATAATATAGGGACCATGGGTGGAATTGTGATCTATAGTAGGGGGTATGACATTCTCTTTCCCATTAATCTTTATACACATAGAATTACCATGCCCCTTTATGTGGGAGATTCCACACTCCTTTTCTCTAATACATCTGGATAGTGTATGGAAGAAAAACCTGAAATTAGAAAAAAATTTATGATTCATTTAAAACATAACAAAATAGATGATTCATTCATCCCTTTTAGTCTGCAAAACATCGTCCACAAGAGTGTTGAGAATGTCAAATTTCACAAACATCCAGGCATAGTGACCATACATTGGGTTTTTGGATTGCTAATCCATATTGATCAGGTTCCCACAGCAGACTCTCTGTCCCATAGAATATATTGGTGCCAATAAAGACAGTTAAATTTATGAATTTTGATTCATACATGTGTGTGGGTGTTCCTTACCATTGATGTATCAAAATTCTTGTCCTATTATTGAATTCAAATGAATATAGGTTTCAATGATCTCATCCCAATGATCGATGATCTTTTCATTAGTTAATCCGAAGTAAACACTATATAATAGTACCCCGACCCATTTCTATCTTATTCCATTTATTGAATCCCCAGATCTCAGAAATAATGCCCACGAGGTCAGCAAATTTCCATAACCTTTCACCCTTATGTTCTAAAACTATCTCAATAACAGAATGTCAATAGATATGTAACAACACCTACATAGACAACTAGTTTGATGATAAATTCTATATCTTCCCATTTCTAATAATCGTTCCCAAGGAGGAATATCAAAATCTGAGATGGAAGGATTAGTGTAAGAATTGACCACATGTGTGAAATTTTTCCTCAGACCAGTGATATTGTCAGGAGTAGGATTTTGGAAAATAGACTAATTTGAATCAAGGAATAATAGATTTTTCTATTCAAAATTATCTTTATTCGATGGGGTCTTATGATCATTGATGGGATTCAATTTCTTTTGATCATATGGTTTAATTGCATTAAGAACATCCCCAGTCTCCCTGCACCCTTCCATCATTTCAATAGCCATTTTCAAAGAATTTATTACACTACTATATCTTGAATCATTAAAAATGTATTATATATTTAAAATTAGGCGGATCAAATTTATAAAATGTTCCACTATCATTTTTTTTCATTATGAATAATAAACTTGCAAAAACTGTATTCACCATAGTAAAAAGGGTAAAAATGGTCAAATGAGGAATAAATAAGTGATAAGGTTACAAAATATTATCTTTTTTTGGATGATATTCATTAAAACATTATCACATCTTTTTAACATATATGGACATTTTGTGCCATTTTTATTCTATAAAGACCTTTATATTATTTTTTGCAAGAAAAGTACAAAATGTCACTCTCTATATATTAATTCATATAATATTTTAAAAAAACAAGAATGATGTTATTAATATTGACAAATTATTGTTTTGAATATGAATTATTTATTCTTATGACTATAATTTTTTATTTTTGTGATGGTATAACTACCTTGAGAGATTATATAATGCAGATATAGTGCTTATGCAAGAAATTGTAAAAAAAAGTAGATTATTTTAAAATCACCAATTGAAATACATTTTGGTTGTGATTTTATGTCCCAAGAGTTTATTGTACAATTATAATGTAAAAATATTGGTATTATAGTTTATATTATTATTCAATTCTTATATTAGTATATATAATTTCAAATATGGATAATAGTCTTGAGAATGACTTTTTATAGAACATATTGATTAAATATTATTATTAAATCCATAAAAATTCATAAAATACCTATCAAAATTCATTGGTATATGATGTTTTCTAGTATATCACCAATAATACTTTTTTGTTCAACTTTAATGTTTTAATATAACTTTCATGACACTTGGTGATTGAAATTGTTTTATCATGGTAATCATTAAAGGGTTAAGGGTGGGGTTAAACATAGTGATAAGTCTCAAAATTCCACATAATATTTTATAAATTATTCTATATGAATTTATATAGTCCCTAATATAAATATATTATAATATATGTCACATTTGATACATTTAACATTATTTAGATATGTATTATATATTAATATTTCTTGTATTTTCCGGATTGTCTCTAACCTCAATTATTAAAGGGTTGCTCCTTGCCAATCCCAAATTCACTACTTATGGAGCATAGTTCAATGAATCCCAGAAATTATATCTTCAAAACAACCATCCACATGTATTATTAACCTTGTTATTACAAAAAATCCACTTCAATAATGCCAAAGGTGTGACCCAAATAATTTTACCAAAAGGAGTTTTATATGTTGTTAATGAGCTTGTTCAAGTTCCTTTCCTCTAAAATCACCTCCAAATCATCAATAACCATATTAAAAAAATTACATCAGTATAATCACTATATTTATATGTTTTAATGTTAATGGAAAATCCATTTTATATCTACTTTCTTATTTAGGTAAAATTAAAAAATCACTCTTGTGTACGTACAACCTACAATATCCACATAACAGTGTAATTTAATTTTCATCTCTACTTTTCCTGAATGTTTATAAAGATGAAATTAGTTAATATATAAGATATTTGTAACAGAATTATGAATATTTAAATATATTATATCATATAAAATATGTCCCTTGAATCTGTTGGATAATGATAATCCCATTCATGCATACATATAGACTACAACCTCTATAAAGCAATTTGATATATTTTTTCTATTACCAAAAAGTATGGTTTTTTAGAAAAATTAACAAAATGAAAAAACATATTATGATGATATTTTTAATATTATTAATACGATTTAACCACTTCATAACACATTTATCCAATGTCAATAAGTCAATGTAATTTTAGATAATTTCACCAAAAAACCTTAAGTGGTCAACATCAACTAGAACTATTAAATGAATAGATGACAAATGATAATAAAATAAGAAAAACTGACAAAATATATATTAAAAATAATCATAATCAAGAGTCTGATAAATTTTAATTTATTATTTAGGAGGATAAAACATGTATGAAAAAGTAGAAATATAAGGTAAAGGTTTTCCATATCATTTCCACTCTATTGAGACTTATGTTATATTATCCTAATGGTTTTTTATATGGTGTATATGACTCTATATTAATATATAATATCATGAATTAAAAATTATTCGATTTATTTTTTTCTTTAAATCATTTTTTTCAATTTAATTGGTTGTGATAAAAATGTTACTATTATTGTTATGGTTTATTTTAAAATTTCATACTTATTTTATATTTTTCATGTTTAAACTTACATTAGAATATTTATAGTAACATTATATTCTTCAACCCCGAATATTTTCTTCTAACAATTTTATTTATTGTCTTTCATATTTTCGTTAAATTGTTCCTCTCTTGGGTACTCAATGATTGATATAATGTTTTTAAATAAAGACGACCTTATTTCAAATTTTCTAGTCAAAAATATTTCCCTTACATATCCATATTCATCAATTTTTATGTATGTTTAATAAAATTTTAAATAATTGTATTTTTTATAATACCTTTTATTCTGTTAATGTTTTTTTTAATTAATCATTTTTATTTTTTTTCTAAATATGTCTATCTTGACATCTTACAAAATTTTTAATTGAATATTTAAAAAACAAATAGTGTCATAAAAGTTTCCTACTCCAATTAAAATATTCCGTTTTTATATTCTTCTACATGTTTATATGGGATTCCAAATAAATAATTTATTTATTTTTGTAAATTTTTTTATATTATACTAAGTAATTCATTATTTTCTAAATGGGTGAAATGAAATTTCAAAATTACATATAACTTCATTGTATAAAAATGCTACAAAAGCGTTAAGGGAATTTCTTTTTATATTTCACTCTCATTTAGCTCTTTAATTATCAAAATTAATTACAATATTATAAAAAATCATACCTAATAAATTCATTTTTATATATGATGCTTTACTAATTTATGGATTATACATTATTTTGTGATCATTTACTTTCCTGTGATCATGTATTTTTAACATTCCAGTGTTCATTGAGCATTATTTTTCTCCACCATTTATATATTTTTCTTTGAATGGATGTATTCATAATTTATTTAAAAATATTCCATTACAATAAATGTTTTTAATTGATTTTATAATATTTATTTCATTTATTTTGAAAATATTTATGTTCTGTGTTCATAATTGAATACGGATATTTATTGTTTGGTATTGAATTTTAATTGTTAAATATATTTAGCATTAATAATATAAGGAATGCGTTGGATGTTTTAGATATTGGTGTGTCTTGGTTATAAATATACTCTTAATTCATCTACAGGCGTAATTAAATAGAAAACGTTTGAACGATACATATGCTATGGCTCCAAGGTCATCAAAAAATAGGTGGGAAATTGGTCTATACACACCAACACAATTAATGTGTCTTTTCTAAGCACTTGAATATAATATTAATGATGTACTAGTTGAGGAAATTAATTTAGATCATTAATTTATGACAATATATATTTCTATCATTAAAATTTCACTTAAAATTATCTATTTGATTATTATATATTCTGTGGGTATATTTGGAATATGGAATTATTTACTAAAAGTAAACAACATTGATTTTTTTCTCTTTTATACTATTATGCCTTATAAAATTGTTATATATTATATTTCTAGACATTCGTTATTGATAATTTGATATAATTATTTAATATTTTTTCCTTTATATGTGATATGATTAAGGGATCAGTGTATTATCTTCAATGTTGGATTAATGTTTTTCATGCTATATTTTATTTTTACAATGTTATATGGAAATCATGTATATATCTAGTCTCTAAAGGCTACTATCACAATAAATACATCATAATTCAATACCATGTATCTTATAAAAATGTAATGATATATACATAATCTTTTGGATTACTTGATAAACAATCAAAACATAAGATTCATGAACATGATTCGCATAACCTTAACATTAATAAAATTCAACTTTAGGAAAAATCAATTCAAAATTTTGGGATTTATCTTCATCTTCTCTAGAATAATCGACTAAAATCTATTCTCAATAATCTCTTTCAGATTGGTATCAATTTTAACTCTATGTAGATTTTATTATCAAAAATAAATTCATTAATTTAAAAAATATATAGTTTTAAACCACTGAACATATATAAACCTTTTATACAAGTAATTAATAACCATTCAATCAATATAATACTATATGATTGATTGTGGTGGAAAAATAGAACTATCAGTAATATTCAAACAATTTTCCATTTTACTAAATCAATTTAAATTTTAATATATTATTCTAAAAATTCAATTATAATTTCATATATTCTATTCATTAATATTAATTTGTGTTCCTAAAACATCCTTCCTATATAAATTTGAAAATATTATTAAAATAGTTCACAAACATCACCAAAATATCAATCACACACACAAACACTAATGTAACATCGTTCTACTTTAAAAACATCCTTAAATATTTCCCCCCGTAAGGAAAAATAATTTCTTTATATTTCTATTGTAAACTAAATATTTTAAATAAAGATAACATGATAAGGGATAGAACAACTATGCCTTAACCATAATTTATTAGTGGTTAAAATCATTCCATCAACCTCACTTTCTAAACGTAATATATTAGTAGCAGTTTAGTGAAATAATTAGGTATGTTATCATTAGTTGGAATTAATTAAAATTTAAACCCACCTTTTTCAACCAAATCATTAGTAAATTGATATTTATATCCACTAAATTTTACTGAGGATACAAATATACATTTCCTTTTAAAATAATTCCAAATTGAGTGTCACGTCCTATAATGAGAGATAACATCATATCTACATTGACATCATCAAATTTATTATTCATCGACATTAATTTGGTTTTCACTTGAGATGGAGAAATAATTGAAAATAATTATGTTTACATAACTTTAATCCTTCCAGTTTAATGCCACACACCCTTCTCCATGATATAAGACCCCACATATACCAATATATATCATTTAAATTTATATCCCAATAAATATCAACATATCCTAAGTGATAATGTCTTATTATAATATCTTATATCAGCAATTAATTCATTATTATTATTTATATATATATTAATACTCTAGGTAAAAATAAAATGTGTTTCCATTGATGAATATTTAAATTAGGATCTAAGTGTATTAGCATGAACTAAAACTAGTCATAAAGAATCCATATATAGTAAATTATAAATATTTTTTATTTATATTATGGAATCAACTCATTTTCTATATTTATCATTTAATATCATTGTTACCACTAAATTATTTATAGAAACATTCTTTTTAATTATCCAAAATTAAATTCATAATATGATTTTATTCATACATTTCTTAATATGGAATAATATGACCCTATTATTTGGACATTTTCAAACCCAAAAAATACTTCAAATTTCATGTAATGGGAGTCACAGACATTATTTTCATCTCAAATGAAACTTCTCCGAATGAAATTCATCAATTAACATATAACATCATTTATATATATAATAAAAATTAAAGGCACAACTTTATCTTCCTTGTTGTATATATTGATATCCAATCACCGAACAGGAAATTTAAAGACTTGAAGAATGTTTCTAAAATAGAATGTAATGCTATTGGATCTTATTAAGACCCTTATATAGACTTATTGTAAAGTCCCTAGTTCTGTAATCACATAATTTGTGGTTAATTCACAACATTAGAATAATATACAAGTGATCACATACTAAAGGAACAAATAGTACAGTTGTCTTGGAAAAATAAATACATTATAGAATCCCATATACATTTGAAAACATATAATACTAATATATGTTTTATTTGATAAAATAATTACTGTATTTATATAATATCATCACATATCATTCACAGTTCATTTCCATTCATCATAGGGAAAGTGATAAAATAAGTGTGATAAATCTCTCAGTAAGGGTTATTTACAGTGCAATAAATTATATGGGATAATCAATATGGAAAGATAAATAATTGAAAATGAAATAAATTTAATATACATCTTAATTAAGAAGAATAAAATGTAAATAATAAATTATAATCAAATAATTCTTTATAACTAATCACATCATTGTTAAAATAATCCATGGATCCCATAACTATTAGAATAATAAAATGGAAATCAATAACTAGTATCATTATTATAGAATGCATAATGTTGAATATCATAAACCTAATTTGAAGGAATCATTCCCAGAAATAATACACAAAAAAGTATGTTAAGAACCAAAAACCCAAACTAGTTTGTCTCATTAGACTTACAAATGTATCGAGGTAATATTGTGGACCCCAACCATCGCATACTAATTCCAATTCAATCATCCTATTAAAGGGGAGAATCCCAATTAAATATATAATGGGAATAAAAATTAATGTTGGAAAACAATCATATGTACTATTAATATTTCCCTAGTAAAATTGGTCATAAACCATCCAGAAAAAAGGATGGTATCATTATAATATATCCCTAATGTATTATATGATAAATTATGGGATTTTTTTTGTTGAATTGAAATAATAATTAGAAAAACTCTTGAGGAATATATATTTTCTAAAAGTTTGAGACAAAATACAGTTTTAATAAAAATTAGTATTTTCACTACTCACTTGGACATCAATCTTTTGGGAAAATGAAAAAAACACTATAATATCATTTTGGTATTCTGATTTAAAAGTTGATTATTTTTTAATAAAAGAAAATTTGTATCACATACAATAATTAATTATATTACAATATTTAAAAAATAAATTACCATATTTTTTATTGAAAACATATCTTTTAAGCACAAAATAACATCATTAAAAAATGAGTACTCCTGTTTTAATAATTAATCAATGAATTTTTATTGATTATTTACTTTATATATTTTCATAATATTTAAATAATATTCATACCCATTACCTTAATGGCTAGGATATAATAGTCATATTTATGTAGTAATAATTTTTTGTTCATTTAGACATGGTGTCTCATATCATATATGCAATCAAAATAGTGTTATTTTAAAATATCACAGTGTTACACATATTAAACATGTTAAAAAACCATCCCCTTTTGTAAATAATAATAACAAAGGTTCCTCAATGTGAAATTATATTAATAACACTTCATTATGTTATATTGATAAAAAATAAATTTGGACGATCATTTTTCACCTTTGTGCTGTGATAAAAATAAAAATTACAATTTTTAAAGCTAATACATTCTTGTGAATATGACATAAAAATTAATTTCATACACTTATGAGTAGTGTTTACACATGATCCTTTTTTCCTATAAATTACCCATTTACTATCAATATATTTCTAACAAGTTGTTTTGTTCCAATAACACTATCAGTAGTTGTTTTTTCCACCAACTACTGAGTGTCATTATTCTAAATTTGACCCAACACTCTATTCAATTAATTGACTTAATATTAATAATCTAAATCTTCTTACACATCTATCATTTCACACTGAAAAAATAATGACGTATGTTTTAATATTATAAAGCACTATTATTTTGATTTGTATTTCATTAATCATTAATGATTTTTCAGACTTCCAATTTTTTTCTCATCCTTTGTGGAGTTGAACACAATGGTTATTCATCACTAAAAGTGAATGAATTGTTATCTTCATCCTAATACTTTTTAGAATTTATTTAATTTTAAAAATAATCATACTTCAACACAATATATTATACTTTATTATATTAATCATGTTTATTCATGTGTATCCTCATTCTTTAAATTTTTCATCACCTTCATATTAGAACAGTATCAGATATTCTATATATCATTTATGTGTCAATGATCTTCCCATTCATTTTAATGATAAAAAAGGAATATAAATTTATATTTTATCTTCCAAAACATCCATAAATGTTAAAATTTATAATTAATAATAAAATTGACCCCAACTAAAATAATATATCTCATGCTCAAGGACATATTTTAAAGTGTTTGGTATGGTTCCATATCATAATTGGTTGGGAATAGACAATGATTATTAATCTCAATATTTATAATAAAATATTATCCCTTTAAAAATCAATAAGTACCATTATCTCACAACATAGTGGGATAAATTTTGAATTTTATCCTATTCTTCAATATACTAATACTATTTTTTTGTGAGGTGATGCTTTTACAGTGTTCATTATGAATTCCATGTATTCTAAAATAAACTTCAAAATTTACCCTTCTATATATTATAGTTTCTTCCATCCATAAATTATTTAATTAGAACCCACACTCTATTTATGTACTTCATTTAAAACTATTAATCATATTAAAATACATGGATTTATGTTTTATAAACATAATAAATATAATAAAAGTGAATTTTGTAAAAAATATTAAATGCATATTTCAATTTTTTGATTTATTTCTCACAATCCTAGAAAAATATGGATGAAAATCCTTTATTGGAGGATATGATTAAATATAAAATATATAGTATTAACAATTAAAAATATTTTCCTTTTTGATTATTGTGAATATTTAATTTGTTTATATCTTTAGAATCAGTATACCCAAAAAACACATTTCTTAGTAATGCTACTACATTTTATTTATAAAATTTGGCCATGCCTCTAGTTCCATAATTTATTTTATTCATTCCATCATAAGTCACATGAATGTTTAGCATCCCCAACATAAAACAACTTACCCTTAGTTCAATATAATTTCATTAATAAACACCCATATTATAATCTCTTCACAAAACCATAATTATTATAAAAATTCACTTCATTTACTTCTCCACATAGCTAAGACACCCTTAATAAGTTATGTTTCATACCATCAAAAAATTGGTTGTTATTTTAATAGATCTTGTCTTTATCATTTACTAATAAAAAAATTCCTTGTATCTTTAGTGAACCATAATTTAAAATTGATAAGGATCCATCTTTGAACATTTAAAAATCTTTTATGAGAATTAAATCACCTATAACATGTGATGCATATCCATTATCCATTATCAATAGACATTCCACTTGTGGTGATTTGAAGGGAAATACAACAACCAATTATTTATTCTTTCCCTTTTCTTTATTATTTTGATAATATTAACATTTATATATCATAAAATATCAGGTTATTATAATCATCATATAGTCTTTAAGAAACTGACCCAATTATACATATCCTCCAAATTATTTTTCTAACGTTTGAAAATCATTATCATCATTCACCGAATAATTTTAAGGGTATTTATATACTTATTTTCTTTTAGTCGGCTGAACACCAATCAATATATATATCCCATATCCTATAATAATTCTTGATTATTTATAATTGAAATAAAATCTATTTTCTATGTGCTTAAAGCTGTTAATATTTATAGTATCCATAAAACAATTATAGTCTGTTGAAAACAACATACTATCCATTAGTAGATATTTTTTATTCTATAACATTTTACCATAAACCATGGATAAATTTTATAAATAATAATTTTTAAATAATCATAACAATGTTTTATCATTCTAGGGTTCCTTATTGATCGTTTATAGTTACTATTTGAAGTATATTTCTCTTTCATGTCAGTGTTAACACAATTTTTCAATTCATATTATGTTTATGGATTTATAAAATATCTAAATTTTAAACCTATAATTATTCATCAATGATTTTAATTGGTGACTTATATAATATATTTCTAAATTCTCGAATATTATTAAGAATTTTATATTTTAAATTTTCATGCAACTTATTTACCACTATAATATTATATTGAAAACAAGTTCATTCTTCATATAATTTTTTTATCCTTACCATTCATGTCAATATTCATATTTTATTCATTTGGGAGGGATTTGTTTTAATTTAACTCATCAAATTTTAGTAGTATTTACCAAGTAAGGTTTCATTTTTTTCATGATTAATAACTATATTTCTTCACTTTTTTATTCCCATTCTCATTTATTACAATATTTTAAAGAAACTATTTTATACCTCAATATAAGATGAACTCTATTTGAGTTTCTTCATTTATACCAACATTAATACTTCAATCACTAGTGAACTCTTCCTTATGCAATTTTTCATTTTGTAATTTTTTACCAAATTCAAAGTAAGTCTCAAATCACCGTTCATACTAACTACTATCAATATATCTAAACAATGATAAAAAATTTATATTTCTTGGATTATATAAATTCATACCTTAACAATTTGAAAAAACATTTACTTATTTATTTTTTATTATTTCCTATTTGTAGAACATGTGTTTCTATCATAAATTTCTTCAAATGATTCATATCCTTTTACTCTTGGAAAGTTTGATTTATAATGAAAAATATCTAAAAAATTAAAAAAAATTGTGGTATATTTCCTTGGTTTGTTCCTTTATATTACTCACACATCATTAATGAATGGCATGATTTTTTAAAATTTCATTCCAATATCTTATTATTTAAAAAATCCTTTTTATTAAATGAAAAATTCATTTTAGTCATCTAGTGTTTCAAGGAACTAAAGTATATTTCCATATAATAACTTATCCTATAAAATTAGTGTTTATCCATTAGAAATCCATGATTATTGGGAAATTTCAACCCTCCTCAATGATAAAGAAGCTTGATCTTTCATACTCAGAGGTTCAATCACCATATTTTCCTTCCTCAGGTTGTAATGTATTAAGTATTCATAGATTTTGATAATATCCAACCATATACAATAGATCATGATTATATCATCATAAATGTATTTTTTTTTATCTTATGGACATGATAGATATAACAATTCTCAACACAAATATGATGTCAACAAATAGTTTATGTGAAAATCACTATCTTCAGCTCCAAATCAATTATCTAATAATGTTCCTCAAGGGTTTTTGGTTGATTTGGGGAATAATAAAGTACCATATCAATATACATGAGGATATATCCCAAACCTTTTAATAATTTATCATTTTATATTAAAAACCATTCTCACATTAGGGTAATGGAATCACATTTGTGATTACCAATATCATCGTATGATCCTTGCATATTTTACCACATTATTTCATCTAGAGGAAAATAGAACCATTTATTATTAAAATGTTTAGAGGATTATAAAATATTTTGGAATTTCCATAAATTTTTATTAATATCCATCTAATCCGAGGAAATTTTATATTTTTTTTATTTGATCTAGTACATTTTTGAATAACATACAAATTTTAAGGATAAATTAATATACATTTTCATGTGATTATATGGCCCAAAAATTGTACATTATCCTTATAGAATTCACAAATGATAAATTTAGAATATGATTTTTCAATTCACAAGGTATTTAGCAAAATAAACATTAAATATTCATTCCCTTCCTTAGTTTTTGAATATATTATATTATTGTTTATGGAGACAACTACAAATTTATCAAGGAAGTATCGGACGAATATATTTATTATATGCATGAATATATTAGAAACATTAGTAACCACATATATAATAAACATAAATTCATAGCTTCCATGCATCATTTAGAATGATTTCTTAGAAATATATTCTATTTTGACCATTAATTGATAATATCTAGATTAAAGTAAAATCCTTGAGATTTTATGCACTCCTCTAATTTGACATAATAGATAATTGATGTTGGTTATAAGAGATTTGTTCTTGATTTTTATTTTTATAATCTACTAATAATCAATTAAATTATGCATCTATCCAACAATATTTCTGATAGGGATCTTTGTTGTATCTCATGGTGAGAAACAAAGGTATAATGAAAACTCTAAATGATTCTCTTATAACTAGTTCAAAAATTCTTCCCACCCAGTAAGAGACATTATATAATGACTCCTTGATATATGTATGGATACATATTAGTTTTTAATAAAAATATCATCCTCATGTTATGGGGTATGAATAATAAATATTTCTAAAAACCCATCATTATATGCTCGATTAATATGAAATACATAAATAATGATTTCCTCCATGGTCATATGAGCCATAAGTCTCTCATTTACATATATGAAGACCCATATTACAAAATTTTATTCCAAATGGATTTCATGATCGTATTAATATTTATATTTGATAATAAGGTTATTTGGGATATAAAATGACATTTCCTTATCCAAAAATTGTTATTAGAACTTTTTATTGAAGGAAAATCCATGAAAAATATTATATGAAATGTAACCATATGAAGTGGAAATAGATATGCATGAAGTATCATCAAACAAAAATATATTTGTGAATAGTTATATATCAAATATGTGATCACCAATCCATTAGGTATTTTCACATATAGTTATATATCAAATGCTTAGGGTGGAGAGTCAATATTAATAGAAATATTTTATGATATGAATGAATGTGAAAATCCATAATCAAATAACATATTAACAGATCTGGAGTGGGGTATAATTTTACTTTGAATCACTTGATGACATTGGTCAACAAAAAATATTTTGATAACATACAATTTTTCTTAATACATTGGGTTAGGAGTTTTTTGGTCCCTATTATCTTTATTAGATATGGGTTATAGATTTGATTTTCATAATTTGAAATCTCCTTTAATTTTATGTTTTCTTTTTTTGGTGGTGCATTAGTAGACACCTTCTACTTGTTCATTGTGTTAATTGACCTCCACATCTCATTTATCAACGACCCATGCCTAATGTCCTACTGTACCACATTAAAGAAAAATTTCAAACCCTCTTTTGAAATTTATTAACTATTTCTACCCACATTTTTTAGAATATGGTGGATTTAATTATATTTCATCCATGATATTTTTATTATTATTTTCTATGAATCTCAGTCATCTATTTCTTTTCTCTAGTACAATTAAAGTCACATGATTCCATTTCCTACATATTCTCATATTAAACCATCAATTCATGAATAATAATTTCTATTGTAGGTAACGCCTTTCAATGAATTTTTTAATCCACATAAATGTATTTAAATATAAATTTGGATATCATTTATAAAACTATCAATATAACTTATGATTATTATGAATTTATCCTCATAAGTGTCAATGTATTTTTCTGGTTTTGTTCAATTCTATAAATTATCCTTCCATTTTCATGTCAATTATTCAATGAAAACACTTAGTGATGCATATTTTTCTAAAATAATCCCATTTGATAGTGTCTACATCAACCATTTACATTGTACTATTTAGGATATTAAACAAATTGGAAGCCTCCGTATCCAATATATAATCTTCTAAATTAATCATAACATGATTTTAAAATTAGATAATATAAAATATATTTTCCATCACAATGAAAAATTACTCAGTAAAAAGTGGAACATAATGGATACTAAAAGAGGATGGATATTGTAACATGAATGTAATGATAGTAATATTCCACCTCCATGGTATGTTTAGGAGTTGAATATAATTTATTATTAATCATAAATGATGAGAGTTGATTGTGAATTTCTATAAGAATCAGTCTTTATATTCCCATCATATTTGATTTCTCATCAGTACAATTACCACATTTCCCATCACACCCATTGTAAAATCATTTTGTCCATAAAAAAACCATTTCTTATGTAATATAAACCTATTTATAAGTATAACGGATAAAAAAATTTACTTAAAATGGAAAAAAACCATAAATGAAATTTTCACCCTAGCTCATAAATATATTTTTCATAATCCAGTTCATTCATTATTCATTTTATAATATGTTTTCAAATTATAATATTAAAAAAGTGTTATAATCCTTCAAAATGTATTATAAAGAGAATTTTAACCACCATATAATATCACATGGGAGGTTCAAACTAGGTTTTTTTATGAATCATTATTGTGCACAGAGTGATGATAAAGTTATTACCCAATATACTATTTTTAGGGATAGTACTATAACAACACTACTATTTATTGAAAATTAATACTTGTACTAATTAATAAAATTACACTTACTAAAATAAAAAATATCAACTTTTATAGTTTATTTTGTAATTAGGTATATTACATAACAAAATATAACATGGAATACAAAACATTATCCAACACTTCCTTGACATGATCACAATATTCCATCAAACGTAAAAATGCATGGGATATCCTAATTACAAGCATAAGAAAGGGGTGAACTATAAATACCAGTAAGGTAATAAATAGGGCATAAAATGATGAAGATAATAAAAGTTGTACAATTGGAATACCAATGTATCATTGAAAGAACATGAATTATAAGGCATGCAGTTTCATGGTAATCATAACATGGGAAATGTGGAAACTACCTAAAACACCGAATCATAAAATTAGGTCAAGGTTAAATCTACCAAGAACTCAAGATAGAAAATTTCCCATAAAGGAATCAAGCACAAAACCATCCCAGAATGACATACCATGATACTAAACATTACCCAACACATTATAATGCTATTTAGATACATCCATCATAATCATTTCATTCTCATGCTTAAGTGTGCCACATATATCATACAAAATGGAATCATTCATCATAATAAATTATTACATTATCCTAGAATGTGTAATAAATACATAAAAGTTACAATATAAAAAATGTATATGTGTATATTGGATAACACTATTTATAGAAAATGGTTATGGTATTCGTAAAAAAATTATTTTGGCATGGAAAATTGTAGTGAAATATCAACAGCATAAAAACATTACCTAAAAATTCATAAAGACATTAGATGATGTAAAAATGGTTCTAAAATCATTTATAAATAAAAATGGAAGTAAGAGTTACATTTATATACATTTTCCAAAAATTATTCAATGGAAATAAAATAGATATGTTTATAAGGAATCATGATTAAAGAAGAGAAGATGAGGATCCCTTACATAAGTTTAGCATAATAACAAGTGTCCATAAAGAACCATAGAATAAGTAAATTAGAGTAAAATGGGATGTAATAATTTGTAAATAAAATGAAAAAAATGGGTATATGTAAAAACATATCCCAAAATAACAAAATGGAAATTAATATACATATCATGTAAGGATTTCTTGATAAAATAAGAGAGTGGAAGATCCCTTACTTGGGTTTGTGACTCTAAAGGTTTGAGAGGGGATTCTTGAAGGATTAGGGGGGGATATGGGAGTACTATAGGTATTTGAGGGAAGATTTTGGACAAGATCCATGGATTTTTGGTGAAGAAAAATGAAAAAATTGGTGGGTTTATATAAGAAAATAGAGATATTCTTTTATTATTTTTGTTTTTGATTCTAGATAATTAGATATCCAAAACCACAAAACATCCCAATGTTTTTAACCATGGTTTCTTGAAAAGATGAGTTGTTTTAATTATTTTATAATGAAAAGGGAAAAATTATTAGAATATTATGTAAAGACTTGGAAATGCTTTGGATTTTCTTTCTTAAATACATGGGAATCCGCAGTTTCTGATGGTGCCTGATTCCGAGGCCCGGTGTGCCCAGAATCAATTTCTGAAGTTTTTTTCGGCTATGTTTAGTAAACGTACATGCATGATTTTCTATCATTTAAACCGGTACTCCGAATTGAAATCTGAGGACACCAATGAACTCATAGCTCCAGTACTCGCATAAGGAGACCTTTACTGCTGTTGCGTTTTATTAAGAGTGGAAGTTAATTTTGGGGGTTTTCTAAATAAATTAAATAAAAATATGACTATCATATTTTTATTAAAGTGGTGGTTTAATCCTCCCAGGGGAAGTTAGAGGTGGGGCCCACACCCACATAACCTCCCATGGGAGGATATTATATTGTGGGGACCACATGAGCTCAACCCCCTTAAACCCCCTTAACTCTCATTAACACTTGGAATTCCCATAACATGTGGAAACTCTTCACTTTCCACATTAACTCTTAATGTGCCAACTCACCCTCTCAATTAATTAACTAAACCTGCAATTAATTAATCGGCTCTTCCAATTTGAAATAATTTGAAATCAATATGTGAGCATAATAATATGTGATATATTATAATGGTTGGGGTTGGCATATTTTTCCTTTGTTGGGAGAATTGGTGGAGCTTTGGGAGAGATATAGGAGGAACAATATCCTCTTGATGAAGAACGCTCGTCTCCAACGAAGACCGACGGTGATTTCTCCTTCCATTCCAACCGGAGCATGGAAGGGAAGCACCACCGCCCACCAAAGTACACTGGGGGCATCGACTCGACTCATATTCATCGAGATCTACCTCTTCCGACATTGACGAAATGATGTCCGTTTTCCGCGACCTTCGTCTTCCACGATTCGACAAAATTCAACGAAAAAATACGAGGTAGGGGGAAATTGGAATATTTTTATGTATGCGTTATACTCTCTTTTCCTCATCGTGTATTTTACTCTTCATGCCAAATGATAAAAATGTAATGAGGAGGGTTCAGACCGCATGAACACGATCCAACACTTTCCCCTCATTTTTTTGTTCTCTTTGTGTTGACGATGGATGCGGAGCCGATAGGGCGTGGTGCCGTCACACCACACTAGAGGAAGGTGGCCGCGACCATGGGGGTCACAACAGATGGAAGAGGCAGAGGTGCCAGCAAGCGGAGGTGGCGCCGGCAGGGGCGGCTGTGCGCTGACCACGTGGAGGGAATGACGGCTGCACGGGCAGCCTGGTCCGTGGGATGACCAGCCGGCTAATCCAGTCGGCCCGCAAGAAGAATGCGTTGCACAAGGCGTCGCGCAAAGGAGGACGCGGCCCACGTCCACAAGCCGCTTGGCTGGGTGAACCATCCGGCCGTGTGCGAGATGGGATGGAGAACCACGGTGCCCGTAGGCACTGTGTGAAGAGAACTGCATCCCGCATCTGCGAACCGTGTTTGCCGGGCCGAACCGGCTGACTACGGGCAGCCAGGCAGATGAGGAGGCGGTGCCTCTAGGCACCACCGAGTGAACCGTACCAGCCCGAAGTGCAAACATGGTCCACAGGTGGGTCGCGCCCCACCAGGCCGGGACGATCCCCAGCGGGGTCAGACCCGCCGATCCGGGTCGGGCCGACCTGCCAGCCCACTAGGCCTGATGGGCCGGGCCCGTCTTCGCTTATATGGGAATAACTTTTAGACCACATGTCTGAATGACACACTATCTACGGCACTATGACCCTCATGAAGAGACGGTATTTTTGGGATACTCTATGTGACTTTCAGGCAATTTTGGAAAACAACCAGATTTGGATCGATCATAAATCCTACCAGGCCCCTAGAACGGAAATGCCAATTACTATCAGACCGAACGTCTGATTGATTCACTGTCTATCACGATGGGTTATTTATGAGGATATGGAACTATGGGGTACATCAACTCAGGAATTTACGATCGTTGATGTATCAACTATTGGATCGTGAAGCAAACCTTCCCATAATCGATCTTACTGTGTTTAGGAACCCTAGGGATGGCTGGGACTGAGATGTCTTCTGTACTGGAATCCTCCGTGGGTTTGACAATGATGACTACTATGCCGAGATGCTCTTTGGGTCCAATAGTTCTGACTTCTGTTCCTGTATCCTGTGTGGGGATGACAGAATAGCTGGTCCTGTATCCTTTGAGGGTCCGACAGCTTAGCAGGTCCTCTTTCCTGTGTGGGTCCGACAGCTCAGATGAATTATAGCTGGTGTTGTAACCTATGTGGGTCCGACAACATTGATGAGATAGCTCATCCGGTATCCTGTGTGGGTCCGACAACTTAGCCGGTCCTGTATCATGTATGTGTCCGAAAACATAGATGAATCAGTGACTATATCTGATCATCTCTATCTATCTACAAAAGATGTATACCTGTGTGAGATGAGTCATGTATTTCAACCAATTTCATCATGGTGATTGACTTTACTTCCTTTGTGAAATGATTGGTTTTTGGGCTTGTGAGTTGGAGCCGAACTGTGATTGATAACTTAGGTATATGTATGGTCATATACCTAAGTAGGTTTGGTTGATACTTCGTGATTGTATCTTTATTTTGTGGTTTATCCTTTGTGGATTCTAGGAGACCATTGAGGGTCTTGGGGTCCCCCACTAAGTATTGTTATACTCACCCCTACACGGGCTTCACCTGTAACTTGTTCTATTCTGTGAAGATGACAGACAACATTGATCGAGTCTGAGGGTGACAGACGAGAGGCTAATCAGAGATAGACTAGACGGGTTGTACCAAAGGGATGAGTTATTCGAGTTATGTACCTACCACTATGGTAGGATTCCCCAGTGGATGATCCAGGAGCTATATTCCCTTTTTTACTTGTACTTGTTTTTCAGTTGGGGTTTTATACTGGCCCAATTACTTTCAACACACCTTACTTTTCTATTTTAGTACTTGTTGCCTATACTTCTTGTGTTCGGAATGTGTGTCTGTTACATGTTTAAAGAAAATTCCTTCCATTTTTATCATGGATTCGCCTTTGGTGCTAGTCTCCAGCCCTTGTCCTATGGAAGGTGGGCATTGGGTAGTCACAACACGGGCCCTGAGGACAGGTCATGACAAATTGGTATCAGATGAGTTGGTTCTACAGCAGAACATGGATTCTTATTCTTTTAACAACAATAGTGTTAAGTGTTTTGGGTGTGGTTATCAATTTAGGGGAACCGATGTTGGTGCGGCGGTCGACATATCCATACACTAGGACTCTGACTTCTAATTAACAACTTAGAGCATGAAAACACTAATTACGTGTGAGTTTCATTTAAAAAAGTTTTCTTCATGATTACTTTGTGTCAGCTCACTAGGTATACTATTTTAACCATGGCACACCTATTTATTTTCATGATGTTCCCACGAAGGCAGTCAGCTAGGGTTCCGAGTTACGTACGAGATGGTATCCCACCGAGTGATGAGGCCCCAGTGCAGGGCCCCATCACAGTGGAGGTACCAACTATACCACTAACCGCTGGGCCACCAATACCACAAGCTCTAGCAGTAGAGAGTGCACGATGCCAGAGTGCGTTGCACAAGATCCAATGCTAGAGCCTGCCAAGGTTCCGAGGAGAGATGGAACCACAGGCAGTTGAGGATGTCGTGAGAATTTTCAGATTGGTAGGGACACCATCTGATCTCATGGTGATCCTTTCTATGAGTCTCTTACATGCAGCAGCATGCAGATGGTGGAGCCTGATGCTCTAGGTGCATGGCGAGGCATCATTTACCTAGAGAAACTTTTAAATTATCTTTCACTCAAAGTTTGTTCCAGCCACCCTTCATGTGGTGCAGATTCAGGAGTTACTTCATCTGCTGCAGGGAAGCATTATAGTAGCTCAGTACTCAGCGAGGTTCAACGACCTCTCTTGATACTCCACAGATTAGGTATGGGACCCCTTTTTCAGGGCCTGGACCTTTGAGAAGGGACTCAAGCATGAGATCAAGGATTTGATGATTCCTCTCAGCATCCCGACGCAGGCGGGGGTGCTGGAGCAAGCCATTCTAGTGGAGAGTTTTCTCACAGAGCAGTCACTTGCAACGAGAATCACCACATGAAGACACGTAGCGGAGAATTATACAGATGGTAGTAGACAGATGTCGCAGAGGTCCAAGAGGACCAGTCCATCAGCTGGGCGACCCCAGGATACAGGTTTGGTTGTACGGGGCACAGAGATAGAGTCACCTATATGAGGAGCAGGCAGTGCTATGAATCTGGTGGGTAGGGCCACAAGGCTTGAGACTACCCAACTCGCCATGCAAATGAGAAGCAGATAGTATAGGGACCTCCCAGGAAGAGGTAGAGGTTTGACCATGGAGGTCCATCGGGAGTAGGCTGATGTGGAAGAGGAGCTGGCCGATCTACAGGTGGTGGATGACATTTCGAGGCTCTACTAGCACCACCACGAGGAGGTCTACCTCGACCACAAGGAGCTGGCAGACAGAGGTGGGCTCAACTTCAGGCAGTGGAGAGCTACATCCACGGCGCACATGAGATGATTCGAGGTACTATATGTGTCTACTCCACCCCTTCTGCAGTATGTATAGAAACAGGTGGGATTCATTATTTTATTTCCACTGGCCTCATTCGGAGCTCGGAGATTCCGATGGAGCTGTTGGCTTGATCCTTATGGCTAGAGACTCACACATGAGCAAACTCGACAATTACGCACTGGTGCTGACAGTGTGAGCTTACTCTAGGAGGTGAGAGCTTCGGCTGGGATCTCCATGTAGTGGCGTCGAGGCCTTACGATAACATCTTGGGTACTAATTGGTTATCCAAATTTCATGCTCATATTGATTGTATTAGGCGCAAAGTGCGGTTTATCTACACGGATGGGACCAGGTTCACCTTCACTGGTGAGAAGGGAGCCTTTGCAGCACAGGATTGACTTAAACAGATGAGGGGGCGGATGATCACACATCAGTTGGATAGAATCATCCTAGGAGTGGTTGATATGCAGAGTCCGAGTTTTCCAGTTGTGGTGGATCAGTACATGGATGTTTCCCCAGACAACGTTCCAGGACTACTTCCTCTCAAAGAGGTAGACTTCTATATTGACCTGCACCTCGGGACGACATCGATATCTACTCCAGCATATCATATGAATCCCACTGAGCTTCGTGAGTAGCGAGTAAAGCTAGAGGATTTTCAGGGGAAGGGATTTATCTAACATAGTGTTTCACCCTAGGCATCCAAAATTTTGTTCAACAAGAAGGCGGATGGGAGCTTGCGACTGTGAGTCAACTACCGTCGCCTAAATCAGGTGACAGTGAAGAACAAGTATCCACTCTCGAGGATATAAGACCTCTTTGATCAGCTCACGGGAGAATGATGGTTATCAAAGATTGACTTTAGGTAAGGCTATCACCAGCTCAGAGTTCGAGACGTGGATGTGCAGGAGATGGACTTCAGGTGTCGGTATGGCCACTACAAGTTCTTGGTTATGCCCTTCAGCGTAACCAACGCTCTATCAGTGTTCATGAGTCTCATGAATAGGATCGTCCAGCCTTACATTGATCGCTTTTTCATAGTCTTCATCGACGACATACTAATATACTCGACTACTAAGGAGGAGCATGCCTACCATTTGCAGGTAGTACTAGACACACTCTTAGAGCACCAAATTTATAGAAATCTCTCGAAGTTCCAATTATGTATTCGAGAGGTTAATTTCATGGGAAACATCATCTCGGAGGCTGGAGTTGCAGTGGATCCAGTGAAGATCGAGGAAGTACTTGCATGGGATCCACCTAGGAGTGTGACAGAGGTGCAGAGTTTTCTGGGGTTGGATGGGTACTATCAGAGATTTGTGCCAGATTTCTCCAAAGTTTCAACACCGCATTTAGAATTGTCAAATAAGGGGTAACCCTTCGTGTGGTCCTAGAGATTCCAGAAGACATTCCAGAAGTTGATGTATAAGTTGACTAGTGCGCCCATATTGAGGCTACTGAAGGAGGGAGTTGGGTACATAGTTTACTATGACGAATCAAGGACCAGACATGGGTGTGTCCTAATGCAAGAGAGAGTAGTGATCGCTTATGGTTCACAGCAGTTGAGACAACATGAGAATAACTATGCTACCCATGACCTGGAGTTAGCAGTAGTGGTCTTCGCCTTGATGATCTGGTAGAATAATCTGATGGGTGAGTGTTTTACAGTCTAATATGACTGCCAGAGTCATAGGTACATCTTCTCACAGAAGGACCTGAACCTAAGACAACAATTATGGATAGAGTTCCTCCAAGACTATGACATAGAGATAGTATTTACTCCTGGGAAGGGGAAAATTGAAGTAGATGATCTCCGCAAGAGATCAGACATTCAGCTGCTAGGAGAGGCGACAAAGAAGCTGACCGTGTTGTAGATATCCTTTGTGAATAGAGATGGACTAGCCTTTCTGCAGTCTCTCACAGTTACTCCTCCACTTCTACAGCGAGTTAGGGAGGCACAACATGGGAATGTTGACTGTGATAGCAACATGTTCATATATCCTCAGGGTAGGAACCTGATATGTTTTTTGAAGGTGGGGATAAAGTCATCCTCTTCATAGGATGTACCATGGTACAAGTTTCACTACATGATGTGGTGTTGAAGGAGTTCCAAACTTCCCCACTAGAGGTACATCCAGGAGTGGCGAAGATGTATCAGGACCTCAAACAACAGCAGTGGTGGCCCGATATGAAGAATGTGGTAGTAGAGTTTTTCTCGTGATGCCTCACTTGTCATCATGTAAAGGCAGAGAACTAGGTTCTAGTAGGCATTGTTCAGCCCGTAGAGGTCCCAGAGATGAAGTGGGATGAGATATCCATGGATTTTGTGATGAGACTACCACGCACATCAAGACGACACGACTCTATCTGGTTGATCGTAGACTGACTCACTAAGTCGGCCCACTTCCTACCGATCAGAGAGCAGGGATAAGTAGATATCCTGGGATGCCTCTACGTTTAGGATATTGTACGGATTCATGGTGTTCCATTAATGATCGTCTCCTTTCGAGATGCCCATTCCACTTCCCAACTATGTAAGGGGTTGTAGGGGGATTTTGGGACGTAGCTTCACATGAGCACCGCCTTCCATCCTCAAACGGATGGCCAGATTGAGAGGACTATTCAGACTCTCGAGGATATGCTTCGTACATGTGTCCTCGACTTTTGTTGTAGCTGGGAGGATCCCTTTCCCTTGGTAGAGTTTTCATATAACAATAGCTACCACTATACCATCAGGATGGCACCTTATGAGGCAATATACGGCCGACCTTATAGATCACATATGTGCTGGACTGACCCAGGGGAGTCCGCACTTGTGGGACCAGAGATGGTGTAGGCTATGACATAGAAGGTGAAGATCATCCAGGAGAGGATAATGACTGCACAGAGCAGACAGAAGTCCTATGCTGATAGAAGACAGAGACCATTGGAGATTGTGGATGGTGACCACTTTTTTCTACGGGTCTCACCTCAACAGGGTCTATGTAGATTTGGTCAAGGAGGCAAGTTATCTCCGTGATTCATCGGACCTTTTCAGGTCCTCAGTAGGGTAGGAGAGGTTGCTTACCGCTTGGCTCTTCCACCTCAGTTGCACTGGGTGCATGAAGTCTTCCACGTATCTCAGCTGAGGAGATACATGCACAACCCGCCCCACATCATCGACCATGGGGAGCTGGACATCGATGACAGGGAGACATTCACGGAGGTTCCAGTAATGATTGTGGATCGATAAGAGCATGTCCTGTGTGGACGGTCGACTCCTCTGGTGCGCGTTCACAGGCAGCTTGGGAACCTCTAGGAGAGAACATGGGAGCGAGAGGCTCAGATGCATTCTCAGTACCCCCATTTGTTCCCATAGTGTATGTTTTAGTTTACCGGGATGTAAAGCCCTGAGGTGGGGAGAATTTAAAGACCCAGAAATCCAGTGAATTTTTTTTTTCTTAAATACATGGGAATCCGTTGTTTCTGATGGTGCCTGATGCTAAGGCCCGATGTGCCCGGAATCAATTTCATAAGATTTTTTCGGGTACATTATGTAAACGTACGTGCATGATTTTATATCATTTGAACCGGTGCTCGAAATTGAAATCCGAGGACACCGATGAACTCGTAATTCCGTTATTCACTTAAGGGGACCTTTACAGCAGCTGAATTTTATCAAGAGTGGATGTTAATTTTGGGGGTTTTCTAAATAAATTAAATAGAAATATTACTAACATATTTTTATGTAAGTGGTAGTTTAATCCTCCAAGGGGAAGTTAGATGCGAGGCCCAGCCCGACATAACCTCACATGGGAGAATATTATGTGGTGGGGGCCACACGAGCTCAACCCCCTTAGCCCTATTTAACCCTTGTAAGTACCATAACTTTTGGAAACTCTTCACTTTCCACCTTTATTCTTAATGTGCCAACTCACTCTCTCAATTGATTAACTAATCTTTCAATTAATTAATTGGCTGTTTCAATTTGAATTAATTTGAATTAATAATTTGAGCATGATAATATTTGTTATATTATTATGGTTGGGGTTGGAATATTTTTCCTTTGTTGGGAGAATTGGTGGAGCTTTGGGAGAAATCCTGGTGGAACGATTTCCTCTCGATGAAGAACGCTCGTCTCCAACGAAGAACGACAGTGCCGTCTCCTTTCTTTCCACCCAGAGAAAGGAAGGGAATCACTGATGCCCACAATGTACACTGAGGGAATCGAATTGAATCATCTTCACCGAGCTCTACCTCCTCCGACGTTGATGGAATGATGTCCGTTTTCCGCAACATTCATCTTCCGCGATTCGACAAAATTCAATGTCAAAATACGAGATAGGGGGAAATTGGATTATATTTATGTACGAGTTGTACTCTCCTTTCCTCATCGTGTGTTGTGCTCTTCATGCCAAATGACAACAACGTAATGAGGAGGGTTCAGACAACATGAACACAGTCAAACCCTTCCCCCCATTTTGTTTTTGTTCTCTTTGTGTTGACGACAGAGGCAGAGCCGATAGGGCGCGGTTCCATTGCAACACGCTGGAGGAAGGTGGCCAAGCCCTACGGGCTGCGGGGGACAGAAGAGGCAGCGGTGCCAGCAACCGGAGGTGGCGGTAGTAGAGGCGGCCGCACGCCAGCCACGTGGAGGGACCGACTGCTGCTCGAGCAGCCCGGTCCGCTGGAAGACCAGCCGGCCGATCCGGACGGCCCGCTAGAAGAACACGATGCACAAGGCGCTGTGTGGAGGAGGACGGGCCCCATGTCCATGGGACGCTTGGCTGGTCGAACCGGCCGGCCACGTGCTGGGCAGGCCAGAGAGCTGCAGTGCCCGTAGGTGCCGAATGAGGAGAACCGCGGCCCGCGTCTGCGGACAGTGTGTGCCGGGCCGAACTGGCCGGCTACGGCCGGCCGGGCAGAGGAGGAGGCGGTGCCACTTGGCGCTGTCGGGTGAACCGTACTGGTCTGAAGCATGGGCTGGGACCACTGGTGGTCCGTGCCCCACCAGGAAGGGCCGACCCATAGCGGGGTCAGACCCACCGAGCTAGGTCGGGCCGACCTGCCAGCCCACTAGGCTTGACGGGCCGGGCCCGTCTTCACTTATATGTGAATATATCCTAGACCACGTGTCCCAATGACGCTCCATCTACGGCACAAGGACCCTCATGAAGAGTTGGTATTTTTGGTATAATCTCAGTGAGTTTTATACAATTTTGGAAAATGGGTGGGTTTGGATCGATTGTAAATCCAACCGGGCCCCTAGAACGTAAATGTCAATAACTCTCAGACCGAGCATCTGATTGACACGCCATATGTCATGATGAGTTCCTTTTGATGAGATGGATCTAAGGGGTACATCAACTCTGGAATTTGTGATAGTTGATGTATCGACTCTTGTATCGAGGACCGGACCCTCCCGAAATCGATCTTAATGTGTGCAGGAACCCTAGGACTGGTTGCGACTGAGATGACATCTGTACCCGAATCCTCCGTGGGTTTGAAAATGATGAATACTGTACCGGGATACTATGTGGGTCTAACAAATTTGACTTCTGTTCATGTATCCAATGTGGGTCTGACAGAATAGATGGTCTTGTTTCCTTTTTGGGTCAAACAACTTAGCTGGTCCTATATCCTATGTGGGTCCGACAGCTTAGATGAATCAGTGACTACATCTGATCATCTCTATCTCTTTGTAAAAGATGTATTCCTTTTTGAGATTAGTCATGTCTTTCAACCATTATCATCATGGTGATTGAATTTACTTCCTTTGTTGAATTATTGGTCCTTGGGCTCGAGAGTTGGAGCTGAACTATGATTGATAACATATGTATATGTATGGGCATATACCTATGCATGGTTGGGTGATACTTCATGATTGTATATTTCTTTTTTGGTTTATCCTTTGTGGATTTTGGCTGACCATCAGAGGTATCAGGGTCCCCTACTGAGTATTGTTATACTCCCACCTACACAGTCTTCTCCCGGAACTTGCTGTGTTATTTGTAGATGAAAGACAGCAGTGATTGAGGCTGAGGGTGACAAACGGGAGGCTTCTTGAAGCTAGACTAGAAGGGATGTACCTCAGGGATGAGTTTTTTCAGTTATGTACCTAACCTTTAGGTAGGATTCACTGATGGATGATCCAGGAGCTATTTTCCCTTTTTACTTTTACTTATTGTTCATTTGGGTTTGTATACTGGCCCACTTACATTCAGCACAACTTACATTTCTATTTTAGTACTTGGTGCCTCTACTTCTTGTGTTTGGACTGTGTGGTTATAATAGGTTTAAAGGAAATTCTTTCATTTTTTATCTTGGATTCGCCTTTGGATCTAGTCGCCAGCCCTTGACCAATGGAAGGCGGGCTTGGGGTAGTCATGACACGGGCCCAAAGGACAGATCATGAAAAATTGGTATCAGAGGAGTCAGTTCTACCGCAGAGCATGGACTCTGATTCTTTTAATGACAATAGTGTTATGTGTTTTGGGTGTGGTTATCAGTTTAGGGGAACCAGTGATTGTGCGGTGGCTGACGTATATATACACTAGGACTATGACTTCTAATTACCGACTTAGGGCATGAAAACACTGATTGTGTGTGTGTTTCATTTGAAAAAATTTTCTTCATGATTACTTTGTGTCAGCTCACCAGGTATATTGTTTTAACCATGGTGCACCTGTTTCATTTCAAGATGGCCCGACGAAGGTAGCCAACTTGCGTTACGAGGTACATATGAGATGGTATCCCACCGAGCGATGAGGCCTCGGTGTAGGGATCCAACACAGAGGAGGTACTAGTGGTACCACTAACCATTGGGCCACCGATACCACCTGCTCCAGCAGAAGAGAGTGCACACCGCCTGAGTGTGTTGCACATGTTCCAACACCATAGTTCACCTAGGTTCCAGGGAGAGGCGGACCCACAAGAAGATGAGGATTGGCTAGATGCTGTCGTGAGAGTTTTCAGATTGGTAGGGACACCAGCCGATCTCATTGTGATCCTTGCCGCGAGTCTCTTGCATGCAGTAGCAGGAAGACAATGGACCCTGATGCTCCAGGTGCATGAAGAGGAATCATTGCTCTTGAAAAACTTCGAGATTCTCTGACACTCAGAGTTTTTTCGAGCCACCCTTCGTGCGGTGCGGATTCAAGAGTTACTTCATCTCTAGTTGGGCAGCATGACAGTTGATCAGTACTCAACGAGGTTCAACGACCTCTCGTTCTACTCCAAAAATATTGTACGGGAACCCTTTTTTAGGGCCTGGACCTTTCAGCATGGACTATAGCATGAGATCAAGACATCGATGATTCCTCTAAGAATCCCGACACAGGCGTGGGGGCTGGATCAAGCCCTTCTAGTGGAGAGTTTTCTCACATAGCAGTCACTAGTAGCGAGACTCCCCACAGGGAGAAATGTTGCATAACATTCTACAGCTGGTAGTAGACAGATGTCGCCGAGGTCCAAAAGGACCAGGCCATCAGGTGGGCGACCCCTGGATACATGTTCGGCTATACGGGGCATATGAGAGAGAGTCCTCTATATGAGGAGTAGGCAGTGCTATGCATGCGTCGTGCCGGGAAAAATGTCTTGAGAGAGACCAAATTGCCATGTAGATGAGTAGCATACAATAGAGGGACCTCCCAGGAAGTGGTAGAGGTTCGACTGTGGAGGTCCACCGAGTGCAGGAGGATGTGGCAGAGGAGCTGGACGAGCAGCGTGTGGTGGATGACATTTTGAGGCTCTACCAGCACCACCACCAGGAGGTCTAACGCGACCATAGGGAGCTGACAGACAGAGGTGATATCAGCTTCAGGCAGTCGAGGCCTACGATCACAATTCACATGAGATGATTCAAGGTACTACATGTGTCTACACCACCTCTGCTACAGTATTTATAGACATAGGTGGGAGACATTATTTTATGTCCACTACCCCCGTTCGGAGCTCATAGATTCCGATGGAGCCGTTGGTTTGATCCATTCGGCTAGAGACTCCTACGGGAGCAGACTTTTCAATTACGCACTGGTGCCGGTAGTGTGAGATTACTCTAGGAGGTGAGAGCTTCAGGTGGGATCTCCTCGTAGCGGTGTCGATGCCTTACGACGTCATCTTGGGTATGGAATGGTTATCCATAGTTCATGCTCATATTGATGGTATTAGGCGCAATGTGAGGTGTATCTGCATGGATTGGACCAGGTTCACCTTCACCGGTGAGAAGGGAGCATTTTCAGTGCAGGATGGAGTTACTCATAGGAGGGGTCATCCGATCACACATTAGTTGGCTAGTCTCATCTTCAGAGCAGTTGATCTGCGGAGTCTGAGTTTTATTATTGTGGTGGATCAGTATGCATATGTTTTCCCTGATGATGTTCTAGGACTAACTCTTCGTAGAGAGGTAGACTTATACATTGACCCATACACCAGGACGACATCGATATTTACTCCTGCATATCAGAAGGCTCCCACTGAGCTTCGTGAGCTGCAGGTACAGCTAGAGGATTTATAGGGGATGAGATTTATCTGACCCAGTGTTTCCCCTGGGCATCCCAGATTTTGTTCACCAAGAAGGCAGATGGGAGACTGTGACTATGTGTCGACTACCGTCACCTAAATCAGGTGACTGTGAAGAAAAAGTACCCACTATTGAGGATAGAAGACCTATTTGATTAGCTCATCAGAGCCTGATGGTTCTCAAAGATTGACCTTAGGTAAGGCTATCACCAGCTCATAGTTTGAGATGGGGATGTGCAGAAGATGACCTTCAGGTGTTGATATGGCCACTACATGTTCTTGGTTATTCCCTTCGGCGTATCCAATGCTCTAGCAGTGTTCATGAGTCTCATGAACAGGATATTTTATCCTTACATAGATCGCTTTGTCGTAGTATTAATCGACGACATAATAATCTACTTGACTACTGAGGAGGAGCATTCCTACCATTTGCGGGTAGTACTAGACACACTCTGAGACCACCGGCTTTATAGTAATCTCTCTAAGTGCCATTTATGGATTCGAGAGGTTCATTTCTTGTGAAACGTCATCACAGAGGATAGAGTTGTAGTGGATTCAGCGATGGTCGAGGAAGTACTTGCTTGGGATCCACCTAGAAGTGTGCCAGAGGTACAGAGTTTTCTAAGACTTTCTGGGTACTATCAGAGATATGTGCCAGATTTCTCCACAGTTTCAGCACTTCTTTTAGAATTGATGAAGAAGGGACAACCCTTCAAGTGGTCAGAGAGTTTCCAGAATAGATTTCAAAAGTTGAGGAATAAGTTAAGTAGTGTGCCCATCTTGAGGCTACTGAAGGATGGTGTTGGGTATATTGTTTACTGTGAAGAATCAAGGACCGAACATGGGTGTGTACTAATGCAGGAGAGAGGAGTGATCGCTTATGGTTCACAATAGTTGAGACAGCATGAGCTGAACTACACTACCCATGACCTGGAGTTAGAAGTAGCGGTCATAACCTTGAAGATATGGTGTCACTATCTGATGGGCGAGCATTTTACAGTCTACACTGACCACCAGAGTCTCAGGTAGATCATCTCACAGAAGTACATGAACCTGAGACAACGAAGATGGATATAGTTCCTACAGGACTATGACATAGAGATAGTTTATACTCTTGGGAAGGGGAACCTTGTACTATATGCTCTCCGCAAGAGATCAGACATTCATCTGCAAGGAGAGGCGATAGAGCAGTTGTCCGCGTTGCAGATATCCTTTTGGATAGAGATGGAACAACCTTTTTGCAGTCTATCACAGTCACTCCACCACTTCTTCAGTGAGCTAGGGAGGCACATCATGAGGAAATTGACTATGAGAGTGAAATGTTCAGATATCCTATGGGAATGCACTTGATAGGTTTTCAGAAGGTGGGGATCATGTCATCCTCTTAAGAGGATGTACCACGGTACCAGTTTCACTACAAGAGGTGCTATTGAGGGAGTTGCAAACTTCCCCACTATAGGTACATCCAGGAGTGGTGAAGATGTTTCAGGACCCCAAACTACATCACCGGTGGCCGGGTATGAAGAAGGAGGTAGCAGAGTTTGTCTCGTGATGCATCACTTATTAGCAAGTGAAGGCAGATCACCAGGTTCCAGCAGGCATGGTTCATCCCGTTTAGGTCCCAAAGTGGAAGTGGGACATGATATACATGGATTTAGTAATGGGATTACCATGTACATCTAGAGGACCTGACTCTATCTGGGTGATCAAAGAAGGACTCACCATGTCGTCCCACTTCCTACCGATCATGGAGCAGAGATCAGTAGATAGCCTAGGATGCATCTACATACAGAAAATCGTATAGCTTAATGGTGTTCCATCAATGATAGTCTCCATTTGAGATTCCTGTTTTACATCCTAGTTGTGGATGGGGTTTCAGGAGGCTTTCGGGAGGCAGCTTGGCATGAGCACCACCTTCCATCCTCAGACGGATGGCCAGACTAAGAGGACCATTCAGACTCTCAAGGACATGCTCTGTGCATGAGTCTTTGAATTTGGCCACAAATGGGAGGATCACTTTCCCTTGGTAGAGTTTTCATATAACAACATCTACCTCTCTACCACCAGGATAAAACCTTACAAGGAACTATACAACTGACCTTACAGATCACCTCTGTGCTGGACTGACCTAGTGGAGTCCATAATTGTGGGACTGGAGATGGAACATTCCATGATGGAGAAGATGCAGATCATACAGGAGAGGATGAAGACTGCACAAAGCAGACAGAAGCCCTACGCTGATAGGAGATAGAGACCACTCGAGATTTAGGATGGCGACCACGTCTTTCTACAGGTCTCACCTCGATGAGGTCTACGGAGATTTGTCCGAGGCAACAAGTTATCTCCATGATTCATTTGAACTTTTCATATCCTCAGTAGGGTGGGCGAGGTGTCTTACCGCTTGGCTCTTCCACATCAGTTGCACCAGGTGCACGACATCTTCCACGTATCTCAGCTGAGGAGATACATGCACGACCCGTCCCACATCATCGACCATGGGGATATGGACATCGATGACAGGGTGAAATTCTCAGAGGATCCAATGATTATTGAGGATCAACAAGAGTGGGTCCTCTGTGGATAGTCGATTCCTCTGGTGCGCATTCGCTGGCAGCATGAGAACCTCCAGGAGAGCATATGGGAGCGGGAGGCTCAGATGCGTGCTCAGTACCCCCATTTTTTCCCATAATGTGTGTTGTAGTTTATAGGTATGTAAAGCCCTAAGGTGGGTCAAATTTAAAGACCCGGAAATCCTGTGGAAATATTATTTTTCTTAAATACATAGGCATCCGCAGTTTCTGACGTTGCCTGATTCCGAGGCCCCGTGTTCCCAGGATCAAATTTAAAGTATTGTTCAGGTATGTTCAGTAAATGTACGTGCCTGATTTTATATCTTTTGTACCGATGATTGGAATTGAAATCGGAGGTCACCGATGAACTCACAGTGCCGATATTCACTTAAGGAGACCTTTACCACAGTTGCGTTTTATCAAGAGTGGATGTAAATTTTGGGGTTTTCTAAATAAAATAAATAAAAATATCACTAACATATTTTTATGTAAGTGGTGGTTTAAGCCTCCAAGGGGAAGTCGGAGGTGGGGACCACCCCCACATATACTCCAATGGAAGGATATTATGTGGTGGGGCCCAAAGGATCACAACCCCCTTAAACCCCCTTAACCCTCTTTAACCATTGTAATTCCCATAACATGTGGAAAATCGTCAATTTCCACCTTCCCTCTTAATGTGCCAACTCACTCTCTCAATTAATTAACTAAACATTAAATTAATTAATTGGATCTTCCAATTTGAATTAATTTGAATTCATTATGTGAGCTTAATAATATGTGTTATATTATTATGGTTGGGGTTGGAATATTTTTCATTTGTTGGGAGAATTGGTGGAGCTTTGGGAGAACTCTTGGAGGAACGATATCATCTCGATGAAGAATGCCCGTCTCCACCAAAAAACAACGGTGTCGTCTCCTTCCATTCCACCTAGAGCAAGGAAGGTAAGCACTGCCGCCCATTAAGTACACTGAGGGAGTTGACTCGACTCGTCTTCATCGAGATCTACCTCCTCCGACATTGACGTAACGACATCCATTTTCCACAACATTCGTCTTCAGTGATTCAACAACATTCTACGACAAAATATGAGGTAGGGGAAATTGGTATATTTTTATGTACGAGTTATACTCTCCTTTATTCATTATGTGTTTTTATCTTGAAGCCAAATTTTAACAACATAATGAGGAGGGTTCAGACCACATGAACACAGTCTGACCCTTCCCCCCGGTTTTTTATTATTTTTCTCCTTGTGTTGATGACAGAGGCAGAGCCGGTAGGGTGCGGTGCCATTGCACCGCGCTGGAGGAAGGGAGTCGCGGCCATGCGGGCCGCAGCAGATGGAAGAGGAAGTGGCCCCAGCAGCAGCCACACGCTGGGAAAATGGAGGGACCGGAGGCCGCTCGGGCCGCCAGATCTGCAGGATGACTGACCGGCCCGCTGGAAGAACGTAGCGCACAAGGCGCCGCGTGGAGGAGGAATGGGCCCGTGTCCACAGGCCGCTCGGCTGGGGGAACTGGCCTACTGCGTGCTGGCTAATCTGGAGAACCATGGCACCCGCATGTACCGGGTGAGGAGAACAGCGGCATGTGTCTTTGGGCCCCGTGCATTGGCTAGAAACGGCAGACTACTGCCGAACGGGCAGAGGAGGACGTGGCACAACTTGGTGCCACCAGGAAAACCAGACTGGCGCGTTGGGTGGTTCAGTTCTTTAGGTGGGCCGCGCCCCACTGAGCCGGGCTGACCCCCATTTGGGTCGGACCCACCAAGCCGGTTCGTGCTGACCCGCCATCCCACTGGGCTTGACGAGCCAAGCACCTCTTCGCTTAAATGTGAATAACTCATAGACCGCGCGTTTGAATGATGCACTGTTTACAGAACTGGGACCATCACAATGAGGCAGTCCTTTTGGGATACTCTAAGTGAGTTTTGGAGAATATTGGAAAATTTCTGGGTTTGGATCGAGTGTAAATCCAACCATGCACCTGGAACAGAAATGCCAATAACTCTCAGACCGAGCGTCCGATTGACGTGTCGTCTGTCTCAATGAGTTCTATATTATGATATGGAACTATGGGGAACATCAACTCAGTACTTTGTGATATTTGATATGTTGAATCTTGGCTCGTGGAGAGGACCGTCCCGGAATCGAGCATGCTGTGTGCGGGAACCCTAGGGTTTGTTTTGACTGAGATGGCTTCTGTACCAGAATCTTCCGTGGGTTCGACAATGATGACTAATATATCAGGATCCTCCGTGGGTCTGATAGTTCTAACTTCTATTCATGTATCCTGTATGGGTACGAAATAATAGTTGGTCCTATATATTGTGTAGGTCCAACATCAAAGATGAGATAGCTGGTCCCGTATCATGTGTGGGTCCGACAACATAGATGGTCCAATATCCTGTGTGGGTCTGACAACTTAGATCAATCAGGGATTACATCTGATCATCTCTATCTCTCTACAAAAGATGTATATCTGTGTGAGATGAGTCATGTCTTTCTACCATTATCATCGTGTCGATTGACTTTACTTCTTTTATGGAATTGTTAGTGCTTGGGCTCGAGAGTTTGAGCCAAACTGTGATTTATAAATTAGGTATATGTATGGTAATATACCTATGTAGGGTTGGTTGATACTTCATGATTGTATATTTCTCATGTGGTTTATCCTTTGTGGATTCTGGGAGACCTTCGGGGGTCTCGGGGTCCCAAAATAAGTACTGTTATACTCACCCTTGCATGGGATTTGTCCACACCTTATTGTGTTCTATAAAGACGATGGAAAGCAGTGATCGAGGATGTGGTTGACAGATAAGAGGCTTCTCGGAGCTGGACTAGACGGGTTGTACCGCCGGGACGAGTTGTTCGAGTTCTGTACCAACCCTTTAGGTAGGATTCCCCGGTGGATGACCCATGAGCTGTTTGCCCTTTTTTACTTGTACTTGTTGTTCAGTTGGGTTTGTATACAGGCCCAATTACTTTCAGCACACCTTACATTTCTATTTTAGTACTTTTTTCCTCTACTGCTTTTGTTTAGACTGTGTGTGTGTTACAGGTTTAATGGAAATGCCTTCTCTTTTTATCAGGGATTCGCCATTGGTGCTAGTCACTAGCCCCTGGCCTATGGAAGGCATGCTTGGGGTGGTCACAACACATGCCCTGAGGAGAGGTCATAACATATTACAATTGGGGAGGTGGAGGTGATTCACAATCTTATTGAAATGGTTTTAAAATCGTAAAATATATTATAAATCATGGGGGTATTCATAGTGTACTTATCAAATAATAATAATAAACTAAAAAAACTTATTTTAAAGAAAAAACATATATATCATCATGTATTCCATTTATATCAAACATTCTAACACATTTGGGTCATTATGATATCATAAAAAACAAATTATATTCATACGTTACATAATTCATAAGATAAAATTCAAGTGTCTCAAAAAAATATGAAAATTGTTTAGATGTATAATTTATATTTTCTAATTAGAAACAAAATATTCATTTTATAAAATTAATTTTTTAAATATATTAATTATCAATTATAATATAATTTTAGACATTTATTGGAAAAGATGGGTTTTTGACTATAAGAGTTTTAAAACTCTAATAAAAATTACATTATTCATTATAAAAACTATATGAGAATTTATATTTGATAAATACTATTTAATAATATTATTTTTAAATATTATTTACTTCCAAAATCCTATAATTCTTAAATTCATTAATCAAATTTATATATTAACCAAAAATATAATTTGTGGTTTATTCTGTCAAAATAAAAAACATTTTAAATGCAACAATAATATGATGAAAATATATTAATTGCTATAAAAAATAATGTACATACTCATATTTCAAGGGTATTGATACATATCCTGTTAATACACGAGTATAATCCTTAAGAGCATGGTGCACGGTGGTGGGGCATTCATGGGGCCGTTCAACAAACATGGTTTGGTCCATGATCTTGATGAGATTGACCATCTCATGTAAACATTTTTCTCATGCTTAAGTTGTTGTATATCAGAATGGTCTTGGTCTTGGAACAATCCCTGAAATTCTCTCTCCCTTAAACTCTCTATAAAATGTACTTCATAGTGTATAATCCTACTGGTTTAGTCCATCACATGCTTTTTCTGGGTCAATTGGATTTATTAAAACCCTATATTTTTACTAGTCATGTGATCACTAGTCAACCACTATATTATCAATGGTAATTATATATTAGATGAATTTAATTCTAATTGGATAAAATTAAATAATAGAAGTACATGATTTCACTATATCCATAATACATTTAACTAAATAAAAAGGGGAATTTTTTTCATAATAGTCCGGATCGTTACAATCTCCCCCCCAAAACATTTCACAAATGATATTATCATTTTTACATAATAAAACAGATGAGGGTAAATCTAATTCATCACCTCCTCTGGTTCCCATGATTCTTCTTCAAACATTTTATTCCTCCACAACACTTTGACCAGTGGTGTTGTATTATTTTGTTGAAAATTTTATCTACGATCTCAGATCTTTACTTGGTTATCTTCATAGGAAAGATCATTCTTCAATGGTACTATCTCTGTAAGGGGTACATGTGAGAGGTTTGGTGTGTACATTATCAAGAGGGATACATGAAATAAATCATAAACATGAGGGAGGTTCAGTGGAGTAATAGTAGATTTGACATTGTTATAATGCAATTAATTATCTCAAACGGCTAATGTACCTTGGAATACGTTTTACCTTTTTCCAAAATGTCATCACATTCTTCCATAATGTTATGTTGATGAATACCATGTCTCCAACATCAAAATATAGGTCTCATCGGTGATTATCATCATATATATTCTATTAACTATGAGAACCCTTGATGTTCTACTAAATGGTTTTAACATTCTCCACCATTTTTTCAAACATTCCAAGACCATGATGTTTTTTCCCTATCATCATCCCAACAAGTTGGTGTTCTGCACCCATTTTCATAAAGGGATTCATAGGAAGAAATTTGGATGATCTAGTGGAAACAATTATTGTAAGAGAACTCAACCAAAGTAAGATGTTGGTCCTATCAACCTTGAAGTCAATATTAACTACTTGCAACATGTCATCATATATCTAATTAGTATGCTCAGATTGGCCATTAGATTCAGAATGATAGGCCATATTGAAATTCAACTTAGTGTTTATAACATGATGGATACTTTTTAAAAATGAGGTGGTGATTCTTGGATCATAATCAGATAAAATAGATAGTGATAATATATGAATCATTATAACTTCTCAGATGTATATCCATGCCAGTTGATCTTTAGAAAAATCTCCATGAATCAAAATGAAGTTTATAGTCTTTATAAGATGACCTATAATAAGCCAGATATCATTGATTCATTTGGATGTATTCAGATGTCCATTGAAAAAGTCTGTGGTGATCTTTTTCAATTATCCTGTTGGTAAGGGTAATGGTTGCAACCTCCCCTTATACTTCAACCTTTCATCCTTCACTTTCTAACATACTTTGAACCTTGATGTATATTTAGCGATCTTCTTCTTAATATTGTCCCACTAATAGTTCAATCAGAGATCTCGATAAATATTTGTGTTTATTGGGTGAATGAAGAATGTCTAAATTTTTGCATCATCCAATAGATCCTCCTTTAACATAATATTTGATTGAACAAATAGTCTTCACCCAAATATCACAATTCATTCTTTATTAACATTGAACTCTTAGGATTTCTTTTTAATTATAGTTTCTACCCTCTTCTAAATTCCCGCATAATTACTTTAAACATACTTTAAAATTTTGAAAAGATACATTTGAGAAATAGTTTTCAAAAGGATTTATGATATTACGTTATTTATGATTCCCATAGCTATCCTCTACAAATCCAAGAAGATTGGATCCTTTTTAATTCCTATTAATGGTATAATTTCCAGTCCTTTCAACATAGATCATCTTCAACCTTAATTGATTTCCTGGGGTGGTAGTGTATTGAGTATTCATAATCCATGATGATCTATAACTATATTCACCGGTGCATATTAAGATCTTTCATTGTAAATATATATTTGAGAGTCTTGTGATCAGTATATATTTCAGACATCTCCCTATAGAGATAATGCTGCCAGATTTTCATAAAAAATTTCACAAATTCTAACTCCAGATCATGTATGGGATAGTCTCTATCATGAATTTTGAACATTAATGAGGTGTATGTTGTGAATTTTTTATTTTTGATCAACAAAAATCCCAATCCATTAATTGAAGCATCACTAAAAATTATGAATGGTTCCCCAATTTAGGATGTTATGAGCACACAAGTTGTGATGATCATCCTTTTGAAATCCATGAAGATTCTTCATATTCATCATTCCAATAAAACCTGACTCTCTTCTAATTTATATTGGTATCATAATTTGATAATCATGAGGTATTTCCTTAAAACCGGCAATAATATCTCGCTAACCCAAGGGATATATGAATATCTGTCATGGATGTTGCCATCGATAATCCTCTGATTTAATTTTTCATTCAAGGATCAATGGATATTCACTTAGTTGAGATGATATTTCCAATGAATGTGACTTCTTTAAACCAAAACACACACTTTGTGTACTTTTCATAGTTCTTCTCTATTCACAATGTTTTTAAAACCGTGTTTAGATACACCTCATAATCCTCTATGGTTTTTGGGTGTATTATAATATCATTTATAAGTACTACCAAAAATCTATTGAGTTAATATATAATGACTCTACTAAAAAATTCCATAGATATTTCAAAAGTATTAGTGAGTGATAATGGAATCACTATGAACTCACAGTTCCCATTACTTTTACGAAAAAATGGTCTTAGGAAGATCTTCGTTCTTCACCCTTACATTATAATATACTAACTTAAGACCAAAATTGAAAAAATATTTTGATCGACATAGATGATAAAAAGATTTATCAATCAGAGGAATATGATACTTGTTCTCTATCATGATTGTTTTTTAACCCGGATAATCGATGTTAATGAATATTGACCCATCCTTATTCTTAATGAAGATGGCTAGTGAACCCCATGTTGATGCACATGGGCATATAAAAAGATTGTCCAGATTCAATTATAGTTGTTTATTTGGATTCTCAAATTCCTCAAAATCCAACCTATATAGATTATTGAATATTTTAAATTCCTAAGAATATTATTGATTTAAATCTAATCCTCTCAACTAGGAGGAGGACCAGGAAATTCATCGGAAAGCACATCACCATATTCATTCATAATTGAAATGTTTTTTATGATGGTTCTTTCTTTAGAATATATCATTCAAGAAATATTTTCTAGCTCATCAAGTAGTAATATCCGTGAATGAGATGATGGTGTTAATGAAGATTCATCCCCCTCCTAGTAATTTTATTGAATTAGGTGTCTGTTCACCATACTGAGTGTGATTTATATCTCACGTAAATTTATGTTGGCTATATATATAGGGAAAACCAATCCATACCCATAATTGAATAAAAGTACACCAAAGGGAGTATGAAAAGGTTCTCTAGGAAGTTCATCTAACAAACATTAATTTGGGATGAGTATGTACTTGTGATGCATAATTTTCAAATTTTCCTTTTTCACCGAAATCACTACATGTATTATTTGTGAAATTGTTTAGATAGTTATATGAAAAATTCATAATATAAAAGAATGTGTAAAACCAGAATAAAAATGTACATTAACTATTCATTAACAAATATCTAACATACCTATAACTAGTTTTTTTTTCGGATTTTACTCAGTGTTAGTGATGTAAAAAATCTCTCCAATACTACATTGGAGGTTTTTGGTTGTCTCTGAAAACCCTTGGATTGCGGCATTGGTTTGTCATGTGTCTTGGTTACTTATTGTTAAAGCAATGAAAAATGTACTATGGGATAAATATATCATTATTTCCTCTATTGAATTGCTAGTTTTCTCTTGTAATTAATTATTGGTTTGGTGTTCTTCATTCACACAACTAAATCATTTCTTCACCCCCTTTATGAAATTTTTGGGGTAACTATTTTCTCACCATTGTCAAGGGGGATGCATAAATTTCATAGTACCACAATATTTCTCCATGAAATCCATACAATTAAACTCCACTTCCTTCTTCTTATCCACATAATAACATTAGTATTATCCGATCTCAATATCATAATGAGGGAAGAATAGACAATTTACTTATAGCTATCAGAGTTATGGATCACCAGGGATTTTCATAGACATTGTTTTATCCCACCAAAAAAGAGGTCAACCTTTCTTTTAGGGGTAATGAAAAACTTGGGGTCATACATTACAAGTCATGTGATTTTTTTCTCATATGCCCCAATATATTTGTATAATTATTTCTTGAGTTCAAGGAAATCTATATTTATTTTAATATAGTGATTTTGATGAAATTATTTATTGAAAAAGAGTTTCTATAATTATTTTGATCCATTATTAATATCACTTCCCGAGGCTTGGTAATATTGATCAATATCCACCACTTATCATCTTTCCCCCTATTTGATAAACAACTAGAAGTAATGTATCTTGTTCAGAACATTGAAGGATCGATATGATCTTCTCCGTGGATTTGATCTATTATTATGTCATTAAGTGATCAGATGATCTATTAAATGTTGGAGGCCTTTATCACAAGAAGATCTCTATTGAATCTTATTATCTCTTAGAGATTTTTGGATGATTCTAGTGATATAGGTTTCTATTCATAACCTGAGTCAGTTGAGATATTATCATCATGAATTACGTGATTCTTTCTGCCATCGGTTTTTTCATCTCATTGGAGCATTCATCACATTTCCATTTTCATCTATTGTTTACTAGATTCATCCTATTTTACGCCTTTGGCTACAATAAAAGGAAAATTGGGGATGAGTATATCAAACTATTAAACAGATAAAGGTGAATCCAATGATAATAAAGGGATAAGTTTCAAATAATTTTTTATCTAATCTTAAAAATTTCTAATCTTTAATCTATGTCATCAATGATATATTTCCTAACATATATTCAAATAGGATTTTTTGTTCCCTTAATAATTATTTATAATACGAATATTAATTTACCAATTCATATCCCTTGGGAGTGTAAGACTAGGTGCACATTAAGTCATGTTTTCAGGTACTATATTTCCCCGAGTCAGGTGCATAACATCTTATTGGAGTTGTTACTCCTAGGTACATCTATTCTAGAACCATGTCCACTTATAGTACCTTTGACAGGGATGTATTATCATGATAAACCATGTAATTGATACTAACAAAAAGTTTGATTTGTTTTTCTATATTTAGTATTATCCCAAAATCTTTCTCTATAGTCTTGTGATCATAATCCAAAAAATTACTAAAATTCTCCCCTAATACCAACTTTAACAACTTGTGTCCTTGTTATGTATTAATACACGTTCTATTAAATTAAATTCAATTAGTAAAACCTAAATGTTTAATAATTCTAGTTTTTTTTGGAATTGGGTATATGACATAACAACTGATAACATGGAATACTAAACATTATGGAACACTTCCTTGAAAAGATCACAATATTCAAACAAACATAAAACTGCATGAGACATCATTTGAAAAAACATAAGAAATGGGTGAGCTATAAATCATATTAAGGGAATAAATAAGTAATAGCATGAAAAAGATAATACATGTTAAGAAATAGTAATATCAATGATGAATATAAATAACATGGATAATATGGGATCATATTTCATCATAATCATAATATGGGAAATGTGGCAATGAATTAAAAAAAAGAAACATAAAATGATGTCATGGATAGATTCGACATGACCTCATGGTAGAAAATTTCCATAATGGAATTAGGTACACACTTATCCCAACATGATATATCAAGATACTAAAAATTATAGAATTAATTGGATCACTTTTTTGGTGCACCCATCATTATAATTTCATTCTCATGATTAAGTGTGCCACATAAATCATTCAACATGGATTCATTCATCATAATAATTTATTAGTCGATCAAGGAATGTGGAATAAATACATTAAAGTACCCATATAAATAATTATTTGTGAATATAGGTGAAAAACCATGATATAAAAATCGATATGGTATTCACTACATTATAGGTTGGATATAGAATAACATATCCCATTATATGAAAATGAATATTAAATAAAAAAATAAAATGAGTGCTTGATAATAGAGGGGAGTGAAAGATCAATTACTCAAGTTTGTGCCCCCAATGTCTTGGGAGTGGATTCTTTAAATCTTTTGGATACTTTGGTGGACTATAGTAAGTGGAGAAAAGAGTTCGGTTGTTTTCTAGGGAGTTTTATTATAGTGAAATGGGATATTGTGTGAGTTTATATATTAAAAGAGGAATATTTATTTATTATTTTATTTTTTGATTCTACATAATTAAATATACATAACTAAAAAAAACCCAAGTTTTTATACAGTGGTATTTAGAAAAGGGAATTTTTTTCTATTATTTTATATTTTAAAGGTTCTAACTTATTAAAATATTACCCTTAGTGATGTGGAGGTGAGTCAAAATCTTGAAGAAAATATTTAAAATCATAAAATATATTAAAAGGTTTGGGGGATTCATAATGGATTTAAAAAATAAATAAAATAAAATTAAATCCGAAATATGTTAAATTAAAAACCTATATATGGTCATGCATTCCATTTATATCACATATTACAACAGATATGGGTCATTATGATGTCATAAAACAAATGTAATATTTTTATGCTAATTAATGTTGAAGCGAATATTTGAATGTCTCAAAAAATTATGAAAAATTCACTGTTGGAAAATTTTTATGTTCTGATAACAAATATAATATTCATTTATCTAAATAATATTATAAATATGTTCATTTTACATTTAAAAAAATGAATAAAATTTATTTAAACTGATGTGTTTTTGGTAGAAACAATTTTCAAATCCGAATAAAAATTTCATTTCACATTATAAAAATGATGTGATCATTTAAATTTGATAAATATTATTTAATAATATTTCATAAAAATATTATCTATTTTACAAATCCATTAATTTTTTAATTCATTAATTTAATTTTAATATTATCTAAAAAAATAATTTTGGATTTAGTATGTCAAAATAAATACAAATTTCAATGTAACAATAGTACGATGAAAATATATTCATTACACTATAAAAAATAATCTAAATAATCATATTTCTAGGGACTTGATACATATCCCTTTAATAGGAAAAAATATTCCTTCAGTGTAAGGTGTTTGATGGTGGGGATTTCGTGGGGCCGTTCGAAGAACATGGTTTGGGCCGTGATCTCGATGAATATGAACATCTCCGGTAAACGGTTTTTCTCATGCTTTAGTAGTTTGATCTTGTCATTGTATTGGTGTAGGTAAAAGCCCAAAAATACTGTCTCCCTCTAAAGCTTAAATAAATGGGATTTAAACATTATGATCCTATTGGTTGAGGCCATTACTTCCTTTTTCTTTGTCAATTGGATTTGTTTAAACCCTATTTTTAAGCTAGTCATGTGACCATTGTTAAACAACTATATTATCAATGGTATGGATACTTAATTGTTATTTAAATCCAATTGGATATAATAAAACCAAATAATTTCATGTTTTTTCTATGACCATAAGACATTTGCTTAAATGAAAATGGGGAATTTTATTCATAATAGTTCAGGTTGTTACAAGTACACCTAGAGAAATTTATAATAGAAAATGGTTTAACTTGTAATATCCTAATGTAGATATATTTTCTAGAAAAAAACAATCTATAAACTATAAAAATTTAAGATGTTATCCTTATAAGTATCCTTTTATTTTTTTACAAAAGTTTTCTTATTCTTAACCCCCCAATAAATAACCTAACTTATACCTATTAATAATTATACATTATTCTTATACTAATTGAGGGACCATTGACCTATTATCCTCTATCCATTTATCAAAAATCATAATTTACCCAAAGGAGATGATACTGAATGAGATGAACGAATAATAAAATATCATTATTTTACAATAAAATAATAATTTAAACATTACATCTCATAAGAAGTCACATAATTACCTGAACAGATAGATTAATGTCTTTTTGAATTATCTATATAAGAAAATTATATTATGATAAATTTAAACAAGTCTCTTTAATTGATCCAAAATAGACCACCTTCTAGACTCCACATTCGTTATACTCATTATTATGACATGGGAAATGGAAACATAAGACATGGATGAGCTTTGAAACTCTGTAAGGGAATTCTTACCAATGTAAAATAAAGGGTTAGAGTTAAAAAATATGATAAAACATTATCATGAGGGAAATATCATTATCAAAATAACATAGAATAATGATATTTTCTAATTATTCATAAATGTTTGGCACTTAACCTCACATTTGAAAATATGTATGATGGTATAAGTGAGTTAGATAATAAACACAAGCAATAAAACAAAATAATAAGAATATAAAATAGATGTTTTTTCAAAAAAATAGGAATGGAGTTCATAAAATATTGTATTTGAAATAATTTCATAGTTCAAAAATATTATCAGGAATCACAATCTATTTTATAGAGTGGATCAAGCATCAGAACCTATTTCCCATAGTAGCTCGAGAACAATTATGAATATACCATTTTTGCATAATGAGATGTAATGCATTACCTATTACATGGGAAGGAAAAATAAAACTGAAAAATTATATAATAATTATCAATAAATAAATATTCTATATTAATTAAATAATTCATAATATCATAATTAACCCATTGGAAATAAAATAGGCTTCATAATATTTTCAGATTGTATCACATTAAATGAAATCAACACATTGATAAATTGATATTAAATACTCAATCACATAAAATCACTACTTCATATAATATTTTAAAAGAGGACTAAAAAACATTACTCAATATGATTTAGGATATTTGGAGTTAAAGAGGAAAATAAAAGCAAAATTTAAGAAGAATTATGAAAATATATATTAATATTTTCATGAAAAGAAGTGGCTTTGAGGCAATTTTGAAATTAGTATTTATTTATATGCTTTAATAAAAAAATTTAAAACATTATTTTTATACTAATATGAATATTAATTTTTAAAATATATACATGTTTTATGAATAATGTATATATTGAAAGATAAAATGTAATATCGAGAAAAGAAAAACATTTTTAATCTTTTAAAAAACATTCATTAAATCCAATATTATAAGAAGAATAATAAATAAATAATTTTGGATGAGTTAAATATAAATTTTATGATAATAATATATTATATTCATTTATATTAATTTTAAAATAATTATGGAGAATATAGATGGGAGTATTGAATATGGACATATAAGAAAAAGAGATCATTTAGAAAGGATGAGAATTACTAATAAAATAGTAAAAAGTCATTAATAAATAAAAATGAAAAATTAATTCCATGAAAATGAGGAAATTTAATATAATATTTTAATTACACAAAATAAATATTTCATATAGAACCACAATCCAAAAAAACAATATGACTCATGATAATATGTTTATACAAGATCACCACGTAACATTAACTCCAAACTACCATGAATGTTATTTAATATATGATATTGTAAAAATAACCAATGTAATCTCTTATTCTAGAAAAACATTTATAAAAATTAAAATTTTAAAACTTTAATTATATTAATTTATTAGTATTTCAATAGCTTGTTAATGAGTATTTTAATTATCATATGTTTGTAATTTTTTTTCATTTCATGTATTTTTATAAGGTGAAGTAAAACTCATAATTTGATATCATGTAAATCATAAAAAATATCTGAAAACTGTAATAATTGGTTTTTAATAATTTATGCATCACCATAATAATTTTAGGGAAACTACATATATGTTTTATTAGTTAAAATTCCAAGAAGTGTTTATTTCATGAAATTTACCAACATGATAATATTAAAATACAATGATCATTAATTTTTTATTACACATTTTGAACCATATTCCTGTAATATGTTAATCATAAAAATAATTTATATTAATAAAAATTATTTTATTACTATCCTTGTGTGTAATTGATTGAAAATTTAACAAATCACTCCGTAGAGGCTGTAGCTTGCACTTACTTGTGGATGATGTTTTCATTTTTCCATTGAACATTAATAAGGTAGAAATTGGGTTATCTTAAAATAATATGAATAAAATAATAAATATAATATTTATTAATTAATTACACAATTTATCCATAAGTTTAATATGGATTAAAAATGAAAATTTATCACATCATGGTGGTGTTAGTCCGCACGTACAAACGAATATCATTTTCCATTTTTTAAGAGAAAAAGGGTAATATTGGATAATGATTATTCCCTAAAAAAATATAGTATAAAAACAATTATTAGATTATATATGAACTAAAAAAAGTATACTTTTAGGATAAAAATTAATGATAATACAGGTTATGGAATGATGAATACCCATGTTAAGAACATGATATTTTCCTTGGAGGACATCTTGAAAATAGAGAATATAGTCCAATTCCATGTGAAAAAGGCATATGTCTCAAAAATATGACACTATATCAAGTAAACATTTCAGTGGTTGAGTAGGAATTAAAATTTTCGTTTTTCCTTAATGGGGTGGTGGATGACCAATTTTATAATTAGAGGAAACTGATTTTTTAAATATAACCCCTTAATAAAAAATGAAGAACAACTTTCACATTGAAAGTGGCTTAAAAAGTGGAAAATAATCGACAATAGGTATGATTTTCTAAATACACACCTCATAAATTCATTTAAATATATTTTTTAATGTTTTATTGTATTTATACTTTATTTTAACTTCTTTTTACCAAGGTACCATATTTTTAGCCTTACTAATTTATTTTCATGACTAAAATTTTAGTATAAATTTTTACCAAATTATTAGACGGTTCTTCCAAATATATAAATAATTTGTTTATTTTAAATCATTAAAATTGATAAAAATAAATATAAAATGAAAAATTTATAACAAATAAATATCAATTTTATAAAATATATAATTTAGAATCCGAGATGTTAAATATATCTTTTATAAAATGAAAATAATAATTTAAATGAATAATTTTACGTATCATATGAATATATATTATATTATGGAATATTTTCCATTGTTTGGTTATATAATCTTTACCTCCTAATGATATAGAAAATGTAACTTCATTTTTATAAAGGGTATTTTACACTATTCGCTTGAAAATCAATCTTAAAAAAACCAAAAATGTTACCCTAAGGTAATATTGTTATACTGAATCTAAAAATTATTGTTGTTTGGTGAGATTAAAATTTTATAATTTTATAATTTATTTTTTTAATGAAAAATAAAAATGATCGAACATGTAATATTTAACAAAAAATTTATATTTTTAAGAAACAGACTATTCTATATTGACTTTTTTATCTACTATTTAATATAATTTTTATAAAAACATATTAATATATTACTCATTTGTTTTTTTATAATTTTATTATAATTTATTTAGTTTTATAAAATAGTTTTCATATTGCATAAATATTACTTTTAAAGAGAAAAATACATTTTTAATCATAAATTGATCTTATAATATATTTTGGTATATAAATTAAATTAAATTTTTGTTTAAGAATTAAAAGTAAGAATTTATTATATTAATACCAATATTAATGTTTCAAAATTTGTATACTACTAGTTATACTTTCATAATTTAATGGATACTTTATAATGGTTTAAAACGTGTAATGGTTTATTTTAGTGTGGTGTTGTATGTGAAACAAGTTATTTAACATATTTTAATTTTATTAAGAAAAATAAACTAAAATCATTGTTTATTACAAGGACACATAGATGAGAATGGTGTAGTAAGTATCATCACTTGGGTCAATGGGGAAAAGGAGGTGGAAATGACAAATTCATATAAAAGTGTTTCTAGGATTTGGGAGATCAAACATCATTCAAGGCATCAAATATAGATATTATTCTTTAGTATATTACATGTTTTATTAAGAAATTATGAACTCCCTAATTGTTCCTAAAATGTACAGGTGTTTAAAATATGTTTTCAATATATAACATGGTGTCTTTTTTGGGTCCTTAAAATAAAAAAATAATCAAAAGAAATAACACTGTATAGTTTGACTTAATTTGTCTCCTTAAAGGTGATATTTTTGATGTTCTAATTGGTATGTGTGTGTGGGAATTATTTTTATTAGATTATAGAAAATTATTATTTAGCTTTAATTCAAACCAAATATTTACTGAGATCAATTTTTAAAATACTTTCCTCAAATCAGATATTTCCTCATCATACTGAGTAAATATCAAATAATTCTATTTAAACTCTCTCAATATCCCCCAATTCACATTAAACCATGACTGATTACTTTATCATTGTATTTTCGTTCTAAAAATGTATGTGACTTGAATAATATTGTAATTTCCCCTACCTAACATATGAATTAATGTTATCTAATTTTTAACCAACCGATTTCCCTATATAGTATAGAGAAATGTGGAATATTTTGAGGGACACTGTATGAGACATGGGAAAAGAGAAGTAAGATTTGATATAAAATAATATTATTGAAATATGTGTTTATCTATAGAAAATATACATTTCTCATATAATAAAAAAAGAGATATTTATACAATTATTTACAATAATTCATTAATAGGGATTGTGGGACATCTCTTTTATTGACAGTAATGGGTCCAGTGTGTCCTAACTAGAGATTTTATAAAGAAGTAAAATAAATTAGAAAAGATCTCCAACAAATAGTAGATCCTTTGATAGTGAATTTTATTCCCTTTTATAGGGAAATAAAGAATGTTATAGAATCTACCTTGCTGGGAAGGTCCTTATGAGAGTATGTTTGTCTCAATGTCTTTTACATGGATGAAATGTAATTCCACATTCATGGTCATGTGAATGTTGTGATACCTTGATCGAAAAATATTTACTACTCCTCTAATTGAACATGTGCTTTCCAATATTTTGGTTCTTATTTTTTCCTGATATTTCTGGGTAGTGGAATGGTAATATTTTATTAATTTCATTTTATATTGGAATATACCAACTTGTATTGGAGATGATAAAATTGTCATGGTTCATTGGGAGTTCTCTAATGGAAGCAAAAATATCATATCCTATATTTCATCCCATTTTGGATAAAGTGATGATGTCCCAAAATACACTTATCTAGAATATTTATTGAACTATGTATTGATTAAAATTATTCATGGTGTGATAAATAACTTCATAGAGTTTCCATAGATAATTCCATTTACCATAGAATTCGACCAATGAACTATTAATACATTAACCCATCATCCATCATGAGAGGTTAAGATTATTCAAATTTCATAAATTTAAAAATATTACACATATTTCCAAAATATATGACTTATCACATTCATCTTTAATAAATATTTTAATAATATCAGTTTGTCATATTTTAAAAAATCCTAAATATTATATATTATCTTCATTAGTATAATATGGTACATATAATCCTATAATCTCATAAAATATAATATGGATGATGATTCTTTGTATTTTTGAAACTATAATATATTAAAAATTATCTTTATGGGATAAATATATTATGTATCAGCTACATTGTTGATTTTAAAATTTAACCATGTTCAATAGTGTAACATATTCTCTACTACAACAACACAACAATTTTATGAACATTTAATTCTTCAAATTATCAATTCATAAGATATTTAACATTTAATTCATTTTGTAAAATTATCTTATGTATATTTATTTTCTAAAATTTCACCCATTAAAAATTGATACACGCAATCAATAAAATATGAAAATATTATGCATATAATTAATTATATTAATTTTTTGTTGGAATAAATATCACATATCCTCTAGTAGGCTCAAAAAATCATACATAAAATACTATATATATATTCCATTAATTGTTTTTTGAATTTTATCAAGTCAAAATGTTACGTATCAATATTTATCAAATATTTTCATTTCTACCTAACCACATACTTTTGTAAATTACTTGGAAACCATTTAAATAATACAGTCAGAGTTGAATTTTAAAAAATTGAATAAACAAATGTAAAAATAAATGAAGAAAACCATTAATATAAGCTTGTTTTTAAGAAACAATAAATTTTAATAGATTTTCATGATCAATCCCTTTCCAAAGAAATAAATATAACTTCAACGAAAAAATTCTGTAAAATCAAAATTAATAATTGTTTAATTTATACCATGAAGACACAAGATCCAGTCGAAGACTATCCTAAAATATAATTTATAAAATGAACAATCATGGTCAATAATTACAATGGGTTTAAAAAATAAGATAGTTTATTTCTTATAAAATATATGCCTCCTCCATTGGGGCACAATAATCTAGAGTCATAATGAACCGCATCATATTTGTTTCCATAAAAAATCTATTTGAAAAAAATTCTTCAACATGATTTTCCTCTTTATATGCATGTGAAATAACCAAATTTATTTGATTGGCCTAATTAATATAACAATTAAATGAGTCAGGATTTTTTAAGACACATCCCTTGTTCTCACTTTTTGTCCTTTAACATCAATTATAGAGTTATATTCAACTCATCAGGAACTCAAAATGTATTAGAAAACACAATTGATTTTATATATCATATCCTATATTTTAAAATCATATGAAACTCTAATTCTAATGTACTAATGAAAGAACCCATTCAAAAATATATGATGGGTACAGAAAACACCTCCACAACCCAAGGTCCCTAGTACGGTTGAGGCTATACCATAATCATTATCCTTATTCCATGAGTTCATCGTAGGAATCCAACGAACATATTAATGTGCCCAAGGCTTTATGGTCCTACCTATCACACACAGAATTATTAGAACATTCGGGTCTCTGATGATGTTTTCTATGGATCTTTGTTTCACTGATGAATAGAGTAAACCTCCATATGCATAGAAAGAATACCTATATGTATGGCAGGTAATGACTCATCAAAGAGTCTTTCATTTCACGTATTCCAAATAGTTAAAACAATGTAATCCATATCTCTCAGTATGAGGTTATGAACCCGATCACATGCCTATCATTACTGATGAATTCTATAAGATCATCCAGTTAACTATCATTTTTAATATTTTCACCAAATTGAGTAAGAGAATATGTTTACGATTTTTGAGAAACATCACATACTAATAAGAGGTGCTATAAATTCTCCTCATCCCTCTAGAATATATGAAATTTGTATAGAATATATTTTTCATCCATCCTCAATTGATCATGTATGGGTAATGAATTTTTCATATCCTAAAATGATGTATAAATCTATATGGTTTTATAATTTGTAACCTGAATTTTAGTATACATGATAGTGGCATATTGGATCCCCCATATTCTGTTTTTTTAACTCTTTGGTATTGAGCTATCCATTATTGTTCTATTTTCAATATCAAACTATCACTGCCCCTAAATGAATAATTTTTAATTAGAAAATTAGTTTTTAAGGGGAAAAAGGAATAAATGATGATATTTTATGTCAACAGATCATTAATAGTCATGTAAGATATCATTACCTTGATTTGGTAAGTTTCACTTTTCTATGATCCCTTCTAGTTTTAAAAATACCCTTATAGGATTTTTATCGATTTACTGCAAACAACCGAAGAGGATCACAATGTGTACCTAATGTTCAGGACCTATTCTTGGTGCGGTTGATTGTTGAGGACTGGGAGATCACATTGTGAATTGGGGGTTCATGTCATGAGATGGTACACAGTGTGTACCTGAGGTACACATCATGTAGGGGATAAATATAATTTTTTCAACCAAAGGCTATAGGTTTTTCAGTGTAACTTATCTAGAAAGGCATACACATAATGACCAAGGGGTACACGTCATGACCCGACCCACACCTAGATTTAAGTCATGAATTTTTCAGTTTCTCTCAGAATTTTTCAACCAAACTCTTGGATCGTAACCCTAACTTAATCCTAGTAATTTTTTCCGAGATTCATTACCTTTCAGATCGATCCAAACGGCTTAGTTTCATCATTGAATCTACAATGCGTCTCTCCGAGTATGTGTTCGTTAAGGATCTTATTTGTGGTTGATCACAATAGTGACCTTTCCTTGAATTATTAGATCCTTTTATGTATGTTTTCTGATCATTATCATCATCTTATAGATCAGTTGTGAGATCTCATTCCATAATCATTTTCCCTTTGTTGGTTTTGGGGTGGCATACGCTCTTCTTCGAGGAATGTGGGTTTCCACTCTTCCACCAACCATTTGATTTTAGATTTGAACCAATCTCATCATGGATTGGATTCTAGGGTCTCCGTTGGTGCTGTTAGGTTTTGTTCATGGTTTTGGATTATGTTACGGGTGTGTGTGACTCTAACATAGAGGTAGGTGGTTTCGTCTCTAAGCCAATGATAATGAGCCAAATTTTAATTTCTTTTCAAATTGAGTTATGAAATTGTCTTGGTTTTTTGTGTGTGTTGAAAAATGGTTTTTGAATGAAAAATAGTTTTCCCTAGATTCTGAAATTGATTGTGAAGTGGTTTTTAATGGATTTAAATGGAATTGAAATTATTTTGTGAAAAAGAGAACATGGGTTACCTAGGGTACTTAGGTGGAATGTTTATCATGAGGGCATCATCCATTTCATTATGATTATCTAGGAGGCATGTCTTGGGTAATTCCTCTATTTCATAGGCCCATAGTTCAAGAGGACCGGTAGTTACTTTTGGGGGGGGGGGTTTACTCATGGTTTATTCATCTGCTTCCTGGACCCATTATTCTAGGATCAGTTTTTGTGCAGATTATTTTTTTTGAACGACTAGTATGCTACCAAGACATATATTATTACTTGGTGCTGTAATACGAATGCTTATTTTTTATACTGCATGGCTTTCGAATTTATCCTTGATATGCATATTGATGCTTGTGAATGATTATATGGAATATTTTCTTGAAAATGTTATACCTGATTTTTTTAAGAAGTGTGGAAAAAAGGGAAATTTAGTTGGATTTAAATAAAACTGCTTTACTGTTTATCATGCCATGTTTTATTTTAAAATGAAGATACATGATTTTTATAAAAAGAATTTTTATGGAACACCTAGGTGGGATACTATTTATATTGTTATCTCACACCATGTGCACTGTTACAGTGATGCATAGACATTTTTTGGTCCTCCGGTGCAAGGAAAGTCAAGGCGCTGTAGTGAGGTGGTGAGGTTCATTTCAGATGGGATGGGTAGATGGTGGTGATATGGTTTGAGTTTTTCCATGCCTTCATTAGAGTCGGTATTTGGTTTTGAGTCCTTTTTTGTAAGAATTGAATTTGGGGCTTTTAGCTAATGTTATTGTTTTTATATTTCTTCCGTTTTATTTATAGTTTTGGAATATATATATTTTTAGTCTCCCAATGTTCCTTTTTATCTATATATATATATATAAATGATCTATGGTTGTTCAGGTTTGGAGAAATCGTTCATTTAGTTATGATATTCAATGCCCAGGTGCTTGTTGCCAACACGTGGTGCTCTGGAATTCCCTTATGCTATGTTGCAGATTGGGTTAGGTGCTAGGATTTAGGGAACCCCTAGTGAGTTTGTAATAGTTTGGTACCAGAGGGTGGTCTATCCTCAAGAATAATTTTCATGGGACTTATATAAGATTTGATATAGGATTTTCAGGACATGATAGATATGTTACGATATGTTCTTAGACAACTCTTGTCTTAATGAGACTCATGTTACCATGGGATGTTGGGATATGTGTCTCTACAGTTGTTTTTTTGCTTTTAAAATATTAATTTCTAATTATGGGTTTCTAGTTGGAATTTATATTTGGTCAGTGTACAATCACTCTTATGTTTCAGTGTGAAATAGTAAGCCTGCGAGGCGTCTTCCATAGATTCCTCAGGAGGGTGCAGCTGATGCTCCTTAAGGAAATCCTCCTATGGATCAGAATATTATTTAGTCTATCATATGAGCAGTCTGTGCAATTGATCAGTATGTTCCAAGATTTCAAAATGTATTGGTTGAGGTTTAAAGAAGAGATAGAGGAGAAATATATCAATCACAGGAGTTATTGCATGAGATGCCACCTGCTTTTAAAGGGATGACTGAACCTTAATAAGAGGAGGATTTGATACAAAGGATCGAACTAATCTTGGAAATCCTGGAGTGGCCTATGAATATCAGGGGGATGTGTGCAGCTTTCATACTCTAGGGTTCCGACAAGCATTGGTGGGACTCTATGGTCCAAGAAGACTGACATGTGGGCTTGTATTTGAAAGGATTCAAGACCTTTCTCTTTCATATTTTTTTTTCCAGAGTATCTAATTTTGTAAAAATCATTGGACTTCCTATCATTGTAGTAGGGAGAGAGTTTGGTGTCATCATACACCAAATTGTTTTCCAAGCTTTTCCTCTTCGCTCTGGACGTGGTAAAGAACGATGAGCTGAAGGCATAGAAGTAACTGCATGGTTTGCGAATGGACATTCAATTGTAGATGTCGGTGTTGAATATTTCAACCTCTTTGAAGATAGTAGATAGAGAAAATTTATAATTGATGAACTTGGCAGGAAATTTTTTATTTACTTCCTCTTTCATTCCAACAGGTGACAACTTTAGTGGCTTGCTTGGGAAGAAGAGAAAGTGTAATTAACGTCATAGAAGTGGTGGATGTGGGTCTCAGTAATGAGCATCCTCTACACCAATCGTTGACACCGGCAATGTGACTATGAAATGCATTTAATGTGGTAGGGAGGGAACACTAGAAATTCTTGTACTATGCCTAAAAAGACATTCAATAGTTGTGGGCATGTTAGTCATCTACATCGTTTCTTTCAGGAAATGAATACGCCTCATTATGGTCAGGGTCCATCAGCTCCAAAGGCTATTGTGGGGTAGCTATAATATTAAAAGACTATAGGGCTCCATCTACATGCCTCAAGACTGAAGCATTTATATTTATTAAATGACTATCTAATGGAAGATGATTCTGGTCTAACAATAGCTAGAGGTACACTCCTTATTTTAGCTTCTGTATCAATTCCTTTATTTTATACTACTACCTCCCACTCATTTATATCTACAAATTTTATTGATATGATTAGATATTCAACAAAAATTAAGACCTTTTTAAAGGAGTTAGCGACAAATCTTTGAAAGAGGAAAGGGAAAGGGTTTTGATATTCTTGTTCATTGACGATAGGTGATACATAGTTGGTCTAGTATTTTCTCATTCTTGATCTTGATATATTTGACGTCATCATAGATATGGATTGACTTGGAGAAAGTTGATATAATGTTTATTTTTATCATTTTCGGGTTTTGTTTCTTAATGTTGATGGGAGCACTCATGTGTTTCAAGGAGAGTGGGACCCAAGGGCAGGTCATGCCGGACCTTCCCACCCAGAGCTCTAGAGTTCGTTGGTGGTTGTCTCTTTTGAGATTGATAACTTTTCTTCTCTTGGTGATATTCCCATTGTCATTAGAGACCTTCATATCATTTTCCTAGAAGACTTCTCTAGTATTCCTCAAGAGAGAGTGGTAGATTTTACAATTGACCTGGTGCTAGGTATGCAACCGATATCCATGAATTTATATCGTATGGATCCAGCACAGTTGAAAGAGATCAAGATTCAATTGGACGACCTTCTATAGAAATGTTTCATTCTCCCTAGTGTTTCTCCTAGGGAATACCCTATGCTCTTTTCCAAGAATGCAGATGGTTCACTTCAGTTGTATTTGGACTATTAGATGTTGAACTGGATGAAGGTTAAGAAAAAATACCCCTTTCATCGGGTGGATGATTTTTTTAATCAGTTAAAGGGGTAAAATAGGTTTTCAAAGATTGATCTTCAGTCGGGTTGTCATCAGCTCATATTCCGAGAGTCTGTTATACCAAATATGACCTTCTAAAGCAGGTATGGACATTATGAATATCTTGTGATGCATTTTAGTTTGAATAATTCTCATGAAATTTTAATGGATTTGATGAATCAGATATTCCATCAGTATCTAGTCACTTTTGTGGTAGTGTTTGTGGATGATATTCTGGTTTATTCAAAATCTGATCATGAGCGAGAGTACCATCTGAGTTTGGTTTAGGATGTTATGAGAAATCATCATATGTATGGAAATATTTCTAAGTGTAGTTTTTGGATTTGGGATTTGAAATTCAGGGGACACATAATTTCTGAGCATGGTTTATTTGTTGATACATAGATGTTAAAAACTATAAAGTCCTAGAAAGAACCATAAAATTCCTTTGAGATACAATGATTCATTGGTCTTGTAGGATCCTGCTGATGGTTTATCCAGAATTTCACTAATATGGTGTCACCTCTAACTACCCTTACTATGAAGGTGGTAAGAATCTCGTGGGATGCAAAGTGTCAGTCCTATTTCGATGTACTGGAATGACTTCTGACATCGACACCTATTATGATATTACATGATCCCGGTAAGGGGTACATGATGTTTTGTAATGCATTTGGAGTGGGTTTGGGATGCGTACTTATACAGGATGATAACATGGTATCTTAAGACTCTCATCAGCTCTGATAGTATGAGAAAAACTACCCCACACATGATTTATAGCTTTCTGCTGTGATGAATTCACATAAGTGTTGGTGACACTATCTATTTGGGGAAATGTTCATAGTGTTATTTGATCATAAGAGTCTGTGATATATATTTTCCCAAAAATACATCAATCATAGATAGAGATGATGTATATAATACCTTTATACATTTAATTTCTTCATTTTTTACACCCTAGGAAAAGGGAATGTTGTTACAGACACTCCAAACAAGAAGCTACCATCACAGGATGTTTGGGAGTTGAGGGAAGAATAAAATCTTATGAGTATTTGTTCTCAGTTTTACTTAGATGCTCAGTAGGATTCTTCGGGTATGGTTCTGACCAATGTTCAACTATCTTCATCTCTCATGGATTATATTTTCCAAATTCATCAGCAAGATGATGAGTTTCAGTAGTCATGAGAAAGCCTTTATAGTGGGGAGACCATTCTTGGTTGGTCTCTTTTTTAATATGGCATACATAACTTTGGAAATCTCGTTTTCATACCAGTATATGTGAAGAGTTCACTACTTTTTTATTATCATATCTATTCATGGATTGTTCATCTAGCTACTAGTAAGATGTATTTTGACATGAGAAGGAGGTTATGATGGAATGTTATGAAGCATGACATTGAAGATTATGTTTTTCACTGTTACATCTGCCAACAGATAAAGGAAGAGCACTTGGAACCCACCGGTTTGCTTCATCTTATTCCAGTGACAGTTTAGAAATGGGACGATGTGTACATGGATATTTTTGTTGGTTTCCCATGGACACCCCGAGGGAAAAATTCTATCTAGGTGGTTGTTGATTGGATGATGAAGTCTAGTCATTTCATTCTAATAAAAGACAACACTAAAGATGAAGATTATGGTAAGCTGTATGTGCAGGCGATTGTGAGGTTTAGTGGGAGTCCTTCTTCTATTGTTTTAGAGAGAGATCCTAGATTTATCTCACGGTTCAGGAGAAGTCATGAAGAGACAATAAGTAATCCGGTCATGTTGAGCACAACTTACCATCCATAGACAGATGGCCATACTGAGCATGCGATTCCGATCCTAGAAGATATGCTTTGTGCCTGTGTCATGGATTTTAGTGGATCATGGGATATACATCTGGGACTGATTGCGTTTGTTTACAATAATAGTTATCAATTCTCAATCATAATGGATCCCTATGAGTCTTTGTATTGTCACCCGTGAATATAACTTTATTGTTGGGAGAAGGTGGGAGAAGACTCATTGGTTGGACGACGTCTGGTTCAGGAGATATTGGAAATGACTCAGGAGGTGCGTTGATGCCTGGTTACATCCTATAGTTGACAAAAATCATATGAATATCGACAGATTTGTCCTCTAGAGTATTATATTGGTGACTGGGTTTCCTTAAAAGTTTCTCCTCAGTTGGGTCACAGATGTCTTGGGAAATAGGGAATGTTGACTTTGTGATATGTTAGACCATTTGAGATCACTGAATGAATTAGGAAGGTAGCTTATAATTTAGTATTAATGATTCTATTGATGAGAATTCATGATGTTCTCCAAATATATCATCTCAGGAAGTATCACCCTAATCCCACTCACTTTATGAGTTGGGAGGAAATTGAGTTATTGCTGGAAGCTTCTGTTCTAGAGAAACCAATTGAGATTTTTGACTCTGCAGAAAATGTGTGGCATTGGATGCCAAATCCATTGGTCAGAGTTGTACGGTGACAACTATCAGATTCTTATGAGACTTGAGAACTCGATCCATTGATGAGGGAGTATTGGCCTCATATTTTTATAGGGACTACATCTTCCACATGACTTCCTAAGGACGAAATGTATTTATGGTTGGGAGTTTCTAACATCTCATTACCATGATTGGGTAAGTTTCCTTTTTATAATTTCCCTTCTATTTTAAAAAATCACTTTATGTGATTTTTCATGGTTTAATGCATACTACTGAATAGCTACACACTATGTACCTGAAGTACACGACCTCTACTGGGTGCTAGTTGCATGTCAAGGACTGGGAGATCACTTCATGAACTGGTGGATCATGTTGGGAGATTGTACATGTTGTGTACATAATTTAAACATCTTGTATGGGATAAATATCAGGATCTCAACCCGAGGGAATGGGTTTTGGGGGTAAATTATCCTGTGAGGCACAGACATCGTGACCTAGGGATACACGTCATGAACTAGCCCACACCCAGATTTATATCACGCGATTTTCCATTTCCCTCAGACTTTTTCTCCTGAACCCCTTGCATATCAACTCGAAATTTCTCCAACAAGTTTTTTTTGAGATGTCTTACCTTCCGAATCGATTCAATATGCTTCATTTCATCATTGCATCAATGGTAAATCTCTTCAGGTAAGTGTTATTTCTAGTTCTTCATTGCAGTTGATTGTGGAATCTAACTTGTAGTGCATTATCAGATTCATTTCTCTACTTTGGTTGATCATTATCATCTTTTTCTTGATCTGTTGTGATATATCATTCTGAAGGACTTTTTGCTTTGTTGTTTGTGGTGTAGCAGACACTCTTCTTCGAGGTATTTGGGTTTCAACTCTTCCCATTAACTTTTGTGTTTAAATTTGAATCAATCTCATCTTGGGTTGGATTATAGGCTCTTAGTTGGGGCATTCGGGTTTTGTTCCTGGTATAGGATCCTATTATGGTAATATGCGACCCAGACCTTAAGGTAGTTTATTCCATCTCTATGACATTGATAATGAGACTAATTTTCATTTCTTTACTAATTTATTTATTAAATTGGCATGGTTGTTTGTGTTTGCTGAAAAATTGTTTTCTTTATATTTATAAATAGACTATGAAATGGTTTAGAATGGTTTTCAATGAAATTGAAATTGGTTTTTGAAAAAGAGAACATGGGGTTCCTTGGGAACTTTGGTGGATGGTTTATCTTGAAGACATCATCCATTACATTGTGATTATCAATAAGGTTTGTATTGGGGATTTCCTCTGTTTCCTAGGAACATTGTTTTAGGGGACCCATAATGGATTTTTTGGGATTTACTCATGGGTTATTCCTATATATCCAAGGCCTTTTGTTGTAGGATCATTTTTTTTCACATTATTATTTTGGTACGATTAGTATGCTACCTATACATGTAGTATTCCTAGGTTTTGTAAATCATGTGTTTCTGTTTTATACTACATGGATTTATGAGATACACTTGATATGAATGTTGATGCTTGTGAAAGATTATATGGAATCTTTGCATAAAACTGTTATACCCGCTTTTCATTAGAACTGAGGGAAAATAGAAATGTTTCTTGTTTTCTATAAAACCATTTTACTACTTATCATGAAATATTTTATTTTAAAATTACCATACATGATTGTTATATAGTGATTGTTATGGAACACCTGGGTGAGATCCTAATGACCATATTAAATCATTACTTGTTCCTAGATATGTCGATTCATAGACCTTTCGTTGGCTTCTAGTGCAATGAATAGAAAGGCGTTGTAGTGAGGTAGCAAAGTTTGTGTCAGCCGGGAAGGGTAGTTTGTGGTGAGATTGTTGGAGTTTGTCCATTCCATCATCAGAGTAGAATTTTGGTTTTGATTCCTTTGTAGTCATACATATCTTTGTATCTTTTATCCACTATTATATTTGTTCTATTTCTATTGTTCTCTTTTATGTTTTGGAATATATATTTTTTAGTATTCTATTGTTCCATATTTTTCTATATATATGTTGTGAGGTTATTCTGGTTGGGAGGAATCATTCCCTCAGTTTTGTTGTTCAATTATTTGGTTCTTTTCACCAGCTTGTGGGGATTGAGAACGCCCTTCGGGTATATGATAGATCAGGTTGTGTGTCAGGTTTCATGGAAACCTTGGTCGGTTCATTAAAAGTAATATGTTGTCCAACTGGAGGGACATTCATGATATCATTGAGTGGTCTATCATTTGATGTATTGTTCCGAATGTTTGTAACACCTCGAGATTTTATGAAAAATATTCTTTTAATTTCATTAATGTCTTGTGTTGTATTCTACACCAAGATTACCTTGCGCTATACGCAACACCGTATTAGCTTGTAGTATACGCAACACTATTCTTGGACTGTGTTACACACAATTTTGATAATAGTTATTCTACGCAACATTGAGTATATATATATATATATATATTAAATGTATAAATGAAATATGGTTGGATTCTGTTATACGAAACAACGAAGGATTCTTTCACAACACGCAACCCTGACTTGGCTTGCATTACACGCAATCACGACCTTCCTCGATAGCGTGTGTTGTACGCAATACCGGGTTTTAATAAACAATGTTATATTATTATAATATTGTCATGAACTAGCCGTTATGAATAGTATTAAATAAATTTTGAATTTTATAACATTATTATTCATCTTACACATTTCTAGAACATGGTATAAGAACAAAATAAATTTTTCGGGTAAAATAAGTATTTTTAAAAAAATGAAGTTTTACCGCCTTTTGATGGCGCACCCACTTTAAATATAGTTTTTGACATGTTTATATGTTCAATTTGACAAAATAATATTCTTCTTTTGAATCAGGATGTAAAAATTTACATTAGATAACGTTTTGATATTTTTCCGACAACTTTCATATTTTAATGAATAGTAAAAACACGCTATATTTTAATTAAAAACAACTTTTTTCATCGTAATATATTATGTGGTTAAATTATAATATTGAATGGTTTTAAAGTATATTTAGAATATATTTTTACCACTTAATATAATGTTGGTCATTGGACACAATTTTACAATTAAACCGAACATAAACAAGTGTCAATCTTTTGATAGTTATTATCTCTTAAAAACACGCTTTTTGTTTTGACAGCGGGAATTAATTTTAAATTAATTTCTGCCACTTCTGTGTTTTGAATTTAGAAAAATGGATTCCATATTTGGAATCAGGATGTTCAAATTGTGTAAATAGATAACTTTTATTTTTAGACATTTTGAATAATTACTGCGGTAAATATTTTATTTACCATGGTTAAGGGTAAATCCGGTAAATAAGGGTTAAAAAATAATGTTATAATAATATTAAATTACCCTAAAACGTGTCTTAACCCCATTTGTTGATACATGGTCGACCATTGGCATCTATGGGTCGATTTTGGGACCCCATTGATCCACTTGTAAGTGATAATGACACTTTATTTTAATTAAGTTAAAATGAATACAAAATTGACACAAGCATATATCTTTTAGAAAAACAATTGTTACATAGGGTTATATATGTTGGATTTTAGATTATAAATATTAATTAGAAAGATAAAAAGATTTCCTACATAATGGTATTTTATTTGTAATTTTTAGACTTTAAATAAATTAATTTATTTATGACACAATGATGATGCAGTAATTATCTTATTAATGAAATATTGACATAATTGATGTTATAAACACCAAAATAAATGTAATTTAAGACTTTTTATGAATTCCACTAATTTTCTAGGTTACTATGATATATTAGTGTTGATTTAATAAACTTGGTTCGAACATATAATTCTGTTATGACTTTCACAAAAATCATATATCAAATAGTGTCAAAATTGACACAAAATAGTTTTTAAATAAAATATTATATTATTAATTGTTATTGTATTCCTAAAAATCTAAGGTTCAGCAAAATGACTTAGATAAGGATATATATTTTAATAATAAACAATTTGGGGTTCGTTTGGCATGTTATAGTAAGTGTATTAACCATATAGTGAAAGAAAACAAAAAAGACATGGTAAAAGTTAAATTATTTAACTTAGAGTTAAATCTATTTGATAAGGTTAAAATAAAACCCTAAACTTGTCTAAATCCTTTTGGTTGATAGGATTTCGACCCTTCCCCACTTTAGCTTCGAAATAAGACCCTTTGGAACCATTATAAACCGATTTTGACTTTAATATAAAATAATATTTTGAGATATTCCTAAGGTGCCCCTCTCCTCCCTTATAAAAGGGCACCTCCTCCCCCTCCTCCTCACACCAAATTGAGCACTCAAGCTCGGACAACCCCTGCCATTTTCTCCTCTCCACTTACCTAGAATAGTCCTAGAGGTCCTTTTCTTCTCCAAAGACCACTCTTAGTTCCTTAAGTGGAGGATTCAAAGAGGCGTTCCAAAGAAGAGGTAATATCCATTACCGATCTTTTCAATTTCTTTCTTCTTCAACTTCTGCTTCTTTAGTTGTTTCATGATGAAGTAATAACATCAGTATTAATTACATAATGAAATGTTATTATAAATATGAAACAACCCTAATTCACCTTCTATCCATCCTACGGAAAAATGAAATCACCGCGCGTGCGTACGTACGGAATACCGTCTCCACGCCGTGGTGTAATCTATTTTTCCACCATCACTTTACAAGGATGGGTATAATGGTGTAATGAGTAACTATTTATGATTATTATAAATTAATATTGATACTGAAATAATATATATATATACTCCAATACATTTCCACGATCATAGGAACGATATCATCACTCGTGCGTACGTACGGAATACCGTCTCCACGATGTGATGCGACTCGTTCTACATGATCATCATTACATAGTAATAATATAAATGAATTGAATGAATAAATATGATATATGTTACACTAATACCATTCTGGATATAAGGTATCTATAACCTTGAAAGAATAATAAGAATTTATTCGGCAAAACACGCGTAAGAACAAAAGGCAATAAAGACCCGAGTAACAAGTAACAATGAAATATTACTAACAAGAAGCTAAGAATATGACCATATATGATATCATATCAATATGTATGATTCTGGAATAAGTCAATAACATTATTTAAACCATTATACAGGAGCTTCGGACACATACAAGGCAAATTGGACCTAAGGTAAGGGAAATATCACAATCTCATTTTTATCCGAGATTGTTTATTCGTAAGTATTTACTGGGGTGTATTTTATCATCCACATTCATGTTTCATCAATATGTAATATTATTTCCATCCAAATACAATTGTTTAAATCCATTTTTACCCTTCGGTGAGTTTTTAGTAATATGTATGAAAGGAATCTTTTGTCGATTTTCGTACGAGGTACTTTTTGACTTTTCCAACAAAAGTACGAAGAATGTTTTTTTAACTTATACGGTATGAATGGATTTTTAAAACATTGTTTCCAAGAAGCTTCCTTTACAAGTTTTCAAGTTTATTTTTAATCAAATTCTTTTATTTTAATGTTTTATGACATGTTATGAAAGGAAAAATGTTTTTGAAGTAGAAAGGATATTTTCCTCAAGAACGAAGTTCAAGTATTTTATCAAAATTATTTTCCATCTAAGATAATAAAAGGGTTATGTTTTTATCCCTATTATTACATGGATTTGATTATGTTTTGATGGAAACATTTTTATGAATTCCTTTATCTTATATGAATTGTTTTATGATGTCATGTTGTTTAAGAATCCCATTTTTATTACATGGGTTATGCGATGATGTATGATTTTTGATTATGTGGCACACATAAGAAAGGATTCATTATGAGATGGGTGGGACCTATATCTCCCTCCAATGAATTGGGTAAAGATTTTATATCTCATGAGATAGACATGGCTGAAATGGTAGGTTATACAGGTTCAGTGAAACAGGACTGAAACGAGGGTTACTCGATTCAGAAAGGGACTTTGTCCACTAAGATAGTCTTGGCATTAAGTCTTGACTAACAAGAAATGATTCTCTATGATTATGTGTGTATGCCACAAAGTTTCATGTTTTAAGTTATGATTATTGGGATTACATTTCACTTCTATGATTTGTTCCATGTTAAGATATTATGATCTCTTTTGCAGGTTATGATTTTCAAAAAAAATATGATGTGATTTTTATTTCTTTTGTATACCCTTACTGAGCATTTGAGCTCACCCTTTTATGTTTTCTTTTCCCCAGGATATAAAGAAAGGTTTTAGGTAAAAAAAATGGAAGATCTTTACGGGAGATATTGAAGATCTTTCACGAGGATTAGAAGATTACGTTCCGAGTTTCCAAAGACACTAAACTATTACGATCCTTGTGTGTGTGTTTTTGTTATGTACTAAGTATTCCGCAAATGTAATGTAATGTACGTTAAGATACGGGTCTCTACAGTTGGTATCAGAGGAAAGGTTTAGTCAACCTTTGGAAACTAGGATGCGAAAACGTTAGTGAGATCCCTAGAGATATTTCTAAGGTATATCTAGGGATGTCCCTAAGGATAAGTATACGTATAGGATATAGTCCTAGAACTACGGTAACGATCTTAGAATTTATCCTAAGATGTTAGATATTGAGGGTGCTTCCCCTTTACTATGTTGTCTTCCCTAGCATGATTTCGCCTCTCACAAAATTCTTTTTGTGTTTTAGTTAATGGAGGGAACCAGAAGGAATTCGGTTAACATTAAATCCAATGGACAAATTGGTGACTATGAGCAACAAAATTGTGTAATGCCTAGAGATAAAGATATTGTGATTATGCCGAATCAGTCATCGCGATATATGATTAACAATGTGAAATTTAGTGGTATGACTAATTCATCAAAGAAGAGGAAGATAAACTATTATGCATGTTCGCATGTTGAGGAGCATAAAGAAAGGAAGATTGAGATTTCTAAAGAAGGGAAGAAGAACCTTGAGGAATACCTCAAATGGAGGGACCGATGTTATCTGTGTGGAGAAAAAGGTCAGAGAGTGACAGATTGTTATGGAGTTCAATGTCTTATTTGTGGAGAACCTGGGCATTACCCAACTCAATGCCCTGACCTAAAAAGATATTTCTAAATCAAGGAAGGAATTATTCCAGGACAGTCATTGAAGTGGATGGACTGAAGTGTTTATGTATTGGTATTCAAGAATAATGTTGTTGAGGTACTTTTATGGTGTATTGGAATATTTATGTATTGGTCTAATGTGGTATTCGAAGTGATTGAGGTATTTTTGAAAAAATATATGATATGCGCATAATGAAGGAAAAATGAGAAAATGAAATATTTGACAGTATTCATGAGCTCATGATTAATATAAGGACTAAGTTATATCATGGTTTGAATATATACAATTTTGAGGATTTTGGTATGTGGAAGGTGTTAACTTTTAACTACATTCAAGTTTTCACTATGGTTCAATGGGTATTCAAGAGAATACATGATTAAGGCCTTTGAATGTTTAGAATGTGACCAACAAGACATATATATGGGGATTAACGATAGTATTAAATCTCTGGTAATCGTTTTCACTATATTATGAGAGTGGACTGCAGTATTATGGATAAGCCTAAAGATTAGAATGGATTATGTTGGACATAAGTTAGTATTGTTTAAGGATAAAAGTTTTTTTTTCGAAATTATTGATGGGATGTTATAGTAATATAGTTTTAGAAAAAGGACAACCTGCAGGACGGGCGACAGCCCATCGCGTCGGACAAGGCTATGGGAATCGAACCCACAACCGAAGTGCGACTGGCCTTTATCGCCTACCACTGGCCTACAGGAAGTCCCCGTTTAGTAGAAACTAGTTTTATTTTATTAAGCGGTATGATATATGAAGTATAAGTTCATTTTTGGAACCATATACGATTAATCTCACTATAAGATGGACTTATAACATTTGCTAACCCTTTGTTTGAAATAGATGGAATGACCCATCCTTCTATCACATGATCTGCTAATGCTTCACGAATAACAAATTCAACTTCATTTCTTTATGATATGAAGTGGAAATTGTTCAATTCACGAACAACAGTGAGATTGTAACAAAATCATGTAAGTATTTCTTTTAATTCATCAACTTTAGGGAAATGATCTTGAAAACCAAAAATGTTGTCCTAGTGCTCTTATATCTGATTAATCATATGGTACCTTAGATCGTCACAAATTTATGGATTTGTGATTGTTGGCTTTTCCATAGCCATGTTCTCTACCACTCTCCATCAGAACATGATGGTTAGATTTCTCTTCCATATCCATATTTTCACCTATGTGGAAACCCAATGATTAGTTTATTTGGGTAACCGTTACGTTTCATACTTTTTTTTAAAGATATGTTTTGGTATTCCTTTTTACGATGTGGGTTTCTATCAAAGAAACTTTCAAATAGTAAACCATTTATAACCCCGACGAATTTCGAGGGAGAAATTCATTTTAAGGGGGGTAGAATGTAACACCTCGAGATTTTATGAAAAATATTCTTTTAATTTCATTAATGTCTTGTGTTGTATTCTACACCAAGATTTCCTTGCGCTATATGCAACACCGTATTAGCTTGTAGTATACGCAACACTATTCTTGGACCGTGTTACACACAATTTTGATAATAGTTATTCTACGCAACATTGAGTATATATATATATATATATATATTAAATGTATAAATGAAATATGGCTGGATTCTGTTATACGAAACAACGAAGGATTCTTTCACAACACGCAACCCTGACTTGGCTTGCATTACACGCAATCACGACCTTCCTCGATAGCGTGTGTTGTACGCAATACCGGGTTTTAATAAACAATGTTATATTATTATAATATTGTCATGAACTAGCCGTTATGAATAGTATTAACTAAATTTTGAATTTTATAACATTATTATTCATCTTACACATTTCTAGAACATGGTATAAGAACAAAATAAATTTTTCGGGTAAAATAAGTATTTTTCAAAAAATGCAGTTTTACCGCCTTTTGATGGCGCACCCACTTTAAATATAGTTTTTGACATGTTTATATGTTCAATTTGACAAAATATTATTCTTCTTTTGAATCAGGACTTAAAAATTTACATTAGATAAAGTTTTGATATTTTTCCGACAACTTTCATATTTTAATGAATAGTAAAAACACGCTATATTTTAATTAAAAACAACTTTTTTCATCGTAATATATTATGTGGTTAAATTATAATATTGATTGGTTTTAAAGTATATTTAGAATATATTTTTACCACTTAATATAATGTTGGTCATTGGACACAATTTTACAATTAAACCGAACATAAACAAGTGTCAATCTTTTGATAGTTATTATCTCTTAAAAACACGCTTTTTGTTTTGACAGCGGGAATTAATTTTAAATTAATTTCTGCCACTTCTGTGTTTTGAATTTAGAAAAATGGATTCCATATTTGGAATCAGGATGTTCAAATTGTCTAAATAGATAACTTTTATTTTTAGACATTTTGAATAATTACTGCGGTAAATATTTTATTTACCATGGTTAAGGGTAAATCCGGTAAATAAGGGTTAACAAATAATGTTATAATAATATTAAATTACCCTAAAACGTGTCTTAACCCCATTTTTTGATACATGGTCGACCATGGGCATCTATGGGTCGATTTTGGGACCCCATTGATCCACTTGTAAGTGATAATGACACTTTATTTTAATTAAGTTAAAATGAATACAAAATTGACACAAGCATATATCTTTTAGAAAAACAATTGTTACATAGGGTTATATATGTTGGATTTTAGATTATAAATATTCATTAGAAAGATAAAACGATTTCCTACATAATGGTATTTTATTTGTAATTTTTAGACTTTAAATAAGTTAATTTATTTATGACACAATGATGATGCAGTAATTATCTTATTAATGAAATATTGACATAATTGATGTTATAAACACAAAAATAAATGTAATTTAAGACTTTTTATGAATTCCACTAATTTTCTAGGTTACTATGATATATTAGTGTTGATTTAATAAACGTTTTTCGAACATATAATTCTGTTATGACTTTCAAAAAAATCATATATCAAATAGTGTCAAAATTGACACAAAATAGTTTTTAAATCAAATATTATATTATTAATTGTTATTGTATTCCTAAAAATCTACGGTTCGGCCAAATGACTTAGATAAGGATATATATTTTAATAATAAACAATTCGGGGTTCGTTTGGCATGTTATAGTAAGTGTATTAACCATATAGTGAAAGAAAACAAAAAGACATGGTAAAAGTTAAATTATTTAACTTAGAGTTAAATCTAATTGATAAGGTTAAAATAATACCCTAAACTTGTCTAAATCCTATTGGTTGATAGTATTTCGACCCTTCCACACTTTATCTTCGAAATAAGACCCTTTGGAACCATTATAAACCGATTTTGACTTTAATATAAAATAATATTTTGAGATATTCCTAAGGTGCCCCTCTCCTCCCTTATAAAAGGGCACCTCCTCCCCCTCCTCCTCACACCAAATTGAGCACTCAAGCTCGGCCAAACCCTGCCATTTTCTCCTCTACACTTCCCTAGAATAGTCCTAGAGGTCCTGTTCTTCTCCAAATACCACTCTTAGTTTCTTAAGTGGAGGATTCAAAGAGGCGTTCCAAAGAAGAGGTAATATCCATTACCGATCTTTTCAATTTCTTTCTTCTTCAACTTCTTCTTCTTTAGTTGTTTCATGATGAAGTAATAACATCAGTATTACTTACATACTGATATGTTATTATAAATATGAAACAACCCTAATTCACCTTCTATCCATCCTACGGAAAAATGAAATCACCACGCGTGCGTACGTACGGAATACCGTCTCCACGCCGTGGTGTAATCTATTTTTCCACCATCACTTTACAAGGATGGGTATAATGGTGTAATGAGTAACTATTTATGATTATTATAAAGTAATATTTATACTGAAATAATATATATATACTCCAATACATTTCCACGATCATAGGAATGATATCATCACTCATGCGTACGTACGGAATACCGTCTCCACGATGTGATGCGACTCGTTCTACATGATCATCATTACATAGTAATTATATAAATGAATTGAATGAATAAATATGATATATGTTACACTAATACCATTCTGGATATAAGGTATCTATAACCTTGAAAGAAGAATAAGAATTTATTCGGCAAAACACGCGTAAGAACAAAAGGCAATAAAGACCCGAGTAACAAGTAACAATGAAATATTATTAACAAGAAGCTAAGAATATGACCATATATGATATCATATCAATATGTATGATTCTGGAATAAGTCAATAACATTATTTAAACCATTATACAGGAGCTTCGGACACATACAAGGCAAATTGGACATAAGGTAAGGGAAATATCACAATCTCATTTTTATCCGAGATTGTTTATTTGTAAGTATTTACTGGGGTGTATTTTATCATCCACATCCATGTTTCATCAATATGTAATATTATTTCCATCCACCTACAATTGTTTAAATCCATTTTTACCCTTCGGTGAGTTTTTAGTAATATGTATGAAAGGAATCTTTTGTCGTTTTTCGTACGAGGTACTTTTTGACTTTTCCAGCAAAAGTATGAAGAATGTTTTTTTTAAGTTATACGGCATGAATGGATTTTTAAAACATTGTTTCCAAGAAGCTTCCTTTACAAGTTTTCAAGTTTATTTTTAATCAAATTCTTTTATTTTAATGTTTTATGACATGTTATGAAAGGAAAAATGTTTTTGAAGTAGAAAGGATATTTTCCTCAAGAACGAAGTTCAAGTATTTTATCAAAATTATTTTCCATCTAAGATAATAAAAGGGTTCTGTTTTTATCCCTATTATTACATGGATTTGATTATGTTTTTATGGAAACATTTTTATGAATTCCTTTTTCTTATATGAATTGTTTTATGATGTCATGTTGTTTAAGAATCCCATTTTTATTACATGGGTTATGCGATGATGTATGATTTTTGATTATGTGGCACACATAAGAAAGGATTCATTATGAGATGGGTGGGACCTATATCTCCCTCCAATGAATTGGGTAAAGATTTTATATCTCATGATATAGACATGGATGAAATGGTAGGTTATACCGGTTCAGTGAAACAGGACTGAAACGAGGGTTACTCGATTCAGAAAGGGACTTTGTCCACTAAGATAGTCTTGGCATTAAGTCTTGACTAACAAGAAATGATTCTCTATGATTATGTGTGTATGACACAAAGTTTCATGTTTTATGTTATGATTATTGGGATTACATTTCACTTCTATGATTTGTTCCATGTTAAGATATTATGATCTCTTTTGCAGGTTATGATTTTCAAAGAAAATATGATGTGATTTTTATTTCTTTTGTATACCCTTACTGAGCATTTGAGCTCACCCTTTTATGTTTTCTTTTCCCCAAGATATAAAGAAATGTTTTAGGTAAAAAAAATGGAAGATCTTTACGGGAGATATTGAAGATCTTTAACCAGGATTAGAAGATTACGTTCCGAGTTTCCAAAGACACTAAACTATTACGATCCTTGTGTGTGTGTTTTTGTTATGTACTAAGTATTCCGCAAATGTAATGTAATGTACGTTAAGATACGGGTCTCTACAATGTTGATAGTAGAATTTATAATAAACAACCAATTTCTATAAGTCATGATATATTTAAATTATATCTTTATTGAATTACAAATAGAGGATTCATGGTAGTTTATTACCCACCTAGTATCATCTATCTAAAACTATGCAATATAAATACATAGGACGAATACTTAGAAGATAGTAGGTATATGTAAATTTATCAATAAGAATCTCCTTAAAGATCCAAATATATTTAATTCCATCACATCCCATTTCAATTGTTTTGATTCATCTCATCCATGAAATATTTATCAATTTATTCTATGAATCAGCCCATTCTATATGAAATTCATGATCAGGATTTAAATCTCAATAATGAGACTTATATAACATCTATTATGGAAAAATTCAGTAAACAAAGATTGTTGTGATCACTAAGTATAAAAACACATTCATTCAACATGGGACACAGTTTATCCTTACCACCTACAGATTTGATTAATAGTTCCATATTATATACCCCCATTATATCATATCCTCACCATGCCCTAAAATATGGGGATACATGGGAAATTAAAATGGATGAATCCATATTCACTCTATGAATTCCAGTGATCCTTTTTGGTTTTCCAACCAATATACTATTACCAAACACTAGATTATTTACACCCACTAACAGCATGCCTAACCACTTCCTCATAATTTGAAAAAATAAATTTAATGGATATATGTTTTTTTCTTAAAGCCTGTCTATGATGAAAAATACCATGAATATACTATTGATGTGATCAGGTTCAGCCACACCTTCCTCCATATATTTTCATATAAAATACAATATGTGAAATATCATTGATGAATCTTGTCATGCAATTTTATAAAATGAGGAATAAAAGTCTCAAGAGATAATACCTATTTCTAAGTCCCCATGTTCACTGGAAGAAACCTTTGGGGGATCCACTAATGTGGAAATATATCCCTATAGATATGATGATAGTGTTTACTAATTTGACAAGATCACATGATAATCCATACATCTTAAGGACAATTAAAAATAATGATCTATTTCAGTGTACCAAACACCTTCGAAAGTTCAGTACAGAGCTCATAGTTTCATTCATTTTTCTCTTTATTATATTTATACATTACCAGGATATGAATAGGATTCTTGGAATAATTCTATTTGCAAAAAACTGAAGATATTTTTTAGAAATATGGTCCTTCATTTTTCCCTCATCTCATTCATGATTATATTACTAATAAATTTTGGAATTTTTTTCCCAAGGGAAACTGGCCTGAAATCCTTCATATCAATAGCATTCTCTTTCATGTTGATTAGTGGAATGAAATTTTATTACACCAATTAATCTATTATGGAATAAATGAAAAATTAATTCAATATAGGTGTTACGTAATCCAATATAAATTGAAATATAATTGAAGTTAGTGGAATTTATTTTTTTAACAAATTTAGCATTTATAAATCCATATTATATAGGTTCTATATTCCAATTATCCTTTTCATGATTTATTGATTATTTCAACATTACACAGACACAAACATATATATATATATATCATCTACACCTTCACCATACATGTTCACAATTCTCTAAACAATTTAGTCCCATTTTAATTATAAATCTCATATATAATAGTTTCAATTATTTTCATCGTTTAGTTATCCCTACGAGGTAGACATATGATGTGAGTGTCTTTAACATATATTGAGGAAATATATAACATGGGGATACCCATTCATTTATTTTATATAATATTATAGATCAATCCATCATTTCCAATAGAATATATTCATGACATGTAATTAGCTTCCACATAGTGAATGAAAATGAAAAAAAATTCCAAAAAAATACTTCTTTGGGGTGAGGGGTGCTTTTCAATATCAGGACATTCCAAACACCAGACCGAATAATATATTACTAATCCATTCTAAAAAAAATTGAAAATGATAGAGTCCTTCACACTATATAATATCCATTCAATAAATGTTAACATCATGTCATATAATTATAGATGAGATCTTCTAAGTAGTTTTCCATCCTATCCAAAGTTTTAATGTACTCATCTATAGTTAATTTACCCTCATTAAATATTCATGTTGAAATTTGATCCTTTTTCTTGACCAAAAAATATTTCTTCTCATTGTGGTTAAATTTAAGTGTTCTTTAAAATATATATGGCATACTCTATTGAAACATTAATCAATAAATACACCTTAAGAATATCCTCTTTAGAAAGGAGGTAAAGCTCCAAGGAATATCAATTGCTAAAATACCCATTCCTAGATCCATCCAAACCCCATCATAGAATTCCATTTCTGATATATATTTTTAATCATGTTATTCTATGTTTCCTCAACCACATCACAAGTAGTTAATTATTACTTCAATGTTACATTAAGATAATTGACTTAATCTATTTTAGGTTCCAATGTAATAAAACATTCCTCTACCACTGTGATGTTTGGAATTGATAGGGATCTAGTTACTATGAAAATAGGTAAATTTGAGTAATCCATTCATTGACTTTTTCTTTTACCATCCCTGAATAGATATTATACGATATCATAGTTACCTTTCTTTCCATTCCTCAATTCAGGATCGACAAACAATTTTAACTGCGAATCCTACTCCCCATTATATGTAGATTGAGAAACTACTTCATTATCACTCTTATCATATATCAAATTCTTCATGGAAGATTCCTAATTACTTATAGAAATGTTAATAGTTTTCCACCATCAATCCAAATCAATTTCACCCTTCTTAGTTACCATAGTAAATCCAATATTTTTATTACTCTATTCCTTTCAATTGTTCTTCATTCCCTTTCCCATAATGTATGTTCTTAATCTAATGGATACCTCATCCATAACATTATTATATGTGTTGTAGGAAGGAATACAATATGTGTTTCACTCCATACAACTTAATGAGTGATTCTATACATCAGTTGCAAATATTTTATCTATGATCTTAAATGAATTCCGGCGGTATTCAAAATCATAAAAAATATGTGATATTAGAAATTAAATAAATACTCTTGAGACATCATTTATAGTTTATTAGGACTCAGTAAAATTAGAAATATAATTTTATTTTAACAAAATATTGGTAAATATAAAGTAAACAATAAATGGTAACATGATTCCTACAACCAAAGATAAATTATATCAAAACAAATTAATGGTTTTTGGGTAATTTATAATATTTAATAATTTTCACCAATGAACTGATGAGTTTTTCTTAATTTATAAAAAGTAAAAGTAACTTTAATAAGTACAAGAAAAAATATCAGTCCCAAAAATATATCTAGTTTTGTGATGAGATCTAAATTGGTCTCTAAATGAATATTTATGACATATTTTAAGAAAATAAGATAGCTAGTAATTTGATACACACCTCTTAATAACATGATCATGATTTATTTAACAATGTGAAAATAATTATAAATATAATATTTGGAGTAAATATTTCTTAATTATTTTATTGTTATAAAATAAGTAATATTTTTTATTGAGTTATTAACCATTTCTACATAACATGAAGCCTTACCGATGAACTTATAATGATTCTCTCTAGGGATTGCTTCATTTTTTAATGTTTTCATATGTACATAATCGTATGTAATATGAAGATTTATATTCATGTGGTCTATAAATAGGTTCTTTAATACCTTATTTCTCTTTTGTATCTATATTTAATTATTTGGGAATAATCAAACACCATAGTATATTTGGTTTTTAATCAGCATTCTTCATAATGTATCTTAGTGATGAATCATTAAAATAAAGTATTATATAACATCTCATTAAAAATGAATGATATTTTTCTAATTATATAAATATGAATAAAAAATATTTTATTATTGTTGTATAATTAATCTGATATGTCTTGGGATTCTATAATTAACAAGATATCAAATGTGGGTGTCCATTAATCTTATAGGAAGTCGCTTCTCCTTCTTCTTGATGAATAGAATAAAATAGTTCATAAAAATGTAGAACACACAATAGTATTTGGATGATAGAGACCATGGTTAGGTTCTCATTGAGATTATCAAAATCATTCATATACGATCCACCAAACAAAAATGATTTTCTTCATTCAAATATTAGTTTGAGGTAAATAATATTTCTTAAGATAACTATAAATTTTCTATAAAATGCATCACTTCTAAAAAATGACCACACGTGTTTCTTAAGAGTAGGGTATGGTATTATAGAGATGGTATTTATATTTTACTTCTCCACTCAAATTCCTTCCATGGAAACAATGTTTCCAGGTATAATAACACTCTGTACAATAATGTTAAATTTATATTTTAAAACCATTTTATTTTCAATCCATAATATTAATTTATTTAAATAAATCTCATAAAAACATTGAATAATTGTTTAGAAAATATTATCATCATCATGATATACATAATAGTTTCATTTAATTATATTTTATATGGTACAGACCATTCAGTTCTAAAATATATTTAGGGAATTAAATGATCTAAAATGCATTCAATTGTATGAAAAAAAACATAAGGGGAAAGTGCATGTGGTTTTATCATGGTATTTTAGATCACTATGTCATTGAATTTAGCTATCAATTCTATGAGGAAATAAATAAGTAGTTATACCAACAAATCAATCATATTTCTGATATGAAAATGGATTGACTATGTTTTCATTCCAGGTCATATGTGTTAGTATTATATAATCAATATAAAGTATCCAATTATTTTAAAAACCAATGGGAACTAATTCATTATCTTCAATAAAAATAATATTGATTTAAATTTTTCTATAACATATATGGGTTTACCCACTACAAAAAAAAACCTTGTAAATCATACTATATTGAAACCTCATTAAATAACATTTATAACAACTTCTATACGTTTTGGTGTTTTAATTTTTTACGATTTCATCATGGGTTTAGATTCAAATTATAAATGTGTATGATAAACACAAATAGTTAGAAAAATTCCATGAATATCTTCTAATATTCCAAAAAATAATAATTTTTTTTGGAATAGTTAATTATCGGAGCTACTAATTATATTACATGTTATTTAATATTTTCAAAGTGAAAATTTATTCATTTAAAAAGGTGGGATATTTTTTATTTTATTGAATTAGCTTTGTATCAATGTTGGGAGCTTGTTATAGGGATGGGGGAAATTAATTGTCTTCCACTCTAGTAACATCCATGTTCATAGAAGATAATTTATTAAAAAAATTAAAAATTAAATCAAAAAAATTAATAATCCAATTATTCTTCTATATTGTCATTATCCCTCATTGGTTCCATATTCAATTAATTTTCCAAAATAGAATTATAAAAATGGATTAGTGATTCTATGGATACTATGATGTTTATTATTCAATCTAAATGTTTAATTTTTTCATTTGAGAAGAAAAGTTTATTATGGGGAGAAATAATGAAAATAGATTGTTCTTCACGAAGTATATTTATAGAATATTGATTATTATTATTATTATTATTATTATTGTCTAAAAACATCCATAAAAAATGTTCTTTCTTGAAATTTTTTAAAACTTTTTAGTTTCCAAAAATTTGTATACCTAATATAATAATGTAATGAAAAGGTTACATTGATTCTTCTTTGTAAATAATTTAAAAAAATTAATTGAATATAAAGAAATTTTAGAGTTACAATCACATTATCCAAAAATAAAATATAATAAGATATATATCGATTCAAATGAATCCTTAGAACACTGGTTATCTTGATTTGTCCAAACTTTAGAGAAGAAAACATTCAATGAGGCATAAAATTGATTGATTATACAAAATCACATAATATCATAGTAAATGTGGGATTTTATATTGAGGGATAATAATGGTTCCTAGGTGCTGTTAATTTATAGGAAATTGTGTAGTCAAAATGGCTGAATCTTTACTTCATATAAACACCTTTTCATCTCAATGAATTACAATCATCAGAGATCAAATTTTTTTGATTTCTGCCTTATTGAAGGTTTAAAAATCTTCTAGACTAGTGAATTTTTAATTGATTTATTTTTTTGAGTCATCCTCGATGGAAATTGTGGTAGGTGTTAATTTAGATCCAAAATTTCAACATTTAAGTTTCCTTTATCCACTGGTTATGGATCTATAGGTGTCTCTTTATAATATTCCACCAATTATGGTTCCTTTTCCAGGGATTTTTTATTTCAATATTCATCTTCTAATTATATTTCTTCACTTCCCAATACATTCCTGACACTTCTCAAATAAATAGAACTCAAATGAACCATAATATTAATAACTTATTATTAATTATTTTTACATAATACTTGAATTACAAATGTGTCCAAGTTTCTAGGGATATATTTATACAATATATTAAATTATTTTTGGTCAGATTAGTGGGTTTTCAACTGAAACAATGATTCCCTTAATGCTATACTAGTTATCATTGCATATACTTCATATAAGGATCTTGAGGCCGTCATTGTTGTTCATAACCTGTTGAGAGTTGAAAGTTATTCATATCAAATTCTGATGGATGATATGCTTTGTTGAAATTTATATTCAAATAGAAACCAATAAAGATGCAGTATTCAAGATCAATATTATATTGTTGTGTACTCCTTGAATCCTTAGTTATTTTTTTGTTTTATTATTACTTATTATGAAAGGAATCAAATAATTTAGTTTTGGATCATTGTGGGTGTAATTAATTAATTTATCCAATAAATTAAATTTTAGGTAATTTCATGTGGGTTTTGATATTGAGGATTCACTAACATTTTTAATGTTTAACTTTCTCACTATAGAAGTTACACCGAATTTATATTTTCAAGTAAAGTATAGTTAGAACTCATTACCCCATATAAGTCTCTAGTAGTGGACCTTGTACTATATTTTTTACTATTTTATGATTTCCGCTCTATCAAATCTCTGGATTCAAATAATGATTTTTAGGGATCCTTCAAAAGAATCATCTAGCAGCTTCTAGTCATTTTCTGAAAGTCAATGATTGAGAAAAACCAAGATAATGTAATACTAAAATGGTTTATGTGGGTAGTTTGTAGTAATATTTTTGAGTAATTCAAAAAACCAACACAAATTCAATCTACTAGAATATAAAATACAATATATTTTCTTCCTCGTGTGGTTACTTCATGAAGCATCAAAAAATTAATGGTTGTAGGAAATCAGGTGCTCATCCCAAATGGTGGCCAATCCACAAAGTATTTTACACATTTATTCATTATATATAACTTCTAAGGTGAATGATAAGTACATATAACTAATCAAGGCCTATGAAACCCATCTTTGTTTCAAGGTGTTTAACACAATCCCAAGCTTTTATTTGATGCTTCCCTTCACAATCCACAAAACTAATATATTAATGTAGTTATCAGATGTGTTTTTAAATATTCTTGGGTTTTTTTGTAATAAAAACCTATTATTATGAATAAAAATCTATTTATGTAGTTATCTAATGGGTTAATTCAATTGGTCTATGATTTCTTTCATATATCTATTACATAATATAGATCTAATTTATTATGAAGAAGAGGATAAAAAATATATTAATGCAATATAACATAATAATATCTAAGGGTAATTTGATCAAAATATTTTATAATTTAGAAATTAATTCATATTAAACAAATGGATAAAAGAGAAATAGATATTCTAAACAAGGTTTTATCATATATAAAAAGTCAAAAAATTTACCAACTATTTAGCCTCCCTAGAAACATTTCTAGGTTATGGTGGCAACACTCGTGAGCCTCGCAAAAAAATCAACTATAGAAATAATATAATATAGTGTAACATATGTTTTATATGGAGAGAAAATACTTTCAATGAATTATTTATGATTTATGGGGTTCAAGTTTTATTGTAGAATAAAAAAATAGTATGTTATTGTTAATTGTAACAAAATAATATTTTAAATTAATTATAAAATTATTTTTCTCCCATATGAAATTTCCCCATTGTACCTTTTATGTCATAATTCATTCGATTTAAGCTGCAATTATCACTCATTCCCAATCTATAAGCTTTAGTGATTACCTTATTTAAAGATTTTATATTGAAATAATATATTCAATGACCACTGCAATCCTTACTTCCGCATTTATTATTAAACATAAAACTATTATTTTTCATTAGTTACCATAATTCAATCTATTTTATAGGTTATTTGAATAAATCCTAGGTGGTTGTTTGAACACTATTATAATAAATTTTGAATAATTGAAATAAAATAAAACCGTTGAAATAACTAAATATTTATTGTAGATTGTCATTTATAGTAAGATCAAGCAAAATTATGTTAAATAAAAAATTTCAAGAATTCATTGATAGAGAGTGAATGATGCCTACTTGTATTTATCACTATCGGCCTAGTATTTCATAATATGAGTGAATAAATTGTATTAAATGAAATAATAAATGAAATCAAAAAAATATTGATACCTTTTATTGTGAATTCCACCCCCATTTATATAGGCAAGATAAATATTCTAAAATCACCCATACATTTAATGTTCTAAATTGAGTATAGAATGGTCAATATCCCCATGTAGATTTCAAAAAATTTCATATTTATACTTACCTAAATACCATGCACCCTAAATGATTTTAAATTTCATCTTCCTACATGAGACCATGTGATTTATAAGAGTTTGTATTATATTTGTGTGTGATTTTAATGAGTAGAAGGAACAAAATATTTCATTATATTCATTATTCTAAAAAAGATATCAATGTACAACGGAGACAATCCTATGATAATGGATTTCTAGGGTTCTCCCATTATACATATGAAAAGATTCTCATAAATTTCATCCACATGTACTGAAACTTATCATGTCATGACACAGTAATCTCCCTTTTTGGTAGTGGAACCTAGAGTTACCTGAATCACATCCCCAATACAATAAATGACATTATGGATAGGTACTTTCTTAATTCCATTCTACAAATAATTCGTCCAAAAAATAATCATGGAACAACCCAATCTTCCATAATTCTTGATATTTATTCTTCAAGTATTATATGTGAAAAAAGTTAAATATCTATAAAAAATATATTATATTTCACATTTCCCATTAAAAATAGTATTTATTATAGTTCATCATAAAATGAAAAAACCAATATATTATATTTCATCTTTACTGAGAGAATAAATTACATATTCCCATATAATATCAAAAAATATAATACAAATTCATGTTTATTAGATTTTAAATGTTATAATATATTAAAATCACATTCCTTAGAATCTTTGTACGTATCTGGTCCAATTTAAATGTAAAAACGTTCCCAAATAATTTTTTATATATTCTTTTATCCACAAAATAACATGTTACATTGCTAGAAACACTTCATAATGTTAATAAAATGTATAATATTTTTAATTGAATTTAAATAATAAAATTATCATATATTTACTAATTTAATAAACTTTCACCATGTATAAAATGCCACATACCACTACAACATTAAACAAAAGTCTGCATGTACTGAAATATAATATTTTGGTAGTTGATAAAATATCATGAGACCAATTATTGTGATCATAAATGTTTTAAATAAAAACAATATAATTATTTTTCATATTTTTGAATTTATACATGACAAACATTCATGTGTTAATATGTATTAGCACTTTTCCATTTCAATATAGCCAAAAACTCTAGAATGTTACCTAAAACCATGGAAATAAATAACACTATGTAATCATTATTAAAATTAATTTTCAAATGAGAAAATGAATAAAAATAAAAATATAAACTTTTATCAATAAAATCAAAAGTTCAACCATATTTTATGTTTATGGATTTTATTTATAAATAAATATTAGTTCAAATTAAAAGTTATGAAAAATATAATTTTTCCCCAAATAGTGTGCCATAATAAAGATACATGTAGTTAAATTTGTGTTAACTACACTATTTTATGGTTATTCAAGATTGAATGATGAGTTTTTGGCTTGTGATAAGATGGTGGGGAAACATCAATCGATCATGGAAGTCGTATTTTAACATTATACAACCATCCATTTGAACCATATCATATATTAGTTATATTTATTTTAGGATCTTATTAATTTATATTTGAGGATAGTAAATTTTATTTATATAGAATGTTAGAATTCATTATTCTATGAAGAAAAAAGGTATTGTACAAATCATTTGGAATTGGATAATATTTGATATGGATTTGAAGATTGGATTTTGGGATTTGGGGGAGTTCAGTAAAAAACACATTTAATTCATTTTGAGGATTTACTAGTAATCATTCATAGAAATATTGTGATCAAATATACTTAATGTGATGTTGGGTTCCTTATAGACTTATAAATGTCTGGAACTCCAATTATGATTCCTTATTTCAAGATTACAACTTATGATCTCATAGAATTATGAATTTAAACTGGTAATATGTTCTATAAGGGATTGATCCCTTTTATTGTGTCACATTGTAGTTTGCTATTTTTCATATGATGATGGTGGGTAATAGTATGTCTTTATATATAAAACACCATTTTTTGAATCTGGTGATGACGATGAATAGTTATTACCTCCCATGGATTGATAATTTATTTTATAAGTTAAATGGGGATGGGTAGTTCATGATGACTGATTTATGGTCATCATATCATTAGGTGAGTGTGAAGGAGGAATATATATTGAATACTTCATTATAATTTCATTATATATAATTCAAGTATATTATTAGTCATTTTAGAGTTATTCGTGACATGGTTTTTTAATGGGATTGATGAACTCAATGATTTTTGAGATTTTTAATTAATATATTTGCATTTTTATCCATAAAATAATCATGTATTGAGGGAAAATGTGGACCATGGAGAGAATTTAATAATGGTTTTTGAAATACATTGGAAAAAATAATCTCTTTGGTAATTTAACTGAGTGGATGTTTGGGATACAAGAGGTTAGTTTACATGGTTTCATTATGTCTGGGAAATGTGTGATGGTGGATATTTCAAATATTAAATAATTTATTAATGGTTTTCTCCCATTAATGTTGAATAGTTTCAATGTTTCCTTGGTATTATAGGTTATTTATGGATATTTCGTATCAATTTCCCATTTATTGTTTATCCATTTATATCTATAATAAGGAATAATCCATCCTTCATCTAGAATGATCAACTCTAGAAATTATTTGGACACCTACTGTTAAAGCTGGTATATTCTCATGTTCTTTAATTACAATAGGAGTGTGTCATGATCATTATCATCTATGATTATTTATAAATATTTTTAATTTTCAACTAATATAACATAGTTAAGTGATAATGTTTTATTGGAAGTTGGGTTGTTCATAATGTTTTTCAATATAAATTTTATTTCAGTGTAGTTTATTCTCTTTAGGAAACTAATGAGATATTAATATAACATTTATCTATGGGATTTTGAATTGTTTCATCATATATAGAAATAGAAGATATAATATTTTTCTTCCCACAAATTGAAAGGGGAATTTTGTAGCTAACATGATGAGTTAGAAGTCACATAACGATATTAGATTATAGTATCTAGATATATATATGTCAATGTATAATACTCAAAACAAAATTTTTTATATAGATGAATTTGGTGTTATTGTTTTAATTTATTAAAAAAAATTATAGACATTCATTTCTTATAATCTTGGGGGAATCAAATGGAAAAAAATTAGGTAGAGGTGGGGAGACATCATGTTTTTTGGATGTGTTTTTCTCGCATGTTCAGAGGATGAACAACAATACATCTTGTATCATGGATAAATGTTTTTTCTTTTGGCACACCATTGTTGGTCCTCTTTGAGTGTCATATCATACCTATAAAAGATAACTATTATATAACTATGTTATACAATTCTATTGTAATATTTCTTATTTGTGAGTTATTAATAGGTTAATGGCTCAATTCACATCTCACTAATTTATATTCTAGTGGTATTAGGCTAACCATGTATTTTATAAGTTCTTTTTTATCTATTGAATATACCACAATGAAATTATCATTATATATAGATGTATTCATTATTGTTTTCACTCAATCTATTTGATGACATGCAATTGATTGTGGATCATTTAAAAAATATATCTCATTTCCTGGATATGGAATAACACATTTTTTATTACATAAAAATAACATTACATGGATGTAATACATGATCATTTAATGTTTAGTCTTTTGGAAGTTAGGAATATAATACCAGAAAAAAATAATCCATTAAAATAATCCATCTGAAATCATCCTTCATAAATTTACCCTAAGTTACTTTTAATATATATCATATACTAGGGATATAAATTCAACGACTGGGGTGAGAATGATCCTAGTTATGGAATAATGAATCGATGCATTTATCATGTGATCATGAGTAATTTCAAAAATAAAATGAGGTCTAAAAACATAACATGATCAGGATAACATGAGGTAAATCATAAAAAAGATAGAAAGTATCAAAACATATAAATTTGGCAACAATATTTATGTGATACATTAATAGAAATATCTCTATCATCTATCAGAAACGTGTCATAAATCAAAATTTCTAATATTATTCCCCAAGGAATCATAAACCATGTCATAACTTGAGAATCAATTATTTACCCAATTAATTGTAATTATATTATGGTGTACCCTTTATATGTATTAATTTCAGGTTATCCATAGAGATCATAAAAAATCATTTCACTAATAACCCATAGAGAATGATGAATGGTTTTGTTATCAAAATCATGTCCTATAAAACTGCTTAAGGACATGATCATTACATCAATTTTAACCCATGAAAAGGGAATATGGGTTTAATATATGTAATTCCATTAACAGATAAATTATTTATACATCTAGTTGAATACCCATTGGAATAAAATAGGTTTTTTTATTCAAAAAAATGAAATAAATGATAATTTATCTGGTAAATGGTTGAAATTTGAGAAGTAAATGGCATCACTAAGAGTAAAAAACTTTTTGTGTTGGTGCCCTAAACAATCTTATTTTTATATTATGATAAACATGAATTCATTGTATGGATATTAATAAACTCTTCATCACATCATGATTGTTCTTTTGTGTAACATTTCATATGATAATGTACCAAGAGTGGTTGGGGAACTAAAATGTCATAGCAGATCCCCACAACGATGAGATGTTGATGTTTCATAACACTATTCTTAGATATATGTTCTATAGATGAATGATATAATTTGACTGATAGAATTGATATATGGTATCAGGGGTGGAGACTCAAAGAATTGTGATACACCTTCTCATGTTGTATTCCATTAGTTATACCCATTAGGATATTATGAGAATGAGTCCTTATTGTTAGAAATCCACATTTATAAGTGTCATTGGATATTCCTATCTTCGGATGTGTGTGTTGGTCCTTAGACATGAAGATTACTATTAATCAGTATTATGACTCACACACAAAGATGTATTGGAAAAAACTGTGGAGATGTATGTTCGTGGTGAGGAAGAATATGTTTTGTTCGTCACAAGAAATATAAAATTAATGAATAAGGAAAGAGACGATGTGTCCATTATATTCCATATAAGAAGTTTATATCTCAATCCATTTTGTGTAAATGACACAACCTAAATAAATTCATGTCCTTGGTGTTCTATAAGAATGTTCAACTTCATGAATGTCAAAGAATGAGAAATCTAGCACATGGATTGATGGCACTTGCACGCAAGCCTCTTGCTTAAAGATATCAATAAAATGGATTATATTACATGGTAATCATTCATATGATGTGTCATGTTAGTGTGACATTATCTTCATTCTCTATGGGTTCCTTAGCGTGTTGTTAGAAAATGGACTTGGACTTTAGGCTGATCCACCTAATGCGACTGAGAAAGAGGCAGAGAAGGTCACACATTAAGTGTATCAAGTGTCTTAGTTAAATGATATATTATTTATTATTTAACATGTTGAATAATGATTATTCTTGGTCATGGTTTAATAATTAATCTGGGATTCCGGATCACATTTATTTGGAAACTAGTTATTCAAGAGAATATAATGCGGGGGGAATAATTAATAAATATTTATTTTCTATCTAATGAATATAATTTTTATATATTTATTGGAATATAATGTTGTGATATTTATTTAATAGATAGAAATTATTTATTCAAGGATCCATAAATATGGTGGAGGATTTATGGACTGAGTTAAGGGTCCGATGAGAAATAATAATATTGAATATTATATTATTACATAATATTTATTATAACTCACATGGTAAGAATATGTTATAAAATAATAATGATTTTGTTATTATTTGACATAGGGTTTTCTATATGATTAAAAAAATAATTAATGCAAAAGTGAAAATTATTTATTATTACCATTGTGAAATAAATTCCAGATTATATTATTCTCTTATTATCCAAGTGCTAGCAGAGCAACGATTATTATTATTGTGCACAAATAGATGGATAAAATATATCAATCCAATAGAGTTCACCCCTCTCTAAGAATTCTCTCTGGAATGAGAGATATCCTCCTCTACCAGATCAAGGAGAATTATTTGGTATCAGTTGTCAAGGTGATTGAAGGTGGACATCACAAGAGCAAGGATATACCATTATAGCACCTAGAGACTCCTTCAAAAACATCCATAGATACGTGGAAGACATATGGATAACCCATAGGGGATATTTAATCTTGATCTCTACAACACAATAAAGGTGAAATGATGATTTGTGGTCGAATGCATCAACAAAGAAAGAATCACCTTGGAGGAATTTTTTTAATTTATTTAAAATAATTATAAACAAAATATGTTGATCCAATCTATTGGATTCTAATTTCTATTCCTTTTTCAAAATATTGTATTCAACTTTGTGGATACTGATGTTCATAATCATATTGATCCCGTATTGTTAATTGAATATGGAAAAAATAAAATTTGGGCACCGTCCCTCCCACATATCAAATATTCCATTAACCTACAAGTGGTATCAGGGAATACATATTATTGTTTAAAATTAGTTAAATTTTTTTTATGATTTAATAATTCATAATTTATTATTTCTAGTATTATTTTAATAATTATTTAATCATGAATTACAAGATCTATTTTTTTCCTTAGACGTTTCTCACAGATCTTATAGAAAGAATAAATCTTATGATTGAAATAAAATCACAAAACACATCCAGAGGTGCCAAGGATCATGGTAGTACAACACCAAGAAATATTCAATGTAATCAGAATTACACACCATTTTGTATTGTCTAACACATAATGATTTTTATTGGTAATAAATTTGAGATCCTGTATTAATTAGGAATTAATGAAACCATTAATGACCTTTACTCCACACATTGTTGACTAGGATTTACTAGAATATGGAAATGAAACTACATGCTATGTGGCCCACTAGACACAATGTATATTCCCTTTAGATCAAGGTTGAGTTGTGTATCCCATACACAACTTACCTAACTTGTGACTATGTAAGGAAGAGTCTACATGGTGTGTGTCCCACTAGACACACCATGTTCTTCGAAGATTTATGAAGTACACCTTGCATGCCATTTCCCAATATGTGTACTCCGATTGGACAGTGAGGAGGGTATATGTCATGTAGTCAGATCTACACCTCATGTACTTCTTCCAAATTACACACATTTAAAATTTATTTTTATATTACGTAACCCTTGAGACATGTACCTTCATGTTGGGGTAATGTTGGGACATAGAATGTGATAAGTGTTGGAGATATATATATATATATATATATATATATAAAATTAACATCTGCGTAATGTTCAAAGATCTGCACATCATGTATGAGTTTTTTTAGAATTATAATTCTATCTACATGCTATGTGTCCGAAAGAATAATGTGTATACAATTATAGTACATGTTTGGTAGTTTTGGATTGGTATTCCATGGGTTACCTCAAAGGTAAAAGTTATGTTTACAGTTTATTTTAAATGAATTTATTTATTTTATTAAAAATTATAATAGATTTGAATCTGAAGGATATTCAAAAATGGTTTATGATAAAAGGATTGACTAATTAAGGATAATAGTTAATATATTTGAGTGTGATTTATCTTAAATAAGAAAAATTAATGAATTGAATTTTTTTTTAATATATTCATAATTCAATTCATGCATTTGGATGATCATGATCTAGACCAGACGTTTTTATGTGGTTAGTTTCTTTTTTAATCTATTATTAAATTAAATTTTGGGCATATGTTCCTTCTCTCTTCTTTAATATTTAGGGCCTATGTGCCCATGGTTTCATTTATGTGGACCCCTTTTACCCATCACCTGTGAGTGAGTAAAATAATATGTAATAAATGGATATCCTATGCTAGTAGAGGAGGTTCCAGTTAAGAGTCGAGTTGAATCTAATCCAAGGACATACAATGGTGGATAGGTGGAAAGTTGTATACATGAACCTAATTAGTTCATGGTTTTTCTCCCCTAGGCCAGCGGTTATATTATCAACCACTCGATAACCTAACCATTAATATAAGCTCATGCTCATACCCTTTATTTTATTTCATTCAGTTTCATGGTTTATTAATTATGGATGTATTATTACAATCACATAATTAATGAATTAAACAATCATAAAAGATGACACTAAAATAAACTAGTTTATGTGTAAATATTATATAATACACGGTTAATCACTTAAACTTATCCCACATAATATAAACATGCATGAGAATAGATAATAAATGGAAATTTATTCATTAAGGATAAAATCCATTAAAAAAATATTAAGGTAGTATAATGATCCATTACATCAGTTAGAATCGGACTATAGTTCAAAGTGTTTCACAAGACAAATATGAGATGCTTTCAACTATCGAAGAATTCTAATTAGATTCTTTGGTTTGACTTGACATAGTTTGTAACACCCCAAGCTTCCACGGTACGTTTCCCTTCGAATAATGCGATAGCGTGTGTTGTACGCAACCTCAAGTTCTAACACACACCACAACTAATTAAACTAGCCGTTGTGAATACTAATACCTACTTTTTGAAATTATATATATTTTATATTTGAAAATGGACTTTATTTTTGGATTCGTAATATCGAATTTAGCCTAAGGTGAAATTTTGGTACTTTTCGGATAACTTTCATATTTTGATGAATAGTGAAAATTACTAAATTTTAATTAAAAACAACTTTTTTAATCAAAATAATTAATAGTGATAAATTATGAATTTTATTAGTTTTAAAGTATATTTAGAATATATTTTTACAATTTAATATAATTTTGGTCATTAGAGATAATTTTACAATTAAACCGAACATAAACAAGTGTCAATCTTTTGATAGTTATTATCTCTTAAAAACACGCTTTTTGTATTGACAGCGGGAATTAATTTTAAATTAATTTCTGCCAATTCTGTGTTTTGAATTTAGAAAAATAGATTCCATATTTGGAATCAGGATGTTCAAATTGTGTAAATAGGTAACTTTTATTTTTAGACATTTTGAATAGTTACTGTGGTAAATATTTTATTTACCATGGTTAAAGGGTAAATCCGGTAAATAAGGGTCAAAAAATAATATTATAATAATACAAAATTACCCTAAAACGTGTCCTAACCTTATTGGTGGACACATACCCGACCATGGGCATCCTTGGGTCAATTTGGGGACCCCTTGGAGCCACTTGTATGTGGTAGGGACACATTATATTAATAAAGTTAAAATAAAAATAAAAATGGCATAAGCTTACATATTTTAGAAGAACAATTTTTACATAGGGTTATACATGTTGGATTTTAGATTATAAATATTCATTAGAAAGATAAAAAGATTTCCTACATAATGATATTTTATTTATAATTTTTAGACATCAAATAATTTATATTATTAATGACACAATAATGATGCAATGTTTACCTCATTAATAAATCATTTAAATAAATAAGATTATAATGATTAAAATATTATCTAAAACCTGTCCAATTCTTATTGGTTGATGATATTTAGAATATGAGTCATCTTATCTTCGACCTCAATGATTTTTGGACCATTATAAACCGAATACAAATATATTATAAAGTAATACTTTCACACTTTCCTAAAGAGCCCCTCTTCTCCCTTATAAAAGGAGACCACTTATACTCATTCCTCACACCTCTCAAGCCACTTGGCTCATCCAAACTCTGCCCAACTAAGCTCCCCACATCCCTCTCCTCCTCTTTGAAGCTTACCCTTAGGCAGAAAGCATTTCAAGAAGTCCTTTGGTTCCAACCAAAGTGAGTTACCTAAATTAAAGGTAACGATTTCTCTTAAATTATTTTCATTTATTTTGCTTCTCCAACCCCCAAAATCTTTTTATTTCCTTTCTTTTGTAACAACACCTATATCCTAAATATACTAGGATGTTGTTATAAGAAGGATTCAAACTACACATACACACAACTCCATCTAATGGATGATGAACATAATGTTTCTGTGGATGGCAAACTAACACCTCACGAAACGATGATTGTTCAAATACATCTTACCGCCTCTCATGGTGGCCATTATGATGGAACTATAATTAAATATGACATTAATGATATATATTTTATATATAAGCTTCTGTAATTCCATTTTATTTCATACCATTATTCGTTTCATGTTGTATATACATACGATAATTTCATTTGAGGAAGTGCGGACTACCGCCCCCTTAAAATGATATGACTCGTTCATACCACACATGGAACGTATAAAGGATGTTGTTAATGAACTTAAGTAACATATATAAAATATTATATTATACTTGAATAGTAATATACCTATGTATCATTTGGATTCAATTCTTTTAAAATAAAAATTAAATGGAAGTAGCGTTCGTGCGTACGTACGGACTACCGTCTCCACGAACGCGATGAGATTCATCCTCCATCGTATCCATTCAAGTATAATTATCATTTAATGATTTAAAAATGATGTTTAAGGACTTGATATCATTCTGGATATGAATAAGATACAACAAACATGACTTATGTAACAAAACATATAAAAGAAAATGAGTAAGTTAACACACGAAACGACGATAATACTAAGATATTATCAAATCAATATTAAAAGATCATATATGATATCATATTAATGTATATGATTCTTTTATAATTTAATAACAATTATTTCACCATTATACAGGATGTTAACCTACACCAACCAAGGAAAAGTACAAGGTAAGGGTTATTTCACAATCTCTTCATTATCCGAGGTTATATTATACGTAATAATCTACTGGGACCTCTTTATCATCCACATTCATGTTTCTTCGAAATGTATTTCAAAACATTTTTACTATTTACAAGAATATGGGTTAAAGTCATTTATACCCTTGTTTGACTTTTTATAAGAGGTTTATAAAGGAATCTTTCCGTCGTTTTCAAAACAAGGTCCTTTTTAACCTTTTCGACAGAATTGAGGTAAGAATGTTTTTTTTAACTTATACGGCGGGTGCGGTTATTTTCCGCCGTTATAAAATCGTCGAAGCTTTCCATACAAGCTTATAAGAATATTTTCAAAGAAAATGTTTTATTTCAAAATAAAAGGAGATACTTCTTTAAAAAGAATTTTGATTTCATCTATGTCAACATCCTTTGATGGATTTTAAGATTATTTGAAGTTGATTTATTATGATAAAAATCTTCTATATTGTATTGAAGGTTTTGTGATATGTTTGACTGTGGATGTGCTATTTTTATACCATTCATAGTTTATGGTGAAATTATTGACATTTCGTATGCTAGTTTTAATACGAATGTTTATGTTATGTTTAAACCTTTTCATATGGGAATGCATTGGACTTAATAAGTGAAGGGTGGAGCCCGCTATAGCTCCTCGATGCATCGGTAGGTCTCATGAGACAAACTAGTGTCTTGGCACAAGGCCTTGACAAAATCTTATTTGTAGTCTTGGCACGAGGCCTTGACTATGTGGTTATGATAGTCTGGCATTATGCATTCCAACATTATGAAAGTGGTTATTGATTTTTGCATGTGATTATTCGATTAGTAGAATATCCATGTGAATAAGTAAATGGCATTATTTCATTTTACTTTTTCCATACCATGTTGAAGTTAAATTTTAAAAGGCTTTTGTTTTAGTAATGCATTGCCTTAAATGTTTATTCTTATTTATGAAAGTTTCCGCTATATTGTTATCCTTACTGGGCATTTGAGCTCACCCCTTTTCTATGTTTTATTTTTCCCAGGATGTGAAGAAGTAAGTTATGAATGACCTGCAGGGATATTATGAGGGGATAATAGTGTGGACTATGGAGACATTATGTTGTTGTTGTAGTTTTTCATTTTATGATGTAATGTAAAACTTATGAATATATCTAGTGTTTCGAAGGCTACTAAACCAATCGGTCTTTCGAGATTTGATCTTTCTTGTGATCATGCCAATGTTACGAAGTAATGCACCGACTCTGGGTAGCTGGGGTCGGGGCGTTACAGTTGGTATCAGAGGAAGTTTAGTACAAACCTTGGAAACTAGATTTAGATAAACTCTGATTAGAGCACGTAGACCTAAGATGAACTTTGAGGATTAGTATAGAAGAACTTCCTAGAATTTTGGTATTGTAGAGATTTTGTGAGTTTTCCGAGCAATACATCCCTGTCTGGATACGAGCAGGTAGAGGCGGCTCTGGCACATATGTACCTAGGGGTAAAACCCGAAAACACCGCTTTGGCTAGACTCGAACGGGAACTGGTGCACGACAACGGGCCTTGCTGCACTCTTGGTTACGACACTCCCGGGGGATATGCTTAGGATAACTCTCATTTTCTTTAAAAATCATTTTGAAGGGATTATGAGTATATACTTCCTCAAAGAAAACATTCTTATGATTATGGATTATATCCATAAATAGTTCAATTTATGTTAAGTGTTTTATAAGTATGGGATTATGTATTTTGATTCATAAACTGATCTAGTTTATGCCATTGTTTAGAAATGGTGCCTAGTGGAAGAAATGGAAACCGTATCAATGCACGCACTCCATGTAGGGATTTCCCTCCTGCTCAAGATAATTATAGTGGGGATGGTGATGCAACTGGCGCTGATCAGCTAATCACCATACTGGGACAACTTACTCAAGTTATGAATAATAACCTTACCCGTATGGAGCACCCTGATCCGCAGCATGGAGGATCAATGTTAGATCGATTCATGAGGCAACAACCACCAACGTTCAATGGGAATACAAATCCCTTAGTAGCTGAGCAATGGATATTTTCCCTAGAGAAAATATTTCAGGCTTTGGGGAGCAGTGAAAGGGAAAAAGTTATCATGGCAGTTTACCGCCTCACTGAAGATGCTGATCAATGGTGGTCATTAATTCAAAACATGAAGGAAGATGATGAAGTATCAAATATGGAATGGAGGGAGTTCAAAGATCTGTTTTTAGAAAAATACTTTCCTCGTGACCATCGAGCAGATATGGAAAGGCAATTTCTGAGTCTGAGACAAAAGGAGGATGAGAATGTCACAAAGTATGGTGCTAACTTTACAAGGTTAGCGAGGTACGCTGGTGATTATATTCGCAACCCAAGAAGTAAGATTGATCGTTTATTTGATGGGTTAAAACCATTTCTCCGTCGAGCATTAGTCTCACAATCCTTTTCATCGTACGAAGACATTGTTTCATGTGCTATCAAGACCGAAAAGGAATTCTCTAAGTCTTATGACTTTAAAGCAAAGCAAGAGAAGAAGAGACCTGCTGATCAATCTGGGAATGGAAATAAGGGGAAGAAGGGGAAGGTTTAATATCCATCTTGTGGTAAATGCGGGAAGAAACATCCTGGTACTTTCTTGAAGGGAATGGGAGTCTATTACAAGTGTGGTGAAAAAGGCCACCAAGCTCATGATTGCAAGGGGAAGAAGGAAGCTACCAACGTTCAGTGCTACAATTGCAGGGAGATGGGGCATTATGCAAATGCATGTCCTAAGCGTCAGGAGAACTTACCTCAGAAAAGGCCAAGGGATCAAGGCCAGGCTTATGCTATCACTACTGCTGAGGTAGAAGCTCCGAAAGACGTGGTGGCAGGTAATTTAATGGTTTCCTCAAGTTTAGCAAATGCATTATTTGATTCTGGATCATCGCATTGTTTCATATCTTCCCAGTTTGCTAAGAAAATTAGATATTTCCAATTTGATTTAATAAGGGAGTTGTCAGTCAAAACTCCTAAGGGAAGTATCGTTGCAACAAAGTTTTGTGAATCAGTCCACATTAGAGCACATAAATTTTCTTTATCTGCTGATTTCATCATCATACCTATGATTGAGTTTGACATAATCCTCGGTATGGACTGACTTTCGGACTATGATGCGAAGATTTATTATAAGAAGAAAGAGGTTACGATTCTTGATGATAATGATAAGGAGCACCTTATTTTTAGAGCAGAATCGTCACCACCTAATTCTTATTTATATCCACCCCCAGTAGCTCAACTTAATTCAATTATTGGGGAGGAAGAGAATGAAATAACTGTCGGTGAGGAAAGGAATTTTCAAATAGAGGATGTACCTGTTGTGAAAGAATTTGTAGATGTATTTCCGGAAGATTTACCTTGACATCCTCCAGAACGAGAAGTTGAGTTTTCCATTGATTTGATTCCTGGATCAAGGCCTATATCTAAGACCCCTTATAGAATGGCCACTGTAGAGTTAGTCGAACTAAAGAAACAACTAGAGGAATTGAGTAATAAGGGATTTATTCGCCCAAGTGTTTCTCCATGGGGAGCCCCTGTTCTTTTTGTTAAAAAGAAAGATGGATCTATGAGGTTATGTATCGACTACAGGGAGATCAATGCTATAACGATAAAGAACAAGTATCCCCTACCTCGTATTGATGATTTATTTGACCAACTGCATGGAGCTCAATACTTTTCAAAGATTGACCTTCGATCTGGATACTATCAGTTGTGTGTAAAGAAGGAAGACATTCCGAAGACAGCATTTCGAACCAGGTACGGGCATTAAGAGTTTACTGTAATGCCGTTTGGATTGACTAATGCACCCTCTGTATTCATGGATCTGATGAATAGAGTTTTCAAGGAGTATCTCGATGAATTTGTGGTGGTATTTATTGATGATATCTTTGTATACTCCAAAACCAACGAAGATCATGAAAATCACTTGCGCATTATCTTGAAGACTCTGAGGAGGCATGAATTATATGGAAAGTTTAGCAAGTGTGAATTTTGGCTTCAGGAGATTTCTTTTCTTGGCCATATTGTCTCTAAAGATGGAATCTCTGTTGATCCTTCTAAGACCAAAGCAATCCAAGAATGGCCATCACCTACGAGTATAACTGAGGTACGTAGTTTTATTGGCTTGGCAGGTTATTATCGACGTTTCGTCCAGAATTTTGCCCGATTGGCTAACCCATTAACGAAGCTCACACGTAAAGGGGTTAAATTTGTTTGGACAAAAGAGTGTGAAGAATGTTTCGAAGAACTGAAGAGAAGATTAGTCAATGCTCCTATATTGACTCTACCATCGGGGAATGATGGGTTCGTTATTTACAGTGATGCATCAAAGAAAGGACTTGGTTGTGTCCTTATGCAGAATGATAGAGTTATTGCCTATACATCACGACAGTTGAAAATTCATGAACAAAACTATCCTACTCATGATCTTGAGTTAGCAGCTGTGATCTTTGCTTTGAAGATATGGAGGCACTACCTCTATGGTGAAAAATGTGAGATTTATACTGATCACAAGAGTCTGAAGTATATTTTCTCACAAAAATAACTCAACATGAGGCAAAGGAGATGGCTTGAATTACTCAAGGATTATGATTGCACGATACACTACCACCCGGGGAAAGAAAACAAAGTAGCAGATGCTTTGAGCAGAAAAGACCATGGAGTTCTGAACATGATGAGAATTGAAAGGGATCCAATTTTCATGGATCTAGAGAAGATGGACATGGGAATAACCAGGGAAGGTGAAACATCAATGCTTTTTCAAATGGTTGCCAAACCATCTTTACTAGAAAGGATTAAGAGTTCCCAGACCGATGATGAAGAATTTCAGAAGAAGATTAAAGCTGTGAATGATGGGAGATTGAGAGACTTTGTGTATGAAGATGGAATTTTGAAATTCGGGAAGAGACTTTGTGTTCCCAATATACCTGATCTAAAAAGGGAATTGCTGGATGACGCTCATAGTTCCAATTTCTCTATACACCATGGGAGCACCAAAATGTATAGATATTTGAAGGAACATTTTTGGTGGGACAACATGAAGAGGGAGATTGCTGATTTTGTGTCAAGATGTATGGTTTCTCAACAAGTGAAAGCTGGAAGGCAACATCCTGGAGGAGTCATGCAACCTCTTCCCATACCGGAGTGGAAATGGGACAATATTACGATGGACTTTGTCATGGGGCTACCAAAGACTCCTAGAAGGAACGTTGCAATATGGGTTATTGTTGATCGTCTTACCAAGTCAGCACATTTTCTTGCTATAAGAGAAGATCTACCCCTGGAACGTCTAGCAAGACTATACATTAATGAAGTTGTGAGACTTCATGGAGTTCCCCTATCGTTTGTTTCTGATCGTGATCCCCGTTTTACTTCAAGATTTTGGAAAAGTCTTCAGAAATCCCTGGATACTGAACTTCATTTGAGCACTGCTTACCACCCTCAGACAGACGGACAATCAGAATGGACTATTCAAACCTTAGAAGACATGTTGAGATCTTGCTCACTTGACTTTCAGGGTATGTGGGATCAATATTTACCACTAGTAGAATTTTCCTATAACAATAGCTTCCATTCGAGTATTCAGATGGCACCATATGAAGCGTTATACGGAAAGAGATGTCGTACACCAACCTGTTGGGATGACGTTGGTGAAAGAAAACTTGTAGGCCCAGAACTGGTGGAGGAAACGGTGGAAAAGGTGAAGGTAATCCAAAATCACATCAAAGCAGCTCAAAGTAGGCAGAAGAGCTATGCCGATAATCGAAGGAAGGATTTGGAATTTCAGGTCGGTGATCATGTTTTCCTAAAGGTATCTCCATGGAAGGGAGTCATACGTTTTGGTAAGAAAGGTAAATTGAGTCCCAGGTACATCGGACCTTTCAAAATTCTAGAACGAATTGGGGCTGTAGCTTACCGATTGGCAATGCCGCCAAGTCTCTCCAAAGTTCACGATGTGTTCCACGTATCTCTGTTGAGAAAATACATGCCTGACCCAACGCATGTACTCACCTATGAGGAATTAGAACTGGAACCTGATCTTTCCTATTTTGAAGAGCCCGTCAGGATTCTTGATACAAGAGAACAAGTACTGAGAAACCGGACGACGCGTCTGGTAAAAGTTTTGTGGAGAAACCATAAGATGGAAGAGGCAACGTGGGAACCTGAGGAACTTATGATGAAGAACCACCCGAGTCTTTTCATGTAATAAGTATTCTAGAAATTGAGAGGACGCAATTATTTGAAGGAGGGGAGAATGTAACACCCCAAGCTTCCACGGTACGTTTCCCTTCGAATAATGCGATAGCGTGTGTTGTACGCAACCTCGAGTTCTAACACACACCACAACTAATTAAACTAGCCGTTGTGAATACTAATACCTACTTTTTGAAATTATATATATTTTATATTTGAAAATGGACTTCATTTTTTGATTCGTAATATCGAATTTAGCCTAAGGTGAAATTTTGGAACTTTTCGAATAACTTTCATATTTTGATGAATAGTGAAAATTACTAAATTTTAATTAAAAACAACTTTTTTAATCAAAATAATTAATAGTGATAAATTATGAATTTTATTAGTTTTAAAGTATATTTAGAATATATTTTTACAATTTAATATAATGTTGGTCATTAGACATAATTTTACAATTAAACCGAACATAAACAAGTGTCAATCTTTTGATATTTATTATCTCTTAAAAACACGCTTTTTGTTTTGACAGCGGGAATTAATTTTAAATTAATTTCTGCCACTTCTGTGTTTTGAATTTAGAAAAATGGATTCCATATTTGGAATCAGGATGTTCAAATTGTGTAAATAGGTAACTTTTATTTTTAGACATTTTGAATAGTTACTGTGGTAAATATTTTATTTACCATGGTTAAAGGGTAAATCCGGTAAATAAGGGTCAAAAAATAATATTATAATAATACAAAATTACCCTAAAACGTGTCCTAACCTTATTGGTGGACACATACCCGACCATGGGCATCCTTGGGTCAATTTGGGGACCCCTTGGAGCCACTTGTATGTGGTAGGGACACATTATATTAATAAAGTTAAAATAAAAATAAAAATGGGATAAGATTACATCTTTTAGAAGAACAATTTTTACATAGGGTTATACATGTTGGATTTTGGATTATAAATATTCATTAGAAAGATAAAAAGATTTCCTACATAATGATATTTTATTTATAATTTTTAGACATCAAATAATTTATATTATTAATGACACAATAATGATGCAATGTTTACCTCATTAATAAATCATTTAAATAAATAAGATTATAATGATTAAAATATTATCTAAAACCTGTCCAATTCTTATTGGTTGATGTTATTTAGAATATGAGTCATCTTATCTTCGACCTCAATGATTTTTGGACCATTATAAACCGAATAAAAATATATTATAAAGTAATACTTTCACACTTTCCTAAAGAGCCCCTCTTCTCCCTTATAAAAGGAGACCACTTCTACTCATTCCTCACACCTCTCAAGCCACTTGGCTCGTCTAAACTCTGGCCATCTAAGCTCCCCACATCCCTCTCCTCCTCCTTGAAGCTTACCCTTAGGCAGAAAGCATTTCAAGAATTCCTTTGGTTCCAACCAAAGTGAGTTACCTAAATTAAAGGTAACGATTTCTCTTAAATTATTTTCATTTATTTTGCTTCTCCAACCCCCAAACTATTTTTATTTCCTTTATTTTGTAAAAACACCAGTATCCTCAATATACTAGGATGTTGTAATAAGAAGGATTCAAACTACACATACACACAACTCCATCTAATGGATGATGAACATAATGTTTCTGTGGATGGCAAACTAACGCCTCACGAAACGATGATTGTTCAAATACATCTTACCGCCTCTCATGGTGGCCATTATGATGGAACTGTAATTAAATATGATATTAATGATATATATTTTATATATAAGCTTCTGTAATTCCATTTTATTTCGTACCATTATTCGTTTCATGTTGTATATACATACGATAATTTCATTTGAGGAAGTGCGGACTACCGCCCCCTTAAAATGATATGACTCGTTCATACCACACATGGAACGTATAAAGGATGGTGTTAATGAACTTAAGTAACATATATAAAATATTATATTATACTGGAATAGTAATATACCTATGTATCATTTGGATTCGATTCTTTTAAAATAAAAATTAAATGGAAGTAGCGTTCGTGCGTACGTACGGACTACCGTCTCCACGAACGCGATGAGATTCATTCTCCATCATATCCATTCAAGTATAATTATCATTTAATGATTTAAAAATGATGTTTAAGGACTTGATATCATTCTGGATATGAATAAGATACAACAAACATGACTTATGTAACAAAACATATAAAAGAAAATGAGTAAGTTAACCCACGAAACGACGATAATACTAAGATATTATCAAATCAATATTAAAAGATCATATATGATATCATATTAATGTATATGATCCTTTTATAATTTAATAACAATTATTTCACCATTATACAGGAGGTTAACCTACCCCAACCAAGGAAAAGTACAAGGTAAGGGTTATTTCACAATCTCTTCATTATCCGAGGTTGTATTATACGTAATAATCTACTGGGACCTCTTTATCATCCACATTCATGTTTCTTCGAAATGTATTTCAAAACATTTTTACTATTTACAAGAATATGGGTTAAAGTCATTTATACCCTTGTTTGACTTTTTATAAGAGGTTTATAAAGGAATCTTTCCGTCGTTTTCAAAACAAGGTCCTTTTTAACCTTTTCGACAGAATTGAGGTAAGAATGTTTTTTTAACTTATACGGCGGGTGCGGTTATTTTCCGCAGTTATAAAATCGTCGAAGCTTTCCATACAAGCTTATAAGAATATTTTCAAAGAAAATGTTTTATTTCAAAATAAAAGGAGATACTTCTTTAAAAAGAATTTTGATTTCATCTATGTCAACATCCTTTGATGGATTTTAAGATTATTTGAAGTTGATTTATTATGATAAAAAACTTCTATATTGTATTGAAGGTTTTGTGATATGTTTGACTGTGGATGTGCTATTTTTATACCATTCATAGTTTATGGTGAAATTATTGACATTTCGTATGCTAGTTTTAATACGAATGTTTATGTTATGTTTAAACCTTTTCATATGGGAATGCATTGGACTTAATAAGTGACGGGTGGAGCCCGCTATAGCTCCTCGATGCATCGGTAGGTCTCATGAGACAAACTAGTGTCTTGGCACAAGGCCTTGACAAAATCTTATTTGTAGTCTTGGCACGAGGCCTTGACTCTGTGGTTATGATAGTCTGGCATTATGCATTCCAACATTATGAAAGTGGTTATTGATTTTTGCATGTGATTATTCGATTAGTAGAATATCAATGTGAATAAGTAAATGGCATTATTTCATTTTACTTTTGCCATACCATGTTGAAGTTAAAGTTTAAAAGGCTTTTGTTTTAGTAATGCATTGCCTTAAATGTTTATTCTTATTTATGAAAGTTTCCGCTATATTGTTATCCTTACTGGGCATTTTTGATCACCCCTTTTCTATGTTTTATTTTTCCCAGGATGTGAAGAAGTAAGTTATGAATGACCTGCAGGGATATTATGAGGGGATAATAGTGTGGACTATGGAGACATTATGTTGTTGTTGTAGTTTTTCATTTTATGATGTAATGTAAAACTTATGAATATATCTAGTGTTTCCAAGGCTACTAAACCAATCGGTCTTTCGAGATTTGATCTTTCTTGTGATCATGCCAATGTTACGAAGTAATGCACCGACTCTGGGTAGATGGGGTCGGGGCGTTACATAGTTTACATAAAGGGTTTACGTCCAAAGTAGGACTCAGTGTAACTGCGTGGAAAAGGTTGAGTAAATCCAAAAATTAAGGATTTTAGGATTGGGGAGTCCTCTAAATGGATCAATGAGAAACTGAGTTAATATAGTTGGAATTTGTAATTCTAACCTAAAACCTTTCAAATTTCATGAAAAAAATTGGGGTAATTTCAAGGGAAATATGGAGCCTTTCTACTATAATTTCCAAATAACAAGACATATTTAAGCCAATGGTGAGGGCTATTAGGTTTTGATAAAATAGCGGGAGACTAATGAATATATTTTTATTAATTTTTATTAAAAACTATTGAAACTATGTTCATCTTATTTTTAGAAATTAAAGTAAAAATGACATCAAACATATCATTGTGATCCATACTTGAGAAGGAAAACTATCTCACTAACACTAATTTAAAGAAGTGTGAAAGGAAACATTGGGTAATCATTCTACATTAAAGGAAACTATATGTGCTGAAGAACCGTTACCAATTTCACCTTCAAATGAGGTGAGTGTTGTGGAGCTCTCTGCGTACAAGAAAAAATTTGAATGATGGTAAAAATGTTTAGTGACTCATTCTCTCATCCATGGAAAATTATCACTTCAAGAAACCAGAAAAAAAATAAATTATTATTAATGGATGTATAACCGTCGGGATACATATCAAGATAATGTGATATAAGATAGTTATGAGATCAGTAATTATTTGTTGACTATGAATCATAGAGAGTCTTTTCTAGTTGGGCCACATGTATTCATGATTAATGGGTACACGGAGGGTTTGGAAATCATAGGGATTAAATTATCGGATTATTTTCATACATATTTCATACTATCATCACTTCACAAGACCTTATCAATATTTAATATGATTTATAATATTAATAATAATGATAAGTGTTTATCAGAACAAAATACATTAATTATCTAAGGGGATAAGAACACGAGGCATAAAAATCTTACAATTATTATGAGGAATAATAAGAGAAAGGACATGAAAAATGGGATTAAGACTTATAAATTATTCAAATACCTCAAGAACCTCCTGACCAAGAATTAGAAGATCCCACAGTAGGGAAAGGAAAAGTAGGAAGTATACTTTTCATGTGTAAAGTCAGGCCACTATAAGTGGAATAGCACCTAGAGGCAAGGGAAAGCCAAGGGTCTCTTTATTTTTGATTGAAATTCTTCAATCTGTATAGATTGAGTATTATATATAGCTATTGGTGATCACAATTGTATTCAAATGTATGAACCATGTAGATTCGAAAAAAATTCCAGATGAGAGGTGGATCTGCGAGCTGGAAATAGTGCATGGCTAGTTTCTCTTTCCATTTGTGACTACAACCTCACATTACCAATGTGAATGATCGTGGTATTACATGGCTATTATTATTACCGAGTGTTATAATAAACATACTTTTTATATCATGTTTGGATAAAGATGGTTTTATTTTCATTATAATAAATAAAAGATGTTTCTTTTACAAGGACAACATATGTTATGGTATAGATAATTTAAATAATTGTTTGTATATATTAAATTACAAACAAAAACTGTTCACAATGGAGATAAAATCATGTTCTCATGAATCATATAACACATGGTTGTGCAATCACTGTCTATGTCATGTAAATGATAAATGTTTGAAAAAGCTTTGTCAAGATGGTTATTTTGACTCTTCTGATCTAAAACCACTTGATAGCTATCATGCTTGTTTTCTAGGGAAGACGACCAAAAAACTTTTTGGTGGTTAGGGTGAATGGGGATCAGATCATATTGGATTGGTACACAATGAGGTGTGTAGAACATTTCCTGTAGAATTTAAAGTGAATATTATTACTTTAAATGTTTTAATGATGTATTGAGTAGATATGGATACATTTACATGATGAGGTATAAGTCTGAGTCCTTTGAGAAATTCAAGGACATCAAGAATTAATTTGGGAATCAGCATGGTAATAAGAGAAAGTAGCATCGATCAGATCAAGGTGGATAATATCTTATCTAAGAGTTCATCGATTTTCTGTGGGAGATTAGGATTATATCTAAAGTAACTCCACCATATACACCACATTATAATGGTTTTTGTGAAAAGAGGAACCATACCTTTTTGGACATGCTAATGTTGATGATGATTCATGGAGATCATCCCTTATCCTTTTTTGGATATGAATTACGAACAATGACATACACATTAAAATGAGTACCAACTAAAGGGGACAATGGAATTCCCTTAAAGCTATGTAGTTGAAGGAAACCCATTTTATCACATACATGTGTATTGGGATGTGAGGAATTTGTTAAATATTTCTTTGCCAAACAAATATCATCAAAGTGAAATAAGATTATCTTTATATTGTATCTGACAAAAAAAATGGATACTACCTATACAACTCCTCTGACAATAAATTTATTATTTCTAGAGAAGTCATTTTCTTGAGAGGGAGCACATCCTAAAATATGATAGTGGGAGAAATATTATCTTTGATGAAGTTGATAATCAGGATACACAATATTTGTTTAAGAAGACAGTTCCATAGGTCCCCATGGAAGAAGTATTTCGTGAAACAAAAGTACTACATGGGAGTGTATGAGTTGTAAGGGAACCAGAGAGACATGTTTCTTCTAGTCACTAAGGATAGTGACTCATTACTTCTGGACAATGATGAACAAATCTCCTACAAAGTGTTAGTAAAGAGACCATATACTGAAAGTATTTTAGAATATATAAATTATGGTATGGATTCCATGTATCTGAACAAATATGGGTTCTGGTTGATGTACCAGTTGATGTAATGCCTATTGAGGGTAAATGGGTATTCAAGAGGAAATTGGACCTAAAAGGTAAAGTAAGTAATAATAAATAAAGGGTAGTGGATGAAGGGTTTAAACAACATTATGTAATTGACTATGATGAAACCATTTTTCCATTTTCCATGTTTATATCCATCAAAATCAAATTTTCAATAGAATCCTTCCATTACTATGAGATACTCCATATGGATGTAAAAACTGAATTCCTTAATAGGAAACTTCAGAAAGATATCTATATGAGACAACCAAAAGGGGTTGTGATTGTAGGTGATTACAAAATTATTTTCAAGATGTAGGGATCCATTTATGGATTAGATAAAGAATCTTGGTCCTGGAACATTTGATTTTAGGAATCCAAAAAATAATTTGGTTTCATTAAAAATGAATACGAGTTGGGTTTTTACATAATAATTAATGGGAATGTAGTCGTTATCCTAGTAGTTTCTGTTAATGAAATATTACTTATTAGAAATGACATGCGAGCCTTATAATTTTTTAAAGGGTGGGTGAAGAAGTGATTTTCCATGAAGGACTTCGGCGAAGTAGCCTACATTCCAGGGAACAAGATAATTCGTGATTAATCCAAGAGGATACATTCGATATGTCAAAGTACATATAATGACTAGATACTAAAGATATTTAGTATAGAACAATCCAATAGGGTATTGGTTCTAGTGTCACATGGTTTACATCATTCTAAGAATACGTGTCCCCAAACACCATAGGAGAATGATATAATGAGTAAGATCTCATACTCATCAGTGTTAGGATCTATCTTGTGTGCCATTTTATGTTCTATAATTGATGTTGCATATGCACTAATAATGGTAGGATGATGTTAAGAAGATCTACATGAACATCATTGGACTTCTATTAAGACTATCCTTATGTATCTAAGAAGAACTAAGGTTATGTTCTTGGTGTATGGATGAGACATAGAGCTTGTCATCAGAGGGTGTGGTGATGTTAGTATTCAGATAGTTAAAAATGATCTAAAGTTACAATCGAGATATGTTTTCTTTCTCAATGAAAGAGTGGTGTGCTGGAAGTGTTCAATGATGCCAGTTATAGATGATTCTACATCATATTCCAAGTACATAGTGGCTAATTATGTAGCAACAGAATCTATCTAGATTTGGAATTTTGTCTAATATCTTGATTTCGTACCTAGAATTAAAGACCCAAACAACTTATATTGCTATAATACCGCAGTGGTGGATGATGAAAAATATTCAAGGTCACATAAAAGGACAAAGAACATACTCTAAAGGTATAACCTTTTAAGTGATTTTATTCACAGAGGTTATGTTGCAGTGTGTATAGTATCCACAACAGAGAATGTGGAAGACCACTTCACTAAATCCCTATCTCAGTAGAAGAATAATCATTTGAGGTCTATCATACTGATGGTCGTTAGTAGTTTTCTCTAGTGTAAGTGGGATTCTATTGGAGTTGGTTCCATTGAATTAACTTATTTTAATTTTAGGATAATCATTCATTCATATGAAGGATATTAAAAAAATACTCATCAAATCATTATGTTTCCTATGCTGAAATTTTCATGTGATAATGTCCCAAGAGTATTTGTCACACTAAAAACTTCTAGCAGTTCCCCAACTATGATGAGATCCTAGAAGTTCTATGACACTAGTCTTAGATATATATTATATAGTTGGATTATATCATTTGAGGGACATAAATGATATATGCTTTTAAGGGTGGATACTCATAAGACTTTTATAAACATTCTCATGGTGTAGTCCCTTGGTGATATCCAGTAGGATATTATGAGAATGATACCTAATAATAAGAAATCCACATTTATAAGTGTCATTGGATGTTCGTATCTATAGACATGTGTATTGATCATTAGTCATTAAAAATGTTAATAATGGATATTATGACGCGCACACTTAAGTGTATGTGTGAAAACATAGATGACATATGTTCGTAATAAGGTAGATATGTTGGGTGCATCATGATTGATACCACATTTTTTAATAATGAGAGAAAGGATTTTCCCCTTATGTTCTATAATGGAAGCTGATATGTCAATTCCTTGGAGAGAAATGATATATCATAAATAAATTCATGGCCATGGGGTTCTATAAGAAATCTAAATTTCATAGCAGTTATAGAATGTAAAATCATGTACATGAGATGATGGAACTTTCATGAAACCCACTTGATTGGAGATATCAATAAAAAGGGATTATATTACACAGTAAGGAATTGTATGGGGTGACATATCATTACGACATTATCTTTTTCTCTTTGTGGTCCTTGTCAGGTTCCCAGATTCTGTAAATGTACTTTAGGGTACTCTGCCTAATTCCACTGAGAAAGAGTCCCAGAGGGTCACATTATAGGTATCTACTATTGTAATTAAATGGTAAAATATTTCTTCTTTAACAAGTTGAATAATTATTATTCCTCATTGTGGTTTAATAAATATCCATGGATGCTTGATATCATTTATTCTAACACTAGTTACTTGATAGAAAACAATACGAGTGGAATAATTAATAAATATTGATATTTTATATAGTTAATATAATATTTATATAATTTATGTTAAATAATGAAGTGATATTTATTTAATAAATAAATAAAAATTATTTAAGGTTTAATAAATATGGTGGAGGATTGACATACCGAGTTAAGGGTTAGGTGGGAAATATAATATTGAATATTATTTTATGTAATAATAATTAATTATTACTTGAATGTTAGAAAAATTTCATGAAATAATAATGTTTCTGTTATTATTTTACATGGGATATTACCTAGGAGTAATAAAATAATTATGGAACTTGTAAAAATAAAGTATTATTACCTTAGTGAACTAAATTCCTAGTTATATTATTCCATTATTAGCCAAGTTCAATCCAAGTGATGATTATTATCATTATGCATAAGAAATTAGAGAAAATATCTCAAGAATAAAGGGTTCATCCCTCTCCAAGAATTCACTCAAGAAAGGGAGAGATCACCCTCCACCAGATCATGGATAATGCTTTGGAAGCTGTGCTCATGGCGATTGAAGGGAGTTTTCAGAAGTGAAAGGATCTTATGTTCCAGCACTCGGAGTCTCCTTTAGAGGCTTCAAGAGATACATTGAACATGTATGGATCACCACTAGAAGAGAACTATAATTGATCACAAAATGAAATGAAGGCACCTAACCGATTTGTGGTCGAGCACGTCAATGAAGAAAGAACCATATTGGAGTTAATTCCTTAATTTAATTTAATTAATTATAATCAACATATTTTGATCCTATATCTTGGTTATATGATTCTATTACATTGTCTAAATCCTTTATTATATGTTTTTAGATACTGTAGTTTATCATCATACTGATCCTAGAATTTTCATTGATATCGGAAAAATAAAATATGGGAACCATCCCTCCAGTGCTTCCACTATTCCCGGAACCTATAAAAACATGGTATTAAAAAATGGTAATTTGAAAGAAAATTAATGGAAACTATAGATAAGAAATTTTTTACAACTAATAGTAGGATAAAAATAAAAATAAAAGGAAATAACACACCCTTTAAGAAGATTTACCCCAAATTAATAACATTAAAATAAAAGAAGATGATGAAAATTCCATTAACTTGACAAGTTCCTAATAAATCTTGAGGATTGAAACCTTGGGGAATTAAAGAAAACCTAGGGTGACAATTTGGGGTGAATAATGATCATAACATCATAGAGGATGGATTGTGAGTTATGGGGGAAGGTTCAATTGGTGAGTATTTATGTAAAGCGTAAAATAATGGTCTTTGAATTTTATGCTATGGAAAAATTGATACCACTATCTTACACATGGGTTTTCTCATAGTTTCATATATTTGAGTCAAATATTATGATATTTCAGTCCATTATAAATGGAGAAAAATATTTATTACTTGGTTGGACATGTAAAAGTATATTTTCATAAAAAATATTGTTTTTGAAATCAAATTTTCCATTTTTGAGTTTGGGAACTCAATTAAATGCTTCTAAATGGATTAGAAATAATTATACTGATTGATATTGATAAAATAATGTATTTTAGGTCTTTTATTATAGTTAATAAATTATGTATTCATTATTTAATAAATATTATGTCATAAATACTATTGAAACCACAAAATGTATATTTACTATTCCTTAAAAAATAATGTATTTTAGAAAATTCTAAAACAAATCACCCTAACCTAATTTCAAAATTCCAATTTCAAATATAATATTAAGTTTATAAAAATAATATTCTAATTATGAGAATTTTTACTTTTAAAAAAGCAATATTTATTGAAAGAAGTGGTTTTTAGGATACAATCAAATTTATGATATTTATAAATATTTCCTAGGATATTACTAATTTTATATCAATAATATTTAAATGATAGTGTTTTAAAATATTTTTTCATAAAACAAATAGTATTTATAATAAATAAGGTTATTATAAAATAGTAAATATTTTCTAAAAAATTAAATTACTTTTTAGTTTCTTTCAATAAATGTTTATAAAATTGTCCCTACTTTAACACACATATATATATATATATATATATTTAAAAACATACTCTAAGTGGAATTGATGGAATAAAATTTTAATTGTATAAATTAAATTACACTTTGTGTTACTAAGGACTTTATATGTAAACCCTTGTTACATATTCATGATCCCTAAGTGTAAGATTTGTGATTGTGGCAATTTCATGGGGTGGCTCAGATAATGTTGACTGAGTGGAAATATAAAATAACTTTTTCTTACCCTGTAAGATATTTCAATAAATATAAACTTGTTAAATATCATCTTGTGATTGGACAAGGTAGAACCCCAGTGATTCTATCTCCCTCACACATTTTGACTAATGGGCTTCAAACATCGGGACTCTATTGGTTGGGACCATCATTTTTCATTTTTCATTAATTATCTTATTTCATTAAAAATTATAAATAATAAATATAATATTAAAATAAATGACAATTTCTATTCTTCCCAATGGTAAATTGGACCAATGGTTAAATTATCCAAATATAATATTTGAACAACAATCATATTACTTTTCCAAATATCGCATTGATCCCTATAAATATCACATTATTCTATCACCAATTATTCAGTTCAATTCCTCCTAATGTCATATTTTAATTTTTTAAGATGATTATTGGTTTAAAAATTTATTTTTTTCATTTATATATTGTTTTATATGGGTTATATGATTCTATTATATTTGGGTGATTGATATTTTCACATTTTATCTATTATATTTTATTTTTTTTCTAATTTTAATGTTTGGCATTTTCATTGGTTTTATAGATGAGTAAGATAATGCTATTTATAAATGAGACAAGTTTTCATTGGATATTATATATTTTATAGGTGTATAATATTTTGTAATATAACATAAATTTTCTCAAATATCATTTAAAAAGACTGGGTCATTATTTTTTTCCCCATTTAGAAATTTCTTCATTGAAATTCTTGACTCGTATTCTCTATTGAGAAATGGCGAGTGTACTTCTATTTGTTTGTTTCATTTGGATTTCATATCTCATATATATATTTGTGGTTCCTTAGAAATACATTGAAAAAGTTAGTTATCTTGTTTTATAGGGAATTGCCTCTATGTTAAGTGATCTCTATTAGATTCTCCCCATAATAGAGGCTAGGTTACCAATGTACAACCTATAAATTTAGTACATGTGAGGGAACATGTATGTTCTTAATCAAGAGAGGTATGTTGAATACTTCATGAACTTGATCCAAATTTTATGTATGTTCTATTTGATAGGACACTACTCCTATGTGGTCAAGGATTTTAATTGGAAAAGGTTAACAATAGATATGATTCCTTTTCATTCGAACTGAAATGAATCTCTTCTATAGTGATACTCAAAGTTAAACATTATTTCCATCATCAAACACCATGTCCCCTCAATGGTTGTCCACATAGATAATTTTTTAAATATTATAATAATGTATATGTTTATTAATTAAATGGTCCTTTTCTATCATATCTTAGACAATATCATCCCCAATAAAATTTTTCTCATGATGTTTATCCAAACAGGTAGGATTTATATACTTATTCCATTATCGATATTTATAGGGTTCCATTTGAATACTCTATTGCAAGTTGTTTTTTTATGAAAACTCATCCAATGGAAGGTGTTGATCACATCATCCTTTAAGTTCTATTTAGAATTTTATAATCATGTACTCATGTGTTTGAGTTGTTCTTTTTAGATTAATCACCAGTTTGGGGATAATATATAATACTAAAATTGAATTTAGTATTCAGATCAGGTTTATATATTCTCCATAATATAGATGTGAACCATAGATCATGATAAAAAATTATTTAACAGGGTTCCCAATGAGGCCTCATGAATTATGTTACATATATATTGGTAATTTATCCAAGATATAAATGTTCCTAAATTGATGTGGATTGGGCAGTCGGGGTGAGTAGATCTACAGTAATCCATACCACATTATTTCTATTGGATGATCATGGGAGACTAATGATGAAGTCTATAATGATATTATCCCACTTCCTTGTTGTTATGGGTAGTTGTTAAAATACCCCTTTAAGAAGTGGTTTTTCTTCTTTGGTAATTGAAACAAAAAAATAGTACTATAGTCAGCAATATTAATTTTCATATTATCCCACCAATAGTCATCATGAAGGTCCCTTTTCATTTTAGATCATCTAAGATTTATATAAAATGTAGAGGTATTGGATTCATCTATAAACTCCTTATTTATATCTGGGATAGATGGGACACATAGCCCTGTCATAAATTTCAATACATCTTCTTAATCAATATTTAACTTAAAAAACATCCCACTATTCATATCCTCTCTCTTTTTTACATCAAAGGATATTCCCTTTCAAATATATTGATCTAAACTATTAATGATGATTGATGAAATGGTTGTTATATTATTGATGGTGTATCTTACCATATAATTATCGTGTAAAATCCTATAATTTCCTTGAACAATATATCACTTTGAATAATCATAATTTCATGAAAAATATGGTCTTTCATACTTAATGAATTAATATCTTCGTTTTCTATTCCTTTGTTTTAATGAATTGAATTTTCACCATCTTTATGAATCTCGAACCATCTATTTTTTAACAAGTTCATTTATATTTGGGAGAATATGGGGGGCTATGTATACATCAAATTTCTCCTCATATATATAAATACCCCATATCTTAATAGAAAAATATTAATGCATTTGAATCTAGGTCATGTGTTGGATAATTATTCTTAGGATTCATTAACTGTCAATATTGGTAAGTAATAACCCTATCATTTTTCATAAGGACTCATGAAATAACATTAGATATTAATCACTATAAATAAGAAAAACATCTCTAAGAGATGGTAGAGTTAATATAGGTACAGTTACTAATTTCTTCTTTAGTTGTTAGAAACATTATTCACAGTATTTTTCCCATATAAACATTGATTTATTTCAATTTAACTTTCATAGTGGAATTGAAAACGATGAATTGTTTTTCAAAAAAGTCATATAGTATCCTACTAAACCCAGAAATATATGAATATTAATTACTATTGTAGGACTAGGCCACTCATATACATTTTTATATTGGAATAGTCATCAAATATTCCTTCACTAGTTATAATGTCCCCCAAGAATAAACCTTGTTGTACTCAGAATTAACATTTTATGAATTTTAAAAATATTTTATTATTCCAATGAGTTTTCAATATAATCCATAAATTATTATTATGTTCCTCTTTAAATTTGGAATATATCATAATATCATAAATAAAAAAACAGTTAAGAATATATCATAGTATTCCTTAACTACTCTATTAATCATTCCCCTAAAAATAGTAGGAGCATTAGTCAAGATTAATGGAATAACAACAACCTCATAATGATGATATCTTTTTCATAAGTTAGTCTTTGAAATATATTATTTCTTCAACCTCAATTTATAATACCCAGATCATACCTCAATCATGGAGAATAATTAATCCAAATGATGATGGTTAAATAAATTATAAATCCTATTAGAGATGGTAATTATTACTTATTTTGATCAGGTTACATTCTATATAATCAATGCATATACACATTTATACATCCTCTTTATTTAAAATGAGACCATTAAATCCACAAGGATACATATTTTATTATTGAAATACATTCTCTAAATGATATTTAATTACTTTCTTTAATTCCTCTAACTCCAATTTTTTATTCTATATAAGGTTTTTTATTTCATCTTGGATCTAGGTTTGAGTCAATAGAGAACTCTAACTCTCTTTTTGGAAGGGAAATGGTAGGTAACTCTGTAGGAAATATATAAATTTATTCCTTTGTGATGGATACATTTTCTAACCTTATACATTAATTCTCGTATCTATCTACACTGATAATTTACGTAAATAAGACTATGGGGTGTTTCTAGACAAATATAATATGGGATATCTCAACATTCAGAAAAAATATAGATTTTATATTCAATAATACTGAAATTTAATTACTCTGAAAGTTTATTTAGCATTATAATTTGTGATCCAGATGATCCCTAATATTTTGTGGTATTCCACCATGATAATAGATACAATATTTAATATGATATTATACATTAAAAATCTAACAACATAGTTTTGATACACTGTTGATGCTAGAATAATCCCTACAGGAGTATCAAATAATAACTATACTTCTTTAAGCTCAAGTATTTATTGTATATTCATTGAAAAGTTATATGAAATAATGTAATTTGTATAACAATATAAGTACATGTTTTCTTTAACATCACAATGAGTTTACCATACACCGCATTATTTAGATCCTTTAATTTATATGTTGTTATAGAAAATTATATTCCTTTATACCTTAGCATATGATGAGTATGATGTTGGTTTCCTTATTTTATATTCTAATGTAGACATTTATTTTAATGGTTCGGAATATATTCACACTTGAAGAATTTATCATCATATCGACCTTACCCTATATTCCCCTTTTCATTATTGTTGAGAAGTGGAGGCTTTACCTCACCATGGTCATTATGAGATATATGACCATCTCTTCTATAATTTTGGTAATTTTTTCCCAAGAAATTAGTTCCTTGAATGATTATTCCTTCATTTTTTCCACATGGGATGTTTTAATTTCACTCCTCTTTTGTGATCACAATTCTTCCATGATTTTGGATTAATTGTTCTCTTATTTTCATTTGTTGAATATGTACATTGTATCTCCACATATGAAATTAAACCCTTATATAATTCTGCAATATATCCACATGTATTTTAGTCTTGATTTTATTAATTTCCCAATAGATGGGATCTCATTCTACAGAAAAATCTATCAACCCTTCCAATATGATCTATAAAATATATAGAGGTGTTTCGAGCAACATTTTAACAATCATTTCATATTTGTAACTAATTAATCACCACTCTATATTATCTCTAAGAAATACTTATCCATTTTTTTCAAATAAAACAGGAACAATATTTATTGAAATATATTCCAATGAACACTTCCCATTCATACCACCAATCTCAATTCTAGGTGTTGTGGTTTTAATCATTTTCCACCACTAATCTGATTATGCTTAGAAGTTATACACTTACATGGTGGGGATATCTATCATTGAATAGGTGATTATATAAAGATATTTTTATATAGGTATTCCATTATTCAGAAATCAATGGTTTGATAGATCAACCAAAAGAAGGTGGTTGTTAAAAAATAAAGGACTCAATGAAATATGTTTCTGTTCGAGGTGAATCTATTCTATCAACATGATCCTATTTATTAATAATAAAATTTTATATTTGATTCCTTATCATCATGTTGTTTCCCATTACAAAATTCTTTGGAGGGATATCAGAGCATCATCATTGCACTCATCATTTATGTGGTTCCTCTTATTTCTCATAATTTTTTTAATTGAGGAAGAACATTGTGAGAAATGTGATATATTTCAAAATATTATAATACTAAATTGATTTTATGTATTAATAAATCATAATTAAATATGTTATTATTTAATAAAGATTATACTTTTTAAATATCCCATATAATTGTTTATAAATGTTCAAGATTAAACAAACATATCCCACAGGAGTGTCAAACCATTTGTGCAGTAATATCTTTTGTCTTCTAACTGTTTATAATATAATCTAAATTAATATATTTTTTTGGGATTTTCCCCTAGGTACATCTATTTAAAATCCATAACCACTTTTAGTATATAGATAGGTATCTATATTCTTGGAAACCACATAATAAATCACCAAACATTCAGGAGGTTTTTCAAAATTTAATCATTTCCCCAGGGTTCATACTAAGGATTTATAATTATAATTTCCAAAAATAAATAAGGTTTCACATGATGCCAAAAATTCCATCTCACCATTTTGACATATAAACTTTTAATTATATCGATGAAAATGCATGATCTTTTAATGTTTATTTTCTTGGAAATTATGGACATTGCATAAGAAAACATAAAACATTAATAAAATCAATGTGAATAATCAATCATGATTTCACCATAAGTTAGTCACTATATATCTCATATACTAGGGATATACATCAAATGAATGGGGTGATCATGTTTCCAGTAAGGGAACAGCTAAGGGAGACATTTAACATGTGATCATAAGGAATATCCTTAAGAATATGAGGTATAAAAATATATAATTATTAAGAGACCATGAGGCATATCATATTAAAAAATAACACAAATCATAACATGGATATGTGTCTAAAAAAATTAACTGACACATTCATAAGGATATCATCTATAATTCCCTAACCCTAGATAGATAGAGTTAGTGCATTATTAATTATCATTGGCATGATAACGATAGATCATGTCTCGAAAGACTGATTAGTTTAGTTGCCTTGTAAGTACCAAATACATACATAAGTTTTAAACTACATTATCAAATTAAAAACAACATCATTATGTCTCCATTAAACACTCTTATATCCCTTAGCCTATTACTACAAGGTAGTCATAATATACATCTTCAAATACTAGGAAAAATTAATCATAAGAAAGGGGTGACCTAAGATGCTCAGTAATGATTAAAATATATAGGAAACTGTCATAAATAATTATAAATGTTTAAGGAAATGTATAAGACTAAAACTCCATCCTTTTAAACATAAAATATAGCATAATATGACAGATTTAAATCAAATAATGCCAATTATTAATTCACATGTATATTATACTAGTCTAATAATCTCATGTAATATCAATAGTTAATTTCATAATGCTGTAATGCATAATTTTGTATATCATAACCTCATAGTCAAGGGCTCATGTGAAGACTAAAGATATGATTTTATCAAGACCTTATGCCAAGAAACCAGTTTTTCTCATGAGACCTACTGATATATATAGAATATATAGAGGGATCCACCTGTTACATACTAATTCCATTGTATTACTCATATGAAATGATTGAAATATAACCTAAACATTCATATTAAAGCTACCATACGAAATGAAAATATTTTAACCTCAATCTATGAATGATATAAAAACAGCACATCCATATTCAAACATAAATCATTAAATACAATATGAATGATTGAATTATAATAAATCAATCTCAATCAAGAGTAATGAAGGATATTGTCATAGATGAAAATAATCAGAAAAACTATTTTAGAGATATATCCCATTTTTCTTGAAAATATATAATAGTCTCACTATTCATCAAGAATATATTAAAAATATATTTTTGAATCATTGTGGCCCATACCACATTGAAACATTTTAAATTATTTTTAAATTTAAAATATTAATTTCCACATAAATAAATCCTTGAAACCATTTTTAAATCATGGACATTAATGAGAATGATTTAGTAGAATAAATTTTTAAAATGTTTAAAATGATATTTTAGTTAGTGTTCATAAAAAGTGGGGTACTTTTGAATAAAAATAACTGATGTAATGAAAACATAATAATATCACAAGAATAATGGGATTCATGGGATACTATGTTGATGTACAATCTGTACACCATATTAAATGGAATTGGTTCACAAGAACAAAGAAGTATCAATGGAATGTAAATTGAGATGAAATAACTTATAAAGACAATATCATAAGTTTAAGGATAAATCAATGAAATAAATATGTGTGAAAAATATAAATACACTCAATAAGATTGGATATTCAGTGTAAATCAATTAGAGTACATTCCGACATATTTTTGTAAAAACAACACCAATGACTTGGATGTTTAACTCAATGAATGGAAATTGAGTTATGATTAATCTCAAAAAATTCATATAGATGTATTGGGAATTTATCAATGGAGTGATTATATGTATAAAGAGTATACCCACAAAATGGGGTGCAGAAAAAAATACATAAATAAATAAATAGTGATTTCAAACATAATCATGGAGTAAAATAATCAATGAAGTTTACGTAACCCCCAATAAGTGGAAATCAAAATTAGAAATTCCCATACCAATTTGGTAACATATGAAACATACACCCCATAAAATAAGGAAAATTAAATGAAGATGTAAATACATATAAATTAAATTATATTACATATTTAATACAATCATGTGCAGAATATACACAACACAAAAGGAAATGGTTGCAAAATAGCACGAATCTCACAAGAATAAGAAGTGAGATGAAAACCCCTTACCTTGTACTTTTCCTTAGTCGAGGGTTATTTAAACTCCTCAATAATTGTTAAATAATATTTATAAATTTATTCAAGAACTAAATACATACATATGATATCATATACGATCATCTAATATTTCACTACTACTAATAGTTTAGTAGTATCATTATTTCAGGTGTTAACTAATAAGTTTTCCTTTATATGATTTTTCATGTAATTCGTGTTTTTATGGATAGGATGTATTTGATTAATATTCAGAATTATTTTATGTAATTAAACATTATTATTAATCCAAAAGTGAAAATTAATCTTGAACGGTTACTATGGGTAATGAATCTCATCGCATACATGGAGACAGTAATCCGTACGTATGCACGAGCGAAAAAATCATTCAATTGAAGGTGAAATATTATATAATTGGATGTTATATCATATATAAAGAATCATTAAAATGTTATATTTATTATTTACATAAATTATACAATATTATAACACCCATCTAAAAAATGATGTGTTGAATAACAACTACACCATGATGTGGAGATGGTAAGTTGTATACAAACACATTTGATGAATTTTTCATTCATAGGATGGATAGAATAATGAATATGGTTGTACCATATTTATAATAACATCACAATATTTAGAAGGTACTGTAGTTATTATTTTCGAATGACAACAACAAAGAAATAGGAAGTGGATGAAAAAGTTATCTTTGAAAGAGGTGATGTAATTATTACCTCTTTTTCAGGTGATTCCTTATGATCAAATCAAAAGGGCTCATTAGATTGGATTTATGATAAATGGAAAGCCTCTAAGATGAAGGTAGGGTATTTGGGATGATATTTGGGTATGGTTTGGCTGATCCAAATGAATTTGTAGATGTGAATGTAAGATAATGGGAAGTACACTTTTATAAGAGAGGTGAGGATCACTTTAGAAAAATACTCAAATATTATATTATAATAAATTAATTTTCGGTTTATAATGGCTACAAGTGGTTTTATTTAGAGGATAAGGTGGGGATGGGTCGTAATATCTCATCCAATAGGTTTTATACAGGTTTAGGTTACCATATTAACCTCATCTTTTAGATTTAACTATTAGTTAAATAGTTTGACATTTACCATGTCTCCTTCTATGTTTATATTATATGGTAAATAAACATACTAAAAACAGCCAAGAGAACCCCAAGTAGTTCATTAATAACATATATATAATTATATAAGTTCATTGGCCTAATTTTATATTTTTAAGACTATTGTAAAATTTAAATAAATATCATATGTTTTAGAAGCTAAATTATGTTATTTTTTACACTATTTAGTTTGGGTTTTTGTTAATTTCATATAAACTTGATTAAATCAAAAAAAAATTCATAAAATCAACAATAAAATGTATTATTAACCTTTAAAATTATTTTAATTCATCAAAATCCTCAATTTACTTTTATTTCAATATTTATAATAATAATTATTTTAATCATTCATTAATTAGGTAATTACTGCATCCTAATTGTGTCACAAATAAATTTAATTATTTAATGTCTAATATTTATAAATAAAATAGCTGTATATATGAATTTATTTTATATTTAAAATGAATAATTATTGTCAAATTTATCTTTTTTATTACCAAATATTTAAATGGTGTAGTTATTAAAAATTTAATTTTACACGTTTAACTCTTCTTTAAATAAAATAATAATAAATGTATTAATCTAATCCTTGTGGATCTAAAGGATCATATTTTATTACTATGGTTGATTTTGGTTGATATACGCTTATCCAATAGAATTTGGACATGTGTTAGGGTAATTATAATATCGTTTTTACGATTAATTATAATATTTACTTTTAACCGTGGTAAATACAATTCAAAAGTTACTATTCATAAAAAATTATGTTCATCTTATTGAAATACATTTTACATTCTTATCTCAACCTTGTCTCTTAGATTTTTGAAATTCAATTCATTGAAGTTGTAAAATTAGGTTTTATGCAAATTTGCAAATGTTCCTAGAAGTTGGGTAAAAGACGGTAAAATTTTCAATTGAATTTTATATATCTAATCTTATTATAAAATGATTCCAATTAATTACATTGAATTTATATAGGTATATTGTATATATTTTGACATTGAATAGATTTCATAAAAATAGATAATTATTTAAATACAATTTTGGTTTTAAACAATAACGCAATGTTTTTCTTTATTCATAAAAATTGAATGTTTTCTGAAAAAATTAAAACAAATTAACTCTACGCTAATTTTGAAGTTAAAAATTTAAAATGATGTCCATTTCACAAAATTAAAGACATTGCATTTTTATTAATTAATTTAAAAAATATTACCATTGTTAAAACTAGAAAGCACGTTTTTGAGAAATAAAAACTATCAAAATATTGATATGTTTTTATTTCCAATTTAAATGAACAATTACTTCTAATGACCAAAATTGGTTTAAATGATAAAAATATAATATTAGTATACCTCAAAACCATTAAAATATATAATTTACCAATATAAATAACCTTGAATAAAAATGTTTTCGTTAATTAAAATTTAGTATTTTTACTATTCATGAAAATATAAAAGTTCTCAGAAAAGAACCAAACATTTATCCAAACAAAGTTTTTATATCCCTATTCTATAAACTATGTTTATTTCATCAAATTAAATTGATAAAAGTTTGAAATATGTGATTTAAAAATGGGTTTCCATTAAAATGTGGTAAAATTTCTTTTTTTGAAAAAGACTCATTTTATCTGAAAAATTGAATTTATTCTTATATTATGTTTAAGAAATAAATAATATGGATTTTAAAATTATATTGAGTACATAATATATGACATGTAGTTAATTCTATTCATGTCCGCTTGTTGAACGACTAGTTTCGTAAGTCGTGGTGCACTCAAACTTGATGTTGTGTGTAGCACAAGCTATTAAAATACTTTTTAAAAAAACATACCATAAAATCTTGGGGTGTTATATCATCATGTATTATCATAAATGTCATATAAATGAAAATTAGTGAATTTATTCAACAAGGTATTATAAAATATGTCATCTATAGATATTAATTTTTTTACTTAATACATTTTTGAACTATCAGTGTACACCCTCCGTATGATGTAATTTTGGGGTATCCATATAGATCATAATAAAATATTTCTTTAATAAACCATTTAGAAACAATTAATGGTTTCTAATCAAAATCAAGGCACCCAAAATCACTTAACGACATGATAATTAGATCATTCTAATCCCACAACAAATAATTTGGGTTTTGCATTTATAAATCCATAAATCAATAAATAATTATTATTTATAGGATAGTACAGATGGAAATAGAATATGTTTTGGTATTAAAAAAAATAAATGAAAATATCTCATGTAAAATGGAGAAATTTTAGAAGTAAGTTGGGATGCATGGAAAGTATAAAACGTGGTTTCAGAAATGTGTAAATTATGAGAGAACCAAATTCTATTATTAATAAAACATTATTTTATAAATAGTGTTACGATCCAAATAATAATAACTGTATGCAACATATCCTTTATAATATATACAAAAAATGAATTACTTGAATTGAAATAAAGTTGATGGGAATTCTCATGCTTTGAAGATGTTCCCCAAAATCATTAGGATTAGTACCATTAGAGATTAAGGAACCTTGAGAGGAATCCATGGGAGTAAAATGACTATAAATTAGGTTATTATGAATTAATAGTTAAGAATAATGGTTAAATGGGTGGGTATTTATAGAAAAAATGGAGGAATTGTTTAATAATCTCCAAATATAGGTCACTGAAATATTGGCTGTGGAAAATGGAAACCAATTGCCTTATCCATGTGGATTTCTCATGGTTTAGTAAATTTGAATCAAATTTTATACTATTTAAATTTATTATAACCAAACCCTATTATTTAATACTTATTTGTACATAGAAAATAATTTTTCTAAAAAATATTATATTTAGAAACAAATTTTCTATTTTAAGCATCAGAAAGTCACATATAGTTTTGGAAGTCGATTTTAACGTATTAAAATACATAATATTAATAAAACAAAATATTTAAACATTTTTATTATTGTTATGTAATTATAAAATAATTATTTAATAAATATTATGTCTTAAAACATATTGAAATTCCAAAAAATTATTTTTACTATTCATTGAAAAATTAGGTATTTCATAAACTTCATCAAAATTCATTCAAACCTATATTCAATGCGATGATTTAAAATATTATGTTAACATAAAAAAAATAATTTTCAAAATATATAATGTTTTAATTTTTAATTTTATAATTATTATTTATTGAAAAATGTTGTTTTTGTGACACATTCAAATTTCAATCACATATTAAAATTTCATTGAAATTATAAAATTATTTTGTCATTTAAATTTATATTCTATTGTTTTAAAATTATTTTTAATTAAAAAATATTATTCATAATTCTTATGTATATTATAAAAGTGTACAAATTTTACAAAAAAATATAATTCTATATTATTTACATATAACAGTCAATTTTTAAAATTTTTCATACTTTAACATATATTTTAATAAATAAAATTATTCGCAAAATGGTATTTATGGAGTAAAAAAATTCTATATAAAAATTAGATTTCACTTTATGTAACTAAGACATTGACATGAAACCCCTTACTATAATTGAATTCAACCTAATAGTAAGGTGTGCGATGATGGTAGTTTCATTGTGTGGCCTGGATAACATTTCCCAATTAGAAATATCCACTAACATATACATCTCCCATATGAGATTTCATTCAATATTCCCTCATTGAATTTTATTTTGTTATTGGTCAAGGGATAAATTTACTAACTCTACCTCCATCCAATGTTCTAAGAAATGGAATTCTTATAGAATGACTCTTCTAGTTAAGGCCATTGTTTCTCTTTTCTACATCAATTATCTATTTTCACTATAACATATACAAACCAATTATAGAAATAAAATTATTTCAAATGTGTATAGTTACAAATAGTAAAAAAGAATATTGTTTATATTGAATAATGTTAATATTTGGAAAACATTGATATTATTATTCTAATTATCACATTATTCCCTATAAATGTAACTTCATTATTTTACTGAATATTCACTAAAAGTACCACTAATTTCATATCTTAAATTTATAAAATAACAATGGTTTACTAATATTTTGTTTAATTTCTATATTGTTTTCCATCAGGTATATGATTCATGAATATTGGGGTGATCCGTATTTTCACATTTTATCTTTTTTCCAATTATAATGTTTGGAATTTTCATTAGTGTCATAGATGACTAATGTAATGATATTTATTATTGAGGCATGGTTTTATTTGTTCCACCACATATTTTATATGTATGATTTTATATAATATGATATGAAATATCACAAAAATCATTTAACAATACAAGTTCATTGCAATGAAGATTATGATGTATCGTTCATTGGATGCTTCGATAAGCCTATATGTGGATGAGGAGGCCCACATAAGGTACAGATGATGACCATTTCATATCAAAATAATATTTTTACCTTATTTATGTGTAATATTCTTTAATATTATATTGGATCACTATTATGGAATATCACTACATTTAATCAATAGATAGATAATTAGATAGAGAAGATAGTGCTGCTTCTCAATGATATATTCCACATATGTGTCCTTGATTTAATAAGATAATAGATAAATTATTTATCTTACGTGGAGTTTTTTATAATACTAAATACCAATTAGTTATTAGTTAGATTCCAATTGGATAATTGTATATATGTCCCTATAAATATTCATTGTAATATAAAAATGTCATGGTGTCAAGGATTATTATAAGTAATTTGGTACGGATCATGATGAAGAAATTAAAGGTTCTTAAATAATAGAAGAATTATATTCCGGAGAATAAAATGTCTTATATATATTGAAGGATGAGACCTCTTCATTTTGAGGCATGTCATAATGTATTTAAATATATTTTTCTATTTCATGGGTGGTTGATGTTTGGTATTTGATTTAAGAGTTTCCCTCAATTTATTATATTTTTTTATTATTTGAATGTTTTATAGAGGTTTCATACTATTTAGTGATTCATTCATAGGTAAATCATTTTTATGTAATTTTCCATATGTTTTAGCTTCATTGGTATCATGTTGATGTCACCCATCTCATTCTTTGTAGTGAGATAGATGATAAAGATGGGGAGATGTTTTTGGAATGACATGTTAATATATAACACAATAAGTAGAAGCTGATGCATGATCATTATATTAATTTTTTTATATATTACAGAGGCATATTTTCTCATAGTATTGTATATGGGAACATGATTCAATGATGTTTTTAATATCCTATGATTCCTCATATTTGATTCATTTTAATATATTGAGATTAATTTATTATTTTATGAAAGATTTTTTTATACACTATGGTAATGTCTTTATAATTTTGGAGATAACGAGATTCATATTTAAGAGGTATCAAGTCAGGAATTTAGGTTAAATTATATTTCATTTTTATTATAAGTTTAGATTTCATTCTTGTGTTTGAGAAAATTTTTACATATTTCTCATATGAAGGGCTGAATATTTTTGGTACCTTATTTTTATGTTTTATGGTGTTAATGGATTTTGAGACAATATCCTAGTGGTTTTTATGATTTTTTTTTCAGATTTGTAGATGCAGAATAGATTTTTCATTCTCTTTTATGTCATAGTGAGTCCCAAGTGTGGTTGTTGATTTTTGTTCCTAATAATGGATGGACTTTTTTTTTCATATTTCATTAATTTTGAGAGAAATGGTTTTTAGGGTATTTTATGACATGAAAAATGAAGATATTGTAATATAGGTTGTTTTGGTGTTTATGAAGATTTTTTGTAATCATTATGAGCACCAAGAAATTAAAAAATTAATGTTTTAGGGGCAACATTGCATTATAAAATGTTGATGATGTTTTTATGTCATGGTGGAGTCATGTGATTTGGTTTCAATGGTAGTATCCTTAACATTATTTTCTATTTGTTTTTGTTTATCAAATATACTATATTAAACAACATGGTTATGCTTACATCCCGAATATAATTTTAAATTTCAACCCCCTCTTTAAAGGGGTCAAACTATACTGAATCGAGCTAAATATATGTATATTTCACATGATATTTATAATATTATCATTAAAACAGAAAATAAATTAATTAAAAACCCAAGAATAGAAGTTTTTATGTCTTTCTAGACTCAAAACAAAATACATTTTTTTAATAATTTTGAAAAGTTATTTATAATTTTGCCATAAAACACTCCCTTATATATTTCTTAAATCTTACACTCATATTCATATCATAAAGAGACTGACATATAAAAATTTTAATATGTTTGATGATTAGGAATGGATATCATAAGATATAATAATAAAATATCATAATTGACCATAATTTATTAATAATATTTTAAATATGATCCATAAAAAAATTAATCTAAAATAATATTATGTCCTAAAACAATATTCATGTAATACTACATGAAATTATGTATAAAAAAATTTAATATAGGGTATAAATAACAGTTAATAAACCTTCTAGATGAGAAAAAAAATATTAGAATACAAACATACTTCAAATAAAATAAAAAAATATTATAGGGAGTATTACATTAAAAATCCACACCATTAGTTTCCATAGATATGAGAAACTAAAACATACTTGAAAATACTTTTTTCATGATATATAAATCATTAATCAATGTATTGGAGGTGATATATCACCCCACCTAACATTCCTACAAATGTACATGTAAAAATATAAATGAGTTATTCATCACAAAACAAAGAACCCATGTTCTGAAAAATGGACTTCACTTCTAACATCACAAATAATATATGGAAAGAAAATAGGTGTCATTTTATTTTTAAATAGATTGAAACAAAAAAATAAATCAATATTACATTAGTAGACCAAACATTAAAGTCCCCTAGAACTTAAATTGATATACATACATATATTATAAATTTTTTTGTAAATACACCTCAATTATAATACAAATTTATATTTTATTTAATCTAAATGGAAAAATGGTATACATCTATGTTAATAATTTCCTCAAAAAATCTATATATAGATTTTAGGTGTATTAATCAGTGAAATAGAAAATAGGGTTTTTGAAAAGAAAATGATTTGGAATATAATTTATCCTTATTAATGGTGAATGGTTCGGTTAGAAAAAGGATATGATTTATCATGTCTTTTCTTGGAAAAAATCACATAATAAATCAATATAAATAATGTGGATGTTTACATTTAATGTATATCCCATGTCGAAAAAATATATGTTAATAGGAAATAACATGGTTGAAAAATACTTTTGAGGTGTTTTAGAAAATTCACCTTAGAAATAAATAATATGCTTGAAATTTTAAAATAATTTCATTTCTAAAAAAGGTAAAAATAATATATTTATAAACCATGATAATGTTGATAGAAAAAAACATATAAAATAAAAAATGTGGTGGAAATATGTTTTCACACACAAAAAATGTAAAAAGAGTTTCTTCTCAAATATTAATGAAATTGATCGATATGTAAAAACATTAAAAATATCATTAAAACTATTAACAAATTTACAGTAGTGTAAACATTCCTCCATAAATTCTTGTTTCATTGATAAAGAAATTCTCAAAAGTTTAAAATGAATATCGAAATGGAAAAAAGGGATATCCATGAACAAAATTAAGAGACGATGTCAATTTCCTTTAAAATAAACAGTTAGGTTAAAATATAAGTATAGGGAAAATGAAATTTTGAGGGTGAATTTAATAACCCATTAAAATCCAAAGATAATGATGTCGAATTTTATAAAGAATAAAAATTCCCCTGAAGGGCTAAATTTCAAAAACACAATTTATTTTAAAATTATATTGTAAATGAAACCCTTATGGTTCCAAAAACATTTTACTCAAAACACATTTTTATATAAGGCATGAAATTGAAAATCTAATACCATGAATAAAATATTATTCAATATATAACCTCTCAAAGTATTAGTGTATGCACCATATAGAAATTTATGGTTTGTAAAATCAAATATGTCTCAATGATTTGAAAATTACACAGTGAAACCATTATAATAGTTTTTGAAATCCACTATTGTACATGAATATAATGTTTAAAAAATAAATATCTTTAGAAACTATTTTATAAGATTTATAATATTAATAATATTTTATAAACATCATTTTCAATTATTCTCAACATTTTAATTATAATGTTTTAATATATTTTGAATATTGGGTTTTATTAATATTGATCATTTTGAACATATATCATAATTGTAGTCTAGTTATTCATTTATATCCCAATTTTAATCATTTATAGATCATTAAATGTTTATTTATTTATGTTTTGTATGTATTTGTAATTTCATAAGTTCATTTTTTAGTAGTTTTATATGGCTCTTGTAAATTAAATTAGAGAAAATCATGTATCTCTAATTTTTTAACAAATGAATGACAATATGTTAATTAACGTGTTAATATTATTTTAAAAATTTAGAAAGAAAATAAAATCTTAATTTAACACATATTTATATTACATTACTAGTAATTATGATCTCATAGTAATACACAATATTATATTTTAACATTGGTCAAGTAGGTGGTCATACCGACAGAAACATGAACATACCATAATCAATATAAGATTACGAATATAAAAATTATTAATATAAGAATAATATCATTATAAATGAAAAAAATGAAAATATATGGATAAATTAATTATTTTCAATCATATTTAGAGTGATATAAATAAATAAAAATGAATATATATGGAAAATGTGATATATTACTTTGGGAATATGATAGTTCATAGAACACATGGTTTACATCTTCATTTCCCAACATACGAGAGGTAATAAAGGTGAATTATAATTATAATTTTATTATAATAATTTAAATATATAATTTTCTACTATTGATCAGTTCCTCCCTTATAATCAATTATGTGGGGAAATGGTGAAATGGAACATATCTTGTCTATTCATAGAGACACAATATGACATATCAAACAAATGCTCGTTTAGTTTTTATTCATAGAAAATTGGAAAGGTGGTTAATAGTTAATACCATAGATAGATAATATTTACTGTACAAGATATAATTATTTCATAAAATAATAAATAGAAAACAATATTTTGGAATTTACTCTTGAAAAGAAAAGAGGTTCGATAAAAAATAACATATGTTAAGGAATTGGTCTTTCCCTTAGAAGACTTCTTGAAAATGGAGGCCTTGAGCCAATATCATGTAATTAGAAGGTAAATGAAAATGAATAGGAATCTAGAGGAAGGAAATGGGAATAGTTTTAATAGGTAATCTATATTTTTGTTTTTTATATGAAGGTGTGGGGAGATTCACCTTTTATATGTTGGGAATATAATTTTTTTATTAATTTTAAACACTTATAGAGGGCGACAAAGGCAAACATGTCACATGGAAATAAAAATTTTAAATAATGGACTGTAATATGTGATTATGTAGATAACAAGTCTCTTATTTATTTCCACACATATTTTAAGAAATTTTAATGTCCTTTAGTCAAATAATTTTAACTTTTCCCATTTTTGGTTTTACCATGGTAAATGATTTTCCAAAGTAATTTAATTCTAATGCATAAATATAAAAAGAACCATATATCATAGTTTAAACATACTGATTGTAATTATAAGAACCATTTTATTATATATTTTTTTGGTTTTATAAAAAATAATTTAAACATTAGTGCATGTGATGTGTAAAAACTTATTTTTAGAAAATGTAAATTTTATATATAAAAAATATGCATCTAATATACTTATCCATGTGTCTAATTTTTATAATATATATTTGTTCAGAAAAGTATTTGTGACTATGAAAGAAATCCATTTTCTTCTAAAATATTATTTAATTAAAATAAAATATCAAAAATGGGTTTTCATTTATAATATTACGTATGTTAAGAAAATTTTAACTATAGGTTTTTAAAAATAAACCAGTATTTCTAAAAAGTATTGGTTTAATAATTAAACACATATTTTACCAATTAAATTCTTTATAAAAATATAGGTATTAAATGAATAGGTTAAAGAATTTGTATTTTTATTATTCACCAAATAAACAAAAATATTTATGAAAAATCTAAAAAATTAATCCTGAAATAATATTTTCATTAAAAGAAAAAAATTATTTTCATTCTATTAAATTAAAATTTTACAATTTATATATTTTGTATTTTCTATGAAAAGGCATAATATAAAGTAAAATGAGTTTTTTTTAAAAATGAAATTTAAAACATAATGTATTCTTAATATTATATCAGATCATTTTAAATTTTAAATAAATTTGTAATAATTTTTCATTTATAATAATATTTTTATTTTTTGTATTATAATTTACTAGATAAAATATATAATAATTAATAATATAATTCTATGAACAAATTATCACTTTTATAAAAAAGACTTTCGCAAAATACCATTAAAATCAATTATTTATATTATAAATTTTTATGTTAAAAATCCGTTAATATTAAAATATTTATTTTAAGTTTATAAACACATAACATCATATTTTAATAGTATTATTATTAATATTAATACGTAACACATAAATATATATATATATATATATAACACTTTATTATTATATTTTAATTTAATTGTGAGTTATATTATTCAAAATTTATTACTAGTAACAGATAACATCATTATACCAACTTGATACATTTATATCGAATAAATATATTTCCAATAACTAGGTTTAAAATGACTATATTTCCAATTACCACACTTATGATTGTAAAATATTTTTCTATATATTGGTGTTGGTCGGAGTAGGATACTCAAGAGCGGGTGAATTGAGTTACTATAAAAATTTATGTTACAAACATTATTTGAAGATTTCCCAACATAAAAAACAGGAAAGTTACTCAATGTAGTAAATTTATATTAGTCTGAATTTTCAATTAATTTCATAGAATAATGATTATTACTCAGTTATTGCAATATGATATACTAATATAACCTTGTATACTAATTTACTAAATCAAAATAGTTATATATACTATCCCAGACAAACTATCAAAGGGAAACCATGTTTTACAAACAATGTGTTAAAAGTTGAGTAAAATAAATTTGATAACATTGAGTATTAAAAAAAGTGGTTCAATTTCAAACTAAGACCTTATACACTCTATATAGTGATCACCTGCCACAATGAAATATAAATAAATATATATAAATATTTGATCCACATCCTAGATCGGGGTTTACACCACAGGTAACAAGACTTTTCATGTCACTGGACCTCTACTACAATTAATTGTTGGAAATATAACAATCAGGTCACACAAGAACTCTTCCATAGTTATATATTGGTGAAACATGGTTTAAGAAGAATTTTTTGTGAGGATATCATGTATCCTTTAGTTCAATGAAAAAGATATTGTGTTTTTTTAATAGATACATAAACACTGCTTAAAAGATTAATAAAATAGTATAAAAAAAGAAGAATATAATATGAAGGGATTATAAGTGATATGAGGGTTGTTATATGCATCTCTGGACTTCTAGGATGTAGAATATTTGATGTTTGGGTCCTCTTTTGAATGAAGACTCTAAATCAATGTGTTGCGCATTTCGTGTTCTAGATTTTTTTAGTTCAATGAGTTCCTCTTCTTCTATTCATTGAGTTGCTACTATAAAGATGTTAGTAGTTTTGATCCAAAACAATAATACTAGCAGAAAAAGAGAGTTCTTCTTGTGTTAGCTTAGGTGCTATTGCAAACATGTTTATTCTTCTATATCATCTCATTCAGTGCATTTCTTAACCCATGTTTTCCATCTTGTGCACCACAATGAATTTTATCTTTGGTTCTGGTGTTATGTCTAATAGGATGAATGATATCCTCACCTCATACCTCATACCATGTACTGCCAAGTTTCATGCCTAAAAAATATCATTAATTTTTTCACTGTCATTAAATAACTCAAATACGACTATTAGAATCATCTTTTACATTTAATTGAATGAGACATAAAAATTATGTAAGGAATGATGTCCCAGTTGATTGTGAGATAGAAGCAGATCCATAGTTATGATGAGTTGGAAGTGGTGACTTGGAATCATGTCTTGTTATTGTGTCAAAGAAATGGTGTCTAGTCCGATGTGAAGTCTAGAATAGGTAGTGCGGTTACAATGTCTGGTCCATTGTGAAATCTATATTTGGTAGCGCTGTTATAGTGTCTAGTCCTTAGAAAAATCGGGAATTAGTAGCACGGTCATAGTGTATGGTCCTTTATGATATGGTGTCTTGTCCTTTGTGAAATGATTAATCAGTAGAAATGCTATTATTTTTGGTACTTGGTGAAATATATAATAGGTATCATATTTATAGTGTTTGTGAAATAGTTTCACATACATTGATGGTTTCTTGATTAAAATGTGAGACCGTTTGGGCATAGAAATAGTGTATCATACTTTGTCAAATATTTTTCCTTTGTCTTAAAAATTAATACTCACATAATTGATCAAGGTCAAACATAATCATAGTGAAACAGAATAGAACAAGTATAGTCATGATTTATAAGATTGAAACATGATTGTATTATTTTGTATGATTTATATGATTTGTGTGATTTATGATCATTAAAAGAATATGGTCCAAAATATCCACCTTTTTGATGATCACAATTCATGTCATTTTCAATCCATTCATTTTAGAAAGGATAAAACATATTAGTTATCATATCAAGCTATTAGAGCATATATATTAAATAAAATAAATCGCCATTTTCCTATTAATTCCTAAAATCTAGTTATTCTTTCTCCCACATTTAGGATTATCAAAAATAGAATAAGAAAACCAACACTAAATGAAACCAATAAGTGAGTAAAAGAGAGAGAGAGCACATTTAATTATATATAATTACATAGAGTAGGGACAATCATAAAATGCTAATACATCCCAACTATATCAAAAACTACCCTTCAATTCTATTTTGATTCTATAGCATTTAGTTTATCCTTTTTAGAGACAACAGGAGTAGAAGCATGACATGAAGAGATAGAGGTGGTAGAATTAATAGTAATGTAAGGTAAGGTAACACCTTTAATGAAATAAGGTGAAATGGTTGGTCCAGTGGAAGACCATGGAAAATTCTATTTAATAATATCAAGTCTGATCTGGATCAAAGCCCAAGAGATAGACATGGGGAAAAGAGAAGAAGAAGTGGCGAAAGAATGACTGGTAGAAGAAAATAGGCCTAGTATCAAAGGATATGATACATGAGCCAGGATAGTTGTTCTCTAAACATACATATATGGTTTCAAAATATTAATAAAATTGGTGATGATTTTTCCACCATACTTCATGGCCTTTTCAAAGTCGTCGTTATTTTCCATGATCATCTCTAGTGAATGTGTGATGTCCTTTATCATCTGAACTTGATCCTTAAACACTTTGATTATAAGAGGTAGTTTCAAATTATCAACAAGATACATTAAATTATTGTTCAATTAATGTTTTAAATAGATCATCATGAAGTATTAGTCCACTTTCTTAGATATTTCCTCTAGATCATGAGTGATATTTTTTTAGTGAACTCTTATCAAGTCAGGCACATGGGCACTATTCCTAACAACTGTCTCAAAATTTTCATTAAAAAAGCATCAATCAAAGACTGAAACTATAATATAATTATAAATATGACATATTCATCATCCAAGGGATGGGATGGCTGAGCAGATGTAGATAGAGAAAAAACATTTGATGTGAGATATTTAAGCAGATTTAGAATAGTCAATAAACTTATTTTATACTGAGTGGATAGATTATTGATCCTAGAGACATTCCCATACATCTCATTTTCGATTTTGGTGTAGTTCTTAACAAAATTTTCAGAAAAATTCATCATTTCAGGTTGAATAGGAAATACAAAATTCTGTGAAATCTATTTATCATTATCCTTACTGAGATAAGAAAGTGGGGCTTGAGAAACTTGTAACTCTTTACTCATTTACTCGAACATTGATTTTAAAATTTTCAACTCATCACTCAACATTTAATTACGATATATACATCGTGAATTTCATGAAGAATCTTGGGTTAGATCTACCATATAATTTTCTCCAGATGAAATGCAGCATCTCATTCAATATGATTGGTTACAAGAGCATGTTGAGACTTCACGAGGTCTCAAAACCAGAAATAAATGTTCCCTTAATAACATTAAGATCATCTTAACATAAACAATTAAGAGTTTTTTGAGCATGTTTAGGAGCAGGGAAAAAATTGATTATGGTTCCATAGAAGAGATTACTTTAGAGGACGGTTTTAGCTAGAACACAGTTATGATATAAAATCCATGAATTGAGATTCCTTGAGACTCATAAAAGTCAAAATTCCAATGAAACATATATCAGGTATCAATAGAATATAAATCCACAAGGTTTATCACTTCAATCCTTTACATGATGGGGTTTTACTCCCCTTCAACAGATGCATCTTTTTTATGACTAAGAGACTCAATATCTTGACCAGTTTCCACACCTTAAACTCTATCTGATCCTTCCACATCTCTAGCTAATTGAAAATCTTGCTCCATTAATTCTTTAATAGATAAAATTATTTCATTTTCAACTTTTTCTTTTTTCTTTTCCTCAGTAGCAGCAAGCTCTTCTGACAAAGAATCTTTTTCTTCAACAACATCTATACATTATCAACAACTTCACAGTCATTGATATCATCTTAATTAAATTTAGGGAGATGATATTATCTAGAGGGATCATCTTCAGGTTTATTATATTATTCCATAATTTCATCAATTTTGCCATTATATTTTCCTCCTTTAGTTATGTCAACATATATTCCTTCATCTAATTATTGTATAGGCTCATATGACTCTAAACTGGGGTCAATGAAATGCTTAGGTCATGAGGGTTCTCAAGAGGATTATAATCTTCATACAACCTCTCATTATCCATTACACATGATCTCTTCCATGGATTCCAATTAATCTTCATTTGTCTATATGTATTCATTGATATAAAATAATCCTAATCCTCAACTACTTATTATTTCATACCAATTACACCTTTGTCTAGTATCTTGCATTGAAAAACATTGAATATAAGAGGGAAGTAGAATATGATGTTGTCCTAATCATGTCACAACTGTGAAGGATAATGTAATTACACAAGTTAATCATGTGACCATTCTTCAAAAGATGTATCAATAAAAAATTTATACTTGAGAGTAGAAATGTATATTTTCAATGGATATCTAATGTGTTGAATAAACATAAACAATACCCTAATCTCTCTGTTTAGTTCAATAGTAACAGGTCTTCTTTTTTTTTTTCAGTAAACTCGACTAAAGCCTCTTCTAAACTAAAAAAATCACTTGTAGGAGGAGGACCACTTTGATGGTCCTAAAAAATGACTTCATTTGGTATTCCTAATCAAGAATCCCACAACCTCAATGAAGAGGTATATATCTATCCATTCTCCCACCTTCTAACCACAAAATAATGTTGAGAATGAAAAGAGAATTGAAAGTATTGATAAAATTTGAAACCATCTTCGGGTAGAGAGAAATTTTCTTTTTCTAAAACCACTCTTACAAGCAGTCATGGTTTCAACATTGCAGTGTTACTCTAAATGGTGGGACCGTAACTAGTGAGATAACAAGTAGAGAGATAGTAACTAGGACACCATAACTATGAGATAGTAAACTCCGAGATAATGAACTATGAGGTAGTAAACTGTGAGATAGTAACAGATCAATCATGGATGATCATTATTAATTCATTTATGATATAATTCATCCTTTTAGAATTTATAGGCATTGTGAAAACATCAATATGATGATATTCAGTGAAAATTAATTCTAATGTACTATCCCTCTATTGATAATGATCCCTCAAAAATTGATTTCTAGCATCAATATATTTTTTATTGCATGAGAAAACGGATTTTTAGATATTATAATAGACCTTGTGTTATCACAACTTATAGATACATGTATAAATTGATATCTCTATTTTAGAAAATTGGGTTTCATCAAAAAAATATAATCATAACAGCTACTAGAAGATATGTATTCATTTTTCGTAGTAGATAATGCATCAAAAATTTTCTTTTTTACTACACCATGATACTAGTGATTTTCCCAAAAAGTTTAATGTTCTAGAGGTGATTTTTTATCTTAATTACAACCAACAAAATCATTATCTAAATATCTATCCAGATCAAATTATTTTCCTCTTGGGTAGAAATGTCTAAGGTTGGTAGTGTGGTTCAGGTATTTGAAATTTCATTTAACAACAAGAATATGAAACCCTTTATAATTTTCATGAAATGAGAACACATACACACACTAAACATAATATCAGGACTGTTTGCAATTAAGTTTAGTAAATTCCCAATCATTCATTTGTAATTGGTTTGATCAACATATTTATTATTATCATCAAGATCCGATTTACAAGTGGTACTCATAGAGGTATCACTTCTTTTATTAATATCCAATACAAAACATTTTATAAGATCATTAGTAAATTTATTTTGATTCAAAATAATACCATCCTTATTTTGAAATATTTTAAATCAATGAAACAGTTTTAGTAAACCCATTAATCTCATCTCCAATTCATTTTGCACAACCTTTGAACAATAAACACCAATATAATTTTTTGAAGATCCCAAAATTATATCATCAATAGTGATTTTCACAACAAAAACATCATTAGATATTATTTTTATAAAGAGAGTAGGATTAGATATACCTTTTTTAAAACCTAGAGGAATATTAAAACTAATTAGTCAATCATACTAAGATCGTGGATCATGTTTTAAACCAAATAAACATATTTTTAATTTGAAAAAATGATTTGAAAAATTAGGGGTTTTTAAATCTAGGGGTTGTTCAACCAAAACATCACCAACTATATACCCATTTAAGAATTCACTCTTAAAAACCATTTGATATAGTTTGAAATTTATATGTGCTTCAAATGAAATCATGATTCTAATGGATTGTTGAATAGAAACTAGTGAAAAATAATTCTCAAAGTTTATCCATTCTTCTTGACTATAACCTGGTGAAGCAAATATTTCTTGGTTTTTTACTATATTACCACATTCATCTACATTATTCACAAACATCTATTTAGTGAATATAGCTAACGTTCCTTTTAGTCTACCCATAAGATTCAAGACTTTATTCCTTACGATTTGATTTAACTCTTATTACATATCCATCACATAAAATCCATCATTTATTGCCTCATTGATGTTCTTAGGTTCAATCTATGACAAGAAATCTTTATGTTTACCCAATTTCATTGGGAATCTCAAGTCATAGTTTATTTATCTAAATCTTTAAATATTGAATCTAAAGGATGGTTCATAAAGGTTCTAACATACCTAGAAAAAGAATGGCTATTGGTATCAAGATCTTTAACATGTTCAGGTTCATAATAACTAATATCTGGTGAATTTCAAGAACTGGAAGATTTAATAGATTTCTTGACAGCATGGTCAAAATATTTTTCATTTATGCCCAGATTTGGTACATGATCCTCATGGTTTTCTATGATGTTATTAAGTTCATGTGGGTATATTTCCTTAAATTTCACATATACAGATTCTTCCACACACTTTGTTTTTTATTCAAGATTTTATAGGCTTTTATATAGATTAAGTTACCTAGAAAGATTCCATCAACTTTTTGGATACAAATATGTCAATATTGTCTTTTGTATTGAGAATATAAACATTGAAACAAAAAACATTGAAGTAATTAACTTTTTGTTTTATATTGTTCCACATTTCATAGGTATTTTTCATTAGAATTGGTCTTATTAAGATGTTATTGATAATACAAAAATCTATATTGAAATATTTATCCCATAATATCTACGTATGTCCTATTAATTAAGAATGACTCTTTATATTACTTATAAGGTTTTATTTCTTCATTCTACAACACTATTTAGTTGAGGTGTCCTAGGGGAAGAGAAGTTATGACTATACCAAATTTTTCGGAAAGAAGATTCCAACTATCGATTTTCCAACTCATGAACATGTCAATTCTTAAGGATTTAATTTAAAGACCACTTCTATTTTATACAATTCCAGCATACATGGTTAAATGAGAAAAGATTCACTTTTGTGATCTAAGAAAAAGATCCCTGTATATCTATAACAATGTTGGAAAAAATTCTTCATGTTAACATTGCATCTTTTTTAGGTTGATTGTGTTAGTTGACAATGTATGTTTCTATGGGTAATTGTTGTGTTCCGGAGAGGTTGTTGACAATGAACCACAACAACGGAATGGATGATCTGTAGGTGGTATAAAATGTGCAGATACAAGGTGGCATCATTTCCCTGTGTTTGCCACATTTTTGTGCCCAAAATTGGGAATTTTCTGAGCATTGGGAAAATTGTATTTCCTTGAAGATTTAATTTAAATATGGAAAAGTCATGAGTTTCACGAAGATAGGGTTCATGGTTTGGATTTAGTGAAGACTAAAAGAATTTTGATAGTGATTATTTGAGATTTTGACGAGCTTCGCAAACAGAAGTGTTTAAGAACATTGCAGTGGGGAAGAGCAGTGCAAGTGGATCTTTGTGGAGAAGGCTCGAAGGAATTGATAGGATTCTCTACGATTTGGATGAGCTCCACGATCGGAAATTTTCGTGGTGCTTCGCGATTTTGAGATAATTTTAGTAGGAATTTCAGAGCTTCAAGATTTGAGCTAGAGTTGCTTTGAATTCATGTAGAAGGCTTGAGGGTCGGTGGAATCGCCTATAAATATACCTCGACCCCCTCGAGAGAAGTAGTGAGTTTTAGAAGAAAATACTTTTCTCTCAGCACGTGAATGTTGTTCGTGAAAAAAGTGTGCTTCGCAAAAGGAAGGGGATTCTCAATAGCTATTATAGCTTCGCAAAAGTTGTGTGCTCAGATTTGGATCAGTGAGCATTCCGAGGGAGGTCACACTACAATGACTTGAGCTTCATGATGACCTAATCTCTGTGAAGTCTTGAGCTTCGCAAAAAGGCAGGATCATCATGAATGCTTATTTAAGCTTCATGAAATTGGGAGCTTCGTGATGTAGGGTGATTTGTGAAGGTACATTCCAAGGGTTGTTTCCCATTATTTAGTGGAAAAGGGGTATTTATCAGTGGATGAACTTTATAATTCAATATAGAATCTACATATAGGGTAGGATGCATTCATTAGTGGTGATGAAGAGACCTAAATGTCTATAAACTGTGAGTGGATCTTTTGAAAAAGCAATGATCTCATTTCAGTTGAGAGAGCAGTGAGTTATCAAAATAGTGATTGGTTGTAAAGCAGGATGGGGAGTGTGAGTCCTCCTAGAACTTGTAAATAGCAGTGCGCTTATAGTAGAATTGGTAAATCGTCACACTGTTGGTGTATGGTCCTTGGAGGTAGCACCGTGAGGGTGAACCAAGTAAAAATTATTGTGTCATGTGCATGCTTTATGTTTTATTCATACCCTGCAATTGGAATGAGATAGAAGTGGGTTTTTTATAATAGAAAAATAATATCAAAAGGGGTAGTAGTTTTAATCTATCATACCCTTATTCACCCCCCTCCCAGGGCATCTATCCTAGTGTACCTAACAAATAATCATCTATAAGAACATTCTCATAGTGCATCCCATTAAGGCATGATACTCTGGATGGTCTAAATAAGTCCATGTGAACCAACTCGAGAGGCTGAGAAGTTGAAACTTCATTATTTGGTTAGAGGGATATTTTGGGTTGTTTACCCGTTTGAAAAGAATTGTAGACATTTTCATTTGGAAAATCACGCTTGGGTAGATACTTGACTAATCATTTTCTAGTATTCTTTCTATGAGAGTGTATATTACCTTGTCCAAGTCTAATATTCAAAATCCATGACTCTTTGTGAAAGACACTTAATCATGAAATATATTTTTGAAACTAATGTATCTATTTTAACATCATAATCATTTTCATTCCCAAAAGTAGAAAATAATAATTCATTTATACAATATATAACATTTCAAGAATACTTATAAATTTAAAATTGTAACCACCATCACATAATTGTAAAATACCATGTATATTATATTATAATCCATTAAAAATATAAATTAAAATTACAACTAAGTTAATGTTACCAATATGGCCACAGACAATTATTTTTACATTAGTTTTCAATACCAAAGGGATATGTCCACCATCAATATTTTCCACATTCATGAAGCAAGAATAATATCTTGTTATGTGTCTTAAACATATACTATACAAATACCTTAGAGTTCTATAAATGATCTATAATTATCATTCCGAAAAAATAATATATAAGGATACAATTTGGGTATCCATATTTTTTTGTGTCTAGTAAAATTTGTAATTTAAACATTAGAAACTGATAATTGCTTCAAGATTTTCTTGTATATAGTTTTAAATGTTTTGGAAAAGTCAACATTGTTTGGTCCTAAAAAACTAGAAATAGTTAATGACTTTCTAGTGTCAGAAGTAGCATATTTTTAAATTCTTGGCATGAAAATAGATTTTCCGGATTTTGTTATAAAATGAGTTTTAGCTATGTTCTTCTATCCAGGTTGGTATCCTGTACCAGTAGATTAACTAGGAGCTACTGGTTTACCAAGAATCTTTGTTAGAGTATTCATTCTATTGGATATTTTTCTATGAAATTTTCTCTTTCCAATTGGATAGATTATGTTCATTGTTCTCATTATGTAATTGAGAATTCTTTTTCATATCTATAATAAGATAATATTTAATAGTATAAGGAAGAGAATTTTATTTTTTAGTGCTTTATAATTATCTTTTAATTCATTGAAAGAATCTTAAATCTTTTCAAAGTTTTCAAACATTTATTAACTAGTCATATTTTCATTATCAATTTCATATCCTGAATAATATTAATTATATATTGGAGAGTCAATGGATTCCACTAATGTTTTTATCATGAAACACATATTAGATTTGTCTTCCTTTTCATCATTTGAAGATTATGAGTCACATGAGATATCATAAAAAACACTCAATGATTCATTCATTTCCTTTTTGTACTTACTATCCTTATCCTCATACTAATTCTTGTACATTATATTGGGACAGTCAGATTTTACATGTCCTTTTCTCTTACATTCATAAAAGTATATTTCATTTGATCTCCCATTCATTTTCTTGTCCTTCTTATAGTTTCTCTTCTGATCATATTTTCCTTTCTAGCTGGGAATCTTAATGAATTTATTCCTTCTAAAAAAGTTTATAAACCATAGCGAATATTGATCCATTTCCTCTTCATTGTCTGACATTGAATCATCATTACTTCTACTGTCAGAATGAGTTGGCGTCCTTTGCAATTAATTATTTTTTATGTAGTGGTTTTGAAATCTATTAACATTATCTTTCGTTCATCGTAATCCTCATTTATTACCTATAAATATTCCTCATACATCATCAACTTACCTATCATCTAATTGATAATGAGGTACCACTCTATCTTTTACGTAGACATATAGGTAGCATCATGATTTTTTCTTTGGCACCCAGTAGTTCTCCATGAGATCACACTGTTTTGACTATTTTATTAAACCTAATATACATATTAGAAATGGGTTAATCAGGCCTTACCTTAGAGTTATCATACTTTATAGTATAGGTAAAAAGTTTCATTTCATTAACAATAGATGTTGCTTATTGTGAAAAATAAATTCTATCCAAAATTTAATAGGCATATTTACAAGGAAATATTCTATTGAATTCTTCATCCTGTAATGCACAAAATAAAGTATTCATAGCTTTGAAATTATTAGTATAAGAAAATTTTGTAGATTCATTCAATTTACTTCTTGGATTTTGTGGTATTTAACATTTATCATCTATTAGTGTCCAAATATCAAAGACATACTTTCTAAGTGTATTTTCATTTTAATTTTCTAATGAGAATAATTTGTTCCATTAATGTAGGGAGGATTGTTGTTAGAAGAACCTTCCAATCAATTTTTCATAAGAAATAATAAATTCTAGATTTTATATGAATAATAATTTAGAACTAATAAAAATTTAGAGATATTAAAATCACAAATAAATCACAGTTGAAAAGATTTGAAAACGCATTGAAACCATTGAAAATAGAATTTTAAAAACAACCTTGATACCGAATGATGGTCAGAGTAGGACAGTAAATACGACATGGGTGAATTGATATCAGATAAAATTTTATATTAAAAAAATTATTTGAATATCCCTTAAATTTAAAAACAAAACTGGATAGTTAATCAATGTAGTAATTTTATAACAAACTTACTATTTAATTAATTTCAAAGAATATTGATTATTTCACAGTTATAGAAATTCAAGATATTGATATAACCATTGGAACTAATTTACTAAATCAAAATAGTTATAAATAATATCCAAGATTAATAACCAATGCGAATCTATATTTTTTGAAATACGAGTGAAATGTAAATTATACTACATTTGAAAACATAGATGATTAAAAAAAGTGGTCCAGTATCATGTTTGAGACATAATCCATTATACATGGTGATCAAATGCCACCATGAAATTTATATATAAATCATTGATCCACACCTCATATTGGTGTTTATAAAAGAATAGAAAGGAATGTCTAGGTCACTCGACCTCTACCACAATTCTACATAGGAAATATAAAAACCAGGTCGCACATAACCTCTTAAAAAATTATATGTGGGTGAAATATGGTGTAAAAATGCATTTTGTGTGTGGATATCTTGTATCCTCCAGTTCAGTTCAAGAGAAAATGTCTTTTTTTAATTCATATATACAAACTACTCAAAAGATTATTAAAATAGTACAAAATATAGAAAAATAAAATAATATTGGATTAGGAATTATCTGAGTGTTGTTTTATGCATCGATAGATTTCTAGAATGTAGTAGATTTTATGTTTGAGACCTCTTCTGAAAGAAGACTTTGAAACAGAGTTTCATGAGTCATGTAATCTAGTTTTTCAGTTCAGTGAGTTGCTCTTCTTCTACTCTGTGTGTTTCAACTAAAAGAATGTTCTCTGTTTTGATAAAAATTAATACATCTCACAGAAAATAGAGTTCTTGTTATATTCTTCTACATGTTATTTAATGAATGTGTTTTCTTATATAACATCTCTTTTAGTCAGTTTATTGACTCATTATCTAGCTTTTTCACCACCTGGTATTTTATTTTAGGAGTTTGTGTTATGGCTGATAAGATAGAATGAAATATCTCCAATCCTCATACCACATACTATCTGTTTTCATATTTACAAATGATTAGTAATTATGTTAGTTTTGTTTAAAAAAAATCAAATATGACCATTAGAATCAACCTTTAAATTTAATTGAAAAAGACAAAAAAATTAAGTAATGAATGGTGTCAAGGTTGATGGTTAAACAAAAGAAGTTCCAAAATCCTAGTGAGTTATAAGTTGGGTACTTGGAAATGTTTCTTTTTATGGGGACATTGAAATCGTTTCTAGTCCGTTGAGAAATATAGAACTGGTATCACGATATTGGTGTCTTGTCTATTTCGAAATATGGAATCGGTAGCACAGTTACGGTGTCTGGCCGTTTGAGAAATCTAGAATCCGAAGCATGGTTACAGTCTCTTGTCCTTTTCAAAAGCTGGAACTAGTTTCATGATTAGGGTGTCTAGGAAACAATGTCATGAACATTCATGATTTCCATTCTAAATGGTGATACCATTTGGGAAGAGAAATAGTGTCTCATACTTAGTCAAATATCTGCCAATTGTCTTAAGAAGTAATACTCACAAAATGGATAAAGTTTAAAACTAATCATAATAAAATTTTATAGAATAAGGGTAATCATGATTTATATGATATAAAAATTACTTTCATGATTTGAATAAACTACATGATTTATGTGATTTATGATAATTTAATCAAGGGTAGTAAAACAATTGGAATACTAAAATTAATAATTCCATTCTCATTTTTTATTCCACAATTCCCATCACCATAGTTTTAATTTAGATGTCACAAAATGATGTCAACTTTAATTATGTTATTCCTCAGTATAGTTGTTCAATGGATATGAAAATATTAAATTGTGAAAATGATCAAGAAGTTCTCCTTGTTTTAATGATTTTATTCTTCTCTATTCTTCTTCCATTTTAAATTTATGCATTTTTTGAAGGAACTAATACTAAATTGTGGCTGATAGTTAGATTAATTAAAATTTATTTTTTCATTTTACTATGAATTATTAGAGACTTCTTAGATAAATTCCTTCCAAATAAAACATACGACATAATCAATTTCGATTCCATTGTTTTTTTAATAATATAAATATTTTTTATTGATATAATATTCTTCCTAAAAACAAGGGGAAATAAATTATCCCCATTAAATAAATAACATAATCAAAATATTATGTATTTTATTCCATTAAAAATACATACGGGTTGATAAAATATTACCATAAACCCTGATATATCCTTAAAAGTGATAAAAACCTAGTTTTGTTTTTGAATAATAGGTAATATATATCTTCCATCATAATGTTAATATAATAATATTCTTAACCATTTATTTCATATATTACTCTTAAAATAATTCTTATGAGTTTTTAGATACATTCCTTCCACAGTTCCATTTTCAAGATCTAGTTTCTGATAAAATATTATAACCAAAATGATTATGAAAACATGAAATAAATATTGATAAAATTATCGTACAAATATTAAAACTCAATCATATGATTTATTATCTAATTAATCCATCATCTTAGACTATAATATTTTCATTTTAACCTTTCCACACTTAGTTAATCAAATAAATCTCTTGGTTAAACTAAGGTTACTTTATGTCTTGTTATCTCATACATCCTAACCTAACCCCTTAACATAATTATACAATAACTCTTACATAATGGATTACAAAGAAAATGCGATTAGCCAAATTATATCCCTCCGGAGTTTCTATCTATTTAGTATTAGGAACATTCATTGTGCACTGCAGTGATGATTGACTTGATAATCGGGCAACATTTTTCAAGCTGATTAACCCTGGATGTATTTGTTCCATATCTATATCCAATATTCAGTAAATAGTTTGGTATTTATTTTCATAGAGAACCACATACTCTATATTTTTTATAAAAAAATATTTATTTTGATATATAGTTTTATTTATCCTTCGAGTTTTCACTAATGTCACCAATGATAATCCTCAAAATGACTACACTAATTACTGAAAATAAAAAAACACTACACTGATACTAACTATATGTACCATAGATAAAACTTTATTTATTTCACATTATTTGTAAAACGTAAACATTGGATTTCAAAACAAATATCACATACAATAATATTGTATGTTTATTATATTTGGGGAGAATCATTATAAGAAATTAATTTTACAATAGGTGTTAAAATTTCAACATTATCTAGATATAATACCCCGTCTTATATACATTATCCATTCTAAAATCATCTTCATAACATTAGGAAAAGTAAAAATAAGAAATGGGTTACCTCAGTTTCTCAATTAAGGTAACCATAAGAGATAACAGTCAAAGTCCATAACTGATAAAAATATAAGCATATGGGTATAATAAATATAAATAACAAAATCATATCCAATCAAGAATTTATTATATTTTTATCAGGGGATAAAACATTGAATAATATAAGATATATATCAAGTTTGTGTGGAAATTTGAGCTAATGAACATGATAAAATATGGAATAATATATATACTAATAAAAAATAACTTTCAAATATGCATAACATAATGATATTTTTATTTAATTATGTTAAACAATTATATTATTTTGCAATGATTTTAATTAATAATATCTATGAGTTACAATGTTTTAATAATATATAAGGATTAATAATTGAATAATAAAAATTAATTTGAATGTATAATTTTAATGATTTCTCTCATTATGGAATATTTTGTGGATTTTTATGTGTTTCATCTTAGATAAGTTTCCATATTTCCACGTGTTTACAAAAAAATAGCATGCAATGGATAGGCCTTAACATCAAAAAACCATCCACACAGCCATCCAATTGGGGATGGCTACACAAGAAGACTGTAGTATGACCATCAAATAGTGAAAAGGTAGAGTGAGAATACAGAACATACAACATGCATGGTTTAGGCCGAATCCCAAGTGAATTGAATGGTGTGGCTCAGCCAATTTGCGTGCATGTATGTGTTTCGGGTTTCCAACCTAGGTGTTGGATTCTAATTTCTGGAAGCCATCATTTTTAGTATAAATAAGAATGACCTCTATGATCCCATCTGACGTGGGAAGGAAGATGTTGTTACTATTTCACATTTAGTGAAATGGGTTTTTCCATCTTGTTCTCATGACACCACACCATAGAAATTTCACATAGCCATCCTCCACCGTGCTCACCAAAATCATTATCATCTTTTAACACTATTCTCAAGGAGAAAGAGTCATTTAATTTAACAAATAGTTTTAGGTTCATGCCGACTCATACTTCATACTCCCAAGATCAACTTTGATCACTCCCATGACATTATACAACAACCTTGATGGTCTTATTTAGCCACTTATAAGGCTGGATGACTCAGATGGATTTATGAATATAATCAATAACTATTTCCCCATATTACAGTTCCACTATATTATCAAAACTACATTTGTGATCCATTACAAGTCCCATATCTCCATGAAACCATTGCAGTGAAATTCATCTAGTGTTTTCTTACACGATGCATGTAGACATGGTCCACACTACGTGTTCCAAAACCCCTGTTATCTATGATGTATTTTATAAAATATATTTTAAATAAAACATTTAAATTTTTTATTCAAATATATGGAAAATATTTTAAATAAATGGAAGAGGATGATGATAGATTCTTTTGGGCTATAAAAGTAAGAGTTTCACCACCAGTATGAAAAATCCACCATTGAGAGAGAACGAGATACATTGATTTTCAATTATTATTATTTTATTCTATTTTAAATTTTATTTTGTCATATAATTTATTTTATTTTTATTTTTAACATAATTCATCTATCTATTTTATAAAGTATTTTCCTCCACCATTCACCCTTATTATTTTTCTACTATAATGTCATCTATACTAACTTTTTTTATTTAAACAAATTATTTCTATCATTCTCTCCATTTTTTTAATATAAAAATTAATTATTTATATTTTATCTAATTATAATTATACTATATCTCCTTATCACTATCCTTCATCCATTTTTTCTGTTATTCTATGTTTTATTATATTTTCTTTTTTCTTATTATTTTATTCTTTTAATTATCTTCTCTTCTTTTACTTCCTACCATCATGACCTTATTCTATAAATAATGGGAGGCTGACCTTAGTATTTTATTGGTGGTGGGATGTGGTGTATTTATTATTACGAGATTAAATTTGAATGTTTTATTTATAATAATAGTAATAATGGGTGATGTGAAAACTGTTGGAAAATTCCAACCATAAAACAAAAGGAAAACTCATTTATATTATTTTATTTAAATATTTTACCATGCTTATATTAGACAAAGTGTCATCCTATTATGGTGTTGAGACATTAAATATATTAAATGGAATACAATGGTGCTTGTTACTATAAGGTTTCAAATAGTTGATTGACGCGTTCAATCAATCATGATTACAGGAAAATGAGTAATTTAGTTTTCTATAGGCATTCAAGATTTTACAATCACAAAAAAACAATTGTAGTTTTAGAATATTATTTCATAATTAATCAATCAAACAAAATATTAAAGAAACAATTGTAATTATGAAACCCATAAATGAAACAATAAAGGAAGACTTATTTCAATTATAATAACAATATTTTATTTCATGTTATTTAATTTTATTTGAGAAAAAATCTTTCATTTTAATTTCATTATTTTATGAAATTAATAAAAGTTAAAAACAAGTAGTCTTAGCTGAAATTTATTAAGTAAAAAAACTGTGGAAATATTCCGGTGATATGATCCTAGTCAGCCACTATGTTGCACAAGTAAACAATATATAAATTTCTTTTTCCTATTCCCAACGATAGGCATGCGTCAAAACTTGAACCGTATCTAGAGGATAATCATCAGTTTTAGATTTTATATACACATTGTATATATTATTTTACAGTTATCTTAAAAAATAATTTTTTATATATATGATGTTATCAAATTATTACATCTTTAAATAATGTATAATTACTAACAGTTTAAACAAGAATAAGAATCATTTAAAACTAATTTAAATGATCTGTTTAAAAGGATAAATGAAATAAAAAATTTAATTAGAAGAAAATAGATCAAATAAATTGTGAGTTTCTAGAGAAACAAGAAAACGAATCAGAGACAAATAATGAATAATGCTCGAAGTCTCATCAGTTTAAGGATGTAGTCTAATAGAATATTGAGCAGCTGGACTGCCAGCCTCCATCCACTAACATCCAAAATCAAAATGCACTTACAACTAAGAATGATATTTAAGCTATAAAATTACAGGGGGTTTAAAATTATTTAAACTCTATATCATTTTATTGTATTCAATATGAATTGATTATCACCCCCAATACTTTTAATTTTCATATTTGTTCAATCCTTTCATTTATATAAATATAAATGAACAAAGCATGCACCTACTGATGAAAACATGTAGATCCTTGATTTTTATTAACATTAATTTTAGTAATCAGGTGAATAATTATAGTTAGCTGAGCCTAAGTAAAACAAGATATATGATGATCATATTTAAAGGGTAAATATTTCTTATATTTCAGGTTAAAATTTTATTCATGTAAAATCAACCGCTTACGTTCCCTTTGATAATTCAATCCCTATATCCCAAATTGAAAAAATAATATAAAAGTAATATAAATATGAACTAGATGACACAATGTAAGCGGATAATAAATACATCATCCTACCCCATCCAAAAAATATTTACCTAATTTTTAAGTGTATGGATCTCAAATACTACATCCCTTGATTATTTGTGTCAACTAATAAGAAGGAATTGCAAGATGGGAAAATCTATATATAGTGGTTCATGTCTAAAAATATCCACCAAAATAAAAATATGGATAACAGTTATTAATACCAAATAGAAGTAATAAAATCCTATGTCACACATTAGAGATCATACCGTGATTTATATTTACATCCTCTCTAGTATATTCAATTTCATTTTTAAGACTAGTGTATCATACATCCCTCTTTCTCTATTTATTGTGCTTACATGAAATGGTCATTCATTTTTAATAATTGATTATATTTTATAGTTTTACAATGGAACAATGAATCTCTAAAACAGTGAAGGATGTGGATTAAACTTTCATGGGTTATGAATTTCACATTTAGTAATTATCTTTTAAACTCTTTCCCATTTTCCTAAAAATATGTTTTGAGCTTTAAACTCAAACTTCTGTGCATGTATTTATATGAATTTTATATGAGACATGAGTTTATTATGATTCCTATAATTCCATTTTAAATAATTCTATGGTAATGAGATAATTTATTGATTAGAGTGAAACATTTAAATTAATATTTTAAATTATGATTTTATGGAATTATTTGATTTATAAAAATTAAAGTTCCCTATCATATTTCATGATTTTAATTTAAAATTTTCATGGAAATTTATTTTTTCTTATTATTCATTCTTTGATATATTTTTCCAATACTATAATTTTGATTCCCAAGAGGATTTATAGTCAAAATATTTCCTATTTTATCTTGACCATATTTCATGAGTTATCTTAGGTCATGCCAAATTCTAGAACATGAATTTGAGATTTTCTGAGGTATGACTCTATAAAACATATTTAAAATAGTTGAGTCACATTTTGAAATGTACTTATTCATTATACAACTATTACATATGTTTGTGTCTAGACCAAAGAGACCATAGATGAACTTATTATAGATGATATAGGTTTCAATAAATCATTATCTATTCTACCCTCTTCTTAGTAATTTCATGATATTTGTATGTTTAAGTATTGGGGTGAATAAAATCATTGTTGAATGGATAGAATGAGTATTAAAGAAATTTTTTTGGGAGTGTTGTTGTGGTAGTTACGAATGGTTTTTATGTACATTTTACATCATAAAAAAAGTAAAAAAGAATGGGTTGTGAGTTGGATGAATCTAAAATCCAAATTACAATACCAATGATTCTTATAAATGGTGGGTATGAGATACATTCTAAACATATTGTTCAATGTTGAAAAAAAATTAAATTAAAAAATATACATAAAAAATTCCATAAAATTAGAAGAAAAAATTCAAGTGGTTAGAAAAATCATTTATTATTCTTTATTTAATCATAACATGTACTTTCTATTTTTGGAATGTGGGAGATGTTTAGATGAAGGATATGATTTCATTATAATATAACTTTATATATCTTTGATTATATGTTAAGAGATAAACCACCAATTTGGGCCCCAATTTTTTAACATCAATTCCAACGAACCATAAATTATCAATGTTGTTTAAACAATTATTGAAAATCCCTCCTGACGTTTTGTGCATTTTTTCATTATAAAGTAATGATCGTAGTTCCCTCAAAAGTATATTGATAAAGAGTATTTTGTCATAATATGAGTTTGAATGCACTTGAATTAATATCTTGGATCTTGGGAGAATATTAGACAAAGGTGATAAAATTTATTATTTGGAATGTTTAATAATAATAATTTAGAATACATGAATAAAATAAAAGAAATATTTATATCATATTTCAATGAGAATAATTAAATTGATTTGTTTTATTAGTCTTTTTGAATGTGGAGAATTAGCTAGATATTTTGTGTAGAATTTGGAGTAATTGATTTAACATTAAAAATCATTATAATTTATTCTTTTGGAATATTAATAATGGTAACATTGGTTCCCTTGAATTTCGATGTTGAGATTAAATGAATCCTGAAAATAATTTTTTATGTGTGATGGAATTTAAAAAAGGGATATTCTCATTAAATTATGTTAATGAATTATATTATTATTGAACAATTTTAAAGGATAATTTCAATGAATTATAATATTTTAATAATATATAGGTATGTATAGTTAAATAATAAAAATGAAATATAATTTAGTATTTTAATTAATTATCCAATTAAAAAAAATATTTTTTGGATTTTCTTGTGTTTCATCATTGTTATGTTTCCATATTTCCATGTCTTTAGTATAAAATATCTAGTCATGGATAGCCTTCAACTACAATGCACTAGACCCATAGCCATCCCCTTGGGGATTTCTATCCAATAAGACTTTGGGAGGCCCCTCACATTATATTATAGGAACACGAGATTGTGTGGCTGAATCTATAGATGGGAATGGATGACGACCACATAGACTCAGAGGTGTAGCTCAACCCATTTCCATATGTGAATGTGTATCTAGGTTCCCCACTCAATATTGGCCTCTAATGAGACAAATCCATTATTTGTATTATAAACAAGTGTGACTTTTAGGCTCCCTCCAGACATGGGATAACATATACTAGTTATTATTCATCTTTTAGTGATATATTTCCATTCTTCATAGCTATGTGACCCCAAACCTAATATGTTTTTCATCAACATCCCATACTATTCTCTCCACCTTCATATTTGGATACCACTACTTCTCTCACTGGGAAATCACTATTTAATCCACCTTGTATGTTTTTGGCCAAAATGACTCCTATAGCCTATGCCCGAGATCACATTTGATCACACCTGAATCCTCATATGACAACCATAAAGGATTCATTCGACAAAATCTATGGTCTAATGGAATTGAGGGATTGATGAGGATAACAAACGACTCTACATATTCAATCCTATTCCATAATCATATATAACATCCATATTTGAGACCATTCGAACCCAAGTCAACATATAACCTTTGAACTATGTTAATAATGACGATTTCCTCTATTATTTTGTCTGACTTGGTCCACACTACGAGTTCCAAAACCCCCATTATCTAATGAGGATATTTTAAAATCAAATTTCAAATCATTGTTACAAATATTTATTCGATTATAAGGAAATTCAATGAATAAAATGAAATAAGAGGATGAGTAAATCTCTAGTCTTATAAAAGAAACATTTCCATAATCCACGGAAAATCCACCGCTGTTAGATCCTAGTCTATTGTGATAAATATGTCTTAATTGTTTTTATTCTATTTTAGTTTATAATTTATCTTTTAATAAATTTAATTAAATTTTTTATATAATTCATTCATTATTTTAATAATGAGTGTCCTATCACCATTCACCCATCTACTTCTTCTACTTCTGCTTCTACTTCTTCTTTTCTTTATTCTTCTTCTTTCTCTAATTCTATCAATTTATTTTCTTCTTTTAATTCTTTATAGATTATTTTTTTTATTATCCATCACTCTATCTGCCTCTCTTTCTCACTTCTTATAGTTTTATTCAATTATTTTATGTGTTCTGTATCATTATTTATTCTTTTTATTTTATTCTCTTTGTTCTCATATTACCATCATGACCACATACTCCTAATAATCAGTGGATAACTCCCGACATCGCATGTGGCAGGTAAGTGGTGTTTTTAGAATTCCATGGTTCAATTATAAGGTTTCTCTTTTTCTTTTTTTATCAATGTTGATGTGAATGGGTGTGGATATTTTCCACCATGAAACTAAACTGAACCTAATTTATATTATTTAATTTTAATATGTTCCCTCCCTTCTAATAGAATCATGATATTCACATGATATATTTGATCCTTTCAGTGGATTAAATGAAAAATTATGTTGTTGGGTCCAAGATGGATACATAATCCATTTAGGTTATTCCATAAACCTTGTTTACAATAGGATGTGTAATTTAGAATTCTATAAGAATTCAAGATTCAATAATCAGTAAATAAATGAAAAATTCTTTAGGAATGATATTTAATAATTAAAATATATAACTAAATTTGATTGATAATAAGAAGAATGATGGAACCCATAAAACAACCCACAATTAATGGGTTTATAGTGATCCTAGCCATCTATTTATATTATTACATGATTTTAAGAAACATTAACCATAAAATTACGAGGCATGTAGTGTAAATTTGAGTGTCTTTGGTTGATTAGATACATAAAAATGAAAACATGGGAATAGAATAAAAAACAATTATTTTAATCATCCATAATGATCTCATAAATTAAATGTGGATCATATATATGCATTGGATAACATGGGGAATACATGAACAAAAACGATGACCTAGAAATTCATGTAATGGTATGGACATATGAATAATGTAATGAAAATGGGCTGGAAGTAATAACATGTTGACATAAAAAAGGCATGTATTATAAATAAAAATAAAGAATCATAACATGTAGAGTACCTGCACATGTAATCCTTAAATCAATGGAATGTGGAAACAACACAGAATGTGATATAAGCATGAGATAAAGCTGACTGCCAAGAATATTTCACATTGAACGAAAAGTTAAATAATGGGATTAGTCTCACTCTTTTTCGCAATATGACATATCATGAGATGAAACAATAAAAAATTAAATGGAGTTGTATCTAGGCTCACCCATCATAACATGTTCATGCATATGTGTTCCACTTGAATACTCAAGCATAATGGTTACCCATGGAATGAATTGGGTATCATAATCATGTTATAAGTCATAAAACATGGTAGTACCATAATGGTGTTCATGAAATAATGTATTTCAAACATACATAGAAATTTATATGGGAAAATTTATCAGATCATAAAATTAGTAGATTATGATGATTAATTTCAAAATAAAATGAATACATGTAAAAAGTTTATTTAAGAGACATTATAAATGAATCCTTTTAGTGTAGTTTAATGAAGAAATTAAAGAGCCTTTAAAGAGGAAAATGAAAATATTTTTCATAGAACCATAAATGAACCAAGATATTCGTTAATGATAAAAGGAGTTATTTTAGATAAATAATGCTTCTTTAAAATATATTATGATTTTTTCTTAAAAATATGTTATAAATTAGGAAGCTCCCTTTAATCGGTCTTTCCTATCGAGAATATTTAACAAGGAACCTTATTAAAATATGTATTTCATCTTAAATGAAGGATGGACTGATCAGGATACTTGATCATCAAATATATAAACTTAATTTAGATTAATTATATTAAAATAAATAAGAATTTAATTGGGTTAAGGTGATATAAGTCATAACCTGAAGAAAAAATGGAGGTTTGGAAAGAATCCATCACCATATATATGAATGGTCTATACACTTGATCATAATGTCCTTGATAATAAAATTAAATCCATTAATTAATTAATTATTAAAATTTTAAAAAATTATTTAATTTATTATAATTTTATTATATTCATACATGTCTTTTTTGATGAGTTATAAGATTCTATTTCATCATTCATCAGATTTTGTTTCTTTGGTTAACCTAGTCGGTTCACTTGTATACATATATTGAAAATAAGGTTAATTGGGTACAATTGAATTGAATTTATATTATATTTTATTAACAAAAATACATAAAATTAAAGTTTATATAATTCATTTGGGTTTTCTGGGTGAGGGGGAATCAATATATAATTAAATTGAAATAATAGGATAGATTATTTTGGTGGTTTTTCGATCATCACAAACTAGTTTTGTTTTATTGTTCATTATTGTGTAGATAAGATAGTTATAGAAAATAATAAGGGGTATAACATAAATATTGAAATATATACCAATAATTATTTTGGTTATATCTCTTTCATGGAAGCTGATAAATTAAAATTAAATCTTGTCATCTTCGATGGCGATAAATCAACACATTACAAAAGATATTTTCATTTTTGGAATAAATGAATAAGAGAAGAGACTTGATGGTGTATTTTACATTAACATAATAAATTAAATTATATATAATAAATTGGAGTTTTCATGCATGTTTTATAGAGTATGTGTAGAGAGTATTGTAAAATAAAATAATTTGATGAGAAATATAAAGACAGTGAAAGAGGAATTTTCCTCTTGATTTTTTCTCCTTGAGAACCTACGTAGGGAAATTGTTTTTGGTATTTTTTTTAGAATAAAGCCTCATAAATATGGGTATGGAGCATGGGGATTGTATTCCGTATAAATTGGACAAGTTTCACATGTGAAGAGGTGTGATGAGAAGAAATGGTGAGGGTTTGTATTTATAGTTGGAGAGAGGGGTGTTTTTTAATTATTTTATTCATTTGTTAATTATTTTGGCACAAGAATATTAATAGTTTGATACTTATTGATAAATATATCAATATAAAGAAGTTACTTACTATATAGTGTTGTGGTGATGATACATGGGAGGAATGTTCGGTATAAAATTGAAAAGATTCAAATATTAAGATGTGTGAGGAGAAGAGGTGGTGAGGGGTGGTATGTATAGTGGAGGAGATTGGTGTTTTTTGATTATTTTATTCATTTTTGTTATTATTTTGGCTCATGACTTTTCATTTTTTAAACATTTTTAGTAAATATATTAAATTAAATAATGATTATTTGATATTTTGGTTCTTACATAATCAATTATTGTAAAAATATTGAATTTAATTTATACTTTTATATAACATAAATTATTGTACTTCACTATTGTTGATGCTCCTTCTTTTGTCACAGAGTCCAAATGAATGTAAAGGAAAATGACATAGCACAAACTGATCCATCCTTTGAAAAAAATATCAAAAATCGACAAAGGAATGAACAAGGGATCAAAAGCACAAGTGCCACATAAGTTCTATCATTTTCGCGCAAGTCCACTTGTGCGACACCTAGTGGTCGCGCAAGTGACTTGCATGACCTAAGTGGTAACCGCCCGGGTCTTCTCCTGCCTATAAATAGACCCTGTGGACCCCCCATTTCAAAGAGGATTTTTTTTCTAGAAACTCAGATTTGAGCTCCCGGCGACCTAGTCTCCTCTCAAAGCTCCCGAAACAATTCTAAGGTAATTTCTTACCTTGAATGGAAGATCTAAAGAGGGGGAGGAAGGCCTAAGTGTTGAAGCTCATCAACACTTGCGTGCCTGAGTGGCCAGCCCTTAAGGGAAAAGGACCACACTCGCGCGCCGCCTTACTCCTTCAATAGATCTTGCGCGCCCTTCTTCTGGAAGAACCTCAAGAGGATTCTAAAGGCTTTAATGAAGAATCTCTCAAGTATTACCCTGGCAGTTAACTGTCGTGCAAGTACATCAAGTGTCGCGCAGGAATATACCTCCGCGACCAAAACTTGCTTGCCCACGCAGTACCTGCGCGCCTGCCAGGATTTGCGCGCCCCTGCCTTTTTGGGTGCCTTTCTTGCCCATTTCACCCCTCTTAAGTCATTACACCTTTCCTATTCAAGATTCAGTCTTAAAGACACTCTTCAACGCCATTTATGGAATGATTTCTTGACTTGAATTCCTTATCTGAAAGGAATTCTGTGGAATATCTCTCAAAACCTAGTGATTTACATAACATTATGTCCCTAAAAATTGAGATTTCATTCATTCAACCTCATCCTTTAATATGAGAGGATCCATATCCTGGGCTTCCTTTTCAGGAGTAAGCCCCAGTCTCAAATATGGGCATCCTCTTAGGAGTAAGCCTCAGATCCCCTAACCTAGGCTTCCTTTTCAGGAGTAATCCCCAATCTCAAATATGGGCATCTTCCTTATGAGTATGCCCCAATTCTTAAAATTCCCAAATTGGGGCATCCTCTTTAAAAGTAAGCCCCAAGTCCCTCATTTTTTGGGCATCATCCTCCGGTGTAAGCCCCAAACATTAATCCCTTAAACCTGGGACTCCTTTTTATGAGTAAGTCCCAGTCATAATCCCTTAACTTGGGCCTCCTTTTCAGGAGTAAGTGCCAGTCATAATCCTTAACCTGGGCCTCCTTTTCAGGAATAAGCCCCAGTCATAATCCTCTTAACCAGTCCTAATTTACCATTGATCTAGGATTCCTTCTCAAGAGTAAAACCCAATCATAAGTCTTCTCCTTATTTGGGCCTCCTTTTCAGGAGTAAGCCCCATGTTAGAGTATTCAAAATCTCCATGAAGCACATATACCTTTATGGACCCTGTTCCTGGATTTCATCTCTAAAGTAAATCCTAAACCTTCATTTATCTGGGCAGTCATACATATATAAGCCCCACATTATTTCTTATGATTGCATCTTTCAGGGCACAATTTTCTATTTTTTTACCAATACCTCTTGTTTCTCACACCGAGCATGACTCACCTGAGCTTAGAGTGTAAAAGTAATTGTGAAATCTATCTTTGAGCCATCAATCATAAACATAATACTCCCTTACTCGAACTACATTGGTTCTGATTCCTTTTCTAAAACAAAGGATAGGTAAATAGCCCGTCTATGGGTTCGATCCTAACTCTAAAATAATCCATGTTCTTTTGAATGAAAGTAAACTTCAAGTGCCCCACTGAGTGGATTTAAAACCAGCATGGTCATCATAATGACCATGAGACTTATGTATAAATGTGTTGAAGGGTACCGTTGACCAAGAATCTCTAATAAAAACAGATGATTCTCTATCGATGAAGAACCTCGAATACATAAAAAATATTCTCTAAATTTCCTACATATTCAATCATTGATTGTCAGATCTGAAGGAAAGCTCATTTTTTACATGGTAATGTAATAAGGATTCATGAACATAACGTAAATCTACAAAGAGTGTCTCGGAGTAGAAAATAATTCCCCTAAAAAAGGTGTGATGAGTCCGACCTCCCATCCTCTCAACCAATGCAAATTCCTAAGCCTCATCAGTCCACAAACTAATGATCACCTACCTTTGGAAAGTAGGTCCGAATAGATGTGGAATCATTGGATGTTTCTGGTTCTACGAAGAAACCCATTAGAAACCGATCAGAAAGATTGAACCTCCCATCAAGACAGTCATCCCCAGATACCGAGGGAAAAAAATGGTGAACCCGACGTGAATCCTTAACCAAATTAAAAATGATGTTTTTCCTATTTGTTAGGCCCCTATTTAAACTCAATGAGAGGGCCAACAAGACAGTCAATAACATATGTGCTCTTCTGAAAGATGTAGTAGCTGAATTTATCTTGATTACGTCTGTTATATCAAACATGCACTCTTTTCCAAGATCTTCTGTATTTCCATAATGGCCACCCTCAAATTTACACCTGTGAATACTGCTACTACAAATTCCACTACTACTACTCCTGCTGGATCGTCGTCCGCTCTTAGGATGATATCACCTACTCAGTGTCTTCAACGCTGGGTATCAAACGCATTGTTAAGGAGTATCATCAACACGGTACCATCCCAACTATGGAGGCTGCCCGACAAGCCCTCGAAGTAAATAACTCACATCGGTTGTCCGGACAACGACGACCAGTGATCAAGAAGAAGGAGGTGTTGACTACCGTCTCCAACTGTTTCGGGTTGTTATCCCTGGAATGCAATAACCATTCACTCCCTTATTCTGGGGAGGTAAATGATCAGGTCCTTCAGGACCTTAATTCAAATAGGCAGGAGTCCTTCCTGAAGGCTCCCACCAACAATCACTTCCAAACTCGTGCGGCAGTGCGCCCTCAACATGATGAGGGTACCGACTCTAGGCGTTCGACTCAGGTTCCTCAAACCCGAGAAAGCAAGACAAACCACCAGAGGCGGAATCCAGTCAATAGTGAGCAGATTCTCATCTCTGCCATCTTCAGAAAAGTCCACCAACCTAACTTGGTGGCAAGCAACGAGCAGACACATACACCTGCCCGTTTTAATTCCGCTGTCCAGCAGACTCGTCTGGCAGCATCACGCCAATCCCGCCAGGCAATTCCGGCGGAGTACTATAGGCAGGAAGATACACCTGTTTATACACCATCAGCTAGTCATCAGGCCCGTCTGACTACATATTATTGATCTCGTCAACCACGTTTGGAGAACTGTAATCACCAGGCACATACACCTGCTAGTATTAATCAATCCTACCAATAGTCTCGCTTGGTAGAATTCGGAGAAGTTAGTCGGAAAGCCCCGAAAAAAAATAGGAGGCAGACTCAACTCTCTGCCCCCACACTTGAGTACTGTCAGGATTCATTGACAGGAAAAGGAGGACATGAGCCGACACATACACCTGCTCCATGCCCAGAATGGACGTATATTCCTGTTCCGGCAGCTGAAGTCACCAACCATATTCTATCAATGGTGAAAGAGCAGAAGCAAATCCCTGCTCATATTCTGGATGCCTGCCAGGATATCATAACAACTTCAGCATCATCTTAGGGAAAGGCACATAAATCTATCCTTACCAGTGGAGTGATACATCAACAATTCACTCCGGAACAGACACAAACATATGTTCCAGTCCAAGAGGTTTGTGGGGCATACTCCCCCATAACATACGGACAACCAAGTCAGGCACATACACCTAATTTGAGAGGAGATCGACCGCCTAACCTGGCCATATTTTCTGATCAGGAACATACACCTGCTCAGAGTAGCCACTTTCGTCAACAAGTGGTTTCCAAGGCGAGTAAGAAGGCGTCTAAGAAAAAGACCCGCCCAATACAGTCATGAGATCAAGTGCCAATCTGTAACAAGGCCTTGCTTGATGCTGGAGTTTTTGAAGCCCTCAGACAATTATCTATTGGAATTCAAGATTCTACTCCCTCAGTTCCCAATAGTGGGAACATTAATTCCTAAGGTCTTCAATAGACACTTCCTCATGAAGGCTTTCTTCATGACAATTCGGTCGATCTCGAAGTTTCATCAACAGATGAGAGCCACAAGAACCCTATATGTGGTCAGAAGACCAAGGATCAAGAGATCTCATCTTTTGCTATAACCCATTATGATGGTCCTCCCCAGGATGATGAATCTCGCTGCGAAAGTCCTATCCGCAGTAGTGATGCACATTGCCTGGAAAATGCTCCAGTGGGAAATGTAGTGCCGAGGAAGCCCTCTTATCTTGAGGCACTTGCAAATGTAAAACCAGTCATGTCTGAAGCTTCATCGCTAGCAGGTGAAATACTTTCTCAATCAGAAGATAGCCCAGGGTGTAGGTCATTCTCCGAACCACCCCTAAGTCATGCATCTTCTAGATTGATCAATGATCTCTCTACCAATCCTATTGAATCCAATAAAGCAACAAGGAAACACCAACTCTGGTCAAATCAGGTAGAAGAATCTTCATCAAATGATAAAGAGGAAATGCTGAATATGAGAAAACAACTGGCAAAATGTGAAGTGCCAGTTATGTTTTGGTCTCTGGCTGACTCTCAGTATAATATTCTAGAAATGTTGACGGAAGATGAAATTCATTATATTCGTCTCAACATATGGAAAAATCTTTGTCAGTTGAAAAATAAAGTATTATCTTATGATGAATATGAAAATCATCTTAAGATAATAGAAGAGTTACAATGCCAGTTTGATTTGGTGTCTCTATCAGTCTCTCGATATCCGAAGGTTGAAAAGCAGCAGAGAGCCCTTCAATGTTCATGCTTTGGCACACTAAGAAGATTGCGTCAGTTAATTGCCAATTCCCCATATTGTATTCGTGTCAGAGGATGGGGTGTTCATGGAGTACTGCATTTCACGGTGCTCTCCAGTCATAAAAGCCCACCGAAAATGGTCTCATGAAATGTTATTTCCCATGGCCGGCCATAGTCAATGGGCTTTGTTTGTAATCAAAACCTTTCCCAAGAACATGCTTCAACTAGTTCCTCTAAAAATCAAGAATACAGAGAACAAGCTGTTGAATTACTCTTTCATCAAGCAAACAAGAATATTGAACATGCCTCTCATTTGGAGCAAGCACTTCACCAAATGACAGAAGTATCGGAAATCATCCAACGATCTTTTGAACCGGGTGATAAAAGCGGATACAGATTAATGCATCCAGCTAATTTCCGGACTAAGGTTCGCAAGATAAGGAGGACTTTCAAGAAAGTCTCAGACATAGCATGTCAAGAACCACCCCAGCTCGCCAGACTGGGGAATCTTTTAAACAAACCCTCAGAATCAACAAATAGGTTCCAAGGAGTTGAGCGAGAACAGCAGGAACAGCCCCAGTCCACTGGACTGGGGACTTTTTCAAATCATCAATCCCCTCCTCAGAGAAAGTCGGTCTTTTCTCAATTAGGGAAGAAACCTCAAGAGGAACGAAGATCCAAATTATCAGGAGATTCCCTCCAAATTACGGTTCATCAAGAAGTTCCTGAGGGATTTAATCAACAAAAGGCAATTTCTCATCAAAGATATGGAAGAAGACAATATCAGAGAAATGTTGATAGAACGGATTCGATGAGTTATGCATCAATCAATGTCATCAATGTCATTATTGTTGATCCACCAGATGAGGCTCACTCAGGGGACTCAAATGAAGAGGTTCCTGCTCAAGAAGATGTACGCACTGACACAAATGAAGAAGGTGTGTGTACAAGAAGTAAAAGGATTACTCAGAACCTAGGTAATCCTTCGAGAAACCCACTTCCCCCTCTCCAAAAAGGATCCAACAAAGGGAAGTGAAAGAACCAGGTTACATATCCTTCCTCTGGAGAAGTTCAATCGCTCTCACTAGAGTAGAGGGTTGCACAACAGGAGGAAGAAATGAAGGAATTAAGAAGGTTGAATGCAGAACTACTTTATATTATTCTTCTTCTTAAGCATGTTGGAGTCAGTCAGCCAAAGAAATTTGTTGCAGCTATTGATATGGATCAAGAATATCCTCCTCTATCAGAACACCCTCACCGTTATAATCCTATGGGTCAAGTGCAGCATCAATTGGAAGTGCTACCATTAGTTGCAGCGCCAATCACCACATTTTTCCAAGATCCAGTCATTGCACCTACCCAAGTCCAAGTTCAACCATATGTTTCTCAAAAGTTAATAACTACTGGTGAGTCATTAACAGCTCGGTTAGAAACTATGGAAGGGAAGCGTGCGCAAGTTCAACCCGAAAATAAAGTTTACCCGCAATGGTTAGATTCAATTTCTCCTCCATCCAGTTTTGGGAACCCTATATTCCCTATATTCAATGGATCAGGCGATCATGAGCAACATTTGATGCATTACCTGTCTTGTTGCGATCCTATGATGAGATCTCTGGAGCAGCAAGAAGCAATGAAAATCAGATGCTTCGTGCGATCCTTTCAAGGACCAAATTTTGTTTGGTATACAATCTTGCAATCCCGGTCAATTACCAGATGGGATGATCTTCGCAAAAAATTCCTCCTTCAGTTTAGCTCAACTTTGCCAAAGACAACAGTTTTAGATCTTACAAACTATAAGAAAAGGGAGAATGAAAGGGTCTCTGATTTCATTGCTCCATGGAAGGGATTAAAATATTCCTTGAGTTTAGCACTCCCTCAAGAATAATTGTTGCCAATCTGTATAGAAAATCTGTGTGACGAATTACGCACTCCATTAATCCCTGTGAAATACATAGGAGGGTTTCGAAACCTTACTTCAATCGCTCAACAGATTGAAGATTTCCTTATACAGACTAAGGATAAATCTCGTGTAATTCCATCAGCTCCAGGAAAGAGAATGGGTAATGCAGAAACTACTATAGTTATGCTTAAACAAGCACCTGTACCTATTTCTACCTCAAAACCTTCATCTTCTCGAAGGGATCCATCTTCTGAATGCCAAAAAAGGCATTTTCATCCACATGATCAAAAAGATCAAAGAAGAAAACAATTCGAGGATTTGAAGTGGAAAACATACTCTTTCCGAAATGAACAAGTTCCTGGTTATTTCATTTTGGATCTGGAAAACAATTTGTCTCAATTTCCAATACCCAAGAGGCCAAACAAGAAAAGAGATGAAGATCGTCCTAATTATTTCCCTTTTCATCAAATGTTGGGGCATCCCATCCAGGAGTGTTTTGTCTTCAATGACCTCCTGCAAAAGATGGTCGACTCGGTACAGGTCACATTGAAAGGATCCTCATCCCAGGTAGCATGTGTCACTACTACAGTTCCAGAGGAGGAATATGAATGGAAGGAAGTAAAAAAGCAACAATGAACAAAAGTATGATGATTGGATGGTCAGAAATACAATCAATCGAACTCATGCTATTTTGCCAACACAATTAAGGAAACCAATTGTGCCTTCTGCCATGATTTTTGTGGCAAATCCCTCTTCGTCGGAGGGAAAGTCCCCAAAGAAACGACATGATTCAAAGAAAGAAAAAGAATCAGAAGAAGATGAGTATGTGTCAAAGCCTATGTTGTCTCTGACTTTGGCGGACTTCATGCCATCTACTTCAAATCCATGGGCACCGCCCCACCAAACGACATAGCCTAAATAGGCTAATCAGGCATAGTCTTCATCAGAAAAAGAGTTAATCTTCGGTTTTGTTAGTAATATTTAATTAACAAATCCATATGTCAGTCGCAGTTTCAATTTTGATGAACCTGAATTCCCTGTATCAAACAAAGGAATCAGAGGATGTTCCAGGGGATCAGGATACAGGGGAAGATGTGGATCTTTCAGAAGCCACTATTCCAATTATAACCCTTCTAGAACTGTGTACGCAGCAGAAACTCGTGGTAGAGCCCTTCAGCGAGCTCAGAAAGAACAAGAAAGTTCATCTAACAATAACAAATTCAGTCCTGGCACAGTTATTTTGGATGACCGGTTAAAGGATCCATCTTCTTCCTCTCAGTAAGTAAATGGATCTAATCGGTCTAATCTTCCAAAACCAGGAATATTTCTAACTCCTATACAAGATGCATCAACTTCCAAAGCATCTACTTACAAGGTACCTACTAAACCACATATTCTTATTGGGAAACATAGACCTATGGATCAAAAGTATGATATATTTAAGCACTTGGCCCAAGTACCAGCCAAGTTATCAATTCTGGATGCTTTGAATCAGTCAAAAGATCTTCGGGAAGCACTCATCGAGGATTTGTCAAGTCCTTAGGAGTTTGAAACTGAAATTACTGCAGCTGAATTCTATCACATAGACAATAATCCTGCATAATTCCATGCAATAATATCCTTTACTGATGAAGATGAAGATTATGTTGTGCATGGACATATTAGACCATTGTACATTTCTGTCCAAGTCAATGGCGTGGATGTTCGAAGAGTTTTCATTGACAATGCTTCAGGAGTCAACCTCATGCCCATTCGTACACTTCGTCGATTGGGCCTCACGAAATCTAATTTATCTCCCTCCACCATGATGATACAGGGATATGATAATAATGAACAAGAACCACTGGGTGAAGTTACACTCAGAACTCAGTTTGGAGATCTTGTATCCAATTCAGATTTCATGGTTGTTGATCAAGACTCAGCCTTCAACATTTTTCTTAGAAGACCCTGGTTACATCAACATGCGGCTATCCCTTCATCATATAATCAATGTCTCAAATATTGTTTCGATGGTCAAGTTGGGACGTTGTATGGTGATAAGGCCCTGTTCAATACATGTGAGTCTCAATACATTTAGGTAGAATTCTATCACATGAAGCAAAGGGAGAAATCTATGACATAGGTGATTACCAAAGTTAATGCTCCATATGGTTTGGAAAAAATTCCAGTAAATCCATTTACACATGTGAGTACAGATTATGTGTTGGCTATAATTCAAATTGACAAGACAGACCCAAATCAAAATACTCTTATGGAAAGATCCATAATGTCAATTACGACAATCAAGCCAGACAACATGGGAGAAATTGGTAATCTACCAAGCAGTGATTAAAGCACAAATGGTGATGTGTTCATTTCATCTGCCGAAATACAACAAGTCTACGCTTCTCCAATTAGGTTAGAACAAGTTATAGCAACATCGGAGGTGAACAATGATATCGATTCTCAATCCATCATCTCCTCTTTATTACCCAAAGAAGACCCTTCATCATCAATCAGTTTGGAAATGGAAGCTTCATCTTCAAAATGTGCAAATTTTGACATCTCTTCTGATCATGAAAATTTTTCTTTATCATCTACTATGCAAGTAGAAATGGAAGAAATAACACATGACGAAGAAGAAGAGGATGATCTCAGAGATCCTCCTCCATCATTTGAAGAGGGTATCTCTACCACTGTGGATGAACTCTGAGAAATAAATCTAGGAACAAAGGAATATCCACACCCCACTTTAATCAGTGCGGCCATGCCTCTTGAAGACCAAGAGATATATATTTCTTTTCTAAAGAGAAATAAGGATATTTTTCTTGGAACTATACAGAAATTTCTGGTCTTGATCCTGATGTTTCTACTCATCATTTGGGTTTACCAGAAGAACATCGAGGATTTAAGCAAGCCGCGAGAAGAACACACCCAACTTATGCTTCTAAAATTTAAGTTGAAGTGGATAAGCTTATCAAAGCTAAATTCATCAGAGAAGATTAATATCCCAAATGGTTGGATAATATTTTCCCTGTAAAGAAGAAGAACAGGAAAATTAGAGTTTTCATCGATTTGAGAGATCTTAATCGGCATTGTCCTGAGGATGATTTCCCAGTTCCGATTACAGAACATCTAATTGATGCAACATATAGCTATGAAGAACTTTCCTTCATGGATGGATATTCTAGATAAAATCAGATCTGAATGGCCCCAGAAGACGAGGAATCTACAGCCTTCAGAGCCCCTCAGGGTGTGTTTTGCTACCGGGTAATGCCCTTTGGCTTAATGAATGCAGGTGAAACATATCAGCACGCCATGAATCGTATCTTAAAACCCTTCTTAGGGAAATTTCTTGAATGCTATGTAGATAATTTGGTGGTTAAATCCAAACAACGTTCTAATCACTTGGATGATTTGGAAGTCATATTCAGCAAGCTTCGACAACATAATTTGAAGATGAACCCCTTAAAATGTGCTTTTGGTGTAATCTCAGGAAAATTTCTAAGCTTTTTTGTACGCCATCGTGGTATTGAATTCGATCCTGAGAAGACCATGTCAATCCTTGGTATGTCACCTCCTCAAAATTTGAAATAATTAAGAGGACTTCAAGGACACTTAGCCTATATTCGGTGTTTCATCACCAATTTGGCAAGTAAAAGTTTACCCTTAACCAAATTGATTAAGAAGGGAGTCACTTACCAGTGGACCGGAGAATGTCAAGAAGCATTCGATATTCTCAAGAAATACCTCTTAAGTCCACTTGTACTCAAGCCACCTGTTGAAGGAAGACCACTTATCCTCTATTTGACAGCTCTAGAGTGATCATTGGGTGCCTTTTTTTCTCAAAAGAACGATGGTGGGAATGAAAACAGCCTCTACTATCTCAGTCGAACCATGCTTGAAGCAGAAACCTAGTATTCAAGTATTGAGAAGTGCTGCCTGGAATTAATCTTTGCAGTTCAGAAGATGATACATTACCTGCAACATCATGAGGTCCAATTGGTATCTCGTAATAACCTGCTCAAATTCATCCTTAGTCGTCCAATGCTTAAAGGACGTCTAGGAAGGTGGGCAGTTATTTTGCAGCAATTCGACATTCAGTATGTGTCTCAAAAGGCGATAAAGGGCCAATCTCTAGCTGATTTCTTGGCTGAACACCCTTTAGTGGAAGACACATCTTCAAATATTGAACTCCCTGATGAGGTAGTCTTCTCTATTCAAGAAAGTCCTCAAGCATGGGAAATGTATTTTGATGGTGCTTCCAGAAGTCCAACAGGGAGGAAAATGGAAAATCCTAAATTCAAAAAAGTTGGCTTAGGAATTGTTCTCATTTCTCCAGAAAAGGAAGTGTTACCTCATTCCTTCTTATTGTGGGAAGTTGGTTCCAATAATAAAGCCGAATACCAAGATCTTATCATAGGCTTGGAATTAGCGCTTCAAGCACAAGTGAATCACTTAAAGGTGAAGGGTGATTCAGACCTGGTAATCAAACAAGTCAATGGGGATTATACCATCAGAAAAGAAGAACTAATCTATTTGTATGATTACGTCAGAGAGTTAATGGCGGAATTCCCTTTGGAACTGACATTTTCTTATGTCCCAAGATCACAAAATGCTCAAGTTGATGCGCTGTCTAATATAGCCACAGCTCTAGCAGATCTAAATTGGGACAAGACAACCATCAGTATTGCCCACCGTCGTGCAATTTCACCTTATGTCCGAATCAGAACATAGGAAATTAATGAATTTAGTCCCATTCCGGAACTGTATGGTCATACTACAGGATGGAGCTCACCTATCAGGGAATACCTTCAAAATGGAACACTTCCACCTGATAGAGCCGAGAGAGAACAAATCCGGTGACGTGTGGTAAATTTTACTCTTTATGATAGCCCAGATCACCTAGAAAAAGTTCTCTATAAACGTGGTTTTGAGGTAGTTTTCTTTAGATGCATTGATGGTGAAGAGACAATGTCTGTCATGAAAGAAGTGCATGCAAGAGTCTGTAGTGACCACCAGTCTGGACATAGACTATCTGATCAGGTTCGAAGGCTTTTATACTTTTGGCCTTCAATGATATAATATTGTGTCGATTTCACAAAGAAGTGTCATTCATGCCAAGAACATGCCAACTTCATTCATTAGCCTCCACAGTTTCTTCATACAGATAAATACTAATGGACATTTGCCACATGGGGAATGGATGTGGTGGGACCTTACCCTTCAGCTACGGCTAAGCATTTTAAGTATATTCTTACTGCTACTGACTTTATTTCCAAATGGGCAGAGGCAATACCTCTCAAGGAAGTCAGTTCTAAATGCATTGTTAGCTTCATCAAGTCTAACATCATTACCAGATTTGGTGTCCCTCATACCATATTGATGGACAATGGCACCAATTTCTGTTCATCTGAGATGAAGAAGTTGTATCAAGAATACAAAATCAAATCCAACCATTCATCCTGATATCATGCAGCGGCCAACGGCCAGATAGAAGCCATTAACAAGACTCTTTCAAATATACTGCAAATGATGGTGGATAATGATATGTGGTCATGGCCTGATAAACTCTTTCATGATTTATGGGCTTATCGGACTACCACCCGCACTTCAACTCGATCAACTCCATATTCATTGGTATATGGAACAGAAGCTGTCTTGCCCATTGAAGTTCAACTACCATCGCTCAGAGTTGCCATTTGTGATCAATCATCCACCGATGAGAAATCTCAAAAGTGATTGAATGAATTGGAATGAATATATGAGAAAATATTGTTCACTTTGCACCACTTCGAAGACTATCAAAATAAAATAGCATGAGCTTTTAACAAAAAAGTTCGTCTTTGTTCATTCACTGAGGGAAAATTGGAATTAGTTCTCAGAACTCCAATGATCCCTGGAAAGAAACCTCCCAAGCTTGAGACAAAAATAGGAAGGGCCTTATTTAATACATAGTGTCTACTCCAATGGATCTTATTCGTTAATCTCAATGGATGGACAACTCATCACTACTCCAACCAATGCCAGATTTTTGAAAAAGTATTTTTTATAAACTGTAAAAACTATAGTAGAATGTCCTGCAACATGACACTAAACTGTGAGGCACCAGTTCGTCCCTGCCATATGATGTTAAACTATACAGAAATGGTCCAGTATGACCTTAAACTCCTCCTTGGTCCTGTATGACCTTAAACTATTCACCAGTATGTCCCTGCAACATGACACTAAGCTGTGCAGCACCAGTTCCTCCTTGCTATATGATGTTAAACTATACAGCAATGGTCCAGTATGACTTTAAAATATTCCTTGGTCCAGTATGACCTTAAACTATTCACCAGTATGTCCCTGCAACATAACACTAAACTGTGTGGCACCAGTTTGTCCTTGTTATATGATGTTAAACTATACAGTAAAGGTCCATACATATGACCTTAAACTATTTGTACTTTTGTTCCACATGACGTTAAACTGTGAAAAAGTTCCCTAAATGGTCCAGTATGACCTTAAACTGCAACTAGGTCCTATATGACCTTAAACCGCATCATCAATGGTCTATGCATATGACCCTAAACTATTTGAAAGTCCCTTATATCCAGCAAGATGTTAAACTGTGACGTCCTAACTACATGATGCTAAACTGTATAAAAGTCCCATACGTCCGGAAAGAAGTTAAACTATATAATCATTAAAGGTCCTGTATGACCTTAAACAACACCACCATCCAGCATGACATTAAACTGCACCATCCACGGTCCATGCATATGACCTTAAACTATTCGCACTTTCATCCAACATGACGCTAAACTATATCGTCCCTTTTTCGTCCAACATGACGTTAAACTGTGAAAAAGTCCCTAATGCGTCCAACATGGCATTAAATGGTGTACTCTTTTGTCCTCCCTGCATGAAATTAAACTGCATAGTCCCCCTTTCGTCCGACATGATGTTAAACACTATTGTTCCCATCGTCCTAACTATATGATGCTAAACTGTACAGAAAGTCCATGATACGTCCTACATGACATTAAACTTTATTTTTTCCCTACTACATGAAACTAAATTGTGCATCACCAATAGTCCTAACTGCAAGAATTTAAACTGCATAGTCCCTTTATATGTCCTACATTACATTAAACTATGCATCGTTAAGGTTGTTGTTACCTCTTATTTCTCACACCGAGTATGACTCACATGATCTTAGAGCAAACCTCAACCATAACACTCTCTCTGGGCCGCTAACCATGTGTAAGTCCCAACATCATTTCTTAGGTCGTTGTCCCCAAGAACAACTTGATCATTAATTCATTCTTTAATTTAACTACACGGACTTTGATCCTTTCCTTCTAGGCTGGGTATGTAGGAAACCTTCCAAGGTTCAAGCCAAAAACCAATATCTTCACGTCGGTTCATCTCCATCTCATACAATGTGAATTTGTGAAACCGCCCTTAGAATCAATATCTTTACATAGGTTCACTTTCGTCCTTGTTATAAAATGTTAAACTATACAACACTTTTGTCCAGTATGACAATAAACTACAATATTCTTTGATACCCTCACCTGAGAGGGAACCATTATTTACATTGATTTTTTTCAACCATGATTCCTTTCAACGACTACGTGCATAGATGGAAATGACCGAACCATTTATCTTGGGTTAAACCATCATTGCACTAAACGCCCCTTTCACCCTTCACAAGTACAAACCAAATTTGTACAGAGGGTATTTCTAGAACTACGTGGGCTTGATTCCCATACTTATGGGCTACGTAGTAACGTTCGAGTGTCCCTTGAATCCAGCCCCAAGTCTTTGGGCCTAACCCCAAATTCCACTTTCAGTCCCTTGGCTGAAAAGTCCCTATGAAAACACACATTGTGTATTTCTTACAATGGTCCAAGATCTATGACCCTAAACTAAGATCTCTAATCCTTTTTTCCCACGCGACGTTAAACTGAAGTTTAAGAACTACATAAGGCTTGATTCTCATCCTTATGTGATACGTAGTGTAGTCCAACATTTCAATTCAGGACCCAGCCACAACATGAATATGGTTAGCATTGATCTATGTATCTTTGTATACATTGAACAATACCCATATTTATGTGTCATAATACTAACGTTAAATATTTTCAGATCCTCCTAACCCTTTTCATGAATTCTAGTCACAATAATGTCAACCTTCTGAGAGTTCTTTTGCCTGACTATGCAGCACGTGCCCATAGGCGGCCTTGCATAAACAGTCTACATAACAGACTTGTTAGCCAAAAGATACTATTATTTGACTATGCAGCCAATGCCCTTAGGTGTCCCTGCATAATTCAACCCCCTAATGGGTTTGTCGGATAGTGGTAACTTCATTCTTGGGAAGAATTCCTCTTTTGTCCTTATTTGTCTTAAATGACAGTATGTAGGGATCCACAAAAAATAGCGATCCTTAACATATTCGTCCCATATCGTTTTTCATGATCTGAAAGTATTCAAGTATATGGTTTATATTATTCTTCCCTACGTTTGGATCAGACCTTCGTAGGAGTGATATTCATCTAGTTCTTCAATAATCTTGTTTGGAAATATCTTCTCTATATTCAAGTACCTATTTCCATACAACAAACTCTATACTTTGGACGATTTGAATCTCTATAAACGTTCACTGGATTTTAGCACTAGGAAAGTAAATTTTTGAGAGTTCTTTTGCCTGACTATGAAGCTTGTGCCCATAGGCGGCCTTGCATAAATAGTCTACATAATAGACTTGTTAGCCAAAAGATACTATTTTATTTAACTATTCAGCCAATGCCCTTAGGTGGCCCTGCATAATTCAACCCCCTAACGGTTTTGTTAAATAATGGTAACTTCATTCTTGGAAACAACTTCTTATAATTTCTTTTAGCTCTTTTTCATATCATTCCTCGGATTCAAATATTCTTAAGTCATAGATTACATATTTTCCCTCATACTTGAGTATGGTAATATGTTTTCAGATGAATTTTCAAGGAATTGAGTCAATTCCAATCCATTTCGGTCAAAGCTATTTTGACCTTAAACATTATCCTTTGTATGTCCGACATGCATGACTTTAACTACCCACAAAAGACAAAGGAACTCTGAATAAAAGTCAACTTCCCATCTCACTAAACATACATTTTGTATGATTTAGGTAACATTGAGCAATTAAAAGGTTTGAATTTTGTAGGGTTATTTACATTAATCCTAGTAAAAAATCAAATTATGCTTGCCAGGCCCTGCGCGATGCGCACTTGCGCACCGCCCTCTATGCCATCAAGACTTGAGATCCACCTTTCCTTTGGTTTTCTTCTTTTCCTCAGAGTCACATCATCATTTCTTTCAGATCCAAATTTGAGGGGGGACTTTTTTTGACACTCCATTTTTGTAACAGAGTCCAAATGAATGTAATGTAAAATGACTTAGCACAAACTGATCCATCCTTTGAAAAAAATATCAAAAATCAACAAAGGCATGAACAAGGGATCAAAAGCACATGTGCCGCGCAAGTTCTATCACTGTCGCGCAAGTCCACTTCTGCGACGCCTAGTGGTCGCGCAAGTGACTTGTGCGACCTAAGTGGTAACTGCCTGGGTCTTCTCCTGCCTATAAATAGACCCTGTGGGCCCTCCATTTCGAAGAGGATTTTTTTCCAAAAACCCATCTTTGAGCTCCTGGCTCCCTAGTCTCTTCTCAAAGCTTCCGGAACACTTCTAAGGTAATTTATTACCTAGAACGGAAGATCTATAGAGGGTGAGGAAGGCCTAAGTGTTGAAACCCATCAACACTTGCACGCCTGAGTGGCCAGCCCTTAAGGGAAAAGGGCCACACTTGCGTGCCACCTTACTCCTTCAATAGATCTTGCACGCCCCTCTTCTAGAAGAACCTCAAGAGGATTCTAAAGTCTTTAATGAAGAGTCGCTCAAGTATTACCCTGCTGGTTAATTGTCGCGCAAGCACATCATGTGTCACGCAGGCGTATACCTACGCGACCAAAACATGCATGCCCACGCAGTACTTGCGAGCCTGCCAGGACTTGCGTGCCCCTGCCTTTTTTGGTGCCATTCTTGACCATTTCACCTCTCCTAAGACATTACACCTATCCTATTAAAGATTCAGTCTTCAAGACACTCTCCAAATCCATTTATGGCATGGTTACTTGATTTTAATTTCTTATCTGAAAGGAATTCTGTGGAATATCTCCCAAAACCTAGTGATTTATATATCTTTATGTCACTAAATATTGAGATTTCATTCATTCAACCTCATAATTTAAGATGAGAGAATCCTTAACCTGGGTCTCCTTTTCAGGAATAATCCCCAGTCATAAGTCCTTTAAATTTGGGCATCCTCTTTAGGAGTAAGCCCCAAGTCCCTTAATTTTTTGGGCATCCTCTTAGGAGTAATCCCTAGATCCGCTTACCTGGGCTTCCTTTTTAGGTGTAAGCCCCAGTCTCAAATATGGGCATCTTCCTCAGGAGTAAGCCCCAAATTCTTAAAGTTCCCAAATCTGGGCGTCCTCTTTATGAGTAAGCCCCAAGTCCCACAATTTTTGGGCATCCTCTTAGGAGTAATCCCCAAACCTTAATCCTTAACCTGGGAATCCTTTTCAGGAGTAAGTCCCAGTAATAATCCCTTAACCTTGGCTTCCTTTTCAGGAGTAAGTCTCAGTCATAATCCTTAACCTGGGACTCCTTTTCAGGAATAAGCCCCAGTCATAATCCTCTTAACCAGTCCTAATTTACCTTTGATCTGGGATTCCTTCTCAGGAGTAAAACCCAAACATAAGTCTTCTCCTAAATTGGGCCACTTTTTCAAGAGTAAGCCCCAAGTTAGAGTATTCAAAATCTCCATGAAGCACATATACCTTTATGGACCCTGTTCCTAGATTTCTTCTCTAAAGTAAATCCTAAACCTTTATTTATCTGGTCAGTCATACATACATAAGCCCCACATTATTTCTTATGATTGCATCTTTCATGGCACAATTGTCTATTATTTTTACCAATAACTCTTTTTTCTCACACAGAGCATGACTCATTTGAGCATAGAGTGTAAAAGTAATTGTGACATCCTTCTTTGATCCATCAATCATAAACATCATACTCCCTAACTCGAACTACGTGGGTTCTGATTCCTTTTCTAAAACAAAGGATACGTAGGTAGCCCATCTATGGGTTCGATCCTAACTCTAAAATAATCCATGTCCTTATGAATGATAATAAACTTCAAGTGCCCCACTGAGTGGCTTTAAAACCAGCATGGTCATCATAATGACCAAGAGACTTATGTATAAATGTGTTGAAGGGTACCGTTGACCAAGAATCTCTAGTAAATACAGATGATTCTCTATCGAGGAAGAACCTCAAATATAGAAAAAGATTCTATAAATTTCCTACATATTCAATCAATGATTGTCAGATCTGAAGGAAAGATCATTTTATAATTGGTAACGTAATAAGGATTCACGAACATAACTTAAATCTATAATGAGAGTCCCGGAGTAGACAATAATTCCACTCAAAAAGGTGTGATGATTCCGACTCCCATCCTCTCGAACAATGCAAATTCCTAATCCTCATCAGTCCACAAACTAATGAGCACCTACCTTTGGATTGTAGGTCCGAATGGATGTGGAATCATTGGATGTTTTCGGTTCTACGAACAAACCCATTAGAAACCGATCAGAACGTTTGAACCTCCCATCAAGGTAGTCATCCATGGATTCCGAGGGAAACAACTATTCAACAACAAATTCAAATATTTTAGAAAAATCCCAAAAAATCACGATAACAATTTTATAACTTAACTATATTTTATAAAAAATTTATAAATATTATAAATAAATTTTTTAATTAAAATCATGATTTACTTGGATGATACTGATTTTAAAATTATTAAATATTTTATAACACTTTGAAAAATTAATTGAGGTCTCATTAAATTATCATATAAACATAAGACAAACAAATATTAGTTTATGAATACATTTTATGAAAATAATTTTATTTTCAATAATTATATTAATTATAAAAATGATAGTAAACATTTATGTGTTTTCAAAATATCAGCAGTTAATTTGTAACTTTATAAAAAATTATTTACTTATATTGTTATATTATTATATAAAATTTCCATTTATAAGATTTTGAAATTTTATTTCAACAGTCTTGGGTGATATTACTGTTCTATAGTCAGGATAACTATTCCTATTTGTCACATTGCTATTTCAAAGATCAATTTACTAATACATTAGTATAGGTTCCTTAACATCTATAAATACCTTTAAATCCAAAAAATATTCATTTATAATTATTTTATTGTGTTCCTTGTTTGATTTTATGTGTTTATAATATATGAAAAAAATGATAGGAAGAGTATTTATATTGATAGAATATTTGGATTTTTTAGGGTTCCCTCAATTTAATTTACATTATCTAAATAAATGTTAGTTTTATTATTTTCCAAAAATGAATTTCAATTACATTTAATTTTTTTAATAAGATAAAAAACACAATAAAAATATGTATTAGGTGAATTAGATAATGTATGTGAAAAAATATGTAGTTCCTCAAGTGATAAGGCCTCAGTCAGCCACTGTGGGACATTATGAAACAATTTAGAAGTTTTATTTTTCTATTCCATATGAAACTAATGCATCAATGGGACAAACATTAATATATAGAACATTACATTCATGATCCACACCATAATTTTCCATGATTGCAATTAACTAATATGTGATTTTGAATACATTTCTCATGAGATGTAAATAATTAACTAATTCATTCATGGGTGATATAATATGACATCCATTATTAATTCATACATATACATGCCACATGAAGTCAAACATGCATTACATTATAAAATATTCATTAGAAGAGAAATGGGTTTCATTACTTATATAATTAATACCTCATTGAAATAAAATGGGATTTATATCCTCTTAAAATAAATTCACATATATTTAAAATTAAAAATTTCTTCAATGTATATAAAATTATAAAAAAATAGAAAAGAGAATATAAAGATATTTAATAACTATCTATATATATACCACTAAATCAATACAATAAAGAATATTATATTTATACCATATAGAAAATGTTTATATGGTTAATTTAATAGTTCCCATAATCAATGTATGTATAAAAGGTATGTGAACACCATTCAATTAGTGAAACCGGAAAAAGCGTAATTGTAATGGAAAGGAATGGGTAGAAAATTATGTGTTTTAATGGTTGATAGTTATGAAAAACAAAGTTAATAATATATCAAATCATGGATTTAAAATATAATTACATAATATATATCGATAAATAACACTGATGATGAAATTTTAAAATATCTTTTATCAAGAAGAATATATTTCAACGTATAATGACTTAGATAGAAAATAGTTCTTAAGATTTATTGAAAATTCACTATGACAAAAGGATATATGTAACAATCCTGAACCTAGTCGCCCATAGTCGGAGGATGCTTTTTTATAATAGAATAGATATAAGAGATCGATTAACTACGATTGATCATTTTATTAATCTTGATTAAACTAGATACATATATGGTTCCCTTATTACATTTTTAATTAAACCTATTACAAAAAATGTAAAATAAATTGTTTTTGGTCTCTTATTCAATCATTCATTCTTTAAACCCTGGGGAAGGAAAAAATAGACGGGTGAGCTCAAAATTCTCTGTATGAATTATATGGAATAATAATAAGGGTATAAAAGTAAATATGGTGTAGACTTTATGGTAGGATAAATAATCTGAAAATGCTATAAATAATCATATAATGAAAATGGATCCATAAATTTTGTGATAATGAGTATCTCATGGAATGTAAAAAATATATACAGAATAATGAAAAATGGCTATTTATTGTACGTCATGTATCTAGAACATGAAACATTATCCCATAATGAAGGTTTATTTATGTTGGTAAAAACTAATCTAATTCTATTTGGAAAAATACATGAAGGGTTCGTCGCAAACTGTTTTATCTCATGAGGCATGTTGATGCATCAAGGGGATATCTATAATCAGTACCACCTAACAATTAATGTCAAAAATATTATACATAAATAGAGTGAATTCAAAAACAACACAATATGTAAATTTTTTTTATGTTTAAGGAAATAAACATATCCATGATAGAAGAACTATGTATTATTAATGAATGATGATTATAAATAAAGTGGAAATATGCATCCACCACACACAAGAATTAATTGGTCAAAGGGAATATAATAAATTTCCCTATAAAAGAATATATTTATAATTAAAATTATAAAATAATAAGGTAAAATATGCATAAATAATTATAAATGACTTCCAAATTAACTGAAATAATGTAAAAAGTGTTTTAAAGAAATTTTAGAGAAGAGCATCGTTAGCGTGATTAAAGGAAACATATAAAAGATTATCAAAATTGTGAAAATTAATAATTTTTATAAAAAACAGAAATGAACAACAAAATTATTTAATCATAATAAAAGTGATTTTATAAAAATATAGGTGAAAAAATATATATTATGGATTGTACTTGAAAATGGGTAAGAAATTGGAATGTTCCATAATATTGGGCATGCTTATTGGGAGTAATTGAAAAAGAAACCTTATAAACATTCATTTCCCCATCAAAGGTAGAATAATTGAGCTAGGAAAATATTTCTGGAATATACACACATAATTTATGTGGATTAAATAATAAACATTATTAATTAAAATGGGGTAAAGGGAGACATAGTGTCACTTGAATGAAAAATGGAGGTTCATGAAGAATCCCATACGTTATGTATGAATGTGTTCTACACTTCATATTAATGTGGTAGATAATCATATAAATTACTGTAATTAATTTATTCAGAACATTTTATACAAGTATTTTATTTTTTATATATTTTTTAAGTCCATTTATGTGATTTTTGATATGTTATAAGACACAATGTTTTGATTTGAGAGTGTTTGGTTCCCTTGTTTTTATGATCGTTTAACTTGAATACACATATGGGAAATCACATAAATGAGAATAGTTTTCCAAAAAATTAAATTATATGTAATTAATGAAATTATATAATGTTAAACCATTATATATTTAATTCAGTTATAAGATACTATGATTTATCATTAGATAAAATGGTAATGATGAATTTTAGTTTGTTTTGGTGAATTTTCTATTATCACGAACTAGTTTTTTAAAATTAATAGATATTTTATTTATATAAAATTTATTGAAACTTATATGACTAATAATATGTAGAATAAAATTTTATTTGAAACTAATAATTTTTTGTGGACATCCTTGAAGCCGATAATAGAAAATGAAAACGCATCGTCCATCATGGTGGTAAATTGGCACATCATAAACGATATTTTAATTTTTTAGAATTAAAGGGTGAGGATAAAGGGAATTGTTGACAGATTTTATATTAATAAAATAATGTATTTTATATATTATATAATCTACTTATAATTAATTTTTTTTATATGGGAGGTGAGTGAAGGATAATAAAATAAATTAAATTTAAAAGAAAATAAAGGAAAATGAAAGAAGATTTTTCCCTTTTCAATTTCTTCTCCTTGAGAACCTGCTTAGGGTGTGGAATTGGTCTTTTGGTGATACCAAAGGCTCCTTAAAGTGGGTAATATACATGGGGATTTTATTATGCATGAATTGGAAAATCTTAAAGGTTTAATATGTGTTTGGGGAATACATGGTGTGGGAAGGTATTTATAGTGGGAGAGATGGGTTTTTCACAAATAATGAATTGATTAGTTTATTATTTTTCCGCAAAAATATGAATAGATTCATAAATATAACTATAAATATTAAAATAATGAAAGGGAGTTAAATATTATGGTTCTTACATTAAAAATTAATCATAGAATACGTTATTTAATTTATAATGTATATATACCGTAAATTACCATATTTTACTATTCACCAAAATATCATGTATTTTAGAGATATCAAAAAAATTAAACGTAATAATTTGACATTGAGTAAAATTAAATAATGAACTCAATTTTATGAAAATAATATTCTAATTAAAATAAATTAAATTTTTAATTGGAATCATAATTTACTTCGAAAATACCAATTTTAAAATTATAAATGATTTTATAACACATAGGAAAATTAATTAAGGGCACATAAAATTATCTAATCATCATAAGAAAAAAATATTTAATAATGAATAAATTTTATGAAAATATATTTTCTTTTAAATCATTTTTTTAATTATAAAATTGAAAATAATGAATTATGTTTATAAAAACGTATCCAAACATAATTAATAATTTTTTATACATTTATTTACTTGTACTATGAGAATCTTATATCATATTGCAATTTATAAGATGTCTAAATTTAATTTATAATTTTATAGGTGTTGTTTATTTTCTATTGGATGAATTACTATTACTAAGGGTCACATTCCTATACCAATTCTCATGTTGATATTTCATTAATATGTGTTCTGTAATTGCTAGAAAAACATCTTATTTCAATCATTATTCATTTATAATGTCTATTTTGTGTTATCTAGGGGATTTTATAAGACTTATACTATATTCATAATTGTTTTTTACAATTTAAGATATCAAATGGTAGTAATTTATTTAATATTACACGTATCACCCCAAGATTTAATTGTAAGTTATATTCTTGAATGTAATTCAATAGTTTGCACTACACACAACACCGAGTTCGAGTGCACCACGACTTACCAAAAGAATCATTATAAAAGTGGTTATGAGTAGTAATAATTTTATTTTGAATTTTATATACTCCATATAATTTTAACATCCATATTTTGTGTTTATTAGACATTATATACGAACATATTCAATTTTTTATATAAAATATGTATTTTTAAAATAATGCAATTTTACCTCTTTTAATGGAGAACCATTTTTTAATCTGATATTTGAAACTTTTATATATTCAATTAGAAGAAATAAACATATTATTTAATATAGAGACATAAAAATTTATTTTGGATAAATTATTGGTGCTTTTATGATAACTTGCATATTTTGAAAAATAATGAAAAAATACTAAATTTTAATTAAAAACAACTTTTTAGTCAAAATAATTTATAGTGATAAATTTTATATTTGAATAGTTTTTACGTGTAACTAGATTATTTTTTTATCATTTAATACAATGTGTGTCAATGGAAGTAATTTTAGTTTTACATTGGACAAAAGCACATATCAATCTTTTGATAGTTTTTTTAAAAACGTGATATCTGGTTTTGACAACTAGTATATATTGTTTAACTTAATTAATAAAACATCTATGTTTTTAATTTGGTGAAATATAAATAATTTTATAATTATATATATATAAAAGTTAGAAAGTTTTTTTTTGTATTCTTTTTTGGAATCTATCGATTTTTGATGAAGAGTGAAAAACATTGCGTTATTTTTTAAGCCCCAATTTTTATTTAAATAATTATTTATTTTATTTAAATTTATTTTAAGTCAAAATAGATACATAATACCTATATCAGTTTAATGTAATTAAATAGAGTCATTTTAAATTAAAATTAGATCTATACAATTTTATTAAACTTTTAACTGTCTTTTACCCACCTTCTAGGCACATTTTCAAATTTGCATAATACACAATTTTACTAATTATGTGATTATTATTTTAAAAATTCAAGAGACAAGGTTGACATAAGTATGTAATTTGTGGTTCAATAAGGTGGAAATAGTTTTTTGTGAATAGTAACTTTTGAATTTTATTTATCATTATTAAAAGTAAATAGGGAAATTAATTGTAAAAATGATATTATAATTACCCCAACACATGTCCTAATTCTATTGGATTAGTGAATGTTGACCAAAATCCACCTTAGGAATAAAATATGATCCTATTTATCCACTTGTAATATATTTAGACATTTATAATTATACAATTTAAAGAAGAGTAAAAAGGTAAAATTCAATGTTTAATAACTAAAACATTTTTAATATAAGATTATACATAAGATAACTTAGACTATAAATATTCATTATAAAGAATAAAATATTTCTGAAAACATGACATTTTATTTATAATTTTTAGACATTATATAATTAAATTTATTAATGACACAATGATGATGTAGTAATTACCTAATTAATGAATGATTGAAATAATTGATATTGTAATTATACAAATAAATGTAAATTGAGACTTTTGATGCTTTAAGAAAATTTTAGATATTAATATGACATATTTGGATTTATGTAATGATTTTTTTGCGACGTAATCATGTTGATATAAATTTAACAAAAACCAAATCTTAAATAGTGTAAAAATTGACATAATTTAGTTTTTAAAAACATATATTATTTTATTAAATATTATAATAGTCCTAAAAATATAAGGATCATCCAAAAGAATTATATAATGATATAGATGTTATTAATGAACCACTTTTGTATATATTGATTGTTTATAGTTAGTTTATTAACCATATAATATAAAAAAACAAGGAGACATGGTAAATGTCAAACTATTTAACGAGTTAAAAATAAAATATAAGGATTATTTGGTGACCAAAAAACATATAAAACCTATTGTTTGAGGGGTTATCAACCCATCCCCAACTTATCCTAGAAATAAATCCATTATAATCCACTATAATTTGAAAATGAATTTATAATAAAATAGTATTTCAAGATTTACCTAAAGTGATCCTCACCTCTCTTATAAAATGGCACATCACCTTATCGTTATATTACACCTCCGAAGCCATTTCTCTCTACCAACACCAACCCAAATATCATCCAAAAAACCGTCAATTAATCATAGAGTCCTTCCATTGATCATAAATCCATCTTAAAGAGCCCTTTTTAGAAAATAAAAATGAAACACCCGAAGAAGAGGTAATAATTTTATCACATCATTAAAAGTTATCATCTTCTTCCTTGTCCTCAGTCATTTTTGTTTCCATACAAAAATAATAACTGCAGTACCCTATACATATTGGGATTTTATTATAAATATGGTACAACCATATTCATTATTCTATCCATCATATTACTGAAAAATTCACAATACCTGTGTATGTATGTCTTACCGTCTCCACGTTGTGGTGTAGTTGTTATTCAACACTTCATTATTTGGATAGGTATAAAAATGATGTTTAATTGATTTAAATAATAAATTAAACATGTTAATTATTCTTTATAAATGATATAACATCCAATTAAATATGATATCACCTTCAATTGAATGATATTTTCTTTTGCGCGTCGGTACAGATTACCACCTCCTAGAACGCGATGAGATTCATTCCCCATTGTAACCATTCAAGAATAATTTTCATTTTGGGATTAAAAATAATGTTTAGTAACTTAATATAATTCTTTATATGAATAAAATAAATCTTATACATAAAAAAACATGACTTATGTAACAAAACATATAATAAAAAATGAATCAATTAACACCCAAAACAATGATACTGCAAAAAAATTATTAACAAAGTAATACTAGAAGATTATATATGATATCATGTATATGGTTTTTTTCTTTTATAATTTAAAAAAATTATTTAACTATTATATAAGAGGTTAATTTTCCCTCATCTATGTAAAATTACAAGGTAAGTGGTTTTCATCTCACTTTTTTCCCCATGATATTCATGCTATATTTTCTACCATTCCATTTTTTTGTGGTGTATGTTCTACCAATGATTTTATTATTTTTGTTATATAATTTAATTTATGGGAATTCAAACATTCTTTGTATGATCATTACTTCAGGGGGTTTATGTTTCGTATGTTACCAAATCAGTAATGGAATTTGTAATTTGAATTTCTACTCATTGGGTTTTACACAAACTTAACTAATTATTTTACTCTAATATTATGTGTGAAATCACTATTTATTTATTTATTCTTTAATTTAAACACCCATTTGTGTGAATTTACTTTTTTACATACCTAATCAATCCATTGTTAAATTCTCAATTCATCGATTTTAACTAGATAAGAGTAATCTTTACTCAATTTCCATTCATTGAGTTAAACATCCAAGTCATTGGTGTTGTTTTTACAAGAATATGTGTGAATGTAATATGATTGATTTACACTATATACCCAATAATACTGAGTGTATTTATGTTTTTAAACATAATTTGTCATTGATTTATCCTCATCCTAAGGATACAGTATTTATAAGGGATTTCATCTCAATTTACATTCCATTGAGACTTTCATGTTATTATGTGCCATTTCACATTTATATGGGGTATATAATATAATTTTACATGGTATATCATGAATCAAATAATTCTCATGGTATTTTATGGTTTTTATTTCCTCAATTATTTGAATTAAAGCATCTCTCATTTGGTTATGAACTCTAACTAAAATAACATTTTAAATATTTTAATGATTTATTTATCTAAATCATTCTCATTGTTGTCCATATTTTAAAAATAGTTCTAAGAATTTATTTATATGAACATGAATGTTTTAAAATTAAAATTATTTTAAATGTTTCAAAGTGGTATTGGATACTTTGACTCAAAAATATATTTTAAACGACTTCATGAAAAATATTGATACTTTTAAATGTATTCAAAGAAAAGTGTATATTTTTGTCAAATAGTTTTTTGGATTATTTTCATTTATAACAATATCATTAATTATACTTGATTTAGGATGACTTATTATTATAAAATCGTCCATATTTTATTGAATGAGTTATAATTTACTTTAGATGTGATATTTTTATACCATTCATGGTTTATAGTTTAAATATTGATTTTTTCATATGCTAGTTTTAATATGAATGTTAAGATTATGTTCTATCCTTTTAGTATGATAAATGGATTGGGAATTGTAAGTGATGGGTGGAGCCTACTATTTATCTTTAATGCATCGGTAGGTCTCATGTGACAAAATAGTGTCTTGGCAGAAGTCCTTGACAAAATTTTAATTGTAGTCTTGGCACGAGGCCTTGACTATGTGGTTATGATGTCCGGCATTATGCATTCCATCATTATTAAATTAGATATGAATATTACATGTGATTATTCGACTAGTAAAATATTTATGTGAATTAGTAACTAGAATTATTTGATTTATATTTTCCATATTATGCTGAAGTTTATGTTAAAAAGGATATTATTTTAGTCTTATATGATTACATAAATGATTATAATTATTTATGATAGTTTCTGCAATATTGTTATTCTTACTCAGCTTCTGAGCTAACCCATTTCTTATGTTTAATTTTTCTTAGGATGTGAAGAAGTATATTATGACTGACCTAAAGGAATAGGATAAGGGATATAAGAGTGTTTAAAAGAGAAACAATGTTTTAGTTTTTCATTTTATAATGTAATGTAAAACCTAAGTATGTATCTAGTACTTCTAAGGATACTAAACTAATCTGCATTTTGAGACATGATATATTAGGATCATGAAAATGATAGGTAATAATGCACCAACTCTGGGTATTTAGGGTCGGGGTGTTATACTTGTTATCGGAGGATGTTTAGTACAAGCCTTGGATGAAATATTTATAATAACTCTGATTAGAAAACACTACCCTAATATAGACTTTGAGGATTAGTATAAAATAACATACAAAATTTTTGGTAAGGTAAATATTACTTGGGTTTTCCAAGAAATACATCCATGATAATATATGAGTAGGTAGAGGTAGCTCTGGAACAGATGTACCAAGGAGTGAAAACTCTGACAATTAATTTCAGGCTTGACCTAGGTTATTCGGGTACACAACCATGAGCCTTTCTAAACTCTTGGTTTAGACAGTCATGGGGGATATGCTTAGGATAATTCACATTTTCTTTACAAACTGATTTGAAGGGTTTTAATATAAGATGGGAATAAATAATTTTGGTCAATCTTAAAGAGTTTTAGATTGAAAATACAGTTTCATGATATTCTCTAAATGATTTTATGATTCACACCATGAATTCTAGTGTTAGTCAATGGATGGATTCCAAGGAATTCAGAGTAACATATAACATGAAGTACAATGAGTGAATGATGATGGAAAAGAGAAACTAAATGGAATGTTGATGGGTGTAAATGATATTGTGTTCAATCCAATGTAGGTTTCCAAAAATATGATAAAAATATATACATTTACCAAATCCCCTACTCAAGAATGAAGAGAATGGTAGAGAATGATAAGAGCTCTAGTAGTGAAAACTGTGGAGATAAGAAACCTCAATTTCCATCATGCCATAAATGTGGATGTAGACAACTAGGATAGTGTCCTAGTGGAACAAATAAATAATTTATGTGTGAAAAATACGAACATAAAGTAAATAATTTCTGAGAAAAAATAAAGAGTATTATGGAAGAAAATAAAAATGATCCTAAGAATCCAACTATAGGAATTCGTTATAAATTTAAGGGACCATGGAATTACCCAAGTCCATGCCCTATTCTATAGGACAGTATACAGATCAAAGAAGAAAATATGTGGAAATTAATGGATGGATGAATGTATAAAAGTATAAATGATCTTTGTTTATGGGATTATTTTGGAATATTATTCTCTTGTATGTGTAACCATGCAGTTTGTTATATGAAAATGCTATTGTAGGAAGAATAATCTTTTTTTGTAGATATAGTTATAAAGAAACATTGGGGCTTATACGATCCTTGAAATTAAGGTAATTAGAGGTTATTAATTTTTGGGATGAAAATGCGAGGTATGAGATAAAATTTGTGGTAAAATTATGTTATGGTTATTTTGAGTAATTTATATCATTTGGGGAATGTTATAAAAATAGTTTTTGAAAAAGGGAAACACGTAGACTGTGTGACAACCAGTCATGTCGGACAATGATAAGGTAATAAAACCCGCAACCAGAGAGTGATTGTGATTTATCACCTACCACTGGATTGTGTGAAGTGCCTGCTAAGTGTAACTAATTCATTCTATTTAACTAATTTTATTAATCAGTAAGAAGTTGATTTTTGATCTTATATTTTATCAAATGGATATCCTTAGTGTCACGACCCGAATTCACCAAAATGAGGGAAGGGTCAGCGATTTTCCATTCCCGTCCTTCTTTAAGTTGAAGGACAGATAATGACCCCCCGAAACCCACCTTCAATAGGTCCCAGAGTGGCTACCAGCACGAAGGGAATAAAATAATACAATAGATGGAAGGCACTACCCTTTTTCATTTAATAGGATCGAGAGATAAGATAGAAAATCCCACAACACCAAAAATAAAAGTGCAAGTATGGCTGAAAATATACTATTACCATATGCATGTTCAAAAGGTAAAAGATACAAGTCACAAAACCCCAAGGGTAAAAAGAATACCAAGAAAAGAAAAGAAACAACAACAACTGTCCCAAATGGTCTATGCTAGTATGGTCCCACGCGATCCCCTAAGTCCTCTTGGAATCCTAAAAGCAGTTTTATATACGTAGGGTGAGCATACAAGTATACTCAGTAGGTAAAACCCTAAATCTCTCATGCACAAGTGGGGAGGCATACTAATGCCCTGTGAGAAAAGAGATAACCATGAACCTAGAAAGGAAAACTAACCACCCAATCCTCACCATGGAAAACATCCCAAATAACGAAAGTCAAGTAATGTATAGTAATAGCACATCGATGTTTGGGTACCCCGCGCCACTTTCCCACTGGTTATTGAAGACATCCTATGCATCGAACCAATCCCACCATTCTTACCGCAGTCCCACTACCACACCTTGCCTGCACACACCTGGGCCACATCCTCATGTAGTCCCACTGCCAAACCTCTCTCGCAAACACCTGGGCCACAACTGTCACATGTAACCATGCCTACAAACACCTAGGCGAGAACAACCAACGCCACGCCTGAAGACTCCTGGGCTAGAAGATCTACTGCCATGCTCGAAGACACCTGGGACTCATTCCGAAGATACTTTGGAAACCACCTGCCCGCACACACCTGGGCCAAACACCACACTATCCTACCTGAAGATTCATGGGCCAATAATGGACCTCAGGCCATCACAGCCTGCCCAAAGATACATGGGCTATCCGGGAAAGGGAGCAGAAAGTAGCTAATAAAAAACCACTAATATAAGTGTTGGAAAAAACACCCTCCCCAATTAAATGGGTGTGTTTGGCACAAAGTGCACAACTTTGGTGGGTCGAAAATTAGAAACACAAAATCTACAAGTATATGTATAGGTAACAGGCGGTCACCCAATCTAGGTTTTTCTTCATCCAACCTAAAGAACACATTCAGCACATGTGTCCAAGTCACAACTCGCACAAAAAAAACCCATTTGACCCATACTTGTTTGTATGTTCATCAATAATGTTTAACAGAGTTTCTTGCACCTACTTGGGCAACTAGTATGCATAAGCAGAACCCAAGGAAAGAATACAGTAAAACATAAACTTAAACATTCACACCCAGTTCGCTTATAAAGTCACAACAGCAAAGGGATAAGCGATATCCCTTAAAGTACTGGAACCAAAGAGAAAACCAAGATACTACCCCATGTTCCCAAAATACAGGAGCTGACGGTTCTTTAACAATAGAGGATTCCACACCAATTCTTGATATAATCAAGGTAACCACCCGTCCTTAAAATTCACAACCACCTAAAGCATAACTACAGGGGATCCCATCCCCACCCACATCACCCAGCATAAGGCCCGTTAAGAAAAAACAACATAACCACCACCACCAACACAAAGCATCCCCGTGCCAGAATTTTCATTTTTAAAGGATTTAACACACTCCATGATTTTCAACTTCGTTGTGATTTAATCGAGTTTATCATAGAAAGAATTGATCTTGGTGCTTTCAATTTATTTAGCCAGATGTACGTAATTAACCAAATTACATTACACCGAATGGATTCACAAACACAATAGAATCCATTTACACATCACCAGATGTAAGGTTTTGTTAGTGCACAGAGAAAGACCACAAACGACCATGATTTTCAGTAGGCATATTCCCACACAATTAAGAAATAATTAATCATGGAAGATCATAAAACAAAGTAGCAACATCAATCACACCCTTACCCTTCATTCTTTAGATTCCGTTCATTATCTTCATTAAGGTTTGGTTCATCCAATTTTAGAGAATCAAAAGCATGCCCGCCCCACATGATACACAAAAGGGAGAGACGAATGAGAAATTTCCAATATGATTGATCGATGATCAATGCTTCTGTTTAAGGGCGAGGAACATCATAAATTGCAGCGGTGTGACCTCGGGAACTCAAGGATGAGCAGATTAATCGATCACGGGGTGGCAGAGAAAAGAAACCTAGGGAGAACCCTTTGGAATATAAGGGTCGGTGACGGTTGAGATAGGAACACGAAACCACGTAAGGAGCGGGGGTTGTGGGTTGACCATGCGGCCCCACACGTCATTAAAGGGTACCCACCTTTAGGGGAAGTTTAAATCTATGCACCTACATCTTAAACATTTAATTAAAGTCCATTGATTGGCTTTACTGGGCTTTAAAACAAGTTAACGGGTCAAAATAGGGTTTAAAACCCAATTTGCGCCAAAGGAGGTGCTACTGGAAACCCGTGGGGGGTTAGAGAAGGCCCACCAGTTAGCTGAGCTACCGGTGGACTGATCTACCAGTAGGCCGAGCTACAGGTAGACCGAGCAACCAGTAGGCAGAGCTACCGGTAGGCGGCGACTACCGGTAGATCGAGCTGCTGGTAGACCGAGCTACCGGTAGGCTACATATACCGGAAGATCGAGCTACCGGTAGGCAATGGCTACTGGTAGGCCGAGCTATCGGTAGGTTGCAGGTACTGGTAGACCGAGATACAGGTAGACCGAGCAATCGGTAGTCCTGCTACCCGTAGGATAAGGCTACCGATAGGCCTACCGTTAGGGGTCAAACTTTACCGAGAAGCCTCGATAACTTTCCCAGACTACACAGAACATCCAACATCTGATTTTTACAATGTAATGGATCCCTAAGAACCCAAGCCATTACATTATATACCTCTAAAACTATTCTCACCCTTGAGAATCAAAACAACTCATAAGTAAAGAGAGGGTCCGAACAACCCCCTCAAAAGATACCTCTCAGGAGTGATCCTCATTGTTAACTGAAAACTCCTCCCCCTAAAGAACCGAGCAACATACCATGTCAAACTGCCCAATCATGTGGGTTGGGGGGTCTCTTCACTCATGTCAAGATACTATCCGCTTTGGGTGGCACTGACATGCCCGCACGGGTTTAATCGCATCCACCTTAATGCATCTTAATTAGGGGTTGTGTCCTCCCCTCTCCATAGCCAGGACTTTTCAAACACATTCAGAGAAGATAGAAAAACCACATATTTCATAGCCAACAAGGTAAAATGATCCACCACAACAAGTATTAATAGAACAATACAAAACTCAAAACAACTCTGGGTACTAGCCATGCATCTGTGCTTCCCTCTCCCATGTACTCTTCTATATCCCACTGTGTCTCCATAACTCATGAACCAAGTGAATGGTTCTCCAACGAAGCACCTTCTACTCACGATCCCCGATCATCACTGGTCATTCCACAAAGGTCACATCGTCCTCGATGTATATCTCTCTCCAGTCGAGGACATGTGAATCGCCGTGCAGATAATGACGGAGCTGGGACACATAGAAGACTTCATGTATCCTCAGTAGCGGCGGTAGTAACACTAGCGGATAATCCACTTCGCCGACCCGCCACAAAACTTCAAAGGGTCCGATGAAACTGGGACAAATCATACTCCCCTTGTCGAACCTATGTTGTCCACGCCGAGGGGAGACATTCAAGAACAGGTGGTCTCTAACCCCAAACTCCAAGGGCCTCATCATGGTAGCAGCATACGACTTCTGTGGGTCCTGGTCCGACTTCATCCTTTCCCGTATAAGCTGGACCTTCTCCCTCATACTTTGCACCACCTCTGTGCCAAGGATGCCTCCCTCTCCGACTTCGGTCCAACACAAAGGTGAGCGGCATGGCCTCCCGTACAAGGCTTCAAACGGGGCCATACCAATGGTGGAGTGATATCTATTATTGTAGCCAAACTCTATCAAATGTATGTGCCGCACCCACGATCCTCCTGAGTCCATAACACTTGCCCACAACATATCCTCCATGGTCTGGATGGTGCGCTCTGTCTATCCATCTGTCGGGGGATGGAATGCAGTGTTAGATATAGCAGGGTGCCGAAAGCATGCTGCAATCCTCTCTAGACTCGTTAGGTAAACCATGCATCCCTATCTGAGTTTATGGACCTTGGAACTCCATGCAACCACACCACCTCATCCACGTACCTTCGAGTCAAAGTATCCACTACACTAGACTCCTTAATCGCCAAAAAGTGAGCTGATTTCTTCAATTGGTCCACTACTACCCAGATGGCATTGTATACCTCTTGAACCTTGGGTAGTCCCGTGACAAAATCCTTCGAGATGTCCTCCTGCTTCCACTCAGGGACATCTAGAGACTGCAGCAGGCCGCCTGGAACTCAGTGTTCAGCCTTCACCAGCTGCCACACTAGGTACTTGGCCACAAACTCTGCCACTGCTCACTTTACTCCAGGCAACCAGAACTGTCTCTTCAGACTCTAGTACATCTAAAAAGCATCTGGTTCTTCATCTAGGTGTGATTTGTGGAACTCACTACGAACCTTGCCATGCATCGCCTGTGGAAGAAATAACTTTCCCCAAAAAAGCATCTGGTTCTGACCATCCTTCGTCCACCCTTCCGAAGCATTTCCCTGGTCAACTTAGTCAAGCATCACTTCGCACTCTGAGTCTCCCCACTAAGACTCCTCCACTTGCTGAAACAGAGATGACTACACTGTCATATGATACCGGAAACCTCTACTGATATCCATCCTCGCATCCAAGTGCAAGGCAGCCAACTCCTCCATTGCCTTCCAGGTGTCTGCTGACTCTCGGAACGGATCCTTCTACGACTTCCTGCTCAAGGCATCAGCCACCACATTTACTTTACCTGAGGTGCGGGAAATATCGAAGTCGTAATCCTGGAAGAACTCCATCCACCTTTGCTTTCGCATGATTAGGTCCCGCTGGGAGAAGATATACCTCAAGATTTTATGATCCGTGAAGACCACAAAGCATTCTCCGATGAGGTAATACCGCCATATCTTTAGGGAAAAAATGACTGCTCCAAGCTCCAGGTCATGGGTGTCATAATTACGATCATGAGGGAATAACTGCCTATACCCATAAGAGATCACCCCTTGTCGCTGCATCAACACGCATCCAAGGCCTTTCCTTGAAGCATCACATAACACTTCATACACCACCCCTTCTTCTGGTAGTCTCAACACTGGGGCACATACCAGCTTCTCCTTCAGATAGCTGAAGGCTGCCTCACACTGCACACTCCACATGAAAACCGGATCCTTCTTGTTCAAGGCTGTCAAAGGTGATTCAATTTGAGAGAAGTTGGGAACAAAACTCTGGTAGTAACCTGCCAGCCTGGGGGAACAACAGACCTCTAACACGTTCTTGGGTGCTACCCAAGAAACAACCACCTCAACCTTTGATGGGTCCACTACTACCCCCTTCATGGACACTACGTTCCCAAGGAAGTGCACCTCTCGCATCTAAAACTTGCATTTCGACAACTTCCCATAGAGCTGGTGCTATCATATCACCTCCAAAACTGTCATTAGGTGCTTTGCGTGATCCACCTCTAATATTGAATAGATCAGGATGTCGTCGATGAACACAACTACGAACTGATCCAGGTACTCTCGGAAGACTTTGTTCATATGCCCCATAAACATAGTCGGGAATTTATAACACCGAAGAGCATGACTACAAACTCGAAGTGCCCATATCTTCACATGAAGGCCATCTTCGAAATGTCACCCTCCTTCACCCTCAACTGGTGATATCCAGACCGTATGCCTATCTTTGAGAACCATCCTTCCCCTTTCAGCAGGTTGAAAATATTGTCTATCCTCGGAAGAGGGTAGCGATACTTGATCGTCGCCTGATTGAGCCTCCTGTAGTCTATGCACAACCTAAGACCACCGTCTTCTTTCTTTGCGAACAAGACTGGAGCACCCCACGGTGATGCACTTGGTCGAACCTAACCCCTCTTCATCACATCGCCAATCTGAATCCACAACTCCCATAGCTCCAAAGGTTCCATTCGGTAAGGATCCATCAAAATCGGACGAGAACTAGGCTATAAGTCTATCCCATACTCGATATCACATCAAGGGGTTAGAGTCGTTACCTCATCAGGAAAAACGTCCATAAACTCACTGACAATTCCTGGAACCTCTACCATCTCAGCATCTACTGAATCTACGGACAGCTTGGCTAACAAGGAGAGGAGGGGTTCCTCTCACCTACTGCCCTTCTGACTGCTCCTATAGCCGGTGAATGTAACATGCCAACCACCCAAGTCTGAGAACACAACCCTTCCTCAGAAGCAGTCAATGAAGGAACACATAGAGAACATCCAGTCGATCCCTAGGATGACATCGTATGGTTGAATCTGTAGCAGTAATAGATCCCTGACCGACTGATGTGACCCTATCATCAGTCTGCATCTTCTACAAACATATAACAAGTCGGTATGACCTCCGACTGGTGTTCTCAGCACCAGGGGCACTGGAAGTCTCTCGTCATCTAGACCCAGAAAAAGGCCAGACCGGGTGCAAAAATGTAGTGTGAAGCTCCGGTATCGAACAAGGCGTAAGCAAGGGTATTGAACAAACTTATCGTACCTCGAAAAACCTCCGGTCCTACTGGTACTGCTGCCTCTGTGGTGTGAAATTTCCCACGCGCAGCTCCTCTGCCGCTCGGCTATCGGCCGCCTCCCTGACCACACCCTGGTCGGGGTCCCTGAGGAGCACCATGAGGTCCGCCTCCCCCTGCAACGTCTGCCCTCGGAGGAGCGGGAGCTCACTTCCCCTGCTGCTACTGCTGGAAGGGCCTAGTTAGAAACTGCTGCTGAGGCGGGTGCTGACCCTGTCCGCTACTGTCGTACTGATCTCGGTCCGGGCACTGATTTCGGAGATGTCCATGGTTCACACAGATAAAGAACATCGGTCATGGGCCCGAAGGGGAAGGGAGAGGACTAGGGGACATGAACTGGAACTGCTGTGGCCTGCTCCCTACTGGTCGATACAGAAAGGGTCATGGTGATGGTGGTCTGGTGCTGACAGCCTTCCCCTTCGATGATCCCAGTTGGATCCCCTCTCTTGTCACACCTCCTTGAGCTTGCATCCTCTCCACCCGCTCTGCCTTCTTCTGGACCTCCAAGTATGTCGGCAAGGTGAATGGGGTAACGACGTACTGGAGGGAGGGTAAGAGCGCCTCATCTAAACGTATTGCCCAATACTCCTCATCTGGAAAGAGGTCTGGAGGGAGATGTTGGAGGTCCTTGAACTTGATTACCAGTTATCGTACTAACATACTCACCTGCTGGAGGGAGAGTAGCTCCTACCTCTTTTCCACCCTCATCGTAGAAGAGAGGAATTCCTCCTAGAACAACTTCTCAAAAACAGCCCATGCCACCTCAGCCTCTCTCCACTCCCCCGGGATAAGCGTCCACCACTGACGCACTGCTCCCTGCATCTGGTTGATGTCCATAGGAACCCAGTACTCAGTCGGGGCCCGAATCAGGCTGAAGGATATCACCATCTCCTCTAACCAAATCTTTGTCTTCATGTTAGAGGTGCTGCACTCATATATCTCGAGGGTCTATCGCTGGAATGCCCGAAGCATCTTTTGCCACTATTTATACTCCTCATCTCGATCTTCTCTCTGCCGATCGAGCATGGTAGCCTCTTGGGTCTCAGTCACCCGCACCACACATGGTCGCCTCCTAGGTGCCATGGCTGCAAGGGAAACAAGGAATTCCTGAGCCCAAGTAGTGAAAAATATTTGTTCTTACAACTTCTTAAAATTTTTATTTATTTCAAATTCCCTAAACACCCCAGAAACACGAGAACACAAGTCATTATGATGCATGTCCCTTTCCTAGGGACTCTACCCTGCAATTAGTGTGGCCTTAATTGGTTGTTCGGTAGGTCTAGAGTCCTTGCATCGGATCACGGGGGGCCCTAAAATCCCATTTCCTAGCCGGTCTTCCCTGGACGGATTCACACACCAATGTCACCCAACACTTTTTCCCTACCATCCCATGAAATCCTCACAGTGCCTAACTCCGAACTCCATCCTATCTCTCAACCTGCCTCGGATACAATTCTGTCACGACTCGCCTTCACCAAAAGGAGGGAAGGATCAGTGATTTTCTAGGCCCTTCCTTCTTTAAGTTGAAGGAGAGATAATGACCCCTGAGACCCTCCTTCAATAGGTCTTGGAGTGGCGACCAACGCCAAGGGTATAAAATCATACACTAGATGGAAGGAATTACCCTTTTTATTTTAATTGGATCGGGATATAAGATAGGAAATCCCACAAAACCAAAACTAAAAGTGCAAGTACAGCTGAAAATAAACCATTCCCATAAGCATGTTGAAAAGGTAAAAGATACAAGTCACAAAACCCCAAGGTTTAAAGGAATAAAATGAAAAGAAATCCAAAAATAGAAACTATCCCAAAGGTTTTCACATGTATGGAATTGTGCGATCCCCGAAGATCCTTTGGAAACCTGAAAGCGGTTTTATATACGTAGGGTGAGCATACAAGTATACTCAGTAGGGAAAAAACTAATGCTCTCAGGCACAAGTAGGGAGGCATACTAATGCCCTATGAGAAAAGAGATGACCAAGAACCTAGCAAGCAAAACTAACCACCCAAGACTCACCAAGGCACACTCCCCAAATAACGCAAGTCAAGTAATGTATAGTAATATCACATCGATGTTAGGGTACCCCATGCCACTTTCCCATGGGTTATTGAAGACATCATATGCATCGCACCAATCCCTCCATTCTCACCTCAGTCCCATTGCCACACCCTGCCCGCACACACCTGGGCCACATCCGCACACAATCCCACTGCCAAACCTCGCCCACAAACACCTGGGCCAAAACTGTCACACGTAACCGTTCCTGTAAACACCATGGCTATAACAACCACTGCCATGCCCGAAGACACCTGGGCTAGAAGATCTACTGCCACACCCGAAGACACCTGGGCCTCATCTCGAAGACACTTGGGAACCCACCTGCCCGCACACACCTGGGAAAACCACCACACTACCCTGCTAGAAGATTCTTGGGAGAATAATGGACCTCAGCCCATCACAGCATGCCCAAAGATACTTGGGTTATCCAGGAAAGGGAGCAGAAAGAAGCTAATAACCAGCCACTAATAGAAGTGTTGGAAAAAACACCCTCCCACATGAAATGGGGGTGTTCGACACTAAGTGCAGTACATGGGCGGGGCGCAAATTAGAAACACAAAAACTAAAAGTATATGTGTAGGTAACAATAATTCACCCAATCTAGGTTTTTCTTCAGCCAGCCTAAAGAACACACTCAACACCTGTGTCCAAGTCACCACTCGCACCAAACCAAAACCAATTTGTCCCGTCCTTGTTTTTATGTTCACCAATAATGTTTAACAGAGTTTCTGCACCTATGTGGGAAACTAGTAGGCATAATCACATGCCATGGAAAAAATATAGTCAAACATCAACTTAACCATTCACACTCGGTTCACTTGTAAAGTCACAACAACAAATGGATAAGGGAGATCTCTCGAAGTACTGGAACCAAAGAGAAACCCATGATACTACCCCATGATCCCAAAATCCAGGAGCTAATGGATCTTTAACAATACAGGATTCCACTCCAATTCATGATATAATCAAGGTAACCACTGGACCTAAAAATTCACAACCACTGGAAGCATAACAACAGGAGATCCCATCCCCACCTAGATCATCCAGCAAATGACCCGTGAAGGAAAAAAATCCCAACCACCACCACCAACACAAAGCAGGCCGATGCCGGTATTTTCATATTTAAAGGATTTAACACACTCCATGATTTTCAACTTCGTTGTGCTCTAACCGGGGTTATCACAGAAAGGATTGATCCTGGTGCTTTCAATTTATTTAGCAAGATGTATGTAATTAACAAAATTCCTTTACACCGATAGGGTTCAAAAACAAAATACAATCCATTTAAACATCACCAGAGGTAAGGGTTCATTAGTTCACAGAGAAATACCACTAACGACCATGATTTTGAGTAGACGTATGCCCGCACAATTCAGAAATCATTAATCATGGAAGATCATAAAACAATGCAGCAACATTGATCACACTTCTCCCACTTCATTATTTAGAATCTGTTCATTGTCTTCATTAAGGTTTGGTTCATCTAATTCTACAGAATCAAAAGCATGCCCGCCCCACATGATTCACAAATGGGAGAGACGAATGAGAAATTCCCTACTTGATTGATCGACGATCGAAGCTTCTGTACACGGATGAGGAACAGAAGAAATTGTAGCGGTGTGACCTCAAGAACTCAAGGACGAGCAGACGAATCCATCACGGGGTGGCTGAGAAAAGAAACCCAGGGAGAACCCTATGGTTTATAAAGGGTGGGGATGGTTGAGATAAGAACGCAAAACCGCGTAAGAAGCGGGGGTCATGGGTTGACCATACGGCCCCATACGTCATTATAGGGTCCCCTCCTTTAGGGGAGGTTTAAAACGATGCACATACCTATTAAACAATTAATTAAATGCCATTTATGGGCGTTACTGGGCTTTAAAACAAGTTAAAGGGTCAAAATTGGGTTTAAAACCCAATTTGCGCCAAAGGAGGTTCTACTGGAAACCCGTTGGGGGTTAGGCTCGGCCCACCAGTAGACCGAGCTACCGGTAGGCTGAGATACCGGTAGGGTGTGGCTACCTGTAGACCGTGCTACCAGTAGGTTGTGGCTACCGGTAGAGCAAGCTACCTGTAGGCTGCAGCTACCGATAAACCGAGCTACCGGTAGGCTGCGGCTACCTATAGACTGAGCTACCAGTAGGCCTGCTACCGGTAGGCTATGGATACTAATTTGCCCACCGTTATGGGTCAAACATCACTGAGAAGCCTCAATAACTTTCCCAGACATCCCAGAACACCCAACATCATATTTTTACTAAGTAATGGATCCCTAAGAACCTAGGCCATTACAATTAGTATATGAAATTTATTTGTTGATTAAGTGATAAATTTTATTTTAGACGATGTATGCTCTATTGGGAGCACTATATGCCTCAGGAAAATAGAATACTAATAAATTTCATATGAGGTTTAATAATTAATTTTTTTGGGAAGAATCTATGTTTTTATAGATATTTAGGTTATTAATAGAAATTATTAACCTATAATAAAGAATATGTGATTTGGTTAGATGAAATTCTTTATCAGACTCTAAGAGTAGTTGATTTATTTGGAGATTAATGTTAATATTTACTATGAATGATTATATAATTATGTTATTTTTTGTTATTTGATTCAAAATTAGTTTGTATTATATTTGAGTAATTTAAATACAATTGTTTATTGAATATTCTTTATTGAAACTTGGGTATCATTTGTTCAATTTAGAAAATTATGATTTTTATTTTATTTTCTATAAAGGATTATCCATTTTGGGGATCATCTAATCTTGTATAACCATTTGGACTTGGTTAATCTCTAAATATTATGGAAATATAAAGTTCATCCTTTTTTTATTATGTGATTATCTAGATGTTGATTCTTGTGCATCATGTATGACCAAGTCATCTTGAATACTCATCGTTTAGAGAAAATATGAGTTTGTGGTAGAAATTTATTAAAGGATGAAACTATATATAAAAATATATTATACATCTTTATGTTAATAGTCAATATAATATATAAATTCCTCAACTTTACGAAATGGAACATAAAACAAATAATTTTGTATGTTTAATTTTCCTACTAGGAAACTATTGACCATTTAACCAATCACAAGTATGTGGTTTTCTAGTTATTAACATTCGCCTAATAATGATTTCTATCACTCTCCATCATAAAATGACTATTATTTTATCGTCCACATCCATCTTTTCCTAAATGAAATCTTAGTATGGGGTTTCTCTGGAAACCTTTGTACTTCTCTTTATTTATTTTAAAATGATAGTTTTATTGAATCTTTTTATGATGTGGGACTTTAAATAAAGTTCCCAAGCATAATTTTAAAATTTTGAGGATGCAATTTCCAAAATGGAGGAAGAATGAAACACCCTAATATTTGATAGTAATTTATTTTCATTAAAGTAATTCAATAGTTTTTGTAACATGCAACACAAAGTTCGAGCACACCACAACTCACCAATCTAGCTGTTAAAAAAGCCGTTATGAATAGTAGTAACTACATTTTGAATTTTATATAGTCCATAAAATTTTAACGTCAATATTTCTTGTCTCTTATACATTATATAAGAACGAATTCTATTTTTCAGATAAAAAGAAGTATTTTTTAAAAAAATGATATTTTACCACCTTATAATGGAGAAAAATTTTTAAATGAAATATTTAACACTTTCATATATTTAATTTGATGAAAAAAACTTATTCCTTAGAATAGGGACATAAAAATATATTTTGGATAAATTTTCAGTTCTTTTCTGATAACTTTTATATTTTGATGAATAGAGAAAAATACTAAATTCTAATTCAAAACGACATTTAATCCAAATAATTTGTAGAGTTAAATTATATATTTGAATGGTTTTGGGTTATAATTAGATTATATTTTTATCATTTAATCCAATGTTTCTCATTTGAACTAATGTTTCACTTAAATTGGACAGAATCACTTATCAATCTTTTGATAGTTTTTATTTCTCAAAAACCCAGTTTTTGGTTTCATCAAAGAGAATATTTTTTTAATTAATTAACAAAACTTCTATGTTTTTTGTTTATCCAAATAGATATCATTTTTTAATTTGAAATATGAAAATTTTTCTAGAGTGAATTTTTTGTATTTTTATGAAAAGTTTCATTTTTGATGAATAGTGAAAAATAATCCACTATTGTTTAAAACTGACTATTTATTTAAATCACTATTTATTTTATTTAAATTTATTTTAGGTCAAAATAAATACATAATACCTATATAAATTCAATGTAATTCATTGCAGTCAATTTATAATAAGGATAGATGTATAAAATATTATCGAACGTTTTATCATTGTTTACCCACCATCTAAGCACATTTGAAAATTTGCATAGAATTTAATTTTACCAAATCAATGAATTGAATTTAAAAAATCCTAGAGACATGGTAGACATCAGTAAGTAAAATTTGGTTCAATAAGTTGAAAATAATTTTTGGTGAATAGTAACTTTAAAATTTTATTTACCACGATTAAAAGTAAATAGGGTAATTAATAGTAAAAATGATATTATAATTTTCCTAACACATGTACAAATTATATTGTATAATTATATTCAGTCCAAAATCAACATTACGAACAAATTATTATCCTTTTTATCCACATATATTACATTAAAACATTTATTATTATTTTATTTAATGAAGAGTTGAAAGTGTAATATTCATAGTTTAATAACTAAACCATTTTTAATATAGGGTTATAAATAAGATAAATTCTATTGTAAATATTCATTGGAAATATTAAATAATTTCCTACATAATGATATTGCATTTATAATTTTTAGACATTAAATAATCAAATATATTTATGACGCAGTGATGATGTAGTAGTTACATTATTAGTGCAAGATTAAAATAATTGATATTATAAATATTAAAATAAATCTAAATTGCGAATTTTGATAAAATAAAATACTTTTATATGTTAATATTACATTTTATGGTTGATTTAATGATTTTTCTCGAAGTAATCAAGCTTATATGATTTTAATAAAAACCAAATACTAAATAGTGTCAAAATTGATATAATTGTGTTTTTAAAAGAAATACAATTTTATTAAATTATATTATACTCATAAAAATATAATTCTCGGCCAAAGGTCTTATATAATCATTGATATGTTATTAAGGAACCACTTTTTATCTCTTTGAAGTTTATAGTATGTTTATTAACCATATAATATAAAAATACAAGGAGACATGATAAATTTCAAACTATTTAACTTAGAGTTAAATCTAAACGAGGAGGTTAATATGATGACCTAAAACTGTCTAAATCATATTTTTTGTGAGGTTTACGACCCATCCACACCTTGGCCTCAAAATAATCTCAATTGGATCCATTAGAAACTGGAAATTAATTTATAATAAAATAACATTTCAAGATTTTAATAAAAGTGATTGTCACCTCTTTTATAAAAGGGAACTTCCCCTTCTCTTAATTTCAATATAAAATGAAATTTAGCATGGAAAACCCCTTCTGAAATATCCTCCAAAATATTCTCACTTCATCCAAGAATCATTCCTTTGATCAGAAAGCCAACATAAGGATCGCTTTTGATAAAATAAAAAGGAAGCATCCTAAGTAGAGGTAATAATTTCATCACCTCATTCAAATTTATATTCCCCTTCCACATTCTGTTTCATTGTTGTTTATATAACACAATAATAACTCAAGTACCTTCTCCATATATTGATGTTATTATAAATATTGTACAATAATATTCATTATTATATTCTTCTTATGAATGACATAGTCACCATACATACATACATACGTCTTACTGTCTCCTAGTCGTGGTCTAGTTGTTATTCAACACATCATTATTTAGATGTGTATAATAATGAAGTAATTTTGATGAAAATAATAAAAATAACATTATAATTATTTTTTATACATGATATAACATCCAATTATAAATTATTTCACCTTTAATTTAATGATATTGTTGTTCGTGCATACATATAGATTACTATCACCATGAACGCGGTGAGATTCATTCTCCATCGTAACCATTCAAGAATAATTTTCATTTTGAGATTAAAAATAATGTTTAATAACTTTATATAATTCATTATATGAATAAAATAAATCTTATCCATAACAAACATGACTTACATAACAAAACATATAATGGAAAATGAATCAGTTAACACCTGAAACAATGATACTACTAAAATATTATTAACAATAAAATATCAGAAGATCATATATGATATAATATTTATCTACATGGTTATTGTACAATTTAATAAAAATTATATAACTATTATATATGAATTTAATGTACCCTCGACTAAGGGATAGTACAATGTAAGGGGTTTTCATCTAACTTTTTATTCCAGTGAGATTCATACTATATTTGCAACTATTTCATTCTTTGTAGTGTATGTACTGCCCATGATTTTATTCATTGTGTAACATAATTAAATTTATGGGTATTTACAACTTCATTTTATGATCCTTCTTTCATCGGGTGTATGTTTCATATGTTACCAAATCGGTAATGGAATTCTAATTTCGATTTCCACTCATTAGGTATTATGAAAACTTCATCGATTATTTTACTCCAATATTATGTGTGAAATCATTATTTATTTATTTATATAGTAATTTCCACTCCACATTGTGTGGATATAATTTTTACACACATAATCACATCATTGATAAATTCTCAAGTCATTAATATGAACATGATTAGTGTAATCTTATCAGAATTTCTATTTATTTAGTTAAACATTCAAGTCATTGGTGTTGTTTTTAAAAGAATATGTTTGAATGTAATATTATTGATTTAAACTGAATATAAAATCATATTGAGTGTATTTATATATGTCACACATACGTATTTCATTGATTTATCCTCAACTTAAAGATACAGCCTTTATAAGGTATTTTTTATCAATTTACATTCCATTGAGACTTCTTTGTTGTTATTCACCAATTCACATTTATATGGTGTATATAATATTTCTTTAGATAGTATATAATGAATCCCTTTATTCTCATGATATTATAAGGTTCTGGTTACCAAAAGTTTTTGTATTCAATCATATCCCATTTGGTTATGAACTCTATCAAAAATATCATTTAATTTTTTTTAAAAATTTATTCTTCAAAATATTTCTCATTAATGTTCATGTTTTAAAAATGGTTTTAAGGATTTATTTTTATAGACTTGAATGTTTTAAAATTAAAATTCCATTTAAATATTTCAATGTAGTGTGGGAAAATTTTACTAAAAATCACTTTTAAATGGCTTCTTGATAAATATTGAGGCTTTTAAATGATTTCAAGAAAAAGGGGAATTTCTCTCAAATAGTTTTACTGATTACTTTCATCTATGTGAAAATCCTTAATAATTCATGATTGAGGTTGATTAATAAGAATACTATCTTTCATATTGTATTTAATGTGTTATATTTGACTATGGATGTGCTATTTTTAAATCATTCCTATTTTGTGGTAATAATATTGACATTTAGTATTCTAGTTTTAATACGAATGTTAAGATTATTTTCCAACCTTTTCATACGAGGAATTCATTGGACATAGTATGTGGTTGGTAGAGCCCACTATATCTCCTAGACACATCATTTGGTATCATTGGAAAAACTAGTGACTTCGCAAAAGGCCTTGAAAAAAATTTATTTGTAGACTTGGCACGATTTCTTGACTACGTGGTTATGTTGTCCGAAATTTTGCATTCCATCATTATAAAATTTTCTATTGATATTTCATGTGATTATTTGACATGTACAATATACATGTGAATTAGTATATTGATTTATTTGATTTATAGCTTCTATATTATGACTATGTCTATGTTTAAAAGTCTTGTGTTTTAGTCTTATATGTTGCCTTAAATGTTTATAATTTTTTATGATAGTTTCTAATATATTTTTATCCTTTCTGAGAATCTGATATCACCCCTTTCTTATGTTTTATTTTTCCAGGATGTGAAGATTTATAGTATTACTGAACTATAAGAATAGTCCAAGGGATATAAGAGTGTTCAAAAGAGACACAATGTTGTTGTTTTTAATTTGATAATGTAATGTAAAACTTATGTATGTATCTTGTAAATCCAAGGCTACTAAACTAATTAGTATTTGATGACATGATCTATTTGGATCATTCCAATGATAAGTTATAATGAACCGACTCTGGGTAACTGGGGTCAGGGAGTTTCATTATATATAAAGTATAATAATATAATGTTATAATATTCACTACTTCAGATATTTCATACTCAATACTTTTTCATGAATATTTCCCTCTAAATAGATGTGGGTAGTTATTATTAACAACATATTTTGGTTCACATGTTATTTCAGCCATTTTATAGTTTCCCTAAAGAACCATTATCATTCGAGTCATCTGATTTCTCAATAATTTTTCTCCTTTTCATGAATCTCAATAGGTGTTTCACATTAAGAAAAATCTTGTGTTAATTGTTTTTCTTCATATGTGAGTACATGGATTGGCTCTAGGATGTACTTATTTAAAAATTATATTTGGAACACATCATTATATTTGTGGAAACTTGGTGTCCTTGTTAATTAGTAAGTTGAATCTTCAATCCGTTCCATAATTTCAAATGGTCTAATGAACCTAGTTTCCCTTTTTAACCAAACCTTAAGAAACCCTCCAATGGAGATAAATTTAGACACACACTATCTCCCAATTTAAATTCTAAATCCTTTATCTAGTTTTCAACATCTCTATTTTTTCTACATAGAGATAATTTAATATGATACTAAATAGAATTTACCTTTATCAATTTCTATTTAATAAGTTATGGGCCTACAATTTTAACCTCTCCAACATCATCCCAACAAGTTGGAGTTCGACATATCTTGCTATATAATGCTTCATATTGTACTATTATAATTCTAGAATGAAAAATATTATTATTTGGAATTTCCGAAAAAGGTAAATATTGATCCCACATACCTTGAATGTCATGTGGGCACGATCTCAACATGTCTTCCAATGATTTAGTAGTAATTTCATTTTGTCCATTAGTTGGAGGGTGATAAGAAGTAATCAAATGAAGCTCAGTATCTATAGTCCACTAAAGACTCTTACATTATTTTGATGAAAAATAGGGATCTCTATGAGACCTAATAAATATAGATTCACCACGTTTTCTCAAAAGTTCGTTAATATATTGTAATTCTAGGCACTCAATAGGTAAATATTCTCTTCTAGAAAAAATCTTTTGTTTTTTGTATGATGATAAACTATATCCCATTTTGAATAATTCCTTCTAGGTTTTGTTGGTAGTCCTATGAAAAATTTCATTTTAATGTTGCCCCACTTTTTCATTAGAATAGGTATCAGTTGCATGAATACTACATGATTCTCTCTCTCTCAGACATCACTTGATGACAAAATAGACACCTGGACACATATTTAGAAATTTCCCACTTCATATTATCCCATAAAATATGTTTCATCAGATATTTATACATCATGGTACTACTTGGGTATATAATGAAATTTGGTATAGGATCATTGTGTAATATTACTTTTATATTATCGGAATTGATGGAATTTATATCCTCTTTTCAAATTTTATAATTTCATCCTCATACATGAAGTCTAAAAAATTTTATCCTCAAATATTTTAATTTTCTTTTCAAAATTCTCATCTTATTGATAGATTTTTATCTATCCCAATTATCATTGATTATGAATAATTATAAAATATAACAATGTTTCCCATTCTTCAGTAATAATCATATCCATATTTAATAAAACCATTAATATAAGATCTTTCTCAATCCCCATTTTGGTAAGATGTCCATGATTATTCATACTTAATGTATATGATACATTGTTTTCTTTTCCTAGATGGTATTGTATTGAGAAATCGCAATCTTTGAGTAATTTGATCAACAAAATCTTCATCAAGTTGAGTTCATTCTTTGTAGACATGTATTTCAAACTCTTGTGATCGATATATGTCTCAAATATTTAACCATATAGATAGTGTCTCTATATCATTAGTGAAAATATTATGACCGCTAACCTGAGATAATGAGTTATATAGTTTTTTCCATGAGTATTACACTGCCTTGATGCAAGTGAAATAATAATATCATTTTTCATATGAATAAAACCATGTAAATTCATCTATAAATCACTATATATCTGAAACCCATCATTTCTTGATGGTAGAGTCTAAACCAGAGAATTTATTAATATTCTCTTAAATTGTTCAAATAATTCATCAAATTATATTTTCTATACAAACATGGACTTTTTACATGTTAACATGGTTAATAGGTTATCCAATCAGGAAAAATTATGAACAAAACATTGATTGTAACATTCTAAACCCTTGATACTACATTCCTCGATTGTGTTCATTTGTGTACGCTATTCTTGTATTTCCTTTTTATTTTAACTATCAACTGATATTACATTCTTACATACAATCAAGCCATGGAAATAAATTATTTGAAGTTAGAATTTATGCGTACTCAAATTCCCATATAACTAATTTCTTCTATGAGTCATTAAAAAAATATTCAAGTGGTTCTCATGGTCCTCATATATTTCTGATTACAGAAAGATATTATCAATAATTACCCCAAAATATTATATAGATATTAATTTAATATTATATTAATTAGATCCATGAAAATAGAGGGTGCACTATTTATCCAAAATAGAAATACTATAAATTCAAAAGTTTCATTTCAAGTTAAAAATATTTTCTTCGTAATATATTTCTTCTTTATACACAATTGATGTTATCCAAAATGATGATCAATCATTGAAAAATATTGTTCTCCATGATGTTGATCAAATAATTCATCAATATTAGGAATTATGTACATGTTTTATATTAAAATAACATCAATTTCTCTAGATTCAATGCAAAACCTCAAGGATCTATATTTATTCTTACCAAATAAAATGGGGGATCCCCATGGAGAAACACTCGGGTGAATAAATCCCTTATTAATATAATCCTATAGTTGTTTATTTATCTATAATAAATCAATAGTTTCTATTTTATAGGGATTATATGATATTGGTCTTGATTCATTTATTATTTCAACAGTAAATTCAACTTCACAATCTTGGGGGGTCCCAAATAATTTTTCTTAAAATACATCAATGTATTCATGCTTAATTGTTAAATAATCAATTTAATGATTATATTATTTATCCCAAATTGGTGTTTCTCTTCCTCCCTATGAATATCATTTATTATAGAAACTAGAGGTGGATATAGATATGAATTAGAGGATGATGTTTCTACTCTAAAGAGAAGAGATTATACATCATCCCCAAAAATTTTAGTTTCATTATTATTGAAATAAATTATCACATCATAATTTAAAATCCATTACAAACAAAGGATTATATCCAATTAAACCATAGGATTAATGATGAGCTTAGAAACTAAATTACAACCATGTGTCATAAATGGGAATAACCCACAAATTGTTTTCCAATGATACTTACCTTAGGAGTTTTGTCTAATAACACAATTATAAAGTCAAAAGGGAAATGTATAATTTTAATGGAAAATAAGGTAGATTTAAATGATTGAGTCTATCTAGAATCAAATATCTCATTTGAAATATTTAATGATAATATTTTTTGGGTAATTCTACTTCAGCTTTTGTGATCACATAAACATGTCCATATCTCCTTTTCCTATTAAATGTTATATTCCTAGGATACATGGTAAATTGTTATCAATATTTCCTCATTTCATTAGAGTTGAAGAATTTAAAATCATTGATTTTTCTCTTCCCCATTCATTAATTTTCTCAAGGATCCTTTCTCCACATTTATAGAAAGTTCTCATGCCTTTAAATCATTTCCTATAATGATTAATTAAATACATTTCAAATAATGTCAATTTAATTATTTCATACTTCTTATTTGATGCATAATGATTTATATATTTATAAAAACACCTAAATTTATCCTGATTTCACTTGAATAAATAGGATCTAGAAAACTCCATCTCTATTTGATGGTATTTATTACTATTTAATCATGTGATGAAAATGTTTGATAATCCAATCCCCATCATATTATTGTTTTAAGGTCATCAATGAAATGATCAATCATGTCTTATGAATTAAATATATAATCTATAGAACACATGGATTGCTATGGGAAGGTATCCTTATATTATGCAACACTCTCTACATTAATTTTATTTAAACAAAATAATTTTATCTTTATATTAGTTAGTTTCTCATGAGGTATGTATTTTTTAGGTATGTTATACCTAAAAGTTCTCAATTATGTGTCTTATATTTTTTCCTCCACCTTAGTCTTTTGTATCAAATACCACCATTGATCAATATCTCCCTTCAGTAAATATATTTCAAGTACTACATTTTCATTTTCATTGAATCCCAATGCTAGAAATATCTTTTTAAGGGACTTGATCTAATGCTCAGATACAACTAGAAAGTAATACTACTTTACAATGTGGTATTATTTAGCCTGAAATGATCCAATATATGTTTACTATGGTTATCATTCATATCTTATTTAAGATTTCCTAATATTTTCAGGATCTTCTTATCTCCAACACTAATTATTTTGATTTAAGAAAAGGTAAATCCCTACATTTTAATGGGTATTGATTCCATTCATTCTATTAGGATCCATTTATAAATAATGGAATACACTAAATTAGGTTATTAATCATAATTCATAATTTTGAGATTTAAAAACAATAAACATAAATTGAAATTTTTTTCATAGTTAATCTTATAAATATGGTATCTTTGGAAGCTTATTTACTTATAAATACATCCTAATGGGTTTTAAAAATATGGTGAATTATACTACACATTTCACATATGAGTGTATAACTAGGTTTTTATCAAGGCTTATTGTCATGTAATGGTCTATTCCATGTATTTTTTGACATACATTGTTCGATATTTTTCCCTTAGGTACATCTATTCTATAACCATGTCCACCTGTAGTATCCAGATCATGATATATTTTTAGGAATACCCACATAATCTCTACATTACTAAAATTCAAGGATGTTCTTCAATTATTATCCGAAATTCATATTTTATTATTATATACCCTGGTATAGTTTAAATTATTTCTACTAAAATTACTCTGATACTAACTGTAATAATCCTAACCATAGTCGCCCAGCGTCGGAGGTCATTTTATTACAGTTCAACAGAGACGTGAGATCACATCACCAAGGATAAACTAGTTTAGTAGTATTGATGAATATATAGATATATATACACAATTCTCCCATATTACATTAGTAATTTATCATAATACACAACAAAAGAAAAATAAACTACTTCTTGTCACTTATTCAAGGATACATTCTTCACAATATGGGGACGGAAGAAAATAAAAGGGGGACCTCAAATGATTAATAAGGGTTATGTTGATAAAAAAATTACTAAAGAAAAGTCAAGAAATAATAGAATTTTTTGAAAGGTAAATAATCTAAAAAACATATTCCATCAATAAAATGAGAATGAAAATGCATCCATACAGTTTTCCATAGTTAAGATCTAATGGAAAGTAATAACTGAATACTGAATAAAGAAAAATGAATATTTATTATACATCATGTATCTGAAACATGACCCATTATACCACCATGATATTTTAATTATTTTTGTAAAAACCCATAAGATTTTATATAGAAACAAGAATGAATGGTTTGTCTCCAACTCTTTTGTCTCATGAGACGTGTCGATGAATTTAGTAGTTATCTATATAAAGGACCACCTATCACTACATGTCCAAAAAATTCATCATACATAGATTCAATACAATAAAAAAACCATATTAAAAGTGGTATACGGTTAAGACAATATGATCATCCATGGTAAATTAAATATCTATATTTAATGAATGATATTCGTATCCATCACATACTTACACTACACATATGGAATAATTGGTAAATAGAAATATCACAATGGTTTCAATGAAATAATGTATACAAATTAATAATTAGACATTAATAATTTAAAAAGGATTATATCAACAGAAATTATTTATTAATGATGTAAAAACATGTATAAATATTTTTAAGGAAACATTAAAAAAAGACTATTTTGAACAATTAATGGAAAAATATAAAAGTCTATAAAGTTGGAAAATGAAAAATTAATTATATGAAAATAGAAATGAAAAAGATAATTTTCATAATAATAAGAGTTATATAAAAAAAATATATGTGTCTTAAACTATATTATGGAGTGTACTTCAAAATAGGTATGAAATTGAATGATTACATTAAATCATTCTTACATATTATGGGGAATTGAAAAAAGAACATTATAAACATGCCTTTCCCCATCAAAGGATTAATATTTTATATAGGAAAACATTATTGAAAAATAAAAATATAATTTAGGAATATTATATAATATTAATTAAGAATAAATGGGGTTAATGAGATATAAATCCTAATTTAGATGAAAAATGAATGTTCAGGGAGAATCCTTTACCTTATGACAGAATGTGTTCTTTATTTGACCATAATATCCTAGATATTAATATTAAATCCAATAATTAATTTATATTGATCAATTAATACATTTAATTTATTTATTATAATTTTATGATATCCATTTATGGACATTTTAATATGATATAGGATACAATTTTATCATTTTGGAGCATTCGTTTACTTGGTTTTTTTGATCAGTTTAATTGTATACTTGTATGGAAAATCATATAAAATAAGAAAATTTATACAGAATTGAAATTAAATTTTATTTATGAACTTATAAAATATTAAATGGTTATATATATCATTTGTTTATATGGTATGAGGATGAATCATTAGATAAAATTTTAATGATGATTGTTAGTTTAATTTGGTAAATTTTCAATTATCACGAATGAGTTTTGTTTTGTTGATTAATATTATGTATATATACTGGTTCCAGAACCTTATATGGATTATAATATGTAGAATAAAATCTTATTTTACCATAATAAATATTTGTTTTCTATATCTTAATGAGGAAATAGAAAATGAAAATGCATCATCCATTATGGTGGTAAATAAGCATATCACGGATAATATTTTCATTTTTAGAATAAAAGTGATAAAAGAAGGACATTGACGATGGATTGTTTTGAAAATAATAGTAAAATATATATAAGAAATTAGTGTTATTATGAATGTTTGTATTGGGATGGTGAGAGAAAGATAGAAAATGAAATGAAATTGAAAATAAAATAAAGAAAAATGGAAGAGTATTTTACCTCTTGAATTTATTCTCCATGACAACCTTCTTAATTGGCTTGGGATTGGTATTTTGTTATGATAAAAGGATCCTAGATTTAGGGAAGAGACTTGATCTGAGTATTTCGAACGAATTATAAAATATTAAAGAATTAGTATGTGTGGGGATAAGAGGTGGTTAAGGGATGTATTTATAGTGGAGGAGATGGGTGTTTTCTCATTATTTTATAGATTAGTTTATTATTTTCCTTAACAAATATGAGATGTTTAATAATTATAGCCAAATATATTAAAATAATAAAAGGGGAGTTCTAGATTATTGTTATCATATCATAAATGACTCTAGTAATAATATATTTTATTTATAATGTTTATATATCTTAAATTACTATATCTTACTATTCACAAAAATCATGTATTTTAGAAAAACCAAATAAATCACCCAAAGTATTTTATGATATGTTGAATTTAAAAATGAAATCCATTTTATGAAAGTAATTTTTCAATATGATAAATTTAAATTTTAATTGAAATAATCATTTTCTTGAAAAATCCAATTTTAACATTATAACTGATTTTATAAAATTTTAAAAATTAATCATGTTATCATAAAATTGTCTAATAATCATAAGACAAAAAATATATTAATTTATGAATAAAATTTATGAGAATTTAATTTCTTATGGATAATTTTATTAATTAAAATATATAAAATAAACATTTATGTTTATAAAAAATATCAATATTTAATTAATAATTTCTAAAATATTTATTTACTTATACTATGATATTATTATACATATTTATATTTTTAAGATGAGTAAATATTTTTAAACATTCATATATGATGTTATTTTTCTATTGGTGGAATTACTATTCCTAAGAGTCACATTACTATTCCAAATGTCATGTTATTATTTCATTAATAGGTGTTCTTTAATTTCTAGAAAAATCCTATTATTTCATCCATTATTTATTTATATAGTTTTTTGTGTTTTATATGATATTTCATATGATATATACTATATGAAATAATTTTTAGTTATATTTAACCAATCAAATATGTTAATTTTATATTAGATTATATATACCGCAATATCATGGGGTGTAATAAAATATATTGATTATTTTTAAATTAATTTAAAATAAATTTATCATAAATTTAAAAGAATTATAATTTATTTTATAAACTATAAAAACATAGAGATTAATTTTCATATTTATTGATAATTATGGAAACATTATTTTTTGACATGAAAATCCTTAAAAGATGTCCCCTTCTAACATTTTTGAAAATCAACCACACGAAAAATTTATATATTTAATTTCAATTTTTTATGAGTTTAATTAGTATCATAAAATAATAATAAGTTATTAGGGAACACTTATGATATTTATAAAATCATCAAGTAAATATGAACATGGAAAAGGGATTTTCTCGACGGATAAGAAGAGTGGTGGTGACTTTTAATTTCAAGTAACACTTCATGTGAAATGTGATTCAAGGGGAAGTTAAATTTTAGGGGAAATATAAAACAACATCAATATAGAATGTAACTTATAGTGGATTTTATAAATAACACAGATTCACTATATGGAATGTATTCCAAAAATGTTACATGAATATAATTGTTTCTATCAAACCATTATAGATTGAGTGACATTATAATCAAAACAAATTTACTGAGAGGGAAATTGATGGAACATAAAAGACAATGATGAAAACATAATTCATGATAAAACATAGTAATTTTTAATTTATAAGCTATATGAAAAACAATACGTGAAAAATAAAACATATCTCATGGAATTCAAAATTATAGTATGAAATAATTACATTAATTACTGACTGTGACATAAATACTCAAATATTCTATATAAAAATATGAAAATCATATTAAAATATTTCATAAACATATTCAAATATATAAACCTTTATTAAATTTATTTTTAGTTATTATCTACATTTATATTTATTATTTATTATCTATTTTCAATACCAGGTGCGAGTGACTATGACCGTTATGTAGTTTTAAAATAGTGGTGTTGTTATCCATTCTTCTGCGAATAAAAACTATTATATGATCAAAAATTTTATTACTGTTTATGCATTATAATTATTTATAATTTTATAATTTCATTTTATGTTAGTTTTGGTTATTTTTCATATAGATATAATATGTATGGAATATTATATAGACATTTTTTTCCAAAATGTTTTAGTATAATAATTAACGAATAATACTAATTTTACCATTTTATAACAAAAAAAATATTTATTTCATTATTTTTATAATATATTTGAATGAATCAATCATTGAAATTGATCCTTTCTGTTATTTTATAACATATATCATGTTGGTGTTTAGACCGAACCAAACATAAACAAATCTCAAATAAGTGATGATAATAATTATGAAATTGGTTTTATTAAAAATAATATAATTATTATAGAAGAATAATTGAATTATTTAGATAATTTTATGGTGGTCAATATTATTTTTGTATTTTTTATTAATTAAGTGTGAAATGAGATAAAATGGGAAATATGTTATTATGCGGTAGTGACATCCCTCACAACATACAACAAATGTTTTCACTTCCCAATGAATGAGAGGAATTCGGTTGAATTAAAAAATTTATCTATATTCTAATAATTATATAATATATTTCATATTTATTCATAAATTTCAAATGTCTTATCATAAAATAGAGGTGGTGAAGAAAAAAAATTTAATTTGTCTCTTGGTGGAGAGGATAGTCTGAACAACCCAAGAAGGAAAATTTCGTTTTCTATAGTAGAAATATGTTAATATGAATAATAGCTATTACATTAGATTAATAATATTATTATTTTAAAAAAATATTGATTTATTAATTTTGCAATTACAATGTTATATTTGAGAGAGTTAGAACGAAATGAAAAATAGTTCATTGAAAATGTATTATTACTGCGGACATGGGAATAACTATGGAATACACATTTGAAATTGTGTTCTTTGAAAAATATTTTATGACAAAAATATCATAAAAAGGAAAATTATTATAGGGTATGTAAAAGGGTATATTTAACAAATGAAAATAAAATTTTAAGGTGGTCTTGAGGGGGTGGTGGGATGCCCCTTTTATAAGTAGGGAGAATGGTATTTTTTAATTATAACTACTTCATACAAAGGGAGAATATGTTAAAAAAGTAATGTGGATATAAATTTTAGTAGTAATGGAGTGGTGGATGAGACAGGGCCAATATTACCATAATAGTCCATCTTATAAAAAATGAACATTTCATTAAGTATATTAGTTTTATAATTTTCACATTTATCATTTTTTAGTTTTATAATGGTAACTAAATTTTACATAAGCACATTACTTGCAATGATAAAAATAAAATGGATATTATTAAAAAAATTATACATAAAAATTCCAGATTTTAAATAATTAATATGATATAAAATTTATATTTGTAACAAAATTCAACAATATCATTAATGCTTTTAACACTTGAAAACATTTTTTAGAAAAAGTTCATTTTTATTATTAAAACATATATACAGTGTAATATTATAAATATTATTTTTTAGTTAAAAAATTAGTTTTAATACTATATAAATAAAATTTCATTTGTTTAAATCATGGGGAAATAAATAAAATTCCAAAATATTATTGAATTTGAAAAATAAAAATATTTGTTATTATTTGAATATATTTCTAATTTTCCAAAAATTCTAATAATAAGTTTTATAAATTTTATATAGTAATTTTAAAATACACAATTTTAAATCATAGAAATATTTTTTATCAAACTAAAGGATTATAATATAATTGCTTATATATATGTATAATTATAATGTTATATTTTTCGTAGAAATGTTATTTTAATTATTCAACAAAAAATTCAGTTATTTTAGAAAATTCATAAAATATATCAGAATATATTATTAATATTATAATTCTAAAAAATATAGAATATTTTCTCAATATAAAACATAAAAATGTTAAATTTATCATTTAAATGAATGAAAAAACATTAAAAATGATTTTTCATAAAAAAGACGTTTTTTAATATTAATTGTTTTTAATATTATATAATAACATTTTTTATTTTTAATAATATAGATATATTTGTTCAAATAAAGAAAACTTTTAAAAATATGGAATATTTTTGGTATAAAAAATGAAACGCATAATAAAAATGATCATTCAAAAAAATATTACTTTTACACAAAATACACTTTTGAAATTTTCATTAAATTAAATTATTCATATTCTAAAATTATTTTTTATTAATAAATTGATTATAAATTATTTATTTGAAATTTATTATTATATCATATAATATTTTAATAATAATAACATTTATATATATAAATTACAAACACAGAAAGACATATAAATAATATTCTTTTTTTATATTTTTATTTCATTTTGAGATACCCTATTGTCAATTTTATACTAACAATACAAAAAATTATTTTAACTATTTGATACATTAATATCTAATGAATATATTATTAATGACTATATTTAATACAAAAACATTTTCCAAGGGAAATATTTATAATATTTAGGTTTTATTTTTTTATATAGATTTTCTAGAATTAATCATTTAATTATCAATTTTTTGGACATAATTTTTTATTGGTATTTTTCATTTTGATATCACAATAAAACTTGAATATTAATGATTATTATAATTATGATAGGTTTTCTTCTAATATTTTTGATAATCAAGGCTGAATATGGTCCTATGTATCCACTAGTGATAACGATGTTAATTCTTTTCTATAAATTATTCACATTTATTTTATTCCCTTTTATAAGATGTAATAATCAGTGGTGAGTAATACTAAGGTTAATGTTCATTTATCATAATATTTTACTATAAAAGTATACATTTATTTATTTTAATTATTATATTATATGAATTATTTTCTAATCTATTCCAAATCAATTGAAAAATTCATAGAATGAAAAAAGATAGTTTATTAAAATAATGTCTTTCTGTAAACATGTGGCGTCACAAAAACAACCAATAAATGAGGTAAATGATGTGATTTTGACTTCTAGTATCCTCATATATTATTTTTACTAATATCACCAAGCCCTAGTGATACTATTATGACATCATGGTGTAGTTGTCCAAATTTGAATATAAATTCTTCCCTTCGTGTTCATTATTTTGATTTTTTGTCTTCTTAAAACCCCCATGGGACTTGTTTCATGGTTTTTATTTTTCTTTATTCTTGTATAGGACCTCAATATTTCCCTTTCATGTAATCAATATATTATTTATTTGATTATATATTTCTATAATTATCATTTATTTTCATTCTCTTTCATTCTTTTCCCTTATGTCCTTCCTTTTCCTAATGTCATTTTAGGTGCCAGAGATTTGGTTTTATAGGTTTATGTTATATTTATTTGTGGAAATCAATGTATCATTTGTAATTTATGTTTCCTATTGGGGTTCTTGGGGTTCAAATTAATCTATTTTTTATATTTCATCAACTATTATTATTTAATCTCTTATTTAATTAAGGGATTAAAAATCTCAAATGCCAATATTATATATTACATGATTAATTATAAAGTTATTTTTATCAATGAGTGTGTATATATAATTAACTATATTAATGTAATGAAATATTTTAGGTAAATTTTAGTGGGTATAAGTGAATTATATATGTTTTATATGCTTTGTTTTTATTTCTAATTTATTATCAGTTAGGTTGATTAATGACTATATAGTTATGATATCATTTTTATTATATTAGATATGCATAATGATATTAATAATTTATTCAAAATTAAAAATTAGTAATGAATAAATGATATGTTGAAATATATAAACAATGTTGATATTATTCATGCCTAAAATGTTAAATAATTATATATTCACGAGGAGATGTATATGATTCATGTTGATTACTACTATAGTTATAATTTTTATTTCAGTATCTTATAGCTATAGTATGGTTAGTATTTATATGTTGTTTTTTTGGAGATATATTATCAAGGTCAATATAGAATAGATTGGGTGATGTTTTAGAAGAAGCAGAATTAAGGTTTTATCTATTTCAAAGAGATGTGTGGATGATGTTGTAATTATGTGGAGTAGATGTTTATAGTTGTGTCACTCATTCCTAGAAATTTTTTCCAATGTTATAATTATTAAATGTATTAATAGGAATGAGATTTCATAATATATAATAATGGAGAAATAATTAATTAAATAAAAAATAACTAAATTAATATAGGATATGATATATTAAATGAAATGTTTTTTACTTGAATTATGAAGTCATGAATAATTAATGAGTAATGGATAAGAAATTGGATACAATGTTTAATTAAATAATTGGTTATATAGTTGGTAAATTAATTATAAATTTTCATATAATTAATGGTTATACGAAAACGTTTTGATTGAAAATTATAATGGAAATTAAGTATTATTGTTGAAAATAAATAATAAAGGAAAAAGTGAAAATTGATTTTTGTTACAGGAGTGAGGTTTTGTTACAATGTAATTTCATTTTATTGTTGGTTATATAGTGTATATTGGTGGAATAATTGTTTTTCTTAATGTGTTGATTATAAAATTTTATTTAATGAAGGTCATTATAATATTTCTTTCTAGGCATGTGAACTTTATTTTTTATCTACGTGTATTCATATATTTATAAATATTCATTTGATTATCTTATTTATTGTGTATCACCATTAATTCAGGTAACATTTTCAAAAAAATCATATGAGGTTTTTTGGTTCTCGGTTTACCCCCAACATATAGGATAGAGGTGATACAGATTGTTGACTAATAAATAATGCTTAATATCTCTTATAATCATCATATATGATTTGTTGTCCTGTTGTTATTTTTGGATTTTATTTGTCATGATATGGTTTCATGATTGAGAAATACACGGGCTGATATTGGAATGAAGTTAATTTCATTGATAATTATGATATCTAAAATAGTGTATCATATAGATGTGGTAGTTATGTGGTTTTGGATATGGGGTTGTGGCTGTGATGAGGTTATGTTTGTTATTTATATACTAACTTGTAGGGAATTATAGTTCCATGCCACATGTATTTTGGTCAGGAGGTACACATATTCAGTGGGATTTAGGGATTTAGGTTCCTCCTATTTTATTTTTGACAATTATACATTACAATATTTGTGTGTTGTTTTAATATATTTAGTCATGGTGAAAATGGGTTATATTTCAAATTCAAAAGTAATGAGTGGGTTTTTTTTGTTTTTAGGGAGGTATTAGTATGATTTTTATATATTTGGACATTATTTTCTAGAAATGATCTTGTCATGTATAATTATATGATAACCTCAATATTCTACAACAATGTGTTATATTTTGTGGATGGATTTGGGGAATAGGTTGGATATTACTGGCTCGTAGAGTTGGATACTATTTATAAATTCCATATATTATGATTTTCTTAGTTTGACATGTTAATTTGGAGAAATTATAATTTAATACGTTACATGTAATATATAAATGATTTCTATCTATATTATATAGTGTTTAATGGTGGGTTTATATTTGGTTCAATGGATTGGCGATCATAATTCCATATATTTGTATATTTTTATACAATTTCTTCTAGTCTCCATCCCATGAACTATTATAGGTGAGATTATGGGTTTAGACACAATTTTTATTCTATCCCAGGAGGAGGTTTATTTGGGATTAGTGTTGATATATAAACCCAATGGTTGTGAAGAAATTTGATAGGAATCTGGATCAATATAATTAAATTAGAATACAATGAATCACTAATATTGAAACTCAAAAAACATTTCCAACACTGATAAAATAAAATTAATTAATATGATCTATAACATTAGTTTAAAGGATTTAGTCACGTGAAAAGTGATTATTTAGGGGGATCGATGTCAACTTCACTTCCAAAAACCCAGTTTCATAAGAACAAAACTCAACTATAAAAAAATAAATTTAATGAAACATACATGAATAAGATAATTAAAATACTACCAAATAATCCATTTTGAGGTTCTTTCTAGGGGTATATTTAAGAGGAATCCCATTGATTAAACTCTCACATCAACAAATTTTTGAAATGATCTATTGGTATATGAACTCTTACAGGCGAGAAAACATTCAAAAAGTTATTGGGAAACACATGAGACTATATCATGACAACCCATCTTAATGAAGACCATGAATAATGAAAGATGAATATATTCTCGTAGTCAATGGTCTCACTCATTATAAAATCTAATGAATTTTTATAAAATCTATTTCTTTAATAGAATTCATTTCACCTTACTCCATGTTAATCTTGCGCTACATACAAAACTAACATAGCTTCCGTTATAAGAAATACCGACTTTATAAAAAAAATAATTTTATTATTTTAATTTAAAAAATATATAATTATAACTTATTCATTAAAATTTCAAGCATGAAAAAGATTAAATTAAATATAAAATTAATAATTACACATGTAAAACCTTTTGGATATAAAAGGAATTTTTTTTTAAAAAATTATATAAATGAACACAAGTTTGTTTAATATATCTAAAATAAAAAAAATAACTCTTATTGGATTATATTATTGAAACTTATATATAAAATAATAATTCTAATGTTTAACATTACTTATATATGGTTTTTATATGTGATATAAAAATAAAACCAATTTTATGGTTAAAATTCGATTTCTCTATAAGCATTTTAATCAACTATTAATGGTGAACTTGTTTTAAAAATAAATTTTTACACTCATATAGATTATATTTAACAAAATAAACAACCTCTCTCAAATTGGGATATAGAAATCTAATTAGTTTTTTGGGAATTTTTTGATAAGTTTCGGGTTTTTATGAATAGTGAAAATACATATTCTTATTGAAAACTGTATTTTCTTTTAAAGTATTTAAATGTATAAATTATTTTTTATATTATATATAAATATTAATTAGTTTATTTTGGTATGTAATTATACAATTTTGGTTTTGAATAGTATTTTATATAATAATTTATTTTAAAAAAAATTATGTTTTAAAATGGTATTTTAAAAAAAACTGTTTCACATGGTGGTCTACCTGTTTTATTTTAAATTAATCTCTGAAACTAAAATGTTTTGACATTTCAAAATTGGATTCAAAATTATTATTTCTATGGTTTAAATTTAGTAAATATTTTCCATTTATTTTACCAAATATGAATAGAAACCTTTGTAAAATTTATTATCATGGTTTGGGTAAATTGGATAATTTTGGTTAAAATAAAATGATAATGTATATGAAACCCCTCTAATAGATTCCATAATTTTATTTAATGAATTAAATATGACCCTTAATAATAAATAATCAAATTTGAGTTGTTTAATTGACACTTGTATCTAAAAATGGCTTATATAATATTTAACTTAATGATTGGCACAAATTGTCACATTCAATGTCATAAATATCAGTTAGGTGTCCACATAAGGAAAAGTGTATTTTATGAGAGAATAATAATTTTATTTTTAAACATAACAAGAATGTTTTTGTTATATAAATTTCTTTTCGTATTTGGGGACAGTTAGATGAGATTTTATTATTATAATATTTTATTTAATAAAAATTCTCGGATGACACATTAATGTTTTAAATAGTATACCATTTATTATATGGTTACCCAAAATATAAATTTAACCTTAAATATTATTCTAAAATATTTATACATTAAATTAATCATAGTATTTTCTTTTTAATTTTTAGTGAAGAAATTAGTATATTAAATAATTACACAACAATAATATAATAATTATTTTATTTATAGAAATATCAAATAAATGTTATTAATTATATTAAAATAAATATAATATTAGATTATAAATAATATCGCAAAATATTATAGAGGTCCTTGACCATGTATGGATATAAATAATTATTCTTCTTAGTTAAATTTTAATCATCATATTTTCAAACACCATGTAATGAATAGTGTCAAAATTGATATTAATGATATCTATGAAAATAATATATTATTAAATCCTTTAAAAATCCTTAAAATTTTATAAAAAAAATTACAATATGTTTTCAAATTTTATTATGTGTTAATTTATTATTTACATGGAATCACATTGGAAAAAATTACACCAGTCTAATATTGAAATAGTTGTTACATTAGTTAAAATTAAAAAAGTTTAACTAAGCATTAATAAAAATGATAAGTTTTAAAATAATAATACAAATTATCTAAAATATTTTTTATTATATTTCATTCTTATATTATATTACATTTAAATACATGGAATTTTGGAGACATTTTTATTGAGATTTAATTTCGTATAAATAAATAATTTGAGGAAATTCCAAAAGTTCCCCTCATGTCAATTATAAAAGGGAACCTCCTACCTCAAATATTCATATTTTTTGATAATTATAGCATAATCATACTATTCTAAATTAACTTCTTCCCTTCACTAGACAAATTATATTGGTTTTGGCTTGCCCAAAATACCAACTCTAGAGTCTTTTATGGGATATCTAATAGAGTCGTTATGAAGAAGAGGTAATTGCTCTAAATGATAACTCTCTATTTATAGTCTATTATACCTCTTATAAATAAAAGATATATTTAGTAAAATAATAAATTAATAATCATGAATATTCCTAAATGTTATTATTATTATGAATAAACCATTGTATATTCCCTTTCTTATTGATCAAGAAATAAAAGTACCTCTTATTTGTAACTAGAATATACAAACTCCACATAGGGATACATTCCATTATCTATCAACATATTTTTTTGGGTGGGACTTATGAGGGGTTTAATTTTTACATATTATATTTGTGAAATAATCATACATACATAATGATAATATCATATCTACCTTCATACCATATTGTATTTTGTGAAATGATCACATTTCTCATGTGTACATATGACTTACCAACTTTACAATGTGATGGAATTCGTTTTACATACATATTTCACATGGATTATGATAGGAAATAATATTATGAATATATAAGATATATATATAACCCATAAATTCATATGGAATAATAATATATCATATCATTTTCTTTCTTTTAATATTAAAAACAAAATGAAAATAGCCTTCATGTGTACATATGACATATTGTCTCCATGAACATTGTATTATATTTTTTATCTATATCTTTTATGAATCACCATGAATTCATATATTTTGAATATTTATATATATATGATTTTTATTTCATTTTTATTATTTTTAATATGATTAAATGATGACCTATGTTAGAGGATCAAGGATAAAAAGACAAAACAGGAATGAAAAACAAAGAGGTTATTACCCAAAACATAACTTTAACATGGAATTGTTAATTAGATAGTTATATAAAGTCATGAATAAATAATATATGGTATTATAAATATTAATATGGTTTTCTTATTTATATATAATAAATATATATTTATTATAAATAAATGTTGAACATATACTATGTATGTCAAGACTTAAGGTAAGAGATTTTTATCTCTCCTTTATTTCTATTAGACACATGCCTTATACACTAGATGTTTAATTTTAGGGTGTACATACTACCCATGAATGAATTTTATGAGCATTTTTATGAATGTTATAATATTTAAATATTCACAACTTTTTTTCTTTCATGGTTCATATGATTCAACTAATTATAATGTGGTAAGGGTTAAGTTTACAACATCATTATTTTTTGGGATTGTTTATACGTATGTATCTCAAGGAAAATATTTACATTACATTTTCATGATTCAGAAAAAGGTTTTCAAAAAAATTATTGTTCTCCCATGATTGTTTAAAGTCATTTTCACCCATTTTAATTTTTTTACTATACATTTTAATGGATTATTTTTTTCTTTTTTTATTAAGGTTGTTTGTGAATTTTCTAGGAAAAGTTTGAATAGAATATTTTTCTAACTTTTACGACATGAGAATATATTTCCAATTTCATTATTCCTTAATTTATTAACTATTCTATTTAAATATTACAAGTATATTTTCAAATAAAAATATTTATTTTAAAATTTTGAGTCATTTCAATAAAATAACACATTTTCACAGAAGTAATGATATTTTACTCTGGAATGATAAAAAGTTCTCTTGTAAAATTAGTTTTCATCAAAGATAACATTTTCTATGTTAATTTTAATTTATTCAGGTTATTATTCAATAATAATATCTTTATTCATTCAATGGTTATTTTATATTTCTAATTTCATGATATTTTTTAGACCCATTCTTTTTCCATTAGTTATGATATGATAAAATGATGCTTATGAACCCCATTTTCTTTTAAAAGATCAAATATGATGAATTAATAATTTTCTTGTAAACAAAATATGTATGGTTTTCATTATGTTATTTTTGGTATCAATATCTCCCTCCAATTCATTAGGTAATGATTTATATCTCGTGATCCAGAAAATAATGGAATGGGTAGTACACTCGTTTCGGTAATACAGGGCTGTAATGATGAGTGAACTTTTTAGGGTAATGGACATTGTATGCTTCAATAGTCTTAGAAAAGAGCCTTTAATAATAAGAAAACTATTTTCAATGATTATGTGTTTTCCACAAATTCATGTTTTATGACAATTTTATTTCATCATGATCTGTCTTCGTTAATGATTTATATATTATATACTACCAAGATTTGTTCCAGGACAGAAAATTATGATATAAGTTATACAAGGTATTAATATCAAAGGTTATTTCCATGGTTTTACATTTTTATTCTCATGTTTTATTTCATATCTTCCATGTTTACCCATAATGAGCTTAATATCTCACAATTTTAATATCATTATTTTCACTATAATATAAAGAATTATATAAAGTATGGTTTTTCAAAAAGGGTTCTAGTTGGGTTGAAATAAATTGGAGATGTAGTAAATGTTTTATGAATTATATGTTTATGATTCCCAGTTTATAAATACAGTAAAACCACATGTGTCTGGTGTGGTTCTATAGTATTACATAATGAATATTATTATATTTATACATAATATCTAAATATGGAAATTATGGATAATTTCAGTTGGTATTAGAGTGATGGTTTAGTCCACCATTGGAAACTATGTTGGGAAATATTTACTAGGTTTTCTAGTGATATTTCTAAGGATTGTTTGAGTGATGTCTATATGGATAAGTCTATGTAAAGGTGAAAATACTATATTTTTCATAATAATTCTGTATATCATTGGATTAAATGTAAGGTGTCATATATTAATATAATTTAATCAATTTCCCTTGACTATATAGTATTACCACTATATTTATTTTTGATGACACTAAACTTTCTAGTTTTAGTCAATTTTTGGAACTCGAAGGGGTCACATTAATTCTAAATATGAATGGAAATTGAGTGATCATCATACTTAATGTTATAACAGATGGAATGAAAACTCTTATTGCTATACTAAGAAAACATACGAATAATTCTAGTCTTACAATTGAGTAGAGGAAGAAATAAATTCCTATTGAGGCATTCATGGGTCAATGTACAAATTATTTAGTGGGTCTTCTAATCGACTTATTACTGAACAATGTATCATACCATTGAAAAGATATATCCCATCATTTAGTGTTTGGAATATGAATTTTTTTGTACTTTATCATTTAGAAGGCGAAGAATAGTCGGTGTGGACTCAATTTAAGAGTATAGAGAAGAAAGATGAAATTGAATCCATGGAATGGGACAAGTTAAAGACTAAATTTTTTAACAAGAAATTTCTTCGAATTCTTTATAAGCATATGGAAAATGTGATCCCTAGGGTTAATCCAAATGATGATGAATCTTTTAGTAATTATGAGGAATCATTAAAATTACTTTATAGGTACACTTATAGAATTATAATCCAACCTAAAAGTATGGTTGATAAATTCATTAGTGCCATAAAACCAAGACTTTGAGGGGTCCAGGCTATAAGATAAATCAATAGCTATGAAATGATTTTGTGTTTTTTATTTCAATATTGAAATTATATTTGAGGATAAATATATATATCATATTTTTGATGAGAAATGGAAGACATAGATTGAATTAAAATATAATAACCATGGAGAAAATATTATTAGATTTCCTTTATGATCTATGTGTGGAATGAAACATGGATGAAATTACCATAAAGGGAATGATAAATTTTTTATGTGTGGGAAAGAAGGTCATAGAGAAATTTACTACCTATGTTATGAGAACAATATAGTTAATGATAAAAATAGAGAAAATTATATACATAATTAACCTCTCACAAATAAGTTTTTCAAGTGCAAGGAAAATTGTAATTATGCTAATCAATTCCAAAATCCAAAGGCAAATGATTTTGATCGATGTCAGCAACATCATAAAGCCATAGACAAAGGGAAATATCACTAGATCATGACCATTGTTGTAAATCATGAAAATGGAGTGGTGGAATGATTAAGTATTTATGTATTGGAATTCAAGAATAATGTTTTAGAAATACTTTAATAGTATTATGTAATAATGAAATATCAATGCATTGGTCCACTGTAGTTTTACCATAATGAATTAAGAGATTTTGTTGAATGGTACTAGTAGACCTGAAATGTGATTGACAGGGTAACGTGATATGTTTATGGATACACATGATTAAGGGAATGATAACCCTTAATATGTTCATGATTGTGGGATAATGAAATGCAGATATGTTTGATTGTGATAAAATAAATGTGATAGTGTTGATAACCTTGGGTAGATATGATGATAAGGTGGTTTACGATATCATTGATTATGTTTATATAATTTTTTGATTTCTGGTATGAGGAAAGAGTTAATTTTTTAAAGCATGCATGTTTACACTATGGTTTTATGGTAATTTATGTCATTACCATATTTCAAGAGAATACCTAATAATATTATTCACATGTTTGGTGTGTGATAATTAAGAGCTATGTTTAGTTGGTTGTGGGATTAATGATAAGTTAATTATTTAAATTTAGTATCCTTATGTTGGTTTAGGAGTTGGTTTGTACCCATTTTATTTAATACATATTGAAATGATTATGATGATCTTTTTAAAGAATCATAAAGCACACTATTTATGAAAATGTTTATGTTGAAATTTCAAATAGCTTATATTAATTTTAGTATTATCTATCCATATGTGGATTTATTCATGTTGGATAACATATGTTATCATTTTTTTTTATGTTAGGACATATGGAATAACTTATCATTCTATGGATATCATGATCTTATATTGCTTTTGAAATTCCAAAATCAAGTTCATTTTTTGGAAAAAGAGAAAAGGTTGAAATTGATCCAGACATAAAAAAAGTATGAGATTATGATTTTGAAATAAAATAAGTATTTATTCTCATGAAAAATCATCATAATAAAGGATCCTGAAACCAAAAAAATTGTAGTACCATATTTTTTTATGAATCAAATAGTCTTGTAGACTATCATAAATTCATGACAATGCGGTTTTTAGTTTTCCCCAAACCATGTTCTATATCACTCTCTATCAGAACATGATTGTTATATTTCTTTTCCATGTCCATGTTTTCACATTCCACCTATGTTATCATATGTGGAAACATAATTATGATTTAGTTTAGGTATCCTTTATGTTTCCATCATTCCCTTTTTAAAGCAAGTTGTATTATTCATGTTTATGATGTGTGTTTCTACAAAAGGATCATTCAAGTCTTAAACCATTGTTGACACCGAATAACCATGATAAAGAAATGGTTTATATGGGATTAAAAATTTAACACCATGATATATTAATGCAATAGGTTTTGTTAATCCCATTCATGTCAACTTACATTGTCATCATCTTTCAGGACATGCAACACTGGCTTAGCATGCGTTACAAACAACACCATGTTTCTATGAATTTTTTAATTATTTTAATTATTTAAAAAAAATTATATCATATCCAATAAAATTTGAGGTATAAAATTTATCAACTAATTTATGAATGTATGATTTACACATGTGAAACCCATTTGAAATAAAAGGAAATCTTTTTATAAAAAATTATTTAAATGTGCACATGTGTGTTTTATACTTAAAAAATAAAATAATCACACTTTTTGGATTAAATTAATGATATATATATATATATATATATATATTAAATATTAAATATAATTATTAAAAATATTCCAATGTGTGTAACTCCCAGATCTTCCACGATACGCTTCTCTTTCAATAATGCAATAGCTTCCATTGTACACAAGTTCGAGATTCTAACACACCGCGACCAATCAAAATAGCCATTATGAATAGTAATACCAACTTTTTGAAATTATATATATTTAATATTTCAAAATGGACATCATTTTTGGAATCGGCATATCGAAACAATCCTAAGTTGAATTTTTGGTATTTTTCTGAGAACTTCCATTTTTTTATGAATAGTGCAAAATACTTAAAAACAACTTTTTTAATCAAAATAATTTATAATGATAAATTTTACTATTGAGTGGTTTTAATGTATAATTAGAATATATTTTTACCATTTTATCCAATTGTGTTCATTATAATTAATTTCACTTGGAAATTGGATATAATCAATTGTCAATCTTTTGATATATATTGTTTCTTAAAAACACGCTATTTGTTGTGACAACGTGAATTAATTATAAAATTAATTAATGAAACTTATATGTTTGTAATTTTATAAAATAGACATAATTTTTTAATTTGGAATATCAATTATTTCTTAGGGTGAAATTTTGGCATTGCTCTGAAAAACTTCAATTTTTGATGAATAGTGAAACCACTAAGTGGTAGTTAAAAAACTAATTTTTCATTTAATTGAAACATTACCAATTCTGTGATTTGATTTTCAAAAATCCGACATACATGGTTGTCATTAGGAATTAAAATTTGGTTCAATGGGATTAAAATAATTTTTTTGTGAATAGTAACTTTTAAGTTTAATTGATCACTATTAAAGGTAATTAGTGAAATTTAAGGTAAAATGATATTATAAAAATATGAAAATATCTTGACACATGTCCTACCCTTATTGTATGAGTCATGAACGAACAATAAAATCCATGGGTCAACTTGGGGACCCCATGGAGCCACTTTGGTAAGAAAATGACATTAATAAATTTTTATTTAAATTAAAAATAAAATTGTCACAAACATGTGTTGTTTTACTAAAACAATTATTACATGGGGTAATATAAGTTAAATTTTAGACTATAAATATTCATTGGAAATATAAAAATATTTCCTATATCATGATAGTTTTTATATTATTTTTAGACATTAAATAAATTAAAATTTATATGACACCATGATGATGCAGTGATTACCTCATTAATCAACGATTTAAATAAAATCAAAAGTTAATGTAAAATATAAGACTTAAACTTGTCAAAAACTTATTGGATGAGTAGATTTCGAACCCTTATCACCTTATCCTAGAAATATATCATTGTGGGAGCTTTGAAATCCGAAAATCACTTCATAATAATGTATCATTTCATGACTTTTCAAGAGTGCTGCTCCTATCCTCTTATGAAAGGCCACCACCTCTACCACCTTATTCACACCATCAAAGACATTTGGCTCGGAAAAACTCTTCCCAAATACTTTCTCAAATTCCCTCTCTTACTCCTAGAATCCTCACTTTGGGCAGAAGTTTTCCCAAGGAAGCCTTTGACTCAAATCAAAAAGAGTCACCCGATTTTAAGGAGGTTAAAGAACGGTCGAGTCTAGTCGGACACGGGGTAAGGGAACTTCTTAACCCAATTTCCATTACTTGGGTTAATCTCCTAATTCCTAATTATTTCATGATATTATTATGTCCTATCTTGTATTTGTACTTTCATTATGTGTACTTATAGTGAATACACATAATATATTTATTTTATTTAAAAAATGATCTTTGTAAGGGACTTCGTCTCAATCTCCATTCATTGAGGCATATTTTGTTTTATACACAAATTTCTTTTATACGGTGTATACACCCCTTTTACTTTTACGTTTTTCAAAAGGAATATTTTTTATACGAGGTGTTTTACTAAATGACAAATGGGAATGTTTTTTTACCGTACGTATGAGGCGACAACGAATTCACCGCCGCCGTGACCATTATTTGAGTTTCGGCTTCCTCTAGAAGTTATAACTTTTTTTAAATGAAAAATAAATACCAAGTTTTAATTTTATATTATTTTGGTATTGGAAATGGTTTTGAAAGTGTTTTTTTATTATATCAATGTGTTGTGTTGATATCTTGGGATTGAAATGTGGAAATGTTATGTTTCTGTTATTCATGTTTTATGCGATACGATTATGTTATGGTTCATTATATGTTTAAACCTATTCATATGAGGAATGAATTGGACTTAGTAAGTGACGGGTCGAGCCCACTATAGCTCCTCGATGCATCGGCAGGTCTCATGAGACAAACTAGTGTATTGGAACGAGGCCTTGACAAAATCTTATTTGTAGTCTTGGCACGAGGCCTTGACTACGTGGTTATGATAGTCTGGCATTATGCATTCAATCATTATGAAAGTGGTTATTGATATTTCATGTGATTATTTGACCAATAGAATATCCATGTGAATAATTAAATGGAATTATTTCATTTTAATTTTTCCATATTATGCTAAAGTTCATGTTTAAAAGGATTTTGTTTTAGTTATACATTACCTTAAATGTTTATGTTTATTAATGAATGCGTCCGCTATATTTTTATCCATACTGATCATCTGATATCACCCCTTTCAATGTTTTAATTTTTCAAGGATGTGGTGAAGTATATTATGAATGACCTGCAGGGATAGTATGAGGGGATATGAAGAAATGATGTTTCTTTTTGTTTTGTTTTACTTTATGATGTAATGTAAGACTTATGAATGTATCTAGTGTTTCCAAGACAACTAAAATAATTGGTCTTTCGAGACTTGATCTTTTGTGATCATGCCAATGTTACCCAATAATGCACCGACTCTGGGTAACTGGGGTCGGGGTGTTACAGTTGGTATCAGCGGTAGTTTAGTACTAACCATGGAATCTAGATTTAGATAAACTCTTATTAGAGCACATAGCCTGAAGATAGACTTTGAGGATTAGTATAGAAGAACTTCCTAGAATTTTCATATTATTGAAATTTTGTGAGTTTTCGGAACAATACATCCCTGTCTAGATACGAGCAGGTAGAGGTGGCTCTGGCACAGATGTACCTAGGGATAAAACATGAAAACACCGCTTTTAGCTAGACTCGAACGGGAACTGGTGAACGCCAACTGGCATTTCTACACTTTTGGTTACGACACTCCCGGGGTATATGCTTAGGATAAATATCACTTTCTTTACAAACCATTATGAAGGGTTTATGAGTATATAATTCCTCAATGAAAACATTTTTATGATTATGGATTATATCCATAAACTTTTCAATTTATGTTAAGTGTTTTACAAAGTAGAGAATTATGTATTTTGATTCATAAATTGATCTAGTTTATGCCATTGTTTAGAAATGGCGCCTACTGGAAGAAATGGAAACCGTATCAATGCACACACCCCATGTAGGGATTGCCCTCCTGCTCAAGATAATTATAGTGGATCTGGTGATTCAACTGGTGCTGATCAACATATCACCATACTGGGGAAACTCACTCAGGTTATGAATAACAACCTTACTCGTATGGAGCACCCTGATCCGCAACGGGGAGGATCAATGTTATACCGCTTCATGAGGCAATAACCACCAACATTCAATGGGAGTACAAATCTCTTAGTAGCTAACCAATGGATAAATTTCATAGAGAAAATATTCTATGCCTTGGGGAGTAGTGAAAGGGAAAACGTTATCATGGAAGTTTACCACCTCACTGGAGATGCCGATCAATGGTGGTCATTGATTCAAAACACACAGGAAGATGATGAAGTATCAAATATGAAATGTAGGGAGTTCAAAGTGCTTTTCATAGAAAAATACTTCCCTTGTGACCATCGAGCATATATGGAAAGGCAATTTATGAGTCTGAGACAAAAGAGGGATGAAAATGTCGTAAAGTATGAGGCTAAATTTACAAGGTTAGAGAGACATGCTGTAGATTATATACGTAACCCAAGAAGTAAGATTGACCGTTTCGTTGATGGGTTAAAACCATTTCTCCATCGAGATTTAGTATCAAAATCTTTCTTAATGTATGAAGATATTTTCTCATGTTATATCAAGACAGAAAAGGAATTATCTAAGTCTTATAAAAATAAAGTAAAGTAAGAGAAGAAGAGAATGGTGGAACAAGAGACAGATAAAGGGAAAATGGGAAAGAAGGAGTTTCCATTATGCGATAATTGTGGGAATAATCACCCCAGAACTTACCTAAAAGGAATGGGTGTTTATTATAAATGTGGAGAAAAAGGTCACCAGGCTCGTGATTATAAGGGAAAGAAATAGGATATCAATGATGAATGCTACAATTGTAGGGAAATGGGGAATTATGCAAATGAATATCCTAAGCATCTGGGAAACTTACCTCAGAAAGGGATAAGGGATCAATGACAATCTTATGCTGTTACTATAGTTGATGTGGAATAATTAATGTATTGGTGCTTTTGGACTCGAGGATTATATTTTGGTTATAATAATAATGTGATATATATAATGATTGTACTGTGGTACTTGTTTTTTTTCATTAAGGTTTTAATACGATGAAGGAAATCATATTTGTAGTATGTGACAATAAGAGAAACTTTACTTTGTTTGGGGAATCTGATGTTACAATTGATTTTGGAATTTAGAGACCTTTTAGAGGAAGTCTGGACAGAGGTATTTTAGATAACTATAAAGGATGGAATGGATTAAGTTGAACCCTGGATAGTATTGTTTATGGTTAAAACATTTCTGAAGATTAATTTTGGAATATTATAATACTATTGTTTTAGGAAAAGGACAACCTGCAGGTTGGGGGATAACCCGTCGTGTCGGACAAAGATGTAGGAATCGATCCCACAACCATAGTGCGATAGGCCTTTATTACCTACCACTAGCCTACAAGAAGTCCATGGTTATTAAAAAATATTTTTCCTAATCTAAATGGTATGTGGTAATATTTGGAACCTTATACAATTAGGATAAATAGAATATTTTTGAGTTCTGTTACCATTTGGAGTGAAAGATAGGTTTGTGGTAATAATTTATTAAAGACTGAAAGTCTACTTGACAAGTAAGTATATTTCCTTACATTCTTAGTAAATGTTTTAAATAAATTCATCCACTTTATGAAATTTAACTTAAAACAAAAACTTTGTCGGTTATCTTTTCCAACTAGGGATTCAATGACCCTTTAACCAATCATAAGTTTGTGATTTTCTTGTGGTTATCTTTCTCCTAATCATGTTTTCTACAACTCTCCATCAGACCTTGATGGTTTGTTTTTCCTCCATATCCATATTTTCATAGAATCTTAGTATGGGCTATCTCAGGTGACCTTTGTACTTCTCTTTCATTCTTTTAATGTTATATTTTTATTAACCTTATTTCCGAAGTGGGTTTTCCACAAAGGTATTTTTTATTTTAAACCTTTTATTTTCAAATAAAAATTTCAAATTTTGAGGATGCAATTTATTGAAGGAGGGGAGAATGTAACCCCCTGAGCTTCCACGATACGCTTCTTTTTCAATAATGCAATAGCTTGCAGTGTACGCAAGATTGAGATTCTAACACACCACGACCAATAAATATAGCCATTATGAATAGTAATATCCACCTTTTGAAATTATATATATATTATATTTCAAAATGGACTTCATTTTTGGATTTGGAATATCGAAATTATCCTAAGTTGAATTTTTGGTATTTTTCTGAGAACTTCCAATTTTTTATGAATAATGAAAAATACCTAAAACAACTTTTTTAACCAAAATAATTTATATTGATAAATTATACTATTTAGTTGTTTTAAAGTATAACTAGAAAATATTTTTACAATTTTATCCAATGGTGTTCATTATAATTAATTTCACTTTGAAATTGGACATAAACAATTGCCAATCTTTTGATATATATTGTTTCTTAAAAAAACGCTATATGTTGTGACAGTGGCAATTAATTATAAAATTAATTAATGCAACTTATATGTTTGGAATTTTTTAAAATAGACAAAATTTTTGAATTCAGAATATCAATTATATCTTAGGGTGAAATTTTGGCGTTGTTCTGAAAAACACCAATTTTTGATGAATAGTGAAACCACTAAGTGGTAGTTAAAAAACAGATTTTTCGTTTAAATGAAACATTACCACTTCTATGATTTTATTTTCAAAAATCCGACCTACATGGTTGTAATTAAGAATTAAAATGTGGTTCAATGGGATTAAAATAATTTTTTGGTGAATAGTAACTTTAATGTTTAATTAACCACGATTAAAGGTAATTAGTGAAATTGAAGGTAATAATGATATTATAAAAATATGAAAATATCTTGACACTTGTCCTAACCTTATTGGATGAGTCATGGCCAACCAAGACAATCCATGGGTCAACTTGGGGACCCCATGGAGCCACTTGAGTAAGAAAATGACATTAATAACTTCTTATTTAAAGTAAAAATAAAATTGTCACAAACCTGTGTTGTTTTACTAAAACAATTATTTCATGGGGTTATATAAGTTATATTTTCGACTATAAATATTAATTGGAAAGCTAAAAATATTTCCTACATAATGATATTATTTATATAATTTTTTGACATTATATAAATTAAAATGTTTATGACACCGTGATGATGCAGTGATTACCTCATTAATTAACGATTTAAATAAAATGAAAAGATAATGTAAAATATAAGACTCAAACTTATCAAAAAACTATTGGATGGGTAAATTTTGAACCCTTATCACCTTATCCTTGAAATATATCATTTTGGGACCTTTTAAATCCTAAAAGAACTTCATAATAATGTTACATTTCACGACTTTCCAAGAGTGCCCCTCATCTTCTCTTATAAAAGGCCCCCACCTCTACCACCTTATTCACACCATAGAAGCCATTTGGATTGGAAACACTCTACCCAAATACTCTATAAACTTCCCTATTTTACTCCTAGAAGCCTCACATTGGGAAGTAGTCTTCCCAAGGAATCCTTTGGCTCAAATCAAAAAGAGTTACCCGATTTTAAGGAGGTTAAAGAACGGTCTAGTCAAGTCGGACACGAGGTAACAGAACTTCTTAACCCAATTTCCATTCTTTGGGTTAATCTCCTACATTCAAATTATGTCAGGATATTATTATGTCCTATATTTTATTTGTAATTTCTGTATGTGTACTTATAGTGAATACACATAATATATCTATTTTATTTAAAAAATGATCTTTGTATGGGACTTCGTCTCAATCTCCATTCATTTAGGCATATTTTGTTTTATACAAAATTTTCTTTTATACGGTGTATAAACCCATTTGGATTTTATGTTTATTTAAAAAGAATCTTTTTTATATGAATCATTTTAATAAACGACAAATGAGAATGTTTTTTTGTCGTACATATGCGGCGACAACGACTTCTCCGCAGCCGTGACCATTATTTGAGTTTCGGCTTCCTCTACAAGCTATAACTTTTTTAAAATGAAAAATAAATACCAAGTTTTAATATTATTTTATTTTGGTATTGAAAATGGTTTTGAAAGTGTTTTTTTATTATATCAATGTGTTGTGTTGATATCTTGTGATTGAAATGTGGAAATTTTATGTTTCCTTTATGCATGTTTTATGTGATACGATTATGTTATGGTTTATGATATGTTTAAACCTATTAATATAAGGAATGAATTGGACTTAATAACTGATGGGTGGAGCCCTCTATAGCTCCTCGATGCATCGGCAGGTCTCATGAGACAAACTAGTGTCTTGGCATGAGGCCTTGGAAAAATCTTATTTGTAGTCATGGCACGAGGCCTTGGCTACGTGGTTATGATCGTCTGTCATTATGCATTCCCTCATTATGAAAGTGGTTATTGATATTTCATGTGATTATTCTACCAGTATAATATCCATGTGAATATGTAAGTGGCATTATTTCATTTTACTTTTTCTATATTATGCTAAAGTTCAAGTTTAAAAGGCTTTTGTTTTAGTTATACATTACCTTAAATGTCTATGTTTATTTATGAAAGAATCCGCTATATTTTTATCCTTACTGAGAATCTGAGCTCACCCCTTTCAATGTTTAAATTTTTCCAGGATTTGATGAAGTATATAATGAATAACCTACATGGATAGTATGAGGGGATATGACGACATGATGTTTTTTTAGTTTTGTTTTACTTTATGATGTAATGTAAGACTTATGAATGTATCTAGTGTTTCCAAGACTATTAAAATAATCGGTCATTAGAGACTTGATCTTTTGTGATCATTCCAATGTTACGCAATAATGTACCTACTCTGGGTAACTAGGGTCGGGGCGTTACAATGTGTTTTATGGGCATGATATAAAAATAAATCAATTTTTATGGTTAAAAATAGTATTTTTAAAGCATTTTTATCACCCTGTAATGGAACACTTGTTTTAAAAATATATTTTGACACTATTATAAATTATATATTAAAAAAAACCTTCATTTAAATATATATGTCAAAATTTAATTTAGTTGAATTATTGGTACATTTTTTAAAATTTTCATGTTTTAAGGAATAGTGAAAAGTTAATTTTTTTTATAGAAAACTGTATTTTCATTTAAATTATTTAATAGAAAGAAGGAATATTTGGATTAGTTTAAAATTATAAGTATTTTATTTTTATTTTTATTAGTCATATTAATGTTTTTTATAAAATTATTCTATAAAATATTTATTAAAAAATTATTTCTGGTTTTAAAAGTGTTATTTTTCAAAAAATTATTTTTCATGGTGTTTTTCTAGTTTTATTTTAAATTACATTAGGCAACATATTATTTTTGAATTTTGAAAAATTTATTCAAAATTTAGATATAAAAGATCTATATTTATTCAACATGTCCCTTTTATTTTTCTCTTAAATGAATAGTAAACTTTGTGAAAATATTTAAAATAATTAAAGGTAAATTGTGTAATTTTGGTTGAAAATAAAATTATATAGACTATAAAATGCCTCTAACCCATGGAATTTTTAATTTTATGAATAATAATATACCCTTAATACATGATTAGAAAACAATTAATATTTATTGAAAATTGAAATGGAACTAGACAAAGGCATGTAAACCCTCATGGAGGATGAAAATGGTGAAGGCCTAGGGAATCCCCTTTAATGATAGCCTTATAATCAACAGGGAGAAAGACCCTTAAGGAATAATGATCAAATTTATGTAGTTCAAATACATCATATATGAAATGCTCCAACCATATAATCATAGAGCTATTGCATTGTTTTAATACAATGACATGATTACAACAAAACAAATCCTAAAAAACAGAGTAGTTAGGTAGTTTTGGAAAAATTGATACATAATTAGGTTAAACATTTGAACTTCAAATGAAATACACCATAAATGATTTATTGCGAACACACAGAACTCTAACGTTATCCTTGCATGTCAGTCATAATAAAATTCATCTTGTCCTGTGAAAATAAATCTTAATAATGGGGTGAGATCAGATGCATATTAAGGGTAATAAATACAACAGAAGATATCATAAACATAAATATTAGGCGTGTTGAATAACTATAAACACATGCCTTTAAAAATATAACATGAAGACATTATGGTAGGAATATAATTTGAATAAATAATTCCATAATAAGGCATAATTATGGGTATTCTACTAGTTGAATAACCACTTGAACTATCAATAAAATATTCATAAAAAGAGAATGAATAAAGTGGGAAATTTTATCCATACTGTCAAGGCCTCGTACCAAGACCATAGATATCGATTTTGTCAGGGCCTCGTGAAAAGGCCATAGTTTTTCTCATGAGACCTACCAATGTATCGAGGGCTATAGTGGGCCCCACCTAACACTTACTATGTCAAACACATTCCTCATATGAATTTTCATAAACCTAATAAATATATATTAATATTGAAACTAACATATGAAATGTAGTTAACTTTCCCCGAACATTAAACATAAATAGTAACAATCTGGAGTAATATGGTGAATGGTTTCAAGATAGCACATCCATAGTGAAAATAATCATATATCATTAAATAAAACTTTTTGGATGATATCATAAGAGATAAATATCTATCAAATATAAGATTAATCAAAATATTTTGTCATAAATGAAGACACTTTTAAATGAGTCCATTGAATTTTTTTAAGAAATAATCATTAATCATTCCAACGTGTCACATACATCCTTGAAAGATTCAAATAATAATTTCATAGAATATCATGGGAATAAAGACACTCTTGATCTGATATACCAAAGGGGAGTACATCTTCTACAAGTAATATTTAATAGGTAAATAAGGAATATATCTCATAAAATTTAATGTGAGATGAGAAAAATCCTATTTTACTTCATAAAGAATAGTTCTTTTGGAAAATCCATTATAATTTTCATGAAATCAAATTTTAAAGATCTATATCAGATAAAATAAAAGGGAAGGTCATGAAAATTATATTTAATGCTTAAATAATGTCTTATTGAGGTGAAATCATTTAAAAAGTGTTTTTAAGGAAGCATTAGAAACAAAACATTTTAGTGTGGTTTAAGGAAATCATTAAAGAGATTTTAAAGCACAAAAGAATGTTTACGTTCATAAAATAATAAACTAACTAAAAATCCTTTTAAATTTATAATTTTTGATTTCAGAATGATAAATTAGGTGTAAAACTGATTATAGAGTGAACATTAAAATTTGTAATAATTCAAGATGTTTTTTAAATCGAGCTTGTATTTCGGGACGATTTCTTGAAAGATCCTTTTAAAACATATAACTCTCCATAAATTAAAGTAATATTCAGGTTGGTTCACATATAGATACATTCAAATATAATTTATGAGGATTAAATTTTAATCAATAATAATTTCATTGAAGTGAGTAGGGAATAAGAGCAACATGAATGAAAATGGAGGTTCCAGTAGAAAGTAAATACAATATTGTAATTAATAGAATATAATGCCCCAAAATTAGTAATAATTAAACGATAAATTTATATCATAATAATAAATAGATTTATTATATGAAACATCAATGAAATGTATACAAACACCATACATAATTAGCAATAGTGAATACAAAATATCTCATAAAATTGGAAGTGGGATGAAGAAACCCTTACCATACGTCTGACAGTATTCTTCACTAGATATTAGGGTCATGGATAACAAAATTAAATTAATTAATATAAAATTTATATAAACACTAATACATTTAATTTATTTATTATAACATTATTATGTTCATTCATTGTGTTTCTAATGTTCTACGAGGTTCAATTTCATTATTCGGGTCTGTTTGTTTCATGATCTGTATACTTATATACATGAATAGAGAATCATGTAAAATGTGGATGGCTGTCGGGAATTTAAGTTATATTTTATTTATAAAAATTAATAATTTCACATGGTTTTAAATTTCATTAGGTTACTTTTAGTAATGGTGAATCACTATATAAATTATTTAATGAGAACTCATTGGGTTAATTGTAATTTTTTAACACAACGAACTCACTTTGATTTATAAATCAAGACCATGTGTATAAAAAGATTCAATAACCATATATGGGACATAATAAATATATTATATACTGGATTATTCGTCAAAATGGTTTCATGACCATAATTAAATATTGGAATAGTAATTGACATCCTGTCGTCCATGAAAGTGATAAATTAACACATATCGGATGATGTTTTCATTTCTAATATAAAATAAAGGGGAATGAAAGATGATGATGATTTTTCCACTATCACAAAAAAATTATAGTACATTTAGGGTACTGTAGTTATCATAAAATTTTGTTGAAATGAGATGAGGAATGAAAAAATTAATGGAAATAAATTAAATAATTGAAACCTTGAAAAACCCCTTACAAAAATTTGGTTGCCTACCCACGTCACCTAAAATTTCATAAAATATATTGATGATAGAAAGTGGATATATCATCATTATTCAATAATATGAGTAATATTTTGGATATTCAATTACATATACCAACATTATCCAATTGAAATTAAAAGATAATAACATAATAAATGTTCTTGAAAAAGAAATAGATTTTGCGATCAAAATTTTGTAGCATAACGTCTATGCAACATGTTTTTAGAAAAAAAATTAAGAAGGGAGGGGAAAGTGGGAACCCATACATGGTAAAATCATAAAATAGGACTGGGAAAGAATAAAATGGAAATAATAACAATGTATGAAAACTTGAAATTCATACCACATAAAAAATTACTTGAAATAACAGAAATGAAAAGTGCAATTTACCTCTTAATGTAATATTCTTTGAGAGCCTATTTAGGAGAGATTTATTAGTGTTTTTATGCGACCAAGGTCTGATAAACATGGGGGAGGACCTTGAGAGGATATTTTAGAATAATCTAGAGATGAGTGAAGAGAATAGCGAGTGAGGGGGGTTTATAGTTGATGAGAGGAGTGCTTTGTGAATATTTAATTCATTATTTTACTATTTCCCTTGGAAAAAATAGTGTAGATTCATGTGACTCATAATAATAATAAGTGCATATGAGTTTGAACCAAGTGGGCTTACATCAACCTAACATCACTTATGACCCAATAATTCAAACAGTTAGCATTTATCATAAATATTAATATTTTACAATTCTCCAAAAATTCAAGTATTTTAGAAAAATACAAAAAATTAACCCCAACAATTTTTAACATGTAGAACAAAAAAATTATGTCCATTTTAAAAAAAAAATTCTAACTACGATTAATTCAATTTTATTTAAAATCATAATTTATCGAGAAAAACATCATTAAAAATATAACTCATTTTATGGCACCTAGAAAAAATAGTCAAGGTCCAATTTAAGTATCCAATAACCATAATAAAATGAAATAACAATTTATGATTACATTTTGTGAAAATAAATTTCTATGTTAAATTATAAATTTAATCATGATATTTTATTTAAAATATTTTTGATATAGAAAAATACCAATACTTATACTATGATCTTTTTTTCACTAATAACACATCTAAATCGTATTTATACATTCATGAGAAATGTTTTCATTTTTTGGCCAATTTAGTTTTCATTAACATTCATTACTGTTCATATATGTATGATACTATTCACTATAAATTATGTTTGTCTTCTACGACTCAAAATATCTCATTGAATGTAACACTGTATGTTAGTTTTTTGAAATTCAAATTATAAAAGTGGAAAAATTTTGTATACTGGCTAGGTTATCACAAGGTTGTGATTTGTTGAGACTCAGTGATTAATCCATTGAATATTAAATCTATTTTTAAATACTTGGGGTTTTACAGTATTCCCCCCTCAATTGGATTACATCCTCACAATTCAAAATTTCACATCGAAGGTTACAGGTTGATGTTAGAAAGTTCCCTTGTAGGGAGCCCACATAAGAAATAGGGTTAATAAAATAATATCCTAAAAATGGGTTAAGGGAAATGAGGTGGTCTCTAAAAAATTATGCATTCAAATGGGGTGACATTAGTTAGAAGTAAAAATCTCGTCATGGAAGAAAAATGTAACAATGAATTTTTTATGAAACACAAGAGAGAAGATGTTCAGAGGAAAGTTGATTACTATAAAACTATAAACTATTATAAAAAGTCATAGATATTATCAAATATTATGATAGTAGGAAAACATTTCATTTAAGAATCTTTTACTTGATTTGAGTTAATATTCCACTCTATAAGACTATAAATATATGTTTATGTTTAAAAACTCATCATTTTATTTCACCTTGAACTATCTATACTTCATCACATAGCACTAATTAAACCATATGGTGAAGTGACACATTAACCTATAAATGCTCATACAATGATCCACTTAAACCATTTCATTAATGGTTAAACATTAACAAATATAATGATTCAACAATTTAGAATTAAGGGCCTTGATTTTCCAAGATGAAATAAAATTAACACTATATGAACATGAACCATACTTAAAGATTCACATTACAAACATGTGAATAACTTCATCAGGAATCCTGTTGAAATAAGTTAATAACATGAAATACCCTAAAACCATTTTTGAATCATGAATTCATCCATATTCTGTATCTAAATACATTTTATTTGATATATTCCTTAAATGATTTTTTTTAAAATACATCTATGTTAGGATAGAATTATTCTCAACAAGTAATTAATTCATTCCACGGTAGTCAGTACTTTTCTTAAACAATCATTTATCCATTATTATCTCTACATCAGTGATATATATATATATATATATATATTAAAGTTTGTATTTTCCTCAATCATTCATTTTCAAAAATGTTTAACGTCCACTAAATAACTTTTCTTAGTACCATTAAACTTATGGTTTCAAATCCTCAATGAAAATGTATTTCAGTAAAATCCTTATATATTTTATAGTACTTATAACTAGTACACCATAGTCAAAATATTCAAATGAGATGATTCTTGACAAGGTATATTAATCATTATACCTTATCTGTGGTAGTATCATAATGTGTTCATTATCTCGATTCATCATATGTTGTATATTCTATTGACACACAGGACCTTGATTCACATTGTGTCCCATCTCCTTGAAGTTGAATCATTGTATATCAGAATACTTTTTCTTACCCTTGAAATCATGAAATTCATGTCCTTTTTTCTCCACACTTATAAAAAAACTCCCATTCAGTTCATACATTGAGGAGGGTGATTTTATCCTCAGTTATCACATGTGGGAAAAACATTCATTACCCTTTTCCCTTTATCCATATTTTTCTCTACCGTCCTCTTCTTATATTGCTTCCTCTTGGATTCCTCATGTACAAATCATGTTTTAATGATCAAAAATCCTATTCAACCTAGTTAAATGCTATAAATTATATCAAATAATATGTATTATTGTTTAGATATTTTCATGCATTAAGAAGATCCATTCAAGATCTTAATTTATCTACATTCAGTTTAATTACTTTATAATATCCTTGAATTACATTTATAATAACTTCTTTGAAAAATGATCAATTATAATTCATTCTATAATCATAATTTCTTAAGTCTAAATACAATGATTTTGAAAAGGTTGAGATACTGTGAAAAAAAATTGTAATAATTAGACATCGTGAATAAGCAGACATTGTAGAGTAGACACCGTGAACATCCAGACACTGTGACATCCAGACACTGTGGACAAGACACCATGAAGCAAACTCTGTGAAACAGACACTGTGAACATCTAGAGACCGTGACATCCAAACACCATGAACAAGAAGACACAGTGAATTAGACAACTTGAATATTCAGGCACCATGTCATCCAGACACCGTGAAAAAATAAAAAGTAAAGCAGACACTGTGAAGCAGACACCATGAAGCGAGACACCATGACTGTGAGACACCATGACCATGAGACACTTGATACACTGTGACCATGAGACACCATGACAGTGAGACACCATGACCAATCCTGGCACCGTGTGCAGGATACATCGTTTCTATGACATACTGTGACACAATTTCCTAATATTTTTTTTACATATTTCAATTTAATCCCTAATGGTCATATATGATGATTTTAATGCACATACATAATTAATTTTTCATTGTAGACATTTCATCAGATAGTATGAGGTATGAGATTCATAATACATGCATCATGTCGGCCCCAACACATGCACTCCATGATAAAAGTGTAGTGCATCCCATAAACAAGTTACACACAAGTGAAGTAGCTTGTAAGAAGTTTCATGAAACAGAGAACAAGCCGGTGGTCGTGAGTGAGACAAGATAATACGTTCTTGTGAATTGGATAATGAAAATCGACTCTACTGAAGAACACACGAATCATACTGGAATCTCGAGAATATCTTCCCACTGAAAAACATCACTAAGAACACTAGCAAAATATATTTGACTTATGGCACTCTGTTTTCCAGACAAGGAATCATGTTCTGCATCTGCTTCATCCCAGAAATCCAGAGCTGCAAATATCGACACTCAAAGCATTTCTAAACCTATCTCAATATTAATGATCTATTGGGTATAAATTTTTTAATTTTTTAGCATAGTGTGTATCTGTATAATAACAAACTCTTTTTCCTACATTAAACTGAAGGTTACCAGATATCCTTACTCTAACCCTCATTTACACTTGTGTATACCCACAGATAAGTGTGGAAGAGGTCCTTGTGTGTCCTGGTAGTTTGTACCCAAGAAGAATATCATAAGTGGTCCATGTGTAAACTAGATAGTACTATGTATTGTTGTTAACACCCGATCCAGGGTGTGGATCAAATTTTTATTTATATAAATTTCATGGTGGCAGGTGATCACCAAGTGGAGTGTATTGGGTCTCGTCTTGAGACTCAACCACTTGTTTCATATCCATTGTGCTTCTTAATTTAGTTTTCCTTATTTTAATATTCTACTAGATAATTCAGAAATCACCAAAATTACTTTGATAGTTAGTCATGGAAACAAGTTATAATTGTCTTGTATTAGAAGAATAGCTTCAAAACTAACTTTAATAAATGACATTAAGATTAATAATAATTAATCAATCTTCTAATAAGTTATTTATACAGTTAAACTCTTTTAACCGTATAAACTTGATTAACGGGGATGCATCTAATTTTTATGGAAACACCTTTTTAAAAAAAAGTTATACTTAATCAATTAATCCATCCCATCTTGAGTAATCTACTCCAACCAACATTTGGTATCATAGGCTGTTTATTAGGACATTTTTTAATCTAATTCGACTGAGATTATAGTTTTACTTTAAAGATATGTAAATTTCTATTAATTTTACATTTCTAGATCTTTAAAACTATTATGTTATTATGGAAAATAGATTGGAAGGTTCTAAAACCAACATAACACCATTCATTAAAAGAACCAAGTATGCTCAATGAAAAAATAAAATGAAAATGCATTTAGAGAGTATGAGTTTTGAAATTTTGTCTTCTATTATAGATGAATATAAGATTACTAATACTGATATAATTACATGGTATGAACCTATCAAAACTGCCTACAATAACAATTACACAGCTATGAATGCTTTATACTACTCCTTAGGAGATGAGGAATTCAATATAATTTTTTCTTGTAAAACTGCCCATGAAATTTGGGATACACTGTCTCTCTCACATGAATGAACATCTAATGTAAAAGAAATGATAATTAATACTTATACTTTCAAATATTATAATTTTAAAACGAAACCTAATGAGCATATTTCTAACATGTATCTTAGGTTCAATTAGATTTTCAATATAATGAACTCACATGGATGAGAAGTAACTACCAAGGAACAAATCAGAAGAATTATTAGATGTCTACCTAACAAATAGAGGGGAACCTCTATCTATATTAGAGAATCATGTGACATTATCCTGAAACCTATAAAAGAACTCATTGGGAAACTGATAATGTAAGAAGAGGAACTGAATGTCAACAGAAAAAATGAGGATGAACAAAAGAGGAAATCTATTGCATTCAAGGACACCACCTATAAACACAAAGACAAAGGGAAACTAGAAGCTTATGTAGAAAGCTCCACTGGTGAACAATCATCTGATAATGATGAGGATATGGATCAATTATCCAAAAGATTTAAATGATTTTACAAGAAGAATATAGTTTTTAGAAAACATAACCTCAAGGGAAAATATGACCACAAAGGATATTGGAAGAAAGAATGGAAAAGAAGTGACAAGGCTAATGAAATTGTCTGATATGAATGTAAGTGCAAAGGACATATCAAGGCTGACTATCCGAATCTCAAGTATAATAGGAAATGTGTGGACAAGGATAGGAAGTATAAAAAGTCCCTAAAAGAAACCTGGAGTTCTTTTGAGGATAGTTCAAGTGACCCAAACACATTACATGATGAACATGAAAACAAATCCAATATGTTTTTTATGACAAACACATCTAAGGTAACACTGGACTTCTCTATACATAATTCATACTTTTCTAAAGATGAGAGTGACTTTGAAAACCTGACTAATAAAGAAATTTTTTAATAATGTGACATGCTTGAAGAAATATGAAATAAACTAAAAGAAAAATATAAATCATTCAAGAAACAACATCCTCTCAGTGGACTATTAAATCTAAACGCACAACTGTAAAATAGAGAAATTCTCAATTTCTTAAAGAAAACAACAAGTTAGAAATGTCTAATGATAAATTGATGAATTACCATGAAAAGTTTACCAAAGGGAATAATACCCTTACTCAAATTCTAATTAAACATATTGCCCCTAAATACATGAAAAGAATTGGTTATCAACATGGAAAAAGATATCTTGGTAGAATAAATTTTGTCTCTAAATCTTGGACATATAGTTTTACATCCAGTTCTAGACACAAATAAACTAATTCAATTCATGACACATATCCTACTATTTCATGTTTTTCTGGAACAAATAGAGTTTATTTTTTAAATACTATACTTAATGATTATAGGAAACCTATGAGGAATATATGGGTTCCTAAAGCACTTATTACTAATATTTATTGGACCCAAACAAGTATGGGTACCAAAATGTGTTTTTTCGTAATAATTTTATAGGAAAGTTGTTTAAAGAGTTCATGTAAAAGTGTATGGTACTTGGAAAATGGATGTTCAAGGCACATGATATGAGACTACTCATGATTCGAGAACCTAATCATAATCTATGGATGACATGTCACATTTTGTGACAATGCTAAAGGAATGATTATTGGCATCGACCAAATTAGTCACTCTAACTCAGTTTCAATTTATAAATTATTGTTTTTTATGGATTAAAATACAATCTGCTTAGTATCTCCCAATTATGTGATGACAGATTTGATGTTAGATTTGAAAATTCTTCTTGTAAAATCATTAATTCTAAATATGAATTAGTGTTTTCTTCCTTAAGAAAAGAAAATGTTTACTCTATTAACATATATTATTTAGCTACTCAAAATGATTCATTTTTAAGAGCATTTCATAAAAAGTCTTGGTTCTGGAATAAGAGACTAGTAAACTGTATTATTCACTCCCTTATAATGATAACTTCAAAAATCGCAGTTAAAGACTTACCCAAACATGTGTTTTCAAATGAAAAAGTGTGTAATCCCTGTCAAAAGAGAAAACAACATAATTTATCCTTCAAACCAAATTAAGAAGTGTTAACATCTTAACCTCTCAAACAGGTTCACAAGGATTTGTTTGGACCATCTTGAGTTTCTAGCTTATTTGGGAATTACTATGTTTATGTTCTTGTAGGTGACTTTTCAAGATATTCTTGGACCTTTTTTATGGCTCACATGAGTGAAGCCTGCTCTTATTTTACTAAATATGCCATGCCTATAGAAAATAATAGTGGACTTAGAATGATATCCTTAAGAAGTAATCATGGTTGTGAGTCTAGAAATCAAGAGTCTGAATCCTTTATCTCAAAAAATGGTAATAATCACAATTTTTCATCCACTATAACACCTCAAAAAAATGGAGCTGTAGAAGGGAGAAATAGAACCCTACAAGAGATAGCTAGAACAATTCATAGTGAATAATACCTACCTATTTATTTTTGGGCTGAATATTTCAATACAGCATGCTACTTAATCAACATAGTGATGATCAGACCGATTATTAAGAGGAATCCTTATGAGTTATGGAACAATAGAAAACCCAAAGTTAACTAATTCAATGTTTTTGGCTGTAATGTATATATTCTTAATACTAAGGAATATCATGAAAATTTTTCATCCAAGAGCAATGAAGGTATATTTTTAGGATATTATATATCTAGTACAGACTATAGAGTGCTCAATAAAAGAACTAAATGTGTGGAAGAATCTATCCATGTAAAATTTAATGAAACAGATCCACAAGATCCTAAAAGCACTCTAGAAAACCTAGAAGATGATGCATCAAATCTGAACATCAATTCAAAATCCTCAAACACTTCTGTGATAGAATCTATGAAAACTTAAAATTCTAGAAATTACCTAGAATCTAGTCATAATGAACCTTAACCTATCGATGAACCTGAAATAACCAGTCCCTCCATTTCTAGAACTATTAGAACTCTTACGAACCATCCTTTAGTTATTATTGTAGGAGACCTAGACAATGGAACTCATACTAGAGGTTCTCTTAGAAATCAGGTTTAACATCAAGTATTCTTGTCACAACTTGAACCTAAATACATTAATGATGCTATCAATGATAGATTTTGGGTGATTTCTATGCAAGAATATCATAATTAGTTTCAATGGAACAAATTTTTGAAACTTTTTGGAAGACCATTAGACACATTCATAATAGGAACTAAATGGGTGTTTAGGAATAAGGTAGAAGATGTCAGTAACATAGCTAGAAACAAGTCTAGATTAGTTGCACAAGGCTTGAGTCAAGATGAATGAATTGACTATTAAGAGACTTTTTCACTAGTAGGTAGACATGAATCCATCATATTGATTCTTTCTTATGATGTAGATCTGAATTTCAAACTATTTCAAATGGATTTCAATAGTGCATTAATAAATCGGTATATTGCTATGGTATTCTTTGTTGAACAACCACTGGTGTTAGAAACACCCATTTTCCAAATGATACTTTTAAATTATAAAAAGCTGTATATGGTTTAAAATAAGCTCCAAGAGTCTGGTATGATCGGCTAAGTACTTTTCTTATTTCCTAAGGTTTTATAAAAAGAATAGCTGATCCTACGCTTTTGATAAAATAAATCTCAAATGATGTTTTAGTTGTTAAAATCTATTAATATGACATTATTTTTGGATCTTGAAAAAAATTCTTTATTTGTTGATTTTTCAATAATGATGAAAAACAAATTTTAAATGAGATTAATGGTTGAAATAAAATTCATTCTTGGATTTCAAATCTACCAATATAATGATGGAATTATTTTAAATCAATGTAAAAATAATAGAAATCTTATAAAATGTTTTGGATTGGACAACATTAAAAGTATTAAAACTCTCATGATTACCACATGTATGCTGGATATTGATGAAGATGGAAAATCTTTTGATGAAACCACTTATAGAGGAATTTTTGGAATTTTACTCTACGTAACTGCTAATCGAACTGATTTTATGATTAGTGTGTGTGTGTGTGATCGTTTTCAAGCAAATCCCAAGGAATCTCCTTTAAATGATGTGAAGAGAATGTCCAAATAACTCAAGAATACACAAAATCTAGGATGGTTCTATCCTAGAAGAAAATAATTTGAATTAGTTAGTTTTTATAATTATGGATTCATTGGATGTAAGTAAGATAGAAAAAGCACCTCTGGAACATGTCACTTTTTAGGAAAGTCACTAGTATCATGGTGTAGGAAGAAACAAAATTCTGTTGCATTATCTACTGTATAATCTGAATACATAGTTTCTAGCAGTTGTTGGGAACAAATATTTTGGATGAAATATACATTACTAGATTCTGGATATCAATTCAGGCATGTACCTATAAACTGTGACAACACAAGTCCTATTAACATCTCGAAAAATCATGTTTTACATTCTTCGACAAAGAAAATTGATGTAAGACAACAATTATTGAGAGATCATTACCAAAAAGGTGATATCACATTATAATTTATTTGTACTGAGTATCACATTGCTGATATATTAAACAAAATATTAACTTTTGAAATAATATATTTTATAATACATGAACTAGGCATGATAAACCTCAAATAGATGTCTTAGTGTTTTCTGTCTTAATATTTGATATCATACTATTTCAAGTCTTATTATTCAATATGTTAGTATTTAATATCTTACTGATTTGTGTCTTACTATTTTATACATTACTGTATTATGATTACAGTCTCTTTGTTAGTGTTTTGTGATTACTATCTGATAGTTACTGTCTCACCGTAATGGTCATCTTTATTGTTTCACCATAAATTTCCCGATCATTGTCTCACCGTGAAGTTCATTTACTATCTCACTATAATGACCTTACATGGTATCACTATGAGCTTTCTTTTTCATATTTATTTACAAAGTAAAAAACATATCTCGGTAATTATTCATTTCACCTCTTTACATTCTCGCGCTTTTATTTTTGTAATGTTTGGTATTCCTAAATGATAAAATAGAGGAAGTATCACTTGTCCTTCACTAAAATATTTCTTCTATTCAATCATTCATAACCTCTATTCAAACCCACAATCCATGTCTCTCTCTCAAACCTTTGGTGGATGCCCAGGATGAAACGCCCTTCATAGTCAACTCCTGAGAAACATCATGCAGAGAAAAAGAAAAATTCACCCAATCTAGCACCCAAAGGCCCTCTAAACACAATTATTGTAAACGGAGTTGTCGTACCTGAGAAAGAGGTTTTCCCCAAATCGATTCTATCGGGCATGTCTCTGGTTCTGCATGTTTTAAAAGAGCAAGGCTGGTTATCGTGGTTTTCGAAGGAAGATAAATATATCTATCCTAAGCTAGTGTCTTAGTTTTATTAATTTGTTCAGTTCTCGTTTGAGTCTAAATATGAATATGTTCTGAGATTCTATATCAATGGGAAAAAATTCTCATTCACTTAAAGGTTATGGGATTCATGGCTTAGGATACCTCATGAAGGCATCTATGAGGATAATTAGATACGACCTCCACCTTCAACTAAATTCACTAAATTGGAGGATTCTTTTAAATCCTTAATTGTAAATGGCACCAAGATGAGAGACATTTCTACTAAACTAGATGGAGAATCAAGGCTCCGGTTCAATTATATTCAGAATAAAGTTAACCCCAGAAAAGGTGATTTCACTATTTTCAAATATCAGGATGTATTTCTGATCCGCCTTATAAAAATGGGCATAAGATCAAGATATACAATAATATAATTCACCACATGTGTTAACTAATGAAAGTCACATCCATGTAAACCTCCATGTTTTACTCTCGGCTTATATCATACATTCTTCTTTCCAAAGGCATGGTTGGACCTTATGAAGAGGTTATAATGGATTGTGAGTACTGACTTTAAAAATTCACTATCAAGAGGATGACGATAAACTTGAACCCTTGGAAAAAGGAATGGGTAGAATAAAATTATATAATTTATGAAAAATTCAATCTTTTGGAACATCCCTCAAGACCAAGAGATATTTCTGATCCTGGTTTGGAACTAGATGAGGTTTTTGAGTACTATTTTGAATAAGATGAAGAGGCTGTTTTTCCTCCCAAGGAAACTATTTCTGTTAAGGATGATAATACCCTATTCCTCTTGTGGTAAGTGAAAACGAAGTCTATACGCCTAAAAATGTTATTACTCTAGAAGCTTAACCTGTGGCTGAAAAAAAAATTTGTTGCTAAAGAAACTGAAAATAATTCCATGTATGAACCTATATAAGAAGAGATACTAGTTATGTAAGAGGCTAACCTTCAGGAACTCATGGTGGAACAATATTTTCCTGAAATCATTTCTTTAGTTGATGAAAGAATAGAGCTGGATTTTCAGTTGCATAAAAAAGAAATGGGTGAAGAACTACGTGATGAGTATCTGGAATTAGATCAAGATCCTAGTCCTCTATATCTTGAGGAGGTTGAATCTGTTGAGGGGGAGTAACCCCAAAATCTGGAAACTACTAAATAACCAAATCCGGTTGTTCCAATCCCTGTAGAAACTTAATATAAGTTCCCCAGTTTCATTGATGTGGATGACTCTCAGAAAATCTCAGGAAAGGACCTTGACCTTTCCTCTTTGATCCAATTGAAATTGGTATCTAATATCGCCCCTACGTAGGAACCTAAAAATGTATCAATTCCTATTTCATAACCATCATCAGAACAAACATCCTTTGTGAGTAAGGAGGATCAAAAGGAATTTGGTGGTACCCTTTTGTCTGGTGTTGAAAATGTCCAGAATTCTCAACCTGCTCTTGTGACACATCTAAGTGGGAAATATGCCGCTATATTGTTGGAGAAATTTATTTGGAAAATACAACCCAAAATGATTCACGAGATTCTGGAAGTAATATTTTAGAATAAACTGTTTAGTGATGATGTGAAGACCATGAGAGTTATGATTGATGAAATGTAGAGAGAGATGCATTAGAGATAAGAGTTTGTTCCTCATTCTATAGATCCTACTGTTCCTAAAGTCCCACAGGATGTTGTTCCTCATATTAAGACACACTTATCTTCCTTAGATGAAAATGTTTACAAAAGGAACAAACATATTTTGAAGGAGATGAGAGAGATTTTTTTAAATCTTAAGAAACTCACTGATAATTGTACGAGGTTTCTTTAAAAGGTGTTGAATTACATGAAACCACTCACCACCACTATAAATGATTCTAAATCCTCTGTACAACCCTATCAACCATCTTTAGATAGTGATCTTCATGGAACAATGGTCAATAAAGAACATCAGATTGTGCTTAGTGGATTTAATAAATATTATCTCTCTAAATTTATCAAGAATATTGACAGAGTTCGTGATCTGGTTTAAATCCATTCTAAAATTACTAATGATGGCCAAAAATAGATTTCCATAAATGTTCATTTCGACATCAACATAATCTTCTACAAGAATGACATGAATAATCACATCAAATATCATGTGGAAAATCTATTGATTCCTCATGTTACTCAATATTTCAGGACCCAAGTCCAAAATTTCATAGTGTTCACTCGATTGTTGGGAATGATTATGGAAAACAATGATTATTCTAAGAAATCCATACAGTATGGTGGAGAAATCATTGCGGATTTCATGAAGCATGTGAGTCCTTATTTTCATGTCCAGATTATAGCCGTTGTTGCTCCTGCGGCTGCACCACTAAGACCTCGATTGCTTACCTTCACATCTTCTCTAGCCTCCACTACTATGTCTCTTAGCCAAGAAAAAAGTCATATTAGTTATGTGAACCTTGATAAACACCTACCTTGATCTTCTACTACACATACACTGTCACCCACTTTTTTTGAAGGCCTTCATTTAGCTTCTCTATTGACCAGCTCCCTCCTTTATACTACATCGACCTCAAATCCTATGGATTTTTCTTCTGCTACTGCTACTAAAAGAAAAGTGATGGACAGCCCCTAATGAATACCAGTAATTACTCCTTTTTGATAGGAATGATGTTGCTTTTTTTTTCTCCCTTATGTTTTTACTAGATCTTATTTTCTATAAAGAAATGTGCACTTTTCATGACATTTCTTATTCCATTATTTGATAATCCGAAAAGGACGATAAATATTTATATGATAGCCATTTATCTCTATATCTATAATCGGATAAAATATAAAATTTAAATCTACATGAATTTTGGTAATAAAAAATGGGGATATTTATGGACTCCTCATGAAATAATCACATTTTAATTATCACAAATCCTATTCAACATGGTTAAATCAAGTAAATTATATCAAATCCTATGCATTATTGTTTGAATATTCTAAAGCTTTAAGAATATCCATTCATGATCTTAATTTCTCTACATTCAAATTAATTACATTATACTAACCATGAATACTCTTATTATACCTTCTTTGAAAAATGATTAAGTCTAATTAATTCTATGATCATCATTGCTTATGTCTAAATACAGTTATTTTGAAAAGACTGAGACACTGTGAAGGATCAGACACTATAACAATTAGACACCGTGAACAGGAAGTCGTAGTGAAGCAGACATCGTGAAGCAGACACTGTGAACATCCCTACACGGTGAAATCTATATATCGTGAACAAGACAACATGAAGGAGACACCGTGAAGAAGACATCATGAACATGAAAATTTCCGTTCTTTGGGTTAATATCCTGCTTTCAAATTATGTCATGATATTAGTATGTTTTATATTGTATTTTTGCTTTCTTTATGTGTACTTATAGTGAATACACATAATATATCTATTTTATTTAAAAAATGATCTTTGTAAGGGACTTCATCTCAATCTCCGTTCATTGAGGCATATTTTGTTTTATACACAATTTTCATTTATACAGTGTATAAACCCCTTTGACTTTTATGTTTATTCAAAAGGAATATTTTTTATACGAAGCATTTTACTAAATGAAAAATGAGAATGTTTTTTTGTCGTACGTATGCGGCGACAACGACTTCTCTGCCGTCATGACCATTACATTAGTTTTAGCTTCCTCTACAAGCTATAACATTTTTAAATGAAAAATAAATACCATGTTTTAATTTTCTTTTATTTTGGTATTGAAAATGGTTTTGAAAGTGTTTTTTATTATGTCAATATGTTGTGTTGATATCTTGTGATTGAAATGTTGAAATTTATGTTTCCTTTATGCATGTTTTATGTGATACGATTATGTTATGGTTTATGATAAGTTTAAACCTGTTCATATGAAGAATGAATTGGACTTAATAAGTGACGGGTGGAGCCCTCCATAGCTCCTCGATGCATCGGAAGGTCTCATGAGACAAACTAGTGTCTTGGCACGAGACCTTGAAAAAATCTCATTGGTATTTTTGGCACAAGGCCTTGGCTACGTGGTTATGATAGTCTGTCATTATACATTCCCTCATTATGAAAGTGGTTATTGATATCACATGTGATTATTCGACGAGTAGAATATCCATGTGAATAAGTAAGTGGTATTATTTCATTTTACTTTGTCCATATTATGCTAATGTTCAAGTTTAAAAGTCTTTTGTTTTAGTTATACATTGCCTTAAATGTTTATTTTTATTTATGAAAGCTTACGCTATATTTTTATCCTTACTGAGCATCTGAGCTCACCCCTCTCAATGTTTTAATATTTCTAGGATATGATGAAGTATATAATGAATGACCTGTAGGGATAGTATGAGGGGATATGAAGACATGAAGTTTTTTTAGTTTTGTTTTACTTTATGATGTAATGTAAGAATTATGAATTTATCTAGTGTTTCCAAGACTACTAAACTAATTGGTCTTTAGAGACTTGATCTTTTGTGATCATTCCTATTTTACGCAATAATGCACCGAATCTTGGTAACTAGGGTCGGGGCGTTACAATGTGTTTTATGGGCATGATATAAAAATAAATCCATTTATATGGTTAAAAATAGCATTTTAAAGAATTTTTATCACCCTGTAATGAAACACTTGTTTTAAAAATATATTTTGACACTATTATAAATTATATTTTAAAATAAATTCTTCATTTAAATATATATGTCAAAATTTAATTTAGTTGAATTATTGGTACTTTTTTTTAAAATTTTCATGTTTTAAGAAATAGTGAATAGTTAATTTTTTTTATAGAAAAATGTATTTTCATTTAAAGTATTTAATAGAAAAAAGGAATATTTGGATTAGTATAAAATTTTATGTATTTTATTTTTAATTATATTAGTCATATTAATGGTTTTTTTAAATAATTCAATAAAATATTTATTAAAAAATTATTTTTTGTTTTAGAAGTGTTTATTTTCAAAAAAAATATTTTTCATGGTGTTTTTCTGGTTTTATTTTAAATTACATTATGCAACATATTATTTTTGAATTTTTAAAAATGTATTCAAAATTTAGATATCAAAGATCTATATTTATTGAACATGTCCCTTTTATTTTTGGCTTAAATAAATAGTAAACTTTGTAAAAAAATTTAAAACAATTAAAGTTAAATAGTGTAATTTTGGTTGAAAATAAAATTATATAGACTATAAAATTCCTCTAACCCAAGGAATTTTTTATTTTATGAATAATAATATAACCTTATTACATGATTGGAAAAAAATTAATATTTATTTAAAATTGAAATGGAACTAGACAAAGGCCTGTAAACCCTCATGGAGGATGAAAAAGGTGAAGGCCCAGGGCATCCCGTTTAATGATAGCCTTATACTCAATAGGGAGAAAGACCCTTAAGGAATAATGATCAAAATTATGTAGTTCAAATACATGATATTTGAAATGCTCCAACCGTATAATCCTAGAGCCATCTAATTATTTTAATACACTAACACGATTACAATGAAAAAGAATCCTGATGAACAGAGTAGTTTGGTAGTTTTGGAAAAATTGATACATACTTAGGTTCAACATGTGAACTTCAAATGAAATACACCATAAATGATTTATTTGTACTTTAATTTTTTAGAATAAAGGATAAAATGGAAGAAATATGAAGTTGAATAAATCTATTAACATAATAATTTTTTATTATATGAAAGATACTTGAGTTTTCATGCCACTTTGATAAGAGAAGGTGAGTATGGTTTGATAAAATAAATTATACGGAAAATAAAATAAAGGAAAAAGAATGATGTTTTACCTCTTGATTTTTTCCTCCATGAAAACCTTATTAGGTAAAAGGTTTTTGTATTTGGATGAGACCTGGGGATCAAAGAATTGGGGGGAGTTTCTTGGGAATGTTATTAGGAAAAAATTAGGCTTAGATCAATGAATGGAAGGGGTTATGAAAATTGGTGGTGAGGGGTGGTTTTTATAGTTGAGGGGAGAGGTGTTTTATCATTATTTTATTCATTAGTTTATTACTTTGGATAAGGAATATGAATAGTTTTAGATTTATCACGAAATATACTAAAATAATGAGTGAAACTTATATATTGTTAGATTAAATCATACATAAATCATCTATGACTCAATAATTAATTTATTTATCTATTATCATAAATTACCAATTTTTAGTATTCACTAAAAATTTAGATATTTTAGATAAATACCAATAATTAACATAAATTTGTTTTGATGTCTAGAATAAAAAATTGAACTCCATTTTTTGAAAATAATTATATAAATATTTGAATTTTAATTTTTAATTAAAATCATCATTTACTTATAAAATATTGATTTTAAATTTATAACTATTTTTACGACACGTTGAATAATTAGTTAAGGTCTCACTAAAATATTTTATAATCATAAGGGAAAATTTTTTAATTTATGAATATATTTTATAATTTTTATTTTAAATTATTATATTAATTATAAATTTTAAAACAAATTATTTATGTTTTATAAAAAAATAGCACTTCATTAATAATTATTTAAATGTTTATTTAATTATATTGTGAAATAAATATATCATATTATGATTTATTGGATACCTAAATTTTATTTATACTTCCAGATATGAGGATTCTATTATACAGGCTAGATTTCTATTTTAATGGTCACATTAACATTCAAAAGTTCAAGGTAATATTCCATTATTATATTTTCCTTATCATCTTGAAATAACTCTTATTTTATTCATTTATCATTTAAAATTCTTGTAAGATATTCGCTGTGTGATTGTTTTTTTATTTATACTAAATGAAATAATTATATAAAGGGTAATACCAATTATTGAATTATCTATTGTGAAATTCTAAATACCTTATGAAATTTCACCATTGAAATTTCTTTTTACAAATTATGGTGATAAAAAGTGAAGGCAATTCTCCTTCAACGCTTCCTTGAGTTCCAGAATTTCATCATCATACAAAAGGTATCACCAGAGTACATTGACCAGGTGAGCAGTTTTGTGGCATATAACTTCATATCTATGGTCAAATCCCATTAATAGATGCTCCTCATAAGAGAAATAATTTTACAAATGTACAAAATCTTGATTCCGTACAGGAGAGGGATCTGGAATGTAATTCCTCAAGAAGGGGACATTGAACGAATCATGTACTTGAGATGTGGTATGTGGATGTCCCATTAGATAAGAAACTGCTCCAACATGATCAAGAATCTCTAAGGAGATGATATAACTGGGACTCATCTTTACTTTATTCATAAATATCAGGATCCTCTTCCATAAAGATATGTTGAAGAATACCTTATCTCGGGATGTAAAATATTAGTCCCATCGATGAATCTCTATATAGATCATCTGTCGACTATTGGATTTCATGATGCTTTATTGAATGGTTTTCACCTTTTCCGCAATTTCTTCGACCATTTTAGTTCATATAAACATACGTTCACTAACTTCATCATAACATGCCATTGTTATGCATCATTTCTAATAAAGAGATTCGTATGGATCCATTTGGATTATTGTGTAGAAATTACATTTTCAAGAGAACTAGGCCTTATGATGATTTTGATCCCATACTCATTCGAATTCCATTGATCATGATATCAAAATGACTTCCTTTGTATGAATTGTTCATTTATATTAGAGATTAGTTTAATGATTATATATAATACTAATGTTAAGCTCAGTTCTTATAAAATGTTGGAGGCTTTTAAATAAAATCAAGATGAATCTTAGATCACGATGAGATACAATCGATAGTGGAACTCCATGATGCCTTACCACTAATATGATGTATATATATTCAATTTGATCCAGTGATAATTTCTCTCTAATTGTGATACACTGATCTATCTTTGTGAGAAAATCAATATAATCCCGTATAGAATTTTTTCCTATGGATGTATTTTGATGTACAATGACTATGTATTTAGTGATGTTTTCCCATTTCCATGTTGGCATGGGTACTATTTGAATCGTTCCCTCATAATGTTTTCATTTTATCATTCAAAAGCTAACATTCAAGACACATTTATGTATATTCAGTGATATCCCTCTTCTTATTGTTTTACCAATAGTTCTCTCAAAGACCATGATACATATTTTTTTCCCCATGGTGAATAGATACAGATGATCTATGTAAATCACATAGAAGATATATCTTTGTCTCTGTTTTGGATGGTACACATAGTCTTCACTCAAATCTGTGGACTCCTTCCTAATCCATTTTGAATTATATAGATGTACAATTTATGAAAACATACACCTATTTTGTAATTTCCACATCATTTATTCTAGTATCATTTAATTTCTCAATATGGGATGGTTGAAGAATACTTTGAGAAATAATTGATGATGTAACATCATTAATGATTACCATGTCCATCCTTTAAAAATCTATGCAGATTTGATCTTTCTAAATTATCAACATTGATAATTTTGCAAGGATCCATTCAACTTATATAATCTATAACATTATTTTCCTTAATATGATTGTAGTGTAATGACAATTAATAATCCTTAATGAGATAAAACCATATTTTCTAGAACATGTTAAGATTATTCTATGTGAATATAAATTTGAGTCACTTATGATCATTATATATCTCACACTTCTCCCCAATGGGATAATGCTGCTAGATTTTCAATGTGATGATCACAGCTCCTAACTCTCGATCACGTGTTTGACAATATTACAAATGAATATCTAACAACCTTAAGTAATCTTCTATTAGTTTATCATTTTATATAAATAGACAGTCTAATCCCTTTTTTGAATCATCGTTGAACAACACAAATATTTCCCCAATTTCTAGAGTTGTGAATATTTTCTTGGTGATAAGCATCTTTTTAACTCTTTGATGTATTGTTCACATTCATGGGTCCAAATTTTTTTTTATCAATTCTGATTCAATATTTTTTTGGGTTTATAAATCATGATGTGTTCATTAAAAATCTCCAGTAATAGCCTTCTCGACCATGTAAACTATATATCTCTATTAAAAATGTTGTCCAGAGCCACTCTTTGATTTCCATTACCATTGAAAGGTATATAGATATTCCATTAATAGGGATGAAATGACCCAAAAAGGATTCATACTCCATCATGAACTCACATTTAGTAAACATTGCATAAGGTTTATCCCTTACTAATGTGGTCGGCACAATGTTCAAATTCTCATAATGTTTCTCCTTGCTCATATATTATGTCAAAATATCATCAATGAATACTAAAAAAAAATTCTTGAGGAAATATCTAAAGACTATTCATTAATTACAAGAATATTCTTAGAGAATTAGTGAGTCTGAAGGGAAACACTCTAAAATCATAGATCCCACACATTATGTGAATGGAAGTATTTTTATTATCATCCTTCCTGGCCTTTAATTGGTTATATCCCAACCAAAGATCCACTATAGATAAATACATATCCCCACACATTTGATAAAACAATTCATCTATCTTTGGAAGAAAACATTTATTCTTTAAAATTATTTTTAAAGCTAATGATAATCAATATAGAGGCACATTAATCCATCCATCTTATTGATGAAGAGGATTGGTGCAACCTATGGTGTTGCACTCAAGAATATATAAATATTTTCTATATTCTCTTGTAACAGATTATTTAATTAATATAACCCAATTTTTTCCATTCAACAATATGTATTTTCTATAAGAAGAGCACAAGAGCCTCTTCCCAGTTGGTTATGACTCGAAAAGTGCATCTGAGAGACCAGAGTTCAAAAAAAGGTGGAGAAAAAATTTCTTGGGTACTTTTGGAGCCACCAATGCAGGTACTCTACCAGGAACTGTTTAGTACTATAGCAGCCATCACTATTCATCTGTTTGGGGTTTTAGGCCACAATTTTGGGCCTCGGGTCCTTTAAGGCCTTTAGGGAACCCAATGCCTTCATGCCAGTAAGTTTTTCGGGCCACCTCAAGGCCTTCGGCCCACATGAAGGCCTTCAGGACACCTTAAATTGTGATTAAATGGTAAGACATACTCTACAAGGAGTAGAATATATACGGGGATTCAGAGTAGGATCATCCAATAGAGAATAATCTAAGTGGATTTTTAATAATGAGTGGGTATAAATCATTCATTATGAACAGCCTCTGTATACACAGGATGCCTAGCTGAAAAAGACATTTTTAAGTGGAGAGATGATATCATGATGAAGAAGCTAGGGAGAAGTAGTTCCAAGTATAGTCTGAATATTTACAAATACCTACGGGTCATGTAATCTCTTAAGCCTATAGGCCATGTAAGGTTTCCCCCTCACCCTTGAAAGGGGGTTATCAAAAATTAAAAAAAAAATAAGGCCTTCGAACCCTTAGAAATATTTTATATATGAAGAGATCCAAAAAATAAGTTCGATTGACAACACAAACTCTATGTCTGGAGGAAGTCGTGGAAATTATTCAATGAATGCATCTGTACAGTCCATCAAAATATGCTTTTAATAGAGAATGATTATATCCTTGATTTAATTCACAATTGATATTTTTTTATCATAAGGAAATAATATCTAAAATCGAGTTAAGGATTATGATGAAGATTAATCCTCCTCCGCACACTTGTACATTATTAGGGGATGCCTCTAAATGGGAAGAGTAATCTCACATTTCGAAAAGTTGATGCTGGATTGGTATAATGATTTACTATAGATGCATAATAGAGAATTAGACTCTACCAAATGATGTAAAAAATTATTTACTAGGTGTTTCATTATATAATAAATAATTATTTAGGAGTTATATATTTTGGATTCAATAATTTCACCATTTTTGTTCACATGGATAACTCAACCACCATTTTTTGAGGTGGTGTTTTAATAGTTCTACAAAACATGTATGATATGAAAAACTATTTCAACTAGAATAAAATATTACATTAAATATTCTTTATTGAGTATCTATTTTACATATATCCCGAAATAATTTTGGGATCCACATTAGTAGTGGTTATGAAATATGATTTCCCTTGCAACTTTTCCTTTGGTGGATGCTGACGCTGATTAAACTCAAGGATTTGAGGTTTAGCGCACTGGATTGTGTAGTATCTTTCCTCTATAAAATTGAATCCCTGAACCCTAAGTGGTTCTCCCATTTATTCCAAAAAATTTCTTTAATTCCTCATATCGCTTTGACATTCAAGATCTTCATGTAATTAAATCACAAATTTGAAGCATTTCCTTATCCCTTTGAGACAATTCCCATGATGGTTCTTCTGACATTTTTGACAAGTGGGTGGTTGTGTTTTCATTCATATAGTTTCATTATATCATCCATCATGAAATTACATATATTTTTTATTATCTCCATAACCATGGGACTATTCTATAAACTCTATATCGATTATGTGATCACATCAATGTACTTCTTCCTAACTACCAAAGTCTCCAATTTCTAGATCATTTCGAATGTGTGGTTTTAAAACACTATTTTTTTCTATTTTTAAATCACTGGTTACAATATAATATAAGGCATTTCTTGAATGACCTGTATATTTTAATCACAATCCATGACATATTCTCCTTCTTTTTTCATCATCTCTATGAATAATCTATCAATCTTTGTATGAAGTGTTTTCTAGACATAATTATTATAAAATATATAATTAATGTCTATCCACTCCATCTATTCAATTTAATCCATTGGCATGGTGTTCATAATCAATATCATCATTTGATCATCCTTTTCATCTAATAATTAAATGGACAGAGTCACCTTCTCTGCCGCAAAATGATATAGCACCGAAAAATATAGTCCCCAATGAGATGACCCAATTTTTTGTGGCTAGTAGATTGGAATATACACTAAATGTTATTGGTGTTTCCATATAAAAATATCTTTATCAAGTTTCTCTCTATTAGGTGATGGTGGATATTCCACATTGTTTTGGTTATTATTCATTACTCTAGATAGATGGTTAAGCGTTGCAAGGAAATTTTGAACTTGACCTCCCTTGGCATTGGGAATATCAGTCAAGAATTTATTGCACTGTCCATCACAAAAATTGATTACTTGGTTTCTATTTTTTTCCACCATTTTCTAAAATAGAAATGGGTTGAATAAAAATTAATTCCAAAATTTATAAATAAATAAACTACTAATTTATGTTTAGATAAATATCTTGTGGGATCCCTATGTTTATATTTTTTTAAAAGAAATATTCTTAGGTGGTTACATAAAAATAGTATCATACTAAGGGTTTTCTATAATGTTCACTAATCTTAATTCCCAAAATAACTAAAACATTATCCAATACCACCTATAGATACCCTAATATTATTGCACGATTATTACATCATTTTAATGATAAAAAACATAAATTAATTACCCAACAAGAATAAAAAGGTTTAGTGTCTGGGGAAATTAGGATCATACAAAACAAATAAATACTAAAGTATTAAAATTATTTAATTCCTTCTTCTCTACCTTCTCATTGGCCCTAATGTACTTCTTGTATTTGTATTCACCAAAGGATATACATCAAAATAATGGATGATTTGAAATCCTAGTAATAGGTTGAATAAGATACACTAAACACAGATGAGCAGAAAAATAATCATCATATAATAATAAATGTTCGATAATAATAATCATTTTAGGATTCTTTAGATGAACCATGGAATGTGTAAATTCATAAAAATGAAAAATAAAATCTTAGTGGTCAACTTCCACACATAGATGTAGACAAATCTAGAATCATGTTCCCACATAACATATGTGTTTCATCATAACGTCATTATCATGAACAAATATTGCATCATGTTCACACATATGGTACATTGTGTCAGGACATATATAACATTACCCAATTCATCAGAGAGATTTATAATTATAGGGGCACCTGTCACATCATAACATTTACATAATCATGCATTCTATAGAGAATGCTTAACAATAATCGCCATAATGAAAACAATTGAAAAGGACATGGGTTTTATTAGAATTTAATAAATAATAGGTTACTGGATAAACAATGGGGTTGTTGAAAATGGTAACACCATAATTTTTACAAGAATTATATATCTTGAATGAAGAATAGATAATATCGAGAGAAGTAAATGATGTGTTTTTTTGAAGGAAGGGTTATTTTATAAATAACATTGAAATTTTCATAAAACTATATTTGAAACATGTATGTCCCGAAAAATGGTAATGAAAAATAAATGATATTTAGGGAACATTAAAAGATCATCCATGCTAAAAATTGATTGAAAGTGGGAAAACCCATAGAATGAAAGTTGGGTCTGCGAAATGACTTACCTAACGTTTGAATGTTATACTCAATTTAATACCTTATATAATTAAATACGATTCATTAATTAATAAACAAATAACCGACTATATATGTATATAAATCATCGTAAATTTTATTATGATGATTTATGGCCATTACGATTTGTTATATAGTTCAATTTCATTGTTATAAAGGTGTTTTTAGGGTTTTCATGACTAGTTTTCTTGTATACATGAATGGATATTTTTGTAAAATGAGTATATTTCTCCTTAATTGAGATTATATGTTCTTAATGAACATAAATAATATTAAATGATATTATAAATCATTTATTTACATGATACAAGGATGAATTATTAGAAAAATCTTTTATGAATATGATTTAATAATATTTTTATTTTATGACCATTATTAGTTTATGTCATCATGTTTTTATGTATTAGTTATAGAACCTAATAGAATTTATAATAATCTTAATTTAATTTTATTTATCCATAATAATTGTTTTACGACCATCCTTAAATTTGGTAAGGAAAAATGATGATGGATCATCCACGGTCGTTGTAAATTGAGACACTAGAGACAATATTTTAATTTTTGGAATAAAATGATGAAGGGAAGATATTAAAAGTATAATTATTCCATTAACATGATTAAATTATTTTATATAAAAGGTACTTGATATATCATTCCACTTGTATATGTGGTGGATAGGAGGGGTTAATAAATAAAATAAAATTTAAAATAAATTAAATTAAAAATAAAGAGGATATTACCACTTGATTTTATCCCCTTGAGAACCACTATAGGGAGAAGGGATAGATATTTTGATGATAATAATGTATCTTATACAAGGTTAGGAGTATTGTAAAGGGTATATATGAGAAAATGGAAAATTAAAAAAATCGTATAAGGTGTGAGGAGAAGAAGTGGTTAAGGGTGGTATTTATAGGGTAGGATGTGGTGATTTCTCATTATTTTATTCATTAGTTTATTATTTTTCCTGAAGTATATAAATTGTTAGAGAATTATAACTAAATATAATAAAATAATGAATTAAATTTAGATATTATGGGATTAAATATTTATACATCATCATTGAGTAAATAAATAATGTATTTAGCTTTTATGGTAAATTAACATATTTTACCATTCACTGTTAATTCAAGTAATTTGGTAAAACCAGAAATATTCACCCTAGTAAAATTTTACCATTTAAAATTAAAAAATAATTTCCCTTTTATGAAAATAATTTTCTAAATATGATAAATTTATTTAGTAATTAATTTCATCATTTACATGGAAAATATTTATTTGATAATTATAACTGATTTTATAACACATTGAAAATTTAAATAATGTCTCATTAAATTAAAATAAAATCACCCGGAAATTTTTTTAATTTATTATATTTTATAAATTTTCTTTTAAATAATTATATTAATTATAAAACATAACATAAAAAGTCACATATTTTAAAAAATCAACACTTAATTAGTAATTTTGAAAACATGTATTTACTTGTACTATGATATAATTATATAATATTATCATTTATAAGAAACCAAAATTTTAATTATACATACATAGATAAGGTTACTATTGTACATACTAGATTACTATTTCTAATGGTCACATTACTATTGCAAAGTACATGTTAATAGTCCATTGGTATATGTTCTTTAACATGTAGAAATACTTCTTATATCATTCATTATTCATTTATAATGTTTGTACTATGTTATCTGTGTGATTTTATGTGATTTATACGACATGAAATAATTACAAGAAGGGGATTTATATTTATAGAAATATAAATTGTTATAAGTCAACATGAAAATGTTAAATGAATTGATACCCCAAAATGATTTATGAAGTCCCTAAAACAACTGTTAGGGATGAAAATATCATTTTTTTTAAATAAAAATTTATATTTATACATAAGTTATTTTTGAGCAACTCAGAAGTCACATACCAGACCACGAAAACAATCAAGAACCATATATTTCTCATCACATTGAGTTATTTTAATCGATGACTATAAATAACCATATTGGGAGTGTGTTAGGTTTCTCCCAAACCCGAAGTCAATATCTATCTATCCGTATGGATTATTCATTAATATATTTTCATGATTTCAAATTTTTGTATCATAGTCACAACACTTCACAATTTATCATTATTATGAACATACATTTTTTGGAATAATGTTCCCAAAACTAGTTGATCGATGCCCATATAGCTTATCAAGATGATTGTGATAATTGGTGAATAATAATATTTTCTATGAATAAGACATATCAATAATGATTTGATTAATTCCCCACACTAAAATTTTTTAATTTTATTTATTTATCATCCATTAATATACACAAAACCTAGAAGAGAAAATAAAATAGATTTATTCATGATGTGGAATAATATAGGATACCCTTTATAAATACTAGATATACCATATATAATAATTTTTTTAGAAAAAGGGACGGACCAACTTCTTCTATCTATAAAAAACAATTTGAAATGTAGACATGGTCATTATAATATAGGCATCAACTGCTCAAAAAATATTTTTTTATGTGCTGCTATAAGAAATTTTATGAAATGGATTCATATTATGATATTTATATCTAAGGCCCTCTAAATGGTCATAATGTAAAATAATTTATTAAAATGACAAGAAAACTCTATTTCTCAATGAATAGGGATTTTACTGACTACATCATATAGGTTATGAATAATAATATTCTCATACTACCAAAAATAAATAATACCAAATAAGATGAAATGAGATAACATCCAAAATATTTAACTAATAACTTATTCCATAGTAACATTGTCTATAATATTTTAATTTTCATGTTTTGAATCCTTAAAATGATAGATTAGTGTGGGGTGGAATTGGTCAAACCATAGTAAAATTGAAATTCTTTTATCTACACCATATTATATTGATGATACATGAAAATGGAAATGGGATTTGAGTAATGGACCAATTTTTTTGAAAACTAACTATCAAAATAGTTAACTACTCTAGCAAAAGGGATAATGCATCCATGATATAATATTTGAAACCCATACCCAAATAATGATATTATTTTAGTGGATCAATAAGACCCATAGCCAATGTAATATAAATGAGTCAATGCTTTTTCCATTAGACTAATGAAGAATCTAATCCAGTTCCAAGGATTGTTTTCATGCAAAAAGATTTTATTCCCAACATAATTGTAAAACACACAAGCCCCTTCAAACATTATAATGTTACTCAAATGTGTGGTAATAGTATCCCTCTATAAATGTGATATTATGTGTTGACTATTTAACTAGGCATGAATATGGGGACTATCCATTAACCTCCCTCAGTGTCCAAAAATGGATCTGTCTTGGTAAGAGAATACATATTTCAGGTGTCTGTGGAACTTAAGTCATCAACCTCTAACATGAAATAGATTCAATTTAAACGATAAAATAATAATAAAATCTAGATCATGAGGAAACAACTTACATATGAACTTATGGTACTTCTTCACTTCCAATTTATATAGTTATTTGTTTATGTTTCAACTACCCAAACATCTATAGAAATATTGGAATTTTATCTAATAACCTACAATATAGTTACCCAAATCCCTGAAACATCCAATAAGGGATCAATATTTTGGGGAGAGATGTGTGGGGCTAGGATGAAATAAATATATTTTTAATTAATTCATTTCTGTCCCAACTCATCCCTCAATCCTTTATAAGTAGTTATAGTTATAAACTCTTTGTGAGGTTGAGATTTTGTCAATGATAAACCATATAGAGTTCATGATTATGTTGGAAATTTTATAATCTTATCATACATGGGTAGTTTTATAATAAAAATTTCACACAATTAAATATTTATCCGGAGAAGATACAGTTTCTATAATTAAATTCATTATTCATTACATTTATTAAAAAATAAATCTCAATATTATTTAAATGCACTGAAGATTATTGGATAATATATATGGGATAAATATTATCCCAAATTAGATGCTCTATCATCGTCAATACATTGTGGATGATATATCCCCCAACCAATGTGTAAATTTAGGTTATGAAAAGATAGATTAAAAAATGGAATATATTGTTACAAACAATAATTTTTTTATTTAGAATCTCACACCATTTACATGGAAGAATACAAAGACCAAACCTTAAATTCCATTATTGAAATGTATTGTATTAACATGAATGTGTTTGTCCCATCATTATATTTTTAGTTCCTAAAATATACCCCCAATGAATTTTAATGGGTTCTATAGAAATAAATTAATAACATTAATTTACGTGATACCTCTCACACTGATGTATTGTATTATAAAAGTAGTTAAAACATGCAATATGATGTTGGATGAAATACATAACATGCTTAATTACCTAGTTAGTGATATAGAAAATCCTTATGAATTTAATAGAAGCTTATTACTATCCATTAACAATCGAAAATAACCTAAACTATATCTTAGAGTCCAATTTATTATTAAAAATAAAAAAGAGTTATTCCAAATTACCTAAATAACATATAAGGGGCTGACGAGACTAAATTTTAAGAAACAATCACCAAATGAGCATCAAAGCATTTTTTATATCCCCCTAAATAAAAATACATCCAATATATACTAGAGAGATAGGTAGAGTGATTTTTAATTAGTTGAGTTATTAAATTTTGATGTAGAGAGTGAATAATTAATGTGAAGGAAAAAAGGGACCATTGATGTAACATTCCAAAAACATGATTTCTTATGATATGGGGGGTCAGATGATAATTCCGTAATAAATTTCCCCTATAAGTGAGAGTTATTACTGTAATATCTTGTTACATTGGATGGGTATGTTTTTCTTTTTACTATGTTCCCTTATGGTTTTTAAAATCCTTAGATATACTTTTCTAGGAGAACATGTCCTAAATGGGGAGATCACACCATGAGCTGGTACATGCTGTGTACATTAGTTACATTTCTTGTAGGGGTTAAATAACATATTTTTAACCTGGGGTGATGGGGTTTTCAGCATAATTATCTAGAGTGTCTTATAATACGTGACCAAGGGGTACACCTCATAACATGGCATGCACCTAGGTTAACCTCAAATGTCCAGGAGTTTTACTCATCCCCTTTCTCTCCAGACGTTATGGATCTCAAACTTAGGTAGTTCTGGGGAATTTTTGAGAGAGTCAACATCTTTTGTATAAATCCAATCAGCTTCAGTTCATCATTGCTTCTATGTTGCATATCTCTGGTCAAGTGTTCACTCTAATTATTCCATGCAATAGGTCAAGATAGCTCCCAAGCCTTTTGTTATCTGATCCGCTGATCCAAGTTGAATGTATCTTGTGTACCTCATCTTGATCTATTGTGATATTTTATCTTAATGGTCGTTCATTATCAAGTTGTGGTGAATCATACAATCATTCAAGAGTGACATGGTGTTTCTTCTATCCGCCAAAACCTTTTCTCCAATTTTTAATCAATCCTTTATGGTTCAGTTTTTGATTCTAGGACCTTTGTTGATTTAGTTGTTGGGTTTCATTGCTTTTTGATTCTGTTGTGTGCATGTGAAGCCTTAACATTGAGGTATATGGTTCCATCTAGAGCATATGATAATGGATCATGATGTTTTTCTACATTAAATTATTCATATTGAAAGTGGCATTAATTTTTTGTTTGTGTTGAAAGGACTTCTAGATGAAAAATGGCTTCCCACCATTTTTTTATAAATTGAATGAAATGGGGTATGTTTTAGGCATTGGAATGGATATTAAAATGGTTTTAAATGCATTTATGAAAATGATAACATGGGTTACCTTGGGTATGTAGGCGGATGGTTTAGATTAAGTATATCATCTCTATTTTCTGATTATCAAGGGGTTTTTTCATGGGTATTTCCTCTGTTTCCCTGGTATGTTGTTCTAGGGGACCAATATTAATATTTTGAGTGGTTAACTCATGGGTAATTCCTCTACTTTCTAGATGAATTATTCTAGGATCATTTTTTGTACTGTTTACTATGTTGGTATGCTTAGTCCACTACATAGACCTATAGTATTCCTTGGTGCAGTGGTACCTATGTTTCCGTTTTGTATTGCTGGTCTTTTTGAGTTTCCATGATATCCATGTTTATGCTTTTTGAAAATGATATGGTAATTTTGATTCAAATCTAATTACCAGTAATTTTTTAGAAATGTGGAAAAGGTAATTTTTACCATGTATTCTATAAAACTACTTTACTACATATCATGACATGTTTTAAATTTTAGAGAATAAATCAAGATTTTTTATAGGGACTTTCTATGGAACACCTTGGACGGATCCTACTGAACCCGTTTGCTCACACCATGTGCACTGCTTAGATTGTGGGTAGAAAATTGTTTGTCTATACTTCAAGGAAATGAAACGCTCTATAGTGAAGCAGCGAGGTTCATGTCAGTTGGGATAGGTATTTGGTGGTGAGATAGACAGAGTTCTTCCATTCCATTCATGGAGTAGTATTTTAGTTTTGAGTCCCTTGCAGTCAGACATGTATTTAGTAGTTATTAGATACTATGTCCATTGTTTTTTTAGGTTCTCCTTATATTTCTAGTTTATATATTTTTTTAGTATTCCATTTTTTTCATCTCTTTTCAATATATATCTGTTGTGTGGTTGTTAGGTTTGGGAGAAATCGTTCCTTCGGTTTTGTCATTCGATTCCCATGATATTGTCATCTACCCGTGGGGATTGGGAACACACTTCTCGTATTTGATAGATTAGGATAGGTGATGGGTTTCAGGGCATCTTGGGTTGGTTTGTTATAGTCTAGTTTCAGAGGAGTTTTTCCCTAAAGAATATTTTTTTTGGGGTGTCTGTCAAACTAGAGGTAGGATTGTCTAGACTTGATAGTTATGTTGCGATGAGTTTTTTCCATGATCTTGTCGTAATGAGACTGAAGGTACGATGGTATGTTGGGATATATATCTCTAGTGTTTTCATTGATTTTAAAAATCTAATATTCTTCTTATGAGTTTTCTATTTTTAACTGAGATTAGTTCGGTATCTGACCAATCTTATGTTTTGGGGTCAAGTAGTATGCCTCTAAGAAATCTTCCATAGGTTCCTCAAGAATGTGTAACTAATGATCCTTAATAAAATCCACATATGGATCATAATATCATCTAGTCTATCATTCAATAAGTACATGTTGTTGATAAATATGTTCCACGAGTTCATAATTTTGTAAATGTGGTACATCCAGGAGTTGGTGGGGAAGGAGATTGATCGCGGGAGTTCATGCATGAGAAACCACCACCCTTTAATTGGATTTATAAACCTAAATAGGCTGAGGATTGGCTGGATATGATCAATGAAATCTTCGACATATTGGAGACACTAAAGAAATCATGGTGAACTACACAAATTTCAGACTCGAGGGATCGGGTAAGCATTAGCGGGACTCTATAGTTCAGGCAGACTGAATCGTGGGCTTGGATTGGAAGGGTTTCAAAACCCTATTCACTACATAGTTTTTTCCAGTGTCTCTGATATTGGAAAAATCTATAGGGTTTTTAATATTTAATTAAGTAGATCATTCAATGTTAGCCTACACCAATTAGTATGATAATCTTGTCTGTTTTTTTCCATACGTGGTAAAGAATGACCAGTTGATGGAAGAGAAGTATCTACAGTGTCTAAGACTAGACATTAGATCATTAGTTATCATGTTGACTATTTTTACATACGAGGAGAAAATGTATAGAGAAATTATGGAAGGTATGGACATGGTAGTCAAGGTCAGATTTATAGCCTATTCACTTCCAACTAGTGATAGATTTAGTGGCTTTCATGGGATGAACATGAGGTGGATGGACCATCGCAGGAGTGGTGGAAGTGGGTCTCAGTAGCGAGCCTTCTCCAGAAGATCAATTGTAGTAGGAAGTGTGCCTCTGACTAGCGATCACTATAGGAAAGGAGGTCACACTAGATGTTATTGTCTTATTCCCACGATGATGTAAATAGCTATTTATTTTTCGTTTATCTATATAGTTAATGTAGGTATATGAATACGCCTCATTATAGAAAGGTTTCATTGACTCCAAAGGCTAATACGGTGAAATAATAAGCTTCATAGACAATAGGTACTTAGCCACATGCCTGAGGAGTGATGAATTTACACATCATAGATTAGTTTCCTAAATAATTTGATGCATGTTCGACAATATTGAGAGGTACGCTCCTTATTGCAGATTTAATAGATGCTACTTTTTTTATACTGGTGTGTCCCACTTATTTATATCTGCTGGTTTTATTTACATGCTTAAACATGCAAAGGATCATATTCCATTTATAGTGGAGTTAGAAACACCTCTTGGATAGAGGAAATAGCATGGGTTTTGGTGTCCTTATTATTTGTTCCTGATAGAAAACACAGAGTTGTCCTAGGATTCTCTAATTCTAAATCTGGATCCGTTTGATGTCATCATTGGTATGGATTAGCTTTTGGCACATAATTCTATGCTTGATTTTTTTCATCATTGCATTTCATTTATTGTTTTAGAAGGGATCTCTAATGTATTTTAGGGAGAGTGGAAACCGAGGTTAGGTATTGTAGGGAAGTTCTGCCCAGGTCCTATGAGTTTGTTGGTTTCTCTTTTGTTTGATCCGAATGATTTTTCTTTAATTGAGCTTCTTCCTATTGTTGTCCGAGACATTACTGACCTTTCCATAGACTACTTCTCCGGTCTTCCTCCAAAGAGAGTGGTAGAGATCAAGATTTACCTGGTACCTGGTATGTATCTAGTATTGATGCCTTATTACCACATAGTTCTAATAGATTTGAAATAACTCATGATTCAGTTGGATAACCTATAAGAGAAGTGTTTTTTCCATAGTGTTTACTCTTGGGAATCGCCTGTACACTTTTCCCTAAAATCATATGGTTCAATTCGGTTATTTGTCGACTATCAAATGTGAAACTGGGTAACTCTTAAGAACAAATATCCTTTTCCTTTTGTGGATTATTTTTTTTATCAGTTAAAGGGGGAAAAGTGGTTCCCAATGATTGGTCTTCGGTTTGGTTATCATCAGCTCAGAGTCTGGGGGACTGATATACCAAATACAACCTTCAAGATAATGTATGACCATTATGAATATCTTGTGATGCCTTTTGGTCTGACTAATGCTCATATACTTTTTATATACTTGATGAATAAGATATTCCAAAAATATCCTGATACTTTTGTGGTAGTGTTAGTGGATGATGTTCTAGTTTGTTCAAATACCAAGCATGGAGAAGTGCACCATCTATGTTTGGTTCGGGAGATTATGAAAAATCACTATCTGTATTGAAATCATTAAAAAAGAAGTTTCTGGATTGATAATGTGAAATTATTAAGGCATATAATTTCTTATCACGGAATTTAAGTTGATCTAGAGAAGGTAAAATCCATTTTTCCCTGGAAGGAACCATATAATTTCATTAACATATGAAGCTTCCATTGTCTTTCTGGATACTACCAATGGTTCATCATGGTTTTCTCGAAGCTGGATTCATATTGGAATGATCTGAAAAATAATGTAGTGAATTTACCATGGGAAGGAAAGTGTTTGTATTCATTTAGTGAACTAACACAACTTTTGACATCCACACCAGTTCTGATCTTACTTGATCTCATTATGAGGTATATGGTATTATATGATGCATCAGGTGTAGGTTTGGTATGAATGATTATGCAGGATGATCATGCTATAACTTATGTATCTCGTTAGCTCCGAACTAATGAGAAGAAATATCCCACTCATGATTTAGAAATTATGGTATTTATGGATGCTATTAAGTGATAGAGGAACTATATCTTTGTGTAAAAGTTCACAGATTTCTCTGATCATAAGTGTTTGAGCTATATATTTTATTTAATGAACATGAATCTTAGATAGAGATGATTGGTAGAATACCTTCAGTCATTTTACATTGATGTCACCTACACTCCAGGAAAAAGGAATTTATTTACAGATGTACTAAGTATGAAGGTTCCATAATAGATTGTTCTGGAATCAAAGGGAGAGTTGAATCTTATGGGGCTTTTCACTCAATTTCACTTGGATGATTTGAAGGATGTATCAAGTATGGTTCTGACTGGTGTTTAGTTTTCATCAACTCTCTTAGATTATATCTTGGAAAGTTAACAAAAATATTTTGAAATTATAATGATTTGGGGAATCCTTTTTAGTTGGGAGACCATTTCTAGTTGGTCCCTTTCTTTAGATGGTATACTTCACTTTGGAAAGCGAGTTGTCATACCCACATCTGTAAGGCGAGGTGTTTTTTTAATTGTCATAGACAATGTAACATCCCAAGTAAGTAATTAATAATAGATATTTTTATATATGTCTATTAATGAATTAGATAGAGTTTTAGAGGCTTAAAATGAAAATAAATCCAATCTTAATCATGGAATACACTAATATTTTTAAAAGATTGTTTTACTGCCTTTTGATGGAAAACCATTTTGAAATCTATATTTTGACAATTTTATAAGCTATGTTTGTCAAAATAAACTTATTGTTTATGATTGGGACATCAAAATTTACTTTGTGTGAATTTTTGGTATTTTTCCGATAAAGTTCATTTTTTAATGAATAGTGAAAATGTTGTATTTTAATTCAAAACCTCTTTTTAATATAATTTATTTATATAATTAGATTATCTTTTAAATTGGTTTTAAAGTGAAATTAGAATATATTTTTACCATTTAATCCAGTGGTGGTCATTGGAATCAATTTCACTTTGAAATTGGACTTAAACTGGTGTCAATCTTTCGATACTTATTGTTTCATAAAAACATGTTATTTGTCATGACATCGGGAATTAATTATTAAATTAATTAATGTAACTTATATTATTTGAATTTTTTAAAATATACATCATTTTTGAATTCAGAATATATAATATATCTTAGGGTGATGTTTTTGTATTTTTCTGAAAAACCTCAATTTTTGATGAAGAGTGAAACCACTAAGTGGTAGTTAAAGAAACTGATTTTTCATTTAAATGAAACTTTGCCACTTCTGTGATTTTATTTTCAAAAATCTGACATACATGGTTTTAATTAAGAAATAAATTGTGGTTCAATGAGATAAAAATAATTTTTTGGTGAATAGTTACTATTATGTTTTTAATCGCGATTAGAGGTAATTAGTGTAGTTTAAGGTAAAAATAATGTTTTAATAATATTAGATGAGCTTGAAACATGTCCTACACTCATTGGATGTGTCATGGCCGACCATGAAAATCAATGGGTCAACTTGGGGACCCCATGGAGCCACTTTGTTTGGGAAATGAGATAAATAACTTTTTATTTAATGTAAAAGTAAAAATTACACAAACGTGAGTTATTTTACAAAAACAATTTTTACATGGGGTTATACAAGTCATATTTTTGACTATAAATATTGATTAGAAAGATAAAAAGATTTCCTACATCATGATAGTTTTTTTATAATTTTTATACATTAAATAAATTAAATTATTTATGACATCATGATGATGCAACGATTACCTCATTAATAAAGGATTTAAATAAAATGAAACGATAATGTAGAATCTATGACCTACACATGTCCAAAACCTATTGGATGGGTATATTTCTAACCCTTATCACCTTATCCTTGAATTATTTCAATGTGGGAAATTTTGAATTCGAAACTCATTTTAGAATAAAGTAACATTTCTTTACTTTCCAAGAGTGCCCCTCCTCTCCTCTTATAAAAGGCCCCCACCTCTACCTCCATACCCACACTTAAAAAGCCTTTGGCTCGGCCAACCCCTGCCCATTTTGTCTCTCCACTTCCCTCTATTACTCCATGAAGCCTAACTTTGGGCAGAAGTTTTCCCAAGGAATCCTTTGAGCTCAATCCAAAGGGAGTTGCCCGATTTTAAGGTAATGTCTTCACTTGAGTCCTTTTGTTTTATTTTGCTTCTCCAACCCCCTAAACTCTTTTAATTCATTTCTTTTGAAAAAACTCCAGTATCTTCAATCTAATAGGATGTTTTTATAAGAAGTATTTGAGCAACACTTACACACACCTACATCTAATGGTTATAGAACATACTGTTTCCGTGTATGGCGAATTTCTGACTCCCGAAACAATGATTGTTCAACATTCTTTTAACACCTTCAAAGTTGGCCATTAAGATGACACTATATTTATATATGATATATAATATGTTTATGTTTCCCTTAAGCATCTGTATTTTTCATTTTGGGCATACCTTTATGGTTTCCATTATGGGTAAACACGATATCTTCATTTAAGGAAGTGCAGACTACTGCCCCCTCAAAGTGATTTGATTCATTAATACCATATGTGGCACGTATAAAGGATGGAGTTATGATATTATATATGATATTACACTGGAATTATAATATACCTTAATATCATTATGATTCCATTCTATAAAATACTAAATAGAAATGAATGTAGCGTTCATGCGTACGTACGGATTACCGTCTCCATGAACGGTGCATTTCATTTATTACCTCTAAATTATTATGTAATATTATAAATGCATGAATGTACTAGATATATATGACATATATGATATCTACATCATGAATACCATTATGGATATAATGGAAACATGAACAACTTGTAATTATAATGGTTTTATTTTTGACTCAAGTACCAATGATCGTTAAAACGACCGTTATTAACTTAAATAATTACATAGTGTTAATGACATGGAAATAAGTGATATAAAAGGAATAATGAACTTGAAAAATGTTATTAAACAAGTAAAAATTAACTCAAGTTTATTATTCAGGAGATTAAAGAACGACAGAGTCAAGTCGGACCCGAGGTATGGGACTTCGTCTCAATCTCCTTTCATTGAGGCATATTTTATTTTATACACAACCTTCTTTTATACGATGTATAAAACCTTTTGACTTTTACGTTTATCCAAAAGGAATCTTTTTTATACGAAGCATTTTACTAAATGACAAAAGGGAATGTTTTTGTCATACGTATGCTGCGACAACGGCTTCTCCGCCGCCGCGACCATTATTTGAGTTTCGGCTTCCTCTACAAGCCATACCTTTTTTAAAAGAAAAATAAATACCATGTTTTACTTTTCTTCTGTTTTGTTATTGAAAATGGTTTTCATATTGTTTTTATATCAATTTTTTGTATTTATATCTCGTGATTGAAAGGTGGAAATGTTATGTTTCCTATATGCATGTTTTATGTGATACGATTATGTTGATGTTCTTGGGAAATATTATGAAGACGGGTGGTTCTGTGATAAACTAAGGGCGAGTGAGCCCGTTATAGCTCTCCAATGCATTGGGTAATGTGAAGGAGTGAAATGTTAAGGTTTCTGTGAAGATATTTAGGGAATATAATGAGATGGGTATTCCAAACGTAACCGAGAGGGTTACTCCCTACGTAAGAATGTTATGAATGCCTCAAGTTACCTTTATGTCTTATGATTTCTATGATTTATTCATGATTTGATGATGTATGTTAAAGTTCTTATGTTTTATGGGTAAAGTATGATTTAATTCTTATGTATATATGTACCCATGTTTCCTTTCCATATTTTTATATCCCTTACTATGCTTTTTATGCTCATCCCAGGTTTTGGAAATGTTATTCACAGGTCAAGGGAAAGGTACATGATATGATGATAGTGTCAAGGAAGTGTCAAGAAAGAATCCATGTTTTTTTAAGTATGTTTCCATTGATGGGAAAAATTAATACTATCTTTTATGTAACAACTTTGTTTAAATGTGGAATGTAAGGCATGTTTTATGCTTTATTTCTCTAAAACTCTAAACCTGAAAAGATCCTTAAGGTGTAATCTTTTAATAACTCATGATTAAGTAATGTATAAGGCCGGGGCCTTATAGACAATCATTGGACATTCATCATGTCTATAAAAATATGTTTTATGTCATGAGAATATGGTTCCAGTGGGTCGGTATGAAGCATGAAATTGCAGATTATGTGTCCCACTCTTACATAAACCAATAGATAAAGGAAGAACACTTAAATCCCTTTGGTTTATTCAGCCTTTACCGGTAAGGGTTTCGATGTAAGATGATGTGGTTGTGGATTTTTTTGTTCGGTTACCAAATACACCCCAATGGAAACATTATATTTGTGTGGTTGATGATCTGTTGATGAAGTATTCTCATTTCATTCCAAACAAAGACACCACTAACTTTGATGAACTATGTAAGATGTATGTGCAAAAGATCATGATGTTATATGGGAGTCCTTATACCATTATCTCTTATAGGGAACCTATGATTACCTTAGTGATATAGAGGAGTATTAAAGAGGAAATGGGGACTCAGGTCATGTTGAACACAATTTACCATCCATAGACAGATGGACATATAGAGCATGTAATTTAGATCCTAGAAGATATGTTTTATACCTTCATCATGGATTTAGTTGGATCATGGGTAAGAGGTTTGGGATTTTATGAGTTTTTTTATTACAATTGTTACAATTTTTATATAATAATGGATAATTTTGAGGTTTTGTATGGTCAATCGTGCAGATCACCACTTTGTTGCAAATAGGTTGGTGATTTAGCTTTGGTGGGACTATGTCTAGTTTAGGAGATGTCAAAAAAGATACAAGAGGTGTGATGACATCTGGATATAGCCCATAGTTGAAAAAATAATATTCAGATGATCTCCATCATCCATTGTGTTTTGTATTAGTGACTATGTTTTTCTTGAATGTTTCTCCTTGGTTGGTTCACCGTTGGCATGGAAAAACGGAAAGATAGATCCAAAATATGTTGAACCATTTGTGATAACTGAACAACATATAAAAGTTTACTTATATGTTTTCATTTCATGATCAGTTGATGGTAATTCATAATTTTTTTTACATATCATAGCTCAAGAAGTTTCACACGAACCCCACTCATGTTCTATGTTAGGAAGTTATTGAGAAAGAACTGTATTCTTCTGTTTTAGATAAACTAGTTGATAACGTTGACTCTCAAGAGAAAGTCTTTTGTGGGAAGTCCATTCAGTTTCTCATATTTCTATGGAAACAAGTATCATATTCTCATGAGACTTTGGAATATGAGTTGTTGATGAGGGAGAAGTGTCCATGAATCTTTTTAGAGGTTACATCATCCACATCACTTCACAAGGACAAAATTTCTTTATTGTGGGGAGTTTGTAACATCTTGTTACCTTAGATGGACATGTTTTCATTTTCAATAAGTTCCATTAAAGTTTTTAAAATACCTATATATTTTTTTCTGGGAGATCATCTCGTGAATGGTTATATTAAGTCGTAAGCTGGTACATGCCATGTACATAATGTATGCATCATTGTGGTTATTAAATAGTGTATTTTTTACCTGAGGTGATGGGTTTTCCAACGTACTTATCTAGCATGGCCTATATGTCGAGACCAAGGGTAGACATCATGACATGGCCAATTCATAGGACATAGTCAAGAATTTGGGAGTTTTTCTCAATCTTTTTCTGTCTAGACTTTGTGGATTGTGATCTAAGGTAGTTCTAGTGACTTTTGGATAGACTCGACATCTTTAATATCGATCTGATCAACTCCCATTCATTATTTCGTCTATGATGCATCTATCCAGGTGAGTGTTCTATCTAATTCACCATTGCGATTGATCGTGACAACACCATATCCTTGAATTATTGGATCTACTAATTTAATTTGGATGTTTCTTCTTTTCCTCATCTAGATTTGTTGTGATATACTGTCTCGAAGTCCATTCCTTGTCTAGTTTTGGTGAATAAAACATTTTTTTCATGAGGTTTGTGTGATTTGTTATATTTCCCAACCCCTTATATCCTTTTTTGAATAAATCTATTGAGGTGAGAGATTGATTCAAGGGATTTCATTGATATCTTTGTACGGTTTTATTGCTATTGGTATCCATTGTGGGTGTGTGTGACCCAAACATCAAGGTAGGTGGTTCCGTCTCTATAATATGATAATGGATCTTGTTTTTTTTCATTAGACATTGATTCATATTGTTATTTGAATGAGTTTTTTGTTTTTGTTCAAAAGTTTTTTCGGTGAGAAATTGTTTTTCGATAGTTTTTTGATAAATTTAATGTAAATGGGTATTTTTAAGGCACTCAAATGGATTGTGAAATAGTTTTTAAATGGATTTATGAAAATGATCATATGGTTTTACTTGGGTAATTATATAGTGACCCATATTTTTCTGTACATTACAATTACATCATTATATTGATAAAAAACTTAATAGTATTACACCATGAGGATCAAGTGGTTTTGTGTAGTGGGGAAACAATTACCATACATAACATTTACAACATCGTGCATAAGCATTAATTTAATTCCATCTTCTCTTGATTCTTATTGGCACTTGACATCTCTTTAGTAAATGTAGTCACCTGAGGATATACATCGAAAATGGGTGAGCTAAAATCCCAGTATGTGGATAAACATGAATTTGAAACAACATAACATGTTATGGGTATAATCATTATCATCTTAACATATTCATATGATCATAATCATGAGAGGAATCATTAAGAGAAGACTTGTAAGATACAATGAAACATAATGTCTTAGTGGTTAACTAACACACATTGTTGTGAATAATGATATAATCATACTGACACATCATTTATATTTAACGCATGAGAGGAATCACTTTTCCCAATGCATTAGAGCACTATATAAATCTAGGATCACCTGTCACATTCATGAATTCATATTTCATTATATAATTCTGGGTGCACTCGTCACACCATAATGTTTTCATTATTATGCATGAAACATAGAAAATATGCCAATAATCAACATAAATAACCCAAATAAATGATTGGATTTGATCTCATAAGAAAATATTCATAAACATTGGGTTTTCTAGAGAAATATGGAATGAAATAAATTTTTTAAGAACCGTCAACCTTGGGTGAGAAGTAAAATGTGTGTTTTGTTTTAAAGATGAGTTCTTTAAGGAAACATTTTCACGGACATAAAATCCAGTTGAAAACATATATATCCAATAAAAGGTAAGATACTGATTAAAATATGATTTTTTAGGAGTTATCGTGCCCAAAATGGAGTGAAATGGGGAGACCCCGATGAATGAATGTTGGGTTCTAGAATTTCCGCATAACTTGTATCAGAACACTTTCATCACATTAATGTCTGATATAACTACATTAGATTCAATAATTAAGTCTGAAATAATATTTTTTATATTAATTTATTTAATTATGGTTTCATAAAGTTATTTTATCATCATTTGGATGTGTTATATATTTTAAATGTATTTTTCGGGAATGTTCGTTTTTATGTTTTTTTAATCGGTTCACTTGTATTCCTGAATGGATGTTCACGTAGATCATGGATAAACATAATGAAATGATAATACATGTTATTAATGACATAAAAATTGTTTTTATTATCTTATAATGAATTATCCTATATACAATGTGTATGAATCATTAGATAAGAAGTTAATGATGATCATTTGGGTTAATTCGACCAGTTTTTCGACCACAACAATCTTGTTTTGTTTAATCATTTATTAATGTTTACATAAGATAGATCCAAAACATTAAATATGATATTATAAAAATAATATAATCTGATTCAACCATAAAATTTTTTCATGATCATATCTAAATGTGGTAATGGAAAATGAAAACATGTCGTCCTCGAAGGTGATAAATTAACACCTCAGGAACAACGTTTTCCATTATTAAATAAAAAGATGAGGTGAATGGGGTTGGATTATATATAAATCCATTATTATATTAACATTAAATTATATTTAAGATACTATATTCTCCATAAATTTTTGATGAGGATAGGTGGGGAGAGATTAAGAAAAGAACATGAAATTGAAAGGAAATTAAAGGAAGAGAGGGGGGGGGGATTACCTGTTGAATCCAACTTAAGGATCCTTGAATTGGACTTTTGATTATGCCAAAAGATCCTAGTAATAAATTATGGGATATATAAGATCTTTTTGTAAAATTTGGTAAAGGCTAGAATCTTGAGAAGTGAGAAGAAACGAGGGTGTGAGTGGTGGTGTTTATAGTGGAGGGGAGAGGGGTTTTCTCAATATTATATCCATTAACTTATTATTTCCCCGCAAGACAAGTAATAGTGATTACATGACCAATAATTGTAATGTGTGAATGTAAGTTTGAGATAATAGTCATAAATCAGCCATACATTTACAGATGACATCATAATTCCTATATTTATTATTTTTTGTAAATTGATGTATGTTACTATTCACAAAAAATCAAGAAATTCAAAAAAATCCCAAAAATCTCCTTAATATTTTTTCAACCTGTAGAACCCTAAAATGAAGTTATTTCTTCAAATATAATTGTCTAAATATGATTAATTTTATTTTCAATTAAAATCATAAATTAATTGAAAAATACATTTTTAAAACGTTTATTTACATATTCTATAATATAGGTACATCATACTTTCACATGAATCCTATATATATATATATATACTATCATAGTTGAGGTTACAATTCATAAGGGTATGTCACTATTCACAATGGTAACATTACTATTCTTGAGGGTGTGTTACTATTCACTAATAATTATGTTTGAATGTTGGACTCCAAAAATCTCCCTGAACACAACCGTGTATTTCAGATCATTGAATTCAAAACATAGTAGTGGAAGAATTATGTTTACTAAACACATCGTATTTTGTATCATGAGATGTCATTGTTCTTCCCAATGTGGTTTTACTATAAGGAATAATTATAATAAGGAAATTGCATTGACAAAACATTGGGTCATTACATTCTTCCCCCATTATAAAATATAGCCCTTGAAACTTCATTTTACACAAATGGTGAAGGTAATTGTCTATTATCTCCTCCTGTGGTTCCCAAGTTGTTTCTTCAAACTTATTTTTCATCCACAAAACATTGAAAATATGGGTTTTCTTGTTTTATGGAACCATATCATTCTAGTCTAGAATCTTTTTGGGTTTCTCCTCATATGAGATATAATCTTCTAATTGAACCACCTCTATGTTCTATGCATGTGAGGAATCTGGTATGTACTTCCTCATGAGTGATACGTGAAACCCATAATTAACTTGATCCATATTTGGTGGAAGTGAAAACTAGTAATCCAAGACTCCTATGAGGCAAAGGATATAAAAGGGATAAATATCCCTTGGGATTATCTTCCCTTTATTTCCAAACATCATGTCTATATTCTATAGTGATATTTGAAGGAATAATTTATCTCCAATGTAGAACTCCAAGTCCATTCGATGATTCTCAGAATAGATTAGTTGTCAACATTGACTATCATTTATAGGGTTTTGGATGAATTGAACCTTATCTGCCATCCCATTCATAAGATCTGTTCCATGTAGCATTCTTTATCCAACTTTATCCCATAAGGTTGGAGTTTAGCATCGCTTTCCATATAGAGATTCATATGGATCCTTCTGAATACTCGAGTGGAAGCTATTTTTGAATAAGAACTCAACCAATGGGAGATGTTGATCCCATCCACCATTAAATTCTGAAGAAAATTCTCTTAGCATATATTCAAGCATCTAAATAGCCCATTTATATTGTCCATCAGTTTTGGGGAGATAAGACATGCTAAAATTTATTTCAGTACTCAAAGCATGTTGAAGACTTCTCTAGAATTTAGATGTAAACTAAGGATCACGATTAGAGAAAATTGATAGTGGTACACCATGTAGTATCACTACTTCCATTATATATATATATTTTAAAATTTTTGAAGTAGGATATATTTATATATAGAGATAAAATGGGATGTCTTGGTGAGACAGTCAACCATAACCCATATTACATTATTTCCCTTTGACATCTTCAAGAGACCCATGACAAATCCCATAAAGACATTATCCTATTTCCACATGGGTATAGACAATGGTTTCATCATCCCTTTGGATTTTTGCCTCTATGTTTTAACATTATTACACACCAAGCTCCTTGATATTATTCTTCAATATCCTTCTTCATTCCATCCCACTAGAAGTGTTCTCAGAGATCTTGGTACATCATGGTGATATCAAGATGGATAGAGAATGTTGAGTTATGTTCATTTTCCTATACACCCTTCTTTATCATGGGTGATGAAGGCACACAAAGTCTTATTCCTAACCTAATCACACCAGCATAGGCAATTTGGAACTCATGAAACGTCCTTTCCTTTACTGCATTCACCTTATTTTGTAACTTGAGGTTATCCCTTTTTCCCTAATTAATCATCTCTTAGATTGATTGTTGTGTAATCATTTGTTCACGGTTGGATGTATCCCCTACTCTTATGATATTTAAATCCATCCATTGCATATTCAGTATGATAAGGTCTTTCTCAATCCACAACATGGATTGAGTAGTAGGTCTTTTCTCTTTAGATCATCAGCTAATTTGTTCCCCTTTCCACGATGATAGTGAAGAAATCAATTGTAGTACCTGATTAACTCTAACCAAATCCTTTGAATAATGCTGAGATCCATTTGTGTGAATATGTTCATTTGGCTCTTGTGGTCATTTTATATGTCAAACTTCTCATAATAATGGAAGTGATTCCAGATTTTCATAGAAAAAATCATAGATTATACCTCTAGATCATGTGTAGGGTAGTTTTTCTCATGGATCTTTAATTTTATTGAGGCATATTCTATCACATTATCATTTTTCATGAGTAAAAAACATAATCCTCTCTTTCAATCATCTTTGTATATCTCAAAACATTCTCCAAATTTTGGTAATTTGAGTACAGGTGCGGTGATCAGCCTTTTCTTTAGATCCATGAAGCTTCCCTCCCATTAATTTGTATTTACATTACACCTTTCTTGTTAACATGGTTAGCGGGCGTGACAACCATGGGAAATTTCTTACCAAACGTCAGTAGTACACAAATTATACAGGGAAACTATTGAATACTATGAAACATGAGGGTATGTGTTATTCCTCAATAACAATTGTTTTTTATGGGTCCACAAAAATCCCCTCACTTCTGATCACATGTCTCAAGAATGTTACATGATTCATCAAAAAGTAACACTTGCTGATCTTTGCATACAACATCTCCTTTCCCAATGTGACCAACACAAGTCTTAAATTTTCTAAATGTACCGCTTTAGTCTTAGAGTATATGATAATATCATCAATAAATAGTAAGAAAATATTTTGAGGTAATTCTTGATGACTCTATTAATCAAAACCATAAATATTGAAAGGGAATTAGTATGTCTGAAGGGTATCACTAGAAAATCATAGTGCCCATACCATGTACTGTAGTATGCCTTCTAAATTTAATCTTACTTCACCTTTAGATAATTATAACCATAACAAATTTCTACCATTGAAATATATTGACCACCTCTTAACTGATCGAACAAGTCCTCAATCCTTGGAAGAGGATACTTGTTCTTTATGGTGATCTTTTTTACTTCATGATAATCGATACACACCCACATTGATCCATCCTTTCTCTTCACAAAGAGCACTGGAACACCCCAAGGTGATGCACTATGGCATATGAACCCATTGTTCAAATTCTATTGCAGCTTCTTCTTTAACTCCTCTAGTTTGATAGGATCCATCCTATATGGTCACATTGAGATAAGTGTAGCTTCATGTTTGAGTTATATCGATACCGCTACCTTGTTATCTTGGGTAATTCCAAGTATCTCATTAGGAAATAAATTATTATATTCCCTCATGATGGTTATTTCTACAAGGTTGGTACTTTCTTTTGAATCAACCATTTTGGAGAGGTATTACTCTTCACCAAGAATCAACACCCACACTATTGAAGTAATTTTCAACAGAGTTTCATGAAATTAATTTCATTTGTAGAGGAGAATGGGATGGTTTGAAATATTAAATGATATTTCCTCTTCCTCAAAATTGATATTTTCTATATATAATGAGAGAAAATCCATCTCCATTAGAGCGTAAAATTAAACAAAGGCAAGTATTATGAGTTAACTGGAAGAATCATCCAACATATGCCAATAATAGATGAGTCAAACAAATGGGTTTCAATGACTCGAACATTGTGTTTTTACAGATATATATTCTTCTATGTTATGGGGATTTGATTCTATAGTTCAAATTAATAATCAAGATATAATGGAATGTGTAGAACCAATATCAAATAATAATTTTTCAATTATTATGTGAATAGGAAGTGTACCTTTTACAACGTCAATATCTTGAACCAATTCTAAAATAGTGATGGAATAAGCATTCCATTTTTTATTTGGAATTGGTGTCTACTAACACTAATTACCCTCAAGGACTCTCGGTTTTGTGCACCATCAATCATAGTTCCCTTTCTCCATATAGTAGTATCATTGGAGCATGGGTGGTTCTATCCTTTCATCCACCACATTATCCTTTATTATAAAGTATTTTCGAAACTCCTAAGCATGGTGGCCTTCTTTTCCACACCTGAAGAATTTCCCCATCCCTTTGATGTTGTTCCCATGATGCAACTTCTATATTTTTTTTCATGGGGGTCATTGAGGTTTATTCTCACCATTATCACTACATCCTCCATCTTGAAACAATATCATTCATTTAAAATCAACAAATCCATATAACCATTCTCCAAACTCCAAATCCCTATTTATAGTATATCAAACAAATTCTTCATAACTCACAATGTTATGATATGCATGATCTATACAAAGGTGTTGTTTTAATCAACTAAAGAATCTACTAATTTTTTATCATTGTTGATAACAACACCCTATAAATACCTTGAATGAGTAATGAAAATCGCATCATAGGATGTGATAGATTATCCTTCCATTTGATTGGGCCATAAGAATATTCTCTCCATCTTCACATAAAGACTTCATGGGAAATACTTGTTTAGAAACACAATCTTAATGTCTTCCCATTATATCTCTTTAATTTCATCACAATGCATGGTATTCTTAATCGAATCCCAAAATTGATTGGCCTCTCCATCTAGATGAAAAAAGGATAATGTCACCTTATCTGTCTTAGAACTGTGAAGGACATATAAAATCTTCTCTATAGATTTGACCCACATTTCTGAAACTGGGGATCAGAAGACCAAATAACTTTGGTGGTATTTGCAACATAAAACACTAGACAACCAGTTTCTCCCACTTAGGTGAAGAAAGATGTTCCCGATTAACCCCACCACCCAAATAATTGGTGATGTCACTTTTGAATCATTTCATCGGCCCTCTCATTTGTTTTTTGGGCTAGTTTATCCTGGTTACCACCATTTTCAAAAATAAAAAATGTTGTAAGAAATAATAAGTCAACAAGTCATGGAATAAATAACTTATTAATTTTTAAAATTTACACTAAAATAATAACTTATTGGATCTCTATCTAAGGATTCGTATGTGAATATTTTTACATAGACTCATATTGTAGGTTCTCTCTAGCGTTCACTAACCCTAATTCCCAAATTAACCAATCCTTTCCTCTGATACAAACTATAGAGACCTAGCATTTTGTTACTTTTCAATTACATCATTATATCGATAAACAAATAATTCTATTATACCATGAGTATCCGGAGGTTTAGTTTCCTACGATAATAAGGACCATACATAACATTTACAAAATCAATCATAAACATTTATTTAATTTATTTTTCTCTAGATACTTATTAGCACTTGACCTCTCCTTAGTAGAAGTAGTCACCTTAGGATATACATCAAAAAAGGGTGAGATAAAGGATTAGCAATTAGATAAATAAGAATATTAAACAAAATGAAATAAAATGGCATAATAATTTACATCATTACATAGGCATATGATCATAATCAAGAGAGGAAACATTAAGAGTTGATTTGGAACGTGGCAATACATAAACAATAAAACATCATGTCTTTGTCGTTACCAACCACTAACAATTATAAAAAAATCTAGAATCATGTTCATGAATAATCTACCATTAACATGTGATATTGATTAATTTACCCAATTCATTGGAGCGCAATATAATTCCAGGAACATCTGTCACTTTTAATCATTAAAATTGTGCTATATAATTTTCGGTACACCCGTCACACCATAAAGTTTTCATTATTATGCATGCCACATTGAATATATAAGAATAATGAACATAAATAAATCATATAAAGGAATTTATTTCATCTCATAAGAACAAATTAAAAAACATTGGGTTCCCAAAAGAAAGATGGAATGACATACTTGATGCAAGAACCATCAACCTTGAGTTAGATTTAAAATATGTGTTTTTTGAAAGAAGAGTTCTTTTGGAAAACAATTAGTTTGACATAAATTCTAGTGGAGAAAATTTTTATACATGAAAATTTATTATATTAATTAATTTTTTATGTAGTTACCATACCAAAAATGGAGTGGATGGGGGAGAACCTGAATAAAGAATGTTGGGATCGAGAATTTCCCCTTACCTTCTATCTGAACATTTTCTTCACTTTAATATCCCGTAAAACAATATTACATTAATTAATTAAAAATTAAAGAACATTTTTTACATGAATTTAGTACATTATGGTTTCATTATGTTTTTTATGGGCCTTTGGAAAAGTTATAATGTTTAAATATACTGTTTGGGAATGTTTGTTTTTATGGTTTTATTGAATGATTCACTCGAATTCATGAATGGAAGTTCATGTAAAACAAGGATAAACAACCCAAACTGATTTTACATTTTAATAATGAAATTACCATATTTTAAATGATATTATAATGAATTATTTTATATACCTTGTTGATGAATCATTAGTTAAGAATTTAATGATGATCGTTTGGGTTAATTTGGGCGGTTTTTTTTACCATAATGAATTTGTTTAGTTTAATCATTTAGTAATATGCACATAAATTAGTTCCAAAACATTAAAATGGATATATTAATTATATTATAATCTGATTCAACCATTAAGATGTTTTCATGGCCAGATCTAGAGGTGTTAAAGGATAATGCAATCATGTCATTCTTGAAGGTGAAAAAGAGATAACATCATCCAAAATAACATTTACCATTAGTCCTCAAAAATAAATCCCATATTATTATGTTTTCTTTAGGTATAGAGTGTTTCCAAAAGAGATAACATCATCCAAAATAACATTTACCACTTAATCACAAAACTTTTTTATTATACTATTGATATAGATATGATGAAACATATGTTCTAGAATCATCTTATTATTGGTCCATATAACCATTTATCTAAAAAGTATAAGTTTTACTTACCATAGACTTCACGTAGGTCAGTGGTAGGATATGATCCTTTTTCTTCATTCTGTTGTGGGTTAGATTCCCATGGCCTTATTGGATGTGATGGGTAGTCACCCATCTTGGGGTTTTTCCTTTTTTCTAAAACAATATAATTTTATAAAATATAAAAAATGAGATAAATTAATCAAAAATAACCCTAAAATATTTTAACCTCAAAGGTTATCTCACACCTCTCATTTTGCATTCCAAAAATTAAGAACCCTTAATTTATCGAATTCTAGGATCATATAAACCCAAATGGGGTTTTAAAACTATATCCACAAAAGAAGAGCTAATTCTTCCTCAAATAAAAATGTTACATTCCAAAAATCACAATTACACATAAAGCAGAATAGTCTTCCAAATTAAATTCATCAATAAAAGTGTATCAATACTTCTACACATTTCACCATCTAGATATTTAACATAACAATCAAATTTCTAAAATGTTGAAATTTTAATATTTTACCATTCATCATGATCCCTTACCATTTTCTCCCAACATATTATGTTATACATATTTCCAACAAACAAAATAATGAATCATATCCTATGATTCAAAAATGATAAAACATTAGCTTAGGAATAATCCATAAAATTTAAAGGTCATTGTCAATTTCCACAACGTCAATTGGAATGGAATTATGTTTTTCTAAAAATATATTTATACAGTCTTGCCGATCCCATTCCTAAACCATCTTCAAAGGACATCTATTTTCATAATAACTATGTAAACCACATTTGAAACATTCAATTGATCGATTAAAAATAACGTCTTTCCCTTTCCTATAGTCAACTGAATTATTCTCATTCAATGGATGTTTATTAATTTATGACCTTTGTTACCACATCATTGAATTCTACTCTTCCCTTTGAAGATTTTTCTTACGTGTTTTTTTTCACATCCTTAACTTAGAGGTTACTGAAAATACTTAACTTTATTATTGTTACATGATCTTCTATAGGGATTCATTTCTCACATAAAATATGCCTTAGAAAAATCACCAAGGTTCTTGGGGTTAATCAAGACTCTAGATAGTTGGTTTATAATAACCACTAGAGTTTTCATTGCATATCCCATTTCATTCAGTTGATTATTCATAAAAAATTTGTTGTCACATCCACTGTTACTTTGGTGCAAGGTAGATCTATCCATTTACTAAAACCAAAAAGGATAGTGTGAGTATATTAGTAAAATCATCATATACTATATTATGAGGATGGAAAACACTACGATATTCTTATTCATGAAATATTAATCTCATTCAATTCATCTAAAATAACTATTACTTTTTATAATATAATAGCCATTATGGTTAGGTTACTTATTTTTAAATAACACTCTAACCTAAAAATTTATCTAAATCGGGCTCTGATACCGACTGAAAGGACCCATCCATAAACATTACATAATCATGAATTTTGTTAATAATTCAAATTGAGGAACTTTTCATGATTAGAGCTTTAGAGAATTAGGTCAAAACATATTCTTAACAACATGAATATTACAATTATACACTTCTACTCACTATCCATTTTTTATCAAACAATATATCTTTATAAAGAGTCATTTTTAGTTCCCTGATTTAAGAAGAATGCCTTTTCCTAGATCCCATCATTGACCATAGTCATCTTAAATACCTATTAAAAGAATTTAAAAATAGTAGATGAGCATAAAACCTCAGTTAGTGTTATAAAATAATGAATGAATACATTAGTCCATCAATACATACAAATAAATAAAATCATACTTATCAATCATAAAATATAATATCTTTAACATATCTCTTGAAATTAGAAGATTTATGAATAATAAATAAAAATCATAAATCAAAAAGGTAACAAGTGGATTACATATCGTACATACATTGTAGCTTTAACAGATACAAAGAGAGATATGTTTAGAATAGCCATCATAATATGTTCTATTAATATCTTAGGATAATCATTAACGTTTACCTCTGTCACGTTACACAAATCATCAGATATCAATCTCGGTCTCACCCAACCTAGGTTTATCATGGAACCACCCGTATTTGGAAAACCACATAACCACCCATCAAATGAAAAAGTTCCATTATATAATCATAAAACATAAAATATTGATATTATCAACATTTCACTCATTAATCGGAAGAAATCAATAAAATGTATTGAAATATTCAATCCATTTCCAAACCCATTTAAAACATTAAATATGGGTATTTTGAATAAAAGTGTCCCATACCACTTAGAAAATTTTAAGAGAATTTCCTTTTAAAACATTAATGTCCACATAAATAAATCCTTACAACCATTTTAAAAATATCAAAACTAATGAGGAATAATTATAAAAATAAATCTTTAAAATATTTAAAATGATGGTTTAGTGAAAGTGTCTCATAATAATTCAGAAACACTTGAATAAAAATAATTAATGAATAAAATAAAAAATTATGAGAATATAAAAATTCAGGATATAAATTTCAAAAGGGATTTATATACACCTTATATTTTATTAAATGTGCCCAATATTATGATATTCTTCCACGAAAGGAGATTGAGACGTAGTCCATTACATAGATTGTATCAATGATGTAAGAATTTATTAATGGTGTGATTATGTGTAGAAATAGTATATCCACAAAAACTGAAGTTGAAATTAAAAAAAAAATTAAACAGTTATTCCACATATAATATTGTCATAATGTAATCAATGATGTATTCATAAAATCCAATGAGAGGAAATTTATATTAGAAATCCCCTAATAAAAATTCGGCAGCCTAACAACATAAAAAAATCAAAAAAAAGTGTGGATGAGAGAGAAAAGGGTCTCCCATCATATAGAAATAAAATGGATAAAAATAAGGATATATAATAACATCCCCGACCTAATAAATTGGACATTAGAATACATTACATAATATCAGACTTTATCTAAATGAGGAGGGTGAGAGGTTCCCTTACCTTGAGTTCGACTTGTCACGTATGTTCCTTGTTCAACCTAAATAATAAACAAAAGTTAATTTATACTTGTTTCATTACTTTTTTAAATTTTATTATTCCTTTTATATAACTTATAACCACATTATGAAAATTATATAATTATTTATGTTAATATCGATTGTCTTGTCGATATTGGACACCTGAGTCCAAAATGAACTTGTATAGTTACAAATTATCTAGGTGGTCAAAATTCCATTATCTCCAGAATAGTTTTCATGATTTAAATACCATATGTAACAATTATATTTTTATTAATGAAATCAATAATATTTGTAGATATGAAATGAAATACACTGTTCATGGAGATCGTAAGCCGTATGTACGCATGAACGCTATATTCAATTATTTTTCATATTAACGAAATGAAAACTAAATGATGCATAGGTAAATTATAATTACATTATAATATAATATGATAAAAATATAAAATATGTTTTTTAATTCCGAAATTTATATGATTCATATATGGAATGAATGAAATCTATCACTTTAATGGGGCAGTAGGCTGCACTTCCTCAAATTAGATTATCATAATTACACATCATGAAAAGAATAAAGGTATGTTTGCAAATAAAAATTACAATATCATAGAGACAAAATAAATATAATATAAATCATATATAAGTATAGTTACATAATAATGTCCACCATGATAGGTGGTAGGAGATAACTGAACAATCCTTATTTCGTGTGGTAGTAGTTCGTCGTCCAGAGAAACATTATGTTCTAAATCCATTAGATGAAGGTGTCTGAAAGTGTAAGTATAATAAATGGAATAAAAACATCTTATTATACATAATATAAATTTTTTTTGTATAAAATAATACAATAGAAGGTGTTTATAGGGTTGGAGAAGGAAAATAAATGAAAGAATATTGGGATAAGGCATTACCTCAAATAGGTTATCTTCGTTTGATTTAAGATAGAAGGCCTTCTTGAAATGAATTTTTTCCAAAGTAAGGATAATAGGAGTAATATAGAAATATTGGGAGATTATTTGGTAGAGGTTGGATGAGAGAAGGGGCTTGAGAGGTGAGATTAAGGGGTTAGAGGTGGTGGCTTTCTATAAGATGGAGGATGGGTATTTTAGGAATGTCTTGAATGGTTTTTTTATAAACTGAATTTATATTTTTAAATCGTCAGAAACACATTTTCTAGAAAAATAGATGATGATTATTTTAAATCCTCAAAACCAATATGTTTTATACAAGATCTGGTTTCAAATTAAACCTTATCACGTAGCATTAACCCTTAGTTAACTAATTGAAATCTTACCACGATTTCATGTATATTAATAATATATAGTTAATATATTTACCATAAAATTTCAATTGAATCAAAAGTGGTTCATTAATGATGTTTAGAATAGTATATAAGTGAATTAGTTAAATATTATATTTTGAGGACTATTGTGTCACTTAATAAAATAATATCATTTTTAAAAACACATTTATTTCAATTTGTATAACTTTTATATCATGTCTTTTTAAAAATAAATAACAACTTGATTATTTCAAATAAACATCATTAATTAAAATAAAAAAGTCATATTCATCCATAAAATTCTTTTATGGCATAAAATGTTTTTAATATAACATTATTTTAATATTTATAATATAATTTATTAAATTCATTCTTTAATAATGTAATTAGTACATCATCATTGTGTCATAAATATATTTATTTATTTGGTCTCTAAAAATCATAAATAAAATACCATGTTGTATGAAATATTTTTAGAATGATAATAAATTTTTATATTCTATGATATAACTTATATAACCCCATATAAATGTTGATTTAATTAATGATATATTATTATGTTATATTTTTCATTACATTAAATTGCTCTTATAAAATGTCATTTTCATATCCAAGTGGCTTTATGGTGTCCAAAATTAGACCCAAGGATTAAAAAGGTAGTAAATAGCTCATCCAATGGGATTAAGATATGTCTTATGGTAGCTTAATATTTTTATAATATTATATTTTACAATTATTTATCAGATTTACCCTATAACGATGGTAAATAAAATACATACTGATGTTACTATTCACAATGCCTAAAAATAAAAGGTATCTATTTACCAAATTTTTATCAAATGATTAAAAATGTGGAATCTATTTTTCCAAATTCAAAACACATAATTTTCTTTAATTAATTTAAAATTAATTCCTCTTGTAAAAACCAAAAAGATGGTTTTTAAGAAATTCTCACTATGAAGTGATTTACATGTGTTTTTTTCATTTTCAATGTAAAATTACTTCTAATGACCAAAGTTGGATTAAATGATTAAAATATAATCTTAATACACTTTAAAACCAATTAATAGTACAATATAATTATATAAATACATTAGATTAAAAAGTCATTTTGACTTAAAAATCAGTATTTTTCACTATTTATTTAAAATGAACATTATCAGAAATTTACCATAAATTTATCAAAATTAAATTTTTATGTCCCACTTATATAAGCGAAGTTTATTTTGTCAAAAAAAAACATATAATAGGGACAAAGTTATATTTAAAATGGTTTTTGTATCAGAATGCGGTAAAACTATATTTTTAGAAAAATAATTCTTCCAAAAAAATTGAATATTATTTTGTTCATATCTAGAAAACATATAAGATGAATTTAAAACATTACATTGAAAATATATCATATATTTTTCATTAAATAAAAATCCACAAACAGTGATATCAAAACACAATTATTTTCATTTAAATATGTTTATATAAAAACACATCACATATATTTAATTGGGTTTTATTTCCATTTGTAGAAAATTTGGTAACCAATGAATCATTATATAACCATGTTTAACCATATTTGAGGATTCAGTTGATATTTATCATTTGGAGCATTCCAACAGCTATGAATTGACTACCATTTGAAATAATAATATTATATTATTATTATTATTATCAGTAAAACTCAGCCTTGTGTGCAACCGAAGATTTCGGAGAAACCCATTATTGCATGTCTGACACACCATCGAATATAGAATCCACTTTGAAGTAAAATTAATATTTACTTCAGAAATATTAATAAATATAGAGATTTTATAATTTTTATTTACCTTGTATGTTACAATACCACTATGTAACTTTTGAACCGTTTCACCCATGAATAATGTAAATGATTTATAAGATAAAATATCATGAAATATGAAGGATTTATGTTTCAGTAGGTAAATGTTAATTATATATGACATTTAATCGAAAATAGGTGCATAAAATAACATGTGACTTTAAGAAATAAGGTTTGAGATGAACTGCTCACCTCGTGTCCATAATTAGTTTTCTATGCATTTTATCTCCTATATAATAAAAACTTATCAATTATTTTAAAAAAAAATTATTTTAATTACTTATACATAAAACATTTAAATAATTTATTTAAATTATGTATTTAATTAACAAATCAGTTATTTCCATGCCATGTCTTTTGAGGTTGGTCTGTTCATAATTTAAAAATGGAATTGATGTGTTGTCTATGGTGAAAGTGTTCATTTTTACATAATATAAAAAATAATAACCATAAAATAAATATAATTTTTATACATAAATTATACCATTTAATTTAACCTTGAATTATGGTTATGAATAATGAACTATGTTATAATCATAGAGACAGTACACCATTCACACACACATATATATATAAGGTTGCTATTTTTTAAGAACACTATTGTAAAAAAGGTAAGTGTTATTATATATTGAAAAAATCATTATAATATCACAAATTTAATATTTTTTTTATCTAAATAAACTAAAATATATCAAGTAGATGATGTAAGGAAAATGAACCACATCGCTTATCAAGAATTTAGTATGAAGTACACATGAATGACATAATCATTTTTCCATAGGTGGTAAGGTAAGAAATTATATGAAATATTAATTTTATCAAATTATTAATATGTCATTAATATTCAACATAAATAATTAATCCATCATCATAAATTTCTATAATAGGTGTTGATGGGAAAATAATTATATCGTTTCGTGAGGTGTGAGCTAGCAACACACGCGAATGATAGTTTCAATACTAACCTGAGGGAAGAGAACATGGATTGATGTTTTAAAATTAACGTAATAAATTGTTGTTATATATGATATAATTATTTTATTATATCAATATAAATTATTGAGATTATATTAATGTGTGAAATAAAGAATATAAAAAAGATATGTTAAGAAAAATACCTCTTCTTTAAATCACCTCTTTAGGATTATAACTAAGCCTTCCAAAGATTGTATTCATGATAAAAAATACACTAAAACATGGAAAGATAAGTAACTAAAGTATTTTTTGGTTATTATATAAACTAAAAGTCTTTATAAGTTTACGTTGGAGTGGATATGGGGTCCATTTTATAAGTGGTGTAGATGAGACACTAATTTTTTTTAAAAATAAAATACTAAACCCACATTTGACACATTTCAAATGGATAAAAGTGGATTATTATTAATACTATTATCATATAATGTCTAAATATGTATATATATATATCATATTATTTGGAAAACGTTTCGGTAATTTTAACCCATATCTTTTATTAACACCCTAGTAAATCAGTTATGATCTTAACCACATTAATTATTTTTTTTAAAAACTGTATTCATTACATAAAAAAAGTTGAACATATTAAATAATATTAATTATTTTGATTCAAAATTTGAAATCCATTTTTAAAAATAAAATTCAAAAAAGATTTATAATTTATTATAAAATAAAAGTCATTGATGTAACAAAAAATGTTTTTCTGATGAAAATGTTTTTAAAGTATAAAATGATTTAATATGAAAATTCAACATGTAATTGAAAAAATACCAAAATTCAATTAATTATAATATAATTGAACTAATTTGTAAGACCATGTTATATATAAATATAGATTTTTTATTATTTTAAGGAAAATGATTTTTTAAATAAAATGATCTATTTACCCCTAATAATTAAAAAAACAATATTCTTAGGAAAATCCCAAAAAATATATCATATAAAAATTTCAATATGTTGATAACATAAAAAATTGATAATTTTTTCAAATATTTTTTTTATATTGTAAAAATTTAATTTTATTATTTTTCAAAAATATAAATAAAAATGAATTTATTATGAAAAATGTATTTTCCAAGCCATGAAAAACTTTACCATGACAGAAGTAAATATTTACCTACATAATTTATTTATCCTCTATATATAGTTTGAAAAATTGGTTTCTTCCAATTTAAACCATAAAATGTAATTTCTAAGTTATAACTATTTGGTTTAAATGATAATATTTTAATAATATATCTTTATATATTTAACCTCTGTTGTCACTGTTGAATATTCTATTGAAAAAAGTGATCTTATAAAATATTAGAGTATTAATTATAATATTCCCCACAAATTGAGTATGATATTCTTGGTATCATGGATATGAGAAAACCCCTCACATTCTTCAAATCCAATTCCATGGTCCCAAGAAATATACCTAACCATTTAGTATCTATTATTTATTTCACCGAGTTAACTCATGTGTTATTAGAGATATGAGTTGATATTTTAATTATCATTACTATTACACTTCTTATTGGGCCTCCAACCAATGTGTAATTATGAAGACAATAATTCCCACATTAATTTTTTCCATAAAATGGTTTTCTAGTGAGTCACAAATTGGTAATCTCTAATGCATATTCACCTTTAAAATTCATCGTTATTTCATTATTGACGAGGAAAATATTCCTTCATGAAGATGTTAAATTGAATGGATAATTTTGTAGATTGCCAATGTAAAACTCCATAGTAATTTACATAAATAAATATACTAAACTATATCATATAGTCCTTCCACTCAACCATAAACAATAACACTTTGTCTTATTAGGATTTGATTTTTCATAATAATGATACATAGATATCCCTCCCATAGGTCTAAACCAACAACATTAACCCCATATATCAATCCTCAAGGAGCTATGTTCTCCACAATATCTATTTCACCCTTCATATTTTGGTTTAATTACCCATGTTCCTTGATTTACATTTAATTTGAAATCATTCCCTAGGATATCTACCCATTAATATGTACTCCCATTGATTCCATTTGCAACCATGTGGGTTTTCTTTCTCCAATGAGTTACTATATTCTTCTCGATGGGCCATGATATTACGATATCCATAAAGCTGGAGCCTCATCAGTCCATATTACTTATGAAGTAAACCCAACATTATTAGGCTATATTCCCTTAAAGCCAATCTAAAAACGGATAATAATTCTTGATATCTCTTCCAACCATCATTATACACCTTTTTTAGGTATCCTTACCATATTTTGTAAAATTGCACGGATCATTCATTTTTACATGTCCCTAAAAGAATCCTTGTGACCCATTATAATAAAAAACTACAAGGGTTATAATTAATTATATAAGGATACATAGAAATCCATTTTTATAGGTTCAATATTAACATTAGTAATTCTTACAACTTCCTATGATGTGTTAAACAATAGAGTTCCTAGTTGCATGGAATTAAACCATGATATTTTATAATTGAATATTGCAGTTGTTAAAACAATTTATGGATGACACCAGATACATATGGATGTCCATATCGATAAATATTAACATATTACTATTGGGATAGGGTTAACTAGTCATGCAATAGGATTTGGAAATTATTCATGAACATGAATTGAATCTAATAAATATTCTAAGAGAATGCGTGAGTCCCCATAAATGGGGTGATGTGCCTAAAATCCCACCCTATTGACCAACACACGTTCTATTATGTTTATTCTAATTTTCCAATGACCTCAAAACATAAGAAATAATATCCAACCTGATCAAAACAAAATGTTCCCATGCCATTAATTTGGAATCATATGTTTTCATCATGAAAAAAATGTTGAACCAGAGGTGAATCATTTAATTAGGAATGATTTATTAACATGATATTTGTAGTGATACAACACTCCCCTGTTTTTGTATTCATGTTTATTGATATTTTTTTATTATTATAACTACCCTAAATTTATATCATTATAATAAAATATATAATAGACATATGAAATATTTTATTTTAATGTTTGATCCTTGATGAACAAGAAGTCATTTCTCCAATACAGTGTCTCCAGTGACAAGAAAAAATTTATTTGGTTTGAGGGTACAATTTTACTGGTAATATCCTAGAACTAGAGTTTTCATGTGAATCCATCCTCAACATAAATCTCATCTAATCCCCATTCCAAAAATGTTTGGCAAGAAATAATAAGGAAACCCATATTTCCATTTTAAACTACATGATAATTGACTACCCAAAGCACATCAACAAACTACTCCAATATCATTGGGATTCATTTCAAGAGGCCAATTGTGTCCTAAAATCAGGATTGGAGTATCCTAGGAAATAAACTATCAATATTCACCAATTTTAATACTATGTGACAAAAGATCCATTAAAAAATCTCTGAGGACGCCACCCAACAGGTCCCTTCTCTGGTTCTTTAGACCCAATCATCCTGGATATCCCACTAGGTGTGTTGGGATACAAGCAATATAGAATGGGAAAAAATTATTACATCCACAAAAGAATCCCATAATCATAGTATTGTGACATAGCACATGTTGGAACATATGATTTTTCACACCATGGATGTCTTCCACCATTCCCAAACAACACTCTAGGAACCTTGTAAGCATTAATTGATGTTCAGTAGGTGGAATGACCATATTCCTACTCACACTCATAATGATTTATAACATAATATATAAGCATCTAAATAATCATGGTAAAATATACAAATTAATTACATGTGGAATACACATATTCCATACCCAAATAATAAATATATTTATCTATACCTATGAAAATATTAAGATAAGAATACATTGATATCCCAATCCCTGCAACACAAACCCTTCAATTAATTTTTTTTAATTTATAGGAATTAATATATCCCAACAAAAAACATTCAAAATAGTCAATATATCAGAAAAGTGTATATTGATCATGGAATTAAATATTTACACGTGTCTAATAGAAGTTGGGACAGTATTCCTACCCCATATAATAGAAAAACTATTCCACATACATCAGTAGATTCATAAGTGTATAAATATATTCATACATCCATACATGAAGTTCATCGGCATGTCTTTATGAATAATGGAAAACACGTTCATGACCATTAACCAATTAAAACTTGAGATCACTAGCTCATTTTAACTGTGACTTCATGGGAAGGACATATAATTATCAAACCTATAATAAATCAAATAAATATCACAGTATTCACTTAGGAGTAGACAAGTATTCATATTCCCCTTCAGGGCATCGAAGGATGCAAACATATCCTTATGGTGAAATGGTGGAAATCATATATCCCTACCCAATATGAAGAAATTCACTATTATATTTCAATGAAAAGATGGGATTCACTAATTAATACCTCTATATTTGACGGTTGTTTTTCAAAACACATGACCATTACCTCCCAATGGAGAGTATCTAAGAGTGGGAGATATGATTAGTGTGGGACATACAATTCATTACAGATGTATGATCATTACACTTCAACCGGGTCATTTAATTCCACCTCTTTGAGAAAACGAAAAGAACTGAAATAAAAATAAGAATGGCAATACATTTATACAAAACTTCTTCTTATGACCCATAAAATAAATTTGGAATATGATGTAGTTACAGAGGTCCTCTAATTATTTTTATACTATCAATTATTTATGTACTCCTCAGAGGCTCTTCCATGAATTTCATCATTATAAAAATATCATGAAAATTAATTAAAACTCCGTTTGTATTGAGGTCCACAAATATACTCTTCATGGTCAGATGATCAATCCAAAAAATTGTCCTCCCCATACTAAAAAAACTCAATCCATCCTAAAGGCCCTCTCTATGACATATGTCATAATAATCATCCCAACAACTGGAAATTTACCAATAATGGATGTTCTCCCCATAACGACATTCACATTAATGATCCCCCATATAGTAATATTACATTTCATTAATAAGTTTTTCCCCTTGACAAGTTAACTTTTATAATGATCTCGTATCATGAGGCACTCATGATATTGATGCTAATTTCACCAATCAACTTATATATGATAATAGATATTTTTCATATCTAGAAGACAACCCAAGGAATTATTAATTATCTACAAACCCTAACATATGTCATCATTAAATACTGTAGATATTATTTAGATTTATTCCATTCTCCGAAATAATCATGTCAATAATTGACCATTATGATTGGTAGATGAATCCATCAGAAATGATGAAGTGGATCATATGATCATGTGAAAACAGCTGGCTAAGGAAAACATACTGATCATGATTTGGTGAATATTCAATTCTTAGTATGACATTGCTAAAATATTATATTTTGAATGAATACAATATAATTATCTGCTTTTCTGGAGGAATCATGGTTATCATAGTGACCCTAATTATTTTTACATAACTACTACATCAGTTTTAATATAAACAAAATATGAGAGATACAAATCCATGATCAAAAGGATTAGTGTCTTGGGTATATTAGGATCATACATAGAATGGGGATAATAAATTATAAAAATTTATTCAAATCCTTATTGTTTATATTTATAAAATCTCACATTCTCTTGAGTACAAGTTATAACCTAATGATATACATTATAGAAAGGGATGATCTGAATTCCCAATAAGTGAATGAATAAAAAACATAAATAGATATAACATGGGTGAGTATAATCACCTCCACCACCATCATAATATCATAATAATAGGATCGTCATAAACATCATTAAGGAAACAGGTAATAATTTCATGGAATATGGTAATATATAAAAATGAAACAACATTCTATATTGGACAAAAATCACAAAAAGATGAGAAAAAAAGCTAGAAACAAGTTCATGCATAACACATGTGCATAATAATAAATTCATCATTGTAAAAATATATCATTTTCACACATATTAAAAATTATTTAATGCGATACATAACATTAAAAAATTCATTGGATGACTATATAATTCTAATCCCACCCATCCAATCATAATATTAACATAATCATGCATGCCACATAGAACATATAACAATATTGGTCATGAAATAACCCATGAAAGGGAATGAGATTCATAAGTATTTCATAATAATTGAATACATGGACCGACTTTGGGTTTCCCAATATAAAAGTTCAGATCACCCTTTTGAATTGAATATCATTTTTATTTGACATGAAACAACACATGAGAAGTTGAAGATTTGTTTTGAAAAAAATATTCTTCTTGGAAAATCATTATATCTAACATAACAAATCATAATAGAAACCTATATATACCAAAAAATAAAAGGTTATAATAGTGAAATTATATTTAAAAAATCAAATTCAGTGTCATGAAAGTGGGATACCTCAATGAAAAGTAATTTGGTTTAGGAATCACCTTATATTTATTCCTTGTGTATTTTGTCACTTTTACGCCTCATGAATAATAGACATATATTCATTAAAAAATTTATACAGAAGTGATTTATTGTAATTGTTTACACTTTTTACCAATTATATTCATTTGGTTAAACTTCATAATTTCCTTGGTTATAGGTTAGTCAATTTGATATCATATTTTAGTTAATAATTTCCCATTTTTCCTTGATTTCACTACTTTTTTCAACATAATTTATACAATATATAATCAATTATAGAATATTATAATGATATATTTACATTTTAACACATTATATATAGTTTATAATATCAATAAATAGTGGTTGTTATATGTTTTTACCTGGAAATGTCTCCAAAGGTTCTTAACTGAATATTGACTGGACATTGTCAGGAGAAAGGGACATAGATGTTTGAAAATTATGTATATAGAAAATACTATAATTATAGTATGTAAAAATCATTAATATGTATTTAAAATAATTTATAATTAATAATATATGGAATTTGTTGTGAATGGGGTGGTATAAAAAATAAATAGAGTAAGAATAATAAATAAAAAGTAGAAGAGTTGATTGAAACTCAATCCCCGATGTAGCATCACATATAGACCACTACACCTCCCTTGATGCTTAGAGTTGGTTTACTCTAAATTATCCATATAAATTATATGTAACTTGATATGGAGTATTTTTCCAAAGGATAGTCTTTGGAATTATGGGAATTAGTGTTATCTAGTGGGTGACGAGTTATTTATACATAAGGAGGTGTATTTTATGAATAAAATATTGATTAAAATATTATAACAAATTTTAAAAAGTAATAGTGATTAGTGGACAATATAAATTATATATAAATATTATTTAATGTTTTTAACAATTTATATATTCTTTATAATTCTTATTCAGTTGTTTATTAAAATATAAAGGGTAAATAAGTGAAATTGTTATTTGAAGGGATCAATTTCAACATTACCTTTTGGAATGTCCATTTTTTGGTTTGGAAATTATGTTTATTTTATTTTAATTACTAATTTATGAAATAAAATATATCATGGATGTACCACTTGTTCTAGGATGTATTATATCATTATTACATCATGATGAATGGAATTTATGATACAACAGTTATGTGAAAAAACTATATTTTTACTATTCAACTGAAAATTGGTGTATTTTAGAAAATTAACAATAAATGAGCTTTGGAAAATTTGGAAATGACAATTTCAAAAATGATTTTGATTTTATCAAAATAATATTTTATTATATATATATATATATATTTAACTATAATTATTAAAAATTATTATTTCTACTAAATAGATTAAAATACAGTTTATTTAAAATGAGCTTATATTTTCATTGACATTATTAATCATTGTTTTTATTTCTTAGAATTATAAAATTTAAACTTACCTATATTTATCGTAATAAATATCATATATTTAATTTTTTTTATATCAAGGTCATGTTATTATTCCCCACAACTGGGTTACTATTCCTAATGGTCATGTTACTCCTCCAATTGTCACATTTATTATTTCAAAGGTCACTTTAATCTTATAAATACCTCTTCATTATTTCACTCAATATTCAACTCAATTACTCTTATATTTCTATATCTATTTTTTCTATAGTTATAGTAGTATGATGACAATTTAAATAGATTTGGGTAATCCATATTTTCTAATTAAAGGATTTCTATTTTAAATATCATTTCCAATTTTATGTTTTAGAATTTTAATTGGATTTTTTCTTAATAATGTTATATAATTTATTAATGAAATAAATATATTTTTAGTTTCTTTATGAGTTTAATAACAAACAGTATATTATAACACCCATTTATTTCAAAAAAATTATCTCATTTAAAAACTATGGTTTATTATATTATTCCCCCTTTATAAATTTCATCCCTAAAATTTCATCTCATATTCTCATTTGATAATAGGTGAGGGTACATTTTTTTCATTTTCACCTCTAGACCAACATCACTGCTTTATACTTATGTTTCCTTCAAAACACTTTGACATGGTGAGTAATCATGTTATGTAGAAAATTTTCACTACGGTCCAAGATCATCACCATAAAGTATTCATATAAGTGGTAATTATCCTATATTACCACCTCTATATTTAGTAAATTTTGAGGTAAAGCATTTAAATTCATAAATTTGATACATGGAAGTAATAATAAACATGATCATACTTGGTAGAAGTGAAAATTGACATGACACTCCTTTAATGTCATCAAGAATATCAAAGTAGTGAATTTACCTAGGTCTATGTTTTTATTTCATTACATTCAACATGAATATATTTCATAGTGATATTTTATGGATTAAAGTTTCTCTAGCATAGAACTCCTATACCCTCCGATAGTTTTTAGCCTAGATATTATTCCAACACTGAGAATCTTTTATATATTATTGAATGTATTGAACCATAAATTCCAGATCTTGTAGTAGATCAGTTCAATGTAGCTTTCATTCATCAAAATAATCCCAAAAAGTTGTAGTTCTTAATTTCTTTCCATATAAATAATCTCATGGATCCATTAGATTACATTATTAGAAAAAATATTTATATTATAACTCAACTAATGGTAGATATTTTAAACTTTTAATTCCATTGATTAGTGTCTTAGAATTTTATTGAGTGTCTGAATAGTCCATTCAGATTATCCATTAGTTTGGGGGTGACTGGTCATGCTCAAATTTAATTTACTACTCTACTCATGTTGAATAACTTTTCAGAATTTAGAGGTGAACCTTGGATCTCAATGAAGGATGATTAAATGAGGAACTACATGACTCCTCAAAGCATCCTTCACATATATCATGGAAATTGGTTCCAGTGATAAATCATATCATATAGTAATGACATTTTCATTCTTGGTGAGTTGATCCCCCATAAACAATATAACATTATTTTATTTGGATGTCGTCGAGATACTCATGAAAATTCTCATAGTGACATTCTCAAAATACTATATTGGTATAGGTAATGGTTTTATCTCCCTCTAAACTGATGTCTCTATGTTATAACATGTTGACATAATAACCACCTTGAGATATACTCCACCATATGATTCTTCCTTTTGACACACCAAAAGTGTTCTCAAAGATAAACATATATCATGGAACTTCCCGGATGGATTGGGAAAGATGAGTTAGGTTAATTATCCAATATATCTTTCTTTATCTAAATTTATGAAAGTACACAAAGCCTCATTCCAAAACAAATCACACCAATGCCATTAATTTATAACTCGTACAACTTCCCTTAATTTACTATTTTCATATTCTTTTACAGCTCTATAACGTCAATTTTTCCTTCTTGATCCTCTATTGGATTAATGGTTGGGTAATCATTTAGGTAATATTAGATTTATTCCATTTCATTATGATTTAATATTACACCTTTCCCATATCCCAGAAGATATGTTCTTTCCCAATCCAAATCAGGGATAGAGTACGAGGTTAATTTATTCTAGGAGAATCAGCTACCTTGTTCGCATTTCCTGGATGATAGTGAGTAGAGAAATCATACTAATTAATTATTTGTAACTATATTATTTTATGAATGTTGATATTCTTCTATGAGAATGTATAATTTATTATATTGTGATTATTATTTATATATATATAACACTATTCACCATAGAGGTATTTCAAAAAAAAAATCACCAGAGAAATGATAACACCTGCTAAATAAAGAGCATGTACTGAGTAATTTTTCTCATGGATTGTCAACTGGCCTTATGCATAGGTTATCACATTATTAATTTTCAAGAGTACACAACTGAAGCCTGTCATTAATGAATCACTGTTTGACAGAAAACATTCTCCACTTTTTGGTAGTGTGAGTGTAGACATATGGATTATCCTCTTTTTGAGTTAATAAATTCTTCACATTCTTATTTCCACACATACTTTACCCCTTTCCATGTTAACTTTTTTATCTAGCTACATAATTTTGTAAAAATTACTCACAAAACATCTGAAGTACTTATAAAATCCATTAAAATAATGGATTTACCTGACACTAATGAGTTTAGACCATTCTTTAATCTCCATTTTATTTAAAGAGTCTACAAATATTACATCACTTGTGATCACATTCCCCCATAATGAGAGTTTTTCACCCAAAATTAATCGATACTGAAATTAAAATACATTTTATCATTCCATAACCTTTTCGAAAAAATCCATTTATTCTCATCAGGATCCTCCTTGGTCATGGAGTAAATGAGAATATCATTGATAAATACTACATCAAATTTTGCGAGGTATTCTATAAAGACTATTATGATAAAACCCATGAATATTTTAATTAAATTATATTGTGCTAAGGGAATCAATATGGAGTCATTGTTCCCTGACCTTGTATGGAAACTAGTCTTGTAAATAAATTCCTTATAACATCTATTTCATGATATCTAGAAATAATTTTGACATCGTATATGTAATAATCTTTTCATAGTTGACCGAACAAGTCAAAATTATTTTTATGAATGTAATTAATATTATTGGTTCTATTGTTGAGCTCTCAGTAATTGATACACAACTACAATGAATAATCCATGTTCTTGAGAAAGTGTAATGGAACATATCAAAGTGATTTACTAGGGTGTATGAACCCTTTGTCCAAAATATCTTGAAGCTAATTCATTAAATTCTCCAATTATATATGTTTCATCCTATAGAGTAATGTGGGGATAAGAGTGGAACTAGTTATAATTTCTATTGGGAAATCATACTCACAATTTGGGGGAAGTCCAGGTAATTTTTTTGGGAAATATATTATAATATTCCCTAATAATTTTCATCTCTTTCATGTTTATACCTTTTATTGACACAAAAGGTTCGTCATGGTATTCATTTTCATAAGGTATCAACTCTCACACCATTGATGGACTTTATAATTGAGATTAATGATCTTTGTTGCATTACTAATTTATAATTATAAGGTTCACAATATGGAATGATATTTCCATTTAATAATCTTTTATGCATGATCAATATAATTAGAGACAATCCATGCATTGTATAGCATTGATTTCCACATTTGGAATTATTACAAGATTAACCGGAAGAAACATTCCACATACTCTAACATGAGAAGTTTCCAACACATGGAATTCAATGATTTCACCACTAAGTGTTTTTATAGATATATCCAATTCAATGTATTGGTGATAACATTAAACTTTATAACCACATTTAGGATATTGAGTAAAAATAATAAAAAGATTAAAAAAATTCTTCTTCCAATCTTGATTAAATATGAAGCATACCGTGTAGGACTTCATTTTCACCATCCACATCAGATTTTGTGATGGAAGGATCATTCAATTTATTCTTTTCCTTTAGTGGAAACTAATGATGGTTACCCTCAAGGACTTTTTGTTTAGTGAATAATAGTACACAATACCATTTCTCTTTATAGTTAATTCATTGAACCATTACTTGTGAATTATGAGGTGGATTCATTTCCTCCATCATGTTGTCCAGCTTCTTCATGTCTCTTCAAGACTCCTGAGCTTGGAAAAATTTTCTCCAACACTTGATTCTTTTCTAAAACCTTTTTTTGGAAATTTAAATGATGTTTCCTCCAAAATTTTGACATGTGGGTAGTTTTATCCTATTTCCATATTTTTAAATTGATCCACCAAACTGAATGTATATTGTTATATTATAATCTGCATAAACATGTGAAGAATATCCAAACTCCATCTCAAATTTGAGGGCACAAAGAACTAATTGTTACTAACTCTTAAACTGTTAGATTTCAGAAGTCTTTCAAAGTATTGGTTATAAACCACTAATGAATCTATATTTTTTCTGTAATTATTGATAAAAATGCAAAGGTGTATCATAAAAGGCTTGTGATGTTTTCTTCATAATTCATGTATTATTAGTCTTTATTTTTCTTAATACCTTTGAATTATCTCTATATGTTTAGAGAGTTCTAATGAAATTCATGTTTATAAATATTTTTTTAAATTATTCCCACTCCATCTCATATATTTTGTTCATTATATTATTGTTTATAACGAACTCGCAAAATTGTATGAAAACTTCATATAAAAAATATATGAGTAGATTCACCTTCTCATTCTAAGAACAATGGGTCCAAAAAATAGCTTCTCCATTTAGTTAACCAACTATTCAATAACCAGTGGATTATAAATAACAGAAAAAATCAGCAAATATTTACACATAAAAGAATGAATTTGTAGATTCTCTTTATTTGGTGGAGGAGGACATTCCATGTGGTTTAGGTTATTATTCAATAAATAATAATGTTAGGTAATACAAACCATAATGTTTTGAACATATCCTCTCATGGAATTGGGGATTTCATTCATACAATAATTAAATTGTCCCTCATATGTGTTCCTAAAATTCTTCCCCCAAATTCCCATGATTTTCTAAAATATTAATGTTTTGAACAATATGAATGTCAAAAAATAATAAATAATTTATTACTCTTTTAAATTAACAGTAAAGTCATATCTTATTGATTACCTATATTTATCCTTTTCAAAAACGATTCTTAGAGGATGTGTTACCTATACATAGCCAAATACATATGGTTTTCACTCTTGTTTTAAATTCCCAATTCCATATTAACTAAATAATGCTATGATACCAACTATGGTGAACCTATATGTCCTTACATACACATTGTATCATCTTTGTGATAAACAATTTAATATAGAAACAAATTCATGATCAAATGGTTTCGTGAATTGGAAAAACTAGGCACCTACAGAACATGGACGTAATAAAATGATTTTTAAATCATAATTCCTTATCCTTACAAAAAATCACAATCTCTTTGGAAATTGTAATCACTAGAGGATATACATCAATGAAATTGGACAGATAAAATCATAGTAATAGGATGAATAAAAAACACAAAATAATATAAAATGGAATAGAATAATAAAAATAATCATCACCATATCATAACCATGGGATTATAATTAACATACTTATAGAAAGTTGTGATATATTAATGGAATTTGGAAATGAATAAAAAAGATACTTGATGTCGTAGTAGTCAAATACAGCACACATTTGTGAACAAATCTGGCATCATGTTAACTCGTAACTTAGGTGCATAATAAAAATATCATCATAAGAGAAAAAAGATAAAATAATGTTAACATGTGTTACACAATGTCTCATGAGATATATCACATTACCCAATTTATAGGGGGATATATAATTTTGGTCCCACCCATAACATCATAATAAATACATAATAATGCCTACCATATAGAATGTAACACAATAATTGTCACGAAATAACCCATGGAAAGGAATAGGTTTTAAAAGGGTGACCAAAATAATAAATTCCTGAAAAAATGTTGGTATTCATAAGATATAATGGGAGATCATAAATTGGAATAAAATATATTTTTCATTATATAATATACAACACATGAGGTGTCCAATAAATGTTTTGAATTAAATGTTTTTTTGGGAAAATTATTTTATTTGATTTAAAAATCACTATGGAAACATTGGTATCACTAAAAAAATGGAAGAGTAATGAAATTATATTGATGTAAAAAATTAGTATCTATATTGATTATTTAAAAAAAGTGGGATAACTCAAATATAAAGAGGATTGTCGGAGAATACCATTACCATTATTCTAGCTTATTTTTTCACTTTTGCGCCACCTGAATAATACGTTTAGAATTATAAAAACAATAATAAAAAATTGAATTGAATTAATTTTTAACACTAATTTAAAATTATATTCATTTGATTATATTTTTTAGTTTAATGTATTATAGAGAAGTCATTTTGATATCATCTTTTACAGTAGAATTTCATATTTTTTATTGATTTTTCTAATTGGTTTGTGAAATATATACAGTAGTAAAATTAATAATAGAAGTTTATAAAAAATATAATTACCTAGTTATATATTTTATATATTTTATAAGGTCCATCCATGATGATATATACTTGTGTTTACATGGAAATGACTTTGTAGGGGGTAAATTTAGCATTGTTGAGAAATTTTTGGGTGAACAAGAATGAGAAGTTTGAAATTTTTTTATATAGTAAAAATGATACATATTGTAGGATAGAATAATTTATATAACAATAAATGACTATATAATTTATATTATATGATTTTTTTGAAAGGGGTGTTGAAAATAATGAAAGATAAGAAAAAGAAGAATAAATAAAAAGAAGAATTACTGATCTAAACATACTTAATCCTCAATGTAGTGTCTCTTTTACGCCACTACCACTCCCTTGATATTTGTTGCTGGTTTAAAATATAATGTAATTAGTTATTATATTGTCCTCCATAGGGTGTAAAATGGATGATTTTTGTCTTTTTAATGTGTGGAAGGAGTTGTTTTTTAGAGGATGGAGAGTGATTACTTATACTTGGGAAGAGGGGTATTTTTAGAATTAAATATTATATCAAAGGTAAATCATGTAATAATGAATTATTGATAAAATAAATCATATGTAAATATAATATAATGTGTTTATGAATTAAAATCCATTTTATAATTAAAATTAAATAGATTATTAAAAATGAATGTAGAATAAAGGGAAGTTCTTATTTTTAGGAATCACTTTTGACTTTATGTTTTGAAAAGATCAATTTAGATTTGGAAATTATGTTAATTTTTAAGGAATAATTTATGAAGATAAATATATCATACTATAACCTCAATATATAGAAGTTATTATGTCATTATTACATCACGATAGATGTAATTTAAGACACACTAGTTCTCTAAAGAGAGTATTTTTACTATTCACTTAAAAGTTGAAGTAATTCATAAAATTACAAAATAAAATCACCCTAAAAAAGATCAACATTTTTTTTTCAAAAAACATACATTTTATCTAAATAAATTTCTAACATATTTAATTTTAATTTTTATTATAATAAATATGATTTTCACAAAACTCTTTAAAATATACAATTTTAAAAAAGTGATTATATTTTCCTTTATTTTTTTAATCAATGTATTTACTTTTCGGAACTATAGTATTTTTTGGTAACACCACAAATATTCTAAAATGGAATGTTTTTATTTGATAAAGTGTGTGACACACAAATGAAAACATATAAATGGGTATAAACTATAAATAAATTATGATATAGTAAATATTTTATATGAATTTAATGAATTATGTATCATTAAAGGCACACAATATTGAGTAATCTTCTGTCATACACAACATCAGGTTTCATCAAAATTTTGTATCACATTCAAGATATATTTTTACCAAACAAAAATATTTTATTAAAACATTATTATATAATATATTAAGATATAACATTATCATTAAATTATAATTTATGAATATTATATCTAACATATGAAAATATAAATTTTATGTTGATTATTTTTTAAAATTCGTCCAATATATTTTGTAGTACTAAGATAAGAACAAACTCAATATTACATATACAAATCAATATTTTTTTATAAAGGTAATTTTAACATCTTTTAATGGTGAACCTATTTTAAATTTAAATTTAATAACATTTTTTAAAAATTTATGTCAAAATAATGTTATTTTTTGAAATAGGATAAACAAATTTATCTTAGCTTTAATTCATGTAATTTTTCTACGATGTTACATTTTTTATGAATAACGAACAATATATAAATTTAATTGAAACTTTTCTTTCATATAAATTATTAATGAGTTAGATTATATTTTTTAATTGGTTTTAAATTAAAATTATATAAATTATACATCATTTATTTAATTTTAGGTAATTTCATTTATTCTTATTTTGAAATTTGATTTAAAAAAATGAAAATATTTGAATATTTTGACATTAAGACCTATATTGTCATCCCACAAGCTGGATTAATTTTAAATTAAATTATACCACATATATGATTGGAATGTGGAAAATAGATTCCATATATTTAATCAATATATTTTATGATTCCAAATAAGGTAAATAGAAGTTTTTAGAAAAAATATCAGTGAATGTGGTTAAAATTATTGTAATGTTTATGAGTAAAATTGCCTTTACAGGTTTCTAATGTATATACTTTTAGGCAAAAATGAAATAGAAAAATTTTCAAAATAAACTTTATTTTCACATTTCTACCATATAAAAAATTGAATATAATTTTGACCATTATTGGAGACACATAACAAGAGAAAATATGGGTAGAATTCCCTTTTAAAAAATTTATAGGAGTGCCACTCTTTCACTATAAAAATAACATCACCCCTCACACTTATACCAACCAATCAAGACCACTGTATCACCGAAAATATGATCAAATAATATCCAAATATCCTCCTCTAATCCTAGAATACTCACCCTTGGAATAAATCCAGCCAATGAATTAGTTTGGTATAAACCAAAAAAAGTTACCCGAAAATGAGGCAACATTATTCAATGATCACATATATTTTATTTCCTACTACCCCCCTAAATTTATTATTAATATATTATAATATAATAACATTATTATAATGAATATAATTTTATGTTATTATTTAAATGGTTATACCAAAATATAAAAACAATTCTATCGAATGGGTAATGAACTTATCATTCGTGTGTACCGTGAACTACCACCTTATGAAATGATGATAGTTCATTATTCCATTACCACATATCATGCTTGTAAGTATGATGGAAATAATATTTTGATTTAATATATATTAAATATTTTAATCTAAAAATATATGTATGTTTCATATGACACATAACTTCAATATTTCTAATTTTGTGTAAATACGAAAACATCGTTTGGGGAAGTATGGACTACCTTATCATCATAGGGATATTATTCATTAACACTATACATGGAATGAAATTAGGGTAACATAAATAAAAATATATAAGAAATTTGACATATATTAGATAAAATAATTATATATATACATATATATTACTTAATATTAAATCTTTAAATTACAGAAAATAAATTAATGTAGTGTTCATGCATATGTATGGCATGCCGTCTCCCTAAACAGTTGATTTCATTCCATATCTTCAAATTTTATGTATTATTTTAAATAAATATATATTTATTTTATACGAAATGTACATAATGTTTAAAGCTACAGGGATGATGAATTCATGACCAATTTAATAGGAAAAAAATAAAAAGTTATAATATACTCAACTAATGAATTAACATCTGAAATGTTGAATATAATGATAGATTATTAAAAATTAATTATTAAATTATTATTATAATTTAATAAATTATGCTATAAATTTTATTATGGTTGTTTCATATGTTATTTAATATTTTCAAAACATTATATAGGAGGGTAAAGGATGTTCACCTAAAAGGAAATTTAGGGTAAAACATTATTGTCTCACATTTCGTTCTACGAGGCATACACCACTGTCGCCACTTATATATTATATATGGTGTAAATAAATATACTATTGTAAATTATATCATGATGAAATTTATCTTCTGGGTATTTATAGTATTATTTTAAAGTATTTTTTCATGGTAATTATAATTCAAATGTTACCCCATATTATCGGACATGGTCTCAATTTCTATTATTTGAGGAATAATTTATTGTTGTGCACCCAATATTTTATATATTGTGTAAATAAAAAATATTTTCCATATAATGTAATTATTCCTTAATTATTCATGATATTTTGAGTATTAAGTTTAATTATTTCATCTAATGTTATTTACACTTAATGTCACCCACCTAGTAAATAAATTTCACAACCCAAGTCCTATTTATTGTGTAAAATTACTTCCCTATTATAATTAATATTGTACGATTATTTTTATTAAATAATTGAATATTAGTTGAAGTATTTACACTAATTTTATATTTATTTAATCATGGCCCACACAATCTATTCATTTATTTATTCTAACATCAACGTTAGGGTCTTTCTATGGGTTTACATCACAATATCATTTTATTCGAGATTTTTCACACTTGAATTTCAATCTGAGGAAATTATTGGATAATGGATTTATAAAAAATTTCTTAATTCTATAATCTATTAATCCATGGAATTTTAAAATAATATTAACATTTTCTAACTCTTTGGTGCTGATTTTTTTTATAAAATGTTATTTAGAAAACCCGACTTCATTCCTCACTTTAGTCAGAGAAACTATTATCTTTTAAAAAGAATTTTTTTATTATAATTTTTTTCAGAATTTATATTAAATATTTCAAAATGATTTATTAAACAAAAAATTTCCCATTTCTTCAAAACATTCAATGTAACCTTCTTTTCTCTTAGTGAACAAGGAATTTTTCAACACTTTTTATCATGAAAAATGAATATTATTTTTACCATGTATGGCCTATATAGATTTACATGCCATAATTTAATTGAATCTTCCATTGGAAGTTTAGAGTGTTAATTTTGATATAGAATTTTTTTTAAAAATTTACTTTCATTTCTAATGATTTTTAAAATGTTTTCGAAATAAAAATATATATTTTTCTACAGAAAACTTTTAAAATATATTTTTATAATATCTACAATCATAAATGACATTAAAGCATAATTTTTAATTCCCTTTGGATATGTAGTATTAATACCACAATAATTTATTCTATGGATGGATTATGATTTATTTTAACAAGGCTATTATTCACATTCACTTGTTGGATCAGATTATATTAAATATACAAAAGAGGGGGGGGGGGTGAATTCCGACTTTTCAAAAAAATATTCCGAGATTTTGTTCTGCCTTTTTACTTTATACAGATAAATTGAAGTTGCAGAAATTTAAATAGTAGAGACACAAGATATATAGTGGTTCAGGGAACCAAAGGCCCCTAGTCCACTCCACCAATGCTATACTCCACGTGCTTAGATATTTTCACTATCTGGTCCTCTTTTGGACAGACCTTACAACAACGGAGTACAGACAGTTGACAACTCTACAATCTAAGGCAAAACAAAGCCTTTCGGTTCACTCACAAAACCTACAAAGCTTAGTAAAAGATGATGGTCACTCAATAGTTGAAAATAAAGATTTCAATATTATGAAAATACTTTCCAGATGTACATCACAATTACAAAAGCATGCAATTGAAAATAGATAGATCGTAGCCTTTAGAAATAATGATCTTCAGAAAAGAGTCATTCTGAGTCGATCCCATTGCAGTAGATATAGAAATATAACTCACAACTTCAGAAGTACCAAATTAACAAATGATCTTCGATGTAGAACAAATGAATATTTTATCCTGATTTTTCTACTTCAAAAAAATAGAGCTATGTCGTTCTCTTGAATCAGTAGATCTGAATTCATGATAGTCTTTATTTTTCTCCTCTTTTTTCAAAATTATTGAGAGATAACATAAGAGAATTATATTATGTTCAAAAAATCTCATATATATAAAATAATGACAATTACTTCTCCTACAAATTTTAGATCCACAAAATTTGCCTTTTAACTCGTGATATTCATACATTTGAATTTACAGAGTAGTCGTAACTTCCCTAAAAACTCAGAATAAAAATCTCCTTATAATTCGAACTTTAAACCATTGATAAAACATATTTTAATCAGTCAAAGTCATATTTTAAAATCAGATTTAAATCTGGCTTGAACTCTACATAAAAATCATCTTGCTGGTCTTTGCATAAAAATATCGACTTTAAATTCTTCAACCCCAAACGTAAGGTTGAGTTGTATTGTATGAATCCATTGAACTTAAGGTTGATGACGTAGTCTTCAAACATAGGGTTGACAACGTAGGTTTGATCACAAACATAAGGTTCATGTCACTTTCATCTAACGTATGTTTGATCATAAACGTAGGGTTGGTCATCCATACTTTTCTATTGAACTTTCAAACATATGATAAAATATCCATACATTTACTTGATCCATACTTTTCCAAGAATGTATGGTTTTTTACAAAAGAAAGGGTGATGAAACATATTTTTGAGAAACAAACGAAACGTTTAATACTTACATATGGTTCCCCTTCCATACATTTCTTATATCCCAATTGTAGGGTTCCTTCCTACTTTTCTGATAACATATGGCTCCTCTTCCAGACTTTTCTCTTATCTCATATTTTATACGATGCATTTTATCCTTCTGCTATATTCCTCCACGTAAGGTATGAACAGTGCTTCCAGAACACGATATAGAAGATCCTGAATAAGTTGGGTTTGAACAGTGTTTCTGAAACACGCTAAATATAAATACTTTAGAAATAAAACCTTGTTGTTCAAGAAATAAAATATTTCACCCAGAAATAAAAATATAATGAGTAATAAATTATTGAAAAATATTTAACATATAATATCATTAGAAAATAATTAAGTGTATTTGTGAGGCATCAAAATTGTCATAAAGAGATAGAGTATTGTTCTCAACGTACTCCCCCTTTAAATAATACATTATGTATTATTAAAAACAACACTTTCACAACAATCTTATCCTTTTAGATGATCATAAAACCCATAAAATAATTAATGAAGTTAACCTACACAAAAATTAATTAATTACATATAGTTTAGAATGTTTTTAGAAAAAAATCAATATTAGATTTAACATATTTTCTCCCTTTAAATTATCGATTTTAATTACTCACCCAATAAAAGGAAAAAAACAAAAAAAATGTCTATCCAAATTTATCCCCCTTTTTTGATATAAAAATTAATGATAAAAGATATAATATAACACATTCAATATATCACTGAACTTAATTAAATTATAAGTAACTATTTTCAGTAATGAAATCTGGATTACTAGCATATCTAAACAAAGACAATAACACAAATAAATTTAAAAAAATACAGATAACATTGATAAATACAAGAATGAAAATGTTCCATTGAAATTATGGAATAGATAAAATTATGATGAACACATGAATCAAGGTTTGATCAGGGTATGAAATAGGTTCTATCTCTTTTAAACTGCAGACTTGATTTCTGTCAACTATTCCTTGAGTCTTCGCATCATTCCATCACCACGCTTAATGATAAGAACTATGGTCTCTTGAGTCATATGGATGTCATCAGTGAGATTGACTCTGAAGAACTCATGAATTATTTCTTTCTTTTCTATAAACAAAGACAACTTCTCTGTGAATTGAGTCAGGACAAGTCTAAGAGATGGTTCACTTGATGTCAATTGATCAACTAAAAATTTCCAATTGACTAAAAGGAATGATAAAGGAGAACTGTTGCATTGAAGATCATTCAATCTGTCACTCATATAGCTCATTGCAGCTATAATAGCCTAAAACATTTTGAGTAAATCATGTGAAGTAACTGATCCACTAGAAGCACTAGTTCCAAAATATGCAAATTGTGTCTCCAGATATCCTTTAATTTCTTACACATCCGACTTATTTACAATTTCTAATTTCATCTTTGAAACCTTTATCAATAGATCTTGCTTAAAAACGTCAAGTTCTTGTAGTGAAACATTACTATTCTTAATTCTCTAAAATTTCAACTACTCTGATTGTAAGGCTCTCCTCAAAGTAACATTTTTATATTACAACAATGACATCTTTCTGTACATATATTCAATTTCCTTATTCCCAGAATTAGAGGCACCCTGTGGTTGATTCTCATTCTCAGGATCAGTGTGATGAAACAATACTAAAGTTATTGAATCTGCATCAGACTTGTCTTTTTTCCTTTTCCTAAGTAGGTTGGTCCACAGATTTTTTCTCAGAGTCTTTTCCAGACTCTTCCACAGAAAAATCCTCTTGAAGTACGTCTGTTTGAGCTTCAGAAATATGCTCATCACAAACATCAGCGACTTGTTCATACAATGGATTTTCTAAGATAATATCTTCTGGATTGTGCATAAGGTCTGGAAACTTCTTCACCAAGCTCTTCCTCCTATTCTCATTAAAGTGGAACATAAACATCAACTTCAATATATGGTTCTGTTCATTCAACTTCAATTATTTCAAGGTCATGTTCTGTAACAGCCACATCATGTTCCTGATATTGTTCAAGAACATTTTCTATGACAAATTTGTAAGTGAGTAAATATCTTATGGTCAGTACAGAGGAAACAAGTTCCTCATTAAAAGGTCTTTTCCTCTGAGTGTGAAGTCCTCCTAACTCCTTTCTTCCTCATTTTCTTCCATGTCAAATCTTATTTTCCTTACAACATTGCTTACTCTTGATTTAGCATGTCCCACCTTGGACTTAGCAGACTTAGCCTGAGCACTCTCTGTTTCATCCTCAGATCCTACTGGAAAAATTTGGCCTTTATAGTGCTTTATAAATAGACAATATTTCTTAATGTTCCAACATCAAACACATTACTGTGATGGCAATGCGATCTCGCATCCACCAGTCTTACCATATCCTTTTTGAACACAAATTTGGAAATGAATCATCCAAAAGGATAGAAGTTCATTCTGGCATCACTATGACTACAGTAATCTAGATACCTCACCATGTATCTATGACAATTTATTTTGATATAACTGAGAAAAAGATACATGATATACATGTCAGGATATAATATCTTCTCTATCTCAGACATCCTCGGTGAAATCCCTGTTTTCACAAACTTTACTAAAATTATATGATCCGGCTCCAGATCCTTTATGAACATCTTCTTTATAGAAGTAGTACCAAAATGAAAAGACATAATTTCCTCTGATTTATGTACAGAATATTCTATATTTTTCAAATCATATTGAATGACTCCCTCATGAGGGTAGTTCAAAATCTGACCAAATTCAGTGGAAGAGATCGAAAAATATATATCCTGTATCTTAGCTAGCTTAGTGTCCTCATTGTCTCCCAGACTAAACTGTACATATTTGAAGAAATATCGACATTCTACCTCAAAAAAAATTCATTAAACTCATTGTTGAAAGTCTGTTTGAGATTACAAAACGAAAACGCTTGTTTCAACAGGAGATTTGTCTGATATAGCCATTCGAGATCAATTACCTTGCCATGTAAGATTTTCCTACTTTCTGAATGCTGTCTCTTGATATTTTTGGTCTCGGATTCATCATCAATCTTATTATTATTCATCTTTTTGAGAATATATGAAGGTTTGAAGGTAAGGGTTTTATATGTTCGAAGATTAGGTTTTACGAGAAGTGGTGTAGTTTTACGAGTTCGAAAAGGTTTTGGTAGAAATGAAATGGTTTAGAAGTCGAAAGGGTTTCTAAAATCCTGGATTCCCGCATTTTGAGTAATCATTACATATATATAAAAATAAACAAAATTAATTACACGGGTAAAAGAAAATTTAATCTATTTTAAAAATAAATAGCCAAATTATTTTACCCAGAATTAAAATAAAAAAATTGCCTAGTAAAACAAAACTTTATTTAAAATTAAATAATCCTTGCTCCCCCTTAATAAAATCAAACCTTTCAGTGGTATGTGGGTTAGTAAAAATATCATCTAATTGAATTTCAATGCTTACAAATTTCAAATATATATCCATTTTAAGAACATGATCTCTTAGAAAATGATGTCTGATATCAATATACTTAGTCATAGATTGATTAATAGGATTTTTTGAAATATTTATAACACCAGTATTATCACATAAAATAGGTGTATTTATAAAATTTAGTCCAAATTCCATAAGAGTGTTTTTTATCCAAAACACTTGTGCACAAAAACTTCCAGCAGAAACATATTCTACCTTGGCTATTGATAGGGAAACTGAATTTTGTTTCTTACTTGACCATGACACGAAATATTTCCCTAAAAAGTGACATGTTCCTGAAGGGATTTTCTTATCTAATCTACAAGTCACAATGTCTGCATTAGAATATGAAATCAAATTAAAATCAGAAGTTTTGGGATAAATAATAGATTGAAAAACAGTTCATTATAAATATCTAAAAATCCTTTTAAAATCAGTTAAATGATATTCTTTAGGATTTAATTTAAATCTTGCACAATGATATACTGAATACATTATATCTGGACTGGTAGCAGTATGATATAATAAACTACCTATAATACCTTTATATAACTTGTTGTCAACTGATTTTCTAGTTTCATCAAAATCAATATTTATATTAGTACACATAGGAGTTTTAAATGTCTTGTTGTTTTCAAGTCCAAATTTATTTAATAAATCAGTAATGTATTTTCATAGATTCAAAACATTTGAAAAATCATTTTGATAAATTTGAAGTCCTAAAAATAAATTTAATTCTCCCATCATACTCATTTCAAATTCTAATTTCATTAACATTGAAAACTCCTAGCAAAGGGTTTTATTAGTTCATCCAAAAATTACATCATCAACATAAATTTGAACGAATAAAATATTAGAATTTACAATTTTCATAAAATGTGTTGGATCTGCCATTACAATAGTAAGCTCATTTTTAAAAATAAAAGAGATTAATATTTCATACCAAGCTATAGGTGCTTGTTTAAGGCAATAAATATCTTTAGTAAAATTAAAAATAGAATTAGGTTTTTGAGAATTTTCAAAACCAGGATGTTGCTCAACATAAACTTCCTCTGTTAAATAACCATTTAAAAAGGCAGACTTAACATCCTTATGAAATAATTTAATTTACATATGAGATGCATAGGCTAAAAGGATTATAATGGCTTCTAATCTTGCTAAAGGTACAAATGTCTCATCCTAATATATACCTTCTTCCTGATTATATCCTTTATCTACAAGTCTATCTTTAATTCAAGTTATTATTCCTTGATCATATTTCTTATTTCTAAATACCCATTTGGTTCCTATCACTGGATAGTTCTGTGGTCTTTCAACTAATTCCTAGACATCATTTCATTTGAACTGGTTTAATTCTTCTTTCATCGATATCATCCAGCTTTCATCATCAAAAGCTTCTTCTATAGACTTGGGTTCTTATTGGGATAAAAATCTAGATAATTCTACAAGATTACCTATATTGATTGTAGTTTTCATTCCTGTGTCTAAGTCACCTATTATAGTCTCTAGAGGATGATTCCATAGGGTTATAGTCTGTCTAGGTATCACACTCATCAGTTCTTCCATATCATGTTCTTCTAAACTGGACTGAATTTCATTAATATCTTTTTGAAAATAATTATTCATGTTTTCAAGTCTCGGGTTATCATTAGAGTCAGATTCATCCATTTAGTCTTTCCTTTTCTCAAAGGGATCAGATTCATCAAATCTCATATGAATTGATTCTTCAACATTCCTTGAATTATTATTATTGACTCTATAAGTTATGGAGGTAGCTGAATATCCTAATAAAATTCCTTCATCAGATTTTGGATCGAACTTACCAAGATTGTCCTTGGTGTTCAAGATGTAAACATTGAATCCAAAAACATTAAAGTAATTTACTTTAGGTTTTGCATTATTCCAAAGTTCATAGGAATTCTTCTTCAAAATTGGTCTAATTAAAACTCTATTCATTATATAGCAGGTTGTGCTTACAGCTTCTTCCCAAAAATAGGTAGGAATACTTTATTCATTTACCATAGTCATAGCCATTTGATAAATAGTCCAATTTCTTTTTCAAAAATTCCATTTTGTTGAGGTGTTCTTGGTGAAGAGAAGGTGTTTTTAATACCCATATTTGAGTAGAAGGAATTAAATTCCTGATACTCAAATTATTCACCATAACCACTTCTTAAAGAAATTATTATAAAACCTTTTTCATTTTTAACATCTTTACGAAAACATTCAAATAATATAAAATCCTCATTTTTAAATTTTAAAAATAAAATCCTTGTAAATCTAGAATAGTCATCAAACAAAACAGATACAGATGATTTACCAGAAAAACTTTCTACTTTTGAAGGTCCAAACAAATCCATATGAATAAGTTCTAGAGGTTTATATGTAGGAATTATGTTAACAGATTTGAAGGATGATTTGTGTTGCTTGCCAAGTTGACATACATCATAGAATTTGTCACAATCAAATTTGAAACTAGGAAAATCATAAACAAATTGTTTCTTAGATAACTTATATAAAACATATACATTACAATGTCTAACTCTCTTATTCCAAATCCCAGATTCATTCAATTTAACAGTTAAGATATTTACTTGTTGTTTACACAAGGAATATAAATCCAGCTTATACACATGTCAGTTCTAGGTTCTCTAAATTTATGCAATTTATTTCTGAAAATAGAACAACTATTGTTAGAGAAATCAAGAACATAACCATCATCACATAGTTGAGAGATACTTATCATATTTTGTTTCAATCCTTGTACATAAAGTACATTATTTATTGAGACAACTTCTGAATCTTAAACTATTCCAATACCAATGATTTTCCTGTTGGCATTGTCACCCAAAGATACAAGTCCAGCATCTTTATCAGTGGGTGTAGAGAAATTCGATGAATTTTCACTCATATTCCTTGAGAATCCACTATCAATATACCATATTTCCTTCTTTATTTTGAGACCTTCTACCTACAAAGGTATTCATACAATTTTCATTGGTACCCATATTTTTTTGGGTCCAGTGGTGTTAGCCTGCAAGGATCTGGGAATCCAGACATGCTTTGTTTTTCTAATTTCACAAGAGTAAAATAAATCATTTGATAAAAATTCCTTCTTAATACCACTTATTTGGGGTTGTCCTAGGAATCAGTTTTTTGAAATATGTCCCATTTTTTCACAGTAATTACAATCTAGTCTTCTTGCACTTCGAATAAAATAATTCTTGTATAGCTTGGGGTTTTCACCTTTACTGCCGATTCCATATGTTTCCTTTTTATTGACATTTTTTCCAAGAATATCATTTAAAGTATTTTATACTTTAGTAAAAAAAGGGCTTCATTTTTATAAGTTTCCACTTTAGTTTTCATTGTTTTTATCTTTGATTCATAATCTGTATTGTTGCTATTAATTGAGTCAAACTTTTCAGTTATCTCCTTATATTGTTTTAGCATTGTTTCTCTTTCATCAGAAATAGTCTTATGAATGTTCTTCGAAGACTTATGATTCTAAAATAAAGAATCATATTTTTCTTCAAGCATATTGCAGTAGGTTGCAAGTTTTTCATGAGAGTAACTAGATTCATAACTAGAATCAGAAGAGTATTAAGATTGTACCACATCTGTTTCTTCAATAAAACTCATGTTGGATTTCTGATTTACTTCTTCCTTCTCTGAGTTTGATTCAGAAGTGATACTGGAGTCTTTAGATAAACTCCATGTATCTTTCATAGACTTCTTGTCTTTATGCTCATAATCATTTCTTTTAAAAAATTTCCTTCTCTTGTCTTCTTTTAGCTGAGGACAGTCAGGTCTGATATGGCCCATTTTCTTGCTTTCATAACATCTGACATCCTTGTCATCTTTTTTGAAAGATTTTCTGAAGCCCTTATTCTTTATATAGAACTTAGTGAATCATCGGGCTTGCTGAACCAATTCTATATCAGAATTAGATAAATTAGAACTTTCAGATTTCTCTATTATACTTTTCTTCATCTTTCTATTTTTTTTTGTGATGATACTTTCAAGGCAGTGTCATCTCATTTGATAAGAACTTTATGCTCATTTGATTAATCTTCCATATCATCTTCATATATAATTAATGTTCCAATCAGTTCTCTCATGGTTAAATCTTTGACAACTGTCGACTTTCTGATTGCTACAGATATTCCATCCATTTTTCAGGTTGTAATCTCAGTATTTTTAAAGCTTGATCTACTAGTATAATGGGATCTCCCAAAGCGGTAATGTTATTGACAATCTCTTTCAATCTTCCATTCATTTGATTAATACTCTCACCTTAAACCATTCTAAAAGTATCAAATTTAATCTTAGCAGTTTCAAATCTCAGTTCCCTGATATTATGAGTTCCTTCATTAGCAACAGTAATAGTTTTCCACATTTCATATATTGTTGCACATTAAGATACTCTGTTAAATTCATCAAGTCTTATACTATATATAATTGCATTCATTTCCTTCGAGTTAATATCATAATCTGCATCAGTAGCTACACTCCATGTTTCAGGTTTTTCTGGTATTACATATGGAGTCAGAATCATAGAATATACCCCGTATCCAAGGTTTTTTAAATAGATAATCATTCGCATGTTCTAGAATCCATAGTTTTCTCCATTGATGTATGGTGCTCTGACCATAGCCATTCCCTCTCTTGTATCAGTTATCTTGCTCCGTGTATAATCACTTTCAGCTTGTTAAGGCTTTATCAGAAAGCTCAACCTCTGATACCAATTGTTGGATCAGATTATATCAAATATACACATGGGGGGGGGGGGGGTGAATTGTGTCTTTTCAAAAAATCTTTGCGAGATTGTGTTTTTCCGTTTATCTTTAATCACATAAATTGATGTAGTCAAAATTTAAATCGCAGAGACACAAGATATATAGTGGATCAGGGAACAGAAGACCCCTAGTCCACTCCACCAACGCTCTACTCTACAAGCTTGGTGATTTTCACAATTTGGTCCTCGTTTGAACAGACCCTACAACAACTGAGTATAGGTAGTTTACACATTTACATTCTAAGGAAAAACCAAGACTTCTGGTACACTCACATAAACTACACTGCTTATTACGAGAAGCTGGTCAATCAAGAATAGAAAAGAAATATTTCTGTATTCTGAAAATACTTTCCAGATTTGCTTCACAATTGCAACATCATGAAATTGACGGTAGATTGATCGTAGCCTTCAGAAATACAGATATTCACAAAAGAGTCATTCTGAGTTGATTCTGTTGTAGTAGATAAAGAAATATAACAAACAACTTCCGCATTATATGTTAGGTCCACTAGGCTAGATATGCTGAAAGGGGGGCTGAATCCGGGTATGATAGATTAAAACAACTTCCCCTTTTGACATTTTTTTGATGTTATAAAAAACCCTCTTCTCTCTTCTTCCCGATGTAGAGTATGAGAAAACATTAAAACAAGCACATGACACATCGATTTTTACTTGGTTCACCCACACTGGGCTATGCCCAAGGAGCATACACCAGTAGTGTGCCGATGTACCAATTCCACTATAAGCGCACTTATGTTTACAAGTTCGAAGGGGAATCACTGTCCCTCCTGGTTTACAACCACTAACAATTTGAGGACTCACTGCTCTCTCAACTGAAGTGAGCTCACTGCTTCTTCAAAAGATCCACTCACAGTTTATAGACCTGTAGGTCTCTTCATTTTCATGAAAGAATGCATCCTCAACTATTGATAGATGCTCTATTTAAGTTCAAAATTCTCCCACTGATGAATACCCCTTTGACTCTTAACACTAGGAAACAACCTTTGGAAACACCTTCGCAAAGCTCCCTACATCGCGAGGCTCCCAATTTTGCAAAGCTCAAACAAGACTTCGCGAAGCTCCTGCCTTTTCACGAAGAACTCTCATGAAGTTCAAGCCTTCACAATTCATAGGTCATCACGTAGCTCCTACCTCTTCACAAAGAACACTCCTTAGAGCATGCGGCCTCGCGAAGTCCACTGCCTTTCGCGGATCTAGATTAGCCTCCGCGAAGCACCTCTCTTTCACGAAGAACACTATCTTTGCAAACCACCTTCGCAAAACGAGAGAAATGGATTTTCTTTGGATGATATCTCTACTTCTCTTGAGGGGGTCGACCTCTATTTATAGGAAATTCCACCGACCTTCAACCCTTCCATGTGAAGTCCGCGCCACGTCATAACCAGTTGCGAAGCTCCTAAGTTTCCGCCAGAATTCTGTCAAAATCGCGAAGCACCAAGGAAATTTTCCGATCATGGAGCTTGTTGTAATCAAGGAGCATCCCATCATTCCCTTTGTGCCTACGCCGTGAAGCTCCCTCGCAAAGACCTTCATCGCCGTGATGCGCTTCAACCTCTTCCATTCGTGAAGCATGCCGTAATCGTGAAGAATCACCACCATCATTCTTCTGGTCTTTGCAAAATCCAATCCCTGAAACATCTCTTCTTGAAATTCATGCCATTGCCATATTTAATTATGATCTTCATGGAAATCCTATTTTTCTGATACTCACCAACCTCCAAATTTTTGACCCAAAAAATTTGGAAAAAACTGGAAAACAACACCACCTTGTACTACTATTTTATACCGCCTCTAGATCGTCCTTTACTTTTTTTCATAGTTCTTTTTCAATATGGATTTTCAAAAACTTCTTGGGAACTCGACAATTCGCCATGGAAACCTGCTTTGTCAACAAACACAATCAACCCAAAAATACTACAATGTTACCTTGAGATATTTTTCCCAAAAATAGAATATTCACAAATGATCTTCGACGTAGAACAAATGAATCTTCTATTAAGATTTTTCTACTTCAGAAAAGAGAGGTTTGTCGTTCTCTTGAATCAGATGTTCTAAATTCTTGATAGTATTTGTTTCTCTTCTCTTTTTTCAGAATAATCGATAGATCACATACGATAATTAGATGTTGTTTTAAAAATCTCATATATATAAAATAATTACATGTACTTCTTCTGTAAATTTTAGATCCACAAAAGTCGCCTTTTAACTCGCGATATTGAAACATTTGAATTTACAGAGTAGTCGTAACTTCCCTAAAAACTCGGAATAAAAAGATCCATAAAATTTTATCTTTAAACCGTTGATAAAACAACTTTTAATTAGTCAAATTAATATTTTAAAATCATATTTTAAATCTGGCTTCAAATCCGCATAAAAATCATCTTGCTGACCATTGCATAAAAATATCGACTTTAAATTCTCTGAGGCCAAACGTAAGGTTTAGTTGTACTGTATGCATCCTCTAAATGTAAGTTTGATGATGTAGTCTTCAAACGTAGGGTTGAAAATGTAGGGTTGATCACAAATATAAGTTTCATGTCACTTTCTTCAAACGTGTGGTTGATCATAAATATAGGGCAGGTCATCCATACTTTTCTCTTCAACTTTCAAACATATGATAAAATATCCACACTTTTACTTGATCCATACTTTTCCAAGAACGTATGGTTTTTGGAAAAAGTAAGGTTGATGAACCATAATTTTGGGGAAAAAATGTAACATTTAATACTTACGTATGATTTTCCTTCCATACATTTCTAATATCCCAAACGTAGGGTTCCTTCCTACCTTGCTGATAATGTATGGTTACTCTTCCATACTTTTATCTTATCTCAAAATGTATATACTTCATTTTATCCTTACGCTATGTTCCTCCACATAGGGTTTGAACCATGTTTCTAGAACATGCTAAAGAAGATCCCGGATATGTAGGGTATGAACCGTGTTTCCAGAACATGCTAAATGTGAATACATTAGAAATAAAACCTCGTTGTTCAAGAATGTAAATATTTTGTCCAGAAATAAAAATTTAATGAATAATAAATTCATGAAAAATACTTAACAAATAAAATCAGTAGAAAATAATTAAGGGTATTTGTGAGGCATCAAAATTGTCATAATGAGATAGAGTATTGTTCTTAACATACTCCCCCTTTAAATAAAACATTATGTATTGTTGAAAACAACACTTCCTCAACATCACTTACTTAATACCTATTTCACTAAACCTAAAATATTCAATATCCTAGTATCATTAGACATTAAATTTTACATAATTATCTGTATCATTTAAAATGGATTAGAGTATTTGATAATAAAATTATATTTTTTACATACATTTTCTATATTTATAGTCATTTTATTATGGACAAAATTACTGATAAATCCATATTCGTAATTCAATAGAAATATTGGATAATAAATTTTTTTATTAATTGAATATATTAATTTATATAAGGAATAATTTGTTTAAGAAATGAAAGATGGTCCTGAGAAATTATACAGACCCTCGGTATATCTACAGGTTCCAAAGAGACAGAATAGTTGCCAAAATTAAATTGTTTTCTACATAATATTTTAAATATTCATGTGAATGGTCTTGACATTATAGGTATTCATATACTGCATATATGATGTCTAATAATTAATAATTTCCATTATTTTTATTACATATTAATTGTACATGATAATTTCACTATGAAAAAGTGTATTTATACAATTCATTCTCAGTTTTTTGATTAAATATTTGGTTTTGTCATTTACCTTTCCATATTTTTCATGGGCTTCTTTCTCATTTGATTGATTACATTGAATTTTATTTCAGTTATTAACTATTCCATAATGATTATTCTCCTTAAATCATTACTTTTTCTGATATACATAACACATTATGAATATTTTATCTCAACATTATATTTTTTCTTTACCCAGGATTTCTTTAAGTGTGATAAAAAAGATACGCAAAGATATTATTTTTGGGAAGAAATTCAATATCCTTGAAAAAAATTATGTGGATTTTTTTTAAATTTTTTATAAAAGACTTGTGTATGTATATATATTAGTAAGACTAATGAACAATATTGTTTTTTGGTATGTTATTTACTGCTATCTTATAACAATATAATGGTATCATGACAACATTTATGGGCTGTTGGGGCCAGAGTGATACAATTGGTATCAGATAAAGCATAGTAATAATCATTAGAAACTATATTCACAAAATATTTATTAGGTAAAATGACCATAAGATTTAATTTTAGGATAATTATAGAATAATGTCCTATAATTTTTGTATGGTAGAGATTATTAGGTCTTCTTAGAAATATGTCCATGTCTTAAAACTACAAGACGACATATTTCTAACACTTATGTACCTTGGGGAAATAACTCAAAAAATGTGTGTTAGACCATACTTGGGTGTAACCTAGTACACAAAAATTGGTCATACTACGAACCTTCTTTGACACTCATGGGGATATTCAAAGGATAATTCAAAATTTCTTTACAAACCATTATGAAGGGTTTGAAAAGATGATGAAAATGAATAACCAAGTTTAAAAATAAGATTATTTATATTTAAAATAATATTCATTACATAAAAATGTTTTTGGTTTTATGGAATGAGTGTATACCAATTTAAGTTCATTTTTGATAAACTTATGGAATGTATGAGTATTAGGGGAAAATATTATTCGAAGAATAATTCATTTACATTTTATATAAACAAGCTTAAAGGTATTGATAACCTATAGTATATTATGATCAGTAATTATATCATAATAATAGTCAAATAAGATTATTATAATTGTTTTATAAATTATGTTGTATTAAAGACATCAGTTAAAAAGATATATATTGGTTAACTTTATTTTAGGGATATTCATAATATTTATTTTGGGAATTATATTAATATGATTTTAGACAAAAAAAACCTATATGTGAGGTCACAAACCATGATGTCTGACAAGGCTGCATGACATAAACCTATGACAGAAGGATGATGTTGGTTTAATTCCAACAACTGGACTACTTAATGTCTTAGTTAATATGCCATTGTTTTTATTTAAACAATTTGATCAATACATATTAATGATCATTCAGTAGTGTTACTTTTTTTTGGTGTTGATATTAATGGATTAACAACATTGACTTTGAAGAATAGTTAGAGGCATGTAGTTAGAAATTACACTATTTTATAGGCATTAAGATCTGTTAAAAGTTTACTTTTGCGCTTTAGAAGTCAATGTTAATTTTTGGATGAATTGTAAATTAATTGAAGAACAAATAAAGGATGAAAATTTTCTTATAGAATTATATCAATTAAATATATTTCCTTATATATTTAGGTATTTAAATAATTACTCAACAATGGGAAAATTATTAGATAAAAATAAAATGTTATCCTAATACCATAATTTTTGATAAACCAATTACATTCTAAATCATCAAATATTTATGGAATTGAGGACCCCAATTGATCATTAACTAATTTTTGAGTTACAACCTAAATCACTCCAAATAAATATGCATTATTTTACTATTTTTACATTATTTTACTTTCCATTAATGTTAATCTACATAAAAACCTTGTTATATGTTATTCTATGTGACCTTTATACTTCTCATTCTCTCTTATTATGATTATAATTTATAAACTTTTTTTTAAGATGTGGGGTTTTCAACAAGGATATTTTTAAATACCAAAACCTATATTTCTATGATAAAGTTTAAATTTCATTTATTCAATTTTTTTTACGGTTGGGATAATATTACACCCTGAAAATTATAAAATGAAAAAATTGTATTTGATAGTGTGTATGGAATGGAACAAAAAACAGATAAAGGAACACAACCTAACATGTCTTTATGATATATTAAATATTTTAAATTAAATAAATATATTATTAAGATTTCAATGTGAAAAATATTGAGTTATCTTTTGCCATGTGAAACAATGAGTTTCTTCAATACTTTGCGTAACATGCAAGAATGGTTTTCCCAAATAAGGATATATTACTAAAAAATATTATTTAATATAATAAGAAATAAACTAGATGTTAAATTATATGAAATTAATATTAATAATAAAATTATGAAATTATATAGTATATATCAAAAAAAATATTTTAACATTCGTCCAATATAATTTAATTATATAATATTAGAACAAACCAATTTTTGTACATCGAAATCAGTATGTAAATGTACTTTTAAAATATTTTAATAGATAAAGTATTTTAAATAAAAATTATTCGAATTTTATAAAATTTAAATGTAAAAAAAATCATTTTTTAAATTTCAATGTCAAATTATCCTATGGAGATTTTTTTCTAATTTTTCTATGAAGCTTCCATTTTTAGTAAATAGTGGAAAATAATGAATTTTAATTGAAAACATCTTCTTCAAAAAAACATTTTTGTATAGATAAATTATATTTATAATATGTTGAAAATTAAAGTTATATCAATTATAAATCAATTCATCCAATTAATGTAATTTTAGTCAATTTCAGCTTGAAATTTTGTATAAAAACATAGTTTGTATTTGAACATTTTTTCGTTTAAAACCTATATTGGCGTCCGATCTACACAGTTAATTCTAATTTAACTTCATCCACATGTATAAGTATAATTTATAAAAATTAATTCCATATTTTTAATTATACTATTTTTTTATGTATAATATGTTCCACTATGTTTTTACCAGAAATACTAATGAAAGAGATTAAAATAAATTGATTAAGAGGAAAATCAACATCATAAGGAACTAAGAATAAAATTAAGGGCCAAAATGACCTAAAACAATCTCCAAAATATATTCTAGATAAATATTAATATCTTATATTCCATTATGTCTAGTTTGAAAAATAATTTGAGCCAATTTTCATTGGAAAACTGTGGGTGGAATTCCTTTTTGAAATTATTAGTAGAATGTCACTCTTCTTATAGTATAAAAATACACTCACCCCTCCCACTTATTCATACCTATAAAGATCTATGAAGGACCTAATATATACTTGAATATTATCCTAACATACCTAACCAAATGCTAGAATCCATACCTTGTGCATGAAGACAATATAAAATTTATTTTGGTATAAACCGAAAGGAGATACCCGAATAGAAGGTAACACTCTTCAAAGATTTCATTTATTTTATTTCATTATCCACACATTAGTATAATACTATTACATAAATTTTAAATATCTTAACTGTGAAAAATATACTTATATGTTTTTATGTTAACATTATGACCTAAAATTATTCACACTTCCATATAACTGGTAACGAACATGCATTTCGTGTGTACGGTGGACTACTGCCTCCGGAGTGGATGATTGTTTATTCTTAATTTACCACATATAGCAGTTGAAATTTTAAGGGATAAAATATTATTATATTATATTTATGTTTTCTTTATATTTATTTAGTTTTTATATATCACATACCTTCAAGATTTCCATTTTTTCATAAATACACTAACATTATTTGTAGATGTATTGACTACCGCCAACTCAAAGCGATATGATTCGTTTAAACTATACATGGAATGTAATAAGGGTTATTTAAATAATAATATGTTAAATATATGAAATATATAACATTATATAATTATAGTATATATAATTTAACTTTAATTATTCTAAATTAATAAAAGAAATAAAAGTAATGTTCATATGTACTTATGTCCTACCATCTCTATTAATGGTGAATTTTATTTCCAATATACCAACAATATGAATTATTATAAATAAATATATACTGAATATATATGATAATTAAATCATGCAATTAAATCAGGGTTTTATGAATTGATTATCTTCATAAAAGTAACAATAATAACAAGTTAGAAGATACTCAACAAACTAGGTAAATAACACACAAAATAATGAAATTAATGAAATATTATTAACAAATAAGAATTAAGATGTTATTATAATTTAATAAATGATATGATGATTTTTAGTATGTTTATTAAATAAGTTATTTTACTATTTAAAGCCATTATGCATTAGGTTAAAGGACATTAACCTGATAGTAAACACAAGGTTTGTAATTCTTGTCTAACTTTTCATTCCATGAGGCATACACTATTTTCAACACTTTTTTGTGGTGTACATATGTCCCGTATTTTATTTAATATAATAAATTAATTTATCTTCATGGATTTTGATGTTTATTTTAAATAATTTATTTCATGGGGATTATAATTCAAAAGTTATCAAGTAGTAAGGGATATCGTCTAAATTTCCATTCTTTGTGGCATAATATATTATTGTACACCAAATTTACAAGAAATTGTGTAAATACTGAAACATTTTCATGTAATGTTAGGATTATTTATTTATTCATGATAGTATTAATTTTGATAATAATTAATTATTCATTAAAATAGATTTTCACATAAAGTCACCCAAGTGGTAAAAAATTACAAAAGCTAATTAATTTTTTATTTGTTTATATTACTTCCTCATTAATGTTAAAATTATATGATTATGTGTATAATGAATGTGAATATCAATTAATTTAATTACACATATTTTATGTGGACTTATAGTTCAAAAATATAATCCATTAGTTGATTGATTCTAACATCAATGTTATGGTCTTTTCAAGGGTTTTCTTCACAATCTAATTTTTAGGGATTTTTTACACTTGAATTTACATCAAATTAAATTATTTAAACATTTTTAAACAATAACTTTAATTATATAACACTTTATTAATTAATTTAATTTTAATATAATATTAATTTTTTCTCACACTTTTGAACATAGAATTTTTTACAAAATGTATTTAAGAAACCATGACTGCATTTCTTTCTTTAGTTGGAGAACCTGTTTTCTTCTAAAAATTCATGATATATTAAAATGTTTTAAATATTTGTTTTAAAATTTTCCAAATGATTTATTAAATAATTTTTACACCTTTTTTCTTTTAATAATTTTTTAAATTTAATAATCTATTCCCTTTACAAAAAATAAAATTTCAAACCTTTTTACCATGAAAATTGAATGTTGTTTTTACCTTGTATGACATGTACATATTTGCACCCCATATTTTATTTTAAGCTCCTTTTACACTTTTAAAGTGTAACATTTAAAATGGTTTTTGAATAGTTATTCTTAAAGAAAAGGAATTTAAAAATTTTATTTAAAATGAAAGGGTAATGTTCATGAAGAATATTCCGAAAATATCTTTTTATAATATTTAAATTCATCAATGACATAAACTATTTATTGTTAATCCAGATGGGAGATGTAGTATTGGTGTCATAATTATTATTTCTCTAGATGGTTTATGATTTATTTTATATATTAAATTCCCATTGATCATTTTACATTTAATATCCCTTAGTTTAAATATCATTTATCAAGGATTTGTTTATTACCAAAACATCATATAAGTTTTAATATAGTGTTTAAATTGATAGTTATTTTATTATTTGGGAAAATATTGAGCAAATGTGTATTAATTATTCAATTAGGATATCTAACAAGACATATTTTTAATTAATTGAATGAATTACAAGATATGACGAATGATTTGGATAGGCAATGATGGGCGCGTCCATGACTTTTGTTACCCCTGGATACATTGATAGGTTCTCATGAGACAAATTATTTGTGAAAGATTAATAGGTTTAGACGTATAGTTTTAAAATATATTGTTAAAGGTCTTGATGGTGTAGGTTTTCATATTTTACATACATAACATCCAAAAATTAATAATTTACTTTATTTTGATTCACTATCATTATCCGGGATATATTAAATATGAAATATTTTAGGGATGCATTTTATTATTAGTTTATCAATTAAATAGAATGTGGTTTCAGTTTTTTTCCTTTATTTATTGATTATGCCTTTTCCTGTTATTTAAATATATTTTTCTCTTATTTACCTTTCCATGTTGTTTATACAGTTCCTTATCAGTTTATTGATTATATGCAATGTGTCTAAAGTTAATTACTATTCAATAATGATTATTCTCATTTATTGATTATTTATTCTACTATCCCTAATGCTTACTTGTCATTAGATTTTATCCTTATTTGTCAAACAATTTCACAGATTCCCTATAGTTCTCTTAGAAAATATTCAAGGATATTATATTTTGTATCAAATTTATTATCCTTGAAAAAATATTATTTTTTAATTTTGGTATTTATTTATAATAAATGAATCATGTATATATCTAGTTTAGCGACACTTCTAAACTGTTTGGTCCTTTCATATGCGATTTAATTGAATCTTATGCCAATTTAATGGTTTCAGGACATTGACTTCGACCAACTGGGATGGGGGAACAACAAATTGTTTACTTATTTTATTCATGATAATTTTTATTTACATTATATTTTATTATATTAAGGTCAAATTACTTTTCCAATAGTCAGGTTACAATTTCCAATGGTCATGTTACTATTCCAAACTATAAAGTTACGATTCCTTATAGTTAAGTTACAATTAAAATAGTCACATTACAATTCAAATAGTCACATTACCTCCTATAAATACCAATTCATTATTACACTCAACATTCAACTTAATTACTCTTAAGGTTTTATATATAATATTTTTTCTTTTATATATTGTTGGTTGTGGGGTGATGATATTTTTTTGATTGTGGTGATCCATATTTTTTCCATCATCGATTTTATATTTTATACTATTTTTGAAATTATAATGTTTTTAATTTTTTTTGAAAATAATTTTTTAATTTTCTAATGGCCGGTTTGAGGGTAGTCGGTTCCCATGAGACCGGTTTATGGTTTAAGGGTTTCCAATACCCATTACATGACTTCTTCACTTCCACATCACCACATCAAAAAATAAAATTGAAATTCAGAATCCAAATAATCCAAAACAAGGTTCAACCAAGAAGGCCACGATTCACATTTCAAAAGGAAGACATCAAAATTTCAAAAACACCACCTTCAACGCCTTGAGCCACGAACCTGAACCACCTCTAGCTTTGAACCCCCATTAGACCTTAAGCCATGAGCCCTGAAACGCGACCCTACATCACGCACTGACCTCAAAAAAAGGAACCACTCGATTAATGCTTCACCTCGATCCATGACAACCGGCGTGACTTCATACCTAACCGATGCCGGTGAGGAACAACAGCGACTGTCAAAAACCATCACCATCGGAGAAGCCGACAAAGCCATCAGTTGAGGTATAATTCCATTATATTATCTTAGTCACCCTTTTAGTGATGTGATACCACAAATTGGGAAAGAAACATAGTGATATCTTGTGAACAAGATGTAACACATTGATGAACCAATGTTCATTGATCATTTTCACATTTTCTTTTATATATATATATATATATATATATATATATCTGGGGATGTGGTGAAAAAGGTTTGATACTGTTTCATATGATCCATTATAAGTAGAGACCAATAGGAATGATTTCATTCAATTTCATTACTTCAAAAAATATATTTGGCATAAGTTTTGCACATGCAATTAATCATATCCAACAGGGTCCTCTAATATCTAAATCCCATAAATGATATTCCCATAGGTAACCATAAATTTATATACTCTTACATCAATCCTGTAGAAAGGTTAAAAACCATCGCGTTTTAGAATATACAGATCAAGGCATGTTATGATTTCATTAATAGTGACTAGATTGTATTAAAAACGTGTACTAAATCCACTAATGCTTGTTTAAAATCCAATAAAATTAATATGTAGTTGTGGTGCCACAATAAAAAAAATATTAGAGTAACCATTCACATTTTTCTAGTGGAAATTTTACCGACAATTCATCCCATAGGATTTTAAATTCCATAGTGGGTCCAAAAGTTTCATGGATGCAGAACTGTGTCGACATCATACCATAGATCTGGTTGCATTTTTATCATAACAACCTCCATTTCTATGATTTTTGTCTCTAGTTTAGGGGAAATACTATCCCAAATCCTTTCATATCTTCCCCAATTTATTGACTATTAATTATTTATGGGAACACACTTGATAATGGATTCTAGAGAAACCTATAGAATAAAGCCTCATTTATCCTTTATCAAGGAGTTTTGGAATAAGATGAAAAATCCTCACAGGTTCCAAAACTAGAGATAATATGATAAGAAATTAATTTCCATGGAATATTGTAACATACCTCTCAATATAAACTCATAGGATGACCTATATCATTATTGGTCAAATGAATATTTGGTCACAACAATATATTATTAATTTGTAAAAACTAATGAAATTATCCTTATAAATTACTTGGAAAATCATACTAGTTCATAATATCTTGATGCGGAGGCCAGTATCTAAAATAGTATTCACAAAAAAAAATTACACGGATAAGGTGTGAATACTAATCAGTAGAGATAGGGATAAATTTTAGGAGATCCCATGAATAATTTATTTCATCCATTATAGTATGATTCAAACAATGAAATGTGGAACAATGTTGGTACATTACATCCATTACAGGAAGGGGTTGAACATACTACCATGAAAGATAGAGTTTAACAATATAATGTTTATATAAATTAGTTAAATATACTCAATGAAAATTTAATCATTAAATATATTCCCACAATGTATAATAACAGAGAAGTAATAAAAAATTTTCAATTAACAAATCACCTCAACATGGAGAAGATAATCTAATGATGAGATTAGAATCAAGAGAACCAACCAATTCATGTTTTAACAACCAATTCACCTAGACATAGTACCCAGTTAATATCAAAAGTTTACCCAATTTGGGTGGTAGTGAGATACATTATGGGAGAGATACACCAGGCTAAACCATACTTCTTATCTGCAATTGAGGTATTTGAGTTTACTACAACATATTATACCCACTACATCAGCTCAAGTATCTATGAAATGATATTTAACTCTAGAATAAATAAACCCCATTAATTTTCTAGTACCTCAAATAGAGACCATCAAATGGAATCATTTACCCATGAAATTAGGAATAATGTTATAACCCTGAATGAGTGGATGTGAATCATCCCCATATATACAATTTAAATAAAAACTTCTTAACATTTAACAATACAGGGGGCTTGCGGTATCATTTTAAAAACATTGTCATTAAATGTAGTTCTATGATGGTAACCATTTTGGAGAAAGATGTATCTATGGTAAAATTATTCATGATAAAATTAAAGAAAACATTATTTTTTGAATTAAAATATTGTAACATGATCAATCAAAGGATGGGATGAATGTTTCCATTAATTAAAATAAAAAATAAAATGAAAACCAAGAATGAAAACAGTATATGACTTATTAACCTAAAAAAAGTGTAAAATTGAGATAATGTTATAAAATATTATTAGGTTATAGGGTTTGAAATAATCATTGAACTAATTTCTCCCCAATGTTGAGTTGATTGGAATCTATAGATAAAGTATCTATGAAGAGTTTTATTTTTTTCATTTAGATAAAATTCACAACATGATTTCAATTGTTTTACACACTGGAACATATGATGAAATATTTCATTTAGTCTATTATGTTTTAGTCTCAACTAATTTCAAAAACCCCAAGAAGTAGAACTAAAAAATAAGAAATAACAACTATAAAGCTTAATACAATATGATTATTGGTTCTGACACCCGTGTCTATGAAATATCATATGACACCTCATCTTGGGACAAAATGAAAACAAAATTTACCACTTAAGAAATAGAGAAAAGATAAAAGGAACCCTCTATAAGAGGAATTAAATAATAAAATTTATTATTTTGAAAATTAATAGTTTATTGATAATTTTATCAAATCTTTATGGAAAAATTTTCTGAAGATACAAGACCCAAGAATTATAGTATTTTGGTCCTCGAGGACCACTTAAATTAATTCTATTACACCAAATTTTGGAAAACAAATATATTAATTATTCGTATTTGAATACATGATACAACATATTTTATATTCAAGATAGGTTTTTATAGGAAAACAACCAGCAATAGTGAATTGTGTTTCTAGAATATCACTTGAATAGGAAAGATAATGGGAGGGATTTATGAACAAATTTCCATATAAATATAGTGATTGGATGAATAATATAATGGAAAATATTCTAAATGGTATCCAAAATGTATAGATGAATCCACCAGCTGTTACCCAAATTTCATTTATTATGATTAATCTAAATATGTCAACATAATATTTTTCAAAAATAGAGTATTTTAAGAACCAACATAATAAGAATAAAAAGAATGAATATAAAGGAGAAGAATATATGATTATTCCCAATAAATTATAGAATATTCAATAATTAATAATAGAAGAACTAAGAGGATGAGATCATTCTAGCCATGTATGTAAATTGGAACAACACTTGAAAATGAAATCTGTGTTATACGACGTGTCTTTATTGTTCTTTTCAAATAAAATTCACTTGGTTTATAATTTTTTTGTCAATAATACTCTTTTTATCAATAATAACCACTTACAAATATGGGACAAATTTAAAGATCCAATCAACGTCAAATGGTTTAAAAATAATAGGTAGAGAATTATCACAATGCTCAGGTCATATCACTATTAGTACCATACATTTGGGAGATAACAAAAGGATGACAGTCTGGTGGGATCAATAGTAGTAATATTATACTCAGTAATCACCTACATATCATTCAAGATCAATTATATTGCATGGACAATTAGAAAACTAGTTTCTATCTAGTCAAAAAAAATATTTTGGAAGGTTGTGTCTGTCATACCCATAAGTAAAAATGATTCCCTTGAGTTCCATTTGGGGAAGGGATTCACATCCCAATGAGACTAATCCACCAAAACATAGAGTAAAAAGACTGAACCAGTAACAAATTACAGTAACATGGAATATATTTATTTAATTTTAAATGAGTTTATAATAATTTCATTAAAATTATTGATTATTGATGATATATATAATTCAAAGTATCTCTAAGAAGTTCTTATTGAGGATCTCTTAACCCCTCAAGATATTAAATTATATGTTATTTTTGTTGAAGTATATCAGGAATACATTGACACTGTTATATTTTATGATGTCATATCCTTTATATAGAAAGATATAGAGACCACTATACAATGACAAATTATCCATTTATATATATACAAAAATATGGGAAACAATGATGTTCATCGAGCACTCATTGAAAATTCTTTCGAAAGAATTCTTATTATAGTATAGACCCTATAAAGTTTTGGTTACATAGAAGCGGATTTGTCTCCCTTAACCATGAGGATACAAGGATATGGGAAAAGTGAAAATATTATTCACCAAATCAATATTAGTTCCTAGTTTGGGAATATATTCTCTAATTCATAGGTTATGGATTTCTGCTAATGCACAACTCTTAAGGATATACTTGAAAGACCATGGTTTCATTTCCATAAAGAAAGTCCTTACTCATACCATAGGTGTATCAAGTACTCTCTTTAAGGAAATTTTGGATTCCTATATGACAATACAACTCATTTTCAATCCCCCAAATATTAATACATAAATATCGGATTCTATCAAAGGGAGAGAAAATAGCTAGTGATAGGTGTTGTCCTTTGGCGTAATTGCTCGAATGGTCTGAAAATTTATCATGTCCATTAATTTAATGAACTAGATAAAGAATATGAGTTACCAATCATTTCAATAAATAATATCACTTTAGAATGTGGAGTTTTCACAATATATAAAACACTATATAGGGGAAGAGTAGTTTGATTACTTTTTTTCCGTATGAGGGATTAAAAAAGTCCATCCAAAAAACAACATCTTGTAAGGAGGAAGAAAATTACACTATCCATGATGGTCAATAACATCATCAATATATCTAAAAGATGTAAAACCTAAATAATCCTCATATAATGTATTTAGAATGAAGAATCTTTGAAAATTTTACACTATAATCTTCCACTGTATCTTTCTCTTTGAATAATACTATAACCTGCATTGTACAGAACATCAAGTTCAAGCACACCACGTCCAATAAAACTATCCACTATAAATAGTAATACCAATTTTTTTAAATTTTATGTATTTTATTTTTCAAAATGGACTTTATTTTTGGATTCAGAAAATTAATACTTGTTTAGGGTTAATTTTGGATGTTTTTCTGAAAACATTCAATTTATGATGAATAGTGAGAAACACTATGTTATTGATAAAAACCTAATTTTTTTTAAATAATTATTTATTATAATTAAATTTATTTTAAGTAAAAATAGATAAATAATACTATATTAGTTTAATGTAATTTATTGGAGTCATTTTATAAAAAGATTAGATGTATTAAAGTTTGTTGGACTTTTTAACATCTTTTACCCACCTTCTAGGCACATTAGTAAATTTTCATAAAAACTAATTTTACCAGTTATGTGAATTGAATTTAAAAAATCTCCAAGACACAGTTGACATCAGTAAGTAAAATTTCGTTCAATAAGATGACAATAATTTTTTTGAATAGTGACTTTTGGATTTTTTTACCGTGGTTAAAAGTAATTAAAGAAATTAATGGTAAAAATGATATTTTAATTTCCCAAACATATGTACTAATTATATTGGATATGTTTATTTCATACAAAATAAACCTTATGAATAAAATATGATCCACTTTGATCCACTTGTATTAGATTATGACATTTATTTTATTTTATTTAAAAAAAGAGTTAAAAGTGTTACAATTAAAATGTTAGTAACTAAAATATTTTTAATATATGGTTCTATAGAAGATATGTTGGACTATAATAATTAATTATAAATATAAAAAACATTAATATAAAATTTTATTTTATTTATAATTTTTAGACATTAAATAATTCAATTTATTTATGATACAATGTTGATGCAGTAATTACATTATTAATGAATGATTAAATAATTGACATTATAGGCATAAAAATAAATGTAAATTGAGACTTATGATTCATTGAAAAAATTTTATTCATTAATATGACATGTTTGGATTAATTTAATGTATATTTTTTGAGTAATAAAGTCTTTTTTACTTTCAGATAAATGAAATACTAAATAGTCTCAAAATTGACATATATGAGTATTTAAATAAAATACCATATTATTAAATTACATAACATTCCTAAAAATATTAGGATAGGCCAAAGGAAAAACAAAATAATATATATTTCATTAATGAACCACATAGGGATATCTTTTCATTTTATAGTTTGTTTATCGACTATGTAATATAAAAATGAAAGCAGACATTGTAAAGTATAAACTATTTAATTGGGAGATAAATCTAAAATATATGGTTAATATGGTGACCTAGACCTATATCAAACCAATTGGATGAGAGTTTTTCGACCCCTACCCACCTTATCCTAAAAATAAATCTTTTTAGAGACATTATAAATTTAATATGATTGTATAATAAATTATTATTTCAATCTTGTCTTAAAGTGATAGTCACCTCTCTTATAAAAGGTAACTTCCCCTTCTCTCAAAATCACACCTCAAAATCCATTTGGCTCGGCCAAAACCTGATAAAATATCATCCCAAATACCCTCATATAATCATAGTATCCTTAAATTTATCATAATTTCAACCTAATGAGTCCTTTTGATCAAATCAAAAATAAGCACCTGAAATATAGGTAATATTTCATCACCACTTTCAATGTTCTTTTATTCATACACATCTTTATTTGTTATTTCTATACCACAATAATAAATACAATACATTATAAATACTGTTACATTATTATAAATATGATATAATCATATTCATTATTCTATCCATCCAATGAATGACAAAGTCACTATACAAGAGTACATATGGCTTACCGTCTCCACACCATGGTGTAGTTTGTTATTCAACACTTCATCATTTGGATGAGTATAATAATGAGTACAATTTATGTGAATAATAAATATAGCATGTAAATGATTATTTATATATCATATACCATCTAAATACAAACTAGTTAATTAATAATTTAATGGCATTGTCTCTTGTGCATACGTATGGATTACAGCCTCCAGCAAAGAGATGGCATCCATTCCCCATCATGACCATTAAAGAATAATTTTCATTTTATGATTCAAAATAATGTTTGAGAACATAATATAATTCTATATATGAATCAAATACATCATATCCATATTAAACATGACTTCTATAACAAAATATATAAAGGAAAACAAATCAGTCAACCCCCAAAACAATAGTACTACTAAAATATTATTAACTATGAAATATTAAAAGATCATATATTATATCGTATTTATGTATGTGGAACATGTATAATTTAATAACCATTATTTAAATATTATAAAATAGTTTAATTTACCCTCGACCATGGAAAAGTACTAGTTAAGGGTTCGTTTTACAATCTCTTTATTATATGAGGTTGTTTATATGTCAGTATCTACTGGGACCTCTTTATCATCCACATATGTGATTCTTAAAAATGTATTTTAAAACATTTTTTTCTATTTAATAGACTATGGTTTAAATTCATTTATAACTTTCTTTAATTGTTATAATATTTTTTTGAAAGGAATCTTTCCATCGCTTTCCAAATAAGGTACTTTATGACTTTTTCGACAAAATAAGGACAGAATGTTTTTTTAACTTATACGGTGAGTGCAGTTATTTTCCACCATTATAAAACCTTCAAAGCATCCCTTAAAATATTATAAATTTATTTTTAAAATTAATGTTTTCTTTTATAATTATGTTAGTTTTAATTGATTTCAAAATAGAAAGAGATATTTCTCACAAATTGTTTTGATTTCATCTATTTCATCATCCTTTGATTGATTTTACACTTTTTTGAAATTTATTTATAATGATACATTATTCCATATTGTATTCATAGTTTTGTGATATGTTTTATTTTTTAGTTTTTATTTTTATACCATTAATGGTTTATGGTTAAAGGATTTACATTTCCTATGCTAGTTTTAATATGAATGTTGATATTATGTATCAACCTTTTTATATAAGGAATGCATTGGACTTAGTAATTGACTGGTAGATCTCATCATAGCTCCTTGATGCATTGGTAGGTCTCATGAGACAAACTAGTGTCTTGGATCAAGTCCTTGACAAAATCTTATTTTTTTCTTGGCACAACGCCTTGACTATGTGGTCATGAAGTCCAACATTATTCATTCCATCATTATGAAATTGGATGTTAATATTACATGTGATTATACGACTATTATTATATCCATGTGAATATGTAAATGGAATTATTTGATTTATATTTTCCCTATTATACCGATGTTTATGAGTAAAAGGCTTGTGTTTTTGTCCTATACATTTAATTAAATTTTTATTCTTATTTATTAATGTTTCTGCAATATTTTTATCCTTACTGAGCACCTGAACTCAGCCTTTTGTATGATTTATTTTTTCCAGGATAAGAAGAAGTATATTATGGCTGACCTGTAGGGATAATCTAAGGGAGATGAATGTATGGAGACACAATGTTATTGTTTTACATTTCATAATGTAATGTGAAATTTATGTTTGTATCTAGTATTTCTAAGGATACTAAACATATCGGTATATTGGGATTGGATACCTTGTAATCATACCAATGTTATGTAATAATTCACAAACTCTGGGTAACTGGGTTCGGGGAACTACAGAAAACGTGGACATGAATCCCATGATAATAAAGAATAAACCTAGTTTTGGAACATTTTCATATTTGTTGATTATATCAGTCACATAGACTGAATCCGATTATAATGTAGAAGGATATGATCTGGTAAATGATGTTAGAGGCCCTGATAAAATAAAACCAAAATTATCTTCAAAAAATAATAGGATACCCCCTGAATAACTATCCAGATCAGGTAATTCACCCATATAATCAATATAAATAAAAAAACCTTAATTTTATTCCCTAAATCTTACGATATCAGTATTTTTTATTCCCATGTTGACTTTTGGAATGATATAGATCATCTCATGAATTATCACAGTAATGATGTTCATGAATTAGTAATCCTATGACGTGAAGACACATACCCATCATTAAATATGAGTAAAAATTACATATTATTTTCTCATAGTCCAAAAATAATTCATTCATTACACATATACACTACAATAAATGAATAGAAAAGAAGTTGATGAAGATATCAAATATTACACTCCCATGTTTAATGATGGTGTCTCTACCCTTTTTCATATTCTATGACTAGTATATCTCTTTATGGAGGGAGACCCATAGCCTATGATCATTAGTTCCTACAGATATTCGGAAAAAATAAAAGACACATACCTCATTCTAATATTCCAAATGTGATGTATTCTCATAGAATTATATAGCAATTATGAGACCCAATGTTGATGTGGAATCCCTTTTAATTATTTTACCAAAGCATCACTAAATATAATATTATCCATTATGGAAAATTTATCCTACTCAACCTATAAAAGTGGATGATAAAGTTGAAAATATCATCAAATATTTCTTAATTCAACAATTTATGTACCTGTAATGGAACACCTATATTTTATACATTAATAAAAATAATGATGAAGTAATAGTGTGTATAAAATTATGATTCACAATTTTCATCACCAAAAATATGTTATACCACTTCCTATGACTATAATTTTGATCAATATAAATTGGATTTCCAAGCCCTCACCTTCATGGACTGATATTCTAGAAAACCCAGATTTGGATGGCCAAAAAGGATGAAGAGGAAACCACTATAAGGGAACCCGAAGGAGAATATTTTTAATAAGTATTTAACTTTTATTAGTATATTAATTTCAATATATATCAATGTTTCATGAATTATATTTTCGAGACTTTTTTGGGTAAATAGAGCACTACATGGATGATTTGGTAGTCAAATTTCAAAAAGACTATGATCATCTAACCAAATATGACGATATTTTTTTAATAAACTATAACAAAACAAGATAAATATTTGTTCACTAAAGTGTTCTTTTTGGGTAGCACCAAAAGTGTTCTCATGTTCTTAGTATACTATCATAACATTGAGGTCAACCATTGGAAGACCAACTTGATCCTCAATATGCCACCAATTCAAAATATAAATAAGTTGAGAGGGTTTCAAATATGCCTTATCTATATTATATGATTCATAGAATACCAAGTAGAAAGGTTCCTTCCCTTCACCATGATCATTATAATGGGAGTTACCAACATATAGGAAGATGATTGTGAAGAATATTTTTACAATAAAATGTAAGACCTCTTAATCCTAATGGTATTAATAATATAATATTAAGGAAATCCACTAATTGTTTATTTGGTATATTTGGAGTGTTCATATTATTTCATTTGCATATAGATTAATGATTTTGTAAAATAAAGGGATATATATTTTCTATATTGTACCATGATATGAAATGAGGCACAATATTATTACATTAACAATAATTCCCTTGCATTGATCTTGGATGTCCAAAAATTGACACAATACATTCAACATCATGACTTTAATTTTGTATCATGTATTAAACCACTCAAATAACACATCAAACAACTGATATTTATTGTTTTCATGGAATGTTGAATGGTCTTCCTTTAATAGTTTGAAAACCAATCTGTACCATATAATGTAGATAAATGGAATGCTCAGATGGAAGTTCTCCTATAATAACCTACAAAAAAGGCATAACTGGATAAATAGTTTCATGATGGAGAGTTCGTCTCTAGTCATGATTCCCCCCAATAATGGTATATTTATATTGATATTAAAAAATGAAGTAAAAATCGACGAATTATGGAAACCCAAAACTCAACATATTTGGATCGATATTGTACTCTTTTCACCGAAAGGGGAAGGTGTAAAATTTACTTTCTATTTTCAAAAGGATTCACCAATAATGAGGTTGAATATGATTCTCTCACTGTAGGCTTAGATTTGGCAATCTAGATATCAATATCTTGTATAAATATCAATATTATATTAAATTTGGTAGTTGATTGAATTATTGAACTATATTCCATTAACAAAGAGGAATTAATTTCATTTTATGGTTATATAAAAATATTTTTGGTTGAATTCTGCGATGAGATAACACTATCTCGTAAACCACAGTCACAAAATACTCAAATAGATATATTGGGTAATATAGCCACAATCCTAGAAGATAGAGACCAGGATGAGATCTTCATTATCATTTCACACAATAGGTCAATGTCCCTATTCATTATATGTGATTTAGAGTAGATCAATGATATTGACACCATTCATATAAATGGATGGATGAAAAACAATTATAATTATTAGACTATTTGTTTGATTTCCCCCATATTAGACTATCTCCAAATTATAATTATTACATATCATCAATCTATGATGGAATATATTTGATGATGGGTTATAAATATCATATATTATGATATCTAGAATTCATATATAGTCTTCTAAAAATGATTATTTGATGGAATCCTCCTCATATGCAGTGAATGAGGAGAGTCAAATTATTTTATGTAAGAAGTCAACACATAATATTGCATTACTCGTCAATCAAGAAGAAAAATCCCCCACTATATTAGGTGACAAAAATACTTTTGTATATAAATGAAACAATATTCTATGAAGATCAGTTGAAAATGTAATTCTCTCCAAATACAACACAATTTCATCCATCACCCCCTAAGTTACTATATACTACTAAATATGCATTGCCATTTTATTTTTAGTGAATAGATAATCATGGGGATTTATCTCCTATAAAAACATAAGTAGTTCAAAAACATCCTTATTGATACTAAAATTTATTACCAATGGTGTGAATCTATATCCCTAAAGGTAGCTGATAGAAATGCTATTGTCAACTTTAGGATGTAAAAAATCGTCACCTTATTTTGTGTCACTAACAATATATTGATGAACAATTTCACCAAATTCCGCTCTTCTGATTTGAAATGGTTGTGTCAAAATTATGATATTGACACTAATAAATCCTCCTAATACTATAATGTGTAAAAATTATTCATTATGGATATCAATATAACTATATCTAATATACTGTAGACAATGGTTGATGAAGAAAACAAGTCTTTGGCTGAGAAACTTCGACATGTTTTGTGGGATAATTTAACCGAAAAAAATACTAGCACAATAGAAACCCCAAATTCACTAATATGTGTAATTTATATATTATTTTTCATTAAATTACAGTTTTATTCACTTTCAATCATGATCTTAAATTTGATAAATGATGATAATAAGACATAGAAGTAGCATGATGTCATATAATGGATAAATGAGAAGTGATTGTATACAATATATAACATTTAAATTCATCAAAATCATGTTTTATGAGATTAAATAATAAATTTAAACTACATTATTTTATATAGATATAATTGGTATTGGTTCTAAAAAATCTAATGATATTAGGGGACAAGACTCTAAAATTTTAACATATGTGTGAAGGACCTCATGTCATACACATGGATTATTCTAATGAAGCCTGTTACATGGTCACAAGGGATAAATTAGAAATAATTTTAACAAAAAATATATGGTTTATCAAGTTCAAATATATCCTCACCATATGATGTAAAAATAAATGTTCAAAAACTCTTGCACATGATATTAGTCTTTATGAAACAATTCCATGATATGTTACATTAAAATACATAGAACACTATCCTCACCATATCATAAAAAATAGAATTATTAGATTCCTAGCTACATGAACATAAAAGGAACTCCTACATAATCCTAGTTTTAAGAAAATAAACTATATAATGTAATTTATGAGTCACTTGACTAAAACAATTTAATAATTTCCATGATAAAAGTTCATAATCATGTCATATGTGATGAAAATGAAACTTTCATAATGATTAATGTTGTATATATAATCTTATGATTTACTTTTATTTCTCACACCTGACATATCTCAAATAGGCTTAGAGGTATCAATTGATTAGTTTATTTATAATATCTAAGGAACACCCTAACCAAATATGAGAATATATTTCTTCCATTGCAAATGTCCTTAAACTTCTTATAGAATCCCAAAATCTGTATTCAAATTCCCCATACATAAAAAACTGTCTTATAATAGGATTCCCCACACACAACATATCTATATCATATAATACAATCATCTCCACTAACATATAAAATATTTATCATCATAAAACATGAGCTCTTCTAGAACTATATGTGGTTTGATTCCTGTCTTTATAGGATATATAGTTGTTCATTGATATTTTTTCTTATGCCCGACCTCAAATAATAAAATCATTCTTATTTCATATGATTTTGATAAATAAAAGGAATATAACTTCGAAAACTTTTTTTTGTCTCCCATTCTCACAGGATATGTAGTGATTTTTAGATATTTTATTCTAATCCTAATCACAGATCAAGAAATTAACCCTTTTCCCTATATATAAGACTTAACTATGTAAGCAATTTCTCAGTAAAAACTATTTTTGGCTTGTTTACTATTATAAAATGATAGTAGTGATGCTTTTATAATATATTATATGAATAAAAAAAAATCAAAAATAACAACTTTCATATATATACCAATGATTTTTGTATGGAATTTATCTTCCATAACAATATGTGGTTTAATTCATGCCCTTACATGATACATTTTGATTCTTATATATTTTATTCTGGGTCCAATAATAAATAATAAAACCATATTTCCATGCATAAAAATTTATTTATGTATGGAATTTCTATTCATGGATTATGCATTTTATGATTCTTATTATCTCAAGATACATAGTGATTCCTAGATCTTATATATTAGGCACAACATTGACTTATGACAGTGAATCTTCCCTATTTAGTGTGTAGTCCAATACTATGGAGAGGTCCTATTTGTATCCCCATTACAAAAATTCATTTTTTAAAAATAATAATCAAAATAATTGGGTATGGATTAATAAAAATATCTCATCTATATTCAATAATCATTTATATTGAGACCATAGTATAGATTTATCCTCAAAATATACTCCTTGAAAAACCTCTATTATAATATATAATCTAGATCTATGGAGGAATCATTATCATGGATTTTTTCATATATGGACCAATATTTAGAATAATTATCATTTGTCCAATAGTTTGATTTATTCATTGGTTATTTCTATCTATATAGTGGATATAGTTGTTATTTAAATATTAGTTAACCCATATAGCTTGGTCCAACAAACATGTGACAGAAAATTACTCATTTATAACATAAAAGCTAGATATTTGTGGGAAATATCAAAATAAGAACTATTTATAGAATTATATCTACTATATCAATAAAAATAATGATGTAAAAAATTTTAAATTTAGGACCCATGCATGCATCATTAGACAAATCTACGACATTCAATGAAATAGGTATATCCAAGTCATAAAAAGTTGAAAATTTAAAATTTATCAATCACCCATTCTGAACATCACACTACATAAATCAGAAATTCATCCATGATTTATTTAGATCACAAAAAATATTCATGGATATGTGTAATGATTATATTTGATACTGAAGGTTACTCTAGTTTGATTACATATACATACTCTGGATGTGGATATTCATATGAGCCCAAATTATATCCCATCAACCAGACACCTCTATTTACCAAGGGGAAGTTCTTTTACATTTGAATTCTCGTAGAAAATTGCAACATAACCCTTCATTTAAATTTAGTTGATAGTTGTATAATTTGTATCTCATTAAAAAAATTATTTCTGATCACTGAACCAAAATTAGTGATTTAAAATTCCCAACACTTTTTTTTAGAATGGGTTGGGAATTTGTTAGCTTTCAGAACTACTCATTTTTTTATTCTAACTCTCCACATGTTCATGAATCCTTTCATTAATCATATTTCACCAAGCTCAAATCCATCTGTCTAGACACTAAATCATGGTTTATCAATTCTAAAATAACGTAAAATTTGCACTTGTCGGTGGAATTTTTATGTATTAAATGCTACTTCCCTCTATTCTAGTTTTCAAGATGTTAAACTATGGGTAAAAGATAAATAAACATTGTTATGATTAACCACTATAATGGTAATCCAAAGAAGAATTCAATTAGTCTCTTACTAATCTCTTCAGTATGACGTATCTAGAAAAAAATAGAGCACATAAGGAAATGGTAAAAAAATTTAGGGACCACCATATTACCCTTTAAAAATAAAATTGATTCTTTACAGAAATACTAGTTTAAAAAAAATTAGTGCAATTAAATATCATGTATATTCATCTCGATTCTGTATTAGACAAATGGTGACATAAACCTATTGGTTAAAAAATATTCTTGGAAATTCCTTCATTCCATAAACACACATCATTTTTCATGTGGTTGAATCCTCAAAAATCAATATATTTATTGGAAACATGCATATTTTAATCTAAAGGATAGTTCTTATTAAACATAAACAAACAACTTTAATATATGTTTGTATATATTCCATCGATATGTCATTTTATCTAGATGGATATATATGCTATGGAGAAATAACCTCCAATATCTATACATCCATAGAGTATTCTTGTAGAACCCATCATTCAAATGAGTCCTTCTGTCATCCTTAACATAGATGTCCCATCTTATTATCCCTGATACAAATTTATTTATTTAGGATTTAAAGAACCTATTTATATCTAATTATATGTATTTAATTCCCTCATGGTTACACAATTTTCCATCTTCATCATCATGATAGAAGAGATTCCAAATAAATCTTGTGAACCTTGTAATGTTCATCATCTAATACTCCTCAACCATAAGACACAGTGGTCCAAGATTTATGACTGTTAAATGAACTCCCCCTTTTCTAGGATAGTTGATGATGACTTTAAAATTCCATCCATCGAAAATTGTGCATTTACTTTTTCTTCAAATTAATCATCAATAATTATATAATAAAATCTACCTCTCGAGATCGCACAAGAAATTGATGGAACACACTTCGAGAGTGAGAATCCACCACAACTAATTGTAGTGGTCACTCAAATTTTATTATCAAGATATACATATTTATGAATTTCTTTTTATTAGTAAGATTATGAATTTAAAATTCACATCTTCTTTAACTCAACCAAGATTGCATGTAGGCCACCTCATATTTTGGTCAATGTTGTTTGAAATTGAATATCAGCAATATTATCCACCATTTTAAAGTCCAAAACTAGAAGAGGAATGAGAAAAGATTCATACTTGGTTAAGTGCCCACATTGTTCATCCTGTGTAAAAAAATTCTCCAATCTTTATACACATGTCTTTCATGATTTACAGAAAATGTTTCTTTTAAGATCGAAAAGGAGGTAAAGCCATTAGGATAAAAACCCATAAATTTTAGTGTAAAAAATGTTTTGTTGTTTCCCACTATAATTCCCCGTATAAGGCCTAGTAAAAACATAGGTTTGTAATTAATTAATGAACAAAAATATTATAGGTCCCATCTTATGGTCCCCAATAATGTCACGTTATTCTCATCATGTCCTTTGGATTGGAAAAAATACAGATTGTTCTTTTGAAGTATCAATCCAAATACCCAAATATAATGAATTATGGAAAAAAATTTATGGTTCACGAACCTCCTTAAATATTAGAACCCTTATTTCAATTTTACCCTTTGTGATTATCACTATGTTAAGTCAATTTAATGACCCAAATACTCTAAATCAAATATTATAGTGATTTGTTTTGGAGTCTATACATGTCTATCAGCATGGATAATGAGGAAATAATTATATAAATTGATAAAATATATTGTTATAGAGATGTTACATATGTAGATATCAATCTATGTTTTATACCCTATGAGAAATCATTCATACAAATAAACCAACTATACTATTTGGTTAATTCTATTTAGGTATATACTATCCAAAGAGCTATTATAACAAAAAAATACCTATGAATCAAATTCATTAGAATAAATGTTGATTTAAATCACTTACGTTTCTTTTTAGATTGATTATAGATATCATAATTATTTTGTTAAAAGATCCAATGGTTTTTTCTGAATGGTAGTCATAGTAGGACATGAAATTATGGAATTATAAATAAATCGAGGAATGTTTTTATTCATTCATCATAGAAAAGAGAATAGGAATCATTATAGGTCAGATTCACTCTTAACAATATTGGTAAAATATAATGTTTATAAAAAACAATTTTTATTATTTAAATTGATATATTAACCTTGTCGATGTTATGTTGAGGCCTAAACATCTATTTTTCCTTAACATCATCAATAAGTTAGAGATTTGACACCATAAAAAATATAATGTATCCCCTTAGTGATGAATTCTTCAATAATCTAATGGTTCTCAAAAACTATATCATTGTAAAAAATTGGCTATTTTTGAATATTGATCAACCAATGGTATTCTTCATCAATTTGATGTTTTTTTTACTTTATCTTTAGAATAATATGGAATGTCTTAAGATAATATAGTTTGGAGGTCTGGAAATTATGTTGATAATATCACCCAAATACTAAATAATTGTGATGTTTTAGCTTTATATCACCATCAAATGGTTTGCTTTATGGTAAAATGAACTGAATGATAATCAAATCTACGATATCCAAAAATAATCAACATGCTATAGAGCCGAATTAATTATTAGTAAAAATTATCCAGATGAGTTTGTAAAAAAAATATTCATATGTCCTTCTAAAAAATTATAGTAGAAAAACAATGAATTTATACCATCATGGTCTAATTATACACAACTCATGGGAAAATAAATGTATTGAGGGACTATATTTTTCTTTATTGTTCAAATATCAAAACCCCCTTACCAAGCTGGTTATCCTCCAGTTAATATACTTGCATCCCATACTGACTGGTATTTTTGTGAAATATAAATCTCTAATTTCTAGAATCCATTAATCCATCACTAAAATGAACATTCTTAACATGTTAGTAGAAATAAATGGAAAAAAATTATCATATATGTGAGTGATTACTCTTATACACTAAATCATAAAAATCCTAAGATGTTGTTTCCCCAATAGTAGACACAATCGATATTTCTCTTCATGTATACTCATTTAGTAGGCCTTGAGAATCATTCTAAATCACTATAAGCACTACATTAACAAATAATATTTAAGGTAACTGGATCCACCTATGACAAAATTTGTTTTGAAGGCACCTCTAATCAAGACATTCCAAAGTTACCACTGTCGAGAGCTATATATGGAAATTATAAGAGAACAGTATAGTTTTATAGAGAATATATGAATCTAAATATTACAATATTTATTTTATGGACATGTGTACTGTGTTATAATTATTTATCATATATATGATTATATATATGACATATTGTGGTCGTTCATTTAATGTTTACTTATCGGGATGAGGACCAAAATGATTGATCAATGGATGACTCTGATTCTCCATGGGATTTGGGTACCTATTCCCAATTTTTTTAACCTATAAATTGATCGGAATATTGTTTTTGACCTCTCATGTGTTCTAATTTATACCACCTATAAAAACAATCTTCTTATAGTTTAGTATTCATTTGTTATAGGGGAGGTAGTTCCCTCACATTTTTAACTTATATGGAATTACCCAAACGCATCGTCTCATCATGAGTGGGAGTTATCATGATTTTATTTAGACACAACTATACAACAAGAATTATTAATCAAATATTTATCCCATTTAGATGCACATATACTAATTGTTAATATATAGTTATTATCCCCAAACCAATAAATAATATAACCAAAAACCATTTCATTAGATCATTGAGAGTAATAAATTGTAAAATTATACTTTAAGTTGGGATTTACCATCATTGGGTTTCCTCTAACCCCATTCCTAGAGATATCCTTTTAATAAGTATAGTAACATTACAACTTTTATTGGTGAATAACCTAATAGGAGTATAGATCAAGCCAACACTTGAAATATTTTTTAAATTAATTAATTTTAATTACTGGTCATTTGATTAATAAACATGTATAAGGAATATGATTTAAACCGAAATGGATACTCTTCTCTAGATTTCTAACCCTTCATTTCCTACCGACCTCCCATGGAGGAAGCAATATGGACGGAATAGTTTATAATGGTGTAAATACAAACACTTAATCCATGTTATATATCACCACTCACATATGTTAAATATATTAATAAGAACCTTTTTCTTTACTTATTTATTCTCATGAATTTCTAAAATTGACTGATTTACATCCAGTAAAATAATTTTTTCTATATGCAGGGGGTCCTATTCGCCCAGCTTCTTAGAAAAATAAACAGAGTTATTAGTTGATCAGTCACAATTAAATAAGAAAATTTTAAATAGAAGAGTAATCATCCCCCCATACATTAGGAGATGTTGTCCTCCTCTTCAGTTACAATTCACAGGGTAGTCAACATTACACCAACATGATCTTTATAACATTTACTTCCCATTTGGGAATAGATTAAGACTTCAGTGTCATCATGATAAACGTAAAACACCTCTACATGATCTATACATGTATGTAGTAGCAAGCCAAAAATATATTAATATAATATATTCTATATAGATATTACTCATAACTCTTCCATAAATAATTTTCTCCTCCGTGAATCTCATTATTTACATGATATGGGGAATGATTCTTCCCTTGGAATATATGGAGGGGGCGATACCCCGCTTGAAAAAGATGGTCCCCTGATCTACCGAGAAGTAGAATACAACCATATTATTTTTATCCTCAGTATATACTAAATATACTAATCCTTGCATCCTCCACTGACAAGTGTCACTCTATAAAACATCAACATCAGTATTTCAATTTGTGTCGCTATATCAGCTTTCCACGTCGCTCCTCCGTGAGAAAATTAATCGGGTCACTACCTATCACTCCCCCTCTCTCTCCCGCATAGGTATTCACGCGGCGCGACCTATAAAACCCACAAACCCCGTCCTACGTCACGTTGTCATTCCTGGGCAAGACGTAATCAGTCGAGCTTTGCCTCTGATGTATTTATTCTCTTGGTTTTCTCTATATTCTCCAAAAAATTCCATCTCCTTGTTCTATCTACAATCTCTACACAGTTGATTCAACTTCTCGCGGTTGGGATTTAGCACTTCGCGTGCTAGGGTTCCCCAAATATCTTGACATTAGTGTCATCTTTCTCCCGGTCTCTTTACATTCCTTCATGCTGGTACTCTATCATCGTCCTTCTCCTAATTTTACATTACATCTTCTTCATGTTCAATATCCCATTTCCAAATTTGTGCACAACTTTTCCATATCTCCATTCCCTTCAGAATATACCCCACTACATTAGATTATTCCTCTACAACCCTCCTTCCATACCTTCTACTAATAGTTAATCCCTTCCAAGTTGCCTATTTTTGCTGTAACTCCCTCCCTTCGGACCCTATACTTATTACAATTTCTGGTGGCTATTTAAGGGATTATTTGGTTTGGAATTTCCTGATACACAACCTTCCCTTCCCAGCACACTTCCTACTTCTTTAATTATCTCCTCTATCATCTTTGCATTACAGGAATGACCTACAATGTATACTGGAAAACCGAAATGCATGACATTGTATTTCTGGTATCAAATATCTTCTATATACATCTGGTTAATAAACAGTTGTTTTAATTTTCTTTAACTATTTGTCATAAAAATATATACTATAGTTTTATGTATAGTTTTACTTCAAACATAGTTAGAATTCTATTCAGTTTTTCATTTTCGTATCCAACTATATATTTTATTTACTGATTTTATATTTCCTATTTGAAGAAAAGCCTCGTATAGGAAATAATTTTGAATTTTTTTAACAAACTATTCCGACTACATTTTGGCGATTCATGCTTATAACCAAACAAGGATTCTACTATCATATTTGTCAATTCTTGAATACAAAAAATCTACATCTACTCTCTTCAGTTATACCCTATTAGGTATTTTCCATCGTAATGTAAATTACATTCACATTGTTGTGCCCACTATGTATTGTATGGTCTCATTCCACACCATGAAAATAATCATAATGAAAAACAAATCAAGAAATAATTGCCCATTGAAGTATATAGATGAAAAGTTGCGGTTGAGGCTACATATGAAGGAACGACATGGAGTTTGAACAAGAAAACTGAGAAATAAGACTGAGATGTCTTGTTGCAATGACATGGTAATAATATTTTTTGGGTATTTAATTAGTTTTCATTCCTTTTTTTTGAAATCTACCGTGCAATATATATAGTTTTTTAGTATGTACAGTACTACTTCCTTACTAGAACAAGTTTACTACATAGTTTTATGGTTTTTTAATATTTACATAACACATTTACTTTATAAACCATTTACATATTATCTTGTCTATTCTTTGGGCCAACACCAATTCCCCCCAAATGAATGACTGTAGATAAAGTCATTAATATTAATTTATGTTTGTATATTTTGTATGTGAATATTGTTATATTTGGGATTCGTAATGGTGTACATTTTAGTATGGATTTTCTACAGTTTGATTATCAGTTTTTCATACTAGACGTTTTTAAGGTGTCCTGTTTTATTTTCATTTTTTACGTTTTTCATGGTGGATTATTTTTATCAGTTTTCCTTTATGGATATTTTTCAATTAGATGGATGAGACATAGGCTATAAGAGGTTAATGCAGGATGATTTTGATGCTCAATGTTTTTCTACAGATTGATTCCCTTTGGTTATTCATTTTGGACGTCGTTATATGCTGGATGTTTTGTTGACTGTGATGTTTTTCATATTTGATGGATGGTTTTCATAAAGGGAATTACTTATTTAATGAAATTATTTCTCTTCTATTAATCATTAAATTCTCATATGTATTTTTGTAGGACTGCCAATTTACTATAGGGAAAAACTGGATATATATGTGTTCAACAAGTAGGACAGTCTTGCAGCCTATTTACATGAACGTTTCTTTTGGTATTTCAAGAACCTTTCTATTTCATCTATTCTTACTAACTATAAATGTGTTCATTAGTTTCCAGGGTTTCATTTCGTTTTATTTGGAGAAAAGAAAAGAGATCTTCCATCAAAACTGATTGGTATGTGATCTAAAAGATTTATGAATATAGGGAGTTGTCTAACTAATTTAGATGTTGAATATGCTGATTGTTTTTTTCAGACTCACTTTCTCTTATTCTTTAAGGTTTTGTTAGTTATATTTCCAGCTACATGTTTATTTACTTTTGATGACCTAACATTTAGTTTATTTCCATGAACATTTATTTGAAACCTTTTTGAGTATACGCATTCAAGCCTCCAACCAATTGACATATTCACAAGAAGATATAAAATATCTAAATGACCTGTATGTGTTCGTCAAGGTGGACGATAACATCAAGAAGCTACTTATGAAGGAATGAAAGGGAGTTTGAACAATAAAACTAAGAAATCAGACTGAGATGTTTTGTTGTAATGATATGGTAATAATATTTTATGGGAATTCAATTGGTTTTCATTCTTTTTTTCTAAAATCTACTATGAAATAAATACAGTTTTTTAGTCTTTACAATACTATTACCTTATTAGAACAAGTGTACTACATAGTTTTATGGTTTTTTTATATTAACGTAACACATTTACTTTATACACCGGTTACATATTATCTTGGCTATTCTTTGGGCCAACAACAATTCCCCCCAAATGAATTACTATAGATAAAGTCATTAATATTAAATTATGTTTGTATATTTTGTATGTTCAAACTGTTATATTCGGGATTCGTAATGGCAGACATTTTAGTATTGGTTTTCTATAGTTTGATTATCAGTTTTTCATGCTATACGTTTTTCAAGGTGGCCTGTTTTATTTTCATTTTTGATGTTTTTCATGGTGGATGATTTTGTATCAGTTTTCTTGTATGATTTTTTTAATTGGTAGGATCAGACATAGGCTATAGGAGGATAATAATGGATGATTTTGATGCTCAATGTTTTTCTACAGTTTGATTTCATTTGTTTATTCATTCTAGATGTCATTATATGATGGATGTCTTGTTGACTATGATGTTTTTCAGATTTGATGGATTGTTTTCATGCTGGGCATTAGTCATTTAATGTCATTTTTTTCTCTACTATTAATGATTAAATTCTCAACAGTATTTTTGTAGGACTGTTAGTTTACTATAGATAAAAATTGGACATTAAAGAATTCAACAAGAAGGACAGTCTTACAGCCTGTTTACATGAAGGATTCTTTTATTATTTCAAGCACTTTTCTATTACAGCCAGTATTAATGACTCTAAATGTGTTCATAAGTGGTCTGAGATTCATTTTGTATTATTTAGAGCACATAAAATATATCTACCCTAAAAACTGATTGGTATGTGATCTGGAAGTTATATGAATATAGGGAGTTGACTAACTAAGTTAGATGTTGCATATGCTGATTGTTTTTGGAAGACTCTCTTTCTCTAATTCTTTAAGGTTCTATTAGACATATTTTCAGCTACATGTTTATTCACTTTTGATGACCTAAAATGTAGTTGATTTCCATGAACATTTATTTAAAACCAATTTGATTTTACACATTCAATCCTCCTACCAATTAACATATTCACAAGAAGATATCAAATATCTAAATGACCCGTATGTGGTCGTTGAGGTGGACGATGACACTAAGCAGCTCATATACGAGATTGAGCTACCACGTGAAATGCTTGAAATTGAGTGATACCTTCTGAAGAATGAGATAAACCCTGCCAACATGACTGCCAGGAGGTGGGCCTCTGCCGAGATCCATGGAATTCCGAACCTGCTTCATAAATTTTCATCTATGTCAGTAGGTATGTTTTAGCAATATTGATCACTACATTAGTTTCTAAATAATGTTTTCTCATGTGAAACTATTTTCCTGATGTATTACATGATTTTTGTATGCCAAATTTATTCAATACCATTAAAAATTCATAATAATGAAATTAAATATGGGGCTATATTTAGGAAGACATGTTAATGTATTTATTTTATAGGGTTTATATATGATCAGGTGTAGTTCTATTATAGGATAAATTTGTGTTATGAATTATTATTTTCTAGTTTTTCATTATTTTAGTGCATGTGAAGGGGGTGAATAATGGGAAAATATGGTGAGAGGTCTTAATGTAAATTGTATTGACATCACTGAAGTTGAAGTTTAAGAGGAACTAAAATCAACACTCAATAGTGTATGTCAGACATTTCCATTTATTGTGCAGGTTTCTCTAACAAAACTCTATAAAGTTTTGTATATCTATTTAATAAAATTTCATTGTGTTTTATGGGCAGGAAAATAGCTAGACAATAACTCATGCGCCTGCTGAAGATCGAATCATTCTATTGTTGGAAGTAAAACAAACTTCCAGGTTCCTGTTTCAATGTTGTTTTCAATGTATATGATGGTTTCAACCTTACTCTTTAATGTTTATGCAAGAAATTTCACATTTAATGTGTAGTTTTATCTAGAATACATTTACTATGAATATTTCAGGTCACAAGTAATCCAATATGTTCTTTAGTGATCTCTGTAATAGACATTTCAGAGACTATTTAGGTAAATATCACGTTGGTTGATTCACTCCATTACTATTATTAATTTAATTAATTTCTTATTTACAGAAAATAGAACATTTGTATAGTACCCCCACTCAAATGCATGTTACCATCTTATATTCAATACAAATACTTCCTTTTTTTGTTTGTCCAATGACGATAGGATATCTCCCATCAGTTTTAGATTCATGAATTCTTGGCTCTATTTTAAGGAATGCAGGGACATCATACAGTTTTCAATGAAAAAACAGTTTTTGAAAACTTGAATTTCCCACATTTGAGGAAGTTCTATTACAATATATGATTGGTGAGCTCAATTCCTACTAAATAAAGGATTCTTAAAAGGTAGTTATACTAATTATGGATCAAAGAGGGTGATATAAGTACTCAATTTTCAACATCATTAACAAGGAGAGAAAGATCCAAAAATATATATCTACCATTAAGGTGAATGGATAGACTTTTAATGCTAAGGGGAGAATATCTCATTCCATAGTCAATCAATTTGAATATTTGTTTAACACTGCAAATCTGAGTGAAGATAATTCCTTGACTGATGTGATCACGTAGACTATTAATGACATAAATAAGGTGTTATTTTACTATTTAATGACATTTTTTTGTGTTTTCAGGGCATGAAAACATCTATATAGATGACGTGTATGTGACAATACGTTCTAATTATATAGATCATACTTGAAATTGTATCTCTTTTGAAGCAGATTCCATTCCCTCATTGATGAACGTAATATTTTCTTTTTATTTTTCTTGACATTTTTTCAGATATAAACTTGAAATATCCAATGTAACTACCATGATGAATCATGTAGTCATGATGTGATATAAACTGCAATAGATATATAGTGGGAATGATCACATGATGATTCATCAGAAAGGTAACATCCAAATCATTTTATTTTTTATTTTTTTATTCAAAAAATCATATATTTTCTTGTATCTATAGAATGTACCTGTTGGAAGTTTATCAAGCTGAATACATCTTGGAAAAAATGTTTTTATGAGTTTATAACATTATGTTGCTGAAAATAATATGCAAATTTATACATTAAAAATTGTGCCTAAATTACATAATTTCTGTCAGTTAGTATTTAATTCAATCATTTTCACATCTCTTATTTATTATTACATAAATTTTCATACCTTTGATTTATTTGTCACTTATTATTTTAGTTCATGCATCTCTTTTTATTATGGGTTCAGTTGATTTTAGAAATTTTTAGGATATGTTTGTTACTTTTTCTGCTACATGCATCTTTAGTTATGATCATTGCGGTGGATTACTACATGAAGCATCTCATATGAGGGACCAGAATCATCTCCAATGCTGGGGAACCTGGATATGTTCTGAGAACCTGGAACCTGGATATTTTCTTGGAACCCAGATGTGTTATGAGAACCTACATCAAGTAGCTCATATGTTGGATAATTTTTCCTTCCCCATATACTGCACTGTAATCTTGATATTTTTTGAGACCATAATCTTCTTCAGTGCTGGGGAACCGAAGTGCTGCATTTCCTTGATGGACTTATAATACACCACCATCTAGAGCTATGCATGCAAACAAATGTTGTATTTAATTTAATTTCCATCACCAACAAAGCCTACCTTTTTCTTGTATCAATTATCCTCATGTTTCTGTTTTATGTTTTTATATTCTAATGGTTCATCTCAGGAAGTGGATAATTACCATGCTAAAACTCGATGTGAGAAATCAAAATTGTTGCCAGGTGGTGACGAAAATTATTATTAAAATACAATTAACCCTCCAAGAGGATAGTTTTATTGTAATTTAACTCTGCCCCCTAAATTCATTGTAAGTATATTCTTTTTAATTTTTCTGATTCATGGTTCAAATGTATATAACTTGATAGCTGAACATTGTTGCATTTGATCCCTCTAATTCACAGAATTTCTGAAATTGGGTGTTAAAAACATGAATCAATGAATGGGTTTTCTTTTGTCCCCTGGAACATCTTCATTTTAGTAAATAGTATTGTTTTTTATTTCATGCATGAAAAATATAAGGACATGGACTTAAACATTAAATAATACTGAATTAAATGGATAATTCACAATAAGGATCTATTCAGGTTTAGAGTTTTAGAGATTTAGGCCATAACTATTACATTACAACTTGAATAATACAAGAAGACACGACTACTCAGTTTCTATTTTTATCATTAAATAAAAACTCTTAAAGAGAAACCTGTGTAGTTCAATGTTTTAAATATCATGACTTTTCCTTTATCCCATATTTAACCATATTCAACATTAAGTCATGTGGAAAAAATTTCGAAAAGTTGGAATGAGCATTAAAATCATAGTAAGGGTTATAATATAAGGAAGGAAAACATTATCCCATCAATAAATACAAATCAATGAAACCATATTTTTCAATCATAACACACCATATAAAATAATAAGATTTATGAATAACACACACAAACCATAAATTATAATGGTTACTTATGGCATACTTATCAATCTTACATTGTAGATATCATATCTACATATGGAGTTACACCTGGTATACCCATCACATTATATTCCCTAAATCTCTTAGGAAAAACAATAACGTTTACCTCTGTCTCGTTACCTAATTAATTGGAGAGCTATCTCGGGCTCAACCACCCTAGGTTTATCACGGAACAACCCATATATGTAAACAATTACCAATAACCATAATTCATGTACAATGTAAAGATAACATTTCCACATTCCATTATATCAAATGAAGATATTGAAATAATCAATGTTTTATCAAATCATTTTCAAAACCATTTTAAAAGAGATTTTTGAATCAAAGTGTCCCATACCACTATAAATCTTATAAATGAATTATCATTTCAAAACATTAATGTCCATATAAATAAATACTAAAACCAATTTTTAAAACATACACATTAATGAGAAACATTTAGAAGAATAAATCTTTAATACATTTTAATCAATATTTTAGTCAAAGTTTTTTTAACAAAAACAGAGATAGTTGAATACAAATAATTGAGGAATAACATTTAATCAAAACATTATAATATCATAAGAATAATAGGATTCATGATATAATATGTTAAAGTATAGTTTATACACCCTATAAGAGTGAATTTGTGCATAACAACCATGAAGTCTCAATGGAAATGTAAATTGAGATGAAATCCCTTCTAAATATGCTATCCTTAAATTAAAGATAAATCAATCACAAAATTATTTGTGACAAATATAAATACACCCAATATAAGTGGATATTATGTGTAAAACAATCAGAGGTCATTCAAATATATTCATAGGATGACATATTCAATAAGTACAAGTTGAACCCAATGAATTAAAATTGGGTTATGAAGTTCCCTTGTAAATAATTCGACAACCTAACGACGTCACTCTAAAACTCAGGAAATGAGTTGATGAGATAAAAAGGGTAATTCATCACATGAACATAAAATTTACATGAATAAGGATATATAAGAACATATCCCATCATAAAAAGATCTATATTAAAAGACATAACAAAAATAAGTCTTAAAAAGAGGAGGGTGAAAGGTTCCCTTACCGATTTGGTAACTTACAAAACATGTGCCACATGAAAGAATTATCATACAATGAATATTTAAATACTCATAAATGAAATTATATTAAAGAAATAGTACAATAATGGGCAGTACATTGACCACACAAAAGGAAATAGTGGAAAATCTAGCATGAATCTCACAGAAATAAAATGTGACATGAAAAACCATTACTTCATTGTATTCAAATGGAATAATATGACCAAAATTTAATAACCAAAAAAAGAATCACATAATACCATTAATATAAATCTAATGATGATAATATATATCAATGGAAGTACACATTACAACACATGTAATAAATAAGTGATGAATAATGGAAATCACCCAGAATTAAAAGTGAGGTAAGAAATCCCTTACCTCGTGTCCGACTTGACTCGATCATTATTTAATCTCTTCAATAATAAGATAAAGTTAATTTATACTTTCTTAAAAACATTTTTCGTGTTTATTATTCTTTTTTATATCACTTATTACCATGTTATAAACATTATGTAATCATTTAAGCTAATAACGATCGTTTTGTCGATATTTGGTACTTGAGTCAAAAATGGAATTCTTATAATTACATGGTGTTCATGTGGTCAAAGGTTCATTATATACAGAATTATATTCATGATTTTGATATCATATAAATACAGCATATACTTGTTTTTATAATAGTATATAACATTTATAGGTACGATATGAAATGCACCGTTCATGGAGATGGTAAGTTGTACATACGCATTAACGCTACCTTCATTTCTATTTATTATTTTAATGGAAATAAAACATATTGATACATAGGTATATTATAATTCCAGTATAATATCATATACAATATTGTTAAATCCATCATTTATACATCCCACATAAGGTATTAAGGAATCAAATCACTTTGAGGGGGTGGTAGTACGGACTTCCTCAAATGAGATTATCGTATTTACCCAATATGGAAAACATAAAGGTGTGATATAAATTGGAATTACAGATGCATAAGGAAATAATAAACATAATATATATTATATATAAAAATAGGTACATCATAATGGCCACGATGAGAGGTGATAATATGCAATTGAACAATCATCGTTTCGTGAGGCCTTAGTTTTCCATCCACAGAAACATTGTGTTCTTCATCCATTAGATGGCGGTGTGTGTAATTGTAGTTAGAATTATTCTAATAACAACATCCTATTATATCTAGGATACGGGTTTTGTAAAAAATAATGTAATAAAAAGAGTTTAGGGGTTGGGTATGTAGAATAAAACTAAACAATTTATGAGAAACCGTTACCTATATTTTGGGTAACTCCCTTTGGATTGAACCAAAAGACTTCGTGAAGAGCTTTCTTCCTAATGTAAGGGTTTTAGGGGAGGAGAGGGATGTATGTAGCTTAATTGGGCAGATTTTGGACGAGCCAAATTGTTTGAGAGGTGTGAGGAATTGGTTATATGTTGTCTCCTTTTCTAATGGAGAGGAGGGGCTCTTTAGAAAAGTGTGAAAATATTATTTTATTATATAATGATATTTGGTTTATAAAGGAAAAACAATCATTATATTAGAAGATAATATGACTCATTTTAGAAATAAAATCATCCAATTAGAATTGGACATGCTTTGTATAATATTTTAATCATTATAATCTTATTTATTTAAATCATTTATTAATGAAGTAAATACTACATCAGTATTGTGTCATATGTGATTTAATTTATATGATGTCTAAAAATTATAAAAAAACAACCATTATGTAGGAAATCTTTTTATATTTCCAATTAATATTTTTAAGAAAAAATATAGTTTATATAACCCTTCTAAAAATTAATTTACTAAAAGATATTTTATTTTGTTCTATTTTCCTTTACATTAAGTTAATTAATCTAAATTATCATTATCACTCCCATGTGGTTCAATGGGGTCCCTAAGTCGACCCAAAGATTCCCATGGTCGTAAATGACTCAACCAATAAGGTTTGGACAAGTGTTAAGGTAATTTTGAATTATTATAATATTCTTTTAACATTGAATTACCCTATTTACCTTTAACCGTAGTAAATAAAAGTCAAAAGTTACTATTCACCATAAATTATTTTCATCTTATTGAACTACATTTTACCTATTTATAATAACCATGTATGTAGGATTTTTAAAATTCATTTCATAGATGTTTTAAAACATCTTTTAAATGAAAAAGACTGTTTTTTAACTACTACTAAGTGGTTTCACAATTCATCTAAAATTGATGTTTTTCAGAAAAATACCAAAAATTCAGACTAAGCATTATTTGATATTCAGAATTTAAAAATTGATGTCTATTATTACAAATTCAAAACCTAGAAGTGGTATTAATTAATTTAAAAATTAATTCCTGTTGTTAAAACAAATAGCGTGTTTTTAAGAAACAATAACTATCAAAAGATTGATACTTGTTTTTGTCCAATTTCAAAATGAAATTCATTCCAATGACCAAAATTGTATTAAATGGTAAAAATATGTTTTAATTTCACTTTAAAATAAATTAAAAAGATAATATAACCATACAAACAAATTATATTAAAAGGCATATTTGAATTAAAATGCAATATTTTTCACTATTCATTATAAAATGAACTTTATCAGAAAAATACCTAAACAAATTACACAAGGTAAAATTTGATGTCCCCATTATAATTATGGATTTTATTTGGTCAATTAGAATGTATTAAAGTGACAAAAACTATTTTTAATGAGGTTTCTCCATTAAAAGTCGATAAATTGTCCTTTTAATGAAAATTATGCTTAAAATTAGATTCATTCACATTTTAAGCTTATATCTTTTTATTGGATAATGTAAATACATTTAAATATCATGTATATTCATATTTTAGTCAGTTTTGTTCATTTTTTGCTATAAAATGTCTAGGAGTAAACTACCATTTAAAATATTAATATTATATTATTAGTGTGCGACATATGATTCCAAAGAAACCAATTGTTGCGTATCGGGTACGATATCGAACATAGAAACCCCTTTATAGTAAAATTAATATTTAATTCACAAATATTAATAAATATTAAATATGTATTATTATTTATTTACCTGGGATGTTACATCCTTCCCCCCTTTTGGTAATTGTTTCCTCACAATTTAAAAACAAATGGGCTCGGAATCATCATTAAAAGTCCCACATAGAAAAAAGTGTCAGCAAAACTACCACTTTTAATGAAAGAAAAAGAAGCACAATGTTCACCCGAGATAACCCATACTATGATTCCATGTAGGAAAACATGGATATAGAAGAGAAAACAAAGGGTCATGTTCTGATGGAGAGTGATAGAAAACATGTATAGGAGAAATTTAACCATGAGAAAATCACAAACATGTGATGGGTTAAACAGTCTTTGATTACCCAGTATGAAACACAAACCAACAACATTTTTGTTTTACATTCCTTTTCATAATTTGGTTGAATTTGTTTACTATATAGAATAAGAAGATAAGGTAATATACTTTCCTTCATGTGGAGTTGCATCCTTTAATAATTGTCTACCAAAAACTTCTACCAAAAAATAATCTTTTCTCCAAACAAAGAGCATTCAAAACGACATAGTCACATCAAAAGCACAAGAATCATCTTCTTGAGAATCAAATAATCCATAAAAAAACAATATATTTCACTTGTCTTTAGAAATAAACTAAAACCAAAAATTTTAGTGCAAGATCATATAATACCCAAAAGGATAATCTTTTACAAGAAGAAAAATTACTCTTAATCTCCAAAATTTGTCAAACAAAACCCAAAGATCAAAAAAGACAATTCAATAAACAACTATCCCCAAAATTCTTCAAAAGTAATCCAAACTAAGATTGAAACCCAAATCCCATGAGGATTTAATTACATATTCTTCCAATATACATCATAATTTTTATCTCCAAGTAACACGAGTTACTCATAAAGTCTCATATTGAAAAGTAATTAACCTAGTCAAATATTCTCTATGATAGGTTAATCATTTTCATAAATAAACAAAATCATCATATATCCACAATAAAAACATAGATTCATCCCAACTAAAATTTCAACCATTATTCCACAATTAAAATCCCATAGTATTCTATCTTCCATAGGCATATAGTGTTTCCTAAAAAAGAGAGAATGTCTTCCATAAAAACCTATATCACTTAATCACTAAATCATTTTTTATACAAATTATATATATTAGATAAAACATAAGTTCCAAAAATCTACTTATTCTTGTTCTATAAAAACATTTTACTAAAATAATAATTCATACTAACCAGGGACTTCAAGTAGGCTAGTGGTAGGTGATGCGCCTTTGTCTCCATTAGGTTGTGGGTTCGATTCATGCGGCCTTACCGGATGTGATGGGTTGTCACCCATCCTAAATTTTGACCGTTTTATAAAACTAAAAAATAACCCAAACATTTTTTAACCTCAATGATTTCCTTATACTCCTCATTTTCATCCAAATTCATTATGATCTCAAAATCTCAATTCTTGATGTCTTATTTCACCACCATATGATAAAATAAAGCGATTCCCAAAATGAATAACATCATACCATAATCGTGGAATCCACTTGGTTTCATCATCATCTTGTTCACGTAGGTAGAAGGTCCATGCATCACAAAAATGATTTATAGATCCTTCAAAATAATTTTCTTACACCTTGTACAACATCGGTCATATGGATGTTCACAGAAAAAATGTTTTGGAAAATAATCATATATGACATATAATTTCAAAACATCTGATAAAACGTGATTTCAATAAAATAGTCGGACAGAATTTGAGTTGAAACTTTAAATTAATGGTTCTTTTATAATACCATAAGTATTTTCTGAGATATTATAGTTTAAAATCAAATATAAATAGGTTGCACAAGGGTATCCTTCTTCACCACCCTTTTAAAAATCATAATATGCTTCAAAATCATGTGATAAGGTAAAATATTTGAAAATTCCTTCATAATATTGACCTTTCTTCAAAATATGAGAATATTTTGAAAATAGATTGTTTCTAAATAAAACCGATGATCCACGATGATAATGAGGTATAGTGGAGGTGTTTGATATCTCAAACAAGTGCTTGCAAGTGAGTTGTATGCTAAAAAAAGTTTCACAGTCATTCAAACATGACTTTGCAATAATTATTGCATGAAAGTAATCAAGATGAGATAAGAATGTCATTTGAGATCCTCCTCCTTCCATTTTTAACTGATATTCCTTGATCTGAAAAATATATAAAACAAGGGTTGAACTAAAATAATTGATAGGGAGTAACCATATGTCTAACGAAAATTCCTAATCCCAAAAGTTGTCTAAAATGACCTCTGATACCAACTATAAAGGCTCGGACATAAAAAATCAATAATATTGAATTAAATGGATAATTGACGTTGACGATGTTTTCAGGTTTAGAGTTTTATAGAATTAGGCCATAACTATTACATTACAACATGAATATTACAAGCAGACATGACTACTCAGTTTCCATTATTTTCATAAAATAAAAACTCTTAAGAAGAAACATGTCTAGTTCCATGTTTTAGATAGCTTGACATTTCCATGATCCCATCCTTGACACTATTCATCTTTATGTCCTTTGGAAAAAATTTCAAAAGCATGGGATGAGAATAAAATTCTCAGTAAGGGTTATAAAATAAGAAAGGAAAACAATATCCAATCAGTAAATACAAATCAATGAAACCATACTTTTGAATCAAAACATACCCTATGAAATCATAAGATTTATGAATAACACACACAAATCATAAATCATAAAGGTTACTTATGGATTCCACATCAAACTTACATTGTAGCTAACACAAATACATTGGGAGTTACACATGGAATACCCATCACAATATATTCCCTAAATCTCTTTGGAGAATCATTAACGTTTACCTCTGTCTCATTACCCAATGCATTGGAGAGCTATATCGGGCTCACCCGCCCTATGGTTAACACGGGACCACCCATATATGTAAAAAAATTCCAATAACTATAACACATGTATAAAGGAAAGATAATGTTTCCACATTCCAATATATCAAATCAAAATGTTGAAATAAACAATGTTTTATCAAATCATTTTCAGAACCATTTTAAAAGAGAATTTTGAATCAAAGTGTCCCATACAACTTTGAATATTTTAAATGAATTATCATTTGAAAACATTAATTTCCATATAAATAAATCCTAAAACCCATTTTTAAAACATATACATTAATGAGAATCATTTAGAAGAATAAATCATTAAAACATTTAAAATGATATTTTAGTTAAAGAGTTTTTTAAAAAAAAGAGACACACTTGAATACAAATAATTGAGGAATAACATTTATTAAGAACATTATAATATCATGAGAATAAAGGTATTCATGATATAAAATTTCAATGTACAGTATATACAAACTATAAGAGTGAATTGGTGCATAACAACAATGAATTCTCAATGGAAATATAAATTGAGATGAAATCCCTTATAAAGATCGTATTCTTAAATTAAGGATAAATCAATCAAATAATTATTATTGACAAATATAAATACACCCAATATACTTTTATATTATGTGTAAAACAATCAGAGTTCATTCACACATATTCATACGATGGCATATTCAAGAAGTACAAGTTGAACCCAAATAATTGAAATTGGGTTAAGAAGTTCCCTTGTAAAAAATTCGACAGCCTAACAGCGTCATTGTAAAATTCAGAAAATGAATTGATGAGATAAAAAGGGTATATCATCACCTGAACATAAGATTTACATCAATAAGGATATTGAATAACAGGTCCCAACATAATAAGATGTAAATTAAATGACATATCAAAAATATGTCTTTTAAAAAGAGGGGGGTGAAAGGTTCCCTTACCGATTTGGTAACTTACAAAACATATGCCACATGAAAGAATGATCATAAAATGAAAATTTCAATACTTATAAATAAAAATATATTACACAAATAGTAAAATCATGGGCAGTAAATTCACCATAAAAAGGAAATAGTGTAAAATATAGCATGAATCTCACAGAAATAAAAAGTGAGATGAAAAACCATTACTTCATTGTATTCAAATTGAATCATATGACCAAAAGTTAATAACCACAAAATGAATAAAACAATTCCATGAAAGTAAATCTAATCATGATAATATACATCAATGTCAGTACACATTACACCACATGTAATAAATAATTGACGAACAATGGAAATCTCGCAGAATTAAAAGTGAGATAAGAAATCCCTTACGTGATGTCCAACTTGACTCGATTGTTCTTCAATCTCCTGAATAATAAGAAAAAGATAATTTATAATTTCTTAAGAACTTTATCCATGTTTTTTATTCCTTTTATATCACTTATTACCAAGTTATAAACATTATGTAATCATTTAAGTTAATAATGTTCATTTTGTCGATATTTGGTACTTGAGTCAAAAATGCACATCTTATAATTACATGATGTTCATGTTGTCAAACATTAATTATATAAAGAATTATATTCATTATTTTTATATCATATATATCTATAATATACATGTTTTTATAATATTACATTACATTTAGAGATAATAAATGAAATTCACCGTTCATAGAGATGGTAAACCATACGTACGCATGAATGCTACTTTCATTTATATTTATTATTTTAATTGAAATAAAACATAATTATGCATTGTTATATTATAATTACAGTATAATATCATATATAATATCCTTAACTCCATCCTTTATACCTCCCACATAAGGTATTAACGAATCAAATCACTTTGAGGGGCAGTAGTATGCACTTCCTCAAATTAGATTGTCGCATTTACCCACTATGGAAACCATAAAGGACTGCTATAAATGGGAAGTACAGAAGCATAAGGAAATCATAAACATAATATATATCATATATAAATACAGTTCCATCACAATGGCCACCATGAGAGGCGGTAAGATGTAATTGAACAATCATCGTTTCGTGCGGCCTTAGTTTTACATCCACAAGAAACATTATGTTCTTCGTCCTTTAGATGGTGGTGTGTGTATGTGTAGTTCGAATTAATATAATAACAACATCCTAGTATATTTAGGATACTGGGGTTGTTACAAAATAAAGGAATAAAAAGAGTTTAGGGGTTGGAGATGTAGAATAAAAGAAAACAATTTAAGAGAAACAGTTACGTTTAATTTGGGCAACTCCCTCTGGTTTGAACCAAAAGACTTCTTCAAAAGCTTTCTGCCTAAGGTTATTATTCTAGGTGGAGGATAGGGATGTAGGGATCTTAATTGTTAGATTTTGGACGAGATAAATGGCTTGGTAGGTGTGATGAATTGGTTAGAAGTTGTCTCCTTTTATAAGGGAGATGAGGGGCTCTTTAGGAAAGTGTGAAAATGTTATTTTGTTATATAATGATATTCGGTTTCTAAAGTCCAAAAATATATATAGTAGAAGATACGATGACTCATATTAGAAATAAAATCATCCAATTTGAATTTTTCATGTTTTGGATAATATTTTAATCATTATAATCTTATTTATTTAAATCATTTATTAATGAGGTAAATACTGCATCATTATTAAGTCATAAGTAATTTAATTTATTGTATGTCTAAAAATTATAAAACAAATACCATGATGTAGTAAATATTTTTATCTTTCCAAGGAAAATTTATAGGAAAAATATAATTTATATAACCCCATATAAAAATTAATTTACTAAAAGATATTTGTTTTTGTCATATTTTCCATTACATTAAGTTAATTAATCTAAATTGTTATTATCACTCCCAAGTGGTTCAATGGGGTCCCCAAATCGACCCAAATATGCCCACGGTCATACATTACTCAACCAATAAGTTCTGGACAAGTGTTAAGCTAATTTTAAATTATTATAATATTCTTTTGACCCTGAATTACCTTATTTACCTTTAACCGTGATAAATAAAAGTCATAAGTTACTATTAACCAAAAATTATTTTCATCTTATTAAACCACATTTTAAATAATTATAACAACCATGTATGTCAGATTTTTGAAATTCAATTCACATAAGTACTAAAATTTCATTTAAACGAAAAAGTCAGTTTTTTTACTACTACTATGTGGTTTCACTATTCATCTAAAATTGATGTTTTTCAGAAAAATACAAAAAATTCAGCCTAATAATTATTTGATATTCCGAATTCAAAATTGATGTCTATTTTTCCAAATTCAAAAAATAGAAGTGGCATTAATAAATTTAAAATTTAATTCCCATTTTTAAAACAAATAGAATATTTTTAAGAAATAATAACTATCAAAAGATTGATACTTGTTTATGTCCAATTTCAAAGTGAAATTAATTCCAATGACCAAAACTGGATTAAATGGTAAAAATATATTTTAATTTCACTTTAAAATCAACTAAAAAGGTAATATATCCATACAAATAAATTATATTAAAAGGCACTTTTGAATTAAAATGTAATATTTTTCACTATTCATTAAAAATGAACTTTATCAGAAAAATACCAAAAAAATTACACAATATAAAATTTGATGATCCCAATTCTAAAGAAGGATTTTGTTTAGTCAATTATAATTTATTAAAGTGACCAAAACTATTTTTAATGAGGCCTCTCCATTAAAAGGCGATAAATCAACCTTCTAATGCAAATTATGCTTAAAATTAGATTCATTCACATTTTAAGCCTCTATATTTTTATTGGATAATGTAAATAAATTTAAAAATCATGTATAGTCATATTGTAGTTAGTTTTGTTCATTCCTGGCAATAAAATGGTTAGGAGTTAACTACCACTTAAAATAGTAATATTATATTATTACTATGCAACGTAAGATTCCAAAGAAATTCGTTGTTGTGTATCGGGTACGCTATCGAACCTAGAAAACTCTTTAATGTAAAATTAATATTTAATTCATAAATATTAATAAATATGATATATGTCTTTTTCTTTATTTACCTGGGATGTTACAAAAAAGGTCCGGTAGAATATTATTTTCAATCTGTTTCAGTGGGTATCATCTTTTAATTTTCTTTTCGATGTTTTAATGCCAAAAAATCTTGTACCTTTTAATTTATTTCTCTCATGTAGATATTTAAGTAGTTAATAACATTTTATTTTAATTTTATTGGTAGGAAAATAACTGGATAGCGCTCCAACCTCCTCTTGAAGATCAAATCATATTGTTGTTGGAAGCACAACCAAATATCCAGGTTTGTGTTTGTAAATTGTTTTCAATGATTTTGATGTCTTCAACCTTCCTCATTTCAGTGTATGAGAGACATTTCTACTTTAATGTGTAGATTTCTTAATTTAAATTTAATGTGAAGGATTCAGGTCACTGTTATCCAAGATGTAATTTAGTGATCTTTATAATGGACATTTCTGGGACTATTCAGGTAAATATCTCATTGTTTGGTGCAGTCCACTAATATTGTTGTTTGAATTTATAAAAGTAATCGAAAAAATCTTCTTGAACTTGAATGTTACAATATTTTCTCCCATACAATTTTATTTTCTGAATTTCTAATTGAAGATGTGTGGTTTTACAATTTATTTAAATTATTTTATTCTGAATAAGGTTCACATGAAGATTGAAGATGGGGCGTGGTGTCTAGATGGTTAGGAGTGGGTGGTCACAAGAAACATCAACCAGTAAGTAGTATGGAAGCATACCAAAACCTCATATACACTAACATCTGGAATTTAATGATGCTTTCGGTTATAGTCTGAATATGTTTCATCTTTATCTCTGGTCTTTTTGTCAACTACTTGAATGATGTGTTCATATTCTATGTCCTCTTATTCCATTATCAGACAACATTACTTTCTAACTATTATTTATTCAACGTTTGTTTTCTTATTATCATTTCTAAATAGTAATCTCATATTAGAAGAAAAACCATTAATTGAATATGTCGTGCAATAGCACAGGTGAGTATTATTTTTAGAAATTAGTTGCATCATTAGGGATGATCACCAGTGAGTCCCCATTTTCTCTACTCTATGTGGTTATTCTTATACTTCTTTATCCTCTTCATCTCATAGAGTACCCTTGATTTAACACACCAATTAGGAAGAATATCCATTTTTGTATGAAAATATTCCAAGATTAAACATTAAACTATTCATTAATGATATACATTATGGAAGGAACAATTGGATTCATATCTCCTCTCATGTAAACATGATACAAAATTTACATGTGACCTGCATAATTTTTTTAATCCATACACTATTGAGAGGAGAATAAAATCTATTTTATATGAACAATAATTGTATCTATAATATTTTAACTATACACCCCCATTAATCATCTCCCCGAATGATTTTAAAATCTAAAATTCCCTGTACTGGAGACAAATGACACCCCAACATTGTATGGGTTCTAGATGTGTCATCTGTTATAACACTAGTTGGATACGTTTTTGGTATAAAGATAAATATTTCATGATAGATTCATTTTTTCTCCACTCATTTCATAACTTATGTAAATTTATGGAGTCCACTAATAGACTAATGATATATCTTGATGTGTTATTTTGAGATTCAATTATTATTTATGATCACATGTCATCCCAAATAAGCTATTTTACACCACTATAAAAGTTTAAATATACTGATAATCTTTATGGGAGATTTTAATTATTGATATGTCAAAATATAAATGGATTGTTATAATTGGGATGATCTGATTGGCACATTTTTTAGCCATCAGCTATACCACCATTCTAATGTTCTTTAATCTAAGTTCTATTTGAGATAACATACATGAAATGGAGAACCACTTTTGACCATGGCCTACTAGGGGACAAGCTATAATGGATAATAGAAACTGGGGTAAACATCTCAACCCCACCAAGTATAGTGTCCCTATTAATGTACTTGAATGTAGTCATAAGGAAGTCCACATGTTTTATGGGTTATGAAAGTCCATAGAATCCAATCATCTAATTCATGCTTATTTTGTTTGCTAATTTTTTGTTCCAAATTGTGGAAGGGAATTTTTTGATTAGGTCGAATATCTCCCTGCATGAGATATTGTGCTATCTGGAACTCTTTTTCCATAGGTGGAGGAATCCTCTCTACACCCTCCCATGATGATGTTGGGGGGATAAACACATCATACATGTCCCTAATTATTGGTTCCCCAATAATCATATGAATTTCCCGTTGGCTTATTGAGAATTCCCCATCAATTTGATGAAACATTTTGGGATTTACGATCCAACCTTTATGATTGAATAGATATCCTTATATAGATTCATGGATGTTTGGGAAACCCATATATATTTATAAAGTCCATTTACATAAATATCCCACTCAAATTCCCCACATCTCACACATACCGATATGGGACATCCCCACATAGTTATGAATGGTCCCACATAGCAAAGATCCTAGTTCAGCAACAACCCCAACATATGATATGATATTGATATTTTCAAGAATGACCTATATCTATGAATATATGGATTTGGTCCTAATCATACATCCAATATAATTAAAGGAATTTTTCCTTGGGCGTTTACTTCAACATGATAAACTTCTCCAATATATTTCCCCCTACTAAAGTAGTTTTCATATATATTAAATTGTTAGAGATTGATCTATGTGACTTATTTTTTCTAATGATATTCTGGAATTAAAACATCAACAACTATCCCAACACTATAGAATTACTATATGTCTGATTGTAGATAATCATAGAGGCTAAATACTATAAATTACTATAGAATCTGATATTTTTGCTATATGCACTGTTGAAAGTTTTCTTCTATGATTTTTATCATTATTTTCATCATATACATTGTAGATTTATGAATCTATACTAGAGGCATAATTTTTCAAATTTTTCATAAAATAATAATTGGGTAAGCATGTGGGGATATTGATGGTTAAAAAATTCATTTCCCAAATCCCATAATGTTTTTTGAAAACCACATAGTGTTATGTGGATGTGATGTGTTTTCTTTATAAAAGTATTTTTGAAAAAATAGTATATATATGAGGGAATATAGTTTTTTGAGAGAGGTTCTCACAACGAGGGATCCATATCAGTAATGAAGATGCAACTATTGTAAATCTTGAAAATTGTGAAAAAACCATTCACCAAAATGACATGTGTGGAGAATAAATTACATTTATATTGATGTGGTCCCTCTTCCTAGTGGACCATGATGTGGTTAATGTAATAATATTACTTTATTATAATAATTAATTATTCATATCAATGAAACCACACTCTAGGCATGGGGTCATTTGGTATTCCCTAAAAACTCCCAAGAAACACTCCCAAAGAAGAAAATTCCACAGAAGAAATCAATATTGTATTAAAAATCAGTTAAGGAATGATTGCGATAAATAATTGAACCTTATCTACAAATCATCCATATTTCACAAATAATCATTTCTTCTCAAAGGACCCACACATCATAAATCATGGCCTTTCTCACAAATAAAAATCATTTCATATATGTAATGTATAATTATTTAATTTATAGATACAAGGTGGGGAACTATGAAGCCACATAACACATGAATTACATTTATAATAGTGTTATATATAACTATGAGATTGAAAATATCATATTATGTAGAAGAATAGATTTTAAAAATTTTAAAATCTTTTGGGATCATAATTCTATAATAATACCACCTAACCTACACACATTTATTTCATTTGTGTGGGGAATCATATGATACCTCCCAACACAACCCATTAAATTCTATACCACTAGGTAGTTATTTTATTCCCTTCAATCACCACCACATATTATCCATATTTATAAAAATAGTTTCAAATGAATCAGTTATAAATGTCCTAATCATTCTAAAAAAATAACAGCATAGTATTAGGGTATAATATATATTATTATTATTAGAGAAAACAATTTTCAGTTTAGCATCACTATTGAAAAAATAATTTATTGGTAAACATCAAAATTAAACTCGATAAGGAATCCTATGTAGTATATCCTTCATGAATCACCTCATTCAAGAATACAAATAATGAATAAATCCCATTACCATAGTTCATTGATGGTGATTCAAGAATGATGAGGTGTTTTGAGAAGGGAACTTCATAAAAGATGATTCATGTAGGTTGCTTCATGATGGATTATTCGTGAAGGGAAAATTATGAGGCAACCTCAAGTTCATACCTTCACTGGATAAGATTAGTTTATATAATATATCATCCAATGATTAGATGATGGATTTAGCGGTGTTTATTACCCACTCTCTCATTCACCTAGCTAGAGAATCATTTATACCACCTATGCCGACTTTAACAACATGATCAAATTATAAAAAAAAAATGTAATTCTTCTATTTTTTATAAATTTGTAAGATCACTCACCAATTGATATTCCATAAAAATTGACCTTGGAGGAAAAATTTACTAAAAAAACTACCATTTAAAGGGATATAATCTTAACTAAAAATCTTTCACAAGTTAGCCAATTGTTATACCCCATTATATCCTTCAGTTTTTCTCAATCATGAAACTGATGGTTCACCTGATGAGATCTAAAAATGTAATATTTCTAAAAAAGATAAGCATGTCAGTGCCCTCATTATTATCTTGATATACCATGTTTCGTGTGAATGATATTACTCCGAACATCGTTAAAATACAATGACATGTGACTATGAAATGTACCTAATCTATTAGTGTCTCTTTTTTCTCACACTAAGCATGACTTGTGTAATATTAGAGATCATAGATTATACTATAATTGAAAGGACAAAATAAATATGATTTTGGCCTCCTCTTAATGTGTAATATAGAAACTAATATTATCCTCATCAATGATATCATCCCAGCATTTTCATAGTGAGTCATGTATAGGGAAATCCCAAAGTGTATGTCCTATTCAAATATATTATCATCCTTACTTTTAATACACAAACATCACTATGACACATCCTTAAATTGTATAGCCAATGTCATAGATTCATGATGTAAACCAACATAATAATGAATTTACCTCATGAAAGAAAATCACATGGTTTTTATTACAATGTATAATTTACATAAATAGATATTATATCTTTATAGAAAAATATTATGTATGTTTTAAAAATACATGACCAAGGACCAGAAACGTTTTCTGTCCATGGTGACTAGATAAATAATCTACTTATTTCATTAATGATATTTATAATCCCCCAAAAACATATTCCTAGATTGTAATCCTCTTTAAAATATCCTAATTAAAAGATTTTATTATAATTTTGTGAAATGGAACATGATTACGGGTGATCTCATACACTCATTAAGTGTAAAAAAGTTATATATGATCTCATAATCATTACATAAAGATAAGTGTATGATAATATGATTTTATGATTAAAATATACATACCAAAAATACTATATATCATATTTAGGAATCATGGAATAATTCTTGGATTTTCAAAATTCATGAACGAAAAAGTAATCATTGAACGGACACCATGAGATCATAACATTCACATAAGACATATGTCCATGTCATTCACATAATTATAGAAAACCATTTTTCTTATTCAAGGACCACATCGAAGACAATAATTTTTGATTGGGTTCAATATCTATTATATCATATACATGTTCATGTTTTACTCCCAAGACTATAATTGTGGATAAATTCCATAACTAATCAATGTTCATTCCACATTTAACTATTTCCTTGGCACTGGTTCATACATATGACTATAAATGATGAAAAATTGCATTACTGAATATGGTTCACTCCCCAATTTTATTGCTTATTATCTAATTAGATATCCATATTTACCCATTGTATTATAGGGTTATATAATTATATACACACCCATGACATAATAACTTTCAATTCATTGATGTTATATAGGATAAAAAATTATTCATCATATATTATTAAATATGAAGAGAATATGTGTCTTATAACCATTTCACCATTACATCATAACATACCTTATAGAAATAAACAGGTTTCCTAAAAATATCATTATCATAATATTAATCCTTATAAAGAGTGAATAAGGATGTTATCATTGGATTGTATCCCATGTAAATAATAAGTAATTTCATCCAGGTTTTCTTAAATGAAAAATTACATTAAAATATCATTTTTAATATTTCATGAGGAAAGCAAAATTTTCATTTTAAATGTACTTATTAAAAATTAAAAAAATTCAATATATTAAGGAGGAAACATTTATTGAAAATAACCCATAACACCTTGTAGTTGAATCATTAATACATTTAGTTGGTATAATAGCAGGAAATTCAGTTCACATTGGGTATGATAAAACATCAATTCCTTACACATTTTGTGTAGAAATTCAGAAATGACTTGTTTATAAAATAAAAATAATATTCCATTTAAACCATTTTTTAAAGGGAAAAAATGATTAAAAATTAATATAAAAATTAATTATAGAATCTTAAAAACATTCATGGAATGTTTTATGAATACATGGAGATTAATGAAAAATATTTATGGAAAAATAGGAGATAATATACTGTTTTATTAAAAATGGTTTCTTAATCATTTTAAGTAATAAAAATTGTAAAATTGTATTGCAATATATAAATTATATTAATTACTAGAGGACAAAAAAATAAATTCTATTTTTATAGGTATATTAGGATATTTATTCATGAAAACTTATTCATAAAAAATCATGGTAAACAATGAGATATTAATATAAAACCATTACCACATTATTAAAATTTAAATCAGTACCTAATGAAATATGGAAACCAATATATATATATATACGAAAATATAAATAATTTTCATGATATGAATTTTAAAATACATTCATGGTTAGCATATAAGCCAAATAAAAGAAAGAGGTGGTGAATTTAAGATATGTCTTATAGGAAAAAGGTGATAAGAAAATATCTTACCAAAAGTTTTACTTTACATGAAACAAAACCTACATCATATGTGAAAAATTAAAATTTATTATAACTGTATATTTTAATAATTAATACACTAAAATATCATATATGATCTACTTATAACATTTGAACAAAAATTTATTCAAAAATATCTTATTAAAATCATCATTTCGGGGTGTTATTAGTTTTATTTTTATGGATGATTCAGTTTATTAGTCTCAAATATTGAACTTTGGTGATTGGTACATAATATAAATAATGTAAGGGATGATATAAATATTATATATATGTATATATATTAAATATATATATATCATTAGAATCATCCAAATAAATGTCGAGACATAAAAATGATTTACATCATTCATAGTGGTGGCAGGCCGTACATACCCATACATGCTGTATTCATTTTCTAAAAATACATGGAAAGAAATGTTAATAATATATTATAATTACATAAATTTATTATTAAAAATAATATAAAACTATAATCCTTAAATCAACCATAATAATCTACCATTAATTATGGTGATGGAAAATTAATTATATCTCTTGGTGGAGGTGGTACCCCGCATGAACACACGGTCGATAAATTCATTTAACATTTGGTTAAAAATAGGGAGGATAATAGTAGTTTCATAATCATAATAAAATTTTAATATTTTTATATAAATGAATTTACAATTTTATAATGTATAGCATATATTTAGTGGGGTAATATGATCAAATGTTTTTTGAATGAATTGTGTTAGTTGTTATACATTTTTGTAGAGAAACTTCTATTGAATTACAATTTAAGACTATAAAGGATAGTTTATTAAAAGGTAAAACGATCTAAATATGGGTATGGAATATATTATATTATTATAGAAAGACATGTATGAAATAGATGTTTGATGAAGGTTGAATAAGAGTGGAGATGTAGTATCCTTTTATAATGGTGGTAAATAACCCACAAAGAATTGCATAATTGATTAAACATATATCATAATCATGTCATGTTGAACCAAGGAACCAAAAACATGAATATTATATTTTATGAGGTCATAATAATCAAAAAAATAGTTTCTATATATATATGATACAAGTTAATACTTATCTCATTGTTAAACCACAATAAACTCATTTTAACATTAACTATGAGAAAATAAAATCATACCATAACAACATAATTTAATGAGAAACAATAAAAGGGGATATATATATATATATTTTATAATTCCAAATTCAGAATCTATTTTATCATGTTCAATTTCTATATGTAGTAAATATTATTTTTCAAATTAGACCAGAGAAGTTATGATATTTATTTATAAAAAATACCGACTTATGAGTAAAAATTATTTGATGTTGAATAATGTACTAATGTTTTTCAGAAAATATATATGTTAGAAACAAATATTTATTGTTTTTTCCTTTCGGGTTTACTAAAACGTAATGAAATATAAAAACCATTCCGTTTAATGAAAGGAACCAAAAATGTTTTTTTAAATAAAGTATAACTTATCTTCACAAAAGGAAATACCAGGCTCCCAATTTAAAAATAATTATTTAAATTAAAAGCTATTTAAAAAAAATGTTTTCGCAAGTAGAAAGTCGATTTATATAAAAATGAAAAATAAAATATATTCCAACATACCTAATTTGAATATATAAAATATAAATAAGATACTACCACTTTTAAATCATTTATAAATGAATCTTATAAAATTGGTTGAAATGAAAAGATTTATTACAATAAAAATCTATATTTTCATGATTCAATATATAATTTATTTGTTCATAAAATTTATAAAATAGTACACTAAATTAATATTGAAAAAATAATTTCATGAATTAAAAACATTTTTTTAATATTAATTTCTAATATTAGTGTATATTAATTATAATTTGTACTCATAAAAATAATAATAAAAGTTTTTGATGAAAAAATATTTTTCATGATTAAAATAATTTTACAAATAATTGAGTACACTTTTATCAATTAATTTACAATATATAAAAAACTAAGATATATTTTTTTCAATTTAGTACCCTTATTTATATAAAGGAAATAATTCCTTGGTTATATTAGTATTGTTTATAAAAAAATATTTACATCCAAGTTCTTCTAAAAACGGGGTTTCATATATCCCTGAATATCAATGAAATTAAATCTATTTTTTTGTGAAATACATTACATAATTTTTGTCTGTTACATAATACACACTTAAAATAAAAGTTTTGATGAAATTATATCACTCTGATACAATGAATTTCAAATATCTTTTTCTCATCACCTTCTTGGGTTCTTTAGGTGCTTCTTTAAATTACTGATTCCTCTGGAGGATATTAACCATGTATGTTTTCATATTCCATATCACATAATCTCTACAATAAAATATTTATAATTATTTATAAATTTATAAAAGAACATGCATTATCTGTACATGTGAAGAATTAAAAATTTACTTCTTCAATAGAGATATATAGAACACATCAAGATCATAAGAGAGGTTAAGTGGAAATTTCAAGTGATATTTTACCATCCACGCGTGATTAATAAAATTGAAGGGGAAAATACAAATTGGGCCCATATTTTATTTTATTAAAAATATCATAACTTTTTCCATATAGGAATTTAGGGAAATAACTACTCAGAAACATCAAATTTAATAGTTCAGTAGTTATTTTCAAGATAATTTTGTATTGACTCCAATATACCTTAAAGTTATATTGAAATGATCTAACCTTGTATACCATTTCCCCATATAACATAGGGCCCAATAGAATTATTTTTAAAATTCATCAAAACATGTTTGTGATTTTCACTTCATTCAATCAAGGAATTCAAAAGACTATGTCTATATTATCAAATGAAGAATATTATTTTACAAAAAACTCAACTTGTGGAAGGTGTTCATCACAAAAACTATTGAAATAAAAAGAAACATAACTAAATTTATTTTCTAGATATTGAATAGTTATCTCATAATATACATCAATATGAGGATTATATGTAGTATCGAAACACATCACTAAACCTTTGGATTTCTAAAGACTTTTCCTGAACATCTTGGTAATCATTGGATCTCGATCAGATACAGTAAAATGGGGCAAACCATAACCTCACTATATTATTAATTTATATCCTTGAATTTATATTGGGATTTCAATATACTTTAGTATAATTTATGTGGGCACACATCATAAATTGATTTAAAAAACCCAAATATCATTATTGAAATTAAATTTATTGTGGAACATGAAAAAAATAATGGTGACATTTTCCCATACTTGTTCTATTATGGGGAATGTTTATAAAATAACATTATACGTCTATCTATTAGAGATAACATTATGACATAATAATAACTGAGATACATACTCTGATGTATATTTCTTTATGTTTTCCTACAAAAAACACACTTTCATACCTTTCCATGTCTTTTTTATTCATAGATGAATAGATTATTGTAAATATTGAGCTTCATCCAAGTGATTTTTCATTAGGTATGGTATTGATGGAATATGTACATAGTTATGAAACCTTATCATTCATCATAAAAATTATTTATCTTAGGAAAATTCCTCACCTTCTATGTTATTTATAGAACATCTTTTTTCAGACCCTTAATAATTTGAGTAAATATGATATGTGGATTAGATCTCTTTGATAAATTATTCATAAAGATTCAAAAATATCCAACAAAATAATAAAAATAATGGATATCATTCATAGTGGTTTCTCATGAGCAACAAACAGTAACATTTGTCTTTGATGGATCCATATTTATACCCTTACATGAGATCATACGACCAAAAAAATGATATATTCTATAATGAAAATTTAATCTTGTTAAAACATTTCATATAAAATATCATTATTTGTGGTATTTTTTATAATCATTATCTGATATTTATTCAATTATTTTATGTTGGATTATATATGAATATGATCTATAAATATTTCCATAAACTGATCAATGTAATATATGAATATTATATCCTTTATATTCATATAGATAAATATGAATAATAAAGACCAAATGAAATCACAATAATTTCATTGTTTCTAAACATAAGATAGAATTTTGTATCTTGTGTTATATAACTTTTGATCCTCAACTAATTGTATCATTGGAAAAGGTCAATTGTGTAAAAATATCTAGCTCCTCGTAATTGTTAAAAGAAATCATCAATATGATATAATATATACTTCTTCTTTATTTTTATCTTTTTCATTTCTTGATAATCAATGTATAACATCATTGATCCATTTTTCTTCTTAAAAAATTAATAGGTTCACCCAATGGTGATTCAATTGGCTAAATGAAACCCTTATAAAAAATCTATAGAAGCTTTTTATATAATTCTCATAGCTCAATCAAGTCTGTTCTATATAGATTCATTGAAATAGGTGTATGGCCATGTATGAGATCTATTGATTAATCAAAATATTTATTTTTAAATAATACTATTAGAACATTCTTGTAATAAATCAACATAATATTGTAAAATAAAGAAATATATATTATTTATTTTATCCCTAACCATCTAAGATATCAACCCTTTTGAATATGAATCAATGTTAATATGATTGTTATAATTTCCATTGTATTTTATAATATATTTTTACATTGATAGATGATCATAGGTTGGATTGAAATATCAACTATGACTTTGTTTTAATCGAATTTGATATGGGTTTTATATACAAAAAGAGAATACATGCTAAATATCACATCATATTGTACTAGAGAGAGAATATCAGAATTTATAGGAATCACATTCCCAAAAAACATTATGGAGGATCTATAAACATTATTTGTGATCCTTATACCACTATGAGTGCTTACTTCTAACATAATATATAACATACCTTCTATTTATTTCATATAGAAATATGATTTATTACATAAAAAATTCACTTGGTAAAACATATAAGATTGAGAGGTCTAGTGTCTTTGGGGATTAGTAATATTACATAAAAACATAAAACATAGAAAACAACATCTAATTAAAAACATTCTTTACATGACCACTATTTTACCTCATACTTAGCATTGCATGGGATAACCTGAGGACATTCATAAGAAAATTGTAATCTATAAATCCTGGTAAGGGAGTAAAAATGGATAACATGAAGATTAAAATACATGTTAGGAAATCAGAATATCAATGAAGATAAATAGAAACATGATCATAAAGGCATGATAAAGAGTGATAATCATAAGATGGAAATGTAGCAACAATGCATAACATGGTATTAGAATATGCCAAGGCTCATTGCACACAGATCATGAGTAAACCCTCATTGCACATGAATCATAAGTAAAACCTCATTGCACATGAATTGGGATGATACAAAACTAATTTCACATGGCATATCATGGTACTATACTTTACCCATTGCATTCGAGAACTATCAGGGGACACCCTTCATAAACAATTCATTTCATGTATATGTGTGCCACATGGATCATATAACATGGAGTCAATCAAAATAACATGGTATTCCATGAAAAGGTGATGTGGAATAAAAACCTGAATCTTTATAATAAATATTTAAATTTTTATAAAGGTGAATACCCGTGATAGAGAAATGGGTATGGTATTCACTACACAATGACATCGGCGTGGAAAATCATAGTTCAATTTCGGAGGCATAACTATGTGAAATAAGAACTCATAAAAAATGGTTTATTAGAGAGAAAGGGGAGTCTCATCATATTTACAGGAAATTTACAGTAAGGGGTTAATATATATACTTGTACCAAATATCATAATGGAATTTAGTTACATAAACAATCCAATTACGATGATATAAATGAGGAGAGAGAAACCCCTCATGGATTTTTGGCATGGTAACGGGTGTACATGGGAGGCATTAATGAGAGAGAAAGAGGTATCCCCTCATCCAAACATAAAGAGGGCAGTATTTGGGAGGTTAGAAATCAATCCCTAACATTTTTAATTGAAAAAAATGGCATAACAACTTAAAGTAAATTGAACGAAAATTAGAAAGGAAGAAATCCCATACATGAGAGTGTGATCCCAAAAGCATGGGAGAGGCTTGAGAGAGGATTATTTGGAGCATGGGGAACCTTGGTAGGATTTTGGAGATAGGAGGGAAAAGGTTGGAAGAACTCAAAATGATTTTAGTGAAGAGGAAGTGGGAGATTGGGTGGGTTTATATAGGAAAGGAGTGGGAATTCTTTATTATTTTGGTTTGGGACACCGCACATTAATCTAATAAAAACCATAAACCAGCCCATAGTTTCTACCCCTAGTTTTTTCCAAAGGGGAGTGGAAATCAATATTTTACATGTCCAATGGACAAATATCTTGAAATAATAGGGTTTCTTATGTGGAGATGAGTCACACACTCAAGGAAAACAATTTAAAAAGAAAAACATTATTATATGTCTTACATGGTCCACTAAGGCTTTGTAAAATAAGTAAAAAAATTCTAAAATCGCATTATTTTAATGGAAGAAACATATATTTTTCGAATATAATGTTTATAGTATTTTATTATATCACTATTGGGTCATTATGATGTCATAAAACACATTATATATATAAATAGTATTTAATTTTTACAAAAAAATCGACTCTCTTAGAAAATTATGAAAATTTACCATTGGATTATTTTGATGTCCTAATTAAACAAATAATATTCATTTTATCTAAAAATATTTGTAAATAGTTGATTTTTTACTTTTAAACTAAATACTTATATTTATCAGAAATTCATGTGTGTTGACAAAGAATTCTTTCAAATCTTAATAAAAATTACATTAGTATTCATTAAAATTGTATGCACATTTATATTTAATAAAAAGTAATTTATTAATAATATTTTATTGAAATTTTATTTAAATAAAAAATTTATTAATTCATCAAAATATATATCTTAGTTGAATATTAACTTAAAATACTATTTTATATTTAAAAACTATTTACAATGTTACAATAATAGAATTAAGGCGCATTCGTTACAAAAAAATAATGTAGAAAGTCATTGTGCTTAGGTATTGTTACATAACCCCATATAAGACCCGGATAAGAAAAAAGGGTATGGTGTGTGATTATGAAAAACTCTTTTGGTGGTTTTGATAATAATATTCAGGTGGTAATATCTATTAACTTCTGCTTTCTCTGTTAGTCGGTTCCACTCAAGATTAATGTGTTCAAGCTCGGATTGGGATTGTTCAATAGTGAAGCCCAATGAAGCCAACTCCTTTTTGAGCTCTAAAAAATGGGCTTCGTATGGGGAAAGTATACTAGATGAGGTCATCACTTTCTTTGTCTGAGTAAATTTGATTTGATAAAGCCATATATTTATATTAATCATGTGATCACTGTTCAGTGGCTATATTAGCAACAATCAAAATTCATAACAGTATTTTAAAATCTAGAATCATAAAACCAATGATGTTCAGATTTTATATAAATATAATAAGAAATTTAAATACATCAAGATAAATTTTCATTAATGAATGATTGGGTCATTATCATCTTCCCCCCTTAAGAATTTTTCCCTCCAAATTTCTTTTTCCCACACTAAAATAGAAGTGGGAATCTTTAGTTCATCAATTCCTCTTATTCCCATGTAACTTCTTCAAACATGTGGTTTCACCAAAACACCTTGATGAGAGGTATTGTCTTATTTCATAGAACTTTTTCTCTATGATATAATATCGTCACTAGTTTCTCCTCATAAAATAGATCATTATCTAACTATACTACCCTTGAAGTGAGTACATGTAAAGGGTCTGGTATGTACTTCCATAAGAGAGATACATGAAATAAATCATGTATTTTGGCCATGGAATGATGAATTTCTAGTCAATAGGCCACATCTCTGACCTGGTCATGAATCTCGAAGGGGCTGATGTACCTAGGACATAACTTCTTTTTTATGCAAACCTCAAGACCTTCTTCAACTAAAATATTCATAGAAATACCATGTCTCTAACTTTAAACCCAATGTCTCATCGACGGTTATTTGAATAACTATTCTGTTGACTCTGGGCTTCCTTTATGTGTTGATGAATGGTTTTCACCTTCTCCACCATTTCATTGGCCATTTCTGGACCTAATACCTTAAGGTTACCAACTTCATCCCATCATGTCGGTGTGACGCACCTCTTCCCATACAGGGATTCATAAGTGGCCATTTGGAAGCTGGAGTGGAAACTGTTTTTATATGAGAATTCATCCATAGGATGATGTTGATCACAACCTCCTTTAAATTACGTTGAACATGTTCATAACATATCATATATTATCTTAGATTGGCCATCAGTTTGAGGATGATAGGCCATACTGAAGTTCAGTTCAGTATCCAGAGAATGTTGAAGACTCTTCGAAATCCTAGAGGTGAATCTTGGATCTCGATCAGATATAAAAGAGAGTGGATCTCCCTGAATCCTTTGCAATTCTATAATGTATATCCATGCTAGATGATCTAATGAGAAATCCTCTCGAATTTCTATGAAGTGTACAGACATTGTAAGATGATCCACAAGAACCAATATTCCTTTGTTTCTTTTTATGTCTTCGGATGTTCGGTGACAATGTCCATGGTGATGTTCTCCCATTTCCATGATAGTATGGGCAATGGTTTCATTATCCCCATAGACTTCTTCCTCTCTACCTTCACTTACGGAGACACCAAGAACTTTGATTTATACTCAGTGATCTCCTTCTTTATTATATCCCACCAATAATTCTCTTGGAGATCTTGATACATCTTTGTTTTTCCTATGTTAATAGAGATATTCTAACTATGTGCATCATTCAAAAGATCCTTATTTAGCTCCGGAATTGATGGAACACATTTTATTTTCCCAAATCTTATAATTCATTATTCATTAACATTGAACTCCTAGGATTTCCCTTTTCTGATAGCTTCCAATTTCCTCTGAATTCCCACATCATCCTTTTGATCATCCTTTAACTTTTCTATAAGAGATGTTTGAGCAATCATTTGTAAAAGGAATGATGATGTTCCCTTATTTATGATTCCCATGTCATATTCATCAAATATATGACGATTGGATCCTTTTAAATTCTCATCAATGGTAGATTCATTGGGTCCTTTCTACATAGAGCATCTGTCAACTTGTTCAGATTACCAGGGTGGTAATGTATTGAGCAGTCATAGTCTTCGATCAGATCTAACCATCTTCGTTGGTGCATGTTCACATCCTCCTATTAAAATATATACTTGAGGATTTTGTGTTTCAAATATGATTCACACTTCTCCAAAAATTGATAATTCCAACAAAATTTTTAAATAGAAGATCTCTACACCCACCCTCAGATCATGTGCTTGATAATTCTCCTCATGAACATTCAATTTTCTTGAATCATTTTCAATGAATTTGTCATTTTTCATCAACGCACAGCTCATGCCCTTCTTAGAAACATAAATAAATACCAAAAAATGTTCTAAACTTGTGCGTGATGTTATCATGGGCATAGTGGTAAGCCTCCATTCCAACTCAATGAATCTTTCGCTGCATTCAACACTCCAATAAAACATTACTCCCTTCCAAGTTAGCTTGGTATGTTGCTTGGTCAATCGTGAGAAATTTCTCACAAATCGTCGATAATATCCAGCTAACCCCAAGAATCTATGGATATCTATTACCAATGTTTTCCTTATCCATCCATATATTGTAGTTTTCTTGGAGGGATTCATAGATATCCCATTTCTTGTGATGATATTCCCCAAGAATGATATCTCATTCAACTAGAACTCACAATTTATGTACTTTTAAAAGAGGATATCCTTTTGCAAGGTCTCTAGTACAGTTCTTAGTTGGTCTTCATGACCCTCCTTGGGTTTGGATTATAATATAATATCATCTATGGAGGACACCATTAATTTTACGAGGTAATAACTAAGGTCTCTATTCACATCACCATGAAGATTGCTGGAATGTTAGTGATTCCAAACGGAATTACTATTTATTCATAGTGCCCATATCTTGTACGAAAAGCAGTCTTGGGGATATCATCCTACATCACTATTACATGATAATATACCGACCCAAAATCTACCATGGAAAAGTATTGTGCTCCACGTAGCTGATCAAACAAGTCATCAATTTATGAGAGGGGATAATTTTTCTTTATCTTGATTTTTTATGATCACGATAATCGATTCAAAGTTGCATTGACCCATCCTTCTTCATGACGAGGAGGACTGGTGCACCCCATTGTGAAGCACTTGGGAATTTAAACCCTTTATCTAGACCCTCCTATAGATTTTTCTTAATCTACTCAAGCTCCACAAAATCCATTCTATACGGAGTCTTGGATACTGGAAACACACTAGTTATAAGATCAATTGAGAATTGAACATCTATTATAAAAGGAAGACCTTGAATTCCTCATAAAAACCTTGAGTGAATTACCTCACAATAAGAATGTATTCAAGGAATTTTTCCTCTTAGACTCAATAATCTTAGCCAGATACGTGTTCTCATAGGGTATTAATATCCATGCTTGTGATGATGTTTCTAAAGTGGAATCATCTTCCTCCTTGCATTTTTAAAGGATTGGGGGTCGATTCTCCACATGGAAGGTAATTTTCCTCTCACGACAATTTATGTTGGCTCTATAGAGGTAATTCCAATCCATACCAATAATAGCATCAAATTACACAAGAGGGTGTATGATGAGGTTTACTAGGATGTTCAATTCACAAATTACGATAAGGGAGGAGTTATATTCATGGGATGTAATGATTTCCCCATTTTTCGTACTCACTTACATCTATAATTCCTTGATTAGTGGGGGTGTTGGGATTGTTCACTAAACATTCAAGATATAATAGAATGCGTAGAACCATGAACGATAACCCTACCTTTCACTTTTGGATTTAAGTTCTACCTAATATGATATATAAATGGGATCAGTACATTAAAATGTTAAACACATAAAGGGGAATCCATTTACAAGAAAAATTAGAATATAAATAAATTTTATTTCCTTAACATATTAATCTATAGACTTCAATATATGGTAAACCAGATCTACTATCTAACATATATTCTTAGAGGAATTTTTTTTAAATTCACTTAAGAATGGTTCATACAAAGCTTGTTATTTACTAATGAATATATCTAGGTAGTGTTGTAACCGAAAGTTTAGGAATGACAATTTTCATGTACTAGGATACACCAGGTCAAGCACAAAACTCCTTGTCAGAGTTTTCAACCCTAGTTACATCTGTTCCAAAGCCACCTATACCTTCTCGTTTCCAAAAATGGATGTATTTCCTTCTTAAAAAACTTACTCGATACCCACAAAAACCTAGGAATGGATTTATTATACATTGTCTTATCTCTAATGCTTCCATAGGGTTTTCTAATCCTAATCCCAAAAATAACTAACCAAATCATCTAATACCAACAATGACAACTGATGCCTTTATTTTATACTAAAACATTATTTATTAAATAAAACCGTCACTTGATATATAATATTATATTAAGAGGTGCAGTGTATTTGGGGATTAATAAAATTACGTAACAACATAAAACATAGAACGCAAAATCTTATTGAAAACATCATTTACATGGCCACTACATTCCCTCACACATAGAATTGCATGGGATAATCTGAGGACTTGTTAAAGAAAAGGGTGAGCTATAAAGTCGTGTAAGGGAGAAATGAAGGGATAACATGAATATTATAATAAATTTTATGGAATAGTCATATAAATGACGAAAAATAGAAACATGAACATAAAGGAATGATAAAGCATGATAATCATAATATGGATATGTGGCTATAACACTTAACATGGAATTAACATGAGCTACGACTCATTGCACATAGATCATGAGTAAAACCTCATTGCACATGAAGAATGAGTAAATGCTAATTGCAAATGAATTATCATGATTCAGAACTCATTTCACATAATGTATCATGAAACTATACAATACCCAATGACTTGGATCACTGTCAGGGCGCACCATTCTTAAACATTTCATTTCATGCATAAGTGTGCCACATGGATCATATAACATGGAATCAATCAACATCATTAGTAATTCCTTGATAAAGGGATCTGGAATACATAAATGAAGATTTATAATCAATATTTAAATGTTCATTATGGGGAATACCCTTGATAGAGATATGGGAATGGTATTCACTACATAATGACATTGGCTTGGATGATGGTAGTGCAATTTCAGCAGAATAATGGCGTAAAATAAGAACTCAAAAAATGGATGATGAGAGAGAATGGGGTGTATCATAATATTTACATGAAACTGAAAGTAATGGTGTAATATAGATACATTTACCAGAAAAATAATGGAATTTAGATGCACAATATAATAGAATTACTGGATGTAAATGAAGAGAGAGAAATCCATCACAGAATTTCGGCATGGTAACAGGTGTACATGGGAGGAATTAATGAGAGAGATAGGTGTCTCACAATATCCAATAATAAAGAGGGATGTATGGGGGAGGTTCAAAATCATAACCCTACATTTTTAATTGAAAACAAATTGGAATTACAACTTAAATAAATTTGGACGAAAATGAGAAAGGAATAAATCATTTACATGGAAGTGTGATCCCAAAAGCTTGGTAAAGGATTGAGATAGGCTTAATGGGAGCTTGGGGCACCTTGGGGGGGTTCTAGAGAGATGAGGGATGAGGTTGGGGTAACCCTAAAGTCTTTTAGTGAAGAGGAAGTGGGAGATTGGGTGGGTTTATATTGGAAAGGAGAGGGAATTGTTTAATATTTAGGTTTGGGACCACACAATAAACTAATCAAAACCACAAACCGGACCATGGTTTTTGATAATGGTTTTTAAAAAGGGGGATTTTATATGTATAATTTATGAGGCCAATAGTCTAACGATTTAAAATAATATGGTTACCTATGTGGATGTGAGTAACATTATCAAGGCAACCAATTTAAAAAAATGTTTTATAAGCCTTCTTGGGTTCACTAAAGCATTGTAAAATAAATAAATAAAATCTAAATTCATAATATTTTAATTTTCAAACATATATTGGCCGAACATAATGTTTATTGTATTATATTACATTACTAGTTGGTCATTATGGTGTCATAAAACACATAATAAATTTAAATAGTATTTAATTTTTACCCAAAAATTAGACTGTCTCAGAAAATTATGAAAAATTAACCATTGGATAATTTTGACGTCTTCATTCCAAAAATAATATTCATTTTATCAAAATAATATTCTAAATATTTGAATTTTTACTTATAAAATAAAAACCAACATTTATCTAAAATTCATTGGTTTTTACAAAAACAACTTCCAAGCCTTATTAATAATTACAATTGTATTCATAAAAATTATATGGTCATTTATATTTAATAAAAATTAAATTAATAATAATATTTTATTAAAAAATCCATTATTTCATCAAAATAGATATCTTTGTTGAATATTAACTAAAAATACTTTTTGTTCTATAAAAACTATTTTCAAAGTATCAATAATAAAATGAATGCACATTCATTATACAAAAATAATGTACATAGTCATAGTTCTATGGTATCGTTACATAACCCATTACAACACCCGCATAAGAATAGAGGGTACATTGTGTGATGGTGACAGACTCTTGGGGTGGCTGGGATAACATCACTCGGGTGGTAATCACTGTTAACTTCCACATCATTGGAAGTTGGTTCTGATCATGATTAATGTGTTCAAGCTCAGCTTGGGTTTGGCCCAGAGAAAATCTCAATGATGCCACCTCCTTTCCAAGCTCCTAAAAATGGGCTTCATATAGGGAATGTCTATTGGACGAGGCCATCACATCCTTTGTCGGAGTAAATTGGATTTGTTAAAGCCATATAATTATACTAATCAAGTGATCATTGTTCAACATCTATATTATCAATGATCACAATTATTAACAGTATTATAAAATAAAAGAAATAAAAAATCCATGAAGTTTACATTTTATGTGACCATAATAATACATTTAATTATATCGTGAAAAATTTTCATTAATGAATGTTTCTTTCATTGCATAATATCTATTATTTGAGAGTTTAAATAAAAACATACGAAGACCATACATGATATATATAAGAGTTAATATGACTATATTCAAATAAGATACATAGAAATCAGAGTGTTCCTATCACTACCACAATTTCTCAATTTTATCTTCATTCCATTAGTAAGTCAAAAATTTTAGACTGAGCATCAATAACCATAGTGATAAATCCTGAAAAGCCTTTTTTACGATGTCCCAATCATGACACATTAATTTCAATCATTAACACTTAAGGTGTATCCAAGGATATTAATGCTTTTTATCAATTGAAATACATCAAAATGGTTTATAAATAACGTGATAATTAACTCATTCATAGCCCTCAAGAGACTCAAAAAACTTGCGTATTAAGGGTAACCTCACCTTCCATATGAATGGTGACTAAGATATAATTGTCATACTCTATTTGGGGTTATTACCCCCAGAAGCATCTATTCTAAAACCATATCCTCTTTTAGTATCTATATGAGTATTTATTGTTATGAAAACCTTATATTATCTACCATACCAATACTTTTGGATGATATCCTGTATCCAGAATTATACCTATGGGTGTCACCATTAGTATCTAATCCTATTATCTATATATTGACTAAACATTCCTCTAATACAAACTATAATGCCCTATATTTTAATACATAAATAGTATTTGTAAAATAGATGAATATGAAATATAATTCAAATAACACTCTTAAAGACCAAAAAGGTTTACAGTCTTTGAATAATGGATGAATAATCATATAATTTCATAAATAAACTTAAATTTTTTTCAATAAATATCATCACACGTATTAATCTTCTATGAAATACTCTACATAGAATCATTCATCATAACCTGGGGAAAGGATACATATAAAGGGGGATCTCATATTTTTAGTAAGGGTAATAAAGAGAGATATCAATGATTACTCAAGATGAGAATGAGTATTATCATATGGGAAAATGAGCATGAAATTTAAAATTTATACTCAGAATATTATATATCATAATCTTGAACATTTAAATAAATCATAGAACTTCATTAGATATGAATCAAAAATCAATTGAAGAAAATGTTGTAAGAGACTATAAAAACAGCATAAGAAATAAGTTTCTATCATAAGCATAATCATATAAGATTATTTATTCAATCAATTTGTACTTATAATACGATCATAGTGGATTGGTTTCACTCCTCATTCTATCATGTCCTTATTCATGGTTCACTCCCAAGATTATCAAGGGTGAAAAATTTTCTTATTGAAATGGTATGAATCACCATTCCCTATTATCCTTTGTCAAGGATCACTCTAACACAAATCATAGTAGAAAAAGTTCGTTATATAACAAGGTTCACTCCAAATTATATTTCTTTTTATCTCATGTGATATCCATATTTTTAAAATTCATTGGAGTGATATATAAATCCATTCCCATCCATTATATAATAATTATCTATTAATTTGTATTCCACATGATCATAATTCATTATTCATATATCATAACTTGTGGAAATAAAATTGGTTTTGTAGACATTTCTGTATTTTTTCATGACATAACCCATCAAAATAAAAATATTTTGAACCATATCATTTAGATAATCATAAATAATATAAATAAAGATTAATGATGGTATCATTGGGGTATATCCCATGTAAATCATAAGTAAGACAAAAAAATGTTATCCTATATTAAATATTCCATTAAAATATTACATGGAATATTTTTTAAGGAAATCACATTTTTTATTTTAATATCACTTATTTAAAATTTAAATATTACCAAATTTTTATGGGAAAAAATTTCATCAAAAATAGTAGTATATTGTTTTAAATGAATCCTCACAGAACTGAGTAGTCATGATGGGGGAAATTACCTTATTCCTCTGTACATTAAATTAGAATAATCAATCAACATTTTTGGTAAAAAGTCAAAAGCACCTTATTTAAAAAATTATGAAAACATTCGTATTAAACCATTCTTTATTATTAAATCCTAGTTAAAATTGACATTAAAAAATAATAATAAAATATTAAAAATTTGTAAATATTCTAATTAAAACATGTACATAGATGAATAATATATCCGACCAAGTAGAAAATAAAGTCTCTTTTTATTTAAATAATATTGAAAATATATATAATAAACTTCAATTGAAAAATGGTGTTATTAATTTAAAAATAAATTAATATTAATGGGATAATAATATTATTGAACCTATGTAGATTAATATCAATAAATTTCATCTTCAAGATCTTATTCTTATACTATCCCATTATGAAATAATATTACAATATAATACCCTTTCTACTTTTGTAATTATTTAATAAAAACATCTTGAATGATAGAAAACTATATGGGTTTGTAAATACCGATAATTATCCTGAGAAAAATCATAACATAAATTCTTGTTATTTATATACACCAAATAAAATAATCATGTGGGGAATATACATGTGTCACAGAGAAATAAAAGTTATATAAAAACCCATTACCTCAAGTTCGACTTGCTTCGAAAGAACACAATCAACCATTATGAGAATTTAAAATTTATTAAGATCATATAATATAATAATTTTAAAACATATAATTTCATAAATGATCTGATTATTACATTTTAACCCCAAATTATTAAAAATTCATAATTAATATTGCGGTTTCTCAATGTTATCAATTTATTTTTTAAATGGATTTTTCGGTTGAAAATATTAGGTAAATAAATATTGATCGTGGTTACATAATATATAATATGTTAATAATTATATAAATATCATATATATTCATTATATATTTTTAGTTTCATCCATAAAAGGTAGATATATAGAAATGAATTACACTATTCATGGGGATATTTTATTGTGCGTATGCATGATCATTTTTTTCATTATATAATTAAAAGAAGGATAGAAACATTAAAAATAATATACCATTACACAAGAATGAGAAAATTTTAAACATAAAAAATTATAATTAAATCCATCATAATAATTATCCATTAATTAAGTTGATGTAAAATTAATTATATCGCAATCTGTAGGGTGTATTCTTCATAAACACATGAGTGGTCCTCTCATTTCAAATTTTATGGAAAAGAGGGGGTAACAGTTAATATATAACCATAAATACATTTATGTATATTTTGGACACTAAATATATTATTTTATAAGGGTTACCATATACATATAAGAGGTAGAATAAGATATAAAATTGTATGTATTTGTTTTAGAGTGACACATCATGATTAATAAACCTCTTTTGGGTAAAAACATAAGACTCTAAAGAATGGTATCTTGATAATAACATCATAACTATGATGATGTTAAATAATATAGGATTTTATTTTGTTTTTTCATGGATAATAATTATGTCAAATTAAGTGTGTTGAAGAGAGGATAATTTTTCTTCTTTAATAAGGGAGGTAAATTACACTCTTGAAGTTACATAAAAGATTAAAAAATATGTGTATCATAATCATTTTTTGTGTCATTAATACATCCAAAATCAGCCTATAATATGTTTTAAATGAAATATAATATTAACCAAAGAAATTTTGAAATTTTTTTGTTAGATTTTGGTCCTTATATTCGTTTTAATACACTATGAACTCATTTTAACAATAACCATGATAAATCATCTTTTTTACTTTGATAAAAGATATATATTAAGAAAAATAAAAGGGTAATACTATATTAATTTTCCAAACAGAATTAGAAATTTTTAATCTTTTTATCATATTCAATTTATATAAGAGGTATACATTGTTTTTTATATAATAACACAAAACTAATGAAAATCAGTTTTTAGGAAAATATTTGATTTAAAAGTATAAATAATTTAATATATAAAGAAAATATTAATTATTTAATTATTTTATATCAAATAATAAAAAAATAATGTATTTGGAAAATTTTAGAAAGTAAAAACTATATGTAATCTTCTAAATTTTACCATAAATACAACAACCCAAATAATTTCATAATTTGTAGAAAGTATTACTTCTCATCACAAAATTCAATCACGGGTAACCAATTTTGAAATAATAATTTAAAATATATTATTTAACTTCTTATGAATTACGTTTTTAAGAAAATAAACATATTATAGGACAAATTCTTGTTTTTGAGTGATTCTAATGTTTTAACCTTGGTTTTAACCCAATTTACCTCTTTTAATGATCAGAATATTATATAGATAATCATTATTAGTAATAAAAAATAATTAAGTTATCCTAATTAAATTGAATTATATATTTTTATTAATAATAAAAAAATATTTTATCAAATACAATTAAAAAAATTGATGAATTTATTTTAATATTATACTGCAAAAACAAGAAGATCAGTTTTCCAAAAAAAATGTTAAGTATAAAATTTTTTTATACGAAAATCCACAATAAAATTTATTAACATTTCTTTCATTGTATTATTAATATTATAATTATACTATTATTACATAAAAATATTTTCAAAGAAAATTAAACATTTTACATTTTAAAAAACAAAATATTCAATAAAAAATTTGAATTTAAACGATTCATTATAAAATCATTCTTTTCATAAAAATAAAAAAATCTCCCCTAAAATAATTTGTATTTGATGATTTCAAAAATGATAATGTTTATATCATATAAATTTTTATAATTTAGTACAAATCATGTTTAATATTGTCTCACAAAATACAATAAAATTATTTTGGAATGGAAAGAATTTTGGAAGCATAATATTATTTTACAAAAAAATTGAGTATATATGTATCAATTAAATTAAATTATATAAAACCTTGATAAAAATTATTTTATAATGTGAATTTTACTAACCATACATATAAATTTAAAATATATTTTATAAGGTACATCTTTAAATAGTATAATTTATATCATGATTCATTTAAACATTGGTTTACATGTATTATAAGTTATCTAAGAAATTAAATTTATTTGAATATATATACATATAAAAATATTAAAGTGCTTCAGTACAGTCCTTACACCTGGAAATAATGTACAAAACATGAAATATGTGTGTTTTAGTTCATGTTAACAAAGATATATAGGATTCCTGCCAGTTGTTAAAACCCAATATCATCGACACTATAGATTAATCCTCTTGGGCATACCGGCCTTGGAAAATTAGTCACACCCTTCCTCATTAGGATCTATTCCCGATGATCATTGATATCACAATAGATGAGGCTATCTTCTTTCATAACACTCCACATTGTGATACAATCGAAATGAAGACATTTACCAAATAGATGTCCTGGTTCATACCAAGAATCAAAATATTTTACTTACTGATTTAGATTCATTCTAACTAAGTAAACCATTAACCTCAAAAGTTTGAATTCACTTTGAAACCAACCTTACCTCATTAAGAAATATTTTTGGACCCCATAGAATAAATTTATAATGATGAAAAACTATTTTATTTGTTTCTAAATAATTTTGTGTTATTTATATTGTGGCAATTGTTTTTCTATTAAGCTACTATAGAAAGATGGAATATAGACTAAATAAGGATTCGTAATGGGGTAAAATGGATTAATTAAAGTGCTATATAGTTGTGATATACCAATAAGATATTGTATCACTACTTGATATCCAGTAGCAAGTTTCAGAACCACCATTTCACTATGTATCCCACAGACTACCCGATGGACACTACCACATTTCATATGAGAATATAAAGAAAATAAAAATAGCTTGGCAGCCCACTGGATACCCAAAGGAGGATATAATGTACTTGGTGGTTTCTTGACTCCTAGTTTGAAGAATAATTTATAGAAGTAAAAATGTGTTCCTTACAAGTCTTAAATTCCATGGCTCAATTAAATGGACCCAAGGCATCCTTAGATTCTATAAAAGCGTATACATAGAGGCATAAAGATTCATCAAATTCTTATAGGATTCATGATAAATTACCCACTTTATTTAATATATCCTTAATTATCATGTGATTGAAAGATAAATTCATTATAATTCCAAAAAAATATATTCAAGTGATCATCATCCATGACAACATAGCAACTTCATTGAAGGGTACAATCCAAAGGCGTGATCTTCATTAACTATCATTAAGAACCATCATAATTTATTATCACAATAATTCTTATTAGTTGTTCACTTTTAATTTATTTATATTTATCCTTATTTTTTATATAACCCATTAGCTATAATTCATAATTTCTATATCAATCTCACGTTCTCTCTATTTTTATCTATCAGTGATTTGAGATACAAAATTGTAATTGGCTTTCTGAAATGAAAAAAATCTATTTTCTTCATCCATATCTTACAGGATCTATGTTTTTACTGAAACCAATGTCTTATTCTTTTCATTACTTTTACCATTAAATATAAATTTATTCCTTTCATGATACTTAGTTCTAGTGAAAAACAATTTCTTCATTTCTATATAATTTAATCAAAAATCTACTAAAATTTTTAGTTCTTGATTCCCATAAAAATACATGGGGATATTTACCCTCACACTACATCTTTAGTGGAGGATACAGAAGGTTACCTTTTGGTACTATTTCTATACTATTAAATCGATGTTTTCCTATTATATTTACTTTTTTCTTTTATTTTTTTCATATCTTTTCCACTAATACCTTGTTTTAATTCTCATTATCTTTTTTATATAATGGTTTAATTTTTTATTTTGAAAAACCATTAATTACACTGTTTTATTTATTTCATTTATTTTTTAAAATGGATATTCAACCCTTAACCCCTTTTTATTTCATTTTCCAAAAAAGTTTAATCTACGTTTACCTCTTAAAAATTTTCAATAACACCTTTTAAACATATTTTACATTAATGAATAAAATTATCAAAAATGGACCATTATTTTTATTTTAAATTCTCATTTTCTAAAATTAATATTTCTAAAATCATTAACATTATCAAACTATCATTTTTTTTAAATCACATTCTTATACACATGATCATGTTTTTTATGGCACCAATTATTCATAATGATGAAATTGTTGGTATATTTTTCATTGAAGCATTGTGAATCCTATTTAGAGAATTGTAATACATGGTTATAGTAGTATAATTGAAATGGAATATAAATGGTATACTAATAACATTGAATCTATTGAATTAGATGGAAATGATATGAATGTCTTACAATGTGGTCTAGAAAATATTACATTTAATCATTTTTATTCATGTAAAACAAATTAAAAAATATAGAAATAATAATAAGTAACACACTAATGAAAGAATAAATTAATGAAAACTAGTTTGTACATGTACCATCCAGATTCAAAAGTTAATTAATTCATGAAATGTAATATATAAATATAATGTGTAATTTCTTCAATTAAATATTCAATATTAGAAAATATCTAGGAGACGGCTTGTAAACACAAACAATCATAGAGAAAATATAATTTTTTTTCGTCTCTATGATGAAAATTAAAATTAATTCAAAAATCCAAAAATGTTTAAACTATGGATATTTATGAACTCATGAGATCTATAATTATGTATGAAATACTAATGAAATCCAACGAAGGTTAAGAAATAATAATGGTCAAGGAAAATAAGAATAGAATAGAATTTATATAAATCAACATGATGATTCATAAAATATTTACACCAATGCAAAGGAGAACACGAACATATTTTTTCAATAGTATAAAAACATATAAAGAAGAATCACTCATCCTTATGTGCGAAAACAATTATTTTATTCATGTTTCAGAAATGATGCACTACGATTGCAACAAAAAGCGTTATATAAGACTATATTTCACTATCTAAAAAAAGATTTTAAAATATAGAAAAAATGGTATAAAAGAAATGAATGTTTCCGATTTTTTTAACATACGCATAAAGATATGGGTGCATAAAATTTTTCATGGCTTGTTTCATAGAGTGTAATGAGGTTTGTACTCTAATATATCACTGTTATTTCACCAATTATTATTAATTATATTCTTCCTCATTAAAGCCATTATGTTATATAGAACCATAATTTTCCTGAAAGAAAATATAAAATGGATATCTTTAAATGTATTCTTTATATTATTATCTTAAAAATATTAATAAAAAATTAAATTAAAAATATCATTAATTAAAAGGAAAAGATAATGTTATTTTATAATGAAAAAATCAACCTTGCATTGATGTTTTTGAAATAGAAATAAAGGATCAAAATATCCCTACATTAAAATTCACTTAATACGAACAATATCAAATTTCGATACATGGTTCTTAGTGTGTTTAGAGAAATATTTATATTATTGGTAATTTTAAATGACAATGAAACTTTCTCAAAAACATATACTTATATTTCAATTGGAATTTATATAATTAATTTTCTTAAATATTTTTTTAAATATTTATATCTTATATAGAAATACGATTTGAAAAATTCTATATATTGAAATACTATATCAATCTATCTTTCATATAATGCATCTTTAAAATCTAAGATGTTCTTGGTCTCTAAATCATTAGTAGACTAAGATTGTGGTACTAAATTTGGTACCATTACTAAATAATGTGATATGAATTTTTGAACCTAAATAGTACTGAAAGGTTCTTTTAATATATTTATTATATAGATTTCTCTCTGAACCTTAGTGATTTATCAGTGAGGGGCCTCAATTTAAAATATTTTATTTGACCTATTGAATTGATTGATGTGATTTTTTAACCTTATGCTTAATTTTTATGTGTCATGTAAGGATGAATATATCGAAATAATTTCTAGAGATGTTTGGATATAAATTTTGATCTTAAAAAAATAATTAAAAAATTCTAATCTCTATTGTTTTCTATAAAAACTATCATCCCATGTTTTCTTTTCATTTTTAATTTCTATCTATTTCTTTCATTCCTATATTCCCATTATCTATATTTTTATATAATTACATGGGATATATTTTAATTTAAATATTTATTTTATTTTTCATTTTTTTGAAAATTTCTATTTGTTTTCTTTTTCATTTATTAAAATAATATTTTTTATTCTTGATATTTACTATTAAATTTAGTTTTAATTTTATGTTATGTTAACATTACATTTTTTCTCAATTTCACCTCCTTATTTCATTAATTATTTAAATCATCTTTAATTATATATCAATTTTAATTTTGGAATCTTATATTAATAATAACATCAATTCTTCTCCTATATATTATATAAGAACTTTCTCAATACATATCATAATCTATTATTAATAAACTATTTTAAATTCTCTATAACTTGAAAAAAATTCCAATATTTTTAAAATTCCTTGAAATTATATTACTTGGTTCAATAATACCAAATTTAAAAAGTTCTATTTTTTAAAATAAATAATTATTCTCATCATATTCTATAATTTATAATGAATATACTTAAAAAATATTGAATAATTGAGTATATTTTTTTCAATTTTTATATTGAGAACCGTGATTGTCTTGAAATTTTGGTTCTTTAAAGGGGATTTAAATCTTATGTGATGGTTGTTTAAAAATTATGTTTTTATTAGGTCAAATATATATAACCCTATTTCATGTAAAGATTCGTTTTTTGATAATCTCAAATTGTGAAATGTTTTTATATGGAATAATATAAAATAATGTTCATTTGTAATGTTGTTTTATCAAGGGAATGTACTTTGTTCCAATATATCCTAATTGTTGAAATGTAGAGTCATGATAAATTTGGGAAATCCTTCTCTTTTTATATTTTCCAAATTTCAGGTATTTATTTTAATATCAAAGGCATGTGATCATCAAAAGGATGTGATTTTTGGACCACAAATCATATTATTTTTAATAATAATAATTACATTAATTTATTTCATTATCATTACATGTTTTTTATATTATTTGATTTGATAAAATTATCTTAATATGGCTGGAATGTATCTAACATAAAAGAGGATTTATAATGGGTGAGAATGGATTAATTCAAAGGATGTTTAAAAATTACACACCAACTAGCTAGTTCAGTTCCATTATCTAGTCAGCTGCTTGTGGCAAAAACACCATTTCTCTATGTATAATATTGTAAACTCAGTAGATTCCACCAAGTATCTAGTTGGAATACATAGAATTTCAAAATATAAAAGAAACCCACCAACTCCCTACTAGAGGCTACATGTTATCTTGTGTAATAATGATTGATAAGTTGAGGATTAATTTATGGTATTTCAAAAGTTTTTTGATTAGGTTTTAAATTACATGGCTCGGTTCATTGGACAACATACATTTTTAGAGGTATAAAATTAGGTCTAAATAGGATTTAATCTTAATGTAATTATGGTGTGCATAAATCAAATTGATTGTAATTATTTAATATTTTTTTATACCTATGGTGACCTAAAATTTAATTATTTATCCATAAAATCCAAAATAAGATCAAGAAAACATTATATGTGGGAATATAAAAAACATTATTGATGGAAAAATTCTAAAGGTGTGAATGTCATTGATTATAATTAAGAGAAATAAATATTTATTATTTTATCTCTTTGTTATATATTTTTCATTTTCTATTTCTTAATAAAGATCCTCTATATTTATCTGTATATCCCCATCGGTTGGATTTTTAATTAATCTCAATATCTCATTATATAAATAATTATAATCTTTACTAAGAGTATAGACTACATTTTGAGGGATTTTATAAAAGGAACCATCGATATTCACTCTCTACATCTTATTGATCTTTGAATACTACTATAACTAAGGGTTTATTTGTTTTTTAGTGTTTCCATTCAAAACCAATTGATTATTTATTTGGTTATTGATCACTATTAAAACAAAAGATTCATTGTTTCTTTTTTTTCGATTCATTATTAGGGTTCTTTTTTGATTCATAACACTATTTAAAATAAAGTGGTTATATACTATCTCTATCATTATTTAGAGGAGGATATGTATGGGCACATTTAGGTAATATTTATAAACCCCATTATTAATGAGCCTCTTGTATAATTACATTTTATTTTTATTTTTCCCATCAGTTTATCATTATTTTCTTGTTTCTATTTCCTCAATGATTTATTATTATATTATCATATTATGTCATTATAATGATTTACCTTTGTTAGAATCAAATATTTATATTCATTATTTTTTTAAAAATAAATTCATCACTATTTCTATTTATCTAACCCAATAGATATTCCACATGCTATAAACTCTAAGGGACTAATTATGTGTAATACCCACACATCATATCATTAGGAACCTCTCACTCAGTCTTTAGTACCTAAATATTTTCAACTAAATGGATTAGTTGTTTCCAGACCACCCTAAAGGGTATAAAATTTATTCTTATGTGGTTCTGAACTAAATGTGTTCTTATTTATTTAATAAGAATACATAAGAATCCCATTTTTTATTCTATTATAGAAACCAATATAACATACACCTTCCATATATGGTTATAAACTATATAGTATTATTATTTTTTTGACTTCAAACCACAGTATCATAAAATAAATAAACACACATTAGTAAAAAAATTAGAGAACATATTATTCACATGGATTGTAACATCAATACTTATAAATGACCAACTGTTAGATCATGTGTAACCAGTAACACCCTTGTATTTATAAATTATTATAGAATATGAATTAAATGTACAATATAATAATTTATTTGAATTAAATCCATAAAAATGGTGTGATCATCCTTATATCCCAACTTCTTGACCAACACACATTCTAAGGTGTCTTAAGTAAATTCCCAATGATCGTACGCCATTAGAAATTATGTTCACCCCAAAACAAAACCCAAACAACCACATGATGTGAATAATACACAAGACATTTCCATTAGATACAATATATTTTATATTATAGGATGGAATATTTTCATTATATTATTTTGGATTATATGCATTATATATTGGGTTTAGAATGTCATATAAGAAATTTATAAGGGGATTTTGATACATTTGTATTTCCTTAAAATATTATAAATGGTTATTATTTGAGATATATAAATTTTTGATTAAATGGTTTTAGTTTTTATGTAATAATGATGTTATAAATGTAAATGATGATGGAATGTTTAATGTATTGAAGACATAAGAAAAATTATTGCTGATATTTAATTTTTTTTTCAGGGATGAAAAATTTTATGGAAATGATATTTTCAAGACTCTAACCATGGACATTAAGATTTTTATTGTATTTATTATGTAAATTATGATTAAATTTTTTTATTAACACATAGTGTTGGTCAATCTATTTAAGATTATACTATTATAATTAGAGATTCAAGATGATATAATTTGTGTTTTTGGATGTGGTTTGATGTTACAGAGATGGTGGTGGAACCTTTAACCATAAATCATAAAATGGTTGTAGGAATCAATTGGGTTATATCAAATACTCGATGGGAGAGTTAACGGGGTGGTTACCACCCAAGGGGTGTCTCTGGTTACTCGGTGGATACCTTAAGTGCACCTGGTGAGCCTCACGTGCTATTTTAATTGAATTAATATTTTAGGAAAGTGTATTATTTATTATATGTCTATTTAAATCTAGTATTTATAAACCACTCTCTTATTTTACATTTGTTTAAATCCTTATTTGAGATAACAATCCCATTCTTTCACATTTCTCTAAACCCTCTTAATGATATGTTCTTAGTTTTGTATGATTTCATTATTATTTTTTGTTGTTTATGCCACCTAAAATCCTCTCCTACCTTCATGTTATTTCTTTCAATATTCTCCGTTAACATATGTTGTTTTTCTAAATTTATATTTCATTATGTCCAAGGGGAAATAAAATATAATCCCTAATCTTATTCATGGATTGATTATATAAAATCAATGTAAGATTATTCTCCACCTTTTATAAGAATATGTATATGTTTCCTCTGAATGATGATTTCTTTTAGGGTGTCTTATTTTTAGAGACCAATTTGGGGAAAATTTAGGCTGTACAAAATAGTTATTTAATCTCATAAATTTTAATCATGATTTTAGTGTTTATCATACATGTTTTTTATTTGGCTTCATCTAGAATATCTATATTTTAGTTTTAATTATATTGATGATATCATGTGGATGTTTATGGATAAATTTTCAGTGATTATTAGGGGATGTAATGATTTTGTTATAGTGTGAGTGTGAATTTTTTAGATTATTACAATTTTTTATGGTTCAACCATATATGAAATCTCTTTGTAAATTTATTTTTTTCCCATCACTAATGTTATTAAATTAATAAATCGCAATTTTACACTTTTGAAATTATTTGAAATAATTGTTTTATGAAAAATTTATTTGTATAAAATTAAAATGAATTTATTATTAAAGGATTCATTAATAAATATAATAAAATATTTAAATGAAAAAATAAATTTTCAAATTTGAGTTGAAATATATTGATGTAAATTGATTATATTCCATCAAATTCAATTAATTTTTAAACATAAAATTTAAATTAGTGAACATGAATCAAAACATGGTTAACTATATGGTCATGACTAATTAGAGGAATCTATAATCTAAAACTGACCTAAAATTTCTTTATATAGGACCGCTATTATAAATTAATTCAATGGTGTATTACTATTTTAATCCTTTAATTTAGTTAGGAAAATATTACTTATGGTTATTTAGTGTATGAAACATTTCTTCCCTTGGTTATTAAAAAATCATTGTCAATGGGTTGGAAATATACAAACAATGGTAATGATAACCTTATTGAACCTTTATAAAACCATAATTGTTATGATAATAATTTCTGTGGGGGAATAAGTTGATAAAAATGGTTGATATATAAACTTTTGGAAGAATCATACCATGTATGAAATTAAAATTCATAATTAATCAAAACATTTATTTCCACTTTTTCCCATATGAGTGACATTTCATGATCTGAATATTATGATTATTTGATATTAATAATTATTTATGTGATGAATTGGTTTAATTTAAGTTTAAATAGTTGTTTTGATATGAAGACATATTTTCTTTATTAAATATGGTCTCAATTGTAACAGTATAAATTATTTGACAAACAAATTTTTATATTTTTCATATAGACTTAGACATATTATTTATTTAAGACAACCATTTTACCAAAAATTATTTTTCAAAAAAAAATATTTAAATTACATATTACACGAGATCCCTTTAATGTTCATGACTTAAACTGAAACCATAGATAATATTAAATCCCCAATGTTTGTTTTTATTCAACTATACTTCATGTATGTAAACATATTTTTAGAAGAGATCTAGTTTTAAATTGCTAACCAAATTTCAATTCATTAATCTCCATTAAATATATATTTAGGTTTCTTGATTAAATTGATGTATATTATGAGAATAAAACATTTTATAACAATAATAAACTACCTTTTGACACTTGTTACTACAAATTTAAAATTCAAACATTTTCCATCTTAGTTATAGAGAACATGATTTAGAACATACATGGGTTTCTACGAGTATATGGTGGTCTAGTCAAACCCTATTTTCATCACCAAGTTATTACATATTCACATAATTTACCAACCTTATTATTATTAGTGTATATTTTTGATATAGAATAATATATCCTAAATGGACACTTACGTAACCAATTAAGTTATACTTGACCTTCCCTTTGGGGTTTTAAGGGATATAATGTTCTGTTAATTTTTATATATTTTCATCAATGTCTAATTTAATGATGGGTCCATATAATATAGTTTCTATTGAATTAAATGTTATCTATGATACATTCATTTTCATTTTTATTGGTGAGCCCTATTCCATGTGAAATATGTCATGTTTATTTTATATAAAACATTCATCTACCTTATTATGTTATGGTTGTAAATTCATTATTTTTTTAGAATGTTTTTGTACTTATATTTATAAAATTCAGGTTACATAGTTTAACTATGTATTTTTTTGGTGTAACTCGTAATGTTCCTTGATTATGGTTAATAATTTCATATCTAGAAACTTTTAATCTATAAAAGTATGTGGGTAAAATTTTAGTTAATATCGAATTATAAAAAAATAAACATAATATTGGAATTGATGTTATTTGAACTAAAATCATGTACCAATTTAGTGGTATTACAGTCAAATATTTAGTTAGGGACATAAGATTTCCCTGACTCTATTATACCCATTAAGGTAATCTTAAAGGGTCATGATAAAATATTTCCTTGAATCATGTATACATGATCCCAAATCCCCTATGGTATGATTATTTCCCCCGAACAACATTAGTTTTATTTAGCAGGAACAACTATAAGATTTACTAGTGTTGCTCATCTCTAAAATAATATTGAGGATTAAAAAAGTTTTGAAATGTATGAATACTCATAGTATAGGGATTTAACATTCATGATAGAATTTTCATTTTAAAATTCTTTCCAATATATTTTATTTATGATTTTTCGAATAAGCATATCCATCATTGTTTACTTTCATATATTTATAGATGAGTAAATTTATTTGAAGAACGCACAATAGTATATTATATATATTGATTATTGATTATTTCATATTGGGTATGGTATTATTAAGCCCTCCTTGTATAGTCCAATGGAAATATAACTTCATGGTCTATGTAATATATACAAATTGGGATTATAGGTATTTGGATGCTTTATTTTAGCTTCCTAGGCTTCTCCACTAGTATAGGTAAATAACCACTAGGTGTCAGAGTTAGAGGTTAGAGATGGTTTTGTTTCATCAATAGGGGCATCAAGGAAAAATATGTGTGTCTTCATCCTTTATCTTCTTTACAAATAATATCTTCTCTATGAAATTAATTTCATTACTATAGAAATTATTTTCAATATTATTAAATATATTTCTTAATATAAAAATAAATTAATTAACTAATGTTTCATAATACCCCAATGCTAGTTTCTATCCATTGGTGAATGGAATGTATACCTGATGTAAATGTTTGCCATGATTTTTGTGTCATTTTGATGATTTGGTCCATGATGGTTATAAAAACAACAAAGATGATAACTACATAGTATTTTTAAAAAATAGATTGATAAAACAGACAACTTCTATAATTTATTCTTCCTGGTTGGATGTTCCATATATAATCAAATATGGATGGCCCATAATGATGAAAATGAGTGAACATTTTGAGAACCCAAGGATAAAAACTGTAATTGAGTGATTCCATTTCATTTGAATAATAATAGAGAAACTTATTAATAGTGCATTCATAACATCTTTAATCCCATTATTATAAATATTGTATAATTCATTATGAATTTATTATTGATAAAATTATACAAAACCCATGATAATATTGTAGATCTGGAAAAGGTGATCAGACTATTGTGCTCATGTAACATAAATATGAATTAATTGAAGAGTGAATTCAGGTTAAAACTTATATGTTTTTATTTTCATTGTTTGATAAAAAATAAAATAATATTAAACAAAAAAAATATCCAAGACTTCATTAAAATTTCATATCCACATGTGTTTTAGAAATTTAGGGGGTTCTGAGTATATCTAGTTTACAAATGATCTTTTATCACCAATATGTAAAGTATGTAATTGTATTTATAATGGTTCATCAAGAAACATGAGAAGTAATATGTTGATTTAGAAGGGAAATGTTAATTTGAAAACAGTTATATGTATTCAATATACCCCCAATCATCACTCCATTATTGTTGAGTAAAACGATAAAACACAATGTGGCAGCTCTTGAGTGATCCCTCGGTTCCCTCGTGTCCTAGAAGAACTGTAATGGTGAAAAGGATAGCCTATATTTCCTTAACAGGATAATGTTGGATATCAATGTATGATATAATTGATTTAAAATGTTTATTCCATTAGAAATTATTCTATAGAAGTAATTTCATTATCTATATAACAATTAAGTAAAATGTGTATACAAATGGGACTTCCTAAAGTATATCCCAAACAATCAAAAGTTGACTAGATGACTAAAATGATGAGTTTGGATCATTTATTAATTTGAAATAAAATTTACCATTTAAAGGGATCTTATAATACTATCATTTGTAGATTATATTCCACATGCATAATGACTAAAAAAATTCACATCAACAAAAATTATTGATAAGGAAATCCTTTCACTCAATGAAACATTGGAATGATAAGCCTTGGGTCTCGATGGTGACTCTCGATGCCTAATTTGAATGATAATAAAAATCCATAAACATAATATGTTTGAACTCAGTGTTTTCTTTTTTTCCCCTCAATCCAACAAATAAATTATATTTTTCAACATTTGAATATATTCATTGATAATCAAGTTGAATATTATCCCCTTATTACCTTTCTACTATTGGATATTGAAGTTATAATTCATCTGTGATTATCAAAGAAGATTCAAATATAGTAATAAAAAAGTGGTTACAGTGATATAATAAAATAAGAACCCTTTTGGTTTCTCATGTATACTCATGAATAAATTTAAAAGTTTTCTATTGAACCATATGTGTCCCTTATTTCGTGATTTGTAGAACACCTGAGTAGATACTTATGAAAACATGGATGCCTTTTTCACTAAAATCAACCAAAATTTAATGATGACACATGGTGAAAATAAAATTTATATTTACCCCACCATCCATGATGAGTAAGATGAAGAGGTTAATTTACTCATCACTAGTCCATCCACGATGGGTCTCTCAAATTCCTTTATTTTAAGAGAATGATTTTGTTAGTCAATTGCATTGGTTGAGAACCTCAATCATAGAACACTGAAATAAACTAGGGATGAGTGAGAAAAAGTTCTTTTGAAATTGAAACTTTTAATGCACAGTGATGGCCCTTATTAAGATAATTGACATTATAAACCTAGATTTAATGAAATATTCCATCGATACAACAATGACAATGTTATATCTAAAGTTAAAAAGGAGTTTTATTTGAATGTTTATATGTCTCATCAAATAGAGACAAAGAACACCCCCAAATCCAAGGGTTTGGATGCATTTTTACCATAAAGATTCATGATATTATATTGTTTCATAAAAGATACATGACTTTTTGATACATGCTAAAATAAATAATTGACCTTTACAGCCACTCCACACTACCAAATACTCATAGTCTTTAACCTAATAAGGAATCGAGGTCATGGGTCTATATATTCTACGAAAAAATAAAATAATAAAAGTTTAATTGTCATACTCTATTTGGGGTTATTACCGCCAGAAGCATCTATTCCAAAACCATATCCTCCTTTAGTGTCTATATGAGTACTTATTGTTAAGAAAACCTTATATTATCTACCATACCAATACTTTTGGATGATATCCTATATCCAGAATTATACCTATGGGTGTCACCATTAGTATCTAATCATATTATCTATATATTGACTAAACTTTCCTCTAATACAAACTATAATGCCCTATATTTTAATACATAAATAGTATTTGTAAAATAGATGAATATGAAATATAATTCAAACAACACTCTTGAAGACCAAAAAGGTTTACAGTCTTTGGATAATGGATGAATAATCAAATAATTTCATAAATAAACTTAAAAAAATTTCAATAAATATCATCACATGTATTAATCTTCTATGAAATACTCTACATAGAATCATTCATCATAACCTGGGGAAAGGATACATATAAAGGGGGATCTCATATTTTCAGTAAGGGTAATAAAGGGAGATATCAATGATTACTCAAGATGAGAATGAGTATTATCATATGGGAAAATGAGCATAAAATTTAAATTCCATACTCAGAATATGATATATCATAATCTTGATCATTTAAATAAATCATAGAACTTCATTATACCTGAATCAAAAATCAATTGAAGAAAATGTTGTAAGAGACTATAAAAAAAACATAAGAAATAAGTTTCTGTCATAAACATAATCGTATAAGATTATTTATTCAATCAATTTGTACTTATAATACGATCATACTGGATTGGTTTCACTCCTCATTATATCATGTCCTTATTCATGGTTCACTCCCAAGATTATCAAGGGTGAAAAATTTTCTTATTGAAATGGTATGAATCACCATTCCCTATTATCCTTTTTCAAGGATCACTCTAATACAAATCATAGTAGAAAAAGTTCGTTATATAACAAGGTTCACTACCAATTATATTTCTTATTATATCATGTGATATCCATATTTGTAAAATTCATTGGAGTGATATATAAATCCATTCCCATCCATTATATAATAATATCTATTAATTTGTATTCCACATGATCATAATTCATTATTCATATATCATAACTTGTGGAAATAAAATTGGTTTTGTAGACATTTCTGTATTTTTTCATGACATAACCCTTCAAAATAAAAATATTTTTAACCATATCATTTAGATAATCTTAAATCATATAAATAAAGATTAATGATGGTATCATTGGGATATATCCCATATAAATCATAAGTAAGACAAAAAATGTCATCCTAAATTAAATATTCCATTAAAATATTACATGGAATATTTATTAAGGAAATCACATTTTTTATTTTGAAATCACTTATATAAAAGTTAAATATTACCAAATTTTTTTGGGAACAAATTTCATTAAAAATAAAACTATATTGTTTTAAATGAATCCTCACAGAACTGAGTAGTCATGATGGGGGGAAATTACCCTATTCCTCTGTATATTAAATTAGAATAATCAATCAACATTTTTGGTAAAAATTCAAAAGCACCTTATTTAAAAAATTATGAAAACATTCATATTAAACCATTCTTTATTATTAAATACTAGTTAAAATTGACATTAACAAATAATAATAAAATATTAAAAATTTGAAAATATTCTAATTAAAACATATATATAGATGAATAATATATCCGACCAAATATTAAATAAAGTCTCTTTTTATTTAAATAACATTGAAAATAAATATAATAAACTATAATTGAAAAATGGTATTATTAATTTAAAAATATATTAATATTAATGGGATAATAATATTATTGAACCTATGTAGATTAATATCAATAAATTTCATCTTCAAGATCTTATTCTTATACTATCCCATTATGAAAAAAGATTAAAATATAAAACCCTTTCCACTTTTGAAATTATCTAATAAAAACATCTTGAAAGATAGAAAAATATATGGGTTTGTAAATACCGATAATTATCCTGAGAAAAATCATAACATAAATTCTTGTTATTTATATAGACCAAATAAAATAATCAAGTGGGGAATATACATGTGTCACAGAGAAATAAAAGTTATATAAAAACCCATTACCTCAAGTTCGACTTGCTTCGAAAGAACACAATCAACCATTATGAGAATTTCAAATTTATTAAGATCATATAATACAATAATTTTAAAACATATAATATCATATATGATCTGATTATAACATTTTAACCCCAAATTATTAAAAATTCATAATTAATATTTTGGTTTCTCAATGTTATCAATTTATTTTTTAAATGGATTTTTCGGTTGAAATATTAGGTAAATAAATATTGATCATGGTTACATAATATATAAAATGTCAATAATTATATAAATATCATATATATTCATTATATATATTTTTAGTTTCAGCCATAACAGGTAGATATAGAGAAATGAATTACACTATTCATGGTGAAATTTTATTGTGCGTATGCATGAACGTTTTTTTTCATTATATAATTAAAAGAAGGAGAGAAACATTAAAAATAATATACCATTACACAAGAATGATAAAATTTTAAACATAAAAAATTATAATTAAATCCATCATAATAATTATCCATTAATTAAGTTGATGTAAAATTAATTATATCACAATGTGTAGGGTGTATTATTCATAAACACATGAGTGGTCCTCTCATTTCAAATTTTATGGAAAAGAGGGGGTAACATTTAATATATAACCATAAATAAATTTATGTATATTTTGGACACTAAATCTATTATTTTATAAGGGGTACCATATACATATAAGAGGTAGAATAAGATATAAAATTGTATTTATTTGTTTTAGAGTGACACCTCACGATTAATAAACCTCTTTTGGGTAAAACATAAGACTCTAAAGAATGGTATCTTGATAATAAAATCATAACTATGATGATGTTAAATAATATAGGATTTTATTTTGTCTTTTCATGGATAATAATTATGTCAAATTAATTATGGTGAAGAGAGGATAATTTTTCTTCTTTAATAAGGGAGGTAAATTACACTCTTGGAGTTACATAAAATATTAAAAAATATATGTATCATAATCATGTTTTGTGCCATTAATACAACCAAAATCACCCTATAATATGTTTTAAATGAAATATAATATTAACCAAAGAATGTTTGAAATTTTTTTGTTCCATTTTGGTCCTTATATTCGTTTTAATACACTATGAACTCATTTTAACCATAACCATGATAACTCATCTTTTTTACTTTGATAAAATATATATATTAAGAAAAATAAAAGGGTAATACTATATTAATTTTCCAATCAGAATTAGAAATTTTTAATCTTTTTATCATATTCAATTTTATAGGAGGTATACATTGTTTTTTATATAGTAACACAAATCTAATGAAAATCAGTTTTTAGGAAAATATTTGATTTAAAAATATAAATAATTTAATATATAAATAAAATATTAATTATTTTATTATTTTATATCACATAATAAAAAAAATGTATTTGGAATATTTTAGAAAGTAAAAACTATATGTAGTCTTCTAAATTTTACCATAAATACAACAGCCCAAATAATTTCGTAATTTGTAGAAAATATTACTTCTCATCACAAAATTCAATCACGGGTAACCAATTTTGAAATAATAATTTAAAATATATTATTTAACTTCTTATGAATTACATTTTTCAGGAAATAAACATATTATAGGACAAATTCTTGTTTTTGAGTGATTCTAATGTTTTACCCTTGGTTTTAACCCAATTTACCTCTTTTAATGATGCAAATATTATATAGATAATCATTATTAGTAATAAAAAATAATTAAGTTATCTTAACTAAATTAAATTATATATTTTTATTAATAATAAAAAAATATTTTATCAAATACAATTCAAAAAAATTGAAGAATTTATTTTAATATTATACTACAAAAACAAGACGACCAGTTTTCCAAAAAAAAATTGTTAAGTATAAAATATTTTTATACGAAAATCCACAATAAAATTTATTAACATTGCTTTAATTGTATTATTAATAAAATAATTAAACTATTATTACATAAAAAATATTTTCAAATAAAATGAAACATTTTACATTTTAAAAAACAAAATATTCAATAAAAATTCTGAATTTTAACGATTCATTATAAAATCATTCATTTCATAAAAATAAAAAAATCTCCGCTAAAATAATTTTTATTTGATGATTTCAAAAATGATAATTTTTATATCATATAAATTTTTTTAATTTAGTACAAATCATGTTTAATATTTTCTCACAAAATACAATAAAATTATTTTGGAATGGAAAGAATTTTGAAACATAATATTATTTTACAAAAAAATTGAGTATATATGTATCAATTAAATTAAATTATATAAAACCATGATAAAAATTATTTTATAATGTGAATTTTACTAACCATACATCTAAATTTAAAATATATTTTATAAGTAACATATTTAAATAGTATAATTTATATCATGATTCATTTAAACATTGGTTTACATGTATTATAAGTTATCTAAGAAATTAAATTTATTTGAATATATATACATATAAAAATATTAAAGTGCTTCAGTATAGTCCTTACACCTGGGAATAATGTACAAAACATGAAATATGTGTGTTTTAGTTCATGTTAACAAAGATATATAGGATTCCTCCCAGTTGTTAAAACCCAATATCATCGACACTACAGATTAATCCTCTTGGGCATACCGACCTCGCAAAATTAGTCACACCCTTCTTCATTAGGAGCTATTCCCGATGATCATTGATATCACACTAGATGAGGCTATCTTCTTTCATAACACTCCACATTGTGATACAATCGAAATAAAGACATTTACCAAATAGATGGCCTGGTTCATACCAAGAATCAAAATATTTTACTTGCTGATTTAGATTCATTCTAACTAAGTAAACCATTAACATCAAAAGTTTGAATTCATTTTGAAACCAACCTTACCTCATTAATAAATATTTTTTGACCCCATAGAATAAATTTCTAATGATGAAAAACAATTTTTTTTGTTTCTAAATAATTTCGTGTTGTTTATGTTGTGGCAATTGTTTTTATATTAAGCTACTATAGAAAGATGGAATATAGACTAAATAAGGATTCGCAATGGGGTAAAATGGATTAATTAATGTGATATATAGTTGTGATATACCAACAAGATGTTGTATCACTACTTGATATCCGGTAGCATGTTTCAGAACCACCATTTCACTATGTAGCCCACAGACTACCCGATGGATGCTACCACATTTCATATGAGAATATATAGAAAATAAAAATAGCTTGGCAGCCCACTGGATACCCAAAGGAGGATATAATGTACTTGGTGGTTTCTTGACTCCTAGATTGAATAATAATTTATAGAAGTAAAAATGTGTTCCTTACAAGTCTTAAATTTCATGGCTCAATTAAATGGACCCAAGGCATCCTTAGATTCTATAAAAGCGTATATATAGAGGCATAAAGATTCATCCAAATCTTAGAGGATTCATGATAAATTACCCGCTTTATTTAATATATCCTTATTTATCATGTGATTGAAAGATAAATTCATTATAATTCCAAAAAAATATATTCAAGTGATCATCATCCATGACAACATAACAACTTCATTGAAGGGTACAATCCAAAGGCGTGATCTTCATTAACTATCAATAAGAACCATCATAATTTATTATCACAAAAATTCTTATTAGTTGTTCACTTTTAATTTATTTATATTTATCGTTATTTTTTTATATAACCCATTAGCTATAATTCATAATTTCTATATCACTCTCATGTTCTCTCTATTTTTATCTATCAGTGATTTGAGATACAAAATTGTAATTGGTTTTCTGAAATGAAAACAATCTATTTTCTTCATCCATATCTCACAGGATCTATGTTTTTACTGAAACCAATGTCTTATTTTTTTATTACTTTTACCATTAAATATAAATGGATTCCTTTCATGATACTTAGTTCTAGTGAAAAAAATTTCTTCATTTCTATATAATTTAATCAAAAATCAATTAAAATTTTTAGTTCTTGATTCCCATAAAAATACATGGGGTTATATACCCTCACACTACATCTTTAGTGGAGGATACATAAAGTTACCTTTTGGTACTATTTCTATACTATTCAATCGATGTTTTACTATTATATTTAGTTTTTTCTTTTATTTTTTTCATATCATTTCCACTAATATCTTGTTTTAATTATCATTATCTTATTTATATAATGGTTTAATTTTTTATTATGAAAAACCATTTATTATACTGTTTTATTTATTTCATTTATTTTTTTAAATGGAAATTCAACCCTTAACCCCTTTTTATTTCATTTTCCAAAAAATTTTAATCTACGTTTACCTCTTAAAAATTTTCAATAACACCTTTTAAACATTTTTTACATTAATGAATAAAATTATCAAAAATGGACCATTATTTTTATTTTAAATTCTCATTTTCTAAAATTAATATTTCTAAAATCATTAACATTATCAAAATTTCATTTTTTTTAAATCACATTCTTATACACATGATCATGTTTTTGATGGCACAAATTATTCCTAATGATGAAATTGTTGGTATATTTTTCATTGAAGCATTGTGAATCTTATTTAGAGAATTGTAATACATGGTTATAGTAGTATAATTGAAATGGAATATAAATGGTATACTAATAACATTGCATCTTTTGAATTATATGGAAATGATATGAATGTTTTACAGTGTGGTCTAGAAAATATTACATTTAATCATTTTTATTCATGTAAAACAAATTAAAAAATATGGAAATAATAATAAGTAACACACTAATGAAAGAACAAATTAATGAAAACTAGATTGTACATGTACCATCAAGATTGAAAAGTTAATTTATTCATGAAATGTAATATATAACTATAATGTGTAATTTCTTCACTTAAATATTCAATATTAGAAAATATCTAGGAGATGGCTTGTAAACTCAAACAATCATAGAGAAAATATAATTGTTTTTTTTCATCTCTATGATGAAAATTAAAATTATTTCAAGAATCCAAAAATGTTTAAACTATGGATATTTATGAACTCATGAGATCTATAATTATGTATGAAATACTAATGAAATCCAACGAAGGTTAAGAAACAATAATGGTCAAGGAAAATAAGAATAGAATAAAATTTATATTAATCAACACGATGATTCATAATAAATTTACACCAATGCAAAGGAGAACATGAACATATTTTTTCAATAGTATAAAAACATATAAAGAATAATAACTCATCATTATGTGTGAAAACAATTATTTTATTGATGTTTCAGAAATGATGCACTACGATTGCAACAAAAAGCGTTATATAAGACTATATTTCACTATCTAAAAAAAGATTTGAAAATATAGAAAAAAAGGTATAAAAGAAATGAATGTTTCCGATTTTTTTAACATACCCATAAAGATATGGGTGCATAAAATTTTTCATGGCTTGTTTTATAGAGTGTAATGAGGTTTATACTCTAATATATCACTGTTATTTCACCAATTCTTATTAATTATATTCTTCCTCATTAAAGCCATTATGTTATATAGAACCATATTTTTCCTGAAAGAAAATATAAAATGGTTATCTTTAACTGTATTCTTTATATTATTATCTTAAAAATAATAATAAAAAATTAAATTAAAAATATCATTAATTAAAAGGAAAAGATAATTTTATTTTATAATGAAAAAATCAACCTTGCATTGATGATTTTGAAATTGAAACCAAGGATCAAAATATCCCTACATTAAAATTCACTTAATAAGAACAATATCAAATTTCGATACATGGTTCCTAGTGTGTTTAGAGAAATATTTATATTATTGGGAATTTTAAATGACAATGAAACTTTCTCAAAAACATATACTTTTATTTCAATTGGAATTTATATAAGTATTTTTCTTAAATATTTTTTTAAATATTTATATCTTATATAGAAATACGATTTGAAAAATTCTATATATTGAAATACTATATCAATCTATCTTTCATATAATGTATCTTTAAAATATAAGATGTTCTTGGTCTAGAAATCCTTAGTAGACTATGATTGTGGTACTAAATTTGGTACCATTACTAAATAATGTGATATGAATTTTTGAACCTAAATAGTACTGAAAGGTTCTTTTAATATATTTATTATATAGATTTCTCTCTGAACCTTAGTGATTTATTAGTGAGGGGCCTCAATTTAAAATATTTTATTTGACCTATTGAATTGATTGATGTGATATTTTAACCTTGTGCTTAATTTTTATGTGTTATGTAAGGATGAATATATCAAAATAATTTCTATAGATGTTTGGATATAAATTTTGATCATAAAAAAAATAATTAAAAAATTATGATCTCTATTTTTTTCTATAAAAACTATCATCCCATGTTTTCATTTCATTTTTAATTTTTATCTATTTATTTCATTCCTATATTCCCATTATCTATATTTTTATATAATTACATGGGATATATTTTAATTTAAATATTTATTTTATTTTTCATTTTTTTGAAAATTTCTGTTTGTTTTCTTTTTCATTTATTAAAATAATATTTTTTATTCTTGATATTTACTATTACATTTAGTTTTAATTTTATGTTATGTTAACATTACATTTTTTCTCAATTTCACCTCCTTATTTCATTAATTATTTAAATCATCTTTAATTATATATCAATTTTAATTTTGGAAACTTATATTATTAATAACATCAATTCTTCTCCTATATATTATATAAGAACTTTCTCAATACAAATCATAATATATTATTAATAAACTATCTTAAATTCTCTATAACTTGAAAAAAATTGCAATATTTTTAAAATTCCTTGAAATTATATTACATGGTTCAATAATACCAAATTTAAAAAGTTCTATTTTTTAAAATAAATAATTATTCTCATCATATTCTATAATTTATAATGAATATAATTAAAAAATATTGAATAATTGAGTATATTGTTTTCAATTTTAATATTGAGAACCGTGATTGTCTTGAAATTTTGGTTCTTTAAAGGGGATTTAAATCTTATGTGATGGTTGTTTAAATTTTTTTTTATTAGGTCAAATATCTATAACCCTATTTCATGTAAAGATTCGTTTTTTGATAATCTCAAATTGGGAAATGTTTTTATAGTCGAATAATATAAAATAATGTTCATTTGTAATGTTGTTTTATCAAGGGAATGTACTTTGTTCCAATGTATCCTAAAGGTTGAAATGTAGAGTCATGATAAATTTGGGAAATCCTTCTTTTTTTATATTTTCCAAATTTCATGTATTTATTTTAATATCAAAGTAATTTGATCATCAAAAGGATGTGATTTTTGGACCATAAATCATATTATATTTAATAATAATAATTAAATTAATTTATTTCATTATAATTACATGTTTTTATATTATTTGATTTGATAAAATTATCTTAATATGGCTGGAATGCATCTAACATAAAAGAGGATTTATAATGGGTGAGAATGGATTAATTCAAAGGATGTATAAAAATTCCACACCATCTAGCTTGTTCAGTTCCATTATCTAGTCAGTTGCTTGTGGAAAAAACACCATTTCTCTATGTATAATATTGTAAACTCAGTAGATTCCACCAAGTATCTAGTTGGAATACATAGAATTTCAAAATATAAAAGAAACCCACCTGCTCCCTACTAGAGGCTACATGTTATCTTGTGTAATAATGATTGATAGGTTGAGGATTAATTTATGGTATTTCAAAAGATTTTTGATTAGGTTTTAAATTACATGGCTCGGTTCATTGGACAACATACATTTTTAGAGGTATAAAATTAGGTCTAAATAGGATTTAATCTTAATCTAATTATGGTGTGCATAAATCAAAATGATTCTAATTATTTAATATTTTTTTTACCTATGGTGACCTAAAATTTAATTATTTATCCATAAAATCTAAAATAAGATCAAGAAAACATAATATGTGGGAAAATAAAAAACATTATTGATGGAAAAATTCTAAAGGTGTGAATGTCATTGATTATAATTAAGAGAAATCAATATTTATAATTTTATCTCTTTGTTATATATTTTTCATTTTCTATTTCTTAATATAGATCCTATATATTTATCTGTATAACCCCATCGGTTGGATTTTTAATTAATCTCAATATCTCGTTATATAAATAATTATATTCTTTTACTAAGAATATAGACTACATTTTGAGGGATTTTATAAAAGGAACCATCGATATTCACTCTCTACAACTTATTGATCTTTGAATACTCCTAAAACTAAGGGTTTATTTATTTTTTAGTGTTTCCATTCAAAACCAATTGATTATTTATTTGGTTATTGATCACTATTAAAACAAAAGATTCATTTTTTCTTTTTTTTTCAATTCATTATTAGGGTTCTTTTTTGATTCATAACACTATTTAAAATAAAGTGGTTATATACTATCTCTATCATTATTTAGAGGAGGATATGTATGGGAGCGTTTAGGTAATATTTATAAACCCCGTTATTAATGTGTCTCTTGTATAATTACATTTTATTTTTATGTTTCACATCAGTTTATAATTATTTTCTTGTTTCTATTTCCTCTATGATTTATTATTATATTATCATATTTTTTCATTATAATGATTTATCATTGTTAGAATCAAATATTTATATTCATTATTTTTTTAAAAATAAATTCATCCCTATTTCTATTTATCTAACCCAATAGATATTCCACATTCTATAAACTCTAAGGGACTAATTATGTGTAATACCCACACACCATATCATTAGGAACCTCAAACTTAGTCTTTAGTACCTAAATATTTTCAACTAAATGGATTAGTTGTTTCCAGACCACCCTAAAGGGTATGAAATTTATTCTTATGTGGTTCTGAACTAAATGCGTTCTTATTTATTTAATAAGAATACATAGGAATACCATTTTTTATTCTATTATGGACACCACTATAACTTACCCCTTCCATATATGGTTATAAACTATATAGAATTATTATTTTTTTGACTTCAAACCACAGTATCATAAAATAAATAAACACACGTTAGTAAAAAAATTAGAGAACATCTGATTCACATGGATTGTAACATCAATACTTATAAATGACCAACTGTTAGATCATGTGTAACCAGTAACACCCATGTATTTATAAATTATTATAGAATATTAATTAAATGTACAATAGAATAATTTATAAGAATTAAATCCATAAAAATTTTGTGATCATCCTTATCTCCCAACTTCTTGACCAACACACATTCAAAGGTGTCTTAAGTAAATTCCCAATGATCGTATGCCATTACAAATTATGTTCACCCCAAAATAACCCAAACAACCACATGATGTGAATAACACACAAGTCATTTCCATTAGATAAAATATATTTTATATTATAGGATGGAATATTTTCATTAGATTATTTTGGATTATATGCATTATATATTGGGTTTAGAATGTCATATAAGAAATATATAAGGGGATTTTGATACATTTGTATTTCCTTCCAATATTATAAATGATTATTATTTTAGATATATAAATTTTTGATTAAATATAGTTTTTATGTAATAATGATGTTATAAATGTAAATGATGATGGAATGTTTAATGGATTTAAGACATAAGAAAAATTATTGCTGATAATTAATTTTTTCTTCAGGGATGAAACATTTTATGGAAAGGATATTTTTAAGACTCTAACCATGGCCATTAAAATTTTTATGGTATTTATTATGTAAATTATGATTCAATTTTTTTATTAACACATTAGTGTTGGTCAATCTATTTATGATTATATTATCAGAATTAGAGATTCAAGATGATATAATTTGTGTTTTTCGATGTGGTTTGATGTTACCGAGATGGTGGTGGAACCTTTAACCATAAATCATAAAATGGATGTAGGAATCAATTGGGTTATATCAAATACTCGATGGGAGAGTTAACGGGGTGGTTTACCCCAAAGGGGTGTCTCTGGTTACCCGGTGGATACCTTAAGTGTACCTGGTGAGCCTCACGTGCTGTTTTAATTGAATTAATATTTTATGAAAGTGTATTATTTATTATATGTCTATTTAAATCTAGTATTTATAAACCACTCTCCTATTTTACATTTGTTTAAATCCTTATTTGAGATAACAATCACATTCTTTCACATTTCTCTAAACCCTCTTAATGATATGTTCATAGTTTTGGATGATTTCATTATTATTTTTTGTTGTTTATGCCACCTAAAATCCTCTCCTAGCTTCATGTTATTTCATTCAATACTCTTCGTTAACATATGTTGTTTTTCTAAATTTATATTTCATTATGTCCAAGGGGAAATAAAATATAATCCCTAATCATATTCATGGATTGATTATATAAAATCAATGTAAGATTATTCTCCACCTTTTATAAGAATATGTATATGTTTCCACTGAATGATGATTTCTTTTAGGGTTTCTTATTTTTAGAAACCAATTTGGGGAAAATTTAGGCTGTACAAAATAGTTCTTTAATCTCATAAATTTTAATCACGATTTTAGTGTTTATCATACATGTTTTTTATTTGGTTTCATCTAGAATATCTATATTTTAGTTTTAATTATATTGATGATATCATGTGGATGTTTATGGATAAATTTTCAGTGATTATTAGGGGATGTAATGATTTTGTTATAGTGTGAGTGTGAATTTTTTAGATTATTACAATTTTTATGGTTCAAACATATATGAAATCTCTTTTTAAATTTATTTTTTTCCTATCACTAATGTTATTAAATTACTAAATCACAATTTTACACTTTTGAAATTATTTGAAATAATTTTTTTATGAAAAATTTATTTGTATAAAATTAAAATGAATTTATTATTTAAGGATTCATTAATAAATATAATTAAATATTTAAATGAAAAAATAAATTTTCAAAATTGAGTTGAAATATAATGATGTAAATTGATTATATTCCATAAAATTCAATTAATTTTTAAACATAAAATATAAATTAGTGAACATGAATCAAAACATGGTTAACTATATGGTCATGACTAATTAGAGGAATCTATAATCTAAAACTGACCTAAAATTTCCTTATATAGGACCATTATTATAAATTAATTCAATGGTGTGTTATTATTTTAAACCTTTATTTTAGTTAGGAAAATATTACTTATGGTTATTTAGTGTATGAAACATTTCTTCCCTTGGTTATTAAAAAATCATTGTCAATGGGTTGGAAATATATAAACAATGGTAATGATATCCTTATTGAACCTTTATAAAACCATAATTGTTATGATAATAATTTCTGTGGGGGAATAAGTTGATAAAAATGGTTGATATATACACTTTTGGAAGAATCATACCATGTATGAACTTAAAATTCATAATTAATCAAAACATTTATTTCCACTTTTTCCCATATGAGTGACATTTCATGATCTGAATATTATGATTATTTGATATTCAAAAATTTTTATGTGATGAATTGGTTTAATTTAAGTTTAAATAGTTGTTTTGATATGAAGACATATTTTCTTTATTAAATCTGGTCTCAATTGTAACAGTATACATTATTTTACAAACCAAATTTTATATATTTTTCATATAGACTTAGACATGTTATTTATTTAAGACAAACATTTTACCAAAAATTATTTTTCAAAAACAAACTTTTAAATTACATATTACATGATATCCCTTTAATGTTCATGACTTAAATTGAAATCATAGATAATATTAAATCCCCAATGTTTGTTTTTATTCAACTATACTTAATGTATGTAAACATACTTTTAGAAGAGATCCAGTTTTAAATTGCTAACCAAATTTCAATTCATTAATCTCCATTAAATATATATTTAGGTTTCTTGATTAAAATGATGTCTATTATGAGAATAAAACATTTTATAACAATAATAAACTACCTTTTGACACTTGTTACTACAAATTTAAAATTAAAACATTTTCCATCTTGGTTATAGAGAACATGATTTAGAACATACATGGGTTTCTACGAGTATATGTTGGTCTAGTCAAACCCTATTTTCATCACCAAGTTATTACATATTCACATTATTTTCCAACCTTCTTATTATTAGTGTATATTTTTGATATAGAATAATATATCTTAAATGGACACTCAACTAACCAATTATGTTATACTTGACCTTCCCTATGGGGTTTTAAGGGATATAACGTTCTGTTAATTTTTATATATTTTCATCAATGTGTAATTTAATGATGGGTCCATATAATATAGTTTCTATTGAATTAAATGTGATCTATGATACATTCATTTGCATTTTTATTGGTGAGCCCTATTCCATGTGAAATATGTCATGTTTATTTTATATAAAACATTCTTCTACCTTATTATGTTATGGTTGTAAATTCATTATTTTTTTAGAATGTTTTTGTACTTATATTTATAAAATTCATGTTACATGGTTTAACTATGTATTTTTTTTGGTGTAACTAGTAATGTTACTTGAGTATGGTTAATAATTTCATATCTAGAAACTTTTAATCTATAAAAGTAAGTGGGTAAAATATTAGTTAATATCTATTTATAAAAAATTAATCATAATATTGGAATTGATGTTATTTGAACTAAAATCAAGTACCAATTTAGTGGTATTATAGTCAAATATTTAGTAAGGGACATAAGATTTCCCTTACTCTATTATACCCATTAAGGTATTCTTAAAGGGTCATGATAAAATATTTCCTTGAATCAAGTATACATGATCCGAAATCCCCTATGGTATGATTATTTCCCCCGAACAACATTAGTTTTATTTAGCAGGAACAACTATAAGATTTACTAGTGTTGCTCATCTCTAAAATAATAGTGAGGATTAAAAAAGTTTTGAAATGTATGAATACTCATAGTATAGGGATTTAACATTCATGATAATATTTTCATTATATAATTCTTTCCAATATATTTTTTTATGATTTTTTCAATAAGCATATCCATCATTGTTCACTTGCATATATTTATAGATAAGTAAATTTATTTGAAGAACGCAAATTAGTATATTATATATATTGAATAATGATTATTTCATATTGGGTATGGTATTATTAATCCCTCCTTGTATAGTCCAATGGAAATATAACTTCATGTTCTATGTAATATATACAAATTGGGATTATAGGTATTTGGATGCTTTATTTTAGCTGCCTAGGCTTCTCCACTAGTATAGGTAAAGAACCACTAGGTGTTAGAGTTAGAGGTTAGAGATGGTTTTGTTTCATCAATAGGGGTATCAAGGAAAAATATTTGTGTCTTCATCCTTTATCTTGTTTACAAATAATATCTGCTCTATGAAATTAATTTCATTACTATAGAAAGTAATTTCAATATTATTAAATATATTTCTTAATATAAAAATAAATTAATTAACTAATGTTTCATAATACCCCAATGATAGTTTCTAGCCATTGGTGATTGGAATGTATACCTGATGTAATTTTTTGCCAAGATTTTTGTGTCGTTTTGATGATTTGGTCCATGGTGGTTATAAAAACAACAAAGATGATAACTACATAGTATTTTTAAAAAATAGATTGATAATACAACCAACTTCTATAATTTATTCTTCCTGGTTGGATGTTCCATATATAATCAAATATGGATGGCCCTTTATGATGAAAATTAATAAACATTTTGAGAACCCAAGGATAAAAACTGTAATTGTGTGATTCCATTTCCTTTGAATAATAATAGAGAAACTTATTAATAGTGCATTCATAACATCTTTAATCCCATTATTATAAATATTGTATAATTCATTATGAATTTATTATTGATAAAATTATACAAAACCCATGATAATATTGTAGATCCTGAAAAGGTGATCAGACTATTGTGCTCCTGTAACATAAATATGAATTATTTGAAGAGTGAATTCAGGTAAAAACAAATATGTTTTTATTTTCATTGTTTGAAAAAAAAATATTAAACAAAAAAATATCCAAGACTTCATTAAAATTTAATCTCCACATGTAATTTAGAAATTTAGGTGGTTCTGAGGATATCTAGTTTACAAATGAACTTTTATCACCAATATGTAAAGTATGTAATTGTATTTATAATGGTTTATCAATAAACGTGAGAAGTAATATGTTTATTTAGAAGGGAAATGTTAATTTGAAAACGGTTATATGTATTCAATATACCCCCAATCATCACTCCATTATTGTTGAGTAAAACCATAAAACACAATGTGGCAGCTCTTGAGTGATCCCTTTGTTCCCTCGTGTCCTAGAAGAACTGTAATGGTGAAAAGGATAGACTATATTTCCTTAACAGGATAATGTTGGATATCAATGTATGATATAATTGATTTAAAATGTTTATTCCATTAGAAATTATTCTATAGAAGTAATTTCATTATCTATAAAACAATTAATTAAAATTTGTATACCAATGGGACTGCCTAAAGTATATCCCAAACAATCAAAAGTTGACTAGATGACAAAAATGATGAGTTGGGATCATTTATTAATTTGAAATAAAATTCACCATTTAAAGGGATCTTATAATACTATCATTTATAGATTATATTCCACATGCATAATGACTAAAAAAATTCACATCAACAAAAATTATTGATAAGGAAATCCTTTCACTCAATGAAACATTGGAATGATAATCTTTGGGTCTCGATGGTGACTCTCGAAGCCTAATTTGAATGATAATAAAAATCCATAAATATAATATGTTTGAACTCAATGTTTTCTTTTTTTCCCCTCAATCCAACAAATAAATTATATTTTCCAACATTTGAATATATTCATTGATAATCAAGTTGAATATTATTCCCTTAATACCTTTCTACTATTGGATATTGAAGTTATAATTCATCTGTGATTATCAAAGAAGATTCAAATATAGTAATAAAAAAAGTGGTTACAGTGATATAATAAAGTAATAAACCTTTTGGTTTCTCATGTATACTCATGAATAAATTTAAAATTTTTCTATTGAACCATATGTGTCCCTTATTTCATGATTTTTGGAACACCTGAGTAGATACTTATGAAAACATTGATGACTTTTTCACTAAAATCAACCAAAATTTAATGATGACACATGGTGAAAATAAAATTTATATTTACCCCACCATCCATGATGAGGAAGATAAAGAGGTTAATTTACTCATCACTAGTTCATCCACGATGGGTCTCTCAAATTCCTTCATTTTAATAGAATGATTTTGTTAGTCAATTGTATTGGTTGGGAACCTCAATCATAGAACACTGAAATAAACTAGGTATGAGTGAGAAAAAGTTCTTTTGAAATTGAAAATTTTAATGCACAGTGATGGCCCTTATTAAGATAATTGACAATATAAACCTAGATTTAATGAAATATTCTTTCGATACAACAATGACAATGTGATATCTAATGTTAAAATGAGTTTTATTTGAATTTTTATATGTCTCATCAAATAGAGACAAAGAACACCCCCAAATCCAAGGGTTTGGATGCATTTTTACCGTAAAGATTCATGATATTATATTGTTTCATAAAAGATACATGACTTTTTGATACATGCTAAAATAAATAATTGACCTTTGCAGCCATTCCACACTACCAAATACTCATAGTCTTTAACCTAATAAGGAATCGATGTCATGGGTCTATATATTCTACGAAAAAATAAAATAATAAAAGTTTAATCTTAATTCTAATGACTTATTATCAATGTGAAATAAATACATTCCCCTGAAAGTGGTCATGACCTGGTACCTGATTGGGTTTTCGAGATCTTAAATCATCATTCATTATAGAGTTACTTATATAATTCCCATGTATAATGCAGCCATTTTATGGGCATCTAATATGTATAGTATATACACTATTTACGTCATCTATTCCATAAATAAAATTTTCTACCATAAACTGTCAATTACATAGATTAAGGAATTAAAAAATTCATCAATATAATTATACAAATGATGGGGGATTAGAACATAAATTTTTGAATAGAAATCCAACACATGGAACGGTAAGAATATTATACCACAAATAGAACATCCACCCATGTAACCCATTACTCAATAATTTATGATCGCAAAGTAGTATTTAAAATAAATTATCAACTAAAATTTATATGTAAAATGACCTACAACTAACAACCATAAAAATATCAACCACATATCCATTTGGAACGATTCTATATCCTTAATGAAAACATGTTATGAGCATTGAAGAAAAATGATGATAATCAAAATGTTTTTTCTTGAATATTAAAAAAATGTTCCCCATTGCTCATTTATCTAGGACATTTAGTGTATGATATCTAATAAAAAATGATAATAAAAAATGAATCCACAACTATTCTATAAAAATTTGTAAGAACCCTTGGTTCATACAAGGTTTTACTAATATTTTTTTTAAATTTATAATAATAAATGGGTATTGTTTTATGATAACCACAAAAAATTATAAATAAGTACCATGAATAGTCTACTTTATCAATGAAGACCAAACTACTTGTTATTAAATTACATGTAATGTATCCTTATCACACAATGTTATACTTCTTGAGAATCTTCCTTATCAGAAAATTTTAATATGTATGGGAAATTCAATTATCAAGTATTTCGAAATTACAAGGATCATTCCTCATCACATGATGTTAAATGACATCAAAATGTCCCTAGTAAATGATGGTATAAAAACTCTCTATATTTTCTAATGTAACATATATATTAATATATTATACTAATAAAACGAAAATTATCTATATTAAAATTTCAAAAAGAGTATCATCTCATGAAAATAAAATAATATATAAAATGATTTATTTTAATTAATTATTTTTTCATTATTGTAAATATTATTTTAATTATTTTTTTATTAAAATAAAAATCATTTGCTGAAATTTAATTATTAAAAGATAAATAATTATGTTTAATATGATATGCTTAAAATTATATATTATCAAGAGGCATTTTTTCAAAGAGTTAATAGTAAATTTTGTTTTTTATAATAAAAATTTTAATTTGTAATTTATAAAAGATTATTATAAAGAAAATTAAATTTATAAATATATATTAACAATTATTTAATTATTACTTGACAATAAATACAATTAAGGACACTTCAGGTTAAATAAATCATTTTATTTTAAAGATAGTTTCCATTAATGTATTTCATTCAAATTTTCAAAAAAATTAGTAAATGAATTTAAACAAAAAGAAAAAAATGACATTAAAAATTTCAAAATATACATAGGTACAAGTGTTCGATTTCCCAAAAAAGATTAATGTTGTTTGAATTGTAAAATATTCTTTATTAAAAATAATTTCATGTTGGTAAAATCATCATGATAGAATAATAATTATAATTTTTATGATTCCTTTTTTTATCAAATAAAATTATAAAGATCAAAATAAATAATTTATAAATATTATTTCGAATTTTTAAACCTATTTTCGACATTTGATAAACAATGTGGGGTTTTATTTAAATAAAATCATTATTTTTTGTATCTTTTTTTAAATATGTATATTCATTGTCACATTCAGTTTTGGATTTAATTTAAAGTCATAATACTATAATATTTTATTTATATTCCCATTAATATAATTTTAAACAATTATATATATATATATATATTATTTTGATTAAAATTCAAATTTATTTTTATAATAAAATTTTATTCTAAATGTTATTCTTTATGTGGAAAATAAAATATGTTTAAATTAACTTTAAACACCTCTATAAGATGAATATTGTAAAATCCTTTTCATCATTATATAAAAACATTAATATTAGACAATGTGTTAAATTTTTTTTATTAAATATATGAAACCAGGTAGGAAATGGGATTCTATTCTAAAATAATGTTAGAATAAGACGTAAAATCGGTTGTTGGGGATGCCTAAAATGTCTCAAAAATTTTTATTTTTTAGTATTAGAGGTTGTTATACCTTGGCACACCGCCTTTCCATTTTTCCTATTTTTATCAATATTATTTTTAACGTGAAAAGTTATTCACAAAAAGATATGGGTATTTAAAAATGTTCCACCACATTAACTAATAAAAGGATACCTTTATCTCCCCACATTGACACACATATAAAACCTAGAGGTAACATAATCTAAAAAACATTAAAAATATTTTTGAAAATTTCTATTGGTGTTAGTATCACTAAATGACCAATATAATAAGGGTCAAGGAGTTGTCCTGTGGAGTATGGAAAAATCTAATATTCACCATGTTTCAATTTTTATTAATTTAATTATAGATTTATGTCCACAAAATATGTTATAAAAATAATGAAATAATTATATCTTTTAAATTACTATAAATAATGTTATAATGTATATTAAATATTTATTTTATACATTCATCCAAACAATTTGAAAAATGAAAATGTCACCAGTGTGTCTCTGTGCATAAAACCACCTCCATCGGTGATATGTTTTATTTTTCATCACCTCCATAAATGGATGATTATTATAATGAAATAAATTATTTAATATAATATCTAAAACACAATTATGATTATTTAAAAATAGTTTTTAATCTATCTTCCTTCTTTTTAGTTAGTTGAAAAATGAAAACATTGTTCATGCCTATGCTCTGGACTGCTTCCCACATGTATGATATGTTTAATTTTTAATCACCCCCTTGTATGTATATATTTAAGATTCTTAATTACTAAAAAATAAATTTATGAATTAATTTTGATTATTTAAATATAATTTATTTGAGACCTTTGTAACATCCTGACCTGACAGCCTCAAATCTGGTTCCCTGAGCTGGTTTGTCACATGACCTCGGACACTCCTCCTTATGTGCCACAGACTATTAAATCCTAGTAATGGTATGTAGAGATACATAAGGATACAATAACCTCTTTTACAGTGTGAAATATTGAAATATATAAAAAAACAATAGCATTAAAATATGATAAACTTCTTATTTTACATATCGAAATCTCAACACTAGGAAAAAACCCATAGCCAACATTGAAAATATTTCAATCTCATTGGATTCATTAGTTTCAGAGGAAAAAAATAAAGAATCAATGACAATATTTCATGTAAGGTCCTAACATCATGTCTTTTCCCCCACATCAATGATCTAGTATAATTCAACCCTCAATCAATAGGACCTTCAATCATCATAACCTATAACCATTAACTCTTCTTAAGAACCAATGAAGACCAAATAATGGGATGTGCGACTTACAGGGTTCCAGCACAGGTGCACCACTTGACCCGGTAACAAAGGAATTGAAATGCACAAGGAATAAGAGAGAAGTCGGCCAAAAAGGAAGAAGGGGGAAGAAGAACTTATTCTGCTCTACATAGATAAAATCCCGTTGTTATGGAATAAGAAATTTTAACACCTTGGAAGTCGGATCGTGGTTATTCCACGTGGTTGGGTGGTTACACATGACTGGATTAATTGTTATTTAATAGAGAGGTTTCTCCGGATTTTTATATATTAATTATGGCTTAAAAGTGGCCTTGAAACACTTCAAAAAGTTAAAAGGGCCTTAATGTGGGGATACGGGGGAGGTTGCTGGAGAAAGACCCGCCAAGGCTGGGTGACACTGATCGGTCTCACCGATCAGTCGCGCCGATCGGTCTCGCTGATAATTGGAAAAGGACAGGGTCATGAGGGTCTGGGTCATTACATTAATGAACATAATGTTTCTGTGGGTGGAGAATTAATTCCTCATGAAACGATGATTGTTCAATCTTCTTTTAACACCTTTCATGGTGTCCATTATGATGGAACTATATTTATATATTATATTTATTATATTTATTTCATCTCAATTCTTCTTTATTTTATATATAAAACATACCTTTATGCTTTCCATGTTGTGCAAATGCGATAATTTAATATGAGGAAGTGTGGACTACCGCCACTCAAGTGATGAATCTCATTAATGCCAAAAATTGAATTTATAAATAATGTAATTAATGAACTTATGTAAACTATATAACATATATATTATACTGGAAGTATAATATATATAAATGTCTCATTTAGTTTTAATTCCTTTAATATGACAAAGAAATGAAAGTAGTGTTCATGAATACGTACGACCTACCGTCTCTATGAACGATGCATTTCATTTTTTATCTCCAAATGTTATGGAATAGTATAAAATGAATATATATTGGATATATATGATATTTAAATCATTAATACCATTATGAAGATGATGTACATATAACTATATGGGCAATTATTTTCACACATGTTCATTTTTGACTCATGTACCGGACATCTACAAAACATATGATATGAACTCACATAATTAAATAATTATTCTAACATGATAATATGTGATATTAATTGAATAATAAACATTAAAGGATGTCCTTAATTAATTATAAATTGACATATGTTTATTATTCAGGAATATAAAGAACGAACGAGAAAAATTTGGACTTGAGGTAAGGGACTTCGTCCCAATCTCCTTTCGTTAAGGCATACTTCAATTTATATACAAACTTATTTTGTTAGTTTTCTAATAAAACCTTTTAACTTTTAATTTCATTTAAAATGAACCTTTTAACACGAAGCATTTTACTAAATGACAAAAGAAATGCTTCTGTATTACATATGCGGCGACAACGACTTCTCCACCGCCGTGACCATTATTTGAGCTTCGGCTTCCTCTGCAAGCCATAACATTTTTTTAAATGAAATAAAACCATGTTTTAATTTTCTTTTATTTTTTTATTGAAACTGGTTTGGATAATGTTTTGATTATATCAATGGGTTGTATAGATATCTTGTGATTGAAATCTGGAAATTTTATGTTTCCTTTATGCAAGTTTTATGTGATACGATTATGTTATGGTTCTTGGAAATTGTTTATGAAGTAGGGTGGTTCCATGATAAACTAAGGACGGGTGAGCCTGAGATAGCACTCCAATGAATTGGGTAATGCGAAGGCGTTAAACTCTAAGGTTTCCTTAAAGATATATAGGGAATATACTATGATGGGTATTCGAATCATAACCATGAGGGTTACTCCGAACATAAGAATGTTATGAATTCCTAATGTTACCTTTATGTCTTATTATTTCTATGAGTTATTTATAAATATTATGATTTCATAAGGTATGTCATTGTGCTTATGTTTTATTAGTAATGTAAGATTTTATTAATTCTTATGTATACATGGACTAATGTTTTCTTTTCATATTTTTATATCCTTTACTGTGCATTTTATTCTCATACCATGTTTTTGAAATGTTTTTCACAGTTTAAGGGAAAAGTAAATGATATGATGATAGTGTAGAGGATGTGTCAAGAAAGAAACCATGTATTATTTTAAATATGTTTCATTTGGTGGAAATAATGAATATTGTCTTTGATGTAACCACATTGTTTAAATATGGAATGTAATGCATGATTTATTATCTAATTCTCTAAAACTCTAAACCTGAAAATATCCTAATGTGAATTCTTGAAATAACCCATGATTAAGTAATTTTTAATTTTGGGGCCTTATATTTTCAATAAATCCATGTGAGTCCTTTTCCTACCCTATAAAATGACACCACCTCTCCCAATTATTAACACCTCTAAAACATATTACAGTCTAAAAAGATATTTCCAATACACATCCCAACAATAATAAATTACTTCTAGAAGACTTACAATGCTCATATGGATATCTTAGGAATCCTTTTGGCACAATCCAAATGGAGTTACCCGATTAAGAGGTAACGCCTTCTCTCAAGTGCCTTCTTTTATTTTCATTCACCACCCCCTCTGATTGTTTCCCAATTTCTGTATAAATACACCATTATCTTAAACATAATAGTATTTTGTTATCCTATGGTTTCAACCTACACTTACACATACCTCCATGTAATGGATAACAAACATAATGTGTATGTGTATGGTTAACTACCGCCTCACTGAACAATGATTGTTCACTTTTATATAACGCATCTCATGTTAAATATTTTGATAGAAAATATGTTTCTATATGTTATATATTAAATTTATTATTTATTTAATATTATTTATTCCTTTTACAATACATAAATATTATTATAATTTGGTCTTAATATGATAATTTCTTTGAGGATGTGAGGACTACCGCCCCCTCAAAGAAATATGATTCATTCATACACTACATGAATTGGATTAAAGATGGTTTTAGATTTTATATAAGAAATATATGATGTGATAAATCTAATGAAATAAGGATATATATTAATATATATATATAAATATTTATAAATATATTTAGTTTACTTTCATTCATTCAACAGGATAATTAAACGAAAATAGTGTTCATGCGTACGTATGACCTAAACTCTCTATGAATGGTGTATTATGTTTCATACCTATATATTGTATAGATTTTGATAAAAAAACATATAAGGTAAATAAATAATATTTATATCATTTTTTAAATTATTTAAATCATGATATAAAGTATAAGTACAAATGATAAAACAAATTAATACACATGTGACGAATAATGTGAATATTACCGAAAGTGAATCATTAATATAATATTATTAAAAAGCGGGTAAAATACGGTTGTAATAAAACAATATATGGTATTAGATATAAGAATAGGTTTCTATAAATAATTTGCAATGAATTTATATTTATTATATAGGTGGATGTAAGAGTATAACATGAGTTAAGACACAAGGTAAGGGGATTTCATCCCACTTTTATTTTCTATAAGATACATGCTATGTTCTCTACTCATTACTTTTGTGTGGTGTATGTAATTTCCCTAATTGTGATAAATGAATATTATACATAAATTTATGATTATTATAAAGAAAATTTATTAATTTTTTCCATGGGGATTATGTTTCAAAAGTTAACAAATTTTTGAAATTGTTTTTCCTCTATTTTCCCTCTTTGAGACTAATGTTTTATTATGCACCTAAATTCTCATTCGTGGAATATATAAATTTATTTCATGTGTTATATATTGAATTTTATTATTTTAATTATATATTATGTTTCACTGAATTTTATTTTTCTACATGGAGAGTATGATCCAAAGTTACAATGTTATATGAGTTTGTTGAAACAATATCATCTCTTTTTGAGATTGGTTTGGTTTATGATTCTTTTAATGAAATTTTATGATCTATATCTCAATAAAATTCATGATTTTTTATCCGTTTATTTTTAATTATTTATTTATATATTTGTTCCCTTTATTAAACTCTTTTGAAAATAATATAGTTATTACTGTTTATTTTAATAAATCCCAACATTAGCATCTCTTCGGTTAGAAATCTACATTCTGTTAAGACCATGTTTTATAAAAAGCGTTTTCCCAGATTATTTTGAAAATATAAGAAGATAAATAAAATATTGTTTAATCATTTTTTATTTGACCAATATTTTCTATGTAATCGTGTTTTTTTCATTCTAAATGAGGAATTTTTCTATCCTTTTTACCCTGAAAATTGAATGTTGTTTTTACCTTGTACAACACGTACAGATTTGTACAACATTAGTTCTTTGAAGATTATTTTACATGTTTCAAGGTTAATTTTGAACAGAATATTTTTCAAAATATTTTCAAAATTATTTTATATGTTTTCTAGGAAAATCGTTTAAAAATTCTATTCAGATTATTTTATTTTATTTCAAGGAATATAATTTTGAAATTTTTTTCAATAATATTTTATATGATTGCAAGGAAAATTGTTTTTAAAATTTTTTCAAGAGATATTAATATGTTATCAAATTATTTTCAATGAAATAGATTACAAATCATTTTCATTAATTATTTATAAGTTTGTAATCGATTATCGAATAAAAAGTTTCAAAAAAGATTTGAAGATTATTTTATATGTTTTCAAGGAAAAAAGATTTTAAAATTAATTTCAAGTAATATATATAATCATCAAGTTATTTTATAAGAAATATATTTTCAAATGTTGTTATGTATTGAAATAATTTTTTTAGGGAATAAATGGTTATTTTCCAAATATTTTTAAAGATATTTAAAAATTATTTTCCAACTAAGATGACATCTATAGATGCTAATGATTCCATTTTCAGAAATGATCAATATATTCCATTTATATTCTTTATAATAATGGTTTATGCTTAATTCTGTGGTCTTTATAAAACCCATTTCACTTTCACGAGTTATATGTTTATGAAATCAGTTTCTCTTTCACAGGATATGATTTTGATGAAATGATTATGAAACATAATGTTTTCCATAGGTTATGATATGATTTCATGTTTATATTCCCATTTAATTTAATGGACTCTGATGTGATTATTTATGATTATGTGGCACATGTATGATTTAATTATATTTTGGGTGGGAGTTATATCTCCTTTAGATTCCATGGGTAATGATTTATATCTCATGAGATAGACTAAAAAGGATGTGGGAATGAACCACGACTTCTAAGGTTGTTATGGTGGTGAACCATGACAACCAATATAGTATGAAGGGTGAACTAGTGATACTATGATTTTCATTGGAGTGAACTGTGACTACCGAGATATTATGAGAAGTGAACTCATGCTACTATGATTGGTATCTGACTGAACCATGTCTACCAAGATGGTATGTGGAGTGAACCCATGCTGCTGAGATGGCCATGGGAGTAAACCATGGCTACCAAAATAGTATGGGGAGTGAACCTATACTACCAAGATGTTATTGGTTGTGATGTCTTCGCTAATATTCAAATCATATTATATTATTATTATTTTGCAAAAATTAGATGTTTTATTCTTATGTTATTATTACATGGATTGTGTTATTTATATCATTATGTTTTATGTCTTATTAAATATCATGTTTTATTCCATGATTCATGTAAATGATCTTTGTTATGTAGGGTATAATCATATATTTTCATAATCCTGTTATCATGCCCTTATTCCCATAATTATGCTTATATATATCATTTATTTACCCTTACAGATAATTTGATCTCACCCATTTCCTATGTTTTCTTTCCCACAATTATGAATAATGGCATTAGGTAGAAGTACAAAAGGATTTGATATTTAGGGGGGATATTAAATATCATTCACCAGGATTTAAGATTTTTTTCCATGATTACTATGACAATAATCTATTATATCCCTTAGGAATTTATAACTTTAATGTATTGAATGTTAATCTAAAATGTTGTAATATCCATTTATGTTAATCCAGGGTCACAATCACAACTATGATTCTCATGAATCTACACAAAATATAGGAATAAAACTTTCATGATGTCATATAAAGAGTATATTTTCCATTCTGATAAGTTATCCCTTTACTAGTGAAATGATTTTCTACAAAATACATGAGTACCAAGCCCCATATTCATGTCTTTAAAAGGAGTTAATAAAAACATGGTCTCTTTCTAAAAACATGCATCATTAAACGCCATGAAACCCCAATATCTCTCAAACATACATGTCTCTAGAATTATCAATGATGAAATTATCCCATATCAATAAGAAATGTGATAATTCTTACAACTGATCCATAATTACCCATATCACATCATTATTATAATGATTACTTGTGAAACACAAAACAAAATCCACTGTAACATCATTCCACCTCCATTATAGAATATAAACTAGATGTCTCTAACTAGGGGTCACCAATTATTTTACTTCACATATTGATAAGTGTAGCATATTTTATTTAAACATGTGATCTTTTCTTCATTCAAGGAAACAAATAATATATATAAACATCAATGTACATTTTGGTTAAACAACAATTCACCTACCCCTTTAAGGAAAAAAACTGATGCATCATATCTCTTATATACAAGTGGTAATAATAAAATGTCCGTGAACATATATAATCTCACCATTATAGATTTACAACGGATAGATTATCTCCCCACCATTTATGATATACTTCAACACCAGACACTCCATATCCTCATATTATCTCCTATTAATCTATCTAATATTTATGTGATAAATATATTAAGACTCAAGGGGAATATATTACCACTCATTCTAAATGTCGATATGATTCTTGGTGAACAAGTCCATAATTTTCTACTCAACATTAGACTCATGAACTACATGAGTATGTGTATTTATAATCAAATACTCTGTATGATTGTTTACTCCTTCCATCAATAAAGGTAGAAAAAATTTAATCGATTTTATATATTCATCCCATATTCGCAGGGGAAGATTTAGATCACCATTTAAAATTATATAGTTAATGTCTTTTTATCTATATAAATAGAAAACCATTCCCCCAAAACATAATGACACAAACACATTAAGTCATAAACAACTGCAAGACATAAGAGGTAGTTCATATATTTTTCCATTCATGTGATCTAAAAAACCATTATCCATATAGAATGACTTAATGTAACACCCTAAGATTTTATGATGAATATTCTTTTTAATTTCATTGATGTCTTTTGTTGTACGATACACCAAAAAGAGCTTGCACTACACGCATCTCAGGCTAGGCTTGCATTACACGCAATCGTGACATTCCACGATAGCGTGTGTTGTACGCAATACCGAGTTTTGATGAACAAGGATATGTTATATAAACTAGCTGTTATGAATAGTAGTACCCACTTTTTGAAATTTTATAAATTTTATCTTTCAACGTGAACTTCATTTTAGGATGCAGAATATTGAAATTATCCTAGTGTGAATTTTTGTATTTTTCTGAAAACATTCAAAATTTTAATGAATAGAGAAAACAATGGGTTACTATTTAAAAACTGACTTTTTATGTAAATAATTATTAAATTTATTTAAATATATTTTAGGTCAAAATTGGTACAAAATACTTATATATGTTCAATGTTAATCATTGGATTCATTTTATAATAATTTTAGATATATAAAAATTTTATTGAACTTTTCACCGTCTTTTACCCACCTCCTATGAGAATTTGAAAATTTACATAAAACATAATTTTACCACTTCTGTGAGTGGAATTTTGGAAATCCAAGAGACATGGTAAATATCAAGGTGTAAAATGTGGTTAAATAAGATAAAAATAATTTTGGTGAATAGTCACTTTTTATTTTTGTTCACCACGATAAAAAGTAAATAGTGTAATTAAGGTTAAAAATGATATTATAATTACCCTAAAACATGCCCAAATTATATTGGATAAGTGTAATTCGACCAAAAACAACCTTAGTAATAAAATATTACCCTTTAGATCCACTTGGATTAGATTATGAGACTTATTAATATTTTATTTAAAGAAGAGTTAAAATAGTTAAAATGAATGTTTAATAAGTAAAATATTTTTAATATATGGTTATACATAAGATAAATTAGACTATAAATATTAATTAGAAAGATAAAAATATCTCCTACATAATGGTATTTTATTTATAATTTTTAGACACTATATATTTTAATTTATTTATGACACAATGATCATACAGTAATTACCTTATTAATCAAATATTAACATAATTGATGTTATAAATACCCAAATAAATGAAATTTAATACTTTTTATAAATTACACAAATTTACTAAGTTAATATGACATGTTATTATTGATTTAATTAATTATTTTATAACTAATAATGTTGTTATGATTTTCAGAAAAATCATGTACCAAAAGGTTTCAAAATTGACAAAAAATCGTTTTTAAAACTAATATTATATTATTAGTTTTTATTCTATTACTAAAAATCTAAGGTTCGACCAAATGACTTAGATAAGGTTATATATATTAATAATGAACCACTTGGGGTTATTTTGGTTTGTTATATGAAGTTTATTAACCATATAATTTAATAAAACAAAAAGACACGGTAAAAGTTATATTATTTAACTTAGAGTTAAATATAGCCTATAAGGTTAAAATAGTAACCTAAACTTGTATAAAACCTATTGGATTAGAGGATTTCGACCCCTCCCCACCTTATATTCGAAATAAATCAATTTTGAGCTATTAAAATCCGAATATGACATTATTATTAAATAGTATTTTAAGTTTTTTCTAAGGTTCCCCTCTCCAACTTTATAAAAAGTGAACTCCTTCCCTCTTCTCTTCACACCCTTTTGAGCCTTGAAGCGTGAAAAACCGCTACCAATTCCTCTTATAAACATCTCTAGTTATATAATAAAGGTTCTGGTCTCTCATGATACCAACTCTAGTGCCCTAAGAAGAAGTTTAAAGGAGGTGCGTCGAAAAAGATGTTATCTTTTCTACCGATTCTTTCAAGTTTCTTTTTTCGTGAACTTATTCTTCTTTATTTTTTTCATCATAAATTAATAACATCAGTATCAATAATATAATTATATGTTATTATAAAAATTAAACAACCCTATTTCACCTTCTATACATCCTACGAAAAACGAAATCAACGCGCATGCGTACGTACGAAATATCGCCTCCACGCCATGATGTAATCAGTTTTTCCACCACCACCTTACATGGATGGGTATAATGGTGTAATGAATAACTATATATAGTTATTATAACATCATACTGATTCTGAGATATTATATCATCCACTCAAATTCAATTCAGTAATTATGGGAACGATATCATTGCTCATGCGTACGTACAGATTACCATCTCAAGGACGTGATGAGGTTCATTCTCCATGTTAACCACTCAAGAATGATTATAAAGTATATATAATGAATAATAATGAAATATATGACATGATAAAGATACTGGATTTATGTCTATATATATATATGTCATCTAAATACTTCCATTCAAGTCAATAAGGAAAATAAAACTACGTTCATGTATACGTACGACCTGTCGTCTCCATGAACGGTGTATTTCGGTTCCTTTATCTATCTATTATATATATATATACTGAATATATATTATATATAAATCAGGATTTACATTCTGGAAGTAATTAAATCATGATATAAGTAATAATAATATCAATAACAACATGTCCAAATATGTACGAAAAATAAAATGATTTTACCCAAAACGCTGCTTTAACATGGAATTTAAAAAAGAACGGGTAATATAAAGTCATAAGTGAACCATATATGATATCATAACAATGAATATGATTCTGTAATAAGTCAATGAAATTATTTAGATCATCATAAAGGAGGTTCAGATATCTATGATGCATATCTGATGTAAGGTAAGGGATAACTTTTCCAATCTCATTTTTATCCGAGATTGTTTATTCATAAGTATTTACTGGGGTTATATTTATCATCCATGTCCCTATTTGCTAAAAATTGTTTCATGTATGTTTAATGTAAGTTTTACCCATTCTGACTTTTACTACATGGAATGTAAGGAATCTTTCTTTTGTTTACCATACGAGGTACTTTTTGACTTTTCCGGAAAAAGTACGAGAAGAATGTTTTTTTAACTTATACAGCATGAACGGATTTTTACAGTTTCTTATCGCATAATTTTCAATAAGCTTTCTCTATATGTTTTCATGGTTATTTTCAATAAAATACTTTTCTTTTAAAATTGTGTGGAATTTTGTGAAAAGAAAATGATTTTTAAGAAGAAAGGATATTTTCCTCAAGAATTCATTTCAAGTGTTTTTTCAAAACTAAATTCCATATCAGATGACTTTATATAGTATGATTTTGTTTAAAGTATAATGTCTCTATGATTTAAATGGTTTCAATTTTCTTATGATGAAATGATATCCATTTTTTTATGGATTATGTTATGATGGGATGATGTTTATGAAACCCATTTTATTCTTTGGGTTATGATGAATGATTTATGTTTATGTTGTGGCACACATAATAATTATTTAATCATGAGATGGGTGGGACCTATATCTCCCACCAATGCATTGGGTAAAGATTTATATCTAATGAGATAGACATGGCTGGAATAGAAAGTTAATCTGGTTCAATGTTAGAGGACTGAAATGAGGAGTGAACTCGATTCATAAAGGGACTTTTCCTACTAAGATGGTCTGGACAACAATGCCTTGGATACTATTAAAATCATATCATGTGCCTAATGGTTTTTTAAAATTTCATGTATTATTCTCATTCTATTTTGTCATCATTGTTGTTCCTTTGGGATCTATGCTTTATGTACTGCAATGATTAATTTCACGACTCATGATTTTGATGTTTAAACTTTATATTCATGTTTTGAAGTTCAAATGTATATGGTATGTTATATTTTTTCCATTCTTACCCTTAATGAGCATCTGAGCTCACCCTTTTATATGTTTTCTTTTCCTCAGGATATAAAGAAAGGTTTTAGGTAAGAAAAAAATGGGAATATCTTTATGGGAGATATAAACGATTTTTCACCATGTTTAGAAGATTATGTTCCAAGTTTCAAAAGACACTAAACTATTACAGTCCTTTGGTGTATGTTTTGGTTATCTATTAAGTATTCCTCAAAAGTAATGTAATGTCCATGTAAGTTAGGCTTTGGGTCTCTAAAGTTGGTATCATAGGAAAGGTTTAGTTAACTATTTGAAATAAGGATGCGAAATCTTTAGTAAGATCCCAAGAGATATTTCTAAGGTATATCTAGGGATGTCCATAAGGATAAGTATAAGTATATGTTATAGGCCTAGAATTATGGTAACAATCTTAGAATTAACCCAAAGATGTTATATATTGAAGGTACTCCCCCTTTATTATGTTGTTTTCCCTAGGATGGTTTCTTCCTCTCACACAATTATTTTTGGGTTTAAGACGATGGATGGAACCCGAAAGAACCGTGTTGATCAATGTAATGGAAAATCCAGTGATTGTCCTCCTGAACAAACCAATGTTATGTGAGATGGAGTACAACATCTTATTACTATACATACACAATCTATGAATCATCTAGACTTCCAAATGAGTAGAGGAGGGAACAATATTCTACTAAATTTTTCATGAGGCAACGTCAACCTTCTTTCAATGGGTCTTCTGATCCACTTGTTGATGAACAATGGACCAGGACCATTAAAAAGATATTTTCTATACTTCCTTGTTCAGAACATGAAAAATTCATTATTGTTATTTTCTGTTTAGAAGGTGAAGCAGATGAATGGTGGACTCTAATTAAGAGTACGACGCCCCGAGATGAAATTGAATCCATGGAATGGGATGAGTTCAAGAAATTATTTTTCAATAAGTGCTTACCTCATATTCTTCGAACAAAGATGGAAAATTATTTCCTTGAGCTTAGAAAAATGATGATGAATCTGTTGGTATATATGAAGAAAATTTTACAAGACATTCAAGGTATGCATCAGGCTTTATCATCCATCATGAAAGTAAAGTTGATCGATTTTTCAGTGGCTTAAAACCAAGTCTTCGAAGGGCATTATCTATAAGAGACTTCATTAGCTATGAAGACATTGTGTGTTGTGATATCTACGTAGAAATGGAATTTGGTGTTACATATTCATCTCATGGTTTGGATAAGAAACTGAAGATGGAATTCAAGGAGAAATCATATAATAATGGTGAAAAGAAGATGAATGTTTCTTTATTTTCAATGTGTGGAAGGAATCATGGTAGAGATTGTCTTAAAGGGACTAGAAAATTTTTTATGTGTGGAAAAGAAAGTCATCGATCAACTGAGTGTTGAAGTAATGGAAACAGTATTTATACTGATGTGAATAAAGAAATGACTATAGAGAACGCACCACCAACACTTCAATGCTTCACGTTCAAGGAAATGGGGCATTATGCTAATCAATGCCCTAGTCCGAGGGTTAATGATGATCAACGTGAGAAACCACTTAAGGAAAAGGATAAAGGGAAGTCACATGAGATCACTATTTTTGATGTTTACTATTAAAATAATGTTGTGTAATGATTACGTGTTTATGTAATGGGACTTCAAAATAGTATCATGGAATCTCATTTATGGTATCGTGGAATTTTCTAATATCTATGTATTGGATTTCAATAGTTATATGGTACCAGTAACCATGAAAAGTGGTTGAAATATTTTTGGAAAGAAGATGATATGAGCATAATAAAGCGATAAGGAAAAAATGAAATGAGATCATGACTGATATAAGGACAATGTTATATCTTGGTTTGAGTATATAGAAATATTTGGATTTTGGTATGTGGAAAGTGTTAAATTTTGACAGCATTCATGTTTTCACTAAGGTTAAATGTGTATTTATTTTTCAAGAGAATATATGATTAAGAAATTCACATGTTTGTAATTAGACCAAGAAGATATATCTTATGATATATGAGGGGTAAATGGTGGTATTCACATGCTCGAAAGATGAAATTTCTAGTAATTATTTTCTTTATACAATGATCTTAGATAGAAGTATTATGGATAAGCCTAAAGATTGGAATGAATTATGTTGGACATAAGTTAGTATTGTTTAAGGCTAGATATTTTTTCGATATTATTTATGTAATGTTATAATAATGTAGTTTTAGAAAAAGGACTACCTGCAGGACAGGGGACAACCCGTCGCGTTGGACAAGGCTATGGGAATCGAACCCACATCCGAAGTGCGACATGCCTTTATCGCCTACCATTGGCCTACATGAAGTATTTGGTTAGTAGAAGCTAGTTTTATTATATTAAGTGGTATGATATATGAATTATAATTCCATTTTAGGAACCATATACAATTAATCTCCCTATAGATAGACTTATGTATATATAATAACTTTTAATGTCCTTTTTTTGAGACAGATGGAATGACCTATCATTCCATCCCATTATCTTCTAACACTTCACGAATTAGAAATTCAACTACATTTCCTTAAGAGATGATGTGGATTGTTCAAGGATCAAACAACAGTAATATTGTTCCAAAATCAAGTGAGTATTTTTTTAATTAAACAATTCTTCAACTTTAGGTAAATGATCATGAATTCAAAAAAAAATGTTGTCCTACTGTCCTTATATCCGATGAATCAGATGGTACCTTAATTCATCACAAATTTATGGCTTTGTGATTGTTGGAATTTTCATATCCATGTTCTCTAACACTCTCCATCAGAACATGATGGTTAGATTTCTCTTCCATATACATATTTTCACCTATGTTCACCTATGTGGAAAGCTAGTGATTAGTTAATTTGGGTAACCGTTATGTTTCATAAGTTAGTTTTTAAAGATATGATTTGGTATTCCTTTTTACGATGTGGGTTTCTATTAAATAAACTTTCGAGTAGTAAACCATTTATAACCCTGACAAAGTTTGAGGGCGAAATTCATTTTAAGGGTGGTAGAATGTAAGACCCCGATATTTTATGAAAAATATTCTTTTTAATTTCATTTATGTCTTGTGTTGTACGCTACACCAAAAGTATCTTGCACTACACGTATCCCTGACTTGGCTTTCATTACACACAATCGCGATATTCCACGATAGCGTGTGTTGTACGCAATACCGAGTTTCGCAAAACAACGATATGTTATTTAATCTAGCCGTTATGAATAGTAATACCCACTTTTTGAAATATTGTAAATTTTATCTTTCAAAATGGACTTAATTTTTTGATGCGGATAATCGAAATTAGCCTAGAGTGAATTTTTGATATTTTTCTGAAAACTTTTAATTTTTTGATGAATTGTGAAAACACTAGGTTACTATTTTAAAACTTACTTTTAATTTAAACAATTATTTTTTTTATTTAAAATTATTTTAGGTCAAAATAGATACAAAATACCTATATAATTTCAATGTGATTCATTAGAGTCATTTTATAATAATTTTAGATATATAAAAATTTTATTGAACTTTTCACCGTCTTTTACCCATCTCCTAAGAGAATTTAAAAATATACATAAAACATAATTTTACCACTTCTGTGAGTGAAATTTTGAAAATCCGAGAGACTCGGTTAATATCAAGGAGTAAAACGTGGTTCAATAAGATAAAAATAAGTTTTTGTGAATAGTAACTTTTTACTTTTATTTACCACGATAAAAAGAGTAAATAGTGTAATTAATGGTAAAAATGATATTATTATTACCCTAACACATGTCTTAATTCTATTTAATAAGTGTAATTTGAACAAAAACAACCTTAGTTATAAAATATTACCCTTTAGATCCACTTGGAGTAGATTAGGATGCTTATTATTATTTTATTTAAAGAAGAGTTAAAATAGTTAAAATCAATGTTTAATAACTAAAATATTTTTAATATTGGTTTATACATAATATAAATTCGACTATAAATATTAATTGGAAATATAAAAATATTTCCTACATAATGGTATTTTATTTATAATTTTTAGAAATTAGATAATTTAATTTATTTATAACACAATGATGTTGCAGTAATTAACTTATGAATGAAATATTAACATAATTGATGTTATAAATACACCAATAAATGTAATTTTAAGCTTTTTATAAATTCCACTAATTTTATAGTTTAATATGACATATTATTATTGATTTAATTAACTTTTTTCAAAAAATAATGTTATGCTTTAAAAAAAAAAATAATGTACCAAATAGTGTTAAAGTTGACATAAAATACTTTTTAAAACAAATATTATATTATTAATTGTTATTCTATTCTTAAAAATCTAAGGTTCATCAAAATGACTTAGATAAGGTTATATATATTAATAATGAACCACTTGGGGTTTTTTTGTCTTTTTATAGTATATTTATTAACCATATAATGTAAGAAAACAAAAAGACACGGTAAAAGTTAAATTATTTAACTTAGAGTAAAATCTGAATGATAATGTTAAAATAGTAACTTAAACTTGTCTAAAACCTATTGGTTGAGATAATTTTTATCCCTCCCTACCTTTTCTTGTAAATAAATCAATTTGGAGCTATTAAAACCCGAATATGACTTTATTATGAAATAATATTTTCTGTTTTTCCTAAGGTGCCCCTCTCCTCCCTTATAAAAAGGGAACGCCTTCCCTCTTCTCTTCACACCATTTTGAGCCTCGAACCTCGGAAAACCCCTGAAAATTCCTCTTATAAAAATATATAGTTATATAAATGAGGTTCTGGTCTTCCCAAGAAACCAACTCTAGTGCCCTAAGAAGAAGTTTAAAGGAGGTGTGTCGAAGAAGAGGTAATATTTTCTACCGATTCTTTCAAGTTTCATTCTTCTTCAACTTATTCTTAACAATTTTTCTTATCATAAATTAATAACATAAGTATCACTCATATACTGATATGTTAATATAAAAATGAAACAACCTTATTTCACCTTCTATTCATCATACGAAAAACGAAATCACCGCGCGTGCGTACGTACGTAATACCATCTCCATGTCGTGGTGTAATCTGTTTTTCCACCAACACCTTACTTGGATGGGTATAATGGTGTAAAAAATAGCTATATATAGTTATTATAACATAATAAGTATTCTGAGATATTATATCATCCACTCCAATTCAATTCAATAATTATTGGAATGATATCATAGCTCGTGCGTACGTACAGATTACCGTCTCCACGACGAGATGAGATTCATTCTCCATGTTAACCACTGAAGAAAGTTTATAAAGTATAAATAATGAATAATAATAAAACATATGACATGATAATGATACTGGGTTAATATATATATATATATATGTCATCTACTTACTTCCATTCAACTCGGCAATGAAAAGAAAACAACGTTCATGCATACATACGACCTACTGTCTCCATGAACGGTGTATTTCGTTTCATTTATCTAACTGTTATATATATATATATACTAAATATATATTATATATAAATCATGATTTAAATTATATAAGTAATTAAATCATGATATATGAAATAATAATATCAATAACAACAAGTCCAAACACATATGATAAATAAAACGATTTTACCCAAAAGGGTGCTTTAACATGGAATTAAAAAAATGGGTAATATAAAGTAATAATTGAACCATATATGATATCATAACAATGAATATGATTCTGTAATAAGTCAATTACATTATTTAAATCATTATACAGGAGCTTCGGATACGTACGAATCATATCGGACCTAAGGTAAGGGATACCTTTTCCAATCTCGTTTTTTCCGAGATTGTTTATTCTTTAGTATTTACTGGGGTTATATTTATCATCCATGTCCCTATTTTCTAAAAATGGTTTCATGTATATTTAATTTAAATTTTACCCATTATTATTGTTACTACATGGTATGTACGGAATCGTTCTTTTGATTACCATACGAGGTACTTTTTGTCTTTTCTGGAAAAAGTACGAGAAGAATGTTTTTTAACTTATTCGGCATGAACAGATTTTTACGGTTTCATATCGCCTAGTTTTCAAGAAGGTTCCTAAAATGTTTTTCATGGTTATTTTTAATAAAATCCTTTTATTTTACAATTTTGTGTAATTTTGTGAAAAGAAAATTATTTTTAAGAAGAAAGGATATTTTCCTCAAGAATTCATTTCATGTATTTTGTCAAAAATATTTTCTATCTAAGATTACTTTATATAGTATGATTATGTTTCATGTATAATGTATCTATGATTTATATGGTTTCAATTTTCTTATGATGAAATGATATCCATTTTTTATGGATTATGTTATGATGGGATTATGTTTATGAAACCTATTTTATTCTTTGGGTTATGATGAATGATTTATGTTTATGTTGTGGTACATGTAAGAATTATTTTATTATGACATGGGTGGGACCAATATCTCCCTCAAATGCATTGGGTAAAGCTTTATATCTACCGTGATAGACATGGATGGAATGGTAAGTTCATCTGGTTTAGTGTTACAGGACTAAAACGAGCAGTTAACATGATTCAGAAAGGGACTTTGTCCACTAAGATGGTCTTGACAACAATGCCTGGGATACTATGGAAATCATATCATGTGCGTAATGGTTTTACACAATTACATGTTTTATTCCCATCATATTTTATCATCATTTATGTTCCTTTATGATCTATGCCTTACGTACTGCCAAGATTTATTTCACAACTCATGATTTTGATGTTTAAACTTTATGTTCAGGTTTTGAAGTTCAAATGTATATGGTTTGTTTTATTTTGTCCATGCTTACCCTTACTGAACATTTGAGCTCACCCTTTTATATGTTTTCTTTTCCCTGGGATATAAAGAGAGGTTTTAGGTAAGTAAAAAATGGGAAGATATTTATGGGAGATATTGAAGATCTTTCACCAAGTTTAGAAGATTATATTACAAGTTTCCAAAGACACTAAACTATAACAGTCCATTGGTGTATGTTTTTGTTATGTATTATGTATTCCACAAAATTAATGTAATGTCCATGTATGATAGGCTTTAGGTATCTACACTCAATATAGAGAACCAACATTTTTACATGTATATTAAATAATTTTTATTATAAACAACCTAACAACCTTAAAAATATATGATATAAAGGTTTAGTGTATTGGGAAAATTATCTATATACATAACATTAACATATCAAACAGAAAATTTGTTATATTAATTCTACTATATATTCCTAGTGGACCACGTTTTAACTTTAGTACAATTAATAACATGAGGATATACAAAAATGAAAAGAGTGATAAAAAATACTAGTATTATGATGAATAAGGGACATGAATAAATATTACATGAGTGGGAATAATGAACACAGAATTGGTATTTTTTTACCATTAACTTCCTAATGGAATCAATGGATAATTTCATGGAATTTGGAAATACATAAAAATGAAAACTCACATCTTAGTGGAAAATACCATAAATAGTTGTGAACAATTCTAGCATCATTTTCATGCATAAATAATGTTCATAATAATAACATCATCATTGTGAACAAAAATAGCATCAAATTAACATATATTTAACAATATCTAATGAAATACATCACAATAACCAATGGATGGGATGGATATATAATTTTCAGAACACCAATCACAACATAGAATTTTCATATTCATTCATGACACATAGAACTTATAACAATCATAGCCATAAAATAGACCTTGAAAAAAGAATTGATTTCATAAAAATTTCCTAAATAACACATTCATGAATAGTATTTTTTGGTTTCTAAATTAAAAAGTAATAAAAAAATTTGTATTATAGTCATCAATTTTTAGTGATGTATAATCAATATTAAGAGGAGTCAATATGTGTTATGGAATGACGATTTATTTTCGAAAATGATAATATTTATTGTAAAATGAAGTTAGAAACAAGTATATCATTAAAATGAAAAGGGAATAATGATGAAATTATTTTTAAGGAAAACTAAATTAATATCCATAGTGAACTTTTTGTGAATGGGGAGAAAACTAAAAATAAGGTTAGGATCAATAACCCCCATACCTTTATTCCCCCTTTATTTCGTCACCTGTTCACCTCCTAAATAATAGAAATATATTTATTTAAACATTGATAAAAATTAGAATTATATTAATATATACAACTATATATCAATGATAATCATTATACTAAATTTTTTAATTTCTATTCATGAAATTAAAGCATTTTGATATCATCTTTTCATTAACTATTCCTTATTTTCCTTGGTGTCACTATTTTGATCAAGGTAATTATTACATAATTATAATAAATCCATTAATAGTAAAAAAAATTTCATTATACATTAATATATAATAAATAATTTATATTAAACTTTTATATTGTATGTGATATGAAAGGAATTAAAACGTCTCTATTGGAAGTCAACCGTCCGTTATCTGGAACATCATCCAAATATGTAGAAAAATATTATAAAACATATATCCATTAAAAATATAATTTTTATAGAATTCTAAAAACATTAATATAATTATAATACTCCACTTAAATAAATATTATAGTACCTTGTTTTGAAATAATTTTGAAAAAGATAGAGGACACAAATAAAATGATTGAAGGGTTACAAAACATTCTCTTTCTTCAGTGTAGCTTCTTTTGTGTGGCATGACAAATCCTTTGATTTTAGGAGTGGGATTAATCCAGAATATCCATATGGATTCTAATAGTTTTAATAAGGAATATATAGGTAGATATTTGGATTTTTAAGTCGATGAAAGAGTGGTTTTCCAAGGGGATGGAATTGGGTAAATTATACTTGAAGAGAGGGGTATTTTTAGAATAAAATATGAAATAATATAATAAAACAAAGGTAAAACATGTAAGTTTTAAATTTTGAAGATATAAATAATATATAAATATAATATAATTGGTATAATAATTTAAAATATATTTATATTTCAAAGATATTATTTTATTAAAAGTTCAAGTGTAATGAAATAAAAATTGTCATTTTAAAAAAGCTCATTTGGATTTATGTTTTGTAATGTTATTTTTTATTTTCGGATCTTACTCATATCATATTTTAATGACTGATTTATTAAATAATAATATTTCATGGACTTATATCAGGTTATAGAATGGATTATTTTATTATTATGATATTAATTGTGTAGTTTAAGATCCACTAGTTATGTGAAAAAATTTATTTTTACTAGTCACCTAAAAATTTGTGATTTTAGAAAATTTAAAAAAATTAACCCTTACACAATTTAGACAAGATGATTTCAAAAATGGTATTAATTTTATAATAATATATTTTTAGGATAGGTAATTTAATGTTTAATATTAAAAATAATTAATTTTATATAATACATTAAAATTCATTTTATATAAAATTATCTTAAATTATCTTTGAGTTTTTTCATCATGATATTTATTTTTTGGAATTAAAAAATTTATATCTATATAAATTAAAAATTCTAAATATTATTTTTATCATAATTTATTGTCTTTAGGTAATGTAACTATCCCAACATTCATGTTACTATTCTTAATTATCTTATTACTATTATAATGGTTAAATTACTATCGTCACAGTCAATTAACATCCTATAAATAAAACATCAATATTTCATTAAATATTTAACTCAAATCCATTCAAGGATCTATATTACAATTTTCTATAATTTTTTCAGGGATTAATAATATTTTTCTCCTTCTCTATTGTTTTTTTAATTTGGTAGATTATTTCAGTATATTGGTGTCATCCATATTTTCTCATTTTAGATATTTTATTTAATATTAATTTTCCTGTTATAATGTTTGTAATTTTAATTAGTTTCATTTCTAATTAATATAATTGTATTTTGTAATAAAACCAATCCTTAATGGATTTTGTTATATTTTTTATGTGTATAATATTATATAATATAATACAACATCCATTTTAAATTGAAAAAAAAATATTACTAATAAAAATAGTTCATTATATTATTCCACCATTAAATTTCATCCACAGAATTTAAAATCAGTTAATCAGTTGATAATATGTTAAGGTACTTCTATTTCATTTTATTCTCTAGCTCTCTTGCTGATGATTCATACCTTTGGATCCTATACAACACTTTGAAAAAATTTCTAGTATTATTTCATGGAACTTTGTCTTTATGGTCCATGATCTTCATAGGTTGTTCGTCATATGAGTGGTCATTCTCCAGTTATACTCCCATGGGATTCAAAAAATTGTGAGGGATCAGGTATGCACTTCCTCAAGATGGATACATGGAATACATCATAAATTAATCCATACTTCATGGAAATTAATGCTGATAGGCAACTGTTCATATGAAACCATAGATATCAAAGGGGATAATGTACCATGAGCTAAGATTCCATTTATTTACATACCAAATAAATCTCTTCCATGGTGAAATTCGATGGAATATTTTGTCTCTAACATCAAACCCTAATTACCTTCAATAGTCATAAAATTTTTTATTTTTCTAATATGGAGCATATTTTATATTTTTTTGGATGAATTAAACCTTCTATTTCATATCTTTATCAAGGTCACCTCCATGTATCTTTTTTTCTCCAACTTCATCCAAACATGTTGGAGTTCTATATCACATTCCATAAAGAGAATCACAAGGATCCAATTGAATACTATATTAGAAAATGTGGTTATATATGAACACAACTAATGATCGATGTTGATCCCATATTTATTATTATTCCACTGATAAGGATCTTAAAATTACCTCTAGGGTCATGATAGTCCTTTGAAATTGACCATCTGTTTGGGTGATTGGCCTTGGTAAAACTCAATTAATTTCTCAAATAATATTTAATACATCACCATAAATAAGAAGTTAATATTGGATCATGATTAGAGATGATCGAAAGTGATACACATGCATCCCCCAACTTCCTTCACATATATCATTGCATGTTGCTCAAGGAAGAAATATTCATTAATAGAGATACATTGGTATTTCATGTTCAGTTGATCAAACACAAACCACGTTACATTAGGTCCTTTTTATATTTTCATGAGACTAGTAATAAATTCCATTGTGACATTCTCCAAATTCAACATGCTTATAATAAATGGTTTCATCATACCTTTGGACTTCTGATTCTATAATTTAACATGCTCACATACCAAATAGGTTGATATATACATTGTAATATCATTCTTCATGTTCTAAAAAAATATGTTATCCTAATTGTCATGTATTATCATGGTACTTATAGTAGGGATAAAAAATATGAGCTATGTGAATTATACAATATATTATTCATTATCCCAGGTGATGAAGGAACACAAAGGAAAATTCCACAAATAATCACTCCATCATTATTGACATGTATCTCCGGTATCATTCCTTCCATTACTACATTAAACTTCTTTTGTATATCTATATTATATCTTTAAACCTTATTGATCTTCTCTTGGATAGATGGTTGTGCAATAATTTATGCACGGTAGAATTTATTTCATGTCATTATGATTTCAGTATCCATCATTTGTATATCTAATAAGATACGGTCTTTCTCAATACACATCAGGGAAGAGGTTATAGGTTCGATTCTACTAAGTATAGAAGATACCTTGTTTTCCTTTCCATGTTAGTAATAAATAAAGAAATAGTAATCCAATATTATCTCTATCCATATCATTTGATATATTTTGATATAATTTTGTAAGAATATATAATATAATTTCATATGATCGGTATATATGGAACACTTCTCAATATAGAGGTAGTGATGAAAAATTGTCATGGAAATATAAGAGTTTGAATATCCAAATCATTCATTGGGCAGATTTAATTAGGTATATTATACAAATGCATGGATTAGGCTATCAAAATATAATTCTTCATGAGTATACTACCCCATCCATTCATTGAAGAATTACTATATATCAAAATACCTAATCCTCCTATTGGTAGTGTGAGTATAAGATCATTGATTGGTTTCTACTTGAGAACCTTGACTCTTTCCACACATTATTCCCTAAATACATACTTTACCCATTTCTATGTCAACATAGTTAGGGGGATAAAAAATCAAGTGAAATTATAAAAAAACCATCATTAATACCTATCCTATCATTGAAAACTATATATTTCCATGACAAGAGTTGGTCTCGACAATTCCTCATTTAACATTTTTTTAATGTGCCAAAGAAATTCTCTTTCCTTTGATCATGTTCCCCAAGATGATAACTTACTGCATCCAAATGTCACACCTACTAAATATAATGTGCCTTCACCCCTTTCTTAATTTCTCCAGTACAATCCTTATATTACATTCATGTTCATTCTTTCACTTGGAGTAATTGATAATATCTATAATAAACACTACCACAAATGTTTTCAATTGATCTCTAAGGAATATTTTCATAAAATCGATGAAGATTTAAGGGGAATTAGTAAGTCTAAAAAATAACAATGTACTCATAGTTATCATACCCTGGAAAGAAAGATATCTCCTAAGTATCTTCATTACTCAAATTTATTTAATGATATTGAGAAAAATATTCTCCTTTGAGAATTATTATGATACTCATAGTTGATTGAACAAGTCATCAATCCTGGGAAGATGATACTTGTTATTTATAGTGAAATTTTATAGATCCTAAAAATATATACACACCCTCTTTGATACATTATTCTTCATGATAAGTAGAAATGGTGCACACCAAGGTGATGGACTAGGGAATATAAACCTTTTATAAAAATTAACATAAAGTTTCTTATTTAAATATTATAGTTAAATGGATTCCATGTTATAGGGGATGATTCAGATAGGATTCTCACCATGTATAATCTCTTTTGAGAAATATACAACACTGTTTGGGGGATGTAAAAGTAAGTATTTGGGAAATTCATCACATTAATCCAAAATAGTGGTAATTTCCTGTTAGTTTATACCTTCCTTTAACTCAATTTTTTTAGAAAGGTATGATTCTTCACATGGAATCAATACCCATTCCAATTAGTGATTTTGGAAAAGAGAATTATGATCTTACATGAATTTTTAGAGGATCATTGGATGATTCAAAATATGAAAACAAATTTTATTTTCCTAGTAATTAATTTATGACCTATATAATTATAGGAAGTCCCTACCTAGAATAACATAAAATTTCACCATGGGAAGAACTATGTGATTTTCTCGAATAATCTTATAACATACACCAACATTAGAAGATTCTTCTACTTGTGTTGCAATGAATTTACCACTACAACTTTTTATAAATAACTCTAATTCAATATATTCTGGTTTGGATTCAATAGTTATAGAAAAAATTTATAATATAAAGAAGTGTGTAGAAATTGAATCAAATAATTTTGTTTGGTAGTTGTTATTTTATAAAATTTACACTAATGGAATATATTATTGGATCATTTTGATTATCCTTTTTTAAAAATATTATTCTAGGATCAAATGGTATAGTGTCTTGGGAAATTTATATATATACATTACGTTTACTTAATAAAATGTTAAAATTATTTAATTCATTATTCTCTATAATATTAGTGGACCACATATTTTATTTAGTACAAGTAATCACTAGAGGATGTACAATATTTAAATGGGTGAACTGAAATTCCAATAAGATGATGAATAAGGGAAATGAATCAACATAACATGAGTGATAAAAACAATAATAATAACATAATAATAGAGTTGTCATAAACAACATTAAATTTTTAGAGGAGAATGTCATAGAATTTAGAAATACATTTAAATGAAAAATCATGTCTTGGTGCTCAAATACCACACATAGTTGTGCAAAAAGCTCGCATCATGATCATGCATAACATATCTATGTAATAATAAAATGATCCTTATGAAAAAATATAGAAATATGTTCATGAATATTATAAATTATCTCATGAGATAAATCATATTACAATTTAATTAGAGGGTTATATAATTATGGTCCCACTCTTCACATCAATACATTTACAGAAAAAATAATTACTCATAAAACATAAGAAAATCGTCGTTATAATATAACCCATGATAAGGATTGGGATTCATTCAAATTTCATAAACAATAAATTCATGAAAATACTTTTGGATATCAAATTAAAAGTGGAAAAACATTTTTTTAAGAATCAAAATTCTTGATTGTGGATGAAACAATCTCAAGAGGAGTCATGATGTGTTTTGGAAAGAAGAGTAATTTTGGAACGTCATTATATTTTTCATAAAACCAAGTTGGAAACATGTATTTCACAGAAAATAATAGTTAGAATAATGAAATTATTTTTAAGGAAAATTATATGAATATCTATATTGAAATTATTTTAAAAATGGAAATCCTAAAGAAATGGAGTTGGGTTATATAATACAATTACCTTTTTCTGCACATTTTTAATGACTTTTGAACCATTTTAATAATAGAATTATATTTATTAAAAACATTGACCTAGAAGTGAATTATTTGAATTTATAAAAATATTTTTAAATTATAAATATTTTATTATATTTATTAATTTATTTTTATGAAATTGAAGCATTTTGATAACATTTTAAAAAATACTATTTTACATAAATTTCTCTATCTTATTCATGGTTATTATTAAATAAGTATACTAAATTATATAAAATATTAATACATATATTTATAAAATTTTATAAAATAAATAATTTATTTTAACCATTTATAGGTTTAGTGATATTATTGTAATTGGAAACATCCCCACTACTGGTTAAATGTTCGTTATCAAGAATGTCATCTAAATATGAAGAAAATTATGTATAAAACATATGTACATTAAAAATATAATTTTTTACTACATGTTATCGTAATTAATATAAATTTAATATTTTTTCAAATAATGTCTTAGAATATTTTACTTTGAAATAGTATGGGTAAAAGAGATGTAAAAATAAAAATGAATAAAGTGTTGAAAAACTAACTCCTTATATCCTCTATTGTAAAACACAATAAATCCATTGATTTTTGTATTTGGATATCTCTAAAACATACCTATGAATTATAATAGTCTTAATAGGGAAGATTCGTTTAGATCATTATCTATTGAATGGGTGGAATGAGTGGTTTTCTATGGGGAGGGAGAGGGTTTATTTTATTGAAAGGGAGGATATATTTAGAATAAAATATTGAATAAAATATTATGTCAAAGGTAAAGAAAATTAATAGTGAATTTATTTAAAAAATCATATATTAATATAATATAGTATTTTGATGAATTTAATCCACTTTATAGTAAAAATTCATTAATTTATTAAAAAAATCAGAAAGAAAGGAAAAAATATATTTTATTGAATCACTTTTGACATTATTTTTTCAAATCTTATTTAGAGATTTGGAAATTAACTTTATCATATATTAATGAATTATTTATGAAATATAAAAATATAATGTCCAAAACATAGATTATAGAATGTATTTATCAAGTATTACATCATAAAAAATATTATATTTATTCCAATTCATTTCTTGAGGTAAAATTAATATTCCAATAGTGAGTTTACTATTCCCAATGGCCAGGTTACTTTTCTAATGGTCACATTACTATTGAAATGGTCATCTTACCTCCTATAAATACAATTTTATTATTTTACTCTATATTCAACTCAATTCCTCTCAAGGATTAAAATTTCCATTTTTAATGTTTATTGGTTTACTAATATTTTCAATCCTCTCTATTGTGTTTTCAATTGGGATGATGATTCTAATATATTAGGTTGATTCATATTTTACCATTTTAGATTTTATATTTTATTTTATTTTTGTTATAATATTTTTAATTTTAATTGGTTTCATTATAGAAAAATGAAAAAAATTTAGAAATGAAACAGTTGTTTTTTGTTTTCTCTATATATCATTTCTGTATAATATTATATAATATAATAAATTACACATTTATTCAGAAAAACTATTACTAATAAAAATTGGGTCATTACACTAAATATCCCCATATCCACGCATACCCTTGTACGATTCAATTTTAATCACAAAATATAGTATTCCCATCTCCAGTTGTGGTATTATAAAAATTGATGTAGTGGATAAAAAATACATTTTATCTTGTAAGGAATTATCAAATGACTCTTACCACTAAAACCTTATAAATTTTTTTGATCAGTGATAAAATCAATGCTTCCAATTTAGAAAATTTCTTGATGAATCTTCTATCCTATTATCCAATCCCAAAAACATTATATATCAAAAAAATTTGGACTCCACCCACAAAACAACTTCTCTTAATTTCTCATGGACCACTTACACACCTTCATCTAATATATTGTTACCCAAAAAACATACCTTTTCAATAAAGAAATGAAAATTAGATATGTTGGAATATGTTTTATGATCTATTAATTTAATAATTAATATTTCAATGTGTTTTTCATGATCATCATATTTCTAGGTGTACACGATGATTTTATTAATGAATACAACTAGAAAGTGATCTTGATTGGAGTGGAAGTGTAACACCCCAAGCTTCTACGGTACGTTTCCCTTCGAATAATGTGATAGCGTGTGTTGTACGCAACACCGAGTTCTAACACACCATAACTAATCAAACTAGCCGTTATGAATAGTAATACCTACTTTTTGAAATTATATATATTTTATATTTGAAAATGGACTTCATTTTTGGATTCGGAATATCGAATTTAGCCTAGGGTGAAATTTTGGTACATTTCGGATAACTTTCATATTTTGATGAATAGTGAAAATTACTAAATTTTAATTAAAAACAACTTTTTTAATCAAATTAATTACTAGTGATAAATTATGAATTTGAGTGGTTTTAAAGTATATTTCGAATATATTTTTACCATTTAATATAATTTTGGTCATTGGACATAATTTTACAATTAAACCGAACATAAACAAGTGTCAATCTTTTGATAGTTATTATCTCTTAAAAACACGCTTTTTGTTTTGACAGCGGGAATTAATTTTAAATTAATTTCTGCCACTTCTGTGTTTTGAATTTAGAAAAATGGATTCCATATTTGGAATCAGGATGTTCAAATTGTGTAAATAGGTAACTTTCATTTTTTGACATTTTGAATAATTACTGCGGTAAATATTTTATTTACCATGGTTAAGGGTAAATCCGGTAAATAAGGGTTAAAAAAAATAATATTATAATAATACTAAATTACCCTAGAACGTGTCCTAACCTTATTGGTGGACACATACCCGACCATGGGCATCCTTGGGTCAATTTGGGGACCCCTTGGAGCCACTTGTATGTGGTAGGGACACATTATATTAATAAAGTTAAAATAAAAATAAAAATGGCATAAGCTTACATCTTTTAGAAGAACAATTTTGACATAGGGTTATACATGTTGTATTTTCGATTATAAATATTCATTAGAAAGCTAAAAAGATTTCCTACATAATGATATTTTATTTATAATTTTTAGACATTTAATAATTTATTTAATTTATGACACAATGATGATGCAGTAATTACTATAATAGTGAAAAATTAAAATAATTGATATTATAAATACCCAAATAATTATAATATGAAACTTTTAATGAATTAAACTAATTTTATATGATAATATGATATATTAGGATTTATTTAATTGACTTTGTTCGAAGTAATCAATCTGTTAGGAGTTTCACAAAAATCAACTATTGAATAGTGTCAAAATTGACATAAAAGAGTTCTTAAAACAAATATTATATTATTAATTGATATTAAATTCCTAAAAATCTAAGGTTCGGCCAAGAGACTTATATTATGATAGGTTCCTCATTAATGGACCACTTGGGGGTCTCTTGGATGTATATAGTAAGTTTATTAACCATATTATATAAAAATACAAAGAGACATTGTAAAAGTGAAACTAATTAACTTAGAGTTAATACTTAAAGATAAGGTTAATATAAGTACCCAAACCTGTCTAAATTCTATTGGATTAGTTGTTTTCGACCTATCCCCACCTCATCCTTTGAATAGTCAACTTTGGAGCCTTTGTAAACCGAATATGAATTTATTATAAATTAATATTTCTAACTTTTCCAAAGGTGCCCCTCACCCCTCTTATAAAAGGGAACTCCTCCTTCTCATTTCTTCACACCTCTAAAGCCTTTTGCCTCGGCCAAACTCTGCCCAAATACTCTCCCAACATCCCTCAATACAACCTAGAGGCCTTAGTTTGATCAGAAAGCCAACCTATGGAGCCCTTTTGATCAAATCAAAAGGAAGAACCCGAAGAAGAGGTAATGATTTCACCACCCTTTTCTAAGTTCATTTCTTCTTCCACTTCTTCTTCCTTTGTTCTTACCATTCTGAAATAATAACTCCAGTATCTCACATATACTGTGATGTTATTATAAATATGGTACAATCATATTCAGTATTCTATCCACCCTTTGAATAACATGTCACCATACGTGCGTACGTACGGCTTACCGTCTCCACGTCGTTGTGTAATTGTTATTCAATATAATATTATTTGGATGGGTATAATAATGATGTGTAACTCATGTAAATAATAAATATAACATGTTAATGATTCTGTATATATTATATACCATCCATTTATATATTAATTTAATATCAAAATAATGATATTGTCGCTCGTGCGTACGTACGGACTACCGTCTCCACGAACGTGATGAGATTCATTCTCCATCGTATCCATTCAAGTATAATTATCATTTGATGATTTAAAAATGATGTTTAAGGACTGTATATCATTCTGGATATGAATAAGATACAACAACCATGGCTTATTTAACAAAACATATAAAAGAAAATGAGTAAGTTAACTCCCGAAACGACGATAATTCTAAGATATTATTAACAAATCAATGTTAAAAGATCATATATGATATCATATTAATATATATGATTCTTGTATAATTTAATAACAACTATTTCACCATTATACAGGAGGTTAACCTACCCCAACCAAGGAAAAGTACAAGGTAAGGGTTATTTCACAATCTCTTCATTATCCGAGGTTGTTTATACGTAATAATCTACTGGGATATCTTTATCATCCACATCCATGTTTCTTAAAAATGTATTTCAAAACATTTTTTATGGGTTAAAGTCATTTATACCCTTGTTTGAATTTTTATAAGAGGTTTATAAAGGAATCTTTCCGTCGTTTTCAAAACAAGGTCCTTTTTAACCTTTTCGATAGAATTGAGGTAAGAATGTTTTTTTTAACTTATACGGCGGGTGCGGTTATTTTACGCCGTTATAAAATCTTCAAAGATTTCCTTACAAGCTTATAAGAATATTTTCAAAGAAAATGTTTTATTTTATATGGATCTTAAATGGTTTCAAAATGAAAGGAGATATTTCTTTAAAAAGAATTTTGATTTCATCTATGTCAACATCCTTTGATGGATTTTAAGATTATTTGAAGTTGATTTATTATGATACAAAACTTCTATATTGTATTGAAGGTTTTGTGATATGTTTGACTATGGATGTGCTATTTTTATACCATTCATAGTTTATGGTGAAATTATTGACATTTCGTATGCTAGTTTTAATACGAATGTTTATGTTATGTTTAAACCTTTTCATATGGGAATGCATTGGACTTAATAAGTGACGGGTGGAGCCCGCTATAGCTCCTCGATGCATCGGTAGGTCTCATGAGACAAACTAGTGTCTTGGCACAAGGCCTTGACAAAATCTTATTTGTAGTCTTGGCACGAGGCCTTGGCTATGTGGTTATGATAGTCTGGCATTATGCATTCCAACATTATGAAAGTGGTTATTGATATTGCATGTGATTATTCGATTTGTAGAATATCCATGTGAATAAGTAAATGGCATTATTTCATTTTTATTTTTGCCATACTATGTTGAAGTTCAATTTTAAAAAGGCTTTTGTTTTAGTAATTCATTTCCTTAAATGTTTATGCTTATTATGAATGTTCCGCTATATTGTTATCCTTACTGGGCATTTGAGCTCACCCCTTTTCTATGTTTTATTTTTCCCAGGTAGTGAAGAAGTAAATTATGAATGACTTGCAGGGATATTATGAGGGGTTAATAGTGTGGATATGAAGAATTTGTTGTTGTAGTAGTTTTTCACTTTGAAATGTAATGTAAAACTTTATGATTATATCTAGTGTTTCCAAGGCTACTAAACCAATCGGTCTTTCGAGATTTGATCTTTCTTGTGATCATGCCAATGTTATGTAATTAATGCACCGACTCTGGGCAACTGGGGTCGGGGCGTTACAGTTGGTATCAGAGGAAGTTTAGTACAAACCTTGGAAGCTAGATTTAGATAAACTCTGATTAGAGCACGTAGACCTAAGATGAACTTTGAGGATTAGTATAGAAGAACTTCCTAGAATTTTGGTATTGTAGAGATTTTGTGAGTTTTCCGAGAAATAAATCCCTGTCTGGATACGAGCAGGTAGAGGCGGCTCTGGCACAGATGTACCTAGGGGTAAAACCCGAAAACACCGCTTTGAGCTAGACTCGAACGGGAACTGGTGCACGACAACGGGCCTTGCTGCACTCTTGGTTACGACACTCCCGGGGGATATGCTTAGGATAACTCTCATTTTCTTTACAAATCATTATGAAGGGTTTATGAGTATATACTTCCTCAAAGAAAACATTTTTATGATTATGGATTATATCCATAAATAGTTCAATTTATGTTAAGTGTTTTATAAGTATGGGATTTTGTATTTTGATTCATAAACTGATCTAGTTTATGCCATTGTTTAGAAATGGCGCCTAGTGGAAGAAATGGAAACCGTATCAATGCACGCACTCCATGTAGGGATTGCCCTCCTGCTCAAGATAATTATAGTGGGGCTGGTGATGCAACTGGTGCTGATCAGCTAATCACCATACTGGGACAACTTACTCAGGTTATGAATAATAACCTTACCCGTATGGAGCACCCTGATCCGCAGCGTGGAGGATCAATGTTAGATCGATTCATGAGACAACAACCACCAACGTTCAATGGGAGTACAAATCCCTTAGTAGCTGAGCAATGGATATTTTCCCTAGAGAAAATATTTCAGGCTTTGGGGAGCAGTGAAAGGGAAAAAGTTATCATGGCAGTTTACCGCCTCACTGGAGATGCTGATCAATGGTGGTCATTGATTCAAAACATGAAGGAAGATGATGAAGTATCAAACATGGAATGGAGGGAGTTCAAAGATCTGTTTTTAGAAAAATACTTTCCTCGCGACCATCGAGCAGATATGGAAAGGCAATTTCTGAGTCTGAGACAAAAGGAGGATGAGAATGTCACAAAGTATGAGGCTAACTTTACAAGGTTAGCGAGGTATGCTGGAGATTATATTCGCAACCCAAGAAGTAAGATTGATCGTTTCTTTGATGGGTTAAAACCATTTCTCCGTCGAGCATTAGTCTCACAATCCTTTTCATCGTACGAAGACATTGTCTCATGTGCTATCAAGACCGAAAAGGAATTCTCTAAGTCTTATGACTTTAAAGCAAAGCAAGAGAAGAAGAGACCTGCTGATCAATCTGGGAATGGAAATAAGGGGAAGAAGGGAAAGGTTGAATATCCATCTTGTGGTAAGTGCGGGAAGAAACACCCCGGTGCTTGCCTGAAGGGAATGAGAGTCTGTTACAAGTGTGGTGAAAAAGGCCACCAAGCTCATGATTGCAAGGGGAAGAAGGAAGCTACCAACGTTCAGTGCTACAATTGCAGGGAGATGGGGCATTATGCAAATGCATGTCCTAAGCGTCAGGAGAACTTACCTCAGAAAAGGCCAAGGGATCAAGGCCAGGCTTATGCTATCACTACTGCTGAGGTAGAAACTCCGAAAGACGTGGTGGCAGGTAATTTAATGGTTTCTTCAAGTTTAGCAAATGCATTATTTGATTCTGGATCATCGCATTGTTTCATATCTTCCCAGTTTGCTAAGAAAATTAGATATTTCCAATTTGATTTAATAAGGGAGTTGTCAGTTAAAACTCCTAAGGGAAGTATCGTTACAACAAAGTTTTGTGAATCAGTCCCCATTAGAGCACATAAATTTTCTTTATCTGCTGATTTCATCGTCATACCTATGATTGAGTTTGATATAATCCTCGGTATGGACTGGCTTTCGGACTATGATGCGAAGATTTATTGTAAGAAGAAAGAGGTTACGATTCTTGATGATAATGATAAGGAACACCTTATTTTTAGAGCAGAATCGTCACCACCTAATTCTTATTTAGACCCACCCCCAGTAGCTCAACTTAATTCAATTATTGGGGAGGAATAGAATGAAATAACTGTCGGTGAGGAAAGGAATGTTCAAATAGAGGATGTACCTGTTGTGAAAGAATTTGTAGATGTATTTCCGGAAGATTTACCTGGACATCCTCCAGAACGAGAAGTTGAGTTTTCTATTGATTTGATTCCTGGATCAAGGCCTATATCGAAGACCCCTTATAGAATGGCCACTGTAGAGTTAGTCGAACTAAAGAAACAACTAGAAGAATTGAGTAATAAGGGATTTATTCGCCCTAGTGTTTCTCCATGGGGAGCCCCTGTTCTTTTTGTTAAAAAGAAAGATGGATCTATGAGGTTATGTATCGACTACAGGGAGATCAATGCTATAACGATAAAGAACAAGTATCCCCTACCTCGTATTGATGATTTATTTGACCAACTGCATGGAGCTCAATACTTTTCAAAGATTGACCTTCGATCTGGATACCATCAGTTGTGTGTAAAGAAGGAAGACATTCCGAAGACAGCATTTCGAACCAGGTACGGGCATTACGAGTTTACTGTAATGCCGTTTGGATAGACTAATGCACCCTCTGTATTCATGGATCTGATGAATAGAGTTTTCAAGGAGTATCTTGATGAATTTGTGGTGGTATTTATTGATGATATCTTGGTATACTCCAAAACCTACGAAGATCATGAAAATCACTTGCGCATTATCTTGAAGACTCTGAGGAGGCATGAATTATATGGAAAGTTTAGCAAGTGTGAATTCTGGCTTCAGGAGATTTCTTTTCTTGGCCATATTGTCTCTAAAGATGGAATCTCTGTTGATCCTTCTAAGACCAAGGCAATCCAAGAATGGCCAGCACCTACGAGTATAACTGAGGTACGTAGTTTTATTGGCTTGGCAGGTTATTATCGACGTTTCGTCCAGAATTTTGCCCGATTGGCTAACCCATTAACGAAGCTCACACGTAAAGGGGTTAAATTTGTTTGGACAAAAGAGTGTGAAGAATGTTTCGAAGAACTGAAGAGAAGATTAGTCAATGCTCCTATATTGACTCTACCATCGGGGAATGATGGGTTCGTTATTTATAGTGATGCATCAAAGAAAGGACTTGGCTGTGTCCTTATGCAGAATGATAGAGTTATTGCCTATGCATCACGACAGTTGAAAATTCATGAACAAAACTATCCTACTCATGATCTTGAGTTAGCAGCTGTGATCTTTGCTTTGAAGATATGGAGGCACTACCTCTATGGTGAAAAATGTGAGATTTATACTGATCACAAGAGTTTGAAGTATATTTTCTCACAAAAAGAACTCAACATGAGGCAAAGGAGATGGCTTGAATTACTCAAGGATTATGATTGTACGATACACTACCACCCAGGGAAGGCAAACAAGGTGGCAGATGCTTTGAGTAGAAAAGACCATGGAGTTTTGAACAATATGAGAATTGAAAGGGATCCAATTTTCATGGAGCTAGTGAAGATGGACATGGGAATAACCAGGGAAGGTGAAACATCAATGCTTTTTCAAATGGTTGCCAAACCATCTTTACTAGAAAGGATTAAGAGTTCTCAGACCGATGATGAAGAATTTCAGAAGAAGATTAAAGCTGTGAATGATGGGAGATTGAGAGACTTTGTGTATGAAGATGGAATTTTGAAATTCGGGAAGAGACTTTGTGTTCCCAATATACCTGATCTAAAAAGGGAATTGCTGGATGATTCTCATAGTTCCAATTTCTCTATACACCCTGGGAGCACCAAAATGTATAGAGATTTGAAAGAACATTTTTGGTGGGACAACATGAAGAGGGAGATTGCTGATTTTGTGTCAAGATGTATGATTTGTCAACAAGTGAAAGATGGAAGGCAACAGCCTGGAGGAGTCATGCAACCTCTTCCCATACCGGAGTGGAAATGGGACAATATTACGATGGACTTTGTCATGGGGCTACCAAAGACTCCTAGAAGGAACGATGCAATATGGGTTATTGTTGATCGTCTTACCAAGTCAGCACATTTTCTTGCTATAAGAGAAGATCTACCCCTGGAACGTCTAGCAAGACTATATATTAATGAAGTTGTGAGACTTCATGGAGTACCCCTATCGATTGTTTCTAACGTGATCCCCGTTTTACTTCAAGATTCTGGAAAAGTCTTCAGAAATCCCTGGATACAGAACTTCATTTGAGCACTGCTTACCACCCTCAGACAGACGGACAATCAGAACGGACTATTCAAACCTTAGAAGACATGTTGAGATCTTGCTCACTTGACTTTCAGGGTATGTGGGATCAATATTTACCACTGGTAGAATGTTCCTATAACAATAGCTTCCATTCGAGTATACAGATGGCACCATATGAAGCGTTATACGGAAAGAGATGTCGTACACCAACCTGTTGGGATGACGTTTGTGAAAGAAAACTTGTAGGCCCAGAGCTGGTGGAGGAAACGGTGGAAAAGGTGAAAGTAATCCAAAATCACATTAAAGCAGCTCAAAGTAGGCAGAAGAGCTATGCCGATAATCGAAGGAAGGATTTGGAATTTCAAGTCGGTGATCATGTTTTCCTAAAGGTATCTCCGTGGAAGGGAGTCATACGTTTTGGTAAGAAAGGTAAATTGAGTCCCAGGTACATCGGACCTTTCGAAATTCTAGAACGAATTGGGGCTGTAGCTTACCGATTGGCAATGCCGCCAAGTCTCTCCAAAGTTCACGATGTGTTCCACGTATCTCTGTTGAGAAAATACATGCCTGACCCAACGCACGTACTCACCTATGAGGAATTAGAACTGGAACCGGATCTGTCTTATTGTGAAGAGCCCGTCAGGATTCTTGATACAAGAGAACAAGTACTGAGAAACCGGACGACGCGTCTGGTAAAAGTTTTGTGGAGAAATCATAAGATGGAAGAGGCAACGTGGGAACCCGAGGAACTTATGATGAAGAACCACCCGAGTCTTTTTATGCAGTAATACCCTAGAAATTGCGAGGACGCAATTATTTGAAGGAGGGGAGAATGTAACACCCCAAGCTTCTACGGTACGTTTCCCTTCGAATAATGTGATAGCGTGTGTTGTACGCAACACCGAGTTCTAACACACCATAACTAATCAAACTAGCCGTTATGAATAGTAATACCTACTTTTTGAAATTATATATATTTTATATTTGAAAATGGACTTCATTTTTGGATTCGGAATATCGAATTTAGCCTAGGGTGAAATTTTGGTACATTTCGGATAACTTTCATATTTTGATGAATAGTGAAAATTACTAAATTTTAATTAAAAACAACTTTTTTAATCAAATTAATTACTAGTGATAAATTATGAATTTGAGTGGTTTTAAAGTATATTTAGAATATATTTTTACCATTTAATATAATTTTGGTCATTGGACATAATTTTACAATTAAACCGAACATAAACAAGTGTCAATCTTTTGATAGTTATTATCTCTTAAAAACACGCTTTTTGTTTTGACAGCGGGAATTAATTTTAAATTAATTTCTGCCACTTCTGTGTTTTGAATTTAGAAAAATGGATTCCATATTTGGAATCAGGATGTTCAAATTGTGTAAATAGGTAACTTTTATTTTTAGACATTTTGAATAATTACTGCGGTAAATATTTTATTTACCATGGTTAAGGGTAAATCCGGTAAATAAGGGTTAAAAAAAATAATATTATAATAATACTAAATTACCCTAGAACGTGTCCTAACCTTATTGGTGGACACATACCCGACCATGGGCATCCTTGGGTCAATTTGGGGACCCCTTGGAGCCACTTGTATGTGGTAGGGACACATTATATTAATAAAGTTAAAATAAAAATAAAAATGGCATAAGCTTACATCTTTTAGAAGAACAATTTTTACATAGGGTTATACATGTTGTATTTTCGATTATAAATTTTCATTAGAAAGCTAAAACGATTTCCTACATAATGATATTTTATTTATAATTTTTAGACATTTAATAATTTATTTAATTTATGACACAATGATGATGCAGTAATTACTATAATAGTGAAAAATTAAAATAATTGATATTATAAATACCCAAATAATTATAATATGAAACTTTTAATGAATTAAACTAATTTTCTATGATAATATGATATATTAGGATTGATTTAATTGACTTTGTTCGAAGTAATCAATCTGTTAGGAGTTTCACAAAAATCAACTATTGAATAGTGTCAAAATTGACATAAAAGAGTTCTTAAAACAAATATTATATTATTAATTGATATTAAATTCCTAAAAATCTAAGGTTCGGACAAGAGACTTATATTATGATAGGTTCCTCATTAATGGACCACTTGGGGGTCTCTTGGATGTATATAGTAAGTTCATTAACCATATTATATAAAAATACAAAGAGACATTGTAAAAGTGAAACTAATTAACTTAGAGTTAATACTTAAAGATAAGGTTAATATAAGTACCCAAACCTGTCTAAATTCTATTGGATGAGTTGTTTTCTACCTATCCCCACCTCATCCTTTGAATAGTCAACTTTGGAGCCTTTGTAAACCGAATATGAATTTATTATAAATTAATATTTCTAACTTTTCCAAAGGTGCCCCTCACCCCTCTTATAAAAGGGCACTCCTCCTTCTCATTTCTTCACACCTCTAAAGCCTTTTGGCTCGGCCAAACTCTGCCCAAATACTCTCCCAACATCCCTCAATACAACCTAGAGGCCTTAGTTTGATCAGAAAGCCAACCTAAGGAGCCCTTTTGATCAAATCAAAAGGAAGAACCCGAAGAAGAGGTAATGATTTCACCACCCTTTTCTAAGTTCATTTCTTCTTCCACTTCTTCTTCCTTTGTTCTTACCATTCTGAAATAATAACTCCAGTATCTCACATATACTGTGATGTTATTATAAATATGGTACAATCATATTCAGTATTCTATCCACCCTTTGAATAACATGTCACCATACGTGCGTACGTACGGCTTACCGTCTCCACGTCGTGGTGTAATTGTTATTCAATATAATATTATTTGGATGGGTATAATAATGATGTGTAACTCATGTAAATAATAAATATAACATGTTAATGATTCTGTATATATGATATACCATCCATTTATATATTATTTTAATATCAAAAGAATGATATTGTCGCTCGTGCGTACGTACGGACTACCGTCTCCACGAACGCGATGAGATTCATTCTCCATCGTATCCATTCAAGTATAATTATCATTTGATGATTTAAAAATGATGTTTAAGGACTGTATATCATTCTGGATATGAATAAGATACAACAACCATGGCTTATTTAACAAAACATATAAAAGAAAATGAGTAAGTTAACTCCCGAAACGACGATAATTCTAAGATATTATTAACAAATCAATGTTAAAAGATCATATATGATATCATATTAATATATATGATTCTTGTATAATTTAATAACAACTATTTCACCATTATACAGGAGGTTAACCTACCCCAACCAAGGAAAAGTACAAGGTAAGGGTTATTTCACAATCTTTTCATTATCCGAGGTTGTTTATACGTAATAATCTACTGGGATATCTTTATCATCCACATCCATGTTTCTTAAAAATGTATTTCAAAACATTTTTTATGGGTTAAAGTCATTTATACCCTTGTTTGAATTTTTATAAGAGGTTTATAAAGGAATCTTTCCGTCGTTTTCAAAACAAGGTCCTTTTTAACCTTTTCGATAGAATTGAGGTAAGAATGTTTTTTTTAACTTATACGGCGGGTGCGGTTATTTTACGCCGTTATAAAATCTTCAAAGATTTCCTTACAAGCTTATAAGAATATTTTCAAAGAAAATGTTTTATTTTATATGGATCTTAAATGGTTTCAAAATGAAAGGAGATATTTCTTTAAAAAGAATTTTGATTTCATCTATGTCAACATCCTTTGATGGATTTTAAGATTATTTGAAGTTGATTTATTATGATACAAAACTTCTATATTGTATTGAAGGTTTTGTGATATGTTTGACTATGGATGTGCTATTTTTATACCATTCATAGTTTATGGTGAAATTATTGACATTTCGTATGCTAGTTTTAATACGAATGTTTATGTTATGTTTAAACCTTTTCATATGGGAATGCATTGGACTTAATAAGTGACGGGTGGAGCCCGCTATAGCTCCTCGATGCATCGGTAGGTCTCATGAGACAAACTAGTGTCTTGGCACAAGGCCTTGACAAAATCTTATTTGTAGTCTTGGCACGAGGCCTTGGCTATGTGGTTATGATAGTCTGGCATTATGCATTCCAACATTATGAAAGTGGTTATTGATATTGCATGTGATTATTCGATTAGTAGAATATCCATGTGAATAAGTAAATGGAATTATTTCATTTTTATTTTTGCCATACTATGTTGAAGTTCAATTTTAAAAAGGCTTTTGTTTTAGTAATTCATTGCCTTAAATGTTTATGCTTATTATGAATGTTCCTCTATATTGTTATCCTTACTGGGCATTTGAGCTCACCCCTTTTCTATGTTTTATTTTTCCCAGGTAGTGAAGAAGTAAATTATGAATGACTTGCAGGGATATTATGAGGGGTTAATAGTGTGGATATGAAGAATTTGTTGTTGTAGTAGTTTTTCACTTTGAAATGTAATGTAAAACTTTATGATTATATCTAGTGTTTCCAAGGCTACTAAACCAATCGGTCTTTCGAGATTTGATCTTTCTTGTGATCATGCCAATGTTATGTAATTAATGCACCGACTCTTGGCAACTGGGGTCGGGGCGTTACAGGAAGAATATGTTCATCAAATCATTTGATATAGTATGAGCATTTATTTTTTCATTTTGCATCACATTGATCTCATACAACCCATAACTAATTATGAATGTAGTATATTTTAAATAATAAGCTCTCACAATCAAAAAATGATATACTAATCTCAAATATATGTTAGAGAATACACAAGAACCCTTTTTTGGGTAGATGATCCTCAATTTGTTGATAAGGAATTTTTTTCTAAATCATTATCTAGTTCAAATTCTAGTAATTTACTTGTAATCACAAGGTTACATATGCCTTATTAGAAAACAAATATATATCCTCATGATGCCAAACTCATATGGATGAATAATTTATCTTATAGCTCTTCAAATTGAGTGTTGGTCTCCTGAATCTTTTTAGTTTCCATTCAATTTGGAAAAATAGAAATTGCCTCGGCTCCAAGAATCTACTAAATCCCAAATTAATCATGTCTCTATAGTGTAAACCATGAATCCTTTTTGGAATCATATCTAGAAATAGATCCATTATAGGTCATAATACTTCAATATCATCTACCCCATCATTTAGCATAAAAATCATTTAGAAGGTTACAATATTTTTGAATCACTAAAACATGGGCCCTATATAGCACTCCAAGATATCAAACTCTCCATGTTTTACAAAAATGTAACCTTTATGAGATGTAACTGTTACCCTTGGATGATAATAATCAATATTATAATGATATAGTGCCAACATTTCCATTCCAAATACAAGGTTAATACTGACAAATCAAACAGGAAATAGTCCCAAAGAAGAGGACTCCCACCAATATCAATGAAACATACCTTGTAATGATGAATACCCACTATTTTCACACCCAATGGTGTGTAGATCAATATAACCCCATTCATTAAATCCACCATTATACACAAACCAAAAAAAATCGAGATGATATAACGAAATGTGATTATCTTATGTCAAATAAAGAACTATAATGTGTATAATCTATAAGAATCATACCTTGGACTATCAATGGCCCAACATTACCGCCAATTAGTGTAAGATATTTATTATACCATTAAAATGTCCCCTGAAATTGTATAATTTTTGGGTATCGTCTGTTATTATACTCTACTAATAATGGTGCTCTATTTTTTAAACACCTTTACCACCTCCTGGAATTGTATAGCTAGTGGAACTACAACATATAATCAGATATGGATTTTTAGATCCCCTATCAGTGGTCTCTATCATCCTATGTCCTCTATTTAAACAAATATATAAAGGTTCTTGTACATCCTCCATAGGTTAACCATCTTACCATAATCTTAGAACTCTATTAGTGGTTAAATACACTAATCTCACATTTGACTAGGTTTTCACACTAATAAAAACCCACATAAATTCCACCATGAATTGTTGGTCCCCACATTTTTTCCCTTTCTTCCACCACATTGGTGAAGGTTTTCATTATCAATATTCTTACTATATAATTTTTTACCACCTGTTCACCATGTATAAATTATCTATACACTACTAGAATCCACCTATAAGTTACCCTCATAAATGAGAGCCTGATTTGATACCATTAAAAACATCCAAAAATTGAAAATATTCATCAAGGACATTATCTCACATCAATGTTTAGTTAGAAAATTATCTATGTTGATGCATCATCTCCAATAAAATATAGAACAAAATACTATAAACCTATGAAGTAGATAGAATAAAAAATCAATGATATATTACCCTATGTCAACTAATGAAAACATTATAACTCTCTTAAACTTAAGAGACTCCAGGTAGAAATATTCAATTATCTTTTCTTGAAATTTGATTCAATCCATAACCAATAATTACACAACCTTGACTTGAATATCACGCCTTTAATTTCCATGAAACATATAGTCTATCAATGGGGGACAGATTTCTAGAAGAGTATACAAGTGGTCTAGAATAGTCTATATAGACTCTATCTATAAATTATCTTTGACATTTCCACCATCTCCATTGAATTTTAGATGATACTGCAAGTGAGACTCTCTCTTCAAATAAAAAAAACATCAAAATAACTATCATTGATATCTCACCTTACAATATAAAAATGAGATAATATATCATTAAAATTATCTCCCTTATCAAATGGAATGAATTGGAGTATTTATCCCTCTACTGGTGGTTCATTCTTTAAGATTTCATCTTATCTTCATATAAGTAAAGTTTAACATTGTGGAATATCTCTATAATTACAAATAAATTTTTTACTGAGAATTTTTTTACACAGTTATAAAAGAAGGGTTCTAAAACAAGACTTAAAAAATATACTATACTTACACTTCTCATACAGTCAAAACCATAAAACTATCTCTACCATAAATCATCCCCGTCTAGGGCCTTGAATAAAATAGGATAATCAAACATTAAAATAAAAAATCTCTCATTTGAAATTTTTTTAAAATAATATATCTTTTAAAATAGTTAAATCTTCTCATTAGACATCATTTTCACCTATTTTATTTATGCTCATTTTGTATAAAATAATTTGATCCTCTTTATTAGGAACTATTACCTTAAACAAACATGAAAAACAGAAAATTGATTTCATTTTCCACAACCTAACTATAACATACTTTTATTTCCTAATATGTTGCATGTCACAAAAATACAAAGTGCCTAAAAGTAATAATGGATGCAAAACATCATTCCATTATATTATGTCCCATCATTAAAGAATCAAAATTAATAACATTACACATCAAGTGTTCACTCTAGGTGAAATAATATTTACACTATTATAATTTAACATAATGAATAAAATCCCACCTTCGGTACAAAGTTATTCCACCACACATGAGTTAGAATCTCACGTGTCTAAAAATCTAGAATATTAAGAAAACATAAAATGAATTATCTGATACAACCTTGTAACATCCTAACATATGAAACAATATTCTACTACCACAATCTAGATTATTATGGGGCCTCAAGCATTCTTCCTTATACTCTTGAGGATTCTAACTAGAAGTGATGGTTAAAATTTATACTTAGGGGGTATAGTATCTTTATTAGAGTATACAATCATAATAAAATAAAAATAAATAATAGAATGAAATAATTATTAATATCCTTGAGTCACACATCCAAATATGGATATTACGTAAAATCCAACTACTAATATAGAAAAATATTCCATTTCATGAGAGTATATAGTATAAAAAGAATACAAAAATAAATACACATTGAATATCTCCCACATCAGGTAATGAAATAATGTATGCTACCATCATATAAAATCTAGTCCATTTCAACCATCTATCAAATGTCCCTTTCACTTATATAGAATCGAAACCATGAAGTCGGCTCAGGTACCATCAACGACCCGAGAGGGTTATGAGTACAACTATCTTAGGCAACACTAAATGTGTCTAAATAAATATCTAATTGAAATAGTTGTGTATTCAAGAGTAAAAATGAATGATAATAATATTTCAAATTAAAAATGTTTTAAATTAACCATCTTTACCACATAGCATGAAATTCATGGCCATAACTCAAATATTTCCGATTTTAAATAATTTGGGAGAGTTCAACATACATTTTATTTCCATATTACAAGGGGGTGTCCATCCATGATCCAACACCATGTCCACCATTTTTTCCTGGATCATCATGTCATCATCCATATTTTATTCTCTATAGTGATATTTTAAAATCCATTCTATCTTCTAAATATTCATTGGATAAATTAGGGAATACCTAAAGAAAGGGTTGAGATAATATTCCATGTATGTTAATAATTATGATAAGTAAAAAAAATGTTTTTTCAAAGGTATAACATGGAATTATGGGACACAAGTTACATGATTAATAAAGTGAAATAATAACATAAATAGAATGGTATCATAAGATTATGGAAACATGGGTATGAAGAAACAACATAAAACATGAAATAAAAATAAGTCAAGGATAACTACTATGGAAACATCACATGGTGTATAAATTCCAAAAATTTATTTGGTAAAATACCTAATTCAATGCATGGAGTCTAAGGAGACTAAAACATTATCCAATACATTAGAGGGAAAATAATTTCAGGCACACCCATCACTGTAATTCCATGTACATGAATATGTGTGTCACATAATTATATTAATAATAAGGCATAAACATAAATATTACCGACGCAAATAAATGGGCTTTTTAATCTTATCTTATAACATAATCAAAAGAGACCCTATAAATAATGAATTTTAGAAATGGCCATAAGGATTGTGTTACACCATAAAAGGAAGATATAATACTAAAAGTATAGATTTTTTGTACATATAAATATATTATAATCATTGGATAAATTTAATGATATATATATAGATTTAGAGAGATAATGTGCATAACCAAAAGAAAAGGGTGGGGTATAAAGATCCATTCCTCATGCCTAATTTGTCATGTTTTTAATTTATCTCCTTGAATAATAAACACAAGTGAATTATTTAGATGATTTAGCCCTTTTTTCTAGTTTATTATTCCTTTAGTATTAAATTTAACCATTTCATGGTCAACTACCTAACCAACTAATTATGCTTTAGTTTTTCTAGAGATAAAAGACTTATATATCCAAAATCACATTGGTATATTGAATAAGATTAAATATATTATTAATTAATATTATCCAGAATAGTATCCATTACATAATTATCATTTTTATATATAAATTATACTTTTTAAACAATCCATGAAATATTTTTATGTCAAATGAACAATACTACATTCATTAACATAGTAGGTCGTACGTATTCATGAGTAACTTATCAATTTTTCAATGATCATAACAGAAATAATGTAATTGTTATTTTTTATTTAAATTATAAGTATGAATTAATAAATATAATATAATGTATTTAAATAACCTTACTCATTACATCAATGTGATGCGGTAATAATAAAATTAGAAAAATTAATCACATCACTTCTTGAGGTGGTAGTCCTCAGTGCACACAAAAGATGTTTTCATTATCAATAGATGGATGGGTATAAAATTATATGACACGTTACTTTTAAATAATTTGTAATATTTAATTAGTATCATATATAAACATTAAATAAATCCTTATTATGATCCATGCCTATTATAATTGAAAAAATAAATCGCATTGTTTTGTGAGGTGGTGGTCCTCTATACAGACGAGTAACATGATCGTATTCTATAAGGAATGGAAGATAAAAAGGTATATATGATATTATAATTAATAAATAATACATATATATTAAATATCATATAAAAAATTAAATACATCATTATATACATCCTTGAGAAGTGGTGATGGAAACATAATTGTGTCAATTCGTGGGGCGATTGTCCACTATACACACGATCAACAATTGTGTTTCCCATTTGATGGAGGAGGAGATTGTTTTAGGTCATAAAATTAACATAAAAAGTATTATTATAATGTATATAATAGGGATAATATATATTTATTTCATAATTTTATTTTAAGGAGTTGGAGGAAGAAATAAAATAAAATTATTTGTTATGGACATTAAATCTTTTTCTAACTTATTTTTGATTACACCAAAAGAGTTTCTAGGTTGAATATATGAACAATCCAAGAATTATTGGATTAGTGGATTTAATAAAATCAAGTTTTTATGTAGTTATTTATCTAAATATGGGATATGTAGATGTAATGTGGATAGGATATGGGTGGCCTTTAATTAGCGGGGGATAGGATATACATAGATATTTTGAAACGAAATAGTTCCACACACATTTTTATTATTCCAAAATGCCCTAAAAAGGAGTATTATAAAAAATTAAAATATATAATGTAAATATATGACTATAAAATATGAATTATATATGATTTGTTTTATTTTAATCTCATATTGTTTTTGTATAACCTTCGGTAAACATTTTTTTACCTTAATAAAGGTAAATAATTCTTATAATTTTCACTATTAATTTTATTAAAATTTATCTTCAAATTAGTAGATGATATAAATTCTATTGATTCAATGTAGAAAATCTTCTTATAAAAATATAAATCCCCTAAATAATGGAATTTAATTTCAAATTAAACATGCATAATTATCGAAAAAGGATTTTCCAAAAGAAAAACATTATAAAGTTTAAAATGTTTTGTTCGTAAAATTGAATAATAAATTGATACAAATTAAATAATTTGAATTAATGAATTTATAATTTTAAAAAAATAATTTAAAAATCATATTGAATAAATTTGGAATGTAAATTCAAAAAATGAACAGGAGGTTTTTGTAAATGATATTTTTCATTATTCCAGGAAAAACAGAACATTTTAAAAAAATCTGAAAAATTACACTATGAAAAGTTGAATATCATTATGTTAATAGTGTTTTGATTTTATTTCAAATAATTTTTACATATTTTGAAAATTTTAATTTTCAGTAATTTGTTCAATGTTTGAATAAACCACCTTTTAAAAATATTTTTTTAGAAAACTTTTATTTTTCTTAAAATGGTTTTTATTTTATTTCTAATCAATATATTAGCTTTGAATTAATTTTACAAATGTGAAATCCATTTTAATTTTTTTAATTTATTATTTCATATTCATGGATACTACTATAATGTCTAGGTTATATTGTCTATTTTTAAATAATAATATATTAATATGGTATTATGTTTTTCTTAAAATTGGCTTTGGATGAATAACAAGCCATCAATGATATATAATTTATTAAAAACTAAATAAACTATAAATTTTCATAGGAATACCATATCTAATTCTTAGTACCTAGATGTATCATTACTAGGTAATCATTCTAAATTAATGTATTTCTAGTACTTAGAGCATATGTCCAACATATAACTCTTATATAAAAACCAAAGGTTCTTAGATAATTCATATTACACCAAAAATATATATAATAACTAATGGTGTCTAGAAAATAAATAAAAACCTAAAAAATAACCACTTCATCCTAGAACATCATTCTGAAACATAAACTATATATCATATCCAATGGTTCTTGGAGTATCATACTGAATCCTAAACCATATATCATACCTCTGGGTTCCTAGAGCGTTAATCGTATGCCTAAAAAATATATCATACCTCGTGGTTCTTGAGAATCAATAAAAAAACCAAACCATTAGATCCTAGATAATTAGTTCAAACATAAATCATGGATTAAGCATGTTGTTTTGGTATCCTCAAATCGTATAAAATAAATATTTCCCAAAGCATCACTAAGGAACACAAACCATAATGTATAATACACATGCCTTTAGCATTAGTCTGGAAACTCAACCACATTATTGATACATCTCATCCTCTAGACTTAATGATATCAGTCAATATTTCTATAAAATCATTACAACACTCAACCACAGAAAACTTTGTTCCAATACATAACATCAAGTCCAAATCCCAATAACCTCCATATCATACAGCTACTATCCCTCAGGTATAAACCAAGTCTCAACTGTAACATCGAAGGTAAATCATATTGATAGATGTGAAAGTGTAGATTTTAGTCCACAAAATCTCATCCCCATTATCTCATTCATTAATTTGAGTCCCATGGGGACTCCCACAACCATTACTTCCCAAACACATGCACGCACTTAGTGTCATCTTATCAATCGAGCACCCATTTTCCCATTTAGCTCAACGAATATGAGGTTGAATCCCCATTTAGATCCTCAAAACTAACACCAAGTGGAGTAATTCCAATTAGGATCCATTGAATTAGATTTTCATTGGATACATACCTCTCCTAGTCCATGGTAACATTCCAATTCTCAAGACAACATGCATGTAATAGGGATCACTCATCATACCACCTTGTCTATAAAATACAATAGCTTTATAATCTACAATAACATCAGTAAACATGAGGGATTATCCAATAACCCGAAACCATTTCATAGTCACCCTAAGATATCATTTTCACCAAGCTTCCCTGTCACCTTGAGTCGCAACATAGTCCAACTAACCACGGATGTCCCAAATCCAACACCAATTTAGTTATCCAATGAACTCATTATATATCCTCCAATTATTTTGATGAATCTGACGTAGGTCTCATCCCATGTATCAATCTTTAGTGGAAAACTAACCTACCTTATTAGAATAGAAATATCTTTTATGACATAAATTCCCTAAAACATCTTATCGATTCATCAAAAAACCAGAAGGGTTTCTCCATCATTTTATAAATGGAGAAAACAATCATAATGGAGTCTTCATGTTTCAAATTCCAAATCAGGGAAGAAAATCACCTATGTCCATAAAAATGGTAACAAAGGGTTAGTGCATGATGTGTACCTCATCTACATGACTTGTAGTCCAAAACATTTTCTATACCCATGTTCTTATATATGGCATAACACATATGGTGTTTGACAATGTACTAATACCCAGTGTGTAGTCCCAAAATTACACCTCCCCAACAAATCATCCACATGATCATGCCATAGAACCACTCATATAGTGAAAGTAAATGTAATGTACTTAAAAAATATCTATATTCTCCAAATGGGAAACCAGTAAGTACATCTAAACTCCCCCATTTTCCCTATTTATGTACAAATCCACCCCATAGGTCCTTATTAGTAATTATAGGATTTAATACCATTAAAAAATATATTGTAATAAAGGAATAAAACTATAAATATTCATACATGATCGGATAAATGCCAAAGATTTAGGTCCTAATCCACTTTTGAAAGTTACTACACCTAGATCTTATTTTAATATCTGCCAAGGAGGTAGTATAAAAAACATATCCTCCACCTTATTATCTTAGTTTGAATATATAAAATAAGTTATAACCCATCACTCCTAGACACCACGCATGGGAATCAAAAAGGGGTATACTTTGACCTTATATATATATATAATTAAATGCTCATTTAACACCTATCACGAATCTAGGATCATGAATCAGATTTGATCATCACATAAGAATAGTACCCAAGTTCAAAAAACAAATACTGAGAGAGAATATTAATCTAACACTCCATTAACAAGACACATAAACCTGAACACTCATGAAAAATTTAAAATTAAATTAATTAAATACTAAATATCATTCAAAAACATGAACATCATGGAATTTCACCAAACACTTTTACTATGCGGAATGACCGATTATAGGAAACATGTAGTTATATTAAAAATTATTCAAGATCATTCAATATGGTTAATGTACATTTTACCCCCATATACACCAAAAATAAAAAAAAATTAAATTTATGGTCTAATTAAGAATCTAGGGAAACAGAGGACATCAAAGTGTCCCCAATATAAAAATTATAGTCTTCAAGAAGCCCAGTAGTTTTTCTAACAACCAATACTGAACCACCTTATAGGTCAAGTAATTCTTGACTGGTTTTGTTCTTCTCTAGGAAAACAAAAAATACTTCTTCCCAACTATTAACATAAATCATACAACCCGTATAAAATAAATCCTTCAATTTCAAGAATAAAATATATCAAAAAAATTCCTAACTACACATTTCCATATTAAGACATCCAAAATTCATTATTAGACTCAAGGTTCTCAATATTACATAAATTAACATGTAAAAAATTATTATAATCAATGGAAATTCTCATATCAGAGTATCTTATCAAAACACATCCATTGTAACACAATACCTCACACGATGTGATTACTGTCTACATCTAGACCCCTGACGACACTAGAGTTACATAAAAATGACTATTATGATACTCTATTCCAAAGGATAATCCATACTTTCACCTCACGGTTGATAAAATAATGCATAACACATTTTTCAATCTCTACTGAACTTCTTAACTGAATGTGTCTAGATCATTCTAACAGGTGTTATGAAAGAAAACATAAAATATATCATATTTCCCATATATATGAATGAATCATATGTTTTTCATATGTATAAAATCCATCATATGGACCACACTCATAAATGGTCACCAATAGATTCCAACCATAAGAATTCACACACACTGATAAACAATCATCAACTCCCATAAGGCTATTTATCAATCCCAAGTGACATATATGTAGCTAGGAATATAGAAATTTATATCCTAGAATAAAAAGAATGACTTCAATTTATTTTTTATGATCATCTATAGACTTAGAGTAAACAATTATTTCATTAGTGAATCCCATAACAACCAATCCTTTCTAAATACATCCCAATTTTGTATTGAGGGACTCGAGTCACCCTTTGCACTAGCATATTATCACACCCAAAATGATTGTCACCCTACTCATGGATGCCTTATCAACTAAATATTCATGGGAATAGGGTATTATAAAACCCAATATGCATGAAAAATGACACAACACATGACCAGTTATAATGTCTTTAAAACCCATTAACACTCAAATTTTATATATTCTTGTGTAACCAAACCATGGAACCTGATTCCAAATTTGATGTGTCACATCTCAAGATAACATAGCTCACATATTCTAAACACATAACCATGAGAACTTTATATGATCCTAATCCAAATCATAACCACCATTTAATCCTACCTACCCAACCATCATCAAGGAAAAACACTTGAACAACCCATATCCTCTTGAACCAACCAAAAATACAAAACAACATAACAAGAATGAACCATCTTAATATCTAAAGGCATCAAACATGCATAATCACCAAAAACATTCACCCTTAATTAACTATTTTTAAAATTATAAATCATTCATGTATTCCCCATGGACACCAAATCACACAAATCTTTGTTTAAACATCTTACGAATCATCCTTGAAAATAATAATAAACATTTCCCCAAAACTGGATTCATTTCAATTAAGTGACTAGGCTCTCCCACATAGCTCTATGCCAACTCATAGAAATAAAAAACACATGGTTTGCCCAAAATTCTCCCATATCAACATTACCCAACAATAAAATATCAAAGGACTCATATCTAGGGTTCCACATAAAAAAGACATTATCTACCAAACTAAACACCCTCAACTTGAGATATTATCAACTATGAGTATATAAACATTAGAATACCACATGGAGGTCCCATACACACAACCAATCTTGATAAAAATAACTCAAAATGGTCCATAGGTCATATACTTATACAATAATGTCCCCCTAGTGTCACTACACCAAATATGCACATGGACTACACCAACACTCCCATCATCGAATGTCTCACTATAGTTCTGAATAACCAAACATAAAAAAGGAAATCCAAAAAATCATAAAATACTATTCCAATAACATGATGATCCAAAATTCCTAACATGATGAATGAGATGAATCTTTCCTCAAGTGTCCAGGATTTATTACCAAATCACAGGCCTATTTACAATGGGACAAGATATAGAAATTTATCTATATTCAAAATATCCAAACCACATGTTAATTTACGAAAGTGTAAATCATATATAAAAGTAACGAAAAAAATAAGAAAATCTATCCCACGCCCTAGTAACCTATAATTCCTACATGAAAATGTATTCATGAAACACCAACTACTATCCATCGTAATATTCATCACATTCCAGTATTTCTAATCTACTAAACCCCAAATACAATGATAGGAAATAACTCATTTGATACCACATGGTATTGTCATAGATTGGGTTCCCCTAAACTGGTTCTCTAATTTATTTTTCCAGAAGACCTCAAGAATTTCTCCATATATACCAGAGGATTCCGAATTTCAGTGATGGCCTATGGTGGAACTATTATGAGACTATACCCCGTATTAGGGTGTACAACCATAATTCATTAAACAAACCCCATAAACATAATAGTATTATGTATGAATAAATAAACGAAACAAAAAAAGGTTATAATAAAATGAAATATATAAATTGTTATATATAATATTCAATACATAAAAATTTTATCACCTATTTGGTCATTCACATATAACAAATAAGAAATTAAAAAATTAATACGTCATGATCTACTATTGTCTAGAAGCCATGTTACATACCTTGTCACTAGTACCATGTCGAGCAGCTCTATCTTGACCATCAGACTCCATACGAGAAACCTAATCAATAATGAAATTTGTGTCATTTTCTATATCCATCACGAATCTATGCTCGACTAAAATGAATACATGAGGTATAAAAAAACATTGTGAACTTACATGGGGTGGTAAATAAATCCTATTAGGACACCACTAACATTGGACCTATAACATACTACTGTATGTTCCTACTCATAAAATATACTTAGCCTAAGTGAAAGATATCTAAAATAATGATAAACAACCCAGCCAATGATTCATAGGTCTAAGACATGAGTCGACCATACCCTCTTTGTCCAATGCCATATATGTCTAATAACTCCTTGATGATCATATATCCTATGTAACCCATGAGTACACCTCCATGGTAGCCCTAAAAACTTAATCAATAATAGTGACTCATTCCACTAAAATTATATCCTTTCAGATCCTAATCTACTAATACTCTATCATTCCACTTGAATACATTTTCTATCTTATAAAAATTACATAGATTTATTTCTCACTTGTACTCAAACTATATAAATGTTATTATGATACTCATAATTTAAGTCTAACATCTAACCCATATATCAAAAATAAATGTTCTTAGGGAATCCGTCAGACACCTAAAACATATATTATAACCAATAGTTGTTACATTATCTGTTTGACAACAAAACCTTATTACATAACCAATGGTCTATGGAACAAAAACATAATAAAAAAATCGTATATAATAACTAATGGTTCCTGGAGTATCTTTTTGACACCATAATCATATATCATAAATAATGGTGTCTGGATGATAAGTCAGAATAAAAATACTTAAATAATATCCAATCGTTCCGGGAGAGTATTTATAAAACCAAAACCATCATATCTTAGAGAATCAGTTCGTAATCTGAATCCTGGTTACAAAATGGTTTCCTAGATCACCAATCCATATATAATACATAGTCCCTACAATGTCAGTCTGAAACATAAACCATAATGTATAGTACTAAATTTCGGTGTCTATTTGAAACATCTCAAACACATATTTGTAATGTAACATCCAATATACTTAATTATATCAAGAAACAATCTTGTAAACTCAGTACATCACTCAACTATAACCAATCTATCGACACCGATGTAGAGTATAATGTCCAAATATCAATTGTAGCATCTATATCACATCATAACATCCATGTAGGTGTAAACCTAATATCAAACCTAACTTCCATGGGAATACATATCAAGCAAAAACTAAATTATGTATCCCATCATCAAAATCTTATCCCCATTACGTCATTCATCGATCGATTCCAAATGGGACACCCTAAAAGTAAGATCAAAAAAGTTTATGAAATATATTCTTGAAAATTAATTAAATTTTGTTTTATCTTGAGTAATAAGTAATAAACAATTTATATTCATTATAATCAACATAAAGTTTATCTTGTGTTGCATTTAACATCGAGTTTCTTTTGTACCTTATGTTACACGTGAGACCGAATCTTATCGGACAAAAATATATTATTTATACTAGTATGATAGTCATAACCATGCCGTTGGAATTTTGTGAATGAATAATATTAACTATATTATGAATATATGCTTTATGAATGTTTATAAATGAATTACTTGGTTACTAATTAATTATAAATGAAAATAAAAACGCATTGAATATAAAATAATTTTTTAAAATATACTATTTTAATGCACCCAAAATAAATATACATTAAAAAATTAAATTATTTAAAATTATTGAATTATATTAATTATGTATATATATATCTTAATTAAAATATTCTTAATTAAATACAATATATTTGATATATATATAAGATAATAACTAATCCAATTTTATGCATAAAAAACAGTATTTTCATAAAGGAAATTTTGTCGCCATTTAATGCCTCGCATAAATTAAAACTAAATTTTGAAACTTTTATAAATTTTATTTTAAATAATATAATTTATTTTTAAATTTTTAATGAAAAAATTAGGGTTGGGTTATTTTTTTTGAAAATATCCATTTTTTGAAGAATAGTGAAAAATACTGTGTTATTATTGAAAAATGCATTTTTGTTAAAAAATTTTATAATGCTAAATTATATTTTAAGTAAATTTTGATGTTTAATAAGATATATAATATATATATTAATCTAATTTAATTAATTTTATTAATTTTATCATTGAAAATAGATATAAAAACTTCGTAAACTTTTGTACATTTTCACATTCAATGGCTACTTTCCTGTAGCATATGTGGAGTTAATTTAAAATTATATTCTCTCATTTTTTCAATTTAATACAGAAAAATGCATTCACTAATAGTAATTATAATAATTTTTAATTAATAATAAGTCTAACTTACTTTTTCCCAAATTTGTTAGTGAAAACAGTTATGATTTATTAGCATGATTAAGGGTAAAACCTCGATTTGTGCATTACATGAATATGTATTAAATTTAATTTTACAAAAACATATGAATTTTATTTTATTAATTAGGGGAAATTTTATGAATTTTTTTTTGTAAATTATATAATAAATATATTTTTAATTATAATCTATAAGGATAAATTGCCCCGTTAATTAATAAGATACATGTTACCATACTAAGAACTATAAATATAAAATTTAGTAAACATAAAATATAAGGAATAAATTAGTAAAAATATATTTATTTTATGTTCAAGAGTTATTTATAGACCTTTAAATCCCTCCAACAACATTTTTTTCAATTTACTAGTCGTGGGAGGTATGAGGTACCTCTCAATAGTGTTTTCCTTTTGGTACTTTAAAAAAATGGCACTCCTCAATTATAAAAGGGCATCCACTCTCACCACATCATTACTCCTACTAGGCCATTATGATAAAGCAACCCATGAAATAATAAATTCAAAAAATATATCTTATAAACCTAAATGATTAATGGATTTCATAAATTACACTAATTAATTTTTTTTTTTTTTGAAAACCAAAAGAAGAAACCTGAAGAAGAGGTAATGTTCACCAATAAAAGTTTTTTATTTATTTTGCAAAATTCTATAGTTATTATTATAAAATTAATATAAAATAACTTAATTATCCTAAATGTAATTATATTATGTTATTTTATGTTCAATATCTATACTTACCCCCACATACAACAAATGGGTTATAAAATCATCGTTCATGGGTACGAAGGACTGTCACCCCGTGAACTCATGTCATTTGTTGTTTCCATTACAACCTCTCATGGTAGGCCTTATAGATAGAAATATTCTACTTTTGATATTTATAATGTAATTATACTAGTTTAGTAAACATAACATATAATCCCTTTTTTACATTCCATTACATTGGGGATATGATAACATCACATTTTTCTATGGCGGGCTACTACCTCGGGTAGAGATATGAGGTGATTTCCACTAACATGTTACATGGATGGTAATATGGGTAACTATAATGAATATATATGACATGAATGACGTAATAATGATATTAAGTTAATAATTATAAATCTATATGTATAATATAATATTTTATTTATTACCTATTCACACACTAATGAAGTGATAACATTATTCATGGATGTGGGAACTACCACTCCCTCGAATCGATTTGCTTCCTTTAACATAACAATAATGATATATATAAGTATATATAGATAAATATAAAATTATTTATTATATAATTATAATTTGGAAAGATACAATATTACTTACCTTCATTCTATTATTATCATTTAAAAAAAGAAATTTACTCACATGCACGTACGACATTCCATCTCCATGATCATTAAGTTAGTTCTTTTTATGTATAATATTTCATGATTTATTTTAAAATTATAATTTATGAATAAATAATAAAATAATTTAATTATCATTATTATATATATTTTTAAATCATAACCCATTTTGACTATAGTTAACTGACCATGTCATTTTTTCACATAAACTAAATATAGTCAAAAAATCGCAAATCAACATAATTGATTAAGTGATTATATATAACAAGTTAATAAGTAAAAAAATTAATGATAAACTTTAAAATGGTTATATATCATGTAATTAATTAATATATGTTTGTTTATTCAAGATGATAAAGACACACATGACAAATCAGACTCAAGGTAAGGGGATTTATAGTCTCACTTTTATTTATGTGAAACTTAAGTCAAATTCACCACTCATTTATTCTATATAGAGTATATCATTATATATCATGATTTTAATTTTTTTACTAATATTAAATGTTTGAGTTGATTTTATTTTTTCACATATCTCTCAATTCAACTATCAAACAAATAGTAAGGGTTTTTTTCATCACACATTATTTTATATGAGATACACGAAATATTAATGAATTATTTTTGTTTTATAGTGTATATAATTCCCATTAATTTATTTTATAATTATAATAAATAAATCTTGTGGATTCATATATCCATATTATTATCTCCCTTTCATGTTTTTTATGGTTCCAATGTTACCATAATGGTAATAGTTATGTAAATCAATTTTTCTTCTTTGATATGTTTGTTAGGTCATACACATATCATCATTTTGGAGGTGTTTATAAATAACCATTAAAATGATTATCTTAAATATAAATATTTTCATGGTATTATAAGTTTACATGAATGATATATTTTTATTTGGAATTCTATTAAATGTTAAAAATGTGGTAAGAGTCATTTTTCAAAATCTCATCATTTATTAGGATTGTGTATGATTCTGTCCCTAATGTTTAAATATTATAAATACAATCCTATTTTCATTAGTGAATTTTGAAATTAATTTTACCATTTTTACACTATTTTTTACTTTAATTTTTCTGAATTGCTTTTAAGAAAAATATAACTTCATTTCTCTCTTCGGTCAAAAATTATATCTCTTCCAAAAATATGTTTTCTAAAAATATTTTTAAAAAAATGATTTAAAAATGGGTTTTGAAATATGAAATGATATTTTACTCAAGGAATGTTTTAAATTATTTTTTAAATATTTAATTATATTATTTAATATTTATTTTCAATGAAATTTATATTAAAAATATATGATTTCTTAAAAAGTGATAAAATGGAAAGGGTATATTCCTCAAAATGTCTTCAGTGGTCTTTTAATGGAATTTTCATTCATCAACGTCAAAAAACATGTGGTTACTTATTATAAAATTGGGATATTTTTTAATGATACAATCTACTTTCTGTTTCTAGATGATATAAGATAGTTTTAATGTGATTTTTATGAAACCCATTTCTTTTCCATGGGTTAATAATGTTTGAACTTGATTGTTTTGGAACTCATTCCTTTTTCAAGGGTTAAGAGATATTCAAAACTGTTATTATGGAACTAATTTATTTTCAATGGTTTAATCCTGTTTCAACGATATTTTTATTTATCCCATTTATTTTTCATTTGTTAATCATGTTTCAAAAGGATTACTATTTAACCCTTTTCTTTTTATGGTTTAACCATGTTTCAAAGGGGTTTTTATGGAACCTTTTTCCATTCTATAGGATGATCATGATCATAGAGTAATAAAGGATTTTTAATGATTTATGATGAAATGAATTATATTTTTCTTTATTCGTTATTTTATTCATAGAAATTATAAATAATGGGTGCACCCATATAGTATCGGGTGAGACCATAATAGCTTAAATGATGTGTGCACAAAGATAGCGCTCCAATGCATTTTGAATTTTACCTTTTATTGAATGTAATGTAGGAGAGAGTAACATGAGCTTTTTTCCTATGAATATAACTTGGATCGAGTCACTTAAAAAATGGGCTTAAAACATGTTATTAAGGTGATGCTCTATGTTACCGAAATGGGTTTAAATTTCCCAATATGGGGTTATATTGCTTCTCATGATCGATATTGATATCACATCAGTCATGATAATTGATTATAAGGACTCATTTAATTTCAAATTCATTCATACTCGATGATACAATTATTGATGGTTATGAGTTCTTTTATGATTCCCTTATGCTCTTTGATTACTTCATCATACCATTATACAGTTATTATTCTCATTGATGGAATTCAATTTTAATTATTATTTTTACCCTTACTGAGAATTGTAATTAACCATTCTTGTGTTTCTTTTTCAAAAAGTTATGATGAATGTGGATAAATTATTTATGTCTATAAGTTATATCACAATGATGATAGTGAGGGACTAATGTTAAAAAATAATATCTTGGTTAAATGATATAAATGTTCATTTGATGACTTATTTATTGTTTATATAAGAGTTTTCTTAATTATCAAAAACCATAAACATAAAATGTCATATAGAATTTATTTTATCCATGTTTTCTATTTTACTTTGTATGGTTTGGGGTGGATGAAAATTTGGTTACAAATATGGTGATCATATTTTAAAATGTAACATTATTGATTTCTACCAAGGATTCGAGAGTTCGAGTCTTGGCTTATTATTATTAGTATCAATGTTCTGTTTAGACAACATTATAGATTATAATGTTTCTGTTTGACGTTATCTTAATAGATAACAATACCATCATATGTCTATAATATTAATTTTGATCATAATATAAATTTCATAGAATATTCAATTGAGGGTTTGAAGTGGTAGTGATTTGTAGGTTATTAGTGAATTTATTTGGAGCCATTGTATTATGAAGAGGTATTTGTAATCGCTAGGTTAAAAATCAAGTATTTTTAGATGGTAATTTTTTTATGATTAAAGAAAAAGTGGTAAAACCCATAACATCAAACTAGGTTTTGGGGATTGAACTGATGACTAATGTATGAGTATGATTTTGTGCCTTCCTCTAGCCCACATGACGACCTGGTAGGTATGAATCTATTTTATGGGTATAGATTAATGTTATTTTCAAAAAATGTGGAATTTATTTTTGGAATAACAATTGATCTTCCACCAATACTTTAAATCCTTAGGCATCAAACTTAATCACGAAATTTTCAAATAATCGTATGAGTAGATGTTTATGGTATAATTTAGTTTCAAAATTAATTTTTACCATTTAGTTTTGATGAATAATGTATCATGTGATTGTTTATCCATTTGGTGAATCATCTTACATTGTGCTAACCATTTTGGTTTCAGTTAATTTATGAAGATAAGTGGAATATATTGTTATCCCAATTGTGGTTATTGGGTCCTTAAACCTGTATTTTTGTTCTTAAGTCATAAGAAATTTCATCTTGAATACTCATAGTTTGAGAAAAGTATATGTTTTCTGTGAAAATAGATTAATGTATGGAATTATCCTCATCACATAGGTATAATCCCATATTCTCTTGTTCTCTATTGTAATATAATTCATTAAATCATGGAAATGATCTTGAAAGAAAAGTCGTATCCTAGTACCATTTTTTATAACAAATTTATAGTATTTTAAATCATCACAGAATTATTGTATTAAATCCATTAACACTCAATTGATTATTTACTAGTTTTTTGATCAATTACCTTAATCACTCTCTATAATTATTTAGGTTTTTCCACTATTACTACCAGTGCTTTGCCAATGTGGAATCCTAATTATATGTATTTTTAAGTGACATTTATGTTCCCAAGATTCCCATTATATGGGATGTTTTCTTTACATAATTTTTATGATACTGTGTTTAATAAAGGTATAATGTTTTTTAATATTTTCATAATGACGAATAATTTTGAGGGGGAAATTACTTTTAATGTGGGTATGATTTAATATCTAAATATTTTATAAAAAATATTCTTTAATGTTAATTTAAAATATTTTATACAGTGATTTAGGGAAAATTCATATTTTCTCCTTCATTATACACAAAACCATGTTTATCATGTGTTACATGTAACATAATGTTATTTCTATAAATTTTAAATCATGTGTGGTTAACTCTTACTAGGAAACATTATACTATTAAAATTATTATGATAGTTATCACATAGAAATTAGAATGTGTGATTGAATAAGATAACTAATTTATAAAAATATGGTTTACACAGGTTTATAAATGACTTCATTTTTTACCAAATAATTATAAATTATAATAAAATCAAATTGAATAATAAATAATTATTTTTACCAGAAATTTAATTTTAGGTAACCATAAGTGTTCTATCATAAAAAATTAAATCAATTAATATTATTTAATTTTATTAATAAAAAAACATATTTTATATTTAATAAATTTTTTTTAAATTAAACTAATATATTTTATAGAGATAAGAAAAGAACAAATCTAGTTTTACACAAAAAAGAATTAATTTTTAAAGGCAGTTTTCCGATGTTTTAAAGGAAAACATATTTTAAAATAAAATTTTAATAACATTATATAATTTATTTTAAAAAATAAACTTTATTTTTAAAATATTAATTTCAAAATTATATAATGGTTATTTGTTCAATTTTTTGGACAATATATGTTTTTATGAATAGTGTAAAATAACGAATTTTAACTGAAATCTACATTTTTTTCAAAAAATTTATGTAGTTAAATTATTTTTTAAAATTTTAATAGTATAATTATTTAAATAATATATCATTTAATTCAATTTAGGTCATTAATATTAATTTCATATCGAAATTGGGTATAAAAACTATGTAAACTTTTGACATTTACTCTTTAAAAACATGTTTTATCATCATGTTTGTAGGGATTAATATAAATTAAATAATACCAATAATGTGAATTGAATTGGGAAATACATGTTATATATTTATAATTATAATAATTTATAATGGAAAATATGGTGAAAATAGTTTTTTTCCAAAGTGATTCATGTAAATAGTTAAAATTAATTAACGCGATAAAGGTTAAAACAGGGCTTTGCGCATTACATGTGTTGGTATTAGATTTAATTTTAAACAAACCAAGGTTCTTAAAATAATTTTGTATAAGTTATATTGTAGATACATTTTTTATTATATTATTAATTCATAAGTTACTTTTGTATACAAAATGATACAAGTTACCTTATAAAAATATAAAATTATATTTATAAAACATAAAGACTTTGGAATAAATTGAAAGATAATGTCTTTATTTTTTGTCATGGAGGTATTCCTCAACCTTTTATTCCATACTCTAAATTAGTTTTCAATTATTTAGGCACATGACTTAACTAAGACTAGCCAATAGTATTTACCCTTTTGTATTTACATGAATTCCGCTCCTCCTCCACTATAAAAAGACATTCACTCTCCACACTTATTCACACATATCGATCCATTTAGCACAACCAACCCTGAAAAAATCAATACTAAAATCCTTCATATAATGATATAATCCATAATTTGGGCCTAAATTCAACCAATTTATTCCTTTGGTGAAACCCAAAAAAGAAAAAACTAAGAAGTGGCAATGTTTATCAACAAACCTTTTTGTTTTATCTTTTCTTAAAATACCATAAATTATTATGATAAAATGATTATAAATAACCAAATTATCATAAATAAACTTATATTTTTCTATTTTATGTCTATAACCTACACCCACACACACATCCATCAAATTAGATAAGGGGTTATCATTCATGTGTGAGACAGACTACCACCTCGCAAACTGATGTCATTCCTTTTTCACTTAACACCTCTCATGGTGTGTAATATTGATGGAAATACTATTTATGTATAATATATTTGAATGGAATTAAATTTTTTACAATACAAATAAAATTTGAGTAAACAATTTGAAACTATTCTGCTTCAAAACATACCATCATCCAACACCAAAAGAAACAACAAAATAAATATATTCAAGTTTAGTTTGATTAAAAAACGGACCTACGTAAAGTTTATAATGCTGATATGGATGAAAAATATCTAATTTATCTATTATACAGTCCTAGAAATTATAGGTCACCATATTCCATGCTTGAATAAATTATTCCATGCCCATCTTCCCCTCATTAAAACTGTGTGATAAAATGTTATTATTCTTTTCAATCTATGATCACTGAAACAAGTTAAGGTTAATAATAAAACTTATCTCCACCATCCTTTGGCAATCCTACTATGTGGGTTTAAACTCTAATAATTCTTCTAAAATATCCTTATTGGAAGGATTTATTATCTTTCATGCTTCCCTTTCCTCTTTGATAACATCTTCCTTTACAGTGATCATATGATTATCTCACAACTTATCCAGTAACAGATTATCAATCATATAATCAATGAGATTTGGTTCCATTGATTCACAACATTCCATAATTTTATTATCATTATAACTAAAGTTTTTCTCCTTGTTAACCACAAGATAATCCTTCCAGTCAATGTCTACCACCTTATTCTTTTTGGAAGACCTGGTTTCCATCAGCTTCAATAAATGTGAATAGACTTTATGGTATTTAGTATTATTTCATTTTAGGACAATGAAAATTCATTAATCTCTTTTTTAATTCCTCCATTTCTTACTTCTATAAATATAGAGGCTGATTCCATTTACATAATCAACACTTTCTACTGAGATGTGTCTTGAAATCTCATTTTTTGAAGTAGTTCCATAGTAACTATGATCCCTCAATAGAAACCACGTTGATGTTGTGGTTTTATTGGGTTTTATAAATGCATATACACTCTTTTTTCAATCAATACCACCAGAGATATGATAATGTCACTCATATTTATTAATGATATAGAGAACGTATTTTTTATTACATGATCATTAAATAATATTAATGATAAACATCATGAAAGCATTACCCAACCAGAGGATGAAAATTTAGTGTTTTAAAAAAATTAGAACCATAAATAATTTTTACATAATATTACATAAACATTTATTTAATGTTTTCTTTTATGAAATCATACTAGTCCTCATGTTGTCATTAGTAAATTTATTAACTTGTGGATACACTTCAAAATAAGGACTGAGATAAAAACCCAAAAATAGGATTAATAAGAGACATTAAACATTGGTGATCATAATCATAATCATAATATAATTAGATGATCATAATAAAAATCATGAGGGGAAGCATTAGATAAAATCATGGTATTTGGGAATGCATATATAATGAAACAGCATATTTTAGTGGTGACTTTCCACAGATGGTTTTGAACAATGCTATAATTTGTTTCATGTATATTTTTCATTTTATCATTAGAAACATAAAATTACTGAATGCATTGGATCACAATATAATTTCATGTACACCCGTTAAATCATAACATTTACCTCAACATTCATGCCCCATAAAACATATAACAATCTAGGACATAAAAAACTGATGGGAAGAAGAGGTTTTATTTCATAAAGAATAATTAATGAATAAACTTTTGGGTTCACAAATAAATAGGGAATAACATAATTGTTATAAAATTACCAATCTTGAGGGAAGAAGAAACAATATCATGTGAATTAAAAGTGTTATTTTCCGAAAGAAGAGTTACTTTAGAAAAAATATATTAAATTTTCTTATTTGATATTGGAGGCATTGATATCCCATAAAATAAAAGTATCAGAAATATATATTCTATTTTTGGAAAATAAAATGAACACCAATTGTGTAAAGTTTTTTGAATATGGGAAATACCAAATAATTACAGTTGGGTTCGAGAATTCCCCTTACCTTATGTCCAAGTAATTTCATTACATTAATATCCTAGATAATAAAACTAAATTCACTAATTAACATTTCCAAAACAAATTCTACATGTATTTTATTTATTATTTTTTATTAATTTCATTTATAGTCTTGTAGATAATTTATAGAGTTCAATTCCATCATTTGAGAGTGTTTATTTTTATTGTTTTTTATCGGTTCACTTTAATATGAGTAATGGATGTTTATAAATAATTGATATTGTAATCTAGAATTTAATTTATAGGTTATTAATGAACATACAAAGGATTAAATTTTTATTCATATTAATTGGTGTAATGGTATTATGGGGAATGATTAGATAAAATGTTACTGATACTCGTATATTTTTTGGCCGTTTTTTGAAAATCACAATCTAGTTTCTTTACATTATTTATAATTGAGTATATAATTAGTTACAAAACCTAAAAAGGTGTATTAAATATATTTTACTGTATTTACCAACCATTATAGTGGTTTTATTAACATCTTTTACGGAACTAGTGGATAATGAAAATCTATCATCTATGATTCACGATTAACTGACACATCACAGGTGATGATTTAATTTTTAGAATAAAAGAGAGAGAGTGCGAAATGATTTTGATTGTTGATATTTCTTTAACATGGTATAATTATTGTAAATAGAATAGATTGTAATTATCATGATCATTTGGATATATGAAGTGATGATAAAATTAGAAAAAAAATGAAATTAATTGAAGAAAAACCTCGATTTTACCTCTTGAATTCTCCTCTTCGAGAACTTCCTTAAGGAACCTAGGTTTTATATTTTGTTGAGACCAAAAAACAATTGTATTTTCTGTAGATAATATAGAAATTATTTATGTATAATTTAGACTAGAATCAAATCTTTGATGGTGTGCAGAGAAGAGGAGATGAGGGGTGGTATTTATAGGGGATGAGAAGGGTGTTTTATAATTATTTTATTCATTAGTTTATTAGTTTTTCTCTATAATATGAACATTATTTGAATTATCACTATATATATTAAAATAGAAAAATTAGGTTTTGATATTTTGGGCTTCCATCATCTAAACATCATATATGACTCAAGGATTCATGTATTTAGTGTTTATCTTAAATTATCAAATTTTATTATTCACCAAAAAAATCATATATTTTAGAAAAATTTTAAAAATTTATGAGAACCATTTATAGACTGGAATAATTGAAAAATTAACTCCATTATTAAAACAAATATCTAATGATGAAAATTTCCTTTTTTAATTAAAATCCCAATTTTCAAGGAAAATACATAATTTAAAATTAAAAATGACTTTATAAAAATTTAAAATTCTAATTTAGGTATCATAAAATTATATAATAATCATAATAATAAAAAATATTAATTTAAAAATACATTTTAGGAAATTAAATTTTCTTTTAAATTATTATATTGATTCTAAAATTGTAATTAAATATGTCTGACTTACAAAAATACCAAAAATTAATTAATAAATTACAAAACATTTATTTACATAAAATATGATGTAATTATATCATATTACAATTTATAAAATTATTTTTTGTACTTTCAGAGGTGTGGTTATTATTATATTGGCCGATTTACTGTTTATAAGGGGCATATTACTATTCTAAAGCTCAAGTTACTATTTTGTTGGTATCAGTTCATTAACATATAGAGATACCTATTATATAATTTATTATTAATAAGTAAAGTTACTATTATGTTCTATGTGTGATCTTATGTGACTTATACTATATTAAATAATTTTATGATGGTAATTTCCATTAATAAAAATTTTGGGTCGTTACAGTAGACTACCATCTCATGAAGCAATGTGATGTTTTTTTCACTATCATGTTACATGGAATTTAATCAGGGAGAATTTATGTATCATATTTGAAATAAATTTAATTGTTATGATATTCATGAAATTATTATCATTTTTAATTATAATATAACATTTTCATCATTACATTTCCATGCACTTAAAAAAGGGAAAATTTCCGTTATGGACTTGTGGTCTACTGCCTCCTCGAAGTGATTTCATTACTTTTAAATAACTATAACAATAGATATAATTGAATATAATTTAATATAGTACTATTTATGATATAATAACTATTATATAAATAAATATATTACTTAACATCTTTCCATAACGATCATTGAAAAATAGAAATGTTAATCATGCGTATATACGACGTATAGTCTCCATGCTCAATCATATGTACTTTTTCCATAAAAATTTTCCGTGATTAGTTTTAAAAGAATAATTGACATAAAAATATGATAATTTTTTGGTGTTTATTATTCTGGATAAGTTTTAATAATGATCCATTTTGACTATAATCGACCTACTAGTTCTTTTTCACATATAAACAAAATATAGTCAATACATCTAACATCAACTTAATTTATTATTTAATTATATATGACTTTTTAATAAATGAATTTAAAATAATAAAAAACTCTTTAATATTTTATCAATAAAGTAAACAGTTAAATTATGTTTATTATTCTAGATTATGAATAAACACATAACACGTCGGACTCAAGGTAAGGGAATTTCTAGTCTCGCTTTTATTTCTAGGATACTTATGTCATATTCACCACTCGGTTAATTTATACGGTGTATATAATTCATTTTGAAATGTTTTAACATGAATTTCATTTCATTAAAATTATTAAATGTATCAATTTACTTTATTATTTCACATATCTCATAATTCGAAAGATACTCGAGTATTATGGTTTTTCTCATCTCAAAATTCTTTATGTGAGATACATTCCATATTCACAACTTATTTTTGTTTGGTGGTGTATAAAATATTTTTGTGTCCTAAATAATCACCATGGAAGGTTAAAATACATTCACTAATATTGTAATGGTAAAAATAAAACTCTATAAGAGTTTAAAAAAATGGTATGTATAAAAAGACACTAAAGTTGGTGTTTTTATTCATAGCATAAATCTATTTGATAACCACCAATCAGCATGGAATATAGTAAAAAAAATAGTTTATAGGATGTGACATTATCGTCTACAGACAATGAAATAAACTAGATCTATTTTGGGGCAAGATGGTGATTTCGTTCTCCTATAAATGGTCAGATCCTATAAATGATAAGTCATTTGGGGTCTTGGACGGTAAATTTCCTTACCTCACAAACAATGTTTTTTCTGGGCCGGGACTTCCTTATTGATTCCCAGATAAGGAAATCATCATATCCAAATAAGAGAGAACAACCATCCAAATTCCTAGTTTTTTTGTTCTTCTATAAAATCCCTAACGTCGACTTGGGGAAAATATGAGACAAAAAAATGGTCAAAGATTGAGGAAAGGTGTTATATCCATCCATTTATGTCAGGTAATTTTTCCTTATGAATTTAAGGGGGGAAATGAGAGTCAATTTCAATATATAGACTCAAAACCCTATACAGAGTCTAATCTAAAAAAAAGTGGGTGGCATCTTTGTGACCCATCAACCTACATAGTAAAAGTCGACATGGAAGGTTCCATTCCTTATGTAGGAAGATGTTACACTAATAAAACTCAGACCCATTTAGAAAATTTCTACATGGATGGAATTCATGCCCATATATAGTAATGTTACGTGAGTGGAACTCATTCTCATATAGAAAAATGGTAGATAAAGGGAACCTCATCCCATAAAGTGACACACTGTGAAATGTGGAATCCTAGGGTGTTATGTTTTCCCTCTACCCTAAAAAATATCTAGAGTGCCATAATATCACACTATGTCCTATCCACTAACTTCCTTAACATACTTATTCATCAACACATTCTATTTGAGGCTCTAGGACATATGTGGGCCCCCTGGTGAGTCATCATGCTAAGGCCACTCCCAAAACATTCTAATATATATGATTAGTACATTTGGAACATTAACATGGCCTCTAGAGTGTATATACCCATGGTAAAGGTGGTACTATTGATAGTATTATTAACAATGTGGTTCCTTATAATGCACTCAAGAATAACTCTCCATAGTAACTAGTGTCCAGGATTTGGAGATACTCATGTGGAACTCCCCATTTTAGGGATTGGGGGAATCAATTGCCTTTACCTTTGACTATGGATATTATTGGTTCCCTCTCTCACCATCTCTAAAATTTTTAGAAGGGAATAACTCCAATAGTAATCCCCTAGTTAGAGGAAAATCCTAAACACTTTTCCATTTGATAGGGGTTAGTGCTGGATCATTCCATCCTCTCTTTTGTCTTCTGAGGTTAAGAAAACATGAGAGGGGATGGACACCTCAATGCCATTTCCCTTACCCGTTGGGCCTAATATATGAATATAAGAGAGGATATGGTATCAGAGTCCTCTCTTTTCCATCCTTCCTTTGGGCACAATCGTTTTTTACCACTGTATAATTTATATTTTTTGGTTTCCAAATATATTGACTCCCCTTGTTTCACACAACCATCATGACTCGTGTGGGATTAGAGATATATGGTTATTAAAACATATGCATGATCCCAATATAATGGGCCTCCTCTATAGAAGTAAGACCCAAATGGTAATCGTCATATGTGTAAACCGCAAACAAACATCCAAAACACCCTGAGTCAATAAATTCCTCACAGTTACAGAAACAAGTCCCTCATAGTCCTTATAAGACATCGAACCATATTATTATCCTCTCAATGCCCCATATTCCCCATGAGATGAACCTTCATAGTGACATATTCAGGATGGAGAAAGAAAATGGGTAGCCTCTTAAGATTAATACCTAACCTTACTGAGCTAGAGAGGCTCTTATTTCCAACCAATTGGGATATATTGGTAGCATCCACAATATCCAAAATGAACATCCAATTCATACATAATTTTATTCAGTTAATATCCCCATTAAATTCATATCAATCATAGAGGGACATATTCTTTTAGGGTTCATTTTCATCACCATCTATATTGGACAACAATTTTAGTAAGATAATTTTCTCACCTGGGACACCACATCTATCACATGTCCTTTAGGCCGCCTCAGTGTAAGTCCCACACCACAAAATAAATAGGATTCATCCACCTAGGCTTCCTTTCGTTGTGACATTAAACTGAACGGTTTTTTCCTTATAGGATTCCCATAAAATGTATAATTTTTAATCTTTAGTCAATTTAACTACATGGGTTTTGATTCGCTTCGTGGGGATATGTTGGATGCCCATCACAAGGGACTAATCCCAACATCAAAACAACTATTGTCTCACTAGATCAGGATTTGTTCTAGAGTGCTCCACTATATGGATTAAACATATGTACTATAAAAATAAATGAAATAATGATATCTGTAAGGTATTTACAATTATGGGAGAACCTCATATACATAAATATTACAACATTAAGGGAGAACCTCGAAATCATATAGATGATTCCAATTCTTTGATTTTTGTTAATGTATTGTTAATAAAATCATTTCCCATTTCATTCATGATAATAAAAAAAGGATTAATGAGCCAAACATAAATCTATATGAGATTCCGCAAATAAGAAATCATCCCCAAACCCAATGGGTGAGATGAGTTTGACCTCCCATCCTCTCAACCAATGTGAGTCCCAAAGTGTTGTTGGTCCCCCTACTAATACCTAAATACCTTTAAAAAAGGTTTTTAATACATCTAAAATAATGGGAGAGTTGGGTGTTTATGAATCTATGAACAAAACTTGTTGGAAGCCATTCGAAAATAGTGAATCGGAATTGATGAAATGTGTATCATTCAAAGTCAGAAAATCAACCCTTCTAGAATAATCAATAAACCAAATGTTTTTTGGAAACAAAAAATGATATACCTGATGTAAATCATTAACCATGATGATTTTTTCAACTTCATGTTAGGCCCCATTTTCATCCATAATAAATGAGGTACAAAAAAATGATTTCACATTATTTCATTTATAAATATTGTTCTTTGATGAGGTTTTATTTCTGGTTTTTGCAAAATATATTCCTGTAACTTTTCAACATAACTATCATTAGTTCAAAATGGCTCTTGAATAGTTTAAGATGATGTTTGTATTAGCCACAACCCACGTTGTGTCCCCAAACAAATGAAGGATTCCCTCACCCACCCATCTTGTAAAATGTTGGGTTTCAAATGCATAAGTCATGGAGAACAAAAATATGACACTCTATTGACATTGGAGGCACCTCAATAGGCCCTTAAGCTTAGGAACACCCACTAACCATCTTCTCAGTGATGGTCGGCCACCCAGAACTAGAAGACATCTACCGCCATCTAACAAAATTTTGGATGTATATACCTATTACATAATAATGAGTTCATAAATAACCATATATATGTTGATGATGTGGTTAAAAGATACTTCATCCAAGAGGAAATATGGTCCCTCTTACATGATCCTTTAAACAATCGTCATCATTATCTCTACATGTATAAGGCCCCAGCCTTAAACCTTAATTAATATTGAATTAAATGAGTAATTCACATTGAGGATCTTTTCAGGTTTAGAGTTTTAGAGAATTAGGACATAACTATTACATCTCAAAAGATTACAAGGTAGTCGCTTCTACTAAATTTCCATAAAATAAAAACTCTTTAAAAGAAACATGTATAGTTCCATGTTTTAGGTAGCATGACGTTCCCTTGATCCCATCCTTGACCCTATTCCACGCTATGTCCTGTGAAAAACATTTCAAAAACATGGGATGAGCATAAGAAGCTCAGTAAGGGATACACAAAGAATGAAAATTGTTAGTTTTTCAAAACAACAAGTAAACCATGAATACATTATCAATGTAATAATTTTCACCTTCATGAAGTAGTAAAAACTTTTCACTGAAAAAAAGTATCATTAATTACCTTTTTGTAACCAAAGGATTACCATAAAACCCGTATAAAGAACACATAACATATATAAAGGTAACTTGGGACATAAACTTACTTAAGTGGAATAACCATACGGTCGACTTCCACACATACAACTTAATGGAATAACCATACGACCAATTTCCATACATACTTAATGGAATAGCCATACGACCGACTTCCATACCCAATGCATTGGAGGTTATAACGTAACCACCCGTCCTGGTATTCATGGCACCACCCATCATATGGTTTATAACGTAACCACCCGTTAAAATGTCCAAGTACCAATATAAAATCATAAAACATAAAACCAATATAAAGGAATGATAACATTTCCACATTTCAATCACAATATAATAGAATCCTTTATCAAAACCATTTTCAATACCAAAATACATAAAAGATTATATGGTATTTATTTCATTTTAAAAACATATCGGATTGTTGAGGAAGCCAAAGACCAAATAATACTCGCGGCGACGGAAAAGTTTGTTGTCACCGCGTATGTTAAAAAACATTCCTTTTTGTCGTTTAGTAAAACGCTTCATAGAAAAAGATTCCTTTTCTATAAAAGTAAAAGTCAAAGGGATTTATACACCGTATAAAAGAAATTTGTGTATAAAACGAAATATGCCTCAATGAAAGGAGATTGAGACGAAGTCCCTTACAAAGACGGTATCCATGGTTTAAGGATAAATCAATTACATAATTTTGTGTGAAAAATTAATACACCAAATATAATTGGATATTATGTGTAAAATAATCAAAGTTAATTCACACATATTCAAAGTATTACATATTCAATAACAACATGTTGAACCCAAAGAAATCGAAATTGGGTTAAGAAGTTCCCTTGACAGCCTAACGGCGTCACATCAAAATGAGTTGATGAGAGATAAAAAAAGGGTATCTCATCACTTGGACATAAAATTTACATCAATAAGGATATATGAGAACATATCCCAACATAACAATATGTAAATTAAAAGACCCAACAAAAGAAGTCTTTTAAAAAAAGGAGGGTGAAAGGTTCCCTTACCGACTTGGGTAACTTTTGAAAAGTACACCCCATTGAAGAAGTGTCATACAATGAATATGTAAATACCCATAAATGGAATTATATTACAATAGGATTGTAATAGTGGGCAGTACATAAACCACTCAATGGAAATTGTGGCAAATGTATCATAAATCTCACGGGAATAAAAGTGAGATGAAAAATCTCTTACGAAAACTCGGTAGCCTAACAGCGCCACTTAAAACTTCAAAAATGGATTGATGATAGGAAATAGGTTCTCTCATTACATCAACATAATGTTTACAGAAATAGGAATATAAAAGAACGTCCCCCAACATAACAAATAGGAGCTTAAAAGAACTGACATAAAGGAGAGTACTTTAAAAGAAAGAGAGAGGTTAGATCTCTTACGAAAATTCGACAGCCTATCGGCGCCACTCAAAACATCTAAAATGGATTGATGAGAGAGAATAGGGTCTCTCATCACATGAACATAAAAAATTACAGTAATATTAATATAAAAGAACATCCCAATAACAATAAAGATGAGCTTTAAAAGGAATGACATAAAAGAGTGTACTTAAAAAGAAAGAGAGGTGTATGATCCCTTACCTCGGGTCCGACTTGACTCGATCGTTCTTTAATCTCCTGAATAATAAACTTGAGTTAATTTATACTTCTTTAAGAACCTTTTTAGAGTTCATTATTCCTTTTATATCACTTATTACCATGTTATAAACATTATTTAATCATTTAAGTTAATCATGTTTGTTTTGTCGATATTTGGTTCTTAAGTCGTAAGTGGACTTCTTACAATTACATGATGTTCGTGTGGTCAAAGGTTCTTCATATCCAAAAATTACATTCCTGATTTGTATATCATATATATCATATATATGCAGAATATACATGTATTTATAAAATCACATAATCATTTAGAGGAAAGAAATGAAATGCACCGTTCATGGAGACGGTAAGCCGTACGTACCCATGAACGCTACTTTCATTTCTATGTCGTATTAATGGAATTAAAACTATATGAGAGGTATGTATATTTTAATTACAGAATAATAATAATCATTTAGATGTATCATACATCATATATATCCATTATATATATGTACCTATAATAGTACATTACATTTGGGGATAAGAAATGAAATGCACCGTTCATGGAGACGGTAAGCCGTACGTACGCATGAACGCTACTTTCATTTGTATCTCATACTTTAATGGAAAGAAATAATAATGATATAGAGGTAAATAATAATTCTAGTATAACATCATATATAATAACATTAAATCCATCCTTTATATGTCCCACGTATGGCATTAACGAATCACATCACTTTGAGGGGGCGGTAGTCCGCACTTCCTAAAATGAAGATATCGCGTATACCCATAATGGAAACCATAAAGGTAAGACACAAATGAAAAATAAATAAGCATAAGTAAAACATAAACATATTTTATATCATATATAAAAATAGTGACATCATAATGGCCACCTTTGAAGGTGTTAAATGAGTATTGAACAATCATCGTTTCGGGAGGCACAATTTCGCCATCCACGGAAACCATAAGTTCTTTAACCATTTGATGTAGTTGTGTGAGAGTGTAGCTCTAATAAATCTTATAACAACATCCTAGTATATTGAAGATACTGGTGTTGTTACAAAAGAAAAAAATAAAAAGAGTTTAGGGGGTTGGAGAAGCAAAATAAAACAAATGAACATGAGAGAATGAATTACCTTTAAAAGTGTAACTCCTTTTGATTTGAGCCTAAAGGCTTCCTTTGAAAGGCTTCTGCCCAAAGGGAATCCTCTAGGATGAGGATAGGGATGTGGAGGGAGTAAATGGGAAAGGGTTGGCCGAGCCAAAGGCTTGAGGAGTGTGTGAAATGAGGTAGAGCTGGGGGCCTTTTATAAGAGGAGAGGAGGGACACTTTTGGAAAGTAAAGAAATATTACTTTATTTGAAAATGTGTTTCGGTTTTAAAAGGTCCCACATTTATATAATTAGTGGATAAGGTGATAAGGGTTCGAAATCCACTCATCCAATTGGTTTTGGACATGTGTAGTTCATATATTTTACACTATCCTTCCATTTAATTTAAATCGTCAAATAGTGATGTCATCGCTGCATCATTATTATGTCATAAATAATTTAATTTATTTAATGTCTAAAAATTATAAAACAAAAATACTATGATGTAGGAAATCGTTTTATCTTTCCATTGACTATTTATAATCAAAAATATGATCTCTATAACCCCATGTAAAAATTGTTTTCGTAAAACATATTATGTTTGTGTCATTTTTACTTTTACATTAAATAAAAAGTTATTTATGTCATTTCCCAACCAAAGTGTCTCCATGGGGTCCCCAAGTTGGCCCATGGCTTGTCTGGGTCGGCCATTACTCACCCAATAGGTGTAGGAGAAGTGTCATGGTGTTTTCACATTCTTATAATATCATTTTTACCTTAAATTACACTAATTACCTCTAATCGCGATTAAGAACTTAATAAGGTACTATTCACCAAAAAATTATTTTTATCCCATTGAACCACATTTTACTTCTTAATGACAACCATGTATGTCGGATTTTTGAAATTCAAAACACAATGATGGAAAAATTTCATTTAAACGGAAAACCAGTCTTTATAAGTACCACTTAGTGGTTTCACTATTCATCAAAAATTGAAGTTTTTCAGAAAATTACAAAAAATTCACCGTAAGCTATATTTGATATTCCGAATTCAAAAATGAAGTCTATTTTACAAAATTAAAAACATATAAGTCACATTAATTAATTTAATAATTAATTCCCGCTGTCAGAGAAAATAGCGTGTTTTTATGAAACAATAAGTATCAAAAGATTGACACTAGTTTAAGTCTGATTTCAAAGTGAAATTAATTCCAACGACCACTATTGGATTTAATGGTAAAAATATATTCTAATTTCACATTAAAACCAATTCAAAAGATAATCTAATTATATAAATAAATTATATTAAAAAGAGGTTTTGAATTAAAATACAACATTTTACACTATTCATTAAAAAATGAACTTTATCCAAAAAAAACCAAAAATTTACACAAATTAAAATTTAATGTCCCGATTCTAAAGAAGAGTTTTATTTGGTCCAAAAGAATGTATAAGAGTGATCAAAACTATATTTAATAACAGTTCGCCATCAAAAGGCGATAAGTGAACCTTTAGTGAAAACTAGGGCATATACGCCTAAAATTGAATTCTTTCTGTATTTAAAGCCTTTATATTTTATTGGATAAATGTAAAAACATTTAAAAACATATATAATAATATTTTAGTTATTTATGTCCATTCCCGCCAATACAATAGCTACATGTTAACTACCATTTAAAATAATATTATTTTATTATTAGAGTGCAACGTAAGATTCCCAAGAAACTCATTGTTGCGTGTTGGGTACGCCATCGAGCATAGAATCCCCTTTAAAGTAATATTAATATTTGATTCAAAAATATGGATAAATATAAAGATGTCATATTCTTTATTTACCTTGGGTGTTACATCCATCCCCCCTTTTTGAAATTGCGTCCTCGCAATTTTAAAATTGGGCTTGGAAACATCCTTGAAAGTCCCACATCGGAACAAAAGTCGATAAAACAAACACTTTAAAATAAAGAAAGATAAGTACAAAGGTCACCCGAGTTAACCCATACTAGGATTCCAAGTATGAAAATATGGACATGGAGGAAAAAACAAAGGTTCATGTTCTGATGGAGAGTGATAGAAAACATGTTTAGGAGAATGTTAACCACGAGAAAATCACAAACTTGTGATGGGTTAAACGGTATTCGATTCCCCAGTAGGAAAAGTTAATAGACAACATTTTTGTTTTAAGATACTTTTTATTGAGGAATTTATTCACAAGGAAACATAATCACTTATCATATTGACTTTCATCTTTTATTAGATTCCTTACACAAACTCCTATTTTCTCCAAAAGACGAGTATTTAGGAAGAATTGTTCACATTAAGAGTACTATAATCAACTACTAGAGAATCACCTAATCCACAAAATATAACTATATACTTCCCATGTCTTTAGACATTAACCAAAACCAAAACAAAAAAGGCTAGTACAAGATCAGATAATCCAGAAAAGGATAACCCTTTATAAAAAGAAAATTTATTCTTAATCTCCAAAATTTGTCCAACAAAACCTAAAGTTCAACGAGGACCATTCTATAAACAAATTTGTCCATAAAAATTCCTCAAAGTAAACCAATCTAAGATTGAAACCCAAAAATTTTAAGGATTTAGTCACATAGTCTTCCAAGTTAAATCGTAACATTTATCTCCAAACTACATCAGTTGCTCCTAAAGTCCCGTATTGAAAAGTAATTAACCTAATCACATATCCTCCATGATAGGTTAATAATTTTCATAAATAACCCAAATTCATCTTACTCTTAATTCATAAAATCATATAACCAGAAAGAATCAGTCAAACTAACCAGGGACTTCACGTAGTCCAGTGGTAGGTGATAAATACCAGTCGCACATTGGTTGTGGGTTCGATTCCCGTAGCTTTGTCCGACGCGACGGGATGTCACACGGTCTACGTGTTGTCCTTTTTCCAAAATGATATAATTCTTAAAATATTCCCCAAAATGAGATAAAATCTTCAAGAATAATCATAACATATATTAACCTCAAGTTTATCTCATGCCCTTCATTTTCCATCATATCATCTAATAACCCATAATTACCTCAAAAGTAAGGATCATATAAACACTAATGGTTACCTTAATAATTATTACCTGAATTTCCACATCGAGTTGGCCATCTCGTACATGATGCATTAGAGAACTCACCAAGGTTGAAGTGGTTGATCATGACTCCTTGATAGTTGGTTAAGAACATCCATGAGATTCCTCATTGAATCCCCCATCTCATCCAGTACCTTAATCAGAGAACCACCACAGTTTCCATCAAACCCATTGTCACTTTGGTGCCTGCTAGATCCAGCTATTTACTAAAACCAAAAAGTTCAGTGTGAGTATATCAAAAAAACCATCATGTACTAATGATGAAGGTAAACACTAAGATATACTTACTCATTCACTTTATCTAAAATTAGGAAACTTTCTGAAATCCTAACCATTATGGTAATGTCACTTATGCTAAAAGAATACCCTAACCTCTAAAGTTATCTAAACCGACCTTTGATACCAACTATAAGGCCCCAGCCTTAAACCTTACATAATAGTGAATTAAATGAGTAATTCACATTGAGGATCTTTTCAGGTTTAGAGTTTTAGATAATTAGGACATAACTATTACATCTCAAAAGATTACAATGTAGTCGCTTCTACTAAATTTCAATAAAATAAAAACTCTTTAAATGAAACATGTATAGTTCCATGTTTTAGGAAGCATGACGTTCCCTTGATCCCATCCTTGACCCTATTCCTCGCTATGTCCTGTGAAAAACATTTCAAAAACTTGGGATGAGCATAAGAAGCTCAGTAAGGGATACACAAAGAATGAAAATTGTTAGTTTTTCAAAACAACAAGTAAACCATGAATACTTTATCAATGTAATACTTTTCACCTTCATGAAGTAGTAAAAACATTTCACTGAAAAAAAAGTATCATTACTTACCTTTTTGTAACCAAAGGATTACCATAAAACCCATATAAAGAACACATAACATATATAAAGGTAACTTGGGACATAAACTTACTTAAGTGGAATAACCATACGGTCGACTTCCACACATATCACTTAATGGAATAGCCATACGGCCAATTTCCATACATACTTAATTGAATAGCCATACGGCCGACTTCCATACCCAATTCATTGGAGGTTATAACGTAACCACCCGTCCTGGTATTCACGGCACCACCCGTCATATGGTTTATAACGTAACCACCCGTTAAAATGTCCAAGTACCAATATAAAATCATAAACATAAAACCAATATAAAGGAATGATAACATTTACACATTTCAATCACAATATAATAGAATCCTTTATCAAAACCATTTTCAATACCAAAATACATAAAAGAGTATATGGTATTTATTTCATTTTAAAAACATATAGGATTGTTGAGGAAGCCAGAGACCAAATAATACTCGCGGCGGCGGAAAAGTTCGTTGTCACCGCGTATGTTAAAAAACATTCCTTTTTGTCATTTAGTAAAATGCTTCATAGAAAAAGATTCCTTTTCTATAAAAGTAAAAGTCAAAGGGATTTATACACCATATAAAACAAAGTTGTGTATAAAACGAAATATGCCTCAATGAAAGGAGATTGAGACGAAGTCCCTTACAAAGACGGTATCCTTGGTTTAAGGATAAATCAATTACATAATTATGTGTGACAAATGAATACACCAAATATAAGTGGATATTAAGTGTAAAATAATCAAAGGTCATTCACACATATTCAAAGGATTACATATTCAACAACAACATGTTGAACCCAAAGAAATCGAAATTGGGTTAAGAAGTTCCCTTGACAGCCTAACGACGTCACATCAAAATGAGTTGATGAGAGATAAAAAAAGGGTATCTCATCACTTGGACATAAAATTTACATCAATAAGGATATATGAGAACATATCCCAACATAACTATATGTAAATTAAAATACCCAACAAAAGAAGTATTTTAAAAAAAGGAGGGTGAAAGGTTCCCTTACCGACTTGGGTAACTTTTGAAAAGTACACCCCATTGAAGAAGTGTCATACAATGAATATGTAAATACCCATAAATGGAATTATATTACAATAGGATTGTAATAGTGGTATGTACATAAACCACTCAATGGAAATTGTGGCAAATGTAGCATAAATCTCACGGGAATAAAAGTGAGATGAAAAATCTCTTACGAAAACTCGGTAGCCTAACGGCGCCACTTAAAACTTCCAAAATGGATTGATGATAGGAAATAGGGTCTCTCATTACATAAACATAATGTTTACAGAAAGAGGAATATAAATGAACATCCCCCAACATAACAAATAGGAGCATAAAAGAACTGACATAAAGGAGAGTACTTTAAAAGAAAGAGAGAGGTTAGATCTCTTACGAAAATTCGACAGCCTATCGGCGCCACTCAAAACATAAAAAATGGATTGATGAGAGAGAATAGGGTCTCTCATCACATGAACATAGAAAATTATAGTACGATTAATATAAAAGAACATCCCAATAACAATAAAGATGATATTTAAAAGGAATGACATAAAAGAGTGTACTTAAAAAGAAAGAGAGGTGTAGGATCCCTTACCTCGGGTCCGACTTGACTCGATCGTTCTTTAATCTCCTGAATAATAAACTTGAGTTAATTTATACTTCCTTAAGAACCTTTTTAAAGTTCATTATTCCTTTTATATCACTTATTACCATGTTATAAACATTATTTAATCATTTAAGTTAATCATGTTTATTTTGTCGATATTTGGTTCTTAAGTCGAAAGTGGACTTCTTACAATTACATGTTGTTCGTGTGGTCAAAGGTTCTTCATATCCAAAAATGAAATTCCTGATTTTGATATCATATATATCATATATATCCAGAATATACATGTATTTATAAAATCACATAATCATTTAGAGGAAAGAAATGAAATGCACCATTCATGGAGACGGTAAGCCGTACGTACGCATGAACGCTACTTTCATTTCTATGTCGTATTAATGGAATTAAAACTATATGAGAGGTATGTATATTTTAATTCCAGAATTATATTAATAATTTAGATTTATCATACATCATATATATCCATTATATATATGTACTTATAATAGTACATTACATTTGGGGAAAAGAAATGAAATGCACCGTTCATGGAGACGGTAAGCGGTACGTACGCATGAACGCTACTTTCATTTGTATCTCATACTTTAATGGAAATAAATAATAATGATATAGAGGTAAATAATAATTCCATTATAACATCATATATAATAACATTAAATCCATCCTTTATATGTCCCGCGTATGGCATTAACGAATCACATCACTTTGAGGGGGCGGTAGTCCGCACTTCTTAAAATGAAGATATCACGTATACCCATAATGGAAACCATAAAGGTAAGACACAAATGAAAAATAAAGAAGAATAAGTAAAACATAAACTTATTATATATCATATATAAAAATAGTGACATCATAATGGCCACATTTGAAAGTGTTAAATGAGTATTGAACAATCATCGTTTCGGGAGGCACAATTTCACCATCCACGGAAACCGTATGTTCTTTAACCATTTGATGTAGTTGTGTGAGAGTGTAGCTCTAATAAATCATATAACAACATCATAGTATATTGAAGATACTGGTTTTGTTACAAAAGAAATAAATAAAAAGAGTTTAGGGGGTTGGAGAAGCAAAATAAAACAAATGAAAATGAGAGAAAGAATTACCTTTAAAAGTGTAACTCCTTTTGATTTGAGCCTAAAGGCTTCCTTTGAAAGGATTCTGCCCAAAGGGAATCCTCTAGGATGAGTAGAGGGATGTGGAGGGAGTAAATGGGCAGGGGTTGTCCGAGCCAAAGGCTTGACGAGTGTGTGAAATGAGGTAGAGGTGGGGGCCTTTTATAAGAGGAGAGGAGGGGCACTTTTGGAAAGTAAAGAAATATTACTTTATTTGAAATTGTGTATCGGTTTTAAAAGGTCCCACATTGATATAATTCATGGATAAGGTGATAAGGGTTCTAAATCCACTCATCCAATTGGTTTTGGACATGTGTAGTTCATAGATTTTACATTATCTTTCCATTTTATTTAAATCGTCAAATAGTGATGTCATCGCTGCATCATTATTATGTCATAAATAATTTAATTTATTTAATGTCTAAAAATTATAAAAAAATACTATGATGTAGGAAATCTTTTTAGATTTCCAATTACTATTTATAATCAAAACTCTGATCTTTATAACCCCATGTAGAAATTGTTTTCGTAAAACATATTATGTTTGTGTCATTTTTACTTTTACATTAAATAAAAAGTTATTTATGTCATTTCTCAACCAAAGTGTCTCTATGGGGTCCCCAAGTTGGCCCATGGCTTGTATTGGTCGGCCATTACTCACCAAATAGGTGTAGGACAAGTGTCATGGTGTTTTCACATTCTTATAATATCATTTTTACCTTAAATTACACTAATTACCTCTAATCGCGATTAAGAACTTAATAAGTTACTATTCACCAAAAAATTATTTTTATCCCATTGAACTAAATTTTACTTCTTAATGAAAACCATGTATGTCGGATTTTTGAAATTCAAAACACAATGATGGAAAAATTTCATTTAAACGGAAAACCAGTCTTTATAAGTACCACTTAGTGGTTTCACTATTCATCAAAAATTGATGTTTTTCAGAAAATTACCAAAAATTCACCCTAAGCTATATTTGATATTCCAAATTCAAAAATGAAGTCTATTTTAAAAAATTCAAAACATATAAGTCACATTAATTAATTTAATAATTAATTCCTGCTGTCAGAGAAAATAGCGTGTTTTTATGAAACAATAAGTATCAAAAGATTGACACTAGTTTAAGTCTGATTTCAAAGTGAAATTAATTCCAACGACCACTATTGGATTTAATGGTAAAAATATATTCTAATTTCACATTAAAACCAATTAAAACTATAATCTAATCATATAAATAAATTATATTAAAAAGAGGTTTTGAATTAAAATACAACATTTTACACTATTCATTAAAAAATGAACTTTATCCAAAAAAAACCAAAAATTTACACAAAGTAAAATTTAATGTCCCGATTCTAAAGAAGAGTTTTATTTGGTCCAAAAGAATGTATAAGAGTGATCAAAACTATATTTAATGACTGTTCGCCATCAAAAGGCGATAAGTGAACCTTTAGTGAAAACTAGGGGATATACGCCTAAAATTGAATTCTTTCTGTATTTTAAGCCTTTATCTTTTATTGGATAAATGTAAAAACATTTAAAAACATATATAATCATATTTTAGTTATTTATGTCTATTCCCGCCAATACAACAGCTACATGTTAACTACCATTTAAAATAATATTATTTTATTATTAGAGTGCAACGTAAGATTCCCAAGAAACTCATTGTTGCGTGTTGGGTACGCAATCGAGCATAGCATCCCCTTTAATGTAATATTAATATTTGATTCACAAATATGGATAAATATAAAGATGTCATATTCTTTATTTACCTGGGGTGTTACAACACGTCCCATCATCCTCTTCATGAAGTTGACACCACCTCGAAGGCTCCCACCAAAGTCATCCGAAATCAAGCCCCATATGGAATGGTGAGGGAAATGTTCAAAAAACTAGATCATACCATAATTATTATAAATATTAAAGACGCCCTCTAGTCAAATACGACAACATTCGATGACATGATGCAAATTCATTCTCGTACATATCAATCCCTCTAAAAAATATCGTAGAATCCCATGATTTGATGTTGATATCTTCTCATTCATATGAAGCCCATCAATCAAAATTGTCTGTAAAATGTGATATGATTCTAATAAATGCTCAAGCATACCAATCCTCCTAGTGAAATATCATGGAAACCCAAGAGTATACGAAAATACATATACATGAATATCAAGAACCCCCGTAAAATATAATGGCAGTATATGATTAGATGCAAATATCCCATCGTGAATATCTATCCCTCTAGTCAAATATAGTGGAACCCATGAGTATAAGAAATTAACATCTCATGCATATCATGACCTCTAGTCAATTATGATTTTACTTTATGAGATGGAACAAATCCCTGGTCACTATATCCATCCCACCAGTCAAATATGGCAGCAATTGGAGGTCCTAATCAACATACCTTGAATATGAACTAGAGGAAGGCTCATATTCCGACCCAAAACTACAATGGGTAGACATACCATTTACCATCGAAGATGTTTCAAAACACATCTTTGTAATTATGAATGTCATACATCAATTCATAAAACCATCATAGAAAACAAAAAAGGTGTAATATCATCAATGGAAAAAAAATCTAGGTGTGTGGACCATGACCCTACATCCTCAATTAGGGAGACTCATCTAAAAAATGGGTGGATCACTCTGAAAAAAATATATATCCCTATGGAAATTCTAAAAAAACATCATCATGATCATAAATAAACAAAAGAGTCACCCAATCCCACTTTTGTTTATGGGAATCACCATTCAAAACACTTGGTTCTGGATACCCATGGGAGAGAATCCCAAAATAAATACCACATGGCACTACTACATCTTGGACTTTTAACTGCACTAAAAAATTGAATTAATAGAAATAGAAAAGCACTGTTAATGCCGTTGTAAATATAGGGGGTCCCCTTTAGCAGTGCTCTAAAAAGTGCTGATAAATTCCACCTTTATTAGCGTTATCCTGAGCACTGAGAATGGGACCCTTTATCACTGATCTTTTAACGCGGTTAAAGGAATCCTTTATCAGACCTAAAAAAAGTGCTGGTAAAGGCACCTTCCCCTGCCCCTGTACAACCAGAACCTGCACATCAGCACACCTACACATGATAGGATCACCTGCACATCTGCAAACCTGCACAAAATAGAACCTGCACATGAACCAAGAACCGAAAGACGAAACAACACACACAATATTTTGACAAACAATGCTATATACATTAACCTAACATCATGAATAAAAAAACACACTGCTATATACATTTCAAACAATCTTTTACATGGTTACATTTACAATTATCCAACAAAAGATATAAACATTAATGTTTCATCCTTTGATATCTATGATCCCCTCTAAGAAATTGTCGTCCACGGTATCTGTTGCCGAACAAAGCATCCGAACTCATGGAAAAAAATTCACCTATATAAGAAATCAAATATTATGTTAGTAATACAATAATGAAATAAATTAAAACATTAATATGAAAGAATACAATAATATGGAAATGTGAAACTAAAATATGGAAATGATTAACTAAAATGTTTTCATTTTGATAACAATGATGGGGAATAATGTAAAATCAATATGTTTTTGGATGATTTATCTCATTTAATAAATACTGATTCTTTATCTAATGAAAAGCATTACCAGTCAAATTGTGAATCATATTGAGGTGCAGTTGATTCTTACATGTCACAAATGACTCATGGATCGATGTCCTAGAGAATCAAAACAATCCGAATGCGTTTGATTGGTTTTCTATATGTCACTTGTGATGTTTTATAAAGGTAATGTCAATTTCAAAAAAATATCATACACTTTTATCCATACCTGTCACACTATGATCCGGATTGGGGTGTGGTTGATTTATACACATCAAAAATGACTCATGGATCATTTTCCAAAAGTATCAAAACAATACGAACGTGTTTTCTCAGTTTTTCATATGTCACATGTGTTGTTCTCTAAAGTTAATTCAATTTCAAACAAATATCAGACACTTTTAGCCATACTGGTCACACTGTGCATTGAATTTATGCGCAGTTGATCAGAACATGTCACAAATGACTCATGGATCATTTTCCTAAGGTATCAAAACAATACAAACGGTTTTGCTCGGTTTTCCGTATGTCACTTGTGTTGTTTTCAAAAGTTAATGTCAATTTCAAACTGATATCAGATACTTTTAGCCATACCGGTCACACCGTGTGTCGGATTGAGGTTTGGTTGATTCATACACATCACAAATGACTCATGGATCATTTTCCTAAAGTTTCAAAACAATAAGAACACGTTTTCTCATTTTATCATATGTCATTTGTGTTATTTTCTAAAGTTAATGTCAATTTAAAACTGATATTAGACACTTTTGGCCATAACGGTCACACCATGCATCGTATTGAGGTGCGTTTGATTTTTACACATCAAAAATGACTCATGAATCATTTTCCTAATGTATTAAAACGATCCTAACACATTTTCTCGGTTTTTCGAATGTCACTTGTGTTGTTTTATAAAGATAATGTCAATTTCAAACTGATATCAGACACTTTTAGCCATACTGGTCACATTGTGTGTCAGATTGGGGTGCATTTGATTCGTACACATCAAAAGTAACTCGTGGAAATTTTCCTAAAGGATCAAAACCATCTGAATGCGTATTATCGGTATACCGTAAGTCACTACTATTGTTTTCAAAAGTTTATGTCAATTTCAAACTGATATCAGACACTTTTATCCATACCGGTCACACTGTGAATCAGATTGAGGTGTGGTTGATTCTTACATGTCACAAATAACTCATGGATCATTGTCCTAAAGTATCAAAACAATCCAAAAAAAATTTATCTCTTTTCCACATGTCACTTATGTTGTTTTCTAACGTTAATGTCAATTTCAAACTAATATCAGACACTTTTAGCCATACCGGTCACACCATCTGTCAGATTAAGGTGCGGTTGATTTTTACACATCACAAATGACTCATTTATCATTTTAATAATGTATCAAAACAATCCGAAGGTGTTTTCTTAGTTTTTCATATGCCACTTGTGTTGTTTTCTAATGATAATGTCAATTTGAAACTGATAACAGACACTATTAGCCATACTGGTAACACTGTGTGTCAGATTGAGGTGCAGTTGATTCTTAAACGTCACAAATGACTCATGGTTCATTTTACTAAATTATTAAAACAATCCGAACATGTTTGCTCAGTTTTATGTATGTCACTTGTGTTGTTTTCTAAAGTTAATATCAATTTCAAACTGATATTAGACACTTCTATCCATAACGGTCAGACTGTGCATTGGATTGAGGTGTTGTTGATTTGAACACATCACAAATGACTGATGGATCATTTTCCTAAAGTATCAAAACAATCCGAATGTGGTTTCTATGATTTCCATATGTCACTTTTGTTGTTTTATAATGTTTATGTCAATTTGAAACTGATGTCAGATACTTTTTGCCATAACGGTCACACCGTGCGTCTGATTGAGGTGCAGTTGATTCATACACAACACAAATGACTCGTGGATCTTTATCCTAAAGTATCAAAACAATACGAACACATTTTCTCTATTTCTCGTATGCCACATGTGTTGTTTTCAAAAGGTAATGTCAATTTGAAACTAATATCAGAATCATTTAGCTAGACCGGTCACACTATGCATCATATTGAGCTGTGGGTGATTCGTACAAGCCAAAAACGACTCACGTATCATTTTCCTAAAGTATCAAAACAATCTGAATGCATTTTACCCATTTTTCTTAAGTCACTTGTGTTGTTTTCTAATGTTAATGTCAATTTCAAAATGATATCAGAATCGTTTAGCCATACCGGTCACACTGTGCAATGTATTGAGGTGTGGTTGATTTGTACATGTCAAAAAAGACTCATGGATCGTTTTCATAATGTATCAAAACAATCTGAACGCATTTTCCTAGTTTGTCGTATATCACTTGTGTTGTTTTCAAAAGTTAATGTCAATTTCAAACTGATATCAGACACTATTAGCCATACCGGTCACACCATGCATTAGATTGAGGTGCGGTTGATTCTTCCACATAAAAAATGACTCATGGATCATTGTCATAAAGAATAAAAATAATCCAAATGCCTTTGCTCAGTTTTCCATATGTCACTTGTGTTGTTTTCTAATGTTAATGTCAATTTCAAACTAATATCAGACACTTTTAGCCATACCAGTCACACCATGTATCAGATTGAGGTATAGTTAATTTGTACCCATCAAAAATGACTCATGGATCATTTTCATAAAGTATCAAAAAAATCCAAACATGATTTCTCATTTTTTTCATATGTCACTTGTGTTGTTTTTTAAAGTTAATGTAAATTTCCAACTGATATCACACACTTTTATCCATACCTATCACACTGTGCATCCGAATGAGGTTTGGTTGATTCGTACACGTCAAAAATGATTCATGGATCGTTTTAATAAAGTATCAAAGAAATCCTAATGTGATTGTTCTGTTTTTTGTATGCCACTTATGTTGTTTTCTAATGTTAATGTCAATTTCAAACTGATATCAGACACTTTTAGCCATACCGGTCACACCATGCGTCGTATTGAGGTGCAATTTATTCTTACACATCAAAAATTGCTCATGGATCACTGTCCTAATGTATCAAAACAATCCTAACACGTTTTCTTGGTTTTTTGTATGTCACTTGGGTTGTTTTCTAAAGTTAATGTCAATTTCAAACTGATATCAGACACTTTTTTCCATACCGGTCACACCGTGCATCGGATTGAGGTGTGGTTGATACTTACACGTCAAAATGACTCATTTATGGTTTTCCTAATGTATCAAAACATTCCGAACACTTTTTCACAGTTTTAAATATGTCACTTTTGTTGTTTTCTAAAGATAATGTCAATTTCAAACTGATATCAGACACTTTTATCCATAACGGTCACACTGTGCATCGAATTGAGGTGCGGTTGATTCTTACACGTCACAAATGACTCATGGATCATTTTCCTAATGTATCAAAACTATCCAAATGTGTTTTATCAGTTTGTCATATGTCACTTGTTTTGTTTTCTAAAGTTAATGTCAATTTGAACCTGATATCAGACACTTTTAGCCATACAGGTCACACCGTGTGTCGAATTGAGGTGTGGTTGATTCATTCACATCACAAATGACTCATGGATATTTTTACTAAAGTATCAAAGCAATACTAATGTGTTTTATTGGATTTTTCGTATGTCACTTGTGTTTCTTTCTAATATTAATGTCAATTTCGAACTAATATCAAAGAATTTTAGACATACCGGTCACACCATGCATTTGAATAAGGTGCAGTTGATTCATACACATAAAAAATGACTCATGGATCGTTTTCCTAATGTATCAAAACAATCTGAATGCATTTGATCCGTTTTTCTTAAGTAACTTGTGTTGTTTTCTAAAGTTAATGTCAATTTCAAACTGATATCAGACACTTTTAGCCATACCGGTCACACCGCACATCAAATTGTGGTGTGTTTGATTCATACACATCAAAAATGACTCATGGATCGTTTTCCTAAAGTATCAAAACAATCTAAATGTGTTTTATTGTTTTTTCGTATGTCACTTGTGTTGTTTTCTAAAGTTAATGTCAATTTTAAACTGATATCAGACACTTTTAGCCATACCAGTCACACCGTGTGTCGGATTGAGGTGTGGTTGATTTGTACACGTCACAATTGACTCATAGATCGTTGTCCTAATGTATCCAAATATTCTGAATGTGTTTGCTCAGTTTTCTGTATGCCAGTTGTGTTGTTTTCTTAAGTTATTTTCAATTTGAATATGATATCAGACACTTTTTGCCATACCGGTCACACTATGTGTCATATTGAGGTTTGGTAGATTCTTACAGGTCAAAAATGACTCATGGATCATTTTCCAATAGTATCTAAACAATCCAAACATGTTTTCATGGGTTTTCCTTATGTCACTTGTGTTGTTTTCTAAAGTTAATGTCAATTTCAAAATGATATCAGAAACTTTTATCCATACCGGTCACATTGAGCATTGGATTGAGGTTTTTTTGATTCGTAAACATCATAAATGACTCATGTATAGCTTTACTAAAGTAATAAAACAATCAAAACTTTTTTTCTCGGTTTGGCGTATGTCACTTCTGTTGTTTTCTAAAGTTAATGTAAATTTGATACTGATATCATACACATTTAGCCACACCATTCACACTGTGCGCCGGATTGAGGTGAGGTTTATTCATGCACATCAAAAATGTCTCATGGATCGTTGTCTTAAAGTATCAAAACAATCTGAACGTGTTTTCTTGGTTTCTTTTTTGTAAATTGTGTTGTTTTCTAATGTTAATATCAATTTCAAACTGATATCAGGCACTTTTATCCATACCCATCACATCGTGCATTGGATTGAAGTTAGGTTGATTCATACATGTCACAAATGACTCATGGATCATTTTCTTAAAGTATCAAAATAATAGGAAAGAATCTTATCAGTTTTCCGTATCTCACTTGTGTTGTTTTCTTAAGTTAATGTCTATTTCAAGCTGATATCAGACACTTTTAGACATACTGGTCACATTGTACCTCAGATTAAGGTTAGTCTGATTCTTAAACATCTAAAATGACAGATGGATCATTTTACTAAAGTATAAAAACCATGAGAACACGTTTTATCAGTTTTTTGTATTCCACTTGTGTTGTTTTATAAAGTTAATGTCAATTTCAAACTGATATCAGACACTTTTAGCCGTATCTGTCACACAGTGCGTTGGACTAAGGTGTGGTTCATTCATACACGTCACAAATGACTCATGGATCATTGTCCTAATGTATAAAAACAATCTGAATGTGTTTTCTTGGTTTTTCGTATGTCACTTGTGTTGTTTTCTAAATTTACTATCAATTTTAAACTGATATCAGACACTTTTAGCCATACCGGTCACACTGTGCGTCAAATTGAGGAGCAGTTGATTCTTACACCACAAAAATTACTCATGGATCATTTTCGTAATGTATTAAAATAATCTGAACATGTTTTCTCAGTTTTCCATATGTCATTAGTTCACCAGAGTCTCTCATTATGTTTTTCATTACTAGAAACTCAAATCATTTCTGAAACCATTCTTCATAATATATGGATTTGAAACATAAGAAAGGGTGATCATAGATCCTCAATAAGTTTAAAAATAGAGATATCAATGATCATATAAAGATAACATAATTAGTAAGAATTCATATGCATTGTCCTATTTGTTTACATTCTTCCATCAGTTACGCTGCCCATTCATTTCTAAACACATCTATATCATCTTGTGAATATACATTTTTGCAACTGTCATAGTAGGTCTGATAAAATATATATACACCAAGGATTAATAAATATTATTAATTAAATAGTAATTATTTTCAAAAATACATCTTCATGGAGGCTAGTTTGTTCATCAAATATGATCTCTTTCATAAATTTACAAACATAATAATTGTAGTCCTTTATATTTGATTGTTTCAGACAGTACAGAAACATCGAGAAAAATAATTAATTTGTTTTGATATGTATTTGGATAGTGAAATATAATTATATATAACCTGAAACATTTCTATTTGTATATCTCGTGCGCCTTGTCATCATTATTCCATGGATTCATTCCTTCCTTTAGATGATATTCATACACCACCCTATCATAACCGAATCTTAATTAAAAAATAATATAAATTATATAACTAGATATTTATTTCTAAAATGTTGGATCTAATGTATTAAAATTGACAATCACAATAATGTGTTGTCGGTTGATTGGATATCCATGCATTGAACCCGGAAAATAAATCTTTGGAGTATCCAAATTGACTGCAATGAGCATCCAATGCTGCCTAAAACACAAAAAGTAATAAGTAATGATAGAAATGAAAATATAATTGATATGATTAAAATGTATAGTTTTACCCCTACAACGTAGGTATTAAAAAGAGCATGTCAGTAATAATTTTGCATTGAAACATTCTGATCAGGTTTGACATTAATTTAGTCTGAAAAGGTTTGACATTAATTTAGTCTGAAAATCGTCATCTATTTCTTTTTGTTGTGTAGACATGGTGTGAGGAAAAACGAGTCCAAATTTGTATTCATGGGAAAATACCTTCAAATGATTTTCATATATATTCTAAAGAAAAAGATGAAATTTATTTTTCCATAATTATAAGATTATATCATCTTCTGTAAAATCAAACCTTGAGAACATACCTCATGAATACATTTATGACTGAGGTGCCTAGCCAGTCGTATGTGATGATTTCAACTACAACATCAGCACTAACAAAATCTAATTTTTCCTATACTTTCATATCTTTCTCAAAAACAATTTTGTGATTATTTCCTCCTTTCCTTTTCGTATCCACGTGATCTTGCAATGATATTAAATGTGGATATAGAATGGGTAGGGTGAAAGTGCCCTCAGAAGATCGTTTTGATCGGATGGTTGATCCTTTTGAGCCATTATTTCATTTTAGCTCCTTATTTTTGTCTTTTTATAATATGATTCATCGGTTCAGCCCTATTCTAATTAGATGTTAGAGGTTCCACTTGAAAAATGAATTGGAAATGAATACCTCCTAGTCGACATTTTTTATGAGATTCGACGGCCATGCAACGAATCTTCCTATAGATTTTTTCCACCATATGAATGTTTTGATCGTCATTTGGCATGGGTATTTTGGCACTTGAATCATGAAATACGTTAATCGATACATTTATTTTACCGTTTGGAAGTGTTTTTGAGTGTAGCATGTCATTCTGCATATTGACCTCTGTAACCCTCGCTACAAGGTGATGGGTGGGAGTTGACAGATATAAAAGAGAGTCATTTTAACCAAATATAATATCATTAAAAGAAAAGTATCAGTTTCTATGTGATTCAAATTTCACATAAACTAATATTAGAACATTGATTACCATAGATAAATCAGGTCTTTGAGGGGAATGGCTCGCCTCAAAGCTGGTGGGGGGTGGGGCGGGTTGTTCTTGAGTTGTTTCCCCTCTACGACTCTCCCCCATAAATATTTCTAGAAACTCTCACTAACTTAGGAATTTTTCTTCAAGGTTATCTAGTTTATCTATCATCATTTTCATTTCATTAGTTTTTTCCTCATCTTGTTTTTTTCGAAAAATATGTCCAGGGTCTCACCCCAAAACCCGTACCTCTGACGCGACCATACTGTTCTGGCTGTTTCAAGTCCTCTGAAAGTATGTACGCATTCGGTGCGGGTGTTGTTGATTCATGTGACTATGTCAAATAAATAATTTGGTAAAATAAGTAATAATAAATTTTTAATAGTTATTTAAATCAAAAAAAATTTATATTATGTCATACATAGACATGTTTCCCACACTTGTTGTGTGTTTTCATCTACCAACTTCCCCTCTTTATTAACATGAGCCTCCTTCCATAAAACATAGCATGGGACGGATGTGGCTTGGTATTTTTATTCATTAGTCTACATATAAATAGAGAAACATGGTTACAACGTTGTTTTATGTCACATAAAAGTATTAAAGTACTTTTAAAATACGTACCAATTGTTTTTTAATTGAAGCGTACACTAGCCTTGATTTACGGTAGTGGTACGCTAGTTTTCTACCAGTTATTTATTTTCAGCACTCTGTTGTTATTTTATAAATAATAAACTATCAATCAAAGTGATGAATACAAGAAACATTAAAAACATGTTACCAAACACAATGTACTTGAAAATTATGCTCCACATAATGGTTGCAAAACGCATCCCACACTCCTTGGGATATCAAGTGTGCATAAAGTGGGGGTGGGTGCGGCTCGATTTTTCCTCCAGCATCATTCAGATGACATTTTGTTAAAATGGTGAGAAAGCCCCTATGGACCCTTCCTATCAATCTATATACATATTCTTTGTGAGAGACATCTACTATAAATGCACTATACAAGAGATGATGTAGAGTTTGTCAATATTTCAGTATTTTATTTAATTTTATTTTAATAAATTAAATAAATGTTATCATAATGTTGCCATAATCTCTTCCCATGTTACTGTTTTCAGCCCGCTGACAACATGGTGCCACAACTCTATATCAATCGGCACGCGTTGCCGGGTGACAATTCCAATTTAGCTACTAAACATGGCTTTGTTGGGGTTTATATGCTGGCCTCACTTATTCCATCCCACCTCATATTTGATGCCTTTTTCTTTTTCCTTAATGATATTGGATAAAACTGTTATACTATGGCACACCTATTTTTTTGTGCCACTGGGGTTTAATTACCTACCATTTCCTCGATTTCTGCATCATCATTATGATCCACTGAAGTGCTAGCATCAACAATGGAACCATCAAAAATAGGTTGACAAAGCTGTTGTACCTCAGCAGTGGGACCAACAGTAATAGGTTGAGAAACATGTTGTACCTTAATAGTGGGACAAGCTACAACAGGTTGAAAGACCTATTGTACCTTAACAGTGGGACCAGCTATAACAGGTTGAGAAACCTGTTGTGTCTCAGGATTGGGTGCATCAGCAGGTGCAGAAGTCATTATCTGCAGAAGTGGTTTAACATTTTATTTTGATCACATAAATTCATCATCGAATAGAAAATAAAATATCGTAACACAATCTATATTACAATAAAATATAACCCTATTATTAAACTCTCTTTTTTTTAAGTCATAATAGATTTTACCCCTCTATCAAATATCCATATCCCTTCATTGTGGTCTCCTTTGATATTCAAAAATTAGTCTACATTAGGACCACTACAAATATTTTGAGAAGTCCCAATGAAAGGGTCAACTTCCATTGAATTTTCATCACACCCTTCAGTTGTTTTGGTAGATAACAGAACAATTGACAAGTTTCGGTTTGCAAGTTATGGAACAAAAAAAACTTGCACTGCCTGTGATGCCATTATAAACGGTTCGTCTTTCTCCCATTCCTTACTGAAATCAACTTTGACAAATCCCAATTCATCCATTTTAACTTCACTCCTGTTATCAACCCACTTGAATTGAAAAATAGGAACATGTAATTCCGTATAATCTAACTCCCATATTTGTTTGATGATGCCAAAGTATGACATATTCTCATAAATTGGATTTCTGTCCTAAGAACCGGAAAAATGCATCACTTCAGCCACAAGTTTAACCCCACTATTCTCTATGGTACTGTCTTCATCATGTTCATTATTATAATATGTATAACCATTAACTACATAAGCATTGTAATATAATACAAACACACTTGGTCCTCTGGCTAGACATCAATGTTGCTCTAAAATTGACTCTAGATATTCATCTAAATTCTTAAAAATATGGTCATGAAACCATCCTATAAACAGTAGATTATTTGTGTTTGATATCCATTTTTTAGCCCTAAATGGATTTAGATGCTTAAGAATTTATTTGTGGGTATCAAAATATGGGTCAACGTAGAAATTGTTATGCAAAACATAAAGGTTGACCTACTCCTGATATGTAATATTGATTGTGACAACCCGTCTTCCAGAAATTTCTTCACCCTCAAGCCACCACCCAGTGTGACGAGATTTAGGTAGGCCAATGATTTCCACACCAAACTGGTATTCGGTATAGAATTAAATTGCTTCCCCAAAAATATATCTCTCCATAATACAAACCTCTGGCCGACTTTGATTTTTGACATACCCTTCCAAAATCATCATTTATTATTTAATGGGGTATATCTATTTGTAATATATAGGACCACATAATTTAATTTCTCTTAATAAGTGGACCATCAAATGAACCATCTTATCATGAAATTAAGGTGGGAAGATCATTTTAATTCACATAATATCATGGAAATTTAAATTTCTATAGTTGTAAATTTCTCTTTGTCTATAACTTTTCTACATATATCATTGAAGAAGAAACATAGTTTCGTTAATGTATGGTGGAAATTATTGGGAAAAATGAAACGTAAAGTAATAGGAATGAGATCTTTAATGAAAACATGGAAGTCATGTGATTTCAGACCATTTAACTTCAAATCTCTCATTGACACAAGGTTCATGATATTTGAAGAATACCCCTCTGAAACCTTTACCTCATTCAAGAAGTTTCAAAACTGATATCTCTCCATACTATAAAAGAATATGCAGCAAGAGGAAGAATTGTTCTTTTTTCACCATTCACTGGTGCCAACACTTCTCGTATCATCATCTCAACCATTTCCAACTTAGTCTTAATTCCATATTTTGTTTTTCTAGGTGTATTTAGCAACGTGCTGATGATATTATCAAATACATTTTTTTCTACATGCTTAACATCAAGAAAATGTCTAACATACAAACAATTCCTGTATGGTAATTCAAAATAAAAGGATCTCTTTTTTCAACCGATTTCTGTAAGGTTTTTCATAGACGGTTTACCAAAAGTAGTGTCCACATTTTTATGTTTCTCAAACAATTGATCACCTGTTAGTGGAGACGTTGTTGTATGTTCTTCTAAACCTCCATCGAATGATGTCGTCCAAGATCAGTACATATCTCGTTGGGATAAAAATTTGCGATGTCCTAGAAATAGAGTTTTCGATGAATGTTTCAACCTAATTGATTGTGTACCTTGTTCGAAAATGGAACACCCTTGAGTTCCATTAATCCTATATCCTCACAAATTTTTGTAAGCAGGGAAGTCATTTATCGTCCCATAAAATATGGATCTCAATGTTAAATCCTTCTTTTTGTAAGCATCATACTATGTAACACCTAAATCCCACAATTATTTCTGATCTACGATCAATGGAGCTAAATAAACATCAATATCTTCTCCTGGTTGTTTTAGTCCTGATACAATCATAGATAACATGATGTATTGTTATTTCCTGCAAAACCACAGGGGTAAGTTATAATTTACCAACATTACCGGCCATGTACTGTGACTGTTGCTTTGAAAACAAATAGGATTCACTCCCTCTGTAGATAATGCAAGATGAAGGTTTCTCGACTCATTTCCAAATTCAGTATACCAATGATAAATTCTCTTCCATTGAGTAGTGTCTACTGGGTGACATAGTATATCATCTTTAATTCTTGTATCTGCATTCCATGTCAATTTTCCTACAGTCTTCTCACTTCTATATAGTCTCCTGAACCTTGGAATGATTGGAAAGTACCATACAACATTAGTAGCACTGAATTAATCTTTCTTGTATCGAGAAGCCCCAAACTTTTGGAATTCATTAAGTGATTTTTGGTCCTTGTGAAATAGTATACAGTCATTTGGGTAGGCGTGTATTCTTTCAGATATCATATGCATCGAGCGTAGCATTCGTTTGGCGTCATATGTTTGGATCGGGAGCTCATTATCTTCCGAGAGCATGTCATTCAGGAGAGAAAGTAGTTCTCTAAAGATTGGGTCACTCCACCCGTTGTCTACTTTCAAATTATACAGCTTCAGTATAGCACACTGTGATGTTTATTTATTGCAACTGTCACACAATGGAATCCTTGCACAACTTTTTAACTTCTCAAACAATTTCGGGCAATCACAAAGTTCATCATCGATGGTCCTTGTCATTTACTAAATATGATCTTTATCATCATTCACATCTATAATCACATCCTCCATACGGTCATCTTCATTGTTCATACTTGTAATCATATCAAATGATCCATAAAATACAGTGTTATCCTAGCCACTACCTGTATTCGTTGTTTCCCTGGGTTTATTCCAACATGTTTAACTCTGATCTATTCTTTGATAGATCAAGTGTTCTCCCAACTCCTCTGGACTGATTTTTTTGAATAAAAATAGTGTAAACACAGACAAAGTATTAGAGAAGGATCATATGAATGATCTTTTTGAAAACATGATAAACTTTTTCACACCTTCTTTATACTCTTTTGTCAACCGATTGGCATTTATCCATTCTTTATTTATATTCATCCTATTTTCAATCCAAAGGATGGGTATATAGGTCAGGGGAGAAGGAATATGAGTATAATTTAGATAAAAACAAGGTGTGTCAAAAATGGTGGGGGCATTCTCATTAATAGAAAATCTGGGGTGGTTCTTGGGATTCATCCATTCTCTTCTTCTCTTTGATCCCCCCTGATGAGGGGTGGTTCTTGGGAAATTTTTATAGCGCGTCAGTTATTTCTTCCCTCATACTTCTTCAATTACTATTATTCTTTATTTCCCTATAATTTGTGATGATTTTAGCTATGATTTGTGTGATGGTTTCACTATATTATCTTCAAATCAATTCAGATGATGTAGATTTTTTTTATTGGCTAGAGGTTATCCTCGAATGATGAACACAACATGTTTTGTGGGGTTTAGGTGGTTCTATGTTTCCTAGTGATTTTTTAAAAGATAATTCCTAAATATATTTAGTTGAATAATTAATTATCAGTTTCTATAATTAACAATTTGGGAATTATGCCTTGATTTTGTGTCTCAATCATTTCTACAAGATATGATAAGGCATGTATAGTCTTGGTTGAGGATGAGTTGATCTTGGTGAGGGGGTTACTCCATTTTTTGAGGTTGGTGGACCCCATAGTACAAAACCATGTTCCACTTTATGCATGATAGTTCATTCATGCAAGAGTATATGTGTTCCAATGAAAGGGATAGAAATCAAGAGCAACCTAGGTAAACAAATAGGGTGTCTTTGATCCACCAAGAAATAGAGTGAGGGTTCTATTGACTGTTTGTGATTTTGTGATCATCCAGAGATTATGTCTCCAAGGAGGTGTGGTTTCTAGTTGTGTTTATGAGATGATCAGGTTTGGTATGAGATTTGTATAGCCTAATAAGGTTTTCGAAGGATATTTGAGTAGGCATTAGAGTCTTATGACTAATGAAGATGGATAATATAGTATTATATTTCGCGTATGATGGGGAACACCCTATTAACGATATATATGATTCATAGTGTGTTTGATGAGTAGGATATTATATATAGGGATTGGTGAAGTGTAACATAGAGGATATCCTCCTTATAATTTGATTAAGAGATCTCCAATGGGAGATATGATATGGTACCTAAGTGAGGGAATTGGTAATGGTATGAATGACTTAGTAAAGGGTATCAAAGGCTCTTAATATGAGTTTCATAGGATGGTCATTATTTATTTTTAATGAGTTTTAATGTGGTAATTAGAGGATTATATAGACTAGACTATCGAGGCCTAGATCATGTATAGCATGTGGGTTGTGACATTACCATATAGAGATGAGTGTGAGTTGGTATCAATGAGTAGAGATGGGTTAGGTTTATAGAACCCAGTAGATTCCCTTGTAGGAAGAATTATAATGATGATAGGATGGGAATAATTTTCACTTATAACCAAGATGGTTTAAAAGAGATTAATATGCCAGGCTCAATGGATGGTTACTTTTATCAATTATGGTCAGAACGACTATGAGATTGGGACTTCATATGAATTTTACCTAGTTGAATTATGATCATCCATGGTTCCCACCTATTAATGATGTGGTTTAGCTAGTACTAGAGGTTGGAATTATAGATACTCTCTTTAGATTACTTTTTATATGTTTTGTGTCATGAGACAGGATTGATGGCCTTTATTTAAGTGATATGGTGTTGGTAGGACCCTACTTTGAGTGAGAAGGAATTGGTCATAGGGGATTGGTGTGTGACTTCCATCAGATCCACCTATTGATGGTGCATTTTGACTTGTGATAGAGGTTGAATATTTTTATTCCCTCCTTAGATCATTTTTTATGATAATATGATGTGAGATATAGAAATGGGGATCACTTAGTATGGGTTTTGAGTAGTTTTGTGAGAGGTTGTCCATAGATATTCCCTCCTCAAATTGATTTTTGTGTGATTTGAGGGTAAGACCCACCGTAAGTGATAGGGGAGCAGCTACTATGTTGTGGAATTAGAGGATATGTGAATCACACCCAATGTGAGAGTTTGGTGGCACTGTTATGTTATAAGAGAGAATGTGGTATTTATATTGGTATATGACCCAACCCAGAGAGAGTCGCTAGAAGGCAGGAATTGGTAGAAATCATATTAAGGTTGGTTTTTTTCGAACCGAAGTAGAATATTGTACAATATAGAACATACTAAACATAAGTCTCATCCCGTTGGCATGCCTCAACCGATGACATGAATTCACCAACACAGACGGTTCAAAACCTACCTGGCCTAACTATTGGGTATTATCAAAAATCAGAAAATGATCCATACTAAGGGCAACTAGATGGAGTGAAATCCTGATCTATTGTAACAACCATTCAAAAAAAAAATACTATCTCTATTCATGTTTCTATCACAAGGATATAGTGGGGAGATATAATCAAGATCAAACAAGTAGCCAACCACATATACATGTGTCACACACACAAGAATGTCACACAAGAATCATGACAAATTATAATTAATCTCAATATTGAAAGTAAATTAAAACATAATTAGTTCATTAAAATTCAATTTTACTCACCTTAAGGAGGATGACCCGGTGGCGGAGGAGGAGGATGCATCGACAGCGGAGGCAGTGGAGCCAGCACGGAGGCAACATGGAGGTAGCGTGGAGGCACCAGAGGCAGTGGAGGCAGCTTGAAGCAGCAGAGGCAGTGAAAGAAGCAGAGGTAGAAGAGTAGGCGGAGGAAGAGGAAGAGGAGGAGGAGGAGGAGGCAGAGGTGGAGAAGGAGGATGAGGAGGCCGCGGTAGAGGAGGAGGTGGAGTAGGATCCATAGAAGAGGGGGAGGACGAGGAGGAGTCGTGGAGGAGGAGGAGGAGCCGCGGCAAGAGGAGGAGGTGGAGACGTAGGTGGTAGAGGAGGAGAATGAAGCGGCTACCACGGTAGAGGAGGAGGAGAAAGAGGTAGTGGATGAGAGGAGGTAGAGGTAGAGGGGTAGATTAGGGCTTCAGTGATTGACAGGGTGCGGGGAGGAGGAGCTGTGACAAGAGGAGGAGGAGGTGAAGTAGGCGCCGAAGGAGGAGAATGAGCCGGCGTCCATGATAGTGGATGAGGAGAAGGAGGCCACAACGGAGAGGAGGCAGCGGAATAGGGGTAGGGTAGGGCTTCTGTGAATGCTTTACAGAGTGCAGGAAGGAGGAGGAGGACCCGATGGCACTTATAAATCCCACTCGGACCATTATCACCATTACTAAAAATTGCTGATAAAGGTATGACTTTATCAGCCCTTTTTAGCACTGATAAAGGATGTCTTTTTCAGCGCTTTTCATTTTAGCGCTGATAAAGACCCACATTATCAGCGATGATAAATCCGTACTTTATCAGCTCTAATAAAAGCTCTGAAAAATTTATAAATTTAATAATTTGTTTATGTTATTATATATTTATTAAAAATTATATTTATGGTATATATATATATATATATTAATAATTATAACTCTAAAAAAATATCTTTATTTATACTTATAAAATTATATGAACGGTATTTTTATATATACATCATCGAAAATATAATAAAATATTTATTTATTTTTTAAATATAATGTAATTGTAATTATAAGTGTACATTTTTTAGAACATATATATTATATGGGTAACATAATGAATTATAAATAAATCAAAAATCAATTTGATATGTAATTATAATTTATAAATGAACATTATTCATGCACATATATTATCACATAACATATACACATGATATTCATTGACACCAATTCATTGGAAAGCATATATATATTTATAAATCTAATAAATATAATGAATTAATAAATCGAATAAATATATGTATTATTAATCATATAATTATTTAATTATATATATATATATATATATTCAGTTATAACCTGTGGTTTTTATTTAATGTATACAATAAACATTTTCTATTCTAAGAAAAGCGCTGATAAATGTTACCTTTATCAGTGCTGATAAAGGGATATTTAAAGGGCTGATAAAGGGTATACATTTATCAACGCTTGTTTTAGTGCTAATAATGGGTATATTTATCAGCGCTTTTTTTTAGCCCTGATAAATTCCTACCACTTTATCAGCTCTTTTCCATTAGAGCTAATAAAGGAAGGTGCCTGCCTTGCCTAGTTTTGTGGTAGTGTAGGGAAATTTAATGTTTTGTAGTAGAGTTATATACATAGTATGTTAGAAGGTGGATTTCATGATGCCATCAAACATTTATCAATTGTATATTAGGATCCTTAGGATCCATTAACAACTTATAGATGTAGTATAAGTAGTCATGATGGTCTATAATTTAGCACTTCTACCTGCTGACTTAAAAGTCCTCCTTAGAATATTTTCCATGAAATCTGTTCCTATTTGAACAATATGATCGATTAAGAGAGTGAATCTACTGATGAGATCCATGATAGCATTCATCTTTGTTAAAAGATAATTCAACATGAAGTATCACCTTTTTTTGGAAAAAATATGAGAAGAACATCATATTCTGAGGTTCTCAGAAAGATGGGGTTAGACTTGTCCAAAATCCTATTAAGGACATGCAACTTTATTTCTTAATAAGAAGATGGTATGAGTCAAAAACCATCCTATATACTATCTATAGATAATTTCCACTATGACGATACCCCTATTATCCTTGATACATGAAAAAAAGTTATAGAAGATCCCATGTTGGGATGATCTTGTCGAGGAATCTCTGGAAGAAAATGAAAAATCCATATCACTCGGGAGAAAACAACTGTCTTGGGCTGATATACCCATTATGTTTTTTCCATCTTCTACTTCTCAGTTGGAAATTCTAGAGGTATTATCAAAATACTTCATTCAAAACATTTTTATGAAAAATAGAACAACTATTCATCATCTAAAATAAATTTTTGTACGTTATGATGGATATGAAATTGCTGTAAATTTAATGGGATATCATCATCATCAAATCAAATTATATTCCCTTCTTGGTACATGGAGTCCACGATCATAGATGTGGAATAAATATCTTTAGTTGGGATTCCTTAATAAGGTGCACAAGTTTCATCATCCGATACTGGAATGCATTCCTAGTGTTCTTATATGAGAAATAGAGAGATAATTGAGATTTAAAATTCCTCCAATGCCACGATCTGCAAAATCCAACATAGATGTCAACCTATAATTTAATTGATCTATGGATATTAGATAACAAGATCCCCACATAGGATATATGGTGCAATCATCATGAATAAATCCATAATAATTCTAAAAAGTGCCAGGTTCAAACAAAGAATACTATCAAAAAAATGCCAGATAAATAAACTAATATCATTAAGTAGGCTTCCCTGTTATGGGAAGACAATCAATATGCAATACTGAAGTCCTCAGAAGAATGTTTTTCACATAAAGATCATGAATCGTACCCAGATCATGCTCGAACAAGGATGGAAATGATCATGAGAGTACTTGTAGTAGCTGGATCCACTTCAGTACAAGATCACCAAATCCCATAGGGATAGGGAAACTTTTCACACAAATTTACTATTTAACGATGAAAAATTCTTCCTAAGAAATAAAAATGGTGGATTTGGATCAACCCCAGTGCACTGGGATGGGGAAAATATTATCCTAACCTCATCCTCAATAGAAATTGTCATTTCATTATTGGGGGGAACCAAGAAATGAGGAATCATAGTTATTCCGACCTCCTGACCTGTTTTCATAAAAAGTATAAAACATACATGGTGGTGTGAAAGTTTCCTCTGAGTAACACTTCTTCATAAAGCTTTAATTGGATCCTGTATTGGGTAGAAGAGTTTTAGTAGAGGGAAAACATCCCTATTATGTTTTGATAGCTAACAAAAACCTATAATTCATTATGCATAGATGAATTTCATGGGAGTCAACACTGCAGAATGTAATAAAGATGAAACCAATATAGAATAACAATTAGAGGATGGTCAAACTAGAATGTGATCCATACCAAAATAATTTATATATGTGTTACCAAATAGAGCCAAAGACTTTATATGATCCTATGGATTCCCACAAACACTCCATCTTTTCCTCATCAACTATCCTTAGTTAATAATATGGATAAAAGAAAGGCCATATAGAACATGCCTCATAAAGTGGCTGAACATATCACACTCAATGAAAAATTTATTAGAAGTAAGATATGAAAGTGTTAATAATAATCGATGAATAATTACTTCGATGAAAGATTTTTATTAAATATTTCCTTTGAATAGATCCCCAACTCACACATCCAATTAGTGTACATCAGTTCCTAGGGTTCTCCCAGTGACTAAAGTAGGAAATGGAAATAATCACAATCCATGGTCGAGTGAATTATTTTATCTCATCCGAATCATGGATAGATATAAAAAGTTCCCTTCATTTTGGAAACCTGCAGAATGGATTTCAGTGAACCCCCAAAATTTATCCCCTATCGGGTGTCCTCCACATATTTTGGAAGATAAAGTGTACCATGACTTATTTATCACCTCTACTTATCAAGATTATGTTAATAAAACATTTATTATGGGATGATCTACACCTTTAAATGAAAGCAAAATCGATTGGATGTTTTGGAGGAATGATGTATACCGCTACAACTTGATTTGAAAATATACCTTGAATGGTTGACTAAAATCCCACCCCAAAAAGATTTAAAATGAATTATGATTATAATATTAAATTGACCAATAGGCCTAGAATAGCTTCTAACACACATTTCTTCTCATTGTGATGCCATGATGGGAACCACTTCATAAGAAGAAGTAATGAATATTTGATGCTTCGTAAAACCTTGAAATGGATAGAATTACAATGGTGTAGTAGTCTACTATATTCTTCAATCATAAGATGAGAAGAACTTTTTCAGTAGTTTTTCTTTCAATAAATCTCCAAAATTAAAAATAAAATATCATTGAACACTCTAAACATAAAAAATAAGAAATCTATTGGGTATTAGACTTCATTTTGTGGTGGAAGGGACTGACCTACTCCCTTAGCCTCCAGCATACAAAACAAATATATGTTTTTTATTTTTATATGGAACATCCATGATGAGTTGTGAGGGATCCTCATCCCAGGAATATATATAAGAGGGGTGTTGAATATCAGAGTAATTTATCAAAGAATTAATGATTCTATATAGGATACTAAACTCATGTCTCAAAGGACTACATCATCCTTAGTGAAAGGAACAAGAAAGGCATAGGATGTAGTCAGCATGGTCAAGAGATCCTCTGTGATTAATCTACAACTACAACTCAAACTATACCACACAGCACCCCATGGGTGTTAACTATAACCCTCACCTCATTTGGACATGTGGTGAGGGCCTGTGAGATATAAATTTGAGGAGGAAAAACATTATTTTTAGGGATTATGATATGAGAAAGTATGTAATAATTCAATAATTCTATGAAAACTATTTTACTCCATATTTTAAAACCCCAAAGGACCAAAAAATAAAATCTTGATGACCACCTATATTATATTCCCTTTCATAGATTTTTAGGACACACCATTCTAGTATTCATTTTTTTCAAAGGAATCCTGAAAAATAGTAGACTATAAGAAAGTGATGTTGTTGAATCCTCTAATAAAAATATCATATGTTTCTTATATTTCTTATAATTAAGGAGGTAAATTGAATGATTTTTCTAGTAATATAATGTAGATATTTTTTTATATAATGAATTTGAAAAAAATCAAGAATTTTTTTTCATCATTTGAGCCTGTTTGAGAGAATCAACTATGCCCTCGACTACTTCTGCTACAAAAATATAACCCCATCATCACCAAAATCTTGCAAAATATATTCATTTAAAAAATTATTTGGATAGAAGGGTAGAAACAGTACATAAAAAAATGAACACATACCATTGACAATTTTTTATTTGAATATATCAGACATTATGAATCCAATCTCAATGTAATGGGAATCATCCTATCAAATGGTTTCACCAAAAATGGTAATATATGAAAAATACTCATAGAATTATAAATTAATATTTGATTAAATTAACATCATTCATTTAATGGTCCATTATCTGATTATTATTCAAGTGATGAACCTGAGTTCCATGAACCAAATTAAGGAACTAGAGGAAGTGGTTTTCAGAGCTGAGGGTACATGGATGTCAAAGTTAGGATAGAATTCATAATTCATGCTAGGTCACTACTCAAGATGTTAGAGTTATAGAAACCCTAAAAAGATCCCTTTAGTGACTCCAGTAGCAATAAGGAAATATCTCAATATATTACAAAATACAACTTAATTAGGTCTCTCTAGAATATTAATTGGATGAAAAATTTGGGTCCAATCACCCCCGGATGGTAGATGTGCTTGTTCAATCAAACCCACCAAGAATAGAAGCACCTTCATCTTCTAAATTGAGGGTTAATTAATATATACCCATCACTACAACCCCTAATGTGCCTATTAAAGGGAATCCCTAGGCTTTGAAGTGTAGTCCTCTAGCCATAAAGTATGACATTTTAATTCAATAAGCCTCGGTACTATCTAGGTTATTCACCACTACAAAAAATTTATATTTTAGTAGTGGTCTATTAGCACTGGTTTAATAAACACTTCTAAAAAATTGTGATAATTTAGTTGTGGTTTTTCAATAATCACAGCTAATTTTCATCCAATTAATAAAAAATCATTTTCACCATGATTCCACCTTTTCCCCTAAGATCACCCCTCTCAGTCGAGTACCCCAACATACATCTCCCCTAAGCACCCCTACCTCGAGCCCTTGACACCACTACATTTCCTACTTACTAGCACTCTAATTTCCCCCAATCAACCCCAAGCCCTAGTCAGTTCTTTGTTTTACCCTTAGGCTCTTGATCCCGAGCCCTCATTAGTGCCCTTGTTTCTATTAAGCCCCCTATATCCTCAACCTCAACATTGTCGATGCTCAGATTTCTCTGGACCCCCATTTCCATCACCCTCACCCTCGCTAGCTTTTCAGTTTCTCCTGATCCCCCTCACCCTCACCACCTACATCGTCTTCTCCCCTAATATATACCCTCCAAGTGGTGATCAGGGATGATATAAACTTACAATCACTTGGTTTCCTTCCATGTTAGCATCTACAGAGGCTTTATAAATGTGAATGTAAGGTAAGAAATGGGGTTTTCTCCCTAGATTCGTTCTCCTCATGTGATAATAGTATTTACCTAATTAAATTACCTCGATAGGTGGTTAAGATTATCTTTTGGACGAAATATATATTTTTATTGAGACCTCAAAGAGATAATCTCCAATTAAAATGGTAGGTGACCCCTTCTTCGGGTCATATCTAGAGAGAGTTAACCAGGAAATGTTATATAGATGGGAAAACCATAGTGAGACTGACAGTTTAAAACTAGTACATTTTATCCCTAAAACCTTCATTTTTAAATTATGTTTTATGAATATTTCATTGTATTTACATATTTATCATGATTTTTTAATTAAATAAAAAATCATTCACTCTATCATATAATTTCATGTGATTCTTATGAATTTTTTATTCCTAGTGAAGCATGAAATGATAGATATTTGTCATGTATTATATTTTCCTTCATCTAATAATGTGATATCATTGTTTTATTCCATAAAATAATTTCTATACTTATCAAGAAACATGCCACATGACTTATTATCCCGGTGGATGAAATTGAATACTTTTATGTGGATTTTTAGGTATAATTAACCTCTTTTATTCTTATTTTCTATACAATGTAGTAGTGAATGTTTTTCATTCTATTTCAATATTTTCTTAATGGAACCACCACATGTCAAACTTTTTTGGTTTCCTACAAGTATGAATTGGTTGTTTCCTAATCAATATCATATGATTCATTTGGAATTTTAAGAGTATGAATTAGAAATTTCCTATGAGATCACCTATCCATTATTTAGTTTTTTGTAACTTTATTAATATTTACCTATTAATAACTATTAAATTATTTTTTCATAGTATAATTTTTAATTAGTTAATTTATACTAAAACTCTTATACTTTGGTTAGTTTATTATTAATGTGAATAAGGTTTCACTTTTTCATCTCTTGTACATTCTTTTCATACTATTAGTATTACCTGAATTTTTGTTGTTCAACTCTAAATCCATTGTTTATATTAAAATTAATATTATTCAGTGGAGAGTAATATCATGACTTTGGAATTATTTATATTTTTCATAGTATTCCATTATTTGTATTCAACCCATACCTTATGCTTAGAATGAACCTATGAACATGAATCAATTACCATTTTTTCATTAAAGGGTTAAAAATAGATTAATGTCTTGGCATAGATCTGTGTCAAATTCAATGTGGTTATTAAAATTTATATAGTATTTAAAAATCTTAATTAACCATTTAATGTGGGTCTTGACATCTAAGTTTCTATTGGAATGTGTTTGTATTGTTTTAGATGCATATTTTTGTAATTTAATGCTGTTGGCCATTAATATTGTTTAAAATGGTATTGAGACTATAAGTCTCATGGTGGATTGAGGTTTTCTTAAATGGTGAATGTTTGGTCCAGAATAATGGGTGTTTGACACTAGTTCACTTACTTTAAAGAGGGATGTCTTTCCATAAAATGCGATTGTATTGAAATTTTTAGATTTATAAATTTGTTTTAATTGGGAGGCTTGATAAGTGAATTTCTATGAACATTTTAAATGTTGTTTTACTTGAGATTTTATGATTTTTCTATTGTTTCTATTTTATACAATATGTTCCATGATTGATTTTCTTTTTTTACATGGAAATTATTAGAACTTATATGAATCTTAATATAACTAAGTCACTTTTATTTTTTTTCACTTTTCAATGTCTATTTCCTTAATTAGTAATACTTGTGTGCTTAATATTTTTTAGTAAAGTGTAGTCAGATTGTGATGTATATAGATAAAATCTTGATCAAATTATTGAGGAACACTCCTCATTATAATTAGGGTTTGAAAGAGTTTTTTGATTTCTCAATTTCCAATTGATCTTTTGAAGGGACAATTAAATATCAGTGTCCTACATGGAAATTTAGAAGATGTTTGAAGAGACATTGTTTTTATGAAAACATGATATTGATGGAATTATCTTCTCAATATTTTTGTTCTATGTAGAATAGGGAATTTAACGTTATAGAATGTTTGATTGTTGTTTTCAATCAATAGAATGAGATCCCAACTGAATAAAAAAATAGGGAATAAAATAGAAAATCTTATAAATGACCATTTTTCCATTGAAATACAACAACATAAACATTAAAACATATCAAAATTACTAATTTAGGGTTATAGAAATATTAACAATACAAGTGATGTTTTGAGACTATATGAAAACCTAATAAATATTATATCAAATAATAAGATCCTCTTCCTGGATATGTGGAGGAAAATGTGGGATATCACTTCATTGATCAGAAAAATATGCTTCATGATTTAGTTCATCCGGGAAATCAATAACTATATATTGAATGCTTGAAATATTCAAAACATTCTTTTTTTGCTCATTTTTACCAAATAAAAAGCCTATGTATGATTATAAATAAAGTGATTTCCATGATATTGGAATTGTTTCATGATTCATTTCCTGAAGCTAATATCCCTAAGTAATATTATGATATAAAAAATGATGTTAAAATGCGTGGTTTGAATTATACAGGAATACATGCTAGTCCCAAGGATTTTATGATTTTTTGGGGATTAAATTCAATATTATAGGATTGAAAAGTGTTTTATTCTTATAGAAGAATGTTAATGGGCAATTTTTTATGTTTCAATCAACATATATATATAAAGAAGACAAAAAGAGCATAAATGAAATAGTTTTTAATTTTTCAATTTAAATATGTTATTTCAAAGATTAATCATGTAATATAAAACTATAAAGAACTTAAAAAAAATTCTATAGGCAATAACAATTATGGGTTAATGTGACATCCATGATATTAAAAATCAATGAAGACATTTGATTCATTACATCCATGTTTCTGATATTATCCTAGAAATGAGTGATTGAGATTGGTTGCTTGTGGATTCATCCAATTTCATAATTTGAGCCCTAGGTATTGAAATTGGTTTTTTGTTTTGATCCCATACAATATACCTCCATGGTTTTTCATGAATAAAATATATTTTATCATTTTGATGATTATTATGGAAAAAAGTATAGAAATGATATTGATGTATGCATGCATCCTTTAATTAAAGAATTACATTACATATAGTGATATTGTGTTGAGACAAAAGATACATCATCATGAACTATGTTAAAAATAAACACTTCTCTAATGTGTGGCATTGTTTAATTACCAATACATGGGAACTTATCTGGTTAGAACACATACACGGGTTTGTATTTTCATGTTTGTAACATATATTATGAGCCTAAATGACTACCATATAGTATAGTATGGTTCTACTTGTGTGATCAGTGATTTCAGGATGCATATCACAGATTTCTATTGAACAAGTAAAAATTCAATGGTTCTATTGATCATAGAACTCCTCCAAATTTATTAACATCTTTTGGAATATTCACACTACAATGATATGGTGAAACAGAATTTAGGGAAGGTAATCATTTGATTGGTAGGGGAAATTATTTGTAAGTGCATTATCATGCTAAAATTAAATAGAAAAATATAATAAAAAAGCACATTCATCAACATTCCTATTGCAATTTTACTTTTTGGAGCATAATATTGAATTTTTAAATATTGAGAATAATTTTTGTTAAAATTTTATATTTACCAACTTTATTGAGCATAGAAAATTGAAGTATTGTATCAATTCTTGGAAGGGATTAAAAAATTGATTATAATGTGTGATATCTTCTAGATTAGAATGGAATGTATGTTTCGACAAATTTTTCAATGAAAAGTAGTTATAAAGATACATTAAATTGAATTTTAAAACATGTAGAGGTATCTGATGGGAATTCTAGAAATATATCATAGTGTGTAGACGTAAATAATTATAAGTTTAATTTATTTAAATTTCATTATTCACACATTTTTTATAATAGTTAATACAATTGGAACTGAATTTATTATTAACTGAAAATAATATTATAAATCTACTCCAATTTTTCGCATTGTTCAAAAAAAATGTGATAAAACCCTTAAACCAATTGAGCTTAACTACCTTCATGGGGTATTTTTATTGGAGATATATGTAAGGAAAATGATCTTTCCTCTATAAATTTTTTACATACATGACGTATTTAACTAAAAATTTGGTCATCGAAACAAAATTTATAGTCCTAGTAAATTATTGGAGAAGTATCCAATTGAGTGTTACTTTATGTATATGTTTTCATATTAGGTAATCCATTTTTGGCACTTCCTTAAATTTATAATAATGTTTTATTTCTTTTTTTCACAAACATATTGGTTGTTTTAATTCAAACATGAAAACCAAAGCTAAATATAAAGGCTCTATTTCAAGAGAATATTTTTTAGAGGAGATTATTTTCTTTTATTATAGATACTTGGATGATATTGAGACAAGATTAAATCGTGTTAGACTTGTTGGAGACACAACATATCAATCACAACTACATGGGAAATCAAAAATATTTCCTACAATTCCCTGATAAGTTGGGAGAATCTCAAATGTTACACTAAAAGAAAATGAATTATATCGGCACATAGATATTTTCTGTTTGATAGTGAAATTTTTTATCCATTTATTGAAGATATTTGGATAAAAAAAAATAGATGAATGATAATATAAAAAAATTACCAATATATAATGAAAGTTATTAACAAAGAGCTTGTATAATAGTTCACATTTCGTGTATGTTCATAAATATTAAAATAAAAATGGATTTTAGGTTAAATAATAATTCTCAAACCAAATAATGTACATTAAATTTTATTGATCATGAATACTGAAAATCAGAATGATTTTTTAGTATATTTGAAGTGTCAGAGTGATTTCCACTTAAAAAATTGATAAAATTAGTTTCATACAATGTAATTGGATTTAAATTTCATGTAGTCGAATAAAAATAAGTTTTAAAACATATTATAGTGTTATATTTATAGTTTACAAATTGGGATACTATAGAATATTGATAAATAATATCAAATTAAACTACCAATGGATTTTTTAACAGCTTTATTTAAATGAAACTAGGTAGATATTACATAGTTTATTAAGAGAGAATACTTGAAATTTAGTTTTGTGGAAATATCTCTCTTGATGGATGTCGGTGACAGTGAATTACATGATCATATATATTCTCATCATAAGAGAAAATGGTATATCATGTGGAAAATGACATGGAAGAATGGAGGAGTGTGTTTTTTCACATTAAAAATACAATCATAATATATATAACTATGTTTAATATTTGACATTTGTAGATGAATACCATAAATAGAAAGAAAAAAACTTATTTTGACATTATGATATTGAATATATTGTTCTTGAATGGGTTGATGAAGTAGATGATGTAACAGTGGTGTCAAAAAACTATATTATAGAAGAAAAAAATTATTTTATCTGAAGTAATACATTAATTTATCACCTCTGTAATTTATTTGTGAAGTATTTCATTATCATTAATAAAAATATTTTATTTTTTAACACCATGCATCTGTTATCATTTTTAATATTTTTATGCATAATGTTTTTGAAATACATGTAATGGTGTTAATATTATTTCATTAAATGAACATAATTCCATGTAAGAATAATTTCTCTAATCCCATTCAAATCCTTGTGTATGTTCCCTTGACTGAACTGATAGATGATGATCCATTAGTACACCTACCAATAGATTTAAAGTCACCATCTATATTTCCCCTTAATTATCTATCACACCCTCCATTATATTATTTTCTAGAACACCAAAATTCTATGTCCCATCAACATCAAAAAAAGTGCCTCGCCATTTAGGAGGTTTGGTAGTGAGGAAACTTTCCATTGCTCTTGTTTCTTCTTAAGGATATTTGTGGGTGATTGTTATTGTTAAAAAATTTAATGTAAATCAAGGTATTTAAAAATTTCCAAACTAGAATCTATTTTTTAATAAAATATGAAAACAATGGTACTACTAAATGAAATAGGAGTAGTTTAGATATCTGTAATCTTATAATATTAAAGATAGTTGTCCCATTTGACTATTACGAGGTCTCCACAGATGATGCCTCAAAATTATTTGGAAATCTTATATGCCAACGGGTGGCGGAGCCAGTAACCCTTCTGATATATATGATTATTGGAGGAATGTACCGCAATATTGTAAAACTAATGATTTTTATTTTGAGATAAAGGAAATTTTATTATATTATAGTGTAATTTAATTTCATTACATTATAAAATTCAAATAGTTTAAAAATAAATCACCTTGAACATATGTCATTCCACATTACCATTACTGTTGTTATCAAACAAAAGTTGTAATTGAACAATTTGGGAAATAAATATAAATAATTTAACTGTTTAAAATTTAATATATTCAAAAATACATAATTTACCACTCAGTATCTTCATGATAAGGTACCTAAAGGGGAACCTATAGAGAAGTGTAAGGTTCTTGTTTATATATATCTTCATGAAAAGTATGTGGTATTGAAATATATTTTATTATATTAATTTATTTTTAAATTTGAACATAAATATGACAAGGTGATAAAATTATATACATTACAATTAAATTACATGTTATTTATTTCGTCATGTTTATGAAAAAATGCATCATGTCGAGCCCAAAAAATAGTATCCCACACTCTACTAGTTCATGCATTTGTTTGGAAACAAATATTCTTTGGTAATATATTCACATTTTAAATATTTATAAGATTACATTATCTCATTCATATAAAAAAATTATGATTTATCATTTATAATTATATCAATGAATTTAGGGAACTGTGTCCCCTGAGCCGAACTTTGGTTTTATGTTCATACAAAATTTTATAGGAGTTATGTTAATGATCCCACCAAATAATTTGGGGTATGAATTACCTTTTATGAGTAATAATTTTTTTTTCATTTCTCACTATGGTAAAATGTATGTCTTAAAATATGACCAATATTTTATTTATAAGGTAAAAATACTATGGGAATCTAATGTCATATAGTCCCTCTTTGTCTCCTGGGATGATCATATTTTTCATTTCCTTGGGAAGTAGCATCTTGTTCATGTTTGAAGGTTGGGTTTGGGACCATTACCATATGAGATCGTTGGTAGGAGTATGAGGATTCCAAAGACATATACCCAATGTTGTTGTTAATCTCTACCTTTATATTATAATAGGTCTTGTGTTTCAATGAAAATCATCATTTTGGAATATGGCACTCATATAAAGATGCAATATGCAAAGGTCACTACTCTACAGAATGCATTGATTGAATTATACCAGAAGAAAACTAGACATGTCCCTGGTGATATTTCATAGATGGATGGTAGGGAAAAGGTAAATCAAAAAACTATGTAATCATTTAGTTCAAAAACATTTATTGGTTTTACATTTAAATTTAAGTGTACAATTATTTTTAATATTCCTGAAAATTGACATGCAAGTGCTGATAACATGGAGTGGAGATGGAGACAAAGAGGGTATCGACCAATGTTCATTGGGTAGTGATTAGGATTCACATTGATTTAATGATGAAGTGTTACTAAATAGATTATAGACAAATATTAATATAGTGATTCATAAACCATGTTGTAATTTCATTTAAGGATATATGTATTTACTTTCTCCCTTTATATAACACATTCCATAAAAATGTGCATATCCATGGTTAGAATGAATTACTTAATCCAAAAACATATTGTGTTTGATAGAATCTCTCCTATATATGGCTGGCATAAAAATACAACCAACATTTCCATAATATCTCCCAATATCATTGGAGTCATCTTCCAAACAAATACACCTAACAGTTATATAAAATCACATTCCAATTATATGTTGTCACACCTAACTGATGTCACAAGGAACCCATATAAAATACAACCATATATAACATTAAGACATAATTAAAAACTCACTATTCAAAATTATAATAATATACATACTAAGAACAAACGTAAAAGGTCAGGAGTTCTCATAGGATAGAAAATCACCCAATACTAAATGTTACACAATCTATGTTAGCTACAGTCACACACGACTGCTTTCAAATTCATATTAATACATAAGGATTAATCCACCTTTTCATGACCTTAAAATTCTATAATTTATCATAGAGGAATCCAATATTTATAACGTAGTTAACTATGAAATGTTTTGGAACACCCCACTTGAGTTCTATTATACAATTTATGTACCATAAGGATCAAGTGAATGGAAATTTGTGACATAGACATAAAAACAAACTCAATATTAACATCAAATAAAATTTTTCTTGTAAATTAATTAATGTATACTATACATGTTATATTATGGATTTTTTATTATGGTTTTGTATAAATTGAACCTGACCTATATTGGTTAAGTTATTATTATAATAGAATAGTTAGTATTCTATTTTCATATTTAAATATATTATTTTATTTGATCTGGTTTTCAAGGTTTCATGTAGTGTTTTTAAAATAAATTCATATATAATGGTATATAAATCAACCACCTTATATACCAAAATATTATTTAGGGGTAGGTTAAAATTCTGCTACATATGGATGACATTTTTTTATTGGTTTTCTTTATTTTAGTTCTTATTTCCCCATCCAAAAAATGCCAAGGGGATTTTTTTGGTTTAAGCTGCCAGAATTTTGTTTGTATTGTTTTGTGATGGGAAATCATTATAAAACCAATGCTTTCTAATGGATCCAAAAAACAACCACTAAATGTATGGAAGTGGAATGATATGGATTTTTACATGAACCATAGATGTGGTTTTTGTAAATAGTCATGAAAACATATGGCACTAGTTTAAATCAACACCAAATAAAAAAACTGATGCTATTAGTAGATTTTATTATAGTGGATCTTGGATTCTCATCGTGTTTTAAAAGACCTCTAATAAGCACTCATAATGTATATTCTAATACCCTAGGAGTTTGAAGATGATGTTGTTTTTTATAATGTCTATTAGATAGATACTAATCCTACAATATGTTACACGGTGATCTCTTTTATATGCCATGAAAAAGATTCGAGTATACAAGGACACATCAGAACCTTGTATGTGTATGGATGGATAAATGTTACTGTTGTGTGATGAGATTTCATTGAAAATGGTTGAGGAGTTAATCTGAATCTAAAACAGACACATATCTAATTAGGATATAGTGATACTAACCTAGTACCTTCTTCTATAATGCTATGGGGATATGAAAAAACTAATCAAAATTGACTAGGACAAATCAAGAACATTTCATAGTTAATATAACTTCTTTCCAACTCATAATTTATTGTTTTTGGAAAGGATATATCATTAAATGTTTTTTCGAGGATGGACATGGTTTCACCAACACATGTTAATCCCCTCTTCATATCAACAATGCATGAAAAACATCATTAAAGGAAAAATATAAAAAATTTATTTCGAGAATTCACATTTAAAATATTATGAGTTGAAATATATCATTCTTGGATTTTATCACAGGGAGGGGAACCCATGTATGAATATGTTTCTTGGGTCATATCAATGAATGATCAATAAATGATAATGATCAACCCCTTAAAATTCACCATTGATTATTATGTGTTACCCATGAATCAGATTGATCTTATGAGTCATTATTAAATTATATATTCAATAAACATTATTATATCAATCCTGAAAGGATATATCATTCAATGGATGTATATCATTCCCTTTATTTCATGGAATTCTATTTAGTGTATAGTTAAATATGGATGGACCAAGATGATTAATAAGACACCACTTCTCCCACCATGTATGATTTTACTATTAGGTAATTCCCTATTTCATGAAAAATATTGGAACTACATACTAATGTGCCTTGAACCTCATCTTCATACACATACTAGGGAGTATTTTAGAATGCATTAATGAAAATATAGTGGTTAAATATTGATAGTTTTCTAACAAATTTAATGATATAGAAAATATCTTGAACAAATTATGATAGAATATTCTAAAAATTAACCCCTTAAAATGTGCTTCTAGAGTCAACTCTGAGAAATTTATCATTTTATCATACATCATTGTGGAATTTTGGTCGACCCCATGATGGAAAATGCTATATGTAATGTGTTACCTCCTCAAATCCTCAATGACTGGAGAGGAAATAAAGGAAACATAAACATTATTTGAAACATTACAGCCCACCCTTATGGAAAATTAATTCCCTTCACCTTGTTGATTCAAATGTGTATTACATATTAGTAGAATGGTAACTATCTCAAAGCATTTATTAGTTTTATAAAATATTTCTTGATTTCGCCCTCATGAAAATGCCTCATATTGAAGTAAGACATCTCATTTTGTATGTGAAAACCTTATAACAGTCACGGGGTTCCTTCCTCACACAACATAATGATGCCGAGTGTGAAAAAATATATTATTACCTTATAAAACCCATGATTGATGATGAGACTCATTATTTAGAAATCAAATAGATATTTCTATTAGTAATCATTATAGTATTGAAATTGGTGTATTACCTTTAGCATCATGTAGTATTTTTATCTCTCATTTTTAACCCAATTAAATAAACCCTTATCTTTCCGATGAAGACCAAAAATCTGTTATGGCTGGTGATAATCCTATAATATTTTGATATCCAGTTTGTTCCTCTGAAAGCTATAAGAGTATATGCATTGGAATAATTCGTTTCTGAAATTATTTACTTCGATAATGATTTACCTGATGAATATATCTTCTCAATCCAATAGGTCCCTCAGATATGGGATATGAATTTTTATTGTACATCTATAATCCCAATAGGGAATAGGATGAAAAACCCCAATCTCAATAAAGCATAATTGGGAGTCATGACTATTTCCCTAGAAATGTTTTTCATACCTTAATATTTCATTCTATCAGAAGGGTAAGGAAATAATGATTAACAATATCAATCCCTCATTATAGGGCTTGAGCTGATACATCATGTAAAAATAAATAAAATAAAGATAAATGGTTATTTATAATTGTTCATCAAGTTATTAAAAAATTATTATTCCATAATCAATGAAGTGATTATACACCTTCTAGACTATGTATAAGCATTGATGGTGTGATTCCCTTTATAATCGATATTAAATCATGTACCCTACATGAAAATTTCCTCGAAGGACACCCTAGAAAATGTATTTGTGACTCTAGAAGAACCATATCATGAAGAAATATTCATCTGTATTTCACATCGCCAAATTGTATCAAATTTTGATTGAGCTAGATGGGAATCAGTCAATGATGTTATCCATATCCCTAAACCATATGGTCCTACCACTATAAGAATGAAACTAATCAATAACTAATTTTAAAATGAATTACTCCCATTAGATTGGGCTAGGAAAGTGAAAATGAACAATTAAAAATTTTCTATGTAAAGGAAAAAATCATAAATGGTTCATCTATAATGATGGTATTTATAGGGTACTCTTCAGGTGAATTAATGGGGATGAGACCACTACATTCATGAAATAAGTGCACTCCGGAACCTCTGACACCCATCAGTCTGGGTTCAATATTTCTCATAAAATTTAAAGACATTGGTACTACTTCCCCACTACAACACATGATTGAAAAAAATTACCAAAAAGTTAAATTAATTTCGAGTATATCCAATTGCATTTGTTAGCACCTAGAGTTACATGATATATATAAATACATCAGGCCATTTTCTATATGGGTACTGGATTTCATAGGACTGTATCCTCCTACCAAATATAAGTAATTAAAATACATTCTCAGAAAAACTAACTTATTCTCTATGTGGGATGAGTATATTCCCCTTAAAAAATTTAGGGAAATGAATATTTTAATCTTTTTGAAATCCAGCATCATTAACAGACTTGGTTTCCCTCATACAATATTAAGTTAAAATAACAAAAATTATTATTTCACTATGTTAAAGAAGACGTAGTCAAAATATAATATCAATTCAAACCATTCATCCTATTAGCATGTAGTGGATAGTGAAAAAAATATAGTTCTTCAACAAGACCCTATTGAATATACATCAAAAGACGGAATATAAGTATAGAAAGTCTTGGTGGGATATGATTCTACATACCTTGAGGGAATACAATACTATGACCCTGACCAGCACATATGCAACCCCATAATCATTATTATATGAGAAATATGTGTTCCTTCACATCATAGATCAATTTCCCTCACTCTATTTATCCATTATTGATCAGATATCCATAGATGGGAAATCTCAAAAATGATTGGATGAATTGGAGTGACTAGATGAGAAGAGATAGAATACCATACATAATTTTGAAATCCCCCAAAAATAGATTGTGTGAGTCTTTAAAATTATAACACCTTCACTCGTTCCTTGAGGTAGAAATGGTGTTGGTCATCAGGATTCTGATGATAGCTAGAAAAAAACCACTAAAGATGGAACTGAAGTTGGAGGTACCTTATACCATAGATAGAATCTACTAAAATGGATATTATTCTTTGATAAAAATGGATAAATATCTCATTAAAACCCCTACCAATGTAATATTTTTTAATAAATAATTTTTTTAATAAAATATCAACATTATGTCTTAGGTGCACGATGTTAAACTTCATAGTCAATCTTTGTCAGATGACCTTAAAACAAATGACATTTCATTTATGTCACAAGATGATGAACTAGACGACACCACTATCCTTGTTATATTATATTAAACTACATAGAATCATGGTCGTGTATGCACAACCCAAAATGAAACTCCATATGGTCCAAGCCATACAAACCAAAACTACAACATGTCATAGTCTAAGTTTTATGACTATAAAATACCTAGCATATCATCTTTGTGAAAACATATTAAATTTTAGTACAATATCTTCATCGCAAGATGATAAACATCATGACACAATAATCCATTCTATGTGATGTTAATAATTATATAATTTTAATCCATGCTTGAGTGGATCAATATATTTGGTGTTAGTATCCAACCACACTCTTTTTTAAGAACTATATATGGATGGATTTCAAAAATCATGGGATATGTAGTGATGATTGAATATCCAATTCAATGTATAACTGCAACATAATAATTCCACCCTCTTTATTTATGAATTAGACATGCACAGAGGATACTTTTTACAAGAACTATGTGTATATTAATTCTTATCATAACAGGAAACATAGTGACATCTAGATCTCTAACCCTGGGTCTAGCTATAACACTCAATCAGAACAATTACACCCTTTTCATATGTGTCTGGACAATATAGAGATTTTCGTATTCAAGAATTATTCATATATTCATTCTAATAATCATGGGATATGTAACGATGCTTGGGTACCTTAACCTTGGTAAAAACCCATCATAAACTCTTCATAGTGTCATTTACCTAAATAATCCTGATAGTGGACCCTGTACAATATGTCTTTAGAGTTTGTGATATTGGACCTCTTTTCTTATCAGTTTATAACTTTTTAGCCACATAGGAGATAAATGTCATTAAGATATTTTCAACCCATTAGGGACAACGTTATTCAATGATAAATTACTACATTACCCCCATGGAAAACAGAATATACTTTATGTGACTGTGTATGAGAGGAGTAAACACTACCACAAAACTTGGCAAGGCATGCGCCTGCCTTTATCAGCGCTAACAGTAAAGCGCTGATAAAGGGCCGAGCCTTTATCAGCGCTAACAAAAGCGTTGAGAAAGGTCCACTTTATCAGCGCTAAAACAAGCGCTGATAAAGGTGTACCCTTTATCAGCGCTTTTTAGTAGCGCTGATAAAGGCTCACACAGATTTGTTAAAAACCCACGGGTCCTCTTCCTCCTCCCTGCACCCAGTCAAGCTCTCGCGGAAGCCCTCCTCTGCGCCGCTACTACCGCTGCTGCCGCCTCCTCCTCCTTCGCCGCAGCCGCCACCTCCTCCTTCTCCTTCTCCTTCTCCTCCTCCTCTGTCCGCCGCCTCCTCCTCCTCCGATCTCCGTGGCCTCCTCCTCCTCCTCCTCCAACGCGGCCTCGTCCTCCTCCTCCTCCACCGGCGGTTCCTCCTCCTCCTCCTAGTCTGCGGCCTCATCCTCCTCCTCCTCCACCGACGCCTCCTACTTTTCTGACTACTCTGCTGCCTCCTCCTCCACTGCGACCTCCTCCTCCTCCTCCTCCTCCTCCTCCTCCGCTGCCTCCGCTACCTCCGCTGCCTCCGCTGCCTCCGCCCTGCCTCCGCCCTGCCTCTGCGCTACATCCGCCCTGCCTCTGGTTCCTCCGCTGTCGACACCTCCTTCTCCTCTGCCACTGGGTCGTCCTCCTTAAGGTGATTCAAATTGAATTTTCATGAATTAATTATTTTTGGAATGGGTAAGTGTTTGGCAAACTATTCTTCATGTTGAATCTTTAGTTTCCATGGGTGGTTTGGGATTGTGGTTATGTTTTGATCGTGACTATGGGTTTTTTTATGATTTCCCTCTACTTCATTAGATTTATTTAGTTATTCTTATGTTTTGGTGTTTTCATTTGGTTCATGTATCTCCTTATCTCCCCACGAACGATTATCTTATGGCTATTAATTTTGAGATGGGTTTGAGGAAATATATCATATTTATTCTTATTGTTCTAAGTCTACCAACCTATTTTTAGGTGTTTCCCAAGTTATTTATGTGAGAGGGAATCACCGGTCACCGACAACCACCATCTCAATCAAGGTTTGTGTGACCACACCCCACCACGAGTCCACCCTCCATTATCAAACCCATAATGCTCACACCCCATTGCGGACACACTCAGCACAAGTGGAATCTTTCGTGAACCAGACCCATTACAAGCCATCCCTTCCCAAACCACGTCTTCCGTGGACCCAATTATTTGCGAGCCGCACCCTAATTGAGTATTTCCAATGCATACAAATCCTTCGCGAACAAATCCTTCACGATCCAATACTTTAACGAGACAACCCCTTCGCGATCCAACATAATGCTGATCTCCTCTGCAAAAACCACCATCTGAATTCGAATCCTTCACAAGAAAAACCCTTAACAAGCCCACCCCTTTCGCATACAAAACTCCTCAATGTGGCCAAAACTTTCCTATGAAAACCAGAGTAAACTCCATTGCACAAACCGAGACCCCTACCCCCACATAACTCCCCACTCGCAAACAAAGATCCATTGTGTGAACTGAAACCCAGCGCAAACCTGGCCCAATGCGAACAAACTCCACTATGCGAACCAAGACCCAGCACAAACCAGACCCTACATGAACCAGACCCTACATGAACAAGCTCCACTACCCAAACCAAAAACCCAGCACGAACCTGCCCCTACGTGATCACTTCCATAGAAAACCACTACTTTGCAATCCCGGTGTGAACCACACCCTTTCCATCTCACACATCACAGACCGGCCTCTATGCATTTATAACCACCGCGCATAAGCACCTTCATGATCCTCTTCCTTCATGAACTAGTACCTTTGGTCCCTTTAATCACATTAACCATAAACAGATGACACTCTCACAATTTACACCCTTCATGATCAAAACAACACACTCCAAAAAAAGAATCACGAGTAGTATCTCTATCATAAATTGTATGATCATTGGTATATGTATGAGTAGTATCTCTATAAATTAATTCTTTCATTTAAATACAAATTTAAAATCTTGATTTTAAATTTAATTTTATAAATTAATTCTTTCATTTAAATACTAATTTACAAAAATATAAAATAATATTAAATGATCTTATTTATGTTAGAAAATAGCAATTATGGATTAGCCCTAATTAATCAAAGATTTAAGATATAAGATTATAATATGTCATAAAATGATAATTGTACACACAATAACATGAATCTTTTATGTCTCTATTATTTATGTTGAATAATGACATTTCTTTACTTCAAAAGACAAATGAAGACATACTTATCTCTTTCTACCAAGTTGTTCATAATTATGTCACACACACAAAAACCACTTGACAGAGCAACGGTTTAAATAGGATTTTATAAACGAGGATATAATGACCTTTCATTAACTAAATGTTACATGATTTAATCCACCGTGTATCATTCAAATAAAATTCAATGTTTAATATTCACTAATACGTGGTATACGAAATATCAATGCATTAAACCATGAATGCAGAGTAACCCAGAAATCAATGAATTGATGTATTTAATTAATACGTCATATTAATTGTATCTTATTAAAGACACGTGATTTAGATTTAACATCCCCCACTTGGGTTGCATTGATAAATTAATATACATATTAAGAAATCCAACCAAGCACATCAATTAAAATAAAGCACATTATATCCCAAAATTTGACACATTAACACCACAAATACAATTTATGATAGAGATACTACTCATACATATACAAATGATCATATAAACAACATTGGATAATGAATCACAAAATTAAAGGGATACTACTCATGGTGGGGTGTGGCCACACAACCCTTGATTGGGTTCAGTTACTTACTCTTAACAGGAGATTCCATGACTTTTATGGAGATTGTGATCTATAAACATGGAGGGTATGACAAGTTTCTTCTATGTTATGGTTCATATCATGTCATTTTCCAAGGTTTTCCTTGGGGTTGTCGAGAAGTGTTCTTCATGTGAAATTTCAGTGGTCATGGAAAAGTACACAAAATCATTTCTAGAGGACTTCATGGGATAACCTCCCCAATGAGTATTTGTGTTTTCTATCTATTTTCTTCACAGGAAGATCCCATTTTCCATTCCATCACATCACAAGGCTCTGGCCGATTTAGAGGAGCTAAAAGATCAGCTAGAATAACTTTAGGGAAATGGTTCTATCTATATGATCATGTCACTATGAGATTTTCCAATTCTGTTTTCAATGAAGACATATCATAGCCTATTAATTTTAACAGTCTACCGTAGTCATAGCCAGGTGACAGTAATGAATAATTACATATTGCATATAATTGATGATTTGTTTGACCATCTTATAAGGTTCTACTGGTTTTTGATAATTTTATAGAGATCAGGGTACCAACATTTGAGGGTTTGGGAAGAGGATGCTCAAAAGATAGATTTCTAAAGTCGATATGAAAATTTAAAGTATTTATGAATTCCATTTGGGATCACCAATGCTCTATCTATTTCATGGAACTGATGAACTAGATCTTTAATATCTTTCTAGACACCTCCATTTTCGTTTTTTTAGAATACTTCTTGGTGTATTACAATATATAGGAGGAGTACTCCGATAATCTGGAGGTTGTTTTGGGTGTTTTTAGAGAGCTTTGTCTTTATTACAATATTATAAATTACCCATATTTTGTTTAAGAAGTATTGTTTCATGGTCACATTATTTCCTTGGAAGGAGTTATAGGTTATCCAGAAAAGGGTCGAGAAGTCATTTCTCCTCTAACCTCTATACTCATCCTATGGATTTCAAATAGGATGAATATAAATAAAGAATGGATGAATGCCAATCGGTTGACAAAAGAGTATGAAGAAGGCGTGAAAGAATTCATCAAGTTTGCAAAAGATCATGCACGTGACTCTTCTCAAATCCTTTTTCCGTGTTTACGCTGTTGTTATTCAAAACAAATTAGTCCAGATGAGTTGGAAGTACACTTGATCTGTCACGGAATAGATCAAAGTTATACATGTTGGAATAAACACGGGGAAACAACGAATGTAAGTAGTGACTGGGGTGACACTACGTTTTATGGATCATCTGATATGATTACAAACATGAACAATGAAGATGACCGTATGGAGGATGTGATTACCGATGTGAATGATGATGAAGATCGTATTGAGAAAATGACAAGGACCTTCGAAGATGAACTTCGTGATTGCCCAAAATTGTTTGAGAAGTTAAAAAGTTGTGAAAAGAAGCCATTGTATGCTGGTTGCACTAAATATACAGCATTGTCATCCATACAGAAGCTGTATAATTTGAAAGCAGATAACGGGTGGAGTGATGACAGTTTTACGAAACTACTTGCCCTCTTGAATGACATGCTCCCAGAAGAAAATGAGCTCCCGAGCCGAACATACGATGCCAAACGAATGCTACCCTCTATGGGTATGATCTCTGAAAGAATACACGCCTGCCCGAATGACTATATACTGTTTCGCAAGGACCACAAATCACTTAAGGAATTCCCAAAGTGTGGTGCTTCTCGATACAAGAAAGATGAATCTAGTCCTACTAAAGTTGTATGGTACTTTCCAATCATTCCAAGGTTTAGATGCCTATATGGAAGTGAGGAGACTGAATAACAATTAACATGGAATGCAGATACAATAATTAACGATGGGATACTACGTCACCCGACAGACTCTCCTTAGTAGAAGAGAATCGATCATGAGTTTCCTGAATTTGGAAATGAGTCGAGAAACCTTCGTCTTGCGTTATCTACAGATGGAGTGAATCCTTTTGGTTTTCAAAGAAACAGTCACAGAACATGGCATGTTATATTGATAAATTATAACTGACCACCGTGGTTATGCATGAAACAAAAATATATCATGTTATCTATGATTATATCAGTACCAAAACAAACGGGTAATGATATTAATGTTTATTTAGCTCCATTGATCGAAGATTTGAAATTATTGTGGGATTCAGGTGTTACATTGTATGATGCTTACAGAAAGGAAGATTTCACTTTGAGAGTCATGTTGTATGGGACGATAAATGACTTCCCTGCTTATGGAAATTTGTCAGGATATAGCATTAAAGGAACTGAAGGCTGTCCCATTTTCTAAGAAGGTACACAATCAATTAGGTTGAAACATTCATCGAAAAACGTGTTTCTAGGACATCACAGATTTCTACCGTGATGACATAAGTACCGTTCTTGGAAGAAATCATTCGATGGAAGTTCAGAAGAACGTACATCACCGTCTCCACTAACATGCGATCAATTTTTTGTGAAAGTTAAAAATATGGACACTACTTTTGGTAAGCTGGCTTCGAAAAAACTTACGAAAATCGGTTGGAAAAATAGATCAATTTTTTTGAATTACAATACTGGAATTGTCTGTACGTAAGATATTTTATTGATGTTATACATGTAGAAAAAAATATATTTTTCAGTGTTATCAACATTTTGCAAAATACATCTATAAAAACAAAAGATGGAATTAAGGCTAGGTTGGACATGGTTGAGATGAGAATACGAGAATAGTTAGCACCAGTGAAGGGTGAAAAACGAACATTTCTTCCCCCTGCTTCTTACACTCATTCCAAGCAGGAGAGATATCAGTTTTGCTACTTCTTGAATGGAGTAAAGGATCCAGAGGGGTATTCGTCAAATATCAGTAACCTTGTGTCAATGAGCGACTGGAAGTTAAAAGGTCTGAAATCACATGACTGTCATGTTTTGATGCAAAATCTCATTCCAATTGCTTTATGTTGCATTTTTCCCAAGAATGTCCACCATACAATAACGAAACTGTGTTTCTTCTTCAAAGCTATATGCAGCAAAGTTATTGACCCAGCGAAATTGCCAGCTATGGAAAAAGAAATTTCCGTCATATTATGTGAATTAGAAATGTTCTTCCCGCCTTCATTTTTTGATATGATGGTTCATTTGATGGTCCACTTAGTGAGAGAGATTCAACTATGTTGTCATGTACATTACAGATGGATGTACCCCATTGAATGGTATATGAAGATTTTGAAAGGGTATTTCAAAAATCGAAGTCGGCCAGAGGGTTCTATTGCAGAGAGATATATTGTTGAGGAAGCCGTTGAATTCTGTACCGAATACATGTCTGGTGTGGAAAGCATTGGCTTACCAAAATCTCGTCACACTGGGCGACTTGAGGGTGAAGGAATTTCTGGAAGAAAGGTTGTCACAATCAATATTACAGATCGGGAGTAGGACCACCTTTATGTTTTTCATAACAGTTTCGACGTTGACCCATATGTTGAAGTCCACAAAAAAAATTCTTAGGCATTTTAATCCATCAAGGGCTGAAAAATGGATATCAGATACACATAATCGACAGTTTATAGGATGGTTTCGAGATCATATTTTTAAGAAGTCAGATGAAAATCCAAATTCAATTTCGGAATGACTTCGATGGCTAGCCGGAGGACTAAGTGTGTATGCATTATCTTACAATGCTTATGTAGTTAATGGTTATACATTTTATACTAATTAACATGATGAAGACAGTACCATGCAGAATAGTGGGGTTACACTTGTGGCTAAAGCGATGCATGTTTCCGGTGCTAAGGATAGAAATCCAATTTATGCGAATATGTCATACTTTGGCATCATCAAACAAATATGGGAGTTGGATTATACGGAATTTCAAGTTCTGATATTTCAATGAAAGTGGGTTGATAACAGGAGTGCTGTTAGAATAGATGATTTGGGATTCATAAAAGTTGATTTCATTAAGGAAGGGGAGAAAGACAAACCATTTATAATGTCATCACATGCAGTGCAAGTATTTTATGTTCCAGATCCCGCAAACCGAAACTGGTCAATTGTTCTATTATCGACCAAAACAGCTGAAGGGTCAGATGAAAATGCAACAGAAGATGACCCTTTCATTGGGACTTCGCAATCATTTCGCAGTGGTACCAATGTAGACGACGTTTTGTATGTCCGAGGAGACCACAATGAAGGGATATGGATAGTTGATAGAGGGGTCAAATCCCTTCAACCATTAAAAAAAGGGAGTTCAATAATCAGGTTGTTGATTTTTATTGTAATATAGATTGTGTTAAATTATGTTATTATCTGTTCACTGCTACTTTTATGTGATCTAAATTAAATTTTAAACCAGTTCTGCAGATAATGACTTCTTCACCTGCCAATGCACCCAATCCCGAGACACAACACGTCTCTCAACCTATTGCAGCTGGTCCCATTGCTGAGAGACAACAGGTCCCTCAACCTGTTGCAGCTGGTCCCACTACTGACGTACAACAGGTCTCTCAACCTGTTGCAGTTGGTGTCAGTGCTGATGCTAGCGCTTCAGAGAAACATAATGATGATGCAAAAATTGAGGAAATGGTAGGCGATGAAACCCCAGCGAAACAAAAAAAATAGGTGCGCCGTAGTTTGACAGTTTTAGCAAAAATCCTTAAGTCAAGAGCAAAAGGCATCAAATATGAGGTGGGATGGAATAAGCTAGGCCAGCATGTAAACCCCAACAAAGCCATGTTTAGTAGCTACATTGGAATCGTCACTAGACAACGCGTGCCGATTGACATAGATTCGTGGAACCATGTTGTCAGCGGGTTGAAAACATTAATGTGGGAAGAGATTACAACAACATTACGATATCATCTATTTAAATTTTTAAAATAAAATAAAATATTGAAATATTTACTGACCCTTCATCATCTCTTGCAGAGTGCATTTATAGTAGATTTTTCGCACAAAGAATATGTTTTCAGACTGGCAGGAAGGATTCATAGAGGCTTTTGCAGCATTTTAACAAAACATCATCTACAAGATGCCGAAGGGAAAATCAAGCCGCACCCGCCTCCTCTTTATGCACACTTGATATCCCAAGGAACGTGGGATGAATTTTACAACCGTTGTGCGGAACAGAATTTTCAGGTACATTGTGTTTGGTTACACATTGTGTAATGTTACTTGTATTCATCATGTTGATTGATAGGTTTTTATTTATGAAACAGAAACTGAGTGATGATAATAAAGAACGGGCAGCAAAACCAGCGTACCCCTACCGTAAAGAAAGGTTGGGGTACACTTCAATTGAAAAACAATTGGTATGTATTTTAAAAGTACTGTAATAATTTTATGTGGCATAAAACAACACTGGAACCATGTTTTTCTGTTTATATGCAGATTGATGAAGCAAAATCTTAAGTCACTTCCATTCCACACCATGTGCTATAGAAGGAGGCTCGTGTTAATAAAGAGGGGAAACAGATTGATGAAAACACACTGAATGTGTGGGAAACATGTGTAAGTATGACATAATATAAACATGTTTTTCTTTAAATCACTATTACATAACGATGCTTACTTATTTATTCATATTTTCTATTTGACAAAGTCACAGGAATCAACAACACCCGCACCGAATGCAGACATACTTTCAACGGCCTTGAAACAGCCAGAATAGTATGGCCGGGTCAGAGGTGTGGGTTTTGGGGTGTCACCCCGGACATATTTTTAGAAAAAAACCAGAGGATGAACAAACTAAAGAATTTCATGTAATGAGAGATAAAGTAGCTACCCTTGAAGAATTAATCCAAACTCAGGGAAAGATGATAACGAGTTTCATGGAGGAGAGGCGAAGAGAACAAACAACTCAAGAACAACCCCCGCGAGTAGATCCACCCCTCACCAGCTTTGAGGCGAGCCATTCCCCTCAAAGACCTGACTTAACTGAGGTAATCAATTTTATAATATTTGTGTTTGTGAGAGGTGAATCATAGACACTGATACCTTTCATGTACTGATATTCTGCAGGGTGAAAATGACTGTGATTTATATCTGTCAACTCCCACCCATCGCCTTGTAGCGAGGGCTACGTTATTCAATATGCAGAATGACACGCTGCACTCCAGACCACTTCCAACTGGTCATTTTAAAGTTTCGATTAACGTATCTCATGAGCCGAGCACAGAGCTACCCGTGCCAAATGATGATGATGACATTCATACGGTGGAAAAGGCTGTTGGAACATTCGTTGCATGGCCGTCGAATCTTGTAAAAAAACATGTCGAGAAGTAGCTATTCATTTCCAGTTCATTTTTCAAGTAGAACCTTTAAAATTAATTTAGAAAATGGCTGAACCGATGAATGTTATTACATAAGGATAAAATGGAGAAGCTAAAACAAAAGAGCGGCTCCAACATTGGATCAACCAACCGATCAAAATGATCTACTGAGAGCGCGTTCACCCCGCCCGTTCTATATCCACATTTAATATCATTGCAAGCTCATGTGGATACGAAAATGAAAAGCGGAAAGAGTCATACAATTGTTTGTAAAAAAGATATGTATGGAGAGGAAACAATAGATTTCGTTAGTGCAGATGCTGTTTATGAGATCATCACATACGACTGGCTGGGCGCCTCAGTTATAAATGTATACATGAGGTATGTTTTCATTATTTGATTTTACAGAAGCTGATATACTTTGATAATTATGGATAAATACATATCATATTTTTCACAGGCGTATATATGAAAAACAATTGAAGGGATTTGACCATGAATACAAATTTGGACTCGTTAGTCCTCACACCATTTCTACAAAACGAACAGAAATAGATTCTAATTTTCAGGCTGAATTGATGTCAAATCTGCTCAGAACGTTTCAAAGATGAATTACGGCTGACGGGCTCTTTTTAATACCAACAATTCAAGGATAAAACTCTACATTTAATCATATCAATTATATTATCATTTCTATCTGTACTTATGTCTTTTTGTGTTTTTAGGGAACATTGGATGCTCATTGCGGTCAATTTGGATACTCTAAAGATTTATTTTCTTGATTCACTGCATGGATATCCAACTAACCGACCACAGATGATGGAGATTGTCAATTTGTAATACACTAGATCCAACATTTTAGAACTAGATATCTAGTTATATAATTTATATTATCTTTTAATGAGGATTTTGTTATGATAGGACGGTGTATGAATATCGTCTAAAGGCTGGAATGAATCCAGGGCGTAAGGACGACAATACCCACAAGATCTACAAATGGAGAAGTATCTGGGTATATATAATTATATTTCACTATCCAAATACATATCAAAACAAATTACTTATTTTTCTCGATGTTTATGCAGTGTCCGAAACAAACAAATGACAAGGACTATGGTTATTATGTTTGTAAATTTATGAAAGAGATCGTATTTCATGGACAAACTAGCATCCTTGAAGAGGTATTTTTAAAAATAATTACTACTTTATTTAAAATAATTATTAATCCTATGTGTATTTATATTTTTTCAGTACTACTATGACTGTCGCAAAAACTACTATTCAGAAGATGATATAAATGTCTTTAGAAACGAATGGGCATCGTACCTAATGGAAGAATGTAAAAAAATAGGACAATGAAGGTGAATTCCTAATACTTATGTTATCTTTATATAGTCATTAATATCTCCCTTTACACTTATTTAGAATCAATGATCTCCTTTTCTTATGATTCGTATCCTTAGATTAGTGAATTCCTACTACTTAGTTTGAAAATGACATAAACTTTGGAAAACAACACCAATGACATACAGAAAACCGAGGAAATGCGTTCGGATTGTTTTGATACTTTTGGACAATGATCCATGAGTCATTTTTGACGTGTACGAATTGACCACACCTCAATCCGATGCACGGTGTGACCGGTATGGCTAAAAGTGTCTGATATCAGTTTCAAATTGAGATAAACTTTGGAAAACAACACCAATGACATACGCCAAACTGAGAAAACGCGTTTGGACTGTTTTGATACTTTAGGAAAACAATACACGAGTCATTTGTGACGTGCACGAATCGACCTCACCTCAATCCGACGCACGGTGTGACCGGTATGGCTAAAAGTGTCTGATATCAGTTTCAAATTGAGATAAACTTTGGAAAACAACACCAATGACATACGCCAAACCGAGCAAACGCGTTCGGATTGTTTTGATACTTTAGGAAAATGATCCACGAGTCATTTGTGACGTGTACGAATCGACCGGACCTCAATCTGACGCACGGCGTGACCGGTATGGCTAAAACTGTCTGATATCAGTTTCAAATTGAGATAAACTTTGGAAAACAACACCAATGACATACGCAAAACTGAGCAAATGCATTCGTATTGTTTTGATACTTTAGGACAACGATCCAAGATTCATTTGTGACGTGTACGAATCGATCTCACCTCAATCCGAAGCACGGTGTGACCGGTATGGCTAAAAGTGTCTGATATCAGTTTCAAATTGAGATAAACTTTGGAAAACAACACCAATGACATACGGAAAACTGAGAAAACACGTTCGGATTGTTTTAATACTTTAGGAAAACTATACACGATTCATTTTTGACATGTACAAATCGACCGCACCTCAATCCGACGCACGGTGAGACCGGTATGGCTAAAAGTGTCTGATATCAGTTTCAAATTGAGAAAAACTTTGAAAAACAACACCAATGACATACGAAAAACCAAGAAAACGTGTTCGGATTGTTTTGAAACTTTAGGACAATGATCCACGAGTCATTTGTGACGTGTACAAATCGACCGTACCTCAATCCGATGCACGGTGTGACCGGTATGGCTAAAAGTGTCTGATATCAGTTTCAAATTGAGATAAACTTTGGAAAACAACACCAATGACATACGCCAAACTGAGAAAACGCATTCGGAATGTTTTGATACTTTAGTAAAACGATCCATGAGTCATTTGTGACATGTACAAATCGACCGTGTCTCAATCCGACGCACGGTGTGACCGGTATGGCTAAAAGTGTCTGATATCAGTTTCAAATTGAGATAAACTTTGGAAAACAACCCCAATGACATACGCCAAACCGAGCAAATGTGTTCGGATTGTTTTGATACTTTAGGACAACAATCCACGAGTCATTTTTAACGTGTATGAAATGATCGCATCTCAATCCGACGCACTGTGTGACCGGTATGGCTAAAATTGTCTGATATCAGTTTCAAATTGAGATAAACTTTGGAAAACAACACCAATGACATACACCAAACCAAGAAAACGCGTTCGGATTGTTTTGATACTTTAGGACAACGATTCTTGAGTCATTTGTGACGTGTACAAATCGACATCACCTCAATCCGACCCACGGTGTGACCGGTATGACTAAAAGTGTATGATATCAGTTTCAAATTGAGATAAACTTTGGAAATCAACACCAATGACATATGAAAAACTGAGAAAACACATTCGGATTGTTTTGATACTTTAGGAAAACGATCCGCGAGTCATTTGTGACGTGTACGAATCGACCGCACCTCAATCTGACACATGACATGACCGGTATGGCTAAAAGTGTCCGATATCAGTTTCAAATTGAGATAAACTTTGGAAAACTACACCAATGACATATGACAAACCAAGAAAACGAGTTCGGATTGTTGTGATACTTTAGGGCAATGATCCACGAGTCATTTTTGACGTGTACGAATTGACCGCACCTCAATCCGACGCACGGTGTGACCGGTATGGATAAAAGTGTCTGATATCAGTTTCAAATTGAGATAGACTTTGGAAAACAACACCAATGACATACGGAAAACCAAGAAAATGCGTTCGGATTGTTTTGATACTTTAGGAAAACGATCCACAAGTCATTTGTGACGTGTACGAAATGACCGCACCTCAATCCGATGCACGACGTGACCAGTATGACTAAAAGTGTCTGATATCAGTTTCAAATTGAGATAGACTTCGGAAAACAACAACAATGACATACACCAAACTGAGAAAATGCTTTCGGATTGTTTTGATACTTTATGACAACGATCTATGAGATATTTTTGATGTGTATGAATCGATCACACCTCAATCTGACGCACGGCGTGACCGGTATGGCTAAAAGTGTTTGATATTAGTTTCAATTTGGGATAAACTTTGGAAAACAACACCAATGACATATGCCAAACTGAGAAAACACATTCAGATTGTTTTGATACTTTAGTACAATGATCCGCGAGTCATTTGTGACGTGTAAGAATCGACCACACCTCCATCCGATGCACGGTGTGACCTGTATGGCTAAAAGTGTCTGATATCAGTTTCAAATTGAGATAAACTTTGGAAAACAACACCAATGACATACGCCAAACCAAGAAAACACGTTCAGATTGTTTTGATACTTTAGTACAACGATCCACGAGTCATTTGTGACGTGTACGAATCAACCACACCTCAATCCGACACACGACGTGACCGGTATGACTAAAAGTGTCTGATATCAGTTTCAAATTGAGATAGACTTTGGAAAACGACACCAATGAGATACACCAAAATATTGATTTTACATTATTCCCTTTCATTGTTATGAAAATGAAAACTTTTGAGTTTAAAATTTCATATTTTAGTTTCACATTTCCATATTAATGTATTCTTTCATATTACTGTTTTAATTTCTTTCATTATTGCATTACTAACATAATATTTGTTTTCTTATATAGGTGAATTTTATTCCTTGAGTTCGGATGCTTTGTTCGGCAACAAATACCATCGAGAGAGGATCACGAATATCAAAGGATGAAACATGAATGTTTATAACTGTTGTTGAATAATTGTAAATGTAACCATGTAAAGAAATGTTTGAAATGTATATAGCAATGCGTTTTTTTGTATTCATGATGTTAAGTAAATGTATATACCGTTGTCGGTCAAAATATTGAGTGCGAGTGCTATGGTGTGCAGGTGTGCATGTGCTACATTGTGCCGGTATTCGGGTGTGTAGGTAATGTTTTTTTGGTGCAGGCGATGGGGCCTTTATCAACGCTTTTTTAGCGCTGCTAAAGGACACCTTTAACAGGGCTAGAAGAACGCTGATAAAGGAACCCTTTATCAGCGCTCTGTCAAGAACCGATATAGGAGACCTTTATCAGTGCTAAAAAAGCACTGATAAAGGGAACCACCCCTTTATCTATGCCGGCATTAACAACGCTTTTCTTGCACTGTTAATGCCGGTTTTTAGCGCTGATAAAGGCCCAGGTTGTAGTAGTGAAATATAATCTTCATCCTAACATGATGATAAATAATTGAATTATGCCTCACATTGATATGGTATGTCTCAATATCCCAGCTATAGAGGATGCACCCATTTCCTATATTAGTCTTCTAAATTGATGTCTTTCACGAAATATTTGTGGCTTGATTCCCGTAATACTATGATACATAGAAATTCCAAAATATCCAATTATAGTTCCAAACACAAAAATTACTCTTCACTTCCCTATGAACAGGTCAAACAGGCACATGTATATCATTATAACAATGTGTGTGTTGGTTCTTATCCGCACATGATATGTTACGATTCTCAAATCATTTTATCTACACACAAACCAAGTTTACAAAAAACATCTCCTTCCATACAAATGAGCCATGTATATGTAGGTAAATTCACATAACATGGCCAATACCAGTCTGAAAGAATCTTGAGTACATTGATATAAATCTTCCACTAGTTATATTCTTTGTGTTGAGTTATTTTTGAGGTCTATATTACTTGTTTTTCCATCTATAATAGGGTCTCAGTTTCATAAAAATGCATTTTTTTACAATTCATAATATGTCATCGTTATATTTTCATAACATGTCCAAAAAAAGGCATGTAAAACATAGGGAAATTCATTCTTAGGAGAAAATACTTCTACCCCCATATTCTACGACAATATCATGTTGGAGACAATTTTTAAAAACAATATGTTTTCATCCCTTGCATACATTTTCCATCTCATTTATCATTATATGAGAACCCACAAAATCATGGTAAACAATTTCCCTCTTCACATCTTGTGAACATCGTAACATCTTCACCGAAAAGGGTTCCAATTTTTATTTATGGTTTTAATTACTTGTGGTCCTGGCTATATAACCTAAAACCTTATGACTCCATGCCATCATAGTAACATGAGATCAAGCATAATGAAAACATCTTTATAACATGATGTTAAAATGTAGTCATACCCTATTTTCCATGAAAATTATTCTCTAGGTAACCAAATCAAGAATCCTCATTTCATGAACTTGAGATGCTTCTCAAAATAAGCTCCTTTAATTCATGGATAACAATTATGTGGTTTTACAACTTTGATTTTTTATGGGGAAACCTTTTTTCCAAACTATATTATTTTGAACTTCATGGTTATCTTCCACTCCATATGACACTAAAATGTATGATTTCTAAGAACTATGTATATCTTTATTCTTATTATCTTAACATATGTAGTGATGCCATAATCACTAATTCTTGTTCTATCCATAACATTAAAATGATCCCAGATCCCTGTTTATGGGTGACAATTTCAAAAGGAAGTGTCTCACTAAATTTTTGTATGGATCGAATCTCATTTTGATGGGATATGTAGCAAAACTCATATCCTATATCTCATTCTAGACATATAAATAAAAAATTCCCCCACTCTCCAATGTATGAGATAGATCTACGTATGATGGTCCAGTATGGTGTTTTACCACATTTCATAGCTCGTATTGAAAGGGACAAATTCCCCATCTACATAAAATAATTATTTTTATATGGGGAATATTCCTTGGAACTATGAATGGAATGATTATTTAATTTACAAGATATGTAGTGATGTCTGAAGCTTATATTACTATCCCAACCATAACCTAAAACCCCCCTTTTTTAGTGTATGGGTTATACCTATGCGAGGAAAACACATATGTGTTGAGACAAAAGTCCTCTTTTGACTTCTATGTTTTGTTTTTGAAATCACAAATGTCTTGTTAATCGTACTAACCTTGTCTATCGTATCATACTGATCATGATGATCGTACTGACCATAATGATCGTACTGATCATGCTGATCATACTGACCATGCTGATCGTACTGATCATGCTGATCGTACTAATCATACTGATCGTACTGACCATGTTGATCATACTGAACATGCTGATCGTATCGAATATGGAAATTATATTGACTCTGCTTCTCATATCTTTCATTACATACTTGTGTTGGTACTTTTTCAAAAACACATGCTTCATTTAAATCGTACTCTTGATTATCTTATTCATATATCTTGTTCTAACTAATACGATGTCGTTGAGTTAGTTACAAAATAATCAAAACGATGTCATGATTGCTGTTTCAATATGACTGTTATAATGCCAGGTGTCCAAGTCCCTCTGAGTTTTTCGGAGAAATATGACCGTTGGAGGAGATGTGACCGTTGGAATCTGAGGCCTATAAATAGGAGGTCATTGGAAGTTCAAAAAAGAGATGACGGACAAGAGAACACGCGTGATACAACTGTGATACTTAGCTTCTATTAAGTTCTAGAGAGAGATGTTGTGACTTCTCTCATGCTTTGTGATTTGTGCGTACGATCATTATATCGAGGTATTTCAAGTGATTGAATGACAGAGGTGCTGATTACCTACAAAATCGAGGGCTGTCGGGGATAGGCAGACGGACGAACCGATCATCGTATCGAGGGATGCCTGGGATTGGCAGATGGACGAACCGATCATCGTATCGAGGAATGCTGGGGATAGGCAGACGGACGTACTGATCATCGTATCGAGGGCTTACCAAGGTGTTGGTGAGACAGACCTTTTATCCTAGGTGAAAGGATAACCATTCTCTTTTGGTCAAAAGAATTGTAATACTTTTACTTTTCTGTTGTTACTTATATTAGAAAGGAATTTGTATTGTTTCCTTTCTTCATTACATATTCAATTGTAATTGTTTCAATTACAATCATTCTATTACATATTGTATTGATTGATTCTATATGCTTTAAGGTAGAATCATTCATCTTTGTATTACTCTGATTATTGTGTTCATCTTGAATACAATTGTTTTACATTTCATTAGTATTACAATACATCATACCTTTTTATATTCAATACAATTGTGGGTGTTTGTATTTGTATTAGTTTAAGATCATTTAAACTAATCTCTTAGTTGCTAAAACTCAAAGGTTTTTAAACCTACAATTCACCCCCCTCTTGTATTGTTCCATCTAATAGACATACATACTTATTCGATCCAACAATTGGTATAAGAGGAGGTTTCCACTGATTTGTATTACTATCTTTTCTTTCATATTACTATCTTAACTACTTACTACACTAACGTGTGGAGTGGAAAAGTTTTTGTTGTATTAGATGGAAGGAATGAATATTGGGTCAATAGACAATCTGAATCCTTCTAGACCACCTATCTTTGTTGGGAATGATTATGAGTACTGGAGAGATCGTATGAAGACTTTTGTGATGAGCACTGGTGTAGAAAATTTTATTATGCTTACTGGAGGTTACAAAATTCCTGACAAAGATGTTAGTACTTTCACTAACCAAGAGAAGAAAGAATATCAACAGAATTATAAGGTACGCAATACTTTATTATGCTCTATGACCAGGAACATATGCAGTCAGATATCCTCCTGTGAAGCAGCCAACTGCATTTGGAAGAAATTGGAAGTCACTCACTTTGGTACATCCAAAGTTATAGAAACAATAAGAGAAACTCTTCGAGCAGAGTATCATGGATTTTTTTTCCCTTATGGAGAGCCAGTATGTAATGTGCAACAAAGGTTTATGACAATTTCCAACAACTTACAATCTATGGGAGAAAAAGGTCTTGATGATGAATCTCTAGTTGATAAGATTATAGATATAATACCAAATAAATGGAAGTCAAAAAGGACAGCTATTGATGAAAATAGAAAGGTTTCCCAGATTTCTCTAGATGAACTCATTGGAACTCTTCTACAGCACGAGACAAGAATGAAGAGAGATGATACTTTTAACAAGAAGAAAAATGGGAATGGTAGTGTAGCCTTTGCATCTAAAGCTAAAACACCACAAAGGCTTACAAGATCCAAATCCAATAAAGTTATATCTGATTCAAGTGAATGTGATCTTTTGGATAATGAGTTTGCTAATCTTGCTCGAAGGGTGAACAAGATTGTGGGAAATAAAGACTTCCAATATAGATTCAAAAATAAAGATAGAAAGGATAAGAAAGACTCAGAGGTAACATGTTATGAATGTAAGAAAGCATGACATATAAGGACTGATTGTACTTTACTGAAGAGGAAAGATAGAAAGTAGAAACACTCTCAAAGAAACAAGAAAAGGTTTTATAAGACAAAGAAAGTATTGAAGGAAAACGATACGTGGAGTGTAAGTGGTAGTGATTCTTCGGATGATTCTTCATAATATGAGTCCTCAGGACAGAGTATTATTGGACTTTTAGCCAGATTACCAATTGAAGATCATTTTCTCATGGCTAAGGTACACAATGCTGAAGCTATTACAAATGTCTCCTTGAATGCAAATTATACTAATAATAGATATTATGAATGTTCAATTGATGAATCTTCATCATCAGAAGATGATACATTACCTTCTTTTTAAGAAGTTTCTAGATTTTCTAAATTACTTGAGAATGAAAATTCTAAACTCAAGAAGAAGCTTGAGAAAGAAGATTCTAGAATTTCAGTTTTAACTAATTAATTATCAGATCTTTCTAAAGATCTTGATGTGAATACTACTGATTTTGAAAGTATTTTAAAAACCCTTGAGAAAGTCAAATCTGATAAGGATAAACTTTCTAAGGATCATTAAAATGTAATTTCAAAGAAAAATATATTAGATCCTAGTTCAAATTCAAATGTTTTGGAAAATAAGAATTTGGTTTTAAAACTAAAGTCAGAATTTTTTTCCTTGAAATTTTTTTTTTCAAACATTACTCATGGGAAGGAAAACTTTGACAAGATGTATTCTCAAATTAGACCTTTGGGAAATCATTCTGGTCTTGGTTATACTCATCCCAAACCTGTTTTTAGTAATAACTATTTTTTTCCTCAAAAAACCTCATTTTGTTCTAAGTGCCAATGTGGTGGACACTGGAGAAGAGATTGTTATATTAACATAACTAAATCTTTAGGATTTCATAAAGCTCATTTTTCAAAACAAATGTGGATTCCTAAAATTATTTTATCTATCCCATTTGGATTCAAACAAGTTTGGATTCCGAAAAACTAATTGTTTCTTTTTCAAGAAAATGAGAAGTGTAATAATATGAATATTTGGTACATGGATAGTGGTTGTTCTTGACACATGACTGGAAACAAATACATCTTTGAAAAGGTATTAAAACAAAAGGTGGAAAAGTTACCTTCGGAGATAATGCTCAAGGAATGATTGTTGGTATAAGTAATATCGTTTTTCTTGGAAAAGTTATTATTTCAAATGTTTTGTTTGTTAAAGGTCTTAGGCACAATCTCAACAGCATAAGTCAAATACGTGATGAATGTTACCTTGTGAATTTTAGAAATGATAAGTGTTTAGTTCACAATTCCAAGGATGAGTTCATTCTATCTTCCCATAGGGAAGAGAATGTTTACACTATTAACGTAGAATACCTTAGGAGCCAAAACATACCATGATTAAGTGAAATAGAAGACCAATCATGTTTATGGAATAGAACACTACGACACTGTAATCCGAGAAATCATAGTAAACTCTCAACGAAAAGACTTGTGAAAGGACTACCAGATCATAGATATGATTCTTCAAAAGTATGTGATCCTTTTCAATTTGGAATGCAACATAAAACTACATTTAAATCAATTAATGAAGTTTCAACTTCTAATGCATTACAGCTAGTGCATATGGATCTTTTTGGTCCAACACAAACTGGAAGCATTAGGGGAAAATAATATGTATTTGATTTAGTTGATGACTATACTAGATTCACATGGGTCTATTTTATCACAAAGAAATCTGAAGAAATTTCCTATTTCAAAACTTTTACAGCCCAAGTTAAAAATGAGAAAAACCTACTGTTGATAACTATTCATAGTGATCACAGTGGTGAATTTCGAAATTAAGATTTTGAAACTTTTTGTATTAAGAAAGGTATTACTCACAATTTCTCATGTCCAAGAACTCCTCAGAAAAATGGTGTTGTTGAAAGAAGAAATCGTATTCTTTAGGAAATGACTCGAACCATTTTGAGTGAATACTCAATTGCTAAGCACTTTTGGGCTGAAGCTGTTAGTACTGCCTGTTATACTATAAATCGTGTTTTAACTAGACCATTTCTTAATAAAACTCCATATGATTTATGGACTGGCCGAAAACCTAAAGTTTCATACATCAATGTTTTTGGATGTAAAGTATTCATTCTGAATACAAAAGATAATCTACACAAATTTGCACCAAAATCTGATGAAGGAATATTTCTAGGTCACTCCACAACTTCTAGGGCTTATAGAGTTTTCAATAAAAACACTTGTACTCTTGAGGAAACAGTACATGTAAAATTCGATGAAACTAATCCTTTTGTTTTCAACCAACCCAATCCTACATCATCAGATGTGTTTTCTAAAAATGCTTATCAACCGTTATTAGAAGATCACTCTGGTGAGGAAAATGTTCAAGAATGGATTCCTGAAACATTTACCGTGGATGATTTTCTACCATATGTTGATGAATAGGTTTTACAAAACCCAAATCAATTGTTTCTTAGGAATCATCCCAATGATAACATCATTGGTGACGTAAATCAACCTGTAAGGACCTGAAATTCCTTAAGAAATGAAATAGAACATCTTTCTTTTCTTTCCCAATTTGATCCTAAAAGTCCAAGTGAGGCTTTAAGTGATGATTATTGGATCAAACCAACGCATGATGAAATAAATGAATTTGAAAGGAATCAAGTCTGGACTTTAGTTGATAGACCTAAAAAACAACTGTAATTGGTGCAAAATGGGTTTTCAGAAACAAATGTGATGAAAATGGAATCATTGTAAGAAATAAAAAAGACATGTTGCTAAGGGCTATAATCAACAAGAGGTAATAGACTGTGAAGAAACATATGCTCCTGTATCTATACTTGAATCCATTCGTATTCTATTAGCCTTTGCAACATACTTTAATTTCAAACTATTTCAAATGGATGTAAAATGTGCTTTTCTAAATGGTTTTGTTCAAGAAGAAGTTTTTTTGGAACAACCTCCTGGTTTTCAAGACCCAAAACATCCTGATCATGTTCTTAAACTTACCAAGTCTCTATATGGTCTTAAACAATCCCCTAGATCTTGGTATGATAGACTTATATGATTTCTATTACAAAACAATTATACAAAAGGTACAGCAGATCCAACCCTTTTTATAAAAATGGAAAATAAATTTTTTTTGATTGTTCAAATCTATGTTGATGAAATCATATTTGGATCAACTCAGAAATCGTTAACTGATTCTTTTGCAAATTTAATGAAATCTGAGTTTGAAATGAGTATGATGGGTGAGTTAACATTCTTTTTATGTTTTCAAATTTCTCAAAAACCATATGGAACATATATATCTCAACATAAGTATATCAAAGACTTACTCAAAAAGTATGGATATGACAAAACTCAAAGTATTAGAACTCCAATTGGTACCTCAAGTACTTTTGATCTTGATGAAACTGGGAAACCAGTAGATCAAACAATCTTTAGAGGTATGATAGGAAGTTTTCTATACTTGACAGCTAGTCGACCCAACTTAATGTTTTCTCTATGCTTATGTGAGAGATATCAATCTAATCCAAAAGAGTCTCATTTAAAATATGTAAAGAGAATCTTTCGGTATTTAAAAGGTACTATGGATTTAGGTTTTTTTTACTCTTCTGGGAATGATTTTGTTTTAAAAAGTTTTTCAGATGCTGACTTTGGAGGTTGTAGAATGTATAGAAAAAGTACATCTGAAACATGTCATTTCTTAGGACATTCTATGGTTTCTTGGTCATGCAAGAAACAACACTCAGTAGCACTGTCCACTGCTGAAGCTAAATATGTAGCAGTTGGAAGTTGTTGTGCTCAAGTATTGTGGATGCAACACACACTCACTGGCTATGGATTGAGTTTCTCCAAAACTCAAATTCTTTTTGATAATACTAGTGCCATAGCTCTTAGTAATAACCCAACACACCACTCTCGTGCAAAACACATAGATGTTAGGCATCACTTTCTTATGGATCACACACAAAAAGGAGATATTATTTTACAATTTTTCGTAATGCAAGAAAAACTTGCTGACATTTTTACAAAACCTTTATCTTCTGATAGGGTTGTGTTTATAAAACAGAAGCTAGTAATGATTACATTAAAATAATCATTCATATCTGCTTCATGTTTTACAATTCTCCTTACAGTAAATAACTTCCCTAGAATGTGGGAGGACATCTCTTACTATTTTTTGTTTGTTTCATTTTATCTTATGATCTTTTACTCTCTTGGTATGTGTTTTTGTTTTTCTGTTTATCTTATCGACCGATGATGGTAATGAATTTCTTTTCCATCATATCGATCGATGATGGCAATGAATTTATTTTCCATCGTATCGACCGATGATGGTAATGATTTTCTTTTCCTTCGTATCGACCGATGATGGTAATGATTTTCTTTTCCATCGTATCGACCGATGATGGTAATGGTTTTCTTTTCCATCGTACTTATCGATGATGGTAACGAATTTCTTTTCCATCATATTGTCAGTTCATGGTAACAAGATTTTTTTCCATCATATTGTCAGTTCATGGTAACAAGATTGTTTTCCATCGGCTTGTCAGTTCATGGTAACAAGATTGTTTTCCATCGGCTTGTCAGTTCATGGTAACAAGATTCTTTTCCATCGTGTTGTCAGTTAATGGTTACGAGAATCTTTTCCATTGGCTTGTCAGTTAATGGTAACGACTTTGTTTTCCATCGGTATGACGATTGATAGTATTCCTTTACATTGTACGTTTGTGTTTTCTTTTGAACTTTACTAAAACCAACAATAACCTTACATTCTCCAACAGGTACTTTCCATTTTTTTTCTTTCTTTCATTTTTAATCCTAACCATTGATCTGTTTTCCTCTAATCTTGACCGTAGAAGATCAACGGTCACCCCTTTATCACCTATAAATAGACCCCACTCCCCATACCCACATCGTTTTTTCATGTTCTAAGGCGAAGCTCTGCTCCACTGTTTTAAATCATCGTACGATCTTTCATCGACATCATCCTTATGTATCAGTCTTTTGCCAACACTCCTGCCGATATGTCCTCAAAGGCTTTCTTAGAAAAAGACCTTTTAAGGGAGAGGTATGTTTCCCACAAATTCTATGATTCGTATGATTCTACAATCAAGAGGATTATCTTGTTTCAAGGATGGGAGAATTTATGTGTTGAAAGGCCTATTTCTCAAGATCCGATTCTCTTTGATGAAGTCTGTCAGTTTTATAAAACCGTATCTTTCGATAAAGACATGACTATTATTTTTTCTGTGTACAATAGAAAGCTATCTATGTCTGTGAAACAAGTGGCACATTTTCTTAATGTCCCAACAGAAGGGGATTCTTTCTGTCCATCTCATAAACTACCAGAGGAAGTCGGTACGTTTAATAGAGAAAGTGCCGAGAAGTATTTGTTTATTGTGAATGAATAGAAAATGAAAGTGGCTCATCTTTCACCAGAAAATAGGTTTGTGGCTTTATGGATGCAAGGTTTCCTTATCCCAAGGAAACGGGATAGGGAAACTTTGAAAGTGTCTGATATTTTTATGCTTGACTATCTAGTAAATATGAGAAAAGTAAATCTCATGGGATATGTTTTCCAAACAATTAAGAATGTAAAGTCAGGGGCAATCAAATCTCATTTGATTATGTATCCATCCATTCTTGCAAAGTTTATCCTCGGGAGTATGAAGTTTTTAAACCTTCCTTTGAAAGGGAAGTTGATAGATTTGAATCCCTCCTAGATTTGAAAAAGTACTATGAAGAAGTTGAATGTTTGTTTTGATCAGAATTCAAAACTTTTTGTCAGAGATGTAGAAGCTGAATCGGCTCAGAATCAATAGGCACCTATGCCAGCCAAAGACATTCATTCTACTGGTATTACTTAGAAGTATGATCTGCAATCCAGTTCAAATCCTAAGAAGAAGCCAAATTACAGTAAGGAGGTTGTAGCCAAATGGAGAAAGGATAAGGAATAGAGAAAGGAAGGTGATCCAAAGTTCGGTCTTGACCCTGCTGAGGCTTTTGCAGAAAGAATAAGGGTAGAAGAAACCCTTAAGGCTGAAAAGAAAAAGAAAACTGTTTTGAAAAGAAAGGATCAAGACCTTTATATGTCTAAAGTCTTCAAAATGGTTGAGGATGCTAGTGCTCAACTGACGGAAGATGTGCATCAAAAGCCCATCGTACAGAGTCTTCCTGAGAAAGAAAAAGGAAAACAATTGATGGAGGAAATAAAAGATGTTGAAGAAGAGGACGAATATTTTCTTTTATAATTCCTTCAGATTTCAAAGAAGAGTTGAGAGGAATCAGTCCAAAAGCAATGTGAAGATATTCAACAAGTTCCTCGTTCCGGTCAATCACGAACTCTGGATAGATTTTTATCTCAACAAAATCAAGGTGCTAAATCCTCTCAAACTGATAATTTTTTTTTCTTTAGTGATAATGTGGATTAAGAAAGAATGTAGAAAGAAAAAGCAAAATGAAAACAGCCAGTTGTTGACTCAAGCTGATCGAATGAACCGGCTACGTACGATGAAGATACTGATTCAGAACATACAATCTCTCTCAAGAAGAGTGATCATATTGTCCATGTTTTGAGAAGGGTTGAGAAGACCATTCCATATTTCCCTAGGCTGGAAGGTAATATTTATTTTATTACTGACAATCAAAAGAAGAAGTTTGGCTCTGTAAAAGAATTAAGAAAGAAAGTTTTGTCAGTTGAAGCCAATTTGAAAGTTCTTTCAGAGAGTTCGGTTGCTTATAAGAGGGCCTGCAACAAGATGACTAAGTGGTCGTACAAAACAGAGAGCTCAATCAATGATCATGAGATAGAAATTGAAGATATAAGAAGGTTGTCAAATGAGCTTTCAAATTCTTTCAATAATCTTGATAGAGAAATGGTTGAAAGGTTGAATCTTTTTTCTTCCCAACGAGCCGACGTTCCTTCAATAAAAGACTTGCAGGAGAGAATGAATGCTTTTCAATCTTAATTATCAAAGGTTTCTTCTTTCAAGGAAGAAATGGTTTTGTTGAATAAAAAAATTCTATGTTATCCAAAGATAACAATAATTTGAAAAACAGAATTGATACTCTTGAAGAAGTAATCAATGTTCAGGAAGAGACAATTAGAAATCAGGATCAACTCTTCACCGATCAACAAGACCTTCTCAAGTCTCAGGGTGATGCTATTTATGAAGACAAGAAGGAGATAAAAAATATGAAGGCGGTTCTTCATGAGTTGATAAAAAATGAGAAGGAAAGAGAAAACAAGTGACTTGTATTTGTTCTCATGTTTAGTGTTGTTTGTTATCGTAATGAAATTTCCTTTATCCATTGTCTTGTGTTTATTCTCTAACTCTTTCAGACAATTCAAGTTTACCCCGTTATTTTTGTAAATCACAAAGGGGGAGAATGTTTATAAAGGGGGAGAATTCTTTACAACACTCTTAAGGAAAATCTATAAATACAATCCTTAGCAAAGTCCATAGCTAAGGGGGAGTTAGTTTTATTCAATTTATTATTCAGAATTGTTTCCAATAACTCAGGAGGAGAAACATATTTCTTGTTATATTTACTTTGTTTATTGTGCTTTCCAAAAAGGGGGAGATTGTTGAGTCAAAATTCCTCTTTTGACCCAATGTTTTGATTTGGAAATCACAAATGTCCTGTTAATCATACTAACCTTGCCTATCGTATTGTACTAATCATGCTGATCGTACTGACCATAATGATCGTACTGATCATGCTGATCATACTGACCATGTTGATCGTACTGATCATGCTGATCGTACTGATCATACTGATCGTATAGACCATGCTGATCGTACTGAACATGCTGATCGTACTGAATATGGAAATTATATTGACTCTGCTTCTCATATCATTCATTACATACTTGTGTTGGTACTTTGTCAAAAACACATGATTCATTTAAATCATACTCTTTATTATCTTATTCATATATCTTGTTCTAACCAATACGATGTCGTTGAGTTAGTTACAAACTAATCAAAACGATGTCGTTCTTTCTATTTCAATATGACCGTTATGATGCTAGGTGTCCAAGTCCCTCCGAGTTTTTCGGAGAAATATGACTGTTAGAGGGGATGTGACCGTTGGAATCAGAGGCCTATAAATAGGAGGTCATTTGAAGCTGAAAAAAGAGACGACAGACAAGTGAACAAGCATGATACAACTGTGATACTTTGCTTATATTAAGTTCTAGAGAGAGATGTTGTGACTTGTCTCAAGCTTTGTGCTTTGTGCATCCGATCATCGTATCGAGGGCTTTCAAGTGATAGAAAGACAGAGGTTCCGATTACCTACAAAATCGAGGGCTGCCAGGGATAGGCAGATGGGCGAACCGATCATCGTATCGAGGGCTGCCAGGGATAGGCAGACGGACGAACCGATCATCGTATCGAGGGCTGCCGGGGATAGGCAGACGGACGTACTGATCATCGTATCGAGGGCTTACCAAGGTGTTGGTGAGATATTCCTTTTATCCTAGGTGAAAGAATAACCCTTCTCTTTGGGTCAAAATAATTGTAATACTTTTACTTTTCCGCTGTTACTTGTATTCGAAAGGAATTTGTATTGTTTCCTTTCTTCTTTACATACTCAATTGTAATTGTTTCAATTACAATCATTCTATTACATATTGTATTGGTTCATTCTATACTCTTTAAGGTAGAATCATTCATCTTTATATTACTCTGATTATTGTGTTCATCTTGAATACAATTGTTTTACATTTCATTAGTATTATAATACATCATACCTTTTTATATTCAATACAATTGTGGGTGTTTGTATTTGCATTAGTTTAAGATCATTTAAACTAATCTCTTAGTTGCTAAAACTCAGAGGTTTTTAAACCTACAATTCACCCCCTCTTGTATTGTTCCATCTAATAGACATGCATACTTATTCGATCCAACAATATGCCCATTCAGATGGGATTTTGATATTAAATTCTGCTTCCATATTCAAGAATATTACACATGCAATACATTTTATTTTTTGGGGGAAGTAATAATATCCATGTACTTTATCTGGTCATGTTAAATTGAAGTTCAGTTTCTTATGGACACCCTTTTATCACTATTCATGAAACTACCCTGTTATATTTTCATAAATATTCCACAAAAAGGTTAGTCATCCAATGTTAAATTATTCTACATGAGAGCTATCTTCTATAACGTTAATCCCCAATGACGTTTTCATCACATTTCACTCTTCGTATTCAAAATACCTAAGATTTTGGATTATAATTTTTCTGTATTCTTGATGATGATGAAACATTCTCAATAAAATCACCATGGAATGGAACAATAATAATATTTAGGTCAAATATAAACTATCTTATTATATTTCTTCCATCCCTTACACAACCCAAATTTATGTTGGAGTGGTTTTTCAATTCATAACTAGTGCTAAGGTAGATTTCATATTCATTCCCAGAAATATTCCATTTGTAAGAAATCCTTTATGGTCATGAAAAATATGAATCATCTTAAACTAATCAGACATAAAAAAATAGAGGGTCGACATTTTGAGGACACTATTGTTTGACAATTAATTGATATTCCCTATTTGTATTTGAATATTTTTCCAACAAAAAATGAGGTTTAAATTCAACCAAAGAAAAATTAATCCCTTGGATAGAACTATTTTAACTCAATATGCTTTGAAAAAATCAAACTAAAAACTGTCATTCAATTTTTCTTTATGGTTACACATTGTGTATTTTTCCCACATCATGATTTAGATCCGAGAATCACAAAATTATTGACTCAAATTCCACTATGTATTTATAGAAAATTTTGGGATGTTCTCATCCCTCAATCTCCGCTACGGCCTTCACCCCATAATCAATGGTTAGATATATTCGACCTAAAATGTTAGTTAAAATAGTTCATATTGAAAACACTAAACTATGTACAAAAAGAGAAACAATACACAATAGACTAGAGACATTCAAAGGGAACCCTAAGTAAAATTCAAGTCTCAGCTTACTAGGCATGTAATCCACATGGTTTAGAAAATAATTGACCACAGAAATGGAAAAGTCCCAATCATGTTAGCTCAAGACCCCAAAAATCATAGCGTATAAAATATTTTTGACTTTCCCACTGTGTTGGAATCATAGTATACTTATTCAAAAACAATGGTGGTAACCAAAAATACGAAATGTTTATAATGTTTTAAATGTAACCCTAGAAATCGTAAAAAATATGCTCATCAAGACCCTTGGATAAGGTAAATACAATAAAATTTCATGATATTTCATCCAAATAATATTACTATGGTATTACAGAGATAGTTATTAAGATTTTACCCATCCATGAGAAATGATATTGAAAAGATCATTTCAACATGATTATTTGGGTTAAGATTTAGGTTGTTATCCACTCATAAAACCATTATGGTCATTTGAGAGATTATATTTTAAGCCTCACATTTTATGATTGGTTGGAAGAGAAGGCTAAAAAAAGTATAAGTACAAGAGAGAAAACCAGTTTTCCTATATCTATTTAATGTGAACAAAAGTGTAATATCCATATCTTGGAGTCTCTCCATATAAGTAGGACATGAAGTTTACAAAGCCTGCTCAATGGATTCATAAAGTTGAATAATTGACTGATATGAATCTTGTAAGATCCTTCCAATATGGGACAACATTTTAGTATCAATATTAGATCCAACCAAAAGTTCCTCTTCCCACTCAATAGCATCCAATCCTGCCTTCTCAGCCTTATCCAATAACCATTATGCTTCATCAATAGTCGCCTCAGCATGAACTATTTGTTTCTTGAGCTACTCCAAATATTGATGAAGACACTCCAAATCAAAAATAATCCATTACACCATGGATATATTCTCCATGAGTTGACCATGTTGCCTCATAGACACCCCTACATGCTTAGAAGCTTCATTAAGAAATATATTCCTGGTTGTTTTATGGTGTGAGATGTAATTTTTGTTTGAAATTTTAGACTGATACATGATATAATTATCTTATGCACCAATACCATATTTTTCAACATCATGTATGAAATAATAATGAACCCCCATACTCTACTAGTGAAAACATGTTGTGTAATTTTGCAAATTTATTCAGAATATTTTCTAGTGGGTTTATGAAATCAACATTGAGTTGTACCTCCATAATATTTTATGTAAAAATTGAAGGATGTCAAGGGCCTTGTGATATTATTCAAAATCAATCACATATGGTACAATCTATTGAAATATTAGTCCCACCAGAGGGAACCCAACTCAATACTTTCATCATGAAATGGTCCAGTATTTGTTGGATCCCCTACATCATCAATGGGTTGAGATGTTAAATAAGTGGTTTCATATGAAGAAGCATATGGTAGTAATACTAATAAAATATGATTAAAGAAGTCAATTCCTAAAATTGAAAATAGATATGATTATTTGGAATGGTGGAGAACTCAACATCACTTGTCGAGATTTTGGTAACCCGATCATCCATTGTCTTAGTGAATAATAAAATTGATGTCGTGTCCATATATTTCAAGCCAATTTTTAGATATTCTAAGGACCCATCTGCTTCTTGTTTATTCTTTTCTACCTCAATGGCCTCCAAAACGACCCTTTCTATTAATGTCCATTCATGTATAATGATCACAGAACTATGAGAAAATGTTGGTTCTAAATCTCCATGATCCTGAATCACCACTTCATTCACAACTATGATCACTATAGGAACAAGATAAATACTCTCAGTAGGTTTTTTAACCTCTTACGAATCATATTATTATGGGGCATATTTTTTTTCTATGAATAGTTCCCCCTGGTGGTTGGAATCCCCATGATGTCATCAATTGGTCTGGGTTCCCCATCTGGCTATGGTATAACCACTTGTTGTATCACATTTTCCACCAATGAATAAGGTGTTATTGGCCCCTTTGTGATTGTCACCTACAAGATCAGCAAAAATTCACTAATTCATTTGAAATTTAATTAATAATCACATTGAAATACCTGAAATAATATCTATGTAATGAGGTGAAACAGAAACATATTATCCGATATTGGATACGTATCACATAATTTTGTGCCTACCATTAAATTTTATTGTTCCATGAATATGGTCCCCTAGGGAGAACAATGGGTGGGGAATGGGGGGATGGTCATTCATGTTCATTAGGAATTGTCTAAATACTCTATGAAACCCCTATAGAGACTCCTCTAGTAGATATCATGCCTGAATAGATGTTCTCCCCAATAGAAGTACCCCTTGAGGTATAATACAATGAATGAAGATGTGACCAAATATTCCCATCTTCCTATATGTAAAAATATTAAGAATTAAATATCAAAATAATAATTTGCTAATGCGTTGATATAAAGAAACATAATACCAATTCATCGGTATCATCCTTCCCCACCATGGATATCATCATCTCCTATAATCAATTGGGCCAGTAAATCTATGTTTTATTGAGTGAATACAAGTGTCCATATCATCCAATTATATTCAAACATCATGAGTATTATCTCAAAAAGTGATTCAATCAATATTTTGGATCATCCCAAATAATATAGGACCAACATTATCTTTGTAAATCACTTCTCATTTTTCGTATAAATATATTCTTACTCTCCAAGATTCATATTATTTTCGAGCCTTTGGGAAGGACACGGTAACGAGAATGGATAATGTCAAAGGATATACTATGGTATGTATGGTGGGTTATAGTAACCAAACATTATTTCATGGCTCATTATCCACCATAATTACCTCTTGGTATCAGTGCTTATGAGAAAGATGTTTGGAAGGAGATGGAATTTCCCCAATCCCAGTTGTAGGAGGGGGTTCGACTACATCGTTTTCCTTAGAAGCACAATTACCATCATCTTCACTCTCATTGACCATTTACCTCATCATTGAAATCACTCATCGAATATACCTACATCAATTTTACATAGATCAAATAGAGGTTTCAAGATCATGAATATGTTTAACAGCTATCTCATGTTCTTCAGTATAAGAAATTCTTCCACATATTGACACATAGTCAAATTTTCATAATGAAAACACTCTCCCCTATAGAAGATATCATATAACTCGAACCGAATTGCAATTCCCCATGAAATCCCACTATATCCATGATATTGGATCGGAGTCCTAAGGGTGGATGGATTCTTGAGCTTACAGTGTAGATATAGTAGCTTGATAAGATGAACTTCATATTCACAAATTCAGGGGGGGTCAAAACCAGTTATTTTTTATTATGCTTTCCAGTCCTTGAAATTATTATTTTTTTCCATTGAACCCACTCTATCTCGAGTAGCGGTGGAACATTAACAAAAATAACTGGTTTTTTCAATTGGTCTCCTATATATGATTAGTTCTAGACATAAACATAATTAATAGTGAGTTCTTTTTGTAGTCTTACAGAAGTTGGAATCCCAATTGATAACTACATGTCTTCACGAGCGAACATAATTTAGAGCTACCAAGCAAGAAATATTTTTTTCTACTTTCACACAGTATTTATACTCATGGGACACCACATATAAGCACATTGGAATTGATTCTCCATCTTATAGAGATCATACAACTTGAATATATACTACCCATAAATTCTATAAATTATTTATCCCTCTCTCAAAGAAATGAGGTACACCCCCATGAATGATCCCAAAATACATCTCTTAACAATATAACAGAGTGGGAGGTATAAGGAGTATATGTGAAATCATAAATGATAGTTGTGCTGATCCATTATTTAATTTTCATTTAAGTTTATTGGTTTTACCCCACTTATGAAATGTATATATTATTGGAAACTAGATTCCATGATCAGTTGACTATTGTGAAATCAATAACCTCTCATATGGGCTGTTACCCAGCACTAAATAACATTAAAGGGGACCAGAATCTACTATGGTTACTTCCACCCACTTATGATTCCCAAAAAATGGTATATATATTATTGAATACGAGTGGAGAGGATAATATTCCTACCAGTGGAAAACTAATCCACCAATACAAAAGTTAGAAATATGACTCCCTGTGTTGAAATTGCACACAGGCAGTAGCCGACCACTAAAAACCATGGAGAGAAAGGATTCCAATTTGAACAAATTTTAATTTTTAGGGATTATCTTCTATCTTCACTGGGTAAAATTGACATCATAATAAAATGGAAAATAGGAAAAAATTCACCTTTTGGTGTTAAGGGTTGGGTACAAACAAAACCTTCTTGCATAAGGTTCATGGCCCCTTTGTAATGTCAAATCCTTTAACCATTAAAAAATGGAACACTCTACATTGGTCGGGGGTCAACCAACAGAAGTTCCTTTTCCTTGTCAAAATGTTTCTTGGAAAATAAGGGGGTCCCATGCATGTCATACCAATAATAAGAGGGAGTCAGTAATTTGTTTAAAATGGTGCATGTGATCGGTGCTCCTAAGACCATCTAGATGTCCCATAAACCAATTCCAACATCTATGTGAATCAAATGGTGGGTGTTAGTTTCTAGCCTTCATTCGCTAAAAGCTGGTGGATAAAATTTTAGTTGTGATGAGAGTAAGTATGTGATACCCAGATGTACTCATATAATCCCACATCGTTTAACATAGTTTCAAATTGCTCGTCACTCTAGAGGACCTATAAACGACACCACCAATCTAGACTTAAGGACCCCCCATGTTGAAATTCCCCTTATGACGACCACAAAAAATTATCTCTTTTTATGGACATATGTGTAATTATATAATAGAAATATATTTCCTCATATGTAACCCACATGGACTATTCTAGTGAAAGAGTAGCATAATTCAAAAGAAATCAGATGAAGTGGGATTCCCAAATGAATAACCTCTCCGATGAAATGTTTTCTTCGAGAATATTGATATTTTCTAACATCCAAGACACAAGTCACATTACTCTGTGAGACATAGGGATTAAAACACCTGATATAATTCCAAATATATAAAGAGATATCCAATTTTATATCAGATAACAACTTTTACCTTCACTCAGAATTCCCACTATAGATCTTTGGAGGATATCGACATTGATTTGGGAATTATTATCAAAATAATAAATTAGAAAATTTATCCTCTCATCAGTTATAGAAAATTGAACATCAGTAATGGAAATATATTTCAAGTTATACATTCCTTATATTTTTTTAAACACCTAAAATAAATGTAAATCCTAATGAAGAGGATGAATAAATAACCTTGTAGTATGGAATATAGCATGTGAACCATTGGACCATGACAATATAAACCACACACTATTGTCCCACAATAAGTTACCCCATGAAGTACCGATCTGCAATGTATCAAGGCACCATGTAGATAAAAAATTTTATATGTGGGTGAATAGAAATTGATTTTGAATGAAATGAACTTTGAGATCATGAGAATTTAGATCCCAAAGGAGAAATTCTTTATAAGATTATAAATTATGAGTTTGTTTGAAATGGTCCCATTTTGAAAAGAGATTGGGTAAATGAAAGATGACATGGGTCCCCCCCCCCAATTGGTGTGGGTTTTATTGTAAGTCCCCATGCATACTGAAAAAATCGTTTAAATCATACCATCATCTTCATTAGAACTGGAACCTCTTCATCAAGACTAAATACCATTCCAATGGGGTTAATTTTTGGGACTTGAAAACTTCCCACGGAAGGTGAAAATAATTCCTTGAAATTTTCAAGGGTAAAAAACATATTCAGTAATGTTTTTAAATGAAGTGTTTAGGATGCAAACCTACAAAATAAGGTGTGGTTCATTGTAAAAAACCCATTATGCGGAGAATACTTGCACATGTAATCTATAAAATTAAATTTTTTTGTTGTACATGGTGGTGTCCACCAGTGCCCAATAAAGAAAACAATTTTTTTACGAGGAAAAATAGAAATTTCTCACTACCACATAAAACCATACCCTACAAATGATAAGAAACATGTGGGAAGAATAATGATTTTCATCCCACATTAAAAAAATCATTTGTGGGATGAGAAGTCCTTATGAGAGTCCCGAAAATGAAAACCACATGGTACAACAGAGATGATCAACCTCTCTGGTAGCTTATTCCAATGTTCCCCTATAAAAACAACAAGTGGATAAGGAAATAGGAGATAAAAAGCAATGAATTATTGGGGAAATGTGCATGATACATGGATTTCAAGTTTGAAATTTAATTTCATTATATTAGGGAATAAAATTCTAGTTTGTTGACCTCTATAGACTCAAATACCTATTCATACACCATTTTGTGATATATAAGAATATTTTCTCCTTTTTATCCATCACGTTGTATAGTAAAAGGCTGCGTAGAAGGATCCCTACCCCACATAGGATGGTGCTACACAGAAAACTATACCCACTGTAGAAGAAAGGTAAGTGAATAGAACTCATGCCCTCAAAGAAAAAAACTACTTTGATGGAACTTATGATCACATTAAAAAAAATACTATGTGGAGAGAACCCCAATGAACATAATGACATGCTATATAGAATATTGAATCATATGGTGTTCTGGTTTCCCACTCTCCTCAACCTCTTCTATTATACCATTTGGAGAAACCTTCGACCCTCTATGAACTACCCTAATTGCCTTCTTCACCAACAATTTCTATGTTAAGATATAATCCATATGTGGGATATCCTACTAGGAATCAGGCCAAGGCCTCTCCCAGATCTACTAGATATGTATGATCATGTCAATTGGAACACTATCGTGTACTCTAGAGTATATGTACACATGGTAAATGAGGTGTTATTGATAACCTATTTATCATGTTTAATCCTGGAAATTCTCTCGAGCATTCATTCCCACGGTAACAAGAGTCCATATTGTGGTGGTACTCACATACACCTCCCCATTTCAGGGATTAGGGGGATCCAATCTTCTTTCCCTTCAATGAGGGATGGTGTTGGACCCTTCTCAAATCCACTCTAATGCCAAGTTAATGAAATACCTTAAAGAGTAATACCATAGTAGGAGGGGAATAAAACTCACATTTTCCATTGTTACAGGCCAATGATAGATCCTTCCACCATCCTCTTTGTCAGCCAATGCTATGAAAATAAGAAAGGATATGTGAAACTCAACCCCATTTATCTCTCACATTGGGCCCATAATATGAAAATAAGAGAGGATATGGGTATCATACTATAACATCCCAAGTAATTAATGAATAATATATTTTCATAGCTATGTCTATTTATGAATTATATAGTGTTCTATAGGTTTAAAATGATAATAAATCTAATCATAAGCATAGAATACTGTAATATTTTTAAAAGATTGTTTTACCGCCTTTTGATGGAAAAACATTTTTATATCTAAATTTTGAGAAGTTTATAAGATATATTTGTCAAAGAATACTTATTATATATAATTGGGACATTTAAATTTACTTTGGATAAATTTTTGGTATTTTTCTGACAGTGTTCCTTTTTAATGAATAGTGAGAAATACTGCATTTCTATCAAAACCGTTTTTTCATATTATTTAATTATATGGTTAGATTATATTTTAAATTGGTTTTAAAGTATAATTAGAATATATTTTTACCATTTAATCCAATGGTGTTCATTAGAATTAGTTTCACATTGAAATTGGACATAAACAAATGTCAATCTCTTGATAGATATTGTTTCTTTAAAACACACTATTTGTTATGACAACAAAAATTATTTTTAAAATAATTACTGAAATTTTTGTGATTGGAATTTAGTAAAATAGTTTACATATTTGGAATCACAACGTCCAAAATATGTAATTAAGACCTTCTGGTTTTTGGACAGTATGAATAGTAACGACGGTAATTATCGTTAATTATCGTGATTAATTAGTAATCGGGTCGTTAAGGGTAAAAAATAATATCATAATAATATAAAATGACCCCAAAATGTGTCCAAATCATCTTGTTTGAGGCATGTCCTACCATGGGAATTTTTTTATAGAACTTTAGGGCCCATGGAGTCACATGGGTGTAATAGTGACATTTATGACATTGTTTTTAAAAATAAGAGTAATATAACAATGGTTTGTATATCCTAAGTAAAAAAAATTTAATTTTGTTTAAATAAATGATATATTAGACTATAGATAGTCATTGTAATGCTGAAAATATTTCCTACATCATGGTATTTGTTTTATAATTTTTAGTCAATAAATAAATAAATAAATTTATGACAGCATGATGATGCAGAGATTACCTCATTAGTGAACGATTTAAATAAAATGAAAAGATAAGGTAAAATATAAGACATAAAATTGTATAAAACCTATTTTCTGGGTGGATTTAGAACCCTTATAACCTTATCCTCAAAATATATAATTTTGGAACCTTTAAAATCTAAAAATCATTTTATAATAATGTAACATTTCAAGACTTTCCTAAAGTGACCCTCCCCCTCTTATAAAAGGCCCCCACTTGTACCCCCTTACCCAAACCTATCAAGCCCTTGAATCATCCAAAATCTTCTCATATTATCACTCCACATCCCTCTCTTACTCATAGAATCCAAACATTGAGAAGAACTCTTCCCAAGAAATCCTTTATCTCTAATCAAAAAGAGTTACCCGATTTAGAGGTAATGTCTTCTCTTGAGTTTCTTCCTTTTATTTTACTTCGTCACTCAACACTATCTTTTTATTATTTGATCCCATAATAACAATAGTATCCTAAATATACTAGGATTTTCTTATGATAATAAATCTACCTAAACTCACACACACCACCGTCTAATGGTTAAAGAACATACTGTTTCTGTGGGTGGTGAATTACAGCCTCATTAAACGATGATTGTTCAATATTATTTTAACACCACTCATTGTGGCCATTATGATGAAACTATATTTATATATGATATATATTATATTTATGTCCTCTCTATTACTCTTTATTTTATATTTAAAACATAACTTTATGCTTTGCATGTTGTGCAAATATGATAATTTAATATGGGAAGTGTAGACTACCGCCCCCTCAATTGATGTGACTCGTTCATGCCAAACACAGAATTTATAAAGAATTTAATTAATGAACTTATTTTACCTATATATCGTATATATTATACTGGAATTATAATATATATGTCTCATTTAGTTTTAATTCCTTTAATATGACAACGGAATGAAAGTAGTGTTCATGTGTACGTACGACCTACTGTCTCCATGAACGGTGAGTTTCATTTTTTATCTCCAAATGTTATGGAATAGAATAAAATTAATATATTCTGGATATATATTATATTTAAATAATTAATACCATTCTGGAGATGATGTAGTTATAACTACATTGGCAATTTTTTTCAAACAAGTTCATTTTTGACTCATGTATCGAACATCGACAAAACATATGTTATGAACTCACAAAATTAACTAATTATTATATCCTGACAATATGTGATATGAATTGAATAATAAACATTAAAGGAATTAATTATGAAATTATAAAGGGAACTATGTTTATTATTTAGGAATATAAAGAACGAATGAGAACAAGTCGGACTTTAGGTAAGGTACTTCATCTCAATCTCCTTTCGTTGAGGCATACATCAATTTACATACAAACTTATTTTATTAGTTGTATAATAAAACCGTTTGACATTTATTTTCATTCAAAAGGAATATTTTTACATGACACTTTTTACTAAACGACAAAAGTAATGTTTTTGTTTTACGTTTACGGTGACAACGACTTCTCCTCCGCCATGACCATTATTTGAGATTCAGCTTCTTCTACAAGCCATAAGTTTATTTTAAATGAAAAATAAATACCATGTTTTACTTTTCTTTTATTTTTGTATTGAAAATTATTGTGATATAGTTTTGATTATCTCAATTTTTTGTATTGATATCTTGGGATTGAAATGTGGAAATATTATGTTTCCTTTATGCATGTTTTATGTGATACGATTATATTATCATTCTTGGGCATTGTTTATGAAGTCGAGTGGTTCCATGATACAATAAGTGAAGGTGAGCCCGAGATAGATCTCCAATTGATTGGGTAACGTGAAGGAGTTAAACGCTAAGGTTTCTCTGAAGAGATTTATGGAATATACTATGATTGGTATTCCAAACGTAACCATTAGTGTTACTCCCTGCGAAAGAATGTTATGATTGCGTCATGTTACCTTTATGTCTTATTATTTCTATGAGTTATTCATTAATCTTTTGATTTCATGAGGTATGTTAAAGTTCTTATTTTTAATGAGTAATGTATTATTTCATTGATTCTTATGTATACATGGACTAATGTTTTCTTTCCGTATTTTAATATCCCTTACTGATCTTTTAATGCTCATCCGATGTTTTTGAAATGTTTTTCAAAGGTCGAGGGAAAAGTACATGATGTGATGATAGTATCGAGGAAGTGTCAAGAAAGAAACCATGTTTTATTTTAAATATGTTTCCATTGGTGGAATAAATGAATATTGTCTATGATGTAACCACATTGTTTAAATGTGGAATGTAATGCATGATTTATGATCTAATTCTCTAAAACTCTAAAACAGAAAAGATCCACAATTTGAATTCTTGAAATAACCCAGGATTAAGTAATGTTTAAGGCTGGGGCCTTATAATTGGTATCAAAGGTCAGTTTAGATAACATTATGAGTTATAATTCTATTAAATTATTATACAAAAATATACTTTTTTACACATTATGGTCAAATTGAAATGATGTTGAATTTGAAGGTTACCATGTTTATTCATCTAAGACATGTTTGTTCATAATGATTTTCCAAATAGGAAATAGGGAAGCAGTGCTAGAAAGGTATACAGAATGAAATGACCTTCCAAATTAGAATCCTGAGATGGTCGGAATTGGAACTGAACATTTTGTTGCAGTTATGTCGCAGTTGACTCAAGCGATAAATAGTGGTGGTATCCATGCCCAAGATCATCCTTATCAACCATAGAGAAACATGTTAGTGGTGGAACATTTCATGAGGAAACATCCCCCATTATTCAAAGCATCATCTGACCCTGTGCTAACTGAAGGGTGGATTAAAGCACTAGATAAGATTTTTGATGTCATGGGGTGTTCATACAATCAAAAGGTTAGTATTGTTGTTTACCAATTGAAGGGTGAATCAGATTAGTTGTGGTCGATGGTTAAAAATATCAGGTACACTGATGATATTGATGCTCTTTACTGTGATGAATTCAAAGTTATGTTTCATGAGAAATATTTTCCTAAGGTTTTTTGACATTGGATTGAGAAACAATTCTTTTAATTGAGGCAATATGACAACTCAATGGATTCATATGATTAAAAGTTCACTCAATTGGAAAGGTATGCCCCGAATTTTATTAGAGACTTTGATTGTAAAATCAATAATATTTACTTAGGATTAATGCCAAAATATATAAGGGTATCAGCTTCTAGCGAGTTCAAAGGTTATAAAAAGCTTCTTCGGTGTGCTGAGATGGTGGAAATAAAGTTTGCTGATGAGAAAGTGTTCTATGAAAACCAAGAGAATAAGAGATTGATTTGGCAGGAGAATGGGATGAATCCTTCAAAAAGGTTTGATGGTAAGAAAAATATGTTTTCCGTTTGTGATAAATGTAGTAAAAAGCATGATGGGGAATGTCTTTTGAATTCTAGAAATTTCTTCTGATGTGGTAAGATGGGACATAAGGCTCGTGCTTTCACTGGAAAAAGTAGGGTAGTGGTAAGACTAAATTTTATTTACAGTTAGTGAAATTTTTCAAGTGCAATGAGATGGGTGATTATGAAAACGAGTGTTCGACAAAGAGCTCTAATGATGGGAGGCAGTTAAACTACAAGTAGAATGGTGTGGTCAAATCCATTGCAACTACTTCAATATTTGTTAGTCCATCAAATGAAGTGGTATCAGACACTGTTTTTGTTTATTCAGATTATTCCAATGTGTTGTTTGATTCGGGGTCTACACATTCTTTCATCTCTAAAAAAAATTCTAAAAAATTGGGAATTACATCTCAAGAAATGACTTCTGAACTTTTCGTAAAAATGGTTGGGGGGAATTTTGAGGTAAAAAGATTTTATAGGAATCTTACTATACTTATCTATGGAAAGAATCTACTTATAGACCCTATTGTTTTACATCTAGTATAGTTTTTTTTATCCTTGGTATAGATTGGCTCTCTGATTACCATGCTATGATTATCTATAGAGCTAATAAAGTTTCTTTTCAAAAAGGATTTCAGTTTGTGTACTAGAATGAACCCTTACTTTTTATAACATATCAAGAGGCTGAGAAACTTGTAAAATATGGAAATGATTGTTACCTTGCATATATTGTTGAAAAAAAGGGAACCGTTCAGATTAATGATGTGCCGGTGGTAAATGAGTATCCAGATGTTTTTCCTAATGAGTTTCTTGGAATAATACCAGATTGGGAAGATGAATTTACTGTTGACATTGTTCCTAATGCTAAGACAATTTCATAAACCCTCATATCGAATGGCTCAAATTGAACTTTTAGAGTTGAAGGAGCAATTGAAACATTTATTATAGAAAGGTTTTATTCGACCTAGCACATCACCATGGGGTTCTTCTGTCTTATTTGTTAAAAATAATGATTGTTCAATGAGACATTTAATTTATTATAAATCCTTGAACAACATCACTATAAAGAAAAAATATCCTTTGCCACATATCAATGATTTGTTTGATCAGCTCTAGGGAGCTCATTATTTATCAATGATTGAATTGGGATCGAGGTACCATCTGTTGAAGGTAAAGGAAGTAGATATTCTGAAGACTATGTTTCGTACAAGATATAGCCATTATGAATTTTTAGTTATGCCTTTTGGGTTAACCAATGCACCTGCTATATTCATGGACCATATGAATAGAATTTTCCATGAGTTCATGGATAAGTTTGTGGTTGTTTTCTTTGATGATATTTTGGTGTTTCCTAAAATTAAAAAGGAGCATGAAAATAATTTAAGGGATATTTTTCAAACCATAAAAGAAAATAAATTTTCAGGAAATTTAGAAAGTGTGAGTTTTGGTTGCAAAAAATTTAATTCCTTGGTCACATTTCTTCTAAAAATGGAATAACTATTGATCCTGCAAAAACAAAGGTTATTGAAGAATGGCCAAGGACAAAAAAAATATAACCTAAATTCGTAGTTTTCTTGGGTTTTTAGGCTACTATCGAAGTTTTGTTAAAAATTTTTGAATGGTTGTCCAGCCCATTTACTGAGATAACTCGGAAGGGTGTTAGGTTTATTTGTAAAAAAGAATGTGATGATTTTTTTCCAGAATTGAAATGAATATTGGTGAATGCTTCTATATTGGCACTACCTTCCTGGAATGGTGAGTTTGTTATCTACAACGATGCTTCATTGAAAGAAATTTGTTGTGTTTTAATGAAGAATGATCAGGTAATTTCTTATGCTTCACGTTAGTTGAAAACTCATGAGATAAATTGCCCTTTATATGATTTGGAATTAGCTTCTGTTGTTTTCACATTAAAAATTTGGATGCATCATTTTTATGGTGTAAAGTTTGAAATATATACTTCTCAAAAAAGGTTAATGTATATATTCACTCAGAACGAATTGAACATGAGATAGATGAGATGTCTAGAATTAATCAAGAATTGTGATTGCACGATTCATTACCACCCAGGAAAAGAAAATAATGTGGTAGATGTTTTGAGTCGAAAATGTAATGCTTTATTAACCATGTTACATTGGTAACTTAATACTTTAGTTAAGTATTTGATGAATTTTCGAATGGAAGTTGTTGGTGAAAGAAATTATTCTGTTTTGTCTTAGGTATGAGTGAAATCTTCTTTATCAGATGGAAATAAGAAAGCACAAAAGCAAGACAGTGAGTTGCAGAAAAAGGTAGAGCTGGTTCAGAAGGGTATGTTACCCGAATTCAACATTTATAATGATTGTGTTTTGAGATTTGGGAAGAGATTGTTTGTGCCATGTGATTCACATTTGAACATAGAGTTGTTAAGTGAATCTCATAGTTCTCCATTTTCAGTTCATCCAGGAAGTACTAAGATGTATAGAGATCTTCGGGAGTATTACTGGTGGGATGGAATTAAAAGAGATATTTCTGATTTTACTATAAAGTGTTTGTCTTGTCAACAGGTTAAAGGATAGTGGCAGTTACCGAAAGGGATGCTTCAGACATTACTAGTGCCATAGTGGAAATGGGAGAATATATCCAAGGACTTTATTGTGGGATTACCGAAGACACCTCGAGGTAATATTTCAATCAGGGTTATTGTTGATAGTTTGACTAAATATACACATTTCCTTGCTATACGAGATACATTTTCCCTAGATCAACTTTCTCGAATGTATCTTAAAGAGATAGTCAGGTTACATGGATTTCCCCTCTCCATTTGATCTAATCGTCATCCTAGGATCACTTCTAACTTTTGGAAAGGCCTTCTGAAGTCATTGGGTACTGAATTAAATTTTAGTACATATTTTCATCCTCAATCAGATGGGTATTCAGAATGATCAATTCCGAATTTGGAGGATATTCTACGTGCTTGTTCGATGAATTATCAGGGATGTTGGGTCCAATATATTTCATTGGTTGAGTTTTTTTATAATAATAGTTTCATTATAGTATACATATGGTACCATTTGAGGCATTATATTGGAAGTAGTGTCGCACAATATCTTTTTGGGATGATGTAGGTGAAAGGATGTTGATGGGACCAGAATTGGTATAAGAGATGGCAGAAAATGTTCAGCTAATAAAAAAACACCTGATAAGAGCTCAGAGCAGGCAGAAAAGTTATGCTGACAATAGGTGGAAGGATCTCTATTTTGTGGTAGGTGATCATGTCTTCCTCAAAGTTTCAGCATGGAAAAGTGTGATGCGATTTGGTAAAAAAGGAAAGTTGAGACCAAGGTTCATTGGACCATATGAAATAATGGATAGAGTTAGATCAGTTTCATACCAAGTGTCTTTACCTTCAATTTTATCTCAAGTACATAATGTTTTTCAGGTTTCAATGTTAAGGAAGTACATGCAAGATCCATCTCATGTTTTGAGTCCAAAGGTAGTTCAGCTAGAAGAGAATCGATCTTATAAGGAACAACAAGTCCAGATTCTTGACCATAGGGAGCATGTGTTGCTGAATAAGTTGATTCATCAAGTAAGGGTTCTATAAAAAAAACAACATAGTTGAAGAGGCTACATGGGAATCCAAAAATGCAATGAGAGATAAATACCCCCCCACATATTCGATATGTAAATAAATTTCGGGGATGAAATTACCTAAAGGGGGAAAGATGTAACATCCCAAGTAAGTAAATAATAATATATTTTTATATATATGTCAATTTATTAATTATATACCGTTTTAGATTATTAAAATGAGAATAAATCTAATCTTATGAATAGAATACTCTAATATTTTAAAAAGATTGTTTTACCGCGTTTTGATGGAAAAACATTTTTAAATCTAAATATAGAGAATTTTATAAGCTATATTTGTAAAAATAGTCTTATTATTTAGAATTGGGACATTTAAATTCACTTTGGATAAATTTTTGTTAATTTGCTGACAATGTTCATTTTTTTAATGAATAGTGAAAATACTGCATTTTACTTCAAAACAGCTTTTTCATATAATTTAATTATATTGTATTATAATCTTTTTAATTTGTTTTAAGATGTAATTATAATATATTTGTATCATTTAATCCAATGCTGGTAATTAGAATTAATTTCACTTTCAAATTGGACATAAATAATTGTCAATCTCTTGATAGATATTGTTTCTTAAAAACATGATATTTGTTTTGACAACATGAATTATTTTGAAATTAAATTCTGCAATTTCTATGTTTTTAATTTGGTAAAATAGATTCAATATTTGGAATCATAAGGTCCTAATTATTTAATTAAGGCCATTTTCTTTTTGGACATTATTTACAGTAATGACGGTAATTATCTTTAATTATCATGATTAATTAGTAATCGGGTAGTTAAGGGTAATAAAAATAATATCATAATAATTTAAAATGTCCCCAACATGTGTCCAAATCCTATTTTTTGAGTCATGGCCGACAATGGTATGATTTATACCAATCTTTAGGGCCCATGGAGCCACGTGGGTGTAATAGTGACATTTATGACAATATTTTTTAAAAAGAATAGAAATATAACAAAGGTTTATATGTCCTAAGTAAAACAATATTAATTTTTTTTACATAAATGATCACTTAGACTATAAATATTAATTTTAATGATAAAAAAGATTTCCTACATTATGGTATTTTTTTTATAATTTTTAGACAGTAATTAAATAAATTTATTTATGACACCAGGACGATGCAGTGATTACCTAATTAATGAACATTTTAAATAAAATGGAATGATAAGGTAAAATATAAGACATAGAATACTCAAAAACCTATTGGATGGGTGGATTTATAACCCCTATAACCTTTTACTCAAAATATATTATTGGGGGACCTTTAAAATCTGGAAATCATTTTATAATAAAGTAAAATTTCAAGACTTTCCAAAAGTGACCCTCCTCCTTCTTATAAAAGGCCCCCACCTCCACCCCCTTAACGACACCTATAAAGCACTTGGCTCGTCCATACATTTCTCATATTATCTCTCCACATCCCTATTTTACTATTATAATCCTCACTTTGGGCATATGTTTTCCTAAATAAGCCTTTGGCTCAAATCAAAAAGAGTTACCCGATTTAGAGGTAATGTCTTCTCTTGAGTTTCTTCCTTTTATTTTCCTTCTTCACAAACCACTATCTTATTATTATTTGTTCCCATAAAAACACCAGTATCCTAAATATACTAGGATGTGATTCTGATAATAATTCTACATACCATCACACACACCTCCATTTAATGGTTAAAGAGCATACTGTTTCTGTGGGTGGCAAATTACTACCTCACAAAACGATGATTGTTCAGTTTTCTATTAACACCTATCATTGTGGCCATTATGATGGTACTATATTTATATATGATATATATTATATTTATATCCTCCCTATGCTTCTGTATTTTATATTTAATACATACCTTTATTCTTTTCATGTTGTGAGAATGTGATAATTTCAAATGAGGAAGTGTGGACTACCGCTACCTCATGTGATGTGACTCGTTCATTCCAAACATGGAATTTATAAAAAATGTAATTAATTAATTTATGTTACCTATATAAAATATATATTATACTGGAATTATAATATATATCAGTCTCATATAGTTTTATTTCTCTTACTATGACAAAGAAATGAAAGTAGCCTTCTTGCGTATGTACAACCTACCGTCTCCATGAACAGTGCAATTGATTTTTTTCTCCAAATGTTATGGAATAGTATAAAATGAATATATACTGGATATATATGATATTTAAATCATTAATACCATTCTGGAGGTGTTTTATTTATAACTACATGTGCAATTCTCTTCAAACAAGGTCATTTCTGACTCATGTACTGAACATCGAAAACCGTATGATATTAACTCAACTAAATAACTAACTATTATAAAATTTTAATATGTGATATTAATTGAATAATAAAATTTAAAGGAATTCCTGAAGTAATTTTAAATTGACCTAATTTTATTATTCATGAATATACAGAATGATCGAGACCATGTCGGACTTGAGTTAAGGGACTACGTCTCAATCTCCTTTTTTTGAGGCATACTTCATTTTATATACATCCTTAGTTAATTATTTGTATAATAAACCATTTTGACATTTAATTTCATTAAAAATGAATATTTTTACATGAAGAGTTTTACTAAACAACAAAAGGAATGTTGTTGTCTTACGTATGCGGTGACAATGACTTCTCTGTCGCCGTGATAATTATTTGAGTTTCGGCTTCCTCTATAAGCCATTACCTTTTTTAAAATGAAATATAAATACCATGATATACTTTTCTTTTATTTTTGTATTGAAAATATTTTTGATAATTTTTTTATTATATCAATGTGTTGTATTGATATATTGTGATTGAAATGTGGAAATGTTATATTTCTTTTATGCATGTTTCATGTGATACGATTATGTTATGTTTTTTGGGCATTGTTTATGATGTCGGGTGGTTCTGTGACAAACTAAGGGCGGATGAGCCCGAGATAGATCTCCAATGCATTGGGTAATGTGAAGGAGTTATATGCTACGGTTTTTCCGAAGAGATTTAGGGAATATACTATGATGGGTATTCCAAACGTAACCATGAGGGTTACTCTCTACGTAAGAATGTTATGAATGACTCAAGTTACATTTATGTGTTATGATTTCTAAGAGTTTTTCATAAATATTATGATTTCATGAGGTTTGTTAAAGTGATTATGTTTTATGAGTAAAGTATGATTTCATTGATTCTTATGTATACATAGTCTAATGTTTTCTTGCCATATTTTTATATCCCTTACTAATCTTTTTATGCCCATACCATGTTTTTAAAATGTTCTTCATAGGTCAAGGGAAAATTACATAATGTGATTATAGTTTTGAGGAAGTGTCAATAAAGGAACCATGTTTTATTTTAAATATGTTTCCTTTAGTATAAAAATGAATACTGTATTTGATGTAACCACCTTGTTTAAATGTGGAACATAATGCATGATTTATGATCTAAATCTCCAAAACACTAAACCTGAAAAGATCCTCAATGTGAATTATTGAAATAATCCAATATAAAGTAATGTTTATAGTTGGGGCCTTATACATAGACCTCATTATTTCAATATTACTTTGGACCCATGCCTCTCCAACTAGAGGGTAGGTAATATTGTTTCACTCCTAGATCAACCACTTCCTCTTGTTTCTCACATCGAGCATGATCCACATGGGATTAATGGTTGATCTTGTTCATAAAGTTTGTATGGTCCTATATAAATGGAACTTATACATAGGTTTTATACCAAATGGGAATATTTCTAAGTTTAATCCCCAACTACACATCCTAAAAAACCTCAATTGTGACTTTCTTGAGTGTTTCAAAAATACGGGTGTTCTACTAGTTATATTCCGTGAAACAATGTTAATATCCTTTAAATGGGCCATATTCCCCATGATAATACCATTTGAAGGGAAATAATCCTGATGAATTAAAAAATTGGATTCCTTATATGTGTAATCTCAAACCTCACTAAACTACATGGAATTTGATTCCTGACCAACTAGGATATATAGGAATCCTTCCCAAGGTCCAATCCCAACATCCAAATCCACCATTTACATCATTAGGGCATAACCTTATTAGGGTCACATCTAACTTAGAGGGTAAGATTATTTTTGGGTCACTTTTAATCACTATCCTTAATAGGTAACTTTTTTAGTAAGATTACTCCCCCCTCCTAGGAGACCACATCTCTTCCAGGCCCTTCCAGCATCCTCATCATAATCCCTACATCAAATATTGACTATGAATCCTTCACATGTGATCCCTTACACATGATATTAAACAACATTCATGGGTCCTTATAACATAACCTTAAAATGTATGCTTTGTCTCATTGTGTGGATTTAAACTACATGATATCTTATTCCACTCAAGAAGATGCGTTGGAAGACCATCTCATGGGTCTGCTCCTGAAATGAAAATATCTCTCATGTTTCCTAGAAGAAGATATGTTCCAAAGAACCCTACAATGTGGATTAAAACCAATAACATTAAAAATATACAACATATGGATCATTATTCTACAAGAACCACTGATGTAGAACCTTAGATACATAAATATAATTCTGTTAATATGGAACCTACGATATATACAGTGGAATAAAAATCCTTGCTTGTTAATAATTGATTGTTAATAAAAGATTTAACTTTCTCATACTTAGGAGGGAAAAAATGAATCTTGAACATATATAAAATCAATTATAGAGTCCCATAATAGGTTGTAATTCCCCCAAACATTATGATATTGAGTCTAACATCCCATCATATCATCCAATGTGAGTCCCAAAGTATTTTTCGACCACCTCCCAATAGCTTCATACTAATTGAAATCAAGCCAATAAAACATCTCAAATAAGATAATCGAACTGTTATTTGGTCTCTATGGGAAAATGTATAGGAATATGTTAATATATAGTGAATCCAATGTGAATGATTGTACAACATTCAATCCCCCACAATCAAGACGTCGATTTTAATAGATACACCAAATTTTCATTGGAAACAACTTACCAATATTTTATTCTATGATTCTAATTCATAAATTTACTGTGATTTATATATTAATTTGATGATATATCTGTAATGGGATTTATAATTCCAATTTTACTAAATCATTAATGTATTTTGTTACAATTTTTCTTTGGGTTTTGTTTTTTATATTTTACATGTATCTTCTTTTATGAGGTGAATGTACTACCCCCTTAACATTTAATACCATTAATCTACATATATCTATGATATATTATATATTTATTGTTGATATTACTTCATAAGGAATGTGATTCAAATTTTTAAAAAAATATTAGGATTTTCACTAATTAATTATATGATGTTGAAATCTAAATTTTTTCATTATTTATCTTATTATACGGCCATTCATGATATTTTTAAATAATAATTCCATCTTTACACTCATTATTACATAATACATTTGTGGATATATTTTGAAAATAATCCAACTTCATTTCTATATTCGGTCAATAATATGTTCTCTTCCAACAATGTTTTTTTTAAATGTTTTAAATACATTATTTTAAATACGAAAGGATATATTTCATAAGAAATGTCTAAATTTATTTATAAAATATTATTTTATTTTATTTCTAATATATTTTCAATGAATTGTTTTTTCCAAATGTTTTATGTTTTTAAAAGCGATTCTCAAAATGACAAGTAAATTTTCATAAAAATGTCCGTAATGATATTTCCATTCATCAAATACAACATATGTTGTTACTTATTCTCCAATGGGGATATTTTTTATTGATAAAATCATAATTATCTATTTAGGTAGAATAAGATTGTTTCAAATAGAATATTATGAAAAAATTTCTTTTCCCCATATTAATCATTTTTAAAGAAATTTTTATGATACCCGTTCATTTTATAGAGATTACTAATTTTTTAAACAGAATTTTTTGTAACCCATTTATTTTACATGGTAAATCATGTATCAAATTTGTTGTCATGGAACCTGTTTCATTTACATGGGTTAATAATGTTTCAAGGTGAATTTTATAGAACCTATTTATTTTATACAGGTTAAACATGTTTCAAATATATTACTAAGGATCCTGATTCATTTATATAGATTAATAATGTTTTTTAAAAGCATAAATTTTGGTTTAATGAGTTATAATAAGTTAACTCTCTATGTTATTTATTAATTATTCATTTATTTCACATTATAAATGATAAATGTTCCCATATAACATCAGGTGATCCCATAATATATTATACTATGGGAGAACACATATAGTACACAATGCCTTGGGTAATGTATTTATTCCTTATAGGAAATAATTATACAGTTATACAATAATTTATCTTATATTTTTAAATTGGCTCCAGTTACTTCTAACACAACTTTTAAATAGGCAATGAAAGTGAACCAAAAAGTTACTGTAAAGGATTTTAATTGATTACTATGGGTTTATAATGTTTCTCATAATTAGGATTTATATCACATGGATCACAATTATTGATTCTAATGACTCTTTCATTTTTCATGTTTTCATATTTAATGATCTGGTTATTTAGGGGTATGAGACCTTTTATGATTCACTCATGATCATTTATTATGTCGTCATACATGTATTAACTTTTTATTCTCATTGATGAATTTCTATTGTTAATTATTAGTTCTTCCATTACTGAGAATTTTTATGGAATATCAGCTTTTTATTACAATACTTTTTATTGACATAGTACAAATATCAGATCTTTTAAAGTTTAGTTTCATATAAAAAGGAACATAATACATGAAATATTAGGAAATTATATTATTAAACATTAATGATGTTTTCAGGTTTCATCCTATGTATATTTTTTACATTTCATAACTGGGGGAGGTATATCAAAGAAAAGGGTGAGCATAAGGCCTAGTAAAGAAAAATAAGGGAAACAATTTACATATGATATTAAGGAATTTAAATAAGAATATGAGAAAATATTTAAAGTAATTACGAAGAATCATATCACAATAATAAGAACAATAATAATAACAAATAAATATGGCTACAAAATTTAATTGAGTCTCTATAAAGCATATAACTATGTTTTATCACTGAGGTGTCATACTAATTAACAAGGGTATAAACCATGGTATCGCAAAATACATCATATCTGGAGAATAAATTCCTTACCCAATGTATTTGATAACTATCATGGATAACCTTGAATATGTATTAATTTTTTTGATCCACATAGATAATAATTAAACATCTCCTAAATAACATGTGGTGAATAAAAGGAACATGTTTCGTATGATAATCATTATGTTTAAAAAATTTCTCAAAAAATTGATCATTGTGTCATATATAACCCATTAATATTTCGTGAGGGTTTTATGTATGTAAATTATAGAATAAAATGAATAATTTTACATCCTCCAAAAAACTCATTGAAAAATTATAGTTTGGGGTATTCAAATAAAATCATTTCTTGTGAAAAATTAAAAGTTTTTAGGAAGAAAATTCGTCATCGGGATTGGTAAGAAATGAGGTTATATAAAACATTAAAAAAAGAGGGGAAAAGGTTATACACATAATAAAAGAATCTTAATATATTAAATGTATAAAAAATGGATACAATATCATAGTATTTAAATTTGAAAGACATACCACATAAAAAGTGAACTTGAATGGAAAAGAGAAGATGGGATTTCCCTTACTATGTTGAGTAACTCCTAAAACATGGAGATTAGGACCTTGGGGGACTGAGGAAACCTTGGGAGGTATCCATGGAACGAAAAAATACATGTTCTTAGTAGTTTATTAATTTATAATTAATGATAATGGATAAATGGGTGGGTATTAATTGAAAAAGTGAGGGAGTGTTTTATTAATTTCCATCGCCACCTCATTTGTGGTGTTTGAAAAACATCGGATTTACCATGGTATTATCCCATGGTATTGGCCACATGGAAAACATATAATATTATTTTAATCCAAAATATTTGATTATAATTTTGAATTATATATTACATAATTGGGATATCATTAAAAATACCAAAACCTCATAATTGTATTTTTACTATTCATTGGAAAACAAATATTTTTAAAAATTATCATATATACACCCTAAAATAATTTTAAAACTCAGATTTAAAAATAATATTAATTTTATCATAATAATTCTATAATTATTATAAATTTATCATTTAAATATAAAAATCATTATTTATTAAAAATTATATCAGGACAAACATGCATAGTAAAATTTATCAAACAAGGAAAAAAATTCATTTAAATAAAATTAAGAGTGTTTTAATAGAAATATTTAATTAAAATAAAAATTAGTAACAATATATTATTTTATTCTAATAATTATATATTTTATAAAAAGTATAATTTATGTCCAAATTGTTTTATCAAATTCTTCATATTTTTTAGAAAAACTAATCTCAAAATAAAAATTGATGGAAAAATAATTTTATTTATGCATAGGTTTTATAAAAATAATAATTAACCCTTTGAAACTTAACAACTTATAACACCTTCAAATGAACTAAGGGTAAAGTATAAATAGGTGATAAACTAATGGGGCAGCTCAGCTAACATCGACTGAGTAGTAACCCCCTATAACTTGAACCTCTCTAATATGAGATTTAATTCGATCCTAATTTGTTATAGCTCAGCTTGGGATTAGTTAAGAGAGAAGAAACATGATGATACCTCCTTCACAATTTTTATAAAATGGGCTTCATAAGGTGGAACCCTTCTAGATGAGGCTATCTACTCTTCTTTCTGTATTAATTTTCCATTATTATTTCGAAATATAAATAATAATTATAATGTTAAAATTATAATTTAAGAGTTTAGATTCCAATTGTCATAATTGACAAATGATCATACAATGGCTGAAACCAAATGGTCACATTTCAAATTATACTCACTTCATTATTGATATATATAATATTTGAGTTTTATATAATAGAACACGCATTTTCATGAAATAATTATCATTCTAAAAAATTATTTCTTAATATTTTGATATTACCATTATTATGATTTATTTTACCTTGTTTATAAATAATGAGGTTGAATGAATTATTTCTATATAATATTTCAAAAACATGATACTGATGTCCTAATGTGAAAGAAGAGAAACATGGTTAAATGAAATATATTATCATATTATGAATTGGGTATTGTTTATAAAGGAGATTTACTAATTCTAAAAAACTCTTAACCAAAAATGTTATATTTATTATAATAAATCCATGTTTTAATTGTGATATTGTATGGTTTCAATAGAAAACTTTTGTTAAAAAATATAGGCAACATAACTGGAAATGTAATGTTTTGTATTTTAGCATTGCATGTGTGATTGAAAATATAGTTTTTCTAAATGTAACAACTATTACCCAAATTCATTCATCAAATTAGGTTATTCCTATACAAATTTCACCCACATTAACCAATGCATAAATAAATAAATATAGTAATCCCTCTATGGATCCCCATAAGTTCCAATCATGTGGAGGCATCCCTATTGGGATGTTATGGATCAGAATATAAGAGGAGACGTCCCTCTCACAATTCTTGTCAACAATCAAAATTTCAAGAAATCAGTCACATATTAAGGATTACACATCCAGAAATTTTTTTATCTAAAATCTCACAACATCAGTGGAATTAATTGAATTATTACTTCTGTGGTAGATGGACAATATTCTAACCCCTTTCAACATCACTGTAGATTGGAATGTACACCCAACCCGGCCATCGCCGTGAGTCGCAACTCATTCCCAATAACTAGGGAAATTTTATATTAAACATCAATAAAGTTAAATAATTAATTCAGGATGTTTTTTAATATAATTATTCATAATTATCCTATGTCTCACCCCATTTCTCACTCTCAAGTGATACAGGTACTCACTTTTTAGAGTAAACTTGTCTTTCACAACATACTCTCCAAAAGTCGTATATTAAATTCCCTTAAAACTAGAAAAGGACTTCAACATCACATTCTATGTGTAAAAGACTATTAATGTATCCCTCTAGTCACTAATTATTAATCTAGGGAACAAAGACTCTCAAACCCCAGAGAAGGGTAACAATGGGACAATACACAATGTATACCATAATTACACAACAACTGGTCTGAAATGTTCTATCTGCCCATGTACATTGACAAGATCTAGAATACATGATTTTTAATCATATACTACTATATGTATAATTCATACATGGGTTTTAATAGTGTACTACCACATGACTATGTCATCCCTATTCAGGGTGTCTTTCCATGTTCATGGCTATACAGAAAAGTACTTCTACATGTCGTGTACCTCAACTACATGAATTTTTTCCCAAAATCACTTTTAAAAAAACATTCAACAATAAATTCATGACCGATTACATGTAAGTTAATCCTTTTACACATGGTTTACTTGGAAAATATCTATCTTCCCCACAAGGCAAGAACACACAATTCATTTTCCTAATCTACATGCGGCATGATTGGGATTTCTGAACCAAAAACACATATAAACCCCTCAAAACTAATGTTTTCCCTAATTTGGTACATATTGAACCCCTAGGGATCCATATAATTCATAATAGTTTTTAGAAATATAAAAAACATATATAGTGATTGAGGTATAAAACTCAAAAACATTCTTACATAGTGGTAGAAATATTGAATCTCTAAGTCCTAATCCTCTACTGGAAGCTACTACAACTCAATCCAAACTTGATTGTATCAATGGAATAAATTTGGTGAAATCCCCCCCCCCCCTTATCCTATTGAAACATATAACATGTTATATGTTTATACCCTCAATCTTTTATGTCATATTATGAAATCCAAATGGGGGGAGGGGTCATTTATCTTAATTAATTAATTAATTAAACACACAATTTACAAGTGTCCTGAGTACTGGGAACCCAAGCTCATTTTTACACCACCTAATAAAAAGCACACATTAAAAACTAAAATTTGGGGTAATAATATCAATCCAACACTGTCTTCACAAGATCTATCCATTTGACCATGCACAAAAAATTTAATATTTAATTAATTAAATATTAAATATTTAGTCAAAACATGAATAAATCAGAACATCACCAAACTCCGATCATGGGTTAACAACCTATTACAAGACCAATTTAGTGGTCTAAAACATATATGATATCATATACTACTAAGAAAATACATTTTACCCCACACAATCACTGTAATGTAAAAAATCATTTTTTCCTCAAATTTTGAATCTGGGGGAACACATGTAATTCCAAACATAGTATTCGATTCCATTCTCATGAACCATGAAAAATATTTCAATAAATAAAAATAAGGGATAAATCAATAATTTAATCTAATTGATAAAATAATTTATGATCTAGTAATGATGAAATTTATATCATATAATGCTGTCTAACATCGTTGTTACAAAACATTTCAAAAATAATTTAAATTACTAACATATGATGACGAAAATAAACAATATCTAAAAGTCTGATATTATAACTAAAAATTATTAAAGGGAATATCAATTAATATATTAATGAACTATTTGATTGAGATAGTTTTATTTATTTTACATTATTTTAATGATATTTCATTAAATTCATGTTTAAAAGTTAAGGTTTTCTCATATCAATTTCCATGAATTTTGAAATATTTCTTATTCATAACACTCTTTATATTATGTGGTATATATTCTAATATAAATAATATTTTTATAAAATCATGAAATTTAATGATATAAAAGTTATATCTCATGTTTTTTAATCAATGGTATTTTGATTAAAGAGATATCAAAGTTGTATGGATTTCTCGTCTCAAAATTTCGTTCTTTTATACATGTCACATATTATGCACATATTTTATTTTATATGGTATATTTAATGAACATATGAGATTTTGTATCATAAATAAATTTATATATATGGTATTTTCACCTTCGTTTCTTGATTTATCTTTCAATATTAATTCATTAAAAAATTCAGCTTCTTAAAGGGATTCCATCCAAATTTTCATTCAGAGAGATATATTATATATTCCAAACATTCATTCTATTGTGTACTATATATAATTACAATTTATTAGTAATTAGAATTATTTATTATTTTTATTTTTATTTAATTATTAAATATGGTGAATACCTTGCAAATTATTAAGTAAAGGGTGGGGTCAAGAATTATGTATACCTTTGATGCATTAACATTTCTCAAAGTACAAACTGATTGGGAATTTAGACTATTTATTCCAGTTTTTTAATATTTTCAGGACACGAGGACATAAATATTTCATCATGAAATCATTGCACTAGGAATTAATGGAAATATAATAACATGAATTATTTTTATAAAGACATTAGTGTAATAATATGATGTTCAAAAATACCCATTACATCCAATGAAATTTGGTATTTTTTTCAATGTGATTATTTATATGTTATATTCTATCAATGGAAATATTTCATTCTCATTTTATGAATTATATGGAACATTTTTGTATTATTTACTCTCTCATATAATTTTTTTATCTATATTTATGATAGCTTCTATTAAATTCTCCAATTCATGGGAATCTGACATCACCATTATATATTTTCTCATTCGACTATCGTACCAAGAATGTATCTTAAAATAAATTAAATGTTTAATAAAATGGAATAATAAGAATTTCATTATTTATTTATTCTATTATTAAGGATTAAAACGTATCAGGAAATATATACATATCGTGTCTCAAACAAATACTAAACTATTTTATTTTTAATGATGAAATACTTTGTATGTTTTACTAATGAGATGATGTAAAAATTGGCTCCTAGTTACTAGAGTCAAGGATTTTGTATTTTATTAGTGGCTTAATGAACAATTTTTTTTTTGATCTATATCCTTCTATATGAAACACAAAATATAGAAATTTATTAGAATCCTTACCTGAGAATACATACCTTTTACTCTATAATTGGTCAATTACCGTGGATTGATTTTACTCTAGTATTCGTCTCGTACAACATCAAGTATGGTGTTACTCACCTGCCACAAAAATCTAAAATAACAATCTTTATCTTAATTCATGATTTATAGGATACATTAGAAAACCCAGATCTTCTTCTTTAGGATCAACCATAATCTAGTTTATGAGAAAATATTAACCTGGCGGTTGGTGTCCCCCTATTTATATCGTGTTACCTCTATCTTTCTGGTACCAAGATATAATTTTCCCACAAAGAGATGGTATGATCACTATAATATTAACAAAGGATCCATTATTTTAATTAATTCATTGTAACCTTATAATCTAATCACACAACCCATCTAGTAAATGTTATATTATCTTAAATATGATGTTTCTTATTTAATCCATGATACATGACCATTAAAATAAGTAACCGTATAAATAATAATTCCCATTTAATGAACTAATGAGTTCTTTCACTTTTGTTTCTTAACAGGTCTTTATTTTTTCCCTATATAAAAAATATTTTTTTCTTACATACCTTCCATTTATACTGGTTCACCCAATCAGGATTCTTTATACATAAAAATATATCATGAATAGTGCAGTAATTATCTCATAGAATCATCAATGCTTTCATTCAAGTACATATTCCTTCCTTTAAGTTTGAATTATATCCACGGTCCTTTTTATTATGAATGTAATCCCCTCGGTTCTTGTGATGGATCATTGTCTCTAGTCATGGTCTACCAATTCATGTGTTTTGGGGGAATTATCCATAAAAACAATACAATGTAACCAATATTTTTAACATGTTATCTAGCCATCCTCAACTTATTTACCCTTTCCTAGAAATATGAAAATAGAATCCATGCTCTAAATATTTTTTCAGTAGTTATCATATTACATATTTTCAGCATAAAATTATATAGAATTAATATTTTCTAATTTCATTTGTCTTTATTATCCTATTTTCATAGGGTTTGTTAGCGTTGATCGATGCAATATTCTAAATTAAACCAATTTATCCATATTTTCTACTCACCTGTTATATGAATAAACATTTATAGCCTCTTATTTCTCAAAAAATTCATTAATCCATTTATCATTTGGGATAAGTTAGATTTTTTGGTTTTTCATTATTGAGATACTTCAATCATGAAATAAGGATTCAGAGAAATTATTCAATTTATTAACGTATGAAATATTGAAGGATCATCCACATGATAAATAATTTTCTTAAATATAGGATAAAATTTTATATAAAAACTATTTATATTGAATATTCATGATTGAGTAACATCCATATAAGGGATTAAGTATCTTGTAAAAACAATTTCATATTCTCTAACTTAGTCTATACATGAAAACAGAATTACCCCCCTTGATCCTCTAGTTCAAACATCAATGTTATGAACTCAAATAGGAGATATATTTTTCTAGTTCAATGTAATTACCTAAATTGTGTTCCCTATATCATGTGAATACCCATTATTTTACAAATATGAGGACTTTCAGCTGAAACTCTTCCTCCACTGTCCGAGAAATATGTCATTTAACTATCAATAATGACAATATGTTATTGGTCCTAGGATCGAGATTACATGAAATATATACTTATTAATCTATTTGATATATTTTGATCTATAATTAAAAAAACATACAGTGTAGGGAATGATATTTATCCTCACAATCCTTAGATTCTATATCACTAAAATAGGTCACCCCTTCCTTTACACATCCTATTTAGAGGGTTTATTGGAATTTGGACATGTATGTTTTACCATGAAATTCACTAGGTCATTATGTTTTCCCTAGCTACTTCTAATCATACATCATATTACTCATTACAGGTATATTATTACAGTAAAAAATTATTGGTTATTTAAATGGAAGATTCAGCATCACAAATCTCAAGGTTTTGTTCCAAAATGATACATGGGTTTCGGTTAGCCTTCATGATTGGTATATGTTCTAAAAAAATCAGCATTAGTCATTATAACACTCATGAAGTGTTGTTCGATGGTTAACCATAAATATTTTTTTGGACCCTCCATGTCATCTGTTTTAGTGGGATCTACTATCAATATAGATGGTGACTCTACTACATCTCTCACTTGTTATTCGTCTCTTGAAACGATGAAACACTCTTCTAGAGCATTGGGAAAATCATGTTTTCACTCCTATAACTCAGCTATGAAGATAATTATAACATCTAAAATATCATTTCTAGTATCCTTCTCAATTAAATTAACTTGAAGTCTGATGAGATGTTTCTCCATATGTTGATATAGACCACTTTCTCAAATTGACTATTAAAAAGTTCTACGACCCTAATTTTTGTATTTATCATGTAAAAATTAAAACAAAAACAATGTGATAAAAAATATAGAGAGAGATGATGGATACCATCTTCAATGAAATAGGAATGATTATTATAATCCGTCTATGTGAAAATGATATTCTCATTCCACAGGGTGTCTTTTACTTTCCAAATTAGGTCACTAACATGAAAAATAATATAGGGGATGTAGAAATGGATGCTTAATTAATTTCCACTGACCCGTCTACATTGGTGGGAAATAATAATTCTGTTATAGAAGATTAATCAACTAAATAAATTACATATTCAATAAGTGAGGTAGATGAATCAATAAAGCTATATGATAGAAATTTTCAAGGAGAAAATGGATTAGAATATTTCTTTAATATTATGATATATGGGGATTATCTATGTGTTTTCAAACTCCATGTGTGAGTAACCATGCACAAGAATTTGTGAGAAGAAAATAAATGGGAGGGCCACTCGTTGGGTCATCATGAATTACATGAAAAATGGGGATACATCCGTTATATTAAATTTTTTTTGGAAGTTCTCATCATCCTTCTCACAAAAATAATGTGGCTAACAAAATGGGATCAATTCTTCCAATTCATAGTGGTGAGAGTTAGAACAATTTTAAATACTATCATAAGAGATATGGGAATTTAGAATTAACTACCTTGGTGTTATCTCTCCTTATTTTTTAGATGACATATTTTTTTATCTCTCTTTGGATGCATTAACCATCCTTCCTTTCACCACATATCCTAGAAAATTGATTATTCCCATGCCTCCATAGAGTTACCCACATTGAATTTACAACAGTCAATCATTGAATATTCCATCTTATACATAGAGTTTATTAGCTCCCAAAATATTATAATGTTGGATCAAACATTCTTCAATGAAACACTAAAGATGATGTTAATCATACATTTGATGAACCCAATACATTGTAATTATAGACCTACACCTTGATTATTTCCACTCAAAATACCTTTGGTAATGGTGATACATATTCCTTCAAATGAATCATAGGATCATGGTAATATAATATCCTCTATGAACACCCCATATGCCTACATTTTCTTTCCCCAAAAAACTCTTTGTATATATATTGGGTTCCATGGGTCTTCACAATTGTTTTGAACAGTCATCATTGGGTTTCCCACGTCAATGGTTGCACCAACACCAAACCCCTCAACAAGTAATCAAGTGTAATTCCATTTATAATCCATAATAGACATTATTTTAGTATGATATCTTAGATTTTATCATTTGATCCTTTGGAAATCTATTTTTTCTTTACCATAAAACATTTATCCTCATGTTTAGTTGATGGAATTGTAAAATATAATAATAACAGTCTTATCAGGGAACCCATTACTAGATATTGGATATATTCACGGGTCACTTCATGATCTATCATGAACCTACACTATTGAATGATCAGCGATTGATACCCAAGATGAGCATTGACGTATACCTATAGAGAGAATTACTACAGGCAGTGAAGTTGGACTGAAAAAAATTATTCAAGACATAAAATCAATTTTCCATTAATTCATGTTGATTTTACCCTAACCTGTAAAAAATATTTGGTAGGACCTATCCTAATAATATTTATTGTTTCTTCAGCAATGATTCTAGATGATGTTTTGAGTGGTGTGAAGTTGAATCAAACTTGAAATTGAATAATGGAAATAAGACCAATATATATATATTTCCACAGATCATACACTAAAAAATATTGAATCTTTTTCCCCAAAGTTTTATATTGTATTACACATATTGGATTTGGAATGGTTTATAAATTCACAATGTTTCATCCCTTAAGAACATGTTCCTAGACATTTTGTATAAATTTTCTAGGGTAGAGATTGTGAGATTGATGTTTCAACCATATAACAGTTGCATAAACTAAATATAGTCTTAGGCCTCACCTATGAAGATACAACCAATGAATCAATGTATCTACACACCTAGGAATTATATGGGAGATATTTGAAGCCTTAGGTTTGGAGTCACCCCTAATACCATTTAGAATCCCCATTAAATTTACATTACTTTATATAGATTAGGATATTATAACATGGAATATTCTTAGTATCATAATATTGAGTACATTATTTACATACCTAATATTATATCCTTATAAATCTTGTATAATATCTTAAAAAATGATTTTAAAGGAATATCATGGTTTATTAAATTAATATTTTCCTTTCATAACATAAATACATTCAATAGTAACTTTGAATGATTAGATGTATCCTCATCATTTCTCCAGTCAATGAACATAAAAAATAATTCATTGTACATATAACCAAGGATCAAGATCCCTCTTATCATGTAGAGGTCCAAAAATATAACGCAATATATCTATATTGTAGCAGTAAAATCATAGTTTTAAGGGTACACCTTTTAATGTGTTCTAGAATGAGATTTACATTGTAGGAGGAACACAACTATGATTCCCAAAACACCTCCTATATTACAACCATGAAGTTATTATCAGTAAACACACCATTGGTTGATCTAACCTAGAATTACCACACTTATTAATCATTAATTTTTATTCATCAGTATATATCCCAATCAGTGCACCGAAATTACAACATGTCAATGATTCAGGAATCATATATTATTGAGTAATTTAGGGTAGAGGGTAGAACAAATTATTCTTTATCATTCACTGTATGAATAAAATTTTATAGTATTTATGTTATAATTCTATCATGGTCCATAAAAAATTTCTAATAGTGGATGTTTTCTTTTTATCATCTGCATGGGGCCTTCAAAAATTTTAATATGTAATATAAAAGTGATGCTATAGGATTCCACATCTTCTAACAATCCAAATAAGATAAGTGGTAATATATATGAAACTGATTAGTCTTATATGTCCATACCATTATATTTGGGCTATTGAGGACGTTTTTTCATTGAATTCAACTTTGAGGTTCTAAACCAAATCCTTCATCTTTAATAATGGACTAGATGCAGATATGATTATATTTTTATAGCAGTATGTTTGAAATTATTTAATGTATTTCAATTAGTTTAATATTCAAATGGAAGTAGAAGGTTTATTTTTCAATGTAATTGTTATATTACCAAGGATTCCTTTCTTAATATTTTATCCCTCACGGAATCATTATTTATAAGAGGCTATTATCCATATGGATGACCAATATATTTTCATGAATGTTAATTTTCACAAAGATGAGTTCCATGAAATGAAGGAATTGGATTAGTTATCTTGAAATCTTATTTTCCCCGTTAGTGTCCATGTCACTTTATATAAATTCAATGTGAGACCTTTTAGAAAAAAGTTGCATAAAAAATTCCATGAAAATAAAAAAAATGTTTATTTTCTATATAATTAATTCATATCCTCCTCAAAAGGATCTTGTTTGAAAGGATTAAAATTTATAACTACTAAAAAATGTATCATATATAGAATAAGGATTCACAATAGAGAAGATATATAAATTTATAGAAAAATACCATTCCATGTGTAAAATTTAATTTCGGTAATAATTATATTAGAGTCACTATGAAAACAACATTTTCATAAGGGTGTTACTCTATCCGAAAAAGGAATACACAATTAAACAATAATCGAATAGAGGCCCATAAATACCAATTATCTAAAATTTATTAGGATCTTTCAATGAATTAAATGGACTTGAATAACTTCAAGGGAAACTAAATTTTCATGGAATAGTGAAAACTTATGAAATAATATGAACTCTTAAATATGAGAAGGGTTTCATATATAATCTCATATTATCTCTTAATGAGATTGGAAAATTTTAATGTGTTAATCTCACAAATATTTCCCCAGGATTATAATGCCCCGTATAATAAGCATAAATTAAATTAAATGAATGACTTTTATAACCAATGGTTTATATAATTCAATGTTTGACACACATATTTAATAACACTTTTTTTAAACAAACCTTTATGAAAATTATGGAATAAGAGATAATTATTCATATAATATAGTATCATCCATGAAATACTCCGCTGGTTGAAAAAACTGGTGAACATCCCCATTTTCACTATTTTCATTAGACACGGTTTAGATATAATATAAATAAACTCAATAGAATGAATTACTCCTTCCAAGAGGCTCATGTGTAATCCCCACACAAAGACATGTTTTCTCCCTTTTTGGAAAAAAATAAAGCTTACCATATGTTTTTAAATTTCATAAACCACTCTAATCACATCAATATATGCTTTGAAACTCAAACTACATGATCTTTGACTCCAATAATTAATAATATACATAAGAATCCCCATTGAGGTTCAGTCCCCATAGTAATCTATATACATATATCCTCCCTTGGGGGTATCAAATACTAGAGAGACCAATTAAAAGGATGCGTCAAATATTGTATCCCCATTGGACACTAACTAGTTATTTTATCCACTAGTCTTTAAACCATGAGTGTCACTACTATATTCTCAACAGATAACGTCTCCACCAAAAATTATTCTATGAGTTTCCCCTCTATAAAAAAACAATTATTATCTTCTCTATAGTTTAATTCAGCATTGTATCCAATAGACATTAATCTATTGGGGTTTCCACAAGGCATTAAACTATGATTATTGACATTAGACATTAAACAGTGAGTTTATTCACTGGAATCGAAACTAGGATTTTTTCTATAAGACTCAATACTATTAGTTCCATCCTATATTGAATTAAATTATTTATTAGAATAACCTTGGATTAATATTTCAAATTTACACTATTTGTGTAATAAACAATTGATATATTTATGTTCATGTGTGGGAAAGAAATAAAAATATACAATGTGTAATTAACATTCATCTCACGCTAAAATGTTTTTTACTATGATAAGGAATAAGATAATGGGATTCGAACACTTCTATAATGATATTTTCAGGAGGGATTCATGATTTTATCTTAAATCTAAGAGGGGTTTCCAGACAAGTAAATAAGATATTGAGTGAGATGATCAAAACTAATATCCTACCTTCCAATGAAAGGATCCATAGACATCATCAATGTGTAGAGAATCAATAAATTTTTGGAAATATTGAACAATAAATGATCAAAATAGGATCTCACAAAATGAAAACTAATAAGAAAAAGAACCTTCTGAGTATTCTTTAACACCAACTCCATTAACCTATTTCATTCATATAAATAAAAAATATCCTCTATAATTTATTGTTAAATAATTTATTTTTTTTCATATTTAGGTATTGTTTAGTGGTGGGTTTAACACATATTAATTATCTAACCATTAATATGTTGAGATTTCCCAAAATACATATCTAACTGTTTATTATTTTCATTATATTATATAAATGTGTCTTCCCACAAACATAAATTTTAATTTCCCAATAAATTAGGCTATAGTCAAAGCTGTGAATATAATTAAACCATTAATGAAACTTTTATTAATTAGATACCTAGCCTCTATAAATTTTATAATTATTAATATCAACATTGAAGAAAACAATAGATGAAAAAGGGATCATTGTTTGACAACATTATGTTTTATCATTTCAATTTCTCAAAATATCCAATATTTTTTAAAAAGCGAAATAGAATTCCTAGGATTATAATGTATGTATCAAGTTCACTCTACCTCATCGTTATATAATATTATATTATAAATAGTGATAAAAATCATTTTAGGTATATAAATTTTAATTTGGATAGTGGTCTATCTAATGAGCATCAATTTAAATAAACATAAATTTTATATAGAAAAATATTTCTATAGAACAATGAATCATATTATATTTCACATATATATTTGACTAAATGATCAATAATTTAAAAAAAAAATAATGTTTAACATTGATGAAAATTTTAAATTATGAGCTCAATAAATCAGAATATATTATTACTTAATCCATCCAATACTGATATCAAGTTTTTCTTAGTAAAATATAATCACTACATAAATAATAGAAAAAATTTATTGACCCTTATCCCACACTATATTATACATTTTCGATAGGGTTCCATAAAATATATATTAAATATAATAAAATAATTAACAAAACAATAATTGTTGTAATAAAATAATAAAATTGATCAATTTCAACGAAATAGACTTTATTTTTTACATATAGTATTCAATATACTCTTAAAGAATCTATAAAATTTGAAATATTTTATAAAAAAACAAAATTACTTTTATGAAACAAATCTAATGATACTAAAAATATATTTTATTACTCAATGAAAATGGTGTTGTAAATGTTTTACCTATAATAAAATTGAGATAGAAGGCCATCCCAAATCTTATTAATGATGAAACATATTTAATTGAAGCCACTAAGTATTATAAATTTAAAAGTTCATCAACATAAATTTATTCTTAAATTTTTCATCAATAGTTTCATTATTAAGATCATATTTAATAAAAATATATCAAATATTGAATTTATTAAAATTTCTTTCCACACAATTTTTTTTATGTAATATGGTACCAATTGGGTAGTTGTCTCATCACTCTTATAATAATTCAACACATATAAAAAGTGTATAATAAAAAAATCAAGGGTTCGATTTTTAAATGGATTGAATAAAATAAAGATAAAATTAATTATAATATAAATTATCTACTTAGATATTTCTAGTTTAATTTTTTATCTCCAATTTTAAAAAGTATATTGGGTAATTGTTTGCTAAAAATTTAATATACCAATCTTCCATAATTTATTATTTAAAATAATATAGTTCCATTTCATTCCGTATGAACATCCACAAGATATCTGATTCTATATTTATATTCAAATGGGAATAAATTTCCAATATAGCTTCATTAGAATAAAAAAATAAATGAATTAAGAATAACCCCTCTCAAATATTTATCATAAACACTATTTGAATTTTTATATATAGTTCCATTGAATAAATTATCTACTTCCCCAAAATGTTCTATTATGCCATATTAATAAATACTTATAATATAATTTTTGATTAGTTCTGAATTTGAGTTGATAAAAATTGAAAAATTTAAAATGATCAATTTTTTCTATATAAAAATATTTTAGAAAATAATAGTTAAAAAAATTAAAATAATTTGAGTCTGAAATTTTTAATCACACCTTAAATCCTTAACTAGTTCCTCTTTTTGATTAAAGAAATTAACTGAAATGTTTAATATGTTGTGTCTCAAATGACCATTTTTTAAATAATATTGTTCCACAATTTCCACTTTCATAAATCAATAATTTATACAACATATAGTTTTTTGGAATTAATAATATTTTTATATGAATCATCAATACACGTTTTATTTTTTTTAAAAATAATAAAAACTAAACGTATAAATGTAATTTATTCTAGATTGACTATATCAATCATCTCCCCTTTATCATGGAATTATTTTGGTATAATTTCTATAGAAGTTGGTGAAAATGATTCTATTATTCTTCAAGAATAAAAATAAACATGGAGAAGGTAATTTTTCACTTTGAACAATGTATTCCACAATGGTTTGAATTTTTAATCTCAAAAAATAATAGTTTCTCATGATATTTCATCTTGAACTAAATCTAAACAAAATTAATCTTAGATTCAATAGTACCTAAAATTTATATCAAGTTGTATGTATTACTTATCTTACATATTTTCAAAATAAATTTTGAGTAATAGTAAATGATTTTTAAATTTTCATTATACATATAAAATTATATATTTATTATGAATAGAATACTCTAATTCTTTATATACTACATGTATGTTTATATCATGGATAACTATAGATTTTTGAGGCACTGTTGTTTCGAGTATTTCAATGAAAATTGGAATCCCCTAAAATGTATTACTGATACAATCCTTATATGTAGTTGACTTATTTTGAGTATTTTGGTCCATATAATATTTATTTGATATTATGGTAGTCTTTATTAAAGTCATAGGAAAGGCCACAAATTAAAATTTCATGTATTAATTATAATCTATATTATTCAATGGTTGTTGAGTATTAAATTAAAAAATATTCAATTTAATATTTGATGTTGAAGTCAATACGATCACATAACCATTAATTTTTAAATAAGAAATACAATTAAAAAATTAAAAACTAAAAATAGATTTATCATTAAGAAACATATTGATAATAACGTCAATTTTAGAATGATTCTTATTGCGAGTCTCATGTAATGAATTTTATCACATAAAGAATACATTAATACAAAATATTATGTTTATCTCTCATAGATGTTTTATATAATTTTATTTTATCACTTTTATATTTCAATTATATTTAGTGACTATTTATTTTACATTAAGTATATATGTATATTAAAACTATAATAAATTTAAAAGTATAAATCATAAATTAGGGAATTGAATATAAAAATTGAAATAAATTAGTGGGATATTATATTTATAATAGTGAAAATAAGAGTGAAGAAAATTAATTGATAAATGTGAAAAGGTCATTATATTGATTAATTTTACCATTAGATTAAAAGTATAATTTATTCTATCTATGTAAATATTTATTAAAAAATATATATGACAAATGAATTATGGAACACTATTTTTAAAATGTTGATAAGAAACCCATTTAAGATTTTAGTTGAATTCTCATTTTATTTTGATATATTGTATTTACTAAAATAATCAAATTAATTAATAAAAAATAGATTTCTAATTTTCCCTTGGCTGAGTAATTGAACTATGAATTATGGATTAAAAGAATATAAAATGAAGTAATTAAAAATCACCTCTCTCAAATGATTATATATTCCACTATATTTAAATTTTATATAAGGACACAAATAATGAACTAATAGCATAGTAATTAAACACTAATCAAGAATATGAGTAATGTTTCTACAATATTATGAAATTAATTTGAATCTTACAGTAGAATACAAGATATAATCAAATATTAAATAATTATGTTACTGAATGATTTAAAACTAAATCAATCCATTGAAAAATCCTTATTCCCATATTCCAAATACCATTTTTGGATGATGGTATTTCCCTCTGTTGAAAACATCTATAAATTGGAAAACCCTCTCAAATAATGGAACCACATTTTTTCACGGAGTAATATAAATATTAAAATTATTATTTTAATAATTACATAAGAATTTGAATTGTATATTTTTGATAAAAATTAAATTAATCTATGTAAAATATTGGTTACCCTAGAAATTATGCTCGGACAAAAAAACTCTAGAATATTCCATTTCAAATCAATGACAATTGTAGTGAAATATAGGGATAATGTTCATTAAATTCGCTAAAAATATCTATGTTATCTAGTGGAATATCGCACCACATCATTATTATGAGAGTAAAACTAGATATCACATGGCATCATATGCACTACAATATCAATATATATTATTGAATAGCATTGAGGGTCTATCAATATCTATTGGGTAGACATTAACAAAATTAAATATCACCCCATGAAAATACAGTAAATAAACATCAAAATAATAATATAAGGTAAAAAATAATAATATGATATATATTTTATAAAAATTATAATATATAAACGCATGGGTATACACCCAAACCTGGTATTAATTTAATTCTTAACTACCAATAACTAAATGATACATCCGATAAAATATATATAAAAAAGTGTGGAAAACACCTCTTCATAAATATTCAAAGATTCCCATGATTTTAATTAACATTGCCTCTAAATTAATGAGGCCTTTTTTAAATATCTAATATCATTCATAAATTCTATACACACATGTGGGGTACATAGGGAGTGAAATTAATTCCTATGTTTAAACATCAATAAGCTTGTGTTTCCCCTATAGTTAATCAAGATCATATATAAATCATCTAAATATTTTATTTGATTGAAAAAATATCACATTTAGAATGTAATATAGTGTTAAATAAAAACCATGGGACTTAATTACTCTTATAAAAACTTTATCTAGTACCGGTATGACCTCTTATACCATTAAAGATACAACGTATTCAAACAAACTTCTCTTGAAATCTCATATTCCAAACACATTGCATGTTATATAGATGACTTCAAACTCAATTATTTGATGAACTCATGGAGAAAAATTCAATTTCTCATTTCCTAGTATAACCAAATTATCCCAATAAGTAACCATATTCATAAACAATTTCATTAACAAATCTTAATGTAAAACATGTAAAATAAGAAATTTAGTAAAACATTTCATAATTAATCCATTAGTATTATAACCAGAATATTTCACACACATTAAAAAACACATAAAAACCACTTGAATCCAATAAGACTCTTATACTTTTAAATAGTAACTCAAAAATTCATATATCACACTTATATACTCATTTTTAACTTCTTAGACCAATTCTCAATGTATCAATCATTGTGTGATCATTCACCCATTTTATTGGCAATTTATCTCATAAAAAAGTTTAATATAGAAATAAAAAATCATATTAAATTTCTTGATATGGAAAATAATGTCAAAATATTCATGTTCATAAGATATAGATTTTAATCCATAATGAATTTTTCGTGTTCATTATATGTTTTATTTCCATCAATTAATCATCATATATTCATACATAAGTATTCATGTTAATTAAATTTTATTCCCATTCAAATATGTATTTTTAATGAAATTATTCCTATTATTGTTATCAACAAAAATAAAATAACCCATAAAAATAATCAATAAAACCAAAATAATTTAATAAAATATATTTCATCATGAGATGAATTTATATAACATTGAAATATAATTTTACTAACCAATTTAATATCAAAACATCATTTTGATCTTGTACTATGATATCATTAATTCCACAATTAATCATTACATAGAAATCATGATTTATACAATTATTTTCCTCATCAATCCATTACATTATATATATAACTATATAATTTAATTATTCAATGACAATTACAAAACATACACAAAACATAACAAATCATGAATCATTATATGACAACATTGTAAAATATTTCTCATAGAACATGAGTTGCATGAATTATTAAATATGATGAGCTATGGAAATCCATATAAAATATTCCATTTAAACACCAATAAGTTTCATAGGTTATTACATCACACTAAATAGATAATAAAAAATTGAATTCTTAATTCCATCTATATATAAAGTAATAATAAAAATAAGAAAACTATGGAGAAATAACCACTCAAAACAACATGTTCTTTCAAATTAGATACCATAGTGATGCCCCAACAAATCATATTCACGGAGTGTCATTAATGTATAAATTAAACTATTGGGACCTCATTTACACTTCAAGTTCCCATATCTCCACATGTAAATGACCATTTTACCATATAGAATGTTGATGTTCGATGATATTTCCTCATAATATCCCGGGACTCTGATCAACAATCTAATATTGGTTTTTTAAAACATAGCTAGCTATATTTAAGCATCAATACATAGAAGTAATTATGAGAGATTAATTTTATATATGTTCTGCAGAGACACGTGATTTAAATCATGAATAAAGATATATTTTGAAGTATTTTCAAATGATAACTAACATCCTCAAAATTTTAAATACATGAAAATTTATTATCAAATAGTGAAATAAACACCCCTTGCTTACCCAAGTGATGAAGTCTCAATCATTGTGAGACAAAATTAATAACTTCATCTCTAACATAAAAATAATGTGGAAGAAACCTATGATCAGTAAATAAAATCTTACAACATTAATCTTGATACAATATATATTAAATAATTTTGGATCAGTTATATTTTTTAAAAATATTACAAAAACATATTTGTTCCATAATAGATTAAATTCAATAGAAGGGGTTCCCATATGAATTTTTATATAAAGACTCAAATATGTTAGCTAAAATGGATCCTTATAAGAAATTTTTATGAACACACCCAACTAAGAATAGACTATCTTCATTAGATTCACCAAAATATAGAATATATATATAGAAACATCTCCTTAAGAGTATAAATATATAACTCATATGGGTTTTTCATTTTTGGATGATAACATTTATAATCTATAATTATGAACACAAATATTATTCAAAATCATACATAATGAGTTGATAGTGTTCTATTTTGTATCACATAAAATCTCAAAATTTATTTGATAAAATTATTACACATCACCAATATTATACATGTATATCTAATCTAATTTAAAGGTGAATCATTAATCAACTAATAACTGATAAATGAGATTTTATCTTTCTATTTCTATAGTATCGGGAATCCTATGAAGAAATCTATTATGACATAATCCCATTACAATTCATGAATATGTAATAATTTAATATTACAAGCTAGATTTTTATTTTCAACATTCTCCCATTGGAAATTGAATCCTCTAAAAAACCCACCCCCTCCCCATTTCATAATTGTACACTAATAATATCACTAATATTCAAGACATATTTTGATCAAACTCTGATAAACTACCAATTGATAAATATAAACATCCTCATCAATTCCTCTCTTAGATCTAGAGGGATATATTTGTCTATGTAATTATAAGAGATAATCCTCACAAACTATACATTTAAGTATATTCTACCCAAAAAATCATGGGGAACATTAGACTTGAAATCATTGTTGTGGTCTTCTTTAAATATGTATATTAAATATTTAGTTAGGGATAATGGCATTATAATGAATTGAAATTCCCCCATAGATATATCATGTCGTAGTTCCAAAAAATAGACTTAATCTACCACCCATATTCTAAACCACAACCTACAACCACCTAAGACATACTACATAAAACATCAAAAAAATATTCCTCAATTTAGGTGCTAGAAATAAATTTCTCATGATTTTATTTTTGTTCTATTTATTGAAAAATATATTAGATTATACTTTTCCAGAAGATGATTTCTATTGAACTATTACTATAATTTTATATTGTTCAATTAAGTGAAGAGGGATATTTAACATGGATTGTAACACATTGTTGTGAAATCATTTCAAAAAAATTGATGTTGCCTACTGCTAGTGTTAGAGACTATTACAAAAAAAAGGGAATTTGGATTTGGGAGTTCACCGGTGTGAAATTCTCAGGTATGCAATGATTTTGGGGAAATGTTAAATATAATTTTGGTTCATATTTTAGCTTTTAGGATTCCCCTAAATGCATAGGGAAAGGAATGGAAATTTGTTGGTTCGCCTATGAACCATGAGGCTCATCTCCATAGTTATTGCAGAGTACATAGTTTGGCAGAAGTTTGATTGAGTGAAACCAAATGTAACAGAGGTTAAAATCATGGTGCTTAGTGTTTGGAATTAAAAAACACATTGTTTGTTCACCACACCATAGTGAATTCTAGTTTAGTTCTTGAGTGTGAAAATCTAAAAAAATATGTTTACACAGCCTTTTTTCATTATGGTAGTTATAACTATAATTTAATCGATATATTTTGGTTATTTTTATTATTCCTTTATTCATGTATTCATGAGGATAAAAAAATTAAAATTAAGTATATGAGTTAAAAGAGGAGAGGCAGACAGGGGTGAAAACACTTTTTAATTAATTGAATAATTTATAAAGGAAATATAATAGATGATTATTTCATATCTCATAAAGATGGTTGATGGTCTAAGAAGGTGTTATTCATAGAGCTCAATTCTCTAATGAGAATTTATTCAACTCATGTATTAATGTGAAACACCATTCTTAGTGAATATATAAATTATATTGAGTGATGATAAAGATAGAGGCATAAAAAGTGATGGGTCCATTAGTGGTATAGAGAAGTAATTTATCTACCTATTGTGGAAGTTCACTAAGATGGTTTCTGATCATTATATAAATATATACTTGTAAATATTTTGGGAATTTAGTGGTTTAGTGAATATGATTATTACAATGAATTCCTATAAGACACAACCATGTACAAGTGAAATAAGTAAAATCCCCCATGTCTTTTACATATTTAATTTCTCTTTGAGAGAAAGGAGATAGAAATTGAAGTGTTCCTAAAGGTGAGAAAATGAGATCCATAACCTTGAATGAATCATTATATACTTCAATACCATGGTTCACCCCTCCCTATCTTGGTATAATACTTGAAAAGGGACTACCAAGTGGTAAAAAGGAATATTTTTTTTATTCTCTGTCTTAGAATAACTATGGTGATTGATGACTATAAAGGTATTCCCATCACTGTAGGCTGTAATGTAAATTTCTGTAAATGTTATATGAAACACTATTATTTATTTTTGATAAAGAAATTATGTATAACTGTGATTTATATAATTAATGATAACATAGAGAATATATCCTTAATTGATATAGATCATCAAGAATTGTATGTACATTCCAAATCCATAAATTCATTAGATTATATAGACAATCCTATTAACTCAATGTTAATGTTGTGAAAACCCCCTACTGTTATGTGGGAATGACTCTAAATATTTATGAAGGATATTAAATGTTTTGAGGGAAAATGATAGTAATTCAACAGAAATAATATGATGATTTGAAAATATATTCAAATGATATGGTGAATGCCTTTTTATATCACATAAATGTTCTTGTAAAATATATAAAATTCCTTGATAATGATATCAATGATGAACATCTTGGAATATTATCACAAGGAGACTCACACCTAAATTCACTGAATAATTGTTTATTTTATAAGAAATTAAAACAAACTAAATATCTCTAGATTTTTTTATGTTATACTTTTATATTATGAGATGTTAAATTAAGAGAAAAATCCATTGATGACAAAGTATTCCCAACTAGTGTCATTTAATTATATGGAAATTATAAAAATAAGGTATAATCGATTGATTTTTTAAATCGATGTGTTTATGTTTTTCCTTTAATCTTAGGTGGGGGAGAGGAAAGTTCAAGGGAATGATTATTCTTATTTTTTTGATATGGAAAGGTGGTACATGTTGAGGATAAATGTCCCAAGCACCATTAACGTGATAATGATGATGTGAATCAAACCAATATTGTAATTAGATATGTATAAGGTATAAATGAATACCTATGTAAATCCTTCACAAGGAATATTTTTCTTCTTAAAGAAGATTATTGTTCTGGAAATGTAAAAAAGAATGTGGTTAAATATTATAAGGATGAATATGTGTTTATAGGTAATAAAAATATGTTAAAATATGATGATAGTGATGATGAGAATGAAGGATTTGTGGGAAGGGTTGATCTTTAAGAACAAATTCAGGCATACCTTGATGAAATGGATTCTTAGTGTGAAAATAATTAAAAATATAAATTAGTAGTGGATTATTTCAATATTTATATGAATTAACTAGAATAAAATATGAAAAATATGAACTATGTGATTAATAAACTCAAATATTTAATTTTTGGAAATTAAATAATGGATTATTAATTGAATATTAAATGGGAATAACAATCATGAATCATTAATACATTTGAAAAAACAATTAACGATATAGAAAAAATGATTGATAATAAAAAAATGTCATTTATAATTTTGAATTAGTTGTGAAAATGTCAATAAATATACTTGACACCCAGTATGATGACATAAAATTTTAGGGAATCACCATCATGTCCAAAAAAAGGATATATATATATATATTAGTGTAAAGATATCAGTTGAGAATGATGATTTAATGATAAATTAAAATCATCGGTGAATCATGATGATTAAAATAAGATAACAAAAGATTTTTTCCATGCCTAAATTACACGAAATAAGGTTGATATTCATAACACTATAATGGATACAAATTATGTAGTCATATAAAAATATGTACATCAATGAAAATATATGTTACCATGGAATGTTAGGACACAATTACTATGTTTTATCTATTTAGAAGAAATATTCCAATTAGAAACAAAAATCCAAGACGTTAATGATTTATACTATTTGTTTTCTTTTGATAAATATTTTATCTATGAAGCATTTGGTTACAAAGTAATCAATTATCAACAAATGGGGAAACCTAGGGTATCAAGTATTTTACAATGTATAAGAAAGAAGTAGTTGTATTTTTTGTATAAAATTATATAAATTGAAAACAAATTTTTTGTATCTAATGAATAATAAGAGTTCATAGATCCATATATTGAGGATCTACACTCATAACCAACATGGGTAAATAATGGTTGCCCAAAATCTAATTTTTTTGATATTAAATTTAAGGAAATAAATATGATGAGTTCAGGGATCATGGATAATTTATGTACATGGTACATGGTTGAAAATTAATACCACCATGTATATATTAAAACCAGTAAATATGGTGTCATTTTCTTTTGTACACGGAAGGTCTTATTGGATTCGGAAAATCCTAAATTCGAGGCTACGATATTCTGTGAGATGATGTTTTCTTAGTGGAAAGATGATGTTCTATTAGTTTAAGTTCTAAATCATAATATTATTTATGTTATACCATTGTGTGTCTTCTTGAATTAGGTATAGTTCATATAAATGTGATGTATAATTAAAACTAAATATGGTAAATTTATTATATAGGGAAATATAAATAGGAGAAACATATAATATTTTTGCAGAATATAGTTTTTTTATTTTCTCCATAGAAAATATAATAGTCTATATCAAAGGATACATGCCCATTTGGTCAAAGAATATTTGGCTAATTTAGAAAAGATTGTTGGGAAACATGAAATTCCCCATAAAACGTTTTATCTGACACAACGTTTCGATTATTTTTAAAAAGAAAAGATTGTTTTTAATGGATTCATGCAAATGAATGTTAAATCATTATTGTTAGTTGAACTAGTTCCTGTGGAATTTTATGGTATTATTTTACCCAAATCCATTAATGGAAAAAAATTAATGTGTATTTTATTTATGATTTGTTTAGGTGGAATGTGTTATTCATATCACACACAACAATGAGTTTTACAGACTTATTACTCGTTATCTAAGTGGAGATGAAAAGCTTATTTGTATTAAGAATAAAAACATTCGAAAGAAATGGAATAAAATATAATAACTATCATGTGGGAGAATATATGAATAATTATAGAATTCAAAATCAGGTTTCAGTTGCTAGAAAACCCCCAAAAATTTACATAGTGTAATAAATAGATGATTTAACTAACAACATGGTGGGGGAAAATTATCATAGAAAATTATCCAATGAAAATGTTTTGGAATGAATTTGTTTTTACATCTATTTACAACATAAGTATAGATTTTATATGTTTAATAATGGAAAAATATATATAATATCATATTAATAAAAAACATCCCTCGTGTATTTCCATGAGTTTGGATGTAAGACATATTTCTCAAAAAAGATAAGAGTGGAAAAATTATTGATTTGGGTGATGAATCCATTTTTCGTAGCTTTTCATCAACATAAAGCCTATAAATGATACAATGGGAAACTTGTAAAAACATATTGAGATAAATGAAATTGATTTTGCTGAAAGTGACAAAATTATTTTTGCAAATAAGTATATTTCGCATATCAACCAACCAGTTTTGAAGTGGAAATTGATGAGGAGACACACAGAGTAGGTAAATTTTCTAACTAAATGAAACATCTTTTAATAAATCATAAAATGATGAAGGTAAAACCATTATATTACTTCTATAAAGAAAAATGTTTAAGGACTAATTTTCTTAATTAAATGTTATTGCAGACTGAACAACCCTAGTTCAAATAAAAATAATTAATTCTTGACAACATGTATCATTATTTTCATTTGAAGATCCAAATTAAATTTAAAAAGAATAAATGGATGAGATTTGGGTCAATGAAATTATTAAAGAGAATAATCAAATAGAGAATAAAATGACATTGTAATTTGATCCAACGCCATGTTGGAAAAATTATATCAATACCATGTGGGTATTTGAGATAACTAAAAAGAATATGGAATGGTTATTTGGAAGAAATATAATTTGTGAAAAAGCTATGTCCCCAAATTGAAGGAATTGATGTTAAAGAGACTTTTTTTCAGTTAAAAAACTTCATATAATTTTATTTTAATTACATAATATGGGTTAAAAGTGGTTCTAATTATTTCAAAATAATCAAGAGACATCTTTATTCAATAGAAACATTCAAGTTCAAGTGTAAATTTGTCATCAAGATAGGTTTATAATTAACGAATATTAAGGAACATTCTTTTTCTAAATGAAATTTTTTTATGAATATAAAAAATCACTAATAGATTGGTCTTTTATATTGGATAAATTTATAAATTAGTTATGTTTTTATATATATGGTATTGACCATAACCTCTAATTAATGAAATTTAATGATTAGAAATTGGGGATTATCATATATGGTGATGAATTAAACTTGTAAGCCTTATATGATAACCAATTTAAATAGTTTTTATAACTCATGAGGTGTGAAGTCAAGATATATCTTATTAGTGAATAGTAATTTTTCATTTTCTTGTATAAAATTAAATGAATAAATGAGAAATTTATTTCCCATACTAAATTTAACAATGATTTTTGATGTAAATTTTATGAGGAGTATTTTAGGCCCATGGAATCTCAAGAAGGTAAAATAATGAAATTGGAAAACGATAAAAATGCAAATATGTTCAATGTATGTTCTTATCAAAAATTATTAGATGTTTTCTTTATTTGGCTTCAAAGATACCAAATATTTTATTCCCCACATGTAAAGAAAATAATTTTTAGAGTAATCCCAGAAAATTATAAAATATTTATATGATATTAATTATATAATATATCCATAATTTTACAGACTGTGTGATTTTTATTTGGTTTATTCATAATATAATTAATTTGGTTTTTTTATATATATTTGGGTATTTCGTTCGATGACATAAATTTAACTTCAGTTACTAATTTTTTTAATGGGATTCTATTGAAATCATAGGAGAGTAGGAATCATGACCTTACAGGAAGAATAAATTTCTTCTACTCAGGTAGGTTATCAATTTCAAAATATTATGCAACATCATTTGGATGTAGGTGTATATGTGATTTCTCCAATTCGAGTAATGTGTGATAAAAAAGTGAGACCAATATTAAAAAAGAACCCCTTTCAATATTCAAGAACAAGGATCATCATGATTAAATATAATTTCAAAACTAGTAATGTTGAGAAATTTTTGGTAGAATTATAGAATGTGTCGGCTCAATAGAAAAGATGTGTATGTCATGAAAAAGAAACCCCTCAAGGTCAATTTTGAAGTTGTTTTATCTGTCTCTTTCAGTTTAACTTAATTCATCTAACTAGATGAAAATTATGGAGAAAACCACACATCCTAGTTATTTTCTCACAAGATCAATGTATGATAATTAACTTTACCTCATTATCATATTTATAACCCTATCATGTAACAATTTAGATAAGTGTTGTCTTTGGGTACATTAGAAAAGGGGGAGAGATGTCACATGATGATGTTGTGAAATTATGTTTAAAAGGGGGAGAATTTTAATCATGTTTCACCCATGGGATAAAAAGGTCATTGAATATTGTTTTTATGATATTGTAATCAAGGTATGTTATCATGAGAAACGTTTCATTAAAATCCTGTTTCACACATGTAGGACTACTCACTCGAGCGTAGATTTGGTGATTAGAGAATCATTGATGCATGACTCAAAATTATTAATGCTGAAGATGTATTTAATTCATGTTATAACTAGAATAAATTATATTTGGGAGAATTAAATAAACCACAGGGGGTATATCATTAGAAAAATACCCTCATTGTGCATGTTTTGGGTTTTTGTTTTTTTGAAAAATATAGTAGAAGGTTATTTTCAAGAAGTTGATGTGGTTTGATTGAATGATAATTAAGTGGTTTGTTAAACCTGGTGAGGAAAGATCATCAACATGGAATATAACATTATATGGTAATATGTATCATCCTATTTTAAATTAGGTTATTATTGTATTTAGATACCATGCTTATAATGGTTGTAATTTTTTTATGGGATTTCACATATGTGAACCCAAAACTCTTAAATGGTTGTCGAGAAATGTGTGGTTAAGTGGTTGTTCAAATAATATTTATATATAGTTCTCATTGGGTGTATATAATTTCATTGTTGTGTAATAATTTACCCATATACCATATGGATCCTCACTACGAAAATTTAGGAGGTTGCGTTTCAATGATTGTTTTCCTTAGTGAAACTGCTTATATAGAAAGATATGGGAATGTTGCTCATCTTGTTGACGAAAAACAACCAAGGTTTTTGAAAAATTCCACGATGAATACTAATTTGATTCTTGATTCAACAGATCTTGGAAAACAATTGTAACACACTTTTTCATTTATGGATGTTATAATAGAGATTCATTGGTTGATTTTTGTTTGGGGTTTTAGACAATATTTTGTGAATACGGTATGATGGGGAAAATTAACATTAACTAGAGGACTTCAAAGATGAGTAAAATATAACAAATTATTCTAAAATGAATGACTAAAATAATCTAGAATAAAATAATTATAGAGTATTATTCCAAATAACATTATGAATGTTTATGTGTGAAGAATGTGTTATTCAATGTGTTTCATTCCCATATTGGATTTTCATGAAATCATGTGAGGAAGAGAAACCCCATTGTTAGTGATGGTTTACATTACCTTCAGGCAAAGAAGAACATATATTCTTGGGGAGTAGTGAGTTAATTAGAGTAGGAGTCCACTAACATCTATATCATTTCATTGTATTGAACCATGTGGTTCAGTGATGACAGACCAAATTAATTCATGTTAATGTAGTGAGATTTAAAGATTTTACTACACAATAACAGTATCAAGCATGGTACTTGTTCATATTTATATGCAGTAGAACTAAGTAAAATCCCTCTTGTTATTTACCAATTTAATTTCTCATTGACTATAAATAAAGGGATAAATCAATGTAATTTTCAAGGTTATAGAACAAGATTCATAATTGAGGAAGAATCATTTATACCTTCAGTAACCATATTCACCCCTTCTCAGGGTATAAAACATAATAAGGGGAAATTCCAAAGAAAACAATATATCTAAAATTTTAATATATATATATATATATATATTCAAGAGAAATATTATTTTAAAAATGTAAATCTGTCTATTAAAATATTTACACCATGATCATATTGTTAATGAACACAATAAATGGTTCACAAAAAATATTAATCAAAAATAGTTAAGTGCATGCTTCATCAATGTGAAACCAACTATAGTAATTTTTTCTTCCCATATGTTCATTGTTTTCCTAAATTATATAAATCAAATCATTCCTTCTTCATTAACACACACATACATTAATCCATACCAGAAGCATCAAAATTTTCAATATAACACTTTTTTCATTATAGTAAAATGTGAATATGAGCTACGTTATAATTTATATACATATTTATTATCCCACTATAAAATTACTAATTATCTTGATTATTTTATCTTTTGGAGTATTAATCAAGATAACATTATAATTAATCAATTTGAATATTCTATAGGGCCCATAAAAGGACAACTTTAAAAAATCATATTTAACTTTTAAGAAATTTTAATATCCTCTAACATAAGATCCATTAATGTAAAATTTCATAGGAATATTTAGTCTAGAACCATTCATACTGTAAAATATAATATGAAATTATCCAATCTAAGAGTAACACATAAATCTTGCCACCAGTGTGGAATGGTATGGTCACTAGAACTGAGGCAATAAAACCTACACATTTGACAAATTACCAACATAAAACATTTGAGATTAATATAAAACCACAAATAACATCCAGACGATAATATGTTAAAAAATTTGTAAAATATATTTTATGATAGAAAAAAACCTATGTTTCGAAATGAATACTCAAAATATGAATCATATATAGAGGAATATCTATGAGAAACAACTGTGCCCTCATTATGAGCTAGTAAAAACGATCTTGATCATCAACTACATCTTAAAAACTATTAAAAAATTGAATATATGTATATATACATGGGTGAGTATACTCGTATAATCAGTAGGACACTCCCTAAACCCCTATTTTAAATGTGGATGAATAATAATAATGCCTAAATGAATGAATATTTGAAACAACTCATTAGCTAATAAGGTATAAAAATTACCCATACATAATAAGGAATAATAAATGATACTAACCACATGTAAGGTAATATAATATTGAAAATTGGGATAGAATACCACATCCATTTTGCAACTAAAATCATCTCCCTTAAACCATCACAATATACATGTGAGTACACCCACCAAATAAATTTCAAGATAATCACATGACTAAAGATCCTCATCACTGACATGACTTCGTAGTCACATGTTGGGAAGCATAAATATATATCAATATGTCAGAACATTATAATTGAGTTTATGTAATACTAAATGAAATAAACTTTATTCCTTCCACATTATATAAACATTACCATCATTTTTCTATATCATTGCCACTATATGGTTTGAATATATAATATTATAGTATATCTATAAGAAAGAGTAGGGAAGGTAGAGTACCCAACTAATCATATAACCTTCCACTAATAAGATTGGGAAAATAATCGTAACCACAAAACTCATATGTTTTTTGATCTCATTCTCTAACTCTTGTGGCAGTGTAAAAGTAATAAAAAGCTCTTCAATATATAATTTCACATATTCCCATCCTAAGGGTCACTAACCTAAAACATAATACTATATCTACAACTATAACCACCACAAATCTATTTCCCTATAACCTCTGTATAAAAATAAATCAAAATCCCCCACTACACTATATAACAACAGTTTCAAAACAAAGTATTCTCCCCCATTTAATATATTATAATAACATTAAAATTAGTTTGTTTCCAACCACCATAAATTTATAAGTATTATATTAATTTCATTTCCATATTTTTATAATAACATTCAACATTATATATTGTGTAGTATTATTTTTATGGAAAAATATCCATTCAATATTTTATATTAAATTTACCACACATAAATACACATCCCATCATCATTCATCACCTTATATTTAATACTTCCATTACCCTTTAATTTAAATTAATTTTCATTTAATAAATTTCAATTTAAATTAATAATTACTTCTATGTACTATGTTACTATAGAATAAAACTAATTAATCAATTTATTAATTAAACAACATATCGATTTCGATACAACTACAATAAAACACAAAAAAACATTTCTTAATGCTTCATCAACAAGAAACTATCATATGTCAATATCCAAAACAACTATTACCATAAATTACAAAACATCATTGACTATATCCCAAAACATTAATGTCAAATCACCACCACATCACCTATATATCATCAACCAGAATCCAAAATAAAATAAATACCCATAAAAAAAGTATTTAAACCCTAACATATTCATAAATACTATAAGTTAATAAAAAACATCATTAAAATGTAATTATCCATTAATGGATACTCATTAAAAAAATTGGTCACAAAATATAGAACATTATCATCATATTTATTAATAATATTTTCCAATAAAAGAAATATTTTATAAAATAATCGTAAACATGATAAAGCTTATAAATAATCAATAATACTAATATCATGAAAACATTATTATTAACCAACTGATGAAATAATATTATTGAAATATCATAGAAATAATGTAAACCATTAGTTATAATCTTCACCCATTCTGTCTCCCTTAATCCATTTCATTATCCTCATTAGGTTAATTTCACCATTTTATCATTTAAAACATATCCATGAAAAATTTAAATTAAAAATTAATAAGTTGAAATGAGATTTAAACCTCCTACATTGTTTCAATATTTGAAAATAACTTTGTAAGGATGATAAGAGAAAAAACAAACATTAACAAACCCAACAATAACATCTGACAACCTATGACACATAAACCATTATATCGATCATGAATAAAATAAAATTAACCAAAATAATATATTTTAAGTATAATGTTTATAATTTCAATTTTTTTCTTATTTATAAAAATCAAAAAAACATTCTTACATCCTTATTTTAATAAATTTGTTTGTCCCATGTATGATTGTATATTTTTTTGTAGAAAACATCTTTTACTACCAAACATAGTAATAATTACAATGATACAATTATAAAAACTTGTCAAAATGATGTAATATAATATTTATAATCTGTTAAACTAGACTATGATTAGTCTGATGAACTAAAATATTGTTAGTTTTATGGGTATGACATTAGTCAGTCTGATGGATGGAATAGTAATCAGTATGATGGAAAAGTCTCTAGTCAATCTAGTGTACTAGACACTTTGATAGTCTAATGAACCAAACTCTAATTATACAATGGTTATCTTCATTTAGTTAAAATCAATTTCTATATTTGGTGGAAAAAAATTCAATGAATATTAGAAATACATTGAAATGAAAAGTTCGTAGAATACATTTTTATGAATGTTTTTGTGATTTTAAAAACCATGTAAAGGTATAATAGATATTATAATATTGAAAATTAATAATATCCAACCTTTTTATAAAAAAATTAATAATTAAAATAAAAAATTATTAACATTGAAAATCAAAAATCCCTTCATATGTTCTGTACTTAATATAAATTGTTCTCAAGAAATATCTCTTATTTTTCTATTTTACTCCCCATATCATGATAGAGCCATATTTATCATAATTATTCATCTCATAAAAAATATTTTTACTTTGGAAGAATAATAATAGAATCTCCCTTATCATATTCTTCCCGTATATAATTCTCCCCCTATAAAAATTTTCCCCTTAAATAATTTCTCCCCCTTTTTGATTTTTAAACTGAAATTGGGAAGGAAAATATTTTCCTAAAATGATTAAAGTGAAATATAAAATAATTATGATTGAATAATAATAAATTTAATAATTAAATTATAATAATTCAGACAAGTATTATTTGAAATATTCAAATAAAAATAAATTCATATAATAATTCATTAATATACAATATCATTCAAAATTTTTGATCAGAATTAATATATCAAGAGTTCATGAATAAAAACATTATTATTTCTTACAAATCTTCTTCCTCGTTTTTTTATCTTTTAGAAATATTTTTTATATTTTTTAGTGCCTTCTTTTGTAGATTTTATGTTTTTTATTTTCCTTCCATGAATGATAACTCTTAAATCCCAAAATTCACACTAATTATCTCTTATTCTTGAAAATTATACTATTTTGTTTTTCCTATTACTATTTAAAACCCCTCATAAAATAATAAATTTCGATGATTCCCATCATTTTGATTTTAAATATCTTCATTATCATCAGAAATTTATTGATTCCAAGAGTTTGACTGATCCATGAACTATTAACCAGACTTCAATTTATCAAAATATTCTAATGATATTTTATCACATGAATCAACAATATCAAAATAAAAATTCATAACTTCCTTAAACTATCAATCATGACCATTAAAATATACGTCCACTTATCTCAACCATTTTATCATTTAATTAAACATATTTTCATTTTTTGTTGATTTATTGTTGAAAATTTTGATCTCAGCATCATTTTAGAAATTTTTTTCTATCAATAACTCTAACCACGCTAATTTTTCATTCATATTATTTTGTATCTACTTGCACTGTGATTCAATATTCATAAGATAAGGCATTGAATTAGTAATATGTTTAATTTTTTAACAAATATAATCAAATATCTTCTTAGCTTCCATAACTAAGGTTTCAAATAAATCATATTATGCATTAGAAATATGTTTGTGAGATGGTCCAATTTTTGAATTTTATTATCCTTTCACATTCACATAATCTAAAGAACTAAACACATCAAATTCTGTATAAGTTATAGTTTTTTTGTTGGAATTTTGTTTTTCCTCTTCTACTTTCATTGACATTTACTCTTCAAAAAAATCTAGGAATTTTTTTATTTCTCTAAATATATAATGATGTAGATGATGATGTTTACATTGAAGACCTTTTTCTTATTCTTCTTATTCTCTTCCCCTTTTAATTCTCCACCTTCTTCTACTCATCCACAATCCTCATGTTTTTTATCTAACCTCCTCATATTTATTTTATATAACTTTTTTGGAATTTTGATCATATTATTAATCATTTTCCTAAAACTAATTATTAAATGAATTTTTTTATCAACTAGCCTTTCAAAATGTGTTTCGACATTAAATTAATTACCCTTTCCCTTTTCAAAAATAAAAGTAAGAACCTTTGTTTCAACAAATATTAGTTTTTTTGTAGATGATGTATCATTAAATATTTTTTCAATAACATACTATGTTTGGGAAATAGGAACTTCTTAAATAAATGATAATTGTAGAATTGATTAAGTTAGATTGGATGACGATTTTTTAATACTTTAATCGTGTTTTCTATCATCATTTTATAGTAAGTATTTTATTATTCTTTTCCCAATTCTCTACCTCATTCATTTCTTCAAAATAAATTTTATTTAAATCTAAAAAATCTTCTTTTTGTAGACAAAACTCAAGATAACTAGGATTTTATGATTTTTATGTTCCATTAACTTTATTAATTCCTCATTAGGTATTTGTTTAATTTATTTTTATTCTTAGGAGGAGAAGAATCTACATAACTTTTCTCTTTAAAAAATTCTATCTATTTAATTAACTTATCATTGTATTTTTCCTTTTATAATTTCTCAAAAAACATTATTATTTTTGGATTGAAGATCAAATTCCTCATTGTCGTGGATTATTCTCTAATCAGTGAAACTATTTATTAGAATTTATAATATTGATACTTTATTTGCATAATATCCAAAAAATTAACCAAAATTTTATTTGTTAAAATTACAAACCTAAGAATTATTTAAATCAATGAAATTTTATTTATAGCTTTAATCAAGAGAAACACAAACTTAACCATTTTTATCTTCCTCAAATTGGAAAAAATCAAATATAATGATGTAAAAAATATTTACTATAACCCAATATTCTTTTCTATAAATCAAATACTATTCCATTAACTTAATAACAATTCTATCATTCAATGAAAAATGATATACCTTTCTTAAATTCTAATAAGAAAATATAAAACATGACTCCACATTGGATTTTTCAAAACATCCACGAATCTTTAGAAGATTATGATATGGATGTCAGGACTCTCCTTCAAAATGCAATTAAACTATATAATCAACTTGATGTATAGATAATTTTCAAATATCGTCAAAAATATTGAAAATAGTTACATCAAAATAACATTATATACGAAATTATAAACAAATAATATAATTCTTTATCAATTTATAGATATTGTAAATCAAAATCATATAGTTCTACTCAAATTTTTTCTTAGATTGGAAAATTTGTTACTCTTTTAAAAATATAAGCATTCTTATTATACCATGACATCATGATGAACCTTTTCTTTACAATTCTCTTATTTAAAAATCTACAATATATGTGACTATATTAAGACTGGTGGTTAGATAAACTAATCGAACTTAATAAGTTAATTAGAGTAATGCCAGAATTTTTGGACTAAGCCTAAAAAGAATATCTAAGGGTGGAGAGAATATTTTGATAATCAATCGGGGATATATTGTCCCATGGTCATATAGAGAGACTCAGGTAATGTCCATTCAAATTTGAGATATCTATTTACTAAGATAAAACCCCAAATATTATTCGATGATTGAGATTAATCTCAAATGATATAATAAATATATTAGTAAATATTAATGTTTTTAATATATAAAAACCCATTCATCCCACTAAAGCAGTTTCCTATTACATAAACATCAATATAGGTAAGAAATGTTATTTTTTAAAAAAGTAAATAATATTTCATACAACATATAAAATGAAATTAAATAGATAATTAAAAATAATAAAATATTATAATAATACATCTTGGAGAAAAAATCAACATTCGATATGAAGCTTGTACCCCCTAGTATATTCTTCATGGATTTTAAAAATAATTTGAATCCTATAATATTTATAAAAAATATTATCTGAAACTTTTCAGTAAGAAATTTGTTATTATAAATTATTTTATTAATATTTTCAATTCCAAAAACATTTAGTAATATTTTTAATTATAAAACTAGAAAATTTAAAATCAAATATTTTTAGGAAAACTAAAAAAAATTGAAAAAAAAACATTTCTCTTTTGAGAAAGACAACACATGCAATTCCCCTTTAATATGAAGTTCATTAATTTAATGATATTAGTAAACAAAAAGTAAATGATAAAGATTAATTATTACTCATCATTCCTATCTATTTTTTGAAATATACTCAAATGTATAAAAAATAATGAGTTTAGTGAAAATATATGCTAGTTTTTCATTTGTTCTAATGAATTATAAATTTTAATATCCTTTTTGAATGTGATCCTAAAGAAAATGGTTTCCCATTTCTATGTTCATTGCTCATAATTTATGTGTTGGTAGATTATTAAAAGAAATGGAACTATTATTTTCACTAATTTTTTTTTCTAATAATCACTATTCCATAATCTGTGAGTTTGTTTTTAATCCACAACACTTGAAAAAAACAAATTCCCACATCCTCATATTCATCTTCCTCAATGTAAATTTATAAAATCTATTGATTCTTTCTTGACCAGGATAATAAAAATTCTCCAAATAAATGAAAATATCTCTATGTTGTTTGCCTCTCCATTCTATAGCTATCAAAGTTACATTCGAATAAAAATTAACTCAGCCTCATTTTTGGTAGAAAAAAATAAACCTTTATCCATAGTTCCCTTAAGAAAATAGAGAAAATGTTTTATAGATTTAAATTGGGATACTTTTATATTTTATTAATATATTTTCCATTATCATCAGGAAAAAAATAAATTCTTACAAGTAGCTATTAAGTATAGTAAACTTCCAACCAGCCCTCCAACGATCTCTTGATCAACTGGTTTTAAATCCTCATAAACTTATAAATTATTTGATCTTAAAAATAATCTATTAATTATTTTTGATAAAATCCAAATATAATGTCATCGAAAAAATTTTGAACTATGATGATGTTTTTTGAATCTTATATAACTATAAGAGTTAGATCTCCAGCTCCATTGAAAAAATTATTTTGTAAAAAACCTTTTTAATCTATCATGCTAGCCTATAGAGTATTTATTATGTCAGTAAAGATCCTTATTTTCATTAAAAATATTTTATATTTATTTTTAATTTTCAAAACTAGGGGGTAGATCTACAGATACCTCTTCCTGAACATATCTATTATGTAATGAACACATCACATTTGAATTAGTTTTATATTTCTGAATTCTGTATATGATAAAAGTATATGAATAACTTCAAGTCTAGTTAAAAGATAAATAGTTTCCTCAATTTTAATTCTCTTTTGATGCTTATTTTCTTTATCAACATGTATAGAATTATTTCTATTAATTCTTACATTTTCATCATATTTTCTCTAAAAACCACATTTTCTCCTATTTAATAAGTAAATTTATATCACTTAACCAAATTCAAATCTCCATTCCTATCAAATAAATTTAGTTTATCTTTTATGTATTTTATAAAATCATTATCAACTATATTCTCATTAGGTGTATTAGGTTAGAATTGAGATAAAAATTAAAAAATATTGAATTTAATTTGACCAATAAAATATTATTCTTACTAGTAGTTCTACATCACAAATGTCATTATCATTATATTGATTCCTAAAGAACAATTGATATTTTTAAAAAAATTGTTCTTCATTGTAGCACCATCGGTTTGAGGTATGTAGCCTTTTTATGCCATTTTATGTGATTAGAGTGCATGGTATGAGTTGGGAAGTGGTTGTCAGAGTTTGGAATTCTTTTGAATGAGTTTGGAGGCTTTTATTAGGGAGAATGATTTGAGAATGGTTAGGGGAAACCGTGCGGATTCTCTAAAAAACAGTGCAGGGGGAGACATTAGGCTTCACAAGGCATGCGCATGGTTTTCCAAACCGTGCGAGGCAACGGTGCAGACCCTTTCTCTTGAGGTAGTAGTGTGCGCACGGTTAGCGCACGGTTTTCCAAACCATGCGGGATAACTATGCGGCCACTTAAAATAGGGTTTTAAAACCCGGGCTCACTCGGGCTTGCCTCATTCCTCTCCAAGAATCCTCTCACATAAGCCTCACTTGGGATTTAGGGTTCTATGGGGTTGAGGGGGGCTCTCCCACTCATTTTGGAAGCGATTCAAAGGGGTTTCAAGGCAGTTTGAAGGTGGTTTCTCCTAGGTAAGTCTCTCTTCTTGGTTTTCTTCGGGATTAGTCGAGATCTACATAACTATCTTTATTGGTTTTCTTGATCTACACTTGTTGATTATAGATCTAGGGTATTGGTTTCCTTAGATGATGATTTTAAGGATTTTGAATGTTAAGGAAGGGGATATAGAGAGGTTTTGGTGGTGTGATCACTGGATTTGAGGGGGCGGTTGCTTATGGGTCGATTCCTCGAGAACCCTAAATGTATGTGGATTCTATCTAGAATCCACTTGGATAGAGCTAATGGTTTTGGTTATAATTAATTTCTTGTGCTTTGAATTAATTTTGGTTTGATGTACTAAATTGATTGGATATCCCTTTGGTGATGTTTTGGAGGATTTTTGGGGAAAGGGGGGTCTTATGGAGAAATTCTATTGTTGTGGATTTTCAAATGCAGATTTTAAAATGAAATGCTACAATTGATTTGTGAAATGATTGATGGAAATTGTTTTCAATAAAGAGGTTCTTTTTTTGAAAATTGGTTTGGCATGGAAAATGTTTTTCCATAAAAGGGTGATTTACAGAAGTGGATTGATATTCAATGGAATTGGTAGATTTCATGATGTTGTGACATTGGTGGGTTATATGCTTGTTTGTGATTAGTTTACATGTTGTGTGGAAGTGGGAGGGAAGTATCACTATAAAAGGTGATGGATAGTGGTTTGAAGAACCACCATATGGGTAGTGGTTGAAAATTACCACTAGTTTTGAATGAGTGAACGGGTTGGGCAGAAGTCCAACCATTTTGGTTGTTTTGGTGTGAATGGGTGAACGGGTTGGGAGGAAGTCCCACCATTTTTGTTGTTTTTGTGTGAATGGGTGAATGGGTTGGGCAGAAGTCCCACCATTTGGTTGTTTTTTGTGCATTGCTTTGCAAGTTGGAATTGTTTTGCTAGTATGTAAATGATGAAATTGCTTGTGACATGTTTATTTGGCTTTCCCTTGGTTGGTTTGGGTGATATGGCTTGGTAAGGGTTTGTTTTGATTATGTTAATGGTTTCACTTGTGATTATTTTATATAAACTGTGTTATATAAATGTGCTAACAGTTTTATCCTAGTGGCACGTGTAGGGAAGTCATTTGGGGAAATTCTACTGAGTTTTAATACTCAGCCCCTGCTTTGGCACTTTGGTGTCTTTGCAGATGTCGTGTACCTTGACGTGGGAAAAGGTAAGGAATCACACTCATTTAGTGGAGCATTGTGATTCTTGGTGGAGCTTTGAGCTTGAATCTTGGTGTGGAGCTATGGTGGTATCATGCCACCTAGGGGTTTTGTTGTTTAGTTTCAGCTTTGTACTCTGATATGGTTGGTTGTATTGGTTTTGGGGTTTTATGGTGGAACAACATAGTTATCTTTTGGGAATTCATGTTGGAATGTTTTATTAACATGCATCATATTGTGGTGGTTAATGGATGGTTTGGTTTGTTTTTTTAAGGTAAAATCATTCCCCAATTTAATCTTGAATCCCTCGGCATTTATTTCCATCATTTGGAGTCTTGGGAATGTCGCATAAGGATAAGTATCCCTCACTTCCTCTTCAAGCCAATGCGTTAGGGGTGGGGTGTTACAAGTGGTATCAGCTTGTTCTTTCCTTTGGAGTTGATTCTTAGATTCGGTGTTGACATTATTTGTGGTATATTCTTTGAGTCAGGATGGTATAAAGGTGTAGGAATGTCATAAGATGGAATGTATAGCATAAAAGGATGTAACTATCCCTCTTATGATGAAATTCACGTTACCAGAGAGTTGGGTACATAAGTATTTCAGAGACACTTATTGGCATTGCAAATATCAATGTCATGGGTGTAGGCAATGAGATGTGCATGGGAAATAAGGTAGAAATGACTTCCATATATGATTCATATTTAATTCGGCATAATGATTTATGAGCTAAATTAAAAGATGTTTTTTCAAATGTGTGAAATTGTAATGTGAATAAATGTGGTATTTTGAAAATGGTATGATTTCCAAAAATGGTGAAACATGGAAAAGGTGGAAAGGTGGAAAGCCTTGTCGTGATAGTGTTGTGTAAGGCGATGTCAAATGGGAATTATTGATATCTACAGAAGTGATAATGATGGTTGTTTTTTTCTTTTTACAGTAATGTCACCAGGTAGGTGTCGTAGGGACCAACCAGAAGTGCCCGATGAGAACGTGGTTGCACCTGAGCCCCAGGTGGACCAGTAGTTAGTGCAATGTATTGTGAAAGATTTCTAAGCTGTGGAATGTCGAAATAATGAAGATGAACCAAGGAATGTGGATAATATGGTTCAGTTTCAGAAACATAATCCTCCCATTCTTCAGGGGTGATTCCGAGCCGGAGAGGGAATAAACATGGTTGAACAGAATGAACAAGATTTTCAAGTTCTTGGGAACACCGGTATAGTTAAAAGTGAAGTTGGCCACGTATATATTAGCAAATCTTTCCCTTCACTGGTGGGAGTTGGTAGTCCAAGCGGGGACGGACTAGGGTGTGATGTAGGAAGTCTTTGAGGAATTTTTTAATAAATAATTCTACCCGCATACATTTAAAATTTAGCATTTGAATGATTACGTCAGTTTGAAACAAAAGCTTATGTTTGTGAAAGATTATACAAATATGATTATGAACATACTGAGGTTTTAATCCGAGGTGGCGAGTATCACGTCGTTTAAGGCAAGGATCTTTAAATTTAGGTTAAATCAAGAAATCCAATCAAAGATAGTAGTACTGTGTATAGATTATTACATTGAGATGGTGAATAGAGCCTCGATGGATGAGCGGGATCTATTGGGTGCTCCAGGCGGAGGAATCATGTTGGAACCCATGGTTAATAGTGGAAACTCTAACGCTGGGTTCAAGTGAAGGAGGGACACTTATTCTCAGGGTGGGAATATGGAATATAATCTGACGCCAGTATAGGTGAAGCTTCCTCCAAAGCCCCAGAGCAAACCAGGATATTTTCAGTGTGGTTCGACGAGACACATCAAGTGAGATTGTACGGAACAACCTCGAGCATGTCATAATTGTAAGCAGATGGGGCATCTATAGTGTTGTTTTTAGAATGCTCTGAGGTCAGGTGCATGTGATACTTCTCAGGGATCAAAGACGTTGTATACTTTGATAGGACAGGGACAACAGCACACCCATCGTCAGCAGAGAAAGTGGGTCATGGTGATTCTTAGAATACCACGACACCTTTGTAGGGCAATAAAGTGAACAGAGTGGAAAGCAAACACTTGTTTTGATCTAATCTAGTTGTGGTGAATGATCAGTCGGGACTATCCATGATGCAAGGTACTATTCTTTTAAATTCTACCTTGATGCAAATGCTGTTTGATACGGGTGCATCAGACTCTTTTATTTGTGCATTTGTGGTTGATTCACTGGGTTTATGGGTAGAAATGATGTATTCGGTTTTGAAACTTCAAACGCCTCTGGGTCGAAGAGAGTGTCAAGCTTTCTTGTGTAGAGCATGTTGAGTCGTTGTCAGTGAGGTTGAGTTAATGTGGGAATTTCTCAATGCTTGAGATGGATGGGTATGATGTAATCCGGGGAATGGATTGGATGGTGGCTTTAAAGGACCACATCAACGTTGATGCACAAACAGAGGATTTTATGACCCAGGATGTTGTTAGAAATCTCTATAGAGGAGAGAGGCATGAAAGACAGGGTGCAACGGGTTTGTTGGCACCAGAAGTAGGTACATTATCATATCAGTTAACGGTGATGTCATTGGAATCAGTAGAGGGTGTTGAGTAGAGTGTTCTTCCTACAGTGGTGGATCAGTCTATGGAAATGTTTCCTGAAAAATTCATTAGGTTACCTCCCATAAGATATGTGGAGTTTACGATTGATCTCCTTCTGGGGACAAGTCCTATCTCACTTTCACCTTATCGGATTTCCCCTAATGGATTGCGGGAATTGAAATTCTAGTTGTAAGAGTTATAAAAAAAATGTTTTTTCTGGCCTAGGACGTCCCAGTGGGCAGCGCTGGTGTTGTTTGTTAAAAAGGAAGATGTAATTTTGAGGCTCTCTGTTGATTATCATAGACTTAACCAAGTTACGATAAAGAATAGATATCCACTTCCCCGAATTTATGATTTGTTCGACCAGTTGAGGGGAGCCCAGTGGTTCTCTATGATCGACCTGAGGTCGGGATACCATCAATTGTGAGTGATGAAGGACGATATCCCTAAACAGCTTTCACAAGTAGATATGGACATTATGAATATGTTGTTATTCCCTTTGGTATGACGAATGCGCCAGTGGTGTTTATGGCATTGATGAATCTGATATTTCAGAGATATCTGGATTCATTTGTGGTGGTTTTTGTAGATGATATTATAGTATATTTAAATACAAGGTTGGAGCATGAACATCACTTGAAGAATGTGCTAGGGATCTTAAGGGATAATCGGTTGTATGCCAAATTGTCCAAGTGTGACTTTTAGATACAGGAAGTCTGTATTCATGGTCGTGTGATTTATGAAATGGGTGTTTCAGTGGATCTGAAAAATATTTATGATGTTATCTCATCGCATATGTAAAATAATGTGTTTGGGATACACAATTGATTTCAGTTATAGTTGACATACGGTTGGACTGTGAGGAATAGGGGAGTAGAGCGGTCTTCTATCCAGTTTTGTTGATTCCTGACATGGATGGCCTCGTTAAAGAGGCACAAATATCTTATTCTATGTATGTGACCATGGGGCCGAGACTCAATGGTGGGGAGACCATTGAGATTTGGAAACTAAATGGATATTCAGTTTTGTGTTTTCAGAATCATAGGGTTGTACCAGTTGCTTGTCAAGAGGATCTTCTCAGGGTGTATCATCATTCCAGATGGGATGTTTATCCCAGAATTTAGAAAATGTATAAAGTGTTGAAAGCAAAATTCTGGTTGGCTTGTATGAAAAGATGAGTGGCTGAGTATGTTTCGATATGCTTGACTTGTCAGTGGGTCATGGTAGAGCATCAGATGCCAGTAGGAATGTTGCAGTCTTTAACAATCCCTATTTAGATGTGAGAGCATATAGAGATGGGTTTTGTCATAGGTCTCCCAAGAACGGTCAGAGAGAACGGTGCAATTTGGGTGATAGTGGATTGTCTAACGATGTCATCCCATTTCATCCAGATTCGTGAATCTCATACGGTGGAGGATCATTCCAAAATATATAAATCTGAGAGGTGGTAAAGAGGCATGGTGTTCTAGTTTCAATTGTATCAGATAGAGATTTTAGTTTTACGTCTCATTTCAGGAAATCCTTATAGGATGACCTTGGAACAATGTTGGCCATGACTATGGCATATCACCCTCATAAGGATGGTCAATCTGAGAGGGTGATAAAAACTCTGGAGGATATGTTGTGGGCCTGTGTTATGAGTTTTGGTGGCTCGTAGGAGGAGCACTTGTCGTTGGTTGAGTTCTTGTACAATAACAATTATCAAGCATCCATTCATATGGCTCCGTTTGAAGCATTTCATGGGCGACCATGTCGTTCTCCAGTATGTTGGGTGGAAACGGGTGAGTCATTAATGGTTGGACCGAGCCTTATCCAGGAGACTATGGAGAAGATCAAAGTGATCAGAAAGAGAATAGAGATAGATTAGAGTCCCCAGAAATTGTATGCAGATCATTGTCGATGATCGTTGTCGTTTGAGGTGATTCGTCATGTGTTCTTAAGGATCTCTCCTAGGTTGGGACATCGTCTGTTTGGGATGCAGGGAATGTAATCTCCAAATTATAATGGAAATTTTGGGATTCCTGAGAAGGTTGGTGAGGTGGCTTATCATTTTTCATTTCCACCAAGGTTCAGTGCGGGGAACAATGTGTTTCATGTGTCGTAGTTGAAAAATTATCATCCTGATCGTGACCATGTGATTCGATGGGATCATGTTGAGCTAGAGCCGAATGCTTCATTGGTGAATGTGCCAGTGCGGGTTGTGGATAAGAAAGAGAATGTCATGAGGGGTAAAATCATCGGTCATGTTCGTGTTTTGTGGTAGAAGGGATAGATTCAAGAGGAGACTTGGGAGTGGGAGAAAGAGATGGTCGAGCAGTTGCCTTAGCTCTTTCGGCGAAGGGCGGGTTAACTACATTCAAAGGATGAAGAGTCCAATGGTGGGTAGAATGTATCACCCCCCGTTCTGAGGTATGTAGCCTTTTTTTATGAATTTTTAAGAGTTTAATGTGCATGGGATGAGTTGGGGAGAGGTTGGGAGAGTTTGTAATGGTTTTGAATATGTTTGGAGTCTTTTCAATGGGAGAATAGTTTGAACACGGTTAGGGGAAACCATGATGATTCTCCAGGAAATCGTATAGGGGGAGACAGTAGGCTTTGCACGGCCTATGCAATGTTTTCCAAACTGTGCGAGGCAGCCGTGTGGACCCTAGCTCTTGAGTCACTAGCGTGCGCACTGATAGCGCACGATTTTCTAAACTGTGCGGGAGAACCGTGCAACCACTTAAAAATAGGGTTTTAAAACCTGGGCACACTCAGGCTTTCCTCATTACTCTATAAACATCCTCTCACTCGATCCTCACTCAGGATTTCGGGTTCTTAGGGGTTGAGGGAGATCTCCTACTCGTTTTCGATGTGCTTCAAAAGGGTTTCAAGGCGGTTTGAATGTGTTTTCTCCCAGGTAAGTCTCTCTTTCTGGTTTTCTTCTGGTTTCCTCTAGATCTACATCACTATCTTTTTTGGTTTTCTAGATCTAAACTTATTGTGTGTAGATATATTGTATTGGTTGCCTCGGATGATGATTTTAAGGCTTGTGAATGTTAGAGAAGGGGATCTAGAGAGGTTTCGATGGTGCGTTCTCCAGATTTGAGGTTCTAGTTGCTTGTGGGTCGATTCCTCGACAACCCTAAAGGTAGGTGGCTTATCTCTCGACTCCACATGGTTATAGATAATGGTTTTGGTTACAATTATTTTTTTTACTTTTAATTAATTTTGGAATGATGTGCAAAAATGACTGGATATCCCATGGGTGATGTTTTGGTGGATTTTTGGGAAAAAGGAGGTTTTATGGTGAAATTGTATTGTTGTGGATTTTAAAATTGGGATTTTAAAATGGAATGCCATGATTGATTTTTCAAATGATTTATGGAAGAGGTTTTCAATAAAGATGTTGTTTTATTGAAATGTGGCTTGGCATGGAAAATGGTTTTCAATAAATGGGTTATTTATTGATGTGGATTGATATGAAATGGAATTGGTAGATTGCATGATGTTGTGACCTTGGTGGGTTATTTTCATGGTTATGTTTGGTTGACATGTTGTGTGGAAGTGGGAGGGAAGTCTCAGTATAAAAGTTGATGGATAGTGGTCGAATGAACCAGCATATGGGTAGTGGTTGGGAAGTACCACTAGTTGTGAATGGATGAACGGGTTGGGCGGAATTCCCAGTATTTTTGTTGTTTTGGTGTGAATGGGTGAACAGGTTGGGCGGAAGTCACGTTGATTTTGTTGATTTGGTGTGAATGGGTGAACAGGTTGGGCATAAGTCCCACCTTTTGGTTGTTTGATGTGCATTTCTTTGCAAGTTGGAATTGTTGTGCTAGTATGTAAAAGATGAAACGGCTTGTGACATGTTTATTTGGCTTTACCTTGGTTGATTTGGGTGAGATGGCTTGGTAAGGGTGTGTTTGGATTATGGTAATGGTTTCACTTGTGATTATTTTATATAAATTTTTTGACCTCACCTATATTGATAATCCCAACTCTGCTTTCACAAACCTTGAAAATCAAAATCAATGTTTTTCTATATTTTAATTCGATCAAATCTATGACATTCTATATGATAATAATATTAAAATAATCCTTGAAATATGTTAATCAATGTTTATCGTTGTTTGAATAAGTTTTGAAGTAATTCTAACACAATCAGATATGTTTTGCATAAAACATATTAGTGTTAGTCACTGATCTGTGTATAGATATTGATACATAGCTACCGGTACTTAGTCTACCAATAGGCAGAGTCACCGATAAGCCAAGGTCACCGATAAAGATAGCTACCAAGTCTACTGATAGTACAGAATGGAGCTACCGATATCCATAAGTCTACCAATACTCATATCACTGGAACTAAGTGAGCTACCGATACAGACAGTCACTGATACAAAGAGCTACCGATAGACCAAGATCAACTGATATACAGACAGTCGCCGATATATAGAGCTACCGATAGACCAAGAGCTACCGATATACAGAGTCACCGATATAGGATGAATCTACCGATATATCAATAGCTTCTGATAGAATGAAGTCACCGGTATATAAATCTACTGATACCAAAAGTTACTGATACAGAGAGTAAGAGCTACTGATATCAGGAGATACCGATACAAGTTCAAAGAGCTACCGAGGGAAGGTCACTGCTACACAAGGACCACCGTACACATCTACCAATAGAAGGATACTAATGATTGACCAACCAGTCAAAATATATACTCTCAATATTATTTATTTATTTAGATAACTGTTACATTTGATGTTTTTAATACAGTTAATTTTATTTAATGATATGTGTTGGCATGTCAGGGAACCATACCTAGTACCAATGAAAAAGTAAATCATCCCCATTTTCTGGAGCTAAAATCTCTAAAAAGGAAGATAAATACCTTGCAAAAAATAGCGAGACAGTCAATGAACTAAGAAGGCATACGAAGGGTGAAAAAGACAAGGGATCAACATCATTGAAACGTGGTTCATTCACAAGGTTACATCCATACCTGGAGAGCACTGGACATACACGGAGAAATTCAATTCTAGAGGAGAACACAAGCTTCATCTTGAGTGAAGAACTAAAAATAACACTTCATGCACTCAGGCTGATAAGATGAATCTGAAAACCATGGAATAAAACAACACTCTATTTTTCAGACAAAACCTATAGAAGGAATCATAAGCTTTTCTGACCAATCAAATGAGTCTAGAGATGCACTTCCAATCAGTAAAGATTTTCTAAACACATTCATACAAACTCTATTGATTGTTTTATTTACATTTCAAGTAGTGTGTGTACCCTGTTTATTTTACACACACACACTGTCTACTGAGCTAAGATGGAGGATTATTAAATCCTCATTAAAACTCTATAACTCCCTTGTATCCCACTGTGGATAGTGGTAGAGGTCGAGTAAGACCAGCACAGATGTCACCTACTGTTTGTTTTCCCATGTAGAACATTGGTAGAGGTCTTTTGAACTTGGACACTCATTGCATTGTTATTTACCCCAATACAGGGTGTGGACCAATTTATATAAATTGTTTGAGAGGACTAAGTCTCGGCTTGAGACTAAAGCTCTTGGTTACATCTACTATGAATTTTAGTATAAGTCATAAGTATACTATATATTTCATATTCCGTTGCTAACTAATTTGAAATATAATTTGTATTAAAGTTACTTTTATAGTTAAATTATCATGTTTTTATACTTATTGAAAACCAGTAAGTTAGTTTCAAAAGTAAATTTAATCTTGAGGTTAAATTAACTGATACCTAATCAATCATTGAGAAACTTATTGAACATTTACAATCTGTATAAATTAACTACTGTTTAACTTAGTTTTTAAATAGTGGGATATTAAGAGAAATATTTTTAACAGAAATTTTTAATTGGAACTCAATTAACCCCCCCCCCCCCCTCTTGAGTATCCAATATGACCAAAATTGGTATTATAGGAGGTTTTTATTAATACAAGTTTTCAAAACATTCTATTTTTCAACTGTGATTTTAGTTACATTTTTAATGATCATAAATTTCTGTTAGTTAAAAATTTTATCTCTTTAATATATTATCTAAAATCTAGTTATGGAAAATAGACTAGAAGGTGTTGCTACTAACATGACAGCTTTCTTTAATGGTAAAAACTATGCCCAATGGAAACTTAAGATGAAAATTCATTTGGAAAGTATGTGTATTGATATTTGGACTACTATGGAGTTACAATATAAAATTCAAGAAACTGAAAGAAAAACATGGGATGAACCTACAATGACTGCTTTCAATAATAATTGTAAAGCTATGAATTACATGTATTGTGTTTTAGGATATGAAGAGTTTAATAGAATCTATTCTTGTAAAACTGCTTATGAAATATGTGACACTTTGGATATTTCCCATGAAGGAACAACCAATGTTAAAGATATGAGATTGAATACATATACTATTAAATAAGAAAATTTTAAAATGAAATCTGATGAACCTATTTATGACATGTATCTAAGGTTCAATGAGATTGTCAATACTATGAACTCTCTTGGAAAGACTGTTCAAGCAAATGAACAAATTATGAGGATATTAAGATGTCTACCAAAAAGATGGAGAGGCACATCTGTTTCCATAGAGAATCGTGTGACATCAGTACACACCCTGTTAAGGAATTAATATGTAAGATTATGATGTATGAGGAATAACTTAATGTGAACAAAGAAGAAGATGATGAACCCAAGAGAAAATCTGTAGAATTCAAGTCTACTGCTTCAAAGAGAAATGTCAAGGAGAAAATGCATGTACCTACTGTTTCGGTGCGGATGTGCGTCGGGTTACGCTGTTCCGCCAGGACGCGTTCGCGCGTGCACCCGTCAACCCGAGGGGATGGGCGCGCGGCTTGTGGTCCCGCAGTCCCGCTTTCCAAAGGCGGGCGGCATCCGTCCCTTATTCAGGGGCGTCTGCTCCTTGATCGAAACCGGGATGATGGGATGTCGGCTCCTCCTTCCTTGGACGTCTCCTCGGAACTCGTTGCCTAATCCGGGTCTCCCTCATAGATTTAAGACATGCTCGTGAATCTAGTTCCCGGCGCCATATCTTCATGGACACCGGTTAATTACGCTGCTTCCGCCCGGACGCTCCAAGGAGTCTGGTCGGGGCAGCAACCTGCGGTGAGAAGACCGGGTGGCTCTGGGTGCTGGGGGCGTGTCGTAACACTGCGGCTCTGCACGTCTGTCTTCCGTCCCTAATAGGGCTTCTCGAAGGCATGATGGCCTGAGGCATCCCGCACTGGGTGCGGGGAACTGTGTCCCCTGAGGTTTTCCTCAGCTTCCCATGTTTAACACGGGGTATGCCACGAGTTTAACGTCCAGCGGGGACGGCATCGGACTGATCAACACGAAAAGTGGATCAGATGACAGAACCCCTTGCGGGGAACCTCCGACGCTGGGGCCAGCGCATGGGCGGCTTCCCAAGTGATGTGGAGTGGAGAGAAGTGGCATGACCCCACCGGGATGTGGCGGCACCGGTAAGGATCAGGATGGATGATGGAGTGAAGAGCTTGGACCCCGTAGAGGCTTCCTACGTACCGCACGCTAGCACGGATCAAAGTCAACGTAGTTCGGGTATACAGTTTAACGTCATGCTGGACGTCGGCAAGCCGACTCACGAAGAGGTCGAGGCCGCCGGGCGGAGGATTGAACCGAACCACCTCGCACAGAGGGGGATGGAACGGCCGGGTGGATCACAGTTTCACGTCATGCTGGACGATAAAAGGAGAAATGGAAAAAGAGGCTGTGGGGAGGCACAGTGGAGATACACACGGGCAGTCTCCCACAGGGGCGGATTCATAGGTGAATCGACGCAATCGTGAACCCTGAAGGGGTCCACTGATGGACGAACCGACGTGAATACGACCGGGACGACCAGGTGGTGGGCTTGAACCTCAGGGAGGCTTCCTACGTACCCTGTTTAGAAGACAGGGATCAAAGTCCACGTAGTTCATTCTGTCAGGACTTACGCACTTGAGGCAGCCCGGATGCGGCAAAACTCAGTTGGAAGGGGCTTGGACCGAAAGTAGGAGACACCTCGATCCCAGTCACACCCTCTACTGGCTTCGGCAGTGGGGAGGCGCAATGGAGATACACATGTGCATCCCCCCACAAGAAACTAGGGGTTTGTAATACCCTACCCCCGTAGGGAAAAGCCGCTCCCATTAAATCGTCCCTAAAGAGGGGCAATCCCAACATCCCTGCAGAGACGAGCGGGTGGGGGCCACATCCAAACCGGGGGGGGGACCCTGCGTGCGAGGCACGGGATCGGGTGATGCGGACGGTTTAACGTCTTGATGGATGAAGTACAGTTTAACGTCGTGTGTTAAGGACGAAGCGGACGGTTTAACGTCTTGCCGGACGAATTACAGTTTAACGTCGTGTGCTGAGGACGAAGCGGACGGTTTAACGTCTTGCCGGACGAAGTACAGTTTAACGTCGTGTGTTGAGGACGAAGCGGACGGTTTAACGTCTTGCCGGACGAAGTACAGTTTAACGTCGTGTGTTGAGGACGAAGGTGCTTGGCGGTTTAACGTCTTGCAGCACAGACGATAGGGGCTAGGCAGTTTAGCGTCGTGCAGCTTGGACGTGGTGCAGTTTAACGTCATGTTGGACGGATGCAGTTTAGCGTCATGCGGGACGTATGTGCAGTTTAACGTCATGCTGGACGTATGTGCAGTTTAACGTCATGCTGGACAAAGGTGCAGTTTAACGTCATGCTGGACATAGGTGCAGTTTAACGTCATGCTGGACGTAGGTGCAGTTTAACGTCATGCTGGACGTAGGTGCAGTTTAACGTCATGCTGGACATTGGTTGCCGCCGATGGGTCCGTGTCACTTCGCGCAAGCCTGGATGGCCGCACGGAAAGACAACGCACGATGCGGGCACCCAGGATGAAGATCATCGGGCGCCACGCAGGCGGGTACCCTCAGGGGGTCAAAGGGGGCGACCCCGACGGTTTGCACGCAAAAGAGGAGCTTTGCGCGCAATACCGCGGGTCGGCGCGCAATTGTGCGGGCTGGCGCGCAATTGGGCCAGCACTTTGTGCGCAGATGATTGAGATTGCGCGCACCGGGCTTCGGACAGCTCGCGGGGGCAACAGCTCATTCTCTAACGAACGGCCACTTTGAAAAGGGGGGTGCGCGCAATCGGGCTGGATTGCGCGCACCCGGGGGCAATTGCGCGCAAGAGGCTTCTTTTGCGCGCAAAGGCCTTCGGGTTAAGGATTATTCAAAGGAAAGGATCCAAGGGGATTGCGCACGAAGGCGAACCCCAAGGCTCTATTGCGCGAAAGAAAGGAGGTTACCTGAAGATCGGCATTGCGCGCGGAAGGGGTTGGATTGCGCGAACGAGCGACGCTTCGGATTCTGGCAACCTTCAAAACGTCGGGGGTCGCCTTATATTTATAGGCAACCCCGGGCGCGGAATCCGGTCTCGGGCGCGGAATTCCCTTCGCTGGCGCGGAATCCGGACCCGGTGCGCAAGGGAGCCGCGCAGGCCACGGGCGCGCAAAATAGCGCGCCGGCCCAGCGCATTGCGCGCATCCCGGGAGGATTGCGCGCCGAGACTCAACTTTGCGCGCGGGACTCTGAAATTTCGCGCAAGTCCTCCGGGCCCTCCGGAACGTGCCTCTGACTCCAAATATCACTTCGCTTTCTGCATCCGGAGCTTCGTTTGGGAGCAACGGACTTTTCCGGCGTCTACAAAAGCCCCCCCTCGGAATCTGATCGGCGAGAGGTTGCAACGATCGGGTTCCGAGGGAGACGCCGGAATGCCGAAGTCCTGGGCTGCGCGGGACTTAGGCGCGCAAAAAGGGGCGCCGGGCGCGCAATTCGCAGCCGCGGTCGCGCAATCGAGCATTCCACGCGTCGCGGAATCCCGGCCTCATCTATAAATAGGGGTCCAGGGTTCCGCGTTCCGTACACAGGCCTTCCGCGCGATAAGCTTCAACGCTCTCGTGCGCGAAATTGCCTTTTCCGGTCGCGAAATTTTCCCGATCGGCGCGCAAAACCATCCGGAATTCGCCTGTCTTTGCGCGAAAACCCGGAACTTTGCGCGACATTCTTCCCAATTGCGCGTCGTCCACTTGGATCGCGCGCCAACCTTCAAACTTCTCTACCAGCCTCGTCCGATCCCGCATGCTTCATCCCTTAACCCGCACGACTCCCGAATCTTCTGAGATGGCCGCGCATCAAGGAAATGAGGGGGATGCCGACACTCGCAGAGCTGAGATGGCGACGAACGAGGAGGTTTACGGAGCCAAGGAGATTGTTTCCAACAATCAATCCTTGTTTGACTTGCTGACGCCGGCCCAGAAGACATATCCGCTGTCAGACAACCTGCCGCTCTGGAACTTCGGCATCCTAGATGAGGTTCTGGTGCCAGGGTTTGAGGTTGATGCGCCACGGACCTGGGTGACTCGGGAGGACGAGCTTCCCCGCTATAACATCACCAACAATGGGCATCCTGCCAGGGAGAACAGGCACTTGGACGTCTATGTCCTGAACCCAAGGACGCGAACCATTGACGGGGGTGAGCCTACTGCGGAGAATTCTCCAGCCCTCTACTCGAGCACATATCGCCAGAGTGTCACTGACGACACCAAGGGCTGGCTGAAGGACTGGGACTTGCGGTCTGGGGGCAATTTCACCAGCGAGTGGGCCTGGGCGTTCTGGGTACGCCACACTTGCAATCACTTCGCAGAGGAGCTGCGGTACATCGGCCTATTTGAGGCGGTGTGGACGTCGCAGTTCCACTTCTACCAGCAGTCCGAGCTCGGGCCGGAGCTGTTCACCCGCTGGTCCTCGGATACCAACACCTTCCATCTTCACCATGGGGAGGTCGTCATCGGTCTCTAGGACATCCACTGCATCAGAGGTATCCCGCTGGAGGGCTACCAGTATGATGAGTTCCTGCCTCCGAGGAACACCTGGGGTGACAGGTCACGGACTCCCATCCTGACGTGGCATCTGCTGGACCTGGCTACAGAGCGGCTCGGGGTCATGGACTTCCAGAAGGACATAGCCTACAAGGAGTGGTTCAGCCAGTTCTTGGAGCATGACCCAGCGGTCAAGATGCCAGGCAGGGGGAAGCGGTGCCCGACCACAGCTCAGAGGAGCCGGAACGGGTCGTACTGGCGGGTCCTGGAGACAGGCGACTACCGCTCATGGGGGTACCGCGTCATCGAGGCCCGGGACCCAAATGTCTGGTACGAGGCGTTCCTGGCCGCCTTTCTGAGTGGGTGGCTCCTGCCAGTGCGGGACGCGAGAATGGGCGTTCGCCCGGCGACACTGGCGGTGGCGGGCTCTATGGCCGCCAACAAAAGATATAACCTCGGGGTCCCAGTGCTGGCGAGGCTGTATGCCATCCTGGGATGCATCTCACGAGGGGGGTCGCCACGAAGGATATGTGGGCCCTTTCAGTTCTTCCACGGTTGGGTGGCTACTCACCTCGGTGGGTACACGTTTCCGAACGCCATCATTCCTCCGGGCAACGGCCTGCGACCCTCCCTGCTGAACATCACAGGGGTCGCTCCGATGACCCTAAGTGAGGAGGGCGTGAGGATTCGGATTGGCAATCATGCCAATTTCAACTTCAGTCCGTTCCCCACTCCCGTCAGCCAGATGATCGACAATGGGCAGGGTCCGCTGGAGCAGCATGAATACTTCCTGAACATGCGGGGCGGGGTGCTCGTGGCTCGGATCGACGGGAAGGTGATCTGCGAGCCTTACGTGCCAACCCGGTTCGCCAGGCAGTTCGGGTGCCTTCAACGGATGCCGAAGGGGGTATTTACTGCTGTCCGGGAGGAGACGAACCCTTGCGTCCTTCGCCAGATGTGGCTGATGTTTGCCGCTTTCGGCTCTGGCGACGTCATCACTCTCCCTCCTACCGGAGTTGACGCAGGTTTGGCAACCGAGTACGCCGAACACTGGGCCATCGCGTACCCCGAGGGGCTTCTACGGAAGCCAGTTCGGCAGCTCGAGGTTACCCGTGCGGAGACCGGGCGTCAAGGGAGGAGGCGAGGCGCCGCCACACGGGGGAGAAGGGAGGCGCGCCAAGCAGCGGAGCCGGCGCGAGCAGGGACTTCGGCGGCGGGCACATCGCAGGCTGCCGCTACGACCTCGGCGCCCAGTGAGGGGGCACGTGCGGTGGTCGAAGAGCGGCCCGGGAAGCAGGTGAGACGTCTGCTCGAACCCTTCCACGATGAAGTCTTCCCGGCACTGTGGTCGGCCTGGATGACCCTGCGGCAGTCACTGGGGACCGACGCCATCTGGCGAAAGATTCTCAGAGAAGGAATCCATCTGCCAGAGGTCGGGCGCCTCCATATTGCCGACAGGGTGGACTTCAACCGGCAGTATGCGTATCTGACGGCCATGGACGATTACGCGCGCCAACGTGGTCAGCGTGCGGAGCCATCCCTTCTGGTGAAGGTGATGCTCGGTCTAGAGCCCGCTCCAGAACAGATGCTGCCGGAAGAAGACGACAGTAGCAACGACTCCGAGGAATAGGAGGAGATGGGGGAGGATGAAGGCTCCGAGGGAAGATCCCATCAGGGGAGTCCGCGGGAGAGCGGCGAGGTGGCCGACTCTGACAATGTTGATGTCACCGAGCTCCTCGAGGTCCGCTTCTATCCCTACTCAATCTGCTTCATCCATTCTCTTATGCAGCTTCTAACCCATTTCTCCATCTTTCTCAGGAGCGCACGGATGTTGGTCAGGCGTCCTCAGCGGGAGTAGGAGGGGCGCCAGCAGGACAAGGCGGGGGCCAGGCACCCATTATCGAATTGACAGGCGCGGAAGGGCCCCCTGCTGCAACTGTTCCTGCGGCGGCTGGGATAGCGGAAGATGACGCTCTGACCTCCCGTAAGTCTCCTTGCTTTACTGCTGGTGCCTGCCGTTGACGATCCGTGACTAACCATGGCATGCCCCGCGCAGTGATCTCAACACTGGAGGCTCGTCGGGTTGCCGAACCCGGTCCATCTACGAGTGGACCAGTGGTGGACATGCCGCCTGCTCCGGAACAGACTTCCCAAACCGAGCCGGCCCCACCAACTGCTGATCAGGGGGCTGCGGACGCCGGCGGTGCTGACATCGGAGAGAGGTCGGGTGCTGACGAGGGTGTCAGCGCCGCTGGGGAGAGAGAAGAAGGTCGCCCAGATGTTGGGGAACCTATCCCTCATGAGGACCTCCCAGGGGCGGACCCTGCAGCAGACCTGCTGGCTGCCTTCCCAGCCTACCGGCCTGCCGACCCCGAGGAGATGGACGACTCGGACGCGGAGGTGGTCGAGGAGAGCCGGATAACGCGCCGCAGGGGGTGGAAGTGCATCCAGCGCTTCCTCAAGCGAGACGCATCGGAGTGGCTGGGGCGCATGGGATCACTTCAAACCTGGCTGCGCTTCCTGTGTGCCGGGGGAGCTGATGCTCAACGCCTCCATCTGACGGTCCGTGATTTCATGGCTGAAAAGATGCGCGAGAGCTGCCGGCGTGCCGACGTCACACAAAGTCGGGACATGTCGGAGAGCACGCGGGCGCTCCTCGCGGCGGAACAGGAAGTCTGGCGCCTCGAAGGGCAGGCGGCAGAGAAGGAGGCCTTCGTCGCAACGTGTACCGAGCTTGTGGAGCAACTAGCAGCCCAGCTGGTTGACGCCCAGGTACAGCTGACGGAGGCGGGCCAACAGATGGTCACAATTCAGGTCGAGCGGGAGCGTGCACAGGCCAGAATCGACGAACTCCGTGCTGCGACCGCCGACGAGGAGAGGGCACTCAGAGAGCGAGAAGCACCCCTGGAGGCCGCCAGCCAAAGGGTAGCGGCGTTAGAGAGACTCATTCAGCACGCTAACCCCTAGGGGCTTTGTTTTGCCACTCTCAGAACATTTTGCTTCTGCTACCTTGATCCATTTGTATGAACCAATATATTTATCTGCATCTTTTGGCTTAACATGCTCAACCACAATTCACTGTCTTGCGGGAGCGTTAACCAAGCATCAGGCATCCATAGTTGGGCCTGGATTGCTGGAGAAAAGAGGGAGGTCATTCCTAGGAAAGGAGACCTCAGACCTAATCAATGTATCATCCCCCCAACTTGTTCCAACACACGAGCGGGACAACGCTAGGGGCGTTGAGATTTTATCCGAACATAGGGAAATGAGAAAGGGTGAATCGCGTGTCCCGAATCCAGACATCCACAACGGTCGGCCTTCCAGGAAATGCCCAAGACGGTAGGCGGATAGTGGATCGACCATAACAACTGAAATAGACGGACCGAAGGTCATCATTCATATTGCAGGAGGTGGACCACATGTCATCATGAATACCGCTTTGGAGGTTCCTTCAGACACAAGGGTGGAAATCTAGATCAACAGGGCATGCGAAGCGTGGGGCGAAGTGACGATTGTTCGGACAGAATCCAACTCTCTCAGAATTGCGCCACCGTGGGGAAAGCGTATTAGGCGGATGCACTAATCTGGCCGTGAATCAACCCAATTCTCAGACAGAACCTCTTTGACGAGGAAACCGTCGCTTCCCATCATTGCGATGGGGCATCCCGAGCTGAATCGGGGAGAATATCACAACTGCACCACTCTACCCGAAGTCAGGCCAGACGGCCGACGACGAGGAGGGGCGGGACTTAACGATCCCTGAGGCTGGACCCGAGTCGAGATGCCCGGGCGTTCCTACGTACTCCATCAAGCTGGAGATCAAGCCACACGTAGTTCTGAGAGTGCAGTTTAATGTCATGCAGGACGTAGAATCCCGTTTGGGGAGATCTTAGTTTAAGGTCTTAGAGCTCGGACCATAAGGAGAGATCTTAGTTTAAGGTCTTAGAGCTCGGACCATAAGGAGAGATCTTAGTTTAAGGTCTTAGAGCTCGGACCATAAGGGGAGATCTTAGTTTCAGGTCTTAGAGCTCGGACCATAAGGAGAGATCTTAGTTTAAGGTCTTAGAGCTCGGACCATAAGAATAGATCTTAGTTTAAGGTCTTTAGAGCTCGGACCATAAGAACCTCAAAGTACGCCACATCGTGGTCCTATCCCCTGGGTATGCGAAGATGCACTGAGGGATAGTGTCAAGAGTGTCGAGGTTTCGCCTGGTCAGAATGGGAGGTGGAAAATGTGAATCATACGGCCATTCACTCAAGGACTGGGGGCACCGGAGTAACGATATGGGAGTACTGCCGACCGTGGAGGAAAAACAGCATCAATATCGCACTAACCGTTGGTGTAATGAGGCAGCAAACGAGCATCGACCGCTCAATCGCAGGATTCATATTGATTTGCTGCCCGAGGCCATTGGGGGTACCGGCCCGAGTCGGTGGGAGAGCACTGAGGCATTGTGTCCGAACTGTTCACGGGGGCTCCACCCAGGGAGTAGACGATGGGTCCGAATGAAAGGGAGCACGAAGCCTGAAAAGTGGAAGGAACCTGACCAAGCTGAACCTGACCCTCCTGGCAATAAACCAGAGTACTCTTGACACCGGTGGACCACTGCAAGGGGTCGGGGAACACGCCTTGAGGGTGACCTGAAGGCGGCGGATTCCCTAGAGAAGGGGGAATCTCTAAGAGGTGGGGGGCTGGACCCGAAGTTTCAAACATCCGGGCATTCCTACGTATCCCATAAGGATGGGAATCAAGCCACACGTAGTTCTTGAAGAGCGGCGCAACACAATCGGGCACCAGCGCGGGGAAGAGTGCGGGTCTGACCCTCGCACACAGAAGGAGCGGCATTTGATATTTCTTGTTTGTCCTTAAAGATGAATGGTTTTTCTTTGTGCGGCGACATGCCTGTGATTGAGAAATCTCTGGCGTCACCACAATAATCAAGCCACGGAAGGCATTGATGAATGGCGTGGTTATTAACCAGCGCCCAACATGAGTGTCCCCTGAGGAGGACATCACGATGCAGTGCCGTTTCTCGTCGGGCAGCCAATACGATCACAGTTTACGGTCGTGTGGTAGGACCAGACAACACAGTTTAAGGTCGTGTGGTTCGGACCATGGAGGAATCCGCTTATCGCGGTACGGCGGACACGGCGGAGGTGGGAACATACCCAGCCCTGCGGTCACGCACGATTCCAAGAGAATAGTCTTGGGATCGGGGCCTGCGTATGTCCATCACCCGAGGGGCAGAGATGCTAGCCTCCAGATATACTGGGCCCAGAACGCGATTGTTCGGGCGATTCCTTCCTCCTTATGGGGACGAGGGTCCAGCTACGCATGGCCCTTAAGGAGGATATCCGCATATATCCTTGGTGCTCAGATCATGGGAGCCTCGAACGATATCATTACCCTGGTTGGTCTGCCTAACGTGTAGAGGTGTACTGCAGGTCAGTATGAAGAGAGTGTCGAGATTCCACTACAACGCACAAAGGCGGAGTGTGATGAGGACTGCGCAACCAATGTTCAGAGCCTGAAAGAGCTGACATGGCGATCAAGGACGTTGCTGACCATATTCGCAACACAACATCCGATCGCGCCAGCCTAAGACGGGGCAAGCAAACGAGCATCGACCGCTCAATCGCAGGATTCATATCGATTTGCGGCCCAAGACCTGCCGGTAAATCGACCCGGAGCGGTAGGAGAGCTCTGAGGCATCGTACCCAAACCGCTAACGAGGATCCCTTTGAGTGAAGGCTCGAACAAGAGGAAGCGCGAGGCCTGACAAGCAACACAGGACTTGTCGGGATTGAATCTGACACTACGAGTCATAGACCGAAGTACCCAAAACATGTTAACAGATCACCGGGAAGGGTCGGAGGACTCACCCTGAGAGCAACCAAAAGAGGGAAGATCCCCGTGATCAACCAAGAGACGGGGCTGGACCAGAAACACAAGCGTCCAGGCGGTCCTACGTATCCCATAAAAATGGGAATCAAGCCATACGTAGTTCTTGAGAGGCAGTTTAACGTCATGCAGGACGATGAGAGGTGTGAGGTGGTCCCACACACGGGGGAGGCGTACGGCGCGACCAGTAGACCGACGCGAATGAGGACATGATCCCCCGCTCACGCGATACGCCTCGCACAAAAAGGAGGGGAACTTGGGCCAGAGGCCCAACGCGGGATAGAGATTCCCGGGAAATGGGGCTGGGCCTGAAACATGAATGTCCAGGCGGTCCTACGTATCCCATAAGGATGGGAATCAAGCCGCACGTAGTTCTTGAAGTGCAGTTTAACGTCATGCAGGACGAAAAGAGATAAAAAGGAAGGGGGGAGCAGAAGGCATCCCCAAACGTGGGGGGGCGTACAGCGTGATGAGCAAACCGACGTGAATGAGGGCATAGACCCGCGCTCACACCATACGTCGCACACCCGGGGGCAACTGGGCCAAGGGCCCGAGATGGGATGGAAATTCCCGAAGGATGGGGCTTGGCCTGAAACATGAAGGTTTAGGCGGTCCTACGTATCCCATAAGGATGGGAATCAAGTCGCACGTAGTTCTCGAGAGGCAGTTTAACGTCATGCAGGACGAATGCTGAACAGTTTAACGTCTTGTAGCTCGGACGTAGTACAGTTTAACGTCATGTTGGACGAAACACTTGGTAGTTTAACGTCTTGCAGCGCGGACGATATGCTAGGCAGTTTAACGTCGTGCAGCTTGGACGTATGCAGTTTAACGTCGTGCAGGACGTATGCAGTTTAGCGTCCTGCGGGACGAATGTGCAGTTTAATGTCATGCTGGACAAATGTGCAGTTTAACGTCATGCTGGACGTATGCTGAACAGTTTAACGTCTTGTAGCTTGGACGAATGGTGCTTGGCAGTTTAATGTCTTGCCGCGCGGACGTATGCAGTTTAACGTCGTGCAGGACGTTGGCACACTCAGACAAAGTACTTCTTGAGGAACCTAGCGTTGGTGGGAGGAGTGACACGCTCACCATCCATAGTCGCTAGGGAGTACGCGCCATTGGGATAGACCTTGTAGACAACAAAAGGTCCCTCCCACTTGGGCTCCAACTTGGGCGGCTTCCTGCCGGGGATCATCGGTGCTCTTAGGGCTAGCACTAGATCACCCTGCAGGAAGGAGCGGAGGCGAACCTTCTTATTGAAAGCTCGATCCATTCTGCTTTGATGCCTCTCCAAGTTGTGCAAAGCGCGAAGTCTATTCTCATCCAGTGCTTCCAACTCGACTAGACGGGCTTCAGCAACTCTGTTCGGCGCTTGCTGGTCGTAGACCGCAGTGCGCAAGGACGACAACTGGATCTCAATGGGCAGGACGGCCTCATCTCCATACACCAGGGAATAAGGGGTCATCTGGGTGGAATTGCGAGTCGTCGTCCGATAAGCCCAGAGGGCGTTGGGGAGCTTGTCCGGCCAACTCTTCTTGTTCTGACCAACCATCTTTTGCAGAATGTTAGAGAGGGTTTTGTTAAACGCCTCGATCTGTCCATTCGCCTGCGCATGATAGCGAGATGTATGGTTCGAGCGAATGTTATACTTGGCGTACAACTTCTTCAACTCGGCTTCCTGGAAATTGGTTCCGTTATCCGTGAGGATAGCGTGAGGCACTCCAAATCGATGAATGATGTTGGAGGTCACGAAGTCAGCGATCGAACAGGATTTGACCTCTCTGAGCGGAATCGCCTCTGCCCATTTGGAGAAAAAGTCCGTGGCGGTCAGAATGAACCGGCACTGGCGAGCCGTCACCGGCGGGTACGGTCCCACAACGTCCATCCCCCAGACTGCAAAGGGCCAAGAATACCTGGTGGTATGGAGAGGCTCCGGCAGCCGATGCACAAAGTTCGCATGAACCTGGAACGCATGGCACCTCCTGGCATACTCGATGCAGTCATGGATCATGGAGGGCCAGAAGTATCCCAACCTCCGAATCTGGTGGGACAGTGGGCGCCACACGAACCATCATGAACCTCTTGCATGACTCGTGGGATCTCAACTCCCTGAAGGCAACGAAGGAGAACCCCATCAAACCCGTGTTTGTAGAGGATCTGCTACAGGCCGGGACTGCTCTGGAGGACAAACTGCGATGCGCGGCGTCGAACTCGCTCGCGCTCGGCCCGATCTGATGGAAGAATGCCATGTTGGAGGTACTCAACCAAAGGCGTCCTCCAATCAGGGGCTGATCCGACTGTCATATCTGGGGTACTCGGGGCTCTGGGCATAGGGGCAACCGTGGTGAGACTACTTACCAACGGGCCGCGATCTTCTTCCGGGATAACGGGAGCGATGAGCCTGCGCCGCGTCACGCGGACGATCAGGTTGTCCTGTTCAGGCTCTGCAAGTGACGCAGCAAGGCTGGCCAAAGCATCTGCTCGACCGTTCTGCGACCGGGGAATATGGACAATTTCTGGCCGAGAATGGAATCGAGCCATCAGAAGGAGGGTGCACTCCAGCAATGGCAAAAGTTCCGGCTTCCTGACAACATAGTCGCCATTGATCTGCTTAACGACCAGCTCGGAGTCCCCTTTCACGCACAGATGGGGCACGTCGATCTCGAGAGACAACTCGAGGCCGGTGATGAGGGCATGGTATTCCGCCTCATTGTTGGTACAGCCCTCTGACAACAGGAACGAGTATGGCAGCACGGCTCGCTCCGGGGTAATGAAGACGATGCCCAAGCCCACTCTGTTGCGCTTAGGATTATCGAGTCTTCTACCGGTGGGGCTCTGGGAGGCACCGTCAAAGTGAATCTGCCAGCATGGATCGGCTCGATCAACCGAGAGAATGGTCTCATCAGGAAAGCCTAGATCCAGCGGCTGATCCGCGGAGGTCGGGTGAGCTGCCAGAATGTCTGCCAATGCTTGCCCTTTGATGGCCTTCTGAGACACATACCTGATGTCGAACTGTTGGAGAATCACAGCCCACCGCGCTAGACGGCCAGTCAACATAGGTCGGCTCAGGATATATTTCAACGGGTCTACCCGAGAAACCAACTGTACCTCATGGTGCTGCAAGTAGTGCCGTAGTTTCTGTACGGCAAATACGAGCGCTAGGCAGCTCTTCTCGATGGGGGAATACCTAACTTCCGCATCGAGTAGCATGTGACTGAGGTAATAGAGGCTATTCTCTGTTCCCTCGTTGTTCTTTTGGGCGAGAAGGGCACCCAGGGACCGTTCCAGGGCGGTCACATAGAGGACCAGCTGCTTCCCGGATACAGGCGGCATCAGAACCGGAGGTTGAAGCAGGTACTGCTTGATTTCCTCGAAAGCGGTCTGACACTCTTTATCCCATACATAGGTGGCACCTTTCTTCATGAGCCGAGAAAAGGTCTTACACTTTCTGGCCCGATTCACGATGAATCGGCGTATATAGGCTAAGTGGCCTTGGAACCCTTGCAGTTCCCGGACGGTACCTGGGGGAGGCATCTGGCTAATCGCCCTGATTTTCTCTGGGTCGATCTCAATACCCCGGTATCTTACCACAAATCCAAGGAACTTTCCGGAGGTGACCCCAAAGGCACACTTCAACGGGTTCATCTTCAGGCAGCGAGACCGGAGGAAGTCGAACACTTTCTCAAGATCTTTGAGATGGTCCTGACGCTGGCGCGATTTGACAACCAAGTCGTCGACGTAGCATTCCACCAGTGTGCCGAGGATTGGCTTGAATATGCGGTGCATCGCCCGTTGATAGGTGGCACCTGCATTCTTCAGGCCGAAAGGCATGACCCGGTAGCAAAAGGTACCTTGGGGGGCCCTGAAGGCAGTGAACTCCTCATCCTCAGGGGCCATCCGGATTTGGTTATATCCGGAGTATCCATCCATGATGGAGAGGGCTTGGAACCCTGCCGTAGCGTCAATCAACAGCTCTGTCACTGGAAGGGGAAAATCATCCTTCGGACAGTGGCGGTTGAGATCGCGGAAGTCGATGAAGACTCTAATCTGCTCGTTCTTCTTCCTGACCGGCACAATGTTGGCCAGCCATTTGGGGTACTGAACTTCCCTCACGAAGTTGGCTTTGATAAGCTTGCAACTTCGGCCTCAACCATGGCACCGTGGGATGGGTGAATCTTCCTGGGAGGCTGCTTGAACCCGCGATGGTTCGCCGTGAGACCAAGGCGGTGGACGGCTACCTGAGGATCTAGCCCCGACATCTCGTCATAGCCCCAAGCGAACACATCACGGTGCTGCCTGAGAAAGTCCACGTACTGCTGCCGCTCCTCAGAGGGCATGGCGGCACTGACCAATGTGGGTCTTGGATCGGCCTCGGTTCCAAGGTTCACCTGTATTAACTCATCGACCGTGGCGGGGACGCCCTCCTCAAAGGCTGGGGGTGCATCTTCCACGTCCTCTCCACTCGGGGAGGGATCGTCCACGGGAGAGACTGCGTTGGAAACTGCATTGGGGCTACCAGATCCTGCTGGGCCACTGGTGCTGGCACGGGCGGTCGTGGTCATCTCATTAGGAGACTTGCGGGTGGTCGAGACCATGGCTACGTCCAACCGTTGAACAGGGAGGACGTAAGCGTCATCCAGACATGCCCAGGGATCGCTTGCAACAGCGACAGGCTCAACCTCACCTGCCAGGATCTGCTTATCCTTGATCTTGTAATAGTCCGCGTCCAGATAGCGGGCTTCACACGAGGCAAAAGGAGAGGCATCTCCTTGAAGCACGCCTACTCGACCATTAAGGGAGTATTTGAGGCATTGGTGGTATGACGAGGGAACCTCCACGTGAAGGTGGAGCCATGGCCTGCCCATCAATGCGTTGTACGCAGTGTCCTGAGAGACTACCATGAATTCGGTGTTGGCGACCAAGTCACCGAACTGGGTCTTCAAACGTATCTTTCCGACCGGGGTTTGCTCGGTGCGGTCGTACCCCTGGATCCTGAGGTCGGAGGGAATCAAGTCATCCTCAGACAACCCCAATCTCCGGAGCGTCCGAGTTGGAATCAGGTTAATCCCGGACCCCGTGTCGACAAGACAGCGCCGGACTTCAAGGCCATTGAACTGGCCAGTGACATACAGCGGACAAATGTGTCCCTGTATAGGAGGGTCTTCATCCTTACCAGAGAACGAGATAACTGCCTGACATTCGGCGTCCTCGATCGTTCCGGCGTGAAAGGCCTCTGCAGCCGCAACCTCTGTCTCAAACTGGAGGGGGCTTTTCAGGGCTTCAGCGAGTGCCTCGCGCATCTCAGATGACATGCGCAGAGCCTCAAGGATGGAGAGCCTTGCTGGGATGTCAGCCAAGTGCTTCAGGACATCATACTTTTTGGCCAAGCGTGAGCCCCTGGTTGCAGGAGGTTGCTCCGCGGTTGGAAGCATGACGGGCCTTGCCGGTTGGATCGGCGGCCGACTGGTACTTGGCGCATCTCGCTGTTCACTGGCTGCAGTCCGGGAAGTGGTCACCGTACTGGGGTCAGGAGGCCGAGATGGACTCGTGGCAGGGCGGAGCTGGTCGTGACGCGGCCGAGGCGGTTCTGCCTGGTCCCACACCACAAACAGCGGCGGAGGCGAATCCGTCATCCCCGAATGGGGGGGCGGCGCACATTGTGCTCGGTTTTGAGCCTGCTTCCTAGTCTCAGTGGCGTGCACGGCCTGGCTGGAGGTACCAAAGGCTGTGCCTCGGCGACTCCTGCTGCTGCGGTTCTTCCGACGGTGGCGACGACCGGGGACACTAGGGAGGTCCACCTGGTGTTCTTCAATGTCGGTAACCGAAAAGGGATTTACCAGCTCGACGGTGTGAACCGAAGCGTACCCAACACCGTCATAGGATGAATCATCCATCACCGGGCGGATCCGAGGAGGGACCCCCATCTCCGGGGGCATGAAATCGCCGAGAGTGCGGGATAGTGGCGGAACCGGCGGGGCGCGCTCTTCCTTCTTGCGCTGCCGCCGTTTGCTCCTCTTGGAAGAGGCAGGCTGGGACGACGATGCCGAAGCAGCACCCGTAGATTCTGGGGGCTCAGGCTGATTCAAGCGCGCACGGATGATTCCATGGGCGCGAATGGTCGTCTAGCGGGTCATCCAGTTATTATACTTCTGGGATCCGCGGTCGGAGACCAGCTGCCATTCGTCCTCGTTGCCACTATCATCATCTGATCCCACGAACACGCCCGCCACTTGTGCTGGAGCTGGGCCCAACCTGATTACATTGTTGTTAATCTGGTCTTGGAGCCAATCCTTAAACACATAGCACCGCTGGATGGTGTGCCCCAGGACCCGATGGTAGGGGCAGTAGCGGGGGTTATTCGTAAGATGTGCCTCCTATGGCCTCCAGCACTCAGGCAGTCGCACAATCCTCTGCTCCAGGGCGCTCCGGAAATAACCGGGGACCTGATCCTCGTGGAATGAGTAAGTCAGGTGTCGCGGGCCCCTGGGAGCGTGGTCTTGACGAGGGGCTGGAGGGGCCGGCCGAGGAGGTGGACCCTGATTATCTCGCCTGGGTTGTGGTGGTACATTACGCGGAGGGGCCGGCTGGTTCTGAGGCTGCCGCTGCTGGGCCGAGAACTGAGCCCATGGAGGCGGGTTCCTGTGAGGATGTGGAGCTAGCCTCGCCGGCAGCAGCTCCAACGGCCTGGGGGCCTCTATCTGGGCAACAGCAGCGGGCTCAGCCCTGCTGACTCTCCTTGCAGGAATCATAGGAGGAAGCGGGTGTGCCTGGCTGGCCTGTTGCAGGGCTTCCTCAAGACGTTGAGCTTTGTCTGAGAAGTCCCTGAACCCTCCGGGGTAATTTTGAGTGATCAGGGAAGGGACCAGCTCGGTTTTGACGTTCCCGACGCACATTGTCAGCAACTGCTCCTGAGTCAATGGCATGTCAAGGGAATACGTGAGACCCTTCCATCGGGCGACGAAGTCCGCGACTTGCTCATCAGGCCTCTGCTTGCACTTGAAGAGGTCTGCGATACTTGTCTTCCGGGTCGTGGAACTGAACTGGTAGAGGAACTGTCTACGGAGTTCCTCCCAACTGGTTACCGACCCGACGGGGAGCTGGCTGTACCAGACAAATGCTGGCCCTTCCAGTGTCTGAACAAAGCAGCGAAGCTTAGCGGCCTCTTGCTGCGCCGGAGTCCCCAACATAGGCCCGCACCTCGAGTTGAAGTGGGCTAAATGCTGTGGCGGATCTCCAGTCCCGTTGAAGGGAGCGAAAGTGGGATTCCCGAATCCCGGAGGCGCCGGCATGTCATCCACCCATGCTGGGTAGGGCTTGCCGTCCGGTGGGATCGCCACCTGCCGAGTCTCCAAGGCTTCCAAGCGGGAAATGAGTGCCGCCATCGGATCGTCCGGACATGGGTTCCAGTCCTGGCGAGGATCTCTAACCACGAGCGCATTGCATGGCCCTTCAATCGGGTCGTCGACCGGGTCGTCGAACTCGGCAGCTCGTGGGATGGCGGGTGGAGCGGCCCTTGGGGCTGCGGGAGGAATCCGAGCGGGGTCTCTCAGGTAGTCACGCCGCTCGGGAGGGTGTGGCGAAACATACAGCGCCCTCTTGCCGTAGGCAATGGCCTCTCTCCTGTCGGCGAACACGGCGTAATCACGGTTTCCCGGGAGAGTCTCGTCGAGGAGCGGTTGTTCCGGTCCCTGCTGTCCTGGCCTAGGATCACCGTAGTCAGGCCGCCGTTCTACAGTGCGCTCGGCGAGGAGCTGGTCAACCAGCTTCTTCTGTTCGGCGAGCTGCTGACGTAGCGTAGCCTTCTCGGGATCCTCCTCTGCCCTCTGCATGGAGGCAGATGGGTCGGCGAGCTTTATAGCCTCGCTGTGCTCTTTTCCTTTGCTGACGTTTCGGCTCAACGTCAGTAATTCAGTGGGTGCGGGGAGCCCCAGGAGGTTCCTCTGATGACGAGTGACTCTCACCGATGGCTCTGACGACGGCTTGTCTTCGGGGGGGAAGCCCCCGTCGAGAAGTTCCAAGGCGTTCCCCTCTCCCGACAGGTCAGCCATATTGACTGTCTCCGTCCCTGGGGATATACCCTCAGGGCCGCCCAGTGAATCGGGCTGTCGGCGAATCACACTGAAGCGTAGGGCAGCGTACTGCCCCCATCCACGGATATACACGTGGGGAGTGGCTTCCTCGGCAACTTTGCGGAGTACTTGAAAACACTCAACGCATCGTTGTTGGAGGGCCTCGTGGTGCTCAAATGACCCGGGGTGCCGAACCGCGGGGAGCATGGCCAGGTCAATTTGACGGCACTGCTCACCAATATCCTCCAGGTGCGCTTGACTCCTGGGGTATGGCATTTGTAGGCGGTGAAGACAGGAGCGAGTCTCCCGGAGAGTTCGGCGGAAGCATTCGAACTCATCCGGGGTGAGTGATTCGGGTGCATCAAAGCCCGGTCCCGCGACTGGCCAAAACTTCTCAGGGAAGTGGCCCTCTGCAAGGATGGTCCAGAAGCTCCACGACTCATACTCGGGACCCAGATCTCCTTGGTCCTCTTCAATGGCTGGGAACGGACGGGGAACCGGCAGTGGTGCCGAGGCGGGCCGCCGGGCCGACGGGCTGGCCGGCGGTGAATATGGCGAACATGCCGATTGGCCTCCATATCCCGGGCCGCCCTCTGATGGTGGCGGTGACCTGGCTACCACATCACGATAGGACGAGCCGGCGAGCGAACATCCTGCCGTAGCATCGGTGCTCGCCGAGGGTGCACCAGATCGTGGTTCGACCGTTGGTCCCCAGAAAAAGTCTCCGGCTTCTCCGATCGAGACGGAAGGCACTTCCGGAGGGGCCGGTACCAACCGCAAGCTTGATCCTTGGGGGTCTACCAGGCCCTCGTTACTCCGGATATACCTTCGGAGAGAATCAGGGATCACATCGATCTCGCTCTCGGGGAGCACGAGGCTGACGTGCCGCATTCCTACCCCTGCCATTGACTGGCGGGATTGGGGAAAGGGCTCTGTCGCCGAATCGTACTCCGCCTCTGAATCAGAGAAGCGAACCAGTCGGATCTCTGTCCGGAATTCCGTAACATTCTTCCCTCGGCGTCGACGCCTTGCCTTCCTGCCCCTGGGTGGTTCTTCGGGGCAGGGCTGATCTCTGTCCTGGCGTCCTCCGGCCGCACTGGTGCTGGGGCCAAGAGGACTAAAAACCAAGGTGCGAGGGGCACCGGGACAGATATCAAAGGGGACGCGGGGAGAGATGATTCCGGGCAGGCCTCCGGGCCGGGATCAGAAGGTGGGATGACCCATGCCTCCTGGATCGGCCACACGGAGTAGATCCCGCTGGTGAATAGCGCTACCGCGAGGTGGTCCGCGGTGGCTACTGCCTGTACCAGCAACCGGGAGAGTCAACCCAACCTGCCTTTGGGGCGGTCGGGGCCTCGATCCAGGTCGGGCATAGAAGTTCCCCTGCTCAGGATGCGTAGGGGCCTGGCGACTGGAGCCAACAGTGGCTTGGGCCAATGCGGCCGCTGTTGCTAGGGCCCCAAGATGGGCATCCTCCTCCGCTCGTGCCCGACGTTGGCGTCGGGACAAACGAGTCGGGATGAGCGGCGCAGGCAGGTGGAGATCCCGCTCTTCGACTTGAGAGGCCTGGCGGCGGTGTCGCCGTGGCCTGGCGGGAGTCCTTACCGTAGATCCCTGGAGCGAATCCCGGATAGGGTGATCCCGGGCATCTTCCACCTCATCCGCATAGGGAAGGGAACTGTCAGAGTGCTCCGGGGATAAGCTCCCGAAGCGGTTGGACGTTGAGGTGGGCAGCGGTGCCTCCCTGCGCGGCCCTCGGGGGCGGCGGTGGTGGCGAGGCGCAGCCTCCTCAAGGTCTAGGCGAGCCATGTCCCTAGTGGGGATGACCCCCTCTTCCTCATATCTCCGCACCAGGGTGTTGATCACCCTTCTCTGGATGACCTCCGAGGGGGAGAGAGGGCGTGGTCGTCCCACAATTGCGGCTGCTGGGACGGCTGTGGAACGGGCGGGACCGCGCGGAGTAGCCGCGTCGGTGTTTCCCCTACCCCTGCGCCAGTGGGTGGGTGGCGATCGGGCACTGGATCGGGCGACCTGATTTCTGAAAGCAGGGAGAAGGACCCATTAACACTGACAGGAAAAAGGAATCGACAAACAACCATTAGCGCCACGACGCCTTCCGTGGGGGGAACCCAGGCCCTCGACGTTGCGAGACGGAGTGCCCGATGTCCCTTCCCCAGCCCCTGGCGGGTAAGACTGAATGCTTGGCCGGGCAACATGCCGGTCTTCCAACACCTCTGAAAGCCATCGTTCTTCGTATCGAGGAGAAGAGATTCACGTCGGGTTCACCATTTTTCTGTTTCGGTGCGGATGTGCGTCGGGTTACGCTGTTCCGCCAGGACGCGTTCGCGCGTGCACCCGTCAACCCGAGGGGATGGGCGCGCGGCTTGTGGTCCCGCAGTCCCGCTTTCCAAAGGCGGGCGGCATCTGTCCCTTATTCAGGGGCGTCTGCTCCTTGATCGAAACCGGGATGATGGGATGTCGGATCCTCCTTCCTTGGACGTCTCCTCGGAACTCGTCGCCTAATCCGGGTCTCCCTCAAAGATTTAAGACATGCTCGTGAATCTCGTTCCCGGCGCCATATCTTCATGGACACCGGTTAATTACGCTGCTTCCGCCCGGACGCTCCAAGGAGTCTGGTCGGGGCAGCAACCTACGGTGAGAAGACCAGGTGGCTCTGGGTGCTGGGGGCGTGTCGTAACACTGCGGCTCTGCACGTCTGTCTTCCGTCCATAATAGGGCTTCTCGAAGGCATGATGGTCTGAGGCATCCCGCACTGGGTGCGAGGAACTGTGTCCCCTGAGGTTTTCCTCAGCTTCCCATGTTTAACACGGGGTATGCCGCGAGTTTAACATCCAGCGGGGACGGCATCGGACCGATCAACACGAAAAGTGGATCAGATGACAGAACCCCTTGCGAGGAACCTCCGACGCTGGGGCCAGCGCATGGGAGGCTTCCCAAGTGATGTGGAGTGGAGAGAAGTGGCATGACCCCACCGGGATGTGGCAGCCCGGGTAAGGATCAGGATGGATGATGGAGTGAAGAGCTTGGACCCCGTAGAGGCTTCCTACGTACCGCGCGCTAGCACGGATCAAAGTCAACGTAGTTCGGGTATACAGTTTAACGTCATGCTGGACGTCGGCAAGCCGACTCACGAAGAGGTCGAGGCCTCCGGGCGGAGGATTGAACCGAACCACCTCGCACAGAGGGGGATGGAACGACCGGGTGGATCACAGTTTCACGTCATGCTGGACGATAAAAGGAGAAATGGAAAAAGAGGCTGTGGGGAGGCACAGTGGAGATACACACAGGCAGTCTCCCACAGGGGCGGATTCATAGGTGAATCGACACAAGCGTGAACCCTGAAGGGGTCCACTGATGGACGAACCGACGTGAATACGACCGGGACGACCAGGTGGTGGGCTTGAACCTCAGGGAGGCTTCCTACGTACCCTGTTTAGAAGACAGGGATCAAAGTCCACGTAGTTCATTCTGTCAGGACTTACGCACTTGAGGCAGCCCGGATGCGGCAAAACTCAGTTGGAAGGGACTTGGACCGAAAGTAGGAGACACCTCGATCCCAGTCACACCCTCTACTGGCTTCGGCAGTGGGGAGGCGCAATGGAGATACACATGTGCAGCCCCCCACAAGAAACTAGGGGTTTGTAATACCCTACCCCCGTAGGGAAAAGCCGCTCCCATTAAATCGTCCCTAAAGAGGGGCAATCCCGACATCCCTGCAGAGACGAGCGGGTGGGGGCCACATCCAAACCGGGGGGGGACCCTGCGTGCGAGGCACGGGATCGGGTGATGCGGACGGTTTAACGTCTTGCCGGATGAAGTACAGTTTAACGTCGTGTGTTAAGGACGAAGCGGACGGTTTAACGTCTTGCCGGACGAAGTACAGTTTAACGTCGTGTGCTGAGGACGAAGCGGACGATTTAACGTCTTGCCGGACGAAGTACAGTTTAACATCGTGTGTTGAGGACGAAGCGGACGGTTTAACGTCTTGCCGGACTAAGTACAGTTTAACGTCGTGTGTTGAGGACGAAGGTGCTTGGCGGTTTAACGTCTTGCAGCACAGACGATAGGGGCTAGGCAGTTTAGCGTCGTGAAGCTTGGACGTGGTGCAGTTTAACGTCATGTTGGACGGATGCAGTTTAGCGTCATGCGGGACGTATGTGCAGTTTAACGTCATGCTGGACGTATGTGCAGTTTAACGTCATGCTGGACAAAGGTGCAGTTTAACGTCATGCTGGACATAGGTGCAGTTTAACGTCATGCTGGACATAGGTGCAGTTTAACATCATGCTGGACATAGGTGCAGTTTAACGTCATGCTGGACATTGGTTGCCGCCGATGGGTCCGTGTCACTTCGCGCAAGCCTGGAGGGCCGCACGGAAAGACAACGCACGGTGCGGGCACCCAGGATGAAGATCATCGGGCGCCACGCAGGCGGGTACCCTCAGGGGGTCAAAGGGGGAGACCCTGGCGGTTTGCGCGCAAAAGAGGAGCTTTGCGCGCAATACCGCGGGTCGGCGCGCAATTGTTCGGGCTGGCGCGCAATTGGGCCAGCACTTTGCGCGCAGATGATTGAGATTGCGCGCACCGGGCTTCGGACAGCTCGCGGGGGCAACGGCTCATTCTCTAACGAACAGCCACTTTGAAGAGGGGGGTGCGCGCAATCGGGCTGGATTGCGCGCACCCGGGGGCAATTGCGCGCAAGAGGCTTCTTTTGCGTGCAAAGGCCTTCTGGTTAAGGATTATTCAAAGGAAAGGAGCCAAGGGGATTGCGCGCGAAGGCGAACCCCAAGGCTCTATTGCGCGAAAGAAAGGAGGTTACCTGAAGATCGGCATTGCGCGCGGAAGGGGTTGGATTGCGCGAATGAGCGACGCTTCGGATTCTGGCAACCTTCAAAACGTCGGGGGTCGCCTTATATTTATAGGCAACCCCGGGCGCGGAATCCGGTCTCGGGCGCGGAATTCCCTTCGCGGGCGCGGAATCCGGACCCGGCGCGCAAGGGAGCCGCGCAGGCCACGGGCGCGCAAAATAGCGCACCGGCCCAGCGCATTGCGCGCATCCCGGGAGGATTGCGCGCCGAGACTCAACTTTGCGCGCGGGACTCTGAAATTTCGCGCAAGTCCTCCGGGCCCTCTGGAACGTGCCTCTGACTCCAAATATCACTTCGCTTTCCGCATCCGGAGCTTCGTTTGGGAGCAACAGACTTTTCCGGCGTCTACACCTACTAAAAGTTCAACAAGTTAATGTTCAAACTCTGACTGTGATGAGGAAATGGATCAAATAGACAAGAGGTTTAGGAAATTCTATAGGAAGAATAAATTCTTCAGAAAATAAAACTACAATGGTAAATATGACAACAAAGGTCATTGGAAGAAGGAATGGAAGAATCCTGATAGAAGTGATGAGATTATCATCTATGAATGAAAAAGGAAATGACATGTAAAAGATGATTGTCAAAAATTGAAGTTCAAAAATAAATATGAATACAAGGAAAATATGTTTATGAAATCCATGAAAGAAACCTGGAATGTTTAGAAAGATAGAACAAGTGAATCTGAAGTTTCTGATTCTGAAAAGAATCATGGCAACATGTGCTTCATGCCTAACATATCTAAGGAACCTATTTCCCCTGTTCTAAATGATTATTATTATGGAAATAGAAAGGGATTAAGATAATGATGAAAATATATCTATGGATGAACTATTTGAATATTGTAACATGATGGAAGAAACATGTAATGAACTTAAGGAAAAATATAAGTCATTGAAGAAACATCTTTCTCTCACTGCCAATGTTAAATCTGTCTTTGATATAGAAAAGTAAAAGAATGCTCAACTATTACAGGAAAATACTTAACTGAAAATGTCTAATGAGCAACATAGAAATGACTTAAAAGTGTTCACAAAGGTAAATGATACACTTACTCAAATTTTAGGAAAACAAGTGACACCAAATTACACTACTGGTTTAGGATACCAACCTGGAAAGAGAAAGATGACAAAAAATCGATTAATTCCTAAATCTGGAAAAAATTGTGCTTGTTCTAGTTCTAGAAATTCATATGCCTCAACTAGTTATTCACATTGTTATAGATCAAAAAAAGTTTATATTTAAAAATCCATTGATTCTGTAAATTATATGAGACCCATAAGACAAATCTAGGTACCTAAAGCCTTGCATGCTATCCTTTCTAGACCCAAGAATATCAGGGCACTAAAATCATTTTCCATCTAAACCTGTTTTGTAGGAGACCCGCTTGAAGAGTTCTCACAAGAAGGTATGGTACTTGGAGAGTGGATTTTCAAGTCACATGTCTAGATATTACTCATGATTTAAAAGCTTAATAAAGGTTTATGGGGGCTATGTCACCTTTGGTGATAATTCTAAAGGAAAAATAATCAGCCAAGGCCAGATTGGTAACATTAATTCAGTTTTAATTTTTAATGTTTTATTTGTTGATGAAGATAGATATAATCTGTTAATTATTTCTCAGTTATGTGATGATGGATTTAATGTTTTTTTTATAATAATTATTGTAATGTTTTTAATTCTATATTTTTTTAGTATTTTCTGCTTTGAGAAATGAAAATGTTTATGCTGGTGATTTAAATTCTTTGGCTAAACAAAATGTTACTTGTTTAAATGCTTTCCATAAATAGTCTTGGAATTGGCATAGAAGATTAGGCCACTGCAACATACATTCACATAGAAAATTGACTAGTAAGAACTTAGTTATAGACCTACCTAAACATGAATTCCCATCATACAAAGTTTGTAATCCCTGTCAAAAGGGAAAGAAACAAAATGTTTCTTTTAAATCAAAGAAAAAGTTTCAACTTATCAACCTCTCAAGTTGGTTCACATGGACTTTTTTGGACCTTCTAGAGTTTCTAGTTTAAATGATAAGCACTATTTCTATGTCTTAGTAGAGGACTTTTCTAGATATACTTGGATATACTTATTTTCTCACAAAATTGAAGCTTGTTCTTACTTTGTTAAATACTCCACTTATGTAGAAAACCTTAGTGGACTTAAGGTTAAGACCCTGAGAAGTGATTATGGTCGTGAGATTGAAAATCAAGGGATTGTATTTTATTGCTCACACAATGGCTATAGTCATAATTTTTTTGCCCATAGGAAATTTCAGCAGAATGGTGTAGTAGAAAGAAGAAACAAAACCCTTCAAGAAATTGCAAGAACTATGCTTAATGAGTATTATTTGCCTATTTATTTTTGGGATGAGGTTGTGAATACAACTTGTTATATTATTAATAGTGTCTTGAATAGAATTATTTTCAAGAATACCCCATATGAACTATGGAATAATAGAAAACCCAATGTGAGTTACATTAGTGTCTTTGGATGAAAAGTCTTTATCCTCAATACAAAGGATAATCTGGACAAGTTTTCTTCTAAGAGTGATGAATGAATTTTTCTTGGTTATTCATTAACTAGAAAATCCTATAAAGACTTTAACAATAGAACCAAAAGTGTGGATGAATCTGTTCACATCAAGATTGATGAAACTGATCTACATGATCCTAAAACCTCTCTTGAAAATCATGAAGAATATTTGTTTGTTCTGGACATTAATGATAAAACTAAAGAACCTGCTGTAAAAATATCCAATTCTGGTCATATTCCAGAATCTACTTCTGTTGAACCCAAAGCTATATATGAACCTGAAATATCAATTCCTACCTTTACTAGATCAACTTGGATTCTAAAGAAGAATCCTTTGGATGTTGTTGTTGGTAATATTGATAGAGGGACATAGACTACATCTTATCTTAGAAACCATGTTGAACATTAGGCCTTTCATTCACAGATAGAGCCTAAAAATGTCAATGATGCAATCAATGATGAATTTTGGGTAATGGCTATGCCAGAAGAGTTAAATAAATTTTAAGGAAACAAATTTTGAGAATTAGTGGACAGACCAAAGGACACACTGACAATAGGCACTATATGGGTTTTTAGAAACACATTTGATGAATCTGGAAATATAGTTAGAAACAAAGCTAGGATAATTGCACAAGGATATAGTCAAGAGGAAGGTATAGACTATGGGGAAACCTTTTCCCCTATATCTAAATTAGAAGCTATTAGGATTATACTTGCTTATGTTGCTCATCTGAATTTCAAGTTATATCAAATGGATGTCAAATGTTATTTTCTAAATGGTTTTATAATTGAAGACGCTTATGTTGAACAACCACCTGGATTTACTAATCCTCATTTTCCAAATCAAGTTTTCAAACATTCTAATGCTTTATATGGTTTAAAACAAACTCCCGGTTCTTGGTATGATAGGTTTAGTAATTTTAATATTTCAAAAGGTTTTTATAAAGGGATTAATGGTCCGACTCTTTTTATTAAAATAATTTTTAATAATGTTTTTATAGTACAAATCTATGTTGATGATATTATCTTTGGATCTTCTAAACATTTCTTCTGTACTGATTTTTCAAAGAGTATGAAAAATGAATTTGAAATGGGTTCAATGAGAGAACATAAATATTGTCATGTATTTCATGTTTTTCAAATGAAAATGGTATTATCTAGAATCAAGATAAATATACAAAGGATCTTTTAAAACATTCGGGTTTGGATAGTATTAAGGAAAGTGATACTACTATGAGTATAGTCTGTAAATTGGATGCAGATGAAACTGGGAAACCAGTGGATCTAACCAATTACAGAGGTATGATTGAAAGCTTACTTTACCTTACTCCTTGTCGACCAGAAATTATGTTTAGTGTGTGTATGTGGTCAAGATTTCATGATAATCAAAAAAAATCTCATTTACTTACTGTTAAAATAATTTTTAAGTATCTTAAACACACTATAAACTTAGGCATGTTTTACCCAAAAGGAAAATCTTTTGAGTTAGTGAGTTATTCAGATGCTGAATTTGCTGGTGGCAAGTTAGATAGAAAAAGCACATCTGGATTATGTAATTTATTGGGAAAATCCTCATTATATTAGTGTAGTAAAAAGAAGAATTTTGTAGCATTGTCCACTGCCGAATCAGAGTATATAGCTGCTGGTAGTTACTGTGCACAAATTATGTGGATGAAACACACTCTTTTAGACTATGGATATGACTTTAAGCATGTTTCGATCAACTGTGATAACAATAGTGCAATTAATATTTCATAGAACCCTGTATCTGACTCTAGGACCAAACACATTGATGTAAGTCACCATTTTTTGAGAGATCGTTACCAAAAGGGTGATATTACTCTTGAATTTTAGGTACTAAAAATCAATTAGATAACATTTTCACCAAACCTTTAAGTTCAGATAGGTTAGGTTACATTACTCGCGATTTGGGAATGATTAACCTTAATTGGCAGATGCCTCACCGATGTAACCTCACTGATGGACCTCACTGATAGTAATTCTCACCGATAAACCCTACTGATGAGTTCGTTGTGTTAAACTTCTATCTACCAACATAATCTGAATCGTTTTTACTTTATATCATTTTATTAATCTATTTTATGATTCCTAAATGATAAAACAATTTCCTAGATACTTCTTAATCCATAGAGCATCAAACCCTTTACCCTCAAACCTCAGCTCCTGAATCTCTCGAAAACCCTAAATCCCTAAATCTAGAGATGGAAAAAACCAAATTCCCTACCATTAGAGATGACACTGATGATCCGACTGCAAATAAGTAGAAGTATGTGCCACAATCAAGTGGTAGTGTTGGTAGAACTATATCGGGTAGGCGACTAATGAACCCTCATTTGAATGAATAGAGTTATTGTTATTGAAAAAGAGTTGTACGTGGAATGATTGTTTCCTAGAAAATCATTATTTCTCAAAGTGTTGGATGATCAAAAGTGGGTAGATTAATTTTCAAAAAACAATGAACTCTACTATCCGAAGCTAGTGAAACAATTTTATGAGTTAGTGAGATTTGAGAAGTCAGAATATTAGAACCGAGTGATTTCTTTTGTGAATGGAAAAGAGATGTATTTTTCTTCTATTCGGTGGGCTGAATGCCAGAAGGTTCCACACAAAGTTGTATCTGGATATTTCTCAAAATCTATACCACCTAAAAGTTATATATTCGATTATGAGACTACCTTGGAGGATCTCACCAGTGATGGAAATAAAAGACAAGTAGTGGCTGCTGAAATGGATGGAGAGAATAGATTTCTGTTCAAATTTGTTCCACATGTCTTAATACCAAAGAGAGTAGACTTTGTGGATTTAAGATATCAGGATATATATCTCTTTCCACTCTTGATACATTTTGTAAACGTGAATCTGTGCATATTGTTGATGATTCAAATGGAAGACATGACAAGGACAAAATCAAAGACGGATTCCCTATTCTATTCAAAGTTGATCTCAGTGATGATCAAAGTGAAAGGGGTAGCTAAGTCTCAAGATGAGACAGTGGTAGTAAGGAACAACATCTGTATCACAATAATAGTGTGAAAATACATGAAGATAAATTGGAACCCATGGAGAGGAGGGTGGGTTAATTATGACAAGAATATATATGATAAATTCAATCCTGTGGATCATCCTTAAAGACCTAATGATGTGAGGGATCCAGGTCTAGGACCTGATGAAGAAGAACCTGAGTATAGTGATGATACTAAAGAAGAAGAGACTTCTATGGATGATGGAAGAGATATGGACTTATCTCCAAGTCCTACTGCTGAAATTGTATCTTCAGAAAAGGTACCCTTAGTAGAAGAAGAGACACCTGCTGATGAGGAAGACCATCCAATCCCTGAGCATGAAGAAGAAAAGGAGAATGAATCTGAACCCTATGATTATGTCTGTTTAAGTCTGAGTCCATTATTTGGAAGCTCATTTGTGCCTACTAAGGATGTAGTAAGAAAAATGGATGAAGTTGTACCTAATCCAGAGGGCCCTCCTGCTATTGCAGAGATAGAATTGATAGTAAAATATTTTTCTGAGGAAGAAAGACATGCTGATAATGATGTTGTTGTACATGGCAATGAACCCATTGAGGGGGAGCATCAAACTAATCTTGGAAGTGTTTCAGTGGCTATTGAGAATGAGGACTGGGCAGAAGACCCAGGTTTTTTTGTTTGTAGATTAGACTATTCTGATTCTTATAATGAGGCATCTCTAACTAGACCAATTATTATTTATGATGTTGAGAATGAGTTGTTACCTGAAGATGTGGTCAGATTTCATTACGTGGATAATTTGAAGAAAAATCTTAAAGTCAGTTTTGTAGAAGAGACAAGGAAGATGTAAGGTTCACTGGTGTCATCAATTTAATCAATTATGAATGACTAAGTGGCAAGCATAGCATCTCAAAGAGCACCTGTTGTAATTTCTCTTGCTCATATGATCACCAGGGCTGACCTTGAATCCTTAATGTATGAGTTGAAAGAATCCTTTAGTGCTTCTGTTGCTGAGTTGAAGAACTAATTTGTTGAAGATATGATCTATTTGGAAAAATCTTTTGAACACTCTCTCGGTTGTAATATGTCAACCTTTGTGGTAGAAATAGTGGATGAAGTTACAGACTTCCGGACTCAGGTATCTAGAATGCAAGCGGATGTTGAAGCTCTAATGAAATATGTTATCTCTTTATAATCTTATGTGAGTTCAAAATCTCAAGAAGACAAGGACATGGACTATGTCAAAAGTGTTGTGAGCCAGATTGTATCTATCTATAAAGGTTTTGAAACCTATATGAGAGAACATGTCAGCACCCAGGATTCCCAAGTGAAAAACCTTATTAGTGGGATAACCAAAAACATCAAGGAAAAAATAATCTTATCTATTAGTTCTATTTCTTCTAGACCTTCAGTGGATTTGAATCAGATTCAAGCTGTGATGATGGAGGAGCTTGATTCATCTTCAACCAGTGGCTCTGTGGACTCATCTGACCCGAGAAATGATGTTATTTCTACTAGAGATTCAGCAAGAGAAATAATGAAGATAGTCCAATACTATATGAGAGAAGATTCTACCTCTAAAAATGAAGTGAAAGAAAAGGTAGACTCATATTTCCAAAAGGTTTACCCCAAGCATCAACTCAACAATCACTTCAAACTTCTATTGGAAAACCTGATGTTACCTCCTCTCAATCAAGCCTTCAAAGAGAAAGTCAGCAAACTAAGGGAATTGACTCCAGACCTGGAAAAATTCATGGAGAACGTGGATGATTTACTATCTGCTATAGAGAGAGGAGGAGGAATAATTATGGATTTCAGAAATCTGTTTCTACCATTCCTGCATGTCGATGCTAGGCCAGTGATTGTACCTCTAGCCTTACCTTCCTCTGCCTCTACTACTTCTCCTATTTAGATGACTCCAGCCCAAGCCATTCGAAGCCTTATACCTTTGATCACTCAAATAAATCCTCAGTACAAGGCTGGGACATTTTCTTTGGCTAGCCCCCTGTGATCATTTCCGGAATCCCCAATCCTTCACTAGCATCCACACAGTCTGAATCCTCTTCTGATCCAAAGATCAAATCACAGTTTGAGTATGTTTATTGAATAGGTGGCTAAGATATTTGATAGAAATCCCTTGTATTTTGTTTTTTTTCTATGTACCTTTTTGAAACATATAATACAATTGTGTTTCATTTCTTTCCCATACTGTTCCTCTTCTCTTTGTTGTTTCCCACTTTTTGATTATCACAAAGGGGGATAAATAATATCAATGTATCAAAGGGGAGATATTCTCAATAAAGGAGAAATATTATCTAGGGAAGAGCTACCCTGATTTTCCCCTCGGATATTATTGCATTTAATTCTACAACTGATACATTATGTTCTATAATATAATGTTTTCTCTAAGATATTGAATTTCATGATATATCCTGTGATATAATTACACATTTTTTTTAAAAAAAATACTATAATATCATATGTTGTGATTATCAAAAAGGGGGATATTGTTGACCTCGCTTATTTTGATAATCCCAACTATGCTTTCACATACCTTGAAAATCCCAATTAATGTTTATCTATATTCTAATTCACTCAATCTATGACATTCTATCTGATAATAATATTAAAACAATCCTTGAAATATATTAATCAATGTTTATCTATGTTTATATATGTTTTGATGTAATTCTAACCCAATCGAATATGTTTTTCATAAAACAGATTAGTGTTAGTCACTGATATATGTATAGATACTGATACAGAGCTACTGGTACTTAGTATTCTGATAGACTTAGTCTATCGATAGACAGAGTCACCGATAATCCAAGTTCACCGATATAGATTGCTACCAAGTCTTATGATAGTACAGAATGGAGCTACCGATATGCATAAGTCTACCGACACACATATTACTGGAACTAAGCGATCTACCGATATAGATAGTAACTGATACATAGAGCTACCGATAGACCAAGAGCTACCGATATACAGACCGTCACTGATACATAGATCTACCGATAGACCAAGAGCGACCAATATACAGATTCAACTATACATAATGAAGCTACCGATAGAACAAGATCTACAGATAGAATGATGTCACCGGTATATAAAGCTACTGATACCAAAAGTTACTGATACACAGAGTAAGAGCTACCAATATAAAGTGCTACTGATACATGTTCAAAGAGCTACCGATGGAAGGTCACTGCTACACAAAGTCCACCTTACACATCTACCAAGAGAATGCTACTAATGATTGTCCAACCAGTCAAAATCTATACTCTCAATATTACTTATTTATTAAGCCAACGGTTACATTTGATGTTTTTAATGCAGTTAATGATATTTAATGATATATATTGGCATGTCATGGAACCATAGCTAGTACCCATGAAAAAGGTAATCATCCCCATTTTCCAGAGCTAAAACCCATAAAAGGGAAGATAAAGACCTAGCAAAAATGGGACAATCAAGGAACTAAGATGGCATACGAAGGGTGAAAAATGACAAGGGATCAACATCATTGAAATGTGGTGCATTCAAAAGGCTACATCAATACCTGGAGAGCACTAGACATATGCGAAGAAATTCATTTCTAGAGAAGAAAATAAGCAGCATCTTGAGTGAAGAACTACAAAAAAAACATCATGCACTCTTGTTGATAAGCTAAATCTGAAAACCATTGAAGAAAACAACACTCTATTTTTCAGACAAAACCCAGAGAAGGACTGAGAAGCTTTTCTGACCAATCAAACGAATCCAGAGCTGCACTGCCAATAACTAAAGATTTTTTAAACACATTCATACATACTCTTGTGATTCTTTTATTTACATTTCGAGCACTGTGTGTACCCTGTTTATTTTACACACACACTTTCTCCTGATATAAGCTTGATGATTCTTAAATACTCATTCAAACTATATAAATCCCTTGTATCCCAGCGTGGATAGAGGTAGAGGTCAAGTAAGACCTGGACAGCTGTGAGCTGTTGTTTCTTTTCCCACATAGAACTGTGGTAGAGATCTTTTGAACCTGGACAGTCTTTGCACTATTGTTTACCCTGATCCGGGATGTGGATCAATTTATATAAATTGTTTGAGAGGACTAAGTCTCATCTTGAGACTGAAACTCTTGGTTACATCTTCTGTTCATTTTTGTTTATGTCGTAAGTATACTATATATTTCATATTCTGCTGCTAACAACATTGAAATATAATTTGTTTTAATTTTACTTTTATTGTTAAATTAGCAATTGTTTCTACTTATTGTAAACCCATAAGTTAGTTTCAAAAGTCAATTTAATCTCCAGATTAAATTAACTGAGTCCTAATAAATCTTTGAGTAAATAATTGAACATTTAAAATCTGTATAAATTCAATACAGTTGAACTTAATTTTTAAATAGGGGGATTTTATGTGAAATATTTTTAAAAGAAATTTTTAATTGGAACTCAATTCACCCCACTCTTGAGTATCCACTACGTCCAACAAAACTATTTTATATAAATGTGCTAATGGTTATATCCTAGTGGCATTTGTAGGGAAGTCATTTGGGGAAATCCTACAGAGTTTTAGTACTCACCCCATGCTTTGGCACTTTTGTGTCTTTGCAGATGTTGTGTACCGTGATGTGGAAAGATAACGCATCAACCTCATTTAGTGGAGCATTGTGATTCTTGGTGGAGATTGGATATTGGAGATTGGTGTGGAGCTGTGGTGGTGTCATGGCTCAGGGGTTCTTATTGATTAGTTTCAGCTTTGTACTTTGATATGGTTGGTTGTATTGGATTTGGGGTTCTATGGTGGAACAACTTGGTTGTAATTTTGGAATTCATGTTGGAATGTTTTATTAACATTCATTATATAGTAGTGGTTAATGGATGGTTGGGTTGGTTTTGTCTTAATGTAAAATCATTCCACAATTTAATGTGGAAGCCCTTGGCATTTGTTGCTAGCCTTTGGCATCTTGGGAATGTCTCTTAAGGACAAATATCCCTCACCGCTACCACAAGCCAATGAGTTAGGGGCGGGGTGTTACATTCATCAACATGTTGAAATTGTTTTTGAGTTATAAATTTCAAATTAGATTATTTATTTTACCTTTAATTATAAAGACATTCTAAAATAAGACAAAACCTGTTTTAGAAAAAATATCTAAATATATGGGTTTAGGTAGTTTGAAAACATAAGAATAAATTTCATCAAACCTAACATGTATTGTTTCCTTAATAATACATCGGTTTTTATTAGTAATCCTATATTCCTTAACTATTGTAGAATAACATAAAAATATTCCTTCCCCATATTTTGGAGAAACATTATCTATTTTATCCATAGTATTAAAAATCAATACCTTTTATTGAAATACAATGAAGTAAGATAATTTTGGATTCCTTCTGGTCCAAAACTCATTGATTTCTATTAAAAAATTACTTATTAATAGTTTATTTACTATATATCATGAAGTTCAAATTTCCTCAGCCTTAAAATATTTAGCAACTAAGTATTAATAATTCATGGTTCTGGTAATCGCAGGAAGAATTCTATTTCTTCTTTCAACTGTTCCATTTTTATGGTTCTAGTTGAAAAATGATATGTATAATACCATTTACTATAATTTTTTTCAAATTTAGAATTTAAAAATTCTCCACCATGATCACTATAAATAGTTATAGTGGAGAGTTTTTTCTTAATTTAAACATTATATATAAATATTTAAAAAATAAATATGATTTATACATATTTTCTTGAAAATTAACCCTATTGCGTCTACTGTAATCATTAATTAAAATATATACATAATATTTTCCACAAATAATTATAGTTTTTATAGGACAATCCCGGTGTATTTGAACTATATTTTATGTATAAATAATAATAATTAAATAATAGATTTTAAATTTGAATAGCATGGATTTATAAATTTGAAATGATAAAAGATTTATGATGTATCACTACTAAGTTCCAAAATATCCTTAGTTAGTAAATTCAAAAATGATGTATAAAAATTTATAACATTATTGTGACCTAATATTCATTGCAAATTCTAATATTTTTCTTCAATTTCACCTTGAAAAGTTATATCTTAGCTCTTAAGGACTTCTTTGTTTACTCTGTAATCATTCTCATTCCCATTGGTAGAATGAATAAATTCATATATATATTTATGAACAATATATTTACCATTACTAATGTTAAAAATATATCCCTCAAAATGTAATTAACTTATGTTTATAAGGTTCTACATAAGTCTTATAATAAGAAAAACGTTTTAAATTAAGGATTTTCCAATAAGAACAGTGTTACCTATTCTAAAAGCATTTTAATGGGAATTGTATCCTAATGTTAATTTACTACATTACATATTTATAATCTTATTAAAGAAGTTGTTATATATAGGTATGTAATTTGAATAACCACAATCGATGTACGATATTTTTTTATCCGTACATTACTTATTTTCCAAAAAAATTTATTATCATTTGGGAACCAAAAACATCATGGGACTACTGTAATCAGAAAGTTAGATTTAAAGAATCATAATTCTTCCAAATTTACTATTTTGAGAAAATGATAATTTCTTTTTTGAAAATAATTATTTATGAAATCACAAGGTTTGTTTTTTATTAAAGGAATATTTACTCTTTTTATTACCACCACCTTAATATTTTTTTGAAACACTGGATCACTATTAAAAATATCATTGTTATTTTTCAAAATAGTGTTTGTATTTGTAAAAATCATTCCATTGACATATTTATAATGACTAATTTTATAATAATATTTTAAAAAAATTACAAATGGATAAAAATGAAATATTTTTTTGAAGCTATAATTTTTAGAGTTTTTTTTACAACAAAATTCTTTTCCTTGTTAGAACTATTATTAGAACTATGCTTTTCAATATCATATAAAAAGGGATTTTTTAAAAATTTGACCTTTTAAATCCATTTGAATTATAATATTTTCAAATAATATATTTTCATAATTCTATATAAGGATTAAAAATTTAATTAGATAAATTAAATATCCTAGAATTTTCTTTCACATTTTATTATTTAGAAACATTTGGATTTTTAGATATATTACAATTTTCATTTTCTTATAATTTTTCAAATCGTAAACCCACTTGAAAACATGGTAAATTTTTTTTATTCATATGAATAAAATTATTCATTGGATTATATGGAACTATTATCATCAATTTCATTAGGAGGACAATTCAAATTCAATGTGAAATTTATTAGAGATTCAGTAGTTACCTTAGCCATGAAAATTTTATTAACCTTTGGAATTTATATATATAATTGGATCTTCATCAAGCATAAAAAATCATTATCTAATGAAATTTCAGATTAAATTCCTCCCCCACTAGCACTCTTTGTGTTTGAATCCTTTATATACATCTTATTTTTTTCTTGTAGTACTTCATGGAATTATTATCAGAATATTTTTCCTTATTGTCCTTTGGTTTCTTCAAAAGACAATCTGATCTGATTTGTCCTTCCTTCATACAATCATAACATTAATATTTAAAAATCCTTCTTATAAATTCCTTAATTGTGATAATTATATATATATATATATATAATCAACCATTCCAATTAACTTGTTCATCCATTTTTCTAGATTATCCAATTCATTCATTGTTTGTTCTAATGAAATATTTTTGAATAATCTATAAAATATTCCACTAGTAAGACCTTACGATATTCTCAAGAGATTAATAATTATTTGAAACAATATATGTTATTGAAAATGTAACTCCACGATTATTTTTATTCATTTCTTTATACATTTCTCTTTAATAATCAATCATATTGCATATGAGTTCAAATAAGATCATCAAGAGGGAGATGAATAATTCTTCATGTGTCATAAAACATATTTCTTCTGGATTCCCATTCAGAATGATTTATCAAAATAATCATATACATTAATATATAATCTATAAAATATTTTTCATCATGATATTTTATGCTTTTTAAAATAGTTATAAATGTTTAGAATTTTTTTCGTTTAATTTATCCAGGAATAAATTAAAAACATGATAATCCACTCATAAAATAATTCTTATACTTTAAATGACCTTTGATGTTACAAAATAAGTTACTTATAAATTCATCAATATTATATTTTCAATATCAAAGGACGATATCTGACTATACAAGATTACAGTCATAGAACATAATAGTACATTCCTTACTTTATAATTCAAGTCATTTTAGAACATTTTTTATTAGTAAAAGTAGTAACATAATTATCTTGAATATTATAATTATCAGTTATCATAAAAAATTATTGACACTGGTATTAATATAAAATGTTTTCTAACTACTTCTCCAATATTCCCAATCAAAACTATCAAATATTGGTGTTGTTCTATGATTCAAATTCATAGATGATGATATGATTTGATGATCATTAATGTGAAAAACATCTACATCTATTTTAGCCAACTCTAAGAATCAAATAAATATAACTATTAGAGGGATTCCAATAAATAATAATATGTTGGGTGAGCTGGGAGCTGATGAATTTACCACACAACATGTTGAAGATCTAATCGATCTTTCTATCTCAATATTATGGATAATAAATTTTCAGATAGAATTTATTCAATGGAATCCTTGTGAGGTTTTTAAATTTGGTATAAATTTTTTATTCTTTATTACTTAAATTTGGAATGGGTTGTGATCATGGGAAACTAGGGACAAGAGGAAAGGTGACACCAATTAGGTTAATCAAGGACTTCTGGTTCATTAATATAAAGTGTTTTACTTATCATCATATCAAGATAAATATTTTTAATAAGGAAATAAATAACATGATATTCATATCTAGGGACTTCTGGGTGCGGAAATAAAAACCTTATTATTAGGTTGAAAAGTTGAAATTTGTTCAGTCAGGATTTATAACTTTCAAAACCATTATTATTAAATAGTATAATATATTTTAATAATCTTTTAATTTATTTTTATATTACTATAAGATTTCATATTACCCATTTTAAAAGTCTTATATTATGTTGGTCTAGTTATATTGTAAATTTTAATTTACTTTCTATTTACAATATCTTTTTAACCAGGAAATTTGTATGTCTGTTACAAAACCGTAATTTATTTGAATAATTCTATGTCGGATACCTATCATTTTTCCATCACATGATTTCTGAGTATGATTATAGTAACAAATTATGTTTTGGACCTGTGCTAGTTTTAATTTGTAAAATATAATTAACCCACCCACCCACTTATAGCATTCATATAATCTTACAATAAAACAATATTAACTTCTATGTCCATATATGGATGATCCAAAAATAATGTACACACTATAATGTGATAATGGAAATATTTAATCAAGAATACAATAATCATAGAAATTAAATAATCAAAATTAACTAACTAATATCTAAAGGCATCCAAAGATTGGACATACAATTGACAACATTAGTAGGAAGACGAAAAGAATAGGTGGATTTTAAGGAAACATAATGTTATAATAAAAACTCATGGGACACAATTCATAGAATTATGAAACACCTCATAACACTATGATTTAATAATTTAAAACCCGAGGAGTGATATCAAAAAAATCAATTAGCTAAAACTATTCATATTTAATGCAATAAATAAGATACTAGAATTATGAAGTCCTCGAGGGAACAATATCATTTCATTCAAGAATCAATATAAATTGACTGAAATTGTGATATAGAAAAGATCTATATTAGGTAAAATCTTTTTCTCAACTCACATCATCATAATGAAACAACACTGACCTTTTGGACCATAAATAATGATTTCCAAGACCACTATAGTGTAAGGGAATCATTCATGTTCCAACTATTTTAATCATAGTACTATAATCATCATTCACATAACTAGAGAATTACTAAATTATCATACACTAACAATCATGAAATAAAAAAACCCATGCCATATTCCATAAATTAATGAAACAAATTATCCAACACATTTCTCTATATATTTGATCCAAAAAATCAACGTGAACCATTAAACTTCATGATTTTAAAATTTCAAATTGCAAAAATTTATTATCCAATAAAACACCCATTTTATAAACTAATCCAAAACTAATATAACATTAAAAATCTATAATGTAAGGAAACAAGATAAACATATCCCTCCGTATTAGATACCATAGAAATGGTTCTCATTCTTGATAATCAAAAATTAACTATATATGCAAAAAATAATCCTAAAAACAAAACTACCTACGATATACATCATAAATATAGATCTATCCATTTAAAAATAGTCAATAGAACATAACGTAGAGAAATTAAATTAATACTACCAAAAAATTGAATATAAATTTTTCTTCAGATTGAAATAAAAAACAACTGTGTACATTAAACCTACTTTTTTTCCTCTCATTCCTATGTACACTATTCAAACACTCTACGCCTCTATAGGACATTAAAAATTAAAATGAAGTTTCCTAGTAAAAGTTTCATTTGAAAATATTGGATTTCAACAGAACACTGTAATATTTTTGCACCTCTTAAATCTATGTTTTCCCAATCAATGACATAAATAATTATTATTATATCTATTAAGCATTGAAACATTGAAAATTTCCTTATTCTAATCCCTATATTGAGGAAAATCAAAATGACATAAAACCGTGATAATGTACTACCACGGCTTAAAAGTTGTAATAAAATGTGGATAAATCCAACAACCATGATTTAACATCCACTTCCTATGATGATAAGTAATCTTTTAGAACACACGACACATTCACATGAAATCTAGAGGTCTACTCCTTTGATTAATATAGTTATTCTGATAGTCTTTAGAATCATTCATCAATTTGTGAATCACCCACACTATATCTTTTTATAAATTCAGATGAAGTTTGCAAAATAATCATAGACTCTATAGATTTGGTGAAAAATAATGGATATCTATGTGTCCACCCATATAATGCATATAATAGATTTATAAAAAATTTTGAGTAATACATATTTTTATAAGAAACTCTGACAAAAAATATATTCTTTATCGATAAACATGTACAATCAAGAACCCGTGTGTGTAGAATATACATAAATATATAGATTTATTACTGTGTTTGATAATCCATAAGAGGAAGAAATATTATTCTTTGAAAAAATAAGAGTTAAAATCAGAGTAAATACTCTTCCATGCATTTGAGGTAATATTAAGACCACATTCAACGATTACAATCTATATACCCCATGAGGCTACACAATATACTCAAAATTTATCCTTGATGAAGAATAAACTCTTCTTGACTACCTAAGAACCATGAAATACATGAATCCATTAAAAATACATTATAAACTGCATAGAATTACTTTAACCAATTGATCAATGAAAACATCTAACAAAATCCATCAATATTTCTTCTATCATCCATAACATGTCATTCAATATTTACAATATAATTGTAAGCACACCATTCTCCACCATCACCTTCTAACATACCAAACACTAAGACACAAAATCTAATACTAATCACTTCACCCTGAAAAAAATACTATCTATTAATAGTGTGATATATATTTCATACCACAGTATGTACTTCCAAAGGTAAGGTATAAATTTCATGAAAATCCACCCCTAACATATGATCTGGAAAAAATTCCGATCCACTGAAACAACACCCACTTATAATTATATATTTAAAATACCTTAAGATATTCACTAAATACTACTTGATATTGTTAAACCAATGAGAAATGATTCCCCAAATTGGTCGTATACACCTACATTATCCCAAATTATTTCACATTCTTCTGATAAAAGAAACCTCTACCACAAACCCTTTTCATTTCATGAATCCATAATGTAATCTCCAAAATCGTTGTAAACATATGTATGGAAACTCCGGAAACATCTCTACATGACTACATTCTCACACATCATCTACAGTATTCTTATCCATTGTGTATTGGAGATGTTGATGTTATAATACTCTTAAGACTCCATCTATATCCACTAAAACATAGTCAAATAAATCTACGAGAACATATATTGTATAATCTCATGATATTTGAATAAAAAAATTAAATCTGACCAAATAGTACTATTATATCATCATGGAAGAGGAATATACTATTTTCTCAAGATCAATGGATTTATTGGTATATTCATGGGGTTGCAAAAAAATCATGTAAGATATCTCTTCCCACTTTTTCATTATAAAATATCCTATACTATGATGAGAAGAATCATAGAAGACCACAATGATACTTCCCATGTCTAGAAGATGAATAAAATCAGTACTAAAATATTCTTCAATAGGATATCAAATGCTTCATTACACTATTTATTAAATTTGAAAGAATGCTTCACCCTTCTGATGGGAATCGAAATAGAAGAAATATGGGAGAAGTAATTTAAAATAATGCGAGAATATAATGAAATATATAATAAAACCTGAACATCTATGACATTCATAAGAGGAACTTAATCAAAAAATTAATTCATATTGTGTGAATCATGTTTAACTCCCTACTATAACATAATGTACCCATGATAATAAAACTATCACCTCTAAAACATGAACATGGATGGATACCCATAGACATGGTGTTCTAAAAGGGTTTATATAACAAAACCCAAATTAATATTATGATCACCAATGGAAATGAATAAATTATGATATTTTTAATGAAACCAGCCAAAACCCACTCTAGGAACTCATGAAACATTTAGTTTATTAATACAAATAAAATTTCTAGGGTTTTCTTGTGATATAGGAAGTCATTACATTGATCTTTAGACATCCATAATGAATCATACATGAAATATTTGGAAAATCATTCTCCACTTTCCTAAACTGATGATACATAGATGAAAAATAAGCCCTTAATAACTACCTATATCTCTTTAACTAATTTAATAATTATAGATCATCAAAATGGGATAGAGGTGCATCACCTTCATCGGATTCAATTGACTGTAATCGATGTACAACTATAGGAAATATTCCATCATCTTTCTAAAAAACATAAGACTGTGTCAATATGACACAATGTTATATATAAAACCATTATACCATAAGTAATTATTATAAATATTATAATTTTTTAGCTAAAAATGTTTCATATGATAAAAATACATGAAAATTGGTAAGACCCAATGTTTTATCTCTATCCAACACACAATGTTATTTTAAGGGTGTATCCTTATAAAATCATCAAAAAACGTCAAGGAACACTTACTTAATGATAATAACTTCTAATACCAACACCCCTCTTAATCCTAACATCTTCTCATCAAAGTAAAAATTTAAGGGACTTTATACTGACGATCCACCCAATTCTCTCATTCACCAATGAACACTCCACACTCACCTTTCATGCTAATGATATTAATCTACTCCAGAAACAATATATAATATCATAAACCATTTATATCCAAAACAATAAAATAATTACAATGTAAGAATGAATTTAATATAATAATTACTCTATAATAAATTTATATTTTATTATAATGATCCCACATCCCTAAAAACCAAAAAATCATTGAATGATGTCAAAATAGTATTGTTATAAGCATGGGAAATAAATTTCTTCTTACCATTAGTACCATATCTCATAACATGGTAAGTTATATAATAGAGTTTTGATATCATAAATAAATATATTCATCTTAATGGATAGAAGATAATAAAGTAGTGTCTTGAAAGACATTTTCTCCACATTGTGATGAAATATATATATCGTACATCTTTACATTTCACTCTCATGTGCATTGATTCCCCTTATGATGACCACCACTATGATTTTTCTTTTCCGTGTGTCCATTGTATTGATTTATATAAAGGGAATATCCCCTGACATAGTAATGTATTCTCTTCTACCCAAAAAACATGATTACTTTACATCTAATAGTACTGAAGATAAGAAATCATAAAAGAATTATAACAATGGTTATACCAGATGTGGGAAATCAAGTCCATATTGATAGTTAATGATGTCCAAAAACAAGATCATTTTATTTCCATGGTCTTTATTTAATAACAGATCCTTGTCAGAACACTTGGGATAGTTATATGAATGATTATTTATGAATTTATAAGAATAAAATTTCTATGGTTGTCTCCCTGCTAGAAAAAAACATGTATGAAAAATGAAATTATATCTAAATTTCTCCTCCCCCAAAAGATATGATAACTTACCACTCATGATGAAATGATCTATATTAAAATATTCTATATTCTATATTCCTTTATGAACACTATAAAATATATCGAAATTATAAATGGGGTGTGCTAGTGTTTTACCTTATGATACAATACAACATTTAAATTCCATTACATGTCCCACTAATCATGAATTGTTTTTTATGAATAATGAATTCTATCTTTGAATTGAATTCCATTTTTTTGTATATTGGAGATCCCATTCTTGAAAGAAATAAACTCTTATTTATATCCTTCCCTCAACAAAAATGAATAGATATAGTCATGAAGCATACTATAAAAATTATCACAAGATACCCTCAATTCCTCAGAATCATTTAAAAATATGATGAACTAATAATGAATAGATTTGTGCATTATTCTAAAGTCCAAGGAAATCTAATTACTCTTCCCATTATAGATAAAATGGAATGTGATATCCAACTTGTCCGACCATCTCAATTTCATTTGACTATAAATAGAACAATTATACTTAACTGTTCTCTAACACAGAAATAACACAACATGTTATATAAATAATGTACCTCTTTAGGCTTGACCCTCCCAGAGAGAACCAGGGAATCGTGCAACACACCTCTTACCACAACCCAATTCCCAAACATCCATGAACCAATCTCTAAAGAAATGACATAAAATTATAAGCCTATGAATATGAAATATAAAAATATAAATTAATATAATTCTAATTTATTTCAAAACATTTTACATAATTCAATCTGAAGGATAAATTTAGTTTTACATGATACACTCCTTGGGACATCCCTTATATTCAAAATTATATAACAGAGTATGTTTAGCAAACTGAATATCCACACATGAGATCACATGGCATTGAATCACCTTTGACATATCCAGTATCTCTCTCCTATATATCATATTAAATTAGATTTATATTTTTTCCTAATAAACATCTATAGTCCTCACCAATTCCTAACCTAAAAATTCAACCCAACTCTCTAATATAGATCCGATATTAGTCTACCAAAAATAATCCTTATTCGAACCCAGACAAGGTTGGCACTGGAGCTGATTGAAAGTATAAAATCCAATTGAATAACCTATATGGATTGAGAAAGTTGAAATGATATATTTTTCTCATCTTATATATTTTCAATAGGTTTATATGAAGGAATGTAAATGTGTACTAAATCTTGGTGAATAAGGAAGATTTCACTTAATAAAGGTAATGTGTACAGATAATACCTACATATATGGTGAAAACCATGATACAGATTAATATTCTAATATAAAATGATTTTAGACAACATAATTTACATAAAATCATTGACTACATTGTTTTTAATCAAAAAATTGTAAGAAATTTGTTTTTTGAAATAATAAATTCATATTTTGGGAAAGATATATTTATTAGACTACTTGATTTACTACTATTTAGATTTCATCAATCGTGAGGTAGGATAAAATTTTAAGAACCCATCAATATATTAATGTACATAAAGTATGTCGTATTCAATAATGATTATATAATGGATAATTGATGAGGAAAAGATATATAAGGAACTATTATTAATTAGGGGAGTAAAAAGAATAATTTATATTTAGAGATTTTTGTGTTCATATGCAACAAGAATTTAGATTTATGCCGATGAGAACTCGATATATTTAATCAATTTAAAAATATATTAAAGAGTTTATAAATGATTTAGAGTTCTCGGAAAAGTGTAATGTTGAACTGTAGAGGATATGAGATTCTTTTTAGGAATTATAGAATTTTGAGTTGAATGTGAAAAACTATCTAAGGTTTTTGAATTTTTTATTTTTCCATAGAATGTGTTACTATTTATATAGACGTTAAATTTTTTTGACTATTGAGTTTATATATATATATATGGTTCTCTCAGTGATTTGTTTGATTTTTTTATGAATACACTATAAAATTGGTAAAATAATGTGTAACATTCCAATATTTTAATTACAAAACACTACGTTTGATAGTGTACATGATACGCCACATCGATTCTAAACGAACAAAAAAAATATTATTATTTCAATGATACCATTATAGCCATGCGGTTAGAATGGCGTGTATAAATAGTATTAATTAAATTATGAAAATATAGTTTTCAAATTTATATATAATTAATTCATTGGAGACTAATAATTTGAAAATTAAAATGAAAAACTTTTTTTAAAAAAAGTAAATTATTTTCTAAAACACTCTTTAAATAAGCATAAAATTGCTTTATATCAATAAAATAAAGAAATATATCTTTTGATATTATACTAATAATATAGGTATATATATATAATATTAAATATATATTTTAACATTCATTCTATGTTTTTTCTATAAATGATATAAATATATATCTAATTTTACACATAAAAAGGTGTATTTTACAAAAGGAATTTTCTCAACATTTTAAAAAAAATGGTTGAATACTATATACTGACAATATGAAAAATTTTATTTTTAAAATTAATAATTTTTGAAATAATAATATCTAACTTTTATTTGGATGACTTTTTGATGTTTTTATGATATGTCTCATTTTTTGATGTATAGTGAAAAACACTGGATTTTAATTAAAAAGTAACATTTTATCATAATAAATTATAATTTAAAGTTATATTTTAAATTATATTTAATGTAAAATTAGATCCAAAATTCATATATTAATTAAATTTAGGTCATTAGTATCAATTTCATAAAAATATTTTATATTAAAAAATATAAAACTTCTGAATACTTTTAATATAAAAACTCACTTTTTCACCACATCTATGAGATTAATTTTATATTAATTATATCAAATTATATATTATTAAAATTTAAAAATTAATTTATAATTTCGAATTTTAATATCTAAAATTATGAAATAATTAACTTTAATTTTTAGGAAATATGAATAACAAATTTAATAATTTTTATTACTACACTTAAGTGTAAATTAGGTGATTAAGGGTAAAAATAGTTTTATAAATACTAGGAAATTACCTTAAAACTTATCAAAATTTTATTTTATGAGTATATTTTTACCAGAATCATCAATGGGTTTAATATGTGACCTCTTGTATCCACATTAATGAAATTATTCCCCTTAGAGTATTTTATTTTAATTAAATTGAAACTAGTCAGGATATTGTTTTAGCAAGTAATTTTTTTATATGGTCATATAGAAGATATGATAAACCATAAAATGTATTTATAATTAAAAAATATTTATATTCATTGTGGTAAATTATTTTTCATTTATAGATAATAAATAATTACATTAAAGGCATGCACGATGATGATGTTGTAATTAATTAATTAGTGAAAATATAAAATTAATGATTTTAAAAGTATAAAAATAAAAATAATTTGTGATATTTAATTTGATACACGAATTTTATAGTTAATTATGTAATTTAGTGATGTTTTAGAAGTTTTTTTAATATATATTGTTTTATTTATTTTTTTAAGTATCAATGTAATGAATAGTTTCAAAATTGACATTAATGATATTTAACGATAAACCTCTTATTATTAATTGAAATATAATTCCTAAAAATATTAATTCTGGAAAATTTATTTTTGAAAATTTTGAAAATTTCATTAATTATCCATTTATGGGTAGTTTCTCATTTTATATTAATTATATTAACACTTAATGAGTAAAAGTACATGTAGTCAAAGTAAGAGGGGAAAGGGTTAAATAAGGGTTGAAACCATATGATAAAGGTGTAAATTTAGTGAAAATTTTATAATTTTCATTTTATGAATTTCTTTATATCTGTTATAATCATATATAATATATAAATCAGTTTTTTCCATTTTTAATATTAAATTCATTTATACAAATTTATGATTTTGAAAAGATCCATGATTTCCTATTTCCTCTCTTATAAAAGGGAATCTCTTAATATTATTTCATAAAACCTAAAAAATTCTGAAAGTATCAACACATATACATTACTATAAACCCAAATAAAGTTATAGATGTATTATTTTAGGTAGAAATATAATATTTGAGTTGTTATGATGTTAATCAAATGAGATTGTTCAAATAAGTGGTATATTTTTTAATGAAGTATTTCTATTTTATTTCTTCTTCCACATCCTTAAATTCTTCTTAAACCAAGATAAATTAATAAATCATTTACCCTTAATACACAAATATTTTATTATTTTATTATAATTACCAATATCCATATCGAATTCTATAAAAAGGAAAAATAATTAGTAGTTTGTGTGTACGATAGACTATCGCCTCACAAACTAATGTAATTCATTTTCCATGATCATCTCTAAATACTTGTTATTGTGATGGAATTAATATTTATATAATATATTCATGAAATAATTATCATTATAAATAGAAATTATGTCTTTTATATTCTTATAATTCCATGAACATGAAAATTATAACATTATTCGTATGAAATTGTGAATTATCACTTCAATAAAATGAAGTGATTCGTTTTTCATCACAAAATTACAAGGAAGAGATATATATATATATATATATGTATATTTAAATAACAAATATTATATTATTTATATTTATTTAAATATAAAATATTTCTTATCTTCTATCAATAATGATAATTGAAAAATGAAAATGTCACACATACGTATAAACGACCTACCTTCTCTATGATTGTAATGTAGTTCCTTTTTTCAAATCCATGTTTAATAGATGGATGTTAGAGTATAATAGATTTATAAAATTGATAATTATTTTAGAAATATTATTCAAGGTATGATATAATAATGAACTATTTGACTAGAGACATCATAAAAATTTCATTTTGGAATCATGTACCATATATCATCAAAGCGTCTGACATGAACATATACAATTATGTAGTTATTATAATATTTTTATAAGTGATATAAAAGGAATAAAAAATTGAAAAAAATTTCATCGGAATTTATAAATTAAATGTGACTTTTTTCAAGGAAATGTAATATTATGGAATTTTATTATGTGTAAGTTTTTTAATTATTGAAAGTGATTTTTTATAAGAAAATGGAGTTTTTATATCTAAAAGTGTTTACAAATGGGTTTAAAAGAGTTTATAATGGATTTATTCATGATTTTATCACTGTAAAATAATTACTATGATTTATAACCATTATATCTCATGGGATATCTTGTTCTATATTTTGTTGTGCCTAGATAGCACTTCACTACATTTAGTAATGATTTTTTTCTCCGAAGAGTTATATTGCCATTCATTTGTATGGTTATTCGAATTTGTAATGGTTCTATGATGATGATTTATCTAGGGACATGTATAAATTTTCTATTCATTCATATGATTTTCCTGGAAATCATTTCATTTCAAAAGGAAAGATAATGATTTCATTTAAGGAAAAATGATTATCTTTTCAATTAAAAATGTATTTTTTAAGAAATGGAATTTTTATCAGTTGTCATGTTTTTCCCAGAATATTTTTTCCTTTAATTTATAGCACTAACTGGAATTTTTTTCTCATCCGTAGCATTATATTGTTTGTTCAAAGGTTTTAAGGGAGAATAAGAACAAAGATGAATTCATTACAAAAATTTTAGCGATTTATCAAGTAAACAAAACAATGTTTTATTTTAATTTTTTATGTTTAGTCAAAAAAATTGATAATCGTTATAAGATTCCACTTGTAATATATGGGTTTACAATATATAAAACTCACAACCAAAATGAAATTTGTAATAAAAAAGAAATTTCTAGTTTTAAATTAACTATAATAAGGTTTTTAACGACCATCCATTACAATTATTATCAGAGAAAGGATTAGACAACATTGAAGATTAAGATATTTTATTCAGTTGTATTATTATAAGATACATATATCATCAAAGTTATATAATATTACGTTATATTATAATTTCATTTTCATACAAACCCACTTCGAGGATTTAGGATAAAAAATTTTAAGGGGACTAACTGTTATTTTAGAGACATTCATTTTTGTGGTAATTAAGAGTTATTGCATTTTGGGATGAAAAATTAAATGTATCAGAAAAAAATTGACATTAAAACATATAAATGTTATATATTATTATTTTTATCAAATTTATTTAATTTTATAATGATTATAATTAAATATATTTATAAATAGGAAAACTCGTAGAATGTGTGAAAACATGTCACATCTGAAATGGCCCTGAGTTTTGAAACCAAAACCAAAGGGAGACAAGTGAAGATTTTGTACCACTAACCTTCAATAAATCTAGGTTAGTATGACTTTTTTTACATAAATTTTTTTATGGATGAATAATTAGTTCATTTTGGTAACAAATTTCATGTTAAATATATTTCCATGATATTGAAAAATGATTTGGTGATTAATAGGTTAATGTTATTTCAGACAATTTTCAATATTTTGGGAATCTTATAAGATTAAGTAAAATATAATACTATGGGATTTTATTTAAGGAGTAATAGTAGAATTTTATTTTTTAATAATCAATGATATCATTGTAGACTTGTGGTTATTGATTTGATTTATGTAAATGGTCAACATATCTTAAAGATTATATGATTTAGGAAATTAAATTTTCGGTATGAGACTTTAGGAGTAATTAATGATATTTATAATACTATGTGATTAAATACATATACGTTTTTCTTTTTAAATCATTGTCCAGAATATTTTTTAGGAAGGATATTTATTTTTTAATGATATATATTGAACATTTGGTGTTACAATTGAATTTCGGAGATTAAAGTAGTATTTTATCATATAATGTTTATTTTTTTAATTTTCCATTATTGTACAAAAAAACATGGTTTATTTTAATGTTTCAATTTAAAATAATAGATATTTAGTTTTATTATTATTATTATATTCTATATGAGTTTTTTATTCGCTTGTGAAACATCCATCACGAATACTCATTGTTTGGAGAAAAATATTTTTTTGTGGTGGAAATTTATTAAAGGATAAAACTATAATTTTCAAGTAAATATGTTTCCTAATTTTTTTAGTCTTGTATGGAAATTAATTCCTCAACTCTATGAATTGTATCATGAAAAAACCATTATTTTTTACATTTCTTATCAGAAAATCAATATCCATTTAACCCATCATAAACTCACGGTTTTGTGATGCTTATCTGTATAATATATGAGTTCCCTATCACACTCCTTTAAAACATAATAATTAGTTTTATCATAAATAACCATGTTTTCCTATAAGAAAACCTACTTATGTTTTGTTTCAAATGTTCTTTTACATTCCCATTATTTTTTTTAATGTTGAGGTTTTATTATTCATATTTCTGATATGGAATATCAGAAAAGGAATTTTGAACAGTAAAACCCTAGTTACCACACCCTTGTTGAAATTTTGAAGATGAATTTTATTAAATGGAGATATAATATAACATCATAAATTTAATAAGGAAACACTATGCTTGATAGCATATAGGATATGCCCCATCGAGCCTAACTGAAAAAATAAATATTATTATGTAAATGTTAAATTTATAACTTATCTATTAGAATGATGGGTATTAATAATATTAAGTTAATTATTGAAATATGATTTAGAAATGTATATATAATTAATTCTTTGGTATAAGATTAATTTTAAATGAAAATAAATCCTTTTTTAAAATACATGAAATTCATTTACATAAATAACTATTTAAATGTGCACATGTATTTTTATACCAAAAAAGGAAGAAAATCACTCTCATTGGATTATATTAATGAAATACTCCCATATATATATAATATTGAATAGAAGATTTAAAATTAATCATATGTGTTTTCTAGATATTATATTAAAATTAATCCAATATTATGCATAAAAAAGAAGTTTTTTTCTAAAAGTTTTTTTCCTCCCATTTAATGGATGTCCTATTTTAAAAATAAATTTTGATATTTTCATAAATGTTATTTGATAAAATAAGACACATTTTTTGAATAATTAATATCAAAATTTACTTTGATTAAATTTTTTGACTTTTTCTGACATGTGTCCTTTTTTTATGAATATTAAAAAATAAATCATTTTAATTGAAAATTGACTTTTCATAAAAATAAATTATAAAGTTAATTTTGAATTTTTAATAGATTTTAATTTAAAATGTGATTAATAATGTGTATTCTAATCTAATTTAAGTTTCTAAAATATGTTTTTTTATTGAAATTTGATTTAAAAACATTCAAACCATTTAAATATTTTCACTTTCGAAACTTGATTTATGGCCTTGTCCACAATATTAATTGTCAATTACATTCAGAAACATATTTTTTTAATTTTGAAATATATATTAGAAATTTGGAATTATAATTTAAAAATTTATTAATAAATTTCCTTTAATTTATTTTCAATATGAAGAGTAAATTTATGAATTAATAATACCATGGTTATGTGTAAATCAAGTAATTAAGGGAAAAAATATTTTTAGAAATATTATAAACTTACCGTAACATTTGTAAAAAATTTATATCATGAGTATTTTTTGACCAAAATCATCCATTTTCAAAATTTCTGACCACTTTAAGCCACTTGGAAGACGTTAAGTCAATTATAGAATTTTTTAAGAGAAGGAAATCTTTTGAGACTCATGTTTTATTAGGTATATATTTTTTATTATACGTCCATAGAGAATATATCATTGACTGTAAATAGTATTTGGAAAGATAAAATATTTATATTAATAATTAAAATTAATTTTTTTAGGTAATTAATAATTACCATAGAGGGTTCTAAAATAACGATTTAGTAGTGGTTTAATTAAAATAAATATCAACTAAATTATATTTGAAAAATAAAAATAAAAATAATTTGAGATAATTAATGTATTAAAATAATTTTATATATTAAATTTACATATTAGTGATATTTTACAATATTTTTTTAGTTTATCCTGTTGTATTTATTTTTTAAAAATTCATATAAATGAATAGTTTTAAAATTGACATTAGTGATAATTTCAAATAAATAATATATTATTAAATGATATAAAATTCATTAAAATATTATATTTAGAAATAATAATTGGATAAGTTCTAAATGGTCATTAATGATTCATTTATAGGTATTTTTTATTTAACAGTAATTGTATTAACCCTTAATGTGTAAATTACATGTTCTTATAATAAGAGTTAAATACGATAAATAAGGGCTTAAACCCAAGGGTAAGGGTATAAATTTAGTCAAAACATATATAATTTTCATTTAATGACTTTATTTTTACAAAAAATCATCACATATTTTAAATAATTCAATTTTGATACATTTATAATTGAAAATTAATTTATACTAATTTATTATTTTGAGAAGTTCCAAGAGTTCCCCTCTCCTTTATTATAAAAGGGAACCTCTTATTACTTTTTCTTCACCATTAAAAATAATTTTGGTTCATCCAAGATCTACTAAAATACCTTTCTATAATCCCTCCCTGCATTATAGATGTGTTATTTTAGGCATAACACCACTGTTATAGGTTTTAAATTGTTTATCAATGGAAACTTTTCAAAGAATAGGTATATTTTTCAATCAAGTATTTCTATTTTATTTATTCTTTAACATACTTAAAAAAATCTTCAACAATGATAAAATCATAAATAATGTATCATACATATACAAATATGTTATTATTTTATTTTAATGACCCATCATCTTCTCCAATTCCATTAAATGTTACAATAATTAATCATTAACATGTATGGTATACTACCACCTCAGGAATCAATATAAATCATTTCCCAACTATATCTATCAAGACATGTTATTATGGATGAATTAATGTTTATATATTATATTCTAGAAATATTTATTATTATAAAAATATAATATATCATTTACTTTCTTAATATTTCATGCACTGATAAATTATGATATTGTTCGTGTGTACATGTGAATTATCACCTCCACGAAGCAATGTGATTAATTTTTCATCACCACTTCACATGGATGATATATGTAATTATATTAAAATTCATAATATTATTATAATTATATTAAAATAATTATTTATAATTAAAATAATAGTTATCTTCTTTTCAAAATGATAGTTGAAAAATGAAAACGGTACCCATGTGTATATATGACTTACTGCCTAAATTATTTTATCTTAGTTATTTTTTCACATACAAATTTGATTTATGGTTATAATAGTTTAATTGAAATATAATAGAGATAATTATTTCATGAATATTATTCTAGAGATGATGTAATAATGGTCTGTTTCACTAGTGAGATCATACCAAATTCATTTTTCACTCAAGTACTGAATATCATCAATGTATCTGATGTAAACTTAAATAAATATGTAATTGTTTTAAAATTGTAATACATGATATAAAAGGAGTAATAAATATTAAAAAGTTTCTAAATAAATTATAAATTAACTTAATTTTATTATATAGGATGATAATGAATATAAGTGATCAGTCGGACTCAAGGTAAGGGAATTCTTAACTCTATTTCCATTCCTTCAGTAAAACTTATACTTCATTGAAGATTTTATGTTAAGATTATGTGTCATATTAATTATAATTATATTTTATTTTATTTTATGTATATTAATATAGATTTAAATCTACTATAAATAAATTATTCTTTTTTATAAATGATATGATATTTTTTAGTGACTTTTTTTTAAGCCTTGTTTTTAGTGTTAATCATTCAACACATGTTAAAAAACACTAAAGGAATGTTTTTTACTTATACAACAAGGATGAGATTTCCTAATTTCAAGAAAATTTATTGATTAATGCATCCTTTATAATTTGTCATAGGGTTTATCAATTAAAAGGGTTTCATTATTTTGTGGGAGTTTTTTATATTTTAAATGTAATTTTTACAAGAAAATTATATTTTGATATCATAAAGTGTTTTACATATCTGTTTGAAATAGATTTCAAGGATTTTATTCATGATTCAGTTCTTGTAAATTACTTATTACGAAATTTTCCCCTTTATATATCACTTATGAAACCATTTCATCTTTGGGATGGCCAAATATATCTCTCTAAATCATTATGTAATGATTTTGGTTCAAAATAATTACATAGCAAGTCAGTTGTATGGTTATTCTAATTATAAGGGGTTTTTAGAAATATTTTTTATGGTTTATATAGTGACGATATCCCAAGGAACCGAATGTATTTTTATATTATTTTATATGGGTTTTTATTAAAAAAATTCATTCCAAAAGTTAAGATATGGATGTTATTAAATTAAAATAATTCCCTTTTTGGAAGAGAATATTTTTTTTATGAAATGGATTTTAATGAGTTTTCAAGTTTATAAATAAACTAAATTTTCCCTTTATTTTTTATCCCTTATATAATTTTTTTATCATCCCAAGTTATAAAATGTTTTTCACATCGTTTAGGGGAGAATATGAATAACGATTAGGTCATGAAGAATGTTATTAATATTTATTAAGAAAAGAAACAATTTTTTATTCTAAAAATTTTTGTCTAGTAAGAAATTTTATATTTAGTAAGTTTTTTCACTCATAATGTATAGGTTTACTATTTAATATTTCTACCAATTATCTAATAATCTAAACCCAAAATCTATATTTTTAAAAATAATTTGATTTATCATATTACAACAATAAGAATAAGCCATGTTTTTGTTCGAGTCCAAAGAGAAGAGATCTCAGGAAGTATATAATATATTTAAATACAAATATTATATATTTTCATTAGTGTTCCAAAATGATAGAAAGGGAATTAGTTAATGTGATACATATAAATTTATTGTTAAGTTGGAGTTTTTGAGTTTTCATATGAAAATAAATGGAAAATATTTATGTTGAAATATCTGATGTTTAAAGGAATAAACACTATATTTTTTGATAGATCTTGATAAAATGGGGTTATTTTAAGTAACTTATGTAATTTATAATAAACCACGGATCCTATGTTACAATTTTTATAGTGCATAATTTATTATATTTCTTATATGTGTATTTATAGTTTAGGTAAAATTGAGGTTCCAATAGAATATATTCTAGTATATTCCCAATCAATTATTCAATGAAACAAGTATTATAATGATTTAAATTAAATTTTTATTCATTAATATTTTTGGAAAATTAATTTACATAACATAAATAATGGTAATATATTGTGGACATCCTGAAGAAAAAAATAAAATCACAAGATGGTTTTAGGTTTTGAGATGTTTTCATGTTATATGGGAATCCATGAAACCAAAATAGTGCTACAAAATATCTTTTAGATATGAACATTTATTGGTTATATAATGTTTTAAAGTTAATAGAATGAAAAACGATGATCCATTTCACAAAATTAAATCGTGTAATATTTTACTATAATTTTCTATGAATAAAATTTTCTAGAAATTAATGGAAATATTATAAAAATTTTAATTAAATAAATGAGCAATAAGATTTTAATATAATTTGATATAGTTTATTAAGAATGAGGACAAAATTCCATGATCATGTGGTACTAAACCATGGGATTTTTAGAGAATTTAATAACGATTTGGGATATTAGAGTACCAATTTTACAAGAGGTTTCCATATAAAAATGAAGAAAATAAATTATCATTAATATTATATATAATATAAAAACTAAAATATTGGAAATAGAGGATTATTACTTGATATAACAGTCTATATATGGGAGATATTTTTTTCTATCCATCATAGGAGGAATCAAGTGATATTTTTGATAATCATATCCAGTGTATCGAAGAAGCAGAAGATAAAGACACCATACAAGATAAAATTTCTTGCATATTTTCTAAGACTAATTTTCAACTAGATTAAAATATTATCTTATGGACTTCATAGACTATGGTTGAGGAACATGGAATGAGAAATTATTTGTGTTCCATATTGAGTGTTTTTGTGACCTTGTTTTACTAGGGGAATGCAATTATATAGAATAGTTTAAGCTGGTATAAGAAGAAAAATGAGAGATTCTAATAAGATATTTGGAAGATTAAATATGGTATAAAATTTAATACACACCATTAGGGACATGATGATACCAACCCATTTATACGACAATCCAAAGTAGATCAAATCAATTTTTTGATGTGACATAAACATATTGAGGATGTAGCAATTCCACACAAGGTTGAACCATATAAAAATATATTATGAAGATATTAACATAACATATCAATTGAATATATTATTAAATTTTTATTAAAATATAATAATATCCATTTATCTTAGCATTTGTAATAAGGGTTCAAATATTGAAACTAGTGAAAAAAATTTGAATAGTTTAAGTAGAAAATATTTCATAAAACTTGTCACCTAGATTCACCTCCCACTTAGGTGACAACACAAATCATTGGGTATCATAATCATTTTTATGTCTATTGATTTTTCAACATGTTAAATGTAATCTCTTAAATATTTTTTATTAATTTAAAATTATGTTTTAATTTGAATTATAATCACAAGTTCCTCATATTGAACATTCAGATAACATTATATTAAATATATAGTTTTGGATTTAAAACTGATAAACATGAACAAATGTGGGGCTAAGATGTCTTGAAGGGATTTAAATAATAAATTTTTTAATGTACTACTTGAAGGTAATAAATGTTTTTATTTTTAAATATATGTGTTGAGAATTATTCTTCTATTATACCATGATCAAATATAAAGAATATAATTAGAACATGAATATGCATTATTTTATTAATTTTTGTTATAATGTTATGGATTTTATTAAAATACTCTATATTTATTTTTTTAATATATACTTTAATATATATAGGTATTTTATGGTGAAATCACAATTGGTGTTAGAAGATGATGCAATGGAAGGGGAAATTTCTAAAAATGTACAAATTAAAAACTCATAAAAAATAGATATATCTATGGAAAATATTTTGAAGTCATATAAATAAAAACACTAAGGATATACAAAAAAATCAAAAATATAGTGATGATAATTATTAAATTAGAAAATATACAAAATAAATGTCATGTATTGAATGAAATAATTCATGGAAAATATACCTAGATGGAAATAAAGGATAAACAATTAAATAACATTGAAAATCCTAACAAGAAGAAAAATAATCATGACTATTAAATAAATATGATGAGGAAAGAAAATAATATTGGGATGAAACAACATAAATATTAGAATGAAAATTTAAATATGGGATGTCATATGTTGGAGCTTCATTTTATAATTATAGATCACACACAATCCAAATAATCACATGTTGATAAGAATAGTGGTTCTCGAATGAATATTTATAACAATATTATCTTCTAAAAAAAGTCACATTTAAGTGGAAAATGGGTCTTCAGATCATCCATTGATTAATCCACTACAATATCATAGAGAAATGTTACCAATGTGAAAGAAAATGTTTAATGTAAAAATGTTGTTTCAATCACTCGTACAAGTTTTAAATAAAATTATAACTCAATATGGGATTATGAAGTAGGGTAAAAAATACTCAACAATGTATATGGATTTTGTACTCGTGTTTAGTAAACATAGATCCCCAATAATAACACAAAAGTTAGGAATTTATACCGAAACAAATTAAGGAATAAAACCAAGCCGAACATTATCAAAATGTAAGATAAAAAGATTTATTTTTTAATTATTAGTGTTATCTTATGTTTAGACATAGGGATCATGAATTTTGGATCCATTTTTGAATTATTAAAGATTATATAAGTCATGAGTCATGGTGGATCATATATGTAACACCACAATCTTCCATGGTACGTTTCCCTTTGGATAATGTAATACCTTGCATTGTACGCAACTTCGAGATTTTAACACACCGCGACCAATAAAAATAACCATTATGAACATTAATACCCCCATTTTGAAATTTTATAAATTTTATCTTTCAAAATTAAATTCATTTTTTTATTCAGAATATCTAAATTATCATAGGATAAATTTTTGGGATTTTTCTGAAAATATTCAATTTTAGATGAATAGTGAAAAATGTTGACTTATAGTTTAAAACCGAATTTTAATTTAAATAATTATTTATTTTATTTAAATTTATTTTAGGTCAAAATAGATACATAATACCTACATATGTTCAATGTAATTCATTTTATTCAGTTTATAATATTTCTAGATATACAAAAAATTATTGAACTTTTTAACTGTATTTTACCCACCTCCTAAGAGAAATTGCAAATTCGAATAAAAATTTATTTTTCCACTTCTCTGAATTGAATTTAAAAAATCTGAGAGACATAGTTGATATCAGTATGTAAAATTTGGTTCAATAAGTTAAAAATAATTTATGGTAAATAGTAACTTTTGACTTTTATTTACCACGGTTAAAAGTAAATAGGGCAATTAAGTGTAAAAATGATATTATTATTACCATAACACATGTACTAATTCTATTCGATAAGTTTACTTCGACCAAAAACAACCTTAAGAATAAAATATGATCATTTACGTCCACTTGGATTAGACTAGGCCATTTATTATTATTTAATTCAAAGAAGAGATAAAAGTTTTAAATTCAAAGCTTAATGACTAAACCATTCTTAATATAGGTTTATACATAAGATAAATTCTATTATATATATTCATTAGAATGAAATAGATTTTTCCTACATAATGGTATTTCATTTATAATTTTTTTGACAAAAATATTGTAATTTATTTATGACACAATAATGATTCACTAATTACCTAATTAGTGAAATATTATAATATTTGATATTATAAATTTACCAATAAATTTAATTTTTATAATTTTTATGAATTATAATAAATTTTTAGGTAAATATGACATATTATGGTTGGTTAGATGTATTTTCTTTGAAGTAATAATGCTGTTATGAATTTTGAAAAAACAAAATAACAAATAGTGTCAAAATGACATAAAAGAGTTTTTAAGACAGATATTATATTATTAATTGATATTCTATTACTAAAAATATAATTTTCGGAAAAAAAGACATATATAATGATATTTGTATCATTAATGAACCACTTCGGGTTCTCTTGTAAGTATATAGTATGTTTATTAACCAAATAATATAAAAATACAATGAGAGATGGTAAATGCCAATCATTTTAACTAAGAGTTAAATCTAAATGATAAGATTAATATAGTGACTCAAACCTATTTAAAACCTATCGGATGAGTGATATTAGACCCATACAAACCATAACCTTTAATTAATTCTTTTTGGAGCTATTAGATGCTGAAAAGGATTTTATTATAAAATAATCTTTCTAGCATTTCCTATGGTTCCCCTCACCCCTCTTATAAAAGGGAACTCCCCCTTCTCTCTAATTCACACCCTCAAATCCATTGGCTCAGAAAAACCCAACCTAAATACCCTCTCAACTATCCTACCATCATCATAGAGGCCTTCCTTTAGTCATAAATCCAATATAAGGAGGCCTTTTGATCAAATCAAATGGAAGAACCCGAAGAAGAGGTAAATATTTCATCAACTCTTTCATGTTCCTTTGTTCTTCCACATCATTTTTATTAGTTGTTTCCATTATAAAACAATAACTACTGTATTTTATATACACTTTGATGTTATTATAAATATGTTAATACCATATTCATTATTCTATCCATCCTTTGAATGACATGTCACCATAAGTGCGAACGTACGACTTACTATCTCAACGTCGTGGTGTAATTGTTATTCAATGCATTATTTTTTGGATGAGTACAATAATGGTGTGTAATTGATGTAAATAAAAAATAAAACATGATAATTATTCTGTATTTATGATATATCATTCAAATATATATTATATTAATATCAAAATAATGATATTGTCGCTCGTGCATACGTACAGATTACCGTCTCCATAAACGCGATGAGATTCATTCACCATTGTATCCATTGAAGACTAATTTTCATTAGATGATTAAAAATAATGTTTAAAGACTTAATATAATTCTGAATATGAATAAGATACATCCTATGCATTAAAACCATTACTTACATAATAAAGAATATAATGGATAACAGATTAGTTAACACCCGAAACGATGATAATACTAAGATATTATTAATAAAGAAATGTTAAAAGATCATATATGACATAATATTAATGAATATGATTCTTTTATAATTTAACAAAAAAATATTTCACCATTATACAGTAGGTTAACCTACTCTTGGCCAAGGAAATGTACAATGTAAGGGGTTTCATATCTCAAATTTAATTCCGTGAGATTTCCATTGTTCTCCACTTATTTATTACATGTGGTGTATTGTGTGCTACAATTTTATATATATTATCATGATTCTATTTATATTCATGGTATTATTTGATTCATTTGGTGTTTATTAACTTCTGGTCATATGACTCAATTGATTACAATGAAGTAAGGGTTTTTCATCTCACTTTTTATTCCTGTGAGATTCATGCTACATTGGCCACTATTTCCTTTTATGTGGCGTATATAGTATCCATAATTGTATTCTTTGTGTAATATAATTTCATTTATGTGTATTTAAATCTTAATTTAATGATCCTTCTTTCATGTGGTGTATGTTTCATATGTTCCCAAATCAATAAGGGAACTTTTTTACCCAATTTTAATTTCCTTCGGTTAATCTTGTAATTCATAAATAAGTCATGTTATGATTATGTGTGGAATCGTTGTTTATTTTGTTTGGTAATTACCACTCCCACTTTTTCGGATATACTTTTGATACACATAATCACTCTATTGATAAATTCTCAAGTCATCGATATGAACATGATAAGAGTATTATTAACTCAATTTCCATTCATTGAGTTAAACATCCCATAATCACTCTATTGATAAATTCTCAAGTCATCGATATGAACATGATAGGAGTATTATTAACTCAATTTCCATTCATTGAGTTAAACATCCAAGTCATTGGTTTTGTCTTAAAAAAACATGTGTGAATCTCCTCTGATTTATTTACAATAGACATACAATCATATTGAGTGTATTTATATTTTTCACACATTATTATGTAATTAATTTATCCTTAATATAAGGATATATTTTTTATAAGGTATTTTGTCTCAATTTAAATTCTATTAAGACTTCATTGTTGTTATGTACCAATTCACTGCTATATGGTGTATATATTATGCTTTGTCATAGAATATCATGAATCCATTTATTCTCAAAATATTATAAATTTTTTATTACATCAATTATTTTTATTCAAGTGTCTCTCATTTTGTTAGCAACCCTAACTAAAATATCATTTTAAATGTTTTAAAATTTTATTCTTCTAAATAATTCACATTAAAGTCCATTTTTTAAAAAATGTTTTATGGTTTTATTTATATATTCATCAATTTTTAAAAATTGAAATTCCATTTAAATGTTTCAAAGTGGTATGGGACACATTTATTCGAAAATCTATTTTAAACGACTTCTTGAAAAAAAGTGACACTTTTAAAAATTGTCAAGAAATATGGGGATATTTCTATCATATAGTTTTGATGATTATTTTCATCTATGGAAATATCCATAATTATTCTTGATTGAGCTTAATCTATTACAATAAAATCATCCAAATTTTATTGAATGAGTTATGTTTGACTGTGGATGTGCTATTTTTATACCATTCATGGTTTGTGGATAAAGTATTGACATTTCATATGCTAGTTTTAATATGAATGTTTATATTATGTTTCAAACATTTCATATGAGGAATGAATTGGACATAGTATGTGATGAGTGGATCCCTCTATAACTCCTCTATGCATTGTTAGGTCTCATGAGACAAACTAGTGTCTTGGTACAAGGCCTTGAAAAAATCTTATTTGTAGTCTTGGCACAAGGCCTTGACTATATGATTTTGAAAGTCCGACATTATGAATTCCATAATTATGAAAGTGGTTGTTGATATTGCATGTGATTACTCCACTAGTATAATATCCATCTGAATAATTAAATGTAATTATTTGATTTTATCTTTTCCATAATATGCTGATTTTCTAGATTAAAAGGCTTTTATTTTAGTATTATACATTTCCACAAAGGTTTATTATTTTTTATGAAATTTTCCGCTATATTGTTATCCTTACTGAGCATCTGACCTCACCCATTTTTATGTTTTATTTTTCCCAGGGTGTGAAGAATTATATTATGACTAACATGCGGGGATAGTCTATGGGATCTCAGTGTTGTCTATCAGAACAATGTTGTTATAGTTTTCCATTTTACAATATAATGTAAACCTTATGAAATTAACTAGTAATTCAAAGGCTCCTAAACTAATCAGTCTTTTGAGACTAGTTCTTTTTTGATCATGCTAATTATATGTAATAATGCACCGACACTGGGATTCTGGGGCCGGGGCATTATAGTTGGTATCAGAGGATGTTTAGTACAAAACTTGGAAACTAGATTTATAAAATCACTGATTAGAGCACATTTCCCTCAGATAGACTTTGAGAATTAGTATAGAATAACTTCATAAAATATTGGTATTGTAGTGATTTTTTGAGTTTTCCATGAAATACATCCCAATATAGATACGAGCAGGTAGAGGTGGCTCTAGCATAGATGTACCTATGGGTAAAACCTGAAAACATCACATTGAGATAGACTTGAACGAGAAATGGTGCACGACAACGGGCCTTGATGCACTCTTGGTTACGACACTCTTGGGGGATATGCTTAAGATAATTTACATTTTCTATACTAACCGATTTGAATGATTTTAATATTGGATGAAAATAAATGACCTTAGTTAATCCTAATGTGTTTAAAATTGAAAATTTGGTGTCATTATTTTCTCTAAATTATTTTATGACTACAGTTACTCACACAATTCATTCTGGTTTTAGTCAATGGTTAGATTACAAGGATATCATAGTAACTTTTATCAAGATGTACAAGGTGGAAATTGTGGTGGAAATGAAAATCAAAATGGAATTTTTATAGGTGTAAAAGATATCGTGTTCATTCAAAATTGGTTCTCTAAAAATATGATCAACAACATATATATTAACCAACTCCCAAACTCAACAAAGAAGAGAAAGGTGATGAATGATAATATCTCTAGTAGTGGAGAACATAGAGAAAAGAATCCACAATTTCCATCATGTAGGAAATGTGGAAGGGGAAACCCAAGAAAGTGACACAATGGAACAAATAAAATGTATACGTGTTGGAAATAAGGACATGAAGTAATGAATGGATGGGGAAAAATGAAGTGTACTATGGAAAAAAAATAAAAGGTCCAAGAATCCATTTATAGTCATTTTCCATAAATGTGTGGGACCTAGCCATTACCCGAGTGAATTACATATTCTATAGGATATTTTATTTTTTAAAGAAGAAGCTATGTGGAAATAAATGATTGGAGAAATTTTTAAATGTATTAGTGTTCCTTGTTGATGGAATTACATTGGGATAATTTTCTCTTGTATTTTTAACCCTACAGTTTTTAATGAGAAGATGATATTTTAAGAATAATTATAGTTTCTCTTGTGGATATAGTTATAATAAACCATTTGGTTTTAAATGATCATTAGGTATGAGGAAACTACAATTTATTACATTTTGGGTTGAAAATGAAAGGTATGAGATTACATTTGTTGTTAAATTATGTTATGGTTTTTTGTGGAATTTATCCCATTTTGGTAATGTTATAAAATATAGTTTTTGAAAAAGTACAACACACAGACCATGTGATAACCCATCACGTCGGAGAAAGCTGTGTGAATCGAACACACAACTAGAGTGCGATTGGGATTTACCGCTAACCAATGGACTACGTGAAGTCCCTATTTAGTGTGACTAATTATTTTTAGTTAAATGATTTTATTGATCAATAATAAGTTGATTTGGGATATTACGTCTTATCAAATTAATAACCTTAGCATAGGAAAATGATTTGGTGATTAAGTGATAAATGTTATTTTGGAAGATGTTTGCTTTGTTGGGAACACTATATACCTAAGAAAAATATAATACTATGGTATTTCATTTGAGGAGTAATGGTGGATTTTTTTCAATGTTTTTATTAAGGATTTATAGTTATTTGGGTTAATTATGGAAATGATTATCCTATAATAGAGAATATGTGATTAGGTTAATTACTTTTAAGTATGTGACTTTAATAGTAGTCTATGTCATTTGGAGATACAATTTATCATTGAAGGCTACATAACCAAATTATTCTATGTTTTTGGTTTCAATAATAGTTTGGATTATATTGAAGGATTTTAAGGACCACTGTTTATTGAATGGTATTTATTTATCTTTGGGGTATTGTTCATTTGATTTTAGAAATTAAGATTAGTGTTTTTTTATCTAATGGAATATCATTTTGGGGGATCATCTAATCTTGTACTAACCATATTGGTTTTGATTAATCACTAAAGAAATGTTAAATATATAGTTTATCCATTTTGGATCATGTGATTATATAGAAGATGATTCTTGCACTTCTGGTTTGACCAAGACATCTTTAATACTCATCATTTGAAAACAAATGAGTTAGTGGTAGAAATTTTTTAAAGAATGAAACTCTACTTAAAAAGTAAGTATATCTCATTATGTTCCTACTCAATCTCATAAATAAATTCCTCATCTTTATTAAATGTATCTTATATATAAAAAATGTTGTCCCTTTACTTTTCTTACTGGGAAAGTAATGAACATTTGTCCCATAACATGTTTTTGGTTTTCTTGTTGTTAGTTTTCTCTTGATCATGTTTTCTATACCTCTCCATAAGAACATGACACTTAGGTGATCTTTTATATCCATGTTTTCTTACATGGAATCCTAGTAAGGTTTATCTCGGGTGACATTTGTACTTCTCTTTCGTTATTTTAAAGTGATATATTTATTGACTCTTTTTCCAATGTTGGACATTCAATTATGTTCCCACGCCTAATTTTAAAAATTGTGAGGACACAATTTCCAAACGGGGGAAAGAATGTAACTCCCCAAGCTTCCACTGTACGTTTCCTTTTGAATGATGCAATAGTTGGCATTGTACGCAACTTCGAGATTCTTACACAGCACGACCAATCGAACTAACTATTACGAATAGTAATACCCAGTTTTTGAAATTTTATAAATTTTACCTTAAAAATGGACATCATTTTTTGATTCTTAATATATACATTAGCTTAGGGTAATTTTTTGAAATTTTTCTGAAAACATTCAATTTTTGATAAATAGTGAAAAACACTGAGTTATAGTTTAAAACTAAAATTTTATTTAAATAATTATATATTTTATTTAAATTTTATTTTAGGTCAAAATAGATACATAATACCTATATATGTTCCATGTAATTCATTAGAGTCAGTTTATAAAAATTCTAGATATATAAAAATTTTATTGATGTTTTTAACCTTCTTTAACCCACCTCCAAGGAGCATTTTCAAATTTGAATAAAACATTATTTTACCACTTCTGTGAATTGAATTTCAAAACTCCGAGAGACACAGTTTATATCAGTTAGTAAAATGTGGTTCAATAAGATAAAAATAATTTTTGATGAATAAGAACTTTTGACTTTTATTTACCACGGTTAAAAGTAAAGAAGGCAACTAAGGGAAAAAATGATATTATTATTACCCTATCACATATACTAATTCTATTATAAAAGAGTAATTCAACCAAAAACAGCTTTAGAAATAGAATATGATCCTTTAGGTCCACTTGGATTAGATTAGGAAATTTATTATTATTTAATTCAAAGAAGAGTTAAAAGTGTTAAATTCAAATCTTAATAACTAAACAATTTTTAATATAGGGTTATATATAAGATAAGTTCTATTATAAATATTCATTAGAAAGATAAAATGATTTCCTACATAATAATATTTTATTTATATTTTTTAGACATTAAATAATTTAATTTATTAATGGCACAATGATGATACAATAATTACTTAATTAATGAAATATTAAAATATTAGATATTAAAAATAAAAAAAATAAATGTAATTTGATACTCTTTATGAATTAAAATAATTTTATAGATTAATATGACATATTATGGTTGGTTAAATGATTTTTTTTCGATGTAATAATGTTGTTATGAATTTAGAAAAAACAAAATACCAACTAGTGTGAAAATTGATATAAAATAGTTTTTAAAACAAATATTTTATTATTAATTGATATTATATTTCTAAAAATACAAGGATCGTCCAAAATAATTATAGAACGAGGGAAGTATCATTAATTAACCATTTTGGGTTCTCTTGGAAGTATATAGTACGTTTATTAACCAAATAATATAAAAATACAATATGACATGGTAAATGTCAAACTATATAACTAAGTGTTAAATCTAAAAGATAAGGTTAATATAATGACCAAAACCTGTCTAAAATCTATTGGTTGAGTGTTTTTAGACCTATCCACACCTTATCCTTTAAATAATTTATTTCTTATCCATTAGAAACCGAAAATTATTTTATTATGAAATAATATTTCCAGCTTTTCCAAAGGTGCCCCTCACCCCTCTTATAAAATGGAACTCCCCCTTCTATCTAATTCACACCATCAAAGCCATTTGGCTCAGCCAAAATCTACCCAAATACCATTTCAATTGTCCTACCTAAATACTAGAGTCATTCTTTTAGTCATAAATCCAACATAAGGATTCTTTTTTTATCAAATCAAAAGGAAGAACCCGAAGAAGAGGTATATATTTCATCACCTATTTAAAGTTTCTTTCTTCTTCCACATCCTTTTTCTTTGTTGTCTTCATTCTAAAATAATAACTCTAGTATCTTATATATAATGTGATGTTATTATAAATATGGTACAACCATATTCATTATTCAATCAATCCTTTGAATGAAATTTCACCATACGTGTGTACGTACAGCTTACCGTCTCCACGTCATGGTGTAATTGTTATTCAATACATTATTTTTCGGATGGGTAAAATAATAGTGTTTAATTGATTTAAATAATAAATATTACATGGAAATGATTATTTATATATGATATAACATTTAATTATATATTATTTTAATATCAAAAGAATGATATTGTCGCTCATTCTTATGCACGGGTTAACGTCTCCACGAACGCGATGAGATTACTTTTCCATCGTATCAATTCAAGACTACTTTTCATTATATGATTAAAAATAATTTTTAAAGACTTAATACCATTCTGAATATTAATAAGATACATCCTATCCATAATAAACATTACTTACTTATCAAAGAATGTAAAGGAAAACAAATCAGTTAACACCCGACACAACGATAATACTAAGATATTATTAACAAAAAAATATTAAAAGATCATATATGAAATCATATTAATGTATATAATTATTTTTTAATTTAATAACAATTATTTAACCATTATATACGAGGTTAACCTACCATCTACCAAGGAAATGTACAATGTAAGGGGTTTCTGGTCTCAAATTTAATTCCATGAGATTTTAATTATTCGCCTATTATTTATGGAATGTGGTGTATTTTGTACTTCCATTTGATATATATTATAATGATTATCTTCATATTCATGGAATTATTTGATTAATTTAGTGGTTATTAACTATTTTTCATATGACTCGATTTATTACAATGAAGTAAGGGTTTTTCATCTCACTTTTTATTCTCGTGAGATTCAAGCTATATTGGCCACTATTTCCTTTTATGTGGTGTATGTACTGTCAATGATAATATTATTTGTGTAATATACTTTAATTTATGGGTATTTAAATGTTAATTTAATGATACTTCTTTCATGTGGTGTATGTTTCATAAGTTACCAAATCAGTAAGGTAAATTTTTAACCCAATTTAAATTTCCTTGGATTTATCTTCGAATTCATAATTATGTCATGTTATGATTATGTGTGGAATTGTTTTTTATTTATTTATGTTGTAATTTCCACTACAATTTTTGTGCTTATATTTTTTATACACATAATCAATCCATTGATAAATTCTCAAGTCATCGAAATGAACTTGATAAGAGTAATTTTAACTCAATTTCCATTCATTGAGTTAAAAATCCAAGTCATTAGTTTTGTCTTAAAAGAACATGTGTAAATGTCCTATGATTGATTTACAGTGAATATCCAATCATTTTGAGTGTATTTATATTTTTCAAACATTATTATGTAATTTATTTATCTTTAATCTAAGGATATAGTTTTTATAAGGGATTTTGTCTCAATTTACATTCTATTGAGACTTCATTATTAGTATGCACCAATTAAATATTAAATGGTGTATATACTGTCCTTTATCATAGTGTTTGATTAATCCCTTTATTCTCATGATATTATAATGTTTTTATTACCTCAATTATTTTTATTCAAGACTGTCTCATTTTTCTGGGAACTCTATAAAAAATATCGTTTTAAATGTTTTAAAAATTTATTCTTCTAAATCATTTTCATTAAGGTCCATGTTTTAAAACTGGTTTTAAATTTTTTTTATAAGAACATTAATGTTTTAAAATTAAAATACATTTTAAATGTTTAAACGTTTTATGGGACACATAGATTAAAAAATCTATTTTAAAAAACTTCTTGATAAAATGTGATACTTTTAAATGTTTTCAAGAAAAATGGGGATCATTATATCATATAGTTTTGATGATTATTTTCATCTACATCTATATCCTTGATTATTCTCGATTGAGGTTAATATATTACAATAAAATCATCCACATTGTATTGAATGAGTTATGTTTGAATATGGATGTGCTATTTTTATACCATTTATGGTTGGTGGTTAATGTATTGACATTTAGTATGCTAGTTTTAATAAGAATGTTTATGTTATGTTTCATAATTTTCATATGAGGAATGAATATGACTTATTCAGTGATGGGTGGAGCTTGATATAGCTCTTCAATGCATTGTTAGGTCTCATGAGACAAACTAGTGTCTTAGCACAATGGCCTGAAAAAATATTATTTGTAGTTTTGGCACAAGGCCTTGACTATGTGGTTATGAAAGTCTGGAATTATTCGTTCTATCATTATGTATGTGGCTATAAATATTACATGTGATTACTCTACTAGTAGAATATCCATGCAAAGAAGTAGACAGAATTATCTGATTTTATCTTTTCCATATTATGCTGATTTTTATGTATAAAAGTCTTTTGTTTTAGTATTATGCATTGCCTTAAATGATTATTCTTATTTATGAAAGTGTCAGTTATATTGTTGTCTTTACTAAGCATCTGAGCTCAACACTTTCTATTTTTTTCCAAGATGTGAAGATGTATATTATGACTGACCTGCAGGGATAGTCTATGGATCTCAATGTTTTCTATTGAAACAATGTTGTTGTATTTTTCGATATTATGATGTAATTGTAATCTTATGAATGTATCTAGTAATTTTATGGCCACTAAACTAATCGATCTTTTGAGACATAATCTTTTGTGATCATGACAATAATATGTAATAATGCACCGACTTTAGGCTTCTGAGGTCGGGGCTTTATAATATATTAATTTCACATAAAACCAAATATACTAAATATAGTCATGTAATTAGATGAATCACTATACACAGATCATACTTTATTTTCCTTAAAATTTCCATGAAAACTAAAATATATAAGGAAATAATGAATATGAGTTCTGTTATAATTCAACCATGAATAATTCATCTCCTAAGTAAAGTAAAGGTCCAAAATAGGTAAATAATAATATAAATAATGTTGGTGATTCTTCCTTGGGATAGAATATTAATAATGATTTTGTGGAAGGAAATCTTATGAATAATGTTTTGGAGGAATCTACACAAAAAGAGGATTTGATGTGACCTAGACCTACACTCCCCTATACATTTCAAAAAACACGGTACAGTTTTCATGAATAAAATATTTTACACCAATGAAAAATATAGATCCCTTATATTTCCCAATATTCTTGCAGTTATGTGTTTTAGAATATTATGAAAATTTATTAAAAAACAATCTCACTCAGGAAAAAAAATGTTTTATAACAATATTATTATAAAAAATTTCCAAATATGCTCTAACAAAGAAAAATAACCATACATTGACTTCAAAATTTCATCTAATCATCAATATCCCTATTAAAAATATATCAAAGCATAAGGTTGAGAAACATTCACATTAATTGGTTTTATAATTGAGTAAATCTTTTATTAAAATAATATAATTTTTAAATTTTTAAACTAGAATTTGTTTTTCAGTAAACCATTATTTAAACATAAAATTCACATTCCCTTAAAATATATAGAGTTTTAAAAATTAATATAAATTTCAAGTCATGTTTTAAAAAAAATTTAAAATTCTAAAATAAATTTTTATAAAACCCAAGACTTGAATGAAAATTATAAATCAATTTATGATAAAAATTTAGTAATTATTATAATACCTGTAAAATTAATATTAAAAGTAAGAAAGGTGTTCAAAAAACATTACATTTCAACATTATAAATCAAAACCATGAGTAAAATAGGAAAATTTATTGATATATAGATCCTACATGTCAAATGGTGGACAATGTCCCATGAGGATTAGGTTTACTCTCAATTCCTCATCTAGTTTAAAATATATTAGTCTAGAATATTAGTAAAAATTACCTTAATTTGGTTTTATATTTTTTTACTGGTTTTTAACATTTGAAAACTAGTTTTAAAACAATAATCATGAATATATTTATATATGGACAATTACATAAACACAAACACACATATACACACTCAAACACACACACACACAGATATATATATATATATATATATATATATATTCGTATGTATATTTCATCTAATATATAGATATAAAATTATTATAATGAGGAATTATTTATAATCTTATAATGAATTCCACATATAATAAAATAACGCATCGCCACACAACACATCAAATACAAATAGCTTCAATGGAATGTTAAACGTTTTTTACATAAATTAGTTTTAGAAGACAAATTGATAAAATATAAATATTTTGAACATTAACTAATAAATATTACAATACCCTTACATATATAATGATTTTTTCAAATAAGAAATTGAATATTTTAAAAATAGAAGTCCATTAAATAAAATGAATATATAAATATGAAAATTAAAGTATTTTTAAAAAATATATAATTTCAAAACACATAAAAATTAAACATATTTATATTACAATTTTTTATTCATAAATTTATAGAATAATATCACATTAAATAATAATATTATACTCCATAAAAATAACATTGAAATCTTAATATCCTTATTATGGGTATTTTTTGAAAAAAATCATTTTTTAAAACAATTTATTATAAAATTGTAATCTTTAAAAAGCAAAGATTTATATTCAAAACATGATCCCCTTATTATAATAAAAAAAAATTTAATCATGTAATTATAAATTGAGGTATATTATTCTTCTTTTTAGAGGGTTTTGAAAATAATTAGTTGGAATCTGAAAAACAATTTAATGTAAAAATTTATTTTAAAATCCAAAAAAAATTAAAACATAAAATTATAATTAAAAGATGAATTTACACATGGAGAATAATTTTTTTAAACAACATTTAACTGTATTTTTAAATAGGGTTCAAACAATTTAAAATTTAATTTTTATAAATTAATTCCCCTTACATTATTTATGTAATAGAATTTTATTGCGGTTATCTCTCAAAAATGCCCTAAATATACTTCCATTACTCTCTTTCTCTGTACGACATGGGAAAATCAAGAATCTATTTTATCAAGGAGAATACAAAGTCTTTTTTTAAGATATACTAAATAATAATGGATCCATTATATATCCACATTCAATGGAAAATATGATATATATTTTTTAACTAATTTTTTTGTTAATATTAAATGTCCAATATAAAGTAATGGATTTTCTTACTTCTAATTAATGCTACACAAAATATGGGGGACATGTTAATTATTTTTTGTAGATTAATCTTCACGCAATCATAAATTTCTATAAAATTTTATCAAAATATTTTATTATCTTGTGGCTCCCATATTTCATAAGATAGAAATATGTTTGTATACTTAGTGACCCCTCAAAAACAGCAAAATTATGATGTCTATTTCCATTTACTTTTTAATGTTCTTCATTTCTCCATAGATATACCATTTACATTTTTTCATATGTACATAGATATATTTTAATTTTTATATATATGTTTTATCGATATAGTAATATAGTGAAACATGAATTCCCTGAGATGGTCTGATTGTCTTGATGACGGTATAAATATTTTAATATTGATGGTATAGAAAAATAGATTATTAGATGATGGTGAGGGGGTAGTCACTGGGGAATGAATGACTACAATGAGTGAGAGTAAGAGAGATGATATATGAATGTTTGGATATATATGACATCAATTAAGGGAGAAAAAATTTATATTTGGGAGTCATTGTGACATGGATTCATTGGAATGGTGGCTTTATTGAAGAAAACGGAATAAAGGGGTTTTCACAGAGGAGTCTGTGGAAGAAAACATTGTTTAATTGTTTTTTTATTTTTATTTTTATATTTTATATAATATTTAAATATATTTTGAAACATTATAAAATGGTTTTCATAACTATTATAATATTGATGACTCTTGAATTCACAATAAATTTCCCTCATAATGGAAAACCCTCCAAATTCATCAACCATTGGAATTCCAACTGTGGGATAAGAAATTTTTTGGATTAATATCAATCGTTAGATCAAATTCAATAGACTATATATATATAATGATATGTCAATTAAATGTTCAGAACATTTTTTATTTATATTATGTTTATTTCCCCTACCTATTTTCTCTCTAATATTTGTTTTTATATTTGTCATTTCCATACATAAATTCAACACTCGCTTTGTTGATTGTGTGCTTCACCTACCATCGGTATTACCTTTTGGGTTTTTAAATCCTTTTTGGTTTTAATCAGTGCTTGGTCAGTTTTACATCAGTTTGTTAGCATGATCATTATCTTTTCACTACACATTGTGATGAAGCTATCATCATCAAAATTAAATTCATAGATGAAAAATTTATTTTTCATGCTTTTCCGTACATCCATATTTTGACATGATTCTTCAATTTCACATTGACTTCACTCATTTAAAGTGTTATATCAATATGTGAGTATTAATTTTTATATCATATTTATTTTACCCTTCTTGATAACATTGTAAAATATATGTCTTATTTCCTCAATATTTGGTTTCTGAAAATATAATTTCTTCCCAATCATCATTAATGACTCATAATTGACAAATATAACTTCATTACATAATGAGAATGTGATTTATTAATAACTGATATGGTCAATGAGGAGAAAATTATCATTCGTAAAATTAATGAATGAAACGTTTTCAATGGAAGTGATTAAATGGTGAATATCTCCTACTATACGTAGGTCGATCAGAATATTTATTATTATTAATGAACATATTTTACCCATAGTATATCAAGACAAAGTTCACTAATAATTACTTGAAATTAAGATGATATTTACATTGAATATTTTTAAACATAATATTGTTTTATTTCTTTTATATTTTATTTTATTACTTATAAAATGTGTTTGATAAATTTAATTTTCATGTTGAACAATAAAGAATGTATTTTATATATATAAATCCCCTATAGTGGATGAAATTTTTGAAATTGATGGATTTGATATTCATTCGATTTTCTTGATGACACTATAAAACCTGAAAAATTAATTATATTATCTTTCATGAACTAAATAAAAATATTAATTGAAAATTGTTTATTTCATTCCAGGAAGGGAATGAAAATATACATTATTTTAATTTCAATCATGTTATATGTCAATATGATGTTTTGTGAATGATCATTATGTTGAATTTGTTTATTACTATCTGAAGTGGTTTGATGATAATAACTACTTATTGAGCATAATGAATTTTATCAATATTTATAAAATAGTCCACCCTTATAGGAAGATATAAAAATAATTTCATTTGAAACTATATAAAAGTATATCTTCCTTTAAAAATTATTTTTTATTATGTAGAATAATTATTGGTAAATTTTTATTTTTTTATCATGTTCTTATTGATTATCAATATTATATCATGTAATACATTTATCCTCTAATGTGGATTTTCAATTCATGTAATTCATAAATTTAAAATTTTAATTATATATTTTTATAATCTACCAAACACTATAGAAATGATTTTACCACTAAATGTGGTTTAAAGAATGGTAAACATAATAAATAACAATAATTATTTTAAATAAGGTGGTGAATATTGATAACTAATGAAAAATAATTAATGGATTATGATATAAAATTTATGAATTTATTCCTCAAAGTTAATGTAATTAAATTATTTATTTACATGAATAAAAAGAAATTATTCATGAATAATTTGATAAAATTTTGAATATTCCTATTTAAAATTTTATTATAAATACTTGGGAGTTGACGAAATTTGATCATTTTACATCACCTTCATTTGGTAAAGTGAATGTTGTTTTTCAATTAATTATAATTTTTCATGGTGATGAGGTGTGTGTTATGATTCTAGTATATTCTTCCACATTTTTTTCACTACAACAATAACTGGATTTAAATATGATGGGGATATACTCCCACGTACATGTATTGTAAAATAATATTTTAGTCATGGGTTACAAAATATAAAATAATATACTTGGAAATGGTACAAATCCATTAGTATTATATTATGAATTAAACAACCATAACAATTTTAAATTATAATGAAAAATATGAGTATTCACAGTGAATGATCCAGACGATCTTATATATGTAAATATTGAAGAAAAATATTTATAAACATTATACTGAATAAATGATTCAACAAACTCATATATGAGTTATTATATGATATTGTAAGTAAATTTACTAGTAGATAAAATAAATTAAGGGCTCCATAAGAATTCATATATTCATACATCGTAATAAAAATTCATAAGGATTTGTTATATATCAGTTCACGATTAGATATATCAATGATATTATTAAAAATGAATATCATATGGATTCATTAGATAAAATAAGTTCCTCGACATGTAATAAAAATTCATAAAAAGTGATTATAAACAATTATTATTTTATAATGAAATAAATAATTATAAACCATAGGTTCACTATTATTGGAATGTTACATATGTTACATGATGGATTAGTCCTGTAGGATTAATTATAATGAATTATATTGATTCAAGTATGTATGAGCATCAATTTTTTGATAAAATATTATACACCCATCATGGGGGGGGGGAATGGTGAATTTTTTTAATAGATTCATGACTATTAAATTACCAATGAATCAATTATCATTAGGTTTTTACAAATTACACATGTATAATAACATACCATGAGGTACCCATTTTGTAAGATAAATTATTTTTATTATTTGTAGCTATTTTGAAAATAAATTTCTCATATATTTTTGAAGAACAAATTATTAATTATATATGGGAATTCCCGTATACCATGTGACCCATTTAAATAACATATTTAAGATGTTTCCACTAAATGATCATAGTTATTATTTTCTAATTGTGAGTTTATATTTTTGGCAATTAGTGTTTGATAAGTGAATTTACTGTATATATTTTAGAGTGTTTTAATGTATTTTTATTGTATTTAAATGAATAACCTATAAATTTTTTAAATGCATTGACATGTTTTGGGTTTTATGATAGGATTCAAAAAAAATTCAAAAAGGAAGGAAAATGGATGGAAATATGACCTAAAAGAAACATTTCTTGGCATGCTTTATTCGCGACATGACACCAGATTTTTGAATATGGAGAAAGCGTGAAATTCTGAAGTAATGTGATTTCATGTCGTCTAATACAATTACAAGTCTTGTAATTTTCAAAAGTAATTATACACATTGAACAAGTTGTGACTTCAATACATGATTTGAAATATCATTTAACATCGTGTAACTACATTACATGGTATGAAATGTTTAGGAAATGATTTTTTAGATTATTTTCTGAGGTTCTTGACGACTAAGATTAGAAGAATTACATGTTGTCTAACTTAGTTACACATCTTGAGGAACCCTAGGATGGACCTCAGAGAAATTATAAGACAAAAGGAGGAAAAACTATGCCAAGGGATTACCGCCAGATGATGGAGTGATGATTTGGATCCCGAATTCATCACTATTCATCTCCACATTTCTACTTCGAGTACCTATTCATCTCATTATCATCATGATTATCATGAGAGAGTAGTTTATTTTTTTGAGTGATGTGATTATTGAGGGATGTGATTCTTAGGGTTTAATTCAATTTTATTATTCATGTTTTGGATTTCTATAATTCATTTTATAAATTCTAGATCTATTTATTTTGAAACTGCCTAACCATTTTTTGTGAAGTGAATATTTTTACTTCAATTGGTAAATTAATAGTATTATTTTGTGTGTGAAAATTATAATTTATTGGCCATTTATGTTTAAATATGGTTTTCAGTTACCTAGTTTTGTGTTTTCTCCTTGTATATGACCATTCTAAAGGTGAAATCACATTATTATAACAGAATACCAACTACAAGGATCCCTACTAACCCAATTCACAAAAACAAATATGAATAAATCAAATACTAATCAAATACCTATAACATGAACCCGAAAATCAATAAACCTGACATACCTTATATATTGATATTCAACCTAAACATTGTTGTCGTCATTCCTTATCTGTTAAACAATTAAAAAATCTCAATTTTAGTTTTATTAATTAATTTAGAATATATTATATGCCCATATGTGTTCAAAATATTGACTTACTAGATACTAAATTTTTAGTTTGGTTGTCTTTTTTTAATCAATTTATAATTTTTTAGCCCCATAGGAATTAATGATGCCTTGCGGTCTATCAATATTCATTGAAATAAATATTACACATCATATTTCATATATAAAATGATACATAAGATCCATTGAAATTATTCTCACAACAATTACGTGAATTTAATGTGTATGAAATAAATATTATGATTATACACACAAAATGTGTGGTTTAACAAATTATATAGTATCATTTTTCACCTTGAGTAGAATGAAATTATATATTTTCCCTTGATGGGGAAAATTAATATATAATAAGAATTTTATTGTTTAGATATAATCCCTAAAGATAAAATGTTAAAATTAATTATGATATCTAAATGAAATATTATTTCATACATATTTTCATTGAAGTATTTTAATCCTCATCGATGAAAATATATTTTAATAGTGTAGATATCACAAAAATTGGATAAGAATATTAAAAGAACTTTTAATATTTTCAAAATCTAATGTTTTGTATTGATTATCCAAACTCACAAGACTATTAAAATTTGATGATCTAATTATATGAAATATTATTCCTTGTACATTTAGATATTTATATATGAATCTAATAATGGTTTGAAATGCCTGAAAAATATTCAAAATTATATAAGTTTTACCAAATATTTAAATTTTTGTTGTTAACTAAATATGAATTATTTCTTGTATCCATATTATGTTAAGGAAGATCATAAATTGGATTTTTCATCCCATTTATTGTATGAATAATTCTATGGATCATATTATTAATATTGTTTTTTGAGAAAAAGTATAATAACATGAAGTGTTTTCAGAAATCAATGACTTATTTGATTATAAAATTACATGGAATATCCTTTTTTTAATCAATAATCTTGATTATGAAATATAAAATTAATGGAATGGCTTTAACACTAATTAATAAATAAATATCATAATTACAAAATTCTATATTTCATGTATTATGGATAGATAAAGAATATACTTATCCTGAATGAATTAAATATAAATTCATATTTTACTTATCCCTGAAGGATATAAATTTACATGAGTAAATGTACCTTGAAAATAATAATATAACATATTAGTCTCTAAGGTAATTTTCTTTTGTATTCATTAAAATATTAATGGTAAAAATCGTTATTATTAAAAAATTAAAAAATTAATGTTTTGGTTATGAATTTATCAAGGACATTCTGAAAAATAAAAAATTTATTGATGATCATTTTGAGTGGGAGATGTAACATCCCAGGTAAATAATGAATAAAACATTTTCTTATTTATTAATATTTACGAATTAAATATTAATTTTACTTTAAAGGGGTTGCAATGTTCGATAGCGTACCTGATACGCAACAATGAGTTTCTTTGAAAACTTACGTTGCACACTAGTAATATAATAATATTATTTTAAATGGTAGTTAACACGTAGCTGTTGTATTGGCGGGAATGGATAGAAATAACTTAAATATTATTATATATGTTTTTTTAAATGTTTTTACATTTATCCAATAAAAGATAAAGGCTTAAAATACGGAATGAATTCAATTTTAGGCATTTATACCCTAATTTTCACTAAAGGTTCACTTATCACATTTTGATGGCGAAACTCCATTAAATATAGTTTTGATAACTCTTATACATTATATTGGACCAAATATAACTCTTTTTTAGAATCGGGACAACAAAATTTACTTTGTGTAAATTTTCGGTATTTTTCCGATAAAGTTCATTTTTTTATGAATAGTGTAAAATGTTGTATTTTAATTCAAAACCTCTTTTTAATCTAATTTATTAAGATGATTAGATAATCTTTTGAATTGGTTTTTAAGTGAAATTATAATATATTTTTACCATTTAATCCAATAGTGGTCGTTGGAATTAATTTCACTTTGAAATCGGACTTAAACTAGTGGCTATCTTTTGATACTTATTGTTTCATAAAAACACGCTATTTGTCATGTCAGTGGGAATTAATTATTAAATTAATTAATGTGACTTATATGTTTTTAAATTTGTAAAATAGACTTCATTTTTGAATTCAGAATATCAAATATAGCTTAGGGTGAGTTATTGGTATTTTCCTGAAAATATTGAAATTTTGATGAATAGTGAAACCACTAAGTGGTAGTTAAAGAAAAGTGATTTTTCGATTAAATGAAGCTTTGCCACTTTTGTGATTTGATTTTCAAAAATCCTACATACATGGTTTTCATTAAGAAGTAAAATGTGGATCAATGTGATTAAAATAATTTTTTTGGTGAATAGTAACTTATTAAGTTTTTTATCACGATTAGAGGTAATTAGTGTAGTTTAAGGTAAAAATAATGTTTAAATAATACGAGATGAGCTTGAAACATGTTCTACCCTCATTGGATGTGTCATGGCCGACCAGGACAATCCATTAGTTAACTTGGGGACCGCATGGAGCCACATTGGTTGGGAAATGACATAAATAACTTTTTATTTAATGTTAATGTAAAAATAACACAAACATGAGATGTTTACTAAAAAAAATTTACATGGGGTTATACAAGTCAGAGATTTGACTATAAATATTCATTAGAAATCTAATAAGATTTCCTACATCATGATATTTTTTTTATAATTTTTGGACTTTAAATTTATTAAATTATTTATGACATCATGATGATGCAGCCATTACCTCATTAATAATGGATTTAAATAAAATGGAAAGATAATGTAAAATCAAAGACCTACACATGTCCAAAACCTATTGTATGGGTAGATTTCGAACCCTTATCACCTTATCCTCGAATTATATCAATGCGAGACCTCTTAAATCAGAATACCATTTTAAAATAAAGCGACTTTCTTTACCTTCCAAGATTGCCCCTCCTCTCCTCTTATAAAAGGCCCCCACCTCTACCACCTTACCCACACTCCCAAAGCTTTTGGATCGGCCAAACCCATCCCATTTTGTCTCCCCACAGCCCTCTCTTACTCCTTGAAGCCTCACTTTGGGCCTAAGTCTTCCCAAGGAAGCCTTTTAACTCAAATTAAAAAGAGTTACCCGATTTTAAGGTAAGGTCTTCTTTTGAGTCCTTTTGTTTTATTTTGCTTCTCCAACCCCCTAAACTCTTTTTATTATTTTCCTTTGTAAAAAACCCAATATATTAAATATACTAGGATGTTTTTATAAGAATTATTCGAGCTACACTTACACACACCTACATCTAATGGTTAAAGAACATATTGTTTCCGTGGATTGCGAATTTCTACCTCCTGAAATGATGATTGGTCAACATTCTTTTAAAACCTTCAAAGGTGGCCATTAAGATGACACTATATTTATATATGATATATAATAGTTTTATGTTATTTTTAAGCCTCTGTATTTTTCATTTTGGGCATACCTTTATGGTTTCCATTATGGGTAACCGCGATATTTTTATTTAAGGAAGTGCGGACTACCGCCCCCTCAAAGTGATGTGATTCGTTAATGCCATATGTGAGACGTATAAAGGATGGATTTAATGTTATTATATATGATGTTATACTTGAATTATAATATACCTCTATATCATTATTATTTCTTTCCATTAAAGTATGAGATAGAAATGAAAGTAGCGTTCATGCGTAAGTACGGCTTACCGTCTCCATGAATGGTGCATTTCATTTCTTATCCCCAAATGTAATGTACATTTATAAGTACATATATATAATAGATATATATGATGTATGTTACATCTATATGGTTAATATAATTCTGGAATTAAAATATACATAACTCTCATTTAGTTTCAATTCCATTAATATGACATAGAAATGAAAGTAGCGTTCATGCGTACGTACGGCTTACCGTCTCCATGAACGGTACATTTCATTTCTTACCTCTAAATGATTATGTGATATTATAAATACATGTATATTATAGATCTATATGATATATATGATATCCAAATCTGGAATTTCATTCTGGATATAATGAACCTTTGACCACACGAACAACATGTAATCGTAAGAAGTCCACTTTCGACTTAAGGACCAAATATCGACAAAACAAACATTATTAACTTAAATGATTACATAATGTTTATAACATGGCAATAAGTAATATAAAAGGAATAATGAACTCGAAAAAGGTTCTTAAGAAAATAGAAATTAACTCAAGTTTATTATTCAAGACGTTAAAGAACGATCGAGATAAGTCGGACCCGAGGTAAGGGACTTCGTCTCAATATCCTTTCATTGAGGCATATTTCGTTTTATACACAACTTTCTTTTATACGGTGTATAAACCCCTTTGGCTTTTACTTTTATACAAAAGGAATCTTTTTCTACGAAGCGTTTTACAAAAGACAAAAAAGAATGTTTCTTTTAACGTATGCGGTGACAACGACCTTTTCCGCCGCCGCGAGTATTATTTGGTCTTTGGCTTATTGAACAAGCCGTAATGTTTTTTTTAAAATGAAATAAATACCATGTACTCTTTTATGTATTTTGGTATTGAAAATGGTTTTTATAATGGGATTGTTATGTCAATATATTTATTTGATATATTGTGATCAAAGTGTGTAAATGTTTTCTTTCCATTATATTTGTTTTATGTCTTATGATTTTATAATGGTACTTGGACATTTGATGGGTGGTTATGTGATGAACCATATGACGGGTGGTGACGTGAATACCAGGATGGGTGGTTACGTTATAACCTCCAATGCATTGGGTATGGAAGTCGGTCGTATGGATATTCCATTAAGTTTGTATGGAAGTTGGCCGTATGGCTATTCCATTAAGTGATATGTGTGGAAGTCGACCGTATAGTTATTCCACTTAAGTATGTTTGTGTCCCAAGTTAACTTTATATATGTTATGTGTTCTTTATATGGGTTTTATGGTAATCCTTTAGTAACAAAAAGGTATGCAATGATATTTTATTCAGTGAAGAGTTTTTACTACTTCATGAAGGTAAAGGTATTACTTTGATAAAGTATACATGGTTTACTTGATGTTTGAAAAACTAATAGTTTTCATTCTTTGTGTATCCCTTACTGAGCTTTTTATGCTCACCCCAAGTTTTTTTGAAATGTTTTTCACAGGACATAATGTGGAATAGGGTCAAGGATGGGATCAAGGGAAAGTCATGCTATATAAAACATGGAACTAGACATGTTTTTTTTAGGAGTTTTTTTATTTAATAGAATCTTAGTAGAAGTTTCTACTTTGTATTCTTTTGAGATGTAATAGTTATGTCCTAAATCTCTAAAACTATAAACCTGAAAAGATCCTCAATGTGAATTATTCATTTAATTCAATATTAAATAAGGTTTAAGGCCGGGGCCTTATAGTTGGTATCAAAGGTTGGTTTAGACAACTTTAGGAGTTAGAAAAGTGTAAAATTATATGTTAATTTATGGTACGATTAAAATAATATAGCATTTAAAGATTACCATGATGCTTCTCCTAATATATTTTTGTGTTAAGAATGGATTTTCATAGGGGAAATAGAACAGGTTTTCTAGCGAGGCATACAGAGGGAAATGACCTTTCAAATTAGTATCCTGAGATGGTCAGAATCAGAACTAAACAGTTTGTTGCAGTGAGGGCTCAGTTGACTCAGGTGAAAAATTTTGGTAGTTTTCATTGATGATATTTTGGTGTTTTCTAAAAGTAAATAGGGGCATGAAAGTCATTTAAGGGTTATCTTGAAAACCTTAACAGAAATAAAACTATATGGAAAATTCAGCAAGTGTGAGTTTTGGTTATACCAAATTTCTTTCCTGGGTCACATTGTTTCAAAAGATGGCATAACTGTTGATCCTTATAAAACAAAAGTTGTTTAAGAATGGCCAAGACCCACAAATGTAACTGAGATCCGTAGTTTCCTTGGTTTGGCAGGTTACTACTGAAGGTTTGTTGTAAATTTTTCACGGTTATCTAGTCCAATGACTAAGCTAACTCGTAAGGGTTTTAAGTTCATCTGGAAAAAATAATGTGATGATTGTTTTCAGGAGTTGAAATGAAGATTGGTGAATGCTCCAGTTTTGGCACTTCCTTCCAGCAATGGTGAGTTTTTTATATACATTGATGATTCATTGAAGGGTCTTGGTTGTGTCCTTATGCAGAATGATCAGGTAATTTCTTATGCTTCACGTCAGTTGAAAACTCATGAGGTAAATTACCCTACACATGATTTGGAATTAGCTGATGTTGTGTTTGCTTTAAAAATATGGAGGCATCATTTGAATGGAGTAAAGTGTGAAATATATACTGATCACAAAAGTTTAAAGTATATATTCACTCAGAAAGAATTTAACATGAGACAGAGGAGATGGCTGGAATTAATCAAGGATTATGATTGTACAATTCAATACCATCCGGGAAAAGCCAATAAAGTTGCTGATGCTTTGAGTCAAAAAAGTAATGCGTAATTAACGATGTTGTGTTTGGAACATGATCCTTCGGTTAAGGATTTGATGAACTTTGGCATAGATGTTTTTGGTACAGGAAGTTCTTCTGTTTAGTTTCAGCTATCAGTGAGATCATCCCTATCAGACAGAATTAAGCAAGCACAGAGAGAAGACAGTGAGTTGCAGAAAAAGGTAGAGCTGGTTCAGAAGGGTAAGTTGCCTGAATTCAACATTGATAATGATTGTGTTTTGAGATTTGGGAAGAGATTATGTGTGCCTTGTGAATCACAGTTGAAGAATGAGCTTTTATGTGAGGCTCATAGTTCCCCGTTTTCAGTTCATCCTGGTAGTACTAAGATATACAGAGATCTGTAGGAGTATTACTGGTGGGATGAAATGAAAAGGGATATTGCTGATTTTACTATGAAGTGTTTGACTTGTCTGCAGGTTAAGGTAGAGCGGCAGTTACCGAAAGGGATGCTTCAGCCTTTACCCGTGCCAGAGTGTAAATGGGAAAACATATCCATGGACATTGTTGTGGGATTACCGAGGACATCTCGAGGTAATAATTCAATCTGGGTTATTGTTGATCGCTTGACTAAATATGCTCATTTCCTTGCTATACGAGATACTTTTTACCTAGATCAACTTTCCCATTTGTATCTTAAAGAGATAGTCAGGTTACATGGAGTTCCTCTCTCCATTGTATCTGACCGTGATCCTAGGTTTACATCTAACTTTTGGAAAGGCCTTCAGAAGTCGTTGGGTACTGGATTAAATTTTTGTACTGATTTTCTTCCAAAATCAGATGGGCAGTCAGAACGAACAATTCAGACCTTGGAGGATATGCTATGAGCTTGTTCGATGGATTATCAGGGAAGTTGGGACCAAAATCATTCTTTGGTTGAGTTTTCTTATAATAACAGTTTTCATTCCAGTTTACAGATGGCACCATTTGAGGCATTATATGGGAAGCGGTGTCGAACTCCAGCATTTTGGGATGAAGTGGGTGAAAGGAAGCTGATGGGACCAGAATTGGTAGAAGAGATGGTAGAAAAGGTTCAGTTGATTCAGAAACACATGAGAATAACTCAGAGTAGGTAGAAGAGTTATGCGGATAACCGGAGGAAGGATCTATCTTTCAAGGTAGGTGATCATGTCTTTCTCAAGGTTTCTCCATGAAAAAGTGTGATGTGATTTGGTAAGAATGGAAAGCTGAGTCCAAGGTTCATTGGACCATACGAAATTCTGGAGATAGTTGGATCAGTTGCATACAAAGTGGCATTATCTCTGAGTTTATCTCAGGTACACAATGTTTTTCATGTTTCGATGCTGAGAAAGTATATGCTAGCTCCATCTCATGTTTTGAGTCCAGAGGCAGTTCAGCTGGAAGAGAATTTATCTTATGAGGAACAATCGGTCCATATTCTTGACCACAGGGAGCAAGTGTTACGAAATAAGGTAATCCACCAGGTAAAGGTTCTTTCAAAAAACCATATGGTTAAAGAGGGAACGTGGGAATCTGAAAATGCTATTAGAGATAAATACCCCCACTTATTTTGATAAGTGAATAAAATTGTGAGGACGCAATTCCCAAAAGGGGGGAAGGATGTAACATCCCAGGAAAACAATGAATAAAACATTTTCGTATTTATTAATATTTATGAATTAAATATTAATTTTACATTAAAGGGGTTGCTATTTTCGATAGCGTACCAGATACGCAACGATGAGTTTCTTTGAAAACATATGTTTCACACTAGAAATATAATAATATTATTTTAAATGGTAGTCAACACGTAGTTGTTGTATTGGCGGGAATGGATAGAAATAACAAAAATATTATTATATATGTTTTTTTAAAAGTTTTTACATTTATCCAATAAAAGATAAAGGCTTAAAATAAGGAAAGAATTCAATTTTAGGCATTTATACCCTAATTTTCACTAAAGGTTCACTTTTCAACTTTTGATGGAGAATCGCCATTAAATATTGTTCTGATCACTCTTATACATTTTATGGGACAAAATATAACTCTTTTTTTGAATCGGGACATCAAAATTTACTTTGTGTAAATTTTCGGTATTTTTCCGATAAAGTTCATTTTTTTAATGAATAGTGTAAAATGTTGTATTTTAATTCAAAACCTCTTTTTAATATAATTTATTAAGATGATTAGATAATCTTTTGAAATGGTTTTTAAGTTCAATTATAATATATTTTTACCATTTAATCCTATAGTGGTCGTTGGAATTAATTTCACTTTGAAATCATACTTAAACTAGTGTCAATCTTTTGATACTTATTGTTTCATAAAAACACGTTATTTGTCATGACAACGGGAATTAATTATTAAATTAATTAATGTGACTTATATTTTTTGAATTTTATAAAATAGACTTCATTTTTGATTTCGGAATATCAAATATAGCTTAGAGTGAATTTTTGGTATTTTTCTGAAAATCTTCAATTTTTGATGAATAGTGAAACCACTAAGTGGTAGTTAAAGAAACTGATTTTTCGTTTAAATGAAACTTTGCAACTTATGTGATTTTATTTTCAAAAATCCTACATACATGGTTGTCATTAAGAAGTAAAATGTGGTTCATTTTGATTAAAACAATTTTATGGTGAATAGTAACTTATTAAGTTTTTAATCGCGATTAGAGGTAATTAGTGTAGTTTAAGGTAAAAATAATGTTTAAATAATATGAGATGAGTTTGAAAAAGTTACTAACCTCATTAGATGTGTCATGGCCGACCATGAAAATCCATGAGTCAACTTGGGGACCCCATGGAGCCACTTCGGTTGGGAAATGACATAAATAACTTTTTTATTTAATGTTAAAGTAAAAATAACACAAACATGAGATGTTTTACTAAAAAAAATTTTACGTGGGGTTATACAAGTAATATTTTGGAATATAAATATAAATTAGTAAAATAAAAAGATTTCCTACATCATGATATTTTTTTTATAATTTTTAGACATTAAATATATTAAATTAGTTATGACATCTTGATGATGCAGCGATTACCTCATTAATAATGGATTTAAATAAAATGGAAAGATAATGTAAAATATAAGAACTAAACATGACCAAAACCTATTGTATGGGTGTATTTAGAACCCTTATCACATTATCCTCGAATTATATCAATGTGGGAACTCTTAAATCCGAATACCATTTTAAAATAAAGTGACTTTTCTTTACCTTCCAAGAGTGCCCCTCCTCTCCTCTTATAAAAGGCCCCCACCTCTACCTCCGTACCCACACTCCCAAAGCCTTTGGCTCAGCCAAACCATGACCATTTTGTCTCTCCACTTCCCTCTCTTACTCCTTGAAGCCTCACTTTGGGCATAAGGCTTCCCAAGGAAGCCTTTGAGCTCAAACCAAAGGGAGTTACCCGATTTTACGGTAATGTCTTCTTTTGAGCCCTTTTGTTTTATTTTGCTTCTCCAACCCCCTAAACTATTTTTATTCTTATATTTTGTAAAAAATCCAATATATTAAATATAATAGGATGTTTTTATAATAAGTATTAGAGATACACCTACACACACCTACATCTAATGGTTAAAAAACATACTGTTTCTGTGGATGGCGAATTTCTGCCTCCCGAAACGATGATTGTTCAATATTCTTTTAACACCTTCAAAGGTGGCCATTAAGATGAAAATATATTTATATACGATATATAATATGTTTATGTTTTCCTTAAGCTTCTGTATTTTTCATTTTGGGCATACCTTTATGGTTTCCATTATGGGTAAACGCGATATCTTCATTTAAGGAAGTGCGAACTACCACCCCCTCAAAGTGATGTGATTCATTAATGCCATATGTGGGATGTATAAAGGATGGATTTAATGTTATTATATATGATGTTATACTAGAATTATAATATACCTCTATATAATTATTATTTATTTCCATTAAATTATGAGATAGAAATGAAAGTAGCGTTCATGCGTACGTACGGCTTACCGTCTCTATGAACGGTGCATTTCATTTCTTATCCCCAAATGTAATGTACTATTATAAGTACATATATATACTGGATATATATGATGTATTTTAAATTTAAATGATTAATATAATTCTTGAATTAAAATATACATACCTCTCATTTAGTTTTAATTCCATTAATATGACATACAAATGAAAGTAGCGTTCATGCGTACGTACGGCTTACCGTCTTAATGAACGGTGCATTTCATTTCTTACATATAAATGATTATGTGATATTATAAATACATGTATATGCTAGATATATATGATATATATGATATCCAAATCAGTAATTTCATTCTAGATATAATTAACCTTTGACCACATGAACAACATGTAATCGTATGAAGTCCACTTTCGACTTAAGGACCAAATATCGACAAAATGAACATTATTAACTTAAATGATTACATAATGTTTATAACATGGCAATAAGTGATATAAAAGTAATAATGAACTCGAAAAAGGTTCTTAAGCAAATATAAATTAACTCAAGTTTTTTATTCAGGACGTTAAAGAACGATCGAGTCAAGTCGGACCCGAGGTAAGGGACTTCGTCTCAATCTCCTTTCATTGAGGCATATTTAGTTTTATACACAACTTTCTTTTATATGGTGTATAAACCCCTTCTACTTTTAATTTAATACAAAAGGAATCTTTTTCTATGAAGCGTTTTACAAATGGAAAAAAATAATGTTTCTTTTAACGTACGCGATGACAATGACCTTTTCCGCCGCCGCGAGTATTATTTGGTCTTTGGCTTCCTAAACAAGTCGTAATGTTTTTTTAAATGAAATAAATACCATATACTCTTTTATGTATTTTGGTATTGAAAATGGTTTTTATAATGGATTTGTTATGTCAATATATTTATGTGGTATATTGTGATCAATGTGTGGAATTGATTTCTTTCCATTATATTAGTTTTATGTCTTATGATTTTATAATGGTACTTGGACATTTGACGGGTGGTTACGTGATGAACCATATGACGGGTGGTGCCTTGAATACCAAGATGGGTGGTTACGTTTTAACCTCCAATGCATTGGGTATGGAAGTTGGCCGTATGGCTATTCCTTTACATTTGTATGGAAGTTGGCCGTATGGCTATTCCATTAAGTGATATGTGTGGAAGTCGACAGTATGGTTATTCCACTTAAGTATGTTTATGTCCCAAGTTACTTTTATATGTGTTATGTGTTCTTTATATGGGTTTTATGGTAATAATTTGGTTACAAAAGGTAAGTAATGATATTTTATTCAGTGAAGAGTTTTTACTACTTTATGAAGGTGAAGATATTACTTTGATAAAGTATACATGGTTTACTTGATGTTTGAAAAACTAACAGTTTTCATTCTTTGTGTATCCCTTACGGATCTTTTTATGCTCACCCCAAGTTTTTTGGAAATGTTTTTCACAATAATTAATGTGGAATAGGGTCAAGGATGGGATCAAGGGAAAGTCATGCTATATAAAACATGGAACTAGACATGTTTCTTTTTAAGAGTTTTTTTTATTTTATGGAATATTAGTAGAAGTGTCTACATTGTAATCTTTTGAGATGTAATAGTTATGTCCTAAATCTCTAAAACTCTAAACCTGATAAGATCCTCAATGTGAATTATTCATTTAATTAAATATTAAGTAATTTTTAAGGCTGGGGCCTTATAGGAGATGTAACTATTGATCTTTTTTCCCCTCATTCAAGTTTTCTGATTGGATTTTATTGATAAGGCTTTTAACACAGAAACACTATGAGGGCTTGATGTTATTGTACTATTTTTCCCGATCATGGGGTTTTAACTTGAAGGTTTTCCCCTTGATTAGGTCTTTATTGAGGAACTCATACACTATAATAGATATCAATGGGAGGAAAATTTATTTATAGAAATCTATGATTAATGGAAAAAAATTTCCTTCCCCATGAGTTATAATTTTCAATGAGACCATTCATTAATACACCTTATCGTACTCACATTTTTGGATGACATAATTAAATAATAAAATTAATTTATGTTTGGAGGAAACCATTAAATGATATAATCAAGGTAAGTTGGAAATTCTACATTCTTTTCCCCTTCGTCGGATTTTTTTTCTAATGTGTTTTCTAGATATGGTTTTTATGAGGTAGTGTGACATGGAATTCGATTACATTATTTTCACTTAATTTCCTAACATGTTTTTTAAGTGAATAATATATAATATTACACAAAATTATGATACCAAAGGGGTAATATTTTGAAAAAATATTAAATGGATGTCATAATTATGATAATAATGATGAATTATCACTTCCCAAAAAATTTCCCTCATAATGTCCAACCAACCGTATTATTTCTCCATTGTAATTCCCACCATTAAATTAGATAATTTAGGGATTAATCTCAACTGATAGATCAAATTTCATGTACTCTATATATATTATTATATATTAATGAAAATGTGATATCTTTTGGTCTCTTCATTAAGATTTTTTTCTCTACTTCTTTCCTCTCTTGTAATTTTATTTATATTTTTTATCCTCATACAAAAAATTGAAGCTTGATTCCTTAGCAATGCGCAATGCCTATTATTAGTCTTACATTTCTAGTATCTAGTTTTTTCAGGGTTTCAATATGTATTTTATTGATTTTACAACAATATATATATAATTTACTTTCAATTCTGTATACATTTTTTATGTATACATATACACATGATATGTATTAATTTTAATTTTAATTCAAACAAAATTTTATAATCATAATAGAAAAATATTCAAGAAAAATAATATATATTTATATTAACATTTTATTTAAATTATATATCTTTTCATTCACTTCGAAACAATTTATTTCTTGATGTATATATATATCCATAATCATATCTTAAATTATATATATATTTGAAAAATTAGTATTTATATATTAAGTATACCACTTTATTAAACTACATTATCAAATTATAATTTGAACGAACTAATTATTTATAATTTTAAAAATCGGTACAATATATTTTCTTTATCATGTATATAATTTCTATTATATATTATTAGTTATTATGATTTAGTTATTATGATCTATCATTTTTTATCACCTTATTTGTATCCAAAAAATTATATGTAAGATTTTTATATTAAAATTAACAATTTATATTATCTAAAGTATTTTTATTTCATATTTCTATATTATTTTTTTCACAAAATGAATTTAAAATATAATTTTATATGAAGATAATATTTTATTTAAATTAATGAATATTTAAAAATTTACATTAATAGTTAATATATTTATTTATTTCAATGGATAGTGTTCACTTACTATATTATGTTTAGAAAAACATTTAATTTATACAAATTTTTATGCCACTCTATTTATGTAATCTAAATAATAATTTTGAATTTAAATTTTATAAATAATTTCTTACATTTAAATTTTATAACTATATTTAAATGAATATTTATTTTAAAAATTTATTTTCATCGAATTATTCATTAAGAATTTATATGATGATATTTTAATATTAACAATTACATATTTATTTCAATTTATTACATAATATATAATTACCCTTTATACATCAAAAAGAATTTTCAAAAATATATTTGAATACTTTGATATTTGAAATTTCATAAAATATATTTTTCCAAATTAATATTTTTTAATTCATAAAAATATTTATTTTAAATTTTCAATGAATAATTTATAAAAAAAAATTATTAATTTAAGTAATATAGATATTATATGTTCTTAATTAATTAGAATGTCTTAATAAATACTTTTATTATTAACATAAAATTTAAATAAAATTTTAATTTGGTGTTAAACATTTCTTTTTTATCATGAATGAAACAAAAGAAAATATTTTTTAGAAACCCAACGTGGTTATACCCCCCCCCACTACCGATAAATGTTTTCCTTGTATTTTTGTATTATCTATGATAAATTTTACGTCCTTATTAGGTGAAGAAAACTGCATATGTTTTTTCTAGTTTTGACAACATTATTTTTTAATGATAAGTTAATAAAAATGTTATAGTACAATAATCATTCATGAATGTTTCCATCTAAACATTATTATAATAAATGCTAGATCCAAAACCCTAAAACCCTAGTAATCACATAGGATTATCCTTTAGGTATAAATATATCTAATTCCTTGTCTGATGTAAAATATAATCACGTAAAGAATTAAAAAATATATTTCAAACTCTTAAATTAAATTCAAAATATTAATCTCTAAAATTATCAAAACCATTCATTTGATACTTATTGAAGATCCCAGAACGACTCTATTAAATCAGGGGATAAAAAACTATATATATTTTTCAGAAATAAAATGTTGGGAATCAAAGAATAATATACAGTTATAACATTCCCAAATATCATTTAATTAAATAGTGTTGGGGGATTATTAAAAATTTAAAAAATATATGTCCCTCGTCATAATTTTATTTGAAACTAAATACATATCATACAATTATGGTTACATTGTGACTAGAAAAATACTCATTCATCGACTCTAAAATAGTTAGTACTCAACAACAAATCTTTGAATAACATTTTAAAATATAGGGTGAGAAAATGGATCAGCAGGGGATTTTAAAATCCAATTATCCATTCATCAACAATACTAGAAAAAAACATCATAAAAACTCCTTTAAAAATTTTAATATATTATTTTAATAAAAATATTCTTTAAAAAATCACATTCCCATACAAATATAGATTGTTTTTAAAAAATAAAATAAATTTAGAGATATTTTTCTAAAGAAACATTCAAACCAAAAAATCATATAAATAATGATATTAATAAAACTAATAAATATCTTATATTTAAAATCATTAATAACAATTTCAATACACAAAAATAATTTCATATTAAATGAAAATAGTGATTTAACAAAACAGACAAGTATTTGGAGAAGAAAACTATTAAGAAACATTGATCATTTAAGGTGATATAGGACCTACCAGTCGTATGGTGGAAAAATTCCCTTATGTCTTGGGTTCACCCCCAATCCCTTATCCTATTATCAAATTACATGTTCAAAATTTTATAAAAACATTTGATAGCTTCCATTTTTTTATCAATATTGTCTTCCATAAAAAATTTATGTTTAAAATAACAACCACTGATATATATTTATATAAACACACACAAATAAACACACACACACACAGATATATATATATATATATATTATGTATATTTTATTGGAGCTGAAAAATAATAATTTCAAGGGTAAGAAATTATTTTCAACAAAATAATTATTATCAATTAGTATAAAACAATTCATTGAAATATAATAACAAAAACAAAAATAACATGAATGGAAATAAATAATTTTTTTAAAAAATATTTTCTATAGTATACTTCATTTCATATAAATATTATGAAAATAAAATTATAGATATAAAAATTCATTTACATATAAAATTAATCCAATAAATAAACATAATAATGATTTTAAAACATAATTCTCTAAATACAAAATGAATTTCTAAATCTAAAATTGATATAAAATATTTTATAAATAAAATTATAATTTTGAAACATTTAAAATAAATAATATTTAAATTTTACAATATTTAAAAAAATTGAATTCTTTCATAAAAAAGATGACATTTGATTTCTTAAAACCAAAATTTAAATCATGTACCCTAAAAAATTGGTGTTTTTAAAAAATAATATTTTTTAAAATAATATAACAAAACTGATACTTTTCTTAAAATTAACCTTGTTTTTAATGATTTAATCACCTTAAAAAATTTTTAAAAAAATTTACAAGAAAATTAGAAATTAAAGTATGGGTTCTCTAGATAATATGTTTTTTGAAGTATAGTACATAAATTTTGAAAATATTTTCCCATAAAATAGAGATTTTAAAATCAACATATTAGACACATAAAACAAAAAAAAAAACTTTTTAATATTTAACTCTAAAAATTAACAAGTGGATTTTAATAAGAGGGTTGAAATATTATAAAAAATATTTTTTTTTCAAATTAATTTCACATACATTAATTCTGCAATAGAACTACATTTTGGTTCTCTCTAAAACATTTCATAAACTTTCATTCCATTCAATATCTCTTTCTCTATATAGTTAGGTAAAATACACCTATTTTTTATCAATGTCACAAAATGAGTCTTTTTTATTAGAACACTTAGGGAAGATTGGATACATTATATAACAAACTCTTAAGGGTAATCTTATATATTTTAAACAGGTTGTTTTGGTGATTTCTAACAACCAATATAAATTAACTAATATTCATGATAAATATTAATGGTCCAAAAATTATATAGAACAATTCATTTTTTGGTTATAAACTATTCATAATTCACTCTAACATATATTTTCACTTTATTCAAATATGGTCAGTTTTTTTGGGTCTTACATTTTATAAAATACATATATTTTTAATACCAAGTATCCCCTTAGAAATATTAATATAGGGATGAAAATTTTCATTTTTTTCAACATGATTTATATTATCATTGAATTCCAATTTTCTCAGTATGTGTATGTAAATATGTGTGTGTTTGTGTTTATGTATCAATAAAATCCTATGGTTAAATATTAATTCCCTAAGATTCCCTATTTTGATGATAATGAGTAGTGGGGTATTGAATCTGATGTCCCTATTAGTGATGTTTTTAGATAGTAGTATGTTGACGGTTTTAAGGGAAAGCATAGAGGCATCAGGTAAGAGAAGTGGAGATGGTGTTTGAATGCATGATCATTAGTAACATAAGGGAAAGAAAAATGTGGTGGTGGATTTGTGAGGCGGAAACACCAGTTCATTAGTAATGTAGAATTATTAAGTGTAAAAGTGAGGATGGGGTGGCAAAATGGTGTTTGGGGAGGACAAAAATATTTAACATTTTATTACTTTTTTATATAATATGACTATTTTTATTATGAATTTTATCGAAATTTAAGATTAATATATATATATACACTTAATATTTATTAATTTATATAAAAATTATTTACTTTTTCATAAAAATAACCATAAATATTTTTACAATAAATTTTTTAAATTTATTAATAATTATATTTTATCTATTGTATATTTATTTACAAGAACAAAAAACATTCTATTCAAATTAATATATATATCTATATCTCTCATATCATATTTTAATCTATATATATATATATTTATTAAAAATAATTTATAATTTACATACTGTGTATATCACAATATTAAATAATAAAATCTTATTATAATTATTGATACCAAATTTTTTGTATCTATTCAAATTATATCTATTTATATTTGATGTCTTGTGTATAATTTTTATAATATATTTGTATGTATTATGATTCCATTATATCCATATAATGTTTTTTAGAATTTATTTCACCTAAATTTTATCTATGACTTTTATATTTATATTTATAAATTATATGTCAAAAAATATATTAATTTAAAATGAAAATAGATTCCATTTTCAATTCATGTTTAATATTTATTATTATATGTCAAGAAACATTTTATTTCTTAAAATAATATTACTAAATATTATATATTCATAGTTAATTTATTAGTTTATTTCAAATGATATAGTTTTCTTATAATATTCATATTAGATGAAATATTTATTTATAAAACTATCCACACTACTCTTTTTTAACCTATATATTTATCTAAAACAAATATTTCATAAATAATATTTCACAAATAAATTCAAATATTATATTTAAATTCATATTTATTTGAGATTATAAACATCATATAAATATTCATTGACACATTATTTTTTAGTCATATTTCAATTTTCAATTTTATATTTATTTCAATTTAATGCATTATAAACCAAAACATTTATTGATCTTAAAATATTTTGAAAAATTTATATATTTACATTGATATTTTATATGTCAAGAAATATATTCATATTTAATTAATATTGTTTATTATTGACCAATGTTATATTATCATTCATCAATAAAAAATTTCAAAATCATTAAGGATTAATTTTATTAATATAATACAAAAATGATCCTAGTTAATTACAGTGTCTCAATAAATACTAATATTAATAATATAAATTTGAAATAAAAAAATTAAATTTTATGTATAATATTTATATTTTTTCATGATGGATTCAATGTAAAATATATATTATAGAACTTATTTTTTTAGAAGACATGCTTATACTTTAGAAGAAAAGTTGATATTAGGGATCATTACAAACTGATTATGAATATCAGAGATGAAGGAAGAAATATAATGAATCAAAATATATAATTAATCCATGAATGAAATATATTGATTGTATTGGTGAAATACATTTCTAATGAATAATATACGACCAAGGAAAATTTTCACAATTTTGGTGGCATAATGACTCATGAGATACCATTTGTAAAATCCAAAAAAGTTGAAAAAGTTAAAAAATAGTTTTAGACTATTTTTATAGATCAATTAGTATTAGCTAAATATTTTATGAAAGAATAATATAATGAATGTTATAAAGTTTAAAAGGTAATTCTATATGAGGAAGAAATCAAAATTTGTGAAATTATTACAAAATATTGTTAGCATATTTATTTTCGGAATCTATGTGAATGGTAAAAACAGAACAGCCACAGAGAAAATAATTAAATTTCTCAGCATCCTGGATTAAAAGGAGATGATTAATGACAAATATAAAGAACTATAGGATGAATTCTATTTATAATAAAATAAAAAAATTAAATTCGAAATTATATGAAAATTAATAAATAAACAAATAAATTCATGATATTCAAATATGTCAAAATTTGGAAAATTAAAGGGGAGATAAGTAAGAATAGTTCCCCAAAATGTGATATTTAATTGAAAATGGTTTATGTGGTGATAAAAAACCCAATCCCAATTTCTCTTAAAAATAAGGTGATTTATTTTGACATTAATAATATATATTTGGTGTTTTGTATAGTGAATGGAAGTTAATGAATTAGTGGGAGAAAGTGTGGTGAATGTTTTTAAAACTGTGCATCATGAAGAATCATCCATAATAAATTTTTTAATTTAATGAATCATTTTAAGAATTATAAAATTACTTTGGGAGTAAACATTAATTAAAACAAAACAAAATGATGAATTATTAAATTCATCCCTTGAAGATGAGCTGACAACTAGTAATGATTTCATAATCCATTATCATATAAAAGTATAATAATATGGATAGATCGTAAAAATTGAGAAGGAGGTATGGAAATTGATTTTCCAATCCCTATGTTATTGTATAGAATTAAATTATTTAATGTGTGATTATTATTAAGACAAAAGTTTTCTTAAATGGGTACAATTCTATCTTACACTTGAATTTTCTTGATTTTTTTTCAAGTTGAGTGAAAGTGATAATATATATTGTGAAATTTGTTTTACTATCTCATAGATAGACAAATTAAATGTTTTTAACATATGATGAATATTGTATAGATAAATTTATATTTGAATAAATCAATACTATTGTCTATGTTGAGAATTTATCATATATATATACAACTGAATAATTTTGGGCTCACTTCAATGTAATATTTAATTCCAACCTTTCCTTTTTTAGGATCAATATGTTGATATCAAAAAAACATAGAGGATTTTATTTGAAAAACATGTATCAAATATGAATATGAGAGAACATTTCCCTAAAAAAGAATCTATGTATTTATAGTTAGTAGGGGAAATATTGACACAAGAATTGAAATGGTTATTTAAAAAAGTAATGGGGTATATTAATGAACAATACAGAATTAATCATTATGGATTTATACAAGAATTTATTATTGTATTTATTATCAATATTTTTTTATGAAATAATGAATTTTTTTCTTTTAATTCAGGTGGTGAACGAATAACCCGATCAACTAAGGTGAATAATTATAAGTTTCCTATATATAAATTGAAAAAAATGGTACTTTTAATAACTATAATATAAACATATTTAAGACAACATAATTAGCATGTGATGATTATTGTTCTTGATTGTGAAGAAGTAATGGAATCTTTTATCATTTATTAGAGTAATACATATCACTACATTGATTGATAATGGTTGTGATGGTGGATAAATATGAAATCTAGAAGGTACGTTATTTATATGTGATTAAAGAATAAAATCTAGGCGAATGTGTGAGAAATAATCTATATGTTATTGAACATTTATTTAGTGAAGAGTTTCAATTTTATAACAGTTTAATAAAGGAGGGATTTTGAGTTCAAGTTAGTTGAGATAGTAGTAACTTTAATATTATAAATCAAAAATTATTTTTCATTTACTTTGTGGGTATGTATCAAAATTAATGAACTTTGAAACATTTTGATATTTTCTAAACATAATTAATGGGATTTTTGTTGATTTAGAGTTGATGGCATTGTCATGGGAAATATGAGGAGGCTCTAAGCTTATTTTCATGAATTTTATAATTCTATGTTTTTTTAATGTTTATCAATGTAATGTCATAAATATGTTCATACTTGGAATATTAAATCCTTTTCGTTGACTAGATAATTTTCTTACGGATGTGTTTCCCTGTATACATAATGTTCTCAGGGTGATGCTTAAGATCTTCATTGAGCAACATAGTGAATATTAATAAAGTAAATGTATATAATGTAATATAAATTAAATTTCAATACATATATAATATATATTATTTAGTGTTTTTATATGTGTTAAAGTAATGTTTTTCTAATGATACAAATGATTTTTATTATAGTGTAAGATATTTTATTGGATCCTCAAATAGAAATACAACAATTATAAAAACTTTATGTAATGATAATAAGAAGTTTAGAGATATAAGTAATATAATTTTTACATCTCAATGGGAAAAAATTTGTTATGAAACCTATCAAATATGTAAGAATATATAATAATGTGTAACATTATTTATACTTCATAATATATTATAAATCATATTTATGTATTTATTTTTCGGAAAAATTTAATATTCCATGAGAATATAAAAAATTCAATACCATATCTTTTATTTAGTGAAATAAATATCATAATGATTTGAGGATGATTTTTATTCAATATTAATTTATGAAAATGAATTTTTATGTCTTATAGAAGAAGAATATTATATGTCAATTTTTTAGTACAAAATAGAAAATGAATACGTATATAAGTTTTATAATACTCTCACCCCATGATATAATATTCCATAATACGACACTAATTATATATATTATATTCTATATGTGAATATTTATTGGATTTAGACTTTTTTCTAGTTTTTATAATGATTTAACTTGTTCATTAGTGGAAAAATATGTTGTTTACTAGTGGGAACCATTATAAAAACAAAATAAACAGAATATACGAGGATTTTCAAGAGATAAATTATGGGGTAATGAATGATTCCTAGATTTGGTTAAATGTTGACACCTACACTAATGTACCAATTTTGATATTAATATTAATTATTGTACCATCTTGGTACAATCATAGAATAGAAACAATAACCTAATAAAAATACAATGTACAAATATTTTCATTATATTCGGGAATGCACATAGTATTGTGTGTTACGTAAAACATTGGAATAAGAATTTATATACAAACAGGTAAACAGGGTTTAAATATTTAAAGGTTACTTTACAATGGTTTTTGTCTGCATATAATGTAATATAATAAAATATGTTTTGTAGATTCACCACCCACTCTTCAGTGACTACTCAGATGACTTGGCACCACAAACAAAAATAAAAATTCAAATGATACTATATATGATTGATGATAAAAAAATCATATTGTAGGCATTAACATTTTAATTCCTAGGACTAATGTATAAAACAAATTTCTAACTATATATAGTAATTTGATAAAACTAGCCCCATTTTGTGTGTAATTTCATATGTAAACAATGTCACCAAATTATCACACAAAATATGGGAATTCTGAAATAAAAACTAGTTTAACTCCAATTAAATTCACTTAAAAATTTGGTAATGTATATTTTAAAAGAAAATACAAAACTATAATAAAAAAAATATATGTATAGGGGTGAAATTTCAAATATAAAAATTAGGATCCACCCCAAAACATATCATGTAAATGTAGAAGAAGAAAACTAATTCCTTATTGAATGATTAGTTGATCCATATTATTATATAACTATATACATTAATTAAATATTCACAATGATAATAAATCATTAAAACAAAACAAATATATGTTAATATAACATGATGAAATATTTTTATAATGTATCATGCCTAAACATCCCTATTGAGCTAGGATCACAGATGTCCCAACAACATAAATCATAATGTTCTTGTGGACACCATATATATATAATATCATAACCAAATATCCCCATTATATATATATAAACATAAAAAGATAACATTTTCATATAACCACATATCTATAAATCACACCATCATAATGATAAAGTAAAAATTAATGAAATCAAATTCATGAATTTATCCGTCCATGTAAATCCTGACCATGAACAATAAACATAACAACTATAGCCTCACCTTATTAAAAAATATTCTACATATAGAAGAGAGGTGCGGTAAGGGGGAATTTATCCATATATATAACCACTAACATTGATGTTGTGGAAAAGACAAGAAGTCAAAAACCTTATATCCACATAAATCATATTACCCTTCTTAAGTAGGGGTATTCATAATCAAACAAGACTAAAATAAATATAAAATTCTATATAATACTAAATGAAGTAGATAATAGCTAAAAAAGAACACTATAATTAAACTATCATTAAAAAAAATATATTTTTACCACCTATAGTAACAAACCAGACCCACTCCACTGTTACACTAAATTAGTATTATTTCACCAGAAAGTATCTACATCACATTTCAAATATCACTATCACATTCACATCATTCATTTGCTGGACAATATTATTTGTCAACCATATATTACATTTTTTTCTATCTTTTTATTGTACATATACATTAATTCATAATTTATGGGAGTTATATTATAACACTACCATTGAAATGTTATTTAATAAAAATTCAACATATCAATACCCAACACTTCACTACACTTTTTTTTAAATTTGAAGCACATAACACTCATCAGAAATAATTCCATGATTATTTAATTATTTTCACATTTTATAATTTTTTAGCAACATTATATATTATTATAGTGATAAACCATAAATTATTTATTAATTTATAACTATTTATATTTGCATGAAATAATTACACAAAATACAATAACAACTCTAAAAATGTCCAAAAAATCACATTATTGAATGCCAATGTCCACTACATCCATTCCCACATTATTTAAATCATTTTCCACACTATCTCAAAATAATAATGTTATATCCCTAGAACCACATCTACATAACATCAATCCTCTTCCCAATAATATAAGAAATTAATGTTAATACTATTATAAACAAAAAAAGTGTATCATCTACCATAATTACTGTAAAAATCAAAACGAAACACTGATAATTTTTCATTCACTGACATTAATTAATTAATATATATACAGTTAGTATCAAAAGTGAATCAATATTTTCCACAACCACATTCCATCAACATAACTAAATTATTTATTAAATATTAATTTGATAAATAATATGAATAATAAAAACAATTATATTAAAAAAATGGTGTAATCAATAAAACTGTTAAAATATTACTCCTGTAATATAATAAAAATATTTAATAGAACATTTGGTAGACACATATTTTATATTTTTCCTTAATCTATTTCATTATCATTATTAGAGTAATTCCAAAAATTTATGCACTGAAAACAGATTCTTGATTAAATAACATATGCACATAATAAAGTGATTCGATATTTCTAATTGGATACTGTAAATAAATATATAAAAATCACTACACATGGATGACAAAACAATAATGAGAAAACAACATAAAAAATTAAAAGATAAACACTGAAACCCATATAACACATTTACCTATTAAAAAACCATTGGGAAAAACCAATGGAATAACTCCTTCCGTGACCATATATAAATTATGAAACAAGGCATCAAGGAAATCATGTATAGAAGGATAAATTTAGTTTAATAATATCTAAATGAAGTAAATGTAGTGAATGATTCCCTATAAATATTAACTAATGTGAAATTAATATTATCTACATGATACCTTGGGTCTGATAGATTCTCAAGATAATGAAATAAATGAGATAGGGACCTAAAATTTATAATTAAAACTACGAGGAACCAAAATCATAGTGTACAGCATGAAGACCATACATAATTATTTTTGATCTTGGAAACCATGGTTTTATATTACCAAATTACATGGATTGTTAACATTTAATTGAAAAAGGAATATTATTGAACAACTTATACCATCATGTCACAATTCATGGCCCATCTAGAATCATGGCATAAACAACAACATTATCCCTTGTACATGATCACCGCATAAAAATACAATGGCGTAACATCCATCAATATTTATAACATCACTAAGAATGGGTAAAAAGCATAATAAAGTTCAAGAACCATGTAGTGTATTGAAATCCTTAATTCATTTAATATTTCAACCATGGTGGATCTTGACAACAAAAAATAGGTTTATTCAAGCTGAAATATAACAGCCTATGAATGATGGAAGAGAAGGGCGAGGTGTCTAGGGAAAACCATTAACCATAGAAACCTGGTTCACTTTAAAAAAAATTATGATGATTTAACCATTGATACTCCACTGGTCAATGTTCTGAATGATTATGTAGGACACATTTAGAATTTTTGTTTTCCTGTATGGATTAAATATATTGTGGTAAGGGATCCTACATGGAATCTATGAGACATATGTGCTAATCTTGGTGGGATCGAATTTAGGGGAGATGTAGTAGATTCTTTCGTAGTTACTATAGATGGTACTATTTGGTATTGTAATAGCCAGAAATATTCGCTCATGTTGGGACTTCGGGCCATTGATTTGGGCCTACGAGTCTCAGGGCCATCAGGTCATCAAAGACCTTTGATTTGTAGATCCATTGGTTCATAGGGACCTCAATGATTCTTGGGAATATACCACAAGAGTAGGCCGAATAAGAGGATTAAGAGAATGTAGAATCCAATAGACCAGAGCTAACTAGATTGGAAGAATGAGAGGTTATGTCAATTTCCATTAGTACCTGGCCCCAGGAAGCAATGAATGGGGAAACGATAGCTGACCAACAATATATAGTTGAGATCTAAAGCCTTCTGTATAGTATATTCTAGGTAGGGGAAGTTCTAAAGTTCAAGTTCAGGTATTTAGGTCTTGTAATAATCATTGTTCCTATGGACATTCGGTTCATGTAATGGGAATCATGAGACTATGCCTACACATGATGTTAGGGTTCCCCTAAACCCTTAAAATTGGTATCATCCAACAATAAATAAAAATATATGGCCTTTAATCCATTTAGTATTGTCTTACACTGAGAAGAGTCATCAGAAATGGTTTAATTTATCATGTATTAGCTAATCAGGTTACAGTGGAAGAGTGTGTGAATCATTGCATATTCTCGATTATTGTTGGAGTCTTGTTCCAAAAAAGAAGAAAAAACTCAATAAATTTAATTATATTACTCAAATAATAAAAAAAATCTACAGAATTGATAATTAGAATATGACATCCATGGTCTTTGGAAATTTTCATGTTTCTTCCCATATGATGAGTGCAAGAGTATAACATGGAGTCTCATATTCGTATCCTTGAAATGAAAATTTCATCATATTCTATAACGAGATAGAAATTTTTATCATGATAATGTTAGATAAATAAATTCCTAGGAATGGATACGAATTCACAAACTGAATTTTTGTTACATGAATCCAATAACTCTCACGAATATTTATTCATCAGTTGGAAATCCCATAAAATGTATAGAAAAAAATAACCCTATGTTTAGACATTATGTGAAAATCCTTATTGAATTTGATGTGGACTGTAGACCTGTTGAAGAGATTTTCTGAAAAAACAAATGATGAAATCGTTAATTTAGATATCCTATATGAGAGGAAGAAAAAAATTTATCAAAATTTTCATTTCTTTGGGAATATGAACATTGAATGAAAAATTAATTTTTTTTGTTTCTTACAAATAAAACGAAATAATGATGGAAAGTATAGGATGGAAATAGATTAGGAAAAAGGCTAAAATTATCCAACTACTCATCATACTAAGAAATATACTGATGGACCTACTAAGAATGGTATTATGTGTAGGATCGAAATAATTATGTAGATGCTCAATATACAAGAGGGGGTGAATTGTACACTTTAAAAATTCCTTTGGAACCATTAATGTTAGTTATGAATAGCTATGTTTTCCTTAAGCAAAGGAAAGACCTAATTTTAACAAAGTTAAACTAAGAAAATTCACACCACCTCTAACACCAAATGAAAACTTGGAAAGAGATTCCGAAAGTAGGTTCTGGAAATACGGTTCCAGAAATTGAAACTTAACAAAAGTTTACAATATGAGATTCTACCTTAAAGCGTATAGAATCTAAATGAAACAGAGTACAAGTAAGGAAGTATAAGAAAGTTATACTTTCCTTATAATACAAAATGAAGTGGAAATAAACAAGTAGTAAAACTACAAGTAACAAGATATAAGTATTTTAACCCAAAGAGAAGGGTATCCAACAACCTTGGATAAAGGTCCCACGATTTATACTTTCAAAAAAGTCTGTCTTACCCATAGCAGGGTAAGCCCTCGATACGAAGATCAGAGTCTCTGTCTTGCTATCCCCGCAAGCCCTCAACATCAAGGTAGTTGGAAACCTCTGTCTTCCTCAGCAAGGAAGCCCTCAATTTCAAGGTGTTGGAAACCTCTATCTTTCTATCCCCAGAAGTCCTCGAATGTAATCACCAACATTCGGAGTCGCACGAAGAAAAAACTAAACGAGCGGTTTAGTACGCACAAGGCATGAAAATTATTCTCTCTCTAGAAATCACCTTAGCAGCGTGTGGTTTATAGATTGATCAATTTCAATGTATATAGAGCTCTTTTAAATGTGCTCCTCTTTATAGGAAAATTTCCAACGGTCAGCTCCCTCTTCCAATGGTCATATTTTCCATGAAACTCAGAGGGACCTGTACACATGTAACTCAACCAACGGTTAATTAGAAATAGAAAAGATGACATCATTTTATATCAAACTATGTATAACTGAATGCATGACATCGTTTTGAAACAAAGCATTTGTAAGTAAAAGCTAATCAATAGTTCGGAGTGTAAGTAAGTCAAAAGTTCGGAGTCTAATCAAAATGAATTTTGCAGTCTATGTTAACAAATGTTCGGATTCTGTTTTATAGGAATTCGGAGTCTGGTTTCACCAGAGATCGGATTCTAAACCTGTAGAGTTTAGAGTTGAACTTCTTAAGAGTTCGAAGTCGAGCTTCTTCAGAGTTTGGAGTCGAACTACAAAGGATTTTGGAGTCGAACTTCTTAAGAGTTTGGAGTCGAGATTCATCAGAGTTCAGAGTAGAGATTCTTCAGAGTTCGAAGTCGAACTACAAAATAGTTCGGAGTCGAACTTCTTCAAAGATCGGAGTCGAACTACTTAAGAGTTCGGAGTCGAGCTTCTTCAGAGTTCGGAGTCCAGAATTCGAATTAGAACTACATTACAGATCACTTCCAGAATTCAGATCCTAAAAACATAATGCTCCAAATATTTTCATTATATGGCTCTGGAAATTTGGTTATGAATCCGGTTTTTTAAATTAAGAAAAAATATTGTTATGTATAAGAAAATCAAGGTTAAGGTATATTTCCTTAAAGAAGTAAATTTTCTTTATGGGGGTAAAAATAATTTTTTCTTAACTATAAGGTGTTTGTGATTTTCAAAACAAGAAGGAATGGAAAAGTCATAAGTAAAACCTTATTGACTCAACAATCTCCCCCTTTTTGGAAAGCACAAACATCCTTACGAAAAAGCATATAAGGATCTTGAAAAATTTTTATTAGACTTTGGTAAAACTTATATCCCTTTGTTCATGGATAGAAATGAATACAACTAACTCCCCCTTAGGCATTGAAACTCTAAGGATTGTATTCTAAGTTTCCGGAGTCGATTTTTCAATAATATAAGAGTGAAATCTTCGTAGTGGGAAACTCCCCCTTTAATTAAGGATATTTCTCTTAGAAATTTTTCCTTTCTCCTCTTTAGGAAGAGTTCTTTTTCCTTCTCCCCCATTGTGATTTTCAAAAAATAATTTAAGGGAATGGAAAACAAAGTATGCTACCTGAAACATTAGTATATAACAAGATACAAACCAACCAGATAACCATTTCATTAGAGTTGGGGAAAAATATATAAGGAAAGACAACTACAAAAAAAGATAAGAGTGGGTTCATTTGTCTTCCTTTTCCTTTGGAATGGGCTGCTTCAACAAGGCTTTGAGTTTCTTCAAGTCTCTTTGATCTTCCTCTCTTTGCATCTCCAAGGATTTTACCTTTTCTTCTTGAGCTTTTAAAGCCTATGCCTGAGCCTCCAAGGCTTCTTTCTGCAACTTCAACAACTTATCTTGATTTTCCATCTTTTGCTGAAACTCAATCCGGAAATCTCTTTCAGTTTTCCAATTTTGAGATACCGAGTTAAGCTTTCCATTCAGATCCATGACCTGTTGATTCCGAAAATTTTGCTCCTGGGTCAACTTCTTAGAAATCTCATTAACCTTTTTATCCTCCATTTCAAAAGCATTTTGAACTTCAGCCTGAAAATTCTAAAAGTGAACTAAATCTTCATCAACTCTCTTATAACACTTGGTTACATTACTTCAGGACTTTCTATGCATGTCATAGTCGATCAGAAAACTTTTCTGTTCAGCTTCCAACTTCACAAACTTATCCATTACCATGGATAAAGAATCTGATTTTTTATTCATAGATTGTTGCAGCAACTGGCATCTAGAATCTATTGTTGGAAGAATCGGAATTGTGTCCACTAACTTTCTCAGAGATTGAACTACAAAATCATGCCCGTGGGATGATGATTACGAATCAGAAACTTCTTTTTGAGATTCCTCTTCTCCAACTGGCATCAGCTTCCTTCTAGAGGTACCAACAACCTCTTTCTTTATAATGACAACTTTAATGGGTGTCTCCATTAGAGTTTTCTTCCCTTTATCAGATTTCGGAATGGATTGTATATTTGGAGATACTTCCTCTGATTCAGAAACATGAACAATATGATCCTCATCTGGTTTCTGTCTTTCTTATCCTTCATCAAGAAAGTTCCTATCATAGGATTCCTCTTCATCAAACATATCATTCGCTTCTTCTTCTTCTTCTTCTGGATGTTGCTTGCTAGCTTCCTCATCTCCCTTGCCTGAGGTAACTATCATTGCAGATTCTGCCTTATCTTTGTAGTCGTGTACTTAATTGATCAAGGTATCCAAATCTTCACTATCCTCCTCTTCTTCTTCTTCTTCCTCTGCTGCTTCAGCGAATTCCATCTCAGCTTCTACAACTATTCCTTTACCATTGTCCTTTTCCGGAGTGACAAAGTTTTTCACTGGAGTTTCTGGTAAAGAAGGTTCAACACTGAAAGATTCCAGAATTGGAAGCCTTTCAGAAGCTAACTCTATATCTTTTAGAAAATATTGCACTAGTTCAGCTTCAGACATCTTCTTTCTCAACTTCTTTTCCTTTGCTTACCTTTCTAGCTCCTCAACAGCTTTTTCTTTTAATGCCTTAGCCTCATCAGGGTCCAATCCGAATTGAGGATCCCCTTCCTTCCTCATTTATTTATCTTTCCTCCACTTTGCTGCTACATCATCTGTATAGATTTTCTGCTTCTTCATCTTGGGAGGTGAGGATTCAGTTTCCTTAGGTTGAGGAACTTCTTCATCAGTAACTACTCATTAGCCTTTCTCTTCTTCCTTTGCTTGTTTGAAGGTTCCGGAGATTCTTTTTCAGCTGTTTCAAATTTCTCCACAGATAAGGGTTAAAATTCTCCGGACTCACTAGAAAAACGCATCTTCATTATTTTAAGCGTATCATCACTAACAAGCATGAGCTTGAAATTCCTGATCTTTGATTTGGAGGCAACTTTGAAAGATTCTAAGCATCGAACAATCAACATAGACAGTAAGGCAGAAAACATCATAATCTGAGCTCTCAGATTTCCTTCTTTGATATTCTTGATCGTAACCAAGACATGCCTTATCAGATTTATCTTTCTTAAATTTACCAAAAAATCTAAGACATAGATATCACTCTTCTTCATATTGTTTTTATCTCCTCTTCTTGGAACCAGAAAACCATGCACCCATAGTTGAAGTATTATATTATTCAGAGTGAGCCGAGCAATCTTAGTTATTGAATCATCCTTAAGCCCAAGACACTTTAGTGCCTTCTCTTTATTGAATTTTCCTTGTACACTGGGAAGATTGTGAGAACAGAATTCAGATTCTCCCTCATATTCTATACCAACCAGGCATGCTGCCTTAATGTAAGAAAGTTTATAAGTCTTCCCATAAGACTTAAAAGAAAACCTTTCTATGCCATCTTTTTCTAAGAAGAAAACAGATTCATAAAACTCTATCAATAAGTCAGTATAAACCGAATCATGTTTATCTGGTTTTTCTATGCATATATCATCCCATCCATTGAGTCTAATATTCTTTGAAATAAGAGAATCAAGCTTATAAAAATCTGGATGAACTAACTTCTCCCTATAAACGAACCACTTTGAAATTGGTTTGATAGTTGACATATCTTGAGAGGTTTCTTCAACAGACATTCGGAATGAAATAAACTGTAGGATTCAGATCGTCTCCACAAGGTTCGGAACTGGCCTTAAGAGGAGCAGCAGAGCTTCGAGATGAAAAATCTTGAATAACCGATGTGGGACGAGTCTCGGGGTCCCCTTTATATAGGCAAAGAATGTGACCGTTGGTCTTCCAAAAGTCATATAACGGTTGAAAAATCTCTAATCTGATCTGACAGTTGAGAACAGTCCCTCAAGGAAAAATTCGACTCTGATCTTTTGAGGTTTTTAAGGAAAACCGTCAGTTTTGAGGAAAAACTAGAATCCGAATTTTTTAAAAAAATAGTAAGAAAAAATTTTATTACAAAACTATAAGTAGGATAATCATAACTTACGGATTGACATGAAATATTATTCGAAATTGGTAATATTCTTCTTGACAAAAAGAACTTCATTATGAAAGATGCAGTACGAAAAATTCGTTACGAAAACCCCAGTCCAAAAATCTCCATTCTGGAAATCTCGTTATGAAATTATTAGTACGAAAAATCCATTCCGGAAGTCTTCAGTATGAATACTTTCATTCTGGAAGTTCTCATTCCGATAATTTCAGTCCTAAAAATTTCAGTTCCATAAATTCCCATTCCGGAAATTTTAGTTTCAGAAAATTCCATTTCGAAAGTTTAGTTCCGAAAGTTTTTTTTATAAAAAAACTAACAACCAAATGTACTCCCCCTATGAAGAGGATTTGATTACTGTTAGGAGAATTTTTCAACAAGAAGTTAATGAAGAATGATTAACTTACAGTTATCATTCCTAACTTTTGTTTAATGTATTAAAATCTATCGGAGGGTAATGATTTTGTGAAAATATCATCAAGTTGATCTTGCATTCCGATAAACTAAAGAATGATATCTCATTTTAGTGTGTGATCCCTAAAAAAAGTGATGCCTAATATCTATGTGTTTTTCACGAGAGTGATGTGTAGGGTTCTTACATAAGGAAATAACACTTGTGTTATCACAAAAAAATTGAGTTTTAGTAAATCTCAAGCCATAGTCTGTGAGTGTGTGTTGCATCCACAATACTTGAGCACAAAAACTTCCAGCTGGTACATATTCAGCTTCATCAGTAGAGAGTGCTGCAGAATGTTGCTTTGTGTAGGACCATGAAACTAATTAATCTCCTATGAAATGACAAGTTCCAGATGTACTCTTTCTATCCATTCTACATCCACCAAAGTCAGCATCAGAAAAGATTTTTAGAACAAATTCATCTCCAGAAGTATAAAACAATCATAGATCCATGGTTCCCTTAAGTGAGTGAAAAATTATTTTTACTACCTTTAAGTGATATTCCTTAGGATTGGATTGATATCTTGCACATAATCATACTGAGAACATTATGTCTGGTCTACTAATGTTAAGTAGAGTAAACTTCCTATCATACCTCTAAAATATGTTTGATATACTGGTTTCCCAGCTTCATCAAGATCTAAATAGTTTGAGGTACCCATAGGAGTACGTATACACTTAGTATTGTTATAACCATACTTTTTGAGAAGATCCTTAATATACTTATGTTGAGATATGTAGGTTCTTTCTTATTTTTGAGAAATTTGAAAACCATGGAAAAATTTTAACTCGCCCATCATACTCATTTCAAACTCAGATTTCATTAGACTTGCAAAGGAGTCGGTTAAAGATTGCTGAGTTGAACCGAATAAGATGTCCTCAACATAAATTTGAACAATAAAAAAATTTTTCTTATCCTTTTTTATAAAGAGGGTTGGATTTTCATTTCCCTTAACATAGTTATTTTGAAGCAAAAATCCAGTGATTCTATCATACCAGGCTCGTGGGGCTTGTTTATGACCATACAATGCTTTGGTAAGTCTAAAAACATGATCATGATATTTTTTATCTTCAAAGCCAGGAGGTTGTTCAACAAAAAAATTCTCTTGGACATAACCATTAAGAAAATAACATTTCACATCCATTTAGAAAAGTTTTAAATTAAAGAATGCTGCGAAGGCAAGTAGAATATGGATAGATTCATGTCTAGCTACTGGAGCATAGGTTTCTTCGTAGTCTATTCCCTCTTGCTGATTATAACCTTTAGCAACAAGTCTAGATTTATTTCATACTATGACTCCATTTTCATCACATTTATTTCTGAAAACCCATTTTACTCCAATAACAGAAGTTTCCTTAGGTCTTTCAACCAAGGTCCAGACTTTATTCCTTTCGAATTCATTTAGTTCATCTTGCATTGCTTTGATCCAATCATCATCACCTAAAGCTTCATCAGTGATTTTAGGTTCTAATTGGGAATGAAATTCTAGATGTTCTACTTCATTTCATAAGGAACTTCTAGTACTTACAGGTTGATTTACATCACCAATGATACTATCACTGGGATGATCCTTAAGAAACACCTAATTTGGGTTTTGAAAAGCATGTTCATCAACATAGGGTATAAAGTCTTATGGGGTAAATATTTCAGAATTATCTTCTTGAACATTTTCCATATCAGAAGGTTCTTCTATCAAAGGTTGATAACCAGTTTTTGAAAACACATCTGAGGATGTAGGCTGGGATTGTTTAAAAACAAAAGGATCAGACTCATAAAATTTTACATGAACTGTTTCTTCAACAGTACAAGTGTTTTTATTAAAAACTCTATAAGCCTTAGATGTTGTGGAATAACCTAAGAAAATTCCTTCATTAGATTTTTGTGTGAATTTATGTAATTTATCTTTAGTATTCAAAATTAATACTTTGCAACCAAAAACCTTGAAGTCAGATTGTCTTGGTTTTCTACCATTCCATATCTCAGAAGGGGTTTTATTAAGAAAAGGTCTAATCAAAACTCGATTTATAGTATAGCAGGCAGTACTTACAGCTTCAGCCCAGAAATGTCTAGCTATAAAATATTCACTCAACATGGTTCTAGTTATCTCTTGAAGACTTCTATTTCTTCTATAACTACACCCTTTTGTTGAGGAGTTCTTGGTGCTGATAAATTGTGAGTAATAACTTTTTAAATACAAAAAGTTTCAAAATCAGAATTTGGAAATTCTCCTCCATGATCACTATGAATTGTTTTCAATGGAAGGTTTTTCTCATTTTTAACTTGAGCTCTAAAACTTTTGAAATAGGAAAAATCTTCAGATTGCTTTTCTAGAAAATAAACCCAAGTAAATATAGTGTAATCATCAACTAGAACAAACACATAGTATTTGCCTCCAATACTTCCAGTTTGTGTTGGACCAAAAAGATCCATGTGCACTAACTATAATGCACTAGTTGTTGAGACTTCACCGATTGATTTAAAACTAGATTTATGTTGCTTTCCATATTAACAAGGATCACAAACTTTAGAATAATCAAATCTAAGCTCTGGTAGATCCTTAACTAGTTTCTTCTTAGAGAGTTTACATAAGTTTCTAAGGTTACATTGACCTAATATTCTATTCCATAACCTGGAATGATCTTCCATTTCACATAGGCAATGTAAATCTTGACTCCTGAGCTCTTCTAGGTTCAAAGTGTAAACATTCTCTTGCCTATTGTCTGAGAGAATAAATTCTTCCTTTGAATTTTGAACTAAACACCTATCATTCCTAAAATTCACAAGGTATCTTTCATCACATAATTGACTTATGCTAATGAGGTTGTGCTTAAGACCCTTAACAAGCAGAACATTTGAAATTAAGGTTCTACTAAGAAGAACAATATTACCAATACCAACAATTTCTCCCATAGCATTATCTCTGAAAGTTACCTTTCCTCCTTTCGTTTTGATAATCTTTTCAAAATAGCTTTTGTTACCAGTCATGTGCCGGGAAGATCCACTATCCATGTACCACATGTTGTTGTTGGTATTCTCTTTATTTTCCTGAAAACAAGAAGAGAATTAGACTTTCGGTATCCAAACTTGTTTGGATCCGAGATTAACAGATAACAAAAATTTAGGAACCCACATCTTCTTTCAGAAATAAGCTTTATGAAAACCTAAGCATTGGGATTTGTTTAAGGAACAATTCTTTGCCCAATGACCACCACATTGACACTAAGTACAAAATGGGGCACTTTTAGGAACAAAATAATTGTTTCTAAAAATTGGTTTTTCATGGGTATAACCAAATCCGGAATTATTTCTTAATGGTCGTATTTGGGAATACATTTTATCAAATTTTTCCTTACCATGGGTAAAGTTTGATAAACACTTCTTTAAGGAAAAAATTTAGGACTTGAGTTTTATAACCATGTTTTTATCCTCAAACCCATTAGTTTTAGAACTAGAGCTAGGCTCGAAAACATTTTTCTTAGAAATTACTTTTTCTAATTCTTTAGAAAGTTATTTCTTCTCAGAACATACTTCCTCAATATTTTTTGAAATACATTCAAAATCAGTATTTTTCCTATCAATATCTTTAGAACGATCTGATATCTCTTTTGTAAGAATAGAATTCCTAGAGTTTTCCTTATCAATTTTCTTATTGAGTTTAGGATTCTCAATCTCAAGAAGTTCAGCAAACCTAGAGACTTTTACATAAGTAGGTAAAGTATTTTCATCATCAGAAGAGGATTCTTCATCAGAAGAGTTATAATACTTACTATCATTATAATTTAAATAAACATTGGTCAATGATTCAACATTTCGTACCTTAGCCATAAAACAATGATTATCAATAGGTAATCTGGCTATAAGACCATGATTCTTTTGCCTTGAAGATTCATAATCAGAAGATTCATCTGAAGAGTCACCACCACTAGCACTCCGGGTATCACTTGCTTTCAGAACATTCTTAGCTTTGGCTTTATAATACTTTTTTTTGTTCCTGTCTGAATGCCTTTCTTTCCTTTCTTCCTTTTTAAGCAAAGGGCAATCTGGTCTAATATGTCCAGCTCTCTTACACTCATAACAAGTAACTTCTCCATCTTTCTTATCTTTCCTGTCCTTTTTCTTATAATTAGATTGGAAATTTCTCTGGCCAGCTATCTTGTTCATCCTTCGAGCAAGATTTTCTAATTCACTTTCATAGATTTCACTCTCACTAGATTCATATTGGAAAATAAATTTCCTAGACTTGGATCTGGTTACTCTCTTAGGAGTCATATCTTTCATCTGATTTGATGTTGTCGTAAAAGCAACAGTACCATTTCCATTTTTCTTTTTGATGTTGTCAGCATCTCTCTTCATTCTGGTTTCATGTTGGAGAAGAGTTCCAAATAACTCATCAAGAGAAATTTGAGTGACCTTTCTATTCTCATCTATAGCAGTTATTTTAGATTCCCACTCATTGGGCATAATATCAATTATCTTATCCAAAAGTGCTTCATCATCTAAATCTTTTTCTCCCATATACTGTAATCTATTTACTATAGTCATAAATATCTGTTGAACATTACAAATTGGTTCACCATAAGGAAAGTTGAAGCCATGATATTCAGCTATATGCATAGCTCTCCTAGTCTCAATCACTTTAGAAGTTCCAAAGTGTGTAACCTCTAACTTCTTCCAGATACAATTAGCTGCCTCACAAGAAGAAATTTGGCTATATATAATTCTAGTCATTGAACATAGTATAGTATTGCGTACCTTATAATTAAGTTGATATTCTTACTTTTCCTGGTTAGTGAAAATTCTTACTTCCTTATCAGGAATTTTATAATCACCAATAAGCATAAAAAAGTTGTCTACTTCAGTATTGATAACGAAAATTGATCTCTCCAGTACTCATAATCATTACCATCAAAGATTGGTGGTCCTATAGGATTTAGATTATCAATGGAACCAGTATTGATTCATGCCATGCTTAAAACAACCTTTGGCACACAAACTTGTTAGTAGAAAAAGTTCATAATAACAAAGTTCGGAATGAGAATGTTCGGCATGGGAAAGTTCGGAATGAGAAAGTGAGAAAGAAAAACTTATACGTGAGTACAAGTATTCCAGAGACCTGCTCTGATACCAATTGTGGGATCGAAATAATGATGTAGATGCTCAATATACAAGAGGGGGGGTGAATTGTACACATTAAAAATTCCTTTGGAACCTTTAAAGTTAGTTATGAATAACTATGTTTTCCTTAAGAAAAGGAAAGAGCTATGTTTATCAAAGTTAAACTAATAAAATTCACAACACCTCTAACACCAAATGAAAACTTGGAAAGAGATTCTCAAAGTGTGTTCCAGAATTACGGTTCCGGAAATTGAAACTTAACAAAAGTTTACAATATGAGATTATACCTTAAAGCGTATAGAATCTAAATGAAACAGAGTACAAGTAAGGAGGTATAAGAAAGTTATACTTTCCTTATAATACAAAATGCAGCGGAAATAAACAAGTAGTAAAACTACAAGTAATAAGATATAAGTCTTTTAACCCAAAGAGAAGGGTATCCAACAACCTTGGATAAAGGTCCCTTGATTTATACATTCAAGAAAGTCTGTCTTACCCACACCAGGGTAAGCCCTCGATACGAATATCGGAGTCTCTATCTTGCTATCCCCGCAAGCCCTCAACTTCAAGGTAGTTGGAAACCTCTGTTTTCCTCAGCAAGGAAGCCCTCAACTTCAAGGTGTTGGAAACCTCTGTCTTCCTATCCCCATAAGTCCTCGAATGTAATCACCAACATTCGGAGTCACATGAAGAAAAAACTAAACGAGCGGTTCAGTACGCACAAGGCATGAAATTATTTCTCTCTCTAGAAATCACCATAGCAGCGTGTGGTTTCTAGATTTATAAATTTCATTGTATATAGAGCTCTTTCGAATGAGCTCCTATTTATAGGAAAATTTTCCACGGTTAGCTCCCTCTTCCAACGGTCATATTTTCCATGAAACTCGGAGGGACCTGTACACGTGTAACTCAACCAATGGTTAACTAGAAACAGAAAAGGTGACATCATTATATAAAAAACTATGTATAACTGAATGCACAACATCGTTTTGAAACAAAGCATTTGTGAGTAAAAGTTAATCAATAGTTCGGAGTGTAAGCAAGTAAAAAGTTTGGAGTCTAATCAAAATAAAGTTTGGAGTCTATGTTAAGAAATTTTTGGATTCTATTTTATAGGAATTCGGATTCTGGTTTCACCAGAGATCGGATTCTGAACCTGTAGAGTTTGGATTCTAACTTCTTAAGAGTTTGGATTCTAGCTTCTTCAGATTTCGGAGTCGAACTACAAAATAGTTTGGAGTCGAACTTCTTCAGAGTTCGGAGTCGAGCTTCTTCATAGTTTGGAGTCGAGCTTCTTCAGAGTTAGGAGTTGAGCTTCTTCAGAGTTTGGAGTCGAACTACAAAAGAGTTCGGAGTCAAACTTCTTCAGAGTTCGGAGTCAAGCTTCTTCAGAGTTCGGAGTCCAGAATTCGGACTAGAACTACATTACAGATCACTTCCAGAATTCGGATCCTAAAAAAAGAATTCCCCAAATATTTTCATTATATGGATCCAGAAATTTGGTTATGATTCCAGTTTTTGAAATTAAGAAAAAATATTTCTATGTATAAGAAAATCTAGGTTAACATATATTTCCTTAAAGAACTAAATTTTCCTTATGGGGGTAAAAATAATTTTTGCTTAAGTATAATGTGTTTGTGATTTTCAAAACAAGAAGGAATGGAAAATCCATACGGAAAACCATATTGACTCATTATTATAGATATTAAATATTGTTGTCTAGGTCCAATTATAAGAGACGTTGCTGTGTATGGTTAGATGGTGAGTACAATGAAATAGATTCTAGATCATTTCATTACTCATGGAAGGACTGAGGATACTTCACCAACTCATCATATTAAATCCCTTGAAATTATTGATAATACTATGATTATAAATATTCGTACTTTTACCTATGTTGATACCACCCTATACACTATTCAGTCTGTACTTGAATGAATTAATGGTTTTGGGGTCGATGTTAATAAAAATAATTTAAACACTATTTGTGACGGGCACCATGAAATTCTTCAGCCCTCAAATTAAGATGATAACTTTGAAAAACATACACTTGCAATTATGGATTCTGATGTGTAATGTATTGCATTCCAAATGATAATATAGGATCATGTCTACACTCTGTTGATGCAGAGGGATCCTTCTATAAAGTATCAATATCTAAATCTGTGAGGAAAATTCTAATCAAGACCAATAAATATATGATTTTATCTCTAAATAAAATCACCCCATTATGTGTTACTCATTATTATGGGGAAAATAATTATATACATCATGAAGAGTATAGTAATTTTTCGTATATTTTATCTGATGTTCTTGATTATTTTACAATTTCTGAATCAATTATTTCTTTAGTTTTTGTGTCATCTTCATAAGGTAAGGGAAACAAAATGAAACAGGAAATATGAGTAGGAAATTGAGAAATCTATTGTAGGATGGGCCCCACACAAGGTCCAAGTCTCTTCTATAATTAATATCTTATATTTTAATTTATCGGGGCCTAGGTATTCTCCCATGTTCACAACCCTAAGAAATTTTATAGATACCATAATGACTATTCTTATTAGACTTTTTGAAACAATAATGGATTTTGATAAATGGTCATTCCTTAACTAGGATACCCTTGGACATTTTCTCCCTTTAATAATTCTACTCATGACATTGTGGAGTCACATTGGGGTTTTAAGCATGATAACATCTCCCACAACTCCTATTCTCATGATCATCAGTCAATCACTATTTTTATTGAGATAAATGGTAATGATATTTCTTTATCTTTTGTTTATACTTTGAACCAATATATCAATATAAGGTATCCTTGGTTAACTCTATAGGATGTATCTATGAATATGAGATACTACTGGGTTTTCATTGGTGATTACAATTTTGTGTAAGGACTTGAGGAGATGAATAGGAACAATGTCAATACGACAGAAACTCATGAGTGGTCTTTTTTATTTGAAAAATAAAACTTGATCAAGGTACCTATTGTTGGAGAAGATTACACCTAGTGTAGATATACCCTAAGTGCGAGACAATCCAAAAAACTTGATAGGTGTTTCCTTCAAGAGTATTTCATACATAAATATTTTATTATATCTAGCATCACTACACAAAAAGTTAACAACTATCATACTGACTTTTTAATAGATCATTGCATCAATAATACAAGGTATGATTCATTACCATTTATGATTAATAATTCTTGGAATGTTATACCTAGATGTAGGGATGTAATTGATAATGCATGGTAGACTGATTTCAATGGAATCCAATTTAATATTTTGACTATCAAATTGAAGGATGATAAATAAAATCACAATGTGTCGAGAAAAAACTAATTTTCAAGAAATGATAATGATTTTTATAATACTGCAAATATTCTAATTAAATTCCAAATTATTAATCTAAATTAACAGTTGATCTTTAGTGATGAGAAAAATAATCTTTCAAAATTTTATGAGATGTTGACTCTTTATGTAAATCTCAACCAAAATCAGTATAATATACAGTGGTTGAAAGAAGGAGACGCGAATTCATGGAATTTCTATTGAATTTACAAAGAGATGAATGATAGAAGATGTATACCTAATCTAATGATTAATGAGGATCTTTTTAATTATGAAAATAAGATCTCCAATTTTGTGTGCCGAAACATTGAAAATTAGTATATGCATACAGGGAATAAAAAAACTCAAAAATGATTACCAATATTTCACATAGTGTTGAAGTCTTCCAAAATAATATTATCAATAAACTTCCATCTGAGGAAGAACTTTGGTCATCTATTCTTTATCTTAAATATTATAATGTTATAGAGTTAGTGTGTTCTCTAATAAGATTATATTTTCAGTTGGGACATAGTTCACACTTGTATTACTAATGTCAACATACAATTTTTTATTCATTAATCTATTTCTCTTTGAGTGAATGGAATATTTATTTCATTGATTCCAAAGAAGGAATATTATCTTCATATATGGGATTTCATAATAATGACTATTGGGAAAATGATCCCAAAGGATATCAATAAAATAATTCCTAATAGAATGGGGAATATTTTCTAAGGTTTAACCACATGTAATCAATTTTGGATTTATACAGAGAACGACTATTAAAAATTGTCAATCTACTGCATCTGAGTGTGAAACATTATGAATATGAAGGTGAAAGATGGTAAAATGGATCTTTATATAGATATATCATAATACATTGACCCAATAAATTGGATTTATGATTTTTCTATTTTCAGAATGCATAGATTTTCTTATAGTGTCCTCAAATTTATTCATTACATCCTTAATATCTCTACTCTTTCTTCTCTTGTTAATTAGTGTCCTATATGTTGCATTCATCATTATAGAGGAGTGAGAAATGGGGGTCCCTTAACTATAATACTTTTTCCTATTGATGATTTTTGTTTAATTACACGCCATGGGGATATTTTTCATACTGGTTTATATCATCAAATGAAGGTTATAAGAGATATCTTCTCACATTCAAATCTATTGTATATTGATGGTATTATTTCCTTTTAAAAATATGAAAAGGTCACCATTTGTACATTAAATATGCCTTTTAGCATTATAAATAAGTTATTTTTTAAGTAGTCAATTCGGTAAAATCGTCGGTGATCATTGGGGAAGGGTTTATCAGAGCAAAGAAAAAAAGAGAAGTAAGAAAACATAGGTTTTGGAGGGTATTTAATATTTTTACCAATCTTGGAGTACCCCTTTATTGGGTTTGAATTAAAAGTTGTTAAATGGATAATATCTACACTAGAATTATAAAAAATGGATACCTGAAAGGGTTGGTCAGTGTATCATGTAGAAAGATTATGTCTTGGTAACACTGTGATCACTTCCATATTCTTTTATACATTTTTTTATATATATTCCCCGGATCTATTATTAATGATATGTAATTTCATTTGGATTGGATCAATTCATGAATGGAATATTATTATAGTTTCTTGGAGTGAATGTATAAAACATCTTGACATTGGAGGTATAGGAAGTGAAGATCATAGGCTTTTCAATGATGCCTTAATAAAAAAAAATTCACATATAATCTTCTTGATTATATTAATCCTTCATTAGAGTCTTTGTATAATGGATTTTGGAATAAACTACTAAATGGATATTCTATATACATCGCATCCTTGATTTGGACATCTATAAGGAATGCATACAATTTATTAATACATTCTTCAAAATGGACGGTCTGTAGGGACTATTCTATAAACTTTTGGAGGAATATTTGGTTTTCAATGGAAATTTTAGACGTAGTGTATATTCCTCACTACATGAAATATCTATCAGCTGTTGAAATTCTCAACAATATAAATTCCCTTTGGATTTTTCTAGAAAACCTAAATTTGGATTTTGACAGATATGGATACACTGATATGGATCCTCTCATATAGAATCACATCGTAAATGGTATTTTTAGCACTAGAGAATATTATAGATATAATTGTGATGTTATTATCGCAACTCCCAATTGGATTTTGTCTTATAAAAATCTGTTCATTCACCTATTTCCTTCTTTATTACATGGATAAATTGGAATCAATGGTTGTTATTTCATCGGATGATCCAGTGTTCAAGGATTATCCTGGATTTAGTATTACATCTCTATTTCAATGTTGTTGAGTGTGTTGATCTCTTTTTCATTTCAATACAATTTTCTCATAGGATATGGAATTATTTATAGGATATTTTTGTTACAGTTTGATAATTTTAGGATTTGAGCACCTGATGAACTCTATACATGGAGAAGATTGTAGTGAACATGTACAAGATATATTATTTTCTATTACAGCCTTAGTGATCTCGATTATTTTGAAAGATAGAAATTCTAGAGATTTTGAGAATCTAATATTTATAATAAATGAAATAATTAGGAGATAAATTAAGGTGTTATAGTTATAGTGAAAATTAAAACTAGAGACCTAAAAAATCATTTTTCTAATCATATGGTTTAGATATCTATTGTTTTCATTATTAGTTGAAAAATACACTAGTAGTATATTCCACACTCATATAGGATTTTTATGGTCTTTTTTTACAATTTCTGTAATAACGGTTATGCAATTCAAACTGAGATATTTGTTATTATCAATATAGTGAGGTATGTAGTTCATCACGGATTGAGGGATATATGTTTAGATTTTGACTCAAATTTGGTAGTGTATATTATCATATGACCTTCCAAAAATGTTTAATAGAGGATTTTACAATCATGGATTGATTTCCATGGGCTTCTGGACCAAAGGATCATGATTTTGAAACATGTATATATAGAAGCAAATATGGTTTTTGATGCTCTTTGTAAAAGATAGATTGAGGAGGCCAGTTAGATTTCTTCCATTGGGTCGCTAGAAGTTTTTAGTGGGTTTTTTGAGGTGTATGCATGTGTTGTTGTGTACAACCAAATTTTTAAAACACACATATAATGATTCTTTTTATAACATTATGTTTTATTAATAATATATTTTAGGAGCAGGATTTCCTACCTCATAGACCTTCTTATTATAATATCCCAACCATCATAGAATAATATATTTCCTCTTGATGAAATTCATAAATCCATGAAATAACAAATCAAACCTTATTCTCTAACTATTATATCCAATTATACAATGGATAACATTATTATTCATAATATAATATTATATACTAGTATATTTTTTAATTTAAATTTACTATATACTCCAACCATCATTCATTAATGACATCCTTAATAACCATAAACACCCCAATTAAAAAAATGATGAGAAATATTGTAATAAAAAATAGTCCCTTCAATCATCACATTATGGATATAAAATTGAAAATTTAATATTGTGGTATAAAAATTATGATTTATTAATGCCTCCAAGATAATAGGAAAATGTTAACTCTTATTCTCATAACATTGTTTTTTTATCAATATATTATCAATAATACATTTCAAAAAGTAATCCAAATAATGATGAAGAAAACAATTCATATATTCCATTAATAATAATAGAGTATTAATTACTCTAAAAACGAATATAAGTATTTATAAATTTCTATAAAAAATTTGGGAAGTAGTTTGTGGCACATCATTATCTCGCACACTAAACCGATGATGACCTAATCAGAGATCATTCATTGAAAACCATTTAGAATCTCTAAATTTATTCTATAAATAATAACTATATATAAAATTAAATTGTTTTTTAATTATAACTTGGTTTAATCTAATATAGACCACAAAAATTTAATTCAACCATTTCTTATCTTAGAAAAAAATAACAACAACACCCTATGGAGATACACTATTTCTATTGAATAATTTTGATTAATTTTCACCAAAATAAGGAATTAATACTCTAAGATCATCTATATCCATATGATTTCAAGGTATTGTCATAATTTTTATATATTAAGTCAATACATTGATGAAATCCACGTACCTTTGTTGTCATAATATTAAAAAATTAGCATAGAACATATCCTTGTAATAATCAACTATTGGACAAAAAAACAGTGTTGTAGCCAACATCATATCTATGAAATATCCATGTTACCTATAATGTAATCTTCAATTATTTATCCAAATTATATCCAAAATTGTTTGATGGAGCGTCCCATTATTCTATAAAAATATATCATTCATCATAATATATAGTTAATGAAACATATCTTTGGTATAAATGTGCTTGAAAATTTTACCACCGATCCTATATAATAATCAAATAAAATTATTTTATCTCTATACTGAAAATATTTAATTGGCTTCAACATCCAATAATATAAAAAACTATATTGGATGTCAATATTGAAATAGGATTTCCTTTTCTATACAATGGAATATTCTAGTATAAAACCACATATAAAAACACATATACCAATCTCGTGATAGATACTACAGAAATAAAAATAAAAAAGATATGTGCTATAATTGTAAATCATGTAACCAAATGTAGAAAAAAAATTCATCATAAATCTAAATATTGAATACATCACACTAAGATCAGCTTTCACCTACTAAAAAATAAGCAAAATATAAGACCATACTACTCAATCCAACCCATATGTTTACTAACATCCTTAAATAGAATTTTGTTTCTCATCGTATCCCTCTTCAACTATGAAACATCTGGGATAATAGCTACTAGAATAAATATGGTATGAATTCTATCATTATACACATTCCCATGAATTATATTCATATATTGAAGAAGAATATCTTTTCTAACCCATTGATATACCTCTTAAAATAATAATGATTATCCATTTTTCCAAACTAATGACACTTTTTTAACTCACTAGGATAAATATATTTGAAATTTATTTATAGGCTACACAAATTTCTCTCTAATATTTCTCTTCCTCGATATGATGGTGATGAGAAAACCATCCCCAAACCACCTTATCATTTAGTATCCTTTAGCACTAATCTCCATTCTACATCATTACACTAATATAACCACATGCCTTTACTAAAATATGGTTTCTCTTTATCATGACCATTCTCTTCTATAAAAGTTTAATTTACCAGATTATGTTATGGATGGTAGAAACACATAGTCAAACCAGTTATTAAATATCAAACATAATACAATTTTTGAATCAATGAGACTTAGAAGTCTCATAACCTCCCATCATTAGTTTGAAACAAAGATTGTATTTCAACTTGGAGGTAAAATCAGGAACATATATATACCATAATTGGAAAAATAAATACTTTTAAGGTATTTACATGTTTAGAATCTACAATTAACACTTCTCCCTGGAGAGATCCTAAAAATGAATCCCATGATATCCCCTAAGTCTTATTCACTGTGATACATACATTAAGAATTTATCAAGTGAGTCCCTAAACTAATAAAATGTAAAGCTTCACATGTTCCCTTATACTATATCAATAAGATAAAAAATATTATCCACCCCATTAAACAACATCCCAACTCTATGAGGCCCATCATCACTTTTATTGATAGGTGGATATTGCACAGAAAAATCTCAAATAGAATCATATACTAATATGATATCCTATGGTGTACTCCCATATTTTTTATGAATTATTTTATACAGACACTCAATGATCATTTTCTCTATTAGAATATCTGTATCACCAAAAAATAAAGTTCCTCATCTTCCCCATTTATATTATATTCATAAATATTTTCTTTAAGAAATCATTCTCATGATACACATTAAATATTTTTATTAACATCCATATTTCTATAAAATGAAACACCCTTATTAAAATCAGTAGAAAGAAAATTCCTAAAAAACATCAAACATCACATATTGGAAAAAATAAAAAAAAACAAATACAAAAATTTAACTAAAAACATTACACCTTCAAATTTATCCCATATATTTTACCGAAAAAATACATTATTCATAAGATATTCAAGAGAATAGAAAATATTTTAACAATATTTAAATTTATTATGAAAAATAAAATCAAAAAATAATTTAGAATAACCATCAAACACATAAAATGTCATTAATAAAAAAAAATTACACATGGACACCCTCTACTCACCCTCAATGAAGTGAACAAAATATGTCAAAATATCATTATAAATTAAATAATATATTACTTCCAAAATATCATGGACATATACTATTTTTTACCTAACTAGAAATACATGTATATCTTTTTCACTAAGAAATATATTCAAATATTCAACCAATTAAGTCCTAAATATCAGGACCATTGAACTGAAAAAATTAGCTATCATTTTTTAACATCATATAATTGAATAAACATTCTATACAGATTATGAATGAAATTTCCACAATTTTTCTCCCCAATCAATCTATTAAGGGTCTTGGTAAATAAACAATGATGTTATTTAAACCTTATTAGTCTATCAACTAAATTTATTAGAAATTAATATCATAACAAAGATTATTATATTAAACAAACAATATTATTATAAAAATATAAAATAATTATCCCACATGTCTATACATGTGGCATAATTCCAAGTATTACATACAAGTAAATAATAAGTACCAATACATGAATGATAAAACTAAAAATTGAAATATAAATATGTGTGGGAATCCGTTCCACACAACACCAAATTCATAACAATGTACTCTATGATATCTCATTACATTATCTACCATAATAAATATATAAATATTTTACATAAAATGTCATGCATATGACATTGAGACGTATTATGTTTGTACGTATATGAACTCAAAATTAATCATAAAAAATAGCATCAAACAATAATATTAATCAGTGTTTCTTATTAAAATATGTAAACAATGAAAATATTTTAATGGATTCTTCCATATCAATTTTAATATAAAATAAAGTGTTAGGTGCTAACCACATCACTTAAGGTATTCATATTCTTTATTTATCCAATTCATGTATAAATTGATACCAATTATAGGGAAATTCAATGAAACATGTTGAATTTTCAATCTCATATCCCAAACACATGGAATAACATATAGGCCTGGCATAAATAAGAAATAACTCAAACCCTTGGATCACATATTAAATTTTTTATTTCATAGTGTGGCCAAAGGATAACTCTAAGTGACCAATGATAAAGAAAATTTTCAACACAAAATAGTTGTTTTAAAAAATCTCGAATACCAATTTAAATTTTCAACACTACAATTTTATTAATTCCATTGTTTACCTAGAAAAAAAATCAATTGGAAAAAAATTCCAAACTGTTTATATTAATTCAACCTTTTTTTCATTTAAATATTATTTCTAGAAAGAATAGTTTTCATAATTATTCTCGTTAATAACATGTCACACTAGTTATAAATGAATCTATCATTTATAAAAAATTGAAATCTTTATAATCATTTATCCTAATAAGAAATGTAATTTTCAGTAAGAAATCATCACTTTAAATCATTAAAATTTTAAAATAAAATCTTCACAAACAGACATCTATTTATTTATGTTATTCATTATATTAATCCTCAATATAAAATTATTCTATAAATTATATAATATTACTACTGTAGTTATACTAAACACAATTTCTCATAACATCAATCAAATAAAACACATCAATTTAATTAAATACATTAAATCATGAAATTGATTTATTTTGCAACAAAAATCACATTGAAATGTTAATTTAATTTCAAAACATTATTTTATCTTTTTACATTAACAACATATATAAATCCATTAATGGTTTTATTAAATTGAAACTCTAACAAACTATTTCCCACAATAATCCATCACTTTCTACTTGAAATATGATAAAATTTATGATAAATACATTTCTTTATTTTCATAAAACATATCAAATCCTTAAAAATTATTGTACATTGTAAGAACTTATATAATATTCTACATAAATAATATTAATTATTAAATCAAAATAAAAGTTCCTAATTCATATAAAATTACACAATTAAACCATAACTGTGTATGATTCCCCTTAGATCACATTTAATAGACTATTTAAAGAAATATAAAAGAATTAATTCCCATTAAAAAACAAAAAATCCACAAAATAGAACAATCAAGAAAACCAAATTCCTCATATAGATCGTATTACCATCAATTAATGGAGGAATAATTTCCACTCTAAACAGATGGGTTTCTATAGAAATCTAAAATTCATTTATTTATCAGACATCTAATTCAATTCCAAACTATATTACTATAATATCAAAATAAAACGAACTCAATATAGAATCATTTCATAGTATGTTAATTTATAAAACAAACCAGCTTCATCCCTCCATTTCTACATTAATTATATTAAAATATATGAACCTAAATGTTTATTTTATTTGAAACTATATGTTATTATCCTAAATTAAAAATATCATTTAATATGTGCTTTAAACCATATAAAATAATTATAAAAAATATAAACCTGAACAAACCCCCTCAATTCCAGTTCCATATATTCTAAATAGTGATAAACAAGCCTCTATGTCAATCTAATTTCTCGATATTTTTTGTACAAAATGACAGTTTATCAGAAAAGTGAATAAGTTGTATTATAACTCTAAAAACTCTATAAAATGAACTAAATCTGCATCAACTCTTACTCAAATAAAAGGATCATTATAAATCCTATAAAACATCTTCGAATAACACTTAATACCCATATTAAACATTAAATTACATAAATCTTTAGTAACTTGAGGCGTAATGGTCTGAAAACTATTTCAATTTAGATGAACATCCAGTGGGTTTCATGACTCTCTAATATATTATACACAGTTATTTGGATTCATACAGCCCCAAATCTCATATTCATATATTATAGGTTACATATGATGATCGATGGGTAAATTATTTAATATTTTATGAATAGGATGATAACCACATTAATTTTATAGTGTGTTTCATATCCATCATTTATAATCAAAATTCCTTGTCAACATGAACTTAAAATATATTCATTTCGTACCTATATAAAACTTATATCTTGAAAACCAAAATTTTTACATGGTAATGAATAAATAAATGTTTTAAATTCAAATCTATTTTTTAAAAAATATTTTTAAAAAAATAAAAAAATATATTTTCATAATTTATAAATAAATATAAAGTCTTAATTATTCTAATAGATTCACGGAATCAATTTGAATATTATGAACTAAATAGAAAGAAAAAATAATGAACTATTAATAATTATTAGTAAATAAAAAATAAGTGAAGTGAGTAGAAATTTTATATAAATTTTCATATTAATGATAAGAAAATAAGAATATAGATTTTATGATGTAGGGGTTTTAATGTCTATATCCCAGTATATGTTAGTGATGAGGATTGGGATCTAAACTCTACAATTTTAATGTAATTTATTGGTGTTTTATTATTTTATCTTATGTGTTTTCCCAAATCTTTAGGATTTAACTGTTCTTGTGTTTTTTATATAAGTCAGTTCTTGAAATTCTAATGATTTTCCTATGAATTATTTATGGTTATACTGCCCTTCAAAATGATTCTAATTCATTTAGAATTATTTCAATAATTATTGAATACATGGTCATTGGATGGGTGATTCAATGTGTATAGATATTTTATAGTGTGCTATATTTTTGGGGTTTAATCATTTTTATGGTTAATACATCACTCTCCTTTATTGTCTTAGTTGGATGAATTTCCAATGGGTTGGTTTGTGTAAACCGTTTTGAACATCGTGTTGAATTACTTAATAATAGTGGGTTTTTTGGGAGGGATTATATTTTTTCTCAATGATTTGGTTTAACTATTATACCCCTATGTAGTTTTGGAGTTACCTATGGTTTGGATAATATCTAATAGTAAATCCCTATATAATTCAATCTATTTTTCTTCCTTGCCTTGGTTACCTTTATGGGTTCATTCTAACTTCTCTTGTTTGGGTCGGTGTAGATTTTAATATATTCATAATTTTGGGGGGATGATTATAAAAATATCCTATAATATTACTATTAATTTATATATCATATTTTAAAAGGGTTCTCATGTTTTACTATATCTTAGAGATGGGATGTTTATATTATTATCACAACTATTATAGAGTTTTTAAATATGGAATGTATTCTCAAATATCATTTTATTTTTTCATTGAATATTCCTATGGGAGATATATTGTTGGAAAAACTATTGATATATAGATGGGTTATAAATTAAACCCCATGAATATAACATATTCATTCATATCCTTTATAATGTTTTTTTATAAGTTAACTCCCCATGGATGTAGTTTAAGGAATGATTGTGTTGTTTATTTCCATTCATTTTGTATTCTAGTGTTCCTTTCTTAGAGATTATTTTTGACACATTGATAATTTTTAGGGATTAATTTAGGGTTGTTTATTATCATTATAGATCATCATTGTTATCACAGATTCTGAATATGGAAAATAATTTACCATATTTTTTGTGTCATATTGATCATCGGTCCTGTTATTGTAAATAATGTTGGTGGTGGTTATAAATTGACGGCCATAATGATAGTGTAACCCACATAGTTTTAGGTAAATTATCTATTAATTATATATTTTTAAGTTATATAATATGTGGGTGGAATTTAAATTTTTTCTTTATGGTATGTTTTTTTGGAAGTGTTTTTTTTGTGTGCATGATTTGAGAACGTTTTTGATAAAACAGTCAACTTCTATTGGAAATGGTGAAATAGAATATTGGAGTTTCTAGGTTAGAACATGGTGAGAACATGTTTTTCCCAAAGCGTGTGAGTTTCCAATGGAAACCATGTAAATGGAGGAAAATAGAAAGGAATATTTTTCACATAGTTTATCAAACCATATAAGCCAACCATACAAGGGCATGGATTAATGATACTGTATTGAGTATAGATAGTGCATGGATTCTAATACCACGTTTAATAACCATGAAAAATATATTTAATGATCCAAAAAAATTATTTTAAATCAATTTTAATGACTAAAACCTTAATTGTTCTCCTTATTTATTAGGAAATAAAACTTTGATACCTATTTAAGCATTATTTGTGCTTCCATTCGAAATTGAAAATAGTTTTTTATAGAACTATGTTTGTTGGATCTCCAAAATAAATAGTATGTCTCTGTTTTCATTATTCTTATTTAAATATATACATATTCTATGATATGGAATATAATATATAATTTGATCTGGATAAATATATCATTCATAATTTTTTTTAGGTGACATTGATTTTATTTATCAATGGAAAATTGTTTGGATGACATATCTAGTGGCTTCATGTTTTTTTATTGATTATCATCACTCGTTGTGTGGTTGTTGACTTATCCTTCATATCCGTAGATTAAATAACTCTATGGAATTAATGTATAAATTTATATTATATAACTTCAATGAAAATTTATGATTTAATTTTTCAAACCATTTTTCATGAAAAAAATGAAAATAAAAAAAGTCATATAGTTTTTTATAAAACACCACTGATTTGGTGTTTTGAAATATGATTTTTTAATGCATGTATGAAATTTTATAATATTTTTAGGAGAATATATTTTTTATGATAACTTTAATCATATAAAAACATTTCATACACAGTTTCTATGAGTTCATTTTCAATTTTCAATACCCTGAATTGGGGTAGTGGTTTCAGGTTGGAGGCTGTAGGAGAATGGTCACCCAGTGACAACATAGTGGAATGATAAAAAAAGTTCATTTGTAAATAAATTTCACATTGAATTCATTTTTGTGTGAGTGGGTGGATATGGTTATTATATTACATGTAGTAAATAAGGATATAAATTTATTCTTATAATTTATATTTTTTTTAAAATTTTAAATTATTATGTAATTACATATATTTTTATGTTATATTTTGAACTATGAACTAATATGTTCATCTATAAGAATTCAGTGTTGGGATATTTATTAGGGAATTAATATTCTGTATGATTACACACCTATGTATATGTAACAAGGTGTGTATAAAGTTTTTATTCTTCATTAAACGTTTAAAATAATGGTCTCACAATTATCAAGTATATAATCCTAAGGACATTACATCGGGATGGTGTTGGATCTTTTACTTTCTCTCTCGGATCCATTGGAGTGATCCCACATAATTGATTAAACAACAGTACATCCTTTATTTTTCTTTAGTTTTCTCGATATTCTATATCAATTATATACTAATATTTTATTTTATTTTCAGTTTAATATTTTATACTCAATAAATATATAGTTGGTTCGGTTTTTTAATATTTTTTATTCATTGATTGTATATATTAAAGAGGTAAAATTATTAACCGGTTTTTATATAAGCCATTGGATTTTATTTCTTTACATTGGTGTACTTGGGATATTACCTATGGTTTGAAGTAACTTTTACCAAGATTATAAAAATGGTTTGTGTGGTGATGTTACAAAGGGTTTCAGTTTTTGTCTGTACATTATCATGGGATGGTATTAGGAATATTAGAATATTATAATGTGATGTATAAAGAATTAAATGAAAAAATATACCTCTTTATGATGAACATAAGTTTTTAAGGATGTTGTGGTATAAATATTTTCTAAAAAACTTCTATTAATGTTTTCATCTCATCATCATGAGTTTAGGTGATGAGTGTATCATATTAATCATGCGTAATGAGGCTTCCCATGAGGAATAAATTATTCATATTATGATGGTGTTTTTTGAAATATTAGTTGAAATGATTGATTTTTATGATGAGTTAGAGATTCTAATCATTCAATTATCTATTGAGTGATGAATATGGTTATTTGTTCTACATAGAGAGAAATGACACCAGTTAGATGAAAAAAACCAGAAGAAAGGTTTTAGAAAACGTGGTTACACTAGAGCTACAATTGACCCAAAAATGTTTTCTTAAAATCAATAATTAATTTCACATGGATGATAATTGAAATAAAAACGATAGACCATATTAATAATATCATTCTCTGTAGTTTTTGAAATAGAATTATCCAATCCATTGTGGTGATTCGACATCTATAAAAGGGATAAGTGTGGATTTATATAACGAGAATGATTTTTTAATTAATTGGAACACCTAATTACATAAAAATAAAATTATTAGTTTATATAATGGTTGATATTTTTCCCAAATGGTGGGATTTATTTGTCTAATATAATGTTTACCAACAAATTATATGGGTTAATTTTAAGATTATTTCAAAAAAAATTTATCCCGAACACCTTTATAGTAGAGAGATTGATAAATTTCATCGTCGTAAAATAATAAAATTTATTAGTGATTAAAAATTCAACTATCTTTTGAAACATAGTTTATAATTCACTGCATTTTACATCTAATGAATCCATGAAGACACACTTATTTTATTTATTTATTTTTATCATAAATTCATTTTATGAAAGATGTTCTCTATAGTATTGATTATACATAGATGTTTAATAGAGTGACTATAGAATAAAGAGATATCACTAGAAGTACCAATTCAAAAATTATAATTATATCCAGGAGAGTTGGTGGGAAGTAAAATTTTGGATACAATTGGAAGAGGGACATTTATTTCCATGGTTTTGGAGAATCTCAAAATTAAACCACTAGTAACTTTCCCCCATGACCCAAAAATAAACCTAAATGTTACTAAAATTGTTTGTTTGAGCATATAAAGATATATTGAAGTAGAAAAATCTAATTTAAAAATTATAATACGTTGATGCTTATTTAGTATTATTTCTATAATATGATAAATTCTTCTTCTATGAATAAATATTAAGTTTATTGAGAATTTTATTCTTTAACTAGACAATCTTGGTAGAAAAGAACGCATCGTCCAAACATAGATAATGAGAGTGATTTTAGGAATAAAATAATTCTCTTATAATTGAAACAAAAACATGGGATAACATAAAAATTGTGAGAAAGTAGGAAATTGAATGGGAATAAGAATATTATCATAGAATACCAATCAGATACCTCAACTGTACATGGTAAAATTATTCATAACTCCAATCTCATAGTTTATTTGGATACTGGTGAATTCATTTATTTTATTACTTCATGTGTTCTTAATAAAATTGGATTTCATATTTTAATGATTCCACATGTATGGACATTTAGGACACTTATAAGGTTGTGAAAGTATAAGGGGCCTATATTTTTATCATGTTCTATAATAATATATGTATTCAGGTTTGATTAAGAATATTATTTTTTTAACATGGATGACTCTTACGTGATCATTAGAATGAACTGGTTAGTTTATTTCAAGCATGACATAAATATTTATGAATGAAAAGTGTTGTTTACGTCTCATAATGATTATATTTAATGTAGTTTGGGATTACAATGCTATAAGAGATAGAAATTCAGAACCAATTATTGGAACTATTTGTTATTAATTAGTTTTAGTCACATTGGGGACTAATTTCATGATTGAGAATAGAAATTTCCCTACCATTTTGGATCTATATCCGGACATGTTTCCGGAAAATTTCACTAGTTTTCCACCTGAATATGATATAAGATTATCAATTAACCTACTTCGAGTGAAAATCATATTTTACATCCATTTTATATAGTAGAACCAAATGTAATAATGGAGCTAGATATCCAATTTGATGAATAAGAAATAAAATTGTTTATAAGACCAAATGTATCACCTTTGGATTCCATAGTTCTTATTTTTAGGAAAGAATTTGGTTTGATAAAACTATGTATTAATTACTAAAAAGTGAACCTTATTTTGATAATGAATAGATATGAACAACATCATTGTATTTATCTTTTTTAATAATTGAAGGGAGACTAATATTCATCAAAAATTGATTCACAGTGTCAATGTCATCAACTCTCGGTTAGGAAATATGATATTCTGAAAGCATAATTGAGAATATATTGTATTTATTGTGAATATGTTTCCATACCCTTTCATATTACATATACAAAAAAATCATTATGTAATAATTACCCATGCATATCTTTGGTACCTAGACTATTTTCTTATAGTTTATGTGAAATAAATTCAAGAGTCATCATAAACCCAAAAAAATATTAATAACAATTTGAGGTTGGGTTGGTCATTTTGAAAGATAACTATTTATATTTATTGTACTATAAATCTGATATATTGATACAAGAAATTTTCATCCATGGCCATGTTATTTCTCTAAAATTCATTTTAGTATACCTTATGAAATTTTGTTATATTTTCATTTCAAAACAACTATAAATTTCGTTAATATTTTTTGAATTTTGGGTTTGGTATGTTAATATCATCTTTTTATTTAAGAATTATCTTGAATAACATATCATATGAAAAATCCTATGAGAAATATATTTCTATTACAATTGAGTTCAGATTTTCAACAATACATTCTGAAGATTGGGGATATCATCACTTGAACACCAATTCGTGTTTTCCTGTAACCTATGTATGAATTTTTAGTTTATTTTGAATAATTTGGATATGAACTTGGATATGTACTCATTTTGGTACAATATTTCATATAATATAGATTATGACTGCTATGAATTCATGAAAATAGTTATCCATCACACAACATAGAATTATTTTTCGTAGTTCATGCGTTGAAAAAATGGAGTCATTATCTATATTATTTAGAAATTCACTATATAAGAAGCCCAAAATTTAATGAATAATATCATTTCTAAAACATATTTGAACACAAAAAATGAATATGGAAAAATATCTCCTGGTATTTTAACTTTAAATTTTTTATAAACCTAGGATATTGAATATGATGGTATATTATTTTAGAAAAAATTTGAATAATGGATTATCCAAAGAAGATCAAGAATAGTTGAAATTGACGACAATGTTATGAGATATGTATATTTATTTAAATGTGAAATTTGAAGTCAATTATTTCCTCTTAGATAATATAATTCCTAATTTTTTAAATCTAGTTATGGATTCTTAATTACCATACATAAATTACATTTTCATTGTGTAAAAATTTAATGTTGGGGACCATTGATGGATGGAAAAAAGAGAAAAACATTAATTTTATTTTTCAAGATCAAATCATCAATCTAAATTTATGCTAGGAAAGAATATAATTCTATATACCACCATGAAAAATTTGATAATAATCCTAAAATTTTGAAGTTTTATAATTCATTATGATATATTTTATGGTTCGGTAGTACTTAATGTAAAGTGGTAGATTATGTCTCGATATTCAACGCTTATCATTAAGTCAAGGTTGAGTAGAAATAAATATCATATATGTAGTACTAATTTCCTATACTCGTCTTGATATTGGATAATATACATAAGAACTTTTTTCAGATTCTATCAATAATTGTTTATAAAAAAGAAAACATATGGGTGATTTCGGATTAATAGACAATGTCATCACATTTCATCCATATTCATGAATCCAATATGGTGTAATAAGTTAGAGAACACTACATTCGGATGTCATAAATTTTCATGGAATAAAAATTTTGTTTTCCTGTGACCATGATAATCACATTAACTCTTAGATTTGGGGAAATTTATAATATTATTTTAGTATCCTACTAATAATGAGCATGTCTTATCATCCTCAAACAGATCAACAATCACAAAAAATTATCCAAACATTAAAAAAAATTATCTTGTATTTTTATGTACTTTTTTCGTTCAATGGAAGATTATACACTATTATTAAAGTCACTTTATAATAATAGTAGTCGTGCCCCGATATATATGGATCCAATTGAATCATTGTATTCTTAACATTTTCTATCTACACATTGTTTGGTAGAGACTGAATAAATGCCACTATTGGTAACTAGTCTTGTTCTGAAGATGACTGATAAAATTCAAGTGACGAGTAAACGGAATATGATGTTTCATAGTTTTCATAAATCAGATATAGATTGTCATCGAGGTAAGTTATCAATTGATATATGAAATATTTTTTTAATATCTCTCCAATGTTATGTTATATATCATTATGTGAGAAAGGTAAATTTTCCCCTTGGTATATGATTCCTTTGGAAATATTGGAACAAATTTGTTTCATGGAATAAATGTTTTCTTTAACATCATAAATCATCTCCATACTCAAATTATTTTATGTATCACAAGTGAAAATATACCAACCAGATCCTAACCATGTGATTAGATCAGTCGATATTGATTGTACATAAAATGTTACTGTTCCACAATTTCCAATATGGATTGTGGATAAATAATTTAAATTATTACATGGAAATAGTATCAATTTGGTGTGAGTTTCAGGGAAGCATGGTTATAAACAAGAAGAGACATCAGAATTAGAGGACTTTATACTGGAGAAATGGGATAAAATTTTCCAAAACCCTGGAAATGTAAATATTTATATGTTAATCATAATGGTGTGGGGAATTTAATACCTCCTATTATAAAAAATAATTTTTTCTATGTTTTTATACGATTTCATAATAGTTTTTTTATTTAATTTAGGATTGTTTTCAAGAGAACATGGCTAAATTAGGCTTCTTTTTTTACAAAGGATTTAAAACATTCCCAATTTTTAATTTAATAATGTTTTTTTAAGTATGGCTAATTTAGGAATATTTTTAAGAAAACATAGCTAATAATATTTACAAATAAATATTTCTTTATAATATATTGATTATATATTCTTATTCATTAATATTAACAATATATAGAACATAAATATACATAAAATTTATAATATAAAAAATTAATATATTTCAATATAACAATATTTATATATAACTAATGTATATATATATAACATATATATATATAAATTTAATAACAATATATAAAAACAAATATTTATAATTATATATTGTTAAGAATATAATAAAAACAAATATCAATATATAATTGAAATACATAAAAATTAATAATATTAAATATATATATATATATACAAAAATATATTATTATAAAAAATATATTATAACAATATATCAATAAATATAACAATAAAACAATATAATTATAATACCAATAATATAACATTTAATATTTTAAATATTTAATGTAACAGTATCATGGAAATATTATAACAAATAATATTGTAACCGTATATCAATATAATAATAAATATAATAAAAATATATGACAATATAATATTATAGTAATATATTTTTATATCAATATAATTATAAATATCATAATAGAAACTATATTAACAATATAATAATATAAATTGTGATAAAAATAAATATTTAATAATAAATATTTAATACTATATAAATATATATATACGCAATATAGGACTATATATATATAAAAATATAATATATATATATATATATGAAGATAAATAAATAAATATAACACAAATATATATATATATATATATATATTATATAATACGTAAATATATTACTTATTGATAATATATTTTATTATTTTAAAAAATACCTAATCTGTGTGTGGGTTTTATTATTATGTATATTATATATATAATATATATGTAATATATTAATAATAAAGTTGTGTGTGTTTGGAGAAGTTTTACATTGAATGTCGATGTGAGCTGTCTACCTTTGGATATTTAAAAACCCAAACAAATTATTATTCATCATGAATAGGGATAAACTGTTTCTAGGGGAATGGGTGGGTGGCAGTAGTGTAACGATGTTGGGTCAGCGGTGCTTGGGTTCAATAGAGCTGTGTTAGGGTGGCCATGGTCTAGGTCGTCTTGTGTAGTGGTAATGGGTCAACATGGGATGAGGGAAGTGGTACAACAACGGGGTACTGGTTGGGGTATTCTTGTGCAGTGATGTTGGTTCAATGGGTATTGGTCTTGTGGAACCGTGTTAGAGTTATAATTTATGAATTCTTGTACAATGATGCAAAATTTTGTGTAAACAGTGGGGTAGGTGGAAGGAAGCACAGCGGCGCATGGGCACCAAAATGAGAGCTTCTACCAAAAATAATTATAAAATATACAATACCCATTTGGTTTAATTGATTTTTATATAAAATAACCTAAGAAATGACTTATAAAACATATGTAAATGACTATAAATTGCATGTTGTTTCCAAAAATATTTAAAAAAATTCTATTATCACGAACCAAACCTGGTCAACCCTGAACCTATCACCCAAGCTAGTCTATAGTATGGTTCTAAAGGTGTTTGCGATCCCCACAGGCAGGAAACTAGTGTCGGCCATCAAGATAAAATCATTGGGAACCATTTGGCCCATAAAAAAGATATAATAATAAATGGATTCCAAAATAAATAATAAAGAGAATGATTATAGAGGAAATAAACTACTACACATAACACCATGTGACCTCATGGGTAACCACACAACATAGAACGAAGCTCCCTATGAGTGTTGTGTATAACTAGGAGAACCAGAAACTAAAAATATAGAGTAGGTGTGAGAACCTAGACGCTCAGTAAGAATTTCAAAAGTAAACAGCACATGATTACCCAGCTCTAAAGTGAATCCCTTTAATGTTAGTTTGAAAATATGACATATAAAAATATGAATTTTCACTATTTTATCAAAATATTTAATGAGCTACTACATTTAATAAAAAATCGTTTTTATTTCATGTTCCAAAATATTTCCAAAAACGCAATTCATTTCAATAAATTCTATTATAAACAAACTTGTGATTGTACAAGTACCTTATTATAAAAGGAAAAGTAAAGGTGTCATGTGATCAATCAACAAAATGTTCCACAAAATAAAGTAGTAACATACAAGTATCTAATCAATGTATTTTCCAAAACATCCCTATAGGGATCTATGAATTTACTCGGTTCGGAATCACCTTCCAACGTATTGTGAAGCTCCTATGCTTGTAACAAACAGGCCACCCTCAACTGACTAATCCAATGGAATAGCCCACCTTGCATAACATAAAATCAAGTTGGTACTAGCCCATCTAATTGAGTTTGATAAAAAAGCATCACTCTAACCCCTAAAATACACCATGAAACCCATGATTATAATATATTGTGTAAGTAGGAGTCCTTCGCACCTGTGAATCACCTTAAATGTCATCACCACACATGCCTACCCCTAACACGGACTCCACTATACGATAACCCATATAGATAAATCCCTCCTAAATATGTTCCCACTATATAGATAGATATATATATATATATATATATCACATCATTAAGGATCCAATTGTTCCATCAAATCATATGATCATTCCACCAATTCATTAAAATTAACTATTTTTCTCAAGGGACTTTATGTTTACATACCCAAATTCCTTTATCAAATCATCTCAAAACCCATATTGAAAAAAATGTGAAATTACACTTTCACAAGATCTTCCAAAATGGGCATTTACTTCTTTAAATCCAATTCCATTTTTAATTTTTTCTCAAAAAATAATAATTTATATTCACCAAACAACCCAATATTCTAAACGGGTATTCATAACATTTATAAATCACACCTCATTTCCAAATAACCAAGCAGATTGGGTTCTGAGGAACATACTCGGATCCATTTTCAAATTACTCAATGCATCATCACTCCATTTATTAAACCACTTGCATAATTTATACACTAGAAAAAATAAATTGAAATTAAAACAACCAATTTCCCTTATGTAAAACAACTTTCTAGCCATACACATATTAGTACTTTCAATAAAACATTATACACCACACACATAAATCATAAGACACCTTTGGATGTCATAGAATTATTTTTAAAAATCATTTACATGGATAATTAAATATCCATAGAACCACACATTTAAATGAATTCTTGAAACCATGATTAATTCTATATGTTGATCTTGAAAGTTTATGAGAATGTCCCACAACCAATAATAAAGCCATTTTTCAAAGACCAAGAAAAATTATATATATATATATATGTGTGTGTGTCTGTGTGTGTGAATATATAGAATATGTATTTCATTTGAAAATTGAAAAACTTATTTCAAAAATAATCAAGCAATCATGGAATTCAAATTAAAGGCTTAGTCATAGGGGACCTAACTCTAGGTAGAACCAAAAAACATTTATCTCTTGGTGTATTATAACTAGAATCTGATGCTCCCCCACTATGAATATACACTTTAACATAATTTTATGAACACATATCCCCTACAAACACACCCAAATGGCCATGAATAGGTGCATGGTGATCCTCACATATATTCTTATATACATACACTAGTATCCACCCACTTGCACATGCATATTTAATATATATACATAGGCACGCCATTCCCCAAACATGAATTTCACTCCCATGAGTGAATTTACACATAACAAGGGAACCAAAAAATATATATATACCTATGCATACACAGGTGACTCACCTTAAACCCGGCGAATCGAGACCACAAAGCAAGGACTACGCACTACCCATTAATTAAAATGAACCATAAAACATAAAAATAAATCTAGAAAACAAATATAAAACTAAACAAAGGCAAATAAATCCATTCATCAAATGGAAGAGGTGATGTGAATCATTCGAAACATCCACACATTTGAAGGTGGTTTCTAGAACATGGTCCAATGGGTCCTAATAATCCCCTTTCTTACCATAAAATCAGCAGAAACATGATTATCAGTCCAAACCAAATCTTAGGGTTTCAGCCAAATTGAGAAGGTCGGTGAGGTAATCTAATAAATAATATGACTTTGTAATATGTTATAGTAGAGAGACTTACCCTGTTAATTATAAGATTTATTGTGGGGAAAAATGGTGGAATCGATGAATCGGAGTTGGATCCGGGAGGAAGGGGGATTGCGTGATGGAGGGTCTCATCCAAGGGGTTGTGCACCATAAGGAGGTCCATCCAAGGGGGGTCACGCTCCATTGGAAGGTCTGACTGAGGGAGGGAATTGTGTCGTAGGGAGTTTTCATAGAGTGAGGTCTGACCATTAGGGATATTTCCAAATCAAGGGGGGAGCCCAGGGGGGCACGCATAAGATACATAGAGGAGGGGGAGTGAACCCTCATTTCAGGGTTACATACATAACCCTAATAATAATAATAATATAAACTTAATAATATTTATATTTATATTTATAATATTTATAATATTAATAATATTAATAATAATTAAACTAACAATAATAATAACAATCCAAATGATAATAATAATAAAAAATAATAATATTAACATTATTATTATTATTAAAACATTATTTTAATTATATTTTAATTTACCATTTTATATTTCATTTAATTATATTTATTTTAAAACACCGGTAGACTGCACCTTTACCTGGGAAAAGCCACATAGTTTCCAAACTGTGCTCTACTTGAATGTCAGATGCTTCTAAGGCCAAAACAATCATTTCCAAATAAAAACATGAAAATTAAATCCAAGACTCAAACCACTCCAAAAAAAATTAAAATAAGACCATGGATAAATAAAATAATTAAAATAAGAGAGCCTTATCAGGGAGGGGAGTTATAATTATCCATACCGTGACTTTTTATATCGTGAGAAAGATTTAAATGAGTCGGTTGGTCAAAGTATTGGTCACAACACAATGATTATGAAAATAGTATATTGATTATTTAAGGACAGAAATCCAAGAACACGCTCGATAACCAAATTAATAGTCAAAGAGATCCCAAGACTATAACCAATTAAATAAGAAGACTTATTGTGAGGAACCCTCGTCTCCAAACAAAACCACAACATTGTACTCCCCAACCCATAACATATAAATTAAAAAAGATAAGTGGAACTTCCACAAAAATTCATCAAGAGACCCATTACCCAGGTAAATAATTACCTTGTTCGGGGTTGGGTGGAACATGAAGAAAGGATTACCCATGTATCAACTCTTTGAAGACTAATTTTTTTGTTTGTTTCATGATGGCCTCCCCGCCACCCCATATTATGACTCTTGCGAATATCAACCCTTTTAAATTGATCCCACTAATAGAACCAAGAAAAAACTCATGAAACCTATAAGATTAATGATGGGTATCCCCACCATTTATGAGAAAACTAACACATGTTGTTCAGAATTTATATCATGAATACACTAGTATAGACTGACTCCTATCACAAGAGGGGGTGTAATTTAAGGAACCAAAATGAATAGAGATTTCTGACTTATCACTTCCACAAGACATTAGAATCTCTAACAGATAGCACACTAAACTGAATAAAAGGAAGGCTATATACATGAGGGTTTATATCCCATGATACACCTCCAAGAAAACATTGGGAAAGAGGCCACCACGACCTTCAATTAAAAAGGACCCATAAAGAAACATCCACATGAAAGGACAATTAAACTGGTGTCCGCATCAATGTCAGATTAACAATGTTGGATTATCGTTACACCTACTCCTAGAGACTACTCGACTTCATGAAATGATTCACTCCGGGAGCTATGGTTAGAGTCCTGATGTCTTGAAGCATTTGGTGCACTGTAGTCAGGAACTGACTACCTCCAACCGAGGATTCATCCTCTGGAAACATAGCTTTCATAACTTTTCTGCTACCATAACCTCAACATGCTTTAAAAGGATTATAGAAAAGGGTGGCATGGTTTATTATTGGTTCCATTTCAAGTGTTGAACTTGCAGACCGTAGATCAAGATACATGAATTGATGAGGGAGAATAACCAATAATAGGTTCCTCTAGTTCAAACTCCTATCCAGTTGGGGAACCTTTTTTGAAAACCTATAGAAACTAAAATTTCTTCTATCCGAGTCCACCAATTATGACTCAACTAAAAAACTAAAAGAAAAAATTATGCCTCATCAATTCAAATTGGGTCCTTTTTATTGAACTAGAACTGGTAACACCCTGACAACATTTAGAGTTCCGAAATACCCAAAGACACACACATCATACTCAAGGCTACACCACAACCACTATCAATCCTCAACCACTATATAGAAAACAAAAAACCTAAAAATAGGTATCACCCCCAACACTCGTTTTAGAGTATATGTAAAACCATTAACTGAGAAATATTTATCAGATTCCATTAGACATTTTTAGGCGATATACTCTGAATGTGAAATAGGAATCCAACTCAGTGATCATCACAAAACAAGCAACAAAATCCAATCATAAGGAAATATCAACTCAAATATCATCTTAACTGAGGAATGAATCTTCAAAAAACAAGAACCCACCATTGGTATTCTTGGATGTGTCACAATTATATTTATTCATGTTCTAAGAAAGGAACTTAACCACACTTACAAACTCCACATCCATTGATCATATAAATTAGCATATATATGGATTCCAATTTTTAAACAAGTAATATCTAAGAAACATTCATTTCTGATTTAATTTTTATAAAATCTTTCAAAGATCTCCAAATAGTTCCCAAAATAACATCCATTCTTCAAAACATCTCATTATATTTTCTAATTAAAAAAGAATTTAACTTTGGAAGTACAATTTCAACAGAACAATAAATAGGTTTAGAACCTGATAAAAAAAATCCAAAACCATATCAATCCCACACCGATAACATCATGAAGAAACCAATTCACAAAAAAAACTGGAAATCATTAATGAATAACTACAACACATGACTTCATAACATGGCTTGGAAGATCGTGTATCAATCGGGTGAGCACATTGGAGGTTATTTTAGGTAATTACAAGGTCTTTACATTTATTTCTTGGAAATGCACAACAACCATGCATACCTCTAAAATTTCCACCATATATCAAGACCAACCAGAAACACCCAAAAAAGTCATAGGACTATTAAAATAATCGATATCCAAACAAATAAATCAAGGTAAGACCATTCGGTACCACCCTGAAAATTCAAGACTCATTCAAAATATGTGGTGTTCAATCACTTACCCATAATCGTCTATTTGAATTCTGATAATCCTAACTTCTAACTATCATAAATCCCCAAGAGGCATGGGTTATACCAAATCTGATAACATTTCTTCACAAACCAACTCAGTTCGACCATGAATGGGTAACTTGAGCTGGTCTATGACAAGGGACTAATGAAATTCATGATCCCCATGGGATGGAAACTAGTAGATATCCTTATGATAAAATTGGTGGACATGATTTTTCCTAGAAAAAAAAGATAAAAAAATAAAATAAAGTCAAAACTGAAAAATAAAAATGGTACTTGTATAGGAAATAAACTACAACATGTACATCCTTGTAACCTCATTGGTCACCACCCAACACAAAATGAATCTTGCTCCAATGGAGATGTTAACCTATGAAAATGTGAAACTGAAAAGAAAAAGCAGGCATGAGCACTATGATAATCAGTATGAATGATAAAAATAAACCATGACTGATTCCCCACCTTTAAAGTGAAATCGTTTATTTGCAGTTTGAAAATAAGACATGTAAAAATAAGTTTTTTTACTCTTTTTATCAAAAAAATAATGAACAGATATTTTTATGAAGAGATCATTTTTCATTCACTTTCCAAAACAATTAACAATACACAGGTCATTTTAGAAATTATTTTCAAATCCAACTATGGATAGTACAAGAACTATACTATAAATAAAATGAAGGTGTCATGAGATGAAACAACCACAAGTGATATAACATAAACTAAGAATGTACAAGTATGTAATCATAGGAATTTTGTAAACTTCTCGAGAGAGATATCTGTATGTACTGGGTTTGGAGTCACCTGTCGATGTATGGTGAATCTCCTATGTCTAAAGAACTAGCTTCCCTCAACTAATAAATCTAGTCGCACAACCCACCCAGCCTAATAATGAATCTAGGGGTTTAAAACCCATCAAATCTATTCTAATCAGCAAAAATCAATCAACCCACTAAAATATTCCCACGAAACCCATTATAATAATATATTGTGTATGTTTGATACCCTCTCCCATAATAATAACTTTACCTATCATCACCGCAATTGCATACCCTAAACGAAGAACACCACTATATGGTAACCCATTAAGGGAAATACCTCTTATAATAGTTCCCACTATATATATATATATATATCACAATATTAAGGTTTAATTTTTCAATCACATCATATTAACATTCAACCTTTTTTAAAATACACTAGTTTTCCCAATGGCCTTTATGTTTGCACACCAAATTCTATGATAAAAACATCTCTGAAACCAATTCCAAAACATTTTGAAATGAAACTTTTAGAATATCTTTTCAAATGGGCCTTTACATGTTCAAATCCAATCCCATTTTCAATATTTTTCTCAAAACAAAAAATGAAAGTTCACCAAAAAACCAAACATAAAAAATATGCCTTCATAAAATTTAGAAATCAAATATCCTTTTTATAATAAAAAATATGATGAGTTTTAAGAAACATACTCTGAATTATTTTCATGTTACCCAATTCACCATCATATAATTTATTTGACCACTTGAAAAATTTACAAATCACATCAAATCAATTCATTCCAAACCAACAAGTTTTCATTTGTAAAATCAATTTCAAGTGATAGGATTCTTAAAAACATTCCAAAATATATTTTTCAGCACAGAAATAAATCACGAGACACCATTATAATTCATAGTATGAATTTTCTAAATAATTTATAAGGATAAATAAACAACTATAGAGATAAAAATTTAAAATAAATCTTGAAACAATGCTTAATTCAATTGGTTGTTCTTGAAAGTTTAAGAGAAAGTTTAAAAACCAAGTGTGAAGCCATTTTTCAAGGAACAAAACCAATTATATATATATATATAATATTTAATTAATAAAAAAATGGAAAAACATTTACAAATAATCATGAAATCACGGAATTCAAATTAAAGGGTTTGGCATAGGAGACCTACCTTAGGGTGGAACAAAACAAAACAATCATCTCATGGATCATTTTAACTTGGATTTAATACTCCACCACTGATAATATGCAAATTCAAAACTATATATGGAAACCTATCCACTATGAACACATCAATAATGACATGGATATGTGAAAGGGAATCCGTACATATATGCTTATCTGAATCAATTAGTCTACTCACATACTCATGCATCTTTCATAAATATACATTGGCACACATTTCCCCATATATGTATTTCACTACCATGGGTGAATTTCAATATAGGGAGAACCTGCATATATATATATATATACATTACTATACATACACAGGTGATTTTCCTTAGTCCTAGTGACTTGAAACTACAAATTAGGGACCATGCACTACACATTATTTAGAAGGAACAATAAAAAATAAAAGGAACCCCATAAAAAGTGTGAAACCAACCAGCGGGATAAAATTTAATACATAGTTTGGTGGCGATAAAGAAAGTAATCCTAAACCGCCTCTCTTTCAGTGGAGGATTCTAGAACATAGACTAATAGGTCCAAATAGGCCCTTGGCTTACCCTAAAATAAGAAGAAACATGAAAATAGTTCAAACCCAAATCCTAGGGTTTCAGCCAAATCTATAAGGGGAATGGGAAGTCCAAAAATACATGAAAATAATAATAGGAGGGAGTTGAGATACTAACTGTGTTTATTCTATGGATAATTTCAATGAAAAATTGTGGAATCGACGAATCAAATTTAGATCCTCGAGGAGGAGGGTGGCTCGTGAGCTGTAGGGTATCAGCCAGGGGGTCACGCACCGCAATGAAGTCCAACTGGGGGGGGGGGGGTCATACAACACTAGGATGTCCGGCTGAGGGAGGGGTGTGCGTTGTATAAAGGTTTTATAGATAGAGGTCTGGATAGTAGGGTTTTCATGGGATCAAGGGGGGATCTCGGAGGGGGGGGGGGTGGGGGCGTGTGTGGGTTACAATAAGGAGGGGGACAGGACCCTCATTTGAGGGGTACATAGTTAACCCTAATGATAATAATAATAATAAAGTATTAATAATTAAAATAATATAAACTTAATAATAATAAACTTAATAATAATAATAATAATAATTTACTAAATAATATTAATAATGATGATAAAAATATTGATAATGATCAAATTAATAATATTATCATTATTATTATTAAAAAATTAATTTTATTTTATTTCACTTTTTCATTTTATTTTTCATTTAATTTTAATTATTTTAATACATAGTCAGACCATAGGGTTACATGGGTGAAGCCGCATCGATCCCAAATTGTGCTCTTTTAGTGCCCCATATGCTTCTAAGCCCAAAAAATCTTTTTCAAAATAAAAAATGAAAAAATTAAACTGGGACTCATCTAACTAAAACACAGAATAAAATTACAACATGGATGAATACAATAATTTAAATATAAGAGAAGTGTCTAATCAGGGTGTGACATCACCCATGTTTTGAAAAACATTTGTAAATAAATTTCAATTTAATTATTTTTTTGAAAACATTGGTAAATTACTAATTTGAAACATCTATGAACGTAGATATTTAGAAACACCACATTTTACTAAATTTTTTAAAATCATGGGAAAATTAACTTTACATTATTTAAGACATATCTATTGAACCAAAATATTTCTAAATAATATTTTTTATGCTACCCAATTTTTTGTAGTTTATAATTTTAATATGTATTTTGATCACATATAATACTTGGGTTGTGATTCAAGTGTTTATGAATGGTATTCGTGTGTTAGGTTATTTTTTATGGTGTATAATTTTTTCATGGTTAGGAGAAACTTTAAATAATCTCTCGGAAACCATGTAAGTGTTTTTTTTTCTAGAAAGATGTGTCGTTGTTATAAATTTATTCTATACCAAATGGGTTCCCAGTGGAAACAATGAAATTGGAGAATGTGGGAAAATAATGGTGAGGGAACGCTTTTTGAAACCATTTTATTGATCCATGCATGCTCATGGATTATATATAGTTGCATTCCAACAGTTAGCAGACAATTTCTAAAAATATATGACCTAAATATAAGGCAGGTATTTAGTAAACATAAAAATTGATCTTAACTATTTGTGAACCCTCAAACCCCTATTGTTTCACCTCATATCATAGAAACTATAAATTATATCAAATCTTATATTTTTTTGGTGAATCCCATTGATATTAAAGATAGTTGTCATGTATCTTTGTGCCTTGGATCTACGGAATCAATAGAAAGTATCTTTTCTCTCTCCCTTTAAATTAAGATGATATCATATACTCCAACCAGAAAAAATAGATGTAATCCCTTATAGATAGATATATGATTTATGATGTTATTTGATGGTATGTATATTGTGTATATTGGTGGAAATGAGTTATGGGCCCTAGTCTTGAGGTTACATATTTCCATTCCTCATTTTCATCACCAATTGTGAGAGAGGTGGAATCCCTCTCTTATCCACTCATTCTATTACCATATTTCTTGTATTTTTTAAAAAATTTGTTTATTTTTAGACATAAATTGTATGATTTTACATTATAAACAACTACTTTCATAAATATGGAAATTGTGGAAATTTAATAGTTCATGGATAAATTTATTTAAATTATTATTTTGAATTACAATTTTGTTTTAATACGTGAATAATTTTTTATAATGATTTTTAAATTACATGATTTATTTTTATAGAATGGATTTTCTTAAAATTATCACATAGAAGGTTAGAATGAGTTAAATTTCATTGGATGTAACCCTAAAAAAGGTTTGTGGTACTATAATTTAGTAACCTTGATAATTTTCACCAAGTGATGGCTTGGTTGATCAATGAGAATCCACCAAAATATTTGGAACTATCACCTATAATGAATATTTGTGTTTGTGGATAGATCTTATTTGTGTATAACAATTTGTAAATATGGATAAACTATTTTATTTCTATTATAAATTTTATAAATTGGTAAACCATTTTTTATTCCTCTCATATGATTTAATTTATATTTTGAACTATGAGTTTGAATAATCATATCCTAGTGGCAAGAGTTGGGAAGTCCATTAATGATATTTTAATAGATATTGTCACTCACATAATGAATATATAATTATGTGAAAATAAATGTATTATTATTTATGAAATATTTCATAGAAATTTCACATTTTTCTTTAACGGAGAATCATTTTGTAATAAACTAAGGATTGTGACAAATCTTGTAGATTCAATTTGGGAGACATTAGATTGATGCCACATTTGTGTGACTTTGTATATACATCCTTATTGTTATTGAATTTTATTGATATATTTTTTTCTAGTACTATATTTTCAATATATTGGATTTCATTTTTTGTTTTATTTTTTAAACTCATGCATCATATAGTTGGTCTAATTGTTAATATTTTTTATTGACATGTTTAATGTTTAAAAAAAGGAAATTAATTGCCCAACTATTTTGTTAATCCCTTGAAATATATATCTAGTATTTGGTATTTTGAGGATGTCACATATGGTTAGTAACACCTCCAACCTGACTCTTTAAAATGGTTTGAGAGGGGGTATTATTGATATGCTATCATTGATCATTATAGCCCTATACTTTGGTGACTTCTACAACTAGTGTGTAATGTTCTCAAAGAAATATTCAATGTGACAATTGTAGATCTAGAAGGTTCTATGTATTCAATATTGTAATTTTAATTTATTATTAATGAGTGGAGTATGGGGTATTTGGAAGTGCTAATAGATAGCTATATCTATTAATGATCTATTATATCGTTTTCTTGGTTGTATGTATTCAAAATAGTTAATGAATTTCTTATTACTGGTTCTGGGGTCTTTTGATCTCATTTTTCAAATGTGATTTGTATTTTATACGTCATAATATCTTTACTACCTTAATATATAGCCTTTATAGATAATAACTTTATTTTATTGGATGATTTTGTGTTCTTATATAAATAGAGTAATTTTGTGTAGTTTGATAAATGAGGGACTTTTTGGTTGTTTTGTGATGCAATGTTGAGGGTCTTATAATATTATGGATAAATGGAAATAAATTGAAAATTACTCCAAAATGAAAATTATAATTTCACTGTTCATTGTATTCTAGGGAATTAATTATAAATATGTCGTTATTAATCCCATATTGGCAATGGGATTGGAAAATAATTTAGCAAGATGAATGGAGAATATTTTAGGTGATTATTAAACTATATAGAGAATGTTTTGAGGGATAAATTTCATCTACAATAAATAGTATTTAATCTATATATTTTATTCACAATTTAGGTAAAAAATATTTTCGAAAATAATTTCTAGACCTATTATAATGGATATAAATAGATTACTAGTTCCATTATAAATATTATTCCTGTGTGAGTTAGAATAAGGGATAAATCCTATATATTATATCCCTACAAGAATATGTCACCCAACAGTACATTTACATACACAATTTTATAAATACATTAAATTTTAATGGATTAATAATTAATATATTAATTGATATTTATATAATGGTAAATTATTAATCTAGTTTCATTTTAAACACATGAAATGAGAATATCAAAAGGATTTTGAAAATAATTATGAATAGTAATTGAGATTATTAATATTAAAAAAAATATAATTGTATAAATAAGATATATATATTAAAACATACTTTTAAAAAAATAAGAAAACATTTAAAAGGGAGAGACATATGTAATGTTACTACATTACATAGATCCTTCCAGGAAATTGATAGAAATATTTTATGGTTTAATTAGTCTCAATGTGAGATATTTTAGAGTTAAATTAAGAGTCGAATTGTGATAATAAGATTTATAGTGGAAATATGGATGAGATGGTTACATTTTTACAGAATTTTGAATATTATATTTATAATTATTAATTACCACACCATATTTTCTATTATAAACTAATAAAATTTAAAAATTTATAGATATTTTTTAAATGATATTTAAAATACTAAAAATTTATATTCAATTAAAAAATTGATTTAATAATTTTGAATATGTACAATAATTATATTTCATATATATAACAGAAAAACAAATTAATAAAAGAATAACTTATGCCTTATGGGTTTTTAATTTACAATTTTGTTTATAGACATCACAATTTTTTGAAAAAATAACTTATTAATAAGAACACACATGTTATGTCCTAAAAATGACAACACCAAGAAATTAAAATAGATTACATCATAATATTTCCCATCAAAATATTTTATAAGTATTCAATATTTTAATATTTGGATAATTTTTTTTATAACATTTAGAATTATTCCAACATCACTATTGCCTAATTTAAACAAGATGATTCTGAATTTGATATAAATATTAGTGAAATAATATTATTATTATAATAAATTCTATTATTTAATAAATATATATCAGATATTTATTATGTATGACATACATTATATTTTCCCCGAATGGTAAAACATTTTAAACTACATGAGGGACTGAATTATAGTCTAAAACCAATATAAAAAATTTCGACCCTCTCAAATAAATTATGATTGGTATGAAATATTTTCTGATCAAATTAATTTATATAAGAAGAAAAAACATAAATCAATAAAAATTACATGTATCATATGTTAAAAACATAACTGATATAAAGTAATAAAAAAATTTAAAAATATATAAAATAATTATATTTGTAGATAAAACACAATCCATAAAAAGTAAACATAATAAAATTAAAACAAATAAAGTAAACAAATAAAAAAACAATGTACAGTGTGTTGAGTGACTAATTAAATAATCCAAAAAGGATAATAGTTCAAAAAATAACATCTAATACACTGTAATTCATTTATTTTTTCCAAATATATATGAGTATCTTTATCATGATCCTAGGTATTCCACATCAACACCAGATAGTTTATTCAATGAAATATCAAACAAAATACTCTTTCTTCGTTGACAACAAAATCCCTTGATTAAGTACATTGAAAAACAGATCATACCCTATAATCCACATCACTATAAACATTGTTATAAGTTAATTATCTATCAAACAACATAATTCCATGATCAAGAAGATATAAAAATCCATCTTCCAGTCCACATTATACTCGATCACGATGATATTCCTTCTAGTATTTGTATTATTTGAAATCCAAAATAGATGTTCATTTCTCCCACCATACTTATTTCAATATTTCACTCTGTATATTCTAAAAATATGTGTCTGAGAGTTCTATTGATTTGGAAAAAATTATTTAATCATTATAAATTCAAACAATTATAGTGTATATAAAACAATATTGATTAAAATAGGGGGATTATCCTTTCATTTGAGATTATTTTATAATAAAGAAACAATATATTCATTCATAGTAGGATTCCATAGTGTGAATAAGTGTGTAAGAATAATCAGTATCTCTATAAAAATATGATAAAAAATAAAAAATTTCAAAACCATTGGATAATTCTAAAACATCTCATTCCTAAGAAAATTCTTTATGATAATAACATATGACATCCATTTTATTGAGTATAAAATTAAAATGAATTATAAAATATATAATTATATGGAAGGATTTTTTACTAGATTCCAAATAACACATTTATCCATTATTTATTCCATCTTATAGATAAATTAATTTCAAATTAATCTTTCATTATTCTAGATGATGATGCCATATTCATTGTATTTATTTTGGGAGACAAATTTTACTCTTAAAATATAATAATATTTTAAACTCTCAACCACACTCCAAACCTCACTTGATTCATGTTGAATGAAATATGTTTTATATATATATTTTCCAAATATCCACACATAATGATTTATCTCCCATTTTATGTTCATGTTGTAAAAAGAACGCAAGATACTCCCCTTTATTTTACATGATATTTTTAGTTTTAATTGGTTGAATGACATTATCATTGATTTTATAAGTTGGGTTATTTCATAAATTTGTTTCATTTATATTAAAATTTTAATATTGAAAAATATATATAATTTTATTAAACTATTATAGGATAACATATGAAGGTTATACTTCTTCCATCATTGATTTAAATATGTCAATTTCTAATTGATAGGATACAACTTCCTGTAACATAATTATAGGTGTTTTAGAAAAACAATTGAAAGTATTTCTTTAGGATATTATAAATTCAAATTAAAAAATTCTTCAATATAATCTTCATTAAACATTACATCAACAGTGATTTTACATTTTTTTTAAATCATGATATGCTATATTATTGGTGTAATAACTCATAAATATTTATTTTTCTACTATTAGTCTGAATTTAAAAATATTATCATTATTATTCATAATTAACACATTGTGTCCAAAAAAATTAGAGAGAATAGGATAAGGATTTCATCTGATAAACATTTCAAGAGGGGTTTTATCAAATTCCAAACAAATTAAAACAATATTTATAGTATTTTGGGTTTTTCTCGTAGATTATTTGTAGAAATACATAGTTATCAAGTACTTAAACAACAATGTCCATGTAGTTTTTAGAAGTATTATAGTCCATTATTCAACTACTCTCTTTTTTTCTGTTACAATATGACAAAACATTGTTTATAATTTTTTCACTAAAAATGTTTTCAATAAAATAATACAAAAACTCTACATTTCATTAACTATGAATAAATAAAATACTTATATTAATTTTATTTTCTAATTTTTTTTAATTAATCAAATATGTACTACATCTAATTTAGTTGAATGAAAATAAGTACCTGTATATATAATTTAATAAGTAACTAGAACAGAGGCATAGTTTTTTTTTAAATTCTCACAGTCTCTATATAATAAATATCCATGTTCACTAACTATAAAGAATGATATGCTGAAACAGAAAATATATATTTTAATTTTAATTATGTTGTTTAAAATACTGGAAAGGGTAATAAACCAAATAGATAAGAAATTTTTTTTCTAATATATCTCGGACTATTCCTTTCCTAGATGGAATTAATAGGATTCAAACAATATTGTTACCTAATATTCTATGATAATGGAAAAATGAATCATTTACCACACAATTATAATGTACATTATTATAGATAAATTTTTCAATGTTTAATGTATAATCATTATCATTACTAATAATAGATAAAGTGTGTACTCCATAAAATCATTTAATGGTTCATGTATCATTCACATATTTTGTATAACAACATTAATCTTGAAATTTTATATTTCTCCAGTGATTTGTTGAGAACTACCATATTCCACGTACCCTATAATACATATTTTTTGCATTTTTTTAAAAAAATAAATAAATATTTCATTAGCAATACATTCATAGGTCCATTAATGTTTGAAAATAGGCACTTAGGAAAACAATTTCTAATAATTATATGATATATATTTTTATACATGTTAATAATATAAGGTTTATGATTTCTACGAGTTTGGATTTTATTCATATAATATTTTTCCTCAATAATCTACCTAGTTGAAATTTAGTAAAATATTATGAATAAATAAATGGTTATAAGTATTATGTGTAAGAATATATACTCTAGTTTATATTTTGGATACATCTTCCATAGAATATTTTTGTATAATTTTCTATTATATATTGTCTTTTAATTACATTCTATATATCTAATTATTTCTTAATTTGAATTAATATCAACAATATCTTTTTATAAAGAAGGATAATTACCTAATTTAGATAAGTACATGACATTAGAATTAAATGAAAATTGAGTATGTTAATATAGGTTAACCTTAACCTAAATCATTGTTTACTTTGATAAATATTACAATATAATTCAATGGTCTTATTAACATCATACTAAAAATTAAATTATTTATTTATTAATGGATCCCCACTAACACTCTTCATATCATTAATTTCATAAAATATCTTCCAATATTACTTTTTATAATATAACCATGTTCATTATTTTTCTTTCATCATTTAGAATCTAGACCAATATGTGTAGGATTCATACATTCAAACTATAATAGCTTCTATAAATAACATATATTCACATTTTTATTTTATATTATTTATATAATCATTTCAGAAGATTAATTTTTTTAAAATATATATTTAATTACCTTGAAATTTGATGAATCTCACCATAACTATCATCCAAATTACTTCTCACAAATTTATGTTAGGAATTCATTTATGCAGGGAATTTAATTTAAATAGATGATAAAAAAATTTGAAACGCTAGTGGAAGATGTAAAGGAAACACAATTATTTATTTTCCTCCTCTTGAAACCTCTATTAATATGATTTTAATATGGAATTAGATTGAAGAAGTGATCATAAATATAAAAATGTCATATATTTTTCGTGTTATCTATTGCCTTTTCATATATTCTAATTCCTTAGGTAAAATATTAATGAAATTTTAAGGAATTTATTATCCTTTGATTTCCTTATCTCCCATATATTTCATTCTATTAAAGATATTTATAAATGGATGATCGATACATTCCACTAATTCTCATAATTGATAATTAAAAGCTTAATAGTTATCCCTCTGCATAGCTCTATAAATCACATAATCATTTGATGTTTAAAAATCATTATTTTCAAACTTCATCCATATTCAATTCAATATATAACATGATGAACTTTTTCTAAAAAATGTTTTTCATTATTGATAAATATATAGTATTTCCAAATTTATTATTTTTATATACTTCAAATTTTCATCATAAGAAATAGTATATCAATCTTCTTCTAGAATAGGATAATTTCAAATTATCAACAAAAAGTTATCCACTACCATTACGATAATGATATTAATCATATGATAATTCTGATATATATAGTCTACACCATAAGATTTTCTTGGTCAACAAGGATTTTTAATTTATATATCTCAAAAATATAGTCTTTCCATTTCAAAAATAAAATTACCTTTCCTTTTCCATATGTTAGTGTAAGGAAACTATTTTTATTTTCAATAAATTGACCAATAAGAAATATAATTTTCAAGATCATATGATTAGATGATGTCTAATATCATGTATTAGTCATGAATATTATAAGATATGACACTACTATAGAGATAGAATTATATTATACAATAAACTAAAAAAAATCCCCCCTCTCAAGTATAATTGGATGAGTATATAAGAAAATTAAATAAAATGGAATTATTTTATCAAAAAAACTTATAAAGAAGAAATTATGTTTATTAATTTAAAAAATATATCCAAAATAGAGAAGTAGACAATGATTAAATATGGTTAAAATAAATATTTCAATATGTTTATTCTCCACCCAGAAAAGGTAAAAAATAACAATGGAAATAAAAAATGTAACAAATTTAAACGATAAATGAATACAAATTTTATTATGTAAAAAATGAAAATCCCCTAAAATAATATTATTACAAAATACATATAATTAAAATAAATTATTAAACATTTTCATATAAGGTAGGTGGATCATTAAACTGACACTAGTTGTAACTCCATGTCTCTAGTGCACATAATATTTCTGGAGAAAAGGCTTCCACAATATCCTAGGAATGGCTCCCCATTTCCCAAAGGCTATAGAGTAGTAAAAAGTTCCTAATCCGTATAATTTGGAGACAATTTTCTAAAATTAATCTGAACTATAATGTAAGAAAATATAAAATAATTATACAAATAAATAATAATAGTCTACACATATACATAAACCACCAATAACATATAATAATAACTTATTTTGTTATATATAACAAAAAAGTTATCTCTCTCTCAACCAATGAAATGTAAAAAACCAAACCAAATAAAGACAAAAACATTATCCCAACTACCAACCCCTATCCTCACATACACTGTATTTACATTCCCATAAATATTACCCTAAATTATCAACTACATATCATTTACGGTGACTTGAAATAAAATTAGACGGCCAAAAAATGTATAAGGATTACCATGGTGGGTGTGAGCTTTTAAATTATTATGATCTCAACAAGAATGCTAAATATAAACTTCATATAAAAGTGTATACATTATGAAAATAAATATATCAAATAAATATGCTCGTTGTGTGAATGTTTGGTGACTAGGATTCAAAAACACTAGAAGATATATACCCAAACAGCAGGACATCAAGTACAACATAAGACACCCTAACACTGAGAATACCTAAATTGGCGCAATCTTGAAATCCAATAATTACTTAATTATACCAAATATGATGCCAATTACATACCAATGTACATAGGGTAAGGTGTCATAAAACCAAGAACAAATACTATCTAACACTGGGTACTTTTAGTCATCAATATCCTATCTCGCTTTTGTGCCACTCAGAGTACATCCAATAAACATTTCCTAGTATCACATCATACAATGAACCATACCCTAACGAAATATTAAATTCAATCCAACATAAAGAAAGGTATAATTCTATTACACCTACCTATCCATGCAAACATAATAGAGGTCATGCCTCAATCATCCCGTACCCATAGAGTGTGGAGAGGTCATAATTTAATATATATCATCCTCAAAGGCTAGAGAAATGTCACATCATCACACCAACCCATACCATAAGTCTTTCATGAGTTCAAATAATATTAAAAATTCTGTTCATTTAATGGGGGTCACACTAGGAAAACTGACCAAATCCTTTAATGGAAATGAATAATAAAAATATATAGCACAAGCAGGGTCCTAATATTATCAAATTTCTCATATGATTAACCCATGTTTCTTGTCACTAATGACTTATCCCCTTTTGATGACATGTAATAACTTATCCTTCAGAGTTCAAATTAGCTCCTCTATGCCAACTATAGTCTCTGATCATTGATACCAGCTCCCATACATCACCCATCAATGAAAACATGTCCTCAATGCTCTTATAACCCATGCCTACTTGCCCATTCCATGTTCATGTAATTCCACTCAACAATATCAGTCTCATTACAAAGGGATCACCCCATGTCATTACACTCTGAACCAATTATCATCATTATATTATGCCTCAAATAACTCCCATGACCCACACATTGGTAGGGATTTAGCTATCTAAAAGGAGATCTCATATCCCATGACCAATAAAAATACCCCTATAAATGCAAAATTCGATGTACTACTGGACTGATCTTGCTCTAAGATACCATCAAGTCTCTCTGATGAAAATTGGAAGTAGTTCATCATAACCCATGAGACATACATTCATCTACTATTTTAGTACATGGACCCTAACCTCTCATGAATATCAACTAGATGGAAGAGTCCATCCTAGGACATCTTTCAACTCACCTCACATTCATATAACTCTCATATATATCTCATTTTAGTAAGAAAATTATTCTACCATCAGATAAATATTCCTTGGGTGATTTTAGTTCACCTATGTGATTATTATCACTTGGTCTCATCTTAATAGGATGAGTTCCATTATATAATCTTAGTTATTGGATTTTTGGCATCCCCATATATAATTCTCAACCCCATGAAATTATTCTATCATAAAAACACATAAATAGAAATGAATAAGAGTTTTATCATAGATTACACATACTCTTATCATTGATACCACCTCTCATGGATCTCTGTAGAGTCATTTACATGTTCTAAAAGTCTCATCTATGCCCTTAAGAACCTATATCTAGTTGTAAGACATGCACAATTAATTATAAATAACAATAATTAATTTAAAATTTAAAATTAAATTTCCATAAATTATTTTGAACTAATAGAGAACCATTCTATCATTTTTATCTTGGTTAATGGTATGATGTCAACTCCCAAAATTCACACAAACCTATGACACTCCAAATTACCAAACATTAAACCCATTTCAATGGCTACGTTTACCCAAAATAACTAATAACGAAATAAAATACATACTACTTTGTAAATTTATAAACACTATATGTGATGAGTTTATTATTTTTTCTCAAAACCACCTACATTAAAATTATGAAAAATATTTATCTATCTATATCTATTTTTTCACACTCTAGTTCAGACGACATTGAAACCATACTTGATTCAATACAAAATTAGAGTGAGGGAATGAAAACCAAAACAAAAGGGAATAAGGGAGTAGATTACCCAAAATACATGAAAAAACCTCTTATATCAAGGGGGGTTATAGGGAAAGAATTATTGGGGTGTATCTTGCTAAGAAACCCTACCACTTTTCACCGATATAATAAAAACAAATGGGTTCTAACAACCATTAAAATTACCAAAACATTATTTCATGGGGTGAACAAATCTGTATTCATTGAATCACATAGGATGGGGTCTAACCACATATATTCACAAAATATCATGAAATGAATTCCTTATCAACACTATGAATAAATCTTGCTACTATGTTTAACAACCCGAACCCTTCTTCCTTTATCCAACTTCCACTAGAGGACATGTAACACCTATATGGAGTAAAATAATGTCAATATACATTATATTGTAATGTATAAATTTTTTCACTCCCAATTGGAACATATACTATCAAAAGGAAACATTCAATAGATGAAAAATTCATGTTCCCTATTAAAATAAAAACTTGAAAATCTTTTATACCTTAATAAATTATCACCATAATGAAGAATTCACTCTATAAGACTAGATATTCCTTGAAACTCATCTTGCATCCTTTTAAATCACTTAAAGCACTAATAGATCACTAAATTATATTCTAGAATGGTCTCCATGCATTGATTTATAACACAAAACACAAGGCCCAAACATAATGACCTTCCTCAAATATATTTGTTTTAATCATGGGGCTACCTTTATTGTATACCCAAATATTCCCTAACATGTTTCCCATCAAAAATCATCTTATCTCCATGAAACAAAATTATTTTAAATACTATGGATAACATTACCTAAAATTTTCATTCACAACCTTTGATTAATCCTGAAAATAACTCCTACATCTAACTCATCATTTTTTTCTCCACCCCTTCTTAAAGGGTACCTCTCATACATAATTCCATGAATAAAACACCCATTTCTTATCAGGAATTTTCATCCAAATAAGAACCTTTGAAAAATTTCATCACATGATTCACCCCCTAAATCAAAAAAATAGGTATACTCCTTGAATCATATCATGAATTATAGATCACCCCCAGAATCATCCTTAGAACACACCCAAATTCATTTGAACTAAATCCAATAAAAACGTGATATAAATTTGAAACCCTAACCTACCCAAAGAAACTTATACAATTAGATGTTATCATGAATCTATATCATGGTGTCACCTTGAACATCAATCGAACAACCACACCACACCATGAACTGTCTGATGTGAGGGTATTTTCTCTCATGACCAATATGATGCTCCCAATTATAGGAGTTTCATTGTCATAATTTACCACACTATATCACATGATATGAAAAACTTACACTTTATCAATTAGATTATGTAATGATTGTACATGTTTTTCCTAGTCATACTAAATCACCAACACTAAAAAATAATTGTTACCCACTCCTGCACCACCATACATTTCACTCATGAATCACATTGGTGTGATCTCCATCATATGTCTTTCATTATACTTCCCCATGAGCATCTATAGAAGTGAGTCCCAGTTCCACTTATCTCTAACAATTTATGTGATTGACCGCACATGGGTCAACTGAATCATGATACCCTAATCCTTTTTTGATTTAACCTCCTCGCATTGTGGTACATTTCATGACACATCAATCATTTATTCTTATGAGTGTCTCATGATAGTGGTATGATCATAGCTTCACTCAGTTCTATCCATATATCAAAAACAATTCCTAAATGGCCCACAAATGACATGTCCATCAATACTCAAATCAACCCCTTGTCATTACACATACCGAGTTTAAACCTACCCCTAAAACACTAATACCATTCCAATAAATAATCTACAGCATTCATTATCCTCCACCGAAGGTAATTTGATACCCTGATATCCCACACATATGTTCTTTCTAATAATCTTATTTTCTCTCATGTCGATCACAATGGCTGAACACTCCCACGAAACTGAACCCCATGACTGAACTCTCAATCATATAACTCACATCCTATCTTACCGAATTTCACACACCTAACCCACTAATTATTCCCCAAAGTCATGTCAGTCATACCCAATGGACAAAAATATCTCATACACCATTGAAAACCATAATATCACAAGTCACATAGACATCATCTTAAAATCCATTTGCATCAACTCAAATTTTCATAATGCTACCAAAAAGTACATCCCAATAACCGCAGATCCATGTTCGAAAATAGTATCACACACTCATCCCACCTCCATACCATGTACAAGGATACAACAATTTTTATATAATTTTTATTTTCATTAAAAATTGTGAAAAATAATATAATATATTATAAAAATCCATATATTATGTTTTTTACACCTTAAATTACCAATATAATAAACCAGAGACCCATAAAAACCATCATTGACATGGAAACACATTCATGTTCTTATATCGCCTCTTAAAAATACAATCCCTTATTTAGTCATTACCAGGGCACCAATGCCCACACAGACCAACAAAGGGTCTCTATGAATCCCATCCCAAATAGTCTATTTTACTATCACTAGAGAATCTACCTCTATATGTTCTAAATGAGATAATCTTTAATATAAATAAACAGTATTTCACTTGATAATAAACTCAATAACAATTAATATTAGAACACACCATATATGTTTTTATTGACACTTTTATCAACTCGAACTCTCATAAAAAATATATCATAATCATGCACACATATGTCATGATAATCCAATGTTCCTTCCATGCTGAATAAAAATGGGACACTTTATAGAATTATAAGATCAAAAAACATAATAAACCATAACACCATAAAAACTAGTGTACCATCTATGGTGAAATAACCCAATAGTAACATCAAAAACCAAGAACAGCATTTCCATATCTTTGATAAAATGGAATTCCTTGCACAAAATGTGTTCTCAGTAGACCAGTAAGATATCCATCCCAAACATAAACACATCCTTAAATAATTAATCTATTATATCCTTTATTAATTAAATAAAATAAAAGATCTAATAATACTTTTTGTGTAATGAACTGAGATTTTTGGACCATTAAATCTATACTTTCAATAATATCTTATGTCAAAAACAATATAGAACTACTAAAACTCCAAAATAAAATGAATCATGACATGATAAAATTATATGAATAATATAATTTTTAAAAAATAAAAATATAATAATCAATTCGAATAAAAACATATTATTATTTTTCGAAAATTATGATTTTATAATAATGAAATATAATTTTCAGGAACCATATAATTATGAGGGTTATCAAACATTTAATTAATAAATGAAATTATTTATTGAAAATAAATTATTATATTGAAAATATTTATATTTGTAAACAATTATTTCAACATTAAACTATTTATAAATTTACTTGAAATAATATTAAATACACTATTTTTAAAATAAATTTTTCATTAAATAAATTTGTTTATCTTTATTTATCATCATGTAATTAACTATATATATAAATTTAACAATTTGAATCTTATAAAAAGAACATATTTTTAAATTTATAATGTAAAAATAATCTTAGGATCCTTTTTTGATAATTTTTTAAAAAATGACTTTATTTGAATAGTTAAAAATATAGTTTCAAAAAAATCATAGAATTTATTACAATATCTCGATGTAAGTACCTGATAAAGACATATAAAACATATTTAGTTTTACAAATATATATTTTTGGAGAAAAAAATTCATTTTAAAATAATATTTTGAACTTAGAGAAATGTTTTTAATAATATAATTAATATTTTACAATAAAAAACTATTTTTGGTAATTTATTTTATTTATATATAATTTTGATAAAAATAAATATTGTAGAGACCTCGACTCTAGTATCTCAGAGATGGTGTCTTCTTTATTACCTTAGTATAAGATATAAGGAATTGAATCATGAAGGGAAGAATAGTTTTGTAGCATTATTAAAATAGATATATATTTCAGTCCCACATTACATTTCAAAACAAAAATTACAATATCAAATTTTTATATAGATTATCACGTTCCCCCTAGAATATCCAAGAATATAAATAATATTACACTTCATAGATTTTTTAGAGAATTAATTAAAATAAATATACGGTCAAATTCTTTGTAAGGGTTGAATATAATGGAATTTATCACAGTCCTATAAATAATAATCCAAATGGAGTTGTAACTAACTAAAAAACAATGCATTTAATAAATAACTTTGATATCATAATTAGATAACACATGATCAATATGAGAACGCAAATAATTGAAAACACATTCCATATAATAAATAAACTGAGAATGAAATGAATTCAAAATTAATTCATTATGAGAATCTCATGGATAATAAGATATGTAATAATCAATATAGTAATGAAAATAAATGAAAAAACAATAAATTTAATCTATAAACTAATAATTAAATACAAATAGTGATTAAAACAATTTTTAAATATAGTGGATAAAAATTATTTTATTCATAATGAAGGAAATTATATATTATTTGACATCATCATCTCATTCATCATGATACCTCTACCATCAATATCATTCACAAGGCTGCTTAAAACTATAGGTAGAAACCCATTTATTTTTAGTTTACTGATTCTCTGCTTGAGAATAATGATGAATTTATGGGTTATATAATATTCATCCACACCCATTAATACATTTCCAAAGAATTCATAATATTTATAATAATAAATTAATATCATGAAACATTTTATTTATCATAAAAAATATACATCATGTAAATAATATAGATTTGTCAATATTCACCTTGATGAATGCATAACATTACATCTAGAACACTATATTTACAAACTATTTTAATTTTAATAAAAAATCATAACCATGAAAAATAATACTGATATTTAGGGGGAATTTAATGTCTATAAAAATTTGATTATTTAAATTGAAAATTAATTACTATTAAAATAAATTATGGTTTTGAATGTCAATACGTTATATGTAAAAAATGATCGTTAACCATTTATATAGTGAATTTGGATGTTATCAATACAAAATATACCCAATTTATTGTAATAAAAATTAATTTTTATTTTTATGATTAAAAGGAATACCATAAATTATCTTTATAAATTCATGAGATAAATATTATTTTCATTTTGAAGTTCACCCTTTAATACTCGGATTTTACAGAAAAAATCAAAATATATACTTTTTAAATAGTATTTAAATTTTACAAAGTAATATTTTATACATTAATTGGTTATGAAAATATGAAAATTAATCCACGAAAAGTATAATAAAACAAATATTTCTTTTACATTTTAAGTAAAATCAAAACGTACCTTGTTTTAAAAATAACATGAAGATTGCTTAATTTTTTTGTTTTAAAAATTCAAAATTGGTATAAATTAATTTAATAAATCATCAAAATATAGTAATAAATTATTTAAAAACATTTTTATTTAATAAAAAAGACTTCCGATAATGGAGAAAAATAAATATTGGCCTTCTAAAAAACATTTCCCAAATCATTTATGCACCATAGAGAAGAAAATATGGTAAAATTACATGAAAATATCATTAATAACTAGGGTAGAATAAAATGAAAAGGTTTTATTTTTAAAATATTAAATAATTTCCTTCAAATAAAATTTAATAATAAACAATCTCAATTATAATGAGATTATGAAACAGATCCTAAAAATGATCATAACATTGATGTGAGGTTAAATCATTTAATTGATTAAGTGTTTCAAATATAAATCCACATATATAAAGTGGAAATGCAACATAATATAATCAAATTTAATTTAAAACATAATTTGTAGAATACATAATACAATGATGAAGTAATATAAGACAATGAAAATAAATTGAGCTATGAAATTCATTACCACATGAAAACTCTAATTTCAAATCCCATTGGTTGTAATAATTAAAATAAGATGTCAAAATACCATGAATTATTGTTTATTAGTGATATAACATTTAAATGGGTAATTATATAGAACATATTAAATAAATTAGGTTCATGACATTAAAATATTCCTCATTGAAGAGGAATTGTTATAAAGTCCCTTACATCATGATTCTTTTCGGTCGAAAATACATTAACCTATGGAATAGTGGTTTAAAAAAGTATATTAAATTATATAATAAACATATTATTGTTTATAATATCATATATTATCCTTTTATAACATCTTATAATCCATTATTTAATAATCATTGATTATTTTTATTGTTTCTGGTGATAATTTCTATATTTTCTCATTCATGCTTTGTGAGGAAAATTCTAGTTATTATGAATATTATATAGTCATATCATCAAAATAATAAAAAATTGAATTATTATTGTATTAGTAAATAAATTATACATTTAACACCAATTATTAAAGGTGTTTTTGATAAATTAATTACTTTTCAATCATAGAGAAGGTAGGTTGTACGTACGAATGAGTAACATTTCAATTTTTCAAAGATCATTTTAAAAAATTAATAAGTAATATTTTATCATTATATAATTATAATTATATCATAAATATAATTTTATTTCATTAAATATATGTATATATATCATCCATATGGTGTGGTGATAAAAATAGAGTCACATTTCTTCTTGAAGAAGGTAGTCCACACATACATGAAGAATGTCTTAATCTTTCATTGAGTGAAAATAGAAGAAATTAAATAAAATATTTTCTTAAAAATGATATATATATAATTAATATAATAATAATTTCATTAATATCACATATATTCATTAAATATATCCTTATTACCTTCCGTGTAAATTTCCAGTGAAAAACATATAACATCCCTTTCTCAGCTGGTAGCCAAGCATACACACGAGCGACGTTATCATATCCTCTATAGAGGGGAATGTAAAACATTTATATATGATATAATTAATCTATATGTCTAATTATGTTATAAATATCATATATATATATATATATATATCAGATCTATCATCATAACAAATAGTAAGAGGTGGCAATAGAAAATTGTATAACATAGATTTTCTAGGCGGTATTCTGTCATACATATAAATGATGATTTAATAAACCCTTGGATAGATGTTGGGATGGTTTTAGATTATTACATTATCCTAAAAATATCATTATAATTGAGATATTGGTACTATTTTATAAACATGGACTAATAATAATTTAAGGATGCAGAGGAAGAAATAATTAAAAGAAACATTGCTATGGATTTTAACCCTTCTCAAACCACCCCTTCAAGATTCTACTTAATGTATTACGTGAATGGGTTTATAAAAAAAGGAATATGGGTTGAGGGGTTGAAATTAGGGATGTTTTTTTAATTATCATGTGAAAAAATGGGTTGAATTTGTGATTATTGGAGGAGAGTGAGTGGGCGTTTATAAGTGAGGTATGTGGCAATCTTCTGATCTTTGAAAATAATGATTTGTTCCCATTTTTTTTGTAAAAAAAGGATAAAAAGTATATTATTACCAATAATTTTACATTATAAAGTCTAAATATGGAAAATTAAAGGATTTTTTTATAATATTTATTCCATTTTAGCCCTTATCATCTTAGTTTAACACTCAGTAAATAATGATTTTTAATGTCTATGGTAAAAACATTTACCGTTTTTAATATTTATTTTGCTAATGAAATTATGTTTAAATTATGAGATAATATAAAATAATATTATTTATAATATTAAATCCATTTTTTTAAATTCCATTCATATAAACGGATGATTATAATTTAAAATTAATTTAATTGGCCTGACGAGAAAGGGGTTTTAAAATAAGAAAATGATCTAATGTTTACAATGTTTTTATATTAATATTTGTTATGAAATTTATTGCAATGTCAAAAATTAGATTAATATACGTATTTTTTAATTAATTATATTTTAAAAACATTTGATAACATAATTTAACATTATAAAAAATTTATTCGGAAACGTATTTTTCAATTAAAATTCTTTATTTTTCACTATTCATTGAATGTTATAAATTTCATAAAAATCCCAAAAATTCATCTTAAGATAATTAGAATTGTTTGGTTTGTAAAATTAATTTAAATTTTTAAATGAAATAATAATTATTTTTACTAATTAATTTCAAATAATTTGTACAAAATGCTGCTAAATCATCTGTAATAAAATATATTTTTTAGAGAATAATTTTTTATTTTATGTGATTATTATTTTATATTTAATGAATAGAAGACCATAATTATAATAATTTAGAAAGTAAAATTCATACCCATCATTTTAATGACTATTTTATAACGATATATTATATTATTTTTCACTTTAACTTGGGGTTCTGTGTTTATTATTCTATCAAATAAATTATATTTTAAAAAATATTTTGTGTGGGTTTTTAAGAATGGTGTTGTATATCACATATTCTATTGAATACAATTTTCTTATTTTATAATTTCTATGAGTTAAAATTTTATCATTTTTTAAAGCCATATAAATTCTATTTCTAAAATAATAGACTAATTAATATCTTGGAAATCAAATTCATTGATATTTTTTTCTACAAATAATTTTTATTCCTAAAAATACTATTTTTCTAAAAATATTTTTTTATGTGTTATATGTGCTAATCATAAAAATAATTATCCTTAAATATAAAATTGACATTCAAGAATATATATTTTACATTTGGAATCAGTAGGTCCAAATATTTTAACAATTTCTATTTTTTATGCATTACAATAAAATTACTTATATAAAAATTAATTACCATGGTAAAAGAAAAAATTGTAAAATTTACAATTATATAAGAAATGGACATAAAACCTATATAAAACATTTCGGAAAATGAATGGATGACAGTTTATCTATCATAACTCATCACCCAAATCATTATTTTCTCTTTTTGTTTATTCATTGCATGTTAAACATGTTCTCCATTCATATTAAGAGAAAATGATTCCACTAATATCATTCACACAACTTATAAAATGGACTATGATCACCCATTCAAGAAATATCATAAAAATATGTTTCATAATTAGTGTATGAACATTATAATTCTCCTATAATCATATTCCTCTTCCATGATAGTATATGTTCATAAGAAGGTATCATAAGATCTCCATTTCTAATCAGCCTTCTCATGGAATGTTAAAGTCCTCAAGGTGTGTACTTTTTCCAAACATCATTTATTTATTACTTTTCAAAATTTTATTTCAAAATTAAATTATAATGACATCACTATTAATTTTAGAATTAATGAAATTACTCTATATAAAAAATTATTACCCACAATTAAAATTTTCTATTATGAAATTAAAAATTGTTATTCATACATAATGTGAAGTATCACCTCCGCAAATCGACGACATCTTTTTTTCACCACTACAATTCATCACTAGTTATGAGGATGTGATTTAATTAAAAGTGGGAAAAATAAAATATAATTAATTTTATGAATAGTAAAATTTTAATAAATATTCTTTCCAAATTATTTGTTGATAAATAAAAAATTCGAACCATGTATTGTGTGGGCTAGCTCCTCCACAATGTAACATATCTCATTTTTCATCTAGTTTACTCCTTATTTATTAAAGTATATTTAAACGAGATATTCCATAAATAAAGTATGCAAATAATATCATTATTCATATTTATTAATTATATTATGAAAAAATGAACCAATTTTATAGTCATAATCATCTATTAATTATGATATGTTCTTTCTTGCGATAGTTTAACCACCCACATGTACTAGAAATGAAAATTTAAATTATCTGTCATGCGGGATACCTCCTCCAAAATGTTAAATCTCTCTTTTCTCATCTATATTATTTTTTTATTTTACAATATATTCAAAAAGGATATCCCATCATAAAATTATCTGAATAATATCACTATTCTTCTTTAATAATTATATTAAAAAATACATTTACCACTTTTGAATTCTTAATCAAATATTAATTGTGGTATGTTCATGAATGGTTTGGTTGAAAAACCTACATGAACCCTGAGATGATATAATACCATTTATGGCCATGAGAAATTAATGAATTATAATATATTATATAAATAATTATATAACATTTCTATTTTTCTTATGTAATAACAATAGTAATATTGTAATCATTAATTATGATACCGACATAAATTCATTAAAATCAATAATAGACTATATTTACCAATTTCATCTATCATGCTCTTAAAAAAAGTAAACTAGAATGATAATATAACATTATAAATAAGTATAGAACATTAATCTTAGAAACTTAATGTTTTGGTAATGATGATCTTAGGGAGAATAATGGATAATGAAACATTTTTTACACTTGTTGAAAATGATAAAGATTACTCAAAATCATTATTGAAAATAGATAAAAAATAAAAATATACTTGTGGATAATAGTTATAAATACATATTAAAATGGATATGTATTTGAAAAAAATTATTATATGTGATTAATAAATTTATGTTTTTATACAAGATAATAGATTACATTTGACTAAGTTAGGAGACATAGAAAGAATTTATTATCAAAAAATTTCACACATTGAGACATATTTATTATTATACACCGTGTTTCTTTAGTAATGGGTTATTTGATTACACTTAAACATTTTTGTTGTTGTAATCATATAATTATTCACGGAAATTAATTTTTCTTTTGAAATCATATCCTTCAAGTCATTTTAACTCAAATACATATATGATTTTAAGGGGTACTTGTCTAAAATTAAATTTCAGGAGACATCTCTGATATTACTCATCATAATTTCTGTTATATGGTTTATTAACTATCCCATTTATATTACATATAATGAAAAAAAATTATATTATTATATTTTAATTTCCATTTTAGGGTATGCTTATTATTTTCATTGGTTATTATGTTACCATTATTGTACATGTTTTTGTCTACTCCAATCTCTTCACTGTGCTAAACAGATTATTTTTAAAAATCATTATTAAAACATTGTTATTTAAACCCTAATATTTTATATCAAGGAACATTATCATCATTTATAGGTAGAATAAACATTCATTAAAAATTATTTAAATTGATTAATCTCTTCTATAAAAAGTATATCATAATTTAGAATAATTTTCATACTCTTTAATAATGGTTTCCCCACCATGTCTATATATTCCATTCCCACCAATGTTTTTCTCTATATATAAAACCTTATTTTATGTGTTATCTCAATGTGACCATCCTATTATACATTAAAAACATTTAATGGTATTCTTTATAACCACTCTTTATCATGTTAGTTTTCAACAAAGCTAGTTTGAAATATTATATAGGGGTTCCATTATTTGGAAATCAAATATTTAATCATCCACACCAAATTTTATTTGAAAAACTTTATTTCTTTCTAAGGATATAGTATTGATTTTAATAATTCAAATTTAATATTTTCATGGTTTTCACTGCACCTTAATTGAATATAAAAGTTTAATGTTACCCATAATATCCACTTTTTACGATAATGATAAAAATGTTTCTTAAATTTTATTTTAATTTTTTTAATCTCTTTGAACACATTATTCCACTATAAATTTATTTTCTATTAAACTTAAACTCTACTAATTCATGATTTCTCAAATAAATTCCTATTATCTTTTTTTTTTGAAACGAATTAATTAAAATGGTCAAGGGATTTCTTATTTCCATTTTTTTCATGAAAGCTTATAAAATGTGTTTTTTATCATATTTATATTACTTTGATATATTTTATTTGAAAATCAAGGATATTATTAAGATGATACTATCCAAATTATATCTCTAAATAGATTGTAAATTATTCAATTATTTTATATAAATTATCCACAATTAAAATTTCCTTTCATAGTTATTTTTGGTTTATAATCATAATATTATATAAAATCCCTTTCCTTTTTGAATACTATATTTGTCATTTCTTTTATTATAGGATCCTCACAAGATTCATTTAAATGATTGATTAGGGAAATTATAAAAAAACTACATAATAATTATCTATATATTGTAAAAAATATGTATAATCTTATTTGAAGAGTATTTGACTAGTGACAGTACGAAAAATAGCTATTTAATAGCACTGACCATTATTAGTGCTAGAAAAAAGTGTGAATAAAGGTGTCTATTATGAGGGTTAAAAAAATTACTGATAAAGGGTACCTTTTGTTAGCACTACAAAATGTTCATAAAAGGACCTATTAATATGTGATTTTTAGGGGTGATAAAGGGAAACCTTTTTCTAGGATTTTATATAGTGCTAATAAAATGTACCCTTTATTAGTGATTTTTGTTAACAACGATAAAGGTCATGAAAAATATGAAATAATTAAAAAATATAAATTCTTTTAAAAACAATAATAATTTTAATAATAATTATTTATTTATAAAAATCAATAAATTGAGTATACAAATATATATATATATTTAAAATATTAATAAATAATATATATTAAATATATATATTTGTAAAATTAATATAATAAAATATTTAAACAAATAAAAATTTAAAATGGATAGATTATGAATAATATTAAAAAATTTGTTTTTTATATAATTATTAATTAAAATGAATAAATTTAATTTACATATATATTAGTTATAAATATTAATAAATTGTATATATTAATTATAAATATAAAAAATGAATAAATTTTAATAGATTGGCATGGATGGAGGAACTTGAAAGAAGAGCACTGGTGATCCTCCATGATTGTGTCATTCCTGATCATCCAAGGATCCTTAATCTATTTTATTATGTCTCAAATCATCATATCATAATTTGAGCGATTAAAATATCCAAAGATAAACTAGGGAATCTTCAATAGGGATGCATTTTTTCTCTAGTTTTTTTTGTGGATCAATTGTGAAACTCAATGTAAGGGTTTCACAATGCATCATCTGGAAGAGTAATATTTTACATGTATCAACATCAGATTGATCTATCTCTTGAGGGGATTGAATTATTAAGGAATTCATTCATCACCCACATATCTTTGTAGAGGGGTAAGAAACCATTTTGATTTTATGATCATGTATCTCTATTATAATTTCATTTGGGTTTTCCTGAATTAAAATGTGTTTCAATTAGGCATGGGTTTTTCATCTCCTATTTATTTATGTGAAACTAAAGGTCATAGCATGGATATCTTTCTCAGTCAATTTGAGGTCTGTTACTCTAATAATAAACAATGGGAGTCTAACTTTTACTATGAGTAACATCAAAGAAAAATTATTCCTTGTTTTGTTTAAAAATATATGGTTTGAATTGGGTTATTTGGCATCTAGAGAGTCTATTTGATATTAAAAGAGAAATTTATATCTCTAATCAGATCGAAAACACCAATTAATTAGTGATTTATAATAATTTTTCTCAATTTTTGTGTATATTTATTTATTTCTCACCCTCATTGATATAATATTACTATTTATACTACATGATTTGGTTTTTCTAAAAATTGGGTGTTAAAAGATCCCTCCCTTTTGTGGGGATTATGTCATTATTTTCCACTTAAAAGTAGTTTATAGAAGAAAATAGTTTTTATAAATAATTTATATTAATGGTCATGATTAATATTTTTTATAAAATGGTAAATTAACAAGGTTGCATAATTTATTACTGAACTACATTATTCTATTAATGATACTAATAAGTTATAGAATGTTTTTAGTGTTGGTACTCCCTCACAAAACGCATCGTCGAATGATGTTGATGGCTTAACCCACAGGGTTTCATAAGCTAGTAAATCAAAACCTCTTTAAGATGGTATAAAACTAGAGAAAACTCTTAATCCCAAGGTTATGTGGGAAGATTTAGACGATGAAGAACATATTCCCCTAGTTTTTCTTTCGTTTAAGGATGCATTACACAAAGGATTTATCGATGAACATTATAAGGAAAATGCTATGGAATATTTTGATGGCAATTTTTCTATCAGGGAGCTCTTAGTATAGACTTATAGTCATTTTAATATGTTTAAATAGTTTATGTTGATCATTGGAAGATGATTCAAATTAATGTAAATTATTGGGGCTTCCGCTTCATAAAAAACTACACACATAAAAAAACCTTCCTCAATAATTCACTTTAATGGTAGAAAATGAAAGTTTTTGTCTGCCAACGAAAAATAATAAGGAAAATATTATTTCATCCCCACCTTCATGGAATTATTTGGACACTAATTAGATTCAATATTCTTTAAATGGTCAAGAGACTCTGATTCGAAGGCGAAAACATATCTTCCATATATTTTCCAAGGATTCTTTAGATAAAAAGTCTTTTTTACCAAATTCTTGTCATATAATTATTTTTTTAGTTTGTGGTATCCTAGCCTTGAATATACTGGACCATTATTTATTTTTCATGACATAGAAGGCTACATTATCATTCATTTTTTAACTGATAGATTCATCCCTCCATTTAAATTTGTTTCTCTATACCCTTGTTTTCCACACATGAATCCACTTCCAGATCCTTTGATACATTTTCCTTGGTTCTTTTTCCTCTATTTTTATATGTATGAATTTATATTATCATTCCTTCATCATATTAATCACCAAAACCTATATGAGATGTTATTATTTTATTATTTGGTTTTTATAAAAAATAAATTATGTTCTAATTTTAAATAATGATTATTTATGGACTGTTTGAAATAATAAAAATATTATTACTTCATTTTGTATCATGATACATCATTTGGATGGAAAATATGTATATTTTTCATAGATTTTATTGTAAACATTATTCTATCAGGATACATCCACTACTAGAACATAAACAAATTAAAATGAGTGATTATAAGCAAGATATAATTTTTATAACATAATTATAAGGATAATTCAACTTCAATACTCCATATTCAGTGACATAGTTACATTATCTTTTATTTCAACCTAAATCACTATTGGTTCATTATAGTATTATTTATGTTGGTTTCTCTCATACTCCTTAAGAAAATTACTTAATATAATAAATAGTTATTAGTTTTTGAAAAAGATAATTTTACTGAAAAAGCATATTTCTTAGGTGTTTCTGGCCATATTTAATATCTTAGGCCCACTCATTAAGAACTGAAGCATAGATTAAGATAGTGCATGACCGACACCGTTTTCAGTGATTACCCCAAAGTGCATTAGTACTATAGCTACATCCACTTGCGATTATCAAGATAGAAATGTAATTGATAGTAAAACCACCCAATCCTAAATATATCAAAACATTACTATTTTTCTTATTGAAATAAATTTCCTATAAAAATATACCTACTATTTTCACTGAATTTATCTTATACTAATCCTAATAGTATTCAATATTACTTCAAATAATCTAAAAATATATCATAACTATGAAATTATTTTTAAACATAACTTATCAAACAATCAATTATCAACAACTAACATCCTAATATCTAATGTTATCTAAAAACTTATCTAATTCTAAATATTATTCCCTAAACTCTCCCACTTGGATCCATTGTTGATAAGATATACATTATATATAGGATTTGATACCAAATATTGTTCCCATATGTTATCAACCAATAAATACATGACATTAAGAAACTATTTAATTGAACCTTTTTTATTAATATTTTAGGTTTACATTTTTAGATGATTTAGAACAAAAAACTAACTAAAAAATAAAATGTATATAATATATAATAGAAATTTTTCATAAAAAGAAAAGAAGCTAATTAATACATATTATGTATTCAGCATCTTCCAAAAAATATAGTCGTTCTAATTACATCATGAAAGATCATGTGGATTACGTTTCTCAATAACCTAGAAAAAATAAGGTATAATAATAGTGAGATCAAATTCTCAATAATATAATATTATATCATAAGTATCCACAACTTGGATAAAATTGATAGAAAAAATTGTAGTCAAATAATACCATATAAATAAACATAAGAGTATGAAATAAAATAAATATGACATAATAATATAAAAATTACATGTATAAATAAAATAAATTAATTGTGGTATAATGAATAATGGTGGACATAAATTACCATTTTATCCATAACAAATACATAATTTATAATGTCAATTACCTATCAAAAACATCACTTATTCAATCATGGTCACAACTTAGACATTATGTATACATTGGGCAGACATACAGAAAATACCACAACCTTTTTTCTGAAGACACCAACTAATGTATCAAGTTGAAAAATAATATGAGTCCCATATTTAACTTATTTACTTCCAAGGAATTATCCATAAAAAATACGAATAAAAAACCTTCCTTAACATGATTCCTTTTATAAAAATCCATATTGGATTAAAAAAATATGGAATATAAATAAGTTTCCTTGTTTCGGAAAAAGGGATAAATGCTTTTAACACATCTAGATAAATAATGTGGGTGGTTTAAAAACTCACAACTATCATGGATTATTATTCAATAATCATAGTCTTTATAATAAATATATTTAAATTTAAAATATTTTCACTATAAATAAATCGAATAATTATCTATGTATGAATCCCCAAAACTAAAACTATATAGAGAAAGGGGTATGTAGTTAATAATTTCCTAAAAGAAACGAATTATGGTATATCTGTGACCATTGTTCTCTGAAGGGATGGAAATATAAAATATTCAAAGAGGATATTCATTAAAATGAAAACTATTCCTATAACAGGGGATTGTTTGGAATGAAAAAGTATCTAATGTATTCTTAGGAGTCTAATATCCCAAAGTATATATTACAATTTAAAGGGTAATTAATAAAAAGAATATTTCTATGGAAATAAATCATTATTGATATATAGTGTAAAATGTAACTTAAACCGTAAAATATTATTTATAATTTTTTGTAACATTGTTATAAAATATGTTCTTATAGGTCACATATAAATATGAATTTTAAAAATGATAATGTGAAAAAACAAGTTGAAAATTAAATTTAGGAAGGATAAAATTCAATAATAAATATATTAAAATACATAGATGTTAACAAAATTAATGTCAGTGGTAGATAAAACATTTTATTTTTTTGGTTGGAAATCCTTTTTATAAAATGGAAATTTATTTTTGAAAAAACACATCCTAAAAAGAGAAAAAAACATAATTTTTATTATTAGTGAAGGGAAATATATATATTTCATTACATAACATATAGTTAGGGTTATAATAATAAAGGAAAACATAAATGATAAAATAAAAAATGGGCAAGGAGGGGGAAATTACAATAAAGAGGATAATAATAATTCTAAAAATGATATATTAATTAGACAAGAGATAAAAAAATATTAATTTTATTACATGTTCATTCTACACATAGTGAAAGAGAATTTATGTGAGGTAAAATAATATGAATTCAGAAACCACTCATGGATAAATATTTTCAAGAAGAGTCCTCATTAATTAGTGGAGGGAGTTGAGTTTTGAAAAATCCTTTATGTAACAATAACATAATAGTAGAAGAACCTAAAATGGATACCATGAAATAAACATTAAGTAAATATTAAATAAATGTTATTTATTATAATTTTATTTAATGGTATATTGGATACGCATATAAGTGATGATATGGTGCTTATTTTCAAAAATGTTTAATGGATTAAAAAATGACATAATATAACCCTTACCTAAATTTATAACTTCTACTAATGTGATTAAATGTCCTGCATAATTTTTTTTTAATATTATATTTTTTAACCATATTCATTTATAATTATTCTTGATATGTATAATTTTTTAGTTGTTGTGTATTTTTTGTTATCATTTGTGATTGTTCTTGATCATTTTGAACTGATTTCGTAATAAACGTATTGTGATTTAATACAATCCCATAGTTCATCAATCCTAGAACATTTAGGGTATTATAAATGATGTTTTACAATTATAAATAATATTATATTACATTCATTAGGATTTTTGGTAACAAATTTTAGTAATGAATTTGATGTTGACTGTGTTTCAGTGATTTTTCATGAACTAGTTTTGGTATCATAATTAGTTAGTTTAAAATAAATTCTACCATTATAAAATAAAAATAAAATCACTATTTTCATAATTATTTCTGGTATTTACAGAAATTATGTTATCACAGTCATCCTAATTTTATTTTTTTAATAGTTATAATGTAGGTATTTAGATCAACCTAAACAAGAACATTCCCTAATTATTGGTTAATCATGATTATAAAATTGAGTTTTTTGGAATGCTTTATTAATTATAGAAGAATAGTGATATTATTAAGATAACTATATAGTGATTAGTATTATTTTAATAGATATTAATAAATAATAATTAAAATAGATGAAAATTGATATACATTAGTTCTTCATAGTGATATTCTATACAACAATGTGTTAACATTTTCATTTCTTGGATAATGACAGGGAAAGAGGGTGGATAATAATATCACTCTTAATAATAAAAATTATATGATATATTTCACATTTATTTTTCAATTCCAACCGTATAACTAATAAAATGAGGCATTTTTGAAAGATGAAAATAATTACTTGATGGAGTAGGTATCCCAGACAATGCATAAATAATGGATTAATTTTTATTAGTATAAAAAAAGAAAAGTTGGTGAATCATTATTCCCATGGAATAGTAAACTTTATTATTAAAAATACTGATATGATTATATATAAATTATAAAATTATATTTCTGAAATTAAGAATGAAAATAAAATTACATTGGAAAAAAGTACTCACTTTAGGGCTTGTGCTTTACCATGAAAGAATACTTAAAACAGCAGGTCTTAAGAAAATATTTTTTTACAACAGGCTCAAATAAAAGGAATATGAGTTTTTTTATTGATTAAGGATATATTTACTAGAGAAATCAAAACATGGGGGTGGTTTGGATGGGGTGGTGAGATGATCCTTTTATAAGTTGTAGGAATGGTATTTTTGTAAATATATCAACCTATAAGAAAGAAATCACATTTTTTATATGTCAATAAAAACCTAAAATAGATAAATAATTATGTGGGGTGTAATATCGTTGATAATCCATCAAAAATTCATTTTAAAAAAAATTAATAATTTTTTAATTCCTTTACATTCTTTTACCATTTTTATATTTACTATTATTAGTTATTTATACCTAGTTAATTTAAATTTAGTATATAAAAATATCAATTAATACATAATATGGACATATTGATTCAATATATGAAATAAATTTTGTCATAAAATATTTATATTTGTTTTAAAACACAATTTTAATATTTGCATTGCTAAAGCGTAAAAACCCATTTTAGAAAGAGTGAATTTTTATTTAGAAATTTATGTGTAGGTTAAAATATCAATTCAAATTATCTTCAGGAAATTAATTGATTCATTATAAATCTAATAATAGTTACGTGTCCTTAAATAAGTCTTACTGAATATTTTAACAAAATTTTATTTAGTCAATATAAAAGAACAAAAACATTTTTTATTCGAAAATATTTCTTCTGTTCCGTGAATTTCCATACTAATTTTTCAAAATTCAATATTTTATATGTTTTCTAATTGAGAATAAAAATATTTGGATTTTATAAATCCCAAAATCATTATTATTCTTTACACTATAATATAAAGAAAGAGAAACATGGATATAAGAAAATTAATTGTCTGAGATGGAAACTATCATAACCTTTTGTAGGGATTCAATAGGGCTCGTGATCACATGACCAAAATACATCATTATAATGGTTCATTAACATCATGTTATATTTTCATTATCACAAAAATACCCAATGATAATCCCTCCTGATCTTACAAAGGCATCCACATGAGCATCATTGGCCATGCATTACCCCTCAGGCGGGTCCTTCTAATCGTGTGATGTGTAAATTACAAGATGTATGAAAATAATGTAAATGGGTTATTAGAAAGAATGTTAAAATGGTGGAACCCTTATGAGAATTAAAGATATGCATCTTTTTATGTGAAAGTATTATGAATTTCTTGTGATCAGTTCAATGATCCCAATAAGTGGTTTTTGTGTGTCACCATAATAAAGAAAAGTACATCAGACAAGTTCAATGGATCTTGTTATTACCCAATGGTAAATATATGGGTAAAGTATGTATAGTCCATAAAAAAAGTTAACAAAGGTTTAAAACTTATGATAAAGATAGTTACATTGATTTTCTTGTGAAACCATTATTTGTCGCATGAGGAAAATTCAACAATCATAGAAAATTATTTTTCTTAAAGCCATTATCATCTGAATGAATTTAAACTAGTTCTATTCATCATAATATTTCAAAATGTAAAATCATAACTTCATAACCATATAAGTCAGAAAAGAAAATCATAAAATATTTTAATCTTTATGCGAAAAAGATTTACCCTAGTTTTCATGAGAAATTATTATGTGTTTCGCACAATCCATTAAATGATCACACAAAATACATTTGGCATTTCACATTTATTATGTAAATGAATTCAGACACATATAATTGATTGTGATATTACCTGAAGTAAAATTGAGTGGTGAAAAGTATATAATTCTAAAAACAAAATTTCAAAAAATTTGTAACCATTATGAGAAAGGAAGTAATATTGTTTTTGATGAAAAATGATTATGTGTTTTACATTTTTAGTTCAATGATCACGTGAAGTAATTTTTTCACATCAACTTAATAATTCAAATGGCTTACAAAATGTCCAAATGATTATTCAACTATAAAATGGAAACTATATGGGAGAAAATTAGATATTTCATTAAATAAAAAAGATGAAAAAGGTGAATCAAATATGTGGGGGGAGTTACATTGATTTTAGGGCCACATAGATATGTTATTCATGTGATCTGTTGATGATAATTTGGAGTCCCTTCGATAAGCCTTACCCAGTCAATTGAATTCATCTTTGATATGTGACATGATCTAGTAAAGATGTTAAGGTATGTTGGCCTCATCTTTAGAAAGCCATAAGATATGGTGATTTGGTCATTTGAAATCCCTTTTACATGTCATATGTTCAATAAATATAGGAATGATGGAGTGATCATGTGGACACTATTTATCACATGATATAAAGATGAAGAAATTGATGAAGCACAGATTGGTCACATGAAATGTGTGACATGGATATCCCTCTACTAACGGAAGACAAGGTATGATATTTCTAACCCACAAAAAGAATAATGGAATTAGGATGATGATTCCAATGAAATCCCACCTTGATACAACAAAAGTGTACATATATATAGAAGTAAGATTGTACATCCCAGAGTTGAGATTAACATAATGAAATGAGTCTTCCACTATGTAATGATATTTAGTGACTTAAGGGATAATACAATATGTTTATGAACTTCATGTGCTCACCCAATCATTAAGACAATGTAATTACAGTATGTTGGATGAATCACATGAAGGAGTTTCTCATATATAATTTGATTATTAGATACCTCAATAGGCCAATGCTTTATTAACATTAAGTCATTTATGTGATAAATCCTAAAAATTATGGATTCTTCATGCGAATATGGATATGATGATTTTTAGGACAATGCTTCATTCATTTCACGTGATCTATTCAACGAACACATGAATCCATCTTTACATGTCATTTGTATCACACGAAGTCTATTAGACATGTTTGTTAGTCCACATGAAGTCCTCCATACATGTTATCTAGATCATGTAATTTTATATGGACATGGCGTCTTGATCATAGGATGATGTTGGACATGTAATCCATATGATTCCAAATCCTCGAGACATGTAACCTAAATCATCCGAAGGTATCATGAAATATAATCCGGATTATTTGAAAGGGTTCAGACATATCAATCAAACCATTCAATATCCCTCATACCTCCTAATCATTCCATATTGAAAAAACTAGTGATTTCATTCATGTCAAGCAGATAACCTCTGTCATTTCTTCCATATTAGGAAGACAGCCATAAAATTTAATTCTTGTCTATAAAACATGAATTTACATGTAAAATCATGTAATAAAAAAAGGATGATCTAAAGATTATTCATCGATTAATCCTGATTTATTTCACAGGACCCTCCTTTTACCTTAGTATACTTATAAAACTTTCTATGGTCCCTAATCTTTATCAGTCATAGGATAAGGGCTGGAAATATATCATGGGAACTAATTTTCTGTACGGAACATAATATTCTATTAGACCCTCCTCATGATAAAATTCTACAATTTCACATCCATAAAAAAAATATATAACTCAACTATATTACAAAGTCTCTGAATCATTATTATATGAAGGATATATTAGATTCCTTCTTGTGGATCATGTTCCATGTCAAAAATTACATCAGGGTGACTTCAATGTGTATGTCCTGCATCTATGAGAAAATCACCCAATAAATATTTGGGTCTTGTATCTCACACAAAGCTTGGATCATGTGATATTAGGTATTATCAAAAATTTCATCTCTAGAATCATAAATATTTCTCTATTCATCACAACCATAGTGTGTATGCACTGCTCAATAGTATGATACAAATTCATCCTTACTAGTGAATCCACTTTGGTGTAGTTTCTTATGGAATTAATATATTTATAAAATATTGGTTTATAAACCTCATTATTATTAATTACCATACCCAACCACCAGTGTCTTGAGGAATAAATTATTAGTCAATACATATATTTATGTTATAAGAATGATATTTCGGATTCCTTCCTATGTTCCAATACCCATACCCATAGCCTAGGTGCCTTGATATATTTAATTTAAAATTGAAGTTAAAATGTATTGTGTATAAATTATATAAGGGGGATTTGATTACTTTTCTCAAAGGATACATAATATTTCTTTTAAAGGATAAATCCCATCCTCAAAACCCTTATTTTATTTCTAGATGACAAAATACTCTAGAGTTCATTGTTATACAACTTCAAAACAAAGTAGTTACCCATTGATATGAAATGATTGCAAATAGATAGAAAAAATTTTAGTCTTATGGATGCTATGATTAATGGAAAACCATTTTTATAAATATAGATTTATCACATGATAATGTTAATTTGGTTAACTAGTCCCATATTATGTTTGGGTAAAATTCATGAGCATATAATAAATATATAATAAAGTACTAGAGAATGAAAAAATTCCCCCAAAATGGGTGTGATGATTCAAACCTCCTAACCTCTCTACTGGTGTGAGTTCTTATGTGTTGTTTCAAATGAAACCCTGAATGATTTAATTGATTTGGAATGTAGTTTAATAAATTGGTACAGAAGTTAGAGCCATTAGGAGTTTCCATGGGAGATGAAAATGGTAAAACTGACATGAATAGTGGAAAAACCACACACAAACACTAATAATATACTATTAAGAACAAATGTTCATTACAATAAAAATATAAATCTCAACATGAATATAGAAATAATAATAGAATACATGTGTTTATACATTTATCCATTTTCTCCCACCCTTTTATGGAAAAAATAATGGTGATTCTAACATGAAATAATTCAAATAATGAAAATGATCGTCTGATATCACATCAATTCTTTTTTGTTTTTAACCACCCATGAAAATATAAATAGTGAACCTGACGTCAAATCCTTCAATAAATAAAAATTATTAGTTGAACACACATTGATTTATTTTGTTTTCTTCCACCCACAAATGAAATGGTTAATATGAAGTGAAATATTGTATATAGGGAAAATGATCAGTTGACCACACATTTAGATGAATTGGTTTGTTGCTCCCCAAAAAATAAAAATAGTAAAAAATAAAAAGTTTTTTTAAAAAATAAATCATCATTAGGGTTCCCATGAGACAATCAACTTCACCGTGAACATTCCATGGAATTATAATGGCTTAACCGAAGATAAAAACAACAAATTAGGTTAATCATGCATATATAATTTCACATATTCTATAATTATGACGATTCAATTATAGGAGAACATATTCCATTATCTCTAAATAACAATATACTGTTTTTTCAAATACAATACCATGACCTAAGACCATTTCATTATCAATTGAATATTAATGGAACCCTAGTATTGAAATAATCCTCTACAGGTCTCAAAATAATGTCACCCACCAAATACCTTCATATTTGGGTGGTCATTATATTGTTATGGGAATACCAATTTTGTTTTACAGTTCTAACCCTTATAGATTTATATAAATTTCTTTATATGATAAAACTAAAAAGAACACTATGTTCATCGAATTATATAATGAATACAATAATGGTTATCACCACTATTGGCTGATTATGAATCCAATCCCTAGGGAATTAAAATCAAAACCTTCATTATTTTAGGGGGTGGATGTGGGAGTCTACCATGACACGATTCCAGTTGAAAAGATTCCATGGAGGGATATAGTTAATTGCCATCACCAGCTTCATTCGGAAGATTCCCCTCAACCACCTATTTTGAACACTACCTAACATATCACCGCCTTGAGAACTCATTCCAAAGCACTAAGGATATATCACTAGACACAGAAAGAAAGAAATGAAAGTGGTTTAACTCCTTTCCCAACTTCTACTAATGAAGGCAACCGATATATTATAGCGGTGGCTAGTTAGAGGGCTCATATACATACTAACCCATATCAATCCTTCCCATATATTCCAACAACATGAAAGGTGGAGAACATATCCACATTCCTCTCATAAATTATATTAGCAATTTTTTATGGCATATGGAGGTAAGGAGTTGTCTTATAACACTTCTTCAAACGATTACATCTTCTAATACATCTTGGTGTCTGTGAACATTCAAGACTAAATTTTTACACTTATATTACTAAAGTGGTATTTTATATTGGAAATGAAAAAACACATCCATCAATATATTGTATCATTAATGAACATATATGGATGGAAGTATATTTTATTGATAATAATCATAGAAGTCTATCACTCTAATATGAAGTAATGGGTTAAAAGAAAGCACGCAATATTTCTCTCATCTAGGAGGATTATTGGAATTATATAATACAGAATGAGGTATATGATTTCCCCCATATTCCCATTATGGCTGGGTTTTAGCAACCATGTTTGAAAAAACCCTCTTGATAGGATAACATTTATGTTCAATGAATCTAGTTGAATATTTAGTTCATATCCCCACCTATGAAACTACTCAACATATTCTTAAGTTTATATAAGTTGGGATCATATATCTACCTTTTCTATTAAAGACTCCACATGCATCCATCATGGACAATACAAGAGAAGAATCATATCCCTCCTCCCATTCTGATGGTTTGTTAGTATATTCTGATGGCTGATACATATTCTAAATGGTCATATACCCCACCTTTATGTAGTGATAACTGTTATATTATGGAAACCACACAAGGATAGGCTCATATCCCTACTGATGGTATTGAATATTATTGGTATAATCCATTATCATATCGGTTGTAAGATCAAATTCCTTTAGTGAAAATAGTCATCAACAAATCCTAGTGACCATCACATAGTATGTGCATATCCCTACTCAACCCCAAAAGGAAGGTCATCCTATATGGACCATAACACCTAATGAGGCTCATATTTTTTATTTTCTCAATGTAAGTTTCCTATATTATGTAAAAAATGATATATGTAACACCTCAATTGTCCTTATTCTCCTCAACCAAAAACATGTGATAAATAACTTGATAGTCTTTCTCAAGATTGAATAGAGATAGATTGCAGGTACATTACTCCCAAAATACATCATGGAAAACCTCCCTGAAGAAAATATTTCATTAATAAAATGATATAATCCTATCTTATAGAAAATAATCACATAGTGGGGTGATTAAAACATTGATTTTAACCATTTGTAGTTCCTGGTAAATTATTACCAGCACCTCACCTCCTTCTGTAACCAACCCAGATAAATGACCAATGTGGTTTGAACAGGTGAAGTAATTTTTATTTGATGAAGTAGAAGACGGAATAGATATAATTAAAGATCTAAAAAACATTACACAAATGTTCTACACCACAAAAATCTCTAACTATGAGGTCATAGATGAAGTAGATGAGGATTTCACGCCTTAATTAAACCATAATATGCAGTTGACCCATCAACTATTGTAGGCTAGGAACCTCACTTATAAATGACTTTACGTTCACCACGAAATCATAAAAGACTCTTTCTTATGTAAGATAGGGGCAATTTATCCTTGGATTGTGATCATAAATCAGACAATAAAAAAACAAACTCCTAAGAAATGTTTTCCCCTACAATATGAAAACTCTCTAGTGGATGATTTACGAAGCCCCATCAAAAATTTATATCACAGGGTTGGAGAAATATAGCAATGAATTTCACTATATCCAAAGGATAATAATGATGTTAAAATATGGAATACTGAAAAATCATGCCCATATCATTGATAATGGGACAAGGTAATGTGGGCCCATGTTGGTTATTACAAGGATACTCCTCTACTTTGAGGAGACCAAGATTCCATAAATATAGAGAGAAGTCCCTGATCAGACTCTTAAGCTAGGACAATAAATTAAATTGGAAGACACCTCAAACATGTAACCTAAAGATTCACATTTCATGACCGCTTCCTTATATAAGTGACTCCCATCACAAGTATCCATTTCACCCATTCCATTCATGAATAAAATTGTGTGAATCCAAGAAGATTGAAGCAGTGCCAACCGAGAAATCCCTCCAGGGGAAAACCTATATCACAGTGTTATGGTAATTTTTATATTGATTTCCACCAAAAATGTAATGAAACTCCCATATATCCTTGAAAAAATTAAATGGTGGATCCATATCAACCACAGACCATAGGTATAGGGGTAATTTTTATCTGAATTTTTGTCTCGTTAATTGTCAAATCCTCGATGAAATGATTAAAAAGTTCCAAAATTCCCTCAAATCAACCCCAAACCATTATTATATGTGATATGAAGTAAACATTGGAAACTATACTCCCATATGTTCATCCATCCATGAGACAAAACTCATTCATTTGGGTAATGCTCGGCAATTATGAATACAAACTCTCTTAAGGTATTTGTCAACAAACCGAGAAAGGGGAAATGTTAGGAAAAGAAATTTCATCACCAAAAGGATTGGAATAAAAACATACTAATAAAATTAATGTTTATTGAAATGAACCAGTTGCAAACATAAAAGGATGAAAAAGTATAATAGTACCACATTTTTACATGGAGAGTGATGAGGTAACTATTATCACGTTTTATATCTTATTAAACATCATTTCCATAAATCTATAAAAAGATACAAACCCTGAGTCAAAAAAAGAATAAAGAAACATAGGAACTATAACTCGTGGGGTAGGCCATCTAAATGCAAAAACTGAGGCTATAAATATATTAAATCATATATGTTTATAAAACCTAAACCCTCCCAATTATGAGTTTCTTCATCCTCTATGTAATTCTATTTAGGATAAACGGAATTGTTTAGATATATCCCACTCTCCAACAAGAATTTAAAATATCCCCTTTATAGAGGAATGACTAGAACAATATTATAATGATATATAGAGACTCATACTACTATATGAGGGGCTACTCTGTGAAAATAGTCCCACATGGAATATCATTTAAATTGAAATGGTTGTACCACATCATACACATTAGGAGAGAGATAATATTACTTCAATAGTGGAACTTGAGCATTGAATAGATCTAGATTGAGTATTCCAGTCAACATAAATGATGAATTTATGTAATATATAAAATTTACTCGATTAAGACAATTGTATCAAGACTATCATAGTGATCATCTACTACTGGTATTGATCAAAAATTACAAGGATATGTAAATGGGACCGTCATATCAAGATTCTACTATAAGGACTCAGCATTAAACATTACATAATATTGAATTAAATGGATAACTCACATTAAGGATCTATTCAGGTTTAGAGTTTTATATAATTAGACCACAACTATTAAATTATAACATTAATATTACAATTAGACACAACTACCCAGTTTCCATTTTTTATTAAAATAAACTCTTAAAAACATGCCTAGTTCCATGTTTTAGATAGCATGACTTTTCCTTGATCACATCCTTGACCCTATTCATCTCTAAGTCCTGTGGAAAACATTTCAAAAACATGGGATGAGCATAAAAAAGCAAAGTAAGGGTTATAAAATATGGAAGGAAAACATTATCACATCAATAAATACAAATCAATGAAACAATACATTTCAGTCATAACATACCTTATGAAATCAGAAGATTTATGAGTAACACACACAAATCATAAATCATAAGGGTTACTTATGGAATCCATATCAAACATACATTGTATCTATCACAACTACATATGGAGTTACTCTTAGAATACCCATCACAGTATATTCCCTAAATCTCTTAGGATAAACATTAACGTTTACCTCCGACTTGTTACCCAATACATTGGAGAGTTATCTCAGGCTCACCCGCCAAAGGTTTATCATGGAACCACCTGTATATGTAAACAATTCCCAATAACCATAACATATTTATAATGGAAAGATAATGTTTCCACATTTCAATATATCAAATCAAGATATTGAAATAAATAATTTTTTATCAAATCATTTTCAAAACCATTTTAAAAGATATTTTTGAATTAATGTGTCACATACAACTTTGAATCTTTTAAATGAAATATCATTTGAAACATTAATTTCCATATTAATAAATCCTAAATCCCATTTTTAAAACATAGAAATTAATTAGAAACATTTAGAATAATTAATATTTAACACATTTAAAACGATATTTTAGTTAAAGAGGTTTTTAACAAAAAAGAGACACTTGAATCAAAATAATTGAGCAATAACATTTAATCAGAACATTATATTATCATGAGAATAAATGGATTCATGTTATAATATGTAAAAGCATAGTATATACACCCTATAAGAGTGAATTGGTGGATAACAACAATGATGTCTCAATGGAAATGTAAATTGAGATGAAATCCCTTATAAAGATGGTATCCTTAAATTAAGGATAAATAAATCACATAATTATGTGTGACAAATATAAATACACCCAATATAATTGTATATTAAGTTTAAAATATCATAGGTCATTGAAACATATTCATAGGATGAAAAATTCAACAAGTACAAGTTGAACACAAAGAATTGAAATTGGGTTAAGAAGTTCCCTTGTAAAAAATTTGACAGCCTAACAGCGTCACTGTAAAATTCAGAAAATGAGTTGATGAAATAAAAAGGGTATATCATCACTAGAACATAAGATTTACATCAATAAGGATATATAAGAACATATCCCAGCATAATATGATGTAAATTAATAGACATAACAAAAAGAACTCTTTTAAAAAGAGGAGGGTAAAAGGTTCCCTTACCGATTTGGTGACTTACAAAACATATGCCACATGAAAGAATGATAATATGGTAAAGATGTAAATATTCCTAAATTAAATTATATTACCCAAATTGTACAATCATGGGCAGTAAATTCCCCACACAAAAGGAAATAGTGGCAAATATAGCATGAATCTCACAAAAATAAAAAGTGAGATGAAAAACCATTACTTCATTGTATTCAAATTGAATTGTATGACCAAAAGTTAATAAACAAAAAAATTAATCATAGAATACCATGAATATAAATCTAATCATGATAATATATATAAATGGAAGTACACATTACACCACTTGTAATAAATAAGGGACAGACTATGGAAATATCACAGAATTAAAAGTGAGATTAGAAATCCCTTACCTCGTGTCCGACTTGACTTGATCGTTCTTTAATCACCAGAATAATAAGAAAAATTTAATTTCTACTTTCTTAAGAACCTTTTTCATGTTTATTATTCCTTTTATATCACTTATTACCATGTTATAAACATTATGTAATCATTTATGTTTATAATGAATGTTTTCTCGATATTTGGTACTTGAGTCAAAAATGGACTTCTTATAATTACATGTTGTTCATGTGGTCAAAGGTTCATTATATACAAAATTATATTAATGATTTTTATATCATATATATCTAGAATATTCATGTTTTTGTAATAGTACATAACATTTAGAGGTCTGAAATTAAATGCACCGTTCATGGAGACGGTAAGCCGTACGTACGCATGAACGGTAATTTCATTTATATTTATTATTTTAATGGAAATAAAACATGATGATACATATGTATATTATAATTATAGTATAATATCATATATAATATTTTTAACTCTATCCTTTATACATCCCACATAATTTATTAACGAATCAAATCACTTTGAGGGGGCGGTAGTCTGCACTTCCTCAAATGTGATTATAGTATTTACCCACTATGGAAACCATAAAGGCATGCTATAAATGGGAAGTACATAAGCATAATGAAATAATAAACATAATATATATCATATATAAATATAGTTCCATCATAATGGCCACCATGAGGGGAGGTAATATGTAATTGAACAATCATCGTTTCGTGAGGCCTTAGTTTTCCATCCACAGAAACATTATGTTCATCATCCATTAGATGGAGGTGTGTGTATATTTAGTTCGAATACTTCTAATAAAAACATTCTAGTATATTTAAGATACTTGTGCTATTACAAAAGTAATGAATAAAATGAGTGTAGGTGTTGGATAAGTAGAATAAAAGAAAACAATTTAAGATAAATTGTTACCCTTAAATTTTGGTAACTCCCTTTGGTTTGAACCAAAAGTCTTCTTGAAGAGGTTTCTAACGGAGTTAAGGCTTCTAGGAGGAGGAGAGAGATGCATGGAGCGTAATTGGGAAATGTTTGGAAGAGCCAAATGGCATTGGAGGTGTGACAGATTGGTTATAAATTTTCTCCTTTTATAAGGGAGAGGAGGGGATCTTTAGGAATGTATGAAAATATTATTTTATTATAGAGTTCTATTAAGTTTATAAATGTCCAAAAATCATAATAATCTAAGATAAGATGAATCATATTCGAAATAAAATCATTCATCTATAATTGGACATGTTTTCTATAATATTTTAATAATTATAATCTTATTTAATTAAATGATTTATTAATGATGTAAATACTACATCACTATTGTGTCAAAAATAATTTAATTTATGTGATGTCTAAAAATAATAAACAAAATAACATGATGTAGGGAATATTTTTAGCTTTAAAATTAATATTTATAGTCAAAACGATAATTTAGATAACCGCTTCTAAAAATAAATTTACTAAAAGATATTTTCTTTTGTCATATTTTCCATTACTTTAAGTTATTTAATCTAAATTGTCATTATCACTCCCAAGTGGCTCAATGGGGACCCAAAATCGACCCAAAGATTTACATGGTCGTAAAAGACTCCAAAAATAAGGTTTATACTACTGTTAAGATAAGTTTGAATTATTATAATATTCTTTTAGCTTTGAATTACCCTATTTACCTTTAACCGCGGTAAATAAGTCAAAAGTTACTATTCACTAAAAATTATTTTCATCTTATTGAACAACATTTTACATATTGATAATAACCATGTATGTCGGATTTTCGAAATTCAATTCACAAAAGTAGTAAAATTTCATCTAAATGAAAAAGTCAGTTTTTATAACTACTACTAAGTGGTTTCACTATTCATCTAAAATTGTAGTTTTTCAGAAAAATACCAAAAATTCAGCCTAATAATTATTTGATATTTAGAATTAAAAATTTATGTCTATTTTTACAAATTCAAAACATATAAGTGGCATTAATTAATTTGAAAATTAATTCTCATTGTTAAAACAAATAGCGTGTTTTTAAGAAACAATAATTATCAGAATATTGATAGTTGTTTATGTCTAATTTCAATGTGAAATTAATTACAATGACAAAAATTGGAGTAAATGGTAAAAATATATTTTAATTTCACATTAAAACAAACTGAAACGAAAATCTAACCATATAAATAAATTAGATTAAAATTCACTTTTGAATTAAAATGCTATATTTTTCATTATTCATTAAAAATGAACTTTATCAGAAAAATACCAAAAAAATTACCCAAAGTAAATTTTTTTTCCCCCATTCTAAAAAAGGATTTCATTTGTTCAATTAAAATGTATTAAACTGACCAAAACGATTTTTAAATTGGGTTCTCCATTAAAAGGTGATAAATCAACCTTTTAATACAAATTATGCTTATAGTTACATTCATTCATATTTTAAGCCTCTAACATTTTATTGGATAAGGTAAATACATTTAAAAATCTTGTATAATCATATTGTAGTTATTTTCTTTCATTACTGCCAATACAATGGCTAGAAGTTAACTACCATTTAAAATAATAATATTATATTATTAGTGTGCAACGTAAGATTCCAAAAAAAACTCGTTGTTGCGTATCGGGTACGCTATCGAACATAGAAACCCCTTTAAAGTAAAATTAATATTTAATTCAAAAATATTAATAAATATGACATATGTATTATTCTTTATTTACTTGGAATGTTACATCCTTCCCCCCTTTTGGGAATTGCATCCTCGCAATTTAAAAACAAATGGGCTGGGAAACATCATTGAATGTCCCACATTGGAAAAAGAGTTAGTAAAACTGTCACTTTTGAAGAAAGATATATAAGCACAAAGGTCACCCAAGATAACCCATATTATGATTCCATGTAAATAAACATGGATATGGAAGAGAAAAAAAAGGGTCGTGTTTTGAGGGAGAGTGATAGAAAACATGTTTAGGAGAAAGTTAACCATCAAAAAATCACATACATGTGATGGGTTAAATGGTCTTTGATTACCCAGTAGGAAACACAAACCAATAACATTTTTGTCTTATATTCCGTTTCATAATTCTGTGGAATTAATTTACTACATAAAATAAGAACATAAGGGAATATAATTTCCTTCATGTACAGTTTCATCCTTTAATAAGTGTCTACCAAAAACTTCTACCAAAAACTAATCTTTCCCCCAAACAAATTTCATTCAAAAATACATGGTCACATCAAAAGCACAAGAATCATCTTCTTGAGAATCACATAATCCACACAAAAAACTATATATTTTCCTTATCTATAGACATCAACTAAAACCATAATTTTTTTTTGAAAGATAATATAATACCCAAAAAGGATAATCTTTTACAAGAAGAAAAACTACTCTGAATCTCTAAAAATTTTCAAACAAAACCCAAATATCACCAAATACTATTCAATAAACAACTATCCCAAAAATTATTCAAAATTAATCCAAACTAAGATTGAAACCTAAATCTCATGAGGATTTAATTACATAGACATCCAATATACATCTTAACATTTATCTCTAAGTAACACCAGTTACTCATAAAGTCTCATATTTAAAAGTAATTAACCTAATCACATATTCTCCATGATAGTATAATCATTTTCATAAATAAACAAAATCTTCATATATCCATAATAAAAGCATAGATTCTTCGAAACCAAAATTTCAACCATTATTCAACAATTGAAATCCCATAGTATTCTATCTTTGATAGGTATATAGTGTTTCCTAAAAAGAGATAAATTTTTCCATAAGAACCATTATCACTTAATCAATAAATCATTTTTTTATAATACGTATATCCATTTGGTAAAACATACGTTCCAAAAATCAACTTATTATTGTTCCATAAAAACATTTTACTAAAATTATAATTCATACTAACTAGGTACTTAAAGTAGGCTAGTGGTAGGAGATGTGCCCTTTTCGCCATTCAATTGTGGGTTCAATTCATGCGGACTTACCGGATGCGACATGTTTTCACCCATCCTACATGTTGTCATTTTTATAAAACTAAAAAATAACCCTAAAATGTTTTAAACTCAATTGTTTCCTTATACCTCTCATTTTCATCCAAATTCATTATGATCTCAACATCTTAATTCTTGAAGTATTATTTCACCACCGTATGATAAAATAAAACAATTCCCAAAATGAATAACATCATACATTGATCATGGCGTCCGCTTGGTTTCATCGCCATCTTGTTCATGTATGTAGAAGGTCCACGCATCACAACAATTATTTAGAGTTCTTTCAAAATCATTTGCTTCCCCCATAAAAATACACCGTGTACAACATGGGTCATATGGGTTTTCAAAGAAAAACAGTTTTGGAAAATAATCATGTATGATATATAATTTCAAAACCTCTGATAAAAAATGATTTCTATAAAATAATCAGAATGAATTTGATTTGAAACATTCAATTTATGGTCCTTTTATAATACTATAAGTATGTGCTGAGAGACTGTATTTTAAAATAAAATATAAATATGTTGCGTAAGGGTCTCCTTCTTTAGCAACTTTTTAAAAATCATAATATGCTTCAAAATCTTGTGATAAGGTAAAATATTTGAAAATTCCTTGAAAATTTTTACCTTTCATGAAAATATGAGAATATTGTGAAAATAGGATTTTTCTAAATACAACCCATGTTCCAAAATGATAATGAGGTATATTGGATGTGTTTTATATCTCAAACAACAACTTTCAAGTGAGTTGTATGCTAGAAAAAGTTTCACATTCATCCGAACAATACTTTGTAATAATTATTGCAGGTATGTCATCAGAAAGAGATAGGAATGTCATTTGAGAACCTCCTCCTTCCATTTTTAACTAACGTTCCTTGATCTGAAAAAGTTATAAAAAAGGATTTAACGGAAATAATAGATAGGGACTAACCATTTGTCTGACAAAAAGTCATAGTCCCTAAAGTTGTCTAAACTGACCTATGATAACAACTACAAGGACCCACCCATAAACATTACCTAATATTGAATTAAATGGATAATTCAAATTGAGGATCTTTTCAGGTTTAGAGTTTTAGAGAATTATCCCATAACTATTACATTACAACTTGAATATTACAAGTATACACGATTACTAAGTTTCTATTTTTTCATAAAATAAAAACTATTAAAAAGGAACATGTCTACTTCCAGGTTTTAGATAGCATGACTGTTACTTCATCCCATCCTAGACACTATTCATCTTTATCTCATGTGGAAAACATTTGAAAAACATGGGATGAGCATAAAAAGCTCAGTAAGGGTTTTAAAATAATGAAGCAAAACATTATCACATCAATAAATACAAATAAATGAAACCATACTTTTCAATCATATCATAACTTATGAAATCATAATATTTATGAATAACACACAAAAATCATAAATCATAATGTTTACTTATGGCATCTATATCAAAAATACATTGTAGCTATCACAGATACATAAGGAGTTACACATGGAATACCCATCACAGTATATTCCCTAAATCTCTTAGGAGAAACAATAACGTTTACCTCTGTCTCGTTAACCAATGCATTGGAGAGCTATCTCAGGCTCACCCACCCTAGGTTTATCCCGGAACCACCCGTATACGTAAACACTTCCCAATAACCATAAAACATGTATAAAGGAAAGATAAAATTTCCACATTCCCATATATCAAATCCAGATATTAAAATAAACAATGTTTTATCAAATCATTTTCAAAACCATCTTAAAAGATATATTTGAATAAAAGTGTCCCATGGCACTTTGAAGATTTTAAATGAATTATCATTTGAAAACAATAAATTCCATATAAATAAATCCTAAAACCCATTTTGAAAACATAGACAATAATGAGAAACATTTAGAAGAATAAATCTTTAAAAAATTTAAATGATATTTTAGTTAAAGAGTTTTTTACAAAACGAGAGACACTTGAATACAAATAATTTAGGAATAAAATTTAATTATAACTTTATAATATCATGATAATAAAGGTATTAATGATATAATATGTAAATGTACAGTATATACACCCTATAAGAGTTAATTGATGCATAACAGTAATGAAGTCTCAATGGAAATGTAAATTGAGATGAAATCTATTATAAAGATGGTATCCTTAAAGTAAGGATAAATCAATCACATAATTATGTGTGACAAATATAAATACACCCCATATAAGTGGATATTATGTGTAAAACAATCATAGGTCATTAATACATATTCATAGGATGACATATTCAATAATTACAAGTCGAACCCAAAGAATTGAAATTTGTTTAAGAAGTTCCCTTGTAAAAAATTCGACAGCCTAACGACATCACTGTAAAATTCAGAAATTTTTTTGATGAGATAATAAGGGTATCTTATCCCTTGAACAAAAAATTTACAACAATAAGGATATATAAGAACATATCCCAACATAATAAGATATTAATTAAATGACATAACAAAAAGAAGTCTTTTAAAAAGGGGAGGCTGAAAGGTTCCCTTACTGATTTGGTAACATACAAAACATATGCCACATGAAATAATGATCATACAATGAAGATGTAAATTCTCATAAATGAATTCATATTACACCAATAGTACAATAATGGGAAGTACAATATCAACACAAAATGAAATAGAGGCAAATATATCCTGAATCTCACAGAAATAAAAAGTGAGATGAAAAACCATTACATCATTGTATTCGAATTGAATCGTATGACCAAATGTTAATAACCACAAAATCATTCACAGAATACCATGAATATAAAGCCAATAATTATAATATATATAAATGGCAGTACATATTACACCACATGTTATAAATAAGTGACGAACAATGGAAATCTCATGGAGTTAAAAGTGAGATAAGAAATCCCTTACCTCATGTCCGACTTGACTCGATCGTTCTTTAATCACCTGAATAATAATATAAAATTAATTTATACTTTCTTAAGAACCTTTTTCATGTTTATTATTCCATTTATTTCACTTATTACCATGTTATAAAAATTATGTAATTATTTGAGTTAATAATGTTAATTTTGTCGATATTTGGTACTAGAGTAAAAAATGGACTTCTTATAATTACATGTTGTTCATTTGGTCAAAGGATAATTATATAAAGAATTATATTGATGATTTTTATATCATATATATCCTGAATATACATGTTTTTATAATAGTACATAACATTTAGAGGTAAGAAATGAAATGCACCATTCATGGAGACGGTAAGTCGTACGTAAGCATGAACGCTACTTTCATTTAAATTTATTATTTTAATGGAAATAAAACACAATGAAACATACGTTTATTATAATTCCAGTATAATATATTATATAATATTTTTAAATACATCCTTTATACATCCCACATAAGGTATTAACGAATCAAATCACTTTGAGAGGGCAGTAGTCCGCACTTCCTCAAATGAGAATATCGTATTTACCCACTATTGAAACCATAATGGCATGCTATAAATGGGATGTAAAGAAGCATAAGAAAATAATAATCATAATATATTTTATATATAAGTATAGTTACATCATTATTTCCACCTTGAGAGGTGGTAATATGTAATTGAACAATCATCGTTTCATGAGGCCTTAGTTTTCCATCCAAAGAAGCATTATGTTTTTCATCCATTAGATGGAGGTGTGTATAATTGTAGTTAGAATATTTAAAATAAAAACATACTAGTATATTTAGGATACTAGTTTTGTTACAAAATAAAGGAATAAAAAGAGTTTAGGGTTGGATAATTAGAATAAAAGAAAACAATTTAAGAGAAATTGTTACTTTAATTTGGGTAACTCTGTTTGGTTTGAACCAAAAGACTTCTTGGAGAGCTTTCTGCCTAATGTAAGGCTTCTAAGGGTAGGGTAGGGATGTAGGGAGCTTAATTGGGCCGATTTTGGATGAGAAAAATGGCTTGAGAGGTGTGAAGAATTTGTTACAAGTTGTCTCCTTTTATAAAGAAGATGAGGGGCTCTTTAAGAAAGTTTGAAAATATTATTTTATTATATAATGATATTCAGTTGATAAAGGTCCAAAAATCATTATCGTCTAAGATAAGATAACTCATATTCGAAATAAAATCATCCAATTAGAATTGGACATCTTTTGGATAATATTTTAATCATTATAATCTTATTTATTAAAATCATTTATTAATAAAGTAAATAATGCATCGTTTTTGTGTCATAAATAATTTAATTTATTTGATGTGTAAAAACTATAAAAAAATACCATGATGTAGGAAATATTTTTATATTTTCAATTAATATTTATACGCAAAAAGGTAATTTATCTAACCACTTATAAAAATTAATTTACTAAAAGATATTTGTTTTTCTCATGTTTTCTTTTCCTTTAAGTTAATTAATCTAAATTGTCATTATCACTCCAAGTGGATCAATGGGGTCCAAAAAACAACACAAATATGCCCATGGTCGTAAATTACTCAACCAATAATATTTGGGCAAGTTTTAAGGTAATTTTGAATTATTATAATATTCTTTTAACCTTGAATTACCCTATTTTCCTTTAATCGCGGTAAATAAAAGTCAAAAGTTACTATTCAAGAAAAATTATTTTCATCTTATTGAACCACATTTTACTTATTTATAACAAACATGTATGTTTTATTTTCAAAATTCAATTCACAGAAGTAGTAAAATTTCATTTAAATGAAAAATACCGTTTTTTAACTACTACTAAGTGGTTTCACTATTCATCTAAAATTTATGTTTTTCAGAAAAATACCAATAATTTAGCCTAAGAATTATTAGATATTCTGAATACCAAATTGATTTCTATTTTTCCCAATTCATAACATATAATTGAAATTAATTAATTTAAAAATTAATTCCCTTTGTTAAGTCAAATAACTTATTTTTAAGATACAATAACTATAAAAAGTTTGATACTTCTTTATGTTCAATTTCTAAGTGAAAATAATTCCAATGACCAAATTTGGATTAAATGATAAGAATATATTTTAATTTAACTTTAAAACCAACTAAAAAGGTAATCAAACCATACAAATAAATTAGATTAAAAGGCCATTTTGATTTAAAATGCAATATTTTTCACTATTCATTACAAAATGAACTTTATGAGAAAAATACCAAAAAATAACCCAAAGTAAAATTTGATTTCCCCATTCTAAAGATTAATTCTATTTGGAAAATTTTAATTTATTAAAGTGTCCAAAACTATTTTTAAAGAGGGTTCTCCATTAAAAGGCGATAAATCGGCCTTTTAATGAAAATTATGCTTAAAATTAGATTCATTCAGTTTTTAAGCCTCTAACATTTTATTGGATAATGTAAACACATTAAAAAATCATGTATAACCATATTATAGTTAGTTTTGTTATTTCCTGCCAATACAACCTCTAGGAGTTAACTACCATTTAAAATAATAATATTATATTATTTTTGTGCAACGTAAAATTTCAAAGAAACACGTTTTTGCATATCAGGTACGCTATCGAATAGAAAAACCAATTTAAAGTAAAATTTATATTTAATTCACAAATATTAATAAATATGAAATATTTCTTATTCGTTATTTACCTGGGATGTTACATATACCACTCCCTATAGATGTGAGCTAGTCCAAACAGTGATACTTACAGAACCCCTCAACCCTATTGAGTCCCTTTCTGCTCAAATAGAATAAAATAGAGGGGCGGTTCTCCCCCTCGTATCCCAAAATGAATTCATATCCCAAATGGGTGGAAATAAATTTAACCTACCCTAATTAATAAATAATAACTTCTCAGAAATCAATTGAGTTGTTTATCATGAACTGAATCTCATTCACTTCATGTCCCAATGTGGCCTGATAAAGGGACCTCACGACTTGTATGAGGAAACACAACTAAGGTGGTTCATATAGACTCTAGTAGGGGTAGCCTTTATTTGGTATAACAACATTCCATATGGGTGTATTAGATGGTGGGGAGACATTCTTCTTCATTTCATTTATCAATTTCTCTCCACACTATGGAAAATTGCGATTTTTTATCTCAAAGTTCATAAGTTACATGAAAATTAGAGGGTTTGTGGGATTATAATAGTATTAAAAGGATTAATGTAAATCTAAGTATCTATCTATCACAAGAATAGTTTCTAGAACATTGTTCAATGAATCCTTGAGATGACCTATAAACACTTTTGATCTTGGTGAAATTTCTTGGTGGAACCCCAGAGTTTATAGAAACATCAGAAAATCAATATGATTTCATTTGGTGAAATAGGTCCAAATTTGATTCCATAAATATGACATGGGGAAAAGGGTCTAGTAATGTGGACACTACTAGTTTGACCATCAAAACAGTAATAATGCTCGTCTAAGAACCTAGGTAGGCCTTGTATCACTTCACACCTCCCGTTGAGTGGTAGAAATATCAAAACAATCCTTTACCAGTGGTGGGGAGAGATCAGTGTCACCAACAATTTGATGAATATATAAAAAATGTATTCCTTATAAATTGGACATGTTCCTAGTTTTTTTAAAAAAAAATGGTTGGGGATGAAGCCTCAATTTATAATTTAAATCAAATACCTTTTTAGACTGGGTAGAGGGTGACCCATTACATAGCTCGAAGGCCCAAGTCCAAGTGGCCTGAATACAAGGCTTGAAAGCTCATTTTGGCTCAAAGGACCCCTTGGTGAACTGTACTTCTACAGTACCGGTGCTGCTACAGTATCGATGCTGCTATAGTTCCTGCTATAGTCCATATGCCACTATAGTGTCACCACTGCTACAGTTATGGTGCTTCTACAGTACTGGTACAGTACCTTGACATTCTCCCCTGCCCGGATTTGATCCGGGGTCTTTTGGATGCCAAGCAGGAGCCTGTACCACTATGGTACAGGCTCATTGGAATGGACATGATCCTAGTTATTTACCTATTTATAGGTAAAATTAACATCTAAATATATCAATTCTAAAATCCCCAATGTGGTAAACCTTTTTTACCATCCCAAAAACTTCCCTTTTCAAATAAAATCGGGTCACACCATCCATCACTTTTTTTATTTGAATTCATCCACTATATCATTGTTATTTATTGAACATTGATATTGGTACAATATCATGCATAGGTGACGTGAATGACCATAACTGAACTATTAGATGAGGGTGACCATAAATAAGTTCCGAATATAAATGAATAGTTGTTCAATAGCTAAATGACACAAAAAACGGTCAACCAAAATCATGACACTCAAATATCACAGCTTTAAAAACAACTAACCTCCAATGATCTAAGTAGATTCTACTGAGTATGCCTCCCAAATGATGGTATAGTTTTTAAAAATATGAAAATTCATATGATGAATAGTCATATAAGAATCTCATGAAGACTCTAACCTTCAAAGAATTTAGTCATTTAGAATCTAGAGGATAGGAAATATCTTACCAAACAAAACCCTCATCTGATGAAGTGCTCATCTTTTATTATGTTAATGTAGTTCACTTAATATATCCATTATATAATGAAGAATGTTATTCTAAGAATGAGTTCCCCAAAATTTATTAGGGAGGCCAAGGTTAAGGATGCATAATATGAGGCCACAGGGGATGGTGTGGGAATGATAAAACCCAATATTCTAGTAACATTTGCAAGGAATCGACATATAAAGATAAAACCAATGGACAAATACTTCTAAAATACTAGGAGAATAATGGGAATTCCTTAGATCCATTCAGTATTCATTAAAAAGTAATCATTTTAAATGAATGTATGGAAGGGGTGTGATTTTGTGATCACCCAAACAATCGGATATTCCATTACAACTTATGCCACATCCAACAGTTCCTCCCTCGAACTCTACCCATGTACTATTCCCATATACATTAAAAATATCATCTTTTATACCACATGATATGAATTATCCACACCTTCTAAATCATATAACTCTATCATAGAAATACATCATTAGAAAATATTATGAGGTTGTATCTACCGAACTATCACTCCTAGATGATCTCTAACTTTCAAAATAACTTATAGTGGAACTCATAGAATCTATCTAAAAATCAAAAGTGTTTGACATGTATTTTTCTATACCAGAGGTTTTCTGAATGTATAAAACACCCACAGAATGTCACAATAACATATTATTCACATAACTGGTCCAATAAAAAGTTATATAGGGATATATCATACCAAAGTATGTTTAATAATGTTTTCAAAATGAAAATATATTATGGGATCTGGTTTTAAATGTTTCTTTGATCAATATTACCCTACTCTGAACCCTATGATGTATGGGCTATATTCAAGATGATTTTTCATAAATGAATATAACCATTAAAGGGTTTGACATGAGAGATAAACGGATTATTAGAATGATGAATACTAAATATCAATGTAGTCATATCACATCTAAATATAATTTCATGGATATCCATCAAAACATAACATATAATTTCATAATTAGAATTAAACTGATTCATATCTATGTGGATGTACCTTTATTGATTCTTTAGTGAATTAATTACCCCATCAATTGAAATTTTTACTAGTTAAATGGTGGATGTTCCCCCGTTGAGTCTTGAGAATCCATATATTGTGAGGGAGATTTATTCAAAAAGGAATAAAAAACCAATGTCGAATGATGATATATAGGTTTCCACTACTAGTTTCTTGGTAAAATCCCATTTAAATCCTAGTATCATGATCTATAGTGACCATGTACTTCCCATTAACCTGATTGAGGAAGTAAAATCAAGCCTAATAAGCTATTGTAAACCAAAAACCTCATTGTTTCATGTCTATGTGATTTAAATCACATTAAGAAGAAGTTTATACATCAATGGGATATAAGAAAAATTATCTATAGGGATATGGTAGTTCCCATGATCCATTAAAATAAATCAAAAAAATACCCAATATACTATTTGAATCTAAGTATTTGTGTACCTCAATTTACCTTGGTGGTTGTTCAAAATAATTCAATCATCCCCAGAATCTCTCTATGAAAAAAATGAATGTTCATGATATCAGTCCCTTTTCATGGCCTCTCTTAAATCTATAGGTATAGGGATTCCCCTAAATTATCAACCATGCATGAAAATTCTCCCACAGACACTGAAATTAAAGAAGAAGATAATGGTCGCAGGAATGCTCCACCCATATTGGAGGAAGGTTTCTCCACCATGATTTTTGATCATAGGTAGATGAATATGGGAACATATGTACACCCATAACATATGTTGATTCATTCCAATGTTATTATCAAAATGTTAGAGAATTATATGTCATAACCCATCCTAGTGGGGCCCGCGCCATGACTCCCCAAGCCTGCCTCTAATAGGCCAGGGGCTGGTGACTAGTACCGAGTAGGCATGTCACTAACAGGTGAGGAATTGCCTAAGTACCTGTACACACACACACATCTCCAAGCCCACAAATTCTGAAATGTATAACAATAAGGAACAAAAATGCAGGCATAAAACTAATCCCAAAAAATAGAGTATGACGAAAGGTAGAGTACTGTAAAAGTAAACTGGGCCAGAATACAAGCCCACCAAAAGCAATAGTCTGAGAAACATCAAAGTCCAACCTATAAACACAAAGGTACCGGGACTGTCGCTCGTAGCCGTAGGAACGCCTCGTCCTGTAGGGAACTCAGAAAGCTCGGTCATGTCCTGGTCCTCCCTGGACTCTTTCAAAAGGATGCTCGTCTCCACAAGACACCAGATGTGCGGGCAAAGCCCGTGTAGGGGTGAGTATAACAATACTCAGTAGAGGACCCCGAAAACCACAAAGCAGAACACAAAGTAAAGGTACAGTCAGCTATGCATAATATATGTTTACAGAACATATAAAACAAACCAGATATACTCAAAACCCAGACCCGTGTTCTAGAGACAAGTCATGCAACCGCATACCCCCGCAAGGTATTCCGTCTGAAGATTCTGTGATGCACTAATTCCAGGAGAACACACTCCACGAGTATTATAGCTCTGATGAAGTCCGTCTGGGAAGAGATTTTCATCGGGATTCGTCACGATATATGGATACACTCATTACGGGAGACACACTCATGAGTGGAAGGGTTATGATAGATAGAAGCACTCATTACGGGAGACACAATCCTAAGTGGGAAAGATCTCGATACACAGATGAGGATCACTTCCAGGGCCATGGCGGATACAGCGACTCATCAGAAATTGACCTACCTTGTAGAGGATCAACGCCTGGTAGTGTTGGTCACATCGATGCCTGACTCTACCTAGGGTCTGGAATGGATAGAGGATCTCGATCTGGGCCTCTCGGATGGATGCCTGACTCTATCACAGAAAGTCCTGCTAAAGGGATCATAATCCTGCATGAGGGAATGATGCCATGCCTTTAGGGGAAGATGAAGAAGGTGCACTAACCCAAACGAAATATGTTCAAGGCACGGTGAACAAAAGTACCAAGCCGTTTTCCAAAAAGAACAGGGCGTGTAGAAATGATACACGCCGTGTTGTCCGACCCCGGGTACTACCTGTTTACAACTGCCAGTGTCGTGAGGTTGGTCGTGTAGAAAACTTTATACACGGCTTGTATACGAAGTACACGCCGTGTCTGGGTCACTGGGGTTGGCTCAGTGTACTCTGGCCATGTGCCCGTACACGGTCACCATCTTGTGTACTCCAACCCATGCAATCTGCATACGGGGTGACCTACACGGTTGACCTCGCCTGGCCGGGTGATGGAGTACACGGTCGTGTACTCTATCCCATGTCCGTGTATCCCCAAGATACACGCCGAGCTCTGCGTAGCCGCCTCTGCCAAGATGTACACACCGTGCCTCCTGAAGCCGAGTAGAGCATCCTCTGTCTGTGTACTACCCAAAGTACATGCCGGGCTTTGGGGAAGGTCCAACACACCTTGTGACCGGGGTCACACACCGTGTGATTCTTCTCTGACCCCGAAACCCTAGCTTCCACTGCCTGAACAACACTGCGTCTTCTTCAGAAGTACACTTCGTGTATTCTGGAAATTTCCAGAAATGGAGCCCTTCGCCAGCGTGCCTCATGTGATGCTATTATCATCAATCCGGCCATCCGATCGCCACAAAATTTCTAGGTTCTGGTCGCCATGACACCACGATGCTACATCCATCATTTTCATGCTTCCGATCGGCCCCAAAAATGTGATTTCATCTTCCCGCGTGAAGAATGCTTGAAGAATTCCCATTCCCGATCGGGTCCGATTCGTCATCCGCCATCGTCGCCGCACCTCCCGAAGGTCCTTGCGGTGTCGAACCTTCGATTTGGGATTATTGAATTGTGGAACGGATGCGCAAAAATACGTTGTTCGTCTCCCTACAAAGAAAGCGAAGAACGCGCAAGAAAGAATGGGGGTGGAAATCCAAATAACAAAATGTGGAACGAACCTCCACCGTCATTCGCCACGGTGTTGATCCACTCCCGTTAATAGGTGTAAAACGGAGCAGAGATCAACATGAATAAAAATCATGGATTATTTCCCATAAATCATCCCAAAGAAAACCCTCCTATAAGAACGTATGAATCCACGGATCAACGTGTATGTGGTTGATCCGCGTTCGTCATTTAAATTATAAAATGGGGAAAAGAAATTGAAATAACAAACCCCTATCTTTTGAAAGGATCGATCGTTGATGAAGGTGTCATGCTGACGTTGTTGTCGAGATCTTTCAACGTCAGCACAACGATCCTCGATCACGATCTTTTGTCATTCGTCACTAAGAATTCTCTCTAACGCCTTGTGGATTCGGCCAAGATTCCTCTCAAACGTTTCCAACAATCAACAATTGCCTAACCCATTAAAAAGGGAAACATGTTTTCATTTAATTACGGGGCAGTATTAATGGCATTGAAATTCCATTTCGAAGTTATTAAGATGCGCCATCAATTTAGGAAACCATTGCGCCATCTCCATGCTGCGGCGGATGTTTCCTTAAGTGAAATAAAATAAACTTGTTAATTTATTTCATTTCATTTTACATAAAACGTCCGAAAATTAACTTTTTTCGTCAACCCGCGATGGTCAAGGTTAGCCTCATTCTTAGGTAAAGTTTTCGTCTTGGATGCAATGGTACGCTCAGATTTTTAATCCGGTCATCTGTTTGGAAACTGCCACAACCGCGCACAAGTGCTGACTCACATAACTAAAAAAATTCAAACCACCATTCCGGTCTCACTGGACCTCAAAATGATGTGCCGTCTTCATGCCTGATCTAGAAATAATTCCATATAATATTTAATAATAATAAATGGAAAATCAGATACATTAAATTCTCCCTACCTTGGGCCTTTACGTCCCTGAAAAGCCAAAACAAAGGATACTCCAAAAGATGAGGGTACTGGGCACGGATCTAGGCCTCATGCACCCACGTGCTCTCCTGAAGACTCACGTGCTTCCACCAGATGAGCACTATGGGAATCGATCGCCCATAAAGGATCCTCTCATGTCGATCCTCGATCTCTACCGGGTACTCAGCAAAGGTCACTCCATCCTTGATTTACAGCTCGCCCCAGTCGATGACGTGCAATGGGTCATGCACGTACCTCCTCAGCTGCGACACGTAGAAGACATCATGTACCCGATGCAACTATGGCGGTAGAGCCAGGCGGTATGCCACCTTGCCAACTCTACCCAGGATCTAGAAAGGTCCGATGATCCTCAAATATAGCTTTCCACCTCGGCCAAATCTCTGCAACCCTCGTTGAGGTGAGACCCGAAGGAATACGTGGTCTCCCTCTTCATACTCCAGAGGTCTCCATCGCCTATCAGCATAAGACTTCTGCCAGCTCTGTGCAGTCTTCATCCGCTCCTGGATGATCTGCACCTTCTCTGTAGTAGCTCGCACTAACTCTGGACCCATGAGTGCTGACTCTCTGGGGTCGGTCCAGCAATGTTGTGACCGGCAGGGTCTCCGGTACAAGGCCTCGAACGGTGCCATACCGATGGTGGAGTGGTAGCTGCTGTTGTATGAAAACTCCAACAGTGGTAGGTTGTCCTCCCAGCTGTAACCAAAGTCCAAGGTACAGGACTGCAACATATCCTCCAGAACATGAATGGTCCTCTCCGTCTGACCATCAGTATGGGGATGAAATGTTGTGCTCAAGCGCAGCTGAGTCCCAAAATCCTCCTACAATCCGTTCCATAACCGGGATGTGAAGTGGGCGTATCGGTTTGAGACTATAGTCGAGGGGACGTCATGAAGCTGAACTATCTCCTGTACGTAGAGGAATCCAAATCTCTTTACGGAACTCTGCTCCTTGATAGCTAGGAAGTGGGCCAACTTGGTGAGTCGGTCAACGATCACCCAGATGGAATCGTTCCCCTTGGACGTCCATGGTAATCCCATCACGAAGTCCATTGATATTCCATCCCACTTCCACTCTGGACGTTCCAGGGGGTGAGCTAACCCTACTGGAACCTGGTGCTCAGCCTTTACCTTCTGGCATGTGAGGCATCGAGAAACGAACTCTACCATTACCTTCTTCATGCCTGACCACCAGAACTGACATTGGAGGTCCTGGTACATCTTTTCCACTCTGTGATGTACTGCCAAAGGGGATGTATGGAACTCCCTCAGGACCTCCTCCTGAAACTCCACTGGTACAACAGTGTGTCCTCCGAAAAGAAGTACGTGCTCCCCACCATGCGAATATCCAACAGGAGCATGTCCTGTGGATAACTGAACACGTAAGGCCACACAGTCGACATCCCCAAGTTGTGCCTCCCTAACTCGATGTAAGAGTATAGGGGTGACATCCATCGACTATAGGTATGTTGTATCCTCTCCATCCACGAAGGATAACTTTAACACGGCTAACTATTGTGTCACCTCACTCAACAGTTGTGAGCTCGACCTTCTGCTAAGAGTGTCTGCCACCTTGTTTCCCTTCCCAAGAGTATAGATGATCTTGAAATCATAGTCCTGGAGGAACTCTAGCCAATGCCTATACCTTGTATTCAGATCCTTCTATGAGAAGATGTACTTGAGGCTCTTGTGGTCATAGTGGACAATGAACCACTCTCCCATAAGGTAGTGTCGCCACCTCTTCAATGCGAAGACTACCTCTACTAACTCGAGGTCATGGTTCGCATAGTTCTAGTCATGCGGCCTAAGCTGGCGCGAACCCTATGCAATCACTGCATGCCACAACATCACGACACATCAGAGCCCAGTCCCTAATGCGTCCTAGAAAATAATGTACTCGACACCCTCCACCGACAATCTCAAGACTGGGGTGGTCATCAAACTCTGTCTCAACTTCTCGAAAGCCCGCTGACACCTTTCTTTCCACGCGAAGGGTTGTCCCTTCCTAGTCAAGGTTGTCATCAGTGCTGATATCCGGGATGAATCAGGGATCAATATCTGGTAATATCTTGCCAACCCAAGGAAGCTCTGCTACTCTATCACGCTCTGAGGTGGCTCCCATGCTAACACAGCCTCCACCTTGGCTGGGTCCACAGCTACTCCATATACTGAGATGACATGTCCCAGAATGTGGAACTCCCGAATCCAGAACAGACACTTTGAGAGCTTCCCATAAAGTTGGTGCTCCCTAAGTACGTCCAGAACCATCCGAAGGTGTGTCGCGTGCTCCTCCTCTGAGGCGGAGTACACAAGGATGTCGTCGATGAAGAACACTACGAACCGGTCCAAGTACGGCTGGAAGATCTGGTTCACCAACCCGATGAACACTACGGGGGTGTTCGTCACACCAAAGGGCACCACCAACTACTCAGAGTGACCGTAGAGACATCTGAAAGCCATCTTCGTTATATCATCATCCCACACTTGTAGCTGGTGATAGCCTGATTGAAGGTCAACCATCGAGATTCACTGTTCCCCTCATAGCTGATGGAAGAGGTCATCGATCCTTGGCAGTGGATATTTGTTCTTCACTGTCACCGGGTTCAGGCGCCGATAATCCATGAACAACCTCAGACTCTCGTCTTCCTTCTTGGAAAACAAGACTGGAGCCACCCAGGGTGAGACGCTGGGTCTTACGAAACCCTTTCTCTGCAAATCCTCCAACTGCACCCTCAGATCGCGAAGCTCCACGGGATCCATCCAATAAGCTGATGAGGAAATCGGTGTCGTCCCGTGGTGTAAGTTGATGCAGAAGTAAATTTCCCGGCATGGAGGTAACCCTGGTACATCTTCTGGAAAGACGTCCTCATACTCTGCCACCACTGCTGGGAACTGAGAGCTCACAACATCTACGGCTCTGAGGGTAAGGCTATCCAACTCTTGAGTGATCGACTGACCCTCCTATGCATGAGACCATTTTTTGCTGCTTGGATTTCCTTTTCTCCGACAATGGAAATCCTTGTTCCATCAGGGCGGACACACCGTACTCTTCGCCTAAAACAGTCAATATGGGCATGGACCGAAGATAACCAATCCATTATGAGAATGACATCATAAGGCCTCGACGCTACCACCAAGAGGTTCCAACCAAAACTCTCGCCTCCAAGGGTAAGTTCAAATTGTCTGCAAAGGTGTGTGATCGTCAAGTCTCCTCTCGTAGTTGTCTCCAAGTGTAAGGATTGTGTCAACGGTTCTACCAGAATCTCGATATTGTGTACATGACATGTGGCTATAAGGGAATGACTGGAACCTGTGTCTATGAGTACAAATGTTAAGGTAGAAAAGACACAGATCGTACCTCAAATCATCCCTGGAGCCCCTGGGTGTTATGCCTCGACCGCATGCAGCTGTCCCTGTCCCTGTCCCCCAGCTCCCTGATCCTGGTGCGGACCTCATGGGGGTGGTGGTAGAAGTAAGTTAAAGCATCTTCCACCACCTGCAGCTCTCCCTGCTCCTCTGCCATGTCCGCTGCCTGGGGGATTTTCCCGCTCCATTCTCTACCTCTGCCTCGGTTGTCCATCCACCACTTCCCTGTCAGCAGCTCGACGTGTCGGGAAATCTCTAGGGAGATGCCCCCTATTGCCCCATGCATATCATTTCTTCTCCCTAGGATGACTGGATCCAGCCTGAGAGCGCTTGACTGTCGATCCCCTATCCTGGGTCCTCCTTAGACACCTCCCACGTCCAGATCCCAGTGCCTGACGTCGGCTCCCTGCTGCCACTGTCTCTGCACCTGTCAGCCTACTACTGACTGCCGGCAGTTGTCTCTACACTGCCAAGAATCTCTCGATCACCAAGGCCCTCTCGAGCACTCCACGAGTCTTAGAGCTCTGATGACGTCTGTTCGGGAAGAGCTGTTTGTTGGGAACCGCCATGATATATGGCTACTCTCATTATGGGAGACACACTCCTGGTTTTAAGGGTTACGATAGATAAACCACTCATTACGGGAGACACACTCCTGAGTGGGAAAGATATCGATACACAGATGAGGATCACTATCAAGGCCAGGGCGGATACCACAACTCATCCAGAATTCACCTTCTAGGTAGAGGATCAACTCCCGGATGAGTTGGACATGTCGATGACTAACTCTACCTAGGGTCTGGAATGGATAGAGGATCTCGATCCGGGCCTCTTGGATGGATGCATGACTCTATCACAGAAAGTCCTGCTGAAGGGATCATAATCCTGTGTGAGGGAATGATGCCTGAACTTTAGGGGAATAAGAATAAGGGGCACTAACCCAAATGAAATATTTTCAAGGCACGGTGAAAAAAAGGACCAATATGTTTTCCAAAAAGTCCACAACGTGTAGAAATGATACACACCGTTTTGTCTGACCCCGGGTACTGCCCGTGTACAATGGCCTGTGTCGTGAGGCTGGTCGTGTAGAAAACATTATACACTGCGTGTAGTACGGAGTACACACGATGTCTGGGTCACTGGGGTTGGCTCTGTGTACTCTGGCCATGTGCCCGTACACGGTCGCCAACCCGTGTATGCCAACCCGTGCAATCTGCACACGGGGTGACCTGCGGTGTTGAGCTCGCCTAGTCGGGTGATGGAGTACATGGTCGTGTACTCTATCCCGTGTCTATGTATCCCCGGGATACATGCTGAGCTCCGCGTAGCCGCCTCTGTCGAGCTGTACACGCCGTGCCGCCTGAAGCCGTGTATAGCATCCCGTGTCCGTCTACTACACAAAGTACACGCCAAGCTTTGGGGAAGGTCCAACATGCCGTGTGACCAGGGTCACATTCCATGTAATTCTTCATTGACCCCAAAACCCTAGCTGCCACCGCCAGAACTACAGGGTGTTTTCTTTGGATGTACACACCGTGTATTCTGGAAATTTCCAGAAACGGCGCCCTTCACCGGCACGCCTCCCATGCTGCTCCGATCATCAATTCGGCCATCCGATCTCCACAAAAAATTCGGGTTTTGGTCGCCCTGACACCGCGAAGCTGCTTCCATCATTTTCGGGCCTCCAATCGACCCCGAAAACGTGATTTGATCTTCCCGTGTGAAGAATGCTCGAAGAACGCCCTTTCCCGATCCGGTCCAATTCGTGGTCCTCCATCGTCTCCGCACCTCCGCAAGGTCGTTGCGGTGTCAAACATTCGATTTGGGATCGTTGCATCGCTTAACAGATGTGCAGCGATCCATTGTTCGTTGCCCTGTGAAGAACGCGATGAACGTGCGAGAAAGAATGGGGGAGGAAATCCAAATAACAAAATTAGGAACGAACCTCTGCTGTCGTTCGTCACGGTGTTGATCCACTCCCATTAATAGGCTTAAAACGGAGTAGAGATCAACATGAATAAAAATCATGGATTATTTTACCCAAAATCATCCCAAAAAATGTACGAATCCATGAATAAACTTGTTCGTGGTTGATCCGCGTTCGTCATTTAAATTGTAAAATGGGGAAAATAATTTGAAATTACAAACCCCTACCTTTTGAAAGGATCGATCATTGAAGACGTTGTCATGCTTCCGTTGTCGTCGAGATCCTTCAACATCGGCGCATCGATCCTCGATCTCGATCTATCGTTGTTCGTCGCCGAGAATTCTCTCTAACTCCTTGCGGATTCAGCAGAGATTCCTATCAAACGTTGCCAACAATCAACAATTGCCTAACCCATTAAAAAGGGAAACATGTTGTCATTTAATTATGTGGTAGTATTAATGGAGTTTAATTTCCATTTTGAAGTCATTAAGACGCGCCATCAATTTAGGAAACAGTTGTGTCGTCGCCACGCTATAGCGGATGTTTTCTTAAATGAATTAAAATAAACTGGTAAATTTATTTTATTTTATTTTACTTAAAACGTCCGAAAATTATCTTTTTCCATCGACCTGCGGTGGTCGAGGTTAGCCTCATTATTAGGAAAAGTCATTGTGTCGGACACAATGGTGCGCTCATATTTTCAATCCAGGCATCCATTTGGATACAGCCACAACAACGCACAAGTGTCGACTCACTTAACTAAAAAAAATTCAAACCACTATTCCGGGCTCACTGGACATCAGAATGATGTGACGTCTTCGCGCTCGGTCTCGAAATAATTCAATATAATATTTAAAAATAATAAACGGAAATTCCGAGACATTATATTATAATTCAATTCTAATGTAGCATCAATTCATGTTCATTTTAAATTATATAGAAATTCATGACCTGAACCTCATTTTAGCCACTCATCAAATATGCTTGCCCGATGAACATTGATGTTTTAAGAAATTTTCTATGATAATGTACCCCACAAATTATACTAATGTAGAATAAAAAATTCAAAAATTAATTACTTCCAACTTGGTTTGAGTGGATCAGTATACAAAATGACTTTTTACATCGTCCTCATCAAGAAAAATAATTAGAAGATCAAGGTCTGTATTGATTTTAGATAACTTAATCATCACATTCTAAAGGATGATTTCCATTAAATATGATATATATTTTTATTGATATTATTAATGGATTCAAATACCTTTAATTTATGTATGGGTATTCTATTTTAAGTTGGATAAGGATGGTCCCTGAATATGAGGAATCCATTGCCTTCATAATGCGCCAAAGGATTTTGTTTCTACCAGGTCATGCCATGGTAATTATGGGATACTAGTGTTACATTCCAATATTACATGTATCATATATATAATCCTTTCTCTATAAGAATCATGGAATGTTATATCATTTACCAGGTGGTAAAATCTTGTAATCCCTGTGATAACATTATTAATGAACAATCAATTTTTAGTGGATTATACTAACATAGTTTGACATTGAACCCTCTAATGTTTTCTTTTTGATAAATTTGAGGGAAATTTATTTTCATCGTAGAATAAAATAATTCCATTGAGGTTGGTGTTGAAGAGACTTTTATAATATTATAATTTCCTACTCCTTTGAGTATTAATGAACTGAGGCAGGTACAAGGGAATGTCTCTCATAATTATTATATCATATAAAACCTAGCTAGAAAATCCTTCTCCTTCACTAAGTAAATGAATAAGAGAGTCTCATTTTGATAGGATGATGACTGCCAATAAGATTTATAAAATATAAATTAATACCTACTACATCCACTGGTCTTGATACTACTTGTAGAGTGAAAGAAACTTATGCTATTTTTTCCCTCCATGGAGAGACCACTTGGTTATTTCCTTGCATTAAAAAACACCTCAATGAATGAAAAATCCTTTACTATCCTAGTTGAATAAATCCTAATTCTGAAACATGATATTATAATATATAAAATAAGTTCTTCCCAATCATTTCTATTGTAAAAAATATGAGTCATTACATAAAGCATCATTAAGTGCACTTGATCTCCCATATCAACCCTCTTTAGTAAATTATTTTCTTAACTATGTTTATTGGGTGTTTGGTCTAATGGGATGTTATCATGTAACTATATTACATCTGATTCATATCACATAAAAGGATGGAATTGAATGATTTCCATTTTATACATCCCACCTACTAAATCACTCTAGTGGAATCTAAAATTATACAGGAATAACACTCCATGAATTTTGGAGATATATATTGAAGGTGCCTCTATATGTCATATTGAAAAGAGAATATATAATACGAAGGTTATTAGGTTATTCTAGTGATAATATTTTTTCCCTAGACAAATAAATGTTTACCTACTCCTTCTCACTTTCCAAAGGATACACCAATAATGAGGCAAGATATCATGCCCTTTCGGCCAATTCAGATCTAGCCCTATAGCTGTAAAGAGACTACCAAAATATCAAAGGGTACTCATAGATAGTAATCAAGAAGATTAATAGTGATTACTAAATCATAAATTAAGAATTATTCTCACTAAGTTGTTATGTAAATGGATTGTTGGAGGAATTACCTTTTGAATCAATACTACATCATGTCGTTTGATGGGGAAACACTCATGCTAAACATTGGGCAATGTAACCACAGTGATGGACAATCTTGATCATGATTAAGTGATTATTTTCCTCACTCATCATAACTTGGTATCACCAGTAATTTTCCTGGAAATAAAAGAAATCAATCAGTTAAACAGTTACCTAGAGTAGGATGAGTTGGAATCTATAACTGGATGGTTGGAACAAATAATAGATTACCACCACACTACGAACATCCCATAAGATCGACCCAAAAGACAACATATTTAATGATGATAAATAAAATGTGACCCTTCAAGATATACTAAATGAGAAAATTCCACTCTATATATGAGGATTTTATATAGTCACCCTTAAATTCATTATAGAGGGACAAATTGAAATCATCAAGGTGGAAGTTTATATGGGCTTCGGTAGTGCTCACCAATTTTGAATTGGACTCTACCACCAAATTAGGATGCTTGGACACTATGGTAGAAAAGAACATGGAACTATGTGAAATTCATAAGTAAATAACATTTATTTCATATTTATGAAAACTTCAACCATAAACCCCATATTTACTTATCCACAAAATTTAATATTTAATGTTTTCTGTATGGGTGATATATGTTTGTGGGTCCAAATAATGACCCCAACCTTTTTTAAATATTTTTCATGCCCTTTTGTAGGTAATATGTTCCTTTTTATTAATTACATTTCATTTTTAATTTATCTAGGGTTTTTTTGGGTGATAATATGAGAAAAGTGGAAGAATGATGGTGGTGAATGGTTGGCACACAGGTTTTCATAATCGTCCATACTTCCCCTAAAAACCGTGCAACCCTCGATAGATAGGGTTTTTAAGTATAGCACATATATTTTAAAACCGTGAACCCTAAAATTCTAAACGATGATCACCACACCCCCTTATATAAGCACTTGGTTAAGCCACACAATTAGGGGAAACGGTGTTCCACTTCCCATAAAATCATGCATTGTATATAAGTTAACACAAAATTAGATTTTTAATTACCATAACCCCCATACAAACCCAAAATTGAACACCACATTATCACTAAATTTATTTCATTATTTTGGAGTCCCTTGGGGGTATTCCATACCCTTATGACCTCCCTTCATTGTGATTCAATGTCTAGATTGAATATGTGCACACATCCTGATAAGAGGATCTTATTATGTGTGGTTTCCTTGTTCTCTCTCATGCTAGCTAAAGATTAATAGGGATGTAATCATATTTATTTGTGGATATAGATAATAGATTATTGAATCTATATCTATAATTGTGGGATATTTATTTTATAATATTTAACTAGGATTTAAGTTCCAAATTTCTGTTTGTTTTTTTGTTCTACTAAAACTGAGTATATCTGTTAGTGATTGTTCATCATCAGACATGTGGTACTTGTCCTATAATTAAAATCTCAAATTATTTATTTCAATTAAATCTGGATAATTGTTTAATTTTTATTATATTATTATCAATTGAGTTACTTATATAAAATCAACTGATTTGGTGAATTAATTAATTGGGAGAATTATGGAATTCCAAATATTGATATTTTTAATTTAATAATTAATTTTTTACTTAATTATGAGATATTGGGATTGGGAATTGAATAATTAAAAATATAATTAATTATTGGATATTGGGATTATAACTGGAATAATAAATTATATAATAATTTTGTGATATTGGGATTGTGAATTTAATAATTAATTGTTGAGTTAACTATGGGATATTGGGATTGTGAATTGAATAATTAATTATTGAATTAATTATGGGATATTGGTATTTTTAATTGAATAATTCATTGTTTAATTAAATATCGGATATTTGGATTTTGAATTGATTAATTAATTTTTGATTTAATTACGAGATATTGGGATTGTGAATTTATTAATTAATTGTTTAATTAATTATTAGATATTGGGATTGTGAATAGAACATTAATTTTTGATTTAATTTAGGGATATTTGGATTGTGACATGTATAGTTAATTATTGAATTAATTTTGGGATATTGGGTTAGTGAATGAAATAAATAATTATTTAATTAATTATGGTATATTTGATATTGTGAATATAAATAATTAATTGTGGAATTAATTAGAATGATTTATGGAAAAAATTAATTGATCATTTAATTAATGGGATTTATTTACCCAATTTAATGGTGAAAGAATTAGGGGGATTGATTTACTAAACTAATTATAAAATTAGTAATGAAATAGATCTGATTAATAAATTGTTGGGTAAATTAATTGTGATATATGTGAAATTGAAATGATGAATGGTAATAAAGGAATTGTTATGTTACTTGACATGCATAATGGTAACAAAGAATCCATGTGTGAGTTAAAATGATGAATGGTAAAAATTTAATTCATAAGTGATATTGAAATTATGAATGGTTATAAGGGAATTCATGTGTGGTTTAAAATGATCAATGGTAATAATAAAATTCATTTTGTACTGAAAATATGAATGGTTATTATGGAATTCATATGTTATATTGAATGGTTGCATTAAAATAATGAAATTCAAACATGATATTGAGATTTTGAATGATAACTATGTAATTCAAATAGGTTTTATCTATTGGGGAATGTTTAGAATCTATCATGGGTTGAAGTAGGTGCAGATAGTTTGAGTGTCCTCAAAACCCCATGGGTATATGTGGTTAAATAAATAACAATTGATACTGTGATACCTATTTTATTATGTATTGTAATTATTTTTTACATAGTTGTATAAACTTTTTTAGACTGGATATTGTTTTAGATGTTGTTGTTTGTATCCTATTGAGCTATACTCACACCCTATTGAGTATTCTAGATCGTTACTTGAATATACTACATGTTTCTATGAAATGATTAGTGAAAAATCCATATATTATATAGATGATATGGGATGGAGCATGGATAAAGGAATCATACCTGGTGTCGGGGCCCACATGATAGTTTTTAGTGTCTCTTTTTATTTGTGGTTTTTCATATTGACATATGAAACATATTGGCACGAAATAACAACTATATAATTTTTATATTGTACTTATAGTTTTGGTCATTTTTTTGTACTAGTAATATTTTTTTATGTTATATAATTTTGTTATTATTGATTATTTATTTTTTTGTTGGTGTGATACTCTGATAAATAGGTTACAGTCACTCCAAGTTCGATTTTAGACCATCATTTTTATTCATTAGCCTCTGGGGAACAAGGAGGTGCACATTAGGTCTTCTGGATGGCTGACTCGATGCACTGGTGTGGGGCACCAAGGCCCAGACATTATAAAGTGGGAGAGGTTCCTAATTTTCTTTTCTATTTTTTTATCTTACTATTTTGGAAAGGTATAAGGTATAATAGCTAGAGTCACTACATGGTTATGATCATGTGGATGAGATTAGTCGTCCCATATATGGGGAAAACCCATGTACTGAGGGAGGGATTGTTTTTATTGTTGTTTTCTATTACAGTTGAATATTATCTCACCTTGGCTGGCACACATGTTGTGTGATGTGATGATTGTATTTATATTTGAATCAGGTCCTATTATGGTGTGAGAGTTTAGTTTCATACATCATTATAGTAACTATGTAATTATAGTTCAATGTTTCATTTTTGGAAAGCATAATAAAATGGGGTTTGGGTAAGTTGTGGAACTTGAACAATTTTTCTTTTCGTGGGAAATTGAACTAAAAGTAGTTCCTAACATGAAATTTTAAAAGTGGTAAAATGATTCAATATCTGAATAAATGATTTTCGAATTAATCTTCACTGATGAGAATGATTTTACACATTTTTAAATATTTCTCAAATGTATGATGGTTAAGGGTACTGTTAGTGCCTCAGTTGTGATTGTGTGGCAGGGTTTGGGGATAAATATTTTTTGTTATTTATTGTGTTTCTCTCTTACATAAATGTGATAACGTTTTGTTATGTGTCCTGATAAGTGTGCATGGAATTATAGAGATATTCCTCCATGATGACTCTTGTTGAGATAATGACGTGAAGATATGTCTGGAGATGATCTACCAGTAGTGGAACTTGAGGCACCAATGGTGTCATGTGAGGAAGTAGAATAGAGGTTCTTTGAGATCATTTCTCACATCATGTAGTTTATGGATAGATTCCATAAGAGGGTCTTGAAGTGTATCTCTATCCTTACATCAATGTTTCACTTACAGAACCCTTTGACCTTCAGTGGTTATGGTTTAATTAAGGCAGAATCATTTTGGACTGATTTTATCCATAATATTCTTGACCATTTGGACACTCTTGGTGAGAAAAGGATCATGTTGGATACTTATATTCGTTGGGGATTAGGGAAGCACAAGTGGTACATTTAGTCTCATATGGGATGAGCTGACCGTATATTATGGAAGGTATTTTTAGAGACACTTTGAGACCCCTTTTATTTAGAGACATTGAGGCTGGAAATGGAATTTTAGATCATGAGGTTGACTGAAAGGAGTATATATGTGATGGACTATAATTGAAATTTTTAATATTCTCAGAGATTTTCACCAATTTTGTTCGGGGATGAGATATCTATGGTGAGGAATTTTAAGGATTGATTAAATTAGAGACTATGTCCCATGTTAACATCATTCAGTTAAATAAGATTGTTGAGGTGGTAGATTACACTCCCATAGCTGTGGGGAAACTAAAATAGGATTCTTGTGAAGGAAATTTAGTTATTTATAAATGATTTTTAGATATATATTCTAAGAGATGGAATCTCCCCTTTGAAGGGGTTATCTAAGGGGATAGAAAGAAGAGTGGACATGTATAAGGATTAGTTACTCAAGACCATACTCAGATTTTTCATCACCAGTGTGGTTGGAATGGTCACTATCTTAGGAACATTCCATAACCACTGGTGGAGTGATGATATTGTGGTAGGATAAGAAATATATAAATTTGTTTCCTGAACATGTGGCAGACGGGTAGTGAGGGAGGATCTAGGAAAAACCAAGGCCTAGGATGGGGATCTTGTACACCATATTAGAGCTAATGGATAGGGAGATTTTGGGAAAGGTAACCCATATCATCATAGTGGTATAGGTGAGGGAGATTAGACATCATGACACGGAAAATGGAAAGGACAGTTAAATGTTGTTCAGCCTACACTTATGGATAGAAAGACTGGACCATCGATAGTGAGATGTATTTTTCTTGTAACGTATATGCTATATAGTGCCTTATTTGATACTGGTGCCTCTCATTCCTATATTTCTACAAAACATATGAATGGTATGACCCTGTAGGTGAAGTTCATGAGTGGGGTATTCATGATTGATATACGGTTGGGATTTTGGTCTAGAGAAATCTTTATGTGAAAGGGACGTTCTCTCTAGGTTTGGGAGTGTCATTTTATTTGGGATATCTATATTCTTTACATGTTAAGATTAAACCTAATTTTTTATCTGACTGGTTAGTATCATAAAGATCCAACATTGATTGTTACCACATTAGTTTATCCTTTATGTCTTTTTATGGTGAACATTATATTCTCTCTAATGAATGGGATATCAAATTAGGTCATACAGGGCCATCTCACCAGCAAAAGGCGAGCTTAATGCCTAGGTTGTATGTATGTTGTTGGATGAAAGTGGTGAAAAATAGGATATCATTACACCTATAGTGGACATGGTTCATGATGTGTTTCTTGAAGATGCTTTTGGGATTCCACCAAATAAAGATGTGGAATTTAAATGTGATTCATGATGGGGATGATCTAGATTATATTGCACCATTCATAATGGCACTGATAGAGCTTCGAGATCTCAAGAAACATCTACAAAAGTATGAGGATAAGGGTTTATATGTCCATGTACGTCGCATTGGGGTTCTCCTCTATTGTTTGTAATGAAAGGTTTCAAAAGAATACGCTAGTATATTGATTACCAAAAGATAAACTAGATGATCGTGAAGAACTGATATCATCTTCCAAGTATCGGAAATCAATTTAACCAATTGAGGGGATCCTGTGTTTTCTCCAAGATTGACATGATATCATGGAATCATCAGTTGAGAGTTCCACCTTATGGTATACCGAGTACTACATTTCGAAGTAGTTATGGCCTATATGATTCCATCTTAATGTTGTTTTGGTCGAAAAATACACCTTCAATGTTTATTTCCATCAGGAAAAGAATCTTTCATTTTCACCTAGATCAATTTTTTGTGGGGTTCGATTATTCCATATTTGTGTACTCTAAGACTCAGGTAGATCATGTCCAACATCTTGACATCTTTCTGAGTACACAAAGAGAACATCAGATATACACCAACATATCTCAGTATATGTCTTGGATCGATTGGTCATAGTTCATTGGTCACATCATCTCAGAGGAAGGTGTGTTAGCGAACCCAGAGAAGTTCATCACTGTTTTATCGTGGGAGTATCCCAAGAAATTTTTTGAAATCTGTAGTTTTCTAGGATTATCTAGATATTATCAGAGATTTATAAAAGAATTTTCTAATTTTAATGGACCGATTTCAGTTTTGAACAAGAAGAGGTAGATTTTGAATGGTCATAATGATGTGTGAATGCCTTCTAAGAGTTAAATAATAAGTTGTCATCTGCAACAATCTTGGTCCTACCTGATCTAAGGGATTACTTTATGTTGTTTTGTGATTACTCTGGGATAGGTCCAAGAGTCATGTTGATTCATGTAGATCATGTTATGGTGTATGGGTCTTAGTATTTGAGGCCACATGATCACAACTACCATATACATGAGATCAAGTATGTTATATTTCGTTCTTCTTTGAAGATTTGGTGATATTATATTTTGTGAGAGAAGTTTACTTTGTATACTAATCCCAATATCTTAAAGTATAAATTTTTGTATCAAGACATGGATCTTCAAAATTGGATATGGTTTGAGTATATAAAGCATTTGGACTTTGTTATATCATATGCACCATGGGAGGGGAATAGTGTGGATGTTGCTTTAAGAAGGAAAATGAAGACTCAAGCTATTCAAGATTCTAGTGTTAATTGGAGGATTATAACCTTTGCTAGCTGAAATTCATATTGTTGTTTAGGAGAATAAGGAAGAGATGACTCTCATATCAGTTTATGTGGAGAATACACTTTGGGGACGATCAAGTACGAATGGTACGAGGATCCTATGTGATTGACATTAATGGAAAAATGTGAAAGTGATGCGTCACATTTCAATTAGAGCTTATATAAAGATGAGATAATCTATGTTATAAATCGTGTTATTTTTTATATGAGCATGTAAGAGGAGATGATGTGTGAATATCATGCATCAATGTGGGTGGTACATCCAGCTGTTACCAAAATGTATCATGACCTACAATAATTGTTTTGGTGTCCAGACATGAAAGATGAGATATTAGAGTTCACGACGTGATTTTTCACCTGCCAACATGTCATGGTTGAGCATCAACGGCCCGGTGGTTTGTTTTATTCACTGGTCATTTCAGAATGGAAGTGTGTTGATGTGACTATAGTCATTGTACTGGTTCTTCTAAGGATTCCTTATAACAATGAATCAATTTGGATGTTTATGAACAGACTAATAAATGTAGAGAACGTATTAACTATATAAGATACTTTCTCATTGGAATATTTAGGGAAATTATATATACGAGAGATAGTCTATATGCACAAGGTTCCATAGACTATTGTTTCATACAGTGACTCACATTTTACTTTGTGCTTCTGGAAGGGTTTACTAAAGGAGCTTGGTATATAGGTTTTTTCAAGTAAAACATTCCCCCAAAAGACAGATGGTATGTTAGATCATACTATCCATGTCCACGCAGATATTCTACGAGAATGTGTTGGGGATTTGGGTGGATCTTGGAAGAAGCACCATGCTTTGGTGGAGTTATCATATAACAATAGTTATTAGTAAACTATTCAAATGGAACCATATGAAGGACTTTATGGTAGGTAATGGTGCTTGATTCAATGTTGGATTGAGGTAGGGGAGTTAGTGTTTTTTTGGACGGAGTCTTGTGTTGGATACATTAGAACATGTTTTATTGAATTAGAAGTATATGCCTACGAACCATATTAGAAGTAATTATTTTGGTTATAGATTTTGACCACCCCTAGATTTTATAGAGGTTAATTGTGTATTCCTTCATGTGGCACCTATATTGGGTTAGCACAGGATATGGAGAGAGGTCGTGATGGCACCTAGGATTGTTAGAATTTTCGAGATTATGGAGAGAATCAGGCCCAAAGCATATGGATTGGATCTTATGATAAGATATAGTTTTATACATGATTTTTTCCTTGTTTGATAACATGATTCCTTTTACCCTAACCTTTATCGTGTGACTTATTTGGATGATCTTGAGCATAAGATATATGCATTTTTTTAGGAGCATCTGATATGTGTTTTAGATTGTAGTGAGAAAGTGTTGTGAGGAAAGACCATGTTGTTTGTTCAATTATTGTGGAAAATCGGATTGTTTTGGAGGAAACATGGTATAGAAAATAAGATTTTAGGGCTCAGTCGCCCAGTCTTTTTGGAGATTAATCTTAGAGATGCTAGGGAGTACAACTCAAGGATGATTTGATATAAGTTGGGGAGATTATAAAACCCCTAGATTTTTGGTTATGTGTCAATCTCATTTACAGGTATCATATTTTCATGTTTTGAGTACTCTTTATTTTTGTTTTAACTTGAGGTGTTTTTTTTGGAAATTAAAGAAAAACGGAAGGAGGTAAGTGCATAGTTGGTGCAGTGTTTTCCCTAACTGAGTGCCCTATCACAGAAAATCATGCAACCTAGGACAGAGAAGGTTTTCATGGATGAAACATGCTTTATCATAATATGCACCATAAAAGGATAAATTATGCACCCCTACCTCCAATATATATGCACATAGTTATGGAAAATGGTTAGGGGAAATTGTGCACCTCTTCCCAGCAAACTGTTTCCAGGATATAATTTTATAGGAAAATTCTATTTTTAATTACTTGAACCCCCATATTAACCAAAAATTGACCACTACTCGACCCCTATCATTTTTATTGATTTTGGAGTCTCATGTATAGATTATAATCCCTTATGACCTCTGTTATTTTGTGATTCACATTTTGGATTGAAGATCTTCATCCCTCTCAGATAGAAGATCTTATCATATGTGGTTTCCTTATTATCTCCCGCATCTCTGACATATTTTTGAGGGGAGTTACTCTCTATCCTGTGGGATCTGGATCTAGAATTTTCTGATCTATATCTAAAATTGTGGGATCATTATTTTTTAATCATTAATTCGGGTTTATGATCTAAATCTCGTTCTATGTCGTTGTTTTACTCAAACTGGGTATATCTATTGGCGAGCATTCATCATAAAACATGATTTAGGTGTTCTATAATTCAATTCCCAAATTCCTGAATTCAATTACATATATGTATTTGAAGAATTTATAATATATTATTATCAATCTAGTTTGTTAGACTGGATTATTTGATTTGTTGAATTAATTAATTGATGGAATTATGGAATTGGAAATATTGGGATTATGAATTGAATAATTAATTATTGAATTAAATATGGAACACTTTGATTGTGAACATGATAATCAATTTTTATATTAATTATGGGATATTAGGATTGTGAATTTAATAATTAATTGTCGAATTAATTATAGGATATTGGAATTTTGAATTGAATAATTAATTAATGAATTAATTCTGGGATATTTGGACAACAGATAGGATAATTAATGGTTTAATTAATTATTATATATTGGGATTGTAACATTATTAAATAATTGTTGAATTAATTATGGGATATTGGGATTATAAATTGAATAATTAATTTTTTTAATTAATCATCATAGATTTTTATTGTGAATTTCATAATTAATCATCGAATTAATTATGGGATATTGGGATTTCTATTTGAATAATTATTTGTTGAATTAGTTTTGGGTTATTGGAATTATGAACTAAATAATTAATTATTTTATTAATTAGGGTAAATTGGGACTCTAAATAGAATAATTAATTATTGAATAAATTATGTGATATTTGATATTGTGAATTGTGATTATTAATTATTTAAAAAATTAATGGGATTAATGGGATTAATTTATTGATAAATTATTTAATGGGATTAATGTGATTAATTAATTAGTGAATTAATTGAATGGATTAATATGATAAACTAATTACTGAATTACTAATGAAATAAATGTGATTAACTAATTGTTTAATTAATTAGTTATGATATATGTTATACTAAAATGATCAATGGTAATAATGCCATTCATGTGTGAGTTGAGAGATAAATAATAACAATTGAATTCATGTTTGAGTTGAAATTATGAATGGTGAAAAAGTAACACATATTTGATACTTAAATGATGAATGGAAATAATGGAATTTATGTGTGATTTGAAATAATGAATGGTAACAATGAAATTTATGTGGTATTGAAAAGATGAAAGGTAATAATTTAATTAATATAGGATATTGAATTAATGAATGGTAAAAATGATATTCATATGTGATATAGATATTATGAATGAAAACTATGGAATTCAAATATATGTTAATTCATCATGATATTTCATACTCCAACATGGGTTGAAACAGGTATAGAGTGTTTGTGTGTATGTGTGACCCTAATGGTATATCTATTTAAGTAAAAAATAATTGATAATTTGATAACAATTTACTACTAAATTTTACTTATTTATTTATAAAATTATGTACACTATTATAAACATGATATTGTTTTAGATGTTTTTGGTGGTGGCCGACTATGTTTTACTCACACCCTACTTGGTCTTCTTGATTGGTAACTGAATAGGCTCTATATTTACAAGACGTGATAAGGGGAAAATCCCTACGTTAGATGGATGTAATGTGATGGATCATGGATGGGTGAACATGACAAGTTGTTGGGACGTGGTTGGGATTTTTGAGTGAATTTTTTGTATTTTGGGGTTGTCATATTGACACCTAACAAGTATTGGTGGGACGTATATATTTCTTAATTTTGATATTGTACTTCTAGTCTTAGTCATTTTGTGATATTTGTATTGTTTTAGTGATGTTATATCATTTGGTTATTATTTATTATTTATTTTTTTCAATTTTATTACTTCGATAAAGAGTGTATAGTCTTACCATGATCAATATTAGACCCTCATTGCTATTTAGTAGCCTCTAGGCATGGGGAGGCTCTCTTGTGCTGATGCGACCAACCAGATCGGGGAATTGGTGTGTAGTTCCCATGTTTGGATGTTAACAACCATATTGTCTACCTATGACTAAGTCTATTAAGTACATCCTTACTAATATCAGTATCTTTTATAAATATTATAATTCCATACACTTCAAGGATGCATTAGCAAGGAATATCATCATCTTCATAAAGTAAAATATTATTACTGGATTTAGTGTTCTACACACAATACTTAAAGGCAATGAAACTAACTTGTCTTATTATTATATAAAGAGACAATATTAGAAATATATTATCAATTATAACCATTAACCCCACTATCATGTAGTAGAAAATGGGTAGATATCATCTTTAATAAGACTCTTAAAAAATAATCAAGAAAATGGTGGACATTGACAAGAATTCTTTGTCAAACAACCTCATACATGGTTTATGGACCTATCATACCACCATGTAAATTTCCACATAAGAGATACCATGTTTATTGGATGATGAGATAGAGATGATATTTCCCATAACAGTATAACTATCATCACTAAAAAAAAGATAAACATGGAGAACTATCAGTAGATGAACAATAATTGAATCTACTAGATGAGTTAGAACAACATGATCAGAAAAGGTGTCACATGATACACGACCTCAAAAGTCCTCATTATTAGATCATGAGATCCTTAAATAATAAATTTATCCTCGACTAATTCCAACAATGATAACAAGTATTAATTCTCAAACCCTGATGATACCGAGGAAGAACCCACCAAGGATGGTAAGGTCCTTACATAACACATATGGTCTATTTCAATGGATATTAATCATTCCCCATAATGGTTGGAGAACATATTATATACCCCCTCCAACATGAAATTTCATAAGAAGTACTTCTCATATCTTACATCAGAGAATCAAAGACCAGATAACAATAATTTAAACTATATATCATTACCACATGATGTTAAATGGGATGGATGGAGTCTTTACTACATAATGCTAAACTACTTGGATGAAATAATGTTACGGGATTTTAAACACCATGGAACATGGTCCCAATCTCAATAAATTAAAGCTATATAAAATGAGGATACTTTAAAGACTTGTATTCCCTTCTTATACATAAACCAATTCTATGAAAAAAAATTATGGTGTAGGAGACTACTATACACAATAAGGTTTCGTCCAATTAAATTGCATAGAGTAAAAGTTGTCCCATTTAGTTTTATGTAGTGAAAACGTATTCCTGGATATTTTTCTTCTATCATGCTCAGTGAAGTTACAACAATTGAAATTCACTATATATGAGCTAGATATTTGACAAAAAATGATATTCCCCCATACCTATGTGCGAGTTAGGTCTGTATAGTAGGTCTTCCATTTAAGAACAATATGTGTCTTAATAGCTATAATAATAGTAGTCAATGAGATTCCAAAATCTCAAACCCTCAGTTAATCATCAATATAAAAAGAAAAATTCCCCACCAAAATATGTGCCATACTAGTGTAGAAATTTTATCATTTTAGAACCATGTTTGTATTGATTCCTATTAACGCATGATACAAAGTGATGCTTGGATCTCCAATCGTTGGTCTAGACACAATATAAATGGAAAAATGTGCCAACCTATGTAGATGATAGACCATCATAGACAATTTTCAGTATTATAAATACATATGGATTTATTATAATAGTGATAGGATACATACTGATTCATAGATATCGAATCATGTTTCTATTTATAATATAAATGGATAAATGTATCTTCCCTATATATTGGTCTAACCCGTGTAAGGAATATTCCATTTAAGATTTATGTCTGTATTGATTCTTGAAATCACATGATACATAGTGATTCCCATATCCCTAATCTAGAGTCAAACTATAATATAAATAGTAAAATTTACATTCCCACAGTTTTGGGTCAATCCTACGGAGGAAATTTTACAATAAAGATCAATGTGGGGTGTGATTCATATTATCAAATGATTCATGGTGACTCTTAGGTTTCCAATCCCTGGACTATCCACAATATAATTTGAAAAACGAACCCATTTATATTGGATAGACCTTCATAGGTAATTTTACTTCTATGAACTACATGTGGCTGGATTGTAATTATCATAGGATAAGTAGAGATGTCCTAATTTTTAACATTATTACCATCAAAAAATATAAATGAAAAAATGGCCCCTTATATAGGTGTCATACCTCTGTAGAGAGTTTTCCACTTAATAACTATGTGTGTCTTGATTCTTATAATATATGTATATATCATGACCCTAGGATGTACAATCATGGTTCCAGTTTAAATAAAAATAGTAAAATTTCCCTTCCTAATGTTTGGGTCGGAACTTTATAGAGAAGTTTCCAAATAAGTACTACATATTGTTTGGTTCCTATAATCATTGGATACATAGTGATATTCGGACCTCCAATCTTGGGTTTAGCAATAATATAAATAAGAAAATGTCCACTCTCTACATATGGGTTATAAAAATATAGGTAATTAACCATTTAAGAACTACTTTTGGATTTAATCCCATAATCACAACATATAGAGGTCATATTGGATCACCAATCATGGGCCCAACCGAAATATGAATGAAAAAATGTTCTATCTATGCGTATGGGTGAGGCCTGCACTGAGAATTCACTAATAAAAAACCATGTGTGGATTTATTCTTGTATTTATAGTATATGTGGTGATTCTTGGATATCAAAACATTGGTCCAAACACAATATAAATGTAAAAATATATCCTCCCTACGTACATGTCATACTAAAGTAGCCAATTTCCCTTTCAAGAACTGGGTGTGGTGTAATTCATTTTATCACAAGATATATAATGATGATTATATCTATAAACATGGGTCCAAACAAAATATAAATGGATAAATGTCCCCCTATTTATGGGTCAAAAATACACATAAATTTTTCCATTTATAAACTATGTATGGCTTGGTTCTTATTACGTGGGATACATACTGATTTTGAAATCGCCAATCTTGGGTCCAATAGAAATATAAATGGAAAAATTCCCCCTATGTATGGTAATGACCTATGTATGGAACATTATATTCATGAACTATGTGTGTATTGTTTCCTATTATCACTGGATATGTGGTTACACTAAGATCTCAAATCCTAGGTTTGTTATAAATATAAATGGTAAAATGTCCATATAAATATGGATTAGACGTACACAAGGAATTTTAAAATCAGGGACTATTTTTGGATTGATTCTTATTATCATAGGATATATAGTGGATCCTATATCTCTTACCCAGGGGTCTAGAAGTAATATAAATGGAAAACATGTCCTCCCCGCCTTGTGTATGAACTGCGTTTTTAATTATCCATCCAAGAACAATTGGTGGATTGATTTTTCTCAACACCGGATAGGTAGTTATGCCTCGATATGAACTTTTGGATCCCACCACAATAAATAATAGAAGAAAAATACGCCTCCCTATGAATGGTTTAGACATATATAAGGAATCGTTATTTTTATGAAATATGTGCGGCTTGATTTGTATTACCAAAAGATATGTATGGACTCCCATATGTCAAATCAGGGGAATAACTGCATTATGTATAAAAATGGACCCATTCTTTTATATAGGACATTCCAATGAAAGGAACATTTTCAATGGCTATGTGTGGTTATATTCATGGTATCATATGATACATAGTAATAACAATATAACCAATCTTGGGTCTAGATGTAAATATAAATAAGATAATCCGCCCCCCTCAACTTCTGGGTCAGACAAGCATAGGGAAATTTATCTACATGAACTACATCAATATTAATTCATATTATCATAGTATTTATTGTGATACTCAGATCGTAAATCCTAGGCCTATATAATATATGATAAAAATTTCCCCCACCACAAACAAGAACATTAGTATTGTGGGGAATTTCCGATATATGAACCACATGCACCCCGATTCCCATTATAACAATGTATGTAACAACTTGAAGATCCTCTCTTACAGGCTCATACATGAGTTGAAATCACTCTCAATCATGTCCCTCGACAAGATTCAGATTTTTGTAGAGGCTTCAATCCTTAATAAATTTTGAAAACCCCTCCATATTTCATATCAAGCACTCCCATAAAGCTCAATTGACAACATATGATTATAGTGTTTCTCATACCAAGAATGACTCATTTGAGCTTATGAATCCTAGAAATCCTCTATAGATCTAATGAATAATATGTATTCAATATAAGTAATTATAATGCTTTCCTCTTATGTTAATCTATAGTACAATTTCCAAGTTTCCAATCGGTAATCTATATGTTAATGTCCTAGTACGATAACAGTAATCATCGTGACTAGAGGTTTTCCTACCAAAAAGGGTGTCCTAATGGTTACTATGTATTGGAAAATTTTATGTTTTATACCTTCACTCAAAAAATATGTTCAATACATAGTATAATAGCCTTTAGGTTTCTTGAACCCTTTTAGAATCCTATGTTCTCCATGAACCAGCTTCATATATTTGATATCTGGGTTAATACCCACTAATTACTTCAGTTGATATCTTTTAATTATTACCCCATGGTCCTTGATCTAGCATTATTTGGGTTCCTCCCTGTATAAAACTAGTATCATGGAATGGTTAATTCAAAAGGTCCCAATTAGGATTCATTGGTGAATAACGCAGATCCCTAGATCATATGCTTAGTGGATGTTGTAGTCCCTAAAGAGAGACCCTACTTAAATATAGGAGTTTTTATAAGATCTCATGGAATATGGTCTCTCCACCATTACTAATGGATGACCCATACCCACTATTCTTCATCTCCTTCTGGTTATGATATTATTCTATATTAATTAAAACTCACAATAACTCAACTATTCATGTATATTTGAGTACCATCAATTTTACTCATTTGTGCAAAATACCCATTTTTAAAGTAAGGTTATAACATTAACTTATAGAAAATACTCACTTTAGGTTATATATCTCATATGATGAACCAATTTCATAATGTCAGTAAATCCCTTTGGAAACCCTTTTCTCCACCATAGAAACAATATTCTTCCTATTTTTATCTATACACCAGGTACCTTTAGCAAATATTCTTTAACAGTATATGGGTAATAAGGATTAACATATCCTAAATGAATATCTCTAGTATTCATTGTTGAATAACACAATTCTAAAGTGATTATACCTATGAAATATTTTGGTTCCTCAAGTGACCTTGGTAGGATTTTTTGTTGAATAACACAACCCGTTAGAGTTATTTACTTGGGGAAAAGTCACTCTTATAAAATAGTCCCCCTTGACCCATGATCTATTTATCTAGTTGTGTAATTTTGATCCCCTCAATTGGAAAACAATCGTCCTTTATATAATCATTTGAAGACATGATAAATAAAACCAATTTTCTGATGCCCAGGGGGTTGAGAATCCCTAAGTTATATATTCCTTCGTACCAAAGCCTTAGAAGCAGAAATATAGACTCCTAATCATTCATATTAGAACTATATGTGGTTTTATTCCAATTATCATGGGAAATATAGTGATACCAAGTTCACTAATCATGGGCCCGAACAAGATGTTATGATAAAATTACCCTTCCCCATGTATAAGTACAATCTATGTGGGGATCCATTCTAATAATTTTGTGTTGATTAATTCCAATAATCATGATAAGTGTAGTTATTGATGATCCTTTCCATCACATTTTCTAAAAGAATGGAAAGGGAAATGACATAGCACAAAGTGATTCATCCTTTGAAGAAAAACATCAAAAATCGACAAAGGAATGAATAAGGAGTCAAAGGACCTATGGGCGCGCAAGTTCCCTTACTATCACACAAGTATACTTGTGCGCCGCCTAATGGTCGTGCAAGTGACTTGTGCGCACTAAGTGATAACTGCCTCGGGTCTTCTCCAGCCTATAAATACCCCCGGTGGTCCCCCCATTTCAGAGAGTAATTTTTCCAGAATTCAGATACAGAGCTCTGAACGCCCAAGTCTCTTCTTCAAGTCTCCCAAACACTTCTAAGGTAATTATTTACCTAGAATGGAATGTCTATACAAGAGGAATAATATCTAAGTGTTAGTAACCACTAACACTAGCGCACCTAATGTTTTTTACCCTTAAGGGAAATGAACATACTTGCACGCCTCCTTATCTATTCATTAAAACTTGTGCGCCCCTCTTCTGGAAGTACCTCAGGATAATTCTAAAGGCTTTGGTCAGGTATCTCCCATGTATTACCCTACTGGTTAACAATCGCGCAAGTACATATGTGTCGTGTAGGTATACCTGCACGACCAGGGACTTGTTCGCCCACGCAGTACCAGCGCGCCAGCCAGAACTTACGTGCCCCAATATTTTTTGGTTCCTTTCCTACCCATTTCATCCCTCATATTTAATTCCACCTCTCCTATTCAAGATTCAGTATTCAAGACACTCTTGAAAGCCATTTATTGCATGATTTTTTATTTGACTTCCTTATCTGAAAGGAACTCCGTAGAAAATCTCTCAAAACCTAGTGATTCACACATCTTTATGTCACTAATGATTGAGATTTCATTCATTCAACCTCATCCTTTAGAATGAGTGAATCCCTTATCTTGGGCCTCATTTTTAAGAATAAGCCCGAGTCATAATTCCCATTAATTTTGGGAATCCTCCTTAAGAATAAGCCCCATGTTCTCTAATCTGGGCATCCTCCTTAGGAGTAAGCCCCAGTCTTAAAATTCCCAAATATAGGAATCCTCCTTAGGAGTAAGCCCCAACAATAATTCTCTTAACTTGGGCTTCCGTTTCAAGAGAAATCCCCAGTCTTAGATATGGGCCTCCTACTTAGGAGTAATCCCCAAGTCCTTTTGATTTCCAAATCCCTTTAACCTGGGCCTCCTTTTTTGGAGTAAGTCTCAATCATAATTTCCTTTTGATCTGGGATTCCTTCTCAGAAGTAAAACCCAATCATAAGTCCCCTACTAACTTGGGAATCTTCCTTAGGAGTAAGCCCCAATATTAGAGTATCCAAATCTCCATGAATCACTTACACCTTTATGGACCCTGTTCCTAGATTTCTTCCCTTAAGTAAATCTTAATCCTCATCTACTTGGGCAGTCATACACACATAATCCCTACATCATTGCATATTTTGTGGCACAATTGTATGGTTTCACCAAAACCTCTTGTTTCTCACACTGAGCATGACTCACATGATCTTAGAGTGTAAAAGTAATCATGACATCTTTCTTTGAGCCATCAAGTATGCATAAAAACCATACTCCCTCACTCAAGCTATGTGGGTTCTAATTCCTTTTCCAAAAATAAAGGATACGTAGGTAGCCCATCTGCAGGTACGATCCCAACTCTGAAATAATAAATGTCCTTCTGAATGAAAATAAACATCAAGTGACCCACTGAGGGTCTTTAAAACCAGTGTGGTCATCATAATGACCAAGAGACTTTCATGTATTGAAGGATACCATCGGCTAATAATATATAATCAAATACAGATGATTCTCTATCGAAGAAGAACCTCGAATACATATAAAATATTCCATAAATTTCCTACATTTCAATCATTGATTGTCAGATCTAATGGAAAAATCCTTTCATACTTGGTAATGTAATAAGGATTCACGAACAAAACATAGATCTATAAAGAGAGTCCCGGAGTAGACAATAATTCCCCACAAAAATGTGTGATGAGTCCGACCTCCCATCCTCTCGACCAATGCAAATTCCTAAGCCTCATCAGTCCACAAATAATGAGCGCCTATCTTTGGAAAGTAGGTTCAAATTGATATGGAATCATTGGATGTTTCTGGTTCTAGGAACAAACTCGTTAGAAACCGCTTGGAATGTTTGAATCTTAAATCAATGAGATCATCCCCAATTCCAGAGGGAAACAAAAAATGATGAACCTGATGTGAATCCTTAACCAAGTTAAAATTATAGTTTACCTACTTGTTAGGCCCCTATTTAAAACTCAATGAGAGGGCCAACAAGACAATCAATAATATATGTGTTCATCCAAAAGATGTAGTGGCCAGACTTATCTTGATTATGTCTGTTATATCAAAGAGGCACTATTCCGCAAGATCTTCTGCATTTCAAAAATGGCTTCTCTTAAGTTCACACCTGTGAATATGTCTGCTGTGAAAACCTCTTCTGCGAATGTCACTAATTCTACTCCTGATGGATCATCGTCCGCTCTAAGGACGACATCACCTACTCAGCGTCTTCAAATATGGGTATCAAATGCGTTGGTTAAGGAGTATCATCAAGACCATACCATTCCAACTCTAGAGGATACTTGATGAGCCCTCCAAGTGAACAATTCACCCTAGTCGTCCGGACAGCGACGACCAGTGATCAAAAAGCAGGTGGTGCTAACCACCGTCTCAAACCGTTTCGGGTCATTATCCCTGGAACACACTCTCCATTATCTCCCATATTTTGATGAGGTGAATGAGCAGGTCCCTTAGGGCCTTAATTCCAAGTGACAGGAGTCCTTCCCGAGGGCTCCCATTAACAATCGCCACCAGACTCGTGCGGCAGTGCACCCTCAACATGATGAGGGTACCGACTCCAGGCATTCGACTTAGGTTCCTCAAACCCAAGTTGGCAAGATGAATCGCCAGCAGTGAAATCCAGTTAAAAGTGAGCAGGTTCTCATCTCTACCATCTCCGGAGAAGTCCAGCAACCTAACTTGGTGGAAGGAAATGAGCGGGCACACACACCTGCCTGTTTTAATTCCATTGCCCAGGAGACTCGTCTGGCAGAATCACGTTAATCCCACCAGGAAATTACCGCGGAGTACTATAGGTAGGAACATATACCTTTTTATACATCATCATCTAGTTAGAAGGCTCTTCTAACTACATATGATGGATCTCGTCAACCACGTTCGGCGAAGTGAAATCTGCAGGCACATACACCTGCTAGTATTGATCAAGCGTACCAACAGTCATGCTAGGTAGCACATGGAGAAGTCAGTTCGAATGCTCCGGTGAAAAATAGGAGGCAAACTCAACTTTCTTCCCCCACACTTGAGTACTTTCAGGATTCACTGATAGGTAAAGGAGGATAGTAGCAGGCACATACACCTACTCAAAGCGCGGAATGAACGTATATCCCTGTTCTGAAAGCTGAATCACCAAGAATATTCTATCAATGGTGAAAGAGTAGAAGAAAATCCCTACTCATATTCTGGATGCTTTCCAGGATATTATAACAGCTTCAGAAACATCTCATGGAATGACACATAAATCTATCCCTACCAGTGGAGTGACACATCAACAGTTCACCCCGGAACAGACACACACATTTGTTTGTGTCCAAGAGGGTTGTGGGGAATACTCCCACATATCATAAGGATAACCAAGTCAGGCACATACACCTGATTTGAGTAGAGATCGTCAGCCTAACCTGGACATCTCTCTTGATCATGCACATCCACCTTCTCAGAGCTGCCACTTTCGTCAACAAGTGGTCTCCATGGTGAGTAAGAAGGCGTCTAAGAAGAAGTCCCCCCCAGCACAGTCAAGAGTTCAAGAGCCAATCAGTAACAAGTCCTTTCTCGATGCTGGAGTTCTTTAAGCCCTCAGACAGTTATCTGTTGGAATTCAAGATTCTTTTCCCTCATTTCCCAATAGTGGGAACATTAATTCCGAAGGTCTTAAACAGACACTTCCTCATGAAGGTTTGCTTCATGACAATTCGGTCGATCTAGAAGTTTCATCTTCAGATCAGAGCCACAGGAACCCTCTGCGTGGTCAGAAGACCAAGGAGCAAGAGATATCATCTTTTGTTGTAACCCACCATGGTGGTCCTCCCCATGATAATGAATTTCGCCATTAAAGTCCTCTCCACAGTAGTGATGCACATTGCCCGAGAAATTCTCTAGTGGACAATGTAGTGCCGAGGATGCCCTCTTATTTTGAGGCACTTGAAAATGTGAAACCAGTCATGTCTGATTCTTCATCTTTAGCAGGTGAAATACTTTCTCAATAGAAAGATATCCCAGTGTTTAGGTCATTCTCTAAACCACCCCTAAGTCATGCATATTCTATTTTGATCAGTGATTTCTCTACTATTCTTATTGAATCCGATGAAGCACCAAGGAAGCACCATCTCTGGTCAAATCAGGTAGAAGAATCTTCATTGAATGATAAAGAGGAAATGATGAACATGAGAAAAAAACTGGTGAAAGGTGAAGTTCCAATCATGTTTTGGCCTCTGGATGACTCTCAGTATGACATTCCAGAGATTTTGATGGAAGATATAATTCATCATATTTGTCTCAACATATGGAAAACACTTTGTCAGTTGAAAAAGAAATTATTATCTTATGATGAATATGAAAATAATGTTAAGATAACAGAAGGGATACAACATCAGATTGATTTCGAATCCCTATCAGTCTCTCGATATCTGAAGGCTGAAAAGAAGTAGAGAGCCCTTCAGCGTTCATGCCTTAGTGCACTAAGAAAATTGCGCCAGTTAATTGCCAATGCCCCATCTGGTATTCATGTCAGAGGATGTGGTGTTCATGGAGGACTACATTTCATTATGTTCTCTAGTCAAAAAACCCCACCGAAAATGGTTTCATGCAATGTTATTCCCCATGGCCGGATAAAGTCAATGGGTTTTGACTGTAATCAAAAGCTTTCCCAAGAACAAGAATCAACTAGTTCCTCCCAAAATCAAGAATACAAACAACAAGTTGTTGAATTACTCCTGCATCAAGAAAACGAGAATATTGAACATGCCTCTCGTATAAAGCAAGCACATCATCAAGTGACATAAGTGTCAGAAATCATCCAACGGTCTTTTGAACCAGGTGATAAAAGTGGATGTTGATTGATGAATCCAGCTAATTTCTGCCACAAGGTCCGCAAGATCAAAATAGATTTTAAGAAAGTCTTAGATATATCATGTAAAAAGCCACCCCAGCTTGTCAGACTAGGGACTCTTTTAACCCAACCCTTAGAATCAACGAATAGGATTCGAGGAGTTGAGCAAAGAAAGTAGGAACAGCCCCAGTCCAGTGGATTGAGGTATTTTTCAAATCATCTACCCCCTCCTCAAAGAATTTCGATCGTTTATCGATTGAGTAAGAAGCCTCAAGAGGAACGAAGAGTCAAATTATCAAGAGATTCTCTCCAAATTTCAGTGTTCCAAGAAGTTCCTGAGGGATCAAACCAACAAAAGGCAATGTCTCATCAAAGAAATGGATGGAGACAATATCGCAGGAATGCAGATAGGAGGGATGCAATGCATTATGAATCAATTAATGTAATCAATGCTATTGTTACTAATCCACCAGATGATGCTCACTGAGATGGATCATATGAATAGGTTTCTATTCAAGAAGTTGTACGCACAGACACAAATGAAGAAGGTGTGCGTAGAAGAAATCCAAGGTTTACCCAAAATCTGGGTGTTCCTTCAAATAACCCACATCCCCCTCTCAAAAAGGGATCAAACAAGAGGAAGGGAAATAATCAAGTTACATATCCTTCCCCTGGAGAAGGCCAATCTCTCTCACTAGATAAAAGATTTCCACAACAAGAGGATGAAATGAAAGAATTGAGGATGTTGAACGCAGAACTACTTCAAGGTAGTCTTCCTCCTATGCATGCTGGAGTCAGTAAGCAAAGGAAGTTTGTTGCATCTTTTGAGATGGAACAAGAATATCCTCCTTTAACAGTACACCTTCACAGGTCTAATCTTACAGGTCAAGTGCAACAAAAATTGGCAGGGCTACCATCAGTTGCAGTACCATCTTCCATACCTGTCCAAACTCCAGTCATTGCACCTGCCCAAGTCCAAGTTCAACCGGATGTTTCTCAAAAGTTAATAACTAACATTGAGTCATTAACAACTCGGTTAGAGACTATGGAAGGGAAGCATGCATAGGGTAAACCAGAAAATGAATCTTACCCTGAATGGGTAGATTCAATCCCTCCCCCATCAATTTTTAGGAACCTTGTATTCCCTATTTTCAATGGATTAGGAGATCCTGAATAGCATTTGACGCATCATGTGTCTTGTTTCTATCCTATGATGGGATCTTCGGAATAGAAAGAAGCAGTGAAACTCAGATGCTTCGTGAAGACCTTGCAAGGATCAGCTTTTGTCTGGTATACAAGCTTGCAATCCCGGTCAATTACCTAATGGGAGGATCTTCACCAAAGATTCCTTCTCCAATTCAGCTCAACGCTGCCAAAGACAACAGTTTTTGATCATAGAAACTGTAGGAAAAGGGAGAATGAAAGGTTCTTAGATTTCATTGATCGCTGGAAGGGATTAACATATTACCTAAGCTTAGAACTACCTCAAGAGGAACTATTGCCAATCTGTGTGGAAAATATGTGTGACGAATTACGCACACCACTGATCCATATGAAATACACAGGAGGGCTTCGAGACCTTAATTCAATTGCTCAGAAGATTGAAGATTCCATTATAAAGACTAAGGATAAAGCTCGTGTAATTCCATAATCTCCAGGAAGGAGAATGATTAAAGCAGAGACTGCTACAGTTATGCTTAAACAAGCACATGCACCTGCTTCTAACTTAAAACATTCATCTTCTCGAAGAGCACCACATTCTTAGCGTCAACAATAGAGGCTGTTTCATCAAGTCGATCAAAGAGATCAATGACAGAAACAATTCAATGAGTTGAAGAGTAAAGTTTATTCTTTCCGAAATGATCAAGTTCCTTGTTACTTCATTTCGGCCCTGGAGAATAATTTGGTTCAGCTATCTAGGCTCAAGAGGCCAAACAAGGAAGGAGATGAAGACTGTCCCAATTATTTCCCATTTAATCAGATGTTGTGGAATCTCATCCAGGAGTGTTTTGTCTTCAAACTCCTTTTGCAAAAGATGGTCGACTCAGGACAAGTCAAACTGAAAGGTTCTTCAGCTCAGGTAGCATGTGTTAATACTACAGTTCCAGAGGAGGAAGGCGAATGGCAAGAAGTCAAAATCCAAAATGCACAAAAATATGATGATTAGATGGTCATAAAGACGATTAACTGAACTCATTATATTTTGCGTACACAATTGAAGAGAACCAATTGTGCCTTCTTCCATGAATGCTGCCGCAAAACCCTCTTCATCAGAGGAAAAATCCTCAAAAGGGCGGCATAATTCCATGAAAGAGGAACAATCAGAAGAAGATGAGTATGTGTCAAAGCCTAAGTTTTCTTTGAATCTGGAAGATTTCATTCCATCTACTTCGAAGCCATGGGCAACGCCCCACCATACGGAACATCTTAAATAGGCTAATTAGGAAGAGTCTTCATTGGATGAAGAGTTGATTTTTTGTTCTTTTAATATGATTCAATTAACATATCCTTATGCCAGTTAAAGTTTCAATTTTGATGAGCCAGAATTCCCTATGTCAAATAGAGGAATTAGAGGAAGTTATAGAGGCTCATGATACAGGGGAAGACATGGATCATTCAGAATCCACTATTCCAATTCTACCCCTACTAGAATTGTGTATGCAGCAGAAACTCATGGCAGAGCCCTTCAGCGAGCACAACAAATACAAGAAATTTCTTCCACCAAAACCAAATTTAGTCCTGGCACATTTATTCTAGAATATCATTTGAATGTCCCATCTTATTCCTCTCAGCAAGTAAATATATCTAATGGGTCAAATCATCTAAATCCAAGAATATTGCCAACTCCTATCTCTATACAAGATGCATCAACTTCCAAAGCATCAATTTCCAAGGCACCTGCTAAACCACATGTTATTGCTAAGAAATGCAGACCTCTGGATCAAAATTATGATGTATTGAAACACCTGGCCCACGTACCATCCATGTTATCAATTTTGGATGCTTTGAATCTGTCAAAGGATATTCGAGAGGCACTCCTCGAGGCTTTGTCAAGTCCTCAGGAGTTTGAAACTGAAATTGTTGCAGCTGAAGTATACCATATAGAGAATAATCTTGCAGAATGCCATGTAATAATATCTTTTACTGATGAAAATGAAGATGATGTCATGCATGGACATATTAGACCTTTTTACTTATCTAGGAAGGTCAATGGCGTAGACATCCAAAGAGATTTCATTGATAATGGTTCACGAGTCAACATCATCCTCGTTCATACACTTTGTCGATTGGGCCTCAAGGAATCTAATTTATCTCCTTCTACTATGATGTTACAAGGATATGATAAAATTGAACAAGAACCACTGGGCAAGATTACGCTCAGAACTCTGTTTGGAGATCTTGTATCCAATTCAGATTTCATGGTTGTTGATCATGACTTAGCCTTCAATATATTGCTTGGAAGACCCTGGCTACATCAACAAGCGGCTATCCTTTCATTATACCATCAATGTATCAAGTATTGTTTCGATGGTCAAGCTTGGACATTGTATGGTGATAAGGCCCCGTTCAAGACATGTGAGTCTCAATACATTGAGGCAGAATTCTATCACATGAAGGGAAAGTATAAATCCACAATCAGGGAGATTACCAAAGTAAATGCTCAATATGGTTTGGAAAATATATTAGTAAATCCATTTTCACATGTTAGTACAGATTATGCATTTCCTATTAGTCAAATTGACATGATAGACCCAAATCAAAATACACTTATGGAAAGATCCATAAATTCAATTACAGAAATCGAGGCAGACAATATGGGAGAAATTGGTGATCCTCTAGGCAATGATGAAATCTCAAATGGAGATGTCTCCATTTCATATGCTGAAATCCATCATGTCTATACTTCACCAACCAGGCCAGAAGAAGTGATAGCAATGTTAGAGGTGAACAATGATGTCGATTATCAATCCATCATCTCCTCTTTATTACCCAAGGAAGACCCTTCATCATCAATTGTGTCGGAAATGGAAGCCTCTTCTTCAAGATGTTCAAGTCTTAACATCTCTTCTGATCATGGAAATTTTGCTTCATCATTTACTATGCAAGTAGAAATAGAAGAAATAACACATGTTTAAGAAGAAGAGGATGATATCAGGGATTCTCCTCCATCATTTGAAGAGTATAACTCTACCACCATGGATGAACTCAGAGAAATAAATCTGGGTACAAAATAATATCCATGCCCCACTTTAATCTGTGCGGCCATGACTATTGAAGAGAGAGAGATGTATATTTTCTTTTCTAAAGAAAAATAGAGATATATTTTCTTGGAACTATACAAAGAATCCAAGGCTTGATCCTGATGTTGCCACTCATCGTTTGGGTTTACCAGAAGAACATCGAGGATTTAAGCAAGCCGCGAGAAGAACACACCCAACTTATGCTTCCAAAATTGAAGCTGAAGTGGATAAGATTATCAATGAAAACTTCGTCAGAGAAGTTCAATATCCCATGTGGTTGGCTAATATTGTCCATGTAAAGAAGATGAATGGAAAAATTAGAGTTTTCATTGATTTCAGAGATCTTATTTGGCATTTTCCTAAGGATGATTTTCCAGTTCCGATTATAGAACTTTTAATCGATGCAAAAGCTGGCTATGAAGCACATTCCTTCATGGATGGATATTCTAGATATAATAAAATCTGAATGGCTCCAGAAGATGGGTAATCCACAAATTTCGGGGCCCCTCAGGGTGTGTTTTTCTATTGGGTAATTCCCTTTGGCTTAAAAAATGCAAGAGCAATATATCAGTGTGCAATGCATCACATATTCAAGCCCTTTTAGGGAAGTTTGTCGAATGTTATGTGGATGATTTGGTGGAAAAATAAAAACAATGTTATAATAACTTGGATGATTTGGAAGTAATATTCGGCAAGCTTCGACAACATAATTTGAAGATAACCCCCTTAAAATGTGCTTTTGGGGTAACCTTAGGAATATTTCTCGGCTTTTTTGTACACCATCATGGTATTGAAGTCGATCCTGAGAAGACAAGGTCAATCCTTGGTATGTCACTTCCTCGAATTTTGAATGAATTAAGAGGACTTCAAGGACACATAGCCTATATTCAGCGTTTCATCGCCAATTTGGCAGGAAAAAGTTTACCCGTCGCCAAATTGATGAATAAGGGAGTCACTTACCAGTGGACTGGAGAATGTCGAGAAGAATTTGATATTATCAAGAAATACCTCTTGAGTCCACCGGTACTCATTCCACCTGTTGAAGGAAGACCACTTATCCTTTACGTGACAGATTTAGAGTGATCATTGGGTTCCTTTCTTTCTCATAAGAATGATGATGGGAATTAAAACAGCCTCTACTACCTCAGTCGGACTATTCTTGAAGCCGAAACCCAGTATTCAAGTATTGAGAAGTGCTCCCTGGCATTAATTATTGTAGTTCAGAAGTTGATACACTACCTGCAACATCACAAGGTCTAATTGGTATCTCGCAATAACCCGCTCAAATTAATCCTTAGTTTTCCAATGATTATAGGACATCTGGCAAGGTCGGCAGTTATTTTGCAGCAATTGGGCATTCAGTATGTGTCTCAAAAGGCATTAAAGGGCCATGCTCTGGATGAATTACTTTCTGAACATCCTTCAGTGGAAGACAAATCTTCAGATATTGAACTCCCTGATGAAAAAGTATTCTCTATTCAGGATAGTCCCTAGGTATGGGAATTGTATTTTGATGGCGCTTCTAGAAGTCCAACAGGGAAGAAAATAGGAGATCCTAAATTCAATAATGTTGTTTTAGCAGTTATTCTTATAACCCTAGAAAATGCAGTGTTACCTTATTCCATCTTATTGTAGGAAGGTGGTACCAATAATGAAGCATAATACCAAGATCTCATTGCAGGCTTGGAGTTGGTGCTTCAAGCACAAGTGAATCACTTAAGGGTGAAAGGTGATTCAGACCTAGTAATCAAACAAGTAAATGAGGATTATGCAATCAGAAAAGAATAATTGATCCCTTTGAATTATTACGTCAGAGAGTTTATGGTGGAATTTTCTACGGAACCGATATTTTCTAATGTCTCGCGATCACAACATTCTCAAGCTGATGCACTCGCTAATATAGCCACACCTCTCACAGATCGAAATAGGGACAAAACAACCATGAGTACTGCCCATCTTCGCATAATTCACCTTATGTTCGAACCAGAATAGAGGAGATCAATGAAATTAGTCCCATTCTTGAACCGTATGGTCATACTGCAGGATGGAGGACACCTATCAAGGAATACCTTCAACATGGAACACTTCGACCTGATAGAGTTGAGGAAGAACAAATACAGCGACATGTGTTCAATTTTACTCTTTATGATATCCCATATAACCTAGATAAAATTCTCTACAATAGTGGTTTCAATGGAGTTCTCTTCATATGCATTGATGGTTAAGAAACAATGGCTGTCATGAAAGAAGTGCATGCAGAAATCTGTGGTGCCCACCAGTCTGGACATAGACTGTCTGATCAGATTTGAAGGCTTGTGTACTTTTGGCCTTCAATGATACAAGATTGTGTTGATTTCACAAATAAGTGTCATTCATTCCAAGTACATGCCAATTTCATTCATCAACCTCCAGAGTTTCTTCATACAACTAAATATTCGTGGCTATTTCCCACATGGGGAATGAATGTGGTGGGACCTTACCCTTCATCTACGGCCAAGCAGTTTAAGTATATTCTTACTAATACTGACTTCTTTTCCAAATGGGAAGAGGAAATACCTCTTAAGGAAGTCAGTTATAAATGTATTTTTAGATTCATCAAGTCTAACATCATTACTAGATTTGGTGTCCCTCATTCCATATTGACGGACAATGGCACAAACTTTTGTTCATCTGAGGTGAACAAGTTGTATCAAGAATACAACATCAAATCCATCCATTTATCTCAGTATCATGTAGTGGCCAATGGCCAGATATAAGCCTTCATCACAACTCTTTAAAATATAATGTAAAAGATGGTGGATACAGATAATAAATCATGTCCTGATAAACTATTTCATACTTTGTGTGCTTATCGGACCACCACCCGCACTACAACACGGTCAACTCCATATTCAATGGTATATGGAATGGAAGTCTTCTTTCCCATTGAAGTTCAAATACCCTCACTCAGAGTAGCCATTTGTGATCAGTCATCTACAGTTGAAAAATCTCAAAAGCGATTGAATGAATTGTAACGGTTAGATGAGAAAAGATTGTGCACACTGCACCACTTGGAAGTCTATCAGAATCGAATAGCACGAGCTTTCAACAAAAAAGTTCATATTCATTCATTCACTCAGGGAGAATTGGTTTTAGTTCTCAGAACTCCAATGATTCCAGGAAAGAAACCTCCCATTCTTGAGCCAAAATGGTAAGGACCTTAATCAATACACAAGGTCTACTCCAATGGAGCATATTATTTAATCTCAATGGATGGAGAACTCATTACTACTCCAACCAGTGCTAGATTTCTGAAGAAATATTTTGTATGAACAAAAAATAAAGAAACGGTCAATGCATACGACCTTAAACTATTTGCACGTCCCTTATGTCCAGCATGACGTTAAACTGCACCATCCAGGGTCAATGCATATGACCTTAAACTATTCTCACTTTCGTCCAACATGACGTTAAACCATATCCCCCTTCATCGTACTTTTTATATGACGTTAAACTATATAAGAGTCCCTTACGTCAAACAAGGCGTTAAACTACATAACCAACGGTCCATGTATACGACCTTAAACTATTGGCACTTACGTCCAACATGATGCTAAACTATATTGTCCCTTTTTCGTCTAACATGACATTAAACTGTGAAAAAATCCCTAATACGTCCAACATGACATTAAATGGTGTACTATTTTGTCCTCACTGCATGACATTAAATTGTAAAGCCCCCCTTTTGTCCAATGTGACATTAAAACTACATAGTCCCTTTATATGTCCTACATGACATTAAACTGTGGATCGTTTGGATTGTTGCTACCTCTTGTTTCTCACACCGAGTATGACTAACATGAGCTTAGAGAAAACTTCAACCATAACACACTCTCTGGGATACTAACCATGTGTAAGTCCTAACACTATTGTTTAGGTCATTGTATTCAAGGAAAAATGATCACTAATTCATTCTTTAATTGGACTACATGGACTTTGATCCTTTCCTTCTAGGCTGGGTACGTAGGAAACCTCCCATGGTTCAAGCCCAAAACCAATCTATTCACAAAGGTTCACCTCTATCTCATAAGATGTTGATTCATGAAACCACCCCTAGAATAAATATCTTTACATTGGTTCAAATTCATCCTTTGTATACGACGTTAAGCTATAAAACACTTTTGTCCAGTATGAAAATAAACTAAAATATTCTTTGATACCCTCACTTGAGAGGGAATTATTATTTACATTGATTTTAAATCTTGTTTCATTTCAAATACTACGTGCATACCTAGAAATACCTAAACGTTTTATCTTGGGTTAAACCATCATTGCACTAATATCCCCTTTAACCCTTCACATATAAGAACCTAATTTGTACAGAGGGTAGTTATAGAACTACGGGAGCTTGATTCCCATCCTTATGGGATACGTAGGAACATTCAAGTGTCCCTCAAATCCAGCCCCAAGTCTTTCAGGCCTAACCCCAAATTCCTCTTTCAGTCCCCTGGCTGAAAAGACCCCATGAAAACACACACTGTGTATTTCTTATAATTGTCCAAGCTCTATGACCCTAAACTAAGATCTCCAATACTTTTGTCCCACACAACGTTAAACTGTAGTTCTAGAGCTACGTATGGCTTGATTACCATCCTTATGGGATACGTAGTGAATTCCATCATTTCCATTCAGGACCCAGTCACAACATGATTATGCTTAGCATTGATTTGTGTCTCTCTGCATACATTGGACAATACCCATCTTTATGTGTCATAATCCTAACTTTAAATACATTCAGATCTTCATTACCCTTTTCTTAACTTCTAATCACAAAAGGCCTGGAATTCTGAGAGTTCTTTTGCCTGACCATGTAGTGCATGTCCTTAGGTGGCCTTGCATAAGTAGTCTACATAACGGACTTGTCAGCCAAAAGATGCTATTATTTGACTATGCAGCCAATGCCCTTTGGTGGCCCCGCATAATTCAACCCCCTAACGGGTTTTTTAAGTAGTGGTAACTTCATTATTGGGAGGAAAAAATCTTTTGTCTTTATTTTTCTTGATAATATATAGGGATCCGCAAAAATAGCCATCCGTAACATATTTTTACCATATCCTTTTTCATGATCTGGAAGTATTCAAGTCTATGGTTTATATTCACCTTCCCTACGTTTGGGTCAGACCTTTGTATGAGTGATATCCATCCAGTTTTTTTATAATCTTGTTTGGAAATATCTTCTCCATATTCAAGTACCTCTTTCCATACATCAAACTCTATACTTTGGAAAATTTCAATCTCCATAAACTTTCACCGGTTTTTTAGCACTATGAAACTAAATTTCTCAGAGTTCTTTTGCCTGACTATGCAGCATGTTCCCTTAGGTAGCCTTTCATAAGTAGTCTACATAACGGACATGTTAGCCAAAAGGTGATATTTATTTGACTATGCAGCCAATGCGCTTAGGTGGCCCTTCATAATTCAACCCCCTAACGGGTTTGTTAAATAATGGTAACTTCATTCTTGGGAATTACTTCTTCTAATTCATTTTAGCTCTTTTTCATATCATTCCTTAGATTCGAATATTCTTAAGTCGTAGTTTACATATTTTCCCTCATACTTGAGTATGGTAATATGTTTTCAGATGAATTTTCAAAGAATTGAGTCAATTCTAATTCATTCGGTCAAAGCTATTTCGACCTTAAAAATTGGCCTTTTTATGTCTGACGTGCATGACTTTAAACTGCCCACAAAAGGCAAAGGAACTCTGAATAAAAGTCATGTTCCATCTCATTAAACATACATTTTGTATGATTTAGGTAATATTGAGAAATTAATATATTCCATGTTTTTAGGGTTATTTATATTAATCCTAGTAAAAATCAAACTATGCTCACTAGGCCCATTGGCTTAAGTAAATTTAATCAGGTAGAAGGAAAATATGTGCACAAGTGATTGAAGATGAAAGAATTATTTCCATTTGATGCACAATAATTAGATGGACATCCACAGATTGGAGTCTTTCCTCTTTTACAAGAAATTACAGGAGGCTGTCCACATAAGTCTTCACCTGATGTACAACATCCCGAGATTCATCAGCAGCCACTTGAATCTCATGCAACCGACCAACTTCACTCTTTTCATCTTGATGGAGTGATTTCTTGGCATCTAAAATGGATTTCATACCATTTTTTTGAGCTCCCTCCAGTGAATTATTGAGTTGGTCAAGTTCCCCAGTAACAACATCTAACTGTTTCTGAAGGTGCATCTTCTGAATGACTTTATCTTTGATCCTATGCTTCAACTCCTTCATCTTTGAAGCATAGTCATCCTCATCTCGGGATATCGCAGACTCAAATTTTCTGATATTGACTGACAGCTTCACCCTGGTCATATCTTCACGGCACTTTTGCTCCTACTCCCTTCTTATGATGAATTGTTTCATCGTGGTATGGATCTCTTGGTATCCAAAACCGCCAAGTCCTAGCTTGATGAACTGGGATGAAAATTGGGAAATATTTAATGACAACTCATCTAGATGCACTTCAGATATAATTTTCCATATTTTGTTCTATGCCTTGCATCGTGAAAATCTGAGTGCCTTAAGCACCTCCGGGTCTGATTTGACATCATCATCACAGGGGGCATGTAATCTGGGATTAATGCACTTAAAGAAGTGCCTTGTTCTACTCCTTCCCCCCTGATCCTGGTTGCTTCACCTTCTACTACTCTTTGGAAGGAGGTTGAGACTTCACCTCCAGTTCTAACCATTTAATTTGATATCCATGTTTGATCAATTAAAAGTATGGTTAGATTCATAGAATAATGAATGTTGGTTGTCTATCTTGAAAACTCGGTAAAATTAGTACCTAACAGTAGATCAGCTGCTTGAGAAGACTCCTCCCCATCATTCCCAGTTTCAATAGGATCTTCAAGATGGATCTCAGGAGGGTTTACCAGGTTTAGATCCACTTGATCTAATGTTTCTGCAATGGTAGTGTTGACATCAATGTCCACACCCTCTTACGGAATAGGCAGTTCAACAGCTTCTATGGATCGAACTGAATATTATTTTCAGTCATGATTAGAAGTGTAAATTATAAGAAAATTTATTGGACGAAGGATAACACTCACGCCCAAGGTCTTCTAAATCACATGATAATTTATGATGATCATAAAATTCATCGAAACACATGACACGATTCATCATTTCATCCAATGATATTTCAGAATCCTGGTTAGTCTCGCTAGTGGGAGAATTTGATGTGCCCTCTTGGTGACCCACATTCTGCAGCCCCTGACCCTGGAAAGCTTTTTTAGGAAGGATGGCATATTTAGTTGCCGCAGCCGCCAATGATTCTGGTGCATGTTCTTCTCTACTTATAACAGCAGTAGGAGCAGTACTAGGAATAGATGTTGGCTCTTTTTCAGGAGCAGCCAAGTCAGCCTGAATTTTCATTTGTTCCATAGCACCCTCTATGGTCGTCAAAGGAGGATCATTCCTTTCCCTCAAAGGGGAAATTGAAGAAGCCCCTGCAGTCCCAAGGAAAGTGAGCAATCTTTTTCATGGTTTAAAATTCATGATTATCTGAAGGACATACCACTAATGATAATGCTTTTAGCAGTGGACTTCCTCCTTCGTCGCCTTTTTCCTTTTGGTATTTTGGGAGTTTCGGCGGTCTCCCTTATAGGCACCTGAATTAAAGAATGGAAGGAAATGTCCAACTCCTCATTCATGGCATGTTGTCCTAGAGATATCATGCCTAGTTCGCAAGGAGATTCATCAGCAGTACCACTAGCGATATACTGTGGCGAAGGAACCGCAGTAGTTCCTTTCTTTGCAAGCTGCAAGATAAAGAAAATAACTCCCTTAAGTAACAAAGATTCGATTGGAATCATGATTCAAAGAAAAAAAAGGAATGAAAAATTACATCTTCAGGAGCCACATAATAATGCCACTCCTCATCTCCAGAACCACCAGCCCCCTCAATGGCGCCACGATCAATCATTTCATTCACCCACCTGGTGACAGGAACAGACTCATCAGTGGCATATATGAGAATTTCCAGCTCTCTGATGTAAGCCCTCACTTCATTGGGGTTTTCCTCATCTTGGATATCTATAGAATCCAGAAGATTCCCTATTCTAGGAAGTTGTAGGGCCTCACACAAATCCAGCCAAGCGGTCTCAGTACCACAGTATAAACTCTACCATGTCTGGATACCCTCTGGTCTTAGATATGAAGGCAGCGAGGAAGGTCCTACAATATTTGACTTCAATTTCTTCCCATCTCCTGTAACTACAGATAGAGAATAAGAAAATAAGACTTATTGCATTATAAAGTAGTAGTGATTAAATTACCAAAATGAAGTAACTCACCAGGATTTGATGGAGTAGGTCTCTTGATTATAATCTAAGGATTATATCGGGCACGAGGCCGCTTTGCCACTTGTTGTGCCTCATCATCCCGATCATGGGAATCCGGTGAATTAGTCCAAGAGGAGGAATCTGGCGAATCAGCTTCAGGTGGGGAAGCATCACCTTTATGAGAAAAGGTTTCTTTCTCTACAGTCCTCTTACTTTTCCCCACCTGATAAACTGGGTGATTCTGCACCCCTTAAGGGTATGATTCTATCTAGTTCTTTGCATACCATGTTGTCATGTTATGTGCCAATTTTTCAACTGGTAGATCAAATACCGCCCCAGTCTTCTCCCTTGACGTCAGCAACCACAGTTGCCGAACAACCATCGAATGTTTCTCTAACCTGACATGTACTGGGGGAGATACAACAATCTTTTTCAGACACTTGAATTGACGTTCAAATCTATATGGAGCATAGGCCTCACATATAATTTTTCTGTCAATCCTGGGAACTAGCACACCATCTCTGCAAGTTAGCATGTATGCCCTCAAATCCAAGTGGGCTGTTCCATCATCAAAAAACCTCCCGGTTTGCGTATTTCCATAGGGAAAGTAATTGAATTCCTTAAACATGCTCAGCCTCACATTCATGTCATATGCATTAAGATCTAATGGAGAAACTCCAGAGAATGATTTCATTGATGGCCCGAATGAACTTCCAGGAATTTGTAATCCATTATGTACATTATAAGTCTTGAAGTGAGTGGTGATCGATCCCCATAAAACATGGAATGGCCCCACTATTCTAAAAGGAGATTTGCATATGAAGACATGAAGTAAAATCCTGTGAATATTTTTATAATGGGGGTAGCCAACCCAACCATTTTTCCCTCATCAAACTTTGTCGCAAAAACGAATGACACTGGCCTGACGTCTCCCTTCGAGTCCCTGACTGGCATGAGATAAACACTGAGCCACCGTGCCAAGAAGCCCGCCAAACGAGTCTTCTTTGGGATCTTTTTATTCACCTCATATCCCCATTTCTCAAACTCTCCTGCTTCTAGAGTTGGCCAGAATGTGCCAGGAGCACCCCTCTTCTCATGTATTGGACATGTGGTAGGATGGGTGGGCCTCTAATCCTTGGATTTCTTTTTCATGGATCCTTTCTACTTCAGATCCTTTTACTTTGGATCCTTTTCTTTCTTCTCAATAATAAGTATATTCATCCGCTCCTCCAAATTAATATCCTTTCTAGAATGAGTCAACGAGGTCTCTGAACTCTTGAGCCTCTGGATGATTTTAAATAATTCACTTGCCAAAGCAGGAGTATTCTCTGAATAATTCCAATTCACCTTGGGAGGAATGAATTCATCAAACATGTTGCCCAAAATTGGATCCCCTGAGATCCTATGGACATCCCACAGACTGATGCCTACTTCTCCATGAGTCATATGGAAAGAATTGGTTTCTGGGCTCCAGTGGCTGAGTATCTTCGGTACAAAGTTATCATTTCTGTAAACATATGTTTTCCCAACCCATACATCTTCATATATCCCCACTCCTTTCAAATCCTCGACATACTCTTCCCAGGTTTGTCGCACCTAGTATGCCCACATCCATGTTGGTTTCACAACTCCCCTAGGATGGAAGTCCCGACTTTTCTTCCAGCCTTTGGATTGATCCATATGATCGTTCCGGAAGATAGAGGGATGACAATGTGGTCGTAGCTCGGGCTTATGAGGTTTCAGATCTGGCATACAAGGGCTGTGATGCGTTATATGGGCTTTCTCCACTATTCCAGTATTTATAAATCCTCCTCCACATGAGATATTTTTTGACACAAAGTTGGTGTAATTCTGAAACCACGAAAATGGGAGATAGTTCTTTGCTTCTGGAATAGTGACTTCTCAAAGATGACCATAGCCATACAAAGGTAGATAAATGCTTTGGGGGACGTACCCGATGATATTTCTTCTGATACATAGCCAAATCTGAAGGAGTGTTATTTTTGAAGGTATAATAACTGTGGCCAATGATATCCATCATATCATCAAGACGTTTTCATTCCAGTTCATCAGCTATTCCGATTCTCCTTAGAGCTATTGATTCTGCACAAAAGTTGAATAATTAACTCTTAATTAAGTTGATTTTGAATAAAATTTGTGAAGGAATTCATAAAAAATGGCAAAGGAATTAAGGCGCAAAAGTCTAAACCGTGGCGCGAAAGTGTGGATGTGTCGCACAAGTATAATGTGTCATGCAAGTATTTGGCGTGCAAGTATCACCGCGGAGGTCCAGATACCTTGACAGCAGCGTGACAACAAAGGAAAAGCATAAAAGAGAGCAACTTGCACGGCAGAGATGACCTGCGCGGTGATAGCTCGAAATTCTGATGTTTTGTGCAATGCACAACAGATGATCGCATATATATAGGCCAGGCCGGCCACCTGTGCGCCTACAACCAGCGCGCTCTAGCCCTACGCGACTCGCACCTGTGCGATGATGGTTGCGCGGTGAACACCTATGCGCCTATTTCCCTCTGGTTTTATTCTTTTCCTCAGAGTCACATCCTTATTCTTTTAGATCCAACTATGAGGGGGGGGGGAATTTTTTATTATCATTTTCATCGCATTGTCTAAAATAATGGAAAGGGAAATTACATAGCACACAGTGATTCATCCTATGAAGAAAAATATAAAAAATTGACAAAGGAATGAAAAAGTAGTCAAAGGACCTAGGGGCGCGCAAGTTCCCTTACTGTCGTGCAAGTATACTTGACCGCCACCTAATGGTCGCACAAGTGACTTGAAAGCCCAATGTGATAACCCCCTGGGGTCTTCTCCAGCCTATAAATACCCCCGCTGGGCCACCCATTTCAGAGAGGAATTTTTCCAGAATTCAGATACAGAGCTTTGAATGCCCAAGTCTCTTCTTCAAGTCTTCCAAACACTTCTAAGGTAATTATTTACCTAGAATGGAAGGTCTATACAAGAGGAATAATGTCTAAGTGTTAGAAATCACAAAAACCTACATGCCTAAAGTGTTTTACCCTAAAGAGAGATGAACATACTTGGGAACCTCCTTATGTATTCATTAAAACTTGCGCTCCCCTATTCTAGAAGTACCTCAGGATAATTCTAAAGGCTTTGGTCTAGGATATACCAAGTATTACCCTACTGTTTAACAATCGCTCAAGTACACATGTGCCGCACAGGTATACCTGTGCGTCCAGGGACTTGCACGCCCACGCAGTCCCCGCGTGCCTGCCCGGACTTGCGCGCCCCAATATTTTTGGGTGCCTTTCCTTCCCATTTCACCCCTCTTTTTCCATTCCACACCTTCTATTCAATATTATGTCTTCAAGACACTCTTCTATTCCATTTATGGCATGATTTCTTTATTTGACATCCTTATTTGAAAGGAACTCCATGGAACATCTCTCAAAACCTTGTGATTTACACATCTTTATGTCACTAAAGATTGAGATTTCATTCATTAAACATCATCCTTTAAGATGATAGAACCCCTTAACCTGGGCCTACTTTTCAGGAATAAACCCCAGTCAATATTCCCATTAATTTTGGGCACCCTCCTTAGGAATAAGCCCCATGTCCTCTAATATGGGAATCCTCCTTAGGAGTCAGCCCCCGTCTTAGAATTCCAAAATATAGGAATCCTCCATAGGAGTAAGCCACAACCATAATTCTATTAACTTGATCTCCCTTTTCAAGAGCAATCCCCAGTCTCAGATATGGGCCTCCTCCTTAGGAGTAAGCCCCAAGTCCCTTTGATTTTCAAATCCCTTTAACCTAGGCCTCCTTTTCATGAGTAAGCCCCAGTCATCATTTCCTTTTGATCTAGGCTTCCTTCTCAGGAGTAAAACCCAGTCATAAGTCCCCTCTTAACTTGGGAATCTTCCTTAGGAGTAAGCCCCAAGATTAGAGTATCCAAATCTACAGGAAAAAAATATACCTTTATGGACCCTGTTCCTGAATTTCTTCCCTGAAGTAAATCTTAATCCTCATCTATTTGGACAGTCATACACACATAAGCCCCACATCATTGCATCTTTCATGGCACAATTGTCTGGCTTCCCAAATATCTCTTGTTTCTCACCCTGATCATGACTCACGTGAGCTTAGAGTGTAAAATTAATCATGAAATCTTTCTTTGAGCCATAAATTATGCATAAAAACCATACTCCCTTTCTCAAACTACGTGGGTTCTGATTCCTTTTCCAAAAAACAAAGGATGTCTAGGTAGCCCATCTACGGGTACGATCCCACCTCTGAAATAATCAATGTCCTTCTGAATGACAATAAACTTCAAGTGACGCACTAAGTGGCTTTAAAACCAGTATGGTCATCATAATTACCAATAGAATTTCATGTATTGAATGATACCATCAACTAAGAATCTATAAAAAAATACAGATGATTCCCTATGGATGAAGAACCTCGAATAAATATAAAATATTCTCTAAATTTCCTACATATCAATCATTGGTTGTCAAATCTAAAGGAAAACACTTTTTATACTTGGTAATGTACTAAGGATTCATGAACATAACTTAAATCTATAAAGAGAGTCCCCGAGTAGACAATAATTCCCCTCAGAAAGGTGTAATGAGTCCGACCTCCCATCATCTCGACCAATAAAAATTCCTAAGGCTCATCAGTCCACAACTAATGAGCGCCTACCTTTGGAAAATAGGTTCAAATGGATATGGAATCATTGGCTGTTTCCGGTTCTATGAACAAACCCATTGGAAACCACTTGGAATGTTTGAATCTTAAATCAATGTGATCATCCCCAATTCCATAGGGAAACAGTAGTGAAACAAAAGCCTTAAATTATAGGCCCAACCATAACAAAAAAAATATGTGTCTCTCCATACGCCTGGGTTGTACATGAATATGAAGTTTTCCAAATCAATTATTCTTGTTTCATGATTATAATCCCCTTAAGATGCATAGTGATGCATGGATATCAATTTTTGGCTCATCAATGAACTATTTACTACATAAAAAATATATTCATTTAAAATCATTTGACACATGACTGTCCTTCGTGAAAGAGTAATTGTTCCCCCTTCCCTACAAATGAGCCAGATTTATGTGAAAAACCTTATTTTAAATAACTACATGTGTCATGATTCTTATAGAAAAAAAGAGACTTATTTATGACCATGTAATCAATCCAGGGCATATCCATGATGCAATAGAAACAAAAAAATCATTTTCCCTTACATGTGGGTTTTTCCTGTGCATGAGACTATTTTATAAGAACTACCTATAGCTTGATTACCATACTATGGGACACATAATGAACCATGGACCTCCATTTTAAAACTATCCATTATTTATCATCACTATAACCTCTACCTATGGATGAGAATAAAATTTGTGTGTGGATTATTTCTTATATAAAAATGGGAATACCTTGAATATTACTTTTCATACGCTATCATATGGATCATTTAAATTCACAGTTGTCTGTCATTTATCATGTTGATCATGACTAATGTGATCCTAGAGAAACATTAAAGACACTCTATATAATTTTATATAATTTAGTTCTATGCAATTATTGTAAACCACATCCTAGTCACATTACATTAAATTTTTTGAAAACAATCTTTATAAAATTATGTTAAAATGCATGACATGTGGTCTTCATGATGTGAAAATTGTACCTGCTAATGATTTATTACTCGTGAATCAAATTTTTTATACCTTTTTATAAAATTGTGATAAATACGCATTCAAATATCCTTTACATTTCTCATAACATTCTTAAATCTTACAATCCCTATGATCTAATTTCGTACCATTGATATATAAATTAACACCATCAAATTCCTTGACCTGATGTCCTTCTTTTGGATCCCCATGGACTTTGGTATACTCTTATATTTGTTTCCCCTATAGTGAAATAATAATAGGGAAGGTTAATATAAAGGGACATCCCTATGATTTATTTGTGGATAATGCAATTCCATATAGATTTCACTTAGTGGATGCTCTAGTCCCAGAGGAGAGGACCCCCATAAATCCAATGGTTATTTTCACTAATGTGTTGAATAAAATATCTATTACATTACTAATGGTTGAAATATACTTCTTTCCTCCACATTCTACTAGATAAGATATTCAGGGGTTATGATTTATGATCCCCATAACCCAACTATTAAATTAGGCTTGAATAAACTTGATGTTACACATCTGTACATCGTACCCATTATCTAAGAAATATTAGGACATCATATTCATGTTCCCATTCATACCTTGGTATGGTTCTCATGTGAAGGCCCAAATTCCCTAAGTTAATAATTCCTCTTAATGATGTTTCTTAAAATTAAGATGTTATGCTTCATGATAATATCTTAGTCACATGATTTTAAACTACACGGAAATTTCTTAGTCACATGATGTTAAACTTCATTGAATATGGTACATCCTGGAAGATAAAAAATTCCATTTAGTGTGTCATATTGCCCATAAATAAATGCTAGAGATTAATTTTTTATCTCCATACTAGAAAAAAATATGGAAACTCCCTCTCCTGATATATGAGACCAATATACATATAGGACCCCTTAACTAACTATAATGTCGAGTCATACTAAGGGACGACAAGAAATGAAATTCCCTCCCAGCATTTGAGATAGATATATTAAAAGATACTATTTCTGTATGAACTATCAGTGGATTGGTACTTTCCAATTAGGATACATAGTGGTGATAGGGTATATTTTCTTGGGCTAAGATTTAGGCTTGCCACTCTCATGACCCTTCCCTATTGGTTGATCCATGTTCAATTATGTCAACCATGGTTAGTCATGAGACTACGTAAATTCCCTTGGTAGAGTCAAAGTGTCCTAAAGGATATGATTCATAATATTACATCAGTTTTTATATCCATGACGCATGATTTTAAAGTAAAAGGAATACTTCCTCATTATAAGATGTTGAACTATATGATATATGTGTCCCATTTACATGATGTTAAACTATAGAGACTATCTTTCATTATCACTCCTATTAATGGACTAAAAGATCATTAACCTAGTAAACCAAATCATGGGATTCATTCTTATTCTTTTTTAACACCTCATTCAGTAAATCAATCATCATTTTTAGAGTGACTTGGTTTTCCAATAAACTTCCACGATCCTTGGAAAATTATACTCAGATTCAAAGTAAACATTGTTTTACTACGAATGCCTACCTCTAGATCTTGTATATGAGCCCCAAAACTATCCACTAAATTTTTCATCACATGTCATAACCCATCCCAGTTGGGCCCATTTCTATACTCCCCATGCCAGCCTCCAATAGGCCATGGGATAGTGACTAGCACTGAGTAGGAATATCCCTAACATGGGAGGAATTCTCTATGTACTTAGGCACATGCACACATCTCCAAACCCACAAAATGTTCCAATGCCAAAACCACTATGTAGAAAATGAATGTATACTACTATATACCACAACCAGAGTATGATAGAAAGTAAAATAAACTAAATAGGTCCAAATAAAATCCATCTAGAAGAGGAATATAACATGAGTCTGAACTGTAAGAAAGTGTACTGGGACTATTGTTTGAAAGCCGAAAGAACATATCGTGGTCTATCTAGTCACACTAAGCACTATCTAGTATCAGTCCTCTAAGGATTCCATCAAAAATGGTCTCTCATCTACATCAAACACGACACCTACACCAAAATATAATGCATGGGTGTGTATAACAATACAAAGTAGGACACACTGAAACCATAAAGAAATAGAAAAAATTAAAGACAATTTTTTCTCTACATTAATATAAGTATACAACACATATAAAAATAATTTCTAGATAAACTCAATCCAAGTCAAACAGTCTAGAGGTACATCTAACCCACTGTATACTAGATCTAGGAATATAGCTTGAATATTCTGTGAAGAATTAATCCCAGAGAACAAACTCCTATGTCTGATAGCACTAATGACGTCTGCCCAAGAGGTACTTCTCATCGGGTATCACCATGAGAAAGATATGTTCATATTTTGAAGAAGTTACTATACACCAATGAGGATCACTTCTAGGTACATGGGGTGATACAATGAACTCAATCTGCATTAACCTTCAATGTATAAAATCATCGCTCACATAATTTCGGTCGTGTCGATTCAAATAAATCCACTTAGTTCCTAAAGATGAATAAAGGATTCCACTATGAGCCTCTAAGGGGGATTCTAAAAAATCAATCTACAAATTCTGGCTAAAGTGATTGTATTCCTAGTTGCATAAATTGATTCATAACAACCATCGGGTAAATGATAAAGGGAATGAACCCTAAAAAAAATTTCTATGATACGATGTATAATAGAATGAAGCCATTTTGAAAGGGGTACACGATGTGTAGTAGGCGAACACACAGTGTCCCTTGACCCTGAGTACATCCCATGTAAAATGGCCCCTATATTTAGATATGTGACATATGAAAGAGGAATATATGGGATGTAGAAGGGTTACACACCATTTCCATGCATCTGGGGTCCACCCATTTACTCTATTCATGTACTAGTACACAACATCATCATACGTGTCCCTATCTATGGACAAGTACATAGGGAATCCTATGTAGCTAGTTCAGGCCAAGCCATTATAGGGGGTTTCATGCCGGTTATCCAACATTAATACTCTACCCTTTGTATTTTTACTCCTTCAGGTAGAAATTGATTCCATCTAAGTGGAAAACACATCGTGTAGTCAAGGAATACACGTTGTGTGTATCAGGTTTTTCTAGAACCCTTTTTTTCTCCCACTAACGTCGTTCGATCCTCTAGTCTTTGTTCTGTTTATTGGTTTTCTATAAAACTCAAATCCAGGCTCTTGTTTTCATTCCATTCCTGAATTAGTGATATTTGACCCTTCGATCCACTCAAAAAACAATATAATATCCATTCATTTTTTCACACTGAAGATTGTGAAATATGCACCAACCATTGCTTGATCCATTTCTGAAACCACCATCACACCTCCATAAAGTTGTACCAATGTCGGATCTACAATTTTGGATCATTTCACAGAGAATTTAAAGTTCTGTGATCAATTGTTCAGTGTAACATCAAATCATGGGGAAAACGTAGAACAACACGGAGAATGGTGAATCAGGGGAGAAAAATACCAATCCGAGAAAGAGTAACAAACATAGATTTATGTCCATGATGATCTTGGTTTTTTTAACAAAACTGGGTAAATAAACAACCACAAAGAAATAATATGATAAATCTTTCAAAATAAACCGTCTTGTATAATGACCGATCTTTTGGAAAATGTTTTCATGGATTGGTCTATTTTTGTTGTAAAAATAAATAAAAAAGAATATAAAAGCCAAAACAACACATACAAAATGGATTTTAATTTCTCATAGATGAAGAATAGTCATCGCATCGCTATTGTTGGTGAGTTCTGTTAATATCGCCAATCATCAATCACCAATTAAAACTTTTTTCGATGCCTGGTTGAGTTAATTATTTATATATCTATCTCCAGTGTCTCTATAGGATTACATACTTATGGGAAAAATGTTGGATCTGTATCATAGGGTTTATTTAAAAATAAAAATATCACTAAATCATTATGTTGATGAAACAAAATAAATTTTCTAAAATTTATTTTATTCATTTCAGGGACTGTGATGACTTTACACAATCAAACCACACCGACCAATGTTGGGTTTCACAAAGGGTAAATCCAATGTTTTAAACTGAATGATTCACTTAGATTTATGTGAAGGGAACCAATTTATATTTTATTATATTTTTTCATTAAAAATTTTCAAGCATACTATTTAATATTTTAATATTTTTTAAACAATTGTTTCGGGCACATAGGGCATTGGAATCGCATGTTGTCTAAGTGTCTGGTCTGAAAATCAAACCATATATTATTAAAAAATAATAAAAATAAAATCTAAGTCATTAAATTCAACCCACCTTGGGTCATTATCTGTCCAGAAATCAAAAAAAAACTCAAAAAGATTAGGGTATTATGCATGAATATGAGCCTTCCACTCCCAAGTTCTCTCCTAGGGATTCTCATGCAACTGTCGGACATGCACTAAAGGAAACAATCACCCACAATGGATCCTCTCCAACTTATCCTCTATATTTAGTGGGAACTCACGAAAAATTCACTTCATATTTTTTGTCTATCTCTCCCTAGTCAATGATGTGTGATGGGTCATGCACATACCTCCTCAGCTATAATATGTAGAAGACGTGATGTACCTAATATGACTACGGGGGTAGAGCTAAGAGATATTCCACCTCACCAACTATACACATACATGACAAGGGACGATAAAACTCAGATATATCTTTCCACCCCAGCCAAATCTTTCTAATAAATGTTGGTTTGAGACCCTTAAGAATACATACCCTCCATCATTGAAATCAAAAGGCATATGTCACTTGTCATCATTAGAATTTCTATGGATTTATTCTATCTTCATATGCTCCTGGATAATCAATATGTTTTTTTGTAGTTGGATGAACCAACACCAGACCCATGAGTGTTTACTCTTCAAGTTAATTCTATAAAATTGGTGACTTTTAGGGTCACATGTACAAAACCTCGAATGGTTCTATACCAATGGTGGAATGGTACCTATTTTTTTATGAAAACATCACACGTGGTAGTTGATCCTCCCAACTATGGCCAAATTCTAACATGCATGCCCACAATATTCCCTCTGTAACATTAATGGTATACTCCATTTGTCCATCCTTTAGTGGGTTAAATGTTGTTCTCAAGTAAAATTGGGTCCCAAACACCTCCTATAATCACTTCCACAATTAGGATATATATAGAGAATCATGATCTGAAACAGTCATCTATGGAACTCCATGGATTCAAACTATCTCCTTAATGTAGAGGCATCCAAATATCTATACTAAACACTTTTTTAAGATATCTAGGAAGTGGTATGGCTTGGTGAGTTATAAAATGATCACATAGATGGAATTTTGTCCCCTAAATATATCGGGTAAAACATACCTGAATTCCATCATTATCCAATCCCACTTCAATTTTGGATCCTCAAGGGTTTTATCTAATCCTTTTGGAACTTCGTTCTTTGCATTAACTTGCTGAAAATTAATGAATCAAGAGGTAAACTATGGAACTCCATTTTTCATTCATAACTACAAAAATTGATTTTAGAGGTCTGGGTACATATTTATCTTACCTGGATACAACACGAAATGGGGAATATGAAACACCCTTAGATCATCCCTTTACAACATCACATGTACCATCATGAATCCTTTGAAAAGAACAAGATGCTCCAAAACTCTTGATATACCTCAGGAGCATGCCCTATGGACATCTGAGCATGTAAGGTCTCACAACTGGTATCCCCAAGATTTTCCTCCCTAACTCGCTATATGATTGGAGGGGTGATAACCATCGACTAGAGGTAAGCTACTCCATCTTCATCCACTAAGGATACTTGTAATGAGGACAGCTACCTCAAAGCCTTATTCATCAAATGTGAACTAGATTTCTTGCTGAGAGAATCTACTACCACATTCCCCTTCCCAGGAGGATAGTCAATCTCAATGTCATAATCATATAAGATCTCTAGACAGTGCCTATGTATCAAGTTGATATCCTTATGAGATAATATATACCTGAGAATATTCTAATCATAGAAAATGATAAAACACTTGACCATTAGGTAGGGTCACTTCATATTCAATACGAATACGACAATAGCTAACTCCAGATCATGGGTCATGTAGTTCTTTTCAGGTGGTCTCAACTGAAGTGAAATATAGTTAATAAACAATTTACTCAACACCAGGACTCAAATAAAACTGGTTCCTGAAAAATCATAGAACATTGTGTACATGACACCCTCCATTGAGAATCTCATTATCAGGGCACTCATCAAACTCTACCTTAACTACTTATAAGATGTTTGGCACTTCTCTGTCCACATGGAAGGATTCCCATTTAAATTCAATGCTTTCATAGGTTCGAATATCTTAGTGAAATTAGGAATGAATATCTAGTAATATCTTTCCAACCCAAGGATGATCACACCTCCATAATTGTCTTGGGAGGATCCCATGGAAACACTACCTCAACCTTGGTTGGGTCCACTGTCACACCATCTGTTAAGATAATTTGTCCCAGAAAGTGAACAACCTAAATCAAGAATTGATATTTAAAGAGATTTTTGTAAATATGATTATCTAGCAGTGTGTCTTGAACTATACTGAAGTGCCTCGTGTGTTTCTCCTCGGACATAGAGTATACAAGCATATCATTAATTAAGACTAAAATGAACTATTATAAGTAAGTATGAAAGATTCATTTAAGTATTCCCATGAACATTGATGGTAAAATATTCAAACCAAAGGGAATCAAAAAGTACTCATAATGACCATAAAGACATTTGAAGGGAATCTTTGATATACCCTATCTCGTACTCATAGTTGGTGATAGCCCGATCAGAGGTCAACCTTCGAGAACAATCTGGACCCTCTCAACTAATCAAAATGGTCATCGATTCTCAGAAGTGGATACATGTTCTTCACAGTCACATGGATCAAGCAGCAGTAATCCACACATAACCACATGCTCGTGTTTCTCTTTTTGGAAATCAAAACATGGGCTTCCCAAGGTGAACCACTAGGTCTCATGAATTCCTTCTAATACAAGTCCTCTAATTTCACCCTCAGCTCGAGAAGCTATGCAAGAGCCGTCTAATATGCTTCTATAGATGTTGATTCTATCCCAAGGTGTGAATAAATGTAGAATTATATCTCCTGGAAGATAGGTAGACCCTAAATATCTTCAGAAAAGATGTCCTCATACTCTTCCACTACTACCGGAAACTAGAATCTTACAACATCCACTACATTGAGAGATAGTCTTTCCAATTAAGGAGTAATCATCTACAACATCCTATTAATGAGTCCATTCCATGCTTAATAGGCTTCATTTTTAGAAAAAAAGGTAAACATCATTCAATCATTATGCTCACACCACATCTTTCTCCTAAAATAGTCAGCCTAGGAATTGACTATAGATAAACAATCCATATCAATAATGAAATCATACGAACTCAAAACCTCCACTAAGAGGTTCTTACTGAAAATATCACCTCCAAGGTTTAGGTCACACTATCATCATATGTGTTTGATCATTATGTCTTTACTAGTAGGTGTATCCAAACGTATGGGCCAAGTCAATAGTTCAACTAGAATTTCTAGGACTTGTACATGATATGTGGTGAGAAAGAAATGAATATCACATATGTCTTTCAGTAATGAATCTAATGTATAAAAGACACAAATTGTACCTTGAATCATTTCTGGAGCCCCTGGGTTGTAAGCCTCAACCGCATGCAGTTGTCCCTACCCCTATCTTCCAGATCCTTGAGCCTGGCACGAACCACCTAGGGGTGGTGGTGGTAAATGGTTGTAATATCCAACACCTCTTATTGCTCACCTAGCTCATTGACCATGTCTGCAACCCTACGAATCTGCATGCTGCTATCACTATCTCTATCTTGGAGGTCCATCCTTATTCTTATTATTAGCAGCACGATCGGTTGGGAATTCTCAAGAGAGATTCCCCCTTCCAATGCATGAATATCACCGCCTCTCTAAAATATTATAGGACCCACAATGTGATCCCTGAGATTGATATCCTCTTTCAAAGAACCACCCCCTAATATGTCTTACACTTCTAGGCCCCTGACACTAATGTCGGCTCCCTACTACCGAGGTCTCTGCTCTTACCATCCCACTACTAACCATCACTGAATGTATCTACTCAACTAAGAATCATTTAACCACCCAAGTCATATCAAGAACCCAAAAATATAGAATAATTCATAGAGGGATAACTCTAGATCAAATATCTCTACAAAAACCACGATTTAAGGTTCAATCATTGAAGTACTGATCTTGAACCATATATGTGGAGTAGCAAGAATGTTTGGAAAACCTCAATGAATAATCAGCAACTATCATGATACCCTGGTAGATATGAAGAGGAACCTGGATACACACAACTCTTAGCATAACGGGTGATAACTCCTCTCTAAATAGGCACTCTATTTCAATCCCAAAAAGTGTCACCTCTTCATAAGACTGGATAGCCAAACTCCACCATCATCTTTTTGATCCATGTAGACGGGCTCCCCGCGATGTCCACTATTGATTTTTTGTGTTCTAACTATATAGAAAAATTAGGTCACTGTCGAAATCCAATCCCCATCCACCTATGGGTCCTGCTCGCCTCTAAATCTGAAGGGTCTTTACTTCTGAAACTCATGATGTGCTCTCATTATGTGCTCCTCATTCACTTGTACTACTGGTACAATGTGCTACTCAACATTTTTGCGATAGAGGTGGTTCACCACCTAGTGTTAAAATCTTGTGAACTAGTCCCTATATCAAATCCTTATCAAAGATGGGGTCATACTCATGATCAATATTCTGATTCCTATATGGTATGCATCTAAGAGGCTTATTTATGTAAACAAGATGTACCATGATCAATGAGTATTTCTAGAGATTTGACTCAAGAAGTACACGGAAACCACAACCCATTTATATATGATACCTGTAAGATTATTTTCCCAACAACTAGTGTTCTCGTGTATTGAGTCAAAAAGAAAGATATAAGAGTCCTCGTATATGGGTACGATGGTTGTCTCACCAACACCATAGCCCCTGGACTAAAATTTGAACTTCAAAAAATTAATATTATTTACCCGAAAAATCTCCCAAACTATCATTCCTAATGTAGAACAAACTATCTATGATACAACTTTTTCATGGCCCATCCCAGTAGAACCCATACCATGACTCCCCAAGCCAAACTCTAAAAGGCTTGAGGTTGGTGAATAGAACTGAGTAGGAATATCACTAACACGGGAGGCATTTATTTTGTACCTATATGAATGAACATGACTCCAAGACCACGAAATGATCAAATACATAAAACCCCATGTAAAAAAATCAAACACACCACTATATCCCACAAATTTAGTACAATAGAAAGAAAACTACATAAATAGGGAAAAAATAACCCTTTTACAAGATGTATGTACCACAAGTCCAACCTATAATAGAATGTACTAGGAATGCATTCTGAAATCTACAGGAACACACATTGGTCTTTTTAGTCTCACTAAGAACCGTGTTGTCCTAGTCCACCTTGGACTCTATTGAATGGACGATTATCTACACAAGACACGACATGTGTGGGCGATTCCTATGTTGGGTGGAGTATAACAATTCTTAGTAGGACACCATGAAACCACAAATATATATAACAAAGGGAGCATATAGTCATCTCTACAAAGGTTTATGTGTACATCACATATAATAAGAATATCCAGATATAATCAATCCAACACACATAGTCCAGATGAAATCCACAACCACTGTAAACCCACACTAGAAATTCAGCTCGAATATTCAACGAAGCACTCATATATTTGAAACTCTTGAGTCTAATAGCACTGATGACACCCATCCAAGATGAACTAATTGTTGGGTATCGCCTTGATAAAGATACACTAATTGTTCTAATTGGATATGATACACATATATGGATCACTTGCAGGGTCATGGAGTGATACCAACAACTCAATCTGGATTGACATACAAATAAGAGGATTGGTGATTACTTAGTTTTGGTCATGTAGATACAAAGAAATCCACCTTACGAATGAAGATTAGTAGGGGATCCCACTTTGGGCCACTATAGGGGATTTCAACAACTCTTTCTAGGTAGATATCTTGAATTGATTATTGTCCTAGTGGTAGGAAACAACTCATAAGATAATTCTGAGAAATAATAAAGTTAGGGAACGATGATAAAACATGCCTATGTTTTGAAGGATAAGAGAATCAAGCAATGTAAAAACGGTTATATGGTGTGTAGTAGGGGAACAATCTATTTCCCTTGACCCCAGGTACTTCATGTTTAAAATGGCCCATGTATTCCAAATAGAGTCATGTAAAAGAAGAATACAAGGCATATATAAGGGTTACACATTGTGTCCATGCATTTGGGGTTTTCCCATGTACTTCAATTGTATTTCATTACATGATTTCAACATAAGTGTTCCTACCCTATACCAATACATGTGGTATCCTGTATACTAGTAAATGGGATATCCTAGGTAGATAGTCCAATACATGATGTGTGTGGGCGGTGAATTCTATGTATCCAACCCATGAATTCCACCCCAAATCCAATTACTCCTTCATGTACACACCCAGTCCATCCAAGGGGACTTCATTCCTTTTAGTCATGGGCTACACACTCTATGTACCATGTTTTCCAAAACCCATATTCTTCATCCAGCTCACGATGTTCGATCCTACAGTATCCATTTCAGTGATCATTTCACCAAGAAATTCAAGATCTATGTTTTTTTTCATTCCATCACCAAATCGATGAGATTTGGCCCTTCGATCTGCTCGCAAAAATAGATCGTCACTATTCTTCATTTTGCATCGAAGAATGTGAAAGCATCACGAACTGTTGTTCTATCCATCTCCACAACTACTGTCATAACTGTATCTAGTTGTACCAATGTCAGATCAAAGATTTCTCATAATTATTCTTAGAATCAAATTCAAAATGATTGATTGTTAAAATAATGTAGAATTATGGGGTAAAATGAAGGACATCATGAATAATGTTGAATTTGAAGAGAAAAATAAAAATAGGAACTAGATGAACAATCCTTAATCAATGCTCATATTGATCTAGGTTCATTGTTGTTAGAAACACAAATGAATAAATGAACATCCTGAAGATACCTCCCAATAAATCCCACAAAATAACTCATCTCATTTAATGATGGATTCAGGGGACAATATTTTGGTTTATTGGTCCACATTCATCATAGAAATCAATAACAGGGAATAGAAAACAACAAAAAATTCATCCCATATGGATTAAGATCGCTCACTAATAGAGAATGGTCGTTGTGTCACAATAGTTTGTGTGATCCAAAAAAATTGGCTTTTTTCAGTCGTCGGATTGATATTCCATCATCGCCCACTCAAGATAACTCTCTTGATACCTCTCTTCAGGGTCTCTGGATAATTCAATGGTTATGAGACTAACCCTATATATATATGAAAAAAGGTTTATTTAAAAATAAATATGTCGTTATCTCATTACGCTAGTGAAAAAAATAAACTTTATTTTATTTATTTTATTTATTCATGAAGCCCTGAGGAATTTAAAAAATCAACCCACGCCAAAAATTGTTATCTCACACAAAGGGTAATGTTGATGTTTTAAACTCATGGGATACCATGTATTTATGATTCAGAAAATTTTATTATATGTTTTTCATTTTTTAGGAAAAATCCATGCACGTGATGTTTGATATTTAAATATTTTTAAAAATAATCATGGGAACACTAGGCCATATAATCACACACCGTCTTAGAACCTGGTCTCAAAATAAATCCATATAATATTTTAAAAAATAATATATTGAATCACTGAGTCATTATATCACCTTCAAAAATTGTATTATGATGCTCATGGTCCCTAAAATCATCACAATAGAACTCATCACTAGCGATTTATTTGTGACCATACTCAATATGATTGTCCCACATTATCACTCATGATTCAAGAACCTTGATACATGTTTTACCTCACCTAAATCCTCTATTATAAAAGGAATTAGAGTACTCTATACCCTAGGAATCATAATTAGTATATTGTGTAACACTCCCCAAATACAATGTAAAAAACACAAGACCTAAAACTATTAGTGATATATATATATATATATCTTTTCTTACTAGAAACATGTAGAGGTTTTTCTGTGAAAATGTTATGTCTCTATTCATTGAAATTGTCATCTCTATATTTTATATGAAAATATAGAGAATAAATCAAAATAAATAATGATAGTAGGGACAATCTTGTGGCCCTATTAAAATCAAATCAATTATTTAGAGACCCCACTAGTTTAGGAAACATTTAGAGTAACCATTTTTCACATTTCCTCACCACGATAATGTGTAAACTATGTGGAGATACAAATTTTAGAGTGATCAAACCCTTATGGAATATTACATTTTCCACAAACTACCTTCATGTATTAAATATAATAGCCGACACTAACTAATTCCTTGAGTTGATTGATTTCTCCTTGAACCACATAATATGAAGCAATTTCTCTTAGTTCTTCCATGTAATGTATTGATAATAGGGATTTAATACTCTAAATGTACCCCACTAGGATTCATTGGTGAATAACATAACACCCCAAATCATGTGAGAAGTAATTTTTTTGTCCCAAAAGAAAATACCCCCTAAAATACATTAACTATTGCCTTTTATATATGTGATACTAGTTTTCACCACTACTAATGGTATACCTGTATCTTATATCCCCCATTTTTATGACTCGAATATAACTAGAACATGATTTAAGGTCCCCATTACCAAATTATTCTTGTAGATTCAACACACTAAATGTTATGTCCTCATGAATTGTATGAATTATCAAAGATAGAAAGAAAAATACCAATCTATAGAGTCTTCATGGCCTGTATTTTATGTCCCTAAAACCATGTGATATAATCCCTGAGATTTACAACCATAAATAAAACTACCAACATAGTTAAGGAACCCCACATGGAAATCATAATTCCACACATTTCTTCATTTTCCATGTGTTTGAACCATTAAAAATCTACCATGACCCATATAAAGGAGTAAATACCCACTATTTTATCATGTATGAGTTAGATCTACGTAATGGTCTTTGAACCATACATTAGAGTAATTCCATCTGTATAGGAAGGGACATCCAAACACATGATCCCTAACAACATTATACTATAACGTATAACCATAGAGTGTTTTTTAGTCATTGTCATTGTGTCTTCTTCATTACAACACTCTCAGTAAAGACTTCTAGAAATGTGATTTATATAGCCCATATTTTTACTATCCATGTTGATTTTACATTTATAAAATTACATTAACATACACCATAATAGATTTTCGAAATGATGAAAGTAATATAATCCATTCATGAATACCCATATTTTTTCATCTCAACAAGATAGTGGGGTTCCCAACCCCTTCATCAATACCAATCCTATGTCATAATATTATTGATATAGGGTGAATTAAACCTTTATGAATACACATTCTTCATCTTCTTAGTAAGGATATAAAGTTATCGAACCATTCATGAATACCCATAATTTATAACTAATTAAAATATGTTGGGTACTAAAAACCTTTATGAATACCCATAATTCACCCATTCTATGTCATAAACATAAAAGGAAACTGTATGTATGAGCTAGAAGACCCTAAACTATAACAAGAGAAGGTCTGAGATATATGACCCCAAACTACAACAATAGTAGTTATGAGAAAGATAAACCAAAACAACAGAAATTGTTGTTATGAGATTGAATACCCAAAACTATAGTAATAGTAGGTTATACATATAAAAATATAATATATTGAAACAATTAGTCTGGGATAGAATACCTTAAACTACGAAATAGTAGGTTTGAATTAGAAGACACTAATATACAAAAATGGGTGGTTTGTGATAAATTATCCAAAGTTATAGCCATAATATATTTGAGCTAGGGGACTCTAATATATGGGAACTATATTGTTACTAATAAATTAAAGATCCAATTGAAAGAGACACAATCCATTCCAGGTTGAAGACCCAAAAAGGGAAGTATGGGAAAAAAATATTGTCACTTCTCACTAGACGTACACCTTATGTGGTACAACCAACATTATACAATTAAAAAAATGAAAAACTCATAAAATATATAAGGATGAAAACACATAAATGGAAAACTATGTAAAATAAAAATTCATTCATGCTATTTTTTCACCATATAAATCATAATTAAAAATAAGGGTAAATAAAAAAAAGATAAAAAAATTATTGGTGTCATTATTTTTCCCTTGGAAAATTTAATTTATTCTCCCTCAGTCCATTGAACGAACCAATTGTTATATAACATTACCTCTAGAACATATTTACCCAAACTATTCCAATGAAATATTTGATATTGGTTTGAGTCGAATAGATACATCAATGAGGATTCATATTCTAATAACTACTCATGGGAAAGTCACAAGAGAGATATATTATAATATGAGTGTAATATTTCATCATTATGTTTTCTTGTTATTATAAAAAGGATTGATATCATTTATAATATATATGGTATTGATCTAGAAAAATTCCATGAACATCAAGATAAAAATACATCTTGGTAGAAACCGATTTTTTTTCATGATTTTTTCATTGATCATGTATGAAAAAAGGATGATTCCCCGTATTTTAGATTCCCTCCCATTGATCCCCATATAAAAAGTGTCTAAAAGTATAGTCCCATTACAGTATTTTCTCAGGGGTTATTTGAGTTCACTTAACTTCAATTTTATAGAGTCTATGGTGTTTTGAAATTGATCAAATAAGGTACTACCATTCACTACAACCTTCTAAAATGAATAATCCATAGAAAAATATCATGTTTTACCATATTATCTATGTCATGGAGACCTTTTTGCGCTGACATGGTGTTCTCAATGGTTTTTAGAATGTACTACAACCGAGGAAAATCCTAATGAAGCTACTATATTCCAAATTATTGTAAACCAATCTCATCCTTCATAGAGTTGATAATGTTTTGGTGATTCATTAGCACTGCCTCATGCTAGGAATCCTCACTTAGGGCCTCATTCTAAAATCATCTAACTGAATATGAGGTTACTTCTACTATTATACTCAAGTTAAGGACCCTCTTTTTTCTCATATAGAAATAATTTCTATCACACATGAATATGGATCCTTATAGTCAAATGCTCCATAAGTGAGGGTGGTAATAATATATATGAGATGACCTAGTCAGTAAATCTGATCTTATAAAGGGCCCTTTGATATTTAGATCTATATATCCTCCAATAAATGTCACCATATCAGTGGATGATGTTTTCTATACTTTGAGCCTCGACTCAAGACATCATGAATTCATTCTAGGACTAGGTCACTAAGGGTGGGGGGATTTCTCTAACAACCCTGGATGGACTTCATATAGATAAGGATTCCATGATAGACAAATCAAATAATAGAAATCATAATGAAGAAGGGGACATAGACTATGATATTTGAGGTGAATGTACAAATGTGGGAGGTATACAAGATTATAAATCGGTGTGTGAATATGTTAATGATGTAAAATAGTTAAAATTCACCATCAATACTGGTAGAATCCCTTTTTTTAGTTTCACCACTAGTAATGTCTATTGACTTAATCATAATTTCATGGGAATAGGTTATTCCCTATTGTGATGACTGACTTGGAAGCACCATTGATGTTTCCGCAATCAGTAATGTCTACACACCACATTTAAAGGTATTAAGAAAAAAATGTTATGCATCATAATTGAAGAAGTAAAATATGTTTGGTTTTTGAATAATAACATACCCTCGACTAAACAAGTTTCCATCATAGTTATATCAAAAACATAGTTTTTTAATAGCAAAAACCTCTTCCAAAAGTGTGTCGTCCTATGAAATGTAAAATTCCAGAGTTGATAATGTGTCAGTTGGAAGTTATTGGTATTTCCATTATGAATATTTTAACATTTCCACTCCATGATGGACTAGTTACATTGTAGATATTTCTTCCATAGTAGAAATAATAAGACCAATATTCATCAGAGAATAATTATATTCCTGTGCATGGGTACAATAAAGGCAGGTACCTCTTAACATGTTGAAAAAATCAAGTTAAATAGTCTAGAAAGACTGAAAAATAAATCATGACACTGTACGTAATTATTATGGATGAAAATACATCAATGAAATATAAATAATTAATTTTATTTTCCTCTTCGATGAAGGATCTATGGAAGGGGAAGATGTTATAGGTGTTAAAGATGGCGTTAGTGGAGGTGTTGATTATGGTACCACATTGATGGTATCCATCTCCCTCATTGGCTCTACCTGGGAATGTGATCTCTGATCCTTAGTCTCTTGGCCTATATTAGGGTAACATCCAATGGTGGTACTACTAGGTGAATGCATTAGAGAATCCCGAGGTGTTTATATCCCATCATCTTCTAGTTATACTAAAATATATAAAAACTAGGTGAACTTAGTTTAGATAATAACATAGTAATCTAAGGATAGAAATGATTTCATTTATACCACATTATTGAGGATTATATGGTCTTTTTCAACCCAAACAACAACTATTTTGTTGTTAACAATCATTTATTTCACTTGTGGTGAATTGTGTACTTGTCATTGCACACATTTCATCTCTATATCAACATCATTGTGTAATGACCCAACCTTAGTGGAATTGTCTTTAAATTTGATAGCCTCATAAGTAGTATTTTGTGATATGTAAACTATGAAAATTGTCTCATGATGTATTAAACCATAGATTTCATCATCCAAGATTAATTTCCTAAACATCTTCAATTGATAACATGCAATATAAAATGAAAAAATATAAACATTTTCACTTGTATGAACCTCATTCCTTATGGTTGTGCAAACTACCACATTTAATAATAAATAAACTAATTCCATACACATAACATACATGGAAGTCTTCATTGATTTCATGGGATTGTGGAGGGAATTATTTTTTATTGTTCTAGGATAGGTCACAATCATTGGTCTCAACTTTTTTCCCTTAGCTACAAGGGTAGATAACAACCCATTCGTGAATGTGAAAATGAAAATATTGACATAGGTATTGGAAGAACCTATATCATTTCTATTGGGAGATAATTATACATAATTTTGTGTCTCCCCTAGTAAAATTCATCAAAATTTGGAGATATATCATCAATTTATATTCAAATAAGACATAGAGATGAGCATTTATCCTTCTTATAATTCCTTGAAATTGATGCCCATGTCAATAGGGAATGTACCACTCATAGAGTATTCTATTGTTGATAAATATGGAGAGGATTCCTTCACAAATGGATATCAAATAATTTCAACTCTCATTTTTTCTCATTACATTGTTTGTTATACCACCAGTGTGTGTCGCATAATCCATGAAACATAAATGATCATAATGGCTCATTTGAGACTTGATTTAACAAATATTTAATGTAAAAATGATTCTTAAATAATTCAATATAATATGGTCTTAAACTGAACACTATGAATATTATAGGTCCTCATATACTAATATCTAACAAGGTGATCCCCATCCAACCCCACACCACTTTGATGGGGTGGAAAAATATATATTGGGATCCTCCCTTGTAAATATGGAATAAAATATTATATTATCTAGACTATATAGGATTAGAAAAAAATGTGCCTCCCTCATACCGTGTTCACCACCATAATGAATGAGTGAACACTGACTCCACCCATTTATTATGTTGAGATCAGATACCTGCTCTGGTGTCTTGCAATAAAGACATATATTTTAATGGATTTTTTGTCATTGAGAATGACCTCACACCCCCATTTGTTGAATGAAACGTCTTCCAATATTTTATTGATGGCAATTTAATCCATGTAATACTATTTTGATGGGAATACCTTCATCTTCTGGAAGTCAAGTTTCAAAAAGTTATTCTTTATGAAAATTTCCACCCATCTCTTAAAGGGGATGTCCACTTTTGGATGTGGGGACATCCTATTGTCCGTCTCATCCATCATGATCAAATCCAATCAAATGGCTTAATATTTATCCACAACGTTCTTTGATGAAGATACATGGAGAAAAGCATCATTCATGTCTCCCAATATTGGTGCACTAGAGATTTTCTCGACTTCCTAAAGGATGATTCCGACATCACCATAAATCAGGTGAAATGTATTACTTTATATACTTCATCAGCTAAATAATTTTTCATTTATGTTTTTATTATAGTAAGTTGTGGTTTCAGAAATCAATCCTTCGCGATTCATTCCAATTTTCGATAACATAGTTGGGAATTCCGTGGAAGCATACTACAACCAAAATGGTTGTCCTAAGTCCATACCAAATATCCCCCTTAATAAAACAACCGAGATAAAAATCCATACAAACTTCTGATTCATAAAGACATTATAAACTAAAAAACCCATATATATGAAATTAGTAATTAGATATACATGAATCCTCTTCAAATATTTTGGGAAAACCAATAACATATACGCATTATAGGATTTTCATCAGAAATAAAGTAGCCCACATGAGATAAATTTATAATAAAGGTGTTATGGATCATTAAAATACAAGGATGTGTCATAATTTGTAGGGGAATCGAGATAGGAGCATTATTTTTTAGGCCGAACCAATATAGAGGAAACAAGTCTTAATTTGGATACACCGGGTTATTTTCGCCAACAAGTATAATATTGGAACCTAAGATGACTAGATGAAGAAAGATTGATCATTATCTATATTTGATACCATGGAATTATGATGTTCCACTACAAGAGAAACATCCCTTTTTTGGAATACATGTTGAGAAATATATAAGAATGATATATCAAATGATTAAAAAAAATTCAAAAGGAGTCATTTGGGTTAATTATACAATAGAAGTACATTAATTGTTCATCATTACATAGACCCCATAACCTATTATTATTATCACATATTTTGTGGTCATTATAACATATTGAAACCATGTGATCCATATTTGTAATTCCAATCACGTGACCCTAATAAGGTCACGTATATCACATAAGAATTTGGTGAACACTAGATAGCCCGATAGAGACCCTCATAGCACCAAAGATAGACCCTGAAACAGGGGTTTCATCATAGAAAAAACTAATTAAAATTTATTATTATATGGATTGTATAAGAGATTCCTCCTAAAAATGTGGTTATGTATTGATTTCAAGAAAACAGATAATTTGTGAAGGTCTTATAAATAGTTCTTACGATATGGTTTTGCAAAACAGTCTTGGAAAATGATAATTTGAGGGTGTAAAACATAAAATATCTCGAGGGTTGGATCATAAGTGGAATGATTGGACCCTTTCTCCCCATTTTATAGAGAAAATATGGAATAAGAATGGTCTCATAGTAGACCAAAATACAATCAAAATTATAACCAATTGAATCCTGAGAGGCTTATGTGGGAATTTACATCATCAAAACCAAATCATTATTCCTTTTGATTTCTCTCCTAAGAGTGAGAATTATTTTATGCCAACAAAATGTGAATCTACACTTTTGGTATTTGTGAAATTCCAAAATCATATGTATAATTTTCATTACAATGGAATGAGATGGGAAGAAACTATATATGAAATTTAATCATCAAATAAACAAAAATCATGTAACCATTAGTAGGTATCATGATCACGTGAACTTATAAGAATCATACTTTCGGGTCATGTACTTCGTATGATCTAGTAATGATCATGTTTATCCACTTAGAAAATTCATCTTGATCCCACAAAGTATTCTAGATTAGACTCAATGGTCATGTAAAACCCACCATGAAAATACTTTTTTTCAGGAATCATGTCAATTGGAAAATATATGAAAATCATGAATTTGAAACATGTGATAAAAATATGAAAAAGTAAAAAAAACTTATGCAAAATGATATTATCATATTTTTCACGACAATGGATTTTGTTTTTTTCATGACTAGTTCAAAGATCTTATGAAGGCCTTTTTGTGTATCATATTCGTTATGTGAAGGAAATCATAAACATGCCCTTGATCATGTGACTACTGGATAAAAAATTAATGGTTTAACATCATAGCTCTCATTAAATAAAACACAATTAAGTAAAAAAAATTATATGAAATGAATTTATGATAGTCTTATTTTGAATAGTTTATAGGTTTCACATGATTTATTAAACGCCCAGGTGAAGGCCTTTTGGTGAGTCACCTTCATCATATGAAGGAATTTGTATTGATAATTTGACTCCATGGTAAACATTGGATGTGTGAACATCATAAATTTCATAAAATATAGAGTAAAAAACATATAACCCTATGTGAAAGGAAGTTACGCTGATTTTCAGGTAAAATGATTATGCATTTCTCACAATTAGTTCAGTGATCTTGGAAATGAGTATTTGTGTGAAACCATTATCATGCAATGGACATTAGAGAAATCCTCTTGATCATGTTATTCCCATATGTAAAATCAATTTTGGAATGTTATATCTTTTATAAAATAAATGCTTAAATAAAAGATCTATTTTGTGAATTGATGTTACAATGTTTTTCATGTGAATAGTATATGTGTTTTGATTGATTAGTTAAATTATCACATAAATGCCTTTTGTTATATCACAAAAATATTGAAAATTAATTTTCATATGTCTACTTGATAATGCATTACCCTTAGGGATAATAAATTGGAGAACATTGTAGTTTTCATAGTATAAATATTACGAAATAAGATTAATTATGTAAAGGGAGTTATGTTTATTTCACCTAACATAGATATGTGATTTACATGATTTGTTTATGATCCCATAAATCTCTTTAGAATAACCGTAATTTATCATGCAAATAAATCTAATACCGATATCCTGATCTTTCAAATAATATTAGTCATGTAATCCTAATCACAAGAAGTCTGTTTGAAATTTTGATTTGGTCATGAAAATGACCTTTCAAAAGATATGGGTTGAAAAAATATTTTAATTATTTTGTGATCATGTCATCTCTATTTATAACATGATACAAGGATGAACTCATTGATGTAATGTATCCGGATCATGTGAAATGAATGATGCAATGCTACCTCCATTAAATCAAGCTAATGTGTAAGATTTAAGCGTTGTTAGAAGCACCATGAATTCAGGAAAATAATTCCTATATAATTCCCCCTAAACACATAAAAACTAGATATATATAAAATGTAAAGAGTAGTATTCTGGGAGTAGATATCCTTGAGATCAAAAAATTCATTCAATGGTCAAGACAATTGGATGAACTAACATATTAAATAAAAGGTTTATTTGCTTTGCATAATCAGCCCACTGATCATGTGAAGGAAGTCCAAAATCCCTTCTTGATCTGGTAATCTAGTCTCCTATGTGTGGAATTAATCATGTGATGCATCAACAAGATGATTCTTAATGAACATTTATCCAATTATATGATTACAGCTGAAAATTATGCAAGCTTCATGAAAACAAAGATATACTGATTTTCATGAGAATGAGTTATGTGCATCATCTAATATATTCATTAATCATCAAATGTCCTATAGAAATGTAAATTATATCACATGAATTATTTCATATAGTTAATCCAATCCATGTTAATTCCTTCAGACATGTCGTCCAAATCACGATAAGTCCTCTAGATGTAATAAAATGATCACATGATTAATTCTAGACATGTCATCCAGCTCATGTAGACACTTATGGACATGTCATATAGACCATATGAGAATCTTTGGAATGTTATAGAGACCATTTTAAGGCCTTTATATATATTATCTATATCATTTGATAGTCTCCAATCTTCCTTAGACATGTCAGGATGATAACCATAGGCATGTCAGCCATCTTAAGAAGACAGCCTTAGGCATGTTAGCCAAGTCAAAAAGAAATCGTCATGTGTGTTTTCTCTATTTAAAAGACATTCTTGGACTATAAATTAAATTCATCGAAAATTGATCTAGGTTATATGTACCCTATCATCCTGAGTTGTGTTACATTGACCTCTTTAAATCTAAGAATACTCAGAAACCACTCATAATCGAAAATCATTTTTTGTCTCAGGATTAAGGCTAGATATTTCTAATAGGAATACTAATTGGTAAAAGTACCAAGATATTAAATAATATCCACCTCAAGTGGGAGTGTAATATTTCATAATCTATCAATGAATTAGGTAATCAATGGAACAATTAAAACATTGATTCATGTTATGATCTAGATATGTTGGTATTATTTTTATGGCTTGAGATCCATATCAAACATTCCATCATGACAGATTCAATGAATAATTCAACCATCTAAAATAGGATATGTGTATCCCTTTATGTCTCTTATTCCTCACACCAATAATGCATCACATGAACATAGGAATTTTAGACAATCACATCACTATCACAATATAAATTATCACATTTACTGAAAGCCAATTGTGTATGCCCCACTCCCCAATATGATGGTAATTCTGCCTTACCTAGGAATCCACCATGGTGTACTTCCCAAAGTAATTATTATATTGAAAATATATAGAGAAATAAACCTCACTAGAATTAATTTTCTATCCCCACTCATCTTTTTTAGGACAAACTAACCTAGAAATACTATAATTCCTTTTTTATGAAGGATACATTGGACTCCTTCTTTAGGACCAAGACGCATACACAATGTCTTAGTTCCTACATATGTATCTTTCTATCATGTTAGTAAAGTAAATGTTCTATAAATGAACTGCAAGGTATTAATTTCCTATTCTCATAGGATACATAGTATACCTCTCATAGGTTCTATGCCATCCTCAAAACCCAAATTTCATTCCTAGGTGCCGGTAAACTCCATAGTTCATTGTTATATGGATTAAAAACAAATTAATTTAGACATTTATATGAAAATATAGGAAATAAATGGATAACTACATGTAAATATATATGGTGTTTTTAATATAACACAGTTTTTCATACATAGTGATTCAGTCATCGATTGTTTTAACTAGTGTTACCAGTCCCGTATCAGGGTATATAAAACATTCTATAACATATCATAAACCTATATGAGAGTACCATAGTATGAAGTAATCCCCTGTAGGGTGTAATGTGCTATAACTATCATCCTCCTGACTAATTAATGTTCATATGTGTCATTGGGTTTGAAACACCAAATGATCACATACCTTTGGAAAGGAGGTTTGTAACTTGTTATGCATGTGTGAACCGTTAGAAGTTTCCATGATAAAAGAAAATGGTAAACCCATCATAAAGGATTTTGAAACAATAATAAAATCATAATAGTCAAACTTTTTTCCCTAATAGTCAATGAAATAAAAACGGGGAACTTGATGTGAATCTAGAAATATTAAAAGAAAACATGTTTTCACACATTGATCCATTTCACTCCCACCAATGGACAGAAACATACATAATATGTTTAAAATGTATTTTTTATGTGTTTATTTCATATTTGTCCAACTGAAAGGTTTAATACACTGATAATTATTTACTATATAATTATAAAGAAAGAGTTTTTGTAAACAATGAATTTTTACTATTTACCAAAAAAAATCATATCTTTAATAAAAATCTTAAATATTTATCTTCTGATAATATAGTTTTTCTAAATTAAAAAATGAAGATAATATCTTAAATATTAAAATAAAAAATTTATAAATATAAATTTAAAAAATATATATTATAACAAAATAGTCATGGAATGGAAAATTTCCTTTTCAAAATAATAAACGCTCTTAATTTTATTTACAATCATTTACAAAAAAATATTATGTTAGTTTGTTATTCATATAAAAAAATATGTTTTATACATATTATATTTAGTTTATTAAAAAATTAAATTCTTAGAAAGGTTAGAGTTTAAAGGATATATCATTATTATTAGTTATCTAGCAACATAAATTTAAATAATTAATGCATTATCATTAATAATTACGTTTTTATATATATATCATAATTCAGTTACATATTTTTTCCCACCTATTATATGTATACATTTTTGTGGTTGTATATTTTTTATAGTTCATTGTGGTTCAGTTTTGTGTGTAAGACATTCTATCAAACATAATATGTCTTAATGGAATATATAATTTACAACCTCTACATGTTACATTCTCTTTCATTTTATAAATTATTTTCTCATAATTTTAATTTTAACATTCAACTGAAATTATTTGGGGATTTAAAAAATTATATATAACAAAAGATATATTTTCTATGGATGTTTCGATATTAATATATTGGGTAAGAGTAGGAAACACATTTGTTACAATCATTTTTTAACTAATTTATTTATATTTATTTTTAAACATGTTTATCTATACCTTCTCTTCCCACACGTGTAGAATATTCCAATTATTTTGTGACATTTTCTTTAGAGATTATTTACACATTTATTTAAATGTAGGATTCTTAACAGTCATTCCATTGTAATGTTTAACAATTACTAAATCCAAAATTAGATATCATGGGGGATTAAAAAATAGGTTTTTTATGATATTTACATGGGATATTCAACCTAAAAAATTATTACTTTTGAAAAATTATTGAATTAGAATTCATATAAACCAAAACATCTCTCATCTAAAACTACGTTTCTTTTTGTTAGGTTACCTAATATCCCTTATCCTAATTCAGTAATATTATAAATCCCTTATAATAGATGTAAATATAATGTGATTTACTAAATCATGAACCTTGAGAGTTTCTATAAAGGTGTCTAGTTTTAGGCCCCCTAATTATGAATTATAATAAGGATTGAGTGGATTCCCAACATATCTTTTTTGTCTTCATTAAACCAAGGTTATTATCACCCACATATTTATCTAAATTCTAGTATCTATATAGTGATGTAATTTATTATAGAACCACACAACATCTATAATACCATATCATTACGATATTTTCCTATACCAAGAAAAATCTAAAATTTATATCCCTTGGGCTTTCACTACTATTTTTCATTATACACTCTAATTTTTTCAATATTAACACTACAAACATGAGGGGTTGTCTATAGCTCTTAAGTTCTGATAAACAATAGAATATTAAACATTAAATTTTCCAAAATAACATCCTTACCACTAATTTTATCTAAAACATGGTATCATACTAACTCTTACACCCTAAAATTGTACTCCAAGATCCTATGTTGATAACATATATATTGAATACTAGATTTTATACCAAATATCGTTCTCTAACATATCCATCCAATAATTTCGTGATTATAAGAAAAAATTTCATTCAATAAATTACCATGTTAAATTTGGTTTAGAGTTTTAGAGGATTAGAAAAAATCACTAACTAAAGAATTCCATTATTTTTGCTCCCAATGGATATATTTTTCACTAAAATAGGAACCTAATTAATCAATAAGAGTCCTTAAAAATCTCCCAAAAATTATCCAAACATGTTAATTTCATCATCGATAGAATATAAAATACATTTCATTTATCCTAGATAAATGGAAACATAAGAAGGGAGATCTCAAACACTGAGTTGGGATGAAAATATATTAAAAATATTTCATTTAATTAATAACATAGAAATAATAAATAAGATTCGTATAATTAAATATAATTGAACACAATATCCTGAAACACATCCATGGATTACATAAAAATATGGATAATCACATGGATAAAAAAACAAAATTCATGGTGACGAAATGCATAATTTGGGAAATTATTTACAATCATGGACTCCTCTATGATATCATTATTTACTTTAAGATAGTGCTAATTAAATCATTGTTATAGTGAAGGTCTCAACCAAATAATAATTATTTCATCGTGTAGGGATATAAAAAATACAAAACCCATACATCTCATGGGACCGACTGATGCATCAACGAGTTATATAACACCACCCCCATCACATCATTATGTATACTTCATTATCCATAAAAAATATAAATAAAAGTACCATACATAAACAAAATTCCTTCGTAAACATATTTATTTGAATAATGACATAAGAATCATAATTAATTTTCATCATATAAATAAAGGGTATATCATGATAAACACCCATCCAGAGGAAGAGAGTGGATGGTTCAAAATTTTATAATCATCTTTCTTAGGTGGTCAATAAACATCTATATCAGAATTAAAAAATATAAAAAAAATTAATATATTGCAAAGCAATAAATGAAATATTTTCACTTTTAAACATCCCTCAAACTAACATACAAGATATAAAGGTATATTTATTCTCATAATCTTAATTTTTCATAATAAAAACACCTTTTAAAGTGGCTAATTATTTCATTTGAGTTATTGGATGTTTTTATAACCCAATCCATTGAGACCCCTCATTGGATGGTAGTTAGCTCAAGGTAACAGCCCAAGACAACCTCCAAGAGCCTTGGGGATAGTGAATAGAATGGAATATGTAGATAATGGAAATGATATACCTTATAATAAGAAATTGTGCACACACATTAATACACACAACTAGCTCAGTTAAATAGTGTAGTGATATATATCAAAATGAAAAGAAAAGTGCAACGTCTAAAGTGTGAAAACCATGATTGAAAATAACTCTAATATATATATAAATTTAAATCAACATGATTTAAATGATATAAATTGGAACAATTAAAACACAACTATAAATGTTGATCATCCCAGAAAACTATATAAAAATAGATAATTGAAGAGATCCTAGATCACAATCTCCAATACTACCCACCAAAAAAGACCATCAACGCAATGTACCACTATGCACCACCAATACTAGATCCATCGAACTCATCTCTAATATTCCAATAAATTGTATACAATGAAAAACATGGTGAAATATTATATAGGGTTGATTATATATATACCTATCAGGATGAGATGAAAAATAAGAAGGTGATGCAATATAAATTACAATAGTTTGCGAAATCCATATGTAAGTGGGTAAAGAAATCCCAACATCATATATTATAAAAATAAATCCATGTAAAGATAGAAATGGGATCTCCATATACACAAATTTTTAAGAATAAATATTCAATCGGTACCTCCAAATGCCCCATCAATTATACCAAAACAACCCACGTAATCACATAAGATTTAGAGTGGAGGTTCTACTGCAAGCTACTGTGTGCCACATCTAAGAAAGAAATATCTCATATATATATATTTCATAGAATATAATTAATATATCGGCCCCATTTCTTACCATAACATTTAAAAACATAGGGAATGAATTCCCACTAGGGACATGCCCACTACCAGAGCTCCATTTCATGGTGTCCACACTAAAGATAGATTACATGTACACCCACAAATTTGGGGAAGAGAAATATGTACCTATATAAATGATATTTTGGACCTATTATCTTGAGAGATTTAGGGGAGTACCAATCCATATAAAAACTCCAATGATCACACCTAAACACTACAACCAGATATTTATTTCAAAGAAAAGCTTCCTGCTAGAATCAACTCATGTTGTATCTCTTCTAATGAAATATTTTTCAAAATAATAATACCTTTTTAAAAGAAAATTGTATTGGATATTAATGGGGGGTATATGTAGGTCCTCAAAAAGGATATATGGGAGTTATACATTTTGAGTTGAATTAAAAGACATGTACATGGGGGGTACATGACTCTAGTGGGATGCATGGGTGTGTCCTTGGATTGACTCAGCTTGGCTATCCACATAAAAATACATGACATGTATTGAGGCTACATGAACTTTTTTACAGCATTTATTGGATAAATTTATAATATCACATTTCATGTGGTCCCAGTCACACTATATGTGATATTTATCATGTAAAAAACTATAGCCATCATTAGAACCCAGACTACACGACTAGTGTTCCTCTAGGAAACATGTTGTGGACTCTGATGTTTCTTAGATAGAATATACTTACATTGCACCGATGACAAATCCACAATTTTCTCCACCTTCCTTGCTATTAAACCCACCTAAAATGTGTAAATAAATAGGATATGGTTTAGGATTATTTATTTTTGGCCACAAGTTTATATTAATCTGATCTTCAATTTCCCTCTCGCCACCACATGCTCTTTCGTTGTGGACGGTGCGACGCTCCTCCTCGAGCTCGATGGGCTGGTGAAGGAACTCTGCTGCAATGGCGTCATGCGGTTCGGTGGTCCCCTCTCACTGTGGAGATGCACTTTGGGCTTCTGTGGTTGCTGGATCAGATCCGCGGGGGTATGTCCGGTCCCCGTCGACGACATACTCTTCGGAGCGCTCCAGGTTTTGTTCTCGGCAGCTCGCTGCTGTCCTCCAATTTCTGTCTCAGTGTCTAAAGGTCGCGCTCATGCATCGGCGGTTCGTGGGGTCCCGAATCTTCTTAGGTGAGTGCGTTGGGGTATCGTTGTGTCTGATGTGATCTATTTGGTCGATGGCGGTGGGATCATCAGAAACAGGGCGTTTCGTGTGCGGTTGGGTTGTGTTGCTGATGTTGACGCCAAGGGGGATTTTGGTGGGCTCTTCTGACATGGTGATTTTGGAATGGTTAAAGGTCAGGAGATCATGCGGTTGGTTCCTCCTATGGATGCGGTGATGTTGGTGTGAATCACTATAGTTTTCTGGTTTTTTGATTGATATGGTATGAGATGTTCATCTATTGTGTTTGAATTTTTGGTTTTGTGATTGTCTGTGGCGCCGGTGATGGTTTTTATTGATTCTGGAATTGCGACGGTGATGACAGGATCCTGCCAGCGTTGATGTTGAAGGTGACGACGGGCTCCAGTGGAACTCACCAGTGATCCGGGGTAGTGGTTTTGTCGGATGATAATGGTGAGAAAATTATAATAAATAATTGGAACCCATCATTTGATGGTGAAATCCCATTTAAAGATATAATAATATATAACAAATGTGAAAAAATAAGTGAAAAAATGAATAAATAGGTTCAATAAAAAAATTAAATTTTGGGCTCAGGAAAAGAACAAATATCACCGAAGAATAATGAATATTCGAAATCCATGATTAAAAAAATAAATTAACTAGTGAAAACCCATGAAATAACATACTCTTCCTCAATAATGGATCGATATTTAGTGATGAATGCATTCCGTAGTGATGATGATGAGGATCTCACTACATTCATCATTCATCTCATGATTCTCCTTGCACATTAATCCTTGATCTTCATTCATGATTTTCTAATGCCAATGATTCTATCCTCCTCCTCCTCTCTATTATACCAAGGTTATGAGGCTAACCCAATGGGTTTACTATACAGAAATTCTTATAGTGGTGAAACTAAGAGGAGGTAATTATATTAATTAAATAATTAAATTATTTAATTCTCTTAACAAACCCACAAATTGTTATATTCTTTTGAACACCTAACATTGGCCAATTTTATGTCACATATTTGTAAACCCATCATTTTGGAAACAACCACAGTCTCACATTTTTCATTCAAGGCCCCAATCAATGGTAAACCCATTTATTCAAAAAATATGTTTGCAATTTCATTATTATATATTAATATTTTTAATATATTAATTTCAAATTCTTGTTGCACCCATGTAGAGTGTTGAATATAAGGAAAACCCTAAGAATATATATTGAAATTTTTAAAGGACTAATCAATGAATCTAAATTCATTAAATTATCACCTCATTCATGGATTTTCCAAAAAAAAACACAAGCTATAAAAAAGGTATGGGTATTGGTCCTATATAGGACTATCATGTTCTTAGGAACTCTTTTATATAGTATTGTGTTGAAAATTAACTTAAACCAAATGAACCGTTCATCAAAAATTGATTTTATCCTATAAATTCATGATTTCCACTGAGTACATTGAGAAGGTGTCTCTATTCTAAATTTCTTTATCCCCACAGTTGATAACATTCTATGGTTAGATTATGTGTCTACTTACAAAAACACATGGAATACATTGTGCAATCTGTCTCACTATAAGGGTATTTTAATGTTGTATGAATACACACAAACACCGTGAAGAAACACATATATGCTAATGAATCCGAGGAAGTGATTACTCACCATCCAAAACTGTGAAATCCACATCGTTTTGAGAATGTCAATAAAATATGGTCTCCATTATTGAAGTCCAAATGAATTTGAAATTTGTCCGTAATATATTTTTATCAATAACAGGTTATGCTCAAATTCTCAATGATCATCCAAAACTTTCCCTAATGTTTCCTTTGCAATTTCTAACTCTAACAATAGAGGTCCCTCAAACCTCGATTCATTAAAAGGGAATCCGTTAATGTCTACCTTATAGTTCCTCATGTTGAACCATAATGATAGTGGATTGTTAACTTCTATTTAATGAAAACTCAACCAATGTAATATAATCCACATATCTCTAGATGAAATACCAGCGTGTTGGCCCATAACACATTCTCCAAAATCTGGAAGGCCCTCTTAGAATATAAATCGACCTAGGGGTGGAACATTGTTCTAATTCATAAATGGTTCTTGAAATCTGCTTTTTTATCTCCTCTAAAACCCTTATGTATTTCGATGATCAAGGTTATAGATGAACATTGTGCATAACTATGATTTGAAATGATAAATTATATTTTAAACCACAAGAAATGACAAATGACTACTTACCTTGAATGATAATTAAATTACATGACTATGTAATTCTATAAAAAAAATAACCCAAATAGAATCATGGCATCCCAATTACAATGAAAAAACTATCAATATATCTATTGATATTTCATCACAGAATACATTAGAAAACTCAATATTTTGACTCAAACCTATCGAAAGATGTTGTTTATGCATAACATAATGACAGTTGTGTCATGAGTAAAAAAACTCAAAAACTCTCCACCATATGATAACATACCATACATACCTCTGAAAGACCATAAAATTCTTCTTCACAATAGAATGTATACACCAAGAGGTAGTATGAATCCCCCACAACACCTCTTCATGAAACGTAACTTGATCCTCTATCTATATCACTAAAATGGGTAACATTCTTCCCACCTTCAAAAAGTACATATTATGTATCTTATATGAACATCTAGTCAAAAAATACATCACAAACATCATCTACCAGTTGACCATCTCTCACGTTCTGAAGAAACGTTTGAATCGCTACCATCAACTGAAGATAAGATACACCCATATACACACCCAAGGAAAAATATAATGTGGGTAACTATTATGATGTATCATATACTAATAAATAATATTATTTCTTGCTAAGATAATATACCAAGATCCCTAGTTTATACCCCCCCCACTAAACTCAAAAAACTATAAACCACTGATAATATCTACGGTTATTCCCAAGAAATTATTACAATAATCCTTTGTGTATCCATAAGTATTGCATATTCATAGATGGAATGTCATATAAAGTGAACCTCATGGATACAAAACTAAAAAAATAAAGATCATACCATATAATAGGTGTTCTTGGATTAATCCTTGGAACATCCTCGAATGATCTAAATGCTTCTCCTCTGATGTAGAGTATATGTTGATTTCATTAATAAAGGAAACTACTATTCGGTACAAGTAAGTATAATTTTTATTTCATAAGTGTGATAAAACTAGTGGGTCCATTAGCCACATTAAAATGTCTCACCTAGAAGTCAGAAAGTTGATTGACAAGTCAGAAAACCATCATTAGAATATCATTCATGAGAACAATCAACTAACGGTAGAAATATGTGACATCAATCTTTGAAAACCAACAAGCACATTAAATTTTTCAAATGTGTCATTAATACTTATGAAATAATTATATTTTTTATTTTTTTAATGATTTAGGATATGTTAAACGCAAAAAATATTCATGCTCTTGATTTCCATTTCATGAACAACTCTAGGGATGCCTAGGGGACACACAGAGTTTAAAAGAACACTTCTCGTGAAGATCATACCATTATACCTTTAGCTCTCAGACCTCATTAGGGGTTATTAAATATGTTATAGAAGATATGGGTAAAATATAAGTGTGTTTGTTAATGTAGAATTAGATATACCTCTATTTATGTAATTAGATGAATTCTTTTGGAATGACATTGATATAATCCTAATATATCTACTGATTTAGGATTCCTAAAAAGACCATTAAACCAAGGGATAAACTCACAAATTGATGTGTGATATGTTGAAACTTCCTTGTTGCGATCCACACTCTTTCATCCTTATGATCTCTCTCTACCATGATCAGTAATATAATACATTTAGTATGAAGTCATGTAACTCCACTATGATGATATTTGTTCTTAGAACACATCAAAGACAACCATTCTATACCTATAATGATATCATTAGGTTTCATTGTAATGACCAAGAGTTCAAAAGAGAAAATACATCCAAATTCCACATCCAAAATATTGTCAAACACATACAACAATTTACTCATCTAGAAAACATTCAAACTATCATCTTTTGGGTGAATTATCTCATCCACAAGAATTTAAATCATGTAATAAGAGAACATGTCATAGTGTTTTAAGTGTCTATATTCAATGGATTATCAAAAAACACATAACACGTCACTATAATGAGTATAAAACATGAAATAAATAATATACACTATAAATAACTAATTAAACATAAAATAATATAGTCCACAACTCATACTCTATTCTAAGTCCCTATATTGGAAGCTTTTGTTGTATATCCTTATGCACAACAGGTCAGATCATCCATATCATAATAGACATTACCATCATAGTCATAGAATAACCAATTTCTTAGAATAAATATTTCTTATAAAATTACTACGATCTAAATATAATCTATGATAATTGAGTCCACCATGATATCATTGTGATGTACATTCTTGTGTTTGAGTCTGAGTTTGATTGTTCCACTTATACTGATATTGTGATGACTAATTCTTACTAAATGTTATTGATATCCCAACCCTGTGATGTCCACTTCTAGATGTTGGTTTCCTATTCTCCCTTACCTAGAATATGTCCATACACTACAACTTCCCATTAAGCTCCTAAACTTAAATTGGTGGGTTGGTAGAAGTATAGAACGGTTTGTGGAATAGGCGTTCAAAATCTTCCCAAGAGAGCATCTCCTCAAAAAACTTCTACGTAACCAAACCACCAAAACTCTTAACTACCCCTATAAATAGGTTGGATACTACCGAGGCCATAATATTTGTTGTCATATCCATTAAATTGAAAACATGAACAACAAACTCTAGCAAAAACCTCTTACACCCAAGGGTGAATATCACCCCGGAATTCTAGTTTTCCCTGATCTAATACTCAAACTGTAGAATAAATTATCACTTATATGGATAATAATATTGAACTTCTAGAAATATTGGATTTTTAACCTAGTGTGAAACATAAAACTGAACCCTTGGAGGAGGGTCCTCTCACTTCTCGATAAGTGGAAATTCTTTCCATTGCACAACTTGCAAGACTACATCAAAAAATAACTCATAAACTGAAGCCTAGTAACTAGGATGGATGTCATGGTGGCCCTAAAACATGGTTTCCTCACTCAACTAATCATAGACACAACCATATACGTATATACCAATATTCATTCATCATGAAGACATCCTGAGTGTTGACAGGACATACCATAGTTATATTAGAATATTGATGGATCTAATTATAAAATATATTATATTCAAAAAAACTAAATCATATGTGAGAATTTACGATTATTATCCCTAACACCATTGTCAAAAAAAATCGAGTTGATAAGAATGTATTTATAGGCTTGGTGTATGGATATGTCGACCATTGCACTATCACGAGGATCTCTATCCTGGGAGATAAACATGAGACACTCTGACATCATTTACGTAAGTCACCAAACCAAAATTCAAAATAAGTCCAACTCCCAACAAAATAATAATGAACTAACCATGTATGATACCACTCTATAACAACATGACCCACTATGAAACCTCTTAGGTTATTAGTATGCTATGAGTGACACACCAAGCCCTCCTCTAATAAGATCGGGGATAAAAACTAGCATCGAGTAGTCATATCCTTCAAATGGGAGGCCTTATCCAAATTAAAAATACATAATAAAACACTTATATGTAAGAAATAAAGTTGTGATATATATATATAAATAAGGATGAATTATCGAGATTGTGTAAAAAACAAATTCAACTTCCTCTTGAAATAAATCTATTTACTACAATGTAATGTGAATGATTTAAAAAAGAAGATGTATGCCCAACCAAAAATGGTTTCCATGCCTGAAAAAACTAGAACACAGTTAAAATTGGATAGAACATGGCTCACAACATCCAATGATAACCACTAAACACAAAGATCACCTCCATGTACAACTATTCCTCACCAATAATGGATCCACAGATATTGCCAGGAATATTTATGTCTACATCCTACGATACTAAATATATCTTCAATGCTCATACATGGGTGAGTATATACATTCCCACTAGGAAAACCAAGTATCCAAGAAGAGGATGAAATTGAAATAAAAATATTTCTCTCAACCCATATGTAAACAAAACCCAATATCATATTTTTTAAAATTAATCCCATCTCAAGAGAGAAAGGGGGATAATATTTTCATAGATTATATAGGATGATGATTCCACCCAATGCTCTAAATTTTCAATAATTGATCACAATAATGTTTTTATAACTTCACAATATATAATGCTTAAGGATTTACCCTCTCTTCTAAATACCATAACTTAGGGGACTACCACTTATCAATGACTATCTTGTAAAATCTCACAAATATGGAGGTTACAAACCACTCCACTACATAGAAAAGTGGAGGGAGCACTAATCTATTAGGGGACCCACACACCACTATATATCAATGATGCATTGCATCTATTTTTTCCATGAACTTCTTTGAAATAGGTTAATGAATATTTTTTAATCCGGTCCCTAAGACGGTGTGAGATTCCAATGTATTGTGAGCTTGGAATTGATATTATAAGAATATATAATATAATTATATAACACAGGCATATTTTATCCCAAATAATAGAATATTTAATGACTACATCCTAAGATCATAAATATAACACTAGGTTTGAATATGGAACATGGGTTTTACTCTAGGCACAACCCAATGTTGGCAAGAACCAGATGATAGGTTGTGGTAGTTGTTGGCGAGGGAATTAAATAAATTGGTTAATTAAATTAATTAGTTTATTTAATATTCCTATAAATATATTACCTCTATTTATACATCATTATGATTACTTTCTATGGCGTCTTGCATAACTCTTCCACGATATAAGAGGAGGAGGTGAGCATTCATCATTTAAGGATCTATATCAAATGTCAAAGGATGATCTTCTTAAGGTTGATCGAGATCCAGGGAAAGAAATATGTCTTATCAATTGTGGGCCATTTGATTACTTAAAAAACAATTGGTCTATAAATTTTGTTGGTATCATTAATTTTTGTTTAATATCCTTTTGACTAAATAATTTGTCATGGATTTTATCTTCTTTTTTATCAAGGATAATTATTCTTCACATAAGCCCTACAATTTTTTTACTTTAACAATCTAGTGTAATTCACCCCTCATTACACATGTTATCAAACTTTTTTATCCTTTATTTACGATTATTTCCTAAGAAAATGTGGCCAAATATTTATTCTCTTTGTTTATGTGATTCATCTATCACAATTTTTGTGTTTGTCACTATTGTCCTATAGGTATTTTGATCTACATTTTCTGAGATGGTTTGAGCATAATTTAACCCCCCCTAAATTATTGATGATTTATAATATATTAACAAATTGGTGATTAAATAGTAAATTTTTGAGGATCATGGATTGGGGGTGATGATTTATGTATCTGGGATCTAGAACGATGATGGGATTGAGCAAGAAATGGTGGAAGGTACATCAAGTAGAATTATTGGCCTGATGAAGATCAGGAAATTCTAATTTTTGGCCATCTAAGGACATGAATATATAAAGAGGTTTGTTTCACATAATTTTCGATAATTCAATCTGTGGGATTTATAAATTAGGGTGTGGATATAAAAACCCATATGAAAAATATATTTTCAATGAAAAAAATTACTACATATAAACTTTTCTGGTGAACACATTATGTGAAGTAACCCCTATCTATGGACCTAGGGTTTCAGGGGAGTGAAGGAAAACATGTCGTGTCGATATTCCCACATGATATGTGACCTTCCCAAGTTTAATAATCTACTTACCATAAAAAACATGGATAATAACCCATGAATTCGTGAACACCATGTTCTCCAGGATCACATGGGCATGGGCCAGCACCCGAGCATGGCCAGGAACAAAGAAAGACCTCAGGTGTCCACACACACTGTGTACTATCCATATATTTTGTGCATGTTGGCATGGAATCCTAGACGTGTCTACAAGAGAATAATACCATTAAATGATTTAGTTCCACATGAAATTTGGACCCCATAAATGTTGTTTACCCTTACATAGATCTTCGAAATTGTATATTTTATTCTTCTTGGCTTAGATTCTTGAATGCGAGTAGCTTATCCAAAGAATTTTTTTATATATAACATAATTATAGCCACTATAGAGTCTTTAAATATATATCATTTAATGTTATGGGTATTAATATTTATTAGAATAAACATGATGATGGGGCTATCAGTAATGATCATTTGAGATATGTCATGGTTAACAACACCATGACACACCAAGGAATGGGTTCCCCACATTCTATAGTATATTGAGTGGTTCCCCCTTACACACTAGAACATGGGTCCTCTACCAACTGAGTGGACCCCTGATTCACTAGGGTGTGGTTCCTCTACCAATGGATTATAAGTACCCCTAATTCACTAGGGTATGCTTTTTATGCCATTTAAGTACAACTCCACTGAGGTAGTAGGGCATGTTTCATCTTCCAACTAAGTGGAACTCCCCTGACAGACAAGAGTGTGAGTCCTCTATCTACTAATTGGAACCCCCTGATTCACTATAGTGTGGAACATCTATTTTATTTTGTTCCCACTCTATTATGTGACATATTTCTTTGGTTTTGGTCCTCCACATGGTTACCTATATGGTTAAATATGATGTTGAGCATTATAGATGGGACCTTTGGAGTAGTTGGTAGAACCATTGTCCTGGGATGGGATGTGAGATAGATCTCCCCTTTCCCTCATCTGGGTTTATTTTGAGTATATTTACGTGTATCATATATCTTTCATTTCACTATTTCTTTGTTTTGGGAAAACTAATCCTATCATATATTCTATATACCCCTCTTCATTTTTCAAGGCATCCTACTTGGTATGTATACACACACCCCATCATCCAATTTTACTACAAGTGTATTGTATTAAGAATATGATGTATTGATAAACAATGGTTTCAGTGGATCATAGGTATAATCAAGTGCATATAGAACATATGGTGGTTAGAAATCTAGATTCACACTCTCTCATATTTCAATATATCTAGTGGTTGTTAGGTTGGGAGCTCATTTCTGGGTATGTGTATATTTTTTCCCATTTTTCACATTGTTTTATTCTCTTGATCTATTTTGTATTACCTATATGTTATTTCATTCAGGGTTTTACTCTATATGTTTAAGCCCCTTTTATTTTTCCTATACACTATTTCATGGAGGTTTTTTTGTGCACGCATATAAGTACACTATGAAAAGGCCTCCCATTTAAATTATTCCATCTCAGCACTTGTTGATAGACCATATCCTATTGGAGGCGATCTTTGGTTTGTGACAGCTCAACCTTCTTCCAGCTAGGTGGGCCTTTGTGAGTGGAGTTGTTAGAAATGATGTGGTTTCCACACTATAGAAAGAGGAATCATTGACTATATAAACGGGGGATCACCATCCCCACCTGTACATACAATATGGGTGACACGCCACCTATAAAAAGATATGGGATTATTGACCTCAGTAGCACCCTGAATACCACACTCCAACATTTACACCAGATATGCATAATAGAAATAATTTTCCCACTAGCATCACCTCATGTCATATATCTACAACTGACCTAAGGGACACAATATTTTATAATACTTATAACTACATAGGATTGGCTAATAATGGGCCAAAATATTAGTGTTAAAGAATAATATATGAAAGGTATAAATTTCTTTAATAATTACAAGGAATGTACAAAAAGTCTGATGATGTGTGAATCTAATTGGACTACAAGGTTTTTCCTCAACAAGGAATATCTTGGAAAACAATTTAATACTACATGACCTAAATATAGGATACAAAACATGCCTTAGCAAGACTGAGTAATCTCATATTCTCCACCTAGAACCCATGTATGTATCTCTTTCCCATATAATCTTGGATAGATCCCAATGTTCAATCATATATATCCATGTAAATATGTAGAACATTTTTCTTTTTCCACACAAAATGTGATATTTAAATCAGGAAAATCCATAGGCATTAATAGCACACATACTACATGGTCTATTTTCTTCCAGGATATAGGATGTGAAGTGGTTTTTTTCATAGAAAACAAAGAATTCCTTCATCTGAATTATATATCCACATTTTATGTTATTTTACTCTCATTTTTACTAGACTAAGATGGATGTGTAGAATTTTTGTGGTTTCTAATTTTTGACATATATCCCCAAGTGGCCGGAAAATGGATGTATGATTACCCGATAAAAAAAATTCATGCCATCATTCAAAATTTGTGGTTCCAAACTAACAATTAATCACTCTCCACCTACAATTTTTGATTATCTGTCTCAAAGGATCCTATATCCATGTCATTCACCCATCTTCAATGAATATAAGGTCTTGAACATGCTTAATCTTACCAGGAAATTTTGAATCATGACCTCATTGACCAATGATAATGAACACAAATAACTATCATTTAAAAATTACAAGAATTAACTGAAAACCATCACCTTCTAGAACTATCTTGTCCAAAAATTTCATAATTTTGAATAAGAGTAAAAATAGTTATTGAAAACATTATTAAACAGGATCATTAATGGTGTTTAAATTCAAGGATCAAACAAAGATCATAAGTCACATAAAAATATTTGTGGGGGGAAATATAGGCTAAAAAATAAATCAATGGGAGTGAAACTATGAAATAACATTACCTACCTCGAAAAATGCTTTATATTTATTAAATAACATGTTCTCTAGCGATGAATATTATGATCCTATTGTGTTCATCTTCTATGTCATGATTCTGCTAGATTATTCATCGTAGATCATTATTTCCAATTATTTAATTCTAATAATGATATAATCATCCACCATTTATCTATAATATCAAGTTTCAACACCTAACCATTGGTATTTTCCTTTATTTCATACTTACAGATATGGAATAAGGATGAGTTCATTAATTAAATTTTAGTAGGTAATTATTTAAATCAATTAATAGAACCTCCAATGACTTCATTCATCCACACATCTGACCCCAACCAAATTTTTGTCATGCCTAGCACAAAACACATGTTCATAAAATAACTACATTCTTGGTTTTACTATACAACATCTCGATCATGGGTACAATAATTTATTATAAATTGATCCATTCATGCATGGAAATATATGTATATATATATATATTATATTAATTTTGGGGTCCCAAGAATCCAAAACACTTTTTTAAATCTGAGGAAAATCCAAGGATATATATTAGAATATTTAAAAGACTAATTAATAAAACCAGAGTCATTAAAATGATTATATTTCAAATGTTTTTTTACTTTTTATCAAAGTATCAAGATTAATCCTAAATAAAATATTAAAATATCATGAATAATCCCTAATACATTTTTATATACTTATTGATCTCATGGACTGAAGATGGAAGACATTTAGAAGGCCATTGAATGATGTGTAGGATTCGATGTTGATGTTGAATATAGTAGTCAATAGAGGCCAACTGGTGGAATGAACAATATCTCTTTGATATTACTGGAGTCCACATGTTTCCCAGTGTAAGATTACTAGACTTTCACTGGTGATAGACACCACCACCCTTGATGAAAATGTACATTGAACTACTAGTGGAATCTCACCAGATACCTGGTGGAATCTAGAGAAGTACAGGAACCTCTTGATGTATCAGTAGTTAGCTGGTGGAATAATTTGGATATCTAATGGCTTTAATATTTATTTATTTTTGGGATATTTAAATGATGTTAAAAATGCCTCATCTCAGGTAATTACTGTTCTGGATCAATCAAAGACATCCGTAATACTCATGAAGTCTATATATAGAGACCATGGGAGGCTTGGAAACATTCCTATCAACTTTCTCATCGAATTGAAAATTCTAAAATGATATAATCATCAATGTTATCCCAAAATCTCTAAATTCTTAATTTTCTCTCTCTTTCATCAAATATAATGATTTATTTGTAAAATTTATCACATTCTTACATTTTCCTTATAGTTTACTACTAAAAATTCTAATCTATTTAATAGAGTTGAGATCATGACTAAATGATATTTTTTTTATAAATCATTTTTTCTTCCTATAATTATTCTATTTTATTTTCAGTAGATTTAAATTTGAGGACTAAATTTTATTTCTAAAAAAATTAAAATTAAAGGGAAAAAGTTTCTTTTTGGTTTATAGTTACAACTATTGAAAATTTTTGGTTAATTTTGTTTCCAATTTCATGTTATATAAATTAAAAATTAAGGTATTTTTAATATCGTGGATATGTTTAAATTACAGGTAATATATAAAAACATAAGGATTTAGAACATAAAACGTTTTTTTTTGTAAAGACCCGCAAATTTCAAGGAAATTTTTTTCTTAATTTTCTTTGGAATTTTACAAGAGCGCAGCTTCAGACGGCACCTGATTCCGAGGCCCGGTGTGCCCGGAATCAATTTCCGAAGTTTGGCTCGGGTAAGTTCAGTGAACGGACGAGCGGGTTTTTCTATCTTTTGAACCGGTGCCCGGAATCGAATTCTGAGGGCACCGATGAAATTGCAGCGCCGATATTTTCTTAGAAACTCCTCTTCCGGAGTTGCGTTTGCTCAGACGTGGTTTTTAAATTTCGGGGCTTTAAGTCAGAAATAAAATAAAGTTTGTGCGACAACTTTATTTTATTTCACTTAAGCTGCTTGGAAGTCACTTAGAAGCCACTTGAACTGAGTTAAAGCGGATAGGGTGCTATCCGGAAATATCCTACCCCTTGTTAGGATATTTGTGAGGTGGGGCCCGCACGAGCCCCGCCGTTTCTTTCGCTAAGTAACGCACCCGCGAAAACCCGTCAAAGTAACTGAAAAGTCAACCGACGCGTTTTCTTTAATTTCTTAACAGACCATTTAATTGGGCAGTTTATTTCGTGAATTAAATGGGCTGTTTCATTCGTTGAATTAATTCAACGAATTTAATGGGTCGTTACTTACGCGTTTGCGTTCGTTGGCAAAATAATAAAATAAGACCAACTCTTTCTTTTGGAGGATTACTCGTTGTGCGAGATTCTCTGGGCCTCCACCCTCCCCGCGAAGAACGCGAAGAACGCGAAAAACGCGAAGAACGCCGGTGACCGGAATTCGACGACGCACACCGTGATCTGCGACGTCGAAGAACTCTACCCGCGACGTTCTTCGGCGACGCCTCTTCTTCCGCGGCCGATCCTCGTTCAGCAATTAAGGTGAGAAACGAATCGTTTATTTCTCCCCTTTTTATAATTCAATATCAACGGATTTAAATTAATCCGTTTGATCTTGATACGGAGATTGGCGACGCGACGCCGGATACCGCGACGACGCGACGATCTCCTTCATCCGCGACGAGCGATTCCGCGACGACCTCTCGTCCGACGACGATGACAAGGTAAGGGATGTTGGAATATTTTATCTTATTTCCCCGTGTTTATTCTTTTAAAGTGAAGAACATGATCTCCGAATATTTTAATTTATTTAAAATTGTTGTTGATTATTCCTACCGTGGTTTATGACTAACGCGGAGGGTGCGGGTCTAACGAACAAGACCCGGCAACCCTCCGCCGATCTCTTTTGTTGTGCGGATATGGCGGACGACGAAGAACCGCGCGGCAGGGGCGATCTGTTGATCCCGCAGTGAAGGTCGGCCCCCGGGAGGAGCAACGGCGCAGACGGGAGGCAAAACGGGCCACCGGAGCAACTCCGGCGGCCCGCGGAAGGCGGCGGCGGCGCCCGGCGCGCCGCAGTGGAGAAGATCCGCCGCGGCTGAAGCCGCGGCAGCGGCGGCCGGTTCCGCGGCCGCGCGGAACCGGGGAGGGACGCGGCGGCCCGGCCGCGTCCGCGTGACAGGCGGCCCCCCGCGGGGCCGCGTTTCCTTCAAGCCGCGGGTCAAACCCGCGGCGGCGGCTCCTTCGGCCGCTCGGCCGAAGCCGAGCCGGCCGGACCGGTCGGCCGAGCCGTGCCCAGGCCGGACCAGACCTGGCCTAGCCGGGTCGGGCCGGGTCGGGCCGACCCGGTTCGGGCCGACCCAGGGGGGGGAGGGTTCGGGCCGGGTCGCCCCGGGCCCAGAACCCCCGTTTTCGGGCCTTCTTCGGTCTTTCGCCCATATCTTGGGCCTGGGACCTCCGATTGACAAACCGTCAGCGGCTACGCGATCCTTGGATCGAGACGGTCGTTTCGGTATATTACACTCAAGGTTTCGGAAGACTTTGGGTTCGGCCGGGTTGGTTCGTACACGAAACCAACCGGGCCCTCGGAGCGGAAACGCTCATAACTTGAGCTACGGACGTCCGATCGACGTACCGTCAGCTGTGGTAGTTTCCTCTAAGTGAGACAGAACTTTTGGCATACTCCGCCCGAGGATCGGATACAGGCGGAGTACGGTCGGGTTGGTTTTTCCCTAAAAACCAACCGGGCCCCTGGGACGAAAATGCCAATAACTCTCAGACCGGGCGTCCGATTGACGCGCCGTCTGTTGCGTTGAGATCCTGTTGTCGATACAGAACTTTTGGATACATCAACCTCGGACTACGTGTCAGTTGATGTATCAGCCTCTCGGCTCGTGGAGTGGACCCTCCTAAACGAGCTCGCTAAGTGCGGGAACCCTAGCGCTGGCTGTGACTTCGACGACAGAGCAGAGATCCTCCGTGGACTGCGATGACGGCAGAGTAGAGATCCTCCGTGGACTGCGACGACGGCAGAGCAGAGATCCTCCGTGGACTGCGACGACGGCAGAGCAGAGATCCTCCGTGGACTGCGGCGACGACTGTGCAGAGATCCTCAGTGGACTGCGTCGACTACTGCACTCAGCGATCCTACGTGGATCAGTGCTACAGGTTCTGTGTGAGCCCGATCCTATGTGGGTCCTTACTACCGGTTCTGTGTGAGCCACTGCCTACAGGTTCTGTGTGAGCCCGATCCTACGTGGGTCTTTGCGGGGGTTATTTCCTATCGATCCTTCGTGGGTCCGACGACTTAGATGGATCAGTGATCATCTTTGACGTCATCTGAAAAAGTATACCTGGTTGAGCTGAATCTTATGTTACTCCCCTTTGTGGATTGTGTTGAACTATCCTTTGTGGATTTACTATTTACTCTCCTTGTGGATTTGAGTCTTGCTTTCCTTTGTGGATTGAGTTGTTCTTGAGCTCGTGAGCAGAGCTAGAATTGGGGACTTAGGTATATGTATGGGCATATACCTAAGTCGAGTCAGATGTTACTTCGTGATTGCATCTTTCTTTTGTGCTATATCATTTGTGGATTTCGGGAGACCTTCGGGGGTCTCGGGGTCCTTACTGTGTAGCTTATACTCACCCCTGCACGGGCTATGCCCGCACCTTGTTGTGTTGGATGCAGACGACGGACAGCGCTGATCGCGGTTGGGGCGTGGAGCAGGACGGTACCTGGAGGTGGACCACTGGGCGGGACGTGCTCGGAGCGGACGTGGGACCCGAGGAGCCTGGAGGCTATCTGTACCCACCCTTCAGGTGGGATTGCCAGTGGACGACACGAGGCCGCCGTCTTTTCTTCAGTTGCTGTACTTTACTTTTCAGTTGTACTTTACAGTTGGGCTTGTATTTCCGGCCCCCTTTACTTTTCTGCACTCTGTAGTTACTTTCCGCTTGCTGACTCTGTGGTGGTTGTTACTTATAAAGGCAATGCCTTCCCTGTTTACCGGGAATTTACGCCTTGGTTCTAGTCGCCAGCCCCTGGCCTATGGAAGGCGGGCTTGGGGTAGTCACGACACGGGCCCCGAGGACGGGTCGTGACAAATTGGTATCAGAGGTGGTCGGTTCTACCGCAGACTCTGATCGTCTTTTCTATCTATGTGAAGCAATAGTGTTTAGTGTACTGAGTGTGGTTATCAGTTCAGGGAGCCCAGTGTTGGTGCGGCGGCCGACGTATCCGTACACCAGGACCCTGAACCCTGATTTCCGACTTAATGCATGAAAACATTGATTGCGTGTGTGTCCCAAGTTTCTTTGTGATTACTTGTGTCAGCTCACCGGGTATACTGATCTGCTTTATGAAAGTCTCATGTTTTCCTTGTGATTACTTGTGCCAGCTCACCAGGTATACTGTTCTGACTGTGGTGCTCTTGTTCTCCTTTTTAGGATGGCGCCGCGACGACAGCCAGCTAGGGTTCCGAGTGTAGGGCGCGACGGCAGCCCACCGAGCAACGAGGCCTCGGTGCAGGGCCCTTTGCCAGCAGTGGCACCGGCGGTAGTTTTACCCGCCGAGCCACCGATGCTACCAGTACCAGACGTTGACGATGCACGTCGCCTCAGGGCACTGCATGAGTTTCAGTGCCAGCGACCGCCCAGGTTTCGCGGTGAGGCGGACCCTCAGGCGGCCGAGGACTGGCTAGAGGCGGTGGTATGGATCTTTAGGCTAGTGAGGACACCAGCGGATCTCATGGTGATTCTCGCGGCGAGCCTCCTGCAGGCGGCAGCAGGACGATGGTGGAGCTTGATGCTCCAGGTTCACGATGAGGCATCCTTGCTCTGGACGGACTTCGAGAGCCTCTTCCGCTCTGAGTTCGTCCCGGCCACCCTCCGAGCGGTGCGCATCCAGGAGCTTCTCCTGCTGCGCCAGGGCAGCATGACGGTCGCTCAGTACGCGGCGAGGTTCACTGACCTATCTCGCTACTCGAACGACATGGTACGGGACACCTTCTTCCGGGCCCGGACCTTCGAGCAGGGCTTGCGGCAGGAGATTCGGGAGTCGCTGATCTCCCTCAGCATTCCGACCCAGGCGGGAGTGCTGGAGCGAGCCCTCCTGATCGAGAGATTCCTGGCAGAGCCTTCTTCAGCGGCGAGACCTAGCGCAGGGCGGCAGGTAGCTGAGTCTTCGGCAGCAGGTAGCCGACGGATGACTCTCGGGTCCAGGCAGACCAGACCCCCACGCAGACGGCCTCAGGACACCGGCTCAGCAGTGCGAGGCACACAGCGGAGTGCCAGCCTTCCGAGAGGCAGGCTGTGCTACTCCTACGGCGGGCAGGGTCACATGGCTCGTGACTGCCCGACTCGCCGATCACAGAAGCAGCAGACGGTGGAGGGGCCACCCAGGCAGAGGCAGAGGGTCGACCGTGGCGGTCCGCAGGGAGGAGGCGGACGAGGCAGAGGAGCTGGCCGAGCAGCGGGTGGTGGGCGACGCTTCTAGGCTCTACCCCCACCACCACCAGGAGGGCCACCTCGACCACAGGGAGCTGGCGGGCAGGGACAGGCCCAGCTCCAGGCAGTGGAGGCCTACGACCCCGACATGCCAGAGATGATTCGAGGTACGATCTGTGTCTATTCCACCCTTGCTGCAGTACTTATAGACACAGGAGCGAGTCACTCTTTCATAGACTCTGCCCTTGTTCGGAGCTCGGAGATTCCGACTGAGCCGTTGGCTCGATCCTTACGGCTAGAGACTCCTACGGGAGCAGACTCGACGATTACGCACTGGTGCCGGCAGTGTGAGCTTACTCTAGGAGGCGAGAGATTCGGCTGGGATCTTTTTGTAGCGGCGTCGAGGCCTTACGACGTCATCTTGGGCATGGATTGGCTATCCACGGTTCATGCCCAGATCGACTGTTTTAGGCGCAAGGTGCGATGTGTTCGCACCGACGGGAGCAGGTTTACCTTCACCGGCGAGAAGGGAACCTTTGCAGCACAGGATGGACTTCCGCGTAGGAGAGTGCATCCCATCTCTCATCAGTTGGCTAGCCTCATCCTAGGAGCAGTGGACGTGCGGAGTCCAGTTTTTCCTGCAGTGGTGGACCAGTACGTGGACGTCTTTCCCGACGACGTTACAGGGCTACCTCCTCGTAGAGAGGTAGACTTTTACATCGACTTGTACCCCGGGACAGCCCCGATATCTACTCCAGCATATCGGATGGCCCCCGCCGAGCTTCGGGAGCTGCGAGTACAGTTGGAGGACTTGCAGAGCAAGGGGTTTATCCGACCCAGTGTTTCACCCTGGGCTTCCCCGATTTTGTTCGCCAAGAAGGCGGACGGGAGCTTGCGACTGTGTGTCGACTATCGTCGCCTGAACCAGGTGACAGTGAGAAACAAGTATCCGCTGCCACGGATTGATGACCTCTTCGATCAGCTCAAGGGAGCGCGGTGGTTCTCGAAGATAGACCTCCGGTCAGGCTATCATCAGCTCAGAGTTCGAGACGAGGACGTGCAGAAGACGTCCTTCTGGTGTCGGTATGGCCATTATGAGTTCTTGGTTATGTCGTTCGGCGTAACCAATGCTCCAGCAGTGTTCATGAGCCTCATGAACAGGATCTTCCAGCCATACCTCGACCGATTTGTCGTGGTCTTCATTGACGACATTTTGGTATACTCGACGAATGAGGAGGAGCATGCCTACCAACTGCGAGTTGTGCTAGACACGCTCCGAGAGCACCAGCTTTATGGCAAGCTCTCAAAGTGCCAGTTCTGGTTACGTGAGGTCCATTTCTTGGGGCACGTCATCTCTGAGGCGGGAGTTGCAGTGGATCCCGCGAAGATCGAGGCAGTGCTAGCTTGGGAGCCACCCAAGAGCGTGACGGAGGTGCGGAGCTTCTTGGGCCTAGCCGGATACTATCGGAGATTTGTGCCGGACTTCTCCAGAGTTGCGGCACCACTCTCAGCCTTGACGAATAAGGGGAAACCCTTCGTGTGGTCAGACAGATGTCAGCAGAGCTTCCAGGAGCTGAGACAGAGATTGACCAGCGCACCTATCTTGAGGTTGCCTGAGGAGGGAGTTGGATACGTAGTTTACTGCGATGCATCAGGGACTGGACTCGGGTGAGTCCTGATGCAGGAGCGGGCCGTGATCGCCTACGGATCACGTTAGTTGAGGCCGCATGAGCAGAACTACGCCACTCATGACCTGGAGTTGGCAGCAGTGGTCTTCTCTCTGAAGACTTGGCGACACTATCTGATGGGCGAGCGCTTCACAGTCTTTTCTGACCACCAGAGTCTCAGGTATATCTTCTCTCAGAAGGACCTGAACCTAAGACAGCGGAGATGGCTTGAGTTCCTCCAGGACTATGACTTTGAGATAGTCTATACTCCTGGGAAGGGGAACGTGGTAGCCGATGCCCTCAGCAGGAGGACGGGCATTCAGCTCCTTGAGGAGGCGACGGAGCAGCTAGCCTCCTTACGGATATCCTTCGTGGATAGAGACGGAGCAGCCTTTCTTCAGTCTCTCACAGTCTCTCCTCCACTTCTACAGCGGGTCAGAGAGGCTCAGCGTGGGGACGCTGACTGTGAGACCCGGCGTGCACTGATATCCTCAGGTCAGGCGCCTGATGGTTTCTCCCTTGGAGCAGAGCACGACATCCTTTTCAGAGGACGTACCTTCGTACCAGTCGCTTTACGAGAGGAGGTGTTGAGAGAGTTTCACACTTCTCCCTTGGCGGTGCATCCCGGAGTGGCGAAGATGTACCAGGATCTCAGGCGACACCACTGGTGGCCAGGCATGAAGAAAGCTGTGGCAGAGTTCGTTTCACGATGCCTCACCTGCCAGCAGGTGAAGGCAGAGCATCAGGTACCAGCAGGCTTGGTACAGCCCTTGGAGGTCCCAGAGTGGAAATGGGATGGCATATCTATGGACTTCGTGACTGGACTTCCACGCACTTCCAGAGGTCACGACTCCATTTGGGTGATTGTCGACCGACTCACCAAGTCGGCACACTTCTTACCCATCAGAGAGCAGGGCTCAGTGGAGAGCTTGGGACGTCTTTACATCCAGGAGATCATACGGCTTCACGGTGTGCCATCGTCTATCGTCTCCGATCGAGATGCTCGTTTCACTTCCCGGCTTTGGAAGGGGTTGCAGGAGGCGTTTGGGACGCGGCTCCATCTGAGCACAGCCTTCCACCCTCAGACGGATGGTCAGACGGAGAGGACCATACAGACACTCGAGGACATGCTCCGTGCATGTGTTCTCGACTTTGGTCGCAGCTGGGAGGACCACCTACCCTTGGTGGAGTTCGCGTACAACAACAGCTACCACTCCACCATCAGGATGGCACCATACGAGGCGTTGTACGGCAGACCCTGCAGATCACCGTTGTGCTGGACAGACCCTGGGGAGTCAGCACTCGTGGGACCAGAGATGGTCCGAGCCACGACAGAGAAGGTTCAGATCATCCAGGAGAGGATGAGGACAGCTCAGAGCCGGCAGAAGTCATATGCTGACAGGAGGCGGAGGCCACTGGAGTTCGAGGATGGCGACCACGTCTTTTTGTGTGTCTCACCTCGACGTGGTTTACGGAGATTTGGCTGAGGCGGCAAGTTGTCTCCACGCTTCATCGGGCCTCTCCAGGTCCTCAGCAGGATAGGAGAGGTGGCTTATCGCCTGGCTCTACCACCTCAGTTGCACCGGGTGCACGACGTCTTCCACGTGTCTCAGCTGAGGAGATACGTGCACGACCCGACGCACATCATCGACTTTGGGGATCTGGACGTGGACGATGGGGCGACTTTTGCGGAGGTCCCGGTGGAGATCGAGGATCGACAGGAGCGGGTCCTACGTGGGCGGTCGATTCCTCCTGTGCGCATCAGATGGCAGCACGGGAACCTCCAGGAGAGCACTTGGGAGCGGGAGGCTCAGATGCATGCTCAGTACCCCCATTTGTTCCCCTAGTTTTGATGTATCTTTACGGGGACGTAAAGCCCTGAGGTGGGAGTAATGTAAAGACCCGCAAATTTCAAGGACATTTTTTTCTTAATTTTCTTTGGAATTTTACAAGAGCGCAGCTTCAGACGGCACCTGATTCCGAGGCCCGGTGTGCCCGGAATCAATTTCCGAAGTTTGGCTCGGGTACGTTCAGTGAACGGACGAGCGGGTTTTTCTATCTTTTGAACCGGTGCCCGGAATCGAATTCTGAGGGCACCGATGAAATCTCAGTGCCGGTATTTGCTTAGAAACGCCTCTTCCGGAGTTGCGTTTGCTCAGACGTGGTTTTTAAATTTCGGGGCTTTAAGTCAGAAATAAAATAAAGTTTGTGTGACAACTTTATTTTATTTCACTTAAGCTGCTTGGAAGTCACTTGGAAGCCACTTGAACTGAGTTAAAGCGGATAGGGTGCTATCCGGAAATATCCTACCCCTTGTTAGGATATTTGTGAGGTGGGGCCCGCACGAGCCCCGCCGTTTCTTTCGCTAAGTAACGCACCCGCGAAAACCCGTCAAAGTAACTGAAAAGTCAACCGACGCGTTTTCTTTAATTTCTTAACAGACCATTTAATTGGGCAGTTTATTTCGTGAATTAAATGGGGTGTTTCATTCGTTGAATTAATTCAACGAATTTAATGGGTCGTTACTTACGCGTTTGCGTTCGTTGGCAAAATAATAAAATAAGACCAACTCTTTCTTTTGGAGGATTACTCGTTGTGCGAGATTCTCTGGGCCTCCACCCTCCCCGCGAAGAACGCGAAGAACGCGAAGAACGCGAAGAACGCCGGCGACCGGAATTCGACGACGCACATCGTGATCTGCGACGTCGACGAACTCTACCCGCGACGTTCTTCGGCGACGCCTCTTCTTCCGCGGCTGATCCTCGTTCAGCAATTAAGGTGAGAAACGAATCGTTTATTTCTCCCCTTTTTATAATTCAATATCAACGGATTTAAATTAATCCGTTTGATCTTGATCCGGAGATTGGCGACGCGACGCCGGATACCGCAACGACGTGACGATCTCCTTCATCCGCGACGAGCGATTCCGCGACGACCTCTCGTCCGACGACGACGACAAGGTAAGGGATGTTGGAATATTTTATCTTATTTCCCCGTGTTTATTCTTTTAAAGTGAAGAACATGATCTATGACAATTTTAATTTATTTAAAATTGTTGTTGATTATTCCTCCCGTGGTTTATGACTAACGCGGAGGGTGCGGGTCTAACGAACAAGACCCGGCAACCCTCCGCCGATCTCTTTTGTTGTGCGGATATGGCGGACGACGACGAACCGCGCGGCAGGGGCGATCTGTTGATCCCACAGTGAAGGTCGGCCCCCGAGAGGAGCAACGGCGTAGATGGGAGGCAAAACAGGCCACCAGAGCAACTCCGGCGGCCCGCGGAAGGCGGCGGCGGCGCGGGTCGCCGGCAAGGCGGCGCCGGCGACCGGAGGCGGCGGCGCCCGGCGCGCCGCCGTGGAGAAGATCCGCCGCGGCTGAAGCCGTGGAGGCGGCGGCCGGTTCCGCGGCCGCGCGGAACCGGGGAGGGACGCGGCAGCCCGGCCGCGTCCGCGTGACAGGCGCCCCCCCGCGGGGCCGCGTTTCCTTCAAGCCGCGGGTCAAACCCGCGGCGGCGGCTCCTTCGGCCGCTCGGCTGAAGCCGAGCCGGCCGGACCGGTCGGCCGGGCCGCGCCCATGCCGGACCGGACCCGACCTAGCCGGGTCGGGCCGGGTCGGGCCGACCCGGGTTCGGCCGACCCGGGGGGGGGGGGGGTTCGGGCCGGGTCTCCCCGGGCCCAGAACCCCCGTTTTCGGGCCTTCTTCGGTCTTTGGCCCATATCTTGGGCCTGGGACCTCCGATTGACGAACCGTCAGCGGCTACGCGATCCTTGGATCGAGACGGTCGTTTCGGTATATTACACTCAAGGTTTAGGAAGATTTTGGGTTCGGCCGGGTTGGTTCGTACACGAAACCAACCGGGCCCTCGGAGCGGAAACGCTCATAACTTGAGCTACGGACGTCCGATCGACGTACCGTCAGCTGTGGTAGTTTCCTCTAAGTGAGACGGAACTTTTGGCATACTCCGCCCGAGGATCGGATACAGGCGGAGTACTGTCGGGTTGGTTTTGCCCTAAAAACCAACCGGGCCCCTGGGACGAAAATGCCAATAACTCTCAGACCGGGCGTCCGATTGACGCGCCGTCTGTTGCGTTGAGATCCTGTTGTCGATACAGAACTTTTGGATACATCAACCTCGGACTACGTGTCAGTTGATGTATCAGCCTCTCGGCTCGTGGAGCGGACCCTCCTAAACGAGCTCGCTAAGTGCGGGAACCCTAGCGCTGGCTGTGACTTCGACGACAGAGCAGAGATCCTCCGTGGACTGCGAGGACGGCAGAGGAGAGATCCTCCGTGGACTGCGACGACGGCAGAGCAGAGATCCTCCGTGGACTGCGACGACGGCAGAGCAGAGATCCTCCGTGGACTGCGGCGACGACTGTGCAGAGATCCTCAGTGGACTGCGTCGACTACTGCACTCAGCGATCCTACGTGGATCAGTGCTACAGGTTCTGTGTGAGCCCGATCCTATGTGGGTCCTTACTACCGGTTCTGTGTGAGCCACTGCCTACAGGTTCTGTGTGAGCCCGATCCTACGTGGGTCTTTGCGGGGGTTAGTACCTATCGATCCTTCGTGGGTCCGACGACTTAGATGGATCAGTGATCATCTTTGACGTCATCTGAAAAAGTATACCTGGTTGAGCTGAATCTTATGTTACTCCCCTTTGTGGATTGTGTTGAACTATCCTTTGTGGATTTACTGTTTACTCTCCTTGTGGATTTGAGTCTTGCTTTCCTTTGTGGATTGAGTTGTTCTTGAGCTCGTGAGCAGAGCTAGAATTGGGGACTTAGGTATATGTATGGGCATATACCTATGTCGAGTCAGATGTTACTTCGTGATTGCATCTTTCTTTTGTGCTATATCCTTTGTGGATTTCGGGAGACCTTCGGGGGTCTCGAGGTCCTTACTGAGTAGATTATACTCACCCCTGCACGGGCTATGCCCGCACCTTGTTGTGTTGGATGCAGACGACGGACAGCGCTGATCGCGGTTGGGGCGTGGAGCAGGACGGTACCTGGAGGTGGACCACTGGGCGGGACGTGCTCGGAGCGGACGTGAGACCCGAGGAGCCTGGAGGCTATCTGTACCCACCCTTCAGGTGGGATTGCCAGTGGACGGCACGAGGCCGCCGTCTTTTCTTCAGTTGCTGTACTTTACTTTTCAGTTGTACTTTACAGTTGGTCTTGTATTTCCGGCCCCCTTTACTTTTCTGCACTCTGTAGTTACTTTCCGCTTGCTGACTCTGTGGTGGTTGTTACTTATAAAGGCAATGCCTTCCCTGTTTACCGGGAATTTACGCCTTGGTGCTAGTCGCCAGCCCCTGGCCTATGGAAGGCGGGCTTGGGGTAGTCACGGCACGGGCCCCGAGGACGGGTCGTGACATTTTTATTGATTACAGTATACACAACACCAAACATAAATACATTATAAAATTTTGTTATTTAAATATGGCCATTATAACCCAAATGTTAAATATGAAGGTATAAATAGTATTAAAAAAATTATGAATTATATATATATATATATATTATAATAAATATTTCTTTATGCATATATTGATAATAAATAGTTAATCAACATTAAATAAACTAAATTTATTCTTCAAAAAATGATTTATTCAAAAAATAATTTTTTTATTTTTGTGAGTAAATATTATAATTAAACTTATATAAAATTTATAAAATTTATTTGATAATATAAAATACAATTTTTAAATGATATTATCAAAATTATCTTAATGATAAATTTTGGGTATTTCATGAAAAAAGGGTTTTTTAGTGAATAGTAAAAAATATACCGAATTTTCAAATACGATCATTTATTTTAAATAAATTATGTAACTAAAAAGAAACATTAGGATTTGAATTTGATTTAATTTAACATAATTAGACATTATTTATACATAATCAAATAAAGTAATTATAAATAATCTTTATATTTAATTTTGGTATAATTTCTTTTTTGGGCATAAAAAACATTTTTCTAAAAACTAATTTAATGATCATTATGTTAGTCACAAACCCCTTCCATCCAAGACAAAATGATAAAGGGGGAGAGATAATGACCCCAAACTCCCACCTTTATCCGTACATAGGTTGGAAACTAGCCCCGACGGTATAAAAATCTCATAATATGTGTGGTATTGCCTTCTATAAATGAAACAGTATCGGGAGATATGATAAAAAATAAAATAAAAAATAAAAAATACAATATAAATGTAAATGAAAAACCGTCACATATTTCATGAATAAAATAAAAATTATACATATAAAAATAACTAAATTAAATACAAAAAATATATGTCCACATTAGTGACTCAAAAGATACACCAACCAATCTAGTAATGTACTACTTGGTCCACAAAGTCCTCATGGAATTCGAAAAAAAAATTATATGTGTATGGTGAACATAATTGGAAATCGTAGTAGGGACATAACCAAGGCCTCATGTTCACATATGAAAGGATAATACTAATACACCAGTGGGAAAATAGTATAACTTACAAGAAAAAACACAGTTCAATTATCCAAACCAAACCTCATCATGGATCACTCAAAAAATAACCCATCAAATATAATAATCTAATATTGGGATCATATCAAAGAAAGGTTCCCTAATACCTCTTCCCCAATAATTTATCAATCTCATTCCCAAAATTTGAAATTTTTAAGATCTTATACCTTCTAAAAATATCATGTCTTATCCCACCCACACACACATGGTCTGCACATCACATCACACCACATCACACCACTTCACATCGCACCAAATCACATCAAATCACGTCATATCACACCACATCACGTCACATCACATCACCTCAAATCACATCACATAACATCACATCACCTCACATCACATCACTTCACTTCACATCATATCACATCACATCACATCACCTCACATCACAAAACATCACATCACATCACGTTACATCACATCACATCACATTACATCCCATCACATCACATCGCATAACATCATATCACATCATATTGAATCTCATCACATCACATCATATCATATGACATCGCATCAAATCACATCACATCAAATCATATCACATCACATCACATCACATCACATCCCAAAGACACCTGGGACCACACACCACAACTCGTCCATAAGATACCTGGGACCACACATCACGACACATCCCAAAGAAACCTTGGGCCACAAATCATGTCTCACACTGATGACACTCGGGACCACTTATAACATCTCACCCTAATGACAGATGGGTTCAAACATCACTATTGAAGGAAGAGTATTGAATAAGGGGTAACCCTCCATCCATATTAATACCATCCTGGATTTTCAGACATACACCCAAAACCCTAAACCTCTGAGCATTGTTATGGTAATCCTACTTAGGTGGGGTGCATATAAAATAACATAAATATAAATGATATGGATATATAACAAAATAATAAACCTAAGGGTTCACATCAACAAAACTGGTGCACAACTAATCACCACCACAAACCTTGTGTCAACCCTCAGAACCAATTCCATAATTATATGTAACACCCCACACAACCACCATAGAAGATGCACAAAATTTTTCCCTTTCATCTTACAGGTTCTACCACTTTTATTCATTTGTCTTTGAATTTCACATTACACCACTCATTCAATTAAATTCAATAAATTTACCATAAACACATATCCATCCCATTCTTATTAATTTATCCTCCCATCACATTCTTTTTATTATTTATTCCATGTCTACCGAGGAAACATTCCCAATCACACCACACAACAGCTGTTAAAATCCCATAACCACCATTATAACACCACACATCCACCATTTTTTTCACATCATATAATCAAATCCATCTCATTATACAACTACCACAAATTGATTCCATCATGAAACCACAACCACTACGGAAAAAACCACTAGGCTATAACCACTACACTACAACCACTACGCCACAACAACTGTGACACAATGCATAACTACCCACATTACATTAATTATAACCAACCATCACATCACTAACCTGCACACTAGACAACCTAGTTAGTCAATAACATCATTTTACAACAACGAAAAGTCCCAAAAATCATATAAATAATCACAGCCCCACGTAACATCAATGCATCTTGGCTTCACATTTATTTAGGTGACTAATCAAAATAATTCTTTAAATTAGAATGGGTATTATCACACAAAATAAATATCTAGGGAATCAAAATATTATCAAAATATAAGTTATTTAAAATTTTATTCAGGGTGCAATTACACAACAACATAGAAAGGCCGATCACATATATCAACCAATTCACAAGCAACGCTCCCAATATCCTCTATTTTTATATTTCTAAAGAGAAATGATTAATAACAGAAAAACATATATCAATGAAATAAAGCCTAAGATAACTCCCCATACCCTATAATTTTGGACATTATAATTAATTATAGGATTACACCAACCCTTATTATCCACCCAAATGTAATAAAAATAATACAAATCCCACACATAGCATGTAAAAGAGTGATAATGAAGATTACCTACCTCAAATAAGATTTCTAATCTTCTTGCGCACCGTGGATTAAATAATAAATTCCAAAAAAACCACAACCATGCCCTGAGAAACCATGGATAAACCTACAGTACACTATAATATCATCAAAATGAATCCTAAAAAATATTTCTAGGAAAAACTACACCACCAAAAAAAATTACAATGAATAATGAAGAAGAAAGAGTTAATAATGGGGGGAGAAATCAGTGTGGATTGATGATGGGAAGCCAATGACCAAATACAAGAGTTCCTAGATAAATCCCCATTGAAGGAATTCCATGATGCCTCAAGAGAGAACCATCATCCACCTGGAATGAGAGAGTGATCATAGGGCTTAATGAAAAACCTCAGGAACCCCAAACATTAAAGGAACACTACACAGGGGAATTACCTAGTGTGTAAACCATTTTCATGTCATGTAAATTCAAGTTCCATATATAAAGAAACACATCATCATTTTACTTTTTAACCCCAAAAATTTACACATCATATAGATTTCCAAGAACCTACCTGTGAAAGCCCTAAACCTTTATTATATTCCATGTAATATTTAAAGAGTGTGTATTCACTCTTCTTATTACTTTTTAATATCTAACACATTCAGGCCTTCTCTATTCCTCCTTTAAGAAACCCTAACACCAATAATTGAAAAATTAATGGAATTGGAAGGACCATGTCCTTATATAATATACATATCATATTATTCTCACACTTGAGAATCCAAAACCTTTCCCATAAGAAAATGGGTCTGACCAATCACTATGATTGATACCCCTCAACGATCTCCTCACACATAAAACACTACCACTAGCCAAAAACACCAAAACAAATGGACACTAAACATTACACAATGAAAAAACCACCACTCACCCAGAACAATAATGCATAATATATTACCATCCACAGTCACAAAATTTCCACAAACATCAAATTAATCATTTAACCTCCACACATCCCATAGCAACAAGCCATGCTTCCCCAAACATACGAATTAAGGAATTCAATCCCCTATGTTGAGATATTATCCTTTCTAGGTGGAACTGACTCACTCACATAGTTTTAAAAACATCTTAGTTAATGAATCTTGATTAGGATTCAGGTATCCACTTTTCACATGTCAGAGGTATTATCACATGTCATATATCATAAAATTACAGAAAACAAAAAAGATAAAACAAAAAGGGTAAAAACATTATATCGGAGGAAAAACAATGAAAATAAAAACTCAAAACAAATCCGAGTACTAGGTGGTTATTTGTGTCTCTCGATACAAAATACTCTCCACCAAGACACTATTTCTCTATAACACGGAGAACAAGGGATTTCTCTATCCATGAAGTACCTTCTCTCGATAGACAAGGGTATCTTTTGGATGTTCCACATATGTCATGTCATCCTCGATATGATACTCTCCCCAGTCAATTAAATGGAACTCATCATGAAGATACCGATGAATCATGGAGACATTGAAGATGTTTTGAATCTGTTCTAGTCATGCATGAAATGCCAACCGATATTCCACCTCACCAACAATCCCCAAGACCTCAAAGGGCCCAAAAACCTGGTATAAAGCTTACTCTGTTTTCCAAACCATTACATCCCATGAAAATTGGAGACTCTCAAGAACAAATTATATAAAACCTCAAAATCTAGGCGCATTAGACTATATTTAATATAGGACTTATTATGGTAATGTGTCTCCCTCATCTACTCTCTGACCAATTGGATCTTCTCAGACATGCTCTTAACCACATCACGACGAAGAATTTTCGGCTCCCCAACCTCCTTAAACAATGGAGAACAACAAGGTAACTAGTAAAACAACTTAAATGGGTCAATACCAATGTAATATTGATATATATCATTGAATGGAAACTTGATCAATTGTAGGTGTTACACCCAAGATCCACCAAAGTACAAGATGCATGCACGCAACTCATCCTCCAGTATTTGGATGGTCTGCTATGTCTTCCCATCTTCCTGAGGGTGTAAAGATGTGGTAAAGTGAAATTGGGAGACAAAGTATTTCTTTAATACCCTCCATAATCATGTGGTAAAATGAGGATATCGATCATAGATGATGGTCCTTATTACTCTGTGAAGCCTAACCAAATCATCTATTTACTTCCTCTCCAAAACATTCATGACACCATATTCATGGATTTTCAGAATGTGTTCTGACTTCATCAACCATTCAACTATCAACAAAACTCCATTACATCCTCCCAAGTCATTAGGTAACTCGGTGATGAAATCAATAGAGATAACCTTCCATTATCACTCAGGAACATCCAAGGACTACAAAAGACCTATCGAAACATGGTGTTCAACTTTCACTTACCGATAAACCAAAAATATGTCGACAAACTCTAATATTGAACATTTTATCCGCATCCACAAAATATATCTCCCCAATACATGATACATATATTTCACACGAAATATGTACCAATAATGTTTAGCTAGAAAATAATATATAAATCACGTTGCTTCACATATAGGACCAAAAAATACCCAAGGAACAACATCTACTTTTAATCATCCACTAACCATACCTTATGAGAATCACCATCGCCTAAAAAATAAAACATCGCCACCACCATTGAGTCTCCCCAGTAATACTCCTCCACCTACTACATTAAATATGATTCCACGTTCATCTAATAATGACAACCTTGATCACTACTCTCCCCAATGTCAAGATTCATTGATGTTATCTCTTTTATTATTTTCGAAACATCTATAGACTCCCAATAGGAATAATCTCAATACATATGACTCAAATATACATTAACTAAATTACCCTTTTCTAGTGTCTAAGATATCTCAAAATTTTAATCGTGAAAAAACATCATCAACCTTTTATTCCATTGATTTAGATCTTCCACAATCTATATTTTTTTTATTTTCAAAAAAAACTTTTAAAGGAAAGTGTGCTCCCAAAACAACTCCAACCAAAATCAAATCCTTCACACTATAAAATACATCCCATGATCCATGCCCAAGAAAAACATTGTCCATATAAAAAATTCATATTTTGAAAGGAAACACCAAACATGGGCTATATAGCTTCATGCACCCTGTAACTACAGGCCTCCATCCCTTACTGTCAGAGAAAACCACCGGCCTAGACATTGTTGTGATCATCGTACTCGAACCTTAGACATTTTCCTCCCATATTTTTGTTACATCATATAATAACTATTAATGACATCTGATTTGTCACTATCATCCACTTTTCCTACGATCAGCACCAACACCGAACATCCTCATTGAATCTGATCATCCACCACATCAACATATTACTCATTATCATCAAAACATTCATCAAAATAGCAATATCATCAACCAATAGGGACACCTAGAACTAGGGAGAATCGATAAATAACCAAAGACTAAATATTCCTTTCATCGCAACCCTTCGCCGCTAAATCCCTGATTGAACCCAAACTTTTCCCAGATCCATCGTCACAATGACACAATGTACCACCTATTTTGAATCATGTCCCAATACCAATGTCATATCCATCATCCAAACATAAAAAAATAGTAAAGCCCCGTCGATGACCACCCAGAGTTGACAACTCAAACTCACTTACCAAATATATCAGATGACCACCACGCTACTCCGCCTCATAGAAAATGGTGGAGTCTAAAAACAATAGATGAGAAACAAGTGGGAAAAGGTTGGGTGACTTTCTAGAGATGCATCATCACTTCACCTTAATGTTACCAAACCCTCCAACATAATTACATGTCGATAAAACCTGAACATAGTCACCAACTGTCACATCACTGAAAGCTCCACCCGCACCCAAAACATTGTCGACTCCAATCCACCACCACTGTCATCATCGTCGTTCAAAAATCCTTTACAGCTGCCTAACTAAAAGTCCTAAAACCCATGTTACCCCATCACTACCACTATAACATATAGAGTAAGGATGGAACACTATGGCATATCAAAGTTTTGATGTTGGTGATGAGGCAGAAACACCAACTCCAGAATCCATTGAAGACCCATTAATCGAAAAACCACCAAACCCAATGTCTGTAGAAAGCACCACACCATCTATGACATGAAGAAGGATTAATCAAATTGAGACGAGAGATGGTTAAGTGAAGAAGAATTACACATCATCATAGTATAGGGGAGGATAAGTGATAGTAGAGGGGTGAAGTGGGACGTGCTAGGGGACATTATGTCAAATAAGGAATCTAGGACTCCAACTGGTGTAGATAACACCAAGGGAAATTTAAGACTATCCAAATCTATTCCAAAGATAAAAAATGTAGTAGAAATAATGGAGTGTGATTCTATTGAATCAAAAAACTCACACACAAGGGTAATAAAATAAATAAATTGTACCTCCAACAGCTCTTGGCTCTACTAGCACTGCTACGTCAAATGTGTTCATCTGAAAAAAACCCAACTTCTATAAATATCTGATACTAACCTATATAGACACGATATGTCATAGGTACCTATGGATAGGGACCATAATGTGTATTCCATCAACCAAATTGTTTTAATCATGGATGATAAACAACAACATGTGATCTCTACCACTAAATATGTCTTAAAGGAAACTCTTGTGACTTAAAATAGTTATAAACCCCATTTGAAACTATCCTCATTGATATGTCAAAAACTGATCTTGGATGTAACACCCCAGGTAAATAAAGAATATGAAATTTTTATATTTATCCATATTTGTGAATAAAATATTAATATTACTTTAAAGGGGATGCTATGCTCGATGGTGTACCCAACACGTAACAACGATTTTCTTGGGAATCTTACGTTGCACTCTAATAATAAAATAATATTATTTTAAATAGTAGTTAACGCCTAGACGTTGTAATGGCGGAAATGAACAGAACTAACTACAAAATGATTATATATGTTTGTCAAATGTTTTTACTTTTTTAAATAAATGTTGGAGGATTAAAAATGCTAATGAATCCAATTTTAAGCATAAACATTCTAATATTCTTTAAAAGGTCGATTACCCGCCTTTTGATGGCGAACCTATTTTAAATCCACTTTTTGAGAATTTTTTGTGTTATATTTGACAAAATAAAATTCTTCTTTAGAATCAGGACATCAAAATTTACTTTGTGTAAATTTTTGGTATTTTTCCGAAAAAGTTCAATTTTTAATGAATAGTGAAAAATGTTGTATTTTAATTCAAAACCTCTTTTAATCTAATTTATTTATATGATTATATTATCTTTTTATTTGGTTTTAAAGTGAAATTAGAATATATTTTTACCATTTAATCCAATAGTGGTCGTTGGAATTAATTTCACTTTGAAATCAGACTTAAACTAGTGTCAATCTTTTGATACATTTTGTTTCATAAAAACACGCTATTTGTTTTGACAGCGGGAATTAATTATTAAATTAATTAATGCAACATATATGTTTTGTATTTTGTAAAATAGACATCATTTTTGAATTCGGAATATCAAATATAGCATAGGGTGAAATTTTGGTAATTTTCTGAAAAACTTCAATTTTTGATGAATAGTGAAACCACTAAGTGGTACTTATAAAAACTGATTTTCCGTTTAAATGAAAATTTTCCATCTTTGTGTTTTGAATTTAAAAAATCTGACATACATGGTTGTCATTAAAAAGTAAAATGTGGTTCAATGGGATTAAAATTATTTTTTGGTGAATAGTAACTTATTAAGTTTTTAATCGCGATTAGAGGTAATTAGTATAGTTTAAGGTAAGAATAATGTTTTAATAAAATGAAATTTCCAGGACACATGTCCTACCCTCCTTGTATGTGTCATGGCCGACCAATACAATCAATGGGTCAACTTGGGGACCCCATGGAGCCACTTTGGTTGGAAAATGACATAAATATCTTTTTATTTAATGTTAAAGTAAAAAATGACACAAACATGAGATGTTTTACTAAAACAATTTTTTACATGGGGTTATACAAATAATATTTTTGACTATAAATAATAAATGGAAAGCTAAAAAGGTTTCCTACATCATAGTATTTTTTTATAATTTTTAGACATTAAATAAGTTAAATTATTTATGACATCATGACGATGCAGCGATGACCTCATTATATAACGATTTAAATAAATTGGAAAGATAATGTAAAATCTAAGACCTAAACATGTATAAAACCGATTGGATGGGTGTATTTAGAACTCTTATCACCTTATCCTCGAAACACATCAATGTGGGACCATTAAAATCCGAAACGCATTCTAAAATAAAGTAATAATTCTTTACTTTCCAAGAGTGCCCCTCCTCTCCTCTAATAAAAGGCCCCCACCTCTACCTCCTTACCCACACTTCAAAATCCATTGGCTCGGCCAACCCCTACCTATTTTGTCTCTCCAGTTTCCTCTCTTACTCCTTGAAGCCTCACTTTGGGAAGAAGTCTTCCCAAGGAAGCCTTTGAGCTCAAACCAAATGGAGTTACCGGATTTTAAGGTAATGTCTTCACTTGAGTCTTTTTTTTTGCTTCTCCAACCCCCTAAACTCATTTTATTCATTTCTTTTGTAACAACTACAGTATATTCAATATACTAGGATGTTTTTATAAGAAGGATTCGAGCTACACTTACACACACCTACATCTAATGGTTAAAGAACATATTGTTTCCGTGGATGGTGAATTTATGGCTCCCGAAACGATGATTGTTCAGCATTATTTTAACACCTTCAAAGGTGGACATTAAGATTAAACTATTTTTATATACGATATATAATATGTTAATGTTTTCCTTAAGCTTCTGTATTTTTCATTTTGGGAATACCTTTATGGTTTCCATTATGGGTAAACGTGATATGTTCATTTAAGGAAGTGCGGACTACCGCCCCCTCAAAGTGATTTGATTCATTAATACCATATGTGGGACGTATAAAGGATGGAGTTATGATATTATTTATGATATTACACTGGAATTATAATATACCTTTATATCATTATGATTCCACTCTATAAAATACGAAATAGAAATGAAAGTAGTGTTCATGCGTACGTATGGCTTACCGTCTCCATGAACGATGCATTTCATTTCTTACCTCTAAATGATTATGTAATATTATAAATGAATGAATTTACTGGATATATATGACATATATGATATCTACATCATGAATACCATTCTATATATAATGGATACATGAACAACTTGTAATTATAATGGGTTTATTTTTGACTAAAGTACCAATGATCGTTAAAATGACCGTTATTAACTTAAATAATTACATAATGTTCATGACATGGAAATAAGTGATATAAAAGGAATAATGAACATGAAAAAGGTTCTTAAACAAGTATAAATTAACTCAAGTTTATTATTCAGGATATCAAAGAACGACCGAGTCAAGTCAGACACGAGGTAAGGGAATTTCTTAACCCAATTTCCATTGTTTGGATTAATCTCCTACATTCAAATTATGTCATGATATTACTATGTCATATCTTGTATTTTTTACTTTATTTATGTGTACCTATAGTGATACACATAATATATCTATTTTATTTTAAAAATGATCTTTTTATGGGACTTCGTCAGAATCTCCTTTCATTGAGGCATATTTTGTTTTATACACAACGTTCTTTTATACGGTGTATAAACCCATTTTACTTTTACATTTATTCAAAAGGAATCTTTTTTATAATAAGCATTTACTAAACGAAAGAAGGGAATGTTTTTTTTGTAAATATGCAGTGACAACGACTTCTCCTCCGCCGTGACCATTATTTGAGTTTCGGCTTCCTCTACATGCCATACCTGTTTTTTTAAAGAAAAATAAATACCATGTTTTACTTTTCTTTTGTTTTGGTATTGAAAATGGTTTTCATAAGGTTTTTATATAAATGAGTTGTATTTATATCTTGATATTGAAAGGTGGAAATGTTATGTTTCCTTTATGAATGTTTTATATGATAGGATTATGTTGAGTTTCTTGGGAATTATTACGAAGACGGGTGGTTCCGTGATAAACTAAGGGCGGGTGAGCCCGATATAGCTCTCCAATGCATTGGGTAACACGAAGGAGAGAAACGTTAAGGTTTCTTCGAAGGGATTTAGGGAATATACTATGATTGGTATTCCAAACGTAACCAAGAGGGTTACTCCCTATGTAAGAATGTTATGAATGCCTCAAGTTACCTTTATGTCTTATGATTTCTATGATTTATTCATGATTTTATGAGTTATGTTAAAGTGTTTATGTTTTATGGGTAAATTATTATTTCATTCTTATGTATAAATGAACTTATATTTCCTTTCCATATTTTTATAACCCATACTGAGCTTTTTATGCTCACCCAAATTTTTTGAAATGTTTTTTACAGGTCAAGGGAACGGTACATGATATGATGATAGTGTCAACGATGTGTCAAGAAATAATCCATGTTTTATTTTAAATATGTTTCCATTGATGGGAAAAAATGAATACTATCTTTTATACAACCACTTTGTTTTAATGTGAAATGTAATGCATGTTTTATGATCTAATTCGCTAAAACACTAAACCTGAAAATATCCTCAATGTGTAATCTTGTGATAACTCAAGATTAAGTAAGGTTTAAGGCTGGGCCCTTATAGTCGGTATCATAGGTCGGTTTAGATTACTTTAGAGGTTAGGGTATTCTTTAAGCATAAGTGACATTACCATAATGGTTAAGATTTTAGAAAGAGTCCTAGTTTTAGATAAAGTGAATGAGTAAGTATATATTAGTGTTTATCTTCCTCATTAGTACATGATGGTTTTGTTGATATACTCACACTAACCTTTTTGGTTTTAGTAAATGGCTGGATCTAGCAGGCACCAATGTAACAGTGGATGTGAAGGAAACTATGACAGTTTTTTGAGAAAGCAACTGAATGATATGGGAGCTGCAATGAGAACTCTTGTGTTTATCCTCAACCAACTATATGGAGTCATGATTGACCACCTAAACCTTGGTGATTTCTCTAAGGAATCATATATGCATGAAACAAATCCCTAAGGAACTACAGCTAATAATCATAAATTTAAGTGTGTTCAAAAACCTATGTGTCAAAGATGTGGAAAGAAACACCTAGGAAAATGTTTCAAAGCGACAGAAATATGCTATAGATTTGGAAGTGAAGGTCATAAAGCAAGAACCTGCCATGGAAAAAGGAAGCATCCAGTTGACTCAAATAAATGGAAAGAAGTTCTTTCCGAGGGATCAATTGAATGTTTTAAATGTGGTGTGCATGGTCATTATGCAAACACATTTCCTATGAAGATGTTTCGTGAATGGGATCACCAAGATCGTACAAATATTAGTTTAACAATACCTAATTCCATTCCGATTGAGGATGAAGAAACTGACAATAACCAATCAAAGGTATGGATTATTTCATAACTTTTGTTTTCCTATTTTTGAATCTTAGGATATGATTCATGATTTTGTTTGTAGGAAATAAGTATTTCAGAATAAGATGGAAAGGAATGGTTAATGGATCATGAAGAATGTTGAGTGAGTAAGAAGTCAACATATAAGGGCTTCAAGAGTTATGGTGAAATTCTTAAGAGTATTAAGTCTCTTTGGATGATGGGGTTACATTAGAAGACTACTTATAGTATGTGTAACCCTGATGTTTAATATATAAAAATTTTATTCAAGGAATAGTTATCTGTTCTTTTGTGTACATAGTTATAAAGAACCATTTGGGTTTATATGATCCTTACTTTTAAGGTAATTATGGGTTACTATATGTTATGATGGAAGTGAAAGGCATGAGATAAAATTGAGGTTAAATTATGTTATGGTTATTTTTTATGATTTTATCTATTTTTGGGGAATTATTTGAGAATTATATAGTTTTGGAAAAAGGACAACACGCAGACCGTGTGACAACCCATCGCGGGAATCGAACCCACAACCAATGTGCGACCGGTAATTATCGCCTACCACTGGACTACGTGAAGTCCCTGGTTAGTTTGACTATTTATTTTTTTTAGTTGGATGATTTTAGGAATCAAGAGTAAGTTTATTTTGGGTTATCTATGGAAATGATTAACCTATCATGGAGGATTTGTGATTAGGTTAATTATTTTTCAATATGAGAATTTCAGAGCAACTGATGTTATTTGGAGATAAAAGTTAATTTTTACCTTGGAAGACATTGTGATTAAATCCTTCAAATATTTGGGTTTCAATCTTAGTATGGATTACATTGAATAATTTTATGGACAAATTTTTTATTGAATGGTCCTCGTTGAACTTTGGGTTTTGGTGGACAAATTTTGGAGATTAAGAATAGATTTTATTTTTATATAGGGTTATCCTATTCAAGATTATCTGATCTTATATTAACCTTTTTGGTTAAAGTCTAAAGACATGGGATGTATATAGATCTCTTTTGTGGATTAGGTGATTCTCTAGAAGTTGATTATAGTACTCTTAATGTGAACAAGTCTTCCTAAATACTTTTCTTTTGGAGAAAATATGAGTTTTTGTAAGGAATCTAATAAAAGTTGAAAGTCAACATGATAAGTGATTATGTTTCCTTATGAATAAATTCCTCAATAAAACGTAACATAAAACAAAAATGTTGTCGATTAACTGTTCCTACTGGGGAATCGAATGTCGTTTAACCAATCACAAGTTTGTGATTTTCTTGTGGTTAACTTTCTCCTAAATTTGTTTTCTATCACTCCCCATAAGAACATGACCCTATGTTTTCTCCTCCATGTCCATGTTTTCCTACATGGAATCCTAGTATGTGTTAACTCGGGTGACCTCTATACTTATCATTCTTTATTCTAAAGTGATTGTTTTACCGAATCTTGTTCCGATGTGGGACTTTCAAGGATGTTTCCATGCTCAATTTTAAAATTGTGAGGATGCAATTCCCAAAAGGGGGGAAGGATGTAACACCCCAGGTAAATAAATAATATGACATTTCTATATTTATCCATATTTGTGAATAAAATATTAACATTACTTTAAAGGGGATTCTATGCTCGATGGCGTACCCAACACACAACAACGAGTTTCTTGGGAATCTTACGCGGCACTCAAATAATAAAATAATATTATTTTAAATAGTAGTTAACGCTTAGCCGTTGTAATGGTGGGAATGAACAAAAATAACTACAAAATGATTATATATGTTTGTCAAATATTTTAACTTTTTACAATAAATGTTAGACAATTAAATATGCTAATGAATCCAATTTTAAGCATAAACATTCATATATTCTTTAAATGGTCGATTAACCGCCTTTTGATGGCGAACCTCTTTTAAATCCACTTTTTTTACAATTTTATGTGTTATATTTGACAAAATAAAATTCTTTTTTAGAATCGGGATATCAAAATTTCCTTTGTGTAAATAATTGGTATTTTTCCGAAAAAGATCAATTTTTAATGAATAGTGATAAATGTTTTATTTTAATTCAAAACCTCTTTTAATATAATTTATTTATATGATTAGATTATATTTTGAATTGGTTTTAAAGTGAAATTAGAATATATTTTTACCATTTAATCCAATAGTGGTCATTGGAATTAATTTCACTTTGAAATAAGACTTAAACTAGTGTCAATCTTTTGACACATTTTGTTTCATAAAAACATGCTATTTGTTTTGACAGCGGGAATTAATTATTAAATTAATTAATGCAACTTATATGTTTTGAATTTTTTTAAAATAAACATCATTTTTGAATTCTGAATATAAAATATAGCTTAGGGTGAACTATTGGTAATTTTCTGAAAAACATCAATTTTTGATGAATAGTGAAACCACTAAGTGGTACTTATAAAAACTGATTTTCCGTTTAAATGAAATTTTGCCATCTTTGTGTTTTTAATTTCAAAAATCCGACATACATGGTTGTCATTAAGAAGTAAAATGTGGTTCAATGGGATTAAAATAATTTTTTGGTGAATAGTAACTTATTAAGTTTTTAATAGCGATTAGAGGTAATTAGTGTAGTTTAAGGTAAGAATAATGTTTTAATAAAATTAAATGACCAAGACACATGTTCTACCCTAATTGGATGTGTCATGGACGACGAAGACAATCCATGGGTCGACTTGGGGACCCCATGGAGCCACCTTGGTTGGAAAATTACATAAATATCTTTTTATTTAATGTTAAAGTAAAAATGACACAAACATGAGATATTTTACTAAAACAATTTTTTACATGGGGTTATACAGGTCAGATTTTAGACTATAAATAATAAATGGAAAGCTAAAAAGATTTCCTACATCATAGTATTTTTTTATAATTTTTAGACATTAAATAAATTAAATTATTTATGACATCATGATGATGCAGCGATGACCTCATTATTTAAAGATTTAAATAAAATGGAAAGATAATGTAATATCTAAGACCTAAACATGTCTAAAACCTATTGGATGGATTAATTTCGAACCCTTATCACCTTATCCTCGAAACACATCAATTTGGGACCATTACAATCCTAAACGCATTCTAAAATAATGTAATATTTCTTTACATTCCAAGAGTGCCCCTACTCTCCTCTTATAAAAGGCCCCCACCTCTACCTCCATACCCACACTTCAAAAGTCTTGTTCTCAGCCAAACCCTTCCCATTTTGTCTCTCCACTTCCATATATTACTCCTTGAAGCATCACTTTTGTCAGAAGTATTCCCAAAGATGCCTTTGAGCTCAAACCAAAGAGAGTTACCCGATTTTAAGGTAATGTCTTCACTTGAGTCCTTTTGTTTTATTTTGCTTCTCCAACGCCCTAAACACTTTTTATTCATTTCTTTTGTAACAACTCCAGTATCTTAAATATACTATTATTTTGTTATAAGAATTATTCGAGCTAAACTTACACCCACCTACATCTAATGGTTAAATAATATACTGTTTCAGTGGTTGGTGAATTTATGCCTCCCGAAACGATGATTGTTCAACATTATTTTAACACTTTCAAAGGTTTCCATTAAGATTAAACTATATTTATATATGATATATAATATGTTTATGTTTTTCTTAAGCTTCTGTATTTTTCATTTTGGGAATACCTTTATGGTTTCCATTATGGGTAAACGCGATATCTTCATTTAAGGAAGTGCGGACTACCGCCCCCTCAAAGTAATTTGATTCGTTAATACCATATGTGGGATGTATAAAGGATGGAGTTATGATATTATATATATGATATTACACTGGAATTATAATATACCTTTATATCAGTATGATTCCATTCTATAAAATACTAAATAGAAATGAAAGTAGCGTACATGCGTACGTACGGCTTACCGTCTCCATGAACGGTGCATTTCATTTCTTACCTCTAAATGATTATGTAATATTATAAATGCATGCATGTACTGGATATATATGACATATATGATATCTACATCATGAATACCATTCTGGATATAATGGATACATGAACAACTTGTAATTATAAAGGGTTTATTTTTGACTCAAATACCAATGATCGTTAAAATGACTGTTATTAACTTAAATAATTACATAGTGTTAATGACATGGAAATAAGTGATATAAAAGGAATAATAAACTTGAAAAAGGTTCTTAAACAAGTAGAAATTAACTGAAGTTTATTATTCAGGAGATTAATGAACGACCGAGTCAAGTCGGACACGAGGTAAGGGAATTTCTTAAACCAATTTCCATTCTTTGGGTAAATCTCCTACATTTAAATTATGTCATGATATTATTATGTCCTATCTTTTATTTCTACTTTATTTATGTGTACTTATAGTGATACACATAATAGATATATTTTATTTTAAAAATAATTTTTTATGGGACTTCGTCTCAATATCCTTTCATTGAGGCATATTTTGTTTTATACACAACCTTCTTTTATACGGTGTATAAACCCATTTGACTTTTACGTTTATTCAAAAGGAATATTTTTTATACGAATCATTTACTAAATGACAAAAGGGAATGTTTTTTTTCGTACATATGCGGCGAAAATGACTTCTCCTCCGCCGTGACCATTATTTGAGTTTCAGCTTCCTCTACAAGCCATACCTTTTTTTAAAAGAAATATAAATACCATGTTTTACTTTTTTTTTTTTTTGGTATTGCAAATGGTTTTCATAATGTTTTTATATCAATGAGTTGTATTTATATCTTGTGATTGAAAGGTGGAAGTTTTATGTTTCCTTTATGCATGTTTTTTGTGATACGATTATGTTGAGGTTCTTGGGCATTATTACGAAGACGGGTGGTTTCGTGGTAAACTAAGGGCGGGTGAGCCCGATATAGCTCTTCAATGCATTGGGTAACATGAAGGAGTGAAATGTTAAGGTTTCTCCGAAGATATTTAGGTAATATACTGTGATGGGTATTCCAAACGTAACCAAGAGGGTTACTCCATACGTAAGAATGTTATGAATGCCTCAAGTTACCTTTATGTCTTATGATTTCTCTGATTTATTCATGATTTTATTAGGTATGTTAAAGTGCTTATGTTTTATGGGTAAAGTATGATATCATTATAATGTATATATGAACTTATGTTTCCTTTCCATATTTTTATAACCCATACTGAGCTTTTTATGCTCATCCCATATTTTTGAAATGTTTTTCACAGGTCAAGGGAAAGGTACATGATATGATGATAGTTCCAAGGAAGTGTCAAGAATGAATCCATGTTTTATTTTAAATATGTTTTCGTTGATGGGAAAAAAATAATACTATCTTTTATGTAACCACTTTGTTTTAATGTGGAATGTAATGCAAGTTTTATGATCTAATTCTCTAAAACCCTAAACCTAAAAAGATCCTCAATGTGTAATCTTGTAATAACTCAAGAATAAGTAAGGTTTAAGGCTGGGGACTTATATTGGAGGATCCCATATTTCCCATATATATGGAATGTAAATATAAAACTCTTGAAAGGTGAGAGAAAGCTACCAATCCATCATGTTTCAGATATAAAATTTCAGAGCCAGTTCCACACTTTATGGAACCTTGACAGCCTAAATACCCACTGCCCAATTGCAACATCCCTACTCCCAAAAACAACTTATTTCACACTCTATTAGGGGTCAAATCTTAATTAAATAATCATCTTGACAACCTCATCCATTTTCTTTAACACTAGATTCATTAATATTGTAAACTATTTGACCTCGTACCTAATCATTAGACGTAAATCCTCCCCCAGAAGCTACTCACTAGACACATCATTAGAGAAAACATAAAAAGTAAATTGAAAGAAATACATTAACCTAATCCCAAGTTTTTTCATTCTCAGACTCCCCTATTGAGTGTATAGAATATCCTACCTCTTGGTTTCCCTCTTAATAAATGAAAAAAATCTTACATGAAAATCTCTCTAAACGTCATGCCACAACTCAACTACATCCTTGTAGTCACCATGAAATATCATCCACAACTGAAGTGGAGTGCCCTGCATCTAATAAACATCCAATGGCACCCAAAACTCATATTTCTATTTTATCAAACCAAACAAAATCATAATTTCCACTATCCAGGGAATCGTGTCCAATATCTGAGATAGTCCCCTCATTTATTTCCAAAATGTACTGTTGAAATGAATAAAAGGATTATTTTCATGACTCATCATTCTCTATCAGGTCTACACTATAATGAATAACAAGATCATGCCACTAAAAATAATCTTCGTAATATAATCATAGAAAATGAACATGAACCATTCATGAAAAAAATGAGAACATATTATTCCAAGGAGTTTGGGGTTTTTTAATGATTATTTAATTATATTCATTTTTTCCCAAAACACCCAATTAAAAATTAAACACAAGTCATAATTATTAATTTACCTCTCCTAGGTATCTACCTTTCAATTAGGTCCACCTCACATGGTATTTTGGTAGGATCTGAGTTGGTTCACTGGATCATGGGGGCCCTAATACCCCCTGTTCCAGTCGGTATCCCTTGCCTATATCACACACCAAGGTAAACTGACCATGTTTCCACACCAACCGATGAAATCATAACTATGCCTAACTCGCAAATGCATCCTATATCTCAACCATCATCCCATGGTACAAATCTATCATGACTGACTCGCACTAAAGACACCATGATGAAGGGATAGGAATAACGACCCCTATGTCCTGCCTCCTATAGGAGAATGATTTTTGACAAGAACCAAGGGTATAAAAAACTCACAATATGAGAGTCATTACACTCTATAAATGAAATTGGATCGAGATATAGGATAATAAAACAAAAAAACTCCTACATAATATAAGGGGTAATCCAATAACCATCCCAAAAAACAATAATAAATTAGAATCAATGCATATAAAAATACCAAAATGAAATACCAAAAATAAAAGTATATGGTTGCAACTCAATAAAAACTCCATCCTAGATATTAAGGTCCATATATGACCCCAAAGATATCCTAGAAACGTGAAAACTATTTGAATACATAAGTTTAGAATAACAAGTATACTTAGTAGGTGAATAACCAGGGCCTCAAGTGCTCACATTTAAATCACATGTAAATATGCCAGTGATAAAACATTAAATGAAACAAGAACCTAAAAAATTCAAATAAGCAAAACCAATCTCATCATGTATCAATAACTGAATCATGCATCAAAAAAAATATCGACATCATAGACAAATAATGGTTCCCCATAACCTAATCTCCACTGATGTTCAACTTTCATTACCCGGCTTTAAATGTCCTATGCTCCCATCCCGTCCACACCAATCACATCACATCCCAGCCACACACACCTAGGCCACACATCACATCACATCATATCGTATATTGAAGTCACCTGAGAACACTCACTAAAACTCATCTCAAAGACACCATGGACCACACATCACATCTCATCCCCAAGACACTTGGGACAACACAACACAGTTCATTCTGAATTCACCTAACACCACATGTCACATATCTCCCCAAAGACACAGGGGACCACAAATCCTTACTAAAGGAAGATCGGGGGAGAGGGTATAGCCATCCAACCATATGTTTACCATCGTTGATGTTAGAGAAAACACCTAGATCTTAGATCCTATGAGAATTTGTTAGGTTTTCCAACTTTGGTAGGGAATATAATAAATAAAACAACAATACATGATATAGAGATAGCACATAATACACATACTAAGGGTTCACATCAAAAACACTATCACATAAAGCATCAACACCACATACCGTACATCAACCATCACAACTAATTCTTCTAGTATATGCACCACACCCCACAACCATCAAACAAGCCACACAATATTTTCTACTTTCATATTACATGTTCCACCACTTTTATTCATTATCATTTTCATTTAATATTACACAACTCATTCAATTATATTTAATACATTTTTAAAAAACATGTATACAACCCATTATTATTAAGTTATCATCCCATCATAGTTCATTATTATTTATTTTATGGCCACCCTAGCAACTATCATAACCACACCACACAATAGTAATCCCAACTCACATAACCACCATAATACCTCCATACATCCACCATTTTCATTGCATCACATCACCCAAGACATATCACAATACAAAAAACACACATATCCTCCATCACACAACCACAACTACCATATACGACAAACATTGTACTACAACTAAAACACCACAACATCTGCAAAAAAAATGCACAACTGCAAACATGACATTCATGCTAACCAACCATCACGTCACAACCCCACATACCACTAAACCTAGTCAATCTAAAACATCATCACACAAAATCCTCAAGCCACACAAATCACCAAAAAAATATCCACGCACAAAAACAACATATCTCAACATCATATTTATTTAGGGGGTTAATCAAATTACTTCATTAAATTAGAATGGGTATTGTGACAAAAAGTAGATATCTAGGGTAAACCAATTATTATCCAAATATAAGTTCATTAATCTTTTATTCTATGTGCGATCACACAAAAATAAATCTAGGGACACCACATATATCAACTATAGTGTAACCAAGTCTCCCAATATCAAATATTTTCATAATTGGAAAAAATAATGAATAATAACATAAAAACCAAAATCATATCACAAAATATTGAGATAAAAAACAATATCAATAAATTTTATATATTAAAATCAATTATATTATCAACCCAATTGGAATAAAAAGAATGAAAATTACTAAAATAGCAGGTTAAGGTGTGAGAAATAGGATACCCTACTACAAAAAAAATATTTTTGATCTCTCTATGCATCATAGGATGAAGAAGACACAGACACAAACCACAACAACGTCATATGAAACCATAGATCAACCTACACAACACTTGAATAACGTCAAAACATAGCCCATTCACATAACGCAAACCAAACTGCACCAACACAGAGGACTTTAAAGAATAATGGAATTTAAACAGATGAGAACAAGGAGATAACTCAATATAGATCAATAATGGGAAGAAAATTATTTAAGAGGAAAATCATTGATCAATCCTTAATAAATAAATCGCATTACACCTCAAGAGAGCACCGTCGGCCACTTGGAATGATTGACACAAAGAGTGTATTGTATGAAGAAAAACCCAAGCTTCCCATACCTTTAAAGAGGAATTGAACAGTGAAATTACACAATGTGTAAAACATTTAAACATTCTGTAAATTTTAGGGTCCGATCTTGCTAAAATTTACATAACCTATTTATTATTTAACCCTATAAATTTACACAACATATAACATCCATGAACAACCATCAACAATCCATGAACCATAATTACATTTTGCGTAAATGTTAAAAAGTACGTATTCCTTCTACATAAAACATTTTAATATCCAACACCTCCAATCCCACTCTATGCCTCCTCAAAAATACTCCAACATCCAAAACTGGCAATGTAATGCATCGAGAAGTCACAAACTATTACAATGTTTCTCTATTTTAACTATTAAAAGAAACACCTAATGAGGAAGGATTTAAAGTAAATTTATATATTATATATCATTATATATTAATATAATTTTATATAATGATTGTTACTTGTCATATAGTAAACAAATAATTATATTATTTTTAAAAATACATTTTTCAAAAAACTTAATTTTAATCATGTATGTGAGTTTCTTATTAAATTAGTGCCTTCCACTTTGGTAAATTTAATTTAGTAAAAATGATTCAGTATTTTTAATTAGAATAATTTATTTTATAAAACAATTTAAATGTAATTTTTCCATGATGTATGTTGAAAATATTTAAAAAATTATCACGATTATGGTTTAAACAGGTTTATTATGCGTTAAACTAAAATTGTAGGGGTTAAAATGGCCCAAATGTTTATATAAAATATATTTTACGGTAATATATTAACATTATATAATCTATGTATCAATACTAGTACATTTTTTGTTCATTAATCCATTTTTAAAATGCGGGTATACCTTTTTTATATCCATGGTTCTTCTCTCCACCACATATAAAAGGCCACCAACTATCCTCTCCACTTCTCACTTACGGAGCCTTTTGAATCAACTAATACCTACCCAAATAACTTAATTGATTCATAGTACATGTTTTACATGTTTTTTGGATAACGAGAACCTAAATTGAAGGATTTTTGGGAAACATAAAGAGGTCGATGGAAAAAGAGGAATCATTCTTAACCAATACTTTTGTTTTATTAATTCTTCACCCACCATCAAATATTATTAAACCATTATGTTATAATTTTATCATTATCTACCATATAATTATATTTTATTATATTAATTACATAACCTACATCTATCTCCCCTTTCTTTAATTAGAAAAAAATCCATCATTCATGTCTATGATAGACTACCACCTCACGAACTGATGTAATTCATTTTCCATCAATGCAAATCGTAGTTAATTATAATGATGGTATTATAATTTATATATGATATTAATTAAATTTTTATCCTTCCAAAAATATTATTTATCATTTAATTTTTATCTTCACATTCACTGAAAAAATTATAATGTCGCTCATGTGTATGATTCGAGTACCGCCTACACGAAGTAATGTGATTATTTATATTATCACTACATCACATGGATGGTATGTAAGTATATTTAAATACATAATAGTGAATTATTTTATTTTTATCATACTATGATTATAAAATAATACATACTTTATTTTTATATTGATCATTGAGAGATTTAACCATTACTAATGCGTTGGTACTGCCTATAGTCTCCATAATTATAATGTAGTTATTTTTTGACAACCATATAGAATGATTAGTTTTCAAATTATAATTTATTTATAAAATTTAATAATTATTTAATGATTATTATTCTATATATTATGGAATAATAACCTTTCTATCCATAATAATCCTTCCAAATTCATTTTTGACACATAAACTGAATATCATTAAATCATCTAAACTAAACTTAAATGATAAACAAATTTCATACAAAATGTTAAGTGTTAGAATAAAAGAAATAATAAACTTTAAAAAGGTTACTATGAAAATAAATAATTAACTTAAGTTAATTATTCAAGAACAATGAGAATTTATGTGATGATTTGGACTCATAATAAGGGAAACTTTAATATAAAACCTCATTTTAAATGTTATGAATATTTATATTTTAAACCATTATTTTACATGTCCTTGTTTCTAAAATTATTTTATGAATTTTTTATATGGAAATAAACTAAAAATAAAGGACAATTGTAAGAATCCTTTTAATTTATGGAAAAAAATTTCAAAATTGAATATTTTTAATGAATGGGTGTATTTTCTTATAATAGATAAGAGGAATGTTGTATTTTAACGTATATATTGACAATGATTTTTCCCACTATCGTTCCAATTATTTTTCTTATAATACATTAAATTTTTTTGTTCATTATTCAAAGAAAAACACTCTTTCATATTTCTTGTCCATTTATGTATTGAAATTTCTCCTTAAAATGAAAATTGTATTTTTATGTCCAGAGGATTTTTTATGTGGGTTTAAAATATTTTTATGATGGTATTATGTTAAAAAAGTAAAATATTAAAATGTTTTATTCATGACATGGTCGTTGGACATTTTTTATGATACCATGTGAGATTTATAAAGCTAATAAGATGTGATGATCTCAATTATAGCTCAGGATAAAACAGATTTAGAACCATTATTCATCAAGATATGACATATTGTACACTATTATAGGCCATGATATGAAATTTGAGCCACATTATCAAACTCCAAATTATTTGGTAGTGATTATGATATTTGGAAAATTAGATAAAAATTTATCTACATGGTTATTACAACTTCAATGGGTTCTATGAAATTGATAACCCAAATAACCTACAATAATTTTATATGATTTATAATGTGTTTTTGTGGAAAATATTTATTTTCAAAAGGTAAGATAAACTATATTTTTAAAATAAATAGGAATCCATTTCTATTTAAAAGGTTATGTTTTGTAAAAAAGGTTTTTCATGGGTTTTCACATTCTAATTTTTCCCAATATATTTATTAATTTTATTTCATTTACTGATATTTATTTTATTCCCATGTTTTAAAAAAATCATATTCTTTTTGGATGGGTAAAGGGAGAAAAAGAAGTCATGTTTAACTTCATAATTATTTTTCACGAAATGAAAAATTTATTTATTTTAATAGTTTTATATTGTAGAAAAAATCCATATTTGGAGGAACTATTCCCGTATAATTTATGGGTTTTATATAAGTTTCATAACCTAATTATTTAAAAATATAAACCTAACATGTTATTTGGGAAAATAAAGTGAATTATTGCCCAAAATAACTAGATTATGTAATGTTTAAGGGAAAGTCCTTATTGTTTTTATCATATTAGATGATTATATAACTTGTAAATGTTTTGATGATTCATAAAAGGATAATATAATAATGTTATATATCATTATTGTGTGATATGTAGTAATATAGGATAATATCTTAATGTTTGGAAAAAAATAATGATTGTGTAGTTATCTAGGAAGAGATATCCCTATCTAGATAGTGGCTAATGGATGCGACTGTGTCACAAATGTACCTAGGGGAAATTAATCATAAAAAAGAAAATTGTGGATTAACTCGATCTTCACCCGGTGTATAATGAGTGGTCCTAAGACGAAAAATATAAATAGATAGACCTGAGGGATATTATTTGCATAATTTACTTATGTTTTTGAACTATAATGAAATATTTGAACACAATAATTGAATAATGGTCAATGATAACCAAGGATAGTCTAAAGGTGTTATAATTTTAATGGAAGGGTTTCATAGCTAAATTCATTTAATATGTTTTATAAAATCACTTTGTTTTTGTTAATAAATTTTTTAATCATTGAATAAAAAAATTCATCCAAGAAAAATAACTATTATAATATGAAAGTGTGAAATAAAAATGAAATAATTATTTCCCTACTAGAAGATCTACGTGATATTTTCATTGCAAAATCTAGCTCAAGTTACAATGATACTTTTTCTAACATTAAATTTCAGTGAAAACATATATAATATATTCATATTCATTTTTATTATAAAATATCAGAATGTAAAATTGGATGCCTTTGAATATGGTTTGAAAATTTAACTTTCCAATTATAAATGTTTTGGGAAATATCATATCAGATAATATGAAGTGTTTCCAATGGATGATCCTGAAAAAAGGATTTCAATCCTCTTTTAGCTATAAAATATGGAGACCTTTGATAAGGATATATATTTATTTTATTATTTGAAATTTTTTACTATCATTGGTTCCAGATAATTTTCAATAAATTCTAGTTAACAAACAACCTCAGTTATTATAAGAAAATATGTTAGAAAAATATATTTCAAAAAAATAATGTTTAAAACCCACAATTTTGTGAAAATATTGATCTGTGTCAACATACTTTTAAATTGATATGTAATAATTGTGAATGAAAAAATCATCATATATTAGAATTTTTTTTGAAGTACTCTGATAACATAGGAACTCTACTTTTTATACCATAGTAATTAACAAATTAAAAATTGGACTGGAATGAATGGTGATCAATATTTCAAAGGGATGAAATATTTTAATAGTTCTTAAAAAACAATAATCTCAATTAATGATTGAATTGATTCATATTTTAGAATTAATAAGAGAAAAATAAAAAAATGTAAAAGGATTATGATGTATTTTTAATGAATGATGTCATTATTTAATAGAATATTCAATACGATGTAAGGATCAAGAAATACTTATGATTATTTCTATCACAGTTTTTGTTTTTAAAATATTGAATCATTGGTATGATAGATTACATAGCCTTAAATAGATATTTAGTGGAAATATGATATTTTACAAACATTTGGTCTTGTTTTAAATAAACCATTGGTTTAATATATACTTGACGTTAAGGAAATAATAGTTAAATAACTTTATTTAATTTTTAGGAAAAATGATCTGTGTGGAAAACCGTATAGTTTAAAAAGTTACTAAATGATTAATTATATTCTTTATGATATCTATAATTTATTAGGGTATAGTTATATGAATTTGATTAATATTGTTTCAAAAAAAAGATATCTCATAGGATGGGAGACAACCCATCACATCTTGTAATACCACAATGCATCAACCCATGACCAAAGAGTGATAAGGGTACAATAACTACCACTAGAAAATGTGTTTACTTGGTTAGTATGAAGTTTAATTATTTCAAATACTATGATATATAAATATTAAGATGATTTTTGAGAAAAATTTTTTTATCATAGATATAAAGAAGTTATTAAAATTTTTAGTTTTTAGGTTATTAATGTTATTTGGAAGAAGACTGTTTTTTGGATCCTTGTGTGATTAAGGTTAGTCGAATATAATGGGATTTTATTCTAGGAATAAACATCAAATTAACTTTTGGATAAATATATTTTTTATGGTGATTCATGTTATGTATGAAAATTATTAGAATATCGTTGAGAGTATGTTAATTGAGAATATACAATTTTGGTATGAGACTTTAAGAGAAATTGATGTTATTGGAGAGAGGTGTGGAATTTTTCTTGGATAAATATAAGTACTAATAGTTTTAATCATTTAGTTTCAATCATGATAAATAATGTTTTAAATAAAAATATTTATATTTATTTAAGAACTGATTTTGTTTGAAATTTTTTATCACTATTGAATTTTAGATATTAATGATATGAAGGATTAATCATTTTGGGAAATATCTTACAATATTATAATCATTTTGGTTTTGACTAAATTATAATGACAGGAGGAATATAATTTTATCCTTTTGTGGATTATGTGATATATGAAACGTTGACATTGGTACTTCATGTTAGAAAAATCCTTCTTGAATACTGATCATTATGAGAAAAATTTGAGATTCTGATGTAATCAGATTAATGGATGAAATTATACATATCAATTATGAATATTTCCTTTTTTTCTTACTCTTGATGGTAATATAACTCCTTAAATATATTAAATGGATCTTGGAACAATTATTTAATCTTATTACCATAAATTATGATGAAATCTATGGTTTTTTGACACCTCTTTGGATTATTGTTTTGTGGTGGTTGATTTTCTCATTATCATTCATTTTATTATGTTCAATGCTCTTTACCAAACTATATAATTATTTGGGGATTGAAATTTTCTATATTCCTATATTTTAAATTCCCACTAATGTTTTCCTATTTGTTAACCAAGTAATGTGTTACTCCAACTAACCTTCATATTTTATTTTCTTTCTTATCAATAGGAATTTTCATTAACCCTTTTTTATGATGAGGGATTCCAAGAAAGGTATTTTAAAATATAAATTTATTGATTATAGAGATAAATGTCAAATTGGATGTATTAATTTTATTAAATTGGTAATGTATGTTTAAACCTAATTGTTTTTTTAAAAAATTTGTGTTAGATAGCTTAAAAGATATATAATGATGAACATAAATTAAAATCAAAATATTATAATTTATGTAAGTATAATATAACATATCTATTAAATTATCATATAGGAATATTATTAACACATTTATTATATATATATGTTTAAATTTCTTATTAAATATTAGTTTATAGAGAAATTATTATTTTATAATCATTTTCCCAGAAAATAATTTTATTCTTCGAAAAATTTGTTTTCATTAAATAATTATTTTTTATGAAAAAATATTATAATTAAATTTATATAAATATTTTAAAATTTATATTTTATATTTAAAATAATTTTTTAAATTATAAAATAAAAAATATATTAGGGTGTTATTTTTGTGTTTTTTGGAAAATATTGATTTCTCAATTTATTTTGAAAAATATCGATTTTCCAAATATGGTCATTTAATTAATATATATAGTGTAATTAAAAAGTCCCATTATTTTTTTAATATGATTTATATTATCATATTATTATTTATTTATAAATTATTATATTAATAAAATTTTAACCATCATTATACTGAATTTCTTATATGTTTTTTGTGGACATTAAAACACATTTCTCTAAAAACATTTTTAAGGTGTATAATGTTTCTCTATTTTAAATAATTATAAAATCCACAATGAGGAAAGTTTAAAATGATATTTATATATTATGTATCTATAAATATTAATTTAAATTCATATAATCATTTTAACTATTCACATTATCAATATAAAATCACCCTATGTTTGAAAAATAAATTTTTTGAAAACCCACTTTTGGACGCATCTGGGGTATTATTTTTAAAATTATTTTTTAAACTTATGTTCATATAATTTTATAAAATAGATTTAATATTTTTAACAACCATAATATATATTATATAATAAGGTAAACTTATTTTTTTTCTTAATAAATATTTAAAACTATAAATATATTTTATAACAGTTAATGTTAAAACAGGTTTTCCAGGGGTCAAACAAACAATAAAAGTGTTAAGTGATATATGTATGGAATGAATTTTATTTTATATCAATATTTTTACCCTATTTCTTATAATTCTATATTATAGTCTATTTTTGAGCATTTTTGTATGTGTAAAATGTGGGTACACATTTTTATTTTCAATGATATCTAATTGTGTGCTCCCTCCCTCTTATAAAAGGTGACCCCAACACTCTACCATTCACAGTTCCAAATTTTTTGTTCCTTAATTTACATACCGAAATCACTTCATAAATTTCATATCTAAATCATAAAATCTTAGGTTTTATTAGAAAAAATCCTGGGAAGTATTTTGGTGAAATCCTAATGATGTCATCTAAAGATTGGGCCTCAACTTTAACAAAGTGTTCAATTTTATTTCTTATTACACATCCTTAAAATATAATTAATCAATTATGATATAATTACCTAATTTTCTCCGATAAATGTTAATTTTATTTTGTTAATTTTATAATCTATATCAATGTAATATACCATCAAATTAGAAACAAAACCATTATTTGTTGGTACGACAGAGTACGACCCCACAAATCGATTTTATTCATTTTCAATCAGGAAATTCACATTTGGTTATGATTATGAAATTAATAGTTATAAATTATTTTTATGAAATATTTAAAATTAGGAAAATATTTTAAATTGGTTATGTTTTTTCTTTCAAATTACTGAAAAAATATAATGTCACCAGTGAAAAAGTGTGGACTACCACCTCCATGAAGCGATATGATTATTTTTTCTCACCAAATCACATATATGATATATATATATATATTTAAATATTTAATATTGTACTTATGATACTATAATAATTCTAGGAATATGAAATAATTATTTCTTTCCTTCCATAATGGTGGGTTAAATATGGAATGTAAACTCATGCCTACATACGACCAATTGTAACCATGATTATAATGTTGATATTTTTTCGTATCCATATTTTTTGATATTTTTTAAAATTATACTTTATGAATTATTATAGTAAATATTTCCCTATTATTATTCAGGATATGATGGAATAATAACCAATTTTCCCAAATTCAACCTATCAAAGTCATTTTTAACAAATAATTTTAATATCGTCAAGCCATACAAATTAAATTTAAATAATTAACTAATTATTAATAGAATGGTAATAGATAACCTAAAAGGAATAATATATGTGAAAAAATAATAAATAAACTAAATAATTGATGTATGTTTTCTATTCAGGAATATAAAGAGCTTATGAAATGATTTGGAATCTATGTAAGAGGTACTTTTTCATAAAACCTCATTTTAAATGTTTTTAATATTTATTTTCAAAATAATTATTTTCCAAGTATATGTTTTTAAAATTATTTTATGAATACATTTTTTGGACATAGATAAATTATAATGGAAACATTTATGCCTTGTTTTACTTTCCTTTAATGGTTTTCCAAAAGTAATCTTTTTACCTAATTCAAAACATTCATTAAAAATGCAACAGACTTATATAACATAACATATTCGCCAACACAAACTTTTTCCTATGTCATAATCATTATTTAAAATTGTATTCCTTTAGGAATATAAATTTATTATTAGAATATAAAACTTCATTTTATACTTTAAAGTATTTTGGTATTGAAAATCAGATTTTAATTAAAAAGTGAATATTGAAATCCAAATATATTTTTCATACGGGTTTAAAAGATATTTTAAAGTGTTTATAGTGAAATGGTGAAATAATAAAATATTTTGTTCTAGATATGGTCATTAAAAATTGTTTATGATAATGGTTTATTGCAAAAAAACTATTCAATAGGTGGAGCCTCATTATTTCTCAAGATATGACTCTATAGTTCCCATTATATCTCATGATATTCCTTGTTGGGCCCCACCAAAGCTCATGATATGATGGGTCATCCCCATTATAGATCTACAATGCATTTGGTAAAAGATTAATTGTATCATAGAATTATATACTATATCAGTATTGTGGTTATTCTAGTTTATATTGGCTTTATGATGATGATGTCCCAATGAGGATACATGAATTATCTATTCCTGTTATGAGTTTTCATGAAAATAGTTTATTTTAAAAATGTAAAAAAATTATATTTTTAAAATAATGATACCACCCTTTTTTGATAAAGAGGTATTTCTTGAATAAAAGGATTATCATGGATTTCATGTATTTCAATATACTAATATATTTTTTCTTATGTCTCTTAGTAAACTTATTGTGCTCATCCCTCATTTTTATAATATTTTCCACCATGTTAATGGATGGGTAATGGAAAAGAGGAAGTCATGTTGAAATTCAGGAATAGAAAACATAATTATATTTAAATTTTCTATATTATAGAAAAATTGGATATTGAGGAGAAGTTTTCTCCTAGTAATTAAATTGTTTGTTAAGTAAGAGTTATGACTGAATTCTATAAATATCTAATCCTAAACATATATTTCAGAAAATAATGTTAATTATATTTTATAATAACTTGAATATGAAATGATTGTGGCCATGTCCTTATAGACAAGTATAACAAACCCTAAAGAAATTGTGGTTAGATAATTATGGTTTTTTATTATATAAATTTAAATAGACTCATTTATCAAATAATGTTCTTTAATTTATGATTTCTTAGTTTATCTTTTTAATATCATGGTTATTATACATTTAAGCGACAAAATTAGTAACCACTCAATTTAAAAATCTCTTAAACATATATGATTCCTCTTTTATAAATATATAAAATTATTCTAATACACATTCTATTTTATTTTATTCATCTATATAATTATTTATAAATATATAATTTTTTTTGATAATATTGAAAATACAAAAAACCTTTTTTAGCCTTCAATAATTTTAATTATTACTTTGTTTATTTTTAGAAAACTCACCCCCACAATTCTTATATTTTTCATGAATTGGATCTAAATATGCTATCAAAAGAATTTTGATTTTTTTGAATTATTAATTTATTTTTGATTCCATTAAAATTATATTCTATAATCAAAAACATTAATAGTTTTTCCAAGAAATGTTATTTTTCTAAATTTATTTTTAATCTCGAATGTTTCTACCAAATGAAACTCTATGGGCCATGCACATTTTTTTATCGTTCAAATAATCATTATTAAAAAAACATATTTATACCTTTCATAGATATATTGGTGATCATATATTAAATATGGGTTTTAATGGATATACCCCTAGTATTAAAAAATATTATAAATCGAAGTATTATGATATTTCTTCTTATTAATTATTTGGGAAACCAATGAACTTGTTACACTACAGATTAGGCCAAAGTTAATTTAATTCAACTTTTACATAAAGGATACCTCATGAATCATTTAAACTCAATTAAGTATCTCTTTAAAGAAAAAAGTCAAACAAATAAAATAGATATATTTGTATACATGACATTGTGAGTTTTTTTTCATCCGAGAAAACCTATTACCAAAATATTCACTTATTAATTAAAATTATTTATCGAAGAAAGGATCTTTGTGATTATATTTCTAGATCGACTATATTAAAGAAAATAAATTATTTTTTACCATTAATTTGGGAATCCAATGTCACCATGATCCATAATGCTAACAAAATTAATGAAATTATAGTTATGGATCTCATCATATGTATGATGAAATATGAAATTACTATGAAAATTAAATAAAACAAGTTAAATTAATTCGAAGAAATTTATAAGAAAAATCCTTTCAAATCCTTCAATGATGAATTTTGACACCCTATGTTATTAAAAAAAATTGAAATGAATGAAAAAATGAGTCTCTAAATTATGAGTCTTTTTTTAAGAAGATATTTATAAACTATCCATTAAACATATTTTTTATCTTCTATGATTTCAATTTTGAAAAAGGACATCTAAGTTTGGGATCAGTATGTTATTGGGAGTTTTATAGAACCAACATGTTTTTTGGTGAATAGTTAAATACCCATATAAATAGTAATATAACCATTATGAATAGTAAATTTTATTTATATTTTATTTTATTAAGGTTATAAGATAATTAGATATTGATTAACTTTTCAAGGTGATATAAAATGAATTATATTTTTTAAATTATTTTTTGTAACAAATTATGATTTTATTTAAAAATATATTTTCTCATATTAAGAATATTAATTTGATAAAATTGAGTTCATTTTTTAATTATACACATTGAAAAATGGTAAGGGTGTTTTTTGGTATTTTTATGAGATAGTTGAATTTTCGATTGATAGTAAAAATACACTTTTCTTATTTTGGTGTGATTGATGACAAAATAATGATGTAATAATGATGTAAGCTTTCTAGTAGACTCTTTTGGATTAAAATATTATATTTGGTGTCCCAAGTGTCCAATACCATCAATAAAAACCAATTACAATCTCATGGATTTTCAAATACCACTAATGAAGCATCTAATGAAATTAATTAAAAACTCCCTCATTTTTACAATAAATACCACCGTCACCCACTATTACCCTCACACCTCTCAAGATTTGATCATTTTATGAATTATTCCCAATTACCTTTAAATGTATCTTCCCCATGGCTAAGTCATTCTGGTATCACCAAAAGGACAATCCCTATGGTCTTAAGGATGATCTCAAGGAGAAGAGATCAAGAGTTAAGGACCATCTTTCATTTTCGTGTGTTTTCATTTCAATTTTTTTTCCTTTCTTATACTCTCTTCTCCTCCCCTTATCCATGACGAATTAAAGATCCAGAATATTATTTATGCTCTATGTTTTCTTTTTATGAAAAATTTCAATATTTTACTTCTTCTCTTCTTCCTCTTATTCTAAAAATAAAAACGCCACCCGGGATGGGTCGATTTACCAACATCGAGGGTGATGTATCTTAAATATCTTTCAATTCCATAAAATCCGATGGTAAAACCATTTTAATCATAAAATTATTTTTTAAATTATATTATATGACCTCGCTTATGTTTTTTAATTAATTTATACACATTATATAAAACTTATATGATGAAACAATTTTTGATTATCGAAGAACCACCAAAATGATCTAAACAATAATCACTAATGATTTATCTAATTATTAATACTCATATAATATTACCAAAATTATTTATGGAATCATTTAATATGATTTAAATATATTAATAACAAATCATTCCACTACTATATATTCTACTCATTTCAACAAGAAAATTTGTTACGAGCCCACCATGGAAGCCTTGTAAAGAACTCACATAAAACAATGTATATTACACTATATTATTAATAAATGGGGGATATATGTTATAAAATTATCATATAAGGTCTTATAAACAATAATTTAAATCTATAAAATATTAATAATACACTTTTAACAATTATACATGTGTATTAAAAACATTTCATGTAAGACGAACCTGAGGTAAGGGAATTTTTAACCCTGTTTTCATTCTTTGGGATAACATTCTATTTCATTTATTATGTGGTAATAAGTCTATTTGTGTAATTACTTTAATTCATATTATATAATATTATGTTTATTTATAGTATATACACATATTCCTTTCATTATATCAATTCTGACATAAATTATATGATATTTGCAAAGGACTTTCCATAAAAATACACTTTTAAAATTCTATTTTAAAAAATTCAAAATCAATATTTCTAGACAATTATTCATGTTTTATGATTATTTTATAGTTCATTGGAATTATTTATAATTAATTTTGGGACTAATATATCCATTTAATTCATTGGGTATGAATTATTTGGAGGTCGGTGATATTGTTACTCCAAGTTTAATTGTGATGGTTACACCATAAGGTATCTGTGAGGGTTACATTGTAAGGTAGTTGTGAGGGTTACAAATCATAATGCAGAACTAAAAGATACAATATATATATATGTAATAACCAATTATACCATTATGGTTTTATATATATTCTTTATTGTTTTATGGAAATATCATGTTTCTCCAAGTAAGTATTTAGAGGTGAGAAGTATATCATTGTTTAAATGATTTCATATGTTAATAAGTATTCATAGAAAAATGGTTTCTTTCCATAATTTTATATAACATTTAGATTTTTTTGCATCCCGTGTATTTAAATGTTCTCAATAGGTTATAAGGATGTGTAAGAGAAATAATTAATTCATGATTTGTCAAAGAAATCATGTTGATATTTTGGGTTAAAAAAATTATGTTTTGGAAGAAATGGGTTCTGATTTAATGGTACCCACATTGTATGATTGTTTGTTGATATGTATAAGTTATATCATAAATTTTAAAAACTAAAAACTGAGATGATATTTGGTAATGTAAAGAAGTTAAATCTAGTTAAAATAGAAAGATTCTAATATTTTTATGGTTGGGTCTTTATAGTTGACATCATAGCACAATTTAGATAACGTTAGGAGTTAAAATGATGTTAATAGAATACCATAAATGATATTTACCTTATGTTTATATTTAAATTATAAAGCATTTAAATGTTAAAATTTTCCTTTATATAAGATATTTCTATTAAGAATGGCTTTCCATAAAAGAAATTGGGATGCTAAAGTTTTAAGGAACCGAGAGACTAGTATCTTTTTTAATTTTCAACTGGGAATGGTAGAAATTAGAACGGACTAGTTTGTGATAATAACAACTCGGTTGATACATAGAATAAATGGTGGTATAATTTATGATATACAACAACTAGAGCTTCTATAAAGTAACATGACAATAGTGGACCATTTTATAAGGCAACACCCTTCTACTTTCAGTGGATCATCTCACACAGTAACGGTTGAAATATGGATTAAATCCCATTAAAATATATTTGATGTTAGGGGATATTCATGCAATCAAAAGGTTCATATTTCCATTTATTTCATTGAAGTTCAAGCGGATTAGTAGTGGTCCATGGTCGACAATATTAGGGATAGAGAGAAAATTTAATACATATAGTTGGTTGAATTTAAAAGTGTTTTCCTTGAAAAATATTTTCTTAAGGTGGTTCGACATAGAATACAGATGAAATTCCATGAATTTATGAAAATGAAGGATGATTCAATGTCCTTGAATGAAACAAAATTCTTCCAATAGGAATTATATGCTCCAAATCTTATTCTAGATCATGATCGAAAAATATTCCATTTTTACTCAAGATTGAATCCATGATATTGAATGGCATTGGCCCCCCAAGAATTCAAAAGTTATTAAAAACATGTATGATGTGTTGAGTGGGTGGAAATGATTTTCCATGATGATCATGTGTACTTTGAGAATAATAAGAAGAATTGTTCTAGATGGAAAGAGATGGGTAAGAATCGATCAATGAGATATGATGGTAAGAATATTGAGATTCTAGTTTGTAAGTGTGTAAAAATCACCCTGGGGAATACCTTACTAAAACTAGGTTGTTTTTTGATGTGGTATGTTTGTATATTTTTTCTGATATTCTATAAAAATTAATCATAATATCAATTCTAATAAGAAAATATTAAAGTGTTTCAAATGTTGTGAGATGGGTCATTATGCAAATTCCTACCCAAATAAAGATCTGTGTGATGGAAAGCATCCAGACTACAAGAAAAAAGGTGTTGTGAGATCCTTTGTAACAATGTGAGAAGATTACAGGCCATCATATGAAGTGGTGTCAAGTAAATATTTTATTTACTCAAATTTTTATTCTTTCTTGATTTATATGCGGTCTAAACATTCCATTATTTTTGTGAAATTTTATTGTAAATTAAAAATATCACCTCAATAAATGAGATCATAACTTATTATTAAAACACTAGGGAGAAATCTGATTGAAAAAAGAAGTTTTCTCAATCTTTTAAAAGTAATCAGTGGAAATACATTACATTTAAACCTTGTTTTTCCTGTAGTAGAGTTTTATAACATTTTGGGTATGGATTGGATTTCTATTTAGCATGTTAAGATTGAATATAGAGCTAAATAATTTGTTTTTCAAAAAGATTTTCTATCTGTACACGAAAATTAACCCACACAATTGATAACATATTAGGAAGCTAAGAAAATTTGTAAAGATGGAAATGAAAATTATCTTTATAATATTGATAAAAATAAGGATACTACTCATATGAATAATGTTCCAGTGCTAAATGAATACCTTGATGTTTTTCTCTAATAAGTTATCTTATGTTATACCGGATCATGAATTTGAATTCTCAATTGACTGTGTTCTTAATGTTAATCCAATTTCAAATCCCCCTTATTGAAGGGCTCAAATAGAAATTCATTAATTGAAAAATTATCTGAATGAGACTCTTTAAAAATTCTTCATTTATCCAATAACATCACCACTGGGAGCTCATGTTTTTTCATTAAATATAATGATGGTCCTATGAGATATTTCATTGATTACAGTGCTTTGAATAACAATACTATTATGAATAATTATACTTTTCCTCCAATCGATGACTTATTTTCTTAGATTCAAAGAGATCTGTATTTTCCCAATATAGACATGAGATCCAGGTACCATCGGCTGATGATGAAGATGAATGAAACTCTAAAAACATATTTTTGAACTAGATATGGTCATTAAAAATTTGTTGTTATGTTGTTTGGTTTAAATAATGCACATTATATATTCATGTATCTTATGAATAGAATATATCATGGTTTCTTAGATAAAAATTTGGTTGTTTTTATTGATGAAATTCTGGTATATTAAATAAGTAAAGACAATCATTAAAAATATATAAGGGTTATTTTGAAATCCATAAATGAAAATAAACTGTATGTAAAATTCAAAAAGTGTGAATTTTGGTTGCAAAAAAATTCATTTATTGGGAACATTGTTTCTAGAGTTGGAATAATTATCAATCCTTCTAAAATTAAAGTTTTTGATGAATGACCAAGGCCCACAAATATTACTGAGATTCATATTTTTCTTGGTTTGAAATTTTATAATCAATGGTTGGTTGAAAACTTTTCATGGTTATTTAGTACACTAACAAAGTTAACATGATAATGAGTTAAATTCATCTGGACAAAAGAATATGATGATTATTTTCTGGAATTGAAAATAAAGTGTATGAATGATCCATTTCGGACCCTGCCATCTAGAAATTGATATTTTGACATCTACAGTGATGATTTATTAGAGTTCCATGGTTGTGTTCTGATTCAGAATGATCAGGTTATTTAGTATACATCAAGACAACTAAAACCACATGAGATAAATTATCCCACATATAATTTGGAATTAGCCATTGTGGTTTCAGCATTAAAAATTTGGGGGAATCATTTATACAGATCCAAATGTGAAATATATGATGACTAAAAAATTATTAATTATATATTCACTCAAAATTAATTAAACATAAGGAGGAGAAAATGGATTAAATTGTAAAGGATTATGATTACACAATCAATTAACATCTCAAGGTAGAAAAAAAGTTGAAGATTTATTGAGATAAAAACATCATACATCATTAACAATGATTTGGATATAATAATACCCTTTTATTAATTATTTAATGACTTTTTGATTGGAAGTTATTGGTGTAAGAAATTATTATCTTTTGTTTTAGGTTTCAATGCAGTCAGCTTTTTTAGATAGAATTATGAAAGTGCCAAAGGAAGACATGGATTTATAGAAAATGGTATAAGTGGTTAAAATGGGTAAGTTGTCATAATTTAACCATTTAATTATTGTGTTTTGATATTTGGAAGAATATTGTGTATTCATTATGTTACCTAGTTAAAGAAATAATTGATGTGAAAATATCATAGTTCTTTATTTTTAATTCATCCTGGAAACACAAATATGTATAAACACTATAAGGAGAATTATTGGTGGGATGGAATGAAAATAGATATTTCCAATTTTGATGTGAAATGTCTGGCATGTCAATAGGTTAAAGTAGAGTGGCAGTTACTGAAGGGGATTCTTCATCCATTACCAGTTCCAAAGTAGAAATGGGAAAATATATCCACAGACTTCATTGGGGGACTACCAAAGGCTTCTTGAGGTAATAATGAAATTTGGTAAATTGATAATCAATAGAAAAATCAACTAATTTCCTTCATATTTGAGATATTAGGACTTTGGATCAGATTTCTTGAATGTACCTCAAAGTGAATGTCAGGTTACATGGAGTCCTGATTTCCATTGTATCTAATCATGATACCAGGTTAACTTCTATCTTTTATAAACACATTCAAGAGTTTTTGGGAATATAATAAAATTTTAGTACTATTTTTCATCCTAAATAAAATAAGAATTTAGAATTATTGATTTCTAATATTTAGGATATGCTTCAAACTTGTTAAATAGATTACCATGGATGTTGGAATCATAATATTTCTTTAGTTTAATTTTCATATAATAACATTTTTCATTCTAGTATACAGATAGAACTTTATTAGGCATTATATGGGAAGTGGTGTCGAAATCCAACAATTTGGGTTGATGTCAGGAAAAGGAACTTCATGGGACTAGAATTGTTAGAGGAATTAGATGATAAAGTGATGATGATCTTGCAAAATATGAGGATAGTTTAAATCAGGTAGAATAGTTATGTAGATAATAGGAGGGAAGACATTTCATTCAAGGTAGGTGATCCTATTTTTCTGATAATCTCACCATGGAAAAGTTTAATGTGTTTTGATAAGTAAGTAATGTTAAGTCCATGGTTCACTAAACGCTATGAAATCTTGGTTAAATTTGTATCAGTTTCATACTGAGTATCTTTTCCCCAATTTTTATCTCATGTGCAGATTTTTTTTTCATGTTCCGATGTTGGGATTGTATGATCCAGATTCCTCTCTATTTTTGAACCTAGTACCAGTTCAGCCGCAATAAAACCTTTCTTATAAAGAGAAACTTGTTCATATTCCTGATTGAAGAGAACATGAATTTTGAAATAATGTAATCAATAAGGTAATGTTTTTTAAATAATCCAAATGGTTGAATAAGTTTCATGGGAATCTGAAAATTCTATGACAGAAATGTACCCTCACTTTTTTAATAAATAGATAAAATTGTAAGGATTAAATTTATAGAACATGGGGAGAATGTTACACACCATAGTATTAGAAATGAATTGAAATTCATGAAATTATTAGTCTCTAAATAATGAAACTTTTTTATGTAGATAGTTATAAACTATCCATTAAACATAATTTTTCCCCTTCTATGATTTCAATTTTGAAAAAACGGGCATCTACAGTGGGTATCAACAATTTATTTGGAGTGTGAAAGAACAATGTTTTTTTGCAAAAAGATAGAAATCCATATGAATAGTAATATGACCCTTATGGATAGTTAACTGTATTTTTATTTTATTTTATTTAGGTTATAAGATACTCAAATCATGAATATTTTTTCAAGGTGATATAAAAAGAGATATTGTTATTAAATTGATATTTTTGGAATAAATTAGGATTTTATTTACATATTATATTTCTCATATTTTTAAAATTATTTGAAAAAATGTATTTCATTTTTTAATTCTACTTGTTGAAAAATATTCCAGTGTTTTTTTCAGAATTTTTCTGAGAGAGTTGATTTTCTAGTGAATATGAAAAATAAATTATTTTTTTGGTGTGTTTGATGACTTCATAATGATGTAATAACTATTTAATATTTCTGGTAAACTCTTGAGGATTAAAATATAATATGAGGTGTAACAGTATTTCAAAACAATGGGAAAATCTGTGGGCCATCCCATGGGTTTTTAAATACCACTAATGAGGTGTCCTTCGAAATTAATTAATAACATCCTCACTTTCACTATAAATACCACCCTCAATCCCCTCTTCCTCTCACACCTCTGAAACATTGAAAATTTTCTAAATTATTCCAAATCCCCTTCCAAAGGATCTTCCCCATGTTCATGACATACATGTATTACCAAAATGCCAAAACCAAGGGCCTAAAAGAGGAGCTCAAGGAGAAGAGATCAAGAGGTAAAGATCCTCTTTCTTTTTCTTGTGTTTTATTTTCAATTTTTTTTTCTTATATTCTCTTCACATCCCCTTATTAAAGAGGAATGAATGATACATAATATTATATATGTTGGATTTTATCATGTTTTTGGAGAAATTAATCAATTTACTTTTTCTCCTATTCCTCTTATTCTAAAAATAAAAACAATGTTTGTGATGTGTCGATTTACCGACATCATGGACGATGCATATTCCATTTCCTTTACATCCTTTAAATATAGTTGTAAATCCATTTTAATGGTTAAAATAGTGTTAAAATTTTATGATATGACCTATATTTTTTTCTTAAATTAACTTAAATTCATAATATTAAATGTATATGATGAACAAGATAGTTATTATCGAATAACCTGTAAAATGATATAAATGAAAATCAATGAGGATTTATCTAATGATTCATCCTCATACTATATAAAATAAATTATTCATTAGATCATTTAATATTCGGGAAACATATTAATACTGAATCATTCCACTTCGATATTTTATCTTTCTTTGGACAAGAAAATCTATTACGAACCTACCATGGAAACCTTGTAACGAAAGCACCCAGACAATTTAAATAACAAAATATTATTAATAAATTTGTTGAATGATATTATAAAATGATTAATTATGTCGTTATAGACATAAATATGTTTCTCTAATATATTAATAACACTATTTGAACTATTATACATTACGGTTAATCACATTTGAAGTAAGATGAACCCGATGTAAGTGAATTATTATCCCAGTTTCTATTCATTAGGTTAACCTTCTATTTCATTAATTATTAGGTAATAATATTATTTGTGTAATTAATTTAATTCTTAATATGTTTTATTATGTTTATTTATAGTGTATACGCATATTACTTTCATTATATCAATTCTCAATTCAATTATATGATATTTGTAAGGTGCCTTTATATAAAAATTATCTTTTAAAATCCAATTTTACCAAATTTAAATACAATGTTTTTATGAAATTATTAATGTTTTATGATTATATATTGATTCATATGATTTTGTTATGAAAAAATTATGGGAAATGTATCTCTATCTAATTAATTAGGTATGTGTAACTTATAGGTTGGTCATACGGTTACACCAAGTGTAACTGTGATGGTTACAGCATAATGTAGCCATTGGGGATACATTATATGGTATCCATGAGGGCTATAAATAATAAGTTATTCGTGAGGGTTACAATATAATTAATTAATTTCCCATGATACCTTTATGGATTTATATATTTTATTTAATGTTTTATGGAAATCTCATGTTTCACCAAGTAATTATTTATGGGTGAGAAGTATGCCTTTGTGAAAATGATTTCATATATTAATATGTATTTAGAGACTATTAGTTTAAGTCCAAATTTTTATATCCCTAAATAAGCTTCATATCCTTATCCTATATTTTTAAATGTTTTCAACAAGTTATAAGGATGTGTAATAGAAATAAGGATGTTATGATTTTTCAAATAAATCATGGTGTTGTTTTGTGATAAAAAAATTTGTGTTTGGGAAGAAATGGATATTGAATTAATGGAAAACAATATATATTCTTGTGGTTTGATATGTATAATTTATGTCATAACATTCTAAAACTGTAACCCCAAAAAGATATTTGGGAATGTAACGATGTGAAATATAATGGAAATATCAAGATTATGATATGTTTAATGTTGGGTACTTATATGAATCATCTATAAAAGGGACCAATACCACTCATCTTTTCACGAATATGAACAAGTAAATTAAAAATAAGACAGATAATGAATTATTAAAAAAGTAAAATCAACAAATTGATGTCATATTCTTTATATGCAAAAACGTTGGGCCACATCAAGCCATATTTTCCCATATGTCTGAATAATTATAATGACTTGAATAAAAGTAATAAAGTGCATAATGATTAAAATTATAGTTTTATATATGATTCATTATACCTATTTCAATCAATAAATGAATTTCTTAAATTCCAATTGTTAAATCTGGAGAAAGGTGTTGAGGATAGATCTCATAATTCTCCATATCCATCAAATTCGTCTTCTTTCTCTTCTACATCACTATAATCTTCATTATGATATAAAAACATTATTTTTGTTTGATAAAATAGTAAAAATGTCATTTTTTACTTATTTTTAAATTTATTCATCATTAAAAAAATATCAACTTTAAAAAGAAAAACATTATTGGGATTTATAAATAATAAAATATAATTTTGTGAATTTTTTATCACATATTAAATATCTCTAAATTACCCTTTCTTATTTTACATATTATTAAAAATATCTAAATATTATTTTAGGACCTCAATGTATAGCTAAAATTAATTCCACAACTAGTTATTCAGAATAATCTATATTTAAAAAGAATCAAATTGGAGATTTTTGTAAAAATAATTTTCGACAATTACTTTTATAATTTTTGTTTGAAATTGAATCATCATGATTATAATTAAAAATTTAATTCTTTCTTATATGATTTTAAAAATAATATTTTTCTCATATCTAACATTTATAATGGATATGATTATTCTAAGAATGTTTGGTTACTAATGTATTTTTTTGTAAAATTTATGTGGACTCATGATATGGGTACCATAGAAATTAGTTTCTTAAATTTTCATATGAAAGGTTCCTAAAAATAAAATCATGAGATGATACTATTTATATGTATAATGAGTGTTTAAATAATATGTGGGAAGATACTTTTCAATTTAGTTCAGTTCATGAATTTGACCAATGATGTTCCACTTTTAGAGATAATTCAAAAAAGTGAAGTCCCCCGTATTAGTACAATTGTTTTCTCTAACTCTACATTAATTAATGATAATTTATTTTATAATGGATTGAATCAAAATTTACTATTTATTAGTAAATAATTTTATATGAGTTTAAAATTCTCCTTTTAAAATCATTTTTTAATGTTTTTAATTATAATGAAAGTAGTATATTTACTTTTTTAATATTCAAAATGTAATATATAATAGTTCTATAATAAATTTCCATAAAAATGTAAATTATTTGAGTGCATAAGATAATGAATATTATATTTGGTGTATTATACTAATACTTTATCATATATTTCAATATGTTAAATATCTTCAATAGCTTGCAAAACACGCAACACTTGGTTTTAATGAAACATGATACCCAATTAAAATATTATAATTTAATAATTATCATTAAAATCAAGATGTTCAATTAGTTGGAATGAATTTTATTAACTGAATTGTAAATATTATATGGTATATATAGGTAAAAACAAATTCATTTGAAATATATTGATTAAAAATAAAATATGAATCTTTAAAAAAAATTGTTTTCTAAAAATTAATTTTTTTTCTAAAATACAGTTCGGTCGCACACTGTGAAAATAATTTAAAATTCATATAAACCACATTTATAATATTTATTTAACAAAATAAAATTATTTTTTAAAACAAAAATTTAAATATTTTATTAGCTTTACATTTTACGATTTTTTTGAAATGTTTCATTTTTCCTTGAATAGTGAAAAATACATAATTTTAATTAAAAATTTAATATTTTATTAAATTATTTATAATTTCAAAGAAAATTGATTTTTTTAAGTAAAATTAGTTAAATTTTGTATATATTTGTCTATTTTGGTTTATTTGAATTAGTTTCATATTGAATTTCGATATTAAAAACATTATAAACTTTTCAACATTTTCTCTTTGAAACCCCATTTTCTCATTGAGTCTGCAGGATTAATTTAAAAATAAAATTTTCCAATTATGTTCATGGAATTTGAAAAAAAATGATTTAATATTTTCAATGAGGTTAATTAATATTATCTAATACTTTTAATATAACTTTTTATCATAATCAATAATAAAACTTATTCACCACTATTAAGGTATAAATGGGTTAATCATTTGTTAAAATAAATATATTAGGGTTAAATGACGTATAAACTCGTATGAAATCTATTTTTAGGAAATATTTAGTACATATAATGTATAATGGTCTATAATTATTTATTTTCAACCCTTATGTCATGAGAAAAACGTAGGTACTCATTTTTTCACTCAAAAAAATTAAAGTATGCCCATAATCTCACTTATAAGGAGCCACCCACTCTCCTCTATTTTTCACAACATAACTCCGTTTATTTCACATTCCTAACCATATCAATTCCCATTTTCCATAACTCCATCCTAGAAGACTTATTTTTTGCATAAATCCATCTTCGGATGGATTTTTCGACAAACATAAGGAGGTTACATGAAAAAGATATAGCATTCTTTAACGAGTGTTTTTATTTTTTTCTTCCACTAACTCATTAAATTATTATTAATCAATTATTATATAATAAAATTTGTATATTACATTTAATTATATGTTTTTCTATTAAGTTTATTACCTAAATCCATCTCTACAACCATAAAATGTGTTATAAAATCATTATTAATGTGTAATATGGACTACCGCCTCGTAAATTGTTGTCATTTTTTTCATGACGACATATCATTTTTGGGAATAATGATGGATATTATGTAGATACATAATATTCATAACCTAATTATTACCCTATAGTCATTATCTACCATAAAACTATTTTACTTTCCATTCCATTGGTGATACAATAACATTACTCATGTGGAAGGCGGACTACCGCCTCACGAAGCAATGTGATTCATTTTTCACTAACTCTATACAAATGTAATGTGTATAAATTTAACTATTATATGTGATAAAAAATAAGTAATTATAATATTAATTACTTATTTATCATTCTTAAAATACAATATATCATTTTAGTTCATATTTTTTTACTCTCATAAAGATAATAACGTCGTTCATGTACGTGTGGACTACCAACTTTTTCAGGCAATGTTACTCACTTTTCATCACCAAAATTCATGTATGATATATATATAAGTATATTTAATGAAACAATATTATATATATGATATTATTATAATTATATAAAAATAAAATGTTACATCACTTATTTCCATAGTGATCATTGAAAAAGTGAAATATTACTCATGCGTACATACAACCTACCATTTCTATGTTTGTAGTATATTTTGTTTTAGATAAACATATTTAAATATTGGTTTAGAAATTATAACTGATCTATAAATATGATAATTTTTTAATATTTATTATTCTAGATTTCTATTTATATTAATCTCATTTATCATAGTCAACTAACTAATATCATTTTTGACACTTTAAAAGAATATCATATAAACTTTTGATGTAAAATTAATTGATTATATAATAATATATAACATAGTAATAAGTGAAATAAATATTAAAATAACTTGAAAAAGTTTATTAAAAAATAAATAATTAACATATGTTTATTACTCAGGCTAATAAATAATATAGGCGATGATTCAGGCTTAGTGTAAGGGACTTCATCTCAATTTACCTTCAATGCATCATATTGAAATGTTATGAACCTAATTTGTTTCACATGGTGTAAATAATGAAACTATTAATTGTAATATCATTATTCCTTAATTATTAATTTTATATTATTTTTCAATTTGAATTATTTAATCCCAAGTGATATTACATTGAAATTATCAAGTCATGAATGTTCGGGTAAAATCTCAAATTTATTTATGATTTTTAACTTTCTAATAAAAGAATCACATTTGTTTTAATTGTTTTTAATAATTTATTTAATATATCATAAATAGATATTTAATTTTTTTATTGATATGAAAATTTCAAAAATAATATTCCATTTATACATATGGGTTTTACTTTGAATGAAATTTTATTAACTAGGGAAATATAGATAAATTTTTATCCATTACATAATATGGACATTTCTTATTAATGAATATTATTTAGGAATTAAATAAATAATTTTATATTAGATGAATTATTTGTAAATGTAGAAATTGGGGGGGGGGGCTGATTATAAATATCCCCTTTTATGAATGAGTATGTCTCAAGATACAAACTAGATTGTTTTTTGGCTAAGGCCTTAACCATTTGTATAGATGTCTTGGCTTAATTCCTTTTTGGTATTAGATAACTGGGAATACGGCCTTGACAGTATAATATTTCTTGTCTGAAAAACTTAACAATATGTTTTAGAGGTCTATTATTATGAATTCTTTTATTCTGAATTTATTTATTAATTTTCCATGTTATTATCTGATTAGTTATAGTATCCATGGTTATGTTTTACATTCATGTGATTATTTATATGGTACTTTTTCTCCTTATTTATTGCTAAAATATTATAATATAGTTATTCATTAAGTGGAATATCGTTCTATTTATTATCAATAGATATTGATTATACCTTATTTATTTATATCTTTTTATGTAAACTTAAACTTATTGAGCATCCGGGCTCACCCAGTGTACATGTTTTTATACTGGATACTAGGAAGTATTTTCTGAATGATATGAAGAGATATGTTAAGGGGAATAAAAATGTTCTCAAAGAAAATAATTTGTGTATTTTATGTTTTAAAATGTAATAATAGCTTCATTTATTTATCTAGTTTCTCATGACTACTCAACTATTTTTTCATTTAAGAATTTATTTTTTGTATCTATTCCCAATGTAGCATAGTATAAAAAAGCTCCAACTACTGTAGTTGGGGTTGTTATAGTTTGTATCTAAGTAAGTTTAGTAAAAACCACAAGAAATATATTCAAAAAAACATAGATTATGTAATGTAACCATATGATTTAATTTGAGTATAATTGTAAAATATCAAACAACTATTTTGGTAAAAAATAGATTATGTGGTGTTTCTTAGAAAAAAAATCCATGTCTAGATACTATGAGTGGATGTGGTTCTAAAACAGATGTACTTAGGGGTAAAATGGAACAATTGGATTGACTTGGTCCATACCTATTTCATGACAATGGTACTTACTATGCACCTAGTTTGATAGTTCTTAGGGATATTTTTGGTTTAATTCAAATTTAATTTTCAAAAAATTATATTGTATTTCAAAATATAGATATCCCAAAATAAACTATGTTTTTAATTTTGATATTTTTTATACATAATATTTTTTTATTTAGGTTATGAATTTCATTAGTTTTATAATTACTCATTGTGTTTCATAATGATATCTTCTAATATACTATATGAAATAATTTATAAATGGTTCCAATCAAAAATAATGGGAACTTTACCAATTCATGTAATCCAAATAGCACGAATATTCATTTAATTAATATTATTAATAAAATATTTTAAAGGTAATTAAACACCCAAATATTTTAACCATATAAGGATATGTAATCATGCTCTAATAATATAGATAACAAATTGCCTCTGTGTAATTTCATTTAAGGGAAGAAATTGATGAATATGATTGTGTAGAAATTGATGGATAAAGGGAAGAATAGATAAAAGTACATTCAAACATATGATAATTGTAGAAAGAAACACCATGGTACATACTTAATGGGAATGGTAGTTTTATATAACTTTATAGACAAAGTCCACTATGATCATTATATAAAGGGATAGAAAATGTTTACTCATGTTCACTGCTTCATCTATAAGGATATGGGGTACTACACGAATGATTTCCCCAAGCATAAAGGAAATATTTCTCAAAATATACTAAGGGATCAAGGTCAGGTTGAGATATTACAACAGATAAAGTAGAATGATTAATTATCTTGCGTTACTATTCAATAATTATTTTATTGAAGTCTTCAAATAAATGATATGTAGGGTATTAAAATAATGATATTTATAAGGATTATATTGTAAAAAATTTTAATTAAGGATTTTAAAGCATATTTTTAATGACACTGATGACCAAGAAAAATGATTTAGTGTAAAATTTAAAATCTTGGAAAACAAATGGTTAAATGGTATATAACAATTAATATTTTTTTGATGTTGAGATAATTATTTCAGGATAGTGAGGTGATTAATATAGGAAAATTATATTTGATATTACAAACAACCTTGGATGTGATTAATGATTTATTGGAAAAGTGTTTTATACTATCATTGTGGGATTTTACATAATTATTGGATTAAATGAATATATCCAAAAATATATGTTTTATTTAAGGAATATGGAATCATTCATGTTCTTAATATGGTATTATGGTAATTAACATTAGTTTTCATTTTAAAAGATAATACATGATGAAGGTATTTACATGTTTGGTTTTTAATGATTAAAACCCACTTCATGCAATTTGAGAGAATCATGAAAATTTAATTTCATAAATTTAGTGACCATTTACATAATGTTTTGGATCATAATATTTTTTAAGGTTCATAAGGTTATCCATTTATTAAATTTTTCATGAAGAATTTTGGTTGAGTTTTTAGATATTAAAATATTACTTCACCAATAAAGACTTATACATATTGGATAACATGTAATAAACTTTTTGTTATAAAGAGAAATAGAGATTTTTGAAAGGAATTATCATTATATAATAGTTCATTTCTTCCTTTAGTGATTTGGAAAAAACAAATTCATCTTCATTTTTTTATAGTAACAGAATAAGTGGAAATTGATGTAGGCACAACAAAAGGTTGAGATTTTACTTATGAAATTGAATTAAATCAAGTAAGTATATCATCTCATAAAAATTATTCAAAATTATGAAATGGATCTTGAAATAAAATTTTATCCTATTACCATCTTTGTAAATGATATATATGACCTTTTTCACACCTATTCGGTGTACGGTTTCTTACCTTTGGATTTTCAACAGATCATTCACATTCTTATGATCAATGATCTCTAGCACTCCTCGTCATTATTTTGGCATTATGATTTTGTTACACATAAAAATATTTACATAAAACCTATTTTATCCTATTTAAAAACGTATTATGTGTTATTAAAATTGAAATTCAAACAAGCCTTTCATTCTTATCAAGTTAAATTTTTATTAACACTTCTCATGATGTGGAATTTCATGAAGGGTATTTTCAAAAGAAAAAACCATAATTTCTAAGACCAGGATAATTTTGAAAGAAGAAAACTTATCAAAGTATGGTAGAATATAACATCCCATGATTTTCATATATATTTAAAAATATTCAATCAGATTTATGGTATGAAATATTACAACACAGGGTTTGAAAAAAACATGATTGTCTATTAAAATATTATTATTTAAACATTACAATTATAATCTAGCCGTTAAATTTGCGAGTATGAATTTTAGTAACTAAATTAGGAATATTACATGGTATTTAAAAAGGTTAAAAAAATTCATTATTTATCTATTTATTATAAATAAAATTCGAATCATTTAAATGAAAAATAATTGTCTTCTACAAAAACTATATTTTTTATAAAATATAGTCTTATCATGCTCTGTGCACATAATTATAATTTAATGTTTACTACTTATATACAATTTATTATATAAAAAAAACAACATTTTTGAAATTTCAATATAAGAATTATTTTAGGATCAATATATGGGTTTGTTTTGAAATATTTCATTTTTCAATTAACAGTGAAAAATATTGAATCTTATTTGAAAAGTAACATTTTGTTTAAATTATTTATAAATTAAAATTAAAATTAAAATTTATTTTAATGAAAAAACTTTCCAATTAAACATTTATTAATCCAATTTATTTAATTGAATTCATTTTCACATTGAATTTTTATATAACAACTTTGTAAACATTAGAACATTTGATATTTGAAACCCTGCATTCTCATCACACCTGCAAAAATAATTTTAAATTACATTTTTTACATCAGTGGATTGAATTTTAAATTTTGAATACCATATTTAGAATTAGAAAAATTTATATTATTTAAAATTTTCAAATTAGTTTTCTACCATAATTAATAGTAAAAAATATTTTTTACTAAATTTTATGTAAAAATAGGTTCACCAGGTGGAGTTAAAAAAAAATATAGTTAAAATGAACCGAAAATCTTGTATAATTTGTATTTTTATCCATATATTAACCATATAATATATATTTCTTGATAATACACCATTGGGGACCCTTATTTCATGTGAGAAACATGGGTAAACCTTTTTCCTCTCAAAATTTACAACTGTGCCACTCACGTCATATATAAAAGGACACCACCTCCCCAATATTAATCACAACCTCACACATTATTGGTATATTAAAAAATTATTAACATACCTGAATATTATATCATTTTAGATAAATATTTCTCTCATTACAAAATTACATTCCCAATGACCATAATAGTTTAGTGTCATTGGAAACATGAAACATAAACTTCTAATTTGGTGAAAGATGTTAAATGTTTCCCAAAAATGGCCCCTAGTAATCTTACTCAAACCCTTTATTTGTAATATAGGGAAAGAAAACATAATAAATGAATAGATTAGATTCTCAGTAATGGTAAACAAGGGAGATATGTAACCACAATCCTGAGCATAAGGGTATGATAACAAGATCATAACATTAGAAGAGCATACCCAATATATCAAAGATCGAAATCAAGATTCATGGAATAAATATTAGTTGTTCACACAAAATGATTCATACGATAATAATAAGTATAATATATGAAATCATAACTTCAGAATATGAAATGGAATTATGGCAGACACATAAGCATATAAAATCAATCCATATAAGTCAATGCTCATTTCCAATACATGTCCTGGAACATCATAGTGGATACACCTATTTGAAGGGACACAAAACCATCCCCATTTACATCCCTTTCCTTAAATTGGACATTTTTTCACTCCCCACACCATCTTATAATTCAAGGATCACTCTTAGAACCATATTAGTGGTCATGGATCACTCAAAAGACCATATAAATAGTCAAAAACCATTAATAAATGGAGTTCACCCACATTCTATCAATTTTTATATCATGAGATATAAATCATTGCCCGATGAATTGGATGGTTACATAGGTCTCACCCATCATATAATTGTATCTTAAAAACAATTCACTTGATAATAAAATACTCATCATATCATGACCCATAAAAAGAGATAGATTTCATAAACATCATATCATAGCTCATCTCATGAAGTGGGTTTCAAATAACTTTTGTCACATAATAACCTATGAAAAAGCTATGGGTTTTATAATCATATTATAAAACTTGTAATAAATCATTTTTCGTAAGAGTTTTATCATGATATGTCCCAAGGAAGAGAAATGGGTTTCATAAACAAATTTTCATCTTAAAAATAAATTATTCAAATAATATATAATAATGGTTTCGTAGGATCACATCCCTAGTAGAATAAATTTTTGAGCATAGTATTGTTTTCAACAATACATGTTACTGTTATTTAAAGGGGGAGACTATTGAAAATAATACTCTGTTTCTTTATGATAATATTGATGCTCACAAATACCCTTAGTTATTTTCTAATGATTTTATTTAGTATTGTGCAACAATTTAATAATTTATTTTACTCTTGAAATAACGAAAATTTATTACTTATTCAGAATCTGCTTTAGCACGTTATGAAAAAACTGTTCATACCTTACATAGATAAATATAGCATAGAATCTGCTTTAACACATTCTGGAATCACTGTTCATACCCTACGTGGATAAACGTAGCGTAAGGATGAAAATCATGTATACTTTTTTGAGATAAGTGAAAAGTATGGTTAAACAACCATACGTTTTCAGAAAAGTATGGAAGAAGAACCTTACGTTAGGAAGGAACCTTACGTTTTGGTTATGAGAAAAGTATGGAAGGAGAACCGTAATTAAATTCTAAACGTTACATTTTTTTCTCAAAAGTATGGTCCATCAAACATAATTTTGTAAACAACTATACATTCTTGAAAAGTATGGATCCAGTAAAAGTATAGGTCTTTTACCCTACATTTGAGTGTTGAAGAAAAAGTATAGATGATCAACCCTACATTTGTTATCAACCTTACATTGTCAACCCTATGTTCATGTTCAACCTTACGTTTTTAACCTTACATTTGAAGACTATGTTATTAACCCTACGTTTTGAGGCCACGTCATCAACCTTACGTTTGGCATCAGAAATTTTGACAGAAGATATTTATATACATCGATTAGTAAGCTGATTTCAAGCTGGATTTAATGTCGTTTTTAAAGTACAACTTTGACTGATTCAAAGCCATTTTATTAATGTATTTAAGATCGAAATAAAAGGAGATTTTTATGTCGAGTCTTAAGGGAAGTTACGACCTCTCTATAACTTCAAATTTTTGAAGATCATGAATCTGAAGGCGACTTTTATGGATCTCAATGTGCATGAGATATGCTCAGATTTATTATATATGTTCTCTCTGAAACACCAGGTACAAGAGTATGTGATCGATCTATTATTAAAAAAGTGGAAAACAGAGACTGCAAAAATTCACGATTGATCTGCTGATTCAAAAAGGAGAGTCAAAGCTATGATCATTGAAGAAGAAGGAACCCGATAGAGGATTCACATGTTCTACATCGAATATCTATTGTGGATCTACTGCTGGTGAAGTTGTAGACTATATCTCTATATCTACTGTAACTGGATCAACAGAGAACTGATTCATCTTGAAGATCAATATTTCTAGAGACTTCAATCCATCTGTTTTCAATTGAATTCTGTTGCAATTGTGAAGATCAACTGGAAAATTTCTTTCTGAAATTATTTTTATTCAGGAGTAACCAGCTTCTTGTTCTATGCTGTGTAGGTTCGTGTTTGAACCGGGAGGCTTTGTTTTTCATTGGATTGTAATGGTGTCAACATCTTGTACTTAGTTGTGAACCGGTCTATAGAAAAGAGGACCAGATAGTGAAAATCATCAAGATCATGGAGTTGAGCGTTGGTGGAGTGGACTAGGGGCCTTCTATTCCCCAAACCACTATACATCTTTGTGTTCTTGATTTTACTTTTTCCGATGCACGATAAAATCTGATAAAGTATAAAGGACAGAACTCGTTCAAGAAAAGAGTTATCGAAAAATTGCAAAAGACACAATTCACCCCCCTCTTTTGTAAAATCTGTCGATTCATATCCACCAATTGGCATCATAGGTGGAGCTTCTGATAGAGCCTTATCAAGCTAGAAGAATTTAAGGATCATACAACAGATCATAATGACTGATACAAGAGAAGGGATGTCGATGGTCAGAGCACCATATTTTAACGGAGACAACTATGGTACCTAGAAATCGTGCATGATAATATATCTGAAAAACCTCAGATATAGAGTCTATTCAAATATTATGACTCCTTATGAAATTCCTAAAAATCCTGAGACATGGAGTGCTACTATGGAGGTAGAGTACGATATGAACTCGAAGGCTATGAATGCAATTATATGTGGTCTAGGACTAGATGAATTTAATTGTGTATCTCAGTGCCCGACAACATATGAGATGTGGCAAACAATACTTGTGGCATATGAAGAAACAAAAAATGTGAGACAAATGAGATATGCAACTTCAAAATTGAAATTTTATACTTTGAGAATGGTTGAAGGTTAGAGTATTATCCAAATAAATGGGAGATTGACAGAAATTGTCAATAACATAATAGCTCTAGGAGAACCTATCAAGAAGGCTGATCAATCATTAAAAGTACTGAGAGTACTTCCTACTCGATGGAATGGTATTTCTACTGCAATCAGACAATCAAAACCAGTAAAAGATCTATCTATGAGAGAGATGATTGGTAGACTGATGATGTATGAAGATGAAATGCAAGATGAGGCTAATGAACATAAAGTGCTTATCAAAAGATAAGATACTTCTCTTGAAGGAAACATCAAAACAAAACAATAGAAAGATGAAGAACAAAGAAGTCAAAGCTAAATCAGAAAGCTCTGACTCATCCAACTTAGATGAAGAACTGGCTCAACTAGCCAGGAAATTTAGAAAATTCTACAGCATGAAAAGAGGCTTCAAAAAATCCTCTAAGGGAGATAATAAGGAAGTAAGATGTTATGAATGCAAAAAAAAGATTGGGCATATCAGACCAGATTTCCCATAATTGAATTATGCAAAGAAGAAGAAATTTTTCAAAAGAAAGGACTTTGAAAAGAAAGAAAAGAAAACTATAAAAGCCACTTGGAGTGTATCTGAAGACTCCAGTAGCTATTCTGAATCATCATCAGACAAAGAAGAAGTCAATCTATAAGCAAAAATGTGCTTTATGGCAGAAATTTATGAGGTACACTCATATTACTCCTCTGAATCAAATTCTGGATCAAGCTACACAAATGAAAAACTTGCAGCCTACTCCAATATGATTTAAGAAAGATATGACTAACTATTTAAGAAACATAAGTCACTAAAAAATATACATAGATCTATTTCAGATGAAAGTGATACAATTCGGAAACAAAATAAGGAATTTACTGATAAATACAATTTGAATAACACTAACTATATTAATTGTTAATCAAGAATAAAAACACTACAGGATGAAGTAGAATCTTACAAACAAGATGCATTGGTTTTTACAAAAGGAGAGAATTCATGAAATTAAATTCTTGGAAAAAATATCATTAAAAAGGATAGAATTGGAGTTGGAAGTAAAGGAGAAAAACCAAAGCTATATAAAAATTATTTTTTTCCTAGCTCTAAAAAGGTTAATTGTAATTTTTGTGGGAAAAAGGGACATGTCGCTAAAACCTGTTTCTTAAGACAACCTCAAATTTGTGGTATTAATAAAGACTATGTTTCAAAGACTTGTATGATTCCTCTAATTTTAAAAGAACAAAGAAAATCTGGATACCCAGATCATTGCTTGCTAACACCCATGGACCCAACAAAATATGGGTACCAAAGCAATTTGTTTGAAGGTCTTTGCAGGTAGCCGGTCACCAGAGAAGAAAAAATATGTGGTACAGTGACAGTGGCTGCTCAAGACATATGAGTGGAAACTCATGGAATTTTTCTTCACTCACTCAAAAGGAAGGAGGACTTGTCACATTTGGTGACAATGCCAATGGAAAAATCATTGGCATTAGAATTGTTGGAGATCCAGAAACAGTCTCAATCAATAAAGTACTTTATGTAAAAGGACTAAAACGCAATCTGATAAGTATCTCTCAACATTTTGATGATAGATATAATGTTGATTTTACTAACAATTGTTTTACTATTTCTAAAGATAAACTGTTTAAATTTAATGCACCAAGAACTGAAAATGGCTATACATGGGATTTAAATTCCCTATGTATACAACAAGTAAACTGCTTGACTGCAAAAGTAAATGAATCTTGGATCTGGCATAGAATACTTGGTCATCTCAATGTATATGTTTTACATAAGTTATCTAAGAATCATTTAGTTTATGATTTACCTAGTATCAAATTTGAAAGTGACAGATTTTGTGATACGTGTCAACTTGGCAACAAACACAAATCATCCTTCAAATTTGTTAATAAATTTGCTACATATAAACCTCTAGAACTTATTCATATGGATTTTTTTGGACCTTCAAGAGTAGAAGCCTTAGCTGGTAAATTATATGTATATGTTTTAGATGATGACTATTCTAGATTTACATTGATTTTCTTCTTCAAATTTAAAAATGAAGCTTTTACATTATTTGATAGTTTCTGAAAACCTGTTCAAAATAAAAAAGGGTTCAATATAATCTCATTGAGAAGTGATCATGGTGGAGAATTTGAAAATCTGGAATTTAATTCCTTTTTCTCATGTATGTGTATTAAACACACCCTCTCTGCACCAAGAACACCTCAAAAAAATGGGATTGTATAAAGAAGAAATAGAACTATTCAAGAAATGGCTAGAACTATGTTAAATGAATATAGACTACCTATATATTTCTGGGCAGAAGCTGTGAATACATATTGTTATATAATTAATAGTGTTTTAATTAGACCTCTTTTGAAAAAGACACCATATGAACTATGGAAAAACAGAAATCCAAATGTAAATTACTTTAATGTTTTTGGATACAATGTTTACATATTAAACACCAAGAATAATCTTGGTAAGTTCGATCCAAAATATGATGAAGGTATTTTCTTAGGATATTCTACTACCTCCAAAGCATATAGAGTTTATAACAAGAAGTCAAGGATTGTTGAAGAATCCGTTCATGTGAAATTTGATGAATCTGATCCCTTTGAGAAAAGGGCAGAACAAATGGATGAACTTGAATCATATGATAACATGAGACTTGAGAATTTAAAGAATGATTTTGAAAATGATATAAAATAAATTCAATCTAGTTCAGAGGAACATGATACTGAAGAACCTTTAAATACATTACATAGATAGTCTAGAACCCTACAGAATCACCCTTTAGAAACGGTAATAGGTAACCAAGAAACTGGTGTTCAAACTAGAAGAAACTTTGGAAACCTAGTGTAAATTTCTTGCCTTCCTATCTAAACAAGAACCCAAGACTATAGAAGAAACTTTAGATGATGAAAGATGGGTAATAGCAATTCAAGATGAATTAAACCAGTTTAAAAGAAATGAAGTTTGGGAATTAGTAGAATGAACTAAGAATTATCCTGTAATAGGAACCAAATGGGTCTTTAGAAATAAACAGGATGACCAAGGCACAATAACTAGAAATAAAGCAAGATTAGTAGCTAAAAGATATAATCAAGAAGAAGGAATGGACTATGATGAGAATTTTGCACCTGTAGCTTGGTTAAAAGCCATTAGAATCCTTTTAGCCCATGCATCTTATATGATTTTTAAATTATTTCAGATGGACGTTAAATCTTCCTTTTTAAATGGTTATTTAGTGGATGAAGTTTATGTTGAGCAACCTCCTGGTTTTGAAAACTCTCAAAAACCTGATTCTGTTTTTAAACTTACTAAAGCTCTTTATAGCCTTAAACAAGCACCAAGATCTTGGTATGAAAGATTAAGTTCTTTTCTTTTGAAAACTGATTTTACTGTTGGAATGGCAGAGCCAACACTCTTTAATGAAACTGTGAAAAATAATGTTTTATTGGTTCATATTTATGTTGATGATGTAATCTTTAGATCAAATAATAAAACTCTTTGTCATGAATTTTCAAAATTAATGAAATCATAATTTGAAATGAGTAGAGGGGAGAATTACATTTCTTTTTAGGTCTTCAAATATTTCAAAAATATTTCGGAAATGTTTTAAATCAAAGAAAATACATTACTGATTTACTTAAGAAATTTGGACTTTAAAACAACAAGCCATTTATAACTCCTATGTGTACTAATATAAAAATTTATTTGGATGAATCTAGGAAATCAGTTGACAACAAGTTATATAGAGGTATGATTGGTAGTTTGTTATATCTTACTGCTAGTAGACCAGATATAATGTATTTAGTTTGTCTTTGTGCTAGATTTCAATCAAATACTAATGAATCCCATCTAACTACTGTTAAAAGAATTTTTATATATTTAAAAGGAACTATGTTTCAATATCATCTTTATCCTAAAACTTCTGATTTCAATTTGATTTCATATTCAGATGCTGAATTTGGATATTGTAGATTAGATAGAAAAAGTACATTAGGTACATGTCACTTTTTAGGAAAGTATTTAGTATCATGGTCTTGTAAGAAACAACATTCAGTTTCCCGGTCAACAACTGAGGCAGAATATGTTTCTACTGGAAGTTGTTGTGCACAAGTGTTGTGGATGAAAAAAACTCTTATGGACTTTGGATTGAATTTTAATAATACACCTATTTTATGTGATAATACAGGTGCAATTAATATTTAAAAAAAATCCTATTAGTCATTCTAGAACTAAGCACATTGATATAAGGAATCACTTTTTAAGAGATTATGTTATTAAAAAAGATATATTTCTAGAATTTATAAATACTGAAATTCATTTAGTAGATATTTTTATTAATCCACTTCCCACTGCAAGGTTTTATTTTATTAATGGGGATCTAGGTTTATTTAATTTTAAATAATTTATATTTTTATTTACTTTTATTTATTTCTGTAAATTTTTTTTGTTTATTCAATACTGTTTAAGATTTTATTTCATTCTCCATATACAAACATTATTTGTTTTAAATAGATGTAATTATTAGTGATTACACGGGAATCAAGTCTGTCAGAGCCTTTTAGACATCTAAACCCTTTCACTTCTATCGAAACCCTTTAGAAACCCAAAAATCGCACTTTCTCTCCTAAACCCTAACATTAAAACCTCTGAAACCATATCCTTAAATCCTTCAGAGACTCTCACAGAAATGGAAAGGACTAAAATATCCAGTGATGTCGAGCCAAGAAATGCTAAGAGACAACACACCGAGGAAAGAAAAATCTTACAGGGCAAGGTAATCGATCTCGAATGGTTATTTCAGACAAATCTGTTGTTGAAGCAACTGCTGCCGTTCCAGAATCTTGAATAGATGTTCAACAGTGAAAACACGGAATTTCTGTATGAAGTAGAACATAGATACTTATTCAAATCTATACAGTTTAGTCTGGGAGATACCGAGGACAGTATGGTGGCTAAGATAGAGGATAGGGATTTCTCAATCTCATCAGTAGAGATTAGTCAGATTCTCAACTGCCCTCATGGGAGATGTTTTCATCTCGATTTGAAAAATATTGGAGATTCTATGCATGAATCCGAAGACATCATGTCTTTTGTTTTTGGTACCAAGACAATAAAGAAAATGTTTTTCAAGGATTTGGAGCCTGATCAGAAGATTTTGGTCAGATTTATTCAGACTAGAATAGTTCCATGGATGGCAGAAATTGAAATGATTATGTACCCAGATATGTATATAATTTTTTCTTTTGTTAAGAGATATTAAGTTAAACATTCCATGATACTTGATAAGGTATCTAAGATACTAGTGTCAAAGCGAGGCCCGGATGAATTTCTACCCTTTTGGTCGATTTATTTCTTAATTGCTGTTTAAGAAAGACATGGTGAGATTAGTGGATGCTCGAGTTAACTGTCATCACAGTAATACGTTTAATGCTAGAACTTTGAGGAGAGTTGGATATTTATGGAGAACAATTAATTGAAAACTTTTTCCAGTAGGAGCTGAGGAAGAATCAGAGAGTGCTCATGCTCAACCTGCTAAGTCTAAGGAGGGACAAGATGAATCCAGAGTTAGTAATGTAGCAAGAAGGATTCACTTTGTAGTGCAAGATATTGAGGAAGACAGAAGTCAGGAGGGGCTTCAATAAAAAATATAGAGACTAGAAAATGAGGAAGTCACTTCCCCTACTTTGGAAAAAACCACAGAAGATTTATTTTCTTATTCTTTTGTAAGGGAAGCTGTTGTTGATAATCCCATGGAAGATGTTACTGAAAGAACAACACTATTAGAGGGATCATGATTTCCAGAAGAAGCTTAAAGAGAGAATCAGGAACAGATTGTAGCTGATGTTGAAGTTTCACTTCAACAGGAACAATAGATGGAGGTAGTGTCTGGTGAAGAAGTGGCCAGACCTCAGGAAATTTCTGAAAGTATTATTCTTGAAATTCCAGTGGAAGAAAATGATGCAGATGAATGTGATGAGCATGCTTCTAAAGCTCAAACAGAGGTACATCAAGAGGAGTTTTCTGTGGAGAAGTTTGAAAACTCTAAGAAACAATTTGTGGACCAACCTTCTCATAACAATGAAAAAGAAAAATCCGATGCTGAATCATTGCCTTTGGTACTGTTACATCAACCTGAGAATGTGAATCGAGCACAGGGTACATCTGATTCAATGAATGAAGATGTTGATGAACTCTACATAATGGTATCTCAGTTGGAATCTGAGAATGTTTCTCTAAGAAATGCCTTAGACTTAGAGCATTTGAAGTTTCAAAAGCTGAAGGAGTGTATAGTTTCAAGGCAAGAAGTTTAAATGTTTAAAGAGGATATACTGACTGTTGTTACGTAATTGAAGTATGAAATGGTATGAAGTCAAATTTATCATATCTGAAGTTGTTTATGGAGAACCAATTTGCAACAGTTGCAAATAATGCTGTTAGGGGATCAGGTACTTCACCTGATTTAATCAGAAGGTTTCAGGCTATCATAGCTGCGATGAGCAACATGAATGACAGGATACCAGATCTTCAATGTAACAGTGCTCATTTGTCAGTGTTGCTAGACAATCAGAAGTTCTTAGTGGATCAACTGACATCTATTGAGCCATCGATCAGAATTCTGTTAAATCAGTTATTAGAGAAGATGTCAGTATTTGTTGAAAAAGAGGAAAGGATGCGTGAGTTTTTCAGAGTCAATTTAATTGAGGATATTTATATGACTCAAGAAAAAAGAGAGCTCATTATCAAACTTGGAGATGGGATGATGAAGAGACTTCCGAAACATTTTACAAAAATCAAGTCTGTAATCTAGTGGAGATAGAACATGTTACCTATCTTACCCAAACCTTGATTCCTGTGTATATCATTGTCATTATATACTATTGTTTTTTGAGTGAAAATCTCCTCTATTGTTTATTCGTTTCATTATTTATTTTTTTACATACTTTATTTTTAATATGCCAGTACTCCAGATTTAATTATTGATAAACAGTTCATAATAGCATTTACTAACAGTTCAGTGCAATATTAAAAGTGTTAAAATCCATGATTTTTCATTATTTTGGATATCGCAAAAAGGGGGAGAATTTGAATAAACACAACATCAAAACCTCAACATTTTATTTAGGGGAGAATTAAATGAGAAATTTTAATTTATAATTATATTTTTGGTGGAGATGATTTTATTTAAAACATTATAATGAATTTTGAATGTTAAATTTTTTTAAATAATTTTAATTATTTTATGGGTTTTTTTATCATAAAAAGGGGGGAGATTGTTGAGAAAAGTATTGTTTTCAACAATACATGTTAATGTTATGTAAAGGGGAAGATTATTGAAAATCATACTCTGTCTCTTTATGTTAATTTTGATGCTCACAAATACCCATAGTTATTTTCTAATTATTTTATTTAGTATTGTGCAGGAATTTATTAATTTATTTTACTCTTGAAATAACGAGAATTTATTACTTATTCGGAATCTACTTTAGTGCATTCTGGAATCACTTTTCATACCTTACGTAGATAAATATAGCACAGAATCATCTTTAGCGCATTCTGGAATCACTGTTTATACCCTACGTGGATAAATGTAGCGTAAGGATGAAAAGCGTGTATATTTTTTGAGATAAGAGAAAAGTATGGTTAAACAACCATACATTTTCAGCAAAGTATGGAAGAAGAACCGTATGTTAGGAAGGAACCTTACGTTTTAGTTATCAGAAAATTATGGAAGGAGAACCGTACATAAATTCTAAATGTTACGTTTGTTTCTCAAAAGTATGGTTCATCAACCTTACTTTTGTAAAAAACCCGACGTTCTTGAAAAGTATGGATCTTTTACCGTACGTTTGAGTGTTGAAGAAAAAGTATGGATGATAAACCCTACATTTGTGTTCAACCTTACGTTGTCAAGCCTACGTTTTTGTTCAAACTTACGTTGTTAACCCAATGTTTGAAGACTATGTTATTAATCCTACATTTTGAGGCCACGTCATCAACCTTGCATTTGGCGTCAGAAATTTTGACTGACGATATTTATGTGCAACAATCAGTAAGCTGATTTCTAGACGGATTTGAAGCCGGTTTTAAAGTCGTATATAAAGTATGACATTGACTGATTCAAATCCATTTTATTAATGGATTTAAGATCAAATTAAAATTATCTTTTTATGCCGAGTCTTAAGGGAAGTTACACCCTCTCTATAAATTCAAATTTTTGAATATCGTGAATCAGAAGGTGACTTTTATGGATCTAAATGTATAGGAGATTTGCTCATCTTTATTATATATGTTCTCTCTGAAACAACAGGTACAAGAGTATGTGATCGATCTATTATTAAAAAAGAGGAAAATAGAGATTTAAAAAATTCACGATTGATATGCTTATTCAAAAAGGAGCTTCAAAACACTGTTATTTCAAGAAGAATGAACTCGATAGAAGATTCACATGTTCTACATAGAATATCTAATGTGGATCTACTACTACTGAAGTTGTGAACTATATCTTTATATCGACTGCAGCTAGATCAACACAGAACTGCTTCGTCTGGAAGATCAATATTTCTAGAGACATTGATCCATCTTCTATCAATTGCATTCTGTTTCCATTGTGAACAACAACTGGAAAATTTATTTCTGAAATTCTTTTTATTCTTGAGTAACCAGATTCTCATTCTAAGGTGTGTAGGTTCGTGTTTGAAACAGAAGGCTTTTTTTCCTTGGATTGTAAAGTTGTCAACTGCCTGTACTCAATTGTGAACTGGTCTGTGGAAAAGAGGACCAGATAGTGAAAATCATCAAGCTCATGGAGTTGAGCGTTGGTGGAGTGGAATAAGGGCCTTCTGTTCCCCGAACCACTATACATATTTGTGTTCTTGATTTTACTTATTCTGCTGCACGATCAAATCTAATAAAGTATAAAGGACAGAACTCATTCAAGAAAAGAGTTATCAAAAAATTGCAAAAGACAAAATTCTCCCCCCTCTTGTGTATAATCTGTAGATTCAGATCAAACATAAATTATGTCAAAGGATATCATCATATAAGGATAATTATTTTTGATATATCACTTATAGAATTTCAAATTGGAAATAACTTTTCTTTGAGAATCATTTATTAAAACATAAAACATTTTCGAAAGCATTTTCATTAAAAACCACTTTGATAACTTATGAAATATTTTTTAAATTACATTTAGACTATTTTATGTGTAAAATATACATTTCACATTGAAAAATGATTCTCAAAACATAAAATATTTTAAAATCCTTTATCATTGAATATATATTAAAAAACATTATAATTAATATTTGAAATCAATGATATTGTTTTCTTTGAAAATAATATTTTGCAAATATAAAGAAAATATTATACTTAAATCATTTAAAACACTTCTTAAAATTAATTTTTTTTTGAAAACCTTTTTATTTGGGAAATGAAATAAAAATTTATTTTTAGGAATATTAGGGAAAAATTCATAAAAAATTAATCTTGTAAACATTCATAGGAATCTTAAATGAAATTAATGTCATGATGGTGGATAAATCTTGTACATGTTGAACATTCCTTTTGCATCTTAAAAATATTAGGAACATTCCTCTATCGGGAAATAGCAAAAATATTCACGTTTAAAACACATATTGTTAAAAAGGAATTACATTGGTAAAAAGTCATTTAAATATCATATGAAAATATTACAAAATGTCTAAAAATAGATTTTATTTCTGAGAATATAAATAATGTCAGATTATATTATAAATATTTTTAATTATATTGTAACACTCCGAGATTTAATAAGATATATTATTTTTAACTTTATTCATATATTCTATTATATGCTACACCATGATTATCTAGTGCTATATGCAAGACTGTATTAACTTGCAATATACGAAAACTATTCTTGGATCGTGTTACACACAATTTCAAATTCGTTAGATAGTATATATATATATAACATTGAGTGTGTGTATATATATATTCAATGTATAAATGAAATATGTTTGGATTCTGTTATACCCAACAAAAAATGAGTCTTTCACTACACACAACCCTGACTTGGCTTACATTACATGCAATTGCGACCTTCCATGATAGCGTGTGTTGTATGCAATACTGAGTTTCACTAAACAACATTATGTTATTAAAATATTATATAAACGAGCCATTATGAATATTAATACCAACTTTTTGAAAATTTATAAATTTTATCATTCAAAATGGACTATATTTTTGGATTCAGAATATCAAAATTATCCTACGGTGAATTTTTGGTATTTTTCTAAAAACATTCATTTTTATATGAATAGTGAAAACAATGGGTTACTATTTAAAAACAGACTTTTTATTTAAATAATTATTTATTTTATTTTATTTAAATTTATTTTAGGTAAAAATTGATACATAATTCCTATATATGTTTAATTTAATTCATTGGAGTCATTTTATAATAATTTTATATATATAAAAATTTTATTGAACTTTTCACCGTCTTTTACCCACCTCCTAGAAGAATTTGAAAATTTAGATAAAACATAATTTTACCGCTTCTCTAAGTGGAATTTATAAAATTCAAGAGACACGATTAATATCACGGAGTGAAATGTGGTTCAATAAGGTAAAAATAATTTTTGGTTAATAGTAACTTTTAACATTTATTTACCATGGTTAAAAGTAAATTGGGTAATTAAGGGTAAAAATGATATTATTATTACCCTAACACATGTTATAATTCTATTGGATAAGTATAATTAGACCATAAACAACCTTAGGATTATAATATTATCATTTAGGTCGACTTGTATTAGATTAGGACATTTATTATTATTTTATTTAAAAAAGAGTTAAAATAGTTAAAATCAAAGTGTAATAAATAAAACATTTTTAATATAGGGTTATAAATAAGATAAATTCGACTACAAATATCCATTATAAATCTAAAAATACTTTCTACCTAATGGTATTTTATTTATAATTTTTAGACAGTAAATAATTTAATTTATTTATGACAGAATGGTGATGCAATAATTTCCTAAATAATTAAATATTAATATAATTGATATTATAAATACCCAAATAAATGTAATTTGAGACTTTTTATTAATTAAACTAATTTAATAGGTTAATATGACATGTTAGTATTTATTTAATTAACTTTTTCTAACTAATCATGTTGTTATGATTTTCACAAAAATCAATTACCAAATAGTGTCAAAATTGACATAAAATAGTTTTTAAAACAAATATAATATTATTAATATTTATTATATTCCTAAAAATCTAATTATCGTCCAAATGACTTAGCTAAGGTTATATATATTATTAATTAATGACTTGGGGTTCGTTTGTCTTGTTATATTATGTTTATTAACCGTATAGTGTAAGAAAACTAGAAGACACGGTAAAAGATAAATTATTTAACTTAGAGTTAAATCTAAAAGATAAGGTTAAAATAGTAAACTAAACATGTCTAAAACCTATTCGTTGAGGTTATTTTGACCCATACCCACTTTAGCTTCTAAATAAATCAAATTGGAGCTATTATAAACTGAATATGACTTTATTAAAAAATAATATTTTATGTTTTTCCAAAGGTGCCCCTCTCCTCCCTTATAAAAAGTGTACCCCTTCCCTCTTCTCTTCACACCCTTTTGAGCCATGAATCTCGTCCATCCCCTACCCATTTAACTTATACACTTCTCTAGAAACATTCTGGAGGTTATGGTCTTCTCAAAAGGCAAACTCTACTTCCCAAAGAAGAAGTTTAAAGGAGGTGCGTCGAGGAAGAGGTAATCTCTTCTATCAACTCTTTCAAGTTTCTTTCTTCTTCTACTAATGCTTATTTAGTTGATTACTTATAATTTAATAACATATTTATCACTTATATACTGATATGTCATTATAAATATGAGACAACCCTATTTCACCTTCTATCCATCCAACGGAAAATGAAATCACCGCGTGTGCGTACATACGGAATATCGTCTCCACGCCGTGGTGTAATCAGTTTTTTCACCACCACCTTACTTGGAAGGGTATAATGGTGTAAATAATAACTATATATAATTATTATAACATCATACTGATTCTATGATATTATATCATCCACTCCAATTCCATTCAATAAATATGGGAACGATATCATCGCTTGTGTGTACATAAGGATTACCGTCTCCACGACGCGATGAGATTAATTTTCAATGTAAAAAATTCAAGAATGATTATAATGTATATATAGCAAGTAATCATGTAATATACAACATAATAATTAAAATGGATTTATGTATATATATATATGTATGTCATCTACCTAATTCTATTCAATTCAATAAGGAATCGAAAAATAGAGTTCATGCGTACGTACGACCTACCATCTCCAAGAATGATGTATTTCATTTCATTCATATATTATATATATATATATATATACTGAATATAAATGATATATAAATCCTTATTTACATTCTATATGTATGTAAATAATGATATAGGTAATAATAATATCAAAAACAACATGTCCAAACACGTATGATAAATAAAATGATTTTACCCAAAACACTGCTTTAACATGGAATTTACAAAAGAACTCTTAATTTAAAGTCATAAGTGAAACATATATTATATCATTACAATGAATATGATTAGGTAATAAGTCAACGAAATTATTATACAGGAGTTTTGGATGCGTACAAAGCATATCGGACCTAAGGTAAGGGATAACTTTTCCAATCTCGTTTTATCCGATATTGTTTATTCGTAAGTATTTACTAGGGTTATTCTTATCTTCCATTACCATGATTTATAAAAAAAATTAATGAATGTTTAAAGTCCTTTTTACCCATTTTTTTCTTTTACTACATGGTATGTAAAGAATCTTTTTTTACCATATGAGGTACTTTTTGACTTTTCTGGAAAAAGTAAGAGAATAATGTTTTTTTAACATAAAGGCATGAATGGGTTATTATGGTTTCATAATTCCTAATTTTCATTAATATTATTCTAAAATATTTCATGATTATTTTCCAAAAAATTATTTCCTTATAAATTTTCATGGCATTTTGAGAAAATAAATTGATTTTGAAAAAGAAAGGATATTTTCCTCAAGAATTCTTTTCATGGGTTTTATCAAAACAATTTTATATCTAAGATGACATTGTTAAATATGTTTTTATTTCAAGTATAATTTATCTCTTATTTACATGGTTTTATTTTTCATATAAAGAAATTATATCCATTTCTCTTATATGGACTATGTTATGATGGGATGATGTTTATGAAACCCATTTTATTTGTTGGGTTATTATGAATGATGTATGTTTATTTTGTGGCACATGAAAAAATGATTTCATTATGAGATGGGTGGGACCTATATCTCCTTCCAATGCATTGTGTAAATATTTATATCTCATGAGATAGACATGGTTGGATTGGTATGTTAATCTGGTTCAGTGTTACAGGACTGGAACGAGGAGTGAACTCGATTCAGAAAGGGACTTTGTCCACTAAGATGGTCTTGGAAGCAATGCCTTGGCTACTATGGAAATCATAACATGTGCTTAATGGTTTCCATAATTACATGTTTTATTACAATGCAATTTTATCATGATTAATGTTTCTTTATGATCTATGCCTTACGTACTGCCATGTTTTATGTCATTTCTCAAAAATTTTATGTTTAAACATTATGTTCATGTTTTTTTATGATCAAATGTATATGATTTATTTTATTATCTCCATGCTTACCCTTACTGAGAATTTGAGCTCAACATTTATATGTTTTATTTTCCGCAAAATTCAAAGAAAGATTTTAGGTAAGAAAACAAAAAGTGGAAGATATTTATGGGAGATGTTGATGATCTGTCACCATGATTAGAAGATTACATTCTGAGTTTCCAAAGACACTAAACTAATACGGTCTTTGGCCGTCTATTTTTGTCATGTATTAAGTACTTCGAAAAAGTAATGTATTGTCCATGTATGTCAAGCATGGGTCTCTACAGTTGGTATCAGAGTGAAGGTTTAGTTATGCTTTGGAAACTAGGATACGAAAACATAAGTGAAATCCCTAGATGTATTTCTAAAGTGTGTCTAGGTATTTCCCAAAGGTTATGTATATAGGTTAGAGTCCTATAATTATGTTGACGATCATGAATAACCTAGGTTGAACCTAAGGTGTCATGGATTAAATAATTTTTGATAAGTTAGACATCCCATAAGTGACTTTTTATGATTAAGTGGTTCCTCGTTATTTTAACTGTTTCTTACACTATGGTTTCTGGTCATAGTCAGTGGAGGGAACGAGAAGGAATTCAGTTAACATTGATTCCAATGAAAAAATTGGTGACTATGATCAACGAAATTATGTAAGACCTGGAGAGAGAGATATTATGATTATGCTGAATCATTCATCTTGATATATGATTAACAAGGTAAACTTTAGTTATATTCCTAAGTCATCAAATAAGAGGAAGATGGAATTTTATGCATGTTCACAGGGTGAGGAGCATAGATAAAGGAAGATTTATAATTCTAATGAAGGGGAGAATAACCATGAGGAATACCTAAAATGGAGGGGAAGATGTTATCTATGTGTAGAAACGGGTCATAGAGTGACAGACTGTTATGGAGTCCAATGTCTTATCTGCGGAGAACAAGGGAATTACCTAACTCAATGCCCTAACCTAAGAAGTTACTTCTAAATCGAGGAAGGACATATTCCATGCCAATCATTAAAGAGGATGTATTGAAGTGATTATGTATTGAAATTCAATAATAATGTTTTTGAGGTACTTTTATGGTATATTGAAATATCTTTTTATTGGTCCGTTGTGGTTTTGTATAAGAATATAGTACCAGTAACCATGAAAAGTGATTCAAATATTTTGGAAAACAGATGATATGCACATAATGAAGGGATAAGGAGAAAATAAATTGTTTGATATTATTCATGACCTCATCATTGATATAAGGACTAAGTGATATCATGGTTTTATTATATAGAATCTTTGGGATTTTAGTATGTGGAAAGAGTTAACTTTTGACAGTATTCACTTTTTCACTAATTTTCAATGGGTATTTATTTTTCAGGAAAATACATGATTAAGGTATTCACATGTTTGGAATGTGAACAACAAGATATATCGTATGATATATGGGGGATAAATGATGGTATTCACATGCTAGGTTGATGAAATTTCTAGTAATCGTTTACATTACACTATGATATTGGACATATATATTTTAGATAAACTAAAAGATTGGAATAGATTAATTTTGACATCAGATAGTATTGTTTACGGCTAGAAATTTTTGTTATGATAAAGGACAACCCATAGGATGGGTGAAAACCCATCACGTCAGACAAGGATGCGGGAATCGAACCAAAAATCGAAGTGTGATAGGCCTTTATCGCCTACCACTGTCCTACAGGAAGTCCCAAGTTAGTAGAAATTAGTATTAATTTATTAAGTGGCATGATATACGATGTATAAGTCCATTTTTGGAACCATATACGATTAATCTAACTATATATGGACTTATTTATATTTAATAACATTTTCTAAACTTTTGTTTGAGAGAGATGGAATAACCTATCATTCTGTCACATGATCTGCTAGCACTTCACGAATGACAAATTCAACTTCATTTCTTTAAGATATGAAGTGGAAATTGATCCATGCACGGACAACAGTGAGATTGTACCAAAATCAAGTAAGTATTTTTTTTAATTCAAAAATTATTCAACATTAGGGAAATGATCTTGAGAACTAAAAACGTTGTCCTAGTACCCGCATACCCGATGAATTAGATGGTACCTTAAATCATCACAAATTTATGGCTTTGTGATTGCTGGATTTTTCATTGCCATGTTCTTTACCACTCTCCATCAGAACTTGATGGTTAGATTTCTCTTCCATATACATATTTTATCCTATGTTCTCCAATGTGGAAACCTAGTGATAAGTTTATTTGGGTAACCATTACGTTTCGTACTTTAGTTTTTAAAATTATGTTTTTGTATTCCATTCTATGATGTGGGTTTCTATTAAATAAACTATCGATTAGTAAACCATTTATAACATCGACAAATTTTGAGGGTGAAATTCATTTTAAGGGTGGTAGAATGTAACCCCATGAGATTTTATAAGATATATTCTTTTTAATTTCTCTTATATCTTCTATTATATACTACAGTAATATTATATTACGCTATATGCAAGACCGTATTAGCTTGCAGTATACGCAACTCTACTCTTGGATCGTGTTACACACAATTTCATGTTTGTTTGATAGAAGTTATTCTACACAACATTGAGTGTATATATATATTCAATATATAAATGAAATATGGTTGGATTCTATTATACGCAACAACAAAGGAGTCCTTCACTACACACTACCCTCACTTGGCTTACATTACACGCAATCGTGACCTTCCACGATAGCGTGTGTTGTACGCAATACCGAGTTTCACTAAACAACATTATGTTATTAAAATATTATATAAACGAGCCATTATGATTAGTAATACCCACTTTTGGAAATTTTAAAAATTTTATCTTTCATAATGGAATTCATTTTTGGATTTGTAATATCGAAATTAGCCTAGGGTGAATTTTTTGTATTTTTCTGAAAACATTCAATTTTTGATGAATAGTGAAACCATTGGGTTACTATTAGAAAACCGACTTTTTATTTAAATAATTATTTATTTTATTTTATTTAAATTTATTTTAGGTAAAAATTGATACATAATACCTATATAAGTTCATTGATATTCATTAGAGTCATTTTATAAGAATTTTAGATATATAAAAATTTTATTGAACTTTTCACTGTCTTTTACCCACCTCCAAAGAGAATTTGAAAATTTACATAAAACATAATTTTACCACTTCTGTGAGTGGAATTTCAAAAATCCGAGAGACACGGTTAATATCAAGGAGTAAAATGTGGTTCAATAAGATAAAAATAATTTTAGGTGAATAGTAAAGTTTTTCTTTTATTTACCATGATTAAAAGTAAATATGGTAATTAAGGGTAAAAATGATATTATTATTACCCTAAAACATGTTATAATTCTATTGGATTAGTATAATTCTACCTTAAAAAAACTTTAGGAATATAATATTATCATTTAGGTCCACTTGGATTAGATTAGGACATTTATTATTATTTTATTTAAAAAATAGTTAAAATAGTTAAAATCAATGTTTAATAACTAAAACATTTATAATATAGGGTTATAAAAAAGATAAATTAGTATATAAATATTAATTAGAAATCTAAAAAGATTTCCTACCTAATGGTATTTTATTTATAATTTTTGGAAATTAAATAATTTAATTTATTTTTGACACAATGGTGATGGAATAATAACCTAAATAATGAAATATTAATATATCTGATATTATAAATACCCAAATAAATGTCATTTGAGACTTTTTATGAATTATACTAATTGTATAGGTTAATATGATATTTTAGTACTGATTTAATTAAATTTTTCTGAACTAATCATTCTGTTATGATTTTCAAAATAATCAATTGCCAAATAGTGTCAAAATTGACATAAAATAGTTTTTAAAACAGATATTATATTATTAATTGTTATTATATTCATAAAAATCTAAGGTTCATCCAAATGACTTATATAAGGTTGTATATATTAATAATGAACCACATGGGGTTCCTTTTTCTTTATATAGTAAGATTATTTACCAAATGGTGTAATAAAACAAGAAGACATGGTAAAAGTTATATTATTTAACTTAGAGTTAAATCTAAATGATAAGGTTAAAATAGTAACCTAAACATGCATAAAACCTATTGGTTGAGCTTATTTCGACCCATCCCCACTTTATCTTTGAAAAATTAAATGTTGAGCTATTATTAACCGAATATGATTTATTATAAAATAATATTTTACGTTTTTTTTAGGTGCCTCTCTCCTCCATTATAAAAATGGCACCCCTTCCCTCTTCTCTTCTCACCCTTTTGAGCCTTGAAGCTCGACAAAATCCTGACCATTTATCTTCTATACTTCCCTATAAACATTCTGGATGTTCTGGTCTTCTCAAAAGATTAACTCTACTTCCCTAAGATAAAGATTAAAGGAGGTGCGTCGAGGAAGAGGAAATCTCTTCTACCGACTCTTTCAAGTTTCTTTCTTCTTTTACTACCTCTTATTTAATTTTTTATTTATAAATTAATAACATCAGTATTACATATATACTGACATGTTATTATAAATTTAAGAAAACCTTATTTCACCTTTTACCCATCCTATGAAAAATTTAATCATTGCGCGTGCATACGTACAGAATACTGTCTCCACGCCGTGGTGTAATCAGTTTTTCCACCACCATCTTACGTGGATGGGTATAATGGTGTAAAAAATAAATATATATAATTATCATATCATAATACTGATTCAATGATATTATATCATCCACTCAAAAACCATTTAACAAATATGGGAATGATATCATCGCTCGTGCGTATGTACGGATTACCGTCTCCATGACGTGATGAGATTCATTTTCCATGTTAAAAATTCAAGAATGATTATAACGTGTATATAAAAAGTAATAATGTAATATATTAAATAATAATTCTACTTGATTTATTTATATATATGTATGTATGTATGTATGTCATCTATTTAATTCCATTCAATTCAATAAGGAAACAAAAAATAGTGTTCATGCATACATATGGCCCACAGTATCCATGAACGGTGTATTTAAATTCATTAATCTATATATTATATATATATATACTGAATATAAATGATATATAAATCATGATTTACATTCTAGAAGTAATTAAATAATGACATAAGTAATAATAATATCAAGAACAACATGTCCAAACAAGTACGATAAATAAAACGATTTTACCTAAAACGCTGCTTTAACATTGAATTTACAAAAAAACGGGTAATATAAAGTCATAAGTGAACCATATATGATATCATAACAGTGATTATGATTCTTCAATAAGTCAATGAAATTTTTATAAAAGAGTTTCGGAAACATGCAAAGCCTATCGGACCTAAGGTAAGGGATAACTTTTTCAATCTCATTTTTATCTGAGATTGTTTATTCGTAAGTATTTACTGGGGTTATTGTTATCATATATTCCCATGTTTTATAAAAATATTTTCATGTATTTTTAAAGTCATTTTTACCAATTTTTTACTTTTACTACATTGTATGTAAAGAATATTTTTTTACCATACGAGGTACTTTTTGAATTTTTTTGAAAAAGCACTAGATGAATGTTTTTTTAACTTATACGGTATGAACGGATTTTTACGGTTTCAAAACGCCTAATTTTCATTAAGATTCCTCTAAAAGGATTCATGATTATTTTCAACAAAATAATTTTCTTTTAAAATTTCATGGCATTTTGAGAAAAGAAAATTATTTTGAAGTAGAAAGGATATTTTCCTCAAGAATTATCTTCATGTGTTTTATCAAAACTATTTTCTATCTATGATGACATTATTAAGTATGTTTATGTTTCAAGTATAATGTATCTATTATTTACATTTTATTTATTTTTCTTATGAAGAAATTATATCCATTTCTTTTATATGGATTATGTTATTATGGGATGATGTTTATGAAACCCATTTTATTCGTTGGGTTATTATGAATGATGTATGTTTATTTTGTGGAACATGAAAGAATGATTTCATTATCAGATGGGTGGGACCTATATCTCACTTAAATGCATTGGATAATGATTTATATCTCACTAGATATACATGTCTGGAATGGTATGTTAATATTGATCAGTTTTACAGGAATAGAACAAAGAGTGAACTTGATTCAGAAAGGGACTTTTTCCACTAAGATAGTCTTGGTAGCAATGCCTTGGCTACTATGGAAATAATAACATGTGCTTAATGGTTTCCACATTTACATGTTTTATTCCCATGATATTTTATCATGATTAATGTTTCTTTATGATCTATTCCTTACGTACTACCATGTTTTATGACATTTCTCATGATTTTGATGTTTAAAAAATATGTTCATGTTTTTTTAAGTTCAAATGTATATGATTTTATTATTTTATCCATGCTTACCCTTACTGAGCATTTGAGCTCACCCTTTATATGTTTTCTTTTCCCCAAGATTTAAAGAAAGGTTTTAGGTAAGAAAACCAAAAGCGGAAGATCATTATGGGAGATGTTGAAGATATTTCACAATTATTAGAAGATTACGTTCTGAGTTTCCAAAGACACTAAACTAATACGGTCTTTGGGTGTCTGTTTTTTTCTTGTATTAATTATTCCATAAAAGAATTGTAATGTCCATGTACGTCAACCTTTGGGTATCTATATATATTCTGTAAGAAAGAGTGGGAATATGTTACCATTTTAGGGATATTTAATGGTTAAATATAGGATAAGTAGATTCAGTGGAATTCATAAGATATGGGTTATAATATTTTATCAATAAAATCTTAATCATACAAAATCCTGAGAAACGATGACATTGTAGCAATTACATATTACCACTTTAATGATTTTGAATAAAAATACCTATAAAATAATAATATTACATGAAGATTAAAATATCATTTAAAGGAGGATATTTATGATATAACATTTCAAAGGGAAGTATGTACACCTCATAGAATAATGTCGGTGCATAACTCTAAATGTGTCTCAAATACCACACTAATTTGAAATATTTTGAACCTTAAAACCCATTAAAAATAGATTATAAAATGGATATGTAAAAACACATTTAAGTATAATAATAATATAATCCATTTATTGTTAGTATATACAACACAAAAAATAAATTAGTGGATAATTAGGCATGTTTCTCAAGGATCTAAAAATAGTGAGATATAACTCCCTTACACTAAGTCTTGACTTTCTTCGAACATGTTCAAAACTTCTATTTAATAAATCTAATTTCATTATAAATCTACCATAGAATCATATTACTATATATCATACAATATATTATTTTCTATGACTTTATATTAATCGTTTACTTATAATTCAGTTTTACTATTTTGTTTTGGGTAAATTCATCTTTGTTTTTCATAAGGGTTTTGACTTCTTATTTTTTTCATTTTAATTTTATCACGATTAAATTATCTATATAATTTAAAACATGATAAATATATCATATATATTCAATATATATGTATCTATAATAATATTTAATGTATTAAAATATAAAATTTGAATAACTTTTCATGGAGTGGGTAAGTCATATGTACACTTGAATGTTGTTTATATTTTCTTTCATATAAAATGAATCTCAATAAATGACATATATGTCTATATATATATTATCACTAAAGTAATATCATTATGTTATATATATCACATATTTTTGTTAAACACACCATAAATACATTACATGAAAAGAGTTAATGAATCACATCACTTTGAGGAAACGATAGTCCACATGTCCACACATAAAGTTATCGAATTCCTAAAAAAAATTAAATCACAAAGGTATGTGTTGTATAATAAATAATGAAGATAAAATAAATGAAAAATAAAATATAAATATTATAAAAATAGAAATCCCATTATTATTCCCAACCATTAAATGTGGTAGTTGAAAAACAAATTACATTGGTTCATGAGGCGATAGTTCCTTGTATAGACAGAAGATGATTGTGTATCTCATTTGATGGAAGTGTGTGAAGGTGTAGTTAATTAACTTAAAAACATATCAGTGTATTTAGGATGGTGATTTTATTATATAATAATGTAATAATAATAAATTAAATTGTGTTGAAAAAAATGAAACACAATTTCTCGTTTAAAAATGTTACCTCTTCTTTAGGTAACTCCTTTCGGTTTGCACTAAATGGATTCCCTGTATGGATTTATGCCTAATTTTATGATTATATATTGATAGGAGGAAATTTTCTATCCTATTTGGTCAGTATTTGATGATATAAAGGTCTTTATATTTGGTATTAAGTTAGGGGTGAGTTCCCATTTATAGTGGAGGAGGAGTGATATTCTTGTAAATATAAAACGGTAAAAAATATTGAGAGGTACCCATTACATAATGTGCATAAAATAATGGTAAATTATTATTAAAAGTTGTCACATGGTAAAAATATTGACATTACATGTCTTTTTTAAAATTTTATCGGTCATTTATCATTTTTTGATTAATGATTAACCAATAAGTAAACTCATTTTTACATTAATCATCGTAATTAATTTTATTGATTTCACTAATTTTTTTGGATAAAAAACTAAGTTGAACATATTAGAAATATTAAATTATAATAATTCCAAATATTTAATCACCTTTTTAAAATTATAATCACATAAGTAGAATAACGTAATTTAAAATAATCCCATATATGGCACAAAACAATGTGTTTTTAAAGTGAAAATGGTCAATAGATTGAAATGTTTTTATATCCAAATTCAATGTAAAATTGATTAAAATTACCTAAATTGTGTTAATAAATTGATATTTTATCTAATAGTAATTAAAAAACAATTTAAAATATAATTTATCTATGTAAATAAATAAAATGAAGATGAAATTTAGAATTAAAATTCATAATTTTTCATTATTCATCAAAAAATCAATCTTATTGGAAAAACAAAAAAACTCTACCAAAGTAAAATTTGATAATATTATTTCAAAAAGTATTTTTATTTTTTCATATATAAATTATAGTATTTTCATAAATAAGGTTTAAATCTTGATTTCTATTAAAAGTTGTAAAACAACCTTTTAGAATAATACAACCTTTTATGCTAAAACTGGATTTGTTCTTATTTTATGCCTATAAATATTATTGAATGAATATCAACATTTTTTTGAATTTATAATATATAAATTTCATTATGGTATCACAAAATTATTGATGAATCTAATTTAATAAGATAAAATTCCCTTATGGTCAAAAAAATTATTTTCTCATAAAATAACTTCCATTATATTAAATTAGTATTTAGTTTCATTTATAATAAATTAATAAATGAACAATTAATATTATAAACATGTTTAAATAATAATCACCTAATTTATTTAATATTATTCATATCATCTTTTATAATGGTTGGGTGATAGCTATAACAATATTCGAAAAATAATATTTCAGTTTGGTAAAACATGGTCTTGCGTGTAGTGCAAGCTATTGATGGAACTCGACATTGTGCGTAACAGAATAAAGAATAGTTTAATGTGTACCAAAAAGATAATATTAGGGTCTTATATATTGTAATATTAACTCATTATTTGATATATAGGATACATAACTTTTTTTAGTGTGCAATGAAATCCATCAAGGAAATTTAATTATCTGAAAAAAAAAATAATTCATAAAAACTCGAGGTGTTGCATTTTACACACAATAAAATGAATTTATACTTCAAAATTCATTTGGGTAATAAAAATGTTAATACTTTAAAGTTACTTTCATTGATCCCCACATGTGCATATTAATACTAAAATATCGTTTAAAAATAGAAATTTGTAAACATATTGGTTAAACAAAGTAACACAACTAGGTTTTCACATAGGAGAACATAAGTGGAAAAAAACATGGACATAAAAGACAAATATAACTTAAAAAATTTAACGGATAGTAATAGAAAACAAAACTTACAAAAATTTAATGACCAAAAATTCATAACCCAAATGGATTTAAAATGGTCATTGATATCATAATATAATAATGAATATAGGACAATAGTTTATTTCAAGACCAATTTCTTAATGATGATTAATATTCATGAGAGTATATAATTACTAGATTTTAGAACAATATGACACTTTATTGTGAATTCATAAAATTACACTTTATCTCTGATTCCATGAAATGAAGATGAATTTTTCAATCCTGAAGTATTAACAAATCATGAGATCCATAAATTCCCTGATAATTCATTTTATATGTCTTCAAATATCCTAAAAAATTGTTAGCACAACTTTTTAAATATTCCAAAATCCTTATATGGTGATATAATAAATTAATATATAAAACCTAATCTGAATATTACCTTAAATTATTCCATAAATGGTTATCCATGTACCCTTTAAAAAGATAAAAATCCAAAAAATTAGAAAGATACTCACTAGATTTCTCAAAATCAGCTAAACATTTATCCCACATATATCATAAAGTATCTCATCGTTGTCCCATTTAAAATATGTTAATATCGTCATCATATGTTCTCTTGAAACATGTTAATAAGCTGAATTAACATAAATTCTTATTGAAAGCATGTTGTTTCATTATTTTAATGTTTATTGGATGTATTCCTTAAATAAGAAAATGTTTAAAACTTCATCACTAATAGTATAAACGTCATTTTAAATAGATCATTAATCATTTCCAAGGTAATTAGTACCATACAATTCTCATTGTCCAAACATCCTTATCATACCATTAGGAACATATTAAGGGTTATATTTCCCTTAATCATGTGATACCCATTAATTTCACCTTGACATTAAATCACTTTTCTAGTCCATAAAAACTATTCAAAATATTCCATCATTTCCACAATGAAAACATATTCTGAACAATATTTACAAATCATAAATCATGATTCCAAATTTAAAAATAAATCAATCCTTTATATTCAAATATTCTCACTAAATAATTCTTTCAATTTATTAGAATTATATTCTTAGTTCTGGTCATTTAATTTTTTAATTCCTATGTTCTCTATAGATAAGACAATGAAATCCTTGAAAATTAATCACTCTATAACCCTTCTTTTCATAGAGATAACATTTTCCCCTCCATTTAAGGTATTCCTCTAGGTTCTACTTCCATTATTCTTGACATGTAGTGAGACAAATCTTATTTCCTATATATTCATTACCATGTAAAGTTTCATAAATATGCATATTTTTTAAATAAATGTGTTGTGAAATTCATGAATATTTTCATTTTTAATCATATATCATGATATATGATTCAGGAAAATAAAAATATCTTTCTATATAGTCATCATCCAATTTGGTTGCACATAATCAAATTTTTTTTATCATATTTCATTTTAAAATAATTACTTCTTGTTATATCCATTAACTAAAACAAAAATCATAGTGTAAGGAAAACTAATAATAGTTAATAAAATAAATAATCATGAGAAAATACTCATAGGATGTCTAAATCATGACACATTATTTTAAATATATGGTACCTTAGGATTATCCATGATCATCCATGATCAGTTTCTATATAATTTTTCATGATGGTTAGTAAAGTGTTTCAGAATTTCAAAATCATATCCCACAAGAGTGTCAAACCAGGTGTATAGTAAGGCATGTTATCATGCCCTAGTGATCGATCGACTCTAGTTAAATACTACATTTTTATGTTTATTACCCCAATCAATATATGTTACATACCCACATCCACTTATAATATCTAGAGAGACATTTAGTTCTAGGAAATAGATCATTCTATCTATTACCAAATTTCCAAGCCATTTTCCTAAACATTGAATCGTCCTTAGACTTATCCTTAGATACATCCCTATACATTTCCTTATAAATATACCTAGGGATCTCACGAATGTTTTCTTATCTGATTTTTCAAAGGATGACTAATAATTTCCTTTTATTCCAACTACAAACACCCAGTATTAACATATTTAGATATTATATAATATTAGATGAATATTTAGCACAATACATCCTCAAGTACTATAATAGTTTAGTATATTTGGAAACATGGAACACAAACTTCTAAATTTGTAAAGGATATTCAATTTTTCCCACAAGGATATTCCCCTTTAGTACTCCAACTCAAAACCATTCTTCTTAACCTGGGGAATAGAATCATACAAATGGGTGATCATAGATTCACTTTAAGGGTAAATAAGGGAGATATCTAAATAAGGGTGTGAGAACAAGATCATAACATTATAATATCACACCCAATATATCGAAGATAAAAATATTGATTTATGGAATAAATAATATCAATTAATAATAAATGAATCATATGGTGATCAAAATCACAATACATGAAATAAAAATATATAAATAACATATAGAATTGTGGTAGACACAAAATTATGTATTATCATTCCCTATAAGTCTGAGCTCATTACCAAGACTTATTAGGGAACTTAATTGGTGATACACCTACCTGGTGCGACAAAAACCCATACAAAGTCACAAAACACTCTTTATAGTGGCATATTTTCACTCCCCAAACCAGTTTATTAGTGAAGTTTCACCCAAAATACCATCGATGTTTTCATGGATCTCTCCCAATAACATCTTAGATGAGAAATTCTTTTACTAAACCGGGTACACACACCATTACATCCATGTCCTTTTAATGTTATATAAATATTTATCCAATGAATTAGAGGGAGATATAGGGATCACCCATCTCATACTGAAATCATACTTATGTGTTTCAATGTATAATAAAACATTCATCATATCATGACCTACTAAAAGAGATGGGTTTTATAAAAATCAGTCAATTATCCAAGAAATGAATTTGGTAACATAAACCATTTATTATATCATAAACTTTGAAAAATATATTGGTATCATAATCATAGTATAACATATAAAATGAAGTGGGTTTCATAAGTGTTTTATCATGGTATAACCTGAGTAATATAAATTGGTTTCATAAACTACATTTCATGTTAATTAGAAATCATTCAAATAAAGAATAAAACGGTTCCCTTATATCATACCCCTGGTAGAATATCAAATTATATCATCATAAATGGATAAGTATTTAGAAAGGAAACTTGATAAATTTATTAATAGAAATATAAAAATTTTAAATCAAATTTTAAAATAGAAAAAAAATAAAAATCCTTTTCGTTGAAAACTACATTGATTAATTATGAATTTTTCTTTAAAAACCAATTAGAACATTTCATGAGGAAAATATATTTTTCTATTTTAAAAAATATTTTTATTATAGAAAATAAATTAAAACTTTTTTATTTTAAATATCTTGTAAAACTTATAAAATAACCTTGAAATCATTGAAATCCATTACACTGAAAATAACCTTCTGAAAACTTAAAAAAGGAAGATTTGAAAATCATTTAAAAACAATTTTAGACATAAATTTTTTTTGAAAACCATTTTATTTGAAAACCAATATAATATAAATATCATTAATATTATGAAAATCATTTTTTAAAAATATCTTGTAAATAAGAAAATGAATCTTCAAATAAATGAAAATCATGACGGTTGATAAATTCGTACATTTATAACATTCCTTCTACATCATAAAAAGTTCAAAAATTTTCATTAATTGGAATATGAAAAGAATATTAATTATAAAAAAATATTTATAAAAAGGTATAACATGTGTAGAAATTAATTTTAAATACCATAAAAAAATACAATAAAAATTTTGAAAACATATTTCTAACCGAAAATAGAAATAATGTCGGATTTTCTTAAAAAAATACTAATTATATTAAGTACCAAAGAGTGGAAAAAGGTAACATTTATTGTATATAGATTTGATAAATATAGTTGAAGTAAATTTATCTAATTTATTAAGATATGGGTGAAAATATTTCTTCAATAGAAGCACAATCATTAACAATACCAATAGATGATGAGATTATAGCAATAAACTCTCACAAGTGTGGTGCCTTTCAAAAACAATACCCATGAAATAATAACATTACATGAAAATTAAAATATCATGATAATAGGTATATTTATGATATAACATTTCCAATTTCATTATATACACCTCATAAAATATTTTTGGTGTATAACATTACCTGTGTCTCATAGAATGAAAATTCATAAAAAATTACCCTACTGATTTTGTAACTTTTGAACTGTAAACCCCGTGAAATAAAGATCATAAAATAGATATTTTAACACCAATAACATTATGTATAATAATCATATAATACATTAATGGGTAGTACATTCAACATACAAAATAAATTAGTGAGAATAAGGCATGTATCTCATGGATATAAATAATGGCGAGATGAAATTCCCTTACATTATGTCTTCAATTTCTTCATACATGCTCACAAACAAAACAAAATAAATATAATTTTAGTTCAAATCTACCAAAGAACCAAATTATTATATATCATAAAATATATTATGTTATTATGATTTTATATTTCTCATTTATTTGCAATCTTATCTTATAGTAATGTTTCGGGTAATATCTACTTTGTTTTTCATATATGTTTTGACCTATTATTTTTTGTTCTTATTCATAGATTATGATTTGATTATATGTATAATTTAATCCTTAAATAAATATCAAATATATTAATTATATATGAATTTATAATAAAATTTAAATATAGAAAGAAATAATGTGATACACCGTTCATGGAGATGGTGGGTTGTATATACTCATCAATGTTGTTTTGGTTTTCTTATCAAATCGAAAGAAATAAATAAAATTACATACATATATATTTGTGTGGGTGTGTGTGTATATATATATATTCATTATAGTGTAATTATTGGGTCATATATATCAAATATGTTTAGTAAAACCATACTTAATACATTCATTATAAAGTGTGAAGGAATCACATCTCTTTGAGGATGCGGTAGTCCACACGTCCACAAACGAAGTTATCATATTCCCACAAAATTAAAAGCCTAAAGGTATGTGTTAAATAAAGATTATAAATTCATACATACATCTTAAATATAATATATATATAGTATAAATATAGGAATTACTTCATTATTATCAACATTTAGAGTAAGTAATTGACAGACGAACCACATTATTTAGTGAGGCCGTAGTCCGACATACACAAAAATGAGGATTGTGAATCCAATTTGATGGAATTATGTGAAGTCTTATGTTATAACATTAAAAATAACTAATTATATTTACTATTTTTCGGTTATCATGTAATAATTGAATAATAAAAATTGAAGGGATGGGGAAATAAATGAAATAAAAGTTCTCATTGATGAATGTTACCTATTCTTCTGGTAACTCTTTTCTGTTTCCACCAAAGGGAATCCTTGGCTGAATTTTTCCTAAATTATAGGAATATAGGTTGAGATTATGGAATTTGGGATATTTGTTTAGTTTTTGGCAAAGAAAATGGATTTAGAGGTGTGAATAATTGAGGGGGGGAGTGCCCATATATAGTGTAGGAGTAGTAAGATTCCTGTAAATATAAAAAGGTAAACACTATTGGGAGGTATCCCTAACATAATGTGCCTCTAATAATTATAAAGTTTTTACAGAAGTTGTTAAATGGTCTAAAAATTTCTAGATAATGGTTTTTTTAAACTTTTCTAGGTAATTTATCATTTATGATTAATGATTACCCACTATGTAAACTCAGTTTAACCATAATCGATGTAATTAATTTTAATTTAATCCGTTAATATTTATTTAAAGAAAATTATTTTACCTTATTATAAAGTATTAATTATAATTAATATAAATATGGAATCCATTTTTTTAATTTTTTATACCATAACATTTAAAAATTAATTTAAAATAATCTCATAGATGTGATGAATCAATGAGTTTTTAATGTAAACATTTTCCAAAGATTGAAGTGTTTGTATATAAAAATTCAATGTAAAATTGACTAAAATGAAATAAATTTTATTAATATATTTATATATGATATAAAAATAACATAAAGAAATTTTAAAATTAAATTTAGCTATAAAATTAAATTGGAAAAAAATTTAGTTTTCAATTAAAATTTATTTGTTTCGTAATTCATCAAAAAAAAACTTCTCAAAAAAATACCTAATATTCACCCAAAGTAAAAATATATGTTAAGATTAAAAAATTATGTTTATTTCTGTAAATAAACATTTAAAAATTTCAAAAAATAGTTTTAAAATATTTCTTCCATTAAATGGTAGTAAAACTTACATTTTGAATAATATAGATTTTTATGCTTAAAAATTAATTTTTTCATATTTTATTCATAAAAACAATTAGAAGAATGTAAAAAAATTTGGTTGAATTTAAAATATAAAATTCATATTATGAGATATCAATAATAGTGGATGATTTAATTTAGTGATATAAAAAATCATTTATGGGTATAGAAACATCGTTTTCATAAAATCACATCATTTATATTCAATTGGTTTATATTTTCATTTAGAATTCATTGATAAAAAATAAGAATGTGTAACAAATATTTTCTTAATCTAGTTAATATTAATTATATCTTTCACTCCAATGGCTAGTGAAAACTATGTAAATATTTTAATAGTAATATTGTAGTTTTCTAAAATATTGACTTCAGTGTAATGCAAGCATGCAATGGATCTCGGAATTATGTGTAACACAAGGAAATCATAGTCTAGTGTATAGAAATTATAATCTATCTTATTCTGGTAGTGAAATATTAATTAAGTTTTGAGTATAAAGAAATCATAATTTTTTTAGCGTGAAATGAGAACAATCAATGTAATATAATATCTTGAAAAAAAACAATTCATAAAAAATTGGGTGTACAATTGTATCAGTAATGTCATACCCAAATCACATACAAATACTCATAACCTCTTAATATTATTATATTTTTTATAAATATAACCTATTACGTATTTTTTCTAAACTAACTAGGTTGGATGAAAACTCGGTAATGATATTTAACAAGAATTGTTTATTTCTTCCCACACCTCCTCCAAATATTAGTAAACTGTGATGAGATAAAAAATAACTTTGTTAAACATTATGTGGTGTTTTGTGTTAATTATAATGTCCAAAAAATATCCCCACATCCATCAAATGTGTTATAAAATCATTATTCAGGTGTACGGAATACTACCACCTCATGAACCGATGTCATTTGTTTTACCATTATCACTTCTCACAAGAAAGGATGACGCTTCAGGGAAGAGAAAGGGTATAAAAATTTTAGATTCCAACGTTCTAGTAAATTATAAAACATTCCATGATTCATTAAATCTTCTTTTCGGTAATGAGGTATTTGTGTTTTTTCTTTTATAAGAACACAATGTTTCATGTTATCACTCCAGCGGTGGTTGAGCAATCAATTGAAGGTAACATTGCTTCGTTCTCTGATCAAAATATTGATGGTTCCATTGATACGAAGGACTAAATTCTGATCTATATTAATGAGAAAATTCATCACGAGATTTTGGTTTGGATAATTCAGTGGAGGTGCAGGGGATGATGATGCCATTGATAAGAGTCACTTATCCTGAGAATGTAAGGTATTACAAAAGGATTGTTCTAATTATGATAGCAATGATTCTAAGAATATTTACAAAAGGATTCAATATCTTCCATCAAGTTACGGGAGATATATATTTCATGGGAATGGTTGAGGAAGGGATGACTGGAATGAAAATATAGAATATGAAATGAGGCTATGTGCACAATTGTTGAAGAAGAGATGAAATTATTTCTGTTTTGGGGTTTGCCTTATTTTACCCATACTCATTTCAGATCCTACATTTTTTTCCATAAATAAAAGAGGTCTAGGCACCAAATTTTTAAAAAAATATTCATAATTATTATATTAATTACATATTTATAATTGTTAATAGATATTATTTCTTTTATTTTTACTCACCTAAAGAACATAATGTCGTTCATTTACATGCAGACTACCACTTTCACAAAGAGATGCAACTCTATTTTCATAACCACAATGCATGGATGATATATATAAGTATATTTGAATAAATAATATCTTATATATGATATGATGATAATTATTTAAATATAAAATATTACTTATATCAATAATGATCATTGAATAATGGAAATTTTTCTTATACATATGTAAAACATAATATCTCCATGATTGTAACATAGTCCATTTTAGAAAAAAATATATTTCATGAATGGTTTTAACATAATAATTGATTTATAATGACGATAATTATGTCTTTATAATTATTCAATATATGTGTATGTACTAAACCCTTTGACCATTTTCAACCAACCAATTTTATTATTTACACATAAGTCAAATACCTTAGAAACATATGATGTGAATTAATTGATTAATAAATCATATGTAACATGGTAATATGTGAAATAAAATTTATTTTTAGTTTTAAAATTTTTCTTAACAAATTAAATAATTTACATAGGTATTTTATTTAGGATGATAAATAATGTACGTGACGAGTTGGGCTCAAGGTTAGGAACTTTGTCTCAATTTTCATTTATTGGGGCATATTAGAATGCTATGAACCTAATTCATTTTATATGGTGTATGTGATGAAACTTTGACATGAAATATCATATTTCCTTAATAATTCATTGTATTTAATGATTCAATATTAATTATTTCATCTAAAGGGATTGGACCGGAAAATTACCATGTGGGAAAAGTTATGGTAGAATGTCACATTCTTTTGTGATTGATGAATTTCTCTTGAAAAAATAATATTATTATGGCCAATTTATAATTGTTCATTACATTTATATTGAATTTATATATTCTTTTATGAAATATATGATTATTTCCTAAACTGTATACAATTTTTAGATATATGGAATACTTTGAACGTTATTTGATTAACTAGATAAATGTATATAAACTATTATCATTAACTCAATATATATATATATTTATTTGGAATATTTTTCATAAAATAAATCAACCATTAAATATATGAGGAATGATTTTGACATTGAGATATGGGTGGGGACTAGTTATATATAGCCCCATTATGCGTCAGTAGGTCTCATGAGACACACTAGATTGGGTTTTTATAAATTTCTTCCCCAGTTTATTGATGTATTGGTACAAGACCTCAATGGTATCAAATATCATGGAATAAGGCCTAAATGTTATTAGATATCTTTCTGTATGTCCTTGATAGTATGTTTTAGATGTAAAAAATTATTAAATCCATCATTATGAATTCAGTTATTGAAATTCAATGTGATTAATTAATTATTCCGAATATACATTGTTATGTTTTATTGATCATGTGATTATTTATATAGCATTATCTGATAATAATTTATTATTTCCATATTATTATCATGTTATTTATTAAATGGATTATGTTTCAGCTATTTACCTTTCTGTATTGATTATTTATTATTTATTCATATCATTCTCTGTAAACAAACCCTTACAAAGAATATGAGATCACCCCTTGCTTATTTTTTGTTTTCCCCAGGATAACACTAAGTGGTTTGTGATTGATCTGATGGGTTATGGTAATGGTAAAAATGAAATTATAAAAGAAAATAATTTTTTTAGTTAATGTTTATAATTTTAATAATAATTATAAGTATGTATCAGTTTTCATAAAACTAATAAACTATTTGGTGCCTTAGGATGGGATTACTCGTTTATTATGCATATATAAAAATGTAGACACTAGATTCTGGATACTGATGTTGGGGCACTACATTTTTCATTGGTACCTAGGTCATTTTAAAATTTAGTCTCTTTCTACACTCCACCATAAACACCTAGTACACTATTTATCAAAATTATCTTTCAATGATAACTTAGTTAGTAATACTTTTCAACATAAGAAGAAACAAAACCCTTCGGTCAAATCTAAATAGATTTTTTTCTCCTATAAATCCATATAAATAGGTCCCATGACGTTTTTAGACAGTCACAATTTTCTAGTATTATAAGTAAATCCTACACCCTTGTAATTATATATGATTTTAATACATATATTTAGTTTTTATTATTAGATCATAAATTAAATTTATATAATTAAATTATCAACATTAACGTAAAAGGATAAAATAAAAATAGATATAAACACATTTCCAAAATATGTTACCATGGTGGAGGATTTAAAAAAATTAATTTTGATGATATTTTTGTTTCCCATGTTTATTAACATTATTCCACTTCTAATGGAATGCCTCATAAAAACATGGTTTTATAATGGAGAAATTAGAACCTACATGACAATTTTAGGACTCTATTAAATTATTTTAAACTTCCTTCCCACTTTTGGTACAAGGTGATAATTACTAATTTCTATATATTTAATAGTGTTCCCATAAGACCTATCATTTTAAAAAACCTATTATAAACCCTAGAAAAAAAAAATTAAAATGTTTCATTCTTTAATTTTTTATATCCAGAATTTATCATCCTTAATCCCAAGGGTTTTAAAGAAAACATTGACCATAAATAAATTAAATATATCTTTTTCTGGTACTCAAACAAAAAAAATACTTATATAGTATTCAATAAGAGTGAAAGGGACATAGTAGAGTAAATTCACATCAAATTTAATATGAATCTTCATAAAAATTATCTTAAAATTAAAGATAATATTAACGAAGATAATTTTCACATAATTAAACCTTAATCATAAAACGTAATTAAAGGTGTTTAAAAATCTACTACTACTATTTTTCTGAAATAACAGTTTTAATTCCATACACATCCCATTGTGAATGTTACCCGTGAATTATAATCTTGAACTCATAGAAGATGTTCATATTTAATTAGGATGAACAAAAATAATTTACCAATCATTATAAACATAAATCCATTGATAATTAGATTAATAATGAGAATTCAATACATTCCATTTATGATGATTTTAATTAATTTCAAAGGAGAAATGTTTAGAATCTCCTGGAACAACTATATAATCATTCAATTTTTGGCCCTGAGTTGGTTTTTAAAACAAAAATGATGAAAAAGGAATAATCACTCATAATAGGGATTTAATTGTTACTTAAGTATATAATAAAAAAAGTTTTTGATTATGGTGAAATATTTACACATATTTCATGGATAAAATCCATTATAATATTTTTTGAATTCTCTACAAAATTTAATTCTAAACATTTTTAAATGGATTTCAAAAGTAATTTTTAAATGGTTTTATCAGTAGAAATATTATTATTGATTAATATCCTACTTTTTGAAACCATAAATTACAAATATATTTTTTTTCTTATTAAAAAACGACCATCATAGTTTAAAATAGTCTTCTTATGTTTATTATAAGGGTTATCAAATTTACTTTTATCAAATTATTTTAAAAATGGTCATACTGATCCAAACTTGTTTTAAAAACTTTTTTCAAATTATTTTTCAGTTTTTTAAATTTATATTCATAATGTTATTCTAGGATCATCTAAAGCAAGTATTTATAATGAATTTATAAATTTAATAAATATTATTTTAAAATGATTTTTATGGGAGGCTAAATTTTTCATCAGCTTTCAAATTTCCATAAATTTAGATGGAACTTTTAGAAACTAAAGTAAATATATTACTGATGTTTTAGTAAATTTTGTATTGTATAATTATAATAAATTATTAAACCCATTTTTACCAATTCTAATATAACACTGGATGAATATTGTAATAAAGTTTACACCAAGATTTATATAAAAATAATTTGAAGTATAATTTACATTACTATGACCAAGATAAATATCATGTTTAGTATATACTATTGTTCTTATATTCAATAAAATATAATTGATTCTCATTTGAATAATATCAAAATTAATTTTAAATAACTAAAAGAATAAAAATCCCTTATAATTTTTTCACGACCCATCCCTTGGTGCTTTCCCCGTGACTACCCCAAGGCCGCCATCCACAGGCCAGGGGCTGGTGACGAGCACCGAAAAGGAATATCCCAAAAATGCAAGGCATTGCCTTTAAACATGTTCACACATAGACATGGTATACTGAATAATGAAAACCACAATGGAAAACGTAAAACCACAACAAAGTACCACCACTGAGAGTAAATGGGGTAAATTGAAAGTAAAGGTTCCAAAATTTAATCCATAAACCCACAATTTAAATAATAATATTTAAGTCTACCCTAAAGACACTACCTATATGGTAGTGGAAGTAAATTTAGAATTTGTAGAAGTATTCCTTGTCTGAAACTACCTCACTGAGCACCACCGATTCTAGGAACACCAAGATCTAACTCGTAGCGTCGGTCGTCTACACAAGACACAACACGTGTGGGTGAAGCCTGTATAGGGGTGAGCATAAAAACTCAATAGGGACATCGAGACCCCTAAAGGTATCTTAAAATCCATAATTGAAAATAAAAAAAAATGAAATACAAAAAATGAAATACCACCAAGACAGATCTCAAATACATTGCATAATGAAAATGAAAGCTCACACCAGGGACAACATAAGTAAATAAGTAATTATGATTATTCATAAAGATAGATAATTTTATTATGTTGAGAGGATCTACTGCTGATCCATGAATTATCACTCTGGTGTTGATCCACAAAGGTTCTCTTTGTTGCTGATCCACGACGGGTCGCTCTACAGATGATCCATAAATGGTCATGCTATTACTAATACACAAAGAGTCTATCTCATATTGATTCACAGACAATCTCTCTCATGCAGATTCACAAGTGGTCTCTTCATTGATGATCCAAAAAGGTTCGATCTATTTCTGATCCTTGAATTTTCTCTTCATTCATCATGTCATAGTAAGCCACTAGATTCCAACACTTTGCATCATTGATTTCGTGAGGATATGATCCTCAAGTCATCGAACGAACCTCAACTACCACGAATTGTCACAATGAGTAACCCAAATGACCGTCTCATCATAAGTGTCCCAAGGAAACATAAGGAACATTGAACAGATGCATGGTCTGTAAGATATGGTCTTTTTTGTAAAAAGTGCATAGTTGGATTTGGGTTCTATCCAACCCATCCATACTTCAACCTCTATCAAAACTCAGGTAGACAATATTAATATGAATTACTTGTCTCAAGGGTCCTTTTTTTGTAGACAGTGCATCAATTGGATGTTCGATCTGTTAGTTACAAGTGTTTCAATAAAATGGGGGTTGGTTGTGTCTAGGCCTGGTCTGACCTGGGCCCAACCATACTTGTTCTGGCATGGCCAGTTGGCCCATGGTTCCGGACCACGATTGGACCAGCCCACCAAGTGGGGTGCATCCCACCTACAAAAACCTAGCCCTTTGAGGCAGGATAGCTTCTCTATCCCGGTCGCGGCTTAACCAAGTTTGGTTCGTCACCTGGCAGTGCTAGCTGGCACTTGCTTCCCCCAAAAATAGACTGTGTAGAAGATTGGATTGGTTAGCTAGATGCAGATCAACCTGGTCTTTTCCTCTAGCATGGTTGGGCGACCCTCCCACACCCAGTCGATGGACTATGTGTTTCTCTCTCTGTAGTGGAACGAATGCAGGATACTCCCCTACATAGCATCAGTCAGTGCCTCACCATCATGCTACTAGTTGGTGCAACTCATCCACGCCACCAAAGCCAGATGGTCATGACACGCCACCAACACAGTGTGCCAACGGGTGCCCCACTTCCTTTTTCCCACTCCAGCTGCCATAGCTTCCTTCCTTGGGCCACCAATGTTGCTCTTGTGCTGCTTTTCTCAAACCATATGCACCTATAGGGTCATAGGGCAGCCACCTACACTATAACAGCCTCGAACACACCTTACCACCATATTGATAATTCATTCACAGAGAACTCACATGGAAAAGGGTATTAGGCCATGTTCTTTTCGTCTCATGCCCTTCGAGATAGAACTTTGGAAACAAGTGAGGTTCAAGATCATAGTAATCTAAAGATATCAATATTCTCCATGAAAACTCCCATGGAAAGAACCCTCACGCATGAACACCTAGTCCGTGGATCAACCTGTTCATGGATTAATATGTGTTCTTCATTATAGAATGAAGAGTAAGAAATTCAAGTACAAAGAAGTCCCTACCTATATTGTTTCATCTGATGCTGAATATTGATGAGATCTATGTCATTGTCATCTATCTAAGAATCATTGGAATTTCTCCCCATTTTTTGGTTGTCGGATCAGATCCATTATCCTAGTCTATTATCGCCACATTTTTAATCTTCTTCATTCTTCAATGGTAGAGCATTCCTTTAGCATTTAATCAAAGGAATTCCAGGGTTGTTTTTCATCCCTAAATCCTTGATTAACTAAGAATGAAAATTTTTTGATCATTGTAGAGATTCCATGTTTCTCCATTAATGGGTGCCATTAATGAATCCAGCATCGCCTCATCCCTGCATCGTAGTGTTGAAGAATTATTTCTCAATGGAAGGAAATGAAAAGAATAATATTATTATTTAGTTTATTATTTATCTTCTTTAGGTATGAAAATTTAAATTTTCGGATCGACCCGTGCTAGTCTGTGTTAGGCCCTGCCTAGGAAAATGTCGATGTTGTAGGTCGAATGGTACACTCGGATTTCTAACCTAAGCATCGATTCAAAAGATAGGAAAACCCAGTCACACGTTCACTTAAATGAATTTAAAATAGCTTCAAAATTACATTTTGAGCACCCCAGGCCTTAGAATAATGTGTCTTCTCAACTCATGGTCTCGAATGAATTCCAATAAACTTTGAAAAAAATTGTGGAAAATTCCAAGTTATTACATTCTCCCCACATCAGGGATTTACTTCCTAGAAATCCAAAACAAGGGCTAAACAAACATATGGGGGTACTAAGTAAGAATATGACCCTATATATCCCATTTTCTCTACTAGAGATTCTCATGCTTCCACCAAATGAGCCGTAGAGGAATCGACCACCACAGAGGATCCTCATTTTTCGATCCTCTATATCTACTGGATACTCCATGAAATTCATACCATCGTCAGTATCTAGATCATCCTAGTTGATGATATGAGAAGGGTCATTAACTTATCTCCTCATTTGGGATATATCATAGACACCATGCACATTATCAAATAGTGGCATTAGAGCTAAGAGTTATGCCACCTAGCCCACTCTTAGAAGAATCATAAATTGTATGTTGAACCTCGGTGACAGCTTTCCTCCTTGGAAAAATCTTTGTAGTTCTCATTGAGAATATACCCATAGGAATATATGGAACCCTCCTGGAACTCCAAATTCCTTTATCACCTATATTAATAGGAATTCTACCGGCTCAGTGTAGTATTCATGGGATTTCAAATGACAGACACCTTCTTTGTGATAATATGTACCATCTCCGGACATATGAATTCTGACTCCCCTGGGTTTGTCCAGCACAAAGGTTATTTGCATGGTCTTCAGTAGAGTTCCACAAATGGTTCCATGCCAATGTTTGAGTGGTATATATTGTTGTACGAAAACACCACCAATTGTAGGTGGCCCTCTTAACTACAACAAAAATCTAGGACACAAGCACAAAGAATTTCTGCCATGGTCTATTTGGTCTCTTCTATTTAACCATCAGTCTATGAGTGAAAGGTTGTGCTCCAGTGTAGCTAAGTCCCTAACACCTCATAGAATACCTTCTACAAGTATGATGTAATGCATGGGTCAAAATCTAAGACTATCGTCGAAGGCACCTCGTGATCTCTCATGATCTCATGAATGTAGAGGCGTCCCAATCTCTCTTCTGAACCCCTCTCTCAAATAGTGAGGAAGTGGGATGACATGATGAGTCGATCAAAAATAATCCACATTGTATCATTTCTTCTAAATTTATGTTGTAATCCCATCATTATTTTCACCAATATCCCATCCCACTTCAATTATATTTTCTCAAGGGGCTGGGTCAAACCCACTTGTACCTAATGCTCAACCTCATCTTGCTGGAAACTGAGGCACCTAGAAAAAAACATTTTCACTAGATTTTTCATCCCTAGCCACCAGTAATAATGGTGGAGGTCCTGGTACATCATCTTAACATCAGAATGTACCACCAAAGGGGATGTAGGTAACTCCCTCATAACCTTCTCTCACAACACCACTGACAAAACGGTGTTCCTTATAAAAAGGATGACGTGATCCCCACATTTAGAATATACATAAGGTTCATGTCATGTGTTATCTAGGAACGTGTAGTCTCACTACTAATATATTTGGGTTTCAACTCCCTTAATCTCTCTATGTGAGGAGGGGAAACTGCCATCGACTGATGGAAAAATATTTCATCTTTATATATGAAGGATATCTAAAGCAGAACCAACTGCTCTGAGACCTCATTCAGTAACTGTGAACTCAATCTACGACTGAGATCATCTGCCACCATGTTCCCCTTCCAAGGATTATAGTCTACCTCTGTTATATTCTTGTAGTAACTCTAGCCAAATCCACTATCTCAGGTCTAGAACCTTCTGTGAAAATATATTCTTGGGGGTCTTGCTGTCTGAGTAGACAATGAACTGCTCGCCTATCAGGTATTTTTGTCACATCCTCAGTGAGAATACCATTGTGGCTAACTCCAGGTCATGAGTCACATAGTAATTCTCATGTTGTCCCAGCTATCATGAGCCAAAATAAATCATTGTATCACCTTGCATTTAAACACAACCTATTCTGGTTCCTGATGCATCATAGTATACCACTTAGTTGATTCCCTCTTATGGAAACCTCAACATGGGAGGATTGGTAAAGCTCTACCTGAGCTTCTGGAAGCATTTCCTGATCTTCTGGAAGATCTTCTATCATTTCACTATCCACATGATGGGTTTTAACTTCTTTTTCAATGATGCTCAAGGTGCTTAAACATTGGAGAAGTCAGGTACAATCCATAATTTATTCAAAGATTCATCAACGGAACCATGTCCAAGTGCTGATGATTTCGAATCATAATTGAGTATGATATACTCTATAATACCAAACCGAATAGCTTCTGCCTCATCTGAACTGTGGTTCCCCATCTTTCCTTTTCTCCTTATCTTCCCTCCATTTATCAACCACCTCATCTAGATATGATTTCTATTTCTTTGGCTTGGGATGTGCGGATTGGGTTTTCCTAGCTTTAGGCGTCCTGTCATTATCCACCAATGCCTTCAGCTTCCTCTTCTTACCAACCTTCTTTACTAGCTCAACTTTCTACACATTTTTCTGAACAGCTTCCGCCTCCTCCTCTGGTAGATCGTAAAACACACCTGACTCTTTTGAAAAACTGTCTTTCTTCCTCTTTAAGGTGTCATCAGTTATCAAAATCTTCTTACATACTCTTGGCTTGGAGGTGCAAGCAACCTTGAATGAATCAAGACGTCGAATAATAATCTTGGAGATAAGAGCAACATACATAATAATTTGAGCTTTCAAAGACCCATTCTTGATGTTCTGAACTGTAATAAGAATGTGCCTCATCATATTGATATTTTTTAGATTTAAAAATATATCCAAGATGTCAATATCACTTTTCTTTAGGTTATCCTTATCACCTCTTCTCATAACGAAAAACCCTTGAACCCCAAACTTCATAATCTGGTTGTTGGTGGAAAGATGAGAAATCCTTACTGTTTTTTCATCTTTAAGTCCAAGGAATTCCACTGCCTTTACTTTTCTAAAACTCCATTGCACATCTGGTAACTTATGTGAACCAAATTCTTCTTCACCATCGTATGATAACCCCACCAATCTTGTAGCCTTAGTGTAAGAAAGCTTGTAAGTCTTACCATAACTCTTTAAAGAGAATTGTTCTCTGCCATATTCTTCATAGAAGGAAATAGACTTAGGAAACTCTATATGAAAATCTGTATAAACAATATCCCGATCCCCTGGTTTTAAAATGAATAAATATTCCCATCCATTGAGTTTGATATTCATCGAAATTAGAGAATCATACTCACTGAAAAAAATTAGATGAACCAACCTTTCCCTTTAAACTAACCATTTTGATATTGTATTCTTAGAAAACATATCTTCAGAAGTGGCTTCTACAGACATTAGGAATGGAGGAGCACTGAGATATTTAGAATGTGCTTTAAGAACTGAGGCAAAGATTCAACACGCGAGAGCTTTGAAATCAATGTGGGAAAACTAGGGGGTCCCCTTTATATAGGTGATGGAGGTGACCTTTCAACTTCCAAAACAATCTAACGGTTGAAAAACACTCTGATCTGATCTGACAGTTGAAAACATACCCGCAACAAAATCTTGAATCCGATATTTTGAGGTTTCAAAAACATTCAGATTTAAGAATAACCAAATCCGAGAAATTTTATAAGAAAAAGAAATTACCAGAATCCAAAAAAGATTATAAAAACTTATGTAAGGAATTCATACCATTCGGATTGGATAGGAAGTTTATTCTTAATAGATAATATTCTTATTGAAGAAAATTTGACTACAAAAAACTCATTACGAAAAAGTTTTATTGGAAATGCTTTGAGTACCAAGGCTCTAGTAAAAAAAGTATGAGTACGAAAATTTCCATTATGAAAATTCTCATTATGAAAATTTGCAGTACAAAAACTTCATAATGAAGATTTCCAGTATAAAAACATCATTACTAAAATTTCCAGTACGAAAACTTCAGTACGAAAATTTCCATTATGATATATTCGTTATGAAAATTTCTAGTATGAAAAGTTTATTATGAAAATTTCAATTCAAAAAAATTTTATTATGAAAATTTTGAAGAACATTAAAAAAAGAAACAAAAAAACATTAAGAAAGACACAAAAAAAACTTCATTATGAAAAATTTAAAAAACATCGTAACAAATGTAATACCCTTATAAAAAGGAGTTTATTACTGTAGGGAGAATGGTTCAACAAGAAATTAATGAAGGAAGATTACCTCACGGTTATCATTCCTAACTTCTATTTAATGTATTCAAATCTATCGGAGGGAAAGGATTTTTTGAAAATGTCATCAAGTTGACCTTGTGTTAAGATAAACTGAAAAATGATATCTCTTTTAAGTGTGTGATCCCTAAGAAAGTGATTCTTAATATATATGTTCTTTGAATGAGAGTGATGTGTAGGTTTTTTACTAAGGGCAATGTCACTTGTGTTATCACACAAAATTTGAGTCTTAGTAAAACTCAAGCCATAATCTGTGAGTGTGTGTTGCATCCACAACACATGAGCAAAAAACTTTCGGCTGCTACATATTCAGCTTCAGCGGTGAAGAGGGCTACAAAATGTTGCTTCTTGAAATACCAAGAGACTAATGAATCTCTTAAGAAATTACAAGTTCAGTATGTACATTTTCTATCCATTCTACATCCACCAAAGTCAGTATCTGAAAAATGTTTTAAGATGAAATCATTTCTAGAAGAATAAAATAGTCCAAGATCCATGGTTCCCTTTATGTAGTGAAAAATTATTTTCACTTCATTTAAATGAGATTCCTTAGTGTTGAATTGATATCTTGATCATTAGCATTATGAAAACATTAAGTATAGTCGACTAGTAGTCATGTAAAGTAGACTTCCTATCATACCTATAAAATATGATTGATGTACTGGTTTCCCATATTCATCAAGATGAAATGTGTTCGAGGTACCAATAGGAGAAATTATACTCTTACTGTTGTCCTACCCATAGTTTTTATGAAGATAATTAATATACTTATTTTGGGATATGTAGATTTCTTCTGGTTTTTTGAGTAATTTTAAATCCAAGGAAAAATGTTAACTCACCCATCATACTCATTTCAAACTCATATTTCATTATATTCGCAAAGAAATCAGTTAATGATTGTGAAGTTGAACAATATATAATGTCATCAACATAAATTTGAACAATCAAAACATTTTTATTATCTTTCTATATAAAAAGGGTTGGATCTGCATTTCCCTTTATATAGTTATTTTGAAGCAAAAAAATCTTGTATGTCTATCATACCAAGCTCATTGGGCTTGTTTAAGTCTATACAAAGCTTTGGTAAGTCTATAATCATGATCATGATGTTTCGTATCTTCAAAGCCAGGAGGTTGTTAAACAAAAACTTCATCTTGAACATAACCATTAAGGAAATCACATTTCACATCCAATTGAAAATGTTTAAAATTGAATAATGCTGCAAAGGCAAATAGAATACGACTGGATTCAAGTCTAGCTACTGGAGCATAGGTTTCTTCATAGTATATTCCTTCTTGTTGATTATTTCCTTTAGAAACTAATCTAGATTTATTTATTACGATGATTCCATTTTTATCACATTTATTTCTGAAGACCCATTTTACTCCAATTACAGAAGTTTCCTTAGGTCTTTCAACCAAGGTCTGGACTTTATTCCTTTGGAATTCATTTAGTTCATCTTGCATGGATTTAATCCAATCTCTATCACCTAAAGCATCATCAGTTCTTTTTGGTTCTAATTAGGAAATGAATGCTAGTTGTTCAAATTCATTTATTAAGGAACTTCTAGTCCTTACAGGTTGATTCACATCACCAATGATACTATCATTGAGATGATTCTTTAGAAATGACAGGTTTGGGTTTTGTAAAACCAGTTCATCAACATAGGGTAGGAAATCTTCTGCAGTAAATGATTCCGAAGTATATTCTTGAACATTTTCCTTATTAGAATGATTTCCTATCAAAGGTTGAAAATAAATTCATGAAAACTCATATGAAGATGTTGGTTGGGGTTGTTTGAAAACAAAAGGATCATTTTCATCAAATTTGACATGCACTGTCTCTTCAACATTACAAGTGTTTTTGTTGAAAAATCTATAAGCCATAGAAGTTGTGCAGTAGCCTAAGAAAATTCCTTCATCAGATTTTGTTGTGAATTTTTGTAAGTTATCTTTAGTATTCAAAATGAATACCTTGCAACCAAAAACATTAAAGTAGGAAAGTCTATATTTTCTACCATTCCATAACTGATATAGGGTTTTATTAAGAAATTGTATAATAAAAACTCGATTTATAGTATAACTAGAAGTACTTATAGCTTCAGCCCAAAAATGTTTAGCTACAGAATACTCACTCAACATGGTCATATTTATCTCCTGATGAATTCTATTTCCTCTTTCAAAAACACCATTTTTTGAGTTGTTCTGGGTGCTAAAAATTTTTGAGTAATACCATTTATACTACAAAAAGATTCAAAATCAGAATTCTGAAATTCTCCTCCATGATCACTATGAATAGTTTTTAATGGAATGTTTTTCTCATTTTTAACTTGGGTTCTAAAACTTTTAAAAAAAGAAAAAGCTTCAGAACTCTTTGCTAGAAAATAGACCCATGTAAATCTAGTGACTGAGTATGATAAACTCTATAATACCAAACGTAGGATCGAAATAAGAATTATATTCTTCGACACAAGAGGGGGTGAATTGTACCTTTTAAAAATTTTCATAAGGGAAATTTTAAAGATTTTCATGTTTATCAAAGTTAAACAAGATAATTCACAATACCTCTATAAGTTCTTAAGACTTGCTTGATTCTGGAATAGTGATTCTAGATATGAAACATAACAAAAGATACAAACAATAAGATTCTACATTAAAGCATATAGAATCTAACTAAATCAGAGTATAATTAAAGAAGTTTAAGAAAGTAATACTTTCCTTAACAATAAAAATGAAGCAGAAAAACAAGTAGTAAAACTACAAGTAACAAACAATAACTCTTTTAACCCATAGAGAAGGGTATCCAACAGCTTTGGATAAATGTACCTTGATTTATACTTTCACAAAATTTTGTCTTACCCACACCAGGGTAAGCCCTTGATACAAAGATCAGAGTCTGTCTTCTTATCCCCACAAGCACTCAACTATCAGGTAGTCGGAACCTCTATCTTCCTCAGCAAGGAAGCCATCAACTTCAAGGTGTTAGAACCTCTGTCTTCCTATCACCGGAATACCTCGATTGTATACAACAACAATCAGATTCTCACAAAGAAATTATACACAATGCAAAGTTTGAACAAACTGTTTAAAACTTCTACAAAAAGATTAAGAGTTGATAAAATCCTCTCTCTCTAGAAATCACTTCAAGAAGTTCTGAGCATCAAAGTTTCAAAAGTTCTGATCATGTTCAAATGATATCCTATTTATAGGTGAAGCTCCAATGGTCGGCTCCCTCCTCCAACAGTCATATTATTTCGTGAATTTCGAAGGGACCTATACATGTGTCACTCAACCAATGGTTAGTCAATAACAGAAAGCACGAAATCATTTTGTAATGAAACAAGTATAAGCATAAGTAAAACTAATGTTCATAATGTAACCAGATAAAATTTCATAGTCTAACTAAAATAGAATTCGAAGTCTATGATAAAAAGATACTCATATTTTGTATTGTTAGGAATTCAGACCCTGAATTCTGTAGAAATCCGGAGTCTGAATTTCTAAGGAAATTTGGAGTCTGGTTATACTAGAATTCAGAATCCGATCTTACAGAGTTCTGAGTCGAACTCGTAAAATTTCGGAGTCAAACTCATAGAAGTTTAGTGTCAAACTATTAAGAGTTCGTATTCGAACTAGTAAGAGTTCAGCGTCAAACTAGTTAGAGTTTGGAGTCAAAATAGTAATATTTCGGAGTCAAACTCATAGAAGTTCAAAGTCAGAATTTGGAGTGAAACTTTATGAGAGTTCGTATCCAGAATTCAGAGTAGAATTTCATTAGAGTTCCTATCCAGAATTTGGAGTTGAACTTCATTAGAGTTCGTATCGAGAACTCGGAGTTGAACTTCATTAGAGTTTGTATCCAGAATTCAGAGTAGAACTTTATTATAGTTCGTATCTAGAATTCGAAGTTGATCTTCATTAGAGTTCGTATCTAGAATTTGGATCCTAAAATATAATTCTTCATATCTAAGTAGTATATGATTCCGAGGTTTTAGATATGAATCTGATTTTTATAATTATTAAAAATATTGATTTGAGCAATGAAAATATGGTAGGCTTAAATTCCTTTGGAAATTAAATTTTCCTTATAGAAGTAAAATATAGATTTTCATAAGTATAAGGTGTTTGTTATTTTCAAAACAATAAGGAATGGAAAAGTCATAAGGAAAACCATATTGACTCAACAATATCTACTTTTTGGAAAGCACAAACAACAATTCCAAAAAGAAATATAAGGACTTAGAAACATTTTCTTTATACTTTGAATTTAAAACTTGTCTCCCGTTTTTCATAAATGATGGTGAATACAACTAACTCCCCTTTTGTCTTTGGAACTCTAAGGATTGTATTCTGAATTTCCAGAATAGAGTTTTCATTATCATGGGAATGAAAAACTTGGTAATGAGAAACTCCCCCTTTGTTAAGCATAGTTCTTGACTTAGAAATTTTTCTTCTCCCTGTTTTGAGTAGTTCATTTTCCTTCTCCCCCTATTTGATTTTTAAAATGAATTTAAGGGAATTGAAAAGAAATAAAGTACATGAAACATTAGTGCATAATAACATAAGAAACAAAAAACCAGATATTTCATTAGAATTGAATGAATTTTTACAAGGAAAGACAGTTTAATAAAAAATGGATTGGCCTATTTATCTTCCTTTTCCTTGTGGATTAGCTTTTTCAACAGGGTTTTCAGCTTCTTTATGTCTTTCTTGTCTTCCTTAACTTGCTTCTCCAAGGCTATTATCCATTCTTCTTGAGCCTTTAGAGACCCAAACGGAGCCTTATTAACTTCATCCTACTTTACAAGGTTGTCTTCAATATCAATCTGGAGGTCTCTTTCCCTTTTCCAGGTCTGAGCAACTGAGTTAAGCTTGACATTCAGATCCTTCACGTGTTGATTCCGAGTATTTTGCTCAAGGGACAGCTTATCCTGAAAATTCTGCATCTTGAAATCCACGATGTCAAAAGCTACTTTTACATCATTCTGAAAGGTATCAAGATCATTCAAGTCCTCATCAATTTTCTTTGACCATAAAGTCATTTTTCTGCATGATTTTCTGTGAACATCATAATTGATGAGAAACTTTCTATGCTTAGCCTCAATATTCATACACTTATCCACCACCATGGATATAGATTTTGATTTCTAATTTAGACTGTGTTGAAGCATATAAAATTTGGAGTCTATGGTGGGAAAGATCGGAATTGTATCCACCAATTTCTTCATAGATTCAACAACAAAATCATGTCAAAGTGTTTATGATTACGAAGAATAACTGAGTATGATTTAATCTATAATACCAAACCGAACAGCTTTTTCCTCCTCTGAACTGAAGTTCCCCTTCTATACATTTCTCTTTATATTCCATCCCTTTAGCAGCCACCTCATCTGGATATGCTTTCTATTTCTTCGGCTTGGGAGGTGCGGATTGGGTTTCCTTATCTTTAGGAGTCTTGTCTTTAGCCACCACTTTCTTCAGCTTCCTCTTCTTAACAACCTTATTTACTGGCTTAACATTCTCCAAATTTTATAGAATAGCTTCTGCCTCCTCCTTTGGCAGATCTTAAAACTCACCTAATTCTTTTGAAAAACCTTCCTTCATCCTCTTTAAGGTGTCATCACATATCAGTATCATCATACAAACTCTCAGCTTAGAGGTTCAAGCAACCTTGAAAGAATCAAGACACTGAATAATAACCTTGGAGATAAGAGAAGGATACATAATAATTTGAGCATTCAAAGACCCATTCATTATGTTCTGAACTGTAATAAGAACATGCCTCATCAGATTGATATTTATTATATTTAAAAATAAATCTAATATGTAAATATAACTTTTCTTTAGGTTATCCTTATCACCTCTTCTCGGAACGAAAACCCCTTGAACCCACAACTACATAATCACATTTTTGTTAGAAAGATGATCAATCTTTTATATTTTGTCATCTTTAAGTTCAAGGCAATCCATTACCTTCACTTTGTTGAAACTCTCTTGCACATCAGGTAACTAATGTGAAACAATTCTTCTTCACCGTCGTATGAAAACCCCACCAAGCTTGCATCCTTGGTGTAAGAAATCTTGTAAGTCTTAACATAACTCTTAAAAGATAATTATTCACTTCCATATTCCTCATAGAAGAAAACAGACTCATAAAACTCTATAATAAAATCTGTATAATCAACATCCTGATCCCCTGGTTTTGAAACGAAAAAATCTTCCCATCCACTGAGTTTGATATTCTTAGAAATTAGTGAATCATACTCACTAAAAAAATTAGGATGAACCAACCTTTCCTTGTTGAATAACAATTTTGAGATTGGATTCATAGAAGAAATATCTTGGGAAATGGCTTCTATAGACATTTGGAATGGAGGAGTACTGAGAGATTTGGAACGGGCTTTAAGAACTGAGGCAGAGCTTCGACAAACGAGAGATTTGAAATTGATTTGGGACAACTAGGGGGTCTCATTTATATAGGCGATGGTGGTGACCTTTCAACTTCCAAAACAATCTAACGGTTGAAAAACTCTCTGATCTGATCTAAAGATTCAAAACATACCCTCAAGTAAATATTTAATCCAATCTTTTGTGGTTTTAAAAACATTCGAATTTAAGAATAAGAAAATCCGAGAAATTTTATAAGAAAAAGAAATAACCAGCAACAAAAAATGATTATGGAAACTTAAGTAAGGAATTCATACGTTTCAGATTGGCTAGGTATTTTATTCCTTATAGATAGTATTCTTCTTGAAGAAAATATGACTATGAAAAACTCATAGCGAAAAAGTTTTATTGCAAAATCTTTGAGTACCAAAACTCTAGTACAAAAAGTATGAGCTTGAAAATTTCCATTATAAAAATTATCATTACAAAAACTTCATTAAGAAAATCTCCAGTACGAAAAAATCAATATAAAAATTTCCAGTATGAAATCATCGTTACGAAAATTTCGAGTATGAAATATTCATTACGAAAATTTCGATTCCAAAAATTTTTATTAAGAAAATTCTGAAAAAATTTAATACAAGAAACAAAAAAACATTACGAAAGACACCAAAAAAACTTCATTAAGAAAAAATTGAAAAACATCATAACAAATGTACTCCCCTTATGAAAAGGATTTTATTATTGTAAGGATAATGGTTCAACAAGAAGTTAATGAAGGAATATTACCTCACGGTTATCATTCCTAACTTCTGTTTAATGTATTCTAATCAATCAGAGGGGATGGATTTCGTGAAAATGTTATCAAGTTGATCTTGCATTCCGATAAACTGAAAAATGTTATCTCCTTTATGTGTGTGATCCATAAGAAAGTGATTCCTAGTATCAATTTTCATTGAACGGGACTGATATGCAGGGTTTTTACTAAGTACAATTGCACTTGTGTTATCACAAAAAATTTGATTCTTAGTAAATCTCAAGCCATAGTTTGTGAGTGTGTGTTTCAACCACAACACTTGAGCACAAAAACTTCCATCTCCTACATATTTAGCTTCAGCAGTGGAGAGTTCCCTAGAATGTTGCTTCTTGCAAGACCAAGAGACTAATGAATATCGTAAGAAATGAAAAGTCCCAGATGTACTTTTTCTATCCATTCGGCACTCACCAAAGCCATCATTTGAAAAACATTTTAAGATAAAATCATTTCCAGAAGTATAAAATAGTCCAAGATCCATGGTTCCCTTTAAGTAGCGAAATTTTATCCCCTTCCATTAAATGAGATTCCTTAGGATTGGATTGATATCTTGCACTGAATCATAATGAATACATCATGTCTGGTTGACTAGCTGTCAAGTAATGTAGACTTCATATAATACCACTAAAATATGTTTGATCTACTGGTTTCACAGCTTCATCAAGATCAAATGTGTTAGAGGTACCAAAAGGAGTACTTATACTCTTACTATTGTCATACCCATACATTTTATGAAGATATTTAATATAGTTATGTTGGGATATGTAGATTATTTCTGGTTTTTGAGAAATTTGATAACCAAGAAAAAATGCTAACTCAACCATCATACTCACTTCAAACTTAGATTTCATTAGATTCGCAAAGGAATCGGTTAAAGATTGTTGAGTTGAACCAAATATAATGTCATCAACTTAAATTTCAACTATCAAAACATTTTTCTTACCTTTCATTATAAAAAGGGTTGGATCTACATTTCCCTTTATATAGTTATTTTGAAGAAAAAATCATGTAATTCTATCATACCAAGATCGTGGGGTTTTTTTAAGGCTATATAAAGCCTTGGTACATCTATAAATATGATCAAGATGTTTCTTATCTTCAAAGCCAGGAGGTTGTTCAACAAAAACATCCTCTTGAACATAACCATTAAGGAAATCACATTTCACATCCAATTAAAAAATATTATGATTGAAGAATGATGCAAAGGAAAGTTGAAAATGAATAGATTCAAGTCTAGCTACTGGATCATAAGTTTCTTCGTAGTTTATTCCTTCTTATTGATTATAGCCTTTAGCAACTAATATAGCTTTATTTCTTACGATGATTCCATTTTGATCACATTTATTTCTGAAGACCCATTTTACTCCAATTACATAAGTTTCCTTATGTATTTCGACCAAGGTCTAGACATTATTCCTTTCGAATTCATTTAGTTCATCTTGTATGGCTTTAATCCAATCTTCATCACCTAAAGCTTCATCAGTGATTTTTTTATATAATTGGGAATGGAATGCTAGATGTTCTACTTCATTTCTTAAGGAACATCTAGTCCTTACAGGTTGATTTACACCACCAATGACACTATCAGTGAGATGATACATAAGAAATGACTGGTTTGGGTTTTGTAAAACATGTTCGTCAACATAGGGTAGGAAATCTTCTACAGTAAATGTTTCAGAAGTATCTTCTTGAGCATTTTCCTTACCAGTAGGATTTTTTATCAAAGGTTGAAAATACATTTTTGAAAACACATCTGAAGATGTAGGTTGGGGTTTTCTGAAAACAAAAGGATCAGTTTCATCAAATTTGATATGTACTGTCTCTTCAACAATACAAGTGTTTTTTTTGAATACTCTATAAGCCTTAGAAGTTGTGGAGTATCCTAAGAAAATTCCTTCATCGTATATTGGTGCAAATTTGTGTAAGTTATATTTAGTATTCAGAATGAATACCTTGCAACCAAAATCCTTAAAGTAGGAATGTCTAGGTTATCTTCCATTCCATAAATCATAATGGGTTTTATTAAGAAATGGTCTAAATAAAACTCAATTTATAGTATAACAATAAGTACTTATAGCTTCATCCCAAAAATTATTATCTACAAAATACTCACTCAATATGGTACTAGTTATCTCTTGAAGAATTCTATTTCTTTTTTCAAAAACACCAATTTCTTGAGGTGTTCTGGGTGCTGAAAAGTTGTGAGTAATACCTTTTCTACTACAAAAAGGTTCAAAATCCAAATTTTGAAATTATCCTCCATGATCACTATTAATAGTTTTCAAAGGATGGTTTTTCTCATTTTTAACGTGGGCTTTAAAACTTTTGAAATAAGAAAAAGATTCAGAACACTTTTCTAGAAAATAGACGCACGTAAATCTAGTGACTGAGTATGACATACTCTGTAATACCAAACCTAGGATCAAAATAAGAATGATATTCTCAGATACAAGAGGGGGTTAATTTTACCTTTTAAACATTTTCTTAAGGGAAATTTTAAAGATAGTTATGCTTAAGAAAGTTAAACAAGATAATTCACAAGACCTCTATAAGTTTTAAAGACTTGCTTGATTCCAGAAAATTGATTCCAGAAATGAAACTTAACAAATGTTACCAAAAATAAGATTCTACCTTAAAGCATATAGAATCTAACTAAATTAGAGTATAAGTAAGGACGTATAAGAAATTCATACTTTCCTTAACAATACAAAATTCAGCAGAAAAACATGTAGTAAAACTACAAGTAACAAACAATAACTCTTTTAACCCAAATAGAAGGGCATCCAACAACCTTGGATAAAGGTCCCTTGATTTATAATTTCAAGAAAGTCTATCTTAGCCACACCAGGGTAAGCCCTCGATACAAATATCGGAGTCTATCTAGCTATCCCTGCAACCCCTCAACTATCAGGTAGTCGGCACCTATGTCTTCCTCAGAAAAGAAGCCCTTAACTTCAAGGTGTTCGAACGTCTGTCTTCCTATCCCTGGAAGCCCTCGATTGTATACAGTAATAACCAGAGTCGCACAAAGAAAGTATGCACAAGCCAATGTTTGAAAAAGATGTTTAAACCTTCTATATGAAAATTGAGAGTTGATTAGATCCTCTCTCTATAGAAATAACTTCTGGATGTTCTGAGCATCAAAATTCCAAAAGTTCTGAGAACATTCAAATGAGATTCTATTTATAGGTGAAGCTCCAATGGTCGGCTCCCTCTTCCAATGGTCATATTTTTTCTTAAATTTCGGAGGGGCCTGTACACATTTCACTCAACCAATGGTTAGTCAATAACTGTAATAATGGCATCATTTTTTAATGAAACAAGTATAAGCATAAGTAAAACTGAAGTTCGGAATGTATGAAAATAAAAGTTCGGAGTCTAACCAAAAGGGAATTTGGAGTCTTTAATAAAGAGATATTTGGATTATTTTTTGTTAGGAATTCGGAACCTGAATTCTGTAGAAATATGGAGTCTGAATTTCTAATGAAATTTGGAGTCTGGTTACACTATAATTCAGAATCTGAACTTACAGAGTTTAGAGTCGGACTCGTAAAAGTTTGGATCCGAACTCATAGAAGTTCAGTGTATAACTAGTAAGATATCGTAGTATAACTAGTAAGAGTTCACAGTCGAACTAGTAAGATTTCGTAGTCGAACTAGTAAGAGTTCGGAGACATAATTTAGAGTTGAACTTTATAAGAGTTTGTATCCAGAATTCGGAGTGGAACTTTATGAGAGTTCGTGTCCAGAATTCGGAGTGGAACTTCATTAGAGTTTGTATCCAGAATTCGGTGTTGAACTTCATTAGAGTTTGTATCCAGAATTTGTAGTTGAACTTCATTAGAGTTTGTATCCAGAATTCGGAGTTGAACTTCATTATAGTTCGTATCTAGAATTCGGAGGTGAACTTCATTAATGTTCGTATCCAGAATTCAGATCCTAAAACAGAATTTTTCAAATCTAAGTATTATATGATTCGGAGGTTTTAGATATGAATCCGATTTTTATACTTAGGAAAAATATTTATATGATCAATGAAAATATGGTGGGGTTAAATTCCATTGGAAATGAAATTTTACCTTATAGACGTAAAATATAGATTTTCTTATGTATAAGGTGTTTGTGATTTTTAAAACAAGAAAGAATGGAAAATCCATAAGGAAAACCTTATTGACTAAACAACACCAACCTCCAAAAAAATACATAGGTTATCAAAATTGCTACCTCATGAAAATGGTCCTCATTATATAGATGGTGCATCAATTGGACACATGGTATGTTAGTTACAATTGTTTATATGAAACGTGGTACGGTTGAGTCCGGACCCAGTCTGACCTAGGCCTGACTAGACTGGGTCCGGCCTGGTCTGCTGAGATGAGGGTTTAGATGGAAGTTGTCTTGGCCATCTTGGTTGGGCACGGTGCACCCGCAGTATCCTGGTCTGCTGAGGCGGGTCATTTTATCTATCCCAGATGTGGATTAGCCGTGTCCGGTTCATGACCTGGTGATGCCAGTTGATGTCGCCTTCCCCCGTAACCAGTCCATGTAATGAACTAGATTGGTCATCTAGATGTGGATCTACCACTTCCATTCATCCAGAATGGTCGTCTGATCCTCGCGGACATCGTTGGTGGACCGTGTGACACCAGCTCAACCAAGTGGCCCGAACGTAGGCCGCCCCTCCATCGGGCTTTGGTCGGCACCGCACCTCCCCTCCATCATGGAAAGCTAGCCGCAACCCTCCACCACTGTAGAACACCAACAGGAGTGATGCCTCCCTCTACCCACGACAAATATTGTGGGCCACTAAAGTTGCTCTAGTGGTATGTTTCTTGAATGACATGTGCTTACAGGACCTCAAAGCTGCCACCTTCACTACGACATCCTCAAACTCACCTTACCTCTATTTGGATAATTCTTCCATGAATAACGTGCAAGGTAGAGGGGATCAGGGCTTATTCATGTCATCCCACAACATATGCATTATAATTTTGAAATTAAGGATGGTTTAGGTTCACAGTTCTATCAATCTCTCAATAATCCCTATTCAAAACCCAAAGGAAAGAACCCCCCCACAAGATCAACAAGTTCATGGGTTAATCAATGTTCATTGTTCAAGTATGAATAATGGGGAATTCAATAAAAAAGAAATACATACCTATATTGTTGGATCCATTGCGGATGATGGATGAGATCTGTGTCATCATCGTCAATCTGTGACTCATTGACGTTAGTCATCATTCATTGGGCGTCAAATCTGATTCGTTCTAGAGGTGTTTCATCACCGTGTTTGTAATCTATAATGTTCGTCGATTGAGTATGTTTCCTTATATGTTTTATCATAGTATTTATATGGTATTTTTTCTATTTTGAATCCTCAATTAGCTAATAATGAAAATTTATTGAGTGTTTAAGTGTTTCCACCATCTTCCATTAACGAGTCTCATTAATTAATGCAGTGTTTCCTCGCCGTTGCATCATTGCATTAACGAATCATCACTAAATGGAATGAAAAGGAAAAAAATATTATTTTTATTATTTTTCTTCATTAATTCAGAAAAATTAATTTTTCTGATCGACCAGTGACGGTAGATGTTTGTCCCCACCTAGGAAAATATCGATGTTGTGAGTCAAAAAGTGCCCCTGGATTTTTGATTTGGGCACCAGTTCAAACGATAGGAAAACCCTCTCATATGTTCAATTAACTGAATATAAAATATGTTCAAAATTACATTCAAGGAACCATGGGCTTTGGAATCACATTTCTCCTAAGTTCCTGGTCTCAAAATAATTTCTATAAATTGTAAAAAAATTATTTAAAATTCTAGGTTATTACAATTATTTTATCTAAAGGAAACTATATTTGAACTTAATTTTTGTTACGATGATGATTTTTTGAGGATTCCAACTTGATAATAAAATTACTTACAAGACATCCAGTATAATACAAAAATAAAATTTACCATGGAGTAGTATGAAAGAGTTGTATTTTTCTCTTTTTACAACTGAATTAGAAAAATTATCCCATGGGATTGTTTTCACCCAAATTATATGGATGAACCATCCACTCGTATAATTTAGTCAATCATATGACCCCATACATATCCTAGGTGTAAACAATAGTGAAATAAGTATATCTGAAAACCCCATCCAATATTCCCGCACTAATCACATTGATCTAATACACCATCTTCATCAATATCACATTTAAATGGTAATATCATTCTTGATATTTTCTACAAAAACTGTTGAATTGTGGATATCATCACTAAGTTCCTTCCTCTTGATCACCTAGAAATTATTAATAATGATTTGGGTATGGCTATCTTGTAGTTGTTCTATCCTAATATGGAATGATCTTGAATTTTTTTATTTTTCATGAAAAAAACATTATACTATTTTCCAATATAAAATGTTTTATATTTTTTTTCAAACAGAAAAATGTTTTTGATGTTTTCATAATTTTGATAATGTAATGTGATTATGATAATATAATTAATAAAATTCATGTCTTGGTAAAATAATCGGATGTGGTTCTGGAACCAATTCTCATACAGCTTACTACATAGAAAATTTCTAGATGGATTTCTAACCCAATTTTCACCCTGGTAATGAGTAGGGGTCTTCAATGAACACCAAGTTTAAAACACCCATTAAATATTCTAATCCTTATTCAATGAATTAATTATTAAATATTCTATTTCATTATTTTTTTCTTTTTACTATATTATCTTATTTATTTTTCCTTATTTGAGGAGGAGATAATATTGTTAATATTTAAATCATCATAGAAGATACTTATTTTACAAAAGTTATTTTTCAAAAATTTAATTTTACTAACATGATTTTTCAAAAAAAAAATTATTTTTTATTTCACTCTAGTGAATTATTTTTCTGAATTATTATTTTTCATTATCTTGAGAATTTATGTAAATCAACCTTTTTAATTTTTTAGTTTTTAAAATTATCAGAACATGTTTTCTATATCTCTTGAAAAATAATTATTGATTATAAAAATAGTTTTGATTTCCATCTCTCTTTTATCAACAAAAATATAGTAATTGAATTATTTTGGATTACCCAAAAGGGTGATAAATATACAAATTAACATGTGAAAATATGGTATTTGATATTTTTTTTAGTAAATTTTTATAGTAGAGAAATTTGAGAAATTATATTTAAGAGAGAGAAATAATGTTTTTTAAACATTTTAAATAATAAAATATTGAAAGTAATTTTATAAACTATATCATGTTTTTTGAATTCATTTACTATTTTACCTTTTTAGATAAGTATACTTTTATTATTAATAATCAGATATTATTTTTATAATAATTTTATTAAGTTTTAATGATCACAAACACTCATTTAATAGTGTAATTTTTTCATTTTTTTTAATTATTTTCCAAAATGTTAATCATGGTTATTAGAGGACCACCATTATTACTTAATTGAATAATGAAAAAACAAGAAGAATAATTATTAATGTATTAATGGACATATTTATGTCATTGAGTGAATTTATAATACATTTATAATCATACTTATGGAATACATGGATACATTTTTTGAATATTAATGAAGAAAGAAACTGTGGCTTGTCAGTGAAATGACACCATCCAATTTTTTTCATTGATAATACTTTTTTTAATTAGAATAATAGTACTAATTACTCATTGGAGGAGAGTAATATAAAATGTGATTATGGATAAATACTACCTTGTAGAAAAATTTCGTCAATCAACCGGGGGTTTTTGAAAAAATCTACGATCCTCTTGGTTACTCACAAACTAGCATGTGGGATCATTCAAGTAGTCGGTGCCTATTATTTTGAACTACATAAGGAGCATTAAATATTGTTAAAAATCTTTTCTAATATAATTAAAGTCCTGTATCAATCCAGAACATCTCCAACAGTTATGAAGTTAATAAATAGAGAACTTATGAGGCTCGAAAACTTACCTGTAGCCCTTCTAATCCAATTGATAATGCCAATTTTCTATGATAACCAAATTTTTATAGAGTGGCTGAAATTGCTAAAGTGATCAAATTTCCAACCAAGAGTGTAACAGTATGGTAAAATTCTTCTCACCCCATTATCATTCTCATACTCTCACAACGATACATCTTAGTTTCTTAAGAAAATCTTAACCATGACCAAATTGCATTTCTGATAGAAATACACTTTTTAATTATATATATATCATAATTTTCAACTACCACTACCATTAATGTTAGGGTATTTGTTTTTAAAAAACCTCTAAAATACATGGGATTAATTATCATTGATTTATATATATATAATTTTTATAAAACTAAGGGAGATCTTATTCTAATTTATTTTTATAACATTTAAAAAAATAAGGGAGTAATGGTATATTGGTAACCATTGAATCCAAGTGACTAATGAAGAAATACCTAAAGAAATTGGTGTAAGAAAATTAGTGCTACATGCAAGAAATTAAAATGAACTCCTTTATCAAATCATGTTCATAATATTATGTTTTCTCACTTTAGAATTTAGAAATCATTTTTTACTCATTCATAAATTAATACAGAAAATTACTCGATTTAAGAATCAATAATTCTTTTATGAGTTTTCATTTTAAAAAAATTATAGTTATTATGTTGCACTTTTTATATTATTTTGGTCATATGATTTGTTCTTTATAAATTACTTAATTTTTTTTAATAATAATCCAACTCTTAAAAGTGGTTTTGAGTCTTTATAACCTATAATTATTACTTATTGATGTTAATTCACCCCTATTACTATATCATCCCACTCCAACTTAAAAATGGGAAATATTATTAGGTTTATAGATTCCTGAATTAATTGATTATTGGTATTTTAGTGAACACCATTCAACCACTGGATGTAAATAAATAGGTTTCCCAGATGAGAGGTATTGGAGTGAAATCATACTTATAATAGAGGTTAATTTGGAAGGATAAATCTAGATATGGATCTCCATGAGTTTAATATCCCAAAATAGTATTTGATTATATTGATGTTATTTCATAAATTTTTATTGATATAAAATATATTTTTTTTAGATGAAGTGGTAAATGGATGTTTGATATTATATGATTTTTTAGAAACTTATTTTAACATTATAATAAATGTATATATTATAATTAAAATTAAATATTAAAATTGATTAAGATAAAGTTAATAACATGTAAAACATTTAAAATTAAAATTTAAAAACCTGAATAGTAAATTTGTGACAATAGATAAATGATAAAAAAATTAAATTTTTTGTTGAAGATAATACTTTTTATTTGGAATGGTTGGGAAACATTTATATCATTTTAAACTATTTTTTCCAAAAACCAAAACATTTTATTTAAAATATTATACGGGAAATATTGATTACCCATGAGATAAAACAATATTATGTTTCTAATTATAAATGTTTAATATATATGGAATGGAAAATGTGGAAAAATAGGGGAGAAATACCTTAAATTAGATGAAAATTATATTTTTAAATGATATACTTTTTGGGGAATAGATTCATCAAGAGAAAATCTTGTGATTAAAAAAAATTCTCCCATAATATGTTTTGAATTGACAATGTGATAAAATCTTATGATGTAAGAATCCAATATTATAGTAATCAGTTCAAGAATATTCATTTTAATATAATGAAGGGAATGGTTTTAAAAACCTTATAGTATTGGCTATGTAAGAATAAAATAACTTAAGTGATATATGATGAAATAGAAATTATATTATCAATAAACGAGCTCTATTCATTATAAATTAATTGAATGAGGTAGATAACATACCATATAACAGAAATTATGGTACCCAATGTGAAAAATATATCATCAATTTGGAAATGATACTAATAAACATGTACATTAATTCAGGACATCCACTAAAGCGCTTCAATGTCATGTATACAAAAATAAATATATTAATAATATATTTAATAAATTTAATAATATCTATAATATTTTATAAACATTATGTATAATTATTATCTGTATAAATATTTTCTGTTATGATATATTTTCAATATCAGGTGTGAGTAATCGTGACTATTTTGAACTAGTTTCGTAATAGTGATGTTATTATTAATTAATATCCCAAAGTTCATCATTAATAGTTCCTAAAAGGTGAATAAATTATATTTTTATAATTATTTATATCATTATTATTACATTATATGATATTTTATGGTTATGATCCTTAAATATGAAATTAATAATATGTCTATTTCAATTATTTTTCACAAATAGATGTCGGAAACATAATTAATGGGTTAAAATTTTATGTTACCGTCATAGAAAAAATTAATTTTTTTATTAGTAAAATATATTATCATTAATTAAATTCTCATAGTAAATCATGATAATATTTTATATCCTTGGTCTAATCAGTTATTATACTGATTCAAACACGAACATATCATAATTAATGGATGATTATGAACATAAAACAGGGTTATTTTGAAATAATAGAAATATTATATAATTATAATGATATTATTTGGATAATTTTAAGAGTGTGAATCCTATTTAAATTTATTTTAATAAATAAAGGATTTACTAAAGAAAAAAATAGATAATTTACTTTGAGGAGGTGGCAGTCCATACAACTCATGGTTAATATTTTAATTTTTTCATGAATGTGATGGAAAAAAGGTTGATTATAATTTGTTTCTCCATAATAATAATTATTCTACATATTTCATCATCAATATGAAATTTCTACAATATATGTAGTGAATAGAATAATTTCTAGAAAATTGATGTTGTCACTTCGTGGAGGTGGTAGTCTGCACATTAAACGAATGATGATTCACTTATCATAATAAAAAAAGGTAAAAGGGTGGTTAATAGTTTTTCCCATGGCGTAATAAAATTAGTTATACAAAAAATATGATTCCATTATATATAAATTATATAATTTCATTTTTATATATAAGAAAGAAAATATAAGAAGTTAAAAAAAATACAAATTTAGATTGAGGACTTGGGATTTTTTTGGAAGACTTTATGTAAATTGAGGTATTAAGAAAATATATTATAACCATTGGCTCATGGAAAAGTAATATGATTATTGGGGATGATAAAATTGTATCTATTCAAGAAGAAAATGAATTTGGGGGTTGTATTGAATGGGATGTGAGAGGCCCCTTCTATAAGTGGTGAGAATAGAATTTTTGTAAAATTTTTAACAAAATATAAAGAGATTGCGTTATTTATGTCGATAAAACACTAAAATGATGGATACTTGAGTAAGGGGATAAGTGAGGACAATAAACTATCAACCATCCATTTTCAAATATTTTTTTATCACATTATTAAATCCATTACACCGATAATATTCCCTTTTAAATTTTTTGTTTTAACATTGTACAAAACCTGTTCAAAGTCATATTCATTTAATGTATGAAAATAAATTGGAACATATTAACTAATTTGTAACTATATATTAAAAAATAATTTATTTTATCAGATAAAATATAATTGTTTTAGAGAACACAATTTTTATATAATTCAATGTAATACATAAAACCCCATTTTTAGATAGAGTTTATTTTTAACTTATATATAAAAACACACAAATATATTGAAAACTATTTTAAAAAGAAAATAAATGATTTAAAATATTAAATGTTCTTAATATTTTTCCTATCAATTAATAATATAATTGAATTTAACATATTATCCATATATCTAATATATTTTATCCATAAAAATTATCGTTCTTACAAAACACATAAATGATGATTTTTACAGTAATAACATATTAAATAATAAAACTTTCATTTATTTATGTATCTACACTAATATAATTTATCAGTTTACTAGAATTTTTAATGTCCTATATTTTTGTTTCAAAATATCTTCCATAATTAGGATACAATAATTTTTACCTTCGAATTCAATGGATATAATTTAACAATTATATACATTTCAGTATTTCATTATGTTTTTCTATTCCATGAATCAAACACTATCAAACCTATTGGGTCTTAAAAGGAATATAAAATTTAAAATCTATAGGTGTTACACTCACCCTCCTAAAATAAATTTATTCATATATATTTTAATTATCCCTTAATAATAAAAATTTTCCAGACTTTATAAAATATAAAAATAACTAGGGATATATTTTGAAATGAGGTGCATACCTTAATAAATATTTTACCATTAGGAAACAATATTTTCACTTCATATTTTTAAATAATTAATTTATATTTCCTATGATGGTTGTTTCTCGATACCATCCATTTCCAAATATGACGATCCTTTAGTATACTTTGAGATAATTTCATTGGTTCTTCTTCCCATATTTTTGACATGTATTGAATTTAATCTTTTATATGTGATCATATTCATCACTCAAACATACATGTGACTAAAATACCCTATAATTTGGTGTGTTTTGTAACTCAAAATTATTCATGATGTTAATCATAATTATTTATATCTTTTTTGCAATAATCACATGGTTTCTTAACTAGGTTCATTTCTGGTTACGTAACTCATTATAGAAATCTCATTATTTCCTGTAGAATTATTTAATAACATTATTACTTTAGTATTCTTCCAACACTAAAATCAAAAATATGTGACATTAGTGATGATCAAAAAATAAAAAAAACATAGGATAATGACATGTAAAATTCAACATTAAAATATGTTATTATTCAAAATTATTATATTATTTTTTAGTTCAATCATTTTTTATATTTGTTTAATATGGGTTTATTTAGTATGGCCTCCATCATATTCCATAAAAAATTATAAAAAATAAAATATACTATTTAAGGGATTTTAAAGAGAATTAAATTGATAAAACCATATCTCTTATGTGTTTTCATCTAGTTGGGTATTCTTAGGGCCACTCATCATGCACTAGAGTGGAGATTGAACTAATACTCAACCATCCTTTTCGAAGGTTATTTAACTTTGGTGGATCTTTATAACATGTAATGACAGATACTTTTTTAATGGTAATTTTTTCCTAGATAAATGTGTGTTATATTATATATGTATTAAATGCCTAGAAAATAGGGAGAAACACACATAACTTTAATTCATTAACTAATATCAGTATATTTTTCTGCAAAAAACCAATTGAAAAAAATAAATAATTGGATAAAATATATAAAAATAAAAAATCTAGAATTGGAATATATAGATCACCTCAATATACTATAATCATCAACCCCGTGAACAATACTACTGAAGTGAAAAATAATAGCACTAAACCAGTTAAAATAAAAGAAAATGAGAACATATAACTATACAACGAATTTTAGTGAATAATTCAAAATGAAATTTATTAATATTATATGAGTTTATGTGACCATTATAATGGTAATGTGACTGTTGTAATAATAACATGACTTTCTGGAATAGTAACCTGACTATTGGGAAAAGTATCCTAAATATTAGAATAGTAATTTAAAATAAAAATAATAATATGTGATATAAAATTTTTTTATCAATAATAATGTAATTAAATATAAATATTATAATTACAAAAACTAAATATTATGATTATAAAATTAAAGTAAATATTTACACATTTTAAATAAATAATAATTTAATGTATTTTTTTAAAATCATAATTTTTATATTATAGATTAAGATTATCTATGTTAGAAATTAACATTTTTAAAATGAATATATTTTTTGAAATAATAATTTCTAAATTTTATAAGGGTTATTTTTTTATTTTCTTAAATATATCAATTTCTATCTAAATATTAAAATTATAGTTTTTCACATAACTGGTGTAGCATAAATAACATTATTCATAATTTAATAATAACTAAATAATTTATAGAACAGTAAGTTCAGAAAAAATATATGTGAACTAATAAAGTATTCAACAAAATATAATAAAATTATTTGTCAAACCTAGAAATCATTTTCCAAACCCTAAAGTAAAAAAAATTGATCCTATAATATAACCATTTTTCATTTTTCCATATTTATTTTTAATAATGTATGTGGATTAGAAAAATAAATGTGTTTTAATCCTTTAAACAATTATATAATATTGATATATAATTTATGTTGTTAAAAATTCACAATTACAAGTTTTAACTTTGATATAATCTTTTATTCTAGAAATACCCCTCTCCTCAAGTATAAATAACCCATCTCCCTCCCCTTGGAAAATTGATCCTCCATCACTTTAAGAAGCCAAATACAACCCAAATACTCCCTTAAAACAAATTAGAATACCTAGGGACATTGTGGAGTAATCGAGCTCCAAACAACAAGGTATTTTTAGTGTCATTCAAGAGAAACTAAACTAATAAAAGAGTATGTTTCTATCAAATCTTCTTTATTTTTCTTATTCTCTTTATTTTTTTCAAGTTCCATCCAAAAACTTTTATAAAAATAATTATTTAGTAATTTAAAATTATAATAATTATGTTAACCTACTAATATTATTGTAATTATAACATATAAAAATTTCAATCTTCCCATTCCACCTCTTTCGACAATGTCATGTCAACAGTTTGTTAGTCACCAACAATGCCATTTATAATACTTTTATTATCACAAAACCTATGGTTGGATATAATAAATTATTTACGATATATAATTTTATAAATATTTATTTCTTATTATTCTATAATTTATTATACTAATGTATAAATTACCTCAAATAAAAATTGTAACATCGAAACGAAATGTGGGCATTTAATGAAAACATGTTACCAAAAAAGTCACATTTAATACAGAGTGTTATAAATTAAAATAATATAATTATAAAAGATAAATAGTGTAAAAAATGAACATAATTCACTTTTCAAACTATGATTTAGTAATCCCAGTTTTATAAAATTATTTTCAGGATATCAATGATATAAAGTGAGATTTAAGGTAAGCAGATTTTCCAACACAACTCCTTTTCATTGGGTTATCCATATTTTATAGAAATTTCAATGTGGAAATTCCTATAATTTTTCATATATATACATTCAATATACTTACCCATCATTTTAGGGACTAACATTTTATCATCTTTATTTATATCCTAAATATAAATATTTTCAATGAAATAATATTTCCAAAATATATCCTTTACTCCTATTTAGTGGTTTCTTATTTAATAAATAATTATGATGTTGATGAAAAAAATGATTTACCTTATTAATTTGGGAATACCATGTTTATTCTTGAAATTATTCTTGATGGAATACTGGAGAAACTCATTCCTTTCAATGGGTTATTTAATGACTATGATTTTTATATATTCTTTGTGTCCAACATGAATATGTAAATATTTAGATGTGATGTGTGAGTCAATAATTATATATCCCTATAAAAAATGGGTAATGTGATTTATCTTATGATATAATGTGTATTATTTAGGAATATGATTCTATATTTGTTCACAACAATGTGTCATATTTGAACACTATAACTTGATGTTTCATTTTTATGTATTGTCGAATTCTTATACATTATCTAATGGTTCCCTTGTTATTATGATGATGATTCTATTATTATGATGTAACGATGATGATTATTAATACCCATGAAATACTAATTAATGTCCCTTATTCCTACTATTATTGATGTTTTAGCTCACCCATTTATTTGACGTGTATCCATTGGGAAATATATGTATTAAATATAATGTGAGATATATTAAGTGGATAAATAATATGTATTTGTATAGTTTTTATATTTTATTATGTATATGTTATGTATGATCCTAATTTTACTATGATAATAAACCTATCAATCCTTTATTATATATAACTATTGTTTTTTTACAGTAAATTTTTTTAATAATCATTTGAAAAATGTAGGTTTGTTATAGTTTTTAACAGGGGAAGGTTTTGTTAATTTTTTAATTAGTATTATAAAGCATTAGTGAAAAAGTGTTGGATACGTCTAAGTATATATAATCATCCAAGATGATAGGTTTTATAAAAAGTATAAAAATGGGGATCCCATAATATAGGCCTTTAGAGTTAATTGTTTAAATGTAATAAATTATTTATTCATGGTTCATTGACTTATGTTTTATTAAAACCTTTTTTTTCAGAAAATTGTGTGAACTTAGAGAAACCATGCCAACAACAAAAGTGGGGTATAATGTACTAATTTTGAAACTGAAATTTATAATTCCTTTGAAGGTGGATTTAAAAACATTATGGTGATTCTTACCAAACTATAAATAGTTATGAACAATAGATTTAATCATGTGGAATATTTTAATTCAACCATGAAGGATCAGTTGGACATTGAGTCCTTTATGTGACAACTATTATAAAAATTTATTTTATCTTTTGAGCCACTTGTTGTAGAAAAGTGGGTTAACTCAATGGATAATAAAATTACAGTGATTTAATATTATGATAAAGACAAGGTGACTATGTTCATCTATCATTTATATAGAGAATATAATCAATTTTGGTAATTAAATAATAACACCAAGCCTAAGGGTGAAATTGAGTAGATGGACTGAGAATACATTATGAAAAGACTTCACAATAAATATTTCCCTTAATCTCGTAAAATATATATAGAGAGAGGATTCATAGAGCTAATGAAAATGTAATGTGAATCTATCACATCATATGCGGAAAACATCACACGGATTGCAATATATATCATGTGTTTTGTTATAAACACTAATAATAATATAAATATATTCTGTAGTAGATAAAAACCACACCGTTGAAAGGAAATATAAATCTAATACATTAGGAGTTACAAAGAAGTGTTTAAATGTTCTCTCAAAGATGATTTAGTGTTTGAGTATTATTCCATTTTATTTGGGGATAAGAAGAGAATAATGGAGTTTCATGCTGGTGGGTCAAATGAAAAATAAAGAAAAAGGATCCAACCATCCACATGTCAAAAATGCTGGAAAAATAATCCTGGGAATTTCCGTGAATAGAAGTTTGAATTATTCAGGCATGGGAGATAAGGCCACCAAATCATGAACATCTAAGATAAATGAATAATTCATCCATTATACTGAAGGAAAGGAAGGATCCTCCAAATGAACCCCTGATAGTTCAATTCTTAAATTGTAGTGAATATGGGAATTTTGCAATCTAGTGCACTAAACCAAAATTTCTTTTAATTTCCTATAGAAACAACCAATGTTAAAGGACAAAGGGAAATCTTATATCATAACTATAGCTGAAGGGGGGCATGAAAGTGAATTATTATAAGGTACACTTAAAATTCAATCAAAGTGGGAAAAATATATTTGATTATGGTTATAATAATTTCTTTACATCATGAATGTATTTTATAATTGTTGAATTGAAGCATTCAAACCTTAAGGAATAAATTTTTTAAAAAACACATATTAATGAGATCATTACATCCCTTGTGTTAAACACCTATCCTATTATATTATACTGGAACTTTCTTCAAGAAAATCTCATAATCCATCAATTGGTGGAATTTGATGCTATATCAAACATGTATTTGGTCATTTTATATATAGAACACTTCAATTTTAATGAAAATTAAATCAATTTTCATACTTCAAACAATCACATGCTCCTCACCAAATACATAAAAGACAATTAATATCCTTTTTAAAATCAATCAATGATGTGGGTAATGATACCCTATGAAGAAGAATACCATTACTAAATTGTTGAGTTAATGGAAATCATAAACCATGAGTTAATTCATATTGTTTGGGTGTAATGACCTGAATATATATAAATAAAATTCCCTTTGTGATTTAATTAAATTCCATATTATTTATTATGGTTATAGATATATCATACATTTATGTGGTTTAATTATCTCCTATCAGATTTAAAATACCATTAATAATCATTACCATTGTTAATATATCCATTTAATAGTTATCATATGACTATTATGAATATAGGATTTTGATAAATCTAATTTACACGAACCATGGAATTGATGTCCTCAACCATTAGGATCATACCTTATTGAATCTCACTTATTAGATCTTACAAGGGAGATAGTATCAATGTGATTTTCTATTGACTAAGAATAAGATGAGATCTAACAACTAAACCATGAGTGAACCATTTTTGGGAGAAGTTCAAGATCATCAAGATCGTGACCCAAAACATGTATATCGAACCACCCCTTAAAAATCTCACTATCATGAACGTTACCCCTAGGGAATTTGTTAGTGTAATCAAAGTCTACGTTTCAATACCTTAATAATATGAATATGTGTATTTTGTTTTTACTAGAATAATAATTATATTTACTCATTATTGATGTTACTTTACAAATGATTTTGATTTTGATACGATAATGCGAAAATTATATTTTTTGGTGTTATGAAATTTTAATTAAGACATTTACTTTTATGAATTACTGGAGTTTTTTATAAATAATATTTTAATAAAATATTATTATTAAAAAATTATTTTTTAATGTAAATGATAATATAATTTTTATGATGTTATATTAAATTTTTTATAAGTATTCTAAAATATTTATTGTCAAAAATGCAACATCTCTCAAAAAAATGATAATTTTTTTTGAAAAGTGAAAATTAAAATATTTTGTAATTTATTATTATAAAATTATTATTTTTTAATCCAAATTTATAAATTATACAATGGGTAATGTTTTGTAATTTTTTAAGATAGTCAAAATTTCATGTAAAAAATAAATACAGTATAAATATTTGGTTTATATTATGACATAATAATGACCCAGAAGTAATGTAATAAATTTTATAAAATGTTTCCTAGAAAATATATATGTTTAAAATTTAAATTAATTTTTTTAAGTTATTCTATTGATTTTATATATCCATTCTAAGTCCCACAAAATAAATATTATATATTATGATTTTAAATTCATTTATTTAAGAACATGACTCACTTACACATCCCCAAGCGTAATACAATAATGATTTCAGACCTTGTTCATATAAAATAATTTAAATACCATAACTTTTTAAGAAACCATGGAAAGGTTTTTGTTTTGGGTTAATTTTTTTTATAGAGTCCAAAACATAATTTTGGTAGATAATAAATAAATATGATCTCTTTTAGAATATAAACTCATCCAATATCCTATTACTCATCCCTAAAATGCCTTAGATCACATCTTTACACTAACCTATACTTTTTATAGTATTCCCAAGGTTCCCCCAATCTCTCAATAAGTTCATACCAATCTTTTATAATCACACACAAAATGAATGGGACCTCTTCATCTCTATTTTCTTTTAAATTCATGCATCTTCTTCATTTTATATCCTCATATTTCCAATTATTAATATTTGGGTATGTTTTTACATGTCTCTCTTAAATAAAAATTTATTTAAAAATGATTATTAAGCCCTCAAAATCCCATTAAATTGTTTTTCAACCTTTATGTATTACCGTTATGTAGATGAAATTTCATTGTTATTTTTCGATGCCAACTCATTTTTGTTGTGAATACCATTGTTATTTCCACTTAATAGTATTAACCTAGAAATAACTATACTTATTTTATGGGTAAATTCAATGTATTTATTCCACACTCTTATATTTGGGAATCAAATTCTATGAAATCTTTTTCATCTCTTATATGATCTATGTTGCACAATTATGTGTGTACCTGATATGATTATTATGGGACAACCCATATAGAGCTTCAATGAATTGGATAATGTTTTAGTCTCATGAGGAACCATGTATGCTTAGTGAGATGTTATCCAAATCACATTATGTTATTAGTCCTTGTTGGTTTACCTTGAGTTATGTTTACAATATCATGTTTAATGTTTTATCTCATTCCCATACTACCTTTATGTTATCATGTTATATCATGCCTCGTCATTTATGTTTATTATTATCACCCCTTTTATGACCCATTGATATATCAATTTTATAACATGAAATACCTTATCCATGTAATTATTTTCTTTTTACCTTATGATTATTTATAGGTCACCCCATTCTCATGTCTGTCCCTAGGGTATCCCATGCAGTTTTAAGAATGACGAACTAATATGAGCATATTATGAATGTTTCCAATAATATCAATGAACCCCCAATTTCTTGTTTTTATGTAATGTAATGAATTCCCAAGGAAACTATTGTTCTAAATATTATGGTATGTATTGTATTTACTCTTATCTAATAAATTATGGATTAATGTGTAATAAAAATAGGTGTTGTCATATAGAGAATACACTGATGTATTTCCGAAAGAGTTGTCTAGACATCCCCCAGATCGAGAGGTAAAATTATTTATTTAACTTATACATAGAGCCAATACAATATCTACATTCCCCTAAAATATGGACTTGATTTAATTACAGGTGTTAATTATGTATCTGGAATAGCATTTGGATAAATGGTTCATACACCCTAGTGCATCCCCTTGGGGTGAGCCACTTCTATTTTTCATGAAAATGAGCATCAATATAGTTTTTTATTGATTAATGGGAGCTCAAAAATATCACTACAAAGAAAAATTATCCTTTACCAATGATTGATGACTTCTTTGACCAATTAAGAGGAGCTCTTCAATTCTCAATGGTGGATCTTCATTTTTGATATCATCAGTTGAATGTAACGAAAGAAGATATTTCTATGGAAATCTTATATATATGTTTTGGGAACTAATACTAATAGTGACTCCATTTTTACAACCTAATTCCTCTAAAATGTTAATGTATTTTTTGAATAAATGATTTAGATACCACATAAAAAATTTAGTTTTTATTGATTATATTCTCATTTACTCTAAGAGGAATTAGAAACCTAGAGAGAATCTTAGGATTGTATTGGAATCCTTAAAGAATGAGAAAATGTGTGCTACACTCATTATGTGTTGCTTTTGGATATTGTATGTCACAATCATGCGGAACATGATCATAAGTGAAGGAATTTAAATAGACCCATTAAATAGAAAGGAAATTTAGGAATGGCCCATACCTAATAGTGTTAAATAAATCCATGTCTTTCTTGGATTAGTTGGGTACTATTGATATTTTGTGATATATTTCTCATTATTATCAAGACTAATAACTATATTATCATAGAATGGGTAATGTATGTCAGGATAGAAGATTTTAATTGAATATTTAAGCAGCTTAACAATAGTCTAATCACTATTCATGTACTCACACTACCAACAAGTGGATAAGGGTTTATGATATACAATGATTCTTGGAATAAAGGAATGGGTAGTGTACTCATGGAGATAGAAAATGTGATAGATTATGCTATATGACAGTTCAAAATTCTATGAAAAAAACAACCCGAATCATGATTTGTAGTTATCAGATCTAATATTTTTTTGATGATTTGGAGAAACTACATTAATGGTGAAATGTGTGACATTCATACGGATCAAAAGAGTGTAATTTATATTTTTACAATGAAGGATATCAACATGAATCAACAAATATGTAATGATATTATTAAGGACTATGATTTCTCTACTTCACTACCATTAGCGAAATGCGAGAAAGGGGGATGATGATCTTAACAAAAAAAGAACCTAGTACTCAATCCATTATGTGGATTGAGAAATAACATATCTTTGTAAATACGAAAAGGATGGATCTATAGAAAATGATAGTAAAATAATGAATCATACCTTTCCTAAATTATTTATCAACCATATATCCAAGATAAAATCATCGAGGCACAAATGGATGATTAGAATCTACAGAAGAAGGTTAAAGCAGAAATGGAAGGGAATACATATGACTTCCACATCAAAGAGGATATTGTCATTAGATTTAATTATAGTATTTGTGTGCCTTCATCACCCAAGATAATTAAGGATATAAAGGATAATAAACATATATCCTCTTTCCCCATCCATCCTATTAGTACCAAGATGTATCATGATGTTAAATATAATTTTTGGTGGGACAACTTGAAGAAGGATACTTCCAAGTATATCTCACGGTGTGTGGTATATTTGTATGTTAATGAAAATAGAAAAATGTCCAATGGTATGATGAAACCATTTTCAATACCCATGTATAAATTGTAGAATTTCACTATAGTTATTTTCAACGGTATCCTGAAGACATTCAAATGAAATAATGTGATATGGGTTGTGGTGGGTGAACTCACCAAGACTACCCACTTCTTTTCTATTGAGGAAGACATCATTAAAGAAAAAATTCCCATGATATACTTCAATTATGTGGTGATACTGCATGGGGGTACACTTTTTATCATTTCTGATCATGATATTTTGTTTGCACCTAAATTCTAGAGAATTCTTCATCATTTTTTAGTACTAAATTGAATTTTAGTAATGAAAATCAACCCTAAATTGATGTCTAATTCAAAAGGACTATTAATACTCTCAAGGATATGTTGAGAGATTTATCAATGTAATTTTAAAGAGTATGGGATCAAAATCTCTCATTATTTGAGTTCTCACACAACAAAAACGTCAATTCAAGTATTCAAATGGCTCTATTTGATGATTTTTAGGGGATGTGATTTAAAACTACAAACTTGTTATGAAGATTTTAGAAAATAAAATCCACATAGAAATGATCATGTTTAATTGATGGTAGATAATGTTTATGTCATAAAAAACATATAAAATCTTCTTAAAGTTAGAAAAATAGTTATGCTGAAAGCCATCGAAAGAACTTGTAGTTTGATTTTGGAGAAATTTTTTCCATCGAATATCACCATGTAATATATTTGAGTGGCATTGAATGAAGGGGAAATGTATCCCAAGGTAAATTTTTCCCTTTGGGGTTCCTTGATAACAAATGAGAAATGGCCTATCGGCTTGTACATCAACCAAATTTGTCTCAATATCATGATGTGTTCCATGTATCTCTCCTAGAAAAGTATATACTCAACTGAAAAAATGTACTAAATCAGGATGTGGTAGAACTAGAAAATACCCCCTCATGTGAAAAGCAGCCGTTGAAGATATTTAATTTTTTATAAAATATTCTACATAATAAGACAACTCACATTTCAAATGTTTTGTAGTGGAACAATTAGTATGAAGATGCGACATGGGATCCAGAGGAAACAACAAAATAGAAGTACCTTAAACTATTCACAACCAGTAATATGTATTACAATTTTTAGGAAAAAATTTCAAATTGGGGGATGAATATCATGAACTATAAATTTTTAATGATAATATTTTCCTAAATAATTGTGTCTTATATTTTATATGTATTATATTCATAGAGAACATAGTGAAACCAAAAAAAATTAATTTATTGAAAAATAACATTACATAAGTCAAATAAAAAACCAATTAAAAATAAAAAAATAAAAATTGAAATAAAAATATATATCATATAATAGATAAAATTGGAAAATATGGGTCACCCCAGTCTTCTAGATTCATTACCCCCAAGGCCAACACTATTAAAATGAAACAAAATAATAGACAACCAATCAACATATTATAAAATTAAAATCATTAACATTGGTTGGAATTTTCGTGAATAATGAATAAAGTAATATAGATGTATTTATAGGAGATAATGTGATCATTAGAATAATAATATCATCATTGGATTTCTCATATGACCATTGGGGATAGTAACATGATAATTGGGAATAGTAACATGATTGTTGAAATAGAAATTTAACCTCAAAATAAAAAATTCTGATATAAATATTATTTATCATGAATAATATAAGTATATATGAAAATTATAATTCCTATAAATAAATACCATGATTAAAAAACTAAAATAAAATACATACAAATTTTTAATAAACTATATTTTAATGTATTTTTTTATAAACCAAAATTTTTATATTAAAATTAAAAATTACCTATGTTATAAATTTATTTTGATAAAATAAATATGATTTTTGATATAATCACATTCAAATATTCCAAGGGTGATTTCATTGTGTATTTATAAAATATATACATTTTTATGTAAATAGTAAACATATAGTATTTCATGTAACTGATGTATCATAAATTACATATTTCATGATATAATAATGCCATACTAATTGTTATAACCTTAGTTTCTACAAAAAAATAATTATTTTCATAAATAACTCATTGAAATATAATAATCTTAATTTTAAAACCTAATATAAATTTTTCAAAACCTAAATTCCATAGTGAATCCATAAAAAAATATTATTTTTCCCATTTTCTTTCTAGTAAACTAAATAAATTAGAATTATAAAGGGGTTTGACATATTAAAATCATTGTACTATATTTTTATGTTATTTATATTGTAAAAAATAACTATTAAAAATTTAGCTTTAATATAATTGTTGGTTTAATAATGTATTCTAAAAATTTCCCTCTCCTAAAGTACAAATACCCCCCCCCCCCCCCCGCAAGGAAAACAAATCCTAATTCAATTTTTAAAGATAAATCCCATAAAAAATAACCTTTTCAAGACCTTTATAATATATAAGGATGTTTTGGAGTAAACTAAATCAAAAAATCTAGGGATCTTCAGTGTCGTACAATATAAAATACACCTAGGAATGACTATATTTCTATTAACTCTTCTCTCATTTTATTCTTATCAAAAAAAATTACCAATTCCTACAAAAAAAATATTATAAAAATATTTAGTCATTTTATTATCATTACATTAATGATATCATCCTATATTAAGTGTCATAATTTTTAAATATATGAATTTCAATATTCCTTTTCCCTCCCTTTCAACAATGCCCCATTGACGATCGGTTAATCTCCATTGAGGACATTTTTAATCCTTTTTTATAACCAAACCTATTTTTGGTAAAAATTAATTATTTATGATATTTAAATTTATAAATATTTTTTTCTTAGCTTCTGTAATTAGTTATACTAATGTTTTTTTATCTCAAAAAAATAGTGATATTCAAACAAAACAATAATATATCATTACAAATTATATCAAAAGAATTCACATTTAATAAGTATATTTATAAATTAAAATAAAATAATTATAAAGGATAAATAGTTGTAAAATAGAACATAATTAATGTATGGGACTATGTCCTAATAATCCTATGTTTATAATCTTGGAGGAAGAAAAGCGATGATATAAATATAGATTTAAGGTATGGGGATCCTTAAACCCAACTACTTTTCTTTTGGTTATCCATCTTTTATGGAAGTTTTAGTGTGGATATTACAAAAATATTTCTTAAATAAATATTTTTATCCATTCAGTGTATGATATACATTTTACTACCTTGATTTATAATCAAAATACAACTATTTATAAAAAATACTTTTCATTCCAAAATATATATTTTACACCTATCTAGTTGTTTCTTCTTGACTCAATAAAGATGATATTTATTAATAATAAGTTTTCCATTTTCTTTTGGTAATAAAAATTCTATTAATAAAATTACGATTGATTATTTACTTATTAAAACCATTATTTTCCAATAGTTATTTCACAACAACAATTATTATATGTCAAATGTGTCATCAATGATTATATAAATATTATGATTTTATGGGAGTTCACAAAATTATATATCCCCCAATGCATTAATTAATGTAATGTATCTCATTAAATAATGTATATTATATATGAACATGATGCCATAATTGTGCAAAATGATTATGTTATGATTATTCACATATGTTATTTGTAAATATTATGCTAGCTTTGTTCACATCTATGTGTAGTATTTGACCACTATAACATGATGTTTCATTTTTTATGCATTGCAACATTCCAATCCTTTATCAAATTTTTACTTCATGATTATGATGATGATCCTATTATTACGAATTGAGGATGATGATTATTCACACATATGTTATATTGATCGATATCCCTTATTCTTCATCATAGTGTGATTTTATCTCACCCCTTTATTTTATGTATATCCACAGTTGAGTACACATTCTATGTAGAACATGATATATTTTAAGAGATAAATTAAAATGTTTTTATTAGTTTTTATGATTCATTGTGTATATGTGATGTATGCGAATAATTTTCCCATGATACCAATCCTTTAAATCATTTAATGTATAAATATTATATTTAATATCTTTGAAAATATTTTATAGTCATGTAAAAACGTATGTTATCTATACCACAACTACATCCACATTTTAGTATCAATAAATTGATTTAATTTCAATAATAACCTGATAATATATACTTTACCATAACATCAGGATTATTTAATATACATGGACTTATACCATAAAAATTTCTAATGTTTTTTCACTAAATTGATCATATCTTAATCTTTAATGTATTCAATATTACCTCAACAAATATAATTGGTTATCTATACCAATGAAATTAAGATAAATCATTGTTTATCAACTATTCAATTATCCACAACTAACATCAGGACCTCTGATGTCATCTAAACTCTATTATGATTCCACCATTGAAACTCCAAATTTTCACTCTTTGATCCTTTATCAATAACACATACATTAAATTCATGATTTGATACTATATATAAATCCTAGGTGTAACTAATCAATAATTAAATGACTTCATGAATGTATTTCATTGTGTATATTCCAATTATAAATTAGTTTTAGTGCTCTAGTGGATTATTATTGAACACTAAATAACACATCTCATTCCGTTGTTATCAAATATACATTTTTATCTATACATTGAGAAACTAATTAGTCCATAATGATTATTCGACAACTCTGAAAAATTCTCCACACCTAATAATTTCTTCTAGAAATATCATTTTAAATATACTTTTTTCATAACCTTGGGAATGTAAAAATAAGAATAATGTTCATAAATACTAAATAATAAAAATGTACATTAAAATAATCTATGTAATTAACAAAATATATGAACTAAATAATATTAAAAAAATTATATAAAACTTAGTACATGATATGGAATAAAATCTACTAATTCCATAATAATATTAACAATCACACGAATAACAAAAACTAAATTTATGGTGATGGATTTTAAATCAATGGACATCACATACCCTCAAGGAATTTTTCAATACATCATTCATTCCATCATGTCCACAATTGAGAAATTCATCTTTTCATAAATTTCACTACCAAGACATGATTTTAGCATTATATAGGCATAAACCAAATACACATTCCATTTTCTTGATGAGATTAGTCAACCCATCATGACTCTATATAATATTCCACCTCACTCATCACATCATTATCTATAATGAATTTAACATAATAAAAATATTATTACCAATGCCATACGTAATCAATATACCTTCATAAACAAATCTTATTATAATAGATACATATAGAACATAAAGTTTTCTATAAAACAATAAATGAGGTTAAATAATTATAACCCATTTTTATAAATAAGTAGGATAGTTAAAAATCGTAATAAAATTTCCTGATAAGTTAATAAACATCCATATTGAAATAAAAAATATAAATATTTTCAACACTTCCCCAATCTGTGAATATATTGTCTTTTTATGCAAGTATCCCATAAACTACCACCATATTGAGGAAAAATTATTCAATCATTTTAATAATTTCTATAATCAATCAATGTTTTTTCTCTATTTGAACACTCATAGATTTAAAATAAGTTAATATAAAGTGTTTATAAAGGATATGAATTAAAAGAAAACTCATTTCTATAATATAGGTTGATTTGGAAAGACTAATGGAGTAATGGATCACTATGCTTTTAGTCTCCCATAATAGTATTGATGAATTTATAGGGTAATTCATGTAAAGAAATTTCAATGGAAACATTTCTATTTTTTAGGAATTTTAAAATGGAAATAATGCCATAAAATATTTTTATAAACTGTTTTTAACATTTTCATAAAAGAATAAGTTTCAGGTCACAATAAATAGTAAATTTTAAATATGTGAAGTGAAATATTTGGAATAATTTTACATTTTAAAAGGATAAAAATAAATAATTTATTAGTGAAAATAAATAAAGTCTTTCAAAAGAAACGTGGGGTGGAAGATAAATTTTAGATTTTGAATGATTGGAAAACATTTTTATCATTTCGAAAAATTATTATTGGAATCCACCAATTTAAAAAGAGTAAAAAAAATTCATTTTTAAAGAGGATAATTACATTATAGTGGTCGCATGAGATAAAAAAATTAGGTTTCCAGTTATATAGTTGAATATTAGATATAGGGTATCCTAAATAATTATTTGATGTATTACCCTTATAAGATAAATATATGAAAAGAGATAAGTGACACAAATCTTCCCTCCTGAACAAAAAAGAGTACATAATATTACCCAATTATCATATATTAGTACATGAGACATAATAAAATTAAATAGTGAAATGAAATTAAAATTTCATATACTCCTCTAAAGATCTTATACTTTACCATAACTGCCTAAATTGTGGTTCTCAGATTCTCACTTGAATAATCCTTCAAAACTAAAAGAAAATCTAAACAGAGGTGATCTATAATGGAGTACTAATTAGGACCACACTTATAAATAAAAAACTAATCCATGAGAAATCAATATCTTTTGATAGATATGTGTGAAAACACTAAATATGAAAATGATTGTGAATAATGCTAATTATTACTAGCCAAAAATAATGCATCCACCGTGCATCCACTACATCACATTCCATTACCATTTCACAAGGTATCAACACATTGAAGGAAAATTTCCATGATTTGGACTTTTATAAACATAGAAGTGATATACCACAACATTAATGACCAAAAAACAACAACTTCCTACCTTAATTATAGATAGTCTACTTACATAACAATATACCATTAAATATCTGGGTAAAAAACATTATATATTTAAAAAAATATGCCTTAATAAAATTATTTCATATTCAGATACCTTTCAATTATATCTCTTAATATCAAACCAATTTATAGCAATTATGAGTCCTCCAAACTAATTTATATGAAACACATGGATTGAAAATCATTATATTGAACACGTTGTTAATCCTCACGCGATGTAGTTGTCATAATCGAATATTTCATAATATATCATCACCAAGATCACTTACCCATTATTTTTTTAATACATTTCCTTGTATTTCATTCATCACCCAATACCCTACAAAATTAAATAACAAAAAAATATTATAATATACTAAACAAATCCCATAGCCATGAAATATAAATAATATTAAATGAAAAATAATAAAAAAAATGTATAAGTAGAATCAATATTAATGTGTCCAAGCATTAAATGGATATAAATGTTTTTCTGTTATCAAATTTGAGAGAGTTATTAACATAACCTATAATTTAATCTTTATTCAAAATGATTCAACCCATTAAATTTTTGTTTCCTTTTTTAAAATATAAACCTCTTACCACGAACTCATCAACAATTACATTCTAAATCTTAACACACCATCCATAATTTTTTTTGTCAACGTGAAAATATCACAATGTGAATGATAATTTTTCTCCCATTAAATTAGATTCATTTAATCTAATATAATTATTAACCAACATTACAAATCTATATATTGATTGCAAATTAGTATACTTGAACAAGTGTATTAACAACCTAGTTACCACAAAAAATAAATTAATTTAGGGATCAACCCACAACTATAAATCCATGACATATAACCATACTGTGCATATCATCTAGGGGATAACCATTAAGATAAACATATATCCTCACTACACCTTATAAAAAATTAACATTTAAGGTATTCCTATATTATTTTTTCTCTTAAACAATCCAATTTACAGCACAATCATCCTTATATAAATAGATCATAGACTAAGAGTCACTCAAATTAACTCTTTAAAACCAAATATTTATTTTTCTATGTGATCAAGTTGTTAGTCTAACTTTCTAACATCACTCCCTTAGAGAGAAAACTACACTAACAACCCTAAAGTGTAACATCATAGGTAAATAAAGAATATGACATTTTCATATTTATTAATATTTGTAAATTAATTATTAATTTTAATTTAAAATGGGATGCTATGTTCTATGGCTTACCCGATACGCAACAATAGGTTTCTTTGAAATCTTACGTTACACACTAATAATATATTATTATTATTTTAAATGGTAGTTAACACCTATCCATTGTATTGGAAGGTATGAATATAACTAACTAAAACATTATTATACATTTTGGTTAAATGGATTTACTTTAATACAATAAAAGTTAGTGGCTTAAAATGTGATTGAATCTAATTTTAAGCATAAATACTCTAAAAGATCGATTTCCCACCTTTTAATGGTGAACCCTCTTTAAATATTGTTTTGGTAAATTTTATATGTTCCATTTGAAAAAATAAAATTCATATTCAGAATCGGGATATCAAAATTTACTTTTGGTAAATTTTTTGTATTTTTCTAATAAAATTCATTTTTTATGAATAGTGAAAAATATTGTATTTTAATTCCAAAGTTCCTTTTAATATAATTTATTTATATGGTTATATTATCATTTAAATTGGTTTTATTTTGTTATAAGAATATATTTTTACCATTTAATCCAATGTTGGTTATTGTAATTAATTTCACTTTGAAATTGGACATAAACAAGTATCAATCTTTTGATAGTTATTGTTCCTTTAAAACACGCTCTTTGTTTCGATAACAGTAATTAATGCAACATATGTGTTTTAAATTTGGTAAAATATAACTCCTTTTGAATATGTAATATCAATTATATCTTAGGCTGATTTTTTTTGTTTTTCTAAAAAACTTCAATTTCTGATGAATAGTGAAACCACTAAGTAGTAGTTAAAAACTAACATTTTTATTTCAATGAAATTTTACCGCTTCTGTTGATTGAATTTTAAAAATCCGACATAGATGTATGTTATTAGTAAGTAAAATATGGTTCAATAAGATGAAAATTATTTTTGGTGAATAGTAACTTTTGAGTTTTATTTACCGCGGTTAAAGGTAAATAAGCAAATTCATACGAAAAAGAATATTATAATAATTCAAATTTACTTTAACACTTCATCTAAACTTATTTGATGAGTAATTTCCGACTATGGGAATCCTTGTGTCGATTTTGGGACCCAATGGAGCCACTTATGAATGATAATGACACATTATTTTAATTAACATAAAGTAAAGGCAAAAATGACACAAAAAAATATCTCTTTGTAAATTAATTTTTACATGGTGTTATATAAGTTATAATTTGAACTATAAATATTAAGAAGAAATCTAAATATATTTTCTACATCATGGTATTTTTTTAATTTTTTTACATCGAATAAATTAAATTATTTATGACACAATAATGATGCAGTGTTTACCTAATTAATAAATGATTTAAATTAATAAGATTAAAAATATTAAAATAACATCCAAAACCTATCCAATTATTATTGGATGAATTTATTTTTATCATTAGTCAACTTATGTTCTACCTTAATGTGTTTGGGGCCTTTAGAAACTAAATATCATTATATAATAAAATAATATTACCACACGTTCCTAAAGAGCCCCTCCTCCCCCTTAAAATAATTCCTCGCTTCTAACCAATTCCTCACACCTCTCAATCATTTGTTTCTCATAAAAACACTATCCAATAAATCTCCCTACATCCCTATACTCATTTTAGAAGCCTTAACATAGGCAGAAGTCACTTCAAGAAACCCTTTTGGTTCATACAAACGGAGTTACCCAAATTAAAGGTAACGGTTTATCTTAACTTATTTTCTTTTATTTTACTTCTAAAACCCATATAATCTTTCTATTCATTTATTTTATAACAAAAAAAGTATCCTCAATATACTAGTATGTTTTTAAGATATGTATTCTAAAAACACTAACACACACCTCCATCTAATGGGTGAATAACATGCTGTTTCTGTTGATGGAAAACTAACGCCTCACAAGACGACGATTGTTTGATTTTATCCTATTGCATAACATGGTGTAAATTAAGATGAATTATATCTATATATGAAATATATTATGATTATTATTTCTTTATGATTCTTTATTTTAATTTATATAAGACCTTTATGGTTTCCATTATGAGTAAATGCGATAATTTCATTTGAGGAAGTGCGGACTACCGCCCCCTCAAAGTGATATGACTCGTTCATACCATACATGGGACATATAAAGTATGGATTTATTGAAATTATAAATTATATTATACTGTAATTATAATATAACTATGTATCATTATGTTTTAATTCAATTAAAATACAAAATATAAGTGAAAGTAGCATTCATGTGTACATACGGCTTACCGTCTCCATGAACGGTGCATTTCATTTCTTATCTCCAAATATTATGTACTATTATAAATACATATATATACTCGATATATATTATATATATGATATCTAAATCATGAATATAATTATATATATAATGTAGTCTAGACCACATGGACAACTTGTAATTATAAGGTGTACAATTTTTACTCATGTACCAAATATCGTCAAAATGACCATTATTAACATAAATGATTACATATTGTTTATAACATGTTAATAAGTGATATATAAGGAATAATAAACTTGAAAAATGGTTCTTAATAAAGTATAAATTAACTTATGTTAATTATTCAGGAATAATAAAGAACGAACAAGTCAATTTGGACACGAGTTTAGGGATTTTGTATCTCACATTCAATTCCATGAGATTTCCATTGTTGGACACTTATTTATTGCATGTGGTGTCTTGTGTACTTATATTTGATATATATTATCATTATTATATTTATATTAATGGTATTTTTTTATTCATTTTGTGGTTATTAACTTTTGGTCGTACGACTCGATTGATTACAACAAAGTACTGGTTTTTCATCTCACTTTTTATTCCCGTGAGATTCATGCTACATTGGGAACTATTTACATTTGTGTGGAATATGTACTATACATGATTGTATACATAGTGTAATATACTATAATATTTGTGTATTTACTTCTTCATTGAATGATCCTTCTTTCATGTGGTGTATATTTCGTATGTTACCCAATCTGTAAGGGAACCATTCACCCTCTTCTTTTTAAAAGACTTGTTTTTGTTATGTCATTTAATTTACATATTATTATGTTGAGATATGCTCTTATATATACTTATTGATGTCAATTTTATGTCCATGTTATGAGATACCCTTTTTATCTCATCAAATCAGTTTCTTAATTTTCATATGATGCCATTAGGCTGGTGAATTTTTGCAAGGTAACTTCTTAAACCAATTTCAATTCTTTGGTTTAAACTTGTACTTCTTGAATATGTCGTCCTATGAATTTTTGTGAATCAAATATGATTATTTTATACATAATATCCACTTATATCTGGTGTATATATATTTTCACACATAATTATGTAATTTATTTATCCTTAGTTAAAGATACAGTCTTTATAAGGGATTTCATCTCAATTTACATTTCCATTGGGACTTAATTGTTGTTATGCACCAATTCACTCTTGTATTTTGTATATACTATCCATTGCCTTATTATATCGTGAATCCCTTTATTCTCATGATATTATAGTGTTCTGATTAAATGTTATTTAACAATTAGTTTTATTCCAGAGTCTCTCATTTTGTTAAAAACTATTTAACTAAAATATCTTTTTAAAGTTTTAAAGATTTATTATTCTAAATATTTATCATTAATGTTAGTGTTTTAAAAATGGTTTTGATTATCTATTTATATTTACATTGATGTTTTAAAATTATTAAAAGCATCAAATTGTTATTAGACACATTGATTCAAAAATTTATTTATTAATTATTATAAATGGTTTTGAAAATGGGTTGATAAAGCCTTGATTATGTCAAGATCTTGAAATGATATATTGTGATTGAAACGTGGAAATGTTATCTTTTCATTATTCTTGGTTTATGTGTAATGAATATGTTATGGTTATTTAACATTTTTTTACGTATACGGGTAGTTCGGTGATATACCTAGGGCAGGTGAGCCCGAGATAGTTTTTCAATGCATTGGGTAACGCGATGGAGGTAAATGTTAATGATTCTCCTAAGTTAATTAGATAATATACTGTGATTGGTATTACAAATGTGACTCCTTATGTAGGTGTTATATCTACAATGTAAGTATGTTATGAATTCCATAAGTTACCTTTTTTATTTATTATTTGTGTGTATTATTCATAAATATTATGATTTCATGAGGTATATTATGATTTAAAAGTATGGTTTCATTGATTTGTATTTATCGATGGGATAATGTTTTCCTTCCTTATTTTATAACCCTTTCTGATCATTTTATTCTCATCCCACGTTTTTTGAAATGTTTTTCATAGGACATAATTATGAATAGGGTTAAGGATGAGATTAAGGAAAAGTCATGCTATTTAAAGCATGGGGCTAGACATGTCACTTTTTTTAATAGTTTTATTTTATGTAAAATGAATATTGTATAGTAGTGTCTACGTGTAATATTCATGTTGTTATGTAATAGTAATGGCCTAATTACCTAAGACTCTAAACCTGAAAATATCCTCAATTTTAATTATTCATATAATTAAAAATTATGCAATGTTTAAGGTTGGGTCCTTATAGTTGGTATCATAGGTCGGTTTAGATAACATTAGAGGTTGGGGTGTTATTTACGCATAAGTGACATTACCATAATGGTTAGGATTTTAGAAAGCGTCATAGTTATTTTAGATAAAGTGAATGAGTTTAAGATAACATGAACAAGTATATCTCTTTATATACACTCCTCATAAGATATTATATGATGATTTTACTGATATAATCACACTTATCTTTTTGGTTTTAGTGAATGGTTGGATCTAGTAGGCACCATAGTAATAGTGGATGTGAAGAAAACTGTGATGGTTTTCTAAATGAACAACTGAATGAAATGGGAGCTACAGTGAGAACTCATGTGGTTATTCTCAACCAACTATCTATATTCATGATTTACCACCTGGACCTTGGTGATTTTTATAAGGCATAGTATATGTGAGAAACAAATCCCTACAGAATTCTAGGTAATAATCATAAAGGTAAGTATATTAAAAAACATATGTGTCAAAGATGTGGAAAGAAAAACATAGGAAAATTATTCAAAGGGGTGACAAGATTCTATAGATGTAGAAGTTATGGTCATAAAGCAAGAACGTTCAATGGAAAAAAGGAAGCATCTAGTTGACTCTAGGAAAGGGAACAAAGTTCTTTCTGAGGGATCAATTAAATGTTTTAAATGTGGAGTGCATGGTTATTATGCAAATAGTTTTCCTACAAAGAAGTTTCGAGAATGGGATCACCAAGATCATAAAAATATATTTTTACCAATACCTAATTCCATTCCAATTGAGGATGAAGAAACTGATAATGACCAATGAATGGTATGTTTTATTTCTTAACATATGATTTTACATTATTGAATTTTAGAATAAGATCCATGAGTTTTTTAGGAAAGAAGTATTTAAAAATAAGTTGGTAAAGAATGGTTAATGTGGCATGAAGACCATTGAATGAGTAAGAAGTCAACTTATAAGGTATTCAAGAGTTATAGTATATTTTAGGATGGTGAAATGCTTAAAAGTATTAAGGCTCTTTTGGTGATGGGATTACATAGGAATACGTTTTATATTATGTGTAACCGTGAAGTTTGATATATATAAATGTTATTCAAGGAATAATTGTCTTTTCTTATGATGATTATTGGTGGAATTTTATTTTGGTAGTATCTATTTTTTTATTATGGATATATGGTGATTTGGGTTTTTTATGGAAATCATTAACCTATCATAAGGAATATGTGATTTGGTTAATTACACTTCAGTATGAGACATTAAGAGTAGTAGATTTTATTTGGAGATAAATTTTATGATTTACTATGGAAGACTATGAGATAAAATACTTCTGAGTTTTGGGAATCAATATTGTTTTTGGATTATTTTGATTAATTTTAAGGACAATTGTATTTTGAATTGTATTTCATGAACTTTGGGTACTTTTTGTGAATTTATTAGACTATGAGTAGTACTTCTCTTTGTAAAGGATTATCCTTTTAGGGATTATTTGATCACATACTAATAAATTTTGGTTTTGGTTAATGTATAAAGATAGGGTAAATATATGGTTCATATTTTTTGGATCATGTTATTATCTAAAAGTTGATTATAGTGCTTTCAATGTGAATAAGTCATCTTGAATACTTACCATTTAGAGAAAAGATGAGTTTGTGGTAGAATTTTATTAAAGGAAGACACTCTACATGAAAAGTATGTTTATTTTTGTTTTTAGTTAAGCTCATAAATAAATTCCTAAACTTTATGAAAATTAACTTAAAACAAAAACATTTTCTATTAAATTTTCCTACTGGGTAATCAAAGACCATTGAGCCCATCACATTGTTGTCATTTTCTGGTGGTTAACATTCTCCTAATCATGTTTTCTATCACTATCCATCAAAACTTTACCGTTTTTTATCTCTTCCATATCCATGTTTTCATGGAATCCTATTATGGGTTATCACGTCTGATCTTTGTATTTCTCTTCCTTTATTTTAATTTTATAGTTTTATTGACTCTTTCTCTAATGTGGGACATTCAATGATGTTCCAGAGCCCAATTTTAAAATTGAATGTATATAATTCCCAAAACGGAGGGAAAGATATAACATCACAGGTAAATAAATAATATGAAATTTTTATATTTATTAATATTTGTAAATTAATTATTAATTTTACTTTAAAAGGTGATTCTATTTTCAATGGCTTACCCGATACATGACAACATGTTTCTTTGAAATCTTACGTTGCGCACTAATAATAATTACTATTATTTCAAATGGTAGTTAATGCCTAGATGTTGTATTGGCATGAATGAATAGAAATAACTACAATATGATTATACATGTTTTTTAAATGTTTTTAATTTTATTTAATTAAATTTCGTAGCTTAAAATGTGAATGAATCTAATTTTAAGCATAAATACTATAAAAGGTCGATTTACCACTTTTTAATAGTAAAACCCATTTAAATATTGTCTTTTTCACTTTTATATGTTCTATTTGACAAAATAAAATTCTTCTTTATAATTGGGACATTTTAATTTAAATTGGGAAATTTTTTGGTATTTTTATAACAAAATTAATTTTTTTATGAATACTGAACAATATTGTATTTTAATTCAAAAGTTCCTTTTAATATAATTTATTTATATGGTTATATTATATTTTTAATTAGTTTTAATGTTTTTTAAGGATATATTTTTACCATTTAATCCAATTATGGTCATTGGAATTAATTTCACTTTAAAATTGGACATAAACAAGTATCAATCTATTGATAGTTATCATTTCTTAAAAACACCATATTTTTTTGATAACTATAATTTATTTTAAATTAATTAATGCAACATATATTTTTTTTAATTTTTTAAAATATAAATCATTTTTTAATTCATAATATCAAATATATCTTAGGCTGAATTTTTTGTTTTTTTCTAAAAACGTCAATTTTTGATGAATAGTGAAACAACTAAGTAGTAGTTAAAAACTGACATTTTCATTTAAATGAAATTTTACCACTTTGGGGGATTAAATTTTTAAAATACGACATAAATGTTTGTTATTAGTAAGTAAAATGTGGTTCAATAAGATGAAAATAATTTTTGGTGAATAGTATGTTTTCAATTTTATTTATCGCAGTTAAAGGAAAATAGAGTAACTCAAGGTAAAAAGAATATTCTAATAATAAACATTTATCATAACACATGTCCCAAACATATTGGATGAGTAATTTCAGACCATGGAAATCCTTGGGTCGATTTTGGGACCCCATGGAGCCACTTATGAATGATCATGACACTTTATTTTAATTAACTTAAAGTAACGGCAAAAATGACATAAACAAATATCTCTTTTTAAATTAATTATTATATCTTATTATATAACATATCATTTAGACTATAAATATTCATTGTAAACATAAAAATACTTCATACATCATGGTATTGTTTTATAATTTTAAGATGTCAAAAAAATTATATTATTTATGACACAATAATGATGCAGTGTTTACCCCACTAATAAATGATTTAAATAAATAAGATTATAAATATTTAAATAATAGCCAAACCCACTTCAACTCTTATTGGATGATTCTTTTTCGAAAATGAGTCGTCTTTTCTTCTACCTTAAATTGTTTTGGACCTTTATAAAATGAATATCATTATATAATAAAAAAATATTATCACACTTTCCTAGAGAGCCCCTCCTCCAACTTATAAAAAGCCCTCACTTCTATCCAATTACACACACCTATCAAGCCTTTTGGATCTTCCAACCTCTACCAAGTAAATCTCCATACATCCCAATCCTCATTTAAGAAGCCTTAACTTAGGCATAAGGCACTTCAAGAAACCATTTTGGTTCATACCCAAGGGAGTTACCCAAATTAAAGGTAACAGTTTATCTTAACTTCTTTTCATTTATTTTACTTATCAAACCCATAAACTATTTTCATTCCTTTATTTTATAACAACACCAGTATAATAAATATACTAGGATGTTTTTATGATAATTATTCTAACTACACTTACACACACCTCCATTTAATGGGTGAAGAACATACTATTTCTATGGATGGAAAACTAACGCCACACGAGATGATGATTGTTCGATTATCTCCTACTACCTAACATGGTGTCCATTAAGATGAAAATATATCTATATATGATATATATTATGTTTATTTTTTCTTTATGATTCTGAATTTTTAATCTATATCATACCTTTTTGGTTTCCATTATGAGTAAACACAATAATTTCATTTGAGGAAGTGCGGACTACCGCCCCCTCAATGTGATATGACTTGTTCATACCATAAGTGGGACATATAAAGGATGGAGTTATTGAAATTATAAATTATATTATACTGGAATTATAATATAACTATGTATCATTATGTTTTCATTTAATTAAAATACAAAATAGAAATGAAAGTAGCATTCATGCGTACGTACGGCTTACCATATCCATGAAGAGTGCATTTCATTTCTTATCTCCAAATGTTATGTACTGTTATAAATAAAAATATATTCTAGATATATATGATATATATGATATATAAATCCTGAATATCATTATAGAGATAATTTACATATGACCACATGGACAAATTGTAATTATAAGGTGTTCATTTTTTACTTAAGTACCAAATATCGACAAAACGGTCATTATTAACATAAATGATTACATTCTATTTACAACAAGTTAATAAGCGATATAAAAGGAATAATAAACTTTAAAAAGGATTCCTAATCAATTATAAATTAACTTAAGTCTATTATTCAGGAATAACAAGGAACAAAAATTTCATGTCGGACATGAGGTAAGGGATTTCATATCTCACTTTCAATTCCGTCAGATTTCTATTATTCACCACTTATTTATTGAATGTGGTGTATTTTGTACTTCTATTTGATATATATTATCATGATTATATTTATAATAATTTTATTATGGGATTCATTTGGTTTTTATTAAAAGTTGGTCATATGACTCGACTGATTACAACGAAGTAAGGGTTTTTCATCTCACTCTTTATTCCCGTGAGATTCATGCTATATTGGCCACTATTTCCTTTTGTGTAGAATATGTACTATCCATGATTGTTTTAATTGTGTAATATACTATTGTTTTTGGGTATTTAAATATTCATTGACTGATCCTTCTTTAATGTGGTGTATCTTTCGTATGTTACCCAGTCGGTAAGGGATCCTTTCACCCTCCTCTTTTTAAAAGACTTCTTTTTGTTATGTCTTTTAATTTACAACTTATTTTGTTGGGATATGTTCTTATATATCCTTATTGATGGAAAATTTATTGTCCATGTGATTATATACCCTTTTTACCTCATTAAATAATTTTCTAAATTTTAATGTGATGTTGTTAGGCTGTCAAATATTTGAAAGGGAACTTCTTAACCGAATTTCAATTCTTTGGGTTAAACTTGTACTTCTTGAATATGTCATCCTATTAATAATTGTGAATGACCTGTGATTTTTTTACACTTAATATCCAATTATATTGGGGGTATTTATATTTTCACACATAATTATTTAATTGATTTATCCTTAATTTAAGGGTACAATCTTTATGAGGTATTTCATTTTAATTTACATTTCCATTGGGAATTCATTGTACTTATGCACCAATTCACTCTTATATGGTGTATATACTGTCATTTTCCATATTATATAATGAATCCCTTTATTCTCATGATATTATAAAGTTATTAATAAATTTTATTCCTTAATTATTGGTAATCATGAGTATCCCATTTTGTTACAAACTCTTTAACTAAAATATCATTTTAAATGTTTTAAATGTTTTAAAGATTTATTATTCTAACTCATTATCTTTAATTTCCATGTTCTAAAAATTGTTTCGATTATGTATTTATATGAACCTTAATGTTTTAAAATTATTAAATGCATAAAAGTGGTATGGTACACATTGATTCAAAAATCACTTTAAAAAAAATTTAAATTGTATTGAAATTAGTTTGATAAAGCCTTGATTATGTCAATATCTTGAAATGATATATTGTGATTACAATGTGCAAATGTTATCTTTCATTTTTTCTTGGTTTATGTGTGATGAATATGTTATGGTTATTGAAAATTATTTACCTATACAGGTGGTTCCATGATAAACCTAGGGCGGGTGAGCCCGAGATAGCTCTCCAATGCATTGGGTAACATGAAGGAGGTAAACATTAATGATTCTGCTACGAAATTTAGGGAATAAACTGTGATGGGTATTCCAAATGTGACTCCCTATGTATCTGTCATAGCTACAATGTAAGTTTGTTATGAATTCCATAAGTTACCTTTATGATATATGATTTGTGTGTATTATTCATAAATCTTATGATTTCATGAGGTATAGTATGATTTTAAAGAATGGTTTCATTGATTTGTATTTATTGATTGGAAAATTTTTTCCTTCCTTATATTATAACCCTTACTGTGATTTTTATGCTCACCCAAGGTTTTTGAAATGTTTTCCATAGGATTTATAGATGAATAAGGTCAATGATGAGATCACGGAAAAACCATGCTATCTAAAACATAGTGCTAGAACTGTCTATTTTTTTAACAATTATTATTTTTGGAAAAATAGATAGTAGGTAGTAGTTTCTATATGTAATATGATTTTTATGTAATATTTATGGCCTAATTATCTAAAACTCTAAACCTAAAAAGATCATTAATGTAAATTATTCATTTAATTCATGATTATGAAATGTTTAAGGTCGGGTCCTTACAAAAAGGACCTATAGGTTCTCACTATACCACTCAATGTTTGAGGCATCATCCTAAAGGAGGAATGATGCGCATGATACAGTTGAAACTAAGGAATCTTGTATAAATCACTACCCATCATATTGGAAAAACCCAACCTATAAACATAGATAATTGCTTAAGGGAAGGATCTATATTTACCTCCTTTACCCCATCCCAACTATACTAAAGGTTAGAGGCATAAGGTAAGGAAAATCCTTGATAAAATTTTAAACAACCCATATTTCTATGTATGAATTTGTGTTTATTATTAATTTATACCATGGAATTTCATATTATTATTTTATTCCAATACTTAATTAATAATTTTCATCTTAATGTCCATAGACATAATATAAAACAAATATGAAACCATAATTGTTCTACCAATTAAAATAAGTTTTCATATTACATTACATTTTATTAATTAAAAAGAAATACCTCCCAATTATTCAATTAAATTCTAGAATTAATGAACACCCCTTTCCTATAATTTCACTTATAATTCATCCAAATTTTATAATGTAAAGAAATTATATTTAGAAATTTAAATTTATATCCATATTCCATTAAAATATATAGACTCTATATAAATTTAATTTATTGCAATTTTTTGTTTAAAAAACTTTATGCCACCAATAACCAGTATTCGTAATATCCTATATATCATATAGATAAAATAACACTACAATATAATTTAAACAAGACAATAGGATCCATCACAATGGTAAGTCGCTGGAAGAAATGATGAAATTAAACAAGGACCCCCTTTCCACAAACCAAGTGCCCATACACCTATATGGGTAAGGATTTATTATAAAAATTTATATTTAGAAATATAATAACCCCTTCTGAGAATATATCTCAAAAATAAAAACCATGATGAGAGAGTTAATAAATGGAATATAAATGTTTTAGGGACCCATTACATACACAAAATCTCATCAACAATTTCAAAGAGAGTGATTAATAATTTCCTTATTAAAAATAAATTAATGTATATGTGGATTACTAATTTTATATGTAATTTATTAAATTGGTTAATGGGATTTAGTTGTTCAGATTCAAATGGGAGAAGGATATTTATGTCCTTAATTCAGTCAAAAGGGTTGAAAATATATAGGAATAATTATAATTCATGCAAGTTAATTCAAGAGGATATTTGTCAAAGGAACCTAGGCTCAATGGGTAACTTTATAATTTGAATAGAATATCAAGCATAATTTTATTTTAAAATAAAAATGAAAATATTGGAAATACCCTATCTCAACATGGATGATATATTCGATCTAAAAAAACTATATGAAGAACACACTACTCCTAAATGGATTTCACTAAAATTATCATATAATATTTATCATCAAACATAAATAAAAATTCATGAAAATCATTATCATTATTCATAGAGTAATCATTAAGAGGGATAAAAAAGAAAAAAATAAGAAAGAAACCATAGATCATAGAAGAAACAACATCATGATTTGATAAGGTTTAATTCCTTGTTATGATATCCATATGCTCTGGAAAGTCTCTTTGGAGTCATCATTGGATTGGGATGAATCAGGGGAAGATACATGGTTAAACAAAAATTATATTCTCCCAACAATTTTATTTAAAAATTAATTTACTCCAACTATAACATAGAGATACTCTGAATATCCAATGTGTACTTGTTCAAATGGATATCAATGATCACAAAATTGAAAATAGAGAACTTCCCACATTTTATCTATCATTTTAATTACTAAAATTTATGACTTTGACTATCACCGCACCCTTATCCATTACAAGGTGAAATTTACAATGATTTTTTGGGCATGCGACACCAAAGTCAACAGGGTGGGGGTCTCTACTATACTTGTTTTTCACATGTTAACACCACAGGAGAGACTCATACCTAAATGGACTCCATGATAATTTCTCTCGATGTGGTTCAATAAGAGAATAAAACCCTTATTTACCTAATATTGGTAGAATATCCCCTTATAATTAATAATTTCCCATAGGTTTATTGATCAAAAAACATGCCCTTCACCATGTCATCGTGGCAGGAATGGAGGATAGGTGGATGAAAAAATCCCACTTAAACCTTTAGTACTCATATAGAACACCATCAAAACCCCTATTGAGGACCATATTGACTTGAGGAACATAATGCATGGGACTTGGAATTATGGTATTTTATATTAGATATATCTAAAATAATTTATATTCTCATGATTTTTAAACAAAAAAAAATGGATGATGGTAAAATGGATAATCCAAACAATTGTCATGGTATATACTTCTAAAAAATCATGATATTATAATTACACAACTACCACATTAAAAGAAAAAGTGCAAATGTTATTAAAAAATACCTAAAAACAATCTAATGGAAAATATTACACTCATAAAAGATGTAAATGCCATTAAAAATACTTCACAATATACCATGTGAACTCAAAGCAATATAGGATAATAATTGAAAACAAGGAAGCATGATTCCATTTAGTAAATCATTGTAGTGATTCCCTGAATTATTATAATGCAAATAGAAAAAATCATCCAACACATTGAACCTTTTTTTACTCATCCTCAATGATTAAAGCAGTGCTCAAACTCTAGGGGACTACCTCACTCTCTACTTATATGGAATATTAGGTACACAAGTCAAGACATTCACCTCACCATCCCAAAAAACTAAAAATTTTCCTTCTCCATAACTTATTTCACAAAAATTATTCTTAATATAACGTCCACACAATCCTTTATTAGTTACATTTACTCTATATGAAGAGGAACAATTGATCATTGAATATTTTTCCACATAGTGGACCCAAAATACTATGAATATTCATCCCCACATGTTAGGACAGAATAAAATTGATTAACCAAGTCTGTATAAAGATTTAGAAATCCCTTGAAACAATCCTCACCTTGATGGATTTACCAAATCTCATTTCTATAAGAAAAATATTGTATATAATAGAAAAAATTATTTTTAGATATCACGAAGAATTATTCCAAATGGATAACATTTTAGTCAAAAACATTCATTTTAAACAATATTTCAGCATCCTTAAAATGAAATCCAACCACTATGGTTACTAAAAAATGATCTTGGATCTTTTCCAATTCAAATTATATTTCAACCTCTTCTAACCATTCCATATAATCATCACTATAAACTCCACTATGGAATTTTTGTACATTTTTTCACTGAATTCACAACATGGATTCCTACTAGGATTGTTTTTCTTCTATTTATTATTTAAAATTTCCAAGATTATTTTATGGAATATCATTAGGTAGAACAAAATAAAAATGTTATATCACATCATATAAAAACTGAAAAGTCACATGTGAGAGTATATAAGTTTGGGAACAAAACCATTAGCCAAATACATATCCTATAAATATTTACCACATCATAAGTATAGAAAACAATAAAAAATATCAATTGTCCAACCATATTAGTGTCATTCCCATCACCATTTTTCAACATCCTTCGTCGTTACCACATCACTGCATATCATCACTTAATTATCCCATAGAGATATAAACTACTTTATCATGACAACTTATTACTTCCATGATTACCAAATCATAATAAATTATTTATTCAAACATGAAACCAATGGGATAAAACCTCATAAAAATATTTATCTAATAATCACAATGAGTCAGGAACACATAGTTTATCCATAACAGAATGAAACATTTCATGATGTCATATATATATATAACCCGTTCATGTAGATGGTTAATCCAATTCTTGGTATTAAATATTTATTGGTAACATCCATTGCATGATTAATTAGTCCAATGAATAATTATAATATACTTTACATCCTATTTATAAATTAAACATAGTAGACCATTTAGTTTATTATACATGTTTATATAATAGCATTAGCATTTTAATGTATAATAATTTTGAGAAAACTAGTCATATTTATTTAATATCTTCATATAATGAGAATAATTTAACAATTCATATATCAAAGGAGGCTCATATAAAATTTATAATTAATTAAACATAGACATTTTTTCTTTGTTACTAAGTTCACTTATAATGATTTTTATACTATGAACATAATATGGTAGTTATGAATTAAATATTTGATTATTTCATGAAGAAATAGTTTCATATTCATAGAATGTTTTTAAATAAACTGAACACTCTTGTAAAAATTATATATAGTTATAATAAACTAATAATTTATGGTTTTGACTTATCATATGAAATGAAATATTTTATTAAAGTGTTATACCCAAAATAGGATAGAAATATATTACTTTTAGAGTGTTGTAATTTAAAACACACTTCTGAAACATCCTATTTAAAACATCTTTAATATAATATCCAGTAGATAGGGGATTTCTTATTTAATTATATAATATTCCTTTTAGTTATTTTAAGTAAACAACATTTCTAATTCATAACATTCTTTTACATGTTCATTAAAATTCATAATATGTTAAGGTATAAATAAAAATGGCATACACAAAGCAATGTTTTAGACAGAGTTGTCAGAATAAGTAAATTTTTCAATAATTATTAATTATAGGAAAAACAATGTTTGTATATTATTATAGAAAAATAATAATAAATTTCTACAATAATCCTATAAGTTTATAAAACCATAAACTAATAGTTCAATTAGAACTAAAAAAACATGCTAAGGGAAACAAGTACCTAATAATTTCATATACATAAAAGAAGTTATGACTAAAAAATGTGAAAATATAATAAAAGAGGAACATAGATTGATTAAAAGGTTTGGAACACACATCAATACATGTCAGTATAAATAAACACACAGAGAAAAAATCATAAATTAGCTTTCTATAAAAAGAATATGAGATATCTGAATTATGCATCCTCCCTTGTTATATTTAAACTCAATAATTAGTTCATTTCCACTTAAATATGTTTATAAAACCAGTAATTTCTTTTCATTAGATCACAAGGGTACCTATATGCCTATTTCCTATCTATTTTCTATTACCTACATAATAATCTTATAATATATTACATTGTTTCCATACTGGACCCATGAAATCCTCACATGTTTGTGACATAAATATTCATGATATCTTTAAACTATCATCTTTAACACCATTCTATCACAACCCCCCACCCCCATTACAAGTAACACTCATGTGACAGTAGTAAAGTTGAGGATTACCCCTAAACCCCTCCTCTCATAGAACCCAAGTTTGAGACTTTCATCCAGGGTACTTTAAACAATTACGGTAGGTATTACCAACATAATTAGAAACTATGATTATAAATAAGAGAATCATGAGTCTGTTCCCTAAAATCAATATAATAATAGTTTATTACATGATTTTTTAATTAATTATATTCTTAATCTCATTATGATGGTTCTTCTACAAGAAATTTGTTTGTTAATATGTCCGAAGAATTCATACCTTTGTGAAAGGTTGTGGTAGTTCTTTGATATGAAGAGAATCTAAAGGATCCATAATAATATAATTTAATCTTGTTATATGGTCAGATGATATTTTATGAAGGGACACAAACAATACATGATATCAGGGGTAGGAGGCTTAGAAGACACTGGGACCACTTCCCATTATGTTCTCTAATGGTATCTCTAAGAGAAGAGGTTATGAGAAGAATATCATCAATAGGTTATCCAAATTTTCATGTGTTATTGGATGTTAATATATGTTGATGTTTTTATTAATCCATAGACTTTAATATTACCATTAATAGATATCGTGACTTCTATGCATTGATTTATATATGAAAACCATGATGGAATAAGATCACGGTGAGTGTAAGAACCCAAGTTTTATTATAAGGTATGGATACTTTTCCTTTAAGTTTAAATGATTTTTATGGTCTTACATATGTACCACTCTTGATCACATGTGTTTTGGATGTGTTAGGGGATATTTTGGAGCTTGGAACTGAGTTTTGGACTTAAAATAGCCTGACGCGCGGTTTGCGCAAGACTTGTCAGTGGTTAAGATAACTGTGCGAGTGGAGGTAGTATCTTCTACCTAGTTTTGGAAACTGTGTGGAATATATAAATAGTTATAGAATTTTGATAGACAGTTTTCGCATGGTTACCCCACATTTAGTCAAACAGTGCATGGTAACATTGTGTTGTTCCCTTGGAGACATTTAGCTGATCTCGGTTTCAGCACAGTTTGGGAAACCATGCGGATAAACCGTGCAAGCCTGTTGTGTGTATTTTTAAAATTTTTAATTAAAGTAGAAATTTTCCATTTAAAACCATTTTGGGGTTTCCTTAAATTAACATAACCACTAACTATGGATCTCTCCCTTTAGGATCCTAAGATAGTAATTGACCCTTTTTCACTATTTGACCTCTATCTCGATCGTGGATTGTCTCATTGGATCAATATTGGTAAGGCCTACATTCCTTTTTAGTTGTTTTTGTTTCTTATATAAATTGGTTGTGATATTTTATTTCAGGATCCTATGCCCTAATATTATATTCTTCGTTCATTCATAATATTTATTATAAATCAAGAGGAATCAGGGCTCGGTAATGGACGACCTCTCTACTACTGAACCAAGGTGGGTGGTCTATACTTTTCTTTAGATTTTCAGGCGCTTTTCAGGCATTCAACCGATATTCCACCTATCAGAATTTCTAGTGCGACCTTGTTTTTTAGTGAGATACATTTCATTGGCTTATTTGGACCTAGTGAGGATGCTTGTGGGTGTCATTCTAGTGTATTGACACTTATTTCTTAATTTAAGGTCGCCTGAGGGGTTTTCCTAATGAATTTAACCCAGTTAATATTTTTTAAAACCAACTAATGGGTGTGGTCTTGTGCTTTCTTATATAGAGGTATCTTGTTAGTTATTTAATCAAATTGAATAGCTCACCTAGGTGATGTAAAACCACCTTGCTTTGTGATATCCTTTTATACCATGCTTACTGGGTTTTAATGGTATCAGTAAATGTGAATAAATGTGTGGTTATACGAATTTGGTTGATTAAATGGAAGTAGATTACATGAGTGGGTATACTAATGGGATGTGATAGCTTATACAATTTTGTATACTCATATGATTGAATTTTTTTTTGTTAAATAGTATTAATACATGAATGGATGGTTTGACAAATGCAATGGACTATTCTCAAATGATCTAGAATGCGGGATTGGACACATTGGGTAAACTCCATACCTTGGGTCTTGATTGTGTGGGATTCCTCGGGACATGAAAAATCATGGATCCAACATGCTTGGACTCAGGTAGGAGTTTTTGATACATATCCTCCTAGGACCCCAACCGGTGCCTTGACCTAATTTCCCCTATGAAACCCATGGGACATGATGTGGATGCATTAGACGCATTCTGTGGATCCTGCCCTTCATGGTGTAGATTTATTACATGGATTCCCGGATAAATTACATCTTTGATCCACCCCTTGTGATCTAATCTTTACTATATAGTGTGGTCATGGGATTCTAGGCTTCTTTATATAGTTTTTCTGTGGGTTACTTAAAATTGATGGATGTACAGTGTTGTCGGGTGACTTGGGTTACTTTCCTTATAGATATGTTGTCAAGAGCTAACTCTATTGTAGATATCCTTGATGGGATAACAAGTTTTACATTACAGTAGTTTTATTTCATGGGCGTACACTTTTTGTAGGACCCAGGGACACCCTGAGAGGGGAGGGGTGAATCTTGGTGTCAAATGTTTCTTTTATATGAAGGATCTTGTTACCACGTTGGTAGGAACTCGTTAAAACTATAAGACTAATTCTAACAGAAATAAAACATTCACATGCATAGAGTCTACACAAAACATTCATTGGGTTCACTGCTAAGGGCTACATTCTAGGAGAATATGCCAACAAGGTATCGGTCATACCTAAACCCACTACTCATTAATAGTTTTTGGATTATAAGATTCGGTCACAGTCAGTCTGTTCTTGGAAAACAGATTTTACAATGGTTTAGTGATGGAACATTGTGTCCCTTGGATCGCTTCCTTCGACTCCCCCTGGCTCACTACCTTGAGAGATGTCAAAATCCGTGTATCAACATGAAGGTCACTTCAATATTTTCAAATTATATTCATTGTTTCTATTTATTATGTGACAATCGTTCATTGAATTCCAGAATTGATGCACTTGAAAGCACTGAACACATAAACCGGATACTCAGAGCATGTAATTAGTTTATACTAACAATAAATTGCATGCAATACGTACCATGTGCTCAGAAGAACTTTCTTTGGTGCACCTGATTTTATTTTCATGCAGAAAATCATCACACAAATATAAAATTTACGTGAAACTTTATCTTTTTCTATGTAAGTTGAATATTTTCCATGAAATGATAATTTTTCCGTGCAACTATAGCATTTCCATGTAGCCATAATTTTTACACACAACTCAAACATTTCTTCACCCCTACCTTTCCATGCACTATTTATGTGTACCAAAACTCATATCCTCTCTAAGTATTCAATCGTACCGATCTAAGGGGGTAAACTCTTATTTATAGGTGTCACTAACTTCATTCACAAAACCCACTATGTTGCACAAAACATCTCATTCTACAGGGAAATTCTTTTCATGTAGGAATCATTTTACACACACAACTCCTGATTTTTTACATAGCTCATGACTTTTCAATTTTTCTAAGATTTTACCCAAAAACATGTCTTATAGGATTTTTTAAAAAACGTCTACAGTTTTGCATGATAATTCCTTTTCCAAACACATATTTCTCAATTTTTTGATTTTCTGGCCCGGAAATTTTGCAAACATTTAGAAATGACGCCACCTTCAATACTGTTGTCTGCTTGAACTGTATGATCCATTTCTAGGAAAAAATTCTAAAATTGTGATGAGGATTGACAAAAAACAAAAACCAAACTCCATTTCAATAATATAATGATTGTGGATCCAACAATATCTCCCTTTTGATTTGTTGGAAACCACCAGATAAATTTAATATAGCACCAGCCATAAGTAAAATTCTAATGCAAGAATAAACTCTTCCAACACTCTAAGACAATGTGATCAATGCTTAGTGTAGAAAATAAGAATGGATGTGTGAATTGGTATCCCATGTATTGTAATAATTAAAGACACCACCTATGATATTATTTTACTATGCCGAAGAAGCATTACATATCATAAATGTATTCCTTCTCCTCCCAACACCGAATTCTCATCATGTATTCCTTCTCCTCCAACATGCTCAATACATGTACATGTCATGAATCCTGAATTTAGTCCTTCCTCCCCCCTTTAAAATAATCCCAAATACCGGAAAATGTTCATTGAATGGCTCAAAACAACCCTGGATAGTATCTCTCCCATAAACCTATATCAAATATATAAATTGATTAAAAATAGGTAACATAACTGGGGAGAGGTTTATTTCGTAATATCCTTATGCAATGGGAGGTGGAAGAACACCATGTTTCAACCGATGATTCTCAAACATAGTTTCTGATAGTGGATTGGTTAGGATATCAGCCACTTTCTCATCTGTTCCTACATGATCCATTTTAATCATGTCTGGATCAACTTTTTCTTTGATAAAGAGATATCTGATTTCAATATGTTTTGTATGATAATGTTGAAAATGGTTCTTTGTAAGATCCATTATGCTCTTGTTATCACAGTAAGTCACCATAGTTTGTTTCACCTCATCACCATTATCTGTAAGTTGTTGTTTAATCCATAGTAGTTGAGTGCATGACTTTGTAACAGAGATATACTCTTCTTCAGAAGTACTAAGTGAATTACATTATTGTTCCTTGCTCAACCACCCAACACATTTCTACCCAATATATAATGGTACACCACTGGGGGAATTGCATTCCACTACATCAATATCCCAGTCAGCAGCAGAAAAGACTAATAGTTCAATGTCTCTTCCTGAAGTAATGTACAACCCATGACTATGAGTAATTTGAATGTACCTCATTATTCTATTCACTATATCCATATGTTCCTCCATTGAATTACACTGAAAGCGAGATTCTAGGCATGTTACGTAGAAGATATATATATGTGTGTGTGTGTGTGTGTGTGTGTGTTTGTGTGTGTGTGTGTTGCTATCAGGTACATTAGGATCCCAATGATCCTCCTATACATGATGGGATCTATAGAGGTCCCATCCTCATGCTTTCCAAGTTTGGCTCCAAGTACAATTGGTGTTGACAATGGTTTGGAGTCATGCATATTAAATTTATTAAACTTCTCTCTTTCACAAATTTCTGGATTGAATAAGGTGTAATATTTATTTTGAATCACATATAGCCCTGAGAAATGTGTGAGCTCCCCAATCATTGAAATTTCAAATTCTGATTTCATGTGATTGGAAAATTCATACAATGATTTCTGCCTACTACTACCAAATGCAATGTCATCAACCTAAACAAGAACCATGAACTAGTCTTTTAGTGAATTATTCACATAAAGATTGTGATTTACTTCTCCACTTTTAAATTCCATTTTCTTGAGATAATAATCCATCTATAATACCATGCTTGTGGTTCCTGATTAAAACCATAGAAATCCTTCATTAGATTACAAACCTTTGTTACATCATTACCATAAAGAAACCCCATTGGTTGTTCGATTTAGACCTCTTCTTTGAGAACAAAATTCAATAATTGTGTCTTGACATTCATTTGATATACTTTATATCCACTTTTGATTGTCAAGGAATGAAAAGACTTATTGACTCTAGTCTACCCACTAGTCAAAAGGTTTCTTCAACATCGACACCTTCAATCCATGATTATCCTTTACATACCGGTCATGCCTTGTTTTGGATTACACTACCATTCTCATAAAACATGTTCAGGAAAATCATCTTTGTTTCAATCATATTATGACCTTAGGGTCTCCTGACTAGATCCCTTATCAGATTCTTATTAATCTGATCTAACACTTCATTCATGGATTTCACCCATGATTCATCCTTTGAATGTTTTTAAAATTTGGATAGTTCCATAGTAGATAAGAATGTATATTGTGCATTACTCCCCATTCTACTTGTTTGTGTGGGTGCATTATAATCCCAAATGATGTTGGATTGATCAATTTCATCTCTTCGATTCGTCCTATGAGGTTTAATTGAATTCTATCCAGCTATGGTTTTAACTTCTGATTCTTATTCTAAGTCAATATCAGGATGTGACTCCCAGTAGTTTTATACACCTTCCTCTATTTCTATATTTGCATTTTCTCTATGTTCATATTCTTCCTCATCCTTTACCTCATCAGTATAAGAATTATTTGAAGAATTTGGGGTATTGTCTTCAACGATCTTAACAACACTTCTTTCCACTATCCTTATCAAGCACTTATTTAAACACTTATAATATTTTCTATTCATTGGATGCCCAATATATATTCCTTCATCTACTTTGTCACCATACATACCTTGATTTACATATTTATTTTGAATGAAGAATTTTATTCCAAATATAGAAAATTATTTCAAAGAATGTTTCCTTCCGTGCCACAATTCATTTGGTGACTTAGTTTCTCCCATATAAAGCCCTATTGGATTTTAAATATGCACTTTAGCTTCAAAATCTTCTTTCTAGTAATGATGTGAGATACAAATCATAATAAGCGTAGTTCTGGCCATGTTTTTGAATGATCTATTTCAGCATTCAAATACTCTTTTTTTGTGGAGTTCTCACTTCAGCTACCTCATTCTATATTCCATGTTTTTTCACATAATTCTCAATATCAATAGATGTGTATTCCCCTCCATTTTTAGACCTCAAGACTTTGATTTTCCATCTAGTTTCATTATCGAAAATCTGGTGATAATTTTTCATTCAATCAAGTACTTGACACTTAGTTTGAATAACCATTGCATAAGACATTGTATTATAATAATGTATAAAAACAATGATGTACTTCTCTCTATGATTTCCGGAAACATTTATTGGGACACATATGCATTTATGGATGAGATCAAGAAGGTGTTATTCCCTTTTCTTCTTTTTCTGATATGAATTATAGTCTATCTTCCCCCATATACAAGCATCCAAAGTCATTTCACATTCACGTTTTAGAATGAGGATATCAATAACTATATTCAGCATAGATACCTTGTCCATGTATTATTGTTTAATGTGCCCCAGCCTTCGATGCCACCGATTTTTTTCTTCTTCAATAGACAGATATAAAGTGTCTTCTTTACTGTCAACCTGATAGGAGTTTCCATCTATTCTATATCCTTTCATGATAGAATTACCTATTTTTTCCTTTATAGTGCAACCTTTTTTATTGAAATCTACTATGAGACCTGAGTCACATATTTGACTCACATTGAGCATACTGTGATGTATATTTTCTGCATAAATAAATTTATTCAACATTAACTCTCCATTAGCCATAGCAGTTTTCTACTGCCTTAAATCTTCCAAGCACCATCATTACCAAACCTCAATGTTCCATCAACCTTATTCTTAATTTTACTTAAAAGGTTAGAATTTTCTATCATATGAGAAGATCATCCACTATTAAGAATCCATGTGCTTCTGCTCTTTGTATCATTGAGTGTTACTTTTTCAATATTGGATATCTCAATTTTCATCTTCTCTTTCCATGAGATATTGGGTTGAGCATAGGACACTATTGGATTTCCAATTATTTCTTCCACGTAATCAGATTATTCATACCCATACTCTTCTTCCAGACAATAAAAATTGTTTGTAAGAACAACACCATTAAGAGGGTTAGTATTGACATGTCCTTGAGAGTTGTATGAATTTCTCCTGTCATACATATACTTGAAATACAAATCTTTATGTCCAAAGTTAGAACAATGAAAATAGTATCAATGCAGACTATTTCTTTTGTAAGATGAAAGATACCAAATGAGTCTCCTTTTTTGACTTCCTATATCTTCCCCATTCAAGTATCTCCATGCCTCTTTGCAATATGACATGGTATGGCCCAGATATCCACAGAACTAACACTTCATGAGAGGAAATTTATTATCAGTTATATTTCTCCCAATGACTTATTCCTTGGGTGAATAGTTAGACTCCCTATAATTTATTAATATTTTATGATAATATAAATTTATTATTTTATTTTGGATTGAGGGTTTATTTTTCAGCACTTCATGAAACTTTTCAGTGTGTCCAACTCTCATCATGTATATATTTAGGCTCTCTTTACTTTTAGCTGTTGATGTCTCAACTTCACAACTGATTCCACAATTTCCTATGCTTGTGGGTATTTAATCACTCAATATATTTTTATCCTCATATGAACCATGCTCTCTCTTACCAGTATTTCTACATTTGATAATCAATAAAAATTAATTTTCTTCTTTCCTTATTTAGTGGTTGATTGACACTCAAGTATACTTCTAAGAGTAACAAATTCTTCCTCATGAACCGTGATAGTCTTGGACTTCTCTTCCATTCTGGATGTAAGTTCATGGATGAAACTTTCTTGTACTTCAATTCTAATATTTAGTTCCACAACATCATCTGTGCTTTCAAGGATTGAGAACTGTACTATGACAAATTCTTCTAGTTGTTCAATTTCTGATTCAATATCATCAAAAAATTCTGATGATTCCTCCACCATTACTTTCCACTAATTTCATCACATACATTTATTCCCATGATTGGAAAAACCATTCTTAATTTTCAACTTATAATCACAATTAAATTTAATAATATTATATGTGTCTTTATCGATCAAAGTTTATGACATTTCGTTGGAATCCATTAGGGATGCATGGTTTCCAGTTTTAAATTTTGGTTCTTCTACTTCATAAAATTCAATATAACAATCTTTCTCTACATAGACAAAACTCATCTTCTATAATTTCATTCCATATCTGATGTATCCCTTTATGAAAATCCTTTTTTAGGCTTCTCAATGTCTTCTACTTCACTCTCTTCATCATCGAACTTTCATTGGCACTGAGAGGCAATGTTCCCAACTCTTCCATAAAGAAAACATACTATAGGTAACTTACGTTTAAATTTATCATTTCCCTTTTTAAGATTCTTGATAATGAGAAAAAGAATTTCATTTTCTTCATCATCTTCACCGCCTATGTCTCCTAAAATTTTCATTTCTTCCATGGAATTGAACATCATTTCCTTGCTAACAAGAGTCTTGGCATCTTCTCGTTTGATTCTCATATCATATGCCACTATACTACTTAGCATATCATCTAGATATAGTTTAGATAGATCTATTTCTTCAAGAGATGACACATTTTCATTATACATAGGCATAAGTCTTCTCAATATATTCTTTATGATATCAATGCCTTTTATTTCCCCTCCAAGACCTCAAATTCCTCCAACTACTTTTGTAATTCAATTGAAGAATGAATTTTCACTCTAATCAGGATGCATCTTTAGATAGTTGAACATGTTGTGACAGACATGATGTTTTTCCTCCTTAACTTTGATATATCCTTCATAAATATTTTCATGTTAATCCCACATATATTTTTTTAGGTGAAACTCATAACCTTTATATAGATATAATTATAAATAGTCACAATGATAACATTCAGAGAATTAGAATCTACATCAACAGCATTTCTATTTCTATCATTCATAGCAAGATCTATTGGATTTGTAACATGAATTCCTTGCATATTAGAAATGATTACTTCCATTAAAAGGGATATTAGATGAGATATTATTCTATTCCAATAAATTTAGAATTTAATTCCTTCAAAGAGAGGGATTACTTTTACATTGGCTTCATTCTACATGACGGAAAAGGGCAGATCTAACACGAGTAACCTTTACCCTCTAATACCACTTGTAGGACCCAGGGACACCCTAAGAGGGGAGGTGTGAATTAGGGACTCAAATTTTTCTTTTATTATAAGGATATTGTTCCCAAGCTGGTAATAGCACATTAAACTAATAAGATTGTTGAGAATAGAAAACAATAAATCACATGCATAGAGACTACACATCGCTTTTACTTGGATCACCACTAAGGGATACATCTAAAGAGATTACACCGACTATATGTTATTTAAAAGTAAATACACTAATCGTTACTAGTTTTAGGATTACGTGATTTTTTCATTTTCACTATGTTCCAGGACCACTATCCTTACAATGGTTCAATGATGGGTCACTACATCCCTTAGATCACTTCCTTAGACTGCTCATGGCTCACTTCCTTGAGAGAAGTCAAACTCAGTTTATCGACTTGAAGGTCACATAAATAGATCTTCACTGAAGCCATTATATCTCTTTAGCACAAGAAAATTCTTGAATTGTAGTCCATAATTGATTTACATGTATGAACAGAACACAGAAACTAGATACTCCAAACATGTAATCATCTTATACTAAAAATGGCTTGAAAGCAGTTACCTTGTGCATGCAATATCTTTCTATTGCATGAAAGATATTCTATTCAAGTGGATAAAATTTTTGAAACTACAAAATTTATGTTCAACTATAACTATTTTCACACAACTCTAATATTTTCTATGTAGTAGTAATTTTTCCACGCAACTCTAGCTATTCCACGCAGCCGTAATTTTTGTGTGCAACTCTATCTTTTCCACGCACTTCCCTTTTCACACACTATTTTTCACATCAAAACACAGATCTTATCTATGTATTTATCCATACCGAATGAAGTGTTTACCTATTATTTATTGGAATTTCTGACCCCCATGCGCAAAACCCACTGTGTCATGCAAAACCTTTCATTCTATGCGGAAATGCCTTTCACGTAGGAACTGTTTTCCTCGAACAACTCTATATTTTTTGGGAAACTCATGCCTTTTCAATTTTTTAGATTATTATCCTGAATCATACCTTTCACAAAATTATACTTGAAATCTATAATTTCTCATGAAAATTCCTTTTCCAAATTCATATTTCTCAATTTCCCTATTTCCTAGACCAAAAATTTGTCAAACACTGAGAAATGATGCCACCTTTAATACTATTGTCTGATCATACTATATGATCCATTTCGGGGAGAAAATTATAATCATACAATGAGTATTGAAAACAAACACAAACCAAAATTCATTTAAGGCATAAAACGGTTGTGGTTCCAATACTTTTTCATTACTTCTTTCTTTGCACTTTCTATCACATTGTTTATTGTTGTTAAAAATATATAGACCTCGGGTGGTTACCAACTATGATTTTTATATCACACCATTTTTAGGACTCCTCAGGGACCCAAACTGATTATATGGTGGTTGGAAATGATTGGGTAAAGCTCTCTAGTATAGGTTGTTGAGTGTGGGTTTGGAGCAGCAGAGCATAGGACTAAGATGGGGCTTGTGAAATTATTGGGATACCATTTTGGTCTTTTATTCTTTTTAGGATACATGTATTGTATTATATTTAATTTTTCAATTTTGGTATCATTCTAGACACATTTATCATCTACAACATTTTTAATATGAGGCAATTCTGGTTATTCATATGTATTCATGTCTTGCTTCTTCTGTTTCTTCAGATTACTATTGTTTACTTCGATTCCTCTATTTACCATGTTTAAATTATGTTATGATACTCTGGTAATGAGGTCATAGTCCCCTAACTGACTCACTGAGGCCCTCACTCTAATTTTGAAGCCTCTGAAATGTGGAGAGATGTGCTTGGGGTCATGTGGTAAACCATGCTCAGAGAACCATTTTTGGTGGCATCCGAGTCATGGATGTTATATAATGGTATTATAGGAGTCTTTTCTAGTTTTCCTTAAAATTTGGAGATAATAGATAGGGACAGAGGGGGAAATTGATTTTGGTTGATGAGATGAGGGCATTCTATCTTGTGAATCATATTGGTACTTATTAGAAATTAAAATCCATTCATTCCTTCAAGCCATTTAGGATGAATTAGTTATTTCATGTTGTTGTGATAGTTGATATGATACTTGTGCCTATTGTTGTGATAGTTTTGGTACAAGGGATAGAGGGGTGATGTCATATTTCAATTCTTATGGAGTATGGGCCATTATGAATTGGGAAATGATTCATTAATGAAATTTAAATGCTAAAAAAACTTCTTATATGTATGGTTTGAATGGGAACCAATTTTTGGATTCATGAGTTGTTATAGGCCGTCTAGGATTCAAAATTGGTAAACTGTTTGTAGAATTTCATAGATAAATAATTTTGAAATGAAAATACAAAATGTAATTGATGATAGATACTTGACCTAGTAACTTTTGAGTGGCAAGAGGCACAGATTCTTGTGGTTTGATGTTTGTTCCTTGTATAGTCCTAGATTTAGGAGAAATATATTGGTTTGGACTTATTTTCTAAGAGGGTGTTGACATATCCTACACAATTATGTTGTGTTCTTTTATTTTTTTTATTTTCTAAGGAATGCATTTGGAATAGTAGAGACATGTCACCATGATGACCTATAGTGGTATTCTATGGGGGAGTCGATGACCATATATCAGATACGGTTTTCCAGTGGTATTCCATGAGGGAGTCGATTACAAGTGCTAGCTGTGGAAGTAGGGGATGTTCTTGATATTGGTGTTGAGGCAAAGTTCTGTGAAGCCTTATTTTAATATATGAAAACCTTAATGGGAGATCTAAAACCTTCCATGACAATGGATGAGCTGACATGGGTGTTCCAGAAGCTGCATCCTCTCACATTTTTAGGGGATAGCGGACTACATTCTATATATCGATGGCTTGAGACCATGTTAGAGACTTTTGAGAATCTAGAGATGCCTCTAGAGTGATGGGTCAAGATCACAGTTTACATACTACGTGGAGTATCAAAGCAGTGGTGCGATGTTGTGAACCCGACTGAGGGGTTGTGGAATATGGGTTGTTCTAAATTACAAACTAACTTCTAAAAATTCTTTTTCTCTATGACTCTATGAGCATAGTGGACTAGTGAGTTCATGCGTTTGTAGCGGGTCATGATAACATTTATGGAATACTCATCACACTTTATAGAGTTGCTGTATTTTGTGTAAATGTATCTTACTGATGACCTATCAAGAATGGGAAACATAGAATAATGTATCATAATTACTATCAGCACTTAGTTCAACATGTTTTGGTTTAATTTTATCACTGAGATTGTGAGTCTGACACTAATCATAGAGTGAACCTTGAGGGATGTTGGGGGTAGAGAATGTGGGATTGAATGTTCTTGACCCAGTGAATCTACGTCATCCAAATGTATGTTTCGTTTTGGGGATTACCACATCATGGGTGCTACTCAAGTTGTTGGTTTAGGCATATTGGTGATTTTAAATCAATATAGTAGGTGAGTCCATATGAAGAATCTGTGTCACTGCAACCCAATCAAGTGCTAATATTTTGGAAGGATAGAGCACATGCAATGGGTTTTCAACACCTTCCCTCTATCTATGTTTGGTAGGGGGTCTGCTCCGACGTCATGTTTAGGAGAATGTTATTTAGCTCCATGTTAAGATTAGATCTAGAGAAATGTGGGACGGTCAATCTAAGTAAACATTGTTTGGGTTCATGGTAGCCAGACATTGAGTTCTCAGAAAATTTGGGGTGGATCAATTTAGGGTATCCAGGTAGTTTCATAGAGAAACGGTACAGAAAGTATGTATATTGTGTATTAGAACAAAAAAAAGTAGGATCCTAGACCATCTATGGAGAGAGGTGTGATCTTAGTAGCTTCTACTATTTCTTCTTCTCTCTTGGAAATAGGTGCATCCCATAGTTTTCTATCTGCAAAAGTGGATAAAATACTTGGGCTATGTATATTTATTTTTGATGGAATTATGATGCCAGACACACTGTTGGGAATCAGAATGGGTTATGTGACCCTGTGTATGGACTGTCCCCTTGAGGTTGGTGGGTTTCATTTAGTTTTGGATCTTTATGTCCTCGAGGTGATAGGTTTTTACATCATTCTTGGGATGGACTTCCTAGTAGATTATGGATCTTATGTTTATCGCTATCATAGGGGTGACTTTTACAACACTAGAGGGGGCGGTGTTTCTTCCCAAGGGTGAATGGAATGTCAAGGGAATCCAAGTTGGACCTATGAATCGTGTGCTAGGCGGGATGATATCGTAGATTGATAGTTTGTTTCTGGAAGACTAGAGAGTGAGTCAGGTAGAATTTTCCCCTATGTTTTATTGCTTTAGATACATCTTCCCTAGTGAACTTTATGGGTTACCTCCTGAGAGAGAGGTTGAATTCTCCATCTATTTACTTCTATTAGTGTCAAGGGTATGAATTCATTCTTACAGGATGGCTATGATAATGTTGAATGTGCTCTAGTGGAAGCTTGAGGATTTGGAGGTGCAGGGGTTTATCATACCAATAAGTCCATTGTGGGGATCACCGATCCTTTTCAAAAAAGCATAATAGAACTCTTAGGCTATTTGTTGACTATCAGAAACTGAACAAGCTGACAGTTAAAAATGATATCCCTTATTGTGGATAAATTAACTATTTTATTAGCATTGAGGTGATCGAGTGTTCTCGATGATCAACTTGAAGTTTAGATATCATCATGTTTTTGTTCGACCTGTAGACATACCTTGTACAACCTTTCATAGATGATATGGTTTATAAAAGTATCAATATATGATTTTCAGTCTCACAAATGCCCCAGACATTTTCCTGGTACTGATGAACCGAGTGTTCCGTCCTTACTTGGATGCTTTGGTGCTGGTTATTTTGGATGATAACTTGGTGTCTTCTCACAATCAAAACGACTATTCCAATCATCTTGAGATCATTTTAAATGCAGTGAGAGGTCATCACTTATATGATATGCTCGTAAATTTCTACTTTTGGATGGATAAGATTTACATCATGGGTCACATCATCTCAAGGATAGGAGTAGTAGTGGACCAAGAGAAGGTGAGTGTCATTGTTTCCTATGAATAGACCAAGAACATTTTTTTACATGTGGAGTTTCATTGTGATATCTGGTAACAACATGTATTTTATACATGGATTTTCATTCTTAGTAGCACTATTATGGGGCTTGACTAAGTTGAGTGTGAATTTAATTTTTATTATTCTTGCAAGAAATACATTCTAAAGCTGAAAATGTGGTTTAAATTAGCACCAGACCTGATAATACAGAAGCATGGAAAGAGTTACTAGGCTGCTTCATGTATTAGGTTGGAGGTACTGTTGATGCAGGGGGTCGAGTTGTGACGTATGGTTCTCAGTATCTAAAGTCACACAATAGGAATTACCCTACACATGATCCATAGTTATCTGTTTTTGTTCATGATTTATGTTTTTGAAGATATTACATTGTGGGAGAGTGTTTTGTGGTGTACACAGACCAAAAATTTATCAAATACATCTTGACATAGTGTGATCTGAATTTGTGGCCGAAAAGGTGTGCGGAGTAGCTACATTCCATTCACTACAAGTATGCTGACACGCCTAGTAATGGAAATATAGTGTCTGATGTACCGAGATGGAGGACTCATATATATGAAATGTGGTAGGCCAGTAGTGAGTGGAAACATAAGGTGTTGTTTTTAGAGGTGCATCTGGAGATGCATGATAGGAAAGGGAATATTATTCTATCATCCCTTGTAATGACCTCCACCCAACTAGAAATATTTGGGATAAGGAAAATATCATATTCCGAAGGCCTGGTTCTACAGGAGTGTGTGGCAGGTGAGGGCCCTTCTCTTGGTAGGATGGTATGTTAGGATGAGATCTTACATATCCATGGATGTGTATGAGTTCCAGTGGATATATGTGAGAATTTTATCTGTGGGTTTCATGCTTCATCTTGGGTAGTGCACCATGTTGTCACCAAGATATACCGTCACTTGTACTATCAGTACTAGTGGTCAGGTATGAAATGTGAGGTAGCTAGTATTCATACGAGGCGTTCCACCTATCAGGATGTGAATAAGGAACATCAGCAAATAGATAAGATTTTACATATGTTACCTATTACAGAGTTTAAATGTTATGATGTCGTGATGGATTTTGTAAATGGTTTACCGAGGTCTCCTTGAGATAACGATGATGTGTGGGTTGTTGTTGATAAACTAAAGTAGGTTTCTCATTTCTTATTGATCATGGAGACATTCAGTTTGGATGATCTTGGGAGGTTGTACATATGTGAGATTATACGACTGCATGGGGTTTTATGCACTATCATTTCGAATAGGGATTCTCACTATATGTCTCGTTTCTGAAAGATTTTTCAAATGGTGTTGGGTAAAAAGTTCTTCTGATCATAGAAAACCATCGTCAGACTTATGATCAGTCAAAGTGTATGATACATGTGCTAGATGATAAGCTACGAGCATGCATCCTGGATTTTGGGGGCACTTGGGAGAGGAAAATTCCTATAGTTGAATTATTCATATTAATAGTTATCATACCACTATATAGATGGAACATTAAGAGTATTTATACGGTATTCCATATTGTTCACCCATGTGTTGATAAAAGGCAAGAGAGGAATCTTACTGGGACCGCATCACATGAATGAGACTTCTGTCATGTCACGACCCGCCCTCGGGGTCCGTGCCGTGACTACCCCAAGCCCGCCTTCCATAGGCCAGGGGCTGGCGACTAGCACCAAGGCGTAAATCCCGGTAAAAAGGGAAGGCATTGCCTTTGATAAGTATACACACACCACAGAGTAAACAAACGGAATGTAAACACTAAGCAAGCAGAGTACGACTGAAAGTGCGGAAAGGTAAATGGGCCAGAATACAAACCCAAACTGAAAGTAAAGTACAACTCGAAAAGGGAAAAACAGCAACTGTAAAGTAAAAGCCGCTACTCCGAGCTGTCCACTGGAAATCCCACCTGAAGGGTGGGTACAGATAGCTCCTCTGCTCCACGGGTCCCGCCGTCCGCTCCGTGCACGTCCCGCCCAGTGGTCCACCTCCGGGTACCGTCCCGCTCTACAAGCCTCAGCTAAGTCAACGCTGTCCGTCGTCTGCAACCAACACAACGTAGTGCGGGCGAAGCCCGTGCAGGGGTGAGTATAAGCTACTCAGTAGGGACCCCGAGACCCCTAAAGGTCTCTCAAATCCACAAAGGATAAACCACGAAGAAAAGTACAAACACGAAGTAACAACCGACACTTCTTAGGTATATGCCCATACATATACCTAAGTCATCAATTAAAAATACGCTCCAACCTCCGAGCCCAAGTACAACTCAGTCCACGCAGGAAAGTATACGTATTCCACATAGGAAAGCAAAACATAATCCACACAGGATTGCACAACACAATCCACACAGGAAAGCAACAGGATTCAGCTCACACAGGTATACTTCTTCAAGGAAGATAAAGATGATCACTGATCCATCTAAGTCGTCGGACCCACGAAGGATCGATAGGTAACTAACCCCCGCAATGACCCACACAGGATCGGGCCCACACAGGACCTGTAGGCGCTGGCTCACACAGAACCGCTGAGCGCAAGGACCCACACAGGATCGGGCCCACACAGGACCTGTAGCACTGATCCACGTAGGATCGCTGAGTGCTGTAGTCGTCGTCGTCGAATCCACACAGGATCTCTGTACTGTCGTCGTCGCAGTCACAGTAGCAGTCGTAGCAGTAGAACAGTCGCAACCAGCACTAGGGTTCCTGCACATAGCAAGCTCGTTCGGAGGGTCCGCTCCACGAGCCGAGAGGCTGATACATCAACTGTCACGAAGACCGAAGTTGATGTATCCAAAAGTTCCGTATCGTCAACAGGAACTCAACGCAACAGACGGCGCGTCGATCGGACGCCCGGTCTGAGAGTTATTGGCATTTTCGTCTCCGGGGCCCGGTTGGTTTTTAAGGCAAAACCAACCCGACCGTACTCCACCTGCGTCCAAACCTCGGGCAGAGTATGCCAAAAGATCCGTCTCACTAAGAGGAACACAACGCGACTGACGGCGCGTCAATCAGACGTTCGTAGCTCAAGATATGAGCGTTTCCGCTCCGAAGGCCCGGTTGGTTTCGTGAACGAACCAACCCGGCCGAACTCAAAGTTAACCGAAACCTTGAGTGTGATATATAGAAACGACCGTCTCGATCCAAGGATCGCGCTGCCGCAGACGGTTCGTCATTCGGAGGTCCGAGGCTCAAGTTATGGGCCAAAAACCGAATCTGGTTCGAAACGGGGGGGGTCCGGGTCCGGGCCGACCCGGCCCGACCCCCCCCCCCCCCCCCCTGGGGCGGCGCGGCGGCGCGGTGGCGCGGGGGGCCGCGGGGAACCGCGGCGGCTGTCGCCTGCGGGGAGGCCGCACGCACGCGGGGGCTAAGCCCCGCGGTTTTTGAGGGGCGGCGCGGCACAAAGGGCCGCGCCCTTTTTTTTAAAGAAGCCCCCCCCCCCCACGTGGGGGGCCTGCTGGTGCGGAACCGAGGGGGCCGGCTACCCCCCTCCTTCAAATAACCGCCCCCCCCTCATAAAGAGGGGGGTTTTTATGAGGTGGTCGGGGAATTAAATTCCCCGGTTTTAATGGTATCCGGCCGGCCAGCTGGCCGGCCGGTTTTCTCTAACGGGACCGGAAATTCCGGTCCCCCTTCGGCTTCCGACGCCGGCGGCCCGACCGCCGGTCTTCTCTTCTGCCGCGGCCCGGAACCGGCCGCGGTCTCCTCGTCCCGCCGCGGCCCGGAACCGGCCGCGGCGTTCGTCATCCGGCGCGGTGCGACGGCACCGCGCCCCTTCGCCATGCTTTGATTCTTTTCAACGCGGCGCGACGGCGTTGCGTTCTTGAAGTTTCTACCTCGGCGTGGCGTGACGACGCCACGTAAAATATTTGTACGATCAACCGCGTGGTGCGACGGCACCACGCCACTTGCTTCCTCACGCAAGAAATAATCAACATGAACGATGGAGGGGGGTTCGGCCGTGTTCATGCGGTCCGGCCCCCCTCACGTTAAATAAATAACTCAACTTAAACATTCAAGCCTCAAGTTTGACATGCGAGGTCCACGTTCAAGAAATGGAATAAATAAATAATGAATCAACAACCCCTACCTCGGGTTTAAGATTTGAAGATTCGTCTACGTTCTGCGGAAGACGGCGTCGCGGTGGTCGGGCGTCGCGGTCGTCGTTCGTCAAATCCGTTGACGAAGAGTTATGCCCGAAGAGATACGTCGTTGGCGAATCGTCGTATGCCGACGAAGAAGGTCCGAGGAGGAAGCGGCGTTCCCTCTTGTTGACACCGAGGACGAAGAAGAGAGGCGTCGTTCTTCTTCGGAGTTTGGGTGTTCTTCGTTCTTCGTCAGAGCTTGAAGATGAAGAAGAAGCTCTCAAAAGTTCTCCAGGAGACAAACAAACAACCCATAATAAAATAAGATAACATCTTATTTTATTATTACAAAACACACAAGAATTTCAAAAGTTTGAAATTCAAAAAGGTTTAACTCCCAATTAATAAAGTAACCCAAGTTGACAACATTAAATGAATTGAGTTAAAGGGGAGGTTTTGAGAGAATTTGAGGAGTTGGGGTTCGTGTGGACCCCACCTCACTTAATCCTCCCAAGGGAGGTTAAGTGGATGTGGGTCCCACTCCCAACTCCCTTTGGTAGGTTTTAAGAAGTTTAAAAAAAATAAAATTGTTCTACACAATTTTATTTAACTCAAACTAAAAACCCCTAAAACTAACTTTCAACCTGCAACAAACGCAACTCCCGAAAAGGTCTCTTTAAGAAAATATCGGCGCTGCGAGTTCATCGATGCCCTCGGATTTCAATTCCGAGCACCGGATCAAAAGTTAGGAATTCCCGCTCGTTCGTTCACTGAACGTACCCGAGCCAAACTTCAGAAATTAATTCCGGGAACTCCGGGCCTCAGAATCAGGTTCCGTCTGAAACCGCGCTCTTGTAAAATTCTAAAGAAAATTAAGAAAAAATTTCCCTTGAATTTTACGGGTCTTTACATTACTCCCACCTCAGGGCTTTACGTCCCCGTAAAGATACATCAAAACTAGGGAAACAAATGAGGGTACTGAGCACGCATTTGAGCCTCCCGCTCCCATGTGCTCTCCTGGAGATTCCCGTGCTGCCATCTGATGCGCACAAGAGGAATCGATCGCCCACGCAGGACCCGCTCCTGTCGATCCTCTATCTCCACCGGGACCTCCGTAAAAGTCGCCCCATCGTCAACGTCAAGTTCCCCATGATCAATGATGTGCGTCGGGTCGTGCACGTATCTCCTCAGTTGAGATACGTGGAAGACGTCGTGCACCCGGTGCAACTGAGGTGGTAGAGCCAGGCGATAAGCCACCTCGCCAATCCTGCTGAGAATCTGGAAAGGTTCGATGAAGCGCGGAGATAACTTTCCGCCTCGGCCAAATCTCTGAATACCACGTCGAGGTGAGACCCGCAAGAAGACGTGGTCGCCATCCTTGAACTCTATTGGCCTCCGCCTCCTGTCAGCATATGACTTCTGCCAGCTCTGAGCTGTCCTCATCCGCTCCTGGATGACCTGGACCTTCTCTGTCGTGGCCTGGACCATCTCCGGTCCCACCAGTGCTGACTCTCCAGGGTCTGTCCAGCACAAAGGAGATCTACATGGTCGGCCGTACAATGCCTCGTACGGTGCCATCCCGATGGTGGAGTGGTAGCTATTGTTGTACGCGAACTCCACCAAGGGTAGGTGGTCCTCCCAGCTACGACCAAAGTCGAGGACACATGCGCGGAGCATGTCCTCGAGAGTCTGAATGGTCCTCTCCGTCTGACCATCCGTCTGAGGGTGAAAAGCTATGCTAAGACGTAGCTGTGTACCGAACGCCTCCTGTAACCCCTTCCAAAGCCGGGAAGTAAAGCGGGCATCTCGTTCGGAAACGATAGATGATGGCACACCGTGGAGCCGCACAATCTCCTGAACGTAGAGACGTCCCAAGCTCTCCACTGAGCCCTGCTCTCTAATGGGTAAGAAGTGTGCCGACTTGGTGAGTCGGTCAACAATCACCCAAATGGAGTCGTGACCTCTGGAAGTGCGTGGAAGTCCAGTCACGAAGTCCATAGATATGCCGTCCCACTTCCACTCCGGAACCTCCAAGGGCTGTACCAAGCCTGCTGGTACCTGATGCTCTGCCTTTACCTGCTGACAGGTGAGGCATCGTGATACGAACTCTGCTACTGCCTTCTTCATGCCCGGCCACCAGTGCTGTCGTCTGAGGTCCTGGTACATCTTCGCCACTCCAGGATGTACCGCCAAAGGAGAAGTGTGAAACTCTCTCAGCACTTCCTCTCGCAAAGCTACTGGTACCATGGTACGTCCTCTGAAAAGGATGTCGTGCTCTACTCCAAGGGAGAAACCATCAGGTGCCTGTCCCGAGGATATCTGTGCACGCCGTGTCTCACAGTCAGCGTCCCCATGCTGTGCCTCCCTGACTCGCTGCAGTAGTGGAGGAGTGACTGTGAGAGACTGAAGAAAGGCTGCTCCATCTCTATCAACGAAGGATATCTGCAAAGAGGCTAGCTGCTCCGTCGCCTCCTCGAGTAGCTGAATTCCCGTCCTCCTGCTGAGGGCATCGGCTACTACGTTCCCCTTCCCAGGAGTATAGAATATCTCAAAGTCATAGTCCTGGAGGAACTCGAGCCATCGTCGCTGTCTCAGGTTCAGGTCCTTCTGCGAGAAGATATACATGAGACTCTGATGATCGGAAAAGACTGTAAAGCGCTCGCCCATCAGATAGTGTCGCCATGTCTTCAGAGCGAAGACCACTGCTGCTAACTCCAGGTCATGGGTAGCGTAGTTCTGCTCATGCGGCCTCAACTGTCGTGATCCATAGGCGATCACTGCCCACTCCTGCATCAGAACACATCCGAGTCCGGTCCCTGATGCATCGCAGTAGACTACGTACCCTACTCCCTCCTCAGGCAACCTCAAGAAAGGTGCGCTAGTCAATCTCTGTCTCAGCTCTTGGAAGTTCTGCTGACATCTGTCTGACCACACGAAGGGTTTCCCCTTCTTCGTCAAAGTTGTGAGTGATGCCGCAACTCTGGAGAAGTTCGGCACAAATCTCCAATAGTATCCAGCTAGTCCCAAGAAACACCGAACCTCAGTCACGCTCCTGGGTGGCTCCCATGCTAACACAGCCTCAATCTTCGCGGGATCCACAGCAACTCCCGCCTCAGAGATAACGTGTCCCAAAAAGTGGACCTCACGTATCCAGAACTGGCACTTCGAGAGCTTACCATAAAGCTGGTGCTCTCGGAGTGTGTCAAGAACAACTCGCAAGTGATAGGCGTGCTCCTCCTCTGTCGTAGAGTAAATCAGAATGTCGTCGATGAAGACTACGACAAACCGATCGAGGTATGGCTGAAAGATCCTGTTCATGAGAGCCATGAACACTGCTGGAGCATTGGTTACACCGAAAGGCATAACCAAGAACTCATAGTGGCCATACCAACATCTGAAGGCCGTCTTCTGCACATCCTCGTCTCTGACTCTGAGCTGATGATAGCCTGACCTGAGGTCTATCTTCGAGAACCACCGTGCTCCCTTGAGCTGATAAAAGAGGTCATCAATCCTCGGTAGCGGATACTTGTTCCTCACTGTCACCTGGTTCAGGAGACGATAGTCAACACAATGTCGCAAGCTCCCGTCCACCTTGTTGGCGAACAATATCGGGGAAGCCCAGGGTGAAACACTGGGTCGGATGAACCCCTTGCCCTGCAAGTCCTCCAACTGTACCCGTAGCTCTCGAAACTCAGCGGGGGCCATCCGATATGCTGGAGTGGATATCGGGGCTGTCCCGGGGTACAAGTCAATATAAAAGTATACCTCTCTGCGAGGAGGTAGCCCTGGAACGTCGTCGGGAAAAACGTCCGCAAACTGATCCACCACTGCAGGAAAACCAGGACTCCGCACGTCAACTGCTCCAAGGATAAGGCTAGCCAACTGATGAGTGATGGGTTGTCCTCTCCTCCGCGGATGTCCATCCTGTGCTGCTAAGGCTCCCTTCTCGCCGGTGAAGGTGAACCTGCTCCCGTCGGTGCGTACACAACGCACCTTGCGCCTAAAACAGCCAATCTGTGCATGGACCGTAGATATCCAATCCATGCCCAAGATGACGTCGTAAGGCCTCGACGCTGCTACAAGAAGATCCCAGCCGAAGCTCTCGCCTCCTAGAGTAAGCTCACACTGCCGGCACCAGTGCGTAATCGTCGAGTCTGCTCCCGTAGGAGTCTCTAGCCGTAAGGATCGAGCCAACGGCTCTGTCGGAATCTCCGAGATCCGAACAAGGGCAGCGGCTATGAAAGAATGACTCGCTCCTGTGTCTATAAGAACTACAGCAAGGGTGGAATAGACACAAATAGTACCTCGAATCATCTCGGGTGCGCCGTGGTCGTAGGCCTCTGCTGCCTGGAGCTGTGCCTGTCGCTGCCCGCCAGCTCCCTGTGGTCGGGGTGGACCTCCTGGTGGTGGTGGTGGTAGAGCCTCAAAGCGTCGGCCACCACCAGCTGCTCGTCCAGCTCCTCTTCCTCGTCCGCCTCCTCCCTGCGGACCGCCACGGTCGACCCTCTGCCTCTGCCTCGGTGGTCCCTCAACCGTCTGCTACTCCTCGGCACGGCGGGTCGGGCAGTCACGAGCCATGTGGCCCTGCCCGCCGCACGAGTAGCACTCTCTGCCTCTCGTAAGACTGGCTCCGCGCTGTGTGCCCCGCACTGCTGAGCCAGTGCCCTGAGATCGTCTGCCCGAAGGTCTGGTCTGTCTAGACCCCTGAGTCATCCGTCGACTGCCTGCTGCAGATGACTCTGCCACGTGCCGCCCTGCGGTGGGTCTCTGTGCTGGTGTAGACTCAGCAAGGAAGCTCTTGATCAGAAGGGCCCGCTCCAGTACTCCTGTCTGAGTCGGTATACTGAGGGAGATCAGCGATGCCCTGATCTCGTGTCTCAAACCCTGCTCGAAGGTCCGGGCCCGGAAGAATGGGTCCCGTACCATGTCGGTTGAGTAGCGCGAGAGATAGGTAAATCTCGCCGAGTACTGAGCGACCGTCATGCTGCCCTCCCACAGCTGTAGAAGCTCCTGGATACGCACCGCACGTAGGGTGGCTGGGACGAACTTCGAGCGGAAGAGGCTCTCAAAGTCCGTCCAAAGTAGAGATGCCTCATCGTGCACCTGGAGCATCAAGCTCCACCATCGTCCTGCTGCTACGTGTAGTAGGCTCGCAGCGAGGATCACCATGAGGTCTGCTGGTGTCCTCACTAGCCTAAACACTCGAACCACTGCCTCCAGCCAGTCCTCTGCTGCCTGGGGATCCGTCTCCCCGCGAAACCTGGGCGGTCGCTGGCGCTGAAACTCATGCAGTGCGCTGAGGCGACGTGCATCGTCAGCGGCTGCTGCTGGAAGCATCGGGGAATCGGCGGGTAAAGCTACCGCCGGCGCCACTACTGGAAAAGGGCCCTGCACCGAGGCCTCGTCGCTCGGTGGGCTGTCGTCTCGCTCGACTCTCGGAACCCTAGCTGGCTGCCGTCGTGGGGCCATCCTGAAAAGGAAACAGGTGCGCCATGGTTAGAACAGTATACCTGGTGAGCTGATATAAGTAATCAAAAAAGAAAACTTTGAAACACACACGCAATCAATGTTTTCGTGCATTAAGTCGGAAATCAGAAGTCAGGGTCCTGGTGTACGGATACGTCGGCTGCCGCACCAACACTGGACTCCCTGGACTGATATCCACACTCAATACGCTAAACATTATTGCTTCACATAGAAAAGATCAGAGTTCGCGGTAGAACCGAACTCCTTTGATACCAATTTGTCACGACCCGCCCTCGGGGTCCGTGCTGTGACTACCCCAAGCCCGCCTTCCATAGGCCAGGGGCTGGCGACGAGCACCAAGGCGTAAATCCCGGTAAAAAGGGAAGGCATTGCCTTTGATAAGTATACACACACCACAGAGTAAACAAACGGAAAGTAAACACTAAGCAAGCAGAGTACGACTGAAAGTGTGGAAAGGTAAATGGGCCAGAATACAAACCCAAACTGAAAGTAAAGTACAACTCGAAAAGGGAAAAACAGCAACTGTAAATAAAAGGCCGCTACTCCGAGCTGTCCACCGGAAATCCCACCTGAAGGGTGGGTACAGATAGCTCCTCTGCTCCACGGGTCCCGCCGTCCGCTCCGTGAACGTCCCGCCCAGTGGTCCACCTCCGGGTACCGTCCCGCTCTACAAGCCTCAGCTAAGTCAACGCTGTCCGTCGTCTGCAACCAACACAACGTAGTGCGGGCGAAGCCCGTGCAGGGGTGAGTATAAGCTACTCAGTAGGGACCCCGAGACCCCTGAAGGTCTCTCAAATCCACAAAGGATAAACCACGAAGAAAAGTACAATCACGAAGTAACAACCGACACTGCTTAGGTATATGCCCATACATATACCTAAGTCATCAATTAAAAATACGCTCCAACCTCCGAGCCCAAGTACAACTCAGTCCACGCAGGAATGTATACGTATTCCACATAGGAAAGCAAAACATAATCCACACAGGATTGCACAACACAATCCACACAGTAAAGCAACAGGATTCAGCTCACACAGGTATACTTCTTCAAGGACGATAAAGATGATCACTGATCCATCTAAGTCGTCGGACCCACGAAGGATCGATAGGTAACTAACCCCCGCAATGACCCACACAGGATCGGGCCCACACAGGACCTGTAGGCGCTGGCTCACACAGAACCGCTGAGCGCAAGGACCCACACAGGATTGGGCCCACACAGGACCTGTAGCACTGATCCACGTAGAATCGCTGAGTGCTGTAGTCGTCGTCGTCGAATCCACACAGGATCTCTGTACTGTCGTCGTCGCAGTCACAGTAGCAGTCGTAGCAGTAGAACAGTCGCAGCCAGCACTAGGGTTCCTGCACATAGCAAGCTCGTTCGGAGGGTCCGCTCCACAAGCCGAGAGGCTGATACATCAACTGTCACGAAGACCGAAGTTGATGTATCCAAAAGTTCCGTATCGTCAACAGGAACTCAACGCAACAGACGGCGCGTCAATCGGACGCCCGGTCTGAGAGTTATTGGCATTTTCGTCTCCGGGGCCTTGTTGGTTTTTAAGGCAAAACCAACCCGACCGTACTCCACCTGCGTCCAAACCTCGGGCGGAGTATGCCAAAAGATCCATCTCACTAAGAGGAACACAACGCGACTGACGGCGCGTCAATCGGACGTTCGTAGCTCAATATATGAGCGTTTCCGCTCCGAAAGCCCGGTTGGTTTCATGAACGAACCAACCCGACCGAACTCAAAGTTAACCGAAACCTTGATTGCGATATATATAAACGACCGTCTCGATCCAAGGATCGCGCTGCCGCAGACGGTTCGTCATTCGGAGGTCCGAGGCTCAAGTTATGGGCCAAAAACCGAATCTGGTTCGAAACGGGGGGGGGGGGTCCGGGTCCGGGCCGACCCGGCCCGACCCCCCCCCCCCCCTGGGGCGGCGCGGCGGCGCGGGAAGCCGCGGGGAACCACGGCGGCTGTCGCCTGCGGGGAGTCCGCATGCACGCGGGGGCTAAGCCCCGCGGTTTTTGAGGGGCGGCGCGGCACAAAGGGTCACGCCCTTTTTTTTAAAGATGCCCCCCCCCCACATGGGGGGCCTGCTGGTGCGGAACCGAGGGGGCCGGCTGCCCCCCTCCTTCAAAGAACCCCCCCCCCCCCCTCATAAAGAGCGGGGTTTTTATGAGGTGGCCGGGGAATTAAATTCCCCGGTTTTAATGGTATCCGGCCGGTTTTCTCTAACGGGACCGGAAATTCCGGTCCCCCTTCGGCTTCCGACGCCGGCGGCCCGGCCGCCGGTCTTCTCTTCCGCCGCGGCCCGGAACCGGCCGCGGTCTCCTCGTCCCGCCGCGGCCCGGAACCGGCCGCGGCGTTCGTCATCTGGCGCGGTGCGACGGCACCGCGCCCCTTCGCCGTGCTTTGATTCTTTTCAACGCGGCGCGACGGCGTCGCGTTCCTGAAGTTTCTACCTCGGCGTGGCGCGACGACGCCGCGTAAAATATTTGTACGATCAACCGCGTGGTGCGACGGCACCACGCCACTTGCTTCCTCACGCAAGAAATAATCAACATGAACGATGGAGGGGGGTTCGGCCGTGTTCATGCGGTCCGGCCCCCCTCACGTTAAATAAATAACTCAACTTAAACATTCAAGCCTCAAGTTTGACATACGAGGTCCACGTTCCAGAAATGGAATAAATAAATAATGAATCAACAACCCCTACCTCGGGTTTAAGATTCGAAGATTCGTCTACGTTCCGCGGAAGACGGCGTCGCGGAGGTCGGGCGTCGCGGTCGGCGTTCATCAAATCCGTTGACGAAGAGTTATGCCCGAAGAGATACGTCGTTGGCGAATCGTCGTATGCCGACGAAGAAGGTCCGAGGAGGAAGCGGCGTTCCCTCTTGTTGACACCGAGGACGAAGAAGAGAGGCGTCGTTCTTCGTCGGAGTTTGGGTGTTCTTCATTCTTTGTCAGAGCTTGAAGATGAAGAAGAAGCTCTCAAAAGTTCTCCAGGAGACAAACAAACAACCCATAATAAAAAAAGATAACATCTTATTTTATTATTACAAAACACACAAGAATTTCAAAAGTTTGAAATTCAAAAAGGTTTAACTCCCAATTAATAAAGTAACCCAAGTTGACAACATTAAATGAATTGAGTTACATGGGAGGTTTTGAGAGAATTTGAGGAGTTGGGGTTCGTGTGGACCCCACCTCACTTAATCCTCCCAAGGGAGGTTAAGTGGATGTGGGTCCCACTCCCAACTCCCTTTGGTAGGTTTTAAGAAGTTTAAAAAAAATAATATTGTTCTACACAATTTTATTTAACTCAAACTAAAAACCCCTAAAACTAACTTTCAACCCGCAACAAACGCAACTCCCGAAAAGGTCTCTTTAAGCGAATATCGGCGCTGTGAGTTCATCGGTGCCCTCAGATTTCAATTCCGAGCACCGGATCAAAAGTTAGGAATTCCCGCTCATTCGTTCACTGAACGTACCCGAGCCAAACTTTAGAAATTAATTCCGGGCACTCCGGGCCTCGGAATCAGGTGCCGTCTGAAACCGCGCTCTTGTAAAATTCTAAAGAAAATTAAGAAAAAATTTCCCTTGAATTTTACGGGTCTTTACATGTCAGGTCCGCTTGATTGAGAACAATATGGCTAGAGCACAATATTTTCCTAAATCTTACACTAATTACCATAGATAACCTCAAGAACTTGAGGATGGGGATCAGATATTTTTGCATGATTCACCGAGTTTGGGACACATCTGAATCAGGAGACATTGTAAAATTTCTCTAATATATGTCAGGCCATTAGAGATTCTAGAGAGAGCCGGGTTGGTTTCATATCAGTTGTAGTTACCTGGGAGGTATCGATCCATGCCTGATATCTTCCATGCATCATAGCTACACCGTTATTATTCAGAACCATATAACACTTTTGAGCCTAAGGAGGTTGAGATTCATGTTGATTCATCCATTGTGTAGCATATGATAAAAATCATTGATAAGAGAACGAAGGTTCTTCAAGGCCAGTCAGTTCCTATAGTATGATTGATATGGAAGGATAGTCATTGATTTTATGAGGCTTAGGAGTGGGAGTTTGATGTACGTTCTCAATGGCCAGATTTGTTCTCAGATGAATCGTGACCACCATTTAGAGATAAATTCAGGGATGAATTGATATAAGGGGAAATATTTTAAGAATACAGGTTTTCATACAAGGTATTAATCGTTTTACTTTCAGTTTAAAAGCATTGTAATATTCTTACGTATGTACCCAAATAGACCGCATGTGTTTTTTGTGGTGTTTGAGGCTTGTTTGGAGCCCGTAACTGATTTTTGGGAAGAAAATATCCTATCTCATGGTTTACTCATGGCTTGTACATGGTTAAGATAATTATGCATGTGGAGGCAGTATCATCAGCACAATTTTTGAGGTTGTGCGGTAGAGGTCTCATGGCCGTATGATAGGTCTAAAATGTTGTATACTTTTGAAAATTAGTTTTTTCATGGTTACCTCACAGTTAGTCAAATCATGCTAGCTAAACGTGTGATGTTCCCTTGGAGATAGTGAGGTAAGCATAGTTTTGAAAATATTGGGGACACTGTGTGGATAGACTGTGTGACCCGACTATCGGAGTTTTGTTAAAATTTTAATAAAAGTTAAAGTTTTATTTTTAAATACAGTTTGGGTTTCACTTCACAGTATAATAACCCTCACCATATAGCTCTACCTTTAGGTTCCTATGATAGTATTTGAGCCCGATATTTCATCTGACCTCCATTTTGATCATGGTTTGTCTCATCAGATCTCTATTGAAAAAGAATGAAATCATTTTTAACTGTTATTTTTTCATCTGAAAATCAATTGCGCTATTTTATTTTTGGCAGTTATACCCTAATATTCTATTCATCATTAATTATTCAGATTTCTTCTAAAATGGGATGAATCAAGACTAGATTCTAGACAATCTCTCTACTACCGAGCCATAGGGTGGTATATTATTTTCATAGGTTTTTCTAGAGATTTTCTTTCATTAGTCCAATATTCTACCCACCATAATTTCCAACGCAACTCCATTTTTTATCAAACTACTTGTTGTAGGATTAGTTGAACCAAGGAAGGATGCTTGTAGCTTCTGTTTAGGTTCATTGATAACTATTCCTTTTTTAAAGTTCACCCAAGGGGTGTACCTTATGGATTTAACCCAATTAATCTAGTTTAAACTATCCTAGTCGTGTGTGTTTCTCCTTTCCCATATAGAGGAATCTTGTAGATGTTTTATTGGAATTTAATAGCTCATATAGAATATGTAATTCCTCATTGATTTGTGATATCTTGTTATACGAAGCTAATTTGGCATAAATGGTATTTTTAAATGTGAATAATTGGGTGGGTATACCCATGTGATTGCTTATATGTAAGTGGATTACATGGGTGGGTATATTCATCGGATGTGATGTCATATACGAGTGGGTATATTCATATGTTTAAAATTTTATTTTGTTAAATAATATGAATCCTTGAATGAGTGATTTGATAGATTCCATGGACTGCTCTCTATGGATTTGGAATGCAGTAATGGATTCCTTTGGTTGCCTTTTCTCCTTGGGTTTTCATTTTTTAGGATTCCTCGAGCCATGAAAACCCATGGATCTGGTTTTCTTGGACTCGTGTAGGATATGATGGTTCAAAGGTTCCTAGGACCTCAACCAGTTCCTAGACCATGTTTCCATTGGGATTCCCATAGGACTCAATTTGGACTCTTTGGACGATTTCCATGGATATGACACTTTTGGTCTAAAATTATTACACAGATTCCCTATTACATGATTCCTTTGATCTAGTACTTGTGGTATACTCTCAACTATATGGTGTGGTCATTGGATTATACACTTATTTATACATTGTGGTAGTGGGTTACAAAACATCGATGGATGTATAGTGTCAACATATGACTTGGGTTACTTTGTTTGTATCTTCCTTGTTAAGAGGTGAATCTATTGTGGGTATAATTGAGTGGCTAATCAGTTTTACCATGTAGTTGACTTATTCCACGTGTATAGATTTTTACCTTACAGATTTCGTAACACTTTCTAGCACATTATTTATAACTATTAGAACAGTATAGTCCTCAGGTGGTTACCTGCTGGGATGTTTATCTAACACCTTTTTTGGGCCACCTTAGGGACCCAAACTGATTATATAGTTATAGGTAATGATAGGGGAAAGCTCTCTAATACATGTTGTTGAGTGTGGCTTTAGGTAAGGGGAGCATATGACCATGATGAGGCTTATGATGCTACTGGGATACCATTTTGGTATTTTTTCCTTTTTTTGATACTTGTACTATATAGTATTACCTTATACTGTTTTGGATGATTTCTGGGCACATGTATAATATTATCCTTTTTGTATATGAGGCACTTCTGGTCATTGATATGTATTCCTAAATTTCTTTTATGTTTCCTCAATTATCTATTATTTACTTATCTTCTACTATTTATAATGTTTGAAAACCACTGTGATACTCTGGTATTGAGGTCGTAGTCTCCCCATTGACTCAAATAGGCCTTCACTACTATTCGGTAGCCTCTAGTGTTTGGGGATATGTTCTTAAGGCCATGTGACCAATCGGGTTTGGAGCAATGTTTTGGGTGGCATTCGGGATTGTGATGTTACATTGAGTTTGGATGTATTGGGTGCATCCCGAGTGGTATTGCATTAATGGATAACGTAAGAAATGATTTATCCCATCAATCACATGATGTATGTTGATATCTCTAAGAATTTGATAGAGTTTAAATTCATATATAATTCCATGATTATGGTTTTTATTAGGTGATTTAATTTATAAAAATTGAATAAAATTTATATCAATATCCAAGGTTGATAGAACCTACTTACATTTGGTATTATTTTTGATATGTCAAAAAATTGATTATATTATACTGCAATCATTTGTAAGTGGTTTGATTTCATTAAGACATTAACTTCTTTTTATTTTTATGCCTTGGTATGATTCTAGAAACTAACCTTAGAACTTGGTAGTTTTTTATAATAACATAGTGGATGAGGACTAAAGGTTCCTACACTAAGTGTGTCTACAATATCAGTTAAATTCATGTTTTCAATTTAAAATGTTACAATAAATAATATTTATTCAGGTTTGTTTGATCACCATTATTTAGACTCATTTTTTTCCCCAAGAAAATGTGAGTAAAATACTAATAAATATTAATTTATCAGGTTTGTAGAATAGAATAATTATTATATTTATCAACAAATATTGAAATTAAATTTATTTGATAAATAAATAGTCATTATTCAGGGGTTGGTAAATGTCCATGTAGGAAATAATATCTAGGTTATTTCTCTAATTGGAAATTTTATAAATTATATTTATTTATATTATAAATGTTTTTTTCATGTCATGTGATTAATAATAACAATATTATAATTTTTTAACATTGGGTCAACTAATAATTCTAATGTTGGAAAGGTTCTTGAGTGTGGCTTTTAGTCCAAACCCTACAATAAAAATATATAATTATATTACATTCCAAAATGCCTTGGGTTTTACAGAATTTATAGAATGATCTATAAATCTATAATGAACACTCTCTTCATCATCTCTCATTCAAATAACACAATAGCAGTAGGTCTCTTTATAGTATGAAATTTTTTAATACACTCAACCATGAACAATGTAAGTGATCATGATCTACTATAATAGAACTCTCTAATTATAAAGTTGTATTAAATGATTCTAGTGTATATTAGGATCACCAATAGAGGTATTATGAACATGGATCTTGTGATGTTGTGATGGTACAATGAGATTTAACTAACTGAATATTCAACAAATATTGAATTAGAAGATGATTAAATGATATGTATTCTCATAAACTAATTATAAATTTCATGTGATGATCATCCCCCTCTGGTTTTACAACTTTTACCTAGTTCTGAAATCGACGAAGTTCAGGGGACATGAAATTTTTTTCATGTTTAGAAATCATTAATCCTAAACTAATAAATAAAATAATAGTTATAATTTTCAATGGTGCATTCACTCTTCACAAAACTATGAAGTGTCATCAAAGTGGTCACATGTTAAATTTCTAATTATTTATTATTCATAAGTTTTTTAGGCATTTGAGATTTGTTTTAATTTAGGTCAATTTTGTTACGATAAAAAATAATCATCTCTTCCCTTATTCATTCATGTTAACATAAAAAAGTAATCATGTTTAGTATATAAATTATGAAACACCCCTAAAATACTAGATGGATTTTCCAAAGATTCTATGAGGACAAAACCAAATTATATGACCTATACATTTTAAATACACATCATGTATCTTTTTTCCTCACATTTCTCTCATCATAAAATCAGATATCCCCAATGAAATATAATCTAATAACTCATATCACTAGACTAGTGTAACACCCCAAACTACTACGGTACATTTCCCTTTGATTAATTCAATAGCTTGCGTAGTACGCAGCTTGGAGTTTTAGCACACCACGAAAAATAAAACTAGTGGTTAAGAATAGTAATACTAACTTTTTGAATTTTTATAAATTTTATTTTTCAAAATTCTATTCATTTTTGGGTTCAGAATATCAAAATTAGCATAGGTTGAACTTTCGGCATTTTTCTAAAAATATTCAATTTTTTATGAACACTGAAAAACACTGCGTTATTGTTTAAAACTGAAATTATATTTAAATAAATATTTTTTTTATTGAAAAATATTTTAAGTACAAATAGATACATAATACCAATATAAGTTAAATGTAATTAATTGAAGTCATTTTATAATAATGTTAGACATATAAAATGTTATTGAATTTTTTACCGTCTTGTACCCACCTTCGAGGCGCATTTGCAAATTTGCATAAAACATAATTTTACTGCTTATGAGAATAGAATTTAAAAAATACAAGAGACATGGTTGATATTAGTAAGTAAAATGTGGTTCAATAATATGAAAATAAATTTTTTGAATAGTCACATTTGAGTTTTATTTAACACGGTTAAAAGTAAAGAAGGAAATGAAAGGTAAAAATGAAATTATAATTACACCAGAACATTTACTAATTTTATTGGACAACTTTATTTCGACCAAAATAAATGATAGGAACAAAAAAATTACTTTTTGACTCACATTCATTATATTAGGACATTTATTATTATTTTATTTAAAGAAGTGTTAAAAGTGTTAAATTCAATGATTAAAAACTAAACCATTTTAAATATAGTGTTATATATAACAAAAATTTGACTATAAATATTCAATATGAATTTTAAAAATATTTCCAATAAAATTTTATTTTATTTACAATATTTATACATTAAATAATTAAATTTAATTATGACACAATGATGATGCAGCATTTACCTTATTAATGAAATATTAAAATAATTGATATTATAAATATCAAAAAAAATGTAAATTGAGACTTCGGATAAATTGCACTAATTTTATAGGTACATATGACATTTTATGGTTTCGTAAATAATTTTTTTTCTAATTGATAACGTTTTTAGGAATTTATCAAAAATCAAATACCCAGTAGTGTCAAAAATTGACATAAATGAGTTTTTAAAACAAATAAATTATTATTAATTGATATAATATTTATAAAAATATAAGGTTCATCCAAACTATGAATTTAATATTCCATATATTGATAATGAACCACTTGGGGTTCTCATTGATTTTTTATTATGTTTATTAACCATTTATTATAATAATACAAGAATACATTGTAAAAGTTAAAATATTTAACTAAGAGTTAAAAGTAAATGATAAGGTTAATATGGGGACCTAAACCTGTCTAAAACCAATTGGTTGAGATGTTTTTGACCCGTACCCACATTATTCTCAAAATAAATCATTTTTTATCCATTATAAACCAAATATGATTGTATAATAAAATAATATTTCAAGCTTTTCCTTAAGTGACCCTCACCTATCTTATAAAACGAGACATCCCCCTCTCTCAAAATCACAACTCCAAATCCCTTTGGATCAGCCAGACCCTAATAAATTATCTTCCTAACTAACCTCTCTTCAACCTATAGCCCTTAATTTGATCATAAATCAAACCTAAGGAGCCCTTTTTATCAACTCAAAAGGAAACACGCTGAAAAGAGATAATAATTTCACCACCTCTTTCAATGTTATTTTCTTCTTCCACTTCCTCTTTCTTTGTTGTTTTCATACAAAAATTAAAAATCCAGTAAATTATAAATAATGTAATGTAATTATCAATATAGTACAACCATATTCATTATTCAATCCATCCTATGAATATTAAGTCACTATATGTGAGTACGTACGGCTAACCGTCTCCACGTCATAGTGTATTTTATTATTCACACACATAATTATTTGAATAGGTATAATAATGAGTATAAATGATGTAAATAAAAAATATAAAATTTCAAGGATTCTTTATATATGATATAAAATCCAATTACATATTAGTTCAGCTCCAATCGAATGATATTGTCACTCCCGCGTACATAGGGATTACCATCTCCAAGAACTCGGTAAAATTCATTCCCCATCAAAACCATTCAGGAATAATTTTATTTTTATTATTAAAAATAATTTTTTATAAATTAATATCATTCTAGATATTAATAAAAAATATCATATCTTTAATAAACATAGCTTACATAAGAAGGCATATAAAGGGAAATGAATTAGTTAACACCCGAAATGATGATACTACAGAAATATTATTAACAAATAAATATTAAAAGAAAATATATGATATCGTATTTATATATGTGGTTCATTTATAATTTAATAACAATTATTTAACTATTATACATGAGGATAATTTACCCTCGATTATGGAAATTTACATGGTAAGGGTTAATTCTACTACCTCTTCATTATCCAAGGATGTTTGTACGTTACTATATACTGGGACATATTTATCATCCACATATGTGTTTCATAAAAATGTATTTCAAAACATATTTACTATTTAATAGAAAATGGTTTAAAGTTATTTATACCTTCATTTTACTTTTTATAAAATGGTTTTAAAGGAATCATTTTGTCGTTTTCCAAATAAGTTACTTTATGACCTTTTTGACATATTAAGGTAAGAATGTTTTTTTAACTTATACGGTGGGTGAGGCTATTTTCCACCATTACAACACCTTCAAAACTTCACATACCATATTATAAGAATATTTTCAAAATAAATGTCTTATTTTATAATTATGTTATTTTTAAATGATTTCAAAATATAAAGATATATTTATCTCAAATGGTTTTGATTTCATCTATTTCAACATCCTTGGATGGAATTTACATGTGTTTGAAGTTTATTTATTATGATAAAGTCCTTCATATTGTATTTAATGTTTTGTGATATTTTTATTGTGGATGTGTTATTTTATAAAATTCATGGTTTATAGTTAAATTATTAACATTTAATATGCTATTTTTAATACGAATGTTAATGTTATGTTTCAACCATTTCGTATGAGGAATTCATTGAAATTAGTAAGTGTCTGTTGGAGCCTACTATAGCTCTTCGATGCATCCGTAGGTCACATGATACAAATTATTGTCCTGTAACAATGCCTTGACAAAATATTATTTGTATTCTTGGCATGATGACTTAACTATGTGGGTATGATGTTTAGTATTATACATTCCATCATTATGTAATTAGTTATTGATATTACATATGATTTTTTGACTTGTAAAATATCCTTGTGAATATGTAAATAGAATTATTTGATTTGATGTTTCTATATTATGTCGAAGTTTATGTTTAAAAGGGTTATGTTTTCATCTAACACATTTCATAAAATTTTTATGTTTATTTATTAAATTTTACTCTATATTGTTATTTATAAAGAGAACCTGAGCTCACCCCTTTATATGTTTTATTTTTCCAGGGATATGAAGAAGTATATTATAACTGAACTACAGGGATAGCCTAAGGGAGATGAATATGTTAAAATGAGACACAATTTTTTTTGTTTTTCATTTAACAATGTAATGTAAAACTTATGGATGTATCTATTACATAAAAGGCTACTAAATTGATTGGTATTTTGGTATTTTACCCCTTGCGATCATGTCAATGTTGTGGAATAATGCACCGACTCTAGGTAACTAGGGTTAGGGAATTATAATTGGTATCAGAGGAAGTTTTGTACAAACCATGCAAGCTAGATTTAGGAAAACTCGGATTATAGAACATTTCCTTAATATAGACTTTGAGGATTAGTATAGACGATCTTTCTAGAATTCTGGTAATGTGTAGATTTTGTGTATTTTCTAAGCAATACATCCCTATCTAGATATGACTACGTAGAGGCAGATCTGGTACATATGTACCAAGGAGTGAAAACTCTGACAAGGAGTTTTGGGATTGACCTGGGGTATCCTGGTACATGAAAATGGTCCTTGCTGAACTCTTGGTTATATCACTCCCTGGGGATATAGTTAATTTCATTACAAACCCTTATGAAGGTTTTATGAGTATATACCTCCTCAAAGAAAACTTTTTTTTTGATTGTGGATTATATCCATAAACTGTTCAATTTATTTTAAGTGTTTTACAAGTTTGGAATTATCTATTGTGATTAATAAACTAATATAGTGTATGACATTGTTTATAAATGGAACCTAGTGGAAGGAATTGAAACTATATCAATGCACATAATCCATATAGGGATTTCCCTTCTACTCAGGATAATTATATTGGAGGTGGTGATGTAACTAGTGTTGATCATCTTATCACCGTTCTGGGACAACTCACTCAACTTTTGAATAATATCCTTACCCGTATGGAGCACTCTGATCCACAATGTATAGGATAAATGTTAGATCGCTTCATCATAAAACAACCACTAACATTAAATGGGACTATAAATCCATTTGTAGGTGAGAAATGTATAAGTTCCTTAGAGAAAATATTTAATGATTTGGGGAGTACCGAAAGGAAAAATGTTGTCATGGAAGATTATCACCTCACAGGAAATGCAGATCAATGGTGGTAATTAATTCAAAACACAATGGAATATAAATAAGTGTCAAGTATAGAATGGAGGGCATGTAATGAGATTTTATTAGAAAAATTATTTCCTCGTGACCATTGAATGGATATAGAATGGTAATTTTAGAGTCAGAGGAAAAATGATGATAATAATTTTGCAAATTATGAGGCTAACATTACAAGATTAGAAAGGCATGCATCATATTATATATGTAAACCAAGGAGTATGATTGATAAATTCTTTTATGGGTTAAAACCTAGTCTCTGTCGAGCATTATTCTCACAATCCTTCTCATGATATGAAGATATTATCTCATGTGCTATCAAGACAGAAAATAAATTCTCTAAGTCATAATACTTTAAAGAAAATAAAGAGAAGAAGATATCTACATAACACATTGGAAATGGAAATAAGGGGATGAAGGGAAAAGTTGAATATCCATCCTACAGTAAATGTGGGTAAAAACACCCTGGTACTTTCTAGAATGGAATGAGAGTCTGTTACAAGTGTGGTGTAAAGGGACACCAAGCGCGTTATTGCAACGGAAAGAAAGATGTTGTCAATGTTGAATGCTAAAATTGTAGAGAAATTAGGCATTACACAAACTAAATTCCTAAGTGCCAAGGAAACATACCTCAGAAAATAAAAATTGAGCAAGGTCAATCTTATGCAATCACTACTACTGATGTTGATGCTCTGAATGACATGGTGGCAGGAAACTTAATGGTTTCCTCAAGTTTAGACAATAATTTATTTGATTATAGATCATTGAATTGTTTCATATCTTCCATGTTTTCTATGAAATTTAGATATTTCCAATTTGATTTAACAAAAGATTTTTCACTCAAAACTCATAAGGGAAGTATCATTACAACAATTTTTTGTGAATTATTTCCCATTATAGAATATAATTGTTCTTTATCTAATAATCTCTTCGTTATAACCATGATTGAATTTTATATAATATTTGTAATGGATTTTCTTTTGGACCATAATGTAAAAATTTATTGTAAGAAGATGGAGGTCACAATTTTTGAATGTGATAAAGAGTTCCTTATCTTTAGAGCTGAAACATCACCACCTGATTATTTTTAAGATCCACCCCTAGTATCTCTACTAAATTAAATTATTGGGGAGGAAGAGAGTGAACTAACTATGGGTTAGGAAAAGAATGTTCAAATAGAGGATGTACCTATTGTACAAGAATATGTTGATGTGTTTCCATAGGATTTACCTGGACATCCTCTAGAAAGACAAATTGGGTTTTCCATTGATTTAATTCCAGGTTCAAGGCCCATATAAAACAACCATTATATAATGTCCACTGTGGAATTTGTGGAACTAAATAAGAAAATATAAGAATTGAGTAATAAAGGATTTATTCATCCAAGTGTTTCTCCATGGGTAGCCCATTTGCTTTTTATTATGAAGAAACATGGATATATGTGGTTGTGCATTGACTACAGGAAGATCAAGGTTATACCAATAAATAATGAGTATCCCCTACCTCACATTGATGATTTATTAAAAAAAATTCATGGAGCTCAATATTTTTCAAAGATTGACCTTCGATATGGATATCATCAGTTGTTTGTGATGAAAGAATACATTCCGAAAACAGCATTTCGAACCAGGTACGTGCATTTTGAGTTTACAGTAATGCCTTTTGGTGTGACTAATGCATCCTATGTTTTATTAAATCTAATTAATAGAGTTTTCAAGGAATATATTGATGAATTTTTACTGGTATTTATTGATGATATCTTGGAATAATCAAAAGTCTATGAAGATCATGAAAATCACTTGTGCACTATTCTGAAAACCCTCATATGAAATGAATTATATGTGATGTTTAGAAAGTGTGAATTATGGATTCAGGAAATTTATTTTCTTTGTCATATTGTCTCTAAGGATAGAATCTCTATTGATCCATCAACGACTAAGGAAATCCATGAATGGCTATCACCGACGAGTATAATTGAGGTACTTAGTTTTATTGGTTTATCAGGTTATTATCGGCGTTTAATCTAGAATTTTACCCGATTGGAAAACCCATTAACCAAGCTCACACATAAAGGGTTTAAATTTGTTTGGAAAAAAGAGTGTGAATAATGTTCTGAATAACTTTGAGAGAAGATTATTCAATGATACTATCTTGAATATACCACCGGGGAATGATCGGTTTGTTATTTACAGTGATTCTTCAATGAATGGACTTGGGTGGGTCCTTATACAGAATGATAGACTTATTGCCTATGAATCATGATGGATATAAATTCTTGAACAAAACTATCACACTCATGATCTTTAGTAAGAAACTATTATATTTTCTTTGTGGATATAGTGACATTATTTCTATGGTTAAAAATGTGAGATATATATCGATCACAAGAGTTTGAAGTACATTTTCGTATAGAAATCAATCAACATGAGGCAAAGACGATGGCTTTAACTACTCAAAGATTATGATTGAACTATACAATAACACCCGAGGAAGGTAAATAAGGTGGAAGATACTTTGAGCAGAACGGTTCCTGTAGTTTTGAAAAAGATGAGAGTTGAAAGGGATCCTATGTTCGTGGATTTAGTAAAGATGGATATGGGAATAATCATGGAAGGTGAAAAATCAATACTTTGTAAAATGTTGTCAATCTATCTTTAATAGATAAGATAAAATGTTCTCAAACTGATGATGGGGAGTCTCAAAATAAAATTAATGTTGTGATTTATGGGAGTTTGATTGACTTTGTATGTGAAGATAAAATTTTGAAATTTGGGAAGTGACTTTGTGTTCCTAATATACCTGATCTAAAAAGAGAATTTTTGGATGATTCTCATAGATTAAATTTCTCTATACACCCTAGTAGAATTAAGATGTATAGACATTTGAAGGAATTTTTTTGGGGGAATAATATAAAAAGGGAGATTTATGATTATGTGTCAAGATGTATGGTTTGTCAAAAGGTAAAGGCTGGAAGACAACATCATAGAGTAGTCATGCAACCTTTTCCTATACATGAGTGTAAATGGGATGATATTACGATGGATTTTGACATGGGACTACCAAATAGTCCTAGAAGAAATGATGAAATATGGTCCATTGTTGATCGTCTTACCAATTCAACACATTATCTTGCAATAAGTGAAGATTTACCACTTTAATGTTTATCAACATTATATATTAATGAAGTTGTAAGATGTCATGAAATACCCCTATCTATTTTTTCTGATCATGATCCCTATTTTACACCAAGATTCTGGATAATTCTTCAGAAGGCCCAACATATTGATCTTCGTTGGAGCACTGCCTACCCCCTCAAACTGATGGAAAATCCTACCTAACTGTTCAAACCATAGAATACATGTTTATATCCTGCTCACTTTACTTTGAAGGTATGTGGGATCATTACCTCTGGTAAAAATTTTCAATAACAATAACTTCCATTCAAGTTTTCATATGGGACCATATGAAGCGTTATATGGAAAGAGATGTCACACACCAACTGGTTGGGATGATGTTGGTGAAAGAAAACTCGTAGGCATAAAACTTGTTTAGGAAACAATGGAAAAGGTGAGGTTTATCCTAAACTATATCAAAGCATCTCAAAGTACAGAAAAGAGCAATGTCGATAACCAAAGGAAAGATTTGGAATTTCAAGTAGGATATCATGTTTTCGTGAATGTGTCTTTATGAAAGGGTGTTATACAATTCGGTAAGAAAGGAAAATTATGCCTTAGGTAGATAGGTCATTTTGAAATTTAGAATGAATTTGAGTTGTAGCTTATCGACTGGAAATGATTCCAAGTATCTCCAAAGTTCATGATGTGTTCCATGTATCACTATTGAGAAAATACATCCCTAACCAAATGCATGTAGTCACCAATGAAGAAATAGAACTGGAACCCATCTTGTCTTATTGAGAAGATCCTACAAGTATATTTTATATTAGAGAACAAGTGTTGAGAAACCGGACGACTCATCTGGTGAAAGTTCTATGGAGAAATGATAAAATGGAAGAGGCAATGTGGGATCCTGAGGAACTTATGATGAAGAACCACTCAAATATTTTTATACAGTAATATTCTAGAAATTTTGAGGACAAAATTATTTGAATGAGGGGATAATTTAACACCCTACGATTTCACAGAACGTTTCCTTTTGAATAATGCAATATCGTGCGCAGTACGGAATGTGGAGTTTTAGCACACCAGGACAAATCAAACTAGCTGTAATGAATAGTAATGCCTACTTTTTGAATTTTTATAAATTTTATTTTAAAAAATGGACTTCTTTTTTTGGTTCTGAATATCAAAATTAGCTCACGATGAATTTTTTTTTATTTTTCTGAAAAAGTTCAATTTTTGATGAATAGTGAAAAAACACTGCATTATTGGTTAAAACCGACATTTTATTTAAATAATTATTTATTTTGTTTAAATATATTTTATGTAAAAATAGACACATAATACCAATATAATATCAATTTAATTCATTTATGTAATTGTTTAATAATATTAGACTTATAAAATTTTATTGAACTTCTTACCATCTTTTACCCACCATTTAGGCGCATTTGCAAATTTCCATAAAACATAATTTTACCACTTATGTGAATTGAATTTTGAAAATCCAAAAGAAATTTTTGATATCGTTAATTAAAATGTTGTTCAATAATATGAAAATAATTTTTGGTGAATAGTAACTTTTGACTCTTATTTACCTCTGTTAAAAGTAAATTGGGTAATTAAAGGTAAAAATGAAATTATAATTACCCTAATATATGTCTAGTTCTATTAGATAGGTTTATTTGGACCAATATAAACATTAGGAATAAAATATGACCCTTTTATCCCACATGGATTAGATTAAGACATTTATTATTATTTTATTTAAAGAATAGTTAAATGTGTTAAATTCAAATTTTAATAACTAAAATATTTTAAATATAGGGTTATACATAAGATAAATTAGAATATAAATATTAATTATGAATCTAAAAATATTTCCTACATAATGGTATTTTATTTATAATTTTTAGACATTATATAATTAAATTTAATTATAACACAATGATGATGTTGTATTTACCTTATTAATGAAATATTAAAATAATTGATATTATAAATTTACAAATAAATTTGAATTGAGACTTATGATGAATTATAATAATTATATAGGTTAATATGACATGTTAGGGGTTATGAAATAAATTCTATTTGATGTAATCATGTTTTTAGGACTTTAACAAAAATAAAATACTAAATTGTCTCAAAATTGACATAAATTAGTCCTTAAAACAAATAATATATTATTAATTGATATAATAATCCTAAAAATCTACTTTTCCTATAAAGGACTTCAATTAAGTTGGATATATTAATAGTTAACCACTTGGGGTTCTCTTCACTTTGTATAGTAAGTGTATTTACCATTTATTATAGTAACATAAGAATACATGGTAAAAGTTAGACTATGTACCTAAGAGTTAAATCTAAAAATAAGGATAATATGGTGACCTAAACCTGTATAAAACCTATTAGTTGTGATTTTATCAACCCTTACCTACCATATCCTATAAATAAATCATATTGGATCCATTATAATCCAAATATGATTGTTTAATAAAATAATATTTCAAGATTTTCCTAAAATGACCCACACCTCTCATATGAAAGCGTACATCCCCTTATCTCAAAATCACACCTCCAAATCGAATTGAATCGGCCAAACCCTACTCAAATATCCTCTCACATAACCTGAAATAGATCTAGTGGCCTTATATTGATCATAAATCCAACCTAAGGAGCCCTTTTGATCAACTCAAAAGGAAACACCCGAAGAAGAGGTAATAATTTCACCACCTCTTTCAATGTTCTTTTCTTCTTCCACGTCCGCTTTCTTTGTTGTTACCATACCAAAATAATAACTCTATTACCTTATTCATAATTTTATTTTTTTATAAATATGGTAAAACCATATTCATAATTCTATACATCATATGAATGACAACTCGCCATATTTTTGTATGTACGGCTTAACGTCTCCATGTCGTGGTGTAGTTGGTTATTCAAACACATAATTATTTGGATGAGTATAATAATGAGTATAACTTATGTAAATAATAAATATAACATGTTATGTATTATTTTTATTGGATATACCATCCAATTACATACGATTTCACATTCAGTTGATTGATATTGTTGCTGGTGCGTACGTACGGATTACCGTCTCCATGAACATGATGAAATGAATTCCTCATAAAAACCATTAATGAATAATTTAAATTTTATTATTAAAGATAATGTTTAAGAACATAATATCATTCTAGACACGAGTAAAATACATCATATCTATAACCTAAATGTCTTATGTAACCAGTCATATAAAGGGAAACGAATCAATTAACACCTGAAACGATGATACTACTAGAATATTATTAACAAAGCAATATTATAAGATCATATAACTATTATAAAAGTGGTTAGAGTACCCTTGATCAAGGAAAACTACAAGGTAAGGGTTAATTGTACAATCTCTTCATTATCCAAAGTAGTTTATATGTTAGTATTTAATGTGACATCTTTATCATTCACATCCGTGTTTCATTGAAATGTATTTCAAAACCTTTTTACTATTTACAAGATTATGGGTTAAAGTCATTTATACCCTCATTTTACTTTTTATAAAATGGTTTGAATGTAATCTTTCCATCTTTTTCCAAACAAGGTACTTTATGACATTTTCTACAAATTATGGTGAGAATTTGTTTTTTACTTATACGGCGGTTGTGGCTATTTTCCACCATTATAACACCTTCAAAGCTTCCCTTACAAGCTTATAAAAATATTTTAAAAATTATTGTTTTCTTTTATAATTATGTGACTATTAAATTATTTCAAAATATAAATAGATATTTCACTCAAATGGTTTTGATTTCATCTATCTCAACATCCATTGATGGATTTTACACTTGTTTGAAGTTGATTTATAATGATACAATCATCAATATTGTATTGAAGGTTTTTTGATATGTTTGACTATGGATGGGTTATTTTTATACCATTCTTGTATTATGGTTAAGGTACAAACATTTCATATGCTAGTTTTTATCAGAATCTTTTTGTTATGTTTCATCCTTCTCATATGAGGAATGAATTGGACTTAGTTAGTGATAGGTGGAGCCCTCTATAGATCCTCAATGCATCGGTATGTATCATGAGACAATCTAGTGTCTTGGCACAAGGCCTTGACAAAATATTATTTGTAGTCTTGGAACAAGGCCTTGACTATGTGGTTATGATGTCCGGAATTATGCATTCAATCATTTTGAAATTGGTTGTTGATATTACATGTGATTATTCGACTAGTAGATTATCCTTGTGAATAAATAATTGTAATTATTATATTTTTCTTTTCCATATTATTCTGAAGATTATGTTTAAAAGGTTTGTTTTATAGTCTTATACATTGCCTTAATTATTTGTGTTTATTTTTGAAAGTTTCCACTATATTTTTATCCTTACTGAGAACCTGTACTTAACCCTTTATATGTTTTATTTTTCCCTAGTTGCGAAGAATATTATTATGACTGACCTGTATAGATATACTAAGGGTGATGAATGTGTTAAATGGAGACCCAATGTTGTTTTTTTCATTTCACTATGTAAATTAAATCTTATTTTTGTATCTAGTACTTCCAAGGCTACTAAACTGATCTGTATTTTGGGATTTTATCCCTTGTGATCATTCCAATATTATGTAATAATGCACCATATCTGGGTAACTAGGGTCGGGGCGTTACAACTAGAATGTTAAAATGTATAGGTTAAAACATTATTTGATTAACTAAATACATTGTGACCACTTTAGAATTTTTATAGTGCTCATTTTTTCACATTTAAGAACATAGGGGGTCCCATTGGGCTATGTATCAGTTAAATGATATAGAGACTGACATGTTGTGTAACTATAAGTCAATATTTTATGTGACATGGAAACACACTATGAAACTCAAACCCTTCCACAATAGGAAACATGCCCAGTCCCTAGGAGTGTTTTACACACATGGGAAGAAGACATCACATCCTGTGTATCTTAATACAAATTGTGTGGTCTTTTATATGTAGTGTGCTCATTTTTTCACATAGAGAAGAATTAACTATAAAATTAATCCAATAAATGTGGGTTTCTAGTGTCATTTATTTGAAATTACATTCCGTCTGATAATATTAATTATTATAGATATTAAATAAAATTATATGTTAAATGTTTTGGACAATCAGACATAGTTACTTCCAAGTACACTTGTTTACAAAAGAAATTTGAAATGAAATATTTTTTTAAATATAGATTTAGAGAGGTAATGATTCCAATAGGTAATTATGATAAAATGAATTAAATATATTAATTATTGGTTTATTATCCTAATTCATGAATTAATTATTTAAATTGATGAATAGATTATAAATGTTTGTTCATTGCATGTTGTGTGGATGATCTGGAGATTAGAGTAGAACTTTGTATGTGATTGGATAGTATTAATATATTTTTATTAAATTAAAATTGATGGAATGTGTGTCATCCCATCATTATTATATAAGTTCACGTATTCCCACTATTTATTTTATGTAAATCCCATTTTATCAAATCTATTGGATCCCTCAATTGTGTATGAGTAAAAGTTTATATAAGTTTTGAGATCCTAGATGAGAGGGGATGGTCTAAGTCTATGCGATGAGGTTAAAATAATGGATTCAATATATCATATCCAAGTTGGAATTATACAACAAGATCCATTCTATAATTCAAGGAGTTTTTCCCTAGGATTGTGGGTTAGTTTATCATTATATAGGTAAAATGACCCTTAACTAATATCATGATCATACCACTTATATGTTTTCTCTTTTACTTCTGGGGTTAATTATTTGTGTTTTTGGATGATATCTCATCAAACTAAAAATTAGTTAACAAGTATGTAATATAGAATAAAATATAATGGATTATGGTTAATATTATCTGAAGTGGTTAATCACTTATGTAAAATCCACTTATTATTAACAATGTGTGTGTTAAAGTTATAAACTAATTTAAGAATAAATATAAAAATCAATCAACTAAAGTATTAAGTTAATATATATAAATAATTCTTTAGTAATTATCGATCTCATTGTTCATTGTGTAAGAAAAACATTGTTTGGAGTGCTTTTAGTTATTTTGGATCATTTATATTAATGTTTCCGGTTGACATAACTTGGTAAATATCAAGTGTTGAATGCCCAAGAAGGACATGGTGTAACTAAGAAAAAATGGTTGGGTTAATAATTATTCAGGTTTTTATGTTGTGTATTCCACACAATTGATAATGTAACATTCCATTAATTTAGGTAGCATGTTAGACTACCAAAACCCCACTAAATAACTTGTTAAGGAAAATTATTGGTTATGAGAAGGGGAGTAAAGAGACTTTACACTAGAATATCAAAGATAAAAGGTATTCTAAAACTATCAGGGAGGGCTATTACGTTTCAACCAAAGAGTGAGAGATCAATGGAATTGTATTAAATTTAAATTTATTAATATATTTTCTTATCAAACATTTAATAATCATCCACACATAATTTAAATAAAAAAGGATAATAATATGACTTTAAAAATATCATTTTAATCCATAATAAATAAGGAAAAACTTCTCAATGAAGGAAATTTAAATGAATTGTATAGGAACGTATGCAGTATATGATTCCATGAATGAAAATTATATGTAATAGAATCGTCACTTCCAAATTCAAATTTTAAATAGGCTAGTGAGGAAGTGGTATCTCTATATATAAAGAATGTCGATAACATAATGGATTATCAATGTTTCTTATTATCCTCCAAGTACAAAGATCTTATAAATAAATATTAGGATATGGATCAGTTTATCATCATTTGTCACTTTCATATCTCTATCAATGGAAGAGGAGATTAGAGAGATATGAGTTATTCAATGAACTATTCATGTGCAATATCAAAAATTTACTAAAAACTGTGCCATATTTATTTAATAATATTAGGTACATTGAGTTCATTGACATGTTTGTGTATAAGATCTATAATGATATATGAATTTATCATATTATTTCCCCACTACCTCAAACCTCATATAGTATTATTGAGAATTTTCATAAGAAAAATAGAAAGAAGATATTTTTAAAACATCTTACACTAAATTCGGTAAGTTGATAAATACATAGTCTATAAGAAACAAAATTTATTTATGGTTAATAAGAAGATGAGGAATAAAGTAAATGGGTTGAATACTTATTCAAAGTATAATTATATATATAATAATCCTTCTAAAAAGGTGAATATCTAGAGTCAAAGAAATTAACATGTTGTTTTATGATTTACTTATGGTAAGTAGGGCCACTGGATATGGAATTGCACCCAAAAAAACAAAAGTGAATATTACGGTTTATTCGTTATTGAGTTTAATATTTCTCAATCTATAAGTTGGGTATTATGTACTTCATGTAGTGACCATAATTATATTCAAATATAGGAACATACTAGATTTCAAAATACGTCAATGGATGAGGTGTATCTTTGGCTATCTAATGGATTGAGGCTAGCTTCTCTAGAAATTGGTGACTACCATAACACATTTTTAAAAAAAATAATAATTTAGGTTTTATATAATTTTTATTATGTTCTTGGTTATGAAAAAAATGATTTCCATCTATTTTATATACTTGGATTGATTTGTTTTTATAATTGGAAAAAATATTTTATACTTTTATAATGATATAATATGTTATGGTATCACAAAAGTAAATAAATTTAATTATATATTATTTTAAGAATACAAATATTGAAAATTGATAATGAAATAAATAACTATGACACATGAAAAACCCAAGTATGGGATCATCATCTTGGTCTTGAAAATAAAAATATTTGGACAAATATATATAAAGATGGTTAAATATACTCAATTAACCGTATAAATCGTGAAATATGTCATGATTTCTTATAAGGAGAGATGACCATACCAAAATTAAATGGTAAAGATGAAAAGGATTCAAATCATATATAATGTTTTCATGTTTACATGTGCAGACCATTTATTATAGAATCCAGAGGTTTATTTTCCAAGTATGGGATCATTATCTTGGTCATGGAAATCAAAACATTTCAACAAATATATATAAAGATTGTTAAATCGACTCTTTTGACGATATAAATCATGAAATATATCATGATTTCTTATAAGTAGAGATGACCAAACCCAAAATAAATGGTAAAGATGAAAAGGATTCAAATATTATATAATTTGTACATGTTTAAATGTGCAGACCATTTACGATAGAAGAAGAGGTTTATTTGGATTCTTAATTATTTTTATTTACTAAATGTGTAGGTATTTCTATATTTACATGATGAGGTATGTGTTTAAATACTTTGAGAGGTTCAAAGTGGAAAATAATAATGTTCATAAGGATCATGGTATGAATATAATAAAATTTATATCAGATTGAGCTTGTGAATATCTTAACTAAAACATTATCAATAATTTGTAGGATTATATGATTTTAAATCAAATCATAAAACTATATATATCATCATGGAATGGTTTTAGAGATTTTTGGAACCTTATACTACAAGATATTGTAATTTCGATGATGAATCACACATTACTTCCATTATCCTTTAGGGGATATGCATTATAGAAGAAATCATATATACAGAACTGAGTACTAACTAAAGTGGAAAAAAGTTTTCCCATTGAGTTTTATTGTAAAAGGAAAACAGTTTTGTTGCATGTTTATGCTTGGGGATATATGGAGTCTATTTAGGATACATAAAAAACAATACAGATTCATATAGTATGAAGTATATATTTATAGGGTCTTCAAAGGAAACATATGGAAACTATCTATAAAACTTCTCTTAAAATATTGTAACTACCATAATACAATCCATATTTCTTTAGAGGGAGAATTCCCTCATAGAGGATAGTGGGATAAATATTGACTTTTGTGATGTTGGTGCTCAATATACAAGAGAAGTGGTACATGAATAGATTTCTTATAACCCCAAGGAATATGTTATAAATTAAACACAAGTATTTTGTATCAGAGATATATAGGTAAGATAGCCAGAGAGATATGGTTTTCTAGTCACCAATGATGGTGAATCATTATTGGTTTGAAATAATAATCCTATATCTGGTAAGGCGATAGTATAGATCATGGAATTAGAAAAATGTAAATATGGAATAAATAATAAAATGGATTCCATATATCCATACAATTTTTAAGATCTCATCAATCATCCATTGATATAAAAACACTTTGGTCTAAATGAATATATAAGAAAAAATTAGATGTGGGCGGTAAAGTGAATACCAATAAATCATGTCTAGTTTCTAAAGGGTATAGACAATGAAAAGTAATTAAATATGATGAGAGATTTTATATAATTTCCTTCTTATAAAAATCATATTTATTCTTTCTATAGTAGATTTCCATGAATATGTTATTTCAAAAGTGGCTGTCAAAACTACTTTCCTTAACAGTAAACTTTTGGACCATGTATATATGAAAAAAAATATTAGGGTTTGGGACTCTATGGAATACCATAAGGGTTTTAATGTTTCATAGATAAGTTTATGATAAAAAAAACTTATATGTGATGTAATATTCAGTTCCATAAAGCCATATAAAAATTCTGATTCCATATGAAAAAATGTGTGCCTTGTGTTTATAAGTATATTATTCAGAGTATGATTGTTTTCCTAGTATTATATGATGATGAAAAATTAGTAATTTTAAATGAGGTACTATCCTTAAAAAAGGTTAAGAAAGGGTTTAGAAAGTACTTATCTATAAAAAAAATTAGTTAATGAAAACTACATTCTACAAATCATGATCCTGAATGATAGATCCAAGAAGAATCTTTGACTAATTCCTGGAATATTGATTGACCAGACACTGAATGTGTTCAATATAGAATAACCAAAGATGGGATTTATCCTACTTCCACTTATTATACATCTATAAATTAATATATGTCCAAAAACATGCAATAAATGATAACAAATGATTAAGAACCCATACAATTCAATGATGGGAATTATCACTTATTCCATTAAATGTACTTGTCTTAATGTTACCTATTCTTTAGTCATAAAAGGAAGATATTAATAGGTTCTAGGTGAATAAAATTGGAATTATATTAAGGATATCCTTAAGTATCTGTGGAAAACTAAATATATGTTCCTAGTGTATGGAGGAGATGAAGATAAAGTAATTAGGTTTCATATTGATTGTAACGACCCAAAATTTTGAATAAATCTTGTTTCCTAATTTTGTGTGTTATTTTATTTTATTTGTATACTCAACAAAAATGTTTTCATTTGATAACATGAGTATAATTAAAATGAAACCGTTGGGTTTTGACTGTTATATGACCATTGGTCAATATGACCGTTGTAAACTAAACGTTTCAATTATTGTCTCTAAATACAATTAATCTTGGTTAATTAATATAGAAAGAAGATTTGATGGCCTCACCGAGTAGTCTTGGACCAATCGAATCCCATCTAACAGAATTTGGGAAGGAGGTATCACCATTGGGATTTTCTCTGGACCAAACCCAAGCCGAACTTCATCATGTGAAGCTAGAACGGAATCTCCTTTGCGAGAAGTTCAAACTGATAAGAATTACTACTCGTGCGATATTGGTCGAGCCTCCCTCGGATTCTCTCACCTTATCACACCTTACACATAGGTCCTATGATGGTGTGATAAGGGGATATATAAGGAGACCGTAACTACCTTGTGTAATCCTTTGTTTTAAATAAAAATTGGGATTTATTTTTTATGATGATGTTTATGAATTTTCAAATGACCGGATAAATATAGTGTGCATATTTTTGATGAATTTTAGAAAAAGGATATTTTAAAAATGTTTATGTAAACCATAAATAATTAAAAACGTGTAATGATATTCAAAAAATGGTCTTATACAATTATGTCCAGTACGAAATTTAGAGTTTAATAAGATCAACTTGATTTTTGATGAATAGAAAATTATGAATAGTGATTTTATGCTTAGGATTAGAAATGTGACCAAATGGATTAGTAATCTCACTTAGAGAAAGTATTAATCTAATCTAGGAACCTTTATTAAGTAATGTGATTCAATAAAATGGTTAAATAACGGTTTCATAAATTATTATTCAAGTATTAGTTTTTTCAGGTGAATAACATTTTTTAATTAGAAATTAAATAAAAAATAATTAGAAAATTATTTTTATAAACTGAATTTCATTTTTGAACTCAGAGCATCGATATTATGTTAAGGTAATTTTTGGGGATTTTTCTGAAAAAATGAATTTTTGGTGAATAGTGTATTTATTTAAAAAATAAATTAAAAATATTTAGAAAATTATTTTTATAAATTGGAGTTCATTTTAAAAATCAGAGCATTGATATTTTGTAAATGTTAAATTTTGGGATTTTTCTGAAAAAGTTTTATTTTCAGTAAATAGTAATAATACAGTTTTCGGGTTTCGGTATGTTTAATGACATCATAACTGTGTCATGATGATGCGATGAGGTATTTTAAGGGATGGTCGACTAAAGGGGATGAATTATTGTATGAGGTGTCCCAAGTGGCCAATACCATGGGCAAATACCATGGGCAAGCCCATGGTTTTTCCAAAACCACCAATGAGGTGTCCCTTGGCCATTAATGCCTTGTCCCCTCACTTTCTCTATAAATACCAAGAAATACTCTTATCCATTCGACTCCCCACTCCCCCCCCCCAACAAATTTCAGGTCTCATTACCTCCCAAGGAGTCCTCCCAAGGTGCCCCCATGCCCTCAAGGTCCCAACCTTTGAGTTTTGAGAGTTACGTTTTAAGGTAAGGGATCTGACCTCTCTCTTTCTTTTCAAGTAATCTCTTTTATGTCATTTCGTTTATGCTCCATGTTCTTATGTTAAATGTAACGCCCCGACCCCAACTACCCAGAGTCGGTGCATTACTTCGTAACATTGGCATGATCACAAAAGATCATGTCTCGAAATACCGATTAGTTTAGTAGCCTTGGAAACACTAGATACATTCATAAATGTTACATTACATTTTTTTTAAAAGGTAAAAGGCTTTTTATTAATAAGCAAAAAGTTACAAGAGGCGAAAAGATGGAATTCTTTTACAATCTCTGTCAAACATAGAATAAAACTCAGTAGGTAAGGAGGCCAGCCAAGTCAGGGACTGATGAATGCCTTTGTTGGCAAGAGCATCAGCAACAGCATTCGCTTCCCGATAGGCGTGAGTGGCTATGTAGTCAATCCCATGTAAGGAGTTGAGACAATTCATCCAAAGAGTGGTGAGAGACCAAGCCAGATGAATGGTACCATTCCAGATGGCATGGATGATGGTAGTAGAGTCACTTTCAATCCAGAGTTTTTTCCAGCCTCTTTGATGGGCAAAATCAACGGCGTGGATGACACCCATCATCTCCGCTTCCAGGGAGGAGGAATGTCCACAGCCAGCATAGAAGCAACCCTGGCAAAGGCCAGCCGAGTCGCGAAAAATAGCACCACAACCAGCCGGTCCTGGGTTACCCTTGGAGGCACCGTCAACATTTACCTTGATCCATCCCGACATCGGAGCTTGCCAGAAAACTTCAAAAGATCGTTTGGTCCGAGGGAAGACGTCGGGCACACGGAGGTGACGAAGGATCTCAAAATCACCCACCGAGTTGGTGCAACAGTCTTTTTGAATGGAAGCAGCTTCTTGAATCGCAATGAGAATTCGAGATTTACCTGCAATTAAACTAAATGAGCGCTTATTATGAATGATGTCATTTCTAGCATACCAGATCACATGAAGCAGTTCTGCCACCGCCGTAAGCAGAAGATTTTTAACCTGAGGAGAGAAAACAAAACTAGTGCACTTGTTAAGGAATAAACAAATAGTGTCAGAAAGGGACCATCTGCAATTAAATAAGTCAAAAACATAATTCCATAAAGCAGAAGCCGTTGCACACGACAAAAAAAAGATGATCTGCGTCTTCCCTGTGTTGATTACACAAGCGACAAATGGAGCAAAGTTGAATGCTAAAGACTTGAAGACAGTCTTCAGTGGGTAATCTATTATGTGCAATTCTCCAAATGAGAGTAAGCCTAGAAGGTTTGATCCACAGCTTATCAAAATGGTTAACCCAGTGAAGAATAGAATCGCTATCAGAAAAGTAATGATGGTAGAAGTTTTGGGAGTAAAGGATGCCATTCGGGGCAGGTTCCCAGAGAAGGAAATCACCATTAGAAGAAAAGTGGTGATTATCAATGATCTGCGCAATATTGTCAGGGAGAGCATGTCTATGATATTGTAAGACCTCCTTTATGGAATGGTTATAGTCGTCGGGAGTGATGTTAGGTGGTAACAAAGATATCAGGGGATTGCCACACCATTTATCACACCAAAAATCAATAGAAGAGTCAGCACTAACCATCCATCTAGAATTATCCATGATCCTCTGATACGAATCTTTAATCGAGGGCCAGATAGAAGAGTTAATGTAGCTGAGCTTCCCACTTAAAAGATTGGAGTGGAATCTATTGTTCAAGAAATCAGAAGCTTTGGAATTACCATTGATAATGCTCCAAGTAAGACGGGCTTGGAGAGCATTATTGAACATCTTTAAATTTTTAATGCCAATGCCACCTTTGTCTAGAGGTTTGCAACAGGTTTTCCAGGGAATAGTAACAAGTTTTCTTTCAAGAATGTTGCCTGTCCAGATGAAGTTTTTGATATAGGTATTAATCTTCTTGACAATGCTGGCAGGCCAATTGTAAATCATCATAGTGTAAACCAGCTTAGAGACTATGGTCGATTTGACTAGACAAATCCGGCCAGCCATAGAGAGGGATTTTCCTTTCCAGGTAGAGAGTTGGTTTACAATTTGATCAGAGATATTAGTGAAGTAGCTAGCCTTAGGACGACCCCAAAAAATCGGAACACCTAAGTAAGTGAAAGGGAGGAGACCCTCTTTAATACCAAGGTAGGAAGTTATGGAATTTTTTCTTCGGACAGGGTAGTTCTTACCAAAATAAATATATGATTTATTCCAGGATATAGATTGACCAGAGACTTCCTCATAATGGGTAAGAGCATGTTTTAAGACATGGATATTCCTTTGATCCCCCTTAAGAAAAAGAATGATGTCATCAGCATATAAGAGGTGGGTAGGAATATTTAAGCTCCTGGAAGCTTGTATGGGTTTCAGGGATCCTTGAGTTACCAGACTATTTAGAAGTCTACTTAGGTAATCCTCAGCAATGACAAAGAGGATAGCCGAGAGGGGGTCACCCTGCCTGACACCTTTAGAACAGTTGAAGAAGCCCCTAGGAGAGCCATTGATTAGAATAGAAATAAAGGCAGATCTGAAAAGGGTTTTCAGTCTTCCAATGAAGGAGTCCTGAAAGCCAAAGTTTTTTAACACCCTGAAGATGAAATTCCAGTCAATAGTGTCAAAGGACTTTCTGATATCAAGCTTAATGGCCACACACCCCCTCTAGTATTTTTATTAAGACTGTTGGTACCTTCCGAGGCCAGGCATATGCATTCCTGAATGGCCCTACCTTTAATGAATCCAAATTGATTCCATGAAACAATTTTGTCACAAATGGGCGCCAGTCTATTCGCAATTATTTTAGTAATGATCTTATAAAGAGAGTTAATGAGAGCAATGGGTCTGAATTGATGAATCTCCGAGGCATTTTCAACTTTAGGTATTAAAACTAAAAATTGGGCATTAATACCATGAGGCAGAGAGCCATGGGAAAAAAAGGTTTTAACAAGATTACAAACATCCTTTTGGATAATGTCCCAATGCTTTTGGTAGAATCCATTATTGAACCCATCTGGACCAGGAGAACTGTCTGGATTAAGGCCAAAGACAGTATCTTTAATTTCTTGATCGAGCGGTATTCTTAAAAGAGATTCATTGTCTCTATCATCAACCAATAAGGGGATAATGTTGTCCCTGATGTCAATATTTATGTCCGGACCGTTAAAAATGTTGTAAAAGTACGAGGTGACATGGTCCGTTATGGCTTCTTCCGTATCGATGAGCAAATCACCATGAATAAGTTTGGAAAGAGGACGGTTTGCCTTTCTTATTCTTTGAAGAGTATTGTAAAATTTAGTATTACGATCTCCATCCACAAGCCATTTAGTCCTAAACATTTGTTTACGAAGGTTATCCTTAAAAGTGAGCAAAGAATTAAGTTTAAGGGCGAGGTTAGCTTCTAGCTGGGGATCCAAACTGAAATCAGATATAGTGTTTTGCGTTTGAGCACGACTAAGATCATTTTCCAGAGAGGAGATTTCAAGGTCAATTTTAGAACTTGTAGTTTTGCACCAACTTTTAAGAGACTGTTTTAGGATTTTCAACTTAAAAATGCAGGAAAAAGAATCCTTGTGGTGATTCATGGAGTTCCATGTGCGGTGTATAAGAGCGACACAATCCAGGTTCGAGGACCACACATTATTAAATTTAAAGGGGAGAAGATTCCTACGGGTATTCATACAAAAGCTCACTAAAATAGTATGGTGGTTAGAGTTAATTCTAGGCAGGGTTATACTAGAAATATTATCCCAAGTATCAAGAGCCTTCATGTTGACAAAAGCTCTGTCAAGCTTACTGGCGACCATTTTATTATGATGTTTTCTGTACCAAGTATATTTGGCACCAGTAAGAGTAACTTCTAAAAGATTACAGTCATCAATAGCTAACCTAAACTCATTTGTGGAAATAGTAAGGTGTGAGGGGCCAATTTTTTCACAAGGGCTTAGAATAGCATTGAAATCACCCATAACAACCCAAAGGTCCCTAATAGAGCAGGCCATGTCAGAAAGGTCATGCCATAAAGACCTTCTGTCCTGGTATCTATTATTTGCATAAATCATCGTACAAAACAACAGGCAATAATTCAACAAGAAATAACACGTAACCTGCTGATCTGAGCTTTTAAAGATATGCACATTTTGAAGGGAATTATGATGAAAGATCCACATGGAGTCAATTTGAGTGCCATGGTTACATGAGCCAAGAAAACTATAGTTAGGAGCACCTAGTCTCATGTAGTTGGGATTGAAGTTAACTTTAGGTTCAGAGATGGCAAAGAGTTGAGGTTTATGAGTGTTTATAAGCCTCCTAATAGTAATGGAGGTGTCATTGTTAGCTAGACCTTGGCAATTCCAATAGAGAAAGTTCATAACTATTTGCGTTTTGGGTTGGCACCCTTCTTTTTTTTGGATTTTCCAGAGACATTCTTCTTTTGAGATCTAGTGACCATTGGGGAGGAAGAAGAGTTTAGATTGTCTGTTTGAATATTGGCATTAGTGGGTGCCTCATTGCTAGGAGCATTGATAGGATTGTGCTCAGAGTCTGTGCTGCCAAGACCAACAGCTTGAGCAGCAGAATGATCCGCTGGAGTATGTGCGAAAAGCTGGTTAGCAGTGCAATCCAAGGGAGAAGGACTGACATCCAACATTTTAGGAGAGGAGGGATAAGCCGAGCTGATGAAATTATCAGAAGTAGAGAGAATGGGATTTTCAGATACAGATTTTTCCAGATTAGATGTCTGTAATTCCGCAAGGGGAAGTGGTCTGACAATATTAGCAGTACAATCAAGAACAGTAAGAGTTGGAACCGGGGGGGCAGTGCTGAAGCCAGAGCTGGCCAAAGCAGTGTCAAGGTTGACAGCATGAGGTGCCAGATTTTCGGGTTCTGAAGCAGATGATTGAAGATCTATAATAGGAACAGATGAAGCAGGAGCAGGTTCAGAAGTGTGTGTAATGTTGGATAAGCTATTGGCCGCTAATGGATCAACATTAATAGCATGAGGTGTCTGGACCCCTGTGACAGCAATAGAACTAGTATTTTGGACAGCAGCAACAGCCTGAACAGAATCATCAGCAGAAGAGATAGGCGAGGTATGTGCAGTGGTAGTGGAAATATAATCAGAATGCACTGCATCATTTTCAGAAATGACAGAATCAATCGCAATATTATTCAAATTAGGAGCAATAGAGGGATTCGAAGAACCTGGGTCTGCAGATTTTTGCAGAGCTCTTGATGATGAATTGAAGACCTCCGGGATAACAGTAAGATCCACAGGGGCAAAAGCAGCCGACCCCAAGTCCCTACTAGCATGTTCATCCAAAGCTAGAGAGTGTGAGGAGGAAGCATCAATGACTGAAGTGTGATTAATTTCACCCCTTACCGCCACTGAATCATGAAACACCATAACAGTCTTATTATTTTTTTTGAGGGACTCCTCTTCCTCAACTAATTCCCCCCAGGATTTTCCTTCCAGAGATGACAGAACGTTGGATTTTTTAACCCAAGTGTCCTGCTTTCCTTTATTGGGGGGCTGAGGTTTGGTCGAGATAGTGGACCCCTTTTTGGAAAGTTTTATTTCTTGCCAATCTTTAGTGTTTGGAGGGTCCATTTGTTTCCTAACCACCCTACAATTTGAGAGGTTGTGACCAATCAATTTGCATACTTCACAATAGGATGGCTTCTTTTCGTATTCAATTCTGAGCTCAAATTTGTAGTCAGAGGCATTGAAAATAATGCTGGAAGGCAGTTCAATAGCTAGATTAACCTCAACCATTATTCTAGCATAGAGTGCTAATTCCCCATTCAATGTTCTATGATCAATTTTTATGGGAGACCCTATACAGGAAGCGATATCATTTAGAATTTTCGGGTGCCAATAGAACCAATTTAGACCATGAACTCTAACCCATATTTGAGCCAAGTGATTCTTGTGTGTGAATGGGTTAAAGTTAGGATCCCAATAAAAAGTTCTGAGAAGACCAGGCTTAAGCTGTAAAGTACCTGATTTCCATACCGGGTCCAGTTCAGCTTGAGTGCCGAAGAGAAAATGGTAGTATCCCTTACCGATGGGAATCATCCTCCATTTCGAAGAGACCCAGCAGTGGGCTATTCTGTTCTTGAGTTCCAGGAGAGGCCAAGGTCGATCACCTGTGGAGTATGTCACCCGACCCAGAATCGAGTATTTACAAAGCTGAGTCCTTTGCTTCAGAGCTTCTGGATCTGCATCTACCATAAAACAACCATCCTCGAGCTTCTTAAAGAGGGGCTGCTTACATACCCTCGCATCGCTAGGGTCGACCCCTTGTAAGGCGTCGCGAAAGGAGATGGGTGTAGAGCGGAGAGGGATTTCAATATCACCCACTGCAATTTTTGACGAGTCTGCTTCGACAGAAACCGGAGCAGGAGGAGGGAGCTCCCATGCCGGATCAAAACCAGCCATCAGCAGAGATCAGAGAAGAATAGACCGGATGTTAGGGTTTCGAGTCGCCCGTTGAGAAGCGCTTCGAGTCGCCCGTTGTGGAGACTCATAACTGTGATATTAGTTCACATTGAATTATCATGTTACATTACATCATAAGGTGAAAAACTACAATAACAAAGTCATCAAAGTACACACTCATATCCTCTTCTGACTATCCCTGCAGGTCATTCCTAAAATAATTCTTCACATCCTGGAAAATATTAAAACATTGAAAGGGGTGAGCTTAGATGCTCAGTAAGGATAAAAATATTGCGGAAGCATTCATAAATAAACATAAACATTTAAGGCAATGTATAACTAAAACAAAAGCCCTTTAAACTTGAACATCAACATAATATGGCAAAAATAAAATGAGATAATGCCATTTACTTCTTCACATGGATATTCTACTAATCGAATAATCCCATGCAATATCAGTAACCACTTTCATAATGATGGAATGCATAATGCCAGGCTATCATAACCACGTAGCTAAGGCCTCGTGCCAAGACCACAAATAAGATTTTGTCAAGGCCTCGTGCCAAGAAACTAGTTTTTCTCATGAGACCTGCCGATGCATCAAGGAGATGTAGTGGGCTCCACCCGTCACTTATTAAGTCCAATGCATTCCTAATATGAATAGGTTTAAGCATATCCTAAACCATAACATAATCGTATCACATAAAACATGCATAAAGGAAATATAACATTTCCACATTTCAATCACAATATATCAATACAACACATTAATATAATAAAAATGCTTTCAAAACCATTTTCAATACCAAAATAAAAGAAAGTTAAAACTTTGTATTTATTTATCATTAAAAAAATGATGTCTTGTAGAGGAATCCGAAACTCAAATAATGGTCACGGCGGCGGAGAAGTCGTTGTCACTGCATAAGTACGGAAAGAAAAACATTCCCTTTTTGTCATTTAGTAAAACGCTTTGTATAAAAAAATATTCCTTTTGAATAAACGTAAAAGTCAAAGGGGTTTATACACCGTATAAAAGAAAGTTGTGTATAAAACCAAATATGCCTCAATGAAAGGGGATTGAGACGAAGTGCTTAAAAAGATCAATTTTTTAAAATAAAGTACATATATAATGTTTATTCACTATAAGTACACATAAATAATGTACAAATACAAGATATGACATATTAATATCATGACATAATTTGAATGTAGGAGATTAACCCAAAGAATTGAAATTGGGTTAAGAAGTTCCCTTACCTTGCGTCCTGTCCTGACTCGACCGTTCTTTAACCTCCTGAATAATAAACTAGAGTTAATTTCTATTTACTTAATAACCTTTTTCATGTTCATTATTCCTTTTATATCCCTTATTACCACGTTATGAACATTATGTAATTATTTAAGTTTATAACGGTCATTTTGTCGATCTTAGGTACTTGAGTAAAAAATAAAATTCTTATAATTACAAGTTGTTCATGTGGTGATATATCCATTATATCCAGAAATATGTTCATGATGTAGATATCATATATATATCACATATATGCAGTATATACATGCATTTATAATATTACATAACATTTAGAGGTAAGAAATGAAATTCACCGTTCATGGAGACGGTAAGCCGTACGTACGCATGAACGCTACTTTCATTTCTATTTCGTATTTAATGGAATGAAATCATAATTATATAAAGGTATAATATATTTCCAGTATAATATCATATATAATATCATTTACTCAATCCTTTATACATCCCACATTTGGCATTAACGATTCACATCACTTTGAGGGGGCGGTAGTCCGCACTTCCTAAAATGAAATTATCGCGTTTACCCATAATGGAAATCATAAAGTATGCCATAAATGAGAAATAAAGAAGCATAAGTAAAACATAAACATATTATGTATCATATATTAATATATTGACATCTGAATGTCCACCTTTGAAGGTGTTATATGAGTGTCGAACAATCATCGTTTCGTGAGGCAGAAATTCGCCATCCACAGAACCCGTATGTTCTTTAACCATTAGATGTAGGTGTGTGTAAGTGTAGCTCGAATCCTTCTTATAACAACATCCTAGTATATTTAGGATACTGGTGTTGTTACAAAAGAAATTAATAAAAAGATTTTAGGGGGTTGGAGAAGAAAAATAAAACAAAACAACATTAGAAAAGATATTACCTCAAAATCGGGTAACTCTTTTTAATTTGCGCCAAAGGCTTCCTTGGGAAGAGTTGTGCCCAAAGTGAGGCTTCTACGTGTAAGAGGGGGAAGTTGGGAGAGTATTTGGGCAGAGTTTGGCCGAGCCAAATGGCTTGAAAGTGTGAATGAGGTGGTAGAGGTGGGGGCCTTTTATAAGAGTAGAGGAGGGACACTCTAGGAAAGTAAGGAAAGTTTACATTATTATAAAATGCTTTTCGGATTCTAAAGGTCCCACACTTATATAATTCGTGGCTAAGGTGATAAGGGTTTGAAATATACCCATCCAATAGTCTTTTGACAATTTTAAGTCTTGGATTGTACATTATCTTTTCATTTTATTAAAATCGTTAAATAATGAGGTCATCGCTGCATCATAATGATGTCATAAATAATTTAATTTATTTAATGTCTAAAAATTATAAAAAAATACTCTGATGTAGGAAATCATTTTATATTTCCAATGACTATTTATAGTCAAAAATATGACTTGTATAATCCCATGTAAAAAGTATTTTAGTAAAACATTTCATGTTTGTGTCATTTTTTAATTTAACATTAAATAAAAGGTATTTATGTCATTTTCTAACTAAAGTGGCTCCATGGGGTCCCCAAGTTGACCCATGGATTGTCATGGTCGTCCATGGCACATCCAATGAGGGTAGGACATGTTTCAAGCTCATCTCATATTATTAAAACATTATTTTTACCTTAAACTACACTAATTACCTCTAATCGCGATTAAGAACTTAAAATTTACTATTCTCCAAAAAAAAATTTTAATCTCATTGAACCACATTTTCCTTCTTAATGAAAACCATGTATGTCGGATTTTTGAAATTCAAAACACAGAAGTGGTAATGTTTCATTTTAACGAAAAATCAGTTTTTTAACAACGACTTAGTGGTTTCACTATTCATCAAAAATTGAAGTTTTTCAGAATAAGGCCAAAATTTCACCCTAAGCTATAATTGATACTCCGAATTCAAAAATGTCGTCTATTTTACAAAATTCCAAAAATATAAGTTGCATTAATTAATTTTATAATTAATTCCCGCCGTCACAACCAATAGCGTGTTTTTAAGAAATAATTTATATCAAAAGATTGACAATTGTTTATGTCCAATTTCAATGTTAAATTAAATCTAATGACCACCATTGGATAAAATGGTAAAAATATATTCTAATTATACTTTAAAACCACTAAAAATTATAATTTATCACTATAAATTTTTTTGATTAAAAGAGTTGTTTTTAAGTATTTTTCACTATTCATAAAAAATTAGAAGTTCTCAGAAAAATACCAAAAATTCAATATAGGCTAATTTCGATATTCCGAATCCAAAAATGAAGTCCATTTTGAAATATAAAATTTCTATAATTTTAAAAAGTTGTTATTACTATTCATAACAGCTACTTTGATTAGTCGTAGTGTTTTAGAACTCGAAGTTGCGTACAATGCAAGCTATTGCATTATTGAATGAGAAGCGTATCATGGAAGCTCGGGGTGTTAAATTATCCCCTCCTTCAATAAATTGCATCCTCGCAATTTGAAAATTTTCTTGGAAAATAAAAGGTTGAAAATAGAAAAATACCTTTGTGGAAAACCCAGATCAGAAATATGGTTAATAAAATTTAGTCTTAATAAGAGGGAAATGGAAATTAGAAAGTCACCACCAAATTATGATCTCGATAAGGAGAACATTGGTGGCAATTAGAGACATAAAATTGGAGGAAAAACGTAAATATTTGTAGAGAGTGATTGAGGTCATCAATCACAATCAACTGTCAAATTGAGGGCCTCAAAGCCTTCAATCTATGTTGATTTAAAATATCATCAGTTCAACAAGACATAAGGTATTAGGATAACACATTTTTTTGTTTTAATATCCCTTTACTAATGTTTTAGAATTAATTTATTCATTGAATAAGAGATAGGTATATATATATTTATGCTTGAAAATTAGAGTTTCAACCTTCAACTCATCTTTCACTCAAGAAGATAATAGAACTCAAAAATATTATACTTATCCTAATTGTATAAGGTTCCAAATGTTAACACATACCATTTAGATTAGTAAAATTATTTTATAATAACCAGGGACTTCCTGTAGGCTAGTGGTAGGAAATAAAGCCATGTCGCACTATGGTTGTGGGTTCGATTCCTGCAGCTTTGTCCGACGCGACGGGTTATGCCCCACCCTGCAGGTCGTCCTTTTCCTAAAACTATAGTATAATAATATTCCCAAAATAATCTTCATAAATTTTTTAACCTTAAACAATACTATCCAAAGATCAACTTAATCCACTCCAACCTTTATAGTTATCCAAAATACCTCTATCCAGGCTTTCTTTAAAAGGTCTCTTAATTCCAAAATCAATTTACTAGATTCCCCAAACAAAGTAAAGTTTCTCTTATTGTCACATACTAAAAATATAATTACCTTCATCATATTAAAACCTTACTGAAATCAACAAGTAGTGAAGTACAATCCTTATATATATATCACATTATTCTAATAATCAGAATATAATCCATGAGTCCAAAAGCACCAATACATTATTTATTCTGCTTCGACTGTAGTAACAACATAAGATTGTCCTTGATCCCTTGGCCTTTTCTGAGGTAATTTTCCCTGACGCTTAGGACATTCATTTACATAACGCCCCATTTCCCTACAATTGTAGCATTCAACATTGATAGCTTCTCTCTTTCCCTTGCAATCACGCACCTGGTGACCTTTTTCCCCACATTTATAACAAACTCCCATTCCTTTTAGGCAAGTACCAGGGTGATTCTTCCCTCAATTATCACATAATTTAAAATCCTTCTTTCCCTTTTTCCATTTATCTGTCTCTTGTTCCACCGTTCTCTTCTTCTCTTGCTTTACTTTGTTGTCATAAGACTTAGAGAATTCCTTTTCTGTCTTGATAGAACACGAGACAATATCTTCGTATGACGAGAAGGTTTTTGAGACTAATGCTCGACAGAGAAATGGTTTTAACCCATCAAAGAAACAATCAATCTTACTTCTAGGGTTACGTATATAATCTGCAGCATGCCTCGCTAACCATGTAAAGTTGGCCTCATACTTTGCGACATTCTCATCCTCCTTTTGTCTCAGACTCAAAAATTGTCTTTCCATATCTGCTCGATGGTCACGAGGATAGTATTTTTCGAGGAAAATATCTATGAAGTCCCTCCATTCCATATTCGATACGTCATCATCTTCCTTTGTGTTTTGAATCAGTGACCACCACTGATCGGTATCTCCAGTGAGGCGGTAAACTACCATGATAACCTTCTCCCTTTCGCTACTCCCCAAGGCGTGGAATATTTTCTCTATGGTGTTTATCCATTGCTCAGCTACTAATGGATTTTTACCCCCATTAAATGTTGGCAGTTGTTTCCTCATGAAGCAGTCTAACATTGATCCTCCACGTTGCCGATCAGGGTGCTCCATACGAGTAAGGTTATTATTCATAACCTGAGTGAGTTGTCCCAGTTTAGTAATAAGTTGATCAGCACCAGTTGTATCTCCAGCTCCACAATAATTATCTTGAGCAAGAGGGCAATCCCTACACGGAGTGCGTGCATTGATACGGTTTCCATTCCTTCCACTAGGCGCCATTTCTAAACAATGGCATAAACTAGATTAGATTATGAATCAAAATACATAATTCTGCACTTGTAAAACACTTAACACTAATTGAACTATTTTATAGATATAATCCATAATCATAAAAAAAAGTTTTCTTTGAGGAAGTATATACTCATAACCCTTCATAGTGGTTTGTAATGAAATGAGAATTTTCCTAAGCATATCCCCCAGGAGTGTCATAACCAAGAGTGCAGCAAGGCCCGTTGTCGTGCACCAGTTCTCGTTCGAGTCTAGCTCAAAGCGGTGTTTTCGGGTTTTACCCCTAGGTACATCTGTGCCAAAGTCGCCTCTACCTGCTCGTATCCAGACAGGGATGTATTACTCGGAAAACTCACAAAATCTCTACAATAACAAAATTCTAGGAAGTTCTTCTATACTAATCCTCAAAGTCTATCTTTAGGCTATGTGCTCTAATCAGAGTTTATCTAAACCTAGCTTCCAAGGTTAGTACTAAACTGCCTCTGATACCAACTGTAACGCCCCGACCCCAGCTACCCAGAGTCGGTGCCTTCGTAACATCGGCATGATCACAAAAGATCAAGTCTTGAAAGACCGATTAGTTTAGTAGCCTTGGAAACACTAGATACATTCATAAATGTTACATTACATCCTAAGGTAAAAAACTAAAATAACAAAGTCTTCATAGTCCACACTCATATCCTCTTCTGCCTATCTTTGCAGGTCATTCCTAAAATACTTCTTCTCATCCTGGAAAATATTAAAACACTGAATGGGGTGAGCTCAGATGCTCAGTAAGGATAACAATATTGCAGAAGCTTTCATAAATAAACATAAACATTTAAGGCAATGTATAACTAAAACCAAAGCCTTTTAAACTTGAAAATCAACATAATATGGAAAAAGTAAAATGAGATAATGCCATTTACATCTTCACGTAGATATTCTACTAATCGAATAATCCCATGAAATATCAATAACCACTTTCATAATGATGGAATGCATAATGCCAGACTATCATAACCACGTAGCAAAGGCCTCGTGCCAAGACCGCAAATAAGATTTTGTCAAAGCCTCGTGCCAAGACACTAGTTTATCTCATGAGACCTGCCGATGCATCGAGGAGCTGTAGAGGGCTCCACCCGTCACTTATTAAGTCCAATGCATTCCTCATATGAATAGGTTTAAGCATATCATAAACCATAACATAATCGTATCACATAAAACATGCATAAAGGAAACATAACATTTCCACATTTCAATCACAAGATATCAATACAACACATTGATATAATACAAACGCTTTCAAAACCATTTTAAATACAAAAATAAAAGAAAGTTAAAACTTTGTATTTATTTTTCATTAAAAAAATGATGGCTTGTAGAGGAAGCCGAAACTCAAATAATGGTCACGGCGGCGGAGAAGTCGTTGTCGCCGCTTAAGTACGGAAAGAAAAACATTCCCTTTTTTGTCATTTAGTAAAACGCTTCATATAAAAAAGATTCCTTTTGAATAAACGTAAAAGTCAAAGGGGTTTATACGCCGTATAAAAGAAAGTTGTGTATAAAACCAAATATGCCTCAATGAAAGGGGATTGAGACGATGTCCTTAAAAAGATCATTTTTTTAAATAAAGTACATCTATAATGTGTATTCACTATAAGTACACATAAATAATGTACAAATACATGATAGGACATAATAATATCATGACATAATTTGAAAGTAGGAGATTAACCCAAAGAATGGAAATTGGGTTAAGAAGTTCCCTTACCTTGCGTCCTGTCCTGACTCGACCGTTCTTTAAACTCATGAATAATAAACTAGAGTTAATTTGTATTAACACAAGAACCTTTTTCATGTTCATTTTTCCTTTTATATCCCTTATTACCATGTTATTAACATTATGTAATTATTTATGTTTATAACGGTCATTTTGTCGATCTTAGGTACTTGAGTCAAAAATAAAATTCTTATAATTACAAGTTGTTCATGTGGTGATATATCCATTATATCCAGAATTATGTTCATGATGTAGATATCATATATATATCATATATATATAGTATATACATGCATTTATAATATTACATAACATTTAGAGGTAAGAAATGAAATTCACCGTTCATGGAGACGGTAAGCCGTACGTACGCATGAACGCTACTTTCATTTCTATTTCTTATTTAATGGAATGAAATCATAATTATATGAAGGTATAATATAGTTCCAGTATAATATCATATATAATATCATTTACTTCATCCTTTATACATCCCACATATGGCATTAACGATTCACATCACTTTGAGGGGGCGGTAGTCCGCACTTCCTAAAATGAAATTATCGCGTTTACCCATAATGGAAATCATAAAGTATGCCATAAATGAGAAATACAGAATCATAATTAAAACATAAACATATTATGTATCATATATAAATATAGTGACATCTTAATGGCCACCTTTGAAGGTGTTATATGAGTGTTTAACAATCATCATTTCGTGAGGCAGAAATTCGCCATCCACAGAAACCGTATGTTCTTTAACCATTAGATGTAGGTGTGTGTAAGTGTAGCACTAATACTTCTTATAACAACATCCTAGTATATTGAGTATACTGGTGTTGTTACAAAAGAAATGAATAAAAATAGTTTACGGGGTTGGAGAATAAAAATAAAACAAAACAACATTAGAGAAGACATTACCTCAAAATCGGGTAACTCTTTTTAATTTGAGCCAAAGGCTTCCTTGGGAAGAGTTTTTCCCAAAGTGTGGCTTCTAGGAGTAAGAGGGGGAAGTTGGGAGAGTATTTGGGCAGAGGTTGTCCGAGAAAAATGGCTTGAAAGTGTGAATGTGGTGGTAGAGGTGGGGGCCTTTTATAAGAGGAGAGGAGGGGCACTCTTGGTATGTAAGGAAATTTTACATTATTATACAATGCTTTTCGGATTCTAAAGGTCCCACACTTATATAATTGGTGGCTAAGGTGATAAGGGTTTGAAATCTACCCATCCAATAGTCTTTGGACAAGTGTAAGCCTTGGATTGTACATTATCTTTTCATTTTATTAAAATCGTTAAATAATGAGGTCATCGCTGCATCATAATGATGTCATATATAATTTAATTTATTTAATGTATAAAAATTATAAAAAAATATCTGTGATTTAGGAAATCTTATTATCTTTCCAATGACTATTTATAGTAAAAAATATGACTTATATAATCCCATGTAAAATTTTTTTTAGTAAAACATTTCATGTTTCTGTCATTTTTTACTTTAACATTAAATAAAAGGTATTTATTTCATTTTCTAACTAATGTGGCTCCATGGGGTCCCCAAGTTGACCCATGGATTGTCTTGGTCGCCAATGGAACATCCAATGAGGGTAGGACATGTGTCAAGCTCATCTCATATTATTAAAACATTATTTTTACCTTAAACTACACTAATTACCTCTAATCGCGATTAAGAACTTAAAAGTTACTATTCACCAAAAAAATTATTTTAATCTAATTGAACCACATTTTCCTTATTAATGACAACCATGTATGATGGATTTTTGAAATTAAAAACACAGAAGTGGTAATGTTTCATTTTAACGAAAAATCAGTTTTTTAACAACCACTTAGTGGTTTCACTATTCATCAAAAATTGAAGTTTTCAGAATAAGGCCAAAATTTCACCCTAAGCTATAATTGATATTCCAAATTCAAAAATATCGTATATTTTACAAAATTCCAAACATATATGTTTCATTAATTAATTTTATAATTAATTCCCGCCGTCACAACCAATAGCGTGTTTTTAAGAAACAATTTATATCAAATGATTGGCAATTGTTTATGTCCAATTTCAATGTTAAATTAATTATAATGACCACCATTGGATAAAATGGTAAAAATATATTCTTATTATACTTTAAACCCACTAAATATTATAATTTATCACTATAAATTATTTTGATTAAATGAGTTGTTTTTAAGTATTTTTCACTATTCATAAAAAATTAGAAGTTCTCAGAAAAATACCAAAAATTCAACATAGGCTAATTTCGATATTCCGAATCCAAAAATGAAGTCCATTTTGAAATATAAAATTTCTATAATTTTAAAAAGTGGTTATTACTATTCATAACGGCTACTTTTATTAGTCGTGGTGTTTTAGAACTCGAAGTTGCGAACAATGCAAGTTATTGCATTATTGAATGAGAAGCGTATCATGGAAGCTCGGGGTGTTAAATTAAAGGATGTTATTTTTTATTCCACTTACTGACCTTTTCATTTTCTTATAATGAGATATACCCTCTTACTCTCATTATTTCTTTTTATGATGTTTTAAGTGGCGCCGTTAGGCTGCCGAAATTTTAGTAACAGATTCTTTCTCCCTTATCATTTTCTAGTTCTACTTTCATGTCAAGTCTTTCAAGTTCCTTTTTATTATTTTGGGGTATGATATATATATCTATCATACTGATATTTTATGATCATATGATGAGAGACCCCATTTTATCTCTTCAATTCAGTATTATGATGTTTTAAGTGGCGGCGTTAGGCTGTCGAATTTTTAAGTTTTTCTTTCACCCTTATTGTTTTAAAGTTATACTTTCATGTCAAGTCTTTCAAGTTCCTTTTTATTATTTTGGGGTATATTCTCTATATCTATCATACTGATATTTTATGATCATATGATGAGAGACCCCATTTGATCTCTTCAATTCAGTATTATGATGTTTTATGTGGCGTCATTAGGCTGTTGAATTTTTAAGTGGTTATTTCACCCTTCTCGTTTTCATGTTCTAATTTCATGTCAAGTCTTTCAAGTTACTTTTTATTATATAGGGGTATGATCTATATATCTATCATACTGATCTTTTATGATCATATTATGAGAGACCCCATTTGATTTCTTCAATTCAGTATTTTCAAGTTTTAAGTGGCATCGTTAGGCTGTCGAATTTTTAAGTGGTTCTTTCACCTTTCTCCTTTTTCAAAGTTCTAATTCCATGTCAAGTCTTGCATGTTCCTTTTTATTATGTTGGGGTATGTTATATATATCTATCATACTGATATTTTATGTTCATTTTATGAGAGACCCTATTTGATCTCATCAATTAATTTATGGTTGATGTTTATGTGACGCCGTTAGGATGCCGAATTTTCATAAGAGAAATATTATTTTTGTCTTCCTTTCATGTTTTTCATTTCATATGGTATATTTTAAAATTTCATTATCATGTTCTTATATCCCTTATATTCTTCCCCTCTACTATTTTGTGGGTCATTTATGAATGTTTGACCCATGTCCCCTCTCTTTTCAATGTTTTCTAAAACCCTGTAACATAGCCGTTATGCTGCAGAATTTTCGTCTCAAAATGTCTCTCCCTTTTTCTAAAGTTATTTTATTTTTTTAAGTAAATAATAAAAAATCTCTATTATATATGTTTATTCACATATATACCAAAATTTTCTATTTTAAATTCTGGGATTTACATACATGAAACCCGCTTTCCATTTCTATGGGTTTAAAATGACATAAAGATCATGTCTTTAAAGAAGTTTTTAAAATGTTATGATTATGAAATGAATCCCATTTCTTTTATGCTATATGGGTTGTTTATGAAATTATTGGTGATGATATATGAGGATAACATGATAATAAAGTCATGTCAAGGGTGCACCCAGATAACGCTCCAATGAATTGGGTAAAGACTTAATCTCTAGAGATGACCTTTTAGACTTATACATTGGTGAATAACCTTTGTATTTTTTAATGACACCTTGGGGATGGACCTTGTTGAAACAAAATGATTGTAAATATTAAATATTGTAGACACAACTTCATGTTATGAAAAATGGTATTTTTATTATTATATATCTCATGATTTCTTTCTCATGACTTAAATTTCTTTTCATGACCTTATTGAAGTATCTCAAGTTCACATGTAAAATGTTTCTCTTATTTCCCTCACTAGGCCTTCTGCTCACCCTTTCTTTTGATGTATGTACTCGGATTATGAGATGCAGTAATGAACCTAGGATGAACATTAGGAGAAGCCTTTCAAGTGTTTAAGAATAATGTTTTATGTTATCTTGTTTTAAGTTCTTTGTTTCCAAGACACTAAACCTTAAAGATCCTCAGTTTTGTAAAATATAATGAATGTTTATGTGATAAAAAGGCGGGATGCTATAGTTGGTATCAAAGGATGGTTTAGTTATTTCTGGAAATTAGGACATGAAAACTTTAGGAAGAAGCCTATAGAAAAGTTTATATAAAGGAAATTTTCCTGGTATTTTGGTGAGTATTGAGTAATGGGTTTCCAAGAAAATACATCCATGTCTAGATACAAGCATGTAGAGGTGGCTCTAGCATAGATGTACATAGAGGTAAAACCCGAAAACACCGCTTTGAGCTAGATTCAAACGGGAACTGGTACACGAAAACAGGCCTTACTGCACTCTTGGTTACGACACTCTCGGGGGATATGTTTGGTAAATTCATAAGCTTAGTGTAAACCATTTTTAAAGAACAAAGTTAAAATAAAATAAAGATTCACATAAGAATATATGATCATGGATAACCTAGACATGAACCTAGGGGATCACAAGTTAGGGTATTCTTTTCTTCTACAAGTTACCCTTATATGTTTTAAGTTCCTTTTCATGATTATTGCCTAAGTATTTAAGACCATAACTATACTTTCTCTTCTTAGTTAATGGTGGGAAATGGAAGAACATGTCCCCACAACTGATGTGATAGTAAATGCGATGATTGACATATTAATATGACAGAGATGATTAGGGGATTAAAAGATGATTATTATTTTGGAAGACGTTCACTATTTTGGGGACCCTATATGATCGAGGTAAATATATTACTATGGTATTTTCATTGAGGATTAAGGATGACTTATATTTTGAAGAATCGATGAATTCATGGTGGAATTATAGTAATTTAGGTTACTTATGGGAATGATTAAACTATCTTGGGTAAAATATGATTATGTTAGCTAATTTTGTTATAAGATGTTAGGAGTGGTGGATGTTGTTTGGAGATGAACAATGAAGTTTATTTTGGAAGACTATGTTATCAAATCCTTCTTGTATTTGGGTTTCAATCTTAGTTTGGTTTATTTTGAGGAATTTTGGGGACCTTTATTTATGGAATGGTCTATGATGAACTTTGGGTAGTACCATGGAACTTTGAAAATTTAAAAGTAGTTTCCATTCCTATGGGATTATTTCTTTTTGAAGAGTTGTTTTACCTTACCCTTTCTATTTTTGGGATAATGTTTAAAGATAGAAGAAATATATAGTTAATCTTTTGTGGATTATGTGATTCTCTAGAAGATGATTCTTGTGCTTTTGATGAGACCAAGTGTTTTTGAATTCTCATCGTTTGGAGAAAAGCTTAGTTCTTGTAGAGTCTTATTAAAGGATGAAACTCTACTTGAATGTAGGTATATTTTCTTATGTTTTTGTTCTATGTAGTGAATGAATTCCTCAGAATTATGAAAAGAAACTTAAAACAAAAACATTGTTGGTTTATGTTTCCTACTAGATAATCAAAGACCGTTTAAACACATCATATGTTTGGGACTTTCTTATGGTTAACTTTCTCATAATCATGTTTTCTATCACTCTCTATTAGAACTTGACCCTTTTTTTCTCCTCCATGTCCATGTTTTCTTACATGGAATCCTAGTGTGGGTTAACTCGGGTGACCTTTGTACTTCCCTTTCTTTCTTTTAAATTAATAAAATTACTGAATCCTTTTCCGATGTGGGACTTTCAATGAAATTTCAAAACCCAATTTTAAAAATTGCGAGTACGCAATTTCTTAAGGGGGGGAATATTGTAATGACCTGAAATTTTGAATAAATCTTGTCTCAAAATTTTGTGTGTTATTTTATTTTATTTTTATACTCATCAAAAATGATTCATTTGATAACATGAGTATAATTAAAATGAGACGATTGGGTTTTGACTGTTATATGACCATTGGTCAATATGACTGTTGTAAACTAAATGTTTCGATTATTGTCTCTAAATACAAGTAATCTTGGTTAATTAATATAGAAAGAATATTCGATGGCCTCACCTAGTATTAATGGACCGATCGAATCCCATCTAACAGAATTTGGGAAAGGGGTAGCACCACTGGGCTTTGCTCTGGACCAAACCCAAGCCGAACTTCATCGTGTGAAGCTAGAACGGAATTTCCTTTATGATAAGTTCAAATTGATATAAATTACTACTCGTGTGATGTTGGTCGAGCCTCCCTCAGATTCTCTCACTTTAGCACACCTTACACTTAGGTCCTATGCTGGTGTGATAAGAGGCTATGTAAGGAGACTGTAACTGCCTTGTGTAATCCTTTATTTTAAATAAAAATTGGGATTTATTTTTTATGATGAAGTTTATGAATTTTCAAATGACCGAATAAATATAGTAAGCATATTTTTGATGAATTTTAGAAAAAGGATATTTTAAAAATGTTTATGTAATCCTTAAATAATTAAAAATGTGTAATGATATTCAAAAAATGGTCTTCTACAATTATGTCCAGTACGAAATTTAGAGTCTAATAAGATCAACATGATTTTTGATGAATAATAAATTATGAATAGTTATTTTATGCTTAGGATTAGTAATGTGATCAAATGGATTAGTAATCTCACTTAGATAGAGTATTAATATAATCTGGGCACCTTGATTAAGTAATGTGATTCAATAAAATGGTTAAATAACGGTTTGATAAATTATTATTGAAGAATTAGTTTTTTCAGGTGAAAGTGTTTTTTAATTAAAAATTAAATTAAAAATATTTAGAAAATTATTTTTATAAAATGGATTTTATTTTTGAACTCAGAACATCGATATTATGTTAAGGTAATTTTTGGGGTTTTTTCTGAAAAAATGAATGTTTGGTGAATAGTGTATTTATTTAAAATTTAAATTAAAAATATTTAGAAAATTATTTTTATAAAATGGAGTTCATTTTTTAAATTAGAGCATTGATATTTGGTTAATGTGAAAATTTTGTATTTTTCTGAGAAAGTGGAATTTTCAGTGAAAAGTAAAAATATAGTTTTAGGGATTCGGTATGTTTAATAACATCATAACTGTGTCATGATAATGCCATGAGATATTTTAAGGTATGGTCAACTAATGGGGATGAATTATTGTATGAGGTGTCTCAAGTGGCCAATACCATGGGCAAATACCATGGGCAAGCCCATGGTTTTGCCAAAACCCCCAATGAGGTGTACCTTGGCCATTAATGCCTTATCCCCTCCCTTTCCCTATAAATACCAAGAAATCCTCTCATCCATTAGACTCCCCACACTCCCCCAACTAATTTATTGTCTCATTACCTCCCAAGGAGTCCTCCCAAGGTTCCCCCAACCCCTCAAGGTCCCAACCATTTAATTTTATGAGTTACGTTTTAAGGTAAGGGATCCAACCTCTCTCTTTTTCTTTTCAAGTAATCTCTTTTATGTCATTTATTTTATGCTCCATGTTCATATGTTAAAGGATGTTATTTTATATTCCACTTACTTCCATTTTAATGTTCATATAATGAGAGATCCCATTTTACTCTCATTATTTCTTTTTATGAAGTTTTAAGTGGCGTCGTTAGGCTGCTGAAATATTTGTAACGGATTCTTTCTCCCTTCACGTTTTCAAGTTCAACTTTCATGTCAAGTCTTTCAAGTTCCTTTTTATTATTTTGGGGTATGATCTCTATATCTATCATAATTATCTTTTATTATCATATGATGAGAGACCCCATTTGATCCTTTTAATTCAGTATTTTGAAGTTTTAAGTGGCGTCGTCTGGCTGCCGAATTTTTAAGTGGTTCTTTCACCCTTCTCGTTTTCAATTTCTACTTTCATGTCAAGTCTTTCAAGATCCTTTTTGTTATGTTGGGGTATGATCTCTATATCAATCATAATGATATTTTATGATCATATGATGAGATAACACATTTGATCTCTTCAATTCAGTATTTTGAAATTTTAAGTGGCGTTGTTAGGCTGCCGAATTGTTAAGTGGTTCTTTCACCCTTCTCGTTTTCAAGTTCTACTTTCATATCAAGTCTTTCATGTTCCTTTTTATTATGTTGGGGTATGATCTCTATATCTATCATACTGATATTTTATGATCATATTTTGAGAGACCCCATTTTATCTATTCAATTCATTATTTTGAAGTTTTAAGTGGCGCCATTAGGCTGCCGAATTTTTAAGTGGTTCTATCACCTTTCTCCTTTTTCAAAGTTCTAATTCCATGTCAAGTCTTGAAAGTTCCTTTTTATTATGTCGGGGTATGATATCTATATCTATCATACTGATCTTTTATGTTCATATTATTAGATAGCCTATTTGATCTCATCATTTCATTTTTGGTTGAAGTTTATGTGACGCTGTTAGGCTACCGAATTTTCATAAGAGAAATCTTATTTTTGTCTTCCTTTCATGTTCTTCAATTCATATGGAATATTTTCAAATTTCATTAACATGTTCTTAAATAGCTTATATTATTCCCCTATACTGTTTTATGGGTCATTTATGAATGTTTGACCCATGTCCCCTCTCTTTTCAATGTTTTTAAAACCTTGTAACATAGTCGTTATGTTGCAGAATTTTCGTCTCAAAATGTCTCCGTCTTTTTCTAAAGTTCTTTTATTTTATTAAGTGAATACTCAAAGCTCTATCTTCTATATGGTTATTCACATATATACCAAAATTTTCTATTTTAAATTCTGGGATTTACATACATGAAACCCGCTTTCCCTTTCCATGGGTTTAAAGTGACATAAAGATCGTGTCTTTAAAGCAGTTTTTAAAATGTTTTGATTATGAAATGAAACGCATTTATTTTATCATATATGGGTTGTTTATGAAATGATTGGTGATGATATTTTTGGCAAACATTATAATAAAGACATGTCAAGGGGGTGCCCAGATAGCGATTCAATTCATTGGGTAAAGACTTAATATCTATAGATGACCTTTTAGACTGATACCTTGGTGAATAACCTTGGTAATTTTTTATGACACCTTGGGGATGGACCTTGGTGAAATGAAATGATTGTTAATATTAAATGTTGTATCCACATCTTCATGTTATGAAAAATGTTATTTTTATATTGATATATCTCATGATTTCTTTCTTATGCCATAAAGTTATTTTCATGACCTTATTGAAGTATCTCAAGTTCACATGTAAAATGTTTCTCTTGTTTCCCCCACTAGGCCTTCTGCTCACCCTTTCTTTTAATGTATCTCCCCAGGTTATGATATGTAGTAATTAACCTAGGATGAACATGAGGAGAATCCTTTCAAGTGTTTAAGAAGAATTTTTTTTGTTTTCATGTTTTAAGTTCCTGGTTTCCAAGACACTAAACCTTAAAGATCCTTGGTTTTGTAAAATGTAATGAAAGTATATGTTATAAGAAGGAGTGATTATATATTGATTATGGATTTCAAACAGATTATATTGATCTAAATTCCCAATCTGGATATTTATTGTCTCTCTATGGAGGAGTTGTGAGCTATAATATTTAAAAATACTTAGTTTTCGTTGAATTTATAATAGAGTATGAGTATATTGTGTCTTTCTATGGAGCCAATAATTTACTTTGGATTATCAACATTGTCTAATATTTTTACGAAGTGTCTAGAAATAATTACCCTATAATAGTTTAGTACAATAACACAATGATGTTGGATCTATGCAAGTATCCAACGTCGCATCAAAGGAAACATAACATACTTAAAATGTTTCATCTATTCATAAATTTTCTCATATAGGTGTAGTTATAGTTATCAGATTATCAATGGATGAAAACATTTTCGTCCCCTTTAAGAAGGGTTTACCTTAGCAGAGGATTGAGTATCATATGAGAGCTAGTGGATTTAGAGTAGTTATCAGTTTAATCTATTGAAAGTGGAATTATGTTGGAGTTAGTACCCTAGTAAAAAATTTTATATAACATGATTACATTTTTGTTCATTAATTATTTTTCTTATCAAATAATGATTTTTCTTTTTCATGACATTTGTATGTGATGATTTCATAAGAATAAATGTCTCGGTGAAAGTTCATGAAATAAATCCACTATGAAGAGAACATAGAGGCTTCCTCACATTATTCATAAATATATTTATCTATACAAAATATAATTTATAATATTACCTAATATATACCTACTATTACAGTTAGGAGTCTCATTGGTCATTGAGACAACTTCTAATGGTGTCCTTCCATTTTAATCTTCGAGATAGGATGTTATGAAAATAGTTATGTAAATAGGAAATCATTATTTCCATATATAATTGGATATTATTATATTTTTACGTGCTTAATGATCCTTAAAATTTAGTGTTATCATTAATGGATATCAAGACTCGCATACATTGATGTTTTGATGAAAACTATGATACCATATGCTCATGGGGATGAAAAAAATGTTCACTGCATCACAAGTGATATTAAATTTATGGATAATATGAGAAATAAATTTTCCCTAATTTCCCTTACGAAATTTTGATATCTTAGGCACTTTGAGGGAATTGAACTACCTATATAATCCATGCCCACCGTGTTTATAAGGTGATCTAATTCCCATAAGTACGAATAAAAAGATATCAAACACATGGGTTAAATATACTTAGATGCAACATGGTTGATTTGAGATATCCTAATGAGGGGTTTATATTACATGGTGTTAACTCACAATAGGATGTATGTCACTGTAAAATTCACTTTTTTATCTATGAGTACGTTGGTATGTTTCTACATGCTAACATTGGAATTTAACTGGTTATTCCCAATGTAACTAAGAAAGAGTCTTATAGGGTCACCCACTGAGTGTATATTATATCTTAGTTAAATTCATGTATCTTATTTAATTAGACATAATAAATAATATATATTTTGGTTTTGTTGATCATCATGATTTAATCACAATTTTTTAAAAATAATAAGTGAGATAAATAATTATAAATAATTATTTTCGTCATTCGTTGAATATAATAATTATTATATTTATCATCTAATAATGAAATAATATTTTTTAACTAAATAAATAATAATTATTCATGGACTATAAAATGTCAATGAAGGGTAGTATAATATTTTAATTGTGTGATTTGAAATGGTATAAATTTTATTTACTTATATTATAAATGTGTTTCATAGGCCATGTGATTAATAATAATTATAATAATTTTATTGGTCACGGTTTTTACAATGAATTTTAAATTAATAAAGGGGATTATGTGTGGGTTTTAACCCTAAAACTACCATAATAAATATCTAATTATATCACATTCCATAATGACTTTTTTTATTGAATGGATAGACAGAGATCTAGTGATCTATAATGATCTCTCTCTTATTCTTATCTCAATCCATCAAGAGAAAAATGAATGTTCTTCCTTTTTCAAAAATAATTCATCTATGATTAACTCTAAAAAATAAAAGTTATCAAGATCAGCCATGATATAATCAGATGATTCTATGATAACATTTATGGATTTTTATGTATGAATGGATCACCAATAGAAGGATTTATCGATTATAACCTATAATAAGAAAATGTTTTGAAGGGATATAGTTAATTGTATTATCAATGATGATATAATTACAAGTTTACATAATTAGATAATCATCTCATAAATTAATTATAATTACATGAAATTATCATACTCTTGTGGTTCCTTAATTTTTTAATAGTCATGTAATATATTTTTATAACTGGACATGATGTTTTCTTCATGTGTAGAACCAATTATACATACATTAAGACACAAACCCTATTTTTACCAGGATAATGGTGCATCTTATTCACCTAGAACATACAAGAAACACCAATAAACTCCAATAATCATAGAAAAACATTACTTTCATACCTCATTTCTCGCATGTCACCAGAAAAAAAATAAATCAAATAAACCAATGAAATTCAATATTGTGTTCCTAATCTCAAATCCAACTCTTATACTCTAAATCAGTTTCCTAAAAAGTTCTTCTTTTGTTATCCCTTGAGTAATCCTATAAATTTTTTAAAACCATATGTTGGGGTGAGAACATTGGAATTACTTGATTGGATTATATATATAAAAATATGAAATAAATATGTCAGGATAGATAAGTGTGATAATTCTAATTAAGACAAAGTAGGTAAATAATAATAATCGTCACCTTAAAAAAATAACACATCCACCTCAATTCCACTACATCAGCTACAATTACCACGTCAAAAGGTATTACCATATCATATTAAAATTTCCTCAGTTTGAACTATCATAAACATATAATATATATTCAGCATCTCCAATAACCATGAATCCCATTTTCCCATAATTCCCTATTAACATTCCATTTCCCTCAAAACGTCACAGTAAAATAACTTGGAAAAATAAAGTATTTATTTAAAAGACTTGTCAATGAAAATATTATTCCTTCCACTCTTACTCTCCAATTAGATCCCTTACTACCAAAATTAGAGGTTATCCATTAGGGGTCCCTCACTAATTGATCATATATCTATGGATTACCAATCACCATTTTAACCACGTCATCACCTAGAACCCCATTCAGCCACCACAATCACATAATTCCCCTAACATAATCCTTAATATCTCTTATGAACCTTTTTTGTTATTAAAAATTCCTGGATTTCATATATAACATCACACCCAACATAATTCCACAACAACTAAAAGATCATATCACTCGTATTAACATCCCATATCCATGTAATATGAAGGAATGTTAAACCATAATAATCATAATCACGACTATGAAACAACCGTATTAATGTGGCCAATAATTCAATAGATACAATAATTTCACTCTTACCGACATTTAAAGAGCTCTTTACTTGACTAGGAATTTACCCATTCATTCATTAGAATTCATTACATTGTCATCATTTTTCCTTTTAGTTTTATAAATCTCCCACCCATAACTAAAAAAAAATTAAATTTTTAACCATAATTACTCATATATACTTATGCTCATTATTTCATTAATGATAAGTTATCCAAAGGTGCAGTCTTTTTATATATTTAAATATTGTTATTTAACCCATAATAATTATTAAAAAAATTATCAATCTATATCTTGATTTTAAATTCATTTACTTGAACAATTTTGTTAACATCCTAGTCATCTCAATCATTTGAATAGTTTATGGGTCAAACAATAAAATAGAATACATGAAATATATCCTAGCTACACATATCAACTTGGATAAAGTCATAATGATACAATTGTATCCCGTATACCACCATATCCTAAAATAATTACAGTAATACAATTGTTGTGTTTCCCTTAAACTATCCCATTTCCAACACTGACTTACATATAGAAGTATCTAACCAACCAAGAGGACCCTCAACTAACTCTACATCCCCAACTCATACTTTTTATATGATTGTATCCCACTCAACTCACATACTAGAGTCACTCCACGATAGGGGAAACTACACTACCATTATTTAATAACTCGTATTTTCTAATTATACAACTCATGGTTTGAGGAATAATTTAAGGGAGGTAAGATTTACAGTATAGGGTTCAGACTAAGGAATCCAGAATCACTCTCCACCCAATATTTAGGTTATAAAAAACACAAACTTACCCAAAAAGTTATGAGGACAAGACATAACATTCTCTCCCATATATATTCCCAACTACAGTAGACTATAGATGTATAAGATAAAAAACTCCTAAAATAAACATAAAAAAGATCATCATTCTATAAATTAAGTAGTGTTAATTCATAATTTATTTCACTATTTTAATTCCATTTAAAAACATTATTAATAATTTCTGTCTTCATCTCTATAACCTGTATAAAAAGAGATGTGTAAACCATCATTACAACACCATTTAAACTATGATTTTAGATCACCATTAATTCAAATACATAAAAACATTTATGAAGACATGAAATTAGTTCCAGTTTTATTGATCATCCTCATTCCTATTATTTTAGTAATTTTTCATCCCATATTTATCAATCCGTGAATTTGAATTTTACAATAGACATTATCATAGCATTATTTGAAAATATAAAGAGGTTATCCAACTTGAGTACATTTCCATTCAACAAAATTAAAAACAATATGAATTTACTTGAAATCAACATTCATAGCAAAACATATTAAATTTATATATAAAAACAGAAGTGTAGATAATAACCAAGATAATATTACCCATCACGAATACAAAAGGATACAATTATTGAATATATTAAGTAAGGATACTTCATTCCTCAGTCCAAGTTCCCATACACTTTTTTGATAAAGTATTTTTAGATTATGTTCATATAATAACATAAAATTTCCCATCCACAAATATTGTATTTACATAATACCAAGAATGGAGAGATTTAATGAATCCAATTCATATGATTTTGGTACACTCTCTGCATACCAAATATTAATAAAAATTCATATGGAGTGATTTCAATTTATTTCCATTAAAATCAATTTTGGTATGAGTGGATTACTAAAGGTTGATATCTAATGAGATATCATTTTCTAGTATTTAATGTGTGGTTTACGAACAATATGTTGTTGGTGATAATAGCCATTCAAGAAAATGGGATCAGAATAAAAAATAATTATGATGATTCAAGTCATTAAATTTAAGAGGCTATCAATAGTATGAACTTATTCTTAATGGTGTACCTCATAATTTTTACAATATATCAAGAATTAATGGATTTTAGAATATAAATTTAAGTATTAGAAATCCTAAACCTCAACTCCATCAATTACATACAAACTAAATGAAATTTTTCAAGTACCATGACTCCACATGGCCTTCCATCAAACTATTAAAATAAAATTCATAATAATACATCATCAATAAATCATTCACACTGATTTCAAGATTCCTAGAAAAAACATTAATAATGTGAAAGTTGAAGAGATATAAATGTAACATTGGATTGAATAAGGAATAACATCCTGAATCATGATGCTTTAGACCCTTAAATGGACACCCATTATAGGATTTCCATGTTGGAGTCGGTGGTCTAGAACCAACTACTTTGTACCTTATTCATATAAATAAAAGCCTTATCACATCTTGATTGTTCTTCTGTGTGACATGTCATGTGATAATTTCCTAAGGACAGTTGTTGCATTAAAGGGTCGTACTGGATCTCTGCTATGATGAGAACCCAAAATTTCTATAACATTGTTCTTGAATGTATGTTCTATGGCCGGATGATATTATTTGAGGGACACAAATAATACAGGTAATTAGGGGTGAGGACTCAAAATACTTTGAGGCACCTTCCCATGGTGTGCGCCCCTGGTAATATCCAGGAGGATATTATGAGAACGAGACCCGCTGGTAAAAAATCCACATTTCATAGTGTCATTGGATGTTCCTATCGTCGGACGTGTGTATTGGTCCTTAGACTTTAAGATTATTATTAATGGGTATTACAACTTTTGTACATAGATGTATTGATTAAAACTATGACGAAACACTGTTCGCAGCGAGGTAGGATACGTTGGGTGCGTCACGAGTAATACCACATTAATAGATAATCTAAGAAAGGATTTGTCCCTTCTGTTCCATAACAGAAGAAAATATATTAGGCCCTTTGTTGGAATTAATATAGCCTAAATAAATCCATGGCCATGGTAATGTATGGGCAAGTTCAATTCTGGGAAGTCAAAGAAAGAATAATCATGCACATGGGTTGATCGCACTAGCCTGAAACCCGCTTTATTGGAGATATCAAGACAAAGGGATTATATTACACGGTAAGCATTCGTAGGAGGTGACACGTCATTGCGGCGTTAACTTCTTTCTCTATGGGTGCCTTGACGTGTTGCTAGACGCTAACCTTGGAAATTAGGCAGGCTCATCCTAATGCCACTGAGAAAGAGGCCTAGAGGGTCACACAATAAGTGTGTCCATGTATCTCAGTTAAATATTAATTTAACAAGTTAAATAAATATTATTCCCGAATATGGTTTAATAATTTTTTAAGGATGTCTAATCGCATTTATTTTGACACTAGTTATTCGAGAGAATATATTGTGGACGAAATAATATATTTATTAGCGATTAATGTAGTTACATTCATTTAAGAAATAAATAGTCATTACTCAAGGTATAATAAATGTGGTGGAGAAAAAATGGAAAATAAAAGTACACACCGTGTATATTAAATATTCACGCCATGTAGTTTTATGGAAAACAAGTACACACCATGTATTAATTATTACACGTCCTGTAGTTTTTCCAGTTGGGATTTTGAGGATTTAATATTTTTTTATTAAATGATATTTATTATAATCAGCGTGGGCACATGTCTGGGAATTAATAATTTGACATGGGGGTTTTCAATAAGAGTTAATGAAATAAATAAAACGCATAACGCGTTTATTTATTGGCATAACTCTATTAACCTCAAACCCGATTATAAATACCCTCGCAACCCCAACATTTTCAAGAGACATTATTGTGAACAATGGATTTTGAAATACTCTCAAGCCAAGAGGGAATTCCATTTCCACCAAGAACGCCCTCAAGTTACGAGAGAAAGATCCTCCACCGGATCAAGGTGGTCGAAGGTCGACATCGCAAGCGAAGGTTCTTCTGCTCTAGCACCTGGAGATCCCTTCGGCGACGTCTGGAGACACGTAACACACTTGTGGATCACCGCTAGAGGAATCCTAAACTTGGTTTCTATAACGCAACGATGGTTCACCGAATCATGATCGGACACATCAACAAAGATAGAATTCCAATGAGGTAATTATTATGCATTAATTAAATTAATTATAATCAACATATGATGATCCTCCTCAAGGGTTCTGGGACTCTTCTTTTCTTTTTGTTCTTCGTTCTATTATGAAGATTCGGTGTCTTATATCGTGACGGATCTCTGATTGGATGTTGTTTAACGTTAAAATTATTGTTGGGAAAAGCCACCAATGCCCTTCCGCGGTGCCCAAAACCTACAAGTGGTATCAGAGCAGGTCATATCATTGATTATAATTATTTGGTTTTTTGTTGGTAATTTACGCATTTAATAATTTAGTTATTTCAATTCACGTTTAATCATTCTGGAAATCTTAATATCGAGATCTATTACTCCTCCCACATTTCTCGTTCACCTCACAGAAACGATTTTTTCTTTTAATTTTGATTAAAATAAAATAGAGGAACTCATCCAGAGGAGCCAACCGTTTCTGGCCGTATAACACCAGAATACACGGCGTGTATTCATAAGTACACGCCGTGTATTGGATTCTTTCTAAGAATTTATGACACCGTGTGTTGACCAGAAATAGGTGGCACACGGTTTTATGGAATACACGCCGTGTCTCCCAATAAACACGGCGTGTAGTCCCTTCGGGTTAGGGTTGGGTCGTGTACTCCGTACACGGCCTGCCCGGCTGGAAACCATGTAACGCGGAAACTACACGGCGTGTGTCCCACAGTACACGCCGTGTACTCCGAAAATTTCCGAAGTACATTAACACGCCCTTTCCTGAGGCGTGTACATCTGATTGACGGTGAAGGAAAGTACACGCCGTGTAGTCGGAACTACATGTCGTATACTCACCCAAATTACACAGATTTATTAAAATTTATTATTATATTATACAAACCCTTGAGACGTGTACCATGGTGCAGGCGTAAAGCTGAGGCAGAACACGTGATAGGTGTTTTATATATATATATGTTTAATTTAACATCTGCGTAATAAATGGGAATTCACCTGGTTACCTCCAAGGTACAAGTTACGTAACGGATAATTTTAAATGAATTTATTTGATTAAAATTATGATGGATGGTAATATCAAGTAAATTCTGAAAATGTATTTAAGATAATAGGATTGATTAATTAAAGAAAATTAATTGATTCGAGTGTGATTTATCTTAAACTAGAACGATTAATGAATTGAATGCTAGTTTTATTTATGCATAAATATCGTTGCATGTATGGATGATCATGAGCTAGACCAAGACCTTTGAATTTGAATGGTTTCTTTTAATTTATTTATTTAAATTAAATTTTTTGGCCTGCTGGCCATCTCCTCATTAATATGTAGGGCCTGCGTTTCCAATGATTCTTTTATGTAAAAACCCCTTTTACACCTCACCTGCGTATGAGATAAATGCATATGTAATGGATGGAGTTCCCAATCTAGTGGAGGCGGATCAAGTCAGGAGCCAAGGTGAAACCAATCCAAGGAGATACAAAGGTGGACAGGTGGAAAGCTGTAAACACAAACCCAAAAGGTTCAAGGTGTTTCTCCCCTAGGTCTTGGGTTAGTTTATCAACCGCTAGTTAAATGAACCAACAGAAAAGAACATTATCATACCATTTATTTTATTTCTGTCAGTTGCATGGTTTATTTATTGTAGGTGGGTTATAACGATCACACAATTAATGAATTAAACGTGCATGCAATATGGAACTAAAATAAAACCAGTTTATACGTAAATATTATCTTAGACATTGTTAATCACTTAAGTATATCTCAGTTAATATTAACAAGCATGTAATCAAAGATAATAAAATGGAAATTTATCTATAAGGATAAAATCCCTCAAAATAAATATCAAGTCAGCATAGCCTTCTATAATCTTGGTTAGAATCGAACCATAGTTAAAAGTGCTTGACCAACCCTAGTTGGGGTGATTTAAATTATCGGGGAATTCTAATTCAAGGTTTTAGGTTGACTTGACTAGGTTCGCTTCAAGGGTTGACTATCACAACAAGACATGGTGTGACCACGAAGAAAAGGTTGAGGAAATCCAAAAAGGATTTCAGGATTGGGGAGTCCACTCAGTGGATCAAGGAGCTGCGAGTTAATGTAGTAGGCATTTGGAATGCCTACCTAAAACCCTTCAAGTTTCCTAACCAACCCTATTTGGGGTAATGTAAAGGGGAATATGGATCCTTTCCACTAGAATATTCACGCAATAGAATATTCTGATGTCAATGGTGAGGGTTATTGGATTTTGATAAAATAGTGGGAGACTAATAAGTATTAATTTATTTATTTGTCTCAAATTTTGTAATAAAGTACTAAACCGTTGCTCATCGTAATTTGTAGAAACAGCAAGAAAATGAATTCAAACATATCATTGCACACCATATTCGAAAAAGAAAACCTTCTCACTGGCACCAATTTCCAAGAGTATCAAAGGTGTTTACGCGTCTTCCTTCGCCACGAAAGGAAATTATATGTGCGGGAAGAGCCTATTCCAGTTGCGCCTGGGAAAGAGGCTAGTGATGAGGAATTATCTCTCTACATGAAACACATGGATGATTCCACAGATGTCCAGTGTTTCATTCTATCGGCCATGTCTAATGAGCTCTTGAAGCAACATGAAAACATGGACGCGTATATCATGATGTCTCACCTTAAAGATCTCTACCAAGAGAAGGCGATACAGGAGAGGTATGAGATCTCCAATGCTTTGTTACCATGATGCTTGGAGAGTCTGCACCAGCTGGGCCTCATGTAGTCAAGCTTGTTGGCTACATTGAACACTTGGGCATTTTAGGGATTAAATTCTCGTATGAGTTGCGTACAGATATCATCCTATCATCATTGCCCAAGACCTTCTCTAGCATCATTTTCAACTATAACATGAGTGACAATGAGAAGAGTCTATCGGAGCTTCTGACCTTGATTCGCCAGGTAGATAAGGAAATGGGGCATGACAAACCCGCGGTCCTTATAGTGAACAAGAAACAGAAGGACAAGAAAAAGGGGCCAAAGACTTATAAATGGTCTGAAGCCCCCGAGAAACGTCCCTCCAAGAAGGGGATGATCCAGAGGCAGGGCAAGGAACGGGAGGAAGTGTGTTTTGCATGTGGTAAGCATGGCCACTAGAGGAGTAACTGCACCCAGAGGCATGGGGATGCTAAAGGTGTATTTGTTATCGAGTGTAATCTTTCAATTTCTACACATTGGGTATTAGATACAGCTTTTGGGGATCACATCTGTATTCAAATGAAAGAACCAATTAGATTTAGAAAGATCACTAGAGGAGAGGTGGATATTCGAGCTTCCAATAGTGCAAGGCTAGCTGCGTTTTCTATTGGTGACTACCACCTCTCATTGCCGACTGGGATGATTTTGGTTTTACATAACTATTATTATGTTCCTAGTGTTACCAAGATCATAATTTATGTATCTTGTTTGGAAATGGATGGATTTGTTTTCAAATTTGGAAATAAGGGTTGTCTCTTTTATAAGAACAATGTATGTTATGGTATGGCACAATTTAAATAATGGTTTGTATGTATTGAATTACCAAAACCAGGTTTCAGCTATCGATAATGAAACAAACTCACATGACTCATACATCACCAAGTCATGGCATCACCGCCTTGGTCATGTGAACTAGAAGCATTTGACAAAGCCCTACCAAGATGCCTATTTAGACTTTACAGAGCTAAAACCACTTGATAGATGTCACGCTTGTTTACAAGGAAAAATGATCAAGCCACCTTTTAGTGGACAAGGTGAAAGGGACACAGAGCTTCTAGGATTGGTACACATGGATGTGTGTGGACCATTTCTAGTAGAAGCTAGAGGTGGATATTCTTACTTCATTACTTTTACTAATGATTTGAGTAGATATGGATATGTCTACTTAATGATGTATAAGTCAGAATCCTTAGAGAAATTTAAGGAATTCAAGAATGAAGTAGAGAATCAGCTTGGTAAGAAGATAAATAAGATTCGATCGGATCGAGGTGGAGAATATCTGAACCAAGAGTTCATCGATCTTCTACGGGAGTCTGGGATTCTATCTCAGCTCACACATCCTTATACACCACAATGGAATGGTGTTAGTGAATGGAGGAACCACACCTTGTTGGACATGGTTAGGTCAATGTTTAGTCATGCGGTTCTTCCATTATCCTTTTGGGGATATGCATTAGAAACTACAACATACAAATTAAACTGAGTACCAACTAAGGCGGAAAATTGAATTCCATCTGAGTTATGGAATGGAAGGAAACCCACTTTGTCGTACACACGTTTATGGGGATGCGAGGCATTTGTTAAGGCCTTCTTAGGCAAAAAACTAGTACCCCGAGGCACGAAGTGTATCTTTATAGGATATCCCATGGAAACGAAAGGATATTACCTATATAACCCTCAGGACAAGAAAGTGATTGTCGCCAGACAAGCCATATTTCATTGAGAGGGAGCTCATACTCAATAAGGATAGTGGGAGAAAGATTGACTTTGACGAAGTTGATGCTCAAGATACACAAGAGTTGGTACAAGAAAAAGTTCCACAGGTCCCCGTGGAAGAGGTTCCAGAAACACAAGTACTGCGTAGGAGCTCAACAAAGGTAAGGGAACTGGAGAGATTTGGTTTCCTAGTCACCGAGGATGGTGAATCATTATTGTTGGATAATGATGAACCTCTCTTCTACAAGGAAGCAGTAGAAAGCTCAAAAGCTACAAGATGGCTAGAAGCTATGAATTCTGAGATGGATTCCATGTATCAGAACCATGATTGGGTTCTGGTCGATGAGCCAGTTGATGTAAAGCCTGTTGGATGCAAATGGGTATTCAAAAGAAAGATGGACATGGAAGGTAAAGTTAGCGCCTATAAAGCAAGGCTAGTGGCTAAAGGATTCAGACAGCATCAAGGAATTGACTATGATGAAACCTTCTCACTAGTTTCCATGTTTAAATACATAAGAATCATACTTGCCATAGCAGCTTACCATGACTACGAGATTTGGAATATGGATGTCAAAATAGAATTCCTTAACGGGAACCTTCAGTAAGATGTCTATATGACACAACCAGAAGGGTTTTTTGACACCAGGTGAAGCCAAACGGGTTTGCATGTTTCTGAAATCCATTTATGGATTTAAGCAAGCATCCATGTCATGGAAAATTCGATTTGATGAAGCCATAATGGAATTTGGTTTCATTAAGAATGAATGTGAGCCATGTGTTTATAAGCGGTTTAATGGGAATGCGGTCGTCATCCTAGTGGTATATGTTGATGACATTTTTCATATTGGAAATGACATACCAGCCTTACTGTAAGTTAAGGACTGGTTGAACAAGTGTTTCTCCATGAAGGACATAGGAGAAGCAGCCTACATTCTAGGGATCAAGATCATTCATGATAGATCCAATAGGATGCTTGGACTAAGCCAGGGTACATACAATGACCAGATACTAAAGATATTTAGTATGGAAAAATCCAAGAGGGGATTGGTTCTAGTGTCACATGGCTTACATCATTCTAAAAAAATGTGTCCCCAGACACAATAGGAGAAATATAGGATGAGCAAGATCCCATATGCTTCGGCTATAGGATCCATCATGTATGCCATGTTATATACCAGGCTTGATGTTGCCTATGCACTGAGCATGGTAGGTAGATATCAAGAAGATCTAGGAGAACAACAATTGATTGCTGTTAAGACTATCCTTAAGTATCTGAGAAGAACTAAGGATATGTTCCTAGTGTATGGAGGAGACGAGGATCTTGTCATCATAGGGTATACTGATGCTGGTTTTCAAACAGATCATAATGACTTGAATTTGCAATCTGGATATGTTTTCTGTCTCAATGGAGGAGCTATGAGCTGGAAGAGTTCAAAGCAGCCAGTTGTCGCCGATTCTGCAGCGGAGTCTGAGTATATAGCGGCTTCTGATGCAGCCAAGGAAGCCGTCTAGATTCGAACCTTTTTCCAAGAGATTTATGTGGTGCCTAGCAGTAAAGATCCTATTACATTGTATTGTGATAATTCTGCAGCGGTGGCTCTTGCAAAAGAACCAAGGTCACATCAACGGACAAAGCACATACTCCAGAAATATCACCTCTTGAGGGATTTCAATCAAAGGGGTGAATTTGAAGTGAGGATAGTGTCCATGGAAGAGAACGTGGAAGACCCTATGACTAAAGGCCTATCTCAGCAGAATCATGAATATCATGTGAGAACTAGTGGGTTATAGGTGGTTAGCAGTTGTCTCTAGTCCAAGTGGGAGTCTGTTGGAGTTGGTGGTCTAGAACCAACTACTTTGTACTTTATTCATTTAAATAAAAGCCTTATCACATCTTGATTGTTCTTCTGTGTGACATGTCATGTGATAATTTCCTAAGGACAGCTGTTGCATTAAAGGGTCGTAGTGTATCCCTGCTATGATGAGAACCTGTAAGTGCCATAACACTATTCTTGAGTGTATGTTCTATGGCCGGATTATATTATTTGAGGGACACAAATAATACAGATCATTAGGGGTGAGGACTCATAAAACTTTTTGGCACCTTGTCTTGGTGTGCTCCCTTGGTAATATCCAAGAGGATATTATGAGAACGAGACCCTCGAGTAGGAAATCCACATTTGATGGTGTCATTGGATGTTCCTATCTGCAGACATGTGTATTTGTCCTTAGACATTAAGATTATTATTAATGGGTATTAAAACTCACGCACTTATATGTATTAATGAAAACTGTGACGACAAACTGTTCATAGCGAGGTAGGATACGTTGGGTGCATCACGAGTAATACCGCATTAATAGATAAGGCGAGAAAAGATTTGTCCCTTCCGTTCTATAACAGAAGTAAATATCTCAGGCCCATTGATGGAATTTATATAGCCTAAATAAATCCATGTCCATGGTAATGTATGGGAAAGTTCAATTCCGGGAAGTCAAAGAAAGAATCATCAAGCACATGGGTTGATGGCACTAGAATGCAACCCGCTTGATTGGAGATATCGAGACAAATGGATTGTATTACACGGTAAGCATTCGTAGGAGGTGGCACGTCATTGCGGCGTTAACTTCTTTCTCTATGGGTGCCTTGGCATGTTGCTAGATGCTAACCTTGTACTTTAGTCAGGCTCAGCCTAATTCCACTGAGAAAGAGGCCTAGAGGGTCACACACTAAGTGTGTCCATGTATCTCAGTTAAATATTAATTTAACAAGAAAAATAAATAGTATTCCCGATTTTGGTTTAATAATTATTGAAGGATTTATGATCACATTTATTTTGATACCATTTAATCGAGAGAATATATTGTGGATGACATAATATATTTATTAGTGAGTAATGCAGTTACATTTATTTATGAAATAAATAGTCATTGCTCAATGTCTAATAAATGTGGTGGAGAAAAATGGAAAATAATAGTACACGCCGTGTATATTAAATATACACACCGTGTAGTTTTATGGAAAACAAGTACACGCCATGTATTAATTATTACACGCCGTGTAGTTTTTCCATTTGGGATTTTGAGGATTTAATATTGTTTTATTAAATGATATTTATTATAATCAGCGTGGGCGCATGTCAAAGAATTAAAAATTCGACATGGGGGTTTTCAATAAGAGTTAATGAAATAAATAAAACCCGTAACACGTTTATTTATTGTCATAACCTTATAAACCTCAAACCCGATTATAAATACTGTCGCAACCCCAACATTTTCAAGAGCCATTGTTGTTCACAATAGATTTGTAAATACTCTCAACCCAAGAGATAATTCTCTTTCCACCAAGAACGCCCTCATGTTACGAGAGCAAGATCCTCCACCGGATCAAGGCGGTCGAAGGCGGACATCGCAAGTGAAGGTTCTTCCACGCTAGCACTCGGAGATCCCTTCGGCGACATCCAGAGATACGTGACACACGTGTGGATCACCGCTAGAGGAATCCCACAGTTGGATTCTACGATGCAACGACAGTTCACCGAATCCTGACCGGACACATCAACGAAGAAAGAATTCCAACGAGGAAATTCTTATGCATTAATTAAATTAATTATAATCAACACATGATGATCCTCCTCAAGGGTTCTGAGACTCTACTTTTCTTTTCATTCTTCATTTTATTCTGATGATTCTGCATTTTATATCGTGACGGATCTCAGATTGAATGTTGTTTAATGTTAAAAGTAAAGTTGGGCAAACCCACCAATGCGCTTCCGCTGGGCCCGGAACCTACAGTCCATGTAGATTCAGTAAGGAATTGAGTGAAATTATGTTTATAAGGAATGTTGAACCAACAAAACAGTTTTACTGATTATTTGATAAATTAATTGGATTGATTCCTACTATATCATGGAAATACCCAAAAAGAACATAGTGTCCTTGGTAAAAGGGAGATCTAAGATCACTGCATTCAAAATGGGAAACACACAAGCCCCAAATATTATCTTATACTTTAAAATACACGATTTATTACTTTGACAATCACAACACTCTAGGCCATGGTGTGGTGAAATTTCACAGGATTTTTTGGTACTATCACACTCAACATCAAAGCTTGGGGGTATATTCTTTGACTATTTTTCATAGGTGTAACCCCTATGAAAAACACCCACTAAAACACCATGTTCATTTTTCTCATCAATGGGAACCCATCTTGAAACACTATAACCAACACACCATATTAATCTAAATAACTTTTATCTCATCCATTTCCTAATGGTGTAATCACTAAACAACATTCTCTCCACCATGTCACTGTTGTAGACATAGTGGATTATTAGGTGTCTAAAATACATCGAAAACTCTTAAACTCATATGCAATGCCACCGAACAGCCTCTAATGTTACATGGTCCCTTAGATGGTATATTTTAAGGGACATATAAATCTTGTCCCTTTCATTCATAAAGGAAAAATATTGAGATTAAATGTAAATTCACTCTAGAGAGGAATACAATGTGCCACCAAATAAAATATTTGGGAGGAAGAATCCAACCATTGAGAACGAATTTCAAGAACAATATTTTCATCCTCGAAGTTGAAATAATTAAATTAATATCACATTCGAATTTTATTGACGATGTTTTGGAAGGAAAATCTATTTGAACAATTTACCAATAGGGAATTTGGCTATAAAATTTTTGGTTAATGGGTCATATAATCCCAAAGAAATGATATATCGATAAATCATTTAAATATGTATTTATTGTCCAATGTCCTAGACCAAAAACATTCAACAAGAGTAAATTTTTTTATATGGATAGATGGTAATGATAGTTTTTTAGGTATTTCCAATATATGTATAATCTAATAACCATGTTGACATGGAAGATTAGAAAGTTCCTTAGGATATATCAAGGTACGGAAAATTTTAATAAGTTGAAAATAATGATGGTTAGTACAATTATTCCTACACTACCCTAAAATAGAAAACTTTTTTGATATATATTGATTCATAAATGAACGTATTGGGATGAATCCTCCTGTAGATTGTTATGTTAATAACTTATTCTTTAAAATAATTGAAAATTCATGGGAATAATTACCTGAATCATGATTGGAGTGGGAAATAAAACATTTTTCAATGAAAATTTATATTCATTATCATTTATGGTGAATGTTATGATATATATATATATGTGGATAATAAAATACTGATTTATATATTCACACAATAATATTTTAATATACACCAAAGGATATTATTGGTATTAATTAAATATCATCACTACTCCATTCACTACTATCCTAGGAAAGAGAACAAGGTGTTGATGTTATAAGTAATAATTACCATTTATCCACGATTATGATTAAAATAGATCCCATAATTATTCATTTATATAACATAGACATTAAAATAAAAAAGGAATTGAAAAATATCATATCTTTCTTAGATGATTGTTCAACTATCCATCCAAGTGAGGATTAAAGAAGAGAAAACGGAAGATGTTATAGTATATAAGAAGGTGAAAAATGTTCCTACGTTAAACCCGGGTTGTCATTAAATAATAATGTTATGTAATATAGTATATATACCATTAATAACCACTATTATGGAGATATTGGAAAAATAACCTAGTTCATCATTCATTATTAATCCTTGATATATGTTGATGTATATAGATATGTTACAACAATTTCCTTTAGTATAAGTTTAATGGGAAAACATAAACATTGATTTGATCATCGGAATCTACAGAACAACTAAAGGGAATAATGTTATTTGGATTATAGTTGATCTAGATAAAATATTATCACACATAATTAAAATAAAATAAATTTAATCCCTTAATATTATTTTCCATATATACATAAGGATGTTTAATATATTCATAGAGTACCACATTATATTTTATCTGATTAGGATCAAGTTCTACATTAATGTTATGGAAAATATATCTACATGATTTGGTTATGAAGTTGGGATTTAACCTTCCATATCATCCTTAGAAATATTGATAGTGAAAATGGACTACTAAAACCATAAATTATATAGTAAGATAATATTATATTGATTTCAATTATGGTTTGGATTAACACATTCCATTGTAATAATATTATTAAAACAAAATTCACTAGAGTTTTTAGGGGGATCCTTATAAACCCTATATGGTAGGAATTATATAAATAAAATAAAATGGGTAAAGATAAAATTAATAACCAATTAGGAAATGATATAACTGAGTAAATGGAATAAATGGTTAAATCCATTTAGTATCACATCAAGGATGATTATATTTGATTGAAAATATATACTGATAATCATCAGATGTATGTGAGTTCAAAGATGGTGAAAATGTATTCATATTAATATCTTCTTGTAATTGGGTTTAGACATTTGGAAATAAGTTCTAGTGGATCATTAGATATATTTTTTCAAATTAAATTCTTGATTGTATCGGGATGGTTTCTGATCTCTTGGCAGTCCATCAATTCTCTATCATGTTCAATATGTGTTCTATGAATCTCTCCTAAGGAAATACATACTCGGTTCTTCATAAGTATTGTACTCAAAGTTTATAACACAATAGTATTATTTCTATTATTAGGAACAAATTATTGTGATTTTTTTTGTGAGATAAAGTGTTTTAGAATAATACCACTCACCTAGTCAAATTGATGTCGTGAAACCTAATATTTTAAGATATTATGTAGGAATCTGAAGATTTTATGTGGTATAAGTATTCTCATTATTTTAGGTTTTAGTGATCTAATATTTAGGGAAAATTATTTTATGGTGGGTATAATTTCATGCACTATGATTTTACAAATATGTTTTTTTCTTTTGAAATAAACTTAAAATATTGAATATCTTGTTTTAGATGAAACATCAGTTCTAAATGAGTCAGAATACAGTATAACAGTATAACCAAGATGTTATTTTTTTTACAAATAAGAATAACCACAATATGAAAAATATTTATACTGTTTTATATAATTCATATGTAATGAATAATTCATTATAAATAAGTACTCAATTTTCAAAAATATTATTATATGCTTCAATAATATGTTTTCACCACAAATTTTTTCCCTGTATTTTATTTCTCTATATTATAATTACATTCAAAATTTTTTTAAAATTTTAATTCATAAAAAATATATAATTTTTAAAAGTATGATGTAAAAATAATAATAAGTTTATATTTTCATTTTTTTCAGAATATATTAATTTTTAGTGGATAATGAAAAAACACTTATTTTATTGAGAACCTATATTTTCCCTTCAAGTATTTAAAAAGTTAATTTTTGTTGGAATGATGTAAAAATTTATTGATTTCTCTTTTAATAAAAATAATCCAAATAATTCCATCATAATTGACATTATGATTTATTATTGTATAAAATTATTTTTATACTTAATAATTCATTCTTCTATAATGGTATGTCTCATTTTGTTTTTTGGGTTTATTTTTAAATTAATTTTTAATAATTATAGAAATTTAATTATATAAAATTGATTTCTAATTTTGGAATAAACATTTATAATGTTTTCAATGAGGACACATTGATTTTTATTAATTATGAATAGTACTATGGTGAAAAGTTAGTTTCCAAGGTAAGAGATAAAACCCTTTAAAAGGGTTAAAAGTAAAAATAAAAGGGATAAACTATACTAATATTAGGTATATAAAATAATTTATGAATCTATTTCAACCATATGTCATCTTATCTTCAACAATGAGTCATTTTATATCTACTTAACAACAATAATAAATTAATATATATATATATAATAATAATTTTAAAAATTCCAAGTGTTTCATCTACCCAACTTGTAAAAGGAAACCTTCTATCCTCTCTAATACACACTTAAATATAATCTTATCTTTCTCATGACCTACCCATGTAGTTTTTAAATTTCTCTCACCACATCCTTGAGGTCTTAATTTGATTATAATTCCATCCTATAAATATTAATGAGTAATCAAAAGGATGTGTCTCAATGAATATATATAACTCTTAACCAAGAACTTTAAACATTATTTCTTCTTCCACCTTCTCAAAACATGTTTTATTGATCATAATAAGATTAATCTAGTACAATTAATATTCAAATATTTTATTATGTTGTCTTAAAACCCATTTTCCACCTCCCTTCCGTCAAATGGGAAATGAATAGATTGCTTGTACACAGCTGTGGATAACAACATCAACTTATAGAGATGATTTTTTGCCATCACTATAATTATAGGTTGTATATTATGATGGAATTAATTTTTATATATAAAATTTATCAAATAATTATTCTATTGGAAATATATTATCCAACTAACCTACTTAAATTTTCATCCATTGGGGAGTGATAACATTCCTCTTGTGTGGTAGTGAATGGATCTATAAGGTTCCCACTTAACAAAAAATTGGTTTCTAAAAATAATAATAATAATGAATTGAAAGAGATATGGATGGTCATAAAATTATATATAAAATCAGTTCATTGGGTAAAGATAGATATCAAAATAGATAATAAGCATTGGAATTGGTAGTGAACCGAGTTTAGTAAGGGACTCTTTGAAATAAGATAGTCTTGGTAGTGAACCTTGAATTAATGAGTGATGGAATAGAGAGGGTACATAATCTATTATGATATTACTAGTAAAAATCCTTGATTATAGAAAATATGTTCTATGATTTTTTGTAGGACACAAAATTATGTCTTATTCATAGTTTATGTTCCAATATCTCATTATTTGTAATTCATGATTATTCATTATTATGACATATAAATTTTATTCTGAAAATTATTTATTCCATGATTTGTGATTAAAGATATTTGAATAATTGGTCACTGATTTTGTTTTCTTATATTCATCTTATTATACCCATATATTTTTTTTTCTTATTTATGATCATCAATTGATACCATTTTTTTAACCATATTGAGTTTTTATTATCACCCTTTATTATGTTTTCTTTACCTATGTTCGGAATAGTGTAAATAAGTGGGGTATGTATAAGAAGGGTACAATTATAAAATAATTTTATTGGATATATTGATGATCATTCATGTAATATTATTTTTATGAATATAGTCTCCATATACACAACCTTAATAGTTAGGGGTAGTTTTTAATTGATATATATATATATTGAATATTCATCTCAAATTATTTAATATTAATATATGTTATGATAGTTTCACCTCATTTAATGTAGTTAAATATTAAGTAAACCTGAAATAATTTTTTTAACACAGGTATCACCTCATTTCATATCTTTATTTTTCATAAAAATTAATCTTTCTAGGATTTCACTTTTTGTGAGGACATGGCCTTGAAGATATGGGTAGTGGAGTAGATGGATTTGGGTCGAGCATGGTTAATATAGGATTCTCAATATTTTTCAAGATTCATATGATATATATTTAAAATCCATTTTCACTTAGATCGCAGTGGTTGTTGTCACCTACATGCTTTCTAGATATGTATAGGATCATGATATATCCAGTTATAGAGGACTCATTTTATTTATCATTGAATGATATAGTCACTTGAAACTCAATGTGGTGAGTTTCTACAAGATATACCTAAACTAAAGTGACCTAATATTCAAAATATTGTGGACTAAGGAGTGATTCTTCATGTACTACTCATATAAAAGTTGATGAATATATGGATTATAAGATAAGTATATTAGACATATAAATGAAAATATACTTCATAATATACTACTTTTGGGTTATATGTCTGTGATTTATATCATGAGGTTTCTCCATGGTTTGAGGCTTGAGATCTGAGGGTTCTTGTGTTGGAATCTACTTTTCAAGGTCAATGATTAATTTAATCATGATCACATATGTGTTGGGATGAGAAGACTATTCCACATATTGATGTTTAATAGATAAATAATGATTCCCCATTAATTCCTGAAATAAAAAAATTGATAAATGATCCTTCGATAATTTTAGAGTTGATTGGTGATCATGTTAATCCCATTGGGGTACAGGGATATAATAATTTATAACTTTTATAGTCTTACTAAATATTTTTACAAAATTATGAGGCTTGTTTCAACTCCATATCCCTGGAACCCATCAATCTCATTGGCCTTTTTCTCTTAATACATGACTGTGAGAAGATAACATGGGATTATAAGAATCTGCTTCATAAGAGAAAAAAATTATTTAATTGAATCACATTAACAGAGTTTAATTTAGTTGATATATCTAGAAAAGACTCCATTTGTGGGTTTAGTAACCATTAAATTATTTGGATCGTAATTTCATATCCTCATAGTGCGGAGGGGGGATGAAATCAATGAGTGTTGAAACAATCTTAGCTCTCAGAATGGTTTCAAACTCTTATGTCTCTTTCTTGTGAAACTAATTTCATTAGTTATTAGAAGACTGGTTATTAGAAAACCATGGTTCTAGAGAAGTTATCTAATTTTACATAGATTATTTAGTGGTCATAGCTGGCTGATCCAACTATAACATGAAAATGAGATGTGCATGGTTGAAAATTTTTTTGTCTGAATCATTAAACATCCATGCACCCTTGCTTGGGAACATATTCCATTCCAGTTATTCCTCTATTGAAAAGTCAGAGGTTTAATCCATTTGTTCTATTGACAATCCAAGATTTACTGTTAATATTTATTGATGATTTGAATGATTTCATTATAGAAAAATTTCTACAGGTTATAATTCCCTAATATTCGGTGGATGGGATAGAAATTGGGGTGGTCATTGTGGTCAGCCTCATTAGGATAACATATCTTTAAATTCTTTAGTAAATATTTTTCATTTATATGATGCAATACTAAGGATATTTCTCATCTAAAAAGGAATAATCATTATTCTTTGTGTCTTAAAAATGTTAGACAAGTAGTTCATCTTCCATTATTATCTATAATTTTGTTGTGGTTGTTGTAATTCAAAAGGGAGAACCACATAATATTGCAAAATTTTGGTTCTCAGAAATGGAATGTAAGAATTCTTTATAACTAATAGATATTATTTCATCTTTATTAGAACTTATTCCAGAATCTGTTAATATTGGTTGAGTCTTATACATAGTCCACAAAATAGAATCTTCCATCCTTTTAGAAACTATTGAATGATCATAGAATCCACCATGATATTTTATTGGGAATAGTTTAATTAGTAACTCATCATCGGGATTATCAATATAGATTCATAGAAACTCTTATTTGGGTAATTTTAGGTTTAGGGAATAAGTGAAACCCCGACACTAAGAAATAAATATGTAGAATCTCTCATTATTGTTCTATTTTTAATTTTAGAGGTCAAGAATAGTTTTTTCTTATATTTAATTAAAATTATAAAGAAATTATAGGAATAAGAATTATCATACCATGAATAATATTAATGGGTGACTTTTAAACTAGAAGAAATTCATCCCATCTAGAGTCTTTATGAAGATTCTGACATTATAGGACTCATTTTTCTTGAGGATAACCATCATGAGACCACATAATAATAAAAATTTCATTATATGTAACATTGGGTCCCCAGTTCTATTGATGTTCAAAGAAGTATGTTTTCTAAAGATGGGTAGAGGAGGAGTCTCCACCACTCATTAGAGGTATGGTTTTATTTTGGTTTCATATGTTAACACCACCTTTCCATGGATTCTATTGATGGTTCTAGAGACTAATTCTATTCAATGATATCTTGTGGGAAAACTAGATGGAAATGATTTTGATATGATAAAGTGGGTATATCTTGATACTATAGTATTTCTTATGTATGATACTAAAAACTAGTATGGATTGACATGTCGTAGCTTTCCAAACTTTTTCTGACAACAGCTTCAATGAAGGGAACTCCTAAAATTATCCAATCATTGGGTCTAGGTAGACTACTATACTGGATCCTTAGTTAGTTAAGTGATTGGATTATGCTCTTATTGGAGGAGTATCATCTCCATGCAAATGGATATTTGATCGTTGATAAGGGATATTCTCTATTTCGAGAAATAATTTATTTGATATTACCCTTCATTATCTCAATAATTAGTACCTTTAACTCATTTATCTCCTATTTATATTAAGAAAACATTTCTTTGATGGTAGTATCCTCATTCCCCTATCATTGTATAAAGACTTCTGGAGAGGTGTAAAATGATAATTTATGAGATCCCCCAAATTATTTGACTACCTTTTTTAGGAGCATTCGCACCATATTCTACAGTTTTAGTGTGGTCCATCATTCAAAAAGTGAATTCCTCACTCCCCTATTATATATTAGAAAAATGTTCCATATCACCAATGAGAATACTTTTTATGATGATAATTGATGGGAAACATGTAGCTATAAAATTTTATTCCTTATAAAGATAATGGGATTGATTTCATTCTAAAAATATATCCAATGGAAAATCATAATCTCCCCCAGCAATTAATGTCATGATAGAAATTGAAAATCCTTTTTTCACATAACATAGAAATTTTTTAAAAGGGAATTCCTTATGAAAATGAGAATTCAAGGATATTAAGGATCACATGCATTTCCCATGTAATACCACTCAAGGCCTAACTAGTGTCACTATAAGATCCCAGATTTCTCTATAAGGTATGTTCTTGTTTATATTTCAGTTTAGTCTCCATTTTTGGTTAATTAACTGTTTTACCAAGTCCGTGAGATGGATCGGGGGTGTTTTGGGGGTTCGGGACATCAAAAAGGGTAAAATATGATTTTTGGGTAATATTTATGGTTTGTTCATGGTTTGGAAAACCATGCGAGAGAGAGCCTATGGGTAGTAGCATCCGTACAGCTTGTGCATGGTTTGTAAAACTATGCGCGTAATCTGTGCGTCCATGAAACATCTAAAAATTTACAAAATATCCATAATTGTATTTTTATTCCCATCTTGTGATTTCTCACCCTTATTCATCCTTTTGACCCAGGGATGAGCCAAACATCCAGGATCTTCCAATAGGACGATCTCCTTCATTCCTAAGCCATTTGGAGTGGTGTTGGTTTCAGATTGAAGATCTAGGTAAGGTTGATCTCACTCATGCTTTTCTTTTGCATTTAGGGTTTCTATTTCTTCCTCTCCTTCATATTATTCTCTAAAAATCTAATTTTTTGAGAAGATTCAGGGAAAATAATCATGGGTTGGTTGAATCGGGATCTAAGGCTCCGATTGAGAGTGTGTTTGCCAACAGATTCAAGGTAGGTGGTATACAAGTTAGGTCCTTTGGTTTTTATGTACATATGTTCATGTAGGGTATTTATTCATTCCCACTTTGGATGATTTCTTGGTGAATTTGACATGAAGTGATGTATTGGATGTCTAAACAACCAACCGAAACCCTCATGATCCATGTGGGATTCATGGAGGACGATGCGACCAATTTTGGGGCCACCCATGGGGTGTGTTGATGTTCCTCGAACTCATAGTTAGCTAAGTAAGTGGAGTTCATTGTTAAATAACATATATCCCATGATGAAAATGTTAATAAGCATGAAGTATGTGCAATTAGGTTTTTTGTAATATACTTAGGTTGGGTAATGGTCTAAGAAGTTGTTGGTTCGCATGGAAATAAGTGTTAAATTGATTAATGGGTAACTTCTATGGGATTAGCTTTATACTTGGATATGATTATTTATATAGGCATGGAAAATGGGAATGTGTAAAAGTGGTTAAGTAAAATGGATAAAAAGGTGTTAATGTATTTAGGAAAAATTTTAATTTCCAAGTTATTGACATTTTTGTGATGTTGTAAATGATATTGGAGATGGTTGATTTTGGTGAATGATAAATAAGAATGTGCACATGGCTTGGTTGAATGGGGTGTCAAATTGGGGTTCTAGGCCCACTGGTTGAGTTGGACCGAGGTTCTATCTCCTACCATAAATTCACGGGCTAGGGATGGTTGCTGAGTTCTATTCCCCTAATGGTTGCATTCCAACCGGACTGAGGATTCGAGGTGATGATTATGAGGTTGTTATAATTTGATGCATAGTGATATAGGACAAGAATTTTATTCCCATATGCTTGGGTACCTTGAATATTCCATATCCATTGAACACATGAAAAAAGGTATATTAGATCAAGAAATGCCTATGTAGTGAACCCATATTCAAAGGTAGTATAAATTAAATAAATTTATTCTAGAATATCCCAATGAACTATTTATCCTCAATTGTCATCATTTATCACTTTCAGTCACTATCTATCTTTTCTGGATATTTTTTAGACACCATTGGTGGTGGCCTACTGAGGTATACTCACACCCTAATCAGCCCTCTGTTGGGTACCCGAGCAGCATTCATGCTTGCAGGTTGGGGAAAGGGAAAGGGAATTATTCTTGGGAGCTGAGTTGGACATGGGACATGTTGGGTGAGGTTCCATATTTGGTTCCTGGACTATTTTGGGGGTCCTATTGTTTTATTTCATTTGGGATGTTTTTCACATGACTTTGTATCACAGAATGATATATTTAATGTTATATATGGTTACACCTAGTTTTGGGAATTGGTTAATTATTCATATTATTCATTTTTGTCCATTGTTTCCATTATTTATGTTATTATCTATTGTGGATAACTCTGGTAATGAGGGTATAGTCTCCCCATGTGACCAATTAGAACCTCACTGCTAGTCAGCAAACTCTAGTATAAAGGGGAGGCACGCTTGAGGTTAAGTAGAGACCCGTCTCAAGGCACTGGATTAGTGGCTCCCAGGTTAGGGGCACTATATAGTTGTATCAAAATATTTATTTTCACTTTCATACATTTTGGGAATCATAGTCAAGAGATTATGAATGTTTCATTCCTTGGTAATGTACTCATTATTGGGAGTAGCTACCCCATGTATGGTGGGGAAAACGAGTCACCCTAGTAGTGCATTGTTGTTCTTTTTGGGTGTTGTTACATATGATGATATTTCACCATTGGTTAATGCACTTATTTTGTGATATTATAGTTTTGTAATATTTCTCTCTTGGCTATAAATGTATGAGGTTGTGCATTCAAGAATCATTCTAGGAACCTATATCTGAAAGTGACAAGCATCATGATAGGCACACACAAGGGATGGGTGCGTGGGATATAGTGTTTAAGAAGAATATGTTTTCATAAAAGTAATGAAATTGTGGCTAATTCCAAAGTAACTTTTATTTATTATGAAATTCTTTTAAAGGGAAGTGAGAACTCACATAGAAAAATCCGATCAAATAGTAAATGAATCAATTGAATTATCAAATAAAAGCTATTGTCAATTGGAATCTATCTCCCTAAATAATTTCCAAGCCAGATAACATAACAAATAGTCTAGATCATCACTTAGAAAGTCTTCAAAATGGTATGCCAAATAGTCCAAATATTTCAAGTATTCCTCTTTATTAATCATCCTTTTTTTTAAACCTCTGATCAATATGTGGTCTTCCTTGTTAATCCACTAACATTTCTCCCTCGATGTATCCATAGGAAGGAATCTCCCCATCATTTCATCACCATTTTTATATGTTTCCTTAATTTATAGAACATCTTCCAGTATCTCTTCCCCTGATTTCATGAGAAGCTCCCCACTCTGGTCATGAAATGCGACATCCTGTTGATGGGGGTAGTCGGGGGACTCTTCCCCTTTCAGCTTCCCAAGTGGTAGAGTGTCCTCCTTCACCAGGAGAACATCCTCTAGATGAGAAGGGATCTCTCCTTGCTGATCCATGGTCATTATAGCTACATCTCCTTGAAGAGGAACCAAAGAATATGAGGTACCCTCAGGCTGAGAGAATTATTTCACTAAGGACTCATACCCACTTAAAAGGAAACCCTCCATGTCACCTACCAATGATTGGGCCTTCTGTTCATTGGGATTACCTACCATTTTGGCTGACCAAGTCACCATAGGTCTTGGTAGGTAAGAGTAGTATTTCCTTTCCTTTGTTTTCTGCTTCTTGGAAATAATACAACTCCTCAGGTCCCTATTTTACTTATTTCCTTTCATCGTACTTGGGTTGTGCCGCCCTTTACAACACCCTCTAACTGCATTTTCATCTGAGGATTGTCTTTCTCCTTCTGGGTCCACATATGAGGGACAACTGGAAGTGCCTCCGTAGACACTGATGCTATCAAAGTGATTTCTGAAATTGAGACTAGGAAAAATCATTCGTGGCTTGGTCCCCTTCATGACAACACTCTGATTAAAGGCACCTTGGAGGTCCTACAGCTCACGATAGTTTTTTCTCTATACAAGGATCCCTCCATCTGCTTTAAAGCCACTATCCTTGACACGAGCATGGTGCGCAGGCACCTACCGAGACCAGAATCCATCCTTGACTATCTCCATGAAGGTAGGAGGAACCAAAGAATTGGACTCACCCAGGACCAGCACTGAATGTGTTGGAATGTCCAAATCATGTTTTAACCTTGCGAATATGTCTTCAACCCTTGTATCGTTATTAATACCCTTTTTCTTAGAAATGATATGTCCCTTGATGATGCCACCCATAGAAGGAAGCCGATTTAGAGGGGCAGTAATGGGGGAAACATCATCCTGAGTGGTTGAAGTATCACCAGAGGAAATGTGGGCACCCCCCACATACGCCCCTGAATCATGCTCCATCGATACAGGGAGGAACGGTCGAGCCTTTGTCTTAGGGGGGACGACACTACATGGAATGTCCGAAATACCAGAACAGAAAGTCATTGGATCCGAGCTACTATAAAATCGACAGTCAAGGTGGATGTGGCCCAAACGAGCGCATGAACAGCAATTGTAGAACTAGTTTTTGAAGGCCACTGGTTGCTGGTAGTAGATTTCTTCACCAATCTCTATCCAAACTAAATCCACCAGAGGCTTTGAAACATCCACTTCTACACAAATCCGTTGAGAAAATAGATGGCATAAGGTGCGAGACCACTCATTGAAGGCAAGAAATATCCCTAAGAGGTTTCCTAGAATTTATAGAATATCCATATTTTGAAAGGGAAGATGGAGGTTTGGTAGACTTACCCAAATCACAACAGAGGGGGGATCACGATTCCAGTAGACTCATAACACCATCTGAGATGGAAGAAGTGAGATCGATCACTAGAATGCATACCTTTGGACAACGTGTAAACTAGATCATAGACGCATACGAATCAAAGAAGAATGTGGTGGGGATTCGAGATCCCAGCCATGACAAAGTTCTCCAGGGACCGGGTGCTATTTACAAACCAATCAAAACAGGTGAGGTACGGGTGTTGGAGGCCAAAGAAGGTGATGATGGATAGTACATGGAGTGATGAAGTGTCCGAGAACTCATAGAGAGAATTCAAAAGTGATAGTGCACCATGATAGGGACCAGGAAATTTCAGGCTAAGGAGAGTATGGGGGAAATCTGGGAGAGAGGCTGGATCGGTAAAAGGGGATAACACCAGTTGTGAGTGGGATCTTTTGGGTAGTGTATGTGAATTGGTTAAGTTGTGGGAAGTGATGTTCCAAACTATATATCTTCCCTTGTCATAAAAGTTTTATGGTTGTGTTCTAAAGATCGTGTTTTTAATTTTACAGAAATGCCACCTCGAACACGTGTGCTGGTTGGGAAACAAGATGATATTGTTGAGAATTCTCCTCTATTAGAGGAGGAAGTGAATTTGGTGATCCAGGAAAATAGGCATGTGTAGTTCTGTGATAACATCACTCATTTTGTGCAGATGATGGAATGAGACCCAGGGCAGGTTGCACTGAGAATGTTAGAGCTGACCAGAGAGTTTCAGATGCATCACCCTCCGACCATCACTAGAGAGGGTGGGCCATATGTAGAAGAGTTATACATAGAGTCCATCCAAATTATTCCTGACCATATGAAGACTCATCTCAAGAATCGAGTCAATTTATCATCCTATATGTTGAGTGGTCAAGAAAAACATTGGTTGGACATAATGTTTCAGGCAGAGTAGGTTGGGGGGATTATGTGGAATGATTTTTAGGAGAAGATCCCTGAGCAGTTCTTCCCAAAAATCTTAAGGTAGGATATGGATGCGGATTTCATAAGGTTGACTCAAGGGAAAATTTCTAAATTGGACTATGCTAGTCATTTCTCCGATTTGATATGCTTTATTCCAACATTGATAGGAGATGAGATAGTTGTGGTGAAATGATTCCAAGGCAGACTGAGACACAATATATAGTCTCAGGTGAATATCTTTCATTTGAAAAGGCTTGTTGATGTGGTGGATCAAGCCATTATCTCTGAGGGGAATCTAAATGGAGCTTCAGGTATTGATCTTGTGGCACTAGTTGGGTTTGAAAGTGGTGCTGCTTCTAATAGTAGGATGATCTGCTTCAGAACCATTTCGCAAGGTGGAATCTCTTAGAGCACTCTGGATAGGGGTCATCTTCTCAAGGTGGTGACCATGTCCTTTCTTATCAATGTGGAAGGCCGGATTCCAAGATTGAATAGTGTCCCTTTCCATTGGTCTTGTTTCGATCATGCGGAAGGTTAGGCCACATGCAGAGGTTCAGTAAGAACCTACGATAGTTAGGAAATTATGGAGGTCAAATGCATAAGAAAATTTTTGGTATGGGTCAGTTACCCCATATCAGATAGGCATTTGGATCTCCACATGTCATACTGGTAGGGGTAGTGGATGTGGAAATATGGGGTGAGATCACCCTTACCAACAGAGTAGTGCAGTGCATGGTACATAGGATGGAGCCCAATGAAAAGGTGTAGGTCATCTCCATGCAATCCAGGCTACACCTGAAGGTGGTGAGGTAGGACCATTTACTATTTGAGGTATTATTTTGGTAGGCTCCATGCTTTCTAGTGCATTTTGTGATACATGTTCTATTCACTCTTTTATTGCTGATTAGTTGGTATTTGTGTTGGGATTATCTGTAGAAACTGCATGTGGGTTAATGTCACTTAGTACTCCACTTGGGGTACAAGTTGAGAACAATAGGAAGTGTAAGGATTGTGCTCTAGATGTTGGTGGATATCATTTGATGTGGGATCTGTTTGTTCTAGATATGGTAGGTTTTGACCTAATATTTGGAATGGACTAATTGGTGTTACATTTATCTCATATTAAATATTAATGATGTTGGGAAACATTCACATCTCTAGATAGGATCACAAATGTACTTCGTGGTGAGTGGGATACTCGAACGGGCCGTGCAAGGCTGCTACACCAACAGTTGGGAGAACTCACAACCCAAGTGGCATGCCTTATGTTAGATAATTGGAAGAAAAGAAAATTCGTTTTCCCTTTTGTTGTGGACCAGATTGATGATGTGTTTCCTATGGAAATATTGGGGTTACCACCTGAGAGAGATGTTGAGTTCGCGATCAAATTTTTGCTAGGAGAGGAGCCAGTTTCGATTCCACCTTTCCTATAGTGCCAGCAGGGCTCCAAGAACTAATGTTTCAGTTAGAGTAATTAGAGCATAATGGGTTTATATATCCTAGTGTATCACCTTGGGGATCTCCAGTGTTGTTTTATAAGAAGGATGATGGATCACTGAGGCTGGGTGTTGATTATAGGAAGTCGAACTAGATAACAGTTAAGAACTAATACCCTCTTCCAAGAATCAATGACATTTTGATCAACTCTAGGGTGACTTGGTGTTTTATATGATTGATTTGAGATTGAGATACCATCAGTTGAGGGAGATACCTTATTCCATACCCAAGATAGCATTCCAAATCAGGTATGGGTAGTTTGAATTTCTAGTAATTCCATTCGGATTTACCAATGCACCAGCTGTGTTCATGGCCTTGATGAACTGGATATTGTACTGATATCTAGATCAGTTTGTAGTTGCCTTTGTTGATGAAATCTTATTGTACTTCAGAACTTATAACAATCATGCCAAAAAACTTGACATCATCTTGAGTACACTAAGAGAGCATAGGATTTACACCAAGATATTAAAATTTCAGTTTTTGATTGATGAGGTTCACTTTTTGGGACACATCATTTCCTAGCCAGGTGTGTTAGTGGATCTAAAAAAGGTGAAGGCTATAGTGTCTTGGGAGTATCCCTAGAAATTTTTTGATATTCTATTTTTTTTGGGTTTTCCTAGTTATTACTGAAGGTTTATTAGATATTTCTCTCATTTGGTAGCACCTTTCATTGGCCTAACCAAGAAGGAGGTTATGTTATATTAGTCAAAGGCTTGTGAGAATACCTTCCAGGAGCTAAAAAAGCTATTTAATACTAAACCAATTCTGATCCTTCCCGAACTAGGTAATAAGTACACCATGTTCTCTGATGCATCTGGTGTTGGGTTTGGGGAAGTGTTGATGACAGATGATCAAGATATATCTTACGGGTCAAAGCAGTTAAGGCCAGATGAAAGGAATTATCATACTCATGACATTGAGCTAGCTGTTGTGGTTAATGCCTTGATGTGTTGGAGGAACTAATTCTTGGGAGAACCCTTTACAATGTTTAACAACCATAAAAGTATCAAATTCATCTTTTCTCAGTGGGAGTAGAATCTTCACCAGTGACTGTGGGTTGAGTACATACATCAGTTTGATTTTGAGTTGGTTTACACACTAGGAATGGGGAATAGTGTCACTGATGTTCTGAGCCAGAAGAATCAATATCAGGTAGTTCAGGAATTTAGTTCAGAGTGGGTGATGCTGGATTCGTTTGTGGAGATGCATTTGGAGGAATAATATGCACACATATAGATGACCATTGCATCGATATCCATTTAACATTAATTTCTATGCCAAGTTAAAGAGAGTAAGTTGGTGGATCCTGAGTGTTTGAATATTAAGGAAAGTATTAAAGGTGAGGACTCACCATCTAGTGGAACATTCGGTGCTGATGGAGTTTCTTAATTTTATGGTTGTGTTGTGGTACCAGAAGATATATGGGAGGAGTTAATGTGAGAGTTCCATGCATAGAAGTGGGAAGTGAATCCAGTCTTGACTAAGATATACTGTGATCTTCATAGGTAGTTTTGGTGGTCGATAATGAAGAAAAAAGTTTCTAGTTTTGGGGAATGATTCCCTACCTGTCAGCAGGTGAAGGTAGAACGTCGACATCCAGGTTGCTTGTTTCATTTATTTCACATTCCATAGTGGAAGTGGAATGACGTCATGATGGACCACGTGGTGGGTCATCTGAGGAAGCCTCATAAGAATGATGCAATTTGGGTGGTGGTAGATAGGCTGACCAAGGTGGCCCATTTCTTGATGATCCAAGAGACCTATAAAGTTTACCAACTGGGGGAATTGTATGTTTGATAAATAGTACAGTGTCTTGGTGTGTTAAGGACCATAGCATCGGATCATGATCTGCATTTTACCTTGTTCTTCTAGAGGGGTCTACCGAAAGAACATGGTACCCCTAGTGTTTTGAGTATGGATTACCCCCCACAAACTATCAAGCAGTCAGAGACTAAAATTCTTGTATTATTGGATATTTAAGGTCATGTGTTATATATTTCATTGTCTCATGCGAGAAGAACTTGTCTCTTGTGAATTTTTCCTAAAACAATAGATTTTATGCTACAGTTAAATACAAAAGTTTAAGGCACTTTATGGGAGACCGTGTAGATCACCGTTGTGTTGGTTAGAGGCTAGGGAGTCTGAGCTATTATGACCGAGTCTTGTATAGGAGACCTCAAAGAAGTATTGTTTGATTCAAATTTGTATGGAAACATCCCGGAGTAGGTAGAAGTAGTATGAACATCGGCGTCATAGACATCTTGAATTCCTGGTGGGTGATAGTGTGTTTCTTCAGGTGTCACCAAGGTTGGGTCACCATGGAATTCATAATTAGGGCATGTTGGTGCCATGATATGTGGGTCCATTTGATATTTTAGATAGGATTAGACTGGTGGTGTACCAATTTGATCTTCTATAGTGGTTTAGTGGGATGCATGATGTTTTCCATGTTTCACAAATCTCGAAGTAACACCCTGATTCATCTCATGTGATAAATGAAGAGAGTGTCAAGATTGATGCTGACGTGTCCATTGGGGAGACCCCAGTTCGTATTGTGGATCATAATGAGAATGTATTATGGGGTAAGGTCATTCCCTTGGTTCATGTCCTATGGAAACACTGAAATGTTCAGGAAGAAACATGGGAGATAGAATCAGATATGTGGGCCCAGTGGCCCAATCTCTTTTCTTTGAGAACTCAATGATGATTGGGAAGAGAAACTAAGAGACGAGCCGTCATAAATTGGGGAGGTTGTAAGATTCCAAAATTCTATGTAAGTTATGTTCTTTTTTATTTTCTCGTTTCATTCCCCATTTGTGGTTAATTAATTTTTTTTCACGTCCTTGATAAGGATTGGGGTGTTTTTGGGGTTCATGACACGAAAAAATGGAAAAGGGGGCTTTTTGGGCATTCCGCATGGTTTGTGCATGGTTTGGAAAACTGTACGAGGGAAGACCATGTGAGTAGTGGCAATTTTCATGGACTATGTAGGTTCTATAAAACCATGCATGAGAGATGGCGTGTGGGTAGTATCCTCCACATGGTTTGGATGTGGTTTGGAAAACTATGAATCCTAGAAACTTCTAAAAAGTTAAAAAATTTCCATGACATGATTTTTATTCCCAACTCATGATTTCTACCCTTTCTTCCGCGTTTTGTCTTAGGGACGATCCAAGCATACATGATCTTCCAAGTTGTTGATATCCTTCTTTCCTAAGCCATTTGGAGTTCCATTGATTTCAGATTGAAGATCTAGGTAAGGTAAGTCTCTCTCTTTCTTTTCTTTTCATTTTAGGGTTTCTATTTATTAATCATATCCATGTAAAGCTATTAAACCGTATTTTTTCAGTGAGATTTAGGGAAAATCAATAAGGGTTGGTTAAATTGGGTTCTAAGGCTCTGGTTGAGATTGTTTTATCAAATGGATTCAAGTTAGGTGGTCTAAATGTTATATCCTTTATGTTTTATGTAGATTTGTGCATGTAGGGTTTTTATTTTTTCCCAATTTTGATGAGTTCTTGGTGACTTTGACATAATTTGATTTATTGTATGTCAAAAAAACTTCTAAAACCATCATGATCCCCATGGTATGCATGGAGGTTGATGAGACCAATTTTGGGGCCACCCATGGCGGTGCCGATATTCCCTAGACTTAGAGTTAGATAAGTATGTGTAGGACGTTGTGAGAGAACATAGATCCCAATATGAATATTATAATATTCTTGAAGGACATGCAATTGGGGTTTTAGTAATACACTTAAGTTGGGTGATGGAATAAGAAGTTTTTGGTTGTCATGGAAAAAAGATTAATTGGATTAATTGGAAAATTCTATAGGATTAGCTTTATACTCAGATATGCTTAGTTATATAAGAATGTAAATGGGAATGGGGTAAAGGGGTTAATTAAAATGAATAACAAAGGTATTAACGGGTTGAGTAAAAATATTAATTTCCAATTTATTGATATTTTTTGACGTTGTAAATGTTATTGTGTATGGTTGATTTTTGTGAATGATAAATAAGCATGTGCACATGGATTATTTGAGTGGGGTTTCAATGTGAGGTACTATTCCCATGGGTTGAGTTGGAATGAGTTTCTAGATATGCCCCTAAATGCATGGGTTAGGGAAGGGGAGAGAGTTTCATTCCCCTAACAGTTGTATTCCACCCGGACTGAGGCTTCGAGGTGAGGATTATCAGGTTGTTATAATGTGATTCCTAGAGATTGGACTTGACTATTATTCCTATATGCTTGGGAACATTGAATATGACTAATCCATTGAACACATGAAAAAGGTAGATTAAATCATGAAATTCCTAAGTAGTGAACCCAGATTCAATGGTAGTATAAATTAAATGAACATAGTCTTGAATGTCCCAATGAACTAATTATCCTTACTTTCCATCATTTGTCACTTGAATGTGTTATCTTCCATTTCTGAATATTTTGTAGACACAATTGGTAGTGGCCTACTGAGTTGTACTCACACCTTTCTCAGGCCTCCATCAGGTATCCAAGCAGATTTCATGCTTGCAGGTCAGGATAAGGGTAAGGTCCCTATACTAGGGAGTTAATTTTCACATGGGACATGTTGGGTGAGGTTCCACATTCGGAGTTCGGGCCATTTTGGGATCCTGTTGTTTTATTTATTTTGGGGTTTTATTCACTTGACAATGTAGCATGACATGGAATATTTACTATTTTATATGGTTGTACCCAATTTTGGTAATTGGTTAATTATGCATGTTATTGATTGTTCTCATTTTTTTCTATTATTTAAGTTGTTATCTACTGTGCATTAACCTTGAAATGAGGGTATAGTCTCCCCACATGACCTAGTAGACCCTCGCTACTTGTTAGCAACCTCTGAGATATAGGGAGTCATACTTGATGTCATGTAACAACCCGGATTGGGGCATCAAATTTGTGTATCCCAGGTTAGGGGAGTTACCGTTACTGCATAGTTACAACCTACATGGAAGAATCGCCTCATAGTTCCATCCTATGAAATAATGTTACTGCATAGGTCTAGCCCACCTACTTTAGTTAACTATTTTTTCCAATGGCCCAAACATTCCTATAAATAGAATCTTGGGGTCCTAATTTAAGAATATTGGAATACTAAAAGAATAATCAAAGACTTCATCACCACAGTCCATCACCCGAGACCTCTAAACATTCAAATGGTGACTTAAGCATCAAAAGAAGATAAAATTAGGGAGCTTAGTGGGTTATAGTTCTCATAGTCTTTGAAAAAAACATATATGCGAGCCATATCCCCCAGGCAATGAATAACATGGATAAGTCCCCTTATCAATCTGAAAAACTTGGGTAACATTCATCTAGTAACACTACAGGAGACCCATGGAGCATAGATCAAGGCCTCATCCAAGTGTTCACACCCAGGTTTTCCATCTCACAAATATATCTTTATCTCGTCCAAGACTACTATACATGATACCTCTCCATCTCACCAAGTTCTCCCTTGCATGAGCCACCTTCTACATGCCTAGGCCTTACATGTGTGAGTTACCTTCCATTTTCCCATAAATTATCTATGTGAGCTATCTTTTGGGCCCCATATTCACGTTTCCAATGGTAAGACACCTCTTCTAGTGGGACCCTCATCTAAGAGTGACCAATAATAGACTTTCCCCAAAGGCACAACTGTAACACCCTGAGATTTTATGAAAAATACTCTTTTTAATTTCATTAATGTCCTGTGTTGTACGCTACACCAAAAGGAGCTTGCACAACACGCATCCCTGACTTTCCTTGAATTACACGCAATCACGACCTTCTTCGATAGCGTCTGTAGTACGCAATACCAAGTTTCACTAAATGAGATATTATTATAATATTTTTATGAACTAGTCGTTATGAATAGTAATACCCACTTTTTGAAATTTTATAAATTTTATCTTTCAAAATGGAATTCATTTTTTGATTCGTAATATCGAAATTATCTTAGGGTGAAATTTTGGTACTTTTCGGATAATTTTCATATTTTGATGAATAGTGAAAATTACTTAATTTTAATTAAAAACAACTTTTTTAATCGAAATAATTAATAGTGATAAATTATTAATTTTAGTGTTTTTAAAATATATTTAGAATATATTTTTAAAACTAAATACAATGTTGTTCCTTGGATGTAATTTCACATTTAAAGCAGACATAAACAAGTGTCAATCTTTTGATAGTTTTTATCTCTTAAGAACACACTATTTGTTTTGACAACGGGATTTAATTTTTAAATTAATTAATGCAACAGATATGTTTTGAATTTGGTAAAACAGACATCATTTTTGAATTCATAATATCAAATATAGCTTAGGCCTAATTTTTGAAATTTTTCTGAAAACTTTCATTTTTTTGATGAATAGTGAAACCACTATGTGGTAGTTAAGAAAACTGAATTTTTCATAAAAGATAATTTTACCGCTTCTGTGAGTCAAATTTCGAAAATCCGAGAAACACGGTTAATATCAAGGACTAAAATTTGGTTCAATGAAATGAAAATAATATTTGGTGAATAGTAGCTTTTTACTTTTTTTTACCACGGTTAAAAGTAAATAGTGTAATGAATGGTAAACATGATATTATTATTACCCTAAAACATGTCCTAATTCTATTGGATAAGTGTAATTAGATCAATAAAAACCTTAGGAATAAAATATGACCATTTAGGCCCACTTGGATTAGATTAGGAAATTTAATATTAATTTATTTAAAGAGGGGTTAAAATAGTTAAAATCAAAGTTTAATAAGTAAATCATTTTTAATATAGGGTTTTACATAAGATACTTTCGACTATAAATATTCATTCTAAAGATAAAAATATTTACTACGTAATGGTAGTTTAATTATAATTTTTATACATTATATAAATATTTTATTTTTGACACAGTGATGATGTAGTAATTATCTTATTAATGAAGTATTGACATAATTGATGTTATAAATACCCAAATAAATGTAATTTGAGACTTTTTATGAATTAAACTAATTTTATATGTTAATATGACATGTTAGTATTGATTTAGTTAACATTGTTCGAACTAATCATTCTGTTATTATTTTCACAAAAATCAATTTCCAAATAGTGTCAAAATTGACATAAAATAGTTTTTAAAACAAATATTATATTATTAAATGTTATTTAATTCTTAAAAATCTATGGTTCGGCCAAATGACTTAGATAAGGTTATATATATTAATAATAAACAACTTGCGGTTCCTTTGGCTTGTTATTGTATGTTTATTAACCTTATACCGTAAGAACACAAAAATACACAGTAAAAGTAAAATTATCTAACATAAAGATAATCTAAATGATAAGGTTAAAATAGAACCCTAAACTTGTCTAAATTATATTTGATGAGAGTATTTAGACCCATCCCCAACTTAGTTTTAAAATTACTCAATTTGGATCTATTAAAAACCGAATATGGATTTATAATAAAATAATATTTTTAGTTTTTCCAAAGGTGCCCCTCTCCTCCTTTATAAAAGGGCACATCCTCCCTCTCTTCCTCACACCATTTTGAGCCTTCCAGATCTTCCAAACCCCACCAAATTCTCTTCTACAATTCCCTAGAAACATCCTAGAGGTCCTGGTCTTCTTCAGAGACCAATTTTAGTTCCCTAAAAAGAGTTCTCAAAGAGGCGCTTCAAAGAAAAAGGTAATGCCCGTTACCGATTCTTTCAACTTTATTTCTTCTTCCACTCCTTCTTCTTTAGTTGTTTAATTATGAAGTAATAACATCAGTATCACTCATATACTGATATGTTATTATAATTATGAAACAACCCTATTTCACCATCTATCCATCCTACGGAAAACAAAATCATCGCGCATGCGTACGTACAGAATACCGTCTCCACGCCGTGGTGTAATCTTTTTTCTACCACCACCTTACTTGGATGGTCATAATGGTGTAAATAATAACTATATATGATTATTGTAATGTGATAGTGATTCTGAAATATTATACATACACTTCAATACAATTCCACGATAATGGGAATGATATCATCGCTCGTGCGTACGTACGGACTACCGTCTCCACGACGCGATGAGATTCATTCTCCATGTTAACTATTAATGAATGATTATAAAGTATATAAAATAAGTATTCATTAAATATATGAAATAATAATGATACTGGATTTATTTTTATATACATTTATGTCATCTACTTAATTTCATTCAATTAAATAAGGAAATGAAAACAGCATTCATGCGTACGTACGGCCTACCGTCTCCATGAACGATGTATTTCATTCCTTTTATCGATCTATAATATATATGTATATGATGAATATATATTATATATAAATAAGTTTTTACTTTCTGGAATTATGTAAATAAGTATATAATTAATAATATCAAGAACGACAAGTCGAAACACATACGATAAATGAAATGATTTTACCCAAAACGCTCTTTAACATGGAATTTACAAAAGAACGGGTAATATAAAGTCATAAGTGAACCATATATGATATCATAACAATGAATATGATTCTATAATAAGTCAATGACATTATTTAAATCATTATACAAGAGGTTCAGATACATACAAAGCATATTGGACATAGGGTAAGGGATAAAATTTCCATCTCATTTTTATCCGAGATTTCGTGTACGTAAGTATTTACTGGGGTTACGTTTATCATCCATGACCATGTTTTCTAAAAAGTTTTCATAAAATGTTAACTATTCTTCTATGAATGTTTAAAGTCATTTTTACCCTTTATTTACTTTTTACCACAATGTATGAATGGAATCTTTCCTTTGGTTACCATATAAAGTACTTTTTGACTTTTCCGACAAAAGTACATGGAGAATGTTATTTTTAACTCGTACGACGTGAACAGATTTTTACGTTTTCATAACGCCGCCTTTTCAAGAATCTTCCTCCAAATTATTTCATGTCTATTTTAAACAAAACCGTTTTCATTTAAAATTGAATGACGTTTTGTGAAAAGAAATTCATTTTGAAAAAGAAAGGATATTTTACTCAAGAATTCATTTCAAGTGTTTTTATCAAAACTATTTTCCATCTAAAATGAAATTATTTCATATGTTTATGTTTCAAGTAAAACTTCTCCCTTATTTAAATGGTTTGATTTTTCTTATGATGAAAAGATATCCATTTTTTATATGGATTATGTTATGATGGCATGGTGTTTAAGAATCCCATTTTATTACATGGGTTATGCTATGATGTATGATTTATGATTTTGTGGCACACAAAGGAATGATTTAATTATGAGATGGGTGGGACCTATATCTCCCTCTAATTCATTGGGTAAAGATTTATATCTCATGAGATAGACATGGCTGGAATGGTAAGTTAATCTGGTTCAGTGTTACAGGACTGGAACGAGGAGTGAACTCGATTCAGAAAGGGACTTTGTCCACTAAGATGGTCTTGGCAGCAATGCCTTGGATACTATGGAAATCATATCATGTGCTTAATGGTTTCCATAATCACTTGTTTTATTCCCATTCTATTTTATCATGATTAAAGTTTCTTTATGATCTATGCTTTATGTTCTTCCATGTTTTATGTCATTGCTCAAGATTTTGTTGTTTAAACATTATGTTGATTTTTTTAAGTTCAAATGTATATGATTTGTTTTATTTTATCCATTCTTACCCTTACTAAGCATTTGAACTCACCCATTATATGTTTTTCTTTCCCCAGGATATAAAAAAAGGTTTTAGGTAAGAAAACAAAAGGGGAAGATCTTTATGGGAGATGTCGAAGATCTTTCACCATGATTAGAAGATTACGTTATGATTTTCCAAAGACACTAAACTATTACGGTCCTTGTGTGTCTGTTTTTTTATGTATTAAGTATTCTGAAAAAGTAATGTAATTTCCATGTACATCAAGCTTTGGGTCTCTACAGTTCGTATCAGAGGAAAGGTTTAGTCAACATTTGGAAACTAGGATGTGAAAATGTTATTGAGATCCCTAGAGATATTTCTAAGGTATGTCTAGGGATGTACCTAAGGATAAGTATACGTATAGGATATAGTCCTAGAACTACGGTAACGATCTTAGAATTTAGCCTAAGATGTTAGATATTGAGGGAACTCCCCCTTTACTATGTTGTTTTCCCTAGCATGATTTTTTCCTCTCACACTATTCTTTTTGGGTTTTAGAAAATGGCTGGAAACAGGAAGATTCATGATAATGGAGGATATGACAGAAAATGGAATGATATTCTTCATGAGCAACCAAATGAAATGGGATTTGGAAGTCCAAACATCGTTATTATTCCCAATCAGCAATCTCATAATATTATCAATAATCTCAACTTTGGTATGTTTCATGACTCAGATAATAAGAGAAAGATGGAGTTTCATGATGATTATAGAGGAAATAAAGTTCAATTTCCCTCATGTAAATCACGTGGGAAGAGGCATCAGGGTGATTGTTTCAAAGGAACTGGAAGATTCTTTGGGTGTGGAAAAGAAGGACACAAAGATAGTAAGTGCAAAGGAAAAGGTTCAGTTAACACCATGGACAAGTATAATGGTATTGCTACGACATCAACAATGATTAGATGTTTTAATTGTGGAATGTACGGGAATTATGCAAACCAATTCCCTAAGGGAAAATCTCATGAAGAGAATCAGCATGGTCATAGGAGTAGTATTTATGTGGATGATGATGAGGAGACTATAAATGATATATGAGCTGAAAGAAGTGTTGAAGCTCAGTCAGTTGTTTTAGAAGGTAGTGGAATGATTGTATGTCTATCGAGATTTATGTTGTATAGTTAATGGTACTATGGAATAATGAATCATCTAAGGATTGTTACACTATTGTTTTTCTTAATGTATTTGAAAGTATATGTTGAATGGTACTAGTAACCATGGAAGGTTATTCAATTTTTTTTGGAAAGTAGTTGATATGCGCATAATGAAGGAATAAGAAGATAATGATATGTTTGATTGTATTCATGATCTCATGATTGATATAAGGACTAAGTGATATCATGGCTTTAGTATATAGAATTTTGAGGATTTTGGTATGTGGAAAGTGTTAAATTTTAACTGCATTCATGTTTTCACTAATGTTCAATGGGTTTTCATTTTTCAAGAGAATACATGATTAAGGCCTTTGAATATTTGGAATGTAACCAACAAGACATATCTTATGATATATGGGGATCAACGATGGTATTAACATGCTTGTTATATGAAATATTTGGTAATCGTTTTCACTATATTATGAGAGTGGACTACAGTATTATGGATAAGCCTAAATATTGGAATGGATTATGTTGGACATATGTTAGTATTGTTTAAGGATAGAAGTTTTTTCTATATTATTGATGGGATGTTGTAGTAATGTAGTTTTAGAAAAAGGGCAACCTGCAGGACGAGCAACAGCCCATCGCGTCGGACAAGGCTGTGGGAATCAAACCCACAACCGAAGTGCGACTGGCCTTTATCGTGTACTACTGGCCTACATGAAGTCCCTGGTAAGTAAAAAAAAGTTTTATTTTATTAAGTGGTATGATATATTAAGTATAAGTTCATTTTTGGAACCATATACGATTAATCTAACCATAAGATGGACTTAAAACTTTTTCTAACCATTTGTTTGAAACAGATGGAATGACCCATAATTCTATCACATGATCTGATAAAACATCATGAATAAAAAATTCAACTTCACTTCTTTAAGGGATGAAGTGGAAATTGTTCAATTCACGAAAAATAGTAAAATTGTACCAAAATCATGTAAGTATTTCTTTTAATTCATCAACTTTAGGGAAATGATCTTGAAAACCAATAATGTTGTCCTAGTTCCCTTATATCTGATGAATCATATGGTATATTAGATCATCACAAATCTATGTCTTTTTAATTGTTGGATTTTTCATAGCCATGTTCTCTACCACTCTGCATCATAACTTGATGGTTAGATTTTTCTTCCATATCCATATTTTCACCTATGTTCTCCTACATGGAAATCCAGTGATGAGTTAATTTGGGTAACCGTTATGTTTCATACTTTAATTCATAAAGGCAAGTTTTGGTATTCCTTATACGATGTGGGTTTCTGTTAAAGAAACTTTCGAGTAGTAAACCATTTATAACCCCGACGAATTTCGAGGGTGAAATTCATTTTAAGGGGGGTAGAATGTAACACCTCGAGATTTTATGAAAAATATTCTTTTTAATTTCATTAATGTCTTGTGTTGTATGCTACAGCAAAAGGATATTGTACAACACGCATCCTTGACTTTCCTTGCATTACACGCAATCATGACTTTCCTCGATAGCGTGTGTAGTACGCAATACCGAGTTTCACTAAACGAGATATTATTATAATATTATTATGAACTATTCGTTATGAATAGTAATACCAACTTATTAAAATTTTATAAATTTTATCTTTCAAAATGGAATTCATTTTTGGATTCGGAATATCGAAATTATCATAGGGTGAAATTTTGGTACTTTTCGGATAACTTTCATATTTTGATGAATAGTGAAAATTACTAAATTTTAATTAAAACCAACTTTTTTAATCGAAATAATTAATACTGATAAATTATTAATTTGAGTGGTTTTAAAGTATATTTAGAATATATTTTTACAACTTAATACAATGTAGGTCATTGAATGTAATTTCACATTTAAACCAGACATAAACAAGTGTCAATCTTTTGATAGTTATTATCTCTTAAGAACACGCTATTTGTTTTGACGACGAGAATTAATATTTAAATTAATTAATGAAACTGATATGTTTTTAATTTGGTAAAACAGACATCATTTTTTAATTCATGATATCAAATATATCTTAGGCCTAATTTTTGGTATTTTTCTGGAAACTTTCATTTTTTTATGAATAGTGAAACCACTAAGTGGTAGTTAAAAAAACTGAATTTTTCATAAAACATAATTTTACCGCTTCTGTGAGTGAATTTCGAAAATCCTAGAGACACGGTTATTATCAAGGACTAAAATGTGGATCAATGAGATGAAAATGATTTTTGTTGAATAGCAACTTTTTACTTTTTTTTACCACGTTTAAAAGTAAATAGGGTAATTAAGGGTAAAAATGATATTATTATTACCCTAACACATGTCCTAATTCTATTGGATAAGTTTAATTAGAACAAATAAACCTTATCAATAAAATATGACCATTTAGGCCCACTTGGATTAGATTAGGACATTTAATATTAATTTATTTAAAGAAGGGTTAAAATAGTTAAAATCAAAGTTTAATAAGTAAATAATTTTTAATATAGAGTTATACATAATATAAATTAGACGATAAATACTAATTATAAAGATAAAAATATTTCCTACAAAATGGTATTTTATTTATAATTTTTAGACATTAAATAATTTAATTTATTTTTGACAGAGTGATGATGTAGTAATTATCTTATTAATAAAATATTGACATAATTGATGTTATAAATACCCAAATATATGTAATTTGAGACTTTTTATGAATTCCATTAATTTTCTAGGTTACTATGACATGTTAGTATTGATATAGTTAACTAGTTTCTAACTAATAATTTTTTTATGATTTTCATAAAAATCAATTACCAAATAGTGTCAAAATTGACATAAAATAATTCTAAAAACAAATATTTTATTATTAAATTTTATTTTATTCCTAAAAATATAAGGTTCAGCCAAATGACTTATATGATGTTATATATATTAATAATAAACAACTTTGTGTTCGTTTGGCTTGTTATAGTAAGTTTATTAACTTTATAGTGTAAGAACACAAAAAGACACGTTAAAAGTAAAATTATCTAACTTAAAGTTAAATCTAAATGTTATGGTTAAAATAGAACCCTAAACTTGTCTAAATTCTATTGGATGAGATACGTTCGACCCATCCCCACCTTATATTTGATATAAATCAATTTGGAGCTATTAAAAACCGAATATGACTTTATAATAAAATAATATTTTTAGTTTTTCCAAAGGTGCCCCTCTCTTCCCTTATAAAAGGGCACATCCTCCCTCTCTTCCTCACACCACTTTGAGCCTTCGAGATTAGCCAAACCCTGCCTAATTCACTTCTCCACTTCCCTAGAAACATCCTAGAGGTTCTGGTCTTCTTTAGATACCAATTTTAGTGCCCTAAAAGGAGTTCTCAAAGATGCGCTTCAAAGAAGAAGTAATGTCCTTTACCGATTCTTTCAACTTTATTTCTTTTTCCACTCCTTATTCTTTAGTTGTTTCATTATGAAGTAATAACATCAATATCACTAATATACTGATATGTTATTATAAGTATGAAACAACCCTATTTCACCATCTATCCATCCTACGGAAAATGAAATTACCGCTCGTGCATACGTACGAAATATCGTCTCCACGCCGTGGTGTAATCTATTTTCCACCACCACCTTACTTGGATGGGTATAATGGTGTAAATAATAACTATATATAATTATTGTAAAGTTATATTGATTCTGAAATATTATACATACACTTCAATACAATTCCACAATCATGGGAATGATATCATCACTTGTGCGTACATACGGACTACCGTCTCCACGACACGATGAGATTCATTCTCCATGTTAACCATTTATTAATTATTATAAAGTATATACAAAAAGTAATCATGAAATATATGAAATAATAATTATACTGGATTTATGTGTATATATATATATTTCACCTATTTAATTTCATTCAATTCAATAAGGAAACGAAAACAGCGTTTATGCGTTCGTCCGGCCTACCGTCTCCATGAACAGTGTATTTAATTCCTTTTATCGATCTATAATATATATGCATATGATGAATATATATTATATATAAATCATGTTTTACATTCTGGAATTATGTATATCAATATATAAGTAATAATATCAAGAATGAAAAGTTGAAACACATATGATAAATGAAACGATTTTACCCAAAACTCTCTTTAACATGGAATTTACAAAAGAACGGGTAATATAAAGTCATAAGTGAACCATATATGATATCATAACAATTAATATGATTCTATAATAAGTCAATGACATTATTTAAATCATTATACAGGACGTTAGGATACATATGAAGTATATCGGACATAAGTTAAGGGATAAATTTTCAATCTCATTTTTATCCAAGATTGCTTGTACGTAAGTATTTACCGGGGTTACGTTTATCATCCATGACCATGTTTTCTAAAAATGTTTTCATAAAATTTTAACTATTCTTCCATGAATGTTTAAAGTCATTTTTACCCTTTATTGACATTTTACCACATTCTATGAATGAAATCTTTCCTTTGGTTACCATATAAGGAACTTTTTGACTTTTCCTACAAAAGTACGAGGAGAATGTTATTTCTAACTCATACGGTGTGAACAGATTTTTATGGTTTCATAACGCCTCATTTTCAAGAATATTCCTCAAAAATATTTCCTATCTATTTTCAAGAAAATCCATTTCTTTTAAAATTGAATGACGTTCTGTGAAAAGAAATTGATTTTGAAGAAGAAATTATATTTTCCTCAAAAATTCATTTCAAGTGTTTTTTTCTAAACTATTTTACATCTAAAATTACATTATTTAATATGTTTATGTTTCAAGTATAATGCCTCCCTTATTTACATGGTTTTATTCTTCTTATGATGGAAGGATATCCATTTTTTTATGGATTATGTTATATTATCATGATGTTTAAGAATCCCATTTTATTACATGGGTTATGCTATGATGTATGATTTGTGATTTTTTGGCACATGAAAGAATGATTTCATTATGAGATGGGTGGGACCTATATCTCCCTCTAATGCATTGGGGAAAGATTTATATCTCATGGGATATACATGGTTGGAATGGTAAGTTAATCCGGTTCAGTGTTACAGGACTGGAACGAGGAGTGAACTCGATTCATAAAGGGACTTTGTCCACTAAGATGGTCTTGGTAGCAATGCCTTGGATAATATGGAAATCATATCATGTGCTTAGTGGTTTCCACAGTCACATGTTTTATTCCCATTCTATTTTATCATGATTAATGTTTCTTTATGATCTATGCCTTATGTTCTTCTATGTTTTATGTCATTGATCAAGATTTTGTTGTTTAAACATTATGTTCATGTTTTTAAGTTCAAATATATATGATTTGTTTTTATTTTATCCATTCTTACCCTTAATGATCATTTGATCTCACCCTTTACAAGTTTTCGTTTCCCCAAGACATAAAGAAAGGTTTTAGATAAGAAAACAAAAGGGGAATATCTTTATGAGAGATGTTGAATATCATTCACCATGATTAGAATATTACGTTCCGAGTTTCCAAAGACACTAAACTATTATGGTCCTTCTGTGTCTGTTTTTGTTATTTATTAAGTATTCCGAAAAAGTAATGTAATGTCCATGTACTTCAAGCTTTGAGTCTCTACAAAAACTGACATTGTTTGCATTAGAGTCCACTTTAGGAAAGTCTTTTAAAAATTACATGGATTTAAGGATGAGAAAAAATGAAAGAATATAAACATCTACCTAGGTAGAAGTTAACATTGACTCTTAGAATTCATTCCTTCAGTCCCTAAATCATGAGCACCCCCCCCCCTAAATGGAACCATAAGAGTTGACCCTCGAGACAAAATCATCATATGAAAAAGAATAAATCTTTGGTTCCATTAATTTCATTAAATTAATGGATTCCTTCTTAAATGATGAATATGACCATGAACATAAGGTCCCTACACCAGATTGGACAACCATGTGAAGAGGTTTCAAGGGAAAAGGATACAATAGAATATAAAGTCATGGAAGAACTCAATATCCCATAAACATCCTTTCACAGATAGTCTATGCTACTGAAACTCTTGGGAGATCCCTCCAGTATGCCTAAAAAGAGAAAGAATTTTCCCCCACACATTTTAGGTGTCTTTATTACCTGATCTCTTATAAGATTGATTAGAGGGGATGTAATTATCTAGTAAAAAACTTTGAGTAGGAAGAAATATTTTTCCTGACAACCCAAGGACATAAATGACTCTAACTCATATTCTAAGGGTATATCTCCCAACATTAAGTAATTCAGTGCCTATGAAAGAGTATCATTTGGATGAGAAGCACATACCATTTCCCTAGAAATATGGAATTATAAATAAATTTGCATGATTTCAAGAAAATATTCCAATCTACTATTCTATATGTCTCTCAAAAGGCATTCATGAGGCACTCATAGAGGCTTTACAGAACCCTTACGAGTTTGAAATTGAGTTTGTCGTTGCTAAAATATATCATGATGGTATTGATCGTGAAAAATTTCATGATACCATATCATTCACAGAAAAAGATAAATATTCCATTATATAAGGACATATCAAGGCCATGTATGTGTTTTTAAGGATAAATAATGTTGATATTTGAATGGATTTCATTGATAATGGCTCAGTTGTCAAACTCATTCTAGTATGAATGAAAAATCAACTAGGTTATAGTGATGCCCACTTTTCCCATTCTGTTATAACTCTAAAAGGTTGTGATAAGAGTGAGAAAAGGCCACTCGACATAGTCACGCTTATGGATCAGTTTTGGGTCCTCATATTTGACTTATAATTTCTGGTATTCTAGAAATATACATCTTTTAACAATCTTTTGGGAAGGAATTGGTTACATCAGCATTTGTAAATCACCTTATCTTACCACCAATGTCATACATATTTCATTAATGATCAAATAGGCATGTTTTAGGGTGATATATTCCCTTCTAATCATGTAAATCCTAATATGTTGATTTGAGATTCTATTATATGGAAGGGAAACAACCTATGACTGATAGGGTTTCCGGGGTAATTTCCCCAAATGTTCTAGAAATGTCCCCATACAAACCCATAAAAAACTCAGTGAAGAATACAAGTTTCCCATCAATTAGATATAAAGAAAGTAACCAAATTTTTATATATAATAAATTACTCTCATGATATCAGTCATGCCAACTGATTCCGGTAGCACCAAAGAGTCTATAAACTCTCCAAACAGAGGTAAAATATTGGATGAAAATTCCCTCATTCCATTATCAGAGCTTCAATATATCCAAATTGTACCAACAAAATCAGATGAAAAAAATCAGTTCAATAAGAGAGAGATTGGATTTACTAATCCATCACCAATATCCCCTCTAGATCTTTAATAAAATCTCACATCTTCATGTGGTTCATAATAGTCTATTTCACCTTCTAGATGTCAAAATATTAACTCCCCTAATAACTCTAATAAATTTCATTCTTCTCTTACTTCTCCAAAGAGATAGTAAAAAAGGGAAGATGGAAACTAATAATAATATAATGATGGAGATGACCGTATGGATACCCCTCTATTATTCCAGGAGGGTGTTTCTATCATTATTGATGAACTTAGAAAAATTACTTTTGGGTATAGAAGGGGACCCATATCACACATTTATTAGTGTTGCAATGTATTCTAAACAAAAATATGTGTATACATAAATTATTAAGAATAATCAAGACAATATTTCTAAAAAATACCCATAAATTCAGGGTCCCGATCTTAAGGTGACCACACACCATCAAGGATTTCTAGAAAATCACTTAGGGTTCAAAAATGTAGCTATAATGACACACCTGACTCACACCACAAATATTATGGATGATGTTGAAAATGGTATCAAGTATAATTTTATTTGGGTAGTCCATTATCTACATTGTATACCCATCTTAGTCTTTATAAAGAAAATTAATGGGGAAATTACTTTCTATATTGATTTCAGAGACCTCAACTGGTACTATTTGAAAGATAACTTTCCTATTCGGATTATTGATCTTCTAATTATTGTAATTGTTGGATATCAAACCCTATCCTTCATGGATTGATTTAATGAGTCTAATTAATCCTAAATAGACCTATAATATAAATAATCTAAAACTTTTAAGTCACACCAAGGGGTATATTTCTATCAGGTAATGCCCTTTGGCATGAAAAATATCAGCACTACATACAAATGTTTCATGGATCATATCTTCAATCACGTTTAGGAAGGTATGTCGAACTACTTATCAGTGATCTAGAGTTTAAGTCTCAACAACACTATAACAACCTATATTATCTTGACACTGTATTCAATAAACTATGATAACATATCCTAATGAGGGACCCCTAGAAATGTGCTTTTGGAGTTACCACATGAAATTTTCTCAACTTCATGGTATCCCATCATGGAATTGAGTGTGATCCTAAAAAAATATTTTATGTCCTTAATATGTAATGAACTAAAAAAATCAAATATTTGATAGAATTATAGGGATACCTCACATATGTTTAATTTATTATAGAAAACCTCATTGTCAAGTGTCTTCCCTTCACCTGGTTAATGAAAATGGGGTCATGTACTTGTGGATATATGACTATCAAGAAGCATTCAATATTCTCAAGAAATATCTATTGGTTCCACCATAGTAAATGCCACACATTGAGGGGAAACCACACATTTGGTATATGATAGCCGTGGAATGATCTCTAGGTGCTTTATTAATACAAAATAATGATCAGGGAAATGAAAACATCCTTTATTATCTGTATCTAACTATGATAGATACTAAGAGTAGTTATGTAGATATAAAGAAGAGCTAAATAGAATTAATATTTTTGGTTAAGAATCTAAGGCACTACCTACAACACTAGGAAGACTATTTGGCCTCCCACAAAAAACACACTCAAATACATCCTCATCGATCCTATGTATACTAGATGTTTGGAATGATGGGTGGATATCTTGCGGTAGTTTGAAAATCATTTTGTGACTTAGAGAAAGGTAAGAGGCCATTATTTGGTATACATCATAAAAACATTTTATAAAATACATCTTTAAATATGTAATTTTATGATAAAGATATCTTATTTATTAAATATTGGGCCTAGAAATTCGAAAAGTATTTTAATGGTTCATCTAGAATACCAAAAGGGAAGTTAATTGAAGACATTGAGCTCAAAAAATTCAGGTTATGATTTGTTCTCATCTTTAAAAAAAATGAATCCTTGCTTTAAAAATTCCTATTTCCTGAAGGTTGTAAAAAATGAGGTATAAAATTAGGCCCTCATTGTACGCCCATAACTAGAACTTCAAATGTCGGTGGACCACTTAATGTTAAAAGATGATTCAAATTTGGAAATCATGTATATCACTGATGATTATGATATAAAAAAGAATATATATTCCACTAATTGACTACACTATAGGATAAATTGCATAATTCCACTCAAAGGAAAAATTTATCTGCATCTCAGGATTTCATAACTCCCATGTAGATGCATTGGAAAATCTAGCTTTGGATTTGGTAGATCTAGATTAGGATGATATTTTCAATATAATTTCTCCCAAAAAATTGGTGTCTCCTTTTTCTCATGTTGAGAAAAAAGAAATTAGAGAGGTGAATTCGAACCCTAGACCACATAGTCCTACCACCAATTGTATGATTCCTTTCATATACATCGATAAAAATAGAGTGATTTCAATAAAAAAAGATGGAAAATAACAAAGTAAATGATGAGAAACAAGACATCACTCTTTCGGATGGGCCAAATAACCAGAAATTTCTCTATAAATAGGTGTTTGATTGTGTCCTTCCCATGTACATTAATAGAGAAGATACTATATCATTCATGAAATTAGTGCATACAGGGGCTTGTGGGACCCACCATATACAGTTTGGTATTTCCAATCAAATCCAAAGACTTGGATACTACTTTCCTTCAATGAATAAATATTTCATGAAAATGAACAATAGTTCCCTTCATACCAAGTGCATTCCAACTTCATCCATCAACCCCATGAGTTGATAAAAATATCCAAATAAAAATGGCTATTTTTCATGTAGGGGATGGATGTTGTAATACCATATCCTCCATCTATATCCTATAAATATAAATACATCCTCACTACTACCAAATTGTTCTCCAAATGGGATAAATCAATATCCCTCAAAGAATTCCAGACCAATAGTATTATCATCTTTGTGAAATCCAATTTCATTAGTAGATTTGGTGTCCCTCGTATAATAATGATAGAGAATGGCACAAATTTATATTTTTCTAAGTTTTAAAAGTTGTATGAGGAGTCTAAAATCAATTTCGACCCTTCAAATCTCTATTATTTCTCTTTTAATGTGTAGATATTATAATTTAAAAAGACCTTGTCAAACATACTCTAGAATATTTTAAATATAGATAAACATTCTTATCCTGACAGTCTCTCGCATACCTTGCGAGCTTACTAGACTATAACCTGCACTTGCATGCTGGAAATCCTATATTTATTGGTATAAATAAAATACGATATCATTACCATAGAGTTCCAATTATCTTATCATTTAATTTTCATCTATGATCAAATATTTACAGATGAGAAATCCCAAAAATGGTTTGATAAATTTGACCCACTTGATGAGAAAAGAAATCATACTTTTCATCACTTAGTGGTTCATGAAAATTAGATGGCATAGAATTTTAACAAGAAATCCCACCTCCACTAATTTATCCAATGAGATCTGGTACCAGTCCTCAAGACTCTAATTATACTAGGGACGAAAACACTATATCTTGATCCCATGTTGGAGGAACCTTATTCCATATATAAGGACAAGTTCAATGGAGTTTATTCCTTGATCTCGAAGGATGGAGATCTTTTTATTACCCCTAATAATGAAATATTTACCAAGAAATACTACATGTTATTAAGAGAAATTGTCATCCGCAATACATGATAGTAAGTTGTACGAAACATTTTCCTAGATAAATGACCATAAAAGGATCACTAAATGGTCTTTGTCACATGAACATAAAATTCATGACATATGGTACTAGTTTTATAACCAAGACCATGAAGAAACAATAGTTAGAGTTGTAAGATTTTAAACTAAATAGTTGAAAATCCAATTGAAAATACATTAAACTATATGAAAACATCCTTACCTCATGATGTAAAACTTCATAGTTAATGTCCCTTTTACATGAATCAAAATTACATACAATTTCGTTATGTGTTTGGGCAGATCACAAACCATAGTGATGGCATCACACTAAACATCCATTATATAACTACATGTTTCTTAATACTCATCTATATGATATATATAGTGATGCCAAGACCTTATGTACTGGACCCATCCATGAAGTAATTAAACTTCCCCTCTCCTATATGATAATAAATATCTATGTAGGGTAATTCACACTCCATGGCCCATACTAGTCCAATTGATTCCTTTGTACTCATAAACATTCCTAACACGCATAAAACTCCATATCTTAGGGAATTTATGTCTCCATTTCAATTCATGGGAACTCAATGGTGGAATATATGACTCTTGTGGAAACATTTGTTTTGACTATGCATTTATAAAACCCAATTTGGTTTTTCATAAGTCATCCCAAAAATTATATTCAACTAGAGTATTCTTTTGTTTGACTATGAATTGATACTCCCCTTTTTATCTTTTTATAATTCACCACAAAAAGATTATCAAATGGGGGATCATTCATCCTTAATATATACTTATTCTATCTCTATATGCACCAACAACATCATGCTAGAACCCTTTTTTTGAACCCATTTCATGGTCATTCGTTGTATATTTGTCCCGTGTGACTTCTCCTTATCTGAGAACACCCAAGATCATTGTTTACAATTTCATTATTCTCCTTTGAATAAATTTTTACCATAATTTCCTAGTAATCCTTATATCACTCTCTTGACGCTCCTTTTCGTCATAGAGTCTAAACGAATGAAAAGGGAAATGCCTTAGCATAAAGTGATTCATCCTTTGACAAAAACATCATCAAAAAATAACAAAGGCTTGAAAAAGGATTAAAATGTATTTGGGTTGCACAAGTTCCCTCTTGGTCGCACAATTATACTTGCGCGCCACCTAATGGTCGCGCTGGTGACTTGCACACCATTTTTGAAAATTCTCCCAGGGTCTCTCTAACCTATAAATACCCCTGTGGGCCCCCCCAATTCGGGGACGAAAAATTCCAGAACCTAAATTTTGATCTCCCGGTGCCCTAGTATCTTCTCAAAGCTTCTGAATACTTCTAAGGTAATTTATTACCTAGAACAGAAGATCTAGATAGGGGCAGGAGAGCCTATGTGTTGAAATTAATCAACACTTGCGCTCCTGAGTGGCCAGCCCTTAAGGAAAAATGACCACACTTTCACTCCGCCTTGCTCCTTCACTAGAACATGCGCGCCACACTTCTGTAAGCCCTTTGGGATAGTACTAAGGGGTTGAGCCATATCTCATGCAAGTATTACCCCAAGGGATAAAAGTCGCGCATGTACCCATGTGTCACGCAAGTATACCTGCGCGGCCCAAACATGAGTGCCCACACAGTACCTGTACGCCCACCAGGACTTGCACGCCCCTCAATTTCCGGGTGCTCTTCCTACCTATTTCACCCCTCTTACCCCTATCCCTCTCTCCTCTTCAAGATTAAACCTTCAGAATTCTCCCCAAATCCATTTATGGCATGATTTCCTTGTTTTCTTCCTTATCTGAAAGGAATTCTGTGGAGCATCTCTCAAAACCTAGTGATTTACACATATTTACATCACTAAAGTTAGAGAGTTAATTCATTCAACCTCATCCTTTAAGATGAGAAAATCCTTAACATGGGCCTCCTTTTCAGGAGTAAGCCCTAGTCCAAATTTTCATTAATTCGGGCATCCTCCTTAGGAGTAAGCCCCAAGTCCCCTAATCTAGGCATCCTCCTCAGGAGTAAGCCCCAAGTCCCTTAATCTGGGTATCCTCCTTAGGTGTAAGCCCCAGTCATAATTCTCTTAACCTGGGCTTCCTTTTCAGGAGTAATCCCCAGTCTCAAAAATGGGCATCATATTTAGGAGTAAGCCCCAAGTCCTTTAAATTCTCATGTCCCTTTAACCTGGGACTCCTTCTCAGGAGTAAGCCCCAATCATAATTTCTCTTAACCAGTCATAATTTACTTTTTGATATGGGCTTCCTTCTCAGGAGTAAAACCCAATCATAAGTCCCCTCCTAACTTGGGCATCTTCCTTATGAGTAAGCCTCAAGATTATAGTATCCAAATCTCCATAAAGTACATGTACTTTTATGGACCCTATTCTTGGATGTATTTCCTGAAGTAAATATTAGTCATCATCTATTTGGGATGTCATACATACATAAGCCCCACATCATTTCTTATGATTGTATCTTTCATGGCACAATTTTCTGGTTTTACCAATACCTCTTGTTTCTCACACCGAGCATGACTCACATGAGCTTAGAGTGTAAAATTAATTATGACATATTTCTTTGATCCATCAATCATAAACATCATACTCCCTTACTAGAACTATGTGGGTTCTGACTCCTTTTCCAAAATAAGGGATACGTAGGTAGCCCATCTGTGGGTACGATCCCAACTATGAAATAATCCATGTCCTTCTGTATGAAAATAAACTTCAACTGCCACACTGAGTGAATTTAAAACCAATATGGTCATAATAATGACCAAGAGACTTTTATGTATTGAAGGATACCATTGAATCAGAATCTCTAACAAATACATTTGATTATCTATCAATGAAGAACCTTGAATACATATAAAAGAGTCTCTAAATTTCCTACATATCAATCATTGATTTTCAGATCTAAAGGAAATATCATTTTATACTTGGTAATGTAATAAGGATTCACGAACATTACTTGAATCTATAAAGAGTGTCCTAGAGTAGACAATAATTCCACTAAAAAAGTTGTGATGATTCCGACATCTAATCCTCTCGACCAATGAAAATTCTTAAGCCTCGTCAGTCTACAACTAATGAGCACCTACCTTTGGAAAGTTGTTCAAAATGGATATGGAATCATTGGATGATTCCGGTTCTACGAAAAAATCCATTAGAAACCGATTGGAATGTTTGAAACATCAATCAACGAGGTCATCCCCAATTCCATAGGAAACAAAAAATGGTGAACTCGATGTGAATCCTTAACAAAGTTAAAGTGATGTTTTACCTATTTGTTAGGACCCTATTTAAACTCAATGAGAGGGCCAACAAAGCAGTCAATAACATATGTGCTCATCCAAAATATGTAGCAGCCGAACTTATCTTGATTATGATTGTTATATCAAACATTCACTCTTTTCCAAGATCTTAAGCATTACAAGAATGGATTTAATTAAGTTCACATATGTGAAAACCTCTACTGTGAAAACCTCTGCTGTGAATGCATCTACTACTACTCCTACTAGATCATCGTCCACTCTGAGGACGACATCACCTACTCCGCGTCTTCAACGCTAGGTATCAAATGCTCTAGTTAAGGAGTGCCATCAAAACAGTACTATTCCGACTCTAGAGGCCGCTCGACAATCCCTCCAAGTCAATAATTCAACCTGGTTGTCCGGATAGCGACGACCAGTGATCAAGAATCAGGTGGTACCAACCACTGTCTCCAACCGTTTCGGGTTGTTATCCTTGGAACGCAATCACCATTCACTCCCATATTCTGAGGAGGTGAATGAGTAGGTCCCTCAGGGCCTTAATTCAAGGATACATGAGTCCTTCCCAAGGGCTCCTAGCAACAATGGTCGCCAGACTCCTGCGACAGTGTGCCCTCAACATGATGAGGGTATTGAATCTAGGCATTCGTCTCAGGTTCCTCGAACCTGAGCAGGCAAGATGAACCACCAAATGAGAAATTCAGTTAACAGTGATCAGGTTATCATCTCTGTCATCTCCAGAAAAGTCCACCAACCTAACTAGGTGGCATGCAATGAGCAGGCACACACACCCATCCATTTTAATTCCGTTGTCCAGCAGACTTGTCTGGCAGCATCACGCCAATCTTGCCAGGAAATTCTAGCGGAGTACTATAGACATGAAGATACACCTGTTTATAAATCATCAGCTAGTCAGCAGGCTCTTCTGACTACATACAATGAAGCTCGCCAACCCAATGTGTTGATAACTGGTAAATAGGCACATACACCTCTTTACACTCATAAATCCTGCCAGCAGCCTCGTCTATCAGTGTTGAAGGAGGCTCGTCAACCAAGTTCGGTGGAGTTCAATCAACAGGCACATACACCTATTAGTATTGATCAAGCCTACCAACAGTCTCGTTTGGTAGCATTCAGAGAAGTCAGTCGGAAATCTCCGGTGACAAACTGAAGGCCGACTCAACTCTATGTCCCCACACATGAGTACTGTAAGGATTCACTAACAGGAAAAGGAGGAAAGGAGCAGGAACACACACCTACTCCAAGAATGGAATAGACGTATATCCCTGTTCCAGCAGCTGAAGTCACCAAGCATATTCTATCAATGGTGAAATAGCATAAGCAAATCCCAGCTCATATTATGGATGCCTCCTAGGATATTATAACAACATCAAAAACATCTTAGGGATTGACACATAAATCTATCTCTACCAGTGGAGTGACACATCAACAACTCACTCCGAAATAGACACACACATCTATTCCAGTCCAAGAGTGTTGTGGGGCGTATTCCCCTATATCATACGGACAACCAAGTCAGGCACATACACCTGGCTTGAGTAGATATAATCAGACTAACCTAATCATTTATCCTGAGTAGGCAAATACACCTTCCAAATTGTGTAAGAAGGCGTCTAAGAAGAAGACCCATCCAAAAAATTAAATAAATCAAGGGCTAATCTGTAATAAGGCCTTACTCGATACTGGAGTTCTTGATGCACTCAAACAACTATCTGTTTCAACTCAAGATTCTGCTCTCTCAGTTCCCAATAGTGGGAACATTTATTCTGACGGTATGTATCAGATTCTTCCTCGTGACGTCTTGCTTCACGACAATGCGGTCGATCTTGATGTTTCATCTTCAGATGAGAGCCACAGGGACCCTTTGTGTGGTCAGAAGACCAAGGAGAACAATGGTTCATCTTTTGTTGTAACCCACCATGGTGGTCCTCCCCATGATGATGAATTTCTCTGTGAATGTCCTCTCCACAGTAGTGATTCACATTGATTGGAAAATTCTCCAATAGAAAACGTAGTGATGAGAGAGCCCTATTATCTTGAGGCACTAGAAAATGTGAAGCCAATAATGTCTGATGCTTTATCATTAGTAGGTGAAATACTTTATCAACCAGAAGATAGCCCAGGGTGTAGGTCATTCTTCGAACCAACCCTAAGTCATGAATCATCGAGTTTGATCAGTGATTTATCTACAAATCTTGTTGATTTTGATGAAGCAACAAGGAAGCACCAGCTCTGGTATAATCAGGTAGAAGAATATTCATTGAATGATAAATAGGAAGTACTAAATATGATAATATAACTAGATAAAGGTGAAGTTCCAGTCATGTTTTGGCCTCTGGCTGACTCTAAGTATGACATTCCAGAGATGTTGACAGAAGATGGAAGTCATGATATTCTTCTCAACATATGGAAAACTATTTGTCAGTTGGAAAAGAAAATATTATCTTATGATGAATATGAAAATCATGTCAAGATAATAGAAGGGTTACAAAACCAAATTGACTTGGCCTCTCTCTCAGTTTCTCGATATCCGATGGCTGAAAAGCTGCAAAGAGACATTCATCGTTCATGCCTTGGTGCACTAAGAAGATTGTGTGAGTTAATTTCCAATGACCTATCTAGTATTCATATCAGGGGGTGGGGTGTTCATGGAGCACTACATTTCATTGTGCTCTCCATTCAACAAAGACTTCTGAAAATGGTGTCATGCAATGTTATTGACCATGGCTGGCCACCGTCAATGGGTTTTGTTTGTAATTAAAATCTTTCCCATGAAAAGTTTTCAACTAGTTCCTCTCAAAATAAATCATACAGTGAACAATCTGTTGAATTACTCCTGCATCAAGAAAACGAGAATATTGAGCAGGCCTCTCGTTTGGAGAAAGCACATCACCAAGTGACAGAAGTATCAGAAATCATCCAATGGTCTTTTGAGCCAGGTGATAAAAGTGGATGCAGGTTGATGCATCCAACTAATATCGGGACTAAAGTCCGCAAGATTAGGATAGATTTCAAGAAATTATCAAATATAACATGTCAAGATCCACCCCAGCTTGCGAGACTGGGGACTCATTTAACCCAACCCTCAGAATCACCAAATAGGATTCGAGGAGTTGAGCAAAGACAGTAGGAATAGCCCTAGTCCACCGGACTGGGGAATTTTTCAAATACTCAATCCCTCCCAAAGAGAAAGCCAGTCTTCTCTCGATTGGGGAAGAAGCCTCAAGAGGAACTAAGAACCAAATTATCAGGATATTCCCTCCAAATTATAGTTTGTCAATATGTTCCTGAGGATTCAAATCATCAAAAGGCAATGTCTCATCAATGACATGGAAAAAGACAATATTGAAAAAATGTCGATAGAAGGGATGTAATGAATTATGCATCAATCAATGTCATCAATTCTATTGTTGCTGATCCACCTGATGAGGTTCACTCAGAGGGGTCGGATGAAGAGGCTCCTGCTCAAGAATTTGTACCCATAGGCACAAATGAAGAATGTGTGCATACAAGAAATCAAAAGATTACTCAGAACCTAGGTAATCTTTCAAGTAACCCACTTATCCCTCACCAAAAGGTTTCCAATAAGGGTAAAGGAATGAATCGGGTTACATACCCTTCCTCTGGGGAAGGCCAATCTCTCTCACTAGAGAAAATATTTGCACAGCAAAGGGAAGAAATGAATGAATTGAGGAGGATGAATGCAGAACTACTTCATGGTAGTCTTCCTCCTAAGCATGCTGGAGTCAGTCAGCCAAGGGAATTTGATTCATCTACAGAGACAGATCAAGAATGTCCTATTTTATTAGTACACCTTCACAGGTCTAATCTTATGGGTCAAGTTCAACAACAATCGACAGTGTTTCCATTGGTTGCAGTTCCAGCTGCCACATCTGTCCATGATCCAGTCATTGCACCTGTTCAGGTACAATCACAACCGGATGATTCTCAAAAGTTAATAACTACTACTGAGTCATTAATAGCTCAGTTGGAAGCTATGGAGGTAAAGCGTGCTCTGGTTCAACCAGATAAGAGAGCTTAGCTTGAATGGGTTGATGCAATTCCTCCCCCATCAAATTTTGCAAGTACCACATTCCCAATCTTTAATGGTTCAGGAGACCCAGAGCAACACCTAACAAATTTTGTATCTCGTTGATATCCTATGATGGGAACCCTTCAACAACAATAAGTAGTTATGCTCAAGTGTTTTGTACAGTCATTACAAGGACCTGCTTTAGTCTGGTACACAAGCTTGCAATCTCGGTCAATTACCGGGTCGGATAATCTTCATCAACAATTTCTTCTTCAATTCATATCAACGTTGCCAAAGACAATAGTTTTTGATCTTACAAACTATAAGAAAAGGGAGAATGAATGGGTCTTAGATTACACTACTCGCTTGATGGGATAAACATATTCCCTAAGCTTAGCACCCCCTCAAGAATAATTGTTGCCAATCTGTGTGGAAATTTTATGTAATGAGTTGCGCACACTGCTGATCCCTATGAAATACACAGGAGGGTTTCAAGACCTTACATCAATCTCTCAACAGATTTAAGATTCTCTTATAAAGACTAAGTATAAGGCCCGTGTAATTCCATCAGCTCCAGGAAGGAGAATGGGTAATGCAGAGACTGCAACAGTTATGCTTATTCAAGCACATGTACCTGCTTCTACTTAAAAACCTTCATCTTCTTGAAGGGATCCACCTCTTGAGCATCAGCAACAGAGGCCGTTTCTTCAAGATGATCAAAGAGATCAAAGACAAAAAAAATTTGAGGATCTAAAGAGAAAATTTTACTCTTTCTAAAATGAACAAGTTCCTGGTTACTTCATTTCGTCTCTGGAAAATAATTTGGATCAATTTTCAAGGCCCAGGAGACAAAACAAGGAATGAGATGAATACCATCCCAACTATTGCCCGTTTCATCAGATGTTAGGGAATCCCATTCAGGAGTGTTTTGTCTTCAAGGAACTCCTGCAAAAAATGGTCGACTTAGGACATGTCAAACTGAAAGGTTCTTCAGCTCTGGTAGCATGTGTTACTGCTACAGATCCAGAGGAGGAAGGAAAGTGGAAAGAAGTAAAGAAAAAAAAATGCACAAAATTATGATGATTGGATGGTCAGAAAGACAATCAACCGAAATCATGATATTTTTCAAACACAATTTAAGAAACCAATTGTGCCTTCATCCCTGAATTTCGCAGCAAACCCTCTTTATTAGAGGGAAAGTATTCAAAGAAAAGGCACAATTCAAAGAAAAATTATGAATCAGAAGAAGATGAGTATGTGTCAAAGCCTAAGATATATTTGGCTCTAAAAGATTTCATGCCATCTACTTCAAATCCATGGGCACAGCCCCACCAGACGGCATAGCTTAACAGGCTAATCAGGGAGAGTCTTTATCAGATGAAAAGTTGATATTCAGTTCTGTTAATATGATTCAATTAACAGATCCGTATGCCAGTCATAGTTTCGATTTTGATGAGCCCAAGTTCCCTGTATGAAATAGATAAATCAGAGGAAGTTCTAGAGGCTCAGGATACTGGGGAAGAAACATATATTTCAAATTCCACTATTACAATTCAACCCATGCTAGAACTATGTATGCGAAAGAAACTTGTAACAAGCTCAACAAGAACAATCAAGTTCTTCAACACAAGGCAGACTCAGTCCTGGCACAATTATTCTGGAATATCGGTTGAATGTTCTATCATCTTCCTCTCAGCATGTAAATATACCTAATGGGTCTAATCTTCCAAATCCTGGAGTATTACCAACTCCTATCCTGGTACAAGATGCATCAACTTCCAAGGAACCTGTTAAACCACATGTTCCTGTTGGGAAACGCAGACCTTTGGATCAAAAGTATGATGTATTGAAACACTTGGCCCAAATATCGGCCATGTTATCAATTGTGGATTCTTTGAATCTGTCAAAGGATCTTCAGGAGGCACTCATCGAGGCTTTGTCGAGTCCTCAGGAATTGGAAACTGAAATTGCTGCAGCTGAAGTCTACCATGTAGATAATAATCTTGAAGAATTCCATGCAGTGATATATTTTACTAATGAAGATGAAGATGATTTCATGCATGGACATATTAGATCTTTTTACTTATCATGCAAGGTCAATACTGTAAACATCCGAAGAGATTTCATTGATAATGGTTCAGGAGTCAACCTCATGGCCATTCGTACACTTCTTCAATTGGGCCTTACGGAATCCGATTCATCTCCTTCTATTATGATGTTACAAGGATATGATAAAAATGAATAAAAACCACTGGGTGAGATTACACTCATAACTTAGTTTGGATATCTTTTCTCCAATTTAGATTTCAGGGTTTTTGATCAAGACTCAGCCTTCAACGTCTCGCTTGGAAGACCCTGGCTACATTAACATACGACTATCCCTTCATCATACCATCAATGTCTCAAATATTGTTTTGATGGTCATGTTGGGACATTGTATGGTGATAAATCCTCATTCAAGACATGTGAGTCTCAATAATTTGAGGCGTAATTTTATCACATGAAGGGAAATGAGAAATCCACAATAAGGGAGATTACCAAAGTTAATGATCCATATGGTTTGGAAAATATTCCAGTAAACCCATTAGCACATGTGAGTACAGATTATGTGTTTCCTCTCAGTAAAATTGACCGGATAGACCCAAATCAAAATACTCTTATGGAGACCCCCATAATGTCAATCACAGCAATCAAGCCTGACAACATGGGAGAAAGTGATGATCCACCAAGAAACGATGAAAGCTAAAATAGAGATGTCTTCATTTCATCTACTGAAATCAAAAAAGTCTATACTTCGCCAACCAGGCCATAAGACGTTATAACATTGTCAGAGGTGAATGATGATGTTGATTCTCAATCCATCATCTCCTCTTTATTACCCAAGGAAGACCCTTCACCATCAATCGGGTCGGAAATGGAAGCTTCTTCTTCAAGATGTACAAATTTTAGTGTCTCTTTTGATCATACAAATTCTGCTTCATCATCTACTATGAAATTAGAAACAGAAGAAATAACACATGTTGAATAAGAAGAGTAAGATCTCAGGGATGATCCTCCAGCATTTGAAGAGGGTATCTCTACCACTATGGATGAACTCAGAGAAATAAATCTGGGTACAAAAGAAGATCCACGCGCCACTTTAATTAGTGCAGCTATGACTCTTTTTAGAGAAAGAGATGTATATTTCTTTTCAAATGCAAAATCCGGATATATTTTATTGGAACTATACAGAGATTCCAGGGCTTGATCCTGATGTTTCCACTCATCTTTTGGGTTTTCCAAAAGAACATCGAGGATTCAAACAAGCAGATAGAAGAACACACCCAACCTATGCTTCCAAAATTGATGCTAAAGTAGATAAGCTCATTAAATCTAACATCGTCAGAGAAGTTAAATATCCCAAGTGGTTGGCTAATATTGTCCCAGTGAAAAAGAAGAATGGGAAAATTAGAGTTTGCATTGATTTCATAGATCCTAATCGGCATTATCCTATGGATGATTTTCCAGTTCTGATTACAGAACTATTAATTGATGCAACAGCTAGCTATGAAGAACTCTCCCTCATGGATTGATATTTCAGATATAATCAAATTTGAATGGCTCCAGAAGAAGAGGAATCTATAGCCTCCAGATCCCCACAGGTTGTGTTTTGCTATCGGGTAATGCCCTTTGGCCTAAAGAATGCAGGGACAACATATCAGTGTGCCATGCATCATATCTTCAAATCCTTTTTGTGGAAGTTCATTGAATGTTATGTAGTTGATTTTTTGGTCAAATCTAGGCAACGTTCTAATCACTTGGATGATTTGGAAATCATATTCCATAAACTTTGGAAACATAAATTGAAGATGAACCCCTTAAAATGTGCTTTTGGGGTAACCTTCGGGAAATTCCTTGGCTTTGTTGTACGTCATCATGGTATCGAAGTAGATCCTGAAAGAAAAAGTCAATCCTTAGTTTGTCACCTCCTTGAAATCTGAAATAATTGATAGGAATTCAAGGACACTTAGCCTATATTCAGCGTTTCATCGCCAATTTGGCAGGAAAAATTTTACCCATCACTAAATTGATGAAATAGGTAGTCAATTACCAACGAACTAACTAATTTCAAAAAGCATTCGATATTCTCAAGAAGTATCTCTTTATTCTATCTGTGTTAATACCACCTATTGAAGGAAGACCACTTATCCTCTATGTGATAGCTCTAGGGTGATCATTCGGTGCCTTTCTTTCTCAGAAGAATACTGCTAGGAATGAAAACATTCTCTACTGTCTCAGTCGGACTATGATTGAAGCAGAAACCCGATATTCATGTATTGATAAGTGCTTCCTAGCATTAATCTTTGCAGTTCAGAAGTTAAGACACTACCTGCAACATCACGAGGTCCAATTGTTATCTCGTAATAACCCGCTCAAATTCATCCTTAGTCGTCCAATGCTTACAAGACATCTGGCAAGGTGGGATGTTATCTTACAACAATTTGATATTCAATATGTGTCTCAAAAGGAAATAAAGGGACAATCTCTGTATGATTTCCTAGTAGACACTAATGGAAAGGGGAGTTTCCCAACACTTGTATACCAATGGTGGTATATGTTTTCTTTCCCAATGGTTTATATAAACCGTTGGTAAAGACCTTGAATAACTGACTTTTCCAATCGATTTCATAAAATCGTTAGGAAAAGTTGGGGAAAACTTAGTTTTCCCAACAGTTTTATGAAACCGTTGGGAAAAGTGGGGAAAAACATACTTTACCCAACGGTTTTATGAAATCTTTGGGAAAGATTGGGTTTTTCCAACGGTTATTAAGAACCATTGGGAAAAAAATCCCCATATACCCAAATGTAGGCAGCGGCCTCCCCATGATTCCAGAAGCCTTTCGCTCGTCTCCAGACGCGATTCCTTGGTAGAAGCAGTTCCCAATCCCCACATCCTCCATCGGATCAGCAGCTACCAGGTTAGACTCCTTCTATATTTTATCCAGGATATAGTTCCACCACTTATAAAGCATATCCTTTTATTCTAAAGGATTTCTTTATTCCCAATTTTTAGGGTTTTTGTAAAATTTTATGATTGTTCCACGAATTGTGTACTCAAATCCCTATATCGGTGTATGTCCAATTAATGTTTTCATTGCACATTTACATTTATAAGGGCATGGTGTCTCTTTTTTGTGTTCTAATTTTGAAGATTCATCGTTTTTTTAATCTGGTTCAAATATTATAGGTTCATGTATAGGAACTAATAAAAAATTGTTTGTAATATTTATTGATATTATTTCATGAAAATCACTCTTTCATTAAGATCATGCCAAATATGAAGATCATGTTCATCTTAATTTATGTACACTATGTGTATTACATAACAAGTATGTATCATGTTTTTATCAAAATCTATATATATATAAAATGACACACTATTCACTTATCCTTTTCACAATAGAACATATGGAGTATCTTCTTGAACTTTGCCAAATAGTATGTGGTCCCTAATTAGTACTTCTTCCTTCTTCATGAAACTAATTCACGGAATGTCAAATTCGCAATATTAGTGAATATTAGTTTTTCTAATATAACAATTAATCATTCTGCCTTCGACATCGTACATGTGTTATTCAATCACCTTTTTAAAACACAATGGCCATTTTCACTGATTTGGGGTTCTTCAAAATGCTTGTGAAAATCAGAAAAATGCATGTATTGAATCGTGTTTCTCATATGGTTTCATGGATACAATTTCATCTCGAAAATCATGACTGTGTGGTTCATATATCATATGAACCATGATATTATTATTCTTCATACAAATGATGTTTTTTCTACAACTATGTGTTTTTGTTTTCGCTTTTGATTTGGCCGAAAGGTGAGCTTTGTGGTCATTAATCATGGTTGTGGGTGGTCATTTATTATGTAAGATAGTATGAATTCATTTTACTTGATATATCCAATATTATTATTAATTTATGTTCAATTTGATTATCTTTAATAAGTGATGTTATTTAATAAGTTGTTATTAATGGTTGTAATAATGACGATATGGTATAAGGGTTCATATGGTGTGTATAAGGGTTCACATGGTGTGTATAACGGTTGACATGGTATCAGTGAACTCAAGTCATTAATTTAAGTCTTCATTTTCACTAGCATGTACGAAATTTAATGATATAAACCCATCCTCACATGATTTCTTACCTTAGATAGTGTCCAACATATGGAATACGAGCTTTTGAATTCATCAGTTAACCAGGATCATATATTCCATTTCCCCCATGTTGACTGTACTAATATAACTTTAGGGTCAACTAAATATGGTTCTCATTGTTCGTTGTATATTATGTGTCCTTCTAGGCCAACACTCACTTTTATGAGGGTGGGGTGCTTTTCACTAAATCGACTAGAAACGTCTTCCTTTATTGTTTACTTAAATGTATTTTCTATTAAAGTTTAATCCTATTGAATTCATTATGAAAAAATGACTTATATAAATTCTTTTTACAGAATGGACAGAAGTTGTATGTATGAAACCGATCGGATCTCAAGAAATTTTCAAAATAATTTGGAGAGATTTATAGATTTATCATTTCACAATGCTTTAGATAGTGGTCGCATACACTTCCCATGTTCCAATTGTTTTGGTAGACCTTAGTTGAGCCGTGAAGAAGTCAACTACCACATAAACAAAAATGGTTTACATGATAACTACTTTGTGTGGTATCACAATGGGGATAAAATGAAATCTCAAATTGGTGATGATCGAAATGAAAAGACTAGAATGGAGAATTTGTTAGATGATCAGTTTCCGTTTATTCGTCATCATGAAAAAGAAAGTATTTCGACTCAAAAAGACTTTGATATGAGCATAGATGATGCATATAGTGAAAATTATGATATTGATAGCGTGAAAAAATTGAATGATGCTGACATGACTCCATTATATCGACAATGCGATAAAATGAAAAAGCTGGAATTTTTAATCCGATTGTTTCATGGGAAAACTATGTATGGGATTTCTAATATAGAAATCGATTAAATTCTTACACTCGTGAAGGATTTAATTCCAGATGATGCAGATATTCCCTCAAACCACTATATGGCATGGAAGTTAGTTGAGAAACTTGGATTTTCAAGAAACAAAAATCATGCTTGCCCGAAAGATTGCAGTTTATTCTGGGAGGAAACCGCTGAATGAAATGATTGTATTAAATGTGGAACATCCCACTGGAATTCAAAATCTTATGGAACACCATCCCTCCTTCCGCAAAAAGTAATGTGGCACTTTCCATTGATTCCGATACTCCATAATATTTTTATGCCTAATGACATATCAATAAAAATGAGATGGCATGATACCGAGAGAAAGAAGACCAATGATGAGTTGGTTTATCCTACAGATGGATTTGCATGGTAGAGATTTGATTCTCAACATCCTGATTTTGCAGCTGACGTGCGTAATGTGAGGATGGGTCTTTCATGCGACGGTTTTAATCCGTTTGGGAAGATTCTTACTTCGCACAGCACATGGCCAGTTTTTATACACATTTATAATCTTCCCCCATGGTTGTGTATGAAAAAACGTTTCACGTTCATGAGTATACTCATATCTAGTCCTTCTGTTCCCGGCATTTATATTGATGTCTACATTCAGCCTTTAATAAAAGAGTTGAAACTTTTTTGGGACGTGGGTGTGCGCACATATGATGCATGTTCGAAAGACATATTTCAGATGCATGCTGCGCTTATGTGGACGATCAATGATTTTCCAGCTTATGCAATGATTTCTGGATGGAGCACGAAGGGAAAATTGTCTTGTCCAGTTTGTATGAAGAATACACGATCCAGAAGACTGAAACATCATTGTAGTTTCAGTTTTATGGGATATCAACGATTCTTTCCAAAGGATCATCCATATAGAATGAATCGTCGAAGATTTGATAATACCATAGAGACCAATGATCCACCTCAGCGTATGTCTGGAGCTGACGTGCTTAATGAATTGAAGGATTTCAGTTTTTCGTTCGGGAAGGGTTAAATGAAATCTAGAAAGGGAAAGAATGTTTCCACTAAAACCCGTTACAATTGGAGGAAGAGGAATATCAATTATGATTTGCCTTATTGGTAAACCAATTTTTTACGTCATTACTTAGACGTAATTCATATTGAAGAGAATATATGTGAAATGTTGCTTTTGGTTCTTCTAAATATCAAGGGGAAGAAAAAAGATGATTTACGATCTCGTCGTGACTTGGTGGATTGGGGAATCAGACCAGAATTACATCTTGTGCGTATCAGTGAAAATAAATGGAAACTTCCATGTGCATTTTATGTGATGACACGTACGAAAAAAACAATTTTTGGAAGTATTAGAGACTATTAGAGTTCCTGATGGCTATTCCAGCAACATATCTAAACGGGTCAACAGAAGAGAGTTGAAGCTAAAATAATTGAAGACTCATGATTATCACGTTCTACTGCATGAGTTGCTTCCAATAGCAATCCATCATCTTTTTTCCAATAATGTAAGGGTGGATGTTATTCGGTTGTGCCATTTGTTTAGAGATCTTTGTGCTAAGAAGTTGTCAAAGTATTTCTTGCAAAAAATATTGACAGATGCCCCATTAATTTTGTGTGAGTTGGAGAAAATATTTCCTCCATCATTTTTAACATGCATGCTGCATCTGACTATCCATATTCCCACTGAAATACTTCTCGGAGGACCTGTTTTTTTTCGTTGGATGTATCAAACTGAAAACAATATCTTCACATTAAATTCTTATGTCCGAAACAGATATATTCCCAAAGGTGCTATCGTGAACGGTTACTTGGCTCAAGAATGTATGGATTTCTTCTTGATGTATTTGTCTGATCTTACTACAAGATTGAACAGACCAATGAGAAATGAAGAAGAACAGTATTAGAAAATTGAACCCAGTTTTCCATCACTTCTTCAAATAGGAGGAATTCCTGGATCATATACATTGAAGACATTAAGCCATGACGAGCAGGAGATGACACATCGCACAGTTTTGTTCAACTGTGATTTGTCTAATGACTATATCAGGTAACTAAAATGATTTTGTATATCTTACATATATATCTGTTAAACTATTCATATTTTTTATCTACAGGGAACATAAAAAATGATAATTAGGATGCATAGTTCTTTATCTTTGAGAAGGAGAGAGACTTTGCATAGCAAAGAGTTTTCTGCTTGGTTAAAATTGAAGGTATAAAAAAATAATTTTTAAAATAATTATATCAATATTTAATTAAGTTTAATAGTCATTTATATTGCAGGTATTGAGTTTGTCTGCTGACTCTATCTTTGAGGAAATGAGAGCTTTGGGTTTTGGTCCTAATACCGTGGTTCGTGACTATAAATCAATTGTTATCAATGGGAAAAAATTTATTGTCACTGAACGAGAAAAGAACATGAGAACACAACATGATGGTGTTATGGTTACTACCATAAAAAATTGTAATGCCAGTGCATCAGATAGTAGACCGCGATTTGAAAATGTGGGTTATTATGGAGTTGTTGAGAAAATATTAATATTGGATTATTACTCTCATGGACGAGTCACACTAATGAAATTCCATTGGTTTGATTCGATGACGAGACATGGCACATTTATTTATGATTGTGGATTTCGGGTAATTAATATGACTCGCACTCTTGCTACCGACGAACCATATGTGTTGGAATCAATGGCTAAAAAAGTTTTTTATGTCAAAGACCAACTTCGACCAAAATTTGGTGTCATGGTTGAAGTAATTCCAAGACATATTTTTGATGATGTTGATGATGGAATTGAAACTGTACCTAGTGAAATTGGAACCAATCCATTTATTTATTTTGATGACTCAAATAGCTCAATTGTCAGAGTTGATTTTGAACCTAATGTTGTGGTTGAAAATATATTGAATCATTCATCCATGTTCTCAATTCTTTTTGTTTACCTCTAGTTGGGTGGTTAAGGTTGGAAATATTCAAATTTATTTAGTATTGATCACAAATATGTTATAGATGACTTGACTGTTATGTGAATTTTTAATGTTTATTGGTTGCAGTTTTATTTGAATTGCATTTTCTAATATGGAATTGAATTGTATTAAAACATAGTCAAACAATATTTCTAACTTTGTGAACATTACAACTTGTATGATTTATTAAATCCATTCAAGCTCTTCTAACACAATTTATAGCTAACATGACCTTTATGTGAATTTTCAATGTTTATTGGTTGCAGTTTTATTTGAATTGCATTTTTTAATTTGGAATTTAACTATATTCAAACATAGTTAAACAATATTCATATCTTGCTGAACATTACAATTTGTATGATTTATTAAATCCATTCAAGCTATTCTAAAACAATTGATAATTAAATTAACAATAAATCCCCCTATTCCCTCATATGTTTAGTTTGTTGGGTTACACATTAGTTTTCTTTTTCTATTTAATTAAATATTTGTTTTAAAAAGCAGGAAATGAAGCCAATTGAAGAGAGATGAAGGAAAAAAATGATGGATAACAATCATCGAATGACGGAGTTGGGAATTCCATCATTAGTGCATGTAGTGAGTATTTTATTTCAAATTGATATATTTAAAGAATATATAATGTCATGTGATTAATTGTTTTATAAAAAAATTTAGGATCCACCTATACGTCGAAAGTTATTCGACGAGGAGCCTAGTACGGGTCCTAGTACTCAGGCCAGTGGTATGAGGAGGGTTCGTACCAGAGGTGGACGAGTAGCTGCACGTACCCGACTAGACCATGCCCCTCCCACTGACATGTCATCCTTCCCACATTCTGATCTCGGTGTGTCGTTAGGGACACACTGGATATTTAAGCCTCCCATGTTTTCGCTACCTTCTTCATCTTCTGGCCCATCATTTTCACATCCCATGACGATTCCCACTCCCCAGTCAGCATCCGGTCAGACAACTATCCCATCTTCATTTGCTTCTACTTCTGTCTCTCCGAGCTTCTATATTCCATCGTCTTCGACTCTTGTTCCACCACAGGGTGTTCCATCAGTTTCTGTGGATCCAGCGGCGCTCAGCGATCAGACCAGAACAGGTATATTTATAGAACCCTAACAAATTTTTATAGAAATATTTATTTTCATTATAACATGTTTTGATAAAATATTTGTTTTTCTTTCATGACAGATACATCTATTAACAGGAGGCGTGGGCGGGGGCGTACACGCATGCGTTCGGTGTGGAACCGCCACACAAAGGTTATGGTGGATTATAATGAAGACAACCAAATGGTTGAGAAAACATGGCAGCAATGTCAGAGTTTTTTGGCGACGCGTGCCAAATACTCTGACATCATTCCCGTCAGCCCGCTATCGTGGAGACATTTTCCACATGAGGTCAAGGATAGATCTTGGACAGAGATATGGGTAAAAAAATCTGTTCTATTTAATGCCATGAATTATTTTTTTATTTATATGAATTAATATCTTGATTTAAGGATCGATTTATTTTTCCCGATGGTGAGGGTGCATGACCGGAACGTCAAAAGGATTTAGGTGAGATTTGGAGAGCCTAAAAGCATGAGTTGTATATTGGATGGGTTGCTAGAGTAGGAACTCAGTTAGAGGTGGTACCAATGGTGGATGATTGTCCTATAGAGAAGTATCGTCAGATGATTACTCAGTGGACGAGTACCCAGTTTAAGATATTAATAACATTTGAGGTATTTAAATAATAACTTTCATGTTTTTCATTAATACTATATGTTGAATTTTTGAATTTTATTTAGAAATCAACTAGAAAAAATAAAAAGAACATTGATGCAAAAAAATACCTCCACACACTGGGACGCACTACGATGCCTGATCAAGAGAGGAAGCAGGTATGAAAATGGTTTATAAGTTTAATTTACCCCTTAGAATTTCTTTTGATTTCTCAATTATTTAATAGTTTGATAAAGTGTTCATATAAATTTTGTTTTCAATGTCATTGTAGAGGAAAATAAAAAATATTGAAGGACGTGTGCCTCGAGCAAAACTGTTTTGCTCTAGTAGACGAAAAAGTAAGGAAGTGTCGTCAATGAAGCGACTCAGCAGTAGATTGTAAGCTTTAATCTGCTGAATTTATATTTTAATATCTATTTTGGAACTTAATGATATATTTATATTTGTGACAGGCTGGTTTAGAGGCACTCGATGCCCAAGAACCAGAGAATTTTGGGCCAATAGATCACTTACATCAGGTCTTGGGAGAGGAGCATTCTGGCAGAGTACGCTGCCGACCTAGGATAGCCCCGACGAGGTATTGGTCATTCTCAGGTACGAGATGTAGTGCCACCGAGCTGCAGCAAGTGAGGGAACAGGCAGCACATGCTGAGAAAAGGGCCACAGAGACGGAAGAACAGTCTGCTAGGGAAAACAGTGCGTTTATGAAATTTATTGAAGTTCTATGTCCTACACTTCTAGCAGAGGCCAGCCCATCTATTGATGAGTATATGTCATCGATACATTCTATATACGGTGCACCAGTTCACATTTCTAGTGGTGGTCAGGATGATATCCAGCGTGACGATGATGATGGCGAGGAGTCGGATGCTGATTAGGAAGGAGAGGAGGAGGGCGAGGTGGGTGGCGAGGGCGAGGAGGAGGGTGAGGATGAGGAGGAGGGTGAGGGCGAGGAGGGAAAGGACGATGATGGGGATGAGGACAAGGGTGATGATGATGGTGATGATGGTGATGGTGATGTGGGACAAGTTGATCCATTACATTTTTGACTGATATTACTGAGATTTGATATTTATTCTATTCTAGTTGTTGGTTTAATCTAGACTCGTATTATATTATTGGAGTGTAGTTATTTTTATAGATTATCTGTTTTTATGGATGTTGTTTTCTTTTATTGGTTTTGTGTTTGGGAACCCCCCTCCTTCACGGACCCTGGAAAACCCCCCACCCTCCTCCCTGGACCCCGGACTGCCCTGCCGGACAGCCCCCCAGACAACCCCCCACCCTCTTCCTTGGACCCCATACAACCCCCCGAACACCCCCCGGACAGCCCCCGGACAGCTCCCCGAACAGCCCCCTAGACAACCCCCACCCTCCTCCCTGGACCCCAGACACCCCCCCCCCCCCGAACTGTCCCCCAGACAGCCCCCCAGACAGTCCCCCCATCCTCTTCGTTGGACCCCGGACAACCCCCTGAACACCCCCCGGACAGCACCCGGATAGCCCCCCGGACACCCCCCACCCTCCTCCCTAGACCTCGGACAGCCCCCCCCCCCCACCCCTTCCCTTGGACCCCAGACAACCCCCCGAACACCCCCGGACAGCCCCCGATCTTCCCCCTAAATAGCCCCCCGGACACCCCCCCCCCACCCTCCTCCCAGGACCCCGGACAACCCCCCAGACACCTTGCCCCCACCCTCTTCCTTGGACCCTGGAAAACCCCTCGAACACCCCCGGACAGCCCCGGATATCCCCCTAAACAGCCCCCGGACAGCCCCCCCCCTCCTCCTTGGACCCCGGACATCCCCCGAACACCCCCCGGACAGCCCCCCGCACAGCCCCCCCCACCCTCCTCCCTGGACCCCGGACTGCCCCCCGGACTGCCCCCCAGACAGCCCCCCGGACATCCCCCCCCCACCCTCTTCCTTGGACCTCGGACAACCCCCCGCATAGCCCCCCGCCCCACCCTCCTCCTTGGTCCCCGGACAACCCCCCGGACACCCACCGACAGCCCCCCGGACAGCCCCGCTGGACAGCCCCCCCACCCTCCATGATTTCATTTAATACTATAAAATCTATAATATATATTTTATTTATTTTCATCATGATAATCAATGTAAATCACATTTACACATCTAATCAATATCATAAATTCATGGTATGTTATAAAAGAGATGTATTCATTGGGCATGACATTGTTAGCTCCGAAATGTTTCATAGCATTATAAACTAAAATCTAATCCATACTAAGAATGATATAAAAATATTTTATATAAATATCCACAAGATTTTAAGTAAATACTATTCCACTAATAGACACATGAGGATTCTCATAAAATGAACAACATTTTAACTACATACGGAAAACCGACAAAATGCATTGGGTTTCCGTTGAAACATTAGGAGAACGATCCATGGGTCATATGTGATGTGTACGAATCAACCCTGCCTCAATCCGAGGCGTGGTGTGGCTGGTACGACTCAAAGTGTCTGCCTTTTGTTTCAAAAGGACGTCATTTTAATTGGAAACCATCAACTGGCATACGGAAAACCGACCTAACGCATTCGGATTATGTCGATACTTTAGAACAACGATACATGGGTCATATGTAACGTGTATGAGTCAACCCCGCCTCAATCCGTGGTGCGGTGTGGCCGCCACCACTCAAAGTTTCTGCATTTTGTTTCAAAATGATGTCATTTTAATTGAAAAGCATCAACTAGCATACGGAAAAATGCCAAACTCATTTGGATTGTGCCGATACTTTAGCACAACGATCCATGGGTCATATGTGACATGTACGAGTCAACCCCTCCTCAATCTGAGGCGCGGTGTGGCCGCCATCACTCAATGTGTCTATCTTTTGTTTCAAAAGGATGTCATTTTATGTGAAAAATATCAACTGTCATACGGAAAAGTGACCAAACGCATTTGGATTCTGTCGATACTTTAGAACAACAATCCATGGGTCATATGTGATGCGTACGATTCAACCCCGTCTTAATCAGAGGCACGGTGTGGCTGGAATCACTCTAAGTGGCTCTCTTTTGTTTAAAATGGACAACATTTTAAGTACATACAGAAAACCGACCAAACGCATTCGGTATCCGTTGAAACTTTAGGAAAACGATCCATGGGTCATATGTGACGTGTACGAGTCAACCCCGCCTCAATCCGAGGTGCGTTGTGGCCGACACCACTCAAAGTGTCTGCCTTTTGTTTAAAAATGGCATCATTTTAATTGAAAAACATCAACAAGCATACAGAAAAGTGACCAAATGCATTCGGATTGTGTAGATACTTTAGCACAATGATCCATTGGTCATATGTGATGTGTACGAGTCAACCCCGACTCAATCTGAGGTGCAGTGTGGCTACCACCACTCAAAGTGTCAGTCTTTTGTTTCAAAAGGATGTCATTTTAATTGAAAAACATCAAATGGCATACGGATAAGTGACCAAACACATTTGGATTGTGTTGATAATTTAAAACAACAATCCATGGGTCATATGTGATGCATACAAGTCAACCCTGTATTAATTGTAGGCACGGTGTGGCCGGAATCACTCTAAGTGGCTCTCTTTTGTTTAAAATGGACAACATTTTAAGTACATACGGAAAACTGACCAAACGCATTTGGTTTCCATTGAAACTTTAAGAAAACTATCCATGGGTCATATGTGATGTGTACGAGTCAACACCGCCTCAATCCGAGGCACGCTGTGGCTGGCACCACTCAAAGTTTTTGCCTTTTTGTTTCAAAAGGACGTCATTTTAATGGAAAAACATCAACTGGAATACGGAAAACCGACCAAATGCATTCGGATCGTGTAGATACATTAGCACAACGATACATGGGTCATATTTGACGTGTACCAGTCAACCCTGCATCAATTCGAGGTGCGGTATGGCCGCCACCACTCAAAGTGTCTGCCTTTTGTTTCAAAAGGACGTCATTTTAATTGAAAAACATCAACTGGCATATGGAAAAGCGACCAAATGCCTTCGGATTGGGTAGATACATTAGAACAACGATCCATGGGTCAAATTTGACGTGTATGAGTCAACCTCATCTTAATCGGAGGCACGGTGTGGCTGGAATCACTCTAAGTGTATCTCTTTTGTTTAAAATGAACAACATTTTATGTACATACGGAAAACCGACCAAACGCATTTGGTTTCCTTTGAAACTTTAGGAGAACGATCCATGGGTCATATGTGACGTGTACGAGTCAACCTCGCCTCAATCCGAGGAGCTTTGTGGCCGGAACCACTCAAAGTGTCTGCCTTTTGTTTCAAAAGGATGTCATTTTAGTTGAAAAACATCAGCTGGCATATCGAAAAGCAACCAAATGCATTCGGATTGTGTCGATACTTTAGCACAACGATCCATGGGTCATATGTTTTGTGTACGAGTCAACCCCGCCTCAATCCAAGGTGCGGTGTGGCCACCACCACTCAAGGTGTCTGCCTTTTGTTCCAAAAGGACGTCATTTTAATTGAAAAACATCAACTGGTATACGGAAAAGCGACCAAACGCATTCAGATTGTGTCGATACATTTGCACAACAATCGATGGGTCAAATGTGACGTGCATATGTCAACCCCGTCTTAATCGGAGGCACGGTGTGGCTGGAATCACTCTAAGTGGCTCTCTTTTGTTTAAAATGGACAACATTTTAAGTACATATGGAAAACTGACCAAACGCATTCGGTTTCCGTTGAAACTTTAGGAGAACGATTCATGGGTCATATGTGACATGTAAGAGTCAACCCTGCCTCAATCTGAGGCACGGTGTGGCTGCCACCACTCAATGTGTCTGCCATTTGTTTCAAAATGATGTAATTTTAATTGAAAAACATCAACTGGCATACGGAAAACCGACAAACACATTCGAATTGTGTTGATACTTTAGAACAATGATCCATGGGTCATATGTGATGTGTATGAGTCAACCCCAACTCAATCCGAGGCGCGGTGTGGCTGCCACCACTCAAAGTGTCTGGATTTTGTTTCAAAAAGACGTTATTTTAATTGAAAAACATCAGCTGGCATACAGAAAACTAACAAACGCATTCGGATTGTGTCGATACATTACCACAACTATCCATGGGTCATATGTGATGCGTACGAGTCAACCCCGCCTCAATCCGAGATGCAGTGTGGTCGCCACCACTCAAAATGTCAGTCTTTTGTTTCAAAAGGACGTCATTTTAAATGAAAAATATCAACTGGAATACAGAAAACCGACCAAACGCATTCGGATTGTGTCGATACTTTATCACAACGATCCATGGGTCATATGTGACGTGTAAGAGTGAACCCCACCTTAATCGGAGGCATGGTGTGTCCAGAATCACTCTAAGTGGCTCTATTTTGTTTAAAATGGACAACATTGTAAGTACATATGGAAAACCGACCAAACGCATTAGGTTTCTGTTGAAACTTTAGGAGAACGATCCATGGGTCATATGTGACATGTACGAATCAACCCCACCTCAATCTGAGGTGCGGTGTGGCCGGCACCACTCAAAGTGTCTGCCTTTTGTTTCAAAAGGACGTCATTTTAATTAAAAAACATCAAATCGCATATGGAAAACCGACCAAACGCATTAATATTGTGTCGATACTTTAGAAAAACGATCCATGGGTCATATGTGACGTGTACGAGTCAACCTTGGCTCAATCCGAGGCGCGTTTTGGCCACCACTACTCAAGGTTTCTGCCTTTTGTTTCAAAAGGATGCCATTTTAATTGAAAAACATCTACTGGCATACGGAAAACCGACCAAACGCTTTAGGATTGTGTCGATACATTAGAACAAAGATATGTGGGTCAAATTTGATGTGTACGAGTCAACCCCGTCTTAATTGGAGGCACGGTGTGGCCGCAATCACTCTAAGTGGCTCTCGTTTGTTTAAAATGGACAACATTTTAAGTACATACGGAAAACTGACCAGACACATTCAGTTTCCATTGAAACTTTCGGAGAACGATTCATGGGTCATATGTGACGTGTACGAGTCAACACCACCTCAATTTGAGGTGCGGTGTGGCCGAAACCACTCAAAGTGTCTGCCTTTTGTTTCAAAAGAACGTCATTTTAATTGAAAAACATCAACTGTCATTCAGAAAATTGACCAAACGTATTCGGATTCCATTGAAACTTTAGGAGAACGATCCATGGGTCATATGTGATGTGTACGAGTCAACCACGCCTCAATACGAGGTGTGGTGTGGCTGGTAGAACTACAAGTGTATGTATTTTGTTTAAAATGGACATCATTTCAGGTGAAAATATATGGTATACAAAAAACCGATCAAATTATGAATTGACTTTCGGATTCCACATATAATTGTCATCTAAATTATAAATTTAATTGTAAATGAATTATGTATGTTTATAATTACATTATGAATTATAATTTAATTATGGATGTGTATAGTTCCAACATTATATGTTAAATGTGTATGAATTTTTTCTCTATATGTATGTGTTAGTTGGTTATTGCAGGTACAATAATTGTATATCTATGTTAGTTTATTGGAGGTATAATAATTGGATTGAAAATGAGGGGAAAGCCACAAAATGAGACCTGGTGGGAAAATTGGAGAGCTGCTGGGCAAATTGCAGAGTTGTTGTGCAATTTTCTTAGTATAGGCTTTGCCAACGGTTTTAAACCCTTGGCATAGCATTCTGTGTTCTGTTTTACCAATGGTTCATGGAACCGTTGGCAAAACCCTTTTCCTAACGGTTTAGAAACCATTGTGAAATAGGAGATCATGGGTTTTTCCAACGGGTTGGCCAGACCGTTGGGAAAAACCTGGTAATTTTCAGCACATTATCCCAACGGTTTCAAACCGATGGGAAAAATATTTCCCAATGGTTTGCCAGAACTGTTAAGGTAGGGTAATTTTTCTCCACCCTATCCCAACGGTTCACTGTAAACCGTTGGTAAAATCTTTCCCAACGGTTACTTCCCTACGGTTTGTAGAACAGTTGGTATAACATACACCAACGGTTCTACAGTCTTTCCAATGGTTCTAAACCGTTTGAAAATTCTCTATTTCCAGTATTGAGAACATCCTTCAGTGGAAGACACATCTTCTAATATAGAACTCCCTGATGAGGAAGTCTTCTTTATTCAAGAAAGTCTTCAAACATGGGAAATGTAATTTGATGGTGCTTCCAGAAGTCCAATAGGGTGGAAAATGGAAGATCCTAAATTCAACAAAGTTGTCTTAGGAATTGTCCTCATTTCTCTAGTAAAGGCAGTGTTACCTTATTCCTTCTTATTTTTGGGAGGTGGTACAAATAATGAAGTAGAATACCAAGCTCTCATCGCAGGCTTGGAGTTGGCACTTCAAGCACAAGATAATCAACTTAAGGTGAAAGGTGATTCGGAACTGGTAATCAAAGAAGTCAGTGGGGATTATGAAATCAGAAAAGAAGAACTAATCCATTTGTATGATTACGCTGGAGAGTTAATAGAGGAAATTCCTTTGGAACTGACATTTTCTTATGTCCCAGGATCACAAAATGCTCAAGCTGATGCACTGGCTAATATAGCCAGAGCTCTAGTAGATCCAAATCAGGACGAGACAACAATCAGTATTTTTTCATCGTCGTACAATTTCACCTTATGTTCATATAAGAACAGAGGAAATAAATGATATTAGTCCCATTCCTGACCCATATGGTCATACTACAGGATGGATGACACCTGTCAGGGAATACCTTTAAAACGGAACACTTCCAGCTGATAGAGCCAAGAAAGAACAAATCTGGCGACGTGTGGTCAATTTTACTCTTTATGATAGCCCATATCACCCAGAGAAAATTCTCTAGAAGAGTGGTTTTTATAGTGTTCACTTCAGATGCATTGATGGTGAAGAGACAATGGATTTCATGAAAGAAGTGCATGCATAAGTTTGTGGTGCCCACCAGTCTGGACATAGACTATCTGATCAAATTCAAAGGCTTGGATACTTTTGGCCTTGAGTGATAAAAGATTGTGTTGATATTACAAAGAAGTTTCAGTCATGCCAAGTACATGCCAATTTCATTCATCAACCCTCAAAATTGCTTCATACAACTAAATACTTGTGGCCATTTTCCACATGGGGAATGGATGTGGTGAGACCATATCCTTCAGCTACAGCCAAGCAGTTTAAGTATATTCTTACTGCTAATGAATTCTTTCCCAAATGGGTAGAAGCAATACCTCTCAAAGAAGTTAGTTCTAAATTCTTTGTTAGCTTCATCATGTCTAACATCATTACCAGATTTGGTGTCCCTCATAATATATCGATGGACAATGGCACCAACTTCTATTCATCTGAGGTGAAGAAGTTGTATCAAGAATACAACATCAAATCCAATCATTCATCTCAGTATCATGAAGCGGCCAATGGTCAGATAGAATCTTTCAACAAGACTCTTTAAAATATACTACAAAAGATAGTGGATAAAGATAAGAGGTTATGGCCCCATAAACCCTATCATGCTTTATGGGCTTATCGGAACACCACCCGCTCTACAACACGGTCAACTCCATATTCACTGGAATATGGAATTGAAGCAGTCTTTCCAATCGAGGTTCAATTACATTTTCTCATAGTATCCATTTTTGATCAGTCATCTACAGATGAACAATCTTAAAAGTGATTGGATGAATTGGAATAGTTAGATGAGAAAAGATTGTGCACCCTGCACCACTTTGAAGTCTATCAGAATCGAATTGCACGAGCTTTCAACAAAAAAGTTTTTCTTCGTTCATTTGTTAAGGTATAATTGGTATTAGTTCTCATAACTCCAATGATACCAGGAAAGAAACCTACCAATCTTGAGCCAAAATGGGAAGGACCTTATTCACTACATAAGGTCTACTCCAATGGAGCTTATTCTTTAATCTCAATGGATGGAGAACTCATCACTACTCCAACCAATTCCAGATTTCTGAAGAAATATTTTGTATAATCACAAAATACACCAACGGTCCATGAATAAGACCTTAAACTATTAGTCCCTTACGTCCAACAAGACATTAAACTGTATAACCAAGGGTTCATGCGTACGACCTTAAACTGTTTGCACGTTCGTCCAACATGACGTTAAACTATTTCCCTTTTCATCGTCATATATGACGTTAAACAATACAACAATGGTACATTCATATGACCTTAAACTATTCGCACCATCGTCTAACACAACGTTAAACTGTATCGTCCCGATCATCCAACATGAAGTTAAACTGTGAAAAAGTCCCTAATACGTCCAACATGACATTAAATTGTGCCCTCTTTTGTCCTAACTGCATGACATTGAACTACACAGTCCCCTTTTTTGTCCAACATGACATTAAAATTTATTGTCCCCATCATCCTAACTACATGATGCTAAATTGTACAGAAATCCCTTCATACATCCTACATGACATTAAACTGTATTTTTTCCCTGCTACACGACACTAAAATGTGCAGCACCAATTGTCCTAACTGGAAGACTTTAAATAGCATAGTCCCTTCATATGTCCTGCATGACATTAAATTGTGTATTTTTAAGGTTGTTGTTACCTCTTGTTTCTCACACCGAGTATGAATCACATGATCTTAGAGTAAATTTCAACCATAACACCCTATTTGGGCCACTAACCACACGTATGTCCAAACACCATTTTTCGGTCGTTCTCCCCAAGAACAACTTGATAACTAATTCATTATTTAATTGAACTACAAAGACTTTGATCCTTGCCTTCCGGTTGGGTACGTAGGCAACCTCCCAAGGTTCAAGCCCAAAACCAATTTTGTCACATCAGTTCACCTCCATCTCATACGATGTTGATTCGTGAAACCGCCCCCAGAATCAATATCTTTACATTGGTTCACCATTTTCCTTGATATACGACGTTAAACTATACAACATTTTTGTCATGTATGACAATAAACTACACCATTTTTTGATATCCTCGCCTAAGAGGGAATCATTATTTACATTGATTTTCAATCATGTTATATTCCCAAGACTATGTGCATACATGTCAATGCCCGAATCCTTTATCTTGGGTTAAACCATTATTGCACTAAAGTCCCCTTTCACCCTTCACATATACAAACCAAATTTGTAGAGAGGGTATTTATAGAACTATGTGGGATTGATTCCCATCCTTATGGGAAGCGTAGGAACATTCGAGTGTCCCTCGGATCCATCCCCAAGTCTTTTGGGCCTAATCCCAAATTCCACTTTCAGTCCCTTGGCTAAAAAGGCCCTATGAAGACACACATTGTGTATTTCTTATAATGGTCCGAGTTCTACGACCCTAAACTAAAATATCTTATACTCTCATCCCACATGATGTTAAACTGTATTTCAAGAACTACGTATGGCTTGATTCCCATCCTTATGGGATATGTAGTGAATTACAATATTTCAATTCTGGATCCAGCCACAACATGATTATGGTTAGAATTGATCTGTGTATCTCTGCATACATTTGACAATACCCATCTTTATGTGTAATAATCCTAACCTTAAATATTTTCATATCTTAATTACCATTTTTCGCGACTTCTGGTCACAAAATGTCCAATTTTTTAGAATTCTTTTTCCTAACTATGCAGCACGTGCCCTTAGGCGGCCTTGTATAAACTATCTACATAACAGACTTTTCAGCCAAAAGATACTATTATTTGACTATGCAGCCAATTCCCTTAGGATGACCTGTGTAATTCAACCCCCTAAAGGGTTTGATAAATAATGTTAACTTCATTCTTGGGAATAAAACCTCTTCTGTCGTTATTGGTCTTATCAAAAATATGTAAGGATCCCCAAAAAAATAGGCATCCTTAACATATTTGTTTCATGTCCTTTTTTATGATCTAAAAGTATTCATGTCTATGGTTTATATTTATCTTCCCTACGTTTGGGTCAGACCTTTGTAACAGTGACATTCATCCAGTTCATGGATAATCTTGTTTGGAAATATCTTCTCCATATTCAAGTACCTCTCTCTATACGAAAAACATTAAGCTTTGGAAAATTTGAATCCTCATAAACTTCAACTGGCTTTTTAGCAGTCAAAAAGTAAATTTCTGAGAGTTATTTTTCCTGACTATGAAGCATGTGCCCTTAGGCGGCCTTGCATAAATAGTCTACATAACAGAATTGTCATCCAAAAGATACAATTATTTGACTGTGCATCCAATTCCCTTAGGCGGCCCTGCATAATTCTACCCGTAATGGGTTTGTTAAATAATGGTAACTTCATTCTTGGAAACTACTTCTTCTAATTCCTTTTAGCTCTTTTTCATATCATTCCTCATATTCAAAATTTCTTAAGTAATAGTTTACATGTTTTCCTTCATACTTCAGTGTGGTGATATGTTTTCAGATAAATTGTCATGGAATTGAGGTAATTTTAATCCATTTCGGTCAATGATATTTCGACCTTAAACATTATCCTTTTTATGTCCAATGTGCATGACATTAAATTTCCCACAAAAGACAAGGGAACTCAGAATGAAAGTCAATTTCCAGCTCACTAAACATACATTTTGTATGATTTAGGTAATATTGAGCAATTAAAATATTCAAAGTTTGGAGGGTTATTTATATTATTATAATCCTTGTAAAAATCGAACTATACTTACTAGGAATATTGGCTTATGTAAAAATATAAAGCAAGTAGCAAAGGAAAATGCATACAATGACGATTGAAAATGAAAGTGTTCTTTCTATTTGATGCACAAGAATTAGAAGGATGTCTACAAATTGGAGTCTCTTCTCTTTTCCATGAAATTATATAAGACTGTCAACAGAAGTCTTCACATGATGTACAGCATCCCGAGCTTTATCATTAACCACTTGATGCTCATGCACTCGACCAACTTCACTCTTTTCATCCTGATGGAGTGCTTTATTGGCAGCTTCGATTGCTTTCATACCACTCATTTGTGCTCCCTCCAATGAATTATTGAGTTGGGAAAGTTCTTCAATAACAACATCTAACTATTGCTGAAGGTGCATTTGCTGGACGAATTTATCATTGATCTTGTGCTTCATCTCCTTCATCTTGGAAGCATAGTTAGCCTCATCTCGGGATACTGCAACCTCAAATTCACTAATATTGGCTGACAGCTTCAACCTGGTGAGATCTTCACGACACTTTTTCTCCTACTTCCTTCTTACGATGACTTGTTTCACTGTGGCATGGATCTTCTGATATCCAAAATTGCCAAGTCCCAGTATGAAAAATAGGGATGACAATCGAGGGATCTTCGATGATAGCTCTTCTAAAGGCACATTGGATATGATCTTCTATATGTTTTTCCATGCCTTGTATCGTGAAAATTGGAATACCTTCTGTATTTCTGGATCCGACTCAGCATCACTGTCACAGGGCGGAATGTATTCTTGGATTAATTCACTTAAGGAAGTGACATGTTTTTCTCCTTCCCCCTGACATGTGCTTCTTCACTTTCAATTTCTGTTGGGCCGGAGGCTGATGCCTCACCTCCAGATCTTACCACTTCAATTGATGGCCCTGCATAATCAATTTAAAGCTTTGGTTAGTTTCAAAGGATAGAAAAAGTTATTTGATTGTCTTGCAAATTAAGTACAGTCACAAATATTGTTATACCTTACCCAACAATAGATCAGAACCCCGAGAAGGATCCTCCCCATCTTTCCTAGCTTCGACAGGATTTTGAGGATGAGTTTGAGGAATCTCTCCTGGGTTCAGCTCCGCTTTTTCTAATGTCTCTGCTATAGTAGGTTTTCCTGTACCCCCTTCAGGCATTGGTAGTTCATCAGCTTGTTTAGATAAAGCTGCATATTTGAACCGATCATGATTATACATGTAATAAGAAGTTATTTTTAATAGGACAAAGGATAACACTCACGTCCATAATCTTCTAAATTACATGGTAATTTAACATGGTTTATAAAATCGTCTAAAGATGTGCCATGTTCCATCATTTCATCTAATGTCCTCTTATAATTCTGGTTAATCTCACCCGTGGGAGCATTGGATGTGTCTTCTTGGAGACCCTCATCTTGCGGTCCATGACCCTGGACATCATCTTCAGATAAAATCACGGCATCACTTGCAATAGCCGCCAAAAGCTCTAATGCAGGGGTTGAACCTGAAGTAACATAGAATGGAAGTCAGTCGATGTTTAATTCAATATTTTATGAAGCATTGTTAACTTACCATAAGCAGGTTCTTCTCTTCTTGCCACAGTAGTAGGAGGGATACTGGGAACAGATGCTGGCTCTTCTCTAGGAGCAGCCAAATCAGCATGAATTTGTGACTATTCCATAGCACCCTTCGTGGTCCTCAAAGGAGGATCAGTCCACTCCGTCATAGGGGAAATTGAAGAAGCCCCTACAATCCCAAGAAAATGAGCAATCTTTCACATGGTTTAAGACTCTTGATTACCTGAAGGACTTACCGCTACTCATGAAGCATTTATTTTTCAACTTCTTTCATCGATTCCTTTGTCTCTTTGGATTTTTGTGAGTGTCCACAGTCTCCCTTATTGGCAATAGAATTGGAGAATGAAAGTCTATGTCCCACTCCTCATTCATGTCCTACTGACCTGGAGATATCTCGCTTGACTCGCGAGTAGATTCAGCAGCAGCCCCGATGGTAGTACCACCAGGGCTATACTATGGCAAAGGATCCTCATTAGTTCCTTTCTTTGCAAGTTGTAGGATGAATAAAATAATTTCCTTGATTAAAAAAGCGTCAACTGAAATCATTTTGCAATGAAAAAAAGGAAAGAAAACATACATCTTTAGGGGCCACATAATTGTTCCACTTCTCATCAGTCTCCTCAGCGGCACTGCGATCTATCATTTCCTTCACCCCCTTAGTGATAGGAATGGAATCATCTATAGAATATATGAAAATTTTCTTCTCTCTGATGTAGGCTCGCGCTTCATCGGGGTTATTCTTGATACAGGTTTCTTCAAAAGCCCGAAGAGTCCCTATTCCAGGGAGATGTAGCCCCTCGCACAAATCCAGCTATGCAGTTTCAGCACCACGGTATAAACTCTTCCATGTCTGGACAGCCTTTGGACGTAGATATTTAGTATGTGTACCAGAAGGCTGTGAGGAAGGTCCTACAATCTTGGACTTCAATTTCTTCCCACCTCATGCAACTATTGAGAGAGAATAAGAAAATAATACATATTTCTTTATGAAGTAATGGTGATTAAATTGCTACAATGAAGTAACTCACCAGGAGTTGATGGAGTGGGTCTTTTGATTCTGACTGGAGGATTATATCGGGCATGAGGCTGCTTTGCCGTTTGTTGTGCGTCATCATCCCCATCTTGGGAATCCAGTGATTCAGTCCTAGATGAGGAATCTGGCGAATCAGCTTCAGGTGGGGAAGTATCACCTTCATGAGAAATAGTTTCTTTCTATGCAGTCCTCTTTCTTTTCCTCAGCTGATAAACCAGATGATTCAGCACCCCTCTAGGGTATGTTGTTATCCAGTGCTCGGAAATACCTTGTAGTCACGTTATATGCCGCTTTTTCAACCGGCAGCTCAAACACTGCCCCAGTCTTCTCCCTAGATGTCATCAATCATAGTTGTCGGGCAACCATTCGATGTTGTTTTAACCTGACATGTACAGGGGGAGATACATCAGTCTGTTGAAAAAACATGAATTGACGTGAAAATCTATATGGAGAATAGGCCTCGCATATAATCTCTCCGTCAATCCTGGTGACTAGCACACTATTTCTGTAGACCAGCATGTATGCCCTCAAATCCAGGCTAGTTGTTCCATCATCAAAAAACTACCCGGTTAGCGGATTTTCATAAGGAAAGAAGTTGAATTCCTTATACATGCTCAGCCTCACCTTCATGTCATAAGCATTGAGAATTCATGGAGCAATTCCAAAGCATTCCTTCACTGATGGCCTGAAAGAACTTCAAATAATCTGTACTCCATTCTGTACATTATATGTTCTGATGTGAGTGGAGATCCATCCCCATAAAACATGGAATGGACCCACTATTCTCAAAGGAGACATACCCATGAAGACATGGAGTAAGATCTTGTGAATCTTTGCTAAAATGGGGTTAGGCAACCCAACCATTCTTCCCTCACCCAACTTGGACACAATAACATAGGTCCTTGGCCTGATCCCTCCCTTCGAGTTCCTGACAAGAAGAAGATAAACACTGAGCCACAATGCCAAGAAGCCCACCAGAAGAGTCTTCATTGGGATCCTATGATTCAACTCATATCCCCATTTCTCAAATTCTCCTGCTTCTAGAGTCGTTCAGAATGTGTCATGATCACCCCTCTTCTCTGTCATGGGGAAGGTGGTAGGACGAGTAGGCTTCTTCTTCATCTTGGGTCCTTTATCCTTTGATCCCTTCACCTTTGTCTCCTTCTCCCCGTTTCTCATTAAGAAACACATTCATCCACTCCTCTGGATGAATATCCTTTATAGAATGAGTTAAAGAAGTCTCTTAACTCTTGATATTATGGATGATTTTAAGTAATTCCCGAGCTAAAGCCGGAGACTTCTTTGAATCATTCCAAGTCACCATGGTAGGGATGAATTCATCATACATATCACCAAAAATTGGAGCCCATGAGATTTTGTGGAAATCCCATAGACTGATTCCTACTTCTCCATGATTTAGATTGAAAGAATTGGTTTCTGGGATCCAATGGCTGAGTATCTCTGGCACGAAGTCATCATGCCTATAAACATATGTTTTCCCAACCTAGACGGATTCATATATCACAACTCCTTTCAAATCCTTGACAAACTCTGCACAGGTTTATCGCACCCAGTATTCCCACATCCAGGTTGGCTTCAAACCTCCTACAGGATGGAAGTCCCAACTTATCTTCCAGCCTTTCGATTGATCCATCTGAGAGTTTTGGAAAATTGAGGGATAACAATGTGGGTGTAGCTCAGGCTTATGAGTTTTCAGATCTTGCGTGCAAGGGCTATGATGCATAATATGGGCATTCTCCACTATTCCAGCACTTAGAAATAATCCTCCATATGAGATATTTGCTGCAGAAAAGTTGGTGTAATTCAAAAACCAAGAAAGTGGGAGATAGTTTTTTGCCTCTGGAATGGTAACTTCTCGCAAATGACCATATCCAGATAAATGCAGATAAAAGCTCTGGGGGAAGTCACGATGATACTTCTTCAAATACTTAACCAAATCCGGGAGAGTGTTATCATAGACAGTATAGTAATCATGGCCAATGATGCTCATCATATCATCAAGGTGCTTGCTTGCTAGTTCATCATCCATTCCGATTCTCTTGGGATCCATTGAATTTAAACAAAAATTGAATAAATTAACTCTTAAATAAGTTGATTTTTCATAAACATTGTGAATGAATTCGAAAAAAATGATAAGGCATTAAGGCTCGCAAGTCTAATCTTGGCGCGCAAGTATGAATATATCGCACAAGTGTAGATATGCCGTGCAAGTTTTTGGCGCGCAAGTATCATTGCGCAATTCAAGAAATCTTGACAGCAGCGCGGCAGTGAAGAAATAGCGGAAAAGAGAACATCTTGCGCGGCGAAGGTAACCTGCTCGGCGAGAGCTCGAAAATATGAAATTCGGTGCTATGAACGACAAATGGCCACATATATATAGGCCCGGCCACAACCCTGCGCGACTAAATCCAGCGTGCTCTTCGGTCAGCATGATGAGAACATGTGTGCCACCCTCTGCGCACTCAGTACCTGCATGCTGAAGTCTCCTTGGTTTTTTCTTCTTTTCTCAAGGTTACATCTTCATTTTCTTTCAGATCCAACTCTGCGGGCAGACTTTTTTTTACGCTACTTTTCATCACAGAGTCTAAATGAATTCAAAGGGAAATTCCTTAGCATAAATTGATTCATCCTTTGACAAAAACATTATCAAAAATTAACAATGGCTTGAAAAAGGCTTTAAATGTACATTTGTTGCGCAAGTTCCCTCTTGGTCGAGCAAGTATACTTGCGTGCCACCTAATGGTCATGTAGGTGACTTGCGCACCCTTTTTGAAAATTCGCCCAGGGTCTCTCCAGCCTATAATTACCCCTGTGGGCCCCCCATTTCAGGGATGAAAAATTCCAGAACCTCAATTTTGAGATCCTGGATCCCTAGTCTCTTATCAAAGCTTCCGAATACTTCTAAGGTAATTTCTTACCTAGAAAGGAAGATCTAGAGAGTGGGAGGAAGGCCTAAGTGTTGAAATTCATCAACACTTGCACGCCTCAGTGGCCAGCCCTTAAGGTAAATGATCACACTTGCGCGCCGCCTTGCTCCTTCACCAGAACTTGCATGCCAAACTTTTGTAAGACCTTAGGGATAATACTAAGGGATTGAGCCAAGTCTCGCCCATGTATTACCCCAAGGGCTAAAAGTCACGCAAGTACCCATGTGCCGCACAGCTATGCCTGCGCCACCCAAACATGCGCGCCCACTAGGACTTGTGCACCCTCTATTTTTGGGTGCCCTTCTTTCCCATTTATCCCCTTTTACACCTATCCCTCTATCCTCTTTAGGATTAAACCTTCAGAATTCTCTCCAAATCCATTTATGGCATGATTTCTATGTTTTCTTACTTATCTGAAAGGAATTCTGTGGAGCATCTCTCAAAACCTAGTGATTTACACATATTTACATCTCTAAAGATAGAGAGTTCATTTATTAAACCTCATCCTTTATGATTAGAGAATCCTTAACCTGTGCCTCCTTTTCAGGAGTAAGCCCCAGTCCAAATTTTTATTAATTCGGGCATCCTCCTTAGGAGTAAGCCCCAAGTCCCCTAATTTGGGCATCCTCCTCAGGAGTAAGCCCCAGGTCCCCTAATCTGAGCATCCTCCTTAGGATTAATCCCCAATCATAATTCTCCTAACTTGGTATTCTTTTTCAGGAGTAAGCCCCAGTCTCAAATATGTGAATCATCTTTAGGAGTAAGCCCCAAGTCCCTTAAATTCTCAAATCCCATTAACCTAGGCCTCCTTCTTGGGAGTAATCCCCAGTCTTAATTTCTCTTAACCGGTCTTATTTTACCTTTGGATTTGGGCTTCCTTCTCAGGAGTAAAACCCAATCATAAGTCCCATCCTAACTTGGGCATCTCCTTTAGGAGTAAGCCCCAAGATTAGAGTATCCAAATCTCCATAAAGTACATATACCTTTATGGACCCTGTTCCTAGATTTCGTCCATGAAGTAAATCGTAATCTTCATTTATTTGGGAAGTCATACATACATAATCCCCACATCATTTCTTATGATTGAATCATTCATGGCACAATTGTCCGGTTTTACCAATACCTCTTGTTTCTCATTCCGAGCATGACTCACGTGAGCTTAGAGTGTAAAAGTAATTATGACATCTTTCTTTGAGCCATCAATCATAAGAATCATACTCCATTACTTGAACTACGTGGGTTCTGATTCCTTTTAAAAAACATAGGATACGTAGGTAGCCCATCTGCGGGTACAATCCCAACTCTGAAATAATACATGTCCTTATAAATGATAATAAACTTCAAGTTCCCCACTGAGTGGATTTAAAAACAGTATGGTCATCATAATGAACAAGAGACTTTTATGTATTGAAGGATACCATTGACTAAGAATCTCTAACAAATACAGATGATTTTTTATTGATGAATTACATCGAATACATATAAAAGATTCTCTAAATTTCCTACATATCAATCATTGATTTTCAGATCTAAAGGAATGCTCATTTTATACATGGTAATGTAATAAGGATTCACGAACATAACTTAAATCTATAAAGAGTGTCCCGTAGAAGACAATAATTCCCCTCAAAAGGTGTGATGAGTCCGACCTCCCATCCCCTCGACCAATGAAAATTCCTAAGCCTCATCAGTCTACAACTAATGAGAACCTACCTTTTGAATATAGGTCTAAATGGATATGGAATCATTGGATGTTTCTGGTTCTATGAACAAAACCAATAGAAACCGATTGGACTATTTGAAACTCCAATCAACGAGGTCATCCCAAATTCCAGAGGAAACACACTCATAATTTTCATGAAGTATGGCCTTCGTCGTATGACCTAAAACTACAAGACCCATATCTTCCTAGTAACATGACGTTGAACTATATGACAAAGTCTTCAACAAAAAATATTAAAATGTCATCTTACACTATCTACCAATCATAGGATTCCAAGGAGAACTAGATTAGGAATCCTCATGTCACAAACATTGGTTGCCTCTCATAGGATTATTCCAGAAACTCATGGATAGTGTTTATGAGGCCTCATACCACACTTTTTAAAGTTGAGTAACCAACTTCCTATTCGCATGATGTTAAAATAAATTGTTTCTATGAACTACGTATGGATAAATTCTCAGTCCAATGATATGCATTGTGATTCCCTGCTACTACATATTTTTCCATCCACTACATGATTAAAATTACCATTTCCCTCCTTCTAATCTCCTTTATGAGGTGAAATAAACCATTTCCACTATTTATTTATCACACTGATCATAACACGTGTGGGATTAGCAGTTTCAGTAAAGTAATTCCTATATGATCAAGGTATAGCAGTTAACATTAGGATTAACATGGTCCTAGATTAAATTCTATAAAATTGACACTAAATTTCATTACTGCATGGTGTTAAACTAAGATGTTTATGTCTCTTGTATGACAAAAATCGAAGAACTACATGTGTCTTTATTCTCATTATTATGAGATACATCGTGATTGTTGGATATTTTATCTTGTTCTAGCCACAATATAAAAAACTCCACCACTCTCCCTTGTAGATCCAGATATACATAGGAGTGTTTGGAATGGTTCTGCAACCCACTCATGACACCGTATTAAAAAATTATCCTCCACTACATAATAATTCAATCATAATGTGTGATCTATTAAGAATAATGTACATTATTATTCTTACTCATATGAGATACATATTTATTCCCAGAACCAATGTCTTGGTTCAATACATGATTACAAATTCTTCCTCCATTTTAATGGGTGTGACATTACTAGAATAATTTCATCCCATTAATTTCTAATTCTAACATGAAATGATCCTTCCATAATCATGAACCATAAATACAAAAATAAAACTCTATGTCTCTATAAATATGAATCCCCAAACACATTCCTTGGCCATCAATTGTGGAATTTTTTTATTCCCGATGACAACATTTTTTTAACAATGCATTGCCAATCCCCGGTATATTTTTTCATAAGTCTCACCCAAAAGTCATGTCAACCATAGGATTACATTATTTTCACAATGGATGTATATTCCCTAGCATAGATTTTTATAAGTTACCCCAAAAAAGGTCTATAAACCAATGAATCATTCATCATATGGATAAAAGTATTTTTCTTCCAAAATCTTTAAAAACATTATGTTAGAACCTTATTTTGAAACTTGGATTATGTTCAATCATTTAATTCTTGTACCATATCACTTTTTATATCAATAATATCCGAGATTTCATCTTATAATGTTCCCTCATTACACATGAAAATAATGGAACATTCCCATTCAATATCACTGTTTAATGGAAAATCGTTAATCATTCAGTCAAAGCTAAACAAAATTAAATTATATAAATAAATTTCCTTTCCATAAGATATTAAAATACACCGTCAATATATTAGTTGTATGATAATAAATTTCATGATGCCTCAACGCTATTTAGGTATGATCCATTTCTATTTTTTTTGGTCAACCACTACATCACCCCGAAAGACTTTATGTGACTAGATACTCATTCCTTCAAGACATGCAGTGATGCCTAGATCAACGCTTATTGGTTCTAGTTATATAGTTACTAATATTTATTTATTTCCACATTCATAAAAACCTTCATTTAGAAACCAGCATCCATGGTATTAAGAAATACTGAACCTCATAAACATCTTGGCCATTGGTTAAATAATTTCTGATATCATAGGAACCCTTTATTTTGACTATGCATTGAAACTCCCCAATCTAGATTTTTATAATTTGACCCCAAAAGGAATTTCAACCAAAGGAACATATTTACTCAAGGTAACCCTATTCTATCTCAATAATCCTAAAAAAAGAATCTATAAAACTTCTTTTTAAACAAGTTTAGTAGTTATTACATTCATGAATGTCTCATATAATGTTTCAGATCCAAAAATCACCAAATCATGAATTAAAAATACACCATTGTGTGTCTGAATAATTTCATAAAGTTATCGTCTAGAAATCCCTATTTGAAAAATCATCCCATAACACATGTTCAAAAATGTTTGACCTAAAACACTATTGTCATCTATTCGAAATGCAAGACTATAAACTAGACATTTGAAAAGACATAAAACCTATTAGGTTGAAAACCCACAATGGGAGGCCTAAATAAAATTCATGTCTCACCAGATAATTCTACTTTATATATGAATTAGGATAAAATTAGGCAAATTAAATAATATACATGAAGTTCATATGGTCTATAATATGACCTTAAATATCTGAATTACACTTTCTAGGTCCAAATACCATGGATAAAAAAAAGATATCCCACTAATTACTATTATTTTGATTAAAAAAATTGACATGAGAGAATTTAGATAAACAAGAAAAATTTAGTGTTAATTTATTATTATAGAGGAAAACAAGGATAAAGAAATAAGTGACTGTAAACAAATTTATTTTCATTTATGTTAAAAATGTTAGAGGAGAATACACATATAGGAGTCTTTCTATGAAATTCTACAAAAAATTGACAATTTAACTTTTATGTTGTCTAAGGGTATCTCAATAATCATTGACAGCCTATCAAAGAAAAGATAGCTATATAGCGTCAGTCTTATACTTAAATAATAGATTCCCCAAAATTTCCATAATGTAATTCATTCCATAATATTGAACCCCTTTATGAAAATAACAATGGTGTATGAGATTCTCTTTGGCGATGTCTATTTCTTGTTAGAGGTGTGATACTTGAAGAGATTTATCATCAACCCGTTTCAATCACTACACAAATTTATTATCATGGTTTATCTTTATTGAGATAATGTATTTTAGAGTCCATCAATTTTGGTGAGCCTTAATTCATTGATATAGTGATATTTTAACTCATGATATTAATCTCATCTGAGAATGGTCTCCTTTACATTAAAGTGAAATATTAAATAATCGAATACACTATAAACAAGTATGAAAAAATTTCTCTATAGATGATTGAGTTATGATGGTAGATCTTTCATGGGTGTTATAGTGATTAACTCCCATATATACAACTATATGAAAATGAAACCTGCCAAAACATTATCCCAAGCATCCTAGATTTCCATAGAGCATTTCTTAGGGGGATAGGTGTACTCTGTAATTATTTTTCTAAAGTAATAAAAATATTTTTTACTTCCTAATGCAATTCTACACTCTCATTTTATAGTTTCGTGAGTTGGAGAGGAAGCCTCCCAATCATGACCAATCTCTGTAACTAAAAATGATTAAGGATAAATGAAATTAGTCATCCGAATTGGTAGATAGTGATGAGAAAAGAAAAGGGGGTCAATAATTTGATGCAACTCAACCATTCAATGATTAATTCTTTTCTAGGTCCCTCCCAAGAATCCCCATCCTTGGTGTTTTGAATAGGTATGTCCTACTAAGAAAATTTATCCTCAGTTCTCTCAGAGTATGGAATATAAGGATATCACAAATCTCTCACTTTTGGGACCTTGACTATCATTCCCCTAGTTATAGGAGTACGATGGGCCTCAACCCCATTGTCATGTATTTCATTGTAAGAATTTTTTATAGACAAAGATACACTATCCATGATCATGGATTTAATGAATTGGATATAATAAATTCATTCATAGAGGAAAACACTAAATAGAGAAACTTTCATCCACATAACACATTATTAAATACCTCAATATCCTTCAAAGATCTAATTATATTAATATATGGGTAATTTTAATTAATTATTTCATTATATAATGCATCAAATCTAAATGAATCCTCACCATTAAGGGTATCCATGATGTTGGGATTGTTACAAAAATTGGCTCTTTCATTAACTGCATCCACTGTACTTTTAGTAGGAACAACATTTTTGTGCCCTTAAAAATAATGATCATCTCTACCACCTTCATCAGATAGACTAGGTTCCACATTGGCACCTTAAATAGAATTGAAAGTACCAATGATGATGGTTTTAGGGTCTTAGATTGTATGTGAATGTTTTATTATTGTAGTGAAGGGTATTCAATGACTAGTACTTGACACCATATGATGGGAGTTTTACATAACCATTATTTTAATCCCCCAATACAGTGATACTAATTAAAGTAGTCCTATTCCTTCATGATTCTCTTTTTGAAGGGGTAGAATCACCAGAAAGAATATGTTCCCCATTTAGAATTTTTCCTCAGTTCTTATAAGGACACGTATAAGCCCCTTGAGAGTGGATAAAGGATTAGAATCTTCCAACCCATAAGAATTATCAGGAAATCATTATGGGAGAATAAATAACAAAACATTTCATGAAAACATACCATGACTAATAATCTGCTGGTTTAGGTACTTTATTCAGCATCATACATTCACTTTTGACAGAGTAAGTATAGAACATTACACCTCAAATATACGTTTTTTTGTGGAAGATGAGAAGAATCTTCCACCATCACCCCTTCCATTATCCTCTGTCATGAAGTTAGTTCCCTCAATTCAGATATTGATCCCTCAATACTAATATGGGTACCCAACATGGAGTATTGAAATGCTAGGATCCAACTAATTCTCTCTCTATTTAGGGTCACCCTTTCCTCAGTGAGGACATTTTTATCAAATAAAACGAATAACATGATGAAATAGGAAAACAAGACATGTCCAAACATACATATAGAGGATCAATGAAGTCATACAATTCATTAGTGGCTGGTTCACCAACCCCTTCAACGATACCTCGATCTATCATATCCTACGTTCTCTTTATAGAGGGGATCTAATTATTATAGGAATAAATGATTATCTCCATCTATCTGATGTATATTCCCACCTAAGTAGGCTTAGAATCAATATGGAGGTCATTTTGGGTTCAAACATCCCTAATCTTTGGAATCTGAAAGCTAGTGCATATGAGTTACCATTGGTCCTTTGCATCAAAAGACTTTTCTACACAAAATTTGGTAACTCTCGGTCACACAAAATTCAATTATGTTTATTTATTCTTTGAAGTATAACCAAATCTCATTGATTTAACTAGATTCTCAACTCTCTATATCTTGGTAATGGGAAACCAGTGATCGAGGATATTATTGTTAATGTAATATGGACCTTATATGTTCAACCTCAAATGAAGTAAACTTTTTAATCCTGTTTGGATAACGAAACCATGAATGGGGTCATTTGGGTGAGCATGGGGCCTCACCACTATCACCCTATGTAGAGGGTGGATCCTTTCCACCATGCTTCTCCAACCGATCAATCATTATAGTTGTGGAATGGGTCATAGTTATTTTCATATACACATGGGTATATAATGAAATATAGGAATCATCATGCAAGGAGGTTAACCTAGTGGATTCACTAGTCGGAGGAATCGTAATTTTTTTCTTTAGTAGCCTCTATAATGGTGAGGAGGACTAATATCCAGGCCACCATTCCGTGCATATCTAATCATACATGAAAGGGAGTAGACATGGTTTGTAACTATAATCAAAATGATTTTTGTGTAAATCTGTACGGAGAATAGGTTCACAGTTGACCTCTTTATCAATTAAAGCTACTAGAACACCTTCCCTAAAAGGAAATAATATATTATATAATGTCATGTACAACTTTTCCTTCATCGGTGAATGTACCAATGGTTTGATCCCCATATTGAATGAAGTTAAATTATTTCAATAGTTTCAATTTCATGAATGATTCACTATAATTTTGAGACAGGGGATGGAAGATAGAAACAGCCCGAATGAATGGTTAAAACCACCCTCCAAGAACATTAATTCAACTCAATAATGAATAAGATGAAAAATATACCACAATCCATCCCCAAGGTACTTGAAAAGGACCTATAATCTTGAAAGGGGCCTTCCAAGTGTGAACATCCAATAATCACCAGTCAATCCTTTCCAATATAGGGGATCCCAACCCTATTTTTTCCCTCTACTAGCTTGGCTGCTAAGAATGATTTTCTCGGCCTCACAACACCATTTGATTCAAAAAAATAGAAGGATATATATTTCTATGAACATCGCTAAGAATCCATCAAGTCTTTTATTTATGGGTATGTCTTACTTGAATAAATACCCCTATAGATCTACTATATTGGTTCTAACATTTCCAAAAAATTACTAGGAACACCGATTTTTTCCATGTAGAGATATTTCCATGTAGATCCATACCCCTTGGGCTCCAAGAAAGTGTTTATTCATGCCTCATAATAGACATTCAATGCTAGGAGATGTTCTTCATTTAGGATGTCTCAAGATATATTCAATAACTCAAGGAATATAATAGGAATCATACCATAATCATACCATGTGTCTTTTAATGGGATAAAATCATCATATATCACTCTGAGGATAGGAGATATGGATATATTTTAATCATCCCATAGACAGATACCCACTTCTCCATGTCTCAGATGGAAATTATTTATCTATAGACTCTATGAGCTTAGTATCTTGGGGATAATATCTGTATTCTTTTGAATATATATTTGGGACCCCTAGATAGCCTCGGAAATTCCAACTAAATTCATCACAGTATAAATATCATCACAATTCTATAGCACCCAATATTCCCATGTCCAATTTTGTATGAAAACTCTGCCAATGTGAAGTCCCAAATCATCTTTTCATCCCATTCATCACTCCATCTTGGAAGTGTAAAAGATGGTTTAGTTGTATTGTGGATTTGACTCAGAAGTGTGAAGATAATAATTCATGGATTACCTAATATGATTCATTATTTAGTAAGAGGATGGAATTCCTTCATATATATACACACCCTTGGTTGGGATGTTGGCTATTTTGAAATTCATGTACTCATTGAACCCAAAAAGTTGTAGGTAATTTTTTAGATTTAGGATGACAATTTAATTCAGAATCAAATGATTGTAAAGTGTAAAATAATTACTCCTAGGGTATTTATGAGGATGATTCCTCAAACGATTCACTAAATGTTTGAGATTTGTGTCGCTTGTGTTGTGGTAATTTAGCCCAATAAGATCCAACATCTCCTCGATATGATTAAAGTATTGTAAATCAATGAATCTAACATTCTGAGTGTCCATTGGGAATTTACAAGTAAGTAATGATTTTTTCATTAGAGATAAAGTCTTAGTTTTGAAAAAAATTATAAATTCATAAATATGGTAGAGTGTCCTCATGTTGCTCACTCACCCATGTTCCCTCATGTAGGTCACTCACCAAGGTGCATGCATCGTATGGAAAGGTGCCTATCGGGTTTTCATGAAATGAGCTTTATTAGATAGATAAGAAAAAATAGAGAAATATAACATTGATAGTATAAGTGAGAATGATAGAGGAATAAGTTTATGAAAAGTCAATGTTATTTCTTGATGCATGGATACTTTCATGGTCGACCATTACAATCCACCTGTGTGACATAACTGTGTGACAAACCTATGAATATCATGCTTTCACTTAAACATTATGACGTACTCAATTCATAATTATCATCAAGACTAAGAATGAATGTACATGAACATTTAGAGTCTAGTAAATGAAGGATCCATCAACATCCATATATTTATTCCTTAGGATGATACCCTATTATTCTGATTTGATTCAATCCTAAGGGGGGTGTTGAGGCTTATTTTTGTCACATGATAATAAAAGGATTGAAGGGAAAATACTTCGAGAAAACAATAAGTTAAGGATATCAAGGATCATCTATTTTTATCTAGGTAATATTGTGTGAGGCCTAAAATCATCACGTCATAGGTCCATCCTATGTGTTTTAGTAAACATACAGGTCCAACCTACACTCTAACATCACAATGTAATATTAAACCACATGCCAGAACCATCACATAGGTCCCATATAGGCTCACCTAGGAGACTCATGTAGGTTATAGTATAACAATACCCAGTGTGACACACCCATGTGAGCTAACAACTTCACCATGGTTCCGAAAAATTCTAATTTATAGGACCCTTGGGCACCACATTTTTGATGACCAGAAGAATCAAAGTGGACTCAAAGCTCAACTCACCCACGTCCTCCAAACCATTAGTTATTTTCTTTATCCTCAAAATAATATAAAACTATGTATTATAAATGTGTTAAAGTTCACCTAATTTTTGAAACACAAAACATCTACATAAGCCATCTCACACAATCCAAGAGAATTAGGATGATGTTACCTTATCGAGCCTAAGGATTGTGTTCCAATCATCTAAAGACACATGGGGATACCCTTTTATCATAGATAAAGGCATTTCACAAGTGTTTTCACCCATGTTTTTCATCACCTAAATATCTCTTTATCACTCCATTGTCTACCCAGCACAAGATGTCTCCAGTTCGCCCAATACTACCTTACACGAGCCACATTAAACTCAAAAAATACTCACAGAAGTTTGATACCTTCTATTATACCAGGAATCACCTTTACAATCCATCCTTTGGGTCATTTTTTCATGACACTAATGGCAGGTAACCTCCTCTCGTGGGTCCCTCATCTAAAAGGAACCAAGCCAAGGCCTTCCCCAATGACTCCATATATGTATAATAAGATCATAGGACAAACTAGTAAGTCCCTTATTTTATATATTCATTTAGTAATTGTGGTAAACCATTTAACCAACCTAATATGTGGGATCCTCAGAGTTTTATCATTTATAAATTCAAGTGGTAACAATGACTCCAACCATGGTGTCAGTGCCAAGGACCTCACCATTTTAGATTATAAGGGGAACTACTTTATGTTCCCTTTAATAAGGGCTAGTAACTTATCCTCCTATCATATTTTATAAAATTGGAGAAAATAGAATCCCTCCTAGAGTAAGTCCCTATACTTTCTTGTGTGTCGTATTCACATGGCTATGTATTTCCCAACCTCTTAGATTAAAAACAATAGGGGATTTGGGAATATCAGATCCCTTTCTCTATCATGTGTCCTCAACCTCCTCCATGAGTATATGAAGGATATTTTTTATTTTCTAGATCCTTACCTTCATATTTTTTTTCACACAAATCATGACACATTTTGTCTTTGTGGTTGTTAGGACCAAGAGCAAAATGAAGATTAACATATTCAAACACTATCTTTTCCTATCAGAGAAATATCAAAGAATGAAAAATCACCTCACTTTTTAAAATAGTTGATCAGACTAAAAAAATTATTCCATAATTATGACTCAAAATTATTAAAATTCCATCATATTGATAAGTTGGTTTCTAGATGAAAATGTTCATTGGACTCACTCTAGGTTTGGAATGGATGAAAAATCATAATATGGTATTTCTTCAAAGTCTATCTGGCTCCAACATAAATTTGACGATGCTTGCTATTTTCCATTTCCCACAAATGATAATTAATTTGTAAAACTTTTAATGATATCTTGATAAAAGAAAGGGGTAAAATATGTTATGACAATAATATTGAGCATATGATATAAATAAAATAGGTTCTTCCAATCATATTATGAATGGTTGGAAAGAATGAAAGTTTCTAAAAGAATGGAATGTTATAAACATCCTAATGTAATCCAAATGATTATGAATCTGATCATAAATGATTTAAAAGTTATTAAGAATTCATGATTCTAAAAATTGTTTTTGGAAGAATGAATTTTATGAATAAAAATATTTCAGGTCTCAAATCATCATATTCATGTTTCTTTATAGGATGGGATGGTTTGCTTGATTTTAACGATAGAAACTAACGGTTCTTCATTTTAGTCATACTAAAATCAAAAATATTTAAATCATAAAAGAATTAATTTGATTATTGTTTTAATCATAAAAGATAAATAAGTTGAGTGATGATAGATATTTGGTCTCATATTCAAAAAAGAAGAAGTAGAAGCAGTTTAATAAGATTGAACGAATCTTTTGTCTCTATTATAATGAATAAATCCCAATGAGAGTTGAATCTGAGAATAATAATTAGAAGAAATATTTTTTCTTCTTAAATTTTGTGTATGGAAACATAATTAATAATTTTTTATTGAACATATTATTCCATAGTAATGAATAAATTGGAATTAGCAAATAAAATTTCAGGGGTTGCAGAGCAACACAATGAAATATCTTCAATTTTGATTTGTTTTAAAGTGGGTAATGAAAATTAGAGGGGCCACATGACTTTATCCTAATTAAGAATAATAATGGTAAATATTAATTTTAATTGGATCTAAGTTTTATAAGAAGGTTGATGCTATATATTTCTTCATATAGGCAAGTGGTATAGACCATCGTAAAAAATAAATCATATTGAGAAATTGAAATAGAGAATCAGATTCAGATTGGATATTTTTTAGGACGTATAAAGTGTTGAAGGAGTCAAATAAAGATTAATATTTCAAGGGTATCTAAAATAGTAAAATAGTTATCTGATATTCAAGGAATATTAAAGACTTGGGAAATTTTGTGAAGCAGGAAAATATTTTTAGAATCTTTCATAAACCATTATTGTGAGCCTATAAATATAAGTACAATACATTATGAATAATAGAAATATCATTTATTGTGAAAGAGGAGATAGAATCTCCACATTTCTAGAAATTAAATAAGGTTTATGTATCGCACCTTCTTAAATAAGTTAGTCAAATAAAATAATAATATGTGAAATATCATATTAATCTAGTTACTCTATTGGGATGGACAATTAGATGATGGAAATATTATTAAGTTTTTATAGACTATGTAAGAAGAAAATTATGATTGTTTCAAGTGTATTTTTATAGTTTATTATTTTTATATTGATAAATTAATATTATGAATTAGACTGGTAAATCAAACTGTGTATTGTTATAAAGTCCAAGAAGTTTTTACTATATTTTGGGTAAGACATTAAATACTTTTTTTTAGAGATCATGTTTATTAATGTTTGTCAATAATCATTGTATCATGTTTTGTACCAAAATTATACTACATTATTTTTTTCTACATTACACACCACAATGTTGAATTAATAATAGTGCTACATGACTGTAAGGGTATATCCAACTCATTTTATTCCAAACAAATGTATTTTTTCTGGTGGAGTGTGTTATATTGGATTGTTTCCAAACCATACCAAGGATGTAGCTACTCTTTTTGAGTAGTGAAACATGAAAATTATTGTATTAATGTGGATTTATGTTTGATTTAATTTTAATAGGGAATGAAATTTTTAACCATATGAAATGGTTGTTTCATAAGAAAAAAACATAAAAGAAAAAGATATCACAAATTCACTCCCTCCCCCTCTCATTGATTCAAGGATTTTGGAAAAGTAATTCCAATAGTTATCAGAGTATAACATTCCCTTAGTTTATTCTTAGCTAATGTTTTGAAGAGAAGTTGTGATGGATAATCTAAATTATTTTAACAGTAATGGGATTTCAATCTTTGATTAAAAAAATATCATATCTATAAATATAGATTGATTCCTTGTCTTATGTATCTTGGGTATGATGTTATTACAACTAAATTAGATGGATTTAATCCTATTTTGATAAGGTTTTTATTACACCTATTCATAAGAAGAATAATAAAAATTATGAAAGAGATAAAAATGATTTACTCTCAACACTTTCTGAAATTGAGTTTTTATGTTTGAATGGTATTTCCACTACCAAATTTATCCAGGATAATTTGAAAAATATTTATGAAGGTAATATAAAATTAAATAAGTAATAGTTTAAAATATAGATAATGAAGTATTAATATCTGTAGATGGGTGAATATGAATCTGTTGGTGACTTATTTACCTGGGTAAATTTCATATTCAACACTATCATATGTATCTATGAATGGTTAAAAGATTTTATAGTTGTTGAAAATATATTAAATTGTTTCCCAATAAGTTTAATGATAATGTTTCCAAATTGTAAGATAGAGGTCCTAAAACTCTATCTCTATATGATCTTTCTGTTACTCTTATTATTTTTGAAATGAGATGGGACAAAGTTGTAAAGGGAAAATCAAAAGAGGGTATATAGATTTATTAAAAATCTATTGTTAATGAAATTTATAAGAAGGTTCTTGAGGAAGATGATATTGTTGACTCTAAATTTGAAAATAACCTATGTAGAAACCTTTATGGATTTTTATACCTTTTTTATAAATATGTAAGAATGGGTAATGATAAATATAAGTGTATAATTTCGTTTAAGTGTTTTGAATGTCGAACTATTGGGAACATTGCAACTAATTGTCCTCAAAGAAATAAAGAAGTGGATTGTGATGAAGAAGAAGGAAGTACAAGAATGTCATGGAAAAATAGGGTGATAAGGATACATATTTTTTCAAAGGGAAAGATAAAAATTTATTCATATCTAAAAGAATAATGTTTTTGTCTAAAGATGAATAAGAATAATATTGTGAAACTGAATACAAAAAATCTTTTATTAAGAATGATGGAGAAAATACTTTTATTTGAAAAGTGAATAATAATATTTTGAAAGTAGTAGTTTTAAAAGAATAATAAACTCATCATTAATTTAATTTTAATTAACAGTTTAATGAATATATTAGATAGATTTTTAGTCTTGATAATGAAAACAATAAGTTGGTAAATGAAAGTTCCTCAACAAAAAATCATTATTTTTTTCCTGATGTAAGTATTTATGCTACATAATGATGTTCAATATTTGAATAAATATCCTGAGAAATAAAATAATTATAATTAACATATAGAAGTAAAGATTAAATAAAAATAATTAGAATTGGAATTTTTTCAAAAAAAAATTATAATGATGAAGATAAAGAATTTTTTTTTTTGAAATATACTTATGAAGTTGGAAAAACATATAAGAAGGAAAAACCTAATAAGGATCATCAAACATTACATTCAATGGTTTTTAAAAATTATAATTTTTTTCTAAGAAGAAGAAAAATGAAATTATTTTGTATATGGACTACATTAAAAAAGTGTAAAACTCAGAAGTTTCTAAAACTCATGATTCTAAAAATGATTCTACATATTCTGGTTTTGATAATGATGGGATGGAATCTACTATGAAAATAAATTCACTTGGAAATAGAAATTTTAGTTCACAACAAAGTTCAGTTAAGAATATTTTAGGGAAAAATACTCACAACACTGGTCAATCTGAAAATTTCAGATAGAAATAGTTTTTCTATGGATACTTTTAGTATTTTGGTGGATTCTAGATATGGTAAATATGTGTTGTTTCAAAAAAATAGTTAATATTATTTCATAGGTTATGGAGGGAAAGGTTTAATAGAGATTAAATTCACCCCAAATAAAAATTCTGAGAAAAATACTTTGAAAAAAATCAAGAAGGTTTGTGTGAATGTTAAGAATAGGTTCCAAACCATGGATTATAATTGAGAAATCGTCCAACAATATAGAAATCATGATACGGTTTTTCTTATTCTGTTAACAAAAAAAAATTCTTTACAACTATCATAAACCAGTGGTAAATAAATAAAAGCAAAAAAGAAAAGGCTATTGTTGTTGATTCAGAATTGAAAGCTATAAGAGTTAAATAGACATGGATTATTAATTGTAGGTGTTATATAATATGATATGATGCATAATGATATAAAATAATGTGATATACTTAAAAGAAAGAATGGTGAAATATTAAAAAAATGAATCTATAATAATCAATGGTATTGGATCAGCCGTCATTAAGAATGAAATGATGAAATCCAAGAAACATTTATAAGCTTATGAATCAAAACACAACCTGTTGAGTGTTTCAAAAATTTATGATAGGAAAAAAAATTAATCTTTGCTAAATAAGGATTTTTTTTAAAATTTAGTAAGATGGAAATATATTCATAAGAGTCCAATACACAAAAGTAATCATATTTCATGTTGGTGAAAGGAGAAACTCGTATTACATGGGTTTGGTGGAAGTGAAACAGTTCTAAAATAGAATACTAGGGTACATGTTTCAATGAAACATGAACGATTTATCAAAGTGAGATAGTTTTTGTGGTATTCCTTGTATTTCAAGTTGAATAGTTTAGATTTGTACTATTTTTCAAAAAGTAAAAAATAATAATCCGATGAAAAAATATTAATATTTGTTCTAAAAGACTCCTAGAACATATTCACTCTGATATCTGAGGTCCAATGTGAAAAAAATAAAATAATGGAGATAAGTACTTAATAACTTGAATTAATGACTTTAATACTATTACTTGTGTTGTTTATATGAATCATAAGCTATATTTTCTAATAATGTTTAAAATTTTTAAGTGGAAAGATGAGAAAGTATGTGAGTATTTATTAAATAATTTGTGGTATGATAATAGTTGTGAATTAAAAAATTATGAAATTTAAAGTTATATTGAGAAGCATGGAATTAGTCCTGAGATAAATTCACCATATACTCCTCAACAGAATGGGTTTTCTAGAAGTAAGAATAGATGTTTTTTGTAAATGGGGAGAACTATGTTACTTGAACATGGTATTTCTCATTACTTTTGGAGGCAAGCCATGAGAACTAGTCTGTATATCCCAAACCAATTTTTTTATAGGCCAAGTTCAGATATGACTCCATAATATATGTTTTATATAAAATACGTGTTTAAAACACTTGAGAGTTTATGGGATTCTATGCATCTTAAATAAGAATGGTTGAAACCTTGGAATGATTGAGTAGAAAGGTGATGATGGAATTTTTATTACTTATGCTCTCAAAGGAAGAGGATATAAACGTTTCAACATAGAGACTAGAAGAATTGTTGATTATGGTTATGTGAAAGTTTTTTTAATGGATGAGGATGAAGAAAAAAACAAATTCTAGTAAAGAAGTCAAAGAGGATAAGGAAATCTTGATTAAAAATTATGATAAGGATGTTGACTGTGGTAATACTACTAAATAAGAATAATTAGACTCAACTATTTCAAGTGATGAGGATGAAACTAAAATAACTCATCCTGGAATAATGAATCTAGTTGTGGCTCAAAACATTATTTTTGATCAACATTAAAAGGATTAAACAAGAAGAACACCAATAATTGTTACAAATACTTCTTCGTCTTCAAAAGTTGAGAAAGGATCTGTGAATAACGATTTTGGGTATCTGGAATGGGTATAGGCTATGAATGAAGAGCTTTATTGGATAGAAAATAGTGATATTTGGTAAATCATACCCAATCCAAATAGCAATATTGTTATTGGTACAAAATGGGTTTTCAAGAATAAGTTAAATGAAGAAGTTAAACTGTTACAAAAATAAAAAATTACATTGAAAAGGTTACTCACAAATTGAAGGTGTCTATTTTGATGACAATTTTTCTTTCATAGCAATATTGGAAAAAATTAGAATTTTTTTCCTATCAATTCAAGATGAAGTTATTTCTTTCAAAATAATATAAGGACCATTTTCCTTAATGGGGATCTTGATGAGGATGTTTAAATTGAACAACCTTGTGGATTTGTTGTTGGGAAAGATGAAAATTATGTTTTTAGGTGGAATAAATAATTATATGGGATAAAAGCTGCTCCAAAGGAACAATATTTAATGTTTGATACTTTACTAAGGAAGTTGAGATTTAAGAATAGAAGATTTAATATAAATACTTATATAAAATAAATTCAATTTCTTTCCTCGTCCTAATTGTATATGATGATGAAAATATTTTTTTTTGGAATGATGAAAGATATTGTGAAGGATTTGATAAAGAAATGATTTTTTTATTTCCATGCTGGGAGAAATGAAATGCACTCTTTTGTAACAAACTTTACAAAAGAAGAATCACATTTTTCTTTCTCAATGAATGTATGTTAAAAAACTTCTTAATATGTTCGACATTAAAAATTAAAAACAAGTTTCCACAAAAATTTCAGTGGGAATCATGTTCTCTAAGGATGGATATGGAAATGATTTTTATAAGAAAAATTTGCAAAATATTATTGTATGTTTTTTATATATGACTTTCTCATGACCCAACATTTTCTATGTTGTTACCTTATGTGAAATATTGTAGAGTGCTCCTAAAGAATCACATTTACTTATTTGGAAAACTAATTACAAAATATATCAAATAAAAAAATTGAATTATTTATGATATCTATGAATTTATTGACTTTTTTGGGTATTCATATGCTGATTGGGTAGTAAATACTAATGATATATGATAAAAATCTATTGGGGTTTTCCTTCTATAGAAGATTTATGTTAGATGGTATAAAAAGAAACAAAATTTAGTTAGTCTTATAACCCCAAAAGATTAGTATATCTCAAACACTCAAGCTTCTACCCATCTTATGTGGTTGAAAAAATAGTTGGAAGACTAATCCATTTAAGTAAAGTTACCCTTTCTCTTGGTATGTGATAATTAAAGTGTTGTCTACCTTACAAGGAATCTGATACAACATTATCATTGAAAACATATTGAAAAAAGTATCACTTCATCAAATATCATGTTGATAATAATGAATTGAAGCTAGATTATGTTCTTACATTGTAACAAGTTTTTAAAATATTTACAAACCCTTTACCAAAGTATCCTATTTATAAATTGAGGTTGAACATGGGCATCTGACCTCTTTCTCATTAAGGTTGAGATATGTGTCTTTGTCCCCTTTCTAATAATAAATTTGGATATTTTTGTGAAGGGGGATAATTGTTTTATAAATATATCCTTATGGAAGAATATATAATTGGGGTGTAACACCCCATTATTTTTATGGTATGTCTCTTTTTTTAAAATTAAATTTTATTGATAGCTTATGTTGCATGCAACAATTAGCTTAAACAAAAACTAAATATTATCACGTAAGCATTATAACATAGTAATTAAATTACCAATTATGAATAGTATTGACTAAATTATTAAAATATAAGGTTTATAAAAATGTAAGATAAATTCATTGGTGACCAATTAATTAGAAAGAAGATTTAAAACAATTGAATATAAAGGAAATATTTTTTATTTTAATTCTCCCAAAAATGTTTTGTCATATTAAATTAATTTAATTAAAATTATTGAATTATATTAATGAAATATATATATAATATTTTATAAAATATTTTTTATATTCATCCTATATATTTTATAGGCATAAGATACGAAAAAACCACAATTTTATGCACAAAACGTATATTTCCTTAAAGGTAGTTTACCACCTTTTATAGGAGAACCTATTTTAAATCCAATTTTTACAAAATTTATATATTCTATTTGAAAAAATAAACATAATAATTCAAATCAAAATAAAAAAAATCACATCAATTAAATTTTATCTATTTTTTTAGATAATTTTCATGTTTGATGAATGTTGAAAAATACTAAATTTTAATTAAAAACAACTTTTTCCCTAATAATAATTAATTGAATTAAATTATAATTTCAATTGGTATGAAATTATAGAAATTTTATTATAATTTAATCCAATGTAGGTTATTGGAATCAGTTTTACACTTGAATTTAAATATAAAAATGTTTCAATCTTTTGCATGTTTAAACTTTAATAACCTGTTTTCTCACCCCATTAGTGGGATTAATTTTAAATTGATTACTGAAACATATGTGTCTTTAATTTTAATAAAATATATTCCATATTTTTAGTTAGTGGTTTCAAATTATGTATATAGGTTTCTTTAATTTTTGGGCATATGAATGGTAAATTTTGTAATATTTTAACTACCTCAATTAAGTGTAAATCGGTTAATTATGGGTAAAAATAATATTATAAATACCATAAAATTAACCTAACACTTCTCCAAATTTCATTTTATGGTGGTTTTTGAACAAAATCATCGTTGGGTAGAAATTATAATAATTTTATGCCACTTTTGTGAGATTATGTGATTTATTATATTTTATTCTAAGAAGAGTTAAATATGTCATTGTCGTATTTCAATAAATATACCATTTTTAATAAATGTTTATATGTAAGATATATTATAATATAAATATTCATTTTAAATATTAATTTTTTTAACATGGAAATTTTTCATTAATATTTAAGAAATAAATAATTATCTTAACGGTTTATACAATGATTATGGAGTTATTTTTTATGTAAAGAAATAATAAAAATGATTATAAAAATGTTGAAATAAATATAATTTGGTATAATTAATATCATCGATTAATTTCATTTTTAGATATTAAATGTTAGGGATTCATTAATTGATTTTTTTGACATATTATATTTTAATATTTTAATCTCAAAATTACATTAAAGATATTTTAAAATAAGTAATATTTTGTTAAATGATATAAAATTCATAGAAATCAATAATTCTTCTAATCGATTTGAATAAAGTTAAAAATTTAATAAATCGTCTATTATAAGAACTTTTTCTATTTTATAGTAACTATATTAACCCTATACGAAGAAAAAAACTTGTTGTCATGGTAAGAGTTAAAGGAATTAATTTAGGGTTAAAGCCAAAAGATATTAGTGAACATATAAACTATTCTTGTATAAAAAATATTTATTTAGATTATTTAGACCCATAATAATATTTTATAATAAATAACTCATTTTTGATCTATTTAAACATGGAAATTAGTTTATATTAATTTAATGTTTTGAGTATTTCCAAAAGAAACCCTCCCCACTCCTATAAAAGGAAACCTATTTTTCTCCATTAATTACACATGAAAACATATTTGGTTCAAACAATATCTGAGAAAATTCTTTCATAGATATCTTCCCCACATTATAGAGGCCATATTTTTGGAATAAATCTGTCATTAAAGATGTTAAGTTGTTAATAAATTGTATTCCACTGAAGAATATGTAATTATTTTACCAACTTATTCAAGTTCATTTATTCTTATACTTCTTATTCATGTGTTTTTTACATAATAAAGTAATAACTAAAGTATCATATATATTATTATATATTATTATGATTATTATAAAACCATATTCCTTTATTTATCCATACTATGAAAAATGAAAACCCCACATGTGCGTACATACGACTTACCATCTCCACATCACAGTGTAATATTTTTTTCACCACCACATTATTTAGATGAGTATAATGATATAAATAATTGATATATATATATATATATATTATGAAATAAAATAAATTCATTATAATTAATATATCATTCAATTCATTACCCTTTCAAAATTATGGGAATTATAAAGTCGCTTGTGCGTACGTATGACATGTTATCTCCACAACGTGATGTAATTAATTTTCCATGATAACCACAAAATAATGATTTAAAAATATATATAGTGGTAGTAAATATAATATACAATACATTAATATAATTATTTAGATTATATTAATATATATTATTCACAAGAAACATGACATATACGACAAAACATGCATAAAAAATAAAGCCGTTAACACCCAAAACAAAGTTAATAATAAAATATTATTAAAAAAATGATATAAGAAGATCATATATGGTATCATAAATATGAATATGGTTATTGTATAAATTATTAACATGATTTAAAACATTTTACAAGAGGTTAAATAATGTTTAAATAAAGGAATGTGCAACTTAGGTGTTAATTTCACAATCTCATTATTCTTCAGGGTTGTTTATACATAAATATTTTCAAGGTAATATTTATCATCCATATCAATGTATCATACAAATATATTCGTTTTTTTCTATTATAATACTAATATTTTAAGTATTTTACCCATATTATAATTTGTAAAAAATGTTTTTGAATGTATTATTTTTTCTATTCTCCAATCAACGTAATTTATGAATTTTTCAAGATAGAAAACAGAAATGAATGTTTTTTTTACTTATACGATTGAGAAAATTTTACCACAATCTTGATTAGTTTATGTTTTGAAGTTTCGTTTAAAATTTTATAATGTTTTTTTTAAAGAAATATTCTTCTATAATAAATTCATGGATTTTAAAAAATTATTTCCAAGTAAAACTGGTATTTTCTCAAGATTATTCTAATGATTTTATTACGGTATTTTATTCAATGTCATCATAATTTGATTAATAGTATGGTTGAGTGAGTTTGACCTATTATGATATAATATAACTTATTTTATTAAAGGGTTTATGATTATTTTGACTGTGGATGTGCTATTTTGATAAAATTCACGGTTTATGGTTAAATTATTGACATTTTATATGCTAGTTTTTCAGTAAGAATGTCTATGATTTTTATATTTTAATATGAGGAATGGTTTAGATATAGTATGTAAAGGGAAGGGCCTACTATAAACCCTCGATGAATCGTTAGGTCTCATGATATGAAATCAGGTAGTGGAAACCCTTCACGGTTGTCTCCAAGTAGTTTTAAATTGTCATGAGGATAGATTTTGAAATAAATTAGATGGGTTTCTAACAACAAACCCAAACATTCATGAGGATAGATCTTTACAATAACTCTCTGGATGATAGATCTTGGTATTTCATATGTCCAAAATTATGCATTCCATTGTTATTATTATTCCATGTGATTATTTGATTAGTTAAAATATTCATAGTTAATTTTCCAATATCTTGTGGTTATTTGAATGGAAATTCTATCAGTTATTTACCTTGAAAATTTTTCTATACCATATCTACTCATATATTTTGTTGTACACTTATGCTTACTGAGAATCTGAGCTCACCCCTTTCTTATGTTTTATATTTCCCAGGATGCCATGATGTGTATTATAACTAATATTAAGGGTTAAACTAAGAGAATAATGGAATTATAAAATGAATTTATTTGTTATATTTTATGTTTTAAATAGTATTAAAAGGATCATGTATGTAATATCGCTTTAAAAGCTACCAAATCGATTGACCCTTTGGGATTAGACAATTATATCTATGACAATGTAATAAAGTGAGTCACAAACACTAGGCTATTTGGGTTAGGTTCATTATAGTTGGTAGGAGAAAAGGATTTGTAAAATCCGTGGATAAAATATTTAGAAAATCAATATTTAGGAACATAATCCTAAAATAGTCCTTGAGGATAAGAATAGAAGAACATCATAGCATTTTGGTAAGGTTGATATTATCTAGGTCTTTATATAAATACATCCCTTTCTAGAAACTATACATGGGTGTGGTTCTTGAATAGATGTACCTAGCGGTAACAACTTCAACAAGATGCATCAATCCTAACTATACATAACCTAGTACATGACAATGGGCCTTACTACGCACCTAGTATGACAATCCTAGGGATATTCATAGGATAATTAAAATTTTATTTATAAATAATTATAATGTTTTTAAAATTAAATATGTCTGCAATGAAACCATTTTAATGATTATGATATTAGCTATACATTATTTTTTAATTTTTGTTATGTGTTTTACTAGTTAGAAAATATTCATTTTAATTCAAAACCCAATATAGATTATTGAATTTTTAGAAATAGAGCCTAGTGGAAGGAATGGGAACTGCATCAATGCACAGAATCTATGTAGGTATTTACCCCCAATGAAAGATGATAATGTTAGAGCCGGAGCTGCATTTGGTGTTGAATATCTTATAACCATATTGTGATAGTTAACTCTTGTTATAGACAATAATCATACCCATTGAGAGTTATCTGACCCACAATATGGAGGAATAATGTTATATGGCTTAATTAGAAAACAACCCCTAGTATTAAATGGGAATACAAATCCGTTTTAGGTAGAGTAATGGATAAATTCTTTAGAAAATTTATTTCAGACTTTGGGAGCTAAGGAAATATAGAATGTTTTCCTGGAAGTTTAATATTGTTTTGGATATTTAGATCAACAGTGGTTATTGATTCAAAACACAAAAGTGGTTGAGGAAATAGAAAACATGGAATAAAATAATTTTAAGAAACATTCCATAGAAAAATATTTTACTCCGAAATAGAGAGAAGATAAGGATAGGAAATTTCTATGTCTAAGGAAAAATGAGGATAAGAGTCTTGATCAAAATGAATCCATATTTACAAGGTTATAATGAAGTTCTATGGATTATATATGTAACCAAAGAAGTATGATTGATCATTTATTTCATGGGTTTATGTCCTTCTTCCAAAGGGAACTAGTACCCAAAAATGTCCCATAATATAAAGATGGTGTCTCATGTTCTATCAAGACATAAAAAGAATTTTCTATTCCTTTTAACTTTAATGGAAAGAAAGAAAAGAATATGACATCAAAGAAGAAGATGGAAAAAGGTAAAAGGGAAATAATTATTTTCTCCATATGTGATAGTTATGGAAATAATCATCATAGGAAGTGTTTTAAAGGATTTGATTTTTTTATAAGTGTGATGAAAAGGGTCACTAGGGAAAAGAATGTAAATAAAATATAGAAAAGATTAATATTCAGTGTTTTAAGTGTAGTAATGATGTTCAAAATGAAAATAATTTTCCTAATCATGAAGGAAATATACCTTAAAATAAGCAGTGGGGTGAAGGTCAAGCTTATTCCATTACTACATATGATGGGGAATAATTGAATTATTTTTATACTTAGCTTCATGATTTATGTTGTAAAATGTTTTCTCAATGATACTCTCATTATAATAATCTTGATATATATAAGGATTCTATTATATTACTTCTTATATAAGTATTTGGAATAATTCAAAAATATAATGCTATTAATATATTTGTTATGAGATATTAAGTGTTAAATTATGCTATTGGGGGGATATTATTTGGGAAATCTTGTGATCTTTTTAATATTTGTTTAGACTTATAATTTAAAAAAAAGTTTTTTGAATGAGTATTAAGGTAACTACATTTGTAATCAACTATGTTAAAATTAAAATATTGTTTTTTTTATAAAACACTTATTTAATATGGAATATATTAATTTTATTTATAGAATGTAAAAATAATATAGTAGGTTAGGTGAAAACCCATTGTATAAGGCAAGACTGCGAAACATGAACTCGTAACTCAAGGAAGAAAAGGGTCAATCTTCTACGTTTGGCCTAAATGATCTCCTAGTCAGTATAAAATGGTTTTATTTATTTAAATGGTAAAAAATATGAATTATAAATTTATATTTAGAACCGTATATGATTAATATAAATTGATTTTTTTTAAATTTTATTATATTTTAGAGAGAAAGATTAATTTCTGGTAAAATATTATTAAAGAATGAAAATATACTTACCATGTAAGTGTATTTCCTTATTATATTGTTATATGAAGTAAATTAATTCTTTAACTCTAGGTAAAGGTTCTTGAAACTAGAAACTGTATCCTAGAATCTTCTTTTCTAATGAATCAAATGATCACTTAAACCATCATAGATGTTTAACATTGTGATTTTTAACATTCTCCCAATTATGTTATCTATCAACCTCCTTAATAAATGTATGTTTACATTTAAATTACATGTCCATGTTTTCCTATATGTAACTCTAATGTGTGCTATCTCTCGTGACCTTTGAATTTCAATTTCATTATTTTAAAATGGATGTTTTTTTGTACTTGTTCCTATGTGGGATTTCAATAAATGTATTTTCAATATTCAAACCATCATGAAAACCCCAAATTCAAAACTTATGATGATGAAATTTATTTAAGGAGGTATTAATGTAACACCCTAATATTTTAATGGTATGTATCTTTTTTTTCAATTTCCATGATAGTTTACATTACATATAACATCAAGCTTAAACAAATAACTAAATATTATTTTGTTAACATTATAACCTAGACATTATATTATCAGTTATGAATAACATTAACTAACATATAAAAATATATATTTTATAAAAATATAACAAGAATTCATTGGTTACTAATTAATTCTAAACAAATATGTAAACCAATTTAATACAATGGAAATATTTTAATTTTTATTCTCCCAAAGGAGTTTTGACATAAATAATTAAATTAATTAAAATTAGTAAATTATATTAATAATATATATTTTAGATATTCTGTAAAATATTTTTCATATTCATCCAATATATTTTAGATTCATAAGATTTTATGAAACACAATTTTATGCATAAAAACTTATATTTCTCTAAAGACAGTCTTAGTGCATTTATATTGCGAACCTATTTTAAATCTAATTTTTGACACATTTATATTTCTTATTTGAAAAAATAAACATCCAATTTTAAAGTGTAATATAAAAAAATTACTTTTTTTAGATTTTTAGAATTTTTATGATATGTATCTAGTTTTTATAAATATAAAAAATACATATTTTTAATTGAAAAACAAAATTCCTGAAAAATATTTATATTATTTCATAATTATTATTTTTAATTTTAAGTATAATTAGATTATGTTTTTTTCATTTAATCTAATCTAGGTCATTATGATCAATTTTAAAAGGAATTTAGATATAAAAACAATTAAATTTTTAACTTGTTGATACATTAATAATTCGTTTTTACACAACATCAATGAGATTAATTTTAAAATAATTAAATCAATATCTAATTATTGAATTTTTAAAAATAGATTTCATATTTTTAATAAATTTATCAATATTATTTAAATAGTTTTCTTTTATTGTTAGGCATATGAATAGTGAAATTAGTAATATTTTAATTGTCATGTTTAATGGTAAATATCATAATTATGGGTAAAACTAATATTACAAAGACTATAATATTACTCAAATAGTTTTTTGATTAAATTAGATGGGTGGATTTTGAATAAAATCATATTTGGGCCTAAATTATAACCATTTTGATGTCAATTGGGTGAGAGTGTTCCATTTATTATATTTTATTTAAACTAGAGTTAACGATGTCATACCAATATTTTAATAACTATACCATTTTTAATATAGAGTTATGTAGAGGATAAATTAATCTATAAATAGTCATTTGAAATATAAAATTTTTTTATTTAACATGGTAATTTATCTCTAATTTTTAGGAAATAAATAATTACCCAAAAGTATTATACAATGATAACACTACAATTGTTTATTTAATGGAAGAATCAAATAAATGATATTTAAAATGCTAAAATGAATATAATTTGTTATATTTAATTCAATACACGAATTTTATGGATTAATTTGTCATTTCAGTAATTTATTAATTATTATTTTTAAGTTATATTGTGTTATGATATTATTTAAAAAAATCAAGAAATGATTAGGGTCAAAATTGACATTAATGATATTCTAAAATAAATAATATGGTATTTAATGATATAAAAATCATAAAAAATATAAACATCATAAAAATTATTGGTATGAAGTTGAAAATGTCATAAATGGTCCATTTATGGATCATTTGAAATTTTAGAGTAAATATAATAACCCACAAGGAATAAACACACATGTTTTCACACTAAGAGTTAATGAAACTAATTTTGGATTTACCAAATGATAAGGGTATGAATATAACCTATAATAGTATAAAAATTATTGGTTGAGAGTATTTAGAACCATACGAATCTTATATTCGATATATATTCATTTTTATTGTAAATTAAATTATATAAATTTAATATTTTAAAAATATCCAAAAGTGACCCACTCCTCTCCTATAAATGGGAACTCGTTCTTATCCTTTAATCACACTAAAAACCCTATTTATTTAGCCAATATGCACCCAATTTTCTTAATATAATATCTCATCACTTTCTAGATTCCATATGTTATTCATCATACCCTCCTTAGAGGTGTTAGGATGTTAATTAAACGAAGCCCACTGACGAAAAGGTAATTGTTTTACAAACTTATTCATGTTCATATCTTCATCTACTTCCTATTCATGAATTGTTTACATACTAAAGTAATAAAAACAGCATAATATATATTTTTATATATTATTATGAATATGTGACCTCTATATTCTATGATTTATCCAACCCAAGAAAAACAAAAACAATATGCTTGTGTATGTACGACTTACCGTCTCTCTGCCATGGTGTAATTTATTTTTCATCACCACTATATTTGGATGGGTATAATATTGGAAATAATGTATTTATATTATACATATTACATAATATTTATCATGTATAATTAATATACCATCCAATTAATTACCCTTTCGACATTAAAGACTAATAATGTCGCTCATATGTACCTACGATCTACCGACTCCAAGACGTGATGTGATTAATTTTCCATGTTAACCACTCAATAATGATAAAACAAATAGAGATAGAGAGTAATTATAATATATACAATATAAATATAATTCTTGATATGAAATAAATATATTTTATTCATAAGAAACATTACATACATTACAAAACATGCATAGAAAAATGAAGCAATCAACACCTGAAACAAGGGTAATTACAAAATATTATTAACAAAATGATATTATATGATTATATATGATCTAATAAATAATAATACAGTTATATTATTAATTATTTACAAACAATAAACAATTATAAATTAAGTTAAATCATGTTAAAATAAATAAAAATGCAAGGTAATGATTAATTTCACAATCTCATTATTATTTGGGATTATTTTAACGTAAGTATATATCAGAGACTTTTTTCATCCATGTACATATACCTTAAAAATATTTTCCAAATTTTTTTACTATTATCCTACCAATGTTATAATTCTTTTACACATGTGTGACTTTTTATAAAATGGTTTTGGAATGAATATTTTTGTCTTTATCCAAACGAGGTACTTTGTGACTTTTTTGAAACAAATATGGAAAATTTGTTTATTTTTATCTTATATGACATGAGAGGATTTTATAACCATGATGACACATTGATATTTTTAATAATTATTTACATGTTTAAAATTTTGTTTTTTTAAAAAAATATTCTTTTATAAATGTGAGGATTTTAAATAAATAATTTCAATGTAAAAAGGGTATTTTATCAAGGTATTTATAACATTTTTATTCAAGTATTTTCATAAATGTAAATATCCTTTAATTAATATTAAATTTTATTTCGGTTTATCTCTTATGAAATAGTATACCCTATTTTACTGAAGTTTTTATGATCAAATTGACTATAGATGTTCTATTTTTATACCATTCATGGGTAATAGTTGAAGTATACACATTATGTATGCTATTTTTTCAATATGATTGTTTCTGTTGTTTATGTTATAATATGAAAAATTAGTTTCAATTTATAAGTAACAGGTTGGTAATTCTATAGCCCCTTTATTCATTGGTTTCTCTCCAGAGGAAAATTCAGTCGTCAATAAACATTTCATGTTTATTTCCAGAAATTTTTAAATATTAAGGAGGATAAATCTTGACAAAAATTAGATTCGTTTCTACCCACAGACATAAACTATCATGATGATAGGTCTTGATTGTAACTATCTAAAGGATAGATCTTAAAATTGATTATTTTCAAAATTAAGAACTCTACCATTATTATTATTCCACGTAATTAGTTTATTAGTTATAATATACATAGTTACGTTTCCTAGATTAGGTGACTATTTAAATGGAATTTTTATCAATTATTTACCTTGCCATATTTTTATTCCATATTTACTCATAGAGTTTGTTTTACATTAACCCTCATTGAGAATCTAATCTCACCCATTTCGTATTTTTTATTTTTCCCAAGATTCAAAAATGTGTATTATAAATTATATGCAAGGTTATACTAACAGAATAATGTAATTCTCACTGTATTTTCTATATTTTATTTTATGTTTTAAATTGTAATGTAAGGTTCATTTATATAATATCGAATCCAAGAATTATAAACTGATTTTTTTTCGTTGGTATTTTACACTTATATCAATGAAAATGTAATAAATTGAGGTGCTGGATTCTGGATAATATGGTCAAGGTCATTACATTGGGAGTTACGGGTAAGTCATGAATCCAGTTTGTAAGTGTGTAAACTATTATAACTTTTTATAAGAATGGTTGTAGAAAAAAAAATTCTTCTATTCCATGGAATTTGATAAATGAGAGATAATATGAGGAAGAAATATGAGGACAAAATATGAGGAAAAAATGTGAGGGAAAAAGGTGAGGAATAAATATAAGGAAAAAAGGATGAGGAAGAAGGCTGAGGAAAAATCTGAGAAGATTTCATGATCACTTTTTTTGGACAACATTGTTTTGTTGTCAATAATTCTTATATCGTACAATGAGTTAGCTCACATAGGATTGGAATTTTTTATAAGTAATCCACCACTTGAGGTAAAAAAGTTTTCAGATTTATGAATCATGGCTGACAATAATATCTAATGGGGGGATTGTTATGACCAAGAATATAAGGATGATTATATTATTCAGATATTATATTTTTTTAATCAAGGAATTTTCAAGGAAAGAGATATCACCTTACTTTATAAAACTGGTAATCAGACTCAAAAATTTTGATCAGTAAATCAAAATCACATTGCCTAAAAATGTTATCATATTAAGGAGATTAATTCTATAAAAAGTTTCATATGTCTGACCTTATGTCTAAAATGTACGGAAAATCATAATGAGGTGCTTATTTAGAGTCTACCTGGCTTTGACATAAATTTGATGATTCATTACTATTTTTTATTTCCCAAATATCATAACTAAGTTTTAAATCTAGTATTATAGATTTTTAAAGGAAATAGGGAGAAGAAATGCTAACAATCATATTGAGAATCTGATTGAAATATAATAGGATTTTCCAATCATATTTTGGATAATTGTATTGAGGATTGTTAGAAATAAAAAAAAATTATGATATAATGGGATGTTATAAGACTTTCTAATATAATTCAGAAAATATTGAATATGATATTAAATGTTTTTAAAGTCATTAATATTTATGATTACAAGAAAATGTTTTTGAAGAAGGAAGTTACTGAAGTAAAATATTTCTAATCTAAGATCATTGAATTCATATATTTTTTAAGGCTATGAAGTTTTTCTTGATCATAATGAGATAAATAAAAGGTTTTAGTTTTTAGCTAGACCACAATCCAAAATATTTAAATTGTCAGATAATGAAGTTGATGAGTATCGTAATCAAAAAAGACAAATAATTTGAGTGTTGAATGATATTTGGTATCGAATTTTAAAAAGAAGTAGTATATGTTGTTTATGAAGTTTTAAATAATATGATGACCCAATCATAATGAGAAAATAAGAATGAGAGATGGTTTTGATAATCATAATGAGAATACAAATGTTTTACTTCTTATATTTGGTGTAGAGAAATGTAATGAAGAAGTTGTTGTAGAATATATGCTTTCATTATAATGAGGAAATTGGAATTGGTATACAGTCTTTTCAGTGGCATAGGTCAAAATAATAAAATATCTTTAGTTCTAATTTATTTGAATGTGAATCAATAAAATTAGAGTGAAAAAAATACATTTATCTTAATAAAGAAATCATAATTGAAAATGAGAATCAAAATAGGACATCTGCATTATAAGAAGGTGGAAGCTGTCTATTTATTTATATATTCAAGTGGTATGGTGCATCATAATGATGAAATCAAATTGACAAATCCGAATGGTTAATTGGATATGAACTGGGGCTTGTTTAGAATTTTAAAGAATTAAAGGAGTCAAAGAAGGATTAAAATTTCAAGGGGAATTGAATGAGTAAAATAGTGATCTAATATTTAAGGAAGATTAATGATTTTAGAAATTTTGTAAAGTTGGAAAATCATTTCAGAATCCAACATAAACCATTTTTTCAATCTAATAAATAGGAGGATAGTACACCCTGTATTATAGGCCTTAAATCAATTGTGAAATAGGAGAGATAATATATATATATTTTTAAAAAGTGAAGATGTAATCCCCTGACCCTAGTTACCCAGAGTCGGTGCATTATTACTTCTCATTAGAATGATCCCAATAGATCAATTCTCGATAGACCGGTTAGTTTAGTATCCTTGGGATTACTAGATACATTCATAAGTTTTACATTACATTATCAAAGGAAAAACAAAAAAAATTCTGTCTCCTTTGAACACTCTTATATCCCTTAGCCTATTCTTGCAGGTTAGAAATAATATACTTCTGCACATACTGGGAAAAATAAAACATAAGAAAGGGGTGAGCTCAGATGCTCATTAAGGATAACAATATAGAGAAAACTATCAGAAATAATTATAAACTTTTAAGGAAACATATAAGACCAAAATATAATCTTTTTAAACATAAACTTCAGAATAATATAGAAAAAATAAATCATATAATGCCATTTACTACTTTACATGGATATTATACTGGTCAAATAATCCCATGTAATATCAATACATAATTTAATAATGATGGAATGTATAATATCAGACATCATAACGTCATAGTCAAGGCCTTGTTATTGGAATACCAATAAGCCTTCATCAAGACCTTATGTCAAGACACTAGTTTGTCTCATGAGACCTATCAATGCATCGAGGAGCTATAGCGGGCTCTACCCTTCACTTACTATGTCTAACGCATTCCTCGTATAAAAAGGATGAAACAGAATCAAAACATTCGTATTAAAACTAGTATATAAAATGTATATATTTTAACCACAAATCATGAATGGTATAAAAATTTCCCAACCATAGTCAAACATAAATTATTCAGTACAATATGAAATATTGTGTTATAATAAATCAACCTCAATCAAGAATAATAAAGGATATTGACGTACATGAAAATAATCAATAATACTATTTGAGTGAAATATCCCATTTTTCTGGAAAACATTTAAAAGTTTCACTATTTGTCAAGAAGCTGTTAAAAACAGATTTTTGAATCAAAGTGTCCCCTAACAATTTGAAACTTATAAAAGTATTTTTAATTTTAATTCATTCATGTCCATATAAATAAATCTCATACACCATTTTAAAAACATGGACATTAATGAGAAATATTTAGAATAATAAATCTTTAAAACATTTAAAATGATATTTTATCTAGAGTTCCTTATCAAATGACATATGCTTGGTTATAGATAATAAAGGTAATAAAAACATTCTAATTTCATGAGAATAAAGGTATTTAGGAGATACTATTTCATGGTACAGTTTGTACACCATATAAAATTGAATTGGCGCATAACAACAAAGAACTCTCAATGGAATGTAAATTCAGAATATATTATAAACACTATATAATAAGGTTAAGGATAGATCAATGAAATAATTATGTGTGACAAATATAAATACAATAAATATGGTTGGATATTAAGGGTTAATCAATGAGAGTACAATTACACATATTCTTCTAAAAATAACACCAATGACTTGGATGTTTAACTCAATGAAAGGAAATTGAGTTAAGATTACTCTTATCAAGTTCTTATAGATGACTTGAGAATTTATCAATGTTGTTATTATGTGTATAAAAAATATATCCACACTAAGGGGGAGTGGAAATTAATAAATAAATAAATAAACAATGATTTCACAGATAATCTTGGAGTAAAATAATCAATGAAGTTTGCGTAAAACACAAAGAGTGGAAATATAAATTATAAATTCCTTTTCTGATTTTGTATCTTACGAAACATTCACCACATGAAAGAATGATCATATAATGAATTTGTAAATTAACATAAATTAAATTATATTACAAAAATAATATAATCATGGGCATTACATACACCACACCAAAGTAAATAGTGGAAATATAGCATGAATCTCGCGGGAATAGGAAGTGAGATGAAAGCCACTTACCTTGTGATTTTCCATAGTCGTGGGTATGTTAAACAGCTGTATAATAGTTAAATAATTGTTATTAAATTATAAAATAGACAAAAACATAAATATTATATTATATATGATCTTAAAATATTTTTTTGTTAATAATATTTTAGTAGTATCATTGTTTCGGGTGTTAACTAATTCATTTTCTTTAATAATTTTTTTATGTAAGTCATGTTTGTTAAGGATAGGATGTATTTGATTCATATCCAGAATTATATTAGATTCATAAACATTATTTTTAACCCAAATTGAAATGTATTGTTGAATGGTTATGATGGGAAATGAATCTTATTGCGTTCGTGGAGACGGTAATCTGTACATATGTACGAGCGACAATATCATTCCATTGAGGGAAAAATATTATATAATTTGATGTTATATCATATATAAAGAATCATTAACTTGTTATATATATTATTTACATAAATTATACATCATTATTATACCCATCCAAATAATTAAGTGTTGAATAACCACTACATCATGACGTGGAGACGGTAAGCCATACGTACGCACGTATAGGAACTTTGCCACTCATAGGATAGACAGAATAATTTATATGGTTGTACAATATTTAAAATATAATCACAAGATGTAAAAGGTACTGGATTTATTATTTTGGTATGGAAAGTACAATGAAATAGGAAGTGGAAGAAGAAGATAACATTGAACGAGGTGATGAAATTATTATCTCTTCTTCAGGTGCTTCTTTTTGATTTGATCAAAAAAGCTCCATAAGATGGCATTATGATAAAAGGAATGCCTCTATGATAAATTTATGGTAGTTGTGCGGATATTTGGGTAGGTTTTGGCTGATACATATTGATTTGGAGGTGTGAAATTACGAGAATTGGAAGTTCCCTTTCAGAAGAAAGGTGAGGATCACTTTAGAAAAAGATGGAAATATTATTTTATTATAAATTCATTTTAGGTTTATAATGCCTAAAAAGGTATTTATTTCAAGGATATGGTGGGTATGGGTTTCAAAACTCTAATCCAATAGCGTTTAGAGAGGTGTAAGTCACTGTAGTAACCTTATTTTTAAGATTTAACTCTTAGTTAAATAGTTTGACATTTACCATGTCTCTTTGTATTTTTATATTATATGGTTAATAAACATACTATAAAATTCCAATAGAACCCCATGTGGTTCATTGATAACATATATGTCATTAAATAAGTCATTTGGCTGAACCATAGATTTTTAGGGCTATTATATAATTTAATAAAATAGTATTTGTTTTAAAACCTCATTTATGTCAACTTAGACACTATTAAAATTTTGATTTTTGATAAAATCATATAAACATGATTACTTAGAAATAAATTCATTTAATCAACCCTAACATGTCAAATTAACCTATAAAATTATTTTAATACAACCAAAGTCTGAAATTACATTTATTTTAATATTTATAATATCAATTATTTTAATCTTTCGTTAATTAGGTAATTACTGCATCATCATTGTGTCATAAATAAATTTATTTATTTAATGTCTAAAAGTTATAAACAAAATATCATGATATAAAACATCATTTTATATTTATAATATTACTTATAGTTTAATTTATCTTATGAATAACCCTATATTAAAATTGGTTTAGTTATTAAACTTTGAATTTTACACTTTTAACTCTTCTATAAATAAAATAATAATAAATTTCCTAATCTTATACAAGTGGATCAAAAGGATTTTAATTTACTTATAAGGTTTATATTGGTCGAAATACACTTATTAAATGGAATTAGGACAAGTGTTAGGGAAATTATAATATCATTTTTTAACATTAATTTTCCTATTTACTTTTAACCGTGGTATATAAAATAAAAAAGTTAATATTCACCAAAACTTATTTTCATCTTATTGAACCACATTTTACTTATAGATTTCAACTATGTCTCTCATATTTTTTAAATTAAATTCACATAAGTGATAAATTATGTTTTTTGTAAATTTTCAAATGTCAATAGAAGGTGGGTGAAAGACTGTAAAATGTTCAATACAATTTTATACATCTAATCTTATTATAAAATGACTCCAATTAATTTCCTTTAATTTATATAGGTATTATGTATCTATTTTGACTTAAAATAAATTTAAATAAAAAAATAATTATTAAAATAAAATGTCGGTTTAAAATAATAACGCAATGTTTTTCACAATTCATCAAAAATCGAATGTTTTCAAAAAATACCAAAAATTCCCTCTAAGATAATTTTGATATTTCAAACTAAAAAATGATGTCTATTTCACCAAATTGAAAACATATGATTTTAATTAATTAATATAAAAAAATATTCCCGTTGTCAAAACCAGAAAGCGTGGTTTTGGAAAATAATAACTATCAAAAGAATGATATATATTTATGTCTAATTTAAATGTAAAATTACATACAATGACCATAATTGGATTAAATAGTAAAAATATAATCTATATATACCCCAAACCATTCAAATATATAATTTAACACTATAAATTATTTTGATTAAAAAATTTGTTTTTAATTAAAATTTACTATTTTTCACTATTCATCAAAATATAAAAGTTATTAAAAAAGCACCAAAAATTTATCCAAACTATATTTTTATGTCCCTATTCTAAATAATAAGTTTATTTCATCAAATTTAATATATAAAAGTATCAAATATTTTATTTAAAAATGCTTCTCCATTGAAAGGCGGTAAAATTCAATTTTTTGAAAAATAATTCTTTTATTTAAAAATTTTAATTTTTTTATATTATGTCTAAGAAACACGTAATATGGATGTGAAAATTTTATAGAGTATATAAAATTCCAAATTCAGTTAATATTATTCATAACTTCTTTTCTAACAGCTAGATTGGTTAGACATGGTGCGCTCGAACTCGGTGTTGTTGGTATCACAGGATATGGAATTACATTAAAGAAAATAACTTACAATGAAATCATGGGGTATTACATTCTTCCACATTTTGGAAATTGTGTCCTAAAAATTTCAAAATTTATCCTGGAAACATAATTTAAAGTCCCACATAGGAAAAAGGGTCAATAAAACAATCACTTTAAAAGAAATAAAGAGAATGTCAAAGGTCACCCGAGATAACCCATAATATTATTCCGTGTAGAAAAACATGGATATAGAAGATAAAATAAGTTTCAAATTCGGATGTAAAGTGATATAAAACATTATCAGGAGAATGTTAACAACAAGAAAACCAACAACTTGTGATATGTTAAATGGTCATTAGTTTCCCAGAAGGAAAAGTAAACGGACAACATTTTTTCTTTTATGTTACATTTCATAAATTTGAGGAATTTATTTATGATATTTACTAATAACATAAATATATACACTTAATTTTGATGTATAGTTTCATACTTTAAAAAATATTTACCACTAACTCATGTTTTCTCCAAACGATGAGTATTCAACATGACTTGGTCACACCTGAAGTGCTGGAATCAACATTTATAGAATCACAAAATCCACAAATGATGGACAATATATTTTCTTTTTCCTTTAGATATTAACCAAATACAAATGGTTAGTACAATATCAGATGATCCCCAAAATGGATAATTCATTTAAAAAAATAAATACTAATCTTAATTTTCAAAATTGAACAAACAATAACCAATGTTCAATAAAGACCATTCAATAAACAATTGTCCTTAAAATCATTCAATATAATCTAACCTAAGATTGAAACCAAAAACTTAGAATAACTTAGTCACATATTCTTACATAGTAAATATTAACATTTATCTCCAAATAACATCAATTACTCCTAAATTATATTAAAAAAGTTTATTTTTACCAAATCACATATTTTTTATGATAGGTTAATCATTTCCATTAATAAAGTGAGTCTCACTAAAAAAACATATATTTTTACAAAATAAAAAAAATCAACCATTACTCCTCAAATGAAATTCCATAGTATTCTATTTTCCTTAGGCATATAGTGTTCCCAATACAGCATATGTCTTCCAAAATTACATTTATCACTTAATAACCAATTAATTTTCTTATACTATGTATATCCATTTGATAAAACATAAGATCCAAAATAAACTTATTATTGATAAATAAAATAATTTAACTAAAAAAAATTAGTCACACTAACCTATGACTTCACGAAGTCTAGTGGTAGGTGATAAATCCACATCACACTCTGGTTGTGGTTTTGATTCCAGCAACTTTTTCTGACGCGACAGGTTGTCACACAGCCTGTATGTTGTCTTTTTTTAAAAACTATTTTTTATAACATTTCCAAAATGAGATAAATTCCTATAAATAACCATAAAATAATTTAACCACAAATTTTATCTCATACCTTTCATATTCATCCTAAAAATTAATAACTTGTAATTTCCTCAAATTCAAGGATCATATAAATCCAAATGGTTCTTTATAACTATATCCATAGAAGAAATGGAATTTCTTCCCCAAATTGAATTTTCACATAACAAACTCCATGGTTACACATACAAGAGAATAGTCATCCAATATAATCCCATAAAGAACGATCATTAATAGTTTTAAAAAAAATTCATCCATTTATTTCCATATAGGTTCTTCCTTGACCTAGCGGTTATCCTATAGAGTAGGGCATTGACTCATGTAATTACAAGGTCCCTTAAATTTATGACAAATGAAGGTAATTAGATTCTTGGATCATTTTTATATTCTTCCATAGTACCCTTCAATTTTCCTTAGAAATTATTTAATTTATTTCCTTATTTGCAACAAATAAAGCATTTATTTGTTCCATTGATATACTTTCCTGAGTGTCTCCTTTCACATTTCTGGCATGATGGAAATTGAGATTTCTTTTCTCCATGGTTTCCACTGCGGGATCTCTTATCATTATCCGCCTTTCTCTTCCTAGTTGAGATTGGGAGTTGGTTAAATTATATATTGTTGATAATATTTTTGAAAACCAACATCAGCATGAACACGATATCTTTTATTCCCATCATCATTCCATTTAGTTGCCCATTTTCATCATCATTCCCACATTGTACATCATGTTCAATGTTACTATGAATTCCTTGGAATCCATCCATTGAATAACACAATAAAGCATAGTGTGAGTCATAAAATAATTTTGAGAATAAAATGACACCTTATTTTCAATCTAATACACCTTAGGATTAACCAAGAATATTTAATTATCATCGTATATTAAAATGCATCAAATTGTTTTGTAAGGAAAATGTGAATTATCCTAAGCATAACCCCTGAGAGTGTCATAACCAAGAGTGTAGCAAGGCCCGTTTTCATGTACCAAGATACCTAAAGTCAAGCCTAAAACTCCTTGTTGGAGTTTCACTTCTAGGTAAATATTTTCTAGATCCTCCTCTAGATAATATTATCTAGACAGGGATGTATTGATTAGAAAACCCACATAATATTTACATTACCAAAAAAATTTATGTTATTTGGTTCAAATCCTCAAAGCCTATCTTAGTGTGGTGTTTTCTAATCAGTGTTTTTATAAATCTTTCTTCCAGGAATTGTAATAAACTTCTTCTAATAACAACTATAACTCCTCAACACTAGTTACCCAGAGTCGGTTCATTATTACTTACCATTGGAATGATTATAATATATCAAGTCTCGATAGACCGATTATTTTAGTATCCTTTGAAATACTAGATACATACATAAGTTTTACATTACATTATCAAATGAAAAAAAACAAAATTGTGTCTCCATTGAACACTCTTATATCCCTTATCCAATTTCTATAGGTCATTCATAATATACTTCTTCACATCCTGGGAAAAATAAAACATAAGAAAGGTGTGAGATCAGATTCTCAGTAAGGATAACAATATATCAGAAACTATAATAAATAATTATAAACGTTTAAGGAAATGTATAAGACTAAAATAGAAGCCATTAAAAAATAAATATCAGAATAATATAGAAAATATAAATTAAATAATTCCATTAAATAATTCACATGGATATTCTAATATTCTAATAATCACATATAATATCAATTTATAATTTCATAATGATGTAATGCATAATTTCGGACATCATAACATCATAGAAAAGGCCACGTGCCAAGACTACAAATAAGATTTTTTCAAAACCATATTCCAAGAAACTAGTTTGTCTCATGAGACCTACCGATGCATCGAAGAGCTATATTGGGCTCCACCCATCACTTTCTAAGTCCAATGTATTCCTCATATGAAAAGGTTGAAACATAATCTAAACATTAATATAAAAACTAGCATATGAAATGTAAATATTTTAACCACAATTCGTGAATGGTATAAAAATATCACATCCATAGTCAAACATAACTCATTCAATACAATATAAAATATTTTATTATAATAAATCAACCTCAATCAAGAATAATTAAGGATATTTACGTAGATGAAAATAATCATTAAAACTATTTGATAGAAATATCCCATTTTTAATGAAAACATATAAAAGTATTTCTATTTATCAAGAAGCTATTAAAAATAGATTTTTGAATAAAAGTGACCCAAACAATTTTGAAACATTAAAATCAATTTTAAATTTAAAACATTCATCTCTATATAAATAAATCCTTACACTATCTGTAAAACATGGACATTAATGAAAATGATTTAGAAGAATAAATCGTCAAAACATTTAAAATGATATTTTAGGTAGAGTTCCTAACTAAATGATATACGCTTGAATACAGATAATCAAGGTAATAAAAACATTATTATATTATAAGAATAATGGGATTCATGAGATACTATGTCAAAGTACAGTATGTACACCATATAAAAGTTAATTGGCGTATAACAAAAAAGAGGTCTTAATGGAATTTAAATTGATAGGAAATAACTTATAAAGACTATATCCTATGGTTAAGAATAAATCAATGAAATAATTACGTGTGAAAAATATAAATACATTCAATATGGTTGTATATTCAGTGTAAATCAATCAGAGTACAATCACACATATTCTTGTTAAAACGACACCAATGAATTGGATGATTAACTCAATAAATAGAAATTAAGTTAAGATTACTATAATCATGTTCAGATCGATGAATTGAGAATTAATCAATGGAGTGATTATGTGTATAAAAATTATATCCACACAAATGGGAGTGAAAATAAATACATAATTAAATAAATAGTGATTTCACACATTATCTTGGAGTAAAATAGTCAATGGAGTTTGTGAAAAACCCAATGTGTGGAAATCGAAATTAGAAATTCCCTTACCGATTTGGTAATATACAAAACATACACCCCATGAATGAAAGATCATGAAATAAATATGTAAATACCAATAAATTGAATTATATTACACAAATAATACAATCATGGGCAGTACATACACCACAGAAAAGGAAATAGTGGTAATATAGCATGAATCTCACGGGAATAAGAAATGAGATGAGAACCCCATACCCTATACATTTCCTTAGTAGAGAGTACATTAAACTCAAATATTTTAGATAAATCATTACTATTATATTATAAAAGAACCACATATATTAATATGATATCATATATGATCTTCTTATATTACTTTGTTAATAATATTTTAGTAGGATCATTGTTTGGGTGTTAACTGCTTCGTTTTACTTTATATGATTTGTAATGTAAGTCATGTTTGTTATGGATAGGATGTATTTGATTCATATCCATAATTATATTATGTTATTACAAATTATTTGTAATACCAAAATGTAAATTATTCTTGAATGGTTATGAGGGGGAATGAATCTCATGGTGTTCGTAGAGACGGTAATCCGTACGTACGCACGAGCGACAATATCATTCAGTTAAAGGTGAAATCTTATATAATTGGATGTTATATAATATTTAAAGAATAATTAACATGTTATATTTATTATTTAAATCAATTGTACATTATTATTATACACATCCAAATAATGGAGTGTGGAATAACAACTATACCACGACGTGGAGACGGTAAGTCGTACGTAAGCACGTATGTGACTTTTTCATTCATATGATTGATGGAATAATAAAAATGAGTGTACCATATTTATAATAATATCACAATATTTATAAGGACATAGAGTTTTTATTTTGGTATAGAAACAACAAAGAAAGAGGAAGTTGAAGAAGAAGATAACTTTGGAAGAGGTTATGAAATTATTAAATCTTCTTGAGGTGCTTCCTTTTGATTTGGTCAAAAGGTCTCTATAGGTTATCTTTATGATCAAAATAAGGCCTATATGATAAATTGAGGGTATTTGGGTGGATTTTTGGGAAGGTTTTATCCAAGACAAATGGATTTGGAGGTGTGTAATTAAGAGAAGGGGAAGTTCCCTTTTATTAGAGAGGTGGGGATCACTTTAAGAGAAGCTTGAAATATTATTTTATTATAAATTAATTTTCGTATTATACTAGATTAAAATCGATTTATTTCTAAGATAAGGTGGTTATGGGTTGAAAACCTCTCAACCAATAGGTTTTAGACAGGATTAGGTCACCATATTAACCTTATCTTTTAGATTTAACTCTTAGTTAAATAGTTTGACATTTACCATGTCTCCTTGTATTTTTATATTATATGGTTAATAAATGTAATATAAACATCCCAAAGAACCCCAAGTGGTTAATTAAAAACATATATATCATTATATAACTCCTTTATCCTAGAATCATATTTTAGGACTTTTATATAATTTAATAAAATATTATTTGTTTTATAAACTCAATTATTTCAATTTTGACATTATTTAGTATTTGGTTTTTTAAGTCATATCAACTTTATTAATTAGAAAATAATTCATTAAATCAACCCTAAAATGTAATATTAACATTGAAAATTCTTTTAATGCATCAAAAGTCTAAATTAACATTTATTTTAATATTTATAATGTAAATTATTTATATCTTGCATAAATTAGGTAATTTCTGCATCATCATTGTGTAATAAATAAATTTAATTATTTAATGACTAATAATTATAAATAAAATATCATGATTTATTAATTGTCTTTAGATTTCTATTGAATATTTATAGTTGAATTTAGGTTATGTATTACCCTATTTTAAAATGGATTAGTTATTAAACATTGAATTTTACACTTTTAACTCTACTTTACATAAAATAATAATAAATGTCCTAATCTAATTTAGGTAGAAAAAATCATCATATTTTTTCTTGAGGTTGATTTTGGTCAACATAAACTTATCCAATATAATTAGGACATGTGTTATTGTAATTATAATATCATTTTTACCATTATTTAGCCTATTAATTTTTAATCATGGTAAGTAAGAATCAAAAGTTACCATTCAAAAAAAAATATTCATATTATTGAACAACATTTTAGTTACTTATTTCAACTGTATCTCTCATAATTTTGAAATTCAATTCACAGAAGCGGTAAAATTATGTTTTATGCAAATATGAAAATGTGCCTAAAAGGTGGGTAAAAGACGGTAAAAATTTCAATAAAATTTTATGTATATAATCTTATTATAAAATGAATCTAAAAATGACATTTAGTTTATATAAGTATTATTTTCATATTTTGACGTAAAATAAATTTAAATAAAAAATAATTATTTAATTAAAAAGTTGGTTTTAAAAAATAATGTTGTGTTCTTCACAGTTCATCAAAAATCAAAAGTTTTCATAAAAATACAAAGAATTCACTCTAAGATAATTTTGATATTTCAAATTCAAAAATGAAGAATATTTCACCAAATTAAAATAATATAAGTTGTATTAATTAATTTAAAAAAATATTCCCATTGTGAAAACCTGAAATCGGGTTTTTGAGAAATAAAAACTATCAAAAGATTGATATGTGTTCATGTCCAATTTAAATGTAATGTTACTTAAAATGACCAACATTGGATTAAATGATAAAAATATAATCTAATTATACCTCAAAACCATTCAAATATATAACTTAACAATATAAATTAATTTGATTTAAAAAGTTTTTTAATTAAAATTTAGTATTTTTTACTATTCATAAAAATATGAATGTTGTCATAAAAGAACAAAACATTTATCCAAACTAAATTTTTATGTTCCTATTATCAATAATAAGTCTAATTAGTCAAATTAAATATATAAAAGTGTCAAAATAGAATTTAAAAATTGTTCTTCATTTAAAGGTAGTGAAATTTTATTTTTTTAAAAATACTTATTTTATCGGAATCATTGAATTTGTTCTTATATTATGTCCCAAAAATAAATAATATGGATTTTAAATTTATATTTAGTATATAAAATTCAAGATGTAGTTAATACTATTTATAATAGCTTTTTGAGAGGGTAGTTTGGTAATTCGTCGTGCGCACGAACTCAGTGTTGCATGTAGTGCAAGATATTGAATTACTTTAAAGAAAACAAATTACTATGAAATAATGGTGTGCTATAGAAGAATGTTTCTAGATTTTTCTTTCATAAATAATTTATCCTTACATGAGAACAATAATTAGAAGATCTTATTTAGTTGGTTATCGTAATGGTATGGATAATCAGACCGGGAAATTGTATTTATATTTCTAGATTGTGGAAGAATAAATTTATGATTGATTTAATAGTATTCTAATAATAATTATTTATATATTTACCATTCATACATGGGAATCAAATTGTGAAATCAGACTACATATTATTACAATGTCTGGGAAGTTCTGACCATCTTCTAGGTGAAATATAGAATAATTATTTTAAAACATCATATTTATGAAATTTGATCAAAAAGATCCATAACATGTTTGTTACAAAATTATATTAAATCATTTCATTCTACTTCAATAACATTCAATATTGTATTGATCATAGTCATACACATGTATAAGGGTGTATCCTACTCATTGTATTTCACAAAAAATGATTGTTACAAGTGGATTTTTTTGTATTGTATTGTTTCCAAACCATACCAAAGATGTAGCTACATTTGTTGAGTAGTGAACCTTGTAAATTATATTGTTCCTGTAGAAGTGTGTTTTCATTTTATTTATTATGGAACGAAATATTTAATATGAGGCTATGGTAGTTTCATAAGTAAGAAAACGTAAGAGAAAAATATATCACGGATTCACACCATCCCCCACTTAGTGATACTTGAATTCTGGATGGGTAATTTCAAAGGTTATTTATTATCATAAAACCAATAAAATCAAATATATATCTTTTAAGAGAGTCCTTATGGTGGTTATTCCAATCACCTTAACAAGGGATTCATATTCAGTGTATGTCCTCATATACATTTATCCATATCAAAGAGTTGTATCCCCTATGATAGGAATATTCATAGGACCTCCTCAATTGGTGTAATCCCCAACTATAAAAAATATATAATATTCTATTCTTTGCTATATGGGATATATACTAAGCCTCTTTGATGTCCAAAAAATACACCAAACTCACACTAATCCTCTCTGGTTAATATTCCCCATAGTTTCATATCTAGCATAGGACGCTACATCCCTTCCCAGACCCTTGGTTTACATTAGTATAAGTCCGACATGATCCTTGCCTAGGATACTTTAGCCTAGAAACCATTTTCACATGAATTTAAATCCACTATTGTTTCCTCACCCCTTCTCCATAAAAGGTAAAAACTATCCTGTTATGTGGAATTGAACTACATGTGTTATAATTCCTTTCACAATGATATGTAGGAAGTCCAAATCATGGGTCTAATCCCGACATAAAAATCTCTTGTATTCCTGAATGATGATAAATTTCAGAGTCCCCCACCAAGTTTCTCAAAACTAGAATCCTGATAATAAATGATATAAGAATATATAATCTATTTGCAAAAGGGTACCATCGATGGATAACCTATAATATATAAATATGTCTCCATCGATCAAGAAAATAATATATATATAGATGGTTCAAAATAAAATATATTCTTAAAATTTATTTTTAATACAAGGGTATCCTATTTTATATTTGGGATTTTATACAGTATTAATGAATAAGTCTTAAATCAATAACAGAGTCCCATTAAAGTAAATAATTCCCCAAAAAGGGTGTTATGAACACGACCACACATCCTCTCAACCATTGTGAGTACCAATAATCGTTGATGCCATATCATAATGGCCACCTTTCATGGGAAAGAAGGTTTATAGAACATCTTAAATAACGGAATTATTGGGTGTTTCATTTTATATGAATTAAACATATTGGAACCCTCCCAGAAAGGGCATGAAAATAGGTTTCTGGTGTGAAGGGTCATTCCACCACCACCAAAAAATTCCATTAACACCTAATGTGGTTTTTAGGAATGAAACAAATGTTGAATGTAATATGAATAACTATGTAATTCATCCAAACCCACTACAATATATCATTGGTCACATGTCTTTTCAGAAATAAAAAATTATAATCCTATGTGAATAATTATTAAGCACATCCAACCCTCAAAAATCAATCTTTACTCTCCATTTTTCCTTAGAAATAATGGTAGGCTTCAACTTGTGGCAGCTAAAAGGCATTTCCTTCCCCTTATAATTCTCTCTTTGAATTGGTTTGTTTAGAATAATCTTGATAATTTCTCTATAAATCCTTTTTGAGGGTACCCTATATAGAGACATGATTTGTGTGAATGGAGGAACAATGAAAGTATATCTTTTGATTTTTCTCCCATGATGGAGATGAATTAATTTCATGATATAGGGGAAGATTGTGATATAAATCCCCTCATTCATATAGGTTAGTGTTGATGTAGTCCCACTTCCATGAAATCTATTACCAACTAAAGATTTGAATATCCTTAGGGTATATGTGGTTGTCTAAATTACTCAAGACTTGTGTTCGGGGCTTCCTTCTATACTATTTATATTTTAAACACTTATACCACATTTTTGATTTTATGGGTTTTGTTTAATCATGTGTAAGGTACATTTCATGTTTAAAATGGTAGATGATTGATATTATGTGTAGCATTTCAGATGAATTTTTGGATTTTCCAAAATGGTAATCTTGTTCATCTTTTTCAAATTCCCAAATTAAGATATTATTAATATATCATTCCACTATGATTTCCAATTTTCATGATTTGTACATGATGGGTCCTTTTTGAATAGACTATATGTCACATTCATGCCCAAGAAAAAAATATGGCATGAAGTAAAGACAATACATGAATTTTCAAGTATACGGTTATTTTAAATAGGTAGTGTATTGAATATAGCACTCTTGGCTTAAACTATCCTCTCATATGTACTCAAGATGGAGTATTAACAATTAACTATCATATCATCCTCAAAGAATTCAGGCATACACATTGAATATTTCCATTCCTGATTTCCAATTCTGGGTTCCACACTACTAATAGGGTTTACAAGTCAATATATAAATGCATTTATTTTATTTATTTATTCATGATTTCATATTCCATTTGTGTTAATGGGTTTTCTTTCATATGATGGTGATTTATCTAGTTAGTTTTCAAAATCTGGTGTATGAATTCCTAGGAAAATATTTTCAGGAATACTATACTGAGTCATGGATCTTAGATAGAACATGACTGTTATGTTGTATTTGGAATGTTTTTTCCTCATCATCATGGAATTATATTCAATTGTAGGAAAATATCCCTCCACCTGATCTAACTATAGTGGTCATGTCCTAGTTGCATTACTAAGGGATGCAAGACTATCCATAATCATATCTACTGTATTATAAGATATGTGATCCAAATTTAATATAGAAAGTTATCCTAATTTGGACTATAATTAGGTTGATAATTAAAGTTTCTCATCAATGATATAGTGGCTGATGTAGTAGTCCTCAATATATTGAGTGCATCACAATATTAAGGATTTCTATGGGTTTCTTTGGTAAGGTGGGAAACATCACATATAATTAAAATATCATTGTAAAGAGGACATGGGAATCAAATATTATCATAGGTAGAACTACCATAATGGCTCAACATATAAACCCATAGAGGAATATTGTGGAATATTCCTTGAGGAGGGTTTTCAGGGTAGACAATGTCATGTGGAATGATTTCATTCTATTTGGTCTTCTAGATATGAGGAAATTTATATCGGATGTCATGAGAATAGTCCCCACAATAAATATTGATGTCACTGGTGAGAGGATCGTCATGGTGAATCCTTTAGGGAATATCCCCATAACTATTGGAAACAATTTTCCATGGAGTACATTCTCAAATTCAGTTACTTTCTCTTTTAGATGATGATTCTTCATATTCATTGGCTACTATTAAATTTTATTAGGGTTTCAAGAACACATAAATTGAGAAGGGACGGAATATGTCTTATCTCTTGTGTTTTAGGATAACCCCAGTGAGATGTATTTTTATATTTTATATATTGAGATTTTGAGGTCCAATTATGAACTTAATTAACATCACATATAGGGACCTTCTTATGTTATTAAATTATTTCTATCAGACTATATAGATAAGCTTCTTCAAATCATGTGGGAATGAGAACCTATTTTTCAGTTTCTACTAGGATATGTTAATGAAACCCCATGAACTGTATTCCAGTGGAATTTTTTTCACACACTTAAACACTATCAAAATATTATGGAAACACATTGGATATTTTTTAGCGATATGTTCCTTCCTTTAAATTACTATTGAAATAGTTCTTTTTATACAGTTGGAATAAAAATGTAATCATAATCTTTATTTTTCAATCAATGATGATATGTAATGATAATCCTTATAAAATAGATCAGGAATGTTTCCCTAGTCTATTGTAGCTCTTGATATCTATTGAAGAGCTTATAAAGTGTTAAGGATGATATATGAAAATACTCTCAGTTGGAATCTATAAAATAAACACTATACTGTTGCGACTACCATTATATTATTGAGGATTTTTTGGACATTGGAATAAATATATATGCACCAATCCACTAAAAAAAATACGTGTTAAGAAACTTTTATAATGATAATGGTAATGTATTCAGTTTCCTTTGTTATAGCTGGAATATATTCCCACCCTAATCATCCAGTTTCATTCAAGATGTGTCTATGTTCTTCATATGTGGGGGTTGAAATGTTTTTCAACTCCCTGGTTATTTTTCGGGTATATTGACATGCTTCCTTTGATAATGTTAGAGTTTACTATAAGGATTAGTGTCTGGCCCCAAGAATGTGTTCCTTCTCACCAATTATGTCCATAATATGAAAAAGTGAATCTTTAGAGAAAAAGTGTATATGGTTCCCCTCCATAGGTTAAATATCTCCATATGCCTGGAAATGTCTCCTTAATGAATAATTTTTATTATTTTAGTTGGGATCACCAATGTGGGGTTATCAGTTAACTATTACAGTATTAATTTTTTTTGGTTTTTATATCATTTGTTGATATGATCACTCCTTGGTGGCTTCTGAACAAAAGATAAGTTGTGATCAACTTCATGTTCAACCTTCATAAGATAAGGGAGTGAGGTTTTAGTTAATTTTTGTGAATGGATAATGTGATTTTTCAAGGTTGCGGTAGATTCCACATTCTCATTCATAACCCCTCATTGTGCGGGTGGGTGGTGATGCTTTACTTCAAGGAGGGGATCATGTATGTACACCATGTTTAGTACTGTACATTTTATGTGGTTCTCTTTATAAGTTCTTTTTTCTCTTGGAACTAAAGGCATTTTGGGACTTAAAATTTCATCTTGTTTCATAGGGCTCCATAATTTGTAGTAGCTGAGGTATATGATTATTCTCAAGAATATTCCTTCATATTAGATTGAATAGAGTACTACTATTCTTAAAATTAATAGAAATCAAAGATAATAAAACCCATCAATATAGCCACACATATAATAAAAATGGTTGAACAATAACATTCAAAATTAATGCATTGACATCAGGACATTTTCCGTTTCATTATCCTCATTTTTGGTTGAGAAAGGGTAAAATAGTAAAAATATTCATATCAGTTTCACCACTTTTTGGTTTTAGTTGGTTTTCAATGGGATGGTTTTTAGGGATAAGAAATCCTCCAAAAACTCTCTACGTACATGAAGGTTTTATGTGAACATCACTTCATGCCTTGTTCCAAAATCTAGGAGGTCACTAGGGCAGTTTTTATCGAAATTCTATAGAATGTGTGTTGGTTGAGAGGGTAGGATGGTTGGCTCATTGAACATCATTCAGGGGATTAATTCTTACTATTCAAATAACTTATATATTTAAGATATGTTTTGTGAATATATCTCATATCCCAGTGTACAATAGTTTACCTTTGTGGAAACAATTTTTTGTTTTCATGTATTTATATGAACATATACATGCATAAGAGGTTGTCTGTCGACATGAACATCTGTATGTATCATTGGCTTTCCATTAATGTGAACATAATTATGTATCATATGATCTATGTTTATGTGATAATCAATATGTCTAATTTTTTCTCCATAAATGGTATGATTTGTATGTTTCAGTGGTTTTATATCATGTTTTATCATTACTTATTGACTATTTTGTTTATGTGGTTCCTGATTTTAATCAACATAGAATAGAAATATGGTGATTATTTCCATATTTTAATGTGGTAGATACTCATGGTGTTGGGATTCATCCAATGAAATGGGCTTCCTATGTATCATTATAATAGGAATTATGACCCATATATTTTTATGATTCTTAGAAAGAAAAGATGTAACTTTTAATGTCTTGTGATATGGACTGAACCATTGAGTTTAATGGAGCATGAAAATGAAAACTACATGAATGGTAACTATTAGTGGTTGTTATGGGACTTCGACCTGAGCAGCCATGTCTTGTTATACATGAATAGAATGTTACCATGTGAGATTTTGTGGGTCTCATATAATGTATCCCTATTAGTATGGTCCTCACAGCAAATATGGGACAATTAGTGTGATATGATGTGGCCTAAGGTTTATATAATCCTCTAGGTGGAGAAATTATTTTTATTATTATTATGGAATGATATAAGGGTGAAACACAAGGAATATATTAGTCCAAATGAATAATTTTTAATTATTTTAATAGAAGGATCAACTATAATATCTAAACCCATGTGTTTTCTTTATCAGTGTCATAAATAAGAGACAATAGAAGAATAAGAAAACTATATATGAGTGAAACAATAGATTTTAATGTGGCTTACATACCGAGAATGTGAAAGGATAATTCCATATACGTATACCAATAATGATTCATGGATTATGAAATCATCAATGATATTGTGAATTAGACTTATACCATATAAGGATTCCCATTGGGATACCCCAGAGCTCACTGAGTGGATAAGTAGTCAATGATTGAGATATATATTCACTAAGACAAACTCCTGTGAGAAAACCCATCCTACCACTTCCATTCCCTATGATAAGAAGATAAGGATATAACGGTAGGTATTTATGTCCCATAGAATGGAAGGCTATGGAGTTAGTCAAAGAATGATTACATATCCATACTACCTAAATGGACATAGAAGATATCCATCATTGATCATGGATAGAAAACTGTAGGATCATCCTGATATGGACCCTTGAGATCAAGGGAATTAGTGAATATGATTCACATAAGGGTTCTTCCTATCTAAGTGGTAATTTTAATGAATCATTCTATAATGGAATTCATGATTGAAGGGTTGTATACCAGTGTGAATTCCTTGATAATATACATATGGTTTCCTTAGGAAATGTCTTAGTAATTATAGGTCTGAGTTGGAGCTTACAGAGAAGTAATTATCTATCATTAAAGACATGATGTCCATGATTCCTCATATTTCACCCAAATAATACTAAGTCATGTAAGGTGTTCCCCCCAAGTGAAACTAGATCTAGAAAAAAGGTTCTTCCTCGTGTGGTTGACCATGTTAGTTCACACTAGTGAGGTAATAAATGAGGATTCACACAAGTGATACATGCGTTAAGTGGAAACCTAGTAATATTAAAATGATTCGTTATTTTGGGAGATATAAAATTGGTAACACTTCACCTTACACAGAGAGGTATCCACAGATGAATTTGTAAGTATGACACTCAAGTATGTTGTTGAGGTATGGTTCCTTTAACAAAGTATTTACAAACTAGTGAAAATATTATTCCTTATAAGAGTTTTTTTAATTTTAAATCCTTGGGTAACTCAATTACCCTGTCTTTTATTTTATTTACCATAGTTTTTGGAATATGTATGCTACCTAAGAGGATTTTAGGACTTGGGTGAAAGGCATGGGAGTGATTCTTGGCTGATCCAAGATTTGATCCATCTATTTTTCTTCCTGATGGATCAAATGATATCTTTAAGGTTATTGTTGTCATCAAATTAGGTACCCTAGGTCAATATTTATTTTTGTGAACAAGTGGGGGATGTAAGTGTGACTTGCACACACATCATGGTTGTGCATATAGGGTGTGCAAGTGGAGCAAGGTGTAATATCATTATAGGCTAGGAATATGCATATACCCAAGCTTGATAGGCTTATTACTACATTCTTTAGGACTTGAGATAATTTAATACCAGGGAGAAGGAGTCGGGAAAATGACTTGAGAAAAAACATAGATTTATCCATGAAAAATACCTAACTTACAGTAGCCAAAAAGTTTTATCTATAATTCTATATAGGCTCCACATATTTTTGAATTGAAGCCTTTAAAGTGAACTATATCCATAGAAAATTTTTATATACTATATTAATATTTCTTTTAGTCCAAAAGGTTCATGAAATACCCTGAAAAAAATGTTTTGATGATTTATATCTTCTTAAAAAACAATTTTTTGATATCCAATGCCTCCTCCATGAGCACAACGTCATTATCTTGGGAATGGGTTTTGAGGAATCATTGTCCACCTAGTATTTCAGGATTCCTGTGGCACATTGAAATCTAATCTTCTTCCTCATCAGGCGTGGAGATACATTTATAGTCAAAATCGCCTGGAATCATAAATGTGATGATATTATCATAGATTATATAAGAAATTTCACTAAACAAATTTTACAATTCCAACACTTAATAATAAGGAAGAAACTAATTTCAACACATTTTTTAATTATAGACATTTAGAAACCTATGATTTTTAATAATATTTATATCTACTAACTTTACACTAATAACTACTTCTAGTAAACTTTGGATAGTGCCTGATTTGGTTTAAAAATACTATCTCTAAAACTATTGATCTTTCTCAATAAACTCCTTGTTTGAATTAATATGACTATATCAAACTGATTAGTTATTCCATACTTGTTTCACTATTGGAATTTCATTTCTATGTTAAATATTAAACAAGTAATGTTTTTTAACATGTTTGAAAAACACTACCATGATTATTACATTATGGAATGAATATTTTGATTTTGTTGTGAGAATATCTACTATTGATTATAGATATATCTGTTTATTCATTATTGAGCATAATTACAATTATATTCTAGATATTTTTTATTGTTTTACAGTTATTTGGTATTGGTAGTATTATCCAATATGTTTTTCTATGATGTTTTGTATATGTACAATTTTTTATTTATGCATTGAATATAAAAATGTGTGATCATTGTATTGTAGGTTATAGCCTAATAATATTCTTTTAACTATAGAGAGACACAAATTCATAGACACATAAACACAAATACGTATATATACATCCTACTTATTTGGATAGTGGCCTCACACAGATGAGGGATTATACATATATAAATGATTATATATATAGATATATAAATACATGATTATTTCTATGAGAAGATGAGTCAACAAAAATGAGAATGATATACCTATTGTTCCAACCTGATGAGAAGATGTGTGTCCCACTTAGGGGTAGATAATGACATATATATATCTTATCCCTATTTTAAGATAATATACCATGTGGTAGATAATTATACATGCACACACACATGTATACATTCTTCCAACTATATAATATGATCTCTCATAAATATCCTCTATGTACGTGTCCCTTTTACAAGAGATGTCTTCTATCTATATTTTTATAATGGAATGAAGCAATATTAGTAGATAATGATGAATGTAATTTATGTTATACTATCATATGATATTTGTTTTATTGGTTGATATATTATAATTCTTACATTACCTTTTTAGTTTCATTTTCATATTAAACTAACATGAATATATAATGAGTGTAGTTATAATTTATGGATGTTAGTAAATTAATTTTTATATATTTATATAAATCTAGAGACATGATCATCAATATTTATTCTTATCATTATATATTTTGATAGTCTATTTTTGGTTCCCTATTTAGTATTAATTATCACAACTGGATAGGATATGATGATAAAAATATAGCATCTCTATTACTACATTTCACATCTCGAAAAGTTATATATTAGTTGTTGTATGTTCATATCGTGGTTATGCAATTCATAGGGGACTACAAAACCACAAACGTGGTGTCTAAGAGGATATTTTGTGGGTTAGAGGACATGTTTGGAATGACATCTATTTTTTTATAGTTTTTATAAATCTTTTGTATGGATTTGGATGTAGTTTTATTTTGATATTGTTTGAATCTAATTTATTTCCTACATATTGGTCTAATACACATTCATATATATATATATATATATATATTATTTGGTTTTTCTACTTATTTTATATCTGTTATATGATATTTGGTTTCTAGATTTATATTGTGAATGTTCCTTACATATAAGATTCATTCAAGATTATCGAGAGGATCTATTCATAGATTCTAAAAACATCCAAACCACGAAAATTATTCCACAACTACATAATAATTTTTTTAGTTCTTATCACTATACCCTATGGATTGGGGAATTAACTTGGGTTATAAGTTATCAAGATTAGTTTTTTATTGGTTTCTTGGTTAGGGTCACTACAAAGTGGTATTAGAGTAATATTTTGGGATTTCGAAGATATTTATATTTCTTAGATATTATATAACACTATTATGACTTATCAATTTTCCTTTAAACATGATTTATGATACCCGTTATGTTTTTAATTGATGTAACTAATTTATGTAAAAGTGTTTGGTTTAGGTACCATAGTATCATGGGTGGATTTTCTTGGAATCTATTTAGTATTATATGGTGATACTCTTGAAGTTTTATAAGGATTTTTTAGGATCCAAATTCCTAGTCTACCCATGCATAATTATTATATTTTGATATGTAGGAATGGGTTGTATGGAATGAAATAATATTATCTTGTATGTGGTTGTTTAAATTGATATTGGAATCGGTGGAATATTTGTATTGACTAAAATTTATGCAATAAATAAATAAGGTTTACCTAATTATTTATTTGTGATTAATAGTTTAATATAAAATTAATCCTTATTAATTTGATTATAGTTTCCCTATTTATTCCTTACAATAGTTATTCCTTCTAATTAAGTGATATAATTCTAATTATACTTCTAGTTATCTCTCAAAACATTACAGTTTAGAATGATACTTGATACGAACTGAGGTATATTATCATTTATCATGTCTTATTATTTATATTTTAGTCTAATTAATAAGTATAATGTATGTATTTGTTATGTAACATCTAATGAATTTTTTTTTCTAATTTTATGTTTTGTTATTAAGATTTTTTTATTTCCTTATTTATAATTTTCTTATTACACATTTTTTCTACTTTCTTGTTTACTAATTTATGACCAATAATTTTATTTATTTTATGTTTAGTAAAATACAGTTGATCGTTCCACTTTTTATTATATATAATTAATCTTTTTTATCATGTTATATTTTTATTAATTTATATTAATATATATGATAGGTGTTATCATACCTTGGAAAATTACATGTGATTTATAATCATTTTTAAATACTTATATAGAACCTTTTAATGTTATCTAGTAATATATTTCTATAATAAGAAATAATTTATTAATGATATAGATAAGCTAATGTTTTAGAGGGAAATAATTTTTTTCAATAATACTAATATACTGTTTCTAAAATAGGGTAATTTTTTGTAGGAAATTATTTTATAAACCAACAATTTAAAATTAATGGGGGATGTTTCCTATTAAAACTACTTTTGTATAACCACAAACTCCATAAAAATTTTGTTTTTTCAAATATTATAATTTTACTTATTATTTTTAATGTTATTGGAACATAGTTAAATAACACATTTATATGCCTTATGTTTTAAAAAAATTTAATTTTTTGAAACATTGATTCAAATGGGAAATTGTAAGTTAGAATATAAATTTAAAAATGATTTTGAAATGCTCTCATTGACATAATGTTATTTCATTAAAAAAAGTATGGAATGAAATTATTTCTTATAGTTAAATTAATAAATTATTTTATTTTATGGAAGGGGGAATTTTCAAATATGTGTTGACATATTTCATTGGAAATAATATTTATAATCCATAAAACCATGTGATAAATAATATGTTTTTGATAACTTATAATAAATTTCAGTAGAATAGGCATAAATAACCTTTTAGAATCATATAGTAGGGGTCCTTTATACCATTGTATAACAAGTCGTCCCATTGTATTTAGTATATCATTGAATCTATTCAGGTGACTTTTTGGTATTTGTAAATTGTTTTAGTCATTTAGTAATTTTTTATATGGGATCCATGCATTAAAAAAGTGGTGATATCTAGGAGGAGTATAAATTTTCATGTTATTGGTGGGTTTCAAGTAAAAGTTGATCCAATATAATTTTATGTTATATGTTGTATTTTTTTAATTTTTTCATCTAGGGTGTGACAAATCCTTTCGTGAATGCATTCGAGAACTATAAAAGACATAATCAATTAGTATGATTGAGAATCTTGATTAATGATCCTTTTAGACTTTTTGGATAAGAAAATAAATATGATGGGTATATTTTAATGACCTGTGTTCTAATTATTTATTTTTTTACATTTTTAAAATTTGAAACCTTCAAAATGATTGGAATTATGAATTTTTTGATCTAGAGTGTTTGGTTAGATCTTTTTTGTGATTTCATCTAGAAATATAAGGGTTTTCTGTAAAACATTGGATGCTTTAGAATACTACTCAATATTTAGAAGATATGTTTGTACTTATGATTCTGTTGGGTGGTGTAACAAATAATCCTAAGACAAAAGTGGAATACATGTACCTAGTGGAGGGTACTCGGAACCTGGTGGAGGGTACCAGGTACCTGGTGAGTTGAATAGTGAAAATTCACCTATTTGTGGCACTAAGTAACATGAATAGAGGAGGGGTACATGATTGAGTTTAAATTTATATTCAAGATTTTATAATTTTAAGGTTAATGTTTTAAGAAAATATATAGTATATAATTGATAATATTTTCAATGATATTATTTTATTGATTTTAGGAGTGATCTGGGAGACTTTCCTTTAGTTTTTGGTGTTCTTTAACATTTTTGATCAAGTGCTTTGTGTTTCATAGTTACAAAATATTTATAATTGATCCTTGGGATCGTCTATAGTGATTCTTGATAATGGAAATTCTTGCCTTAATTTATTGTAGCTTTTTTAATACTCTTTGGGATTGTCATGAAATTCCAAAGACATTCTAACCTGATGTTTTCTAAAAAAAATTAATTAAGCTTTTATATATCTTGTGAATATAAATATATGGATTTAAAATGGTATTGTGTAGAACTAATTGATGATTTCAATACATTCATGTTAGGTACCATTATTGGATTTTTATTTTCCTATTTCTTTTTAGGGACAAATATATCCTTACTATTTGTATTTTTTAACTCTAATATTTTATTCATTACTGATGTTTACACTGAAATGTGAATATAGTATACCTCCATTTTTTATTCCACAAGCCCCTATTATGACTATATTTCATACATTATATTTTTTTATTCGTATATGTTTGTATAGAACCGTTAGAGATTCCATGCACCCAACCAACTTGAAAATTATATATATATATATATATATATAGTTTTTATTCAGAATAATCCTTCATTGTAAAATTTTGAGTGGTCAATGGGAAACTTATTATGTTTAAAATAAATTTACAAAAATGAGATCACCCTTTCCCATATAATCCTTAATGTGTCATAAGTAAATAAAGAACACTTATCCTCTAGCTAAGAGGGTTCCTCAGTGGTGTGTTGATGACAAGTTTGATTAAATGGGAAGTTCTGAATTAACATGAAATGAAAGATTAATATTAAAGAAATAATATTTTTTTAAATATTATAAACAAAGTGTTTTTCATAAGTTTCAAATGTTGAAGGAGATTTTTATGAGAACCATTGTTTTTAAAATGGTACCTTTGAAAATTCTTCATCTGATTACTTTTTTTCTTTATCTTCCTTTAAAATTATTTGATCTAATATTTATTTATAAATCATTAAAATATTCTCTTGGATGCCTTATTTCATAAATTTCATATTTTTCTATAATGTTTTGATTAAAAAAGTGGGTGTGAAAATGTAATTCCTCTCCATGGGTTCATATGTCTTATTAAATAAAATTCTTGATTAATCTAACTAAAATGATTCTTTATAAAAATTATCTTCAATAATGAATCTAGTAATGGTCTAAAATATTTGTATCCTCACATGGTAACAAAGAATGATCTTAAGCTAGCCTGTTTGTAGTTAATAGTCTTTTATAAACATCTTTTTTCATTAATGAATATATTTAGAAAATTTACCTAGATATATAATAAAATTGGAATCATGTTAACACCCCATTAGGTTTGGTGATAACATACATTTAATTAGTGAATGTTCTTGATAAATTCCTCATTTATCCTATTAATTATATGCTAAACTGATTTCTTATGATAAAGAAAATCCATTGTTATATTTATATTATTTTTTAAAATGTTAAAAATTTCAACGATTTGTGTTATGTTTAGATTGAGGTAAATATTTTCATTTCCTGAAAGATGAAATTTAATTGATTTATTCTTGATCATGTATAAGTTTTTTAATGGAATTTTTATTTCAACATTAAATATCATGTAAATTATTATATTATTAAAACTATTTGTTATACCTCTACTAAATTGTATTGATATTATTATAATATCTAATGGTTTCCTTTTTTATTTCAAATATATAGCCTTTATTTTCATATGAATTATATATGGAGTTTTATTGACCTTGTTTTCCAGGATGTATCGTAAGGCTCATTTAGAGACTATACATAGAGATATATCTATATGTATATAGAGTTCCTAACTATGAGTGGAGAGGACTTCTATGGATAAAGGATTACATATATGTTTATGATTATATATATACATATAAATATAAATATGTTTATTTTTATGAGATTGTGAGAGCTCCTACGTAAGACAAATGTACATATAGTTACATCAAATGATGAGATGAGAAACCCACTATGTGGGGAAGATATTCACATATATCAAAGTATTACATCATTGGAGAGAGTAGGTCCTAGTAGTGATGATTATATAAATCTGTATTTGAATATACATCGTTGCCTATAGTGGGTGATACCAGATAAAAACCTCTTACGGAAAGGTCCTTTTGGGTGGGTATTTATACTATTTTGGTTTCTAACATGGCACTATATATGATTGGATGATGTGAAAAAAGTGATTAATGTGTTTTTGTGATATGATATCTGTTTAAGTATTTGATTCAACAAAATCTCTAAATTTATTTTGTAGGTTCCATTTAATATTACATTGACATTATAATATAATGATTTTTAATTTGAAAATTAATTTTTTTATATTTGTAAAAATTCATACAACAATTGAGGAAAGTGAGGAACATAACTAAATTTTATCTGAACTTATAAGCAGTATACTTCCATGTATTTATGTACACAACCTATGTGGACAGCCTAGTAGATATGTACCATCTCCCTTACTTTATTTAAATTATAAAAATTTATTCTTATATCCACTAGATGTTAATGGATTTATTTTACTTTTCATAAGAGAAATTTTTTACCTCTAACAAGGAAAAAAAGTGTATATGTGGTTGGTAATAGGATTTTTTTTATTATCACCTATTGAATCTTATATATAATTTTTTGCGACATTTTCTAAATAAATTTTTTTGAACCTATTGTGTGTGTAATTTATTTCCTGTGGATTTATCTAATATGAATTCATATGAAGATGTTTAATTCTCCGATGCTTATTTAATTTGGGTATATGATATTTGGTGTAAGTTATTAATTATTTATCACCTTCTATATGGATGAGTTAGTCCATATTTCCAAGAGGATCTGTTCATCAATTTTAATAAAATCCATAATAGGGAAATCATTCCTCATCTATATAGCAAGACATATTGTTCTAGTAAATATTTTTAGGGATCAGGTAATAACCTTGTGGTAGTAGATTATTGAATTATTTGTCTTCTAGGTAGTTATTCAAGGAATTTCATACATTGATACATAGAGATAACTTTTTTCTAATTAATAAGAAATTAAAAAAATATTTTGAAGACCTATTTTCAAAAAAAATGTTCTCATACTATATAAATCATTTAAAACCAACAGGTATTTTATCATAAAATTTTATTATGAACATGGATTTACAAATATATCAATATAATATTTATAATTCATATTTTTCACTACTTCATGTATTTTCTGAAATAATGGAATCTATTTTAATGTTTTGTGGTCTATTTTTTATTATAAAAATAAAATTAAAATGTTTTTCATATGATTACCATATAAAAATATGATTTCTTAACTATTTTATATCATATCATAAGGTCATAGAAATAAAAAGTTGAAATTATTAGGTGATTTAAAATAATTCATTATAAAAATGGATGTATAATTTTAAAGGAAGAAGCCTCATTTTTTTTTGAAAAAAGTGTTTTTTTCTTTTCTTAAAAATTAATATAGTTTACCAAAATATTACAATATGGTTTTGTTTTAAAATTAATTATTCAGGCATATAGTTATATTGGAACCATATATTTATAAAACCTTTTTAAAATGTGTTTCAAATTATTTGTATACAATGTAATTTTTTTAAAACTATACATTTATCTAATAATGATTCATTTTAAACTCGTGTAATGGATTAAATTTGTCTTAAAAATGTATTTTAAAATTTTATTTTTTTTAATTGGTCTTGAAATATATGTTTTTAGTATAATAATTGAGGTATAAATGTTACTATTTTTAGTATAATTCATGGAATAAATAACCTAGATATCCTTTCTCATTTTAGTTGTTTTTGGTTTGGAAATAAAATTTCTTATTCTTAACCGAACTCAGTTGTTAATTTATCATATGTGTTATTCTTATCTTCAACAATTTAATCATATAATTAATTACAATGGGAATCTAGAAAAATATTCTAATATGGTGTGTGTATATATTCCTAATATATAAGGTCAATGGGATTTATTTCCATTGGCGCTTCAAAAAACATTTCAGTTGAGTGGATGGGAGGTTGGGATCATCTAAACCATTAGGGTTATTATTACCTACTCTGGGTATCTCATTTAGATTTTATCCGTATTTCTTGAATCCTTTCCCATAGTATATAAGGAATAATTACCCTCATGATAGTGATAGTTTTAAACAATTTGTATTGATGTTAACATCTATTAAATATCAAAGGCCCTAAATCATTTTGAAAATATTTATGTATCAGAGGTTCTGTATTTATAGTTCCATCTATATGTATTATAGGTTTTATATCATGTTCTTGTTACTCAGTGATACTAATATTTTTTTAAAATGGTTAAAGACATATATCTGGGTACTTTGGAGTTCATCACAATCTGCAGAGGTGATAGATGTTCATGGTTCTAGGACAAGGCCCATAAAAGGGCATACATTATATCCATATGAAGGGAATCAGAACCATTGTTGATCTATGTCAAATAATGGGAAATGTTTTAGCATTAAATTTCACGTTACAAAGACCATTCAATTGGATTTTAAAATCTTGTATCCATGTTTTGTTAGCTATTTGTAGAAAGGTGCCTAATAATTGTTGATTTGGGACTTACCCACATGATTCCCTTTATAGATGATTTGAGCTAGACTATGGCCCTATATGTATGGATTTGTTTTCTTAGAATATTTCATGATGAAGTATGTGGTTACCTTTTTTAATTGGTATATTTCCATTTGTGTTGTTCATGGGGAATATGAACCATATGAGAAGTAAATTGTGAATACTCAGAGAGAATATGGCCCTTCAGGTGGAATAATTAACTCATTAAGAATATAGGCCAACGAGATGGTTGATTGGGATTTTGGGGATATCTCCCTTAAAGTATTATATCACCTTATTAGTAATATGACAGTAATATGAAGATTCGTCTTGGAATTTGGACTTCAAAAAGGGATGTACCAGCATGCGAGGAGTGTCGATTATGATGAAAGTATGTAAGTAGCTTCATGAAGAATATGACCCTATAATGATGGTTATGAATTGTTTAAGACTTTTTTTGAACCATGGGGTGGAATCCCATGTATCCTAGTAAGCCTAAAACTAATCTGACATTTTCAAGTTTAATAATTAAAATTCATATGTCAATATAATATAATTAATTTTAATATCACACAAGAAGAAATATGTTATGGAGGCTTACATCATACGACTAAGACTTGTTTATCCTGGAAGATTATTAAATGGGTTTTGAGTAGGGCTTATGAATTATTGATACCCTAATTTTTGTCTCTTTTTAATGAGTTATTAAAATGGTCATTAATGATGGAATAATGGACTAAATCTTACATCTAAAGAGGAGGACCATCATCAGTGTTCATTTCCAACTGATTTATGTTTTGAAAGTGAAACATGACTTTGTATTTTGGGGATATTCCCCTATAAAGAAATTATTAGGGCTTAAAAGCTGAGTAAACTATGGAATCATGTATCATAGGGACGAAAAGTGTTTCTTCCCTTGAGTAGTCCATGGTTGGAAATAACTCTAAGTAAAAGGCCTTAAATACTAATCAAGAATTATGATGGTATTTTTGGAAGTTACACATGCTTGAGTGTTTCCATGATGTGGGTGTTACATTCCCATTGATGTTTCCCAATGATGAAATCATCAATGGGAACATTTCTAGGGGTTACACTAAATATGGAAAACTAATATCACAAGGATAATTGATTGGAATAAGGTGATAGAATGATCATGTTGGTTTAGGATAGGCCTTCCTAATATCATCATCATCAGGTGACTCATTATCAAGGGAATCCATGACATTTATTCCTATAATTGGTCTACATATCTAGGATTATAATTCCAATGTAGTGACCTAAATCAAGTAAGAAGTACCAGTGGTTATTTCCCCACTTCGGAACATGATACAAGAATTTATATCCCAAATGGTTGAATAGTTTAGTAGACTTTAGAGACAAGATGAATACAGTATTCTCACAATAAATTTAAGAGAATTAAATAAAAAATAAAATTATCTTGAGAAATTTTTTATTTCTTCACATCTACCCTTGAAATAATTCATGGATCCCTTCTTGGTATCCTTGGAAGAGTAATCCCAAAAAAGGTGAGATAATATACTCATTAAATATTGGGATAAACATTATCTATCATAGAATAAATAAATCATCAATAATATATAAATAATAAAAAAATATTCCATATAAATAATATCATAAATGGGTTCTATATCCATGGATGAAAAAATAACATAAAAAGTCTCATAGATAAAAATAAATAGTTTTATAATGATAATATTCATAATTTATTAGATCATAATCTATATATCAAGGAATTCTTACAAAACATAATAAAAAATTGGTATCTCATATGATAAATACACAAAAGGGTTGTCTAATGGGACCTATAGACGCGTCAAGGGAATATAATGGGACTCACCCATCACATACAAAATATAATACATTCATCTTAAGAAATAGTTTTAATTAAATTCATAATCTGAATAACATTCATATTGAATCCTAATATAAAAAATGTTAATATTTTCCCTATTCAATTAACCTAACAAAATCATCATAATAAATCTATATAAATAAGTTACATGATATTATATCATCGGTAATGCATGATAATCATCAAAGGATATTTACATAGATGAAAATACCTTTAAAATAACATTCAAGACTTTCTATTAAAACAAGAGAACAAATTCCCTTTGTTTGATAAAATTTCACATAAAAAACTCCTACATATTTAGAATAGTATTTTATTTTAAAATTAACATGAATCATGTAAATTAAGCATCCATTTAATGAAATTTCATGATATAGGGAAAATCTATTCAAGTGGTTACCATTAATGAAATGATAACATTCACAGTTTTGATAAAAAATATATAAGTGTCAAATTTAGTAGACGATAACAAAACCCATTCTAGAAAATTGAAATGTTACTAAAATATAAGTAAAATGATTATAAATAATCATTCTTCAATTGGTAAGAACATTATTGGAAACATTTTAAGATTAAATTGAATGCAATAAAAAAATTTATTGATAGAAGATGAAATATGGTTAGATTTTTCAAAAAAAAAATTAATTATTTGTAATATGAATTAGTAGAAAACTAAAAAAATAAGAAAAATAAATAGATAATTAGAGGAGAAGAATATATATTGAGTTTCAAAGGTAAATATTTTATAATTTTATTCAATTTAATTATAAACATAAAAATATACTAATAAAAATTAGATTATAAAATTAACCATCTACTCACACTTCCTCTTGGGGAGATGAATTATATCTTCTTGAGTAATAAATTTTAACTTATTAAATATTTTATTAAGAAACTTTATTATCTAAATATACTTTTATATGGTACTTTTGTAATAATTTGGAATCCTTTTATTGAATATTTATTCCATCCATTGACTAGTTAAGGTTTGTCGGTCTATTTACCAAAAATCAATTGATATATTTAATGTGGTAAAATTCATTATGAACTGATTAAATAATCACTATAATTTCATTAATTATATTAATATAATTATATTAATTTTTTTAATCATCTATCCATGGTTTTAATAGAAAAAAATCACATCACTTCGTAGAGGTGGTAGTTCAAAAGAACATATGAATGTCATTATCATTTTATAATAGATACATGGGTAACAAGGTATATGATAGAATAATATTAACAATAATAAATATTTCATAAATATAATATATATTAACTATATCCATCATTATAACCATATATATAAATTTGTGGTGTAAGACAATTTACACCGCGATGTGGAGAAAGTTGGTCGTACTTACACATGATAGATGTTTTTATATTTTTTTAGGATAGAAAGTATATAATAAATTATAATACAATTATCATAGAAACATATTACTATATTGAATATATTTATGTAATTATTTTATGATTGTTATTGAATATTTGGAGGAGGGTAAAGAAGAACGAAACCTGAATAATCTCACTAGGAACAATTACCTCTTATTTAGGTAGTGTCTTTTAGAATACTCATTATTCCTTCTTGAAGTGGACTTTTTGTGAGACCTTGACCACTATAAAATGGTTATAAATGTTGAAATGGTACTTGGTTAATCTATGTGGATCATTTACAATGTATAACATCGAATATGGGATTCCATTTTTTAAGAGATTGGGGTGGAAAACATGTAAACATTTTAAACATTATTAAATAATATATATCTTGCTCAAGTCAGGGGATAAAACTTTTCATAGAATCAGATATGATAAGGTTATGGTCAAAATAAGAACAACATATATGGTTAATAATGTGTGATTTATCATATTGAATCCTTTTCCCTTTATTTAATCACTTTTAAATCATTTTACCCTTAACTGGCGTGATAAATATATATCGTGGTTATCATTCATAATGGCTAAAAATTTACTTAAACATATTACCTCTAATTAAAAATAGTGATTCCAAATATGTAAATCATTTTATATGATTCAATTTATAGATGCGGTAAAATTTTCCTTTAATATAATCTAACAAAACGAAATGAAATCCATTTTTAGAAATGTGTTATTATTAAGCACAAAAAAATTTTTATAGAAAAATAATTTATAATGATGAACCAGATAAAATTATTTGGATTTTTTTAAATAAAAGGAGAATTATTTTTATTTCAAAAAAAAATACAAATTATCCTCGTAAATCCATGACTAATAAAAACAAAATAAGACAAATTTTTATATTAATAGAAACATTTCATAAATTACCAATATGTTAAGAATATATTTATAAGTACAATATTATTTTTCAAAAATAAATCTATTATATATTTAATATTTTTCTTTTCTTGAGAAATGGATTCATATGCATTCATGTTAACCTTATATAATTATAATTCCATAAAAGTGATAGTTTTTATAAAATTGGTATATTTCAATATTCCCCCAAAAATGAATGATTTCTAATATATCTAAAAAATTCTCCCTAAGATTTATTTTACTTATTAAATTTAAACATAAAATTAATTTAATCAAATTCAGTATATTAATATTTTTCATTGAGGATTCAATTTCATTATTTAATAATATTATGTGCATTATTTTATATTTTCTTTAGAAAAAAAGCATATTTAATATAATTGATACTCATGTGTAACAGTCTTACCATCCTCAAAACAAATTTCATGATTATTTCTATAATTTAAACTCATAATGAAATGTGTGTAATTATTCGTCAGAATATCCTCAGGATACCATATCACCTCTTCTATGTTTTGTTTTATCCAATGTATGTTCAAAAATCAATTCATCCAATTCTGGGACACTTATTCTCTAATATTATGAATCGAAATAACCTCTTTATAGTAAACATAATCTTGTTTCGATTATATTTTATTAATTTGAGAGATTGAATTTGTTTTTACATGTACTTACAAAATAGAAATATGTATAATACATCATGATATTTTGATAGGTTGACTACCAATCCAAAATTAAAATCCACTACTGAAATTATTTCTTGAATTTCAAAAGGCCCAATATACCTATGACATAGTTTCCCATTACATTTGAACCACATAAAACCATTTTATAGATATACCGTTAATAAATATTGATCTCTCAAATGAAATTATAAATCCTTACTTTGGTTATTGGTATAGTTTTTTTGTATACATTTAGTGGCCATATTATGATTCTAAATAGCTTTCACTTTCATTTTTTACTCTTTTATGAAATATATACTTATAAGATTCGTTTCAAAAAAGTATCTATAAAAAAGATGGAGAAACCCCTCTATCTTCATTCAATCCATCATATGGTTATATTTGAATGATTGGATAAAATTTATTATTATATGGATCTTCCACAAAATACAAATATTGATATGATATACTATAAAATGTCACGACCTACCCCCCAGGGCCCATGCCGTGACCACCCCAAGCCTGCCTTCCATAGGCGAGGGGATGGTGACTAGCAACGAAAGGTGTATCCCCTGAAAGAGGGAAGGCATTGAGTTTATATCCTGTAAACACACTCAACCAAGCACATAGTAAGATACAAACAAAAGTAAACTGTATAGAAAAAAGTGTGTTGAAGGTAAGAGGGGTTGGAATACAAGCCCAACAGTAAAGGAACAAGTACAACTGGAAATACAATACAACTGAAGAAAGAGAAATGCAGCTACTAGGTTGTCCTCTGACGTTCCTACATGAAGGGTGGGTATATATCACCTCCTAAGCACTCCACGTATGCATGTCTCCTCTGTGTACTGACACTCCATATGGTCCACCTCCGGGCACCTTCCAGTCCTTGTACCCTCTACCCCAATCAGTGTTGTCCATCTTCTAAACCAAACACAACAAGGTGTGGGTGAATCCCATGTAGGGGTGAGTATAACGATACTTAGTAGGGACCCCGAGACCCTCGAGGTCTTTCAAAATTCACAAAGGATAAACCACAAAGAATGTAAACTAGTGAAAACCCTACTTAGGTATATGCCCATACATATACCTTTGTTATCAAATATTACCCATCTCATTCATGAGGAAACACAAGGCCCAACTCTTTAGCCAAAGTACAATTGGTCCATGAAGGAAAGATTACCACGAAGGTAAGTACCACTCATGTACACCATAAAGATGAATACCACAAAGGTAGAGACTTATATCACACCAGGTATGACATAGGTACAGTATTAGAGATGATTAGATGTAACTACTGAATCATCTTACTTTGTTAAGAGGTAGACCCACGTAGGATCCTAAATCATCAGACCCACACAAGATCCTAGTACATCATCAATCCCACATAGGATCCTAGTACTACAGACTCACACAAGATCCCAGTACATCATTAGACCCACACAGGATCCTAGTACAGTAGAGCCACATAGGATCCTTGTACACCATCAGACCCACATAGGATCCTATTATAGCAGACCCACACAAGATCATTGACCATAATCAGACCCACAGAGGATCCTAGTACAGTTGACACACATAAGATCATAGTACATCATCAGAACCACAGAGGATCTTAGTACATCGTAGCCACATAGGATCCTAGTACATCATCATACCCTAAGAGGATCCTAGTACAGAAGAACCACATAGGATCCCATTACATAATCGGATCCACCCATGATCCTAGTACAGAAGAGCCACACATGATCCTAGTACATCATCAGAACCATATAGGATCCTTGTACAGCAGACCCACATAGGATCCTAGTACATCATAAAACCCACACAGGATCCTATTACAGTAGACCCACACCAAATTCTAGTACATCATCAGATCCACACAAGATCCTAGTACAATAGACCCGCACAGGATCCTAGAGTAGTCCCACATGGATTCCTAGATCGGATTCGTATAGGATCCTTGATCACGGACACACAAAAGATCCCTTTATCATGTTACAGCTAGCTACAGGGATCCCTCACTAAGCTCGTTTGATTCTGGGAGGATCCGCTCCTCAAGCCACAGGTCGATACACCAACAACCACGATGTCCCACAAAAAAGTATCCTAAAGGACCTCCATGATAAAGGGGTCTCAGCACAACATACGGTGCGTCAATCTGATGCCCGGTCCATATGTTATTGGCATTTTAGTCCCGAGGGCCAGGTTGGACTCACATTTGATCCATCCCACTCATACCCCAACTTTAACCAAAACTGAAGTGGCGTATACCAAAATGTCTATATCGCTATATGGTTTCCATCTCTTCTGACAGTTCGTCAAAATGGATGCACGTAGCTCACGATATGGCTGAAAGAGCGAAAATGGGTCAAAGTTTGTGTTTCCTCTGGAAATGGGAATAACCTCACTGATTTAAGGTTCAAACATTCCTTGCGGTTTCTAACAGATTTATTCGTAGAACTGGATACATTCAATGATTCTATATCCATTTGGACCTACTTTCCAATGTTAGGTGCTCATTAGTTGTGAACCGATGAGACATAAGAATTTGCATTGGTCGAGAAGATGGGAGTTCGGAATCATCAAACCTTTTTAGGGGAGTTATTTTCTACTCCAGGACTCTCTTTATAGATTTAAGTAATGTTCGTGAATCCTTATTACAATACCAAGTATAAAAATGAGCTTTCCTTTATTTCTTACAATCAATGATTAATATGTATGAAATTTACATAATCTTTTATATTTATTCGAGGTTCTTCATCAATAAAGAATCATCTGTATTTGTTTAGAGATTCTTATTCAATTTTATCCTTCGACACATTATATAGAAATATTTTGGTAATTATGAAAACCATACTAGTTTTAAAGCCACTCAGTGGGGCACATTAAGTTTATTGTCATTCATAAGGACATAGATTATTTCAGAGTTGGTATCGTACCCACAGATGGGCTACCTACGTATCCTTTGTTTTAGAAAAGGAATCAGAACCCACGTAGTTTGAGAAAAGAAGTATGAGGTTTATGAATGATTGATGGCTCAAGGAAAGTTGTCATAATTACTTTTACACTCTAATCTCATGTGAGTCATGCTTGGTGTGATAAACAAGAGGTATTGGTAAAACCAGACAATTTTTCCTTGAAATATGCATTTATAAGAAATGATGTGGGGATTATGTATGTATGACTGCCCAGATAGATGAATATTAGGATTTACTTTAGGGAAGAAACCCGGTGACAAGGCACATAAAGATATATGTCCTTTAAGGAGATTTGAATACTCTAACATGGGGATTATTTCTGAGTAGGATGCCCAAATTATGATGGGACTTATGATTGGGTTTTACTCCTAAGAAGGAATCCCAAATCAAAAGTAAATTAATACTGGTTAAGAGAACTTAATACTGGGGCTTACTCCTGAAAAGGAGGCCACGGTTAAAAGAATTTGGAATTTGGGGATTACTCCTAAAGAGGATGCACATATTTTGGAACTTGAAGACTGGGGCTTATTCATGAAAAGGAGTCCCATGTTAAGGAAATTATGACTAGGGCTTATTCCTAAAAAGGAGGCCCGGGTTAAGGAAATTATGACTCGGGGTTATTCCTGAGAAGGAGGCCCATGTTAAGAGATTTTGGAATTTTGGAACATGGCAATTATTCCTAAGGTGGATGCCCATATTAAAAGAATTATGGTTGGGGCTTAATACTTAGGAGGATTCCTAGATTTGGGAATTTATGACTAAGGCTTACTCCTAAGGAGGATGACCAGATTTGGGAAATTCTAGCTGGGGATTAATCCTAAGGAGGATGCCCAGGTTTGGGAAATTATGGATGGGGATTACTCCTAAGGAGGATTCCCAGGTTCGGGAAATTATAACTGGGGATTACTCCAAAGGAGGATGCTCAGGTTTGGGAAATTATGACTCTGGTTACTCTTAAGGAGGATGCCCAGGTTAGGGGACTTGGGGTTTACTCCTGAGAAGGATGCCCAAATTAAGAGAACTTGGATTGGGGCTTACTCCAGAAAAGGATGCCCATATTAACGATTATCTCATCTTAGAAGATGATGTTGAATGAATGAAATCACTAATCCTTAGTGATGTAAATCACTAGGTTTTGAGAGATGTTCCATAAAATTCTTTTCAAATAAGGAAGCCAACAAGGGATCCATGCCAAAAGAAATGGCCTTGAAGATGGTTTTGAAGGCCGGATCATGAATAGGAGAGGTGGATAGGCATAAGAGAGGTGAAATAGGCAGGAGAGGCACCCAAAAAGAAGTGGGTGTGTAGGTCCTTCATGGGGGTGTAAGTTATGATCGCACAAGTATACTTGCGCGTCATAGGGGTACTTGCGCGACGATCAACCCTTTAGGGTAATACGTGGGCGAGACATCACTCAAGCCCTTAGTACTATCCTTAGAGGCTTCTAGAGGAGTGGAGCGCAAGTTCTGTTGAAGGGGTAAGGCAGCGCACTATTGTGTCTATTTCCCTTAAGGTCTGGACACTTAGGTGCGTAGGTTTTGATGAGTTTCCAAACATAGGCCTTTCACCCCCTCTTTAGATCATCTGTTCTAGGTAAGAAATTACCATAGAAGTGTTTGGAAGCTTTGAGAAGAGACGTGGGAGACCAGAGCATGAATATGGGTATTGGAATTTTTTCCATCCTAAAATGGGGGGCCCACCAGGGGTATTTATAGGCCATGGAAGACCCTGGGCGAAAAATCAAATAAGGTGCGCAAGTCACCTGCGCGACCACTGGGCGGCGCGCAAGTATACTTGCACGACCTTGGTGGAGCTTGTGCGACCCAAGTGAAAATGAATCTTTGTTCATGCCTTTGTTAATTTTTGATGTTTCTTCAAAGGATGAATCACTTTGGGTTCAAGGTATTTCCCCTTTTTATTCATTTAGACTCTGTGACAGAAAGGAGCGTCAACAAAATTCCCCCCTTAGAGTTGGATCCAAAATAAAGAGGATGTGACTCTGAGGTAAAGAAGAAAAAACCAAGGAATTCCGGCCCGTAAGTGTTGAGCGCATAGATGGCGATGCGCAAGTGAGAGTCGCGCAGGCGTCGGCAAGCAGGGTTGGGCGTACTGGCTTTAGGCGCGCAGGGTTGAGGCCTAGCCTATATATATGCGGCCATTCCTCACGCAAAGCACTGAATCTAAAAATTCTTTCTCTCACCGTGCAAGATTCCTTCCCCATGCAAGTTGCTCTGTTTTCCGCTGTTTCTTTGTTGTCATGCTGATGTAGAGGTATTTGGACTTGTGTGGTGAAACCTATGCTCCAAAACTTGCGCGACACACTGATACTTGTTCTCCATCTTTGGGACTTGTGCGCCTTAATTCCTTAGCCATTTTTCACTTTTCTTCAAAATATTTATGAAAAATAAACATACATTAGAGTTAATTTTTAAACTTTTGTGCTGAAAAAATGGCTCCCAAGAGAATTGGAACTACTGATGAACTGGATATCAAGCGAGTTGATGATATGATGAGCATCATTGGCCATGATTATTATACTTTTTGTGACAACACTCTTCCAAATTTGGCCAAGTACCTAGAGAAGTATCATCTTGACTTCCCACAGAGTATTTATCAACCTTTGTATGGATATGGTCATCTACGAGAAGTCACCATTTCATATGCAAAGAATTATCTTCCAAAGTCTTGTTTTCAGAATTACACCAATTTCTCTTCAGCAAATATCTCAAGTGGAGGAGCATTTGAAAATGATGTAATAGTGGAGAAGTCCTACATAATGTATCATAGCCCATGTACCTCAGATCTGAAACCTCACAAGCCTGAGCTGCTACCACATTGTTATCCCTCAATCTTACGAAACTCTCAGATGGATCAATCCAAAGGCTGGAAGAAGAGTTGGGACTTTTTTCCTGGAGGAGGTGTGAAGCCAACTAAGATGTGGGTATACTGGGTGCAACAAACCTGCACAGAGTTTTTCAAGTATTTAAAAGGAGTTGCAATATATGAAGCCGTCTGGGCAGGGAAAACATATGTTTTTAGGAATGATGACTTTGTGCCGGAGATACTCATCCATTGGAGCCCAGAAACCAATTCTTTCCATCTGACTCATGGGGAAGTAGGCATCAGTCTGTGGGATGTCCAAAAGATCTCAGGGGCTCCAATTTTGTGTGACATGTATGATGAATTCATCTCCCCCAAGGGGACTTGGAATGATTTGGAGAAGACCCCGACTTTGGCTTGGGAATTATTGAATATCTTTCACATGCTCAAGAGTTCAGAGACCTCCATAACTCATTCTCGAAAGGATATTCATCCAGAGGACTGGATGAATATGTTTCATACCAAGAAGCAGGAGAAGGTTCCAAAGGAGAAGGGATCAAAGGAGAAGGGATCGAAGGGGAAGGGGCCTAAGGTGAAGGGGCCCACTCGTCCTACCACCTGCCGCAAAACAAAGAAGAGAGGTTCTCTAGGAACATTCTGGATGACCATGTAAGTAGAGGAATTTGAGAATTGGGGATATGAAGTAAATCATAGAATCCCAAAGAAGACTTGTCTGGCATGATTCTTGGCACTGTGGCTCAGTGTTTATCTTTTTCCAGTCAGGGACTCGAAGGGAGGCATTAGGCCAAGGACCTTCATTATTGCAGCCAAGCTGGATGAGGGAAAAATGGTTGGGTTGGCTACCCCATTTTAGAAAATACTCACAGGATATTACTCCATGTTTTCAGGGTAGGTATCCTTTGAGAATATTGGGATCATTCCATGTATTATGGGGATGGATCGCCATTCACTTTAGGACGTATGATGTACAAAATAGAGTACAGATTCTCGGAAGTTCTTTCAGTCCATCAGTGCAGAAATTCTATGTAATTTCTCCACTAGCACTCAATTCTTATGACATGAAGGTGAGGTTGAGCATGTATAAGGAATTCAAATTCTTTCCTTATGGAAATCCTCCAATCGGGCGATTTTCTGATGATGGAACAACCAGTCTGGAATTAAGGGCATACATGTTGGCCTGAAGAGATGGTGTACTAGTCACCAGGATCGAAGTAGATATTATATGCGAGGCCTATTCTCCAAACATATTTTCATGTCAATTCATGTGTTTTCAGCAGACTATTGTTTCTCCCCCTGTGCATGTCAGGTCAGAGAAACATATGATGGTTTCCCGAAAACTATGGTTGCTGACATCTAGGGAGAGAAACGGGGCGATATTTGATCTACCAGTTGATAAAGCGGCAAATAACTGGACTACATGGTATGCCGAGAACTTGATAGCATCATACCCTGGAGGGCTGTTAAATCACCTAGTTTACCAGGTGGGGAAAAGGAAATTAACTATAGAGAAAGAAACCCATCATATGGAAGTTGATTCTTCTCCACCACCTAATTCTGATTCGTCAGATTCCTAGGATGGGGATGATGAGGCACCACATGCGGAAAAGAGGCCTCATGCCAGATATAATCCTCCTATCAGAATCAAAAGACCAACTCCATCAACTCCTACTGAGTTACTTCATTTAAGGAACTTTAATCAGCATTACTTTATAGAGCAACAAGTCTTATTTTCTTATTCTCTATTTGTAGTTGCAGGAGATGGGAAAAATCGGAAATACAAGATTGTAGGACCTTCCTCGCAGCCTTCCGGTACACACACTGAATATCTATGACAATAGGTTTTCCATAGATGGCGGATTTTATACTGTGATGCTGAAACTACCTTGATAGATTTGTGCGAGGAGCTACACATCCCTAGAATAGGGAATCTTCTGGCCTCCACCGATATCTATTTCAACAATAACCCCGATGAAGTGCGGCTTTACATAAGAGAGATGAAAATGCTCATATATGCCACCGATGATTCAATTCTTGTCACCAAATGGGTGACAAGAATGATAGATCGTGGCATCACTGAGGGGATTGGTGCTTCCAATGATGAGGAGTGGCATCATTACGTGGCTCATGAATATGTAAGTCTCTTTCCTCATTTTCATTGAAACTTGATTTTAGTAAAAGCTTTATTACTCAAGGAAATTATTTTCTTCATCCTGCAGCTTTCAAAGAAAGGAACTACTGAGGTTCCTTCACCACAATATAGCCCTGGTAGTACTTCCATCCGGGCTACTGTTGAATCTTCTCACGAGTCGGGCGAGATATCTCCAGGCCAGCAAGCCATGGATGTAGAGTTGGATATGGCATTCCATTTTCCAATTCATGTACCTGTAAAGGAGACTTCCGACACTCCCAAAAAACCAAAGAGACAATGGCATCAAAGGAGGAAGTCCATATTTATACACTTTATCAGTAGTGGTAAGTCCTTCGGATAATCATGAGTCTTAACCCATAAAAAGATAGCTCATAATTTTTTGGATTGTAGGGGCTTCTTCAATTTCCCCTCTAAGGGAGAGAACTAACCCTCCTTTGAGGACCACAGAAGGTACTAGTGAACAATCACAAGTTCATGCTGACTTGGCTTCTCCTGGAGAAGAGCCAACGTCTATTCCCAGTATCCCTCCTACTGTTATTGCAAGGAGAGAAGAGCATGCTTATGGTATGTTAACAATGCTTCATAAAATGTTGAATGAAACATATACTGACTTCCATTATGTGATACTTTAGGTTCAACCCCTGTGCTAGAGCTCTTGGCGGCCATTGCAACTGATGCCGCAATTTTATCTGAAGAGGTTGTTCAAGGTCAGAGGCCGCAGAATGAAGGCTTCCAAGAAGATATATCGAATTCTCCCACTGGTGAGATTAACCATGATTCTAAGATTACATTGGATGAAATGATGGAACATGGCACATCATTTGAAGATTATTTGGATCATGTTAAATTACCATGTAATTTAGAATTTTATGGACGTGAGTGTTATCCTTCATCCTATTAAAAACAACTTCTTATTATTTTTCTGATCATGCTTAGTTCAAATATTTTGTTCCATCTAAGCAAGCTACTGAACTGACAATGCTTGAAGGGGGTACAGAAAACCATACTATTGCAGAGAAATTATCTCAAGTGTAGCTAAACTAGGAAGAGCTTCCTGAAACTCATCTTGAAAATCCAGTTAAATCTAGGAATGAAGGAGAGGAGCCTTCTCATGTTACTAATCTACCATTGGGTATGAGATAACAATTTTTTCTGACTGTACATAATTTGTAAGAAAGCCAATCAACTTTTTTTATCCTTTGAAACTAACCAATTCTTTCAATTGATTATGAAGGGTCATCAATTTCAGTTGCTAGATCTGGAGGTGAAGACTTGGCCTCTACCCCAACAGGAATAGAGAGTGATGAAACACGGGTTAGGGGGGAAGGAGCAGAATCAGGCACTTTTTTAAGTGCATTAATCCCGGATTATATTCCCCCTTGTGACAGTGATGCTGAGTCGGACCCGGAAGTACAAAAGGAACTCCAATTTTCATGATGCAAGGCATAACAGAACATATGGAAGATCATATCCGAAGTGCCTTTAAAAGAGTTGTCATTGAATATCTTGCGATTGTCTTCCCTATTTGTCATGCTGGGACTTGGCGGTTTTGGATATCAAGAGATCCATGCCGCAGTGAAACAAGTCATCTTAAGGAGAGAGCACGAGAAAAAGTGTCGTCAGGATTTGACCAGGGTGAGGTTGTCAGTCAACATCAACGAATTTGAGGCTGCGGTGTCCCGAGCTGAAGCTGATCATGCTACCAATTTTATGGAGCTGAAACATAAGATCAAAGAGACAGTCGTCCAGCAGATTCTCCTTCAGAAACAGTTAGATATTGTTACTAGGGAACTTGACCAGCTTAACAATTCATTGGAAGGAGTTCATATGAATGGTATGAAAGCCATTGCAGATTCTAATAAAGTACTCCATCAAGCTGAAAAGAGTGAAGGTGGCTGAGTGCATGATCTTCAAGTGGCTGCTGATGAATCTCGGGATGCTGTAAATCAAATGAATATTTATGTTGACAGCCTTTTGTAATTCTTGGAAAAGAGAAGAGACTCTAGTCTGTGGATGTCTTTCTAACTCTTATGCATCAATGAAAGACACATTCATCTTCAATCATTTGTGCATTCTTTCTTTTTCTATCTAGTTTTAATTTTTACCTCTGCCAATGGTCCTAGTAAGCATAGATTGATTTTTTCTAGTATTATTATAAATAACCCTACAAAACATTGAATTTTTTTAATTGCTCAATATTACCTAAAATAATACAAAATGTATATTTAGTGAGCTGGGACTTGAATTTTATTCAGAGTTTCCTTATCTTTTGTGGGCAGTTTAATGTCATGCACGTTGGATATAAAAAGGATAATGTTTAAGGTTGAAATAGATTTTACCGAGTGGATTAACATTGACTCAATTCCTTAATATTTTTTCTGAAAACAAATTACCATGTTCAATTATGAGGGAAAATTTGAAAACCATGACTTAAGAAATTTTTAATTTGAGGAATGATATGAAAAATGGATAAAAGGAATTAGAAGTAGTTCCCAATAATGAAGTTACCACTATTTAACAAATCCGTTAGGGGGTTGAATTATGCAGGGCCACCTAAGGGAATTGGCTGTATAGTCGAATAATAGCATCTTTTGGTTGAGCAGTCTGTTATGTAGACTGTTTATGCAAGGTCGCCTAAGGCTACGTGATGCATAGTCAGGGAAAATAACTCTCAAAAATTTTCTTTTCTATTGCTAAAAAGCCAGAAGAAGTTTATGGGGATTCAAATATTCTAAATCATAGAGTTTCCTGTATGGAGAGAGGTACTTGAATATGGAGAATAAATTTCCAAACAAGATCGTCTAAGAATTGGATGAATGTTACTCCTAATAAGGTCTGACCCAAACGTAGGGAAGGGAAATATAAACCATAGACTTGAATACTTTCAGATCATGGAAAAGAGTACGGGACAAATATGTTAAGGATGTCTATTTTTTGTGGATCCCTACATATTATTGTTAAGACAACTAAAGACAAAAGAGGTTTTTCTTCCAAGAATGAAGGTACAATTATTTGACAAACCCGTTAGGGGGTTGAATTTTGTAGGGCCACCTATGGGCATTGGCTCCATAGTCAAATAATAGTATCTTTTTCCTGACAAGTCTGTTATGTAAACTGTTTATGCAATGCCACCTAAGGGCATGTGCTACATAGTTAAATAAAAGAATTCTCATAAATAGGACATTTTGTGACCGGAATTCAAGAAAAGGGTTATGGAGATCATGAAGTATTTAAGGTTAGGAGTATGACACATGAAAATGGGTATTGTCCAATGCATGAAATAGATACATATATCAATGTTAACCATAATCATGTTGTGGCTGGGTCCTGAATTGAAATGTTGGACATCACTATATATCCAATTAGGATGAGAATGAATCCATACATAGATCTTGAAATATAGTTTAACATCATGTCAGATGAAAGTATGGGAAATCTTAGTATAGGGTCATAGAACTCAGACCATAATAATGAATACATGGTGTGTGTTTTTTTATAGGGACTTTTATGCCAAGGGACTGAAAGTAAAATGTGGGGTTAGGCCCATAGACATGTGGCTAGATTAGAGGGATGCTCGAACATTCCTACGTATCCCATAAGGATGGGAATGAAGCCTCGCATAATTCTATAAATACCCTGTGTACAGATTTGGTTTGTACAAGTGAAGGGTGAAAAGCGGAATTTAGTGCAATTATGGTTTGACAAAAGATAAAAGGTTCAGGTATTTCCATGTATACACATAGTCTTTGGAATATAACATGATTGGAGATCAACGTAAATAATGATTCCCTCTCAGGTGAGGGTGCCAAAGAATTTTGTAGTTTATTGTTGTACATGAGCAAAGTATTGTATAGTTTAACGTCATGTAGCAAGGACAAAGGTGAACCAATGTGAAGAGATTGGTTTTGTGCTTGAACCTCGGGAGGTTGCCTACGTACCCAGCCTAGAAGGCAAGGATCAAAGTCTGCGTAGTTCAACTAAATAATGAATTAGTGATTAAGTTGTTCTTGGGGACAACGTCCTAAAAAATGGTGTTGGGACTTATGCATGGTTAGCGGGCTAGAAAGGGTGTTATTGTTAAAGTTTACTCTAAGATCACGTGAGTCAAACTCGGTGTGAGAAACAAGAGGTATCAACAACCTTAACAATGCACGGTTTTAATGTCATGTAGGAAATATGAAGGGACTATGCAGTTTAATGTATTGCAGTGAGGTCTATTGGTTCTACACAGTTTAGTGTAATGTAGATGGGCCAAAATACAGTTTAACGTCATGTAGGACGTATTAAGGAACTTCTGTATAGTTTAGCGTCATATAGCTTTGATGGTATAGACAATATAGTTTAACATCATGTTAGACGAAAGGGGGACTATGTAGATTAATGTCATGCAATAAGGACAAAAAATGACACAATTTAACGTCATGTTGGACGTATTAGGGACTTTTTCAGTTTTACATCATTTAGGACGAATGAGTAGAATATTTTAATGTCATGTAAGACAAATATAGGGACACAGTTTAACGTCATGTTGGACAATAAGGGTGCTATTCAGTTTAACATATTATATCTAAGATGATGGGGAAAAAACAGTTTAACATCATGTTGGATGATATGGATGCAAAATAGTTTATGGTCATATGAATGGACTAGATATTATGTATATTAACATATTGCTGGACATAAGGGACTTTTCCACAGTTTAACGTCATGTTGGACATCACAGTTTAGCGTCATGTTGGACAAAACGTGAGAATTTTATAAGGTCATATGCATGGACAGCTGATGCTGCAGTTTAACGTCTTGTTGGACGATAAAGTATTTGTGCAACACAAAATACTTCTTCATAAATCTAGCATTGGTTGGAGTAGTGATGATTTCTCAATCCATTTAGATTAAAGAATATGCCCCATTGGAGTAGACCTTATGTATTGAATATGGTCCTTCCCATTTTGGCTCTAGCTTGGGAGGTTTCTTTCCTAGTATCATTGGAGTTCTAAGAACCAATACCAATTCTACCTGAACAAATGAACAAAGATGAACTTTTTTTTGAAATCTTGTGCTATTCGATTCTAAAAGACTTCTAAGAGGTACATGGTGAACATGTTTTTCTCATCTAACCATTCCAATTCATCCAATCGCTTTTGGGGGTTTTCATCTATAGATGACTGATCACAAATGGCTACTCTAAGCGAGGGTAACTAAACCTCAATGGGAAAGACTGCTTCTATTCCATATAAAAATTAATATGGAGTAGACCACGTTGTTGTGCGGGTGGTGGTTTGATAAGCCCATAAAGAATGAAATAGTTTATCAGGCCATGATTTATTATATTTATCCACCATATTTTACAGTATGTTTGAAAGAGTCTTGTTGAAATATTTTATCTGGACATTGGCTGCTACATGATCTTGAGATTAATGATTGAATTTGATGATGTATTCTTGATACAACTTCCTCACCTCGGATGAACAGAAGTTGGTGCCATTGTCTTTCAGTATGGTATGAGGGACACAGAATCTGGTAATGATGTTAGACTTGACGAAGCTAACAATGCATTTAGAACTGACTTCATTGAGGGTTATTGCCTCTTCCCATTTGGAAAAGAAGTTAGTAGCATTAATAATATACTTAAACTGCTTGGATTTAGCTGAAGGATATGGTCCTACTACATCCATTCCCCATGTGGAAAATGGACACGAGTATTTAGCTGTATGAAGCAACTCTGGGTGCTGATTAATGAAGTTGTCATGTACTTGGAAAGAATGACACTTCATTATGAAATCAACACAATCTTGTATCATTGAAGGCCAAAAGAATCCAAGCTTTTGAGTTTGATATGATAGTCTATGTACATACTGGTGGCCACCACAGGCTCCTGCATGCACTTTTTTCATGACAGTCATTGTCTCTTCACCATTAATGCATCTGAAGAGAAATCCATCAAAACCACTTTTGTAGAGAATTTTCTCTAGGTGATCCGGACTATCATAATGAGTAAAATTGACCACATGTCGCCAGATTTGTTCTCTCCCAGCTCTATCAAGTGGAATTGTTCCGTTTTGACGGTATTCCCTGATAGGTGTCATTCGTCCGGTAGTATGACCACATGGTTCAGAGATGGGACTAATTTCATTGATTTCCTCCATTCTGATTTTAACAATAAGGTGGAATTGTACGACGGTGGGAAATACTGATGGTTGTCTCGTCTCGATTTGGATCTTCCAGAGCTATGGCTATTTTATCCAGTGCATTAGCTTGAGTATTTTGGGATCTTGGAACATAAGAAAATGTCAGTTACGATGGAAATTATGCCATTAAGTCACTAACGTAATCATACAAAGGGATTAGTTCTTATTTTCTAATTTCATAATCCCCATTGACTTGTTTGATTACCAGGTCTGAATCACCTCTCACCTTTATGTGGCTCACTTCTGCATGAAGTGCCAACTCCAATCCTGCGATAAGAGCTTGGTATTTTGCTTCATTATTTTCACTGCCTCCCAACAATGAGAAAGAATAAGGTAGCACTGCCTTTTCTAGGGAAATGAGTACAATTCCTAACCCAACTTTGTTGATTTTAGGATTTTCCATTTTCCTCCCAGTTAGACTCTTGGAAGCACAATCAAAGTACATTTCCCATGTTTGAAGACTATCTTGAATAAAGAATACTTCCTCATCTGGAAGTTCAAAATCAGAAGATGTATCTTCTACTGAAGAATATTCAGCAAGGAAATCAGGTAGAGCGTGGCCCTTTATTGCCTTTTGAGACACATATTGAATATCAAATTTCTGCAAAATAACTACCCACCTTTCCAGACGTCTTGTAATCATAGGACGACTAAGGATGACTTTGAGCGGGTTATTGCGAGATACCAATTGGACCATGTGATGTTGGAGGTAGTGTCTCAACTTCTGAACTATAAATACTAATGCTAGGAAGCACTTCTCAATATTTGAGTATCAGGTTTCTGCTTCAAGCATAGTCCGACTGAGATAGTAGAAGTTGTTTTTATTCCCAGCATCATTCTTCTGAGCAAGAAAGGCACCCAATGATCGCTCTAGAGTTGTCACATAGAAGATAAGTGGTCTTCCTTCAACAGTTGGCATTAACACTGGTGGACTGAAGAGATATTTCTTGAGAATTTTGAATTCTTTTTTACATTCTTCAGTCCACTGGTAAGTGACTCCCTTCTTCATCAATTTGGTGAAGGGTAATCTTTTTCCTGCCAAATTGAAAATGAAACGTCGAATATATGCTAAGTGTCCTTAAATTCCTCTCAATTCCTTTAAATTTCTAGGAGGTGACATATCGAGGATTGAATTTGTCTTCTCAGGATCGACTTCGATACTACAAAGGCGTACAACAAAGCCGAGAAGTTTTCTTGAGGATACCCCAAAAGCACATTTTAAGGGGTTCATCTTCAAATTATGTTGCCGAAGTTTTTGGAATATGACTTCCAAATCAGCCAAGTGATTATAATGTTTTTTGGATTTAACCATCAAATCGTCTACATAAAATTCAACAAACTTCCCTAAAAAGGTTTTATGATACGATACATGGCACGTAGATATGTTGCGCATGCATTCTTCAGGCCAAAGAGAAGTACCCGATAGAAAAACACACCCTGAGGGGCTCTGATGGCTGTATATTCTTCATATTCTAGAGCCATTCGGATTGTATTATATCCAAAATATCCATCAATGAAGTAAAGTGCTTCATAGTCATCTGTTGCATCAATTTAGAGTTCGATAATCGGTACTATAAAATCATTTTTAGGGAAATTCCGATTAAGATCTCTAAAATCAATGCAAACTCTAATTTTCCCATTCTTCTTTTTCACTGGGATAATATTATCCAACCATTTGGGATATTGAACTTATCTTATGAAGTTATCTTTGATAAACTTATCCACTTCAGCCTCAATTTTGGAAGTATAGGTTGGGTGTGTTCTCCTAGCAGCTTGTTTGAATCCTCGATGTTCTTATGCCAAACCGAAAAAATGAGTGGCAACATCAGGATCAAGCCCTGGAATCTCTGTATAGTTCCAAGAAAATATATCTCAATTTTTCTTTAAAAAATAAATTTACATCTCTTGCTCTTAAAGATTCATGGCTGCGCTAATTAAAGTAGGGTGTGGATCTTCTTTTGTACCCAGATTTATTTCTCTTAGTTCTTCCACGGTGGTAGATGTACCCACTTCAAATGATGGAGGAGCATCCCTAATATCTTCCTCTTTGTATTCAACATGTGTTATTTCTTTTGTTTCTAATTTCATAGTAGATGAAGAAGCAGAATTTCCATGATCAGAAGACATGTTAAAATTTGAACATCTTAAAGAAAAGACTTCCATTTCTGACTCTATTGATGATGAAAGGTCTTCCATGGGTAATATAGAGGAGATAATGGATTGGTAATCGACATCATTGTTCACCTATGACATTGCTATAACATCTTCTTGCCTAATTGGATAAGAATATACTTTCTGGATTTCAGCGGATGAAATGAAGACACCCTCATTTAAGCCTTCATCATTTCTTGGTGAATCACTAATTTCTCCCATACTGTCTAGCTCAATTGTCATAACTAACATTATGGAGGTTTCCATAAGAGTATTTTAATTTGGGTCTATCCTATCAATTTGACTGATCGACAATACATAATTTTTACTCACATGTGTGAATGGGTTTATTGGAATCTTTTCCAAACCATATGGATCCTTAAATTTGGTAATCTCCCTTGTTGTAGATTTATTCGTTCCCTTCATGTGATAGAATTCTGCCTCAATGTATTGAGATTTAGATTTATTGAATGGGGACTTATCACCATACAATATCTCTGTTTGACCATCAAAACAATATTTGAGACATTGATGGTATGATGAAGGGATAGCCACATGTTGATGTAGCCCGGGTCTACCAAACATGATGTTGAAGGCTGAGTCTTGATAAACAACCATGAAATCTGAATTGGATACAGGGTCTCCAAACTGAGTTCTGAGTGTAATCTCTCCCAATGGTTCTTCTTCATTTTTATCATATCCTTGTAACATCAATGTAGAAAGAGATAAATCAGGTTCTGTGAGGCCGAATCGATGAAGTGTACGAATGGGGATGAGGTTGACTCTTGAACCATTATCAATGAAGACTCTTTGGACGTCTACACCATTAACCTTTCCAGATAAGTACAAAGGTATAATATTTCCATGCACAACATCATCTTCATCTTCATCAGTAAAAGATATCACTGCATGGCATTATTTAGGATTATTCTATACATGGTAGACTTCAGCTGCAGCGATATCAGTTTCAAACTCATGAGGACTCGACAAAGACTCGATGAGTGCCTCTGGAAGAACCTTTGATAAATTCAAATCATCCAAGAATGATTACTTGGCCGGTACATGAACCAAGTTTTTCAATACATCATAAATTTGATCCAATGGTCTGTGTTTTCCAATAGGAACTTGTGGTTTCATTGGTACCTTATAAGTTGATGCTTCAGAAGTAGATGCATCATGTACCGGGATAGGAGTTGGTAATATTCATGGATTAGGAAGATTAGACCGATTATGTCTATTTACTTGCTGAGAAGAATAAGGTGGAACCTTCAACTGATATTCAAGAATAATTGTGCCAGGAATGAATCTGTCTTGTGTGGAATAACTAGCTTGTTCCTGTTGAGCTTGTTGAAGGGCTCTACAATGATTTTCTACAGCATACACAGTTCTAGCAGGGGTAGAACTGAAATAGTGTCCTATGAAATATCCATGTCTTCCCCTATACCCCGATCCTTTAGAACTTCCTCTGATTCCTTTGTTTGATACAGGGAACCCAGGTTCATCGAGTTCTAAACTATGATTGGAATAAGGATCTGTTAAGTGAATCATATTAATAGAACCGAAGATTAACTCTTCATCCGAGGAAGACTCTGTCTGACTAGCCAATTTAGGCTATTCAATTTGATGGGGCGGTGCCCGTGGCTTCAAAGTAGATGGAATAATATATTCCAGAGTAAATGATAACATAGGCTTTGACACGATTTCATCTTCTTCAGATTGTTCCTCTTTTCATGAAATATATCATTTCATTAAGGATTTTCCCTCTAATGATGAGGGTTTTTCTGGGGAATCCAAGGCAGAAGACACAATTGGTTTCTTCAATTATGTTCGCCAAATTTCATGAGTTCAGTTGATCATTTTTCTCACCATCCAATCATTATATTTTTTCACATTTTTGTTCTTGACTTCTTGCCACTCGCCTTCCACCTCTGGATTTGTAGTAGTAACATATGCTACCTGTGATGAAGAACCTTTCAGTTTGACTTGTCCCGAGTCCACCATATTTTTCAGGAGATCTTTGAAGAAAAAATAGTCTTGAATGTGATTCACCAACATCTGATGAAATTGGCAATAGTTGGGATGGTCTTCATATCCTTCCTTATTTGGAATTTTGGGCCTTGGAAATTGAACCAAATTATTTTATAGAGCCTAAATTAAGTAACTAGCAACTTGTTCATTTCGGAAAGAGTAAACTTTTCTCTTCAAATCCTCAAATTATTTCTGTCTTTGATCTCTTTGATCATCTTGATGAAATGGCCTCTGTTGTTGACGCTCAGGAGGTGTAGCCCTTCGAGAAGATGAAGTCCTTGAAGTATAAGCAGGTACAGATGCTTGTTTAAGTATAACTGTAGCAGTCTCTACTTTACCCATTCTCCTTCTTGGAGTTGATGGAATTACACGAGATTTATCCTTATTCTTTATAAGAGGGTCTTCAATCTGTTCAGTGATTGAAGTAAGGTATCGAAACCCTCTTGTGTATTTCATAGGGATCAACAGTGTGTGTAGTTCATCATGCAAAGTTTCCACACAGATTGGCAACAATTATTCTTCTGGGAGTGATAAGCTCAAGGAATATTTTAACCCCTTCTAGTGAGCAATGAAATATGAAACCCATTCATTTTCCCTCTGATTATAGTTTTTAAGATAAAAAACTATTGTCTTTGGAAACGTTGAGCTGAATTGAAGAAGGAATATTGGGCAGAGATCCTCTCATCCAGTAATTGACTGGGATTGCAAGCTTGTGTACCATACAAAAGCAAGACATTGTAATGACTGTACAAAACACCTCAGCTTAACTGCTTCTTGATTCTGAGGGGTTTATATCATAGGATTGAAAACATAAACAAAATGTGTTAAGTGTTGCTATGGGTTTCCCGAACCATTAATGATTGGTAATGTGGTGCTAGAAAAATTAGATGGGGGAGGAATGGCGTCTACCCATTCAGGGTAAGCTCTCTTCTCCAGTTGAATTGGTGCACGCCTTCTATCCATGGCTTCCAACCGAGCTGTTAATGACTCAATAGTAGTTATTAACTTTTGAGAAACATCTGGTTGATCTTGGATATGAATCGGTGCAATGACTGGAGCTTGGACAGATGTGGTGACTGGTACTGCAACTGATGGTAGCACCGCCGATTTTTGTTGCATATGACCTATAGGATTAGACCTGTTAGGGTGTACTGGTAGAGGAGGATATTCTTGATCCATCTTAGTAACTGCAACAAATTCCCTTGCCTGACTGACTCCAGCACCTTTTTGAGGAAGACTACCTTGTAGTAATTCTGCATTCAACCTCCTCAATTCCTCAATTTCTTCCTCTTGTTGTGTGAATCATTTCTCTAGTGAGAGCGATTGACATTCTCTAGGGTAAGGGTATGTAACCTAATTCTTTCCATTCCCCTTATTGGACACCTTTCGGAGAGGGGGAAGTGGGTTGCATGAAGGATTACCTAGATTCTAGGTAATCTTTTGATTTCGTGTACGCACACCTTCTTCATTTGAATATGTGCGTACAACATCTTGAGCATGAACCTCTTCATCTGATCTCTCTGAGTGAGCCTCATCTGGGGGATCAGCAACAACAGAATTGATGACATTAATTGATGTATAATGCATTGCATCCCTTGTATCGGCATTTCTGTGATATTATATTCTTCCATGTCCCAGATGAGACATTGCCTTTTGTCGATTTGATCCCTCAGGAACTTCTTGAAGAACCGTAATTTGGAGGGAATATCCGAATAATTTGGATCTTCATTCCTCTTGAGGCTTCTTCCCTAATCAAGCGATGACTGAATTTCTCTATGGAAAAGATTGATGATTTGAAAAAGTCCCCAGTACAGTGGACTGGGGCTGTTCCTGCTCAACTCCTCAAATCCTATTTGTTGATTCCGAGGGTTGGGTTAAAAGAGTCCCCAGTCTGGAAAGCTGGGGTGGTTCTTGAGCTGCTATATCTGAGAAATTCATGAAATCTCTCCTGATCTTTCAGACATTAGTCCAAAAATTGGCCGGATGCATCAACCTAAAACCACTCTTATCACCCGTCTCAAAAGACCGTTGGATGATTTCTGACACTTTTGTCACTTAATGATGTGCATGATCCAAACGAGAAGCCTGTTCAATATTCTCATTTCCTTGATTCACGAGTAATTCAACAACTTGTTCTCTGTATTCCTGATTCTGGTAAGAACTAGTTGAGGCATGTTCTTGAGCGAGCATTTGATTACAAACGAAACCCATTGCATGTGGCCGGCTGTGGGCAATAACATTGCATGCGACCATTTTTAATGGGATTTGCTGACTGGAGAGTACAGTGACATGCAGTGCTCCATGAACACCGCATCCCCTGATATGAATTCCAGATGGGTCATTGGTAATTAACTGGCACAATCTTCTTAGTTCTCTAAGGCATGAACGTTGAAGGGCTTTCTGCTACTTTTCAACTTTCGGATATCAAGAAACTGAGAGAGATTATAAATCAATTTGGCATTGTAACCCTTATATTATCTTGACATGACTTTCATATTCATAATAAGATAACATTTTATTTTTCTACTGACAAAGATTTTTCCATATGTTGAGACGAATATCATGAATTCCATCTCCTATCAACATCTCTGGAATGTCATACTGAGAGTCAGCTAGATGCCAAATCATAACTTCCACTTCACCTTTTTCCAATTGTTTTCTCATATTCAATAATTCGTCATTATCATTCAATGAAGATTCTTCTACCTGATTAGACTAGAGCTGGTGCTTCCTTGTTGCTTCATCGGATTCAAAAATATTTGTAGAGAATTCACATATCAAAATAGAAGATGAATGACCCAGGGGTGGTTTGGAGAATGACCTACAACCCAGGATATCTTATGATTGAGAAAGTGTTTCACCTGCTAGTGGTAAAGCATCAGACATGACTGGCTTCACATTTGCAAGTGCCTCAAGATAAGAGGGCTTTCTCGTCACTACATTTTCCATTGGAGAATTTTCCAGTCAATGAGAATTACTTATGCGGAGAGGACATTAGAAGATAAATTCATCATCATGGGGAGGACCACCATGGTGGGTTACAGAAAAAGATGAAATATATTGCTCCTTGATCTTCTAATCACACAGAGGGTTCTGGTGGCTCTCATATGAAGATGAAACTTTGAGAACGACATAATTTTCATGAAGCAAATCTACATGAGGAAGTTTCTGATGTAGAACTTAGGAATTAATGTTCCAACTATTGGGAACTGAGAGAGTAGAATATGGAGTTTCCACAGATAATTGTCAGAGTACATCAATAACTCTAGCATCTAGTAAGGCCTTGTTACATATTGGCCCTTGATTTTATTACTGTGATGGGAATGTCTTCTTCTTAGATGCCTTCTTACTCATTTTAAGAACCACTTGTTGATGAAAGTGGTCATTATGGGCAGGTGTATGTTCCTGCTCAGTAGAAATTATCAGGTTAGGCTGATTATATTCCCTCAAACAAGGTGTATGTGCCTGTCTTTGTTATCCGTATGATATGGGGGAGTATTCTGCACAACCCTCTTTGACTAGAACAGTGGTGTGTGTCTGTTCCATAGTGAACTACTGATGTCTCTCTCCACTGGTAGGGATAGATTTATGTGTCTTTCCCTGAGATACTACTGAAGCTGTTATAATATCCTGGCAGACATCCAGAATATGAGCAGAGATTTTCTTCTGCTCTTTCACCATCGTCAGAATGTGTTTGGTGACTTCATCTGTAGGAATGGGAATATACGTCCATTCAATTCTTAGAGTAGGTGTGTGTTCCTGATCTTTTTACTACTTTTACTATCACTGAATTTTGACAGTACTCATGTGTGGCGGTAGAGAGTTGAGTCTGCCTCCTATTTGTCATCAGAGCTTTCCGACTGACTTCTCCGAATGCTACCAAATAAGACTATTGGTAGGATTGATCAATACTAGCAGGTGTATGAGGCTGCTGATTGCAATCCTCCGAACATGGTTGAAGAACTTACTTCAATACTGACAGACGAGGCTGCTGGCATGACTGATGAGTGTAAGTGGGTGTTTGTGCTTGTTTACCAGTTGTCAACACATTGGGTTGGTGGGCTCCGTCATATCTTGTCAGAAGATCCTGATGTCCAGATAATGATTTATAAATAGGTGTATGTTCCTGTATGTAGTACTCTTCCAGCATTTCCTGACAGGATTGGCGTGCTACTTCCAGACTACACTACTGGACAGTGGAATTAAAACGGACGGGTGTGTGTGCCCGCTCGTTTCTTGCCACCAAGTTAGGTTGGTGGACTTCTCTGGAGATTTCATAAATGAGAACCTACTCACTTTCGACCGTATTTCACCTCTGTCAGTTCGTCTTTCCATCATGGGTTCGAGGAACTAGAGTCGAACTCCTGGAGACGATACCCTCATCATGTTGAGGGTGCACTGCCGCACGAGTCTGGCGGTGATTGTTGGTGGGAGCCCTCCGGAAGGACTCATGTTTCGAAGAATTAAGGCATTAAGTGGCCTTCTCATTCACCTCCTCAGAATATGGGATGGAATGGTTGTTGCGTTCTGGGCATAACGACCTTAAATGGTTGGAGACGGTGGTTAGCACCGCCAACTTCTTGATCGCTGGTCGTTGCTGTCCGGACGTCCAGGGTGAGTTGTTCACTTGGAGGTCTGGTCGAGTAGCCTCCACAGTTGGAATGGAACCATGTTGACAGTACTACATAACTAGTGCATTCGATACCCAGCGTTGAAGATGCTGAGTAGGTGATGTCGTCCTCAGAGCGGATGATGATCTAGTAGGAGTAACAGCAGAGGCATTCACAGCAGAAGTATTCACATGCATGAACTTAAGAGAGGACCTTTTTGTAATGCAGATGATCTTGGAAAAGAGTTCATGTTTGATATAACAATCATAATAAAGATTAATTCGGCCACTACATCTTTTGGATGAGCACATATGTTATTGGTTGTTCTGTTGACCCTCTTATTGAGTTTAAATAGGGGCCTAACAAAATAAGTAAGACATCATTTTAACATGGTTAAGGATTCATGTTGGGTTCACCATTTTTGTTTTCTCTGGAAATGGGAATGAACTCATTGATTTAACGTTCAAACATTCCAAGTGGTTTCTAACAGTGTTATTCGTAGAATCGGAAACATCCAATGATTCCATATCTACTAGGACCTACTTTCCAAATGTAGGTGCTCATTAGTTGTGTACCGATGAGACTTATGACTTTTTATTGGTTGAGAGGATGGGAGGTCAGACTCATCACACCTTTTTTAGGGGAATTATTGTCTACTCTGGGACTCTCTTTATATATTTATGTTATGTTTGTGAATCCTTATTACATTACCAATTATAAAAATGTTCTTTCCTGTATTTATGAAAATGAATGATTAATATGTATGAAATTTAGAGAATCCTTTATATGTATTCGATGTTCTTCATCAATAGAGAATCATCTGTATTTGTTTAGAGTTTCTTAGTCAATGGTATCTTTTGACACATTATATAGATATCTCTTAGTCATTATGATAACCATACTGGGTTTAAATCCACTCAGTGGGGCACTTGAAGTTTATTGTCATTTAGAAGGACATAGATTATTTCAGAGTTGGGATCGTACTCGGAGATGGTCTACCTATGTATCCTTTGTTTTAGAAAAGGAATCCGAACCCACGTATTTCGAGAAAATAAGTATGAGGTTTATGCATGAATGATGGCTCAAAGAAAGATTTCATAATTAATTTTACACTCTAAGCTCACGTGAGTCATGGTCGGTGTGTGAAATAAGAGGTATTGGTAAAACTAGACAATTGTGCCATGAAAGATGCAATTATAAGAAATGATGTGGGGATTATGTTTGTATGATTGCCCAGATAGATGAATATTAGGATTTAATTCAGGGAATAAACCTGGGAAAAAAGGTCCATAAAGGTATCTGTTCTTTATGGAGATTTGGATACTCTAACTTGGGGCTTATTTATGAGGAGGATGACAAAATTAGGAGGGGACATGTGATTGGGGTTTAATCATGAAAATGAATCCCAAATCATAAGTAAATTAAGACTGGTTAAGAGAAATCATGCATGGGGCTTACTCCTAAAAAGGAGGCCCATGTTAAAAGAATTTGGAATTTGGGGCTTACTCCTAAAGATGATGCCCATATTTGGGAACTTGAAGACTGTGGATTATTCCTGAAAAGGAGGCCCATGTTAAGGAAATTATGACTGGGGGTTTTTCCTGAAATGGAGGCCTAGGTTAGGGAAATTATGACTGGGGATTATTCCTGAAAAGGAGGCCCATATTAAGGGATTTTGGATTTTTGGAACATGGGGATTACTCCTAAGGAGGATGCCCATATTAAAAGAATTATGTTTGGGGATTAATCCTGAAGAGGATGCCCAGATTTGGGAATTTATGACTGGGGGTTACTCCTAAGGATGATTCCCATGTTTGGGAAATTATGGCTGGGGCATACTCTTAAAGAGGATGCCCAGGTTTGGGAAATTACGGATGGGGCGTACTCTTAAAGAGGATTCCAATGTTTGGGAAATTATTACTGGGGCTTACTCTTAAGGAGGATGCCCAGGTTTGGGAAATTATGACTGGGGCATACTCATAAGGAGGATTCCCAGGTTAGGGGACATGGGGTTTTCTCCTCAGAAGGATGCCCAAATTAAGATAACATGGATTGGGGATTACTCCTGAAAACGAGGAACATATTAATGATTCTCTCATCTTATAAGATGAGGTTGAATGAATGAAATCTCTTAACCTTAGTGATGTAAATCACTAGGTTTTGGGAGATGTTCCATATAATTCCATTCAAATAAGAAATCCAACAAGGGATCCATGCCAAAAGAAATGGCCTTAAAGAGGGTTTTGAACGTTTGATCTTGAATAGGAGAGTTTGATAGGCATAAGGGAGGTGAAATAGGTAGGAGAGGCACCCAAAAAGAAGTGGGTGTGCAGGTCCTGTCTAGGTGCACAAGTTCTGGTTGTGCAAGTATACTTGCGTGACATAGGGGTACTTGCGCAACGGTCAACCCATAGGGTAATACTTGGGCGAGACTTGGCTCAAGCTTTTAGTACTATCCTTAGAGGCTTCCAAAAGAGTTGTGCACAAGTTCTGTTGAAGGGGTAAGGTGGCGCGCAAGTGTGGCCATTTCCCTTAAGGTTTGGCCACTTAGGTGCACAAGTTTTGATGAGTTTCAACACTTAGGCCTTACTCCACCTCTATAGATATTCCTTTCTAGGTATGAAATTTCCTTAGAAGTGTTCGGATGCATTGAGAAGAGACTTGGGCGACCAGAGCTCGAATATGGGTTTTGGAATTTTTTTCATCCTGAAATGGAAGGCCCACCAGGGGTATTTATAGGCCAGGGATGACCTTAGCTGAAAATTCAAATAGGGCGCGGAAATCACCTATGTGACCATTGGGCGGCGCGCAAGTATACTTGCGCAACCTTGGTGGAACTTGCATGACCCAAGTGAAAATGAATCTTTATTCATGCCTTTTTCAATTTTTGATGTTTATTCAAAGGATAAATCACTTTGGGTTCAAGTTATTTCCCATTTTTATTCGTTTAGACTCTGTAATGGAAAGGAGGATCAACAGTTGGTCCGGGTCTGGTCCGACCTGGTCAGACTAACCCTACCCAACCCAGCATGGTCCAACCGGACCCGGCCCAACACGGCCCGGGCCGAACTGACCCGGTTTAGGTTAGCCAGGCCCGCAGGCATGGCGGCCCGCTGGGCTCGCGGTGTGATGGACTATTGGTCCCACGATGTGGTGGCCTGCCGCATCTTGTCGGACGACCTGCCACCTTCTCTACGCATCGCATCGTGCATCGAGCCTTCATCGGCGGCCAGCTCATCCATCTACCCTCTCTTTACCACTGTGGCTCTCACTCGTCGAGCGGCGCGGATGCTCACCATGTGGCACGTACACACTCCATTGTCCCAATCATGTGGCCGACCTCCGCTGGCCCCAGCCGTTTCCCCGCCGCGGCCCTTCTCCAGCAGCACGGTCGCCCCGCCAACTTCGTTGTGGTCGGCCATGGTGTCGGCCACCGTTTCTGAGCCCCTCTGGTGTCGGTATACATCCTCCTCCATCGCGAAGAAAAAAAAACAATCACAAATAATTGAGGATATATCATACCATGTTCATTTGGCCCGCACCCTACAAGTTAGGTTGGTAGCATGAAGCTCCATATTTCTTGAATCATGAAGAATGTCATGAATGGGTAAGGGGATATAAATAAACAACAAACCCTACCTTAAAGGTTCTAAATTAGGAGGCATGAGGAAGAAGATGAAGTCATTAATGAATGTCTGTGTTCATCGTCTCCACAAGGCACTTCTGATCTAGGATCTGGGTTGGTTCCTCGTTCATTGTTTCGGGGTTCGGGGTCACTCGTCACCGCCCACCGGAACCGGATCCATCCTTCATGTGTCGGGCATTGGGGAACTTTACCAGAGATTCGTTGCTTGGTGAAGTCATTCCAAATCCTCCCACCACCATTCTCCATATAAATAGAAGAGGGGGAGGGTATGTAACGATCGTGGAATATATTAAGGTACATTTAATAGGAACCTTCCTAAATTCCAATGACGTTTTTACTTAGAATTTGATAGGTTTAAACAATTAATTTAAGTTGGAAAAAGTTTAAATGTTGAAACATTTAATAAATTTTTATTGGCTCAACTAATTAAATGTTGTGTATAATGGTTATCTCCCATTAAAGAGGGTTTGGGTGGTCCCCACCACCGTAACCCATGTACAGAGGTTTCAATAAAAATAAAATAAAAATTGTTCTTTATTTTTTTTCCACGTAAAACATGAAAAATTACATTCACCCTCAACCTACTATGGTCGAGGTGAAGGTATCCATAAGAATGTACAGGTGCTGAAAGTTCAACAGTGTCCTCAGATTTCAATTCCGAGCACCGGTTCATAAGTTACACAAACCCACTCGCACATTTACTGAACATACCTATTTTTTTTTCAGAAAATCACTACAGGAACACTAGATCTCATAATCATGCTCCTTAAATTTTTTGCGAACTCATAAAATTCCCATATAATTAAAAAAAATACATGGAATGTATGGGTCTTTTCATTCTCCCCACCTCAGGGGGTTTCATCCCTGAAATCCACATCACAAAAACTCAGAAAACAATTGGGGGTACTAAGCATGAATCTAAGCCTCCCACTCCCATATGCTCTCCTGAATGTTTTCATGTTCCCAAAGTATGTGAACCAAATGTATCGACCTCCCATGAAGGACTCTCTCCTTTTGATCCTCAATCTCCACTGGAACCTCCATAAACGTCGCCCCATCATCCATGCCCAACTCGCCATGGTCGATGACGTGTGATGGATCATGCACGTATCTCCTCAGCTGGGATACATGGAAAATTTTGTTCACTCGGTGCAACTAAGGGGGATGTTCTAGGCGGTAAGATACCATTCCAACTCTACTGAGGACATGAAAGGGTCCTATTTACCTTGGAGATAACTTACCGCCCTGGCCAAATCTCTGCAAACCTCATCGGGGTGAGACCTGTAAAAAGATGTGGTCACCATCCTCGAACTCCAGAGGTATTTGTATCCTGTTGGGAGAAGACTTTTACCTAATATGTGCAGTCTTCATCAATTCCTAGATGATATTCACCTTCTTGATGGTAGCCTATACCGTCTTTGGTCCCATGAGTGCTGACTCCCCAGGGTTAGTCCAGCACAAAGGCGATCTGCAAGGTCGGTCATACATAACCTCAAAAGGTGCCATCCCAATGGTATATTGGTATCTTTTGTTGTATTTAAAATCCACTAAGGTCAAGTGTTCCTCCCAGCTATGACTTAATTCGAGGACGTAAGCACAGAGCATGTCCTCAAGGGTCTGAATGGTCCGCTCAGTCTGGCCATCTGTATGAGGATGGAAGGAGGTTCTCAAATGAAGGTGTGTTCCAAAATCCTCCTATAACCCCTTCAATATCTGGGAAGTGAAACGTGAATCACAATCTAAAAATATCATCGAGGTTACTGCATGTAGCCACAAAATCTTCTGCACATAGATCCATCCCAAGCTCTCTACTGAACCCTGCACTCTAATCATTAGGATGCGGGATAACTTGGTGAGTCGGTCGACGATCACCCAAAAAGAATCACGACTCCTGGATGTATGTGGAAGTCCTGTCATGAAGTACATGGATATACCATCCCAAATCTGCTCTGGAAACTCTGAAGGCTGCACTAATCCTGCTGGTACATGATGCTCTACCTTCACTTGCTGACAAGTGAGGCACCGAGAGATAAAATCTGATATTGCTTTCTTCATTCCCGGCTACCAATGTTGACTTCAGAGATCCTGATACATATTTTCCACTCATGGGCATACCACTGGATGGGATGTGTGAAACTCCTTCTACACTTCCTTCCGAAGAGACACCGGTACAATGATATGTCCTCTGAAAAGTATGACGTGCTCCCCACCTTCAGAAAATCCATCAGGTGCATGTCCTGTGGATATCTGGGCACGTTGAGCCTCGAAATCAGTGTTCCCAAATTGCACCTCCCTGACTCGCTAAAGAAGTGGTGGAGTAACTGTAAGATACTAAAGAAAAGATTATCTATCCCAATCCACAAATTATATCTACAAAGCAGCCAGCTGCTCTGTCGCCTCACCGAGTAGCCATATACTAGATCTCTTTCTGAGTGAATCTTCTACAACGTTCCCCTTCCCAACAGTATAGACTATCTCAAATTCATAGTCCTAGATTATCTCCAGCGAATGTCATTGTCTCAGGTTCAGGTCCTTCTGATAGAAGATATACGTGGGACTCTTGTGATCAGTGCAAACCGTAAAAATCCTTCCCATCAAGTAATGTTTCTTCTTCTTCAAGGTGAAAACCATTTCTACTAACTCTAAGTCATGGGTGGCATAGTAATGCTTATGTTATATCATATTTCATGAACCATATGTGATAACTGCTCACTCCTTCATCAAGACACATCTGAGTTTGGTCCCTGATGCGTTGCAGTAGACTACGTGCCCAACACCCGTCTCTAGAAGCCTCAAGATGGGGGCACTAGTCACCCTCTGCCTCAGCTGCCGAGAACTATGATGGCATCTCTCTAACCACATAAAGGGTTTCCCCTTATTTTTCAACCCTGATAAAGGTGATAAAACTATAGATAAATCTGGAACATACATCTGGTAGTATCCAGCCAATCCCAGGAAACTCTGTACCTCTATCAGACTCCTGGGTGGCTCCCAAGCAAGTGTCACCTCAATCTTCTATATATCCACTGCAAATCCATCCTCTAAGATGACGTGTCCCATAAAGTTAAACTCTTGGATCTAGAATTGGAACTTTGAGATCTTACCATAAAGATGGGGATTTCGGAGTGTGTCCAGAACACTATGCATGTGATAAGCATGCTCCTCCTCAGTAGCCAAGTAGATCAGAAAGTCGTCGATGAAGACTACTAAAATGTGATCACGGTATGGATGAAAGATCCTATTCATGATTCCCATGAACACTGCTGGATCATTAGTCAAGATGAATGGCATAACCATGAACTCATAATTCTCTTACCGACATTTGAAAGTCATCTTCAGCCCATCCTCATCTCGTACTCTGAGATGGTGATAGCCTGATCTGAGATCTATCTATGAGAAACTCTATGCTCTCTTCAGCTGATCAAAGAGGTCATAAATCCATGGAATTTGGTACTTGTTCTTCATGGTCACCTGATTCAGGTGCCGATAGTCAACACAATGTCTCAAGCTTCCATCTGCCTTCTTGGTGAACAACATCAGGGAAGCCCAAGGAGAAACACTGGTCCGGATGAACCCCTTCCCCTATAAGTCCTCCAACTATACCCGCATCTCACGAAGCTCCAAAGAAGCCATCTGATATGCTGGTGTAGATATCATAGTCATCCCAAGGTATAATTCAATGAAAAATTCCATATATCTACGTGGAGGTTGACCCGAAACATCATCAAGGAAGACATCCGCATACTTATCCACCACTATAGGATAACTCGGGCTCTCCACATAAACCGATCTGAGGGTAAGGATATAAAACTGATGAGTGACTGACTGCACTCTCCCCCAGGTAATTCCATCATGTTCTAGAAATGTTCCCTTCTCACAAGTGAAGGTAAACCTATTCCCATCTGTGCGAACGCACCGCACTTTGTGCCTAATACAGTCAATCTGGGAATGAACTGTAGATAACCAGTCCATACCCAATATGATGTCGTAAGGCCTTGACGCTGCTACTATGAGATCCCAGCCGAAGCTCTCACCTCCTAGAGTAATCCCACACAGCTGGTACCAGTGTGTAATCATCGAATCTTCTCCCGTTGTAGTTTCTATCCGTAAGGATTGATCTAACAGCTCCAATAGAATCTCTGAGCTCTGAACGAGGGCAGTGGAAAAATAAGAATGACTGAAACCTGTGTCTATAAGTACTGAAAATAAGGTAGTGTAGACACATATTGTACCTCATATCATCTCCGGAGTTCCATAGGTTTAGGCCTTAGCTGCCTGGAGCTGAGCTCTCCCCTATCCACCACCTCCCTATGGCCGGTGTGGACAACCTAGTGGTGGTGGAGGTAACATCTTGAATCGTCGCCCACCGCCAGCTGCATGGCCAGCTCCTCTGCCACATCCACATGATCCCTATGGACCTCCTTTGTGGAACCTCTATCTCTGCCTCATCAGTCCTTCTACCATCAATTGATCATTTGTACGGTGGTTCGGGCAGTCACGTGCCATGTGACCCTTCCCGCTGCATGTGAAGCACTACCTGATCCTTGCATGGTTGGTTCTGTCTCTGGGGCCCTAGAAAACTGACCCTAAAATCCGGTGGTCATCCCCCTATAGGCCTAGTAATCTTGGACCTCTGTGACATCTATCTACTTACTGCTGCAGAAGACTCTGCTACGTGACACTCGGTGGTGGGTCTCGCTGCTGGCGAATGCTCTGCAATAAATCTCTCCATTAAGAGGGATCTCTCTAACACCCCACCTACATCGAGATGCTGAAAAAAATCATCGAAGCCCTGATCTCTTGCCTGAGCCCCTGCTCGAAGGTTCCGGCCCTGAATAATGGGCCCCACACCATATCAGTGGATTAGCGCAAGAGGTCATTGAACCTCGCTGTGTATTGATCCACAATCATGCTTCCCTACTGCAGATGAAGAAGCTCTTATATGCGTACTGTGTAAAGGGTCACTGGGAAAAACTCTACCTGAAACAGGCTCTCAAAGACTACCTAGAGATGTGTCACCACATCGTGAACATAGAGCATCAAGCTCCACCATCTTCCTACTGCTACCTGTAGAAGAATGGTGGCAAGGATCACCATGAGATCAGCTAGTGTCCCTACCAGTCAGAACACTCTCACCACAGACTCTAGTCAATCCTCAGCCGCTTGTGGAACCATCTATCCCAAGAACCCGGGTAGCATCTGGCACTAGAACTCGTGAAACACCCTCATGCGGCGTGCACCCTATACTGTTGGGGTTGGTGGCATCGCTGGCCCAACAGGTAAAGGTACTATTAGTGCCTCTACTGAAAGTGGGCCCTGCACTAAGTCCTCATCACATGGTGGGCTATCATCATGTACTATACTCAGAACCATAGACTGCTATCTGTGTGGAGGCATCCTAAAAAGAAACAGGTGATCCATGGTCAATAATTTATACCTTGTGAGCTGACTCAAAAAGGTCACAATGAAAGCTTCTCTATGCAATCAGTGTTTTCGATCACTGAGATAGAAATCAGATGTCAGGGTCCTAGTGTATGGATACGTCAGCCATCGCACCAACACCGGATTCCCTAAACTGATATCCAAACTCACTACACTTAACACTATTGCATTCAAAAATATCAACCTCCAATGTTCTATGGTGGAACTGACTCCTCTAATACCAATTTGTCATGACCTATCCCCCGGGGCCTGTGCCATGACCACCCCAAGCCCGCCTTCCACATGCCAGGGACTGGCGACTAGAACTGAAAGGCGTATTCCCAAAAACTGGGAAGGTATTGCCTTTATATATTGTAAAAACACTCATCCATGCACACAACAAGATATGAATAGAAGCAAACTGTATAGGAAAAGGAGTGCTGAAACTAAGATGGGCTAGAATACAATCCCAACAGTAAAGGTACAAGTACAACTGGAAATATAATACAACTGATGAAAGAGAAAGACAACTACTGTGTCATCCTCTGAGGTTGCTACCTGAAGGGTAGGTACAGATCGCCTTCTCAGCACTCCACATCTGCCCATCTCTTCTGCGTACGGATACACCATATAGTCTACCTCCGGACACCGTCCAGTCCTGTTACCCTCTGCCCCAATCAGCATTGTCCATCATATGAACCAAACACAACAAGGTGCGGGTGAAGCCCGTGCAGGGGTGAGTATAAAGACACTCAGTAGGGACCCCAAGACCCTCAAGGTCTCACAAAATACACAATGTATAAACCACAAAGCATGTAAACTAGTGACAACCCTACTTAGGTATATTTCCATTCATATACCTATGTTATCAAATATTACCCATCTCAATCATGAGGAAACACAAGTCCCAAATCCTTAGACAAAGTACAATTGTTCCATGAAAGAAATATTACCACAAAGGTAAGTACCACACGGTTATGCCACAATGAAAAATACCACAAAGGTAAAGACTCATCTCACACCAGGTATAGAATAGGTACAATAGTATAGATGATTAGATGTAACTACTAAATCATCTTAATCTGTTAAGTGGAAGACCCACGTAGGAGCCTTAATCATCAGACCCTCACAGGATCCTAGTACATCATCAAACCCACACATGATCCTATTACAGCAGACCCACACATGATCCTAGTACATCATCATACCCAGAAAGGATCCTAGTACAGCAGACCCACACATGATCCGTGTACATCATCAGACCCACACAAGATCCTATTATAACATACCTGCATTGGATCCTAGTACATCATCAAACCCACACAGGATCCTAGTACAATAGACCCACATAGGCTCCTAGTACATCATCAGACCCACAAAGGATCCTAGTATAGTAGACCCATATAGGATCCTAGTACATCATCAGACCAACACAGGATCCTAGTATAGTATACCCACACAGGATCCTAGTACATCATCAGACCCACATAGGATCCTAGTACAGTAGAGCCAAACAAGATCCTTGAACATTATCAAACCCATAGAGGATCCTAGTACATCAGACCAACACAAGATCCTAGATTAGTCCCACATGCATTCCTAGAGAAGATCCTTGTGGGATCCTTGAGCATATTCCAACGAAGGATCCCTTTCTCATGTTACAGTCAGCTACAAGGTTCCCTCAATAAGCACACTTGATTTTGGGAGGATCCTCTACTCACGCCACAGGTCAATACTCCAACTGCCACAAAGTTCCATGAAAAATTATCCCAAAGGTCCTCCATGAAAAAGGGGTCTCAGCGCAATAGACGGTGTGTCAATCGGACACTTGGTCTGTAAGTTATTGGCCTTTTAGTCTCAAGGGGCCGGTTGGATTCATGTTCAATCCTACCCGGTCATACCCCAACTTTAACCAAAACTCGTGTAGGGTATACCAAAAGTTCTGTATTACTCAACGGTATCCATTTCTGTTAATGGTTCGTCAAACAAATGCAAATAGCTCGAGATATGGCTGAAGGAGTTAAAATGGGTTGAATTTGGTCTGGGTCTGGTCAGACCCGGTCAGACTGACTCGGCCTGTTGGGTCTACCCAGGCCCGCTGGGCTCACGGTGTGGCGGCCCGCCATACGACATGGCCCACGGTGTGGTGGACTGCCATGGTAGGCCCGATAGTCTGCCGCTTTCTCAACGCGACGCATCGTGAGCCACAATTTCGCCGGGATCTGGCTCGGCCAACCGACTCCCTTCACCACCACATCACAAAGTCGCGGCTCTCACTCACGAGGCGGAGTGTATGTATTCCTCCTTTGTCACAGCTGGCCATGGTGCCGAATGCAGTTTCTGAGCCCCTCCATTGTCTATTTCAATCCTACTCTATCGTGAAGAACACAAAAATAATCACAATGAATTGCAGAGAGATTGAGCCATGTTCTTTTAGTCGGTAGCCTCCTAGTTAGGGTGGTAGTAGGTGGCTTAATAGTTCTTGAATCACAAAGAACATCAAGAATGGGTAGGGGTTATAAATCAATAATAGAACCTACCTTGAAGGTTTCGAAGGAGGATGCATGAGGAAGAAGACGAAGTAGTTGAATAAAGTCGACGTTCGTTGTCTCCATAAGGCACTTCAAATCCATGCTCAGGGTTGGTTCCTTGTTCTACATTTCATGGTTTGGGGTCACTCGTCACCACCCAATGGAACTGGCTCTGTCCTCCAAGTGTCGGGTGTCACAACACATTACCAAAGCTTCGTCTCTTGGTGAAGCCATGCCAAATCCCCCCCCCATGATTCATATAAATAGGAGAGGGGGATGGTAAGTAAAGATCGTGGAATTTATGAAGGTTCATTTAATTGGATCCTTCCTAAATTCCAATGACGTTGTTACTTAATTTTTGATTGGTTTAAACAATTAATTTACATTGGCACAATTTAAATGTTGACACATTATATAAATTTTCATTGGCTCAACTAATTAAATGTGGAGTTGAAATGTTTTCTCCCATTAAAGAGGATTATGGTGGTCCCCACCACCATAACCCATGTAGAGAGGTTTCAATAAAAATAAAATAAAACTTGTTATTTATTTTATTTTTATTTCCACATAAAACACGAAAACTAACATTCACCCTTGAACTACTCTGGTCTAGGTGAAGGTCTCCTTAAGCAAATACTGGCACTAAGTGTTCAAAGGTGTCCTCATATTTCAATTCTGAGCACCAGTTCATATGTTACCAAAAACACGCTTGCACGTTTACTGTACGTACGTGAAAAAAAGATCAGAAATTCACTCCGGGCACACCGGGCCTCATAATCATGCTCCGTCAATTTTCATGGACTCATAAAATTCCCATATAATTAAAATAAATACATGGAATGTCTGGGTCTTTACATAGGATCATGTTTGGGTCTGATGATGTACTATGATTTTGTGTGGGTCTTCTGTACTTGGATTCTATGTAGTTCAGATGATGTACTAGGATCCGGTGTGGGTCTGATGTACTAGGATCATTTGTGGGTCTTATGATATACTAGGATCCTATGTGGGTCTACTGTACAAGGATCTTGTGTTGTTCTAATGATGTAATAGGATCCTCTGTGGGTCTTTTGTACTAGGATGTTGTGTGGGTTGGATGATTTACTAGGATCCTATGTGGGTCTGCTGTACTAGGATCCTGTGTGGGTATGATGATGTACTAGGATCCTGTGTGGTTTTTCTGTACTAGGATCCTATGTGGGTCTGATGATGTACTAGGAACCTCTATGGGTCTGATGATTTAGGATCCTACGTGGTTCTTCCTATTAACAGTGTAAAAAGATTCAATAGTTACATCTAATCATCTCTAATATTGTACCTAAGTTATACCTTATGTGAGCTGAGTCTTTACATTTGTGGTATTCTTCTGTGCGGCATAACAGTTTGGTACTTACCTTCGTGGTAATATTTCCTTCGTGGAATAGTTGTACTTTGGTTAAGTAATTGGGCCTTGTGTTTCTTCATGAATGAGATAGGTAATATTTGATAACATAGGTATATGTATAGGCATATACCTATGTAGGGTTTTCACTGGTTTACATGCTTTTTTGTTTATCTATTGTGGATTTATTGAGACCACGAGGGTCTCGGGGTCCCTACTGAGTATATTTATACTCACCCCTATATGGGATTCACCCTTAACTTGTTGTGTTTGGTGCAGATGATGGATAACACGTATCAAGGTAGAGGGTACTAGGACTAGACGGTGCCCAGAGGTGGGCCATATGGTGTGTGAGTATGAAGAGGAGATAAGCAGAAGTGGAGTGATGAGTAGGTGATATGTACCTACCCTTTAGGTAGGAACATCATAGGATGACCCAGTAGCTATCTTTCTCTTTCTTCAGTTGTATTTTTCTTTCCAGTAATACTTGTACCTTTATTGTTGGGATTGTATTATGGCCCCTCTTACTTTTAGTACAATTTTTTCTATACAATTTACCTGTGTTCGTATCTTGCTGGGTTCTTGGTTGAGTGTGTTTACAGGATATAAAGGCAATGCTTTCCCGGTTTTAGGGGATACTCCTTTTAGTGCTAGTCTCCAACTCCTGGCCTATAGAAGGCAGGATTGGGTTGGTCACGGCAGGGGCCCTCGGGGACGGATCGTGAAAAATCCAATTCTGTAAAACCTCAATATATCATCCATCCATCCAAAATTAAGAACTTTTTATTGATAAGGGGGGAAAATCCCCCAAACAATTCACAGCATTCTAAAATAATGGACCCCAATTTCATTAGCTCTAACAAGATTTACACACCCTGGGGGGAGGGAACCTGTGATAGTAAAAGTGTTTTATAGTTTTTCTAGAGTGGCCAAGGAGGCTAGGAAAACGCAACTATTTTACCTTCCCACCATGTGTGATTAATAAACATGAAATTAGTGAATAAACTTTTACATATACTAACTAAATATATGATATCCCATGTGTAAAGAATATCATCTCTATTAGACATATAAATAATCAATGAATCTATTTCCACCCCATCCAAAAAAATCACATGGGAGGGACACAGTTCATCCCCCTTGAGCATGGAATTTTTTTCATCAAGAAGAGAATCACCCTAACTGGATAGAGTGATGATAGGAAAAAATGACTAACCCATTTTTTTCCAATCATCCCCTTCAACCCTCATGTTACCATTGATACATGACCCATCAACATTCAACTTGATACCATAAGAAGGAGGGAACCATTGAACTCATTTTACATACTATATATCTCTATAAAATATGGAAATGGGATTCCGATCCATGGTCATCTATAGTGATGGGGAGAGATCCTACTATTGGAAAAGGGGTCCATCTCAACCACCAAGGATCGGGCCCTAACCATCACCAAATGCACCCAAAATAGGTGTATGTCACTTAAAAAGCTCTTATGATCATTACATATACTCCAAAATCTAGATTCCATGAATATATCCCTCTCCGTACATTATTAATTATTATCATTCGGCCCATGGAACCATGAGTGAAGAAACCTATGACTAGAAAAAATATTTTCATCCTATTCACAAAAAATGTTAAGGCCACACCACACAATGGTATCCCTTTCTCCCTTGATTAAATGGTGATGGCAGGATTCCTAATTTAGATAATTTTAGTAGTTTCATTAAGAGAAAATTGAGATATTTTGTAAAGAAAGAGTATAGATACACTATACATGAAATTTGAGTTTATCTAGTATCTTAGTGTTCTATAGAGTCTCTCCCCATGCATCTTCCTCGATTTTCCCATGAAGAACTTGCTTGTATGCTTTCATTTAAAAAAACATATACTAGGAATGAGTAAACACCATACTGTAGGGGTGTGATTTATTCATAATATTATTACAAACCTCCTATTTTTTTATTGAGGGTGGTATAGATAAGAGTGAGGTGATTGATTGCATGTGTAAAGTAAAAATTTGGCACTGAGCACCCCAAACAATCATACACACATCCCACTCAATTCGTAGATCATTAGTTGATTAACCCACATATCATAATACATCATGAATTATATTTAATGACAAGTATATTTCCTATAATTGAGTTCCATAACCTGAAAAAACTTCCCCCTATCCCTTCTAAATTAGCCCCATACGTTTTGGTAATGAATTTTTTCAACAGTGGAATTCTTTATAGGAAATATTAATCTAACCTCCTTAGGATAATGCCTCTATTTACGAGTTCTCAAGACAAACGATGCCACGATTCCAAATGGTTTCTTCCCTCCACAAGCACACCCCAGATGAAAGTAGTTAAAATGTTCTCAATATTCCACCAGACCACTTTGGGATCAATGGTTGTAGAAAAGACATGCATAAGAATGGAGGAGGGAAAAATAATAACTAATGTAATGTGTCCACCAAAGGATAAAAAATAGTTATTATTGAGAATACTAATGTAAATTTTATTTATAAGATAATCAAAGTGATGTATCCATATTTTACCTATAGATATTGGTTCTCCCAAGTAATCCATGGGTTAGTACCTCTTATTGGAACCTAACTTGTAGTCAATTTTATTTCCCCTTCTATCAGGTCATGATTTTGGAAGGTAGACACAAATCATAACCCATTTGATAGACTATCCACTCTATTATCTATTCAAGGATATAATATAAGCAAGCCTTTGAATAGAACTAGAATTACCATTCATGAAGATGATCATATCATCTATAAAAAAGGTGAGAGGGACCACAGAAATTTGTCCTATTATAGAATGGACCCAATCATCCCTCACTGATACTTTTTTTAAGGTATATGAAAAGTGTTTCTTAGACCAAAATAATGACACTAGGGGATAAAAAATCCCCTTTTTCATATCCCCTAGACTGACTTGAAAAAATAGTAGCATCTCTCAATGAATGAAAGATAAAACCAAGGGTAGCTAATTCATTGGAAGAATAGTTCAACAACATGATTGTAGAATTTCAAAGGTCACATGACTTTTATAATGAATCACCACTCTATATTATTACAAGCTTTATCCACATCCAACTTAATAGATATTTTAGACTCAGTGGTCATCTTATTGATATCACATATCACTTCCTGTGTAATGGAAATGTCTTCTTGGGTGGATATACATTGTCTAAATCCCTGTTATTCCTTGGAGATCCAAATCTAAAGATTTTTGAAGATCCGTTTATTGATAATAATTTCCAGGAATTTATAGGGGATGTTCTACATACTAATTGTTTTTTCATACTTTAGAAAATATGGATTTGTGATATTTAGAATGAGAATCAAGGTGGTGGCATAGGCAGCTCTTAGAAAAATATTACAATGAAAAAAGTCTTGAATAATATCCACAAGGTCCTTTTTAATGATTTCCCAAGAATTAGTATAGAAGGTTCTTAGTAAGATTTCAATACCATGGTCACTTTCATCTTTGAAGGTGGAAACCACCTCCCATATCTCCCCCTTACCTTGTATGCTCTCAAAGAAAATGTTTATACCAAGGGAAACAATTTGAGTAATTCTTTCCAAAAGATCAGAGTGACCTTTTGGATATCCTTACAACATGAATAGGGAATATTTACATTTTTTGAATTTAGAATATCAAAATTTACATTGTATGAAATTCTATTCATTTTTTGAAAAATATTTATTTCAAGTTGAAAATGCAGTTTTCATTAACATTATAATTTTAAATATATTTTCAATATATAATAATGACCAAGAAGGTAAAAAAACCATTTATGTAATCAAATATAAAAACAATTATTAATTTTATTCATTTTTAAAAAATTAACTGAACATATATAAGTTATGGGAAACATTATTAAAACGAAAGTAAAATCTTACTTTAATAAAGAAAATGATTATATGTATTTTATTTTAATTAATTAATATTTTGGTCAAATTTAGTCATTGAATGATTTTAATTTTTCATAACCATAATTTTTTTAAAAAAACAATTCATTTCATAAAAAATATTTTCATAACTAATTTTAACTCACACAAAACAAATTATGCTTAAAACATTATTATCTTCAAAAATGATTTTAAGCGTTAAAAATATTTATTTTTAAATAAACATATCTTAACCATAGTATTTTTTATGATAAATTAAATATCAACTCTATGATATTAATAATATAATTATGTTAATAATAATATTAATAGTGATCATCTTAATTAATTACCATGGTTGAAAGTAAAAGTTACCTCGGTATAAGTACACAAGGGTAAATTGAAAGGTAAAAGGAATATTAAAATAATCCCTAATTATTGTATCTGAAATTTTCGTATGAGAGTGTTTTAGAACATAACATGTACCAGACATCATGATTTTTTAAATATGATAATCTATTACCTTGAATTGTTTAATTAACTAATATAGTAAGTTAAGGTAATTCCAAAACTGTCATTCCCTTCACATATAAAAGATACTACTTTCACCCTTTATTTAAACACTAATTAAATTAAATTAGTATTTAAATCTATAAAACTTTTTTTATATTATATACCACCACCCTAAATAACCATATATTTTTACATCCCTTAATTATCCTAATCCCTTCATTTGTAAGGAAAACCAATGTTCTTAATGTTAGTATAACTCTTTAATTAGTATTTATTTTTAATTTTCATCCTCCTAATATTCCCTATAATAATTACTATTAATTAATATTATCATATATATACTGAAATTTGTTTATATTAATGTCACCAAAATTGTTCATTAATTCTATTTTATTTACTGAAGAAAATAATTCATTAATAATGTGTATGGGCAGATTACGACCTCCAAAATGGGTTGCAGTTCTTTTTCCATTCCCACCTATTTTGAATGAAATAATGTATGGGTTTAATGAATAATTACTTTTTATACATTAGATATATAATTATGAAATGATCAAATTTTTTTATTTACCTTCATTTTATAAATTCATTATGGAATGAGATCATTAAGAATGTGTATGTGGAGACTACATCCTTCAAGAACGACATGTGTTATTTTTATTATCCACATGACATAAATGATCCTAAAAGTGTAATTAGTAAAATAATATGATTTTTTTAAGATTATTATAAATATTAAATGAAAAATTTCTATATACCATCACTACATCCATTCATGTATAAATTATATTATTAATTGTGTATGGGTGTAGACTACAACCTCCACAAAAGACAAATTCAATTTTTCATCACAAACCATAATTGATTAATCTAATAGTGGTTGATACATATATATTATATATATATATATATAATTTCAAGGATTTATTAAATTTTAAATCAACATTATATAATATCACGTTCATATTGGTTCGATCATTACCTCACACTTTGGTTTTTGTGAGTTTTCTATCTACTTTAGTGATGTTGTAATGTTCATATTGTGAATGACTAAGAAATGTTTTATGACATTACTAAAATTTCATAATAAAGAGTTATGGATAGTTTAAAGGTTGTGTATCTAAATTATTTGTGTGTGTGTGTGTGTTAATAATATATGATCAATGTTCATTAAAAATTGTTGATACAAGTTTGTCTTCAACATCATCTTCACATATGGTAATTAAAACACTCATAGGATAAACATGGAACATAATTAATTTTCTTGGGATATATATTACACATCTATAGGTAACCTAAAATCAAATAATTTTTATCAATGATCCCATATCAACATTAACATTACAATGAATATGCACAATAATTAAAATTGTTAACACCTGATGTAAAAAATATGCTATAATGAACCACAATATTTATAGTAAATATTTATAAATAAAGTATATAAAAGTATTACATAGTTTAATAAGGTTAATAAATATATGATTAAAATATTTATGGTTGTTTTATAATATTTTAGAGTGTGATCTTCAAAATTGAGAGAAAAGGTAAGATATTTTTGTCTCCAACTCCTTTAGTTGATACATGTTTAACTTTATGTGAAAATTTATGTTTTTATTGTATATGTGACCCTATTATTATATAATAATTAAATATATCTTGTTAAATATATTTTAATTTTATTTTAATTCTCTTTGACACTATTTGTTTGGTTGAAAAGATATAAAATCCCTACCTCAATTTATTTTTCTATGAGTCATGAATTTTGTCCTTGACATTGATCCTAAAAGTCTCATTTCTACTTCAATTTTAATTTTCATATGTATTATTTGTTTTCCATTTGTAAAAATTAATCCCATTAATAGGAATTATTATTTTTTGAGGTTTATATCCGATTTTAAAATGTGATTCTGAATAAAATGATCCCTAACCAAACCATACAACATTTTTTTCTATATTAATGTTTTAAATATAAAAATTATTTTATATAATATTTAAAGTGAAATTAATAATTATATTCACCACGTATAAATGAATTGATTTATCATATTTTTCATGAATCTAGTTTCAATTATAATTCATATTTAATATTAAATTTCATCCAAAATATTAGTTTTAAAAATTATGTTTTTAATATAATTATTTAAAAATATTCCAAAATTCCTTCTTTCCAAATTGTTTTAAAATATACTTTTTGACAACCTAGAAATAAAAAATAAATAAAATCATGCCTTTTAAATATTTACATATGGATTAATTTTATCTTTATGGAATTTATTTTAATCATTTCCATGTGAACATATCTTCCTTCCACCTTTGTTATTTTCTAATAGAAATCCACTCTATGCTTTAATGTTTTCAATATAGGAATTCCAAATTTTCATGGTTCAATGAAAGATTCATCATTTAATGTCATGAAAAGAAAAGGGAGAATGTTATTTAAAAAAATCATAAGGATTTATATAGTTTTCTTCATCGATGTTTTATTCTTGAATAAGGGTATGATTAAAGTGATATCATCTATCGTTTTTATCTTGATTCCTTATGAAAAAATCTTTTACATGTATGGGATGATTCCTCACTTATTTTTTCATAAATAACCATCCACTTTCATATGCATGATTTTCTTCTAATTTGTTTCTTCTATGAATTCTATAAGATCCATTACATAATTTTCGTGTGTTCACCTAGATGCTCAATACAGAAGATGTTTGGGAAATTATTTTCTAAACTCTATATCCTTTTATTATATGTTGTTTGAATCATAAATGAAATGATTATTATTGAGAGGTATTTACCTATAAATATTCCTAAACTCAATAGTTACCCATCTATTTTCCATTGGTTATAATGTTAATATTATTTATGTAATTACGAATTAGTCATTATTTGATTGTATTTGAATGATATAAAACCCACTTTATTTTCATAGGTTCTTTATGTTACAGTGATTTATTTTCGTTTGGTACACATATACATATGCTCTTGTTATGTGATCTATTGGGTTGAAAATATATATCCCTCCAATACATTGGTTATTGTTTCTATATCGTGAGATATCGTGGTAAAGGGGTAGTAAGCCAAGATAACAATTATGCATGGGTATTTATCGAAGGCATCGATATATTTTAATGTGTTATAGAGTCTTTAAATAATCATATGACTCTATGTTTATGTTGTCATCACATTTCATTCAATTTTATTTTTTTATTTTATGATTATTGTTCAATACAAGATATTATGATATAATATCTTTATTATATGATCTAATTATTATGACATCTCTCATTAAAATATCATTTAGTGCCTCAAAAAATGTGAAAGTTATCTCATCATTAAGATTTAAAATTATTATTCCATTATTGAGCATATAATCTCACCCATTTCTTATGATTCATTTCCATGTGTTATGAATAAATGTATTATCAATGTTAGATTTAGAAGATAATCTTGTGTGAATTATTTATTGGGTACATTGATGACTCGTTATGTAATAATTAATTCTTTATATAATTGTAAAATTTCTACTGAATAAGAAATATATTGTTTTTATTATTTAGAAATCATTCATAGTTTTTTAAAACACTAAACCAAAAACATTGAGTATTTTAAATGTGAGAAACATATAGTAATCATAGATTTCTATAAATTATAGTGTTGTAAGATATGTGTTTTTATCATCTGATCTGAGAGTGATGGTCTGGGGGCTATAATTGGTATCTGAGTAGAGTATAGATAAATTTAAAGGTTATGATGTTGTTTGTTGTGGAATATTTAATATTTGTTAATGAAATCAATAAATGATGTAATAAGTATGTCCTTATTTTAAATGATATAGATAAACATTTAGGTTTGAAGTGTTCAATATATTATTTGGTTTATGAATTAAAATAAGAAAACATTAGTGAAAAACACATTTTAGGACTAATTATATAATAACCTCATAACAAATTAGTTAGTAGAGTTTTTATGGTTTTCCTATAAATTATATCTCATTATAGATTCCATGAAGTGGATGTTTTTTTGGAACATATGAATATTGGGGTAGTAACTTCAAGGATCTTTGGTTGAGTATATCTCGGTCATCATTCTTATCAATGGAGAATTTTCCAAATAGTGCTCTAGACTGGACTTTGATAGGGGTATTCTTGGGTTAATTTAGGTTATATTTACAAGCTTATATGAAGTATCTTAAAAATTATTTTATAGAAGTTGTAACACCCTAATATTTTAGAATATGTTATATTTTAAATAAAATGTAGGTTTTTTATATCTTTAATTACACCTAACCATGAGTTTATATAAGCTATATTATACTAAATTGTAATATGATGGTTTTTATGTTAGAAGATATGAATAGTAATAACCAAATTATGAAAAATATGTATAATGGTTATTAATAATGAAAATTTATTAATTACCGAATAATAAATAAGTAATCAATGTAAAGACCCCAACCATAGTATCCCATAGTCAATGGATACATTGTTAAATTATCATAAGATATAAGGAATGTAATATAGATGGATGTAATACATAAATGGTCTTGGTAAACTAGATATATAATTAAATTTAAGATACATTTTATAACATAAAATAAAACAATGTATTTTATTCGAGATTATATTTATTACCTCATTAATGTTAATTTATATCGATCCTAAAACACTTCATGGGATCCTATGGAAATTAAATATAATAAAGGGGTGAGATATAATTCCCAGTAAGGGTATGAGTACGGTAGAAGATGTCATGAATTAATAGGACATAATCAATGTGGAATGTTAAATAACTGAAACATATTTTATTTAATAAATATATTGAACCTATATAATAACATGAAAGTAATAAATGATGATCAAATAATTCCATATTAATAATCACATGATCTTCGAACATAAACATGTATACTATAACTAGTCAGATAATCAAATTTAATATCAATACATAATCTCACATAGAGGTAATTCATAATTCCAAACATCTAAAACATCTTATCAAGACCTTTCACGGAATAATGTAAAACTACTAATAAAACCCCATTTAATTTTCCCAGCTGATTTGTCTCATGATACTTGTCAATGAATCGAGGGGATATGAAATTCTAGGTCCCACCGAACACATAATAATTTCAATTAATTAGTTATATGAATGACATAAAACATAATGAAAATAAACATTTATATTCATATTAAAAGGCTAACATATAAAATTTTAACACATACCCCAATCAATAAATATAATCATAAACCATCTAGAGTAATATAGTGAATGGTAGAAAAATTATTTATCCCTAGAAAAATAGATCATAAACATTCTAGATAAATAATAATGATGGTATAAATACAACATGTCCATAGTGGATCATATTTTCAATTGGGTTTTGATTTCATTGAAGAATATAAATAACATAAAAATGTCATTAAATCCATATCTTAAGAAAATACAATTTACACTTTGAAAATAAATTTTTCCAAAAATATAATTTCTAAAAACATTTTGAAAAAAAATTTCATTGAAATATCCTTTTAAATAAAACAAATTTTCTTTAATAATTTAAGTGTTCATGATAGTGGTAAATTCCATACAAGTTGTACACGTTTAAATAATGATTCGTTTTACATTTTTGTAAAACAAATGGGCCTTATTTGTAAAAAGACAAGAATATTCCATTGAAAAAAAATTAAAATATAATCATTTGTAATAATTTCATTGATAAATAATTTAGATAATTTTAAAAAAAATTAAACTCATTTTTAGAAATAATGGTTTCAAATAAAAAATATTTTTAACTAAATAGATAAATGATACCCAGTTTTATAAAAAAAAAATTATCATGCTTTTTTATACCTAATAGAAGAAAATGATATAATTTCTTGAAAATATAATAAATAACCAGATGAGAATAAATTTCATGATATTATTAAGTGATATAAAAAAATATTTCTTCATCTAAAATTAAATCATATACAATCCTGATAAACGATGAGATTACAAAACAAACAATTACCACTATAATAACATTATAATAGAATGCCCCATGAAAGATATGTACTCGATTAAAAAAATTTGATACCATGAAGATAAAGGGATTCATGATATAACACCTATATTTTTTTGTGTATATATCACACAAAATATCTATGTGTTGAATATGACATACATCTCGTGGAAGTAAATGAAAGATGAGAAACCCTTACATAAAATATGATTTCTTTCATACATGTTTTTACCTCCTGAAAAATAAATATAGTTTTTTAGAAATAAATTATATATCCATACACATATATATAATACCATATATGATTTAGTTATAGTATTTTATCACCCTTTTATTAACAATTCTTTATTAGATCACTATTTGAGCTCATAATTGCTTCGTTTTTCATGTATGTTTTAGTTCGATAATTTTGGTCATTTTATGTTTATCATTATTCAATCATCCCCTTAATTTTACTAATGATATAGATATCATGTATATTCATTAAATATGTATTTATATAAATATATTATATATATATATATATATAATGAATTACACCATTCAAAGAGATGATAGACCGTACGTACATATGAATATTATTTCCATTTTCTCTCAACGGATGGAATGAATGGAAAATAAATATTAAATAACCATTAGGAATTATTATTATTTAATATAAATCATTTATATTAATCAAATATATCCTTTTTTACCATATATGTATATATTAAATGAAAATAGTTTTCATCGCTACGTGGAGGTGGCAGTCCACACGTACGCATGAGTGGTAATATTATTTTCCAACGGATGGTAAGGTTTCAAGTTATATGTGATGATATATTTATATAAGAATAATTATTTTATAAATATTTCATATATTACTTATTTTTTTCTTTAATACCTTCCATATAAAACATAATAAAAAACAAATCACTTCATTTTGTGAGAAGGTAGTCTTCCTACTACTACAAAATATGCCCTTAACGACACTATAAATGGCCTTTATCAGTGAGAGAAAATAACTGAATACATCAGGGAGGTTAAAATCCCTGGTCTTTTATCAGATATTATAAAAGAGATGATAAATTATACATTTATCATAACTTTTAAGAGTTTTGATGATTGTTTCCATTATCAACTCTTTTAAAACAGTTGATAAAGGGCCATACTGCAGTGTGATGTAATAGCACAGGGTAGCACCACTACGATGTGTTGTAACAACACACCACAGCCTGAGAAACACGACAGATATAAAAAAACAATTCCCAATATAGTATGTAAATGAAATGAAATTTACAACAGAAAAAAAAGAGAAAAATACTATATTATAGACATTTCAAACATTGGTTTATAAAATTACATAAATATAAATTATTACATATTTTCAAAAACATTAATGTTTCATTTTTCTTTTAATCATCACTCAGCTCATAACATTGTCAAACCAACCACCCCTAATCGAGAAAAATAACTCACATATATATGAAAACAATTATTATGAATGTAATAATATAAATAAATAAAATAATTGAAACTGTTAATTTTACTAAAATTGATGTCAATTTTAAATAAAAAGACCCACTTTGAGCCATACCAGTCACACCGTGCAACGGATTGAGGTGTAGCTAATTCAATCATGTCTCAAAGGACTAGTGGATAATTTTCATAATGTATCAAAACAATCTAAATGTTTTTTATTTGTATTGAGTATGTCACCTATCTTTTTTACTAAAATTGAATTTTAAACTGAAAACATGCACTTTTGAATCATTTCAATCACATTGTTTATTAGTTTTATGTGAAACAGATTCCTACACATCCCAATTGAAATATGAATAATTTTCGAAAATTATCAATAAAATCTGAGTGTGTTTGATCAGTTTTTAATGATTGAAACTTATTAAACTAAAATATCAATTTTAAACTGATAATAGACACTTTGACTCATACCAGGAACATCCAGTATCAAATTGAGTAGTGGTTAATTTTTAAACATAAAAAGTCAACTATGGATCAATTTTCTAAAGTTTTAAAATAACCTGAATTATTATGATCGATTTTGAGTAGGAATGTTGTCCATTTTACAAAAATGGATGACAATTTTAAATATAAAGGACGCACATTGAGTCATACTGGTCACACTGTGCATCATATTGAGGTGAGGCTGATTCATACACATCCTAAAGAAAATATGGATAATTTTACAAATGTATCAAAACCATATGAATTTTTTAATCTTTTTAAGTTAGTCCATTTTCTTTTTTACAAAAATGTCATTTGAAACTGGAAAGATACACTTTTGGCTCATTACAATCACATCGTGTATCAGATCGATGTGAAATGGATTCCTACACATAAAAAAATTACTTATGAATATTTTTCATAAATTATCATGAAAATAAGAGTGATTTTGGTCACTTTTTTGCGATTGACACATTTTGAACTAAAATATCAATTTTAAATTGATAGCAGACATTTTGATTCATACCGGACACATCATGTACCAGATTGAGGTGTAGTTGATTCCTACACAACAAAAAGGACTTATGTATAATTTTAGTAAAGTATAAAAATAATTTTAAATTTTTTTATCAGTTTTTTAGTATTATAGTTTTTCATTTTAAAAAAATTAATGAAAATTTTAAATGAAAAGATGTACTTTTATTTATATCGGTCACACCATGAGTCGGATTGAGGTGTGGTTGATTTCTACACATCCCAAATGACTTATGAATCATTTTACTAAAGTATAAATGTGTTTTCTTGGTTTTGAGTAGATCACTTTTCGTTTTACTAAAATGTCATTTTAAAATTAAAACATGCACTTTCACTCATACTGATCATATTGTGTATCACATAGATGCACAACTGATTACTACACATCAAAAATAACTTATGGATCATTATCCTAAAGTATTGAAACAATTTAAATGTGTTTTCTCAGTTTTGAGTAATTCAGTTGTCCTTTTAACAAAATTTTATTTCAATTTTAAATAAAAACACACACTTGGAGTCATACTGGTCACACAATGGATCAGATTGAGGTTCGTTTGACTGATGCATGTATTTTTTTTACTAAAATTCATGTCAATTTCAAATAAAGATGCACTTAGAGTAATAATGGTCACACCATGCATCGGATTGAGGTGTGGTTGATTTCTACACGTTGAAATTAACTTATGGATTGTTTTCATAATGTATCAAAACAACTGGAATTTTTTTTCTCCGTTTTGAGTACGCCAATTGTATTTTTAAAGAAAATGTCATTTTAAACCTAAAACACACACTTTGACTCATATGGATCACATCGTGTATCGTTTTTATGTGAGACTAATTGATGTACGTCACAAATGATTTATTAATTGATGCCCTAAATGTTCAAGAAAATATAAGCATCTTTTCTCAGTTTCTAGTGAGTGAAACTTTTTATAGTCAAATGTCAATTTTAAACTGGAAATGGACATATTGAGTCATATTGGGAACATCATATGTCGAATTGAGGTGCATTGGATTCTTACACATTAAAAATATATTATGTATCATTTTGTTAAAGTATCAAAGAAATATGAATATGTTTTTTCAGTTTGAGTATGATAGCAATGTTTTTAACTAAAATTAATGTCAATTTTAAATAGAAAAAAGTACTTTCAATCATACTGGTCACATAATCTATCAGATTGAGGTGCAACTGATTCCTACACATCACAAAGTATAAAAAAACCTAACTGTCAATGTAACCATGATTTCTATTAACCTTATTTCTCAAACTTTCAATAATTCATGAGAAGCTTCAAAAAAAACACATCAAATCCACAAAAAGATTCCACATGTATAAGAAAATAGTTATTATGAGTAATACAAAAAATAAATAAATTAAACATAAACATTAAATAATACATTAATTATAGAGAAATGATTCTACTATTTAAATATCAAGATTACCTCTATTATTGACCAGTGGAGGGAACATTAAGGAAAGTGATAAATATCAATACTCCATGGGTTAAAGTGTTAAACCATCTGGGAGAATTAGTTGAACTCATATTTTGATAATCCCAATTATGCTCACTTATATTATGATAATCCTAATTATGTTCACTCATATTATGATAATCCCAATTATGCTCAATTATGGTTTGATAATCCCTATATTGATTAATGGTTAATTACTTATTTCAGGATTTATGTACACCATGCACATATTCATATATTATAATATTTATATTATCTTTAGAGAATTCGGTTACCGGATGAATATATATTCTAACTTAACCCATTCTGTCAATAGAATGCTTAAACAGACAAGTGGTCACTGATACATCAAGCCTACCAATACAGACAAGTCACTGTTATGCAAGTTTACCGATACGTGAAGGTCGCCGCTACATCAAGTCCTACCAATACAGACAAGTCACCGTTATGAAAGCCTACCGATATAGACAAGTCACCATTATGCAAGTCTACCGATACGTGAAGGTCACTGATACAGACAAGTCACCATTACTCAAGCCTACTGTTACAGACAAGTTACCGAAGGGAGTCTACCGATATAGCAAGGGAGTCTACCGACACACCAGGGAAGTCTACCGATACACTAAGGAAGCTACCGGTATATGAAGGCTGCCGTTACATAAAAGGTCATCGGTACATTAAGTCTACTGCTACCGATCAAGTATACCGACAGACATGAAGTCTACTCATAGAATGGCAACCGTTACACAAGAGGTTACCAATACAAGAGGTTACCGATACAAAGACCTACTGTGACTCAAGGCTACTGATATCCAAAGCTACCATTCCATAGAATCCGACACTACCTTAATTTATTTATCTTTATTTAATCTAACCAATGGTCATATTAGGTATATTTTAATGCTCTATCATTTATTTAATGAAGGTTATTGGATGACAGGGAACCATACCTCGTACCTGCAAAAAGAAATCATTTCTTTTGTCGGAGCTCGTTCCATTAATACAAGATGTCCATGTTGCTGCAAGATAGACAAGTGAAATATACAAGTGAAATACAGAGTGAAATACAGAAGTGATCTAAAAGTGATATACACAAGAAGAGATCATACAGATTTACATGAACAACCAAGAAAACACAGAATATCATACACACTCAAGCTTACTCAAGAAATGTTTGTTACATTCACAAGGAATTTGAAGAACTTAATCGACTACATCTTCACTGTCTCTGAACATGGATGTCAAGCAGACGACACACTGTTTTTTAGACAAAAACCCGAAGAGGACTCAGAACCATTTCTGATCAAATCCAAAGGAGTCCAGAGCTACACTGCAATCACTATAGCCATTCTAAACTCTATATCATGCTCGGTGATTTATTATCTACATTACGAGCAGTGTGTGTCATCAGTTTTAATTTACACACACACTGCCTCCTGAACCTTAACTGGAGGATCTGTAAATCCTCATTCTAACTCCTTACATCTTCTATTTCCCACTGTGGATAGTGGTAGAGGTCATGTGTGACCTGGACATCTGTATTTGTTGTTGTTTTTGTTTCCCATGTAGAACTGTTGTAAAGGTCTTTGACCTAGATAGTTGTAAACTGCTGTGAACCCCGATCCAGGGTGTGGATCCAATTTATATAAATTGTTGAGAGGACTAAGTATCGGCTTGAGACTGAACCTCTTGGTCATATCTATTGTGCTTTATTTAGTTTTATCTAAAACCTTTTATTCCGCAGCCATGTGCTTTAAAACATAAACTGTTTTTCAAAGTTACTCTGATAATTGAATTAGAAAGTGTTTGCATTATTTTTAAATCATTAAGTTAGTTTAAAAAGGTAATCTAATATATTGATTAGATTAAATGGGAATTAATCAATCCCTTCAGAACCTTACTGAAAGTTTTATTTAGTTAAAATTCACTACAATTCAATTAGTATTTTAAATTGGGGGATTTTGGGAAAGGATTTTAAAACATAAATTTTAATTGGAACTCAATTCACCCCCCTCTTGAGTATCCACTCTGACCAACATCTGGTATCAGAGGATTTAAAATATTTTCTGAAGTACTCTGTTTTAAACTGTAATTTTAGTTGTATTTTAATGTTCTTAAAATTTCTGTTATTTCTAAATTTTTAACTCTTTAAAATTTTTATTTTAACCTAGTTATCATGGATAATAGACTTGAAGGTGTTGCAACAAATAGAACACCATTTTTAAATGGAAACAACTATGCTCAGTGGATGATTAAGATGAAAATTCGTTTAGAAAGCATGGGTTTTAATTTTTGGACTGCCATAGAATTAGAATATAAAATTCCCACTACTGTTAGATCAACATGGAATGAAGCTACTAAGACAACCTACAATAATAATTGCAAAGCTATGAATGCTATGTATTTTGCTTTAGGAGATGAGGAATTTAATAGAATATATTCTTGTAAGACTACATATGAAATTTGGGATAATTTAAGTGTTTCTCATGAAGGAACAACTAACGTTAAGGAAATGAGCTTGAAAAACTATACTATTAAATATGATAATTTTTAGATGAATCCTGATGAACCCATTTGTGATATGTATCTCAGGTTTAAAGAAATTGTCAATACAATGATCTCACTAGGAAAGGATGTTCCCTCAAAGGAGAAGATCATGAGAATTTTGAGATGCCTACCTGAAAGATGGAGGGGAACTTTTGTTTCAATCAGAGAATCTTGTGATATTGGTGAACTGCCAGTTAAGGAACTTATTGGTAAGTTGATGATGTATGAAGAAAAACTTAAGGTAAACAAATAAGAAGAAGATGAACTAAAAAGGAAGTCAGTTGCCTTCAAGACATCTACTTCAAAGAATAAGGATAAGGAGAAACTTCAAGCTGTAAGTGATAGCTCAAGCTGTGAAAAAAGTGAAAGTGTATCTGAAAGTGCTGCAGAAATGGCTCATATAGCCAGAATATTTAATAAGTTTTATAGGAAGAAGATGTTTTTCAGAAAATAAAATTAAAAAGGTAAGTATGACAACAAGGGACATTAGAAAATGAACTGGAAGAAATCTAACAAATCTGATGAAGTTGTCTGCTATGAATGAAAAAGAAAAGGACATATAAAAGCGGACTGTCCAAAGCTGAAATACAAGAAGAAATATGAGTATAAGGATAATAAGTATAAGAAATCCATGAAGGCTACGTGGAGTGCTTCTGAGGATATCTCCAGTGAATCTGAAGCTTCTGAGACTGAAAATAGAAATAAGGAAAACATGTGTTTTATGAAAAACACCTCTAAGGCAACATATGAAACTCCTTCTTTAAATTCATATTATTCTGGAGATGATTCTGATTCTGAAAATATGTCAAAATATGAACTGTTTGAATACCGTGATATGTTGGAAGGAACCTGTAATGAGATGAAAGATAAATACAAAGGTTTAAAGAAACTGTATGCTTTAACTATTAAACATAAATCTGATCTTCACATAGAAATGGAAAAGAATTCTCAGTTACTTAAAGAAAACACTGAAATGAAATTGTCAAATGAGAAACTTAGGAAGGATTTAGAAAATTTCACAAATGGAAAAGATACTCTTACTCAAATGCTAGGTAAAAAGATTGCACCTAGATATACTACTTGTATAGGATACTAACTTGGACAAAGAAAAATTACCAAAACTAGATTTATACCTAAATCTGGACAGAATGTAGATAGTTATAGTTCTGGAAGTTCATATTTTTAACTAGTTATATTCATAGTTATAGATCTAATAAGTTTTATCTGTCTAAATCTATTGATTCTGCAAATCTTATGAGACCCATAAGACAAATTTGGGTACCTAAAGTTTTATTGGCGAACCTTTCTGGACCCAAGAAAATCTGGGTACCAAAATCATTTCCTATCTAAATCTGTTTTTTAAGGAACCTACTTAAAGAGCTCATGTAGAAAGACCTGGTACTTGGACAGTGGATGTTCAAGACATATGTCAGGAGACTTCTCATACTTCAAAAGCTTAGTCAGAGTTGATGGAGGTTTTGTCACTTTTGGTGATAATTCTAAATGGAAAATCATTAGCTTAGGCCAGATAGGTAACACTGACTCAATATTAATTTCTAAAGTTCTATTTGTTGATGGACTTAATTATAATTTACTAAGTATTTCTCAGTTATGTGATGATGGTTTTAATGTTAAATTTTAAAATGATTCTTGCAAATTTTTTAATTCTAAAAATGCATTCGTATTTTCTGCCTTGCGAAATGAAAATGTCTCTGCTGTTGATCTAAATTCTTTAGCTATGAAAAATGTTACTTGTTTAAATGATTTTCATAAAGAGTCTTGGCATTGGAACAGAAGATTATGACATTGCAATATACATTCACTTAGAAAATTGACTAGGAAGAACTTAGTTAGAGACATACCAAAACATGAATTCCTAGTAGATAAAGTTTGTAATCCCTGTCAAAAGGGAAAGAAACATAAATTTTCTTTCAAATAAAAGAAACAAGTGTCAACATCTCATCCTCTCGAGTTGGTTCACATGGATTTGTTTGGACCTTCTAGAGTTTCTAGTTTAAATGGAAAGCACTATGTCTATGTTCTAGTAGATGACTATTCTAGGTATACTTCGGTATATTTTTTAGCTCACAAAAGTGAAGCTTGTTCTTACTTTGTTAAATATTCCATGTCTGTGAGAACCTTAGTGGACTTAAAATTTAATCATTGAGAAGTGATCATGGTCGTGAGTTTGAGAATCATGATATTGAATCCTACTACTCCCACAATGGCTATAGTCACAATTTCTCTGCCCCTAGGGCACCTCAGCAAAATGGTGTAGTAGAAAGGAGGAATAGAACCCTTTAGGAAATTTCCAGAACTATGCTTAATGAATAAGACATGTCTATTTATTTTTGGGCTGAAGCCGTCAATACAGCTTGTTATATTATCAATAGATTCTTGATTAGACCTGTTCTTAAGAAGACCCCTTATGAGTTGTGGAACCACAGGAAACCTAAGGTTAACTAATTCGGATTCTTTGGTTGCAATGTCTTTATTCATAGTACCAAAGATAATCTTGACAAGTTTTCATCAAAGAGGGATGAAGGAATTTTCCTAGGTTACTCTATTTCTAGAAAATCCTATAGAGTTTTCAATAAGAGAACCAAATGTGTGGAGGAATTTGTTTACATAAAATTTGATGAAACTGATCCGCATGAACCTAAGACCTCTCTTGAAAATCTGGAAGATGATCTCTCTGTTTTAAACCTTAATGATAAAGACAGTGGACCTGTAGTTAAAACAACCAGTTCAAGATATTTTTCAGAACCTTCTTCTGTTGATTCCCAACCTGTTGATGAACCTGAAATCTCTATCCCTACCTTTTCGAGACCAATTAGGATTCTAAATAACCATCCCTTAGATGTTGTTTTAGGTAATCTAGATAGAGGAACATAGACAAGAGCTTCTCTAAGAAATCAGGTTGAACTTCAATCTTTTCATTCACAGTTAGAACCTAAAAATATCAATGATGCTATCAATGATGAATTTTGGGTAATGGATATGCAAGAAGAACTAAATCAATTTTAAAGAACTAAAGTCTAGGAATTAGTAGAAAGACCTAAAGAAACATTAACCATAGGCACAAAATTGGTGTTTAGAAACAAAGTTGATGAATCTAGAAACATCATTAGAAACAAGCTAGACTAGTTACACAAGGTTACAGTCAAGAAGAAGGAATTTAATATGATGAAACCTTTGCACTTGTAGCTAGATTAGAGGTAATTACGATCTTACTTGCCTTTGCATCACATCTGAATTTCAAGTTATATCAAATGGACGTGAAAAGTTCATTTCTAAATGGTTTTATTGTTGAAGATGTTTTTGTAAAACAACCACCTGGTTTCTCAAATCATCACTTTCAAAATCATGTTTTTAAACTTTCTAAAGCTTTATATGGTTTAAAACAAGCTCCAAGAGCTTGGTATGAAAGACTTACAAATTTTCTTATTTCAAAAGGATTTACAAAAGGAATTGTTGATCCCACTCTTTTTATAAAAAGAATTTAAAAATATGTTTTAATAGTACAAATCTATGTTGATGATATTATTTTTGGATCTTCTAAAAATTCTCTATGTACTAAATTTTGAAAGGTTATGGAAAATGAGTTTGAAATGAGCTTAATAGGAGAGAATATGTACTTTATTGGATTTCAAATCTTTCAAACTAATGATGGTATTATTCTAAATCAAAGTAAATATACTATTGATTTATTAAAACATTTTGGTTTGGATAGTATTAAGGGAAGTTATACACCTATGAGTACCACTTGTAAATTAGATATTGATGAAACTGGGAAACCAGTAGACCAAACTAATTATAGAGGTATGATTGGGATTTTACTTTATCTTACTACTAGTTGACCTGATATTATGTTTAGTGTATGTATGTGTGTTAGATTTCAAGATAATCCTAAAGATCCACACTTACTTGTTGTTAAAAGGATTTTCAAATATCTTAAATATACTGCTAATTTGGGACTGTTTTACCCAAAAGAACAATCATTTCATTTAATAAGTTATTCAGATGCTGACTTTGCAGGATGCAAGTTAGATAGAAAGAGCACATCTGGAATATGTCATTTACTTAGAATGTCCCTAGTATCATGGTGTAGTAAGAAATAGAACTTGGTTGCATTATCTACTGCTAAAGAAGAGTATATAGTTGCAGGTAGTTTTTGTGCACAGATTCTGTGGATGAAACACACATTATTGGACTATGGATTTGATTTTAAACATGTTTCAATTTACTGTGATAACACTAGTGCGATCAACATCTCAAATAACCCTGTGTCTCACACTAGAACTAAACACATTGAAGTTAGACACCACTTTCTAAGAGATCATTATAAAATAGGTTATATAACTCTTGAATTTATAGGCACTGAACTCTAATTAGCTGATATTTTCACTAAGAGATTATGTTCAGAAAGATTAAGTTTCATTTGACACGAATTAGGAATGATAACTTACTCTTAAAACCATTAGATAAACCTCACCATTAGATAAATGTCACCGTTAGATAAACTTCACCGTTAGATAAACCTCACCGTTAGGATAGACCTCACCATTAGATAGACCTCACCATTAGACAGAACCTCACTGTTAGGATAGACCTCACCATTTATGGAAACCTCACTGGTACATCTCTCGTGCTGTTTTAAATTTTCATATAAACGCCAAGACTCCGAATTTTTTTTTGATATTTATTTTATATGTGAATCCTAAATGATATTAAACCCGCCTCTAGAATTTACTCAATCACCTTGAACCCGTATTTTCGAATTCCTCCTACCTAAACCTCTAAAGCTCACAAAACCATAAGCCTCAGAATCTGAAATGGCCTATGTGAAGAGACCCTCAGTGGATGGAGGGAGTGACGTGTTGCAAGCTAAGAAGCAGAAAGTAACCAATGATGGTGCTAGTGGAAGTAGTATAGGTGTTGTTCGAAGGAATCCTGTGAATCCGCATTTATCGAAGCGAGAAATTGTAGTGGAAAAGGAGTTATGTGTGAAATGTCTGTTGGAAAGCAAGTCCTTGATTCTGATGATCTTACACGAGTAAGGATGGCTCGAGTGCTTCACGAACAATAATGGACTGTATTATCCAGTACTGGTAAAATAGTTCTATGAGTTTGTCTGTTTTGAGACATCAGAAGAAGAGAATAGGATGATTTCCTTTGTGAATGGTCAAAAGTTTTCGTTTTCATCAGTTGAATGGGCTGAGAACCTTAGAGTTCCTCATAGTGGTGATTATGGATTTTATTCAAAATCAATACCTTCTACTAGTGACTTTTTCAAATATGAGAATGCCTTTTTGGAATTGACAGGAAATGGAACCCCTAGAAAGGTCATTGCTGCAGAAATGGAAGGGGAGGATAAACTACTTTTCAAGCTCACTCAGCATCTGATTAGTCCAAGGATAGGAGATTTTGCTACCCTCAAATTTCAGGATATTTATTTGTTGTATATGTTAAAGAATGGAGTAAAGGTGAACTTGTGCAGATTTCTAATGATTCAAATTGAAGATATGACTAGACCAAAGTCTAAGTTGAATGGACTTTTATTTTCTAAGTTGTGATCAATTCTGTTGAAGGCAAAGGAGGTAGTTAGACATCAGGATGAAAATGTTGTGGTTAAGGATAACTTTTGCCTCACCAGGACTGTTTGTAAGTATATAAAAGTTAGATGGAACCCTTGGAAGAAATCATGGGTTAATGATGAAGGTATAATCTATGACAAGTACACTCCTGTGGACCATCCTTCTAGACTAAAGGATGTGAGGGATCCTGTTCTTGGACCAGATGAACCAGAACCGGTCTACAGTGATAATGAAGCCAAAGCTAAGGAGGAAGAGACATCCATTAAGGAAGGAGGAAACCCATATTTACCTCCTAGTCCTGTGCATCAAAATATTTCCTATGGAGAATCTAACCCTCCAAAAGAACTAACTAGGAGAGAAACTATTCTGAAGGACAATGATACTGAGACCACAGAAGAAGAAGAAGAAGAAGCATATCAATATGTTGTTAAAGACACCTTTTAAGAGGATGAGGCAACTGAATCTGATCATTTTGTTAATGGAGAAAATGAGGCTGCTGCTGAAGCAAATGATGAGGAAAATGAAGAAGAAGAGCTCAGTTTGAGCCCTCTGATAGATAGTATAGTATAGATAGTGCCTGATCAGGAAGCAGAAGTGGGTCCTACTGTCATTACTGAGAGAGTCATTGATGACTCAGAAAAGGATAGGACTAACCATAATGTTGAACTATCAGAGAAAATGTTTATTGAATCTGCTGATGTTGTATAGGATGCTGTAGAGTTACCTCGAGTTGAACCATTAGAGGAGATTCCTCAGGAGAATGCTCTATATTAGCGGGAGCATCTTGGTTCAGTTTCTGTGTTGTATGACATTGAAGGTTGGACATTAGATCCAATATACTTGGTACTTGGACTCAATTATGGAGATTCTGATGAGGAAGACCATCCCCAAAGGGAATCAGTTATCCTACCTATTGTGGCTGAAAATTTGGAAACCAAGGAGGACCTTGAGTCCTTAAAGGACGAAATGAAAGAAGAACTGAGAGAATCAGTGACAGATTTGTAGAAAATCCTAGTTGATGAAATGAGGAGTGTGGAGAAATCCCTGGAGATATCTCTGGGATGTGTTGTTTTTAGTCCAGTGAAAGAAATGAAAGAGGAAGTTAAAGTATACCATACTCAAATTGAGAGTTGGACAGGAGCTATGGTTTCTCTAAGACAATTGATTGCTTCATTAACTACAATGAACAGTTCTCAAACCCAAGTGTATACTGATATCAGATATATCAAAGAAGTAGTCCAGAAGTTTTTGGAAGTTTTTGAGGCTTTTAAGAAATCAGTCAATGAACATTTGAACAGTCAAGATGAACTTGTTCAGAAGGTGGTTACTAATCTGACACAATCTTTCAAGGAGATAGTAGCTTTCTTAGTTAAACCAATTCCCTCATACATCCCCACTGTGAACCTTGACCAGATCAGAACTGTTATCCAGGAAGAGTTGGCTAAGGCCAGTACCAGTGGAACCTCAGATACTCAGATTCTTGCTACCACTAGGGAAGTTAGTAGTTTAGTTCTTGATCACCTACAAGCAACTACTGCTTCTCAAGAGGAAATTAAGAATAAAGTGGGTGCTAAATTTGAGAAGGTCTATACCAAGAATCAAATAACCAACCATATAAAGCTCTTAATGGAAAATTTGAAGTTTCCTCCAGTAACTCAAGCTTTCAGAGAACAGGTAAGTAAGCTCAGGGAGATTACTCCTTCATTGTATAAATTCATTGAAAATCGAGATGATTTTGTGTCAGCAATGGAGAGAGGAGGTAGTATTATTATGGATTTCAGGAACATGTTGCTACCATTCTTGCATATGGATGCTAGACCTGGGATTGTACCTCCTGCACTTCCTGCCTCTGCCTCTGGGAGTACACCTCAGTTGACTCCAGTTCAGACTATTCGAATCTTGACACCTACGATCCCACAGAAGAGCCCAGATTTGAAATCTGGTACAGTTTTAGTGGTTTTCCCTCTAGTTGTTCTTTCAGCTATTCCCAATCCATCTACTCAATCTGAACCTACACCCTCTTCTGCTCTTAAGGGAAAGACTCCTATTCAAGAGGATGATTGAGTGATTATGGATGTTTTTGATAGGATTCACTTGTATTTTCTTAATACTGACTTTATCAGTTTGTATCTTTGGTGACTTAATGGAAATTTACTCTTACATTCTCCACTTTAATGTGTTTATGTTTCCTTGCAATGTGTTCTCTTTTTGTCTTTACATTTCTCTGATTCTACCCTTGTTTTTGTTAATCACAAAGGTGGATAAAATGAAACAAATGAGAACTGGGAGTGCAATTGAAAGGGGGAGGAATATGAGAACTTTTTTTTAAAAGTTTTCTTCAGAAATTTTTCCTCTGACACTATTTTAATTTTCTTAATACTTTGGCATAAGTTGTGATTATCAAAAAGGGGAAGATTGTTGAACCCTCTGGGAGAATTAGTTGAACTCATATTTTGATACTCCCAATTATGCTCGCCTATATTATGATAATCCCAATTATGCTCACCCATATTATGATAATCCCAATTATGCTCAATTATGGTTTGATAATCCCTATATTGATTAAAGGTTAATTACTTATTTCAGTATTTCTGTACACCATGAACATATTCATATATTATAATATTTATATTATCTTTAGAGAATTCGGTTACTGGATGAATATATATTCTAACTTAACCCATTCTTCCAATAGAATGCTTAAACATACAAGTGGTCACCGACACATCAAGCCTACCCATACAGACAAGTCACTGTTATGCAAGTCTACCGATACGTGAAGGTCACCGCTACATCAAGTCCTACCGATACAGACAAGTCACCGTTATGCAAGCCTACCGATACATACAAGTCACAGTTATGCAAGTCTACCGATACGTGAAGTTCACTGATACAGACATGTCACTGTTACACAATCCTACTGTTATAGACATGTTACCGAAGGGAGTCTACCGATACACCAAGGGAGTCTACCGATACACAAAGGAAGTCTACCGATACAATAAGGAAGCTACCGGTACATGAAGGCAACCGTTACACGAAAGGTCACCGGTACATTAATTCTACCTCTACCGATCAAGTCTACCGACAGACTTGAAGTCTACCTATAGAAAGGCTACTGTTACACAAGAGGTTACCGATACAAGAGGTTACCGATACAAAGACCTACCGTGACACAAGGCTACCGATATCCAAAGCTACCATTCCAGAGAATTTGACGCTGCCTTAATTTATTTATCTTTATTTAATCTAACCAATGGTCATATTAAGTATATTTTAATGCTCTTTCATTTATTTAATGAACGTTGTTGGATGTCAGGGAACCGTACCTCATACCTGCAAAAAGAAATAATTTCTTTTGCCGGAGCTCGTTCCATAAATACAAGAAGTCCCTATTTCTGTAAGATAGACAAGTGAAATATACAAGTGAAATACAGATGTGAAATAAAGAAGTTATCTACAAGTGATATACATAAGAAGAGCTCATACAGATATACATGCACGACCAAGAAAACACAGAATCTCATACACACTCAAGCTTACTCAAGAAGTGTTTGTTACATTCACAAGGACTTTCAAGAACTTCATTGAATACATCTTCACTGTATCTAAACCTGGATGTCAAGTAGACGACACTATGTTTTTTAGACAAAAACCCGAAGAGGACTCAGATCCATTTCAGGTCAAATATGAAGGAGTCCAGAGCTACACTGCAGTCACTAGAGCCATTCTAAACTCTATATCTTGCTCTGTGATGTATTATTTACATTACGAGCAGTGTGTGTCATCAGTTTTAATTTACACACACACTGTCTCCTGAACATTACCTGGAGGATCTCTAAATCCATATTCAAACTCCTTACATCTTTTATTTCCCACTGTGGATAGTGGTAGAGGTCATGTGTGACCTGGACAGTTGTATTTTCTGTTGTTTATGTTTCCCACATAGAACTGTGGTATAGGTATTTCACCTATATAGTTGTAAACTGTTGTGAACCTCGATCCAGGGTGTGGATCCAATTTATATAAATTGTTGAGAGGACTAAGTCTCAGCTTGAGACTGAACCTCTTGGTCATATCTGTTGTGCTTTATTTAGTTTTGTCTAAAACCGTTTATTCTGCAGCCAAGTGCTTTAAATCATAATTTTTTTTTCAAATTTACTCTAATAATTGAATTATCATGTGTTTTCATTATTTGTAAATCATTAAGTTAGTTTCAAAATCTAATATGATCTTCTGATTAGATTAACTGGGAATTAATCAATCCCTTGAGAAACTAACTGAAAGTTCTCTTTAGTTCAAATTCACTACAATTCAATTAGTATTTTAAATTGGGGGATTTTGGTAAAGGATTTTAAAACAAAAATTTTAATTGGAACTCAATTCACCCCCCTCTTGAGTATCCACTCCGACGAACATAAAGGTTTAAAGGGAGAATAATTTTATGGATGTTTTGGTGAAAAAAGGAATGAATAATGGATATATCGCCCGAACATGAACAAAATAATACATCCTTATAAGAAAACAATTATTATGTTAGTAATACAAAAAACACATAAATAAAACATAAATATGAAACAAAAAATTAATATTATAGATAATGGTTTTATTGTTAAATCATCCAGATTACCTCTGTAAATGAGTAGAGTTGTTGTTGTTTCACTTATAGTAAATTCAATAGAGATAACTTGAAATAATGTGATATATGAAACATTTCCACAGTGAAATAGTTTTCAAGGATAAGAACATTGTGGATGTTTTGGTACATAATGTCATAAAACGTGTAAATACTACCCCAACTCGAACAAAATAATCCAACTATATAAGAAAAAAATTATTATTTGAGTAATACTAAAAAGAAATAAATTAAACATAAATATGAAACAATTAAATTAATTCTACAAATAATTATTTTACTATGAAAACATAAAGATTACCATTGTAAATGATCATATGAAGTGTTGTTTCACTTCCTGCAAATGAATTGGATATAACTTGAAAGAAAGTGATAAATGCAACACTATAGGGGTGAAAAGGTATTGAGGGAGAAGATGATTTTTATGGAAGTTTTGGTTTAGAAAGTCATAAAATATGAATAGACCTCCCAAACTCGAACAAAAGAAACCACATATATAAGAAAATATTTATTATGTGAATAATACTAAAAAAATTAAACATAAATGTGAAATAATATATTAATTCTATGGAAAATGTTTTTTCTATGAAAAGATCAAGATTACCTCTGTGATTGTGAAGAGATAGTGACTTTTCACTTCTTACAAAGGCATGAAACATTGATATAAATCTTATAAAATAAACGAACACTGTAAGGAATAATGAAAATTAAATCAATGTTTCATTATATAATTTTTTAGTAAAATAGAGAAATCATATCATAACATTACCTTTACATATTTCCATGAGGTTTACATTATTATAGTTTGTTCTTTCTAGGTGTTGGTAACATAATCATGTGTAGAATACATTGTTTTCATGATTAGTGAAAAAAATAATTTTGATTATGTTAATGAAGTAGAGAACATACAATATTATGAGGAAAAAAAATAATATATTAAAAAAATATCTTATCCTCTCATTGAACCCTCTTAATTTTTTTAAAGGTTTCATGGATTTGGTTACTCTATTGAGAATCCAAATCCCTCTTTTTAGTCCCCTCTAACTTACAAGACATTGTCTACATTGGGACGAACATGAACTAATTATGATGTCCCAATCAAAGGTCCATCCTTGATTGAATTTTCATCTGACTTCACATTCGTTTTAGTCTCCAGCAAGACTATTGACCAATTCTTGTTTATTGGATTAAAAACATAAAATACATTCACTACCTATGATTCCATTATGAACAACTCTTGTTTTCCCCTTATACACTGAAATTCACCTTTACAAATCCCATTTCATCAAATTTCACTCCATTTATATTATCAATTGATTTGAAATAGAAAATCATCACTTGAACTTTTGTATAATACAACTCATATATCTGTTCAATAATTCCAAAATATGACATATTTGCATAAATTGTATTTATATACTTGGAACAAGATATGTGAATCACTTCATCCAAAAGCGTAATACCACTATTCTGAATCATACTGAATTCTTTGTGTTCATTTTTATAGAAAATATAACAATTTATTACAAAAATAGTGTAAGAAATAACATTTTCATTTGTTACTCTAGTTATCCATTGAATTATATCAGAATTTAAATTCATATTTTTAGATAACTCCTTATAAATTTGATCTCTGAATCATCTTATAAATTTTTGATTATGTGTATTTAATATCCATCATTCAGGCTTTGATGGATTCAAATCTCTACAAATTTATTTGTTGGATTCAATGTATGTATCAACATCATTATTACTATGTAATGTGAAAATATGTGATTTCTCCAACTCTTTCAATGTATTTGTAACAAAATCTCTTCCAGAAATCCCTTTACCTATAAGGCATTTTCAATAACAAGTCTTTGGGAGACTGATGCATTCAACATCTTGTAGGTAATCAGTACAAAATTTAATAGCTTCTTCAACAATATATCATTCTACAATAAAAATGTCTGGGAAATTTTTATTATTGACATACCCATTAAAATCTTCATATATCAGTCAAAGGGGTACATCCATCTATAATAGACAATAACACATAGTTAAACTGCTCTAACCAAGTGAACCATTAGGTGGACCATTATATCAATGAATGATGGTGGGAAGAACATATCTAATTAACATAATATGACTACAATATCCTTATTCATGATGTAAAACTTCACTGGGTCTACAAATTTACTACATATGGATTTGAAAAATAAGTAGAGTCTGATTCATTTATGTTGTACATAATGAGGTAGAATGAAACAAAAAGAAACGGGAATTAATTATTTCTTGAAAACATGAAATTCAGGTTATTTTAATCATTATAACTTCAAATTATTCAATGACATGACATTATTTATATTTTATTAATACCCTTTCTAGAACTTATACACGAGTAAGGAAAATGAAAATTTTAAAATTTTCATGTCTTGATAGAGTGTAAGCTACTGGAGGAAGAAATGTATGCCTTTTACCCTTCACCGGTGCCAACAATTCCCTTATCCACATTTAAATTAATTCCAACCTAGCCTTGATACAATATTTTATTTTTCCATGAACATTTAGTAATGTGCCAATAAAAAAATAAAATAAAAAAATTTCTACATGAATGACATTAAGAACATTTTACCACATAAACAATTCCTGTATTGTAATTTGAAGAAAAGTGATCTCTTCTTCCAACCTAAATTTGTAACAATTTTAAAAAATGGATTACCAATAATAGTTTCAATATTAGGTAATTTATTGTACAGTTGGTCGCCTATTTCTAGAGACAATGTTCTAACTTTTTTTATATTCTCATTTACTATTTTCATCTGAGATTAGTATTTATGTCATTGAGGTAAAAATTTATGATGTACTGAAAAATAGTCTGTATTGAATATTTCAACCGAACTGATTGTGTGCATTTTCACAATTGGTACACCCCCAACATTCCATTAATGATATAGCCTGAAAATTTTATAAAATTAGGTAAGTTATTTATCATTATCTACAACATGGACCTCAATGTGAATTATTCACTTCTATGATAATCATACTATGTAACACTTGTATCCCACATAAATTTCAGATCTTAGATTAATGGAGACAAATAGACAACATGATGTATTTGTGCTTCATTCATAACCATGGCAGAATTTTATAATTTACAAACATGATGGGACATGTACTGTGAATATGAATGTTTCCCAGCTCATTCCCAAATTCAGGAAACATGTAATCAATATTCTTCCACTAAGGAGAATAAACTAGATGATGTAGGTTCCCATATTCAATTTTTTCCTTCATTCTATGTAAATTTTATCACAGTTTCCTTCCATCCATATAGTCTTCTAAACTGTTGAATAATAGAAAATTACCATATAGATTTTGAAGGACTTGATTCATTTTTCTTGTATCAATTTGCACCACACTTGGGTATTTTATGAGTGATTTATGTTCCTTGCGAAACAATATGATATAATTTAGACAAGCATATATTTTTTAGATATCATGCCCATTGGACGTAACATTCATTTAACATCATGTGATCATCATGGTTGCTAATTTTATTTTGGTAGCATATCATTTAAGAGACCATGTAGTTATATAAAGCGAGTTTCACTCCATCCACTAATAGCTCTCAAATTATATAACTTCAATACAGCTGACAATGATGTGTATTTAATATATCCGGTATATAATGGTTTCTTGGAACAACTATTTAACTCCTAAAACAACTTTTGACAATCACAGAGGTAATATTCAATTTCAATTCTCATTTATTTCCTATGATCACCATCATCATTTATAAAGGTATTCATATGAAATGATTTATAACCTATAGTATCATCTAAATCATTTTCCACATTAATAATTTTCCTATGTTTAGTCCAACATTTATAGCCTTGATCTATTCTTTGACAAAACAAATGTTCTTCCAACTCTTCTGAACTAATTTTCTTGAATAATAACAATGTAAATCCAGATAAATAATTTTATAAGGGTTGTATGCATGCTCTATCGCAAACTTGATGGACTCTTTAACTCCATATTTATACACTATAGTCAAACGAGTAGCGTGTATCCATTTTAGGTTCATATCAATCCTATTAGGTTCATAAAAGAATAATTTTTTATAGTATATTAATAAATACACATAAGTTATTTAGTATCAAATGTGAAATTTATAGACAATTCTAATAAGAGAAACACATTATTTGATTATTTCAAAGAATTTTAGTATGTTGAAGAATATTTTTAATTGGATTTAAGAAAAGTATTAATCTACTAGGGAATTTGTTATCCTTTGAATACATTCAAAGGTGAAATTTATAGAAAACTCATCTTCATTTCATTTTCGATGATGCATACCCACCATTAGTGTTGATAGGTAAAGCACCAAACATATCTATTATTTATTTACATTGGATCCACATGAGACATATATTTTTATTTATCACATATTATGGAATTGGTATTTTAGAAAACATCCCTCCTCAATTATGTAGGATCCCCTCCGCCACTCATTCAAAACAAAAACTGAAATTATGATCCCTTAATATAAGTTACAAATAATCTTTATAATTTCCATACATTACACTTTTTATAGTTCCTAGTCTCAATAAGGTGTCCAAAATTAATAAATATGAAGATATATTTCAATATAAGATATGATTTCATTTATGTAATTAATATATTTTTTTGGTCAATTTAACCAACAACATAAAGGATGATATAACATGATATCCTGGATTTTTATGAAAATATAATTAAATTTTTATTTGATATTTATAATGAAGGCATTACATTATGGTTATATAAAGGTAACATGAAAATTTAATCCAGCCTTATTAAACCACCTTATGTTTTTCAAAAATTACTAAAACAAGTATGTAATAGATTCGGTGTTGGGGAACCATACCAAAAACATCCATAGAATGAACATGGAACATATTAAATCACAATGGAACTATAATTAAAATATATTTAGTGTTAAAAAGATGGTGAAATATTGAACATGGATAAATGACCAAAATCACTACATAGAAATAGATAAGGAATAATGGGTGTTGGGACCAAGTTGGATGGAGAAAGAAGTTTTAAGAGTTAGCTTTTGTAGAGTGTTGTCTATTGTTTTCAAAGAAGATAAATCAATTCACTTTGTAAAGGGATTAAAACCAGACGATGCTTTGCTGATATGTATTTTAGAAATATCATAAGTTAGGATAACTTTTAATGCAAGCCTTATGAAGGAAAGGGGGATAAATGATGATGCCAGTCATATATAGTTTTGATTGGAAGGAATGATGCTACTGGAAGATAGGGAAGTTTCAGTACTTCCCATTGTAAATCTGATGATTCTAAATTTGATCTGTCAAAGGATATATATCATCAGAGTGGAGTTCATGAAGAAAGATGTAGAATGGTTATGGGAAGCAGTAAAGAAAAAAATTGAAAAGGAACAGACAATCTAGAGGCAGCACAACAGAACAGTTTAAGGTGGTGCCATTTTCCAGTGTTTTCCATTTTTAAGGGCCTGAAAATCGGGAGATGAAGATGTGTTTTTTGAAATGGATGTTGCGCGAAAGATAGAATATGGTTTAGATTTTTGAGCACAAGGCATGATTCAAGATCAGAACATCGGAAAATGACAAAGGCATGCAGTGCTCGAAAAAATGTGCTGAGTGCGCGAAAAAATGAAGCTCATGCAAAATGTTTGCGGGATGCGTGAAATATTATCGGGATGCATGAAATATCAGCTGGATGAGTGAAATATCTTCTGGATGCACGAAAAAGATAGTTCTGCGTGAAATATCAACATGTTGCATGAAAAATGAAGGTTGTGAAAAATATTGGCATGGTGCGCAAAATAGAGGAATGTAGTTTTTCGCACAAAAGGTCTTTCAAGATCATAATCTTGAAAATTGGAAAAGGCATGAGGTGCATGAAAAATTGGAGCAATGCGCAAAATACGATGTTTCGTGAAAGAGTTTTCTACATGCATGAAGAGGGTTTTGCGGGCGGATTAGTGTTTTTTGTGCAGGGTTAAAAAGGACTATAAATAAGAGGTTAACCCCTCTCAATTTTCAATGCTCGACAATAGGAAGAAATCCTGATCTCTGGTGCACAGAGAATTATACAGTAAGTGAGTTGCATGAAAAGAAAGGTGTTTGTGCAAAAAGAGGACTGTTATGTGAAAGGAGAAAAAGTTGTGCCAAAAGAGAGAAATTGTGCGAAAAGAGAGAACATACGCGAAAAGAAAAAAAGTTGTGTGAATAAAGAAGTTGCGTGAAATAAGTTTTCTATGCCAAAAGTGGATTTTTTTCACACAAATATTTTGAATTGCGCTCAAGACACCCTAAAGGTTGCATGAAGAATTTGGCATCTTCACACATATTAAGTTGTGTGTATGGGAGTTCTTATCAGCTTCTAGGTAGGAAAGTGAAGATCTGTACTTCATAGAATACAACTAATCAACTGTAAAGAAGCACTGAAATACTGTAATTACCTATTTGTATTAAGAGGGTGCACACACACTTTCAGATTGTTTTTCAAGTGATACACGAGTGTAAGGGTACATCCTACTCATTGTCTTCCACATCAAAGGATTGTTTTCTAGTGTATTGTGTGGTATTCAATTATTTTTGTACCATACCAAGGATGTAGCTACTCTTGTTGAGTAGTGAACCTTGTAAATCTTGTATTCCTCCAGTTGTGTGTGTTTAGTAGAGAAGAAACTCTTTAATAGGAGGTGATTGTTGTTTAAATTAGAAGGAAACATAAAAATAAAAAGATATCACTTACTCACCACTCCCCATCTCAGTGATACTTGGATATTGATTGGGAACTTCAATGGGTACTATTATCAACTAATGATAAATATAAATTAAAAACTATGAATTATTCTTATGGAGCAAGCTGGGGTATAGATATAGACATAGATGTAGTATACACGGACTATAACACAAATAAATCATGGCATCATCAAACAAGAAATAAAAAACAAAAAGAAACATACACAAAGTAATTTTCAAGGCCTACCTTACTAGGTTGAAGAAAATCCACATCTGAAACCCCTACTGTACCCAAACACCATATGTCTAGCGATGTTCAAGTAACTAGAGGTAGTCGAGTGTTGTGATATGAGATTCGATTAATCAAGGAGGAACACCAATAGTGGGTGGATTCCATGGAAAGCATTTGATATCTCGACAGGTTCATGAATGGTTTGGGTGTTTTAAATAGATCAGGATACTTTTATCAACACTTACAAATAATTGCTAATAAAGATTACATTTTTCATTGATTATGTGATAAATGATAATAAAAGGAATATTTATCTATACTACAGTTTTAGTGCTGGTAAACATTCATTTTATCAGTTCTCTTTTTAGTACTGATATATCCTAATCTTTATTAGCACAAACAATTGTTGATAAAGAGATACCTTTAGCAGTGCTTATTACTTAAGCACTGATAAAGGGTATATATAATTAAAATTATAAAAAATATTTCTTAAAAAATATATATATATACTTAATAAATTTATATATATAGTAAATATATTCCCTTTTAAATATATTTATAATAATTTAATAATTATTTATTTATAATTATTGAAATATTTTTGAAGAATAATATTTATATCTATTTTTAAGTGCATGTGTATGCATATATGTTTAAAATGAGTGAAATTGAATAAATTAAAAATATCTACACTTTAACAATATTGAAAAAATGGATATGTTTCGTGTGTGTTCATTGTATATAAAAATTCATTAATTATGTATATGTGAAATCAATATAAGACACGTTTGGCCTATGTAAAATTAAAAAAATCTAATGATACATTTAAATAAACATCCATTACACTACACAATTTGTTAGTATTTTTAAATCATATTTATTTGTAATTATAAACCATTATTCTCTAAATATATAACTATTTAATGTAACAGACATTAATATATTGTAATATATGAATCATATTTATATACATTAATATATATCAATATATTTAATATATAAAATTTATTAACATTAATTATTTTAAAATTTGTAATATCATTTTTAATAAATTAATTTAATTAATTTGTTAAATTTTGTCATTTTATTTATTCAAACCTTTATTGGCACAAAAAAAGCACTAATAAAATCTATCTTTATCAATGCTAAACATAATGTGCTAATAAATGTTACCCATTATCAGAACTAACAAAAAAATGACTCATAAAGGTTCAATTTATCGGCATTAAAAAAAGTGATGATAAAGGATAAATTTATCAGTGCTTTCTTAGTGTAGATAATGATTCAATTTATCAATGCTTTCTTGTATCATTGGAAAATACTAGTGTGGTTAAATGCCGGTTTTTTTGTATTGGTCATACACATGAGTTACCTTATCGTATCCCCTATGGAATTGAAATTAAACGGTATATGGGATATCATAAATCCATAACTATAATAATTCCATAAATATCATATACATTTGTTAAACCCATCATTAAATCGACCCTTGAATAGTGGTGATGGAAGGAGAATTATATATCAATTCACGAGGCGGTAGTCCGATATACACCTGACCAACAGTTTAATTTTCTATTTGATACAAATGAATATGGATTTAGGTTATAATATTATACTAAAAAATATTATTATATGAAAATGATGGTGTTATATTATTTTCATGAGTCAATAATACATATACATGGTGTAAGAATAAATAAAATGGAAATTATCGTTTAAGAACCTTACCACTTCTTTAGATGACCTCTTTAGTTTTGTAAAAAAAAATTCCTTGGATGGATTTTGATAAATCCAAGGGATATTAAAAATTTTAGATGATAACAGATGACACATGGGAATTTATTTTTCTGATCCATTGTGATTTAGAAGCGTGAATAGAAGAGGAGATGAGGTTTCCTTTTATATAATAGGGGAGAGATCACACATTGAAATTTTGAAATGATAAATTTATACCCATGTTTTATCATGACACAGGCCTCCAAAATGTTTCATTATAAGACCTTAAAGGCGATATGTTTTAAATATATCTATAAAAGGGTTTTGGATAATTTTAGGTCCTTTTTAACCCTTATCTTTTTAGTTTAACCCTTGGTAAACTTGTTTTCAACTTTACAATAATAATTATGTTTTACTGATTTTAAATTTATTAATGGTCAAAAATTAAGTTGACATTATTTTATAATTTAAATTGTTCTAATTTAAAATATATAATCCATTTTTTTAATTAAATTTATATAATTTATACAATTCAATTGAAATTTTAACACGCATATGTGATGAAAAAACAGTGTTTCCAAAGAAAAACATTCAAAATATTAAAAAAAAATTATATAGAAATTCAAAAAAAAATATCTAAAATGAAATATTTAGTTATACTGTAATTTAATTGAACTAATATTACTTTAAAAAATTTACAATATACTCTAACTTTTTAAATTATTTAAAAAAATAGTTTTCAAAAAAAATCAGTATTATTCCATATTCATCATTAATTAATTATTTCAAAAAATTATAAAAACAATCCAACCAAATATACATTTGAAATGTAAATTTCAAAATTTATAGTTATTTTATGAAATAAATTTGAAAAAGGTAAATTTTAATTATAAAGAATACGTGAAATGTGTGAAAAACCCACATTTTAGTAATATGTAGTTTTCAAAAAACATTTATTTTCATTGAAAATGGTTCTTATTTTATTTAAAATAAATATATAACAATTAAATTAATTTAAACATGTTTAAACCATATAATTTTAATAACATATTTATTCCTATTCATACCCCCCGCCAATATCACAACTACGTTATAATGGTCTTATTTAAATAATCATATTAATAGTATATCATGATTTGAGGAAACCCGATGTTGTGTGTTATTCAAGATAAAGATAAAATTTAATTTATTAAAAATAATTATATCCTAAATTATTAAGGATTTAAATTATACTCCCCATAAATTAATTACATCCTAAAAATGAAATATTGATTCTAGTAGTTAATGGTTTTATATTTGAAAATAACTTTACTTGAATCGCACATCATAAAAATGGTTAGTAAAGATACTCTAGATAAGAGATAAAGGTAACTATGAATTTCATATACAATAACATGTAATAGGATTGAAAATAGGATAAAATTAAAATAAAGAGAAGATATATAAATGGAAGAAAATTGTAAATAATTATTAAGAGTGATAGAGTTTATCATAAAAATATGAATGATCTACAAAATTTAAGAACCAAAAATCCATAATTCTATAATAAAAATGATGGTAATAGGTTTCAATTTTCATTTTAAAATCCCATTCATATATTTGTGGAATCCTTTTTCCATCTAGACTATTAACATAAGGAAATTTAATTTCTTGATATCTTTCAATTTCATACGTTAATTTTCATCCTTTTATTATGCTTCAATAGATTTCCACTTTATCTCTTACTATATAAAAAGAATATTCAAAATTGAATTTTTTATCCCAGAAGAACTAAACCTAAATTTTAAAGTATTATATGATCTATAAAATAATTTCAATAAATTCATCATGTCGTCAGTAAATCCAAAATTATTAGCATAAGTTACCCAATATAATATATTTCTAGTGATCTGGACCCTAGTAACCGAGACAAATTTCCTACTTTCTTACATTGGAATAAGATATAAGGAATCACATAAAAAGGGTCCAAATAGTTTAGTTGTCTTTGTAAACTAGATACATAAAAATCACATTTTAAAATATAAAATTTACAAATAATTTTCTATTAGAACCCCATTATTTCCTATACCATGTTACAAAATATCACTCACAAAACACTTCTCAGTATCCTGGGGAAAATACAATATTATAAAGGGATGAGATCATATGCTCAATAAGGGTAATCCTACATTGGATTATAGGAATAAATAATTAATAATTAATATTTAAAAGTAATTACTTGCATTAAATTCTGTTTAATCAATATATTGATCATAATATTGAAGGAATAAATAATGATCAAATAATTCCAAATAAATAATCACATGAGAATGAAAATTAATTATGGATATTGTAACTAATATAATAATCATAATTAATATCATTAAATGAATTCGTAATTATGGAATTCATAATTTTTTACATCTAAAACTTACTATCGATATAATGACCATAACCTTTTACACATATCATTATATGATTTTAAGAATAATTAACCCTAAAATTACAAGCCAATGATCATAAAGTTTAGTTTCATTGGAAGATTTGGTACATAATTAAACACCATTAAAACACATTTTATTTAATCTCCATAATGATATAATAACATCCACTATGCTCTTCTAACATCGTAGGATAACCTGGGGAATACATGAACAAAAGGGATGAGCTAAAAATCCAAGTAGGGTAATAAGCATTGGAATAAAACATAGCACATGGGTTCGAATGCAAAAAATGATCACATGAAAGGAATAGAAAATAAATAAATATAAGGAATAATAACATTTATCACAAGAAAACATATAATCATGGAATCTTAAGAGTATGGAAAAAATATATCACAAGACATAAACATGGGTGAAGGCTAACTGCCAAGACATGGTGGATAAAGTCCAATAAAGGAATCAGGTTCACTCCTTCTCCCAACATGACTTATCATGAGTCTAAGAATTAGAAAATAAATTTGAGTGATATTTGGGACCAACCATCATAACATGTTCATGAAGATGTGTTCCACATGTAGAATAAACATAACAGTTACCCATGGAAAGAAATGGGTATCATAATGATGTCACAAGGCATAAAAAATGAGCATATCATAAATTATTCCATGAAATAACGGATTAAAAACATAAATGGAAATTGATAAGTTATAATATCACTATATAATAATAATTTATGTCCAATTATAGTGGATAAATATACAGTAAGTGTTTCAAAAACTTTACAAATGAAACATTTCAGTGCAATTTATGGAAAATATTAAAGGTAATTTAAACGGAAAACGTATATTTGTTTTCATAAAACCAAAAATTAAAAACGGTATGTTTTCATGATAAAATGATAGATTTTCTAAAAATAATGGTTCCTTAAAAAATATTATGGTGTGTACATGGAATCGGGTAAGAAATCAGGAAGTTCACTTTAATCGGGATTACTTATTAGGAAAAATTGAAAAGAGGGCCAATCTAAAACATGTATTACCCCATTAAATAGAGATTATCTGATCGGGATAAATGCGTTTAGAACATATAAACATAATTAACAATAATTATAAATAAATTAATAATCATTTCATTGGGCTAAATAGATAGAAATAGTAACTCGAAGGAAAAATGGAGGTTCGCGTAAAATCCATTACCATGTGTCTAAAACAATTATGCAATTGATCTTAATGACCTGAATAATAAAATAAAATTAATTACTTAATTAATTCATAAAATTTTATACATGTAATTTATTTATTATAATTTTATTAAGTTCATTTATGTCCTTTTTCATGAGTTATAGTGTTTAATTTCATTAGTTAGGAGTGCTCATTTTCATAATTTTAATGATCGGCTCGCTTGTATAAGAGTATGGAAGTTCATGTAAAAAGGAAATAGTAATATTGAATTGAAGTTATAATTTATTAATTAACCTCCATAATTTTAAATGTATATATAATTAATTTGGTTATTTGCGGTGTGTATGAATCATTAGATAAGATGCTAATGATAATCATTGGGATTATTTTGGGCAATTTTCACTCACAATGAACTTGTTTTGTTTTATTATTTAAAATCATGTGAATATAATGATTTAAGAACATTAAATAAACTATAATACATTTATTATAATTTTTTTTGACAATAAATGTTTTTTGACTATCCTTGAAGGCTTTAATGGACAATGAAAATCGGTCGTCCTTGAAGGCGATAAATTAACACCTCACGAACGGCGTTTTCACTTTTTGTATAAAATGGGGGAGAGGGGATTAATGATGGATTATTACATTTACCTAATAACATTACAGTATAATGTGAGTAAATATATTTATCATACCATTTATATGAGGGGAGTTGATGAGATAATAAGAAATGAACTTGAAAATAAATTAAACAAAGGAAATAGGAATTTACCTCTTGAATTTCTCCTCCTTTAAAACCTCTATAGTGAAAATGTTTTGGTATTTTGATGAGAAAAATATCTCCAAGATATGTGGGTGGGTAATGGGATGATTATTTTTTAGAATTTAGAATATCCTAAAATCATAGAAGGTGTAAGGTGAAGAGTTGGTGAGGGGTGGTATTTATAGTGGAGGAGAGGGGTGTTTTCTCATTATTTTATTTATTAATTTATTATTTTGGCTCAAGACTATGAATATTATTGACATTAACACCAATTATACTAAAATAATGAATTATAGTTCGTTATATTTGGCTTACATCATCCATACATCATATATGAATCCATAGTTATTGTATTTAGCCTCTATCCTAAATTACTGTATTTTACTATTCACTAAAAATTCTAGTATTTGAGAGAAATCCCAAAAGCTCACCCAAACCATTTTTAAATGTATAGAATAGAAAAATTAACTCTATTTTAGGCAAATTATTTTTTTATTATGATAAATTTAATTTTTAATTAAAATCATTTTTTACATGGAAAATACATATTTTAACATTATAACTGATTTTGCAACACTTTAAAAAATTAAATAAGGTCTCATAATATTATCATAAAATCACAAGATAACAAAATATTAATTTATAAAGACATTTTATAAAAAATAAATTTTCTTTTAAATCATTATATTAATTAAAAAAATTATTTTTATATTTAGAACATACAAAAAATATATTCACTTAATTAATAATTTCCAAAACATTTATTTACTTATAATATGATATAATTATATCAAACCTTAATTTATAGGATTCTATATTTTTTTATACTTTTATGGGTGAGGATACTATTCTATTGGCTAGTTTACTATTCATAAGGTTCATATGACTATTCCTAGGGTCAAGATATTATTTAATCGATAAAATTTTATCACATTCAAGAAATACCTCTTATTTCATCCGTTCTTCATTTATAATGTTTTTACTGCGTTATTAATGTGATTTTAAGTAATTAAATTATATGACAAAATTCTAATAAATTCATTTACATTGATAAAATTTTGTGTCATTACATTCTTCCTCCCTTTTTGAATTTCACCCTTAAAATTTTGTTTCACATTCTAAGTTGAAAAAAGGTGTGGGTAATTTTTCTTCATCACATCCACAGGTTCCCATTTTACATCATCATACATATGGTTCCTCCATGGTACATTGACCAGGTGGGTATTTTTGTTGTGTGGAACATAATATCTGTGATCCATGATCTTAAATAACTTCTTCTCATATGATAGATCATTTTCCAACTATACCACCTATGAATTTAGTACATCGGAAGGATGTGGTATGTATATCCTCAAGAGGGATATGTGGAAATCATCGTGTACTTGAGAAATGGTTGGTAAAGGTGCTAGTTCATATTACATGGATCTAACACGATCAAGGATTCTTAAGGGGATGATGTACCTAGGAGTAATATTTTCTTTCTTCCAAAGTATCATGATCCTATTCCATATAAATATGCAGAGGAATAATATTTCTCAAACCTTAAACTCAAGGCCACTTTAATGATTGTCTTCATAACTATTATTTCAACTTTGGGATACATTGATGTGACACTGAATGTTTTTCACCTTCTCCCGTATTTCTTCGACCATTTGATGTCCTATAAACTTAACTTCACTCACATCATCCCAACATGTCAGGGTTATATATATTTTCTACTAAAGGTTTTAATATGGATCCATTTGTATTATTGAGTGTAAGCTGTTGTTGTGAGATTACTAAACCAAAGGAATATGATGTTCCCTTCCTCCTTTGAATTATATAGAACATGTTCTCAATATGTCTTCCAAAGTATGAATAGTGCTCTCAGATTGGAAATTAGTTTGAGGATGATTTTTCATACTGAAATTCTCATAAATACTTAAAGAATGTTGGAGATTTTTTATGAACTTTGTGTCAATTTCATGGATCCTGAGAGAATAAAATAAATATTTGTACTCTATATATCATTACCACTTCTCTGATATACATCCATGAATGTTAATCTAGTGATAAATCCTATTGAATTGAGATAATGTGATTTGTCTATCCAAGATGATCCACAAAAACCCACAGAACATTGTTTATTATAAATGTATTTGGAAGACCAGTGAAAAATTCCATGGTGATGTTTTCCCACATCCATATTGGCATGGGAAATGTTTGCATCATCCCCTTGTACTTTTTCATTTTATCCTTCACTTTCTGACATACCAGACACATTTATTTATGCACAGTGACCTCCTTTTTTATAAGGTCCTACCAATAGTTCTCTATAAGATCTCGATACATTTTTTTTCCTATTAATGAATATATAAGGATGATCTATGCACATGATTTAGAATATAATTATTTATCTTTGGATAAGATGGTACACATAATCATGACCCAAAACTCATGACTCCTTCGTCATCCATTTTCAACTCTAATGATTTCCCTTTTCTCATGGCTTACACCTTCTTTTGAATTTTCACATCATTTCTTTGAGCAACCATTATTTTATTCATAAGGTATACTTGAGAAATAATTTGAGAAATTATTAATGATGTTCCTTCCTTAATGATTCCCATATCTATCCTTTGTATGACTAAGAATATTGGATCCTTCCCAATTCTCATCATTGGTAAAAATTTATGGTCCTTTCTACTTAGAGCATATGATAAATTATTTGATTTAACAGGATGGTAGTGTATTGTGTAGTCATAATCCTTGATTAGATATAACCATCTTAACTACCACATATTAAGTTACTTATATGAGAATATATATTTGATACTCTTATGATCTGTATATATCTCAAAATTCTCCCCATATAGATAAGTTCGTGAGGTTTCCAACATGAAGATCACATCTTCTAACTCTAGATCATGTGTGGGATAGTTTTTCTCTTAGATTTTCAACTACCTTGAGGTATAGGCTATCACTTTAGCATATTCAATTACCACACTGATTAATCCCTATTTTTAAAGCATCATTGTACACCACAAAGAGTTCCCCATTTTTCAGCAGTGTGAGCACTAGGGTAGTGATAAGTATCATTTTAAAAATTTTAAATAAGTCTTCACATTCATTAGTTTGGACAAACTTTTCTCCCATTCTATTCTGCTAGGTTAGTGGGTTTAGAAATCATGACATGTTCTTCGCAAATCATCGATAATACCTAGCTACAACATGGAAAATATAGATCTATATCACTGATATTGTCTTAGTCCACTCTTTAATTGCCTTTATCTTAGAAAGGCCCACAGATATCCCTTTTTTGGTTATTACCTGCCCCAAGAGTGATACTTCATCAATCCATAACTCACATTTACTATAATTTGCATATTTTTTCTCCCTTCGCAAAGTCTTTTACAGATTATTAAAATGCTCTTAATGTTCATATTTTCTCATGTAATATATCATAATATCATCAATAAAGACTACCAAATGTTTTCAAGGTAATCTATAATGACTCAATTCATTTAATCCATGAAAATAGACGGAAAATTAGTGAGGTTGAGGAGCATCATGATGAACTCTTATTTTATATACCTCATTCAAAAGGTAGTCTTGGGAATATCTTTATTCATCACCTTTAATTGGTTATATGTCAACTGAAGGTCCAACTTAGAGAAATAACAGGACCCATATAACTGATTAAACAAGTCATCTCTCTGTGGTAAGAGATAAATTTTCTTTATTAAGATCTTAATGATCTCATGATAATTAATGCATAATTGTGTTAATCTATCCTTCTTCTTGACAAAGAGGACTAGTGAACCCCATGGTGATTCACTCGGGCATATACAACCCTTTTCCAGATCCAACACATTAGTGGATATTACATAAGGAGTCTTTTATGTAGGCATAAATCCAAGAATAAGTTTAATTGAGAACTCGATATATTGATCAACAGGAAGACCATGAAACTCTTTGGGAAACACATCAGTGTATTCCCTCACAATGGGAATATATTCAACCATGATTTTATCATTTTTCATAGAAATTTGAGCTACATATACTTACTCATTATTTCCTCTAGAAATGGGGATAACCTCATTGATTTAAGGTTCAAAAATTCTAAGCGGTTTCTAATGGGGTTGTTCATAAAACCAGAAACATCCAATGATTATATACCCATTTGGACCTACATTCCAAATGTAGGTGCTCACTAGTTCTGGACTGATGAGGCTTAAGAATTTTCATTGGTCGAGAGAATGGGAGGTCGGACTCATTATACCTTTTTGGGGGGAATTATTGTCTACTCAGGGACTCTCTTTATAGATTTAAGTTATGTTCGTGAATCCTTATTACATTTCCAAGTATAAAAATGAGCTTTCCTTTAGATATGACAATCAATAGTTAGTATGAATCAAATTTATAGAATCTGTTGTATTTATTTGAGGTTCTTCATCGATAGATAATCATCTTTATTTGTTAGAGATTCTTAGTCAATGGTATCCTTCAACACGTTATATAGAAATCTCTTTGTCATTATGATAACCATACTGGTATTAAAGCCACTCAGCGGGGCACTTGATGTTTATTGTCATTCAAAATGACATTGATTATTTCAGGGTTGGGATCATACCCACAGATGGGCTACCTACGTAACCTTTGTTTTAAAAAAGGAATCAGAACCCACGCAGTTCGATAAAAGTAGTCTATGGTTTATGCATGATTGATGGATCAAAGATAGATGTTATAATTAGTTTTACACTCTAATCTCTCATTATTCATGCATGGTGGGAGAAACAAGAGGTATTGGTAAAACCAGAAAATCTTTCCATAAAAGATGCAATTATAAGAAATGGTGTGGAGCTTATGTATGTATGACTTTCCAGATAGATGAAGATTAGGATTTACATTAGGGAAGAAACCCGGGAACAAGGTCCATAAAGGTATATGTGCCTTATGGAGATTTGTAAACTCTAACATGGGGCTTATTCCTGATCAGAATGCCCAAATTAGTAGGGGACTTATGATTGGGTTTTACTCCTGAGAAGGAAGCCAAAATCAAAAGTAAATTAAGAATAGTTAAGAGAGATTATGAGGGATTCCTTTTGAAAAGGAGGTCCAGGTTAAAATAATTTATAATTTGGGGCTTACTCCTAAGGAGGATTCCCAGTATAGGGGACTTGGGGTTACTCCCATGGAGGATGCCCAAATTTGGGATTTTGATATTGGGGCTTACTTCTGAAAAGGAGGCCCATTTATTAAGGAGACATGAGACTTAGTACTTATTCCTGAAAAGGTGGCCTAATTTAATGGAATTTATGAGTGTGGCTTACTCCTGAGGAGGATTCCCAGGTTTTGAGAAATTATGACTGGGGATTAGTCCTGAAAAGGAGGCCCAGAATTTAGGGGACTTGGGATTACACCTGAAGATGATGCCCAAATTAAGAGAACTTGGATTGGGGCTTACTCCAAAAAAGGACGCCCATATTAAGGATTCTCTCATCTTAAAGGATGAGGTTGAATAAATGAAATATCTTAACCTTAGTGATATATATAAAGATATGTAAACCACTAGGTTTTGAGAGATGTTCCACAAAATTCGTTTCAGATAAGGATGCCAACAAGGGATCCATTCCAAAAGAAATGGCTTTAAAGAGGGTTTTGAAGGCTGGATCATGAATAGGAGAGGTGGATAGGCATAAGATAAGTTAAATGGGTAGGAATGGCACCTAAAAAGAGAGGGGTGTGCAAGTACTGCATGGGCGCGTAACTCCTTGTCGTGCAAGTATACTTGCACAACAAAGGGGTACTTGCGCGATGGTCAACCCTTAGGGTAGTTATCTTTGGGCTGTTTAAAGTCATGAAAATCGGACATAAAAAGGCTAATGTTTAAGGTCTAAATAGCTTTGACCGAGTGGATTAACAATGAATCAACTCCTTGATAATTTATCTGAAAACATATTACCATGTTCAAGTATGTGGGAAAATATGTAAACGATGACTTAAGAAATTTTGAATCTGAGGAATGATATAAAAAATGGATAAAAGGCATTCGAAGTAGTAGTTCCCAAGAATGAAGTTACCACTATTTAAAAAACCCATTAGGGGGTTGAATTATGTAGGGCCACCTAAGGGCATTGGATGCATATTCAAATAATAGTATCTTTTGGCTGATAATTATGTTCTGTAGACTGTTTATGCAAGGCCACCTAATGGAACCTACTGCATAATCAGGAAAAATAACTCTCAGAAATTTACTTATCTACTGCTTAAAAGCCAGTGGAAGTTTTTGGGGATTCAAATTTTCCAAATCATAGAGTTTTCTGTATGTAGAGAGGTACTTAAATATGGAGAAGATATTTCTAAACAAGATCATCTAAGAACAGGATTAATGTTACTCCTATGAAGGTCTGACCAAAACGTAGGTAAGGGAAATATAAACCATAGACTTGAATATTTTTAGATCATGAAAAAGTATATAGGAAAAATATGTTAAGGAAGGCTATATTTTTTCTTTTTGGATCCATACATATTTTCATTAAGACATCTAAGGACAAAAGAGGTTTTCCTTCCAAGAATGTAGTTACCATTATTTGACAAACCCATTAGGGGGTTGAATTATGCAAGGTCACCTAAGGGCGTTGTCTTCATAGTCAAATAATAGTATCTTTTGGCTGACAAGTCTGTTATGTAGACTGTTTATACAGGGCTGCCTAAGGGCACATGCAACATAGTCAGGAAAAAGAACACTCTGAAATTGGACATTTTGTGACCAGAAGTCAATAAAAAGGGTTATGGAGATCTAGAAGTATTTAAGGTTAGGATTATAACACATGAAATTGGGTATTTTCCAATTCATGAAAGACATACATAGATCAATTCTAACCATAATCATGTAGTGTATGGGTCCTGAAATGAGATGATGTACTTCACTACGTATCCCATAAGGATGCGAATCAAGCCATCCGTAGTTCATGAAATATAGTTTAATGTCATGTGGGATGAAAGTATTGGAAATCATAGTTTTAGGGTCATAGAACTGAGACCATAATAATGAATACACAATGTTTGTTTTTTTATAGGGACTTTTCAGCCAAGGGAATAAAAGTAAAATTTGGGGTTAGGCCCAAAGACTTGGCGATGGATTCGAGGGATGCTCGAAGGTACCTACGTATCCCATAAGGATGGTAATCAAGCCGCACGTAGTTCTAGAAATACCCTCTTTATAGATTTTGTTCGAATATATGAAGGTTGAAGGTGACATTAGTGCAGTGATGGTTTGACCCACGATAAAAGGTTCAGGTATTTCCATGTATGCACGTAATGTTTGGAATATAACATGATCAAGATCATTGTAAATAATGATTCCCTCTCAGGTGTGGATGTCAAAGAATGTTGTAGTTTATTGTCTTACAGGACAAAAGTGATGTACAGTTTAATGTCATGTTTCTAGGAAAAAGTTGATCCAATGTGAAGAGATTATTTTTAGGCTTGAACCTCATAAGGTTTCCTACATACCCTACCAAGAAGGAAAGGATCAAAGTCCGCGTAGTTCAATTAAATAATGAATTAGTGATCAAATTGTTTTTGGGGACAATGACCTAAAAAATGGTGTTGGGACTTACTAATGGTTAGTGGTCCAGAGATGGTGTTATGGTTGAAGTTTACTCTAAGCTCATGTGAGTCAAAATCGGTGTGAGAAACAAGAGGTAACAACAACTTTAGCGATACACAGTATTAATGTCATGTAGGACATATGAAAGGACTATGTGGTTTAAAGTATTTCCATGAGTACTATTGGTGTTGCATAGTTTAGTGTCATGTATCAGGGTCAAAATATAGTTTAATGTCATATAGGACGTATTAAGGGACTTCTGTATAGTTTAGCATCATGTAGCTAGGATGATGGAGACAATACAGTTTAACATCATGTTGGATGAAAGGGGGACTATGCAGTTTAATTTCATGCAGTAAGGACAATATATGACGCAATTTAATGTCATGTTGGACGTATTAGGGACTTTTTCAGTTTTACGTCATGTAGGAAGAATGAGCAGTACAGTTTAACGTCATGTAGGACAAATATAGGGACACCGTTTATCATCATGTTGGACAATAAGGGTGTTGTACAGTTTAGCGTCCTGTATCTAGGACGATGGGAAAGATACATTTTAACATCATGTTGGATGATATGGAATCAAAATAGTTTATATTCATATGCATGGATCAGAGATTATGCAGTTTAACGTCTTGCTGGACGTAAGGGACTTTTCCATAGTTTAACGTTATGTTGGACGTCACAGTTTAACGTCATGTTGGAAAAAAGGTGAGAATAGATTAATATCATATGAATGGACCATTGATGTTGCATTTTAATGTCTTGTTGGACGATAAAGTATTTCTGTTACACAAAATACTTCTTCAGAAATCTAGAATTGGTTGGAGTAGTGATGAGTTCTCCATCCATTGAGATTAAAGAATAAGCTCCATTATAGTAGACCTTATGTATTGAATATGGGCCTTCCCATTTTGGCTCTATCCAGGGAGGTTTCTTTACTGGTATCATTGGAGTTCTGAGAACTAATACCAATTCTCACTGAACTAATGAACGAAGATGAAATTTTTTGTTGAAATCTCATGTTATTCGATTCTAATAGACTTCCAAGTGGTGCAAGGTGCTCAATATTTTCTCATCTAACTGTTCCAATTCATCCAATCTCTTTTGAGATTGTTCTTCTATAGATGACTGATCACAAATGGCTACTCTGAGTGAGGGTAATTGAACCTCAATGGGCAAGACTGCTTCCATTCCATATACCAATGAATATGGAGTTGACCGCGTTGCAGTGCAGGTGGTAGTTCGATAAGCCCATAAATCATGAAAGAGTTTATCAGTCCATGATTCATTATCTTTATCCACCATCTTTTGTCGTATGTTTGAAAGATTCTTGTTGCAATATTATATCTGGCCATTAGCCGCTGCATGATACCGAGATGAATGATTGGGTTTGAAGTTTTATTCTTGATACAACTTATTCACCTCAGATGAATAGAAGTTGGTGCGATTGTTCGTCAGTATGGTATGAGGGACACCAAATCTGGTAATGATATTAGACTTGATGAAGCTAACAATGAATTTAGAACTGACTTCATTGAGAGGTATTTCCTCTTCCCATTTGGAAAAGAAGTCAGTAGCAGTAATAATGTACTTAAAATGCTTGGATGTAGCTGAAGATAAGGTCCTACTACATCCATTCCCCGTGTGGAAAATGGCCCCGATTATTTAGCTGTATGAAGCAACACTGAGGGATGATGAATGAAGTTGGCATGTACTTGGAAATAATGACACTTCTTCATGAAATAAACATAATCTTGTATCATTGAAGGCCAAAAGAGTCTAAGCCTTCAAATTTGATCAGATAGTCTATATCCAGACTGGTGGGCACCACAGACTCCTGCATACACTTATTTCATGACAACCATTGTCTCTTCACCATCAATGCATCTAAAGTGAATTCCATCAAAACCACTTTTTTAGAGAATTTTTTCTAGGTGATCAGGGATGTCATAAAGAGTAAAATATACCATATGTCTTCAGACTTGTTCTTTCCCGTCTCTATCAGGTGGAAGTGTTCCATTTTGAAGGTATTCCCTAATAGGTGCCATCCATCCTATAGTATGACCATATGGTTCAGGAATGAGACTAATTTCATTGATTTCCTTTGTTCTAATTTGAACATAAGGTGAAATTGTATGACGGTGGGAAATACTGATGGTTTTTTCATGTCGATTTGGATCTGCCAGAGTTGTGGCTATATTATCCAGCACATCATCTTGGGAATTTTTTGATCTCGGGACATAAGAAAATGTCGGTTCCAATGGAAATTCCACCATTAACTCTCTAACGTATTCATACAAAGGGATTATTTCCTCTTTTTTGATTGCATAATCACCATTGACTTGTTTGATTACTAGGTCTGAATCACCTTTCACCTTTAAGTGATTCACTTGTGCTTGAAGCTCTTACTCCAATCCTGTGATATGAGCTTGGTATTCTGCTTCATTATTTATACTGCCTCCCAACAATGAGAAGGAATAAGGTAGCCCTACCATTTCCAGGGAAATGAGTAAAATTCCTAACCCAACTTTGTTGAATTTAAGATTTTCCATTTTCCTCCTAGTTGGACTTCTGGAAGCACCATCAATGTACATTTCCCATGTTGGAATTCTATCTTGAATACTGAATACTTCCTCATTAGGAAGTTCAATATCTGAAGATGTATCTTCTACTGAAGGATGTTTAGCAAGGAAATTAGCCAGAGCATGGCCCATTATTGCCTTTTGAGAAACATAATGAATATCAAATTGCTACAAAAATAACTGCCCACCTTGCTAGATATCTTGTAAGCATTGGACAACTAAGGATGAATTTGAGCAGGTTATTGTAAGATACCAATTGGACCTCATGATGTTGCAGTTAGAGTCTGATATTCTTAATTGCAATGATTAATGCTAGGCAGGACTTCTCAATATTTGAGTATCGGGTTTCTACATCAAGCATAGTTCGACTATGATAGTAGAGGTTGTTTTCATTCCAAGCGTCATTCTTCTGAGCAATAAAGGCACCCAATGATTGCTCTAGAGCTGTCACATAAAGGATAATTGGTCTTCCTTCAATAAGTGAAATTAACACCGGTAAACTCAAGAGATATTTATTGAGAATTTTGAATTCTTCTTGACATTCTTCAGTCCACTGGTAAGTGACTCCCTTCTTCATTAAGTTGGTGAAGGGTAAACTTTTTCCTGCCAAATTGGCGATGAAACGCAAAATATAGGCGATGTGTCCTTGAATTTCTCTCAATTATTTCAAATTTCGAGGAGGTGACATACCAAGGATTGACTTTCTCTTCTCAATATCGACTTCGATAGAATGATGGCGTACAAAAAAGCTGAGAAAGATTCCTGAGGTTACCCCAAAAGCACATTTTAAGGGGTTCATCTTCAAATTATGTTGCCGAGGTTTGTGGAAAATGATTTCCCAATCAGCCAAGTAATTAGAACACTTTTTGGTTTTAAACACCAAATAGTCCACATAATATTCAACAAACATCCCTAAAAAGGGTTTGAAGATACGATGCATGACACACTGATATGTTGCACCTACATTCTTCAGGCCGAAGGACATTACCCGAAAGCAAAACCCACCCTGAGGGGATCTGAAAGATGTAGATTTCTCATCTTTTGGGGCCATTTGAATTTGATTATATCCTAAATATCCATCCATGAAGGAATGTTCTTTATATCTAGTTGTTGCATCAATTAAGAGTTCTGTAATTGGTACTAGAAAATCATCCTTAGGAAAATGCCGATTAAGATCTCAAAAATCAATGGAAACTCTAATTTTCCCATTCTTATTTTTCACTGGGACAATATTATCGAACCATTTGTGATATTGAACTTCTCTGATGAAGTTAGCTTTGATAATCTTATCCACTTCAGCCTCAATTTTGGAAGCATAGTTTTGGTGTGTTCTTTAAGCGGGTTGTTTGAATCCTCGATGTTCTTCTGGAAAACCAAAACGATGAGTGGAAAAATAAGGATCAAGCCATGACATCTCTATATAGTTCCAAGAAAATATATCTCAATTTTTCTTTAAAAATAAAATATACATCTCTTGCTCTTCAAGATTCATGACAACACTAAATAAAGTGGGGAGTGGATCTTCTTTGTACCCAGTTTTATTTCTCTAAGTTCATCCATGGTGGTAGAGATACCCTCTTCAAATGCTGGAGGATAATCCCAGAGATATTCCTCTTCTTCTTCAACATGTGTTATTTTTTCTGTTTCTAATTGCATAGTAGATGGTGAAGTAGAATTTCCATGATCTGAAGAGTTGTTAAAATTTGTACATCTTGAAAAAGAATCTTCCATTTCTGACCCAATTGATGATGAAGGGTCTTCTTTGGGTAATAAAGAAGAGATAATGGATTGAGAATCGACATCATCGTTCACCTCTGACATTGCTATTACTTCTTCTGGCCTGATTGGTGAAGTATAGACTTTCTGGATTTCAGCGGACGAAATGAAGACATCCCCATTTGAGCTTTCATCATTGCTTGGTGGATCACCACTTTATCCCATGTTGTCTAGAATTATAGTTGTAATTGACATTATGGATGTTTCCATAAGAGTATTATGATTAAGTCTATCCTATAAATTTTACTGATAGGAAGTAAATAATATGTACTCACATGTGTGAATGGTTTTACTAGAATCTTTTCCAAACCATATGAAGCCTTATCTTTGGTAATCTCCCTTGTTGTGGATTTCTCATTTCCCTTCATGTGATATAATTCTACCACAATGTATTGAGATTCGCGTGTCTTGAACAGGGACTTAACACCATAAAATGTCCCAATTTGACCATCAAAACAATATTTGAGACATTGATGGTATGATGAAGGGATATCCACATGTTGATGTAGCCAGGGTCTACCAAGAATGATGTTGAAGGCTGAGTCTTGATCAAAAACCATAAAATCTGTATTGGATACAAGATCTCCAAACTGAGTTCTGAGTGTAATATCACCCAGTGGTTCTTGTTCATTTTTATCATATCCTTGTAAAATCAATTTAGAAGAAGATAAATTAGATTCTGTGAGGCCCAATCGACGAAGTGTATGAATGGGGATGAGGTTGACTCCTAAACCATTATCAATGAAAACTCTTCGGACGTCTACACCATTGACGTTTCCATATAAGTACAATGGTCTAATATGTCCATGTACGACATCATCTTCATCTTCATCAGTAAAATATATCACTATATGGAATTCTGTAGGATTATTCTCTACAAGTTAGACTTCAACTGCAGTAATTTCAGTTTCAAACTCCTAATGACTCGACAAAGCCTCGATGAGTGCCTCTCTAAGATCCTTTGATAAATTAAAATCATCCATAATTGATAACTTGGCTGGTATTTGGGACAAGTGTTGCAATACATCATACTTTTGATCTAAAGGTCTGTGTTTCCCAACAGAAACATGTGGTTTCATAGGTGCCTTGGAAGTTGATGCTTTGGAAGTTGATGCATCTTGTACTAGGATAAGAGTTGATAATACTCCTGGCTTTAGAAGAATAGACCGATTAGGTATATTTAATTGCTGAGAAGAAGAAGGTGGAACCTCTAACCGATCTTCCAAAATAACTGTTCCAGGACTTAATCATCCTTGAGTGGAAGAACTTTATTTTTCTTTTTGAGCTTGTTGAAGGGATCTACCACGAGTTTCTGCCACATACACAGTTCCACCAGGGGTAGAACTAGAATAGTGGCCTTTGAAAGATCCACGTCTTCCCCTATACCCTGAGCCTTTGGAACTTCCTCTGATTCATCTGTTTGATACGGGGAACCAAGGTTCATCGAGTTCGAAACTGTGATTGGCATAAGGATCTGTTAAGTGAATCATATTAACATAACCAAAGACTAACTCTTCATCTGATGACGACTCTGCCTGGCTAGCCAATTTGGGTTGTTCCATTTGATGGGGCGGTGATCGTGGCTTCGAAGTAGATGACAAAAAAATTTCCAGAGTCAGAGACAACATAGGCTTTGACACGATTTCAACTTCTTCTGATTGTTCCTATTTCTTTTAATTATGTCATTTCTTTGAGTATTTTCCCTCTAATGAAGAGCGTTTTACTGTGGAATTCATGGAAAAAGACACAATTGGTTTCTTCAATTGTGTTCGGAAAATAGCATGAGTTCGGTTGATCATTTTTCTGACCATCCAATCATCATATTTTTTTTCCATTTTTGTTCTTGACTTCTTTCCACTCGCCTTCCTCCTCTGGATCTATAGTAGTAACAGATGTTACCTGAGCTGAAGAACATTTCATATTTACATGTCCCGAGTCCACCATCTTTTGCAGGAGGTATTTGAAGACAAAACACTCCTGAATGGGATTCCCCAACATCTGATGAAATGGGAAATAGTTGGGATGGTCTTCGTCTCCTTCCTTGTTTGGCCTCTTGGGCCTTGGAAATTGAACCAAATTATTTTACAGATCCAAAATGAAGTAACCATGAACCTGTTCATTTCGGATAGAGTAAACTTTGATTTTCAAATACTCAAATGGTTTTCGTATTTGATATCTTTGATCATTGTAACGAAATGACCTTTGTTGTTGGCGCTCAGGAGGTGGAGCCCTTCAAGAAGATGAAGGTTTTGAAGTTGAAGTATGTACATGTGCCTGTTTAAGCATAACTATAACAGTATCTGCTTTACCTATTCTCCTTCTGGAGATGATGGAATTACATGAACTTTATCCTTAGTCTTTATAAGAGAGTCTTCAATCTTTTTAGAAATTGATGTAAGGTCTTGAAACCCTCCTGTGTATTTCACAGGGATCAGAGGTGTGCGTAGTTCATCACACAAATTTGCCACATAGATTGGAAACAATTCTTCTTTAGGGAGTGCTAAGCTCAGGGAATATGTTAACCCCTTCCAGCGAGCAATGAAATCTGAAACCCGTTTCTTTTCCCTTTTCTTACAGTTTGTAAGATCAAAAACTTTTGTCTTTGGCAAAGTTGAGCTTAATTTAAGAAGGAATATCTGATGGAGATCCTCCCATCCGGTAATTGACCAGGATTGCAAGCTTGTGTACTAGACAAAAGCAGGTCCTTGTAATGATTGTACAAAACACCTGAGCTTAGCTGCTTCTTGTTGCTGAGGGGTTCCCATCATAGGATCGCAACGAGAAAAAAAATGTGTTATGTGTTTCTCTGGGTCTCCCTACCCATTAAATATTGGGAATGTGGTCTTTGAAAATTTTTATGTGGGAGTAATTTCGTCTACCCATTCAGGGTAAGCTCTCTTCTCCGGTTGAACCAATGCACGCTTTCCTTCCATTGCTTCCAATTGAGCTGTTAATGACTCAATAGTAGTTATTAAATTCTGAGAAACATCCAGTTGAGATTGGTCTTGAATCGGTGCAATGACTGGAGCTTGGACAGATATGGTGGACGGTACTGCAACTAATGGTAGAACCACCGATTGTTGTTGCACTTGACCCATAATATTAGAACTGTGAGGGTGTACTGATAAATGAGGATACTCTTGATCTATCATAGTAGTCGCAACAAATTCCCTTGGTTGACTGACTCCAGTACGCTTAGGAGGAAGACAACTTTGAAGTAGTTATGCATTAAACCTCCTTAATTCCTTCATTTCTTCCTCTTGTTGTGCGAATAATTGCTCTGGTGAGAGCGACTGGCCTTCTCCGGAGGAAAGGTATGTAACTTGATTCTTTCCATTCCCCTTATTGGGAACCTTTTGGAGAGTGGGATGTGGGTTACTTGATGGATTACCTATATTCAGGGTAATCCTTTGATTTTGTGTATTCACACCTTCTTCTATTGTATCTGTGCGTACAACTTCTTGAGCAGGAACCACTTCATATGATCCCTTTGGGTGAGCCTCATCTGGGGAATCAAGAATAATGGCATTAATGACATTAATTGATGCATAATTCATTGCATCCCTTCTATCATCATTTCTTCGATATTGTCTTCCTCCATGTCCTTGATGAGACATTGCCTTTTATCGATTTGATCCCTTAAGAACTTCTTGATGAGCCATAATTTAGAGGGAATCTCTTGATAATTTGGATCTTCGTTCCTCTTGAAGATTATTCCCTAATCAAGAGAAGACTAAATTTCTCTGAGGAAGACATTGATGATTTGAAAAAGTCCCCAATCCGGTGGACTGGTGTTGTTCCTGCTCAACTCCTCGAATCCCATTTGTTGACTCTGAGGGTTAGGTTAAAAGAGTCCCCAATCTGGAAAGCTGGGGTGGTTCTTGAGCTGCTATATCTGAGACATTCTTGAATGCTCTCATAAACTTGTAGACTTTAGTCCAGAAATGGGTTTGGATGCATCAACCTACATCCACTCTTATCACCCATCTCAAAAGACTGTTGGATGATTTCTGACACTTCTGTCACTTGATGATGTGCTTGCTCCAAACGATAGGCATCTTCGATATTCTCGTTTACTTGATGTAGGAGTAATTCAATATCTTGTTCTCTATATTCCTGATTATGGGAATAACTAGTTGAGGAATGTTCTTGAGAGGGCCATTGATTACAAACAAAGACAATTGGTTATGGCTGGCCATGGGTAATAACATTGCATGAGATCATTTTCGGCAGGCTTTGCTAACTAGAGAGTAAAGTGACATGCAGTGTTCCATGAGCACCCCATCCTATGATATGAATACTATTTGGGGAATTGGTAATTAACTGGCGTAATCTTCTTAGTGTGCCAAGGCATGAACGCTGAAGGGATCTCTGCTTCTTTTCAGCCGTCAGATATCAAGAAACTGAGAGATATTCCAAATCAATTTGTAATTGTATCCCTTATATTATCTTGACATGATTTTCATATTTATCATAAGACAGTATTTTCTTTTTCATCTACCAAGGAGTTTTCCATATGTTGAGAAGAATATCATGAAGTCCATCTTCCCTCAAAATCTCTGGAATGTCATACTAAGAGTCAGCCAAATTCCAAAACATAACATTTTCTGCACCTTTTGCCTGTTGTTTTCTCATATTCAGTACTTCCTCTTTATCATTCAATGAAGATTATTCTACCTGATTAGACAAGATCTGGTGCTTCCTTGTTTCTTCATCGGATTCAACAATATTGGTAGAGAATTCACTGATCAAACTAGAAGATGAACGATCCAGGGGTGGTTTAGAGAAGGACCTACACCCTAGGCTATCTTCTGATTGAGAAAGTGTTTCACCTGCTAGTGGTAAAGCATCAGACATGACTGGCTTCACATTTGAAAGTGCCTCAAGATAAGAGGGATTTAACGTCACTACATTTTCCATTGGATCATTTTCTAGGAAATTTGCATTACTACTGGGAAGAGGACTTTCGCAGCTAAATTGATCATCATGGGGAGGACCACCATGGTGGGTTACAGCAAAACATGAAATATTTTTCTCCTTGGTCTTTTGGCCACAGAGAGGGTTCTTGTGGCTCTCATCTAATGATGAAACTTTGAGATCGACTAAATTTTCATGATGCAATCCTTCATGAAGAAGTGTCTGATGCAGACCTTTGGAATTAATGTTCCCACTATTGGGAACTGAGAGAGTAAAATCTTGAGTTGCAATAGATAATTGTCTGAGTGCATCAAGAACTACAGCATCGAGTAAAGCCTTGTTACAAGTTTTCCCTTGGCTTCTTGACTATGTTGGGCGGGTCTTCTTCTTAGATGCCTTCTTACTCATTTTAGGAACCACTTGGTCAAGAAAGTGGTCATTATGGGAAGGTGTATGTGCCTGCTCAATAGAAATAATCAGGTTAGGCTGATTGTCTCCACTCAAATCAGGTGTATGTGCCTGATATGGTTGTCTATATAATATGGGGGGAGTACGCCCCACAAACCTCATGGATTAGAACAGTGGCGTGTGTCTGTTTCGGAGTGAACTGTTGATGTGTCACTCTACTAGTAGGGATAGATTTATTTGTCTTTCCCCGAGATGCTGCTGAAGCTGTTATAATATCCTTGTAGGAATCTAGAATATGATTAGGGATTTACTTCTGCTCTTTCACCATCGTCAAAATGTGTTTGGTGACTTCATCTACCGGAACAGGAATATACGTCCATTCCATGCTTGGAGTAGGAGTGTGTTCTTATTCTTGTCCTCCTATTCCTATCTGTGAATTCTGACAGTACTCATGTGTGGAGGCAGAGAGTTGAGTCTGCCTCCTCTTTGTCGTCGGAGATTTCTAACTGATTTCTCCGAATGCTACCATAAGAAATTGTTGGTAGGCTTGATCAATACTAGCAGGTGTATGTGCCTGCTGATTTCACTCCGCCGAATGTGGTTGACGAACTTCCTTCAATACTGACAGACTATGATGTTGGAAGGACTGATGAGTGTAAGCAGGTGTATGTTCCTATTTACCAGTTTTCAACACATTGGGTTGGTGGGCTCCATCATATGTAGTAAGACGAGCCTGCAGACTAGATGTTGATTTATAAACAGGTGTATGTTCCTGTCTGTAGTACTCTACTGGAATTTCTTCGTGGGATTTGCGTGCTGCTACCAGACGAGTCTTCTGGACATCATAATTAAAACAGATGGGTGTATGTTTCCTCTTGTTGCTTGCCACCATGTTAGGTTGGGGGACTTCTTCGGAGATGGCAGAGATGAGAACCTACTCACTGTTGACCATATTTCGCCTCTCGCGGTTCTTATTGCCTGCTTGGGTTCGAAGAACCTGAGCCGAACACCTAGAGACGATACTCTAATCATGTTGAGGGTGCACTGCTGCACGATTCTGGAGACAATTATTGGTGGGAGCCCTCTGGAAGGACTCATGTTTCCTTTAATTAAGGCCTTGGGTGGAATTCTCATTCACCTCCTCAGAATATGGGAGGGAATGGTTGTTGCGTTCCGGGGATAACGACCCAAAACGGTTGGAGATGGTGGTTAGCACCGCTTGCTTCTTGATCTCTGGTCCTCACTGTCCAGACGATCAGGGTGAGTTGTTCACTTGGAGGGCTTGTCAAGCAGCCTCTAGATATGGAATAGTACCGTGTTGACGGTACTCCTTAACCAGTGCATTCGATACCCAGCATTGAAGACGCTGAGTAGGTGATGTCGTCCTCAGAGCGGACGATGATCCAGCAGGAGTAGCAGCAGAGGCATTCACAGTAGAAGTATTCACAGACATGATCTTAAAAGATGCCATTTTTGTAATGCATAAGATCATGTAAAAGAGTGTCTTTTTGATATAACAAACATAATCAAGATGAATTTGGCTGATACATCTTTTTATAAGAGCACATATGTTTTTTATTGTTCTGTTGGCCCTCTCATTGAGTTTAAATAGGGGCCTAACAAAATAAGTAAAACACCATTTCAACTTGGTTAAGGATTAACATCGGGTTCACAATTTTTTTTCCTCTGGAAATGAGGATGACCTCATTGATTTAAGGTTCAAACATTTCAACCGGTTTCTAACGGTTTTGTTCGTAGAACCAGAAACATCCAATGATTCTATATCCATTTGGACCTACTTTCCAAAGTTAGGTGTTCACTAGTTCTGGACTGATGAGGCTTAAGAATTTTTATTCTTCTAGAGGATGGGAGTTCAGACCCATCACACCTTTTTGGGGGGAATTATTGTCTACTCCGAGACTCTCTTTAGAGATTTAAGTTATGTTCGTGAATCCTTATTACATTACCAAGTATAAAAATGAGCTTTCCTTTAGATCTGACAATCAATAATTAGTATGAATAATATTTAGAGAGTCTGTTATATGTATTCTAGGATCTTCATCGATAGAGAATCATCTGTATTTGTTAGAGATTCGTAGTCAATGGTATCCTTCGACACATTATATATAAATATCATGGTCATTATGATAATCATACTGGTTTTAATTCCACTCAGCAGGGCACTTGATGTTTATTATCATGCAGAAAGACATATATTATTTCAGGGTTGGGATTTTACCCACAGATGGGCTACCTACGTATCATTTGTTTTAGAAAAGGAATCAGAACCCATGTAGTTCAAGAAATGAAGTAAGAGGTTTATGCATGATTGATGTCTCAAAGAAATATTTCATAATTACTTTTACACTCTAAGATCACGTGATTAATGCTCGGTGTGAGAAACAAGAGGTATTGGTAAAACCAGATAATTGTGCCATGAAAGATGCAATTATAAGAAATGGTGTTGGGATTATGTATGTATGACTGCCCAGATAGTTTATGATTAGGATTTACTTCATGGAAGAAACCCGGGAACATGTTTCATAAAGTTTTATATGCTTTATAGAGATTTGGATACTCTAAATTAGGGATTATTCATAATGATAATGCCCAAATTAAGAGGGGACTTATGATTTGGTTTTACTCCTGACAAGGAATCCCAAATAAAAAGTAAATTAAGACTGGTTAAGAGACATTATTACTGGGGATTACTCTTTAAAATGAGGCCTAGGTTAAAAGAATTTGGAATTTGGGGATTACTCCTAAGGAAGATGCCCAGGGTAGGGGACTTGAGGCTTACTCCTGTGGAGGATGCTCAAATTTGGGATTTTTAGATTGGGGATTACTTCTGAAAAGGAAGCCCATTTGTTAAGGAGAATTGAGACTTAAGACTTATTCATGAAAAGGAGGCATAAGTTAATGGAATTTATGAGTGGGGCTTACTCCTGAGGAGGTTTCCCAGGTTTAGAGAAATTATGTTTGGGGCTTAGTCCGGAAAAGGAGGCTCAGAATTAAGGGGACTTGGGGCTTACTTATGAAGAGGATGCCCAAATTAAGAGAACTTGTATTGGGGCATACTCCTAAAAAGGAGACCCATATTAGGGATTCTTGCATCTTAATGGATGATGTTGAATGAATGAGATCTCTTAACCTTAGTGATATATATAAAGATATATAAATAACTAGGTTTTGAGAGATGTTCCACAGAATTCCTTTCAGATAAGGAAGCCAACAAGGGAGCCATGCCAAAAAAGATGGCTTTAAATAGGGTTTTGAAGGCTGGATCTTGAATAGGAGAGGTGGATAGGCATAAGAGAAGTCAAATGGGAAGGAAGGGCACCAAAAAAAAGAGGGGCGTGCAAGTCCTGCATGGGCGCGCAAGTCCTGGTTGCGCAATTAGACTTGCGTGACAAAGGGGTACCTGTGAAATGGTCAACCCTTAGTGTAGTACTTGGGAGACACTTATCTCAATCCCTTAGTATAATCCCAAGAGGCTTTTAAAAGAGTGGCGTGGAAGTTCTGTTGAAGGGGTAAGGTGGCGCGCAAGTGTGCCATTTCCCTTAAGGGCTAACCAGTTAGCCTCGCAAGTGTTGATGAGTTTCAACACTTAGGCCTTACTCCCCCTCTTTAGATCTTCCGTTTTAGGTAAGAAATTACCTTAGAAATGTTCAGAATATTTCAGAAGATACTTGGGCAACCAGAGCTCGAATATGAGTTTTGGAATTTTTCCGTCCTAAAATGGGCGGCCCACTAGGGGTATTTATAGGCCAGGGAAGTCCCTGGGTGAAAAATCAAAGAGGATGCGCAAGTCACCTACACGAAAATTATGCGGCACGCAAGTATACTTGTGTGACCATTATGAAACTTGTGCAACCCAAGTGGTAAGAAATCCTTAGTCATGCCTTTGTTGATTTTTGAAGTTTCTTCAAAGGATAAATCACTTTGGACACATGTATTTCCCTTTTTAAGTCATTTAGACTTTGTGATTTAAAGGAGCGTCAACACTCATAAGGAAACATTATCCACAATTGAGATGATGATTTGGAAGGAGATTAATCTTCCTCTTTAGTATTTTACATAATGTGAGGATGCTTCAGGATGTGAAGAGTGATCTCCCTTTCTTGATAGTTGATGTTGGATTTATATAAAGATAACCAATCCATTCCCAATATATCATTGAAATCTACCAATGGGATTCTGAAAATATTTTATCAAAGGTTTTCTCCATAGACATAAACTATGGAGGAGTTTTAAACATTGGATGAAACAATTTCCCCAATTTTGGTTCTCAAAGATAACACAACCTCCAAATTTTGAGGTGGTGATTGAATAGTTCATCTAAATTTCCAAGATATAAAATAATGCATAGAACCAAAATAAAATAGTATGTTTTATACTATTTAATTAATAACCAGTGTACCTGTTACCACCTTATTTTCATGATCTACCTCAGTTGTAGTGATTTCATATGCCCTTCCTTGCTAAATTGGAGGTTGTTTTTGTTTATTACCTCAAATAAAACATGAATTAGGGTAATATTTTGTATAATTCCCATGTTCTTTTTCAGTTAAAACACTACACTACAGGTTGAGAGTTGATCTTAGAATTCCTTTCTTCTTCCACATTAGTGGGATTATTTATATTCATATAGTAGTTATTAGCCATATTCCCATCTCTTCCCCATTTAAAGCATTTATCGATTCCATTTAAGAAGTTTATAGGATTCGTATTCCCATACTTTTGATATGAGGGATGTTTGGTCTCCTTTCCATCATGGTGTTTATAACCCATATTAAACTCTATTTTCTTCATTTTTTATAATGTCCATGAGGAAACTGAGAGACTTCAATCCCCATTTCAATCTTATGGGAACAATGGACAATATCTTTGTAGGTGTGAAAGTCTCAAATCACAAAAATCTTTTCTTAGAATCAACTTTAGTCTACTAAATAAATGATCCTCATTTCATTAGGTGTTCATGAAAAATCCATAGTTATATCTTGTAATCTATGTGAATTTTTCCTCAAACATTCTAATTGATTTGTCTTCCTTTTACTTCAGTCTGAGGAATTAATTTTCTGTCTTGATATGGAAGATTTGGGGAAAATATTTATTAAAAAAATCTTCAAATATTCCTGGTCCATGGAATAAATTTCTTATTTGTACATTGTGTTTAAATTAGATTCCATCACTGATCAGCTTCCCCATCAAAATTATAAATATCTAGCACAACTTTCTCTTCTTATGATCACTAAATGATAGATAATATCTCTTTAATGGAGTTAATTCATATTTCTATGAGGAGTCGATCATAATATCCACTAATCATGTGGGGACTTTACCACAATAAGAATTCAACAAAAAAATGTTCTTTCTACATAATAGAAGGCCATTCCACATGATTCATGTTATTATTTATAACTTAATATACCTGATAAAGTACTTTCATAAATTATTAATCACCTATTCCTATCATATTTTGAATTTTATTAGGAAAATATTCACATTTCCTATCACATTGACTGTTGGCACATGTTCTTCTCTGTCCAACCATTAAATAAGAAAAATAAAATATAATTAAGGGTCTTGAATACTTAACTAATAATCATATAAAAATAAAACATTGAACATAGAAGGATAAACATGTAAATGAAAGGTATATCATAACTTTTGATTCTATATGTCTAAATCTAGGTTATCCATGATATATTTCCAAAAATATATTCATATGGTCATTTCATTGTTACCTTATTAATTGTTCCTAATGAGCATATGAATTTACTAAATCATATCTCCTTGGAGTTTCAAACCATGTGCATAGTAATGCCCTTTTCATGTACTAGATTACCCCAAGTTAGGCTTTAAACACCTCGTCAGTTTTGTTACTCCTAGGTACATCTATTCCAGAACCACATCCACTTGTAGTGTCTATACAATGATGTATTTTATTGATGAAAAACTTATTATATACTTACAAAAATTTATGAATGTTTTCTTATTCGTAGTCTTATACCTATGGAGATCGCTAGATTTTTCTAATCCAAATCCCAAAAATAAATAAACCTTTATTCCGATAGCAACTATTGAGAACTTAACCTTTTACATATATCATTACATGATTTTAAGAATAATTTACCCTAAAATTACAATTCTTTAATAGTAGTGTATAATGTCTTAGAAAGATTAGGTACATAATTAAACATCATGAAAACATATTTTATTTAATATCTATAATGAAATCATAAAAGTTCATATTATTCCCTAGGAAATACATGAAAAAAGGGATGATCTAAAAATCCCTTTAAAGAAATAAAAATAAGAATAAAACATCGCACATGGGTTAGAAAGAATAACATGTAGAAATAAAAGGCATGGAACGTGAATGAACCTAAGCAATAATAACATGTATAACATGGGGACATATAACCATTGAATTTTAGGAATGTGGCAACAACATATAACATGAAATAAACATGAGTTTTGGTTAACCGCAAAGACATAGTGGACAAAGTCACATGAAGGATTCAGGTTCACTCCATATCCCAACATTACGTATCAGGATAATAAGAATTACCCAATGCATTGGAGTGCTATCTAGGTGCACCCATCATAATAAGTTTATGAATGTGTGTGTTGTATGAAGAATAATCCTAAGGGTTTCCCTTGGGAATAGATGGGTATCATAATCAGGTCACAAGGCATAACAAATGAGAATATCACAAAGTTTCCCATAAAATAATGGATTAAGAAAATACATGTAGATTCATAAGTTAAAATAGGCATATAAAAAGATAATTTCTGTCTAATTTAAGTGGATACAGGTAAAATAAGTGTTTAATAAACTTTATAAATGAAACATTTCAGTGCAGTTTAAGGAAAATATTAATGAGAATTTAAAGAAGAAAAGGCATATTTGTTTTCATAAAACCAGAAATTAAAAAAATAGTTTTTAATGATAAAATAAGTCATTTTATAAAAATAATTGTTTCTTAAAATAGATTGTGGAGTTCACTTTTAAGCGGGTAAGAAATTAAAAAGGTCCCTTAAATCGGGCTTTCATATCGAGAAGAATTGAATAATTAACCTTTCTAAAACATGTATTACACCATCAAATAGGGGTGATCTAATATGGATACATGATTTTAGAAAATACAAAATTTTATAAGATTTGTAAAAAACTAAGCATTATATTTGGGTAAATATAGGGAAAGGGTAACCCAAAAGAAAAAATTGGAGGATTAGGTAGAATCTCTTACCTTATGTTTGGAACAGTACTTCACTTGATCTTAATGTCCTAAATAATAAAATAAAATTAATTAATTAATTAATTAAAAAACTATTATAATTTTTATTTATTTATTATAATTTTATTAAGTTTATTTATATCCTTTTTTATGAGTTATAATGTTCAATTTCATTGTTTGAGAGTGCTCATTTCCTTTGTTTTCATGATCGGTTCTCTTGTATAAGAGTATGGAAGTTCATGTAAAATGGAAATAGAAATACATAATTAAAATTATAATTTAATAATGAAAATCCATATGGTTAAATGTTTATATAATTAATTTGGTTATTTTGGGTGAATATTAATCATTAGATAAGATGTTAGTAATAATTGTTTGAAATATTTTGGGATTCTTCACTCACAACAAGCTTTTTTTGTTTTATTATTTAACATAATGTGTATATAATGATTCCAAAAAAATAAATATATTGTAATACATATATTATAACATTTTTAACCATTAAAATTATTTATGACTATACTTAAAGGTGTTAATTTAAAATTCAATGTTTTCATCCTTGAAGGCGATAAATTAACACCTCACAGAAAATGATTGCACTTTCGGAATTAAATTGATAGAATAAGGGTTTAAGGAAGGATTATTCCATTAGCATAATAACATTTCAGTATATGTGAGGAATTGGAGTTATCATGCCATTTTTTTAGGGTAGGTGAGTTTATAATAATAAAATAACATGAAAATAAAATAAAATAAAAGGAAAGAGGCATTTACATATTCAATTGCTCTTCATTGAAAACTTCCTTAGGAAAAAGGTTTCGGTTTTTTGATGATACAAAGAGATTCTAGACGTATATGAGGGGCTTGGTAAGTGTATTCGGTAGAATTTTTATAAGGCTCAAATCATAAAAGGTGTGAGGTGAAAATGTGGTGAGAAGTGGTATTTGTAGTGGATGAGAGAGGTGTTTTTGCATTATTTTATTCATGTGTTTATTATTTTGAATCTAGTCTATAAATAGATTAATAATTATCAAACAAATATTAAGATAGTGAATTATATTTCTATATTTGTTTTTAAATCATCCATACATGATCTATGACTCCATGATTCATGTATTTAGCTTTTATCGTAAATGATCACATTTTAATATTCACTAAAATTCATGTATTTTATAAAAATACAAAATATTAATCCTAAGATTCATTAGATGTGTAGAATTATAAAAGGAACTTCATTTTTTGATAATAATATTCTAAATATGATGAATTTAATTTTTAATTTATATCAATATTTAGTTTTAAAATACCGATTTTAAAATTATAACTTATTTTGTAACACTTTAAAAAATTAAATAAGTTCTCATAAAATTTTCTTAAAAACATAAGACAACAAAATATTAATTTGGGAATTATTTTAATGAAAATTATTTTTCTTTTAAATAATTATATTGATTAAAAAAATAAATTATAAATTTATAACATACAAAAAACCCAACACTAAATCAATAATTTTCAAAATATTTATTTACATATACTATGATATAATTATATCATACTTTCACATATAGGATGCCTAAATATTATTTATACTTTAGGTTAATATTCAATAGGCCAATTTAATATTCATAATTTTCATATTTATATTCTGAAGGTCAAGTTATTATTTCATTGATAAAGGTTCCTTAACTTATATAAATACCTCTTATTTCATTTATTCGTCATTTATAAGGTTTATATGGTGTTCATAATGGGCTGTTATATGTTATACTATATGAAATAATTATAATAAGGGAATTTACTTTAATAAAATTATAGGTCTTTATAGTCAAGTCCTTGTGTGAAGGAATCTATAAAAATGAGTAAGGCCTGGGCCAAAATCTAATCTAGCTTGTCTCATAAGAACATCCAATGCATCGAGGGGCTATAGTAGACCCCACCCATCACTTAAAAAGTATAATGAACTCCTTATATTAATGGGTTTAATCTTATTCATCATGAAAATTCATATTGAAAAACAAAAATATAAAATTTTATACGTAACACAGTCAACAAATACAATCATAAAACATCCAGAGTAAAATAATGAATTGAAATAAATTTGTACATCCCTGTAAAATTGTTCCTAATCCATCTGAAAATTTAATAAAGATGGTATCAATAAAATATTTCTTCATGGGATGATAATTAAAATAAAGTCTTCATGTCATGGATGAATAAAAATATCATGAAAATATCCTTAAAAATATTTTTTAGAAAATTAAACATTCCATTATGAAAATCACCTTTAAAAAACGATCACAAAACATTTTGAAAATACTATTCATTGAAAGTAATTTTTTTAAAAAAATTTATTGTATGAATTTAATATTTCATTGTAATGGTGGTGGAAAATTTCATTCATTTCCTAAATCTTAAAATAATTATTTGTTTCATATTTTTGGTAAAATCCAAACATATATTGTATTGAAAACAATGTAACGATTCCTTCAAAAAAATTAAAAAAGTAAAAATTAGTAAAAATAACTTTAATAAATCATTTTTTAATGTTTATAAGTATTATTCAAAAAAATTTATGAAAACATTTGACTTTATGAAGAATGATTTCCAAACAAAGAGATAAATAGGGTTAGATTATCTTAAAAACATTTTCCCAACCATTTTATTTACCAAAGAGTGTCAAAATGATAATATAACATTTAAATGATCATAAAAACCAATTTTGATGGAAATATATTGATTTTATGATATAAATATCAAAAATACCAATAAGGGTTATGTAAATACAAATGATCATGAATAATGATTATTGTGATATAAACCATTACCACTTGGTTAAATTTTTAATTGTAAGACCCATAAAAGAAATAAAATAAAATTAAACATTATATATTATGAATATAAATATATTTATGATATAAAATTTCAAATCTTTCCGTATATAGACTACATAAAGGAAACAAGTGTTGAATATGGTGTATGTCTCACAGAAGTAAAAGTTAAATTACAAACTCCTTCCTTAGGGCCCACTCATCACATATATTCTTTTTCTTCACGAATAATAAATTTATGTTAATTTATTTATTTTTTAGAAACTTTTTCTAGTTTTTTATTCTCTTTTTTGTTTACTTACATTCAATTTATATATGATTAATTAGTAAATTAGGTTTACATCAAATGTTTCGATGATATTTTAGTATACATGTCAAAAAAGGAATCTGGTAGGTTGACTATGGTCAAAGTGGTTATTTTTTAAAAACCTAAAAAATAACAATCATGAAATAGATATCATATTTATGTATAAATTTTAATTTTAAAACTAATAATTAATGATGGTTATGAAAAATTAATTGCATTATGATTATAGATATAGTAGACTGTATATACACTTGGGTAACGTTTCCATTATTGAATGATAATTAAGGAATGGAGTTAATTAATATATTATATTTAAATAATGGTTAGAATATAATAAATAAAATATCATTTCTTTAAATGTACTGATATATATCATCCCTATGTTTTGGTGATGAAAATATAGTCACGTCGATTTTTGAATACAGAAGTCCACATGTACATGAATGACATTATCAACATTCAGTGGGTGAAAAGATAAAAAAAATTAAAATATTTATTTTATTTTCAGAATTATAAATATGTCATTAATATCATAATATTTTAATTTACCTCACATATAATCATTAAAGTTATCTTTATTTCCTTCTATGTAAATATTCAGTGAAAAACGAATCACAATGCTTCACAAAGTAGTAATCACCATACACACGACTGACGTTATCGTATCCCCAACAAAATAGAAAGTAAAAAAAGGAATATTTTATCTAATTAATCCATAGTTATAATAATTTTACAAATATAATTTATAAACATTATATCCATAATCATACCCAATAATGGGAGGCGTTAAAATAAGAACGGTTGACATCAGTTCGTGATGTGGTAGTCCTTTATTCACATAAATGATTAATTCATAAAACATTTGATGGTAGTGGGGATGGTTTTAGGCCCTTAAATTTTCATCAAACATCTTATTATGATTATTACAGATATTTTATTATATAATAATTGTTAAATAATTATTTAAGGAGTTGTATGAATTAATAAAATAAAAAATATCGTTGAAGAATGTTACCTCTTCATTGGGTAACTTCTATATTTCTTCACCAAAACCCTTTCTATATTGGATTTATTACCAAAATAAGGATTCTATGATAAGTGTATGAAATATTGGAAGTAATTTGGATAGTTATTTTTATATTAAAAAGGTTTTCAAGCTATAAAAATATAGGAAAATGGATGGATTTTTATAAGTGAGGTGAGTAATGCACTTGTAATATTTCAAAATAAAAACTGTGTACCAACGTTTTTCATATTACAAAAGGGTACTAAATGGATTATTATAGAGACCTTGAAATTATAGATTCTAAATATGGCCAAACAATATATTTAAGAAACGTTTTTATCTCATTTTAACCCTTATCATTTCATTTTTACCCCTAGTAAACCCATTTTTTTAACCACGGTAATTCATTTTTTCTATTTTCACTATTAATTATGGTAAAAATTTAATTTTACAATATTATGTAATATAAATTTATATTATTTTTAATATGAAATATTTTTTCTCAAATACTATTCTTATATGTGGAAGTTTTTAATTTAAAATTAATCTCATAGATGTGACGATAATGCGGGGTTTCAAAGAGAAAAAATTAAACATTTTACAAAGTTTTTATATCAAAATTAAATATAAAAATGATTCCAATAACCTAAATTTGATTATTTTAAATATAATTGTACTCATTTTACTTTAAAACCAATTTAAAATTCAAATTAAATATTTTAAAAAATAAAATAAAATTGAATATTTCAATTAAAATTTAGTATTTTTTCATATTCAACATAAGAGGAATATTTTATAAAAAATCACCATAAGATAATTTTAACAACTATATTGGAAAAATTATTATTATTTTTTCATATAAAATTTCTAAAAGTGGTATAAATTATTTATAAGTTATTTGCGCAAAGAATGACTAAACTGTCTTTTAGAAAAATATATTTTTTTTATAAAACATTTGTTTGTATTTAAAATTGTTGATATTTTTTTATTAAATATATAATAATTTATTTTATTTTATGATTGTGTAAAAATTAAAAATTTCAGAATTTATTTTTAACTATTTTAAAACATCAATTTAAGGTTTTTTTTTAATGTTAATATTTAAATAAAGTATCATGTTTTGTTTCAACCCAGTGTTGTGTGAATTTATTTTTATGAATAAGATTGAATTTATTTTAAATTAAATATATCATAAAATCTAGAAATGTTATATTACCTTATAGATAAGGTATTTCATTCCATACATGCTATAGAATATGATGCTCATATTTTAGAATATTACATTTTTATATTCTACCCCCTTAATTATATTTCACCCTCGAAATTTAATATTGATCATGGAAATCGAGGGTTTGTGATTTGAAAGTACATCTATTAAAATCCCACATCGTGTGAAGGGTTAACAAAACATAATCTTGATTAGAGATAAGTTAAATAAAATTTCATATGTAATAACACATAAGTAGGATTATATGTAGAAGAATATTGGTACCATGTGAATATATGGACATGGGAGAAAATCATAAACAATTATAAAGAGTGATATAATTCATTGATCTCCATAAAATGAATGATCAATAGAAAGTCAAGGACCTCCAAACTATAAATATATGATTATTTAAAATACCATTGGTTCAATGTAAATAAAGTTGGTACGATAACATTTTTTTAATATCAATTTCTGGGAGTTGAGTAATTACTCTACCATCTAGAATAAGAATACATGAAAATATATTTAGTTGATATCTTTTTATTTCCTTGAAAAAATTTATTCTTTTCGGATTTTCACCAATCATTATCAGCTTCATTTATTACTAATAAAATGAGTATAAAAATTGAATATTTTTATTTATGAAGCACTATAATTCACTTTTAACAGGTTTTAAGATCCATAATTTAATGATAAGTCTTTCCTTCAATATTTAGTTATTATTATTACAAAATACTTAGTATAAGTTATCTGAAATGCATAAATCATAATATGGAGAAGTAATATGTTAATATCTAAAACCTCTTCCAATGTTCAACTTAAAATTTTCATAAATTGTTAACCTTTTTACCATTCTAATATTTTATGATAAAAAAATTATAAATAAGGTCACTAAATTTTTCAAATGACCTTGTCATTAGTCTCCCAAACAACATGAAGTAGCTCTTAATAATCTTATACCAAACATGTGAATAAATTTATCATGTATTCTCATGAAAAATGGTAATAACCTTAATTACAATGAAACTATATTGAAAACATGAATTTTTCCACAATCCTTAAATAAAACATAGATTATTGGATATATTTATTGAATCCAAAAATATTATAAACTCTATTAATGATAGCATAAACCACCTTTTCAACAATTCATTAATGAGTTGCATTTTAGTTAGTAATATCCAATTTAAATTATCTATATCAATTATTTAGTTATCCCAAAATCATTATCTCGACATTAAAAGTATATTAAGATATATATTTACCTCAATTATGTGTTTTCCTAGAAGTTTAACTTTCCAATGAATCATTTTTCTTGGTCTTCGACATCATTCAAAATAAGATTTAAAATCCTTAATCAAAAGTACTTCACTACAATCCTTATACATTTAATAATTCTTATAACCAATATATAATTGATAAATTAATCCAATGAAATAATTTAAAAATAAAAAAACACATTAATCATTTCACTTAATATACGATAATAGCATAATCGTGACCATGATCAATTATCTAATTTTGAGGAATATTTCTTGGATGCTTGTGGAATTCATTTGCATAGTGCCCCACCTCCTTAATGTTGAATAATTGAATGTTGGAAAAAATAATTCTCTTTTTATCCTAATCATGGTGGTATTTCTCTCCATACTTGTATTAAACATTGATTCCCTTTAAAAAGGTACCAGGGTGTTTCTATTCACAATTAGCACATGTAGGAAAATCTATCTTTCCCTTATTCCATTCATCCATATTTTTCTCTGTCATCTTCTTCCTCACTTACTTCCATTTTATGACATAGTACGTAGATAATTTATTCTATTTCTTTTTAGCACGTGATATTATATCCTCATATGATAAAAATGTTTGAGCTACTAGTTCCCTTCGAACGATTAGCTTTTACCCATCAAAGAAAAGACCACTCTTACTCCTTGGACTATATACATTGATGTGTTTCCATTTAACTTTTATGGGTTCCATTTCTAAATTATGGTTTACACTATATTAGATCATATAATTATAAATAATATTCTATAATCCCAAAATTATTGAAATACTTAGCATAAATTGAATAATTTATGCATGGATAATAGCATAATAATAAACATTATTTTATTAGGGATATATTCATTATCAAATCCTTCTTAATGGTTTGTAAAGAACATGTATATTATCCTAAGAATATCCCCTTGGATTTTCAGTCTAAGTGTATAGTAAAGACAATTTTTTTTCACCATGTGATGATCGGTTCAAGCCTAATGTTCCATTTTCAATGTTATACTTCTAGGTACATCTATTCCAGAACTATATCCACATGTAGTATCCAAGAATGGATCTATTTATAAGGAGACACACAAAATCTCTTTCTCACCAAAACATTATGAAGTTCTTCACTAATTGTCCTAAAATTTAATCATAGGGTTATGTTCTCTAATATATGTTTTTCTAAATCTATTTCTCATTATTTCTACTAAAATTAATTAGATAAAAATAATAGTAACCCCAACCCCAGTAAACCGTAGATGATGTTTACATTATTAAATTTTCTTAAGATTCAAGGAATCACATACTGAATGACCTAATGATTTATTATTCTTTGTAAACTAAATACATACTGGAAATTAAAATTAAATTTTAAAACATAAAATTCCATCTTCTAGGTCTGCTGTCTCTACCACAAACCAAAAAAAGGTCACTGCCGCAAATATTATTGAAATCAAACAGCTAGAATCAAATCCAGATTTTTGAATTATGCCACGAATACTTTTAAGGTAGTGCCTTTGGATCAACAAACTTGTATTTGGTTTTATCCCTCTTGGGTTACAGATCATTGACTTATCTCTGGACTTTGGGAATTTAATGGGATATAAATTCTGATTTTATTAAACAAAATTATCAATCATATTATGTGAAAATGTTTGGAAAATGGTACTCTTAATTAAATTTTTCATGAAAAAATATATTTTATGAAATTAAATTTATTTTAAGATATATATATATATATATATATATATATTTCTAATTATTACCCATGTGATATGTAAACATGAATAATCATGACAAATAATGATATTGTAATATAAAATCTTACCACTTTGGTATATTCTGAATCAAAAGTCCTATAAAATAAAGGAAATCAAATGAAAGATTAAATATAATAAAGATAAATAAATTCATGACATAAAATATTAAATAGGTTATTATATACAACACAAAAAAACGGTGAATACATCATATGTATAATAGAAGTAAAAATGAGATGTGAAACCCCTACCTTAAGTATGAATCATCACGTATGTTGATTATATTCATAAATAATTAAAATAAATTAATTATTTTTTTATTAAGAACATATTCAAGTTTATTATTCATTTTATTTCACTTATTTCCATGTTATATATGATTACTTAATCAATTAATTATATGTAGGATTTTTCGGTGATATTTGGATTTTGGGTCAAAAATTGACATTGGTATATTGATTAAGGTCAATGAGGTTATTATTTAAAAATGTAAAAAAATAATAATCAGGGAATAATTATTATATTTGTACGTAAATTTTAATATTAAAACCAAACATGAAATATGGTTATGAAAAGTGAAGTATGTTATGATAATAGAGATTGTAGCTCGTAAGTATGCATAATTAATGTTTCCATTTTTTAATGGTAATTATATAAATGTGGTAAGTAATATTTTATCCTTAAATAATTAAAATAATATCATAAATATTTTAGTATTTTTTTAAATATATTTATATATATCATCTTTTTCATGTGGTTATGAAAAGTGGTCATATCGCTTTGTGAAGGTCGTAGTCCACACGTACACGAACGGTGTTGTCGTCATTTAGTGACTGAAAAGGTAAAACATAAATTGGAGAATTATATTTTAATAAGGATAAATATTTCAATAATATCATAATTTTTTCCTTAATATCACATTTAATCATTAAATGTATCCTTATTACATTTCATGTGAAGCATTGGTGAAAAAAGAGTCAAATAACATCGTGAGGTGGTAGTCCATCGTACACACAAGCGACGTTACCATATCCCCTATGGAATGGAATGTATAAAGGTATATATGATATACAGAATAAAGAGGTATAATTATGTTATAAATATATTATATATAATTTATACCCATCATCATACCCAATTGTGAGAGGTGGTAATGGAAAAATGAATAACATCAGTTTGTGAGGTGGTGGACCTATTTACATATGAATGGTGATTTTATAACCCATTTTATGGAAGTTGGGATGGATTTAGGTCATTATAATAATGTAACAATATCATAGTATATATATTATACTTATTTTATTATATCATTGTGGTTAAATAATAATTTAAGTAGGTTGATGAAGAAATAAAATAAAAAATGGTCGTTGAAGAATGTTACCTCTTCTTTGGGTAACCTCTTTAAGTTTTAAACCAAAAGCATTCTTGGAGGGATTGTTCCAAAAATAATTTTTGTATGATGATATGAGGGAATTTTGGATGTTATTATGATATTTCTTGGATGAAAAAAATGTGTTTGAAGGTGTGACGATGAGAGGAGAGGCGGTTGCCTTTTATAATTGAGGTGAGTGGAGCTTGTAATTATTGAAAATAGAATGGACTAACCACGTTTTTAATATTAACAAATTATATAAAATGGATTATTATCAATATTTATACTTTATAGTGTCTAAATATGGACAAAAAATATATTTTAGAATTGTTTTATGGTTATTTTTAACCCTTTATCTCTTTAGTTTAAACCCCAATTACCTCATTTTTACCTTAATCATGTTAATTATTTTTTACTATTTTTACTATTCATTTTTGTAAAATAATAATTTGACCTAACTGTGTAGTATAAATTACTTATATTCCAAGAATGGGATCTATTTTTCTAAATTATTTTCATTGAAGTACTGAACTATAATTTAAAAGTAATCATGTGGATGCGATGACAAACGGGTATTTGAAAGATAAAATATTCAAAGGTTTATAATGTTTTTATATGAACATTTAATATTAAAATGATTAAACTAACCTAATTTTGATTATAAGATATATAATTGAAGTATTTTTTAATTCAAACCAATATAAAATATAATTTTACTTTATAAATAATTTATATGAAAATACATTTTTAAATTAAAATTCAGTATTTTTCACTACAAATAAAAATGAAAATTTTTATAAAAATAAGGAAAATATACCATAAGATAATTTCGAAATTTAGATTTAAAAAAAGAATTTTATTTTTTCAAATAATGTTTCTAATGTTGGTAAAAATTAATTATAAATTATATTCTCAGAGCATGACTAAACCGCCTTTGAGAAAAATAATGTTTCTCAGAAAATGTTTTTTTCACATTCAAATTGTTATTATTTTATTTATAATTAATAGATAACAATTAATTTTATTTTATATATGTTTAAAAAATAGGTTTTTAATAAGTTATTTATTTCTATTCGTACCTGCCGATATAATAGCTATGTTTAATACTGATTTTTAAATAGAGTATCGTGTTTTGTATAAACATGGTGTTGTATGTATTTTAAGATATATGAGATATTGAATTTATTTAATGAAATATATCATAAATTATCATGATTTTATATTCTATTCTACACATATTGTTGTGTTTCACACATTCTATTGAATATGTTGTTCATATTTTCAAATCTCAAGGTGTTACAATGTTAATCTATAAACAACAACAGTAAAAACCAAAGTTCAATTAAGTTAAGTTTATAGATAATTAACCATTGAGATCATCCAAAATATTTCTATCCAAATTCAAATTGAAAATTTTTATATGGAAGTCCAATGAATTGACATTATATTCCTTATACAATATAAAGTGTCTCTTAATGTGATATTCCAGGTATGTGTATTCTTTGATCACTATAAAAACATAATGAAAACATGCATTATTTTAAAAATAAAATCTAATGTTGTTGAATATATTCTATAAATCCAAACATGTAGTAAAATTTTTCAAAGACATCATAAACCATCTAATCACTAACCAACATCAAGGTCATTAATACAATCCCATAAAATATCATCATCATTATTATCACTACATTGAGAATATATTAAGTGTTATATTCCCTCAATAATATGTTCCAAAAAAATCAAAATTCCACTGCATATCTTTTTTTGGTACCACTCAACTTGTGTCTTAGAATCCTTAATGAAAACCCACTATGGTGAAATCCATATATATTTAATGATTATTATAATGAAAATATCATTGATAATATCCATTTAAAATAAAATTATTAAATCAAAATACACAATAAAATTAATCATTAAACATCATTCGTAAACCATTAACTATAATTCATCATCTTATTCCTCAATAACTCATTCTGTTCATAATAAACTTGTACTATGTTAATAATCTACAATATAATCTTTACTTGCACACCCTTACTAATTACATTCATGAGCTTTTCTCATAGGACATATATAACACCCCATTATTATTAAGTGTGCACATATCATTTAAATAATCAACACAAGTCTCCAAAACTAATAGAAGAGTATAATAGATTAAATTTTGTTTATAATAATACACAAAATCAAACCATAATATAGAAACTCTTGTTTATAAATTCTTGAACTAATTAGAAAAATAATAATCTAATAATATCTATTAGTAATAAAAGAGGATAAGTCATGATGAACATTAGAACAACCCAATAGTATCCATACCCGTATAGATCCTCCATGTGTAAGATCCCTCTAAATTGAATGATAGAAAGAACATATATTAATTGAAAGACAAGGTCCATCTTTAAAAAGAGATATTTCCAATCATATAGAGTCTAGTTATTAAAATAACTTCTATGTAGTTTATTTATATAAAATTATTATTTGGCCTTTGAAAATAGAATTTGAGGCTATCAAAAGAAAGAAAAAATATATTATTAGTAATTAAATGAAAATACAATCATTTAAACCCTTTTTATAATATATATATATATATGTTTTAATTTAGAATTAAATTATAACATATTTAAATAATACACAAAGTTTATATTAGTAAATTTTAGTAATAATGAGGATTATATAGAAGAATATTAAAAAAACCAAGATATAAATTTAGTTTTAAAATTTATCGTATAGGAATGAATTTTAAAAATAATAAAAGTTTTTTTTAAAATATAGTTTTCTTATATTTTAGAGTTTGATAAAAAATGTATCCAACCAACAATATTGTATTCAGATATCCCTTCAACCCATGGGAGAAAACTCAACCCAAGGGAGGTTTGTCCAAGACTACCAAGATCAATGGAAGTGTGTGCCCACATGGATGAAGTAGATTAGGTGCCCCATGAGGATATTGGAGACTAAGTTAGGAAGAAATCCTATTGTTCTTGTGAATAAGGAACGTTCGTAGATGATCCATTATAATATTTTGGAAAGAAAAAGTTATCTCTTAGCTTATATGTGAGTGGCCAAGCATCCCAGATTTGGATGTAGGACACTTTGATGCGATCATTTTAACGTATTCTAAAATAGATGATTATATCATGACTATTTGATCGAAATGATAATAGTCATCCGACCATATCCCTCATCATCATCTTCCCCCACCCTCTTCTTATACCGCTTCTCGAGAATTCTGTGCCATCTTTTTCTCCATTTAAGTAATCTCTTAGGTATTGTTCCACCACATGGCATTACTAGTGAGGGAGACCTACCTACAATATTCTACCTCTATCGATCTTCATTTATCAATAAATACATCACATCAAACTATTATGTAGTTCTTTGACCCACAAAAACCTCAAATAAATATTGATCATTTATTCATGAAGAATCTTATCAATAAAATATGTGTTAATGAATATTCATGACCATTTTAAATCATGTGTAATAGTTTTAGAATAAAATCTATTCATTTTTAAGCCCCTTGTTCCATCGAGTAAAATGTTACACAATCAACGGTCTCAAAAAATAACCAACAAAGAGTGACTATATATACTTTTACTGTAGTCCCTTAAATGATAGAATAAAATCCTAGCTTCTAATATATGTTCAAGTAGTATCTGTCTAAACCATATATTTGTATATATGTGAGCATCTACTTCCAACAAAAAAACCCATTCACATGGTTTGAAGATGAAACCCTTCCCGATCTAAGCCTTCTTTTGGATTCCCCTCTCTTTACTACTAGATCAAGTATTCACTTGCTAGAATACCTTTTAGAAGCTATGGTTTCATGTTTTATTTTTTTAGGAGGATAAGAATACACATATATATCATCTTCAAAATCATCACATTTATATTATTTAGGCTTAAATTCATAATAAGGGATAATTCATATCTAATGTTTTAAAACCCTTTTTTAATGTAATGGTGTATATATGTGTATATAATATTTTAAAATTACATGTTTATATATTTTAATACCTCTACATTCTATAAGGATAATTCTATAATTTTATGAATGTATAATCTCATATAAAATGACTGATTTAATTTAAAACCCATATATATTTTATGTTATAAATAAATTACTCTAATATTTATAAATATCATTATACTTGTAATATGTGTGTATATATATGTGTGTATATATATACACACATTTAGCTATTATTTCATGGTTCAAATGAGAAATAATTTAATGTACTGAAAATTTAATTTAATTTCAAAGCATGTTCTTAATAAAGTTTATATTTTCAAATCATGCAAGGATGAAATTATATATTTATAAAAAAAATACTTATTATAATTTTATGTTTATTATATGATTGATTTTTCTTTTGATTCTTTTTATGAAATCAAAATTATAAATATTTATTTAAAATTATTATTTTAAGTGAATAATAATTTTATAATTACAATTATTTCATGTGAAATATTCATATATACAAACCATTATCTTATGTATAAAATGATATTTTCAGATATAAAATTTTGAATCATGTAAATTAGTATCTAATAACATTATTTAAGGATTAATTTAAACTGATAATGTTTATCATTTTTTGTTCTATTACAATAAAATGGATTTTATGAGTTAAGGGGTGAAATTTTAAATATATGGATGTTAATTATTTATTCATTAACATTCCATGAAAAAACTAATTTTCATGATATTTGGTTGCTCTAATTTTTGTAGAAGTTTTCCAAATAAATTACATATATAAATATTTATATAAATATATGAATTAATTTTCATGTTTTTAAAGAAAAAAACCTATAAGTATATATATATAAAGAAATTTCAAAATGTTTTAATAAAATTCGGAACTTGAACCATATAAACATGACAGAAAATTGGAGAGTGAACCCATCCCACCAGAAGTGGGTTGGCTCAAATTTCCTATAATGTTTCAATGGGCACCGTGGTTTTATTTTCCAAAGAATGCATAATGTTTTTTGAAACCACAATGGATAGTTTTATTAAGAAAATAATTTTCAAACCGTGGTTATTTTTAAAGGTATTATAACATTTTTAATGTGTATGGATTTTTAAAGGTATTATAATATTTTTAAAGAATAAGTATTTTCGAATTTATTATAATAATTTCAATATGTAATTATTTTCAAAGGAATTTTCAAAATTATGTTTTCAATGGATTTCTAAAAGTATTTTTAAGGAAATTATATAATGAAAAACTGACTTCTAAATAATGTTTTTAAAATTAAAAGAATTTTTAAAAGAATTTTAAATGTTATTTCCAATTATTAATTTTTAAATACCTTTAAATTATAGTTTTTTAAAATCATATATCAAATAATTCTTTTGATATAATAAAAAATCAAAGATGGTTTCAAAAGGATTTTTTCAAAAAAGATTTTCTTTTGCATTTAAAATCTCATTACTGGAAAATTGTACTCACCCTATGTTTAATAAAAAAAATTAGAATCATTTAGATGTAGCAAGGATATTAGATTTGATAAGGAGCTAGTGCGAGCAAAGTCTACGAGATTTATTTTTTTTTCTAAACTATGATAGTTCATAATAGTTTTACTTTTCCTATAAGGCCTAGACAAGAAAGTATCGTCAATGTATAATAGCCATTATATTTTTAGTTTTTTATAATAAAAAAATATAGAATTATTTTTATTTAATACTCAAGCACGGGTCTCAGGGACATTCATCGTTGATCTATATAATGCTTAATCTTTATACATTTAAAACATTCACCTATTTATAATACTTTAGGGAGATAACTATTCTTATCCATTATATTAAATAAACTTTTCATTTACCTTATAATTTGATTACCCTATCAACTTATTATCCACAGTTATAGGAAAATATCATTCATTTCAAGAAAGTACAAGGGTGTTAATTATCACATGGGGAAAATATTTCTTTCCCTTACTCCCTTTATCCATATTTTTATCTTCCATCCTCTTCGTCTCTTTCTTCGCTTCACATCTATAACACTTGTAGAATTATTTCTGTATCTTGATACCACATGATACTTTTTCATCATATGATAAGAAATTTTGGGATACTTGTTCCCTTCAAATAATTTCCTTGTTCCCATTAATGAAATGGTCAATCTTTCTCTTTGTATTACACATCTAGTTCTTAGCATGCCATGATTACCTTGTAATGGTTTATTTATTCCTAGAAACAGTTTCATATTCCTTTTTTCTTAGACTCATGAATTGTATCTCTATTTAAATCCTCACATTTCCTAGATAATTTGTTACTTTACACCCTTTTTTCTATAAATAAATAATTTTCTAATTCCTTTGATACACTCCCCTTGGTGTCTCTTTCAACATTAAAAACATGAAGAAAAATCAGCCATCTTTCCTCTAAGGTCTCCACAATTAAATATCTTAATTAAATCATTCCTTCTTATTTGGTGAGTTTGAGAGTTAGTTAAGTTAAATTTTTTTCATCATATATTTTGGAAACTGATTCTGCATAATCAAAATATCATTTACTCCAGTCATCATCCTATTTGGATTCTCATCAACACATTATTTATCATATTCAATTATAACCTAGTTATTTATAGTTCCATCCATTAACTATAACAAAAAAATAGTGTGAGAAAAGGTTATAATTTTAAGAAATGGCATATTAATAAGTAATACTCTATTGTATTTCTAAATATTGATAATATATTTTGAATATACGACACCTTAAAGTTAACTAGTACGATTCATGGTCATCATCTATTCATATAGTTCAGGATGGTTTGTAAATAAAATGTGAATTAACCAAAGAATATCCCCTAATTGTTTCAAAATATGTGTATAGTGTGGACCTTTTTCATATACTAGGTAACACTAGATTCTATCCTGACATGCCTTTTTATGATTTATTACCCCTATGTATATCTATCCCATAACCTTGTCTTCTAGTATTATCCATACATGGATGTGTTTCTAGGAAGACTATATAATATTTACCTTACCAAAACATTAGGATATTATCCTATACTTATAATTATCTTAAAAATAAGTCATAGTGTTATATTCCCTAATATATGTTTTCCAAAATCTAGTTCCTAATTTTTCTACTAAACTTGTTCAAATACCGAATGTAAATTCTCCAATACTAGTAGCCAAGATTCGGTGGTTAATTTGTTAAATTTAAATAAGATACAAGTAATCTCACCTAAAAGTATCTAATAGTTTACTAGTATTGGTAAACGAGATACATACTTTAATTTCACAAAAATTTGAAAAAATAAAAAATAAAAAAGTATTATATTTGAGATCATCTTCATTCCATCTATCTTATATGTATATATGAACTATAAAACACTTACCAGAATCTTGGGTAAATGGAACATAAGAAGTAGGTGGGCTCTAAATATTAGTAAGGGTATGAGTATGATAGAATCATTCATGAGTATATATGAAATAATAAATATGGAATGATAAATAAACTAAAAACATGATATTTATTCAATAATATGAACATGAAGAAATAATATGTAATGTATCAATAATGATCAAATAATTCTATAAAAATATTCATATGACCCTAAATAATAACCATGGTTGTTCAAACTAATAGAATAATCACATGGAACATCAATAACTAATATAATAATGAGGAATGAATGATTTTGGATATTTGAAACATACTGTCATGTACATTCATACGATAGTTTAGAACAATAGGTAAATCCCCATTTAATTTGGTCAACTGATTTTTCTCATGATACTTGTTAATACATCAAGGGGAAATTTAATTTCAGGTTACACACATTAATTATTAGTTCCAATTAATTTCTCATATGAAAGGGGTAAAACATAATCAATATAACCATTTGTATTAAAAAACGACAATACAAAATGTTTAAAAATACCTCAATAAATGAAAATAATCATAATCCATATAGAGTAATATGGTGAATGGTAATAAAATTGTAAATCCATATTCATGTTGATAATAAATCATTTAATTAAATAATAAATATGGTATCAATACAATATATACCTAGTGTATTATATATACAATAAATGGTTGATTTCATTGAAGAATAGAAATACCATGATAATTTCATTAAAATAGTTTTGATGAAAATATACAATTCAATTTGAAAATAATTTTTTTAATACTAATGTTAAAAAACATTTTAAAAATATCATTCATTTATTAGAACATTTGAATGTTATAATTTATTCTTTAAATAAATTAATGGTAATGAAGTTCATAAATTCAATACATGTCAGATAGGCTAAAACAATGATTCCTTCCATGTTTTCAGTAAAATTAAACTAAGACATGTTTGAAAAATGACATGGAGATTCCTTTCAAATAAATTCTTAATAATTCAAAAATTATAAAAAAAAATCTTCAATAAATCATTTGGTCAATGTTGAAAAAAATTTGGAATTTTATTTTTAAAAAACGTGGTTTCAAAAGAAAAAATGTGTTTGATAAAATACATAAATGATGTCGGGTATTATTTAACACATTTTATAAATAATTTTAAGTGATAAAGTGTGGTAAAATGGTAATATTAAATTACAATTGGATTAATATCTATATGAGAAGAAAATTAATTGTTTTATTGAGTGATAGAAAATAATATTTTATCATCTGAAATTTAATCATAAAAAATCTTGATAATTGATTATATTATAAAATAAACCACTACCACTTCGGTAACTTCTGAATCATAAGCCCCATTAATTAAATTACATAAAATTTAATATTAAATATAATGAATATAATTGGATTAATTATGTAACATATTAATGGTCTATTATACAAACCACATAAATGAACTAAGTGCAGAATATGGAATACATCTCATTGAAGTAAAAGCGAGATGAGAAAGTCATACCTCAGATCTGATTTCCATCATACATGTACATACCTCCGGTATAAAAATATATTTTTATTATAAAACAATTATATAACAATAATAATATATCTCATATGACATATGGTTTACTTATACTATCATATGTCCCTTTTATTATCAATTATTTGTTAGAATAACTGTTTTGAGTGATAATTGTTTTATTTTTCATGTATGTTTAGGTTTGGTAATTTCAATAAAAATATATTGATCATGGTACCATAGTCACTAGAATGTTAAAAATGATATAAATATCATATATATTAATTATATATATATATATATTAATATCTAAATGCTAGATATAGAAAATGGATTACACCATTTATGGTGATGGTGGATTCTACGTACGCATGAACTCCATTTCATTTTATTCAATGGAAGGAAAGATAAGAAAAAAATATTGAATGACAATTATAGATTTATTATTATGTCATATATATGATTTATATAAATAAAATAACTCTTTATTACTATCTATGTAAATATAAATTGAAAAACATTTAGCATCACAATGTTGAGGCGGTAGTCCACACGTACACACGAGAGATGTTAATTTTTTAAAAGTGTGTGATGGTAGAAAGTTAGAATGTGATATTATAATTATATAATTATTTGTAGTTTATAAATATCTCATGTATTAATTAAATTTTACTTTACTAACTTCCATGTGAAGTGTAAGCGGAAACCGAATAACATCGCTTTTCCAGGTTGTAATCCGCCATACAAATGAGAGATGTTATTGTATCCTCAGAAAAATTAAAAAGCAGAATTTATGTATGATATTATAATTAATTAAGTATAATAATTTCATAAATATCATATAAAATTTTTAAATCTTTTATTATATCCTTCCTGGAATGGTGGCGATGCAAAGAAAATTAAATAGGTTTGTGAGGCGGTAGCCCGCTATGCACACTATCAACAGTTTTGGTTTTTATTTAATGGACGTGGGGATGGATATATTTTATTAAATTAAAACAATAACATATCACTATATTTTAAATACATTTTTAATAATTTATAAGGACTAAAATATAGTTATATGATGTGGAATAAGAAAAAAAAATTAAAAATGATCATTTATTAACATTACTTCATCTTTGGAAAACCTATTTAGGTTTTTACCAAAATATTTTAAAGGATTGATTTATGATAAATAAATGGGATATAATATGTTTTTAGGGGAATAAGGAAGATATTTAAGTATGTATTGGGTGGTAAAAAATATTTTTAAAGTGTGAAGAGGATAGGAGAGGTGGTGGCCATTTATAAGTGGGGGAGATGATGCACATGGAAATCATGAATTGATAAAGTAAAACCCGCGTTTTTCACATGAAACAATCCTCCATAATGGGAAATTGTAAAAAACAGTTACAAGTTCGAAATATGGTCATATAATGGGTTATTTTCATATTTAAGGTCATTTTTAACCCTTATACCCTTATTAAAAACCCCTCGGTAAACCTATTTTCATCTTAACTATGATAATTAATTTTTACTGCTTTTATTATTCTTACGTAAAAATAATAATTTATCATTATTACTTAATATAAATTATGATGATTTTAAATGTTTATGAATTTTGTTTGAATTCATTCCATATATGTTTTAAATTTTAATTTTAAATTAAGCATACATACGCAATGAAAAAATGGGGTTTTTAAAGAAAAACATTCAAAATATTAATCATTTTTTTATTAAAACTCAAGCTAAAATTTATTAAAATGGCATAAATTAGTTAAATTATAATATAATTGAAATATTTTAACAATAAAAACTATTTATTATATAATTTTACTTTATTAAAAATTTAAATTAAAATCCATTTTCAAATAAAAATCAGTCTTTTCACTATTTATTTAGAAATTAGTATTTTCAAAAAAATATAAAAAATTCACCCAATGATATGTTTTAAATTTATATTTCAAAAATTGATCTTATTTTATTGAATAAATTATCTAAAACTATTAAAATTTAATTTTAAATTATCTTTTCAATGTGAAATTAAATCATCTTTAAGAAAAATACATATTTCCAGAAAACATTTATTTTTCCTTAAAATCGTTTTTATTTTATTTATAATCAATAAATGACCATTTAATTTTACAATAAACGTGTAAACCATATAACTATCATATTTTATTTATTCTTATTCTTAACTAACAACTTAATGGCATGGTTATAATGGTCTTGTTTAAATATTAATATTAATAGTATATCATGGTCTGTTAAAACTGGATGTTTCATGTTACACATGCTATATAGAAAATTAAATATTTTAAAAAGAAGTATTTTTGTAATTTCATGTGGTGTCACAATAAATTTTTAGTAAAATTAATATATTCTTCAAAAATGTGTTTTCTTTTAAAAAGGTTATTTTTTATTTTTACATGAATGGGCATTATAATTAATTTGTACCATTTTTTAAAATATATATGAGGAAATTAGTATCATTTTTTAAATTATAATAATAATTTTATCATTGGTTGAATCATTATAAATATTCTAAAAATATTTATTTTTCAGGGAATAATGACAAAAATAAAAAAAGTTAAACATTTCAATTTCAATTCAAGTAAAAGTCCATATATTAATTTAATATGATCATAATGTAACATAAGTCTTGTTTATATATAAATAATATAACTAATAATTTATTTTGGAAGAACTTTATTTTTTATACTAAAGAACGTCTTCCCAAAAATATTATGTTTACAATGAGTTTTTATCAAAATAAATTAAATTAATCTCTATTGATTAATGCTTTTAATTAAATTTATAGATTATATAAAAAAAATTAAATTATATCTTTCAGTTGATGGTTTTTAAAAAGAATATAATGTTAGTAAATTATGTTTTATTCTTAATGATATATTTTTCCAAAACTAGATTTTCTTTCTAGTTTCATTGAAATTCAAAATTAAATTATACTTCTTTATGAAATTGAATCTATTATAATGGATTACATTTTTGGAATTATCATAAATAATATAATATAATCGGTTAATGTAATTTTTTTCATATTGAATATTAAAATCATGAAAAGTTCGATTATAAAAAGATATAAGGGTATGGTTTTCACCAAAACCAATATAATTCTTATTTGTTAAAAATACTAATATATTATATTATTATTAGATATATTATAGGGCCATTTAGATCCAAATTCTCATGAACATGGCCATATATAATTGAGATATTTTATGAAATTCCATGTGTGTTCCTCCCCTCACTTATAAAAAGGGAACCTCTTCGCACGATTATTAACACCATTTGGTCATTTTATATCATCTTATCCCTAATAAAAATCTTTCCTATAAACATTTTCTTTATCCATGAGATAATTATTTTCTCTTGAGACCATTCTATTAAGTCGTAAGGTGTGATACAAAGGTGATCTCTCAAAGAAGAGGTTTAATTATAAGTAATTTGTATCAATTTTATTATTTCTTACACCTTCTATGAAACTATTGAATCTATAAAAAATATTAACTAAAGTATCATAAATATATTTATATATATCTATGATGATAAAATATCCATTTAACACCATATATAAAACAAATGGTACATGAATGTGTCCCTAATGTGTACGTGTGGACTACCACCTCCACATAATGAAACAATTCATCTTCCATAACAATATTTCATTGATGGATATTATAATGGGATTACTATTTATATATGTTACTTATGACATAATTTTGTTTCTGGGATTATAATATAATATATACCTTCTTAAATTCTGATCCACTACTATATGATAATGTTTTTTAGGGGTACGTGTGGACTACCGCCTCTATGAAGTGATGTGATTTTTCTATTTCTTCAGCTTTACTTTGATAGAAGAAATTATATATTTAATTAAAATATAAGATATTTATGATATAATAATGATTCAATACTATTTATGTTTCACTTATATTTATTTCATTACATCCATCGAAATTTGGAAACATCACTAGTGTTTTTGTATAGATTTTTATCCTCTTGAAGTGATGTAATTCAATTTTCACTACCACTTAATATTAAAGGTTCAAAATAAATATATAGTGAATTTATATGGTATTTATATAATTATTAACATTCTTAATATGGATGATCCATGATAAAAATGTAAGGACCATAGATTTTGTATATAAACATATATAAAAATAATCCGTTAACAACCGAAATGACGAATTTAATTGAGAAATTTTTATAAAATTTTGTTTAAATGATATAAATTGATCATATATTATATTATATGTCTTAATATGGTTTTATAATATAATTATAATTATTATAATTTTATTCTAATGGATTTTATAGAAATTGTGAATCCAAATGAACATGAGTCAAGGGTTTATCATGTCCAAATTTATTACTTTGGGATATATGTTATATTATTCACCAATATTCCTTTAAGATGTGTATTTATTTCCCATTAAATATGTTATACCATGAACATTTTTATTAATGGTATTTAAATACTAATTTTATGTTATTAATTTAATGGTGGATATGACTAAAACATAAGCATTATTATATGTATTTTATGTTCTAATTTAATTTTTACTAGGAATGTTAATGAATAAGATTCCATTAATGAAATTATATGATCTATATCTCCCATGTTTTATATATTTTCATCACATCTTGTTATTTATGGACATTACCTTATTTTCTTCCATTTCCCCCATTTATGTTCCGAAGAGACATAAATAATATTATATGGAAAAGAGGCTTTATATTTCCCTTAATTTGGGAGTCTTTTCTAAAATTTATATTTATTATTTAAATTTTTTTCAAGAATTATTATAATATTATAAAAAACTTATTAAAGATAATTTTTTAAATTTTTTGAATATCTATTAAATTTTTTAAAATAAATATTATTCTCATTTTATGAATAAGTAACTTTTGCCTTTCTACCAATAATGTGAAAGGAATTTCTATTTCATTATATATCACATCAATAGGTTTACCCTCATTCAAAAATAATATTTCCGTTGAAGATTACATTACAATTATACTTGATTACTTTTAAGGAAACTATTTTCATTAATATTTTTAAAATTATTTTATTTTAAATAATTAATTTATATGTATAAAGTCTATCTTCCTCATTTTATTATATATTAGGTCCACTAGGCTAGATACCCTGAGAGGGGGTTGAATCCGGGTATAACATATTATAACAACCACACCTTTTGATCTTGTTTTGTTGTTAGACAAATCCCAATTCTCTCTACTTCCTGTTGCACAGTATGAATGAACCTTAAAGTATGCACATGACATGGAAATTTTTACTTGGTTCAACCTCATTGGGATACATCCAAGGAGTATACATCGAAAGTGTGTCGATGTACCAATTCCACTATAAGTGCATTGTTTTTTACAAGTTCGAAGCGGACTCACTTTACCTCCTAGTTTACAACCACTCATAATTTTGATAACTCACTTCTCTCTCAAATGATGTGAGCTCATAGATTTTTCAGAAGATCCACTCACAGTTTACATACCTTTAGGTCTCTTCATTATCTCTAATGGAACCTTCATCTTTAACTATTGATAGATGCTCAATTGAATTTCAACTTTCACTTACAGAAGAATCTCAATTTGCACCGAGTGTACCGAGAAACTGAAAATCATTCGTGCAACCTGTATTGCGTCTTGAATGCAACATTGATTCCTTGCACACAAGATTCCACTTTTTTCATGAAACACCCCTTGCATGCAACTTCAATCTTTCACGCAACTCAAATCTTACGCGCAAATATCTTAGCTTGTGCGCAACTCAAAATATTTCGTGCAACTCCCTTTAAGTGAAATTATCACGTGATCCAGTTCTAGGATTTTCTCTAACTGTTGAGGTCCTCCAGTGTGAAGGGGTCACCTGTTATTCATAGACCTCATTAACTCCTATGCTCAAAAACCCCTATGAGTCACGTAAGATCCTAACGCGTCGCACAAAACCCCATTTGATGTCACCTTAGGCGCGTAAGCCTCTTTCTCGCCAACCTCATCTTTCGCACACTCCTTTAATATTTCATGCACTTTCTTCGTTTGTCCTTTTTTTGAAGATTGGACCACGAATAATTCCTTATGTACAACATTCTTAAATGTCGCGCAAGATCCTCTTCGAGCGTGTGAAACCACATTTGATGTTTTCTTATGCATGCAAGATTCTTTCGTGGAAACTCATCTTTCATTCCCATTTCCTAATCTTTCATACACATCATGCCTTTTCCATTTTTTGATGTTCCTCTCCTAAAACATTCCTTGCACGCTTGTTTCCAAACCACCATATATCTTGCATGAAAATTCATTTTCCAAAGACATGTTTCTCCATTTTTCGATTTTGACGCCCAAAAATTTCACAAAGACTGGAAAACGGCGCCATGTTAGATATGTTCTTTTTAAACCACATCCAGATCATCTATTCCTTTTTGAACACTCTTTGTCAACATAGATTGTCAAAAATATCTCTGGAAGTTGAAAAATCCCTGTGAAAACCCCCTTTGTCAAGAAATTACCCATTGTGGTATGCTCTGTCAACAAACACAATAAAGAGGCCTTCTTTGACAATAAACACATTCACCTAAAAAATGATTCAATGAAAACTTGTGGTATTTTTTCGCAAAAATATCCCCCTTTGGTTTTGTTTAAATCTCTTCTCATAACGATTTTATGCACATTGATACCTCATTAAATCTCTTTCTAACCATTACCACCCTTCATCTCTTGCGATTATGATAGCATTTGAGGATTCACTTAACATGTACTATAAGCCCACATGAGCAATGCCCATCATGAGAAACAAGAGTACATGAGAAGTTCATCAATGAATCACTTCATTGCAGACACTGATATTTGACACCAAACTAATACCAATTGTTAAACGGATACAAATTTTTGATCATTGGAAACCTTCTAACACCATTCCAATGCCACTTTTCTTCTTTTATCACGACCCTCAGCAGTCATGATATCAATTCGTCAATCGATCACTTATAGCGTAATAAAATTTCATACAATCCACCTATATCATTGCTCCCCCCCATCTAGCTAGTCATCATGTCAGCTTCTCCTCGTGTCATTGAATAAGACATTTCTCCCTTCCTTAGACACAGTTTCTCCCCCTTGAGGAGTCAATATTTCTCCCCCTTTGTCAATGAACCCAATCGTCACTACTTTGTGGTATGCAACATTGTAAAGAACACAGATTAGCATAGTAGAGAAAAAATATGCCATACCTCAAGGAGAGGGGGGTTCCCACAGCCACACTTTTTCAAGTGCGGGGACTCGACTGAACTCCCAGATCTAGTTGATACCTCTCAAAAGATTCCTTGGGTAAGGCCTTTGTTAGGATGTCTGCAACCTGTAGCTTTGTAGGAACATACTGTAACTTCAAAATTTCCTGATCAACCTTCTCCTTGATAAAATGATATCATATCTCAATGTTCTTTGTCCTTGAGTGATGGAAGGTATTTTTGATGAGATTTATATAACTTCAGTTATCACACTGGATTCTGATCGGAGACATCACTTCAACTACCATATCATCAAGTTGTTGCTTCATCCACAATAACTATATGCAAGCTTGAGTGGTGGAAATATATTTAGATTCTGCGGTGCTCAATGAAATGCAATCTTTCTTCCTGCTCAGCCACGAAATACACAATCCAACAAGATAGAAATAACATCCTCACATTGAATTCATGTCATCTACTGAACTAGCACAATATGGATCAGTATATCCCAATAACTCTTACTGCAATTTGTCACTGTATATCAAGATGAAATCCATCATTCCCTTGATATACCGAAGTATTATTTTTTACTTCAATCATGTGAATTTCCTTGGGATTACTTCGATATCGCACTGCTTGGTATGTGGTGAAAAAATATGAGGTCTCTTCACTATCAAGTATAGTATTCTTTCAATAATCGGTCTATATTTTGTGATATTAATTGTCTTGCCATTATCATATTTTGATAATTTCATCTGTGTTGCAATCAGAGTTTTTATCTCCTCATAATTTTCTATTCCAAATCTTCTCAAAACCTCATTGGAATATTTGGATTGAGAAAGGAATGTTCCATTAATTACTTGTGTCACCTGTAAACCAAGGAAAAAATCATCTCACCAATCGTAGACATTTCGAACTCATGTTTCATGAATTCAGGGAACTGTCTGTATTGTGCTTCGTCTGATCTTCCAAATACTATGTCATCGACATAAACCAACACCATCATACTTTGATTACTATTGTTGTTGAAATAGATATTGTAATCAACTCCACCACGCTGGAAACCAAGCTTCCACAAATACTGATCAAGCCTTGAGTACCATGCTCTAGGTGCTTGTTTTAGCCCATATAACACCTTCTCCAGTCGACAAACCTTGTTCTCATCCTCATGAATGAGGAAACAATCTAGCTGCTTGATATAAACTTCTTCCTCTAGAACCCCATTCAGGAATGCATATTTGACATCCATCTGAAACACTTTGAACTTCTGTTGCAATGCACTAGATAGGGATAATTTAATTGTATCCAGCATTGAAACTGGTGAAAATGTCTCATCAACATCAATTCCCTCTATCTGGGATTATCCATTGCACACTAGTCGTGATTTGTTCTGAATCACTATTCAATGTTCATTAATTTTATTATGAACGAACCATTTAGTCCTGATGACATTCTTATCAGTTGGCCTCGAAATAACCTCCCATGTATGATTCTTCTCAATCTGATCTAGATCTTTATTCAAAGCCCGGACCCAATTTTCATCTACAGCTGCATCAGCAAAACATTTAGTCTATACTTGAGATAATAAAGATGTATATTGTAGAGATTTAATTCTTCTTGTCTGAACTGGAACTGACTGATCATAAATTATTTTCTACCTATCAATTTCAGCTCGATATCTTGGCTTTTGTGTAGATACGGATTTTACTTCTTCATGTTCATCATCATTATTTTCTTCAGAATCATCATCATCCACTTCTATTTCTCCAGTGTTGCTTTCCTCCTCATCACTTTCATCAAAAAATTGTTCATTGTGTTTTTGAATGTTCTCATCATTTTCCACAACAGTGACTTCATTACTCTCAACTACTTTTCCTAGCCTTTTATTAAAGAATTTATGTGCTTTTATTTTACTTCAGTATCCAAGTAATATTCCCTCATCTCTGCATGACTCAAATTCTCTGTGTTTTTTTTGTTGAGTATAAATAACTTACTCCCAAAGATTCGAAATTACTTCACTGTTGGATTCTTCTAATACCACATCTCATACGGAGTTTTTCCTTCCTTCAAAACAATAGAGACCTTTTAGAAATGTAGACCAATGTCAATACTGCTTCTTTCCAAAATTTCTCTGGTATGTCTTTTTCTATGAGAATTATTCTAGCCATGTTTTTGAAGATCAGATTTCTCCTTTCAACCACTCCTTTCTATTGGGGATTTCTAACTAAGGAAACTTGATGTCTTATCTTGTGTTTCTCGAGATAGTCTTCCACCTGAATGTTTGTGAATTCTGTACCATTATCAGTACAAAACATCAGAATTTTCTATCCAAGAATCCCTTCTCACTCCCTCTGGTACTCTTTTAAGTATCTTAACACATCGGACTTATGGGAAATAACAAATACCCATGACATTCTACTATAGTCATCAATTAAAAGAACATAGTACCTCTTTCCGTAAATTTCTCTTGGTGTGATAGGCCTACAAACATCAGCATGCACCAATTAAAGCACTAATGTTGACTTATTTTCCTTTTATTTATATGTTTTTCTGATGAGCTACCCTTGTTGGCATGAATCGCATGTGTGAGTCTGATCACGTGATAGATTAGGGAGGTCTCTTGCTGCATCACACTTTACTAGATCTTTTTGGGATGGTTGGTATAGATGACCAAGTCATTTATGCCAAAGCATATTTTCTTCCTCTATGGATAGAAAGCACATATCTTCTTCTCCACATACCAGATAGAGATTTCCCTTTGTTTGTTTCCCTTATAGAACCACTACCTCGTCTCTTCCTTTTACGATACGCATCTTCTTAGTAAACCTTATAGAATGTCATGAGTCACATAGTTGACTAATGTTGAGAAAATTGTGACTGAGACCTTATATTACTAAGAAATAAACACATCTCATCTTTTTTCCCCCAAAACTTGGACTTTCCTGAGCCAATAATAATCAGGCCTTCATCGTTTCCAAATTTGACAACTTCTTCATTGTCATATTTTACACCTGTAACAAGATCCTTATTAACTATCATGTGAGATGTGCAACGACTGTCTAGGATTCACACACAGGAGAGATCTAATGATTTAAGAGAAATTTTTTCCACCACTACCTTCTCATCTTTCTTCTTATTGGTCCATATTTTTTCCATCACTATCGGCATGGATTGAGATTGTTGTTCTTTCTCAGATTAGGATAGACCAGCTTCATCTTCAAAAGCTTCAAATCTATTTTTGGTTTTCAACTCACTTATTAGTTCATTGATCTGCTGCTTGTGAATATTTAGATTCTTCTTTGGCACATTCCTCTGTATGGTCGATGTGAAGTAGCTAGCCATGTGCCCAAATCCTCCACACCAAAAATAGTTTCCTTCAAAATATGTTTTGGAGAACTGTTCTCTATTTGGCTTCCACATATGTTCTTGTTCGCTTCGATGTCTCTTGACTTTGGAAGACACATACTGTGAATGTCCCATCTTTACACAACAATAACACCTGATATAAGGTGAATTCCTTCATTTCACTTCTACAATGCAAGTTTCCACTTGGGATCTCTGAATATTCTACTTCTTCTTTGAGCCCAAATCAAACAGTAATCTCAGAATGGGTGCTTGCGGGCTGACTTCAATTTTCACACCTTTTTGTTTTCGATCAAGCCCCCCATCAGACTTAGCATCTGAATATAATTAATGATTTCTTTCTGCTAAACCACTATTCTCCACTTTCAGATTCTCATTTTTCTGTGTGATCTTCTTTCTTGATGTCCCAGCAAGAGTCAATAGTTTTTCTTCATCCTTAACCTTTTTCCAAAAACCAAAAACGTATCCTTCAAGTTCTCTAATATGGTTGTTTTGATCTTTCCTTGTTTTATTCAATCCATAGATCTCCCTTTTATGTTCTTCAATCTTGATTTTATAATTATTGACTGATTCTATGTCCTTTGGTGTTGATGACTTGAGTTGCTCAGTTTCTTCCATTAACATAGACTTCTCTTCTTCCTACTGCTGCATATAGAGTTTGTCATCACGAACTACTTTGTTGGATTTCTTTTTTTTTCCTCTCTTAACATATATCTCCTCAAGAGATGATTCTAACTCATCTTTCATATGAAATCTCCTTTCAAATTCTTCTTCTTCATCAATGTCAGTGTCTTCATTTTTTGAGTACTCCCGACAACTGCAATCATAGAATTTTCTACACGATCTTTGTAGTTCTCTATCTCTTCAACCTCCTCAGCCTCAAACTCATCCAAGCTATCACATTCTTTTGAAAGGATATTATTCTTCTTAAATAAATTTCTTTTCAACTGTTTCTTTCCTTTCACGTAGGTTGAGGACTTCTGCTTGGTAATATCTACTTCATCATCATCATCATCCTCTTGGAAATTTTTTGGGCACCTTTCCGAAAGATGTCCAACTTTTCTACATCAAAAAAAAATCAAGTGGATGTTTCCCTTTAAACATTCCTTTTCCTCTTTGGAGGTTTGAGGATAGGAATGACATCACCTCATCTCTCTCTCTTCTTCTTCTTGAGAATCTTCAATGGTGAGTGTCTTCATGGCCTTGAATTCCACCTCATTGGATTTACCTATTTCCACAACATCGTTATCATCACTTAACATTTCATATGCAACAAGGGTGATGTGTAGGTTACCCAATGTCAGCTCTTTTGGGTATTTATTTTCCAAAACTAAAACTTTCGGATTGACACGAGGTGGATGTTTCCTCAAGATTCTCTTCACAATTTTTATGTCTTCAATAAATTCTCCAAGACCTCACATGTCCCCCACTACAACATTTACCATGTCAAAGAATTCATCAACAAATTCATTCGGGTTCATTGTCAGATATTTATACTTGTTCCACAATACATGTAACTTCTCTTATCTGACCTTTTTATGTCCTAAATATTTGTTCAACAGCTTTTCCCACATAGCATGTGATGTTTTTCATGACATCACCTTGGTATATAAAGCATTGGATAGAGCTCCCTCAAAAGAATTGATTCCCTTTACATCAGTATCAAATTTTAATTGCTTAGCTTCTGATAATGCACCACTATTAATATCAGTTGTGATACCATGCATTCCTACTGTAAACACATCCATTCCCAAATCTCATAAGTAGTTTTGCATCCGATTCTTCCATAGTTGAAAATTGTTCCAATCGAAGATATAAATCCCTTTATAATTGATGACATCCATTTGATAGAGAAAATGATATCAACCATTCCTCTTATACCAATTGTTAGGTCCACTAGGATAGATACCCTAAGAAGGGGGTGAATCAAGGTATGACAGATTAAAACAACTGCCCCTTTTGATCTTGTTTTGCTGTTAGAAAAAACCCTCTTCTCTCTCCTTCCCGTTGCAAAGTATGAATAAACCATAAAGAATGCACAGGACACAGAAATTTTTACTTGGTTCACCCTCACTGGGCTACATCCAAGGATCATACACTAGTAGTGTGCTGATGTACCATTTCCACTATAAGTTCACTACTATTTACAAGTTCGAAACGGACTCACTATCCCTCCTGGTTTACAACCACTCAAAATTTTGAAAACTCACTTCTCTCTAAACTGAAGTGAGATCACTTATTTTTCCGAGGATTCACTCACAATTTATAAAATTGTAGATATATTTATTGTTTCTAATGGAATCTGCATCTTTAACTATTGATAGATGTCCTATTGAAGTTCAACTTTCACTCACAGATAAATCTCATTTTTCACTGAGTGTACCGGGCAACTGCAAATCTTTAGCGCAACCCTTACTACTTCTTGCACGCAACTTCTATGACTTGCACACAATATTCCTCTTTTTTGTGAAACACCCATGGTGTGAAACTTCAATATTGTGCACAACTCAAATCATACATGCAGTTTTGTTAGCTTATGCACAACTCAAAATCTTTCGCGCAACTCCCATTGCATGAAATTCTTATGTGATCTAGTGCTCAGATTTTCTAAGTGTTGAGCTCCTCCAGTGTGAGGGGGGTCACCTTTTATTTATAGACCTCACGGAACCCTGTTTGGAAAAACCCCAATGCGTCATGCAAGATCCTAATGCATCATGAAAAACCCCATTTGATGTCACCATAGACACGTTAGTCTCTTTCGCGCCAACCTCATATTCTGTGTACTTCATGAATCTTTAGCACACTTTCTTCCTTTGGCCATTTTTTGACATTTAGACCACGAATCATGACTTGCGCGCAACATTCCTAAACTTCAAGCAAGATACTCTTGGAGCACACAAAACCTCATTTGATGTTGCCTTGATCACACAAGTTTCTTTCATGAAAACTCATCTTTCGCACTCATTTCCTAATCATTTGTGCACATCATGCCTTTTCCATTTTTCGGTATTCTACTCCTAAAACCTTCCTTGAGCGCATGTTTCCAAACCACACTAGATATTGCATGCAACCTATTTTTCCAAAAACATGTTTCTCCACTTTCTGATTTTGAGGCCCTAAATTTTGGAAAACACTGGAAAACGGTGCCACCTTAGATCTATTATTTTTAAACCACCTCCAGATCATCCATTCCTTTTTCATCGTTCTTTTTCAACATAGGTTGTCAAAAATTTCTCTAGAACTTGACATATCTCCATGTAAACCCCCTTTTTCATGAAATTAGACATCGTGGTCTGCTCTGTCAACAAACACAATAAGGAGGTTTGCTTTGTCAATAAACACAATCACCTCAAAAATGCTTCAACGATACCTTATAGTATTTTTTTCCCAACATTATCTAGTGGTTTTAAATATTATTTTTAACTATAAAAACTTCCTTTCTCATTTATGATGAATTAATAGGGGTATAATATAATGTAACCATTTATATTCTTTCTCTATATGATTTATGACTATGTTGATGAAATTTTTATAAACCCCATATCCATTCCATGAGTTATGATTTTATGACATGATGAATGTTTTAAGAACATGTGAAAAACTTATGTTTGGTTCTAATTATCTCACCAGATGGCCTAGAATTATATTGAACTCTATGTAATTGGGTAAACATGGATATCACATGAGATAATAATAACATGAATGTGGTGTGATTCTATTTCAGTAAGGGACTCCATCCAATATGATAGTTTTTGGAGTATACCTCAACTAATAATATGAGGAATGAAGAGTGAACCCAATCCACTATGATAGTTTGGTTAGTGATCCATGACAAAGGAAATGATTTTATATGTTTATGTGTGTGCCAAAAACTTATGTCTTATTCTTATGATATGTTCTCATTTTCCATGACTGATTATTTATGATTATACATTCATATGTATTATGTATTTCAATTGATAAAATTTTATGCAATTTTTTTGTATTTTCATTTAATAATTGATATTTATGATTTTATAATGTTTTTCTCATTTTCTCATAATGTTTTTCTCATATCATTATCCCTTATGATAATTTATTGATATCTATTATGTTATCCCTTGCTGATTATTTATGTCTACTCTTTCTTATGTTACCCTTCCCCTTATTATGGGGAAATGTTTTAACTGTGTTAATTTTAAGAAGGGTTGTAGTTGTGAATAACTAAATGAGAAATGATATAGATCACTAATGTACTACTTATTTAAGTATCCATGTTTTCAAGGTCACTAAACCTATATGATCAATTTGAGCGTATTATTGAAAAATATATAGATTGACTAACTAAACAGATGTTATATTTATGTATGAATTGTATAAGTCACTATAGTTTGTATTAAAGGAATGTTTAGTATCCTTTGGAAACTAGGATGTGGAAACCATAGTGATAACCCCTAGGTTAATCTTGGGTATAGGATAACATCCTAATGTTTTGTTAAGGTATAGATTATATTACATTTCAAGAAACACATCTATGTATGGATACTACATGTAGATGTATTTTTGAGCAAAATCACATAAGATTAATATCAGTGAAAATAGTTTTTTGACTATATTTTAAAAAACATTCTGATTCATAGTGAATGATACATTAATGTACACATAGTTTTACACTCTCGAGGGATATTCATAAGTTATCTCACAATATATTTTTGAACAATATTGAAGCAGTTTGATAAATATTGATCTTGGATGACATAGGTTAAACCTTTGGTGTCATAGTTTAAATACATTTTCATGGATTAGACATTATATGAATTATTTTTTTAGATAATATTATTACTCATTATTGTTGTTCACATTATGATTTTAGATTTAGTATTTGGTTTGAACTATGAGGAATCTTGTAAATGCTAAATGTGTTGGATGTTTCAATGATTATCCTAATGAGTAACCATTTGATAGGGATAAAGAATCAAAAATATTGTAATTATTTCTAATTATAAATATCATTTTATGATTAACAAACTAAAAATATCTGAGTTTCTAAATGAACAAAATAATATAAAAATGGAGTTCCATGTAGATCATGTAGGAATAAATATTCAACTACCTATATATTGAGATTATTGGAATAACCACAAAGGGAAATGTCTCAAATTAATGAGAATATATTTAATGTGTAGAAAATAAGGTCAAAGAAACTAATTACTAGTGTAAAATTAATAGTTTTGTGGAGTGAAAAAATATACATAACATTTTACCATTTATATATTAAATTATTACATGTGGGGAAAATGGGAATTTTTTCAAGCCAATGATCTAATACAAAGACTAACTCTTATTATAATTAAGGTAATGCACAATACCAACCATTGTAACATCCTCTTACTTTCTTTCATGTATTACTTGACCCTTTTTTTGATCTCCACCAAGTGTGGTCTTGATTAAGGGTCATTTTAGACGGATTTGGAATGTTTTTTAATCCCTTTGGGGTTTTCACAATTGCAGAATGATTAGGATAAACTATTCGGGTTGTTTGAGAAAACCATGCACTCGATTGGAAGCCACTAGAAGGGGTGCAATATTTTCTAAACCGTACGGCCACCCCTCAAATCCATACACCAATTGTAAATTTTAGAATTAATGGATTGGGAATGGATAGTTTAACTATACATCTAAACCAAGAAACCCATCCAGAATCCCAGTAGGGGTGAATGGTTAGGGGGAATGGTATATATATATATGTATAACCCTCCCTATAAAAAAGTGTGTGTAGATATTAATTCCTCTAAAATTTCTTTTAAAAAACCTGAACACCCATTTTAGGATTCTAATCACCCACATTTGATCATAACTCAAACCTTTCATCCTTTTAGGGTCTCAATATGTGATTTTGGCTCCTCTAACCTCCCCCCTTTGTGGGTCAATGTTATGGTTTATGATCTAATCCATCTCAGGAAAGTGGTTCTCGTCTTGGTTGTTTTCTTTTGATCCTCCTTCTCTCATAGATAGAGACTATTATATCATAATTTTATGGATAGATATAAACTATTTTTTATTGGATCTAATCCTTTTCATGGTAGATACTAATTCTCGATTTTATTTTTATATCTTCGTTGCCTTCAATAATTTTTGGCACTTTCATTTTGGTTGTTGATCATTTGATTCTATAGTTAAAAATAGGTGGTTCCATTTTTAATTTTCCACAGAATTTAATCCTTTTATTTTAATTATTTTTTTGAAATAGATTCTAGTTGTTTTATAAAACCATGATTTGAAATGATTTTATTACAAAATTCAAATGGGAATGGATTTTTTGGGAACCCCCCAAATTCAACAAAGTTTGAATTCTGGGATAAATTTAGAGAATGATGGATTGATTTTTGAGAGGGAAATTTGATGATAGAATTGATGAAATGATTTGAGATTTTTTTGTGAAATTGGTTTAAATTTAAATGATGAAAAATCGTGATTGGTTTTGAATTAAAAAGTAATGAAATGATGAAAACCCTGTGTTTTATTTTGAAATTGAATTGGTATATGGAACTGAAAAATAGGAAATTGAATTATAAATGATGATTGATTTTAAATTATGTGATTTTCTGATTTTTTATTGAATGATTGAGAACATGAAATCCTAGGTAGTTATAATGTTATTTGGTAAAACAATTCTAGTATATTGATCCCCTACCAATGTATTAATATTGACATCTCTAAAAAAATCCGAGTTAAGCATGTTTATCTGTGATGGGATATTGATGATTCCTATTATACCTAAGCCTAAGAGATGTGTTCACACATGATTATAGATGATCACTGATTTGATATTTGGGAGGATTAAATATCCAAAAACTAACATACTTTAGAGAAGATGACCATGGTGATTAATTTAATTATTTTATAAAAAATTTCATTTAAGTAACATTAAAAATTTATACATCTATCGAGTATAATATGTGATTTATTTTAAATATGAAAATGATATGATCTGTCATGCTCGGTTTTGTCTAAATTGAAATAAAAATTGGTTTAGTGAAATGGAATCTACTGTGGAACATTTGGTGAGACCCTACTAGGATTTATATCCCACACCCTTCCTTTTCCATCGATCATATATAGATTTTATTATTCCATGTCCAAGAAAAGGAAAATCTCCACTTTGAGGTGTTGGATGTTCTTGATCCATGGGAACATGGTGTGATAATGTTGATTGGTAGATATGAGGTCCACTTATTACAGTGGTATTTGATACTTTCATTGGTTTCATGATGATAGTCTGTGATGATGTTTTTTTTTGAGTTGTTTATCTATCTATTTGGGCACTATTTTACCTATTTTACTTCTTGTAATTTTTCCTTAAGTGGTGTTGATATACTGGATCATATCTTTTATTTTCTTTTATTTTATTGTAAAGTTAGTTCCCTCAATAATATTTCAAAATTTCATATTCTAGTCTCAACCCTATGGGGATCTGAAACTCCATTTAGTCTATGTCAATACTGTATCGATTATTATATTACTAGGGTATCCAGGTTGGTTCACGACCAAGGGGTATCAAAATATGAGTTTGATCATCAATTCATGAATTTTGTATGTGTTATGGGTTTTCTTGGTATATAAGAGTTGGGAGTGATGGTAATTATGAGGTAGTTGTGATTGAGTTCCTGACCAACTCTTATCATAACAATCTTTAAGGTGCCATATGTGGTGGAAAAAAGTGTCTTTTATTGGTATTTTGATATGTTTTGTATCTTTTCCCTATTTCCTTTAAGTGTTCTGAAAAACCAAAACATTTATATTTTGTTTTATGGAATTTAATCTTTTATAATCCCATTTGAGTTTTTGATATGAGTTCCCTTGTTAAAATTATTCTTGTTTTCCGTTGATTGTGTGTAGCATCATGCCTTCAATAAGATGTTTGATATGACCTGAGGAGGGATCTATTGATGAAACATGCAATGTGAACCCCCTATTTGAAAAAACATTCATTGATATAGTGGTTTATGGTTTCCAAGCTCTAGTACAAGAAACCACACCCATTCCCATTCAAGCATCAGTTATGGAAACTTAAAGGGACTACTCTAGAGATCATGTGAATGAGTTTCATTTCCCAAATATATAATATTTTTATCCCTATAATGATCCTAAAGAGGTAGAGGATTGGATGAAAGTAATTTGGTGACTTTTTTCATTCTTGGAAACACTTGATTCAGTTTATGTGAAATGTGGAACCTTCAAGATTCAGGGGCCTAGATGATGGTAGTGAGATTCAATGGAAACAAAGAAGAAGCATGGAGGATTGGAGTGGGAAGTATTTAAGGTCCATTTTATAGATAATTTATATATATAATTCATTGTTTTATAAAAGTATATGGAGTTTCTTAATATCTAGAAAAGTAACAAGTACTTGACATCGAATGCAAACTGCTTCACTGAGCTATTATATTTTTCTCCTGATATTGTGACTAATGAGAATAGGAACGAATAAAGATATGAGATAAACATTTGACCTCATGTTTGATCCTAGGTTTTTATGCCAATTATTACATATTATGTTCATATACTAGAAAGGGTGTTGATATAGAAGATTTACCAGGTTGTTAATTTAATGTTGATGAGTGTTCCTTTTTATCCAAATGTACGTTATGTGATTTATATTAAAGGAAAAAATTAGTGTAATGAGTCTTACGGTGGATATTTAGAGAATGTTCTTCCACACCATTTTTAGGTCCGAGTAGATTCTCTTTAACATTCTTTCAATGTGTAATGTTTGGGAAATCAAAATGGGTTTTCATTGAGTTACCCAAGATCTTTAGTTCTTTTGAAATATTAGGTCACATGATTAAATTCTATTATAACATTTTTACCCTATATAGTGTAATATGATCTTCAGAACCTTAATTTACTTATGGTGAAATCATATTCATCAAGAATATAGGGGTTCTTCCAATTGTAATCTATAACAAAGCTTCTTCACACAATTTAAGAGTCTCTTATGTAAGTTGATATGGGTCTAGCGACTATGAGAGGTACAATCACTATAGCTTCATCATTAGCGATTGATTTAATTGATAATGTCAAAACTCAATCTTTCATAATGACCCATGTTGTTTAATTTTTTACCCTTCCTACAGAGCTTTTATCTTATGTGATGGATATTACTATTCCCCTATGAACAAAACTAGAGTCTGGTTTTCATTGTAATTTTATTTATACAGCATTGATATTACTTATAAATATATTTTCATTGATATTCAATCACATGAAATAATTCTCATGATGTATTTCATGTTTTCTAATCAGGCATGGGTTGACTATTATCATCAGTGGGGCTCCATTACTATGATTTATTGGGTGTTCTGTGTCTTTTTTGGGTGAATGGGACATGATATCAAGTTTATATAGACTGTATTTTATGGATTCATAAAGGGTAATATCAATAGTTTCTTTTTTACATGGAGTTATAATCTTGTATTGGTGATCTACCTCCAATTGTTGTTGAGTTTCCTAATTATTTTTCTTCTAATTTATATGGATTTATACCAGTAATATGGATAGATTTTTCTATCAATTTGCTACCTAGTGCTCATCCAGTTTCTATTACTTCTTAACACATTAGACTAATAGAGTTTAAGGAGATGAATACTCAGCTGGATGATTTTATTGAGAAAGTATTTATATTCCAGAGTGTATGACCTTGGATGGAACATGTTGTCTTTCCAAAAAAGTGGATGGTGTAATTATACATTTTTTTGATTAATGGAACCTCAACCAGGTTAGGGAAAAGAAAAATTATATTTTTTCTCAGATAGATAATATATTTGACCATTTTAATGGGAAGATGTTGTTATTAAATATTGATCATCATTATGGCTACCATTGATTACAAATTAAATAATATGACATCCCAAAAAATCCATTTAGAGTAGGTATGACCACTATGAGTATCATAATTTTCATTTATTATAAACAATGATCCTATATTTTTCAAAGAATTTATGAATAGTATTTTCATGATGAGGGACCCTAGGTCACCCTGAGAGGGGGTGAATTAGTCTGTCAAAATTTTCACTTCTTTTATAGACCTTGTTCCCATGTTGGTAGGAACTTTTTTAAACCTGTATGATGGATATGTGTAGTAATTTAAACACTCAAAAGTACAACACATCACTTTTTACTTGGTTCACCACTAATGAAAATGGTCAAGGAGTATATGATTACAGGTTGTCAATCATACCCAATTCCACTACTCTTCACCAGTTGTGGATTACAAAGTTTTGGGCACATTCACTCTTTCCCAAGCACACTGCCTTTACAAAGGTTTAGGGATAGCCCATCGCTTCCTTCAGTTCACTCCTATTGACTCCCCCTATCTCACTTACATGGGTAAATTCCCACTCTTTTTATATACATGAAGGTCTATTCAGCATATAAGTATGGAATTCTTTGTCTCCTATTCCGCATGAGACATTACTTTCATCAGAGTCTTGAATTGATATTATTTTGTAATGAATATTTTCTATTAGTTCAATAATTAATTAGACTAAATATCCTTATTATCTTCTTGTCCAAAATCACAAAATCCTTTTTGATTTTTAAAGACAGTATGATCATCTCATCAAAGAATCATCACAATTGTACTTCCCCGAATAATTCGAAATCTTTAGTTGGGCACACTCTATTACTATTCTTATTATATTCCTCCAATTCCCAATATTAACACCTATGTGTATCAGTACACTTTCTTGTTTCTTTTTAGATATGAGTTTAGATGAACATATTGTTCTTCTTCTCTTCGCAAAGCACATTGAGGGTGTTATACACTAGCCATGTGTGTGTGGTACTACTTCTCTTCGTAAAACTGAAGGGTTCACTGTACATCGTTCTTCGTGATTCCATTTTGAGAGTGCTAAGAACCTGTAAAAGTATTGTGGGACCCCCAAATATTCCATGCACCCTTATAGGTGTCTTGCATGTAAAACTCAAACCTTTTGCATAAAAACACCTTTTGGCATGAAAAATCCTTTTTGCACAACTCTTATTTTTCACGCAGAACATCCCATTTTGTGCAAAACATTATTTTTCGCGCAACACTTCTTCTTTTTAAACACCACTTTATACTTTGATATTTCTACACGTCAAGTCTTAATATGTGTCTAAGTGTCGATCCTTGAAAAATTATATGGGGTCACCTCATATTTATAGGAATTTTTGACCCTACGCAAAAAACATTAATCCGAGTGTAAAACCCTCCTCATGCACATAAAAACTCTTTCACACAACATCATATTTCATGAAAATTCATGAGTTTTTTTTAAATTCATTCCTTTTCCACTTTTCTCCATTCTGATCTCAAAAAACCCATTGCGTACAAAATTTTAAATAGCATTCCATATTGCACACAAAACCAATCTTTCGCACAACCTCATTTTTCATACACTTTTCTCTATTTTTCACACACTACATGAATTTTCCAAATTTCAAAGTTTTAATCCAAAAACATCAATTTTTCTCAACTATTAAAGCCCCCTTGAATTTATCACACAACATTCTTTACCAAAAACGCATATCATCATCTTTTTATTTTTAGGCCCAAAAATTTGGCAAACGCTAGAGAACAGTGACACCTTCATTATATGCTTTGTCCGTGACCTTCATGCTTCTTTTCTTTGATTTCTCTTCTTCAAAAAATATTATTATTTAATCTAACAACCCACTATCATTATATATATCCTTCGATAGATCAACTTTAGAAACCTTAGAGTTTCCATGGAAACTACTATAACTTCCTTGTCTTTCACCAGCATCTTTCCTTCCAATCAAAAAAATATATGAATGGAAGCACCTTTACTCCGAATTTCCTTCATAAGGATTGCACCATAATTTCTCATGACATGTGATATTTTTGAAATAAAAATTATAAAATTATCAAATGATTTAGATACAGTGTGAAATTCAAGTCTATCTCAGAATATCAAGCCCTTCCACACACTCTCTTCTTCTTCAACCATCATTCTATACTTCATTGGAGTTATTATTGATATGCTTAATTTTGATATTAATTGAAAACTATTGAAAACAAATAAAACCTTATACAAAATTTTTTCCTAACATATGAGTGCCTCATCATGTTCATTGTAGTATTTGTGGATGACATCATTGATTACTCAAAAACTGAGAATGATCATGTGCGTCATCAAAGGACAGTTATGGAAATTTTGAGAGATCACTGACTATATGAAAATCTATTTAAATATAGCTTATGAATTTGGGATGTGATGTTCTTGATACATGTAGTATCAAAAAACAGTATTTAATTTCATCTCAAGAAAGTGGAAACTATTATGACATAGGAACAACCACAAAACTTTTTTAATATTTGGATTTTTATGGGTTTAGTGGAGTTTTACCACTGATTTCATAAGGAAATATCAAAGTCATCTTCTTAAATGATCGGTCTCACTAATAAAGTAGTGATGTTTTCTTAGAATGATAAGTATCGGGGTTATTTTTTTATATGAAACATATTTTTGTTTTTCACTAATTTTGACTCTTCTAGAGGCCAAGAGGGGCTATGTGGTATTTTATGATGTATTATGTTTTAGTTTGGGATGTTTTATTATATAGTTTGACGACAACTTTTCCTATGGATCTTGAAATCTTAGGCCACATGAGAATAATTATCCCCCCATGATCTTAATCATTCATCCATGATTCATGCTCTTGATGTCTACTATCATTACCTTTTTAAAGGATGGTTCACCATTTATTCTTATCACCAAATCCTGAGTTATATCTTCTCTTAAATAGATTTGAATCTCCATAAAATTTATTGGGTGGAGCACCTATATTCATTCAATTTATATAATTATTATTCCCTGGGAAATGGGAATTTTATTTTTGATTCTTTGAGTAGGAAACGTATTACCTAGTTTATGAAGAAATCAACAAAAGAGTGGAATTTTGTGGATCTCTTAGTTCAGTTTCACTTTAGATCCCAATAGAATGATTTTAAGTCTATTTCGATAAGTGTTTAGTTGAAATTATCTCTTATGAATATTTATTTTTTGTATAACTACATTTATGATGAGTTCCATGGTGTTAGAGACTCTCTTAATGGTTTGAAAACCATTATTGGGTGTTTATTCTCCATTAGAGGTATTATATGTTTCCAAAATTGGTACAGTGTTCCTTCATCTATGAGGAATGTTGGGATAGGACACATTTATAGTTCTCAATGGGTATTTCACATGGGTACCATGAAGATGTTATATGATAGTCGATGATGATTTGGGAGGTCATGTATAAGAATAGACATTAATGAATTTGATTCATGTTGTTATAATATCCAAAAAGTCAAGTCTGAGCACCAGAAACCTTCAAAATTCCTCCAACCACTTCTATTGTTGAATTAGAAGTGGGATGAGGTTTCTATAGAAATCATGGTTTTTTTCCATGTACCCTATTAATAGAAGAATTTGATATGGGGTTTTATCGATTGTTTAACAATATTGGCTCACTTTACACACACCTGTTATAAAAACAAAGTTTATGAATTGGTAATCCTATATGTATATAACGTAATCAGGTTTCATGGTGTTCCATATGTGATAGTATCTGATAGGGATACCTGATTCAATTCTCATTTTTTAGAGGCCTCTAAGAGGGAATGGGATATCAAGTGAGCTTAATAAGGAAATATAATCTACCTAAAGATGCCCATATATAATGGGATATTCAAATTTGGGATTACATTCATCGTTCCTACATCATCGATTTTAGTGTATCTTAGAATATCCACATGGATATTCTTCTGTTTTCTTATTAAAAAGATCCCAAATCATCCATTTATATGGATCTCTAAAAGAATTGTTTTGTTCACCATTATAAACCTCTATTATTTTAGTTGGGGATTGTTTAATATTCCTTGGTTGGAGTAAGTTTTCTCCAAGAGACAATGGTTAATAATCAATTGATTATTCATATAATAGTAATGGCACAGAGTATATAAAATATTATACTGATCTTTATCAATAAATATTGGAATTTTCTATTTCTTATTGGGGTTTTTTAAAGTTTCACCTTATTTGGGTAAATGACATATTTGAAAGTAGGAGAAGATTGAACCAAGGTTTATTGGTCACTTAAATATTGTTTAGATGATAGGGAAAGTGCCTCACCATTTATCACTTCTATAGTAGTTGAATTTGATCAAAAATATGTTCTATATATCATATCAATGACTGTATCTCTCTAATCCTTCTCAAGTCATGAGTTGGGAAGATTTTGATGTTATAATAGATTTATCTATAACTGAGCATCTATGAAGTATTTTATAACATGGGATAGAGTTTATTCATGGGAGGATGATACATTTGTTCAATGTGTTTTGGATGAACGGTTTTGATTTTGATGATACCTAGGAGTGTGAGGAACTGATGAGAGAGTAGTGGTCTTACCACATTGATATGGAGAATTCTTGATAGGATATCTTGGGGAAGAAATATTTTATAGTGGGGAAGTTGTAACATCAGGTTACTATATTTCATGTATTTCAATACCCTTTTTATCTCATATAATTCGAGTCTTGATTTGGGGTTATTCTGGGAGAATTTTGGAATTTTTTGTAATCCCTTTGGTCCAAACACAATTTGAGAATGGTTAGTGTAAATCATGTGGTTTGGCCCAGTAAATCATCTACCCTATTAGAAGCTGCGGGAAAGGGGTACACATTTTGTACAAACTATTCCACCATCCCTCCAAACCATTATCCCCTTGGAATTTTGGGAATACACCTTTTGTGCCTAATTATTTTAACATTGTAGCCAAACCATGCACCCCATCCAGAAGTCTAGTATATGAGTTTGGTTACGGTGTAATGTTTTTCTAACCATGTGGCCCTCCCCATAGAACCATGTGTGTGGTTGTAAAATCATCCTAAATTTATTTAAAATATATTGAACACCATGTGTAAGATTATAATCACCGCCATTTGACCCTAAATCAAACACTTTGTCCTTGGAGTCTCTCATGATGTTATTTTGGCACCTCTAACAACCTCTTTTGGTGAATCAAAGCGTTGTTTGAAGATTTTACCCCTCTCCGATAAGTGGATCTCCTCTTTTGTTCTTTTTGTGATATTATTTCTATCCTCATTAGAGTGTTAGGTCATTTTTTTCTTGATGGATCAGAAATCTATTTCATTGGATCTAATTCTTATCTTTATAGATCTTGATACTAGATTCAATTTTTAGATCTTATTCTCCTTAAATCCTTGTTGGTGTTTCCATTACTGGTGTTGATAATTTGAATGCATGATTAATGGTACGTGGTTTCATTTGAGATTCTCCATATAATTGAAAAAAAAGCATGATTTTTCTAAAATAAATTTAAATTGATTTAAAAAACCACAATTGAAATGATTTGATTAAGAAATTCAAATTTTCATGTATTTTAGGAAAGACCCCTAATTCCAATTGAGTTGTAATTGTGGTAGGAATTTTGAGAAGGATGGATTGATATTTTGAGAAAGTTATTTTTTAATGGAATTGATGAAATGATTTGATGTTTTTTAAGAAAATTCACTATATATAAATGATGAAAATGAGTGATTGGTTTTAAATTGAAAAGGAATGAAATCATTAAAATCCCATGTTTTTGTTTTGAAGTTTAATTGACATATTAAAACTGGAAATTGGGAAATTGAACTATAAATGATGATTGATTTTAAATGTGATTATTTTCACATTATTTATTTATTTATTGAGTACATTATAGCTTGTGTATTTTGTATTATATTTGGGAAAATCATGGTAAGATATTTATCCCCATAAAATAGATGGACAATGAAAACTCCAACAAAAACCCGCTTTGACATGATTATCTATAACATATCGGATCTAGGTTCCACACAAAGGTGACCCGAACCTAGTTGGTCACATGACCTCAATTTCATTTCCCAAAATTTCAAAGTCTTACGTCTAGAAGAGAGTGACATTGTGTGATATTAGGGAAACTATGCTGTCATTGGCAGAGTATACACAGCAGAATCTAAATAGGAAACAAAATCTAAAGTAGTAATATCATACAACAGAAGTAAAAATTGAATGACTGGTAGAAATAATCAAATGAATCCATATCATATATATATAATGATTCATGTCATATGTGTTTATAAAAGTAGCCAAAACAAGTCACACCGATTTAAATACAATACAATCAAAAACAAGGAAACTCAAGTAAATTCCAACAGAATTGAAAGCCTCAGCTTGGTCCCCTGATCTCTAGCTCCAACATATAGAAATCATGTACCTGGTGAAGAATGAAACATTACCTTATCTAAACTTGAAATCATATAATCTATTTGGTTCCATAACATGACCCAAAATGGGGTGAGATGAATCCAAGTAGGCAACCACCAAAAGATCAGTGCCTAGCTGTAAGTGAATATATATAGTAGGAAATATGTAGAAATGAAAAATAAACCTTGAAGTACTCAAAAGTAAAGAATCCTTCAAATTTTAATTACTTTCATTTAAATTTATTAATCATTTTTTTGAATCATATAATCCTTAAGATATATCCTAAGCTATGGATCCCGTGTGTAAGTAAAAAAACAGATGTTTTAAAAGACCATCTAAATAGTCAAGTAAGACTGAGTCCAAGCCTGTGCTTTGGCCAAGAAGTCACATCAAAATCCTTCAATTATTCAAAAAAAACCTCTAGGAAATATATAATCATCGAACACCTTTGGTTTAACATAGCTTCAATTCATTAGAAATCGACCCTCTTAGAAGCGCACATGGTCTAACCCCTTTGTTCTAACACAGCACTAATCATAAACAAATGACCACCCAGGTAGCTCTCACGGTCAATACCCTTTGGTCAACATGGCATAGAAAATTTATAAAAATTCTATTTGGTAGCTCTCATGGTCAATAACCCTAGGTCAACATAAAATCAATAAATTATAAATGACCTCCTGGGTATCTCTCATGGTCAATACCCTTTGGTTAATCATCTACCCCAAGGATCTCATGGTCCCTTGGAAAAATAGTGTGCATACCATATTTAATAAACTCATGTAATCTATAACTACTACATGGATAATAATTTTCAAATCATATCAAATTCATTTTCATATAAAAAAATATCTCCTAATAAGACAATGCATGAAAAACAAGGAAATCCTTGACCAAACGACCATAAACAATCAATCAAGGGAAACAAAATCGTGGGGTGTCCCATAAACAAGGTATTTAGACTTACACATAAGAAACACCCCTTTATCAATTAATAAAACCATAGAAGGTAATGGACTGGGTTAAATTCCAAAACACGAAATACCCCAAACGTGGTTATACGGTACTTTTAACATATATAATCCAATGATGAACAGAAAAAGGCACAAACCACCTATCTTGATGTCGTACAATTGATATCCTTGCATGTCAACCCTTGAATCATCCTAGATCTGTGTAGATATACAAAAAGGTGAAAAACACCCAACCATGAATAACTCATAAGAGAGGAAGAATTAGGAATAAATACTCTAGGGGTTTTGAGAACTCATCAGTGGAATTAAAATTCACCTAACGGTGTCTCAATCGTGGCTCGGATGTTGAATTGGGAGGTGTTATAAGTTCATCATCCATCTTATTTCCATCCTGTATGAACCTCAAGGAGAAGAAGACAATTCTGGACAAGAGATGTGACCCCACACTGATATATCAATTCAAAAGAAAAGTACACTTATTGTTCATGAAATATACATGTCTTGTAGTAGCCTTAACTAGAGCCCACCTTAAGTGGTCTTCCAGGTCACCCCATAGCCTTATAATCAGCTGTTATAGGGCTAGTACCCATCCATACGTCGCTAATGGGTACACGGCATGTACTCATAAGTACATGAAGTGTACTTAGAAAAACCCTATTTCTTCTTTTTTCCTAAAACAACAACCTAAAATCAAGACTCATACTTGAAATAAAGATATGGGTTCTTGCAAACATCCCCTATTAATGAAATTCATTCCAAAATTATCCTTCCAAGGGTGGTTAAGAAGAATCTATGAACATCTCTGACCACTGTGATCATGTGTTGGCCTCCATCTCCCAAGTCTCATCATGTACTTGCTCATGCTGCCATAGCACCCGTACTAGAGGGACATACCGGCCATGGCGAACCTTCATGATATGATCCAAAATCCAAATAGGTTTCTCCTAGAAGGATGAATCCACCTCCGAATCCACCTCCATTGGTTGAAAAACATGATACAAGTCTTAAAAGTAATGTCATAGATGAGAAATATGAAAGACGTCATGCATAGCCCGATAAATCAGAGGTAACTGCAATATATAGGCAATCGGCTTGACTCTCTCCAAAACCTCAAATGGATCTAAGTATCTTGATGAAGTCTTCACATATCTCTTAATCCTCATTTATCCCAAACTTAGTGTGACACATAAGAAAACATGATCTCCGACCTTGAACTCCAGAGGTCATCTCTGTTGATCAGCATAAGATTTCTGCCAAGAATGTGCAGTAGCCATCCACTATTGAATCAGCTCCACCTGATCCATGGTATCCCAGTCAAGATGAGTTCCTAACATAGTTACCTCTCTTACCTCTACCTAATATAGGAGTGATCGACATGGCCTAGCATACAAATCCTCACACGGTTCCATCTGAACCGTTTCCTAAAATCTGTTATTGTAAGAAAACTCCACTAGGATTATGTGCCTCTCCCAAGAGTCTCCGAAATCCAGTACACATGCTCAAATCATGTCGTCCAATTGTTGAATCATGCGCTTGGACTGTCCATATATCTTGGGATGGTAACATGTACTAAAAAGTACTTGTGTACCTTAAGCCCTATGTGATCCCTGACAGACACAAGAAGTAAACCGAGCATCGCTGTTTGAAATGATAGAGTGTTTAACCCCATGAAAACGAACAATATCTAGGATGTAAAACTTTCCAAGATCATCAACACTGAAGGTTTCCTTGATTAGTAGGAAATGTGAAACTTTTGTGAGTTTTTCACAACAACCCATACAACATCATTTTCTATTGGAGACCTTGGTAAACAAATCACAAAATCATTCGTGATATCGTTCCACTTCCATACAGGAATGGGTAACTAATGTAATAGACCTACCAGTCACTAATGCAATTCTTTCTCCTGCTGATAGGTGCAACACCTCATAATAAAACTAGATACATCCATCCTCATGCCTACCCACCAATATGGATGATTTAAATCTCGATACATCTTGGTGACACTAGGATGAACTGCCCATATTGAGGCATGAAAATCTCACAACATCAATTCATTTATGTCTTTTGACACCCATACGTGCCCATGAAAATGAAAAACCACATCCTCGCTTATAGTCCACCCAGGATCGGGGTCCTCACTTGGCACCATCCCCCATAGGAATAAGCCTTTTGTAATCTGATATTTGCCTCATTCTCACTCGATATAGAAGTGTAGAGGTGACAACTATAGAATAAAGAAATATCTTCCCATGTTGTCATGCGCCTCAAAATTCATCTCAAATGATATATCCATAAGTTTCCACTCACTGGTGGTCCCCTAAACTGCCTATATCTGAGTCCTCCTACTCAGCTCAACAACCACTACATTTCCTTTCCCAGCTGTGTAGGCCAGCTCAAAGTCGAAAGACTAAAGCTACTCAACCCACCTTTGCTATCTCAAATTCATATCTCATTGAGTAAAGATATACTTAAGGTTTTTTTCTATCTATACCACAAAATTATCTCTCCAAATGATAATGTATCCAACAGTACGAAGCATGCTCGACTACAGCTTACTTGAGATTGTGCGTTTGGTAATTCCTCTCATGTGGCCTCAAATACCGAGAACCGTACACAATGACTCCTTCCCCATGCATAAGAAATTGTCCCAACTCGATACCTGATGCACTGTAGTAAACAGTGTAACTCTTTCCTGGATCAGGAAAAATCAATATCAGTGCTGAATTCATTCTCACATTCATCTCCTAAAAGGCTGAATCGCAAGAATTTGTTCATAAGTAAATTTTTCAGGCTTGTAAGTGGTGCTTATTAGAATGAAAAGTCCTGAATAGTGTGTTTGTATTAACCATCTGGCCCGACAAAACTCTATACTGAAAGTTCATTCTTTGCATGATCCTAGGAATCTACTACTCTCACATTCTTTGGGTCTAATGATACTCCTATCTCTGAGATAACATAACCCGTGAAATGAATTTGGTCCATCCAAAAGTGGCACTTTGAGATCATAGAATATAACCGATTCTCCCTTAGTGTACTCAAAACCATCTCAATATGGATGTAATGGTCGTTTAGAGTGTGAGTGTACACCAATATATCATCCACAAAGTCTACCAAAAAATAATCCATGTAACGATGGATCACTCAGTTTGTCAATGACATGAAAACCACTGGTGCATTTGTGAGACCTTACAGCATAATAAAATACTTGTATAGACCATACCTGCTCTGATGGACTGTATGAGATATATCTGATGGTCGGATGTGAAACTCATGATAACCGAATCTCAAATCAATATTCGAGAACACCTGGGATCCTCAAAGCTGATCATCCATCCAACGGCCCAAAGGACTTCAATTTTTTTATTATTATATAAACCCACTTTTAAGGGAATAAGGGGAAAACCCCTAACCAACATAATCGACTCAAGACAATCATGATATAAAGGTCAAGTGAGATAAACCAAAACGACAACATGGAGATACCGCCTCCTAGCATATAACTATGATAGAGCTCCCCACCAAAGCATGGATGACTGGAAAACAAGTGTCATGTGTCAGAGTATAGGCCTGATCCAATGGCTAACTCCATACACTCTCAGACATCCAAATATGAAAAGCACAACAGCGGTGAAAAGAAAGCTCAAGAACCTTTTCTGGGGCCTGATCCACGTGGAGTCTGGGAACATAACCAAGCCAGTAGACCTCATAATTCAAAACCATTCCACCATTCCAAAAAACAAACCATGGCACCAATCCTCACCGCCCTCCACTAGACACCCCCGCCGTCACAACATCACAAGTCTAGAAAACAATTCAAAGGTGCGAGATTAAACCATAGTCATCTAAGACTGTATGGCCCAACCCCACACCAAGAGAACAACACCAATGAAGTATTCTTAGACATCCTTAAACAGAAACTCCGGTCTGGTCATGTATCTCCTCCAATCAGAACCGAAGATACACCTCATCAAGATTCGAAACTAGCCTCACGATGACAAGGAAACAGTGGGAGGGTAGAGAAGATCCGCCGATGATGATCCAAACCGAAAGCTAGTTCAACCAAATGTGAAATCACAACATCCAAATATTATAACTGGAAAACCACAAACTGAAATCAAAGTGCAATGCCTCCCCCTCACAAAAACACATATCTGGGTGAGCCGCACCAGAACTACTAAAGACCCCCTGGTGGAGTTGGCTGAGTCGAGAGACCCTAAAGGGTTGAGATACATCATCCAAAGCACATGCGAACTCTGATCCCTAAGGAGAAGTACTAGGTCAGTTCAAACCTTTCTCCTAAAACTCCTCTAACTACTTCTTGAGATCCTATAACTCTACTGTATCCATCCTATAAGGATGAATGGACACAGGTGCAGCTCTTGGCATAAGCTCAATAGATAAATATTCTTCTCTCTCTATCTGGTGGTAAACCTGAAAATCCCTCTACAATGAAATTTTGAAATGATCCACCACTAGAGGAAGGTATATCTATTAATTCCACTAGTCATCTAGATATAAACTATAATTCTAGGCATTAACTACACCCAACCCATGATGCTTGGGTCCAGTTCTACTCACATTTACATTCCATTATCTCTTTTGTAGAAAATACCCACCCTCTTGAGATGTGAAACTCACCCTATGGTGATAGCAGTCAACAAATGCCTGAAAAGAGACCAACCATACCATTCTGAGAATGAAATTGAATATTTTCATCTCTAATACATAGAGTTCCAATAATAAGTGGCATTGATAAACCTCAAGAGGGCACTCCTTACACTAACATACACTAGCCGTCCTAATGCCCAACGGATTTTCTAGCATCATAACATCATTAAAAGTAAAGATAGAGAGCATGAAGCTCTACACAGCGGCAACTGATATAAAACTATGGGAAGCCCCCATATCAAAATGTGTATAAGCTAAACCCAAGGAAACTAGAATATACCTCTAACCATAGAGGTTCTGGGATCTTGAACCCAGTATGTCTGTTCCACTACAGAAGTCTGACCTATACCACATCCGTGTGACCTTTCCTAGATACCCTGAAATGATCCCCCCTATTGTCGCTAAAAAACAATTATATGGCTACCACAACCATGACCACCACCTCAGCCTAAATGGATAGAAAAACTCTTGTTCCCCAACTGAGGAGAAACTTTTGGCCGTGCTTCTAAACATGGAGTCATAAAAGATCCCCTCTCACTCACTTTTGGTGAGAACATCCAACAAAAAACCCAGAATATGACCCATCTTATCACAATATCGGCACTCATATGGGTCCCTTGGGTAGTGTGGTCTCATATTCCCATTATTTTTGAACTGGTATCAGACCAATTGGATACATGAAGAAACATATCTGTGATGCTTCCAACTATCAGTCGAAGGAGTACCAGCCTTAGAAGTTGAAGCACCCTAGATCACCACTCCAAACTATATCACATTTTTCTCGATATTCAACATTTGGTTTACTATAGCAGTTTTAAATGTCAAACTAAAAACAATTACCTATGATCTAATGTCATACCTAATACCATACTCAAATCGCTTACCTAGGGATAACCTGTCACCTCCCAAAATAGGTGTGAAGCACTGAATCTATAATGCCCTGACCCCAGTTACCCAGAGTCGGTGCATTATTGCATAACATTGGCATGATCACAAAAGATCAAGTCTCAAAATACCGATTAGTTTAGTAGCCTTGAAAACACTAGATACATTCATAAGTTTTACATTAAATCATAAAGTAATACAAAACTACAACAACATCTTTTCTTCATATCCCCTCATACCCCTTCAGGTCATTCATAAAATACTTCTTCACATCCTAGAAAAATTAAAACATTGAAAGGGGTGAGCTCAGATACTCAGTAAGGATAACAATATAGAGAAAGCTTTCATAAATAAACATAAACATTTACAGAATTGTATAACTGAAATAAAAGACTTTTAATCTTGAACTTCAACATAATATGGAAAAATAAAATGAAATAATTCCATTTACTTATTCACATGGATATTCTACTAGACGAATAATCACAAGCAATATCAATAACCACTTTCATAATGATGGAATTCATAATGCCAGACTATCATAACCACGTATCCAAGGCCTCATGCCTAGACTACAAATAAGATTTTTTCAAGGCCTCGTGCCAAGACACTAGTTTGTCTCATGAGACCTGTCGATGCATCAAGGAGCTATAGTGGGCTCCACCCGTCACTTATTAAGTTCAATGCATTCCTCATATGAACAGGTTTAAACATATCATAAACAATAACATAATCATATCACATAAAACGTGTATAAAGGAAGCATAACATTTCCACATTTCAATCACAAGATATCAACACAACACATTGATATAATAAAAAACCACTTTCAAAACCATTTTCAATACCAAAATAAAAGAAAACTCAAACTTGGTATTTATTTTTCATTTATAAAATGTTATAGCTTGTAGAGGAAGCCGAAACTCAAATAATGGTCACGGTAGTGGAGAAGTCATTGTCGCTGCATACGTACGGCAAAAAAACATTCCCATTTTTCGTTTAGTAAAACACTTCGTATAAAAAATATTCCTTTTGAATAAATGTAAAAGTCAAAGGGGTTTATACACCGTATAAAATAAATTTGTGTATAAAACAAAATATGCCTCAATGAATGGAGATTGAGACGAAGTCCCTTACAAAGATAATTTTTTAAATAAAATAGATATATTATGTGTATTCACTATATGTGAACATAATGAAAGTACAAATACAAGATAGGATATAATAATATCATGACATAATTTGAAAGTAGGAGATTAACCCAAAGAACAGAAATTGGGTTAAGAAGTTCCCTTACCTTGTGTCTGACTTGACTCGACTGTTCTTTAACCTCCTGAATAATAAACTAGAGTTAATTTATAATTTCTTAAGAACCTTTTTCAAGTTTATTATTCCGTTTATATCACTTATTACCATGTTATGAACATTATGTAATTATTTATGTTAATAACGGTCGTTTTGTCGATCTTTGGTACTTGAGTCAAAAATAAACTACTTGTAATTACAAGTTGTTCATGTGGTAAAATATCCATTATATCAAGAATTATATTCATGATGTAGATATCATATATATCATATATATACATTATATACATTCATTCATTATATTACGTAGCATTTAGAGGTAAGAAATGGAATGCACGGTTCATTGAGATGGTAAGTCATACGTACGGATGAACGCTAATTTCATTTCTATTTCATATTTAATGGAATGAAATAATAATGATATAAAGGTATATTATAATTCCAGTATAATATCATTTACTCCATCCTTTTCACATCCCACATATGGCATTAACGATTCAAATCACTTTGAGGGGGCGGTAGTCCGCACTTCCTAAAATGAAATTATCGTGTTTACCAATAATGGAAATCATAAAGTTATGCCATAAATGTGAAATACAAGAGAATAATTAAAACATAAACATAATATATATCATATATAAATATAGTTACATCTTAATGGCCACCATAAGATGTGTTAATAGAATATTGAACAATCATCGTTTCGTGAGCTAGAAATTCGCCAACCACATAAAAAGTATGTTATTTAACCATTAGACAAAGGTGTGTGTAAGTGTATATCAAATAAATCTCATAAAAACATCCTAGTATATTTAAGATACTAGTTTTGTTACAAAATAAAGGAATAAAAATATTTTAAGGGGTTGGAGAAGAAAAATAAAACAAAATAACATAAGAGAAGACATTACCTTAAAATCGGTAACTCTTTTTGATTTGAGACAAAGGCTTCCTTGGAAAGAATTCTGCCCAAATTGAGGCTTCTAGGAGTAAGATATGGATGTTGAGAGAGTATTTGGTCAGATTTTGGCCGAGCCAAATGGCTTTGAAGGTGTAAATAATGTGGTAGAGGTGGGTCCTTTTTTAAGAGGAGAGGAGAGGCACTCTTGGAAAGTAATGAAATGTTACATTATTATGAAATGTTTTTCGGTTTTTAAAGGTCCCAAAATGATATATTTCTAGGATAAGGTGATAATGGTTTTAAATATACTCATACAATAGGTTTTTTAAATGTTTAAGTCTTATAGTTTACATTATCTTTTCATTTTATTTAAATCGTTAATTAATGAGGTAATCGCTGCATCATCATGGTGTCACAAAAATTTTAATTTATTTAATGTCTAAAAATTATATAAAAAATATCATGATGTAGGAAATTTTTTTATCTTTATAATTAATATTTATAGTCAAAATTTTAACTTATATATCCCCATGTGAAAATTGTTTTAGTAAAACTACACATGTTTGTAACAATTTTATTTTTACTTTAAATAAAAAGTTATTAATGTCCTTTTCTTATCCAAGTGGCTCCATGGGGTCCCCAAGTTGACCCATGGATTTTATTGGTCATCCATGACTCATACAATAAGGGTAGGACAAGTGTAAAAGTAATTTCATATTTTTATAATAGCATTTTTACCTTAACTTTCAGTAATTACCTTTAATCGCGATTAATTAAACTTAAAAGTTACTATTCACAAAAAAATTATTTTAATCTTATTGAACCACATTTTACATCCTAATGAAAACCATGTATGTTGGATTTTTAAAAATAAAATCACAGAAGTGGTAATGATTCATTTAAATGATAAATCAGTTTTTTAACTACCACTTAGTGGTTTCACTATTCATCAAAAATTTAAGTTTTTCAGAACAATGCCAAAATTTCACCCTAATATATAATTGATATTCCGAATTCAAAAATGATTTCTATTTTAAAAAATTCCCAACATATAAGTTTCATTAATTAATTTTATAATTAATTCCTGTTGTCACAACAAATAGCGTGTTTTTAAGAAACAATATATATCAAAAGACTGAGAATTGTTTATGTCCAATTTCAAAATGAAATTAATTAAAATGACCACCATTGGATAAAATGGTGAAAATATATTCTAATTATACTTTAAAACCACTCAATAGTATAATTTATCATTGTAAATTATTTTGATTTAAAAAGTTGTTTTTAAGTATTTTTCACTATTCATAAAAAATTAGAAGTTCTCAGAATAATACAAAAAATTCAAAATAGGCTAATTTAAATATTCCAAATCCAAAAATGTAGTCCATTTTGAAATATATAATTTATATAATTTCAAAACTTGGGTATTACTATTCATAAGTGCTACTTTTATTGGTCGTGGTGTGTTAGAACTCGAGGTTGCGTACAACAGACGCTGCTCTATTATTCAAAGAGGAGCGTATCATGGAAACATGGGGTGTTGCATTCTCCCCTCCTTCAATAAATTGAGTCCTCGCAATTTAAAATTTTTCTTTGAAAATAAATGGTTGGAAATAGAAAATAACTTTGTGGAAAACTCACATCGGAAATAAGGTTAAAAAAATATAACTTTAAAAGAATGAAAGAGAAGTACAAAGGTCACTCGAGACAGCCAATACAAGGATTCTATGAAAATATGGATATGAAGGAAAAAAACCATCAAGGTCTGATGGAGAGTTGTAGAAAACATGATTAGGAGAAAGTTAACCACAACAAAATCACAAACTTTTTATTAGTTAAACGGTCATTAAATCTCCAGTTAAAAAAGTTTACCGACAACATTTTTGTTTTAAGTTCCCTTTCATAAAGTTGAGGAATTTATTTAAGAGATTTACTAAGAATGTAAGGAAATATACTTACTTTTCATGTAGACTTTAATTCATTAATAAATTTTTACCACAAACCCATCTTTCACTCCAAATGGTAACAGAACTCAAAAATATTCTATTTATCCTAATTGTATAAGGTTCCAAATATTACCACATACCATTTAGATTAGGAAAACTCTTTTGTAATAACCAGGGACTTCTTTTAGGCTAGTGGTAGGTAATAAAGGCCTGTCACACTATGGTTGTGGGTTCGATTCCTGCTGCTTTGTCCAATGCGACGGGTTATCCCCCAACCTGCAGGTTGTCCTTTTCCTAAAACTATAGTATTATAATATTACAAAAATAATCATCAGAAATGTTTTAACCTTAAACAATACTATCCAATGTTCAACTTAATCCATTCCAACCTTTATAGTTATCCAAAATACCTCTGTCCAGACTTTCTCTAAAAGGACTCTAAATTCCAAAATCAATTGTATCATCAGGTTTCTCAAACAAAGTAAAGTTTCTCTTATTGTCACATAAAAAAATACGATTACCTTCATCATATTAAAACCTTAATGAAAACATCAAGTACTGCAGTACAATCCTTATATATATCACATTATTCTTATAACTAGAATATAATCCTTGAGTCCAAAAGTACCAATACATTAATTATTCCACTTCAACTATAGTAACAACATATGATTGTCCTTGATCACTTGGCCCTTTCTAAGGTATGTTTCCCTGACGCTTAGCACATTCATTTGCATAATTCCCCATTTCCATACAATTGTAGCATTCAACATTGATAGCTTCTTTCTTTCCATTGCAATCACGAGCCTGGTGACCTTTTTCTCCACATTTATAACAAACTCCCATTCCTTTTAGGCATGTACCTGGGTGATTCTTTCCATAATTATCACATAATGGAAAATCCTTCTTTCCCTTTTTCCCTTTATCGGTCTCTTGTTCCACCGTTCTCTTCTTCTCTTGCTTTACTTTATTGTCATAAGATTTAGATAATTCCTTTTCTGTCTTGATAGCACACGAGACAATATCTTCATATGACGAGAAGGTTTGTGAGACTAATGCTCGACGGATAAATGGTTTTAACCCATCAAAGAAACAATCAATCATACTTCATGGGTTACGTATATAATATGCAGCATGCCTCGCTAACTTTGTAAAGTTAGCCTCATACTTTGCGACATTCTCATCCTCCTTTTGTCTCAGACTTAGTAATTGTCTTTCCATATCTGGTTGATGGTAACGAGGGAAGTATTTTTCTAAGAAAACATCTTTTAACTCCCTACATTCCATATTTGATACTTCATCATCTTCCTTTGTGTTTTGAATCAATGACCACCATTGATCGACATCTCTAGTGCGGCGGTAAACTTCCATGATAATATTTTCCCTTTCACTACTCCCCAAGGCATGGAATATTTTCTCTAAGGAATTTATCCATTGCTCAGCTACTAAGGGATTTGTACTCCCATTTAATGTTGGTGGTTGTTGCCTCATAAAGAGGTCTAACATTGATCCTCCACGTTTCGGATCAGGGTGCTCCATACGAGTAAGGTTATTATTCATAACCCGAGTGAGTTGCCCCAGTATGGTGATAAGTTGATTAGCACCAGTTGTATCACTAGATCCACTATAATTATCTTGAACAGCATGGAAATCCCTACATGGAGTGGTTTCCATTCTTTCCACTAGGTTCCATTTCTAAACAATGACATAAACTAGATCAGTTTATGAATCAAAATACATAATTCCCTACTTGTAAAACACTTTACATAAATCAAATAGTTTATGGATATAATCCATAATCATAAAAATGTTTTCTTTGAAGAAGTATATACTCATAAACCCTTCATAATGGTTTGTAAAGAAAATGAGATTTATCCTAAGCATATCCCCCGGGAGTGTCATAACCAAGAGTGCAACAAGACTCGTTGTCTTGCACCAGTTCCTATTCGAGTCTAGCTCAATTTGGTGTTTTCATGTTTTACCCCTAGGTACATCTGTGCCAGAGCCACCTCTACCTGCTCCTATCCAGACATCGATGTATTGCTCGAAAAACTCACAAAATCTCTACAATACCAAAATTATAGGAAGTTCTTATATACTAATCCTCAAAGTCTATCTTAGGGCTATGTTCTCTAATAAGAGTTTATCTAAATATAGCTTCCAAGGTTAGTACTAAACTGCCTTTGATACCAACTGTAACGCCCTGACCCCAGTTACCCAGAGTCGGTGCATTATTGTGTAACATTTGCATGATCACAAAATATCAAGTCTCGAATGAGAGATTAGTTTAGTAGCCTTGGAACCACTAGATACATTCATAAGTTTTAAATTACATCATAAAGTAATACAAAACTACAACAACATATTGTCTTCGTATCCTCTCATATCAAATCAGGTCATTCATAAAATACTTCTTCACATCTTATAAACATTAAAACATTGAAAGGGGTGAGCTCAGATGCTCAGTAAGGATAACAATATAGCGGAATCTTGTATAAATAAACATAAAAATTTAAGGCATTTTATAACTGAAACAAAAGCCTTTTAATCTTGAACTTCAGCATAATATGGAAAAATAAAATGAAATTATGCCATTTACTTATTCACATGGATATTCTAATAGTCGAATAATCAAATGCAATATCAATAACCACTTTCATAATGATGGAATGCATAATGCCAGACTATCATAACCACGTAGCCAGGGCCTCGTGCCAAGACTATAAATAAGATTTTGTCAAGGCCTCGTGCCAAGACACTAGTTTGTCTCATGAGACCCGCCGATGCATCGAGGAGCTATAGCAGGCTCCACTCGTCACTTATTAATTCCAATGAATTCCTCATATGAACAAGTTTAAACATATCATAAACCATAACATAATCGTATCACAAAAAACATGCATAAAGGAAACAAAACATTTCCACATTTAAATCACAAGATATCCACATAACACATTGATATAATAATAAAACACTTTCATAACCATTTTCAATACCTAAATATAAGAAAAATAAAACTTTGTATTTATTTTTCATTTAAAAACAGTTATAGCATGTAGAGAAAACTGATACTCAAATAATGGTCACGACGGAGGAGAAGTCGTTGTCGCCGCATACGTATGAAAAAAAAAACATTCCCATTTGTCGTTTAGTAAAATGCTTCGTATAAAAAAGATTCCTTTTTAAAAAACATAAAAGTCAAAGGGGTTTATACAGCGTATAAAAGAAATTTGTGTATAAAACAAAATATGCCTCAATGAATGGAGATTGAGACGAAGTCCCTTACAAAGATCATTTTTTAAATAAAATATATATATTATGTGTATTCACTAGAAGTACACATAAATAAAGTGCAAATACAAGATAGGACATAATAATATCATGACATAATTTGAAAGTAGGAGATTAACCCAAAGAACGGAAATTGGGTTAAGAAGTTCCCTTACCTCGTGTCCGACTTGACTCGACCGTTCTTTAACCTCCTGAATAATAAACTAGAGTTAATTTATAATTTCTTAAGAACCTTTTTAAAGTTTATTATTCCTTTTATATCACTTATTACCATGTTATTATCATTATGTAATTATATATGTTAATAACGGTCGTTTTGTCGATCTTTGGTACTTGAGTCAAAAATAAACTTCTTATAATTACAAGTTGTTCATGTGGTAAAATATACACTATATCCAGAATTATATTTATGATGTAGATATCATATATATCATATATATCCATTATATACATTCATTCATAATATTACGTAACATTTAGAGGTAAGAAATGGAATTCACCGTTCATGGAGACAGTAATTTGTACGTACGCATGAATGCTACTTTCATTTTTATTTCATATTAAATGGAATGAAATAATAATTATATAAAGGTATATTATAATTCCAGTATAATATCATATATATTATCATTTAATCCATTTTTTATACATCCCATATATGGTATTAATGATTCAAATCACTTTGAGGGGGCGGTAGTCCGCACTTCCTAAAATGAAATTATCACGTTTACCCAAAAAGGAAATCATAAAGGTATGCATTAATGAGAAATACAGAAGAATAATTAAAACATAAACATAATATATATCACAAATAAATATAGTGACATTTTAATGGCCACTATGAGATGTTTTAAAAGATAATTGAACAATTGTCGTTTCGTGAGGCAGAAACTCGCCAACCACAGAAATAGTACGTTCTTTAACCATTATACGAAGGTGTGTGTAATTTTAAATAAAATAATTCTCATAAAAACATCCTAGTATATTTAAGATATGGTTTTTGTTACAAATGAAAGGAATAAAGAAGTGTTTAAGGGGTTGGAGAATAAAAATAAAACAAAATAACATAAGAGATGGCATTACCTTAAAATCGGGTAACTCTTTTTGATTTGAGACAACGGCTTCCTTGAGAAGAATTCTGCCCAATGTGAGGCTTCTAGGAGTAATAGAGGGATGTTTAGAGAGTATTTGGGCATATTTTGGCCGATCCAAATGGCTTTGACGGTGTGAATAAGGTGGTAGAGGTGGGGGCCTTTTATAAGAGGAGAGGAGAGGCACTCTTGGAAAGTAATAAAATGTTACATTATTATGAAATGATTTTAGGTTTTTAAAGGTCCCACAATGATATATTTCTATGATAAGGTGATACGGGTTCTAAATATACTCATACAATAGGTTTTTGACATGTGTATGTCTTAGATTTTACATTATCTTTTCATTTTATTTAAATCGTTAATTAATGAGGTAATCACTACATCATCATGGTGTCATAAAATTTTTAATTTATTTAATGTCTAAAAATTATATAAAAAATATAATGATGTAGGAAATATTTTTATCTTTCTAATGAATATTTATAGTCGAAAATGTATCTTATATAACCCCATGTAATAATTGTTTTAGTAAAACAATACAAGTTTGTAACAATTTTACTTTTACTTTAAATAAAAAGTTATTAATGTCATTTTCGTACACAAGTGGCTCCATTGGGCCCCCAAGTTGAACCATGTATTTTCTTGTACGTACATGACTTATACAATAATGGTAGTACAAGTGTAAAAGTAATTTCATATTTTTATAATATAATTTTTACCATAAATTTCACTAATTACCTTTAATCGTGATTAATTAAACATAAAAGTTACTATTCATCAAAAAATTATTTTAATCCCATTGAACCACATTTTACATCCTAATGAAAACCATGTATGTTGGATTTTTGAAAATCAAATCACATAAGTGGTAATGTTTAATTTAAACGAAAAATTAGTTTTTTAACTACCACTTAGTGGTTTCACTATTCATCAAAAATTGAAGTTTTTCAGAACAATGCCAAAATTTCACCATAAGCTATAATTGATATTACGAATTCAAAAATGATGTCTATTTTAAAAAATTCCAAAAATATAAGTTTCATTATTTAATTTTATAATTAATTCCCGTAGTCACAACAAATAGTGTTTTTAAGAAACAATATATATCAAAAGATTGACAATTGTTTATGTCCAATTTCAAAGTGAAATTAATTATAATGACCACCATTGGATAAAATGGTAAAAATATATTCTATTTATACTTTAAAACCACTCAATAGTATAATTTATCACTATAAATTATTTTGATTTAAAAAGATGTTTTTAAGTATTTTTCACTATTCATAAAAAATTGGAAATTCTCAGAAAAATACCAAAAATTCAACATAGGATAATTTCGATATTCTGAATCCAAAAATGAAGTCCATTTTGAAATATAAAATTTATATAATTTCAAAATTTGGGTATTACTATTCATAACTGCTACTTTTATTGGTCGTGGTGTGTTAGAACTCGAGGTTGCGTACAACACAAGCTGCTATATTATTCAAAGAGGAGCATACCATGGAAGCTTGGGGTGTTACAGATTCTCTATAAAGTGAGAAGAACAATCCATCACTAAAAGAGCCCCCTACTCTAAATGCAAGAACTCTTGGGGTTAGTCGACCCTCAACTTCTCAGGGTAGAAGTAATCATAGAAGATCCTCTACATCTCTTCCTAAGCCATATCCCAATGACGTCCCACCCATGACATGACATCCCACCATCTCATGGAAGAATCTCGTAGAATGTAAGTTGTGAGCTTCACCCTCCTCTTAAGAGGTGTTTTAAAATGCTCAAATATAAGGATCATGGCCTCTAACCATGACTCTACAACCTGTGGGCATCCATTACCTAAAAAAGTGGGAGGATACTATGGTTGGAACACCCATGTCAACTATTTCATAGATGGGGTAGGATGTGGTGCTTCTTGAAAATTCTAAATCATCTTTATAAAGACTTCATGGTACTATACATCAGCACCCACGTCTGGTATAATAGCTAGTTCCAAGATGGGCATGATGGGAGGATATGTTGGTAATCCCTGCTCTACCATTTCCAGTGTCTGATCACGACCATGTACCTAGAATACAAACAATGAATGTCTGGGTGGCATGACTCTCCAAGGCCAAATGCACACCTCATTAAAATATTAACTGAGCTATAACTCAAAAGTGTAAGTATGGAATCAGTGAAGTAAAGCATTCATGTTTTCAAAAGATGGTTACACAGTGTGTTAGAAACACTCCCCCAGTGAGTTCTTTTAATCATTAAAATGGGAGTGTACCTCTTCCAACATGGTCATGTAATACCCCATAAACACAAAATTTTACTCTTGAGACACGGAACGTACTTGAATATTCCCTCCTGCCCAGGTACTTCTACATGGCTGTAACTGCACAGTTCTGCTGGTGTAACACTACATGACGTGAACACTCTAGACATGGCATGTACTACTAAAGTTTCATCGACCTGTGTCATTAGTCACAAGTCCAGATACATTGTCGATTACTACAAAACATGTATAATCTAGACACAGTGTAGAAAACCTATGTTTCATTCACCTGTTTCATTAGTCACATGGCCAGATACATAGTCTTTTATAGCACTGTGTGTACTCCCAGAACATGACATGTTCTACCAAACATTTACCAACCATGTGTCTCTACTAACACAGTCAGCTACATAGTCAATAACTACACACCTTGTATATATGTTACACTGCATTCACTAAAGAAAATTAATTATTCCAAAACATAAGAACATGTGGTGTGTTTTTATAACATCACAAATTTTATTGTCTAGGTTTCAAGACAGTAAGCCTCTGAAACTTCTCTATAACCCCCAAAAGCTTAAACTTTTGGACAGGTCATGGAAAATTACGATCTGTGAGATCTTATAATTCCCACTAATAAAATTGTTTCATCCTTATTCTTATCATAAATTGACATAATTTAATTAAAGTTCAATCATGATACACCAAATTTTGATCCATGAGGGCCTATAACACCTAGGGGACCAAATCTTGGCTTCCATTCAAATAAAAAGTTACATATACCAGTACCCTATCAAAATAGTTGGAATATATATCATGTTATCTATCAGAACATCATCCATATCTAGCACAACATCTATCACAACAACATGTAATCAGTTAATGCACCCTAAATATGATGATAAGAATGCATGACATGTGATCTCTAGAAAGTTTTTATATGATGCATGAGATGGAATACCATCATCTCATCTGGTTAAAAAATAAATAGAACCACAATGATATCAATCATAATATCACAAAACAATTGAATCACCCAATGGTGAAATAAAGTCAACTATAACAATTGCAAGACCATAAATATTTCAATATTTGATTTAACTTGGATTTTCCCATGTACACGGGTTAGATACTCCCTGGCATAGCTTAGTACTAACAACCCATTCCTTACTATCCCTGTCTATAGGCTCTAAATAGTAAGGAAAAGTAGGAAAGAAAACTTGATATGATACCTCTTTCTAATGTCCCAGATCTGGGTGTCACCAAAAGTTTTCCTAAACCTACTTGGTCACATGACCTCGAGCGCATTTCCCCAAATTCCAAAGGAAACCAACAAGAATTGAGGGCCAAATAATGGTATTGGGGAAACTATGACCTCATTAGTAGAGTATAGATAATGGAATTTAAATAGTAAACAATACTGTAAGCAGTAATACCCTACAACAGAAGTAAATAGTGGATGACTAGTGGTAATAAAAAAACTAAATCCATAACATATATATATATATAATGATGCATATTATATGTCTATAGGAAAAAAGCCAAAATAGGTCACAATGCTAGAAATACAATACGATCCAAAATAAGGATAGATTAAATAAACTCTAACATCATTGTAAGCCACAACTTGGTCCCCTACTCTCCAGCTCCAACATACAACAATCAAGTACCTGATGAAGAAGGGCACTTTCCCTTATCTATACCTGTAATCATATAATTAGTTTGGGTCAAAAATATGAACCAAATAGGGTGTGATATGAATCCATGTAGACAACCACCAAAATATTTGTTCCTAACTGTCAATGAATATTTATAGCAGGTAATATGCACAAATGAATTAATAAACTTGGAAGTACTCAAAAGTAAACAATCCTATAGTTTTCAATTACATTCATTTGTATTTATTAATCAATCTTCATAATAATTTAAACCTTGTGATGTATCCTAATATCTGTATCCATTGTGTAAGTAATAAAACATGTGTCTTATAAGACCACATAAAAATTCAAGTAAGACCGAGTCCAACATGTTCTTTGGATTGGAAGACTTATCACAATAATTCAATTATTCATAAACAACCCTCTAGGAAAGCTCTCATGGTCTAACACATTTGGTTTAACATATCACTAATTCATTAAATAATGACCCTATGGGATGCTCTCATAGTCTAACCCCTTTGGTCTAACATAGCACTAATCATATACAAACGACCACCTGGGCAACTCTCCTGGTCAATACCCCTAGGTCAACATGGAAACAAAAAATTATAGTTGACCTCCTGGGTAACTCTCACAGTCAATACCCCTAGGTCAACACAACATTAATAAATTATAAATGAAATCCTGGGAAGCTCTCACGATCAATACCACTCGGTCAATCATCTACACCAAGCCTCTCACAGTCCATTGGACAAATAAAATAGATACTATATCATAGTAACTCATGTAATATATAAATACTACATGGATAAACATTTTCCAATCTTATTACATGTATTTCATATAAACAACAACTCCATACTAACAAGACAAGGCATTAAAAAAAAGTAAATCCAAATAGAAATCCTAGACCAAACGGCCATAAACAATCAATCAAGGGAAACTCACCCATGGGATATCCCATATACAAGGTATCTAACCTTACTATTTAGAAACAACCTTTATCAATCAATAAATCATTAATAGGTAATACATAGGGTTAAATTCAAAAACACACAATAACCAGAAGGTGGGTATACCACACTTTTAGCCTATATAATCTAAGTAAGAACAAAAAAATGCACAAACCACCTACCTAGAACTCGTATGATCAATATCCTAGAAAATCGGCCCTTGAATCAGCCTAAATTGGTGTAGATCTTTAAAAAGTTGAAAAATTCCAAACCTTGAATAACTCCTGAGATAAGAGTAATAAAAAATAATGACTTTAGGGGATTTTATAAATCATCAGTGTAATTCCAATGCACCTATAGGTGTCTCGATCAGAGCTCGGATAGAGATTCTGGATGTATTTGAAGTTCATCGGCCATTACATCAATGTTATATACAAACTACTAGGAGAAGAAGACAGTTCCACACATGAGACGTGACCCTGCACCAATATATCAATTAAAAATAAAACTGCATAACGTGTTCATTAAATATACACCCCATGTAGTATCCTTAATCAGACCTCGCCTTAAGTGGTCTGTCAAGTCACCACACAACCATGTATGTAGTCATTATACGCCCAGTACAAAACTATATGCGGCAACCAGGTACATGGAGTGTACTCAAAATTATACATCTTGTACCTAGAAGTACACAGTTTGTACATATAAAAACCCTAATTATTTGTTTTTCCTCAAAAAAGCATCCCAAATTTACGATCCATACCTGAAATAAAACATATAAGTTTTATTCATTAATTTAAAAAAATATTCCTGTTTTCAAAACCAGAAAGCAGGTTTTTGAGAAATAAAAACTATGAAAAGATTAATATGTGTTTATGTCCAATTTTAAAGTAAAATTAATTCCAATGACTAAAATTTGATTAAATGATAAAACTATAATGTAATATTACCTCAAAAAAATAAAATATATAATTTAACACTATAATTTATTTTGATTGAAGAAGTTGTTTTTAATTACAATTTTGTATTTTTTCACTGTTCATCAAAATATGAAAGTTATCAGAAAAGAACCGAAAATTTATCTAAGATAAATTTTCATGTCCCTCTTCTAAATATGAAGTTTATTTTTTTCCAATTTTATATATACAAGTTTCAAATATTGGATTTAAAAATGGTTCTCCATTAAAAGGCAGTAAAATTTCAATTTTTGAGAAATAGTCCTTTTATCTGAAAATTTAAATTTGTTCTTATATTATGTCTAATAAACACATAATATGGATGTTAAAATTATATAGAGTATATAATGTTTAAAATGAAATTAATACTATTCATAACTACTTTTTAAATGGCTAGTTTGTTATGTCATGGTGTGCTCCAACTCGGTGTTTCATATAGCATAACCTATTGAATTACTTTAAAGAAAATAATTTACTATGAAATCTTGGGGTGTTACATTCTTCCCATATTTTGGAAATTTCATCCTCTCAATTTTATAATTGGGCTTGGGAACTTCATTGAAATTACCACATTAGAAAAATAATCAATAAAACAATCACTTTAAAAGAAAGATAGATAAGTACAAAGGTCACCCAATATAACCCATACTAGAATTACAAGTATGAAAACATGGATATGGGAGATAAACTAAGTGTCAAGTTCTGATGAAGAGTGATAGAAAACATGATCAAAATAAAGTTAACAACAAAAAAACCACAATCTTGTGTTGGGTTAAATAGTCATTAGTTTCCGAGTAGGAAAAGTAAACAGAAAACATTTTCTGTTTTAAGTTCTATTTCATAAGGTTGAAGAATTTATTTATGGTATTGACTAAGAACATAAATAGATATACCTACTTTTTAAGTATAGTTTCATCCTTTAATAAATTTCTACCACTAACTCATCTTTTCCTCAAAAGATGTGTATTCAAGATGACTTGGTCACACCTGATGTGCTGGAATCGACTTCTAGAGAATCAAATAACCCACAAAGGATGAATTATATATTTCCCTTGTCTTTATAGATTAACCAAAACCGAATGGTTATTAAAAGATTATTTAATCCCCAAAATGGATAATTCTTTTTATAAAAAAATACTAATCTAAATTTAAAAAATTCAACAAACAATACCCAAAGTTCAATAAAGACCATTCAGTAAACAAATGTCCTTATAATACATCAATATAATCCAAACTAAGATTGAAACCCAAAACTCAAAATAATTTAATCATATAGTCTTTCATAGTAAATCTTAACATTTATCTCCAAATAAAATCAACTACTCTTAATGTCTCATAAATAAGTGTAAATAACCAAATCAAATATTCTCTATGATTGTTTAATCATTTCCATTAATAACCTGAATCTCTATAAAAAACATATATTCATCCAAAATAAAAAAATTTGACCATTACTCCTCAAAATAAATTCCATTGTATTCTATTTTCCTTAAGCATATAGTTTTCCAAACAGAGCATACGTCTTCCAAAATAAAATTTATCACATAAACACCAAATCATTTTACTATACTAAGGATATCCATTTCATAAAACATAAGATCCCAAATCAATATATTATTGATCAATAAAGTCATTCAACTAAAAAGAATTAGTAAAATAACCAGGGACTTCACATAGTCTAGTGGTAGGTGATAAATCCCAATCGCACTCTGGTTGTGGGTTCTATTCTCGCAGCTTTATCAGACATGAATGATTGTTATGAGGTCTGCGTGTTGTCCTTTTTCAGAAACTATTTTTTATAAAATTCCCAAAATGAGATAAAATCTTCAAAATAACCATAACATAAATTAACCACATATATTATCTCATACCTCTCATTTAATCCCAGAAATTAATAACTTGTAATTGCCTCAAATTCAAGGATCATACAAACCCAAATGGTTCATTATAACTATATACATAAAAGAAAAGATAATTCTTCCTCAAAAAGCATTTTCACATAACAAACTGCATGGTTACACATACAAGAGAATAGTCTTCCAAAGTAATCCCATAAACAAAGATCATTAATACTTTTAATCATTTTCCATCCATTTATTTCCACATAGGTTATTCCTTGAACTAGATGATATCCTATAGAATAGAGCATTGACTCAGGTAATTCCAAGGTCCCTTACATTTGAGGAAAATGAATGTAATTGGATTATTAGGATCATTTTTATTTTATTCTATAGTACTCTTCATTTTTCCTCATCAATTATTTACTTTATGTCCCTCTTTCCAACGTATAATGCATTTATTTGTTCCATTGATACACTTTCCTGGGTGTCTCCATCCACATTTCTGGAAAAACAGAAATTGAGCTTTCTTTCCTCCACGGTTTCCACTACTAGAGCTCTTATCATCTTCTGCCTTTCTCTTCTTTGTTGAGTTTGGGAGTTTGTTGATGTATATATTATTGATCATATTTTTTGAAATCAACATCATCATGAACACGATATATTTTACACCCATCAACACTCCTTTTAGTTTCTCATTTCCATCATCATGCCCAGCTTGTGCATCATGTTCACTGTTACAATGAATTCCTTGGAATCCATCCATTGACTAACACAAGAAAGCATAGTGTGAGTCATAAAATCATTTAGAGATTATCATGACACCTTATTTTCTATGTAAAACACTTTAGGATTAACCAATATTATTTATTATCATATTATATTAAAATCTTTCAAATAGGTTTGAAAAGAAAATGTTAATTATCTTAAGAATATCCCCTAGGAGTGTCGTAACCAAGAGTGTAGCAAGGCCCATTGTCGTGTACCACGATACCCCAGGTCAAGCCCGAAACTCCTATTCGAAGTTTTCACTCCTAGTTATACCTATTCCAGAGCCGCCTCTACCTGCATGTATCTGGACAGGGATGTATTGTTTGGAAACCCCACATAATATTTACATTACAAAATTTTTTGGATGTTCTTCTATACTAATCCTCAAAGACTATCTTAGGGTAGTTTTTTCTAATCATAGTTTTTATAAATCTAGTTTCCAAGGTTTCTACTAAACTTCCTATGATACCAACTATAATGTCCCTACCCTAGTTACCAAGAGTTGGTACATCATTACTTATCATTTACATGATCACAATAGATCATGTATATAAAGACTGATTAGTTTAGTATCCTTATAAATAATAGATACATACCTAAGTTTAACATTACATTAACAAATGAAAAAGAACAACATTGTGTCCTGTTTGAACACACTTGTATCCCTTAGCATATTCTTGTAGGTCATTCATAATATACATCTTCACATCTTGGGGAAAAAAACATAGGAAAGGGTGAGCTCAGATGCTCAGTAAGGATAACAATATAGCGGGAACTGTTATATATAATTATAATCATTTATGGAAACGTATAACACTAAAACACAAGCCTTTTAAACATAAACTTCAACATAATATGAAAAATATAAATCAAACAATTCTATTTAATAATTCACATGGATATTCTACTAGTATAATAATCACATGCAATATTAATATCTAATTTCATAATGATGGAATGCATAATGCCAGACATCATAACCCTATAGTCAAGGCCTCGTGCCAATACTATAAATAATATTTTTTCAAGACCTTATGCCAAGACACTAGTTTGTCTGATTAGACATACCTATGCATAGAGGAGCTATAGTGGGCTCCACCTTTCACTTACTAAGTCCAATTCATTCCTCATATAAAAAGGTTGAAACATAATATAATCATTCATATTAAAACTAGCATTCGAAATGTAAGTATTTTAATCACAAATCATGAATGGTATAAAAATAGCACATACACAGTCAAACATAACTCATTAAATACAATAAGGAATATTGTATTATAATAAATCAACCTCAATAAAGAATAATAATGGTTATTGACGTAGATGAAAATAATCAGTAAAACTATTTGAGATAAATATCCCATTTTTCTTGAAAACATTTAAAAGAATCAATATTTATCAAGAAGTTTTTAAATATAGATTTTTGAATCAATGTGTTCCATACCACTTTGAAACTTTTAAAAGGAATTCTAATTTTAAAGCATTCATGTCCATATAAATAAATCATTAACACCATTTTTAAAACATGAACATTAATGATAAATATTTATAAGAATAAATCTGTAAAACTTTTAAAATGATATTTTAGTTATAGTTCCAAACCAAATGAGATATGATTGAATACAAATAATTGAGGTAATAAAAAATTTATACTATCATGAGATAGAGGGATTCATGAGATATTTTGTCAACGTACAGTATGTACACAATATAAGAGTGAATTGGTGCATAACACAAAGAAGTCTCAATGGAATGTTAATTGAGATGAAATACCTTATAAAGACCTTATCCTAAGGTTAAGGATAAATAAATAAAATAATTATGTGTGATAAATATAAATACACTCAATATTATTGGATATTCAGTTAATGCCAATTAGAGTACATTCACACATATTTTTTTAAAAACAACACCAATGACATGGATGTTTAACTCAATGAATAGAAATTGAGTTAAGATTACTCTTATCAAGTTCATATCAATGACTTGAGAATTTATAAATGGAGTGATTATGTGTATAAAAATTAGATCCACACAAAGGGTAGTTTAAATTAATACATAAATAAATAAATTGTTATTTCATACATAATCTTGGAGTGAAATAATCAATGAAGTTTGCGTAAAACCAAATGAGTATAAATCAAAATTAGAAATTCCCTTACCGGTTTGGTAACTTACAAAACATACACCACATGAAAGAATAATCATAAAATGGAGATTTAAATACCCATAAATTAAATTATATTACAAAAATAATATAGTCATGGGTAGTACATACACCAATCAAAAAGAAATAGTGGCAATATAGCATGAATCTCACGGGAATAAGAAATGAGATGAAAACCCCTTACCTTTTACTTTTCCTTAGTATAGGGTACGTTAACCTCCTTTATAATAGTTAAATAATTGTTATTAAATTATACAAGAACCACATGAAAAAATATGATATCATATATGATCTTCTAATATTTATTTGTTAATAATATTTTAGTAGTATCATTGTTTCAGGTGCTAACAGATTCGTTTTCCTTTATATGTTTTGTTGCATAAGTCATGTTTTTTATGGATAGGATGTGTTTGATTAATATCCAGAATTATATTAAGTTCTTAAAAATTATTTTTAATCCCAAAATGAAGATTATTCTTTAATGGTTATGATGGGTAATGAACCTCATGACGTTCGTGGAGATGGTAATCTGTACGTACGCACGACTGAGAATATCATTAAATTGAAGGTGAAATAGTATATAAGTGGATGTAATATAATATATATATAATAATTAACATGTTTTATTTTTTATTTACATCAATTATACAACATTATTATACCCATCCAAATAATGATGTGTTGAATAACAACTACACCATGATGTGGAGACGATAAGCCGTACGTATGCACATATGGTGACTTTTTCATTCATAAGATGGATATAATAATGAATATGGTTGCACCATATTTAAAATAACATCATTATATGTATAAGTTAATCGAATTATTATTTTTTTTTGGAAAAAACAAAGATATAGGAAGTGGAAGAAGAAGATAAATTTGAAAGAGGTGATGAGATTATTACCTCTTATTCGGGTGCTTCCTATTAATTTGATCAAAACAGCACCTTTAGATGTCTTTATAATCAAATAAATTCCTCAAGGATGAAGTTAGTGTAGTAGGGAGGTTATTTGGGTAGGGTTTGGCCGAGCCAAATGGCATTGGAGGTGTTAAATTAAGAGAAGGGGGTGTTCCCTTTTATAAGAGTGGTGAGGATCACTTTAAGAAAAGCTTGAAATATTATTTTATTGTATATTAATTTTCTGTTTTTAATGGCTCCAAATAGATTTATTTCTAGGATAAGGTGGTATGGGTCGAAATCCACTCAAACAATATGTATTAGACGCGTTTAGGTAACCATATTAACATTATCTTTTAGATTTAACTCTTAGTTACATAGTTTCACATTTACTATGTCTCCTTGTATTTTTATAATATATGGTTAATAAGATTACAATAAACTGAAAAGAGAACCTAAAGTGGTTCATTAATAATATATATATCTTTATATAAGTCCTTTTTCTGATCCTTTGGTTTTTACAAATATTATAAAATTTAATAAAATAGTATTTATTTTAAAAACTCAATTATGTCAATTTTGACACTATTTAGTATTTGGTTTTTCTTAAAGTCATATAAACTTTATTACTTCCAAAAAAATCATTAAATCAACCCTAAAATGTCATATTATTCCATAAAATTCTATTAATTCATCAAAAGATTCAATTTACATTTATTTTAATATTTATAATATCAATTATTTTCATCTTCCATTAATTAGGTAATTACTGCATCATCATTTATTCATAAAAAATATAATTATTTAATGTCTAAAAAATTTAAATAAAATATCATGATGTAGGAAATATTTTTATATTTCTATTGAATATTTATAGTTGAATTTATCTTATGTATAACCCAATATTAAAATGGTTTAGTTATTAAACATTGAATTTTACACTTTTAACTCTTCTTTAAATAAAATACCAATAAATGTCTTAATATAATCCAAGTGGATCAAAATTATAATATTTTTTTTACTAAGGTTGATTTTGGTCAACATATTCTTATCCAATAGAATTAGGACATGTGTTAGGGTAATTATAATATCATTTTTACCATTAATTACCCTATTTACTTTTAACTATGGTAAAAAAATTCAATAGTTACTATTCACAAAAATTATTTTCATCTTATTGAATCATATTTTACTTAATAATGTCAACAGTGTCTCTAGTATTTTTTAAATTCAATTAACTGAAGCAGTAAAATTATGTTTTATGTAAATTTGCAAATGTAGCTAGAAGATGTGTAAAAGATGGTAAAAAGTTAAATAAAATATTATACATATAATATTATTATAAAATGAATCAAATTAATTACATTGAATTCATATAGGTATTATCTATCTATTTTCACTTAAAATAAATTTAAATAAAATAAATAATGATTTAAATAAATAGTCAGTTTTAAATAATAACGCAATATTTTTCACAATTCATCAAAAATCGAATGGTTTTAGAAAAATACCAAAAATTAACTCTAAGGTAATTTTGATATTTCAAATTAAAAAATGATTTCTATTTCACAAAATTAAAAACATAGAATTTGTATTACTTATTTTAAAAAAATATTCACATTGTCAAAACCCGACAGGTTTTTGAGAAATAAAAACTATCAAAATATTGATATGTGTCTTTGTCCAATTTATAGGTAAAATTACTTATAATGACCAACATTGGATTAAATGATAAAAATATAATCATATTGTACCTCAAAACCATTCAAAATTTATAATTTTACACCATAAATTATTTTGATTAAAAAAGTTGTTTTAATTAAAATTTAGTATTTTTCACAATTTATCAAAATATGAATTTTATCAAAAAAACACCTAAAATTTATCCAAACTATATTTTTATGTCCCCCTTCTAAAGAAAAAGTTTATTTCATCAAATTGAATATATAAAAGTGTCAAATATTGGATTTAAAAATTGTTCGGCATTAAAAGGTGGAAATTTTTTATTTTTTGAAAAATACTTCTTTTATCTGAAAAATTGAATTTGTTCTTATATTATTTCTAAGAAACACATAATATTAATGTTAAAATTATATGGAGTATATAGAATTCAAAATGAAGTTAATATTATTCATAATCTCTTTTTGAACGGCTAGTTTGTTAAGTCATGGTGTGCTCGAACTCGGTGTTGCGTGTAGCACAAGCAATTGAATTACTTTAAAGAAAATAACTTACTATGAAATCTTGGGGTGTTCCATATTTCATTGGTTTCCTTTTAATTTATTTGTTAAACTAAAATTTTTGTCATGCATTTCTTCTCCCCATTAATATGTAGGGTATGTGTGCCCATGGTTTCTTTTATGTAAAACCCCTTTTACCCCTCACCTACAGGTGAGTTAAATCCATATTTAATGGATGGAGCTCCCATGCTAGTGGAGGCAGTTCCAGATAGAAGCTGAGGCGAAACCAATCCAAGGAGTTACAAAGGTGGAGAGGTGAAAAGATGTAAACACAAACCTTAAAAGGTTCAAAGGGTTTCTCCCCTTGGTTAGGGTTAGTTTATCAACTGCTAGATAAGCTAACCATTAGAAAATATCTTGATTATACCCTTTATTTTATTTCTATCAGTTTCATGGTTATTCATTATGGATGTATTTCCACTATCAAATAATTAATGAATTAAAAATCATGTATGATGGAACTAAAATAAAATGGCTTCTGTGTAAATTTTTTCAAGACATGGTTAATCACTTAAGTATATCCCACTTAATATTAACAAGCATGTGAAAAGATAATAATAGGAAATTTACACACAAAGTATAAAATCCATCAATAAAATATTATGTCGGTATATCCTTCCATTACTTCGGTTAGAAACAAATAATTTTATGTGCTTGACCAATCAAATTTGGGTTGCTTTCAATTATCGAAGAATTCTAATTAGAGGTTTTGGGTTGACTTAACTTGGTTTAAATCAAGGATTGGCTACAAAAACAGGACTTTGTGTAACTGATAGGAAATTTTTGAGGAAATATGAACTAATTTTTTTGATATTGTGGAGTCCACTCAAAAGATCCATGAGATACGAGATAATATAGTGGTAATTTGGAATGCTTACCTAAAACCACTCAAGTTTCATGTATATCCAATGTTGGTGTGATGAGAATGGAATATGGATCCTTACCACTACAATATCCAAGAAATACGTTATTCCAAATCCAATGGTGAGGGATAATGGGTTTTGATAAAATAGTGGGAGACTAATGAATATTCATTTTTTATTTATTTGTCTTAACTGTATCATATAAATTACAAAAACTCGATTCATCTTATTTGTAGAAACAGCATTAAAAATTATATCAAACATATTGTTATGACCCATACATGAGAATTAAAACATTCTCACTTGCACTAATTTCTTGGAGTGGAAAATGCACCTTCCGGTCATCCTTTTCCATGAAAGGAAATATATGTGCTTTAAGAACCTTTGCAAGCATTGCATGGGAATGAGGTGAGTGATAAGGAGATCTCTATGTACAAGAAACATCTAAATGATGCTATGGATGTTTAGTGCTTCATGATATCATCCATAACCAATGATCTCTTGAAGAATCATTAGGAAATGGATACTTATAGATTGATGTCTCACCTTTGGGATCTCTATCAATAGAAGGACTTACAAGAGGGGTATGAGATCTCCAACGCTTTTTTCACTACTAAGCTTGGAGATTCTTCACTTGCTGGACCACATGTAGTCAAGATTAGTGGCTACATTGAGCATCTACATATTTAAGGTATTAAATTCCCAAATGATTTGTGTATAGATCTCAATATATCATCACTATCCAAGGCCTTCTATAGTTTTATTATGAATTATAATATGAGAAATAATAGGAAGAGATTATTGGAACATCTGACCCTAATTATCCAAGTGGATAAGAAAATGGGGTATGACAAACCTACAGTCCTTATAGTAAATAGGACGAGGAAGGGCAAGAAAAAGGGTCCTAATATTTATAAATAGTCTAAATCTCCCGAGCATCATCTGACCAAGAAGAAGAAGATCCAAAGTCAGGGGAAGGAAAAGAAGACAATATGGTTTTCATGTGAAAGTCAGGCCACTGTAAGAGTAACTACATTGAGAGTAAGGGGAATCCAAATGTGTGTTCTTTATTGAGTAAAATCATTTAATTTCTGGAAATTGGGTATTATATATAGCTTGTGGTGATCACATCTATATTCAAATGAAAGAACCAAGTTTATTTAAAAAAATTTCTAGAGGAGATGTGGATCTGTGAGATGCCAATGGTTTGAGGATGGATTCTCTTACAATTAGTGAGTACCACCTTTCATTGTTGATCTGGATGGTTTTGGTTTGAAAAGACTGTTATTATGTACCTAGTGTTACTAAGAACAAAATTTATGTTTCATGTTTAGATACAGATGGATTTACTTTCAAGTTTAGAAATAAATGTTTTTTATTTTATAAGGAAAACATTTGTTATGTTATGGAACATTTAAATAACGATTTTTGTGTATTAAATTAAGAAAAACAAGTGTTTGAAATCGATAATAAATCAAGTTCACATGACTCATATAACACCTGGTTGTGGAATCACATCCTTGGTCATGTAAATAAGAATCTCCGGACAAAGCATTGTCAATATGGTTATTTAGAATCTTTTGTGATAAAACCACTTGATAGATGTCACAATTATTTACAAAGGAAAATGACAAAACCCCCATTTGGTGGATAGGGTGAAAGGGACACATCGCTTATAGTATTGGTACCCACTGATGTGTGTGGTCCATTTTTAGTATAAAATATATGTGGATATTCTTACTTCATAACTTTTACTAATTAATTGAGTAGATATGGATATATTTACTTGATGAGGTATAAGTCTGAGTCCTTTGAAAATTTAAAGGAATCCAAGAATGAAGAATAGAATCATCTTGGTAAGAAGATAAATAATATTCGATCGGATTGAGGTGGTTAATATTTTAACCAATAGATCATCAATGTTTTACAAGAGTTTAGGATTCTATCTCAACACACTTCACCTTATACACCATAGTGGAATAGTGTTTGTGAAAGGAGGAACCGTACCTTATTGGACATGGTAAGGTCAATGATGAGTCATGAAAATATTCCATTATCAATTTGGTGATATGCACTAAAAACTGTTCCATACACATTAAAATGAGTACCAAATAAGGTGGAAAATAGAATACCATTTGAGTTATTTAGTGAAAATAATCTCGTTTTGTTGCATACACGGGTATGGGGATACAAGGCATTTGTTAAGGCTTTCTCTAGAAACAAACACACACCCCGAATCACGAGGTGTATCTTTATAGGGTATCCCAAGGAAACAAAGGGATACTACCTATACACCCTCTCATATAAGAATGTGAACGTTTCCAGACAGGCTATAATTAATGAGAGGGAGCACATCCTCAAAAAGGATAGTGGGAGAAATATTGACTTCAATGAAGTTGATGCTCAAGATACACTTGATTTGGTACAGGAACAAGTTCCTAAGGTCCCTATGGAAGAAGTAGTTCCTGAAACAAATGTACTACGTAGGAGTGTAATAGAGGTAAAGGAATAAGAGAGATATATTTTTCTTTTCATTGAGGATGGTGACTCATTATTATTGGAAAATGATGAACCTATCTCCTACAATGAGGCAGTAGATATCCTAGAAGCTGAAAGATGGTGAGAAGATTTTAATTTTGACATGGATTCCATGTATCAGATCCATGATTAGGTTCTAGTTGATGCACCAGTTTATGTAAAACATGTTGGATGTAAATTGGTATTCAAGAGGAAACTATACAGGTAAGGTTAATTAAGTACCTATAAAGTATGGCTAGTGGGTAAAAGGTTTAAACAACGTCATGGAATTTACTTTTATGAAACTATTTTTCCATTTTTCATGTTTAAATCCATCAAAATAATATTTTCCGTAGTAGCATACCATGAATACGATATTTGGTAGATGGATTTCAAAACTAAATTCATTAATGGTAACCTTTATGAAGATTTATATATGAAACAACCTAAAGGGTTTGTGATTCCATTTGATTCTGAAACCGTTTTCATGTTGTAGAGGTCCATATATGGATTGAATCAAGCATCCAAGTCATGGAATATTTGATTCGATGAAGACTTAAGGGATTTAGTTTCATTAAGAAAAAATGTGATCCATGTGTTTACAAAAGGTTTAATAGCAATGAGGTTCTCATACTAGTAGTATATGCTGAAGATATATTACTTATTAGAAATGAAATACAGGTCTTACAATCTATTAAGGACTGGTTGAACAAGTGCTTCTCCATGAAAGATTTAGGTGAAGCACCCTGTATTCTAGGGATTAATATCATTCATGATAGATCAAAGAGTGTACTTTGGATAAGTTAGAGTACATACATTGACCATATACTAAAGAGATTTAGTATGAAAAAATACAAGAGTATATTAGTTCCAATGTCACATGGCATGCATATTTCTAAGGAAATGTTTCCATAAACACAGCAGGAGAATGATAGGATGATTAAGATCCCATATGCTTTGGAAATAAGATTAATAATATATTCCATGCTATGTACTAGACTGGATGTTGCCTATGCACTGAGCAAGGTCGGAAGATATCAAGAAGATCCAAGAGAACAACATTAGACTGTTGTTAAGGTTACCCTTATGTATCTGAGAAGAACTAAGGATATATTCTTGGTGTATGGAGGATACGATGAGCTCGTCATTAGAAGTTATGATTATGAGAGTTTTCACGAAGGCCAGAATGATCTAAATTCGCAATCGGAGTTTGTTTTCTTTCTCAATAAAGGAGTTGTGACCAGGAAGAGTTCAAAGAATCCATTTATCACTGATTCTACATCAGAGTTTGGATATATAGCATCTTCTAATGTATCCAAGGAAGCCATCTGAATCTAGAACATTTTCCATGAGCTTTATTTAATTCCTAGAATTATAGAACCTATCATATTTTATTGTGATAATACTGTAGTGTTGGATCTCGAAAAAAAGAAAAGGTCACATTAACAGACAAACCACATACTCCAGAAGTATCACCTCTTTAGGGATTTTAATCATAGGGGTGAAATTGCAGTGAGAAAAGTTTTTATGTAGGAGAACGTGACAGACCCCTTGAATAAAGTCATATCTTAGTAGAATCATGAATATCATGTGAGATATAGTCGACTGAAGGTTGTTTGTAGTTGGATCTAGTTCATGTGGCATTCTGTTGGAGTTGGTTCCCTAGAACCAACTTCATTGTACATTATGATAAATTGTATTCTAGGTTTTGAATATTAATAAATTACTTATCACATAATGATTTCTCTTCTACTTAACATATCATGTGACGATGTCCCAAGAGTAGATGTTGCACTAAAAGGTCATAGCATTTCCCTGCTATAATGAGTACTGAGAAGTTCCATGACACTATTATTGAATAAATTTTCTATAGAAGGATTATATCTTTTTAAGGGACACAAATTATATAGGATATCAAGGGTGGAGACTCATAGACTTTGAGTCACCTTCTCATGGTGTATTCCCCTGGTAATATCCAGTAGGATATTATGAGAATAAGATCCGACGATTGGAAATATGCATTATAAGTTTCATTGGATGTTCCTATATGTAGACGTGTGTAATGGTCCATAGAATTTGAGATTGTTATTAATGGATGTTATGAGTCATAAAATTTGATGTATTGGACAAAACTGTTATGACACATGGTCGTGGCAGGGTAAGATACATTGGGTGTGTCATGAATAATATTGCAGTAATGGATAATGTGGGAAAGGATTTATCACTTCAATTCATTAATGGAAGTAAATATCCTAGGCCCTTTTATGGAAATGATATAGCCTAAATAAATCCATTTCCATGGTGTTCTCTAGGAAAGTCTAATTTTTGGAATGTCAATAAATGAGTTATCGAGCATACAGGTTGATGACACGGGCATGCAACCAGCTCGATTGGAGATATTGTGATAAAGGGATTATATTACATGGTAAGATTTTGTATGAGGTTTAATGACCGATTACGTTACTCCACAGATATGGTACGGGACCCATTCTTCTAGTCCCGGACCTTCGAGAAGGGGCTCATGCAGGAGATTTGGGCTTCGATGATCTCACTCAGCATCCCGACGTAGGTGGGGGTGTTAGAGCGAGCCCTCTAAGTGGAGACTTTTCTTGCTGAGCAATCACCATCAGTGAGACCCACCACCAGTCATCATGTAGCGGAGTCTTCTACAACTGGCAGAAGAAAAATTTTAGAGAATTCCAAGAGGAGCATACCTACAGGTGGATGACGACATGACTCAGGATCGGTAGTGTTGGGCACCCATGGTGGAGCTAGTCGTGCCAGGGAGTGGGCAGTGTTACACATGCAGTGGGCAAGGTCACATGGCTCGTGACTATCTGACCTGGCATACGGATGATCAGAAGATGGTCGAAAGACCGCCCAGATAAAGACAGAGGTTTGACTAAGGGGGCCTGCAGGGAGCAGGTGGACGTGGCAGACGAGCTGGTTGTGCAGCTGGCAGTGGGGGATGATTTGAGATTTTACCACCACCACCACCAGGTGGTCCACCCCGACCACAGGGAGCAGGAGGAAATGGGTGAGCTTAGCTACAGGCAGCTGAGCCTACGATCACGGCGCTCCAGATATGATTTGAGGTTTGATCTGTGTCTAATACACATTATTTGTAGTACTTATAGACATAGGTTTCGGCCATTCTTTTATAGCCACTACCCTCGTTAAGAGATTAGAGATTCCGATAGAGTTTTCGGCTCAATCCTTATGGCTATAGACTCCTGCAGGAGTGACTTCTATAATTACACACTGGTGTTGGTAGTGAGAGCATACTCTAGGAGGCGAGAGCATCGGCTGAGATCTCCTAGTAGTAGTGTCGAGGCCTTATGATGTCATCTTGGTTATGGACTGGTTATCTAAAGTCCATGCTCAGATTGACTATATTAGGTGCAAAGGGCGGTGTGTCCACAATGATGGGTCCAGGTTTACCTTCACCTATGAGAGGGGAGCCTTTGCAGAACATGATGGACTTACCCAGAGGAGAGTGCAGTTGATCCCTCATCAGTTGGCTTTCCTTACCCTCGGAGCCGTTGATGTGGAGTGTCCGAGTTATCCTGTAGTGGTGGACTAGTACGTGGATGTTTTCCCTGATGTTGTTCTGGGTCTACCTCCTAATAGATAGGTGGACTTTTATATTGACTTGTACCCTGGGATGACATCAATATCTACACCAGCGTATCAGATGGCTCCTGCAGATCTTCGTGAGTTGTAGGTACAACTAGAGGACTTGGAGGGGAAGGGATTCATTCGGCCTAGTGTATCTTCTTGGGCAACCCCGATTTTGTTCGCCAAGAAGGTGGATGGGATCTTGAGGCTTTGTGTTGACTATCGACACCTGAACTAGGTGACTATGAAGAAAAAGTTCCCACTTTTGAGGATTGATGACCACTTTGATCAGCTGAAGGGAGAACGGTGGTCCTAGAAGATAGACCTCAGAATAGGCTATCACCAGCTCAGAGTACAAGAAGAGGATGTGCAGAAGACGAACTTTAGATGTCGGTATGGACCTTATGAGATCTAGGTTATTACATTTGGTGTAAAAAATGCTCCAACAGTGTTCATGGGACTCATGAACAGGATATTTCATCCATACCTTGATCGCTTTTTAGTATTCTTCATCGATGACATTCTAATCTACTCGGCTACGGAGGAGGAGCATCCTATCATTTACAGGTAGTACTGGAAACACTCCAAAAGAACCAAATTTATGGTAGTCTCTCGAAGTGCTATTTATGGATCCAAGAGGTTCAGTTTTTGATACATGTCACATCGAAAGCTAGATTTTCAGTGGATCCAGCGAAGATTGAGGCGGTACTTTCTTGGTATCCACCTAAGAGTGTGACAGAAGTACGAAATTTCCTGGGTTTTTCCAGATACTACATCAGATTTTTGGAAGATTTCTCCAGAGTTTTATCACCACCTTCAGTGTTGATGAAGAAGGGGAAATCTTCATGTGGTCGAAGAGATTCCAGTAGAGTTTTCACAAGCTGAGACAGAGGTTTACTAGTGCACCCATCTTGAGGTATCCAGTGGAGGGTGTAGGGTACGTAGTCTACTGCGATGCATCAGGGACCAAACTAGGATGTGTCCAAATGTAAGAGTGAGAGGTGATCATGTATGGTTCTCAACATCTGAGATAACATGAGTATAAATACTCTACCCATGACTTAGAGTTATTATCATTGGTATTCGCCTTGATGATGTGGAAACACTACTTGATGGGCGAGTGATTTACAGTGTACTCGGATCACAAGAGTCTCAGGTATATCTTCTCTAAAAAGGACCTGATCCTAAGACAACTATGTTGACTAGAGTTCCTCCAAGACTATGAGTTCGAGATAGTCTATACTCCTGGGAAGGGGAATGTTTAACAGATGCACTTAGCAAGAGGACTAGTATACTGCTACTATGAGAGGCGACGGAGCAACTAGCCGCTTTGCATATATCCATTGTGGATAGGGATGGAGCAGCTTGTCTTTAGTCTCTTATAGTCACTTCCCCACTTTTTTAGAGAGTCATGGAGGCACAGCGTGGGGACAATGACTGCGAGGCTCGACGTGCTCAGATATCCACAGGGCAGGCACCTGATGGATTTTCAAAAGGTGGGGAGCACGTCATCCTCTTCAGAGGACATATTATTGTACCAATGTCACTTCAGGAGGAAGTGTTGAGGGAGTTTCATGCATCCCTTCTAGTGGTATATCCATGAGTGGCGAATATGTACAGAGATCTTCAGCGATAGTACTGGTGGATGGGGATGAACAAAGTAGTAGCAGAGTTTGTCTCTCAGTTCCTCACTTATCAGCAAGTGAAGGCGGAGAATCAGGTACCAGAAAGCTTAATTCATCCTTTAGAGGTCCCAGAGTGGAAGTGGGATAGGATATCCATGTATTTCATGATGAGAATTTCACATACATATAGGGTTCATGACTCAATTTGGGTGATCGTCGACCGACTCGCCAAGTCAACCTACTTCTTATCGATCAAAGTGTAGGGTTCAGTATAGAGCCTGTGACGCCACAATGTGGAAGTGATTTTGCAGATACATTGAGTACCCACGACGATTGTCTCTGGTGGTGATGCACATTTTACATCCCAGCTATGGAAGGGGTTTTAGGAGGCTTTGGGGATACAACTTCGTTTGAGCATCACATTCCATCCTCAGACGGATGGTCAGACTGAGCGGACCATTCAGACCCTCAAGTACATACTACATGCTTGTGTCCTCGATTTCAGTTGCATCTGGAACGATCACTTACCATTTTTGGAAGTTTTCATACAACAATAGTTATCACCCCACCATTGGGATGGCACCTTCCAAGTCCTTGTACGGGAAACCTTGCAGATCACCTTTGTGCTGGACTAACCGAGGGGAGTCAGCACTAGTGGGACAAGAGATGGTACGGGCTACCACAGAGAAGGTGCAGATCATCTAGGAGTGGATGAAGACTGCACATAGAGGGAATAAGTCTTATTCCAATGCGAGAGAGAGACCTCTTGAGTTCGAGGATGGTGACCATGTCCTTCTACGGGTCTCACCTCGACGAGGTTTTCAGAGATTTGGCCGAGGCAGCAAGTTATCTTCGAGGTTCATCAGACCTTTTCAGGTCATCAGTAGAGATGGCGAGGTGGCCAACCACTTAGCTATTCCACCTCAGTTGCACCGAGTGGATGACGTCTTCCATGCATCTCAGCTGAGGAGATACGTTCATGACCCTTCTTACATCATCAACCATGGTGAGCTAGACGTTGACGATGGGGCGAATTTTACCGAGGTTCTAGTAGAGATTGAGGATCGACAGGATTGGGTCCTTCATGGACAGTCGATACCTCTGGTGCATGATTTCTGGCAGCACGGGAACCTCTATGAGGGCACATGGGAGAGGGATGCTCAGATTCATGCTCAGTACCACCACTTAGTTACCTAGTTTGAGTTTTGTCTTTCAGGGACGTAGATCCCTGAGTTGGGGAGAATTTAAAGACCCGAAAATTCCATGTAATTGTTTTTAAATATATGGGAATTTTAAAAGTCTATAATAATTGATGGTGCATGATTCCGAGGCCCGATGTTCCTAGAATGAATTTCGGAAAAAAATTGGTACATTCAGTAAACGTGCGAGCTAGTTTTTCTAAATTTTGAACCAGTTCAAGGAATTGAAATACGAGGACACCATTGAACTCACAACACAGATATTTGTTTAAGGAGACCTTCACCTCGACTATAGTGGGCCTACAGTGAAAGATAGATTTTGGTTTTTTTTTGAAGGAACAAATTAAAATAAAATGGTGTAACATTTAATTTTTATTTTATTCTGAAACCACCCAGGTGGATATATCATAGGTGTGGAACACCTGAACTAAAACCTCCCATGAGAGGTTATGGTAGTGGGGACAACCAATCCTAACCTTCCATGAGAGGTTATGGTGGTGGGGACCACCTGAGGAATAAAACCCCTGGAACTCCCTCACAAGTGTGGGGGAGCGTCTTAAACATTCCCCATTAAATGGTTCCACACCTTGAATTTATTATGCCAAAATTTGTAATTAATTAACCCAATTTGAAATTGTGCAACAATTAAATTGTGGAAACATATCATTTTGGATACTTGGTTTTTTGGTGGATTTGGGGAGAGGAGAAATATTGGGAGGATTTCACTTCTCCAATGAAGAATGCCATCGAAGAACGTTCTTCGAAAATAAAATAAGAGGACGACGAGCGATCTTTGCATCAAAGCGTGGTTCGAAGTGACGATTGATAGCACTCTCTTTGCCTTCTTCGACTTCCTTCTCACGCCAATGTCAACGAACAATCCTAGGTAGGGGTTTATTTGTGAATGAATATTTTTGGGAAATTGTAGGGTGGTTGTTTGAAATTATTCTCTCTTTCCGTTCTTGATCATTCTTCATAATTCAAGAAGGAATTATAGCTGCTTGCTAGAACTCTAGCACGGAGAGTGCAGGCCAAACAAACATGGTATGTCCTCTCTACAAACCTTGTGGTTAATTGTTGATCGCGATGGAGGAATGACTGCGAACCACGGTGGGGCACAAGAACGGCGGCCGGCACCACCACTGGCCATGACGAAGGCGACGACGCAATGGCACCGCCCCGTGGCCCCCACGGCCTCAAGGCCTCCGTGCCCCATGGAACCACAGCTCATGGCCTCCACGCCATCCACGCTTAGGACACCTCCCTCCGTAGTCACACCGCCGCCCACGACCACATGCCGCTCGGGGCCATCCGCCGCCCCGTGGTCGAGCCGCCGCCACCATGCGGTCGGACTGCCGCCCCATAGCCCAGCTGCCACCCTCCTTATTCGAGCTATCGTTCACAGCTAGGCCGCTGCCTACGGCCTCACTGAGCTACCCCACTGCCTCCGCCCTCTCGGTCGAGCCGCCATGGGTCGGGTCGAACCGCCCCAGGCCAGGTCGAGCCACACCTCGCCCTCACGGCACCCCCTGCCGAGCTGCCCCGCAGCCTCCTCTTTCACGGCCGATCCTCCCCGAGTCGGTCCAAGCCGCCCCACGCCCTCGCAGCACCCCCACGGTCGAGCCTCCATCCATGGCCGAGCCGACCCACGGATTTCGCAACCTCATGACACTTGCGGCCTCTGCGGCCCCTCGCGACATTCACGGCCTTCCAGACTACCCAGCGGGCCGGGCTGCACCACATACCCAGCTTGACCCAGTGGGTCGGTCCAGGTCAACCAGAACCAGGTCGACCCAAGCTGGGTTGGGTCGGGTCGGTCTGACCGAGTCTGACCAGAACTGATCCTGATACAAACCATACTTTACTTGGGCCATAACTTTGGCAGCGGATGTCCATTTGACAAACCATCAGTGGTGCTGGGAACCTTGGAGAGAGACAGTCCATTTGAGTATACCCCACTAGAGTTTTGGGTAATGTTGAGGTATAGTTGGGTTGGATCGATCACGAATCCAACCAGAACCCTGGGACTAAAATAATAATAACTCACAGACCGGGCGTCCGATTGACAGGTTGTCTGTTGCATTGAGACCTCTAGGACATGAAGGACCATTGAGATACTTCATCATGGGACTTAGTTGCAGTTAGAGTATCGACTAGTGACATGTGGAGTGGATCATCCTGGAGACGAGCATACTTAGTGCGGGAACCTAGTAGCTGGCTGTGATGAGAATAATGAAGATAGATCTTATGTGGGTCAGCACCTAGTGATCCTGTGTGGGTCAGCTCCTTGAGATCCTCTGCGTCTCATCTCCTAGAGATCATGTGTGGGTCAGTTCCTAGTGATCCTATGTGGGTCATCCCCTAGTGATCCTATGTGGGATATCTCCTAGCGATCCTGTGTGGGTCAACTCTTAGCAATCCTATGTGGGGAAGCTCCTAGATATCCTATGTGAGTCACCTCTTAGAAATCATATGTGGGTGATCTCCTAGAGATCCTATGTGGGTCATCTCCTAGAGATCCTGTCTGGGTCAGCTCCTAGAGATCTTGTGTGGGTCAGCTTCTTTACAGAGTAAGATAATTCAGTAGTTACATCTAATCATCTCCACTACTGTACATAAGTTATTCCTAGTGTGAGTCGAGTTTGTACCTATGTGGTACTCTCCTTTGTGGTAATACCTTGGTGGTATTCTTCTATTTGGTGTACCAGTGTGGTACTTTCCTTTGTGGTTTTCCATCCTTGTGGAATATTTGATATTTGGGCTTTTGGGTTGGACCATGTGTTTCCTCATGATTGAGATTGGTATACTTGATAACTTAGGTATATGTATGGGCATATACCTAAGTAGGGCTGACAGTTGACTTCATGCATTGAGGTTTATCCTATGTGGATTTTTTGAGACCATGAGGGTCTCAGGGTCCCTACTGAGTATCATTATACTCACCCCTGCATAGGTTATGCCCACACTTTGTTGTGTTTGGTGAAGACGATAGACACCGCTGATTGAGGACGAGAGTGCCAGGATTAGATGGTGCTCGGAGGTGGAACATATGGAATTTTAATACATAGAAGAGATGGGAAGACGTGGAGTGATGAGGAGGAGATTTGTACTTACCCATCAGGTAGGAACTTTAGAGGATGGTCCATTAGTTATCTTTCTCTTTCTTCATCATTGTATTTCAGTTTTACTTGTAACTTTACTGTTGGGCATGTATTCTGAACCCTTTGACTTTTAGCGCTCTTTTGGTTATATAGTTTTCTTGTGTTCATATATTTTTTTGTTCTTGGTTACATGAGTTTATAGGTTATAAAGGAAATGAATTCCCAATTTTAGAGAATACGCCTTTCGGTGCTAGTCGCCAGCCCCTGGACTATGGAAGGCGGGTTTGGGGTAGTCACGGCATGGGCCCCGGGGGACGGGTCATGACATATTCTCTTTATTTCATTATGATTTATGTATTATGAACTGAAAAAATTTATTCCATGATCTCTATTATGATATTTTAAATGTAGGGTATAATTTTCTATCTTCATGAACATGCTCTCATGCCCTTATGTTCATGATTATGCTTACATGTCTCCATTGTTTACCCATATTGAGCATTTGCGCTGAACCCCTTTTTATGTATACTTCCCTAGGTTTTGAAGATTTTTATTATTTTTGATGTGTCTAATAAGGGTACTAGTTGAGATAGACCTAGTGGGAGATAATGTTTCTCATTTATGTACTATTGTTTATGTTTCTTTGTTACCAAAGGACCTAGACTACTATCATCTTCTTCAATCTATTTGTATAACGTTTAAGTATTCCGAAAAGTGTATGTAATTTTAATTTTTTTAAAGCGTTGTTCACTATATATTTAGAGATAAAAAGAATAAAATTTAGTAATTTTTTAAATTTTATTATTTGTTAAATGGTAGTTTTGTTGTTTTAGGCATGAAAAATTAATATCGTTTAAGTATCGATGAAATAATATTGATGCTAATTAATACACATAAACAAAGGATAAAATTACATTTATGGATTAGAATAAATCTTGTAAAAATATGTTATAGTATTACATGGTAAAATAATTCCTCAAATATAGGGAAAATGAACAAGAAAATTAACTTTTTTTCCTTTTTAAAACCATTTCTTAAGAGTTTATGATCATTTTCACCCCTTAATTATTAATATATTTTAGTCATTAACATTCTCATGACCAACTTCTCTGTCATTATATGTTATTTTTTAGACATTATATTTCTTATTTATATCTATATATTTAACTCTTGATAATGTTGTTTTTATCTGGGATCCTGATTATGTGTTACTTTATGTAATCATTATGCTTCTCACTTCCTCTTTTCAATTAAAATTTTATCATCTGTTTGTATGATGTGGGTTTTCAACAATTTTACTTTGAAATATTAAACATGTGACTACCAAGATAAATAATTAGATTGATAAATTTATTTATTTTGTAAAAATGCCACACCCATATATTTTAGAATATATTTTTCATTAAATAAAATATAATTTTTGAGTAGTTTTCATTACACAAAACCCTATGTATATATGAGTCATGATAAAGGAATCCTTTATAGGATTACCATTAAATTTTATTCTATGGATAATAATAATAAAATTATGATGAAATATTTATGATGGTTTTAAATATTTAAAATATATTGAATAATTCATAATAGATAAGGACTCAATTTTCATCCAAATAATTTTATGCTTCAAAATGTGTTCTCTTAAATAATGTGTTTTATTAAATTTTATGTTAAAAGAAATTATAATTAATTTATAAAATTTTTAAAAATTTAATTCTAGAAAATTAATATCATTTTTTAAAATAATTTTAGCACCATTAAATTATATAATAATAATATTTTATTCGATAGCATATGTGACTCACAACACTAAGCTTAAAAAACTCATTAAATATATTTCATTAAATTTAATATATTCGACATCTTATGGAACACACAATCCTGAGTCTAAATGGACCATAATAAAATTTAACATTATAACATAGCCTTTAAATTTTAGTTTATGAATAGAAGTAACTAAATTATGAAAATTATTGTTATTTATTGACTATGAATAAAATAAGAATTATTTAAAACAAAATTTGATGTTTTTTGAAAACTGTATTTATTTCTAAAAGATTGTTTAGTCTCACCTTTTACACATGATTTGAAATTAATTTTTACTAATTATAGAAAATTAATTTGAAAAATAAACTTTATTTTTAAAATATACATTTCAAAATTATATTAGGGTGATTATTTTAATTTTTTGAAAGGATTCATTTATTGATGAATAGTGAAAAATATTGAAATTTAATTGAAAACTGTCTTTTTCTTAATTATTAATAAAGTTAAATTATATTATAAATTGTTTTTAAAATAAACCTAGTTCAATTATATATCTATTAATCCAGTTTATTCTATCTGAATCATTTTCATATTTAATTTTGATATAAAATATTTGTAAATTTATCAATATTTTATTTTCGAAAACCCTCTTTATCATCCCGTATATAAGATTATTTTTAAATTTTATTTTCTTACATAGATAAATTAAATTTCAAAAAATAGAGTCTATATTTGGAATCAGAATAATATATATTATTTAGTAAGTTTAAATTAATTGTTTTCCAAAATAAATATTGAATACAGTAAATATTATTTGCTATGGTTAAGGTAAAAATGGATTTATCAGGGCATTAAACTAAAAAGATTTTGGTTAAATGATTTAAAAACATGTATAAATTAAATTTTATGGTGATATTTAGTCATTGTAATATATAAATATCAATAATAGTAAATTTTTACCATTTTTAATTTGAAAATTGGTGTTGCACATTTTTCGTTTTAAAAAATACTAGTTTTCCACTCATCTCACTTATAAAAGGCACCGACTCTCGTCTCTTCTTCACACATTTAAAACCATTTAGGTTAGCCAATAAATAGAATAATACCTTCTTAAGATCTATCTTCTCACCCTATAATCCTTTTTTGGGCCTAAAACAAACCTATAAGTGCCTATAGTGAATTCTTAAGGAGGATTCCCGATGAAGAGGTAATGATCTTCAATGGGAATTTTTATTTTATTTCATCATACACCTCATTAAATTAATATTAAACCATTTTGATATAATAAATTTAGTATATTGCATATATTGATATGTTATTATGTTAATTTTATGATTTAAAATTTTCTCCACTTCATAAAAAGAGTTATATAATCATTATTCATGTGTATGGTGGATTACCATATTGCCAACCGATGTCATTTGTTTTCCATTACAACCTCTCATGGTTGGGTATGATAACGGATATAAATTAAATATATTATATTTATAACATAATTATACCTCTATATACATTATATCAAGTATATAACTTTATTACTTTCCATTATGTAGGGGATACGATAACGTCGCTCGTGAGTACGTAAATCTACCTCTACACAAAGCAATATGATTCCTTTTTCAGTAACGCATTACTTCGAAGATAATAAGGATAAAATTAATTTATATATGTGGTAAAAATGAAATAATTATGATATTAACATCATATTTATAATTATTAAAAAATAATATATAATTTTCTTTCATACGTTTTCACTCACTAAGGATGATAACATCTTTGGTGTACTTGTGGACTACCACCTTCACAAAGCATTGTGACTCTTTTATCCACACCACGCCACATGGATGATATATATAATTATATTTAAAGAATTTATATGATATTTATGATATTATAATCATTTTTGAAAAATTAAATTACTTTCATCCTTTCCATAATGATATTTTAAAAATGTAAATGTTACTCATGCGTATGTATGGAATACAATATCCATGATCGTAAGGTACTTCATTTATGAAAACCATATGTTTAGATTTGTATTAAAATATATATGTGATTTATAAGTATGATAATTATATAATTATTATCATTTATGATATTATGGGAAAATATAATATGAACAAGAACCAAAACTTTCATAACAAATCATGAATGAGAAAATGAGACAATTAACACCTGAAACAATTAAAAAAATGAAAACTATTAACAAAAGGATGATGATATATTATAAAAATATCCTATATGATATTATATATATTAAAATTATTATTTTTTAATTTAATAACATGTTTAAATCCACTATATAGGATTATAAATCATGTTCCACCAAAATGAATTGTAATGAAAGGGACTTCATATCAATTTCCCTTCATTGAGGAATATTGTGATGTTGTGCAACAAATTTTCTTTATAAGATATATTTACTAACCCTATTAAGTGTAATTTAATGATTCAATAAAAATTATTTTTAATTTAAGTTTAAATTTTAATTATTCCACAATTGTGTATTTGACTTGAAAATTAACAAGTTTAATGAATTTCATAACTCAATTCATTTTCATTGGGTTATATTACCTTTTCTTTGTATTTGATATTATATTATTTTGTGTATACTAAAATTTAAATATATTAGTTTTTAGGTCTAATTATTTTATATGGATATATATTTTTCACACATAATAAACTCAATTTTTAATTCTTAATTCAACATTATTCCCTTTGTTAGGGCTTATTTCACAATCTCATTTTAATTAGGATTATTTATCAATGAATTTTCATTAATGGAAATTATTTTATAATTGGATAATGAACTCTTAAATTTTCTTATCCTATGATTATTCTTGAATTATGTTAAGTAATTATACTATTTTTACTCTTTTTGGTTCATAATGTAATTGTTAAAATATTTTTAAGAAAATATGAATTTATTTCTCTCTTCACTCAGAAATTGGAATTCATCCAAAACCATGTTTTCTAATAATGTTTCCAAAAAAAATTATCCAATTAAAAAATATTTATTAAATACATTTTTAAAAAATTTCTATTTAAATAAAATTGAAAGTAATATTCACATCATTTTAAAAATAAGGCTCATTTCTCTTTTACCTAAAAAGACAAAGGAATATATGTTTTATTATACTTGGAATGTATGGAATTTCATACCATCATGACCACTCAATGTTGTAAAAAATCCTTTATATTTTTAAATGGTTATTTCTAAAGAAAACTATTTTAAAATATTTTTTGAACTTTTAGTTTTAAAAAATAAAATTAAAACATTATATTTTCCTCAAGATTGTTTTTAAAGATATTTTTATGGTGTTTTTCTTCATCAATGAAAACTAGCCTTTATTTTTATTACACTACACTAGGGATATGTTGTATTTATATCATATTTATTCATTCTATGTAAGTTTTATGATCATTTTTACCATGTAATATATTTAAATTCACTTCTTCGATTCAGTTTTTGTATTCCATAAAATTCCCATGAATTGTTCACTTTCCTATGAACATTAAATTTCCCCTAAATATCCACATTATTTATCATAGATATTTTTATTTCATAAAATATATATCATTTATAAATATGGTGTTCTATAATTAAAGTTGTATTTTATCTGAGGAAATATTAATAAATTCATATTATTGACTCAATATGGATATATGATGATAATGCATATATTTCATTAATTAAATTGATTATTATATATATGAGGTATTATTAGGATAAGTAGTGATGTGTGGGGCCTAAAATTAGATGTCATATTGATTAATCAGTCTTATTATGTGGTGAATCGATATGCTAGCAGTAAATGGGTTTCTATAAGTATTTTTAAAAGTCTTGTGAAAGATCTTGATGGTAGTTTTATCATGATGACTGAGAACAATGAAGGATATGGGTGTGTAGTGGAATCTTTGAAACATGGGATTTTAAAATTTTATATAAACGATCGACCTGAGCTTGTTATCATTGATGAATCATTGTTGAATTACCACTTGAATATCTTCGCATGAGGAATTTTATGCACAAAATTTAAACCATAAATACCTGGTTAGATATGAAGCCATGTTTGATGTCTGACCATCATCAATGATCTCTACATGAATAATACAGAGTCTAATTCCTCTAGATTATCCACATGTTATTCAAAAATTGTGGGACCACCGATCATTAAATTCTGGTTTCTATCATGGAAATATGACAACACATTCAACACCCAATGATCACCACACCGCCTTGATTTTAATGCATGAGAGGGATATCGATCCAAAATATAGGATCTAGTTACTCTCTCCCTATCTCTCTAATGAGTTATATTAAAGAATAAATAGAGAGATATAGGATTTGAATTTTTTTTGGTGAGTGTGTCTCTTATTTTATTTTTAGCGTGTTAATGAATTACTCGATATTGCCTCCCTAAACCCCGAATAATTAACAAACTATAAAAAATATATTTTGACTACCGTATTGAGTCGTAAATATTTTAATAAATTTATTGTAATATAATAAATATATTACATGATAAAACATGATCCATTAATAGAACACATAATTCTAGAAAATTCTAAATGCACCTTTAATATTTTAAACTAATATTCATTAAAATAATATTTTCCATGTATTTACATTAAAAATTATAAATAGATTTAATATATAAATTCAATTCCAATTACTCTATACTTGAATAGAATGAATTTATTTATTCTTTTTTAATCTTATAACCTAGGAAAAATCTCATACCATAATGGTGGTTCCCACCATGTTTTATATACATATTCAATTGAATAAGGTAGATTCAAGAATACACTGTTTTGTGTCACCCTTTAGGACCTTACCATGATAGTAGTGAATATTGTTCATAGAACAGGAGCTAGATTTAGAAACCCATCATGGCCCATAAAAAGATAAGGACACTCATAATAATGAAAACCAACCTATGAACACACACTCTCTAATATAATCTCTTTGTCTTTAATATCTCATAAACCAAAATGCACCCTTGTTTCATCTTTCTTTTCATACTTTATAGTTTTTTGATCTAGCTGGAGGGATTTATCCTTGACTACTATTTCCATGGTCTTATGAAGGTACTACCATCCTGATCAATGATGGTTGAGATATATTAATTCCTTATGCTAAAAGCTAAAAATCCTTTCTTGATCATTCATCCAATGTTATACCACTAATGATACACCCAACAAAAGATACCAGATCACAATTTCATTATCATTGTTTTTTCTATGCATCAGAGAGTGCAATAAAATTGCACAAATTGGAAATAATCTCAAGTCAAGATATCATTACACATGTTTGTAGATAGGAACATCCAATGAAACCCAGAACACATGGTGTTCCTATTGGCGATTCTGTCATCATGATCTCACTACTAGAGATCACTAAGTGAGAAATTAATGAGAATAAGTCTCAATTGTGATGAACCCCCAACTCCTGATATTCAAACATCTATTATGTCTAGTATATAAGATGTATCTAGACCATATATTAATATCATAATATCTCGATGTTCTCATTATAACTTGGGATCTTCTATAACATTTTGATATGATAACAAATCTATGGAAATTACAATTAAATAGTGGATGTGGAAATATCTATGCTTTAATGGTAAGTATTAATAATGAATATCTAAATGTATACTTGATATGGTAATCAGATGTAATGTATAGTTGGGTCTAGGTTACCCACTATTACAACACTACCACTTCCACTCAATCCTACTTTATAACCATACGTGTTTACTCCCACATGATTAAGGTCATGTTTTCACTGAGTCATGACTTTAGTTTTCTGGAATACCATGACTACACCCCATAGAATTTCGGTTATATGGGACCTCATTTCCTTGAGTAAAACTTCTACAAAGTTGGTATCCCCATGTATATTTTTTTTCCACTATCATAACTTGACATATTTGATGTTAAGAATAAAATATTTTACATTATGATAATACTTTATTTACTAGGTGTGATTCCAAGAATTGGAAGAAATAAATGAGTTTAATTTCTTTTTAGCTTCCTAAAAATATGAAACTTACTCAGTATTTGTAGTTATGGATACTACTGGCTTATATGAGCTTGTATTGCTCATTATATTTTCCTAACTATGATATTATATCACATTTATCTAAGGAATACTAGTTTGTGTCCCCTGAAAACTAGTATCATTTCTACTCCATTTACCAGATACATATCTATTGTAATTTATGAAATATAATCAGAGAGTTTTGACTACTCCCCTTGTATTTCTCTTATACATAACTGATATTTTCAAAATATAAAGTAATTCTTGGAAATATTAATGTTTATACATATCATTTCATAAGTTATTGATGCATTTATTCGGTGGATGGATTTCAACATACCACGTTAATCTCTTCCCATGTACCAGAAATTTCAACATGGAGAAATTATTCCATGTGAAATTAGAATCAATTCTCTCTTTAATTTTTTCAACATGTATTTTCAATACCTTGTAGTTATATTTATGAATTACTAGGTCCAATAAACCTTTAGATCTACCTTAATAGATCTTGTTCCCTATAAATTAGGTTTTTACATTAATTCAGTCAATGGAAAATATATATTCTTCTAGTCATAGCTAACTATTAGAAAAAAACTATTTTATATATGTTTCTAAACATATTTTACTTGGAAAACATTGGTTCTCCCACTAACCTCTAGTAGACACATGGAAAACATTCATTCCAAATTAATATTATATTATCATGGTGCTCAATTCAATCCTAAATTTAGCTTTTTTAACATTAAATATGTATTATCATGTTTTTATATGTCCATCACTTTATAGTTGTTTCATATAGAAACCTTCCATGATTAGTGGTTATGACATCCAATGCTTAAAAATTTGATCATAGAAATTAGCTAAGAAAAGTAAAATTATAATGGATTTTGGAATAATGAATTTTTGTAACAAATCGATCCATATTGGTTCAACTCTTGTACCATCTATGTGTAATATCATTTGAATACCCACCATAGTATTCGATTTAATAATACCCTTTTCACTTTGATACATGGAATCCATAATAGATGTTTAATTAGTCTTGACAATCTTAGATTATTTTCATAAACTTCTTACTTGTAGGATTTATTATTCCCAATGAATAATGGATTACTGGTTGTGGTGAATACAAAACCACTACAATTGTTTTCACATTCCTACATAGTATGTGTCTCTAGAACATTCATGTTCTACATAAACTTGTGGAACTTGTTCTTATACCGACTATTTATGCATATCTGCCATTGACTAATCCCAAGTCAATATGGATCCCACTATCTAAAAAGTAATGTGAACCCTTCTATATAAATGAAATCTATCACTTGACTACTAATTTTCTATCATAGTTATTTATGAAATGACTTAATAAACCATTAGGATAATTACATTAGATAAGCTTTTTTCCTTGACACAAGTTTGTTTATATCCTAACAAACTCTTTGCATCTAAACACATGTCTTATGACATAATGGATTACCATCATACTATGACTCATATGATATATATTTTTCATTATATTTGGAATATTATTATGAGATATCACTACTATTATTAAAGAAATTCATGAAATATAATGGATGTTTTTTCAAGTAGCAACATTTATACTCCTTACATCATGAATCTGATGTGTAAAATGTGTTTTTAAGAATTACTCCATGATATATTGGGTTGATCAATGTTATCATGTAATAACTCATCATAGAACCTCTTTATTAACATAAATTTCATGATGTAGATAAGGTAATATTTGTTTATTAATTAATCCACGCTACATTATATTAATTGATGATTTCTTGGTCAAGATATTCTTCGGTAAGACGACCTAAAGAAAATCATATATTTTTACTATGAAAATACCATAATTCAATTTCATATTCACTAATCACTAATAGGAATATAAATAAGTATATTTACCACTATCTTACCCTTGGAAAATTCCATTCACACTTATTTTCCTAATTTGGAAAGCTTTGTGGCATACCTTTATTTCTAATGTTTTCATTATCCAAAACTATGTATATACATTGATAATACCTAATGTGTTTATCTCAACTGAGACTAAATACCATACTAGGTATATCCTAGACATACACACTAGTTTTCTTGAAAAATAATTATATTTCCACAACTAGTTATATGAGACTTACTTTATATATTCATCATGTATTGCATATGATTCAAGTATCATTGAGCTATTAATTGTGAATTAACCACCACAAATAACATTCATTTCTGAACCTAGAATAATGTCTCACTATGTCCAAAGGATGCATGAGATAAATGTTTTGGTTGCACTCAATAATAGTTTTACAATATTCATTCACATAGAAATAGAGAAGTCGTGTACTTCTTACCACTATCTTAGGAATCACCCTTTATTAGCTATATAGAGAATACACCTTAATTTTAGTAACATTTATAAACTTACTTGGTTACTATATTTAAATACACATATGTGATTACAATATTGTATACAATACCCACGAAGTATATTAGAAACCTTAATTGATGAATATTCACTAAAGTATTAGAAAATACTTTCTAATTCAATTCAGTTTATCAAGATTAAACTTCCATATATTTATTTCATGATATACAATGAAAATAACCACTTGTTTATATCCAACCTCATTGTATTGAAGGGTGTTGAGAATATGACTTTGGCATTGATTTCAATTGAAATTTTAACCTTGTATTTATATTTTTTCACCATAACAAATACAAATTAATTTGTCTTTTATATTATTACTAATTTGGAGAACAATACCTAAACAGTTAAAGAAGAGTTTACTCAATAAAATATTGTTTTCTAACCTAAAAAAATAGAGTAAATGGGTGAAAATGATATGATAAAGGGATATATTGAATGATAGTGACCTTTATTTTATTTTACAAATGTCCAATGAAAACATCACCTTGGTCACATGTTTCTTCGATTTCTATTTGATAACTTCTTAAATATGAGACTTCGTGTTATATCATCCATGTCCTGATGTAGTTGTTGAAATAATGGGTAACCTAGACCCAACTATGTGTCACCTTTTGATTACCATATCATGTGTACATTTAGCTATGCATGATGTTATCTTACCATTATAGTGCAGACTTTTCTGCATCCACTATAATAATGGTAATGTCCAAATGTTAATTTTCATGTGGAGAGGTTATAGCAGATCTCAGGCTATAATGAGAACCTCGAGATATAATGACATTGATCTTAAATATATGTTATATAGTCTAGATACATCTTACTGATTAGACATAGTAGATTTCTGACTATTAGGTGTTTGAGGCTCATAATCCTTGAGACTTCTTCTCATGATGTTCTCACTTGGTGATCTCTAGTAGTGAGATCATGAGGACAGACCTCCAAATTGGAACACCACATGTTTTAGGTGTCGTTGGTTATTCCTATCTACGGACATGTTTATTGGTATCCTGACTTGAGACCATTACCAATGTATATTATTTGATTACGTACTTTGATGCAAGAAGAAAACCATGGTAGTGATGTCATGGCAAGGAAGTTTTTATTGGGTGCATCGGTGGTGGTATGACATTGGCTGAATGGTCAAGAAAGGATTTGTCACTTACAAGTTTAGGAAGTTGTATATCTCTGGCCTGGTTGATCAGGATGGTTTCACCTTCATAAGTCTTTGGACAAAGCAGTAGAAAGGAAAATCCATCCGGATAGATCAAAAAATTATAAATCAAGATAAGGACCATGACACAAGAGTGCATCCTGCATTATGAGATATTTAATGACAAAGATATTATATTACACAGTCAGTGTTCATAGGATGGTAGTCGTTTCTATGACTATATTTATCTCTTTAGGGGCCATGATGGGTTGCTAGACTCCACTCTTGTTGTGTGTATTTTATTCACTACTATCGAGACAAGGTCCTAGAGGGTCACACACAATAGCGTATTCAAGAATCTGCCATATTTAGTTAAATAGGTATATGGACATAGTGGGCCTCACCACAGGGTCCGGGTGTTGTCCAAGTTATCGATCACCGATGAATTAAATAAATTCATTATTATTCAAGTTATGAATAATTGGGATTGAATTTATTTAATGTATTTAAAATTTTAGTAAATACAAGAAAAATATTAATCGAATGAATATTATTTTAATATTCGAGGTTCATTTATTATTAAGTGGGAAATAGAGTCGAGTTAAATGACTTGGCTTTATCATTTAATATATTATATATATATATTACAACAATGTGATAAAATAATAAATAATATTGGTGTAGTTAAGTTTGTCAAAAAAAATTATTTGGTGAACGTTGAAATAAACGGGGGCCGGGGAACCTTACTGGGTATTTATCAACGTCAATATAAATATAATAGGTGGATCTCTATTATGTTGTGCAATTCACTATTCATTAATTTGTATGGAATGAAAATTTAGAGCCGCTCTCTCCACCCTCTTCCTAGAGAGATAAGCTGATGATTCAAGTGTCCAGATCATGTTCTTCTTCAAGCATTGAAGATATCTCGATGCGGTGATCGTCGGGACATCGAAATCATCGTCATATCTTCATGCTAGCACCCAGAGTTCGATGATTGATGTTCTAGTAGATTTATGGAGAATGTAAGGATGATCTAGAGGGATCCTACTTTGGATCCTTCAAGCAATGATCACCATCGACTAGTTGCAGTCGACTGCGGCTTCTGATTTGAAACGTGAATGTTTTAATTTTATTTTTGTGCTCTTTACAATTTATGTGAGATCCTAAGACTCTTTCGGGGCTCAGATCGTTGGAAAAGACATGTTTTGTCATCCCGCCGATGAAAACTTCTAAAATCCTCGGCCCCCGGCTTCTACTGCAGGCCCCGGAACATTAAATCAAATGGGGTGCGTAAATTTTATGAGCCTAGAAAATTAAATTTTCATTAAAATTATGTAGAAAATACTGCAAATACGGTTTTTTCAGTGCTAAAAAAGGCCTTTAATAGGACTAGAAAAGCGCTGTTAATGCCGGCGAAGATAAAGGGGGTCCCCTTTATCAGTGCTCCAAAAAGCGCAGATAAAGACCCCTTTTATCAGCGTTGATAAAAGGGTTCTTTACCTGCACTTTCTTTTTAGTGCAGATAATTGACCACTTTTATCAGTGTTTTTTTGAAAGCGATGATAAAAGTTCAAAAAATTTAAAGAAATTAAAAAAAAATTAAAAAAATCTGTAAATCGGAGGGGGCTTTTAATAGCGTCTGCCCCCTCAAGTCCTAGCCACGATGTCCCACCTTTTATCAGAGCTTTGGACCCTTTAATAGTGTTATCCCCCTCCCAAAATTCACCCATGCGCGTGCCAAGGCCTGCCTCCACCTGGATTCGAGTTCAAGACCTCCCCCCCATGCTCGCTATGCCTTTACCACTCCTCCAAATTGATTTGTTCTCCAACTAGTGATATATCTTTATATATATATATTATGTTTATTCATGTATTAATATAAATTTATATAGTTGTATTAATATATATATATATACATATATAGTTATATTTATATATTTATATATTTATTTGTATATTAATATATATATAGTTAGTTATATTTATATATTTATATATTTATTCGTATATTAATATTAAGTTATATCTATTTATTTATATATATTTAGTTGTATTTTTTTATCCGTATATTTATTCGTATATTAATATATATTTATAAGTTTAGTTTTCAATACAATTATAAAATATGTTTTGTTTTGTGTGTGTGTAAATAAATACATATATACAACACACACACACACGCAGATATATATATGTGTGTGTGTGTGTGTGTGTGTTTCTATAAGTATAATTATACATATATATATATATATAAATATATATTTATATACATATGTTAGAATATATATATATATATATAACATGTATCGGTTTGTTAATATATAGATAGACACAAATAGACACACACACATTATATAGGTACATATATAGTTAGATTAATATAAAGGTATAGAAATATTCATATTTTTTTATATTAAACAATATGAATATTAGTTATTATTTAGATAAAGATAAGATATTTTATATGTAAATATATTTTACTATTTATATTTATAATTAAATTTTTAACTGAGAATATATAAAAAAATATGTATATATTGTTATATATATTTGATTATAAATAGAAGTGCATTATAAAAAACGATAAAATTTCAAATACATAATACCAATATGAATGTAATACCTTGGAATAAATTCATTCCCCACCAAAAAAATCCAATAATACCCCCTTAAACGAGGCTGAAAATCCACAAAATGTTAAAAAACTGGGATACCCCGACTAAAAACTCAGTTTTGGAGCCCTTCTGGCATGTTTTGGGCTCGAAAAATGTGATAGAGGCTTTTCCTAGGTCCCCAATGCATAGAGATCGTCGTAGGCTTCGATTTGATATGTTGTAGAGCTCAAACGAACACCTGGATTAAAAGTTATGTCTGTTTGATGTTTTGAGTTAAAGTTTCATCTTATTTTAGATCTTTTATTAATTGTTTTGATTTTTTGTGTCATCAAATTGTTACTAAGTGATTTTTAATCGGTAATAATTAGATAATTATTAATTAAAAATATTTTTTAAATTTTTTTATATTTCATTTTCGATAAATATATTATATATTAATTATATTCAGTGTAAATGATTATTTATACTTATCTAAAATATATTTAAAATATATATATTATATTTATATCAATATAAATATATTTATATATTAATATATTAATATTTTATTTTTATTTTTTTTGAAGTCGACCCTTAATTAGTGCTTTAAAAAAAAGCGCTGATAAAGCCCCCCCTATCAGCGCTCCTCAAAAAAGTAGTGATAAAGGGGGGTCCCTTTATCAGTGATTTTTTTAGCGCTAATAAAGGAACCCCCCTTTATAAGTGCTTTTTCATTATCCCTGATAAATGTTAGCGACAGGAAAAACATTTTTTGTGGTATTGAGAGGCTTAAATACGGTCCCAATGTTTCAAACTGCACTGTGATCCGATGTCGAATGACCATGTTATGGTCAGTTTAAGTTTTCTGATTGGATCAAATTCACGGTTTGATCTCAGGTTCTGTTTTTATTTCATCTTTCTGAACCAATTAAGTTTCAATCGGTTCATCCAAAATAAATTTTATTATGAAAATTGAAAATTTTACAATTTAGTAATTTGCATAATATTTTTATAATTATAATCATATTTAAATTTATTATCATAATAATATAATAATAATAAATTATTATTTCAATATAATAATTTTATTATTATTATATTAAAAGGCTATGGAGTATCCTTTAATTTTTGTCTGGAAAACATTGGAGGAGACTTGACTCATAAAAAAATTAATTAAAAGTGGTGGAAGAGACTTAAAAGGTCTTAAAGCGAAATTAAAAATAATGTAAAAAAATGTGGATGGATGTGTTTTGCGGGTTAAGAAAAAAAGAAAAAAAGGAGGCAGGGGGTCTACGTTAACCCCTTTTCCCAGCATGGCGCAACCCTAGTGCCTCCTCCACGGCTCCTCAACACCTCGCACCGGCCAGTAGGAGGTTGTGCCACCCTGCCCTTGCCAGCCTTCATCTACCTCTTTATGTCGCTGAGAACAGAATGTCACCGCCTGCAACCCCCCTTGGTCGGCACCTCAGACACCTGCAAAGATTGCCACCCAGCAACCGACCAGTCGGCCTCCGCAGTCCCGGCACCATCTCCTCATGCCACATCCCATAGAAGGATAACAACCAACCTGTAGAAGTCGTAATGCTCAAGGCCATCTCCTCGCTGCAAACTGGTGGGTCCAACCTCCTTCTACGTCGTTGCTCAAGTAGCCTGACAGTCGGACGCCACCCTTTGTCCCAAGCACCTTTTTCCCTCGTTCCGACCATGCACGTTGCTCGGCCCTACCCAACCGGCCTCCACCACCTTTCACCCATTTTTTCCTTGCCACCCTCCTCACGGACGGCCTACGCGCCTCCAGATACCGGCTCATCTGAAAGTCGTGTGTCGTCACGGACTAACCTCGGGTGCAGGTAACCCTAACGCATTTTTGCAGGGTTTGGTTTGTCTCAAAACAGGACGAGATAGATCTACCTGACCATGTTTGGGTCTGGGCAGACCTGCCTGACCTAGTTAAGCCAAACATGGGATCTGCCTGACCCATTACGGGTCGATGAAGGTTCAGCATGACCCACGACGAGTCAGATCAAGGTTTCATGACCCAAAGTTTTAATATAAATTAATTTAATTAATTAATGCAATTATAGAATTTAATTAAATTAATTGATATATTAATTGTGTTTTATATAAATAAATTACAATACCCAAATAAAGTTAATTCATTTTAAGTATTAAATTGAATTAAGTTGAAATAATTTGATTTTGTCATTAAAATTAAATTAATTAAAGGACCGATAATTAATTAAATTATTGGAATTATTAAATTCGTTTAATTTAATTTAGATAACATTCGGACTTAATTTATGCATTTTAACATTATCGTGCTTTATTGTACCTACTTCCAGGTCTTGAGCATCAACCCATGTATGTTTCCTTTAATTTAATTGACTATTTAAATGTGTGTGATGATTGTAATTAATTAAACGGATGGTCTGTGAATCATCTTTATTTTTCAGTTAAAATGTATAAGGGAATGTGTGCCCAATACTTATATGATGTACATTTATACCCGAGTCCCTCGCACCTGCACGAGAGTATCTTTGTATTTCGGATGAAGACGGCGAGCGACCTGGACCCAGCCAAGATGAGGTGGTGCATGAAGGTGCAAGATGACACTTGGATTCCTCCAAGATGAGGTGGTACTCCAAGACGTGACGTCGACCCCACCAAGACGTGGCGATACTCTAGAAGAACAGCGGATATACATGACAGGGCAAGCAGCATCAAGAGTCAAGCATTCGACTTAGGTACGATGCCCTTAGGTCATTTAGATTCTCAAGACCAGTCGGGTAGTAGTTTTCCTTTATGCATTTATTTATTATTTTATGCATTTTAGAATAGTGGGAAAATACATAAAATGATAGATAATAAAATGCATAAAGAAGCGGAGTATGTTTTTTTATTTATGTTCAGTTGTGAGCATGACAACCTATATGAACATGTTTAATAGAAATGGATCACATTCGTCAAGAGAAACCAATAAAACCCTCAATGAAAATATTAATTCACAAAAAACCTTCCGTCATCATTGTTTGAAAAAAACCGAGTGTTTGAGGTGCAGGTCATACCTTAGCTTAGGGTGCCTCTTTCTACCAGGGAGTTCTTATTCATGTGGTGGGTCGACTTAACTAAAATTGCAGCAAAGAAATTGTCATAGCTAGCTTGTAGTAATTTTAGATTCAAGCATTGAGTAAATCAGTAAATGATTTTTGACGCTGGGACTTCACTCAACAGATCAAGGAACCACGAGTTAATGTAGTTGGCCAGCCAAAAGCCTACCTTGGACCCTCCGAGTAGTAGTGTAGCCATATCTTATAGACTATGAGAGTGGTGTAGGGATCCTTGCCACTAGAATACTCAACAGTATTCGGATTCTAGTACATAGGGTTTCTATAATTTTAAAAAATTAGTGGGAGATATTTAATGATTAAATAATCAGTAATGTCACATTAGGTAATCACATAAAAGTACAATTTTCAAAAGTATATTTTTAGATAATGGAAAGAAACACCACAATAAAATTGCGATAATTATTAGACAAATTAAATATCCAAACAAGCACGAAATTCCAAGTGTACTATAGGAACATGAGCACATTACTACTATATCAGATATTCAAGGTTCTTCTGTCCCAAACTATTAAACCACCATAGGAAGCAATGGATGTAAAATTACTTACAAGAGACTCATGAACAAATAATATGATAGATCTATCATAATGTTATCATCAACGTCTGATGTTAGTTGTGGTCTCTACATCATTACATGGATGATGATCACATGTAGTCTCATCTCCAAGATCCTTTCGAGGAGAAAGTGAAGAAAAAATTGATTGTGATGGTCACACTCAGTTTGTGTAAAGTGAAAGACAATTCACAATCTTTCATTTCATCCCATTCTTATACCTTTTACACCAAATTATTCTATTTTCGTTTAAGGGTACAAACAAATGATATAGATTAAGCACTTCATTACCTTTATTGTAACATTTTCCAAGTAATAAGAATATTAGAGATAATGCCATCTTTTATTCTTATGGAAAATAAATTGAATGACAAGGCAAAAGGCCTATGGAAAGTTACGCCAAAGGCACCTTCGTCATTTCCTTCAAAGAAAAATGGTTGGTTATTTAACAGGAGGTTATTTTCATCACATATAAATTCATGGAATTTTAAAAACTGAAATACTAGAACCAAGTGCGCTCTTCTCATTCAGTTAATATTTATTAAATAAAAGTATTGTTCCTTTCATACTTCTTGGGTATTAAATACAATATTATCTTCACATATATGTATAAAATAACCAAGTAAGTAGAGAATCATTACGAGAAGTAAAGTGTCTCCTCCAAGCACCTGAGAAAGGGTGATTCCTAAGTCAGCGATGAGAAAAACATTACTTATAATTGCCAAGTGATTGACTCAAATTGAACAAGTTGTTAAGTATAACAAAAAACATTTATCTCATAGGCCCATTTTGGACATGATGAGACATCATTCCATGTTTTTGGAATGAATGTTTTTTCTGGTAACATACTCAATAAATAGATCACTATTACTTGAATCAAAGGAAATACAAGATGAATATATAATTGTAGGACATACCCAATTGTGGCAATATGATTCTTTTTCATGTAAAACTAAAAGTGGATGTCATCTATATACCTAGTATGGTTTTTAGACTCAGCACAAAAAAAACACCTTTGGTATTATTGACATCCTTAGTTTAGACAAATAAACCTTTAGAAATAAATGTATGCCACAAAGAATCTGAGGATTAGTTCAACAAGAGAGTGTGAAATATTATAAAGGAGATCTATAGGTAAAGATACTTCATAAGATTCCTTTAAGTTATTAAAGAATTTACTAGAGAAGTATAATTTTGGATAGAAGATATGAGTTCCTTTGGATCGGCATTCCGAAGAATATCTTGACCACAAAATCATCGATCATGATAATGTTGCGTGGAGTAATTCAATAACACATGTTACGTTATCTACATCACCATATTGATGTTCATAAGGAGGATTGATGATGAGTCTTAGATATTAACATTTATCAACAAAATGTACCGTGGAGAAATTCCAAAATACACATTTTATACATCAAAGTTATGCTGTAAGTTGTATCAATGTTACAACCTGTAGAAACTTTCATTATATTTCTGGATGTGTTTTGAAAATAATGGCATAAACCCATAACCAATATGCCAAATAAAATGATAAATGGGTATCATATGAGTCACAATATGATGAAAATCAGTTATGCCATAGATCATGTGTTAGGATGCAAAGAGTTTTTTTTAAAACAAGCATGCATCAATCTAAACACATTGTTCATCTAAGGTAATTATCCTTACAGTTTCATAGGATATTACAAAAATCCCTAAGGTTTAAAAAATGTAGTCAAGTATTAGACTACAATTCTATATAAGGGTGCACATATCTATTAGAGATAGTGGGATCTGAATTGAATTGGACTTAGTGAATGCCAGAGATGCACAAACGGTTGACATAGGAACAAGTTCCACAAGTACAAGTTGAATAGGCATGTTCCGGTGACACATACTGTGTAGGGAGAATGAAACCATGGCGATGGTTTTATATTCACTACGATCGGTGATATATTATTCATTGAGAATGAAAAAATATACAAGTAAGCATTATAAGGAAACGAGATAATATTGAAAAGATCAACTAAAATTCAATAATGGATTCCATGTATCAAAATGCAAAGGGGGTTATAAATTGAATACTACGATGGGTATTCAATTGAAAAGATACTTGGATGGTACAATCCTGGTACCAATAAGGCTTGATTGGTTATACAAATTCGGTATTCCTAAATCTATTAGAATTTTACTTGTTATAGCTAAACTTCTAAGATATTTTAATTGGTCATTGGATTTCAAGATCATCTTTCGTGGAAGGTGTCTATACGACACAACCATAAAGAGATGATGACATAAAATGATGCCAATATGGGTTTCATGTTACCAAAATCCAGTTTTGGATTAATGTAAGTGACAAGATCATTGATCATTCATTATAAATGAATCTTTGTCTTCTGTATACCAAAGGTTAATGGGAGCACCAATGTTTTCCAAGTGAAATATGTTCGGCAACATTTGGAAAATAGATTTTGGTCTTACATTTAGATAAGATCAAGTTAAAAGAAATTGTACAATGATTTAATCCAAGTAGCAACCTAATTTCTAGGTAACATGATTAACATAGGTAGATCCATAGGATGCTTGGTCCTAGTAAATATCGTACAAATAGTGACATTGTATTGAAAAATACAAGTTTTAAAAATTCAAGTTCAGAATTTTTTCCAATGTCACATGGCTTAATCTCTCCTGTTTTATATGTTCGGATCATGGGTACAGATTAATGTTGTGAATTGATACCATATGATTTAGTGATGGATCAATCACATATTCCATAATATGTACAATAATTGATACTTCCAGGATATAATTTGTTATAGGAAGATATCAATTATTTCTAGGAGCACTGCAAGTAATACAGTCGGAACTATCATCTTGTACTTCAACAAGAACAACTGATATGTACCTGTAATATGGAGAGGAAGGTATACTAGTTTTTGTGGGATAGAAACTAGTAATCCTTAGATCAATTTGATCTAGTATCGCGGTTAGGAAAAGGATATAAGTGAGTCAAGCTCATAAAATCTTGTGGTAGCCATACCTACAAATACTGAGTACATTGCAGCTTCTAAAGAAGCTAAAAAGTAGATATATATCGCAACGATTTGTTTTAGTTCTTGGATTTTCACCTAGTGAGAAAAGTATTATCATAATGAGAATTATGATATTATTACTAGACAAGTTGTCAAGTTATGACAGTGGAATAAGTAATATACTTAGGGATACCTTATCTTGAAAATTTTTACTCAAGCCGATGAGGTCGCTTATAGCAGATATGACACACGACAAAAACGTGGCATACCCAAAAGTTAAAGCCATTACTCAGTAGAAGCATGAAATTTATCATGTGAGTTGCTAACAAGTTTTGTTAGAAAGTTGGCTCTAGTGCATGTGGGAGTGTTGAAATAGTGGGTGCCCTAGGCCCAAATATGGGGTACCTTTTGATTACCATATCATGTGTACAGTTATCTATGCATGATGTTATCTTACCATTATAGTGCATAATTTTCTACATCCACTATAATAATGGTAATTCCCAAAGGTTAATTGTCATTTTGAGAGGTTATAGCAGATCCCATACTATAATGAGAACCTCGAGATATAATGACATTGATTATAAATATATGTTCAATATTCTAGATACATCTTACTAACTAGACATAGTAGATGTATAACTATCAGGTGATGGGGGCTCATAAGCATTGATACTTCTTCTCATGAAGTTTTCACTTCATGATATCTAGTATTGAGATCATGAGGACATGCATGAAAATAAGAACACCATATGTTCTGGGTGTCATTGGTCGTTCCTATCTAAAGAAATGTGTATTTTTTTCCTTACTTGAGACCATTACCAATGTATATCATTTTATTACGTACATTGATTCAAGATGAAAACCATTGCATTGATGTCGTGGAAAGGTTGTTTGTGTTGGGTGTGTCTTTGGTGGTATGACATTGGCTGAATGGTCAAGAAATGATTTTCACTTCCATGTTCAGGAAGTTGTATATCTCATGCCTGGTTGATCATGATGGTGCCGCCTTCATAAGTTTTTGGCCAAAGTAGTAGAATGGAAAATCCATCCGGATAGATCAACAAATAATAAAGCTAGATAAGTACAATGACACAAGAGTGCATCCTACTTTCTGAGATATTTAATGACAAAGAGATTATAGTACACAATCAGTGTTTGTAGGATGGTAGTCATTTCTATGACTATCCATATTTATTTAGGGGTCATGATGGGTTACTAGACTCCACTCGTGGTATATATATTTTATTCACTGCTATCGAGATAAGGGCCTAGAGGGTTACACACAATAGTGTATTCATTAATCCACCCTATTTAGTTGAATAGGTATATGGACATAGTGGGCCCCAACATGGGGTTCGTTTGTTGTACAAGTTATCAATCACTGATGAATTAAATAAATGCATTATTATTCAAGTTATGAATAATTGGGATTGAATTTATTTAATGTATTTACATGTTTAATAAATATGAGAAAAATATTAACCGAAGGAATATTATTTTAATATTAAAGGTTTGTTTAATATTAAGCGGGATATCGAGTCATGTTAAATGACTCGGTTTTATCATGTAATATATTATATATATATATCTATTACAAGTATGTGATAAAATAATAAATAATATTGGCGCAATTAATTTCGTCAAAATTAGTTATTTAGTGAACATTGAAATAATCGGGGGTCGGGGAACCCTACTGGGTATTTATCAACGTCACTATAAATATAAGAGGAGGCTCTCTATTATGTTGTGAAATTCACTATTCATTCATTTTTGTGGAATGAAAATTGAGAGCCTCTCTATCCTCCCGCTTCCTGGAGAGAGAAGCTAATGATCCAAGAGTTCGGATCAAGTTCTTCCTTAAGCATCAAAGAGAACTCGATGTGGTGATCGTCGGCACGTGTAAAGCATTGTCAGACTGTCGCACTAGCACCCGGAGTTCAATGATTGATGTTCCAATGGATCTATGGAGCGCGTGTAGACGGTCTAGAGGGATCCATATTTGGATCCTTCAAGCGACGATTATCATCGACTAGTTGTCGTCGACCACGGATTCAGATTTCAAAAAATTGTGTTTTCATTTTATTTTTGTGCTCTTTACAATTTACGCAAGATCCTTGGACTTTTATGAGGCTCAGATCGTCTATGAAGACAAGTTTCTTCATCCCACCGATGAAAATTTTCAAAATACCTAGCCCCCCGGCTTCCACTGCGGGCCCCGAAACCTTGCAGTATTGAACCCAAATGTCATAGAATGTTGAAGACATCATTATGAAATAAACCATAATATTATTAAAACATGAGTCCCATGTAAGCATATTTCTCAACCTCACCTTAAGAGGTGTCTTAAAAAATATATGGACACCAACACCTTGAATTTCATATGTCATAGTATTATGCTCAAAGGCATGTACTATTTTTGGAAATTTGTGCCTGTGTAGAAATTTAATTTTTCCATTATCATAGTATTTCTTGTGGTATAACTTCCCATTTTATATAAAATAAAAATCTATAAAATTAGTACTTTTTGTCTTGATTACCAATTTAGAAATTTTGTTTAATTAAATCATTAAATATCTCCAACAATTTTATCAAATTCTAGGAACCTTATATACTAGAATCAGAGTACTATATCACTTGAGTATTAGGGTAAAGGACCCTTGAACCTCCCCTCGTATTCAAAAAGTGTTGGCTACTACACTACTTGGAGGGTTCGAGGTAGGCGTTTGACTGGCCAACCACATTAACTAGTGGTTCTTTGATTTGTTGAGTGAAGTTCCAGCTTCTAAAATCAGAAATTGATTTTCTAAATTATTTCCTATATAATGATAGAAAATTATATTTAGATATATATTAATATAAGTGTAGTTAATTCAACCCAAAAATCTTATAATAAATATTTGATAATAAGAGGCTCCCCCCAACATTGGCTGACGAGCACCTCGAACACCCAGTTTTTTCCAAATTTGAGTAATGGAAGGCGGTTAATAATTAATATTTATCTAAGGGTTTTATTATTTTTATGTGATGAAATAAATAATTTTCTTCTAAGAATGTACTATGTGATCTTACTCACAACATACCATTCAAAAAATAGAAAAATATCCACTGTGTCACATGTTCATTTTATTTGTGCATGCCTATTTATTATTCTATGTGATCGTGTGTAAACTACACATTCACAAAATAATAAACCAATAAAAATTAAATGACTAATTGATCATGATCCAATTCAAATGGTTGATCCATTGTGTGAATAATAAATCAACCTACACCCTAGGAGTAATACGTTGATATGTGTCGGTTGTGACTCGAATTACACCACATGCCCATCCAATGTGTCAAACTAATGTTTGATGCATCACCATAACTTAGAAAAAAGTATGTCACTGCTCCTCATCATAATTATAAAACAGTACTTGCTCAAAGGTGAGGGGACTAAGGAGTATAAAATAAAAATAATAAAAATAGATATGTATGCCCTTATACATATAATTATGCATATAGGACATGCATATCACCATTTATTACACTATATATTACAAACCATTGTAATAATAAAATAAATAAATAAACATCTACCAGACATACATTGTTTGGTCAGTGGATCAGGATTGGTCTAATCTGCATTAAACTTGTGTCTTAAAAATAAATTCAGAATAAAAAATTAAAATCACATTAAATTATTTTTCTGAAATAATTTTATTGAAAAAAAATCACTCTTATTTTTAATTCAATAATTACATTATTCGGTCCCAATAATTAATTTAATTTTAAAACCAAAAAAGAAATTAAATAATTAGTTTAATTTAACACCAAAATTAAATTAATTTAACCTATAAAATTATGTTAAACCAATTATTAAGTTTTCATTAGTTTAATTTAAAACCAAAATTAAATTAATTATAGAAATTTATTTATTTATTATAAAAATTATCCAAACCATGAAAAACATGAGAAAGGTCTCTACCGGTTGGGTCAACCCCACGTAGGCCTATTCATGCCTTGTAAACCCCATGAATGGGTATCTTGGGTGGAGGAGGTTGACCCAAACCTATTTTGGGTTGGGGACTACCTATTTCATGATAGGTCTGTTCTAGTAGAGGGTACCGTGATGGTGATGATGCTTAATAGGGTAGTATAGCTAGGCATCTCACTCTGCGGTGGGGAAGGAGACCATGCTCCTTCACTAGAGGCCATCACTTGCTGGACCACCACTAAAACAAACGACATAGACCGTGACCAAAAAATATGGATCTCAATAGTGGTGAGGCATGGAAGAATGGAGGGGTTGACTAGATTAGATAGACCCTAATGTATCACTAGAGGACGTAGATGCAGTCTGGAGTTCTAGTGGTGAGGCAAGGTGAGGCAGACCGACAAGACTAGGTGGTGGGGAGGAGATGAACCAGACTATGGTGGTGGCATCGACAGGGTGTCCCACCATGTTGAAAACAGTGTTTTATTGTTTTTTTCTTTTTTTTTTTGCTTGATTGTTGACCCAGAAAAGATCCAGCACCCTCAATCCAATTTTTTTATTTTTTCCTATTTGAAAAACCAAACATCACCCCTTTTCATTTTTATAATTAATTTAAAACCATGATTTCCACAATTGGGGAAAAACATATCACCAACTGAATTTTCTTGTTTCAGCCACCATAAATCCATCTGGTGATTGGATCTATTGGAAAATGAATGTGTTTTAGCATTAAAAATATATTCAAAATAAATAATATTTGAAGTAAAACCATAAATGAGTGATTTAAATCCATATTACTACTTTATATGGTCATGAAATAGTCATCCTATATCAGATTTACTCACTGTATTTGGTGTTGGGACCAGAATGACACCCTTTAATAATTTTAATACAAATTTAATGTTTTCCCTTGAATTAAAATATTCATGAATCACCTTGATTCTAATTGAAGGTTCTAGGTGCAGAGAAGAGGACCCAAAACATGGGGTTTTAAAAATTTCCACAAATGATCGACATCAGCTCATCGGCAGTGGCGAAACGTTTCCCGATTACCACCTGATGATATTTGCATGAGGAATTTTAAGCATAAAATTAAAACCATAAATACATAGTCAGATTCAAAGTTGAGATCAATGTCTTCTCTTATTCATTGATAACTTATCAAATAATAAAAATCATAATTTCTCTAGATCATCCACACATGCATCAAGAAACTATGAAATTGACAAATGTAGAATTCTTGGGGATAAAACGGAAATCCAATAATTTCTTCGACGCTCCAATGATAACTACATTGCCATGCCTGTGATGTGCGAGAGGGAGCTCTATATGAACTCTTTGATCCAGATCCCCTCTCTCTTGAATCTATGAGAGATAATAATAGTGAGAGAGGAAGTGAATAGTTTTTAGTGAGTGCCACTCTTCTTCTATTTATAGCATGTTATGGAATTACCCGGTATTGCCTCCCAAACCCCCAAATAATTAAAACACTATAAAAAAAATATTATGACTATTGTTTTGAGTCATAAATATTATTATCACATTTTTGTAATATAATAAATATATTACGTGATAATACCTGAGACATTAACTTGGCTCATCATTCCGGAAAAAATTAAATGAATCTTGATTATTTTAAACTATTATTCATTCAAATAATATTTTCAATGTAATTACTTTAAAACATGTAAATACATTTAATAAAAAATTAAATGTAAATTATTGTCAACTTGAATAATATGAATTTATTTATTCGTTTTTTGATCATATAACCTAGGAAAAATCTTTGGGGCTAATTGTAAAGTCCCGTGTTTTTGAACCGGGTTAAAATATGATATTTTTTGAATTTTTTTCGATTTATCAACAGTTATTATTTTTTAAACCGAGCTCTGGAATTTTATTTTGGGTGTTGGAACACCAAATGGTGTCATTTATAGAATTACGTAATTATCTGATAAATTTAAGCGGGTGTCCCGATGAGTCTCGGGTGCACCGGATTCGGAAAAATCCACTTTAATATATATGCATGGGCAGTACATGGTTGCGGTCCAACCTGTGCAGTTTATCTTATTTAATAAATTAATATTATTATTATTTTAATTAAATATGATTATATGAGAGGTTTGTATTAATTAAAATAAAGTTCTAATACTAATAATAATGATGAAGTTTTATTACTATTATTGTGGTTGTTAAATTTATTGAATGTTAAAGAATTAATTAAATGACAGTTGAAGGTATTGACGTAGATTTTGGGTTTATCAAAGAACCATTTTATTTAAATGAAGAGTTTTAAAATTATTAAAGGACCACTTTTTTATTAAATAGAGGAATGTGATGATAATAATAATGTCATTGTTATTATTACAGATTCATAAATTATTTTGATACTTTGAGATTTTAATTGCATGTTAAAGGAGTGTATCATTTATGAGAATTAAATGTGGATTTTGAGCTTCTCAAACAAATTTTTAATTAAATTAGGGGTTATGGTTTGGAGTTTTTATCATATTAATGATATTGTAATAAATTGGGGGGGGGGGGTTGGGTTTTTAAATAAATGAAAGTTTGAATAACAATAATAATAATGTTATTATTATTTTTGTGGTTACTTAGTTAAATAAATGTTAAACGAATTTAATGACCAATATGGAGTTTTATAATTTATTATGAAACATTTATTACATGAATAATAATAGAAGGTTAAAAATGAATTGGAAAATTAATGTGGATTTAAATGGGGAGGTTGGACATAATTAAAATGAGCGTTTTATTATTTCTTTTACTAAAATTTAATTATGGGGTTTGTCAAAGATCTATTTTTATTTAATGAGGTGTAATATTTAGGTGAATTTAATGAGTCTGTTGGGTATCTCTTCGAAACTCTTAATTAAATAAGTAGTTTTGAATTTAATTAAGGAGTGTGGTTATTTAATGAAGGAGTGTGGTTATTAAATAATTTTTTTATATTTTTTTCTAAAAATTAACTAAATATCACTCAAACGGTGCATCCTATGGTAAATCTAAAGCCACCAATGGGTCCGGAATGAGGGTTTTACCCTAGAGAAGGTATAACATCTGTTTGCATCGAGCGTTTGGATGTCTCGCTCGTAAGAAATTTTTATTATTTTTTTAATCAATTATTTATTCCGTTTTTTAATGATTAAACCATTAATAACTCACAACCCGTGCATTGTACGAGAAATCTGAGACCACCAATGAGTTCGAAATGGGGGGTTTACCCAAGGAAAAGTATAATTTTTATTCGCAACAGACATTTTATTAAAGTAACAAATTAAAATAGTTTAATTTAATTAAACAATTAAATTAATTAATTAATATCACGGTTACAGTTCATTCATCTTCAATATACGCTGTTTTCCATTTTTATGTTCTTGGAAGCTTCTGGGAACCCCATTATGGACCGTTTTAAATGCTGTAAATTTTAAAACGAATTCTATGAGTGAAATAAATGACGCCGCCATCAATAAATGGATCAAACTGACATCCAATTAAGAGTTTTAATTTAGAGTTTTTAATTGAATACGAACGGTTCTAGATCTCTTTAAAATGCCCCATTTTGTTGAGTTGCGGGTTAGAGTGGTGGTGTGTGAATTTTTTCTGGATGTTATTTGCATAGCATCCTTGACCTTCTTCCTCCCGAAGTCCCGACGCATGACCATCCCTGTGCGCCATTACTTTTGGCCTCTCAACCTAGTGCACACAGTAACCGGACAATGCGCATAAATATTTATATAAAAGTGTGCACACATGCGATTACAGACCAGTTGTGGACTGGTTGATGCCATGTACATTAAAGCACTTCATATTTAAAATGGCGCCACCCCAAGGTAGGGTCTCAAATCCGTAACAATTTATTTTAAGAATTATAGCATTTTTAAATAAATTGAGAATGTAAGTTTCTTTGATTATGATATGTCGATGCATGACATTTTTTGAAGTTATTAAATGATGTCGCCCATGTGACATAAACGAGGGCTTGAACTTGTGTTGTTTTTAAGAATATGTTTTGATAATTTGGTTGAAGTTATATGATTAAACATTTAAACGATTTGAATGGGAAGAATGTATAATAGGGTAATTAATTATAAAATTAATTATCAAGTAATGAGTTTGAGTAAAATGTGCGGCTTTTAATTATGATTGGGAATATTGAATATTTGACATGTTCAAAAGTATAAATTGAAAATTGGTAATAATTAATGGATGGATTAATTATTACATGTTAAATGTAAAATGGTTAATTAATTTATGATTGGTGTAAGAGATAATATTTAATTAATTAATGTTTGAATTTATTAATTTTCATGCATTAAATTAAGATTGTGAATTGTTTGTTTGTTACGACTATTGGTCAAGGGTACTTTTTAATACTTGTTAGATTTCAATGCATTAAGTTGTCTTGGATGGAGTTGTTCTATATTATTAGATGATGCGTGAGATGGTTGCTAAATATATGGGCTTGTTCAACATGTTTTGTGATGATTACGACGTGCATGTAAATTGTTAAAGTCCTGGACGAATCACTATTTGAGTGGACGGGTTGAGACTTGTTGATGAATGTGGATAATTAAATGATGAGTTGATTATTTATTTGGATTGCTAAGAACAATTAATTGTTATTTAATTATTTACTATTGAGATGTTGAATGGTTAATTAAGGGTTGAATTTTGACGGGTGATTTATGTTATTAATTAGTTGTTGAATTAATTAACGGATTGGATTAATTAATTTATGAATTAATTAATGGATGGTTTTGGGGTGTTAGACATGGTGTCCTACACCAACGATAAATATATATGTATGATTGATAAATGGGTTGTGAGAGAAGGACTGAAGATCCAAATACTCCTGGGGTGATAGAAATGGTGTTCTACACCAATGATAAATATATATGTATGATTGATAAATGGGTTGTGAGACAAGGACTGAAGCTCCAAATACACATGGGGTCCTAGACATGGCGTTCTACACCTAGCTTGCAAGCAAATATTCTTTTATGGGTCAGGGACTGATGCTCCAAATACCCACGGGTTGTGAGACAAGGACTGATGCTCCAAATACTCACGAGGGTGCTAGGCATGATGTTCTACAACCATTAATTAACACTGGACTGTGGGGCCAATTGTTCGTGCATGAAATGAGTTAATGGTAAATGAAGGCGGTTGAGACATGATGATTTGTGATTTGTTTATGAGGAAGGTTTCAGACTTATTTATGAATTGGGTGAACCACATTTAGTGGGAGGGCTCAGACTTAGTATATGAAAGGTTGAATTGAATAACTTATGACACGTTATCCAAGCCAAAACACAAACCATTAATTAGTCTTTACTTTGATTACATGGTTGTCTTTAGATACATCTGTGGTGTGTGATTTATATTGGAGATGTTGGGCGTAGTCTGAATTTCAAGACCTTCATAATTTATTAATATTGGAATAATTAATAACTGATGAATGATTATCTAATGAACATTGATAATGTATGACAAATGTATAATGCAGGTTTAGACACCAGCTGAGGGTTGAATCAGGTACTTGGGTATATAGTTACATTGTACTGTTTACATAATTTATGCATGCTTTAACATGTTATAATTTATTTATTAAATGTTTGGTTTGGGGTAGACACGGGTGGTCTCGGCCTACTGAGATTTATATCTCACACCCTACTCGGGCCGCCATTGCACTGGGTACCTGAGTAGATTCAATTTGGTTGCAGGACTATGTTGTTTGCATTTACATGGTAGTTAGGAGCACAGGACCGAGCGGAGGCTCGGGATGCTCGAGGAGATCGCATGTAGGGCATTGAGTCATTATTTATTTATTTATGCATTGAAATGTAAAGCATGTTGTTTTGTTCACTTTTTTCTACTTTTGTATCATTATCATGTCATGCATGCATCTGTTGTATACTTTGGTGTTGGCCATTTGTTTTGTACAAGATTTATAAAATATAATTTCCGCTTCCTATTCATTTATTTTACCGTTTCCGCTATTTAATGCCTTTGTCTACTTTTGAACACTATAATGTTGGTATAGTCTCCCCACTGACTATCCTTAGACCCTTGCTGCTAGTCGGCAGCCTCTGGCATACGGGGAGGCGCGCTTGAGGTCATGTGGCAACCGGTCTAGCCTCTGTTTAAGTGGCGAGCCGGGTCGGGACGTTACAAAGTGGTATCAGTGGTTTAGGTTTTCTTTCTTTTCCTTTGTCTTTCTGTTTTGGGGTTTGTAGACAAGAGACTAAGAATGTGTCGGTGCTTGGGTTAATAGTCATGCTTGGGACTGATCACCTCATGTACGGGAAATAACTGAGGGCCCAGGGATGGGAATTGATGTTTGTACTATTAGAGTTTATAGTTGATATGATTTCACCTTGAGTGACTAGTGTATTCTCTACTGTTTATTGATTTTGAGGATTATGAAAAATAATTGTCTTGGCCTGATATGGAAAGGAAGTTCCGTACATCCATCATCTTAGTCACTTAGAGATTCACATGTCATGCATATAACATGCCATGTAGTTGCATTAGTAGGATTCCTGCTAATTTGGATTGTGTTCCTTGGGTGCAATGCCATGTTTTGATCTGCTTTAGCATGCCTCTCTAGATAGCTTGTTCCAGTAATAGATTTAACATGCTTGAGTGATTATATTCCATACTGTTTCAGTTATTAGCATGTTCTGTTGTTGTGCCATGCTTTTCTGTTATAACATGTTGTTGTGTTACTACTTATGCTGACATGTTAGAGATGTTTTGGGTATGTGAAAGGGGTGCTAAAGATAAAATGTTAAATGAATGTTGATTGTGATAAATGGGAGCCAAATTCTAGCGATAAGGTGTATGGGCACCTTATCGATTGGAAGATGGCCACCCATGTGTTTGAAACTTATACAACCATAATATATTTGAAAATGGTTACAAATGTAAAACTGCTGAGTTTTGATTATAATGAACTATTGTTGGGTTGCTTTTGGGAGAACCCAGATTGAATAAATGAGAATTTTGGAAGTCGCCTTTTCTGTAAAAGGAATTTAGATGCTAAATTTCCTTTTTATATTTTAATAACATTGAATGACGATTAAAGGGGATTTTTGTGATAACATGCCTATTTTTTCTGTTGGTTGTTGTTTTGAAAACCAAGTGACTTGTTTTGATGATGTACTTTTGTGTATGCTGAAATTCATTAAAATGTTAAAAGGATGAACTGAATTAATTAAAATTCCTAAAAGAAAAAGGGCTTTCTTGAACCTTGTGATTTCAGTTTTGTGTGACCAAGAGAGAGGGTCAATGTTTATGGGCTAACCCGTGGTAGGTAGTACCCAGAGAATGTTTTGGGCTATTAAAGAAATTTCGTCCCACTACTCGTGAGGACTTCTTGGGACTCGGTTGTTTTGGCACACCAATAGGTTTATGTTAAATATTTGTATGATCAATGTTTGACATGGTGAACATGGTTTGAGGAATGTCACACATATGAATTAATGTATTCTAAAAACACGCATTAGTGAGAAGATAATCTTTTCTTGAGACATCAATGAAAATCCTACGGTGGGTATTGTTGCATCTTTTTTTATAAACGTATCAGCAGGTGATGTTGAGCTTTTAGAAATGAGTTGTCCGGTAATATTTTGACTGATCATCTTAAATGACCTTGGTATTTCAGTTGATTTAGTAGTGGTTCCCAATGGCTTCTCGGGGACGAGAAGTTTTTAAGGTGGGTATATTGTAAAGTCCCGTGTTTTTTAACCGGGTTAAAATATGATTTTTTTGAATTTTTTTCGATTTATCAATAGTTCTTATTTTTTAAACTGAGCTCTGGAATTTTATTCTGAATGTTGGAACACCAAATGGTGTCGTTTCTGGAATTTCCTAACTACCTGATAAATTTTAGCGGGTGTCCCGATGAGTCTCAGGTGCACTGGATTAGGAAAAATACACTTTAATATATATGCATGGGTAACACATGGTTGCGGTCCAACCTGCGTAGTTTATCTTATTTAATAAATTGTTATTATTATTATTTTAATTAAATATGATTATATGAGAGGTTTGAATTAATTAAAATAAAGTTTTAATAATAATAATAATAATGATGTTTTATTACAATTATTGTGGTTGTTAAATTTATTGAATGTTAAAAAATAATTAAATGATAGATGAAGGTATTGATGTGGATTTTTGGTTTATCAAAGAACCGATTTATTTAAATGAAGAGTTTCAGAATTATTAAAGGACCATTTTTTATTAAATTGAGGAATGTGATAATAATAATAATGTCATTGTTATTATTACGGAGTCATAAATTATTTTGATACTTTGAGATTCTAATTTCATGTTAATGGAGTATATCATTTATGAGAATTAAATGTGGATTTTGAGCTTCTCAAAAAAAAATTAATTAAATGAGGGGTTATGGGTTGGAGTTTTTATCATATTAATGATATTGTAATAAATTGGGGGGTTGGCTTTTTAAATAAATGAATGTTTAAATAATAATAATAATGATGTTATTATTATTTTCGTGGTTACTTAGTTAAATAAATGTTAAAAGAATTTAATGATCAATATGGGGTTTTATAATTAATTATGAAAAATTTATTACACGAATAATAAATGAAGGTTAAAAAAGGAATTTGATAATTAATGTGGATTTAAATGGGGAGGTTAGATATAATTAAAATGAGCATTTTATTATTTCTTTTAATACAATTTAAATATGGGGGTTTTCAAAGTTCTGTTTTTATTTATTGAGGTGTGATATTTAGGTGATTTTAATGAGTCTGTTGGGTATCTCTTTGAAACTCTTAATTAAATAAGTAGTTTTGAATTTAATGAAGGAGTGCGGTTATTTAATGATGGAGTGTGGTTATTAAATAAATTTTTTATATTTTTTTCTTAAAAATAATTAAATATCTCCCAAACGGTGCATCCTATGGTAAATCCAAAGCCACTAATGGTTCCTGAATGAGGGTTTTACACTAGAGAATGTATAACATCTATTTGCATCGAGCGTTTGGATGCCTCGCTCGCAAGAAATTATTATTTTTTTCAATCAATTATTTATTCCATTTTTTAATGATTAAATCATTAATAACTCATAAACCGTTCATCGTACGAGAAATCTGAGACCACCAATGAGTTCGAAATGGGGGGTTTACTCTAGGAAAAGTATAATTTTTTTCGCAACTAACTTTATATTAAAGTAACAAATTAAAATAGTTTAATTTAATTATACAATTTAATAAATAAATTAATATCACAGTTACTGTTCATTCAACTTCAATATACGCCGTTTTCCATTTTTATGTTCGTGGAAGCTTTTGGGAACCCCATTATGGACCGTTTTAAATGCTGTAAATTTTAAAACGACTTCTAGGAGTGAAATAAATGACTCTTCCATCAATAAATGGATCAAACTGACATCAAATTAAGAGTTTTAATTTAGGGGTTTTAATTGAATCCAATGGTTCTAGATCTCTTTAAAACACCCCCTTTTGTTGAGTTGTGGGTTAGAGTGGTGGTGTGAGAATTTCTCTAGATGTTATTTGCATAGCATCCTTGACCTTCTTCCTCCCAAAGTCTCGACGCATGACCATCCCTGCGCGCCATTACTTTTGGCCTCTCAACCTGGTGCGCACAGTAACCAGACAATGTGCAGAAATATATATATATATAGGTGTGCGCACATGCGATTACAGACCAGTTGTGGACTTGTTGATGCCCAGTACATTAAAGCGCTTCAGATTTAAAATGGCGCCACCCCGATATAGGGTCTCAAATCCTTAACAATTTATTTTAAGAATTATAAATTTTTTAAATAAATTGAGAATGTAAGTTTCCTTGATTATGATATGTCGATGCATGACATTTTTTGAAGTTTTTAAATGATGTCGTCCATGTGAGATAAATGAGGGCTTGAACTTGTGTTGTTTTTAAGCATATGTTTTTCTAATTTGGTTAAAGTTATATGATTAAACAGTTAAACGATTTGAATGGGAAGAATGTATAATAGGGTAATTAATTGTAGAGTTAATTATCATGTCATGAGTTGGAATAAAATGTTTGGCTTTTAATTATGATTGGGAATATTGAATATTTGACATGTTCAAAAGTATAAATTGGAAATTGGTATTAATTAATGGATGGATTAATATTAAATGTTAAATGTTAAATGGTTAATTAATTTATGATTGGTGTAAGATATAATATTTATTTAATTAATGTTTTAATTAATTAATTTGCATGCATTAAATTAAGATTGTGAATTGATTGTTTGTTACGACTGTTGGCCAATGGTACTTTTTGATACTTATTAGATTTCAATGCATTAAGTTGTCTTGGATGGAGTTGTTCTGTATTATGAGATGATGCGTGAGATGGTTGCTAAATATATGGGTTTGTTCAGCATTTTTGTGATGATTACGACGTGAATGTAAATTGTTAAAGTCCTGGACGAATCACTATTTGAGTGGACGGGATGAGACTTGTTAACGAATTTGGATAATTAAATGTTGAGTTAATTATTTATTTGGATTTCTAAGAACAATTAATTGTTAATTAATTATTTACTATTGAGATGTTGATTGGTTAATTAAGGGTTGACTTTTGATGGGTGATTTATGTTGTTAATTAGTTCTTGAATTAATTAATATATTGGATTAATTAATTTATGAATTAATTACTTGATGGTTTTGGGGTGTTAGACATGGTGTCATACACCAACGATAAATATATATGTATGATTGATAAATGGGTTGTGAGACAAGGACTGAAGCTCCAAATACTCACGGGGTGATAGACATGGTGTTCTACACCAATGATAAATATATATGTATGATTGATAAATGGGTTGTGAGAAAAGGATTGAAGCTCCAAATACTCACAGTGTGCTAGACATGGTGTTCTACACCCAGCTTGCAAGAAAATATTCTTTTATGGGTCAAGGACTAATGCTCCAAATACCCATGGGTTGTGAGACAAGTACTGATGCTCCAAATACTCACGAGGGTTCTAGACATGATGTTCTACACCCATTAATTAACATTGGACTGTGGGTCCAATTGTTCGTGCATGAAATGAGTTAATGGTTAATGAAGGCGGTTGAGACATGATGAATTGTGATTTGTTTATGAGGAAGTTTTCTGACTTATTTATGAATTGTGTGAACCACATTTAGTGGGCGGGCTCAGACTTAGTATATGAAAGGTTGAATTGAATATCTTATGACGCGTTATCAAAGCCAAAGCACAAGCTTGGAATTAGTCTTTACTTTGATTACATGGTTGGTCTTTAGAGACATCTGTGGAGTGTGATTTATATGGGAGATGTTGGGCGTAGGCCGAATTTCAAGACCATCATAATTTATTAATATTGGAATAATTAATAATAGATGAATGATTATGTAATGAATATTGAGTATGTATGAAAAATGTTTAATGCAGGTCCAGACACCAACTGAGGGATGAAGCGGGTACTTGGGTATATAGTTACATTTTACTGTTTACTTAATTTATGCATGCTTTCACATGTTATAAGTTTTTTATTAAATGTCTGGTTTGGGGTAGACACCAGTGGTCCCTGCCTACTAAGATTTATATCTCACACCCTACTCGGGCTGCCATTGCACTGGGTACCCGAGTAGATTCTATTTGGCTGCAGGACTATACTGTTTTCATTTACTTGGGAGTTAGGAGCCCATGACCGAGCCGAGGCTCGGGATGCTCGAGGAGATCGCCCATGGGTCTTTGAGTCATTATTTATTTATTTATGCATTGAAATGTAAAGCATGTTGTTTTTTTTCACTTTTTTCAACTTTTGTATCATTAGCATGTCATGCATGCATCCGTTGTATACTTTGGCATTGGCCATTTGTTTTGTACAAGATTTATAAAATATACTTTCCGCTGCTTATTCATTTATTATACAGTTTCCACTATTTATTTCCTTTGTCTATTTTTGAACCCTAAAATGAGGGTATAGTCTCCCCAATGACTATCCTTAGACCCTTGCTGCTAGTCGGCAGCCTCTGGCGTACGAGGAGGCTCGCTTGAGGTCATGTGGCGACCGGTCCGGCCTCTGGTTTAGTGGTGAGCCGGGTCGGGACGTTGCACTAATAGTTGGGCCCACTATGTATTATATACCTATTTAAATGAATAGGGTAGATTCTTTAATACACTAACATGTGTGACCCTAGAGGAAATTTTCTGAATAGTAGTGAATACTATTCCCAAACTAAGAGCAGGATCTAGCAATCCATCATGGCCCCTAAAGAGATAAGGATAGTCATAGTAACAATAAAAAATCTGTGAGTACACACTCTGAAATATATGCTCTTTTTCATTAATATTTTATAAAGAAAGATTTGCTCCCATGTCAACGTCTTTTTCTTCATTTTTTATTTATTTATCTAACTGGATGGATTTACCATCGAATTCCATGGTCATGGTCTTATGAAGGTACTACCATCCTGATCAATGAGGACCAAGATATATTAATTCCTTAACCTGGAAGCGACATATCCTTTCTTGATCATTCAACCAATGTTATACCACAAATGACACACCCAACACAAGCTACCTCGCCATGATTTTCATTATAATGGGGTTTTTCTTGAATCAAAGTACATGATCAAATGGAACACGTTGGTAATAATCTCAATTAAGAAGATCATTACACATGTCTATAAATAGGAACATCCAATTAAATCCAAAACATATGGTGTTTCTATTGGTAGGTATTTCCTTATGATCTCACTAGTAGAGATCACCAAGTGAAAACATTATGAGAAGAATTCTCAATGATTATGAGCCCCCATCACATTATAGAAAAAAAATCACTCTATCTAGTCTGTATGGGGTATCTAGACCATAAGAAATATATTTAAGATTAATATCATAAGATCTCTAGGTTCTTATTATAGCACGAGATCTATTATAACCTTTAGATATAACAATTAATCCATGGACATTACTATTAATTAGTGGACGTAGAAATATCTGTACTATAATGGTAAGTATTCATCATTTTTATTTAACTATATACATGAAATGGTAATCAAATGTACTGTATATTTGGGACTAGGGAACCCACTATTAAAAAAAACTTGCCATCTAATAATTAATCATTTCTTTCATTTATAATTCAGTTTTTATTATCCATGATATTTTTTAATGATATTATATATGGATTCATTTAATTATAAGTTAATTTATTAAGTGGGAGATGTTTTTTGTTATTTACATTTCCATATTGATTATTCCTTATCTTATTATCGGTGAGATTTTTACAATGATATTATCTTGAGATGGATTTCATTCATAGTATATTGATTAAATGACAAGTGTTTATAGTTATTTTCATTCCATATTGGTTATGAAAGTCACGTTTTTTAAATGGTATGTGTGTTCGGTTATTTACATAGTAACTATAGGAAACCCAAATGAATTTTAGTGCATGAAAAACATTATAAATGAAAATAAGTTTTGAAATGGTAACAATAAAAATATTGGGAATCATAAAATAAATATCAATGAATAAAAAAAGACTAAAAAAATTAAAATAATTCAAATGGAATGTCTCATGAGATCATAACCTAGGAACTAGTGAGACAATATTAGAAACAACTAAGGAGAAATACATCATATTATGAGTATATATGATCCTAAATATACTTACTCATGCTTCACACATCCTTAATCTATATGAATAGATTACACATGTGGTCATAACATAATCATCTACCAGAGGTACACTATCTAGTGTTCAATTTCATCTGATATAATACTTTCCCCTAAAATTCTCACTTAGCTATGAAAGGATTCTCATGAAGCTACAATGGAAGAAATAAATATATCAGTATATCATATTTATATTAATTCTATAAATTAAATCAACCAAAATCAAAACTCATTTTCTATCAACCTTCAATAAAACTTTTCCTTTCGTATAGATGTTCATCATCCATCAATGATTGTAACATGATATACTTTTTTATTTCTAATGAGTCACATTCCATTATAACATTTTCAAAGATCCTTTATTATTTGAAAACATCAACAACATCATAATAGATATTTTTATAAATCATAAGAAATCATTTTATCAAAACAACCTTGGGTATTTAACAAATAAAACATAATAGATATTTCATCAAAATACTCAAGTGCATAAACACCCAAGGGATGGTTTTATATAAATATTCATTAAAACCCCATTTGATATATAATACATTTAATAACCAATCTAAGAATATATTTTTGAATAAAATTATAAATTAATCATAAATGAATTTTATATAAAAAAATTAATTTTGAAATATAAAAAACCTATGATATTGAAAAATTAATAAAAAGGGATATAGCTGCATATATAAAGATGATACACCATCAACACCTTAATCAAAAAAATAGTAAATTATAGCTTGGTAATGCGATCACATCCTCTTGGCAACAAAATCTCTATGAAATTCATGTGTTTTTCGTTAACATGGAAAAACACCAATCCTCAATGAACCATATTTGAGGAAAGAGAGTGAGGGGTAGAAGGGAATGGATAAGTAGAGGAAATAGATAAGGAAAAAAATAATGACTTTTCTTGATCTCCCATAGAAGAGTGGATGATGAGAAATCTTGAAAGTTGATGAAGAGATAAGAGGACTTCCCCTATCAAGCATGAGTTTCGACTAAAATGTGGGAAAACAGGGTCTATTTTATGTTCAACCCATCAAATAATAATAATAATAATAATAATAATAATTCAATTCCCACCTCAATAATAATAAAAAAACAATAAGACTCATAACCTAACACTAAGACACCATCAATAATAATTTTACTACCATTAATATATATCGATATAAAATTCTTAATGATAATAATAATAATATTAATAAATAAATAAATAAATATTATATATTATATACTCAAGTATTTTAAAAAAAATAAATTAAATATTGAAAACACAATCCCTAAATTATATTATGTTAATAAATACAAATAATATCATTATAATAATCCATATGTCAATCAAGAGGAGTATTGAGAAGTTAGGAATAGAATACTAATGTTTGAGGAAATTATTTATCAATGCATGTTCACCTTGTTCAGTCATTGGGTCATTCATGAGACCATGGAACTCCCACAACCTCAACAAGTTTATCCTACAAGGTTGATATTAAAGACAATGAGAAAATTAACAATACTTCTCATCATCTAAAAATTACATATATATATATATATATTTTATCAAAAATATCTTTATGACAATATATATATAAAATTGAAAAAAGTGGGTTTTCACTGATGCATCTTTTAATCATGAATAAAAAAATCCTTCCTATGTCAGCTATGAACACATATCAGAGTATCACAATATGATATCACCTAAGAAGATATTTTATATAACATTTTGGGTTGAAATTAACTAATTCTTTACCATGGGATGTAGTATGTCAACATTTAAAAGGTATTTTTTAAATTAAACTTCCAGTATTAAACCTGGAAAACTAATTAATAGTTTGTGAGTGAAATAGTTTTTTTATTTTTATCATGACTAGTAGGTATTTATTTCAAAAAATATATTTCTTTTATCCTAATTAAACATGGTCTCAATGCTCACAATCTCAATACATTCCTTATTAGTAAAATTAAAAACAAATCATAATTCAATTAAAATGTAAATTGATTTTGATGATCCTATTTCTTATCAATGAGAGTAGTTAAGGGTCACGACTTAATGGGGTTATATTTATCTTCCCCCACAACACCTTTATCTGAATTTACATCTTCATATACCTTATCTTTCCCTAAAACTACATTTCCTATCATAATATTGTCTTGGAAATTTTTTTTTCATCAATTATATGAATATTTCTTTAAAAAACTCCCTTTAATTGTCATTTTGTACTACCATCAACATAGTTTTGATTTTATTATTGTTTTTATCATATTTCATTAATCATTCCTTAGAAAAGATTTTTTTTAACTTAATAAGGAAGATCCACTTCAACAAACAGTGGATTCATACCTTTATATTAATAAATGTTATCATGACTACCACCTTGGTATAAAATCAATGTAGCTTCAAATCTATTAAAATCACACCCTATGTATCCCTAGAAAACATATCAATTTAGGATATTATATACTCTGATGTTCCATTTTATATGAAATATGACCAATCATATTTTATTATTGGAGGGATATCATAATGCATGAAATTTTATTACATGCCACTGCCCATTGTAGTCATATGGTATTATTAGATTCTATCATAATGTGTTTCCCATGCATGTCGTAGGTTATGGTTTTTTGTATTGTATGGAATTTTCATAATGTAATCTTCAATTGTTTTTTATATTAAAATGTTAACCATTTCCATTTATTGTATGTCCTCCATGCATGATACCATTTAAGAACTATTTCATAAGATTTTATCTTTGGGGGTAAAATGCATTCATTCATGTGATGCATGATTTTGTTAAGGCATTAACACATGTGTTATGATGCATGATTAAATTCATATACTATTGATAAGCACCCTCAACATATTTATAAATACAACTTACATATGATAATGGGTGTGTGTGGTTATGCTTCATTCTTGGTTGAAGATCACTTCACCCCAAAGATCTCTTTATCCTACCTCATTTGTGTCATGGGGTGACGTAATGTTATGGAGTTTAGAGAATTCCATTCAAGAATTAAATGATTTAGATGAACCTATTAATACCTCCAAATGTGGGATTTACTTTTTTAACACTATGGTGATCTTCATCAAACCCACCCAATTATTATGAAAATAGATCCTACTATGGATAATCAATGTAAAGTGCATGCACTATTATCAATATTTTCTCCATTTCCAGTTTTGTGGGTTTTCATTTTCTAATTTTGGTGATCTTGGGTTTGGGATTTTTTTATCACGTTAAATTCTTATAATAAGTTCTATTTGATCCCTACAAATCTCAATAATGTTATCATATTTTACCATGAATTTAGATTTGTGATATCACATGGGAAATAAAAAAGTATGTCTTATTTTTTTATAATCCAATTTTAAACAACTTTTTTTGATTTTTCTCTAGCTAGTTGAATCATGGATTACGGTATGTTGATATCAGAAGCTTCAACTCAATATGAACTTTTTGTTTTTTTCTAATCATAGCTTGTGATGTTGAGATATCATAAACTATGATTTTAATGTCATTTTTTTCTAAAATAAAGTATCATATCAAAAATATGATATCTCTATATATCATAAAATATGATACTTGATATCATAGATAATGGTTGGGAAATCAGGTACAAAAAACTAAATGCACGCTCCTCTAGTTTACCAATCATCAGTTATGATTTCTCCTAAATCGGTGAATATATTTATGAATCCTAAACCACGACATATTTGAATTGTAAAATACATTGAATTTTTTATGAAAGATTAATTATAAACTATATTTTATTATTTAAAAGTTATTTATAAATAAATAGAAAATCTATTATGGGGATATTTATTAATTAATAATGTTTTATAAATAAATAAATTATAAATTATTCAAAATTAATTAATAATTTTTTTGAATAATTTTTTATTAAATATTTATCAATATTAAATATTAATATTTAAAATTCATTTTACCACATTATATAGAATTCATTTTGACTTAGAAATTAAATTTTTATTTTGAAATCATAAGGGTAGTTTATAATGTTTTAATAAATTACAATGAATAATAACAAAATATAATTGTGTTTATATTTAATTTGTAATAATTTATAATTTCTTAATTTGATCAATTTAAATAAAGGGTCTTATTTTGATATTATTTAACCACATAAAAATATTTTTGAGGAATTTTATGATCAAGGTTTAAATGTATGATATTTAGGTTATTTAAAATGTTTACTTAATAGAGATTGAATTATTAAATGATTATAATTCCTAAAATATCATATATTTAAAGTTAAATGTCTTATAATGAATAATATGAAATGTTCAAATAATTAAATGAATATAAATTGTTTATATTCAATATTATGGAATTTCCATAATACATAGATTAATTATAGAGTGTTTATAAATAGTGTTTATTTATGAAGTGTTCATAAATTTTTATCTCGTGTTTGAATATGTGAAATTTTCATTTATTAAATAGTTATTCCATTTCTTTTTTCATAGTTATAATTTTATTATTATAAATATATGTTTGATTTATTTTAATTATCAAACTGCTTCTTGAGATTATCATACACACATCTATGTGGTCGCATGATAGGTATGATAAAATGATTTATCTACTATTTACCTTGACATCAGTTTGTAATTAAAATTATTAGATCGAATTTAGTTTTTGAATATAGTTTATACACATTAGGTGTTAGAGTTATGATGAATTGGATTATATCTACAATAATGTATCCTTTGATATAGGGACTTGGGGTTTGGTTTCACACTAGTATGAAGGCCAATAACTTATTCATGAAAGGCGGCAGTTTTCTATCAATGGCTCTGGGATTACTCTTGTAGAGTTTTTAAATTTCAAATAATTCTAAATATTTTCATGAAGAGTTCATGTACATTATGCATGAGATGTATTTGAATATGTGTAAATATATTTTTATTCTTTTCTTGGCAACTATCACAAAATTTGGATTGTTGAAATATTTACACATCAATATGGCCTTAACATATACGTTTGGTATAAGGAATAAAATTTCATTATAAATTAATAGAATCATGTATAAAAATTGGAATAACATGAGATAAGATGGTAAGATTAAATACACTTCAATTACTAAGTGTGACAATCCATCAATTGCAGCACTTTCTAAGACCTTGATTATCCAACCATGTAGGTTCATGCCACTATGGGTTGCCCCAGATTATATTATATAAACAAAATCAAGAAACGAGGTGATTCTAAGGTTTAAGAAACCTTTTCATAGATTTTTATTTGGATTAAACTAAGATATGAAACCATATGGGTTAGGATACTAGAGGAATAATGTTTTGTTTATCAATATGATTGATTCAATAATGATTTGACCGCTCAATTAAGTAAGATTCATGTACAGTATGATTGGGATAATTACTTACCTAAATAACTAATTGTTTTGGTCTGTTCTAAAGTGGGTCAATTTCATAGTGTGGATATTTGACAAATAATGGATATGGTGAATTTTAAAATGTGTCATCATTTTATTTGGAGTGCATTTAATAAAATTCCTTATTAAATGGTAATGAAATGTGATGCTCATATGATAAAATATTCTTTTGTAGATAATTACATCATCATCGTCAAACATATCATTGAAATCAATTCATGAATGTGGATTCATAATGTAAGAAAATCATAAGACTATAAACAAATGAAAAGTTCATAAATATAATTTCAGTGTATTAGATCAAATACCTTCATGAGTAACTAAGTGTTGAATTTGTTCAATAGGTGAATCTATATGTTTACAATTAGAATAGAATGATACACATGCGGTTTAAAATGAACCAGATGCATGATGACCAAGGTGACTTTTTCGTCACTCATATATTCATCAATATTGAACCATGATATAGGTGTGGAGAAACTATAGGTTTCTTTATGACTAAAAATTAATTATTTTTTTCAAAAGAACTTCTGAGGAAAAATGCAGGAAACGTGAAATAAAATCATGAAAGAAGAAACCCAGATCAATACTACAAGGAACTGCTCTACCCCAGTGACTACATTTTTATCCAAAGCCAATGAAGCTTCTCATCATGCCGACTGTTCCAAAAAATCCAATGCCAGATGAGTCTCCTCTGAGGACAAGCATCACTGTCACCCAAAGACTCCGACCAGATTGCCCCTGTTGCACTTCCTTCTACTGAGAACAACCCACCGATATCGAGCCTATCCCAACGACCACACCATCGAACCCAAAACCCTAGGGTTCCCCCAATAGAATAGACCAACCAAGAAAACACTCATTTTCCTAATAAAACATGCATTCAGGTAATGAGCTATTGGTTCAGCCTTGCACCACTCGCACCACACATCCCCAGTGATCCCCTACGTGGTCAACCTTAGGCACCGGCCAATTCCCAATAGGGAAGAGGTCCTAGGATTAATTATTAAAATCATATTAGGAATTTCTTTGTGAGGACTCAAATTTAGAACCTTCGGGTCATGGAGCCATATCCGTAACCACTCGACTGTGCCCTGTGGGGTTCCTTACGGTTTGTTCTTTTTAAAGAATTCATTTTTTTGTCATCTATTAAAATTTTACAACAATATGATTGAGTTCAAGAAATATTTACCTGATATTCTAATATCATTGAGGATAGATAAATTTTGTATATGATAATTTGGTTTTTCTAAAATATATACTGTATGAGTGGGTGAATGTTTAAATCAGTAGAATAAATGTTTTTTGGAAAATTCAATAATGATTTTCAAGTATCCTGTCAAGTTTATTAAATCCTAATGATGTTATCAAGAAGAAATAATGATTCCATCAAGGCTGTCCAAATTAAAAGTGAATTTCATTCAACCCTCAAGATATACCCTTCTATGAATAATCTAGAAAAACAGGTTTCCAATGCATGACATAATGAAGAAGTGTAGATAGTGAATTTTCTCACCCTTCCACCTTTTCCTAAAATATGGAAAGAATGTAGAACTCTAGTTCATCAATTTTGGGTATGAAAGTGAGATCTAGAAATATGTTGTTTAGGTATTCAGCTAGGATATGGATGCAAGTAGACAATTTGAGGAGCATAAGACTTTCACCACCAACACTGGACATAGTGATCAAATACAACACCTTCTTCATGTAGTCGTTCCCTCTATCATTTCTGAAATTTAGAAGGTGCGAAATTAAAGATTGTTTGAGGAATATGTTCCCTCCATTCATGTCGGTATTATGGCCATGAACAAGGAGGTCTACGCTATTACAAGGGTTCTACTGCGAGAAATTCACAACAACATGAGTGACCTAAAATCTATAAGGCTTATAGGAGTGGTTGGAAGATCAAATCATACCCTGATACTTAAATATGTGAGGTGGATTCCTCCAATTCATCCTTAGATAAAGGTAAACATTGATGGGGTATACATTGGTATTCCGAGACCCTCAAGACGTGGATGTATTTTCTGAACCTATCATGGATTTTTAAAAGGTATTTTCTATCATTACATTATAATTGGAACCACATATGATGATGAGTTGTGGGAGATGATGTATGTTATCAAACACTTTTTCCAACACAAATGGATTCCCTTGTTGATTGAATTGGGCTCTGAAAATGTTTTCGTGGATCTAAAGGTGAGAACCAAGAAAGTGCCATGGAAACTCCTTGATTTTGGATTGATTGTATTAACCATCTCACTCAGCTCAATATAAATGTTTTGTATGTTTATAGAGAAATCAACCAGGTGGCAGACACTCTATAAAAGAGGGAAATCATAGAAACAACTACGATGTGTTTTTTCATAGCTCCTAAACAATGTTATTCATTGGTGGATGGTGAAATGAGAGGGGTTTTCACTCCCGTTATTGTAAACTGATTTGTAATGTATTTCCTTGTATGTTTACTTATTATTAATAAATTTTGGGACCAACTATATTCGGATCCCTTATCTTCTTGGTAAAATGAATTGTTTGTTAATAAAGAGTTTTTATGAATAATATGAGGTAATGAATTCAATACCCATGGTTTAAGATTCATTAGACACTATATCATGTTCTTGAGAAGGAGGAAAGGATAAAAATGTATTATCTCTGATAAACTTGTTTATCTATATGATTGTTAAAATAGGAGGGAAGATGTTCTTTCCACCCATCAGTGACCCATTTCGATGAATATAATTCATTTCAGAGGAAAATTATTTAAACATATAGAATACCATATATGATATGGAAAAAATATTTTATTTTTTTAAATATTCCTACTAAAATGAAATAAGTGTTGTTTCCTAACACAAAGGGTTTTCTATATCTTAGCAAGATATTCTAAAATGAATATGTTGTCTAAATATCTAGTTGGAGTATATTTTAACTTTAAAGTTTTATAAGATAACAAAAGAAACATTATATATAAAAATAAATCCATTTCCCTTAATATCCTAAAGAGTTTAGGACATGTGACAGTAAAATAAAAAATAAAAAATTTCATTTAATTAATATATGATGTTGTATATCACTATTCTATACAGGGTTATTCTAGTAAATAATTAAAGTAAATTACACTTAGTATCTTATAAGAGTTGTAAGATATAAAACTAAAGGGAAATATTAATAGTAACATTTAGTTATGACTAAAAAATTAAATATCACTTTATCCTAATGTATTTTAGAATTTTCTAGCATGTAATTTATAAACAGTTAAATTATTTTTGAACACATGTCAAAGAAACTGTGTAATGGAAAGGTTTCTAAGAATGATGATGTTAAACATAAACATATTACAAAATAGACAACAAATATTGACATCATAACATTTGATGTTGTGGACTTCAGGATTTTGAATATGTTCATGGTGTTGAACATTTGGAATATGATTCCTAAATCTCACTGTTATTCAAACATACATTCTTCATAGATGTTACTCTCTAAATTGTTTAGTGGGAGTATTTTATCAATTGGTTATACAACGATGTGAAAGGAATTACATATAGATTTAATGAGGTAACAAAAACACAAAAATCATAGTTATCATAAGTCTAGTCTAGAAATATATCATGTATGATATGATAGATAGGTGTTTATATGTGGTTTTGTTATGTATTCATAGAATATTTTTAAGAATATAAAATGTATCATATAAAAAGTAAATTTTCATTTTAACATTATTTCACATTGGTTTCATATATATATATATGTTTGTGTGTGTGTGTGTGTCTATATCGTAAAACATAATGATAATTGATCTCTAAAATTATAAATTCGAGTAATCCCTAACAGATATTCCTCATATATTATTAAATGTTATGATGGAATATAAAGGTCAGTGTGAGAATGATTTGGGTGCCGAGATACAGAATATGATAATGAGGTCTAAAAATCATTTTTGTACACTACATGTACCACTATGTATAAAACATTGAATATCATACACTATGTATTTAGTATGCTAGGGGTACAAGGATCATTCATCCCCCACAACTTATAGTTGGAGAGGTAACTAGTATTATAACCTTTAAACTTTGTTACTATTATTATGAAAGCTTTAAGACATATCTAATTAGTGGGTGGTTGGGTATGTTGTTGATCAAGCCTTATGGAAGCCTCTTATTTTATTGGCATGGAATTTGGTCCCTCACTTGAAATAGACTATATAGGGTAAAGATGCACCTAGAAAGTACATATGATGTGCTTATCTACTCATATAAGTGATATATGATGTTCTCATCCATAATTTTGAATTACATGGGATGTATTCATCTAATTTTCTAATCTATACTTGGGGAATCAAGAATGTGTTAGTTGGATGATGGTTTTGGGTGCAGCAGAAGCGCCAGATGGGACACTTCCAGCTCATTTTTTTTGTTATAATTGATGATTAATCCAAAATTTAAATAATGATAAACTCCTTAATAAAAAAAATTAATCGAAGACTAATAAAAAATTTAATACTAGAACTAATATGTAGGATTATTGTATGGTATATATAGTTAATTTAAACAATTAAAGAATTAACTTATAGTGAATAATATCTTTATTGTTGGATATGAAAATGTATCTATGCAGTATCATCATTGAATTTTAGGAATCAAGATAAAATTACCTCCAGCAGTGATCTACACGTGTTCTACGAACATCCAAATCTCATCGTAGGAATCTATTGTTTCTAACATGGCTTATCCTAATGCTTAGGTCATTTTCCTTTGATCGCCCCAAGAATTTCATCATGGAAGGGCTCTATTCGATATTTTTATACGTAAGATTTTTTTTTATAGGACGATCAGTCTCCATTCTTGAGAGAATTCTTAGAGAGGGAACTCTCTAGAGTTTCTTAACGATTCTCTCCAGATTCTATTATGCATGAAAAAAATTGAAACCACTAAGTAAATAATATAATTTGTTTTATATACCCCTAGGGTTTGAAAATAATAATTTCATATGTGCCCTTATTATTTTTCTTAATCCCTGTGAAACCCCATGTCTATAATTGTAATATTAATTTTATCATTTCCTAACATATGTAAAACTCACGAGTTAAAGTAAATATTATTTATTCAGATAATATTCAATTTATATTATTTTTACAAGACCATTAAACTCAGTCCACCTTACCTCAAAAATATTTAGTAGACCTTGAATAATATCTATTTATTGAATAAATAAATATCACTTCATTATTTTCCAATAAGTAAATTAATATTATATTCACTAAATAGAAAATAAATATTTATTAAATATTATGTGCACAAAATATTCTCTTGAATAATTTGTGATGGAATATATTCAATGAATAAAACCTAAATAATTATTATTCCAACTGATAGAATAATATTTATTTAAATTTTTAAATATTAAATAATAGCATTATTTAACTGAGGTTCACGATAAAATTAATATGTAACCCTCTAGGCCTCTTTCATAATGGTATTAGGCAAAGAAACCAAATGTATAACATTACAATATAGATATATTCCAAAGTATCCACAGATAAAAGAAGTTAATATCAAAAATATATTAAAAAACATATAGATTCTTACTATGTAAAATAATCCCTTTATCCCGATATCTCTAATTAATGAGGTCGCATACTATTTCCATCAACCTATCTTCTTGATGTCTCTTTCTTTGACATTTCAAATATTTATCTTACCTATAGAAAAACATGGCCATTGATATATTTAGGCTATATCATTTCCATCAATGTAAATTAGATATTAAATTCAATTAAATAACATAAGTTAGAAATCCTTTCTCTGATTACTCTTATTGAAATATTACTCATGACACACCCAATGTATTCTACGTCACCACCAATATATGTCAAAATGGTTTTCATCAATACATCAAAGTACAAGACTCATGACATACACTAATAATAATAATAAAGTATAAGTACCAATACACATGTCCACACAAATGAACATTCATTGACACGTATAAATGTGTATATTCTACTAGTGGGTCCCACTATCTTAATTTCCCACACTGAAAATTAATAAGGGTCTACACCATGAGAAGGTGACTCGAATTCGTATGATTCTCAACTTATAAGAGACTATATCATTTGTCTCATGAAAATTATTTCATTCGGATATAGAACATATATTTTAGAATATTGTTGTGGCACATTTGGATTCTCTTTATAGTGGATAACTACTTTGAACTTTTATTATGACAACTACTCTTAATAAATAATTATATATTATGTCATGCATAAGAAAAAACATGATGTTATATAGAACTTATTAATATAAAAAAATTGAATAATAATTATTATAAATTATATAGAAGTTGGTTCTTGGGAACCAACTCCAACAGACTCACAATTTCACTATATCTAACTACTAACAAGCTTTAGTCCTCTAGTTATCACATGATACTCATGATCCTGCTTATATAGGCCTCTAGTAAATGGTTCTTACATGTTCTCTTCCATGGATACTCTGTTTACTACAAATTCACCCCTACAAGAAAAATCCTTCTAGAAGGGGCACTTATGGATTATATATTATATATTCGTGTGACCTTAGATCTTTTAAAAGAGCCACCAGTATAGTATTATCATAATATTATGTGATAGGGTATTTACTTCGAGGTATGACATCATGCTCCTAAAAATGATTCTTATCCAAATGACTTATTTGGCTACCTCCAAAGAAGCTATATATTTGGATTCCTCTAAAGAATAAGAGAAAACTGGTTACATTTAACCCTTCCATCTCACAGCTCCCTCGTTAAGATATAAAAACATATACTAACTGCAATTTATAATCATTATGATATTTTTAAAAACTATAATTACTATAACCCCCTTGTGATAACACCTCATCTTTTCCATAAACTAGGAACATATCATTTGCTCTTATCAAATACTTAAGGATAACCTTAATAAAATATCAATGTCATTCTACTAGATCAGATTATCATCCTAACATGCTCAATGGGTTGGTAAAATAATGTCTATTACATATCTTGAAATGCCTGATTAATACTATCATTGAAACATATGGGACCTTACCCATTACCTATTTTTCTTTCTATTTTTGAATACACATTTTCTTAGAAATTTGTGTTCCATGAGACACTCAAACCAATACCCTCTTGTATTGTTTCATACCAAATATATTTATTATCTAGTAATTGTATGTACATTGTCTTAGTCAAATCAAACTCTTGGATATACTATGAATGATATTTATCCCTAGAATTTTGGTTGTTTCACCTAAGTCCTTCACAGAAAAACATTTATTTAACTGGTCCTTAATAGACTATAACAAAGGTATATATTTTCAAATAATCCATATTTCATCGATAAATAATTCAAGGATAATGTCAAAATTCGCACTAAAACACTTATAAACACATGGATCACAATAATTCTTAATGAAACACAAATCTTTTATAACATTATTGAGTGGAATGTTCCATGACCTAGATTCTTTATTCAATCCATAAATGGATCTCTACGACATGCATGCATTTTTTGAATCACACAGAGTCAAAAACACATCTGGTTGTGTCATGTAGACATGTACCTAAAGGTTCTCATTAAGGATTTTTTTTATATCGATCTTTCCTATTTAATATTCATGGTAAGCTACTATATAAAGTAGATTTATGATGGATTAAAACATGTAAGTTACTAAAACATTGTCTTTATAATCAATTCATTGACATTTCATAAACCCTTTAGGCACTATTAGAGATTTATAGGAATTTTATTTACCTTCCATATCCAGTTTTCTCATGAATACACATTGTAACCCAACAGGATTTACATCAATAGGATGATTGAAAAAAACAACGTTTAGATACATGGAATCCACTTCATAATTAATGTCATCTTTCCATATTTCATCTTCTAAGCTCTCCACGTTATCTTGTAAATGAGTGTTTAATTATTTTCTACCAATAATGAGTCACCATCTCTAGTGAATAGAGAACTATATCACTCTTGTTATCTAACCTCTATAGTGATCCTATGCAATACTTGTGTTTCATGAACTTCTCCGATGGATTACTATGGAATATTTTCCTGTACTAACTCTTATGCATCTTGGGAATAAACTTCATCGACGCCAATATTACTCCTATTATCCTTATTGAGGATGTGATCCCTATCAATAAATATGGCTTGTTTTGTGACTGTCACATTCTTATTTCAAGGTTTGTGTAGGTAGTATCAATTTGCCTACTTAGGATACCCTATAAAGATACACATTATTCCCCACAGTTCTATATTGTTTCCTGAGAAGGTGTAAATAAATTCTTCTCAATTCCATACTTGTGCATTTGATAAAAAAAGTTTCATTCAATCCATAACTTGAAGGGAATTCTTTTTCCTACATTAGTTGGTACATAGTTTAATGTGTATGCTAATGTTTGTAAGGCATATCCCCAAAAGGATAATAGATGATCCTCATGACTCATCATTGACCATTCCATGTCTACCATGGTACATTTCCTCCTTTAACTGAAAACATTCCCCTATGTAATGAATAGATCGGTGAGTTGTGAATGATTTCCAAACTCCAATAAAAATTTTAATAACTCTTGGTTAAGATATTGACCACATTTACCTGATTGAATTTTCTTAAAATTATTTCCAAATTCATTCTCTAATTTATTAATCAAATATTTAAATTTTTTAAAAAACTCATACTTATACCTCATCAATTAGAGATATCCATATCTACTCATTTCATCATTAAAAGTTATGATGTAATAGTACCCACCTCTAGCTTCTTATGGAAATGGTCCGCACACATTAGTGTGCACCAATACTAGAATTTGTGAAAAACTTTTACCTTTTCTATAAAATGGTTTTTTGTTCATTTTTTCATGTAAACAAGTAGGGTATCATTCATGTGTTTTTATCTAAAAAGAGTCTAAATAACCATATTGATAGAGATTTGTCAAATTACTCTCATTTACATGACCAATGTGGTGATGCCTTAATGAGGTGTTATATGAGTCGAGTGAACATGATTTGTTATCAATTTTTGATACTTGGTTTTAATAATTAAATATATAAAGAACATTATTTAAATGTCCCATACTATAATATATGTTTTCTTTATAATGGAAACAAATTTTTTTCTAATTTCAAAAATTAAAACATTTGTATCTTGTAAGGAAATGTGAATTATTTTCCTAGTAATAATCAGTATATAATACCAATCTCTTAAAGCCAATATCATTACTATTTTCAATTAAAGGTGGTAGTCTTTAATGGATAGTGTTGCTAGCCTTGCACCGTTGGTAGATTTAAAACCCACCTCCCCTTTAAGAATCTTTTAGAATCTACTTGGTTCCTACATTTAGATACATATGTAAGCACCAAAAGCCATATCTAATACCCAATGTGTAGATATTGAAATATTACACTCGATAAAGAACACAAATTTATCTACCCCTTTATTCTAGGTGTAGTTCCTCTTCTAGTGTTATTTCCTTCCACAGACAAAATGAACTTCTTCCTTATCTGTTACCTACCTCTAGATAATTTTTATATTGGAAGCATGATGCTTAGGATAATTACACTTGTTATGAGTTTTAAGAACCTTTTACTTGTTTTTACTTTTCTTATTCAGTATAATGAATATTGTTTTGTCATGCCTAATGTCCTTATCCACTTGTAGAATCAGTGTAAGAAGTTCTGAAATATTGTTCTCATAATATTTATTATTCTAATTGAAAATAAAATTTGAGAAGTTCATGGTTAGTTAAGAATGTATGAGATCTATGCACAACTCATTTGGGAATTTAATCCCTAATATTTCTAGGTGTTTAAAGTAGATGATAATAATGAATACATAAGGCCTAATTGGCACCAAATATCCAGGATTGGTTATAAATAGAGCATTGTAGATCTCATATCTCTCTTGTCCCACATTATCTAGATAGATCTCCAACAGTTCATACATCATGATATACACATCCATATACTCGTATTCCTTTTGAAGATAATTGGCCATGAATGATAGAATGAAACACTAAATATTTCTGACATTATTCAAATTTTTCTCATAGACAAACAACTCTTCTTCACTAGTCTCTTTACCCAAAGCTTTAGGAATATGTTCTTCCAGTACATATAATTTCCTTTCATAGCATAGTATAACATGTAAGATCCTATTATACTGTAGAAAATTTCTGTCGGTGAGAAGGTTATCCTAAAAAATTATAGAAACTAATGATATGTTTGATTATTTTTTCATTTCTATAAATTAGATGAGAATAATTTCATTACTTTATCCATTAAAAGATAGATAAAAAATCTTATATTATATTTATTTATCTCCCACCATTTTATAAAAAATTAATTGACCTCACCATTAGCTTTATAATATACTATGTAATGTACGTTCTTGTGAAGATGATCCATATTCCCCTACTCATAACCCCAACATTAGCCAGACATGAAATTTGAATGGGTTTAAGTAGGAATTACAAATACCAACCTCATTAACTCATTGTTCCTTCATATTTTGTGTGGAATACCCTATCATAAAATCCTTAAATAAGTTTTCCTCATACTTTTCCAATTATTTAAAACAAGTACCACTTTTTATATTAACCCTTGGTGTGTACTACATTAAGTGAACCTAAAATTTCAAGTTATCATTCAATAATATTTTAAATCACTCCATCATTTTCCAATCAAGAACTTTTAAATATGTTTTGATTATAAATCAAGTAGTGGAAGACCATACCGACTTAATATATATAATTGAGGGATTTTTTTTCTTTTTAATTAATTTTACTATTTTATATATATTACATTATTGATAATAGTATGTGGTTTTATGTAAGTGATTAACCAAATATTAAATAAAATTTACTCATAATCTAATTTATTTTAGTTCTATCTTTCATTCTCATTAATTAATTAATTCATATAATCTCCAAAACAAAATCCATAATAAAATAACCATTCAACTTGATAGAAATAAAATAATAAAGTGGTATGATCATGATATTTTAATTATGGTTATTTTATCTAGATAATGATTAACTAATTATAGACCTAGGGGGAATCATCTTTAGTCATTTATGGTTTATGTTGCAGCTTTCAACCTATCTACCTTTGTATCTCTCTTTGATTGGTTTCGCATCGGCCCCAAGCATGAAATTACTCCATTATCTTGAGAACTCCAGCCATTATATATTATTTTAGTCACATTTAGGTGAGGGGAACTAAAGGATTTATTAAGGGGTTTACATAAACGAAACCATGGGCATGCAAGATCTTACATAATGAGAGGGGGGGTAACTTACATACCATAAATTTAATTTTAAAATTAATTAAAAGGAAACTAATCACATACAAATTTATTTTCTATTCTCAATATCAAACAAATAAAATAAAATAATTATTAATTTAATAAAAATAACATTCAATTCTAATTTTTCTTGTTTAAGATAAATCATGCTCAAATAAACTAATTATCTTCTTTAATTAATCCATTATTATTTCTTAATTATCATGAAAATTTTTCTTAAAATTAACATAAATTATAATTTAAAATGAATTAAATAAATTTATTTAAAAATAACTTCGTACAAAATACATACCTTGGAGGGAACACGGTGCGTTCATGTATGAACTACCCAAAATGTGTTATATTTTTATATTTTTTTCTCATAAAACATGTGGCATACATGACTTATCATTAAATTTCACGGAATGTGCTATCAAAATAATGATGACATGAAAAATATAGTATTTATGTAGCATGTTATGTTTCAATGATGTAGTTTAATGTCTATATTTCAACATATACATGATATGCAGTTTTGAACATCACATAGAAATTAATTAGGCTTTTAATATATATATATATATATATAACCCATTACATGGAGTGTATTAGTACCTTAATTAACACACGGAACACATGTTTATAAGGTGTAAGTATTATCATAAACTAATTTTTAATTTTCAATATTTTGGTAATATATATGGAATGTACAATCTAGATTCACAGTGATTACTTTTATCATCATCTATACATAGATCATGCCTAGGGACTCTGCAGGTAATCCTCTCACTAAAAATAATAGAGTACCTGTTGTTTACATGGGCTACATAGTATGTGGCCTCTGAGTAACACGGTTACAAATCATGTTGTTCATGTGTGGAAATATTCTACTATGATCGGGCTCAGATGACACCAAATGGTGCTTCGAGACAAGTTGGCCACATGACCTCAATCACTTCTCCCCAAATTTCGAAGGCTACCTACAATTGAAGAGGTACTAGGGTGTGCATGTGGGTAGAATATTCCCTTGTTATAGAGTATAACATAATAGTTGCAATCATACATATTAAAGGCAGAATCATTATAGCAATGAATAAATAGAAGTAATAAACACTACGACCATTGGACCAGTAACCCACCATAGTGGAAGCACAATAATAATTGAACAAAATTTTTTATAAACAATTATAGAAGTAATCTCATATATTTAGTGATATGTCATGTCATTTTTGTACAAAGAATCCAAAACAGTTATACAGACATCGATGCAATACATATATCAAAATACCAAAATACCAAAATTCACTATCTCCATATTGTATCATGAGCCCTAGCTTGGACCTATTCTCCCACGATCCTAATACTGGCACAAATTCATGTATCGATCTATAGTCACTTTCCCATATCCCTACCTACATCCATATAATATTTCTTGGTGACCAATGATGGACTGAATAGAGTGTGAGGTACAATCCTATTAGGTCACCACCCAAGTTTTGTATAACAAATCTTGGTTGTGCAGTATATGCTAAAGTATATTGGAAAATATTACATGTATGGAAGTACTAAAATTAATGTGACAATAAAAAAAGTATCCAAACTGGTGATACTGTATAGTCATATTTGGCTCCCAGTAAAGCAAGTGTGAAGCTCCTATAACAAGGTAGCAGTAAAACAAAAGTATGTAAACACCACGACCATGTCATATACACAATATCTCATATCATCCAAAAAAATGTCGTATAAACTATAATATTATATAAACCATTTCATTAATGAAGAATCAAACATATCACATTTACCATATTCAAGCCTTATAATTATATGTGGAAAACCCCTTGGGGATGGATCCAAGGTAGAGCAGACCATGGAATTCTCCTTGAGTCCCAGGAGCATCTCCATGGAAACTCATTTAGCAATTTTTTGGGTCTATGGATCATGTCAACCATGTCCACTACAATCCAAAAAAATAAATATCTAAGGGGTATCAATGCCCAAGTCATCCCATTGAATCAATACCCAATGTGAAATATCAACCAAGTCATCCACTACAATTATCAAGATCCAATGATTAACATCTAAATAATCTAAAGGAAACATTCATCATTCATTCCATTTATAAATTCACTAGAATTCAATTCCATGGGTTCAAACACTCATATATAAATTTATATTTAATTATATTTAATGAGTTTACCCACTCATATATCAATTAACATTTAATTATAATTAAAAAATCAACATCATGTATCACATCGAAAAAGAGAAAAAACATCTCTCAATCAATTGATTCAATTCAATTCTTTTATAAATGGGATTCATCTAAATAGGAAATATCAACACACACCCCATGGGTGGTAAAATGTTGGGAGGTCTCAATGGAATACCCCATGGGTGACCTTGGTTGTGGAAAAAACCTAAAATAAGTCTTAATGAACTAGTGGTAATCTCTAACATGTTCCAATACATCTAATCGAAGAATTCAATTCATTTTAGGGGTGATTCCAGAAAGTATAGACTTCAAAACCATGGTGACTATCTCTATAAAGTTTCAAACCAATCGGGAAAAGTACAGATCACCTACCGTAGATCTATGGTATATGTATAATAAAATATCGACTCCTGATTCGGGTCAGTTTGGGAGAAAAATGAAGAATGGATGAAGAATCTAGAAATATGGTATATTATCTTAAACCTAAATAACTTTGTCAATACGAAGGAAAATAAATAATTCCAAAAAATAAATTTAGTATTCACTGGCTTGGATCCAATGAGACGAACGGATCATGATTCTGAGCATAAAGGGAATAATGGTAGAAATTATTAGCGTGTGGCTTAAAAACTCTCTAATGGGAGAAAATGGGAGGTCTCTTTCACTGGAGAAAACATAATGGACATATGGTTTAAAATTATAAATCATTAATGAAAAAATTTAATTTTTACTCAAATTATCAGGCTACATGGTTTTTCCGCACTATTGGACAAAATTTGCACCAACAGTATGACCTCTACTATGCTAAGGGGGAACCAATATGGTCACTGTGCATAGTAAGAATAATCAAGTGAAAACCATGAATTTTGGATCTTTGAAAAACTACAGGATCCCCTTTGGGTGTTCACCACTATCTCCATGGTTTCTTCAACCTATATGGGATCCTCTTTCCTTTTTCCTATGTCTCAGACTTTTAGTAATAATAGTGCATCCTGTACTCCACGGTTTCTACTAACCATGTGTCCTCCCTTAATTTCCAAAAATTTCAGACTCTATGATTCTAAAATTTTATATACACCACTGATTCCACCATGACAACAAATTTTATTCACATTAGGGCATAAAAACAGTTTAAAATAAAAAAACAAAAAATCTATAACTTATAGGAACAGCTGAGATCTTATAATATCCCCCCTTAAAGAATTTCTACCATGAATTTCCCTATCAATAGTGGTCAAGATTCATCTGAGAATAACTCTAACTAATGTTCATGTATGTCATCCTTCTACTCCCATGTATTTTCTTATAAATGACCATGCTACCATAAAACCCATACTAGAGGATCTGACTGACCTCAAATAACCATAGTTATTCAATCAATGATATGAAAATGAATATCCACAAAAGATGCATCAACATATAACACCACCATCTCAGGATATAGAACATGAGATAGGTATGAATGATAAGGGTGGAACTGAGATACATAGATGACATTGTGCATGGATCAATACAACTGAGGTAACTGTAACTGATAGGATATCAACCTAAATCTCTCCATAATCTCAATTGGTTTGACATATCAAGGTGGAAACATACACTGTCTCATGATCCATCAATGTCCCAACCACAGTGAGATATGTAAAAAAACAAAATCCCTGAACTAGAACACTAGATGTTGTCGATGGTGATCTTTGTATGATTTCCATCAAGACTGTTCAGTATCCATCTAGTCTCTGATAACTTGACCTACTCAAAAGTCTCATGAATGAGACACAATCCTAGAAAATCTACCTCACTTCTCTCTAACCAGCACATGGGTGATCATCATGGCCTACTATACAGAGCCTCATATGTTTTCATCTACATAATTTCATGATAACTATTGTTTTAGGAGAACTAGACTAGGGGTATATGCCTCTCCCAATAGCCCCTAAATTCCAGTACACATGATCATATAATTTCCTCAAGCACCTGAATCGTATGCTATGACTGGCCATCAGTAAGAGGGTGGCATGATGTTATCAAAAGCTCCTGTATACCCAAGTCCCTTTTCAAAATATTATAAAAACGATATGTAAAACTAGAATCCCTATCTAAAATGATAGTATGGGGGACCCCATGAATTTGAACTACCTCACAGATATACAACCTCCCAAGATCATCCACCCTGAAGGTATCCTTTATTGAAAGGAAATATGAAACCTTCATGAGCCTATCAACAATAACCCACCCATAATCTCTACCACGAGGTAACCTTGAAAAACATTTCATGAAATCTCTCACGAAATCATCCCATTTAAACTCAAGAATTGGTAAATTATGTACAAGTCTAAAAGGTCTCTAATGTTTCAACATCACATGCTGATAGGTTGAACAACTCACAATAAAACAAGCTACCTCACGTTTCATATCTGGCCAGTAGTACTGACGGCGCAAGTCATGATACATCATGTTGATGTTAGGGTGCACTTCCCAAAATAAGTCATGAAACTCCCACATCATGTCCTCCCAAATTTCTACTATAATATAAATGAAACTATATACACACAAGATCTCTCAATCACACAATCTCCAACTAGGAGGTGGGACCTCACCTACCACACTCTCCTATATGACTAAGCCCTCAAAATATTATAGTTGTATCATTCCCACTCTATCTAGAATAATATAAGTCACATATAAAGAAGAAATAATGGTCTTCATATGATCATCCTACACCTCCAAGTCCATCTCAAAAAACCGATCCATAATCTACCCCTCGTAATTGGATTCCTAAAATGCATGTATTTGGGTCCTCTTGCTCAGTGCATCGGTCACTGCATTACAATTTCTAGTCCTTTATAAAATATCAAAGTCAAAATACTATAGGTAATCAACCAACCTTTGTTTCATCAAATTCAGATCATGATATTTAAATATATAATTGAGGATTTTTTGGTCCTTGTACACCAAAAAATGCTCTCCCAGTAAATAGTGTCTCCAATGACACAATTCATGAACAACTTCAGCGAACTCAAGATCTTGCATCGGGTAATTTTTATTTTGTTTCATCAACTATTGAGAACCATACACCTTGACTATGTCTCCCAACATCATAAATACTCCTAATATAATACCTAATGTGTCACAATAAATAGTATAGCTTCTTCCCTGATCTGGAAGAATCAAGATCAGTGTGGAAGTTAGTCTCCCATTTAGATTTGGAATGCATGTCTCATAGGTATCCAGATATAAAAACTTTAAAACCTTATTAGTCAATACTCTCAATATCACTAATAAGAATTATAATTCCTCTATTAAATGCCTCAAATATCTATCTATCCCCAAGAATCTCCTAATTTCAAATACATTATTGGGCTTCTCCTAGTAAACTGAAACTCTTACCTTATCTAGGTCAACGAATACTTCTATCTATAAGATAATATAACTTATGAAATTAATCTTATCCATATAGAAGTGGAAATTTAGTATTTTAGATAAGAAATTATTCTATCTTTCTGTATCAAAAATGATCTCAAGATGTTTTTCATGGTCGTGTTGACTATGAGAATACACCAAGATATAGTTCAAAAAACCACCACAAATGAGTCTAGATAAGGATAAAAAACAGTGTTTATCTATTCCATAAAAACTATTAGCACTTTCTAAATAAAAAAGGTATTACTAGGTACTCATATAGACTATACCTACTATGAAATATGTACAATGTATTTATACAGGTTGAACACACACATGTTGGTATCCGGACCTCAAATCTATTTTTGAGAACATCTCCTTGGAGCTGATCAAAAGGGTTATTTTTCCATGGTAATGGATACTAGTTCCTAACCTTTAAATGGTTGAATTTCATGTAATCCATACATAGCATAAGTGTAGTTCATTTCATTTTCAAAAAAAGTACTAGAAAACTCTATAGAGAATTACCAGGTCATATAGACCCCTTTGCATCTAAATCCTCTAGCTTCCTCTTGATCTCATGCAACATTATAGTATCCATATTTTAAGGAGTACTAGATACCAAATTAGATCCTATAACTAGATCTATGGAGAAATCTAGCAATGTATCAAGAGGTAAACAAAAAAATTCATGTGGGAAAACATCCCTAAAATGATCAACCTAAATTCATCCAGATGAACTCCCTAATCATACAGATACAAACTATAAAATTGATCTATCATCCACTCCATCCCATTATGATCTGGTATAGCTAATCTCACCAGAACATCTCATTCACCCTTGTGAATATGAACTCTTCCCTATGGTGATTTGAATGTCACCATCTGAGGATAACAATCAATAACAACTCAATAATCAACAATAAATTTCATACCAACTATGAATTAAAACTTGGTCATCTGGATGAAAAAATATCCCATATGAAGTGAAACCAAACAATATGAAGGGAACTACCTGAGCTAATGTCAAATCTCTATTTTGATCCACAATGAAGTATCATGTGTCATGACGCCATCTGAAAATTGAACCATGATCCCAAGGATTTTCACCATAGGTACATGTATGAAACTATGTGATACACCTATGTATAATTGAGAAGATACAATATTAGAATTCAAATAGATTTTACTTATAACCATATATATTATAGTGACATTTTCCACTAGGAAAATATGTAAAGAATATATATATATTGAACCACGAACCTATGACACAACCTCACTACCAAGAGTAGGCCCACTCTATTGTCTCGGTACTACTTGTGTATTGCTGCCTTGGCCATGACCATAAGAGCCTCATCCTGAATGAAGCGTACTTCCCCAAATCCCTTCCTGATGTGGAGTTGTAGAACCTACTCCAAAATATTGTGTCGAATTTTACCTCCTTCTACTAACTATCGGATGGAAGGTCCAATAAAAATGTTGCATATGGCCCCTCCTGTCGCAAGCTCAGCACTCGACTAGGTCATGATCGCACTTACTCCTAATGTGTCCCCATCTACCACACTGATGATAAAAAACACAACTACCATTAATCAAATCATGGATATTACTTATCTCATGGGAAGCCTCAAAACATTATTTTAGGACATTGAATGTTGAACTACTAGTTTGAGAGACTATACTGCGATGCTCTATGCCCCCATATTCCCTCAGGTTTCCACAATATAATTAGCATCTAATTTAATTTTTCATTAATGACCATCAAACTGAACATAATGACCTAATTTTGAATGGAATTTTTGATACCTTACTTGAATCATCCCACCGTCAATTCCTTGTCAGTAAGATATATAGTTAAAAAATGTTGTAGCTCTGTAAATTGTGCCAAATACCCCATAATCATCATCATTCCCAAATCTAGACACATGAACTCACTATCCCACTATTTTATCAGAGTCTTAGGTAAAAATTAATTGAAGAAACAAATTTGGAAATCCGTCCAAACCATGTATCACAACTTATCAGTCTAGTTCAAAACATTCCACCAATGATTTATTATTCCCAAAATCATGTATGTTGAGAGCTCCACTCTCCTATATAGAGGTGTCTCCAGATGCTTGAATAAAGATAAATTAGTCTCAAGACATATCTCAACATCTTGTATATATTCATCCCCTAAAAACGGATAAGGAATTGTCTAGAACACACTTTTCATCTCATCTATTGTTGGGATAAAGAAATACAATAGATGGTTGACAAAGTGGACATCTGAGTGGTGATTTTTGATAAAGAAATACAATGACGTACAAATTTGTTGACAAAGAGGATTTCATGATGGAATGTTGAGTTCAAGAGCTGAGGTCAACGATCCATGATTGATTCAAGAACATCGACAAAGGAATGAATGATCTGGAGGCGGTGCAAAATAACAGATACAAGGTGGCACTGTTTTCTAGTGTTTTCCATATTTTTGGGCCTGAAAATCCTCAAATGAAGAAAAGTGGTTTTTGGAAAATGGAATTGTGCACCGTATACTTGCAGGGTTGTAAACTTGCACGCCATATGTTTTTCAAGATCAGATCATCAAAATGTGGAAAAGGGACAAGTGTCGTGCATGTATTGGTGGTGTCACGCAAGTGACTTGTGCGTCGTTAAAGAGACTTGCGCGCCGATGCCTTGGAAGCTTTAGAACATGTGCGCCTGTGGTTTTTCAAGATCATAAGATCAAAATATGACAAATGAATGAGGTTCGTGAAAGTTTGGAATTAGGTCGCGCAAGTGACTTGTAGGAGAAGAGATCTTCGTGCCGAGACTTGTGTGCTGAGGAGAGACTTGCGCGTCGTCGCTTAGGGGTGACCAAATGCCTATAAATACTAGACCACCTCTCTTCATTATTTACCGGAGTTCAACACTTTGATGATTTAGAGCTCCTGTCGCACAGGTGTGGTGGTCGCGCAAGTGGTGGTGGGTCGTGCAAGTGGGACTTGCACGCCAGTGTTGAAAGTTGTGTGCCAAGTGTTAGTTGTGCACCTGAGGTGGTTTAGGTGAGGAAGGAAGTCAGTCATGCAGGTTTGGAGTTGCAGAAGCTTGAGTCATGCAAGTGGTTGAGGAAGAATTGCACGCCAGTTGTGACTTGCACGTCGATACTTGCACGCCGAGATTGACTTGCGGGCCATGTAAGGTTTATTTCCAGTAGTGATTTTTGGGCTGCGTGGAAGCTGTTAGTTTTCCTGATACCTTCGGTGCAAAGAGAGATTCATCTATGGGTGAAAATTAGGCTTCAACAGAGCATATATTTACAGAGGAATATGCATTCCTTCATGCAAATGTAGATACCTACAGGTCTATAAACTGTGAGTGGATCCTTTCTGACACAGTGAGCAAAGGAAGAAGAAGAAGGTGATCCTCTCCACCGGCAGTGAGCCAGAGAGAGAGAAACAGGGAGTGACCCTTGGTAAAGCAGTGAGCTGACCCTAAATCTTATAAAGACAGTGATCCTGGGATATAGTGACTATACCCGAACCTTTGTATCCACATGTAGTGAAGAATAGTGGAATTTTGTACGATCGGAAACTTGTCGGCGTATACTCCTTGGATGTAGGACAATGAGGGTGAACCAAGTAAAAATCTTTGTGTCTACTTGATTACTTCCCTGCATTGCATTAAAGCATCATCATCCGATAAAGAAGAAAACAAGTGATTATAATAAACACACAAGTGAAAACAAAGTGACCCTTGTAACAAAGAGGTCAAGATCCAGTGGGGCATGAAGAACTTTGAAAAAGAATATCCATACCCTGATTCACCCCCCTCTTAGGGTATATAGGCCCCTACTTGTCCTAACATCTATAGACAAGGAAGGTTGAGGTTCTTACTAATGTGTGTATATAAAGAACATGAAACTCTCATTGAATTGTTCCTCAATACCTATGTACAAAAAAACTACTAGTGGCTCATATAGAACTATGGAATGATTCACTATTATCCCAAGACCCAAGACCTATTATGTGTAGTTGTTTCAACCCTCATGGAGTATAACTAGTGTTCATCACAGTGGTATGCCTTTACAAGGCCAAACACACACCTCAAAAAAATATCGATAGAAAATTTCACAGCTAAAACCATAGGAAATGTCAAAACAATCCTATAAATATGTTGTAAAACACATCCTTCTCCTAAATCAAGGACATAGAAAAAATAAAAAGACACAGACATCACTAAAGAATCTACCTATTACCCACTCAAAATATGTGTCTAGGTCAAGTTCTATATTTCACCAATGTCAATTTTCATTTGAATCTACATTCATTCAACATTTCATTTTAAATTGTTGAACCAAATAGTTCACCACTTCTAATCCATAAAGTCACATACTCCTCATGAACCAAAATATGGTGTACACCCAATCCAAACCATAACATGTTATAAACCATGAAACTCTTGGTCCATAACTCAATGTTCCATAATTAGATTATTAGGGTGTCTATTGTAGCCCAATCAGGAAAATGCTATTTATTTTATGGAATACATTGTATGTACCAACCATGTTTTTCTCATTTCCCTACAAAAATAATATATCACAAAAATAGATATATCAATCATGTCACATATCAAAACATCATACTGACATGAAATCCACCCTATATAGCATGGCATAATGCATGGAATGTGAATCCCGTAAGGTGCCTAAAATGATGCATGATATGGAATACTCTCATCTCATCAGGTTAAAAAAATAAAATCATCATTCATATAAAGTATAACATCACAATTAAAATGTATCACCCAATAATGGAATAAAATAAACTGTAATATGAAAAATTTAGAAAATGAAATAATTCATTCAGGGAAATTTGGCCTTTTTATGTATATGGGTTAGCTACTCCTAGGCATAAATCATTACCAAATTCAAATATCTTCATAATATCATTTCTATTATCTCAAAATTGTAAATCTTGAAAAGTAACCCCCCTAATAATACTTTATTACATATTGGACACATATTCCACTAAATGGTGCTTCGATCCTAATTGGTCACATGGCCTCAAGTGCATCACTCCAAATTCCAATGGTTTCCAACTAGTAGCAAGGACCTAGGTTTTGTCCATGGGGATAATAATCCCTCTTACAAAAGTGTAACATAGTAGTGTTAGTCATGCATATCAATATCTAAATTAATATAACAATGATTAAAAATTAGAAATAGGAACTATGACCATTGGACCAGTAACCCGTTGTTGTGAAAGAAAAATAATATCTGAATAGGAACATGTATAGGAAATTCTAGATTTATTTTCACATATAGAGTGCTTTTTCAGGGCATGTTTCTAAAAATAATCCAAAAAGGTATAAATTAATTAGATTAATACATGTATCCAAATACCAAAAAGACCCAAGAAATAATCTCCAAATATCATCGCATGCCTCATCTTGGTCATGTACTCCCTTGCACCTAAGCATATAACAAATTTATTATAGAATTGTTTGTGCTTTACCTGATCCCTACCTCTATCAATATAGTCATTCTAGGTACCCAATGATGGTCAAAATAGGATGTGAGATAAAATCTCAGTAGGTCACTACCCAATGTGTCTATAACAAATCCTGGCTGTGCAATATAAGATAAATCATACTTTAAAATATAACATGTATAGAATACTTAAAGTAAATTTCCCAGGGAAAATGTAACCAATCAAGTGATAATATACAACCATACTAGGCACCTACAAAAACTAATTTCAAGATTCTATAATAAGGTAGTAGTAAAAAAAATAAGTAAACACCAAATCCATGCTGTATACATTATCTCATATCATCCATGGCCACACTATGTAACCTATAGTATGAAATCAACCCTGACCATGCCGTATAATCAAGAATATCCCAATTACCATGGTTGAGACATATAATTTGAACTGTTAGACCACAAAAGTACAGATTCAATATATAGTGGACCAAGGAATCCATGTTGTGTCCCAATAGCTTCTTGATGGAAACTCATTTAGACTTCGTTTGGGGTCCAAGGAGCATGTCAACAAACCATGTACACTATGATCCCAAACAATCCAAATCCTATAGGTAGCAAGGCCTATGGTATCCCATGGAATCAATACCAAAGGATAAATATCATCCAATGTGTCCACTACTAGTATCAAGATCCAATGAGTACAATCCAAGGCATCTAATGGAATCATTCATCAATTATTCCATTTATCAATTCATGAGAATTAAATTCCACGAGTTTACCCACTCATATATCAATTCACATTTAATTACATTCAATGAGTTTACCCACCTAGATAACATTGCACATTATATGCAATTAAAAAAAATCATCATCATGTATCACATAGAAAACAAGGGAAAACATCTCACAATCAATCAGTTCAATTCATTAAATTTCATTTATAAATGGGATTCCTCCATCTATACAGGCTAAATGAATACCACATGGGTGGTAAAACAAGGGGAAAATCTCAAATTCACACCCCACGAGTGACTTTGGTTGGGGAAGAAACTTATATAATGTCTTAAAGAACTAGATGGAATCCCTAATAGGTTCCAATATGTTTCATTCAAGAATAAATTAATTTAAGGGGAGACACCAAAAATTATGGTGATCCTTACTATGGAAAATAGCTCCATAAAGCATCAAACCAATCAAGAAAGGAATAAAAAACCTACCACAGGTCTATAGTATAGTTCTCATCCAATATCAACTCCTGATTCAAATAAAATGGGGAGAAAAATGAAGAATGGATGCAGAAAAATGAAATAGGGAATATTATCTTGAACATAAATAACTCCATTTATACAAACACCAACAATGAATGGAACAAAAGGAATAGAGTACTCACCAGCATGGATCCAATGTGATGAATGACTCTTGATTTCGATCTCGGGTGGAAGAAACGTGGACAAATCCAAGCTTAAGGCATAAAGGAGTCTTCAATGAGAGAAATGTGGAGGGATCTATCACCAAAGAAAACAAAAGGGGGTGAGGGTTTAAAATACAGTGTATTAAAGGGAAAATGTCATTTTTCCTCCAAATAATGGTCTCCAAAGTTTTTCGGCATGGCTGGCCAAACTGTGCCCCAGCCGTGCACCCACTATTGTGTTAAGGGGGAACTCATACGGTCACAACACATGGTTTGACTAACTAATAATAAACCATGCATGTTGGCTCTGTTAAAAATTGTAGGTTCCTTGCATGAGTGTATGCCTCCATTCATGTAGTTACCTCATACCAAGGGGGATCCTCTTTCCATATTCCCAGGTCTCACACAGTTAGTAGTAACCATGAAACCTATCTCATACGGTTTATAATAACCATTCATCTTACCTTATTTTCCTAAAGGGTCGGGCTCTGGGCTCCGAACAAGACCCAGACACCCCCGATATCCCCAAAACCACAAAGGGTATTCATATTAGGCCATAAAAACCCATTTAAACCAAAAAAAAAAGATATGTACCTCATATTAAAATATGATATCTTACATACATGGATCATCTTTAACTAGAGGACTAAAGGTCGAGTATGGTAGTAACATGTTGTGTAGTTCGGATGACCATATTCCATCTTGTACTAGTTAACAAGTGGTGTATTTGAAAATGAACCGTATGTAATAAATTCAAAACTTCTAAATTAATTATTAATTAATTATTATTTCATTGAACATAGACACACAGAGTGTTCCAATGGGATACATGGTATGTGATCTTATGTTATCCGATTATAATAATCATCATCTATGGATGACTTCTTTGAATTAATTTCATTAATAAAATTGATCGAATTGATTATGTTTCTTATAAAGAAGAGGAAGAAGATAAAATCTCATGATTCAGATTAAAGAATGATAAAAATAGAATTGAAAACTAACAAATTTTTTTTAAATAAATCATTGATCATTAAATAATTAGACATAATCATGTGATCCATTTTATACCACTTTAATGTTCTAGGCACAACAGAAGCACTGAATGGAACATTCCCAACTCAGTTTTTTTCATAGTCGATGATTAATTCAAGATTTACATAATGATAAATTCCATGATCAACAAAATTGAATCAAATAATAATTGATGTTTAAATGTTGGAACCAAGATGTGAGATCATCACATATTATTTATAATCCTTTGATTTAAAAACAGTGATTTTCTTCTTATGATGAAGTTTGTGAATTTTCAAATGTCCGGATAAATATAGTATTCATATTCTTGATGAATTTTAGAAACAGTATATTTTAAAAATATTTATGTAAACCTTAAATAATTGAAAATGTGTAATGATTTTCAAAAAATGGTCTTCTATAGTTGTGTTCTGTATAAAATTTAGAGTCTAATAATATCAACTTAATTTCTGATGAATAATAATTTATGAATAGTGATTTTATGCTTAGGATTAGGAATGTGACCAAATTGATTAGTAATCTCACTTAAAGAAAGTATTAATATAATTTAGGCACCTTGATTAAGTAATGCGATTCAATAAAATAGGTAAATAACTGTTTCGGAAATTATTGGTTAAGTATTAGTTTTTTCGGGTGAATAGTGTTTTTATTTATAAATTAAATTAAAAATATTTAAAAATTATTTTCATAAAATGGAGTTCATTTTTAAAATCAGAGCATCAATATTTGGTTAAGTTAATTTTTTGGGATTTTTCTGACAGAGATGAATTTTCAGTGAATAGTGTATTTATTTAAAAATTACATTAAAAATATTTAGAAAATTATTTTCAGAAAATGGAGTTCATTTTTGAAATCAGTGTATCGATATTTGTTTAAGGTGCAATTTTGGGATTTTTCTGAGAAAGTTAAATTTTTGGTGAATAGTGAAAATGCAGTTTTTAAGTTTCGGGTGTTTAATGACATCATTAAGAATGTATTAATTATTCAATAATTCTGGTCAAATTATGAATAGTAAAATAAAGTATTAGGTGTCCCAAGTGGCCAAAACCATGGGCATGCCCATGGTTTTTCCAATACCACCAATGAGGTGTCTCTTTCCCATTAATGCCTTGTCCCCTCACATTCTCTATAAATACCAAGCCATTCTCTCATCCTTTCCATTACAAAAGCATCTTCAACAAAGTTCTGTTCTCCTCACCTACCAAGGAGTCCTCCCAAGTTTCCCTCAAGCCTCCAAGGTACCGACCTTTGAGTTTTAGGACTTACGTTTTAATGTAAGGGATCCTACCTCTAACTTTCTTTTCATGTATTCTCTTTTATGTCATTTATTTTAAGATCCATGATATTATGTTGGGGATGTTCTTTTATATACATCCTACTTTCCTTTTTATTTTCATATGATGAGAGACCCTATTTTATCTCATCATTTCATTTTTATGACGTTTTATGTGACGTCGTTAGGATGCCGAATTTTTATAAGGGATTCTTTTACCCTTCTCATTTTAAAAGTTCTATTTTCAGGTCAAGGATTTCAAGTTATATTTTCTTATTTCAGGGTATGATCTCTATATCCATAATAATGTACTTTTTATGATCATATTACTAGGGATCCCCTCTTACTCTCATCTTTTCATTTTATGAATGTTTAAGTGGCCTCGTTAGGCTGCCGAATTTTCGTAAGAGATTCTTCCACCCTTCTAATTTTTCAAGTTCTATTTTCATGTCATTTCATTAAAGTTCATTTTCATATATTGGGGTATGATCTTATATATCTATCATACTATCCTTTTTATGTTCATGTTATGGGAGACCCTATTTTATCTCATCAATTCATTTTTTTAAGTTTTATGTAACGTCGTTAGGCTGCCGAATTTTCATAAGAGAAATCTTATTTTTGTCTTCCTTTAATGTTTTTCATTTCATATGGTATGTCCTTAAAATTTAATTACCATGTTCTTATATCCTTTATATTCTATCCCTAAACTGTTTTGTGGATCATTTATGATTGAGTGTCCCATGTCCTCTCTCTTTTCAATATTTTCTAAAACCCTGCAACATAGCCGTTATGCTGCCGAATTTTAATCTCAAAATGTCTCTCTCTTTTTTCTAAAATTCTTTTATTTTATTAGGTGAATACTCAAAAATATTTATTATATAGGGGTATTCACATATATACTGAAATTTTCTATTTTTAAATTCTGGGGGTAACATACATGAAACCCGCTTTCCATTTCCGTGGGTTTATAGTGACATAAAGATCACGTCTTTAAATCAGTTTTTAAAACGTTATGATTATGAAATGAAACCAATTTTATTATGCTATATGGGTTATTTATGAAATGTTTGATGATGATATATGTGGATCACATGTTAATAAAGAAAAATTAAAGGTTTTCTCTGATAGCACTCCAATTCATTGGGTAATGCTGTAATCTCTAGGGATTACAATTTTAACGATACCTTTGTGAATAACCTTGGTAATTTTTAATGACATCTTGGCGATAGACCTTGGTGATATGAAAGTGATTGTCTACATTAAATGTTTTAGCCACATATAAAGTTAAGAAACACGTTATTTTTATTATGATATTCCTCACGATCTCTTTCTCATGCCTTAATGTTATTTATCATGACATTATTGATTTAACTCAAGTTCACATGTAAAGTGTTTCTCTTGTTTCCCTTACTGGGCCTTCTGCTCACCCTTTCCTTTGATATTTTCTCCCAGGTAATGAGATGTTGTAATGTACTTAGGACGAACCATGAACAATCATTTCAAGTGTTTAAAAAGAATTTTTTTATTTCTTCATGTATTAAGTTCCTGATTTCCAAGACACTAGACTTTAAAGATCCTCTGTATGTAAAATGTAATGAAAAGTTATGTATAAAAAATGCAAGATGCTATAAAAACTTTCATCAATACATCAAGGTAAAAAACTCATAGCATTCATTAATAAAAATATTAATGTCTAAGGTCCAACACACACATTTGTAGTTGATAACATCCAGTAACACATATAAGTGTTGATTTCTTACTGATGGGTTTTATTCTCATTATTCCATACAATAGAAATTACCCAGTGAATACACTATGGGAAGGTGCCTCAATGTCCTATGAGTCTCCACATATAATATACTATATAATTTTTCCCCCAAAAATGATTTAATTAATCAATATGAAAATTATTTAAGAATAATTTCATGTAACTTTTGGTTTCTCATCAAAGAGGGTAAGTAGAAGGATCTTTCGTTATTATATCTACTCATAATAAATTATCACATACTATGTCTCATATAAGATCAATAATAATTTGATAATAAGTTTATTAATATCCAAAACAATTAATATAGTTTATCATTAAGTACATAGAATTTTTTATATAGTATAAACTCCATCATTAGACATATGGGATTAAAATACTCCTGGTCTTATGGTCATTCGATGTCTTGAACAATGGTAATATATGAGAGTTCATTATTGAATGTGACACAAATAGTTGATACAAGTATATAGATACCAGAGTTTTGTGTAGATCATGGCACACCTCTTTATAGAATTAGTAGTACTAAAACTTTGATAGAGGTCACTATTTTCTATGATTTATGAATCAATATATTCATTTTTTTCAAATCACTCAAGGTCAGCAACATCATACATTGTGGTTGTCTAAATGAGGATTTATTTCGAATCAAATAGTTTCTCTAAATTTATTTTTGAGTTAATACAATTGAGTTTTGGAAGAGTATTATTGTGGTATCTCATATGATGTGATACAAAGTAATGTTTAATATAGATTTCCAAATGTGTTTTCGATGATATCCACAAGAGTTGTGGATATTATTTCAAATGTTTTCATACATTATATAATATAAGGGGAAATGGCCCAAAAGAATTTTAGGTTTTAGTGCAAGTGGGATATTGAAGGAGATGATATGATTCTAAATACAATTTGAATGTGATAAAATAAGACCAATCATATTTTAAAATTTTATGGATGTCATAAGGATTGAAATTTTGTTACATGTCATTAGATAATTTAATTTTAAGGTATTGTTAGATTTTATTATAATTTTTTTCCCACCCTAGTCATACGCCACGACTTGCCATATCATGTGGAATTTTTATATTGATTTATTTGATTTTATTTGGAATAATGGAAATCATTACTTTTAAATTGAATTATTCCACGAATTATATCATTTATGAACCAATACATAATATTTAGTTATTTGGAGTTAGATCCATTTGTGTATGAGTTACATGAGTTGTATAAGGCATTAACATATGTGTTACAATGAATGATTTAATGCATGTAGTGTTGTGGATCATCCTTGATGGAATAATAAATATTACTAACATGTGATAGTGGTTGTCTATGTTTGTGATTCATGCATGGTAGAATCTCCTTGTCCCAATACTTTTCAATCTCCTACCACTTTTACATCATATGGTGCTAGCATATCCTGAAAATTATTTACCTTCATTCAAACATCGAATGATTCAACCTAACTTATGGATGTCTTTAGAGGTGGGATTAAATTTTTATACCATTATGGTGATCTTCATCAAACCCATAATAATTTGATAAAGATGGATTCCAATATGTCTCATCGGTGTATGGTATGAACACTATTTTCATTGGAATCTCTTTTTCAAGTTTTCTAGGTTTCCATTTTTTAAGCATGGTGATCTTGCGTGTGGGATTCATTTATTTATTATATTGTATCTAATATGTGTTATTATTTCCCTATGAATTTGTAATAAATATATAAAAAATATATATCCTTGGAATCCTCTTCAAAAATGGAGTCTTGATTAACTAAGGATTAAATAGATACCACAAACAAATCTTAATCAATAGTATTCTTATTTAACTAATCAAAAATATTTAGATAAATACTTATTGTCTTCACTAGTAATATCATGAAATAATATTTTAAAAAAATCATTATTCTAGTATATCCAATAACCACATTCATCGGTATGTTTTATCAGATACTTGTCATTTTTTAATATTTTCATTCTCTCCAACAAATCCAGATTTTTGATAGCACAAACTGCATTATTCGATGAATTAATATCATTAATGTGTCAATATTTTTTAATATATTACATCAAGAAAAAATTATTTTAATGAATCATACAAAAGTAATTTGATTTAAATTAAATAAGTATAATAAATATTTTATTTATAATTTTTTTGGGTAAATTATAAAATATTCATTATTTCCACATTGGATAATAAAACACATAACATGAATTATTTTTATAGGTTTTTTTAGAAAAAAAATAATCAAATAGGTTTATTTTTTTACTTTATAAAAATAGGTTTTGAATGCATTAATTCCTTAAAAACTTTTGGATTTAATGAAAATCATGGGGGTATTTAATTAATTCTTGTATAAATTTTCAAAGAATGTGTGAAAGACCCTCACGTAAGCTATAAAAAATTTAATTTCTTTGTTATTATTAATTTTATTATATATATATGCCATAAAAATAATATGTCATAAAAAATAATTTATAATATATTATAAATAAGTTATGATAGTTAATACATTGATAATTTAAAATATTTAGTTCTTATTAATAATTCATAATAATTAAAATATTAGTAATAATGAACAATAATTATGATTAAATTAAAATAATAAATTTTTTATGAAATAATGAAGAATAATTGACACCAAATAATAATTTCAAATTAATGTTGTATTTACATTATATTTATTACAATATAAAAATGAAAATAAAATTTATAAATATAACTATATTATTTTTTAAATATATTTAAAAAATGTATTAATTTCATTGAGGTTATAATAAAAGGAAACAACTCACACACCACTAATCCACCAAGGATATGTCACACCCCCTCTAATTATTGACCTAATTTATAGTGGGCCCATTATAATTTTTATATCCTAAAGGCCCCATATTTGATTTCTCACATTTTCCTTCATCATGGACCAAATGACCCTATTGTATGCTCGCTATATTGCATACATTGAAATACACCTTCACTTTACCACTACTATAACCCCCAAATAAAATAAATATAATGTTATATAAGATAAATATAACATAAATATAATTTATTTGTATATGTAATTATTAACAGTTTTTTTCTAATGGATTTTTTTAAAATGAAAATGGGTTTAGGTTTTAAATATTTTCAGTTGTGTTGTGTGTTGAGGGATTAAATGACATTTTTTAGTAAGAAACACTACTTGTGTTAAATCATTTAATTATTTTTAAAAAATATAACTGACAAATAATTTTATTAATCATAAAAAATTAATATTCATTATAAATATTCAAAATTTTGATTATAAATAAATGGTTTGAATAAAAAAATATTCGATTAATGAAATTATGCGCATAAACATTAATACTATTAATTATAATTTCAATATTATAAGGAAAAATATTTACTTGAAATATATTTATAAAATTTAATTAGATTAAAAAAAATTTTATAATATTTTTCATAATATCATTAACACAGATTAGTCAATTAAATCTCAAATAATTTACACAATATAAAGAATATAAAATTAATGAGTATAATTAATTTTTAGGTGTATATCTAGTAGAGGCCATCCATATAGTCTGAAGTGTGAATGGGATTCCTATATAAAGACCATCAAGATTTATAATGTGGTAGAGTATACTGTACTGGTTGGGGATTTTCCTCATTTAAAGGATCCTTAGTTATATGTTTCTCTTTTAGCTATAATTCATTGAGATTATCTTCCTTTACTGTCTATGGAATGTTGATATATGGTAATGGTCTACCTTATCCTTCTCCCATTTCAAAAGTGTATGGAGATAACATCCCAAAAAGAATATATCAATTCTAGGAACAGTCTAACCAAAAAGATTGTGAAATGAAATACGATATATGATATGAGCATGGATCCACTAAAACATGTGAATAATATGTATATCCTGATAAAATAAGTGGATCATATGCATATTGGTACATATAAACAACTTATTGAGGCTCATCTATTGGATGTGCTTCCACATCTGATGGAAGATGTGAGACCTCACACACATCCTGATGTGTCATACATCATTGTCTTATAAGCTCATCAATATTATTATCTAATACAGGAGATTCTTAAGAAGGAAAATCCTCTCCTAAGTTTCCTATGTTGCTATATCCTCTCCCTTAGGTGGGTGATTGTATATACTATCATGCATTTCAACAAGAGAAGGTATCATCTCATTTATTTTAGCATAGTTCACTGCTTAACTAAATATTGTTCCCTCTTTAGGATCATACATCTGGATAATATAATATACTCGAGTATAGTATAAAAAATTAAAACTAAACTAAAAAAATATAATGTAATTTTTTTAGCATACTAGATCCCAGTTTCCTCTACCATGTCACATAATTTAGATTATAGATATCACGTTATACCATGGTGAATCCTTAAGATTTTGTGATAGATAGAGTCACTTAATATATGTTCCCTCAATATGAAACATCACACATATGTACCATATTTATATATAATATGTATGATTACTTATCCAGTTGACATCTTTCCATCTTATCCTCTTCGTAGAATGAAGCACTTGTAGCTATATTGGTTATGATATAATACTCTAAACACATAAAATCTGAAGAATAAATCGATCCGGCTAGTTCTATTCAATAATATGAAACTTTATGAGAGTACAAAAATCCAATACAGCATGTATACTAGCAGGGTAGTACGCACGAAGCAGGTCAAAGATCACATATTTTGTATTCCATGGAATATAAAATGATATATGACAATTATTAAATGATTTTGTTCATTATTTATAATAATAATAATATTTTTAAATCAATTAATTGATATAATAATATATATATTTACATTTATAGTTAGAGGTTTATCCAGAATGACATGATTTGTATTAGGAATCTAGCAATATTGAGTGGTATTTTTTGATAAAACGTGTTGTATTTGATTACAAGAAGATTTTTTAAAAGAATAAGTTTTTCTTAAGAGATTTGGTGATCCCAATAGTTATGTTAAAAGTGATTTGTTGACAATCATATTAATTAATATTCATTTTTGTACTGTGGAAAAATATTTGATCGGCGTAGTAGAATATATCTAATGGAAATATGTAAGTTGTATGTTAAAGGTTCACAAAAGAGGCAACACCACTCCTTAGTGTGTTTGATGGAGATAGAGAAGAGTCCTGGTGAGACCACTCTCATTATTAGGGAATGTTGTATATATGAATTCCTAGAATGGGAAACTGGAAAATGTACCATGTCATAGTGTTCCCCATGGTGGTTTTTAGTCTACTTATGACAAATGGACATGTTATAAATATGCTTTTCGATGAGCGTGGGCAATGAAAAACAGCCACACATATGGAACCACATCATAGTAGTAACCATGGCACATTGGTAGAGTGTTTGTGTGAATTATTTAAGGGGAAAATAGTTTTAGGTAAGTTCATGTTATGAAGAATGTACTATGGTGAATACCTACAATGCAATAAGTCCAACACATGCTTAACCTCTCCTATGGTGTAAGTCCTTGTGCATATGGTGTTTCCCTATGTAAAATAGGGAATACCAAAATGGGTGTGTTAATGTTTGAGGAAGGATGTGGTCGATAGGTGGAGTAACACTCCAAAATAGAACGAGGGGGGTGACATTCTCATGTTGTTTCATGTTTTAGAGGAAAACAACCAACTATTTTTCTTCAAGACATGGTGAAAGGTGTGTTGACACATGACATGATTATTTCATATAATTAACTCATGAAATGAATGAGTTATAGTTTTAATTATTCATACATCATGTTTCTATGTTTTATACCATGATTCAAGACAAGTTAAAAAATGATTTTTAGTATTGATAATGGTAAATTAATTGGAGAATCAATTCATGATTCAAGAGGGGAGAGAATCCTATAATGTAGTTATTTTGTTGAATACTAATTATGAAGATTGTATATCAGTTATGGACGAATTATAGGTGGTTTTACCGGTCCATAATGGTTTTGATAGGCTTCCAAGGGATTGAGAATATGTACTCCCTATTTGAATAAAAGGACACAGACTAACAACATCACACATATAGAGATAAATACAAGATTATTTATAATATCCAAATCTCTGTATATGATAGAAGTGTTTCAGGAGAGGGGTTGGAAGAATTATTAATTAGAACTTTTGAATATCTTTCCAAAGATAAGAGAATTTGTCATTGTTTTACAATTGAGGAGGGTATTCCAAACTTGTTCTGGAAGGTGAAGAAGGTAATGCTCAGGTGGAATTCACAAGAAGTAAAGGAGAAACACAACATGACTAAAAAAATATCATCTATCCTTGTTTAAATACACATTATACCATTTATTAATGGTCCTATATGTACATAGACTATGTTTGGATCCTTACCAAAGAAATGAGAAAAGGATGAGGAATAATATAGAAGTATGATTACAGTGAGCCATGGGTGATAGTGAGTCAAACATAAAAACTGCAAGGCATTGAGGATTGGAAAGGAGTAACCTATCCCAAACCACTATAACTTGAGAGACCCCTATGAGTATAGTGAGCTCTATAATGGATTTTAGTTTATGGAACCATGCAAATTCATGCATATTTGATATATCCTAGTGAGTGTGAATCATTTAAATTATCATGTCCCTATTTACTTTATTCATGCACACAAAACAATATCATGAATCTTAAAGTATATGTGGTAAAATTTCATAAAAAGTGACCCTAAATTTTGAGAGGTAAATATCCTTAGGGAAAGTTAGTCATTAAAGGATAAAGAGTTTTAATTACTCAAGCAATTTTCATACCTTGTTTCACTCCCCTCCCAATATGGATATTTTCAATCTAATTCCCTACTGAGGGATTAAAATGTTGTACCAATGGAATGAACATTTTTCATGGTTTTTTAATCTCTCTAGCTTCCTTTGATATTGTTGAATAAAAATTGAATTCATAGTAAAGGATCATATGTTTGGTGTAAGTAATTTAATAATAAAAATAAAAAGTCTTTTATTACTTGTTTGGAAGATTATCATAGAGTTACTTGATAAGTTTTAAGGAATAAAATTAATCTTTTCAACTGAAAAAGAGTTATATTTAAAAAAAATCAAAGAAAAATTATGATTAATATAAAACACTATCTTTTTCTGGAGAAGTATCAGGATCCTTAAAAAGTATTATTTTGGTTTTTTTATTAATTTTTGTTTGAGTATTACCTTAGGGCATGTTTGAGTGAAATTTTGAGGAAACAATGGAAGGAAGAGGGGATTTCATGGTTGGCGTACGGTATTCCATAACTGTGCACACTGGTTGAAAAAATCCATGAAACCCTATAGAAAGGGGATTTTCATAATTAGTGCATGGTTTTTCAAACCATTCCCTATAAAGATAAATTGTACACCCCCTCTAAATAAGCACAAGGTTAAGGCACACATCAAGTAAAAAACTTGCAAATCTATCAAGAAAACCTTGTTTGGGATTTAAGTTTACCTAAAAATTAGTTTTTAAAATTACACCCCCCCATATTAACCCCTAATCAGACCTAGTTAGACACTAACACCTATTTGACGATTTTTGTGGCTGTAGAATATATTCCTATCCTTCCTAACTCCATTCTTCATGATTCAATTTCTTAATTGTAGATCTGCAACCCTCCTAGTAAGAAAATATTATAACAAGTCGTTTCATTATTATCTCCTATCTCTCTGTCATCTAATAAAGGGAATTTATCTTATTTATTGTTAGATCTTGATCTTGTATTGTTGGATATAGATATATAGTTCTAGTATCTTGAATTTTTTTTTCAGGAATTAGGGTTTAAGATCTATATCTTCTTCTATGTCGTTCTTCCACTGAAATTGGAGATTTATATCGGAATGAATTATTCATAAATCATGAGGTAGTGGGTCTTTAATTCAAATCACAAAGTCTTGATTTAAAGTAGGCGTATGTAATTTTGTAATTTATATTAGATGATCAGCAATTGAGTTTCTTAGTTTGAATTAATTAATTTCATGAATTAATTAATTGAGGGAATTATGGAATTGGAAACATTAGGATTGTGAATTGAATAATTAATTATTTCATTAATTATGGGATATTGGGATTATGAATCAAATTATTAATTGTTGAACAAATTATGTGATATTGGGATTTTTAATGGAATAATTAATTGTTTAATTAATTATGGGGTATTTGAGATTCTAAATTGGGATAATTAATTGTTGAATGTTATTAATTAATTGGTGAATTAATTAAAGGGGTAATATTCTTAATTAATTGTTGAATTAATTAATGGGATTTATGTGATAAACTAATTTTTAAATTAGTAATGCGATAGATGTGATTAATTAATTGTTAAATTAATTAATGGAAGGCTGTGAATATGAAAATTTTGAATTTGATTAATTAATTGGGGAATTATTTAATGGTTTATTGTGATATTGTGATATATGTAATATTTAAATGATGAATTGTAACAATGAAATTCATGTGTGATTGATGTGGTGAAAGGTAACGATGGCATTCACATGTGCCTTAAAATGGTTAATGGTAACAATTGAATTCACATGTGACTTGAAATGGTGAATGGTAATAATGGAATTATCATGTGAATTGAAATGGGGAATGGTAAAAATGTCATTAAAATGCGACTTGAAATATTAATAGTAACAAAGGAATTCAATTATTAAATAATGAATAGTAATGATAACATTCAATCATGTATTATGAAATATGAATGGTCATAAAGAAATTGAATTATTAAATGATATATGGTAATATTTGAATTTAGTCATGTATTATGGAATATTAATAGTAACAATGGAATTCCGATATATGATATGGGTTGGGTGTCCTTAGTAACCCAGGGGCGTTATGTGGTTAAATAAAGAGTAATTGAATAAATGAAATAAATTTACCATATTTCTTGTGTTTTATTTTTTATACATCTGTATAAACTATTTCAATTGGATTTTGTTTTAAAAACCATTGGTGGTGCCCTACTGTGTTGTAATCACACATTACTCATAATACCTAATCAGTACCTGAATAGGTTTCGTGTTTGCAGGATATGATAAGAGAAAAGACCTTATGTTAGATGGCCATTATGAGATTGAGCATGGATGAGGGAACCAAACTTGGTGCCAAGACCAACTTGGGAGTTTTCAATTTATTTATTTATTTTGGGTTTTTCATATTGAAACTTGGAAAGTATTAGAATGAAATATTTACAATTATGTTTTCATATTGTATTTTTAGTTTTAATCATTTTTTCATACTGATACCATTATATTTATGTTGTATCATTTGGTTATTATTGCTTATTTATTTTCAGTCGATGTATTACTCTAATAAAGAGGCTATAATATCCCTATTATCAATATTAGAACCTCATTTCTAGTCAGAAACCTCTGGCTTATATGGAGGAATTCTCAAGTGTGTATAACAAACTGGCTCGGGGCACTGGTGTGGGCACTCAGGTCAAGACGTTAATTTTAATTCTTTATACATAAAGGCATTAGAGGGAAAACTCATGGAAGATGTTTCTAAATGATGAATGATAATTATTTCTATAAATACATGTGGATGAATTTGGAATACTTTTTTTCAAATAATATAATCCAAGTGAGAATTTACTAATGTAAAAAATGTAATGTAAGAGAAGAAAAAATAATTCATCCTCGAAGATGAGTTCTCCAACCATAGTAATTTCTGAACACATTGTTATAACTAAATATAACCTTGGAATGGATGATGTATGTGTTTTTTCATATGATATTATGAAACTTAAGATAATATGTTATCAGTATTTAATAAAATAAAATCTTTATTGCCATAGTTTCTCATTTAATAAAAATGAAGTTAAGTGGTAAGTCATGTATGGAGTGTACTATTCAATTATTAATGATTTTTCCCAAAAATAAATGATTCAAAATAGAGCAGGTGTCATAGAATATTATCATAAATAAAATGGGAACAAATATTAATGTGTATATCATAATAACTAATGATGTTTCGTAATAAATTATGAAACAAACTTCCACAGAGAAGGAAATGAAGAAAAGTATCATTAATCTCAAAAGAAAACTTGAGGAGAGGAGACAATATAGAAAGGATAACACATTATGTATGAAATAGTGTGATGGAAAACTAAATATTAAGTATAAAAATTTAAATGTAATTAATGATAAGATAATGGATTTCAATGATAATAAGAAGACCCCTCAATCAAATAATAAACTTGTGAAGAAACCAAGAGAATAAAAGATCTAAATTATGGAAGAAAATAATTTTCCCATGAAAAATATGGAATTATGGTTCAATAAAAAAATAAGGAAAATGTTTTTAGATTTTAGAAGACTTAATAAAATCATGAGTAGGTTTTTCAAAGTCAATAAACTCAAAGAATTGAAAAGAACTCCAGTGGTTCCAATATATCAATCAAGGAGAGACCAAATGTGGAATAATTCTTATGGAAAATGTTTTATTTGTTATAACCTCAATAAAATGGAATGTTATTGTAATTTTATAAATGTATGGTAGGGTAAGAAATTCATATGGATATACTCCACTCCTATTACATACAAAGAGGCTGCATGTCCTGAAAAAAGATATAACAAGCAAGGTAAAAGGTTAAATGTTTTGAAGAATGAATCTGAAACCCAAAAAGGGTGTATGAATCTCTAATATCCAGATACTCATAATAAATCCCACTTAATAAAATAAAGAAAACCAAGAAGTAAAAAATCCAGATATTTTTTTAGTTGTAAAAGAGGTGGAATCAATGGATAATCCATTGATGAAGGAGAGGTATACTAAGATAGAAATCATGGATATCAAGTAATATAGATTACTAAGTGGTGTTTCACTTACAATTAAAATTAAAATAATGAAGATGAAAGGGATACAAATTATATAGGGGAGATCCACTAGTGATGCTACACAAGAAGGTAATTTTTTACTTTGATGAATTCCAAAATTGTGAAAAACACCAACACAAGGAAGGATAACAATGTTCTCATCTATTATGAGATGTGTGAAAGTGGTATAATGAATGGGAAATACATTATAAAGATTTAAAATTTTTAAACTAAAATTGATGATGGATTATTAGAATATTTATTGTTATTATGTTCCTAAAATTTAAAAAAGGGAAAATAAATTTTGGATAGTGATGGGTTGGTTCATCATGACCATCCCTATTCCTCAAATTGAGGAAACATGAGGTACCCCTCTACCCATATTCTATATTATTTCTAACTATTTTTGAAAAGGTGTATAATTATGAGGGATATCTGGTCCATGTAGTGATTCTTCTAGAAAATTTCATGTGATGTGAGATGAAACGAAAATCTAATTTTGAAACTATATCTAGATGATTTAGGTTAGTTAAAGAAGATAAAATATTAAATAGTGGAAGCCAAAAAATGAAATTCACATATATATTTTTTATCATAAATATGGTTTGGTTTTTGGTATCATATTATATTGTTCAGGATATATAAAATCTTCTGAGTTGGTGGAATTGTATCCACAAGTGGTATCCACAAAACGGACTTAAAAATATAGTTTTCTGAACTAATGACTCAATGGGAGCTATGATGACCACAAAAAGATATTATTCCTCATAAAAAGTTTTTATAGCTTCTGAATAACCGAAAGTAATTGAGTTTAAGGGGTTTCATTTTTCAAATTAAATATCTCTTGAAATAAGTTCTATCAATATTTTTAGCAAGTAGTATCCATTACATAATCATTTGTTATGATCCTCACTACCATGTTTATTATTGGTAATTTATAACTATTTAGTGTGATATGATAGAGATTAATGATTGTTTTTGGAAGTGAAAAAAACCAACCTGTTATGAGTTTTTCATGTTTTTCATTAGTTACATAGAAACCCTTGGTGTTTTATATAAAAACTATTTTTTCCTACATCGATCATGGGATTATTAAGATTATAATACTTTTTCACATACCAAGTGCCATGTGGTAAATTAATTCAGTGATTCTCTATAGAAAATAAATCAATATAATGAGTTCAACTTATGGGAGTTAATAAGAGATGAGGAATACCTCTTGGAAATTTGAAGATAGGGGGGTTGAACTTTCATTTATTTTCTTCCCGTACATTAAAGAGGAGAAATAATTAAAAATTTGAGGAGTATAAATTATGATGTTGATGATGTTCCCTGAAATTTGGGGGAGAAAGAAGAAAGGTTTATCCAGACATATGAAAGTAAAAAAAAATTAAAAACCCATTTGTATTTCAATGCTAAGAAGTGGGAGAAGAAGTTGAAATATAATTTATCAATTAAATCCAAAGGGGTGATTGTTATGATCTCTAAGGATTGTGTGGTATTTTTATAAAACTATTAGATAATTTTAAAAGAGGATTGTTTAAAATATCATGTAATGATTGACATATTGGTTTATCCCAATAATGATGGATAAATTGAGATGTTTTGGAAAAGAATAATTAATATGCATGTTTTAATTGTTTACAATGAAGTTATTGGTCATGTAGAAGAAGTTTAGTGGAAATACAAATGTGTAATATTGAAGGTTCTCAACACATGAAAGATAACACCCTGGTTAGTGAGCATGGTGGAGATAAAGAAGATACTAAGTGTATCCACACCCATGAGTGGTGGTATATTGCAGAGGATTATTACCAAAATGATCAACCAAAAAAGGGACCAAAACATAGTGGTATTCATTGTGGTTTTCTAGTTCACCTTTGAGTAATGGACATGTTTTATATAGGTGTTTTTACAGTCATGGGTAGTGAAAAATGGCCACACATTTTTAGAATGTTGTAATGATGTCTATGGTGCATTGGTGGGGTTCTTATGAAAAATAACCAAGGAAAAAATGATATTTTGAAATCTATTGGTCTTAAACATATTCTATGGTGAAGATATACAGTAAAATAATTATAACATGGATTTACCACCCATGTGGTACAATTTTTCATGTGTATGATGTTTCCTTGTGTAAAAAGTAGAATCCCAAAATGGGCATGTTGGTGTTCAAAGTAGGTACTATTTGAAAAGTGGAGTATTAGGAAAAATTAGAAATTTGAGGAGACCATTCCCATGGTACTTGGAACTATGATTGGAATATTCCATGTATTTTTTACCAGGAAATGGTGAAATTCATGTTGACACATTACAAGATAATTTCAAGAGAATTTTCTCAAGTGATTTATGATTTTGAAGTTTAATGATTCATAAATCATGTTTCCTAAGCTTAGTCCATAATCCAAGCCAATATCAATGTTGATTTGTAGTATTGATGATGGATAATTAATTTTATAATTAATTCACACTAAATTAAGAGAGAGAATACACAAAGTAGTTATTTTTTGGATGATACTTAAGGAGATTTTGGATGAGTTATGCGTGGTTTTACCAGCCCATAGTGGTTTTTATGGGTGTCCATATGATCGTGTTAATGGCCTATCTATTTGAAGGAAGGGATATCGACTTGAAACAGAACACATAGAGAGTCAGACCCAAGCATATTATAAATATATGAATTTTTCTCAAGTTAGAAGAGTTCTATGAGCAGGGATGGAATAATATAGAATTGTAATTTTTTATATTATTCCCAAAGATAAGTGAAACGATCAAAGATTTGATGTGAAGAAGGTTATTTCTAAACATGATCTAGAATGTGAAGAAGGTAATGCCAAGGTGGAATTAAAAATAAGTGAAAGGGAGTCCAAGAGGAACTAAAATAGGGATTTTATCATTAATTTAAGATAATTTTTGTGGTTATTTTAAGGGGATTACATGTCCATAAACTGTGTTTATATTTTTTCCAGAGTAGAGAGAAAGGGTAGACATGGAATATGAAAGTGAGTGAGTCATGATCTATAGGTGGTAGTGAGTTAACCCTAATCATTGTTGGAAGAGACCCTGGTAAAGAAGTAACCTATCCCAAACCATTGTTAGGGGAGTAGAACATGTGAATATCATTGACCTTTATAATGGATTTTGGTGTATGTCTCCATGTTTGTGAATACTCCTTGGATATAGCCCAATGAGGGTGGACCAAGTAAATTCTCACGTTCCTATTTACTTTATTCATAAACACAAAAATAGATAAAGAATCCAAATTTATATCTGATAAAAGTGTATAATAAGTGACCCCAATTGATGAGATCTCATGATCCTTTTGGAAAGTGTTACATTAATAGGAGTTGGAGTTTTAATTTCTCAATCACTATTCATTCCCTGATTCACCCTTAGGGTAATATCACTCTAATACTCTTTTTCGGGACTAATAGTATGCATCCAAATTATGTATTTGTGTCATAACATAATGTTCTTCTATCGCTACCTATAACATATAATATGGAAAGTGATAAAAAATAAATAATTCAGTAAAATATAACTCATATTAGCATTAAAAACATTAAATACATGTGATCATATATGTTTCCACATATAGTTTCATAGAGTGAGAATATGGGGAGTTCTAGACCTGAAATAATATGGGATATGAGAGGGATGCACACCCATGCCCAAATCTGAAAGTGGATGATACATACCCCAATATCATTTTTATCTGATCAACATGAAGTTTATAATGATCTATATGTGTATTTAAATCATGGAAATTCCTAGTCGCGAATCTCATCTTGATCAATGTTATCAATTTTCCCCAAATACATCACGTGGACGTACATGTTTGCGTGATTTGTACACATTGTCCATCCAATGAGTTTCAAGATATATCCATGTCCATGAAACATGATATTCTACACATCAATGTAATTATGTTACTATGATAATTTTATGTTAATACACACCATAGATACCCAACTATAATTTATATATACCTCATATTCCTTGATTTATAGGCCATGAAATCTATGAAAAAGATCATGAATGTCTTGGTGGGTGGATATTATAAATATAACACCATAAATAGAAATACGAAGAATAAAATCCACATCCTCTAGGGTGATGATTATGTATCCCTTCGGTGGGTGGAAAGTGTGAATCTTAGGTCTATTTATCTTAGTGAGGAAATAAAGGATGTGATGATCAAAAAATGTGAAATTTTATATACTGATGTCAAAAAAACGAGTACACAGTAGTAATTGGATAATAACATGTGGAGGAAAAATGTGATGATAGTGGTGTGTTCTATTCACTCTGACCTATTTAACATCACAACTTTCTAGGACCTCACGTGAAACAAGTTTATACTACTAAATAAGAATATTATCATCCTCCATACCTACACAAAAAATTACATAACTATTAAGTATGTGAAAAATTTAAGTTCAAAGTTATGGTTTAAAACTATATGATATAAAAATTATAATAAATGTGAAATAAGTACCAAGAATCAAAGACTAACCCTATTTCCCCTAATATAATAGAATAGACAATATGTAGTTTATATTTTCAATACATAACATGTTCTTGTTTGAGAAAATCACATACAAATTATGAAACTATGATATGAAAAATATTTTCAAGGGGTATTATATTTCCCTTGGAGAAAATTCAATACGTAATATATTTTCCCCACACATAATATATTCTTCATATGTAATATTCTTTCCTTTATGAAAACTATTCTACAGAACATATTTTATCCATGTGTAATATATAAGACTAAACTATTTTTTCGTTTAGAAGTAAATTTTTAAAATTTATACATAATATATTTTCTTCTCCATTTTAATTAACCATGAACATACATGGGGTTATTATAATACATCACTATCACTGATAATGAGAAATAATTTCCAAAATGTTAGGGAATAATTTTTATTGTGACCTTCCCTTTGAAATATGTGACTTCTAAAATGTTTTTCCTTATTTTGATGTCGAATACATGTCATTCAAAATTATTTTGGACTTCATTCATCTTCATTTCTGTAACCTAATGATGCCAAGTATCAACATAATTTGTTCATTGGGTGTTGGTGAATGTCAAATGTCCCAAATAGACATCTGTGATACACTATAAATGTTATCAATAGTGTCTAGCAGGTACATTGGATCAAAATATGATTTGCATGACATATTCACTAACGGACATGCTGTAATTATGTGTGTATACAGAAAACTCAATGTTTGATATTTTCCAAAGTCACAATGTCTTTCCTTAAGTAATACAACCAACACTTCATTTCTTAAACATATTTTGGTGTTATAAAACTATGTTTGTTTGAATCAAATTCCTTCTCAGTTAAATAATTGCACTAAAAAAATAAATAACCTATTCAATGATCCTATAAATCTCCCATTTAAATTATCATCCATATTGTAACCCATTTTGAATCTCATAACCATTTTTTCTTCCACTTTCTATGAAGTGTTTCACAAAATGATAAAATCATTCCTAAACAATGACAATAATATGTAACATTCACAACTCCGTGAAGACTCCATTTATGAAGTGCATGTTTTTATGGGCATGTGTATATACCTATTCCCATCATTATATGTTAATGTACATTTATATTTTGTAATGCATATATTTTATTCATAAACTCCTTCATTACCTCTATGAATTCTGTCCAATAACTGTTCAACCATTCACGAATCTGACTCATATGAAATAATAAATTCATATATATATATATATATATATTAATATTATCCTTAAATTATCATAATAAAACATAACAACCATATTACATAAGAAGCATAGTGATGGTCTTCTTCATATCTTAATCATAAATTGTATAACAACCCAAACTATTATAAATAAATTTTTCCATGAGATATAATTAAATATATTTTTATATAATATGGTTATAGAAAAAACTTTCACTTATTTGGTTTTATTATATCTTATTTAAAAGGTCATTAATAATACTTAACATTGATATTATATCCATTTAATGGTGATGACATGATTAGTATAAATATAGGGTTTTAACAAATCTAATTGACATAGATGAAGGAAGTGATGGACTTAACTAGTAGGATAATACCTTATGAAGCCCATTTAAAAGGGATTTTGAGGGGACAATCATCACTAGAATTTGACCTTGACCAATCCTAGTATGAAATCCAACAACTTAATCATAATAGAAACAATTTATAGTAGAAGTTAAAGCTTATCGTGATTAGATGCCAAACCATGTATGCCGAATCACCCAGTAAAAGTACCACCATCACGAACCTTACCCAGAAGGGAATTTTCAGTTTAATTTAAGGAATATGTATCAAACCATTCTATATGAGTATGTAAATTATTTTTTAATTGATATATTTTCAACCTATTACTGTTACATTATAAATGAATTTTATTTTAATTCACTAAAAAACAATTAGTATTTTTGGGTAATATTCTAATTTAATTAAGGAATTTATTAGGATGAATTAATTTATTTTTAAAATAAATAATTTTTTAATAAAATATTATTATTAAATAATTTTTATTAAATATAAATCATCATATAGGATTTAAGAAGTCAAATTTAATTTTTATAAGGGTCCAAAAAATCTCTTTGTAAAAAACCCTTGCATTTCATAATAAATGTTGATTTTATTTTAAAAGTTAAAATTAAAATATTTAGAAAATTATTTAGATAAAATGAATATTATTTTTGGAATCATAATATCAAAATTATTCAATGGTGATTTTTTCATAATTTTTTGAGACAGTGAAATTTTCGGGTAAAAATTAAATATCGTATAAATATATGGTGTGTATTATAACATCATAATGGCCCAAAAGTGATGAAATGGATACTTTAAATATTATTCACGACCAACTATATGTTTTCCATTTAAAAAAATGTGATTTTTAGTTTATCTGATTTATTTTATAAAGCCATTATCTATCATCAAAATCTTATAATATATTTTATTGTTTTAAAATAAATTATTTCAAAGTATGAATTGACTCTATGTATGAAAGGGTGTTATTTTATTATGTTATTCCAATTTACTTATAAAATAATGAAAAAAATCACAATTTTTACGAAAACATGGGAAAAATGAAAAGTTTTATGGTTTTAGTTATTTTATTATATAGAGTCCAAACCCTATGTTTGTGAAATAATAAATAAATCCCCACTCATTTCCCCTATAAGTCCACCCAACATACCATTTATCTTCACTAAAAATACTTTTATAAAAACATAAATCTTACCTCCCATCTGTATATTCCTCCCGTGGTTCTCTCAAGTTATCAATAAGCTCTTTTAAAGCATTTAGAGTCACACACTCAAGTAATCGATCATCGCCTTCTCTTCTTTATCCATGTCTCATTATTATATCATGTCTTCTATTTACAAATCCTTATATTGGGATATATAATTAAATGTTCCTATTAAATTCTATTTTATATAACAATGATGAGATACCCCTTTATCTCTCATCAAACTATTTTACGAATTCTTTATTTACATCGTTATGATGCTGAAATTTCACTGCACTTTTACATGCCAAAAACATTGTGTTGTGAATACCAAACTCATTTACTAAAATGGTAATTACAATTTATTCATATATACTTATTGGAATTTGGACATACATGTTTTTATTCCACAATCCTTTATCATGGAATCAAATATTATGACGAATGATTCTATTTTGTATGATCTATGTGGAACATTTAATCACTATAATGAAATGAATATGATGATTGCACCCAAAATTATATATCACTTCAATGAATTGGGTAATGTTTAATCTCATGAGATGTTATGTTAGGATAGGAAGTTAACATGATTCATTTATGGTAATTTTTTCTATCATTATTTCTTGGTAGTTATCCTTGACCTATGTTTATGATGCCTGTTTCAAGCTATTGTCACATTTACCATGTTATGATTTTCAATCAATAGCATGCATTATTATTAATGTTCCTTTTATTATTCATTGATATGACTATTATCTAACATATATTACTATATTCCATTCTTGTTACCTTACTAGAATTTATAGATCACCACTTTCTTATTTATGTCCCCTGGTTATCCTGTGTAGTTTTAAAAACCATTGAATTTAAGAATCATGCTAATGAGGTTTTCAATAATGTTATTATATACAATGCATAGAATGTTAGGATATTTAACGAATTCCAAAATACACAATAAATTTCATTCTTCTATTTTTTATTATGTGTAATTTTTTGTAATAAATCATTTATTAATGTATAATAAAGAGAAGGGTTGTTTTAGTTGGTATCGAAGGAACGTTTTAGTCATTTTTGGGATTAGGATTAGAAAACTCTATAAATAGCCTTAGGGATAAGACTAAGTATAATAAATATACCTATATTTTATTAATTATATAGTTATTGGTTTATCATTAAAATAAATCATCGTCTAGATACTACTAGTGGATGTGGTTCTAGCCCATATTTACCTAGGGTAACAACTCTAACAAGGTGCATCGGGCCTGTCTCAACATAACTTGGTACATGACAATGGGCCTTACTACAAACTATTTTGACATTCCTTGGGTATATTCTTTGGTAAACTCATAATCTCATTACAAAGCATTATTTCGGGAAAAAAATAATACCCATAAGAATATATTTTAGGGAATATATCATGGATAACATATATTAAATACTAGAAATTAATAAGTTTAGGAAATAAATGAAATTTAAAAGTTATCCCTTTAATGTCCTTGAATTCCCATTTATGTGTTTAAGAGTTTAAAAATAACAGTTCTTAATTTTGCATTCATTCTATCTAATGAATATAGATAGGAGAAATCAGGTAAACAATTAATGTGACGAGTAATGTGATGACTACCCCAACGATATTCCCAACTCGATGGGAGTGGGAATTCCAAGATTTATAAAGGTACTATCTCATTTGAATCAGGTTCTGAATAGAAATCTGGATCAGGAGGAGCACTAAAATCCCCTTAAGAAATAAAAAGTTGTGATGGAGTAATTTACAAAACAAAGGCCTCTGACATTCAATGGATCATCCAATACCTTAATCAAAGAAAAATGGATCAAATCCATTGATAAGATCTTATCCATCCTTCAATGGTACAAATTATAGAAGGTTCTACTGGTTATTTATCATATGGAGGGATAATCTGCTCAGTGGTGGAAATTGATCAAGAATACCAAAACATAGGGATCAAATCGATAGGGTGGAAGGAATTCTGAAAATTATTTTTTGATAATCATTTCCTTCATACTCTCCAGCTTAAAATAGAAAGGGACTTCATTTTCCTCCAGCAAAAAGACACCAATTCTATCAAGGTGAAAGTGGAAAATGTACAAAGACTTTCATGATATGCCACTGTCTTTTTCATTATCTAGTAATGAATGGTTGAACACTTCTTTATTGGGATAAAACCTATTTTATGAAAATTCCCAGTGATTCATGATTTCGATTATTGTGAGAAAATTGTATGATGTTCCCTTAAAGTTGAGATGGAGATCGGTAAATCTCAAGGGTATCATAGGGATAATAATTAGAGAGTAGAGTTTAATTTTTGTGGTATGATGAAAAAACATAACGATACAAAGAAATTTCAACATCCCACTTATCAATGGTGCACGAAGAGGCACCCCAAAAATTTTCTATGGGACGTGAGGAAATGATTTATGTGCATAAAAGTAGGGAACCTACATAGAAAATATTTTTAGTAGAAACCCACTAATGTGATAGAGGAAAGGAATGCTCTCGTAAACCCTCAATGCATTGTTCATTGCTTCAATTTCAAGGAACTGTGGTACTTTTCAAACAAATTAACTAAGAAAATGGTTTTCAGAGACAACCAACAACCTCCATGGCACCAAGGGAGAGCTTTTGGCATCACAACCACTAAGTTGTATCCTAAAAATGAAGTGTCGAAATGTATGATAGTTATTTATTCAATAATAGAGAACATTTTTTTTTATTTTCGTTCTAATCATTACTTAATATCACTAATGTTTAGTAGAACTATTCAATCACCACCAAAAATCATAGAATTATTAACTTCAGTGAAAATAGAAATTGAGAAATTATTTCATCCCGAGTATAAAATCATCTCCTATCAAAATTTGTGTGATTAAATTCCTAGTGAACCATTCCACATACCCTTTGGTGGAATTTCACGCAATTATGGGTATGGATTGGATTTACCTATATAGACCCAACATAAATATCTGCTTGAAGGAAATCACGCTCTGTATTGTGAATTGACCCCCGATTCTATACAAGTGAAAGGAGGAGGACGAATTTTATTTACCACCAATATATCAAGCATGGATATTGTTTCCCTTATGGAAAATATATCCAGATCAAATGATTGAGTCTATGTAAAATATCAACCTTAAAGACGTTCCCATTATGTGGAAATATGCTTATGTGTTTCCCAAATAATTTCTTGGTCTTCCTCCTAGAAGATAGGTTGATTTTTCAATCGATCATATACCTGGGGCATTAACATTATCCAAGACTCTGTATAGAGTTTCTATTGTGTAACTTGAGGAGATGATGAAAAAGTTAATGGTGAATCTAGATAAAGGGTTCATATGACCATGTTCTTCATCGTGGGGTGCACCATTCCTCTTCACCAAGAAGAAGGGTGGGTCAATACACATTTGAATTGGTTATCATGATCTCAATAAGATCACAATAATGAATACGAATCATATCTCGTGGATTGGTGACTTTTTTGATCAGCTTCGTGGAGAAAAATAATTCTCTAAGGTGGATCTGTTGTCAAGATATTATTAAGTTATTGTGAATAAGGAGGATATCCCTAAGAATTGTTTTCATACAAGGTACGATCACTATGAGTTCATATTAATGTAATTTGAACTCACTAATTATACAACAATCTTCATGGAATTTATGAAAACATTATTTTAGGATTACCTTGAAAAATATTTTGTTGTATTTGTATATGATATTCCAATATACTACAAAACCAATGAATAGCTTGAGGAATATCTGAGCACTATACTAAAGACCTTATGAAAGGAGAAGTATTGTGCCAAGTATATAAAAAGTGAGTTTTGGTTGAAGGATGTCTCATTATTTGGGAATATCATCAAAAGAAATGGGATATATATAGACCCATAAAAAATCGATGAAATTGAAGGATGGTTGGGTCCAAAATCTGTGACATATATTTGTAGTTTCCATGGATTAGCATGGTATTATCATCGTTTTGGGAGAAATTTCTCATGATTTTCAAATCCTCTAACCAAGATATCTTAGAATATAATGAATTTTTCTTATAATGATGAATGTGAATAGATTTTCATGGTTCTTAAAATGAGGCTTATCACTACAAAAGTACTCACACTACCCACTAGTGGATATATTTTGTGGTATTCTGTGATACTTTGAAGAATGGATTGGGTTATGTGTTAATGAAGAATGAAAAATTCTCATCCTATGCTTCAAAGCAGTTGAAATTTCACAAATAGAACTTCCCAACACATGATCTAGAGTTGGATTCAGTGATATTTGATTTGAAAATATGGAATCATTATCCATCTAGGGAGAAGTTTGAAATATACATGGATCAAAAAAGTCTCCAGTATATATTCACATAGAAAGAGCTGAATATGCATCAACAAAGATAGTTAGAGATGATCAAGGACTACGACTGGTCAATCCACTACCATCATGGGAAAGTGAATAATGTAGTGAACACTCTATATAGAAAGGATCTTGAAATATTATCATTGATGATAATTGAAAAGAATCTGATATTCTTATACTTAAAAAGGATGGGAATGAGAATCATAAATGAATGAAAATCATCAATCCTTTAATAAATGATTGCTTAACCATCTCATATGGAGATATTAAAGGATGCTCAAATAAACAATGTTTGAATTCATAATAAATTAGATACTATAATAAAAGGTAAACCATTGGTGTTCAGTGTTAATGAATAAAGTGTTGTAAGATTTGGGTCAATACTATGTCTACCATTAAATACTGAGTAAAATAAGGAGCTATTGGATGATGCAATAGCTCAAACTTCTCCATCCACCATGGAAGCACAAAGTTGTATCATGTTCTCCAAGAACACTATTGGTTTGAAAATATTTATAATGAGGTTTCAGAATATACAAAAATATGTATTTTATGTTATAAAGTGAAAGTAGAAAAGAAAAATTCTAATGGGGTGATGCATCCATTGCCCATACCTACATGGAAATGGGAAAACATCACCATGGACTTTATCACTGTTCTTCTAGAGAAAATAAGAAGTAATAATTCTATATGGGTTTTGGTGGATTATATTCTAGTGAATTTACACCTTTTTGGGATTCGAGAGGATTTCTCAATAGATAAACTTGTACAGATATAAAAAATCTAAGTGGTAAATCTTCAACGAGTACTACTATTGATTGTATCCAATTTACATACAAGATTCACCTCAAAGTTGTAGAAGAGCATATAACATTCTCTAAATACTGAGTTCAAATTAAGTACATATTATCACCCTCAAAATGATATACAATCTTATCAAACTATCCAAACACTTGAGGACATGTTGAGATCATGCTCAATTGATGTCATTGGATGATGGAATTAACATCTTCCTCTGGTCAAGTTATCTCACAACAACATTTTCCACACAAGCCTCCAAATGGCTCCCTATAAATCCCTTTATGGGAATAAGTGCAGAACACCTGCATGCTTGGATGAATATAGGTAAAGAAAACTACTATGTATTGAAACAAATGATGAAATGGTGGAAAAGGTTAAAACCATTTAGCAGGACATCAAGGATGTTAAGATTCCACAAAAGAGTTATACTGATAATCATCGATGATACCCATAGTTTCATGTTGGAGACTTGGTTTTCCTCTATATATTTACATGGAATAAAGTGAATATATTTTGGATTAAGGGAAAGCTTATTACAAGATTCATTGTCCCCTTTGAGATCCTTGATCACATCAGAGTGGTGGCCTATTGACTAGGACTCCCACCTAACCTATCTCAAGTACATGATGTATTCTATGTATCCATCTTAAGGAAGTACATACCAAACCCCTCACATGTACTCAATAACTATGTGGTACCACTGGATAATGAAGTTTCCTATGAAGATCATTCAATAAATATATTAGATATTAGGGATTATGTTATATGATGTAAGACAATTCACTTGGTCAAAATACTGTTGAGATACCACTAGTTTGAAGAAGCAATGTGTTAACGAGAGAAAGTGATGAAACAGAGTTAGCCTCATCTATTCTATTGTGAGAATTGAAAATTTTGAGGGAAAATTTTCTTTAGGGTGATGATTGTAATGACCTAAACTATTATAAATAAAATTTACCTTCTGATATAATTAGAAGTATTATTATGTAATATGGTTGTATAAAACACATTCACTGATTTGGTTTTATTAAATCCTATTTAATCAATCATTAATCATAATTACCATTGAAAATATAATTGTTGAAAATTAATCACCTTATTAGTATAAATATTGGGTTTTAACAAATCTAATTGAAATAGAAAAAAGAAGTGAGGGTCTCAACCAGTATGGTCATACCCGATGAAACCCATGTATCAAATCTTTTGAGGATGATAACATCACTGGGAATTTCCCTTGACCATTCTCAAGCTGATATCCCGCAACTAAAGCACTATTGAAACCGTTTATGGGATAATTTCAAGCTCATAGAGATCACGAATCAATCCATATACACTGAACCACCCCATGAAAGTCTCTCCATCATGCACCTTACTCTTAGGAAATTATTCAGTGTATTAAAGGGATACATATGAAGACCCTAGTGATATGAGTATATAAATTATTATGTAATTGATATAATTTCATTCTATTATTGTTAAATTATAAAAGATTTTTATTTTGATATAATAAAACCCTAAATAGTATTTCTAGGTAATATTCATATTCAACTAATGGATTTATTTTGACGAATTAATGGATTTTTGAAATAAATAATTTTTAATAAAATATTATTATTAAATTATTTTTATTAAATATAAATGATCGTACATTTTTTATTATTTCAAATGTAATTTTTATAAGAGTTTTAAAACTATTATTGTCAAAAAACCAACATTTATTAATAAATGTATATTTTATATTAAGAGTGAAATTTATATATTCAGAATAGTATTGAGACAAAATGAATATTATTTTTCTAATTAGAATTTCAAAATTATCCAATGGTAATTATTTCATAATTTTCGGAGAAAATTTAAATTTTTAGGTAAAAATTAAATAATGTATAAATATACAGTGTGTATTATGACATCATAATGACCCAAAAGTGCTGTAATAAACACTATAAATAGTATCCATGACAAAATATATGTATTATATTTAAAATAATGTGATTTTAAATTTATTTATTTATTTTATAAATCAATTATGAATCCTTTAAAACATATAATATATTTTAGATTTTTAAAATCCTTTCTTTAAGAGTATGACTCACCTCCACATAAGTAAGGGTTTTATTGTATTAATTTCTCCCCTTGGAATTATAAAATAATTAAATCTACTTCTATTTCGAAGAAACCATGTGATTGTTTAAGGATTTATTTGATTTATTATATGGTTTCCAAAATCTATGTTTGTGAAATAATAATGAAATCCCGTCACATTTGCTACATAAACCCACCCTGGATCCCATTTATCTTTACTAAAACACTATGTATCACGTCCTTAATATTCCCTACAATCTCTATATTCCTACCAAGGAACCTTAAATCTCTCTATAAGCTCCTTACAATCTTTTGGAGTCACGCATTCAAGTTACGGACCTTCACCTTCTCTTCTTTATTCAAGTCTCATTATTATCTTATTTCTTCTATTTCCAATTACATATATTGGGATATATCTTTGCATGTGCCTATTACTATCTATTTTATTTAAAAATAATGAGATAACCATTTCTCTCTCATCAACCTATTTTATGAATTATAATGTGATGTTGTTATTCTATCAAAATTTTACCGTGATTTTCTATGCCAAAGAAATTGTGTAGTGAATACCATACCCATTTACTATAAAACGCATTCACATTTTTACAATTATAATTATTTTAATTGGAACTTACATTTATTTATTTCACTCTCATTCATCATGAAATAAAATATTATGATTAAAGAATCCATGTTGTATGATCTATGTGGAACACTTAAGCATGAGAATTAAATGAATGTGATGGGTGCGTCTGGAATAATATAGTGCTCTAATGAATTGGTTAATGTATAGTCAAATTAGACTTCATGTTGGGATAGGTAGTGAACCTAATTCCTTAATGGGACTTTTTCCATCATGTATTCTTGGAATTTATCCTTGAAATATTTTTATTATGTAGTGTTTTAAGTTGTTTCCACATTTCTCATGTCATGATTATCATGCTATATTACGACTTATTATTCCAGTTATTTTTATTCTCCATTTACATGCCTATTTTCTAAAAATAGATACCTTATTACATTATTATTTATTTACAAGGATTTATATCTCACCCCTTTCTTATGTATATCCCCAAGTTATGTCATGTAGTTTAAAAATACTTGGAATTTTAGAATCATGTTATGGAAGTTTTAAATAATGTTGTTGCATCCCATGCTCTGGATGTTATTCTATGTGCATAATTACCAAATACAGTACACTTATCATTCATCCTAGTAATATTATGTATACTTTTATATAATAAATAATGTATAAAAGTATAATAAATAGAAGGGTTATTATAAAATGTCTTTTTTACATTATTGTAAATGTGTCTAATGTAGCATCGATGATATGAATTTGGGGATTTCCATGTAACATAATATACATTTATTGCATCATTAATCATCTGATTATGATCTAATATAAAAAATACACCCAAAAATTATTAAAATGGTTATTGATACAATTTAAAAAACAACTCCACGATTCATAATTTTCCTTCTTAACTATTTCAAATGAAGGTAGCATAGTTGCATGGTTACCATATTATGTTTCCAAAATAAGTTTTATGACAATGTACATAGAATTAGTTAACATTATTTAAATCTATTTAAATAGATTGAAAATTTAAAATGATGAAATAAAAGGAAGGAATATTTATAAAAACCAAACAAATTGAATATGAGATTAATTAAATCAGTTAACTTGTTACATGTATTCATTTATATCTATGTGGAAGAAAAGTTGGTTATTTTTACTATATATGGATAGAAACTATAGAAATATATAATAATATTCATCCCAGTCACACTAAAAATATAAAATTTCCTTCTATTGCACCCTTAATGACTTCCTATATATAATATTATAGGCAAAATATTCTTGTATACACTCTTATAAAAGTGCTACAAGTATATCATGGTAGCTCCTGATCATATCAGTAATAACATCTAACCAAAATTTATAATCTACTGATGTATGATTTAGTATAAGGTTTGGCTACATAATATTAGGAGTTGTCTCAATTATAGAAATAATTCATCATCGAAGATAAATGTTAATATGGTTCCACATATAGTGTAAGTTATTATCTAGCTTGATATTGACTTAATAATTTTCAGAATTAATAGATCATTTGTACATTGTACAAGACATAAAAAACATGAACAAAAAAGTATAATGTTGATGAATATGGTCACCAAAACCAAGATAATATTTTATCACATTATATTTATAATTAATTAAAATAGATAAAAAGAAAAAATACCTCAATATTGATATATTTCTTTAATTAAGTGGTTAACTATTTGAAACCATTTTTGATTAACATTCATTGTTCTTATAGAATAAAAGTTTAGTATCCTTTAGTAAAAGATCCACACATGCTCCACTAATCTCTCAATAATAGTGATATATTATTAGGTGAAATCACAGTGGAACAAACATCTAGTGATATTCATATTTATCATTATAATGATTCCTTTGGTCTTGAATAATCATAATTGCACTCCCATTCTTGAGATGTTAGAGGAGGATGAAGAATATCAAGAGTACTCATCAGTCTTTAGAGAGACCTTTAGATTTTTCTGTTCACAATGATTATCATATTAATCAATCTCTAGATAATAGATGTATTCATTTATTTATAGATTTAGGGTTGGTGTTGGAATACTATTTTATTATACATCATCCCTTAAGTAATATATTAAACTTTATATGACATCATTACATATAATTAAAATAATATCATTACTTTCTCATGGTATGTGTAAACTGGTGCAATGATAAATATTATTTCACCCACCTATGAATTAATATTTATCATCAAATACAACCATGGTTCACGAGTACTCCTCTATATTTACTGAATACTATAACAAATATATAAATTAAATTTTTATTCATTTAATAAATATATAATATATATCCATGTAATTAAATAAATACCTTGATAATAAATATTTATTAAATTTATGTGATAACAAAAGCTCGAATAAAATTTTTCCTTGGACTTGAAACTAATGTTTATTACAATAATTAAATTCAAGTAGAATTTAATTGAGATCAAAATAATTTCTTAGTGTCTGACCCTATAGGATTATTTCTCATTGGCATTAAGTGGGCTTACCTAAAGACCAATATTACTCTCCAGTAATGATTTAAAGCACCCAAGTGAAATAATTCAATGTGAAAACATTGACAAACACACATTAGTACAATATGTAAGATATAATATGATTACCATAATATCTCATAAAGGTGGTTTCAGACCTGTTCTAACAACCTATAAGCTTGATATATCATTCTTCAGCTATATAAAATAAAATTTCCATTACACCATGTCCATGGAATTTAATGTGATGTTTTTATTCCAAAAAAGGGCCAAGATATAAACATTTATCAATATAGATGATAAAAATCCTTACTAAAATTATTCATTAATAACATGTCATTCATGATGCACCCAACATCAGTGGGAACTAGTTTTATCATTTTTTCCCAAATACATCTAAGTGTGTGATTCATGAAATGTGTTAATAATAATGTTAAACTCTATGGTCCATAACACATTCTTTTCAATATGAATATACAACGACTCATAAAAAAGTATAATTCCTATTGGAAACTCTATTCTTGTAATGTCCCATCTTGGAGACTACTATGTGTGAGATTCATGAGATAAAGGCTCATATACTTATGAGTAATTTCACCAGATGGTAAACATACTATGTTCCACATCATAGAAGGTTGTCTGACCATATAACAAGGTTTATGAATGTCATCGTGGAATTTTATAGTTCTCAAAATTGTGGGGAACTACTATTTCCTTCTCAATGTGATAGATACTCTGGCTCATATTACATTAATGTCACATATAAATATGAATGATTTGTAATAAGATATATTAAGTAATATTCACTTATTTTTATATTCATGAAATCCAAAGTACACATAGTTGGTTCTAGGACATCTAATCCAATAGACTCCCTATCATATTAAAGATGACTCCCAAAAACTATCAGTCCTCTAGATCCCACAGGACAATCATATTTCCATTGAGTTAAATATTTTTCAAGGGGTACAAAATGTTTTCCTCCATGGAGACTCCTCTCACTATGACTTCACCTCTTTGATAAAAATCCCTCAAGGGGTGGTATTTTAAAATTATATTCTTTATTCACCAATGTGATCTTGGATACATTGCAATAGAAAACACTATAGTATTATCACAAAAGAGTGTAATTATATCATTACTAATTCAAATCATATAAAGATCTTTGATGACTTTTCATATCCAAACCACATATTTAGTTGCTTCAAAATAGGCAATGTACTCAGACTCAACTGTATAATCTGTGTCCACATCCTACTTTCATCTATTTCATCTCATAGTACCTCTATTGAGAGTGAGGATGTATCCTGACTGTGATTTTATATCATCCTCATATACTTATAAACTATAAAAATCATATCCTGTACTGAATATCCCATAGTCTTCTCTATAGAATATAAACACATGCTTAGTTTTTCTCATATACTTAAGGATATTCTTGGATACCATCTAATGATATTCACTTGTGTTATCTTGACATATTTATATTATAATTAATGTATAGGTGACATCTATACTTATATGTATCGTATTATACATGAATGAACCAATTTTAGATGTGTGTAAAGCACCTTACATCCCTTATCTAAACTTGTATCTATGAAGATATATTTTCTTGGAATGATGAATTTCACGTGACATTAGTAAAAATACACTCTAGGAATTTTCCATATTTAATTATTTTAGTATCTTATCAATATATGTACTCTGACTTAGACCAAGTAGAATCTTAGGTCTATCATGATATATATTGATATCCATAATATATACCACTTAACCTAAGTCCTTTATTGGGAAACATATATTCAAATAGGATTTGAAAAACCTTAATACGAGTATTTCATTTCCAATAAGTAGTATGCCATCAACATATACTATTAATAAAATGAACAAACTCCCACTAAAATATTCATAGACACATGGTTTACATTCATTATTTAGGATACCAAATTACATTATAGATTTGTGAAAACAAATGTCTCATTACCTTTATGTTTTCATTAATTTGTAAATTGATCTCTACAGCTTACATACCATATTGGCATACTTTGGAGTCATATACCTTTTGGGTTGCGTTATATAAACATCTTCTTTGTGGTTCCCATTATGGAAGGTTGTCTTGAGATCCTTCTATAAAATCTCATAGTCTTTTTATACATCCATGTTATGTATAATTCTAATTTATTTTATAATATATATTTGTGAAAAGGATTCATCATAGTATATATCATGCCATTTTTTGAACCCTTTAACATCAGTTATTCTTTATAGATAATTAATTTCCCATCCATATCAAGTTGCTTCATGAATACTCATTTACAACCAATGAAACATACATAAACTAGAGTATCCACCAAAATATGTACATGGTTCTGATATATAAGATACAATTCATATTTTATAATTCATTCCATTTTGAAGTATTGGTGAAACATAACACTTCATTATATGTTAAATAATCATTATTATAAATTTATATTGGTTCATTATCCTCAGTTACTTAAAAAATATCTTTCAGGTTCTTTATCCTATTTTATACTCTTATGTAGTACCTATGTCTTGGGAACTTTTTCTTCCCCGAGGTTTTTGTGGAATCCATTCTTATAATAACTCTCTTGTTCCTTGATATTGGACTTCATCAAATTCAATCTTTCTTATACTATCTATTTTAGAGATGTTACCATCTTAAAGAATATTAAATGCCTTTCCACAATTACATTTTTATGAGGGGTTAAATAGGTAATATCTCCTTGTTTCCTTGGGGTATCTTATAAATGTACACTTCATGCCTCAGGATGTAAGTTTGTTTTCTGAAGAGGCCTTAATAATCAATTCACATCCTCAGACACGTATATACAACAACACTGGATTATTTCAAATCCCAAATTGGTATGTAATACCATCAACTACTTGATTTGGACCCTTTTTTAGTATTTTTGTTGTTTCCTATAATGTGTATTTTCAAAATGCTAATTGAAGACCCCCCTGACCCATTATTAATCTCACCATATCCATTAGTGTTTAGTTATCCTTTAACTTACACCATTTAATTGTCGTGTATATGAAGGTATGGGTTGGGATATAATCCCAAATGTTAGTAAATAATCAATGAATACTTGACTAAGATATTCACTACCATGATCAAAGAATAGTTTCTTAATATTCTTACCATGATGGTTCTCAACATCATTCTTTTATTCTTTGAATAAATCAAAGTAATCTGACTTATACCTCATGAATAAGAAATATCAATATATATTAAAACAGTCATTAAAACATATGATGTATGAGTACCCACCCCTTGCATCAATTAGAAATGGTCCACACACATTGTTATGAATTAATTTATAAATCTCTTTGAGATTTTCACATTTCCCCGTAAATGCAGATTTGATCATTTTTTACTTATAAACATGCATGAAATACACTAAGTGGTTTTACTTTAAATGAATATAAATATCAATATTAGTGTAATTTGGTCAAATTTGTTTTATTTATATAACATTGATGTTGATTCCAAAATTTGGTATGGTATGAATCTTGTGATCTATGTTCATCATCAAATGTCATTAATTGGTTTGTGTAATTCAACATTTAAAGACTATTATTTAAATATGGATTAGTATAATAAATAATTTCATTATTAAATAATAAAAAAATATTTCCAAATTTAAAAATATATACATTCATATAAAGTATGGATATAAATATAAGTATTTTGGTGACTGGAGGCATATAATAAAAACTTTTAAAACCATGATCACTTCCATTAATGAAATGAGGTGGTCATCCCTAATAAAGACAACAACAAGTATTTCTATTTCACATGCTCATAGATATACCTCCCTTATTGAAATCTTCCAGAATATACTTGGTTCAAAATTTGAATACACATGTGAGAAAAAAAATATGTCTCTAATACCTAAATTGTATAAACATATAGATTATACTCAATAACAAACACACAAAAATATTCCCCATGATTCTTCACTTGGGTGGAGTTTTTCTGAAAATGTACCTTCAACCACATGTAAATGAAGATGTAATCTTATTCCCTTTCTTGTCCCTTTATAATTATACTCTTGGAAGGACGTTGCAAGGAAGATTTAAAATTTGAGCTCTCTTCTAGTGATTTATTTTTATTAACCAGAAGTAATTAATACATTCCATGATTTATATCCTTATAAACTTGGTTATGTAGAGTGAGAATTTCTACGAGAGACTTACCTATGTTGGTCATATTGAAATTAACAATAAAGATGTAGAATCTATGAGAGATTGATGAATGAATGAGATCGGTACATAGTTATTAAAGTATCCTAATTAGTTTAACCTCTAGAAACTCAATGTATCTAATCAGTTTTACTATGTGAGGCCCATATAGAGTACATTATACTAATTTTATATAAAGTAGAGACTTGGATATATAAAACTATTCATATATTCCACTCTCCTAATAAAGACCACAAATATAGTGGAGTATGTTATTAGTATCCATGACTTTATGTGACTTCATGAGTTTATTGGACAAGGATGAAATAATTAAAAATAGAACATAAACTGTGTCGCTCAATTTTTTATCATAGACAATGAACTCATCATCACTCCTCTATTTTTCCAGAAGATCGAGCATTGAGTATTCTAGCACATAATACATATATTCAGGGAGAAACATTACTAGTATGTTTTAGAAAAATTCATGGAAGTTAATCATAGTTAGAAGATAGTATTTATCCAAAATGGATCATAGGGATAAAGTGGTTAATGATCTTTATATTATTATATAATAATGAAATTGCAAAATATTTGTACTTTTCTTGATTATAAATAGTTTGATACATAATTATTTTAAATTTATTAAGTCTCCCGTTATTTTATCAAATATCAATAGACCTCACCATTAAAATTTGAATTTCTAGTTACATATATATTCTTGTTGAATGGATCCATATTCCCCTTGTCATATTTCAAGAGTGTTATTGATCAATTATTCAAAGGTATTTAGGTAGGAAATTATATTCCAACTATAGTCTTGTAGCCCCTTGATCTATTGAGAGGACTCCCCAATCTCTAATCCCTTTCTTATATTTTCTCAACACTTGACTCAAAGTTATAATGAGTTTAGAAAGGTAAAATTCTATGGGAATGTATTGATTAATTAAATCTAAAAAATTCATAAAATCTCCCCAATAAAAGTAAGAGCCCCAAAAGGGCTGGTCAAACACTTAGTTCTATGATTTCATTCCTAATCAAGTAATGTAAGACTAAGTCTAACATATTATTAAGATGATGGATTTTATTTATTATGAATAAATATTACATATTTTATCTATTACATGTCTTGTTAATATTAAGTGGATATTAATGAAGATATTAAACATGTTCTAATAAAAAATTTATGCATAATCCATTTATTTTAATTCCATATTTTTGTATTTAGGTTGTTTATTTATGTGACTATAATTTTTTAATTCTAAAATAAATCATAATGAAGATAGTGAAAAAATAAATAAATTACATGATCAAGATATTTATTTAATTGTAGATTTATTGAGAATAAAATAAATCAACCTATGGCCATGGATTAAAACTCCATGTGTCATTCTTGGAACGAGTTACACCATCCCAATTATCCACCTATGTATTACATGGGTTAGTTTGGCCTCATTTTCACCCTGAACCTACTCAATGTGGCTTTATAAAATCCTTTAATTACATAGGTTTTATAACTTAGACATGGGTGAGGGGAACTAAATGATTGGTTAATGGGAATTTCATAAAACAAACTTGGACATGCATGTCTTGCATAATTAAAGATGGATAGATGATAGACATTCCATTATAGTAATTTTAATAAAAAATAATTAAAAATACATGCAATAAAATAAAATAAAATTAAACCAACACAAACATAATTATTGTTTAATACTCATGATCGGTCATACACTTGCAATTACTTTGGATTCAAAACAACTAGTTAGTATTAATTTTATTTCATTATTTGATATGTTAACATGTGCACGAATCAATCCTATTAATTGTCTTATTATTATTTTAATTAATTTTATCTTATTCCATTCAGTTATCCCAAAATTCCCATACACTATTATTTTGAATAAAATTAATTATTTAATTTAATTTAAAACATAATGAAGTAGTATACATTTTTTTACAAGCAAGAAATTTATTGAGTACCTATCTAAGCTTCTCAATATAGTTCTATGTGTATTTAATGCACATATAAAATATAATGTGTCCATGGAATATGTCATTATTTTACAACGTATACATCCTAATTAATTCCACATAGAACAAATAAAAATTAAATTAATTGTATAATTTAATGTGTTGAGTATTTAGTATGTAGTGACCATACAAGATTCATAGTTTCACATATAATGTAGAATTAATTAAGAAAATAATAGATTATAAAACCTAATGACTAGTGTGTACAATTAATTTATAGTCCCACATAACTCAAGTCGATAAGATTTAATGGTGTAATTAACTAAATTTATTATTTCCATGTAAACAGGTAGAGTAAGTGGTGTGTTAAGGATGGCCACATGGCGTGTACCTTTTCTTCACTGAATATCCAAAATACAAGCCTAAGGATTTTGGGGGTTACTTCCTATATACATTATTGAGGTATAAAATGTATAGTAAGGATAAAAAACATGTATATCAGGGTACAAAACTTCTAGCATGTTCACATAACAGATTAAATACACACAGTGTACTATTTACTTGACACATATTAACCTCATATTTTTCACCTTGAGAAAAAGTAGACTATATGGATTATAATAAATCAATATGGTGTGTAGTATGAAAAATATTTGTTCCACCCCATTTAGTCACCAAGTGGTGTATTTAATTCACATTGTGTTTATTCAATAAATGATGACTAGGAGTCCAGGCGGGTGTTCGAGTGAAAAAAAATGTATAAACTACATGTGAAAAAGGAGTACACAACATGTAACCTTGTACTATCTAGACATAGGTCTTAGAACCAACTGATCAGTTATTTAGATGTTTTATTTACTAATTATTAACCAATCCAAGTTATTTTTGTGGGAAAGGAATAAGAGAAAACAATTATTTCAATGTTGTATCAAGAATTAAATAAAACATGAAATGAAGTTTAACTTTTAAATGCATAATGATCATCAATAAATTAAATAATTAAAAATTTGAACATGAACCCTCTGAGGTCAATGGACAGTTTCAAATTTAGTGGAACCTCTTATTAGGGCTGATCCTGACTCAGAAATTATCCAATGTATTGGATCTTTCACAAACTATAGACGATTTAAACATCATGGGAAACACAAAATCCAAAGAATATTAACAAAGAAGGATGTTGGAACCCAACGAATATTTTTCACGTTAAAATTATAAATATTTTAAATATATAAGAAAATATCTTTGTTGTGAAATAATTCTTTAAGGAATTTTTTAATCATCTGAATACCTTTTTAGATAACTTTTGTTGTGCTATTAGGATCCATGTTTTTAATCTCTCTAGTGATGTTTCACACATGCTCGTTTGATCTTCTAACTGCACTAATGGATTTTCAGGTGCTAGCATGGAAGATCGATTTACTTATAGTGTAGATCATGATCACTACAATGATTCCTTTAGGCTTGAATAATTTTCCATGCACTCTAATTCTTAATATTATGGAGGAGGATAAAGAATCTCTAAATAATTCTTAATCCTTTAGAGAGAGGTCTAGGTTTTTGCACAATGATTCCGAATTTTGATCAATCTATAAAAAATAGACATAGTTGTCTATTTATATAATTAGGATTATGGATAAAATATTATTTAACTTCACAATTTCCTTTAAATAATATATTAAAACGTATATGATATCATTACTTGTATTAATATTATTATTACTATTATTATTATTATTATTATTTTCTCAAGGTGTGTGGTAATTGGGGACCTGATAAATATTATTTCACTGGATTGTAAATTATTATTTACCACTAAGAAATGTTGGTCTACTAGTTCTCATCATAATTTTTTTAAATACCCAAATAAATATGTAAATTAAATATTTATTCAATGAATAAATATATAGGTAAATAAATATTTTATATCCATGTAATTAAATAATTACCTTGTGAATAAATTTTTATTTAATTTATGTGATCAATAAAACCAAATTCAAATTATTTATTGGACCTGAGAATAATATTTAATTTAATAATTATATTAAAATAGAATTTAATTGAGAACAATGGAAACACATAGTGTGTGACCCTTTAAGATTCTTTCACATCAGTATTAGGTGTTTTTACAAAATTATAAGATTAATGTATAATAATAGGTTAACGCTCCTAAGAAAAAGAAGTCAATTTAATAATGTTGATAACCACACTTAAGTGCTTGTTATGTAATATAATCCTTTTATCACAATATCTCATTAATTAGGTTGCACACTTATTTCATCAACCTATAAGCTTGATACATATTTCTTCGACAATATGAAATAAACTCATTGTTACACCATGACCATGGAATTTAATGAATCAAATCTATTACAATAAAATAATCAAGATATCAGCTTCCATAAATATAGTTGGGAAAAAACATTCCTTGACCAATTCATTAATAACATTTCATTCATGATGCACCGAACTTCACTGTGAACTGATTTTCTCTTGGTTTACAGCAATACCACTTATAGTGTGAGACATGAAATTCATTAATAATAATCTTAAGGTCTAAAAACCATTACATGTTCTCATAGACAAGAATATCTAATGACACATAAACTTGCAGAATTACAAATAATGGGTATGTCCTCATAATAATCCATCTTGATGACTAACAAGTGTTAACTTCATGATATGAAGTCTCATCTTCTTATGAGTACTCTCATTTCAAGGTCAACATATGATGTTCCCCATCATATACTGTTATTTGACCAAATAACAAGATTTAAGAATGTCATCATGGAATTTTAAGGTTTTCATCACAACAGGTAACTAATATTGCCTTTTCAATGAAAAAGATTATCTAATACATTATTATAATAATGTCACACAAAAGTATGAAATATAGGTAATAAGATATTTTAATTAATATTCATTTCTTTGAATATTTATAAAATCCAAAGTACACATAGTTGGTTCTAGGACACCAAATCCAACATGTTAGGAACTCCCCTCGAGCTAAATTTATAATCATCATCATATTTGTCACATCATATGATATATTTTACCTATTTTGACTCATCAACTAAATATCTACAATGTCTCACTATATAAAATTTCTTTAGTACACTTTTCAGGGAATCTTGGTTAAAAAATATTTTACAATGTATAAATTATTCATTATTGAACCAAATATATCCTCTACAACTCTAGGAATATTAGTTGTTTGTATGATAATATTATACTCAAATTATAGTAAAAATGTCATAGATATCTTCCAAGAGGTGAAAAATGGAAGATTATTTATATTCTGTTGCGGTTGGTATACAACAATTGAATATCTATCAGCTTCTTTTGCAACGTTTTCATCATTCTATTCATCATCATTGTATTCTCTTTTTGTTCTATAATCAGACACTTCATTGTCAACAAATTACTGATATCATATCTAGGTTATTGACTTGGTTGTCTTAATCCTAATAATATAAGAAACAATCACATAATCTTGTGATGAAACTTCTTCCATGACTCTAGTATGACCATATTTTCATACAACGACCAAATGATGTTTTACACTAGAATACTCAATGTATAATTCCATCAAACCAATATCAAAATGTTGGTCAAAGAAGTTTGGTTCAGGAAAATAGTCCTCAACATAATGTAGTGGATAAGAAATATTCCATATCCTATACTGATTGTTGGCACCGAAAAAAATGTTCATGTAATTCGCTGAATGCTTCCATGCATTATCTCAAAGCATAGCTCATTCTGAAAAATTCGATTTGACTGGTCATGGAGGCTGAACAGAGTTATGGATCAAACGTTATAGCCATTCGAAGTCAGTCTTCTAGAAATGGCCATTCGGGACGATTTTGCAGAAAATACAGTTTTGCGTGCCAGAATGAATGTTTTGCACCCATGAACTGAAATATTTCATGCATGAATGGATGTTTTGTGTGCAATAATGGAATATTTTGTGCAATAGTAAAATTTTGCACGGAACATGTCATGAAAACCTTTTATGTTACCAATGAGATGCCATCTTCTGCCCAGGCTACCCGAAAAACGTCGAAGGAAGGTGCACACATTTTTTGAGATGTGCATGCAAAAGGAGCATCGACACACAAGATTATTCCATGAAAAATGCAACAAAAAATGACCCATTGAGAATGTTCCTACTGTAGGTCACACAGAAAACAACTTGCGTGAATGGACGTTTACGTGCACCACCTCGCGCTCGCGGAAGCTTAAGTACACCGCCTTACACAGAAAACACCTTGCGCGCATAGAATCTTATGCACAACCGCTCTCAGGTTCATCGATAAATACAAGTGCTGCCCCCACCCCTCAGGGGTGCTCTCAAGAGGTATGCTGCCACTCTTCTATGCATAAGACTGCCTCTTTCATGCTCATGCGAATGAATGGAACCCTCCATGTGAGATCTTTCGTGACAGGTCTCTTATCGGTCTGCTTTCGTGCGGGCCAACAGTGGTTTGATCCTCTCTTGGAATATTTTTTGTCTAAGTTCAGTGCATAGAATTTTCCATTCTTGAACGTAAAACATCCAATATTCCGTTGAAAACTTCCAACCATGCGTGAAATACTTCAGTCTTGCGCACAAGACTTAAATCATTCACGCATCAGTACAAAGGTTCTAAATCGTTCACACACCTATGCCGCCCAATCGAATCTTTCCCACAACCCTCCTATTTTTCATTAAACTCTCCCCTCTTGCGCGCAACCCTTCCATCTTGTGCGCAAACCATCCCTCTTGGGTGTAATCCTTCCATCTTGTGTGCTGACCTACCATCTTGCTGCCTAGTCCAATCTTGCATGCATCCCATCCTGTGCATAGGCCATATTACATGAAACAGTTCCCAGGATTGTGCCCGCTAGTCCATACCGCAGGGGCGCAGCACCCGCACCCCCACTCGGGGTTAGTTCTGGGCTGCAGTCCAGGCCCTTCGGGCCAGTCCCTTCACTACCTTCACTCACCCCCATAAAAGATGGAGTGTCGCACCACAAACAATTCGTGCCGGGATGCCAACAATTTCCATTGTGCCCTTATGTATAGCCTCTTTCCACCTATGGGATTCCAGGATTTGAGATACTCCTCTGCACACCATGGAACACCTTGATTCATCATATTTCTCTCGGTTCGTTCCACATGTATTGAGTTGATATTCTAATCATCAATCGCCCCATGTACCTTCAGTTGAACTATTTATCAAGTAACACATTCACACCCCATCACCTGACTGCTATTCCAGGTTGAACCATAATGGGTTTCCCTTGCGTAAGTCCCAACACCAACCATTACTGGCCGACTTATTCCTAACATTCATATCTACATGACTATAAACTGTAGTGCACCCTATGTTCCAAATATAGGATATATCTTTCTCTAAATGAGAGATTCCTTATGCTCCTAGCAGATGGTGCCTAATTCCATGATTATAGTGGCATAATTTCCGGAGTGTTGGAATCTGTTCAAACATTTCATCACTCCACCTCATGCTTTGTATGTCCTTCATTTGGATATTCATCCACTTCCATGTCTGAAGGGATCCCCTAACAACTTGGTCCTATGAAGCATCTTCTCACCTATTGTCCTAGGAAAATGCCCCTAAAGGCTTTAGACAACACTTCGTGTCAGGTCCCGTGTTTCAAACACGGTCAGTAGTCGACCATCGTTTGTTGTCCCCATTTCAATCTAACATGATATGGATGCTTTGTTTCGAACAAGGTCAACAGTTATCCTCCATCACTACACCACCCTCATTGCATTCCGAATGTCGGGCACATGATTCATATTTTTCATCTCCATTTGTTCGAACTGATTCCAATGCCCGTTGGTGTTATCCCACTTGTTCATGTGTGCATAGGTGTTGGCCCCAATTATATACCTCACCCCACTAGTGGGTTGGGATGCCCTCACAACCACACATGAGGAAGACATTATGGGAATCTTCCTTGCGTAATCCCCATTCAACATTTCTGCTCCATAGCGGCACCCAGGATGCTTCCTTGTGTATGCCCCATCCACCATTTCTGCTCCATAGCGGCATCGGGGTAGCTTCCTTGTGTAATCCCCATTCACCATTTCTGCTCCATAGACTCACCAGGGATGCTTCCGTGCGTAAGCCCTATCCACCAGCGCTACTCCTTACATCACCAGATCTACTTCCATGTGTAAGCCCCGCACAATCCCTAATCAGGCATGATAATGGCTATTGCTTCTTCGCATATCCACGCTAACCTGGACCCCCGATGGGATCACCTCATGAAACCCCCCAACCATGTCATTACCAATGCCTTCCTTTCCTCAAGGGTGGGTGGGTATTAGTTATGTAAGTTCAAGGGGTGCAGAGAAAACCCACCTCGTCCAAGTTGTAGGATGTTAAACTACCAAGCACCCTCATCCTCAGCACATGACGTTAAACTGTGACCTCACCCCGTGCCTTGCATGTGGGGTGACCTGTCTTGGACATTCTCTACACTCACTAGTCTCCATGAGAGCGAGATAATTCCTCACATGGAATGAAATCCTCTTTATCAGAGCAGCATCTGTCCATAGGGAATGGGAAAACACCATGGTGTATGCCTCTATATTTTCTTGCACGTGGTAGCATCCCTACTCCTCCTCTCTTCCAGGGTGCCAAATCCCTCTCCCACTGGGCTTTGTCACCACTCAAGCCTCCACCCTGGAGTAAGTCCCAATCTCCATCTCTTTGGGATGCTAACCATGTGAAAGCCATTGTATCCTCTTTGGGCCGCCAACTATGTTTAAGCCCCATTACACTTCGCACAGACGCACCATCCACGGCGTGATCATCAGGCCTTTGCTGAATCTTGATTCTCAAACAAATCATGACTCACATGGGCTTAATGTAAGCATCGACCATGAAATCATCTCTGGGCATCCTAGAGTGTAATCCCGAAAACACCAACCTGAACTATGGGGACTTTTATATTTTCCAAGGTAAGGTACGTAGGAATCCTGGTTCAATCCCAACACCCCAATGGCTCTAACCCCCTTCATGTCGTTTCCCAACATATGAACTACGTGGACTTTGATCCTTGCCAAGACAAGGTATGTAATAAGACTCCATGAGGTTCAATCCCACCACCCATTAGTCCGGACTATCTTCATGTCTATTAACCCACACCAACCTAAACTATGTGTACTTTGATCCTTTCCAAGGCAAGGTACGTAGGAAGCCTCCCTGAGGTTCAAGCCCAACACCCCATTTGTTCCGACCTCCATTATTTAGGTCCCCACCACTTGAACTATGAGGTCTTTGATCCATGCCATGGAAAGGTACATAGGAATCCTCCGAGAGGTTTAAGCCCAACATCCCATTGGTTCCGACCCCCTTCATGTAGGTTCCCACCACATAAACATTGTGGACATTGATCCTTTCCATGGAAAGGTACATAGGAAGGCTCCCTGAGGTTCAATCCTTATAACCATTGGTTCTGGACCCCTTCATGTCGGTTCCCACCACTTGAACTATAGGGTTTTTAATCATTTCCAAGGTGAGGTACATAATAAGCCTCCCTGGGGATCAATCCCAACAACCATTGGTTCCAACCCCCCTTCGCGTCGGACCACCTTTGTCCTGCATGAAATTAAGTTGCACACCCCCTATTGATCCTTAATGATGCTAAAATGCATCCACCATCACGAACTATGTGGGATTTGATTCTTGTTATCTAGATAAGTTATGTAGGAAGCCTCTCTCAGGTTCGATCCCATCCAGCGGTAAGCCGTTGGGATCCCATCCAGCGGTGAGCCGGTGTGACCCCATCCAGCAGTAAGCTGTTGCTACCCCATCCAGTGATAAACTATTGTGATCCCATCTAGTGGTAAGCTATTGTGATCCCATCGAACGGTAAGCCATTGTGACCCCATCCAACAGTAATCCATTGAGACCCCATCACTAAACCATTACGATCCCATCTAGCGGTAAGCCGTTGTGACCCCATCCAGTGGTAAGACATTGAAATCCCCATTTGATGGGAATCTTTTGTCAGCTGAACTATTAGGACTTTGATACCATACTATAGGGATACGTAGGAGGTATCTTCGAGACTCAATCCCAACATCACCATCATTCTTGAGTCAACTCCATCTCATTCTCCACCCACTTAACTTAGCCATCCACCATCTATTTTGGTTCTTACTCGGGCCGCCACATCCCAGTGAGATCATGCAACCCCATTCTCCATTAAATTTAACAATAATCAGGTAGCTAACCTTGCGTTAGCCCCAACATTGGTGTTCCCTCTCGGGGTTTCACTCACCTAATCCGCTCTAGTCAGTGTTTTGATTAGTCTGATCCGTCTCTGCTAGACGTTTATCCTGCGGCATACCCTGTGTTAAACATAGGAAGATGAAGAAAGTATTGGATACATGCCTATTTCATATGATTCCCCTCATTCGACATGGGATTCCTCGTGCTTCTGCACCCTTTAGAAGCCCTATAATAAGGATAAGAAACCCAGATGCGCCAGTGTTCCAGGGTCTAGACATGCCAGTGATGTCCATCGTGACTACTTCCCTAACCAAAGGTTACTACCCTGACCAGAACCCTTGAAATGTCCCAACAGAAGCTGTGTAATTAACTAGTGTCCATAAAGATATGACACTGGGAAGAGTTTCATGAACAACGTCTTAATCTATAAGGGATACCCAGATTATGTGATGAGTTCTGAGGAGGAATCCATGGAAGGAAGAACTGACATCCAGTCATCCCATTTCGATCACTGAGAAAATGTACCCGAACAAGGAACGGATACCCCCGACCATTGGAAAGCGGGAATGAAAAGCAAAAAATAGTGTTGTCGTCCTCTAAAAAGACGGATGCGGGCACCCTAAAAAAAGCGTCGGAACTGATATTGAAAATTTATATATCTAATAGACTGCATCTCCTAGCTAGGTGTGATATTTAACAAATCATAAATTCTATCATGATGTTATTCTTGGGTAACACAATATCTAATGATAATCAATCATGTTGGTTGTCTATTATGTAAATCCCATTGATTGGTTTGAATAACTTCATCGTAGTAGTAGGAACATGCATAAATGATCGTCTACGTGAGTTAATTTCATGTGATTAGGATTGCAATGGTTTAAAAAAACAATCATTATAGGGAATAATTGTGTAGGGTTTATAATGGATTAATATGGAAATATAGGTTAATATCTAATAAACTATGATGTTATGAGATATTCAGAAGGTAATAGAAAGTAACTTTCTAAATGTGGTGATATTGTAATAATTGTGTAGGGTTCTTTCATGGTATAAGGATATCATTTGGAAATAGTCATTGAGTTTAATTGTTTTTAAAGTGCATGTGATTAACCCAAGAATATCTCTTGGGTTATTACCCTTAGGTGAATCTGAATCAGAGTCAACATCCACTTTTATGTATATAGAGAGTGATTTCATTGTTAAGAAAACCACACAGTCATTACTTTACCAATGACTACGAGAGTGTTTTATCATTATAATGAATTATAAAGGTGATATAACGAGATAAGATGTTGATGTCTCATTTATAATATGATAAATAATTTTAAAAAATGGAGCATAATAACATTTCATAATAAAGTGAAAATGAATTGGAGATAATCACATGATAAAGGATTATAAGAGATTATAAAACATTTACTTCATCATAATAATGGTTGAAAAAAGACTAAAATGAGGGGGAATAATTAATTTAAAAGAATTATTGATATTATTACATTAGTTACTAGCTAATTAAATAAAAAATAAAAAATATTATTATCAATTACTGACCAATATTATGTTACTGACCATTATTACTAACCATTAATATTACTAAAAATAATAATAAGATGATTTAGTATTTATTTATTAAGTCTTTTTACTAACCATTTATATTACTAGCTGTTATCCTTTACCATTATTACTAATAGTAAAATATATTTTAGTATTTATTTAATTAGTATTATTACTAACCATTATTATTAACCATTATTATTTCTATCCATTGTATATTTTAGTATTATCACTAAACTTTATTTTAATATGACTGTAGATGCCGAAAAGTGCTTAAGTGCTGATGAATGTTCCAAAATGACATAGATAAGTCATATTTGGACCTGGAGACCCGGTCCGGGGGACCCGGAGGTGTTGCGCGAAAAAACGGGTGAGGTGCGTGAAAAAATGCATCCCGCGCGGAAGGCTCTGGGATTCACGAAGAGTTACCAGCACGTGTGCGAAATAATTTCACGCCCGAACCCCACATGCTTGACATTTCACGCCTCCACCCCTGTCGCACAATAATTTTGTGCCGACCTGTATTTCGCACCCCCGGTGGCCTATAAATAGAAGTTGACCCCTTCCTATTAAGGGGGATGAATTAGAACTGCCTCTCATGCACGAAATTCTCCTTCCACGTGCATGTAATATGGCTTTCACGTATGGTTCTTTTTCGCACCAAGTCGCTCTGGGGTCCACCTTCGCATGAGATCCCCATGGCTTAGACTAAAATCTAACCCCCTTTGGGGTCCACCCCTTTCATACAATATATTTCTTGGCGCGCAAGCCGACCAAGCTGCGCACAATCCTTCCTTTGTGTGCCCACCCCTTCCTTTGCGTGCAATCCCTTCCCTTGTGTGCAATCCCTTTGAGTCACATGCAAAACCTCAACCCCATATTTCATGCAAGAATCACTGATTTCTCGCCAACAAGAGGATTTTCATGCTGAAACCCTTTATTTTGCGCAAAGCCCAAGGGTTGCACGCAATCCCCCAGGGCCCTTCACCTTGGTGATCCCCGGGCTATTCCCTCCTTCAGGGTGCCATTAGCAAGTGTCTTCTGCACCCCAGGCATCCACCTCATACATGGTTTTCCCGTACGACCTTTTAGGATTGTACTAAGTAACTTCAAAGTCCCTTGGACAATCCTTCCCATTGCGTTGCTTCTACTTATGCTTCTTCGCATAGGCACGCTAACGGCTATTGCTTCATCGCATAGCCATAGTAATGTGGACCCCTCGATGGTTCACTCCGTGACACCCCATCACTATGTCCTTGGTGATGCCTTCCCTCCCACAAGAGGCAGGGGGTACTGGTTATGTAAGTCTTATGGGTGTGGATTGAACCCACTTCGTCCGAGCTGCAAGACGTTAAACTGCCAAGCAACATCATCCTTAGCACATGACGTTAAACTTTGACAGGGCCTTGTGCCTCGTACGCAGGGTCCCCCCACCTTGGATATTCTCCATGCCCACTTGTCTCCACGAGAATGGGATCAACCCTCACAAGAGATGATATCCTTCTTATCAGAGTGGAGTTTTTTCTCGGGGCAGTGCAACCACCTTGTTGTAAGCCCCTAGCTTTCCTTGCAGGGGGCAGCAGCCTTGCTCCTCCTCACTTCCTCGATGCCAAAGCCAGCGGACGGTGCGATAGGAAATGAGACTCCTCCTTTATTCCGTCCCAAATCCCTCTCTCGCTACGCTTTGTCACCACGGGCCTCCACCCTGGAGTAAGTCCCGACACCCTGGGCCGCTCAACGCGTAGTACCCTCTTCATTTCCCACGGACGTACCCTTCCCGATGTGATCGTAGGTTCTCTGCTAGCTCTTGTTTCTCTCACCGAGTATGACTCCCATGAGCATAGAGTGAGCACCGACCATGTCACACCTTAGTCCGTCTCAGAGTGTAAGACCCAAATGACCTCGTCCGAGCTGTGGGATGTTAAACTGCCTGGCTTGCTCATCCCGCATGACGTTAAATTGTACACCCAAACTACGTGGACTTTGAATCATGCTAAGGCATGGTACGTAGGAAGCATCTATGAGGTTCAAGCCCCACCACCTTGGGCCGCCTCAGAGTGTAAGCCCAAATCCATCACCTTGGGCCGCCTCAGAGTGAAATCCCAAATCCATCACCTTGGCTGCCTCAGAGTGTAAGCCCCAATCCATCACCTTGGGCCACCTTAGAGTGTAAGCCCCAATCCATCACAGTGGGCCGCATCAAAGTGTAATCCTCAATCCATCATGAAATATGGGGACTTTGATCTATGTCAAGTCATGGTACGTCGGAATCCTCCATGAGGTTCAAGCCCCAACACCTTGGGCTTCCTTAGAGTGTAAACCCCAATCCATCCCAAACTACGTGGACATTGATTCCCTGCCACAGGGATACATAGGAAGACTCCATGAGGTTCAAGCCCAACACCTATCGAAACCCCGATCCAACTTCATGTCAGTTCACCCCAGTCCCACATGATGTTAAACTGCATTCACCTGAACTATGTGGACGTTGATTCCCTGCCACATGGATACGTACGAAACCTCCATGAGGTTCAAGCCCAACACCCATGAATCATCCTAATCTCTCCCTCGAGCCTATGTGTCTCGGGAAGATCATACCCTAACCTGGAGGTTCTAGTTATTCTAGGTCACATTCATGCGTCCATTCTCATGGGTCGCCTCCTTAGGTGTCCCTTCATTCCATCGAACTACGCAGACTTTGATTCCCTACCACGGGGATACGTAGGAAGTCTCTTCGAGGCTCAAGCCCAAAAATGTCATCCATCATGATTCTTACCCGGGCCTCCACATCCCGGTGGGGTCAGGCCACTTCATTCCCCATTCCCTCAACAGTATTCAAGAAGCCTCCCACGTGTTGGCCCCAACATCAGTGTTCTCTCAAGGGAGTTCCTCAATCTGATCCACTCTAGCTAGTGTTCTGATCAGTCTGATCGGTCTCTGCGGGACGTTAAACTTGCGGCATACCCTATGATAAACATGGGAAGCTGAGGAAAACCTCAAATACATGCAAATGGCATACAATTACTTACATTCTATATGGGATACCTCAGGCTTCCACACCCTCGAGAAGGCCTATAATATGGGACAGAAGATAGACATGCCAATCCCCATCGTCAAGACATGCCAGTGATGCCCAACATTACTACTCTTCTAACTGAAGGTTGCTGCCCTGACCAGACCCCTTGGAAGGTCCTGACAGAAGCAATGTAATTAACTGGTGTCCATGAAGATATGAAACCAGGAAGAGTTTCACGCACTATGTCTTAAATCTATGAGGGAGACCCGGACTAGGTGATGAGCTCCGAGGAGGAATCCATGGAAGGAAGAACCAACATCCCATCATCACGTTTCAATCAAGGAGAAGATGTCCCCAAGTATGTAATGCATGCCACCCACCTTTGGAAAGAAAGAATGCGGGGTAACAGCATCGCGTCCTCGGCATGACGGAAGCAGGCGCCTCGGTGAATGCGTCGGACACAATGATTAACCATTATTAAAAATCATTATTATTTTATTACTAACCATTATTATTATTGGTTACTAATATTTTTTATTAACTACATCCTCCATGAGTGTGTTTTGTGTTTCTTTCATAGCATTGTAATTCCCTACCCTGATCATTTGAAATTATTACTAGTCATTATTATTATTACTAAAACTAACATGTAATTATTAACTTATTAAAATAATACTAAATTACATTATTATTAGCTACTAAAAACTATTATTACTAATATTAAACATCTTATTACTAACTTATTAAACATTATTATTAGTAATTAATAAACTAAATTTAATTAATTAAATAATTAAGTACAAAAATAAATAAAATAAACATGAGAAAATACCTTTTAATAAAGGACAGAATATTTTTTTTTAAAAATATTACTTTTCTATTTGAAAGCTTCTAAAGATATTATGAAGTGCAAGACTAATGGAGTAAATGGTAAACTTTTCACCAACCTTAGTTACGAAATATCCCTCATGTGCACAATGTAGAGGTGCATAGTGAAGTCTCACTACCCTGAGTTCTCACACTGAATAACTTTAGTGAAGCATTTTATTAAATAGTTGGTATTATTTCATTAGTTATAATTAATTAAATTAATACTAAATTACATTCTTATTGGTTTTGACCATCATTATTAATGAAAATTATTATTACTAATAATATACATATTTATTAAAAAAAATTAATAATACTAAAATTAATTATTTTTTAACTATTTTTAATTATTAATCATTATTATTACTAATATTAAACATCTTTTTACCAACTAATTAACCACTAATTTTACTAATATTTCACATCTTATGACTAAAAAATTAAATATTATTATTACTAATTATTAATTTAAATCTAATTAAATAAAAAAATTAATAAATTAAAATAAAATAGAAATATAGTACATGATCAATGCTTCCATGTGAATATTTGAAATATAATTTTTAAATATATAAATATACAGTAATACCGACCGAAATATATTTTTTTCAATTTCTAAAAAGCCATTTTATGGGTTACTGGTAACCATACAAACATAGATCCAACATCCTCAATGGCGGTCATGGAACCCGCATACCAGAGACCAATCCAAAAAAACTAGTTTCAACAACAAAAAAAGCTCCAAAGTAGTCTCTTTGAAGAACATCTGGAATTAAGAACCCTAAAGACCATGCCACAGCCGACCACCATTCATAGGTGAACACTATTCATAGGGAGGAAAGGGATTACAAAATACATTCATTCCTATGGCTCGATGATCAGTCCAACTTATCATCATCAAAACTTCACAAAAAGGTTTCTGATCATTCGCCAATTTCATCGTAGCATCAAACAATAGCAAAACAAACATAAATCCATTCCAGAATCAAAATCAACATCAGCCATCGAATAATAAACCCTTCTCGAATTCACTCCCATTGCTGACAGCACCTCGATCAATTTCCATTAACTAATCCATCTTCCTTGGGTGGATGCATTTCACCGAGGAAAATTAAACCCTTGGTGATAAATCAATCTCCAATAATAATTACTAATTATTTGAGGAGATGTACATATAAAAATAAAATGAAAATGACAGGAAAATAATCCAAACAATAATAGTACGCCACGTTGGGTACATGGATATAAGACAAGTGCCACATTCTTGATTTTTGTAACCACATGATTTTTTTAATAAATAAGTAATAATAATTATGTTGGGTTTTGCGGGTATCTCTTATAAAAATATATATTCTTATGTAGTTTTAGATAATCCACAACCATGTAAATCTCTAAATTTCACTACAAATATATTTATATGTATGCATGTATACAAATATAAATATGATTTATATAAATAATATATTCGTGTATATATATATAATATAAATAAGTTCAATTAAATGTTTATTTATAAAAAAAATAAATAAATCTATTATATATATATAAAAAGTAAATATATTATTATTTTAGGTCTTAGAGGTTACAAGAAATGAAAAAAAATACACACACTGTTTGGTCAGAAATGACATATCACATCCCCCTCCTCTCCAATGATTCATCCACTCCATAGATTGCCGATTAAAAATTTTCAAGCTTGAAGTCCTAGAATTTTATTATCTGAAGACGTAGCGTTTTCTACCACTGATCATCCTTCTCCTCTCGGTCATCCCTATGTTGATCAGCCAAGTCAACCTTCTGGGCCTCGATCACCCACACTATGCGTTGTAGTCTTCTAGGTGCCATAGCTGCAAGGTAAACAAGGAATTCCTAAGCCCGAGTACGGTAGAATATTGTTCTTAAATTTTCTTTGACATCTTATTCATTTAAATACACATGAAACACAATAAAACAAGTCATTGTGATGCATTTAACTTCCCTAGGGTCTCTACCCTACAATCAGTGCAGCCTCACTTGGTCGTTTGGTAGGCCCAGAGTCCTTGCATCATATCATAGGGGACCCTAAATTCCTGTGTCCTAGCCGGTCTTCCCTGGCCTATTTCACGCACCAAAATTGTCCAACACTATTACCCTACCATCCCATGCAATCCTCATTGTGCCCAACTCCAAACTCCATCCTATCTCTCCAACTTCCTATGATACCATTCTGTGACGACCCACCTTCACCAAGATGAGAGAAGGGCAGCAAGTTTCCAGACCCTTTCTTCTTCAAGATGAAGGAGAGATAATGACCTCTGAGACCCTCCTTCAATAGGTCCCGGAGTGGAGAATAGAACCAAGGGTATGTAATCACACATAATATGGAAGTAATTACCCTTTTTATTTAATAGGATCAGGAGATAAGATAGTAAATCCCAACAACACCAAAAGTGCAAGTACAGGTAATGCCAAAACAAACAATTATCATATTCATGTTCCAAAAGTAAATGATACAAAGGTGAAAGAACATCCCAAAAAGAAGTACCAAAAGAAAGAAAACAACAAGAACAACTGTCCCAACGTCTGAACTAATACGACCCTGCACGATCCCTGAAGTCCTCCTAGAAACCTGAAAATAGTTTTATATACATAGGGTGATCATACAAGTATACTCAGTAGAGAAACCAAAAGCTCTCGTGCACATGTGTGGAGGAATTCTAATTCCCTGTTTGAAAATAGATAGCCAAAGCACCTAGAAAGGAAAACTATCCACCCAAGACTCACTAAGGAACACTCCCCAAATAATGCAAGTCAATTAATGTATAGTAATAGTACATCGATATTTGGGTACCCCACTCCTCTTTCTCACTGGTTATTGAAGACATCCTACGCATCAAAACTCTACCGCCATTCTCACTGTAGTCCCACTACCTCACCCCACCCACACACACCTAGGCCACAACCACGCATCCCACCCTCAAACACCTATGCCACAACAACCGCCTGTAACCAAGCCCAAAAACACCTAGGCCAGAACAACTACGGCCACTCCCGGAGACACCTGGGCCTCATCCTGAAGACACTTGGGAAACAACCACCACAACTACCCAGCCCGAAGAATCTTGGTCTAAAATGGACCTTAGGCCATCATATCCTTCCCAAATACTCTTGGGATATTTGGGAAAGGGAGAAAAAATGGAGCTAATAACCCTCCACTTAGAGGAGTGTTGGGAAAACACCCTACCCCCATGAAATGAGGGTGTTCGGCACTAAGTGCTCAACATGGGTGGGGCACGAAAAAGAAACATAAGAACTACAATTATATGGATAGGTATCAAGTACTCATCCCAACATCGGGTTTCCGAAGCCAACCTAAGCACAAATACCCTATTACTATTCATTCATAAAAGAAATAAACATCACTCATGACCAAGTCACAACTCATTACCAAAACCAATTCCCCATTTAACTCATTCTTGTTTTCATGTTCAAGTGATCCCATTTAGGAGAATTATGCACTACTGGGAAACTAACAGGAATAACCACAAGCATGAGAAAGAGAAACAACCAAACAAAAATTTAAGTATTCACACCCGGCTCTCTTGTGAATTCACAATAGCAAAGGGATCAGTGAGATCCCACAATGTATTGTAACCAAATCAAGCCTCGAGATAGAGCCCCACACAGCTTCAAATTCACAACCAACAATCGTGCCAAAACAGAGGATCCCATCCTCACCCACATCTCCCCTTAAGCGTCAAACATAACAACACACCTACTACTAAAATAGAGTAGGAAAACATCCAGGTTTAAGAACATCATTCATTAGGTTCTTCTTTCTGTTGGTTAACTGGGGTGACCACAAAAGGATTGATGCACACTGGGTATCCATTTAACCAACAGAGTTTAGGTGATTAACCATTTCCATGTTATAGTTATTTAATCATCATAGAAGACCAGGGTTCAATAGTAGGCAAGAAAACACCACCAACGACCTTGATTTTCAGTGAGAAAAAGCCCATACAGTTCACAACATATTGTAATATAAAAGAGTAAAACAAAATTTTCAAAAACACCCCATCATTCTTTAACAGTTTGATTATTATCTTTGTCAAGGGTTGGTTTCATCCAGTCCCACAGAAATAGTAGCATACCCACCTCGCATGATACATAGTAAGGAGAGACGAAGGAAAACCCCTACCTGGTTGATCAAGGATTGAAGTTATTCTCCACATGCCAAGAATTGGGGATGCGAGACCTGTAGGGGAGGAACATCAGGGACTCCAAGGGTGATAAGGAAGGCTCCGGAACAGGAACACCACTTTCCTCGGAAAGGGGAACTCCAAATACAATAGGAAGAAAAATGAGACCATCCAAGAGAAATAAGAAGAATGAATTCCCATGCGATATAAGGATGAGATCTCGTTGTTACGAGATATGGAATTTTGAACGACTATAATGTCGGATCGTGGTTTCACCATGCGATTGGGCAGTTACGCACGGAGGAATTAATTTTAATTTAAAAATTCTCCTAGGAGGGGTGGTCACAACAACTATATGTTAAACAGTTTTCTTTAACCATAAGGAAAAGTATAACTGGGGTGGATCTGGAAGGTATGGGGAAGGGCGTGACACCGAGGAAGACCCACACATTTTGGTAAGTTAAGGGTTTCCCGACACTTGGGGGATTTTAGATATTAATAATGGGCTTTAAATGGCCTTGAAAGGGGGCATGATATCATCTTAACATTAAAAGATATGTTGCGGGAGCAAAAAATTCAGGAACTAGAAAAGAACACGGTGAGGACACGGTGTCACTGTCACAGTGTCACCCTTACGGTGCCACCGTGATTGGTGTGCGACCATCACAGTTCCACTGTAACCGGTGCCACTGTCACGGTGCCACCGTGACCGGTGTGCGACCATCACGGTGCCACCCTGACCGGTGTCACCGTAACCGGTGCCCCTGTGACTAGTGCCACCGTTTCGGTGGAGCCGTGTTTTGGCAAAGTAATGGACCAAGTGGGTCCGGGCCATTACAATTTAAATATATTTATTATATTTTTATAATTATTTATATATTTATTTTTTATTTATAATTATAATTATATATAAATATATTTAAAAAGTATTTATATATATATATATAATAAATTTATTAATATATAATTATTAATATACTAAATATATTCATATGATTATATATATATATATATTAGTATATAAAAATATTTAATATAATTTTATAATTATTTAAATAAATATAAACATATTTATAATTATAACTATAAATATATATGTATTTGTTTATAACTATAAAATTATAATAAATATATTTATTATATTTATAATTTTCTAATTATATATAATGAATATATTTATTATAATATTATAATTATTTTAATGTAAATATAAATATAAATATTTATTTGTAATTGTAATTATAAATAAACATATTCACTTATTTCTTTATTAATATACATATATATAAATATATATATTTATAAAATTATAATAAATGTATTTTTTGTAATTTTATAATTATTTAAATAAATATTTTTATAAATATTTTTATATAATTATAAATAATTATAATTATATATACATATATATTAATTAATATATGCAAATATAAATTTATAAAATTATAATAATTGTATTTATTATAATTTTATAATTTTTTATGAGAAAAAAAAATACGTTCATGGGTATAACATGAATGATGAGTATAGATCCTAAAAAATGAGTCATCACACACATGGAAGCATGAATAATAAGAGTATGTGAATGTATAAATAAACATTTCATGAGTCATGAATACATAACATATGCATATGCGATCATAAGAATAGATAATCTAATATTTAGAACATATATAGCTACCAAATCACCTCCACAAATAAATTTATGATCATAGCTAGTGTCAATTATTCTCAAGCGTATCAATATATGAACATAAACATGTCCATGATTACCATCATTATCTCATGATATATATATATATATATATATATATATTGTCAAGTCATTGGAGAAAAATATTTATTTTAATATATATATATATATAATTATAAATAAATATATCTAAAAAGTATATACATATATAATTATAAATATATAATGTTAAGTACAATAAATATATTTATTATCTTTTAAAAATATATTATTATTTTATAATTATTTAAATATATATATTTATAATATTATAAATACTTTTAAAACATTATTTATATATTTTAATTTTTCAAAAATATATATTAACATGTCATATTTATATTAAGTATAAAAATTCATTTTTAATTAATGTATATAAGTAAACATTGTTTTTCAACATAAATATCATAATTATATATATATATATATATTAAAATATTTTTTATTAAAAACTTCTACCAGTGCTACGTATAGCACTGTTAATGGTGAGACTTTTATAAGCACTGATAAAAATAGTTGCATCCCTTACCCCGATCTATGATAGTGTGACAACAAATTTGAAGTTCTCATGTTCACACATTAATGTGATCTCAAGAATATCATCATTTTCACCCTCATCTGATGATATCTAGACTAAAAGTCAATCATATAAAATCAACTGTACCCCTTTAGCTTGTTCATTAGATCATCAATTCTCAGAAGGGGTAACCATTACTAACTATCACCTTATTCAATCTCTAGTAGTCAACACAAAACCTTAGACTACAGTCTTACTTCTTGTGAAACAAAATTGGTACTCTCCATAGAGAAACACTGGGTCTTATGAAGCCCTTCCACATTAGATCATTAACATGGAGCCTCAAGTACCACAACTTTGTGGGATCCATCAAATAAAGATCCTTCAAAATCAGAGGTGTGCTCAGCTGTAACTCGACATCCAGGGTGTAGTGTTACAACCTCATTTGAGAAGACACCCAAAAAATCCTTAATAACCATAGGAACACTCTGCACCCAGGCTTCCATGGATATCTTCATTAATTGAGAAAAAATGGGTTTCCAACACCTTCTACCCATTCAATAGCTACGCTTTCCAAAGAACACCACTTGTTGGCCTTCAATGCCATAAAATGAAACTCTCCTCCAAAATTATTCAACAATTAAAGGCATATAATATAAACAATCTATATCAAGGATATGTTCATATGGTTCTATCTATGTCAAGAAGAAGTCCCCCACAAAGTTGAAATACCCCATCATTAGTTGACATCCCCAGCACACATAATACAAAATAACATGACCTTCGACTAGCATGAATAATACTAGGGGCACTAAAATCCTCCACACATCTACTCCTGACATGTTCAACAAATAAAGAGTGACGAGGGAGTGAAAATATATATAATGAAATAAAATATAAACTTGGGTACATTATAAAATAATCACACTTCGAACAACCTATAGCATTAATGGAATTAGTAACTTAATCACATTCATGTACCCACAACCAGTTTCTATATTTCTCTACTGATAGAAAATATGGAAACAAACAAGTTTGGTACCCTAAGGATGTGTACCATCTTTAGGTTGGCCTCTACCACCTATATATTCCACTGAATGGTCAAAAGATTATTTCTACGGTTATTGAAAAAACACTGGTGTCCCCTGTTACTAATAAAACCTCATATAAAACTGAATTTTAATTTTGAAAGGGGAATTAATTCCTATTAAATACTGACTTCATAGAATTATTAAAAACTGATCTAGATGGTCAACATGAACCCCACAAACATAGAACAAGAACATGAGGCCTCTGAGGGATTTTTGGGAACCACTAGCCCCAAAATAGAATGAAATGTCCTACTAAGGTTGGTTCCGCCTTGTTAGATTTTTGAATACTTAGAAATATATGATTTTATGGCTAGATCTCAATTCCTCAGGTTTCCCTACTAGCCTCCCTCTTGAGGATCACCCACCAAAAACTAATCTTCTTGATAACCTTCTACTTCTTCTGGATTTCCAAATATGTGGGGATGATTAATGGGATGATCAAATATATGATCACTGGGAACAATTCTTCTTTTACACATCATGCTCTAGACACCTCATATGAAATGAGATCTAGAAAAAAATGAATAAGGCCCTTAATCTTATCCACATCTCTTGAGATATTAGGTTTCCCTCCTAAATCATTTCTACCTTTATCATTTATAACAATAACTCTAGATGAAACTTCTTATAAAAGAGAAACCAAGAAACATCCACTTCCTGATTATCATTATGATATATCATCCACAACTGGCATGCCAATCGTCACATCAGACTAACCGCCAATGGAACCCAGAACTTGGCCCAAGACCAAATCAGACCACATGTGATCTACATCCCTCTTGCTAACACTTCATCTTTAGTTAGATATACTCCCATTATTCTTTTATACACTCTTACACTGAAAATCATTCAAGGCTCCCTGCCATGAATCATCCCCCTTTTTCAGATCAATCTTATAATGATCAATTGGGTCAGCCTTCTGAACCATTACTTCCAAGACTTCACATGGATGATGATCAAGAGACATTACTAACAACACAATGGTATCTCTCTGCCTAGTATTAAGGAATTTCAAGATTTATTTAAATAAATTCATTTTTAACTTCCAAAAATTAAATTGTTCAGTCATAAATGTAAACAATCCCGATGTATGTACCTATCCTAGGTATATTACCTATAATATGACCCACTTCTCTTGGTCATTCAATAAGATTTTAGTCCATTTATCAGATCATGAGGGGCCCTGAAATCTCATGTCATAGCCTTCTCTATGGTCTACATCACACTCCAAGATATACTGATTTTATTTCCTTACCAAACCATGTAGTAATCACATGGTCCTAACATAAAGATCTATATTATATTCCAAACTAAAACTTTTAAACAACTATTTCAGGACCCCCACCCCCAGAGGTATCCCACCTTGGTCAGAAATGAAATCAGAGAGATAATAACCACTTAGTCCTGTCTTCAGTAGGCCCTAGGTTGGTTACTAGTGGTGAGGTTATAAAAATATCACATATGGAAGGAATTTCCCTCAATAATAAATATAGGATTGGGGATAGAATAATTAAACACCAATAAACTATACCACATAATATAGATGAATGGAAATAAAACCATCAAAAATGCATGTTCAATGTTAAAAAATACAATTACATTATTTATATGAATCACCGAAAGACAATTACTATGGAAAAAATCAATAGGAACTCCAATATTCAAGATAATAATGTCAATATCAATCCCTAAAGACCACATGGAAACCATATAAATAGTTTTTATATGTTGGGTGGGAATAAAATGTATACTTTGTAGGGTCACAGCCAAGTTGTCTCACACATATATGAAAAGATCATACTAATGCACCAATGAAAAACAATAGAAACAACATGAACATAAGTATTTCATCTAACTATTCCCAACCTCACCACAGATCACATAGAAAATAACCCATCCATGTAAAATAACATATCATCAAATGTGTAAAGGAAAATCCACCCCACATCCACTTCACCATTAATTCTCCACTCTCACACCCAAATATCAAGGGTCATGTTCTCCCATTACTTCTATATAATATCAAATCCTAACCTCATCACATCATCACATATCATATCCAAAGTAGAGGATATCATGAATATGAGGGAAATCAACCTCATTCCTTCATCCTACCATGCATGACCCCCACAACACATCACATACTCATCATTATAGGATATCTCCAACACTAACCCATCATTTCTGGGTGATCTCTAACAGTAACCCATCATCATCAATAATCTTAAGAAAGAGTGATGAGGAGGGGGTAGAAATCCATCTGAATCACCACCATCCTAGATGTTGGAAAAAATACCTAGAACCCAAAACATTTTGGCATGGGAAAGGTTATCTACCTCTGGTGGGGATCTTATATAAATAACATCAAATACATGAAAAATAGATAACATGAAATCCCAACATATGGGTTCATCATAAGAGCACCTAACTTTCTCACAAAATCACCAAAATGTCTCATAGCCTCTGCCACTATCTTTCTTCAACTATATTTCATGACACTACATAATCACCACACACAAGCCACATAACCCCACTTAACAACTATATGTTCCATGATCTCTAGAATTATTGAGTTTACACTAACTCTCATTTACAAATCCATTACATTTCACATTAACACATCCCATTAAATTATCCCTTAATTAATTTAATCAAATGACCTTAGATTAATTTAATCCAATGATTATTTAAATCTGACCCATAATATTTCATTTTCATCATTTCAAATTCATTCCATGGATAACCGGGAAATTAACACAACTAGAAAACACATCATCTCATCCACCACACATCAACCAAAACTAAATCAAATCACATGTTAAGACATCACCATAATCTGACCATATAATCACAAAAAAACCACAATAAAACAACATCATAAATCAATTGGTTAACGTCATACCTCATCACTCCCCATTCTATATAAACATTTCTTCACAGACACCACATTCCACCTCAAATATAGTTACCTCCACCACTAGTAAAATCTCAACAAGATCCCTATACACCACACATGAAAACATTGAACTCACATCAATGAATATAAAAAAAATTTGGCTTTCAAATATACAAAACTTTTAGTTCAAGGGATTTCATAACATCACTTCTTGCTTAGCATGGGTATTATCACGCAAATAAAGATTTCCATGGGAAAAGGGTTCATTAGCATATATATGTGACAAGACTTTTAATGCATGGTGAGCTCAATAAAATATATAAAACAATGGTATCATAATTCACATTAATCATAATTCCAAAAATGTTCCAAAAAATTTCTATTATTATAAATAGAAATAATCAAGTATCAAAATAATTAATTTCAAGAAAATAGTAAATCACTTTCAATTTAAAACAATTTTAGTTGAACCAATTCATCATCTTTATTAATTAATCCATTACTATAAACCCATTGGGTGTCAAAATAATGAAATCCCTATACATAAACATAAAAATATAGAGAACGAGGATCACCTACCTCAAAACAATGATTTTAAATTTTTCATGTAAGTATGGAATGTAGAATATAAATCATCATGACCTTGATCACACAAGGATGGAACTGCAACCTTATAATATCTTAATATCAATCTTTGGATTCCAGGAATCAAATTACACAAGGATAGGGTGGAAATCCTACTAAACTTTTCTAGGATTCACCCATGAATTCAGAAAAATGACTAGAGGAAGATAGGTTTCAAAGAGGGTATTCAATTTATACACATAGTATTTTCTATAATACCATGCTATAGTATAGGATACGATGCTATAATAACCCCTATTCAAATAGACCATAAATATTACATTGAGTATTATAGTTATATTTTATCTACTTAAAGACAAGGCTACAGATTAGACATACCCCCATGATATAACTACCATCAATGCTATAAGGACATAAAAACTATATCACCCAAACCTCCAAATTGCACAATATCCACTACACCACAAGAGGGTCTCTCCATGAGCACTATGAGGAAAATGCCTTCCCATACTATAACTACCATAAAAGAAATATGGAGACCAAAAATCCAACCCATTAGACTTGCACACCACCGCTCAACTCCACACCACAACTTGGTTAAATAGAATAGATCGATAGAACTGAAGCTGTAGTCCTCAATAGTACTCCACACCATAAACCTCCTCCCTGTACCACATAATCCCATCTCAATTGAAATCTCATTTTCAAATGCTCAATTTCTTATTCCAACCCCATATTAATCCCCTTTAACAACTCCATTACTGAAAATACCACAAAGTAATAGGTTTAGAATGTATTGACCATTACATTATTACCATGAATTATACTACTCTAATATGTGAGAAAAAATATCTTCATTGTAAAAATATTTTAATTAGTGATATAATTGAAATATACATTGTGTTCTTCATTCTTTAATTATATTTTCCACATTATATTTTTTTAATTTTTTTGCTTAAGCCCTAAATATTGATTAATGATTTTCCAATCCAAAAGTACTTTCTCTTGTTACTAATTATACCTACACTAAAATTTAGGTACATAAATTTGTGTATCTATTTAAAAGGTAGGTGTATTCTTGGTTGTTCCTTGGTCCTTAAAAATATGGTATTTTTTTTCTTGGTTGTAACTCTAGGTGAGAAAAATATAAGTTCTTGTAAAAGGTTATCACATCATTTTAAAAGCGATGTTTTATTTAGTGAGTACCATTTTTATCATAGAGAAGAGAGGAGAGAAGAGTATATGTAGAATCATGATGATTCAGGCTATTTTAAAATTATTATATTATTTTTTAGTTTTACCATTATATATTTCACTTGAAGGAGGCACCTGAATTTGATCTTGATCCTTTTTCATTTTTCATTACAGTATCTACATATTTTTACACATGAATGTGCTGCTATTATAGTTTATTTTAAAAAATTGTTTTTTAAGGTTTATTCACCCATACCCTTATAGACTTTATCATCACCTTTCAATAGGACAACCTTCCCACTATGAATTTGACCTTCTAATACTTCTTTGAGGTAAAACATACCATCCTTCACTCCCTTTACCACAATCATGGAGTTCCTTAAAATATTGCACACTCTATTCTTGAATGTTGTACATAAAATCACATCATAAAGTTTCCATGCCAGATATGTTCCAAACTTTATGAAACTCCATGATTCATTTATTCCTCATCCAGATAGATTTTTTATATTATTTATATCTTGAGTTCTTTTTCATCCACTAGATGTACCATGTCAAACTTTATGCATATATAAATCTTCATACTTATTTTCTCAAACATTGAGTGAAATGAAGATCCAAAGTTTATCGCCCAAGACTCATGTGACCTAAATACACATAGAAGTAAAGAAGTCATATATTCAGAAACATGCTTTTAATATCATCTTTAAGAATTTTATTTTAAAAAGATGAATCATTTATCATCACAATTCATTTTAAAGTGGAATTTCCTCCCAAAATTCTAGAATATGTGAGAACCTTCTACCAATATACTATTGATTCAGCTCCGGCTTCCTTCCCATTCAACTGGTTAATCTATGTTGTTGAATACACAATTTCATTCCACATGGTAGTTATTTTTGAAAGACACCTAAATCTCATTTTGAATAATTTATTACTTTAAGATCAGGTCACTAATTCTTGTAAATATCAATTCATCATTTCCCCTAGAATTACCCAAAGGGGTTACCATTGCTACCCATGAGTCTAGGAGTATAAAAAGTAACAACAACGCCCATTTAGATTCAATAAATGTAACTTTTACTGACTTTATATGGATCTGGATCATATTAAAGTTGTTGATATGATATAAAGTAAGCTCTCCTTCTAACATACACATGTAAAAAAGTATCCTCAATAATAATTTCATATTCATAGATGAGGGATTCTCATGTATATCTGCAAGGGTCCTCATAAGTTTCAAATTGGTATTCACATATAATATGTTTTATACCACATATTAGGCGATGGAAATCGGAATAAATCCAAATATTTCTTATCCAGCCTCTCATATTCTTAATTTTTCATAGCTTCCCTCTAGGTTTTGGTCAATAGATGATCTAGGCCATTTTATACATACAATCATCCATTTACATCTTCTAGAACCTAAATTCCATACACTATAACTTCTCAACCATAAACTTACTTGAATATGAAACCATCCCTATCAAAACTTTTAACTCCTACTATTTCCAAAAAACTTAGAGAGAGTGGTTAGGGACTGTTTACCAATATTTTTTTAAAATTTTTAGGGAAGATTATTACTATAAAAGTGTGTTCTGAAACACCTCTACTAAGTCCTAAATGTTCATAACTTAAAACAAGGTTTTGATACTACATGTTGAGATTAATGTTACCATATAATTACCCATCATATTTTGCCCACCAGAACTTTTGAATTTGAAAAACAAATATAGGACAATCCGTTACTGCAGTGACTCGAAATTGGAAGACAAGTCACACCCAAATCACCCAACTACAATAAAAAACAATCCAAATCCCCATGAAAAGAACTATTAGAAGAAATGATAGATATAGAGATAAATTTGAAAGTGAAAAACAATCAATATGTGGTTCACACATACATCCTAATCCATATTGGAATTCTACATATCTTTTGTATTAAGGAAAAGAAAGAGTGATTATAAGAATTGAGTATTATGTTTATATAAACAAATGGACATCCCACTATTAAATAGAAGAACCTATTAGATGCAACTATTAATCACAAACTACTAATATTCATGGTATTACGTCCACATGCTCTAATATCATTGGAAAATAATTTATATGGTAAAGGACTTCCACAACCTCAACCTCTCCGACCAAATCACTATACACCCTATAAAATCACCATTAAGATATCACTTTCACATACCCCGTCCATTTTATGCACACTAACTCTACCAAAATGATTTAATCAAACAAGATGGATATTAGTTTACACCATCTATCTTTTTATTCCCATCTTCATAGGATTTAGTTATCCAGAACTGTCATTGTCACTCCATTGTTTCCTTCAAATGAAGAGACATTAGGCTAACTGAAGTTTCTTAATCAGTTGGTCCTAATGTCTTATCCATGAAAATGGTTTCCATACACGATTGAGAACCCAACCAATATAACCAAAAATTATATTTTCTCCATAAAATTCCACTTTTTCATCACTTTATTTTATTTCCTTAGTTTATTTAACAACATCATAACCATAAAATTCATCTTATCCTTACTCTGATATAAACTATAACAACTCGAACATAAAAAATCTAAACATTACAAGACATATATCAAATATTTAATTACATACATTCTTATGACCTTTTTAATTTAGAGTTTTATAGGATTAGGAAAATAATTACATTATAAAATATACTCTTCATATCGGTGTACATTTTCTCTATATAAACATGTTCTAAAAATAAAACACATGATTCATTCAATAAAATATTCAAAATTGAAAATTTGACTTCACAATTGTCCATAAAATTTCTTAATACTGTAATATCTTTTAAAAATGGGGAATGAATATATAAATCTCAGTAAGTGGTATGAAAGAGAAATTAAACCCATTGAACCATTAAAATATATGAAAAATCATAAAAATAATTAAATAAAAAACTTCGAGATTTTGGTAACTCAATATCTGTCAAGATATCGATTTTTAAAGAATTTTATAAAATAATATCATATAAATAATAAATAATAAATAAATGTTTATAATGCATCAAATTCATCATCCTTTCAAATCATCCTTTCAATGTAATAACTTATTCAATTACTTCCAAAACACCATCTCTGAAGACTACATATTTACCCAATTTATTAGAGAGATATATCTAAAGATTACTCATCATAATTTATGATTCCCAAGTAACACAATATAAATAAAACATATAAAATATTTTATTTCACCATATCATGGATAAAAAACATAAATATTACTTTTCAATCCATAAGCACATGATTTTAGTTAACCCGAAAAAAGAAAATGTTTTTTAAAATAATGGGATAACAAATTCCATATTGAGAGGAGAAAATAATAATAACATAGAATTATGATATATATCATTATGAATATGAGATATAAAATTCATAGAAAACATTGGAGATATAGTTCATAGAAAGAATTATAAATTTTAAAGTAAATATTTTAAAGAATCAAACTACTTTATATAAGTATCAACTCTCCTTGTATGTCCTATAACCTCCTAAATAATAAATCTATATTAATTATTTAATTTATTCTGTAAATTTTTCATGTTAATTTATTTATATTATCCATTTTGTTTTATTTATTATCATATTTCTTCCAATTACCAAATTGGTATTGTTTACTTCAGTAGTATTGTGATCATTCATTATATAAAATCCTAAACTGTTACAGTACGATTGTAATGTTCAAAGATCATTTTCTATTGGTAATATAAGCTCTATAAGTTTCAAGGTTTTATCTCTATATCATTCTAGAATCAATCAAGTTCAATAGGTAATGAAATAGTTACCATTCGGAGAATCTTCCCCGAAAATTGTTTTTCATGGTTAAAAATGACTATGATTACTTACCATTAATTTAATTTTTCTGATGGATTCATTAAATATATAAAATAAAAAAACATGAAATTAATTGAATATTAATGTCATATTCATTTATGAAATAATATTTGAATAATATCCTAGCATGTCATAAGTTTACGGAAACACCATCATTAACTTAGGTAGCATAAAACCACCAGGGTGATTGATTTATTTTCAAAAGATTTTAAAAGAAATAAAATGCCATTAAATATTTTAATTATATAACAACTTTATATTATAACCAACATACTATTTAAAAAACACATATTTTTTATGTAGTACCGCCTTATAAAGAAAAACATTATGGTATGTAATGGATAATATTTTATCTTTTATAGTTCATAAAAATTTGAATACCATTAAAATAGAATCATGTAAGTAAATTAAGAAAATTATTAAAAAATATTAAGAAAAAAATTCCAAAATAAGAAAGGCGTAACTTGTTTCAAAACCCTTACCTTACTCCTCGAACAACCTCCTGCATATTAAGTCCAAATCATTCAGGGAAAGTATTTTTGGAATGGAAAAAAGACATATAATCATGTAAAGGGGTGTTTATATAGGTTTTTTGGAAGAATATTATAATAAAAAGTAACACTATATTTGGTTGGGAATGGTTAGAATGAGTCCCCATTTATAGTCAAAATCAAATGGCATTTTCGAAAATATTCAATCTTTTAGGGTGAAAATTGTATTTTAAATATATAAATTGGACCATTAATGGATAATAGATGATCGTATTGACCATTCGATACATATAATTTATTAAAACCAATTTTAATAAATTTTAATCAGTTTATAAATTATTATTTAACATTATTTCAATTTAAAGTTATTTTCAGGGTTATTCTCATAATTCCACATTAAAAATCTATACATAACTATATAATTTAGATTTTAGAATTTAAATAATTTATCAAATATAATTTTTACCCATAAAAATTTCGAAACTCCAAATTAATACCAATATAATCATTTTAAATATTTTTAAAACCATTTACTTTTACTTTTCTCATGCTTAGACAAGCTCTTCAACGAAGTTCCATGAACATTTTAGATAATTATCATGTTATTTAATATAAAATATAATTAAATAAAATTAATACAATATATTATTAATAAAAATAATAATATAAAACAATTCATGAAATTTTGTATTCTCATTTATATCATGATATCATTTTTAAGATAAGGATTTTGAATTTTCTTGCCTTACACAAACACTTGGTAATCATTTGAATAAGTATCTTGTTATATAAATTCAAAATATTAAAATTTTAAATAAAATAATTTACTAATAATTATATTTACCCTTAAATTCAATAATAAACTTATCCCCTCATAAATATCCTCTCAAATACAAAAATTTTGAGTTTTTCAATGCTACGTAAGCACAACTGTAACATCAATTATAATTTTTTATATTTATCTTGAGAAAGAATTTAATTAATATTAATTGAATACTATTTATATCAAATTTTGTGTATATTATCATATTATACAGTTTACATATATTTAAGAATTTTTTATATCGTATTTATATCATAATGATGTCAATAAAAGACATTGTAAGTGTAAAAACTATATTTTTTAACTAATCACAAAAAATTAACGTGCTAAAAAAATGTCAAAAATTTACTCTATGATAATGTTTACATGGTGATAATAATAATTAATACCACCTTATAAAATAAATATGATAAAATTTATAAAATTAAATTTTAAATAAAACCATAGAATCTACGGAAACACAATTTATTTTGTATAAAAACTATTTATTTTTCAGATGAAAAATTATATTCTTATTCCATATAACAATAAAATTATTTGTAGGATAATAATAATAATAAATAATAATACTAATTCATAAAACTAAATTTAATATTAATAAATTATATGATTCATTTATTAGTAAAAGTGTACATGTTTTCAGAGAGGGCCTCAAATCTACATGCCCCGAATCAAACTGATGTATGTGTTCCTATAAATTCTACTAGGACATAAAGTGAGAAGTAATTTAATTTATTAATTTAATATTATAATATAATGTATTTAATCATGTTTATTTATTATAATAGATAGGCGTTTGATTACATAAAGTGATTTTTAAGGAGATTTGATAACGAAACTGATAGAAAAATTATGTTTTTTTCAATATAACAATGACATGGAGTACACCTATCATGAGGTGAAAAATTAATTCGAAAACCATGGTATTAAGTAAGAATTTTCATTATTGATAACTCAATAAATAATGGGGTTGAAGAAATGGGAAATTTAATAGTTAACAACATGCCATAAACCATTCTCATTTAAAGGGGAATCACTCACCATTATTTGAAAGAAGCCATATAAGTAGTTTTATGCCCATAGAATTACGATATACTAATACTTGAAGTTAAGTTGAACTTTTATAATATGTGAATTGAATAAATATAGTGTTAATTTTTTTTAATTGTTTAGGAAATGATGGTTCATTTATAATAATGAAATCTATGAAAATACAAAGATGTGGTAGATGAATGGATATTTATAGGATACTCCATAAAGAGTAAGGCTTGTAAGTGTCTCAAGAAAAGGATGAACAATATTTTAGAAAGAAGTGATTGAATAATTCTTGACTAAAAGTATATGAAAAAATATATAATTTCATATCCAGGTTTTGTTTGTGATAAAGTAGAATTACCAGATATGAATCATATTAGTGATTGTAGTCCCATATATGAGGAGGATTTAGAGGATTAATCATTGTTAAAATAAGGAAAAAGGAGTCAATCAATGAATCCATAGGGTAGAAGTTGTGCTTAATTCAATGAGAAAAATATCATCTATAATAAATATACACCTACACAAACTCAAAGTATGAGAGCTATAGAGAACAATTCACTATTTTCCCAAGTGAAACTAACCCCATTTAAAGATGTATTAAAAAATGAGCCATGGGGAAAGGCCATGAAAAAAGAGTAAGATCAATTTGAGAAACATCATACCCTGGAGCTTGTGGGTGGGTGAATAGATGAAAATATGATATGAACAAAATGGGTGTTAAATAATAAACATGATGACCATGAAAAAATGTTCTAAAATAATTCAATATTGGTATACAAGGGATATGTTCTAGTTTAAGGGGTTTATGTGGAAGAAACCTTTACACCTATGGTGAAACTTGAGTCAATAAGACTTTTTCTAACTTCTTATGTGCAAATAAAATTTATAATATACCAAATGGATGAGAGAATTTTTTTTAGAAATGGTATTACCAAAAAATTAATTTAAATTGAATAACCATTGGTTTTTAAAATTAGAGATGATGATTCAAAAAAATATAAATTGAAGAAGGCCTTATATAGTTTGAAACATGAATCTTGGTCCAAGTACGATCAATCAGATACATTCTTAAAAATTATAGAATTCATAAGTGGATGATATGATCAAAATATATATGGAAAATATACTAAGGAACAATAGTTAATAGTCCTTGACTTTGTTGTTAATTCATATTTAGAGGAATGAAGTAGGATTATACGGATTAGTTTACATGTTTCATGATAACAATGTATGAAATATATCTAATCAGAGAGATCATGTTTCTCCATAGGGTGTATGTTTTTGATAAATGGAGTTATGGATTCGTTTATCAAGATAAATATGCGAAAGAGTTACTAAGGAATATTGAAAATCATGACAACAAGATAGTTTCAAAACCAATTATTTTTCAAAAAAAGATGAAAAATACGATATAGAGAAATCAGTTATTCCAAAACTCTATCGAAGGATGATATAAATATTGTTTTAAGTTATAGAAAAGATACTAGATATATTATTTTCAATATATTTGGTTTCTTGCAACAAAAGTTTCCCAAATAATTAGCAAATTTTTGTTGTAAAGTGGATTATGAGGAACATTATAGGGACCCTTTATTATGATTTCATATATTTTATAATAAATGAAAAATAATTATATGTATACTCATATGTGTAATGGGATAGAGACATTATGGAAAGAATATAAATAAGTGGAGGATCCTTTGTCATTTAAAGTATGTGTATTGGGTGGATTATTAATTTATAAGAAATATCCTCTATTTATACATTTGAAGTATATTATAATTTACTAATAAAACTTGATAAATTACTATCATAGGTTTAATTGAAATTGGAGAATATTATAGAAGAGATTAATCTATCTATGGTGGTTTATTGTGATATCCAATGTTTGGTAGAAATGAACCAAAATATAGTACAGTATTCCCAAAAAAATTATTGAAATAATGTGCCACATTATTAAATAAAAATTGTCAGGTAGTAATTTTAAAACTAGAACATGTGAGTACAAATTAATACATTGCAGGAATTTTTACAAAACCATTGGATGAACTAGAATTTGAAAATAATTCAATGAACCTTGGTGTTCATCCACCTATTTCTATTTTTTAAGGTTGAAAATATCCCACTTAGACATTATATATAATGTTATACATGGAAACTATTTTATCTCATAGGAATATTGATAAAAAAATTAGTGATTATTTTATTAATAATTTATGACATAATTGCCTCACATTGTGTTAAATATGATTATTTATAGATTATTTGGGATTAGATAATTCATTTTCAAATATAATGAAATTGTAATTTTATATCCCTAAAGAGCATTGTTGTATTTTAGTCATATATATAGTTTTCTATAGAATATTAGAAATTTAAATATTCTAACAAAATTATTAACTTAATTGGATAAAAATTTTATTTAGATCATCCAAGATGTATATCTCATTTTATTGGAGTAAATGGGCCATGAAGTCAATGATGGACTGAAATCTCTATATTGGATACTACTTCTCCTTTTGGGAAATATCATATAAATAACGATTTTTATTTGGATAAAATTTTTACTTTATATATAGGGATAAATTCTGATCAAATAATCCTCATGTGATAATAACTGGTTTAAGCGTTACGGAGGTAAAAAAGTGAGTGCATTTTGGATTAAAATATTTATCGGAATGTCCCATCCAAACATAAAAAGTATTAAATCCATAGCCTCCCCTTCACTCTATAAATATCTGTTTTTATCATTTTTATGGATTTATAAGTGAATTACAGGATATGGATCATAGAATAATTGGTTTCTTACCATTTAAATACATCATTTGATGAGGGAAGATCTCAATATATAATCTCCTACGAAGTGCTCTTATTTTCCTCTTCTTTTTTGTAACATTTTTGTTATTGAAAAAAATATCCACTTATATTCCATTTATTATATTATATTATATTTATTTATTTAATTTATGTATTTAGGATTCAACTCAATAGTAAAAGCTTTATTAGGTTATTCCCTTTCTAAACCCTTTCTCATGAAAAATATTTCTATGATGACTACACTGACAATGAGAGAGTAATTTTTCTTGGAAATCGATCTATTTATCATCATATTCACTTATTTGTTTTGTATCAATGAGATATTTTAATTTAAATAATATGATATATGAATTAATTTTTTTACTTAAAATAAACTAATCAATAAATTGGACAGTTGACACAAACCACTTGAGGTCGAGTGATGTGTGAATTGTGAGAGTGCGGTCTTAATCGATAAAGAAAAACAACCTGATATCAATTTTTAGAGTTAATATATAATACCTAAACTCAATTAATAATCAATTATAGAATTCAAATGTGCCATAATTCATCAATTAACATAATATATCCTTGTAATGATAAACAAATCATGTACTATAATTGCATGTTCTGATGTTATCCTAAGATTTATTTCATTTCAAATTTGGGGTTGAGTTAAATTGTAAAAGGATTCCTAGAATAAAAAATTATGAGATCATAATCAATTTTATTTTAATTTGAATGATAATTATTATTAATTAATTGAATATGTATATTTATATTTATTATTCCTTATGAATATATTTTCTAAAAAAATTCTTGTTGTGTTTTATTTATCAAATTGAAAATATATAACAAAAAAAACCTAAAATGTTCTTCTAGAATACATATTATAGTTTTATAAATGATAAAAACCCCCACTCTACTTTTAATGTGTTTGATTATTTTAATTTCAAAAAACTTTTAATAAGTTTTTGTAATTAATTTCTCATTTGGGAGATGACCTTCGTCAGCCACTCTGACACACATAAAAGATCCAGAAACCACATATCATTTGAGAGTGCCGATGAAATAATATTTCAAATTTTCACTATTTTTTGGGGAGGAATATAATTTATTCAACATGTTTTTTAAAATATTACCACATCACCAAATCAATGAGAAACTCCTCATCTAATACTTCTTTAAAGTCATCATGCATATAGAGAGGAGTATGGTGGATGTTGTTTCTGGAGGGTCATTGGTTAAAAACACGAGTAGATTCACATTAAATTATTTAAAATATGTCACAAAACTCCCAAAAAATTAGATATTGAGGTATACCACAAGTTAGAGGAGTGCATCCGGTAAGTCTATCTTCCCTTTAAAATCATTTAATTGACACCGAGTTGTAAAAATTGACCACTATGGAGAGACATATTTATTTGGATCAAAATAATTCCCAAACTATCTATATGAGGACTCGTGTATGTCTAACTAAAATAGACTACCCAACCGACTGTTTCCCCAAATTACAAGAGATATAGGATTATGCAACCTTATTACTTAGGAGACAATATCGGCGACAAAAAAACAACTACATTACAAGAATAATTATTATTTATTTTCACCAACATAAAAATAAGGGTGGAAATATCATTCATAAATGAGGTATGGATATGAAAAACAATAGATCCCCATTTTTAAAAGAACTTCTAGTAGAATACACGTAACCATCAGGTTTTCATCAATCCCACTGGAGATTTGAAGCCCAAGAATCAAAAATTCCAAAAAAAATAATTGAATTATCAACCAACGGAATCTTATAATACTGATGATATTTTGAAACAAATTATTTATATACAACATAACGATCAAATGAGTTCAAGTTCTGAGTTGAGGGATTTGGAGACACAAATGTGCTTGATTTCCACCACGCTCTATGAACTAGTATGTAAGAACTCGAAAAATATTCCTTCCCACCTACTCCAAATCCCATGGTGAATGTCAGTTTCATCATATTGAGTAGTGTGAAACAAAATACTGATGCATCTATATATATTATTCCACTAGGATTCACCTCAACCCCAGAAAATCCCCATTCAACAAAAACTAATGAGAAAACTAAGGTGAAAGAAAAAGGTAAGAAAAAGATTGATGATGTTCCTATTAAATCTCTTCCATTTCCAAATAGATTTATAAAAAACAATAATATGGTTGAATAGGTGATGCAAAAAATAGGGTTTAGATTCGTTAAATCACATTGAGATTAATATCCCTCTACTTAAATCAATCAAGAAAATTCTAATTTATGCCATGATTTAAAAAAAACTATGTAAAAATAGAAGAGGGATAAAAGAAAATTAGAGTATAAAACTTAAGAGAAGTTTATATTAACTCATCACACTAACATTTTTTATTAATACAATGTAAAAGGAAATCAATATATTCACAATTCCATGAACCATATGTGAGTTACATTTATCTTATGATTTATGTGATTTTTTGTGCCTCCATTAATTTCATGCCTCACTCTATTTTCTCTTAATTTCATATTTAAAAAATTTAGCCAACAATGGTTGTAGTGTAACTGGTGAATATGTCTATAACATACCTAATGGGAGTCATCAAGGATGTCCTTGTTCGGGTAAGGGACTTGATCCTTCCTATGGATTTCTATTTCATGAATATTGAGGAATATATGGTAAGTTCAAATGGGACCATAATTCTTGGAAGTACCTTACTAAAAAATACTAATAAAATCATAAATGTCTATGATTGTACACTTTATATGGAGGTTGGAGATGATATTTTATGATTTAATATTTTAGATTTCATGAAGTACCCCTAAGAGGACCATTCTGATTTCTTTGTCTCCTATTCTGGCCCATCCTATGATGATTCTCCAAATAATGATTTTCATTGTTTTTTAAATGGGGATCAATATACACATAGATAGATATTGAGAATTGGTTCTATATTTATGTTTCAAAATACATCCACACCTATTTCTTATTATCAAATCACACTCATTTCTAATTCTTTTGTGGATTCTTTTTCCAATTCTAAGCATGAAATTTATAATTATGACATGGTAGTTGAATTTTTAAATGGATTTGATGAACTATTCCCTGATGTTGGTGATATATATTTAGACCCTCAAATTAATTGTCCACATATTACAATTCCCATGCCATTTCCATCAATACAGAACCCACCCAAACTAGAACTCAAACCATTTAGACAAAACATAAAATATTCATACGTTTTTAATGATGAAAAATTTCCTTTAATAATTGATAATAACCTCCAACCTGAACAAGAAAGAAAAAATTTAAATCATTCAAGTGATAATATTAGGGAAATTTTTTGGACCTTAATATACAAATGAGGTATTATTCTCTCCATTTGAATATATAGGATTATTTAATATATGGGATAAAATGGTTAAGAAACCAAAATGGATACTTAACCCCACACTATTATAAGTTGTAAAAAATTACGTGGAAATGTTTCTTGAGATAAGTATCATTTACCCTATTATGACTCTATGTGGGTCATCCCATTCCAGGTTGTACCCCAGAAAACTAGGTTAAATATTATAAATAATGAAAATGGTGAGTTAGTTTCTATGAGTGTAAAAAATAGTTAGGGCGTGTTCATATATTATAGGAAACTGAATAAATACACTTATAAGGACCATTTAAACCTTCAACTAATTGACCAAATTATTTAGAGACTTACAGGTCGGACACACTATTGCTTCTTGAATATTTTCTATAACCATTTTAAGGTTCCCATTATAGAAGAGGATAGGGTGAAGATAACATTCAACTCCCTATTTAGTATATTTTCTTACATAAGGATACCATTTTTACTTTTTAATGCATAGGTACCTTACATAGATGAATGGTAAGTATCTTTTCTTATTTACTTGATACATTCATGGAGGTGTATATGGATGAATTTATTATGTACAGTTCCTCATTTGATGAATGTCTCTTAAGCTTGTGTAATTTGATGCATCATTTCATTGAAAAAAATGTTGTTATGAACATTGAGAAATTTAACTTCATGGATGATAGGGGAATTGTCATATGTTATATAATATCAAAACATGAAAATATATTTCATATATCTATGGTAGAAATCATTTCATCCTTTCAATATCCTATTTTTGTGCCTGAAATTTGATCATTCTATTGATATTGTAGTGTCCCAACCCAAGTGCCACTCAGAAGTTCCCATGACCTCATTAGACACATGGAATCAAGTTCACCTCCCCATATGCTATAGGATAATGACCAGTAATGAAGTCCTATGTTGTGTGTGTGGGGAGATTGTTCCCCCAAAGTTAGAGTGGAGAAAACAAATATATATATATAAGATCTGTAACAACATAAGCAATATAATAAATCTGACAGTGGAAGTAAGAATAACCATCCATCATCAATAATCATCTCAAAATATGAACAATGTCATATAAAAATAATGTTGATGTAATCACATGTCTATAAAAAAGGAAATTAGACATACATGGTAGAAAAAACTACATGTTATACAAAAGAATCATAAAAGAATCATAAAATATAAAAGAATTCAAAGCTATGGATCATCCATATGCAACTAAGATCCTATCCTAAAGCAATAAATAATGTTTGAACACCAAGGTGGGATTCCACCCCTTGTCCATACATATGATCATATAATTTTCTCATTTACCAACAACATCCTGGATAGGGTGTGATATAATTCTCAGTAGGCCACCAAAAATGAAATCTATACAATCCAGTCTATGAATATAAACTATAAAAGCATATATATATATATATATATAGATTAAAAGAAACTCTATAATAAATAAATCATGCCTACTTCATCCTCGGTTGGTAGAATCCCTGATCATGTGACCATTTAATTATTCAATTGATCACAATTTAGTATATAATAAAGTGATCATTTGTATATTTATAAAGGTATTAGCGGCACCGTAACATGATGTAATAATGATATAGGATCCAAGGTATAATCAATGCATCCTTGACCTTAGGGGTTGATACAACTCATAATTATATCACATGAAATCTGACTATATAGGGCCTGAGTGTAATCCAAGGGACAATGAATAAGGCATTCCACTATAAAATATTATAATAGAGTCTATGGATATCATTCATTGTAATCACAATCTAGGAATGACTGGGCTCAATGGGGTAAATCCATGGAACTGTGTGTCCGAAGACATCTAGATAAATCCAAGTAGTGTATCCAAGGAATTCTAATATCTAGAGAGATAGTTAAGGTATCCCGTGACATGATTTTAGGAATCCAGTAATAGATGGGGACCATGTTAGAAGGTGGGAATCTCCATTGGAAACTGTCACCTTGAATCCTAATGGAACTCTCTAATTTCACAAGTCATTCCCTCAGGAATCCAAGGCTGGCTAAAGTCCAACCATTCCTATAAAAGTAAAAGGTCCATATGCAATAGGAACCTTATACATATAACATTATTCAATTTATTCCATGTAATACTAATTACATTTAATATTTTTAACAGGTTCATTTCAAAAGATTTTAATAATCATGACAAGGATTATAGAGGACATGCAACCATTTATCACATTAGTTTATAAACATTTAAAAGGTCCATTGCATACCATTTATTAACATGAAAAGGGATAGTAGAAATGAAACCAATATACAATAAATTCAATTATAATTAAACTAGGCCAAGTGATATCTATAAATATAATTTATATTTAAAATTTAAATATTAATTTAATCATGATTGAACATATACCTTTATAAGGCCATGTTAATTCACACCTGATCAGTGTCTCAGATAATTTCAACATAGGGGTATAAATTGATAACTTGGTACACAACCTAATTGGGTGGTCAATATTGGGAATTCAACATCCAATGGCCTAAAGAACACATAAATCAAGGCTCTTGAAAATGAGATCAATGGTTATAATCAAGGCATATGCATTTTAAAAGAAATGCCTAGTGAAACTGATGTGTTCATAATGATAAAAATTTATAAATGATGATAATTTTAGGGAAAAATCATAGACCACCTAACATATTAATATGTAACTATCCTCATCCAGTATCGTCCCATAGTTTAGACTAGATTGGAATGAAACAAAATAATTATCAAACTCCCTAAAAATAGAGAATAAGATCCTACATCAAAATAACTCCATCTATAGGAAGAAAAATGAAGAACTGAGCCTAAATTTAGATGAGGATACTAAGAGTAATCCAATGATATTATAGGTTCTTGATTCATATTCTAGATAGTGATGCAATCCAATAACCTTGGATAAGGTATCATGAGATCTTTTAATGTGAAGGAGGAGGTTGGATTCTACTCCCTGGAGGAAGAGGTAAATAAGAATATGGTTATAATATTTTTTTGAGGGAAATAGACTTTTCACCCATTAAAAATTGGGTCGTATAGTTAACCAAACTGTGCACCAACTGTGCATGACCTACTATCCATGGAGGGGTGTCCCATGGTTCACGTTCCAATTTTGAGAAACCATGAGAAAACTATGTGATATGGCTCTATTAGAAATTATAGATGTTCATCATGATAATGTGTCCATGGGTGAATAGTTAGGGAAAATTGTGTTCCCTATTATTCTCAATGAAAGACCTCGCACGGTTAAAATATACCATGTAGGATGGGATGCACAGTTTCATCTAATCATGCCCCCTAGTGCTTTCTTCCACCATATGGGGTTCTAGGTTCCATACAATCCCTTGACACCCACGTTTCCTCCATAACCTCTCAAATAATTAATATTAGTTCAAAAAAATTAATTAGAGCAAAAATAAAGGGTGAAAACCTAATAGAGAAAATAGGTTCTTGTAATCTTCCTCCCTTAAAGTAATTTTTCCCCATGTTTCACTAACAAGGGTGGTTGAATGATGTCCGAAAACAACTTTATAAATTAAGCATCTACATCGCCCTCCCACTCCCATGTATCATCCTATACTCATTCGTGCTACTCTATCACCCATACTAATGGGATGGAATGATCTCAAAGAGCCTTTTTATTATAATAAATAATTTGAATGGGATATTACTCAAAAGAAGTATCAACATATAAGTTAACATTATTAGGATAACAAGTATGACATGGCTTGGAATGATAATGGAGAAAATTTAAAACATAGTAGATATCATAGATGGAATAGTAACTTTTACGTAATAACAACCGATAGGCTAGTGGAATGGCTCTATCCAAGTTCTCAAAAGTCCAAAAAATGAGACAATACAATCCCTTTCATCTGTATCCCTCTATGAAAAAGTATGGGTGATAACCTAAGCAAAAAAGATCCCTGAACTCAAAATCCATAGGTCGTCGACGATGTACAACATAATATATCTTTTCTATATTGAGTAGTTGGAATACAATATATAATCAAATGTATCTTCGCTAAAGTCTCTTGCATGATACAAATACCTAATATCAACACCTCTTCTTCCTCTAACTAAAAAATGGGTGAATGAAAAAACCTATGATATAATGTCTTATACAGAGCAATTTAATTCATTACCTAATAAATATTATTATAGGATAAATTGATGAGAGGGATATGATTCACCCAAAAACTGCTAAAATTAAGGATTCGTGAATAAAATATTTCCATCAAAACCAATATCTTATATTCTGACTAGCCATCAATTTGAGGTTGAATAACAATGCTTATAAGTATCCATGTACACAAATCTATCTATAACCTATTCTATAACCTTGATGTAAAACAATCATCGCTATCAGAAATGATATTATGGGGGACCCCAAGATATCATATGATATCATGGGAATACAGTATTCCCTGCTCATCAATTGTGAAATCCTCCCAGATTGAAAGGAAGTGGGATACCTTCATCAGTCAATCCACGACTACCTAAGCCGCATCATTACCTCAAGGAGACCTCAGTAAACCAACAAAAAAAATCCATTTTAACATCTTCACTTTTTTATTCCAAGATCATAAATGTATATAACAACCCAACATGCCACTGGTTATCCACCTTCTCCTAATGACTGGTGGAACACACAATGATAAAACCTACAATAAGACATTTCATCCTAGAACACCAATACTAACGATTCATATCATGATACGCCTTGCAGATTTTTGGATGAACTTCCCACTAATAAGTGTGGGAATATAACATCAAATAATATCATATATCCATAGGCACCAATATGTGACCATGTATATGTCAGATTCCCTATCTATCAATACACCAATCCGGAGGCAGGTCCCCGCCAGAAATAATCCCCCATAAAATAGAGCCTTCAGGGTATAAGAATTATCTTCTCTTTAACCTATCAAAGTGTAAAGAGGTAATTATTAGGCTGAAAGAAAAGGATTATCCAACCTCTAATGAAACTCCTAGAACATCTCAAAAAATAGGGGCATCAATTTCCATTCAGCACTAGATTACTATATGGATTATGCCAGAGTTTTCTAGATCAGCACATCATCTAATTCATCTCCCTTTATAGGTGTACGAGAAAGCTCAAAGTCAAAGGGCTAATGGTATTAGAACATATTCAATATTTGATATTAACATCACATTTCATATGGATATATTTGAGGCTGTTGTGGTCTTTATACACAAAAAATCACTCACCCATAAAATATCATCTATAGTAATGAAAACATAGACTACTGCTGCTAGATCAATGATGTAGGTTGATTAATTACACTCGTTGGGTCTCAACTCAAAAGAACTGTGTGTAATGACTCTATACTCATATATCAGCACTACAACAAGCCCAATGCTCAATGCATCATGTAACATGGAATAACCACTATCAGGTTCTGGAAAAATCATAATTGGTGCGGAGGTAAGCCTTCCTTTAATCTACTGAATAGATTTCTCGTATGCTTCATACCACAAGAATTACACAAACATCTTAGTAATAATAGTAATAGTTGAAACAATGCATGATAAGTCATGTATGAGATGACTATATTATCTATCCATCCCCAAGAAATTTATTATATTACACACATACTTGGCATAATCCCATGAAACAATTGAACTCAACTTATCTAGTTCGACTAATTATATTTATTCTGAGAAAATGTGACCCAAAAAGTTAACTGTATCGATCCATAAGTGGAACATAAAAATATTATCATATAGATGATTCTCGATTAGGGTATTCCAAATGGTCTCAATATTTTTATCACGGATTCTTCTAGTATGTTAATAAAAAATGATGTAATCCACAAAAACCACAATAAAGGAATATATATTGGGGTGGAAACCCCTATTCATTAAATCCATGATAATGGTGGGTGTGTTCCTAAGACTTAACAACATAACCATATAATCATGGAAATAGTACCAACTATGGACATCAATATATTGTATATCTAATGTCTTGGATCAAACATGATGATATACCGATATTAGTTCAATCTTCAAGAACACCCTAGATCCTCAGAGCTTGTCAAATAGATCATTTATACAAGGATATGGATACCAATTTTTTACCATAACCTAGTTCAACTATTGGTAATCCATGAAAAAATGAAGGGTCTCATCCACCTTATGGGGGAAAATAATGGGTGAACATTATGAAGGGGTATTGAGTTATATAAAACAATTAGATCCTAAATCCATTACTTATATCTTGAGATCCTAAGGCTTAACAGGTTCCATCATGTACATAAGAATAAATACTAGAGCTACTCCTAGAACAAGATTGACTATAAGCTATACCTCTCTATCAAGAGGCAATCCAGACAGATCATTGGGAATGACATCCATGAAATGATCTACCATAGGAATAGAATCTATCAGACCCATCATCTGATCATCCATGAATGGAATGGAAATCTGGGTATTCACTCCACCTATCCCATGATGCTTTGGTCTTGCTCTATTGGCCTTGACATTCCACTCACCCTTGTAAAGATAACTACTACCATCAGATGATGTAAATGACACCCTATTGTGATATTAGTCCACAAAGGTGTGATAAAGGGCTGACCAATCCATCTAAAGAACGAAATAAATGCCTTTCTTACCAATTAATAAGTGGTCCAATATGAAACAGAAATTCCAGACCTTATGGGGATACTCTCTTCATTAGCGTATACCCTTCGATCGCACTCCCAATAGTATGTCCATGGTCATCACCCAATAGAAGTACATAATTTATAACATGAGACCTTCCATATTATATAAATATATCAGGGAGTGAGAGGAAAATTTATTTAATAAAGCAGATACAATTGTAGAGGCTACTAGAATAATAACTTGTATAGTTGATGGTCCTACACTCTGATCCTCATGTATTGGCTATAATGAAAGAAACTAGAATAATCCAAACCTCTTTGATATATCTATACTAACTTGAGTATAATGTTTCTACTACAATTGATAATCAGATGTCTGGATACCATTTCCATGACCCCCCCCCCCTCGACATTCTTGGCTAGTGGTATTACAAATTTCCTCCTAATGTAGTGTAACTGATCCCATTCCTAAAGCTTGAGTTGGTAAAGAAAATATTCCCCTAAAATTAGGTGGAATGTTCTAGAAAAATCTCTGAATATAAACCATAGGGATGAAATCACATCACTCATGTTGGTTTCTATTACACCGAGGCTTCACATTCCCCTTCTGTTCGCACTGATTCCATATAATGGATTGGCTAATGTGGATACTATGGGTGCCACTACTCTGAAGAGAAACATCAAGGATGTGCTTCCTGCTACTGGAAGAAATACTACCCTACCTGGACAGTAATCCTATGTTCCTAGTAATACTAGATTCTCTTAGGATTTAATATTTGATAAGAGCCTAATTAATGATATTAGAAAAGTTAGATATGTGAAATACATTCACCTATGATTGGATGACATAATTACTCCCATCCTCGAAGTGTCTCACTCATGATAGTTCATCACCATCCAAGAGGGGTGAAAAGTGTTACAACTCAGTTAAATGATTTGAATATTCCATGAAGAACATATCAACATTATCTTGGTGTATTAACTCTCTAGCTTGGTCATCTCTTAGTGTCTGAGGGAAAAATTAAATGTAGATGGCAGTCTGAATGTCTTCTCAGACCATACTCTAATGTTGAATAGCCTACATAATCACATCTCATGAACACATGGAGGAAACAAATAGTATATAGGTAGGAAGATTAAAACTCATCTATAAAGGAATATGTAGATGATCAAAGATATGTAAAATGGCCTCTTTCCAAGAATCATCAGTCTGATGAACACCATCCCCTTAGAAGATGAGAGGATTACACTATTTAAACTCATGAGTATGGTTAGACATCGTAGGTACAAGTTATAGAGAACCCTACAAGGACTAAATCATATGTAAGAAACCCTCTAAAAACTAAGAACAATACCCATTTAGCGTACTAAAGTTGGAGTTGTAACTGTCACACCTAGTCACATGACTGGTGGCTTAGGGACCACCATCTTTGGGGAATGGTTATCACCACCCTCCTGGTGAACAAATCAAGGACGTCATGGTGAAATATGTCTAAAAATTCTAAGAAAATGAATCAAAATAATATTTTGAATATATAGAAACACTAGATGATGTAGATCATAAGAATAAGGTCTCTCTTCCCAAGGTACTAACCCAAATCCATGCTTATATGGAAAGGGAATTGGTAAGTGTTCATGTTTAATTTTCAGGGGTTCTGGTATATGAATGGTAAATTTCACTTTTCTTCTTAATTTTCTAGAAACCATTTAATTTATTAGTTTGAATTTCCATGTCAGGTTCATAATTTGTTTTGAACATAATACAAGGATTGATTAAATGGATAGTCATTCAAAGTTAATAAAGGACCATACACTTTATAACCCATTTATTTACATTCAGAATCCTCTAAATTTAGTCTCATAATGTGATAGGTAAACATACGATAGATAAAATATGATGAATTACTCATTCCAGTATATAAGTAACCATACAACTTATAAATTGAGAATTGTAGAAATGAAGTTATAGCCAATGTCCAGTGTATTTAACATGGGTTACATAGCTTATAAGGGTGGAAAATGGATATTTAAGATTCCACCGTAAATCTATATATTAAAAAACTATTTATATTGATACATATACTTTAAAATACCAAATTAATTTCCCTGAAGAAGATGATAGTAGAACATGCTTATATATAACAACCATGGCTCACTCAACAATCACAATAAACATAGGCAATGCAAGAAATGGAATCCACTTATATCGTATTACATATGCATGACATGGTGAATTCTAGGTGCCTTTAATAATGCATGTAAAAATTCTCCTTGTCGTACCAGACTAATGAAGAATATCTAGAATGTATAAAAGATACCACAATTCATGTGAGTCACCCAGTAGTGAAAGTATATCTATTGTAATAGAAAAAATATTGAATAATGATTTCCAATTCCCAAAAAACATGATTTTTTCCTCGAACATGGTTTAGTTACTCTCAGGCATGGATTATAACCATGTTCTAAAATGTTACTAATCCCCTATCTAAATTTAGTAAACAATACGTTATGAAAAGAATCTCTATGATACAACTTTTTAATGTCCATCCCCAGTTGCTACTCAAAGGTTCCCTATACCTGGTTAGCCACATGGCCTCTAGCACACCACCCCATATGCTATATGTTACTGAAAAGTATTGAGGAACTAGGGATTATTTATTAAGATACTATTCCCTCATTCCTGAGTGGAACATAACAGATATATAATATATTCGTAATAGTCAAAGTATTATAATAAATATAGTAGTAGAATTAAGAATAATCACACATCAATAATAATCTATCCAAAAGCTGGATAGTATCATAGACAAAATGGTAATGATATAAATTTATGTTTCTATAAAAAGGAAAGAAGTAATACATTGAAATATAAAAATACATACAATAAAAAATAATAAAAAAGTATAATCTATCAAAGCATCATGAGCTTTGGATCAGTAATTTTCTCTCATGATCACATCTTAAAGCAATAAATCAAGGTAGGTTTCAAAGAATATATGCATTACATTGTCCAATAATACAATTATATAATCTTACTGGGTGCCAATAGTGGATCAGATATGGAGTGAGATAAATCTTAGTAGTCTATCACCCATTAAATCTACAAAATCTAGTTTTTTAATATAAACTATACAGTGTTTAGGTTTATAATTGTAAAGAAATTATATAATAAATTATTCATACCTATTTCAGCCTGAGAAGGGAGAATCTTTGAACATATTATCATTTAATTTTCCAATTTATGAAACGTTATTTTATAAAAAGGATATAATTTGTATATATAAATTTATCATAAGTACTATTACACGATGTGATAATAATTGAGGATCCATGGTATAACCAAGGAATATTTGACCTCTTGGGTTGAGAAAAAACATAATAGTATCACATGTAGTATATCTATAAAGTGTCTGAGTGTAATCTAAGATAAAAAACCTAAATAATCCCACTATAAATATTTTATCCGAGTCTATAGATATCATTCATGGTAATCATAGGTTATTCATGATTGATCCCAATGGGGTGAATTCGTAGTGTTGTGTGTCTGCAGACATCAAGATGAATCCAAGGATTGTATCCAAGGAATTCTAATATCCAAAGAGATGGTGAAGGGATCATAAAACATCATTCTAGGCATCATTTAATAGGAATATACCATGTTAAAAGGTGGGTATATCCTTTAGAAATAGAATAATTAAATTGGAATGGTATCCCCTGAGTGCTCAAGGAATTCCCTAAAAAATCTAGGGTTGGATCTAGTCTAAAAATTCCCATAAAAGTAAAAAGGTACATATGAAATAGGAACCTTATAAAAATATATTTATTAAATTTGAGACATATAATAAACATTACATTTAATTATATAATAGGTTCATTCAATTACCTTTCAATAATCAGAACAAGGAGTATCAAGAACATACAACCATTTACAACTTTTTTTATAAAAATATAATAGGTTCATTCCATACCCGTAATTAATGAGATAATGGGTATTAGATAAAAAAACTAATATAAAATCACTTCAATTATAATTTTACTTTTTCAGGTGATATATATAAATATAATTTCTATTTTTGAATTTAAAGATTCATTTAATCATGATGGGACACTTACCTTAACAAGGAAATGTTAATTCACACCTGAATGGTGTCTTAGATAATTTCAAAAAAGGGACATAAAGTCATAACATTGTACACACCCTAATTTGGTGGTCAACATTGGGGTATCAACCTAAATTGACAATAATAACATTTATAATAAAGTCTATAGAATATGAGTTCAATGATTATAATAATGTTATATGAATTCTAGAAGCAATACTCAGTGAAATGTTTATGCACACAGATATGAAAATTTATAAATGAAGATAATTTTATGGAAAAGTCACAGACAACCTATCTTATACATGTAACACTCTCCTCATCTATTAATGAACCTTAGTTTGGTTTATATTGGAAGGAAATGTAAGAATGGTCGAACAACTTGGAAATATGGAATAAGATCCTTCAACCAAATATCATCATTGAGTGGAATAGAAATGATGAACTAAAATTGAGTACGGAAGTGATTATCAAGAAAAATCCAATAAGTTGATCAGCTATTAATTCTATGTCCATACGGTGAAGTGACCTAACAACCTAGGTGGAAGGAGCTTTAGATCCTCCAATGTGAAGGAGGATGATGGATTCTGACTATGAGAGGAAGAAGGAAACAAGAACAAGATTATAATATTTTTAGGAAAAATAGATTTTTTACCCTTTAAAAACTGGTTTTCATGGTTTGTCTACATTGTTTCCAAAACCTTACACCAACCGCGCATGACATATTGTCCATATAGGGGAGTCTCACAGTTCATGTGGACAGTTTGAAAAACAATGAAAAGCCTCATGATTTTACTCTACTAAAAATTTCATATTTTCATCATGGGAATTCATCCATAGGTGAGTATTTAGGGAAAACCAAGCACCCTATTATGCTCTTTGAAATACCCTGCATTGTTTGGAGAAATCACGAGGGCTAGGAAAAACAGTTTCTACCAACTGTGTGGCCCAATGATTCCTTCCATCGAATGGGGTTCTAGGCTCCAAAAAATCCTCGAACACCCCCATTTCACATACAAAGTCACTAATAATTCACATTAGATCAAAACCAAAGAATTAGAAAAAAAATAAAACTTTACCTCATAGATCAACCAGGTTCTTACAGAAATGTTGGTTTTTATCGATGCTTCATTAGAGATTTCAGAAAGGTTTCTCCAACCTTATCTTGATTGATTTAAACATATATTGACTTAATTTTCTTTGATTGATACATGGTATACTTTTATGAACTAAATAATATTCTCACCACACCCTAGATCATAAAACACCCATAGTGGGACCTCCCATTTGAGCGTATCTGTGATGCTATAAACATCACAGTTGGAGTTGCATTATCACAGAGGGTCTATGGATAACTCCATATGATTAAATATGTGTCAAGGAATTATGATCTAGCCTATCAAAATTATACAACAATGAAAAAATTGTTTCTTGTAGTTATATTTTCATTATAAAAATTCTTCTCTTATTTATTAGGATCCAAAGTTCTCGATTTTTCTAATCATACATCTATGCGGTGCCTCTTAAATAATCCAAATGAAAAGATATGGTATATTTTTGGATTCTCCTTATTTATTATTTTAACATTGAGATAAGGGAAAAAGGGTTTATATAACTTGATAGATAACCATCGATTAGGATCATTCACTTGTTGGAGCATGATATCTCAAACTAGGTACCACTTTAGGATACTTTCCCCATTGATAATCTCCATTCCAAATCAGTTACACATCATTGGTATGATTATTTAGTGAATTACTTGGTTTAATTTGAAATTTATACAAAACTCAAGAAACACCAAGTTAAAAAATTTAAGAGTGAGTCTATGATTTATGTGTGGGATAACCCATACATTTGACACACTTGTAGTGAACAGGTCATTAGAATATTTGCGCCCAATCATGAGTTTGAGTTTGTTTTTCATTTTTGTCATACACTTGGTTATGTTGGAAACATTATACCACAAAGGATCTATATGAAGGTCTTAGACTCTAAATTATATTTTCCCACCTAGTATCATGATGACCATGTGTTTTTAAGTCATTATATTATGTCCAACACACTGGAAACATTTAGAAGAGACATGAGATGCCTCAATCCTATATTATTTTATGATATTTTTGATGTATGCGGAATTTATTTTATGGGTATATTTCAAAAAATCTTTATGTTTCATTTAGATTCTTATTCTTGTTGATTATGTTAGTAAATAGGTGTCGCCTAAGGCCACCACTATTGATCATTATCATGTTGTAGTGGATTTTTTAAAGGTAAAATTTTCTAAAAGTTTGGAGTACCCAAGGCTATCATCGGTGACTAGGGAACAAACATTTTTGACCAAAATTTTGTTTCATTCCATTGAAAGTACGGGATGAAACACAAAACCTCAACACCATACCACCCCCAAAAAAATGGTTGGGCCATTGTTTATTATCATGTGTTAAAGAAAATATTGGTGAAAATAGTTCATCCAAATAGGAAGGATTGGAGTAAGTACTTAAATGATGCACTATGGGATTATAGGAAGAAATTCAAGACTCCATAGTCATTTTCCCCGTTACAAATCGTTTTTGGGAAATCATGTCATATTTCCATAGAGGTCAAGCATAGAGAATATTTGGCTATAAAGAAATAAAACATAGGTTTATCCCAAGATGGAGTCCAAAGGAAACTAAAAATTAATGATCTTGAGGATATTTGGTTATCATCACATGAGAACTCAAGGCTCTAAAAAGAATGAAAAATCCATAAAAGATAGTTTCATAAAAGAGTTAAAGTTCTTCTATACAGTTCATTATTGGAGCTGATGCATGTGGAGGTCACTCGTGTGGATATAGGAATAAGATTTAAAGAAAATGCATATTTTTTGAAGTGGTACATTGATGTATTCTCCACATATGTAGTTGATTCCAAAACACTGCATGATCCTGTCATCAATTGAAATTATCAGGTTATCTCTTACCCTATCACTTTAATGTTATTCTTCCAAATTTAAATTCTACATTCTAGGTGAATTTATCATCTCATTGGTTCACATTGAGGATAATGTAATATATTAAATTTAGGTAAGGGTAAAAATTTTGGGGTAACTTATTTAGGTTTTTCATTTTTGTTAATTTAAAAAAAGAAATAAAACACCATGTAACATTGTCATTTATATTTAGAACATATGAAAAAAATGATTTCAAGATTCATCAGCAGAGTGTTGAGTATGATAAATATTTCTTCATTAAATTTTAATATTTATTTACTGAAGTCATTGATGATATTATTGGTTGATTAATTATAAAACCATTTTGATTTTGATACCATTATTTTTTATATTTGTTCATGGTAAATTGTGTCATTGATTTATTCACACAAATTTTCACACAACCATGACATGTGATATTTTAACTACTCAAATTAAGGTATAGAAATTTTGGGTAGAAAATAAATCTTATATAAATTTTTATCCAAATGATCATTTCTATTCTAATTATTTTCATTATTATGTTGAATTGACCTATGCATGCGTACCTGATATTTGACAGTTATTCACTATAAAAAATAAAATAAAATATGTATTTTTTAATAAAGAGGGGAGTGATGAAATGAGTAATACATGGGGAAATATAGGTTGGGAGCTTAAGTTTTTATAATCAAGAAGTCTTAACTGCTTGGATCCTGAAATTTTATTGCAAAGGAATATATAATAGATTTGGTGCAATTAAACTAGGTAAGAATACATGTTTTACACAACCAGAAACATCTGAATAAAGGTTAGATATATGAGCTTGTAATGGTTGGCACAAACATATGTGGGGAATTAATGGCATGGTAAACCCATAAATTATTACCATGTGATTAGTTTCTTCAATCTCATTGTATATTTTTGATACAATTGATGAGATAATGAGCTTAATATTTATTTAGATTTATTTTTTTTGATATTCTTACTTTTCTTATATTGGCACTATGGATTGGGAAATATAAACATGCATATCTTGTCACAATTTTCTAGAATACATAACATGTGACTTTTATTTGGAGTTACAAAGGGTTATTTGGGGGGGGGTAAATAATTTAACACCCAGATGTTTTTATGAAATATTTTATTTAAAAAAATTAATTTCTTCAATAGCTTGCATTACAAGAAATTGTGAGTTTAAATAAACCATGAGCCGCCCTTGGTATAAAATGAACATTATAACCTATCCATTTAGTTATCAAGAATAAATAAATTAACATATAAAAATATATAACGATTTATTTGGAAAACAATTATTTTTGAAAAATATAAACCAACTAAATATAAAAGAAATATTTGTATTTTTGTAATAATAAATAAAATGGTTTACAATTTGTAAATTAAATTATTGAAATATATATTTTATATATTTAATAAAATATTTCTAATATTCATAAAACATATATTTTAGTCATAGGGTATGAATAAACCCTATTTTATGTATAAAAACCTTTATTATTGTTTTCAAAAGGGTAATTTTACCGCCTTTAAATAAAGATCCATTTTTAAATTAAATATTTTGACTCAATATTAATTTTTATATGATAAAATAAACATCTTTTTTAGATTAGGGATATAAAAATTTACTTTGGATGAATTTTTGATATTTTTTTGATAACTTTCATGTTTTGATGAATAATAAAATTATATTAAATTTTAGGTAAAAATTACACTTTTATCTGAATAATTTATATGGTAAAATTGTATTATTAATTTTTATAATTATAAATATAATATATTTTTATCAGTGAATATATGGTCATTTTCATTAATTTTACATAGAATTTAGATGTAAAAACATTTCGATCTTTTATAATGTTTTAACTTTTAAAACCCTTTTCTCATTCTGAAAATGATATTAATTTTAACTTAATTACAAACAATTTTGTGTTTTAAATTATGAAAAATGTATTTCATATTTACAACCTGTATATCTAAAATATGTAAGTAGATTTATTTTTAGTTTTGGGTATTATGAATAGTAACTTTTGTAATTTTTATTAATATGATAAAATGGTAAATCAGGTAATTAATGGTAAAAATAATATTACAAAATTATCCCAACACTTGTCCTAATATCATTAGATGAGTGTTTTTTGACCTAAATACTCTATGGGTCGAAATGGTATCCTTTAGAAGCCAGTTAACTGAGATTAGACATTAATTTATTTTATTTAAATAAAAGTTAAATATGTCTTACTCAAATTTTAATAACAATATAATTTTAAATATAAGATTATATAGAAAATAAAATTGACTATGAATACTATTTTGAAAGATAAATTTTTTTCTTTATCATGTAAATTTATTTGTAATTTTTAGGAAATAAATAATTACCTTAAAGTCTTATACATTGATGATGCATAAATTATTTAGTTGATAAAAAATTAATAAAATAAGCTTTATTAAAATGATAATAAACATTAAAATACAAAAAAAACATGAAAAGATATTATTGGATGATTATTTATCGACCATAAACATCCAAGGGTCGAGTTATTCACCATTTGGATCCATATGGAAAAGAGTATAACACTTATAATATTTTATTTAATGTGATGTTAAAGTTGTCACATTCATGTTCTAATAAATATAACATATTTAAAGTTGGATTTTATAGAATATATATTCAATTAAAAGTATTCACATGAAATATATAGTCTTATATTCATCATATCATTTTTGAAAAATATTATTCAAAAAATTAGTAAATTTAATTTTACACAATATTGATGGAGTAATTATTATATTTATGGAGATAACAAATAAATGATATTACAAATATTAAAATAAATATAATTTATGATATTTAATATATCCAAACAAATTTAAATTACCTTGGAATCTTATAAATATAATAAAATATTTGATTTGAAGTTAACTTGTTATCTTAATATTTTCAAAAATCAACGAATTGAATAATGTCAAAATTAACATTATTGATTGTTTAGAAAAATAATGTTTTATTAAATTATTTAAAAATCATAATAATATGTTTAAAAAATATAATAATTATTATATGGTCTAAAATTTTCTAATGTAATTATTTATGGTCTAATTTACAACAAATAGGTAAATATTTCACCCTTTTAATATTGAAATATTTGTTACCTTACTTAAAAATTTAATAGAATAACTAAGTGTTAATTAAAGTGATATGGTTTAAATAGATAGAAAAAATTGTCTAAAATTTATTGGTTGATGATATAACAACCTTATATAATCTCATTATCTAAATTAGGTATTTTTTTTGGTTTTTTATGTGGATTGATTTTATTATAAATTAATAGTTTTTGGATTTTCCAAAAGTGACCCTCACCTCAATTATAAAAGGGAACCTCCTCCCTCACTTATTCACTTAATTTTGAACCTTAAGGATCATAAATACCATTAAAAAATCCCTTATAAGCTTCTCTATTCACATTCTAGTGGCTCTGGTATTCTCCAATGACCATCCCTAGTGCTTTAATTGGTGATCTAGAGGGAGGTCATTGAAGAATATGTAATATACTATACCGATTCATTCAAACTTATTTCTTATTATAGTTCCAATAAATGAGTTATTTTGATTATAAAGTAAAAAATTCAGTATAACTTATATACTAATATGTTATTATTATTATGTAACAACCATATTCCACCTTATATCCATCCCACGAAAAACGAAATCACCACATTTGTGTACATATGACTTACCATCTCCACGCCGTCGTGTAATTTGTTTTTAACCACCACTTTAAATGGATGGGTATAATGATAAATATAATAACTATATATGATTATTAAAACATAATATGGATTCTTGAAAAAAATATATACCATCCACATCCATAGATTTTCACAATTATGGGAATGATATCGTCGCTCGTGCGTATGTACAACCTGCCATCTCTACGATGTGATACAATTAATTATACAATATATTAATTTAAGAACGACTATATAAAATTATATAATGAATAAATATGATATATATTATGTTAATATCATTTTTAATGATATAAATATGACCTCTAAGGATAACCATAACTTATTCAGCAAAAAATGCATAAGAAAATAAAGTAGTAACTACCCAAATAACAAGTAATAATGAAATGTCATTAAAAACAGATGATAATATGATTATACATAATATAATAAAAATTAATGTGATTCTATAATAATTAAATAACATTATTTAAATCATTATACATAATTTTTGAAAACATTAAAAGTATTTCTTACCTATGGTAAGGGATAATTTAGCAATCTAAGTTATATTAGAGATTGTTTATACATATGTATTTACTAGGGTATATTTTTCATCCATGTCAATTTTTATTATATATGTATTCCAAAATATTCTTTCTACTCTTCTTCAATTTTTTAAATTCAATTTTAACCATTGTAGAATTTTTATTAAGTGGTTTCAAAGGAGTCTTTAGTTGTTTTTGATATGAGGTACTTTTTGACTTTCCTAAAACATTACGGGAATAATGTTTTATTTTAACTTATATGGAATGGAAAGATTTTTACATTTTCATAAAACATTATTTTAATGAATATTCCTTTAAAATATTTAATGTTTATTATCAAATAAATTATTTTCTATTAAAATTGTGTGACATTTTAAGAAAAGAAAATATTTATCAAGAAGAAAGGATATTTTCCTATAGAATTAATATCAAGGGTTCTATAAAAAATTATTTTCTATATATGATTACATTATTTAATAGGATTATTTTTCAAGTATACTATACCTACAATTTATATCGTTTTATTAATTTTTTTATGGAATTATATTTTTGAAATCCATCTGTTTTAAATTGATTATGTTATGATTGAATGATGTTTAAGAAACCAATTTTATTATTTAGGTTATGTTATAATGAATGATTTATGTTTTTTTGGAACCCATAAGAGTGATTTGATTATGATATGGGTGAGACCTGTATCTTCCTCCAATGTATTGGTTAAATATTTATATCTCAATAGATAGACAATGGTAGAATGAAAAATGATCTCAGTTCAGTATTACATAGCTGGAATGAGGAGTGAGCTCAGTTCAATAATGGACTTTGTCCGCTATGATGATCTTGGAAATGATCCTTGATTAATATGAAATGATTTTCATTGATTATGTGTATGCTACAAAATTCCATGACTTATGTTATGAATTTTTGTATTACATTTATTGAATCTTATGAACATTTATGATTTATCTCATGACATGATATCATGATATTTCATATGCATGATAAGATTTTCAAATGTTATGTTCTCATGTCTTATGATTATGATGTAACTGATATCTCCCTTATTTACCCTTATTGAGAATCTAAGCTCACCCTTTCTTATGATTCTTTTCCCAGGTCATGAAGAAGGGTATTAAGTAAGATATGTAACAAATGGGCCAAGTTATAAAGAAATAAGTTGGATACAATGTAGATATCCTATAAACTAGTTTGTTTATGTTTCATAATTTCTAAAGATTCTATAACTATAATGTTGTAGCATGGGTTCGTTATGTTTTTAAATGAATAGTATTGAATTTTTAAGTAATATCCATGTATGTAAAGTATAGGTAATTATAGTTGGTATTAGATAAATGTTATAGTTATCCTTTTGAAACTGGGATGAGAAAACCTTAGCAGGAACACATAGGATATGTTTAAGTATAGGTTAAAATATTAGTGTTCTATAAATGATCATGAATAACATAGGATAAAAAATAATGTTTTGAAAATTTAAATTTTCTTCTTGATTATGTGGTTTTCCTATTATGATTATTGTTTCTCACACTATAATTCTGGGTTTTAGTCAATGCTTGTTACTCAAAGGAACTGCATTAATACAGAATGTGAGGGGAAATGAAATGATTGTCATCCTATGAAACCAAATGTTAAGGTAGATGAAATGAAAAGTATTATAGATATGCTCACACAACCTTCTCAAGCTATGAATCATGAAGGTCTTCTAAACAAGAAAAGGAGGTAACAACATTTTGTCAATTCCATCATGAGGCATCATCCACATTCTTTTAGTGGGTCTTCTGATAAACTAGTGGATGAGAAATGGATCAATAACATTGAAAATATATTTTCAGTTCTCCAATGTTCGTAACAAGATAAATTTTTATTAGCAGTCTATCATTTGGATTTCGAAGCTGATCAATGGTGGAACCTTATCAAGAATACAAGTAAAAGATATAAAATTAAATTTATGGATTGAGATGAGTTAAGTAACTTTTTTTTCAACAAGTGATTTCTTCATATTATTCAGTAAAATTTGGAGAAGGATTTCCTTGATATTAATCAAAAGGGAGACGAATCCGTTGGTTCATATGATGAAAATTTTACAAGACTTTAAAGGTATTCTTTTGGAATTATTATCCAACCTAAGAGTAAAATTAATTGATTCTTTAGTGGCTTAAAACCAAGCCTATGAATGGAATTATCCATAAGGTACTTCTATAGCTATATGGAAATCGGTCTATGTTCTCTATAGGTTGAGATGGATATTGGAGTAACAAATTAGTCATATGGGTTTGATAATAGGAGAAAAACAGAATTCAAGGGAAAATATAAAGAACAAAATGAAAAGAATATGTGTTTTTTCCTTATGATTGAAGTGTTTAATGAAATCATGGAGGAAATTGTCTTAAAGGTACTAGAAAATTTTTTAAGTGTGAGTGATAAGGTCATCTGGAAGTTGACTGATGTAGTGATGGGAGAAAGATGACTAATGATGCGAATAGAAAAAAGGCTACGCAAAATGAACCTCCTACACTTCAATGATAAAAGTAGAAGGAATTTGAGGATTATTCCAACCAATGACATAATACAAGGATTATCGATGGTGATTATAATAAGAAAAATATTAAGGAAAAATCCAAAGTCAAGTCACATGCGATCATTATCAGTGATTTGGAGTACGATAATGAAGTGGTGAATGGTACACTCACAATCCAATGTAAATTTGAAAATATTTTATTTGATTATGTATTCAACCTCTCTATTATTTCAGATTAATTTTCTAAGGGTATCACTGTATAAACTCAAAAATTATATTTTGATTTTGATTTAACAACACCTAATAGTACAATGGTATCATAAAATGTTTATAATTATTCGCTAGTTGAAGTTTTTGGGAAAGTGCTTCTTGAAAATATTGTGATCTATCCTTTAGTGATATTTTATGTTATTCTTGGCATGGATTGAATTTATCTATATAGATCTCATATCAATTTCCAAGGAAGGAAAGTCAAATTTCATATTTATGATTACTCTATGATAATATATCTATATAAGGATGATTATGAACATCCAGTTGAAATTTATTCCATATTATGGGTTTTGATTCTTATAAATAAATGTTATCTATTAGAAATGGTTGAGGTGAAACTCACCATTAATAATACATCTATTGTACAAGATTTTGGTGATATCTTTCAGGAATAATTTCTAGGTCTTCCACCAAATTGTGAAGTTGAGGAACATATACTAGGTGTTATGCTGATTTCAAAGACACCTAATCAAATATTCCCAGTTGAATTGTAGGAATTGAAGAAGTAACTCCAAGATAATATTTATAAGGTATTCATAAACCATAGTGAATCACCTTGGGGTGAACCTGTTCTTTTTTTTAAGAATTAATATAGATCAACGAGACTCTTCATTGATTACCAAGAACATAACAAGATCACTATAAAGAAAAAATATCATGTTCACTACATTGATGACTTATTCAACCAACTACATGTAGCTCAATACTTTTCCAAGATTGATATTAATTCAATATATCATCTATTAAGTGTCAAGAAGGTGGATATACCAAATATAGGATTCTATATAAGGTATGGACACTATGAATTTATAGGTATGCATTTTGGTATTAATAATTCCCGCACTATATTCATGGATATAATGACTACAGTCTTTAGATACTATATTGATCAATTTTTGGTAGAATTTATAGACGGTATTATAGTTTATTTAAATATAAATGAAGATTATGATTATCAATTGATAATTGTACTGAAGTCCCTGAGAAAGGAAAAACTTTATGAAAAATTTACCAAGTGTGAATTTTTTTAGAATGTTCCATTTTTGGGTTACATAATCTCAAGAGAGGGGATATCTGTGGATCCAACAAAATCATAATTTATTGAATGTTTTCCTAGACCAACAAAGGTATCTAAGATCCAAAGTATTCTTGGTTTGGATGGATATTATAGATGTTTTTTGAAATATTTTTCACAACTATCTAATGTAATGACCAAGTTGACTCAGAAAGGATTTATATCTGTGTGGATGGAGGAATGTGAAGAGAATTTCAAAGAGCTAAAAATAAGGTTAGCCAATGCACCTGTGCTTACACTCCCATGTAGTAGAGAATGGTTTGTGATCTACATTGATGTATCCAAGAAGGGGATGAGATGTGTTCTCATGATAAATGATATAGTGATAGCTTATGCATCATAAATATCGAAAATCCATGAAAAAAATTACATAACTAATGATTTAGAGTTAGTTTTGGTAATCATTGCATTAATGATATTGATGAATTATATTTATGGTGAAAGGTGTGATATTTAATCTAATAATAAAATTTTGAAGTGTATATTTAAATAAAAAGAGCTAAATATGAACCAAAGAATATGGTGGGAGTTTATTAAATATTATGAATTATTGATACATTACCACATTGGGAAAGTGAATAATTTGGAAGATGCTTTGAGTTGAAAATTACATTCTATCCTATCTATAATGAGGATAAAAAAATATGCAATATTTATGGATTTCTGAAGAATGGATCTTGAAATTTTTAAGGAAGGGGTGAAATATTATCCTTCTGAAATGAATGTTAAACAATATATACATGTGGAGAATATGTAGGTGTATAAGGAATATGTATATGTACAAAAGAATTTGAGAATTGTGCTTGAATTCAACCCTGATCGTGGTAGAATAATAAGGTTTAGGAACATGGTTTGTATTCCTCCCATACCAGAGTTAAAGAGAGGTATGTTGGATGAGGCTCATAGTTATTCATTATCTATTCATCCTAGAAGTAAAAAGATGCACATGGACCTGAAAAAGTATTTATGGTGGGATGGAATGAAAAGAGATGTTGCTAAATATGTTTCTCGGTGCTTGGTTTTTTTAGCAATTTAAGGCCAAGAGATAAAAGTCTAAAGAGATGTTACCACCATTACCCATAACTAAATGGAAATAGAAAAACACCACTATTTACTTTTTCACAGGACTTCCCAAAACATCTAAAGTCTATAATGATATATGGTTTATAGTGGATCACCTTTCGACATCTGCACACTTCATTGCTATAAGATATGATTTATCTCTTGATCAGATTTCTAGGATATACATGAAGGAAGTGGTATCATTTCATGGAGCACCACTATTTATTATATCTGATTGGGATCTGTGGTTCGACTCAAAGTTCTGTATAAGTATTTAATATGCTCTAGATATAAAGTTAAGTTTTATAAATTATTATCACCCTCATACAGATGGAAAGTCTAAGAGGACAATTCAAACACTAGAAGGCATGTTGAGATTTTTCTCTATTGATTTACAAGGTGGTTGGGATCAACACCTACCATTGGAAGAATTTTCTTACAACAGTAGATTTCACTATAGTATTCTAATTGGTCCTTATGAAGCCCTTTATGGAAGGAAGTGCATAACCATAACATGCAGGGATAGATTTGGAGAAAAAATGCTATTAGGACTTGATCTTGTTGATGAAATGGTAGAAAATGTGAGATATATTCAACAACACATAAGAGTATATCAGAGTCAAAAAAAATTAATGCTATTAATAGATGAAAATAACTAGAGTTTGAAGTGTGAGACAAGGTTTTCCTATTAATATCACACTCAAAGAGAGTAATGAGATTTGGAAATAAGGTCATTCTAATCCCTAGGTATATATGTCCTCTTGAAATTTGGATCAGGTAGAGAAGATAAATGATTGGAACTTCCACCGAATCTTTCTCAAGTTCATGATGTGTTACATGTATCTATCCTAATAAATTATACTCCTGATCCTTCAAATGTACTATAAATAGAAGTTGTTCTTCTAGATAATGATATTTCTTATAAATAACAACATATATATAGATTCCATATCATAGAGAAAAATTTATATGAAACAAGACCACTTTCTTGGTTAATTTTTTATGGTGGAACAACCAATTTTGGAAGATATGTGGGAACTCGAGGATGTGATTAGGTAGATGTATCCCCATCTGTTTTCATCAAAGTGATGAATTTTGAGGGGGAAATTCAGTTTAAGGGGGGTGTAATGTAACATTAGAATGTTTTTATAAAATAGTTTATATAAAAAAATTTAATTCTTCAATATCTTGATTTCACACAATCATGAGTTTAATTGAATTGTGAGACACCCATGGTATAAAATTACCATTATAACCTAGCCATTATGTTAGCGGGAATAAATATAAATAACATATGAAAATGTATATTGAATTCTTCGGCTAACAATTATTTATGAAAAATATAAACCAAATAAATGTACAAGAAATTTTTGTTTTTATTGTATTAATAAATTAAGTGAATTATAATTAGTAAATGAAATTAATGAAATATATATGTTATATATTTAATAAAATATTCTTTATACTCATCCAACAAATATTTTAGCCACAGAGTTTGAATAAACTCTATTATATATATAAAAACCTATATTTTTTTCCAAAAGGTAGATTTTACTGCATTTTAATGGTGAGCCCTTTTTAAAATTAAATTTTGAAAAATCAATAGATTTTATATGAAAACATAAACCCCTTATTTTTAAGTGGGAAATTAAAATTTACATGGGATGAATTGTTGATATTTTTTCTGATAACTTTCATGTTTTGATGAATAGTAAAAATATATTGAATTTTGTGAGAAAAAACACTTCTAATAAGAATAATTTATATGGTTAAACTATATTATTGAATGGTATTAAAGTATAAAGAGAATAAATTTTTATTAGTTAATATAATTAAGGTCATTGTCATTAATTTTACATTGAATTTAGATGTAATAATATTTCATTCTTTTGCAATATTTTAACTTTTAAAACCTATTTTCTTATTCCCAAAATGAGATTAATTTTAAATTAATTACTGAAAATTATGTGTTTTTAAAATTGAAAAATGGATTTCATATTTTTAACCATTATATCCAAATTATGTAAATAGCTTCCTTTTATTTTTGGGTATTATGAATAGTAACTTTTGTAATTTTTATTAATACGGTAAAAAGGTAAATCGGGTAAATAAGGGTAAAAATAATATTATAAAATTATTCTAACAGTTGTACTACTATAATATGATGATTTTTTAGACCTAAATAATCCTTGGGTAGAAGTATTATACTTTTGAAGCCACTTGGGTGAGATTAAGGCATTTAATTTATTTTATTTAAATAAAAGTTAAATACGGCTTACTCAAATTCTAATAAATATATCATTTTTAATATAAGGTTATAAAAAAAATAAATTCCAAAATAAATACTCTTTTGAAATCTAAAATGAGTTTCATTATCATTTTATTTTATTTGAATTTTTTAGAAAATAAATAATTACCTTAAAGGCTTGTACATTGATAATGTAGAAATTATTTTGTCGAAGAGAAATTAATAAAATATTTTTTATTAAAATGTTAATAACCATTAAAATACCCAGAAATATGACCAATTATTATTGGTCAAGTATATATCTTCCATAATCATCCAATGGTCCAGTTATCGAGCATTTACAAACATATGGAAAAGACTATGACACTTGTAATAATTTAATTAAAGTGATGTTAAAGTTGTCACATTCATATTTTAGTAAATTTAGCATTTTAAAAGTTCAATTTATAGAATGTATATTAAACTAAAATTATTAATATGGAATATAGAGTCTTCATATTCATTATAGTATTTTATTGTTAGTTGTTATTCAAATATAAGTATATTAAAAATATTACACAAAAATTGATGTAGTAATTGTTTTATTAATGGAGATAATAAATATATGATATTAAAAATATGAAAATAGATATAATTTGGGATAATTAATATATAATAAAAATATAGATGGACTTTACCTCTTATTAATATAATACAAAAGTTTTTTTGTAGTTAACTTGTAATATTAATATTTTTAAATTTCAATTAATTGAATAGTGTCAAAATTGATCTAATAGGTTATTTACCAAAAAATGTTTTATTAGATTCTTTAAAAACAATTAAACATTTTTCAAAATATATAATAAAAATTATATAGTATAAAATGTTCTAAATTAATAATTTATTGTCTAATTTATATCAAATAAACAAATATTTCACCATTTTAATATTGAAATATTTGTTACCTTAGTTAAACATTAAATAGAATAACTAAATGTTAATTAAAATGATAGGGTTTAAATTAATATAAAAACCTGTATAAAATGTTTTTGTTGTAGAAATTACAACCTTAACTCATCTCATATTTTAATTTAGGATATTTTGGAGGTTTTTATATGTGGTTTGATTTTATTATAAATCAATATTTCTGGATTTTCCAAAAGTGCCCCTCACCACAATTATAAAAGAGCACCCCCTCCCCCACTTCATCAATTCATTTATAACCATAAATCTCTGACATCCCCAATCCAATTCCATTATCAACTTCCCATGACACATTATAGAGGTTCTTGTGTTCTTTAAATACCAAACCTAGAGCTTTAAGAGGAGATCTACAGGGAGATCGTCGAAGAAGAGGTAATCTACTCTAACAATAATTTCAAACTTATTTCTTATGACACATAATATTCTTGAGATTTTTCCATTAAAATTAATAAATTCAGTATCAATAATATAGTGATATTATATTATTATTATTATTAAATAACCATATTCCACCTTCTATCCATCCTTGTAAAAACTAATCACCATGCGTGCATACATATGTTGTACGGTCTCCATGCCGTGGTATAACCTGTTTTTCACAACCACATTACATGGATGGGTATGATGATTGAAATAATAACTACATGTGATTATTATAAAATGATATAGATTTTGGAAAAAATATATACCATCCACATCCATACCATTACAAAATTCTAGGAATGATATCTTCGCTTGTATGTACGTACGACCAACCATTTCTACGATGCAATGTGATTCATTCTACATGATATCCATTAAAGCATGATTATATAAATTTATTGAATAAATAAATATGATATTTATTATGTTAATATAAATTTTTTAATGATATAACTATTTCCTTAGAAGGATAACTAGAACTTATTCAACAAAACATGCATAAGAGAATAAAGTAGTTACTACACTAATAACAAGTTATAATGAAATGTTATTAACAAACCGATGATAATATGATTATATTTGATATCATAAAAATGAAAATGATTATGTAATAAGTCAATTAAATTATATAAATTTTTATACTAGAGGTTTGGATACAAAAAAACGATATCATACCTAATTTAAGAGATAATTATTCAATCTCATTATTATTCGTGATTGTTTATACGTAAGTATTTACTAGGGTATATTTATCATCCATGTCCATATTTCATAAATATTTATTTGAAAGTATTCATTCTATTCATAGAAAATTTTATAAAGACAATTTTTCTCATTGGTGGATTTTTATTAAACTGTACGAAAGTAATATTTTCTCATGTTTGATACGAGTTAGTATTTGAATTTCTGCCAAAAGTACGAGAAGAATGTTTTATTTTAACATATACGACATGAAATGATCTTTATGTTTTCAAAAAAAATTATTTCCATTAATATTTATTTAAAATATTTAATTTTTATTTTCATATACATTATTTTCTTTAAAAATTGAGAGGCATTTTGGGAAAAGAAAATGATTATGATGAAGAAATGATATGTTCCTCAATAATTAATTTCAAATATTCTATCAAAATTATTTTCCATATAAGATTACATTATTTAATAGGGTTAGGTTTCAAGTAAAATATCCCTATTATTCCTATAGTTTTATTATTTTTTGGATGAAATTATATTTATGAAATCTATTTGATTTACATGATTTAGGTTATGATGGAATAATGTTTAAAAAACGCATTTTATGTATTAGGTTATTCTATGATGAATGATTTATTTTTTTGTGGCACACGTAAGAATGATTTCATTATGAGATGGGTGGGACCTATATCTCCCTACAATGAATTGGGTATAGATTTATATCTCATGATATAGATAGGGATGGAACGAGAATTGATCTCGGTTTAGTAATATAGGGATTGAATAAAGAGTAAGCTTGGTTCAGTATTGGACTTTGTCAACTATGATGGTATTGGAAATGATCCTCAACTAATATGAAATGGTTTTCAATGATTATGTTAATGAAAAAAATTCCATGTATTATATTATGACTTTTTTATTACATTCATTGATTCTTATGAACTTTTATGATTTATCCCATGACATGACATAATGATCTTTCATATATAAGATAATATTTTAAAATGTTATATTCTTCGGTATTATGATTATGATATGATTGATATCTCCATTATTTACTCTTACTATGTATCTGATCTCACCCTTTCTTATGTTTCTTTTCCCCAGTTCATGAAGAAGGGTATTAAGTAAGATATGTCAAAAAGGGGTCTATATATGAAGAAATAAGCAGGATACAATGTAGATGTCTAATGAGTCAGTTGTTTATGTTTCCCAATTTTATAATACACAAAAGATGTATGGTCTTGTCATGGTTTTGTTATGTTTTGTAATTAATATTCATCAATTTTAGGTAATATATATGTATGAAATGTATGGGTTATTATGGATAAAACAAATTTTTGTTGAATATTTTATTGATAATAAATGACACAACTTCCTCAAAGTATTTTAAATATTTATTTTTATTGAATATTTTGGATTGGATCATTCATCTTCAAATTTGATAAAAAAATTACAATTTTGATCCTTTATGTGGCACTATTGTATATTAGTAAGAAATATTCTTATATAACATATTTGGACATGAATATTTTAATAGAATTATTTACTTAATTGGATAAAATTTCTTTTAGATAATCCATTTCGAATAATTAATTTGTTTGGAGTAAATGGGCCATGAAGTCAATGATGGATAGGAATTTCTAGATTTGACACCACTTAACCATTCGAGACATATCATATACATCCAGGATTTTATTGGTTTTAAATTTGGACATCATATAAAGGAAAAACTTTCAAATAAATAATCCATTGATAAGGATATTGGTTTCATGTTTTTTTGTGGTAAGAAATTGGTGAAATATGGATTAAAATATATGGATGAATTTCCAAATCATATTTAAAAATTCTTGAAACCCTAGCATCCCCTCCACTATATAAATCTGATTTTTCTAATTTGAAGGGGGTTGAATGTTTATTTGGATATTTTTATCAGATTATAAGTGGTGCCTTACCATTTCAATTCACCATTGGGTGAGGGAGTCTCTCAATCTAGGATCTCCTCTATAATTCTCGTCTTTTCCTATTCATTGTTGTAACATTGTTGTTCTTGAAAAAGAATCTAAATTTATATTACATTTTTTATATTAATTTCAATTTAATTATTTTTAATTAATTTCATTGGATTAAAAGTTAGGAGAATAAATATTATTGGGTTATATCCTTTCTAAACCCTTTCACATGAAAAATAATAATATGATAGGTACCCTTCCCACAGAAGAGTAGTTTTATTTAGTAATCAATCGAATTCTGAAATTATTCACTTTATTTTAATTAACGAGAAAAAAATTCAAATAATATGAGCAATTAATTGATTTTTTAACTTAAAATACAATAATAATTCAATTGAACAATGAATACAAAAAACATAATTTCGATTGATGTGTGTATTCTGAAAGTGCATTCTTAATCGAAAAAACAAAACATCATAAGATTTATTTATAGAGTTATATTATAATCTGTAAACTCAACTCATCCTCAATTATAATATGGATATGATTCCTAATTCAAAACTAGACTTTATCTATCCTTGGAATTAAAATCAAATTAGGGTTCAGCCATTTCATGTTTTGAAGCTAGCCTATGGTTTAATTTATTTCATCATTGTGGCAGAGGTAAATTATCATGGTATTTGGGGGTTATAAAAATTTGGGGATCATAATTAAGTGTATTTTAAAATTAATGATAATAATTAATAATTATGTTAATAGGAACATATAGATCAATTATACCTTCTAAAAACATTTTCTAAAAAACTCTTCTCATTGTGTTTTATCGATCCAATTTCCAAAATGAGAAAACTAAACTTTTACAATCTTCTTCCATCATACATATTCATGTTTTATAAATGTTAAACCCCCCATCCTTTTAAGCAGCGTGTTGATTTTATTTTCTTTTATATTCAAAATACCATTAATAATTTGTTTTAATTACCTCATACTGTGAGAGATGACATTGGTCAACCACTCTACTGCATCTAAAATACATAAAATCCATACATTATTTGAGAGAACCCATGGAAGAACCTTTCAAATATATCCTATATGTAGTGTAGAATATGTGGGATATATAATCTAGGGAATTTTGGTAGTATTGATAAGGCTACCCTATAATTATGAACCGTAATGAAGAAATTAAATGTTCATTTATTTCCGATAATGAGATTTGACTCATTTTGGCTTAAAAAGAATTTATTGACGATTCTTTTCTTAGTAAAATTAACTGAATAATTCTTGATCAGAATTGGAATAAGATAAAACATTAAATTTTATTTTGAACGTGGTATAATTAATTAAGGTATTAGAATATACTAAGGGATAAAATTAATAGTTGTAATCTTGACATCTATGTGGTGGTCATAGTTATAATTTTTTAGTAAGGAGAATGATAATTAACGACAAAATAAAATGGGAGGGGTATATTGAAATTTTTAGGATTTTATATTGGATTTTTTTTAATTTATAGGTTATTATACTATCATTTGTTAGAATAAAAACCCTTCATATGTATTTTTATGTTGTGTATTTTAAAATTTTATCTGAGAATGATTAATGGGAATATGAAGGAGGTAAATTCTCCTTTTTTGTGAAGAGGGGGAAAAGGATAGAAGAATGACATGTTGGTCCTTGAGGTGTTTATGATGTTTCTATATGATAAATTGGGATTCCCAAAACATGTGTGGTGGTTTTGTTTTTGGCCTTGGTGAATATGAAGATTTATAATGCCAAGTGGTTAGCTAATCATGTTTTAATCCAAGTTTCAGGCTATGTTGAACGAAAAATAAGAAATGTTTGTGCACTAAGGAATAGATAGAAAGCTCTGGTTTATGAATGTAGTTGAAAGATTTTGAAACGAGCGAGACTATATCATTTCCATTAGCATAGTGAATATTATTCCACCCAATAATCCATAGGCAGTCCTCTATGGGCATGGATAAAAAACTAGTGGTCTGATCAATTACCTATGATTTACGAGGAGCCTCACTATAGTCATTTTAGTGGTAGTGGTTTGGATGAATTATACCTATGTAACTAATACTTAAATTATAGTTTTGGTGTGTTTTTAAAGTCCATTAAATCATTAATTCATTAAAGATAAAGTAATATATATCATGAATAGGTTTTAAAAGAGGAGGAGGATCCAACAAATAATGTAGGTCACGTAGTGGGAAGTTAGATTTATATAATTTCTTGATGTTTTTAAGGGAATAAGTTTTAGGGATTGTTCTAGATAAAATATATAAATTTTATGGTTTAAAAATGTTCTATTCCAGGAGTTTAATTATCACTAGATGATTTATAATTCGTGTTTTTAAGAGAAAAAAAATTATTGGTTAATATTTCCATATTCTATAGGTGAAGAAGAATGTTATATGATGAGGAGTAGTTAGTTACCTATTGTAGGATATATGTGATATTTAAAAATGTTTGTGGTGGTGAAATGGTGGGTTTGTGAGGTAGATATAAATTTTACTTGTAAAAGAAATGATATTTTAATAATCTTAGAAAGTAAGAACATTTATGTGCATTCATCTGCGATGTATCCCAATATGGGTGAACTATGTAAAATATCCCACATAATTTCATAATTTCATCACTCATTAAGAGGAAAGATAGAAAGAAATGTAAGTGTTCCATAAAGTAATAGAAAAATATCTTTATCCACAGAATAATTGTTTTAAAATGTTATAGCATGATTTACCTCCAAGTTTTAATACTCTATAAGGATGTAACAAGTCATATAAAAGGTGTTTTTATTATTTTTATCTATTTAAATAAAGGGGATTATTTTCAACCCTAAAGGTTTTAATTTATTTAAATAAAGTAATTTCTAGTCATAGAAAGACAAATGAAATTCAATTTCAGGTAATTGGGTATTACATCAATATAAAAACCATTTATGGAATCCCTACTAATACCGAGATTGGAGCCCTCATAGAGAGATATCATTGAGAATTGAATTCAAATTAAAAATCTATAAATACTTTGGGAATTTCATTACCTAACCATATTTTCAAAAAGATAATATTTTCCAAAAAGTCTCATGTTATGTATATTGAGATCTAGGATTAAAATTCAGATACATTATATCGTTTCAGATGAATATTCATCACATTATAAAATTATATTCTTGTGAACTATAATAGTTTAGTGTATTTTGAATCCTGGAATAGAAAATTCTAACTTTGTTGAAGATCTCCAATGTTTCATACAATAACCTTACCCTTTAGTAATCCTACTCAAAAACATTCTTCATAACTTAGGGAAAGGAAATAGAAGAATGGGTGATCTCAAATTCTTTGTAAGGGTAAACAAGGAAGATATGTAAGAATAGTCTTATGCCAATGGGTTTAAGAAAAATATCATTACATTAAAAGATCATACCATGCATATCAAAGGCCATAATCAAGATTAATGGAATTAATATTGGTAGTTCATAACAAATGAATCACAAGGGAATAAAAATAATAATCCATGGATGAATAACTTAGGAATAAGACATAGAATTTTTTATAAACATATAATCATATAAAATCATTCACAATAAGTAAAATATCATTTCCAATACTTATTAGGGAACATCATGGGGGCTACACGTACTAGGTGGGACACACCACCACCCCCAATAATAGAACATTCCATATATTATAAGAATGGTTTTACTCCCCAAACTATCTTAGTAGTCAAATTTCACTCCAAAGATAATCTTAGTTGTTAAGTTTCACTCCCAAGACCATCTTAGTGGAAAAATTCCATTACTAAAATGAGTAACTCTCCATTCATACCATGCCCATCTCATGAGATATAAATCATTACCCAATTTATTTGAGGGTGATATTTGTACCACCCATCTCATTATGAAATAAAATATATGAGCTCCACAAGATAATAAAACATTCATCACATCATTACACATAAAAAGAGATAGGTTTCATAAACAACAAAACATAACCCATGTGTTGATGCTCCTTTCTGTCACATTGTCTAACGACTGAAAAAGGATAATACCATAATAATAATGAAATTCATCCTTTGAAGAACATCAAGAATTTACAAAGGCATTAACAAGTAACTCTTTAAACATGGGCCGCACAATTTTCTTTATGGTCTCCCAAGTCACTTGCACACCACATATGGGTCGCGCAAGTGACTTGCACACCCTATTATGTTTTCTCCCAAGGTGATCAGTGTCCTATAAATACCCCCAGTGGGCCCCATTTAGAGAGTGAATTTTCCAAAACTCATAATTAAGCTCTGGTCTCCATAGTCTCTGTTTGAAGTCTTCTGAACACTTCTGCAGTAATGGAAGAATAAGACCTATGCATTAGAACTCATAAATACTTACGCTCCTAAGTATCCATCCCTTTAAGGGAAGTGATGATACTTGCGCACCACCTTTCCCTCTCAAGGAAACTTGCACACCACCCATATGAAATCCTCTAGGAATGATACTAAGGGATCCAATTCAAAGTCGCCCAAGTATTACTTCATAGGTTCTTCATCTCCCAAGTGAACTCAAGTTGGGAAAGTATACTTGCGCGACTGGGACTTGCGCGCTAGACCAATACTTTCATGCCTTCTCCAATTCACTTCCTTTCTTCAAATTCACCTCTCCTATTTAAGATTTAGCCTTCAAAACCTTCTTCAAAACCATTTGTGGCTTAATTCCTTTGTCGGATTCCTTATCTAAAAAGTGTTCTGTGGAATATCTCCCAAAACCTTGTTATTTATATAACTTTATATCACTACGGTTAGAGGTTCCCTTCATTTAACCTCATCCCTTAAGATGAGGGAGTCTTTAATCTGGGTATCCTTCTTAGGAGTAAGCCCCAATCATAAGTTAAAGTCCCCTTAACCTGGGCTTCCTTTTCAGGAGTACGCCCCAGTCATAATTCTTTTGATCTGGGCATCCTCCTTAGGAGTAAGCCCCAAGTCCCCCTAACTTGGGCCTCCTTCTCAGGAGTAAGTCCCAGTTATAAGTCCCTTTAACTTTGGGCCTCCTTATCAGGAATAAAACTCAATCACAAGTCCCCCCAAATTTGGGCCACTTTCTTAGGAGTAAGTCCCAAGTTAAAATTCCAAATCTCCTTAAAGCACAAATACCTTTATGGACCCTGCTCCTGGGCTTCTTTCCTAAAATAAGTCCGGATCTTCATTTACTTGGGCAGCCACACATACATAAGCCCCATATCATTAATTGTGACAACATCTTTTGTGGAACAAATAATCAAGTTTACTGATACCTTATCTTTCTCACACCATGTATGACTCACGTGAGCTTAGAGTGTAAAAGTCATTAAAAAATATCTCTTTGGGCTGTTGATCATACGTAAGCCCCATACTTCTTACTCGAACTACGTGGAATTTGATCTCTGTCTTAAAAGTAGAGTACGTAGGAAGCCTTTCTATGGTTCAATCCCATCACCCATTAATTCTCATCCATCCCATATGACGTTAAACTAATCTTAATTCCCGAAATATGTGGGTTCTGATACCTCTTTAACAAGGATACATAAGTATCCCATCTATGTGTACTATCCCAACTCTAAAATAATCCATGTCTTTCTGAACGACAATAAACTTCTAGTTCTCACTGAGTGGCTTTAAAGCCAGTATGGTTAGCATAAATGACTAAGATATTTCTATATAATGTATTGAATGATACCATTGACTAAGGATCTCTAATACATACAGATGATTCTCCATCGATGAAGAACCTCAAATACATTTAAGAGATTATCTAAATTACATACATATCAATCATTGGTTGAAAAGTCTAAAGGAAAAAATCATTTTCACGCTTGGTAAATTAATAAGGATTCATGAACATAACATAAATCTATAAGAGAGTCCCGGAGTAAAAAATAATTCCCCCAAAAAAGGTGTGATGGGTCTGACCTCCCATCCCCTTGACCAATGAAAATTCATAAGCCTCATCAGTCCACAACTAATGAGCACCTACCTTTGGAAAGTAGATCCAAATGGATATAGAATCATTGGATGTTTCCGGTTCAATGAATAAACCCATTAGAAACTGATTGGAAAGTTTGAACCACAAATAAACAATGAAATCCCCATTTATATAAGAAATAAAAAATGGTGATCCCAACGTGAATCCTTAACCAACATAAATGATGTTTCACTTATTTGTTAGGCCCCTATATAACATAATGTGAGGGCCAACAAAGTAATCAATAACATATGTTCTCATCCAAAAGATGTAGTATGGCCAGACTTATTTTGATTATGTCTGCTATATCAAACAAGCACTCTTTTCCAATATCTCTCTGTAATACAGAAATGGATTCTCTAAAGTTCACACCTATGAATTCCTCGGCTGCAACTCCTACTGGATCCTCGTCCGCTCTGAGGACAAAATCACCAACTCAGCGTCTTCAAAGCTGGGTCTAAAATAAAATGGTTAAGGAATATCATCAACATAATACCATTCTGACCCTGGAGGCCACTTGACAAGACCTCCAATTCAATAACTCTCCCTGGTTGTCCGGACAGCGACGACCGGTGGTCAAGAAGCAGGTGGTGCTAATCACCCTCTCCAACTGTTTCAGGTCGGTATCCCCGGAACTAAATCACCAGCCCCTCCCATATTATAGGGAGGTGAATGAAGAGGTCACTCATGGCCCCGGTTCAAGAAGGAAGGAGTCCTTCCTGAGGACTCCCATCAACAATCGCCACCAGACACATGTGGTGGTGCACCCTCAACATGATGAGGGTATCACCTCTAGGGGTTTGGCTCAGGTTGCTCAGACTTGAGCAGACAAGACGAACTGCCAGAGGCAAAATTCGGCCAAGTGGGAGCAGTTTCTTACTGCTGACCCCTCCGGAGAAGTCCATCAAGTCAACTTGATGGAAAACAACAAGAGGGCATATACACCCGTCCGTCCTGATGTTACTGACCATCTGACTCGTCTGGTAGTAACATGCCAATCCCGCCAAGCAATTTTGGCGAAGTATTATAGGCAGGCATGTACACCAGTTTATTATTCATCGGCTAGTCAGCAGGGTTGTATGAATACAACCAAAGAAACTCCCCAATAAAATGTGGTGGGGAACAATCAGCAGGTACATACACCTACAATTCATCAAGCCTACCAACAGTCTCATTTGGTAGCACCTAAAGAAGTTAGTCAGAAAGCTTTGACGATAAATTTGGAGCAGACTCAACTCTCTGCTCCTATGCATAAGTACTGTAAGAATTTGTTGACAAGAAAAGAAGGACAAGAGCATGCACATACACCTACTCCAGATACAGAATGAACGTATATTCCCGTTCCAGCATCTGAAGTCACCAGGCACATTATGACAATGGTGAAAGATCAAAACCAAATCTCTGCCCATATTCTAGATGCATATAAGAATTTTATAACACCTTCAGAAACATCATAAGGAAATAATCATAATATGTCCCTATAAGTGGAGTGACTCATCAACATGTAACTTCAGAGCAGATACACTCCTCTATTCCAGTCCAAGAGGGTCGTGGGGAATACTCCCCCATGTCACACAGACAATCAAGTCAGGAACATACACCTGATTTAAATGGGGATAAGCAGCCTAACCTGACCATTTATTTTGAGCAAGCACATAATCATTCCCATAGTAATTAATTTTGTTAACAAGTGGTTTCCCAAGTGAGTAAGAAGGCGTCTAAGAAAAAGACCCATCCAACATAGTCGAGAAATCAATAGCCAATCTGCAATAAGTCCTTGCTCGATGATGGAGTTCTTGATGCACTCAGAAAACAATCTGTTATAGCTCAAGATTCTACTATCTCATTTCCCATTAGTGGGGACAATAATTCCAAATGTCTTCATCACACACTTCCTCATGAAGGCTTTCTTAATTACATTTCGGTCGATCTGGAAGTATCATCTTCAGATGAGAGCCACGATAACCCTCTGTGGGGAAAGAAGACCATGGAGCAAGAGGTTTCATCTTTTACTATAACCCACCATGGTGGTCGTCCTCATAATGATGAATTTATCTATGAATGTCCTCTCCGCAGTAGTAATTCTCATTTCCTGGAAAATTCTCCAATGGACAATGCAGAAACAAGAACACCCTCTTATCTTGAGGAACATTCAAATGCAAAGCCAATCATGTTTGATGATTTACCGCTAGCAGGTGAAATTCTTTCTCAATCAGAAGATATCCCAGGGTGTAGGTGATTCTACGAACCACCCCTAGGTCATCCATCTTCTAATTTGATAAATTAATTCTCTACCAATCTTGTCGAGTCTGATAAAGCAACAAAGAAGCACCATCATTGGTCTAATCAGGTAGAATAATCTTTATCGAATGATAATGAGGAAGTGATGAATATGAGAAAACAACTGGAGAAAGGTGAAGTACTAGTCATGTTTTGGCCTTTGGCTGACTCTCAGTATGACATTCCAGAAATGTTGATGGAAGAATGTATTCACGATATTCGTCTCAACATGTGGAAAACTCTTTTTCATTTAAAATAGAAAATATTATCTTATGATGAATATGAAAATAATTTCAAGATAATAGAAGGGTTACAAAGAATAATTGACATGGCATCTCTCTTAGTATCCCAATGTCCAAAGGTTGAAAAGCAACAGAGAGCCCTTCAGCCTTCATGCCTTGGCGCGCTAAAATGATTGCGCCAGTTAATTACCAATTCCTCATATGGTATTCATATCAGGGTATGAGGTGTTCGTGGAGCATTGAATTTTACTATACTCTCCAGTAAAAAACTCCACCAAAAGTGGTCTCATGCAATGTTATTACCCATGGCCAGCCACAAGCAATTGGTTTTGTGTGTAATCAAAGGATTTCTCAGGAACATGCATCAACTAGTTCTTCCAAAAATCAGGCATACAAAGAACAATTTGTTGAATTACTCTTTCATCAAGAAAATGAGAATATCAAAAAGGCTTCTCGTTTAGAGTGTGCACATCAGCAGGAGAAAAAGCGTCTGAAATCATCCAATGGCCATCTGATCCAGGTGATTTGAGTGGATGTAGGTTGATGCATCCAGAAAATTTCTGGACTAAAGTCCAGAAAATTAAGAGATCTTTTAAGAAAGTCTCAGATGTAGCATCTCAAGAGCCTCCTCAGCTTGGCAGGCTGGAGACTCTTTTAGATCAACCCTTGGGATCAACAGATAGGATTCAATGAGTTGAGTCGGAACAACAGGAACAACCCCAGTCCACCGGACAAGGAAAATTTCAAATCCTCAATCTCTTCATCAGATAAATTTACTCTTCTCTCGATTAGGGAAGAAGCCAAAAGAGGAATGTAGAGATGAATTATCACGAGATTCCCTCCAAATTACGGTTTATGATGAAGTTTTTGAGGTATCAACTCAACCAAGGGAAATATCTCATAAAGGACATGGAAGAAGACAGTATCGCTGAAATGCCGATTGAAGGGATGAAATCAGTTATGAATCGATAAATTTCATCAATTACATTGTCACTGATCCCCCAGAACATGAGGCTCACTCAAAGGAATCAGATGAATAATTTCATGTTGAAGAGGTTGTACACACATAGGCCAATGAAGATGGTGTGAATAACAGATATCAAAGCCTTACCTAGAATTTAGGTATTCTTTCATTTATATGAATTCACCCTCTTTGAAAGGCATCCAACAAGGGGAAAGGAAAAAAGTCAGGTTACCCCTAACTCTGGAGAAGGACAATCACTCTCATTAGAGGAAAGGATCACATAGAAAGAGGAATAAATTAAAAAGTTAAGGAGGTTAAATATCGAACAACTTCAAGGTAGTCTTCCTCCTAAGTGTGTTGGAGTTATTTAGTCAAGGGAATTTGTTGCAGCTACTATGATGGATCAAGAATATAAACCTTTACATGTACACCCTCACATGTCTAATCCTATGGGTTGTACGTGATAGCAAGCGATAGTATTACCATCAGTGACAGTACCGGTCACCGCACCTATCCAAACTCCCGTTCTTGCACATACACAGGTCCATGCTCAACGATATGTTTCTCAAAAATTAATAACTACCATTGAGTCATTAACAACTCAGTTGGAAGCTATGGAAGGAAATCATGAACCAATTCAAATGGAGAAGAGAGCATACCCTGAATGGGTTGATGCAATTCCCCCCCATCAAATTTTGCGAGTAGCACATTCCCAATTTTTAATGGTTCAGGAGATCCAGAACAACACTTAAAACATTTTGTTTCTCATTGTGATCCTATGAAGGGAATGCATCAACCACAAAACACGGTTAAGCTTAGGTGTTTTGTATAGTCATTATAAGGACCTTCTTTCGTTTGTTATACAAGCTTGCAATCCCAGTCAATTACTAGGTGGGAGGGTCTCCGTCAAAAATTAATTCTTCAATTCAGCTCAACGCTCTCAAAGATGAGAATCTTTTATCTTACAAATTTTATGAAAGGGGAAAATGAAAGTGTTTTGGATTTCATTGCTCGATGGAAGGGATTACAATATTCTTTATGTTTAACACTCCCTCAATAAAAATTGTGGCCAATCTATGTGGAAAATTTGCATGATGAATTATGAACACCATTTACCCCTGTGAAATATACAGGAGGGTTTCGAGACCATACTTCAATCTCTCAGCAGATTGAAGATTCTCTTACAAAGACTAAGGCTAAAACTCGTATAATTTCATCAGTTCTAGGAAGGAGAATTGGGAATGTAGAGACTGCTATAGTTACACTTAAACAAGAACCTGTAACTACTTCCACTTTAAATCCTTCATCATATCGAAGGGATCCACCTCCTGAGCGTCAACACCAATGGATGCCTCATTAAGATGATCAAAGTGATCAAAGGATGAAACTGTCTGATGATTTTAAGAATAATGTTTATTCTTTCCGGAATGAACATTTTCTTGGATACTTCATCTTGTCTCTAGAAAACAACCTGGTTCAGTTTCCAGGGCCCAAAATGCTGAACAAGGAAGGAGATGAAAACCTCTCTAATCATTTTCCATTTAATAATATGTTGGGGAATCCCAATCCAGAGTTTTTTTGTCTTCAAAGACCTCCTGCAAAAGATGGTGGACTTTGGACAGGTAAAATTGAAAGGTTCTTCATCCCAGGTAGCATGTGTCACTGCTACAGATCCAGAGGAAGAAGCCGAGTGGCATCAAGTCAAAAGAAAAAATGCGCAGAAATATGATGATTGGATGGTTAGGAAAATGATCAACCTAAGTCATTCCATTTTAATAACCCAATTTAATTAACCAATTGTGTCTTCTTATATGAATCCCAGAGTAAATACCAATTTATCAGAAGGAAAATCATCAAAGAGGCGGCATAATTCTAGGTAATAAGAACAGTCAGAAGAAGATGAGTTCATGTCAAAGCCTAAATTTTCTTTGACTATGGTAGATTTTATGCCATCTACTTCAAAAGCATGGGAACCGCCCCCACCAAATGACACGACCTAAACGTGTTAATCATGAAGAATTTTCATCATATGAAGAGTTGATATTTGGTTCTGTTAACATGTTTCATTTAACAGATCCTTATGCCAGCAGCAGTTTCGAGCTTGATGAGCCTGAGATCCCTGTATCAAATAGAGAAATTAGAGGAAGAGACAAAGGTCTAAGATATAGGGGAAGATGTGGATATTCCAAAAGACACTATTTCAATCTTACCCCTGCCAGAACAATATATGTAGCTGAAACTCATGGCAAGTCCCTTCAACGGGCTCAACAATAATAGGAAAGTTCTTCTACACATGGCAGATTCGGTCCTGGCACAGTTACTTTGGAGGATCGGTTAAAGGTTAACACTTATTCCTCTCATCAAATAAATAGACCTATTCGGTCTAATCATCTGAATCCAGTAGTATTTCTAACTCATATCGCAATACAAGATGCATCTACTACCAAAGCATCAACTTCTAAGAACCTGCGAAACCACATGTTACTGTTGGGAAACACAGACCTTTGAACCAAAAGTATGATGTCTTGAACCATTTGGCCCATGCACAAGAAAAGTTATCAATTCTCGATGCCTTGAATCTATCAAAGGATCTTCGTGAGGAACTCATTGAGGCTTTGTCAAGTCCTCATGAATTCGAAACTAAAGTTTTTGCGGCTGAAGTCTACCATATAGAGAATGATCGTGCAGAATGCCATGCAGTGATATCTTTTACAGATGAAGATGAATATGATATTGTAAAAGGACATATTAGACCTTTGTATTTATCTGGAAATGTGAATGATGTATACATCTGATGAGATTTCATTGATAATGGTTCATGAGTCAACATCATCTCTATTCGTACACTTCGTTGATTGGGCTTCACCGAATCCGATTTATCTCCTTCCACTTTGATGTTGCAAGGATATGATAAAAATGAATAAGAACCTCTGGGTGAGATTACACTCAGAACTCATTTTGGAGACCTTGTTTCTAATTTAGATTTCATGGTTGTTCATCACGACACATCCTTCAATATGTTTCTTGGAAGACCTTGTCTACATCAAGAAGCATCCATACCTTAGTCATACCATTAGTGTCTCAAATATTGTTTCAATGGTCAAATTGGGACATTGTATGGTGATAAATCCCCATTCAAAACATGTGAATCTCAATACACTGAGTCATAATTCTATCACATGTAGGGAAAGGAGAAATCCACGACAAAGGAGGTTACCAAAATTAAAGCTCCATATGGTTTGGAAAAGACTCTAGTAAACCCATTCATACATGTGAGTATAGATTATGTGTTTCATATCAGTCAAATTGACAGGATATACCCAAATCCAAATACTCTTATGGAAACTTCCATAATGTCAATTACGGAAACCAAGCCAGACAACATGGTAGAAATTGTTGATTCACCAGGAAATGATGAAAGCTCAAATGGAGATGTCTTCATTTCATCTACTGAAATCCAGAAATTCTATACATCATCAACCAGGCTAGAAGTGTTGTAACTTTGATCTTATATGCATGTATTGGAGTATGTTTTGTGTTTTTTGTCAATCCTTATTGGAAGATCATAATGTGTACCAGCGAAATGATCATACAGTTCAAGCAAACAATAGTATTGATGGTGGTGCCATTTCCCAGTGTTTGCCAAATTTTTGGGCCTAAAAATTGACAAATGGAGAAAAGTGTTTTTGGAAAAGAGACTTGCACGCCGTGTACTTGAAGAAGAGGAAACTTACATGCCATATATTTTTCAAGATAAGAACATGAAAAAATGGCTATGGGATAAGGGAAGCGCATGTTTTGGGATGGTCGTGTAAGTGACCTGCACACAGATAAAGGACTTATGCGCCAGTGACTAGGAGGATTGGAAACTTTCACGCCTATTGTTCTTCATGATCATAACTTCAAAATATGGCTAATAAAAGAGGGTCGCACAAGTATTGGTGTGATCGTGCAAGTGAGTAGTGCGATAGAGGCTTGGGCGGTTGGAGATGCGTGCTGGCACTTGCGCGCCGTGAGGAGACTTGCGCACCACCGCGCATGGGGTATAGTTTTCTTATAAATAGAGTACCACCCCCCTAATTTGTAACAAAGTTCAATACATAGAGATTTTTTGAGCTCTCGTCGCGCAACGGGTTGAGTCGTACAAGTGGTAGTTGGGTCGCGCAAGTAGAGGTTTCACGCTGGTTGTTGCCCATGTGATGAAGGCGGTTTTAGAGTTAAAGGTGTAGAGTCGTGAAAGTTTGGAATTGAAAGAGGGAGTGTCGCGCAAGTGTGTCAGTGTCACCTACGTGCCGATTTTGTACCGCGCAAGTGACTTGCGCATGGTTCTTGAAACTTGCATGCTGGTCTTGGAGAAGCGTGCCAGGTGAGGTTATTGTACGCTAGTTTTTTTGGAGCTGCACATAAAATGGATGATTTCCCGATACCTTCGGTGCAAAGTGGGATTAGTATACGAGTGAAAGTTGGACTTCAATAGAGCATCTACATTCAACATAGGATGCATTCTTTTGAAATTATGAAGAGACCTTCACGTCTATAAACTGAGTGGGACTTCACCGAAGACAGTGAGGCAGGGGGAGTCAATAGGAGTGCCCGAGGCACGCTGTGAGCTATCCCTGAACCTTTTGTAAAGGCAATGATCTTGGGATAGAGTGACTATTCCCGAACATTTTTAATCCACATCTAGTGAAGTTTAGTTGAATTATTTGTGACCGACAACCTGTCGGCGTATGCTCCTTGGACGTAGCCCTTAGTGGTGAACCAAATAAAAAGTGTTTTGTATTATCTGTGCATGTGATTGTTTGCTTTATGCTCATATTCATCATACAGGTTCAAAAATTTCCTACCAACGTGGAAAAAATATCCATCACATTAATAGAAAAAGTTCTCACCCTTATTCACCCCTCCCCTCTCAGGGTGTCTCGGGGTCCTTCCAGAATATGTTATAGCAATGTCAGAGGTGAAAAATGAGGTTAATTCTCAATCTGTCATCTACTCATTATTACCCAAGGAAGACCCTTCATCATCAATAGGGTCATAAATGGTAGTCTCTTCTTCAAGATGTTCAAATTCTATCTTCTCCCTTGACCATGGAAATTATGCTTCATCATATACTATGCAAGTAGAAATAGAAGAATTAGCACATATTGAAGAAGAAGAGGAAGATCTCAGAGATGCTCCTCCAGCATTTGAAGAGGGTATCACTACCACTGTGGATGAACTCAGAGAAATAAATCTGGGTACAAAAAAAGATCCACGCCCCACTTTATTTAGTATGGACTTGACTCTTGAAGAGCAAGAAATATATATTTCATTTTTAATGAAAAATAGAGATGTTTTTGCTTGGAATTATATAGAAATGCCAGGTCTTGATCCCGATGTTTCCAATCATCATTTGGGTTTACCCGAAGAACATCGAGGATTCAAGAAAGCTGCAAGAAGTACACACCCAACTTATGCCTCCAAAATTGAAGCTGAAGTGGATACGATTATCAAATCTAACATCTTTAGAGAAGTTAAATATCCCAAATGGCTGGATAATATTGTCCCTATGAAAAAGAATAATGAAAAAATTAGAGTTTTCATTGATTTTAGAGATCATAATCGGCATTGTCCCAAGAATGATTTTCCAGTTCCAATCACAGAACTCTTAATTGATGCAACAACATGCTAGGAATCACATTCCGTCATGGATGGATATTCTGGGTATAATAAAATACAAATGGCTCTAGACGATGAGGAATATAAAGCCTTAAGAGCCCCTCAATGTGTTTTTTGATATCAGGTAATGCCCTTTGGCCTGAGGAATTCAAGTACAACGTATCAACGTTCCATGCACCATTTCTTCAAACCCTTTTTAGGGAAATTTTTCGAATGTTATGTGGACGATTTGGTGGTTAAATCAAGACAATGTTCTAATCAGTTGGTTGATTTGGAAATAATATTCCACAAACATCGACATCACAATCTAAATATGAACCCCTTAAAATGTGCTTTTGGGGTAACCTCAGGAAAATTTCTCTGCATTGTTCTACGCCATCGTGGCATCAAAGTTGATCATGAGTAGAAAAAATCAATCCTTGGCATGTCACCTCCTCGTAATTTGAAATAATTAAGAGGAATTCAAGGACACATGGCTGATATTCGGCGTTTCATCGCCAATTTGGCAGGCAAGTGTTTATCCTTCCCCAAATTAATGAAGAAGGGAGTCACCTACCAATGGACCAATGATTTCCAAGAGGCATTTGATATCCTCAACAAATATCTCTTGAGTCCACTGGTATCAATTCCACCCGTTGAAGGAAGACCACTTATCCTTTATGTGACAACATTAGAGTGATCATTGGGTGCCTTCCTTGACCAAAATAATGATTCTGGAAATGAAAATAGCCTTTACTATCTTTTTCAGACTATGCTTGAGGAACGAACCCAGTATTCAGGTATTGAAAAGTGCTCCCTAACATTAATCATTGCAGTTCAAAAATTGAGACACTACCTGCAACATCATGAGGTTCAATTGGTATCTCGCAATAACCCGCTCAATTTTATCCTTAGTCGTCTAATGCTTATAGGACGTCTAGAAATGTGGGATGTTATTTTACACCAGTTTAATATCTAGTATGTGTCTCAAAAGGCAATGAAGGGCCAAGATATGGCTGATTTCCTTGCGAAACACCCATCAGTAGAGGATTCATCTTTAGATACTGAACTTCCTGATGAGGAGGTCTTCTTTATTCAAGATAATCCTCAAACATGGTAAATGTACTTTGATGGTGCTTCCAGAAGTCTAACAGGGAAGAAAATGGAAGATCCTAAATTCAACAAAGTTGGGTTAGGAATTGTGGTTATTTCCCCAAAAAAGGCAGTGATACCATAATCCTTCTTATTTTTGGGAGGCGGTACAAATAATGAAGCAAAATATCAATCTCTCATCATAGGAATGTAATTGGCACTTCAAGAACAGGTGAATCAATTTAAGGTAAAAGGTGATTTAGAATTGGTAATCAAACAAGTCAATGGAGATTATACCATCGGAAAAGAAGAGTTAATCCCTTTGTGTGATTACATTAGAGAGTTAATGGAGGGATTTACTTCGGAACTGACATTTTCTTAAGTCTCACGAGCACAAAATACCAAAGATGATGCACTGGCTAATGTAGCCACAGGCCTGGCAGATCCAAATCGGGACAAAACAATCATTAGTATTGCCCACCGTCATACAGTTTCACCTTCTGTTCAAATCAGAACAGAGGAAATCAATGAAATTAGTCCTATTTCTGAACCACATGGTCATATTATGGGATGGATGACACATATCAGGGAATACCTTCAAAATGGAACACTCCCACATGATGGAGCTAGAAAAGAACAAATCCGGCAATGTGTGGTCAATTTTACTCTTTATGATAACCCAGATCACCTAGAAAAAATTATCCACATGTGAGATTTTGATGGAATTCTATTTAGATGTATTGATGGTGAATAGACAATGGCTGTCATGAAAGAAGTACATGCAGGAGTCTGTGGTGCCCAACAGTCTGGACATAGACTTTCTTATCAAGTTTGAAGACATGGATACTTCTGGCCTTCAATGATACAAGATTGTGTTTATTTCACTAAGAAGTGTCATTTTTCCAAGTATATTCCAATTTCATTCATCAACCCCCAGAGTTTCTTCATACAAATAAATACTCATGGCCATTTTCCACATGGGTAATGGATGTAGTATGACCTTACCCTTTGGCTACATCCATGTAGTTTATGTATATTCTTACTTGTACTGACTTCTTTTCCAAATGGGCATAGGGAATACCTCTCAACGAAGTTAGTTCTAAAAGCATTTTTAGCTTCATCATGTCTAAAATCATTACCATATTTGGTGTCCCTCATACCATATTAACAGACAATGACGCAAACTTCTGTTCATCCGAGGTAAGGAAGTTGTATCAAGAATACAACATCAAATTCAACCATTCATCTCGGTATCATGCAGTCTCCAATGGACAAATAGAATCATTCAATAAGAATATGTCAAAAATACTGCAAAATATGGTGGATAGATATAAGAAATCATGTCCTGATAAACGTTTTCATGCTTTATGGGCTTATCAGACCACCACCCGCACTGCTACTTGGTCAACTCAATATTCATTGGTATATGGAACAAGAGCAGTCTTGCCCACTGAGGTCCAATTAACTTGGCTCAGAGTAGCCATTTGTGATCAGTCATCTACAGATGAACAATCTCAAAAGCGATTGGATGAATTAGAATGATTAGAAGAAAAAAGATTATGCACCCTGCACCACTTGGAAGTCTATCAGAATCGAATAGCACGTGATTTCAACAAAAAAGTTCGTCTTCATTCATTCATTCAAGGAGAATTGGTATTGGTCCTTGGAACTCCAATGATACCAGGAAAGAAGCCTCCAAAGCTTGATCCAAAGTGGGAAGGACCTTATTTAATAGATAAGGTCTACTACAATGGAGCTTATTCTTTAATCTCAATGGATGGAGAACTCATTACATATCCAACCAATGGCAGATTATTTAAAAAGTATTTTGTCTAACACAAATACTTATGTCCTGCAAGACATTAAACTGCATAACCATCATGTTGGCTTGACGACGTTAAAATGTACAACACAACGTCCTACATGACGTAAAACTTTATTGTCCTACATGACATTAAACTGTTCACATATTTTTCCTACATGACGTAAAACTGAAAAAGCCCCTAATAAGTCCTAAGAGATTTTAAACTATATTTTTTCCTTACCACATGACACTAAACTATGAAACACTAGTCCATGCATATGACCTTAAACTATTTTAGTCCACACTAAAAGACTTTAAACTGCACGTTCCCCATTGTCTTTACTTCATGACATCAATCTGCATAGCCCCTCATTCGTCCAACATGACATTAAACTGTTTTCCCTTTGTCTTGTCATCCATAATGACTTTAAACTGTACATGTTCAACCTACATGACATTTAAACTGTGAAACAGTCCCTTATACGTCCTGCAAGACGTTAAACTCCATAACCATCGTCTTGAATACATGATGTTAAACTGTATAACCCAAAATCCTACATGATGTAAAATTGTATTGTCTTACATGACATTAAAATGTTCACATATTCATCCTACATGAAGTAAAACTGAAAACGGACCTAATACGTTCTACATAATGTTAAACTGTATTTTGTCACTACTACATGAAACTAAACTGTGCAGAACTGGTCCATGCATATGACCATAAACAATTTTAGTCCACATTGCAAGACTTTAAACTGCACGTTCCCCATTGTCTATACTGCATGACATCAAACTACATAGCCCATCATTCATCCAACATGACATTAAACTATTTTCCCTTTGTCTTGTCGTCCAACATGATATTAAACTGTACATGTTAATCCTACATGACATTTATACTGTGAAACAGTCCCTTATACGTCCTGTAAGATGTTAAACTTCATAACCATCGTCTTGGCTACACGATGTAAAACTGTACAACCCAACATCCTACATGATGTAAAACTTTATTTTTCTACATGACATTAAACTATTCACATATTCTTCCTACATGAAGTGAAACTGAAAAAGCCTCTAATACGTCCTACATGACGTTAATCTCTATTTTGTCACTACTACATGACACTAAACTATGCAGAACTGGTCCATGCATATGACCTTAAACTATTTTAGTCCTCACTGAAAGACTTTAAACTACATGTCCCCATTTTCCCTACTATACGACATTAAAATGCATAGCCCCTCATTCATCCAACATGATGTTAAACTATGTACCCTTTTTCTGGTCATCCAACATGATGTTAAACTGTACATGTTCATCCTACATGAAATTTAAACTGTGAAACAATCCCTTATACGTACTACATGACATTAAATTGTGCATCGTTAGTGTTGTTGTTACCTCTTTTTTCTAACACTGGGCATGAATCACGCGATCTTAGAGTAAACTTTAACCATAACACCTTATATGGGCCTCTAACAATGCATAGGTCCCAACACCATTTTTTGGTTTTTGTCCTCATGTACAACTCGATCACCAATTCATTTTCGATTGAACTACGCAGACTTTGATCCTTGCCTTATAGGCTGGGTACATAGGCAACCTCCTGAGGTTCAAGCCCAAAACCAATATCTTCATGTCAGTTCACCTCCATCTCATACGACGTTGATCTGTGAAGAAACCCAAAACCAATCTCTTCACATAGGTTCACCTTCATCTCACACGATGATAAACTGTGTATGTCCCTTTTGTCCCTGCTATATGACAAAAAACTGTGCAGCACCATCATCCTTTCTATATGACGTTAAAAAATAAAAAACCCCCGTTGTCCCTCGCCTGATGAGGAATCATCATTGACATTGATCTCTAATCATGTCATATTTCAAAGTCTACGTGCATACATGGTAATGCCCAAAACTTTAATCTTGTGTCAAACCATCATTGCACTAAAGTCTTCTTTTACCCTTCACTTGTATGAACCAAATCTGTATTGAGGGTATTTCAAGAACTACGTATGGCTTGCTTCCCATCTTTATGGGATACGTAGGAATGTTCGAGCATCACTCGAATCCAGCCCAAGCATTTGGGACCAACCACAAATTTATATTTCAGTCCCTTGGCTGAAAAGTGCCCCTGTGAGTTCATGAATGTGGTATGAAAACCCAGGCCTTTATTCAAATCAGGTTTATAACAAACACACAATGTGTCTCCCCCATTATGGTCCGAACAATATGACCTTAAACTAAGATCTCCTACATTCTCGTCCGACATGATGTTAAATTGTATTTCAAGAACCACGTATAGCTTGATTACCATCCTTATGGGATACGTAGTGAAGTCCAGCACTTCAATTCAGGACCCATCCACAACATGATTATGGTTAGCATTGGTATGTGTATCTCCTTCATGCATTGGACAATGCCCATTTTTATGTGTCATACTCCTAACTATAAATACTTCCTGATCTCCATAAACCTTTTCATGACTTCTAGTTACAAAATTTTTGATACCCGGGAATTCTTTTGCCTAACTATGCAGCAAGTTCCCTTAGGCGGTCTTGCATAAGTAGTCTACATAACGGACCTGTCACCTAAAATATGCTATTATTTGACTATGAAACCAATTCCCCTAGGCCGCCCTGTATAATTCAAACCCCCATAACAGGTTTGTCAAATAGTTGTAACTCCATTCTTTGGGAAAAAACCTTTTTGTCCTTATTGGTCTTAATGACAATATGTAGGGACCCGCAAAAACAGCCATCCTTAACATATTTTCCCATACTATTTTTCATGATTTGAAAATATTCAAGTCTATGGTATGTATTTCCCTTCCCTACGTTTGGGTTAGACCTTCGCAGGAGTGACATTCATCCAATTCTTTGAGAATCTTGATTGGGAATATCCTCTCCATATTCATGTACCTATATCCATATAGAAAAATCTATGATTTGGAAAATTTGAATCTCCATAAAAATCCACTAGATTTTTAGCAATAAAAAAGTAAAATTTCTGAGAGTTATTTTTCCTGACTATGCAGAACGTGCCCCTAGGTGGCCATGCATATAAAGTATACATAACGGACCTGTCTGCCAAAAGATGCTATTATTTGACTATGCAGTCAATGCCCTTAAGTGGACCTACATAATTAAACCCCTTATAGGTTTGTTAAATAGTGATAACTTTACTCATAGGAAATACTTCGTATAATTCCCCTTAGCCCTTTTTTTCATGTCATCCCTCATATTCAAAATTTCTTAGGTTATAGTTTACATGTTTTCCTCCATAGTTGAATGTGGTAGTATGTTATCAAATAAATTATCAAGTAATTGATTCAATTTTAATCCATTTTTTCAAATATATTTGACCTTAAACATTAGCCTTTTAATGTCCAACGTGCATGAATTTAAACTGCCAAAAAAAGACATGGGAAATCTGAACAGAAGTCAAGTCCCAACATGCTAAATGTACATTTTTTATGAATTAGGAAATATTGGGAAACAAAATATGTAAAGTGTGTGGGGTTGTTTGTATCACCCTATAAAATATCAAATTATGCTTACTAGGCCCACTGGCTTAGGTAAAATTAATTAAAGAAAGTATCGAGAGAATACAGGCACAAATGATTGAAGATGAAAGTGTTTTTCATTGATGCATAAGAGTTAGAAGGACATCCATAGATTGGAGTCTCTTACCTTTTTCAATAATTACAAGAGGCTTTCAACATAACTCAGTAGTCACTTGAAGTTCATTAATAGGACCATCTTCACTCTTTTCATCTTGACGGAGTTATTTCTTGGTATCTGCGATGGCTATCATACCATTCTTCTGAACTACTTATAGTGAATTGTTAAGCTAGTCAATTTCTCCAGTAACAACATCAAACTATTGCTCAAGGTGCATCTTCTAGACAACTTTCTCCTTGATCTTATACTTCAACTCCTTCAAATTTTCCACATGATCAGTCTCAGCTCGGGACACCGCAACCTCGAATTCACTGATATTGGCCAACAACCTTAATTGGTCATATATTGACAGCACTTTTTCTCCTGCTCCCTCTATAATATGAATTGTTTTACTACAGCATGGATCTCTTGATATCCAAAACAACCAATTCCTAACATGAAAAACAAGGATGACAGTCGCGGGATTTTGGAAGACAACACTTCAAGAGGCATATCAGATATGATCTTCCATATATTCTTCCATGCCTTGTGACGTGAGAATTGGAGTGCCTTCTTCACCTATGGGTCAGAATCAGCATCACTATCACAAAGAGTAATATAGTCTAAGATTAATGAACTTAAAGAAGTGCCCTCTTCTACCCCTCCCCCCTAACCCTTAATGCTTCACTTTCTACTCCAATTGGGGCGGAGGTTGAGGCTTCACCTCCAGATCTAGCCACTAAAATTGACAGCCCTGAATAGTCAATTGAATGTTTTGGTTAGTTTCAAAGGATAAAAAAAGTTGGTTAAATTGTCTTGAAAAATAAGTACAGTCAAAAATATTATCGTATCTTACCCAATGGTATATCAGCAGCTTGAGAAATATCCTCCCCATATTTGCTAGCTTCAATAGGATTTTCAGGACGGGGTTCAGGAATCTCTGTCGGGTTAAACTTAACTTGAGCTAGCATCTCTACAATAATAGGGTTATCTCTACCCCCTTCAGGCATCGGCAGATTAGCAGCATGCTCATATGGAACTTCACATTTCAACCACTCATGGTCAGAGATGTAATAAGAAAATTTTAACAAGACTAAAGATAACACTCACGACCAAAATCATTTAAATTACAAGGTAATTTAACATGATCTAAATTTTTTTCAAAAGACGCCCCAAGTTTCATCATTTAATATAGTGATATCTCAGATTCCTGGTTAGTCTCACCAGTAGGAGAATTTGATATGTCTTCTTGGTGACGCTCATCCTGTGACATTTGACCCTGGACAGCTTCTTCAGAGAAAATTGCGGAGTCAGTTGCAGTGGTCGCCCCATGTTCTCGTGCAAGTGTTGAATCTAAAGCATCACATAATGGAAGTCAGTTAAATTATTCATTCAACATTCTATGAAGTATTGTTAATTTCATAGAAGCATAATCTTCTCTCCTTGCAGCAACAATAGGAACAGCCATGTCAGCATTAATTGGTGACCGTTCACCAAAACTATCTGTCGTCCTCAGAGGAGGGACAACCCTCTCCCTTAGAGGAGAAATTGAAGAAGCCCCCTGCAATCCCAAGAAATATGAGCAATCTATTCATGATTTAAGATTCATGAATATCCGAAGGACTTACCACGACTGATGAAGCATTTAGCTATTGACTTCTTCATTCAATGTCTTTACTTCTTTGGCTTTTTGGGTGTGTTGATATCATCATCTCAAAATATAGGTATTGGAAAGTGAAAATTCCTCTCTAACTCCTCATCTATGGCTTGTCGGAATGGGGATACTTCACCCGGTTCACGGGGAGATTTAGTAGCTCTGATAGCAGTGCCACCAAGGCTGTATTGTGGTGATGAGACCTCAGCAGTTCCATTCTTTACAAGCTGCAAGATGAAGAAAACTATTTCTTTGAGTAATCAAGCTTTGACTGAAATCACGTTTCAATGAAAATAAGGAAATAAACATACATCTTCAGGAGCCACGTAATCGTGTCACTCCTTATCTACCGAAGCACCATTCCCCTGAGTGGTGTCACAATCCATCATTTCCTTCACCCGCTTGGTGATATGAAAGGAATCATCGGTGACATATTTTAGAATCTACGGCTCTCTGATGTAATCCCACACTTCATCGGGGTTATCCTTGAAACAGATATCAGTAGAAGCCCAAATATTCCCTACTCCAGGTATGTGTAGCCCTTCTCACAAGTCCATCCAGGCGGTTTCAGCATCACAATATATACTCTGCTAGGTCTGGACAACCTCTAGTCGTAAATATTCAGCATGTGCACCAGAAGGCTGTGAGGGGGGACATACAATCCAGGACTTCAACTTCTTCCTAGCTCCTGCAATCATAGATAAAAAATAAGGAAATGAAACTTGTTTCTCTATAAAATAATGGTGATTAAATTGCCTCAATGATATAACTCACTAGAATTCGATGGAGTAGGTATATTAACTCTGGAAGGAGGATTATATTTGGAACGAGGCTGCTTTGAAGCATATCATGCCTCATCATCCCCATCTTGAGAATTCGGTGAATCTGCCCCGGGTGAGGAACCCGATGAATCAGCTCCGAGTGCGGAAGAGTCACCTTCTAGATGAATGGTTTATTTCCTGATAATTCTCTATTTTGTTCCCACCTGAGGAACCAGATGATTAAATACCCCTTTAGGGTATGATGATACCCAGTTCTTGACATAACATGTAGTCAAGTGACTTACCACTCCTGCAGCTGGTAGATAAAACACTGCCACAGTCTTCTCTATAGCAGTCATCAACCAATGTTGTTGGGAAACCATGGGATCCTGTTCTGACCTGACATGCACAGGAGGGGATATGAAAATCTGTTGTAGACACTTGAATTGGCGTGAAAATCTATATCGGGCATAGGCCTCACATATAATCTCTCCATGAATTCTAGTTGACCATGCACCATCTCTGCAAGCCAGTATGTAAGATCTCAATTATAGGCTAGTTGTTACATCATCAACAAACCGCCCGGTTGGTGGGTTTCCATAAGGAAATAAATGGAATTCATTTAACATGATTAGCCTCACATTCATATCATAGGAGTTGAGGGAGAATGGAAAAATCCTAGAATATGCCTTCACGGATGGACTGAAAGAACTTCCATCAACATGTACTCCGCTCTGTATAGCATAATACCTGAAGTGAGTGGTGATCCATCCCCACAAAACCTGGAATGGTCCCACTATTCTCAAAGGAGACTTACCCATATAGACATGGAGTATGCTCTTGTGAATCTTCACCAAAATTGGGGTGGCCAACCCAACCATTTTCATCTCATCCAACTTGGCAACAATAATGAAGGTCCCTGGCCTGATGCCTCCCTTCGAATCCCTAACCGGCTGAAGATAAATGCTGAGCCACAAGGCTAAGAAACCTACGAGATGAGTCCTTACTGGGATTCTTTGGTCCACTTTATACCCCCACTTTTCAAACTCTCCCGCTTCCAGAGTTGGCCAGAATGTGCCAAAAACACCCCTCTTCTCTGTTCTGGGACAGCTGGTAGGACGAGTACAGGTGGGCCCCTTCTCCATTTTTTTGTTTAGAAACATATCCATCCACTCGTCTGGATGAATATCCTTTCTAGAATGAGTTTTGGTGGTCTTTGAATTCTTGAGCTTGTGAAACAATTTCAATAATTCTCGATCCAAAGCCGGAGTCTTCTCCGAATCATTCCAAGTCACCTTGGGGGGTTGAAATCATCATACATATCACCCAAAATTGGAGCCCCAAGATCTTATAGACATCCCACAAACTGAAGCCTACTTTTCCTTGAGTCAGATGGAAAGAATGGGTTTCTGGGCTCCAACCGGTGATTAGCTCCGACATAAAGCTATCATTTCTGTAGACATATGTCTGCCCAGCCCAGACGGCTTCATATATCACAGCTCCTTTCAAATCCTCAACAAACTATGCACAGGTTCGTAGCACCCAATATGACCACATCCATGTCGGATTCACACCTCCTCCGGGATGAAAGTCCTAACTCTTCTTACAGCCTTTGGATTGATCCATCTGAGTATTTCAGAAGATTGAGGGATAACAATGCGGCTATAGCTCAGACTTGTGAGGTTTTAGATATGGGGCACAAGGGCTATGATGCATTATGTAGGCCCTCTGCACTATTATAGCAAGGAAAAATGATCCTACAACTGAAACATTTGCTGAAACAAATTGGTGTAATTCTGAAACCAAAAATGCGGGAGATAGTTCTTTGGCTCTAGAATATTGACTCCTTGCAGATCACCATGACCATATAAAGGCAAGTAAATGCTCTGTGGGAAATTAAGATGATACTTCTTCAAGTACTTGGCCAAATATAGGAGAGTTTTGTCACAGATATCATAGTAATCATGGCCAACATTGTTCATCATGTCATCAATCCTCTTGCTAGCTAGCTCTTCGATCGATCCAATTCTTTTGGGAGCCATTGAATTTGCACAAAGATAAGATAATTAACTTTTAAGTAAGTTGGGTTTTCATAAAATTTCTGACGAAATTTGGAAAAAATGGTTACGGAATTAAGGAGCGCAATTATAATGTTGGCATGTAAGTCCAAGTCGGTCGTGCAAGTTTCACCGCGCTAGTATTGTTCCGCAAGTTAGAAAGTCACTACAGAAGCATGAAATGAATAGTAGCGCGGATGAGCAGAAAGCCGAGTCACTTGCACGAACAAGATCCCACTTGCGCAATGAGGGTGAGGTGCATTGAAAGCTGGGTGATTTTCATGAGAGTGGAACCCATATTTATATGGGAGGTCATTCCCCTATGTACCATAACTTGTGCGCCGATACCTGCGCGCTCAAAACCTACGCACCCAAAATCCTTGGTTTTCTTCTTTACCTCAGAGTCAAATCCTCTTTAATTTTTGGGATCCAACTATAAGGGGGGAATTTTGTTGACGCTTTTTTTCGACGTAGAGTATAATGAATGAAAAAAGGATAATACCTTAAGCACAAAGAGATTCATCCTTTTAAGAACATTAAAAATTGACAAAGGCATGAACATGGAACTCTTTAAACATAGGCAGCGCAAGTTTCCTTATAGTCGTGCAAGTCACTTGTGCACCACATATGGGTCACGCAAGTGACTTGCGCGCCCTATTATTGTTTCTCCCAAGGTGACCAGTGGCCTATAAATACCCCCAGCGGGCCCCCCATTTATAGAGGGAATTTCCCGAAACTCAGAATTATGCTCTGGTTTCCCTAGTTTCTGCTTGAAGTCTTCCGAACACTTCTAAGGTAATTTCATTCCTAGAACGTAAGATCTAAAGAGGAAGAATAAATCCTAAGTATTAGAACTCATAAATACTTGCGCACCTAAGTATCCAGCCCTTTAGTAGAAGTGATCATACTTGCACGTCGCCTTTCCCTCTCAAGTAAACTTGCGCACCACACATCTGAAAGCCTCTAGGAATGATACTATGGGCTCCAATTCAAAATCGCCCAAGTATTAATTCACAGGCTCTTCATCACCCAAGTGAACTCATGTCGCGCAAGTATACTTGCACGACTGGGACTTTCATTCCAGACCAATACTTGTGTTCCTTCTTCCAATTCACTTAATTTCTTCAAATTCACCCCTCCTCTTCAAGATTTTACCTTCAAAAACATCTTCAAAGCCATTTATGGCATGATTCCTATGTTGGATTTCTTATCTAAAAGGACTTCTGTAGAATATCTCTCAAAACCTTGTGATTTATATAACTTTATATCTCTACGGATAGAGGTTACCTTTATTCAACCTCATCCCTTAATATGAGAGAGTATTTGATCTGAGCATCCTCCTTCGGAGTAAGCTCCAATCATAAGTTATAGTCCCCTTAACCTGGGATTCCTTTTTAGGAGTAAGCCCCAGTAATAATTCTTTCGATCTAGTCATCCTCTTTAGGAGTAAGCCCCAAGTCCCGCATAATTTGGGTATCCTTATCAGGAGTAAGTTGCAGTTATAAGTCCCTTTAACTTTGGTCCTCCTACTCAGGAATAAAACTCAATCACAAGTCCCCCTTAATTTGGGCCTCTTTCCCAAGATTATGTCCCAAGTTATAATTCCAAATCTCCATAAAGCACAAGTACCTTTATGGACCCTGCTCCTGGGCTTCTTTCCCGAACTAAGTCATGATCATCATTTACTTGGGTAGTCACACATACATAAGCCCCATATCATTCCATGTGACCACATATTTCATGGCACAAATCGTCAGGTTTACTGATACCTCTTGTTTCTCACACTTAGTATGACTCACGTGAGCTTAGAGTGTAAAAGTAATTACGATATCTCTTTTTGGGCCGTTAATCATACATAAGCCCTCCACTTCTTACTCGAACTACGTGGAATTTGATCTCTGCCTTAAAAGTAGAGTACATAGGAAGCCTTTCTAAGGTTCAATCCCATCACCCATTAATTATCATCTGTCCCATATGACGTTAAACTAAACATAATTACCGAACTACGTGGGTTCTAATTCCTCTTTAACAAGGATATGTAGGAATCCCGTCTGCGGGTATGATCCCAACTCTAATATAATCCATGTCTTTCTAAAGGAAAATAAACTTCAAGTGCCTCACTGAGTGGCTTTAAAACCAGTATGGTTATCATAAATGACCAAGAGATTTCTATATAATGTATTGAAGGATACCATTGACTAAGAATCTCTAATACATATAGATGATTCTCCATCGATGAAGAACCTCACATACATATAAGAGATTCTATAAATCCCATACATATCATTCACTCATTGCAATGTCTAAAGGAAAAACTCAGTTTCACACTTGGTAAATTAATAAGGATTCGTGAACATAACTTAAATCTACAATAGAGTCCCGGAGTAGACAATAATTCCCCCCAAAAAGGTGTGATGAGTCTGACCTCCCATCCTCTCGACCAATGAAAATTCTTAAGCCTCAACATTCCATAACTAATGACCACCTACCTTTGGAAAGTAGGTCCAAATTGATATAGAATCATTGGATGATTCCGGTTCTACGAATAAACCCGTTAGAAACTGATTGGAAAGTTTGAACCTTAAGTAAACAAGGTCATCCCTATTTCCAGAATAAACACCATGAAATAAAGTGGGTTTCATAAACATTTCATCAAATTATAATATGAGGAAAAGATATATGTTTTTTAATTATAGTATAACACATGAAATAAATTGGGTTTCATACGCATTTTATCATGGTATAACTCATGGAAGAGAAATGGGTTTCGAAAAGAACTAGTCATCTTAATTATTAACCATTCAAAGAAATAATAATAATGTCGTTCTTGGGTCATATACCTAGTAGCATAAACTATATCAAAGGATATCATCTTATATGGATAAGGATTTTGAAAGATCACTTGGAAATTTCTTAATGAAAATAACCTTTCTTTGAAAATCAATTTTTAACACATAAAAAATTTTCAAAATACTTTTCTCTGAAAACCACATTGAAAACTTATGAATTAAGATTTAAAACCACTGAAAACATCTCTATTATAAAATATCATTTTCTCTTTGAAAAAACGTTTTAGGATATAAAACGTTTTAAATATTTTTCCTTGAAAATAGAATTAAATAATTACAAAAGAAGCATTGAAATCATTGAAATTATATTATTTGAAAATAAACATTTGAAAACATATAAATTAATCTTTAAAAATAATTTAAAATACTTTTTAAACATATTTTTTTTAAAAACCTTTTTCTTTGAAAATATATTTGAAAATATGTAAAGGAATATTTAAAAGTAATTTAAAACACTTTTTTAACATAAATACTTTTTCAAATATTTTTCTCCTGGAAAACCACTTCAAAAAAATGAATGTACAAAATATTAGGAAAATGATTTTTCTTTAAAATAATAATCTTGTAAACTTGAAAAGGTAGCTTCAATGAAATGATGATCACGATGGTGGATAAATCAATACATATTGAACATTCATTTATCATTGTAACATGTTTAGAAAAGTTCCTTGATTGGAAAATTAATAGAAGACCCATTTTTTAAAAACCATATTTTTAAAAAGGTAAAACATGTGTACAAATTTTTTTTTAAATATCATAGCTGAATATTAGAAAAGTCTTGAAAACAGTTTTCTTACCAAAAAGATAAATGAATCCATATTTTCTTTAAAACATTTAATTAATTATCTTCCGTACCAAAGAGTGAGAAAATGGTACCATTTTCTAGATATAACATGAATGACCAGAGGAGAAGTAAATTAATCAGAATAATTAAGATATAGATTATAATATTTAATCAATGGAATCATAATCATAAATAATCCTAATAAATGATGAGATTATAAAAATAAAATCATACAACTTTAGTAACATTTAATCAAAATCCTAATGAAATAATAACATTAAATAATGAATATAATATCATATGATGAAAATGATGAGATTTATTATATAAAATCTATAATGGTAGTATACACACCCAATAAAATAATGTATGTTCATAAAATTACATGTGTTCCAAATAAGGAAAATTAAGTCAAAATTACACTATCGATTTGGTAACTTTTGAAACATAAACCCCATGAAATAGAGATTATAAAATAGATATGTAAACACCCATAAATTTAAGGATTATAATCATATAATACATTCAAGTGTGTTATATACACCACAAAAAATAAATTAGTGGTGAATAAGACATGTATCTCATAGATATAAAAAGTTGATATGAAATTTCCTTTACCATAAGTAATGACATTCTTTATATATCTTCAAACCACATGTATAATGAATATAATTTTAATATAAATATTCCAAAAAAGAATATTCTTAAATATTATACCATATATTATTTTATCATGTCTTTATATTACCCTTTTATTAACAATTTCTTGTTAAAGTTACATTTTAGGTAATATGTGATTTATTTTTTTGTATATGTTTGGACATGTTATTTTTCCCTTTTTCCTTGATCACGGTTTCATTATCTCTAGAATTTAAACCATGATATAAATATCATATATATTCATTATATATGTATTTATACTAATCTATAAAATATATAAATATAAAATGAGATACACCTTTTAGGGAGATGGTAGGCCGTACATATGGAAGAACGATATTTCAGTTTTATCATCATATTGAAAGAAACAAAGTTAATGACATATATATGTATATATAAAAATACATTATAATTATAGTGTCATAATTATTTAATATATATCATACATGTTTATTAAACTCATTATTAATAAAGTCTATGTAAATCTTGATAGAATCCCATCACTTTGAGGATGTTGTAGTCCACACGTCCACAAACGAAGTTAGCATATTCCCAAAAATATAAATCATGTAGGTAAATGTTATATAATAATTAAATAAGAAAATATAAATCATAAATATTATATATTTCTTATAAAAATATCAATTCCATCATTATTCCCATCCTTGATAGGTGGTAATAGAAGAACGAACGACATCGGTTCACATTATGGTAGTCCATTGTAGACATGAATGATGATTGTGTATCCAATTTGATTTAAGTGTGTGAATATATATGTATTAAACTTAACAAAAAAATCTTATTTTATTTAATATAATTAGGTTGTTATATAATCATGGTATATGAATAATTGAAGGGGTGTAGAAAAAATGAAACAAAAGTTCTCATTAAAGAATGTTACCTCTTCTTCTGGTAACTCTTTTTGGTTTTAACCAAAAGGAATACATGGATTTATTTCTACATATTACAAGGATTCTATGTTTAGAGGAGGTATTTTGGGAGATTATTTTTCCAGTTTTTTGATGAGCCAAATGGATTTAGATTTCTGAATAAATTAAGGGGTGAGTGTGCTTTAATAGGGGATGAGTGACAGTCTTCTAAATATAAAAGGTAAAAACTAATGAGAGGTCACCCTTACCTAATGTGCTTCCAATAATGATCCATTTTACATATAAAATAGAAATGGTTTAAATACATACAAAAAATTTCTTTTGGAAAATTCTCTAAGTAATTTTTCCTTTTAAGATTAATGTTTAACCACTAATTAAACTCTTTTTTACCTTTATCACTGTATTTATTTTAATTTAATTCACTAATATTTTTGGTCAAAATAATTTGATAATATTTTTAGTTATAAATTATTTTTATTCCAAATATCGGATCCATTTTTCCAAATTATAGTCACAGAATTGGCAGAAATTAATTTAAAATAATCATACAGGAGGGATGAAACAACTGATGTTTAAAGTGAAATTTTTCAAAATATTGCTTTTTTATAAACAAATTCACAGTGAAATAGATTAAAATATATTAAATTTTAATTATATATGTATATTTTATAAAAAAAATTAATACCATTTTAAATAATTATTTAACTAGATAAATAAATTAGATGAAAATGTAGTTTTCAATTAAAATTAGTATTCTTATTATTCAAAAAAAATGAAACTTCTCAGAAAAATGAAAACAGGCCACCAAAAGAAAAAAATTATATTGAAATTTAAAACATTAACATTATTTTGTCAAATAGAAATTATAAAATTTTCAAATATTAGTTTTAAAACTTGTATTGTATTTAAAGGCGATAAAACTATCTTATAGAATAATACAACTTTTTATAACTAAAACATGACTTTTGATTATATTATATATATTAAAACTATTTGATGATTGTCAAAACATTTGGTTGAATTTATAATATATAAATTTCATCAATATATCTCACTAATATCGATTAATTTCATTTGTTAAGAAAAAACACCTTTGTGGGCATAAAAATAGTTGTTTCATAAAATCACTTTTTTATATTCAATTGGTTTTTATTTTCATTTCTAATGAATTGATTACCAAATAATTAATATTATAAACACATTTAAACGATAGTTCTATAATATAGTTAATCTTATTCATATATTCTATTATAATGGTTAGGTGATAACTATAACAATATTTTAATGATGATATTATTGTTTGGTAAAACTCACTTTTGTGTGTCACACAAGCTATCAGTGGAACTTGACATTGTGTTTAACATAAGAGAAACATAGTTTTTCATGTACCAAAAGCTAATATAAGTGTTATATATAGTGAAATACTAACTTGGTGTTTCATATAAAAGAATCATAACCTGGTGTAGCATGAAATAAAATCCATCAACGAAATTTAAATTATTCAAAAAATAATAATTTATAAAAACTTAGAGAGTTAGATTATTCCACCATAAAAATGAGTTTTACCCTATAAATTCACACGGTTTATTAAATTTTTAATACTTTAAATTTCATTTCATAGAAACCCAGATCATAAAAATAAATACTAAAATATCATTTAAAAAAGGAATGTTGTAAACCAAACGATTACCTAAATTAACTCATGAATAGGTTTCTAAATAGGACAACATAAGAGGCAAGTTAAAACATGAACATGAAAGATGAATATAAATGTTAATTTATAATGGATATTGATGTAGAACATGGCTAAGGGAATGTTAACGATAAAAAATCCATAACCCAAAGTGTCTTGAAAATGGTCACTGATATCATACAAAATGATGATAATCAGACAAAAGTTTGTTTCAAAATCCATTTCCTAAAGTTGAAGAATTTTCATGAGAAGATATACATACTTGATTTCATCATAATATCAGACTTTATTATTCCTTGATCAATTTATAATCTATATCCAAATTCAAACAAATGAAGGATAGTTTTTAATTCTTAATGTATTAGCAGATCATGAGATCTATAAATAGATTGATAAGACATTCTGTATATCTTCAGGTATCATCAAAACAAAAATAGTTAGCACATGTTATTCAATATGAATAAATACTCATATAGATAGATATTACCTTAATATCTAAAAACTCATCCGAAGCTTAACTTAAACCATTCTATAAATGGTTATCCTTCAAACCCTTTCAAAATATGAAAAGCCAAAACTTTAGAAATAAGTTCAATAAATCTCTAAAAATCAGCTTAGCATTACCCCCCATATATCATAAAGAACCTCTTGGTTGTCACATTCCATAAAAGTGAATACCCTCATCATATATTCTCTTTTAACATAGAAATTAACTAAAATTCAATTAATTATTACTTAAAATATAAATGTTTCCTTATTAAAATGTTTATTAGATATATTCCATAACTCTAAAAACACTATAAACTTAATCAATGATAGAATAAACCACTTTGTCAATAAATCATTAATCAGTTCCAATGTAATCAGTACCATCCAATTTACATTATCCAAACATCATTATCTTAACATTAGAAATATATTTAGGGAAATCTATCCCTTATTCATGTGTTACCATGAATACCACCATTCCATTAAATCACTTTTCTTGTCCATTGTAACCATTCAACATATTCCTTCATATCCATATTGAAACACTTATACTAAAAAACTGTATATTTCATAAATATTAAATCCAAATACATAAATACTTCAATCCTTCCTCTTCAATGATTGGCATGAAATAGGTCATTCCTTGGTTTAGAAGTAAATTATTAGTTCATGGAATTGAGTTAGGTAATACACATGTTCTCCACAGACAATACATTTAACTCCTTGAAAATTCTAATTCTATGACCCATATTTCCACATGGACAACATCTTTCCCTCTATTCTAGGTATTCCTCCAGGTTCTTATTCTCTTGTTATTTACTTTTAAGAAGCCAAAAATTCGTTACTATATGTTCTTTACCATGTGGACTTTTAAAAAAATTATATCTTTATCTTATTCTACTTATTATGAATATCACCAAATGTCACATTCTTAATCGTATATAGAAATAACAGATTTAACATAATCTCAATATTTCTATCTCTAGTAATCATCCCATTTGGTTTCTCAAAGTCACTAAATTATCCATCATATTTTATGTTAAAATAATTACTTATTATTCCATCCATTGACTAAAACCAAAATCATAATGTGTTCAACACTAATTATTGTTAAAAAAATACATTATCATGAAAATTTAGTTTTAGTATGTCTAAATAATATGACCATTTTTTTAAATATATGAAACCTTAGGATTATCTTAGATCATCCATAATCATCATCTACATAAGTACTTCATGATGGTTCATAAATATTTTGTAAATTTAAAAATCATATCCCTTGAGAGTTTCAAACCAGGTGTGCAGTAAGGCCCAATTTCATGCACATGTTCCCAATCTAGTTTAGCTCAATATGATGTTTTTGGGGTTGTAAACCCTATGTACATATGTGATAGAGACATATCAATTTGTAGTATCTTGATAAATATGTATATATAGGAATCCACTCATCCTATCTTTTATCAAAATTCCATGACATTTTCCTAAACATTGAATCATCCTTAGACATATCCTTAGAGGCATATCTAAACATATCCTCAGAAATATGCCTAGGTATCTCACTAAAGTTTTCTCATATTAGTTTCCAAAGGATGACGAAAACTTTCCTTTCATACTAGATATAGCTACCTAGGTTAAATATATATGGATATTACATCACTTTAGATGAATATTCATAACATTACAAAAATATATTATTGAGGACCATAATAGTTTACTGTCTTTGGAAATTTGGAACACAAATGCCTAAATTGGTTAAATATTATCAATGTTTCCCACAATTATCTTCCCCTTTATTACTCCTACTCAAAACATTTCTTCATAACTTGGGAAAGGAAACATAAGAAAGGGTGAGCTCAGATATTATGTATGGGTAAACATGGGAGATATGTAAGCATAATCATGAGTATAAGGGTATGATAATAAGATCATAACATTAAAAGATCATACCCTACATATCAAAGATTATAATCAAGAGTCATGAAATAAATATTGGTAGTTCATAAGAAGTTCATCTTAAGGTACCAAAAATAATAATCTATGAAATTATAACATAGGATAAGAGTTGGAATTATGGCACACACATAAGCATATAAACCCATTCCAAATAAGTAAATCCTCATTTATAACACTTATCAAGGAACTTCATGGGGGATAAAAATACTAGGTGGGACACACCATAATCACTAGTTTCAACACATTCCTTATAGTGGAATGGTTTTACTCCCCAAACCATTATAGTCATCAATGTTCACTCAAAATACCACCTTAGTGGACATGGTTCACTCCTAGAACCATCTTAGATGACAAAGACCTTTAAAGAACCAAGTTCACTCCCCATTCTAACTATGTCCATCTCATGATATATAAATCATTACCCAAATAATTAGAGTGAGATATAGGTCCCACCTATCCCATAAAGAAATCATACATACATGTGCCACAAGATAATAAAAAATTCATCATATCATGACCCATTAAAAGTGATCTATTTTATAAAAATAATATCATAACCCATGAAATAAATTGGGTATTGGAAACATTTGATTATATCATAATATGTGTAAAATATATAGGTTTCAAAATCATATTATAACACATGAAAGGTAGTTGGTTTCATAAGTGTTTTATCAGGGTATAACCAATGGAATAGAAACAAGTTTCATATAAAAATTATCGTCTTACTCATAAAACATAGAAATAAATAATAATAATGGTTCCCTTGGATAATATCCCAAGTAGAATAAACAATAAAAATAGATATCATCTTATATGGAGAAGGATTTTGAAATATCAATTGGAGAATTTCTTATGGGAAATAACCATTATTTCAAAATCAATTTTTAAGACATAAAACATTTCCAAAATCATTTTATTTGAAAAAAACACTAAAAACATATGAATTAATATTCAAAAACTATTTGAAACATTTCTTTATGAAGGAATCCTTCTGTATTTGAAAAAAAATTAAGAACATAAAACATTTTAAAAACCATTTTTCTTTGAAAATAGTTTTGAAAACATATAAAAGAAGATTTGAAATAATTAAAACCATTTTATTTGAGAATAACCTTTTGAAAACATATAATGTAATATTTTAAAACCATTTAAAATAATTTTTAAACATAACACTTTTTTGAAAACCATTTTATTTGAAAATATCTCTGAATACTTTTAAAAGATGATTTAAAAATCAATTAAAATAGTTCTGTAAGATAATTTTTTTGAAATCTATTTTAATTGAAAAAACATAAAAAACAATGACTGTCTATAATATTATGGATATAAATTCATAAAAAAATCAATCTTTTAAAATTGAGGAGGAAGCATCCAATAAATGATAGTCATGATGAAAGATAAATACGTACATGTCGAACATTCCTTTTTCACTGTAAAAGGTTTAGAAAAGTGTCTCGATTAAAAAAATAAAAAAATATAACTTTTTTAAAAACCATTTTGTTAAAATGGTAAAACATTGGTAAAAATTTAATTCAAATATCATAGAAGAATAATTGAAATTTTTTCAAAACAAAATTTCGACCAAAAAGAGAAATAAAATATGATTTTCTTACAAAATATTTATTATTCATGTTTCATAAAAAAGAGTGGAAACATGGTACCATTTATTAGATATAAAATGGATAACCAGTGTATAATTATATTTATGAGAATTATTAATATATGGATCATAATATTTCATTAATTTAAGCACAATAAAAAACAATCTGAATAAATGATGAGATTATAACAATAAAATCCTCCCACTTTGTTAATTTTGAATCAAAATACCCATGAATTAATTAAATTTCATGAAAATTAAAATATCATGAAATGGATGATATTTATGATATAAAATTTTCAATGGTAGTATATATACTTCCTAAAATAAGTTAGGTGCATAACATTACACGTGTCTCAAAAAACGCTAATTGAGACAAAATCACTCTACTGATTTGGTAATTTTTGAACCATAAACCCCTTGAAATAGATATAATAAAATAGAAATTTAAACAAACATAAAATTATGGATGATAATAATATATTAAATTTATGTTTATTATATACACCAAATAAAATAAATGAGTGGAAAATATGGAAAGTATATCGTGGATATAAAAAGGTGAGATGAAATTCCCTTACCTGAAGTCATAACATTCTTAATACACATTAAAACCTAATGTATAATAAGTATAAATATATTTTAAATCTACCAAATAAATATATTATTATATATAATACCATATATTATTTTATTATTACTTTATATTACCCATTTATTAACAATTTTATGTTAAATTTATGTTATAGGTAACATCTGCATTGTTTTTTGTATATGTTTTGGCTTTTTATTTCTGTTCACTCTTATTTGATCATAATTTAATTATATAAAAAATTAAAAACAAGTTATAACAATAATATATATTAATTATATATTTGTTTATAATAATATATAAAATATATAAGTAAAAAATTAGATACACCGTTCATGGAGACGATAGGTTGTACATACACATGAATGATGTTTCTGTTTTCATGTTGTATTGAAAGAAATAAAGTAAATGATATATATATAAATATATATTAATTACATTATAATTATTATTTAATATATATAAAATATGTTTTTAATCCCATTCTTAATAAATTACATGTAATGTGTGAAAGAATCACATTACTTTAAGGAGGTGGTAGTCCACACGTCGACAAATAAAGTTATTGTATTCCCAAAAAATAGAAACCATGAAGGTATGTATTATATAATAATTAAATAAGTATAAATACATAATAAATATCATATATATCATATAAAAACATTATTTCCATCATTATTTACAATATTGAAAGGTGTTAATGGTAGAACAAAAGACATCAGTTCGCTAGGTGGATGTTCGTTGTACACATGAATGATGATTGAAAATCCCATTTGATGAAAGTGTATGAAGGTGTAAGTCATAAAATTTAAAGACCCAAATTATATATAATATAATGAGGTTATTATATAATCATGTAACAATAATAATTGAAGGTGTGGAGAAATAAAATAAACAAAAGTCCATGTTGAAGAATATTACCTCTTCTTCAGGTAACTCCTCTTGGTTTACACCAAAGGTCATCCTAGTTTGAATTATGTCCAATGTGAGGATTATATTTTGAGAGTAATTAATTTGGGATCTTATTTGGGTTGTATTTTTATTAGACAAAGTACTTGATAGGTGTGAAGAATTGTTGGGTTTGAGTGCCATTTTATAGCGGAGGAGCATTGATATTTTCATAAATATAAATGGTAAACACTATTGAGAGGTCTCCATTACATAATGTGCACCAATAACGGCCAATTTATAAAAACTATATTAAATTTTCTAAATATGGATATAAATTTTATTTTTTAAATGTTTCTATGTCATTTAACCTTTTAAGATTAATGTTTAACCACTAAGTAAACTCATTTTTACCTTAATTGTTGTAATTAATTTATGTTGGTATCACTCTAATGTTTTGGTAAAATTTTAAGCTTAACTTATTATAAATTATAAATTATTATTATTAAAAATATATAATCCATTTTTCCAAATTATAATCACATAAGTGGAATTAATTAATTTAAAATAATTCCGCATATGAGATAAAATAACAGATTTTTAAAGTGAAAATGTTCAAAAGTTTGAAATGTTTTTATATCAATATTCAATGTAAAATTGATTAAAATGATATAAATGTTATTAATAAATTTTTAATTCATCTAAATATATATTAATATATATTATAAAATTTAATTTAACTATATAAATAAATTAGATAAAAATGCAGTTTTCAATTATAATTCAACATTTTTCACTATTCACAAAAAAAATAAAACTTCTACAATAAATAAAAATAAAATAAGCCAAAGTAAAATGGGATATTAATATTGAAAAAATAAAATTTATTTTCTAAAATAAAAATTTTAAATGGGTAAAAAATTAGTTTTAAAACATATCTACCATTAAAAGGCGGTAAAACTGCCTTTTAGAATAATACAACCTTTTATGACTAAAATTGGATTTGTTCATATTTTATTACTATAAATTTTTTTGGATGAATGTAATTTTTTTTCAATTTATTATATATAAATTTTATTAATATCTCTCAATAATAGTGATTAATTTAATTTATTATGATAAGACACTTTGTGGTTATAAATTTTTTTTATAAAACCACTATCTTTATATTCAAATTGTTTTAATTTTCATTTAAAATTAATTAATAACCAAATAATTCATATTATAAACATGTTTAAACCATAGTTTAATATTTTTTTAATCTTATTCATATCTTCCATTCTATCACTTAGGTTATAAATATAAAATTATTTTAACTATAATAATGTAGTTTGGTAAAAATCGGTCTTTAATTTAACAAAAGCTATCAATAAAACTCAGAATTATGTGTAACACAATCCAAAAATAGTTTTGTTATTATCACCATATAATATAAGTGTTCTTTTTAGTTAAATATTGACTTTGTTCTGTATATAATTATGTGTAACATGGTGTAGCGTGCAATGCAATCCATAAAAGAAAATTAATTTATTCAAAAAAATAAATCATAAAAACTCTGCGTGTTAAAATGTTGGAAAATATTATATGTATTATGAATGTGATTCAAGGGTTTAATTGATAAATTTGAAAGTACTATAGAACAAATATGAACACATTATGATGACATCAAATTAAATATTTGATAGGTAATTTGATCATCTTAATATTCTTATAGTAGATATGTGGGGCCTTGGTGAAGATCACAAAGATGAAACAATCATGTAGAGGATAATGATATGACTTTTTCCTCATTTAAATGTAAATGTATTGGTTATTAAAGACAAATATCTAAAATATATTTTACATTATAGTCTATTTAGTTCTCTTTTGTCTTATTAGATGAGAAATGAAGACAATGATTTAGGAATGAATGAGAGTACCCAAGGGATAAACTGTAATTCCATAAATAATATATTAATCAAGGAGAATCAAAAGGTTGATGAAGTTTATGAGTTAATGCAATTCATATACTCAAATATTAATAGATGAATAAGAAGGTTTAAGTGTAAGATTCCTATTTCATTCTTCAAATATGGAATGGTGGGACATCATATAGCTAAATATCCCAAAAACTATAAAGAATATGTTAGTGAATACAATAAGATAAAGAATATGTTAAATGATTTGAAAGGTAAAATGAATTCTCAATTGAGGTCCATAAAAAATAAGAAATTTCTTTCTAAAGAAGAATACAGTTCTGAAGGATGTACTGTAGAATAAGTTTAACAGTCTATGGATAAAGGTGTGTTAATATATATTGAAAATAATCCATGTGATTATTGTGATGAATAGAACAACATATCTTTTGGAAAGGTTGATTTATAGGAAGAACACGAGGTATCCCAGGAAGAAAATAATGATTGGAGAGAAAAGACTAAGAAGGATAATGAAATTATGCATGATTCCAAGCTATAAATGAAATAAAAAGAAAAATAAAATTTAGAAAAGAAATTTTAGATTTAAAACTAAAATCTAGAATTTATTGAAATTCAGGAAATGATGTTAAATTTAAAATTAAATTATAAAAACAGGCTTAAATCATTGATTGTTTTGAAAAAACTATCAATTATATAGTTAAAATAAATGAGTATCTTGAAGAAGAAGTTATGAATTCGTGTTATAAGTTTGAATATCTATAACATTTATTTATACACGGTATGATGAATATGAATTTAAATGAATCAACATCAATTCCATCCAAATGAATTTACAAGGAAAAACATATACATATTTCTCAATTTTCATTTATTCAAAGATAAATGTGAATTTATGGTGATGCATGTTGAAGAGAAGAATAAATATAGGTTGTTTCAAACCCATAAGCACTAAACCTCCAAAGGAATTTATATCTTCACAACAATAGAGAGGAAACAAATCATATGGCCAAGGATAATTCAAATATATCAAGAGTTTTATGTTTCTAATGTAAAAAGTTGGGATAAAATTACAATGTATTATTTATTTCTAGGAGGTATTTCCTTGATCAATTCCAATATAAATAGAAAATTATAATTTATAATATTTTTTTTATTTTAATCTATACTATTTTTTTGTGAAGTATTTGGGCATAAAGAAATCTATTATTCATAAAGGATGAAACAAATGACATCGATAATTCCACATTATGAAAAAAATAAAATTTTGGAACCTTAATTCAAAATACTATAAAATCCAAATTGATTTTTAGCTTTTCATGAAGATGAATATTTCATGGATCCAAAGGATGAGGAGGCACATTTATCACCAACATATGTGACGAAAGGGAAATCATATAAGGAAAACTTCACTAAAATTTCCTTAAGATAAATTGATTGGTATTGCTCATGGATATTGGATAACAACTTCACATCACACATAGTCGTAAATAAAGAACATATTCTGAATATACAGAACAAAAAATATATATTTTTTGTTATGAAAAAGTTGACCGTATTAGTATTTTTGAATCCTGAAAAGAAATAATTAGAGGAAAATATATAAATTAGGGTAATATTCTCATGGTTGATTGGCTAAGTCATAATATTATTTATGTTATCCATTTTTGTGACTCTGTACATGTATCAGAGTTCAAAAAAAATGTATGCACTCTTAAATATAAATATGTATCACTTATTTGTTCAAGGAAGAAAAACTAAGGGAAATATATTCCTTATTGGAGTGGAAAATTTTTGTATGATTCCAAAATAGGAGTAGAATATGCTATTACATATGAGTATTGGTCATATGAGAAAAAAATATTAGGAGAAGTTAGAAAATAGTGATGGAGCACATGATATTCCTCATATAACATATTATCACACTCAAATTTTTTATTCAATTTAAAAAGTTAATATTATTTATAATTCTTAAAATTCAAAAAAGAAAACGTTTTAAAGGTTTCCTGATCAATTGATCATGGATTTTTGTTGGTCAATCTCATCCAAATTTATATATGGAAAACGGAATTATGTGTTGTTTATTTATTATTTCATAAATATGGCATGGATTATGTATATCACACATAACACCTAGTTGTACAACTGTTTTACTATATATCATATGAGAGATAAAAATAATCTTGGAGTGAATATTTAGAAATTCCAAACATGCATTGGATCTAAATTTACAAATAAAAGAGTTGAAGAATATTTGGAAAATTATGGAATTCAAAATAGGGTTTGGACCATTATAATACCCCTATAAGAATGAGGATGTGGAAAGAAGAAATCAAATAATCAATAATATGAACTAGAAAATGCTTATAGAAAATTATCTTTAAGAGAGAAATTAAAAAAAACATATCCTTATAGAAATTTATTTCTTTAATTAAGCTTTTATATTTTCTTATATTGGAAAAACAACATATATAATATTTAATGAAACAATTCTTTATTCAATTACTTCCTAGAATTTGGAAATGAGTGTTTTATCCTAAAAATTGGGAAGATTATAATGTTTTAAGATCATGGGAATGAATGCATATTTATTTGTTATTCATAAAAGAGAAAATCTTCCAAGTGGTACACTAAGAACGTAATAAAATAATCAATAGAAATGACATGGTGGTAGTTGAATGAAGAAAAATTGTAGTAGCACCTGAGTAAATATCGGATTAAAACTAATTATTTTTTTGAATTTTAATGTACTAAATAATAACAAAATTTGAGGGGAATCTCATGGAATGAATAAAACTATGATAAAGACTTATATGGTTAATAAGGTATAAAAATTATAGTGGGTTCAAGAAGATGAATGAGCAGGTCTAATATCACTGAGGAGAACATTATTGGAGATCACATCGGCCCAGTTCAAACTAAGGGAGTTAAGTTTCAAAAACATGTTTATTTATTATCTTTGTTAGAACCAAAATCATTTAGAGAGTCTACAATTAATGAGATTTGGGTTAAAGATATGAATGAAGAGCATGGCCAAATAGAAAAAATACATGTGATGTTATTCTTAGTCTAAGTGAAAATAATGTTATTTGATCCATGGAGGGATTCTAGAATAAAATCAATTAATTTGGAATGTATATCTGAAAAAATTGAAATATTGCATACAAAAGATTTTCCAAAATTTAAGGAATGGATGTTAATGAGAAATTTTCACAAATGGAACTAATTGAAACAATAATATTATTCTTTTATATGGTAGTTTAGAATATATTCAAGGTATAATAAGTGGAGATGAAATAAACCTTTATTAATAGGACCCTTGAAAAAGAGGAAAAATGAGAAATTAGATAAATTTATCATTTAAAATGATAAAAATAAAGTGTTTCAATTAAATAATAACATGTATGGGATGAAGAAATCACCAAGATCTTGGTACTGAAAGATGAACGAATATATTAATATTCTTAGATTTCAAAGGGGAGGGGTTGATCAAAATCCACTTTATCAAGAAAGACAATGAGTATCAGATGATGGTTCTTGTGTATATGGATGATATTATACTAGGGGGTTATAATGAAATCAAATTAAATAAATTTCCATATTTCATGAAGTGTGAATATGAGATGTAAATTGTTGCTGAATTATAATTTTTCCTTAGGTTACAGGCGATTCAATGAAAGGATGAAATATTAATATCTCACATTAATTAAACCATATAAGAGTTAATTGATTTTCAAATTGATGGTTCAAGAATGAAGAAAATTCTGACTGATACCAGGATAAAATTTACCAAATATGAAAAGTAAAATAGTTCAATGTCACACTTTATATAATAATTATTTTCATTTTACCCTCTTTGATTACGACTTGACTGGAAAATGTGTTTGACACATTTCATGTCATATTATTTCACAAATTTTTCAAATATAGTCACATGATATGCGTGAAAGGATACTTATCTATGTCAGTCATATGGTGGATTGTGGTATATTTTATAATAACTCACAATAATGATTTATGGGATATTCAGATATGGATTGGGATGGTTTGGTCAACGATTGGAAATATACTTCATGAGTATAATTCTATCTTGGGAGTTAATTTATATAATTTAAAAGTAAAAAAATCTAGAATTCATATACTTGAGAATCAATGATGATGAGGACATTGATGTTACTCTAGCAAGCACCTAATGGCCATGGTTGAAATAATGACCCGATGATGTGGGTGCTAAAGTGATTTCATGCATTCAAATCATCTGTGAAATTTCATGTGTGATCAATGTAATAAAAATAATAATATTCATCATTTGAGTGAAAATTAAAGAATATAAAATACCATTTCAAAATTTATAAGGTGGAGTAAATAATTGTGATTTTGGAGTATTTTCCAACCTAACATGAAGTCGCATACATCCTAAAAAGGGAACTACCTAAAGTGGGTTTTTAAAAGGATTTTTTGGCTTTGTGAATCTAATTGTATCCATAAAACTAAATGGATCATAAAGGAATACTCACTCCCGATTATTGATCTGACAATCATGGTATGTTTTCTAAACTTGATTTATTTTATTTCTAACCCTTTCTTATGAGTTTTTCAGGGAAATTATCTCTTTATGATAATTTAAAAAGGCAGAGATATGCCCAAGTATGCATGAAAGGAGGAGAATAAAGAGAGAGAAGTCATAAAGGGGAAATTATTCCTATAAAAAATCTAGGGGAGAGGTATTTGGTTTTGAAAATATTTTCATTCAATTCTTGTTTCTACCATTGATTATGGATAATATTAGCATAGAATTAGTGATTGGTTTCTCCTTTATACAAATCATAAAAGTGGGATTTTCAATGGAAGAATAACCAATTTTTGAAGTGTTTGGAATATTTTCAATAAAATAAAAGTGGGATATTGGAATAAAAAAATTCCCCATTAAACATTATTTGTTGTGTTTGTTGACAAGTTTTTAGAGGATTATTTATGGGAAGTCAACATAATGAGTTTATCATGTTTAGTTAAGAAGGTATAAAAAATGATCAAGACCATGACTTTTTTGTCCTTTTGGTTCTTATGATGACTCTTTATGAGAAATAGGGACACCTAAAATGGGTTTAGGGGTGTTTTCCTTGCTGTGGTCAACAAGAATATTTATAATGAAAAATAACTAGTTGATCATGCTGAATGACATGTTTCGTGCCATTTTTAATGAAACATGAGAATTGTTTCTACACTAGGGAATATATTGGAATTAGTGGTTTATGCATGATATTTATAGAGGTTGACATGATCAATACCATTCCATTTCACATGGAATAGTGATTATTGGTTCACCTAGTGATCCATGGGCATACAACTGTGGGCATGAAATTAAGGTGTGGTGTTTTGATTACTTACCTACAACCCACAAGGAGCCTCTCCATAGCAATTTTAGTGGCATTGGTTCAAATTAAGACTACTTATAAGAAGTGGATTATAATAGGACATCAATCCATGGTGTTCGTCATGTTATGAATATGTGACTAGGTTCTTTACACTAGAATGTGGTGCATGCCTCCTCAACACATGAATTCTAGATCTTTGAAAACATATTCTAATTTACCTTCGATATTTAAGGTAGTTGAAACTACCACTTAAGGTTTTAGTCAATATTTAAATGCCATTAATCTGAAAACTCATAAGGATAATGTAATGTATATCATGAATAGGTTTTAAAAGTGGAGTAGGATCCTACTAGGAATGTTCTATCATAATGGAAAGTTAAATTTGTAGAAAAGTGTGAATATTTTGAAGTGAAAAAGAATTATGGATTATTCAAGATATCACATGGTATATTGAATGTCAAATAAGGTTATATTCTTGGTGTTATGTTCTTGTTAGAAGATCATAAATATATTTACTAAGAAGTAACATCATTATTGCTGAATATTTATATTGTCTTCAAGTGAAAAAGAAGGTTTCATCCTGAGGATCAATGAGTTCTTTTATTCTAGGAGTGTAGTGATCTTTAAAAGTGTTCACGGTGGTGGACCATAAGGTTTATTGAGGATAATCTGAATTATACTTGTAAAATTGGTGATATTTTAGCAATTTTGGTGCACATGTACATTTTTGTGAATGCTACTTGGATATATCCCAGTACGAGTCTAATATACCACCCAAATTATTTGGCTTCAGAGGAGGAATATGTGATACTAGTATTGATTTATTTATTTATTAAACCAATGGTTGTAAATAAATACTAAGTTCATAATAAAATATTAGGTGATAATTTTATTTGAATAAAAGAAAGACTAATTAAGTTGAAAGTATAGGAATAAAACCAACTATAGGATTCATGAGAAAATGAACTATACCACTCAATGAAATACCAACAAAATAAAAATATTAGAGTATAATCAGAAAAATTAAATAAGTGTAAGGATAATAATCCAATGTGTAAATACATTGACACTAACACAATACCACTCAAGACCAAGATGATGACACTCCTCATCTCCACCTCCTTGAACTAAATCAAAATCAACAAGGAAAACCTCTAATAAATTATGAAAGGTCCACCTTTAATGGATCTCCATATAATACATCTAAAAATGCACACCAAAGTTCCCAAGAAAGGGAAACGTATATCAGTAAATAGATAATACTTAGAGACTTCTTGACACACACCATTATGAAAAGAACAAGTTAGTAAAGTTTTCATTAAATAGATGAGAGGTAGATGAGAAGTTTATATATAGTTATAAAATAGTTTCCCTGTAAAAAAATTATAAATAAAAGAATGTTTCCCCCTTTAATTCTTGGTATAACTTACCATGTTACCACCCAACGAAACACACATACATGACCTGGACCTCTCTATACCCATTAATGGTGAGTCATCCTATCACCAAGCCTTCATATGGTGACCCAATTTTGACAGTGGAACATTAGAACATAAATCATACCATGTTTATCAATATTTAATAGTGGAAATTCTATCCATGAACCATAAAACATGAACATAAACCCACTCCAACCCATTTATACCATGTTATCAATAAAAACAATTATTAAAGGAATAAATTTCAACAATCCTCTTAAAAAACATGTCCCATATTTAAAAACAACCCTTTTCAAATAAAATAACAATTTGGGTTTTCTATTTAAATATTTGAAAAATATTTCTGAACAAATAACTAGAAAAATTCTGGAAAACAAAATCCATTAAGTTCTATAATAATAGATTTTATGAGAATCCACTTACCTAACGTTTATTTAGCAGAAAGTGTCTATGGAAATTCCAAATATCTGACATATTTCTTTTATTACACTATTTAATCCATATAATATATCATCAAAACTAATCTAATTCTATATATTTATATATTATAATGATGATATACAGTTATATTAAAGGAAAAAGATGACGATATCTAATCCATTAAAGAAGAATATTATCCAAACATTAGATTTTCATGATCATCAATATGAAGATTCATTGGAATCTGATTCCATATGTTGAGGATCACCAAAAATCAGCTACTGAATCTTTGTATGTTGAGGGGAGATAATAGGTGTTTCTTATGGATTTACATGTGTAGGAAAAGGGTTAAAATAGGTTGTAACTTTATAGATTCACAACATGAATCAAGGGTTCAGGTCGTTAATCCTCAATAGGTATTATACACTAAAAAACAAATTTCCACATGCATTAATTTCTAGAAAACCATATCACATCATGAATATATTTCATTTCATTAACACTTTATCTGTTTACTTGAGGAAATATATTAATTTCTCATGCTGTACGCCATTAGTAATATCCAATGTGGATTTTATAAGAACGAGACCTACCATTATGAAATCCACAATTCAATGTGTCATTGGATGTTCCTATATTCAAATATATATATATATTGGTATATACACTTTAATATTACTATTAATGAGTATCATGAGTCACACACTTAGATTTATTGATGAAAACCCTGATGACAGATGTTCACAGTGAAGTAGGATATGTTGGGTGCGTCACGAGTAATATTACATTAATGAATAATGACAGAAATGATTTATCCCTTATATTAATTAACAAAAGATAATATTTATGGCCCTTAAATGTAAATGATATATCCTAAACAAATCCATGGCCACCGTGATCTATAGTAATGTTCTATTTCCATAAAGTCAATGACAAAGATATCGAGCACATATGTTGATGGAACTAACATTAAACCTGCTCAATTAGAGATATTGTTGGATTATATTATAAATTAAGCATTCATATGAGGTGACATGTCATTTTAAAATTATCTTCATTATCTATGGGTGCCTTGGAGTACTGCTTGATGCTAAACTTGGACTTTAGGATACTTTGCCTAATGCCATTGAGAAAGTGACCTAGAGGGTCACACACTAAGTGTGTCCAAAATCTTAGTTAAATAATATATTATTATATATTATTTAATATTTTGAATAAATATTATTCTTGTACATGTTTTAATAATTATTCATGTATTCTTGATCACATTTATTTCATCACAAGTTATTTGAGAGAGTATATTATGAGCAGAATATTTAATAAATATTTATTTTTTATTTAGTGAAAATAATATTTGTTAATTTATTAGAGAATAATGTATTGATATTTATTAAATGAATAAATATACAATATTCAAGGACTGATAAATATTTTGGAGGAATGGTAGACTGAGATTAATGGTCTGGTGAGAAATTATAATATTGAATATTATTTAATTAAAGAATATTTAATTATAATTCACAAGTTAAACACATGTCAAGGAATAATAATAATATTATTATTATTATTCGACATGGGGTTTTTATAGGATTATATAAATAATAAGAGCACTTGTGAAATTATTTTATTTTAAGCCTGGAAATAAAAATACCCAATTATGTTATTTTATCTTTAGCCAATTCAGTTGTGGACAACAATCTTGTAGAATCCTCTCAAGCCTAGAGAGATCCCTCTTCTAAGAATGCTCCAAATAATGGTAAAAAAATCCTCCTCCACAGGATCAAGTAGAATACTTTGGAATACATTCTAAAGGAAATCATGGTGGATGAAGTATGTGCAAGGATCTTCTATGCAAAAAATCTAGAGGATCCTTTGTCAATTTCTGGAGATTCTTGGAATATGTGTGGATCACCGAAAGAGGAAATATACTCTTGGTTTCTATAATGAAATTATGGAGAAACTTATATCTGTTTCCAAATTCATCAATGAAGAAATAATTAATTTTCATTAATTCTTAATATAATATAATTAATTATAAAAAATATGTGTTGATATCCTCTCTCTGGTTCAGATGTTATTAAGGTTTTATATATTTGATTCAATTCCAATGGTCATGGTGATTAATCATTGTATAGATCTTGTACTGATGATCTATTGTGGAAAAAAGAAAAGTTGGGCACTTCCCATTGCACACTTCCACTACACCCAGAATATATAACTGGTATCAAAGGGGGAACATAATTGTTTATAATTATTTAATGATAATTGGTGATTAAGAAATTTTAATTAAGTTTTTCAATAAAAGGTTAGTTGTTCTTTTCTTCTGTATTGTGATATCTATTTATTCCACATTAATTTCTCATATATCTAATAGAGATGTTTAATTTTATAATTAAAATAAAATCTTGGATATTGTATGGATGTGATAAGGATTTCTCTTGGATAACACAATAGTGCATGATGTGTAACTATAGTTACACGATGTGTAGTTGTGTTCAATGAACTAGGAGTTAATTCAGAAATTACTCAAACTGTGTACATTAATGACATATTGTGTAGTTAATTCTTAAACAGTGTGTTGACCAAGATATAATTGTGCATGGTCATACAGAAAACATGTTGCGTGGCCCATTGGAAATGATGTGTAGTCCATTTGGGTCATAAAATGGCCACGTATTCCATACACGACCTACCCAACCAATGACCATGTAAGACAAAGTCAACATAAAGTGTGGACAATTCGACACTCCATGTACTCCAATTTTTCAAGGAATAGACTACACACAGAGTTCCTAGGCATGTCTCAGATAAATGGTGAGAGGTGTACATGCTGTGTAGATTGGATCTACACATCGTGTACTTATATCATGTTACATTAAATTTAAATTTATTTATTTTACTTTGTAATCCATGAGACATGTAATTGTGTGTGGTCATAATGATATGACACACCATTTGATATTTTTTAATATACAAAAACATTTAAATGTTTAATTAATAATTTCACATTGTTCAGATATACAAATCATGTACAATTCATATTACGCATTGTTACTCTATGTGCATTGAATCATAACACATGATCGAAAAAATCATGTAATTCATGTAATCATACATGAAGTATATGTTATTAAAGTTTGTGATATTTAATGGATTATATATCTCACATGAGTAAAATATTTTATGAGTATAATATATATTGGGAATAATTAGACAAGTATTCATCATGTTACCTCCTAGGTACAAGTTATGTACACAGTTGATTTTAAATGAATTTATTTAATTTGTTTAAAATTATATTGGAGAGAATATCAATTAAATAAAAATTAGAATTAATATTAAAGGATTGATTAATTAAAGATAATAATTAATATATTCTAGCATGATTCATCTCAAATAATAATGATTAATGAAATGAATGCTAGTTTTATTACATGTGTAATTACTTTCATGCATGTGGATGATCATGAGCTAGGACATAACTTTTGTATGTGATTGGTTTCATTTAATTTATTCATAAATAAAATTGTTTTCATGTATTCCTTATTATTTATGGCATACATGACCATGGTTTATTTTATATAAACCACTTTCCCCTCATCTACGTGTGAGTGCATATGTAATGGATGGAGCTCCCAATCTAGTGGAGGTGGTTCAAGTTTAGAGCTGAAGTGAAACTAATCCAAGGAGATACAAAGGTGAACTTGTGGAAAGCTGTAAACACAAACATAAATTGATTGAAGGTGTTCTACCCTAGGTTAATGGTTAGTTTATCAACTGATAGATAAACTAAGCATTATTATAATCTCATGATTATAACATTTATTTTATTTCTATCACTTGCATGGTTCTTTAATTATCGATGTATTGTTGCGATAACATAATTAATTATTTAACAAGAATGTAATATAGAACTAAAATAAATCATATATTGTGTAAATATTCTCTAAGACAAGGTTAATCACTTATGTAATCTCACTTAATATTAACAAGAATGTGATAAAGATAATAATTTTAAATTTATCCATAGAAGGATAAATTCCATCAATAAAATATTAAGTCGGTATAGCCTTCAATTAATTCTGTTAGAGTCGAACAATAGTTCAAAGTGCTTTACCATCCAATGTTTGGGTGCTTTTAATTAACCCAGTATTCTAACTTGAGGTTTTGGGTTGAATTAACATAGTTGACATCAATGTTTGACTGCCAAATCTAGACTTGGTGTAACTAAGAGGAAAAGGCTGAGGAAATATAAATTAATGATTTTAGGATTGGGGTGTCCACTCAGCAGATTGGGGAATTGCAGGTTAATGCTGTTGACATTTGGAATGCCTACCTAATACCATTATAGTTTTTTGACCAACCAAATTTGGGGAAATGAGAAAGAGAATTGGTTCCTTGAAACTTGGATTTCCATAAAATAAGAAATTCTAAAGCAATAGTGAGGGCTATTGGGTTTCAATAAAATAGTGGGAGAGTAATAAATACAATATTCATATCTTTTTCTAAATATATCAAATAAACTACTAAAATTCTACCTGTCTTATTTTGTTGAAATAAAAATAAAATGACATCAAACATATCATTTTGGTCCATACATGAGACAGAAAACCTTCACATTGACACCAATTTCTAGGAGTGGTAAAGGAACCTATGGGTCATCCTTCTCTATGGAAGGAAATTTTATGTCTTGGAAGAACCTTTACCAGTTATTCCTGGTAATGAGGCAAGTGATGAAGAGCTATATCTCTATGAGAAACATCTGAATGATGCTACAGATGTTCAGTGATTCATACTATCATCCATGTCCAATGATATTATAAATCAACATGAGGACATGGATTACTATAACCTGATGTCTCACATTTGAGATCTATATCATTATAAGGCGAGACAAGAGAGGTATGATATCTACAATGATTTGATCACAACTATGTTTGGAGAGTCTAATAAATTTGTCCCTCATGTATTCAATCTTATTGGCTACATTTAATGCCTAGACATCATAGGGATTAAATTCTTAGATGAGTGGCATATATATCTCATACTTTCATTTCTCACAAGACCTTATCTAACATTATTGTTAATTACAATATTAGAAATAGTGAGATGAGTCTTTTAGACCTTCTGACATGAATTCACCAATTGGATATAGGCATGGTGTGTGAAAACCCATAGTCCATATGGTGAATATGAAGAGGAAGGACAAGGAAAAGGGGCCCGAGAATTATAAATAGTCTAATGCTCATGAGAACTATCCTACCAAAAGGAAAGAATATCTATAGGTAGAGAAAGGAAAGGGAGTAGGTAGGTTTTTTCATGTAGAAAGTTAGGCCACTAGAAGAGGAACTGCACCCAAAGGTAAGGGGATATTAAAGGTGTATTACTTATCAAGTGCAACCCTTCTGTTTATTTACATTGGGTATTAGATACAACTTTTGGTTCTCACATTTGTATCCAAATATTGGAACCAAGTAGATTTCAAAAGATTTCTAGAGGATAAGTGGATTTTAGAACTTCCAATGGAGCAAGGATGGCTTCTCTAGCCCTTGGTGACTACCACATTTCATTTTCAATCAGAATGATTTTGGTTTTAAGAGATTTTCATTATGCACCTACAGTTACCAAGAACATAATTTCTATGTCATGTTTATATTAATATGGGTTTTTTTCAAATTTGGAAATAAAATTTGTCAATTTTATAAGGACAACAAATGTTATGGTATGACACATTTAAAAAATGGTCTTTTTGTATTAAATTACAAAAACCAAGTATCGAAAATTGATAAAAAAATCATATTAACATGACTTATATAATACCCAGATGTGGCATCATAATCTTGGTCATGTAAAAGAGAATCATTTGAAAAATCATTGTCAATGTGTTTATTTAGATTCTTCGGAGCTAAAACGACATGAAAGATGTCACACTTCATTACAAAGAAAAATGACCAAACCACCGTTTAGTGGATAGGGTGAAAGAGATATATATCTTCTAATATTGATACACATTGATGTGTGTGGAACATTTATAGTTGAATATAGATGTAGATATTCTTACTTCATAACATTTAACAATGACTTCAGAATATATAGATATGTCTATAAGTGATTTATAAGTCCAAGTCCGTTGATAAATTAAAGGAATTAATGAATGAAGTAGAAAATCAACTTGGTGTTAGTGAAAGGAAGAGATGTACCTTGTTAGAAATGGTAAGGTCGATGATGAGTCATGCAGATCTTCCATTATCCTTTTGGGGATATGAATAAAAAACTGTGGAACATGCATTAAATCGAGTACCAACTAAAGTGGAAAATAGAATTACCTTTGTGTTATGATGTGAAAAGAAACCTATTTTTTCTCATACATGTTTATGAGGTCATGATTCATTTGTAAAGGCCATCTCATGAAACAAACTAGAACCCCAAGGCACAAAGTGTATCATTATAGGGCATCAAAAGAATCAAAGGGATACTACTTATACAACCTCTAAGATAAGAAAGTGGGTGTCACTATAAAACATATCTTTATTTAGGGGGATCACATCCTTAAAAAGGACAATAGGAGAAATACTGAATTTTACGAAGTTGATATTCACGATACCCATGAGTTGGTATAGGAAAAAATTCCACAAGCCCCTCTGGAAGAAGTAGTTCCTGAAACATTAGTACCTAATAAGATAATAAGAGTGGTAATAGAGCCGTAGAGATACTGTTTTCTAGTAAATAAAGATGGTGACTCATTATTGGTTGACAATGATAAACCTCTATCCTACAAGTAGAAGGTAGAGTGCTTAGAAGTAACAAGATGGATAAAAGATATGAATTATGAAATGGATTCCATGTATCAGAACCAAGTTTGGGTTCTTGTCGATGTGCCAATTGATGTAAATTCTAATGGATGTAAATGGGTATTCAATAAGAAACATGACATAGAAGGTAACATAAGTACCTATAAATAAAGGCTAGTGGATATAGGGTTTAAAAAATGTCAAGGAATTGGCTATGATGAACCATTTGTTTTCTAGTTTCTATGTTTAAATCTATTACAATAATACTTTCTATAAAATATTACCATGATTATAATATATTTAAGTTGGATGTAAAAACTACATTCTTTAAAAGGAACCTTCAAGAAGATGTCTATATGGAAAAACCAGAAGGGTTTGTAACTCCATGTGATGCCCAAAGGATTTTCAAGTTCCGGAGAATTATTTATGGATTAAAGAAAGAATCCAAGTCATGGAAAATTTTATTTGATAAATATATAAAATAATTTGGTTTCATTAAGAATAAATGTGATCCATGGGTTTACAAGAGGATTAATGGGAATTCAGTCACTATCCTATTAGTATATATTGATGACATATTACTTTTTGAAAATGATATTATAGTATTACAATCTGTTAAGGACTGGTTGAACAAGTGCTTTTCCATGAAGTAATTAGCTGAAGCATCATATAATTTAGGGATCAAGATCATTCATGATAGATCTAAGAAGCTTCTTGGACTAATTCAAATTATATATATTGACCAGATAATAAAGAGATTTAGTATGGAACAATCCATGATCGGATTTGTCCCAGTGTCATATTGTTGAAATATTTCTAAGAAAATGTGTCCCTAGACACAACAAGAGAAAGAGATAATGAGTAATATCCCATACATTTCAAAGATAGGATAAATCATGTATGACATGTTATCTACTAAACTTGATGTTTCCTATGCACTGAGCATGGTAGTAAGATATCAATAAGATCGAAGACAACAAAATTGGATTACTATTAACACTATCCTTAAGTATTTGAGAAGAACCAAGGATACGTTCATAGTGTATGGAGGAGATGGGGAGCTCTTCATGAGGGGTTATACTGATCATAGTTTTTAGATAGATCAAAAGTATCTGAATTCACAATTAGGATATGTTTTCTCTCTCAAAAGAGGAGCTATGATCAAGATGAGTTCAAAGCATCCAATAGTCAATGATTCTATAGTGGAGTTTGAGTATATAGCATCTTCTAATGCAGCTAAGAAATAATTTTGGATTCAAAACTTTTTTCCAGATCTTGATGTGGTACCTAGTAGTAAAGAACCTAGCACATTTTATTATGATAATACTACAGAGGTGACTCATGTAAAAGAGAAAATTATAGAACAATAGAAAAAGAATATACTTCGAAAGTATCACCTCTCAAGTATTTCTATCATAGGGTTAAATTTGTAGTGAGAAGATTACCCACAGAAGAGAATCTGGTGGACCCCATGAATAAAGCCATATCATAGCAGAAGCATGAGTATCATGTGAGGGATAATAGACTAAAGGTTGTTTACAGATGGATCAACTGCAAGTGGGAGTCAGTTGGAGTTGGTTTCTTAGAACCAAATTCTTGTGTAGTTTATGATAAACATGTATTCACGGTGTCTGAATATTAATAAACAACTAATCACATCATGATTGTTCTTATGCATAACATTGTATGTGATAATTTTAAAAGATTAGTTGTCACACTATAAGGTCATAGAAGTTCCCCGCCATGATGAGAACACGGAAGTGCTATGAAACTATTCTTGATTATATGTTCTATAACAGGAAGATATTAGTTCAGGGAAAAAATAATATAGGATATTAGGGATCGATACTCATTAGAATTTTAGGCACATTCTGATGGGGTATTTCCTTGGTAATATCCAGTATGAATATTATGAGAATGAGACCAAATAATAGGAAATACACATTTATATGTGTCATTATATGTTCCCATCTTTGGATGTGTTTGTTAGCCCTTAGACTTTAAGTTTATTATTAATAAGTATTATGTGTCACACACTTATATGTATTGATGAAAACTGAGATGACAGATGTTCATGGGGAAGTAGGATATGTTGGGTGCATCATGAGAAATGTTGTATTAATGAATAATGCGGGAAATTATTTATCCCTTCTGTTCATTAATGGATGTTAATACCTCAGGAATATTAATGTAAATGATATATCCTAAATAAATCCATGTCCATGGTGTTCTATAGGAAAGTTATATTTATATAAAGTCAAATAAAGAGATACCAAGAACATAGGTTGAGGGAACGGGCATGCAACCCACATGATTAGAGATATTATGAAAAATTAATTATATTACAGAGTAAGCATTAGTATGAGATGACATGTCATTGTAGCATTAAATTATTTATTTATGGGTTCCTTGACATGTTGCTAGACACTGACCTTTGACTTTAGACTATTTTTCCTAATGCCAATTAGAAAGAGGCCAAGAGGGTCACACACTGAGTTTTTCCAGAATCTCAGTTAGATAATATATTATTATTTATTATTTAACAGGATAAATAAATATCCTTCCAATATGTGGTATAATAATAATTCATTTATGGTTGATCACATTTATTCTATCACTGGTTATTCGAGATAATATATTATAAGTTGAATATTTAATAAATATATATTTTCTATTTAGTGTATATAATATATATTTATTTATTAGCAAGTAATGCTGTGATATTTAATTAATAACCAAACAAAAATTATTCAAGGCCTGATATATATTTTGCAGGAATGGAAAACCGGGTTTAATGGTCCGGTGAGAAATGGTAATATTGAATATTATTTAATTAAATAACATTTAATTATAATTTATCAGTTCAACAAATGTTAAGAAATTAAAATATTACTATTATTATTTGACATGGGTATTTTAGAGGATTAAACAAATAATAAGTACACTTGATTATTTATTTTATTTTAAACCTAGTAATACAAATACCCTATTATGTTATTTTCTCATTTTCCAATTCAGTTGTGCACAAAAATTGTGGAGAATCCCCTCAAGCCTAGAGAAATACCTTCTCCAATAATGCTACCAAGAATGGAGATAAATCCTCCTCCTCTAGATCCGATATAATTTTTTGTAAATGATTCACAAGGTGATCACGGTTTATAACAAAATTATAAGGATCTTCTGTGATGACACCTGAAGACTCCTTCAACGACATCTAGAGATTCCTGGAAGATATGTAGATCACTACTAGAGGAAGTATACACTTGGTTTCTACAACACAGTGTTGGTGCACCATATATATTTTACCAGATTGATCAAAGATGAAATAATTCCTTAGAGGTAATTCTTAATCTAATTAAATTAATTATAAAAACTTTTTGTTGATCTTCTCTATCTGGTTCTAGAATGATTAATGCTATCTATGTTTGAATTAATTATATTGATCATGGAAAGTAGACATCATATAAATCTTGGATTGATCATCAATTATGGAGAAAATAAAAGTTGGGCATGTCCCATCGCAAGCTTCTGCTGCACCTAGAACCTACAGAGGAGAGAATAGGAGAGCTGGAGAAAGAGAACAGGAAGAGGAAACTTACCGAGGAAGGAGTGAACAATGATATCTAATCTTTTATCATCCTTTTAAGGTGTTTTTGGTGGCATAATATATTTTTGGGAGCCCCAAAACCTAGGGAAAATGTAACTGGTTTGAATTATCTCAATCATGAGTCAAAAAGACGGGTTTTGGAATTTTTTTCACAATTTTTGAAATAATAAAAAACTGCACACTTGATTCCTTGGGTAGGGTCACAAAGTTTGTATATCTAAACTCCCTAACTATGAACCCCATGATATAGGGTTACACAGTTGCTACGTTATGGGAGAACGATTTGTCAGACCATGCACTAACCTTACAAATCCTCGCTATCCTATTTTTAGCAGTTTTCACTAGCATGGTGCATAGTCTAGGAAAACCATGAACCAAGCATTTATAGCCCAAGAACGTCCAAAATCTCTTAAATTTTCACCGAAAAAACCACTAAAAACAGAACCAAAACATGTTCAAAATACTGTTTCAGGTTTACTTGAAGATAGAAATAGGATGTTACAACCTCCACACCATATAAAATTTCTATACTAAAAAATCTTATTAAGATGCTTCCATATCAAAAAGATGAGGCCACTACTCTCTCATCATTAAACACGAGATAGATTAGATATATACATTTATAGCTGGAATATATGAAACATTTTATGTATCTAAATCAACTATTGTGTAATCTGATTTAGTTTTTGTATTGATAAAAAACATGTTGAATTATTCATTATTTTGTTATAAGTAAACCCAAACCAAATTCCATTGAGATCTCATCCCACTTATATTTTGTAACTGGAAGTGGTTGAAGCAAACTTGAAGGTCAATGGGGCTTTGTCTTGAACAATTGGAAGATATAACCATGAGAGACAAAATCACCAATTCCCCATCTCATACCCACCCATCAAATTATACCCCACATCTCATAGAATATATTCATGGTTCTAGGGTTCATTTCCCAATGGTATTTATGGAAATACCATATCACAACTTCCATTACATCTAACGGGAAACAAATTATTCAGATAATATATAATGCCCTTGGTTGAGAATTACTAGTAATACATGGTCTCCCCATTAGAAAGAGAGTCTCTAATTTTACAAAACTCCCCATAAAGCTATTGTTCCTAAATATTCGACTCTAGTAGAATCGAGTTCAACAGAACACTGGTCAAGAAAACCTGAACCCCAAATTCCAGGACTCCAATTTGAAACTACAAAAAAGGATCCATCAATTTCCACTCTTCCAATGATTCTTTCATGTCATGGGTTAGTAGTTTCCTACTCCAAGAATCTACAATGAAATTCCCTTTCCCTGTGGTATTGGTGATTCCAAAATCAAAATATTGAATGTACTCCACCCAATTCCATTAGTGGTGATTCAAATATTTCTGAGAGAAGATATATCTCAAGATCATGTGGTCTAAATATGAAACTTTCTCTAAAAAGGTAATGCTAGAAAATCATAAGTGAGTACATCACCACTGGTAGTGGAAGGTCATGGGTCAGATATTTCTTCTTGTGTGGCCTAATATAATGAGATCCATAAGAAATTAAATGATCACCTTGCATAATAATTAATCCCAAACCTGAACATGATGCATCATAAAAGAAACAATATCAATGACTAGCATCTAGAAGAGTCTACAAAAACTCATTAATCAAAATATGTTTCAAATCAATAATATAAGACTTTATTTTTCATCCCAATCAATGTTTACTCCCTTCCAAGTTAGAGTAGTCATCAGAGAATCCAACAGTGATAAGTCCTTTCTGAATTGGCAAGAATACCCACCAAAAACCAAGAATCTATGAATCTTGAAAACATTTCTATGATATTCCCATGTCATAAAAACATAAACCATTATAGGTTCAAATGAAATACCATGTTTTGACACCATAATTCCCATGAAATTCGCTTCCCAAATCTAGAGATAACATTTCAATATATTGAAATAAATTTAGTGATTTATCAACAATTCTAGAACTGCTCTTAGATGACCAACATAACCCCACTAAGACATAGAATAAATAAGGATTTCATCCCTAAATAATACCATTATTTAATTAATGTTATTATAGAGAATACTATGATTAATGAAAATAATACTACAAGAGCATTGGTTAAACCAAATGGAATGATAAGGTAATCATAACGACCATAATAGCTCTGAAAGGTAGTTTTCAGAATGAAAAAATCTTTTATTCTCAACTGATGATAACCGGATCGAAGATTTATCTTCAAAACCCACATTCCCCCTTTGAACTGATTGAAGACGTGATTAATATGTGGAAATAAATACTTGTTCTTCACCGTTACTCAGTTGAGTTTTATATAATCAACACAAAGACAGAGTGAACCACTAGATTTATTTGAAAAGAGAACTGATGCCGCCCAAGGTGAACACTCAGGAATATAATTCCTTCCTAATTAATATCATACAATTGATCCTTAAACTCTTTTTTAGCTAGTTCCATGTGGTAAGAGTTAATAGATACTAGTTGAGTACCAGTTACTAAATCAATAGAGAACCCAACCTCCCTTACCAGTTGAAAACCATATATTTTAGAAGATGAAATTCCATGAAACTCAATGAGCACTAGAGGGAGATCACCAGTACAGATCAAAACCAAACATAGATATTACTTCTCCCAACTCTGGATAAGAAGGTCTGACTCTACTCAACCTCGTGTACCATTCTCCCTGAAAGATATTGGAAACCCCATTGGGTGCAATAAAGGTGACCAGTCAAATGTGACAATCAATCCAGTATTGATGGGAAATTATCCAATCTATCTTGAATATGATGTTAATTAGTTTCATGTTAAGAATTATAAAATACCATGAATGCTTGATACATGATAATGACAAAACACAAATAGGACTTCGAAGACCCTTCTCTCTCTTTATTCTAAGGGGTTTAGTAATATCTATCACATAAGAGAAAAGATTAGTAAGATCATTTAGAGGATTAACAATATGGGTTGAAATAAAAGAATGAGATGCACTAGTATCAAATAAACCCATCAATAATGATGAATCTATATTGATAGTACCACCTATTGTTTCTAGAACCATATATTATTTCATTAGAGAGTCTTCTACTATGTGAAGAAGCTTTGTTCCAGATTCATATGGATGGAACCACTTTTATAGTGAATAATATGATTTCACAATAGTTTTAGTAGGTGATGATGCTCTCGTGCCACTATGTGAGGTGGAATAAACATGGAATACCTAATAAAAGTGATATGTGAGTCCATAGGAGCAATATATTTTGGGTGCATTAGTGCATAACTTTTTTGAGTGCGCCAGCTTGCGACACTGGTAAAAAATATAATGGTCTTTTCAAGAACTAATAGTGGTCTATAAAAACCATAATGTTTAGATCCACAATGATAATCATGATTCTTCCACTTCTATTTAGAGGATAACACAGACCTACCACATGGGGAAAAAGGAACTCCCTCCAAACATAACTTACCACCCATGTCCATCTTGACCGTTAATACTCTATAAAACACATCAAAATAAGAAGTAAACTTCAACAAGATAACATAAGAATAAATATTATATTTAATTCCCATCTCAATTAATCAATTATTATTCTTCTCATTTGATACAATCATATGTGCAAACTTCACAAGCTCAAAAAAATGATGTGCATATCCAGTCACAGTTTTGTTAGCCTTCACATGTTTAAAAAAAATCAATAGCCATCACAAACACCATAAAATATGGATATAACTATTTAGTGAAAATATCTTTAAATTCCCTCCAATCGATGCCCCATTCATCTTTTCCATCAACATCATGCACCACTATCTACTGCTCGGTCCCTCCATCACAAAGGTGGAACACTTCAACTTGATTTCTTCAGGAGTCTCCAAGAATTCAAACAACGGCTCAATTTTACACAACCAATCCTTAGTATCTTATAGACCGTTAGATAATTTTAATGCTACTGGATTCTGGTGAAGTAACTCCTGATCCGGATTTTGGAAAACATCCCACAGAGGTTCCACAGTTGGAGCCTGATTGAGAATTAGTTCAAATTCCTATCTCAGAACTTGGATAGTATGCATAATGAATTCAACAAGATTCTACTCCATGATCAGATTCAATTACTGAGTTTCATCAGTATATTCCTTATAGAATTTATTCACACATATTCTTTGAGGTATGATGCTACAAAACATTAGTAGAAAACATTGAAGACATAAAATTAACATTCAAATAGAGCATCAAGGGGAAATTAATCCCAATAGAAACGTATACAAGATTTGGATTCCATCCTATCCAAATAAAAATAAGGGATACGGCTAGAACTAATCCTCAAGACATCCATCCAAAACATACCTTGGTTACTTAAGGCTCATTATAGTTAGAGATGGCCAAACACTCAATCACAACTACATCCTATGTCTTGAAAAGAATACACAATTATATACTAACTCCAATGAAATATGTTTATCGCGAACCATTGAAACCAAATTATCATTAACCAACCTGGATACCCTGGTACTCTGATAACTGATCTGATCCTGATATAGACAAAAATAAATTCTTGAACCCCATGGGTTGGAGATAAGAACACGACATCAAATAATAAGAAAATTGGATAAATTGTTTCACAAACACAATGAAAGAAATAGATACAAGTCAACATGAACAAAAGAAAACTCTACATGGAGAACTTTATGAGAAATAAAATATGTATAAAGAACCCAAAGTAAATCATCAAATTAAAATAGAAATAGGATAATCAACACAAGTCCCAATAGACCTAGTAGCTCAAATCCCAGAGAGAAAAACAACTACAAGCACCATGTGGTTCTTTCCCCTTACTTGAACCTAGAAGGAGGAAATATAAAAACTCTCAAAGGCATATGTAGGGTGTGGGAAACAAATCATGTACGGTCTCACCAAGGATTCTAGAATAATATTCCACAATTAATCAACCAAATAAATTTTTTAATTTTAAATAAACTGGCACGAAATTTAAAAATTCATATTTAAAACAAATCATGATTTAAATTTAAAAAGATGGAAATAATTTCAATTTTTTGTGAAAATGTTAAACATAATATTTTATATACATTCACTAGGAATGTTTAAATGATTTTACAAACAATGGAATATATTTAAAATATAACCAATGAGAAACATGGTTATCTTCTATAAGGTGAGATAGTTTCAGGTTATAGGATCTCAAGACACTTATATAATGAAAACAATAATGTGCAAACATTCCCCTATAACACTAGTCAAAGAGGACTAACCAACATCTTACAGAGGATAAGATCCACAAATATGTTTTTGTTAGAGCTGTGAAGCATCAATCCGTTTCTAGGGAAATTCCAACCTAGTGTGTTTTTCCCAAATAACTTCCTAACTATCTTGGTTTCGATGTTCTATAATAACAATCAACAATGAAAATTTATTTTAAAAATGTTTAAAATACAATTCAACCCATTTTCCATTTCAGTATGCCGATATTCCATTTAAAAACAAAACACGAGTTTTTAATCAAATCATGCATTTTCAAAGATAAAACTATTGGGTTCTAACAAAACCATTTTAAGTCGTTTTCACAATTATAAATTTAAAAACCAATTTCACAATTCAATTTCATAATTTAAATTCCATAAATTAATTTATGAAATTTTCTATCAAATAAAAATCAAACCCTAATTAAATAGAATCCGGGGTTTTCCCCATTTAATGTGAAATCCAATTCAATTACCCAATTCATAGGACTTGATTTTTCACAAATCATTTGAAATAAATTTAATAATAATAAAACAATTTTATTTAAATCAAATAAATTAGGGACAATCAAATGTTTTATCATAAATAAAAACCACCATCCTCTGGATCATAGGATCATGAAACACAAATCACTATTAAGGAAAATCCAATAAAGAAAACGGGTACTGAAGATCTGAGAATCAAACCTATATTACACATTTGTAATAAACGGGGTTTTATCCTAACAAAAAATAGAGGTATAATAAACCATAATGTGGAGAGAAGATAATAGTGTGGGAAAGAGAATGAGAAGAAGAAGCATTATGGGAAAAGATTAAATGGAGATATATCTTCAATATTATTTGGAAGGGGTTGGGATGAGAAAAAATTTATTCTTGGGAGAACAAAAACCTATTTAAAATAAAATAGGGTTGAATGATCCTATGAGTTAGTCAAAACGGGGGGGGGGGGGTAGGATTTTTATAAAAAAATTTGAAAATAATAAAAAGTAGCGTGCATGGCTTCCTAAGAAAGGTCACACTGTTATAAAAACCATACACCCTAACCAGGGCCCCATATGAAAAGGTTTATTGGTTATTACTTGGTGGGAAAAAGGTTTTCAAACTATGCACCAATTGTTTAAACCCTCACTATATCATATTTAACAGTTTACAAAAATGGAGGCATAGTTTGTAGAAACTGTGTGTCAACCATGCATAGCCCATGATATTCCAATATTTTCCAAATTATCACCCGAAACACCCCTAATCTTAACCTAATCAAATAATATTCAAAAGAGGGGTTTAGACGTACCTATAAAATAGTAACAGGATGTTATTGATAGGTTTGGATTTTCATCACTTAATTCATAATTTTTCATCTAAAACCTAGACACCCGAAATTTGATTTCAAAATCTTGTACATTTTCTAAATACCTAAATGAATAATACATTTTGAATTGTTATATGCTGAGATAATTTTATTTTGTAAGTAATAAGGTAAAATAATTTTATTTTGAAAACATAATAAGGATTTTGTATCAATTTTTTATTCATGAAAATTCTCCCCATAATTTTTGTTCAACTTAATGGTGATGCAATCATGATCTAATTTTTGATACTTTTAACAAATATATTAATTTAGGAACAAGACTATCTGGGAATAAAATTTCATGATCATCATATGTGGTATAATTTCAATACATGTAGTAATAATAATCATCAACTAACAATGGTCATGAGCTCCATGGCCCACTTCACTATAATAATTTTGATTCAATACATTTCCATTAAATTACATTTACAGATTGTGTCTATAAGGTAAAAATAGAAAATATTGAGGTACTCTAGCCATCCACATTTACTCAAGTTCAAGTCTCACAGAGAAAATATGTTTTTAAAATGATTATGGTCAGTGAAAACCATAAAATGTTATCCAAAAAATTAATGTCTCCACATATTTAAGGGATGGGAAAAAGAATCATATTCCAAGTCATACATAGGATAGTTATTCTCATGCGCTTGAACATACCCCAAAACATATGCCACAACACGATATCGTTTCTTGAGAACACTACCAATATAAGATACTGATGCATCACAATATACCACATAATACCTACCTGGTTATGACATAATTATGAAGGGTGCTTATGTGAGATGAGTTTAAAATACTATAAATCACTCTTAATTGTCAGAATTATATATGAAGGGAACACCCTTTCTTTTTAGAGCATTTATGGGAGAAGAAAACCTTGGGAAATTTTGAATAAGGTGATGATAATAGCCTTATAATCATATAAACCATCATATTTAAAAAAATATTCTTTGGTGTATTCAATGATACTACTACTTTTATCTTCATAGGGTAAAATGATAATCCATTTTCATAAATGACATTCCTAAAGAAATGAAAATCTAGGATCTAGAAGTCACTCTTAGAAAACTTATCATACAAATTTTTATCCGAAAATTTTCTATGTATACTTTCCAATTTCACCTTATGGTTATTCCTACTTTAATATTAGATCAAAATATCAATAAAAAAATAACTAAAAAAAGAATCAATGTACCCGTGGAATATATTGTTCATCAAGGCCATGAATACTGTAGGTGTATTCATCTGACCAAAGGGAATAAAAATAGATTCATAATGTTTATAGAGAATCTAAAATTCTATATTTGGAATACCTTACTTCATAACTCAAAATTGATGATACCCTGATTGTATATCAATCTTAGATAACCACTTAGATACCTATAATTGATTGAATTGATCCTTTATTTTAGGAATATGATGCCAATTTTTTATCGTAATTTTATTCTATATATAATAATAAAAACCTAACTAGAGAGTACTATCAGCCTTATTTATGAAAAAACTAGTTCTACCCAAAGCGATGTACTAGGTCTGATAAAGCCTTCACTTTCTTACTCTCCCAACCAAACGTTTAACTCTATCAATATTTTCATATCCATTATATAAAATGGTAATGAACTAGGGACTATTCCCTGTAGTATATCGACAAAAAATTAAATTTATCATTCAGGTGGTAACCCATATAAATCATTCTAAAGGAATTCCTAGTATCGATCCACTATGGTAGGAAAAATCCAATTTTCTATTATATCAGCAGTTTCCATGGTATTTATTACTTACTATCAAGAGAGGGTTTTGTCCACTACCACTAAAGGTCCCACTCTAACTATATTAATATCCCAACCCCCCATTAATTTCTAAATAGCTCCATTAAGGGATGTAAACGTCACTCCTCAATCATAATAGTCGATGTGGACTTTATATCCCACCAACTAGTCTATACCAATGATTCAATCAGAAAAATCCATCTACAGGACTATAAAATCCCAATTAAACTACACTAAATCAGTGGTAATAGAGAATATTAAGAATTTTAATCCGTTATACTCATGTTGTACAAGGGGTATCTTGATACTCATAATATGTGACAACATTAATACTTGTAGTACTAATTGTTTAACCACTAAAGAAGCTAGGAAATAATGTAATGCACCAGTATCAAGTAAAACATGCATAAGAGTGGAGTTCAGAAGAATGATACCTTATGTAACACAATGAGACATTACAAATTATTTCATTGTATATATAGTCAATCTCTTCGATAGCTTTTTGGTGCACACAACACATAGTTTAAATTAAAATAATATTTAAAAATATTATTTAAACCTGACCATTCTAACCTAGACATTAAGTTGGAGGGTTTTAGCAATACTAACTAAATTATGAAACTTATATGTTTTATACATATATAAAATAAATTAAATGGATATCTATTTTTTATAAATAAAATAGGAATCATTTGAAAAAAATAAATGTTTTCTGAAAACTATTTATATAAAGAAAATAGTTTATTCCCTTTATGGGGACATAGTGTACAATTATTTTTTAAAAATTTTAGAAAATTTATTTGATAAAATAAACTTATTTTTTAACTTTTAATATCAAACTCATATTAGGTTGGTTTTTTTATTTTGTTGAATATTTTTATTTTTCAATAAATAGTGAAAATTATGATTTTTTATTTGAAATCTATCTTTTCATTTAAATTATTTACAAATTTAAATAATATTTCATATTTATTTAAAAAAAATATCTTAATTATATTATAATAAATAAAATTTAGGATATTTGAATCAATTACATATTTAATTTTGATATTAAAAAATTATATACTTATGATAATGTTTCTCTTTGAAAACCCAATTTTTCATCATTCCTACGTGTATAATGTTAAATTGGACTCTACCACTTACGTGAATTGAATTTTGAAAAATCTATTCCATATTTGGATTCATAATAATTTATATTATCTTATAATAATAACTTAATTTTTTTTAACAAAATTAATATTAAAATTTTTAAAAATTAACTACCATAGTTACGCTAAATATGGGTCACTAGGGGGTTAATCAAAGAAGATAATGGTTAAAAATTACCTACTAACATGTAAAAAACTAATTTTATGGACATAATCCGACTGTATCATGTATGAGGATCAATAATGATCCATTTTTACCCTGGTGTTATGTACGAAACCTAGGAACACCATATTCCTTTGAAATATTACAAGTGTGTCACTCAACTCACTTAAAAAAGGAATCCCCCTATCCTATCTCCTTCATGACTTAAAACCAATATTTTTCATCAAATAACTATCAAAATATATTCTAAAATTTAATCCCCTCATATAATAATTCTTGGTTTGGTGAGAAATCCATTCTAGGAATATTTTATGTATAATCCCAATGAGGGTGTTTGAGAAGTGGTAAAATTAAAAATTATTTGTTTTTGTTTTATTTATTCTTCCACCTCATTAAAATTTTATTAAATTATGGTTATATAAAAAAAATATATATTCTAAATATTTAAATATTATTATGTTAATGGAATGACCTATATCCATTTCCTCTTCCCTCAAATGGGAAATGATAACATCGCTCGTGTGTGTGGCAGCCTATCGCCTCATGAACATATGCAACACATTTTCCATAAAAACTCTTATGGTTGGGTACGATGACATATATTAAATATATATATATATTTATATGATATTTATAACATAATTACACATTTTTAGTAATTATATCATAAATTTTTTTTTAATTTTCATTCCATAGGGGATATGATAATGTTACTCGTGTGCACATCAGACTATCTTCTCACGAAGTGATTTGATTCATTTTTCACTAATGATTTACATGGATGGTAAAAAGGATAATTTTAAATAATATATGAAATAAAATTGAAAAAATTATGATATTCATGAAATATTTATCATTTTTGAAATATAATATATAATTTTATTTCTTACTTTTTTACTCACCAAAAGATGATAACATTGTTTGTGTATGTGTAAACTATTATCTTCATGAAGCGATGTGACTCTATTTTCTTCACCATGAAAAATGGATGATATATATAAGTATATTTAAGGAAATAATATGGTACTAATTATATTATTATCATTCTAGAGATATAAAATATTGCTTACGTTCTTTCCATAACGATCATTGAAAAATGGAAATGTTACTCATGCATATGTACAACCTACCATCTTCCTGATCGTATCATACTTCATCTATCAAAAATATTCATGATTGGTCATAAAATTATTATTGATTAATAAATGTGATAATTATTTCATGATTATTATTCTTTATCTGTTGATATAATGACCACTTAGACCAATAGTAAACCGACCGAATTCATTTTTTATACATAAGTCAAATATTATCGAAACAACCAACATAAAATTAATTGATTACATAATTATATATAAAATGGTAATAAGTGGAATAAGATAAATTCAAAAAATGATAAAATTTATTAATAAATTAAATAATTAATATAAATTTACTAATCAGGATGATAAATAACTTACGTGATGAGTCAGACTCAGGGTAAGAGACTCCATCTCAATTTAACTTCATTAAGGCATATTATAATGTTATGCCCTAATTTATTATAAATAGTGTATATAATGACAATTTAACATGTAATATAATGAATCTTTAATAATTAATTGTATTTTAAGTTTCAATTTTAATCATGTCATATAATATGATTTGACATGAATGTCACCAAGTGGAAAATAATTTCATAACTCAATTTCTTTTAATTGGGTTATATTACTTCTTAATTTTACCTTCATATTATATGATTATGTGTATAATTAATTTTTATTATATTATATTTTATTTCAACTTGTTCTATGTGGCTTTAGATTTGATACTCATAATCTAATCATTGTTTCATTATCACTTCAATATTATGATCATTGAAATGGATTTCGTCTCAATTTTTATTTCATTGATACATTTTTTTAATATGCATCTATTTACTTTTACATGGTGTATATAATAACCTTCTTATTTATTTAACATGAATATCTATTTATTCCTGATTTTAATTGTTTCAATTATAGATTATCCATATTATTTGTATCATGTATATAAATATTTCCTAAAACATATACAATTCTTACATACGATTTTTTCTTTGAAAGTTATTTGATTAACATGGAAAATATTTATAAATATGTGTTCTTTAGTAAATGGTGATATTTTTTGATAAGGAATATTATTCATGAATTAAATTGATTATTTGATAAATGAGTAATTCTTTACACATTCAGTTATGGGTGGGGCCATGTTATAGATATCCCCTTGATACATTGCCAAGTGTTATGATACATAGCAGTTGGCCCAATTGGATTGGTTTTTTACCCAGGTGTTTTAAACTATATTGAGGAATGTCCTAATAGTATAGGTTTTCATGATCCTTAAGATCATGATGTTCAATAATTAATAATTTTATTTATTGAGAATTTATTTATTGTTATTATCTATGAATGATTCAATATGTTATTATCTACGGATGCATTTTATTCTCATTTTATTGATTAAATAGAATGATTGTTAAGTTATTTAACTTGTCATATTGATTAAGATTTATTGATTCATGATAAGTTACAATGAATGTAACCCTTACTAACAATTTTATCTCACCATTATTTTGTTACTTTTCCCCATGATATGAAGAATAATTCATGGAATGAGTTCAAGTATGACAAATGTTTTCCACTACTATGATTTTTATTTTATTCAGCTATGTAAATGGGTATCATGTATGTATAATGCTCTCTAAAACTTCAAAATTGACTGGTCCATCGGAATTTTACCACTTGTATATATGATAATGTAATAAAATAAACATCAGGTTCAAGTTACTAGAGTCTAGGTCATTACACCTTACACCCTGGAGGGACCCTGTAACTCGTTAATGATAGATCGATCTACTCTATAAAACCTTTAATGAGATTACATATGATAGATCTTGATTCCATATTGAGGTGACAATTGGATAGCTGAAGTTTTCTAGGAATATATATATGGATAATGTTCCGTATGAGAATATGATACCTAAGGCTGTGTCAAGAATGTTCCACCACTTATTTCAAATATCTTTGAAAATAATTCTTATGATTTCCTCTCTTTCTATTGTGGTTGAAATTATTGGAGGGCATAGTGAATTCGTTTTTCCTATATGTAAATGAACTAAATTGGAAACACCATGTTTTTATATCAGATATTTGAGGAAAATTAAATGATTCATTAATGTATGTATGATGTGAAATACCTCCTCAAGAATAGATATTCCTCTTTATATTGTTTCTATCATTAGGGTTTCCACCCATTTCTATGGAAAAACATACTATATCCCATAGTGTTCCAAGAAGGATCACTTTATACAAATATTTTCCTATTAACCATCTCTATAAAGTCATAAATATAGAGTAAAGCAATATTGGATTGAATTTATTGTCTTAATACTAAGCCAAATATTTGTTCCTTCATGGAGGTACAAGAAAATTATTCTAAGGAAAAACATACCAAGGTCCTAAATATAGTTATACAATCTGTAAAGAAATTTTTTTCTTTCTTTAAGCTAAAGAAGTATGTCATTTTTTCTGTCTTCAGTGTATGGGGATAGAATTGTTTCTTGAGAAATTATTCAAAGTCATCACACATAAGTATTTGGTTAGCATTATCTTGGAAAACTAAATCCCACCATTGGAATGTAAGATGTTCCTTCATGTAGGTTACTAACATAAATTTTAACTCTGTTGGTGTACCTATATAATCCAAGATTCAATTAATTTGGTTGAGCCACATGTAGTCCTTTACATATTTGGAATCACCTTGAAAACTGGTTTATTCTATCTTGAAACTAAACTAAATAATTAAAATTCCTAGGTTCATCATTATTATTTCCTCTATTTTCATCTTTAAATGAATTTAACAAAACATTTTACATGTTTTTGGTTCACTTGAAGCTTAGGTACAACCACATTTTCAATGGATAATTAATGTTGATTTCAATTGAATATACTTGTTCCATTTTCTATAACTAGTACAAATCACTACAGATTCAATACTCTCTAGAAACTAAATTCTTAAAACACTCAAATCATCATAAGAAACCATCTTCACAATTCCCTTTTTAAAAATAAACCATTTTAACCCTTTTAATCACTTTTCAAAACTCATTAAACAACAGATGAACAATATAGTCATAGTGAAAAGTCTTAGTACTAATGCATGATATGGTACACCCATAAAAAATCCGTTGACAATGAGATGAAAATTTACTTAAAAATGAATTCAATCTCTTTTGTACCCATAAAACCCTGGTAACATTAAATTTAGCATTAAGAGGTTAGTCACATATTTTTATGTCATGCATTTTAAATTATGACATTATTATCTCCTTACAACCAAGACAAATCATGGACCGAACAAGATTGACACAATTGGTAACATTCCTCCCCAACTCATCATCTTGAGAGGAGGTAGAGGTTATGCTAACCCTATGTGACATCACCAAGATACCAAATACTATAAATTAATTACAAAGGGCTTAATAAAATGTTGGTGGATGATTTTACCTGAAGAATAAAGAATTATAATTAGACTAATGTATAGAAAAAATCAACTAAATTATATATAATAAAATAAACAATTAAACTCAATGAAAGTCCACTACAAGAACTATACCAGTGTAAAAGAAGAAAACTAGATAAGAATGTATGGCTAAGACTATCAATTAGAAACTCTCTAAAACTAAGGGGAAAACACACTTGAGAAATATGATGATACTCCCTATCTCTAGATCTAATAACCAAATAAAAAACACTAAGGACCACCACTAGTGATGTAATAAACATTCCCTTTATAGTATCATAGTGAATTAAATATTAAAACACACCAAAGTTCCCCAAAATGGGGTGAGTATATCACTCAACAGGTAATCGCCAGAGACTACTCAAAACACCCCACTTGGATAATAAAAAGTTAGAATATTTTATATAAAATAGATTAGTAACATATAAATAGTTTATATAAATCTATAAAATAGGTTCCATGTAATAAAATGGAAAATTAAATCGTATTTTCATTTATTAACACTTAGAATATCATACCTTATTCCTACACACTCACACACACAAGAATTATCTGGACCTCTCTATACTCATGAGTGGTGAGACATATTTTCACCAAGACATTACTTGGAGGCCCTATTTTGTTGGTGACACTTCCGACCATGATCTATCCCTAGTTTCTCAGTATTTTATGGTGGAACTTATGACTATGATTTATTCCCCATTAACATGAAACCACACCAACCCATTAATCTCAAGTTACCAAAAAAACATTTATTGAGAATATAAATTTCCTTGATACCCTTTTGAAAACAAATTTTTCCACATTTCAAGATTACCCTTTTGGAATTACATCACAATAGGGGTTTTCTATATTAATATCTCATGATATTTCAGAATAAATCATAACTGAAATTTATGAAAGCACAAGCCATCATGTTCTATAATAGTTTAGTTAAAGATAATCCACCTACCACAAGTTTTTTTGGCATAAAGGATATAAGATGATTATATATATATATGACATTTCCCTTTCATTACTCTATTAAATCCCATGAATATATCATAAAAAATCATTCAATTTCATATATCAGCATATTACAAAACCAATGGTTTTGTTAAATGAAATATTAGGAGATCTATGTCAAGAAGGAAGGACCTGATCCCAATCTTTTATTTCCATGATCAACCACTCAAACATTCATTATAATTGGAGTCCAGATGCCAAAACCACTAAAACATTCTAAAGTAATCCCTTAAAATCAACAGTAGATAATTAAGATTACCAAAGGATTTACATCTGAATGAAAAGTATTAAAATAGACTAGACCTTATTGGACTAATGGATTTAATTAAGGGTTCATGTTATTAATCCCTGAGAGGTCATATATTCCAAAAAACATGTTACCTTAGGATTTAATTTATGAAAACCCAACTCACATCATGAATAGATTTCACCTGATGAACACCTTATCCATTGACCTAGTAAAACATGTTCATTCCGTGAAAGAACTCACAAAATCAGTCCAAGATATTTTCTTATCAGGAATAACCGATTCATGATATGAATTATTACTACATTCAAATTAAAAATTATTTATTATATAATCTTATGAATTATTCTAGTTAATTATTACAACGACTCCAAAAATAAATGAAAAATCATAAAACAATAGTTTAACTCAAAACAGGGGTGTTATAATGAGTGGAGTAATTAAAATCCATCATTTCATTAACTAATTTCGTCTCTCATTGAAAGGAATGATATATTTAAATTGATGTTTTCTTCAAGGTGAGAGAATAATATCCTTATTCTATAAATAATTGTTTTCAACTTCTATACCATGATTGACCCCACCTCCCCACCTCAGGGTGTAGTTTTCAATAAGTATATAACATAATGTGAAGAATCTTCAAGTATGTGTAGATAAATAGATACAAATTATAGAAATATATTTATCATTCCGATATTATAATAATAAAATCACAACCAAAGTTGAATTTGAAAAAAATATAAAATCCCTTTTCCATTGAGATTTTATTGATAATACATAAAAATTTTAAATAGGATCATGATACTTTTTGAAATTCAGGAAAAGGGATCAAACATTTCATGTGATCATGTGTCATGAAAAGATTTATGGATTTGAAATTTGTTTAAATCCATAATAGGACACTATTAATAAGATTTACCTATAAATAATCATAAGAATTTAATGGTTTAAAAGTGAAATGTTTTTCTTTAAAGGATTTAGTTTTTTATAGTAAATAATAAGAAATATATTTCACATCATCAATGATTCTTGAAGAATTTAAATTGTTCTAAATTTTCATGTTACACACTAAAACATAGACATTTTACTATAAATAATAATCGAGACACCATAGATATTTTGGATATCTGGTGTCTGCATTTTGGAATAAGCTACACTCCATGACAGGTTCAACTAAAAAATGTGATTGAAGAACTTGAAACATGACTTACTACTATGAAAAAGCATCAGTGGAACGATTATAGAGCCTTGGGCTATTCAACACTAAAACTTATGCCTGGAAAATATAGAAAAATCACACAATATGAAATATCATAGAGGTAAATAAAGTATAAGTATCGCACCATAAAATTTAGAGAATTAGAAAAGGGAAAATTTTGATGAATAAAGTGGATCTAGTTGTTAAATTTTAACACATCATGATAAAATAAATCACATCAATAATTGGGAGACTTTTATAAGAAACACACAAAAACTAAGGTGGTTGCGTTATGATTGAAATATATACAACATATTCCAAAAGATAAAATTTTCTCCATATTTTTTGGAGATTCAAGATACATGTTTGAATTCATGGAAATTTATTGGATGGTTTTGAATACTAATTAAGTAGGTGATAGGTGGTAAATTAATTTCATGTGTTTTTATATAAATGGTTCTCTAATTTGAAGGATATTCGACATGAGGGAAATGGTTTGAAAAATATCAATCATTTGGAGAATAAAAGTGTAGAGAATAACGAAGCACCTCATAACACCCAAAGAGTGGAGGGGTGAATCGAGGTGTCAACATTTTATTCTAATGTGAAGGATATTGATCCCAAATTGGAAGGAATTTGTTAAACTTATCTGATGGGAATGTATAGAAAATAAACTCTCACATGAAATGAGACGACACAAAAATTTTATTTGGTTCACCACTAAGGGCTTGTTGAATGTGTATACACTGACAGTGTGTTGGTCACACATAATTCCACTATTCATTACTAGTTATGGTATACATAAGTTAGGATACATTCAAACTATTCCAGGAACACTTACTTTATATGATTTTTGGTATAGAACACTGTGTATCTTGAAATACATCCATTGACTCCCCATATCTCACTGCCTTCAGTGAGATCTTACTCTGTTTATTGACTTGAAGGTATCTTTAATAGATTGGAATTAATGTTTTTTTATCTAAATTGCATGAGATTATTCTTGAACCATAGTCCTAAGTTAATGCAATTTAAAATCACTGTTCACTTAAACATAATGTTCAAATCTATTGTTCACAAAGATCCTTCATGAAGCTCACAACCTTCACGAAGAAAAATTCATTCATGGAATAAACTGCCTTCACAAAGATCCCTGACTCATCATGGAGTCCCCAAACATTTCAAAGAACCCATTACTCATAAAAATTTACGTTGGTCAATACCTAAATAATATTTTATCGATGCTCAATATTACATATAAATCTATATTTACAGACCTTCCAACCTTCATGAAATCAGAGCGATTCTATATTTTCTCTAATTATTTTTTTGTGAAATGATGTGGGGTAGCCTCATATATATAGGCTCAGCGTTTCACAAAGATCCCATTCTTCCATTGCAGTTTCCTTTAACCTTAAAATTTTTTTTTTGAAAATCCCCCTTTCATGAAGCTCCAGTGATATTTTTCATAATTGAGGAAATTATCGTCAACACATCTCACATTCACGATAATCCACTTCTTATAAGTCTCAATGAACACCATCAACTCATCAAAAATTATCCAAGCTCCACTTCACAAAACCTAGACTTATCAAAACCCATTCTTTAACCATTTTTATGTATAGTTTTTTCCACAAAATATCCTTTTGTGATGGTAGCCTCTCCCTCTATATTTTGAGCTGATAAAATTGGAAAACACTAAAAAATGACACCACCTTCAATACTGTAGTCAGCTTGTATTGTATGATCACTTTTCTAGAAAAATACCTAATCCAAAATTCATGAATTTTCCAAATACACAAATCAGACTGAATTTCTAGAAAAGAAAAACCTTGGTTCCAACAATCTTTCCCTTTGTGTTTGTTAAAAGTTTTCAGATAAATTCAATAAAGTACTATTCACTTATCAAAACCTGAAACAAGAGAGACATTTCATCCAACAATCTTAGTATATGCGAGCAATTACTGGTATATAAAACCAGGAGGAAGAATAAATTATTTTCTTATGTTTTGAAATGGTTAATGATGTCCAAGCTATGCTCTATCTGTTTCCTCATAACACATAATTCTTATAATGTCACATAAGAATTGCATGGTTTGTCAAAAACCAGAAACCATTAACCCATAAAATTATTGAATATATTATTCTCATACTTTTTAATGTTTAATTTATTTATTCTACCCTTTTTAAAATAAACAGAAAAACCTATATTTATAATTGTAGAGCTGAAAAATACACTACCCATGGATTTTATCTCTCCCATAAACATGCATTACTTCCTCAAACAGATTTAAAAAGTTAACATAATTGAGGAGAGGGGAATATCAGGAACCTCCTTTTTCACTGGGTGGTGGCTAGAAACTGGGGTTTATCCTATGTTTCTTAAATACATGTGTAGCCAATGGATTTATCAGAATGTCAATAACTTGGTTATCAGTTCCAACATTCTCCATTTTAATCACACCCTTTTCTAAATATTCTATAGGGAAGTCATATATGATCTCAATATGTTTTGTACAAGAGTGTTGAACCTAATTATTCAAAATATAAATCACGCTCCTTTTATCATAGTTAATAACCAATATTAGTTAGTTTTTTATTCATCCGCAATAGAAAAGTTCCATAGTTTGTGGTAGAAATATACCCTGCATTAACCATACTAAGAAAAGTTCTTTCCTATTTCTTGATTAACCGGACCACAAATTATTTTCCCTATAAATAATGATCCCCCACATTTGGAATTTTTTCCACCACATCTCTAGCCCAGTCAACATCAGAAAATGATGACAACTCATTATCTATTCCTTCATCAATGTATAAGAGAAAATTAAGTGTACATTGAATAAACCTCATGATTCCTTTAACTGCTTCCAAATTCTCATCATTAGAATTTCATTGGAAGTGTTCCACTAAAAATGTTTCAAAGAAAATATCTGGACATGTTGCAATCAAGTATATTAAGAATCCAATGATTCTCCTATACATAGTGGGATCTTCAGACCCATCGTCATGCTTTCCATATTTATTTCTAATAGAAATTGGAGTTGACATTGGTTTGGAATCATGAATATTGAATTCATTTATCAACCCTCCTGCCTAATTTTCTTGAGAAATGAAAGTATAATACCTATTCTAAATCACTTTAATCCCCATGAAGTAATCGAGTTCATCAATAATAGACATTTCAAATTCTTATTTCATGTTATTGGAAAATTCTTCCACTGATCTATGTCTGATTTCACCAAAAATAATATATTACAAGTACAATATCACCATAAATTTAACATTCTTTGAATTATTCACATAGAAATTGTGGTCCAAACCTCCGCTTTCAAAATATAGATTCTTCAACTAAGAATCTAGATGATAATACTAAACTTGTGGTGAATGATTTAGACCGTAAATGGCCTTCTTTAATCTACAAACCTTTGCATCATCATTTATAAGCATACATCCTATAAGTTATTAAATGTGGACTTATTCTTCAATATCTCTATTCAAGAAATATATTTTTACATTCATATAATACACTTTGAATCCTCTTTGAATTTATATAGTAAGAAAAATCTTGTTTGCCTCTAGTCTAACAATTGGAGAAAATGTTTCTTCAACATCAACACCTCCAATCTGTTTATAGCCTTTACACACAACACATGAATTATTTTTAATCACATTTACATGCTCAATGAACTTGTCTTTAAATATCATATTTGTTCGAATAATATTGTGATCTTCATGTCTCTTAACTAGATCCCAATTTTGGTTCTTGTTAATCTAATTCAATTATTCATTCATGGAATTACCCCTTGATTCACCTTTCATATCTTATTCAATTATGGATTGTTCTAAAATTGATAGGAAGTAAAAATGGTCTTCTCTATTCATTATCCTTTTATTTTTGTGTGCTATATATTCCCAAATGATGATGGATTAAACTATTTATTCACTTTTATTTCTCTTATGAGGTTTAGAAAAATATTCTTCAGCCATGGTTTCCTCTTCTGATTCTTCTTCTAAATCATAATCATTTTGCGATATTTCAATGATTTCATGCCTTCATCTACTTATTCATTTTCATCTATTCCAAGTCCAAATTTTTCCACATATTCTGTCATATTAGTATAAGAATTAATCAAGGTATTTGTGGTTTTGTATTCCATGATTTTGACATCACTACTTTCCACAATTTTTCCAAGATGATCATTAAAACATTTATAGGCTTTACCTTTCATTTAATATCCATGGAATATTCCCTTGTAAGCAGTATCAACATACTTTACTTGATTTCCTTCTTTGTTTTGTATGAAATATTTTATTCCAAAAACATAAAAAATACGTCAAATAGGGATTCCATCCATGGAAAATGTCATATGGGGTCTTGGTATCTTCTATATAAATCTATATTATATTTTTAGTATGCACTGCTGTTTAGACAAACTATTTCCAGTAATGATGAGAGATATAACTCTCAATCATAATAGTTTTTTGCATATTATTCACCTATCGATTTATACGATAAACAACTCAATTTTTATGTGGAGTTCTCACTATAGCCACATAATGATTTATTCCATGTTTCTACTTGTAATTTTGAAACTCAATGGATGTGTATTCCCCTCCATTTTCATATTGTAGAACTTTTATTGTGTGTCCAAAATCATTATTAGCTATTTGATGATAATTTTCATGAAATCAAGAACTTATTGTTTCATGTGTATAACCATAAAAAATCCATTATGATATAATCATCAATAAAAATAAATAGAGAACTCTCTCTATATGTTTTAGCCACATTTATCAGACCACATACATTAGTGTGGATGTGATCAAGAAGATTTTATTCCATTCTTTTCTTTGGCTGTTATGAACTACATACTAACCATCCTCATATGAAATCATCATAAGAATTTTCCCACACTCACTTTATATTATAGATATACATGACTATATTCATCTTATATATCTTTTCCATGTCTTTTTGACAAATGTATCCTACCCTCCAGTACCACAAGTCGTTTTCTTCTTCAGCTATCAAGTAGAAAATGTTATCTCTACTGTCAAACTAATATAAGTTTCCATCTTTTATCAATCCTATCATGATGTAATTCAATGTATTTCATTTAATTGTGAAACCCTATTGGTTAAATGTTACTATTAGTCCTTTGACAAACAGTTGACTCACTCTCATAATATTGTGACGTATACCTTCCACATATAGAACATCATTTTCATTCAGTTTGTCATTTTTCATTTCTATAATTACACTCCATTTCATCTTTAAAGCACCATCATTACTGACCCATATAGTTCCTGAAACCATTTTATTATAATTATTTAATAAATATAAATTCCTCATCATATTGGGTGAGCAACCACTATTAAGAATCCTGGTGCTATTTTTCTTTGTAGCTCTGCACATTTTGTTTTTATGATTTTCTTCTTTTACATCCATGAAATATTTGATTTAGTTGAGGATAATGATGGAATTTCCAATCTCTTTTCCATGTTAATTGGTTCTTCATACTCATATTTTTCTTCCATAAGAAAATACCTATTTTCAAGAGAAACTCTATATGGTTTTTGGGTATTGACTTTTCTCTGAGTTCTGTAGGTAGTACTCCTGCATTTCCTTTGCCCACAATCAATAACATTATGACCATAGTTTGAGCAATGAAAAAATATCCATAAAATTTATTTCTTCTATAAGATTAAGACATGAATTCATTATCTTATGCTTACTCCATATCTCTTCCCCATTCAAATAACTCCTTTACTCTTCAAAGTATGATATGGTATGGCCTAGATAGCCAAACGATTGATATTTTATAAAAGGACATGTATTATCACATCTATTCTTCATCATTTATCCTTCCTTAGGAAAAGATTTTGATTTTAGGTCATTTATATATACTTATGGATAGTTTTACATTATCCATTTAATTTTACATTATACTTTTTTAGAATATTATGTGACTTTGTGATGTGTACAAAATTCAGCTTCCATTTATTTTTCCCCATTTTATTTCTAGCCTCTGAAAATCTAGCATCACAACCAAATCTACAGTTTCCCATGAATATAGATCTTTGATCATTCAAAAAATTCTCTATTACTTTAGAACTACACTTAGATCCTTATAATATCTCTACATATTAGAAAATTACAAATCAAATTTTCTTCATTGTTTCCCTTGAATTTGATTCAGTTTTGAGTTTACTACACTGAGTAATAACTTCATCTTCACGAACATAAACTATCTTGGACTTATCTTCTAGTCTAGACATAAGGCCCTTGATGAAAATTGCATGTTCTTCAATCTTTATCTTCAATTATACCAAATATTATGATATTTAAATATTATTTTAATGTTCTTGTACAACTTTTTCCAATTTGTTAATTTTATCTTCAAGCTAATCAAAATATTATAATGACTCTTCTAGAATTTCTCAACACCTTCTGTTTTTGTTTCATTTATTTCCAAGATAGATAAGTGCATCCTCAAGATCCAACTTAATATCATTATCAGTAATCAACTAATTATCTCTATCTTTATCTTTTTATAGTTTTGACTTTTCAATTATAGCCATCATGGAATCTTGGGTTTCATATTTAAAATCTGGTTCTTCATCCTCAAAAAAATCATTATCATTAAATTATTAATTAAAAAACTCTTTCACGGTTATTTATTTCTAGATTTGAATTATCTGTTGTTGGAAAAAAATTGAGTCTTTTCCATGTATTTACCTTCACTTTCTTTGTCTTAATACTTCCTTGAGCACTGAGAGGCAATGCACCGAACTCTACCACAACAAAAAAAATTCGTAAGTATATTTCCTTCAAATATTCCTTTTCCTCTCTTGAATTTCTTTGAAAAGAGCGAAATAATTTAGTCCTCCTTATTATCTTCATAAATAATATCTCCAGAAACCTCATGTTTTCCATGTTCTTGAATGAAATTTCCTTACCAAATCGAGTTTTTTCATTATATTGTTTGGATCTCATTTTATAAGCCACTATACAACTTAGTAGATCATCCAAAGAAAGTTTATATTGATCCCTTTCCTTAAGGGATGAAAATTTTGGATTATAGAGAGGTAGAATCCTTCTCAAAATTTTCTTTACAATTTCAATGTATTTTTTATCTTCACCAAGTTCTCATATTTCTCAATAATCTATATTAATTTTATTAAAAATAGTATCTATACATTCATCAGGATGTATATTCAGATCATCAAACCTATTAGGAAAAACATGGAGTTTCACTTCCATTACTTTTTTGTCACCTTAATATATATATATATATATATATATTAGTTTTTATCATATAGACATGGCTGAAGTGAAATTCATCACATTCAAATATATTTGATTATATATAGTTTTTTGTAAGGGAATTACATACTCTGGTATCTATATCAAGAATTTTCACATTTATTTTAGTCATAAATATTTCTATTGCATCTAGGACTTCTATATGTTGTGTAGTGTAAAAAATTAATTCTATTATATTAGATCTTAAATGAGATCTCATCATGTTATTCCAAATTTGGAAGTTTCTTCCAACAAATAGGGGGACTCCCCTAACATTTACTGAATTATCCATGAAAACAAATGAAAAAAGATTTAACTCCAGCAACATATCCCCATATATACCACTTGATGGACCCCAAAACACCCTAAGAGGGGAGGAGTGTATCTTGGTGTAAAATATTTATTCTAAAAAAAATGATATTATTCCCATGTTGGTAGGAACCTATTAAACCGGTCTGAAGGTAATGTAATGAAATCAGACAGTCACATGCAAAGAGACAACACAAAAGTTTTACTTGGTTCACCACTAAGGGCTAGTCCACGGAGCTTAAACCAACAACATGTCGGTTGAACCTAAATACACTAATCATCACTAGTTTTAGAAAACATAAGTTCATACATAGTTACTATATTCTAGGAATACTGTATTTTCATTATTTTAGGGATATAAAACTACATCCCTTGTGACACTTTTATGGACTCCTCTAGCTCATTGCCTTGGGTGAGGTCTTACTCAATTTTATTGAACTGAAGCTCTCTTTAATATATTGGTATTAAAGTCTATATGCCCAACTACATCGAGTCGCTGCTTTCACTATAGACTTGATTTGATGCACCTTAAAAGAAATGTTCACTTAAACATGATGTTCAAAACTTCTATTCACAAAGATCCATTGTGAAGCACCAAACCTTCATGAAGAAAACTACCTTCATGGAACAAACTACCTTCACAAAGCTCACTGAGTTGTTGTAGAGTCCCAAGTCTATATGAAGAACCAATTACTCATAATAATTGGTACCCATCAATACCTAACTAGTCGTTTTTTTATACTCAATATCACATAGATATACATATTTGCGGAGCTCCCAACCTTCTTCAAAACAAAGAAATTTCATATTTTCTGTGATTATTTTCATGTAAGACGAAGTTGGGGTAGTCTCGTATGTATAATCTCATCCCTTTGTGATGCTCCCTTGATTATAGAACATTTTAATTTAATATTTAAAATCATCTCCATGAATATACTCCATTAACGAGCTCTGGTGATATTTTCCATAGTCACTGAGATTACCGTTAATTCCTCACGCAATCACGATGATCCACTTCTCATTTTCACAGAGAACATATTCAAATCATCGCTCATTCACTAACCCCCCTTATCAAAACCTATTCTTCATGAATCCCATGACTTTACCATTTTTATAAAGAGTTGATTATAAACAAAACTCTTAAGAGGCTATCCTCTTCCTCCTTTGTGTTGAAAAATTTGGAAAACACTAGGATATGATTCCACATTTAATATTATAGTCAGGTTGTGCTATAGGACTACTTTCTTTGTACAAATCCCTTATTATCCTTGTTTGGATTGACAACAAACACAAACAAGATTCTATTTCTAGTAATTAATAGACTTGGTTCCAAAAAATACTAAAAATATGGAAAAGTTGGGAGTTGGAATATTTTTTTTGGAATAAATCCATTGAAGAACCAAACTTTAAGAAGAAATAATTTCATGAAAACCACTTGATTGATAGGATGCAATTCAAATTTCCATGGAGAATTAGAGTATGTTATCATTATATCACATCTCTATTTTATTCTTTATCTCAAATTAAAACATAAATAGATAATAAGAGGGAGTTCCCCTAGATAAGTTGTACTCCATTATAAAATATTTGAAACATATATGGTGGTTAGAGCTAACCCCAATTACATTAACACACTATAATTGTTTCCTCCTTGTACTATCCCTTTTAGGATAACCAAGTTATTCTTTTTGTGTCATAGATTTAATTTTTGCATCATCATTTCATTTTTTTTCTTAAAGACCAACTGGTTCATTTTCCTATTTTTAATATCAAAACATGATCCTTTTCAGAAATAAATATAATTGAACACCCTAAACCCCCTCCCCTATTATGTTGTCTTAGAGATTTGGGTGAAATTATATCCAATACCTTGAATTTTTTTATACAACTTTTCCATAAATAATTATATATTTGTATACACTCTAAAATCTATTTGAGTTTTCTTATAGAAAACTCACTTGCACCCAATGGGTCTCACCCCTTCAGTTAAATCGATCATGTTCAAAATATGGTTAACATACAATGTAAATCTCAAATTTAATGGATCTATCCATTCCTAGAATCAAAAACTCTCAATACCCTCACATTATATAGTTAATTCATCATTTATAAACATTAATTCATCATTATTTTCTATAAGAAATCCATATCACTCAAGATCCAAATGAATCTTATTAAGATTATATGGTTTTTATGTAATTTGAGATGATTATTTTTTCATAACCCCATATAGAACTAGGTCACGGTCCATATAAGAAATAATTATTATTTATTTGTTATAAAAATTTTAACGTTTAAAATTTCCCCCACCAACACCTCAAATAATGAAATCATTCTCAAGGAAAATACCTTGTTCATCCAAAAAAACATTTTGTATAGTAGGATGTAATATACTATAGTATTTTAAAGATATCAAATAAAAACAAATTTATATATTGGTCCAATTTATGAGAATAAAAACATTTCAAGGTATGATTCATAATCTAAAATACATATAAAATACAAAATGGGATTCCTCCCATTATATATCTCATATATCATCATTAGTATTTTCTTAATTGAAACATGGTTTTGTATAAAATACATTTCTTCTTAATCATATCCCAATAATGATATATGAATGCCACATTGATTAATCATCAATAAAACCATGTTTAACATGGTATATTTCCTCATCTTGGACAGACAAATCCACTCTGGTGTTCCTATGGGAGTGACATGTGAAATAATCCCATAATCTCTCATATAATAAATAAATTTCTAGATTAAATATTCCCCACCCCGATATGATCCTGTAATTTTAGTGTTTTAACCTTGTTGAGTTTGAACTTTTATTTTAAAAACTTATAAAATTTCAAAGGTTTCAAATTTTTTCTCATTAAAAACACGTAACCATGATAACCAATGTGATTGGGTTATTATTTCCAATATTGAATTTTAAATTTTTAAATATTCTTAATTAAATGTGTATAAAAATCTATCTCTAGGGAGTATTTATATTCATTTATCATTTATCTTACTTAAGGAAAAATTACAAAATATTTGGTGTTATAATCAACCTTGAAATTCTTATCCTGAATATTATAGATTATAAAATCCATATCAAGAATGCATAAACCATTCACTATATTCTACATTTAATAAAACATTTCATTCATGTATATAAAAAATACCATATTATTAATCATGAAGGAAAACCCCTTCATGTTCAAACAATATATAGAAATATAATTTTTATTTATGTTCATAACATTGAAATATTTTCCAATTCCAAAATTAACACATTGGGTTTACAAAGATCATAATTATTAACTTCTAATACAAAAATGAGTGCCTTATTCCTGATACATAGATATAATTCTCCTTTTAATAATTATCTCTTATTTCTAAGTCTATGCACATCAGCACAAATGTGCGATTCACACCTAGTATTAAATATCCATGATTAAGGATTAGATCAATATATTTATATAACATTTATACCCATATACTCAAATTGATTGTCATTGAGAACACACATGAACCATAGATTCTAGTTTATTAAATTATATGTATAACATATAATTGATATCAAAATGATGTTCATGATTCACATATTTTCAACAATAATACCTATATTTAGGTGAGTATCATCTTTTCTATCATTTCATTAAATAATTTTATTGAATTTACCCCCACTAAAAATTATGACCCCAAACATCATATCTAATTACTGGTCTAAAATCCATATTTTATCAAGACATAACCCATCTAATATCACAACATAACCCATAACTACATCTACAATTTGAATTATATCACAAATATATTGTGAGCAGTTAGATGGAAAAATCTTTACCCAATTCTTCATATGAATTTTACGAACTATATTTTTTAAAAAAACATGACGGTTAGTGTCATAAATTTAAATTTAACCCAATTATCACATTAGATATAAGAATATAATGGTTAGGGTCACCTATAATATACTTTTAGTATATATGATAATTCATAGGATCCAAATTATAAGGTTTGCTAATACTAAATGATGAAGGTATTTAAATGTGTTCACATTGGAGGGAATCTAGCATTTAGGATCCATAGGGTTTTCTAAGTCACATCATTTCCATATTCATCCCACACATACCATAAAAATTAATTAATTTTATGTAGTCATTACATCTCATGAAATTATTAGATGTAAAGGCCCAGAACTCAGTATCCTAGAGCCGATGCGTGCTTTATTACATTATCCTAATATATAAGGAATTTTATACCAAATGATTGAATGGTTTAATAGTCTTGGTAAACTAGATACATACACGAGTCTTATAAGGGTTACCCCTTATCCATTGAAAGGGGGGTTTCAAAAAATATTAAAAAGAAGGCCTTCATTCCATTTAGGTCGGGTCTTTCATTAAATTTTAATATAAATATTCGAACATATATTTTTCTAGAATAACATTATTCTCTCTATAATAACTTTTTATATCAAACATTGTAAATTTTAGGGGTTCCTTGGTAAAGGAATCAAAATAAGGGAGAGAAAAAACACTTAGTAAGGGTTAAGTAAAATGGAAGATATCAGGAATAAATAATAATATGAAACATTTAAATGTATGTAATTGAAAAAAATTCCATTTAATTAGTAAATTCAGCATAATATTCAAGGAATAAATGATGATCAGGTAATGCCATAAAAATAATCACATGAGATTGAAAACATAACCCTAAATATTCAATCTATTTGAATAATAACATGTAATATCCATAACTAAATTTATAGTGATGTAATTCATAATTAATGACTTATGAAATATCATGATATATCGTAATGATTGTTATTTTCAAGATCTATCCCCAAGGAAGTTGAAATCTTTGAGTAAAAACCTATATGATTTGGCCAGCTCATTTGTCTCACGAGACCAGTCAATGCATCGAGGGGATATATAAAGTTCATTATCCTCCTATAATACACTAATTCCATTTCATTCTTCATATTAATTGGAGAAATATAAACAACATAGACATTCATATTGAAAAACTAGCACACAAAATGTGAATACTTTCCCCAATAACTAAAAATAACTATAAACTATATATATTAATTTGGTGAATGGTATCAAAATGTCACATATATATCCAAATAGATCATAAACCATCCAAATAAATAATAATTATGATATCAATACAACATACACCCAGTGGATCATAATTAAAATAAGGTGTTGATGTGGTTTATGAATATAAATACCATAAAAAATCTTTAAAAACATTAATGAGGAAAATATCTTTTTCATTTTGAGAATACATTTTTAAAAAATAATTTTTTTTAAACAACTTTCATAGGAATTAAACTAGAAAAATCATAAATGAATATTTAAAATATTTTGGGTTCACAATGGAGGAAAATTTTATACATGTCATACAAGTTAAAACAAATATTTTTTTTCCAAATTTTTGGTAAAATAAAAATAGTAATTGTTTTGAAAAGTACATAGTTATTTTTTATAAGTCAAAATCCGTAAAAAATTACTTTAATAAAATATTTTTAAATGTAAAAAAAACTAAAAATATTTTTAGAAAACATGGTTTTGGAAGAAATATAGATTTCCGAAAAAAAAGAGAAATATTGTCAGATTTTCATTAAAACCTTTTCCCAATTAATTTATATATAAAAGAGTTTAAAAATGGTACTATTAATTGAAAATATCTTAAATTTTAAAAATATAATAAAATTAAATGGTATTATAATTAAATTTTCATGTAATGTCCTTCAATTTATGTTGATGAATAAATAATTCCAATTAAAATGGGATTTCAAAATAACCCTTAAAATGATCATAATGTTGAAGTGAGAATTTATATGTGAATTGATTATGTGTATCAACTAAAAATCCACATAAAAAAGTGAAAATAAAAAATATTATAATCAAAATTCAATATATACAAATTTCAATCATGACATAATCAATGAAGTAGATGTTTAACAGAACGAGCGGAAATTTAGTTAAGAAATCCCATACCTTAAACTTTATTTTGGTTGAATATTATTTAACCTCATATATATAATTTTTAATAATATTATTAACTTATACCAAAGCCATATTAATATGAATAACATCATATATTATCCTTTTATAAAATCATATCACCCGTTCATTAATAATATTTCATTGTTCGCATTATTTTGGGTGTTAATTTCCTTGTTTTCTCATGTGTGTTCCGTCATTAAATATATGGTTCTTGAAAATATTTTATACTTATATCATATAAATAATAATAATAATAAAATAAATATAATATTTTTATATAAATTAAACTTTTAAAAACAATCATTAGATATTTTAATAAAAAAATAATTACGTTACTATCATGGAGACAGTAGGCCGTACACACGCATGAGATATGTTTCCATTTTTTATGATCATTATGTAATTTGGGTAAGTAATATTTTTTGAATGGTCATAATATATTATATACCATATTATTTACATAAATATACTTATATGTATCATCCATGTGATGTGGTTATGAAAAGATAGTCACATCACTTTGTGAAGGTGGTAGTCCAGAAGTACTGGAATAATGTTATCATATTTATGCGAGTGAAAATGTAAGAGAGAAACTGATATATATTATCTTAAAAAAATGACAAATATTCCATTAATATAATAACTATTACACTTATATAAAAAAAATCCTTAAATTTAACCTTATTATATTCCTTTAAAAGCATTAGTGAAAGATGAATCACATCAGTTTGCGAGGAGCTAGTCCGTCATACACACGAGGGATGTTACTGTATCCCCTAAAAATTTGAAAGAAAAAAATATATATGATATAATAAATCCATATTTATATTTTATAAATATAAGATATATATATACACATTATATTCATCGTCATATTCAATTTAAAAAAGTGGTAATGAAAGAATGAATGACAACGGTTCGCGAGGAGGTAGTAGGTCATACACATGAATGATGATTTTGTAACCCATTTGATGGAATTGATATGCTTTTAGGTCATGAAATTATCATAAAAAATCTATGTAAATGTATGATACTGATATTATTTTAGCATTATGATTTAATAATAATTTAAGGAGGTGGAGAATGAAATAAAATAAAGACGATCGTTGAAGAATGTTACCTATTCTTCAGGTATCCTTCTTTGGTTTGAAATAAAGCATACCTTGTAATGAACCGACCCCGGAATCTTGGATCCGGTGCATTATTTTAATACATTGGTATGATTATAAGAAATCAATTCCAGAAGGACTGATTAATTTAGCAGTCTTGGAAAATTGATTACATACAATAACATTACATTACATATTCAAACATAAAACACAACATTAATAATCTTTTGAGAAAACCATTATTCCCATAGATTAACCATTTATATAAATCCTAATAAACTACATGGAATACTAAGAAAACAAAACATAAGAAAGGGGTGAACTCAGATGCTCAGTTAGGGTAAATAATTTAGTGGAATCTATAATCTTTTAAGGAAATATGTGTAATAAAAGCAACAACCTTTTAAACAAAAACTTGAACAAAATATGGACAAAATAAATCAACCATTTCCATATAAACATGCACATGGATATTCTACTAGTCGAATAATCAAATATAATAACTAATTTCATAATGAGGGAATGGATAATGCCGAACATCATAACCATATAGTGAAGGCCCCATTCCAAGACTACAAATTAAATTTTTTTCAAGGCCATGTGCCAAGACAGTAATATGTATCATGATTCATACCGATGCATCGAGGATCTATAGCATGCTCCACCCATAACTTACTAAGTCCAATGCATTCCTCATATGAAAATGTTGAAACATACATTAACATTCGTATTAAAACTAATATACAAAATGTCAATACTTTAACCCTAAACCATGAATGGTGTAAAAATAGAACATCCCCAATGAAAAATATCATAACTCATTAGATACAATATGGAAAATTTTATTATAATAAATAAACCTCAATAAATAATAATATCCAGTAAAGGATGTTTACATAGTTGAAAATGATCAGTAAAACTCTTTGAGATAAATATCTTTTTCTATGAAATCATTTAAAAGTCGTGCATTTATAAAGGAAGTCATTTAAAAGAGATTTTTGAATAAAATTGTCTCATGTAACTTTAAAACTTTTGACATGAATTAACATTATAAAACAATCATGTCCATATAAATAAATCCTTAAAATCATTTTTAAAACATTGAGATTAATTAAAAATATTTATAATAATAAATCACTAAAACATTTAAAATGCAGATATTTCAAAAGATTTTCCTCCGAAAAACATTAAAATATTCATTTTGAAAACATTTTTTGAAACATGAACATAGATGATAAAAATTTCTACGTAAATACTTACACATAAACAATCTTAGATAATAATGAGATTGAAGAATTAACCCTTGCCTTGAACTTTCATTTGGTTGAGGGAACATTCATCCTCCTGTATAATGACCATAACATGTTATTAAATTATATTAGAAACATATTCATGTTCATTATATCATAATTTATTCATTTGTGACTTTAAACAACCCATTTAATAATAATCTCCATCTTAGAATATCATTTTAGGTAATAATCGATTTCTTTATTGTACGGGTTTTGACTTGTTATTCTTGATCATATCCCATATATCATGATTTAATTACTTCAAGAATATAAAAAATTATTTATGTATCATACATATTCAGAATATAAATATTTATAATATATATATATATGAAATGGAAAACACTGTTTATGGAGATGGTAGGCTGTATGTATGCATAAACGTTGTTTCCGTTTTCATATCGTATTAAACATAAGTAAGTAAATGAGATATATGTAAATAAACACACACACACACACATATATATATTTCAATTATCATTATTATGTCATATATTACATACTTATTAAAAATATATATTTTTATAATCATTGTTGAATGGTGAATATTGAAATGAATCTCATCGCGTCCTGGAGAGGGTAACCCGCAGGTATGCACGAGCAGCGATATCATTCTAAAGATAGTGAAATCGCATGTACTTTGATATTATATCATAAATAAAGAATAATTAACATGTTATATTTATTATTTACATCATTTATACTCATTATTATACCCATCCAAATAATTAACTGTTGAATAACAAACTACACCAGGACGTGGATATAGTAATCCATACACACGCACGTATGTTGAATTTGTCATTCATAAGAAGGATAGAATAATGAATATGATTGTACCATATTCATAATAATAACTCAGTATGTATAAGTTACTAGAGTTATTATTTTTTTATGAAAACAACAATGAAAGAGGAAGTTGAAGAGAAAAATAATTTTGAAAGAGGTGATGAAATTATTACCTCTTCTTTGGATGTTTCCTTTTGATTTGACCAAAAAGGCTCCTTAGGATGGATTATGAAGAAATTAAGGAATCAAGGATGAATTGAGGGTAGTTTGGAGGATATTTGATCAGGGGTTTGTGGAGACAAAAGGCTTTGGATGTAAGAATTTGAGATAAGGGGAAGTACCCTTTTATAAGAGTGGCGAGGGTCACATTAGGAAAAGCTTGAAATATTATTTTGTTATGAATTAATTTTTTGTTTCTGATGGCTCCAAAAGAATTTATTTCGAGGTTAAGGTGGGGATGGGTCGCAAACCTATCAAACAAAAGGTTTTAGAAAGGTATAGGGAACCATATTAACCTTATCTTATAGACTTAACTCTTAGTTAAATAGTTTAACTTTTACCATGTATTCTTGTATTATTATAATAAATGGTTAATAGACTTACTATAAAAGCCAAGAGAACCCCAGGTGATTCATTATTTACATATCTAACCTTATCTAAGTCCTTTGGCAAAAACTTATATTTTTAAGAATATTATAGTAATTAATAATATATTATTTGTTTTAAAAACTCATTTATGCCAATTTTGACACTATTTAGTATTTGGATTTTCTAAAAGTAAAAAAACACTATTACTTCGACGAAAAAAACGATTCAATCCTAAAAAGTCATATTAACCTATTAAATTAGTGTAATGCATAAAAAGTCTCAATTAATTTTTTTGGATATTTATAATATCAGTTATTTTAAACTTTCATTAAAAAGGTAATTACTGCATCATCATTGTGTCATATATAAATTTAGTTATTTAACGTAGAAAAATAATAAATAAAAAACCATTATGCAGTAAATCTTGCTATATTTATAGTGATTATTTACAGTTGAATTTATCTTCAGTATATTCCTATATTAAAAATGATTTAGTTATGAAAATATGAATTTAACACTTTTAACTATTCTTTAAATAAAATAATAATAAATGTTCTACTCTTATCAAAGTTGATAAAACATGATAATTTTTCTTTTACTAAGATAGAGTTTGGTCGAAAAAACATATCCTAAAGAATTAGGACATGTATTAGGGTAATTATAATTTCATTTTTACTTTTAATTACTCTATTTACTTTTAACTGTGGTAAATAAAATTAAAACTTTACCATTCACCAAAAATTATATTCATCTAATTGAACCAAATTTTACATACTGATGTAAACTTTTTCTCTCATGTTTTTTAAATTCAATTTACATAAGCAGTAAAATTACCTTTTATGAAAATTTACAAATGTGCCTAAAACGTAAGTAAAAGATGTTAAAAAATTCAATAAAATTTTATACATCTAATATTATTATAAAATTACTCCAATGAATTAAATTGAACTAATATAGGTATTATTTATCTATTTCTACTTTAAAGTAAATTTAAATAATAATATTAATTATTTAAATAAAAGTTGGTTTTAAACAATAACGCATTGTTTTTCACTATTCAACAAAAATTGAAAGTTTTCAAAAAATACAACAAATTCACCCTCTGCTAATTTTGATATTATAAATAAAAAATGAAGTCCATTTTGAAAAATAAAATTTATAAAATTTCAAAAAGTGGGTATTAATATTCATAACGGCTATTTTGATGGGTTTTGGTGTGCTAGAACTCAAATTTGCGTACCATGCAATCTATTGTATTAAATTAAAGAGATAATATATTATCAAATCATGGGGTGTTACATTCTACCATCCATTAATAAATTTCATCCTCAAAATTTGAAATTTTTGTTCAAAAATAAATAGTTATAAATAGAAAATACCTTTTGTGCAAAACCCACATCGTAAATAAGAATAATAAAATTTAATCTTAATAAGAGGGAAAGGGAAATGAAAAAGTCACCATCAAATTATGATCTTGAGTAGGAGAAAATTGGTGGAAATTAGAGACAGATAATTGGAGGAAAATTGTAAATATTTACAGGCATTGATTGTGGTCATCAATAACTAACAAGTGAATAATAAATTTAAACTTGAGGGCCTAAAAATCATCAATATATGATGATTTAAAGTATCATCGCTTAAACAAAACAAAAGGTATTAGGTGAAAAAAAATTTATACTCTTTTTTTTATTGAAGAGGATGGATTAATTTACTATCTAGATAGTAAATCAAGAAATCATACTTGATTTCATTACATGTCTTATCATAATCTAATCATTTGGTTGTTCTTCGATCTATTTTCACTTCATCCATTACACAAGAAAATGAAAGTTCAAAAAATAATTGTTTTACACCTAATGTGCATTTGATAAATCATAAGGTCCTCAAGTATTTCTTTAATCCTCTATATGTTTACTGAAATCCAAAATGTTAGGTCCGTGTATCCAATAAATTAAACTTTAACCTCATACAAAATATCATGTTCTCAACTTACGTCATTCAAACCTTTAGATTTATCCAAAAATAATTATGTCCAAACTCATAGTCTGAAAATTTATATAGTTGGTAAACATAATGAAGATCTCTTTTTCCACATAATAACATGTGAATACCTTCATCATGTATTTTCTTAAAACATAGTAACACCCTGAATTACCATAAAACCTTATTGAATACGTTCATGCTCCCTTATTCAATATATAATACCGAATATACTCCTTAAACCTAGAAATGTTGTAAACTCCAACAATAATGGAAAAAAACAATTAATTAGTTCCAAGGTAGTCAACAATATATAATATAAATTATCCAACTCAATTATATCTTATTCTGAAATCATTATCTCAGTTTTAGGAACATATTAAGGGTTATATTTCCCCAAACCATTATTTTCCCAAAGTGTCTTACTTGAAACAATGTCACTTTACTTGGTACCATACAATATCAAATTCTTAATGAAATAGTATTGTAGCACAATCCTTATATACTCTATAATTCTTAAAACATGTACATCATTAATAAAATATTCAAACTACACAATTCATTAATAATGACATAAGATCACTAATAATTTAACTTCATTTTTGGTAGTATCATAACTTGATTATTATCCAATAGAATCATTTGTGGTATACTCTGATGATTGGGACAGTGATTCGCATACTGTCCCAACTCTTTGAAGATGAAGAATTGTACATTTGAATGTTTTTCTTACCCTTTAATTCATGTACTTGGTTTCCTTTTTCTCCAAACTTATAAAAAACTCCCATTCCCTTCAAGAATTTACCAAGGTTATTCATTCAACAATTATCACATATGGGAAAATACTTCTTTCCCTTTTTTCCTTTATCCATCTTTCTTTCACCATCCTTTTCTTCTCTGGATTCCCCTTAAATCCATAGGACACAGATAATTATTTATTATCTTATTAACACATGATACTATTTCTCCGTATGATGAGAATACGCGGGATATTATTTCCCTTATAAATGTTGGCTTAAGACCATATAAGATATGATCCTTCTAACTCTTTGGATCATTCGTATTATTGGAGTTCTCATTCCTTCTACAGGGCACCATTTATAAAAAAATGGAATACTCTAGGTTAGTTTCTGAATCTGATTTCATAATCACAAACTTGTAAAATACCTAATGTAAATTGGAAAATTTAGGCATATAATCCATAATTATAAAAATGTTTTATTTGAGGAATTATTTTCTCATAAATCATTCATAATGATTTGTGATGAAAATGTGACTTATTCTAATCATATCTCGTGGGAGTGTCGTAACTAAGAGTGATTCAAGTCTTGTTTTCATGCACTAATTCCTGTTCGAGTCTAGATCAAAGTGGTGTTTTCTAGTTTAACCCATAGATACATATGTGCTAGAGCCGCCTCTACCTGATCGTATCCAGAAAGAGATGCATTTCTTGTAAAATTCACAAAATCTCTACATTACCAAAATTCTAGTATATTATTCATTACTAATCCCCAAAGTCCATGTTAGGGTATTGATTCCTAATCAGAGTTTATCTAAATCAAGTAACCAAGGTTATTTCTAAACTTCCTCTGACACCAATAGTAACGCCTGAACCCAAGAAGCCCAGAGCCGGTGCATTATTTTAAAACATTGGTATTATTACAAGGAATCAAGTCCCAAAGGACTGATTATTTTAGTAGTTTGGGAAAATAGATTACATACATGAACGTTACATTAAACAATCAAACATAAAACAAAACATAAATAATACATTGATAAGTCCATTATTACCCTAGCTTAACCCTGTATATCAATCATAATACACTTCTTGGAATAATTGGAAAACAAAACATAAGAAAGGTGTGAGCTTAGATGCTCAGTAAGGGTAAATAATTTAGTGGAATATATAAAATTTTAATGAAATATGTGTAATAAAAAAACATCCTTTTAATCATAAACATAAACCTAATATAGAAAAAATAAATAAAAAATTACCATGTAAGAAAGAACATGGATATTCTACTAGTAGAATAATCACATGTGAAAACTAATGTCATAATGAATGAATGCATAATGCTGGACATCATAACCACATAGTCAAGGCCTCGTTCCAAGACTACCAATAAAAGTTTTGTCAAGTCCTTATGCCAAGACACTAATTTGTCTAATGAGACCTACTGATGCATCAAAAAGTTATAGAGGGCTCCACCCATCACTTACTATGTCCTATTCATTCCTCATATGAAAATGTTGAAACATAACATAAACATTCATATTAAAACTAGCATAGTAAATGTCAATACTTTAACCATAAACCATGAATGGTATAAAAATAGTACATACGTAGTCAAACATATCCTAACTCAATCAATACAACAAGGAAGATTGTATAATAATAAATCAACCTCAATCATGAATAATATCCAATAAAGGATGTTGACATAGTTCAAAATGATCAGTAAAACTCTTTGAGAGAAATATCCATTTTTGTGAAATCATTTAAAAGTCACACATTTATAAAGGAATTAATTTAAAAATTATTTTTTAATAAAAGAGTCTCATACCACTTTAAAACCATTTAATGTAATTAACATGTTAAAAAAATCATGTCTGTATAAATAAATCCTTAAAATCATTTTTAAAACATGGAAATTAATTAAAAATATTTAGAAAAATAAATAATTAAAACATTTAAAATGATGATATTTATAAAGAGTCCCTTCCAAAAAACATTAAAATATTCCTTTTGAAATTTGTTTTTTTGAATCATGTATATGGATGATAAAAATTTCCTAGTAAATAGTTATACATAATCAATCTCTAATAATAATGATATTGAGTAATTAACCCTTACCTTGTACTTTCCTTTGGTTTAGGGTATGTTTACCCTCTAATATAATGACCATAGAATGTTATTAAATTATAACAGAAATATATTTATATTTATTATATCATACTTGATTCATTTGTGACTTTATATTACCCATTTAATAAAATTTCAATGTTTAAATAACATTTTGGGTAATAATCACTTTCTTTATTGTACGTGTTTTAACATGTTATTTTTGATCGTATCACATATATCATGATTTAATTGATTCCATTATATAAAAAACTATTTATGAATCATATATATTGAGAATATAAATATGTATAATAGATAGTCATATTAAATGGAAAACACTATTTATGGAGACGGTAGGTCATACATATGCATAAATGTTGTTTTTGTTTTCATATTGTATTGAACGAAAGTATGTGAATGAGATATATGTAAATACATAAATAAATACATACATATATACATATATCCAGTTGAATTATTATGCCATATATTACATACTTATTAATAATATATATTTTTATAATCATCGTTGAATGGTGACCGTGGAAATGAATCTCATCGCATCGTGGAGACGGTAAGCCTTACGTACGCACAAGAGACGATATCATTCTATTGATGGTGAAATCATATGTAATTGGAAGGTATATCATATTTAATGAATCATTAACATTTTATATTTATTATTTAAATCAGTTACACTCATTATTATACCCATCCAAATAATGAAGTGTTGAATAACAAAATACACCACAACATGGAGACGATAAGTTGTACATACACACGTATGGTGAATTTTTCATTCATATGATGGATAGAATAATAAATATTGTTGTACCATATTTATAATAAAATATTAGTTTTTAAAGTAACATGACTTGTTATTTTCGTATGAAAATGACAAATAAGGAGAAGTGGAAGAAGAAAATATCTTTGAAAGAGGTGATGAAATTATTACCTCTTCTTCAGGTGATTTATTTTGATTTGATCAAAATAAAAACTTAGGTAGTCTTATGATCAAAGTAAGTCCTCTAAGATTAAGTGAGAGTTGTTGTGAAGATATTTGAGTAGGTTTTTGCTGAGCCAAAAGGATTTGGATGTGTGAATTTGAGAGAAGGGGAAGTACCCTTTTATAAGAGTGGTGAAGGTTACTTTAGGAAAAGCTTGAAATATTATTTTGTTATGAAATCATTTTTGGTTTTTTATGGATCCAAAAGAATTTATTTCTATGATAAGGTGGGGATGGGTCATAAAACTCTCAACCAAAAGGTTTTATATAGGTTTAGGTCCCCATATTAACCTTATCATTTAGATTTAACTCGTAGTTAAATAGTTTAACTTTTACCATGTAGTCGTGTATTATTATAATAAATGGTTAATACACATTCTATAAAAATCCAATAAAACCCCAAGTAATTAATTATTTACATATCTAACCTTATCTATGTACTTTGGGTAAACGTTATTTTTTTAAGAATATTATATCAATTAATAATATAGTATTTGTTTTAAAAACGAATTTATGTCAATTTTGACACTATTTAGTATTTGGTTTTTGTGAAAGTCAACAAAAACTTGGTTACTTTGAAAAAAAATTAAATCAATAATATCATGTCATATTAACCTATAAAATTAGTGTAATGAATAAAAAGTTTCAATTTACATTTATTTGTATATATATAATATCAATTATTTTAATCATTCATTAATAAGGTAATTAAGGCATCATCATTGTGTCATAAATAAATTTAATTATTTAATATATAAAAACTACAAATAAAATACCATTATGTAGGAAATATTTTTATCTTTCTAATGAATATTTACAGTTGAATTTATCCTATATATATCCCTATATTAAATATGTTTTAATTATGAAAATTTGAATTTAACACTTTTAAATCTTCTTTAAATAAAATAATAATAAATGTCCTAATTTAATCCATGTGGGTAAAAGGGGAAAATTTTTTTATTAATGCGGTGGATTTTGGTGAAAAAAACATATCTAATATAATTAATACATGTGGTAGGGTAATTATAATTTCATTTTTACCTTTAATTACCCTATTTACTTTTAACTATGGTAAATAAAATTCAAAAGTTACTATTAAAAAAAATTATTTTCATCCTATTGAATCACATTTTACATACTGATGTAAACCATGTCTCTTGTATTTTTGAAATTCAATTCACATAAGCGGTAAAATTTTGTTTTATACAAATTTGTAAATGTGCCAAGAAGGTGGGTAAATGACCTTAAAAGTTAAATAAAATTTTATACATCTAATATTTTTATAATATGACTCTAATGAACTAAATTGAATTAATATAGGTATTATATATCTTTTTTGACTTTAAAATAAATTTAAATAATAATTATTATTATTATTTAAATAAATTTCAATTTTAAACAATAAGATAATGTTTTTCACAATTCATAAAAAATTGAATGTTTTCAGAAAAATACCAAGAAATCACCCTAAGATAATTTTGATATTAAAATTCCAAAAAAGAAGTCCATTTTGAAAAATAAAATTTATAAAATTTCAAAAAGTGGGTATTAATATTCATAACATCTGGTAATGGTTTGCTAGAACTCGAAGTTACGTACAACGCAAGCTATTGCATTACTTTAAAAAGAAAACATATTATGAAATCCTAGGGTGTTACATACCTAAGATGGATTTATTCTAAAAACTATGGCTTATAAGATGAGATAATTGATTTTTATGTTATTTGGGTAGTTATTGGTTGTAACAAAGTGGTTTGAAGTGGTGGATAGTAGAGGATATTGAGATGGACTTTTACATGTGTGGGAGAGGACACACTTGGTATTTTTGAAATGAATTGGGTGATCCAATGATTTTTATAAAAAAAGGGGTATACAATAAGTAATTGTAGAAACATAGAGGATTAATGATTTAAATATGTCCATAAAATATTTTTTATTATATTTTATATGTCATTTTTACCCTTATCATTTTAGTTTAACCCCCAGAAAACCCATTTTTTCCTTAATCATAGTAATTATTTTTTACTGCAGTCATTAATACTTTTTTTTCAAAAATGAAGTTTCTTTTATTAAATATTATAAATTATTTTGATTATAAATATTGAATACATTTTTCTTAATTCAATTCAAAATGTGGGAAAATGTAATTTTAAATTAATCATGGAGACGAGATGAGAAAGTGTGTTTTAAAAGAGAAACTGTTCAAAAGTTTACAATGTTTTTATATGAAAATTGAATATGAAAATGATTCCAATGAACTAAATTGGATTAAATGTTATAAAATTGACCTAATTATAATTTAAAACTGTAACACCCGAAGATTTCATAGTACGTTATATCTTTAATGTAATTCAATAGCTTGTGCTACACGCAACACTGAGTTTGAGCACACCACGAATTTCCAAACCAGCCATTAAAAAAGCGGTTATGTATAATATTAACTGAATTTTGAATTTTATATACTCTATATAACTTTAGAATCCATATTTTGTGTTTCTTAGACATAATATAATAACAAAATCATTTTTTTAGTTAAAAGAATTATTTTTTAAAAAAAATGAAATTTTACCGCCTTTTAATTGATAACATTTTTTAATTATAATATTTGAACCTAAAATATATTAAATTTATTTATATTATTCTTTAGATTCAGGGGAAAAAATTTAGTTTGGATAAATTTTTGGTGATATTCTGATAGCTTTCATATTTTGACGAATAACAAAAAATACTAAATTTTAATTGAAGACAACATTTTAAATCAAAATAATTTATAGTGTTAAATTATGAATTTGAGTGGTTCTAAATTATAATTAGATTATATTTTAATTATTTAATATAGTTTAGGTCATTGGATGTAATTTCTCATTTAAATTGTACATAAACACATGTCAATCTTTTGATAGTTTTTTACTTCATAAAAACTCACTTTCTAGTTTTAACAATGGGAATTAATTTTAAATTAATTAATGCACCTAATAAGTTTTTTATTTGGTAAATTAGACATAATTTTTGAATATATAATATCAAAATTATCTTAGGGTGAATTTTTGGTATTTTTCTGAAAAAATTCAATTTTTGATGAATAGTGTAAAACAAATCCTTATTGATTAAAACCGACTTTTGTTTAAATAATTTTTATTTTTTAAAATTTATTTTAAAGTAAAAATAGATACATAATACCTATATTAGTTCAATTTATTTCATTGGAGGAATTTTATTAGAAGATTAGATATATAAAATCTTATTGATTGTTTTAACATCTTTTACCCACCTTCTACGCGAATTTGAAAATTTTCTTAAAAAAGTAATTTTACCGCTTCTGTGAATTGAGTTTCAAAAATATGAGAGACATGATTGACATCATTAAGTAAAATTTTGTTCTATATGATGAAAATAGTTTTTTGTTAATAGTAACTTTTGAATTTTATTTACCACAGTTAAAAAAAAAATTGGGCAATTAAAAGTAAAAATGATATTATAAATTCCCTAACACATGTACTAATTCTATTGGATAAGTTTATTTCGACCAAAATAAACCATAGGAATAAAATATGATCCTTTTTTCCACTTGGATTAGATTATGACATTTATTATTATTTGTTTTAAAGAAGAGTTAAAAGTGTTAAATTCAATGTTTAATTACTAAAACATTTTTAATATGGGGTTATACATAAGATAAATTCGACTATAAATATTGATTAGAAATATAAAAATATTTCCTACATCATGGTATTTGATTTTTAACTTTAGACATTAAATAATTAAATTTATTTATGACATAATGATGATGCAATATTTACCATATTAGGGAAAGATTAAAATAATTGATATTATAAATATTAAAATAAAAATTAATTGAAAATCATGATGCATTCCAAAATTTTTTAAGTTAATATGACATGTTAGGTTTGATTTAATTTATATTTTTTTGAAGTAATCAATTTTAGATTACTTTCAAAAAAACCAAATACAATAAAGTCAAAATTGACATAAATGAGTTTTTGAAACAAATACCATATTTTTAAATGATATAATATTATTAAAAGTACAAGGTTCCAAAAATGGATAATATAATGATATAAAAGTCATTAATTAACCACTTTTACTTCTCTTGGCATGTTATAGTATGTTTATTAACCATGTAATATAAAAATACAAGAAGACATTGTAAAAGTTAAACTATTTAACAAAGAGTTAAATCTAAGAGATAAGTTTAATAAGGTGACCTAAACTTGTCTAAAACGTATTGGTTGAGAGGATTTAGACCCATCCTTACCTTATCATATAAATAAATCCATTTTTATCCATTATAATCCGAAAATGGTTTTATAATAAAATAAAATTTATAGCCTTTCCTAAAGTGACCCTCACCTCTCTTATAAAAGGGTGCTTACCCTTCTCTCAAAATCACACCTTAAAGCCATTTGTCTTAGAAAACCCTTACTAAAATATCCCCTAAACTACCCTCAATTCATCCTAGAGGTCTTAATTTTATCATAATCCAAACTAACGAGCCCTTTTGATCTAATCAAAAGGAAGAACCCGGAGAAGAGGTAATTACTTCATCACATATTTCAAAGTTCTTTTCTTCTTCCCCTTCCTATTTCTTTTATTGTTTTCATACTAAAATAATACATCCATTACCATATTAATACTATTATTTTATTATATATATGGTACAAACATATTAATTATTCTATCCATCTTATTAATGACAAATTCACCATACGTTTGTATGTACGGCTTACCATCTCCACATCGTGGTGTAGTTTGTTATTCAACACTCCATTATTTGGATGGGTATAATATTGAGTATAGTTGATTTAAATAAAAAATATAACATGTTAATGATTCTTTATATATAATATACCATCCAATTACTTATGGTTTCACCATCAATATAATGATATCATCACTCGTACGTATGTATATCTTACCGTCTCCTCGATGCGATGAGATTCATTTCCACATTCACCATTCAACGATGATTATAAAAATATATATTATTAATAAGTATGTGATATATGAAATAATAATGCTACTGGAAATATATATATGTATGTATATGCATATTTAAATATGTATTTATATATATCTCATTCACTTACTTTCATTCAATATGATATGAAAATGGAATCAACCTTTATGCGTATGTACGGCCTACCGTCTCCATAAATAGTGTTTTCCATTTAATATATATATATATATATATATTATACATATTTATATTATGAATATATAATATATAAATTATTTTTTATATTCTGGAATCAATTAAATCATGATATAAGTTACACGATCAAGAATGACATGTTAAAACATGTAGGATAGAGAAAGCGATTACTACCCAAAATATTATATTAACATAGAAATTATTACTAAATGAGTAGTATAAATCCATAAATGAATAAATTATGATATGATAATTATTAATATGGTTATCGTATAATTTAATAACATACTATGGTTATTATATAGGAGGTTAAACATACCCTTGACCAAATGAAAGTACAAGGTAAGTATTATTTCCTCAATCTCATTGTTATTCGAGACTATTTATCAGTAAGTATCTACTGGGAAATATTTATAATCTATGTCCATGTTTCATTAAAATGTTTTAAAAATGAATATTTTATGTTTTTATGAAAGGAACCCTTTATGTATATCATCATATTAAATGATTTTAAATATTTATTTTTCTAAATATTTTAATTAATGTCCCTGTTTTCAAAATGATTTTAAGGATTTATTTACGTAGACATGATTTTTTTAAAGTGTTAATTTATTTCAAAAGATTTAAAGTGTTATGGAACATTTTGATTCAAAAATATCATTTAAATTAATTCCTTTATAAATTTTGTTACTTTTAAATGATTTCTTGAAAATGGGTATTTCTCTCAAAGATTTTTATTGATTTTTTTACTACGTCAACATCCTTTATTGAATGTTATTCTTGATTGAGGGTTTTTACTATAATACAATATTACATATTATATTGAATGAGTTATGATATGTTTGACTATGTATGTGATATTTTTATACCATTCATGGTTTATGGTTATTGTATTAACATTTCATTTTCTAGTTTTAAAAAGAATGTTTACGTTATGTTTCAACCCTTTCAAGTGAGGAATGCATTGGACTTATCATGTGATGAGTGGAGCCCTCTATAGCTCCTGGATACATCGGTAGGTCTCATGTCTCAAACTAGTGTCCTGTCATAAGGCCTGGACAAAATCTTATTTGTAGTCTTGGCATAGGCCTTGACTATGTGGTTATGTTGTCCGGTATTATATATTCCATCATTATGAAATTACCTATTGATATTACATGTCATTATTCAACTAGTAGAATATCCATGTGAATAAATAAATGGAATTATTTGACTTATCTTTTCTATATTATGCTGAAATTTAAGTTTAAATGGAATTTTTTAGTCCTATAAATATCCTTAAATTTTTATGCTTATTTATGATAATTTTTTCTATATTATTATCCTTACTGATCATCTGAGCTCACCCCTCTCTTATTTTTTATATTTCCTAGGATGCGAAGAAGTGTATTATGATTGATATGCAGGGTTACTCTAGGGGAATAATGGTGTTCTCAATGGATTCAATGTGATGTCTTTTATTTTAGAAATTGTAAAGTAACGTTCATATATGTAATCTATTTTCTAATACTGCTAAATTGCTCGATCCTTCGGGACTTGATTCCTTGTAATCATGCTAATGTATTAAAATAATGCACCTAATCTGAGTAACTGTGATTAGGGATTTACAAATACCCATTAAAAATATAATTATCCTTTCAAATTATTCAAATTAAAAGACAGTTTTCGATTATAAATCAGAATTATTCATTATTTCTAAAAAATGAATAATTTCTGAAAAATCTAAAAATAACACCCTAACATAATTTTAGATTAATTATTTAAAAATGGTGTTAATTTTTTCAAAAAAAATTCCAAATGTGATAAACAATAATATTATATTATATGTGAAATGCACAATTAAACCATCTTTTAGAAAAATACAGTTTTTTCTGAAGACATTTGATTTTATTTAAAATAATTTTTATTTTATTTCTAATCAATAAATAGACATAATATTCATAAATTAGTTATTAATTTTTATTACTGAAAATTTAATTTCTAGGATATAACCATTATATTAAAAAATATTATTTTGATAATATTCCACATTATTAAAACTCAGTGTTTCGTGTGATGTAAGCTAAACTCAGTGTTACATGTAATGAAATCTTAACATAGTGTTATGATTAATGGAATATAAACTCTGTGTTGAATTTAATAAAATCTATTAAACATATGAAATTTATTTAAAAATAAATATGTCTTAACATTTTAGGGTGTTATATTTTCTTATAAGTTGGTGTTCTGTGTCACTGAAAGGAACTTCTGTGTGTTCTCTTAGAAAATATGTAAATTTAACGTACTTAGGTGAAACAAAGTGGTTGACCAAGGTCGTTCTATAAAGAGGAAATATTTTAAAAAATATTAAAGATATTTTTGAAACAAAATAAAAAATATATATTAAAAGTATGGGTTTTTATGTTTATAAAATAAGAATAAGTATGTTGGAAGAAGATTGAATTTTTTTTGGTTTTTGTTTTTGTAGTGTGATTGAGAAAACACAATGTGATGATGTTTCTTTTATAAAATATTTTTAAATTGTTTAATAGATATAAATATACATATTAAGTTAATTATTAATCATTATCATATAAATTAAGATACACTTAATTATGATCCTCTAATTTTTAACCCCTGAACCCTATGAGAATTAACTTAACCACACAGATTAAATGAATTAAACCCTAGGGCTATCTTTGAAACAAGCAATTGTAGTACCCTTATTTTATTGTAGTTCCAAGGATAGGTCATGTTCATGGATTAATTAGGGATCATATCCATACAATAGGTTAGTATTAAGTGAGTTTTTTATTATATTTAAATTATAAAAATTGATCATGTATGGTTTTGTTTTATAGATTAAGATTGCGCTCTCACAATTCACACAATTCTAGAGCTCATGTGTTTTGTGTTAATTGTTAAATTTCATGATTAGTTTATTTTAAGTCAAAAATTAAATTCATATATAATATTATTTGAATAAAATTATCTCATTTATTCAAAATAAATATATAAAGAATGTTATAGGCAGATCAATTTATCGGAACAACTACTCTTATATAGGTGATGTAGTCATCATAGAAGCATTTTATATGTTCAAAGGTTCAAAAAGGGTATAACCTAATAAAATTTTTGTTATTGAGTTATAGAAAAATTAATTAAATAAAATAATAATTAAATTGAAAATAACATAATTAATTATAAAGAATAGATATTTTATTGGAAGAACAACAATATTACAAAAATTGAAAATGAAAAGAATATCATTTTGGAGGAGATCCTAGACTGAGAGCTTTGATCCTCCAATAGTGTATTTAAATGGAAAGTCAACACCTATCCTCTACTAAGAATCTTATAATTAATTTTCTACCCCATCGAAATGATAAAAATAAATTTTTTAGGGGAGTGGATTTTCGCGTTATAAGAGGTTATAAGTGTGAATGGGGAAATTTGGAAAATATTTTAATTGAAATCAGTCCACCTTTTTTACCAAAAAAGTGCATAAATTATCTATCATTACTAAAGTATAATTTTTTTCCATGTCTACTTCTCAAATTTTATCCCACTACAAGGCCGAATATAGAATATATGACCCAAATGCTGAATTGGTTTCTAATTTATCGAGTCTAGTCCAAAATTTAGTTCATGGACCATTTACTCTAAACACATGCATCGTCTAGATGATAATATCTAAATGAAAGTTTTATGAAATTAATTTATAAATTCATTTACAAAGGTTCATGTTTTTTAGGTCTACTAGGTTAGATACCCTGAGAGGGGGGGGGGTGAATCAGGGTATGACATATTGATACAACTACCCCTTTTGATCTTGTTTTGCTGTTAGACAAAAACCTCTTAACTCTCCTTCACATTGCAGAGTATGAATAAATCTTAAAGCATGAAAATGACACAATAATTTTTACTTGGTTCACCCTTACTAGGCTACATCCAAGGAGCATACACCAACAGTGTGCTGATGTACCAATTCCACTATAAGCGAAGTGTTGTTTACATGTTCAAAGCAGAATCATTGTCCCTCCTGGTTTACAACCACTCACAATTTGAGAACTCATTACTCTCTCAACTGAAGGGATCTCACTGCTTCTTCAGAAGATCCACTCATAGTTTATATACCTATAGGTCTCTTCATTACCACTAATTATTGAATCTGACACTATATGTAGAATCTCTATTGAAGTCCAAATTTCTTCCACTGATTAATACCCCTTTTCCCATGAATACTGGGAAATTTCTATGAAAATACATTTGCAAAGCACCCTACATAGCGACGCTCCAATTTCATGAAGCTCAAACAAGCCTTCGCGATGTACCTTCCTTTTAGAGAAGCTCAAACTTTCCCAGATCTCAGGCCGTCGTGGAGCTCAAGTCGTTGCAGAGCGACTTCCCTTGCGAAGCTCACTAAGCCAACCCAGAGCACGCAACTTTCACAGAGCTAGATTATCCTTCGCGAAGCTCCTTCATTTCTCGAATCACAATGTCTTTAAAGACCACCTTCGCGAGATGAGAGAAAAATATTTTCTTCAAAAACACTATGCTTCTCTCTAGGGGGTCGAGGCTTGTTTATAAGTGAATCCACCAACCCTCGAACCATCAACGCGATGTAAGCACCACGTCATCTCAAATCGCAAAGCTCTAAAATTCCTACCAATATTCTCTCAATATCTCAAAGCACCACATCAATTTTCTGATTGCGGATCTGGTCATAATCACAGAGCATCCCATCATTTACATCATTCCGCTTCCACGAACCTCCCTCACATTTCCCTTCAACTCTTCCATTCGCGAAGCTCGCCGTAATCGCGAAGAACACCATCAACATTATTCTTGTCTTCGTGAAATCCTATCCGTTAAGCATATATTTGCAAAAATAATTCCTTTTCCATATTATGATGAGGTATTCAAGGAAATCCATATATCACAATTCTCACCAAACTTTAAAAATTGGACCCTATAAATTTGGAAAAACTGGAAAATGGCGCCACCTTGTATTTGTTCATTTATACCACCTCCAGATCTTCCGTTCCTTTGTCATGGTTCTTTGTCAACATGGATTGTTAAAAAATTCTCTAGAATTTTAAAATTCACCATATAAACCTACAATTTAAACAAAAACAATCAACCCAAAAAAAGCTGCAATGATACCTTCAGGGATTTGTTTCCCAAAAATGTTTAAATAAGTCACATAAATATAGTTATGGACACAATACAATATTTTACTTTGAAGGGGGAAAACATGAATTTTAATTGAAATTTTAAATGAATGATCTAATCCAAAATATTCCATAAATTAACATATTTGGAATAATTTATGGAAATTATATCATTTATTATAAATAAAATATTCTATAAAAACGTGTTTTATCAACTCCCCCACACATACCTTTTTCAATCCAAAGAAGAAGCTAATATCATGTAATTCAGTAAATCATGATACGATATGCATATTGATATTTCCCAATCCATAGTGGAAATATAATAAAATTAGAAATATAATATAGGCATAAATATTAATAAATTTAAAAACAATTGTCTCATAAATTTTATGAAGAAAAAATCCACTATGATTGATTACATTAATCATATAAAAATATGTTATGGGTCTACCACATCATTAATTACCTACATGTGTGTGTTCCAACCGTTTAGATATCATATCTCCACCCATTCTTTAATATACTATGGTCAAGTAAAACATTTCATCTTACCTATTTTAAATCCATCAAACCAGTTCTATATTTGTTTTCAATCACATTTCTAAACTCACTCACTTAATCATTCCCTAATGTCAAACCATAAGCTCTCGACCAAGATATCCCAATGTGTTGCACATTTAATCACTTCCCTATTTATTAAGATAATATATATTTTTTGATTTAATTTTTTTTGTATTTTATTTTTTTGAGGGAGTAAAATTATTAAATATTAAGTACACTTGCATAGGTCAGTTCTGTATAGTAATGAAACCAATCAAAAGATAAATGAAAGTATGTATCAACCATTGATATAAGATGGTTCTTTTACCTAACATGGATATACCATCAATTGAGTAGGAAAATTCTCCAAATCCATGGTTGTAAAAACAATTTGTGGGGAATTAGTTGGAAAATAAATATCACAAATAATTGTGTCAAAATCATAGAGGTTCTATAATGACATGACCAATCATGTCACTGATTCCTTCCATAGATAAAAATCAATCATTAATGATGAAACCCTTATTATTATCATCATGAAACCAATGAATTATAAAAACATTCATTTTTCATATGATTCATGTATAAATGAGAAAGTTACATTGTGTTTTTTTGTTTTTTTTTGTGTTTTTTAAAATTTACACAAAACAGACAAATTAAAAACCTAATAATGCTACCCCAAAATTTTATCCACCCCAAACATAAAATATTTTATTGTTCTCAATGTGAAACTATTATATGATACATCTATATGAAATATATAATTTCAAATAGGAATAATAATATTAAAGTGAAAGTGTTAGGGAGAACCTAATAATTGATGTGATGATAGGCTCATCTAGTGTGGTAAGATCAACTACATGTGTGGGTAATCCCTCAAGGTACCATTTATTACACTACCCATTTACTATAAAGATCAATCCTCTAGCCTCTTGAGTGCTCTAAACTACACCATAAGGAATAATATTTGATAAAATATAAGGACATAACAATATATAAAACAAAAAAATAGGTATCAACTTCAATTATGAACTATGTCAATATACATTCCCTCCTGCATGAAACTCCTTTTTTGGATCATTTTATCATGTGCCTATTTTGATATTTTCTTACAGAGCCTTGAGTTATCATTTGATGACAATCAAATTTCTTCATGATTTAGAATTTGAAGCTTCCTTTGATCTTCATATTAGGATAAATCTATGTTTCATTTCATTATTTCCAAATATTCCGAATCCTTGTTTTCATGAGAGGATATAATGATTTTCAAAAAACAATACGAAATGGGGATATACCTATGAGAGTTTTTAATGATTTTATATAATCCCAAAGTTCATCATATAATCACTTTATCTAATTCTTCTCATTTAGCTGCACCATTTCCTCTAATATCTTCTAAAACTCACAATTTGAAACATTAATCTGGCCAATTTTTGGGATTGGTATGGTGTTTATGTTTCATATTTCTCTCCAGACTTTTGGATTATAAAAACCAAATTTTTCCTACAAAAGTGTGTCCCATTTTCACAAATTATAGCCCTTGGTACTCCAAACCTCTATAAATTTTTTTGACTTGAAAATATCTACTAAAACATGAGAATAATTATTCTCAATGGACTTATCCTCCACCCATTTTCTAATATAATTAACAACGATAAGAATGTACAAGAAAAACAATTATTTTGAAAATGGACCAATAAAATAAATTCCATGTACATAAAAAATTTCAAATAATAATATGGGAAGTTGGAACGTATCATGTCTCCTCAAAATGTTTCTAGTGTATTGTAATTGAGATTATAACCTAAAAACACATGGGAATCATGAAATAATTTAGTATAATATTTAACAGATTATAAGACGTTCACAGACATCCTTTGGGATCAAATGTGTCATCTATAAGAAAGTTTATGACAAAAATGAAAAATAGACTTTAACATAGTACTATGAAAATATCTTCTAATGACTTGGTCACTACATATTCCCCATTGGTAGTGATAATATCTCATATAAAATCTAGATTCACACCTTAATTAATCAACTTGGTAAATATTTAGGTTTTAAGGAATTCCAAAGGAAACCAAGTAATTCACTAAATTTTCAAACCAAGGATGTGTATCTGATATTACATAGATATGTGCATCACGTAATGTGTCTTGAAGTGGTACCTAGTTTGTGGTATCATGCTCCAACATCTAACTGTTCCTACTCATGTGGTCAGCCACCAAATTCTTTGACCCCTTCTTATACATTATCTTTATGTAAAACTATTTAAGGAGTATCTAATGAATAAGTCATGTACATGCATCTAGATTCATTATGAGGTACCTCAAAGTTGCATGATATGATAAAACAACCACTTTAGATATAAATAAATAACATCAGAATTTGTATAAAGAAAATATAAGTATAATAAACTCCTTTTACATTGTGGTGTAATTTTATTAGGATGAATCCAATGTCCATGTTGTTTAAAAGATCACTTGGGAACACACTTACAACATCAGATATATGAATTATTCAATTGTAATGCTTGAAGAATTACATATAAGATAAAATTGGAGGTCTAACTACGAGGGTTTGTATCATGTTTGGAGTGGTCATACACTTATTTTTCTCATCAAAAGATACTCTACATGAATCATAAAAAAGAATTTAATATCTTTTTCAAGAAATCTAGATAAGGATAGAGATATATCATTGAATTCTATGAGGAATCATCGAAGAAATTCAGCATGTCCAAGGAATGATCCAACATCACACAGACACAATGAATATGGAAAGGATGAAATAATTTATACCTTAGACATATCAAACATAATTTCAGGTTGGGACACTACATGGACTATGAAAATTCTTTTCTCTACAATGAAATTTCACTTCTACAAGTTCAGAACCATATTTTTCTGAATGCAGAGGTGCAACACTTTACCCAAACTCAATAGATGCTTTTCAAATGAGGAACTATACATAGTAAAACCATCTATAAATACCTATATAAAGGTTCAGGTAAATTAGAAAATATACTCACCATGCATATCTGGAAGGTAGCTAGGGTGTTACAAAGTCCTAATGGAATCCTTTGGTAAGTTAATGTATCGAATGTGCAGGTGAATATCATCTTTACATTTTTATCTGCTGCAATGAGAACCTATAAATTTATAGGGAAACCATATAAGAAGTAATAGTGTGTACTAAATAATGAATCTCAAGAATATAGTCAAAAAAATATGTGGGAAATAGACCTTATGAGTAGATTAATTTAGTTTCTGATAATCTATTTACATTTTCTAAATATTTTGTACTCTCGCATGAACTAACTCATCATTTTCATTATTTAAAATAGTGATCCCAGTCTTCTTGAGTAAAACTTTGATATGGATAATACATTTAGAGTTATAAATGTTGTAAATGATACCTATCTCAAGAAAAATATCCAACTCTTTTTTCACATATTCTAATAGTGTGGGTTTAAGTCACCTTTGTGGTTTCCCAATCAGTTTTCCCCATCATACAAAATAATATTCTTTATACAAATGGAAGGGTTAATACTTGGTATGTATCCTAATTTCCACCTAATTTCCCTAATATTAGCCTTTAAAATATTTATAAGTTTTCTTTCTTGTTTAGTTAGGATATTATTAGAAAATATTGTTGGAAAATTTTCACCATTCAACATGTATAAATATTTTATGTTTGGTAGAAATTGTTTGAGTTCAATTTGGATGGGTTCTATTCTGACAAAAATTATGTGGTAACTAAAATGTGTGCATAATGAATGGTGGGTTATTAAAATAAATCATCATCATTAGTGGATGGTTTATAAAATCCATATGAAAAATTAATATCCATGTCATAATCATAAAAGTCATGCTCATAATTAGAAAATGAAACAACAAATGAATTAGATATGAATATAGATTGATCATGAAAATAGGTGTGGCAGTATTTTGAGACATAAAACTAGAAAAAATAATCAATATATCTATAATCAGGTAATGATAACCATTTATAAAATATTGAAAATTAAAATTTGGAGAATCATTACATGATGTGTCAGAAAAGGAGATGATGAAAGCAAAACGGTCCTATGAGGGGAACATCATGGAGTATAAAATATTAAATCATATGATATCATATAAAAACTCAATAAAAAGTGTACCATAATTGAACGTTATGTTTATATCAGTAGTTATTAGGAAGGTTTCTCCAATAATTATGGGAGAATGATAACATACCTGACCATCCTCCACATTTAGCAAGTAGAAATGTGTAGGAAATTTCATGTCCCATACCTAAATAAGGACATCATTGATGACTCCCATTAGGTATGTTGTGGCCCTATTCTCCTGGTTCACCACCACCCATTTCATCTTCAGCTCAGCAACCTACAAGGAAGGTAAAATAGATTGAGTCATGACATCAATGTATGACATCAGATCATATATAAAATTAGATAAATAAAACTCCACAATGGTGCAAGAAATGTTGAATATCTCTAGGTTCTTTCACTTTGTAGGTGTTACCAAGGTTGGTATAATGAGTGGAGATACATTAATCATAAGGTTTATCCACTCATTTTCTTTTTACCCCCTTCTATTTGTACACAATTCTTTCAAAAATATAGCCTACCTTGGGATTTTGTTGATTTCTTCAAGTATAGAGATGTTGATCTCAACACAATTGAATGTATTCAAAAAATATCTTCCATTGAATATTTAACCATATAATTTCTTTTTATACCTCTATTCTGAAATATAAGTGGTTTAAAAGGAACATCATCAATATTTTTCATAACATTGTCTTTATCCATTTGCACTTCTTCAGTTAGTCTTGAATGAGAATTATATAGGGTTTATGTGAGTCTTTATGGAATGATTGGCGTAGATGCATCATTCCTCTACATCCCACTTCTCAATGTTATAGAACTCACATTACCCTTGAGATTTAAATTAGGTTGTAAAGAATATTTTTAGTGTTCTTACTTAACAGTTCATGGTGGGTGGTGGAAATCTAGATCATTTGCGTCTTTAACACCCTCAACTCTATACCTTGACTCTTCATATCATTTTATTGATTAATAAAAAAAATTAAAATGATTTTCAGTATTAGAATATACCTATATTTGATAATTAACTTTTTTTGATGAATTTTTGATTCTTGGGCTTCAAATATCTTTTCAGGTTGTTAGAAAACCCTGTTGGTAAAGTGGATGCTGCTAGAATTTTTCTCGTAAAGAGGAATGTTGTTTTTGTCCAGAGTCATGCCTCACATTTGATTGATATTTCCACCATTGGTTGTATATTGGTGTACAGTAATTATACTTATTATAGGGATATGGTTTTTGTTGTTGTTGATATGACCTCTATGCGAATACAGTCGAACAATCCCCAATATATTGTAATTTGGGTAAATAGATGATTAGGTGGTCTGTTTCAATGAAAATATCAAAAGGACTTGTTGGGGTTGATTGATATGTCTTTTGAACCAAATCAATCTATTCCACCATACTGGTTAGTTTATCTAACATTCTATAAATTAAATTATTTTTAAGAGACAATGGACTTACCTAATTTATAACTATAACATGTGGCGTACCATGATTGAAAAATTGTTGGGAGTTTTGGGCCATATTGTTGACCAAAGCACATTAATTTGAAAATGTTTTGTGGACCAATTCCCCTCTAGTCATATCATACACCATGCTCCTATCCATAGGCTTGAGGCCTTCATAGAAGTATTATATGAGGAGTTTCTCATTAATTTGGTGATGTGGGAAGCTTAAAAAAATATATTGAATCACTCACATTATTCATACATTTACTCCACTAGTTATTTCTGGATCCCTGAGATCTATTTTTTAATTGTAGTTGTCCTTTATGTTGGAAAAAATCTCTACAAGAAAAGATGTTTCAAATCCTTCCAACACATTACATCATCAGGTTGTAAATAATACACCCAATCATTTTTAGTTCTATCTAGTGAGACTAGAAATTCTCATAGTTTGATATTATCTTTACATATATTTCTTCGTTTGAGGGTTTATAAGAAACCATTAAATTATTTAAAATTTTTATTTGGATCCTTGCAATAGAGGCCACAAAATTTGGGATGAAGGTGTATCGATATAATTTTTTTTAAAATTATGATTAAAGGATTTGGTATGAAATACAATTTTTATGATAGTTAATGTATGGTTCAAGAAATTCTTGAATATTAATATTAAGTTCATTATTATTATTTTTAGTCATTGGTTTTTCTTTTATGTTTGATTTATAAGTTCTTACAATTTCAATTTTCCTAGAATGGAGGAATTGTCTATTTTTGTGAATGATGAAACTTCTCATAGAATGACACTATTTAATTCAATCCCTATGGTTGGGTTCAATATCAGGTTCAAGATCTATGAAATCCTCAAGATTATTTTATGTCATAAATATAATAAAAATAAAATGTAAATTGGGAAAAATTGACCATAATAAAGAGAAAATAGGTTTGAATTTATGGTCAAAAAAGAAAATAAGAAGAAAAATTTAGAAAGGGGAAAGAAAAAAGAGTAAGAATAGAAGATGTGAATGAAGTAAAAGTAAAAAATACCTATAATTATTTAAATAAAATACTTATGTGCCTTAAAATTTTTTCCCATTTCCAAGTCATTGTCATGGATGCTACCAAACAATGTGTAAATTCAATGTACATAGGTGTAACAGAGTGGAAGACTAAGGTCATTCTATAATGAGAAAATATTTAAAAAACATAATATAGTTATTTTTTAAAAAAATAGTATAAAATCTATCAAAAAAATTGGTATTTTTTTCAATGTTTATAAAATAATAATAAATATACTGGAAGAATATTTATTTTTTTTGAACTGTGATTGAGAAAACCCAACGAGAATATGTTTATTTGAGAAAATATTTTTAAAAGGAATAATCGATTTAACTCTACCACTTAACTCACTTATTAAAAACCATCCTTTATATTTACATCCAATTAATTACAATCACCCTTTTTTTAACTCATGAACCCTATGATATTTAACTTAACCGTAAAGATGAAATGAATTAAACCCAAGTCCAGCTTCAGAACATGAAATTATAACACCCTACATAGATTTTAATTCCCAATAAATCACATAATTTGTGGTAAAATTGGTCTCATATACATACTATAAGTGAGTATGAGTTGATTTTAAGGATAACATTTTATCTCTAAAAATTGATCCAGTATTTTTTTATTTTACTGATTTAGATTATGCTCTCAAGATTCACACAATTCTTGACCACACTTGTTTTTTGTTAGTTGTTATATTTCTTGAATAATATATTTTAAGATAAAATATAAATTCATAGATCATATTGTTTTAATTATATTATCACATTGATTCAAAATAAATTAATAAATAATTTACAGGTAGATCAATTACTAAGAAAAACTATAATTCCATATGCAATGTAGTTATCGTAGAAACGTTTTTCAACTGCAATGGTTTAGAAATATTATAACCTAGTCACATTTATACTCTTGAGTTATAGCCTAAAGGAGTAGATAAAATAATAATTAAATTGAAAATAACATAATTAAAGGTAGATAAATGGATATTTTACAGCAAGAACAACAATGTTACAAAAAAGAAGAGGAAAAAGATGGTCATTTTGGAGGAGATCCTAGATTATGAGTTTCCCTCCTCCAATGGTGTATTTAAATGGAATGTAACCACATATAATATGATCAAAAAACACTTATTCATGTAAATCTACCTATAAATTATTAAACCACGTTTTTATTAAGGGGAGGGGAGGCTAGTGTTATAATAGGTTACAAGCATGAATGGGGAGATTCAACCAAATATTTTAATGAGAAATGTACCACCATATTGAACTCAAAAAATGTGATCCGTGTTAAATTTTATTATATAACTAATTTCCAAATTTGAGCCTAATACAAGGCTTTATGTAAAATATATGGCTCAAATGGGGAATTGGTGTCCAATATGTTGAATCTAGTATGGCTTTGATTACATGTCCATTTACTCTAAAAAAATTTCAAGATACAGCTTAGAGGATCTTAATGAAATTTATAGAAAATTAGGTGTTTAATTATTTTACAAAATTTAAATTTTAAATAATTCACAAAAAAAAATATTTAGGTTCAAAATACTATTGTGAACATTAAATTGGAAAAAATGGAATTTTCATCAAATTTTCAAATGAATGATCTAATCCAAAATATTCCATAAATAAATATATATAATATAATTTGAAGAAATTAAATCATTTAATATCAATAAATTATTCAATAGAAATGTTTTTTATTCGTCACTTTCATTATAGAGTACAATGTTATTATTTTATAATATTACAGTGTTATATTCTCCCCACCTTAAATAAATTGTTTCCTTGCAATTTAATCTTGATCATTGGTAATTAAAGGTTTTTTACTGGAAAACTTTTTTGTTGAGAAACAACAACATAAAAATAGTAAATAAAATATCATCTTAATAAGATATAAAATTATGTACAAAGGTCATATAGAATAACATATAAATTGGATTTGAAGTAGGAGAACATTGGAAGAATGTGATTATATGAACATGGAAGAAAATGATGAATATTTATAGAGAGTGATAGAGGTTATTGATCATAAGATAATGAATGATCAATGGAAAGTAATTGTCTCAAATGCATAAATCGTCTATGATTAAAAATATCGTCGATTCAACAAAAAATGAAAGAATTAATTTTACATTTTTATTTCAATATCCTTTTCCCAGAGTTGATGAATTATTTTACTATCTAAGAATATAAGGAAATATAGTTACTTGAATTTTTTTTTATTTCATAAGAACAGTTTCATCCTTTGTTTTTTCTTTGTTCAATTTCCAATCCGCCTCTTTCTATAGGAAATTAATATCCAAAAATTATTTTTTTGAAGCACTAAAATTAACATTTAATGTATCTTGAAATCCATAAAATAGTGATTAATATTTCTATCTATCTCAAACTATTTTATAAAACCAATATGGTTAGATCAAGTTATCAAATATACATAAATCTATAAATGGTGAAGTAATACATTAATATCTAAAACTTCTTCCAAAGCTCAACTAAAATTATTTCATAAATGGTTGACCTCATGAGCCTTACAAAATATAAATATCCATAACTTTAGAAAGAAGGTCATTCAATTTAAAAAATGAACATATCATTAATACCTAATACAAAATGAAGATACTATTCATACTCACATAACAAAAATATAAATACCTTCATCATTTATTTTCTTGAAACATGTTTATAACATGAATTACCAAAAAACATTATTTAAAACATGCATTCTTCCTTATTACTTAAATAACAACCAAATTATTATATATATTCCATAAATCCAAAAATTTAGTTAACCCCATCAATTATAGCATAAACCACTTTTTCAATGAATCATTAATCAGTTATAAGGTAGTCAATATTATCCAATTTACCTTATCCATATCAACATCTCTTCATCTCGACATCATTATCTCAAAATTAGGAACATATTAATGATTATATATTTATTTTAAGAAGTTATTTTCCAATAAGGTCAACTTTATATTAATTCATTTTTTTCTTGGTTGTCAGTAGTATTCAACATATTGTATCAAATACTTAAGGAAATTGTTCTAAATGGAATAACCCATGAATCTAAACATAATTACAGAAAACATTATTATTTTCATGTTTAATTATCATAAACTTAACCACAATCTATTAAATTATTTTGAGTTATATTACATTGAAACTTGGGAAATTGATTTTCATAGTTCCCCATATCCTTTATGTTGTATCATTGTACATTGAAACCTTTTTCATTCCCATAAAATCATGAGCACGGTGGCATTTCTTTCCAAAATGGTAGAAAAATATCAATCCATTCAATTATTAACTAGGGTGTTTATTTCCAAGAATATCATATGTGGGAAAACGATTTTTTCTTTTATTCCCATTATCTTTACTTATTCCTATCATCCTCTTCTTAGCTTGCTTCCCTTGTAAGCCATAATACTTGGATAATTATTTCTCTATCTTGTTAGAACATGATACTATGTCATCATACAATGAGAATGTTTTGGAGACTAGTTTCCTTTGAAATTTTGGATTAAAACCATAAAATAAATGATCATTATTACACATTGAATTATGTTCATTGATGTTGTTCCCATTAATTATGTAAATATCCATTTATAAATTACATCCTACACTATATTATATTATATCATTATGAAATATAATTAATAATCCCAAATCTTGTAAAATGATTAACCCAAATTTAGACATTTATGCATAGCTAATCAGATAATAATAAATATGGGTTCTTTATGGATATCTCTTTTTTTAAATCCATTATAAGGGTTTGTAATGAAATTGAAATTTATGCTAATAATATCTCCTAGGAGTGTTAAACCATGTGTGCACTAAGTCTCGTTATCATGCACTAGGTGATGATTGGTTTTTAATCAATTATCAATTTTTTGATTTATTACCCCTAGGTGTATTTGTGATTGAACCATTTCCACTTGTAGTATTCAGAAAGGGGTGTATTAAAAGGAAAAACCACATGAGCTCTACCTTACCAAATCATTATTATGTTCTTATAGACTTATCCGCAGATAATATAACAATTTAATGACCCCTAATATATATTTCTCCAAAATATAGTTCCTAAGGTTTCAAATAAACTTTTCTAATACCAACTGTTATAATACAAACCCCAGTAGCTCAGAGCCAGTGCCTACTTTATTAAATTATAATGTGATATAAGGAATAACATCTTAAAGTATTGATTAGTTTACTAGTCTCGGTAAATAAAATATATACTTGAGTCTTGTATTAAATTTGAATATACAGATTACAACATATTTTTTTAGAATAACATTTTTCTCTCTAGCACATCCTTTCATATCAAATAGAGTACAAGTCATGGGTTCTTATGGGAAGGATAAAAAATAAGGGCGATTTAATATTCTTAGTAAGGGTAAATTATAGTAGAAATTATCATGATTCATTAAAAGTAATCAACACACATAGGTATGAAACTAAAAGATATGGAATTTAATCAATAAATTGAGATTAATATGGCAATATTAAATAATGATCATTAAAATCCATATATATAATAACACGAGCTTAAAAAATAACCATGGATATTATAACTAATATAATAATCACATGGAAATCAATAAATGAATTTATAATGATGGTATTCATAATGTCTAATGTCTGTATTGTTAAAATTTATCATCAAGATAGTTACTGTCAATATCTATCCTCAATATGGTTTAAATTTGTGGGTATAAACCCATTAGATTTGGCTAACTGATTTGTCTCGTGAGACTGGTTAATGCATCTACGGGATATATAATGTTTAAATCCCACCCGTCACATACCAAGTCCATTGAATTCTTATTATTAAGGGTAGAAACATAAAAAACCTAAATATTCATATTGAAAAACTAACAATTGAAAAGTGACTACTTTCCCCAATAAATAAACGTAATCATAAATCATCCAAAACAATATGGTGAATGGTATAAAAATAACACAACTTTAGTCAAACTTCTCATAAAAAATATAAATAAAGTATAAAAATGATATCAATATACCATTTTCCAAGTGAATTATAAGAAAAATAAATTTTTAATGTCATTAATGAATATAAATTCCATAAAAATATATTTAAAAACATTGATGAGGAAAATATCCTTTACATTTTTGAAATAATTTTTCAAAATATGAAACAATTTAAAAATACTTTTCTTTGGAAGTAAACTTGAAATCATAAGAAGGAATATTTATAAAATTTTGATGTTATGATAGAGAAGAATTCCATAAATTCTATAAATATTATAATAAATATACCTATCAAGTTTTTAGTTAAATCCAAACAATAATTGTTTTGAAACTGATATAAGATTCTTATGAATTTTTGAAAAAAGTAAAAATGGGTAAAAAAACATTAATAAATAATTTTTTAATGGTTAAAAAAAATTTTGGAAACATTTTTAGAAGACATGGTTTTGAAGAAAAATATATTTCTGACTGAAGATAGGAATAACTACTATAAAGAGGCCTTTAATATTTCTATAATTGGCCTTTATTAGTACAAAAAATAACTGACTACAGCATCATAGTTAAAAGGCCTATAATTTCATTAGTACTAGAATTTCACAGATAAATGGTTGCTTTATCAGCGTTAAAAAATCATGGATAATAACCCTTTTATAAGCACTTTTAGAAGCACTGATAAAATGAATCACTTATCAATGCATTTATTTAGCGATGATAAAGGGACATGTTATTAGCGCTTTTACAAGTGCTAATAAAGGTATCATTTAATTGTTCTTTTTACAATTGTTGATAATGGTGTCATTTATTAGTGATTCTAATTCAATGATAGATGAAACATTGATTAGTGATAGTAAATCGAGTGATAAATGGACCCTTTATCAGTGCTTATATAGGTGCTGATAAGGGACTCCTTTATCAGTGAATTTAGTAGCACTGATAAAGGTGAATACTATACTGTGATATTATAGTACACTGAATCACTAGAAACAGGGAATGTAGTGTGGTGTTACAACAAACTATATCCCTAGAGACAACACCAAAAATTAGAAAAATCAGATACAAATACATAATTTAAATGAAATAAAAATTTCAACATAGATAGAAGAAAAAAATACAATCATATAGAAAATGAACACACCTATATAAAAAATAATCCACCCTTACTCAAGAAAAAGAACACACCTATATAATAAAAAAATTGTGTTAATAATATTATTTAAAAATAAATTAAATAGAAAGTGTTTTTTTTAACTAAAAATTGTGTCATACAAGGAACAATGTGTATTGGATTGTGTTGCAGTTAATGTTAATTTAAAAAACACACTTGGATTAATACTGGTTACACTATGAATCATATTGAGTTATGAGTGATTTTAAATGTCAAAAATAACATATAGATCGATTTCCTAAATTACCAATATAATCTGAAACCATTCACTCAAAATTTGAGTATGTCAGGTGTATTTTTACTAAAATTTATGTCAATTTTCAATAAAAAGATTCACTCGCAATCATAACAGTCACACTGTATTTTGGATTTAGGTGATAATGATTCTTAAACATCCCAAATAACTTATGTATAATTTTAATAAAGTATCAAAATAATTTGCATAATTTTCCTCGAATTTGATTACTCCACTTGTGTTTTTTACTAAAATGTTTTTTAAATTGGAAACAAAAACATTGAGTCATATAGGTCACATCATTAGTGGGTTCTACATAAGAATAATCCATACACCTCAAAAAAGAATTATTAATTGTTTTATTAAATTGTTAAAACAATCTGAGTGCATTTATCAGTTTTCAATGAGTGGCACTTTTTTATTTTAAACTGTCAATTTTAAATGTATAACATATAGGATCGAAATGATGATGTAGATGCTCAATATACAAGAGGGGGGGGGGTTAATTGTATAATTTAAAAATTTCCTTAGTCAAGGAAGGATCTAAGTTTAAAAAAGTTAAACTAAGCAAATTCAGAACACCTCTCACACCAATTGGAGAATTCGAACAAGGTGTGAAGTTATGAACTTCAATTCTATGCACTGGCTTAAATCTGGAAAGTTATTCTGAAAATCGGTTCCGGAAATATGTATCCGGAAATTGAAACTTAACTAATGTTTACAATATGAGATTCTACCTTAAAGCGTATAGAATCTAAATGAATCAGAGTACAAGTGTAAGGAAATTCAAGAATGTTATAATTTCCTTAAAATACAGTATTTAGTGGAAAAACAAGTTGTAAAACTATAAGTAACAAGATATAAGTCTTGTAACCCAAAGAGAAGGGTATCCAACAACCTTGGATAAAGGTCCCTTGATTTATACTTTCATGAAAGTATATCTTACCCACACGAGGGTAAGCCCTCGACATGAAGATCAGAGTCTCTATCTTGCTATCCCCGCAAGCCCTCAACTCCAAGGTAGTTGGAACCTCTGTCTTCCTCTGCAATGAATCCCTCAAACCTTAAGGTAGTCGGCACCTCTGTCTTCCAATACCCGGAAGTCGTCGAATGTAATCACCAACATTTGTAGTCGCACGAAGAAATCCGAAAGATCGGTTTGGTACGCACAAAGCATGAAAAGATTCTCTCTCTAGAAAACATCTTAACAGATGTGGTCTCTAGATTGATCAACTTCTTATTGAGATCTTTCAAATGAGCTACTATTTATAGGCTCGGTCGGCTCCCTCTCCAACGATCATTTTTTCCTTAAAATTCGGAAGGACCTGTACACGTGTAACTCAACCAATGGTTAGTTTGAAACAGAATTGATGACATCTTTTAATAGAAAACCATGTATAACTGAATGCATGACATCGTTTTTTAATGGTGCATATGTAGGAATAACCCATACTAAAATTCGGAGTGTAAGAAAATTAAATGTTCAGAGTCTAACTAAAATGAAATTCGGAATCTATAATAAAAAAATGTTCGGATTCTATTTTATAGGAATTCAGAACCTGAACTCTATAGAAGTCCAGAGCCTGAATTTCTATGGAAATTCAAAGTCTGGTTTCACTAGAGTTCGTAATCTGAACTTGCAGAGTTTGAAGTCGAACTAGTAAATGTTCGGAGTCGAACTTCATAAGAGTTAGGAGTCAAACTCATGAAAGATCAGAGTCGAACTTCATCAGAGTTTGGAGTCGAACTCATGAAAGTTTGGAGTCGAACTACATCAGATTTTAGAGTCGAACTCATGAAAGTTCGGAGTCGAACTTCATAAGAGTTCGGAGTAGAACTCATGAAAGTTCGGAGTCGAACATCATAAGAGTTTGGAGTCGAACTCATGAAAATTCATAGTCGAACATCATAAGAGTTCGGAGTCGAACTCATGAAGGTTCGGAGTCGAACTTCATAAGAGTTCGGAATCAAAATCTTGAATGTTCGGAGTCGAACTTCATAAGCGTTTGGAGTCGAACTCATGAAAGTTAAGAGTCTAAAATCATAAGAGTTCCGAGTCGAACTCATGAAAGTTCGGAGTTGAACTTTATAAGAGTTTGGAGTCGAACTCATGAAAATTCAGAGTCGAACTTCATAAGAGTTCCGAATCGAACTCATGATTGTTCGGAGTCGAACTTAATAAGAGTTCGGATTTGAACTGATGAAAGTTCGGAGTCGAACTTCATAAGAGTTCGGAGTCAAACTCATGAATGTTCGGAGTCGAACTTCATAAAAGTTCGGAGTCGAACTCATGAAAGTTCGTAACAATAATTCGGAGTGGAACTTATTTACAGTTCACATCAAGAATTCAGATCCTAAAAACTGAATACTCCAAATCTTGTTATTATATGATTTTTGGGTTTTGGGGATGAATCTGGTTTTTATACTTAAGAAAAAAAATTGCTATGTATAAGAAAATCAAGGTTAGAGTAAATTTCCTTAAAGGATAAAATTTTCCTTATGAACGAAAAAATATCGATATGTTTAAGTATTAGGTGTTTGTGATTTTCAAAACAAGAAGGAATGGAAAAATTCATAAGGAAACGTTATTGACTCAACAATATCCCCCTTTTTGGAAAGCACAAACATCCTTACGAAAAAGAATATAAGGACTTTGAAAATTTTCATTAGAATTTGAAATTAAAACTTATCTCCCTTTGTTCATGGATGAAAGTGAATAAAAATAACTCCCCCTTAGGCATTGAAACTCTAAGGATTGTATTCTGAGTTTCCGGAGTGGATTTTTCATTAACATGGGAATGAAAAACATCGTAGAGAGCAACTCCCCCTTACTTTAGGGATATTTTAAATTTTTCGTCTCCTCTTTTTAGTGGTTCTTTTTCCTTCTCCCCCTTTGGATTAGTTCTTGTTCCATCCCCCCCTTCATGATTTTCAAAAATAATTGAAGGGAATGTAAAATATGTTACATGAAAGATTAGTAATAACACTACAATATACAATTATCCAAACAACATTTCATTAGAGATTGTCAAAAATTTACAAGGAAAGACAATACAACAAAAGAATCGGACTGAGTTCATTTGTCTTCATTTTCCTTTGTGATGAGCTTCTTTAACAAGGTTTTGAGCTTATTCAAGTCTCTTTGGTCTTCCTCAACTTGTCTCTCTAGAGATTTTACCTTTTCTCCATGGACTTTTACAGCTTCTTCCTGAGCCTCTATGGCTTCTTTCTGTATCATTATTAAGTCATATTGATTTTGCAACTTCTCCTTAAACTCAATCCATAAATCTCTTTCACTTTTCCAAATCTGAGATACTGAGTTAAGCTTCCCATTCAGGTCCTTGACCTGTTGATTCCGATAATTTTGCTCTTGGGTCTGCTTTTTGTAAATATCCTTAAACGTTTTATCCTACATTTCAAAGGAATTTTGAACTTCAGCCTGGAAATTTTCAAACTGCACTAAGTCTTCATCAACTCTATTAGAACACTTTGTTACCTTACTCCAGGACTTTCTATGCACATCATAATCGATAACGAAACTTTTTTGTTCATCTTCGATCTTCACACACTTTTCCATTAGCATGGATAGTGTCTCTGATTTTTGGTTTTGGCTTAGCTGAAGCATTTGACATCTAGTGTCAATGGTTGGAAAGATTGGAATGACATCCACCAACATTTTCAAAGACTCAACAATAAAATCATGACTTTGTGATGATGATTCCGAATCAGAAACTTTGATTGGAGATTGATCTTCTTCAGCTTTCACTAGCTTTCTTCTAGAAGTACCACCAACCTCTTTCTTCCTGATGACATATTTTATTGGTGTCTTCATGAGAGCTTGATTCCCCTTATCATCTCTCAGAATGGGTTTCTCATCAAGAGATACTTCCTTGGATTCAGAAACTTGAATAATCTGGTCATCATCTGGTTTCTTCTTTTCTTGTCCTTCCTCAAGGAAATTCCTCTCATAAGATTATTCCTCATCATACATGAAATTTTCTTCTTCTTCTTCTTACTATTTCTTATCATCATTATTACTAGCTTCCTCATATCCTTTTCCTCGAGTTACTAACTTTGCGGATTCAACCTTATCTTTATAATCATGTACTTTCATGATCATGGCATCCAAATCATCACATCCCTCTTCTTATTCTTCTTCTTCTTCTTCCTCAACTTCTTCCTATACTTCGTCAGCAACTTCTTTTTCATCTTCTTCAACTACTTCTTTACCCTTTTATTTTTCCAGAGTGACATAGTTATTGGATGGAGTTTCTGGAAAAGAAGGTTCAAAACTGAAAATTTCCAGAACGGGAAGCATTCCGGAAGCTAACTCTATAGCTTTCAGCAAATATTGGACCACTTCAACTTCAGAAAACTTATTTTGCATATTCTTTTCTTTTTCATGTTTCTCTGGCTCTTCCACATCTTTTTCTTTTAAGGCCTTAGCCTCTGCAGGGTCTAATCCGAACTGTGGATCCCCTTCTTTCCTCTTCTCATTATCTTCCCTCCACTTGGATGCCACATCATCTATATATGTTTTCTGCTTCTTCAGTTTGGGGGGAGCATACTGAGTTTCCTTTGCCTTGGGATTTTCTTTATTAGAAACAACTTCCTTAACCTTTCTCTTCTTCCTTGTCTTTTTGGATGGTTCCAGGTTCGGTGTTTCTTTCTGAGCTACTTCAACCTCTTCCACAGATAGAGGGTAAAATTCTCCGGATTCACTGGAAACACCCATCTTCATCCTCTTCAAGGTATCATCACTAACTAGCATAATATTGCAATTCCAAACTTTTGATTTCTATGCAACCTTGAAGGATTCTAAGAACCGAACTGTCAGCCTAGATAGTAAGGAAGGGTAGATAATTATTTGAGCTCTCAAATTCCCTTCTTTGATGTTCTTGATCGTAATCAAGACATGCCTCATCAAATTTATCTTTCTTAAGTTTACCAAGAAATCTAAGACATAGATATCACTTTTCTTCAAATAATCCTTGTCGCCTCTTCTTGGTACGAGAAAACCGTGTACCCAGAGATGAAGAATCTTATTTTTTGGAGTGAGATGAGCTATCATAGCAGTCGTATCATCATTAAGTCCAAGCCATTTTAATTATTTTACTTTGTTGAAACATCCTTGCTCATATGGATGCTTATGTGAGCAAAACTCAGCTTCTTCCTCATAGGACAAACCAACCAAGCTCGCGACCTTGTTGTAGGATAGCTTATAAGTCTTCCCATAATACTTGAATTAAAACCACTCTTTTCCATCTTCCATCTGGAAGGAAATAGACTCATAGAACTGGATCAAAAAATCAGTATAAACCAGATCTTATTTCTCTGACTTGAACAAGCATATATCTTCCCAACTATTCAATTTGGTATTCTTGGTTATAATAGAATCAAGATTGTAGAAATTTGGATGAACTAACCTTTCCCTGAAGACTAACCACTTTGAGATTGGTTTTTTAGTTGACATGTATTGAGATGTAGCTTCAACAGACTTTCGGAGTGAAGAGTTCTGAAAGATTCGGAACGTCTTTGAAATGTTCGGAACCGGTCTTAAGAAGAACAACAGTGCTCCGAGATGCGAATGCTTTGAAAACCGATGTGGGATGAGTCTAGGGGTCCCCTTTATATAGGCGATGGAGGTGACCTTTGGTCTTCCGAGAGACATCTAACGGTTGAAAAACTTTTCGATCTGATCTGACGGTTAAGAACCCCCCCGAATGAAAAACATGACTCCGATCTTTTGAGGTTTTTAGGTAAACATTAAGATTTAAGGAAAACTAGAATCTGAATTATTTTTTAAAAAACCGGGAGATACCAGTAAGAAAAATATGATTATGAAAAACTTAATTAAGGAAATCATACCATTCAGATTGTCTAGAAATATTTTTCGTAATTGGTAATATTCTTCTTAAAAAAATTTACAAACGTTCATTACGAAAATCTCATTACGAAAGTTCCAGTATGAGAATCTCATTACGAAAGTTCTAGTATAAAATTTTTATTACGAAATTTCCCACTACCAGAAATTTCTTTTCTGAGAATTTTCATTCCGGAAATTACCATTCCGAAAATTATCATTCCGGAGATTTCCATTTCGGAAAGTATGAAAAATTGACTATGAAAAATTTTGTTATAATAAGTTTGAAAAATAGATTACGAAATTTTTTGTTACACTAACAAAAATAAGTTCCCCCTTTGAAAAAGAGTTTATTACTATTAGGAGAATTTTTCAACAAGAAGTTAATGAAGAATGATTACCTTACAGTTATTATTCCTAACTTTTTTCAATGTATTCTAATCTATCAGAGGGTAAGGATTTTGTGAAAAAATCAGAAAGTTGATCTTGCGTTCCGATAAACTGAAGAATGATATCTTCTTTAAGTGTGTGATCCCTCAGAAAGTGATGCCTAATATCTATGTGATTTTCACTAGAGTGATGTGCAGGGTTCTTATTGAGGGAAATGGATCTTGTGTTATCACACGAAATTTGAGTCTTAGTAAATATATGTCCATAGTATGTGAGTGTGCGTCGCATCCACAATACTTGAGGACAACAATTTCCAGCTGCTACATATTCATCTTTAGTAGTGGAAAGTGCTACAGAATGTTGTTTCTTGCATGACCAAGAAACTAGTGAATATCCTAAGAAATGACAAGTTCTGGATGTACTCTTTCTATCCATTCTACATCCACTAAAGTCAACATCCGAAAAACTTTAAAAAAAATCATTTCCAGAAGTATAAAATAATCCTAGATCCATTGTTCCTTTTAGGCAGCGAAAAATTCTTTTTACCGCCTTTATGTGATATTCCTTAGGATTGGATTGATATCTCACACATAAGAATACTGAAAACATCAAGTCTGGTCGACTAGATGTTAAGTAATGTAAACTTCCTATCATACCTCTAAAAGATTTTTGATCTACTTGTTTCCCAGCTTCATCAAGATCTAAAGAGTTTGACGTACTGATGGGAGTACTTATACTCTTAGTGTTGTCATAACCATACATTTTAATAATTTCTTTAATATACTAATGTTGAGATATATAGGTTACTTCTGGTTTTTGAGGAATTTGAAAACATAGAAAAATGTTAACTCACCCATCATACTCATTTAAAACTCATATTTCATTAGACTTGCAAAAGAATCAGTTAAAGATTGCTGAGTTGAACCAAATATGATGTCATCAACAAAAATTTGAACAATCAAAACATTTTTCTTATCTTTCTTTATAAATATAGTTGGATATGCATTTCCCTTAACATAGTTATTTTGAAGCAAAAATCTTGTAAGTCTATCATACCAGGCTTGTGGGGCTTGTTTAAGGCCATACAAAGCTTTGGTAAGTCTGTAAACATGATTAGGATGTTTTGTATCTTCAAAACCAGGAGTTTGTTCAACAAAAACTTCCTCTTGAACATAACCATTAAGAAAAGCACATTTCACATCCATTTGAAAAAGTTTAAAATTGAAGAATGCTGCAAAGTCATGTAAAATACGAATAGATTCAAGTATAGATACTGGATCATAGGTTTCTTCATAGTCTATTCCCTCTTGCTGATTATAGACTTTAGAAACTAATCTAGCTTTATTTCTTACAATGACTCCATTTTCATAACACTTGTTTCTGAAGACCCACTTTACACCAATAATAGAATTTTACTTAGGTCTTTTAACCAAGGTCTAGACTTTATTCCTTTCAAATTCATTTAGTTCATCTTGCATGGCTTTGATCCAATCATTATCACCTAAAGCTTCTTCAGTGCTTTTTTGTTCTAATTGGAAAATAAATTTTAGATGTTCTACTTCATTTCTCATAAAACTTCTAGTCATTATAGGTTGATTTACATCACCAATGATGCTATCACTGGGATGATTCTTATGAAACACCTTATATTGGTTTTGTAAAACCTATTCATCAACATAGGGTAGAAAGTCTTCTGGGGTAAATGTTTCAGAAGTCTCTTCTTGAACATTTTCCTTATCAGAAGGATCTTCTATCAAAGGTTGTTAATACGTTTTTGAAATCACATTGGAGGATGTAGGTTGGGATGGTTTAAAAACAAAAGGATCTGATTCATCAAAATTTACATGCACTATTTCTTCAACAATACAATTATTTTTATTGAAAACTCTATAATCCTTAGAAGTTGTGGAGTAGCATAAGAAAATTCCTTCATTAGATTTTGGTGTGAAAGTATATAAATTATCTTTAGTATTCAATATGAATACCTTGCAACCAAAAAGCTTGAAGTGGGAAAGTCTATGTTTTCTGTCATTCCATAACTCATAAGGAGTTTTATTAAGAAAAGGTCTAATCAAAACTCAATTTATAGTATAACATGTAGTACTTACACCTTCAGCCCAGAAGTTTCTAGCTATAGAATATTCACTCAACATTGTTATAGTTTTTTCTTGAAGAATTCTATTTCTTATTTCAACTACACCATTTTGATGAGGAGTTCTTGGTGCTGAAAAGTTGTGAGTAATACCTTTTCTACTACAAAAGGTTTCAAAATCAAAATTTTGAAATTCTCCTCCATGATCACTATGAATAGTTTTCAGTTGAAGATTTTTCACATATTTAACATGGGATCTAAAACTTTTGAAATAAGTCAAATCATCAGACTTCTTTTTTAGAAAATAGACCCATGTAAATCTAGTGTAATCATCAACTAGAACAAGCACATAGTGTTTTCCTGCAATGCTTCCAGTTTGTGTTGGACCAAAAAGAGACATGTTCACTAACTGTAATGCATCAGTTGTTGATACTTCACCGATTGATTTAAAACTAGATTTATGTTGCTTGCCATATTGACAAGGATCACAAACTTTAGAAGAATCAAATCTAAGCTCTGTTAGATCCTTAACTAGTTTCGTCTTATAAAGTTTACATAAGTTCCTAAGGTAAAAGTTACCTAATCTTCTATTCCTTAACCAAGAATGATCTTCCATTGCACTTAGGCAAGGTAAATCATGACTCATAAGGTATTCTACGTTCAAAGTGTAAATATTCTCTTTCCTATTACCTAAGAGAATAAATTCTTTCTTGGAATTGTGTACTAAGAACTTGTCATTCCTAAAATTCACAAGGTATCCTTCATCACATAACAGAATTATGCTGATGAGGTTGTTCTTAAGACCCTTAACAAATAAAACATTTGAAATCAATGTTTTACCAAGATGTACAATATTACCTATACCAACAATTTCTCCCTGAGCATTATCTCTGAAAGTTACCTTTCCTCCTTTCATCTTGATAATATTTTCAAAATAATTTTTGTTACCAGTCATGTTTTGGGAACCTCCACTATCAATGTAACACGTATTGTTGTTGGTACATCCTTTATCATCCTGAAAAGAAGAAAAGAATTAGACTTTCAGAATCCAAACTTGTTTGGATTCGAGATTTCCAGATAACAAAATTTTTGCCACCCACATCTTCTTAGAAAAATAAGCCTTATGAAAACCAAAATATTGGGTTTTGTTTAAAGAACAATTCTTTTCCCAGTGACCACCACATTGACACTTGGTACAAAATGGGGCACTTTGTGGAAAAAAGTAGTTGTTACTAAAAGTTGGTTTTGCATGGGTATAACCAAATCCGGATTTGTTTCTCAAAGGTCGTATTTGAGTGTACATTTTATCAAAATTTTCATTACCATGGGTAAAGTTTGAGAAACACTTATTTAAGGAAAAAATTTCAGATTTGAGTTTTATAACCAGGTTTTTATCTTCAAAATAATTAGATTTAGAAATAGAGCTAGGCTCGAAAACAATTTTCTTAGAAATTACTTTTTATAACTATTTAGAAAGTCTGTTCTTCTCAGAACTTACTTCTTCACGATTTTTTGAAATACTTATAATATCAGCATTTTTCCTATCAAGATCTTTAGAAAGATATGATATCTCCTTTGTAAGAATAGTATTCCTAGAGTCTGCTTTATCATGTTTTTTATTGAGTTTGGAATTCTCAACCTCAAGAAGTTCAGAAAACCTAGAGACTTCTTCATAGGTAGGTAAAGTATTCTCTTCATCAGAAGATGATTCCTCATCTAAAGAGTTATAATACTTACTATCATTACAATTTAAAGATACAATGGTCAATGATTTAGCATTGTGTACCTTAGCCATGAAGTAATGATTGTTAATAGGTAATCTGGATATAAGACCAAGATTCTTCTGTCCTGAAGATTCATAATCATTAGATTCATCTGAAGAGTCACCACCACTGGAACTCAAGGTGTCATTAGCTTTCAGAACATTCTTAGCTTTGGACTTGTAATACTTCTTTCTATTCCATTCAGAATGACTTTCTTTGATTTTTTCTTTTTGATCAAAGGGCATTCTAGTCTAATATGTCCAGCTCTCTTGCATTCATAACAAGTAACATCACCATCTTTCCTATCTTCCCTTTCCTTTTTCTTATACTTGGATTGGAAATTTGTTTTTCCAGCTATCTTGTTCATTCTTCGAGAAATATTTGCTAACACATTTTCTCAGACTTCACTTTCACTAGATTCAGATTGGATAATAACTTTCTTAGACTTGGATCTAGTTACTCTCTCAGGAGTCTTAGCTTTCAAATGATTTAATGTTGTGGTAAAATCAACAGTACCATTTCCATTCTTCTTTTTGATGTTATCAGCGTCTCTCTTCATTCTTGTCTCATGTTGGAGAAGAGTTCCAAATATTTCATCTATGGATATTTGAGTAGATTTCCTGTTCTCATCAATAGATGTTCTTTTGGATTCCCACTCATTGGGCATAATATCGATTATCTTATCCACAAGAGCTTCATCATCCAGATCTTTCTCTCCCATAGAATGAAGACTGTTTACTATAGTCATAAATCTTTATTGAACTTTACAAATTGGTTCACCATAAGGAAAGTTAAAGCCATGGTATTTACCTCTAATCATAGCTCTCCTAGTTTCAGTGACTTTAGAAGTACCAAAGTGTGTAACCTCTAACTTCTTCCAGATACAATTAGCTGCTTCACAAGAAGAAATTTGGATATATATGTTTCTAGTCATTGAACATAGTAGAGTATTGCGTACCTTATAATTGAGTTGATATTCTTGTTTTTCCTGGTTAGTGAAAGTTCTAACTTCCTTATCAGGAATTTTATAATCACCAGTAAGCATAACGAAATTATCCAATCCAGTATTGATAATGAAAGTCTTCATACGATCTCTCTAGTACTCATAATAATTCCCATTAAATATTGGTGGTCTTGTAGGGTTTAGATTATCAATAGATCCAACATTGATTCCAGTCATCTCTAAGAATAACTTTGGCAACCAAACTTGTTAGTAGGAAAAGTTTGTAACAACAAAGTTCAGAATGAGAAAATTTGGAATGAATAATTCAGAATGAACAAAGTCTTTTAAAGAAAGGATGAATATTAAAGGAAAAATTGAGCAAGAAAAACTTCTATGTGAGTATAGGTATTTCAGAGACCTTCTCTGATACCAATTATAGGATCGAAATGATGATATATATGCTCAATATACAAGAGGGGGGGGGTGAAATGTATACCTTAAAAATTTCCATAGTCAAGGAATGATCTAAGTTTAACAAAGTTAAACTAAGAAAATTCACAACACCTCTCACACCAATTGGAGAATTGGAAGAAGGTGTGAAGTTATGAACTTAAAGTTCTATGCACTTGCTTAAATCTGGAAAGTGATTCTGAAAATCGGTTCCAGAAATATGGATCTGGAAATTGAAACTTAACTAAAGTTTACAATATGAGATTCTACCTTAAATAATATAGTATCTAAATGAATCAGAGTACAAGTGTAAAGAAATACAAGAATGTTATACTTTACTTACAATAAAATATGAAGCAAAAAAACAAGTTGTAAAATTACAAGTAACAATATATAAGTCTTTTAACCCAAAGAGAAGGGTATCCAACAACCTTGGATAAAGGTCGCTTGATTTATACTCTCAAGCATGTCTGTATTACCCACACCAGGGTAAGCTCTCGATACGAAGATCGGAGTCTTTGTCTTGCTATCCCCGTAAGCCCCCAACTTCAAGGTAGTTGGAACCTCTGTTTTCCTCAGCAAGGAAGCCCTCGAACTTTAAGGTAGTCGAAAACTCTTCCTTCCTATCCCTGGAAGTCTTCGAATATAATCACCAACATTCGGAGTCGCATGAAGCAATCTGAATGAGCGGTTCAGTACGCACAAAGCATGAAAAGCATCTCTCTCTAGAAAACACCTTAATAGCGTGTGGTCTCTAGATTGATCAAATTCTTATTGAGCTCTTTCAAATAAGCTCTTATTTATAGGCTCGGTCGGCTCCCTCTCCAACTGTCATATTTTCCTTAAAATTCAGAGGGACCTGTACACGTGTAACTCATCCAACGGTTAGTTTTAAATAGAATGGACGAAATCGTTTAATAGCAAACCATGTATAACTGAATTCCTGACATCGTTTTGTAATGAAGCATATATAGGAAAAACCCATAATAGAATTTAGACTATAAGAAAATTAAAAGTTTGGAGTCTAACTAAAATGAAATTTAGAATCTATAATAAAAAATTGTTCGGATTCTGTTTTATAGGAATTCAGAACCTGAAGTCTGTAGAAGTCTGGAGTCTGAATTTCTAGGGAAATTTGGAGTTTGGTTTCACCAGAGTTCGGAATCTGAACATGCATAGTTTGAAGTTGAACTAGTAAAAGTTCGGAGTCAAACATCATGAGAGTTTGGAGACGAACTCATAAAATTTAGGAGTCTAACTTCATAAGAGATCGGAGTCGAACTCATGAAATTTGGAGTCGAACTTCATAAGAGTTTGGAGTCGAACTCATGAATGTTCAGAGTCAAACATCTTAAGAGTTCAGAGTCGAACTCATGAATGTTCGGAGTCGAACTTAATAAGAGTTTGTAGTCGAACTCATGAATGTTCAGAGTCAAACTTCATAAGAGTTTGGAGTCAAACTCATGAAATTTTGGAGTCGAACATTATAAGAGTTCAGAATAGAACTCATGAACGTTCTGAGACGAACCTCATAAGAGTTTGGAGTGGAACTCATGAACAATCGGAGTCGAACTTCATAAGTGTTCAGAGTCGAACTCATGAAAGTTCAGAGTCGAAATTCATAAGAGTTCGGAGTCGAACACATGAAAGTTCGGAGTCGAACTTCATAAGAGTTCAAAATCGAACTCATGAATGTTTGGAGTAAAACTTCATAAGAGTTCGGAGTTGAACTCAGGAAATTTTTGAGTCGAACTTCATAAGAGTTCTGAGTCAAACTCCTGAATGTTCGGAGTCGAACTCATGAAAGATCGTATCCAGAATTCGGAGTGGAACTTCATTACAGTTCACATCTAGAATTCAGATCCTAAATACAGAATACCCCAAATCTTTTTATTATATGATTTCGGGGTTTTGGGGATGAATCCGGTTTTTATACTTAAGAACAAAAATTACTATGTATAAGAAAATCTAGGTTAGGATAAATTTCCTTAAAGGATAAAATTTTCCTTATGGAAGAAAAAATATCAATCTGTTTAAGTATTAGGTGTTTTTTGATTTTCAAAACAAGAAGGAATGGAAAAAGTCATAAGGAAAACCTTATGGACTCAACATAACAAACATTTTGAGTCATACCAGTCACACAATGTATCCGATTGAGGTTAGGATGATTCCTAAATGTCACAAATTACTTAGGGATCATTTTTTAATGTACCAAAACAATATGAATTCATTTTATCAGTTTTGAGCATGATAGTTATTTTTTCACTAAAATTAATGTCAAATTTGAATAAAAAGACACCCTTGGAGTCATAGTGGTCACACTGTACATTATATTGAGGTGACACTAATAAAAATATGTTCAAAATTACTTATGGATCATTTTCCTAATGTTTCAAAATAATTTGAATGCATTTCCTCAGTTTTTTGTATGTTTTCCCCTCAAAGTTCACTCCTCCTAACAATTTTCTATTTTCAAAAAGTTTCCAATAGGTATTTTCATGGAACCAGAAACACCCAATGGTTCTATAATATAATGGACATACTTTCCAAATGAATTATCTCATTAGTAATTTTGGACAATGATGCTTAATAACTCAGATCAGTCAAGAGGATGGGTTTTCAGACTCATCAAATCCTTTTGGGGGTAATTATTGCATACTCTTGGAATCTTCTATAGATTTAAGATATGTTCATGAATGATTAATTTATTACCAATTATTATGTGGGTCATCATAGAATTAGAAATAAATTATTATCATGTTTAGATATTTATAATCATATGTATGTATCTGAGGATATTCATTAATGGAGATATGGGTATGTATCAAAGGTTATAAATTGATGGAATCCTCTTATATACAACATAGTGATTCTTTGGTCTTTATTATAATTATTCCGGTTTCCAACCAACTTTGTGGGGGAACTCTGTATTATATCATCGTCTAGGTAGATGGGAATTGGTTTGATGTGTGGATCAAACTCATATATGGGATCCCAACATACCATTGTGAATGGAATTAGAAACCATATAGTTCGGAGCTGCTTAATGGGGAACATCATCCCTTTTTAAGGTCATGTAAAAAGGATCTAATCATATAGTTTAACATCATGTTGAAAGTATGTATTGTTGGAAGTTTCCTATTAAAATATTAGTGTAGGACGTTTGTTGAGGTAGCATAGGGAACCTGAGAGAGCCGTGCATTCTCATGTTGAATTAGAACCTGCTAGGAATGTAGAATGGGATGGAACATGATTGATTTTGGGTATTGGGTTTAGAACTCATGTAGGATTACTACAAATAACATTTATAGGGGAATCAAATCACCCATAGTTTTTTAGTATTGTACTGGAGTATGGACCTTTGAGAGGATTGAGCTATGGATTAATCTTAAAGAGGATTCCCTGAGAAAGGACCATGAGGGATGTCCTAACTCACGATTCTAAACTCATGATGATTTGGGAGATTTTTAGGTATTACAACAATGAAAAAGGACCAAAAGGATGAATTCCAAGGATTAATCCTAGGGAGGATGACCTTGTAAATTGGGTGTTTTGTTTTGGGATATCCTCTATGAAGGGTTCCCATTGAGATCAGGGCTTCGGTAGGAAATATATATATCATAGTTATTGCATGAATCTGAGTTCTCATAGTGCAATGTATCTAATAGATAGTGTGGATATTGTGATATTAATTACCTCTATGACCATGTGAGTCATGATTGGTGTGAGAAACAAGAGAAATTTGAATATCCAACAAACCAAAATCTCTACCTTTGTCAACTAGTGGGAATTTTGAAAGAGCCCAAAGGGAGAGGGATGAGTTGTTGAGTGTTCCTATTTTCTTTATCCTTTCTCTGCCAATGGAAGAGGAGGGGGTTGACGGTGGAAGTGTTTGAGGATATGGAACTTTCCTCTTTTCACTTTACGCTAATAAGTTAATGAATCTGAATAATGAAGAGGTAGATATGAGAAAGACTACAACCACCTATAAAAAATTATAGTGGCTTAATTCAGGATTGAATCCCTAAAATCAGTTCTGTAGTGGGATGAGGATCTAATTCCATGTTTAATGGAAACGAATGTGTAGTCCTCACCCTCCCGACTATGAATTGGAGGATATGGGTCTCAGAGACGAGAAGTTAAGGACATGGTCCAAAACCTTGTATCTGATACCAATAACTACCAAAAACTGTCTATGGAGTAGGGTTCCTTAAGAATTTAGATATACAAATACACATGATCCCTAAGGCGCCTAAAATTATGGTCCGACCAATGTGGGAAATCTCGGACCATAGAAATAAAAAATCTAAATGGGAGAAAATATGGCATGACTTTTCCTCTAGTTTTGTAAGTTAGGAGCCCTCAGTAGAGGTTTTGAGTTGATCCCACTCAGACAAGGGATCCTAAGGAGAAGAGGGTCTTACATGGATGTATTTGAATTAGTCCTAAGGAATTTCTCATGAAGGGTAGTGTGAACCATGTCTGGTCATGCAATGGGTGCTTCCCTTGAGCATGTCTGGGTGATCTGATGGCATCTTGGGCAATGGACAACCTGGGTGGCTGCACTCGGGGGAGACTCTGCTCAATCCTTCAAGGTATCCATAGGTGTTCTCATAAGTTACTCTCATAGGACCCTGATTAGAAAGGCGTACATCATGCTATTATTCATTAATCATTTGGTGAGTGAGTGCATCATTTAGGTGTTGTTTATTTTTAACCCTTGAAGGTCTTTTAGTTTCACTATCCTCCTTCAATTCCCTTCCATTTAGGTTTTAGAAAGATACCCAGAAGGTTTGGGAGGTATTGAGCGAAGAATTAGGGATATCAAAGCTTTAGGAGGTATTTTATAAATTTAATCCACACAAATGAATACCACAAGGTCCTATTTATAATAAAATATATTACCCTTGGTGAAGGGGCCATCCCACATAGGTGTATCGCACATGTTCTCACACAGGTCAGTTTCACAGGGTTCTATATAGGTAAATTTCATATTAATGGTACTTAGGGTACTTCCACAACACACATGGGAAAACATAATATTATATATCGTGGGACATGCACCCCTACAACCCTACTAAGGCTCAGTGTCGAGTTGTGGTCCCATCCCATCAGGTTGGTCCCTTCACTTCCATCACTAACCCCCATGAAAAATGGAGAGTCGCACCGTAAACTTTTTAATTATGATTGAGAACGTTTTCAATCCGAAAACATGGAAATAAATTCTTATCCATTCATAATAAAGACTTACTTCTAATCAATATAATTTTTTTTTTGTTCAATTGATGTTTAAATATTTAATTATATGGAAAAGGGGAATGGAAAACATTTCATGGGGTCAAAAAAAACTCCCTAGAATTAGATTTTCTCTGAACGAAATGAATCTGGTTTAAAGGTACAATTAGGGAACTTTGACACATTACAAAATAATTTGGTCGACTATGGATATACCACTTTTCTGGTAGGATGTTATAATGTTTTCCTAATCCATGGATAATTACAAGCATATTTTTACTATCTCTATGATCTTATAGAGAAACCTACATTCCTTTTCACTTTTGTGCCATCACACAGGTTTTTTACTCAGCTAAATATGAAGGATACATAGTGGGTGAGAGTTGTATTTTCATTAGGATACCCCTTTTGTATTTTATTCCTAACATGTTTTGTGCCATTTAACATTTTATTTATCTATTTCTTCCTGAACCATCTGGAGTGTAGTTATAGCGAGATAAGACTAGAATTTTATTTAGAGTTCCATTGGTATGTTTTCAATTCGGTGATTATTATCTCTTTTTGTGGGTAGTTTATATTCATACAAGCCAGAATAATGAGACTTGTTTTTGGGGTCAAAAAACTTTTACCAAAAAGTTTGGAATAATGACCCAAATAGGGCTTGCGGGTCGAGAGTGTTCCAATAATAATTAGATATCCAATGGGGACTCTTAACCAATGATTTTTTGGATCTACATATAAAACAAGATATAAAAAATAGAGTAGTTATTTACTAAGGATGAGGTTTCCAATAGTAGAAAAAACCATTTTATGGACTATTTTTTTCAAGGCCAACTAGGGCACATACTATATAGTCAATAGTGGCACCATTTGGATTAAATTCCCTAAAACACATGAGTTCCATATGAAAATCCAATTGGGGCATGTTACAACGTAGTCTGTAAATTAAGTTATCAATAATGTTGGAATTCTATTATTGATGATCTAGTGGATTTTATGGAGATTCAGATTTCTCAAGACCACAATGGGTTGTTTTACCAAAGGGGGTGTCTGAGAACGAAGGGAATGTCTATATTGGAATAGGCTATTAATGATAAACCACTACTACATGAATTTAGATCGAATAAAGGAGTGTAAATTTTGTTGGATGGTCGATGTAAATGGGGAATTCCCCTTACTAAAAGTGGTTAATGTATCATGAAGTTTAATGTCACGAAACTAGAAAATTGACCATGCAGTTTAACATAATACATAGAGGATTTTATGCTATACAGTTTAAATTCATACAATGACAATATTATGCTATTTAGATTAAAGTCATACAACAAGGACATTATTATTTGTAGTTTAAATTCATATTGAAAGAAAAATATGATGTGATGTTTAAAGTCATAAAATAAGTAAATTATGAGGGGATATAATTTAAGGTCTTTAGCTTTGACCGAAAGTATGATGAATCTCCCATTCTTGGTAATAAGTTCTGAAATGTTATACCATGTTAAAATGTATGAGGAGAAAATAGTAATTTGTGATTGGGGGATTCTTGAATCCATATAGTGGTATGAAAAAGGGCTTATGACATTAGAGGAGGTCCCTATTGAAGATGAAATTATCACGTGTTGAAAAACATATTTTATGGGATGTTTTATGCATGACCAAGTAGGGAACATATTTTATAGTCAATAGAGGAATCTGTTGGCTAATAGGACCAAAACTTTATGAGAAACACATGAAAATCCAATTGGGGTGTGTTACAACATAGTCCGAAAAATAAGTCTTTAATAGTTCCGACATTCTATTGTTAAAAGATGATGAATGTTTGTGGAGATTGGGACTTCTTGAAGTGTAGAGTTTTGTTTTTGGGAGTAATGTAACTAAACATGAAAGGAAAATTTCATTTCAACATTTCCCAAGAATGGGGAAAATAGGTTTCCTACGCAAGTCTAACACATGCACAAGAAATATGTTTATTGTAGTTTTATGTCATATTATTAAGACCATAATATTATTGGAATGATGGATGATATGTGGTCAAATAGCCCAAGGTTATTCCTGTTTTGTTTGAACATATAAATGTGGTAAATGTGAACCATGGTCTCAGAAACTTTCATATCAGTAGAGAGGATATGGACAAAATATTCAAGGGATGACCACTAACTTTAAATTTCATGTTTCATTATACTATAATAAAATCATAAAGGTATAGAAGAGGCTTCTCCCAGGAGACAAATTACTGCTATTTGAAAAACCCATTATGGGGGCTGTTTTTTTGCAAGGGCGGCTAGGGAACATACTATATATTCAAGTGGTGTCATCCTTTTGTTGAAAATATATGTATTTTTTTATAAGCGTATGAAAATCCAATTAGGGTGTATTACTTCATAGTTACGAAAAATATCACTTAGTTATCAGACATTATACTACTTGAATATGAGGAAATACTATGAAGATATGAAAATGTTCAAGATTAGGAGTATGATTCTGGGAAGGGATGTGTCTAAGAACAAATTGTTTGAACTAATATTTTCAATGATTTGGAAGTCATTTGTATATATCTAACTCATACATAGAAGGGTTACATCTATGTTTCCTTGGTGGGCCCCCTAATGAGGGGACCCAAAATAAATGCTCCTGTATGGACTTTTGATTGTATGCAGGAGAGGTTTTATTTTTCTTTGCCTCATGAATGAGACTAGTATTAAGCCCTAAACATCACTACGAATATTAATAGGACGTGAATCAAGACACACATAGTAATTACAATAATGTTTCCCCATACCAATTGAATTCATGTGTGGAGGACATGGGGGGTTTTGATATAGGTTCACACATAAGGTGAGAAATTGTATTGTGTATCAACATGAAGATATTAAAAATACATGGGAGAGTAGTGGATTTTACATGTTGTGTTTTAGTTGGACCCAAGACTGAAGATCTATACATCAATACATATATCATAGGGGTGAGAATCAAGACACATGTTTTTCTTGAAGGATTGTGCATTTTATTATCATGTGATGAGGAAATATGGCGTGCCTTTTAATGTCTTCCATCCAGGTCCATGATAGCCCCAATGTGAATTTTTACACATTATTTATTTGGTGAAATACTTTACCATACTCTTAATCCCATGTGATCTATACTCAGTGTGAGATACAAGGTGTGGTAAAGTTTTCTTTTATAGCTCAATAGAAACACAAGTGAAGGATATGGGAATGTTGATTATGTGGTGGTTGAGCTAAGATAAGTGATCTACACATCCCTAAATTTGTCATAGGGGTGAGAATCAAGACGTACATAGTTCCAAAAAGCGATTCCTTATTTAAGTTTGACTTTTTACATAGAGTGTTGAGGATATTTTGTGCATTAAATTCAGCTAGAAAAAATTGGAAATCTAGGAGTCACTATGTATCTTGTTGGGTCAATAATCAAGACACACATAGTTCTTCAATATTTTCCCCACATCAATTAGTCGTTAATTTGATTAATGGACTTTTAATGATTTATAGACTGATAGTTGAGCCTAAATCATGAATTCCAGGTATCACCACACATATCATTGTAATGAGAATCAAGCCATAAGTCCTATAAAGGTTTCCTATTACGACCTAATTAATTTACTAGAAAAAGTAAGGAGGTTCTCCAAAATCATGGTTAGACCCAATATTGGAGATCCAAGTGTCACTACATATCTCATTATATGACAATCAAGCCATACATAGTTCTTGAAGATGTTTCCTCACACCGACTGGGATTTGAAGTGGGGAATATGGATTTAAATATTTTCCAAATATATTAGTTACCAAAACTTGAGGCTAGGTATCACCAATTATTTTTTGTAATGATAATCAAGCCATACGTTCTAGAAAAGTTCCCTATCCAGATCTGGTTCATACAAAGGGAAAGGAGGAATTTTCTTTGTGAATGAGGCTAGACTTGAGATTAGAGCTTCTAGTGTCACTATATATCTTGCTGAAGAAAGAATCGAGCCACACATAGTTCTTGGAAGTATCATGTATTTTAACATCATATTATTAGGACATTGGTCATGAAATTATCATTATGTGGTAAGGATGTGAAAGTTATGGGACTTATACCTATATAAGGGGTCAAATTCCATTGTGGAGTGGAAATGATGTAATTGGGGCTTATGCACAAGGGTGGCCCAACTTGATTCCTCATGTTTGTACAAGAGGGAATATCGACATAGTGAGGGGTTAGAGTGGTTTTTTGGGACCTATTATGAGATAAAGGCCCAGTTTTAAGGGGACATGAGGGATATATCAACTCATAGTACACTGTGGATTTCTTAACATCAAATAAAAAGGATTTTAACCATGTTGTTTAATGTTATCCGATAAGGAAAATGGATGTCATACTGTTTATTGTCATGCGATAAGGAAATTATCCCTTGTAGTTTATTGTCACGTGACAAGGACATGATGTCGTGCATTTTAAGGTCATGTGACAAAGAACCACTGTACATTTTAACATACTTATTCTTGGATGTTGAACATTTAATTACACGTAATATTTATTTAGGAACCTTGAATTTGTTGGGGGTCGTAGTGAGTTCTCCATCCATTGAGGTTAAGGAATAAGCTCCATTAGAGTGGTCCTTATGTATGGAGTAAGGACCCTACCACTATGGCTCATGATTCAGAGTATTATTTCCTAGTATCATTGGATTCATTATGACCAAAATCAAATCTCATAAGAGTAATTAATGAAGGTGGGCCTTCTTGTTAAAGGCTCGTGATATCTAGTTTCGAAATACTTCCAAGTGATGCAAGGAATGAATCTTCTTTTCATTCAATCAATCCAATTCATCCAGTCATTTCTAGGATTTTCATCTACTGATAGATGTACACCGACGGAAATATAGAGCAATGTTAATTGAACCTCAATGGGTAAGACTCCTTCTATCCCATATAAAATTAAATACATGGTTTCCTAGGTTGTAGAATGAGTTGCGGTCTGTTAGGACCATAAATTAGGAAATGTATTCTATGGACAAAAATTCTTATCCTTATCAAACTTTTTCAAGAGTATGTTTTATAGGGTATTGTTGAGATACTATATATGTCCATTAGTTACTACATGATAGTGAGAGGAATGGTTGGATTTGATATTATATTCTTGACATATCTTTTTTACCTTCATATACTATGAATTTGTTATATTTTCTATCAATATGGTATGAGGGACACCAAATCCCTTAATGATGTGGGATTTTAGGAAGTTAACAATGCTTTGGCCCTGAATTGTTTGAGAAGTATTTCCTCAGCACATTTTGAGAGGAAATCAATAACACTCAAGATGTACTTGAACTGCTTGGATGTAGCTAGTAGTTATGGACCCAATAAATCCATTCTCCATGTGGCTAACCGAAATATTTATTTGGATATATGTATAAAAATATGTGGTTGATGGATAAAGTTAGAAAGCACCTAACAGTAATGACATTTCTTGGTGAATTCTGTGCAATCCCATGTCCTCGATAACCAGAAGTATCCAAGCCTCTTTATTTGATCCTAAATCTCATTCCCTGACTAGTGGTCACCACATGATCCTTAATGTACTTTATCAATAATAACTTTAGTCTCTTCTCCATCAACAATAATGAGAAGGAATCCATCAAATCCTAATCTAAAGAGGACTTTCAGTTGATTTAGTCCATCATAAAGTGTGAAATTGGCTTCTCACCACAAAATCTTCTCTCTTCCATCTATTTCTAATGGAAGAACCCCATACTAAAGGTAGTATACAATGGGAATCACCCATACCATGTTAGGACTATATGACTTAGGAATGGGTCTAACTTAATTGATCTCCCCTATTCTAAAATTGAAAAAAGGTGAAGCTATTCGATGATGATAACTGTTGATAACTATTTCCTCCTGATTTGGATCTTCCAGGGATGTGGATACATTTTCCAATATATCATCATGCACATTCTATGATAATGAGATGAGATTAAATGTTGGCTGTGAGGGTTATTCTAACATTAACCATAGAACATTGTCAAATACAGGAATTAACTCCTCTTTCTTGATGGTGTACTCCCCATTGATTTCCTTCATTACTAACTCTGAGTTGACTTTCACTTATAGGTGGTTTACTAGTATTTGAAATTATAATTCTAGGTGTAAAAGTATATCTTGACATTCCAACTCATTATTAGTAAAACCATATGATAATAAGAATGTGTATAGAAACACTACCTTCTTTAGGGAAATAAACACAATCCCTAACCCTGCATTATTGAGTGTAGGGTCTTCCACTATCGTTCCTGTTGAGATCATGGATGAAGAATCAAAATAAATTTCATACCTTTGGGGTTTTACATGAATAGATAATATCTCCTTATCTATAAATTCATTATTTAATGGAATCCCCTATTTAGATGGGTGTTTGGTAAGGAAGTTCATCAAGTCCGAACCATTTATTTCATTCTAAGGCACAAACTATATGTCCAACTATTACAAAATAACTTCCAACCGTGCTAGATGTCATGTCTGCATATGAAGATTCAGGGTAAACTTGAGTATGTTATTACAAGAAACAAAGTGGATCTCGTGGTGTTGTAAGTAGTGACTCATTTTTGAACAGTAAATATTAATTCCAGACAGGTCTTCTCCATATCTGAATAATGAGTCTCAGCATTGAGAATGGTGATACAAAGATAATAAAGGATTTTTTCATTCCCAATATCATTTTTTGTGAAATAAAACAACCCAGTGATTGCTCCAGGGAAATCCATAAATAATGAGTGGATTTACTACAACAAGTGGAATCAATATAGGTGGGATCAAGAGGTATTTCTTAGGGGTGTCAAATTCATCTTGACAGTAATTGGTCCACTTATATGTGATACCCTCTTCATAAATTTTGTTAAGGGAAAAAATTTTCCTTTCATATTGTCTATGAAGCACCAAATGTTAGCCAAGTGTGTAACTCACCGACCCTAGTTACCCAGAATCGGTGCATTATTGCCTAACTTTGGCATGATATAAGGAAATCATGTCCTGAATGACCGATCAGTTTAGTAGCCTTTGAAATACTAGATACATTTATAAGGTTTACATTACATCAAAAAATGGAAAACTACAACAAAATTGTTTCCATAGACAACACTGAGATCCCATAGAATATCCCTATAGGTTTGTCATAATATAATTTTTCTCATCAATGGAAAAGTAAAACATAGAAAGGGGTGATCTCAGAAGCTCAGTAAGGATAACAATATAGCAGAAAATTTCGTAAATAAGCATAAACATATAAGGAAATGTATAAAACTAAACAAAATCATTTTCAAAAAAACATCATCATAATATTGAAAATATAAATCAAAATAATGCCATTTCCATACTCACATGGATACTCTAATAGTCAAATAATCACATGAAATATCAATATCCACTTTCATAATGATGGAATGGATAATTCCAAACTTTCATAACCACATAGTCAAGGCCTTGTGCCAAGAATACAAATAATATTTTGTCGAGGCCTTGTGCCAAGACACTAGTTTTTCTCATGAGACATATCGATGCAACAAGGATCTACAACGAGCTACACCCTTCACATACTAATCCAATGCATTCCTTATATGAAAAGGTATAAACATAACATAAACATTCGTATTAAAAATATCATACAAAATGTCATTACTTTATCCATAAACAGTGAATGGTATAAAAATAACACATCCGCAAGAAAAAAATATCACAAACCATTCAATACAATATGGATGTTTTGTATCATAATAAATCAACTTCAAAAAAGTTTAAAATCCATCAAAGGATGTTGACATAGATGAAATCAAAACCTTTTTTTAGAGAAATGTCTCTTACTATTATGAAATAATTTTAAAGTCATAGAATTATAAAATAAAACATTTATTTGGAAAATATTCTTATAATATTTTATGGGAAGCTTCGGTGTTGTTATAACAGAGGAAAATAGCCGCACCCACCATATAAGTTAAAAAAGCATTCTTACCTTAATTTTTTCGAAAAGGTCATAAAGTACCTTGTTTGGAAAATGACGGAAAGATTCATTTCAAAAAAATTTATAAAAATTCAAATAAGGGTAAAAATAAATTTATCCCGTAGTCTAGAAAATAGTAAAAATGTTTTGAAATACATTATTAAGAAACATGGTTGTTGATGATAAAGAGGTCCTAGTAGATACTTACGTAAAAACACCCTCGGATAATAAAGAGATTGTAAAATTAACCCTTACCATGTACTTTTACTTGGTCAAGGGAAGGTTAACCTCTTGTATAATGGTTAAATAATTGTTATTTAATTATACAAGAATCATATACATTAATATGATATCATATATTATCTTTTAATATTGCTTTGTTAATAATATTTTAGTATTATCATCGTTTCAGTTGTTAACTGATTTGTTTTCCTTTATATACTTTGTTATGTAAGTAATGTTTGTTATGGATATGATGTGTCTTATTCATATTCGAAATTATATTAAGTTCTTGAACATTATTTTTAATCATCTAATGAAAATTAGTCTTGAATGGATACGATGGGGAATGAATCTCATCGCGTTCATGGAGACGGTAATTCGTACGTATGCACGAGCGAAAATATCCTTATTTTGATATTAAAATAATATATAATTGGATGGTATATCATATATACATAATAATAGTGATGTTATATTTATTATTTACATTAATTACATATCATTAAAATACCCATCCAAATAATAATGTATTGAATAACAATTACACAAAGACACGGAGACGGTAATCCGTACATACGCACGTATGGTGACAAGTCTTTTAAAAGGTGGATAGAATAATGAATATGATTGTATAATATTTATAATGAAATCATAGTATATATAATATACTGGAGTTATTATTTTATAATTGAAACAATAAAGAAAGAGGAAGTGGAATAAGAAAAGAACTTGAAAGAGGTGATAAAATATTTACCTCTTCTTCGGGTTCTTCCTTTTGATTTGATCAAAAGGGCTCCATAGGTTGTCATTATGACTAAATTAAGGCCTTTAGGATGAATTTAGGATAGTTTATAGAGTATTTGGATAGATTTGTGCTGAGCCAAATGGCTTTTAAGGTGTGAATTAGAGAGAAGGGGGGGTTCCCTTTTATAAGATGGGTGAGGGGCACCTTAGGAAAAGCTGGAAATATTATTTTATAATAAAATAATTTTCCATTTATAAAGGCTCCAAAATGGTTTATTTAAAGGATAAGGTGGGGATGGGTCTAAAAATACTCAACCAATAGGTTTTAGACAGGTTTGGGTCACTTTATTAACTTTATCTTTTAGATTTAACTCTTAGTTAAATAGTTTGACATTTACCATGTCTCTTTGTATTTTTATATTACATGGTTAATAACCATACTATAAAATTACAAGAGAAACTAAAGTGGTTCATTAATGACATATATAATATTATTTATGACCTTTTTCCAATCCTTAGATTTTTAGAAATACAATATCAATTAATAATATAATATTTGTTTTAAAAACTCTTTTATGTCAATTTTGACACTATTTGGTATTTTATTTTTTCTAAATTCATAATAACATTATTAATTTGAAAAAAAATTCATATAACCAACCCTAAAATGTCATATTAAACTAGAAAATTAGTTTATTTCATAAAAAGTCTCAAATTACATTTAGTTGGATATTTATAATGTCAATTATTTTAATATTTCATTAATTAGGTAATTACTGCATCATCATTGTGTCATAAATAAATTAAATTATTTAATGTCTAAAAAATATAAATAAAAAACCGTTATGTAGGAAATATTTTTATATTTCTAATTAATATTTATAGTTGAATTTATGTTATATATAACCCTATATTAAAAATGTTTTATTTATTAAACTATGATTTTATCTTTTTTAACTCTTCTTTAAATAAAATAATAATAAATTTATAATCTAATTCAAGTGGACCTAAAGGATAATATTTTCTTCCTAAGGTTGTTTTTGTTCGAATTATACTTATACAATATAATTAGGACATGTGTTAGGGTAATAATAATAATATCATTTTTAACATTAATTAAACTATTTACTTTTAACCGTGTTAAATAAAAGTAAAAAGTTACAAATCACCAAAAATTATATTCATAACATTGAACAATATTTTAATTACACATATAAACCGTGTCTCTCATATTTTTGAAATTAAACTCACAGAAGTAGTAAAATTATGTTTTAAGAAAATTTGCAAATGCTCCTAGGAGGTGGGTAAAAGACGGTAAAATTTCAATGAATTTTTTTATATATCTAAACTTATTATAAAATGACTACAATAAATTAAATTGAAATTATATAGTATTATGAATCTATTTTGACCTAAAATAAATTTATATTAAATAAATAATTATTTAAAAGAAAATTCGGTTTTAACCAATAATGCAGCATTTTTCACTATTTATCAAAAATTGACTGTTTTCAGAAACATACCAAAAATTCACCCTAAGATAATTTTGATATTATGAATTAAAAAATGAAGTATATTTTACCAAATTAAAACATTGAAATTTAATTTATTAATTTTAATGTAATTCCCATTTTCAAAACCAAAAAGTGTAATTTTAAGATATAATTACTATCAAAAGATTGACACTTGTTTATGTACAATTTCAAAGTGAAATTACTTACAATCACCAGAATTGGATTAAATGGTAAAAATATAATCTATTTATACTTAAAAACCCTTAAAATGTATCATTTAACACTATAAATTATTTTTATTAAAAAAGTTGTTTTTAGTTAAAATATATTATTTTTCACTATTCACCCAAATATAAAAGTTATCAGAAAAACACCAAAAATTTATTGAAACTAAACCCTTATGTCCCGATTCATAAAGAAGAAGTTTATTTCGTAAAATTGAATATATAAAAGTTTCAAATATTGTATTTAAAAAGGGTTCTCCATTAAAAGGTGGTAAAATTGCATTTTTTGAAAAATACTTATTTTATCCGAAAAAAGATGAATTTGTTCTTACATTACGTCTAAGAAACTCATAATATGGATAATAAAATTATAAGGATTATATAATGTTCAAAATTCAGTTAATACTATTTATAACCACTTTTGAACTGATTGTTAGGTAAGTCATGGTGCGCTAGAACTCGGTGTTGTGTGTAGTGTAAGTTATTGGATTATTTTGAAGAAATAACGTAATATGAAATATTGGGGTGTTACATTCTTCCCTCCATATATAAATTCTATCCTCACAATTTGAGATTGTTTTTCAAAAATAAAATTTCGAAAATAGAAAGTACCTTTGGGGGAAAACACACATCGGAAATTAGGTTAATAGAATTTAGTCTTAATAAGAGGAAAAGGGAAATGAAAGGGTCACCACCAAATGATAATATCAATTAGTAGAAAATTGTTGGCAATTAGAGACACATAATTTGAGGGAAAACATAAATATTTATAGGGAGTGATTGAGGTCATCAATCATAAACAAGTGTAAAATTGAGGTCCTCAAATCCATCAATCTATGATGATTTGAAATACCATTGGTTCCGCAAAACATAAGGTATTAAGATAACAGATTTTTTTAAGATCCCTTCGATAATGTTTACGAATTAATTTACCCATAGAATAAGAGGGGGACAATTATATATATAAATAGATATATATACTTGACATGTATAGTTTCATCATTCATTTTACTCCTACCACAAACTCATCTTGCACTAAAGAAATACTATATTTATCCTAATTGCATATGGTTCAAAAAAAGAATTTATAATTTATCTATCAGACCTTTAAAAAAACTAGATTATACAATCTAGGAACTTTACGTAGTTCAGTGGTTAGTGATATATCCCGATCGCACTATGGTTGGGGGTTTGATTCCAGCAGTTTTGTCCGACGCGATGGATTGTCACGTGGTCTGCATGTTGTCCTTTTTATAAAAATACAAAATTAACCTTAACAATAGTATCCAATTTCAAACTTAATCCATTCTAAACTTTAGACTTATCCAAAATACTTCTATCCAAACTCACAGTACAAAATATATAAAGAATTTAAAGACAATGAAGATCCTTTTTCCATGTAATAACATGTGAACACCTTCATCATGTATTATTTTAAAACATGGTAACACCCTAAATTACCATAAAACCTTATTGATTACATTCATGATCCATTTTCCTTTATATAATACTGGATATATTCTTTATATCCAAAAATATTGAATATTACAAAAATGATGAAATAAACAAACTATTAATCAGTTCCAAGGTAGTCAAGAATATTCAATATAATTTATCCAAATCAACCATCTTTTATTCCAAAATTACTACCTTAGTAACAGGACCATATAATCTCAAATTCCCATTGAAATAGTACTATAGTACAATCCTTATTTATTTACATAATTCATATAACCATTACAACATTGATACAACAGTCAAATGACACAATACTTTAACAACAACATAATGAATCTTAATCATTCCTCTTCATCTTCGGTAGTATCATAACATGATTCTTATCTAATAGCATCATTTGGTGTATACTTTGATGATTTGGACATTGATTCGCGTGGTGTCTCAACTCCTTGCAGATGAAGCATTGTACATTTTAAACCCTTCTCTCACCCCTGAAATCACGTACTTGGTGTCATTTTTCTCCACACTTATAACAAACTCCCATTCCCTTTAGGCATTTTCCAATGTGATTCTTTACATAGTTATCACAAATAGGAAATACTTATTTCCCTTATTCTATTTATCCATCTTTCTGTTTACCATCCCTTTCGTCTCTTGCTTCCCTTTAAAGTCATAGGACTCAAAGAATTCTTTACTTATATTATTAACACATGATATTATTTCTTCATATTTTGAGAATATGTTGGAGACTATTTCCCTTCTAAATGATGGCTTAATACCATGAATGATTATATCCTTCTTACTCTTTGGATAATACATATTTTTGGAGTTCTCATTCATTTTTCTGGGCACCATTTCTAAACAATGTCATACACTATGTCAGTTTATGAATTGAAATGAATAATTTCAAACTTGTAAAACACCTAACATAAATGGAATAGTTTATGGATATAATCCATAATAAAAAAAATTAGTCTTTGAGGAAGTATTTACTCTTAAATCCTTCATAATGGGTTGTAATTAAAATGATAATTATCCTAAGCATATCCCCTGGTAGTGTCATAACCAAGTGTGTAGGAAGGCCCATTTTCATGGACCTGTTCCCATTCGAGTCTAGCTCAAAGTGGTGTTTTGGGTTTTACCCCTAGGTACATCTGTGCCAGAGCCACCTCTACCTGCTCGTATCCAAAAAGGGATGTATTACTTGAAAAAAATAAAAAAATCTACACAATACCAAATTATAGGATGTTCTTATATACTAATCCTCTAAGTCTATATTAGGGTAATGTGCTCTAATCAGAGTTTATATAAATGTAGTTTCCAAGGATTGTACTAAACTTCCTTTGATACCAACTATAACACCCCGACCATAGTTACCTAGAGTCGGTGAATTATTACATAACATTGGCATGATACAAGGAAATTATGTCCCAAAATACTGATCAGTTTAGTAGCCTTCGAAATATTAGATACATTCATAAGGTTTACATTACATCATAAAATGGAAAACTACAACAATAGTTTTTTCCATAGACAAAACTATGATCCCACAGACTATCCCTACAGGTCTGTCATAATATACTTTTTGTATCCTTGGAAAAGTAAAACATAGAAAGGGGTGAGCTCATATTCTCAGTAAGGATAACAATATAGTGGAAACTTTTATAAATAAGCATAAACATTTAAGGAAATGTATAAAACTAAAACAAAATCCTTTTCAACGAAAAAATCATCATAACAAGGAAAATATAAATCAAAACAATTCTATTTACTTACTCACATAGATACTCTACTAGTCGAATAATAACATGAAATATCAATACCCACTTTCATAATGATGGAATGCATAATGTCATGCATTCATAACCATATAGTCAAGGCCTTGTTCCAAGACTGCAAATAATATTTTGTCAAGGCCTTGTGTCAAGACACCAGTTTGTCTCATGAGACCTACCGATGCATCGAACAGCTAGAGAGGGCTCCACACTTCACATACTAAGTCCAATTCATTCCTCATATAAGAAGGTTTTAACATAACATAAACATTCATATTAAAACAATCATTCAAAATGTCAATACATTATCCATAAACCATGAATGGTATAAAAATAACTCATCCATAGTCAAATAATCACAAAACCTTCAATACAATATGGAATTTTTTTATCATAATAAATCTACTTAATTTTTTTTAAATCCATCAAATGATGTTGAAATAGATGAAATCAAATCTTTTTTGGAGAAATATTTCTTACTATTTTGAAATAATTTTAAAGTCATATAATTATAAAAGAAAACATTTATTTTGAAAATATTCTTATAATCTTTTATGGGAATCTTTGATGCTGTTATAACGGCAGAAAATAGCTGCACCCTCTGTATAATTTTAAAAAAACATTCTTAACTTAATTTTTTCCAAAAGGACATAATGTACCTTGTTTAGAAAATGACGGAAAGACTCCCATCAAAACATTTTATAAAAATTCAAATAAGTGTATAAATGAATTTAACCCGTAGTGTTGTAAATATGAAATTTTTTTTGAAATACATTTTTAAGAAACATGGGTGTGGATGATATAGAGTTCCCAGTAGATACTTAGTAAAAACAACCTCAGATAATAAAGAGATTGTGAAATTAACCCTTACCTTGTAATTTTCCTTGGTCGAGGGTAGGTTAACCTCCTGTATAATGGTGAAATAATTGTTATTAAATTATACAATAATCATATACATTAAAATGATATGATATATTAACTTTTAATATTTTTTGTTAATAATATTTTAGTATTATCGTCATTTCGGGTGTTAACTGATTTGTTTTCCTTTATATTATTTGATATGTAAGTAATGTTTGTTATGGATAGGATGTTTCTTATTCATATTCAGAATTATATTAAGTCTTTAAAAATTATTTTTAATCATATAATGAAAATTAGTCTTGAATGGATATGATGAGGAATGAATCTCATCGCATTTGTGGAGATGGTAATTCATACGTATGTACGACTAACAATATCATTATTTTGATATTAAAATAATATATAATTTGATGGTATATGATATCTACAGAATCATTATCATGTTATATTTATTATTTACATTCATTACATATCATTATTATAACCATCCAAATAATAATGTATTGAATAACAATGACACCACGACGTGGAGACAGTAAGTCGTACGTACTCACGTATGGTGACATGTCATTTAACGGATGGATAGAATAATGAATATGGTTGAACAGTATTTATAATAACATCATATTATATATAAGTTACTGGATTTATTATTATATAATGTAAACAACATAGAAATAGGAAGTGGAAGAAAAAAGTAACTTGAAATGGGTGATGAAATATTTACCTCTTCTTCGGGTTCTTCGTTTTGATTTGATCAAAAAAAAGCTCCTTAAGTTGGATTTTTGACTAAAGGAAGGCCTCTAGGATTAAGGAGGATTGTTTATAGGGTATTTGGGTAGATTTGGGTCGAGACACATGGCTTTGAGGTGTGAATTAGAGTGAAGGGGGAGTGCCCTTTTATAAGAAGTGTGAGGGGCACCTTAAGAAAAGCTAGAAATATTATTTTATAATAAAATAATTTTCGGTTTATAAAGGCTCCAAAATGGAAACTTTAAAGGATAATGTGGGGATATGTCTAACACCACTCAACCAATAGGTTTAAGATATGTTTGGGTCACTATATTAATGTTATCTTTTAGATTTAACTCTTAGTTAAATAGTTTGACATTAACAATGTCTCTTTGTATTTTTATAATATATGGTTAATAAACATACTATAAACATCCAATAGGACCTAAAGTGGTTAATTAATGACATATATAATATGTTTTATGAAATTTGGCCGAACCTCATATTTTTAGGAATAGAATATTAATTAATAATATAATATTCGTTTTAAAATATATTTAAGTCAATTTTGACACTATTTGGTATTTTGTTTTTGATAAATTCATATCAACATTATTAATTAAACAAAAATTCTTATAAGAAACCCTAACATGTCATATTAACCTATAAAATTAGTGGAATTCATAAAAAAGTCTCAAATTACATTTATTTGGATATTTATAATGTAAATTATTTTAAGAGTTCATTAATTAGGTAATTACTGCATAATCATTGTGTCATAAATAAATTAAATGATTTAATGTCTAAAAATTATAAATAAACTACCATTATGTATGAAATCTTATTATCTTTATAATTAATATTTATAGTCAAATTTATCTTATGTATAACCCTATATTAAAAACGTTTTCGTTATTAAACTTTGAATTTTATCTTTTTTACTCTTGTTTAAATAAAATAATAATAAAGTCCTAATCTAATCCATGTGGACCTAGAGGATCATATTTTATTCCTAAGTTTTTCTGTTCGAATTATACTTATCCAATATAATTAAGCCATGTGATAGGGTAAAAATAATATCATTTTTACCCTTAATTACCCTATTTAATTTTAACTGTGGTAAATAAAAGTAAAAACTTATTGTTCACCAAAAATTATTTTCATCTTATTAAACAAAATTTTACTTACTGATATCAAAAATGTCTCTCGGATTTTTGAAATTCAACTCATAGAAGTGCTAAAAGTAAGTTTTATGGAAATTTGCAAATGCTCCTAGGAGGTGGGTAAAAGACGGTAAAATTTCAATATTTTTTTTTATATATCTAAACATAATATAAAATGAATCCAATGAATTACATTGAACTTATATATGTATTATGCATCTAGTTTTACCTAAAATAAATTTAAATGAAATAAATAATTATTTAATTGAAAATTCAGTTTTAACCAATAACACAGTGTTTTTCAGTATTCATCAAAAATTGAATGTTTTTAGAAACATACCAAAAATCCACCCTAAGCTAATTTTGATATTCTAAATTCAAAAATGAATTCTATTTTACCAAATTATAAACACTAAAATTTCATTTATTAATTTAAAATTGATTCCCATTATCAAAACCAAAAAGCGTACTTTTATGAAATAATAACAATCAAAAGATTGACACTTGTTTATGTCTAATTTCAAAGTGAAATCACTTAAAATCACAAGAATTGTATTAAATAGTAAACATATAGTCTATTTAAACTTCCAAACCATTAATAATTATTATTTGACAATATAAATTATTTTGATTAAAAAAGATTTTTTCAGTTAATATATAGTGTTTTTCACTATTCACCCAAATATGACAGTTATCAAAAAAACTCCAAAGCATTATTGAAACTAAACTCTTATGTACAAATTCTAATGAAGAATTTTATTTGGTAAAATTGAATATATGAAATTTTCAAATATTGGATTTAAAAAGGGTTTGTCATTAAAAGGCGGTAAAATTGAATTTTTTGAAAAATACTTCTTTTATCTGAAAAAAGATAAATTTGTTCTTAAATTATGTCTAAGAAACTCATAATATGTATTATAAATTCATAAGGATTATATAAAGATCCAAATTTAGTTAATACTATTCATAACGGCTTTTGAATGGCTAGTTAGGTAAGTCGTGGTGCGCTAGAACTCAGTGTTGTGTGTAGTGCAATTTATTGGATTACTCTGATTAAATAACATACTATTAAATGTTGGGGTGTTAAAAAGTGTCCTTGAATTCCATTCAACTCTATATTGTTTCAAGGAGGTGACATTCTAAGGATATATTTAGTTTTATCAGAATTTACTTTGACTCCATGATGGAATATGATGAATCCAAGAAACGTCTCTGAGGTAACCTCAAAAGCTCATTTCAAGGGGTTCATCTTCAGGTTATGTTTTCGAAGCTTGATGAAGATGGTATCTAGGTCATACAAGTGGTATTAATGTTATCTACACATGAAACATAGATCATCAATGTAGCATTCAAAAAATATCCCATAGAATTGTTTGAAGATGTGATCGGTGGAACATTGGTATGTGGCACCAAAATTCATTAATCCAAATGGAATTACCCTATATTAAAACACTATTTGGGGGGATCTGAATGTTGTGGCCGCTTCATCTTCTAGGGCCATATAGATTTTGTTATATCCCGAATTTCTATCCATAAAGGATTGAGTTTTATAACCAACAGTTTCATCAATCAAGAGTTTTATGTTTGGAAATGATAAATCAGCTTCGGGACAATGCTAATTGTGATCTCTAAAATCAATGTGAACTATAATTTTCACATTATAATTATTTTCTAGGAATATGTTATCTTGACATTTTAGATATTGTACCTCTTGGATAATGTTTTCCTTGATGAGATTGTTCACTTTATCCACTATTTGGAAGGTGTGAGTTGAGTGTGTCCTTCTGGATGCCTTCATATATACCCAATGATCTTCATGAAAACCGAAGTGATGAGTGCACACTTCAGGGTCAAGTCATGTCATCTCTATGTAATTATAGGTGAAAAAATCTTGATGCTTCTTCAGGATGGAGGTTTATAACACCTATTATTCACGATTCATTTTTGAAATAATCATAGGGGACCATGGATCCTTTTCTTCACACATATTTATCTCTATGAGTTCACCCACAGCGGTGGAGAAACCATCCTCAAATTTTGGAGGTGCATCCTCGTGATACTCCCCATATTCCCCTCCAATATGCTATAATTCTTTCACCAATAATTGGGGAGGAAATTATGGAACTAGTTCCTCATAGGTAGGTGGGGAGTCTAAATTTGTACATCCATAGAAACATGCAATCATTTCCAGCTCACTTATTTGAATGATGCTTTATTGGCGTCTTGACGGGGAAACACATGACTAAAAATGAACCCATCTGTAATCTTCCATTAATTTGAAAAATTCTTCCATCCTAGATGATGAAACATGGAATTTATAGAGCTCAAGGGATAGAGTGAATACAGTTTCATTAAAGCTTTCATTATCACTTAGAGAGTTGATAACATCTTCAGCACCATCAGGTTCAACTTCCATGATTTACATTACAATTTTTTTGGAATGAGTGCGTGAATTTGGGTCCCACCTATCAATTTTATTAATGGGTAGCACATGATCCTTATTAATTTGGTTTAAAGGGTTATCTCGTATCATCTCTAGTCCATTTGTGGAATTGATTCGAGTAACATCACCTGCCCTAGACTATTTTCCTCCCCTTGGACCAAACCCTACGTCAATCTATTATTTCTTGTAGGATTTGAATGATATCTTTTCACCATAAAATGTTCCAATTTTACCATTGATACAATATTTTAGACATTGGTGGAATGATGAATGAATGACCACATGATGATGTATCCAAGGTGTTCCTAGTAGAACATTTAAATCTATATCATGCAGAATAACCATGAACTCTGAGTTGGGCATAAGATCCCTGAATTGAGTTATAAGTAAGATTTCACAAAGAGGTTCTTCCACATTTTTTTCATTACCCTATAAAATTAGAGTAGAGGGAGACAAGTGAGATTCATTGAGACCTAGTTGGTGAAGTGTCCAGACTGGGACAAGGTTGACTAATGAGCCATTATCAATAAAGGCTCATCAGATATCAATTTTGTTTATCCTACAAGATATATACAAGGGACTAACATGTCCTTGCATGATGGAATCATCATCATAGTCTGTGAAATAGATGACTTCATGGAATTCTACCAGATTATTCTCTGCACGATATACTTCGGCAACAACAACCTTAAATTCAAATCCCTAAGGGCATTATAAAGACTCAATAAGTGATTCCATGAGGTCCTTTAATAGGAAATGAGCATCCATGTTTGATAACTTAGCTGACACATGGGAAAATTTCATCAACAGATCATATTTTTGTTCTAAAGGTCTTTTCTTTCCAACATGGGGGTTCGCTTTTGCAGTCACTTTAAGAGATGATGTTTCTGTTGTGAATGGAACCTCCCTTGGGGTAGGAGTTAGAAGTTCTCTTGTTATTGGTGGATTAGGTTGACTGGGTCATCCAACCCTATGGGGATGCGGTGGTGTATCCTATGATTGGTCTTCCAAGATGATCATGTTTGGTAAGACCCTTTTATACATGGGGGAATAACTCCGCTATTCCTGCTAAGCTCGTTTGAGGGGTTTCAAATGCGTTTTGGCCACACACATGGTTAAATTAGGGGTTTCAATGATGTAGTGACTCTTAGAACTACCTTGTTTTCCCCTATATCTTTGACATTGATGAACTCTTCCCCCAGTTCCACAATCAAGTGTATGGAAATCAGGTATATAATTAGAATCATCATGCATGAAGGGATCCATTAAGTAAATAACATTAAACGAACTGAATATCAACTCCTCATCAGATGAATATTTTGTATGATGGTTTGACTCTTGTTTTACCATTTTGAGAGGAAGTTCCTATTCATTTGGGGCTACTAGAGTGAATTTAGTTAATGTTTGGTTTAACTTTATCATTGACACAAGATCATATTCTCTCATTTTATTTTCATAACTATGTCCATTTAATATTCTATATGATTGGAATTCAAAGGATTGAACTTCTAATAATGAAGGTTGTGCTTGGCAGAAGCAATCAAGTGAATATTCAGGTTTTTCAGTTGGGCTCTGAGAATACCGTGAGTTCAGTTGATCATTTTTCTAACCATCCAGACACTAAAATTCTACATACTCTTGCTTTTAACATCATTCCACTCATTTTAATCCACTGGGTTGGTAGTACAAACAAATGTTATATAGGTAAGAAATTTTTTCAGTTTCACCTGCCGAGAGTCTGCCATATTTTACATAAGTTTCTTGAAAACAATACAATCTTGTAGGAAGTTCCTGAACATTTTATGGAAGTAGAAATTGTTTAGTACATCCTTATCATCTTCTTTAGTGGGATTCTTCGGATTTGGAAACCTGACTAAGTATTTTTACAATGAAGATATGAATTATCCATAAGATTGGACTTTTCAAAAGGAATATAACCTATTTTTTATATCCTAAAACAGTTCTCACCTCTATTTACTTTGATCACTTTTTCCGACACTTTCTCCAGGGCTCCTATCCGTCCTTTGGAGGACGTTCTAATTTATTGCATCACATTCCTACTTTCCAAAGGTGGGCGACATCTATTGCTTCTATAGGGACGTTTTCTACTTAATTAAAACTGGATGATTGGATTCCCGCTCCACCTTCTATGGATTCCTCCTCGGAACTCATCACCTAGTCTGGGTTTCCCTTAAATATTAAGGCGTTGTTCGTGAAACACTTCCTAGTTCCATGTCTTCTTGGAAATCGGTTAATTTTGTTGATCCTGTATGGACATTCCAAAGGGTCATGTTAGGGATACAACCTTCATTCGTGGGAGTAATCATGTTGGACATCACTGGTTTGTCTTGACGCTAAAACACTGGTGCGTCTAGGTTTCTTCCCCTTTCTATAGGGCTTCTCGAGGGTGAAGATGCTCAAGGAATCCCATGTTAGGTTAGAGGAATTTTATGTCATATACATGTCTCTAATGTTTTCCTCATCTTTCCAGGATTAACATAGGGTATTACATGATTTTAACATCTAGAGGATACATATCAAACTGATCATAACACTGATGGAAGTGGATCAGATGGGTGTATACCCAAGAGGGATCACATGAGGGGATTAATGGATGAGTGGATCTAGACTCCCAATAAAGGTGGATCAGAGGATGATTGGGTCCCTATAATTGGGACACCAAGGTTTCCATTAGGTTGTATTGAACCTCGGGGAGGTTCCCTACGTACCCTGTCCTAGGAGACGTGGATCAAATCCACATAGTTCAAAGGACCGAGGAGTCGAGGTTTTTGCAACGAACAGTGACATAGAGACATGTTGGGGTTTACACATGGCTTGCGACCCAAGAAGTTCTAGGATCGGTGAAGGGGTGGATGACCTAATTTTACTGGGATGTGGTGGCATGGGTATGAATCAGGATGGGTATGGATGGTTCTGATAATTGGATGAAGAATGAGATGGATCTTAATTTTGGATGACAGTGATGTTGGTCTTGAGCATCGAAAAGACCTCCTATGTATCCCCATGGAATGGAATCAATGTCCACGTAGTTTGGTGGGGGTGATGAGACACCTTTGGAGGTGGCCCATGTGAATCAATGCTTGGATGGGACCTGGAGGATGTGGAACCTCCGGGTTGGGGAATGACATTCATGAAATAGAGAGGCTTCGGAGAGATACTAGGTTGAGACATGGATATTGGGCTTGAACCTCAGGGAGGATTCCTACATATCCCAGTGGTAGGGAATCAATACCAAGTAGTTCAAGATGGTGGCATGAAATCTGGGTGAACACATAGTACAGTGACCCGACGATATACTGGGGCTTTCGAGTAGTTAGTAGCTCTAGATTTGGTCTAACGCTCGGGGGAACTGGAGATGTGGGTCCCAAAAAATGTGACTACAATAGATTACCATCGATTTTAAACTACAATGGATTACTACTGGTTGGGGGCTATGAAATATTACCATTGTCTAGGGGTATAATAGCTTACCACTAGTTGGGGATACAACGGCTTACCACTATTTTGGGGCTACAACGACTTACCTCTTGGTGGGGGCTTCAACAGTTTACTTCTGGTTGGGGTTACAATGACTTACAGCTGGTTGGGGTCTACAATGGACTACTACTATATGGGGTTGAACCTCATGGAGCATTTCTACGTACCCTGCATAAGTGATAGGGATCAAATCCCACATAGTTAAAATGGGTCCAGTTTAGCATCATGCCTGACGTAAAGGTGGAAACTAGTTTAACGTCCTATAGGACGATGGTGAACATACGTGAAGTTTTCGGGACCGATGGGTGTTGGGCTTGAACCTTAGGTAGGATTTTTATGTACCTTTCTTAAATAGAGGTAAGGATCAAAGTCCACGTATTTTAGTACGAGGACACAATTAAACATCATCTGGGATGAGGTTGAACTGACGTGAAGTTTTCAGGACCGATGGGTGTTGGGGTTGAACCTCATAGTGGCTTCCAACGTTCCTTTCATGGAATGGGCAAGGATAAAAGTCCATGTATTTTGGGATGGGGGCTTGGGAATCACACTCTAGGGTGTCCCAAGAAGGATACCATGTTCCATGCTTACTCTAATCTCACGTGAGTCATGCTCGGTGTGAGAAACAATAGGAAGCAAAGTCCCAACGATCCCATCATGAATGATGAGTTCATGGGTAATAGATAGGGCTTATGCGTGGTTGGTAGCCCAAATAGGAAACATGGGCTTATGCATGGTTTGCGGCCCAGGGAGATGGAGATTGGGACTTACTCTAGGATGGAGGTCCGATGGTGACAAAGCCTAGAGATAGAGGGATGGGGTAACAAAGGTCCTGGTGCCCATCTCACCTCTAGTATTTGGCACGAAATAAGAGAGAAGGATCATGGGTTATACCACCCGCAAGAATATCTAGGGGATTACAACGAGATGGTTTCCCTTCCCCGCAGACAGACATCACTCCAAAAAAAAGGATCTCAGTTCATGTGAGGAATATCTCACTTCTTTGGAGATGAGCATGCATTGAGAATGTTCGATCTGGGGCACCCATTGTATGTGGCATGGAGAAAGGTTACAATTTAACGTCATGTGATGATGATGGTGGTGGTGCATGGAATTTTAACATCCTAGAGCTCAGATGAGGTGGGTTCGCTGCACACCCCTAGGACATACATGACTGATACCCACACACCCTTGGGGAAGAGAAGGCATCAACAACGACGTGGTGAGGCAAGGATTTGGAATGATCCATTGATGTGATCACGATAGAATTCATATGAGAAGAATCATGAGTATAAGAAATTCAATGTAAAGCACTACCTAAGGGACCTTGAAATCACTTCATACAAACCTTGAGGGTTGTACAGAAGATGGTTTTTCTAAGCAAAGAGGTTCACAGGAAGGGGCCTTGCAAATCTCTGGTGCTCCATATAGTGGAGAGACTCCGCGAAGGGGTATTCCTCATGACGTGGTGTGGCCTAGCATAGGCATAGAGTATACATGAATATGAAGGGTGCTTCACAAAGTAGAAAAGATTTCGCAGATGAGGATTTCATGAAGTAAGGGTACCTTGTGAAGCATAGAACTACTAAACAATGTGCTTCACGAAGCGCAGTGACCCTGCCAAAGCATGTGGTTCATATGGGAATGGAAGGTACTTCACGATGTATGAGTGCTTGGTGAATACCCTAGTCCCTTTAGGGATCACCTTCCTTCGTGATGGACCATGGGCTCCGTGAAGGGCATCCCTACATGGAGAGGGTTGGTATTTGAGCTAAGGGAAAGGCACTTCGCAATGCTCATGTATATTGAAGAGCTCATTCTTTTCTCAATATTTCACAAAACCGAAGGTGCTTCATGATTTGAGAGATGAGAAAGTGAATGGTTGGGGTATCCATCCTTCGGGATCAAGGGGAGTTTGATATTAATAGGTGAGGGGAGACACAGAGCTCTGAGAGCTCGGTGTGAAGCCGTGTGGTTCTTTTTGATCAGTTGTGGATTACATCATGTTTGTTGTAATAGTGTAGTCAACCTTCATATCCTCCTTGGTGTAGATCTCTACTGAATTCTCTATGTGTTAGTCGTGGATTCTTCTATCAAGTTCTATGGGATTGCTGAAGCGATTTGGTTCCCTCCACGGTGCAATGCTTCTGGTAAATTGAATAGTAACAACCAAGCCTCCCTTCTTCTTTACTCTACAAAGACCATAGAGGGGTTTCTTCTTCACATCAGCCACAGTTCTATAGGGACCGAAAAATTCCGTAGTTCTAAGGGGCTCTACCAATGGGCTTCGCAAGGCAGGTCCTTTGGAATTGGATTCCTCTTCGAATCCTTTTCCTATGCACATTTGTTTGGCACCGACAAATCCCCCCCCCAGACTTAGAGGCGATAAGAAAATGAGGTTCGATGTCTGAGGGTTGATCACCAAAATTTTTGGGGAATCAAAAATTTAGATCGTGAAGCAGGGTCATGGTGTAGAGCGGCGATGCGTGGGTTGAAAACTCCATGAAGATATCTGTGGCTATGAATTCCATGAAGTAAAGGGTTTGTCACCTATAAATATGGGAGGATGACCTCTATTTATTTTTCTTTCTCATCTTTGCATTCTCATTCCTGAGCTCTCAATTCAAAATGATCCACATGATCTGTTACTATTCTCTCTGAATTGGGTCCTCTATGCTCTGTAGTGCACAATGATTCATCCGACTCTATGAGTGGGCACTCTATAGAATGCATATGTGAGGTCTGTGGCAGGGATTTGCGAACAATATCTATGACTGAACTCTGAGAATGAGCTTCAAGACCAAGATCCATGATGTAGAACAAAATTTTTGACAAATTTGAGATGGAATGGCTTACCAGGAAGCCTACAAGGGGTCCTTGTAAATTCTACCTAGAGACCCAAGATGGCTGATAACCTGGACATCGGGGAGTGTGTACAGAGCAACTCGGACCATGAATCTCTAATGGAGCTATTATCAGACTGTCAGAAGAACAATACTTTGTTGAAGATGCAGACCTTATATATTTTTGGCCTAAGGGATGACATTATCATTCCCGAAATTAGAATGGGAGAGTTGGCCTACTAATTTAGAAGTACGTCGTACCAGCTCCACTGGTTCAAGGTGGTTGACAACCACACTTGAGAGGATCACACAACTGTTAATGAGGAATTCATATATAACCATGTGAAAAATATTAATGGGAAGGTATTGCAGCCTGATGTATCCCCCCCCCCCACTATATCACACCATTCTAAAGGTAGCCTTGCGGAACCCTATGAAGGGTTTGACCAATGACTGGGATATGTGCCAGGGCAGAAACATCACAGATGATTTGGCATGGGATTACTAGGTATGATCCTTGTGCGAGGAGTTTAGGGAGGATCTGAGGTGAGTTTCACTGTGTGAGGCGGCTTGGGCTTCCCAATTCCATGTCTACTAGATGAAGAAACTAATGTCGGAGTTGGTGAGAAGGTGGTCATCGAGGACCAACACTTTCCATTTTCACAATGGGGAGGCTGGTATCAGCCTATAGGACATGCACCAAATCTCGGGGGTCCCAATATTGGGGGAGATGTATGATGAATTCCTCTCTGCCATAAATAGATGTGAGGAACTAGAGAAATTTCCACTAGTGGAACAGAAATTGATGGACCTGGTACCAGGAGAGGAAAACAATCAGTGAGGGATGTCCATTTTAAATGGTGGTTCAGTCAGTTCTTGAATTCCCCTATAGAAGGGAAGTTTCTAGCAAGGCCTTCAAGTTTCTTGAAGGTGGTTTAGTGCAGCAAGAAGAACTCATATTGGTGATTTTTGGACGATGTTCAATGGAAGACATGGGGTTTCAGTATCAAAACTGAGCATCAACTGGTGGGTAGGTTGGATGTATTCATCTTGATGCTTATCTACACATGGATTCTGTCAGTAAGGGACACAAACATAGGAGTGAAGCCAATCACATTCATCATGGAATCTGCATTGTCCACATTGGAGTGGGTCAATCTTGGGGTCACGATGCTCTTGAGGATATATAAGGTGTTATGCATATCAATGAAGAAAAGAAGACAAAGATGGTATACGGGCCATTCCATCTTTATGGGTGGATAGTAGTGCTTATTAGGGGATTCTATGAAGACCCGAACCCCATTTCTCATATTGGGTTAGACTTCTGATCATCTATTCAGAATGCATTGGGGAGTTTTCTAACCAGGCTGACCCTGCTTCTAGTGTTGAACCGGTTTTTGAAGGCAGAGGAGTTCAACTTCCACCCATTCCCATTACCAATAGGTGTGTTCACTGATGAAAACATGGGAATGCAGTAGCATCGGTCCTATCTCCTAGCATTTCTAGTCAGGGTCCTGGAGGCGTGGGTTGACAGATAGACTCTCTATGAGCCATACACCCCGCACCATTTCACAAGGTACTTTTGGTTCATGTAGAGTCTCACCTCATAGGTTTACTTAGGAGTGCACCAGAAGGATCACCCATGCGTGATGAGGAAAATGTGTCTCATGTTCACATGGGAGGATGGATTGATAAAGAATGAGCTGCCTCTTCCCAAAAATATCTATGGTTTGATGAAGTATTATGTTGTGAGTTGGAGGCTACCTACTCATGTGAAATGATGAAGAAACAAACCATCAGTTCTAGTGATGGGGTGACTCCCCAACCTCAAGGTCAAGTCTGGATGGCAGTAAGAATGTCCCGTGGTGGAGGGGCTTCAATAGAAGCAAGACTCGCCCCAACCGAGAGGCAACCAGTAGCGGTAGTGCAGACCTGGAAATTACAAAGGACAAAAGTTATCTGGAGGGGGGCCACCAAAGGGGTTCTGTAGGATACCCACTCAGGCTCTAGGGAATTGGTTGTGCTATATAGAAATGCTTGATAACGCTGTCTTCCTGGAGGCATGGGACATCAAGGATGTCAATAGATAATTCCTCAAACCTTACTAGATGTGGCACCATCTAAACCATCTTGTGATGGATTTTACAGGGATTAGTCATGTCAGGGATGGCTTTGCAGTATCGCAGGTGGAGGGGGAGCAACAGATTATCGAGATGGAGGACTTTGTGCACTCTCAGTGTTCTTGACTTCCAATGAAGGATTTAGTTAATGTGTTTCTTGATTGAACTAACCCTCTATAGTTTTTGACCACTTAGTTGAGGGGGAGGTTCCCTCTACTTGAAGAATTATACAAGTCCTTCTGGGGGGAGGAGGCCAGTGGAGGGATCCCTCTGGAAGAGGATGAGGTCACAGACTTAGAAATGGAAGAGTTTGTAGAGGCTCTTGAAGTAAACCTTAAGAAACATTCCCATAATCCTCATCTAGGACATTTTGGACTTCTCCACTTACATTTGACCCATGCACAAAGGTCTCATACACAAGACGCTCTCTCACGTAATATCATATGCGGTTGTGGGAACTTCGGGATATGTACCCACGATAATGGAAATCATCGCACCTTGTAGTGCTGTAATACCTAGGGTGGCTCTACCATAGTCTTCGTATTTCCCAATCATATATGGAGGGCCATGCCTTAGAGTCCAAATGTAAATAGTTCGGGTGATTAACCAATTTTTTTATCTCTGTAAGTATTCTTCATAGAATTTGTAACCTCCATCCATTGATCAGGTTAACTGATGTCTGCACACTTTTTGTATGCATAGTTCTTCAGATGGCATGGTCTGCCTTGGCGAGGATGGCTGGATCTCCTAGACCTGCCTTTCCCAGGGGAATTCCAGTGGTCTTGGAAGTGGAAACCCACACTAACCAAGTCACAGTGCTCCTAATCATGGGTGGGATCGTTATCAGGATAGAACCTAAAGTCGTCGAGGGGGAATCTAATGATGGGGATCAATCAGATGACATGGGTGCTAACCTACCCAATCCAACACCAGATGAATACCCTGATGACTATTTCCTAATAGATTTTCCTATATATGAATCCACTGACCCCACAGACCAGGATGAGATAGCTTCTGATCAAGAAGATATAAAGATCACCCATTGCAGGTCTTGGAATCTGATTAAGTGCTTCACCAAGGAGACTTTTCAAGAGCAATGGATAAACCATATGGAGATGCTTCATTATATGTTATCTGAACTATGTGATGGTGGAGTGGATGTCTAGAGTTCTCATATGATCATCTGATACTTCATGGCGGAGAATATTCAGGAGCATGATCATAACCATGGTGTTAGTTTCTAGTGGAGGAAATCAGTGAACATCAAGAGGATCCAAGAGGATGAAAATGAGATCAAATGGTTGAGGGCATGAGCGGATGAGTACTCTTTTTTTCTCATCACGCAATCAGGGCTCGTCTCGTATCTAAAGGACCAGCTGGAACAGTCCAAAGAACTAATGAAGTGATCCTCTAAGGAGATTGCCATTATATGAGTTGATAAGGATTGGGACCGGATCAAGGATGATGAATTGCATCCCACTTTCCTCGAGGAGGAGCATGAGCTAAACCAGCAATAGTGGATTCTAGAAGCCACAAGCCAAAGAGTGGCGGAGCTGTGACACTCCATTGAAGAATTCAAGACATCCATGGGATGGGCCAATTCGGGCATGTTATGATTTGTATAAAGTCATAAAATTACTTTCATTCCTTTCTTGTCTATGTTGGTTGCATGTGTGAGTTCCATTATTTATATTTGGTTTTCTTCATTTCACCACATTCGCGAGACATCTAAAGATTGATCCCTAATCTCATGTGGGTTGTTCCCATTTTGAGAAACAAGGGATGACCACATCGTTATTTCATATGAATATGAGAGTTCCAACCAAGCATCAGGAGTCTAGGTCTGAATAATAAACATGGATTTTTAGGAAGGAAGAGGAAGGCCTAACTAGAGGATGTAGTTATCAAAACAGTCAAATTGTCATTTTCCCAATGTGCTCTAGTGAACGAACGAGGTAACAACATGGGAGTTAAAATCAATCTAAATAGAGGGGAGTGGAAGGTGTGAATCATGATACCAAAAATTAAGAACACTTTAGTTATGGCGTGACAATGAAGGATAATTATTGATTGTGTTCGAAACACAGTATCCCAATTGTGTTAGCTTATAATGGGGATAACAAATGAGGTCTGATCACTGACCATGTTCAAAACAGAGGGCCTGACCTGAGTTTCCTTCCATTAGTCTTCTAGAATGTTAGCCTAGGACATTAGGTGAGACATAGGCCAAGCATCCTTACTATTAGGGGGATCCTTCATAACTGAAAGAGGATGCAAATCCAAATAAAGGGAACGTAAAATGTGGAAGTTGTAGTGATGGGTTGTTCAAATGGAGTCTGACACTTTTGAAATTATGCCACCATGATGAAAAAACATTAGTTGAGAGCATTAATCTGATCAGGTATTATACCTACTTCCATACACGACCTCTCTGGTGAGGACCTATAATTACTTGTAGTTTTACATCATGCTAAGGAGGACTATGGACACGTAGTTTAACATCGTATGGTAAGGATGGTGAACATAGTTTTAAGGTTATACTAACTGGACCAAGGATTACAGTTTAAGGTTATATTGCACAGACTATAGGCTCTTATTTTAAGGTCATGGATAATGGACCGTGATAGGGGAAGAGGGGTTATAAGGGTGAACGGCCCTAGGGTTGGGCCTGAGGTGAAATGCTTAGACATCTCTACGTATCCCATGCGGATGAGAATCATCCCAAACATTTTTCCTAAGCACAACATGGTCATAGACCAATACTGGTAGGGGATATCCTCTCTAGCATGGAAACTGAGGCATCCCATAGCTGTCATGGGGCATCCTGAGCTTGTTCAGGGTAGAACCGCAGTTCAAATTCTTGCGTTAATGACATGGTTCCCCAGAAAGGTAACACATGATGTGGTATATATCTCGATGTGGATGAGGACATAATCAATCCACACAACACAACATGTTCCTGATGGGATTATTTTGTCCATAGACCAGAGGCAGTCTAATTCAGGGCTAGGCCTAAGGAAATGTTCTTTAGCATTCCTATATACCCCATGAGGATGGGAATAATTCCATACATATTTTTAAAACTACATCTTAATGTCATGCAGTATGGGAGGCATGTGTGGCTCGACTTCACCAGTACACATTCCACCAAAACTACTACGAATGTGTGAGTCATGTTCATTGTGGGAAACAAGATGTAGTGATGTGATTTCCCTAGTACAGGGAGGCACACATTAGGATAAATGGAACTCCATGTGAGTGACATCCCTATATTGTTGACTCACTTGCTTAATGCACATAGATGTGTAGAGGGGGTCCCTGCGGACATGAGAGGGAATGAATATCCAAATCAAGGGATCAATAATTGTGGGAATGAAATTATGGAATCTCCATGTAAAAACCCCACACTTATGGATTTTTTCCATGATTCTTTTGATTATTCCAATGAGGCATGTCAAATATGGGAATTCAAACACCTTTTCAATAACAAGGGTCCTAGGAATGCATAATCTTAATTTAAGAGTTACCTTGGTTTCATGGAATGTGTGAAGGGTAGTGAGGTACTTAACACTAAGGCATGGTTCCAGTAGGAAGATAATTTTGTACAGTCGTAGAACTATGAACAGGTTGGAAAGAAGCTAGGGGGACACATGGTGTGGTGATGGAAACCCTAACATAAATGATAACACAAGGGGTAATCTCCATACAACATGCTCCCAAAAGAGTTTAGGATAAGGGGAACAAAGAAAAGTGCTAGGATTTATGATTCCTGGGGCTGTACCTACAGATGGAATGTCTCAGTGGTCCTACGTATCCCATGAGGATGGAAATCAAGCCACACATAGTTTTGAAAGATGTTGAGTATTTTAATATCTTTTGACAAGTATAGTTGGATCTCAGTTTCAAGGTCTTATATCTTGGACCATAAGTGGAAAGGAGGGTGTGAGACACATGGGGTGGTAATTGAGAAACCCGACATGAATGAGGACATTAGGAGTCCATATCACACCATGCGCTCCCCAGAGAGATATTTGGTTGAGGGATCGAAAATGAAAGTTGGGTTGGGCCTGAGGCAAAGTTCCCAAGCATTACTATATATCCCATTATGATGGGAATCAAGTCGTACATCATTTTAGAAGTATTATGGTAGGGTGCCAATTCTTGGGACAATAATATCATATGAGTCTAGCCCAACCACCCAAAGAGGCGACATTTGATAGATCATGTGTGTTCTTTAAGGGAGGATGTGTTTTTTTGTGAAGCAACAAACCTAGGATGGATAATCTAGGCGTCGCTACTAAAATCAAGCCACATGTAGGCCGTGAAAATGGATTGGTGGAGGACCAATACTAGACATGATGTCCTCTCGAGTGAGGATACCACAATGTGGTGCCTATTTTCATTGTGAATCCAGGACACTAATGTCATAGTTTATGGTAGAATGATAGGAACAATCCACGCATTTTAATATCATACAGAAAATAAAAAATAGTTTAATGTCATGTAGGAACAGGCAGTATAATTTAACATCGTGTGTCTTAGATAAACACAAAATAGTGAGGTCCTCTAGGGAATGTTCATGGCATGGTAAAGCATACCTGATGTGAATGAGGATGAGGTCCACACCACACCACATAAAATTATGGGGAAGAAACCTCGGGCCAAGGGTCCAAAAAAGGACAAATATCATGGGGTGAACCTGAAGATGAAACATTTGGGTGTTCCTACATATCCCATGATGATGGGAATAAATCCATAAGTACGTCTGAGAATGCAGTTTAGCACCATGTCGGACAAGAGGCAGGATAGTCTAGCTCCTAAAACGAGAGTACATTGTGTGGGTATTGAAAACCTGACATGAATGAGGACATGATCCCATACATGACACATCACTCATTCCAATAAAATCATAGGTCAGAAGGCCAAAATTAATAGAAAATTAGTGAAACCTATGCTGGACACAGGGACGATATGTCCGGGCATTCCTATGTATCCCATAAAGATGGGAATAAATCTATATGTCATTCTAAAAGGGCCATGTAGTTTAACATCGTGTGGTTAGGATGTGAGGAGATCTTTGTTTATGGTCATCATGCTCGGACCATGGAATGTTAACTCTTCTAAATGAGTATAAACCTTGGACAAATCCCAAAGCCAACATGAGCTACGCTCGATGTGGGAAACAAGGGTGGAGAAGGTCTTCACAACACATGGAAAATAGTATAAGGGAAATGGTGTGGAGCCTCGAATAATGAATCACCGTGGCTTTATCCTCCTAATGCGCAAACGTGCACTGAGGGATAGTACCTAGAGTGTCAAAATTCCACTTGAACATGGTTGAGTGGAAAATGATGTGAATCATTCAACCAATATTTAGGGCTTAAAGGGGGTGGCATTACGATGGGGGATAGATTTTGACCATGTTCCGAACACAACATCCAAATCGTGTGACCTGAAGTGAGAATAACAAATGATCATTGAATGCTTATCATATTCTCAATGTGGGACATGTATCAATGTTTTGTCCAAAATCCTCGAGGACATTTGCTTGAGACTGGAGGAGAGCCATGGGGCCAAGAATTCGTGCCATTTTGGGATCCTTTCGGATATTAAAGATGATGAAAACCAAATAAATGGGAACATAAATCATTAGAATGGGATAGAACATGTCTATATATAATCCAACATTCATGGTCCAGAACCAAAGTGCTCTTGGGCACATTAGTGATCTTCCAAACAAGGTCAAGGGGTGCAATTCAAGAGTATCCAACTTGAAACGATGAGTGAAGAATAGGGGGAGGAAGAGCTCTCAAGGGGGAGAGGTACATGGAATGGCTATTAAAAACCCGATGTGATGAGGGTATAATCCAATGCCTCACCGAAATTCTCCTCCTGGAGGACTTAGGCTAAGGGGCCAGAGTGATGAGGGGATTTCCTAAAAACAGGGCTGGACCTGAAGACCAAACGTTTGGGCGTTCCTACGAATCCTACAAGGGGAAGGAATCAAGCCACACATAGTTCTAAAATATTTAATGTGGTTTAAAATCATGTGGGAAGGACAATGATAGGATGGGGAATCTCAACAAGGAATGTGTATGGAGTGGAGAATAACCCATAGTGAATGAGTGAATGAGCCCACATATGCCACACTATACATAATTCATGGAGAGAATTTGGGTCAAAACTCCAAGAGAAAGTATAAATGAACCTGGGCTAGACCCGAAGATAGGATTTTTGGGTTTTCCTATGTATCCCATGATGATGGGAATCAAGAAAAAGTAGTTTCGGAGATGTTGTGTAGTTTAACATTGTGCAACAAGGACATGGTAGACCTTAGTTTATGGTCATAGAGCTTGGACCGTAGATTCCCAGTTTAATATCATGTGTGTGGGAAAAATGGGTGGAAAAAGTGGATAATAATTCCCTCCATGATGGAGAGCATAGAACAAAAATTATTATTGGTGTTAACTATTGAATGTTTTCACAACATAGTATCCATATCATGTGATCAGGGATGGGGAAAACATTGAGCATCAACTGCTTACCATATTCTCAATGTGGAACCTGGATCAAATTGTTGTCTAGAATCCTTGGGGCCATTGGACCGAGATAGTAGGAGAGCCCTGGGACCTAGAATCCATGCCATTCGAGGGAACTTTCAGATAAGAAATAATGTGGAAACCCAAATGATGGGATGTATGATGTATGGTGGGATATGTGTAGTATATTGTCTTGCGACAAGGATGATGAATAGAGGGGTGTCTCAAGGGGATGTTTGCAGTGGGGAAAAAATAGCCTGACATGAACAAGGACAAAGAGTCCACACCACACAATGTGACCATGAGTGAGAACTTGTTCCAGGAGGCCGAAAAGGTCAAGGGAACTGCACCTGGGCCACAAATGGAAAGTCCCAGCCAATTTGTTGTTTGTCGTCATGTGGGACAAGCACCGAGTGGTTTTACATCCCTCAGTGAGAGATATATTATGCATTTTAATGTAATGTGATGAGGATGGTGGGGATCTTAGTTTAAGTTCATAGAGCTCAGACCATGATCATGGGACCATTTATGGGGGTATGGCCTTACCACAACTCCTAAGCCCACTTGAGATGTTATTGGTGTGGGAAACAAGGGATATGATCAGGTTCTCCCCAACATATAAGGGAATTATTGTAAAGGAAATGAATCGGGCGGGATCGATCCCACCCAGATCAACATCCTTGCTTGAGGAACTCTGACATTCAAAGGGATAGAAGGACAAAATTAATCACTATAACAAATATTTGGGACATATAGGGGTGGCTATAACGATAGAGGATAGCTGTTGACCATGTTCAAAACATAGCTTCCATATTATGTGACCTGAAATGGGAAAAACGATCATCAACCACTAATCATATTCTCAATGTAAGACTTGTACCAAATTGTCATCCATAATCCTCAGGGATGTTGGCCCGATACCTTGGGAGAGCCATGGGGCCTAGAATTTATGTTGTTTGGGGGGTCCTTTCAGATATGAAATATGATGAAAATACAAATAAAGGGGAACATGAATCATGAGAATATTCCCATGGTCTAACAACATGGTGGAAAGGTAGAGAGTGGTGGAGATCTCCAAGGAGGGGAATACATGTTGTAGTCATGATAGACCTGATGTGAATGAAGGAAAACAAAGCCTGCACCACACCATGTCTTCTAATAAGCATCTGGACCAAGGATCCAGACCCAAGGGGAGATTCTGCAGTTCGAGGCTGGGCCTACAGATGAAATGTCTGGGCATTCCGATATATCCCATGATGATGGGAATCAAGATGTTCATAGTTCTGAAAGGGAAATTAAATTTAACATCATCCAGAAAGGACATCATAATTTAAGGTCATGTAGGACTGAATAGATCTTAGTTTATGGCCATAGAGCTTGAACTGTAACAATATATCTACTGCTTGTAATTTTAATGTCATGTTAGATGACAATGTAGTTTAACTTCATGTAGGATGTAACAGTTTAAAGGTATGTAGGACCCTGTCTTACTAATGCAAAGTACTAATTGAGGAATTCAACATTGGTGGGAGGAGTTAGGCTCTCTCTATCCATGGTAACTAGGGAGTATGCACCATTGGGGTAAGCCTTGTGAATGATTTAATGTCCTTACTATTTGTTCTCCAACAAGGGTGGCTTCCTACCAGGTATAATCGAAATTCTTATAGATAACACCATGTCACCATTAAAGAAAGAGAAGATGAGAACTTACTTGTTTAAATCTCTAGCCATCCTACTTTGATGCCTCTTCAGATTGTACAAGGCACAAATCCTGTTCTCGTCGAGCACTTCTAGTTCAGCCATATGGATTTCATCTACCTTATCTAGTGCTTACTGCTCATAGATAGCTGTTCATAATGATGGAAACTGAATCTCAGTGGGCTGGTCTACCTCTATTTCGTACACTAAGGAATATGGGGTCAACTAAGTGGAATTGTGATTCGTCGTCTGATAATCAAAGAGAGTGTTGGGGAGTTTATCCGGCCAACGTTTCTTATTCTAACTAACCATCTTCGATATAATGTTAGAGAGGGTTTTTTTGAATGCATGGATCTTCCCATTTTCTTGTGCGTGATAGCTAGATTTATTGTTAGAATGGATGTTGTACATGGCGTAACACTTCTTCGGTTTGGAATCCCGAAAGATGGTGCCATTATCGGTGAGGACGTCTTTAGGGACTCTGAATCAGTAAATTATATTGGTGCTCCCAAATTCAACGATATAATGGGACTTTACTTCCATGAGTGGAACTGCCTCAATCCATATAGAAAAGAAATCCATAGTGTTCAGGATGAACCTGCACTAGTGAGCTGTCACCGATTGATAGGTTCCCATGACATCGAGCCCCCAGACTACGAAGGACCAGGAATAATTGGTATTGTGGGGGGTCTCTGGAGGCCGATGCATAAAGTTACCTTGGACTTGACATGCATAGAACATCTTGGAAAAATGGATATAGTCAAGGATCATGGTGGGCCAAAAATACTCCAATATCTGGATCGGTTGGGATAGTTTCTTCCCAGTCTGATGATCCCCAAAGAAACCAGCATGAACATCTTGCATGAATTGATAAATCTCACCTCTCTAAATGAAACGAAGGAGAACCCCACAAAAATTTCATCTGTAGAGGATATACTCAAGACTGATGCCTCTCTGTAGGGTAAACTGTAATGCGCGACATCGAATTTACTCATGCTCAACTCAATCTTCTGGAAGAATACTGTGTTGGATGTACTAAATAAAGGGGGTCCTCCAGTTAGGATTCACCTCCAAAGCTATGACAGGGGGACCTAGGGGTCCTAATGTGGAGGCTGTAGTGGTAAGGTGACTTAATCGTGAGCTATCATCATTGTCTTGAATGACATGAGTGATAGCTATCTGATGTGCTATGTGAAAAATTAAATCATCTTGGTCGGGTTCTGCAAGAGATGTAGCCATGCTGGACAAGGCATCGGCTCGACCGTTCTATGAACGAGGGAAAAGAGTAACCTCTGGATGAGATGAGAACTGAGTCATCAACTAGAGGGTACATTCCAATTATGGTATGAGATCCAACTTCCTGATTACATAGTTATTGTTGATCGACTTGATTACTAGTTCAGAGTCCCCTTTCACATGAAAATGGAAAACCTCAATCTTAAGGGCCAGCTCAAAACCTGTGACAAGATCCTGGTACCCTGGCTCAATGTTTGTACAACCATCTGACAATAGGAATGAATATGGAACAATGGATAGTGCTGGCATAATGAAGACAACACCGAGACACACTCTATTTAGTCTTGGGTCATTGGATCTTCTCCCGGTATGGATTTAGGAAGAACCATCAGAAGTTCATTTTATAACATGGGATAACTTGGTCTATTGAGAGGATTGCCTCATCAGGGAATCCAAGATCCAGAGACAGGTTCATAGGAGCTGGATGGGTGGCAAGGAATTCTTCCAATGCATGTCCCTTAATTGCCTTCTATGGGACAAACCTGATGTCGAACTGTTATAGGATCACCTCCCACTAAGATAGGTGTCCTGTCAACATGGGGGGGGGGGTTCAAAATGTAATTCAATGGATCCACTTAGGACACTAACTCTATCTCATGATATTTCAAGCAGTGTCACAATTTATGCACTGTGAATACCAGTATAAGGAAGCTCATATTAATATAGGAATATATGGTATCTGTATCGAGGAGCATATGTATGGGATAATACAGACTATTCTCTGTACCTTCATTATTTTTCCGGGGGAGAAGGGCATTGAGAGATCACTACAGAGCAGTCATGAGAAGGACTAACAGCTTTCTATAAATGGGTGGCATTAAGAATGGAGGTTGTTAAAGGTACTTCTTTATTTCCGTGAATGTAGTTTGACAATCTTTATCCCACTGATAAATTTCACCTTTCTTCTTGAACTATGAAAAGGGCTTACACTTGCTAGTTATATTTTTAATGAATCGGCATATATAGGCTAAGTGGCCTTGAGATACTCAAAGCTCCTAGATGTTTCTCAGGGAGCCATATGGGTGATGGCCTTGATCTTTTCTGTATTGATCTTTTTGCCTTTGTATCTTACAACAAAGCTAAAAAAAATTCTAGAAGTGACCCTGAAGGTGCACTTTAAGTTGTTTATCTTTAGATGGTGGGATCTGAGGAATCCAAACACTTTATAAAGATCTTTGAGATGGTCATGGCACTGGAAATATTTTACCACCAGGTCATCCACATATAATTCAACCTATTTCCCTAGGATCGGCTTAAATATGTGATGCATGGAATGTTGATAGGTGTCACCTGTATTATTTACATAGAAGGGAATTACCTAGTAGCTAAAAGTACCTTGTGGTTCCCTGAAGGCTATAGAATCTTCATCCATGGTGGCCATTCAAATTTGGTTATACCTCGAATACCCATCCATGAAGGATAGAGACTAGAACTTGGCAGTGGAATAAATCGAATGTTCTGTCACAGGAAGGGGAAAAACATCCTGCAGACATTGACAATTGAGATCCCGGAAGTCGAGGAAGACTCTGATCTATATATTCTTATTTCTAACAGATATGATGTTGGATAACCATCTGGGGTACTGGACCTCCTTGAATAAGTTTTCTTTGATGAGTTTATCATCATTTTCCTCGACCATGGCATCGTGAGAGGGGTTCATCTTTCTGGGAGGCTGTTTGAACCCATGATGATTTCATTGAAGACCGAGGAGTTGGAAAGTGACCAAAGGATCCAGTCCTAGAATCTGATTATAACTCCAAAAAAATACATCATGGTGCTGCTTTAGGAAGTCTATGTATTGGTGTTGCTCTTTCACAGGCATAATGGCACTGATCAATATGGCTTTCAGATCCGTCTCGATACCAAGGTTCACCTGTACCAATTCATGAACCATGGTAGAGACACCTTCTTTGAAAGTTGGTGTGGAATTCTCTAAATCCTCTTCTCCAGTTATGTAGGAGGGATCATTAGTGGGAGGAAATTCTTTTGAGATGATAGGTCCTGAGGGGAAACTGGGGCTAGCCTGAGTGGAGGTGGACACCGCATCAGGGGACTCCTGTGATATTGAGACCATAGTAATGAAGGTTGTCCACCTGATCCCATCTGACCTCTGTCCCAAGGGGCCGTTCTTGATTATATCAAAGAAATAATGGTGCTTCATCTTGAGACAGTTTATCCCAGCCCAACGAAACAAGTAAGTATTTCATATTGTCATTGGCATGGGGAGGACATCCCGATACCTTACAGGATTAGTGGGATATGGGATTACACAAGCCTATTTTTTATTGGAATACAAGGTGATAATCATACATTTCATGGACATGGGAATGGGATTCCCCCTCATTCCATAGAAAAGAAAACATTTCCCCAAATCTGGAGTTGTGGCCTCCAATTGGTGGATCAGGAAGTTGTAGGCATCATCTTGGCTGGTCCACATGCCGGTCGCAACCATAGCGGGTTCAACCTCACTAGACAGAATCTTCTTTTCCATTACCTGATAATAGTAGGAATCTAGATATCATCCTTCCCAAGAGGAAAAAGGAGAAGCGTTACCCTGGAGTACTCCTACTCGAACATTAAGGGTGGACATAAGGCATTAATGATACAGAGAGGGGACCACTGTGGGCAGGTAGAGCCATGACCTAACCATCAACACGTTATAGGAATTATCTTGTGAGACAACCATGGACTCGATGCTGGCTATTGGATCACCAAACTGTGTCATCAGATGTATATTACCAACCTGTGTCTATTTTTTCCTGTCGTATCCTTGAATTTTTAGGTTAGAGGGGCTCAGAACATCCTCGAACATCCCCATATTATGGAGTGTCCATGTCAAGATAAGGTTGATCATGGAACCTATGTCGATAGGATAATGGTGGACCTCCATGAAATTGATGTATCCAATGATGTATAATGGGATAATGTGCCCCAATGTGGGAGAACCTTCATCTTTTCGGGAAAAGGAGATGATGGCCTGAAATTCTGCATGTTTGGCTGCCTTAGCATGGAAGGATCCTATGGGTTCTACCTCCATCTATAATCGTAGGGGCCTTCTTAAATCCTTGGAAAGGGATTCATGCATATCTATCGACAAGTGAAGGTCCTTGAGGATAGAGATACTCACAGGAATGATGGAAAGATGCAATAGAACATCATACTTCCTCGCCAAGAGTGAACTTTTACTAATAGGAGTTCATTCTATGGTAGGGTGTATGATGTGACCTTCTGACTAAACCAACAACCGAAAAGTGCTGGGAATTTCTTGCTACTCACTAGTCAAAATTCATTGAGAGACTACCGAGTGAGGGCTAGATTATTGAGGCCAGTCCATAACAGGATGTGGCTGATTATGACGTTTTTAGGGAGGCTTTGCCTAATCAAGTAGCATAAATATCAGTGAAGGATGACATGATGACACAAAATGAGAAGGTTGCGCATACAAAGATGTATGTTAGGATTGTCGTCTAGTTTTGGTGGCATGAATAGCCTAGATGGAATTGTTGGCCAAGGCATTTTGATGACCCACATAACAATGATACCATTGATGTTGGAGATGGCCAGGGACATTGGGAGGATCCGTTTGGTGCTCCTCATCGTCAGTAATCATATAGGGGTTTACCAGCACCGTAGTGTTAACCAAAGCGTACCCTTGGTCATCACTAGAAGAATCCTCTAACACTGAATGAATCCTAGGGTTAATTACCATCTCTAGGGGAATGAGATTTCAAAGAGTACAGGATGGTGATGACATTAGTGGGGGGCTTTGTTTTTTCTTTCAAATCCAATGTTGGCCCCTCTGGGTGGAGGAAGGGTGGGAAACTGACACAAAAGTAGTAGTTGCGGTTGATGTAGCGACTTTTGAAGGCTCAGGTCGATTCAAACACGCATTGATAATTCCAAGGGCATGGTCAACTTTCTTACAAGCCATCAAATTCTCATACTTTTTGATACACGGTTAGGAACCTACTTCCACTCACTTTCGCTATCTATGTCACCATCTTGCTTTATGAATACTCATGCCACATGTGATGGTGTTGGGACTAACCTAACTTTATTGTTATCAACATGTCGTGAATCCACTATTTGAACATAGATCAGTACTTGAGGGTATTCTCTAGGATCTGGTGATAGGGGCAGTAATTAGGTCGATTAGATAGATCCGCTCCTTTGGGCCTCCTGTATTCCGACAACCGTAGAATTCCATGTTATAAGGAACTTGAAAAATAACCAGAAACCTAAGCCACATTGAATTAGTAGGTCAGATTTCTTATATCTGGTAAGGGGACTTTGGGATCCGGACCATGAAGAGGGGCTGGAGGAGCTTGCCAAGGAGGAATAACCTAGTTATCTGTTCTTGTTGGTTGTGGCACGTTACATAGGGGAGCCTTCAGGTTCTGGGGTGGTTTCTGCTAGGCTGGTGGTTGTGCCTGAGGCGGAGGGCCTTCATGAGGCTATGGAGGTGGCTCCACTTGTAATAAATGTATTTTCCTAGGATCCTTTATTTGGGCCAACACAACGGGCTCGGACTTAGTGGCCCTTCTCATGGGAACTACAGGGGGAAACAGACATGCCTGGTTGGCCACGTCCAAGGATTCCTTTAGAAAATGGTCCTTATTAGAGAAATCTTGGAACCCCCCAAGGTAATTATGGGTGATGAGATAGGGGACCAGTTTAGTTGTGACATTCCTCACACACATTGTCAGCAACTGTTCCTGAGTCAGCGGCATATCAAGAGAGTAGGTGAGTCCTTTCCACTGGGTGAAAAAGTATATCACGTGCTCGTCAGGTCTCTACATGCACTTAAAGAGGTCTTAAATACTCATCTTCTGAGTGGTAGAGCTGAACTAGTAAATAAATTGCATATTAAGGTCTTCCCAGTTGGATAATGACCCAATGGGTAGCTGGTTTTACTAGACAAACATAGAATGTTTGTATGAAACACTGGTTTTTGGTGGCCTCTTAGTATGGTAGAGTTCCCAGAATGGGTCCACACTTCGAGATGAAGTGGTCCAAAATCCATAGTGGCTCACCTGTCCCATTAAATGGGGGAAAGGTTGGATTTATGAAACCCAGGGGTTCTGGAATATCAACCACCATTGCCAGATATGGCTTACCATCAGGAAGAATTGCCACCTGTCGAGTATCTGAAGCCTTGAGATAGGCAATAAGTGCCACCATTGGATCATCTGAGCAGGGGTTTTTATCTTGAAGAGGATCCCTGACCACCAGTGTGTTGGCAGGTTCTTCAACATGGTAAGCAGGTCTAATGGCTAATTAATCCACTGGTGGGGCGACCTTAGGAGTGGCTGGGGGAACCAGAGCTAGGCCTTGAAGATAATAACGTTTCTCAATTGTATTTTGGGAGGCGTATCATTCCCTATTGAAATAAGATCTGGACTTTATCCTATATATGTGGGAAAGATGGTTGTCCTCACCTGGAGGCAAATCCCTAGGGGGGGGGGGTTGTATCTTTCCCTGCTACCGTGATCGAGGATCTCTGTAGTCTAGTCTCTGCTCTGCAGCACATTCCAAAAAAAGGTCATCAGCCATCTTCTTATGATGCACAAGTTGTTGGTGGAACTAGGACTTTTTGGGATTGTCTTATGTATTTGGAACTGATCTAGATAAGTCAGAGGGTTTGACGCCCCAATTTTGTTCTTTACCTTTATTTTGATTCCGTCTATGGGTTAAGGACTCAGTAGGTATGAGAAGAAACAATAATTAACTTTTATGGTGAGTGGTTCTTCCCAATGGATTTAATAGGTGTGGAAATCCCTCGGGGGGGGGGGGGGGGGGTAAGTCATCTCCAAGGATCTCTACCTCATTCTCTCCCTCTTGGAGGTTGGCCATGTTAACTGAAACTCTTCCTGAAGGAATATCCTAAATATCGCCTGGAAAGCCAGGATGGTGCCAGATAGAACTAAAATGATGGAAATCATACTGACCCAAACCATGGACCTGAATGTGGGGGGAAGCCTCCTTGATAATCCTATAGAGTACTTTAAAACTCTAATAACATCACTATTAGAGGACCTGATGGAGACCAAGCGAATCAGGACGTTGGGCCACTGGGAGCGATGCCAAGTCAACCACACAACATTGATGGCCAATATATTCAAACTATTCTTGACTCTTGGGCTAAGAAAATCATTGATAACAGAGACAAAAGTGTGTCACCCATAGGGTTTGGAGGAAACACACAACTTCCTATTGGGTAAGAGATTCTGGCACACTGAAGTATGTGGTTTCAATTGGTCAGAACAACATTGGGAAGTGGTCTTCTACAAAGATCTACCACAAGCTCCTTGGCTCAGAATCAAAATTTGGGCCTTTTTTTCCCCATTCGTCAAGTGGGGGTGGCTGCGGGATTTGTAACGGTACTCAATCAGACTGCTAAGATGGTTGGCTGGCCGGTGGAGAATATGCCGAATGAGATTACAGGTCACCACATCTTGGGTTGTCCTGCGATAAGTGAAATGACTGAGCCACCACATCCCGATAAGACAGACTAGTGACCACAAAATCTAGCATAGGGTATTCAGTTACTAATGTTGGGCCATGCATCTAGTCATCCTCCATTGGTCCCAAGAATAACTCTCCATGATCTTTGGTCGAGGTAGAGAATGAATCTGGTGACGATAGGGTGGATTTCATGTCCAGGGCCTAGAAAGGGGCCAAATATTCCTCCTCCTAGATGTATCTATGAATGGAGTTGGGAATCAAGTGGACCTCACACTACGTAAGGATGAGCCTTATACCCCTTTTTCATGACCAAACCATTAACATGGAAGATTGGGGTGAGATTTCCATTGCTGAATTGCATTCTACCTCAAAATATAAAAATAAAATTGGCATAATCATGTTATAAAACATCTTAGCATTCTTCTTATGGAATAGCTGACCCACCCTCCTGCCCAGATATGGCTCTTCGGGACAGGGTAGGTTTTTGGATCAAGGAGGACCTTCGACTGAACTGGTGTTGGGGTGGGGAGGAATACTACCTGGGTGTGCTTGGGTGTGAGGGGAACCTAGAAAAATGTCAAAGGTAAAATGGGGAGGTCCCCTGTGTCTGCTGGATGATGTTCAAGGGGAATCTCAGTGGGAAGTGATGGAGTGGGTAGGACCTCTACTAGAACTTGTACTAGGATGGGAAACACGTCCATGCATGTTCCCCCTATCAATTATGGTACATGTAAGGCCTTCATGATGTTCAAACTAAATACGAGATAGAACTCCATATTGGGAACCAATAAAGTGAGGCAGACCTCTGCTTCTCTGATGACCAAGAGGAGGAGGCCCCTCGTCAGTTGTTGTAAGCACATGGGGAAGACCCCCCATGTTTATTGTTGAAATAACGAGGAGGATATTCACTTTGGTGACCTGTAATAGGATGAATGACTCCATACGTAGGGAAACAAGTGTGAGGAAAGACTGCATGCTAGATGTCAGTGTAGAGAGGAGGACATTCTCTCAGAATAATAGTTGCATGGGGGGGACCTACACACCGAGCATGGCAGTTGGAAGGACATGCTCTCACATTGGTGGGGGCATGGGGAGGACCTCTTTACTGGATATAATTGATATGGGTTGGCCCATGACAGACGCCACCAATGTTGGAGACTTGGAGAGTCGTCCCAACCTTCATCTGGGGTGGTTGGGGCCTCGATTCAAGCCGAGAATATAAGTGCCCATGTTCAGTATGAATGAGGCGGTGATGGTTTGCATCATCAGTCCCATAAACCACAATATTTTTTGATGATGTAGCCTCCTAGAAGGTGTCCTCTTCAGCTTCTTTCTGACACTGGCATTGGGTTAACTGGACTGGGACTAGTGGTGTAGGTTCATAACATAACTACTCCTCAGCCTGTGGGACTGGGAGGCAGTGCTGACGCGGCCTGGTGGGATACCTCCATGGTGGCTCCTATGATGGGACTATAATTAGGATGGTCCAGACTTCCCTCACTTAATTGCATAGGGGAGGGAGTCATCAAAGAGTTTCTAGGAGAGGCTCACAACAGGATTGTAGGTCGGAGTGGGGTGTAGTGGCTCCCTGTGCGTCCCTTGGGGGAAGCCGTGTTGGCAAGTAACAGAAGCCTCGAGGTCATGTGAGGCCATATCTCAGGTTGGGATAATCCCCTCTTCCTTGTATCATTGAACAAGCTCATTAATCACCCTTCTCTGAATGATTTCAGATGGGGATATAGGGTGTAGGAACCCAGTAGCTGTGGATGAGGGGACCTTTGTGGAATATATGAGGATGCGTGAGGTTTCCGCATTGACATTGCCCCGACACCTGTTTAGGTGGGCGGATGATGATTGGTTTCCTTTCATGATAGAATGGGTCTTGAAAAGAAGGTATAATCAACCATTAGTGCTGAAAGAGGGAAAGAGATGTCCAGTGCCCCATCACCATTCCTTATTCCATGGTTGATAAGAAGGGTCCACACTGACAACATCGCAGACCGAGATGTATAACGTTCAAATGACCCAATTTTTAGTGAGTTTCACACCATGCCCACTATTTTATTAGTGGTACATGTTCCTAGATACATGGATCCAGGGACACGCTAATCCATTGATGTCTCAAACACTACTAATATCTATATTGAGGATAATAATTTCATGTCGTGTTTACAATTTCTGTTTTTGACACTTTTGTTCGGGCGTGTATATGTCCTTTGGAGGACGTGCTTATTCATTACCATGAATTCCCACTTTCCAAAGCTGTGTGGCATCCTTCACTCCTTATGTGATGTTTTCTATTTGATTGAAATGGGATGATGGGATGTTATCTCCACCTTCCATGGATTCCTCCTCGGAACTCGTCACCTAGTCTTAGTCTTCTTTGAAGATTAATATATTGATCATGAAAATCTTCCCAGTACCATGTCTTTATAGACACCAGTTAATTACACTACTCATGTCTATACATTATAAGGTGTGAAGTCAGGGTACAAACCTTTGGTTGGGGGAGTAGTCACGTTTGACATCACTAGCATGTCTTGATTCTAGGACACTAGCGTGTCTGGGTTTCTTCCCCCTATGATAGGGCTTCTCGAGGACGCGGAATCCCAAGGCTTCCCATGACGAGTGTGGGGAAGTTTATGCCATAGGCATGTCTATAAGGTTTTCCTCAGCTTCCCATGCTTACAACAGGGAATGCTAGGAGTTTAACATCTAGCAGAGACATATCAAACTGATTGAAACAATGATCGAAGTGAATTATATGGGTGCATCCCCAAGAGGGAGCACCCGAGGGGCTTACGGGATTAGTGGATCACGACGCCCAATTAAGGCAGATCCGATGATATTTGAGTCCCTATAATGGGGACAACAGGGTTTTCTATTAGCTAGGATTGAACCTTGGAGAGGATCCATGTGTACCATGTCCTGGGATATGGGGATCAAATCCATGTAGTTCAAAGGATCAATGAGTTGGGGTGTGCACAAAGGAAAACGACTCAGAGACGTTTTGGGGTTTACTCATGGTTCGCAATCTATGTGCTTCTAGGAGCGTTGAATGGGTTGATGTCATGATTTCACTAGGATGTTTCGACCCAGGTAAAAATCATGATAAATAGGGATAGTTGTGAGAAGTGGATGGATAATGAGATGGAACCAACGTGAGTAAGATAGTGACATTAGGCATGAGCCTCGAAGAGATCTCCTACGTATCCCCGTGCTAGGGAATCAATGCCCATATAGTTTGGTGGGTTGAGGGGACACCTTAGGAGGTATCCCATGAGAATGGATGCATGGATGGGACCATCAAAAAGGGGAACCACTAGTTTGGGGAATGAACATCCCAATACACAGAGGCTCGAGGGAGAGACTAGGTTGATACATGGATAATGGGATTGAACCATAAGGGTACTTAATATGTATCCCTGTGGTATGGCTTCAAAGTCCACATAGTCATTATGGGGGCATAGAATTACGGTGTATGCATAGGAAAACGACCCAAAGATATACTGAGGCTTATGTGTGTTTAGAAGCCCGAGAGTTTGTCTGACACCCGAGGGGTGGACCAGAGATGTGGGTCCCATCAAAGGGGACTACAATTTCTTACCATAGATTACATACTAAAACACATTTCTATTGGTTTGGGGCTACAACGACTTATCACTTAATGGGGGTTCAACAATTTACTTATAGTTGGGGCTATAACAACTTACCGTTTGTTGGGTGCTACAACAGCTTACTATTGGTTGGGGGCTACAGTGTCTTACCATTGGTTGGGGTTAAAAAAACATACTGTTGGTTGGGGTCTACAATGGCTTACTGCTCGCTGGGGTTGAACCATATGGAGGATTCCTATATATCGATCCTAGGAGATAGGGATCAAATCCCTCGTAGTTAGAATAGGTATAGTTTAGTGTCATGCGAGAAAAAAATGGGGCATAAAGTTTAAAAGAATGCAAGACGAGGGTGAACCAACATGAAGTAGTCAGGACCAATGGGTGTTGGGATTGAACCTTAGGGAGGCTTCGTACATACCTTGCTCCGATAGCAACAAGAATACAATTCCACATAGTTTGGAATGAGGATACATTTTAACGTCATGCAGGATGAGGGTGAATCAACATGATGTTGTTGGGACCAATGGGTGTTGGGATTGAACCTCAATGAGGCTTCCAAGATAACATGCTTGGAAAGGGAAATGATCAAATTTTATGTAGTTTTGGATGGTTTCTTGGGATTTACATTCTAGGGTGGCCCAAGAAGGATTCCATGAGCAATTTTTACTCTAATCCATTGTGAGTCATGCACGGTGTGAGAAACAATATGCAACAAAGACCTAATGATCACGTCACGAAAGATGTGTCCATGAGGAATAGACAGGGCTTACACATGGATAGCGGCCCAAATAGGAAATAGGGGATTATGCATTGTTAGCGGGCCCGGGAGATAGAGATTGGGACTTACTCTAGGATGGAGGCCTAATGGCGATAAATCCAAGAGGGATATGGATGGGGTAACGAAGGTCCCGGTGCCTGTCTCTCCTCTAGTATTTGGAACATAAGAAGAGAGGAAAACTACAGATGCTAGCTCCTACAAGAAAGTCTAAGGTCTTACACTGAGATGATTTCCCATCCTAGCGGATCGAATCTACTCCAACAAAGAGTATCTCATTCCATTTGAGGAATATCTCACTCCCGGGGAGATGATCAGGCATGGAGATTGTCCGAGGTTGGGAACCTTGTGTATGTGGCACAAGGCGAGGATGCAGTTTAACACCTGGTGTGGAGGATGATGGTGCTTGGTAGTTTAACATCCAACAACACAGATGAGTTGGGTTTACTCCACACCCCTAGGACATACATGACTAATACCCACCCACCCATGGGGAAGGAAAGGAATCAACAATGTCGTGGTGAGGTGGGGATATGGAGTGGTCCATTGAGGGGATCACGTTAGCGTGGCTATGCGAAGAAGAAATAGTCATTAGCGTGCCTATGTGAAGAATCATGAGGCTAAGAAACACAGTGTAAATCACCACCAAAGGGACCTTGAAATCACTTTGTACAAACATGTAGGTTCGTACAGAAGAATATTTTTCAATGTAAAGAGGTTCACATGACCGGTCCTTGTGAAGCTTTGGTCCTCTATATAGTGGAGAGACTCTATGAAGGGGTATTCCTATAGAAGTGAAGTGGCCTAGCCTACGCATGGAGTTTATACATGCATATGAAGAGTTCTTCATGAAGTAGAATGTTTTTCACGGAGTAAAATTTCATGAAGAAAGGGTACCTTGCAAAGCATAGCACTACGAAGAAATGTGCTTAGCGAAGTGCAGTGACCCTACCTTAGCATGTTGTTCACATGTTCATAGAACGTACTTCATGAATCATGAGTGATTTATGAATACCCAAGTCCCCTTAGTGATTTCCTTCTTCTAAAATGGCTTGTGGGCACTGCAAAGGGAATCCCTTATTGAAGAGGGGTGGTATTTGTGCTAAGGGAAATGCACTTCACAATGCCCAAGTACCTTGAAGAGCTTATTTTTCTCAAGGTTTCGGTGATCAGAAGGTGCTTCATTTTTTGAGAGCTGATAATTCAAAATTTCTGGGTATCCATCCTTTCAGCTCGAGGGAAGCCTGATATTTATAGGAAAGGGGTGGCACTGAGCTTTGAACTATCAGTGTGAATCCACGTGGAACATTATAGTTGGTTGTAGATTGTGTCATGTTTTTCGTAACTATGGAGTCAATATTTATCCCCTCCATGGTGCATAGCTCTCCTAAATTCCCTCTGTGGTAGTCGCAGAGGCATCCCTCAGGTTCCAAGGGAACACATAGGCAATTAGGTTCCCTCTGTAGCATGAATATTAAAGTAAATTGAGTCATAACCATGGATCCTCCCACCTCCTTTAATTTGTGGTGACAATAGAGGGTTTGTGACTTTGCACCGACCGCATTGTTGCGGGGCTCCATGAATGTCACGGTTCTCAGGGTCTCTGTGAATGGGATTCACGATGTAGACCATTTTGAATTTTCTTACTATTTTCATCCATTTAATTTTCACATATTTTTGGCACCGACAAACATTTTGACAAGTCAGGCATTGCTACAGATGCTCGGGAGGTGGATCTGTGCGATATAGTGAAGGAATTTAAATAGGAGTGTGTATAGGGGAATGATTTAGTGTAACTATAAATTAGATTAATTTTCATATTCTTCATCCTTGATTTAATGGAATTAATTGGGACTTTTATTTTGTCTATTCAATGGAGTTTTGCACTTGTTGGGAAGTTAGGGAAAGGTCCCAAAACCCTCCTATGTATTTCATAGGGATAAATGGCATGCACAAATCATTGTGGATATTTGATGCATACATGAGCAACATATCATCTTGAGGGAGTGGTAGGTTTAAGGTGTATGTCAATAATGTCCACAAAGTAATCAAATATGATACCCTTTAATTCTATTGTTTTTTGTAGTTTATGAGATCGAAGACTATTTTCTTCAACATCATTGAGATGAACTAAAAGGGAAAAATCTGACAGAGATCTTCCCACCCAACAAATGACTGGGACAAAAAAAATTGTGTACCACACAAAGGATGGTCCTTGTAGATATTTCATGAAGAATATGAGGTTCACTTACTCCTATTGTTCATGGGTACCTATCATGGGATCACAATGAGAGTAAAACGGAATCAAGTACTACTCTAGATCTCCTGAGCCATTGAATAATAGAAATGTGAGATACCCTAAGTTTGGAAGGGTAAGAGTCAGATATACCCATTTGGGGTAAGACTTATTTTTTGGGTGTATCAGTGCATTCTATTCCTCCCTTGATTCCAATAGAACTATCCATGACAAAATGGTGTTTATAATAATTTAAAGAACGCCTCGATGAGTCAAGGCCTGAACAGGTGTATTGACTAGAGCCTAAATAGGTGCAGGGATCGGTATGAACATCAGTTGTGGCATAGCTAAAACTTGTTGGGGGTAGCCTGTAGGGGCATACTAGTAGGGATGTGCCTGACCTTGGTCTGATTTTACACAAGATGGAGAGAATTCATGATCTACTGTTGTAGTGTCAAAATATATTTGTGGTTGGTGTCCCAGGATATGCGGATGTTCCGGTTCTACTGTAGATGTTGAAAAAAACATTCGTTGTTAAGGGGTGTTGACTATAAGTGTAGTTTGAAAATATTATTAGAAAAAAATACCTAGTAGGATGGCTACCTCAGAGTAATTATATATTGATTCTCCTCAATTAATTCATCTCTTATTTTTACTCAGTAAATATTTCCTCAAATGAAATTGAATTATCCTCTCTGTGAAAGAGGGGATACATGATTTTACCCTTAACTTTTTCCCTTTTGGGTATCTTTTGAGGGGGTAATGATATTTTGTTCAAGGAATTTCCCAAATTCAGGGCAAGCCTCTAGTTCCATGTAGGCACACCTCATTCATTTATTTCAACATGGATGACCTCATGAACCAGAACCTCCTCTTTTGAATCCTATGAATTGGCCTCATATTCGTTGAAATCTAAGAGGGAATCATTGATGTTGTTAACTGAGGTGAAACACATTGTGGGTATTCTATCAATGTCTTTGTGGGAATGCCTTATTTTCTGCCCTTTTTGAGGAAATGTCATCTTCTTTGATGATTCTATGAGAATTGTTTGGAGGATAGTATCCGGATGGTAATCTCTATATAGTTCAGTCATGCATTTCCCAAGTGAAAATACTAGATCACCAGATGGTACAAACTATGAGGAATCATTATATTTTATCATACCTAATTGGCATCAAATATATTCTTACTGGGTGATTTTTGAAGTAAAAAATAACCTAGCCATGAGGGATGGGGATATTCATGTTTTTCTTTCACAATTCTTCAGGTCTGGTTGGATGACCTCATGGGTTGGGTTAAAAAATCCCCCAACTCTGACGGTTGGTGTTGCTATCGAACTATTGTGGATGATTTTACCATAGCCTATTTTCTAATTTTATAGAGTTATTTTCAAACATGGGCTAGGTGAATCATTTAAAACACCTGTAGATCACCCATTTAGAAAGACAATTGCAGTATATATGACATTTTTACTACATGATAGGTGACATCCTCTAAGAAAAATTCTTTCTATATATTCTCAAATTCCTGAGGAAAATGTATCTCAAAATCTTGCTCACTTTTGGCCCAATTTTAGGGAGATTCATTAAGGTTCTTTTCTTGTTTAGAATATCATTAGTCATGAAAAAATTCTATTTGATGTAGCTGGCGTATGGTTATGAAATTTCATGATACCTCCTTTGGTGATCCTTTTATGTTATGGATTATAGTGAAATGAAATATTCCATGTTCACCCCATCCTCTGATCTGAACAACATATGGGGTATATGTGATCAGTTGTTGAAACCACCATAATGCGCCAAGGAATTCATGTTGAAGGGATACATTATTTTACTTGATATTTAGATTCTGTGAAGCCATGATAGATTCGAAGTCAATTTGGTGTTGTAACCTTTATATTATCTTGATAGGAGTTTAATACTATTCATAGGGTAATATCATTTCTTTTATGTGATGGAGATTTTTCTACATGTTGAGATAGATGTATTGCATACAATCTACTGCAAACACCTCTGGAATGTTGTATTATGGGGTGTCCAAAGTCCATAACATGACCAATATTTCATCCTTATCCAGTTTTTTCCACATATTTAGTATGTATTCTTCATATTTTGATAGTGGTTCCTCTATATGGTCTGACTAGAGATGATTCCTCATGAACTTTTTATCATAAATTGTGAGACTAGTAGGGAATTCCTCTACTATTCTAGGACGAAATTGACCTAGGGGAGGTTCAAAGAATAACCATCACCTTAGGATGTCCTCTAGTTGAGAAAGGATTTAACATTGTAGTGACAATCCATCAAACATGTTTGACCTTGTGTTTACACGTTCATCATGATGGGAGGTATTTCTCAGCATTACATTTCCAATTGGAGAATTATATTGACAATGGAAAACACTATGGAAGAGATAACTTTTGAAGAAAACGACGTCATGGAGAGGACCACCAAGGTTGATTACATAATTGGAAGACCCTCTCACTTCTTGATATTATACCCACATGGAGGGATACCACGACTCTCATTTTGAGATCATGTGTCTAAATAGATCATATTGTTTCCATGAAGAAATCCTTCATGGTGAAGTGTCCAATTTTCACCTTCGGAATTTCTGCTACCAGTACTATAATTTGGTAATGGTAGGGTATGATATTGAGGTGTGATATATAAATTTTTTAGGGATTAAAGAACCTCAGTATTAAGTGGATCTGATTCATAGATCATATCTTCATTTTACAATTGTGTTTGATGATGGTTCTTCTTAGATGATTTCTTATGTGTGATTGGGGTTACTTGTTGGGAGAATTGGTTTTCATGGGTAGGTGTTTGTGCATGCCTTGGTGTGGCCATTGGAATAGGCCAATTACCTCCGATTGCAGCTAGAGTATGTTCCAGATCAATCGGCCTGTATAATATGGGGGATTTTTCCCGATAAACCTAATATACTAGAGAAGAGGTGTGTGTCTACTCAGAGATTTTATGCTAATGAGCCACCCTATTTATGTGGACAGAGTTATTTTTCTGTCCATCGAGCACTATTTTCATCTCTGTTATGATGTCATGGAAAGTCTGTATGATGTGGGTAGCGATCTGTTTCTTCCATTTCACCATTTATAGGATTTTATTGGTGAAATAAGCAACTAGAATAGGAATGTATGTTGATTGAACATCTGGATTAGGTGTATCTGACGTCTATTTTCTTCCATTTCTTGTTAGTGGGTATTAACAATTGTCGTGTGAGTAGGATGATAATTGAGTCTCTCCCATGATTTCCATTAGGAATTTCTGACTAAATTCTTTGGGTGCTACTAGATGAGGCTACTAGTAGGATAGGTGGATGCAGGTTGTTGTATGTTCCTTCTAGAGAGTTGTTTTCATTTTCTAATAGATGGATTCCATGAATTCTTGTAGACAATTCTTCTGGATAAATGAATGAAGGAGGAGGGGTGTATGTGCCAGTTCATAATTTTCCACCAAATTGGGATGGTGGTATTCTTCAAAGGGGAAGAGGTTTAACCAAACTCCATTTTGACCAGTTTTCATTCCCATAGTGTTGTCTTGTGTGACTGGTTTTGAAGTACCTTGGCAAGATAGCCAAGGAAGATATCCTTATCATGTTCAGGGTTAACTATTGTGCTAAATTGGCAGTATTGATTACTAAAAGGAGCCATTGAGAAGGACACTGTTTCTACTGGATGAAGGTATATATGGATTCTTGATCTGTCTACCTGTGATATAGGAAGGATTAGTTGTTGTGTTCTTGGTACTTTTGAAACTCTTTTCCATCAAAGTGTCTAAAAATTGAAAAAGGGAAATTATTTTGAAAAAGGAAGGGAAAACACATGAAGAAAAATCAAAATTTGAAAAGTCATGATCTTTAGTTCACCCCAGTCATGCCAAAAGGGTGTCGTCACACATCCTACTTTCATTCCCCAATCTTCGATGCATACTACTTGCGCGCCGAATTTCATTTTGCCCAAGGTATTATTTTTTCCTATAAATAGAACCTTGGGGAAATCATTTTTACACTAGGACTTCCCTAAAACCCATATTTCTGACGCTTTCTCTTGAGCGCACACATCCGTCTATTTGAGGAGGATGAGGATGTGCTTACTCTTTCCCCACATTCCTTCTTTCCAAAGGAAGGCATCATTCATAGCTTATTCAGGGACGTTTGTTCCTTGATCGAAATGGGATGATGGGATTTCAGTTCTTCCTTCTAGGGATTCCACATTAGAACTCATCACCTAGTATGGGTCTCCCTTATAGATTAAGACGTTGTTAATGAAACTCTTCCTGGTTCCATATCTTCATAGACATCAGTTAATTACACTACTTCGGTCATGACATTCCAGGTGGTCAATTTAGGGATGCAACATTCAGTCGGGGGAGTAGTCAAATTGGATATCACTGGCATGTCTATACACTGGAACACTAGCACGTCTGGGTTTCTTTTCCTTATTATCGGGCTTCTCAAGGGTGTAGAATCCATAGGCATCCCACGTCGAATGCAGGAAATTATATTTTGTAGGCATGTTTTTAAGGTTCTCCTCATCTTCCCATGTTTATCACGGGGTATATCGTGAGTTTAACATCTTGCAGAGACAAATACACCAAAGGCGTATCTTCCAAGGTTTTCCTCATGCATCTCATGTTTATCACAAGGTAGGTCGTGAGTTTAACATCTTGTAGAGATGAAATGAGGTTGATCAGAACATTTCATAGAGACAGATCATATTGTTACATCCCTAGGAGGGAGTTCCAGGAGTGTTTACCAAGTGGATGGATCAAAACCCTCAATAAAAGGAGACCAAGGATGGTGGGTCCCATAAAGTAATATGCCACACTATGAAGGATTATTTAGACACCACTGAGGGCAGATCAGAAAGAGTGAACCCCAGAATGAGGGACACCAAGGCTTATCATTTGTTGGGATTGAACTTTGTGGAGGTTTCCTACATACCCTATGTAGACTACTTGGACCAAAACGCACATAGTTCGAAGGGTTGATGAATCGGGGTGTACACAAAAGGAAACAACCCAGAGACATGCTGGGGCATATGGGTCGATTGTGGCCCGGGTAAGAATCAGGATAGATGATGGAGAGTTAAATGAAGTGGTGAGGGAATGAGACGGATCCTTCATGAAGGTGAATGTAGTATTGGGACTGTTCTTCTAAGAGACATCCTGCATATCCCTGTGGTAGTGAATCAAAGTCTGCGTAGTTTAGTGGGGTGATGGGACACCTGAGGAGGAAACCCCTATGGGTGAGACCCAAAGTAAGTAGAACCTCTATGTTGGGGCATGAACTTCCTGAAACATTTAGGCTCAATGGAAAGACCAGGATGAGACATGGGTGATGGGATTGAACCTCAAGGAGGATTCCTATATATCCCACTGGTAGGGAATCAAAGTCTTTGTAGTTCATCTGACGACAGATTATCATTGATTGGTGACTTCAATAGCTTACCATTGAGTGGGGTTGAAAATGACTTACCACTGAATGGGGTTGAAAATGGCTTACTACTGAATGGGGTTGACATCAGTTTACCACTAAATGGGTCAGATCCTCAAGGAGGCTTCCTATGTACCCTGTCTAGGATATATGGATCAAATTATACATAGATAGAACAAGTACTGTTTAGAATCATGCGAGACAACAAATAGGGATAAATTTTAACGTCATGTAGGGAAAGGGTGGAATGACATGAAGTTGTCGGGACTGATGGGTGTTGGTCTTGAACCTCTGGGAGGCTTCCTGTGTACATTTCCTAGGAGACAAGAATCAAAGTCCATGTAGTTCATGATGGTTTGGTGAATGGACGTGAAGACGGTCGAGACCAAAAAGTATTGGTCTTGAACCACAAGGAGGCTTCCTACGTACCTTTCCTTGGAAAGGATCAAAGTCAACATAGTTCTCGATGTTTTTGGAGAGCCAACATGAATGGGGTCGGGGCCAATAGGTGTTGGCCTTGAACCTCAGGGAGTCTTCCAACATACCTTTCCTTTGGAAGGATGAAAGTCCACGTCCTTCGGATTGAGTGTTGGTGAACCGACGTGAATGTGGTCGGGGCCAACAGTTATTGGGATTGAACCATAGGGAGGCATCCAATGTACCTTGCCATGGCAAGGATCAATGTCCATGTAGTTCAAGAGAGGTTTTTAGCTAAATGATGTGAAATGGTTGGGACCAATGGTTGTAGGGCTTGAATGTAAGGGCGGCTTCCAACATACCTTGCCTTGGTAAAGATCACAATCCACGTAGTTCAAGAGAGGTATTAGTGAACCGATGTATAGGGGTCTGGACTTTTTGTTGGGATTTAACCTCTGGTTGGCTTCCTACGTACCTTGCCTTGGCATAGATCAAATTCCTCATAGTTCGAGATGGTGTGGGTTAACCGACATTAAGGTGTTTGGGACTAATAAGTGTTGGTCTTGAACCTTAGGGAGGATTCTTAAATTCCTTTCTTTGGAAATGATCAAAGTCCACGTAGTTCGGGAATGGTGTTGGTGAACCAACATGAAGGGGGTCGTGAGCAATGCTTGATGGTCTGGAACCTCAGGGAGATATCTTGCGTACCTTGCCTTGGCAAGGATCAAAGTCTGTGTAGTTTGGGAGGTGTTGGTGAACCAACGTAAAGGGGGTTGGGACCAATGGTTGTTGGGATTGAACATCTGGGAGGCTTCCTACATACCTTACCTTGGCATGGTTCAAAGTGTGCGTAGTTCAAGAGGGTGTTTAGGGCATGCACGCTAAGGAGGCCCAGAGAGGATGTCATGGTAGATACATACTGAAAGACCACATGAGTCATGATCGGTATGAGAAAGAAGAGGCATCCAATACCCAACGATCATGTCGTGAACAGTGTATCTGTGGAAAGTGGAGTGGGGCTTACACATGGTTAGTGGCGCAAAATGGAAACATGGGCTTACGTGTGGTTAACTGCCCAAAGAGAAAACATGGGCTTACGCATGGTCACCATCCCAGAGATATGGAGATTGGAACATACTCTAGGATGGAGGTCCAGGTGGAGACAAATCCCAAAGGGAGAGTGACAATATGATGAAGGTCCCGATGCCCATCCCCATATCCCCCATAGTCCTTAGAACTGAAGAAGAAATGAAGAGTAGGGATACTAACTCCTGCAAAAAAAGGCTAGGGGCTTACACCAATGTGGTTTCCCTTTCCCTGTAGATAGATGATGCTCCGAAAAATAGGATCTCATTTCATGTGAGGAAGAGCTCACTCACGTCGAGACGAGCAGGCATATAGAATGTCTGAGACGGGGCACCCCGCGTATGATGGATAGGGCGGGGTCATAGTTTAACATCATGTGATGAGGGAGAAAAAGGGGCATGTAGTTTAATGTCATGCGGGACAATGGTGAACCAAAATGAGGAGGGTTGGAACAACTGGGTGTTGGGATTGAACCTTAGTGAGGCTTCCTACGTACCTTACCTTGGCTAGGATCAAGGCCCGCATAGTTCGGGATGGTGTTGGTGAACTGACGTGAAGGGGGTTGGGACAAATTGTTTTTGGGATTGAACCTATGGAGGGATTCCAATGTACCTTTCCTTGGAAAGGATCATAGTCTATGTAGTTCGGGATGGTGTTGGTACTTACGCTCTAAGGCAAACCATGTATGATTACATAGTCAATGCTTACTACACTAAGCCCATGTGAGTCATGCACGGTGTGAGAAACAAGAGGCAGCAGGGACCAAATGATCACGGTGTAATTTTGTGTCCATGAAGTTTGTTGAATGGGGTTTACATAAGGAAGCCACACGGGTGACGCTATAGAGCGGTAATGGTGAATGGGGAGTACGCAAAGAAGTTTCCCAGGTGTTGTTATGAAGTGTCAATGGTGAAGGGGTGTTACACAAGGAAGCTTCCTAGGTGCCTCTATGAAGCAACAATGGTGAATGTGGATTACGCATGGATGATGCTCAGGTTTCCATATGGAGAGGAAATGGTGAATGAGGCTTACACATGGATGATTTCCGGGTGCCGCTAAGGCGTAGCAATGGTAAATGGTGCATACGTATAGAATCTGCTCGGGAAATTCTATGAACTGGGAAGGGATGGGGCTTACACAAGGAAGCTTCTCTAGTGCTACTAAGGAGTGACAATAGTGAATGGGGCTTATGCATAGAAGATACTTAGGTGCCCATTTGGAGAGACAATGGTGAATGGGGCTTATTCAAGGAATCTACTTGGGTGCTGCTATGGAGTGAAAATAGTAAATGGGGCTTACGCAAAAAAGATGCCCCAGTGCCACTATGGAGCGACAATGGTAAATGGGGCTTACGCAAGGAAGCTGCCCGGGTGTTACTATAGAGCTGCAATGATGAATGGGTCTTGTTCAAGAATGTTTCCCAGGTGCCTCTATGGAGTGGAAATGGTGAATGGATCTTACGCATGGATGTTTCCTAGGTGCCTATATGGAGCGGCAATGGTAAATGGGGATTACGCATGGATGTTGTCCGGGTGTTGCTAAAGAGAGGCAATGGTGAATGGGGTTTATGTATAGAAGCAACATGGGTGATGGTATAGTGTGTCAATGAATGGGGGTTATGCAAGGAAGCTTCCAGAGTACCGCTAAGGAGTGGCAATAGTAAATGGGGCTTACGCAAAGAAGCTACCCATGTACCACTTTGGTGCAGCAATGATGAATAGAGCTTAAGCAGGGAAGCTGCTCGGGTGTTGCTATGGAGCAGAAATGGTGAATGGGGCTTACACATGGATGCTGCCCAGGTGCCACTATGGAGTGGCAATGGTGAATGGGGCTTACGCATAGAAGCTGCTTGGGTGCCTCTTTGGAGCGGTAATGGTGAATGGGGCTTATACAAGGAAGCTTCCTTGGTACAACTATGGAGCTACAATGGTGAATGGGGATTACACCTGGATACTACCTGAGTGCCGCTAAGGCGTGACGATGTCTTCCTCACATCTTTCCATGAGGGAATACCAACTCACTAGTGGGTTGATTCATATGATTGAGGCATACACCTATGCACTAGTGCAAGATAGGGATAACGCCAAGGGCGTTGGAATGAGTCTGAACAAAAGGAGATGAAAAGTGTGAATCACATGCCCAAAATTAGGAACATAGTGAGGGTTGTGTGATGATGGAGGATAAATGTTGACCATGATCGAAACACAGCATCCATATCAGGTTAGCCTGAATTGGGGACAAACAAATGAGGGTCGATGGCTGACCGTGTTTGAAACACAGGACCTGACTCAAAGTTTCATCCAAAGTCTTACAGGGCATTGGTCCAGGACGGTAGGTTAGTGGATGCAGCATGGGAACATTACATTACGGGGTCCCTTAAGACATACAAGATAATGATGATCTTAATGATGGACACACAAATCATGAGGTGGAGTGATGTAATGATCAAACGATTTGCAATGCTCACAAAATTATGCCACTCTAATCATACCATGAGGCATCTTATGCATAGAAAATAAGGCATATATTATTTGGAACAAGAGGAATTATAGTATTGAATAATAGTTTATGTTATAGTTTATAGTCTTTTAGTGAAAAATATTGGCATCGGATGCTCGGAGAATAAGGCATCTCTTGTTTGGAGCAAGAGGCATCTTATATTTGTCACATAGGGAGTACTACCGTTTATAGTCACATAGATATGACTATTAGGCATAATTCACCAAAAAATGAATAGTGTTGGGACATATTCAAGAGTGTCCCATTCTGGTTCAACCAAGAATATGAGCCAATTTGTAGGGTTTGGAGAAGTTTCTAGAGAAATGGTTCAACTAAAGGTGCTCAGGGAATTGATGACGAGACACTGAACTCATGAAATGGGAAACGAACAAAGAGGAATATGTTAACTCAAGGTGTTTCATGTTGTGCGGAGGAGTATCTCAAATCATGGTATTCCATAGGTGGACGGTGGGTGAGAAATAGAAAATGTCGACATCCTGACCCAAAAATTTCGGGGCGCGACTCTCCATTTTTCATGGGGGTCAGCGATGAAAGAGAAGGGACCGGCCCGGAGGGCCGAGCCCGTAGCCTGGCAGTGCTCCCGAGCGGGGGCATGGGGGCGTAGCTCCCGTGGTATGGACTGGTGGGTACGAGGGTAGGATATTCTCAAAGGATAGTTATTCGCAAATTATATTCATGGAGTAAAGGTTCTGGCAGAGCATGGGGTATTGTGAAGCAACTTCGTGAAGGAAATATGCTCATGGAGCATGGACTCGCGGTGTATAGGGGATCATAGATAATGGATTCACGATGCAAAGGGTCTCATGAAGTGAAGGGGCTCATAGAGAAAAAGGGATTGCAGGAAAAAACATCTCATAGGGAAAAGCATCTCACAGAGAAAAGAAGATTTTATGGGAAAGGCTCTCGTGGAGCCTCGTGCAACCCAAAGGAGCTCCCTCATTCGCAAAGGGTGGAGCCCTTTGGGAAGGGAATCACATCACGAAGAATTAGAGCTCTATGAAATGGGAGATCAGCCACCCAAGGGGTGGAGTGACCATCCTTATTAAGGGGAGGGGGTGAGACATGTATTTATAGGTGATGGAGGTCAGCAGAGCACACCGCGAACCACAAATGCACACCGCGATGCACAAATGCACGCTGCGAAGAAAATGGAACTCCGCAACTGGACGGAAATCCCTCATGTTTCTCAAAATAGTGGAACCGGCCATCATCGAGCTTCACGACACTCACGAAGGCTTCAGCCAAGTTCCCTCATGTCTGTTGTAACCGCAGAGTTGACCATAATCGAGCTTCGTGGTGCTCATGGAATCTCTAGTCAAGTTCCTCTACTCTGTGATCGCCGAGGGAGCTTCGCAAAAGGGCTATGTGAACCAGTTTTCCATCCCAACATCAAATGTCCACAACCCAAAATCCGTAACTCCATTTGGGCTCTATGACTTTTCAAATCGAAGCTTGAAAAATGGGACGCGATCTTGGATCTTGTATGGAAGCATTTAGAATATTTTGTAGATGCATTTTCGGGTGCCAATAACCCAATTATAGCTCTGGTCTCCATAGTGCTTCGTCAATGTCGTACAAAACATTAAAGGTAGTTCATTAACACCTAAAGTAGAGGAATTGAAGGAGGGTCATAAGAATTAGGTATTTTTGGTGTTGGAGATCCATAACACATGTGCGCCGAAAATGCCCAACCTCCCAAAATCAGAAACACTTGCGCGCCACCAATTCCTTCCATTTTAACATGAGAACCCACTTCTGGGATCACTTGTAAATACTATTTAAGGCTTGAGCTAGGTATCACCCAAGTATTACCATACAAGTTATTCATCACTTATGTGAATATCAGGTCTCCCAAGCCTACTTGTGCGCCCATGCTTTCCAACCCTTATGTACTTGGGCACCCCTCTTTGATCCACTTACTCTCTTCCGTCAACAAGCCATCAAGCCCTCTTCAAATCCATATATGGAAAGGATTATTTTTCATTGGCTCCTTTGTTTGAAGGGGATTATTTAGAGACCTCCACCAAAACTTCCTAACATATCAAACCTTTGCAAAAGGCACATTATCATGTCTCTTATTTGTGTTTGTATATCCATTTTCAGAGGTTTTCCACATTGGTTTCACAATGGGGTTATGATTCAGGGAGTGTCTATGGGTTTTTATATCCATAGTCACATAGACCTGACTCCCAGGAACAGTGCTGGGAAGTTCTCGGATTTGAGAATAAGGGATTGGGACCTGACCACTCCATTCTCAAAGAGTTGTAACCTCAAATTTCTTGTAGTTAATGTATGGTTCATGCTTACTTTTCCTTTTGAGAAAAGGAGAAGTCTCCCTTCCCAACCATGATCATTTTTAGGGCATCCTTCCCGGTGTAAGCCCCTGAACATCATACCTTATTACTTCCTTTGGACCATTTTCCTATGTACATTGAAGAGAGGGAAGGCTCATAGGTGCACCCTCTTGCACAGTTTCCTCTCCCTCATCCAGCCTCATCACCATAGGTGCACCATCTTCCACTAGTCGAGGAGGAAATGTGTAGGTTAATTTGTTGAATCTTTGACATCCTCTTGTTTCTCACACTGAAAATGACTCATGTGGGATTATAGATTCCTCTTGATCACAAAATTTACACAACTCAATGAACTACGAGAACTCTAATTCCTATAATAGTTGGGATATATAAGAATCCAACATAGGGCTCGAGATCACTGGATTTCCTCTTCAGAAATCCAAACCTAATTCCCGTAAACTGGGAATCCTTAAATTAAACCCCCTATATCATCAAGGAATCCTTTTTAAGAAGTAAGCCCAAACTTATTTCTCTCAAAAAATATACTTTCCTACGAGACGTATCGAAGAATGTGGGATTTGATTCTCATCCACATGGGATACGTAGGAAGCCTCTTTAAGGATTAAACCCAACACTTAAAATAAACCATGTTCTCCTTGGTCCATATTCCCAGTAGGGACTAATCATACATGGAAACCCATATCCTTTCCAAGCTCCTTGGGCTGTTTCATCATAAGTCCCACACCGAACTTTGACTAATCGACTTTTTCTTAGACATCCTTACCACATGGAATTAAACTGTACAGTTAGGTCCTTATCACATGACCTAAAAAGGTATGATGTGTCCCATTAAGCAGAAATGAACTACGAGGGTTCTTATTCATTTCACAATGATACATAGGCAGCCAATTTTTATAGGTACGATCCCAATATCAAAACAAACTTTTGTTTCCCTGGATGAAAATAAATTCCAGAGTTCCCCACTGAGTGTCTTAAAAAATTTGTTCTATCATAATGAGGATTAATAGAATCTTTAAATAGTATATGAGAGTATACCATTGATGAAGAACATGGAATACATACTGTTGATTTTAAAATTTACATATATTAATAAGTGACCAAAAATTACAAGGGAAAATTATTTTATAATTGGTGAATTAATAAGGATTCATGAAAATATTTTAAATCAATAAAGAGAGTCCTATAGTAGACAAAAATCCCCCCCCCAATGTGTTATGAGTCCAAATTCCCATCCTCTAAACCAATGACCAATACTAGGTATCGTCATGTTCAAACATAACGAATTCCTGGCTTTTGAATGTAGGTACCTTTTGGAAAAATAACTTTTTGAATTTTCTAGTTCCTTGAATAGATCTAATGGAAAACACCTAGAAGCAGTGATACTTAAAACAAGAATACACATTTCAAGAAACTAAGAAACAAAAATGGTGAACCCGATGTGAATAATTAACCAAGTTAATAATGTTACCCACCTATTAGATACCTATCAATTGATAAAAGAAGGTCAAAAAAAGGAATAAATCACATATGTATCCATATAAATGATGTAGCATTAATGGAGTTTATTGTTGTCTTAGTTTTTTCACAGAACTCCCTTCAGTCCAAATTGGATTTCTTCAAGAAGACATCTGTGAACTTCCTGACCACTGTTCATGCTAGATCCCCATCCACAAGAAGGAAATTATCACCCACCCAACATCTTCAAAACTAGGGTCTCCAACATGTTGGTAAAGGATTATCATCAGCACAATACAATACCTACTTTGGAGGCTACCCGATAGGCCGTCCAGGTCAATAACAATCCTCAATCGTCTGACCAATGATGACCAACGATCAAGAAGTAGATTGTGCCAACCACTGTCATCAACCATTTTGAGTCCTTATCCCCAGAACTAAACAATCAGTTCCTCCTGTACTATAGGAAAGTGGATCAATAGGTAACTCAGGGCCTCAATTCAAAGATTCATGGGTCCTTTCTAAGGACTCCCACCAACAATCACTTCCAGTAGAATCACACAGTAGTGAACCCCCACCATGATGGGGGTGTTTCCTCTGGACATTCGACCTAGGTTTCTCAGACCCAATCATGTAAGACAAACCATCGAGGACAACATCCAGTAAATAGGTAGTAGGTTCTTACCTCTTCCCCCTCTAGAGAAGTACATCAACCTAACTAGATGGAGAACAACTAGTAGGCTCATACACCCATCCATCCTAATTTTGTTGTCCAACAGAATAATTTGGAAAAAACTACCAATACCACCATGAAAATCCAATTGAGTACCATGAATAGGCACATACTCCTATTTAAAAATTATCTGCTAGTCATCAGGATCCTCAGACTGCATTTAAATAATCTCTCTAATATATTGTGGCGACAATTGGTAAATAGGGACATATACCTAATTACAATCACCAATTCTGCAAATATTCTCGTATTCTAGTATTGAAGGAAGTCCATCAACCATACATGACAGGAAACAACCATCAGGTATATACACCTACATGATTCATCAAGCCTGTCAATAGTCTCGTTGGACCGCACACATAGAATATAATTGGAAAGCTCTAACAACAAATATGAGGCAGACCCAACTCTCTATACCCATACATGATTACTATCAATACCCATTCATAGGAAAATGAGGACAAGAGTAGGCACATACACCTACTCCAGATACAGAATGGACGTATATTCTTGTTCTAGCTAATGAAGTTACCAAACCAATCTTATCAATAGTGAAAGTGAATACAAAAATTCATGTCCATATTCTGGAAGCACTCAAGGATATTATAAAAACTAATTCAGAAGTAATAGGGGAACAAACACATAAATCTGTCCCCACACATGGGATGACACATCAACATGCCATCCCAAAGCAGATGCACAACTCTATTCCAGTCCAAGAGGGTCATGAAGTATACACCCCCATATCATATGGAAAACCAGATCAGGAACATAAATCTTTTCCAATTGGATGTAATCAGTCTGTTCTGGTAACCACTCCAATGCAGGAACATACACCTGCCCATGATAACTACTTCTGCTACCAAGTGGTCACAACTAAGTATAAGAGAACATCCAAGAAGAAGTATCATCAAACATGATGGGAAAATCAATAGTCAAGCTACAATTTGGAACATCTTAATGATAGAGTTCTTGAAGACCTCATACATTTATCTATAGCATCTCAAGATCCAACCCTCTCATTACCAAATTATTGGAGTATTAGTAGAAATTCATAAGTTCTCCATCAAAAACTTCATCATAAATCCTTGCATCATGAAAATCGGGTCAATCTATATAGCATATATTTTAATGAGAGCCATAGAAACCCTTCATGTGGCCAGAAGACCAAGGATCAAGAAGATTTATCCCTTGCTGTAACCCACCATGGTGGTCCTCCCCATGATGGAATTCACGGCGAAAGTCTTCTCCACAATAGTATTAAAAATTTTACAGATAGTTCTATAGTTGAAAATTTATCAATGAGAAATACCTCCAATATCGAGGCACTTGAAAACACTTGGCCATTCATGTCTCATGTCTTGTCATTGATGGGTGAGACACTTTATCAACCAGAAGAAATCTATGGGAAACGATCATTCTATAAACCTCCCTGGGACATTTATATTATAGTACAGAGCATCCACTTTGGTCAGATCAAGTGGATAAAACTCTAGTAAAAGATGATGAAGATATGATAAACATGAGAAAACAATAGGCTAAAAGAGAAATACCAGTCATGTTTTGGAAATTGGAAAATTTTCAGTATAATATTTCAGAATTGATGGAAGAGGATTGCATTCATGATATCTGCCTCAACATATGGAAGAATCTTCATCATTTGAAAACCAAAGTCTTACAATATAATGAATATCAGAATCCTGAAAAGGTAATAGAAGGGTTGCAATGCCAAATTCACTACTGGAAAAGAGACCTATACCCACAGTTTTGGGAAAAACCGTGGGTATAGGGGTGCCCTATACCCACGGTTTTCTAAAACCGTGGGTATAAGTATAGTGTGGGAACCTATACCCACAGTTCTAGAAAACCGTGGGTATTGGTCACCTATACCCACGGTTTTTCTAAAACCGTGGGGATAGAGTGTTTCTCGAAGCCCTATACCCACGGTTTTACAAAACCGTGGGTATAGGTATTTATTTCTAGGGCTATCCCCACGGTTCTTAAAACACCGTGGGGATAAAAAATATTCGAAGGCCTATCCCCACGGTTTGGTAGAACCGTGGGGATAGCCTATGGCGGCAAAAAAAAATAGCGCGGGAAGACAAAAACAATTTGGCGGGGAAATTTTTACCAATGATTTGAATTCATATATTTAGGTTTATAAAAATTAGAATTCAGAAAAAATCGGCAGCTTGGTTGGTCAATCGGTGCGGCTCGTATGCCGGACGTCGCGGTTTCAAAACCCGCTGACTGCAAATTTTTAATATGCACCGTTTGAATAATATGAATATAAATATAAAAATGCATATTAATATTACAGAATCGAATTACAGCTTAGTTGGTGCGGCGAAGTTGCTCCGGCGAGATTCGTTAGAAGAAGCGCGGGTTCGATTCCCGCTAGAGGTTTTTTTAAAATTCAATTCGGCGTATTAATATATATACGCAGATATATGCTTATATATTAAAATATAACAATGGCCTGGTTGGTCTGATAATTCGTCCAATGCGGAATAGACCTGGGTTCGATACCCAGCAGCAGGTTTTTTTTGAGAATTAAAATCCCCACGGTTTGAGAACCGTGGGGTCAATGTGTTGCCAGCATGGCCACGCACTTGCCACGCTGTGTGAAACCTATCCCCACGGTTTCTCCAAACCGTGGGTATAGGGTGACCCCCCTATCCCGACGCCATTCCAGCCCACGGTTCCCAAAACCGTGGGTATAGCCTATACCCACGGTTTTGGGGGCTATACCCACGGTTTTGAACCGTGGGTATAGGGCAATTTTCCAGTAGTGATTGACATGGCATCTCTCTTAGTTTATCAACATCCAAAAGTTAAAAATTAGAAGGTAAACCTTCAGTTTGCATGACTTAATTCTATAAAGAGGGTACATCAGTTATTTTATGATTCCCCATCTAGTGTTTGTATCAGAGGAATGGGTGAAAATAGACCATTACATTTCACTGCACTCCAAAATAAAAAAATCCCCCAAAAGTGGTCTCTTGAAATGTTATTTCCCATGACTTTATATAATCAATAGATTTTGTATGCAATAAAATGTACTCTCAAGAATAGGCCTCAACTAGATATCATCATAGTCGGACCCAATGAAAACAAGTTTTTGAGTTACTTTTACATCATGCATCCGGGAATATTGAGAAGGCCACCCACTAAGATGATGTCAGCCATCAGATAACACAAATGTCTGAAATAGAACAACAGTCTTCTAAAACAGGTGATTTGATTGGTTGTTGAATAATCCATCCAGCTAATTTCAGAACCAAAATTCGCAAAATCAGAAGAGTAGTTGCACGAATTTCAGCCATAGCAGTTTAAGTACCACCACTGCTTGCAGGGCTAGGGGATAATTTAATTAAACAATCAAAATCATTAAATAAAGTTCAAAGGTTTGAAGGAGAAGAAAATGAAACGAACCAAACTATTGACTTCTAGGATTTTTCAAATCTATAATCCCCTTTTCAACAGAAGTCATCTTTATCTTGATTAGGGAAGAAACCATAAAGAGTGTGAACAACTGAACTATATGAGGATTCACTTTAGGTTACTATTTAGCAAACAGCTCTTGAGGATCCCTCATATAGGAGAGCATAGTCTAATAGAAGATATAGAGGGAGATGATCATACAAAGATACTAACAGAATTCCATCAATGCATTATGCATCAGTAAATGACATTAACACCATTATAGAAGGTCCTACAGAAAATGAGTCTAGTTTAGAGGAATGAGAAGATGAAGTTCTTATCCATAATATGGTACACAGTGAAGCAAATGAATAAGGTGAATGTACCTGAAATCAGAGGTTTACCCTGAATTTAGGTATGCCTTCAAATAACCAACTCCCACCCCTTAGAAAGGCATATAAAAAGGGGAATGGTAAAAGTTATATTGCATATCACTTTTACAGTAGATAATGTCAATCTATTTCACTTGAAGATATATTTTCACAGTATGAGTAGAAGATGAAAGAGTTGAAAAGACTCAATGAAGAGTTACTCTGAAGCATAATTTTTGATATAAATACTCTCCAGGAAGATCCTCAACTTGCACATCCTGTAGGATATCCTCAACAAAGAGTATTTGTGTTAACTATAGATACTGATAATGAATTCCCTCCATTGGGTACACAACTAGGTAAGGATCAGACACATCCTTATAGGCATGTTCCTGTGGGTTATCCAAGGCAAATACTAGCACCAACACCAGCGGTTTTTTCGTTCATTGCACCAGTTCAGGCTCTAGCAGTTGTACCTATAAAAGTCCAAGATCATTCATATATTCCCCATTTTCTTATGAACGCAATTGAGGCATTAAAAAATTTATTGGAATCCATGGAGGAATGATGTGCACTAGTTCAGCTGGAAAAGAAATCTTACCCTGAGTGGGTAGACCTGATTCATGCCCCATCAAATTTTATGAATACCAAATTTCCCATATTTATTGGTTCAGGAGATCCGGAACAACACTTAACACATTTCATTTTTCTCCGGGATCCCATGATGGGAACTCCTCAATAACAATAAGTAATAAAGATTAGTTTTTTTTATAATCATTACAAGGAATAGATTTTTTATGGTAAACAAGTTTGAAATATCGATCAATTACTGGATGGGAAGATCTCCATTAGAAATTCATTCTTCAATTTAGCTCAAAATTATCAAAGACAATAGTTTTTGATATTAAAAATAAATAACAATATGAGAATAAAAGAGTTTCATATTTCATTGCTCGATGAAAAGGATTAATGTATTCCGAAATTTTGGAACTCCCTCAAGAAGAATTGCTGCCAATTAGTGTGGAAAATCGGCATGATGAGTTACGCACACCATTGATAAAATAAAATGGAGAGTTTAGAGACATTACTTCAATTATTTAATAGATTGAATATTCTATTATAGAAACTGAGGCAAAAACTCATGTAATTCCATCAGATCTGGGAAGGATAAAAATTAAAGAATAGGCTGCTATAATTACACTCAAGCAAGCACTTGTACCTGCACCCTTCTGAAAACCATCATCATATCGAAGGTCTCTTCCTTATGAGCATTAACAGAAATGACCACCTCGTCAAGATGACCAAAGATATAAAAGGTGGATATAGTTTGAGGAATCTCTTATATATACTAATCTTGGGTGTATCTTTGCTTATGTGTCACCTCCTCAATACACCGCGTCACCAAAATCCCATATCGAATTACCATTAACCCCTCCACTATCTGCTCGCATTCGTATATTACCCATCACATTTAATCTCCAACATACACCTAACCCCAACCCAGCTTCGCACTTAGGGTTACCTTCTTCCATATTATTCCTCCCGTGAAAATCTCAATCTACAACCATCTCACCCATCCCACTCCTGATTTCCCTCCAGTGTTCCAAGGGTTCCCAATAAATACCAACATATCCCTTCATGACTCTCCTCTCTAGCCACACCGCACGACACCACGCCTCCACCTATGCTTCCGGTCTCCTCCCTGAAATATCTTTCCACAATGGTATACACATCATCTTAGATTCCACCTACAAACCACATTCTGATTCCACAACTCATATTTTTCCTCACTGGTCTTAGGGTTCCCACAGAATACTACCATCTGTCCCCGACTATGCTCTCCATCCTCACTGCGCCACGCCTCGGCCTATGAACTAATCCCAAAAATCCCTTTCCACCAGGGAATACACACCATCCTCAATACCTCGTTCAAACCCCCTATCTAATTCCACTTCCATACTTGTCCTCATCTTATCCTCCTAACCTGCTTCAGTCCTTCCACCTACGACTATGCATCACAACCCCACTTCTTTTCCGAATCTTCTTCACCCCTCATTTTTGTGATAATTTTGCTATTCCAAAAACCTAACACCTTGATAATTCCCACAAAATTTTATACTAAAGGCCATATTTAAAGGTTCTCTATGAAGTCGACCTTTATAAGACTATGCTTCTGATGGCTCCTCTTCTGCAGAAGTATGTCCTACCTAACTTCATTTGAAGGGAATATTTTGATACCAATTGGGGTGTTTTACTTTATTTTTGAATGATTTATTGTTGGGTTGTATATCATGATTAAACAACATAAAATAACTTCTAGATTACCCATTTATTTTCACTATAATTTCTATGGAATGATTATTTATGATACTTTTTAAAATAAAAATCTTTCACTGTGGTTTGTTTTATTTTATGTGTTGAAACTTATTCTCTCTTATTTTGGTTCTACACATTGAAATATATTCCTATAAATTCATCTGGAATTATTTATTTATAATTATACTAAATCTCCATGATGGATATGTTCTTTATTTCAGAGTTTTTATTATTATATTCATTTGGGAATTTTTTACTCCGTTTTTATTGGCTTTATCTCAAATTGATTTTACACCAATCACGTCATGAGGATAATACGTGGTAATGAAATTTCAAGTGTAGTTGTGTTATTGATATTCATTTTTATTTTTTTTTCTTTGAAATGTTATAACAAACATAAAAATAACATAGCCCTTTTTTTACAGAGGTTATTAACCAATATTTATAACATAATAATGATAAATAATTTCAATAATCACGATAAATGGTGTCAATTTTGATTGTGAAAAACACTTACACATATACAATAAATTCATTTAATGTCTACTCCACAGTCTATAATTTTATATCAACATATTTACATTTTTAATTTCTATGTACCACATCTAGGAACATGGCTATACTAAAAATCTAAGTGAAATATTCAAACAATTTGTTTGTTTAACAAGCCCACTCTAATTGGAACAAACGGAACATGGATACTCTATTCGCTATACATTTTTCATTAAAATTACTTATTAAAATTTTCACTACTATAATTACATCTATTTTTTTATACATCTTATGACTGAAATATTGAATTGTTTTTGGGATCATAAATGTCCAAATTTTATGTAATTTTTATATATATTACAAAGGTGTTATTTTTTTAAAATACATATGATTCTCTATGTAGTTCACTTAATTTCTATCAATTTTTTAAATATTGTTATGCCAAATAACCATGATGGATATGTACTAATATTTCAATATTGTTTTGACTATATTCATTTTGGAGCTTTAACTTCCATTTTATTTGTTTGTTTCTCACATTGATTTTACATGAATCACGTCATGGGGATTATACGATGTAGTGAAATTGAAAAGGAATTTCTGTTATTGATATTCATTTTTTATCTAAAATGTTATAAAAATAATAATTATAAAACATCCATGTTTTTCAATGGTTATTAAAAAATGTTCACAAATTAATAATGATAAATAATTTTCATATTCATGATAAACAAGGTTGATTTTGATTATAAAAAACACTTAGACATATAAATTAAACTCATTTTATGTTTACTCCATTTTCTATAATTTTATATCTTCATATTTACTTTTTTATTTTGTATGTACCACTTCCATGAACATGGATATACAATAACTCTATGTGCAATAATCAAACAATTTGTTTGTTCAAAACATCCTCTCCAAGTGAAGCAAAAGGTACTTGGATACTCAATTCAATATAAATTTTTCCAACAAATTTCTTATTAAATTTTTCACTACTTTACTTAAATCTATTTTTTTAGATATCTTATGACTCAATTATTGAATATTTTTTGTGTCCCCTGAATGTACAAATATTACATCATTTTTTATATGTTACAAATGCATCATTTTATTTTTTAATTACATTTTTTTCTCTATGTACTCCAGTTAATTTAAATCACTACATTTTTGTAAAATATTACATATTTTTTTTACTTTGTTGAATATTCATCCTACGTCATACTCTCATATACATCTACAACAGATTCCTCAGAGTTATATTTTATTCTTTCCATATACTATAAATTAGTCTTTATACCTTCTATACATTAACTATGTTATTAAATTTTTAGTATTTCCCTATGCTTATGATGTTTTATTCTTCTATTACAATACATCTAAATTTCCAAATTATAAATTATATCATCCAATCAATTCGGTCTGCCAACCATTATGTTTGTTGATTTCAGTTGATGATGTCATTAAAATTTTGTTTATTTCTTTGAGATTGATTCATTGGACTATATTATTTATGAATACTACAATTTTTACTCATATTTAACTAATAGTTTTTAAATTTCACACTACAATAATTAGATAAATTTTTTTAGATACATCTTATGACTCAAATATTAATTATTTGATGGAATCCACTGAATGTATAAGATTGTCCTCATAATAGTTGGTGTCACAATTGATTTTTATCTCCTGTATTCACTACCCTATGGTTTCCATTCCTTGTTTTCCATGACTCATGAAAATTTCCAATTTAATTTGTTGATGGAATTTATTTCCTGCTATACACGGTTTTCAGTATAATTTTGGAATCCAACAGATATAGAGTACAAATGATTGTTAGTGGTCACAAAGAATCAACTTCATAGGTTCTCTTTGATAAGAAAGTTATTTTATTTATAACAATAGATGTACAAATGACATATGATTTGAAATAGGTATGAATTTATAATGGTTTACATTATGTCAATATAATACCACTTGAAACAAAGAATCATTTTTATTCATTTTATATACCGTGTAAAGATGACATTGGATTTCTTCCAAAGTAAAATAGTTTCCAGTTGAAAAGGGTTCTTTTATCAAATGAAATAACAGATTAAAACATTCAGAACTGTCAACATCCATCTAGAAAAAATAGTTATAAATCAATCTATCAAAGATACTAAAATTCATTTCATCAATAAGGCCAACACATTAAAACATAACCACATATTATAGGTTTTAAATTCTTGAATCATAGATATAAATAACTGATATTTTAATATATTTTTTTCCATATTTTTTTGATTCCTAAAAGCAGTGGATGATGTTGATGTGATACTACTGATGTTGTTTCTGTAAAATCAACCTTGCAGATTTCATCTATCTAGGTTCATAAGTATACTCATAATGGACTGATATTTTTAATGAAACTTTCAAATTGATAAATTATAATTATAATTATCTTAGCATATAATATAGTACTATTTGTGTTTCTGTTTCGGCCGTAAATTCCTGGTATAGAACACATATTCAACTAATATAGAATGCTCAACCCATTTCACAGTAGAAGAAATTTTTAATAAACCTAATTGTACATCTAATAAATTCATGAATAAAAGGTGTGATATGTTATTCAGCATACATAAACTAACATTTTAGGATGTTTCATCAATAATATAGAAAACAATTTACAATACTCTTCATCCCAAATACTAAAATTGATATACAAAATTCTGACAATTCTTTCAATCATAACCAGGTACTATAGTTATAAAATTCACGAATCACATATAAAAATAACTGTCATATTAATATATATATTTATCCATATTTTGTATGAGTATAAAATCATTCGATTTTGTCAACATAGTACTTCTGACATTATTTCTATAAAATCAACCATGAAGATTTCATCTACTCAGGTACAAAAGTATGCGGTTAATGGAATAATATTTCTAATGAATCTTTTGAATTGAAAATTATAATTATCATTCAATTTATATCTATATAATATAGTAATATTTGTTTTTTTGTTTAATATATAAATTCATGGTATATAAACACATATTTAACTAACATAGAATTCTCAACCCATTCCACAGAAGTAGGAATTTGTCATAAACCAGGCAGTACATAAAATATATTCATGAAAGGCAGGTTTTCAATTATATTCAACATATATAAACATGAATTCCTAAATTTTTTTTACCCATGTTGAATTCTATATAGACATTAGGAATAATTTTACATCACAAAAAATCGATTTTTGTATTTTTTATTAGTATATTTTGACTGCACATAATGGTGGGGACTAACTTTATCATGTATAACAAATCATGGTAAAATTTTGAAGAAACATAAAAGAATTTGATCATTTATTTGTAAATTCATATCATTAAAAAGGATGGTCCTTTGATATTTATGTTTCTAATGAGAAAAGAAGTGAGACACTAAAGAAAAAATTTGAGGGCGTTATTGCATGGAAACATTAATTTATTATTACATTTTTTTGAAACCTATTTGATAGGTTAACATTATTTTCCATCTACAGTTTAAAATATTTTTTTTCATAATATATGAAAATATCAGTGACATAATAACAAAAGATTAATATGTAGGATTACACACAATATCCATGATATTCAACGGCAAACATATTCTAAACATGATGTGAAAAATTGGATTGTGGAAGGCTATAATGATTATGTAGGTCACACAAAATTACAATACAATGTTTAGATTAATGTAAAATACCAAAAGTTTCAATTTTAATACTAATTTGTTTTGTGTCATTGTTATATTTGATTTTTAGATTTAAATATTCCTTACTATTTATTCATCTTTTCAAATGTAATTGTATTTGTAGAATGTAGTTGAAGGAATATTATAAAGGTGAATAGTTATTACAAGAACACATTATGATTGACAGACTATACAACTTCAGCTTTCTGATAAACTTATTGAAATATAAAAATCATAAATTATGTTGTAATAGCTGAGTTTTTATCATTATTTATTAAAATTATGCATCTTCACATTTCTCATTTTTAATATTTTATTCAAAAATGTTATATTATCAATTCTGATATTTTTTCGAAATCTATGATTTCATTATATTATATTTTATTATATTACGAAACAATTCTTATACTATTTATGTTTTCTATTTTGAATTCATTCTGAAACTGATTTTAAAATTTTCAATGAATTATTTCATTAATGTTCCTCCATGTTTTCATGACTTTGTCGATTCCCCTTATCATTATCATATCAAATTTTGTTTTCCAATCAACAACAAAGTAGACCAAAAACATAATTTGGATAAACAAACAGAACCGTTGGCTAATGCTGAATCAAATATTTCACCTTTACTAATTGTGTATGACTACATATGAAAAATATGATCAACTAGGTGATATTTATGTTTTTTCTTTCTACCTATTATTTTTACATTGAATTTTTAGGTATACTATACAAAAACACCATTTTTTCAACTTGTTTTCATTTTTATTTGTGTTTTTATACATTAAAAAATGCAATGTTACTAATCTATGAATTTTTAATTGTTTTTTATATTTTCCGGTGAAGAAATTGGTCACTATATATTGCAATCCTATTTTCCATATACTGTTCAATTCCAGAACAGTCATTTTTATCACTACTAAAATGTTTTTATTTCATTGTTAGATTGGATTTTCATATAAAAATGTTCATTATTATTTATTAATATATATAATATTTTTCATCTGAATATTGTATTATATGGATGACGATGAATCTTTAATACTTATTATAACAACACTTTTTTCTTGTAAGACTTTTCAACTTCATTTAGTTGAAAAACTTCAACAAACATCAACGTCATAAATTGTGGTGCAACTAAATATTGGGTTTTGTCATTATGTATTCTAATTAATTATTCTCCTAGTTCACATTTTTTATTACTATATCTCTTAGAATATATTTTTCTTTCATTTCGAATTACAATATATGCATTACTCTTTGTATAGAGATAGTTTGCATTGCCGATTTGATGAACCCTGTGATTACATTTAATGAAGTGGAGTGCAGGTACTGACCTATTATGGCCATCAATCATCACTTGAATGCTTTTGAAAATTATTTGCAATATCAATCAAAAATTAGAACATACTTTTTATATATCCTTTTTTTTCAAAGTATTTTGTTGGTGTTACCATAATTTATCCACTCCTATTCCATTTTTATGTTCCAAATCATTTTGATTAAAAATTATTAAACATTACTATTGGTGGGAAACTGTTACAAATAGAATTCCATTTTCAAATAGAAACCATTAATTCAATATGATGTGCATACGCATGGGTGAGTACAAGTTAATGAACAAAGTTTATTCTTTCTAGAATGAACATGTTGTCGATTAATTCATCTCAACTCTAGAAAAAAATTTCGTTCAGTTTCTAAGGCCAAAGAAACCAAACAATGAAGGAGATAAAGATATTATGAATCATTTTCCCTTTTCACCAGATGTTGGGGCATCACATTCAGGAGTGTTTTGTTTTCAAGTACCTCCTTCAAAAAATGGTAGACTCTGGACAAGTGAAACTGAAAAGTTCATCAACTCAAGTAGCATGTGTTGCTTCTACTGATCTAGAGGAAAAGGTTGAATGGAAGGAAGTCAAAAGTAAACAAGTATAGAATTATGTTGATTGGAAGATTTGGAAATTGATAAACTAAACTCATGCCATTCTATGAACACAGTTGACCAATTGATGTTTCTTCCACCAGTCTTTTCATAGCAAAAACACCTTCATCAAAAGGTCAATCCTCAGAGAAGTGACGTGATTAGTAGGACAAAGATCAGTTAAAAGAAGACGATCTCGTATCAAGGCCGAATGTTTCGTTGATCTTGGTAGATTTCATTCCATCTGCTTTGAAACCATGTGCACCTACCCGCCAAATGGAATAACCAGAACTAACCTGTCAAGCATAATCTTCATCGGATGAAGAATTGGTATTTATTTCTTTCAATGTTACCCACTTAACGGATCCTTATGAAAATGGTTATTCTGATTACAATGAGCCATATTTTCTTGTACCTAATTGGGGAACTTGAAGAATAATAAAGGTTCTAGTACATAGGGGAAGATGTGGGTATTATAGAAGCCACTATTTTAACTCTACCCCTACTCGAATGATATATGCGGCAGAAACTCATGGAAGATCCCTTCAGCAGGCTCAACAAGAACAAGGAGATTCTTCCATGAAAGATAGGTTCGGTCTAGACATGATTATTTTGGAGGACCGATTAGATGTCACACCATATTCCTCTTAGAAATTAAATATACCTACTTAGTCTAATATACCAAAGCCAGGAGTACTTCCGTCTTATTCTCCGACACTGGGTATATCTACATCAGAAGCATCAACATCCAAGGAACCTATAAAACTGCATCTCAATGCTGGGAAATTCAAACATTCAGTCCAAAAGTATGATTTCTTAAAACAATTATCCCTTGTACTGGCCACGTTATAAATTTTGGATGCCTTAAATATGTCCAAAGATATTTGAGAATCACATATTGAGGCTTTATTAAGTCCTCAAGAGTATGAAATTGAAGTTCCTACTGATGAAGTTTACCATATAGAGAATTATCCTATAGAGTGTCATGCAGTTATATCTTTTATGGATGAAGATGAAGATGATGTTGTACATGTAAATATTAGACCCTTGTATTTATTTATCACGCTCAATGACATAGACATCTGATTAGACTTTATTGATAATGTCTTCTGTGTCAACCTCATTCCCATCTTTACACTTTTTTTAATGGGACTTACTGAATATGAATTATCTCTTTCTTCTTTAATGTTTCAAGGATATGACAAGAATGGGAAAGAGCCTCTATGTGAGATTACACTCAGAACTCAGATTGTGATCTTGTATCTAATTTGGATTTCATGGTTGTTCATCAAGACACAACCTTCAACATTCTTCCAAGAAGACCTTGGCTACACCAAAATGTGGAAATACCTTCATCATACCAACAATGTCTCAAATACTGTTTCAATGGTTAAATTGGGACATTGTATGGTGACAAGGTTCCAGTCAAAACATTCGATTTTCAATACATTGAGGAAGTGTTTTATCATAAAATGGGAATGAGGACCATGAAAAAGGAAATAACCAGAATTAATACTCTGAATGGACTTGAAAATATCCCCACAAACCCATTCAAATATTTGAGTATAGATTATGTGTTACCTGTAAATCAAATTGAAAAGGTAAAGCCAAATCCAAGCACTCATCAAAGAACTTCCATAATGTCAATTTCGGCAACTGAGCCTAACAACATGGGAGAAATTCTTGATTCACCACGTAGTGAAGGAAGCTTAAATGGATATGTTTTCATTTAATATGATAAACTACAACAAGCCTCTACTTCATAAATGAGCATAAAGGAAGTAGTAGCAATGCTTAAGGAGGAGAAAGATGTTGATTCACAATCCATCATGTCTTCTTTATTACCCCTAGAAGAACCTTCATCATTAGTAGGGTCAGAAATGGAGGCCTCTTCTACAGGATGTTCAAATGATGACTCCTCCCCTAAATCAGGAAGTTTTTCTACATCATCTACTATGTAATTAGAAACGTAATAAGTAAATTGTAATGAAGAAGAATAGGAAGATCTTAGTGATGCTCCTCCAATATTTGAGGAAGGTGTCTCTACCAATGTATTTGAGCTCAGAGAAATAAATTTGGGTACAGAAGAAGATCCATGCTCCACTCTAATTAGTGCATCCAGGGATTCAAAGATAAATATGTGTATAATTCATTTCTAAAGAACCATATAAATATATTTTCTTTGAATTATATTGCAATTCCAGGACTTAATCTTGATCTAGCCACCCATAATTTGGGTATTCTTGTAGAACATTGCGGATTCAAGTAGGTAGCAAGAAGAACACACCCAACCCATGCCTATAAAATTGAAGCTGATGTTGATAAACATCTAAAGGATAACGTTTTATGGGAAGTTAAATATCCCAAATAGTTGGCCAACATTATCCCAGTGAAAAATAAGAACAGGAAAATTCAAGTTTGCATTGATTTCAGAGATCTTAACCAGCATTGTCCTAAAGATGACTTTCCAGTTTTGATCATATAGATTTTAACTGATGCAATAGCTGGATATGAAGCTATTTCCTTCAAGGATGGATACTATGGGTATAATCAAATCCATATAGTCCTAGAGGATGAAGAATCTATAGCCTTCATATCCCCTCAATGTGTGTTTTACTATTGGGTAATGCCCTTTGGCTTAAAGAATGCAGGTGAAACATATCAACATTCCATGCACCAATCTTCAAGCCCTTCTTAGGTAAATTTTATGAATGTTATGTGGATGATTTGGTGGTGAAATCCAAAAAACATTCCAATCACTTGGCTGATCTGGAGACCATATTCAATAAACATTGACAACATAGTTTGAAGATGAACCCCCTGAAATGTGATTTTGGGGTAACCTCAGGAACGTTCCTTGTCTTCATTATACACCATCATTGTATCAAAGTTGGTCCCGATAAAACCATATCAATAATTGTCATGTCACCTCTTAAAAATTTAATTATTTAAAAGGAATTTAAGGAAACTTAGACTATATTTGGTGCTTTATATACAATTTGGAAGGAAAGTGTTTTCCCTTCACCAGATTAAAGTAGAACGGAGTTACCTATCAATGGAATAAATACTTCCAAGAAGAATTTTATACCCTCAAAAATATCTTTTGAGTCCACTGGTATTAATGACACCTATTGTAGGAAACCCACTCAGTATTTATGTGACAACTTTAGAGTGATCACTGGGCTCCTTCCTTGCTCAAATGAACAATACATGGAATGAGAAGAACCTTTACTATCTCAGTCGAACAATGACTGATGTAGAAACTCTGTATTCAATTATTGAAAAGTGATGCATGACATTAATCTTTGTAGTTCAGAAATTGAGGCACTACCAGAAACATGATGAGGTCCAATTGGTATCTTGTAATAACCCACTCAAATTTATCCTTAGGCATCCTTTGCTTATAAGGAATTTGGCATTATGGGCAGTTATGTTGAAGTAGTTGGATATCCAGTTTGAGCCTCAAACGGCAATAAAAGGCCAAGATCTGGCCGAATTCCTTTCTAAACATCCATCTGAGGAAGAAATATCATTTAATACCGAACATCCTAATTAATAGGTCTTCTATATTCAGGATAATCCCCAAACATGGGAGATTTGCTTTGATGGTGCCTCCATAAGTCCAACTAAAAAGTGAATAGAAAACCCTAAACTCAACAATGATGGGTTAGGAATTTTACTTATTTCCCTAAAAAAGGCTGTATTTTCTTATTCCAACATGTTATCAGAAGCCGGTACCAACAATGAAGATGAATATCAAGATCTCATCGCTTTTGTGGAATTGGAACTTCTGGTGCAATTGAATCACTTGAAAGTGAATGTTGATTTTGAATTGGTAATGAAATTGATCACCGTGGAATATTATATCATAAAAGAAGAGTTAATCCCTTTGTATGATTACGTTAGAGGGTTAATGGATGAATTTCCCACAGAACCAACATTGTCATATGTCCCGCGATAAAAAAATGCCCAAGATGATGCCCTGGATAATGCAAATAAAACCTTGGAAGATCCAAATAAGGATGAGACAGTCATCAGCGTAGCCCATCGTCGTATGGTATCACTATTTTTTCAAACCAAAATGGAGTAAATTAATGAAATTTTCTTATTTATTCGTCATATGGTCATACCGTAGGATGGAGAATACCCATCATGGAATACATTCAAAATGCTGTACTTCCACCATATAGGGATGAAAAATAACAAATCCAATGACAAGCGGCCAATTTTGCTCTTCATGATAGTCCAGATCACCAGAAAATCCTCTAAAAATGATGTTTTGATGGAATCCTTTTCAAATGTATTGACAGAGAAGGAATTCTAGCTATCATGAAATAAGTAAATTCAGGAGCATGTCGTGCTCACCAATCTGGGCATAGTATTTCTAATCAAATCTAAAGGCTTGGATTTTTTTTCCTTCAATGACGCAAGATTGCATTGATTTCACTAAGATATGTCTTCCTTTCCACGTGCATTCCTACTTCATTCATCATCCCCATAGTTGTTACATACAGTTATGTACTCCTATCCATTTTTACAAGGGTAATAGTTATAGTAGGGCTTTATCCTCCCTCTACAGCTAAGTTATTCAAGTATATTCTTACTTATACTGATTTCTTCTCTAAATGTGGTTAGGAAATTCTTCTCAAAGAAGTCGGATCCAAAAGCACTTCTAATTTTTCCAAAACTAACATCATCACAAGATTTGGTTTCCCTAAAACTATATTAATGGAAAATGGAACCAATTTTTGTTTAGTTGAGGTAAAGAAGTTATATCAGGAGTAGAATATCCAATCCAACCCATCATATCATTATCATGTAAAGGAAAATGGATAGATAAAGTCTTTCAATATGATTATATCAAATATACTTCAGAAGATAGTGGATAAAGATAATAAATCTTGTCCTGAAAAACTTTTTCATTCTTTATGGGATTATCAGAATACTAATCATACTTCCACCCAATCAACTCCTTATTCATTAGTATACAGAACAAAAGTGGTTTTTCCAATTGAAATGCAATTTCATCCACATAGAGTTGCAATATGTGATCAGTTTTCTACAGATTAGAGGTCTCAGAAATGGGTTGATGAGCTGGAATGATTAGATGAGAAAATATTACATACATTTAATCATTTTGAAGTCTATCAAAAATGAATTGCATGATCCTTTAACAAGAAAGTTCACCTATGTTCATTTCTTCGAGGAGAATTGGTATTGGTCCCCAAGACTCCAATGATACCAGGAAAGAAACCTCAAAAGCTTGAGTCATAGTGGGAAGGACCTTATTCAATACATAAGGTCTACTCAAATGGAGCTTATTACATAATCTCAATGGATAGGTATCTTATTAAAATTCCAAAAAAGCGATATTGTTGATGAAATACTTTGTGTAATTTCTGCATCATCCTCATAGCAAGATTGAAAACTACACAGCTCCCATGTCCATACTGCAAGACTTAAAAATGAATAGTACAAAGTCTTAGTTGCAAGATGTTAAAATATGTCACAACTATAAAAATCCATGTTTCATGACACTAAATTGCGTAGCATATTTATCCTTATCGCACGATGTCAAACTGAATTCAATCATTTTTCCTTTTTACATGACATTAAACAGTATGGATAATGTCTTCTCTACTTAATTATAGGAGCTTACATAAGAATGCATCATTGACATCATTGCTACTCCATAGTGGCACATAAGTCCCTCTCTTCCCTATGTCTGAATTAGATCTGTATTGGGGCCTAGTTTCAAGAACTACTTATGGATTGATTCTCATCTATTTGAGATAAGTAGAGACGCCTGGATCTCTAATATTGGGCCTAGCCAGAACCATAAAATTTTTTATTTCCTTTTTCTACTCCTATATATGAATCATATTTATATATAGTGGTCCCTTAAGATACATGGTCTAATATTTACACCATCTTCTGTATTAAGTTTAACCGTTCTTCCAAAATGTGTAAAAAAACTCGTCTCCCAAATCCAGCTCAATTGGTGTGGGAAATGATTATTAATATAACTATGTACGGTCTGATTCGCATCTATTTGAGATACGTAGAGATGCCTAGATCTCCAATATTGGGACCAACCACGACAAACCCCCCATTATATTCCTTAAATATGAATTAAAAAGGTACAGGGAATGTTTAAAGAACTATGTATGGCTTGATTCTTCCCCCAAAAAGACACATAGTGACACTTGGGTTTTATTCCGTAATACAGATATTATATGTATTTATTTTCACATCGGTGCATCTTTGTTCTTACCGCATGACATTAAACTAAATGGATATCTAATATCCCTATTCTTCACTTATTTCAACTTTGTGTTATAGATGAAACCCTTACTGTTCCTTGTTTCTCACACCAAACATAGCTCACGTGGGTATAGGAATTGGGTAAAAGGATTCTCTATTTAAAAATGTTGTCTTAATTTATTATGGGGTTATCAATGTTCTTGCGGCATGACATTAAACTGCACATCACAATATTAATTCATTGAAAACCAAGAAATTATTCATTTTACATATGAGTTAGATCTATGTAAAGGACTTAAAAATCCTATCGAATATTGATTCAATTATTTCTCATGCTCTTTGTGCATAACCCCCTTCCATATTTCACACTCTTAATCTTGAATATTTTTAGATCTTTATAATCATTCATACAGTTTCTAGTGATAGCATTTCTAATATCTGAAAACTCTTTTGCTTGACTATACAGTGTATGCCCTTAAGTGGCCTTGCATAAGTTTCATGCATAACATGCCTATTATTCAAAAGATTCCACTATTTGGCTATGTAGCATATTCCCCAGTTGGAACTGCATAATACAACCCCCATAACATGTTTTTCAAATAATGGTAACTTTGTTCTTGGTTATAGTGTCTCTATCCCCATCAAACCTTGATGACAATACAAAAGAATTTGTATTTTAAAACAGTCCTCCATGTATATTCTTCCCATTATCTTTCACTCAATATGAAAATCCTGAAGACCATAGTTTACACATTTCTCTCTCCATGTGTTCAAAGCATTATGAAATAAACATGGATCACTTGACCACATATTATATATTCTTTCCACTTTTGGTCTTAGTTATATAACCTAAAACTATAGACACCATACTTCCTACGTTTGGGTTTGACCTTCATATAAGATTTCATTCCTCTATTTCTTTGGAAATCATGATTGGAAATAGTCTCTTCATATTCAAGTACCTTTCTTCATAAACCAAACTCTATTATTTGGAAAATATGAATCTCCATAAACTTTCTTCAGCTTTTATCAATAGAATTTCAAACTTCTAAGATCTCTTTTTCTTTACTATACAGTAGATGACTATAGGTGGCCTTGAATAAGTTGCCTACATAACAGGTCCGTCAGTCAAAAGATGATACTATTTGACTATGCAACATATGCCATAGTTGGCCTTGTATAATATGGCCCCCATAATGGTTATTTCAAATAATGGTAACTTCCTTCTTCGAAAAGACATACTCTAATTCTTTTATTACTTTTCCAATATCATTCCTCGGTTCTAGAAATTCTCAAAACACAGTTTAAAATTTTCACTTTCATACCTAAATATGGTAGTATATTTTCAAACAAATTATCAAGACATTAGAAGAGTTCCATACCTTTGGTCAAAACTGATGACTTTATGTTAAAGTAGTTTTCCTCACTGCATGACTTAAAACTGCACAGTACAAATTTCCTCACGGCATGACTTAAAACTACACAATATGATATAAATAATTCCCCTTTCTGATAAATTTTAACCATTATTCATAAAACACATTTTCATAAAAATGGTTTCCTTATTCCTGACATATATCAGCATAAAACAACTATTCCATTCTTAACATTCATTTCCTTAGAAAAACCAACCACTGTTGTCTTGAGTCACCAAAATCTTATTTTTCCTTGTATATCAATAGTAAAATGATACATTCTTAAGAGATATTTTTCTTGACTATGCAGTACATTCGCTTAGGTGTTCTTACATGAGCTACCTACATAATAGGCTTGTGAGTAGAAAGATTCTACTATTTGTCTATGTACTATATGCCCTAGTTGTCCCTACATAACACAACTATTGTAAAATGTTTTTCAAATAATGGTCACTTCATTCTTGGAGGAGATTCCCCTTACGTTGATACTAGTTTAAAATTAGGTGATTGTCAAAAAAATAATTGATCAAGATTTCCCTTGGAAATATTTAAAGAATACTAATGAAATTCTTAGATACTAAGTATTGTTTGGGATCTAATTTCAAATTTATGTTCATAGTTAGTTTAATTTAAACACAATCCCTTTATAGTCCCAGATTCATTACTTTAAACTGACAACAACAAGAGACATGGTACTCACTAGATTAAGAACCCGCAAAGGGAACACTAACCAAATGTTAAGTCCTATATAACTAATCGTAAATTTTTTATGATTTAGGTAATATTTAGAAATAAGAAGTAAAGAGATACAAAGTTTGTGGGGTTGTATATATAACCCTATAAAAATAAAACTATGCTTACTAGGACCAATGTCTTAGGTAAAAAAAATAGCTAATGAGAATGAAAAGATTGATTATTGAAGACAAAATGACTTTCATTTATGAAAGAATTTCATAGAGGAGAATCCACAAATTGGATTCTCTCTCTTAGAAAAGATCTCAATAGGTTTTATACTTACCTCCTTATTTGGTTTACAGTCTCTTGAGCCCCATCATCTTCCTGTTGAATCTCTTTTTGTTGACCAACTTTTCTCTCTTTTACATGATAATGTAATTCTCTAACATCTGTAATGGATTTTTCACCATCCTTCTGGACTTATCCCAATAAGCTATAAAGTTGGTCAAGCTCCCCTGTAATGGAATATGTTGACCTCACCTGTTTTGATAATCTCAATCATGTATTCATTTGTGTTGAAAATCCCAATTATGTTTTCATTCTATGTGATATTTTTAAGTATCATTGATCTATACTTTAATTCTTTCAAATATATGATCAAACTAATAATAATCTTTCAAATAGTCTTTGAAATATGTTAATCCTCATTTATCCATGTTTATACAAGTTATAAATTGATCCTAACACAATCAGATGTGTTCTGCATAAAACAGATAAGTAATCAGTCTATAGCTACTGATAAAGAGCTACCGGTAACCAGTCTGCCGATAGACTTAGTCTACCGACAGACAGCTACCGATAGACTTAACACAGAGCTACCGATGTACTTATAAATATAAGCTACTGACTTACAGACAGCTACCGATACAAACGTAGAGCTACCGGTGTAAGTATAAATAGCTACCGATGGAATAAGAGTCACCGATGGACGAAGCTACCGATACAGACTCACAGCTACCGACGCATGGAGCTACCGATGCATAGGAGCTACCGATGCATGTACCTACCGACGCATGGAGCTACCAATAAACAAAGTCACTGATACAAGCATGTACCAACCGACGCATAGAGCCACCGATAGAGTCAAAGAAACTAATGACATTGAGCTACCGATGTTCGAGCTACCGATGTTCGAGCTACCGATGTTCAAGCTACCGATGTTCAAGCTACCGATGCTGATTACCTACCGATCACTCGACTCACTGTTTGAATTTCTTTATTTCCTATATTTAATCTATCTAACGGTCATATCATGTACATTTTAATGATTTGTCAAATATCTGATAAAGGTTGTCGGATGTCAGGAACCCGTACCTCGTACCTACTGAAAAGAAATCTTTTCTGTCCCTTGATGGGAGATAAATACGAGAAGCCTACATACCAGAAACATACGAACGTGTGAAGGAAAAACAAACAAGAAGCGAACCAGAAAAGTGCGGTGCATCCAATATACCAAAAACGACACAAGCACAAGAAGAACACAGAGAAGCTCATAGACAATCAAGCATACTCGAGAAGTGTTTTGTGCATACAAGAAGAACTTCATCGACTACATTCTCACTACCTGTGAACCTGGAGCATACGACACTCTTTTTCTCAAACAGAAACGAGAAGAGGACTCAAACTCACTTGCGATCGAATATGAAGAAGTCCAGAGCTATACTGCAATCACCAGAACCATCTCTAAACTCTACATATCTTGTTCTGTGATTTATTACCATTATTTTCGAGCAGTGTGTGTTATCTGCTGTATCTAACACATACACTGTCTCCTGTACTCAAACTGAAGGATTTGTAAATCCTTACCAAACTCTTTCATTCCTTCTTTCCCACGAATAACAGTGGTAGAGGTCGTGTGTGACCTGGACAGCTGGTTGCTGTTGTACTGTTTCCAACGAAGAACAGTGGTAGAGGTCTTGGACCTGGACAGTTGTAAACTGTTGAACCCCGATCCAGGGTGTGGATCATTCTTATATAAACTTTTGAGAGGACTAAGTCTCGGCTTGAGACTGAACCTCTTGGTTACATCTGTTGTGCCATCTCTTTCAAAGTTTTATTCTGCTGCTAATCACTTTAAAACCAATACTGTTTTTTAAGTTACTTTGATAATTAAATTAGAAAGTGTTTATGTTAAGTGTGGATTAGTAAGTTAGTTTCAAAAGATAATCACACACTCCTATGTTGATTAACTGGGAATTAATCAATCCCTTGAGAATCTGACAGAACCTCTACTTTAATATAAATTCACTACAGTTTAATTTATTATTTTATTTGGGGGTCTTTAAGACACAGTTTTTAATTATAGAAATTTTAATTGGTACTCAATTCAGCCCCCCCTCTTGAGTAAACCACTCCGACCAACACTTGGTATCAGAGGTTGAAAATACTTTCTAAAAGTACTCTGCTTTTGAACTGTGATTTTAGTTGTATTTTAAATTTCTTAAAATTTCTGTTATTTCTAAATTTTTATCTCTTTAAAATTTTCTCATCATGGACAATAGACTTGAGGGTGCTTCTACTAACCGGCCACCTTTCTTCAATGGAACTAATTATGCTCAGTGGAAACTGAAAATGAAAATTCATCTAGAAAGCATAGGTTTTGATATTTGGACTGCTATTGAATCAGAATACAAAATTCCTACTACTGCTAGATCTACTTGGGATGAACCTACAAAGACTGCGTACAATAACAACTGTAAAGCTATGAATGCCTTGTACTGTGCTCTAGGAGATGAAGAGTTTAATAGAATTTCTTCTTTTAAAACTGCTTTTGAAATTTGGGATACCTTAGCTGTTTCTCATGAAGGAACAACTAATGTGAAATAAATGAGATTGAACACTTATACTATCAAGTATGATAATTTTAAAATGAAGCCTGACGAACCCATTTCTGACATGTATCTCAGGTTCAATTAAATTGTCAATACAATGATCTCGCTGGGAAAGGATGTCTCATCGAAGGAACAAATTATGAGAATTTTGAGGTGTCTACCTGAGAGATGGAGAGGCACATCTGTATCAATCAGAGAATCATGTGACATTGCTGCTCTACCTGTCAAGGAACTAATTGGCAAGCTGATGATGTATGAAGAAGAGCTTAAAGTGAACAAAGAGGAAGAAAATGAACCTGCAAGAAAGTCTGTCGCTTTCAAATCCTCAACTTCAAAGAATAAGGACAAAGAAAAGCTTCAAGCTATAGTTGAAAGTTCAAGCTGTGAAGACAGTGGATGTGATTCTGACAGTGATGCTGAGATGGCTCACATTGCTAGAAGATTTAAGAAATTTTATAGGAAAAAGAAGTTCTTCAGAAAAAAAAATTATAAGGGTAAGTATGATCACCAAGGCAAATGGAAAAAGGATTGGAAGAAGAATGACAAGTCATATGATGTTGTCTGCTATGAGTGCAAGAGAAAAGGACACATTAAAGCTGACTGTCCAAAGCTGAAGTATAAAAAGAAATATGAATATAAGGACAATAAGTTTAAGAAAGCCATGAAGGCTACTTGGAGTGCTTCAGAAGACAGCACAAGTGAAGCTGAATCTTCAGACTCTGAAAGGAATCGAGCCAACATGTGTTTTATGACAAACACTTCTGAGGTAACTGCTGAAACTCCTGCTTCAAATTCATATTATTCTGGAGATGATTCTGAAGGTGATAACATGTCTAAATCTGAACTGTTTGAATACTGTGATATGATGGAAGAGACATGTAATGAACTTAAGGATAAATACAAGTCATTAAAGAAACAACATGCTCTCACCACTACAGTTAAAACCGAACTCACTATTGAAAAAGAGAAAAATGCTCAACTGTTAAAAGAAAATACAGAACTGAAACGGTCAAATGATCAACTTAGAAAAGACTTAGAGAAGTTCAGCAATGGAAAGAATACTCTAACACAGATGATAGGAAAGCAAGTAGCACCTAAATATACTACTGGTATAGGATACCAACCTGGACAAAGGAAAATTGCTAAAACTAGATTCATTTCTAAATCTGGACAGAATGAAGGTAATTTTGGAACTTCATATGCTTCAACCAGTTATATACATAGCTATGGATCTAATAAAGTTTATCTTTCAAAGCATGTCAATTATACAAATTATATGAGACCCATTAGACAAATATGGGTACCTAAAGTGTTATTGGCTAACCTGTCTGGACCCAAGAAAATCTGGGTACCAAAATCATCTCCCATCTAAATCTGTTTTGTAGGGAACTTTCTTAAAGAGCTCCTGTAAAGAGACGTGGTATTTGAACAGTGGATGTTCAAGACATATGTCAGGATACTTCTCTTGTTTCAAGAGTTTAATAAAAGTTGATGGAGGCTTTGTCACCTTTGGTGATAACTCAAAAGGGAAAATCATCGGCCTAGGCCAGATTGGTAACACTGATTCAATTTTGATTTCTAAAGTTTTATTTGTTGATGGCCTTAAATACAATCTATTAAGTATTTCTCAGTTATGTGATGATGGTTTTCATGTTAAATTTGAAAATGATTCTTGCAAAGTTTTTAATTCTAAGAATGTTTTGGTATTTTCTGCCTTAAGAAATGAAAATGTTTATGCTGTTAATCTGAATTCTTTAGCTAAGCAGAATATTACTTGTTTGAAAGCTTTTCATAAAGAATCTTGGATATGGCACAGAAGATTAGGAAATTGCAACATTCACTCACTTAGAAAACTTTCTAGGAAAAACCTAGTTAGAGACCTACCTAAATTAGAATTCCCAAATGATAGAGTGTGTAACCCCTGTCAAAAGGGAAAACAACACAAAGTTTCTTTTAAATCAAAGAAAGAAGTTTCAACTTCTCAACCACATGAATTGGTTCACATGGATTTGTTTGGACCATCAAGAGTTTCTAGTTTAAATGGGAAGCACTATGTTTATGTTCCTGTAGATGACTTTTCTAGATATACTTGGGTATATTTTCTAGCTCACAAAAGTGAAGCTTGTTCTTACTTTGTCAAATACTCCAAGTATGTAGAGAACCTTAGTGGACTTAAGATTAAAACTTTGAGGAGTGATCATGGTCGTGAGTTTGAAAATCAAGATTTTGAATCTTATTGCTCACACAATGGCTATACTCATAACTTCTCTGCCCCTAGAACACCCCAACAGAATGGTGTAGTAGAAAGAAGAAACAGAACCCTGCAAGAAATTGCTAGAACCATGCTCAATGAATATGATCTGCCTATTTATTTTTGGGCTGAAGCTGTAAATACAGCTTGTTATGTCATTAATAGAGTCTTAATCAGACCTGTTCTTAAGAAAACCCCTTATGAATTGTGGAACAATAGAAAGCCTAAGGTTAATTACTTTAAAGTTTTTGGTTGCAAAGTATTTATTCTGAATACCAAAGATAATCTGGATAAGTTTGCTTCCAAAAGTGATGAAGGAATTTTTCTGGGTTACTCTATTTCAAGTAAAGCCTATAGAGTATTCAATAAGAAAACCAAATGTGTTGAAGAATCTGTTCACATCAAGTTTGTTGAAACTGATCCACATGAGCCTAAAACCTCTCTTGAGAATCTTGAAGAAGACTTATCTATTCTGGACCTTAATGATAAATCTAAAGAACCTGTTATAAAAGTATCCAGTTCTGGACTTTCTCCAGAATCTGCTTCTGTTGAACCCGAACCTATAGATGAACCTGAGATTTCTAGTCCAACTTTTACCAGATCAACAAGGATTCTAAAGAATCATCCTTTAGAAGCTGTTGTCGGTAATCTTGATAGAGGAACACAAACTAGAGCTTCTCTAAGAAACCAGGTTGAACATCAAGCCTTTCTTTCACAGCTGGAACCCAAAAATATCAATGATGCTATCAATGATGAATTCTGGGTAATGGCTATGCAAGAAGAATTAAATCAGTTTGAAAGAAACAAAGTCTGGGAATTAGTTGACAGACCTAAGGACACTTTGACAATAGGCACAAAATGGGTTTTTAGAAATAAAGTAGATGAATCTGGAAATATAGTTAGAAACAAAGCTAGACTAGTTGCACAAGGATATAGTCAAGAAGAAGGTATAGAATATGAGGAAACTTTTGCACCTGTAGCTAGACTAGAAGCCATTAGGATCTTACTTGCATATGTTGCACATCTGGATTTCAAGTTGTATCAAATGGATGTGAAAAGCGCATTTCTAAATGGTTTTATAATTGAAGATGTTTTTGTAGAACAACCACCTGGATTTACTAACCCTCATTTTCCAAATCAAGTTTTTAAACTTTCTAAAGCTTTGTATGGTTTAAAACAAGCTCCAAGAGCTTGGTATGATAGACTTAGAAATTTCCTTATTTCAAAAGGTTTTACTAAAGGGATTACTGATCCAACTCTTTTCATTAAAAGAATTTCTAAAGATGTTTTAGTTGTACAAATATATGTTGATGATATTATTTTTGGATCTTCTAAACACTCTTTATGTACTGATTTTTCAAAAAGTATGCAAAATGAATTTGAAATGAGCTTAATGGGAGAGCTTAAGTACTTTCTTGTACTTCAAGTATTTCAAAATGAAAATGGTATTATTTTGAGTCAAAGTAAATATACAAAGGATCTTTTAAAACGTTTTGGTCTGGATAGTATCAAGGGAAGTGAAACTCCTATGAGTAATACCTGTAAATTGGATGCAGATGAAACTGGGAAACCAGTTGATCAAACAAATTACAGAGGTATGATTGGTAGTTTACTTTATCTTACTGCTAGTCGACCTGATATTATGTTTAGTGTGTGTATGTGTGCTAGATTTCAAGCTAATCGAAAAGAATCTCATTTTCTTGCTGTTAAAAGAATTTTTAAATATCTCAAACACACGGTTAACTTAGGTTTGTTTTACCCAAAAGGACAATCCTTTGAGTTAATGAGTTATTCAGATGCTGACTTTGCTGGTTGTAAGTTAGATAGAAAAATCACATCAGGAACATGTCATTTGCTTGGAAAATCCTTAGTTTCTTGGTGTAGTGAGAAACAGAACTCAGTTGCATTATCTACTGCCGAAGCAGAATATATAGCTTCTGGTAGTTGCTCTGCACAAATTCTGTGGATGAAACACACTCTTTTGGACTATGGATACGTTTTTAAACATGTTTCAATCAACTGTGATAACACCAGTGCAATAAACATCTCTAAGAATCCTGTATCTCACTCTAGAACCAAACACATAGATGTAAGACACCATTTCCTAAGAGATCACTATCAAAAAGGTGATATTTCTCTTGAATTTATTGGCACTGTACATCAATTGGCTGATATTTTCACTAAACCTTTAGGTTCGGATAGGATAAGTTACATAAGACACGAACTGGGAATGTTTAATCACAACCGATGTGAAATTCTCACTGATGTGAAATTCTCACCGATGTGAAATTCTCACTGATGTGAAATTCTCACCGATGTGAAATTCTCACCGATGTGAAATTCTCACCGATGTGAAATTCTCACCGATGTGAAATTCTCACTGATGTAAAAATTCTCACCGATGTCAGTTTCTCACCGACGTAGAAATTCTCACCGATTTGTTTTTCTCACCGATGATTAACTCACACCGATGCAAGGTTTTAAAACTTCTGTCTTCCGCCAAGAATATGAATCGTTTTATTTTATTTTATTACTCTATTTTAGTCGTTTATTTTGAATTCCTAAATGATAAAACTCAGTCTAAGCCACTTCTTACCTCACCGAGCTCAAAACCTCTCACCTTCGAACCCTACCTCCCAAATCGGCCAAGAACCCTAAACCCGCGATGGCAAAAACCAAGCTTCCTATCGTCAGAGATGAAAGTGTAGAACCAAATGCTATGAAGCAGAAGACACAGCATAAAGCCAGTGTTAGTGAAGTCAAAACTAGATCGGGAAGGCGACCAGTGAATCCTCACTTGCAGAATAGAGACATAGTAATCGAGAAGGAACTGTGCGTGGAATGGCTACTGCCTAGCAAATCCTTAGTACTCGAGATTCTGGAAGACCAGAAATGGGTGGATTGTTTCTCAAATAACAATGGACCATACTACCCGAAGTTGGTAAAGCAGTTCTATGAGTTTGTAACCTTTGAGATGTCTGAGAATGAGAATTGGGTTAGATCTTTTGTAAATGGAAAAGAGATGTCTTTTTCTTCAGTAGAATGGGATGAGAGTTTGAAAGTACCACATGAAGGTGTCTCTGGCTATGTATCAAGAGAAATGCCACCTAGTAGTGATATCTTTGATTATGAGACCGCTTTACAAGAACTGACTGGGAATGGAAATCAAAGGCAAGTGGTTGCTGCTGAAATGGATGGAGAGAATCGACTGCTTTTCAAGTTTGTTCAGCATGTGTTGATACCGAGGAGAGGAGACATTGCAAATATGAGATATCAAGATATCTATCTTCTTCATTTGCTAAGACATGGTGTAAAAATCAATCTGTGCAGATTGTTGATGCTTCAAATGGAAGACATGATTAGACTAAAGTCAAAGACCAATGCTTTGTTCTTTGCCAAGCTGATTTCAGTGATGATAAAAGTGAAAGAAATAGCTGAGTCTTGGGATGAGACAGTTGTAGTCAAGAACAATTTCTGTATCACCTCGACTGTTTGCAAGTATATGAAAATTAACTGGAACCCATGGAAGGGAGAATGGGTCAGTGATGATCAGAAGATCTATGATAGGTTTAATCCTGTGGATCATCCCTCAAGACCAAAGGATATGAGAGATCCGAGTCTGAGACCTGATGAAGAGGAACCTGCTTATAGTGATGAAACAGAAGAAGAAGAAGAAGAAGAAGAAACTCCTATGGATGTTGGAGGAGATCCAGACTTGCCCCCCAAGTCCTGTTGCAGAATTGGTTTATTCTAGGAAAGGAAAAGTAGAGGAAATGTTTCCTACATATGAGGAAGACCAGTCTGTACCTCACCAAGAAGAAGAGGAAAAGGAGAATGCTCTTGAATCGCCTGCTTCTGGTAGGTTAAGTATGAGTCCCTTGATTGGAAACTCAGCTATGCCTGCTGATGAAGTAGAAAGAGTTACAGAAGAAGATGTACCTATTTCAGAAAACCTCCTTACTACTGCTGAGATGGAAGTTGTTGTGGAAGATTCTGATGAAGAAAGTACAGTAGAAAAGGCTGTTGTGATACATGAGAATGCACCCATTGAGGGGGAGCATCAGTCTGTGCTTGGAAAAGTTACAGTAGATGTTGAGCTTGGAGACTGGGTAGAAGACCCAGGGTTTATAGTCTGTGGATTGGATTATCCAGATTCAGATGATGAGGTGTCTGTGGATAGACCTAAGATCAATTATGATCTTGCCTCTGAGATGTTGCCAGATGATGTGGTCAGATTTCATGATCTGAATAGGCTGAAAGAGGACCTCAAATCCAGTTTTTTTGAAGAAGTGAAGTTAATGGAAACCTCTCTTGCTTCCTCAATTAATTCAATAATGACTACTTCTGTAGTTAAATTGGCCTTAGCAAGAGGATCTGCTGCAGTTATCCCAAATGAGATTGTCTCTAAATCAGATCGTGAATCCATGAAGAATGAGCTGAAAGAATCATTCAGTGCATCAGTCGCTGAGATGAAGGATAGCTTTTATGAAGAAATGAAAATGCTAGAGAGATCCTTCGAGCTATCTTTGGCTTGTAATTTATCTTCCTTTGTGTCTGAGCTTAAGGAAGAAGTGAAAGAGTGCCAGACTCAGTCTTCAAGAATCGAAGCAGATTTGGAAGCTCTCAAGATATCAGTTGTTGCTTTGGATTCCTATATGAGCTCCAAGTCTCAAGCTGACAAGGACCTAGCTTATGTGAAGAGTGTAGTAAGCCAGTTTGTCTCAGTGTTTGAAAGTTTCAAAACGTCAGTGAAGGATCATGTTCAATTGCAAGACTCTCATGTTCAAAGTCTAATCAGTGGTTTGTCTAAGAGTTTTAAAGAAACTGTTTCCTTCTCTCTTGGCCCTCTCACATCCAAACTATCAGTTGACCTGAATCAAGTTCGCGCAATGTTGAAGGAGGAGATTGGCTCTATTTCTACCAGTGGCTCCGTGGACTCATCAGAGTTGAGCCGAGTGATGCTTTCTACAAGAGATTCTGCCAGAGAAATCATGAAGATTGTTCAAGACTTTATGAGAGAAGCCTCTGCCTCTCAGGAATCCATTAAGAGCAAAGTGGACTACTATTTCTCCAAAATTTTCACCAAGCATCAACTCGAACACCACTTCAAGATAATGTTGGAACACATGAAGCTCCCTCCAGTCACTCAAGCTTTCAGAGAACGAGTGAGCAAGCTAAGAGAACTGACTCCTGCCTTAGAGAAATTCATGGAGAACAAAGATGATTTCATCTCTGCTATGGAAAGAGGAGGAGGAATTATTATGGATTTTAGAAATCTGTTGCTGCCCTTCTTGCATATTGATGCCAGACCAGTCATCATCCCTCCTGCTTTGCCTGCTTCTGCCTCAGCTGCTTCTACAGTCCAGCTGACTCCTGTTCAAGCCATTCGAAGCCTCACACCAATGATCACCCAAAAATCTTCAACCCACAGGCCTGACTCTGTGTCAGTGGCCCAGCCTCCTTTGATCTTGTCTGGCATTCCCAAACCTTCACCTGAATCCTCACCACCCGAGCATCCTTCTGATCCTAATGGAAAATCTCTCGTTGCAGATGAGGATTGAACCAGTGGCTAGGATTTTTGATAGGAATTCCTTTGTATTATGTTTTTGTACTTTTTGACTACTCTAATACAGAACTCTTTTTACTTCTCATGTGTTATTTGTCTCCTATATATATATATATATATATATATGCTTTCCCACTTTTTGATTATCACAAAGGGGGAGAATAATAGGGAGAACATAATGAGAGAATAAGGGGGAGACCAAGGAGAATGAAAAATATTTTCAATGGAGAAAAATAAGGAATAAGGGGAGACACTTTACCCTTCTTTTCATTTTTCCCTCTGATACTTTATGTCTATTTAGTACCTTATGATTGTTACCTCTGATAACTTATGTCTATATAATACTATTTATATTATCTCTGAGGCTGTTTTCTCTGAGAAAATTGAATTCAATATTATACTCTTTACTATTATATTTTCACTATGTTAAATGCCCATATCATAAATTGTGATTATCAAAAAGGGGGAGATTGTTGACCTCACTTGTTTTGATAATCTCAATCATGTATTCATTTGTGTTGAAAATCCCAATTATGTTTTCATTCTATGTGATATTTTTAAGTATCATTGATCTATACTTTAATTATTTCAAATCTATGATCAAACCAATAATAATCTTTCAAATAGTCTTTGAAATATGTTAATTCTCATTTATCCATGTTTATACAAGTTATAAATTGATCCTAACACAATCAGATGTGTTCTGCATAAAACAGATAAGTAATCAGTCTATAGCTACTGATAAAGAGCTACCGGTAACCAGTCTACCGATAGACTTAGTCTACCGACAGACAGCTACCGATAGACTTAACACAGATCTACTGATGTACTTATAAATATAAGCTACTGACTTACAGACAGCTACCGATACAAACGTTGAGCTACTGGTGTAAGTATAAATAGCTACCGATGGAATAAGAGTCACCGATGGACGAAGCTACCGATACAGACTCACAGCTACCGACGCATGGAGCTACCGATGCATAGGAGCTACCGATGCATGTACCTACCGACGCATGGAGCTACCGATAAACAAAGTCACTGATACAAGCATGTACCAACCGACGCATAGAGCCACCGATAGAGTCAAATAAACTAATGACATTGAGCTACCGATGTTCGAGCTACCGATGTTCGAGCTACCGATGTTCAAGCTACCGATGTTCAAGCTATCGATGCTGATTACCCACCGATCACTCGACTCACTGTTTGAATTTCTTTATTTCCTATATTTAATCTATCTAACGGTCATATCATGTACATTTTAATGATTTGTCAAATATCTGATAAAGGTTGTCGGATGTCAGGAACCCGTACCTCGTACCTGCTGAAAAGAAATCTTTTCTGTCCCCTGATGGGAGATAAATACGAGAAGACTACATACCAGAAACATACGAACGTGTGAAGGAAAAACAAACAACAAGAAGCGAACCAGAAAAGTGCGGTGCATCCAATATACCAAAAACGACACAAGCACACGAAGAACACAGAGAATCTCATAGACAATCAAGCATACTCGAGAAGTGTTCTGTGCATACAAGAAGAACTTCATCGACTACATTCTCACTACCTGTGAACCTGGAGCATACGACACTCTGTTTCTCAAACAGAAACGAGAAGAGGACTCAAACTCACTTGCGATCGAATATGAAGAAGTCCAGAGCTATACTGCAATCACCAGAACCATCTATAAACTCTACATCTCTTGTTCTGTGATTTATTACCATTCTTTTCGAGCAGTGTGTGTTATCTGCAGTATCTAACACATACACTGTCTCCTGTACTCAAACTGAAGGATTTGTAAATCCTTACCAAACTCTTTCATTCCTTCTTTCCCACGAATAACAGTGGTAGAGGTCGTGTGTGACCTGGATAGATGGTTGCTGTTATACAGTTTCCCACGAAGAACAGTGGTAGAGGTCTTGGACCTGGACAGTTGTAAACTGTTGAACCCCGATCCAGGGTGTGGATCATTCTTATATAAACTTTTGAGAGGACTAAGTCTCGGCTTGAGACTGAACCTCTTGGTTACATCTGTTGTGCCATCTCTTTCAAAGTTTTATTCCGCTGCTAATCACTTTAAAACCAATACTGTTTTTTAGGTTACTTTGATAATTAAATTAGCAAGTGTTTATGTTAAGTGTGGATTAGTAAGTTAGTTTCAAAAGATAATCACACACTCCTGTGTTGATTAACTGGGAATTAATCAATCCCTTGAGAATCTGACAGAACCTCTACTTTAATATAAATTCACTACAGTTTAATTTATTATTTTATTTGGGGGTCTTTAAGAAACTGTTTTTAATTACAGAAATTTTAATTGGTACTCAATTCACCCCCCTCTTGAGTAAACCACTCCGACCAACAGAATATATTTAATCTTGAAGATACAACTGCTAAACAGACTTTTCTTTGATCTTATTCTTTATTTCATTCAACATTGCAGTATGAATAACTTCACCTTGGGACAACATCAATTTTAATTCTTTAGTTTTGATCAATTTTTTACATTTTATCAAGTTTTTCCAAATATTTTTCTCTTTCTCCTTCATTAAAATAATATCGTTCACTATGTTATCAATTTCATGACATTCAAAACTACCAAATCCTAGATTGATAAATATAGATGAGATTCGGGGAATTATTGAAGTCAGTTCCTCAAGTGGAATCTCAGATATTATCTTCCATATATTCTGCCATGCTTTTAGACATGCAAGAAGAAGAGCCTTTTACAGTTCTGGGTATGATTCAGAATCACTATCATAAAGAGGGATGCATTATAGGATTAATTCACTTAAATAAGTAACCTATTATGCTCCGTCTTGAATAACGTCTTCTTCACATTCTAGTAATGTTTGGGATGATGCAGAGGTTCACCTATAAACCTAGCCATTGAAGTTGATATCCCTATATGGTAAATCAATAAATTATTGTTGTGGTTAGATTAATGGATAACAGAAGTTAGTATAATCACAATATTAGTATCTCTTACCTAATAGTAGGTTAACATATTAAGAAGTCGTCACCCCAATATTCTCTATTTCAACATTTCTATTTGAGGTTTCTGTGTGGGGAGTGCTATCATTAATTGGATCAAGATCGTAAAAATGAATCTCAATAAGATTTTACATATGAATATTCAACTGAGCCAATGTATCCTCAATGACGGGATTGACATTTATATAAATACTCACTTCAAGTATAGTTACAATAGCAGTTTATTTAGATGGAACTGCATTTTTCCACCAAATATGGTTAGAAATTTAATCATAATAAGATTAACGGGATGAATATTGGAACTTACATCCAGTTAATTCTATACAAGGAACTCCAAAATATTCTAAAGAATTTGGTATATTAACATGTTCTAATACTTATTCAAAAGACATACCATGGTTCATCATTTCATCCAATGATATCCCAGATCCCATGTTATTCTCTCCCATGGTAGCACTTGAAGTGTTTTCTTTGCCACCATCCTCTGATAACTTTGGAACCCAAATAGCTTCCTCAGCATCAGTTGTGGGGTCATCTTCAGTCATTGTTAGATGTTCTAATGCATGTGATGAACCTAAATTACCATAGGATGTAATTCGATTATTGTTAAATTTGATGTACTATAAAGTATGGTTGATTTAATAGAAGCCCCCTCTCCTCTGATAGCAGGAATATGAGAAGTGCTAGGCACAAATGTTGGTTCTTTTGGCCTCAATGCCTCTTTAGGAACAACCACATTATCAAAAATTTATGTCTATTATGTAGAACCCTCCATGGTTCCTTCAATATTATCAATATTTTATTTCAAAGAAGAAATAGATGAAGGCCCTATAATCCTAAGGAGTTTAAACATTTTTTTCATGAATAAGGCTAAAATTCATGATTATCAGGAAGGCTTACCACTATTGAGGCAGCGTTTAAGTATGTATTTCTTTATTCAATGATTTTTTTCTTCGACTTCCTAGGGGAACTTCCATCATCATCTCTAAAGATAGGTATTGGAGATGACAATACCCTTTCCATCTCTTCCTCTATGGCCTATTGGACGGAAGATATTTCTCTTGATTCACTAGGTGATCCGGTAGCTCCAAGAGTAGTACCTCCAGCGATATACCGTGGAGGGAGATCTTCAGATAAGTTTTCATTAACCAACTGAATGTTAATAGTGGTATTTTCTTTGAGTAAAAACAATTTGACCAAATTTAAATTTGAATGTAAAAGAGAATGTGAGAAAAAGGAAACTGACTTCTTCAGGATCCACAAAATCAGCCCATTCTTCATCTAATTAAGGACCAATCTCTTTAGTGGTACCATGATCTATCATTTATTTCACTCGATTATTGGTGGGAATTGATTCACCGGCTTCATATATTATCTTTTCTAGCTCTTTAATATATTTTCTCACTTTATTAGGATTTTCTTTTAATATGATGTCAAAAGATGCTCATAGATCCCATACTGCTTGAATATGTATCCCTTTACATATATCTAACCACATGGTTTTAGAAACAAAATATAAACATTGCAATGTTTGAATAGCTTCTGGCTATAAATATTCAGAGTACATGCCAGAGGGTTGTGAAGAGGATCTTGTAGCATAGGATTTAAGTATCTTTTCATTTCCAGTAGTCACTGATGGGGGGATGAGAAACTGGGACTCTTCACTCTTCATAATGATAGAGACTATATATCCTAAGTTTATCATCAATAGAGATTGATGGAGTGGCTCTCTTAACTATGTTATGTGGATTATATATTGCACAAGGTTTCATTGGTGAATTTGGAGCCTCGTCACCTCCACCCTCTAAATCTAATGAGTCCACCCCTGATGATGAAGAGTTACCATAAAAATGATAGGTTACCTCTTAATACTTATCTTTACCCTAAATGGAGGGAAAACACGGTTTAATACCCTTTTAGGGTAAGATTCTCCCCAGTTTTTGGGATACCAGATAGTCAATCTACTTACTGCATCAGTGGTAGGTAAATTAAATACTGTCGTAGTCTTCTCCTTAGACGTTAAAAACCATAATTGTTGGGAAACTATTTGATGTTGCTCCAATATGACATGTACAGGGGGAGATACATTATTTTTTTGTAGAAATTTGAATTGACTTGCAAATCTATAAGGAGAATAGTCCTCAAAAATGATTTCTCCGTCAATCCTGGTGGCCAATATTCCATCCCTACAAGCTATAATGTATTCCATCAACTCTAAACTAGTCATCCCATAATCAACTAATCGCCCCATAGATGGATTAACATAAGGAAAGAAATGGAATTAGTTAATCATACTCAACCTACCCTTGACATTGTAAACATTCAGATACAAGGGTGAGATTTTAAAGAATCCTTGAGTAGACGGTCAGAAAGAACTTCCAAAAACATGTACCTGACTTTGTATAGAATAAGATTTGAAGTGAGTAGTGATCCATACCCATAACACCTGGAATGGTCCTGATATTCAAAAAGGATAATTCCCTCTTTAAATATGCAATAATCTTATTTGAATTTTTTTCAAAATAGAAGTGTCCAACACTACCATCCTTCTCTCAGACAACTTGGGCATGATAACAAAAGTTCATGGCCTTATACCATCTTTGGAATATCGGATTGGTAATAAGTACACACTGATCCACATGGATAGGAAACCAGCCCAACATATTTTCACAGATATTTTGGGATTGACTTCATATCCCCACTTGTCAAACTCCCCTTTCTCTAATGATGGACAAAATGTGTCGGGAGTACCTATTTTCTCTACCTTTGGAAATATGGTTTGAAAAATGCCGGTGGTCCCCTTTTCCATCTTCTTTACCAAGAATATTTCAATCTATTCCTCTGGATGAATATCCCTTCTTGCGTGGGACTTTGTGGTGGTCGTATTCATGATTTTCTTAAAAAAGTCCATAAACTCACAATCCAAAACTGGTGTCTTCTCTAAATCATTCCATGTCACCTTAGGAGGAAGAAACTCATCATACATATCTCCAAGGATCAGAGCTCCAGAAATCTTGTAGACAACCCACAAGCTAATTCCTATTTATCCATGTGTAATGTGAAAGGATTTCGTTTTTGGGCTCAATAGGCTTAGTAACTCTAGCACAAAATCATCATTCATGTACACATAGGTTTTCCAAACCCCGACAGCCTCGTAAATCCCAACACCTTTTAATTCATCTGTAAATTCTTCACATGTATTCTCCACCCAATATGCCCACATCTATGCAACATTGACACCTCCACCTAGGAGGAAATCTAAACTTTTCTTCCAGCCTTTGGATTGGCCCATCTATGAATTTCAAAAGATGGATGAATAACAATGTGGCTGAAGCTCAGGTGTGTGTGCTTTGAAATCTGGATCACATGGGCTGTGATGCATGATATGATCTTGCACTTCTATCCCAACATTAGCAAACGATCCCCCAATAGAAACATTGGCAGATGAGAAGTTGGTATAATCTTTAAACCAATAGAGTGGGACATAGTTATTTGGGTCTGGGATATTTAATTATTGCATATGACCATATCTATATAGAGGAAAACAAGTTCATTGAGGAAAGTTGAGGTGATATTTATTCAAATATTATTGCTAAGTCTGGAAGGATTGTGTCATAGATGTCAAAATAGTCCTGTATAATGGCATTCATCATGTCATTACTCCTCTTACTGGCTAGTTAATCAGCAGTGCCAATTCATTTAGGAGCCATCGATCCTACATAAATATATAGAGAAAAGAAATCATATTTTAAGTAAATTCATTCTTGATTTTTGACAAAAGAATTGAATTTTTTTGGAAAAGGCATTAAGGAATGAAAGTATAACACTTGGCGCACAAATGTAAGTCGCTGAGAAAGTATGGCACCCCAATTGTAGAGCACAACTAAAAAATATACAAATGAAGCGTGCTGAAAATAGAACTGTCTGAGCGAAGAAGGACTTTCACACCAAGAGAAAAAAATTCGGATGTCAGAGAATTTTTCTCTGAAGTGAAGTCATTATACATAAGGGATGCAAGCCACCCTATGCGCCATAATACTATACACTACCATCTTGCACAACCATTTACTTTTCACACTTAAAACATAAGTCCCCCAATACACTCTTCTTTCTCCTTCATTACTTTACCTCAGTAAATGAACCTCTTTTCATTCCAAATCCAATTATAAGGGGGGGAGGGACTTTAGTTGAAACTCTATTCCATCAAAGATTCTAAAAAATTACAAAGGGAAATAATTTTGAAAGGGAGAGGAAAACAAATGAAGAAAAATCAAAATTTGAAAAGGAACAAGCTTTAGGTCGCCCTAGTAAGGCCAAAAGAGCATCAACATGAAGCCTTATTTTGCGACCCCATATGTTACACAACCTACTTGCGCACCCAATTTCATTTCCCACAATGTTCTATTTTTTATTATTAATAGACCCTTGGGGCCTTCATTTGTCTGTAAAAATTTCCCTAAAGCCCAATTGCTACTTCGGTAGCCCTAGTGGTTCGCCCAAGTCCTATGAAACATTCAAGGTAGTTCTTTAACACCTAAAGAGAATGAATTAAAGAAGGATCATAGGACTTATTTCCTTTTGGGGTTTGAAATCCATAACAATTGTGTTCCTAAAGTTCCCAACCTACCAAAATCAGAAACACTTACACACCACCTATTCCTTTCACAGGATCTTGAGCACCCCACTTTTGGGATCACCGATGAATACTCTTGAAGGCTTGAGCCATGTCTTGCCCACATATTAACATACATGTTATTCATCGCTTAAGTGAATATTATATCAACCAATCCTACTTGTGAGCCCATACTTAAACACCCTTATCTACATGGGCTCCCCTCTTTGATTCACTCACTCTCTTCAGTCTACAAGCCATCATTCCCTCTTCAAATCCATTTAAGGAAATGATTTTTCTTCATTGTCTCCCTTTTTTGAAAGGGATTATGTTGAGACCTCCACCAAAACCTCTTAGCTTATCAAACCTTTTGTAAAGGAAAATCAATGTGTCTCTTATTTGGGTATGTATATCCATAGTCATAGGCTTCCTACATTTATTTCACAATGGGTTTAGGATTCATGGAGTTTTTGTGGGTTTGTATATCTACAGTCACATATACCCTTCTTCCCAGAACAGTTCTAGGAAGTTCCCAGCATTGTGAATAAGGGTTTGGGTTTAGACCTCTCCCTTATCAAAGAGTTAGAACCTCAAAATTATTTTATGGAAAATATGTTTCACACCGACTTTTCCTTTTTATCAAAGGAGAAGTTTCCATCCCCTTCTAGGATCATTTTTAGGGTAGCCAGCCTGGTGTAAGCCCCTGACCTTCATCCTTTTTTCCTTCCATTGGACCCTTGTCCAATGTAAATTGATGAGAGAAAAGGCACATAGGTGTATCCTCTTCCATAGTTGCCTCACCCTCTTCCACTGTCAATACCATAGGTTTGACCTCTTCCACCAGAGGAAGAGGAGACATGTGGGTGCCTTTGTTGAATCTTCTTCATCCTCTTGTTTCTCACACCGAGCATGAATCACATTGTCTTAGAGGTTCATCATGATCACAACATTTTCAAAACTCTAGGAACTATGAGTACTCGGATTTCTACCATAATTGGGTTATGTAGGAAGCCTTCTTAAGGCTCGAGATCCCTAGATATCCTCTTCATCAATCCAACCCTATTTCCCCTAATATGGGAAGGCCCAAATTAAAACCCCCAGATCCTCAAGGAATCCTTGTTATGAATTAATCCCAAACACATTTATCTCAAAGGACTATACTCTCCTACGAGACATATCGAACCACATTGGATTTGATCCTCATCATCATGGGATATCTAGGAATCCTCCTTGAGGTTCAAATCCAAAAAATAAAATAAAACCTCTTCTTATTAGGAAATATTCCCAACAAGGTCTAATATTACTTGGTAACCCATATCATTTCCAAGATCCTTGGGCTGCTTCAACCTAAGTCCCACACCAAACTTTTACTAAGTAGATTTCACATAGGCCTCCTTAATACATAACATTAAACTGTATGTTTAGGTCCTTATCACCTAAACTTAAAAGGTATGTTGTGTCCCATTAAGCGACATCAAACTATGAGGGTTCTGATTCATTTCACAAGGATACATAGATATCCCATTTTTATGGGTACAATCCCAATATCCAAACAAGATTTTGACTCCCTGGATGAAAATAAATTCCATAGTTCCCCACTGAGTGGCTTAAAAAACAAGTACTATCCTAATGATGATTAAAAGAATCTTTTAATAGTATTTGAGAGGATAAAATTGATGAAGAACTTTGAATACATACTGATGATTAGAAATTGTAATAATGTTAATATGTCATTGTAATTACAAGGTAAACATTATTATACAAGGTGAATTAATAAGGATTCATGAAAATATTTTATATTTTTAATGAGAGTCCTAGAGTATACAATATCCCCCCCAAAAGGTGTGATTAGTCTGACCTCCCATCCTATCAACCAATGCATGTTCCTATGTATTATGAAGTTCAAACATAATGAATGACTGCCTTTGGAATGTATGTCAATTTTGGACAAATAACTATTGGAAGTTTCCTGTACCATGAATAAATTCAATGGAATCCTCCTGGAAGAAGTGATTCTTAAAACCTAGAACACAAGTTTCAAGAAACTATGAAATAGGTAAAACTCATTAAACAGTTAAATATAGTGGTCTTCACCATCTATGTTATGACCACAGATCATTTTTTACTAGATGATTGGTAGTTTTTTGCGAACTAGAGGGATTTTAGGGTGGCCTCTAGGGTTGGGATCGTACCATTTTAATGTTACTATCAGACCAGGGAATTAGAGACCCACCTTTGAAGAGGTTGGGTTGGTGATGGTGTCCTTCGCACGAATAAATACCTGGTGTGTGCCGAATCCACGTATTTTATTGTTGAGATCTGGTATAACATCATTATATTGAAGGGAACTCTTTGAAATAATTTCTTGTATATATGATAAACACAAAAAAGAATCTTTATCAAAGAAAAATATCATTTGAATGAACACATGCATGATTGATTTCCTTGTCTGGCCCTCATTTGGAATGTGAAAGGGGCCTAACAGGTGGGTGATATTATAATATTTGTTAAGGATTCATTCCAATTTCACCATTTTTGTTTCCCTCATATTTATCACCAGATGACGATTTTTTATTTCTAAATGGCATCCAATGGGTTTGTTCAAGGAACTGAAAACAACCAATGGTTATATATCCAATGGTACCTTCATTCTAATGGAAGGTGATCATTAGGGATTTAGTCCAATGATTCTTAAGAACTCACATTGGCCGAGAGGAAAGGTGTTTAGGCTCATCACACCCTTTCTAGGGGAATTATCTCCTACTTTGAGACTTGCTTATAGATTTAATATAAGTTTATGAATCATTTATTAATTCCCAAGTATAATGTGGGTCATCCCAGAATTAAAAATCAATTATTATCATGTATAGATATTTCAGAATCATCTGTATATATCATAGGTTCTTCATCAATGGAGATATCTATATGTATTCAAGGTTCTCTATCAATGGTATCCTCCTATATACTACATATAGATTTTTCTATCATTATTATGACGATTCTAGTTTTCTAGCCACTCAATGGGGAACTGTGTAGTATATCTTCATTTTTTCAGATGAGAGTTCTGTTGATGTTGGATCAAACCCATATATGGACTTCTTATAAATCCTTGTGAAAGGAATCAGAACCCATGTAGTTTGGTGCTGCTTAATGGGGCATATCATAACTTTTATGTTCATGTGACAAGGACCTAACCATATAGTTTAACATCTTGTGTCAAGGAAATCTTGGTGGAAGGTACCTAGTCAGTGTTTGGTGTGGGAAATATACTAATGTATCCTAGCTAACCTGAGATAGATGTGGATTCTAAGGTTGAATTAGACCCTACTAGGAATGTGGAATAAAAGTAAGATTATTTATTTGGGGTGTTGGTTTTGGACATGATGGAGGTTTCTTAAACATCTCGTTTGGAGGGGAATCAAATCCCACATAGTTCGGTTATTTTCATAGGGGCGTATGGACCATTGAGGGGATCGAGTTGGGGATTACTCTTGAGGATGATTCCCTAATAAAGGACTATGGGATATATATCAACTCATGACTATCAAATCATGATGATTTGGGAACTTTTTTGGGGCTTACACCTAAAGAGGAGGGACAAAGGGATAAATTTCAGGGCTTACTCTTAAGGTGGATGCCTTGGTAAAATTGGGGTTTTAACTTTGAGTTACTCCTAAGAAGGGTCCCCATTGAGCTTGGGCCTTAGGTAGGAATCCTACGTAACCTGGTTATGCCAGGAATTGGGGTTCTCACATTTCAATGCCTCACATGGATAGTCTAGATGTGAGGATCATCATCACCTCTAAGCCTGTGTGATTCATGGTTAGTGTAAGAAATAAGAGGAATTAGAAGATACAAAAAACCATACACTCTTTATTTTTCCACTAATGAACATGAAAAAAAATACCAAAGGGAGAGGGATAAGGCATTTAGTGTTCCCATTACCTCTAACATTTCTCCGCTAATGTAAGAGGAGGGGGATGATGGTGGAAGAGTCTATGGTTATGACAATTACATATCTTCTCTTTACCCTAAAGATAGAATTATGGTTAAGGGAACATAGGTGGAGTGAAGCAAGACTAAAACTACCTACACGAAAAGATAGGGGTTTAATCCACGTGGTATGCCCTAAAATTAGTTTCATAGTAGGATAAATATCTAATTCCATTTCAAATGGAAAATAAAGTGTAATAATCACCCTTCCCATTGGGAACTGGAGGCTTCAAGTCTTAGAGATGATAAGGGAAGGACATGGTCCAAATTATTTTATCTAATAACGGGAACTCCTCAATGTTTTCCCTATGGTAGGGTTCCTCATGATCATATATATACAAATATACATGTTCATTGAGGATACTAACCATTTGGTAGGACCAGTGCATGAAACCTCTGACCATAGAAATAAAAATCCAAATGGGAGACACTTTGGCATGTCTTTTACCATGGATATGTATGTTATGAGGCCTCAGTGGAGGTTTTGAGTTGATCCATCATAGAGAATGGATCCAAAAGAAGATAATTCATTCCATGGATGGATTTGAAGAAGGAATAAGGAATGTATTCCATAGGATGGAGGGTAGAGCGAACCAAGGAGTCTTGTTCAAGGGGTTATTCATGTGGGTAGATTTGGGTGAACTGATGGAACCTTGGGTGACTGAGAACCTGGGTGACTACACTCGAGTGAGACTCTGCTCAAGCCGTAAAGGGTATCATCAAGTGTTTCTAGAAGTGACTCACACAGCTCCCTGATTGGAAAGTGGTACCTCACACCAGTATTCATTAATAAGGGGGTGAGAGAGTTCCTCATGCAGGTGTTGTTTATTTTGAACCCTAGGAGTAATTTTATTTTTTACAATCCCCCATTAATTTCCACTCCTTTAGGTTTTATAAAGCTGCCTAGAAGGTTTAGGAGAGCTTGAGCAAAGAACTAGGATGATTAGAGATTCAAGAGGCCTTCTAGAAATTCCGTTCAAACAAATGAAGATCTCAGGGTCCTATTTATAGGGTTATATAGGACCATGGGAAAAGGATCCATCCCGTATAGGTGTATCATGTCGGTGCTCAGGAAGGTCGATCAAGTAGGGTTACACACAAGTACCTTGTGTGATAATGGTACTTAGGGTACTTCCACAACTCACTTGGGAGAACCCGCTATTCCATATCATGGGGCCTGCACCCTTGCACTCGTACTCATGAATAGGGTTGAGCTGAAATCTCGTCAATTTTATGTATCCCTTTTCTACCTTCACCGACCCCTATAAAAAATGGAGAGTGGCATCAAAAACCTTTCAAGCCCGATTGAGGATGTTTTTAGTAACCAAAAATAGAAATCTATTCTCCTCCTTCCAACATAAAGAAGTATTTATACTCAAACTCAAAATTAGGTTCTTATGTGAGGTTTAAATCTTCAATTAAATGGAAAAAGTGCATGGAAAACATTCCACACTATCAATAATGCCACATGTGTTTTTTACTAAAGTTTTATTTTTAACTGGATATATGCACTTTGATTCATATAGGTCGCATCATGTATGGGGTTGATATGAGACAAATTCATATACTCCAAAAATGAATTATGAATCATTTCCCTAAATTATCGATAAAATCTGATCACAGTTTATCAATTTTTATTTGGTGACAATTTTTTGTATTAAAATTTCAATTTTAAATGGATAATAGACACATTGAGTCATACTAGTCACATAGTGATTTGGATTTAGGGGAGTTTGATTCATTTACAAAAAATGACTTATTTATCATTTTATTAATGTTCCAAAACAATCTGAAATTTTTTGACCTATTTTGAGAATGTTAGTTGTTTTTTGTTTAAATTAATGACAAATTTTAATAAAACGTTTTACTTGGAGTCATAACTATCACAACGTGTATCAGATTGTGGTGAAGTTTAATCTTACACATCCAAAAAGACATATGGGTTTTTATAGAGTTTTAAAATGATCTGAATGTGTTTCCATGGTATTGAGTGTTCAATTTGTGTTTTTTTACTAAAATTTCATTTTAAATTGGAAACACACACATTGATTCATAGAAGATTCATTGTATATGGGTTTGACATGAGACTAATTCATACATGTCCAAAATTAATTAGGAATTGTTTTTCTAAATTATTAGGACAATATGAATGCATTTCCTAAGTGTTCAATGTGTGCCAATTTTTTGTATTAAAATGTCAATTTTAAATGGTTAACAGACACTTGGAGTTATACCAGTCATTCCATACATTGGATTGAGGTGTGGTTGATTCCAATACGTCAAAAATGATGTATTTTTCATTTTACTAATGAATCAAAACAATCTGAATGAATTTTATCATTTTTATGTATGTTATTTGTTTTTTTATGAAAATTAATGTCAATTTTGTATAAAAGGACTCCCATAGATTCATAGTGGACACACCATTTTTTGGATTGATATGGGGTGATTTATACACATCTCAAATGAATTATGGATCACTTTCATATTTTTTAAAAACAATCTAAATGTGTTTCCTTAGTTCTGAGTACACCATTTGTGTTTTTTTCTAAAATTTCATTTTAAAATAGAAACACATACATTGAGTCATACAGGTCATATCGTGTGTGGGTTTGATATGAGACTGATTCATACACATCAAAAATTAATTATGAATCATTTTACTAAATTATAAATATAATCTGTGGACATTTTATCATTTTTTTGTGAGTGGCACTTTTTTGTATTAAAATGATAATTTTAAATAGATAACAGACACTTTGAGTCATACTGGTCTCACCATTTATCATATTTAAGTGAGGCGGATTCCTACAGTGTAACGCCCCGACCCCAGTTACCCAGAGTCGGTGCATTATTTTAATACATTGGCATGATTACAAGGAATCCATTCCTGAAGGACCGATTAGTTTAGCAGTCTTGGAAAAATAGATTACATACATGAATGTTACATTTTCACTATAAGACGTACAAAACAACACAAATAATCTTTATGAACACTATTATTCCCTTTTCTTAACCCTGCATATCAATCACAATACACTTCGTGGAATCCTGGGAAAAATAAAACATAGAAAGGGATGAGCTCAAATGTTCAGTAAGGGTAGGCAATACAGCAGAAACATTCAAAAATAAACAGAAACATTTAAGGCAATGTATACAACTAAAACAAAAGAATTTTAAACATGACCTTCAGCATAATATGGCAGAAATAAAATGAAATAATGCAATGTACTCATTCACATGAATATTCTACTAATCTAATAATCACATGCAATATCACTAACCACTTTCATAATGATGGAATGCATAATGACAGACTATCATAACCACATAGCCAAGGCCTCGTGCCAAGACTACAAATAAGATTTTGTCAAGGCCTCGTGCCAAGACACTAGTTTGTCTCATGAGACCTACCGATGCATCGAGGAGCTATAGCGGGCTCCACCCATCACTTACTAAGTCCAATTAATTCCTCATATGAATAGGTTTAAACATAACATAAACATTCTTATTAAAACTATCATACGAAATGTCAATACTTTCTTTATAAACCGTGAATGGTATAAAAATAACACACCCACAGTCAAACATATCACAAAACCGTCAATACAATACGAAAGTTTTGTATCATAATAGTTCAACTTCAAATAAGCTTAAAATATATCAAAGGATGTTGACATAGATGAAATCAAAACTATTTGAGAGAAATATCTCTTTTTTTAAATCATTGAAAAGTCACACATTTATTAAGAAAATAATTTAAAATAGATTTTTGTATCAAAGTGTCTCATACCACTTTGAAACTTTTTAAAATAAATATCATTTCAAAACATTCATTCCATATAAATAAATCGTTAAAATCATTTTGAAAACATGGACATTAAAAAAAATATTTAGAAATATGAATCTTTAAAACATTTAAAATCATGATTTTGATAAAGAGTACCTTTCTTAAATTCTTAAAATATTCATTTTGAAATCATTTAAAAGACACATAATTTTAAAATAAAACATTTACTTTGAAAATATCCTTATAATCTTGTATGGGAAGCTTTGACTATTTTATAACGGTGGAAATTACCCTCACCCGCCGTATAAGTTAAAAAAATTCTTACCTTACTTTTGTCAAAAAGGTTAAAAGAACCTTGTTTGGAAAATGACGGAAATATTCCTTTATAAACCACTTATAAAAATTCAAACAAGGGTATAAATGACTTTAACCCATCTTCTTTTAAATAGTAAAAATGTTTTTAAATACATTTTTTAGAAACATGGATGTGGATGATAAAGAGGTCTGAGTAGATAATTATGTATAAACAACCTCGGATAATGAAGAGATTGTGAAATAACCCTTACCTTGTACTTTTCCTTGGTTGGAGTAGTTTAACCTCCTGTATAATGGTGAAATAATTGTTATTAAATTATAAAAGAATCATATATATTAATATGATATCATATATGATCTTTTAACATTGCTTTGTTAATAATATCTTAGTATTATCGTCGTTTGGGGTGTTAACTTACTCGTTTTATTTTATATGTTTTTTTACGTAAGCCATTTTTTTCATGGATAGGTTGTATATTATTCATATCCAGAATGATATCAAGTCCTTAAAAATTATTTTTAAATCATCAAATGATAATTATACTTGAATGGATACTATGGAGAATGAATCTCATCACGTTCGTGGAGACGGTAGTCTATACGTACGCACGGGCGACAATATCATTATTTTTATATTAAAATAATATATAATTGGATGGTATATCATATATAAAGAATAATTATCATGTTATATTTATTATTTACATGTATTAAACATCATTATTATACCCATCCGAATAATAATTTATTGAATAACAATTACACCACGACGTGGAGACGGTAAGCCGTACGTACGCACGTATGGTGACATGTTATTCAAAGGATGGATAGAATACTGAATATGGTTGTAAAATATTTATAATAACATCCAAGTATATATACGATACTGGAGTTATTATTTTATTGAGGTAATAACAAAGAAAGAAGAAGTGGAAGAAGAAAGGAACTTGAAAAAGGGTGGTGAAATCATTACCTCTTCTTCAGGTTCTTCCTTTTTATTTGATCAAAAGGGCTCCTTATGCTGGCTTTCTGACTAAATTAAGGCCTCTAGGATGAAATGAGGGAACTTGAGAGAGTATTTGGGTAGAGTTTGGCCGATCCAAATGGCTTTGAAGGTCTGAATTAATGAGAAGGGGAGTTCCCTTTTATAAGAGGGGTGAGGGGCACCTTTGAAAAAGCTAGAAATATTATTTTATAATAAATTAATATTCGGCTTATAATGGCTCTAAAGTGGATTATTTAAATGTTAAGGTGGGTATAGGTATAAAACCACTCAACCAATAGAATTTAGATAGGTTTGGGTCATTATACTAACCTTCTCTTTAAGTATTTACACTTAGTTAATTAGTTTCACTTTTACAATGTCTCTTTGTATTTTTATATTATATGGTTAATAAACATACTATATACATACAAGAGACCCCCAAGTGGTACATTAATGATACACCTATCATGATATAAGTCTCTTGTCAGAACCTTAGATTTTTAGGAATTTAATATCAACTAATAATATAATATTTTGTTTAAAAACTCTTTTATGTCAATTTTGACACTATTTGGAAACATGATTTTTCTGAAAATCATAAAAGAATGATTACTTCAAACAAAGTTAATTAAATCATTCCTAACATGTCATATAAAAATATAAAATTATTTTAATTCATAAAAAGTCTCAAATTATATTTATTTGGGTATTTATAATATCAATTATTTAAATTTCTCACTATTATGGTAATTACTGCATCATCATTGTGTCATTAATAAATTAAATTATTTAATGTCTAAAAATTATAAATAAAATACCATTATGTAGGAAATATCTTTAGCTGTCTAATTAATATTTAAAATCTAATTTAACTTATGTATAACCCTATATTAAAAATGTTTTAGTAAATACACTTTGATTTTAACTCTTTTAACTCTTCTTTGAATTAAATAATAATAAATGTCCTAATCTAATACAAGTGGACCTAAATGATAATATTTTACTCCTAAGATTTGTTTTTGTCTAGAGAAACTTGTCCAATAGAAATAGGACATGTGTTAGGGTAATATTAATTTCATTTTTACCCTTAATTACTCTATTTACTTTTAACCGTGGTAAATAAAAGTAAAAAGTTACTATTCACCAAAAATTATTTTCATCTCATTGAACCACAGTCTACTCCTTGATATTAACCGTGTCTCTCGGATTTTCAAAATTGCACTCACAGAAGCGGTAAAATTATGTTTTATGAAAAATTCAGTTTTTTTACTACCACTTAGTGGTTTCACTATTCAACAAAAAATGAATGTTTCCAGAAATATACCAAAAATTTGGCCTAAGATATATTTGATAATATGAATTCAAAAATGATGTCTAATAACTATCAAAAGATTGACACTTGTTTATGTCCGGTATAATTGTTAAATTATGTACAATGACCAACATTAAATTAAATTGTAAAAATATATTCTAAATATACTTTAAAACCACTTAAATTCATAATTTATCACTATTAGTTATTTGGATTAAAATGTTGTTTTTAATTAAAATTTAGTAATTTTCATTATTGATCAAAATATGAAAGTTATCCAAAAAGAACAAAATTTTCACCCCAGGCTAATTTCGATATTCAGAATCCAAAAATGAAGTCCATTTTGAGATATAAAATTTATAAAATTTCAAAAAATGGCTATTACTATTCATAACGGCTACTTTGATTGGTCGTGGTGTGTGTTAGAACTCGAAGTTGCGTACAACACACGCTACTGTATTTTCAAAGAGAAGCATACCGTGGAAGCTCGTGGTGTTACATTCTCCCCTCCTTCAATAAATTTCGTCCTCGAAATTTGATATTGTTCTTTGAAAATAAAGGTTGACAATAGAAAATATCTTTGTGGGAAAACCCACATCGGAAATTTGGTTAATAAAATTTAGTATTAATAAGATGAAAAGAGAAATGAAAGGGTTGCCACAAAATTATGATATCTATTAGGAGGAAATTGGTGGAAATTAGAGACATATAATTGGAGGAAAAACGTAAATATTTATAAGTAGTGATTGAGGTCATCAATCACAAACAAGTTTAAAATTGAGGTCCTTAAATTCATCAATTTATGATGATTTAAAATACCATCGGTTCAACAAAACATAAGGTATTAGGATAACACATTTTTGACATTTCAAAATATCTTAGTTGAAACCCACATCGAAAAATGAATTAATGAGGCCTCTATTTAAAATAAAGAGTGGAAATTATGAATATTACCGAAAATAACACATACTAGGGTTCCAGGTAGGAAAATATAGATTTGGAAGAGAAATCTAACCATCAATTATCTGATGGAGAGTGATAGAGAACATGGCTATGAAAAGGATAACAATCCCAATGCCATAAATTAGTGATGATCTAAGGTAACATCTAGGAAAAAAAATTTCTAAGTTCTTTCTCTTAATGTTGAGAAATTTATTTATGAGATAGGCTAAGATCATAAGGAGATATACTTACTTTATAATTAGTGTTTTATCCATTAATAAATTTCTACCACAAACTCATCTTTCACTCTAAAAGATAATAGAACATAAAAATAATATTCTATTTATCCAATTCGTATAGGGTTAAAAAATGAATTTATAATTCATCTAGAAGAACCATTAAAAACAACATTATTAAATCCAGGACATCACGTGGGTCAGTGGTAGGTGATACACCCTTTTCGCCCTTCAGTTGTGGGTTCAAGTCTCGCGGCCTTGCCGGACGCGACGAGTTTCCGCCCGACCTCAGGGTTGTCCTTTTATTGAAATCCAAAATAATCCAAACTAGAACTATCCAAAATACTTCAGTCCAAAATTTATAAGGAAGGTAAACACAATGAAGATCCTTTTTTCCGCGTAATAACATGTGAACACCTTCATCATGTATTCTTTTAAAACACTGCAACATCCTGAATTACCATAAAACCTTATCGATTACATTCATGATCCCTTATTCCTTAATGAATAATAGATATACTCCTTCAATCCAAAAATGTTGTAAACCCATGCAATGATAGAATATACAAATCATTAATCAGTTTCAAGGTAGTCAAGAATATCCAATATAATTTATCCAAATCAATCATGTATTATTCTAAAATCACTACCTCGGTATCAGAACCATATTATGGTTTATCTTTCTCTCAACCATATATTTTCCAAAAAAAATTAACCTTTTATTTAGTCACTTTACTTTGTTCCTCACAATCTCAAGTCCTTAATGAAATAGTACTGAAGTACAATCCTTATATACTCCATAATTATTATATCAAGTACATTGTTGATACAGCACTCAAATGACATAATCAACATTAGAACTCTAATCATTCCTCTTCATCTGGGGGAGTATCATAACTTGATTATTATCCAATAGCATCATTTTCGGCATAGTCTGATGACTGGGACATAGGTTCGCGTAGTGTCAAAACTCCTTGCAAATGAAGCATTGTACATTTGAAACCATTTTCTTACCCTTAGAGTCACGTACTTTGTGCCCTTTTTCTCCACACTTATAACAAACTCCCATTCCTTTCAGGCATGTTCCAGGGTGTTTCTTCCCACAGGTATCACATATGGGAAAATTTTTATTTTCCCTCTTCCCTTTATCCATCTTTCCCTCTTCCATCCTTTTCTTTTCTTACATCCCTTCAAAGCCATAGGGCTCAGTAAACTCTTTACTTATCTTATCAACACATGATATTATTTCTTCATATGATGATAATACATGGGAGGCTATTTCTCTTATAAATTCTGGCTTAAGACCATGAAAGATATGATCCTTATTACTCTTTGGATCATACATATTACTGGAGATCACATTCCTTCTACTAGGTGCCATTTCTATACAATAGCATAAACTAGGTCAGTTTATGAATTGCAATGAATAATTCCAAACTTGTAAAATACCTAACGCAAATTGAACAGTTTATGGATATAATCCATAATCATAAAAATGTTTTGATTAAGTATATACTCATGATCTCTTCATAATGGTTTGTAAATAAAATGAGAATTATCCTAAGCATATCCCCCGGGAGCGTGGTAACCAAGAGTGCAGCAAGGCCTATTGTCGTGCACCAATTCCCGTTCGAGTCTCGCTCAAAGCGGTGTTTTCGAGTTTTACCCCTAGGTACATCTGTGCCAGAGCTGCCTCTACCTGCTCGTATCCAGACATGGATGTATTGCTCAGAAAAATCACAAAATCTCTATAATACCAAAATTCTAGGAAGTTCTTCTATACTAATCCTCAATGTCTATCATATGGATATGTGCTCTAATCAGAGTTTATCTAAATCTAGTTTCCAAGGTTATTTCTAATCTTCCTCTGATACCAACTGTAATGCCCCGAACCCAGTTACCTAGAGTCGGTGCATTATTTTAATACATTGGCATGATTACAAGGAATCAAGTCCTGAAGGACCGATTAGTTTAGCAGTCTTGGAAAAATATATTACATAAATGAATGTTACATTTTCACTATAAGACGTACAAAACAACATAAATAATAATTATGAATTCAATTATTCCCTTGTCTTAACCCTGAATATCAATCACAATACACTTCTTAGAATCCTTTGAAAAATAAAACATAGAAAGGGATGAGCTCAAATGCTCAGTAAGGGTAGGTAATACAGCAGAAACTTTCAAAAATAAACATAAACATTTAAGGCAATGTATAAAACTAAAACAAAAGCCTCTTAAACTTGATCTTCAGCATAATATGGCAGAAATAAAATGAAATAATGTCATTTACTCATTCACATGGATATTATACTAATCGAATAATCACATGAAATATCACTAACCACTTTCATAATGATGGAATGCATAATGCCAGACTATCATAACCACAGAGCCAAGGTCTCGTGCCAAGACTACAAAAAAGATTGTGTCAAGGCCTTGTTTCAAGACACTAGTTTGTCTCATGAGACCTACCGATGCATCGAGGAGCTATAGCAGGCTCCACCCGTCACTTACTAAGTCCAATGCATTCCTCATATGAATAGGTTTAAACATAACATAAACATTTGTATTAAAACTATCATAATAAATGTCAATACTTTCACCATAAACCATGAATGGTATAAAAATAACACATCCACAGTTATAAATATCACAGAACCTTCAAATAATATGAAAGTTTTGTATCATAATAGATCAACTTCAAATAAGATTAAAATCCATCAAAGGATGTTGACATAGATGAAATCAAAACTATTTGAGAGAAATATCTCTTTTTTTTGAAATCATTGAAAACTCACACATTTATAAAGGAAGTAATTTAAAAGAGATTTTTGAATCAAAGTGTCCCATACCACTTTGAAAAATTTGAAAAGAAATATCATTTCAAAACATTCATGTCCATATAAATAAATCCTTAAAATCATTTTGAAAACATGGACATTAATTAAAAAGATTTAGAAAGATGAATCTTTAAAACATTTAAAATTATGATTTTGAAAAAGTGTACCTTTCATAAATTCTTAAAATATTCATTTTGAAATCATTTAAATGTCACATAATTATAAAATAAAACATTTACTTTGAAAATATCCTTATAAGATTGTAAGGGAAGCTTCGACGATTTTATTACGGCGGAAAATATTTGCACCCGCCATATAAGTTAAAAAAACATTCTTACCTTAATTCCGTCGAAAAGGTTAAAAGCACCTTGTTTGGAAAATGACGAAAAGATTCCTTTATAAACCTCTTATAAAAAATAAAACAAGGGTATAAATGACTTTAACCCATATTCTTTTAAATAGTAAAAATGTTTTGAAATACATTTTTTAGAATCATGGATGTGGATGATAAAGAGGTCCTAATAGATAATTATGTATAAACAACCTCGGATAATGAAGAGATTGTGAAATAACCCTTAACTTGTACTTTTACTTGGTTGGGGTTGGTTAACCTCCTGTATAATGGTGAAATAATTGTTATTAAATTACACAAGAATAATATATATTAAAATGATATCATATATTATCTTTTAACATTGCTTTGTTAATAATATCTTAGTAATATCTTCGTTTCGGGTGTTAACTTACTCGTTTTAGTTTATATGATTTGTTACGTAATCCATGTTTGAAATGGATAAGTTGTATCATATTAATATTCAGAATTATATAAAGTCCTTAAACATTATTTTTAAATCATCAAATGATAATTATACTTGAATGGATACGATGGAGAATGAATCTCATCGCGTTCGTGGAGACGGCAGTCCGTACGTACGCACGAGTGACAATATCATTCTTTTGATATTAAAATAATATATAATTGGATGGTATATAATATATAAAGAATAATTATCATGTTATATTTATTATTTACATGAATTAAACATCATTATTATTCCCATTAAAATAATAATTTATTGAATAAGAATTACACCACGACGTGGAGACGGTAAGCCGCACGTACGCACGTATAGTGACATGTTATTCAAAGGATGGATAGAATACTGAATATGGTTGTACCATATTTATAATAACATCACAGTATATATAAGATACTGGATTTATTATTTTATAATTTTAATAACAAAGAAAGAAGAAGTGGAAGAAGAAAGGTACTTGAAAGAGGGTGGTGAAATCATTACCTCTTCTTCGGGTACTTCCTTTTTATTTGATCAAAAGGGATCCTTAGGTTGGATTTTTGACTAAAGGAAGGCCTCTAGGATTAAGTTATGGAAGTTGAGATAGTATTTGGGCAGAGTTTGGTCGAGCCAAATGGCTTTTAAGGTGTGAATTAATGAGAAGCGGGAGTTCCCTTTTATAGGAGGGGTGAGGGAACCTTTGGAAAAGCTAGAAATATTATTTTTAATAAATTCATATTCTGTTTCAAATGGCTCCAAAGTAGATTATTTAAATTTTAAGGTGTGGATAGGTCTAAAACCACTCAACAAATAGAATTTATACAGGTTTGGGTCATTATACTAACCTTATCTTTAAGTATTAACACTTAGTTAATTAGTTTCACTTTTACAACGTCTCTTTGTATTTTTATATTATATGGTTAATAAACATACTATATACATCCAAGAGACCCCCAAGTGGTATATTAATGAAACAAATATCATGCTATAAGTCTCTTGGCCGAACCTTAGATTTTTAGGAATTTCATATCAATTAATAATATAATTTTGTTTAAAAAACCCTTTTTCTGTCAATTTTGACACTATTTAGAAAATTGATTTTTGTGAAAATCATAACAGAATTATTAATTCTAAAAAAGTTAATTATATCATTCCTAACATGTCATATTAACCTAGAAAATTAGTTTAATTCATAAAAAGTCTCAAATTATATTTATTTGGGTATTTATATTATCAATTATTTTAATTTTTCACTATTATGGTAATTACTGCATCATCATTGTGTCATAAATAAATTAAATTATTTAATGTCTAAAAATTATAAATAAACTACCATTATGTAGTAAATCTTTTTATCTTTCTATTGAATATTTTCAATATAATTTATCTTATTCATAACCTGATATGAAAAATGTTTTAGTAAATACACTTTGATTTTAACTCTTTAAACTCTTCTTTGAATTAAATAATAATAAATGACCTAATCTAATACAAGTGGACCTAAATGATAATATTTTACTTCTAATATTGTTTTTGGTTGAGATACACTTGTCCAATAGAATTAGGACATGTTTTAGGGTAATATTAATATCATTTTTAACCTTAATTAGCCTATTTACTTTTAACCGTGGTAATAAAAGTAAAAAGTTACTATTCACCAAAAATTATTTTCATCTCATTCAACCACATTTTACTCTTTGATATTAACCGTGTCTCTCAGATTTTCGAAATTTCACTCACAAAAGCGGTAAAATTAAGTTTTATGAAAAATTCAGTTTTTTTAACTACCACTTAGTGGTTTCACTATTCTTCAAAAAATGAGTGTTTCCAGAAAAATACCAAAAATTAGGCCTAATCTATATTTGATATTATGAATTCAAAAATGGTGTCTATTTTACAAAATTCAAAACATATCAGTTGAATTAATTAATTTAAATGTTAATTCCCATCGTCAAAACAAATAGCGGGTTTTTAAGAGATAATAACTATCAAAAGATTGACACTTGTTTATGTCCGGTTTAATTGTGAAATTATGTAAAATGAACAACATTAAATTAAATGGTATAAATATATTCTAATTATACTTTAAATCCACTAAAATTCATAATTTATCACTATTAATTATTTGGATTAAAAAGTTGTTTTTAATTAAAATCTATTAATTTTCACTATTCATCAAAAAATGAAAGTTATCCGAAAAGTACCAAAATTTTACCGTAGGATAATTTCAATATTCTTAATCCAAAAATGAAGTCCATTTTGAAATATAAAATTTATAAAATTTCAAAAAGTGGGTATTACTATTCATAACGTCTACTTTGATTGGTCGTGGTGTGTGTTAGAACTCGAAGTTGCATACAACACACGCTACTGTATTATCCAAAGAGAAGCGTACTATGGAAGCTTGGGGTGTTACATACAGGTCAAAAAAGTATTATGGATTATTTTTTCAAATTACCAAAATAATCCGAAAGATTTTTCTTGGTTTTTATTATATTTGTTTTACTAAAATTAATGTTAATTTCGAATAAAAAGACACATTTGGGGTTATAGCGGTCACATCATGTGTAAGATTACGGTTTGGATGATTTATACATATCAAAAATGACATATGGATGTTTTTCCTAATGTTTCAAAACTATATGATTTCATTTCCTCGGTTTTGAGAACATCGCTTGTGTTTCTATTAAAATGTCATTTTAAACTGGAAACATGAACTATTAGTCATAATGGTTGCATAATGTGTGGGTTTGACATGAGACCATTTTTTCCTTATTGATGATGGTCAAGTCATGCCATGAGGATAATATTCACCACCATACATTTTATATTTCATTGATTGAGGAATATAATGATGTTTTTCTTAATGATATTATATGTGGATTACCACCCTCTATAAAATCACTTAAACATGAAGTGAATTATTTTTCAATAATCCACAAGAAAGACTTTCTCAATGGCTCTTATCTTAAGTGAAAACGGTAATTTTCAAATATTTTCCTAAAAATATTTGGTATGATCCTCATTAAACATATTTACTCAACAATTTTATTATTTTCATGCCAGTGCTTCGTCTCCTCCTCTACCACGATCTCCACCTTTGCCTCCTCCACCACCACGGTCTCTAACTCTGACTCTACATTTGACTCCAACTCCAAATCTACCTCTGCCATAGCCTCCACCTCCTCTTACTTCTCTTCCATTTCCCAAAAATTTTATTGTTCGTAGGTTAGTTCTTCAAAACATATTGATTTCATCCATTATTCTTTTCCATGAGAAAGAGATAAAAAATAATATAGAAGCATTCTGACACTAATTATTTACATCTAAAATATATTCCAAAGGACATAAATCATACTAGATCATAATCATAGCTGGTAATTTCCTAAATTTGTTGTTGGCATACACTTTGAAAACATTTGCACTACCTACTCATATCTAAAAAAATTTATTTATTCTTGAGAGTATGAAGGTTGTCATCAATCATGATAGTACTGAAAAAATATACACAAAATAATGATTATGAAATATATTTAATGAAATTGTGACTACATTCTAATATTACATGTTTGGGAATGCTGGTATTTTCAATATTTATGTCATTCCTCATAAATTTTCAAACATAATATCCACAATAGATGCCATTTTTTACTTCAGATAATGAAAAAACATTAATGAAAATAATTTTTTTTAAATGTTATAAAAACGTTGACCAAAATAAGTAAATTTTCTTGAAATGTTTTTATAGTTGAATTTTCTATATATAGACTAATGTTTTTTCCATTTGTAGTAATCCAAGTTCTTTATCTCTTTAGACATCAACTTCAGGCCATGATTTAGCCTATATTTAGGGACCTCCCACTCATAAATAATTATTTTCACAACATAGAAAAAAAATATAATTATATGTTTATTTATAAAATATTTATTGTAGTGTATTTTATATTCACAATACACATCATGTGTGGTCAATTGGTTAGAAATACCGGAATTGGATCCACAAAATAAATATTCATGGTGTCCATATTGACTGAAATCAACATCCAGTTCTCCCTAAAAAACAAAAACAAATAAGTAATGAAAAACATTAAAAATATATTTTATGTGATTAGATTGTAGAGTTCTATTTATGCATTGTAGGTATCCAAAAGTGTTTTATGTTTGATACCATTCAATAAAACTCTTCAAGTAACTCATATTTTTTTCTTTTCATTTTCATTATTATCCAATGAAACCTCTGTCATAGAAATGATACATAGATTAATAAATACAAATCATGTTTCACATGATCTTTCTTTTATATAGTTGTAATATAAACTCTTTTAGAAAATATGAATAGTTAATAAATTTAATAAACATATTATCGAACTATTTGTAAATACATATTATAAAAATGCACCTTATGTATATATTCACAACTGAGATGCCCATCCATTCATGCTTGAGAATCTCAGTTATAGTCTGAAGACCAGTTACATTTTTCACAGAGCTTCCGTATATTTATTAATTATATAGATTTTAAGAAATCTTGTTATCTTTAAATATGGTCTCTACAAGAATATTTATTGATTAATTTTTTTATAACTTGGTAGGAGAAGGTACTCTCAGAATATCATTTTGATTTTTTGGTTGATTTACTATATTGTCTTGATCCATCATTTTGTTTCCCCACTGCATTATCCATCTGTAATATCATACATTCATTCATACTTTTATCCCCAACCATTACATGTTATCATTTGAAAAATTTTGTTAAATACATACCTCATGTATCATTATAAATTAGATGTCCTTGCTATGAAAAATCCAATAGCATCATAGACCATTGTATTATCCAGATCATCAAGTAGAACATGCCACACGATATTCATTTCATGAGCTACCTTAATCCCCAATCTCATGTGATCTTTTCTGAATTAATTATGGTGTATCTTATCTCATGGTATATTATAAATTGTACCCATCATAACATGGAAGTACTTGGTTGTCTAAAGATATAAATCACATACAACTATACCCTACAGAATTTTTGTAGTATAATGTTATCAGAAGTTATTTGATTCACATTTAAGAGAAACTGTAATGAAAAAAATTATTACCATGGGTATGTTATGTAGGTTGGGGGAATGAATAGCCTCAAAGACAGTGGGATCATTTTGTTCTTGTGCGGATCTTTGCTCTACCTCCAGTTCACTTTGATCCTTTCTCATACATTGGTATGCCAAACCAGACCAAATAATAATATCTTACAGTGAGCCTATTTGTGTTTGGAGTCATCTCAACATATTATATGATTACTCATGTGGTTTTATATTCTCTATATATGTTTGAGGAGAGACTCTAAAACCCAATCCTCTAATTCAACTATGTCACGCATGATGCTTTGAAGCTATTAAAATTAGATTTCCTTAAGGTACATTCATTTCTTTTTCTTGCGTCTAAACCATATAAAAAAATATGAAAATAAATATATATTTTTATTTAATATATTGTTATAAAGAATAATGAAATAAAATTATTTCATACTTAGACATGTTTCCCATAATTTTTTTTTGTTTTCATCAACTATTTTACCCTAATTATTTACACAATTATCCTTCCATAGAACATGACATGGGATGGAAGTGGCTTAAGTTTTAATTCATCAATATCCATATAAACAAAGGAATATATGTTGTTTAATATAATATAATTAAACTTTTATTTTTTATATAAAATACACAAAAATTTATTCTCTAATAAGGAATACCCTATCCTTTCTTTGTGATAGGGGTACATTGGTTTTGATGTATGTTCTTTATTTTCAAAACTGTTTTATTGTTTCATAAATTACCAATTATGACTCGTCATTTTTAAAATAACTATTGTCAAATAATATATTATTGACTACAATGCACCTAAAATTATTTCTCATTATGAAGATCAATTAAAGTAGTCCATGTTTCCTTTTTATATTGTGTATATAAATAAATAGTGGTTGTTGATTTACTTTCCCCTCAACATCAAAAATATATAACTTCATAAGAAGGGACCTTAATCTTCTATGGGACCTTCTAGTGGCCATTAAAAAAATTATTTTTGGAAATATTATATAATAAATGAAGTCTAAAAGAAATAATTAAACTTAAATCAATGTTTGAATATATAATTTTTCATTAAAATAGTGAATCTATATCGTAAAATTACCATTGTATATTCCTAACGGATTTCCTTCGTTACAGGTTAGACATGATTCCATTAATTAATACCAATAGTCCCATTAATCCTCACTATGACCCCAGGATAACTAATGAACATTGACTTGTTGAGGTTAATAGGTTGGCTACATTGATTACAACCAACCATAAAAATTTATACCCTTATATATTTACTTGATAATTTTTTTCAACTATGAGATGTTGTGTTGTTTTTGTTTTTCTTATCAACCTGATACTGACCACCTAAGAATTATAGAGTTTTATCATCAATAGGCCCATTCATGCTCTATTGAAAAATTGATAAACTATTTAACTCAATCTTCATACTCTTCTCTAAAACGATTAGCGTGCATCAATTTTGAAGGAAGTGGGTAATTAAATTTAAGAAAATAATTACCCCACTATGGTAGGTTTTGTCCTCTAAATTCGTCTGAAGGTGAAAGTTGTACATAACTATGATCTTCATCATATTCATATATCATATAGTTATTATTTTATTCTATTTCTTGATAATCATCCCCCATCTCTTATGAACATAAAACTATGCATCTTTAACTACTCTAACCAAAAGTCATCACATTCTGGGTACTAGTGATCACTTTGGATGACTATTTCTCAGAGTAGATCAAATAACAAATATGAGATGGGGGCGAGTCATAGGAAAAAAGTCAATAATAACAGCTCAGGAGATGAAGTTGGTGATAATGATAGTTGTCTCATTAAAACTTTTTAAATTAAAAAATTGTAATTTAAAATTTAAAATCTCCTATCAAAACTCTAAATGGTTCATGACACTACCATGAGAATCTCAACTCATCCCCATTGAGTTAAACCGACTCTAATCTATGGTACCAGTCCTTTTCCCACACCTATATCTCAAATATAAGAGATCTTTATCCACTGAGGTTCATTTTTAGTGTGTGAGTATTAAAATAAACAAATAAATACTAACATAGCCCCTAATATACAACACACATATATTCGAGTATATATTCAAAGTAGTGACACTCAAAATACAAATGTAAGTCAAGTCATTGTGTACTAACCAGGACACCATGATAATTAAATGTACCGAATTCATTTCATACCAATGAATTATACTAATCATACCATTAGTTTATACCATGGTTATTCCATGATATTAATATCATTTCACTAATTGGTTCCCTCTAGAAATAAGCCCAAAATAGATTACACAATATCGTAGTTAAACCTAACTTCTGAAAACCATAAAGAAGAACAAATAACAAAAATAATTTTACATCACCCTTACCCTATCCCTCAATTAATAACTAACATGTCTATAGTGACTCACATTATAACATACCATATCTATCCATCACATATAACCCATAACTTATTATTTATAAAAAAATACGCGTATCCCATGTATACTCTAAACCCACTCATATTAAAAAATAACCTAAATGAAATTTGAATTATGAATTCTAACATATTAAATTTCAAAAATGATGGAATGAATATTAAAATTCAAATTGAAATAAATTATGATCCCATAATATATAAAATTGATGATTCTTAAATCCATTCATATTTATAAATCACTATTTTTTTCACCCTAATCATAGCCAAAATTAAATATTCAATTAGAATTTTTGGAAACCATTTTCACTTCAATTGGTGTATTTGGAGGAAAATAATAATGATGAAAATGTATTAAATATTATTTTTCTCTAAAGATGCCATTTGTAGTGAATATGAAGCCAAAAGTAGGTCCAGAGAGCTCTGATCATCGTGGGAGGAATACCATTGGGGTTCAGATTGGAACCCTTTTTAATTTATCAAGTTTAAAGGGTAAGAGAATCAAAAGGTTCATTTGGAATGTTTTTTCACAAAAAATGTGAAAAATAGGTTTTTTAAGTGGTCACCCATTATTGTAGTATTCATTTCCAATTATGCCTAACTACAGAGTTCTAATAGGATCCAATGTGATTGATCCTAAATTAAATGTAATGTTCTGATTAAGTGTTGTCAAAAGTAACTGAGTGATTCACATAAGAAAATCCATATTAAGAAACCAAATACTTTCATTCAGTATGTTTTCATCAATTTTCACTTTTCATTTTTTTGTTCGTAGTAAGTAATAAATGAGGGGTATGAAAGGATGAAAGAGTTGAAGAATGGGTTCGGAGTTGCTGTATTCAAAGCCGTGATAATAACTTTGATGGAGATTAATGAATACAATCCTAGCAATAGGTATGTCATCAAGGAACTTTGGAACCACGGTGATGGGAGGAAGGCAAGTTTGAAAGAGGGATTAAAATCCATCCTCAATATATGGGTTGAAATCAAGCATCTGAGTACGGAGTGAATAAATGCAGCTAAGGGTAGTTGTACTAGAGTGTTGATGTATTAACAATGATTATGAATTCTTAATCCATAATCATAATCATATAACAATATCAAACAACACATCATTATTACTAATGTTGGAAAGGTTGTATGACCTCTATCAAAACTATAATTCACTTTATAAAACAACATACAACCAACAACAATGTAATCCCTACAAACACATTTTAATTTAATAAGATTGAATTTATGAATTCATTTAAGGTAAAAATTACCATAATTATAAATATAATATAATAGTGTTAAGAAGCATGAAATTTTCTAATATTTATCACATGTCTAACTTTACACCATTAATATTTTATGCATGTGATATATCATCATATCGCTATTCAATAATATATTTAGCATGTGAGATTATATTCATATCTATATTCAAATTGTTTATAATAAAAATCAATAATCAAATGAAATAAAATATATTGGAGACACCATAAAATTCTAAAATTTTTTGACATAGGAACACACTTCATTTATTCGTTATTCTACATCACATATGTGTCTCTAATAATCCAATATTAATTAATAGAAAATTCACACCAATCATTTATAAAAATGTTTGAAGATGATTTTCTCAATATATACACATATATTCATGATTCTCTTTATTGTATTACTTTTTATTTCATCTTCATGTGCATGTTATACTTTGGAAACAAGATTCAAACCATGAAAACCAACAATATATAAAAGTTAACAAGAAATAATATATTGGAAACATCAAGAAAATCACTTTCAATTATAACGGTAGATAGAGATGTAGATTGGAGTGGTCTCATGTGAAGATGGAATGAGTTTACAGAGTAGGGGTGGTGTTGAGTAGGTATATAAAAGAGAGAGATAGAGAGATGAGATGAGATGTATGGTTCATCATGGTTAAGAACAATGTAAAAAAACAATCCTTGGAACCCAAAACATCAAACAATGATAGAGAGAAAAGATAAAATCATGTACCTTAGATTCTAGATTTGATTTGTCCAAGAGAATATATTGGGGAATCACCGTTATCAAGGGTGTTCCATGAGAGATTGAGAATCAGGACTAAATGAGCCAGGTTTAGGGTTCTTTTAAATAGATGGGGACAATTTTATTAGTGCTTTTACAAAAGCACAGATAAAGGGCACTTTTGTCAGTGCTAAATTCTTAAGCACTGATAAAATCTATCTTCTATCAAGGCTAGTTTTATGACTAATATAGTTGCCTTTTACCACTTTTTTTTGCACTGATAATGCTCAATCTTTATCAGTGCTAAAAATGCACTGATAAATGAACTATTATCAGTGCTAAGACATTAGTGGTAATAGGGGATTTACAATAATAATTTTAAATAAAAAATTGTAATTTTTTATACAATTATATATATAATTTTTGTTAATTTTATAATTATTTAAATATATAATTATTTATTTATAATTACACTAATAATTATATAAAAATTTATATATTTTTTATCTATAATTATAAATATATAATTTCATAAATATTGTAAATATACATGTATAGATATATTTATAATTATTTATTTATAATTATTTATTAAATTTTATTTATTGATATTTATAAATATATTTATATCATCATATATATATATATTTAATAAATATATATAAATATAAATATAGAAAATATATTCATTATTTAAATATATTTATTAAAAAATTTAATTATTTACATACTTAAATATTTAATTATAAATAAATGACTAGTACTTATTTAAAAAATAACATTTATATATTTATATATTTATATATTTATATAATTATATATATATATATATATATATATATCCCCAAGGTGTATCTCAGTGGTAGTTTACCATGTGGGTCTCGATGAGGTCTCGAGATTGAGTCTCGCCAAGTATATCCCGACATTGTATGTTTCCTTATTTTCTTTGTAATGTAGCCACTTTCACCAAATAAATTGAGGATTTGACTTCAAATTAAATATATAATATATATATAAATATAGTATATTCATTATTTAAATAAATATATTACAATTTTATAATTATTTAAATATATATATTTATAAATTAATAATTATATAAAAACGTTTTGTAAAAAATAATGTTTATTTTATTTATAATATTTATAAATTTATAAATATAGTAAAAATACATTTATAAATATATTTAATTATAAATATTTATTAAAAAATATATTTTTAACATTATTAATGAATATATACTCTTAAATACATTCATTTTAAAAATGAGAGAAATTGAATAATTAAAAACAACTACAATTTAAAAATACTGAAAAATGTATAAGTTTTATTAAATAAATATAAATTATTAAAAACATATGTTTATATATATATATTGAACTAAATATGAATATGTATTGAAAATAACAAAACACAGTAAATATATATATATAAATAAAAATAGATAATGATTAAATTCAAAAATAAAAATAAAACATATTAAAAAATTAATTAAAAATACTTGAATTTAATAATTTTAAAATTAAATAAATAAAATATACAAATTAAAAACAAAATATATTAAACATATCATGTTATAATGAAATTCTAAAATATACTAAAATTTGTATAAATTATATAAAAATTAGGTGTATGTGTTTATATATAATATTTCATTAATTACATAAATATTTTTGTGTGTGCGTTGAATATAAAAATGAATTAATTACATATACGTATGTGAAATCAATGTAACACATGTTTGATATTTTTTAAATTAAAAAACCAAACAATATTAAAAATGAAGAAGACATTAATATGTTTTTAATTATTTCATTTTATTCATTTTCTATATATTTATATTTAATATATACTATTAATTAGAAGTTTTAATTTATATATATGTATATATATATATTATAATTATTCATTTTTATTAATAATTGTTTCATCAATAAATTTTTAAATAATTTTGAAATTTAATCATTTTTTGTTTGTTGTTAAATTATTAAAATTTATTCATTATATATATATATATATATTTAATATATACTTTTTATTTGTATTTATAATATATATATATATATATATATATATATATATTTAGATTAAATTTATTCATTTTTATCATTAATTATTTAATATATAAAATATTTAATACATTTATTAATTTAATCATTTTTAAATTATATTTCATTCTATTAATTTTACATATATACATATTTAATATATACTATTTATTATTTATTACAATTTATATATTATATTCATTTTATTCATTTTTATCAACAATTATTTAATTAATAAAATAGTTAATAAATTTTAAAAAAATTATCTTGTTTAAATTTTTCATTTTATTATGGACCTTTATTAATGCCAAAAATGCACTTATAAAGTATACCATGTATCCACGCTAAAAATAAACTGTTAATAAATGGTACCTTTTATCAGTGCTATATATAAGTGCTGATAATGGATAACAGTTATCAATTTTAAAAAATCTCTGATAAAGGTGACTTTTATAAGCACTTTTTTCTAGTGCTAATAAAGGTCAGGGCTATTAAAATTTAGTTTTGTAGTAGTGAATAAAGTCATATTTTATTAAAAACATTTTATCAAATAATTTAATTACCATATAGTGTAAAAATGGAACTATTACATGAAAATATTATGAATATCTAGAAGAGAATATAAGTAAATTAGATTATTAGAAAATGGTTAAGTAATTTTCATCAACTAATATTTAATAATAAATAATCTCTATTAGAATGAGATTGTTAAATAAACACATAAAATGATCTTAATATTGAAGTGCGAATTAATCAATGAATCAATTATGAGTATGGATGTAGAGTCTCGTGTTTTTGAACTAGAAAAAAGATCAACAATTTAAAAGTACAACAGTTTTTGAATTTTTACAATTACTGGATGGGACAAATTTAAAATTGATCTGTATAACTTATGTATTGGTGTTGGAAAACTTATATGTGTTGTTTTTGGACTTATGTGAAGGCCTCATAAGTCTCCCGATTTGGTTGAGATATTTTTGGAGTTCCAGAACCAAAAACAAAAAGTTTTTAAAGACAGTAGAGGGTGCACAGTTTGTGCATGGCCTGCTAAACCGTGCGGCCCATTGTAGGTAACCGTGTGACCCCTTTTTAAGAGGGGATGTTACCTTGTGCATGGACTGTGCACAGTTTCCTAAACTATGCACATCGCCCATGCAGAGTGTGTCGTGGAGGCAGTAGGCATTACACAGTTTACACAGGGGTTGGAAAACCATATAGTCTTAACCATGAACGACACCCTATTTTAGAATTTTAATTATTTTAAAATTTAATTAAAATAAAAAAATAAAAATAAAATACCCACAACTCCCCTCTCTCCATCATATCACGGCGCACCAGGGGGTTCTCCCCTTCACTGCATGCTCGGACCCCCCTCTCAGATCCTCCTTCATCTTCCATTTCCATCTAATTTCTTCACAACTCCCCTATGAATCATTATGGTGATGTATTCTTCCCTAGTTTCCATCCTTTTCATGGCCTATTTTGTCCTCTTTGTTGCCTGGTGAGAATCATCTGAACTGTAGGGTTGTGGGGTAATCCGAATTTTCGGTTCTCTCTTGCTCTAGGTCAGTGTGTATGGTCTCTTAGGACCTGTGGGCATGTTTTCCGGCAACTGCCGCCGAAGGTGAGGTGGTTATGTGTGTTTCGATCTGCCATTTTTTTATTGAGGTAACATTTTATTCCACTAAATGGTTTCACACCTATTGTATTAAAATATTTATGTTTATTTGACTCGATCTTTTTTAATATGTAGGGTTATGAGTTGTTCTAGGTGGTTTCAATTCCTTTTAGGTCATCGCTGAAGTGGACGACTCGGCTCTACCTTGATGTACGGTCCCATTCCAAGTCCACAATTTTTTAAATACTTCAATAAATTTCTTATTTCACTTCAGTTAGAATTTAAATTCAAGCAGAGAAGTATCTATATTGAATTCTCTTAAATTCAATTTATCAAGTTTCATATTTAAAATGATAAATAGAATAAAAGATTTGTGTGATAAGCAATAACATGTTTTCATAATAAAACCCCTTAATCGAGGTGCGCTGACTTCAAGCTAGAAATTAGTGGTTAGACCATGCTTGATTGACTAGTCATGATTATAATTATTACACCTTGATGTCATGTTGAATATGTAATATTTAGGACTTGGACCTAATGGCATTATAATAACATAGTTACCTTCCCAATATAATTAAAAGGGCTAACGCACCACCTAAGTGCTTGGCCCAGTTTTGAATTGGATTTAATAATGTGTGATTTTTTCCATAATTGTCATTAGTGTTTTGACACATTTAGGCCACCATTCGGCTATTCCTTGGCATTAACATTATAGAGGAATGAGCTTCTATATTAAATGGTAAAATTATCTGATGAATTTCATGATGGTAGTTACCATGTATTCTCATCACTTTACCCACCCAAGGTAAGTGCTTTGAATTGACTATTAAATGTAAAATGTGAGTTGGAATGTATAATGAGTTTATCACTTAGCATTATTAAGAGTAATTGAAAAATGTTTTCATGTCTATAGAACCCCTTTCCATGTTGATGGAAGGTGGTGGAGTGAACATTAATTATTGAATATGTCTTAATGGATGTAATAAATAAATGGTTGTAATGCTACTTGAACTTTACGCACTAATGGAAGGAAATGATTGAACAAATAAATAAATTCTTGTAATGATACATGACCTTTACACACTAATGGATAGTAAGTCTTGGACCAAAATAAATTATTATATGACTTCTCTATTAAAGAAGAATGGTTAGACTCGATCATGTCTTGGATTCTAATTGGATAATACCTTGAGCGCTCATGTACCCCATTCTGAATTCAATGGTAGCTTGAAAATGTTAAGACACACATAGATCCCATTCTGTGCCTTATCTTTGGATTCCTAGTATAATACCATTGGGTACCCCATGAAGTACTATATGATTCCTTTGATACACTTTTGGATCCATCTATGAAAAGTAGGTTCCTTTGATACAATCCTTTGACCCAGTCCTTTATTAGCCTCATTTTACCTTGGATACTCTCCTTAGACTCAATATTCACCTCATAATGGAATGACTTGGACTATGTTCATTGGGATACAACCTTACACACATTATCTAGACCCATATACTACTTGGTTAGAATCCCTATTTCTTATGTTTCCATGGTTATTTCCTTGGGAGTTTATTACTAAATATCACTGGAGGATTCCTTGGATACACTCCTTGGGTCCCGTATTTACAAGTATGTTCCATAGTTAAATCCCATCAGGCTCGGTCATTGAATAACCCTTTTTTACCTTGAAAGAAAAACTCTTTGGAATTGGTAGGTTACTTGATCACATGTAACTTATGAATAAAATAGTAATACTAAGGTAATGAATTTATTACATGTCCATACACTAGCCGAGGGAAGAAGAAGGTAGTTGGGTTTTTAGTTACAATGTAATAAATTATTTTTTCAAGTTTTCACCCTGTTAAATTTTTATTACACTTTCGGGATTGGTCAAACATTGGTGGTGCCGACCTACTAGGATTTATATCTCACACCCTACTCAGGCTGCCATTGCCCTGGGGTATGGTTCTCCCCCCACTGCCGCCTTCTTCCCTCTGTGGTTCGGCTCTCCCATCCTCATCGCCTCGGCTAGCATTTTCATGGTGTGCAGTCTTCCTATGGCGGCGTCATCAACTTCATGGGATAAATCTTCTCTGCGCTCAACTGGAAGTGTCGTTAGGGTCCTTCCTCGAGTTTTCGGCTACTGTGATGAGGGTTTCATCACATTTCTTCGTCTTCTGTGGGTGCGTGTGGTGGATCTGGTCGCTTTGTGATGGCTTAAAGGCAGCAATGGACTTGCGGTTCAGCTGATCTTGCTTTTCTTCGGGCCATTTTTTGGGTGTGCAACTTGGTTTTCAGCTCTAGCTTGTTTATTCAGCGTCATCGTCAGGTAGCGGCGACATCTTTTTTTAGGCTACGGGTTCTTCCCCTTAATGATTTTTGTGGTTTTCTTGTGGTGATTTCTGTATGTCTTCATGTTTTGTGGTGATATTCGGAGATTTGGGTGTTCAGAGGGTTCTTCTCTAGATGGGAATGATGGTATCCCGACAGTGAGTCCAGCGAATTCATAGGTAAATATGAAAGCTGTTTTGGTTGCTGGATGGTGGATGTTCAATGTTGGGGTTTTTGTGGTGTTGAATTTTTTCTGATGTGTTTGGCGATGTTGTCTATTGAATCGATGTCTTGTTTTGATGTCTTCAGTGATGTTTCTATTCTTGGATAATGATGACCGGTGGAGGATGGTTGTCGCCGATGTTGTTTGATACTGAGGCGATGAGGTTTCTCTGGCGACGATGATCTGATTGTCTCGCCGATGACTTGGAATGATGGGTACACGTGATGATGGGCTCACGACTCGAGGTGTGGCACATGGCATATGGTGGTCCGTGGTTTCTATTTGAAATTTGGATGAATCTTGTTTGAATTTTGGTTAATGGTCTGTACGGTTACCAGTAACCCTTAAACCGGTTTGGGTACCTGGAACCCATAAACCGGCTTTTGAAAATGAAAAAAAAAATATTTGCAGGATTGTGGACCATGATTTATTACTATATTAGCTGTACCTGGAGTTGGAGCAAAGGATTGAGATATAGCTCGGGATTCTCAAGGATATCGCCCTTGGGGATTTTTTGTCCTTTACTTATTTTATTTTATTTTATTGAAAATCATCTCATACTATTTATTGCTTTAAAATATTTATCAATACCAAGTCATACATTTTTTTGTTGTATAAACTAGCATTATCCACTGCTATTCAGTTATATGAAATATGTCTTCCGCTACATTGTCAATTATGTATTAGTATTCCCACTTTTGATTGTTATTTACTCTGTTATATCACTACACAACTCTGATAAGAGGGTATATTCTCCCCATTGACTATCGTTACACCCTCACTACTATTCAACAGCCTTTGACATATGGGGAGGCGCACTTGAGGGCATGTAGTGAATGGTCCAGCTACCATCTTTGTGGTAAGATAGGTCAAGATGTTATAATTAACTATTAATCCACATAAAACAATTTGAAATAAAATAAAATATAATTAAAATTCATTACACACATTATCTTTTAATGGAATAATCAATGAATTATATGTTTAACCCAATGAGTGGAAATTGAGTTATGAAATACCTTATCCCACAAATCCTTTTGTTTGAATATTATCTGAGATAATTTATAGTGGTTTTAAACATGATATTAACTTATAAAAGAACCATATTAAAATTTATAATATCATATATGATACTTTTATAACATCTTATCATCCATTCATTAATATTCTTTCATTATTTTCATTGTTTCAAGTGTTAATTACCTTATTTTCTCATTCTTGTTTCATCAAGAATGATCTGGTTCTTACACATAATATACAGTTCTATAATATCTATAATTTTAATAATGAAATAATAATCACATTTTTAATCAATTATACTTTAAAAAAACTCATGAAAGTTGGTTATTAAAAATTAAGTACATTATAATCATGGAGATGATATGTCGTACGTATGCATGAGTAACACATCCATTTTTCAATGATCATTATTAATATGGGGTAAGTAATATTTCAATAATGGGTATAATGTCATATATATAATATCACTTCTTTAAATATAATTATATATACATATATAATCAATGTGTTGTAGTGATGAAAAGAGAGTCACATTTCTTCGTGAAGGCGATAGTCCACACGTATGCGAATGATGTTATCATATTTAAGTGAGTGACAAGGTAAGAAAGAAAATGATATATATTATCTTTCTCAAATTATAAATATTTTAATAATAATATTATTATTTCATTTATATAAAATATAATAATTAACTATATCCTTATTACATTCAATGTAAAACATTTGTGAATGATGAATCGCATCGCTTCGCGAGGTGGAAGTCCTCTATACACACGTGTGACGTTAACATATCCCCTATGTAATGGAAAGTAAAAAAGAGAGATCTTATATAATTAATAAATAGGTATAAATATTTTATAAATACCAATATATACTTTAATTCATTATCGTAACTAATTGTGATAAGTTTTAATATAAGAATGAATGACATCGGTTTACGATACTGTAGTCCAACACACATGCGAACGATGATTTCCTAACTAATTTGATGGAAGTGGATTTGGTTTTAGTTCAAGAACATATCATAAAAACGTATAAATATGTGATATATAGTGAGTCTATTATATCAGTATGGTTTAATAATAATTAAAGGAGCCAAAAAAAGAAATAAAATAATGATACTCATTGATGAACATTACCTCTTCTTTAGGTATCCTCCGTTGGATTACACTGAGTCCTCCCTAAGTTGAATTGATGGCCAATATAAGGATTCTAGGAGGATGTTAGGGAGTTTGGGAAGTTATTTTTTCAGGTATTTTCTGAACTAAATATGTTTGAAGGTGTCAAGAAGAGAGGAGAGGGGTGGCCTTTTATAAGTGGGGGAGATGACACACTTGGTATTTTTAAAAAGAATTCAGTTATCACACATTTTTCCTATTACAAAAGGTTAGATAATAGTAAATTATATAAATTTATATGTTTAATGGTCTAAATATATCAATAATTTATTTTTTAGACAATTTTATTGGTCATTTTACCCTTATCTTTTTAGATCAACCCCAATAAACCCAGTTTTACCTTAACCATGAGAATTAATTTTAAATGTATTAATTATTTATATTTGTAAAAAATTATGTTGATATTAAAAAAATTATAAATTATAATGATTCTAAATTTAGGATCCATTTAGTCATATTCAATACACATAATTAGAAAATTAAACAAAAAATTAAAAATGTGGACGGGACGAGAAATCATGTTTTTAAAGAGAAGTTGTTCAAATGTTTACAAAACTTTTAAATCAAAATGAAATATAAAATTCATTTCAATGAACTAATTTGATTTATTTGATATAAAATATACCTAATTTTACATTAAAACTTATTAAAAATATAATTTAACCATATAAATTATTTAAATTAAAAGGTAGTTTTTGATAAAAATTAAATATTTTCACAATTCATCGAAAAATAAAATATTTCAGAAAAAAAAATTTCCACTAAACTAATTTTGGTATTCCGATTTAAAAATAATTTTTTTTCAAATAAATTTTCTTAAATTGGAAAAAAATAATTTTAAATTATTTTCACAAAGCGTGATTAAACCACCTTTGAGAAAATTACAATTTTATTTAAAACTTTTATTTTTATTTGATATGATTCTTATTTTATATAAAATAAATGGATAACCATAATTTTAATAATTTAGCTATTAATATCCATACCATCCAATTTAATGTCAATGCTATAACTATTATATAAAATAACAATATTTTAATAATATTTCACATTTATTTTAAAATTGGTGTAGCATGTGATGCAAGCTATACTCTGTGTTGAATGTAACAGAAGCGAAATTTAGTGTTTCATGTAATGAAGGTTAAAATAAGTGGTCTATATAATGATAGATACTGAATGTATTGAATTTATTAAAAAAAATAAATATATCATAAAGTCTCAGAGTGTTATATTTTCTTCTAATCATAGTGTTTTGTGTCATATATGCTACTGAACACAAAGTTATTATTTTATAATTTCAGGGTGTTAAATTCTGCCTACCTTAAATAAATTTTATCATCGCCATTTAAACTTGATCTTAGTAATGAAGGGTTTGATATTTTAAAATTATTTTTGTTGGTCGGAGTAGATCACTCAAGAGGGGGGGTGAGGGGTTAATTGAGTACATATTAAAATTTCTGTTGTAATTTGTTCCTTGAAATAATATCCCCCAATTAAAATATAATCAATGTCAGTTTGTAGTGAATTTATAGATTTCCTGAATGTACAATTAATATCTTATAAGATTGATTAGTTCTCATCTTTACCAATCTAAAGATATTTCATACTTTTTAATCTCATATACAGATTTAAAACAGATATAAACACTTTCAAAACTTACTATCAAAGTTCAATTTATCTTAATGTGAAATGAATTAAGTACATATCAGATTAAATTAAATGAAAAATTACACAGTGGATAAAAACAAGAGGTTCAGTCTCAAGATGAGGTTTAGTCCTCTCCAGTTGGTGATCACCTACCACCAAGCTATTTATGTTAATAAAATTTTGATCCAAACCCGGGATCGAAGTTCATAATTGCATACAAGGATTTATAGGTCACACTTGATCTCTATCACAGTTATTCATGGGAAAACTAACTAACATATCACACTGGATGTCTTCTACTGTTCTATGTGGGATACAAGAGTAAAATGAGATTGAATGTGACGATATTTTTGTATCCTTCAGTTTTTCTCATGAGACAAGGTGTGTGAATCAAACTGATGCACACACTGCTCAAAAAGAAAAAATAATATCAAAAAAGAATTATAAAATAAGAATAGAGTTTAGAAATATCTATGTGTTGTGTAGTAAAGTTATGGAATCAACAGATGTAGAGAAAATGATATTTGATTCATCTTCTGAAAGTTGGATTTAGAACAGAGTATCACAGTCTATATAATATAGCTTCCATGTGTGAATATATTCATCTCTTTGATGTTAGGATATTCAACAAGCTTTAGTAATTTATTGCTTGTAATATTAAACTTCTTATGTAATCAAGCTTTGAGTTCTTCTATTTCAATTTCTTGCATATTCGCACAGTCTACCTATATTTTTCTTGTGGGTTCAGATAAATTATTTTTAAGGTTGATCTTGTAATCCTCTTAAACACTAAGTCCCCATAGGCATAGAGATCTCCCCACATGCATGTACCTCATACTGTCTATAGATAGTTCTATCGACAACTATAAATAATGTTAGAAACATTAATTTGTCTAAATATGACCATTTGAAATAAAATTGAATTAATAAATTTGAAACAGTTATTTATGACTATCGGTGAGTCATAAGTATCATTAAGTCATTTTCATCAGTTTTCATCATCATTCAGTCATCATCATTTATTTTTCACCTATCCATCATCATTGGTGAGTTTTCATCGATCTGTCGTCATCGGTGTGTTGTCATTGGTCTGTCATCATTGGTGTTCCATCCATCTGTGTGTCGAACATTGGTGTGTCTAATATTGGTGTGTCGAACATCAGTGCATCGAACATCGGTGCGTCGAACATCATTGTGTTGAACAATGGTGTGTCTATTATTGTTGTGTCGAACATCGGTATTTCAAATATCGGTGTGTCGAACATCGGTGTGTCGATCATTGGTGTGTTGAACATTGGTGTGTCAAACATTAGTGTGTCGAACATCGGTGTGTCAAATAAACTATCTATGCTAGGGAACATAAGAAACTTAGGAAGTGTATGTCTTAGATAAAACATTACTAGATTAAGTGAAAACCAAAAATACATGTAAATATACACTTGTAAACATATTTAAGCATAATAAAAACAATTTATTGACTTTTTGAAATATATTATGCAATATGAAAGAATTGATTAGTTTAGAGATATTAGATGGCATAAAAAATAGAATTTGTAGAATGACATTTGTTTTTATTACGAAAACTACTATAGCATAGAGGGTCCAATAATCTCCCCCTTTTTTATAATAATTTTTTTTGGCATAATTGAAAAGTTATGCAATGATAATAACATTACTTAGCATACTTCACTAAATGTGATTACTAAATATAACTAAAATTTTTACTTGTTTGAGGTTTTAGAGGAAATCACTCCCTCAATTTATGGATTGGAGAAAATATATGTGTAAGATTATGTTGAGTACATTCCATGTGTCATATGCCAGAATTTCTCCACCAGAAATTAATAATGTATTTTTTTCACCCCCTTTTGGGATTAGCAAAAAAATTAAAATAAGAAATAAAGAAGAAAAAAAAAAGATTTCCATTAAAAACAGAAATTGTACAGTCAACAATAAAAATATATAAATCCCTATCAAATTGATAATACACCACTAATGGATTAACTTATGAGGGGATTTTACTTTATTTGAAGGATTCGAAGAAGGATGAGAAGGTTTAAGAGTGGATAAGGGAATAGATGGTCTAAAGATAAAACCATACAAGGAAACACATGTAGGAACATTTCCTGTAAGGATATTCCTTCTTTTTTACAACACATGGCTGTGAGATTTCTCTGTAATGATTGGTAGAATCTATAAAAGAGCCTAAGAGATAGTCATTCGAGTAGGAGGTCGAGAGGAAGTGCCAATAGAAGAACCAGAAGGAACCACAATAGCATTATCTTTAACATGTTGATATGGCTTGAAGAGCATGATGAAATCATTGATGATTTCACCACCATATTGCATGGCCTTCTGGATGTCATCCTTATTCTCCATGAATTTATTAACCAAAGGGGTAAACATCTTCAATCGAGACACTTTATTCTTGAAGGCTTCTATTCCTGGGGGAATTCTACGATTTTTTGCTAAAAACTTAAAACTGTTGATGAGATCATGCTTGGTATAGATCTTAGTAAAGTACTTATCAACTTTCTCTCTAATCTATTTCTGAGCAGCAAAGGCTTCATTGGTGCACTGACTTACCATATTTTTCATAAGGTCTATATTTCTATGTACCTTTTCAAGAGTTTATTTGTCTGAAACACTCTAAATATTTTTGAGTTCCTCTCTCATCAAACTCTTGAGTGATTCCAAATCAGCAATAACACCTTTACCACTCCTAGAACTGGATGGGACAATAATCATTTTACCAAGCACTTCTTTCAACCTTTTCAACTATACACTTAGCAGATGAGTTACTAAGTTCCTATGAAATTCTAGTACACCACTAATGGAGGTCATGAAATCCGATGTTATAGAATTTAACTCATTTATCACTTTCCTTACTTCTTCTCTCAGCAATGTATTATTTATAATGGTATTTTCAGTTGTGGTAATAATATTTGGTTGAATATCTTGGATCACCATCCTTGCAATGATTACTGCATATGCATCTAAAATACCTATTGAAGAGGAGGCTTCACTTCTTGATTCAACAAAGGCTCTTAACGACTCACAGAGAACATTTTTGAATAGTACAAAATCATCCTTAGTGACATGGTCAATAGGTACTGTCTGTGCTACGAGCTCATCTACTGGAGGTTCTGCCAGTGGAATAGGTGCAAGAGGTTCTGCATCAGCTCAGGCCCATAGAGCAGGGGGAGGAGGCACTCTCTCTTCATTAGAGTCATATTCCAATCCAAATAGAATGTATCCTAGATATTTATTCCACTCTTGAGTATAGGTACAGTATCTTGGCTCAATAGTGTCAATCCGGACTAATCTTCCATGAGGCTCAAGTAAAACTTCATCTTCATCTGCATCTTCACCCTGTCCTCTATCCATAATAACATTTCTAGGTACAGGTAAAAACTGTACTTCCGGTACTGCATGTGCTCCAGCCACTTCAACTTCTCTTGGAACTTATTCAATCTGAGCCACTTGATCCATATCCTCTTCCTATGCCCCCCAACCATTAGTTTGTTCATCTCTTAAATGATTTCCAAGTTTTCAGCATTAGGATGGGAAGATATTTCCTCATGACCAGGACCCCCATGATCAACAGCTTCATGTTCAACAGGATTACCACCATCAACAACTCCATGTAATGATTCCTCACTAGATCTGTCAATTACTTATCGTACCACATTTGGAAAATCACTTACATTCCCATCAATTCCTTCTCCTTCATCATCATCAATATCATCAAACTCCTCATCTGACTTAATCACATAACCTTCAAATCCCGTAAACATTGTCTCTTCATCATCCTCATAAACTAACAAAGGTTCTCTTGAGGGTTAATACAAAGGTGGACTAGAAGGTCCATAATACATATCATTGGGACTTTCAGCAATATCAGGATCACTCATGTCATCAAAAGAATCTCCTTCTTCCCCTTGGAATCTTAGCCTCAGCTTCCTCATCAGAATAAACAGGTTCCTCTCCTGGTTTGAGTCATGGATCAACATTATCCTTTGGTCTAGTAGGATGGTCAATCAGATTGAATTCTTCATGCATCCTTTCCTCATCTCCTACCGAAAATTTCTTCCATGGGTTCCAAAATATTTTCAATCTTTTGAAAATACCTTTTTGAAGCTAGAAACAACTGCATGCACTTATCACTTCATCTCCATCTTCCACACAACCCATCTTCGTTAACATGGAAGAGAGCATCCTAGGATAGTACAAACATGTTTCCTTCTTGTATGTCTTTATCATATCAGAAATATGCACCATTAGATACCTACAAAAGTTCACCATTATCCCATTTTTCAACAGATAAATCAGAAATACATCCTCAAACTTTACAGCTGATAAATATCCCTTCATTGGGACGATTCGACGTTATATAAACTTAAAAAGTAACCTTACCTCTCCATTTAATTCACTGGCAGTAGTCTTTCTAGATTATACACATCTAGTCGTCTCCTTCAAAACATTTTTATAAAATAACAAATCAGAGGATGGTGGAATATTACCCTGATAATCAGCATAGAAACCTTCATGCGTAATATTCAAACACTCATCCCATTCATTAGAAGAAATGGTTATCTTCATTCCCTTCACCAATGACTTCATCTTTGCTTCCTCAGCTCTATCCAAGGATATCATTAAATGATGATAAAACCCATATACTAGCTGGGGATAATAATGTATTTCATTGTTTGAGAACTGGCTTATCCATCCTTGATATTATAGTAATCTCAAAAAAATTGCATTCTTGATATAAGCCACTTAGTAGAAACTTCATTCTCAGTTGTAACTACTCAGATTTCCATGTTTGGTTTTGTAGTCCCAATGGACTCACCCTTGTGATGCTTAACAGAAGGATATTTTCTTGGATCTTCCATTGTGTGTTTGGTCTTGGAAATGTTGAGGTTTCAGACTCCAAATTAGTTTAAAGAATGAGGGTCGAGAGATAGAGTGAAAAAGGATTTAAGGTTTTATAGAAGTGGTGAGGTGAATTGTCAAAGTGAATTGGATTTGATTTATCATATTGGGATCATTGAAACATACAACATAAAATTAAATGCTGCAAAAAGAACACAAAAAACATTGTTTTATTTAAAAAAGATAGAATTAAAAAAGATTCCTTAAATACATCGGTATCATAGAATCAGTTTTACATGATCAGTTTCAAGTGATCAATTTCAGAGAGATCTATTTTAAGAGATAAGTTTCATGGGTCGGTTTCAAGAGATCGGTTTTAAGAGATCAGTTTAATGGTTCGGTTTCATGGATCATTTTCATTGATTGGTTTCATAGATCAATTTCATGGATCTGTTTCATGGGACTATAAAGATTTATCATGCCTAGTTAATGTCTGATGTAGTTCAGTCTCTTAGAGTTTAAGGGTTTAGTGAATATATCTGCATGTTGATGCTCAGTCCTATTAAACTAAAGATTTATTTAACCTTCCTGATAATGATCTCTCAAAAAGTGATGTCTTACACCATTGTGATTTGTTCTAGAATGAGTAATTGGATTCTTAGAAATGTTAATAGCACTTGTGTTGTCCAGTTTGTGGGGATGTGTCTGAATGGAAATCTACAGTCTAATAATGTGTGTTTCATCAACAAAATATTTTCACAACAACTACCAGTTGCAATGTATTCTACTTTAGAATTTGATAATGCAAATAAATTTTTCTTTTTTACTACACTATGATATTAGTGGATTTCCCAAAAAGTAACATGTTCCATAGGTACTCTTTCTATCTAACATACATCCACAAAAGTCAGAATCTGAATAATAAACTAAATTAAAAGTATGTCCTTTAGGAAAAATAATCCTAAATTAGTTGTAAGCCTGTGGTGTTTGAAAATTCTTTTAACAGTATTTAAATTTGACTCTTTTGGGTTTTTTAATAATCTTTCACACATACACACACTAAATATAACATCTTTTCTACTAACAGTTAAGTACAACAAACTCCCAATCATTCCTTTGTAAGTTGTTTGATCAGCTGATTTTCCATTTTCATCATGTTCTAACTTACATGTATAACTCATAGGGGTCTCCCTACTCTTAATTCTATCAAAACCATATCTTTTCGAAAGATCATTTGTGAACTAACCTTGATTTATAATAATACCTTTTTTATTTTGAAATATTTGAAATCCAATAAAATATATAATTTCAACCATTAAACTCATTTCAAACTCATATTGAATTATTTTTTTTAAAATTATGACATATAGAATTTTTAGAAGATCCAAAGATAATATCGTTTTCATATATTTGAGAAATTAAAACAACTTTCGAAATTATTTTTATAAATAAAGTATGATCTACAAGTCCTTTTGTAAAGCCTTTAGAAATAAGAAAATTACTCAACCATTCATACCAAGCTCTTGGAGCTTGTTTCAAACCGTCTAAAGTTGTAGATAATTTTTATACACTTGATTTGGAAAATGTGGATATGTAAAACATGGGGGTTGTTCAAAATAAACATCCTCAGTTATATAACCATTTAAAAATGCACTCTTGACATCAATTTGATAAAGTTTAAAATAAATGTATGCCGCTTAGGCAAGTAAGATCCAAATTTCATTATTTGTAGAAACTGGTGCTATGGTCTCTTCATAATAAGTTACATCTTATTGATTATATCCTTGTGCAACCAATACATCTTTGTTTATAACTATATTTATAGATTTATCTACTTTATTTCTAAACACCCATTTTGTTATTATGGTCTAAGTATCCTTTGGTATATCTACATGTTTCCAAAATTTATTTCATTCAAACTGATTAAGTTCTTCTTGCATGGCCATTACCCAAAATTCCTCATTGATTTCATCATCGATATTTTTAGGTTTAAGTTGGGATAAGAAATCTTGATGATCAACCCACTTTCTCAAGGAAGCTCTAGTTTGTCTTCCTCTATCTAAATTGCCAACAACAACATCCATGGGATGATTTTTAAGGTTCTTGGTTGGTCTCAAAATGGTAGGAATTGATATTACAGGTTGGTAAAGATGATCTGGTTCATTACGGTAATGATCTGGAGAATTTACATAATTGGAAGATTTGACAGATTCCATCACATGATGATTTGAGGTTTTATCATTAATGTATAGATTGGACATATCCTCTTCAATATTTTCTAGTGATTTCATGGGCTCAGGTGGATTTGTTTCATCAAACATGATATGAACAGATTCCTCTGCACACTTTTTTTTCTTATTAAATGATCTTTAGGATTTTCTTAATGTAGAATATCCAAGAAATATTCCTTCATCACTTTTAGAGAGAACTTTATCTATATTATCTTTAGTGATCAAAATATAGACATTATATCCGAACACATTAAGATAACATACTATGTGTTTCCTATTTGTTCACAACTCATAATGATATTTCTCAAGGATGGGTCTGATTAAGACTATGTTTATTATGTAACAAGTTGTATTAACTACTTCATCATAGAAATAAATGGGTATGTCATATTCATTAAGCATAGTTCATGAAATTTCTTGTAGGGTTCTATTTATTTTTTCTAGAATTTAAATCTATTGAGGTGTCCTAGGAGCATATAAATTATGATTGTAGCTATTTTGTGAGAAACAAAATTCAAAATATTGATTCTAAAACTCACAGCCATGATCACTTCTTAACGATTTAATCTTAAGTCCACTGATATTTTCTACAGTCCTAGCATACATGGTAAAGTGAGAACAAGTTTCACTATTGTGAGCTAAGAAAAAGGTCCAGTTGTACCTAGGGAAATCATCTAAAATAACCTAAACATAATGCTTCCCATTGAGACATGAAACTCTAGATGGTCCAAAAAAATCCATGTTAACAAACACAAGAGGGTAACAAAAAGTTATTTCTTTCTTTGGTTTGAAATAAATTTTATGTTTCATTCATTTTTTAAACGGATTCCACACATCATTATATGGAAACTATAATTTGGATAGGTCCTTAACTAAACCTTTCCTAGTTAACTTTTTATAAGATGTATGTTGAAATTTCCTAGTATTCTATGCCAGAGACAAGACTCTTTGTGAAAATTATTAAGACAAGAGGCATTCTATGACCCTAGTGTGTCTAGATTTATAGCATATACATTATCATTTCTAAATGTACTAAATTTCTAAGTTAATATTAGCATAAAAGACATGGAATGAATCAATTTTGAATTTCACATAAAATCCGTCATCACAAAATTGAGATATGCTGAGCAGGTTATACTTTGATCCATCAACATACAATACTTTAGAAATTGAAATAGAGTTAGGGTTACCAATCAGGCCTAGGCCGATGATTTTTCCTTTACCATTGTCACTAAATGTGACATGTCCTCCATCAATCATGATAATGCTTTTTTAGGTTGAATAATCCCCTTTCACATGTCTTGAACATCCAATGTCCAAGTACCACAACTTTTTAAAGGATCCCTTTAAGCAGTTTACCTACTAAACAGTTCATCCATGAAATGACTTTGGTACCCATATTTTCCGGGGTCCACATACATTAGTGATATAAGCTTTATGAACCCACAATTGTCTTATGAGATTTTTATATGTATAATATACCGTCTTCGAAAAATAATCCCTATTTTTTCCTGGAGAATTGGATATAGTAAAATAATTCTTGGAATTGGAACTTGCAACAAAATTCTGGTTTTTGAAAAAAGTTGTAGATTTTCCAGATTTGGTTACAAAATGTGATTTGAATAAATTACATTGAACTGGTTGATATCATATCCCATAAGTATACTTAGGAGATATTTTTTTACCAGTAATTTGAGTAAGATTATTTTTTCCATTGACAAACATTTCTAAATCTTTCTTCAATTTCTCAGTATACATTTTAACTCAATTTTCTCCTTGAAGAGTAGAGCATTTTTCTCTTTTTTATTTGTAAGTTCATTTTAATAGTCACAACAAGATAATGAGGTTTCTTCAATGACTTATACTTCTCTTTTAACCCATTTCATGTTTCTTCTATCATGCCAAAATATTCTAATAATTCATCAATTTTCATATTCTCATAATCACTTTCAAAATAATAAGAATTATGTACCATAGAGTCTAAGGTTACCTCCATTGTGTTTTTCATAAAACACATATTAGACATATCATATTTCTCATTTTGAGAAGAAGAAGATTCACTTGAACTGTCCTCAGAGGCACTTCAGGTGGCCTTCAAGGCCTTCTTGTACATTCTATCCTTATTCTCATACCTTTTCTTATATTGTATCTTTAGACTGTAAGCCTTGACATGTCCTTTCCTTTTACATTCAAATTAGAATATCTCTTATGACTTATCATTTCCCTTGTAATCCCTTTTTCAATTTTCCTTGTTGTTATACTTTTTTTTTGTAATTGGGATTTTTGAAAAACTTCTTTTTCCTATAAAATTTAATGAATCTTATAGCCAGCTAGGCCATTTCTTCATCATTTTCAGAAGCTACATCTTCACTATGGGAAATTTCAATAGTATCTTGAACACTCTTGTAACAACCCAGAATAGTTTAAACATAATTTAATTAAAAATTTATTTTATTTACGTGTTTTATTTTAAAAGTAATAATTTAAATTAATTATTTTAATTAAATTGATTATATGTTAATTATATAATTATTTTTATAGATAATTATATAGTTTCAAAATAATTTTATGGTGTTATATTTTTACATGAATATATTTATTAACGAATTTGAATACAAAAAATTAATTTTTATCAAAAGGTATATTTGATGGAATAAATAAATTCTAACTTTTTTTTAACTATTGCAATCTTACTAACTATGACGAATTATCTAATATGAAAAAACAAATTTTATACATTGAATATAATTATTTTGTTTTTACAAATTATGATTTTCGAAATAATGTATCGATATATATATATATATATATGAAATTATAATCATTAGTTATAAAATTATGAATACAAATTGGATTTATAAAATTATGGCTTTATTAAAACTATGAATTATATTTATATTTTAAATCTGGAAATTATATTTTATATATATTTTTATACAAATTTTATGACAGTTTTATTTTATTTAAAACTGGTTATATATATATATAATGTTTGATAAAAATGAATATATAAGTTATGAAACTATAAATTATAATTATATATATAATTATATGTAATGATGGTTTTTGTTTTAAAATATAAATTTTTGTTATTATAAGGGTAAGATAAAAAATAATGTGATAATTATGGAATGATTTTCTTTACACAAAAGTCAAAATCAAATAAGAAAATAGGGGGAAATGTGGATGGTCACAAGGGAAAACAAGAAAATGAATATTAAAATGAAATAAAAAACAGGATTAATGAAAAAGGGTAAAAGGTTTATGGTTTATAAAAAAAAATAAATTTGTTTAAAAATAAAATTTAAAATTATAATATGATAAATTTTTGAAATATTGTTTTTATAAAAATAAGAATAAAACTGTAATAGGGTTTCGAGGAGGTGATGTAGTGTTCGCATAACAGGGATTTCACCATGGATTCAGGTTCGTCGGGGTCTAAGAGGCATAGTGAGGTGTGACCATTGAGCTTCGAGCCAAGACAAATTGGGAGGCCTTGCTGAGGAAGCTTTGAGCTATGGTTACCCGTGAGAGTGGTTCATGAATTGGACCTGTGCATCGTCTTCGTCCAACCAGCGTCGCAGTTAGGGTTTTAGGGTTACTGATATAGAAGGAGGTCTAGCATCTGGTCAGGGTTCAACTGTGGTAGGTTGAGAACATGTTCTTCATCTCTATCCTAGTGAAGGTAGGTTTTCATTTTCATGTTGGTATCTGATTTTCCAGATTGGAGGATTTTTGTTTCATATGGTTCAGATTTCACAATTTTGTATGTTTCTTCCACTACCGCATTCCTACTAACTCTTGTAGATGTTTCTATTGTAGTAATTTTTATCTAAAATGTCTTTTGATATGAAAATATCTATTTAAATCCAATTATTATATTTAATATGTCCATTTTTCCCATTAATGTTAGTATAGGATTTCTACAGATGTTCATGTAGTAGTTATTGTAAATTAATTCTATATTTTTTTTGGATTTTTCAGATGAAACAATTATAGTATGTGTGAATGGAATATCATTTTTGTTTTTATCGTCTCAAATCTAAGCATTCTCAACAAGCCGAGTCATATGCTACTATATTTACACAATATTTTAGTGCCTATAAAATGCCTCGTATTTGGTGTGAAAATGAGATTGGAAAACCCCAATTTTAGTTCACATCCCATGATACAGATGTCTTCTTGTAGTTTACTATTCATGTAAGGGATTTTTTTTACTTATCAATTTATGTTTAAGATTATTTATTTTTAAGGGGATTATTATTATTTTCAATTATATTTCATAAGGGTGTATTTAAGTTACTTATTGTTCTTGTTTTTATTTAATTTTCTAATTATCATTTGATTAAATCATCAAATATTTGAAGTGTGTGTTATAAAATTATAAGAAGATATATTTTTTTATTCTATCAAAACCATAGTAGAATTTTTTTTCACAAGGGAGACTATTCTTTAGTTTTGAGAATTTATTTTTATGAATTATTTATATTTATCCATTCAATTTTAATTTAAATATTTGTAAGAGATTTTTTATTTACTTTCATGTTCAAATGTGTGTTTTATATAGATGTATATAGGGATGAAATGGTTATTATCATGGTTATAATTTAATTTTCAATTTATCATCATGCATCTAGAAAAATGAGAACAATATGTCATCACATTTTATCAACATTTTGGGCGTTGTGTTTGTATATATACATGGCCATGTGTTTATGCTTTTACATTGAAATCTATTTTCAGCCTTAATAAAATCATAGTTCCAATACAAATTTTATAGTTTAAAATCTGAATTTAATAAGTATATGTATTTCATTTGCAGTGTTATGTTTTAAATAATTCCCTTCAAAATCAATGTGATTTACATAATTAATTATTATGATTATTTTAATAAGATCAGTCATCTATAAGAATGGAATGTTTATTGAATACATAGTCAATTTATGATAAGGGTTGTGGTTGTAACCAAACTCACATGTGATATGGCATGAAAGATACTATGCATGTATATATATACATATGTACATATATATAAGCATCACTGGGAATGCGTATTTTATTGCAGTGATGTGTTTTATCAAAGGATTAGAAACTCCAGAGAAAATATAGATATGTAATGAAAGTTTAAAAATGGTCTTTATAAAAGACGTTGCTTGATCATTGTTTGTATGGAAGGTTATTGGGGAGTGAACCCATCCTTCTCTAAGTGGGTAGGCCCACACAACCTTCAATGATTCAACTAACCTCAAAATAATATTTTGTTTTTTTGAAGCATGCGTATTATTTTCAGAGAAACACTAGGTTACGTTTTAGCAATTTTGAACGTAAGTAGTTTCTAAAATGATCTAGTTATTTTTAAATCATACGTAACTTCAAATATCATTTTCAAAAGCGTATTTCACAATTTATTCTCATGTTTATTTTCAAAATAATTTTTTATAAGTATTTATCGAAGGTTTTTAAACCCCTTACTGGGCATTTTTTTTCTCACCCTTCATTTTAAAATGATTTTACACAGGTCACTTGGAGTTTTCTAAAGGCATTTTCTTCGCTTTTGGTGTTAGAAAACATTGTGTTTTTGTTCATTTTATTTTATTTTTACTGCAACTCAGATAATTTGTATGTTTGAATCTATTCTCCATAAAATAGACTGTTAAAAGGCCCTCTATTATGTAATTTTTAAGGGTGGGTCATTATAATTGGTATCCGAGTAACGGTCTAGACAACATTGGAGATTATATTTTGTTATCTAAAAGATAGAGTTTAGAAATATAGATGTCCTCGTTTTCATAATTCTGAAGATGGAAATTTAAAATTGTTTTTAGTCTGACAAAATGAATTGTGAGGACACAATTTTTTTGATGACGGAAAAATGTAACAACCCCGAATATTCTAAACTCAATTTAATTTAAAATTTATTTTATTTAGGTGATTTATTTAAATAATAATAATTTATATTATGTATTTTAATTAAATTGATTATAAGTTAATTAAATAATTATTTGTATAGATAATTATATAGTTTCAAATTAACTTTACTATGTTATATTTTAACATGAATATATTTATTAACAAATCTGAATAAGAAAATTTAATTTTTATCAAAAGGGCTATTTGATTGAATAAATAAATTTTAAAAAAACAAAATTTTTAACTATTGCAATCATACCAACTATGACGAATTATTTAATATGAAGTAACAAATTCTATACAATGAATATAATTATTTTAGTTTCAAAAATTTTGATTTTTGAAATAATATATGGATATATATACATATATATGTGAAATTATAATCATTAGTTATAAAATTATGAACTAAAATTATATTTATAAAAGTATTTCTATATTAAAACCATGAATTATATTTATATTTTAAATATTGAAATTATATTTTATACATATTTTTTAAAATAATTTATGACAATTTTATTTTATTTAAAACCTGTTATATATATATATGAAATTTGTGGTAAAGATAAATATATACGTTATGAAACTATCAATTATAAGTATATATATATATATAATTTTATGTAATGATGGCTTTTGTTTTTAAAACATATATATGTGTTGTTATAAGGGTAAGATAAAAAAATAATGTGATAATGATGGAATGAATTTCATTACACAAAAGTCAAAATCAAATTAGATAATTAGGGTGAAATGACAAAGGGAACAAGGAAAAACAAAAAAATGAATAAAAAATGAAATGAAAAACATGATTAAAGAAAAAAAGGTAAATGATTAATGGTTTATAAATAAATAATAAATTTTTTTAAATATAAAATTAATAATAATAATAATATGATAATGTTTTGAAATAAAAATTTTTACAAGAAAAACAACAAAACTGTTATATTGTTTAGTGGAGATGTTGTAGGGTTTCCACAACAGGTATTTCACCACGGAGTCAGGTTCGACGTGGTCCAAGAGGATCAGGGAGGTGTAGTCGTTGAGCTTCAAGTCGAGCCGACCTGGGAGTCCTGGCTGAGGACGCTTTCAGCTACGGTCGCTGGTGAGAGTGGTTCAGGCATCGGACCTCTGAATCGTCTTGGTCCAAGCGGCGTCGCAGTTAGGGTTTCATGGTCACTGATGTATAAGGAGGTCAAGCCTTTGGTTAGGGTTCAACTGCAGTAGGGTGAGAACCTGTTCTTAATTTCCATCCTAGTGCATGGTAGGTTTTCGTTTTCTTGTAGGTATCTGATTTTCTAGATTTGAGTTATTTGGTTTCATCTGGTTCAGATTTCTAAATTTTGTATGTTTCTTACCCTATCGCATTCTTACTAACTCTTATAGATGTTTCTATTGCAGTCATCTTTATCTGTATTGTCTTTTTATTTTCCAATTCCTAATTCAATCCAATTATTATATCAAATACATTATTATTTCCCATCAACATTAGTATATGATTTCTATGGATGTTCTTGTAGTAGTTAATGTAAATTAATTCTATCTTTTTTTGTTGGATTTTTCGGATGAATCAATTATACTATGTGTGAATGGAATATCATTTTTTTATCATATCAAATCTCATCTTCCTCAGTATGCTGAGTCCTACACAACTCTTTTTATTGAATAGTTTCGTGCCTATAAGATGACTCGTATTTGGTGTGAAAATGAGATTGGAAAACCCCAATTTTAGTTCATGTCCCAAGCTGTGGATTTCTTCTTGTAGTCTGTTATACAAGTAAGGGATTTTTTTCTACTCATCAATTTATGTTAAAGATTATTTATTTTTAAGGAGATTATTATTATTTTCAATTATATTTTTCAAGGGCGTATTTATGTTACTTGTCATTCTTGTTTTTTCTAAATTGTCTAATTATCTTTTGATTAAATCATTAAATATTTGATGTGTGTGTTATGAAATTATAAGAAGGAATGTTTATTTAATTCTTTCAAAACCATACTTGAATTTGTTCTTTTTCAAGGGAGGCTATTCAATATTTTTGAGAGCCGATTTTAATGTATTATTTATTTTGAGCCATTCAAGTTTAATTTAAATATGTATAAGAGTTTTATCACCATCCTTATAAAAAAATGAATAGTCTGCCTTGCAATAGAAAAAATTCATGTATGGTTATAAAAAAATGTGAACCATATGTCGTCACATTTTATCGACATTTTGGGCATCACATTTTCATATATACATGTCCATGTATCTATGCATTTAAATATAAATCCATTGCATTATAAATAAAATTATGGTTCCCATTCAAATTTTATGGGTTAAACTCCGAATTTAATATGTATATGTATTGAATTAGAAGTGTTATGTTTTAAATAATTCACTTCAAATTATATGTGAGTAACATAAATAATTATTATTATTACTTTAAGAAGATAAATCATTTATAAGAATGGAAAGTGTATTGAATAAATGGACAGTTTCTGATAAGGGTTTTGGTTGTAACCAAACTCCCAAGTGCTGCGACATAAATGCTAATATGTGTGTATATATATATACATATGTACATATATATAAGAATCAGTGGGAATTCATATTTTATTTCTGTGATGTGTTTTATCAAAATATTGGAAACTCTAGTGAAAATATATATATGAAATGCATTCTTAAGAATGATTTTTATAAAAGACGTCTCTTGGTCGTTGTAAATATGGAAGGTCATTGGGGAGTGAAGCCATCCTTAATTAAGTGGGTAGGCTCAAACAACCTTCAACAATTCAAGTAACCTCAAAATAATGTTTTTTTAGAATCTTACGTATTTTTTTTCAAAAAAACACTTTGTTATGTTTAGTAAATTTTTAGTGTAAGTAGTTTCTAAAATGATGTTGTTATTTTTAAACTTTAAGTAATTTCAAATAGCATTTTAAAAAGGGTATTTCAAAATGTATTCTCACTGATATTTTCAAAAGAATGTTTTAAAGGATTTTTCGAAGGATTCTCAACCCCTTACTGGGAATTTTTATGCACACCCATCATTTTAAAATGATTTTCTATAGGTCACCTGGAGTTTTTTGAAGGTGTTTGCATTGATTTTGGTGTTAGAACACATTGTGTTTTTGTTCATTTTATTTTATTTTTACTATAAATCTGATAATTTGTATGTTTGTATCTATTATCTAGAACCTTTACCGGTAAAAGTTCCTCTTTTATGTAACGTGTAATGATGGGTCCTTACATTTCTCCTTGTCTTTGCTTTTACATGTAGTAGTCTTGAATTCTACATACTTTAGTTTGGGTTCATACTCTTCTTGATTTACCTTCAATTCTTCTTCATACATCATTAATTTTCCAATAAACTCTTTCATTGGCATCTTATCAATGTCACATGATTCCCCAATAGACATAGATATCCCACACCATATTTTTGTTAAGCATCCCAGAATCCTCATAATTAGCTCCTTGGTTGTTACTTCTCTTACTAAAGAAATCATGGTATTCACAATTTCATTGAACCCAAGATAAATATCAGATATAGACTCATTGAGCTTCATTCTTAAGTTTTCATATTCTATAATATAAGTATTTAATCTCATTTCTTTATCATTAGATGACCCCCCATGAGAAACAGACAAAGGGTCGTAAATCTCATGTGTAGTTTTACAAGTAGAGATATAGTTAAAATTTTAATCTCCTAGTGCAAAGTAAAAAAAATCATTGCATTACAATTATTGTTATATGCGGTCTTGGTAGGTTCATCCCAAGCGTTTCTAGATGTTTCATGAATTGTGTATTTACTTTAAATAGCATTCCAGATTTCAAATACATTGCTTTCCAGATGTATTTTCATTTTATGTTTCCACTGAGCATAGTTAGTTCCATTAAAAAATGTGGCCTATTGGTAGCAGCCCCATCTAATATATTATCCACAACCTAGACTGTAAAATATTTTCAAATAGATATAAATTTATAAATAACAGAAAATTTTAAATCTTTTAAAAACAACTATAATCATATTTTACAATGTTTGAAAATGGGAAATAATATTTAATCCCACTGATAATACATATTGGTGAGAGTAGATTACTCAAGAGGGGGGGGGGGGTGAATTGAGTATCTATTCAAATTTCTGTTAAAATTTTGTCTTCAAAATATTATCCCCCAATTAAAATATAATCAAATTCAGTTTGTAGTGAATTTATAAAAGTCCTAATGGTTCAATTAATTTATCAGAAGATGGATTAGTTATCATCTTTAAAAATCTAAATATTTGTCAAACTTTTTAAACTAATATATTAATTCAAAATAGATATAAACAATTTCTAAACTAACTATCAAAGTTCAGTTTATCATAATGTGAAATGAATTAAACACAGATCAGATTAAAATAAAAGACAAAATACACAGCGGATAAAAACAAGAGGTTCAGTCGCAATATGAGACTTAGTCCTCTCTACTTGGTGATCATCTTCCACCAAGCTATTTATGTTAATAAACATTTGATCCACACCCTATATCGGGGTTCACTATAGCACACAAGGATGTCTAGGTCACACTTGACCTCTACCATAGTGATTTTTGGGAAAACTAACTAACATATCACACAGGATCTCTTCCACTATTCTACATGGGATACAACAGTAAAATGATATTGATTGTGAGGATATTTTAGTATCTTTCAGTTATGCTCAAGATACAGGGTGTGTGAGAAAAATAAATGCACACACTACTCAAAAAAGAATACATAATATCAAAAAAGAGTTATAAATGTATAATAGAGTTTAAAAATTATTTTATATTGTCCAGTAAATCTTTGGACTCAATGGATGTAGAGAAAATTATATTTGATTCATCTTCTAAAAGTTGTCTTTAGAACATAGTATATATATCTTTGTAATATAGCTTCCAGGTGTGAATAGATTCAGCTCTTCGATATTAGGATGTTCAGCAAGCTTCAGCAGGTTATTTCTTGTAATATTGAACTTCTTATGTACTCATGCTTTGAGTTCCAATATTTTCAATTTCTTCCATATTCGTACAATCTAACTATATTTTTCTCACATGTTAATAGAAAGTATTTTTTATAGTTGATCTTATAATCCTTTTAAATTCCAAGGTCCCATAGTCATGTAGATCTCCCCATGTGCATGTTCCTCATACTGTCTATGGATAGTCCTACAGACAACATCAATAATGATAGAAACATTAATTATCCAAAATATGACCGTTAGAAATAAATTTGAATTAATAAATTTGAAATAGTTATTTATGACTACTGGTGATTCATAAGTATCAGAAAGTCATTTTCATCAATCTGTCATTGGTCTGTCATCATTGGTGAGTTTTCATCAGTCTGTCATCATTGGGGAGTTGTCCTCAGTCTGTCATCATCGGTTTGTAATCATCAGTCTTTCATCATTGGTGTTTCATCAATCGGTGTGTCATCATCGGTGTGTCATCCATCGGTGTGTCGAACATCAGTGGGTCAAACATCCATTTGTTGAATATTGGTGTGTCAAACATCGGTGTGTTGAACATCGGTGTGTGGAACAAACTATTGGTGCCTGGGACTCTGAGAAACATATGGTGTATCTCTCTCACACAGAACATTACTAGATTAAGTGACATACAAAAATACATGTAAATATACACTTGTAAACATATTGAAGCATTAGAAAAATAGTTTATTGACCTATTGAAATATATTGTACTATATTACATAATTTATTTACTTAGACATATTAGATGGCATGAAATAATAGAATTTGTATAATGACATTATTTGTGATTAAGAAAACTAATATAGCATAGAGAGTTCAACAATTTTATTGAAAACCAACATGGTAAAAAGAGTTAATAAAAAATCGTCTTAATAAGTGATAAAAGTAGTACAAAGGTCATATACAATAACATAAAGCATGGTTTCTATATAGGATAACATAGGTGTAATGTGAATATATGGAAATGAAAGAAAGAAATAAATATTTATATAGGCTTATAGAGGGAATTGATCACAAGAAAGTGAATAATCAATGAAAATTCAATGGACTCAAATCCAAAAATACGTGATTATTTGAAAGACTATCAGTTCAACATAAATAAAGGTATTATGAAAAATTTTATTTCAATATCATTTTCCTAGAGTTAAGGAAATATTTTACTGTCTAAGAATATATGTAAATATACTCACTTGATATGTTTTTATTTCATAAGAATAATTACATTCTTTTATTGTTCTTTGATCGATTTCCAATCTATCATTTACACTAAGAAACGAATATCCAAAAATAAATTTATTATTCCTAAACCACTAAAATTAACTTTTAATAGATCATAAGATCCATAAATGAGTGAAAAGTCAATCAGTCAATCTGTAACTATTTTTTAAAAATCAATATAGTTAGCACATGTTATCCATTATGAATAAATATCTATAGGGTGAAATAATACATTAATATATAAAAAACATCCAAAGTTAAACTTATTCAATTTCAAAAATAGTTATCCTTATGACCATTCAAAAATATTAAGATACAAAACATTATAAATATGGTCATTAAATCTAAAAAATGAGCATATATTTAATCTCCACAACAAAATGAAGTGGGTTTTAATTATCCCATACAAAACATGTGAATACCTTCATCATGTAATTTCTTTAAATATGTTCATAACATAAATTATGATAAAACCTTATTGAAAACATTCATTATTCATTTTCCTTAAATAACACCAAATTTTTTGGATATATTCTATAAATATAAAAATGTTTTTAAATCCATCAATGATAGAATAAACCACTTTCTCAATGAATCATTAATCTGTTCCAAGGTAGTCAATAATATCTAATTTACTTTATCAATATTATAATCTCTTCATCCCATGATCATTTTCTCAACCTCAGGAACATATTAAATGTTATCTTTCTTTCAATCATTTTTTCTAAGAAATTTAAATATCCACTAAATAAATAGTTTCCTAGTCATCGATTCAATTCAATATATGCTCTCAAATCCATAATAAAAAATATGGAATAAAAGTCATGATATATTTCATAATATTTATGACAGGATATAATTTATAAAATAATCAAATGAAAAGAAATGTTGAATCCAAACATAAGAACATTAACCATTCCTCTTCATTTTTTGTAGTATTAAAAGCCTAGACATTATCTATTTTCTTCTTTTGAGGTATAATCCATGGATTCTTGGGAAATTGATTTTCATAGATCTTCATCAACTTACTGTAGAAGAATTTTACATTGGAATGGTTTTTCGTTCCCTTGAAATTAAAAAAATATGTCCTTTCTTTCGACACTTTTATCTAGCTCTCATTCCCTTGAAGAAAGTACCTGTGTGGTTCTTTCTACAATTATTACATGTGTTGAAATACTTCTCTCACTTATTCCCTTTATATTTACTCTTTCATTCAATCCTCTTCTTACCTTTCTTCCCTTTGAAGCCTTAATACATAGAAAATTATTTCTCTTTCTTTTCAGAACATGATACTATGTCCTCATATAATGATTATTTTCGGAGAGTAGTTTCCATAAAAATATAGGCTTAAAACCATCATAGAAATGATCATTCTTAATCTTTGGATTACATCCATTAATGTGGTTCATATTTATTTTACTAATATCCATTTATAAATTATTGTATACACTTGATTATATCATACCATTATGTAACATAATGTATAATACCAAATATTATGAAATACCTAACCTTAATTGAAAAAATTATTCCTTTCTAAAATCATTACCATTAACATGGTTTCCTTGGGGATAACTCTATTTTCAAATCCTTCATAATGGTTTGTAAAGAAAATATGAATTATCCTTAGAATATTCCCCATGAGTATCAAATCAGGTGTGTAGTAAGGCTATTTTTGGTGCACTAGGTGACAATCAGATCAAGACCAATGCAGAATTTATGGATTTATTACCCCAATTACATATATGTTAAAGAAGAATGTCCAATTTTATATTATAGGTGTGTATTTATAGAAAGAAAAAACCAATATAATCTCTAATGTAAAAAACATTAGCACATTATTATATACATTTACTCAATGTTTATCATAGGGTTATTATCCATAATATATGTTTTCCCTAAATCTAGTTTTTATGGTTTCTACTAAACTTCCTCTGATAACACCTATAAAAACCCCAACCCAAGTATATCAGTGCCTATTTTAATATATTGTCATAAGATATAAGGAATCACGTCTCGAAGTAATGAATAATTTTGTAGTCTCGATATAAAAGATACATAATGAAGTATTACATTACATTTTAATATAAAAATTACAACATAATTTTATTTTGAGAATAACAATATTCCCACTATCATATCCATTAATATCAAACATTGTTCACTTAATGGGATCCTGGGGAAATTAAACAAAAATAAGGGTGAGCTCAAATTCTAAGTAAAGATTAAGTATAATAGAAGCTATCATGAGTCAATAATCATATTCAATAGATAAATATATGTAACTAAAACACATGCCATTTAATCATTAACTTGATAATAATATATTTAGAATAAATTTTGGTCAGGTAATTTTTTATAAATAATCACATGATTTTGAAAACCTAACCTTGGATATTCACACTAATCAAATAATAACATGGAATATCAACAAATAAATTCATAATGATTGATGTAATAATGTCAAATGTTATAATTATCAATATATATCCTCATTATAGTTACTATCAATATATTTTCTCACGTAAGTTTAAATTGTTTGATAGAAATCAGTCTAATTTGGCTAACTAATTTGTCTAATGAAACATGTAAATGCATTGAGGGACTATATAAAGTTCTGGACCCACCCATCACATACTATTTTTATTTCATTATTTATATAAATGGGAGAAACATAAAAAATATTAACATTTATATTGAAAACCAGCATATGAAATGTGAATAATTTCCCCAATCAATAAACATAACCATAAACCATCTAGAGTAATATGGAAAATGATACCAAAACAGAACATCCACAATCAAAATTATCATTAACCATCTAATGAAAGAAATATTATGATATAAATACAACACGTTCCCATTGGATCATATGTATAATAAAGGGTGGACATCATTTATAAATTGAAATAACATAAAAATATCTTTAAAAAAATTACATAAGAAAATGTCCTTTTAATTTTGAAAATTTGTTTTTTAAACATAAAACAAATACATAATACTTTTCTTTGGAATTAAACATGAAAACTTATAAATTAATCATTAAAAAAAATTATGTTATGAAGGAGGAAAATTGTGTACTTTCCATACATGTTAAAATAAATATTCCATTCACATTTTTGCTAAAATTCAAATAAGAATTATTTTGAAAATGACATAATATTCCATTAAAAACAATTTTTAAAAATTAAAAATGGGTAATAATTCTATTAATGAATCATTTTTTAAGGTTAAAAACATTTTTGATTTTTCTTAGAGAAAACATGGTTTTGTAAGAAAAACATACTTCTGAATAAAGAGTGAAATGATATTGGATTTTATTTAATACATTTTCTAAATTAATTTATGTTCTAAAGTGTGGTAAAATGGTACTATTAGTTGAAAATATTATTAATTTCTATAGGATATTAAAATTAAATGGGATTATTTGGAAATGTTAAAGTAATTTCCCCCAACTGATATTCTAGAATAAATATTATCAATTAGAATGATATAGTGAAATAAACCCTTGAAATGATTATAATGTTGAAATGAGAATTAAAGAATGAATTAATTATGTGTAAAAATATAAATCCAAAAAAAAACCATGTTTAAATACAATATAATATAATCAAAATTTATTACATACATAATATTTGTATGATATAATCAAAAAAATAGATTATTAAACCAATGTGTGAAAATTGAGTTGAGAAATCCATTGCCTCCCACTTAATTTTGGTTGAACATGATTTAAAATATTTTTTAGTGGTTTTAAACATGTTATTAACTTGTTAAATAACCATATTAATATTTATAATATCATGTGGGGTCCTTTTATTACTTCTTAACATATGTTCATTAATAATATTTTATTATTTTCAGTATTTTTTATGTTAGATGCCTTGATTTATCATGCATGTTTCATCATGAAAGATCCAGTTCATGTATATATTGGGTAAGAACCTAGATCTTCATCTCAGTTTTGGACCTTGTTTTATGGTGTCTTTGAGGAAAAAAGGAGAATCTTGAAATTTAAGGAGTACATGCTGTGTACATAGAAGTACACGCCGTGTACCCAGTTGTCGTGGGTGACTGTATGCTGGTCATGTAATGGAAAAGTACATGGTCATGTGGGTTGACTTGGAGACCACCTAAAGTGGAGTCCTGTTATATCGTATACACAGCGTGTACATTAAATGAACATGCTGTTTACTTTTCCTTTTATTTGATTAAATGGATCGGGGCGCGTCTAATTGGAAAACCCTCTTCTTCTCATCTCGTCTCTTCCAAGAGAGACCGAAGCCGACGATCCTTCTCCGAGCCTCAGATCCACCATCTGTGCTCCGAATCAACCACTGTCAATTGTGTTGGAATTTCCATGGAGAGTTCTTCCTTCTTATAGAGCCTCTTATTTGACTTTATCCACTTTCGTGATATATCCTTGGATGAACTTTCTAGATTGTTTTGTTGATCTATGACGTTCAAGGTTGATTTAGAGGTTTTGGTTCATTTATATCGATCTTACAATGTCGAGGTAGGTGGTTTGTGACTTTTTGTAGATTTTCTTTGATTTATATGTGTAAAATTTCCCAATAGCCTAGGTTAGGGTATTTCAGTTCTAGGGAATTTAACCTAGTTAACGCCTACTATGCTTTGATTTCTTGAGTTAGGGATATTGTTTGGAATTAGGGTCATTTGTCATGCTATGGATGTGTTTTCCAATTTTTTGTTTGATATTTACTGACAGGTCTATAACTACCTATTAAGATTCTTGTTTTCCTTGCCTAGTGCTGTTAAGATAAAGTGATTTTATCTGATATTGTGTTATGGTTTACATCGTTTTAGCCAAGTAGTACTTTGAGGTTTACATTGGCTGCTGAACATTGTTGTGTGTGGTTTCTTTACATAGGGCTGTGAGAACCTGGTGTAGTGACATCATAGGGGGAATTGATGTTGATGACTTCCCTAGGGTGTTTGTTGTATTATATCATTCTTCGAAACCATAGGGGGATTGACGTTTAGTGCTCCATCAGAGTGTCTATAATTATCATTACGAGACCACATGAGGAATTGACATTGAGTGATTCTGCAACGTGTTTATAGTTGATCGGTAAAAGGATATAGGGGAATTTATGGTGAGTGCCTCCTTAGAGATCCTTTTTTTCATGAGACCAAAGGGGTTAAACAGTGTGAGCTACCCAGAAAGTCATTATATCCTTGTATAAGTTGAACAACTAGGGTCAGGCTCTGAGAACTTACCCATAGGTTTACTTAAGATTTATTAGTTGAACCATAGGGGAAAGGCTGTGAGAAATTTCTTAGAGGGTTTCTTTTGAATGTTTGGTTGATTAATAGATAAATGTAAATGAATTTAGTATAAAATGTAGAATTTTTTACTTTTGAGTACTTCCTTGTTTAATACTTGATTTTTCATATTTTCTTACTATATATATTCATTAATAGATATGAATAAATCATTGGGTGGTTTTGTACTGGGATTCATCTCACACCCTGTTTGAGACATGATTTTGGGCCCAAATAGATTATATTTCTATAGGTATAGACAAGGGAAAGCAACCTTGAACTTCTAGTACTTGATTGTTGTGTAGTTGGAGAGCACGGGACCAAGCCGAGGCTTGTAATGTTGTTGGATTTGTTTACCTATTTCTTTTGTTCATTGTATTATCATTTTATTCTATAATTGTGACTTTTAGGATGATATCCTTGATAATTTTGACATGCATCATTATATATGTGTGTATATATATATTTATAGTTGTTTATTTACTAAAAGTCTTATGTTGTTTACTATTTTGTGGTATTATTATTGCTTCCTCTACTAGTATCTGTTTCTATCTGCTACATTGCTCTGTCAATGAGGTCATAGTTTCCCGACAGTTATAGCCAATGCCCTCGATACTAGTCGACAGCCTCTTGTGTTTGGGGAAATGCGCTTGAGTCCCTGTGGCCAACCGGGTACGGGGTACCTCTGGGTGGCACCTGGAACTGGGATGTTACAAAGTGGTATCAGAGAAATTATTTTGTTCTGGACTTACTGATTAGAGCCTATAGAGAGGGATAAGAAGGAATAGATAGTTGGTAATAAGCTGTGCCCGAGAGTAGCTAACCTATTTATAGGGAAAATCCAATTTACCTCGTATATTGAAATTTATCTTGGTTTGAAATTATTATAGTTGATTTTATTTCATTGTTGGGTGATTCGCATGGATTTTTCTATTATTGTTGATATTATTGGGGTTTTATTTCTATTAAAACCTGATGAGATGAGGGTATTCCATCTCATGCATCATATAGATAATTGATAGAGATCACATGTCATACATTATTTCCATGCTATATAGGATGCATTAGAGATTGCATGTTGTTGTGATAGATGCCTCAATAGAATATTTACTTTTTGATTGGGTATTTATAATGTTCAAAGTTAATTTGAATGAACTCTAAACTTTGGTCCATGAGGTGTTATGGGCCCTCTTGGTTCAAAATTTGGTGGATCATGTGATTATTTGCACCGATATGCCTTGTGATGACATGTATAAGATTCTAAACATTGATTCGTGGGGATTATGGCCCCACACAGATTAGAATTCCACACTTAAATGTTTTTCTAGTATTTTTATGGGTTCTAGAGTAGTTTCTGAGGCTTACTTTCCCAAAAAAGAATAAATGGTGTCCAATGATGAATATATGCCATGTATCTTTCTATTAGGGAAGGAAAAAAGTTTCAGAAGTACACCCCATGTACTCTATGTACATGCATTGCAATCCTTAACCATGTGAATGGCTGTGTGGGCCAAGACATAGGGTAGGAAAATATTTGGTGGCATATTCCATGTTCTAGAGGCACACGTAATGTTTTAAGAACCATGTATCCAGCCGTGTACTTCTGATCTCAAGGCATGACATCTTCTCTCAGGTGATCATTTTTAGGTTGATGAAGATATCTTATATAGTTAACCAGGCATTTATTACAAAGCGCAACCTGAGTGATTTTGGAGTTGTAGGCAAGGGCGGTTCAACATCTAGAGTTGGTGCTTCTCCAGCTGATAGTAGGAAGCATTACAGGGAGTCTACACATGGAGATACGAGAATCCGAGATACACCTTTAGGTAGCCAGGTGGTATGATACCAGTGTGAGAAGGGCCATCATATGAGGATACATTTCCTCAGATACCCAGTGGAGTGATAGTATTATGGCATGATGGGTTGCCTTCATCGCTTCTTCCAATTTTTCTCACAAGAAGCTGTGGACATGGGTTCTTCTATGACTCGATTTTTAGGAGAAGCACCACTAGTTTCTTATAAGTCTGGTAACTATATTTCTTATGGCTGTTCAGGCAGAGTTTGAGGTTGTGGACATGGTATCCAGTCACAAAGAATTCAGAGAAAATAGGGTGTATCAACTTAGGGTGGTCAGACAGGGTCGTAAGGCCATGGTACAAGACAAAAAATTTCATTGAAGAATGGCCATCTAGAGTAGGATCCTAGACCATCTACAGTCATAGGTACAATCCTAGTCTTCACACTTTTTTCTTATTCACTTTTCGATATAGGGGCTTCCCATAGTTTTGTATCTATTGCTATTGTGGAGAGCCTTGGGATTTGTATCTTTAATTATACTGATGTCTTGATGTTGGAAAAACTGTTGGGGACAAAAATGGCTAGTGTATGTCAGTGTAAGGAGTTCCCTCTTGACGTTGGTGGGTGTCACTTCATATAGGACCTCTATGTCTTAGATATGACAGGATAATATTTCATTCTCAGGATGGACTGGTTGGTTCTCTACCAGACTATTGTCGACTGCTATCATCGTAGGGAGAGTTTCACTTCACCAAAGGGTGGTTTGTTACTACATAAGGGAGAATGGGATATCCAGTCGAGCAGATTGGGACCTGATAATCATTGGTTGAGAGGATTTATAGCCCATATCTCTAGACATTACCTGGATGAATCGGGGACTTCACATGTGTAGTTTCCTCCATTGGTGTATCATTTAAGGAAGTATTTCCAGAGGAATTCTCAGGTTTCTCTATAGAGTGAGAGGTATAATTTCTTATTGATATTGTGCTAGGAGCGGCACCAATGTCCATTACCCCTTATAGAATAGCTACACCAGAGATGTAGGAGATCATGAAGCCGCTGGAGGAGTTGCAGCCAAAGGGTTTCATCAGACCCATTACTTCTCATTGGAGTTCACCTATCCTATTTGTGAAGAATTCAGATGGTACACTCATACATTGTGTGGATTATCAGAAGCTGAACCAGTTGAAGGTCGGGATTTGATATCACTGTCAAGGATTGATGATATCTTTGATCCGCTTCGAGGATCCCAAGTGTTTTTTAATATATACTTGAGATTTGGTTATCATCAGTTTCACATTAGACTATCTCATAAACCTCTTAAATCATTTCAGAGTCGGTATAGTCTATTTGAGTATGTGGTTATGTTGTTTGGTCTCACAAACATTCCATCAATTTTTATGGTACTGATGAATTGATATTTCCATCTATACTTGAATTATTTCATGCTAGTATTCATGGACGATATCTTGGTATACTGTCACTCTCTGCACGACAATGCTACTCATCTTGAGATCATTCCAAGTACACTAAGAGAGAATCAGTTATATGATAATATCTCAAAATACCACTTTTTGATGGAACATATTAACTTCTTGGGGCATTCCATCTCAGTTATAGTAGTATTAGTGGACCTAGATATGGTGAGAGTAGTATTATTCTGGGAGTATCCAAAGAACATCATTGAGGTACAGAGTTTTCTTAGGGCTAGCTAGTTACTAAAGATGTTTCATACAGGACTTCTAACAATTTATAGTTCCATTGATGGGATTTACTAAGAAGGTTGTGAAGTATTTGTGGTCATATTCTTATGAGACCGCCTTTCTGGAGCAGGATGAGAGGTTTACTTCAGTACTGATGCTAATTGTTTTTGATATGGGCAAGGTTTATACTGTTTACTGTGATGCATTAGTTATTGGTCTAGGAATATTACTTATGTAGGGGAAGGTTTCACTGCATATAGGTCCTTGCAGTTGTGTGTACATGAGAAAAATTACCCGACACACTATCTTGAGTTGGTTGTAGTTGCTGATGCTTTTTTCTATTAGAGACATTATATTTTGGGAGAGAATATTGTGGTTTTAACCAGCAAAAAAAGTGTCAATTACATCATCACTCAGTGTGACCAGAATTTGAGACAGCGAAGGTGGGTTGAGTAACTTTAGTCCTTCAATTTTTAGCATGCCTATACACCTGGTAAAGGCAACACGGTGTCTGATGTGTTGAGTAGGAGGACACAAATACATGCAGTTTAGGAGGCCAATAGTGATTGGCAGCTTATGGCTATGTTCCTTGAGATTCATTTGGAGTTGCACAACAGACGAGCCATAATTTTATTTCTTCTGTAGATATTACCTCTACTCTACTTGATCGAGTGCAATTGAGACAGATATATGATTCGGAGTCTAGTCCTAGGGAGATTTTTTCAGTAGAGGACCCTATTCATAGATAGACTATATGCGAGGATGAGGTCATGTGCTTTCATGGACACATATGGGTGTCAGCAGACATACGTGAAGAGCTGAGTCGGGATTTTCATTCTTCAGTTTGGGAAGTTCATCCTAGTGTCAACAAGATGTATCGAGATCTTCACCATCAGTATTTAGGGCCATGTATGAAGAGGGATGTTGATGGTTTTATCATGAGATGTTCTACTTGCCAACTGCTAAAGGTGGATCAGTAGCGACAAGTAGGGATTTTGCAGTAGTTTCTCATTCCCTTGTGAAGTGATATGATATCATTATTTATTTCATGATAGGTTTTTCAAGGTCACCTTAGGGTAATGATTCTATTTGGGTAGTCCTTGATAGACTCATGAAGGATTCTCAATTCTTGTCGATCAAGGATACCTTCAGTGTTGAAGATATGGGAAGGGTGTACATTCTGATGATTGAATGTTTACATGGATTTCTTCACTCCATTGTTTTAGAAAAGGATGCTCGTTTCACTTCTCTAGTCAGGCATGTACTACAGAAGGATTTGGGTATGCAGGTAATTCCTTGTATAGCTCACCATCCCCAGACTGATGGTCAGTCTGAGCATAAGATTCAGGTGCTGGAGGAGATACTACGAGCATGTATCCTCGATTTTGGAGGTTCTTGGGATAAGCACATACCTCTTTTGACGTTTTCATACTATAATAGTTTTCAAGAAACTATTCATATGCCACAATATGTGGATTTTTACAGTAGGCCTTGCCTATCACCCCTATGTTGGCTGGAATTAGGAGAGGTAGTTATGTTGGGACCTCATCTTGTCCAGGAGAACACAATGAAGATATAATTGATTTGGAAAAGGATTGCTACTACATAGTCACGACAGAAGTCTTATGCTGATAGAAGGAGACTTCCTCTAATGTTTGAGGTCGGAGACCAAGTTTTCATGTGTGTCACACCAGGTTTGGGACACAAAGGGATTAGGAGTTAGGATAAGAATTCATCGAGGCATGTTGGGCCGTTTAAGGTTTCGAAGGGAGTGAGGCTGATTTCCTATCGGTTGTAGTTACCTCATAGGTATCGAGATATGCACAATTTAATCCTGGTTTATCCGCTATGAACTTACTTCTTAGACCCATCTCTTGTTTTACAACCCGAGGAGGTTGAATTAGAGGTGGAAGCCTCATTCTAGGAGGATCCTATCTTGATTTTTTATCGAAGCATGAAGGTTCCATGTTGTCAGTCTGTTCCTCTGGTATGGGTGCTATGGGACCACGGGCGAGTACAAGATAAGGTATTGGAGAGGGAGACAAATGAGCGATCACAAGGTCCAAATCTATTAGATGATTCTTGTTCTTCACCACATTATTAGGGAAATTAAGGGATTGATTTTTTTAAGGGGGATGTTTGTAAGCACCCAGATCTTCATCTCAGGTATGGACCTAGTTTTCAAGTGTGTTTTAGGAAAAGAAGTGAATTTGGAAATTTAAGGAGTACATTTCGTGTACATAGAAGTACACACCGTGTAACTAGTTACCATGTGTTACTGTATAATGGCCATGTACATGCTAAGTACAAGGCCATGTGGGGTGATCTATACACCACCTATAGTAGAGGCACGTTAAGGGATATACACATCGTGTACATTAAATAAACATGCCGTGTACTTTTCTGTTTATTTGAGTAAATGGACTGGGGTTATATATTATTAGGAAAGCCCTATTCTTCTCAGATCATCTCATCCAAGAGCAACTGATGTCGATGATCTTTCTCTGAGCCCCTGACCCGCTATCCTTGCTCTGAATCAATAACCATCAATTGCGTTGGAATAGCCACGATGAGTTCTTCCTTCTTATAGAGCCTCTTTTCTTCATTTATCTTATTTTGTGAGATATTCATGGTTTAATGTCCTAGAATTTTTTGTATATCTACAGAGTTCTAGGTCGATTCAGATATTTTGGTTTAAGTATATCAATCGTATAATGTCGTGGTAGGTAGTTTGTGTCTTTCCATAGATTTTCTTTGAAATATATGTGGAAACGTTCCCAATACCCTATATTAGGGAATTTCATGTCTATGGAATTTAACCCAGTTAATGCCTACAATCCTTTTATTTCTTGAGTTAGGGATCTTGTTTGGAATAAGGTTTATTTTCCATACTATGGATGTGTTTGCCTATGTTTTTTTTGATATTGATTGTTGGGTCTAGAACTGCTTGCTATGCTGCTTCTTTTCCATGCCCAGTGCTATTAGGATGGGGTGATTTTATCAGAAGTTGTGTTATGATTTATATATTATTAGCCATGTAGTACATTGAGGTTAACTTTGGCTACAGAAAATTGTTTTGCACGAATGAATGACACAGGGCTGTGAGAACTTGGTGTAGTGAGACCATAGGGAAAATTGATGTTGAGGGCTTCCCCTTAGTGTCTCTTATATTATATCTTGTTGTGAGGCCATAAGGGGGACTGATGATGAGTTCTCCCTAAGAGTTTCTATAGTAAACATTATGAGACCACATAAGGAATTGACATTGAGTGCTTCCTCATTGTTTTTAGTAGTTTATTGTTAAAAGGATATATGTGGGATTGATAGTGAGTCCTTCCTCATGGAGTCTTTGTTACATGAGACCAAAGGGGTTAAACTATGTGAGATACCCAGGAGGTCGTTATATCCTTGTATACGGTGAACCATAGGGGTTAGGCTATGAGAACATACTCGTGGGGTTACTTGAGATTAATTGGTTCAAATAGAGGGGATAGGTTGTGAGAACATTCCCATAGGGTTTCTTGTGAATGTTTTTTTGATTAATAAATAATCATATATAAATGTAGTCCAAACTGTAGGATTGTTTACTTTTGAGTTCCTCCTTGTTTATTACCTCATTTTGTATATTTCTCACCAATATATATTCACTGACAGTTAGGCAATGATCTTTGGGTGTTTGCCTATTGGGATTTGTCTCACACCCTATTTGGGTCATGGTTTTGGGACTAAATATATTATATTGTTGCAGGTATAGACAAGCGAAAGAGCCCTTCTTGTTCTGGTACTTGATTGTAGTGGAAATGGAGAGCATGGAACCAAGATGAGGCTTGCGATGATTCTAGAGTTGTTTACCTATTTCTTTTGTACATTAGATTATCATCATATTCCATCATTGTGACTTGTTTGGCTACTTTACTAGATACATGTTACATGCATCATTATATATATATATATATTCTACAGTTGTTTATTTACTCTAAGTCTTCTATTGTTTACTGTTGTACTGTATTATTATTGCTTCCCTACTATTATCTATTTATTTCTTTTTCATTACTCTACTAATAAGGGAATTGATTCCCCATTATCTCACCCAAGGCCCTCACTTTTAGTTGGAAGCCTCTGGGATTTGGAGAAATGCGTTTGAGGCCATGTGACAAACCGAGTACGGGGAACCTCTGGGTGGCACCTGGAACCGGGACATTACATTTTGTAGAGTTATATCATCTACATAATAGTAATAATAACATAATTATCATATTCTTACATTAATTATAGTTTTAAACCCAATCATGATATAAGGTTATGAAAAATAAAGTATTTTATGAACATGGAGATGGTAGGTCATACGTACACATGAGTAACATTTCAATTATTCAATGATTATTATGGAAAGGGGGTAGGTTATATTTCCATAATTTTCATAATATAATATACATATTTTTTTCTTTAAATATTCTAATACATTTCATCCAGTTGATATTGTGATGAAAATAGAGTCACATTGCTTTGTGATGGCGGTAGTACAAACCTACATGAATGATGTTATCATATTTATTTTAGTGAAAAGGTAAGAAATAAAATGATTAATATTATATTTATAGAATGATAAAAAAATTTATGTATATCATAATTAGTTCATGTATATGGAATATAATCATTTGTTTTATCCTTATTAGAATCCATGTAAATAATTTGTGAAATATTAATCACATCGCTTCACGAGGTGGTAGTCTTCCATACCCATGAGAGAAGTGATCGTATCCCCTGCAGAATGGAAAGTATATATATATATATGATATAATGACTAAAAGGTATAAATATGTTATATATTTCATCTTTATACTTTATATCCATCATCATACCCAACTATGAAGGGTGGTAGTGGAAGAACGAATGACATCAGTTCATGAGATGGTAGTCCACCGTACACATGAATGATGATTTTGTAACCCTTTTGATGGAAGTGGAGATAGTTGAAAAAATATAATTATATGGAATTTACTAAGATTATTATATCATCATGGTTCAATAATAATTGAATGATGTAAAGCTAATAGAAAAACAACATATGCCAACCGTTTAGACGACAGATGGTTGGTTTGGCGTAGGGTAAGGTCTATACAAACGGTTCTATGAAAACCATTGGTATAGGTCATATGAAAATCCTATACCAACAGTTTCATAAAACTATTGGTATGGGTAATTTTAAAAAAATTTCCTTGGTTTTGATCCCATCACCTCCCGTTTATAATCTAACAACCTAACTACTAACCTATCAAAATTTTTGTGAACATAATTTTTAAAATCTATATATGTATATTCATAATTATTTTATGTTTTTATTTATTTAATTTTATTTTACAAAATATTCCATAAAAAATTGATGTACCTATACTACTGGTTATGAGAACCGTTACTATAGTTTCTTTGATTTTTTGAGCTATACCAACAGTTTTGATGAAACTATTGGCATAGGGTGGACCTATATAGTTCTGTAAAAAACCGTTGGTATAGGTCCATATAAGTGACCTCTACCAATGGTTTTGGCCAAATCGTTGGCATAGGTCATATTTATAGTAATGTGGATAAATAAATAAAATAAATATACTCATTGAAGAACATTACCTCTTCTTCGGGTGTCCACCTTCTGTTTTCACCAAAGCCTACCTATGATGGATTTCTACCAAAATAAGGATTATCAGAAGATTGAAAGGGAGTTTGGAAGTTATTTGGTTAGGGATTTGGGAAAGAAAATATTTTCGAAGTTGTGGAGAAGGGAGGAGATGGGGTGGCCTTTATAAGTGGGTGAGAGGATACACTTGGTATTTTTGAAAATAATTTAATGCACCCACATTTTTTCATATTCACAAAGGGTCCAAAATAATACAATAGCAAACCTTTGAGGTTTAATTTTATGACTTCCATAACAAAATATTATTTAGAGAATTTTATAGGTTATTTTTACCCTTATCATTTTAGTTTAACCCTCTTGTAAACTAATTTTTACTTTAACCTCGGTAATTAATTTTTACTGCATTCAATATTAAATTTGGTAAAAAAATTAAGTTTAACTTTTTAGAAATTATAAATAATTATAATTAAAAATATTGAATATATTGAATATATTTTTCCAAATTTAATTTACATATGTGATAAAATTTAAATTTAAATTAATCACGTAAACGAGACGTGAAAGTGATATTTTAATGAGAAAATGTTTAAAAGTTTACAAATTGTTTATATCAAAATTCAAAATTAAAATGATTAAAATGACATAAATTGGTTTAATATATATGAAAAATTGAAATATTTTTAAATTAAAATAAATTTAAAATAAATTTTTACCTTATATGTTATTTAAATTAAAAAGGTAGGTTTTCACTATTCATTATAAAATGAAATATTTTAGAAAAATACCTAAAATTCACCCTATGATAATTTTTTCATTCTAGTTAAAAAAATAATTTTATTTTTAAAAATAAATTTTATAAATATGTTAAAATTTAATATTATTTTATGTGTGCAAAGTGCTATTAAACAATCATTTAGAAAATATAGTTTTTCTGAAAATATTTTATTTTCTTTTTAATGAATCTTATTTTATTTCTAATAAATAAATAGTCATAGTTTTCATAATTTAGTTATTTATATTCATACCTGAAAATTTAATTTCGACGATATAACTATTGTATTAAATAATAATATTTTAATAATACTTCAAATTTCGTCTAAACTCAAGGTTTCGTGTGATGCAAGCTAAACTCAGTATTGCGTGTAACACAATACAAACGTAGTGTTTCATGTAACACACTATAAAATCATTGTAATATGTAATTCAATATATAACACCCCAATATTTTATGGTATTTATCTTTTTTTAAAATAAATTTAATCTTTTTTGTATCTTATATTACCCGCAACATCGAGCCTAAATGAACCCCAAAATATTATTAATTAAATATGACTGTTACAACATAGATATCAAATTAGACGGTATGAATGAGATTAAATATATTATTAAAAAAGGACACATTAAATGAAATTTTTTATTAATTATTATGAAATGAACACACAATTTTTAGTAAAGTCATTTCCTTCATTAAATATAAGTTTCATCAAAAAGTAATTTTGATTGCTTTCTATGAGAAAATAAATATATTTATTTTTTAAAAAATTTATAAAATGTTTTTTATAAAATAAAATAAATTTTCTAAATAATAATATCAAAATTATTTTATAGTGACATTTTGATAATTTTTTAATAATGTTAAATTTTTTATGAATAGTAAAAAATACAGTCTTTCATAAAATACGTTATCTTTTGTGATGTCTTCAATAGATAATTATGATATAAAAAAATTATTAAAACATACGGAATTAATAATGTATTATATTATAATGTAAATATCAAAACAAATTATTCACAACATGGGAATTATAATTTATTTTATGATAAATAAAAAATCATTTTCAATGCTGATGCAGTGCATGCACAACCCTAGAAAATTGAAATTTTGTATCCCAAAATAATAATTGGGATGAGATTACCACATGAGTCATTTTAATATTTAATATTATGAATTAATGTTTTATATTAAAAGTAATAAATTAATTTTATAGTTATATAACAAGTGGATTATCCAAATTTTTGTGCAATACTTGCACAAAGCCAACAAAGTAAAAATAACACATTAAATGTGTTTTTAGGATATATATGTGAGTTATAAAAATTATTGATTGAATATAAATTGATATTTTGTTCATAATAAAATCATTTTCATGATATAAATTTATTTATGCCATTTTGGGGATACTTGGATAAGATTATGGCCTTTATTGTATTTTAATTAATGAAAAGGCAAACATGTCACACTCTTGTTATTAACAAGTGTAATTTTTTTAATATAGTGTTATACAAAGGATATATTTTACAATAAATATTTTTAAAAAATATAATATATTTATCAACATCTTGGTAATTTATTTTTAATTTTCATAGAAGGAACAATTACCTTAAATTATTATATAACGCTGATGTAGTTATTATTTAATTAATAGAAAAATAAAATAAATGGTATTAAAAATTTTAAAAGTAAAATAATTTAATAAATTTAAGGTGATTAAAGAATTCTATATATTAACATTAAATTTTATGATATAAAAAATAGTTGGTTCTAATTTTACTTGTGGTCTTAATGTTTTTAACGTCCAAATAATGAATAGTATCAAAACTGACAATAATGATATTTTGTTAATATTTTATTAAATTATTTAAAAATAATTGAAATATTATATAAGAATAAAGGGGATAATATATGGTTGAAAATTTCATCCTATGTGAATTTATAGGATATTTGGAAGCATTTTCTTCTAGAATAGTCTTATTCCATTTTAATATTATGAGAAATTCCAAAAGTACCCCTCAATTCAATTATAAATTGGAACCCCTTCCTTCACATATTTACACAGATTTTATCTATATATATCAACCAAAACTTTCTCATTTATCTTCTCAACATCCATATTAATGTTCTTGAGGTCCTGACTCTTTCAAAAGACCAACCCTAGATCCCTTAAGAATATATCTAAAGGCAGTTTGTTTAAGATGAGTTAATCCTCAGTACTAACTCTTTCAAATTTATTTCTTCCTCCACTTCCTATTAATATATCATATCCATCCTGAATTAATAACTTTATTAGAATCTATATATTGACATGTTATTATGATTATGATACAACCATATTCCCACCCTTTTTCATCCTATGAAAAATAGAATCACCACACGTGTGTGTATATATGACTTACCATCTATATAAGAATATTGATCATTTATCTGATGGACTTAATACAAAAATAAAATGGGAACTAGTTTAAAAAATCACAATATGATGAAATAGTATTATGTTCCATAAAACTGAAGAAGTAATTTTTAGAATCCTATATATTCAAAGGAAATTAATAGAAGAATATGCCAGGTAAGAACCATATGAAATTTAAAAAATCAATGAAAAATAACGGAATGAAATTTTTTCAATATTGTGAAAATTTTAGGATTAAACATCCTTGAAAATTAATTAAGGGAATATGAGTGTTTTAAATGTGTGGATACAAGGGTAATTAGTCTCATGAATGAAATGGGAATAAATAAATGAGGGGTATCTAATGATTCAACTACAATGAAATGGGGAATTATTCAAACTATTGTCCCAAGAACCAAGTGAATCTACCATAGAGGGGGAATAGTGGAGAAGGCCAAGATTATGAAATTACAATATTTTAGGTTGATGTTTCTAATGATGTTGTGGTAGGTACATTAATCACAACCACAAATTTTTTCCAATGCTTTATTTCATTTCTAATATGCACATTATTTTATATCTTCTATATTTTATAAGAAAATTAGATATGTCCATTTCACTTTAAGAATATATTTTTCAATAAAAATTATTAATGGAACTCTCACTATATAAAGGATGTGTCATGTAGTTCCCATTATGACAGATAAACTTTCTTTCTTTTCAAAACATATTATCATATATAGGGTTGTATTTGATAAAATTATTGGTATGGATTGGATTTCAAAGTATGATGAAAAACATTTATTACAAATACAAGGAAGTAAAATACCATTATAAATTTATAGAATTCGTTCTCATTAGAATACAGACTTCATCATCTGTTTCATGTCAAGATATACCTCCAATAGCTCTTTTGGATAAGATTTTTCAGGAGGATGAGAATATGGATGAAAAATGTAATATCCTAATTGAGTATGTATGTATTATATGAGAATACATTGATTTATTTCTTGTAGAATTATCAAGACAACCAACATCACTTCAAGTTTAGTTTTCGATTTACTTAATCCATGATGAAATACCTATATCAATTACTCCCTATATAATGGGCACCTTGGAATTAGTAGAGCTGAAGAAGCAACTGGATGATTTGAGTGTTATGGGATGTATTCACCATATTGTTTCACCATATAGAGCCCATATTTTCTTCATTAAGAAAAAATATTTATCTATGAGGATGGGAATTTATTATAGGGAAATCAATGATGTCACAATAAAAAAACCACTATCCTCTTCCTCGCATTATTTTTTTATTTGATCAACTTTACAGATCTAAATATTTTTTTCAGATCAAACTTTGTTCTGGGTTTCATAAATTACATGAAAATAAGGAATATACTCTGAATACATCATTTTGAATGAGTTATGGACATTATGAGTTTACATAAATTCTCTTTGGATGCAATAATGAACAATATGTTTTTAGGGATATAATTAACATAGTATTCTACAAACATGTTGATAATTTTTTTGGTATTAATTGATGATATCGTAGTGTATTCTAAAAACTATAAGGACCATGATAATGAATTTATTATAATTTTTTAGTCTCTTACAAGAAATGTGTTATATTGGTAATTTAGGAAGATTGAATTCTGGATTTAAAAAGTCTCTTTTCTTGGCCATATTATATCTAATGATGGAATCTCAGTATATCTTGTGTAGAAAAAGGCATTCCAAGAATTTCATATTCCAACAAACATAATTGAGGAATGTAGTTTCATTTTTTTATAGGTTACCATCGTTAATTCATCCAAAATTTGCCTTGATTGGATAACCTATTAATCAATCTCACAAGTAAAATGGTTATGTTTGTATAAAAAAATTATGTGAATAATGTTTTAAAGAATTGAATATGATATTGGTCAATGCTCCAAATTTGACTCTAACATCAAGAAATGATGGATTTTTGATATAAAATAATGCATTGAATAAAATAATGGGTTGTTTAATTATGAATAATTATAAACATTCTATAAATACATCAAGGTAGTCGAAGACTCTTGAGAAGAAAGTATCTACTCATGATATTGAGTTAGCAACCAAACTATTTTCTTTGAATATATGGAGATAGTCTCTATGGTGAATGATGTGAGATATATTTGGATCACAAGAGTTTGAAATACATATTCTCATACAAATAAATCAACAGGAGGAAAATAATAAGGATTAAGATACTGAAGGATTATGATTTCTCAATACACTACCACTCAAGGAAAGACAATAAGTTAACAGATGCATTAAGAAAAAAGACTTCATAGAGTTATAACCTAAATGAGGTTCAGGATAGATCCTATATTTTTGGATATAGTAAATATGGATTTAAAAACTGATAAGTAAGGGTACACACAACTCTTTTTTTCAAATTATTTTGAAACCATATTTATTGTAATGACAAAAAATCTCAATATAATGATATTAATTTTATGAATAAAATTAAATTATTTTAATGATGGAAAATAATAAGGCTTTGTTTGTGAAGATGGAATTTTGAAATTTGGAAAGAATTTATGTGTTCCATCAATACCTAAGCTTAAAATGGGACTATTGGATGATTCTCATTTCTCAAATTCCTCTACACCCTGGTCATACCATGATGTATTGGGATCTGAAGGACCATTTTTGGTGGGATAATATGAAGTAGGAAGTTACTTAATATGTTTCATGTAGTCTGGTTTATTAATTAGTGAAGGATGAGATACAATATCATATAGGATTCATGAAACCTCTTCTAATACCTTTGTATAAATGGGATGAAATTATAGTGGATTATATAATAGGACTACCAAATACTACTAAAGGGAATTATGCGATGTGGGTTATTGTTGATTGCCATACCAAATATAAAAATTTCCTCACTATAAGAGGATATTTTCTTCTATATCACAATGAATGACTGTATATTAACAATGTTATAAGAATTTATAGAACAACTATTTCAATTATATCTAATCATGATCTATGACTTATATCAAGATTCTAGAAAAGTCTTCAGAAATCTCTTAGTATTGAGATTTATTTGATTAATCTATACCATAATCAAGCTTATGGAGAGTATAAAATGTCTATTACAACATTGTAATACATTTTGGGATCAAGATAACTTGACTTTCATGTTATATGGGACTAGTATTTACCTTTTTTAAGGTTTTCCTATAATAATTTCTTCTATTAGAGTATTCAAATTGTGTTGTATAAAGCATTATATGAAAAAAGAAGTTGTATTCCAACTTTTTAGGATACAGTTTGTAAAAAAACATTATAGTCTCAAAACATTTATAGTATTCAATGGAAACTTTAAATATAATTCAAACCGATATCAATGAATATTAATGAAATCAAAAGATATATGATGATAATTAATGTAAATATTTTTATTTTTGAGTGCAAGGTCATATATTATTAAAGTAATATCCATGGAAGAGTTTATATGGTTCAAAAAGTAAGGGAAACTAAGCCACACGTACATTGAATCATTCAAAATTCTAGAAATAATTGGAGAAACTATTAAACAATTAGTAATGCCACCATTTCCCTCTAAAGTTCATGATGTGTTCCATATATATTTGTTAAGGAAATACAAGACAGACCCAACACATGTTATATCTTATAAATAAATTGAATTGGATCTTGAATTATCTTAATATTCAAATCCTATCTAGGTTATATAAACTAGATAATAAGGGTTTAGAGATCAAATTACTCAGCTAGTAAAGGTACATTGGAGAAATCATAAGATAGAAGAAGCAACATGGGAACCTGAGGAAATTATGATGAAGAGCTAACCAAATATATGCATGACATGACATTATGGAGATTTCAAGGATAATTTTTTTAAGTATGGAATAATATAACAGCCCAAAATTCTATGGAAAATGTCTTTTTTTAAATAATTTTAATCTATTCTAGAGCTTATGTTTCATGAAGTACTAATCTGAAACGAACCCTAAATTTTATTAGTTTAATATGACTATTATATCATAGTAGTTAAATTTTAGGTTGTGAATATGATTAACTATATTATGATAAAGTTTCATATTAAATAGAAATTTAATTATTAATTCTTACGAAATAAATACACAATTTTTAAAAATGTGATTTTATTCATCAAATATAAGTTTTCATCAAAAAAAATATTTATTACTATATATAGGAAAAATATAATTAATCTGTTATTTTTTTTGAAAACATATTTTAAAAAATGAGATTAATGTTTCAAATCATAATATGAAAATTAGACTATGGTGAAATGTTTACAATTTTCTCCAAAGGTTAAATTTTTTATGAATAGTAATAAATACAATATTTTTATAAAATACGATATCTTTTGTGATATAGTCATGACATAATTAATAAATAAATATTTACAAAACTTATTTAATGATTAATTAACTATAATATAATATAAATATCTTATAAAATAATTTATAACATGCACATTATAATTTATTTCATGATAAATATGAAAATCATTTTCAGTGTTGATGCAGAGCTTTTGTAGCTCTAGATAAGTCAAATTTGGCATCATAAAAATATTAATTGGGATGATATAAGTCCTTTATATACTTTAATATTTTATATTATTTATTATTTATTATATTTATGGTTATAAAACAATTTTATTGTTATATAAAAAGTAACATATCAAAATGCTTGTGTTATGCTTCTATTAGGACCTCAATGCCAAAATAATACATTAAATGTGTTTTTATGATATAGATATGGATTTTATTAAATATTTAATTAATATTAATATTTTTTATCATAATAAACATATTTTCATGATATAAATCTGTTAATGTCATTTTGGGCCCACTTTGATAAATTGACGACCTTTATAGTATTTTATTTAATGAAAAGTCAAACATGTCACACTTGTGTTTTTAATAAGTGTAATATTTTTAAAATGGTATTATTTAGAGGATATGTTTTAATAAAAATATTATTTTTATATATAAATTTTTTTTCTACATCATGATAGTTTACTTTTAAATTTTATAGAAGGAATAATTACCATAAATTTTAAGACAATATTAATGCAATAATTATTCAATTAATGGAAAAATAAAATAAATGATACTAAAAGTATTACAAGTAAAATAATTTGAGATATTTAAGGATATAAAAAATATTTATACTAACATGATATTTTTATTGTATAATAATTTTTTAATAAATTTACTATTTTGTATTATTGTTTTTAAATACAAAGTAAATAATAGTATAAAAAGTGACAATAATGATATTTCATGGGATTATTATTTAATTAAATTTTCGAAAAAACATTAAAATACTAAATAATAATTAAGGGGATAATATATGGTCTAAAATGTCACCCTAAATGAATTTATAGTCCATTTCAAATAATTTTCCTCTATAATAGTCTTATTATATTTTAATATTTTGAGAAATTCCAAAAGGTCCCCTCATTTCAATTATAAAAGGAAACCCATTACATCAAATATTTACACCACATTGAGCCATATCTCTCAAAAAACATTATCCATTTATATTATCAACATACTTAGTAATGTTATTGATGTTCTGGACCTTCCAAAAGGCTGACCCTAGCCCCCTTAAGAAGATATCAAAAGGATGTCCATCGAAGAAGAGATAACCGTCTATATGAACACTTTCAAGATTTTATCTTCTTATACATACTATTAATATGGTTTATCCATTCGAAATTAATTAATATAGTATAATATATATATTGATATGTTATTATGATGATTATTCGACCATATTTCACCATTTATCTATCCTATTAAAAATAAAATCATCGCATGTGCATATATATGGCTTATCGTATCAACGTAGCGGTGTGATTCATTGTTTAACCTCATTTCACATTAGAGTTTATAACTCTGGACATTGTTAATCTATATGATAAATATTACATTATACTATTTCTTTATAATTAATATTTCATTCAATTCCTTACAATTTCACTCATTAATTCAGTGATATCATCGCTCGTACGTACATACGAACTACCGACTCTATGACGTGATGCAATTCATTTTCCATGATCAAAATTAAAAAATGGATAAAAAATGTATTTAATGATTTAATATGATATTAATAAAATTAATATAATTATGAATATTATTGATCTATGTAATATAAAAAATAACAAATCCTTTCTTGTAAAAACATGCAAGAGAAAATAAGGAAATCAACACCTAAAATAGTGAAAATACTGAAATATTATTATAGAAAATGTGTTAAGATGATATAAAAGGACAATTTGGAATATTATAAATATTAATATAGTTAAATAATAAATTAGTAACATTATTAAATCATTATATTGAATGTTATATTATACACAACTAGGGAAGCATGAGGTAATAGAATTTGTCTCAACTTCAATTCATTGAGGTATATTTTAATATCGTCCACCATGTTTCCTTTCAATGGTGTATCCATTTAATTTATTTATCTACATATTTCATTAAAATTCATGATTTTTCCTATATATTCATATTTTTATATCATGTATATGATTATTTCCAAATCCATGTACCAATTCTGCATACGGGGTTACATTTTTAAAGTATTTGATTGACTAAGGAATTATTGATAAATCTGTATTCATTACTCAATACATATATTTTTTTGATAAGGAATACTTATTTATGATTTAATATGATCATTTTGGTATATGAGGAATTCATTATTCATGTAGAGACGAGTGGGTCTTGGAATTATATAGCCCCTCAATGCATTGATATATCGCTTGAGACCTTGCCGTTAGATAATATAAATGGGTATTTACTCATAATGATTAAATAGTCTTGTGAAAGGCCTTGATATTATATATGCCATGATGTTTGAGATCATAGAATACAATATTATGTATTTCTATAATAAATATTTCAATTATTATTATTCATGATATTTTCAGTATGATTTTTTCCATGGATTCTGATTATGCACAAGGTTTGATTAAATTGATTGTGTATTCAGTTATTCACCGTGAAATTTTGATTATCAATTATTGATTTGAGATTGATTTTGTTGTATATAAAACTTACTAATCATCTTAGAGCACCCTTATTTTTTTTACTTTTCCAGGGAAATGAAGATAAAATACTTTAATGAGTTCAAGGAGTTTTATTTTTAAATACCAATGTAATAAGGGTAGCATATATGCATCTAGTTCTTTAATACTAATAAATTGATCCATGCTTTGGATTATAACTACATATATTTTTTCCAATGTAATAAATAGAACACAAAATCCAGGATATTTGGATTGGGTTTATTACACAAGATATTGAAAAGATTCAATTTATTTAAAAATAATCATATCCTAATGTATTCATGTATCATATTTTCTTATAATCATGGTGTTTCATGTCATGTATTACATCAAATATAATGTTCTTATTTTTTTCTATGTGTTACATAATATTTATGCGTGATTCTAGTGATTAGTTTTAAATATTACTCATTTAACCAAATTAACTCTTTCCATACAAATTAATATATAACATCTTATACAACTAGTGTTTTTATGACATACCCAGAAATAAAATTTTATTATTCACACATATCCTAATGAATTCCATGTATAATTACATGAAACCATTTCATGAAAAGTATAGAATAGAATAAAACTAAATTCATAATAAGATAAAGCATGGTGTGATAGGTAGTCAACCCCCAATTTTCCTAGACATAGCTTAAGACTTCGATCCAATGATAATTCCAACCCAAAGGATAATTTTTCATTGATAAACACTCAAGATAGAACTCAATTACAATACTAATATAATATAAAATATGTATAAATGAAAACCAACCATTACTATTAAATTCATCATTAAAATATAAAACCATTGCTTTGTTTAAATGAAAACTGAATCTTTAATATTGTACCAATAATTTTTCACTAATATTCATGAAAATATAATAATAAGAATAAGTTCATATAATATAAACTAAATCATACAACTCAATTAGTATAAATTATTTATATTCACGGATAATAAATAAAGATTTCATAAATAAATGAATAATTCAATTATTTAACATGTTATATAAATACTTTAGATAATTATGTAAAAATATACTTTTCATATAGACTAAATTCATGTTAATTTAGGAAAAAAATTGATCAAGGTTTTTTAGGAAATATTTTTTTATTTTTACAAACCAAAACCAAGAACTACAATGCGGTTTCACTTCCCAATTATTCTTGGATAGTGAATTACTGAAAGTTTACACCTTTAACCGTGATGTAATTAACTAGCAAAAGTTTTTTATGGTATTACCACACACCATTTATAGTTTATAGTTTCCACATCATGGTTTATTCTTATGTAAATATCATTTACCTAAATATTGACTATTTTTTCAAGATGCCATTTTGTAAATTTTCCCAAACTATGATCTATTTTATGATAAGAAAGCTATAATATTTTTCAAAAATATAAATCAATTTTCATTAACACTTATATAAATCAAAATGATTTATAATTGACAAAACTATTTTATGAAAAACTATATAAAAATTATTTGGTTTTATAACCATGATCATGGTTCTAGAAATATGCCAAATTGTTTCTATTTCCTCAATGTTCATATTATCAATTATTAACCTAATTGAATTTTATTTGACTGAAGTGTTTTGTGGGAGGTCAATATTCTTGTAAGTAGTGGAATAAAACACAAAACCAATTTTCATGATCTATCTATAGAGGAATCAATAAAATTAAATGAAAAACATAAAATAGAGGATACCTTATTATCTATGTCAGATTAGTTCCTGTACTGTGTTTGAACGTGTTCCCTCTGTATCACGTAATATGTTCCTACTTCGAAAGATATCTTTTGACCATTCGAATCAATAGATGCTTTGGTAGGACACCTTTATTGGATAGATAGTAGTTTCACTAAGACTCTAGAGGGGGTAAATTAAGTTCATAAATTTTATTACATTAGAAAATGACCCTCTTAAAGGTGTGACAAGTCTTGATCTTTTATTGAAAAATTGAAAGTATATGAAATAAAATGAACAATAAAAAACTTAGACACAAATGATTTATTTTGGTCTAAGGAATTAAAGTCCAATATTTTACATAACCATCAATAAACTCCTAGAGCTTTGTCATTTTCATTAGATCAGTCCCTTTTCTTTGGATTTCATGACTAAGTGATATATTTTTACACTTGAAACAATATCAAGAGAATTTAATGTGCTCAAAAAATTATTTATAAACACTATTCTTCAAGGTTATTTTCCAAGGAACCTTTACACTACTAACATAATGAAAAAAATAAAGAGATTATAAATGAAGCCCATAGTTGAAAGATGAAACTGACAAAGGAGAGACCAATATCCATGAGAGAGAATGAGAATAAAAAAAATCTCAAGGAGAGTATTCTAAGGGAAAAATTATGATATTTATAGAGAAACTATAGAACTTGTATCTTATTTTTCATTTTATGTAAAATGGAGTTTCATAAACAAATATTTGACAGATAGTTATAATGTCATGGTGAAAATTATTCTATTATTAAGCAACTTATATTTATTTTATTTCTTTTTAACACATGAAAATATAATAAAATATTATCATTTAATTAAACAGCATGAGATGCATAATATCTAGAGTCTCTTTAACTTTTGATCTCTTTTTCCTGAAAATACCTTAGAAATAGTACTATGAACTAAATGATATTTTTACCCCATTCTTATTTTCCTACCTGTAACATTTTTATAACTTATTTTTTTATAAATAAGTAATATAATATTTAATTAACGAATAAAAACATTTATTTCCAGAGAAATTACACCAACAATAATAAATAATTGGTCGTAGAATAATGTAGGTAATTCTATATCGCCATGTAGCTAAATTACATTGATTGAAATTCACATAGTAGAATTGATCCATGTAGACATTCTTCTTGTAGCTAATTTTCTTACATAGTCAAATTATGTGGGCCTTCTCCATGTAGCTTATTTTCTCACATAGCCTTATTTCTTCATAGAGAAAAATTTGATATAGTTGAATGAATCACATGTCTATATGGAACCACATAGTAAATTTCACCATGTATCCGAATAATATAAAAATTACTCCACATAACAAAATCATGTTGTAATTTGATCTTCGTAGCTCTTTTCTCATATAGGTAATTCTGAAATGTAGACAATTCCTTGCCATAATCATTTCTCTAGGTATCTACACATGTATTCAATATTCTATAGTTATGAAAATTTCTATAAACTTCCATAATTTGTAGAACTAATAGTAAGATGGAGTAAAAACTAGTAATATATTATTTAAACACATAAAAACAAAAACATCAGTAACATATTAAGGTTATTTGATATTATAAAAACCTAAAGTCCATGGTATATGTTGGAACAACATTATTAGTCTTACATCCTTACCCTTAAAAGGTATTATAAAACATCTAACACAATGGAAAAAATAGAAAATATTATAGAGATATTCAAATTTAATAGAGAATATTCTATAATATACATAATGATACTCGAAATGAGGTACAAAAACACCATTAAAAAGGAATAATATTTTGAATAAAGGATATTATTGAAGTATAATGTCACAAATTCTATGAAAGAAAATACTTTTGTATTTCTATTATAGTAAATCTTTATAAATAATCCTCATTGATTAAGTGACATATTGAAATGTTGTTTAACTTTAACTTAATCCACAAATCATCATATTATGTTTCAAAAGATAAATTAAAAATGATAATCATATTTGGATTATTAGTCAAATTTTATTCTATATCATTCATAATAAGAACCAAAACCTAGTTTCAAGAACCAAGATAAAATAAAAATCATGGTATAACCACTCTCACCATACCTTGGTCTATTATTAAGTGCATATTTCCAAAACCACCTACAATTTTTGGGTTATTATCCATCACCATGGGATCTTATTGTATTACTAGGTTTCTTCCATAAGGGAATCTCCCTATTTAACTAGTTTTATCACCACCACACTCTACATATCCAAAAAGGCTATCCATACAATCCATGTGATTATCATTATCATAACCATCCCCCTTAGTATCATTTTTATTCATTAAAGGATTTATTCTCCCTCTAACAATCTTCTCTCCCACCATGGTCACCACATACAAAATTTCCTATGGGATATAATCAAACCAAAATGATATAACATGATCTTCCGAAGATATAATAAAAATCATACCCAAGGTAGTAATACACTACATTTTTAACATTACTTATATATTGAGAAAAATCATGTCCATAACCATATCACTAGAAAAAACATACCAAAAAACCCTTTTAACCAAGTCTCATCATTCACCACAACTTTATGAAATTTAACTTACACACACACACACACAAGAAATAGAAAGATTAATTTATTGGTTTGAAAATGATTAGAGTACTATTACCTCCATCTAGTCATCCAAAAATCACTTTTACACCTCTCATGAAAAGTTAACACAATGTTATATAATTTATATTGTATGTGGAATTACATTGTACAAAGGAAGAATAGCCCGTATAGAATCAAAACCACCCATATGTTAGTCAATTCCAAAAATTACTCTTTTTCTATAATTTGGAATGACCATGTTCCTAAGTGGTATATCCCCTCAGATAGATCACTACTACTTCATCACACATAATCACTAACAATTATACGATTTTTTATTCAGTGGATTAACCTTTGATCAAATTTAACATAACTCATTCTAAAACATATAAATCAACCACTCTATCAGCTTAAAATATTCTAAATATTCTATTTGGGCTTAAAATTAAATATGGTTACTTCAAATATATTTCATAACTATTTAAAAACATGTATCAATGCCAATTTTTCACCGTAAATATCTTATCAAATTGTTTACACATTAATCATCTAAAATAATCAACACCAACTTAATTATAATCACTAATCATTAAATTTTACATTTTTCTCTAATAATTTTAAATATTTCTTTCATGATGTTAATTACACCATATATAAACCAACTTTGTTAAAAAATAAATTTTATTATCATGGAATTACATTCTAATAAATTTTCATAATTTTACCCCACTATTTCTAATTCCCATTAAAAATCAGCTAAATAAGAATTCATTATAAATATTCTTATAAAATATTTAATGGATAAATAACTTATTAAGATCAATTTTTTATTATTTTTCTTCATTAATACATCATTTTATATTTTATCATGTCATAGTTTTAATTCACCATTATAACCTTTTTTGTATCCACGAACTTCCTAAGAGGGAAGGGGTGGATAAGGGTGTCAATATTTTCTTTGAATTTTATTGATCATGTATCCTTGTTGATAGAAAATTGTTAATCCTGTATGATGGAATTGTGAATCTAACCAATACACATATACTAACATAAAAACCTAACCCAATTATTTTTCTTAGTCCATCGCTAAGGTCTTGTCTATTGATAATACATTGATAGCATGTATGTTATAAAAGAATCCAATTTACTTCAGTATATTTTTTCTATTAATATTGTTTCACCATGAACCCTCTTTATAAGATCAATGACATTGTAAAAATTTAGGGAAAACATACTGACTCATTCATATCAATTACATGAAACACCTCTTTTCACAACTTTGGTTAAGTATTCCTCAATTTATCGACTTGGAGGTCACTTCTATATATGAGTATTTGTTGATGTTAGTTTTCTCATAATGGTCTAAATATGATTCTTTACTGAAGTTCATAAACTTTTTTCCAGTATAACTACGTTTTAAAATCATTTATTGCAAATATCCTTTTTTGAAACCATAAATATTCATGTAACATTAAATTTTTGTGAATATTATAATTTTTTTGAAACCATCTAACTGAAATCCATTGTCTCCACATTGTTCACAACTATAATTTTCCTAAAATATGTGTTAACCTACTGTTAATGTTTCATGTATGAAATAAATTTGCACAATTCTTTCTCAAAATAATAATGATAATTTCTCCTCCAAAACATTGATAATTCGAATGATGATTGGTGTCTTATTTATATAAAAGATCACCCTCTCAAAAAATGGTGTCTCTCTCGAAATTATGCCTCACCATTCATCCCCATTTCATTGTTCCATAGATTAATCAATGTATACTAATTCCCAAAATGAAATATTTCATGAGACAACTGATTTACAAATACTTCTCTATCCATATTCATATAACTATATTTTCGAATACTTATTGAATTTTAAAAAACTTCTTCACTTTCATAAAACATATCCATTACTAAAATCTAAATATTGTGACTCACTAAAAAATAGTTTCTCAAAACATTTCCTTTGCGATAGATCTATTTCAACATCTATGATAAAATTTATTTTGAGAAGCTTTATAATTCATCAAGAAACATAGTGAAATCCTAAAAATATTTTGATCGTAGTTTTTCCAGACTAAAAATTTGGAAAAGACTTGAAAACATTTCCACCTTCAACAATGAGACCTCCCACATAGATTATCTCATTTGTACATCTCTAGAAAACTTCATTCATACTAAAATAACTTTCAAAATAAAACCATGAATCCATAAAACAACTTCCTATATCTTGTAAACACCTTGATAAACCCAATATTGATTGACAACAAACCAAACAAACCCTCAATTTACACATTTGAATTTCCTTGGATTCAACAACATTGAACTCAATTTATTATAAAATAATTACCCATCATAAAAAACCATAGTACATTAAAAAGGATAAATAAGAGATTATTTGAGTCAAATAAAGTTATTCTATAACGAATAAAGACCTATGATATTCTAATGATCACTAAAGATCATTCATCTAAACTCACTCTTAATTCACATTTCTCTAATTCTATTTATAATGAATATTAAAATGGTACATTTTTTAAGATAATTGTTAGAATGTGAGAATTTTTCTAGGTTATAAGAGATAAAAAAGAGTTAAACCTATATGTTTTTATGGTATTCTCATGAAATAACCACCTATAATTCGGCTTTATCTCTTCCCTCTCTTCATATTCAAATTTCTCATTTCATTTCTTACTTAAAATTCCATTAAAAAAATAAATTATTACACCTCAATTATTATATTAATACGTGTCATTTAGAACATAAAATATATCAAAATACCCAAATTATTTATTTTTATGAAAATAATCCATTTATAAATAAATTTTCTTAATAAATATTTAAATTCCACCATCACCCAAAATTCATCAAAAATTCCGACCACTTCAACAAATTATAAGGATTATTCCCATGGAAAAACATCAAATCCCAAATAAAACTTCATGCTATCAATTTCATTTTAAATCTATTAAAATTATCATTTTATCCTTTATAGCATAACATCATAAAAAATTCATAAACTACAAATTTTCAATTTTTTAGTCTATACAACGTGATTCCACTTCATCATCAAGTTGAGGTGGATAACTTACTATGAACTCTATTTTGTTTCAAACCATTTTTGAATGGATGTGGTGTTTATATTAAATTATTTTATGGATTAGAAATGGTTTAATGATATTGGTGTTTTGATTTGGAAAATTTTTATTGGGTGTGAGTGATTTTGATAAAGATAAAGTGGTTTATTTTCATGTGCATGTTTAATTTTTCAAAAATTAAATAAATTTCAAGATGAGGTCTTTAAATGTAATAATTATTCAATGGTTGAATTTATTTTCATTAATATTAATATAACTATTGGAATTTATGGAATGGTTTGGGTGAGGTTTCAGACATGAGTTGAAATTCCAACATTAGTTTGGGTGCCATATTAGGTTTCACAATGATGGTGTTATTCCTACTTAAGTGTGGGTGATTTATTATATTTTAATATGATTTTAGGAAAGGTAGGGTTGTTGGTTCAATCATGAGTAGGAGGTACCCATTTTTTATAATCTTGGTTTATGGGTCTTATTTGGGTTTTAAAATAATAATAGCTGTGTGGTGTTGGTTTTTAAAATGTGTAAATGTTAAGGTATTTGACTATATCCTATTTTAAAAACATTTTTTATCATCGAAATGTAGAATTATTGATTTTGGTGATAGAAAATTATAGTGTTTTGGTAAATGTTTCTAAAATAAATTTATAGATTGATGTATTTTCACATTCATGTTGTAGATGGGAAATATTTGGGATTTCATATAGGGCCTTGTACTCACCCTCTACATAACTACAATGGTGAATGTGTAGATTGTGTAACGTTCCAACCCTAGTTACCCATAGTTGGTGCTTATTACCTAACACTGGCATGATCACAAGGGATCAAATCTCAAAAGACCGATCACTTTAGTAGCCTTGGAAGTACTAGATACACATATAAGTTTTACATTAAATCATGAGATAAAAAAACAACATTTTCCCCTTTAAACACACTTATAACCCTTATCATATCCCTGCAGGTCAACCATAAAATATTTCTTCATATACTGGGAAGAATAAATCATAGAAAGGGGTGATCTCAGATGCTCAGAAAGGATAACAATATAGTGGAAACTTCATAAATAAGCACAAACATTTAAGGCAACGTATAACACTAAAACATAAGCCTTTTAAACATAAAATTCAGCATAATATGGAAAATGTAAATTGAATAATTCCATTTAATTATTCCCAGGGATATTCTAATAGTCAACTAATCACCCGCAATATCAATTTCCAATTTCATATTGATAGAATGCATAATGCGGGACAATATAACCACATAGTCAAGGCCTCAATCCAAGACTACAAATATTATTTGGTCAAGGCCTTGTGATAAGACGCTAGTTTGTCTCATGAGACCTAACTATGCATTTAGGAGCTATATTGGGATCCACCTTTCACATAATAAGTCCAATGCAATCCTCTTATGAAAACATTGAAACATAACATAAACATTCGTTTTAAAACTAGCACACAAAATGTTAACACGTGAATCAAAAAACATGAATTGTATAAAAATAAAACATCAACATTCAGACATATAACAAAAACATCAATACAATATAAAAGATTTGTATCATAATAAATCAACTTCAAACAAGAATAAAATATATTAAAGGATGTTGACATAAATGAAATCAAAATTATTTGAGAGGAATATCTATTTCTATTTTGAAATCATTTAAAAGTAATTTTTTTATAAAAGAAAACATTTATTTTTAAAAAATTATTATAATATTGTAAGGTAATCTTCAAAGGTTTTATAATGGTAGATAATAACTACACCCTCTATATAAGTTAAAAAACAATCTTACCTTAATTTGTCGAAAAGTTTTAAAAGTACCTTGTTTGGAAAAGGACGGAAGGATTCCTTTCAAACCATTTTATAAAAATTCAAACAATGGTATAAATTAATTTAACCCATGGACTAGTAAATAGTATAATTTTTTTGAAATACATTTAAGAAACACAATTGGGGATGATAAAGAGGTCCCAATAGATACTTACGTAAAAACAACCTCGTATAATAAAGATATTGTGAAATTAACCCTTACCTTGTACATTCCCTTAGTCGAGGGTATGTTAACCTATTGTATGATAGTTAAATAATTTTTATTAAATTATACAAGAAATACATACATAAATATGATATCATTTATGATCTTCTAATATTTATTTGTTAATAATATTATTGTGGAATCATTGTTTCGGGTGTTAACTAATTCATTTTCCATTTTATGTTTTGTTATGAAAGTCATGTTTGTTATGGATAAAATGTATTTTATCCATATCCAGAATGATATTATGTTATTAAATATTATTTTTAATAATCAAAATAAATTTTTTCTTAAATGGTTACAATGGGGAATGAATTTCATCTCATTCATGGAGACGGTAATCCGTACATACTCACGAATGATACTTCCATTTCATTTTTTAATTTTAAAAGGAAATAAAACCAAATGTAACATAATAATATTATTATTAAAATATAATATAATATTTTAAATATGTTAAATAAGTTTATTAACACCATCCTTTATACATTCTGTGTATGGTATGAATGAGTCATATCCCATTGAGGGGGTGGTAGTCCGCACTTCCTCAAATAAAAATATCATATATATATATATATATACAACATAAAAATAATAAATGTATTCTATAAAATAGAACTAAAGAATCATATGGCTAAAATTAATATTATATATAATTACAGTTACATAATAATGGCTACCATAAGATGTGGTAGTATAAGATTGAACAATCATCGTTTCGTGAGGTAGTAGTTCGTCGTCCATAGAAACATTATGTTCTATACCCATTAGATTGAGGTGTGTGTAAGTGTAGTTAAGATAATTCTCATTAAAACAACATAGTATATTGTGGATAAGGTTTTTAATAAAATAATGTAATAAAGATATTTTTGTGGGTTTTTGAAGTAAAATAAAAGAAAATAACTTAATGGGAGATGTTACCTTTAAATCGGGTAACTCCCTTTGGTTTGAACCAAAAGGCTTCCTTGAAGTGCCTTTTGCCTAAGTTAAGGCTTATATGTGGAAGATATAGAGGTAGGTAGATTAATTGGGTAGATTTTGGATGATCCAAGGCACTTGAGAGGTGTGAGAAATGTGTTATAGGTGAGGGATTTTTATAAGGGTGAGGAGGGGCTCTTTAGGAATGTTTGAAAATAATATTTTATTACAAAATGGTTCTATTTTTATAAAGGCCCAAAACACATTAATGTATAAGATAAGATGGCTATTGTTAAAAATAAAATCATTCAATAATAATTGGACAGGTTTTGGATATTTTTTTAATTTTTATAATCTCATTTATTTAAATCATTCATTAATGAGCTAAACACTAAATCATTATCGTGACCTAAATAATTTTATTTATTTGATTTATAATAATTATAAATAAACTACCATGATGTATGAAATATTATTAGATTTAAAATTCAAAATTATAGTCAAAGAGAAAACTTATATAACCCCATGTAAAATTTTTTTACTAAAAGATGTATGTTTATGTCATTTTTGTCATTACATTAAATTAATTTATATAAAGTGTCATTATAACTCTCAAGTGGATCCATGGGGTCGCAAAATAGACCCACAGATGACCATGGTTGGAAATGTATCAGTAAATAGGGTTTGTACACGTGTTTGGATAATTTAATATTCTTATAATATTATTTTTTACCCTTATTTACTGGATTTACCCCTTTGACCGTGGTAAATAAAATATTTACCGAAGTAATTATTCCTAATGTATAAAAAACTAAAAGTTACTTATTTACCCAATTTGGACGTCCTGATCCTAAATATGGAATTCATTTTTCTGAATTCAAAACACAGAAGTGGTAGAAAAAAATTTAAAATTAATTCATGTTGTCGAAACAAAATCATGTTTTTAAGAAATAATAACTATCAAAATATTGACACTTGTTTATGTCCAGTTTAAATGTGAAATTACATTCAATGACCTATATTATATTATATGATAAAAATATAATCTAATTATACTTATAAACGATTCAAATGTATAATTTAACACTATAAATTATTTCGATTAAAAACATTGTTTTTTAATAAAATTTAGTATTTTTTCACTATTCATCCAAAATTGAATGTTTTCAGAAGAATACCAAAAAATCACCATAAGATAATTTTGATATTCCGAATCAAAAAAATGAAGTACATTTCGAAAAAAAAATTAATAAAATTTCAAAAGGTGTGTATTACTATTCATAATGGCTTTTTTGATTGGTCGTGGTTTGTTAGAATCTCAAAGTTGAGTACAGTGCAAGATATTGAATTTTTCAAAGGAAACGTATCGTAGAATATTGGGTGTTACATTCTTCCCTCCATCAAATAATTTTGTTCTCAAAATTTCTAGAATACTAATTCATGAAATGATTTGGGTGGTTCTTCATCATAAGTTCCTCAGGTTCCCACGTTGCCTCTTCCATCTTATGATTTCTCCATAGAATATTCACCAGATGAGTCATCCAGTTTCTCAACACTTGTTTCCGGTGTCAATAATTATGATAGTCTCTTCGCAATAAGACATATCAGGTTCCTATTCTATTTCTTTATAGGTGATTACATGCGTTGGGTTAGGCATGTATTTTCTCAAATGTGATACGTGGAACATATCATGAAATTTTGAGAGACTTGGCAGTATTGTCAAACGATAAACTACCACTCTAATTCGATCTAAAATTTTAAAAGGTTTGATGTAACTGGTACTTAATTCTCCTTTCTTTCCAAATCATATAACACCCGTATATGGAGATACTTTAACATAATCTCCTACTTGAAATTTCAAATCTTTCTTTTAGTTATCATAATAGCTCTTTTGCCTACTTTTAGCTACATTGATTTGGGATTGGATAACTTTCACATTTTCCATTGGGTCCTCCACAAGTTCTGGGCCTACGAGTTTTCTTTCACCAAAATCACCCAAACAAGTTTGTGTGTGACATCTCTTTATATATAATTCTTCATATGTTTCCATTTGAATACTTGAATGGAAACTATTTTTATAAGAAAATTCTACCATAAGATAATATTGATCCCAGATACCTTGAAAGTCATGTGACCAACATATCAACATGTATTCTAATTATTGAATAGTCTATTCTAATTTCCATCAGTTTGAGGGTGGTAGGTAGTACTCAAATGAAGTTCAGTATCCAAGGCCTTCTAATTAATTTCCCAGAATATTTATGTAAAACAAGGATCAGAATAAGAATAAATCGATAAGTGTATTCCATGAAGTCTTAAAACTTTATTAATATAGAGTCTTTCCAGGCATTCAAGTGGTAAATATTCTCTTATATAAAAAAATGATCTAACTTGGTAAAATGATAAATAATGACCCATATTGCATCATTCCTTCTTGGATTCATTGGTATCCCCATGATAAAGTCCATCGTTATATCATCCCATTTCCAGTTAGGTATGGGAATAGGTTGCATGAATCCTCTAGGATGTTGTCTTCCATATTTCACGTATTGAAAAACCATACATCTTGACACATAATAAGTAGTCTCTCTCTTCATGTTGTCCCGCCAAAAATGTTCCTAAAAATATCTATACATCTTATTTCTACCCAGGTGTATATAGAAATTGGAGTTATGAACATCATCCAAAAATTTCTTTTTTAGATCAGGTTTTTCTAGAACACAAAGTCTCTTCCAAAATCTCAAAATCCCATCTTCATATACGAAGTCAATCATTATCCCATCATTCAAATCTTTAGTTTTCATTATAAACTCATCATCATCAGTCGGAGAACTTTTTATCGTTTCTATTAAATAGTGTTTAGAAACCATTTTAAAAATTATTAATATCTCACCTTCAATGATTATTCCTATATCCATCATTACTAGATCCATGAAGAGAAGATCCCTTTCAACTCTCATCTTGTTCAAAACTCCATGATAATTTCTGGAAAAATCATTTGCTAGCTTATTTTCCTTCCCTAGGTGGTAGTGTATGATGCAATCATAATCATTGAGTAGTTTGATCCATCTCCTTTGCCTCATGTTGAGTTTTTTTGTGAGAAAATATTCTTCAAACTCTTGAAATCTTTATAAATCTCAAAATTTTCACCATAGAGATAGTGTCTTCATATATTAAGTGCAAAGATTATAGCTGCTAACTCGAGATCATGAGTGGGAGAGTTTTGTTCATGAATTTTTAGTTTCCATGATTCATAGGCAATAACTAAATCATTCTTCATTAGAACACAACCAAGTCCTTTCTTTGAAGCATTACTTTAAATAAAAAACCCTTCATTACTAGATGGTAGAGTAAATATTGGATAATTGATTAATCTTATCTTTAGTTCTATAAAACATTCTTCACAATATTTTGTCCAAAAAAAATTAACATCTTTACATATGATCATAGTTAATGGGTTATCCAATCTGGAAAATTTTTGGATGAGACGTTGATAATAACCTACTAAACAAATAAAACTGAGCACTTCAGTTATACTTGTCAGTGCTGGACATTCTTGGATTTCCTTGTAATTTGAAGGATCAATATAGATTCCATACATAGAGACAATATCCCCAAGAAAAGAAATTTCTTGAAGCAAAAATTCACAATTTCTAAACTTCCCATATAATTCATTTCTTCTAAGGGTTTTCAGAATAGTGCGCAAGTGATTTTCATGATATTTGTAGCTTTTTGATTATACCAATATATCATTAATAAATACCACTACAAAGTAATCAAGATATTCCTTGAAAACTCTATTCATTAGATCCATAAAAAATAGGGTGCACTAGTCCATCCAAAAGGTATTATTGTAAACACGTAATAATCATACCTGGTTCAAAATACTGCTTTCAAAATGTCTTCCTTCTTCATATACAAATGATGATATACTGATCGAAGGTCAATATTTGAAAAATATTGAGCTCCATGAAGTAGGTTGAACAAATCATCAATGTGAGGTAGGGGATACTTGTTCTTTATTATTATAGCATTTTTCTCCCTGTAGTCAATGCAAAACTTTATAGATCTATATTTTTTCTTAACAATAAAGAATAGAGGCTCCCCTTAGAGAAACACTAGTGTGAATAACTCATTTATTAATCAAATCCTCTAGTTGTTTCTTTAGCTCCACTTATTTCATAGTGGAAATTATATAAGGGGTATTCAATATGGGCCTTGAACCGAGAATTAAATCAATGGAAAACATAATTTCTCATTCTGGAATATGTCTAGACAAATCCTTTGGATATACATCAACATATTATTGTACAATATGTACATCCTCTATTTGAACATTATTTTCCTCACACATAGTTATTTCACTATCTTACTCCCTAATAATTGAATTTTTTAGATCTAGAAGGGGTGGATCTAGATAAGAATCAGATGGTGATGTTTCTACTCTAATGATAATGTACTTATTATCCTCATCGAAAAATTCTAACCTCCTTCTTCTTATAATAAATTTTCACATCATGCTCTGAAATCCAATCCATACTGAGGATTATATCAAATTCAATATTTGGTATGACAATGAGATCAACTGATAAAGAACATTTATATGCCCTAATGGGGACTGATTCAAAAAAAATGTTGAAATGATACTTCCCCTAGGAGTTTTGACTGATAATTCCTTTGTTAAATCAAATTGGAAATATCTAATTTTTTAATAAACTCGATATATATGAAAGAATTCGATGATACAAATTCAAATAAATAATTTTTTAAACTTGAGGAAACCATTAAATACCTGCCACCATGTCTTTTGGATCTTCAACCTCTACAATAGTGATCTCATAAGCTTGGAATTTTCTCCCTTGGCCTTTTCTGAGGTAAGTTTCCTTGGAACTTTGGACATTCATTTGCATAATTCCCTATTTTTCTATAATTTTAGCATTCAACATTGATAGCCTCTTTCTTTCCTTTACAATCACGTGTTTGGTGGCCTTTTTCACCACACATGTAAAAGACTCTCAATACCTTTAGGAATGTACCAGGGTGTTTCTTCCTACATTTATGGTAGGATGGATATTCAACTTTTCCATTATTCCCCTTATTTCCATTTCCAGATTGTTCAACAAATTTCTTCTTCTCTTTCTTTGCTTTAAATTTGTAAGACATAGAGAATTCATTTTCTATATTGATAGCACATGAGAAAATATCTTCGTATGACGAGAAGGATTATGAGAATAATTCTCGATGGATAAATTGTTTTAACCCATCAAATAGTCGATCAATATTACTCATTGTGTTATGTATATAATCTGCGACATGCCTTGCTAACCTTGTAAAGTTGGCCTCATAATTTTCGATATTTTCATCCCCCTTTTTCCTTAGACTCAGAAATTGTCTTTCCATATCTGCTCGATGGTCATGAGGAATGTATTTTTTATGAAACGATCGTTAAAATCCCTCCATTCCATATTTAAGACTTCCACATCCTCCTTTGTGTTTCGAATTAATGGCCACCACTAATCTACATCTCTCGTAAGGCGATAAACTGCGATGACAAATTTTTCCCACTTGCTACTCCTCAAAGCATGAAATATTTTCTATAAGGAATATATCCATTTCTCAGTTAAAAATGAATTTTTAGTCCCTTTGAATTTTGGTGGTTGTTACCTCATGAATTGGTCTAACATTTATCATTAGATATGTGGATCAGGGTGCTCCATACGGGTAAGGATATTATTCATAACCTGAGTGAGTTGTCCCAGTATACTGATAAGCTAATCAACACCAATTTCATCATCATCTCCACTATAATTATCTTGAGTTGGAGGAAAATCCATGCATAGATTATGTGAATTGATATGGTTTCAATCCTTCTACTAGGTTCTATTTCTAAACAATGGCATACACTATATTTCTTTATAAATCGCAATAAATAATTCCAAACATGTAAAACACTTAACAAAAATTGAATAGTCTATGGATATAATCCATAATCATATAAAATTTTCTTTATTGATGTATCAACTCCTAAATCCTTCATAATGGTTTGTAATGAAAATGTGAATTATCCTAAACTTATCCCTTAGGAGTGTTGTAACCATGAGTGAATAAAGGCCCATTGTCGAGTACCAGGATACAAAGATTCGGGCCCAAAACTCCTTGTCAGAGTTTCCACTCTTAGGTACATCTATTCCAGAGTAGCCTCTACATGCTTATATCTAAAAAGGGATGTATTTCATTGAAAAAAAATCTCTACATCACCCAAATTCTACGATGTTCTTCTATACTAATCCTGAAAGTATATCTTAAGGTAAGGTTCTATAATCGGGGTTTATCTAAATCTAGTTTCCAAGGATTGTAATAAACTTCCTCTGATACCAAATGTAACACCCTGACCCCAGTTACCCAGAATCGGTGCATTATTACATATCAATGGGCATGATTACAAGGGATCAAATCTGTAATGACTGATCATTTTAGTATCCTTAGAAGTACTAGATACATATATAAGTTTTACATTACATCATGAGAGAAAAACAAAAACATCATTTTTTCCCCTTTTAACACACTTATATCCCTTAGTCTATCCCTTCAGGTCAACCATAAATTATTTCTTCACATCCTAGGAAAAATAAAATATAGAATAGGGGAGCTGAGATGGTCGATAAGGATAATAATATAGCGAAAACATCATAAATAAGTATAAACATTTAAGCAAATGTATAAGACAAAAACATATGCCTTTTAAACATTAACTTAAGCATAATATGACAAATATAAATCGAATAATTCCATTTACGTATTCACATGGATATTCTACAAGTCCAATAATCACATGAAATATCTATAGCCAATGTCATAGTGATGGAATGCATAATGCTTGACATCATAAACACATAGTCAAGGCCTCTTTCCAATATTACAAATATGATTATGTCAAGGACTTATGCCAAGACAATAGTTTGTATAATGATACCTACTGATTCCACGAGGAGCTACGACAGACTCCACCCGTAACTTACTAAGTCGAATTCATTCTTCATTTAAAAAGGATGAAACACAACATAAACATTAGTATTAAAACTAGCATAAACAATATAAATATGTTAACCATAAACCATGAATGGTATAAAAACAAAACATCCATATTAAAAAATATCAAAAAACCTTCAATAAAATATCGAATACTTGTATTATGATAAATTAACTTAAGAAAAGTGTAAAATCCAATAAAGGATGTTGGCATAGATGAAATATAAATTATTTGAGAGGAATATATCTTTTTATTTTGAAATAATTAAAAAGTGATGTAATTATAAAAGAAATCACTTATTTTGAAAATATTCTTATAATCATGTAAGGGAATAATCAAAGGCGTTATAATGGTGAAGAATAACCACACACACCGTTTAAGTTAAAAAAAATTCTTACGTTAATTTTTTGAAAAGGTCAGAGGAAAGATTCTATTAAAACCGTTTTATAAACATTAAAACAACGGTATAAATGAGTTTAACCTATACTGTAGTAAATAGTAAAAATGTTTTGAAATGAATTTCTAAGAAACACATATGTGGATGATAAAGAGGTCCCAGTAGATACTTACATAAAAACAACCACAGATAATAAACAGATTGTGAAATTAACCCTTACCTTATACTTTTTCTTGGTAGAGTGTAAATTAACCTCCTGTATAATAGTTATATAATTGTTATTAAATTATAAAAGAACTAAATACATACATATGATATCATATATTATATTTTAATATTGCTTTTTTTATAATATTTTAGTATTATCATTGTCTCGTGTGTTAACGAATTTGTTCCCGTTATATGTTTTGTTTCGTAAGTCATGTTTATTATGGATAGGATGTATTTAATTCATATACAGAATGATATTGTGTTCTCAAATATTATTTTTTATAATCAAATGGAAATTATTCTTGAATGGTTATTATGGGGATTGAATCTCATCGTGTTCATGGAGACGGTAATATGTACATATGCACGAACGCTAATCCCATTTCATTTTTTTATTTTAAAAGAAAAGAAAACCAAATGATACATAGGTATATTATTATTATAGTGTCATAGAATATTTTATATATTTTATGTAATTTCATTAACACCATCCGTTATACATTCGATGAATGGTATGAACAAGTCATATCACTTTGAGGGGGCGGTGCTCCGTACTTCCTCATATTAAATTATCATATATATAGAACATTAAAAGATTAAAGGTATTATATAAAAGAAAGTTACAAGATTAAAGATAAAATAAATATAATAAATATCATATATAATTATAGTTCTATTATAATGGTCATCATAAGAGGTGGTGGTAGAAGACTGAACAATCATCATTTCGTGAGGCAGTAGTTCGCAGTCCACAGAAACATTATGTTCTATACCCAATTTATGGTGGTGTGTCTAAGTGTAGTTAAAATACTTCTCATAATAACAAACTTGTATATTGAGGATACATTTGTTATTATAAAATATAGTAATAAAGAGAGATCAGGGGGTTGGAGAAGTAAAATAAAAAAATAACGTAAGCAGAGATGTTACCTTTAAATCAGGTAACTCCCTTTGGTTTGAACCATAAGGCTTCCTTGAATTGAAATTTTCCTAAGGTAAGGAATCTAGGAGGAAGAGAGGGATGTATAGAGCTTAATTGGTAAGAGGTTTTTTGAGCCAAGGGGCCTGAGATGTGTTATAAATGGGTTAGTGGTGAGGGAGTTTTATAAGGGGGAGGAGAGGCTCTTTAGGAATGTTTGAAAATATTATTTTATTATATAATGATTTTCATTATCTAAAGGTCCAAAACATATTAAAGTTGAATAAAAAATGACTCATGTTCGAAATAAAATCATCCAATAACAATTTTATAGGTTTTAGATTTTTTTTTAATTTTTATATTCTCATTTATTTAAATCATTCATTAATGAGGTAAAAACAACATCATTATTGTGGCAAAAAGAATTTTATTTATATAATGTATAAAAAGTATAAAAAAATACCATGATGTAGTAAATCATTTTAGATTTTAAATTAATATTTATAGTCAAAGAGATAAGATAGATAATCCCATGTAAAAACTATTTTACTAAAATATATATGTTTATGTCATTTTTTTCTTTACTTTAAATTAATTAATATAAAGATTCATTATCACTCTCAAGTAGCTCCATGGGGTCCCGAAATCGACCCAATGTAACACCCCGACCCCAGTTACCCAAAGTCGGTGCATTATTACATAACATTGGCATGATCACAAGAAAGATAAAATCTCGAAAGACCGATTAGTTTAGTAGACTTGGAAACACATGATATATTCATAATGTTTTGCATTACATCATAAAATAAAAACTACAAAAATATAGTCTCCATAGTCCACACACTTATCCCCACATATTATCCCTGCAGGTTATTCATAAATTATGTCTTTACATCCATGGAAAAATAAAACATTGAAAAGGGGTGAGCTCAAATACCCAGTAAGGATAACAATATAGGGGAAACTTTCATAAATAAGAATAAACATTTAAGGCAATGTATAACTAATACAAAAGCCTTTTAAGATTTAACTTCAACATAGTATGGCAAAAATAAAATGAAATAATGCCATTTACTTATTCCCATGGATATTCTACTAATCGAATAATCACATGAAATATCAATAACCACTTTCATAATGATGGAATGCATAATGCCAGAGTATCATAACCACATAGCCAAGGCCTCATGCCAAGACTACAAATAAGATTTTTACAAGGCCTTCTACCAAGACACTAGTTTGTCTCATTAGACCTACCGATGAATCAAGGAGCTATACCGGGCTGCACTCGTCACATATTAAGTCCAATGCATTCCCATATGAAAAGGATTAAACATAACATAAACATTTGTATTAAAACTAGCATACGAAATGTCAATACATCCTCCATAAACCAAGAATGGTATAAAAATAACACATCCACAGTCAAACAAATCAGAAAACCTTCAATATAATATGGAAGTTTTGTATCATAATAAATCAACTTCAAATAATCTTAAAATCCATCAAAGGATGTTGACATAGATGAAATCAAAACTATTTGAGAGAAATATCATTATTTTTGAAATCATTTAAAAGAAACATAATAATATAATAAAACATTTAATTTGGAAATTTTATTATAAACTTGTAACGGAAGCTTCGAAGATTTTACAATGGTGGAAAATAGTCGTACCCACCGTATAAGTTAAGAAAACATTCTTACCTTAATTCTGTCGAAAAGGTTAAAAAGCACCTTGTTTGGAAAACGACAGAATGATTCTTTTATAAACCTCTTATAAAAAGTCAAACAAGGGTATAAATGACTTTAACCCATATTATTGTAAATAGTAAAAATGTTTTGAAATACATTTTTAAGAAACATGGATGTGGATGATTAAGATATACCAGTATATTATTACGTATAAATAACCTCGGATAATGAAGAGATTGTGATATGAACCCTTACATTGTACTTTTCCTTGGTTAGGGGTAGGTTAAACTCCTGTATAATGGTGAAATAATTGTTATTAAATTATTCAAGAATCATATACATTAATATGATATCATATATGATCTTTTAACATTTCTTTGTTAATAATATCTTAGAATTATCGACGTTTCGGGTGTTAACTTACTCGTTTTCTTTTATATGTTTTGTTACATATGTCGTGTTTGTTGTGGATATATTGTATATTATTCATATCCAGAATGATATCAAGTCCTTAAAAATTATTTTTAAATCATAAAATGATAATTATACTTGAATGGATACGATGGAGAATGAATCTCATCGCGTTCGTGGAGACAGTAGTCCGTACGTACGCATGAGCGACAATATAATTCTTTTGGTATTATATAATTGGACGGTATATCATATATACAGAATAATTATCATGTTATATTTATTATTTAAATGAATTAAAAATCATTATTATACCCATCCAAATAATAATATATTGAATAACAATTACACCACGACATGGAGACGGTAAGCCGTACGTATGCACGTGTGGTGACATGTCATTCAAAGGATAGATAGAATACTGAATATGGTTGTAAGATATTTATAATAATATTACAATATATAGGAGATACTGGATTCATTATTTTAGAATGGTAATAACAAAGAAGGAAGAATTTGAAGAAGAAATGAATTTGAAAAAGGGTGGTGAAAACATTACCTCTTCTTCGGGTTCTTCCTTTGGATTTGATCAAAATGGCTCCTTAGGTTGGATTTCTGACCAAAATAAGGCCTCTAGGTTGTAGTGAGGAATGTTAGAGAGTATTTGGGCTGGGTTTGTCCGAATCAAAAGGCTTTGATGGTGTGAATTAATGAGAAGGGTGAGTGCCCTTTTATAAGAGGGGTGAGGGGAACCTTTGTAAATGCTAGAAATATTATTTTATAATAAATTAAAATTCGGTTTCAAATGGCTCCAAAGTGGATTATTTAGAGGTTACGGTGGGGATGGGTCGAAAACCACTCCACCAGTAGAATTTAGAGAGGTTCGGGTCATTATACTAACCTTATCTTTTAGTTTTAACTCTTAGTTAATTAGTTTGACACTTACCATGTCACTTTGTATTTTTATATTATGTAGTTAATAAACTTACTATATACCTCCAAGAGACTTCCAAGTTGTCCATTTAGGACAAAATTATTATGATATAAGTCGCTTGGCCGAACCATAGATTTTTAATAATTGAATATCAATTAATAATATAATATTTGTTTTAAAAATTCTTTTATGTCAATTTTGACACTATTTGGAAAATTGATTTTTGTTAAACTCATAACAGAATGATTAATTCGAAAAAAGTTAATTCAATTATTCCTAACATGTCATATTAACCTAGTAAATTAGTTTAATTCATAAAAAGTATAAATTAAATTTATTTTGGTATTTATAATATCAAATATTTTAATTTTCCACTATTATGGTAATTACTGCATCATCATTGTGTCATAAATAAATTAAATTATTTAATGTCTAAAAATTATAAATAAAATATAATTATGTAGGAAATATGTTTATCTTTATAATGAATATTTACAATCTATTTTATCTCATGCATAACCCTATATTAGAAATGATTTAGTAAATAAATTTTGATTTTAACTCTTTTAACTCTTCTTTGAATTAAATAATAATAAATGTCCTAATGTTATCCAAGTGGACCTAAATGATAATATTTTATTACTAAGGTTGTTTTTGGTCGAATTAAGATTATAAAATATAATTAGGACATGTGTTAGGGTAATATTAATTTCATTTTTACCCTTAATTTCTGTATTTACATTTAACCGTGGTAAATAAAAGAAAAAAGTTACTATTCACCAAAAATTATTTTCATCTCAATGAACCAAATTTTAGTCCTTGATATTAACCGTATCTCTCGGATTTTATAAATTCCACTCACATAAGCGGTAAAATTATGTTTTATTAGAAATTCAGTTTTTTAACTATCACTTAGTGGTTTCAGTATTCATCAAAAAATGAAGTTTTTCAGAAAAATACCAAAATTTCACCCTAGGATAATTTTGATATTCCGAATCCAAAAATGAAGTCCATTTTGAAAAGTAAAATTTATAAATTTCAAAAAGTGAGTTATAATATTCATAACGGCTAGTATTATTGGTTGTGGTGTGTTAGAACTCGATGTTGCGTACAACAGACACTATTGCATTATTCAAAGAGAAGCGTATCGTTGAAGCTTGTAGTGTTACATTATCCCCTCCATCTAATACTTTCATCCTCGAAATTTCTAGAATACTATCGCATGAAAAGACTCGGGTGGTTCTTCATCATAAGTTCCTCGTGTTCCCACATTGCCTCTTCCATCTTATGGTTTCTCCACAAGACTTTTACCAGACGAGTCGTCCGGTTTCTCAGTACTTGTTCTCTCATATCAAGAATCTTGACGGGCTCATCACAATAAGACAGATCAGGTTCTAGTTATAATTCCTCATAGGTGAGTACATGTGTTGGGTCAGGCATGTATTTCCTGAATATTGATACGTGGAAGACATAGTGAACTTTGGAGAGACTTGGAGGCATTGCCAAATGGTAAGCTATAACCCCAATTCGTTCTAGAATTTCGAAAGGTCCGATATACCTGGGACTCAATTTACCTTTCTTACCAAAACGTATAACTCCCTTCCATGGAGATACCTTCAGGAAAACATGATCACTGACTTGAAATTCCAAATCATTCCTTCGATTATCGGCATAGCTCTTCTGCCGAATTTGAGCTACTTTGATATGGTTTTGGATTACTTTCACCTTTTCCAACGTTTCCTGCACCAGTTCTGGGCCTACAAGTTTTCTTTCACCAACGTCATCCGAACAGCTTAGTGTGCGACATCTCTATCCGTATAACGCTTCATATGGTTCCATCTGAATACTCGAATGGAAGTTATTTTTATAGGAAAATTATACCAAAGGTAAATATTGATCCCACATACCCTGAAAGTCAAGTGAGCAGGATATCAACATGTCTTATAAGGTTTGAATAGTTCATTCTGATTGTCCATCTGTTTGAGGGGGGTAGGCAGTGTTCAAATGATGTTCAGTATCCAAGGATTTCTGAATACTTTTACAGAATCTTGAAGTAAAATGGGGATCACGATCAGAAACAATCGATAGGGGTACTCCATGTAGTCTCATTACTTCATTAATATATAGTCTTGCTAGACGTTCCAGTGGTAGATCTTCTCTTATAGAAAGAAAATGTGTTGACTTGGTAAGACGATCAACAATAAACCATATTTCATCATTCCTTCTAGGATTCTTTGGTATCCCCATGACAAAGACCATCATAATATTGTCCCATTTCCACTCCGGTACGGAAAGTGGTTGCAATACTCCACCAGGCTGTTTCCTTCCAGCATTCACTTGTTGAAAAACCATATATCTTGACACAAAATCGGCAATCACCCTCTTCATGATGTCCCCCCAAAAATGTTCCTTCAAATATCTACACATTTTGGCGCTCTTAGGGTGTATAGAGAAATTTGAACTATGAGAATCATCCAGCAATTCCCTTTTTAGATCAGGTATATCGGGAACACAAAGCCTCTTCCCGAATTTCAAAATTCCTTCTTCGTACACAAAGTCTCTCAATCTCCCATCATTCACATCTTTAATCTTATTTTGAAATTCTTCATCATCGATATGAGAAATATTAATCCTTTCAAGTAAATATGGTTTGACAACCATTTGAAAAATCATTGTTGTTTCACCTTCCCTGGTTATTCCCATGTCCATCTTCACTAGATACATGAAAATTGTACCCTTTCAATTCTCATATGGTTTAAAACTCCATGGTCATTTATTCTCAAAGAATATTCCACCTTGTTTGCTTTCCCCGGTTGGTAGTATATTGTGCAATCATAATCCTTGAGTAATTCAAGCCATCTCCTTTGCCTCATGTTGAGTTCTTTTTGTGAGAAAATATACTTCAAACTATTATGATCAGTATAAATCTCACAGTTTTCACCATAGAGGTAGTGCCTTCATATCTTCAAAGAAAAGATCACCGCTGCTAACTCGAGATCATGAGTAGGATAGTTTTGTTCATGAATTTTCAACTGTCGTGGTGCATAGGAAATAACCCTATCATTCTACATAAGGACACAACCAAGTCATTTCTTTGATGCATCAATATAAATAATGAACCCATCATTCCCCGATGGTAGAGTCAATATAAGAGCATTGACTAATATTCTCTTTAGTTATTCAAAACATTCTTCACACTATTTTGTCCAAACAAATTTAACCCCTTTTCGTGTGAGCTTCGTTAATGGGTTAGCTAATCGGGCAAAATTAAGACGAAACGTCGATAATAACCTGCCAAACCAATAAAACTGTGTACCTTAGTTATACTTGTAGGTGCTGGCCATTCATGGATTGCCTTCATTTTAGAAGGATCAACAAAGATTTCATCTTTAGAGACAATATGGCCATGAAGAGAAATATCCTGAAACCAAGATTCACACTTGATAAACTTCCCATATAATTCATGTCTTCTCAGAGCCTTCAGGATAATGCGTAAGTGATTTTCATGATCTTCGTATCTTTTGGAGTATACCAAGATATCATCAATAAATACCACCATGAATTCATCATGATATTCCTTGAAAACTCTATTCATAAGATCCATGAATACGGAGGGTGCATTAGTCAATCCAAAAGGCATTACTGTAAAATCGTAATGCTCATACCTGATTCGACATGCTGTCTTTGGAATGTCTTCCTTCTTCACACATAACTGATGGTATCCAGATTGAAGGTCAATCTTTTAAAAGTATTGAGCTCCATGCAGTTGGTCAAATAAATCATCAATGCAAGGTAGGGGATACTTGATCTTTATTTTTATAGCATTGATCTCCCTGTAGTCGATACATAACCTCATATATCCATCTTTCTTTTTAACAAAAAGAATAGGGGATCCCCATGGAGAAACACTAGGGCAAATAAATACCTTATTACTCAATTCCTCTATTTGTTTCTTTAGTTAAAATAATTCTACAGTGGTCACTCTATAAGGTGTCTTCGATATAGGCGTTGATCCCGGAATTAAATCAATGGAAAACTCAACTTCTCATTCTAGAGGATGTCCAGGTAAATCTTCCGAAAACACATCTATATATTCTTTCACAATAGGTACAATCCTCTATTTGAACATTCCTTTCCCCACCCACTGTAATTTCATCTTCTGCCTCTCCAATAATTGAATTTAGTTGTGCTACTACGGGTGGATCTAGATAAGAATTAGGTGGTGACGATTATTTACTAAAGATAAGGTGTTCCTTATCATCATCATCAAAAATCGTAACCTCCTTCTTCTTAAAATAAGTCTTCGCATCATGGTCTGAAATCCAATCCATATCGAGGATTACATCAAACTCAATCATAGGTATGACGATGAGATCCGCGGATAAAGAACATTTGTGTGCTCTAATGAGGGTTGATTCACAAAACAATGTTGAAATGATACTTCCCTTAAGAGTTTTAACTGACAACTCCCTTGTTAAAAAAATTGGAAATATCTAACTTTCTTAGCAAACTGGGAAGATATGAAACAATGCGATGATCTAGAATCAAATAATGCATTTGCTAAACTTGAGTAAACCATTAAATTACATACCACCACGTCTTTTGGAGCTTCTCCCTCAGCAGTAGTGACAGCATAAGCTTGGCTTTGATCCCTTGGCCTTTTCTGAGGTACGTTCCCCTTACGCTTAGGACATTCATTTGCATAATGTCCCATCTCCCTGCAATTGTATCATTGGACATCGGTAGCTTCCTTCTTCCCCTTGCAATCACGATCTTGGTTGCCTTTTTCACCACACTTGTAATAGACTCCCGTTCCTTTTAAGCAAGTACCAGGGTGTTTCTTCCCACATTTACTACAGGATGTATATTCAACTTTTCTCTTATTCCCTTTATTTCCATTCCCAGATTTATCAGCAGATCTATTCTTCTCTTTCTTTGCTTTAAAGTCATATGACTTAGAGAATTCTTTCTCTATATTGATAGCACATGAGACAATGTCTTCGTATGACGAGAAGGATTTTGAGACTAATTCTCGATGGAGAAATTTTTTTAACCCATCAAAGAAATGATCAATATTACTTCTTGGGTTACTATTTCTGACGCTTTCGCCGGGGCGCGCGCATCCGTCTGTGGAGGACGCGCGGCTGTTTCCCTGCATTCCCGCTTTCCAAAGGCGGGCGACATTCGCTCCTTATTCAGGGATGTCTGCTCCTTGATCGAAACAGGATGATGGGATGTCGGTTCTTCCCTCCTTGGATTCCTCCTCGGAGCTCATTACCTAGTCCGGGTCTCCCTAATAGATTTAATACGTTGTTCGTGAATCTCATTCCCGGTTCCATATCGTCATGGACGATGTTTAATTACACTACTTCCGTCAAGACTTTCCATAGAGTCTTGACATGGTAGCGACCTTCGGTCGGAGTAGACGACAATATCAGGCATGTCAGGGCATCTCTGGGTGCATGGACATAGGGGAACCTGTATTCTTCCTCATAAGAGGGCATCTCAAAGGTGCAGAACCCGATACATGTATCTGAGGTTTTTCTCAGCTTCCCGTGTTTAACACAGGGTATGTTGCAAGATTAACATCTAGCAGAGACGGTTACACCAAAGGCGTGTCATCCGAGGTTTTCCTCAGGCATCTCATGTTTATCACGAGGTAGGCCGCGAGTTTAACGTCTTGCGGAGACGGAATGAGGGTGATCAGAACGTCCCATAGAGAAGGATCAGATTGGTATATTCCGAGGAGAGAACACCTGGAAGATGGATGGATCAGAACGCCCAATGAGGATGGATCCGAGGTGGTGCACTCCCTAGAGGGGAGATGTCACACCGTAATGGTTGATCTGAACACCACTGAGGGAGGATCAGGGGAAGTGCACCCCAGGATGGGGTACATTACCATTGGTTGGGATTGAACCTCATGGAGTTTTCCTACGTACCCTGTGTAGAGGAAAGGGATCAAAACCCACGTAGTTCGAAGGGGTGATGAATCGGGGTGTACACAGAGGACAACGACCCGGAGATATGTTGGGGCTTACACATGGAAAGCGGCCCATGCGCTGTTAGGAGCAGCGAGGAGGTGGATGGCATGATCCCACCGGGATGTGGCGGCCCGAGTGAGAATCAAGATGGTTAATGGATGGATGAATGAAGTGGATGGGGAGTGAAATGGGACCATCACAAGGGCGACGGTGAAGTTGGGCTTGATCCTTGAAGATGCTTCCTACGTATCCCCGTGGCAGGGAATCAAAGTCTGCGTAGTTCGGGATGGTGCCGGTAAACCGACATGAAGCTGGACCTTGGCCCGATGAATGTCGTCAGCGAACCAATGTGAAGGTGGACCTTGGTCCGATGGGCATCGTCAGCGTACCGACGTGAAGGTGGACCTTGGTCGGATGGGCATCGTCAACGTACTGACGTGAAGGTGGACCTTGGTCCGATGGGCATCGCCAGCGTACCGATGTGAAGGTGGACCTTGGTCCGATGGGAATCGCCAGTGTACCGACGTGAAAGTAGACCCGTGGGTCCACTAATGGTGGGATTGAACCTTGGGAAGGTTTCCTACGTACCATGCCTTGACATAGATCAAGGTCCTCGTAGTTCAGATTAGGGAATACAGTTTAACGTCGTGCGGGACGATAGTGAACCCTGACGTGAATAAACGACGGTCATTGGTTGTCGGTGAACCGACGTAAATGAGGGACCTTGGTCCCATGGGAGATTGGGGCTTAGCACACCGACAAGGAGACGGTCTGGGCCAATGTTTGTTGGGCTTGAACCTCAGGGAGGCTTCCTACGTACCATGCCTTGACACGGATCAAAGTCCTCATAGTTCGGATTGGGGAATACAGTTTAACGTCATGCGAGACGTGGGAGAACCGACGTGAATGAGGTCAGGACGACCGGATGGTGGATTTGAACCTCGTAGAGGCTTCCTACGTACCATGCCTTGACATGGATCAAAGACCTCGTATTTCGGGTTAGTCACAACGGCTTGCCGTCGGACTGGAATTGCAGTTTAACGTCATGCTTGATGTAGGTAGAACACGACGTGAATTGGATGATGGGTCGGCTTGAACCTCGTGGAGGCTTCCTACATACCACGCCTTGACATGGATCAAAGACCTCGTAATTCATATAGGGCTTTGTCGGTGAACAGACGTGAAAGCGGACCTTGGTCAGATGGGTGGTGGGCTTGAACCTTGGGAAGGATTCCTACGTACCATGCCTTGACATGGATCAAAAACCTTGTAGTTCGGGTTAGTCACAACGGCTTTCTGTCGGACTAGAATTGGGTGTACAGTTTAATGTCATGCGGGACAAAAGGAGTCATGTAGTTTAACGTCATGCTGGACGGGGGTGAGACCCGACGTGAAATGACGTGTGCGCTTGAAACTCATGGAGCCTTCCTACGTACCATGCCTTGACAGGGATCAAAGTCTTCGTAGTTCGCTAAGATGGGTCGCAACGGCTTACCACTGGACCAGAACGCAGTTTAATGTCGTGCTGGATGGGGGTGAGACCTGACGTGAAATGACGGGTGGGCATGAACCTCATGGAGGCTTCCTACGTACCATGCCTTGACATGGATCAACGTCCTCGTAGTTCACTAGGATGGGTCGCAACGGCTTACCACTAGACCAGAACGCAGTTTAACGTCGTGCTGGACAGGGGTGAGACCCGACGTGAAATGACGGGTGGGATTGAACCTCATGGAGGCTTCCTACGTACCATGCCTTGACATGGATCAAAGTCCTCGTAGTTCGCTAGGATGGGTCGCAACGGCTTACCACTGGACCAGAACGCAGTTTAACGTCGTGCTGGACGGGGGTGAGACCCGACGTGAAATGACGGGTGGGCTTGAACCTCATGGAGGCTTCCTACGTACCATGCCTTGACATGGATCAAAGTTCTCGTAGTTCGCTAGGATGGGTCGCAACGGCTTACCACTGGACCAGAACACACTTTAACATCATGTTGGACGAGGGTGAGACCCGACGTGAAATGACGGGTGGGCTTGAACCTCATAGAGGCTTCCTACGTACCATGCCTTGACATGGATCAAAGTCCTCGTAGATCGCTAGGATGGGTCACACCGGCTTACCACTGGACCAGAACGCAGTTTAACGTCGTGCTGGACGGGGGTGATACCCGACGTGAAATGACGGGTGGGCTTGAACCTCATGGAGGCTTCCTACGTACCATGCCTTGACATGGATCAAAGTCCTCGTAGTTCGCTAGGATGGGTCGCAACGGCTTACCACTGGACCAGAACGCAGTTTAACATCGTGCTGGACGGGGGTGAGACCTGACGTGAAATGACAGGTGGGCTTGAACCTCATAGAGGCTTCCTACGTACCATGCCTTGACATGGATCAAAGTCCTCGTAGTTCGCTAGGATGGGTCGCAACGGATTACCACTGGACCAGAATGCAGTTTAACGTCGTGCTGGACGGGGGTGAGACCTGACGTGAAATGAATGGTGGATTGAACCTCATGGAGGCTTCCTACGTACCATGCCTTGACATAGATCAAAGTCCTTGTAGTTCGCTAGGATGGGTCGCAACGGCTTACCACTAGACCAGAACGCAGTTTAACGTCGTGCTGGACGGGGGTGAGACCCGACGTGAAATGATGGGTGGGCATGAACCTCATGGAGGCTTCCAATGTACCATGCCTTGACATGGATCAAAGTCCTTGTAGTTTGCTGAGATGGGTGTCAGGGTTGGTGCTCACTCTAAGCCCACGTGAGTCATGCTCGGTGTCAGAAACAAGAGGTTGCAAGGACCTGACGATCACGTCGCGAAGGATGCGTCCGTGAGAAGTGAAGAGGGTCTTACGCGTTAGGCGGCCCATGGTGCTCGGACTTACTCCAGGATGGAGGCCCAAAACGGCTTATCGATAAATGGGGTCGCAACGGCTTACCGCTGGATTTGGTCACAATGGATTACCGCTGGATAGGGATGTCAACGGCTTACCGCTGAATGGGGTCGCAACGGCTTACCGCTGGATTGGGTCACAACGGCTTACCGCTGGATAGGGATGTCAACGGCTTACCGCTGAATGGGGGTCGCAACGGATTACCGCTGGATTGGGTCACAACGGATTACCGCTGGATAGGGATGTCAACGGCTTACCGCTGAATGGGGGTCGCAACGGCTTACAGCTGGATTGGGTCACAACGGCTTACCGCTGGATAGGGATGTCAACGGCTTACCACTGAATGGGGGTCGCAACGGCTTACCGCTGGATTGGGTCACAACGGCTTACCGCTGGATAGGGATGTCAACGGCTTACCGCTGAATGGGGGTCGCAACGGCTTACATCTGGATTGGGTCAAAACGGCTTACCGCTGGATACGGATGTCAACGACTTACCACTGAATGGGGGTGTCAACAGCTTACCGCTGATTGGGATCACAACAGTGAATGGGGCTTATGCAAGGAGCTGCCCGGGTGCCACTATGGAGTGGCAATGGTAAATGGGGCTTATGCAAGGAAGCTGCCCGGGTGACGCTATGGAGCGGCAATGGTGAATGGGGTTTACGCAAGGAAGCTACCCGGATGCCGCTAAGGAGCGGCAATTGTGGATGGGGCTTATGCTAGGAAGCTGCCCGGGTGCCTCTATAGAGCGGCACTGGTGAATGGGGCTTACGCTAGGAAGCTGCCCGGATGCCGCTAAGGAGCGGCAATCGTGGATGGGGCTTATGCTAGGAAGCTGCCCGGGTGCCGCTATGGAGCGGCAATGGTGAATGGGGATTACGCAAGGAAGTTGCCCGGGTGCTGCTAAGGAGCGGAAATGGTGAATGGGGCTTATGCTAGGAAGCTGCCCGGGTGCCGCTATGGAGCGGCACTGGTGAATGGGGCTTACGCTAGGAAGCTGCTCGGGTGCCGCTATGGAGCGACACTGGTGAATGGGGCTTACGCAATGATGCTGCCCGGGTGCCGCTATGGAGCGGCATTGGTGAATGGGGCTTATGCAAGGAGTTGCCTGGGTGCCTCTATGGAGCGGCACTGGTGAATGGGGCTTATGCAAGGAGCGGCCCGGGTGCCGCTATGGAGCGGCACTGGTGAATGGGGCTTATGCAAGGAGCCGCCCGGGTGCCGCTATGGAGCGGCACTGGTGAATGGGGCTTATGCAAGGAGCTGCCCGGGTGCTGCTATGGAGCGGCACTGGTGAATGGGGCTTATGCAAGGATGCTGCCCGGGTGTCGCTAAGGAGTGACACTGGTGAATGGGGCTTATGCAAGGATGTTGCCCGGGTGCCGCTATGGAGCGGCACTAGTGAATGGGGCTTATGCAAGGAGGCTGCCCAGGTGCCACTAAGTAGTGGCACTGGTGAATGGGGCTTACGCAATGAAGCTGCCCGTAATTTCTTTCTCATGTCAGGCCATGAGAGCATCCCAACTCACGGGTGAGTTGAGGCCTTCACTTATGCACGGGTGCACAAGAGGGAGAATGCCAAGCGGCGTTGGAATGATGCCACTGTAGTCATGGCATTGAGCATCTTACGCTTGGAGCATAAGGCATATCCTGTTTGGAACAAGAAGCATCCTACATTAGGAACGTAGGGCGTACTACAGTTTAGAGTCTTTTAGGTAGGACTATTGGCTTCTTATACTAGGAGCATAAGGCATCTCTCGTATAAAGCAAGAGGCATCCTATCATTTGTTAGATAGGGAGTGCTATAGTTTATTGTCATGTAGATAGGACTATTAGCATCTCATTCTAGGAGCGTAAGGCATCTCTCGTATAGGGCAAGAGGCATCCTATCATTCGTTAGGTAGGGTGTACTACAGTTTATAATCATGTAGATAGGACTGTTGGCATCTCATGCTTGGAGCATAAGGCATCTCTTATTTGGAGCAAGAGGCATCCTATGTTTGTCACATAGGGATTACTACAGTTTAATGTCATGTAGATATGACTATTGGCATAAGGTGCCTAGAAATGGCTGGTGTTGGGACTTACGCAAGGGCGCCCCTTTCTAGTTCAACCTGGCATAGAAGCCAAGTGAATGGGTTTGGAGGAGTTTCCTGAGGAATGGTTCGACTCAAGGTACTCGAGGAATTGATGATGAGAACCTCAACTCCCAACATAGGAAACAAACCAAGAGAAATACATCAACTGAAGGTGTTTCATGGTGTGTGTAGGAGTGTATCAAATCATGGTATTCCATAGGTGGAAGGTGGGAGCGCATAAGGGCGCAATGGAAAATCCCGGCATCCCGGCCCGAAAAGATCGCGGTGCGACTGTCCATATTTCATGGGGGTCTGTGACGGTAGCGAAGGGACCGGCCCTCCGGGCCGGGACCGAAGCCCGGCACTGACCCCGAGCGGGGGTCCGGCGGCGCAGCCCCCGCGGTATGAACCGGTGGGCGCGGAGGTAGGATCCTCACGAAGGATGGGTCTTCGCGAAGTAACTTCACAAAGAATGGCCTCGTAGAGCTATGGTCTCTCGCGGAGCAAAGGGGTCTCGCGGAGCAAATGGGTCTCGCGGAGCTTGGTCTCGCGGAGCAGCATCGCGGAGCATGGGCTCTCGCGAAGCATGGTCTCGCGGAGCAGCATCGCGGAGCAGCATCGCGGAGCAGCAACGCGAAGGAAGCTGCTCGTGGAGCATGGCTTCGTGGAGCCACAATGCGGAGCTCCGCTCGGCCGTCCAAGGGGCGAAGTGGCCGTGGCCATCCTCCCGGAGAAGGGGGTGAGCTGGGTATTTATAGGCAGGGGCGCCGCGAAGAAGAACTCTCGTGCCGCCTTAGGAGCTTCGCGGCGCGCTCGCGAACGTCAAATTCGTTCGTGGAGAGGTACCGCCTCCGGAGCTTCGCGGCGGGCTCGCGAACGTCAAATGCGTTCGCGGAGAGTTACCACCTCCGGAGCTTCGCAGGACCGCGCTGCACGGGTGCTTCGCATCGGTGCTTCGCATCAGTGCATCGCGAGGGGTCTTCGCGGCGCATCGCAAACGTCAAACAGGTTTGCGGAGCCTCCCGCCTAATTGTTTCGTGGCGGCGCTCCGCGATCACGGAGGGGGGCTTCGCGAATGGGCTTCACGAACCAGATTTCCAGCCCAACTTCAAATGTCCATAACTCCTAATCTGTAACTCCGTTCAGGCCCTACGACCTACCAAATCGAAGCTTGAAAAATGGAATACGATCTTGGATCATGTATTGGAGCATTTGGATAATTTTGGGGACGCGTTTTCCGGGGTCTACAGTTACGTATATAATCTCCAGCATACCTTGATATCCTTGTAAGTTAGCCTCATACTTTGCGACATTCTCATCCTCTTTTTGTCTCAGACACAGAAATTGTCTTTCCATATCTGCTCAATGATCATGAGGAAAGTATTTTTCTAAGAACAGATCTATGAACTCCCTCCATTCCATATTTGATACTTCATCATCTTCCTTCATGTTTTGAATCAATGACCACCATTGCTCAGTATCTCTAGTGAGGCGGTAAACTGCCACAATAACTTTTTCTCTTTCACTACTCCCCAAAGCCTGAAATATTTTCTCTAGGGAATTTATCCATTGTTCAGCTACTGATGGATTTGTACTCCCATTGAATGTTGGTGGTTGTGGCCTTATGAAGAGATCTAACATTGATCCTTCACGCTGTGGATCAGGGTGCTCCATACGGGTAAGGTTATTATTCATAACCTGAGTGAGTTGTCCCAGTATGGTGATTAGCTGATCAGCACCAGTTGCATCACCATCTCTACTATAATTATCTTGATTAGGAGGGAAATGCCTACATGGAGTGCATGCATTGATACAGTTTCCATTTCTTCCACTAGGCTCCATATCTAAACAATGGAATAAACTAGATCAGTTTATGAATCAAAATACACAATTCCATACTTATAAAACACTTAACATAAATTGAACTATTTATGGATATAATCCATAAAAATAAAAATGTTTTCTTTGAGAAAGTATATACTCATAAACCCTTCATAATGATTTGTAATGAAAATGAGAGTTATCCTAATCCTTTCCCCTGGGAGTGTCATAACCAAGAGTGCAGCAAGGCCCGTTGTTGTGCATCAGTTCTCGTTTGAGTCTATATCAAAGAGGTGTTTTTAGGTATTACCCCTAGGTACATATGTTCCAGAGCCACCTCTACCTGCTCGTATCCAGACAGGGATGTATTTCTCGAAAAACTCACAAAATCTCTACAATACCGAAATTCTGGGATGTTCATCTATACTAATCCTCAAAATCCATCTTAAATCTATGTGCTCTAATCAGAGTTTATCTAAATCTTGCTTCTATGGTCTGTACTAAAAATCCTTTGATACCAAATTTAACGCCCCAACCCCAGTTACCTAGAGTCGGTGCATTATTACATAACATTGGCATGATCACAAGAAAGATCAAATCTCGAAAGACCGATTAGTTTAGTAGCCTTGTAAACACTAGATATATTCATAATGTTTTACATTACATCATAAAATGAAAACTACAACAATATAGTCTCCATAGTCCACACTCTTATCCCCTCATACTCTCCGTGCAGGTCATTCATAAATTACTTCTTCACATCCTTGGAAAAATAAAACATAGGAAAGGGGAGAGATCAAATTCTTAGTAAGGATAACAATATAGAGGAAACTTTCAAAAATAAGAATAAACATTTAAGGCAATGTATAACTAAAACAAAAGACTTTTAAACATGAACTTCAACATAGCATGGAAAAAATAAAATAAAATTATTCCATTTACTTATTCACATGGATATTCTACTAATTGAATAATCACATGCAATATCAATAACCACTTTCACAATGATGGAATGCATAATGCCAGACTATCATAACCACATAGCCAAGGCCTCATGCCAAGACTACAAATTAGATTTTTCCAAGGCCTTGTGCCAAGACACTAGTTTACCTCATGAGACCTACCGATGCATCGAGGAGCTATAGTAGGCTCCACCCATCACATATTATGTCCAATGCATTCCCATATGAAAAGGTTTAAACATAACATAAACATTCGTATTTAAACTAGCATATAAAATGTCAATACTTTCTCCATAAACCATGAATGGTATAAAAATAACACACCTCAGTCAAACAAATCACAAAAACATCAATACAATATGGAAGTCTTGTATCATAATAAATCAACTTCAAATAAACTTAAAATCTATCAAAGGATGTTGACATAGAAGAAATAAAAACTATTTGAGAGAAATATCCCTTTTTTTGAAATCATTTAAAAGTCACATAATTATAATATAAAACATTTACTTTGAAAAATTTCTTATAAACTTGTAAGGGAAGCTTAAAAGATTTTACAACGGCGGAAAATAGCCGCACCCACCGTATAAGTTAAAAAAACATTCTTACCTTAATTCTGTCGAAAAGGATAAAAAGCACCTTGTTTGGAAAACGAATGAAAGATTCCTTTATAAAACTCTTATAAAAATTCAAACAAGGGTATAAATGACTTCAACCCATATTCTTGTAAATAGTAAAAAAAAATTGAAATACATTTTTAAGAAACATGGATGTGGATGATAAAGAAATCCCAGTAGATTATTACGTATAAACACCCTCGGATAATGAAGAGATTTCGAAATAAACCCTTACCTTGTACTTTTCCTTGGTTGGGGGTAGGTTAACCTCCTGTATAATGGTGAAATAATTGTTATTAAATTATACATGAATCATATACATTAATATTATATCATATATGATATTTTAACATTGATTTGTTAATAATATCTTAGAATTATCGTCGTTTCGGGTGTTAACTTACTTGTTTTATTTTATATGTTTTATTACATATGCCGTGTTTTTTATGGATATTTTGTATATTATTAATATCCAGAATGATATCATGTCCTTAAAAATTATTTTGAAATCATCAAATGATAATTATACTTGAATGGATACGATGGAGAGTGAATCTCATCGCGTTTGTGGAGACAGTAGTCCGTACGTATGCACGAGCGACAACATCATTCATTTGATATTATATAATTGGATGGTATATCATATATAAAGAATCATTATCATGTTATATTTATAATTTACATTAATTAAAAATCATTATTATACCCATCCAAATAATAATATATTGAATAACATTTACACCACGACGTGGAGACGGTAAGCCGTACGTACGCACGTATGGTGACATGTCATTCAAATGATGGATAGAATACTGAATATGGTTGTACCATATTTATAATAATATTACCATATACAGGAGATACTAGATTCATTATTTTAGAATGGGAATAACAACGAAATAAGAAGTTGAATAATAAATGAATTTGAAAAAAGTTGGTGAAAACATTACCTCTTCTTCGGGTTCTTCCTTTTGATTTGATAAAAAGGGATCCTTAGGTTGTATTTCTGATCACAATAAGGCCTCTAGGTTGTAGTTAGAGAAGTTGAGATAGTATTTGGGAAGGTTTTTTCCGAACCAAAAGGCTTTGATGGTGTTAATTAATGAGAAGGGGGAGTGCCCTTTTATAAGAGGGGTGAGGGGAACCTTTGGAAATTTTAGAAATATTATTTTATAATAAATTTAAATTCGGTTTATAATGGCTCCAAAGTGGATTATTTATAGTTTAAAGTGGTTATGGGTCGAAAAACACTCAACCAATAGAATTTAGACAGGTTTGGGTCATTATACTAACCTCATCTTTTAGTTTTAACTCTTAGTTAATTAGTTTGACACTTACCATGTCACTTTGTATTTTTATATTATACAGTTAATAAACATACTATATTCCTCCAAGAGACCCCCAAGTGGTCCATTAATGATACACATATCATGGTATAAGTCTCTTGGCCGAACCATAGATTTTTAGGAGTTGAATATAAATTAATAATATAATATTTGTTTTAAAAACTCTTTTAAGTCAATTTTGGGACTATTTGAAAACATTATTTTTTTGATAGTCATAACAGAATTATTACTTCGAAAAACGTTAATTAAATCATTCCTAACATGTTATATTAACCTATAAAATTCGTTTAATTCATAAAAAGTCTCAAATTATATTTATTTGGGTATTTATAATATCAATTATTTTAATTTTTCACTATTATGGTAATTACTTTATCATCATTGTGTCATAAATAAATTAAATTATTTAATGTCTAAAAATTATAAATAAAATATAATTATGTAGGAAAGCGTTTTATCTTTCTAATTAATATTTACAATCGAATTTATCTTATGTATAACCCTATATTAAAAATGATTTATTAAATAAACATTGATTTTAACTCTTTTAACTCTTCTTTGAATTAAATAATAATAAATGTCCTAATCTAATCCATGTTGACCTAAATGATAATATTTTATTCCTAAGGTTTTATTTGGTCGAATTATGCTTATCCAATTGAATTAGGAAATGTGTTAGGATAATATTAATATCATTTTTACTCTTAATTACCCTATTTACTTTTAACCGTTGTAAATAAAAGTAAAAAGTTACTTTTCACCAAAAATTATTTTCATCTAAATGAACCACATTTTAGTCCTTGATATTAACCATGTCTTTTGGATTTTTGAAATTCCACTCATAGAAGCTGTAAAATTATGTTTTATGAAAAAATCAGTTTTTTAACTACCACTTAGTGGTTTCACTATTCAAACAAATATGATGTTTTTCTGAAAAATACCAAAAATTCACCCAAGGCTAATTTTGATATTCTGAATCCCAAAATGAAGTCCATTTTGAAAAATAAAATTTATATATTTTAAAAAGTGGGTATTACTATTCATAACCGCTATTTTGATTGGTTGTGGTGTGTTAGAACTCGATGTTGTGTACAACACACGCTATTACATTATTCAAAGAGAAGCGTACCGTAGAAGCTTAGGGTGTTACACCCAAGGATTACCATGGTCGGAAAAGTATCATTATATAGGGTTAGGACACATTATAGTGTAATTTATATTATTATAATATAATTTTTTACCCTTATTTACCAGATTTACTCCTTTAACCAGGGTAAATAAAATATTTACCGAAGTAATTATTCATAATGTCTAAATATAAAAGTTACCTATTTACACAATTTGGCCCTCCTGATTCTAAATAATGAATCCATTTTCCAAATTCAAAACAACAATGTGATAGAAATTAATATAAAATTAATTCCCGCTGTGAAAACCAAAAACATGTTTTTAAGAAATAATAACTATTAAAAATTGGCACTTGTTTATGTCTAGTTTGAATGAGAAATTACATAAAATTACCTAAATTATATTAAATGATAAAAATATAATCTAATTATACTCAAAAACAATTCAAATGTATAATTTAACACTATTAATTATTTCAATTAAAAATGTTGTTTTTAGTTAAAATTTAGAATTTTTCACTATTCATCAAAAATTTAATGTTTTAAAAAGAGTACCAAAAAATTCACTATAATCTATTTTTGATACTCCAAATCCAAAAATGATGTCCATTATGAAAATTAAAATTTAAAAAATTTAAAAAAGTGGGTATTACTATTCCTTACGGCTAGTTTGATTTGTCGTGGTGTGTTTGAATCTCGAAGTTGCATACAACGCATGCTATTGCATTATTCAAATGGAAATGTACCATGGAAGCTTGGGGTGTTATAGATGGTATGTAGTGTGATACGATTAATTTAAATAAAACATTCGTTACTAATGGTATACCAAAACTAGAATAGTATATCTACAAATTTGGTGGAGTTCTCCCAAAATTGGTTGTCTATTGGAGTTTTTGGAAATACACGAAGCTATAATTTTGGGCACTTTATTTTAGGGGCCACAAACGATATCCATTTTATAATTTATTTGTATTTATTTATACTTGTTCAACTGGTGTAATTTTATTTACTATTGTTTAATTTTATCAATAGTTTTATATCATACATCATATTCTGAGACTTATATTGTAGTATTTTTCTTGTCCATAATAGTTTTGGGTGTGTTTGATATATAGATACATAATTTTTATATATGGATAGGATATTAGTATGGGGAGTATTATTTTTTTGGGGGAAAAATACCACAATACTATTATTAAATCTCGTGAAATTTATTTCAAGCCTTTGGTATTTAAGGGTACAAACTTAAGTCCATATATCATTCAATCTTGACTCAAGTGATGAAAAGGGGTGATTGGTCAACTCAGGATGTTACATAATTTGACTATTGAGAAAAATAAAATCTCATTTTCACAATAACCATGCCATGGTTCAGGAAAAATCTTGCATTGGTTCATGAAAATCCTCATTGTGGTTTGTCTATGAAGAAAATATCCTAAGAATAATTTTAAAGAAAAAACAGACATTGATGGATTAAATATTAAATGTAATATTAATTATCTATAATAAAGAGAAAACAATTATTAAATGTTATAAACCATGTTTCAGTTTATTAAAAAAGATCATGGTATTATAGAGAAGATTTAGTGCCACAAGAGGCAACAGACAAGAAGAATAGTCATGGTTAAATAAAAAAAATCATGGTTTAAATAAATAAATAATCTTTAGTCATATATTCTAAATAGTATATTTACAACACCCTAAAATTAAATATATTATTAAATTTAAATAATTCAATGTGTTCAATAACATTTTTCATATGGAATGACAAACTAAAATGAAATCGTGATATATTTAGATAAAAATATAAATATTAATTATGACACTTAAAACCTACCCATTGAATAAATGTAGTGGATATGATTAACCACATTATGAAAATCTTATAGGAATAAAATAAAATCTACTTTTAATATGAATGGAAGTGAATTATTATAACTAAAACAATTACAAAAATAATTTTATGCATTAAAATATATTTTTTAAAAATTATATTTTATATCAATAAAATAAGAATGTTATGGATAGAAAATAATAAAATGTAATAATAATATAAATAATATATTACTAAAAATAAATAGGAATTTATAAGAATAATAATAAAGAATTGATAACATTTTAAAATCTATTCTTCTATATGAACAATTTTCTACTATATTTTTGGATTTTACAAAAAATTGTTTTATCATATTTTAGAAATTTAATTTTAAAAAATTAACATCCTTTTATTATTAATCATAAAAATATAGAATTAATTTGAAATTTTTGGATTTATATAAATATAATTATTTCTATATGAACATTGAAAATTACCATTTTATATATAACAGGACTTTATTACATTATAAGTATATAAAAATGAATTTTAAATTAACGTAAAGATTTTGTAATATCAAATATATATTTTATATTAGACTTTATATTATTAATTTTTTTTCTAATTTAAAAACCCATTCAATATTTGAGAACATAAGTAATATTTTTTTAAAAATTGTTTAAAATACATTATACATTATTATTCTAAAATTACTTTTATTCAATATTATGAATTGAGTCAAATAAAATATAATTAAAATTTTTAATAATTGGAAATAAATTATTTAATAAGGATCATTTTATTTTTGGTAACAAAAGACAAGATACCATAAGTAAAAACTACTTACCACAATAATAGATAAATGGTAAAATTAAGTAATCGAAGAGTGAAACCCATAAACAATTTATGGTAATATTTCATTGAGACCATAAACAACCTCAGATATTTTAATCTCTATTATTAATTAATTTGGGAGACACTTTCCTGTATATTGACATCCCATTATTGAAAACATTTTTGTATTTACAAAAAATATCATCCATTTTAACTTATAAAAGGGACACTTCTCTCCTTACATTCCCTCACAAAGAAAACACGCATAATTTCATCCCACAATTTACCAAAAACTCCCTAAAACACTATTATACACATTAAATTGGTTTTTTTCTTCTAATAATACCTTAACTTTAGGTATTAACCCCCTTTTCAAAGAAGATAATCCAAGAAATGAGGTATGTATTTCTAACATCTCCTTTTTTATAAATTCTTTTATACGCTTTTATTATTTCCCAAATTTATTTTCAAAATATTAAAATAATAAAATAAATATTATTATTATAATGATATGTTACTAGAATGATGTTACAAGGATTAACTGTCTTCCCCTTTTCAATTAAAAAAAGAAAATGATCACTCACGTGTTGTTCAAACTACCACCTCTACAATGCAATGTTTTTAGTTTTCCTCCACCTCTATTCATGAATATTTATAATAATAGTTTTAATGAAAAAATATTATTTTTATGATATAATAAAAATTCTGTTATGGAAAAATGGATAAGCTATTAATGATATGATCAACAAATGGTTATCGTTAATTCAACCACTTGAAACGAGTGAACAAAGAGGAAAATGATCTATTATTACTAAGTAATGGATTTATAAAGATTATAATATCCTATAATTATTTAAAATATCTACATATAAAATTAATAAACACTAAATAAGATCATTGTACTACTGGTATAATGATATTACAACTAAACTGCCATATAATCATCAATTAATCATGTTTGGTTCACGTTTGGGTCGGTTTAACCACCTACTTGAAAAATACTATATATTTATATCATGAATGACTGTGATAAATTATTTACTTGTATAATATAATAAAAATATGTAAATAATTTATTTCTTTTGGTTTTGGTAAGGTTATATCATCATTTAACTCATTAATTAAGAAAACACATATCATTTTTTAAGAATCACTGAAATATGATCCTCGTGGATTTCATCTTCATGGATTTTAACCAAAAATAACCTAGAATGAATTATACTAATTTTAAGTATAATTTAGATACTATTTTATTATCTGTTTATGGATAATTTTTTAAAAAGATTTAATATTGATAGAAGTTTAATGAAAATAGTCCAAAGCAATAAAGATTACTTACACCCAATATTAAAAAGAGGTAAAAAATAACTAATATTTATATGTATATAATGATCATAGAGGAAGATTACAAATTTTTATAGTTATTAATTAGGTTACTCATTATGTATTCAATGTTTCTAATTTCATTATTCAAGATTTTTTGTGTAATTTAATAATGAAGAAGAATCGAGGTACGGGTTTTCACCTCAAATTTCTCTCTTTGAGAGATTTCCGGTATTATAAAACTAATTTCAACTATGTAGTGAATGTAATACCTATTTGATATATCATATCATGAATTATATTTTTACAATGACATTAGGGTAAAAAATTACTTTTATTTGAAGGGGTTTTGATTAAGGTGTTACTCAATCCACAAGGGTTTTCTTGTTCTTAATTCTAATTCCTTAAGACATGTTACATTTTATACACCATGTTTCCATTGTATTGTGATATATTGATTTAGTATCCCATGAATTTTCCTTATATTATTTTATTTTAATTTATGCGATAAACTAATCGAAATCAATTTCATTTTAAAATGTATATCGAATCAAGTGTTACCCCTATATTAAGAGTTTTTGGTAACTCAATTTTCCTTAAAGTGCATGTTTTAAACCAAGGTATTTTGAAAATAATAAAAAGGGTTGCTTCCTTTAATTTTCACATGTTTCATATCTCACTCCTCAAACCTCCAAGATAAAATTTATTCCTTTTCAAAGATCCACTATTGGATATTTTTTTTAAATGTAAATGTTTTCAAATTATTTCAATGTTAAAAATGTTTTCTAAAATATCTTCTTATTTTTCACTTCCATTTCCCTTATCATTTTCAAAATTATTTACACTAATGAGGTTTATGTTTAATCATTTATCCTATTATATATATATGTCAGAATTTAGGGGTTTGAAATAATAGTATAAAGAAATATATTCTTGTGATACAATTTGAAACATTATTTTAAAATTGTGTATTAAAATTTTGTTAACAACCTTTTGTGATTCCTTTTATCAATAGTGTTAAGGTATTTTGAAATAATCCAGTTCAATATTTGTGTGGATTATAATTATGATTATTCTAGTATTTTCTTATTTTTATACACATTTCCTTATACATCATGAACATGAAATCTTATTTAATTAATATTGGATCATCTTCACCATGAATGAATGTTATTCTATTGAATATGGGAAATGTATTGTCATTCCATATACTATTATTCGAATATATAAGTTTGTTGGAAAATTTAATATGTATTTATTTTGTATCCATCTTCTTCCTCTAGATGATTTATGATCAAATTATCCATTTTATTGATATGGGTAAATATATTAGTGTTATATATATTATTATTTAAATATAGAGTATTATTGGAAAGTAGAATGTGTATTATTTTACCATTCACCTTCTTTCTATGGATGAGTTATGATCATGTTATCCATTTTATTAACACGTGGAAGAGTATAGAAATTATTAATAATTATTGACTTCTAATACAGGTTGAATATGTATTGATTTCTATATTTCTCATTATATGGATAGACATGTTTTATTCAGTAAGGGGTTCCTTAGGTAATAATATGAAATTTATTGATGAATCTTACAATGACATTTTTGAATTAATCAGGTTATGGTTAGAGGATAACATTATATATACCCTAGATATATTTCTATGTATTACAAGACAAAATAGGTTCGGTTTTGGTGTATTACTCCTCCCATAATATGATATTGTCTTAGAAAATGCCTTAACAATATGTTTTTGATTTCTAGAATTATGTATTACATTAGTATGAGATCAAAATTATTGATATCTATGTTTTTATTTATTATCATGGAATTATCATGCTCTTAATTTCAATTTGATTATGGATTAATGTTTTTACCTATTCCTACCATAATATTTTTGTTATGTTTATTCCATGATTTCATCTATTGTTTTGTTTCCCTTAATGGTCATTTTGTCTCACCAATTTATTTGTTTTAATTTCCATGGGTTATAATGAAAAGTAGTACACATGTAATATTTAGAAGGATAACACCTTTGGAATAATTTTTTAAATATTTTTAAGACTCATAATGAATTTAGTAATTATGTGTAAATAATGGAAACAACTTATACTTGATACAGAGAACATAAGAAGTATTAGTTTATGATGTTTTCTAATTCTCTAAATCTCTAAACATAAAAATATCCTTGACATGTAAGAGAAATAAAAATCAATTTTTTTTATTATAAATAGTTACATATTGTATTTTATAATGGTATCAAAGAAATTTTGTATTGTAAGTGTTTAAAACACTAAATCTATCGTTGTGGGTCCAGGGAAACATAGTTGGTATTAATGTAATTGCTTTGATTGAATTGGAGATTAGAATATTAGTTAAGGGTAAGTTAATGGTTGCTAAGTTAGGGTTTATCATAAGATAAAATATATAGATAACCCAATGGGATAGTATATATTTTAATGCTAAGGTTATATTGCACTTTTTATTTGGGTTTAGGTTGAGATAACTTTAATAAAATCTAGATGGATAAGTTTAAGTTTTAATATTAAGTACAAGATAATATCCTAGTGCTTTGGTAATGTAAATACTGGGTGATTTTGCTAAAAATTATATCCCTATCTGAATACTACAATTGGATGGAGGATGTGTAATTGTTGTGCCTAGAGGTAATAACCCCAAAATGGGTGTATTGGGTATCTACTTGATCATCACCCAGTGCATAACAATGATCTATAACTACACACAAGTTTATAAATTTTGGGGGATATGAATTAGTTAATTTAGAATCTATTTTTGAACTATTGTGGATGATTTAAGAAAGATGTTAATTAATTAGATTAGAAAACCTAATAGAAAAAAATATTGATATCCAAGGATTCAACAAGTAGAGTCAAAGGTTGATCCCAAAGTATCATATGTTAAAAACAATGATATCATAAGGGAAGAAATATTCATATTGATTTCTTTATATTCATATTTGGATATTATTTTGCCATTTTTTTAGTATTTAATTGAAATAGGATCCTGAAGATGAAGTAAAGAATGTTATGCATCTAGAAACCACTATTTCTTATAATTAAATAAGGAAGCTTATGTAAATAGAAAAAAAATTAGTATATACCTAATATAATGGAAATAGTGAGTTTCCTAGTCTTACCTATGTTTTTGAGGTTGATATTTAAATAGAAATTAAATGTTGATGTTCTTATCTATTCTCATTAATGAGTGATATTTATTGATGATATTAAGCTATATTCTAAAAGTGATGAAAAATATGTAAAACATATAATGAATGTTCTATACTAGTTTTACTTTAATGTTATGGAAAATTATATTAAATGGTATCAATAACCTTGAAAATTGATTTTATGACAATGTTATATTTTTGGGATTACAATTGAGAACAAATAATTGGGATATGAACAACACATGGGTATAATACATTCATGATTTTGAGGTAATTAAGGTTTTATTTATTTTGAGAAAAGAACATTAAATCGTACTGGTAACATTGGTTTTGATAATTAATTAGTTTTTTAAGTTCATAATTTTTTAGGGATTATGATAAAAATTGACCAGTGTGTGACCTTAGGAATTAGTTTTAATTCCATTTGAGAGTTAATTATACTTTTTATTTTTAGATGACATTTAATATTTTTATGGTTTAATGTCTTGGAGATTAAAATGGTTTTTTGTAAGTGTAAATTATTGATAATATATAATGAAGGTATATATATGTGCGAGTATATAATTTATGAATTATTAATGTTTTTTGAAGAAAGATAAGTAACTTGATATAAACTAAAATAGTAAGGTATATTTTATAAAATAGGCTATATCTTAATGAAAAATATGTTAAAAATGCAATCACATACTTTTATCAATGAGAAATAATTAACATTATGTGGATGAAATTTATTTAATAGGGGAGATTTGACACCAAAAATTAAATATATGATTACCTTATATAAGTCAATGTCTTTGATACCATTACCAAGAAATATCACAAAACTAAAATAAAAGGCATGATATATTTATATATAAAAATAAATATTAAATATGAATATTAAAAACTAAACAGTGAGTTATTGGAAGTTAATATGAGTAAAATCATTATGAAATATTTATAGAAACAAAATAATGGATACGTTGGAATTTAATAAGTATAACTAAAATAACTAATAAAATCATTTAATAATTAAAATATATTTTTCTAAAATTAATTTTTTATTTCAAGAAACATAATATATTATGATTAAATCATAATAAATATATATTGAAAAAATAAATAAGATATTACTATTAAATTAATTTGTAATTAATCTAAATAAGAATCAATAAAAGTTGACATTTTAAAATTTTATTTTCTGATATGAATTGTTTTCCACAATATTTTTGGATTTTATTTAAATATATAATTATAAAATTATATATATTTTACATGATAAAATGAACAACATTTTTGGATGAATCATAATAATATAATCTTAAGATGAATTGGTGGGAATTTTCTATAATGAATTATTTCTAAGTGAATAATGAAAAATATTAGCTTTACAAATAACATGACTTTATGAAATTATAAGTATATAATTTTGAATTTTAAATTAATGAAAAAATTGTACAATATTAAATATTTATTTTATATGTAACTTTATAATTTAATTTTTCCCACAAATATTTTATATTTTAAAACGTAAGGAATATTTTCTCAAAAATTATTTTTAACACATCATATATTTTATTTTAAATTTAACTTTTATCACTTTTAAAAATTAAATAAAATGATATTAAATTCAAATTTATAATCATTATGTATAATATGTAACCTTTTATTTGGGGGTATAAAGTACATGATACCTTAGGTTAAAACTAGTTACCGCGGTAAAATCTAAATATTAAATGTTAATAATATAAGTGTAAAAAACCTAACAAAATGTTTAAAACATGAACGTGGATGGTTGTTTTGAGGTATTTATCAACCTTATCACTTTGACTATCCATTAGTAATCAATTTTGGAGCCACTAACCTTGAGAGTGACTTCCTATTATTGAAAATGATTCCGTATTTACAAAAATTTAATCCATTTTGACTTATAAAATGGACACCCTTCTCCTCACATACCCTCACAAAAAACACCTAATTTCAGACCCAAATATGACCAAAACTATCATAATCACTCTTATAAACCTATATAAGGTTATTTTATTATTAAAATACCATCACTAAAGGGATTAATCCCCTTTTTAAGAAACTAATCCAGGAAGTGAGGTATAAATTTATTACCACTCCTTTCTTTCTTATTTATTTATGTGAATTTATCCTTCCAAAAATTTAATTCCACCAAATTACAGTAATTTCATCAGTATAATTATTATATATATAAGTTACTATTGTTTTGGTAAAATCATTAAACATCTTCCCAATTTTCTATTAAGACAAACAAAACTGTCACTCATGTACTGTGAGGACTATCACCTCCACGACACAACATGTTTCATTTTACTTCACCTAAATTCATGGATGGACCTAATAATGGGATTAATGGATATATATTAGTTTTAATATATCATTAAGGATATATAACTAAATATTAGATAACATTTTAATGATATTATCAACAAATGATTATCGTTAATTTAATTGTTTAATACGAGAAAACTAAGAGGAACATGATTACATCTTTTTAAGTAAATATTTAATAGAAATTATATTATATTTAAAATTATAATATATCCAACTAATAAAAACTAAAATATATCATTATTTTGTTTATATTTATATTAAAACTAAACCACCTTATACTAACCTATTAATCATGGTATGTTAATGTTTGGGAATGTTTAACCACCTACTTGAACTATAAGATATATTTATATCACGAATGAATATGATAAAATATCTTTTATTATATATTATAAATATGTAAATAATTATTTTTTCTTTTAATTTTATATCATCATTTAACTCATAAATCATCAAAACTCTTTTCATTACTTATGTATCACTAAAACAAGGTCATCATTGATTTCATATTCATGGTTTTTTTTAAAAACGTCCATGTAATAAATTATACCATCTATAAGTATCATGTACCATCCATTATAGTACCTTTAATTATATTTTAATGATAAAAGTTTTATAAAAAAATTACTCCAATTCCATAATTATGAAACTACTTCAAAGCGATAAGATTAGCTACACTCGGTGTTAGATATAGATAGAATCTAACCAATATTTATATGTATAGAATGATTCTAAATGGGGTGTATAAATGGTTATAGTTATAAATAAATTTATTGGGTATTTATTTAATATACTGAATTTAATTATTCATTACATTTTGTGTATGTGCGGAAGGAATTAGGACTAAGGTAAGGGTTTTCATATTAAATTACTCTATTTGAGACATGTTTGGTATTGTTCACATAATTTCATTTATGTGGTGTATTTAATACCTATTTTATATATAATTTCATGATTTATATTTTAATAATAGTATTTTTATTTTAATTACATGCCCTCTATTTTAATGGGGTTTTATTAAAGTGTTACTCAATCTATAAGGGTTTTCATGGTCCCAATTCTGTTTCTTTGAGACATGTTACATGTAATGAACCATGTTTCATTTGTGTGGTGATATTTTTTTTTAGTATTACCAGAATTTTATATAGAAAATTTCATTTTAATTCATGGAATAAATTAATTAAAATAAATTAATTTCTTTATATTTATTTTGACTCAAGTATTACCTTTTCCGCAAAAGTTTTTTGTAACCCAATTTTTTTTTCATTAATATATGATAAATCACATGAAATTATTTCAAATAGTTTGGGTAATTTTTTCCATTTTATTATATTATTTATTATTCTATAATTTTTACATTCTTTCCATGTAAACCCATTCTAAAATGATTCAATATTTAGGGAGTGTGTTGCTCTTAAGGGATATTTACTACTCAAGTATCCTTTTATTGAGTTATATTGTTTTTTCATGAGAATATTTTTTTATGCCTGGGTTATACCATCCTATTATTTTGTCATATATCATTCTATAATACCCCCTGGTAAAATTAATTTATATTAAAATTTAATGTTTTGTTACTCTTATGAATATATGAGTTTTAAATAATGATATTTTAAAATAATAATAGGGGGTTCCCTTTCACGTTCATCTGTATTTTAACCCTCTCCTCATTTATCGTTGAAAAAAATTATTTTCAAGAATAAATTATTAGAGCTTTTTTTTAAAAGTTATGTTTTTTATAGGCTTTCACATTACCTTTTTAAAAATCACTTTTTTAAGTGACATGTAGATTTTATTTTATGAAAATGTTAAAACTATTTTCAAAAATATATTTTAAGTTTTCACTTAAATTTCCCTGATCATTTTCAAAAGGATTTAACCTAATGGTATTTATGATTCATCATTTATACTATAATATATATATTTGATAATTTTGAGAATTAAACTCTTAATATCAAATAATTCAATTCTTATGATACACTTTGAAACATTATTTTATGATTGTGTTTTCATTAATTTTATCACCCTTCTATATTTTCTTGTTGCACTAGGGTTATGTTATTTTGAAACCATACAATTTTTTTATGGATTTATTATGATCATGATTATTCTAGTACTGAATTAACTTTTCACACATTACTCTATTCTGTGTGAACATAATATCTTAAATAATTCAGATTGGATGATGTTCAACTTAATAGAATGTTGTTCTATTTATAAGGGTAAAAGTATTAGCATTCCATATTTTTTTATTCTGATATGGATGATTACTGGAAAGTTCATTATTAATTTTTTAACCATTTACCTTCTTCCTCAAGTTGGGTAATGATCATGTTATACCTTTCATTAATAGTTAAAAAGTATTATAATTCCATATATTTTTATTAAAATAAGTATAATTATTGAAAAGTTTACTATATATTTTTTAACCATCCAATATTGGTATTGAAGGATATTCCAACATTTAAATACCATTGGAATAGGCTGTAGACCAATGGGTATAACCTATACCAATAGTCCTCCAAACCATTGGTTAGAAGGCAATTGTAAAGGCATATACCAATGGTTCTTAGTGAAATATTGGTATAGGTTAATCCAACTTTTATTTTAACCAATGGTTTATATTGAACCATTGATATAGAGGTAACCCAAAAGTTTAGAACTATTTGTATACCTCTATACCAACGGTTCACTATGAACCATTGGTATAAGGCTATACCAATAGTTTAAAATCCTTTTGTTGTAAAGACACAATTGGAGTGATGAACCACTGGAGGGGGGGTGAATCAGTGGTACCCCTTTCTCTTCTTTTATGTTCCCTTAAAATGAGAACAACCTTTGTCCCCTGTTTTAGATATACTTCCCTGCTGAGAAACAAAAAATCGCACATCCAAAGGAACACATCAATTTACAAGTTTCACTATTCAATAAGAATAGATACATCCTTGGTATGGTTGGAAACAATCCAGCACCATACAATCCACTAAGAAAAAAATCCTTGGATTACAATGAGTAGGATATACCCTTACACTTGTGAAGCACTGTGAAATAATCACTCCAGTGCGTGTGCACCCTATTAGCACAATAGGGAAATGTCTCTTTTCTTGTAATAACTTATGTTACCTGCACTTCCATTAAAATATAAAAGTGTAAGAAAGTTCATCACAAATATTCACTTCCTTACCCAGAAGAAAGGAGAGGACTTCTTGGACTTCCGATGGATCAATTACAGTCTGAACTTCCCATTCTGAATCTCCACTCTGAATTCATCACTCTGAAATTTCCTCTTCACTCCGATTCTTCAATCCGAGTCTTCCTTAGTCTGAGAAACTCAATATGGTGAAAGCCAATAATGATTCCCCATTTCGAATCTCCACTCTTAATTCTTCACTCTGAAATTTCTTATTCTCTCAGATTCATCAATCCGAGTCTTTATCAATCCGAGAATCTCTATACAGTGTCAACCAGTATCCAATTCTCATTTCGATTGAAACTATAATGAAACTATATCGGCCAAACATTTCTTTATCTCTCTAGATTATCAGAGCTTCTCTCACTACTATTTTATCATACATTTACTTTGTACTCTGATCTCCTTTTATAGGTGCTCCAAAGTGTGCTTGGGAAGGAAACCAAAATACTTTCCCACTCATTTAGATTCACCCAAATATTATTTTCTCTTAAAATCTTGGAGTAATTAAGACTTTGTCAACGCTTCTAGAATCTTCTGGAATCTTCTCACAGTTCTCTTGATTTAGATCATTGGCCTTTTTCCGGATCCGACCTTGATACACAAGTTTCTTGGGATCCTATTGTTGGATTCACTCATCTGTCTTCTCGGCATCACTTTCTCGGATTCAATCATCTGTCATCTCGGCATCACTTTCTCGGATTCACTCATCTGTCTTCCCGGCATCATATTCTCGGATCCACCCTTCCTGATTCTTCGACATCACTTTCTCGGATCCATCCTTCTTGATTCTCTGGCATCACTTCAATTCTCGGCATGACTTTTCACTGATTCTTCGGCATGACACAATTTCAATTATCGGTATGACTCTTTATCACTTCTCAGTATGGCTTTTCATTACTTCCTCGGTATGACAGATTTTTCATTCTCGATATGACTCCTCTTTATTCATTGATACCAATGATTTTGAATTCTCGGTGTTCCCCCTCTGGTTCTCAGTACGACTTCACCAGTACTCAGTATGGTGTCACTAGTTCTTGGTATGGATTCACCAGTTCTCGGTATGGCTTCACCAGTTCTCGGTATGGCTTCACCAGTTCTCGGTATGGCTTCTGGTTCTCGGTGCGACTTCACCAATTCTCAGTACGACTTCTGGATCTCGGTGCGACTTCACCGATTCTCAGTACGACTTCCCTGATCAACTTTTTCTTGCAACGTGAGTAATTGCATATACTCACAAAATTAGAGTTACAAAATAGCAAAGCATTGTCACAATGAGTGCCTTCACATCTCCTATCAGCCAGATTTCGAGAATTTGCATTTTCTCGGTTCCGAACTTCTCAATTTCCTGACACCGAATTCCAGACTCCGAATTCTTCGAAATCCATGTTCCGAATGTTTAATATTCTCGGTTCCGAATCATCAAACTTCCAGATTTCAAATTCATAGAAATTCAATGTGTCTTTCCTTTATTAAAACATCCTCAATATAAACAAAAGACAATCCATGCAAACCATCTCTTCCTTCAGCTTGGTCCTAGCAATCTCCCCCTTTGGATTTTGTTGTCAACCATGTTTTCTTAAATCACCAAAATTGTTAACCTCAAGAAATTTATTACTTATCAATAATTCTAATCCTACATGATGTAACTCATCGTAGGAAATAAGAATCATTGGCAGAAAAACCATGTTGTCCGTAGGTAGTGATAAAGACATCTTCAACTTCATACTTCCTATAAACAACATCAAGTTCTTTCTTACAACCACTCCAAAAAACAGTTAGAATAGTTCACATACACAAACAATGTTGAGTTCACAGTTTACCGACAACAATCACTTTGAATAATAGATTTATGATACAAACATCTTCTCCCCCTTGACAAAACAATCCAAAGGTAAGAAAAGATATGGGACGGTACAACATACCTTAGCCTTGAAGAGGAAGAGGTTGGACACCCATGTTAAAACTCAATATTGAGAATGATTCCTTTGGCATAGGTTATGTGAAAATATCAGCAACTTGTTCAGTAGATGAAACATATTCAAGTTTATGATCATTCATTTCCACATGATCTTTGATGAAATGATATTTGATGTCAATATGATTTGAACGAGATTGATGGACTGGATTCTTGGTAAGATTAATTGTGCTTTGATTATCACAGCCCAATAGCAAGGGAAGCTTCACTTCAACTAACAAATCTTCCAACGCTGTATTCATCCAAATAAGTTGAGTAGCATCCATGGATGCAGCAATATATTAAGATTCAGCCGTACTAAGTGTCACAGAATTTTTCTTCTTTGAGTGCCAGCCAATACAACGTTTTCTTATAAAGAACACTCCACCAGATGTGGATCTTCTATCGTCAACATTTCATACTGAATATGCATCTGAATATCCAAACAAATCAATGTTATTTGAGACATTATACTTGATTCTGAATTCTGTTGTTTCTTTTATGTATCTGATAATTATTTTTCCAGCAATTAGATGTGATTATTTAGGATCACTCTTGAATCTTGCACATAAGGTAACATCAAAAATAATATCTGGTCTTGATGCAATCATTTATAACAAACATAAATCAGATGTCGATATTCTTTCCGATCAACTTCTTTTCCTTCATCATTTTTACTTAGCTTCATTTCCACTGAGATAGGAGTTGATACAGGTTTTGATTTTTCCATCCCAAACTTCTTAAGAAGTTCTTTGGAATACTTTTCTTGGGAGAGAAAATTGAATTCTTTCTATTGCAAAATTTTTAACCCAAAAAAGTATCTGATTTCACCCAACATGGTCATCTCAAATACATTTTTCATTTCTTCAGCAAACCTTTCCCAACCTCTTTAATCATTCCTAGAAAAAATAATGTCATCAACATAGTCAATCACAATGAGATAAAGATCATGGCTTTACTTGATGTATAGATTGCTATTAACTTTTCCTTTCTTGAATTTCATCTCTTTTAAGCATGTGTCCAGTTTGTAATACCATGGTCTTGGAGCTTGCTTTAGCCCATACAAGGCTTTCTTCAACCTACACACATAACTTTCATTATTCCCAAAAAAAGCCACATGGTTGCTCAAAATAAACTTCTTCTTTGAGATCACTATTAAGAAATGCGAATTTAACATCCATTTGGAAGATTTTGTAGCCTCGTTGTGCAGAAATAGCAAAAAATATTCAGATAGATTTAAATCTGGCTACTGGAGAAAAAGTTTCTTCAAATTCAATTCCTTCAATCTGAGAGTAGCCTTTACAAACCAATATTTCTTTATTTCTAATAACATCACCTTCTTCATTCAACATGTTCCCAAAGACCCACATGGTGCCAATAATGTTATTATTTTCAGGCTTGGGTACGAGTTCCCATGTGTCATTCTTTTCAATCTGATCCAATTCTTCATTCATGGCTTGAACCCATTCTGGATGCTCAAAGGCTTCTTTAACATCATTTGGTTCCAAATTGGAATACAAGGAAGTATGTGATATAGAATTGCTTGTTCTTCTTATTTGAACCGTGTGACGTTGATCACCAAAAATATTCTGAGCTTTCACTTGTTTCGTCATCCTTGGATAATTTTTTCGTGTTCCTTCCTCATCACATGATATGGCTGAATCTGATTCTTCATCTTGATTAGGATTACAATTCAATGAATCCTTATCAGAATCGTCATCTTCATCTTACTTTTCTTCCTTGTCTGTCTATAAATGGTTATCTTTCCCCAGATTTTCAATGACTTTTATATCAACTGTATCCACCATTCTTCTTGTTTCTTTGTTAAAGCATCTATAACCTCTTCCTTCTGAAGCACAACCAAGAAAAACTACATCTTCTCATTTCTGCTTGAATTTTCCACTACTTCCCCCTTTCTTCTTTATAATGCATGGGATCCCAAAAAAATTAGCATGCTTCATACTTGGAGTAATTCCATAGAAAAGTTCATATGGAGTCTTGTTTGATTGGGGCCTATAAAAACATCAATTTTGAATATAAATAGTTGTACTTGTAGCTTGCCTCTAAAAGTAATGAGTAAGGCCATGATCATGTAACATGGTTCTTCCCATTTCCACCAAGCTTCTGTTCTTTCTTTCAGCAACCCCATTTTTTTGAGCTGTCTATGGAGCACTCTATTCATGCTGAATCCCATGCTTCTCAAGATTGTCTTCAAATTCTTCACTTCTATACTCACTACTATTATCTATTCTCAATTTCATTATAGATTACTCACATTATTTCTCAGCTTTCCTTCTAATGCTTTTAAACATTTTTAGGGCGTCTGACTTTTGCTTCATAAACATAACACATGTACTGCGAGTAAAATCCTCAATGAAGGTGATGAAGAAATTACCTCCATTTGTTGATTTTTTGCTCATCGGCCCACATAAATCAAAATGTATTAGTTCAAGGGGTTGTTTTGACCAAATGCCAACCTTATTATGCACAAAACTTGTAATCGTTCCATTCTGACAGGTAGTGCAACACTAATCTCTTCTTCTAGGAAAATCTGAAATATCTCGAACATTGTCCCATTGAGATAACTTGCTCATATTTCTCTGACACATGTGTCCAAGTCTTCTATACCACAACTGATTTTCTTCTACTATGCTCATGTAACAAGAGTTTTGTGAATTTCCAACTTGAAACAGATTTCCTTTGGTTTGTTGGCCTCTTATAACAATCTGCCCATCTTCTTCACATTTCACAATAAATCCATCTTTCTTGAAGATAAATTTGATACCCTCATCACACAATTGTGATACACTCAGCAAGTTATGATTCATCCCATCAACATTCAGAGTTTTCTTGGACTTTAATTATTCCTTCCCAATGATGGTCGATCCAACACCTTTGATTTTTAAAGATTCGCCATTGCCAAATGTCATTGTGCCCTCTTTAAAATTCTTCATATTCTTTCGCAACTTCATGTCTCCTGTCATATGTGAAGAACACCCACTATCAAGTATCCATGGTCGTTCTTCCTTTGTAACTTTTAGAGTAGTTTCAATAACAAGAACTTTTTCTTCTTTCACTTATTTCTTCACCTTCGGCTTCTGACAATTAAGAACATTTTTTTGAGTCGGTAGCAGCACAATACTTCCTTTTTCAAGGTGTACAGGTTGCTCACACCTTTCACAAATGGTCTCCAGAGGCTGGATCCTATTTTCTATTTTCACATCATTCTTCTCAACTTTCTTTAAGAAATCCTTCTCACTCTTCTTCCTTTGAGGATATTGACTCCCCATCAATCTCTTCCTTTCATAACTAGTGGGGTGGTGGTAAAAATGTTGATTGAACCAACACATATTCGTTGTATGCCTAAATCCACCATAATACCAATGATACCCATAGAAGGAGTACCTTCTTATAATGTTTTTGTTCTAATACTTCTTTGTGGCTCTTTCTTATGCCCCACAAACCATTCTTTTGTTAACAAGATTGTTATGCTGGAATTCTTCCTTCTCTGATTTTTCTTTTTTTTCACCAGTGTTAGACTTAGGTTTCCATGATACTTCTGAGTTCCTAGTAATGCTGGTCTTGGCCACATAAGTAACTTTCTTAGCTTTCTTCTTCACAGAAACCACTATATTATTCTATTGAATTCTATCAGAATGTGCTTGTTGAGATCCTTCACCAACATCAGCAGTTGAGTTTTGAAAACAAATGTTTTTTTATTCAACTTCTGAGAGCTTTTTTTTGAACGAGTTCTAATTCTTCCTCTTTTTCTTTCAACTTAACTCTCATGTGCTCATCTTGATTTTTCTCATCATCAAGAGGCTTCTTATTGTATTCAAGCTCTTTCTCAAGTTCTTCTTTATCATTGGCTTGATTAGATGCTGAGAAACATTCATCATCCAACTTTTTGTTAAGCTTCTCCAGCCTTCTAATATTCCTTAAACATTCCTTCAATTCTTCTTTCAGATTCATCTCAAGCTGAGTTTCTTCTTCTTCCGAGCTGTTGCTTCAGAAATATTCATCATTCACTGTTGCAATGAATGTATTTTCCACACCATGCTCAATTGCCTTTTCGGATTCAGTGTCACTTTATTCATCTTCTTCATTTATGGATATAAAGCATTTTCTCTTTGATTTGAAGAACATATTTTCTTTCACTGACTTTCCATTGCCACCCTGCTTCTTCCAAAACTTTCTTGGTTTTCTTTCTTCATCATCACTGTCTTCCTCTTTCCCCCTTTGAGGATAGTTAGCCGCAAAGTGGTGAATGCCTCCACATTCAAAACACATCAAAGGAAGTTTTCCCTTTTATTTCCCAATGCCTCTTTTAACATTTTTTTAAAACAAGGATAAAATATCGTTAAGATTTTTACATACGTCACTTTCAGAGTCAGATTCACCACCATCTTCTTCAATCAATATCTTCTTAGACTTTTCCTTCTTCATGGCTTTGAAAGATAATTCTCGGTCAAAAATTATCTTGGTTTTCATATTCTTTTCCCTTCTCATATCATAAGTAATTAGAGTGCTATGAAAATCATCAAGAGATAGAGTCTCAAAATGTCTGTCTTCTAATGAAGATACCTTCACATTGAATTTATCAGGAAGAATCCTCAAGTTATTTTCCACCATAGTAGAGTCTTTTAGCTCTTCACTGACACATCTTATAGTACTAACAATATAGTTTACCATGGTGAAGAAACCCCCAACAGATTCATGCTCTCCCATATTTAAGTCTACATACATCAATCTCCGAATTTGAAGTTTTTCCTTCTTGACTTTTTTATTGCCTTTGTATATGTTTTTCAGTTTTTCCCATATACCTTTAGCTGTGGCCACTCCTTTTACTCTCAAGAATTCACTTTTAGAAAGTGAAGACAATATATCATTCTTGTCTCTTCCATCATTTTTAAGAAACTTCTTTTCAATAGGTGTAAGTGGAACATTGTCTTTAATTGGGGGAAACCCAACTATTGCAACTTCAAGAACATCATAACTAATAGAAATGAGATACGGTAGCATTCTATCCTTCTAGATGTGATAGTTATTCCCATAGAATACTAGAATTCCTATATTGTTCACACAATTCAGATTCTCCCTCAGCAAGGAAAACAAAGGCATCCTCCTTTGATACCACTTGTAAGGAACCAGTTAGAGAAATGAACCACTGAGGAGGGGGGGGGGGGTGAATCAGTGGTACCCCTTTTTATTATTTTAAGTTCCCTTAAAATGATAAAAACCTTTGTCTCCTGTTAATGATATACTTCCCTGCTGAGAAACAAATAAGCACTGATCCAAAGGAACACAAAAATTTAGAAAGTTGAATATTCAATAAGAATTGCTACGTCCCTGGTTTGGTTGGAAACAATCCAACGCCATAAAATCCACTAAGAAAACAATCCTTGGATTACAACCAGTAGGATATACCCTTACACTCGTTAAGCACTGTGAAACAATCACTCCAGTGCATGTGGACCCTATTAGCACAATAGGGAAAAGTCTCTTTTCTTGTAACAACTTATGTTACATCCACATCCTTTAAAATATACAAGTGTAAGCATGTTTAGCAAAAATCTTCACTTCCTTACCCAAAATAATTTAAGGACTTCTTAGACTTGCGATAGATCAATTACAGTCTGAACTTTCCATTCTAAATCTCCACTCTGAATTCTTGACTCTGAAATTTCTTCTTCATTTCGATTCTTCAATCTGAGTCTTCAATCCGAGTCTTCCTCAGTCTGAGAAACTCAACACGGTGACAGTCAGTACTGATTCCCCATTCAGAATGTTCACTCAAAATTCTTCACTCCGAAATTTCTTATTCACTTCGATTCTTCAATCTGAGTCTTCCTCAGTCTGAGAAACTCAATACAGTGACAGCCAGTACTGATTCCCCCTTCTGAATCTCCACTACGAATTCTTCTTCACTCCTAATTTTCTCAATCTGAGAAACTCAATACAGTGTCAAGCAGTATCAAATTCTAATTTCGATTTAAACCACAATGAAACTATGTCAGAGAAACACTTCTTTCTCTCTCTAGATTATTAGAGCTTCTCTCACTACTTTTTCATCACACATTTACTTTGTAATCTGATATCCTATTATAGGTGCTCCAAAGTGTGCTTAGGTGGGAAACTAAAATATTTTCCCGCTCACTTAGATTAACCCAAATATTAATTTCTCCTGAAATCTCGAAGTAATTAAGACATTGTCAATGCTTCTAGAATCTTCTCGAATCTTCTTCCACTTCTCTTGATTTAGAGATTTGGCCTTTCTTCGGATCCAACCTTGTTACATAAGTTTCTCGGTCTCACATTCTCAGATTCACTCATCTGTCTTCTCAGCATCACTCTCTCGGATTCACTCATCTGTATTCTCGGCATCACTTTCTCGGATTTAATCATTTGTCTTATTGGCATCGTATTCTCAGATCCACCCTTCCTGATTCTTCGGCATCACTTTCTCAGATCCATCCTTCATGAGTTTTTGGAATCACTTCAAATCTCGGAATGACTCTTCACCGCTTCTTCCGCATGACACCATTTCAATTCTCAGTATCAGTCTTCATCACTTCTCGGTATGGATTTTCATTGCTTCATCGGTATGAAAAATTCTACATTCTTGGCATGAATCCTCTTTATTCATTGATACTGAAGATTTTGAATTCTCGGTATGAACCCTCTGGATCTCAGTACAACATCACCAGTTCTCGGTATGGCTTCACCAGTTCTCGGTATGGCTTTACCAGTTCTCAGTATGGCTTCACCATCTTTAGGTATGGCTTTATCAGTTCTCAGTATGGCTTATATTTCTCAGTGCGACTTCACCGATTCTCAGTACGACTTTACCAATTCTCGGTACGACATCTGGTTCTCAGTGTGACTTCACCGATTCTGGGTACGAATTCCACGATCAACTTTTGATTTCATCATGAGTACTTTCATATACTAAAAAAATTTAGAGTTACAAAACATAAATACATCGTCATAATGAGTGCCTTCACATCTCCTATCAGCCAACTTTCGAGAATTTTAAATTTCTCGGTTCCGAACTTCTCAATTTCCAAACTCCGAATTCCAGACTCTAAATTCTTCGAACACCAGGTTCTGAATGTTCAATATTCTCGGTTCCAAATCTTCAAACTTCCAGCTTCTGAATTCTTAGAAAATCAAGGTGTCTTTCTTTTAGGAAAACAACCTCAATATCAGCAAAAGATAATCCATGAAAACTATCTCCTCCTTCAGCTTTATCCTAACATTTGTATATACCCCCCCCCCCCCAATTACCAATCAATCCACAGCTTCACCATACCCATAGAATCTACAATCATTTGATAACAAAGGAAAAAACCTATAATGTCACAAATAGGAAATCAAAGATCCATAACCCAATGAAAAAAATGTAATTCAACAAACATAACATCCTCAACAAAAATAACCATAATATAATGAAAAGAAAACTTCCTAACAAACAAAACCTACAACACAATAAAAAAACATCCTCAAAGAGACACAAAACAATATAAAAATAATGATCACATAGGAAATCAATTTATGAATTTAAACAATTATAACCCACATAAAAACATCATATATATTCATTAATAACAAATCATCAAACATCAAATCTCATAAATATCAGTTGAAAATGTAAAAGGATCAATATTTCCCTCCTCACCATCATTATCATCATCATTATCCTTGTACTTATCCTTGGCCTCTTCCTCTGCCTCTCCTCATCCCCATACTCACCCTCTTCCTCACGATCACAATTTACAGGAATTTCATCATCCCGACCACCATTAGAAAAAAAATCCCATTGTAATATATGACTTATGCATCGTCAAAATATATGAATTATATGTAATGGAGGTATCTGGTTGAATTTATGGTAATAAAATATCCATAAATTTCATGAATTGGTATTTGGACCTTTCATTTCTTTCAAGCTTTTATATAACTATATTTTGGCCCTTTTCTTCCTGGGACTGATACTATGCAATCAAGAATTAGATATTTACAACTCAAGGCTATAAAAAATGCCACTAGAATGGGACCAATATCTCATTGTGACTATACTCTTCCCTAGATGGCAGTATAATATTTCATGGTGTTCATCTCCCAAAACCTGATGTAAGTGATCGTTTGGCCGAAATTTGTTGATTCTTTCTCATAGAGGGCCTCCAAAGCATGATATTATACATATTAATGGATCATTCATTTACAAAATAGATATTAAAATTTTAAATCAAAAAAGGAAAACATACAATCTGCTGCTGTGTCGATTCATTCATTGTGCTTCCATATTTTTTTTGAGAATTTTTTTCTCAGGGAACACATCCTTCAGTATTAAAAAACTCCATCTACAAATATATTGAATGTTAGAGAAGTAAAATTTAAAATAGAATATTAATAATTAATTTCATAATTAAAATCATATATATATTATTTCGAAATGAATCTAAAAAGAAAGACATATGGTAGATGAATTATAGTGACAAAAAAATATCACATTCAATGGATTTATCTTACACTTACATCAAGTTAAAATATCATGTATTTGAATTTGGTATACCATGGATGGATAAAATGTTTTTATTCATGGATTTTACAGTAATTAATATTATGGGTAAAAAATGACTATTTATCAATAGAATTAGAATTATGGTTCTGTTGACCCTTATGAGTATATATTTTTTATTTTCCCATGTATTTATGCTATTAAAAGAGGAGATAATTGTATGATGAATCATTTAACCTATCTAATATTGTTCTTCTATATTCTATTAATATTTAAAAACAATTCATTGTAACTCATATGTACATATAGTGTAGTGCAGATTACTATAAAATCATATCAGATGAAAAAAATATAATTATTTGAAATATGTTTAATATTAAGAGGAATGATAAAAATGGAACTTAATAAAAAAATTACAATACTAATATTAGTATTTTTTCATACTTTAGCATTTATAAAAAAATTATATAGCTATTAAATTGATATTCAAATGAGTTTTAGACATAGTTGTTTGTTTATATGTTTATACAGTAGTAAATATTAACGCTCAATAAAAGAGATATAAAAGAATTTAATATTGAGATATTATTCACATTAATTATATGAATATAATTTAGTTAGGAGGAAAAAATGTAATTAAATGGGACATATAACCCTTCAATAGTATAATAACTAGACAAAATTAGTTTTCATTTTAGGATGAAGAATTCAAATAAAAGAATATGATCACATCCATGTTTATCATATTATACTTTTTAAACTGATCCACACTAACTTTTCAATTTTGGAGTTAATAAGGAAAAATTATCTAAGAAATAAGAATGTGACATGATATGTTAACGTGAAAAGAAAAATTATAACAAACAACTACACAATTAATCATAGGAATTTGATGACATGTTCAAAGGATGTTCAAGGATGATTCAAACTTCAAAGAGTATATAAGTCATCCAAGAACATATACAATTGGGTTAAGATATATATGATAGAAACAAATAATTATTGGGAGGTTCGTAATTGTTAAAATTATTATAAATATTCATCATTGTGATTTTTGGATTCAAGGTGGGATTCTTGAAAATTATTTAATGATATTATACCATTTTAACCATTTACATTAATAGTAATAAAATTTGTAACTACGGAACCTAATAATATAAATAAATAATCTTTCTAATATTTATTCTGTAAATAAGGAACATAAATCCATTTGTCATGTTTATTTTACCTAATACATATTCATGTAAGTACATGAGTTAATAATAAGTGTGTATAAATACATTAACTAGCTATAAAGGTATAATTATATAGAAAATTTTGGAAAATAAAACTTGAATAATATTTTCAATAATGAAAAATATTTAGAAATAAAATTCTCTTATAACATTAAATGAGTGTCGTACTTGCTTCCTCTCATGTCTGTAAATTATAGTTCACCCCAATGTGAGGAGGTATTTTATAGAAACATTTTTTTCTTATTTATTCTTGAGGTTTCATCAAAATTAATTTTCAATAATTAAAAATAAAGTATAATTAAAAATCATGGAAATTTTCTTACAAAAACCTCATATATGATTAATACCTTGAACTCAGTACTTATCCAATGTGAAATCCTTTCACAATATTATTCTACCACAAAATCATTCATTATAGGGATAGACTCTAAATCTGTACCATGTCTAGCATTCCAACAACTATAAAGCTCATTATTATACACTATCAAGAACTCGCCTATTTTTTTGGTTCGTGCTGTCCTTAAAGACTTACCATTGGGAAAATTAATTCTAAGATGGCACTAAAATATTAATTCATATAAATATAATTATAATATAAAATTAAATACAATGAACTTGTTTACACATATCTACACCCATGCATTAACCTTTACTTAATTTTGCATGTTTTTCTAGGTGAGTGGCATGATTAAAATTATTTCATAGTATTTTGATAGTGTTTTCATAAAACTCATACATACATGCATTGTTTTTTGAATCATTTTTTCCCCATTTTACTCCACCACGAGCTATGAGTGGTGATTACACACAACACACATACATTTCTTCCCATGACACTTATCAAAATTTCCATCGATTAGAAAAAAATATTATATCAATAAATATTATAATGAATATAAATTATGGTAAAAAATTACTATGGTTATGTAAATATACATTAGGAAGGATGATCAGTGGGTGACCGTGGATCTACAAACTCTGAAGTAACATCAACCTAGATAGAGAGATTGGGTCCCAATGTATGCTCTAGAGCCTCAGAATGTATTGTAAATGAAGTTGAATAATTGGAAATATAGAATCTCGGGGGGAAGAAAGTATAAGTAACAGTGTATGGAAATGATTGTTTTGATAATGAATAATATGGATGAGGAGTAGTAATAATACTCAGATAATGGAAATATAGGTAAGAAGTATCAGATGAAAATGGCGGTGAAAACATGGGATAACTAAATATCTTGAGTGTCTCTAACGACACTACATGGTCAGAAGGTGTGGTATATGGTATGGAAGGGGGTGAGATCAGGCACACAGAGTGGGGTGCCTAACTCCAGTACCACACCACCTCGTATCATTAGCTTGAACACTGGAACCAATACAATGTTTGGAGAATAACTTCTTCTTTGGTGGTTGATCCTCATTAAACGTTAATAAAATCACATAACATTATATATTATTGATATATATATTGGAAATAAAATACTCACTAAAGGTGCCAATGGATAGACACCCAGCTCTCTCATTTGGTAATTTTTATCACCCATTCATTTTCTTTGTATCTTGTCAATTTTTTTCAGTTCCTTCATTTGAAAAAAATAAGTAATTAATTAAAAATCCATAAGTAATGCATAATCCAAACAAGAAAAAATATGAGATATGACTCAATTAAGGAATACAAATTTTCAAACTAAATATAAGATACATAGTGATAAAAAAATTTATATTTAGCAGGAAGAATATAAATATATATGACATGTCATATAAAAATCAATATGTTCAAATTATCATGTTTGTAATGGGTATGATGTATTTTTATTCTAATTTCAATTCGAACTAATTCAATTTCTATTAGATTATTTAGTTCATTTCGGTCCATTAATTATATAATTTTTTCTTTTTTATTTTTATTAAGTCATTTTTTCATTTCTTCTAATTGATTAGGTTAATTTTTTCATTTTTATTTGTCTTAGGTCATTTGAATCACATTTTTGGTTAGGTCATTTTGCACTTTTTTTCCTTAGTTTATTTTTTTCATTGGTTATGATTTTCATATTAATTTTTTTAATATATCCAATTTAATTTATCTTTTTTTCATTTTAACAATTTCATTATTTTTTTGGTTTAGTTGGTTCCAATACAGTTCAATTAAATATAGATAATGCAACTCAAATAAAATTTCTACCAGTAAATATTAAAAATACACATGATGGTCATGTGGGATATAAAATTATTGTAATAAATAGTAAAGAAATTAGAATAGTACCAACCTCAACAACCCATGCTGAGTTAAACCAAAAGAACTAAGAACATAGATAGATTACTCTATATATTTCCTAACACAACTTCATGTTCACAATCAAAACTTATAATTGGACTATAAGAGTCATCATATACAATAAATAGATCAGCACCAATGGGAGTTGGGATGGTTTCAATTTCATAATCATCATAATAAAAAACATGTCTTGGGATTAATTCAATAAGGACACAAAATTTTGGTTAAATATTTTCTTTCACATTAAAACATGTTTTACAATGATTCAAATACATATGGTTCAATAGTATCATGAGTGAAAGTCATGTCAGAAACTCAAAATACACAATAATAAAAAAATTCCATTCCATCTCATCGAATAAAACCACTTGAATTTCATAATAGTGAATCAACCATGAGAGTAGTAATCCAATAATATTATTTTATATAGTACTAAATAATAAGATACATTTAAAATAAATGTCCAATATTAGATTCACAGGCATAACAGTCTATTGTGGAAGTTACTATAACACCGTCATTTTGTGTTCTCATGTTTATTTCTAATTCAGTGACAATAAATATGTACCTATGGATCATAATAGATTTCCATTCATGAACCACTGTATTATGACCAAAATTAAATGATCTTATTTCCTATGATACCAAATCTGTAAGAATCTTCAATACGTAAAATTTAAATGAATATTATGCTTAAATAAATATGTACTTTATTAATTTGTTACTGTAACATTTTTACCTTTAATTTCAACCTAGAAGAAAACTCTTTGTTATGTAACGTATGTATTTTTATGAAAGATAAAGAATTATAATTTCTATTTATAAGTTTTTTTCACAAATAAAAAAATTAAGAAATAGTTTAACACAAATGTAAAATTACCTATGATGAGATATGATATACATGTTCAATTTACTTACTTGATGTAGTCATCAAACAAATCATTATTGAACAAAACTTTGTGATGTGTCATCTTTTTCACATAAAGGATTAATATGGTCAATTCATATGATTGGGGAATTCCCCCTAGTTGGGTAAGTGATGAAAAAATGGGTTCAATTTTATCATACTATTCCTATTCATTTATTATTGGTTTGTTCAATCTCATAGTCATATTAGGAAAATAAATGTAATATAAATCCATATATTATTGATCCAAGTAATATTTCATGATAGATCATTCAGGATAAATCCTATTATAAACATAAGAATTAAATATGTACATATTTATATCAGTTGGATACATAAAACTAAAATTAATATGTCCTCTAAGAAGTATTTCAGTTTGAATATGGATTGTTAGATGCAATATGCATGTCAAAATGAATGAGGAAATATTTTCTCTAAATCATCCAACTTCTACGATGATTCTTCCATTTTTTTTGTAAAAAATGCATGGAAAACTTCTTAGCACAATGATATATATAAAAATAGAAAACCAAAATAACAAATAGCCTTACATTATTGGACAAAATATAATGAATGTAAATTGAAATAAACTCATGCATAAGGATTTGATAATCACGAGTCATCAAATATTCTATCTTCAACTCTCTTATATTGACCTATTTCAATATGTTTCATTAAAATTAATTTAGAAATTAAATAATCTCTTGTAATTCAAGATGTATGTTTTTTTGCAGGTTTCATCACATACGAAGAACATGTAACTTTCCATATATTTTATAGATACACACAGGATGAAATTTAGATCTGATATCCCAATCCAACAAGTCATGCCGAGATCATAAATCATATTTTTTATTTCCTTTTACATTTAGAATAATTGAAATAAACATTTACAATATATTATTTCAATGTACATTACATATAAGATATTACGTAACAAATTGGTTGACTAATAAGGAAACTCAAAGAAGATATTTCTCTTCTTCTGATTATAATTCGTTTCAATGGAAAATTTATTCCGATTTCTAGATTTCACCTCACCCTTTCCAAAGGAAAAAATGAAATATTTCCATTCATTAATAACATTACTTCTAGACACATGCTGAGGTGGATTTTCAGTCTCCATGGTATTTTCATATCTTTTATTATTATTCCTATATGGATGCACTATTTTGTAGAATCATCAATGTCCCATAAAATTAATACTATGATGATATTTAAGTCATATAGATCATGTAATATTCATAAAAATTTGATATTATATTATTCCCCTTGTTCCAGATCTAATCATCATTGAAAAAACAGGACAATCATGGATTGTCCCCATAAGCACATCACACGTAGGAAATATGTCTTTTGAACATATGTCATATGTGTGCACACCCATATTCCAAAGATGTTTAACTATTTTATTAAATCCCCTAGATATACATTTGTATCATTTCCAGGATTAGAAGGTCTAGATATGAGTATACTCATGAAATTAATTTTTTAATACACATCCATGGAGGAAAGATATAAATGTGTATAAAATTTGGACGTGTTATGTGAAAATTAAGAATCTAACCAAACATATTAAACACATCACATGAATGACCCAACCTCACATTCCACACCTCATATGTGAAATAATGATATTTTTCATCAAATTTCTTCCATGAAAATCTTTATGAATGGTGAACCAACTCATCACTATTCTTCATTCCCTCAATATCATGTCATCTCATTTTTATTGATATTTTATCAGACCAGAAAATATTATGGCATATGAGGATCAATTAAAAGTGAAACATTACTTCTTGTGGCACATGGTATGGTTTCTTATTATCTTTCTTCTTCTATTTGGATTTTTTAAATTTTATACAATCATTCCATTCAGTGGTTTCCTATCATAATAAGTTTCAATATTTCGGGAAAGCATGAATTTTGATTTTTGAAAACCAATGATTCTAAACTAATTTCCATGATTTATAATGATTTTATGGAATATATATATATATATATATATATATATATAATTTTGAATTAATTACTTAAAAAGGTAATAATTTAGTTGATGACAATATTATGAATCCCACACATGGTTTTCCCTTGAAATAATAGTATAAAAAATTCCAGTATTTTCATTCTACCACATTGACGATATACTGGAATCATGGAAAAATAATTCAATTTGTTCACCCTATAAATGTGATAATTTTTATAAGACACATCAAGTGTTCTCATATCAAAGTATTCTTGGGTCAATATCATTTCATTCTCATGATGATGATTAAACAAAAACTATTGATCTGACAAATTCTCTAATTCAATCATCTCATTTAGATCCTAAGATTTTTCAGATTGCATGCTCTCCCCATTTTGATACCAAACATAGTGTTTTTTTAAACAATATTTGGTTATATGGTATTTAACGTTTTTAGGGTTCAACTAAGTTCGTCCAACGCAATTATAACATGGGTAGTGTGTGTTACAATTATCTGACGCATTTTCAATTGAAAATTATAAAAATCTATCCAACTTGTTTTGAAAAGTTCTTGAGATTTAATCATTTTAATATATTTAATTTCCAACATTATATTAAAAAAATTTATATGTCATTTCGTAAAATCAATTAAATAAGATTGATGTTTGATAAAAAGTTATTTAAGGAAATGATAATTGTTCACATTATATGAAACCATAACTGACACAATAGTTTATTTGAGAATCCTAATATAAAATTTAAAAAATTACAATATATATAAAAAATAATATTAATATAAAACAATGATATTGGATTAAATTATATCAATGAGTAATAAATATACAAAATAGTATACAAAATTTTGTTTACAATTGATGTTTTTATTTTTTCCTCATATTATATTCACTTTTTAAATAATGATATTTTTATTTAATAAATTCATGTATAAAATATTAATACTTATAGGTCATTTTGTTACAATTAATTCTTCTTCGGGTCTGATCAATTCATTTCAATTTATTTTATTTACTGTTGAATTAGGTCTTCATTCTACATTTCACTTTTGTTTAGTTTCGTTTGGTTCCATTTTTTATATCTTGTCGTTTTATGTGAAATTTGTTCTATTAGGTTAAGACATAAATATGATCCATTTAATCCCATTCTAGTTATGTTGATTTGGGTAATGTTTTAGAGCCTAGCTCTTGAATACCATGCTACAACCACGATACACGTTCCATGCATAAAGTATCTCTAAAATCCTATGAATTCATGATCATACTATCGGTCATCTTCATAAGACACAACATGTGTGGGAAAATCCCATGCATGGGTGAGTATATTAAAACACAATAAGACACCTTGATCTCTAAAGGTATAGTAGTAAAATATTTAAAAGAAGATGGGAACATTAGATAAGACAAGGTATAATGAAAGAGTGTCATCAACTGAACAAGAGAGTGAAATTAATATCTTCCAAACACAAGGGGTTGGACATGGTGGGTAGATGAATTATTAGTTAAGTCTTCTCCACTTCTAGAAGGAGAGTAGGCTCATCCAACCACAAGAATCTAAACATCCAAATCACATTTCATATGCCAGACATCTTCATCTCTCCTAGAAGGAGAGCATCTAAATCCAAGGACTTTATATTGTAGATGGATATATATATATTTATATATATATATTCAGTCAAATAATCCTAAATGATAGTAAGGGGGTCTTCAACTCACAGATCATCCCAAGAAGGAGATAATCCAAAAATTCCAAATGTCCATAAAAAGGCCAACATCTCATGTGTCTGCCTTGAACACCCATGTATAAGGAACTCAATCACTATACCTAGATACTATCTACTTTGGGAAGCACTAACTCTCCTACACCGTTTTAGGTCATGTAACAAGGATGCATCTCAGTGGGGGAAATCATTAATATTCGTCATGAGGCTAAGGATATGTCAAGCCATGTCTCATCATTGTTCAACACAGTTAATTGGAAAAAAATCTAGTTAAGGATATTGTACCCTAGTTTGATAGGAGGGTCATACTCTAATAGTCACTGAGGAACTCCTCTTCCCAGTCCCACTAGAGAGCAATGCTTAGGAACATCATCAGGGAACTCCACTGCCAAGACCCACTAGAGGGTAAAGTAGGAAAAGGAAATCAGGGAACTCCACTACCCAACCCTATGGGGGTAACACCTGGAATAATCCACTACGTAACTCCATCACCTAGCCCTTCTTGAGGGTAATTCTCAAAATAAGTCGTCGGGGAACTCTACTGCGTAGCTCGGTTGGAGGGTAATTCTCGAAATAAGACATTGTGGAACTCCACTACCCATCCATACTGGACGGTAATTCCTGACACGTTGAGAAACTACACTTCCCACCCTTAATGGAGGGTAACACATAATTATTCATATAGTAAATCCTCTACCCAGCCCTACTCAAGGGTAAAACTAGAACATATTTATTGGGGAACTCCTCTGCGTTCTTCTGCTGAAGGGTAAAACCTAGAAAGGTCTCTAGTGAACATGCCAAATCACTACCATCATCGGGTGTCACCTCAGTGTGTTCCATTCCCATAAAAGTTTACCTCATATCTCGAAACCTGTAATCAAGAGAACCAAAACATTCTATGTGGTAAAATACCCAGGATAGGCTACTCAATGTCCAAAATCCTAGTTCCAATGAAGGAGATATAGACGTTATAAGATTACTCAATGGAGATCAAGTAGAACACGACATGTGAGGGGGGACACATGGCATGTGGACCCACTTCATAGCCAGGCCATTTCTCTGTACAGGACACATATTTGATTAGTGTATGAGTAAACTCTGTGTAGGTGTAATATAAGACGTGTCTATCCTATCCAGTGGCCAGGCCATGTGATGTTGGTTGTGTTCATATACCCATACCCCGTGTCTATGTGTTATGGCACACAACGTGTCAGTACACATAGAATGCTTCCCATGTGGTTAACATGTTTCCATGTACTTCTATAAGGACTCAAATCGATGTGGTTAACCACACGTATTTTTAAATTGGGATAGGGTACATAACATTTATGGTATTACCACATGCCATGTAATCCTTAAAATTAAAAAAACCCTAGAACCTTTGATGAGGGTGGCTACACACCATGTATTCATCCTAGAACATGGCATGTTGTTGGGTTTTCTTCAGAAACATTAGATATATAGATCTGGTGTTCTTGCTTAAAATTATGCCACTCCACCATAAATTTTATATTGATTTGTTCTAAAATCTCCAATTCTAGATGTGGATCATGCACGACGGTCGTTTCTCACCGTGAATTGACTCTGATCACCGACAAGGGTTTCGTCATTAGTTTTTCCACTCATATGTCTTCAAGGTTAAATTTCATGAACGTAAAATACTATATCAATCATCCTTGTTCTACAATATTTCTAGATTTTTTTGGGTTCATAAATCCATTCAGTTTTCATAGATCCGTTGCAGATTTAGGGTCCCGATCGAGCTCGATGTGGCCCGAAAATCATCGAATCGGGACCAAGGGGACCAATTAACGATGAACACAAAGAAATTGGGAGAAAACAAACAAAATACAAGGTTAAATTGATCATTTCTAATCTTTATTGTCCAATCAATCAGGAATGGATAGTTTGGATTAGAAAACAACTAAAACAAATTTAAAATTGATGCACGCAGTCACATGAAAAGGTTTCATAAAGGCGCAAATCGATTAATGATAGAAAAAATATTTTCAATTATATTATTATGAATATAAATGTTCTTAATCCTACAAATGTTTTATTTTAGGGTAAATTGTCACATTGTATTATTTGGATGTATTTTGAGTTTAATTGCTAAAATTGCCTATTTTGGAATTTAACAGTTTTAATGTTTTTCAATGTTTCGTCCATAACATTTTATTCATTGATCCAATAATATTCATTTATATGTTCCTATTTTTAATGGGGTTCATTTAATTCTTCATTCCCTAAATCTCAATTAATCATTTTGGGGCCCAAATCCAGATCACAAGTCTAGCCTCAAATACTATTCATAGATATGGATAATGTTATTTATGGGCCCATATATCATACATCGCTTAACTGTTGGGGATGAAATTATACATGGAGCTGAATAAAATAAATAATAACAAATTTAATTATGTTTTAAAAACATTATTATTTTATAATCTAGGTCATAAATTCATTGTAACTTATTGCCTTAGAATACGAACATTCATCTTGGGCAGATTAAATACCTTGAATAAAGTAGTTTTCTCCCCCTACACACACAAAATAAATCTAAAGCATTGTGGGTAGATATAAGAGAGATATTTGAACAAGTTTCATGATTAAAATGTATCCAAAATCTATAATTAAATTGGTTATCCACACATAACAATTTTGAGGATGATTTTGGAGTCAAATATTTCACATATTTTCCCTTTAAAGGAGTCTTTATTCTTCATTTCAAAGGGTTGGAAACTTAGGGGTAGCCATTTTTGGCCATTTTATGTTGCTTAGTATTTTATTTTATTAAATTTTCTTTCTGAAATTTCATTTCATGATTTAATTTAATAGTTCTCACATCTCTCTTATTCTTTATTTCTTTTATATTATTCAGCTATTTTCTTTTTCACTATGAAATATTATGCTCATGATCATGATTAGCTAACCTAAGGAAGTTCTTGGGGTTGTAATCAATTGATGAGAACATTTATTGGAGCTATCATTTTTAATATTTATTATTTTTTTAGAGTTATATCAGGTGGGACTTAGTGGGTAAAGTTCCTTTCTGTCTTTACTTTCCACCCAAGATTTAACTATCACTTCAGCAATATTCTCCCTCAATAGAGGAGGGAGATGTGTGGTCCCTCAGTGACCATTGATAGCACCGTATATTCAAAAAAATATTATGATGGGTATTTTAAGAAATAATATTGCATGTGTTAATTATTTAAATTATAAACTAATTAAGATATAATGAAGGTTCACTCAAGGCAATTCTCTCGGGATTGTCTATTATTTCCTAACATAATTTTGGTTTCATTCATTTGGTTTTTATTGAATTTGAATTTTTAAATATAAATTATCATTATCATTTATCTTATATAAATTTATGGTCATTTAATTTAATATTTCAAAAAATATAAAAAAATCGAATTAGAAGTAGGGAGTCAGTGACTGCAAAAACTTCTCAAGAGATCAACCTAGTTCATCCATTGTGATTCACTTAGTTATAAATATTTTAAGGAGCACGGATGACATGGCATCATAAAATTGGCCTCATTTTTTAGGATATATTTAGACTTCAATCAATATTTTTATTCACATTTTGTAAATAATTTTTCTTTTCATTTAAAATAAAAAAAATCATAAATTTCAAAAGATATAAAATTTATCTTCATTCATGATGTCTTTCAATTCTATTTTTATTCATGGAATGATGAATCTCAGGTTCCAGAATAAGTTTACAATGATTTTGATTCCAATTTTTAAAGTATTAGTGATGTGGTGAAAATATTGGAGGAAAAAATAGAGTTGATAGCTGAATAAGTACATGAATGTCAAGAGAAACCCGAGCTGGAACCTGAACCTAAACCTGAACCACAATGAGTAGTGGAAGAAATTTCACAAATCATTTTTATATTAAAGATCCTAAGGAAAGTGATAAGGATCTACTAAAAGTGGTAATTATGTAATCCCACACAATAAAATTTATTAAGGAGGTCCATGAAGAAGACGTTCCAACTAATATACTTATTGGAGATCATCATTTTTAAAGGAATCCATGAATCACTTTGTTGAAGATAAATTGATACTTGATCTTCCCTTCCCCTATAATGAAAAATCGACTACATTATACCTATATAATGCTTTGGAACATGATGAAGAAGGTGAACCCACTGGGATTGATTTGACAATGGTCTTTCTTGAAGAGAAAAATTTTCAAGCATACTTACCTGAAAGGCAATATTTCTTAATTGATTCGTTATGTTTTAATCTTATTCAAGAGAAATTTTTTTCTGACATCCACATTTTAAAAAAAAAAATTATAAAACACAAATGCAGTAGGCATTGGTTTCTAAGGAATATACTAACCATGTGGTGGTGATTTAAGATGAATATATGAATAAGAATGTGGTCCTAATTCCTCCTCTACAACAACTTTCATACCATATAGAGTAGGACACTATAAAAGTTAAATTGGAGCACTCCAATATTCTTTTCCCTCTCCCTCATGAACTCAACATCTATATTAATTATTTATCTCGGTTTAGGAACTATATTATCTTCTATTGGTTTCCCCAATATTGGTGACTAATCATGGACACCGAGAAAATTCATATGTGGTGGTTTATCTCAATGAAACCACACCCACCTTCGGATTGGGTAAACTTATACAACTGCTAAATTAGGGGTAGTAAGAACATAACACCAGCTTGGGGTCAAACAAAGCATTATCCCTTTTCTATCCACATTTATTTTCTTTTAAATTACTATTTTTTGTATTTTTATTAATTTCTTTTTGTTTTAATGTGGTAATATCTAAGTGCTTAACTCAAACTTTCCAATAAAAAATAAATCATGTCGTGTCGCTCCTTTTATTTATTTTGGTTTCTGTCCAATTTAAATTATTTGTGAAAAAATTCAGGATTATATTTGAGCTAAAAAGATGGTATTAAATGGAATAAGTATGGGAGAGGGATTTAAACCTAAATTTAGATATTTTTTTGTGTGGTTGCATTTTATTTTTCAACTCTTTTATTTTTCTCAATTTTTCATGATTTCATTTTTTTTGTGTGTTTTTAGGAATCTTGAGCTGAGTAGAATACCTTTCTGAAATTTAAACCGTCTTGGTGTTTGTGAAATAATTCTTTATTTGAGTATTTTAGGATTTAAATGATCTCTAAAGGGATTTTTGTTCTTGATTTCTGATCTTTTCATTTGATTACGTTTGATTGATTGTGATACTCATTTGAATTAATAGTGTCTGGATTGATAATCTTACCCATCCCAGGTGGTTTATAAACTGTTTTGACATCTTCTTACATATATATTCCTCTATAGAGTCTTGATACATATTTTTTGATCTAAAAATTCTTTTTTTTTCTCTTTTTCAAAGATATTAGAGTTCATTGAATGTGTTAAGTATGATTGAGGAACCACTTTGAAAGCCTTTTTTAATTTAAATATTATTTTGGACTACCTTTTCATATAAAATTTATTAATACCCTAGTAGCCGTGAAATACCTTGTTAGAAAGCCACATTAAAATCCATTTATCTCTTTCCAGCCTGCTCTAGAAGTTAAAGTCATGATTATTGTTGAACTAAACTGTGGGGGAGGGTGAAGATGAGCTCTATTTCTCTTTCCTAAATAACATGTTTGAGATAAATTGAATTTGTTTCCATATTTATTTCTGATTGGGTAGACCAAATTAAATTATTTAAAGACTTATGGGTATCCCAAAATATCATTACACATATTTTTCATGTGTTCACCAATTTTTGAAGATCAAAAGTTGTCTCTATTTTCCTCAAAAACGTTATTCTAAAGAGAAATCTAGATCTAAATTAAAGATGAAATATTGCTCCAAATTGAGTAAAAGAGGGAGATAATTCATTGATTATAAAAATCCAAGTGTGAACATAAGAAATAATGGCCTTTTTATAGGTGATTAATTTGTTGAAATGATTTAGGAGCACACCATTCTCGAGAAAAACTATATTCATGTAGTTACATCACATTAGAACTTAATCATCCTCATTCTGCCTTACAAGTATTAACATTTAAAACCTTCCACAACTCATCGATAGAATAACCCATGGAAATACATTATGATTGATGAATTTTTTAATCTTTTATGTAGATATTCGTTTAGGATATCAAGCCTATGGAAATCACACATATTTTTTAAAATGAGGCAAAACTCCAAATAAAATATCCGTGAGTGAAGAGATAAATATTTTTATAGGGAGGTAGTTATGACATGCATTTTAGGATTAACATGATACTAAATAAATTAATATTATTTTTTCAAAGTTATGAAATTTTTATTCATGTAGGTGGAATGATATTTCCCTTTTATATGATAATTTTGTTGTGTTGTCATTTATTCTTTGAGAATATTGTTTTGACCTTTGTATAAGATGATTGCCCAATAGTAAAATGTTTAGGCGTGGAACAATTTATAGAACATATATTATAAGTTATTTTATTCTTAATTTCAGTGTCTTTAATCTCACAAAATTATTATATCTAGGTTATTTGTCACATGATATATTTTTTGAAGTATTTTTAGCATAATGGAAAAAATGACTTATATTGGAGTTTAACTATTTTAAAGAATTTTAATGTTTCTGCCATAAAAATTTCATCAATAATCCAAATTTCCAAATTATTCTTCTATATGTTCTTATGGACTATGTGATTTATTTTATTCTTTAGAGACTAAAGATTAATCCATCATTTTGGTGCCCAAATTTATCTCACAAGGTCAGCCTTGAAAACCATGCACATATCTAGATAATTTTATTGTTGGGACCATATATCATTCAAAACCTAACCATTAGAGATGAATTTATACAAGGAAATAGATTAGATATAGAATAAAAACATCCATTAAGGTGTTACCACATTATTTCTTCATCATCAAGGTCATAAATTCATTGTAACTTTGTGCATTGGAATACAAATAGTCAGTTTGGGAAGATTAAATATCCGAGTAAATTAGTTTTTTCTCTTTGAAAACATGGCCAATAAATTTCATTTTTAGGTCTATATAGTAGAGATATGTGAAAAAATTCTATGAAGAAACACTATCCAAATTCAGTAATTTAATGTCTTATCCATGTATAATAATTAGGAGGATTATTTTGGATCCAAATATTTCACGCCTTTTTCCTAAAAAAAATTAATTCTTCTTCATTTTAAAGGGTTTCCAACTTAAGGGTACCCTTTTTTGGCCATGTTCAATAGTTTAGTCTTGTATTTTATTTTATTTTAATTCTATAATTTTATTTCATGTTTTAATTTAATTGTTCTCATTTATCCTTTATGATTTCTCTCTTTTGTTTTCTTCCCCAATTTTCTTCTTCACTGTGAACTCTTACACCCATGATCATGAGTAGCTAATCTGAGGAAGTCTTGAGGGGAGTAATATGGATATGAAACCAATTATTTGAGATATAATTTTTAATTTTTCTTATTTTTAGAGTTATATTTATGGGTATCTTAGTGTTTAAGACGCCTTTTTGTCTCCACATGCCACCCAAGGTTTACCTTTCACTTTTGTAATATTCTCCCTCGATCAAGGAGGTGGATGTGTGGTCTCTCAGTGATCGTTGAGAGCCCCATATATTCAAAACCATATGTTGAGAAGTATATTCACACATATGATGGTGTGTGTTCATTAATTAAATTCAAAACTAATTAAGAGAAGTTGAAGTTTCACTTTTGGTGATTCTCTCGAGAAAGCCTTTTTCTACCTATCATCATTCTGTCTGCATTCATTATGTTGACATTGAATTTTCAGGTTTAATTTATCTTTTGCATTATAATTTCTCCAATATCGATATCTAATTATTTTATTTCATATTTTAAAAGAATATAAAAATTTATTTAGAAGTAGTGAGTGGATAACCGTGAAATCTTCTCATGAGAACAACCTAGGTCATCCACCATGTTGCACTTAGTTATAAATATTTTGTGAGCACGCAAGACAATGATTCATTAATGAATAATGTTTGATCTGCTCCAAAATTTAATTATAAGGGTTTAAAACCATATAGAATAATTTCTACCTCAGTTTTCGATCGATCAGTGGGGGAGAACATGCTCTCATAATGACTAGAATGAATTATTGTGTTTGTTGCATCCCAATTTTGAAATTCGTTATCATTTTCTAATGGATTCATCATAGGGAGGAGGAAGGAGAGATATCACCAATGAAAAAATGAATTTTTTTCCACCCCTATAAAAATATTCATAATGATGAACTTGTGGACATCTTACTTTAGGTTAAATTAATTTAATTAATTAATAAATTAATTAATTAATCCACTTAAACACACCAAGATTGAACGAGGGGTCTGAACTTCCCACCCTAACTCATTTTATGTCGCGCCTTGGGTAAACATCGCATTCCAGACACAATCATAGTCAACAATTTACGTTATCATCATCTATTTATAAGTTATCGCATTTACATTGAGTTATCATTCACTCACAATTTAAAATAAATTTAATATTTTTTATAAAATTATTTCCAAACACACTGGGCCTCAGAATCGCATGTCATCTTAGCTCCTAACTCTGTAAATGTATATATAAATATTTAAAAGTATTAATAGTAAAAAAAACTAGTCTATATAATATTATTTACTTCAATATTTTTTCCTTGAAAAGAAAAAACTATGAAAAAAACTCTGGATACTAAGCTTGCACTTGGAAGTCCCACTATCAGGAACATTCATACACATTTCTATGCTACCAATACACAAGAACTGAAGGGATGGTCTATCGATGTAGGGAACTCTCATGTTGATCCTTGATTTCCATCTGGTGCTCAGAAAAGGTGGATTGATCCTTAATGTCCAAATCATCCCAGTCAATGACAAGTGTGGGGTCATGCATGTATCTCCTCAACTGCAACACATGGAAGAATTCGTACACCCATTCCATCTGTGGGGGTAGGGTAAAGCGATAAGAAACCTCACCAACCCTCTGCATGATCTCAAATAGCCCGATGAACCTCAGATATAACATGCCTCAACAAATAAACCTTCGAAATACTTGTCATGAGGATACTCTAAGGATAATATGGCCTCCCTACTCGAACTTCAAGGTCCTACAATAGTGGTCTACGTTGGATTTTGTTTCTTTTATAGTCCATCTTTATCCACTCATGGATGATCTACACTTTCTCTATTTTCACCTACACCATCTCTAGGTCCACCATAGATGACTCCCCAATCTGTGTCTAGAATATGGGTGACCTACAAAGTCTACTGTACAAGGCCTTTAAAGTTTATATGATTATGATAGAGTCTTAATTGTTGTTATACTTAAAATCTACCAAGTGTAGGTGATCCTCCCAACTTCGGTCAATGTCCAACACAAAAGATCTCAGCATATCCTCTAGCAACTGGATAGTGTGCTTGGTATACCCATCATTCTAGGGGTGAAAGGCTATAATCATTTGTAAATGGGTCCCAAATTCCTCTTGTAGGCCTCTCTACAATTGTTAAGTAAGCTATACATCACGATCAAATACAATCATTGAGGTCACTTCTTGAAGATGAATGATCTCTTGTATGTACATCTACCCCAAACACTCCACCGAACTATACTCCCTAATAGAAATAATGTGTGCCGAATTTGTGAATTGGTAAACTATCGCCCATATGACATCATGGATCTTCACTATTTGAGTAATCCCAGTGAAGATTTCAATAGATATGTCATCCCATTCCAACTCTCGTATCTCAAGGGGTTACAAAAAACATGCAAGAACTTGGTGCTCTGTGTTCAAGAACTGACAAGTGAGGCAACAAGAGATGAACTCACCTACACATCATCTCTTGAGGGACCACCAGAAAGACCACTAAAGATATTTGTACATCTTCCCTATAACATGACGTATAGCTAGGGGAGAAGTGTTGAACTCTCACATCACCTGCTCCCACAATGTTACTAGAACCACTGTTTGCCTCTGTAAAATGATGTTAGGATTCCATCATTTAGAATGTCCATTGGGTGAGTCACTTATGGATATCTAATCATGTAAAATATCACAATATATGTCTCCCATCTAGGACTCTCTCACATGCTCCAGAAGAAAAGTATTTAACACCACTGAGTGAAGAATGATTATACTATCCTATTCCACCTAGGTGAGCTATAGGGAAGCTAACTACTCTAAATCTTACAAAACTAGGAAAATTTAGGACATCCAATAAAGGGAATTTTCTACAACAGTTTCCTTTACTAGAGTATAGACTATCTCAAAGTCATAGTCCTATAGGAATTCCAACCAGCATTTTTGTCTCAATTTTAGGTCTCTTTGAGTGAAGACATACCTAAGACTCTGGTGGTTTCAGTAAACCATGAAGTGATCTTCTAGAAGATAGTGTCTCCACATCCTTAGGGTGAAGACTACCACTGTCATCTCTATGTCATGAGTCACATAGTTCTTCTCGTGAGGTCTCAACTACCTTAACTCGTATGCGGTGACTTCTCAAAGTTTCATCAACATGAGACTAAGACAAACTCTTGATCCATCACAATACATTATGAACTCAACACCTTACTCTAGAAGTATCAACAATAGAGAACTCATCAGACTCTACCAAAACCACTCAAAGGCCATATAGCACTAATCAGACCAAGTAAACAACCTCCCTTTCTACATTAAGGAGTTCAATGGGGTATGATCTTGGAGAAGTCTCCCACAAATCATATATATTACACTACTAACCCATGAAATTTTCTTTCCTCTAACACGTTCTTAGGTGGATCCCAATAAAGCACTACTTCCGTCTTCACTCGATCCACAGATAATCCTTGATCAGTAATGAAATGACCCTGAAAGTTAACCTCCAGTATCTAGAACTAGAACATTGAGATATTTCCATAAATATGGTGCTCTCTATGAAAATCTCGGACCGTACTCAAGTTGTTTGTATACTCCTCCTTAGATGCAGAGTAGATGAGCATGTCATCGATGAAGAAAAAAACTAACTGGTCCAATTATGGATGGAAAAAATATATCATCAAAGCCATAAAAATGGCTCGTCATTCGTCACCCCAAGGAGAATGACCATGAACTCATAATGTATTTAGAGACATTAGAATGATAACATTGGAATACCAAAATCACAAACCCTCAAATGGTGTTAACCAGAATTGAGATCGATCATTGAGAACCATATGACACCTCGATACTGGTCAAAGAGGTCTTTAATACTAAACAAGGGGTACTTGTTTTTATCATAGCTTGGTTTAGGAGATGATAATCCATGAAAAGTTGTAAGCTCTCATCCTCTTTTTTCATGAACATGACTGTATCTACCGAGGGGACACATTGGGTATAATGAAACCTTTCTCTTGAAGGTACTCCAATTGCAATCATAGGTCCAAGGTATCTTTAGGTGCCATTTGATATACCATATAAGATATTAGGGATATCCTTGGATGCATGTCAATGAAAAACTCCATCTACTATCTCATGGGTATTCTTGTAACATCCTTGGGGAATATGTACATATAATACTCCACAAAATAGCGAACCTAGATACCTAAAGTGACTACTACACCAAGGGATACACTCTCAAATTTATGGGTGATGATATAAAATCTTCTTCTCATATAACCCAATTTCCCAATAATGACATCTATCTTTCAAGAAAAGGAAAATTTCATCACATTGGTGTATAACCATCTTACTTGTCTATGGTGATAGTTAATCTGGGAGAAGATAATAGATATCCAATACATTCCCAATATAATGTCATAGGGTTCCATCATGATGATGAAAATTTCCCACATGAACCTCTCTCCTCCATGCGATAGCTTGCACTATCATCAGATGAATGATACAGAAGAAACATTCCCTGTAGGAACCTCTATAAAAATCTATTGTGCTACCACCTCAAATGGGAGCTCCAACTCATGTACCAAGATTTTATAGATAAAGGAATGACTAGAAACTATGTGTACAAATACAAGGTCAGGATTAGAATAAACACTTATCATAACTCGAATCATCTTGTGCATTGTAGGATCATAGGCATCCAAAGCATGAATATATCCATGTCCATAGATGACAGCCCCCTAAGCCTGATGTGGGTCGCCTGGTGGAGGTGGTGGAGGGATCTCATACCAGTATTCGACACCCAAAACCCCCCTTCTCCTATTCCAGCTCCACCTCCCTAGGGACCACCCTGTCCATGCCTGAGAGATTCCTGATCACAGTGTTGTGTCTACCATTGTGGTGTATAATCTGTCTTCCAGGGCTACCTAGCACATCTATTTAGGAAATCTCCTATCATGTGTCCTATCACATTATAATTAAAATAATCCCCCACACTAAGATACCTTGACACTCTACGATGCCTCCCACTATATGATTATGTACCTAAGCCTCCTCGTTAAATTATCTTCTGCTCCCAGATCCCATAAACAAGAGCCTATTTTCTACTACAAATGACTAAACCCTATTTTTCCCACTTCCAACCCTAGATATATGGATTCCCTATTATAGATATATCTTTCTCTCTAGTGCATTATTCAGTACCCCAACGTAGGTGTGGAAGTACAATGACACTACAGTGGCTCAGATATCCTTACGAAGTCCCTACTCATACTTTTGTTCTTAGAATTAGTCATCTCATATCCTATAAAAAGAGTAATGTGTAATGTTTTTGAACCTCAATGCATAATTATCCACTAAAATACCTCGATGCTTCATCCCTAAAATCTCAAGGATATGTAATGAGTATAAGAAGGAGGGGTATTAATCTTCATGGAACATCTTGTATAAGTCATCACATAAGAGTTCCGACTCATCATGCATATGAGAAACTAGGATCCACCGACATCAAGTTTTTTTAGGGAATAGGTTGGCTTCCAGTGCCACACGCTGACCCGTTGGGGTCTAGAGAAGCCTAAATATGTGGATTGCTGACTCTATCCAATCCTCTATTTCATGAGGATGTGGCTTTCCATCGAACCTCAGTGGTCCCTGATGGTGGAACTCAGGGAGTGAACTCAACCCTAGAACATCCTCAGCCTTCTCTACTAGGATAATCTAATACTCAATAGGTGGAGGTGCTTCTACCTTCCCACATAGAGGAAGGTTGTCATAGGATGGACCCTGATCTGATTCCTTGTCACTCATATGGTCATTGTCATGAACCAGAGTTAGAATCCGGGCAGGATATTGTTGTGGAGCCATTATAAAATATTATCAGGGAGCACCATGGTAATATGAGAATATATATATATATATATATATATATTCTAATAAAAATGTAGAGCTGACTCAATAAGGATAGATAAAGACTCAACCCTACATGATTAATGTACCATTGATCCCAACAATAAATGTCTCTGCATGCCGAGTCAAAAGCAGGTAGTGAAGGACCCAGTGAATGTCTATGTCAGCTGACACACCACTACAGGATTAGCTAGCCTAAGAGACGTACTCAAGACAATTTTACACTATTTCCCTAAACCCAACCAATCCTCTTCAAGGGGAAAATATTCGAGAAACATACTAAGGAATGAAATTTCTTTGATACTAATCTGTCACAGCCTGACCCAAACCACGTCTCAGGCCACAACTACATCAATATTGCCTCCATAAACCCGGGGGTGGCGACTAGCACTAAAAGAATAACTAAATTTGGGAGTCCTTTTACAAAAAACCAATACACATGAACACAACCAACTCAATGAAAATGTACAGAGGGAAAGAAGAAAATATACAACACTACTATAAAGTATACCAAGTAATCATGAACCTTTAGAAAATACAAATGTTTGGTTGTGTTTTCTGAAAATTAAAGTGAAAAAATACATTCCCAAACAAGAAATGAATCCCAAAATAATAGAAAACTGTAATGAGTAACCAACTGAGAGAGCTTATCTCATGAATCTCAAGCTATGACCATCATATGTAGTACATGAACCAATTATCCCTAAGGGAATCTGAAGTCATGTTTGACATGTTTGTTGTATTTATAAGACACAACATTTGAATTAAAATCAAATGTAAGGGTGTGTATAAGAATACCCAGTAGGAAACACCAAAAGCAAAAGGGGGAGCATTAAGTGTTATAAATTATGGGAAGAATAATAGATAAAACATGGTTTATGAAAGAGTTTAGATCAACCCAACAAGGGAGTAAATGTAAAATCATCCAAACACAAGGGGTTGGACATAGTGAGTACATGAACTACCTTTCAAGTCTTCACCAACTGTAGTAGGAGAGTAGGATCATCCAACTAAGATAAGATAAATTTAAAAATCATGTGTCATACCTCACACACTTTCACCTCTCCTAGAAGGAGAGAATACAAATCCAAGGAGTGGATATAGTATAAAGAGATATATATATATATATATATATTTATATTTATTGTCAACGAATTTGAAATACGGTTAATGGGAACTCCATCTCACAGCTCAACCTAAGAAGAAGAGAATCCAACAGTTCCAAAATTCCATCAAGAAATATCATCATCTAATACGTCTACCCTGATCACACTAGTCTAAGAAACCCAATCACTACACCTTGGTAATATCCTCTTTGGGCAGCATTGTCTCTCCTTGTAGGTTTTAGGCCACGTCTCAAGGATGTGTCTTAGTGGGTAAAGGGTTCCTCTTCTTCATGAGTACAACGTTATGCTAATCCATGTCTCATAATTGTACCACATAGTCGAGGGGCCACAATTTTGGGAATGTTTATCATAACCTGGTATGAAAAGAGGATCCTACACTAATAGTCGGTAAGTAACTCCACTTCCTAACCCCACTGGTGGGAAATGATATGGAACATCATCAGGGAACTCTACTTCTTAGCCCTGCTAGAGGGTAACACTCGAAAGAAGCCATCAAGGATCTCTACTGCTCATCTATATTGGAGGGTAAGGCCCAGAATAATCTATTGAGGAAATCCATTGCATATCCTAGCTAGAGGGAATATCTTAGAAGAAGTTTTTGAGGAACTACAATTCCTACCCCTTCTATACGGTAACACCCAGAAGAATATGATGGGGAACTCCACTTCCCAAACCAGCTAGAGGGTAACACCTGAAATATCAACGAACTCCACTACCCAATCCAATTGATGTGTAACTCGAAAAGATTAATCAGGGAACTCCACTTCCCATCCCTGTTTCAGGGTTAGTCCTAAAAATATTTATCAAGGAACTTCAATACCTAGACCTGCTGGAGGGTAATGCCCAGAAATCTCTCTGGTGATCACATCTAATCACTTCCATCATCGAGTATCACATTAGTACACCCCAAGCATGGAACAATTCACCTCATATCTTGAAATCTGAAACCAATGGAACCATCATGTTCTACTCTGAAAAAAGCTCATCATAGGCTAATCATATGCCAAAATATGAGTTCAATCAAAAAAGATATGGATGTTAGGCCAATCCTCAATAGAGATCAAGTAGAACATGGTCTGTGAGGGGCCATGTGGTGTGTGGCCACACTTCATGACCTTCAAGTGTCTCTGGCTGGTATAAGGATTCGATCTATGTAAGGTTACACAATTTATAGATGGCATATACAGAGTTTCCAACCCATCTAGGGACCATTCCACGTGCTTCTAGTAATGTTCATGTACTCATACCCCGTGTCTATGTATTTCAGTACTCAATGTATCATTACATTTGGAATTTTTCCCTTATGGATAACCCATGTATGTGTACTTCTACATGGACTATCCATCCAGGAGAGGGTACACGGTGTGTAAGGGAGTACTACATAAAGTGGCATCCTGATTTTTTTCCCAAAATCTAGAATTTCTACTAAGGGAGGCTACACACAGTGTGTTTATACAGGAACTTGGAGTATAGTTGGATTTCTATTGAAACTCGAGATTTGAGGATATGGTATTCTTTCTTCCAATAAAAGAACTCCGCCAATAATTTTTTGACAACCCAAACATTGGTTAATGAAAATCCCTCCTGATCTAATTAAATTCATTAATATGTGAAATGTTCATACAATATATGCACTTCTTTTATTTTATGTTTTTTGATTTTAAAATACCATTATGAATTTTGACTGTTTTTGATATAGCCTTTAAACAGTGATCACATGATTAGTATAAATAAGGGCTTTAACAATCTAATTTACTCAGAAAAAGGAAGTGATTTCCTCATCAAGTAGAATTTCTCTATACGAAGCCCAATTGTTGGAGCTCAGAAAGGATGTGGTGTCATTGGGATTCGCTCTTGACCAAGCCCAATTCGAGCTTCAATAGTTTATGCTCAAATGGAACTGTCTACAGGGGAAGTAGATGTTGATAGAGATCACCACGTGTGCAATGTTATCTGAGCCACCCAAAGATTCTGTCGCCATCGTGCACCTCACTCTTCAGTCTTATGCAGGTGTTTTAAGGGGTTATTTAACAATACCATAGTACTATGTTTATGTACATTATTTTTTTGTATCACAATGAATATACTTTCATTTTATTATTGTTACCTTGTAAATGGTTTTTAAAGCACAAATAGTATTTTTAGTTAATGTTCAACTAAGAAATAAATTTTTGATGAATTAATGTATTTTTGAATTAAATATTATTTTAATGAAATATTATTATTATTAAAAAAATAATTTTTATTAAATATAAATGATCATATAATTTTATGAATGCAATTGTAATTTTTATTAAGGTTCGAAAGCCATTTTCGTCAAAACCCGTGAATTTTCATTAAATGTATGTTTTTATTTTAAAAGTGAAAATTAACATATTTTGAAAAATATTTCGATAAAATAAATATTATTCTTGGATTCAGAACGTCGAAATTATCCAATGGTGAATTTTCCATAATTTTATGAGACAGTCAAATATTTGGGTAAAAATTAAATACCGTTTAAATATATAATGTGTTTTATGACATAATAATAACCCAATAGTGATGTAAGAAAATAAAATATGCCTTATGTTAGGCCAATATATGTTTTACCATTAAATTAATGTGATTTGGTGTTTTTTTTAATAATTTTACAAATCATTAATAGACCCTTCAAGACTTATTAAACATCTTGTCTTTTTAAATTGTTTTCCATGAGAGTGTGAGTCACCTCCACATAAGAAAACCCCATTATTTTAAGAAGTTAGGACTTTGGACATATAAAAAACTTTATTACACTTCCCTTTTCTAAAAATCATGGGCAAAAACCATGGGATGGTTTGTGGTTTCGATTAGTTTAATGTGAAGGTCCCAAACCTAAATAATAAAGAATTCCCTCACATTTCCTATATAAACCCACCCACTCTCCCACTTCCTCCACACTCAAAGCCATTAGAGTTCGTCCAACCTCTTACCTTCTCTATCTAAAATCCTTACAAGGTTCCCCAAGATCCCAATAATCCCCTCTCAAGCCTCTATCAAGCCTTTGAAAGCACACTACCAAGTAAGGGTTTTTTTCATCCATTCTCATTTTTTCCAAAAAAAGAGTAAGTTGTTATGCCCTTTTTATGTCAATTATAAATTTTGGGGTATGGTTTCACACCTCCCCAATAATTCCCTATTTATGTTTTAATTATGGGATACCTCTTTCTCTATCATTAAATTCATCCCATGTACTCCCATTACTATGCCTAAATTCCAAAAGGAATTTCTCGCTCCCCATTTACATTCAATCAATTATTTTGTATCACGAATCTAAATTCCATTACATTTTTGGAAATGTATATAAATGACCCCAAAATACTATACATGTCATGTAAATATTATTATACAACCCTTTCTATCTCATAAACCATTTTTATGATTTCTTATGTCACGCCATTATGCTGCCGAAATTGCACCGCGTTTTTCCAAGCCAAAGTCATTGTGTAGTGAATTCCAGGTCTATTTCTCTATCAAGGGTATTCACCTTTATTCACATTTACGTATTGTTTAAAGAGTTTAAATTTTGTACTCCACAATTCATTTTTCATGGAATAAACAATTATGTTGAATGGTTCAATGTTTTATGATCCATGTGGCACACTTATGCATGAAATGAAGTGTTTAAGAAGGGTGCGCCCTGATAGCGCTCCAATGCATTGAGTAAAGTATAGTACCATGATACGTTATGTGAAATGGGTGATTAGTCATGCTAATACAAGTGAAAATAGGGTTTACTTTTGCTTCCTATGCAATGAGGGTTTACTCATTCTCTACATGGAATGATCCTTGAATCATGCTAATTCCATGATAAGTGATCTTGCCATATTTCCATGTTATGATTATCATGCTTTATATTGTCTTTATTTTTACACTTCTCTTGTGCTCCATTGATATTCCTATTGTATAACATGTATTGTATTATTCATTTTATTCCATTATTATTCCCTTACTGGGCTTTATAGCTCACCCTTTTCTTATGCATGTCCTCAGGTTATCCCATGCAATGATAAGTACGAGGGAATGTAGTGGTCATGTAAAGACAGTTTTCACTATAGATGTTGTATTTCATGTTTTATGTTTTTATATAATGATCCTAATCCCCAAAGACACTAAACCTATCAATCTTCTATGTTGTATCAAGTTAATTTTATGTAATAAATCTTGTTTAAGTGTGTAATAAAAAACAGGGTTATCATAGATGGTATTAGAGGATAGGTTTAGTTATTTTTGGGATTAGGATTAGAAAACCCTATGTATGCCTTAGATAAAGGACTAATAAAAATGTCCCTACGTTTTGGTGAGTATTGAGTAAGTGGTTGATCAAGAAAATACATCTCTATCTGGATACGAGCAGGTAGAGGCAGCTCTAGCACAGATGTATCCTAGGGGTAAAAACCAAAAACACTACTTTGATCTAGACTCGAATGGGAACTGATGCACGACAACGGGACTTATTGCACTCTTTGTTATGACACTCTCACGGGATATGCTTTGGTAGATTCAAAATCTTAGTATTAAATATTATTGAGAAATAAAAAAATCCCATAAGAATATAAGTTAAGAAATTGATTGAGGATAACATAGATCACAAGATAAGATATACTTCTTATTTATAAGTTTATACTTTTATGTTCAATGTTTCTTTTTTTCTAGGTATTAAAGACCTCTAATTATATGCCCTTTTTCTTAGTTAATGGCGGGAAATAGAAGTACATCTTCCAACAACCAAGGTGGCAGGAAATGTGAAGATTTCTCTAATGATGTGCCTGATATGACAGGAGCGGGTTCTCAAAACATCATGACAGTACTTGCTCATATAGCTCGAGTTCTAAATAGTAACTCGAATAAGGCAGAACTCCTTACTCCTCCACAAAAAGAGAAATTTTCCGTAGAATCCTTCATGTGGCAAAGGCTTCCCATGTTTATCGGATATTCCAATACCCTCCTTGAGAACAATTGATTAACTCCATTGAGAAGATATTCTTCGTTCTCTAGTGCTCCGAAGAGGAAAATGTTTTACTGGCATTCTATTGTTTTTATGGGGAAGCTTATCAGTTGTCACGACCCGTCCTAGTGGGGCCCAAGCTGCAACTCCCCAAGCCCGCCTCCAATATTCCAGGGTCTAGTGACTAGCACAGAGTAGGTATATCACTAACATGGGAGGAATTTCCTATAAACATGTACACACGCACACCCATCTCCAAGCCCAAAAAGCTGAAAAGTTAAAACTAGTAAAAGAAATGCATGCATACACTAAAATCCCAACCAAAATAGTATGAGAGGAAGTAAAGTACAGTAAGTGTAAAACCCTGGGCCAAAAGTACAATCCCACCAAGAGAGATTCTGAAACAAAGTCCAACCTTTAAATAAAGTTACTGGGACTGCAATCTGTAGCCGTAGGAACACACCTTGGCCTGTCTGAGCTCACTAAACACCATCTGGTCCTGGTCCACATAGAATCCTGTCTAAGGCTCGCTCGTCTGCACAAGACACAACACATGTAGGAAAAGCCCATGCAGGGGTGAGTATAACAATACCCAGAAGGACACCCCGAAAACAACAAAGGAATACAACAAAGGAAATACCACAAAGGAAAGATACAGTCATATCTACACAGTATATGTCTAGATATCATATAACAAGGATATCTATATATACTCATACACCTTTGACTATCACGGAACCACCACTTGGATCTAGCTTGAAGATTCTACTCAGCATGTAACAAGGAGAACACACTCCTATGTCTGAAGAGAGAGAGAGAGAGAGTAAGTGCTCGTTCCTAGATAACACACACCACAAGTACTTGAGAATACGATGTTCAGGTGAGGATCACTACCAATAGCTATGGGGTGATTCCAATAACTTAGTCTGAACTAATCCGCTAAGTAGAGGATCGGCGCCCGGGTAAAGTTGGTCACGTCGATACCAAAAAATCTACCTCGGGTTCTTTGAATGAATAGAGGATCCGGTTCCAAGTCTCATATAGGGGACTCCAACAACTCTATTCAGGAAGTATTGCTGAAGGAATCATACTCATGTATGTAGGAAATGATACTAGAAACCTTCAAGAGAATGACCAAGGGGCCGAACCCTAATGAAACTAGTCCAAGTAACAGAAGGCAACTGGATCAAGCCATGTAGAATTGGTTACATAGAGAGTAGTATGATTACACGCCGTGCTTCTTGACCTCGGGTACTGCACGTGTAAATTTCACATGTCACATGTCCAAGCTGTGTATAACTCAACTACCCGGCATGTAGAAGTGTCACACACCGTGTTCCCTAACTCCAGGTACTGCCTGTGTAAATGGCCAATGTCTGGAATCAAATTTGTGCAGGAAAGCATATACACGACATGTAAGTTGAAGAACACACCATGTTATGTCAACTAGGAAACACATGTTTACCCTTGCAGTATGCCCGTACACGGTGTATGTTTGTGTCACCTGCCTGTGTACACGTACACGAGGTATCCTGTGTATCTGGCCGGGTCTAGAAGGGGAAGGGTGTACACACCATGTCCTTGTCCGTGTACCCAACCCGGGTCCGTGTACTCCCAAAGAACATGTCGGGTGGTCCGCCGACGAACACACACTGTGTAGCCCATACTACACGTCGTGTCGTCGGGAAATTTCCAGAATTTCTATCTTCCTCCTCACGCCTCGACTGGATCTCAGGATCTTGATTCTGTCATCTGTTAGCCGCAAAACTCAAGGCGCTGGTTTGTTTCATCATCCTAACACCGAATCCGGGTGTTTCGGACCTTCAATCATCTTTACGAACAACATATTATCTTCTGACAAAAAACACCTAAAATCATATATCTCTTGATCCGCTCCGAATCGTCCACCAAAACTATGGTTGTAGCTCAGTATCATCATTCCAAGGTTGGATCTACAATCTAGGATCATTTCACCAACAAACTAATGATCAGCGATCGATTGCCTCCAAAAACACGTAGAACGCACACGAAGAACGTATAGAAACTGGGGAAGAAAAGAACAACAATTGAGAGGAATGAACACCGATCTATGTTCGTTTCGATCGTGGTTCATCACTATTAGAAGGCTGAACGAAACCAAATTTACACCAAGAATCAAATCCCAAAAAACCCCACAGATACGATCAATCCGCGGGCTGATCTGTTCATGGATTAGTCCACATTTTTCATAGGAAATCAAGAAGGGGTAAGGAAACCAAACCAAGCATCCTACCTGGATTCGCGACGTTCATTGGCGAAGATCTGGTCGCCGTGTCGTCGTCGCTGGTGAAATTCGTCAAGAATGTCATCGTCGTGTCGGCGGTTTCCTCCAGAGCTATCTCAGAGCCTCCAGAGGTTTCAGGGATATGAGGTTTGTAACCCTGGACCCCTGCACAAATCTCTTATATAAAAGATAAAAGTTATTTCACTGCAGCAAGGATTTAATAAAATGTTTTTAAAAAATATTTTATCACAGTTACGTCCAAAAATCAGATTTCACCACCGGTCTGTGCCAGCCGATGCTAGGTCTCTTCTATGGTAAACCAGCTACTCTGGACGCAATGTTTCCCTCGGACTTCCAATCCAAGAACCCGTTCAGGTGTTATTCTACTTTTTCAGGGAATCCCAACGAGCACGTAAATTAAATTATTGAATTTAATTCAAACAATTGTTTCGGGCTCACTAGGCCTTGGAACTACACGCCGTCTTGAAGCCTGGTCTTAAAATAATTCCCACATAATTTTAAAAGTAAAACATGGTAAAATATGAGACATTACATCACACCCACCATAGGGATTTTACATCCTTAAAAATCCAAAACAAAGGCTACTCAAAAAGATGTGGGTACTGCACATGAATCTGAACCTCCCACTCCCACGTACTCTCCTGGAGATTCCCGTGCTACCACTGAACACGCACCAAGGTAATAGATCACCCATAAACTATCTTCTCCTTCCGATCCTCAATCTCCACTAGGTACTCAGCAAAGGTCACTCCATCATCGATGTTCAGCTCGCCCCAATCGATAACGTGTGATGGATCTTGCACGTACTTCCACAACTGCGACACATGGAAGATGTTTTGTAACCAATCCATCTGAGGAGGTAGAGCCAGGAAATACACCACCTAGCCAACTCTACTTAAAATCTGAAAATGGCTGATGAACCTTGGAGATAGCTTACTGCCTTGACCAAATATCTGCAATCCCCTTCGAGGTGAGACATGATGTAACACATGGTCTACCTCCTCGAACTCCAAGGGCCTCCATCTCTGGTCGGTATAAGACTTCTTCCGACTCTGTGCAGTCTTAATCCACTCTTGGATGACATGCACATTCTCTGTATTAGATCGCACCATCTCTGGGCCCATGAGTGCTGACTCTCCTCGGTCAGTCCATCAAAGTGGTGATCTGTAAGGTCATCCGTACGAAGCCTCGAATTGTGCCATACAAATATTGGAATGATAACTGTTGTTATATGAAAATTCTACCAGTGGTAGGTGATCCTCCCAGCTATGACCAAAGTCATGTATGCAAGCTCATAGCATATCCTCCAGAACCTAGATGGTCCACTCCGTCTGACCATCAGTTTGAGGATGGAACGCTGTGCTCAAGCGTAACTAAGTCCCAAAAGCTTCTTGAAATACCTTCCACAACCGGGATGTGAAATGAGCATCACGGTCTGATATGATCATCAAAGTCACTACATGAAGTCAAACTATCTCCCGCACGTAGAGGTGTCCCAAGCTCTCTACTAAGCTCTGCTCCCATATGGCTAGGAAGTGGGCCGACTTGGTGAGTCAGTCAACAATCACCCATATGGCATCGTGTACCCTGGACGTACGTGGTAAACCCATAACGAAGTCCATGGATATACCTTCCCACTTCCACTCTGGCTCCTCGAGAGGTTGAGTTAATCCTGCTGGCACCTGGTTCTCAGTCTTTACTTGCTAACAAGTAAGGCACTGAGAAACAAACTCTTCCACACTCTTCTTCATTCCTGGCCATCATAACCGACATCATAGGTCCTGGTACATCTTTTCCATGCCTGGATGCACCGCCAAAGGATATGTATGCAACTCCCTCAGAACCTCCCCCCACAATGTCACTGGTACTATTGTGCTCCCTCTGAAAAGAATAATGTGCTCCCCACCTTCTGAATATCCATCAGCGGTGTCGCCTGCGGATATCTGAGCACATAATGTCTCGTAGCTAGCATCCCCAAACTACAATTCCCTGACTCACGTAAGAGTATAGGTGTATCTACCATCGACTGAAGGTAAGCTCCCTCATATCTATCTATGAAGGATAACTATAAAAAGGCCAACTACCTCATCACCTCATCCAGCAACTGCAAACTAGATTTCCTGCTAAGAGAATCTGCCCCAACGTTCCCCTTCCTAGGAGTATAAATTATCTCAAAGTCATAATCCCGGAGGAACTCAAGCCATCGTATTTGTCTAAAATTCATATCCATATGAGAAAAGATATATCTAAGACTCTTGTGATCAGAGTAGATGATAAATCGCTCACCCATCAGGTAGATCCGCCACATATTCAACGCGAAGACTACCACTACCAACTCAAGATAATGGGTCGTGTAGTTCTTCTCATGTGGCCTCAACTGACGTGAGACATAGGTAATCACTTCCTGACTCTGCATCAGGACACAACCAAGCCCAGTTCCTGATGCATCACAGAACACTACGTACTCGACAACCTCCTCTGGTAATCTCAATATCGGGGCACTCATCAGACTCTGTCTCAACTGCGGAAATGCCTACTGGAATCTCTCAGTCCACACGAAAGGTTGTCCCTTTTGGGTCAGAGCTATCATGGGTGCTGAAATCCTGGAGAAATTAGGAATGAATCTCCGATAGGAGCCTTCCAACCGAAAGAAACTCTGCACCTCCATCACACTTCGGGGTGGCTCCCATGATAACACCGCCTCTACCTTGGCAGGGTCCACTACTACACCATCTACTGAGATAACATGTCCTGGAAAGTGGACCTCGTGTATCCATAATTGACATTTCGAGAGTTTCCTATACAACTGGTGCTCTATGAGTGTATCCAGAACCATCCTCAGGTGCCCCGTGTGCTCCTCCTCGGACACAAAGTACACCAGGATATCATCAATGAAGACCACTATGAACAGATCTAGATAGGGATGAAAGATGTGGTTCATGAGTCCCATAAACACTTCTGGGGCGTTCGTCACACCGAAGGGATCACTAGGTACTCATAGTGACTGTAGAGAAATCTGAAAGTCGTCTTTGGTATATCCTCATCCCGTACTCGCATCTGGTGATAGTCTGATCATAGATCAACCTTTCAGTACCATCTTTCCCCTCTTAACTGGTTGAAGAGGTCATCGATCCTCGGTAGTGGACACCGGTTCTTCATGGTCACCTGAATCAAGCACTGGTAATCCACACATAGCCTCATGGTCCCATCTGCCTTGTTGGAAAACAAAACTGGGGCTGCCCAGGGTGAAACACTGGGTCTCACAAAGCCCTTCCTCTCCAAGACTTCCAGCTGCACCCTCAGCTCACGAAGCTCTGTAGTAGCCATCTGATACGCTGATGCTGATATCGGTGTCGTCCCAGGTTGCAACTCAATGCAGAAATCTATCTCTCGATGGGGAGGTAGCCTGGGGACATCCTCTGGAAAGACTTCATCGTACTCAGCCACTACTGCTAGAAAATGGAAACTCATAACATTTGTTACACCAAGGTCTAGGTAAGCCAACTGATGTGAAATTGGTTGTGTCGTCCTATGCATGAGTCCATCCTGCACTTCCTGGGTCTCCTTTTCACAAACTAAGGAAAACCTCATCCCATCACTACGGACACACCGCACCCTTCACCTAAAACAATCAACTTGGGCATGAACTGTGGATATCCAATCCTTACCAAGAATGAAATCGTAAGGCCTCGACGCTACCACCATGTGGTTCCAACCGAAACTCACGCCTCCAAGGGTCAAGTCACACTGTCTGCAAAGGTGTGTGATCTCTAAATCTTCTCCAGTTGGTGTTCCTAAGCATAAGGGTCGAGTCAATGGATCAACTTGAATATCAAGGTCTCGAACAAGATAAGCATCCAGAAAAGAATGACTAGCACCTGTGTCTATTAGTACGGAAACCAAAGTAGAAAAGATATAGATGGTACCTCTAATCATTCTAGGAGTACCTTGGTCATAAGCCTCTACTACATGCAGCTGTCCCTGCCTTTCACTACCAGCCTCCTGATTCTGGGGTGGACCTCCTGGGGGTGGTGGTGGAAAAAGGTCAAAGCGCCGATCACCTCCAGCTGCTCTCCCAGCTCCTCTACCACATCCACCACCCTGCGTATCTATCTGCTCCACATGTTGTCTCTGCCTCGGTAGTACATCCACTGCTCCTGTGTCAGTAGTATGATGAGTCGGAAAATCTCGAGAGATATGTCCCCTGGCATCACATGAGTAGCATCTCCTCTCTCAAGGCTGGATGGATGTGCCTTGTGAACCCTGCACGGCATATCCCCTATCATGGGATCTCCTCTAGAAACGTCTCCCATGCCTGGGTCCCTGACGTCGGCTCCCTACTACCGAGTTCTCTACTCTATATCGCTTACCACTGAGAACTGTCGGCTATCTCTACTCTTCCAAGAAACTCTCGACCACTAATGCCTACTCGACCATCTCAGCATAAGTAGGAATGCTCATAGGGATGATGGTAGCTCAGATGTCTCTGTACAAGCCCTGCTCAAAAGTCTAAACTCTGATGTACTAATCCCTGACCATATCTATCGAGTACTGTGAGAGGTCTTTATACCTCGATGAATCATCATACACCGTCATGGTCCCCTACTGAATCAGAAGAAGCTCCTGTATACGTACTTCTCTCAGGGTAACTCGTCAAAACTCCTCTCTGAAGAGATTCTCAAACTCTGAACACACAAGAGTCACCTCGTCGTGGGTCTGGATAACCAAACTCCACCATCATCCTGTTGAACCCTGCCGAAGGCTCGCTGCCAGGATCACCATCTGGTCTACTGGTGTCCTGACCAAACGGAAGACTCTGGTCACTGCCTCAATCTAGTCATATACTGTCTGAGGGTCAGGCTCACCTCGAAACCTAAGGTGTATCTGTCTCGTAAACTAATTGAGAGTTCATATCCTACACTCCTCCTCCACTGGTATAGTAGGAAATAAACACTTCTCCACAAGAGGTGGAATAACTAGCACACCACCTTATGGTAAAACTGGGGGATTTGGTCCCTGTATCGAAGCTTCATCAATGAGGGAGTCATCCTTGTGATCGAGTTGCTGGATCCTAGCTGGTGCACATCGCGGAAGCATCCTATAAAGAAACAAGATGTAACTCAATCAGTGATTATATCTAGAGAGCTAACTCAAGAAGGACATGGGAACCACAACTCATTCCTATAATATTCATGTACCATTATATTCGCCTTTCAACTTGTGTTGTCATGTTATGAGTCGAAAAGTAAGTTATCAGAGTCCTGGGGTATGGATAAGTCGATCGCCCGCAACAACACTGGGGTCCCTGACCTGAAATCTGAACTCGAAACACTTAACACTGTTTCCCCAAACCAACTCACAGACTCTAAGTCCTAAGGTAGAACCAACCACCTTTGATACCACTCTGTAATGACCCGTCCCAGTGGGGCACGAGCCGCAACTCCCCAATCCAGCCTCCAATAGGCCAGGGGCTGGTGACTAGCACCGAGTAGACATATCACTAACAGAGAAGGAATTTCCTATAAAACTGTACACACTCACACACATCTCCAAGACCACAGACCTGAAAAGTAAAAACTACTAAAGGAAAAGAATCCATACACTAAAATACCATCCAATAGAGTAAGACAGGAATTAAATTACAATAATTTTAAAACCCTAGGACAAAAGTACATGCCCACCAAGAGAGAGTATGAAACAAAGTCCAACTGGTAAAGAAAGGTACTGGGACTGCAATATGTAGCCATAGGAACACACCTCGGTCTGTCTAAGCTCCCTTAACACCGTCTGGTCCTAGTACGCCTAGAATCATGTCAAAGGCTCATTCGTTTGCACAAGACACAACACGAGCAGTCAAACCCCGTGCAGGGGTGATTATAAAAATACCCAGTGGGACACCCTGAAAACCACATAGGAATACAACTAAAGAAATACCACAAAGGAATGATGCAATCATCTCTACACAGTATATGTCTACAGCAAATATAACAATGATATCCAAATATAGTCATACACATTCGACTATCACGAAACCACCACTAGGATCCAGCTCGAAGATTCCACTAAGCACGTAACGTGGAGAACACACTTCTACATCTCAAGAGAGAGAGAGAGAGAGGAAGTACTCGTTCTAGGATAACACACTCCACAAGTACTTGAGAATACAATGTTCAGATAACAATCCCAACCAATAGCTATGGGGTGATTCCAACAACTCAGTCTGAACTAATACGCTAAGCAGAGGATCAGCGCTCGGGTAAAATTGGTAAGGTCGATACCAAGAACTCTACCTAGGGTTCTAGTAATGAATAGAGGATTCGGCTCTAACTCTCACAGAGGGGATTCTAAAAACTATATTAAGGAAGTCCTGCTCAAGGGATCATACTCCTGTATGTAGGAAATGATACCGGAAACCTTCATGAGAATGACCAAGGGGACAAACCCTAAGGAAACTAGTCCAAGTCACAAAAGGCAACTAGCTCAAGCAATGTAAATTAGGTTACACAGCATGTAGTATGGTTACACACCGTGTTCCTTGACCCTGGGTACTACCCGTGTAAATGGCCCATGTCACCTGTCCAAGCTATGTAAAACTCAACTACACGGCATATAGAAGGATCACACGACGCGTTCCCTAACTACGGGTACTGCCCTTGTAAATGGCACGTGTCTAGAATCGAATTCGTGAAGGAAAGCATATACACGACATGTATGTCGAAGAACATATCATGTTATGTCAACTGGGAAACACCCGTGTACCCTGGCCGTATGCCCGTACATGGTGTCCATCCATGTCGGCTGCTTGTGTACCTGTACATGGTGAATCCCATGTATCTGGCCGGGTCTGGCTAGGGAAGGGCTTACACACCCTGTCCTTGGTTGTGTACCCAACTCGTGTTTGTGTACTCGCAGAGTACACGTCGGGTGGTCCGCCGATGAACACACACCATGTATCCCATACTACACGCCGTGTCGTCGGGATATTTCCATAATCATTGTCTTCCTCCTCACGCCTCGGCCGGATCTTCGAATCTCAATTATGTCATCCATTAGCCGCGAAACTCAAGGCACTGGTTCTTTTCATATTTATAACACTGAATCTGGGTGTTTCAGACCTTCACTCGGCTCGAAAAACAAAATATGATCTTCCAACAAAAAATTCCAAAAAACTCATATCTCTCAATCCACTCCGAATCATCCGCCGAAACCGTCGTCGCAGCTCCGTATCATCATTCCAAGGTTGGATCTACAATCTCGGATCATTTCCCCAACAAACAAATGTGCAACGGTTGATTTCCTCCAAGAACGCGTAGAACAGACACAAAGAACGCATATAAACCAGGGAAGAAAAGAAAAACAATTGAGAGGGACGAACCTCAATCGATGTTCATGTAGATCTTGGTTCTTCACCATTAGAATATTGAACGAAACAAAATTTACACTAAGAATCAAATCCCAAAAATCCCCGCAAAATCCCATCCCGTAAATATGATCGATCCATGGGATAATCTATTAGTGGATTAGTCCGTGTTCATCGTAGGAAATTAGGAATGGGGAATGAAACCAAAACAAAACAACCTACCTGGATTCGGGGCATTCGTTGGTGAAGATCTGGTCACCCCGTCGTCGTCACCAGCAAAATTCGTCAAGAACGTCTTCACTGCGTTTGGGGTTTCTCCAGAGCTTTCACATTGCCTCCAGGGGTTTCAGGGTTATGAGGTTTGTAACCCTGGACCCCTGTGAAAATCTCTTATTTAAATGATAAAAGTTATTTCACTGCAGCAAGGACTTAATAAAATATTTTTATAAAATATTTTTTTACAGTTACGCCCAAAAACCAGATTTCAGCACCAGTCTGCGCCAGCCGATGTTAGGTCTTTTCTAGGGTGAACCCACTGATTTGGACGCAACGGTGCCCTCAGATTTCTGATCCGAGAACCCATTTTGGAATTATTTTTCTTTTTCAGGAAAACCCCACGCACGGGTAAATTAAATTATTTAATTTAATTCAAACATTTGTTCCAGGCTCACCGGGCCTCGGAACTACATACCGTCTTGAAGCCTGGTCTTGAAATAATTCCCACATAATATTAAAAATAAAACATGGTAAAATATGAGACATTACATTAGTGGTGGAAACTGATCAAGAATACAAAGTCCCTAGAGGACATTGATTCCATGAATTGGGAGGAATTTGAGAGGATTTTTTAACAAATATTTTCCTCCAACCCTCCATCTCAAGATGGAAAGAGAGTTCCTCAGACTCAAGCAGAAGGAAGATGAGTCCATCGGGGTGTATGAAGAAAACTATGCGAGGGTTTCAAGGTATGCCTTTGGATTTTTCATGAACACCGATAGCAAGGTGGATCGCTTCTCTAACAGACTAAATTCAAGTCTATGAAAAGCATTGGTAGTTAGAGCCTTTGACAGTTATGAGGATATTGTTTATTGTGCCCTCATGGTTGAAATGGAGATTGGAGACTCTCAGTGGTCTCATGGACCCAGTGAAAAGAATTGGAAAATAGAGAACAACATGGGTGGTCCATCAAACAAATACCATGATGGAAAAAATCCCGACTTTTTCCCTTGCAAAAATTGTGGGAAGAAACATCCTGGTAACTGTCTCAAGGGAACCAGAAATTGATTCAAATGCGGAAATTTTGGTCATCTGAACAGAACTGGTAAAGGGATATGAAAAATCTTGATAATGTTGAATAATAAAGGAAGGTTCAGATCAACACTGAGCCGGAAGTGCATTGTTACAACTATATGGAGCTTGGGCATTATACAAATAATTACCCAAAGTCGAGGGTTGTCGGAAGGGGAACCAAAAAAAACTCCGAGGCAACAAGAAAGGTATTACGCTACCACTACCGCTGAGGTGGAGCCAGAAAACTATGTGGTGACAGGTACGCTAGTTATTCATTCAATAATAGAGAATGTTCTATTTGATTCTGGTTTTACACATTCTTTCATATACTACATATTTATTAGAACAATTCAAACACCCCCTCAAAATTTGGTGGAAGAGTTATCTGTGAGAACAACGAATGGGGAAATTATTTTGTCCATAGTTTATAATTCCTACCCTATTATTATTTTTGGAATGAACCTCCAAGAAAATCTCATCATACTTCCTTTAGTGGAGTTTTAATCTATCTTGTGCATGGATTGGCTATCCTTATACAAAGACAATATCAACTACCAGGAAAGGGAAATCACTCTTCACATCCCAAAGCATCCTCCAATTCATTAAAAATAAAAGGAGGAAGATGAATCTCCTATCCAATCAACTTCTCAAGTATAGATATTTATGCCTTATGAGAAAGCATTTCTAGGTCAAATGATTGAGACAAAGGAGAGAATCATGCTTGAAGACATTCCCATCGTGAGGGGTTACACTGACGTACTCCCGGAAGAGTTGCCTGGAATTCCTCCGGACTGAGAGGTTGAGTTCTAAATTGAACTTATCCTTGGATCTCTACCAATCTCAAATAAACCATATAGAATGGCCACCGTAAAGATATAAGAGTTGAATAAGAAGTTACCGGAGAATATGGGGAAGGGTTTTATAAGCCGGAGTGCTTCACCGTGGGGTGTGCCAGTTCTCCTCATCAAGAATAAGGATGGATCAATATGCCTATGCATTGATTATCGTGAGCTCAAAAAAATCACAATAAAGAAGAAGTATCCTCTACCACGTATTTATGACTTGTTCACTCAGCTTCGTGGAGAACAATACCTCTCCATGGTAGATTTGTGGTCAGGATATTATCAAGTAAGGGTGAAAAAGGAAGATGTCCCCAAGACCGCTTTTCGTAGAAGATACAGACACTATGAATTCATAGTAATGCCTTTCAGACTCAATAATGATCCATAAATATTCATGGACTTGATTAATAGAGTCTTTATAGGTTACCTCGATAAATTTTTGGTAGTATTTATAGACTATATTCTGATATACTCCAAGACAAGGAGGATCATGAGAAGAATCAAAGAACTGTACTAGAGACCTTGGTGAAGGAGAATCTCTATGCATGGTACAAAAGGTTTGAGTTATATTTGATGGAGGTCTCATTCTAGGGACATATTATCAAAATCAATGATATATATGTGGATCCCTCAATGATAGATACCATAGAGGGAAGGCAGAGGCCAACATAGGTAGTGGTGACACACACCTGTCATGGGGCATGGAAAAACAATATTTTAATTACCTAAGTATAGTATAATCGTTGATTATAGGTATTCTCCCAAAGAGGTGTGCGCACAAAACAAGGTTTTCAATTATTGTAGGTTTTATGAAAAGATTGGTTTTAAATAAATTGAATGACTATGAGAGAAAAAAAATCTTTAATTGATTGGTTTTAACAAATGATAAAGATGGTGATCGGATTGGGTTCAGCTAGACCTAGTGTTGTGCCATCATGGTTCCCAAAAGTTGTATCTTCTTCTTCCTTTAACTGGTAAGAGAGAGATTATTCTACTGAATCATCTCTCCCCCTTGGTCAGATATATTTTAGGTGAGAATTTTCTTTTCTAAAACCTTAGATTGGTATATCCTCCTTCCAATGTGTTTAGGGTTATAGAAGATTTCTTGATTAATTAGAGCAATCCCATACCCAAAATTGTTGTTCCCTATTAAACCAAGATTCTAAAATGAAATCATACACACATGCTTGAAAACCGCCGAGAAATCACCACCCAACCCTAAACTTGTTCCACCGTATACAGATTAGAATTATTTGGAGGGATATGTGATCATTGAACAAAGATATTTATAATTTCAAAATCAAAACCTAACACTACAGAATTTGGAAATTGAAACTCAATTATGAATTGAAACCAGAATAAGAATGAAGAAGAAATTTGATTCATTTCAAGCACAAGAACTCAATCAAAAACATAGGTCTAGCCTCCCCTATCCCTGATCACTCAAATGAATCTACCCTTCCATGGATGGGGTAAGCGAGATGATGCGGGAGAGGAGAGCCATTTTAAAGTAATGAAAAATAAAAGAAAGAAATAAAATGATGATGATGGAGATGGTCCCTGAGTTTCCCTTGGCTTCCACCTTTCTCCAACGTTGGTGTCTAACCCCTTATTCAGCATGTGTAAACTCCTCTTTATATATGCCAATGGGGTGCCTTCCTCTGGTCTTCAAATTTAAGATCTTCAAAATCTCCCTTTTAGATTTTCTTGTAGATTCTCTCCAACAGAATATCGAACATGTTCAGCCAATTTAATGGACAAATTGGGAAATGATGTCTTCTATAATGTTCTTCAAAATCGTTTTTATGTTTCCTCACAAACTTTCAGATTTATCCTCATGTTTATTATGAGATATGGAAAATTAATGATGAGCATTTAATCCAGAGGAATCATTCCTTTTTTCTTCCCCAACATGTCGGCATCCATGGACCACCTTAATCCTGGAAAATCATCATGATATTCATCAGCTGAACTTCCCATTTAATATTCCTATAAATCCAAATGGAATCACCCCAATTTTAGGTGTGTAGATCGAGTAATGATTTATTTAGTAAGGTGGGGTCCATGCGGTTGTCCAAAATAATTTTCCACATTGATTTAATTCTCGGACCCATTCATGACTAAATTAAATCCTGGTCGAAAATCAATAGATGACTAATATAAATATATGAACCGAATAAAAAAGGAAGAAAATCAATTGGATTTATATTTTAAAATATATGCATAAATTACCAAAGTGATTAAAATCTATCAATATTTCCAAATTAAGCAGTTTTTTCACTTTTATCCCAAAACACATCATAAATCAAAAAATGATGTAAATAACTCAACTTGTTCAATTTTTAGGGATTAAATCATTGAATTAGATAAAAAAATTATTAAAATATTATCTCTATCAATTCCCACACACTTAAACTATTCTTGTCCTCAATCATAAAATCATAACATGGAATTCAAAGGGCACCAATGTCACCAAAATTTAAATTTCTATGAAATAAAATCAAATGATTATCAATGTCCAATCAAATTTTACAGTTCTACAAAAAAAATCAATTTAATTTCCCTTTAATCAAAGAAACAACCCATTCATGCATTTTAATTTTTTCCATTGAAAAATTATGGATCTTCTCCTTTCATTCATTCTACCTTCTCAATTTATTATTATTAAAAATGCCAAATCATGATCTACCACTATTTTGAATATTTTCTCTCATTCCTCATGATACAATTAATAGTGGATTTATTCTCATATCATGAGAGAATTATCCTTATCCATAAGCTTATAAAGGAACTGTTTTCTTCACTTTGTAAAAACAAAACATACATAAAATCATGAGGAAATACAATAAAGGTTCAAATGACTCTGTGGATATGGGTTGGTGGGTAAATGATTGAAATAATTTAAGGCTAGAAGTTAGAGATTTGACTCTTAATTACAATTCATGATTAGTAAAGTGAAAACACAGGATGAACCTTACTCAAATCCCATTTGATAATGTGAAACACAACACCACCCCCTTTTAATGACATGGATCATGAGTCAATAAACGATTACAAAGAAAGATATCATCCAATATCTCCTCCTCTTTTTTATATTTTTTTGTAAATCTCTAGAAATACACAACTTTATATTTCTATTTTTTTAAAGATCAAAAAAGCACATCTTTATTTTGATTTTTTTTCTTTTTTTATGGAGAACTGGATGAAATAAAATAAGAATAATTAAATGATGACTCATGCCCAATTTTCTATTAATACACTGTCCAAAATGATTATGCACACCTCAAACCACCCAAAAAAAGATACTCATCCCAATGAACGCACACTAAAGTCCCTTCCCCCACACTCAAACTTGAAATATTCATGCAAAAATACTAAAAGAGTGGGATGGTAAAGAAAAATAAGCATGTAATGTGTCATAAACCTATAAGGAAATTCATGGATTCTATGGGCTAATAAAGGATAAATGTATGGGTTGGTCTTAGATAAATATGCGTCTAGCCAATGTGGTTCCTCAATCATTTTAAATGTGTTTTTCATAGTCATATCTATGAAAAGTTTCAATATATGTTCTGGTAGGTGGCATCTCCCAAGATCACTTAGGAAATATGCTCAAGATAAAATAGGAAATATTTGGTCTAGGAATCATCTCAGGAATGGTAATATGATATTGGACAATCACTCATTGAATGATTAATAATAAAAAATTAATTCACATGAATTTTAGAAATTTAAAGCATGAAAAATGGTAGGGAAATTTCATTTACATGAATCAATAAATTCCCTCAAATCATGAGTGATTATTTCAATATCCATGATTCACATTAATTATCCAATTATCCATTTTACTCATTCAATCTCATTAACATTGAAATATAAAACATGGCATCACTAGATTCCTATGAAACTAATGACTCATAGACAAGTCAAGTAAATCATGAATTCAAGTGTGGGCATGCATTTTTTAATTAACTCTTTAAAAGACTAAAAATGTATGGAAAAAAGTTGGATAATATAGAATTGAATCTCTTACTCCCCATTCAAATGTATGTTGTTCTTCATGATGTGTAATCCCACTACTGCTTCATCATTAATGGACATGAATTATTAGAATGAAAACTATGGATAGTTCATGCATGTTCAATTATGTCAGCATATGACTAAGAGGACAAGTGGAAAACGGGGGGAAAATGGGGTTGCCTCCCGATAGCGCCTTTATTTAATGTCATTGGCTCGACTAAAAAAATTAATTTTTTTTGAAAATCCTAGACTACAAGATTCCATCCCCCACACTTAATTGATTTAGTGTCCTCAATGAATTTAAATTGATTTAACATGTACGAAAATTTTAAAATGAATCATAGCAAGAAAAAAATTTAAAGGAGAATAACGACCTGATGGATTTTATTGAAAAACATGTTAGAGGTGTCTGATCTTCTACACTGTCTCTTTTATATTTCCTGGTAAAAACATGTTTTACCAACAAGAGTACGATTTGTGTCGATGGATACCAAAACACCAGAAAAACCTATGAAATCATGTTCTTCTGGAATGGTTTTCAATGTTTCTTGGTATTTTTTTCTTCTTTATTGCAATGTGAACATAACTCTTTTTAAAGGGATGTGGTGTCCTTTGAAAATTCTTCTCTTCTCTTGATGCGGGAGACTGACCCTCAATTTTATTTACCGATACGAACATGGTTTTTGTTTTTTCTTCTTCACATTTAAATAAGACAGGTGTCTTTGGAAATTGATTGAGTATAGATTTACGTTTCTCTTGTGATCTACTCTTCCCATTGGTTTGAGAATATCCTTTACATTCCTATTTAGTTTTAATTTTGTTTTCCTTAACCTTTTTCAGCTCATGTTCCATTACAAGGCATATGAAATTTTTCTCACCTAGTTCTTCTTCCTTTACTTCAAGTTCCTTCTGGAGATCTGTGATAATTTTTTCATGTTCATTCTCCTTGAGTTTATACTTTTTGATCTCAACATCTTCTCCTAATTTTGATTCCTCAGCATCTTCTAACAGACTATCCAATAATTCTATGGTTGTCCCTTCTAAATTTTTATTTGGTTATATTGTTTATTTATGGTAGATTGAATTTAGTGATGAACATATGACAGATTCTTCATGGATTCGAGTATATTAAAATGCACTCGACTATCTCAGAGCTCCATTGAGAGTGTTCCCTCGTGTACATTGATGATGGTCTTCACACTATTTAAGAATGGTCTCCCCAAGATAATGGGATATTGGGCTGGTGCTCGGTCTTCCTCCATGGAAATGATGTAGAATTCTACTGGAAAGATTAATCATCTCACTCTTACTAGTACATATTCAACGACTCCAGCTGGGAAAACTGTTGATCTATTTTATAATTGTACCACCACCCGAGTTGGTTTTATTTCTCTGATCTGCAAGATGAAAACACTGAGTAAGGATTCATATTTATCGAAGCTCCAAGATCACATGGTGCATCAGTAAAGATTAAAGAACCGATAGTGCATGGAATAGAGAATGTCCCTGGATCTTGACAATTTTGCGGTATTGGTGGTGTGATCAATGCTGATATGCTTCTTCCTAATTTGATTCTTTCATTTCCATCTAGCCTCCTTCTTTTTTTACACAGATCCTTCAGAAATTTTGCATATTTAGGGATTTGTCTGACTTCATCTAGTAGTGGGATGTTAATCTCAACTTTTCGGAATGTTTCCTGAATTTCCCATTGATGTCGTTCTTGTTCTTCCTTATTTGACTCAATCAATGTAGTTGGGAATGGTGCAAGGATATCCTTTTTACCCCTTTGTTATTTTTTCAAATGTGATTCTATTCATTACTTATGGAACCTTATTTTTTCCCATGTGTTGTTATTGCCTTCATCTTTTGGTTAGATAGGACAAGCTTCTGGAGGATCCTAGGAATCATCCTCTTCACATTGTTCTGGTGGTGTGAGCCCCTTCCTGCTTCGTATTGTGATTGAACTAACATTCTCCATTGGATTGGGAATTTTTTGTGCTGGAAGCTTACCTTGGTTCATGGTGAGAGCATCCATAATGTTTGAAAATTGATTATCTAGCCTATCTATTTTATCTTATATTCCCACAACTCTTGTCTTTGGTTATTGATCTTTAGTTGTTGGTGCACTTGTGTATAGTTTCTCATAATTCATCCGCTGGAAAGGTGGTGATTGGAATGTTTGATGTTGTTGGAAGGGCTGGTGATAAGGTTGTTGGAATGCTATCGGGTTCTGATATTGTTGCTGAAAAGGTGATTTGGCTTGGTTCTGTTGAAAGCCATACCCTAGTTGGGTTTGTGGTTGGTATTTCCTTTGTTGATAGGCTGCAACACAACTTTCTGTACCCTGAACTTTTGGACATTGATCATTGTAATGATAATTAGAAGAGTATAAACCAGATACCTGATTCGGGCCTTGTTGTTCCTTCACATGTTTCACAGCCATTTGTCACACTAACCTGGTGAGTTCACCCATTTCGTTTCTAATTAAATATACTGAATCAAATGTTATTACCTCATGGATTCCTATGGTGATCATACCTCTGGTGCCAAACTACTATGATTTTTGTGAAATCTTTTCAATCAATCCTCTAGAATCCGTTGGTGACTTGTCAATCAAGGCTCCTCCAGATGATCCATCTAGAAAGTTTTGACATTGTCAAGAACTCCCTGATAAAAGAAAACAATGAAATGTTGTTCTTCCGCAGTCTGGTGTGGAAAACTGGCGCATAGCTTCTTGAATTGCCCCCAGTACTCATAAAGTGTTTCACCAGTTGATTGGTGAATGACATAGATCTCTTTTCGGATATTTGTGATCCTGGATGTGGGGAAAAACCTTTGACTGAAGCATCTTTGAAGATATTACTAGTCTTGGACATCTCTTGGTTTTAGACTATACAACCATTCCTTTACTGCTCCATCGAGTGAAAAGGGGAATGCCCTCCACTTTACATGTTCTTCTGCAACACCTCGGGGTCTACAGCTGGAGAAAATATTTGTAAATTATTGGATATGCATGTTGGGGTGTTCACTTAAAAGACCATGGAATTTATGATGAATTTGAATCATGTTACTGTGAAATTCAAAATAATTTTCTAAGGTAGGAATAGAAATTTGATTTCCTTGGTTAGTGAATAGTGGGGAGCAATGATTGTGCAATGTTCGGTTGGTATTTTCGGCCATTGGAGGTTCAGAGTGATCACTAGATGTGTCACATGAATCTGTAAGGTGAATTTATCAAATGCTAATTGGAAATTATTCTTTCTCAGTTGGGTTATTGTTCTCTCAATTTCGGGATCAAATTCAATTAAATTGTTGTTTGAACTATGGGTCAATCAAAATAAAGAAAGAAAACTTTTATGGTTTTTGAGACAATACCTCCCCGGTAATGGCACCAAGTTTGATGCATTAATATCATGGGGCATGGAAAAAAAATATGTTAATTACCTTAGTATAGTATATCAGTTGATCCTAGGAAGTCTCCCGAAGAGGAGTGCACAAAAAACAAGGTTGTTAATTTTTGTAGGTTTTCTATAAAAGATTGGTTTTAATTAAATTGAGGGACTATGAGAGAAACAAACAACTATAATTTACTATTTTTAACAAATGACAAATATGGTGATCGAATTGGGTTTAGCAAGACCATGTGTTGTGCCTTCATGGTTTCCAAATTTTGTATCTTCTTCTTCCTTTAATTGGTAAGAGATAGATTCATCTACCGAGTCCTCTCTCCCCTTGAGTCAGATAGATTTGAGGTGAGAATATTCCTTTATAAAACGTTATATTGTTCTATCCTCCTTCTAATGTGTTTAGGGTTGTAGAAGGTTTCTTCATTAATTAGAGCAATCCCAGACACAAAATTGGTGTTCCCTATTAAACCATGATTCCAACAAACAATACTACGCACGTTCTTGACAACCATCGAGGAATAAACACCCAACCCTAATCTTGTTCCACCGTATACAGATTATAATTGGGTGGAGGGAGACGTGATCATTGACCAAGGAAATTTATAATTTCAAAATCAAAACATAACACTACCGCATTTGGAATTTAAAATTGAATTAAGAATTGAAACCAGAATAAGAAAGAAGAACGAATTTGAGTCATTTCAAGCATAGGAACTCAACACACACATATTTCTAGCCTCCCCTCTCCCTGATCACTCAAATGAATCTACCGCTCCATGGATGGGGTAAGCAAGATGATGCGGGAGTGGAGAAAATTTTTTAAAGTAATAAAAATAAAATAAAGAAACATAATGATGCTGAAGAAGAATTTCCCTGAGTGTCTATTGGCATCCTCTCGTCTCCAATTGTGGTGTTGAACCGCTCCATCAGCATGGGTAAACTCCTATTTGTATAGGCCAATGGGGTGCCATACTATGGTCTTCAAATTTAAGATATTTAAAATATCCCTTTAAGATTTGTTACAGATTCGCTCCAATGAAATATTGACCATGTTCGGCCAATTTAGTGGCCGAATTGGGAAATTATGTCTTCTAGAAAGTTCATCAAAAACTGGTTTTACGTTTCCTCACCAAATTTCAGATTTATCCTAATGTGTATTATGAGATATGGACAACTAATTCTGAACATTTAATCTAGAGGAATGTTTCATTTTTTATTCCCCAACATGTCATCATCCATGGACCACCATAATGATGTCCAATCTTCAAGATCTTCAAAATCCTAACATCCCATTTAACATTCCTGAAAATAAAACTACAATCACGCCAATTTGAGGTGTTTAGAACGAGTTATGGTTTATTTAGAGAGGTGGGGTCCACAAGGTCGTCCAAAATAAATTTCCACATTGATTTAATTTTTCTGACCCTTTTATGGATGAATTAAATCCTGGCCCAAAAACAAATGATGAAGAAAATAAAATTAATAACCGAATAAAAAAAGAACCACATAAATTGAATTAATATTTTAAATGATATGAATGAATTACCAAAGTGATTAAAATCTGTCAATATTTCCAAATTAAGCAGTTTTTCACTTTTAGGCCAAAACACATCATAAATCCAAAATTGATGTAAATAAATCAACTTGTTCAATTTTTAGGGATTAAATAATTGAATTAAATATAATAAATGATTAAAATATTATCTCTATCAATTCCACCATAGTTAAACTATGCTTGTCCTCAAGCATAAAATCTCAACATGGAATTCAAAGGCCACCAATGCCACCAATATTTAAATTTCAATGAACCAAAATCAAACAATTATCAACATTCAGTCAAATTTTCCAGTTCCACAAAAAAAATCAATTTAATTTCCCATTTAACAAAGAAAAAACTAATTCATGAATTTTACATTTTCCATTTGAAAAATGATGGAGTTTCTCCTTTCATTCATTCATGCTTCTCAATTTATTATTATTAAATATTCTAAATCATGATCTACCTCTCGTTTGAATCTTTTCTCTCGTCCCTCATGATACAATTAATATTGGAGTTATGCTCATATCATGAGAACATTCTCCTTATCCATAGGCTTGTAAAGGAACTACTTTCTCCACTTTGTTAAGAGAAAACACACATAAAATCATGAAAACATGCAATAAAGGTTTAAGTGACTCTGTGGTTCAGGGTTGGTGGGTAAATGATTGAAATAATTTTAGGCCAGAAGTATGAGGTTTGACTCATAAGTACAATGCATGATTAATCAAGATAAAAAACAGGATGAAACTCACTCAAATCCCCTCGAGAATTTGAAACAGAATACCGCCCCTTTTTATCACATGGAACATTAGTCAATAAATGATTTAAAAGAATGATATAATACAAGTTCTCCCTCATTTTAAATAAGCTCTAGAAAGGCACAGATTTATTTTCTCTTTTTTTAAGGAGAACCGAATAAAATGAAGTAAACATAATGAAATGATGACTCATTCCCAATTTTCTAATAATACACTACCCAAAATGATGACACACACCTCACACCTCCCAGAAATTATACGCACACATAAGGCCCTTCTCTCATACTCAAACATGAATAATCCATGAAAAAATACTAAGAGAGTTGGATGGTAATTAAAAATTGTCTTGTAATGTGTCTTAAACCAATAAGGATATTCATGGATTCTATGGGATAATGAAGGATAAATGAATGGGCGGGACCTATGTAAATATATGGCCTGACAAAGTAGTGCCTCAATAATTTTAAATGTTTTTTTGTACAGTCATAGCTTTGACAAGTTTCAATACAAGTTATGGTAGGTTGCATGTCCAAAGATCACTCAAGAAATATGCTCAAGATAAAATAGGAAATATTTGTTCTAGAAATATTCTCAAGAATGGGAATATTATATTGGAAAATCACTCATGGAATGACTAATGATAAAAAATTAATCCACATTAATTTCAGAAAATCAAAGAATGAAAAATGGAAGGGAAATTGCATTTACATGAATAAATAAATTCCCTTAAATCATTAGTCATTATTTAAATATCCATGTTTCATTTTAATCATCTAATTATCCATTTTAGTCATTCAATCGCAATAAAATTTAAATATAAAACATGGCAACACTGGATTCCTATAAAACTAAAGTCTCCTAGATAAGTCAAGTAAAACATGTATTCAAGCATGGACATACATTTTTTAATTAAATATTTAAAGGACTAAAAATTTAGGGAATAAATTTGGATAATATAGAATTGAAACTCTTACTCCCCTTTCAAATGGATGATTTTCTTCATGAAATGTAATCCCACTACTACTTCTTCATTAGTGGACCTACAATATAAGAATGAAAACAACAGATAGTGCATGCCTGTTCAATAATGATGGTATATGACTAAGAGGACAAGTGGACAATGGGGGAAATGCTGTTTTTTTCCCAGTAGCGACTTTGTTTAATGTCGTTGGATAGACTAAAATATTTTATTTTATTTTTTTGAAAAATCCTAGACTAGTTTGACCCACACCTATCGTGGGGCGTGGCAAAACAATATGTTAATTACCTAAGTATAGTATAGCACTTGATCCAAGGTAGTCTTCTGAAAAGGAGTGCACACAAAACAATGTTTCCATATTTTGTAGATTTTCTGAAAAATATTGGTTTTAATTTAATTGAATGACTATGATAGAAACAAACAACTTTAATTTATTGGTTTTATCAAATGATAATGCTGGTGATCGGATTGGGTTCTGCTAGACCTTGTGATGTGCCATCATGGTTTCCAAATTTTGTATTTTCTTCTTCCTTTAACTGGTAAGAGATAGATTCATCTACAAAATCTGCTCTACCCCTTGTTCAGATGGTTTTTTGGTGAGAATTTTCGTTTCTAAAACCATAGATTAGTCTATCCTCCTTATTATGTGTTTATGGTTGTAGAAGGATTCTTGATTAATTAGAGCAATCACAGAACTGAAATTGTTGTTCCCTATTAAACCAAGACTCTGACACACAATCCTAAACAAATGCTTGAAAACCACTGATCAATCACCACACAACCCTAATCTTGTTCCACCGTATATAGATTAGAATTGGGTGGTGTTAGATGTAATCATTGACCAAAGAAATTTATAATTTCAGAATCAAAAACTAACACTACTGCAATTGGAATTTAAAACCGAATTAAGAATTGACACCAGAATAAGAATGAAGAAGGAATTTGAGTCATTTAAACAACAGGAACTCAAGAACACAAATAGGTCTAGCCTCCCCTCTTTTAGATCACTCAAATGAATCTACCCCTCTATGGATGGGGTAAGTGAGATGATGCGGGAGAGGAGATACCTTTTAAAGTAATGAAAATAGAATAAAGAAATAGAATGATGCTAAAGAAGAATTTCCCCGACTGTCCCATGGATTCCTACCATTTCCAATTGTTATTTTGAACCCCTTATTCATCATGGTTAATCTCCTTTTTATATAGGCCAATGGGGTGCGATCCTCCGGACTTCAAATTTATGATCTTTAAAATCTCCCTTAAATATTTGGTGCAGATTCTCTCCAACGAATGTCTGACCATGTTCGGCTAATTTAATGGCTGAATAGTGCAATGATGTCTTCTATAATGTTATTTAAAAATAGGTTTTACATTTCCTCACAAAATTTCATATTTATCATCCATGTGTACTACGTCATATGGAAAATTAATGATGAGCATTTAATCAGGAGGAATGCTTCCTTTTTTTCTTCCCCAACATGTCAGCATCCATCGACCACCTTAATGATGGCCAATCTTCAAGATCATCAACAGCAGAACATCCCATTTAATATTCCTGAAAATATAATTAGAATAACCCCAATTTGAGTTGTGTAGAAGGAGTTATGATATATTTTTTGAGGTGGGGTCCACGCAGTCCTCCACATTGATTGAATTTTTTGGACCCTTTAATGGATAAATTAATTCTTGGTTCAATAATAAAATATGGAGACAATAAATATATGAACTGAATAAAGAAGTAATCACATCCAATGGAATTATATTTTAAAATATTTGCGTGAATTACCAAAGTAATTAAAATCTGTCAATATTTCCAAATTAAGGAGTTTTTCACTTTTAGCCCAAAACACATCATAAATCCAAAATTGATGTATATTACTCAACTAGTTCAATTTTTTGGGATTAAATCATTGAATTAAATATAGAAAATGATTAAAATATTATCTCTATCAATTCCCCCACACTTAAACAATTCTTGTCCTCAAGCATAAAATATCAACATGGAATTCAAAGGGCAACAATGTCACCAATATTTAAATTTCAATGAAATAAAATCAAATGATTATCAATGTCCAATAAAATTTTCTATTTCTATAGATATTATCAATTTAATTTCTTATTTATCAATGAAACAACCAATTCATGCATTTTAATTTTCCACTATGAAAAATGATGGAGCTTCTCCTTTCATTCATTCAAGCTTCTAAATTTATTATGATTAAACATGAAAAATTATGATCTACCTCTCTTTTGAATCATTTATCTCATCCCTCATGATACAATTAATATTGGAGTTATGGTCATATCATGAGAACATGCTACTTATCTATAGTCTTGTAAAGGAACTGCTTTGTCCACTTTGCAAAGACAAAACACACATAAAATCATGAGGAATCGCAATAAAGGTTCAAATGACTCTGTGGCTATGGGTTGGTGTGTAAATGATTCAAATAATTTTAGGCCATAAGCTGGAGTTTTGACTCAAAAGTACAATGCATGATTAATCAAGTGAAAACACAGGATGAACCTCACTCAAATCCCCTTGAGAATGTGAAACACAATACCGCCCCTTTTTATAACATCGAACAAGAGCCAATAAATTAATTCAAAGAATGATATCATCCAATTATCCATTTTAATCATTCAGTCTCATTGACATTGAAATCTAAAACATGGAATCATCGAATTCCTATGAAACTCGTGTCTCCTAAATAAGTCAAGTAAAACATGAATTCATGCATGGGCATGCATTTTGTAATTAACTCTTTAAAGGAATAAAATTGTACGGATTAAATTTGGATAATTTATAATTGAAACTCTTACTCCCCTTTCAAAAGGATGATTTTCTTCACAAAGTGTAATTCCACTACTGCTTCTTCATTAATGGGCCTAAAATATACGAATGAAAACAATGGAAAGTGCATGCATATGCAATTATGCTAGTATATGACTAAGAGGTCAACTGTACAATGGGGAAAAATGAGAGTGGCCTCATGGTAGTGCCTTTGTTTAATGTCGTTGGATCGAATACAAAATTTAATTTTTTTAAAAAATACTAGACTTCAAGATTCTCTCCACCACACTTAATTGATGTAGTGTCCTCAATGAATTTATATTGATTTCACAAGTATGAAAATTTAAAAATGAATCACATCAAGAAAAAAATTTATAGCCGAATTACGACTAGATGGATTTTATTGAAAACCATGTTGGAGGTGTCTAATCTTATACACTGGATATTTTCTATTTCTTGGTAAAGACATGTTGTACCAACAAGAGTATGATTTGTGTCCATGGATACCAAAACCCAAATGAAACCCTTGAAATCTTGTTCTTCTGGAGTGGTTTTCAATATTTCATGATATTTGTTTCTTCCTTTTTGCAATGTGAACATAACTATTTTTAAGGTGTTGTAGTGTCCTTTGAAAATTCCTCTCTTCTCTTAATGTGGTATATTGACCCTCAATTTTCATTACCCAGACAAATATGGTTTTTTTTTCCTCTACACATTTAAATAAGACATGTGTCTTTTGAAAGTGATTGAGTACAGATTTACCTTTTTCTTGTGATCCAATCTTCCAATTGGTTTGAGAATATCCTTTACATTCCTGTTCAGTTTTAATGGGGTTTTCCCTAACCTTTTTTAGCTCATGTTCCATTGCAAGGAAAATTTAATTCTTCTCAGATAGTTCTTCTTCCTTCGTCGCAAGTTTCTTCCAGAGATCTATGATAATTTTTTCATGTTCAGTCTCCTTGAGTTTATACTTGTTGATCTAAACATCTTCTCCTCATTTTGATTCTTTAACCTCTTCTAATAAACTATCCAATAATTCTACCATTGTCTCTTCTAATTTTTTTATTTGGTTATTTTCCTTCATTATGGTAGATTTCATTTAGATTATGAACATCTGACAAATTCTTCATGGATTCGAGTGTATTGAAATTCACTCGACTATCTTTGAGCTCCATTGAGAGTGTTACCTCATGCACATTGATGATGGTCTTCATAATATTTAATAATGGCCTACCCAAAATAATGGGAGATTGGGCTGGTGCTCAGTCTCCCTCCATGGAAAGGACAAAGAAGTCTGCTGGAAAGATTAATCCTCTCACTCCTAATAGTTCATCTTCAACAACTCTAGCTGGGAAAATGGTGGATCTGTTTACTAATTGTACCACCACCCGATTTGGTTGTAGTTATCTGATCTGCAAAGATTAAAACACTGAGTGAGGCATCATATTTATCGAAGCTCCAAGATCACATAGTGCATCAGTAAAATTTAAAGAAATGATTGTGCAGGGAAGAGAGAAAGTCCCTGGATATTGAAATTTTTGCGGTATCTGTGGTGTGATCAATACTGAGATGCTTCTTCCTAAGTTGATTCTTTCATTTCCATCCAAACTCCTTCTTTTTGTACACAGCTCCTTCAGAAATTTTGTATATTTAGGGATTTGTGTGAATCCATCCAGTAGTGGGATGTTAATCTCAACTTTTTGGAATGTTTCTTGAATTTCCCGTTGATGTCATTCTTCTTCTCCCTTATTTGACTCAACCAATGAAAATGGTAATGGTTCTAGGATATCCTTTTTCTCCCTTTGTTGTTTTTGAAAAGGTTTTTCCATTATTTCCTTCCAAAACCTTGTTCGTTATCCTTTGTTGTTATTGCCTTCATCATTTGTTTGGATAGGATGATCTTCAAGAGGATCATTGGAATCATCCTCTTCACATTGTTCTCGTGGTGTGAGCTCCTTCCGACTTTTGGTTGTGATTGCACTAACATTCTCAGTTAGATTGGGAATTGTTTGTGTGGGAAGCTTACCTTGGTTCTTGGTGAGAGAATCCATAATGCTTTCAAATTCATCAGCTCATTTGTCCATTTTATCTTCTATTCCCGCAACTCCTATATTTGACTTTTGATATTCAGTTGTTTGTGCACTTGTGGACGGTTGCTCATAATTCTTCTGCTGGAAAGGTGGTGGTTGGAAAGTTTGTTGTTGTTAGAAGGGTTGCGGATAAGTTTGTTGGAATTCCATCTGGTTCTGATATTGTTGCTGAAAATGTGCTCTGGCATAGTTCTTTTGAAACCCATACCCTGGTTGGGTTTTTGGTTGGTATTGCCTTTGTTGATAGGTTGAAACACAAATTTGTATCCCCTAAACTTCTAGACAGTGATCATTGTAATGAGAATTAGAGGTGCTTAAACCACATACCTGATTTGGCCCTTGTTGTTCCTTCACCTGGTTCACAGCTATTTGTTACACTAACCTGGTGAGTTCACCCATTTCTTTTCTAATTAAATCTGCGGAATCATATGTTCTTACCTCATGGATTACTCTGTTGATTGTACCTATGGTGCTAAAATGAAGTGAGTTTTGTGTAATCTTTTCAATCAATCCTCTAGAATCCATTGGTAAGTTTTTAATGAAGGATCCTCATGATGACGCATCTAGAAAGTTTCAATCATTGTCAAGAAATCCTTGACAGAAGAAAAAAATGGAATGGTGTTCTTCCACAGTATGGTGTGGACAACTGGCGTAGATATTCTTGAATCTCTCCCAGTACTCGAAAAGTGTTTTACCAGTTTCTTGGAGAATAACACAGATATCTATCTGGATAGTTGTGCTTCTATATGCGAGAAAAAACCATTGCATGAAGCATCATTGAAGATCTTCTCAGCCTTGACTTCTCCTGGTTGTGGACTATAAAACCATTCCTTTGCTTCTCCCTCAAGTGAGAAGGTGAATTCCATCCACTTTAACTGTTCTTCTGCAATACCTCAGGGTCTGTAGCTAGAGCACACATTTGTAAATTCTTGGATATGCCTATTGGGGTCTTCACGTGTATGACTATAGAATTTAAGAAGAATTTGAATCATGTTAATGGGAAATTAAAAATCATATTCTAAGGCATGAATAGATAGTTTATTTCATTGGTTAGTGAATTGTGGGGCGCGAATATCACACAATGTTTTCTTGGGATTTCTAGCCATTGGAGGTTCAAAGTGATCACTGGATGTGCCACCTTAATAGGTAAGGTGAATTTATTAAAACTCTAATTGAAAATTTTTTATTCTCAATTGGGTTATTGTTCTCTCAATTATGGGATCAAATTCAATTAAAATGTTGTTTGAAGTACATGTCATTAAAAATAACGAAAAATTTTTGTTTTTTTATTTCTTTTTGAGGCACTGCCTCCCCGAAAATGGTACCAAGTTTGACGCACGCCCGTCGTGGGGAGTGGTAAAACAATATTTTAATTACTTAAGTATATTATAATAGCTGATCCTAGGTAGTCTCCTGAAGTGGAGTGCACACAAAACAAGGTTGTCACTTTTTGTAGGTTTTCTGAAAAATATTGGTTTTAAGAAAATTTAATGAATACGAGGGAAACAAACAACTTTAATCGATTTGTTTTAACAAATGATAAATATGGTGATCAGATTGGGTTCAGATACACCTAGTGTTGTGCCATCATGGTTCCCAAACTTTTTATATTTTTCTTCCTTTAACTGGTAAGAGAGAGATTTATCTACTAAGTCCTCTCCCCCATTGGTCAGATAGATTTGAGGTGATGATTTTACTTTATAAAACCTTAGATTGGTCTATCCTCATTCCAATGTGTTTAGGGTTGTATAAGGTTTATTGATTAATTAGAGCAATCCAAAACCCTGAATTGTTGTTCCCTATTAAACCAAGATTCTGACATACAATCCTACACACTTGCTTGAAAACCGCCAAGAAATCACCACACAACCCTAATCTTATTCCACCGTATACATATTAGAATTGGGTGGAGGGAGATGTGATCATCGACCAAAGCAATTTATAATTTCCGATTCAAAAACTAATACTACCGCATTTGGAATTTGAAACAGAATTATGAAGTGAAACCAGAATAAGAAAGAAGAAGAAATTTGATTCATTTCTAGCACCAGAACTCAAGAACACACACAGTTCTAGCTGCCCCTCTCCCCAATCACTCAAATGAATCTACCCCTCTATGGATGGGGTAAGTGATATGATGTGGGAGAGGAGAGACATTTTAAAGTAAAGAAAAATAAAATAAAGAAAGAAAATGATGTTGAAAGATTTGGTCCTCGAGTGTCCGTTGGATTCCTCATTTATCCAACATTGGTGTCAAATCCCTTATTCAACATCGTTAAACTCCTCTTTATATAGGAAAATGGGGTGCCATCCTCCGGTCTTCAAATTTAAGATCTTCAAAATCTCCCTTTAATATTTTCTTCAGATTCTCTCAAACAAAATATTGACCATGTTCGGCCACTTTAATGGCTAAATTGGGCAATGATTTCTTCTATAAATTTCATCAAAAATCAGTATTATGTTTCCTCACAAAATTTCGAATTTATCCCCCATGTGTATTATGAGATATGTACAATTAATTATGAGCATTTACTCTAGAGGAATGATTCCTTTTTTCTTCCCCAAAATGTCAGCATCGATGGACTACATAAATGATGTCCAATATTCATGATCTTCAACTGATGAACTTACAATTTAATATTACTACAAATACAATTGTAATCACTCGAATTTGAGGTTTGTATACTGAGTTATGATTTATTTAGTGAGGTGGGGTCTACAAGGTCATCCAAAATAATTATTCACATTGATTGAATTTTTCGAACCCTTTCATGGCTAAATTAGATCCTGGTCCAAAAACCAAAGATAAAGAAAATAAATATATAAACCGAATACAAAAAGAATCGCATAAATTGGATTTATATTGTAAACGATATGCACGAATTACCAAGGTGATTAAAATTTGTTAATATTACCAAATTAAGCAGTTTTTCACTTTTAGCCCAAAACACATCATAAATCCAAATTTGATGTAAATAACTGAACATGTTCAATTTTTAGGGATAAAATCATTGAATTAAATATATAAATGATTAAAATATTATCTCTATCAAAATGATATTCATAGCTTCTTGGCTTTAGATGGATATTATCGAAGATTTGTGAGAAACATCTCATGATTGTCCAAACCTCTTTCCAAACTAACTCAGAAGGGAGAAATGTTTTTTGGAGTAATTAATGTGAAGAAATATTCAAGGAGTTAAAAATGAGGCTTATAACTACACATGTTCTCACATTACCAACAAGTGGAGAAATTTTTGTGGTATTTGGTGATGCTTTGAAGAAGGGACTGGGATGTGTGTTAGTGAAAAATGAAAAAGTAATTGCCTATGTTTCAAGGAAATTGAAAGTTCATGAACAAAACTATCTAAAACATGACCTCAAGTTGGCTGCAATGATCTTTGATTTGAAAATTTGGTGGTGATATATCTTTGGGGAGAAGTGTGAAATATATACAGTCCACAAAATCCACAAATATATATTCACACAGAAAGAGTTGAACATGCACCGACGAAGATGGTTAGAGCAAATCAAAGACTATGACTGCTCAATCCACTACCATCTCGAAAAGGAAAACAAGGTGGTGGATTCTCTAGGTAGAAAGGATTATGCATGTTTATCAATGATGATAATTTAAAATGATCCGATCTTCTTATATTTTCAATGGATTGACATGGGAATCATTAAGGGAGGAACAACATCAATCCTTTCTCAAATGATTGCTCAACCATCCATCTTGGAGAGAATAAAGGATGCTCAATGAAAAGATGTGGAAATTAAGAAAAGGGTAGGAGCTATTAAAAATGGAAAATACTTTGATTTTAATGTTGACGAGGAAGGAGTTGTATTATTTGGGATGCGATTATGTGTACCATCCAATCTAGAGATAAAGAATGTGCTACGGAATGGTGTACAGAGCTCGATCTTCTCTATCCACCCAGGGAGCACAATGATTTACCAAGATCTTCGAGAAAACTTTTGGTGGGACAATATGAAAAGGGAGATTTACAAATATACATCAAAGTGTCTGGTATGTCAGCAATTGAAGGTAGAGAGGCAGAAGTATAAGGGGATGATATAACCAATGCCCATACCAGAATGGAAATGGCAGAACATTACAATTGACTTTGTCACAGGACTTCCGAAGACATCCAAGGGAAACAATTAAATCTAGATTGTTGTGGATCGTCTTAATAAAGTTGCACACTTCATTACTATTTGGGATGAATTCTCATTGGATAAACATGCACAGATACATATCAGGGAAGTGGTAAAGCTGCATTGAGTAGCACTATCTATCGTCTCTGATCCAGATACAGGATTCACCTCGAAGTTCTGGAAAACTCTACAAAATGCTTTGAGCACTGAACTGAACTTCAGTACAGCCTATCATCCAAAAACTGAGGTCCAATCCGACTGGACTGTCCAAACACTTGAGGACGTGTTGAGAGTGTTCTCAATGGGCTTCAAATGAGGATGAGATCAACATGTTATTCTAGTTGAGTTCTCATATAACAACCGTTTCCACTCGAACATCCAAATGGAACCATATCAAGCCCTTTATGGGTAAAGATTCAAAACACCAGCGTTTTGGGATGAGTTCGGTGAGTATAAGCTGCTTGGACCCGAAATGGTGGAGAATGTGAAAACCGTTCAACAACATATCAAGGCAGCCCAGTGTCAACAAAAGAGTTATGCAAATAACTGTTGATGAGACCATGAGTTTAAAGTTGGAGACACGGTATTTCTATGAATATCTCCATGGAAGAAGTTCATGAGGTTTGGAATGAAAGGAAAGTTAAGTCCAAGGTACATCGGCCCCTTCGAGATTCTTGATCGTGTTGGGGTTGTGGTCTGTCTACTAGTACTTCCACCTACCATTGACAAAGTACATGACGTCTTTCATGTATCCCTCTTAAGGAAGTACATACCAGACCCTACACATGTACTCTCCTCTGAGGTGGTATAGTTAGAGGATGATCTTTCCTATGAGGAGTAGTAAATGACGATCTTGGATCATAGAGACAAAGTTCTACATAACAAGATTTCTCTTCTGGTTAAGGTACTTTGGAAAAACCATAAGTACGAAGAAGAAACATGGGAACTGGAGGAAGAAATGAAGGAAAAGTACCCACATCTTTTTTTTCCTATAATGTATAATGAAATTTTGAGGGTGAAATTTCTTAAGGGGGGAATATTGTAATGACCCAAACTTTTCTTAATGAAAATCCATCTTGATCTAATAAAATGCCTTAATATGTGAAATGGTCATACAACATATGCACTTTTTTATGTTTTTAAAATTTAAAATAACATTAATAATTGGGACCATTTCTAATATATCTATTGAATAGTGATCACATGATTAGTATAAATATGGGCTATAAAAATCTAATTTACTCAGACAAAGAAAGTGATGACCTCATCTAGTAGAATTGCTCCATAAAAATCCAATTTTTCAGAGCTCGGAAAGGAGGTGGCATCATTGGTATTCCCTCTTGACCAAGCCCAATCCAAGATTTCATAGGTTAAGCTCGAACAGACCCATCTACGGGAGAATTAGCTGTTAATAGAGATCACCATGCGTGCAATGCTATCTGAGCCACACTAAGAGTTTGTCACCATCGCGCACCTCACCCATCTGTCTTATGCAGGTGTTTTAAGGGGTTATTTAACAAGACTCTAGTACTATGTTTATGTACATTATTTTTGTATATAATAATGAATATACTTTCATTTTATTATTATTACCTTGTAAATTGTTTTTAATTCACAAATAGTATTTTTAATTAAAGTTCAACTAAGAAATCTATTTTTGATGAATTAATGGATTTTTGAATTAAATATTATTTTAATAAAATATTATTATTATTAAAAAATTAGTTATAATTAAATATAAATGATCGTATAATTTTATTAATGCATTTGTAATTTTTATTAGGGTTCGAATGCCATTTTCGTCAAAACCCGTGAATTTTCGATAAATGTCAGTTTTTATTTTGAAGGTGAAAATTAACATATTTAGAAAATTATTTAGATAAAATAAATAATATTTCTGGATTTAGGATGTCAAAATTATCCAACAGTGAATTTTTCATTATTTTCAGAGACAGTCAAATTTTTTGGTAAAAATTAAATACCATTTAAATATATATTGTGTTTTATGACATCATAATGACCGGATACTGATGTAATAAAATAATATAGGCCTTATTATAGTCCAATATATGTTTTAACATTAAAATAATGTGATTTTGGGTTTGTTTTAATTATTTTACAAAGCATTAATGGACCCTTCAAGACTTATTAAACATCTTGTCTTTTTAAATTTTTTTCCTTGAGAGTATGACTCACCTCAACATAAGAAACCCCATTATTTTAAAAATATTGGAAATTGTACTTATAAAATATTTTTGTCCACTTAACTTTGAAAAAAACCATGGGAAAAAACCATGGGATAGTTCGTGGTTTGGATTAGTTTAATGTGAGGTTCCCAAACCTAAATAATAAAGAATTCCCTCATCTTTCCTATATAATCCCACCCAAGATCCCACTTAATCCTCACTAAAAGCCATTGTAGCTCTCCAAACCTCTGTCCTCCTCTCTATAGAATCCTCCCAAGGCATCCCAATCCCCAAATAATCATCTCTCAATACTCTCTCAATCCTTTGGAAGCACACTTCCAAGTAAGGGTTTTTTTCTTCCTTTCTCATTTTTGTCCAATTTTCTTTAAGTTGTTATGCCCTTTTAATTTCAATTATAAATGTTTGTATATGGTTTCTTACTACCCCTATCCTTCCCTATTTATGTTTGTATTATGGGAGACCCCTTTATCTCTCATTAAATTCCTCCCATGTACACATGTTAATGTGCTGAAATGTTGAAAGGAATTTCCCTCTCCTCATTTACATTTAAGAAATTCTTTTGTATCCCGAATATAAATTCCATTACATTTGTTGGACATGTATATAAATGAAAATCTTAATTTCCATGTCATTTAAATATGATGATACACCACTTTCTCTCTCATCAACCATTTTTATGAGTTCTTTTGTCATGTTGTTATGCTTCCGAAATTGCACCGTGTTTTTCCAAGCCAAAGTCATTGTGTAGTGAATACCATGTCCATTTCTCTATCAATGGTATTAACTTTTTTGCACATTTAGGTATTGTTTAATGAGTTTCAATTATTTATTCCAAAATTATTTTATTGTGTAATAAAAAATTATGTTCAATGATTCAATGTTTTATGATCCATGTGGCACACTTATCCATCAAATGAAATGTTCAAGAAGTGTGCGCCCGGATAGCGATATAATGCATTGGGTAATGTATAATATCATTATAAATTACGTGCAATGGGTGTTTACTCATGTTAATCCTAGTGCAACAAGGGTTCACTTATGATTCATGTGCAATGAGGGTTTACTCATTTTCTACGTGCAATTAGCCTTGGCTCATGATAATTTCATGTTAAGTGTTGTCGCCACATTTACATGTTATGATTATCATGATTTATCATGAATTTATTTTTATTCTTCTCTTGTGCTCTATTAATATTCCTATTGTCTAAATTGTATTGTATTATTCATGTTATTCCATGATTATTCCCTTACTGGGATTTATAGCTAACCCTTTTCTTAGGCATGTCCTCAGTTATCCCATGCAATGCTAAGTATGAGGGATTATAGTGGTAATTTAAACGAATTTTTCAATAAGGGTGTTGTATTTCATATTTTAAGTTGTTATGTAATGATCCTGATCTTCAAAGATACTAAACCCCTCAATATTCTATGTTTTATCAAGTGGAGTTTATGTAATAAATCATGTTTGTGTGTGTAATAAAAAGCAGGGTTGTCATAAAATTCACCTTGATTCCTTACAAAATATTTGTATCTAGTCATGGATCGTTCTCTCCGTCCATTGTTCTCCACGAATCGACTATGTTCATCGATGAGGGTTTCTTCATTTGTTTTAGATGCTCCCATTATTTTAAGGTTCTATTTCATTAACATTTATAACCATATTGAGAATCATTATGATGAAATAATTTCAAATCTATTCTAGGATCATCAAACCATTCTTATTTCATAGATATGCCATAGATTTGGGGGCCCAATCGATCTTGGTTCCACCCTGTAACCATTTAACTGGGACTAAGGGTTCTAATCGGTAAGGTACGTGAAGAACGAGGGAGAAAAGCCAAAAAATACAATGTTTAATTGATAGATTCCAAGATTTCTTGTCAAATAAATCAAGAATAAGTAGTTTATATTAGAAAACAACTGAAACAAATTTAAGACATTTCTACGTGGGCACATGCAAAGGATGCACAAAGGTACATATCGAAGAATATCATTTGATCTACTACAACATTTAATAATTAGAAAAAAACAACATATAACAAGTCTTACCTCTGTTTTGGATTGATTATTGATGGAGAATGATATCTCAAAATTATTGGAAGGAGTTTATATATTCTTTGTGTCCCAATCTAATGATTCATCAATGTTCTCTTAATGATTCTTCAAAGTGATGGGAAGGTGAGAGCATGCTGGTGGAAACCAGAATTATGAGGCTAACCCTGGTCAAAAAGTCATAATGATGAACATAAAAACATATTAGTTTAGGTTAAAGGAATTTAATTAATTAATTAATTAATTAATCCACTTAAATGCACTGTCGACGATCATGGGTTTCGAACATCCCACATTGACTCATTATATGTTGTTCCTAGGGTAAAAGATGTGTTCCAGAAACAATCACATTATCATATTTACAATCCAATCAATAGTTTAATATTTATACAATTATATTTGAGGTATCATGCATGAATAATTATTATAAAATTAATTCCAGGCACACTGGGTCTCAGAATCACATGCTGTATCAGCACCTATCTCTAAAAATATATATACGAATATTTTAAAGTCTTATACGGAAAAAACCAGGTCGATACAAAGGTAAACATGGTTTAGTTTTTATTAGGTCAACCTAAATAATTTCCATTCATGTAGGATTGGGACTCATTTGTTTAGTGTGGTTTATTTAAATGTAGTTTAGTTTCGGTATAGTCAGTGCTGTTTTATTTTATATATTGAATGATAAGATATGTAATGAATATTTCATTACAATAAAGTGAGGTGGTATTATAAAGTGAACTTATTGGATATTTTAGATCCTGATTTCTATTTTATTTATAAATTAATTAGCAGTGTGATCATAAGGTGACATCACCTCAAATTCACCAATACACAGCCATGATAAATATTTTTTCTTTAAATAAAATATTTTTCACTATTCTATATAAATATTCTTTCCCCCAACTCATTTACTATTGGATATTGACATTAATAAATATCTCTTATCTTCCAAAACTATTTCATTGTGTTATTTTCATACTTTTCATCTATTTTCATCACTCACACTTTTCCTTTTTAATATTTTTACCTGTTAGTCTAGTTTAGTTTTTTTTTAAATTCTAAAACACATTTACCCTTCCTTCTATTATTTGATCATGTCATTGTTTCACTAGGAAAGTGTTGGAATAAAAATACATTTTGTGGTTGAATGACCTACAAATGAATCTCTAAGTGTCTTCTTAGAGATATAAAATTCATACCATATAAATCCACAAGTAAAAAATTCCACCCTCTAGGATCGGTTTTTGTCAATATCAATTTTTCATAAAAAATCATTTCTCTTAAAAATCACTAGAAATCATAAAAAAATTTAAAAAAATATATTTTATATCATTAAATAAACATTGAATATGAAAAATAATAAATCCTGAAAAGGAATTTTTTATTGAGATAATAATTCATTGAAAATCATCAAAATCTGAATGAGTCAATAAGAATAATTAGATTAGTTAAACATATAAATGGTATTCAATCTACCCACATTGAAACATCATGTTATAAGAAAATAAAATCCATTACCTATGATCAAACATTAGTTTGAATATATAAAACAATAATAAATATTAATGATGATTCTTAATCCTTTTATAACTAGAAAAAAAATTAATCCTTTTTTTAGTAATTATTTTGATGATTTCATACTGAAAGGGGAAGTCCCATACCTAATAATTTTTCTTCTGTATGAATTTAAAATAAAAATATAGATATAGGACTAAAATAACTGGAACAAAAATGAAGTAGAATAAACAATAATGAATCAATCCAAAAATGAATAGAACGAACTGAAACTGAACTAAACCGGTATGAAATAATCTAAATATAAACAAATTAAATATAATAAATCATAAATCAAACCACTTGATATAAATAAATTAAAAGAACATAAAAAATAATCTTCATGGAATGACATGATGGTGATGATCCAAAAAAATGGATACATAAATGATTTGGAAAACGCTGATATGATATTGAATAAGAATGAAATGAAATCAACAAGGGAGATCGTCGCTTGGCCAACTGGAAATACATGGGAGTTCCACTACAAATATGGATTGGGAATAGATCTAGATCATGGTAGGGGAAGGGAACCCATGAGTTTATTTAGGGAATACATATGGAAATTGTTTTAAAAATCAATTTGGATAGGCTTTAGATAAATAACCTATCCCAATGATTTAGACAAACTATAGAGATAAGGTAGGTTATACCAATAGATTTCGAAAACCAATGATGAATCCCAGTGAGTATATCCTTCTTCTCTAGTAGTGATCTGACTTCTTTATTATGATGGGTTATGATCATGTTATCCCTTTATTTGACATGGGTAAAAATATTTAAATTATTGATAATTATTGAGTGCTAATGTATGATAAATATGTATCGATTTTTGTAGTCCTCATTATATGGATTTCCATTTTTTATTCTGTAATATCTTCATAAGGGAACAATATTAAAGGTATTGATTCTTCATTCAGAGAATATATTAGAATTAATCATGTAATTTGTGGGTCTCATAATTATATATCCCCTCAATGTATCGATAGGTCTCATGAGACAAAAATGGTCGGTTTTGGGTGTATACCACTTCCCATAACTAGATTGTGTCTTGGAACACAACATTTTCTATAATATTTTTATGTCTAAATTTATGCATTCCATTAGTATAATATCTTTGTTATTTTTTCATTATTTTCATTTATTTTCATGGATATAATCTGATCTTGGTTTCATGTTGATTAGGGATTCATGGTGTTTACCTATTCCTATCACAATATTTATTCCATGTGTATACCATAATTACTTCAGTTTTATGTTTTCCCTTACTAAGAGTTTTACCTCACCTATTATTATGTTTCCATTTCGATAGGTTATAAAGAAAAGTATTAGAAGAGACATATCTATAAGGATAATACATGTGTATGACTTTATGGGGTATGTTAAATACTTATCAAGAATTAAGTATTTTTGTGTATATAATGAAAAAATGTATGATAGATACAAATAACATAGGATTTATTAATATGTGATGTTCCCTAACTCTATAAAGTTCCTAACTATAAAATATCTTCGACATGTAAGAGATGAAATAATCATTTTTTAGTTATTTATTATGGATTGTTTTTTCTTGACTTTTACAGATATTATCAAAGAGAGTTTGTGAAGTATCTGTTCATAGAACTAGATCTGAGAGCATGGGTCTAGTGTGTAATAATATTTTAAATTAAATTTTCACTATATTAAGAAAATAAATCAAGGTTTTGGTTGCAATATCATGGCATGAAGGAGAAACTCTCATAGTTAAAGTGTTTGTGGTTTTGGAAGTTTTTTGGGGATTTTTAAAAAATAAACCATGATTTTATTTAGGGGTAAAAACATTAAGGTTTAAATTGAAGCTATAAGGGATAATATGGAAATAAAATACATATTTATAGGAGGCTTCAGGTTCATTCACTATTTTTTATATAATATTTATCGAGAAAACCATGTCAATATTATTTCTTATACACATTAGTTTTTTCAATTCTAGAAAAAAAAATATTTGGATATTCTATGTTTTTAAAATGAATTGATGGATTGGAATATGGTATATTAGTAATAAATAAGGTTATTTATGAAGAATTATTATGAGAAATTATTTTATGGAGTAAGATGGGTCCATCTGAGATTCAAGGATCAATCATAAACATTGATGATGACAAAGAGATATGAAATATTTCAATATATGGATGATCTTATAGTTTTGAAGTAGTGTGTGAAAAAATAATATCAAATGATAATAAAAAAAACATCTTAGGATTGAGATAAGAATATGTTGAACACATATTCTATAGGTGAGAGGCACTTTAGTAGGGTGGAATATTATCACAAAAGATTTTTCATGCACACTATTGATTTATATTCCCTTATATTTCATCTTGAATACTTGTAAATTTTGAGTTGATCCTTATCAAATTACTTATCATCTTTTAATAATTAGATTTATCTCTCACGTATTGTTTATTATAGTTTATATTTAATTATAATTATTATTCTGTTTTTTATTTATTATTTCAGAATTAATATTTTGTTATCATAATCTATTTTTAGAATATTTCCTAATTAAAATACAATAGAGGATGTATTTTACTCATACATATTAGAATATATATTTCTTAAAGTTATAAACATTTACTTTTATTTATTAAATATTTTGAAATTTGGTAAAGATTTATTGTTCAATTTTTAAATTTAGTTACCCTTACACATTTTGTGAGATTTTTGATTATTGGAAATTTAGTTATGTCATGAATCTGACATTCAAAATAATTTACTCTTATGTCTAAGTTATACTAGAAATTTTTCTATGGAATGAATCTTATGTTTTGAATATATTAATCTTATGTATTACAAGTTCGTGAAATTATATTTTTATTAAATCTTACACTTTCAATGTTTCCTAGAATTTACTCTTATATTCGATAATGTTAGAAACCTACCTAAGAATAAAAACATAAGAATAAGTTCAAAGTTACTTATAAATATTAAAAATATACTCTTATGAATTTTTTAAAAGTTATTTAATTTGGAAAATCATTTTAATATTTGAATGAACTTATTCTTAATAATTACACTTTGAAATTTGGTAAAGTATCAATCCAATATTAAATGTTAACTTTTACATATTTATTTATATTCAAAGTTATCTTTATTTATTATTTGTAAGTTATGTAAATTAATCTTATTAATTATAATGGATACTTTCTTTTTCATTTGAGATAGAAATTTTTTCATAGTCTTAATGAATTATGTCATGCTACAGTGACACTTTAGTAAATGTCATTGTCTTAGATTATATAATGATATTACTTCTGAGAATATGTTTACTACACCATGACCATGAAAAGAAGTTTATGTATAAAAACATTACATGTGAAATAAATAAGAATCCCACAATGAAAAAAAAATTATTGGATATATATAGAATATTATTTATAGTTGATTATTTGGGATTTTGAAATTCAAAATTTAATGGTTGGGATTTCAAAGGATCCAATTCATGTGATTTTAAGGAGTATTTAAAAGTTTTTAAATACATATTATTATATAGTATTTAATTATAATTATTATAATATATATAATAAATATTTAAATATTTATTTTAATTGGTTTACATGCTTTCTAGAGAACACATCCATGGTAATATTATTATTATTAATTATGAAGGATAAACATAGAGATTAATGTGGGGAATATATTTTTTATCGAATCATCTATTTAAATGAATGTAAAAAAGGTAGACTTTAATATAATATACATGATACACATTATTCAGGATATATGTTTCATGAGGTGAGAGATTTGTCAATGAAACACTACCTTTGTTGGTTTTCCCAATCCTCATTGTTCTGTAACTACTATAAAGGGTTAAATATAACTTTTCTTATTCTAGAAACCCAATTGATATCATTCAATAGTTTAATAGTTTTATTATTAATTTTGGATTCATTTTATTGTGTTTTAATGTTTTATGTAGGTCATGTTTGTGTGTTATAAATCCTTTAAATGGTACATATCGGTTATGCTAACCTAAAGAAAAAGATGATCACTCATTGATCTATAGACTAGATAAAAGTAAGTATGGGTTTTCCACCACCGTAAAATGAAATAGTTAGGTTATGAATACACCTTGAATTTTTGGTCTGGATATTCTCTTGTAAAATTTTACGGTTTTGCATATACCCTCAATAGAAAAGGGTTTTGCGTTTGTTCCTCTATATTGAAAAAGTAACATAGTAAGAGTTTTCACTCTCCATGAAAATTGATATAGATATAGTGGATGTCCAAGATCTTGGGATGAGAGTGTGAAGAGTGGAAATAGAATCATTTTTATATAATGTATGATAAATTTCATATATTGTTTTGTTTATCTTTATTTCTTTCTCTATTCACAATTCCTTGACATATATTTTTTATAATGGAATTGTTTATTCTTTTTACCCACCATATTCATCATTATAATTTAATTTATTCTAATTATATTAATATTTATGATTCACCGCCAATTATTTCAGTCTCCCTTGTGGGACATGGAATTTAGTTTTAGAGAATATCCCTTTAATATTTTTAAGTAATATATGTTTAACCTCGATACCTATATAATATTTATCAATGAAAACATTTTAGAGATCATATTTCCATGATTATTTATTGAATTTTTTGGTTTTATAAATTTTGTGGTTTTAAATATTTTCTTTTAGAATATAAAAAACACTGGTAGATACTTTATTTATGATGGTCGTACTGAGAATAAGTTTGAAGGAAATATTTTATAGGAAATTAAAAATAGGAAATTCTTTAAATAATGATGAATCAGGTGAGCATGTGTGATTTGAATGAAAAAATATTTGAATGCTGAGTTGAGTCTAACTTAAAAATAAATGATAGAGGAGACACAACTAAGATAATAGGTTGAATTTTTATGTATATTCATGTTCATTATCTAAAAGTAAGAATCGTTTTGATAAAGTATGCTCCATGGATAAATCTGTTGAGATAACAGTTCAATCTTATACCTCGAGTTATTTATCTTTGAATTTTAATTTTAATATTAGAAATACTAATCATGCTATTGAAGAGTTTGAATAAAATGTTGATCAATTTAAAAATTATATAGTTACTATTTATGATTATTACATGAAACTCAATGGAAAATATAAGAAATATGTAAAGAGAAAAATAATATGTCCCATGAAGTTTGAAGGTTAATGAAATATGATCCAAAGGTTTTAATGCTTAAAAAGGAGTACACAAGATTAAAATATACTATTACTAGTCTAATAAAGAGGAAATATAAAAATTAAATATCATGAATAATGATATATTTTTGTAAAAGAAATAATATTAGAATATTAATGAAGTGAATTAAAGGATAATGGATTATTCTTCATATAATAGTGATAAATTTTGTGATGATTTAGATATTGTTCTAAATGATAATGAAAATATTATGAAGTGATTGGAAAATAATTATAGAAGCACCCAAATATTTGAGAATGTCAGTTCCTGGTAAGGTTATTTAAAAATTAAATTTTTTTATCTTGTTTAGTTTAATAAATATGAATATAGAAGTAAGATAAAGGTTTTTATTCTGATATCAATTTTTTAAAATTTTAATTACATGGAAATTATTATTATAATTATTGTGGAATTTTTAGACAGACATTTGGGTATAACAATCCTTTATTGTTATATCTTTAGTGAGTTTAAATGTTTTTAAAATTAACTCATTTTGGGTTCATATGGATACTGTAAAGAAAATGGTTAAACCTAAACTACATTACATGTCAATGATATATATTTTTTATTTCCATCATGCATACCCTTTATAGTTTTAACATTTAGTATACTTACATTTATATAGTTTTTGCTAGTTTTTGTTTCCAACCAGTGAACATGAATTTTATAATTTATTACATGGTTTATTGACATGTGCTATCAATTTCGGTTATTTTTTTAATTCCTCATATATATTTTATAATTCATTGAATATCATTAAATTTTATCATGTATCTTTGTATTCCTGTATTTATAATGGTGGAGTTAATAGAACATTTTCTATTTTGTCTATTCAAGGGAGAGAAATCTCATTTTAAGGGGTGTATTTTATTGTTTATATTTATTAATATTTTGGTATATTTACTTATCATTCATTAATTTATGGGGAGTTGTTATTTTAAATTTCTTATTCTATAATATTATATTCTAAAATATGTTTCTTTATCAGTTGTGTGTACATTTTATGGTGATTTTAATTCATTTATTTATTGGTTACTATGCCTTTGGTATTTTATATTAGGGGAGAATGTTTTTTTAATTATTAATTTTGATGAACATGTTTTCTTATATTTATTATACCTTTATAATTTCATATTTACTACGTCAATTTTTAAGACTAGGAGTGAAATGTTTGTTGTTTCATCCCCTTGCATGTTTACAATTAGTTTTATTTTTATAAGATCTTATAAATATTTTATTATGTTTTTATCCTTATAAAAAGGGAATGAAAGGCTGTTTTTTGATATTTTTATGTTGTTTTTGTAATTATCAAAAAAGGGGGAGAATGTTGAGTGGATCCTCCCCACTTTTTTATTATATTCTTAAAACTACATTTCTATCTCATCCCATGTTTATTGTGGTTTATATTTCATTCTCATTTTTATTATATTGTGTATTTATTATTCAAGAATTTATATTTTCTTATCAAAATATATTTTATGGAAATTTATACATGAGGCTTAAGGGGTGAATAATTTTAGTTATACATGTTATACTTTATATTCCCATAAGTTGCAAACTTTAACTTTTACATGTTGAAGAATTAAAATTTTTGAAAAGTATCAATGTTTGTTTATTACATTTGGTTACCATTATGTATTCTTCAAGATTCAAGAAGTTATAAAATTAATCTATGTTATGATTATTAGTTTAAAAATAATTAACAATTTTATATGAGATATAGTATAAATTTGGTAAGCCTTTAATCATACATTTTGAATATTTTAATATCACTTATTAGGATTTGTGGAATTTAGCTCACTATTGAATCTTATGCATACAGTGTTTCTAGGAATTTACTATTATGTTTACTAAAGGTGAAAATATTCCTATGTGTAAAAACATATGAAGAAGTTCAAACCAAATTTTATATATTCAAATTCTACTCTTATGTATTATTTGAATTTTATATAATTTTGAAAGGTGTTTAAATAATTATAGTAATTTAATCTTGTTGGTTATAGTTGAGTGATAAAGAGGGGGTGAATTGAGTATCCAAATTTTTGGGGAAATTAATTTAAATCAATATCCCTAATTTTAAAACAACTTAACTAATTAATTTATCATTTATATATAATTTGTAATATGTAAATAATTTCTCAAGGGAATGATAAAAACCTAGTTGAAATAATTTGAAATCAATCTAACTTTTTAATAAATATGACTCTCACCAAACACAATATATATCACTAAGAAAAGATAACTATTTGATTATTATTTTCAAAACCCAATTCAAAGATACCTTATAAGATATATAATTTTAAAATATAGTGTTAAATAAAAAATAAATTTAGATAGTGTAAGAAAACAATAAACAATACACAATGGATTTAAAAACAAGTTGTTTATTTCTAATTATGAACCTATTCCTCTTCACGTCATAGTAACCCAATGTCAATAATGATTTTTATAAAAAATAAACTAATCAAAAACCTGGATCTGGTTTTATATGTAAAGAAACACACAAGACAGTTTAGGATATAACCATCATCTGCTATAGTTATTTGTTGGATAAAAGATATAAAAATAATTTAGAGTATTAAAGTAATCCTATTTATAATATAGGATTAGATCACTATAAAAAAACAACATAAGAAAAATTTGAATATAGAGAACAGAGAGTGTAAATAGTCAAGATTGTGTTTTTCTGAATCTCAATATCATATCAGATTCAATTGATTAATTCTCTTCAAGTATATCATTAAAATAATATGAAATGATCATTTTCAGATTCTACATATATTTTCTATTCAGGTGAAGAAAACATAATATCACAGGGAGTAGTGAGTAATAAAGTTTCTTTGTATTTTTCACAGTTTTCAGTACTTACACACGAGACTTATATCGATTTGTAATCAATAAATCCCAAATTATTTATTGACTAATAATCATAATTAATTCCTTAAAATAATAATCCCCTCTTAAATATTTTAATTATCTGAATTTTATTTAATGTTTATAAACTAGTCATTGGGATAAATAATATTTTCTTCTTAGATAGAACTTGAAGGTGTAGGTCTATGTCACAATATAAATGATCTCATGAAAGCCTAATAGTATTTTATTATTGAGGCATGGAAGGGGCGCTATGGGAGATTGATCCTATAATTAATAGAAGAATGATACTTCCCATAAAAGCATCTATATTAGTCACATAAGAGCCAATTTCTTCTTTCGAACAATCTTTCCCTCTCACAGTTTCATGGTATTTATTCATATTTGAGAATTTTCATATATTCATAGGCATAGATTCATTATAATAGAATATTGAGACATATTAATATAGAATAATAAATTCATTTCATGAATTATCTACTAGTACAAATGGTCTCTTTACTTTAACTTGTGTTCATTTAATACTTTGTAAAAATTTGATTATGCCACACAAATTTGACCATGGATATATTTGGTCTCTTGGTTTAAATGCATGATTGATAAATATAACCCACAGAAAATATAATTACTTCTCTTAGATGATCTATAACTTAGAAAAATTTGATATTATATTTATAGAAGTCGGTCTGCATAGACACAAGAATACTATACATATAGAATATGATTCTATACTTAGAATAATTTCATAATTTTTTTAGAAATAAAATTAAAAACAAAATAACAGTAAATTAATTAATAATAAAATAATAAATATTTTTTATCACTAAAACAAGGATTTGTTAGAATAAGCCAAAAAATCCTCGTTTTTGATGATCACAGATCATAGAAGGAAATTTGATTAAAATACAGTTGACTATTAACAAAATATTATATGTTAGAATATGTCATTGAATTTTTCAGAATAAAATAAAATACAAAAAATTTAAAAATTTTACCTTATAAATTTTTTCTTCCCCTTTTTGTAATATCCAAAAGATAATAAGAAAAAATAAAATAAAATATCAAAGTAAGAATAAATAGAAAACACTAATAATTAGGTAATGATTTAAGATAAAGTCATAAATAACCCTATTAAATAACTATATATGAATATGAATTAGTCTTATACTCATTATGGGAGTTAGGATAAACATGTTTCTTTAAATTGGAGGTATAATGTGTCGACTAAGAAATATGTACATGTGTTTGAGGGGAAAAGACAATAACTATTACAACTAGTCTGATATACTGAACAGAGTATGTTGGATTAAGTCTAAAGGGACTTATTAGACTTGGAGAGGTAGATGTAGGAAACATATGTCACATGTAGAGATGACGATACTAGAATATAAAATTAGAAGTGTAATGATATGCCTTGAAAAGTTAAGTGAAATCACTGACTACTTAAGATCTGTTCCCCACAATCTGTAAGAATTAATCTTTATTATTCGTATTGTTTCTCAGATTTAAATGATTTTGGTATAGGATGAATTATAAGGTCATTAGATGATGATTAAAAAGTTCTCATAAAATTATATTTAGGGACAATTATTCTCATGTAATAATCAATAACCTTTTTGAAAACATCCATGACCCATGTTTCATACATGACATCACTTATCGAAATCTAAAGTGTCTACGTTGTATGGGTTTATAAAACATCTAACATGATCTCTTAGGTTTTATAATATTCATTAAAAGAAAAATTAATCTAATATTTTAAAATATATCTATGACTAACTTCATAAAACTGTTAACAAACAACAAGGGAATTAGGAGAAGGAAGTTTTTGATGTTCTAAAATAGGAAGTGGGAGATAACTGTTGTGCAAACATTTGAAGATTCCTTTGAGATAAGTGTAATCTAATTTTCACTAAATCTATATAAATAACTCTAAATTATGCAATATCCTTTCATTTTAATTTTACATATGACTATAATGGTTTATTAATTCGATCATCATATGATAAACAATAGAAGATACAAGCACTGAAATATATTCCACATTTGAAGCTTCAAATCTAGTTTAAATAATGAAAAATTGGTGCATTGGTATATTCAATATATTTTATTGAAATTTATCATGTAGTATAAAATAATATAGGTGGAGGGAGGTGATATTGAAATAAATGGAATTGAAGTATCCCTTCCAATAGAGGATCCCCCAATACCCACTACATGAACAGTTTCTACGAAATCAATTACATGTTCTAAAATTTTATTCTTAGGTTTTTATCTATGAATAATAAGACTAAGATATGGATACTTTATCCTTATTTTCACATTAATATAAGTTAATAAAGAAACTTCAAAAATAAATGATATACCAAGTTAAAAATTTCTGAGTGGACTTCCTCCATTTTGATAATCCTCATCCTCATCATCATTTGGCTCATATTCCGATTAGATAGTTACAAGGAGAGAAGATCCTAGAGGATTATCACAATTAGGACATCCTCTCCATTTATTAGTCCTTGGAGTTAACCCATTTCATAGACTCATAGTTAAATTAATAGAATATCTTGAAACTAAATCAAAAAATTAATCCATTCATTATTCATAGTTATCATTATCAAACATGGAATATTATTCCTCATATGAATTAATAAGAGAAATAACATAATCAAAATACTTTTTAAAACTTAAAACACGTTGAAATATTGAAGAGAATTAGTGGATTCTAGTGGTCAAAATGATAGACCATGATCTTGGGTTATTATTTTACAAACTATCACACCATAATATTTTATAATATATTTTCATTAAATAATATATTCCTTAGTGTGTGGTTTATGTAACAGTAAGCTTAAATGAACCATGATATACTACCTAAAATTTATTATTTAATTATGACTATTATGACCTAGCATCAGGCTTCGAGGGTGTGAATAGAAATAAATATTTTATTAAATATTCATATAAAATTTCCTTAATAAAATGAATAACAAATTATGCATTTATTATCAATTTGTTGGAAATGAAGATAAAATCCTTTGAAGATAAAAGACACTCTTTTTATAAAGCTATTTTTTTATGTTCCATGTATTTTTATTTTAAAATTTTAAATTTATCACTATTTATAAATTATTCTAATGAAGTAAGAATATTATATCTCCAACTAAATTAATTAACATTTATTTATTTATGGTTATTTTGAACTTAATGAGAATAGAGTAATTTATTTCTATAAAAATACATTTTCCTCAAAAATGGGTTTTATTGCATTTTATAGGGGGATATTATATTCAATTTCTTACAATTTAATGTTTTTTGAAACAATAAACATTATTTTTGAAATAATAATTTCAGAATAGTATTAGGATTAATATCTCCATTATTTAGTAACTATTTTTGAAAAAATAGTAAAAAATACCATTTTTTGAAAAATGTCATTTATTTTATTTAAATGAAGTAATGAATAAGTATCAATATAATTATAATTAAAATTTAATGTAAATTAATATAACTCTCATTATACGTAATATAATAAAATTCATAATAACAAGTATTATATTTTATTTTGGTAAATGTTAATTGTTATGCTTAAAAAAATATTTTTCTGAAAATAATTTTTATTTTTGTTTTTAGAATTAATATTTAAATTTATTTTGGCCACTTCTACAAATATAATATTTTAAAAAATATTTTAAATTTAAAATTTGGTTAATTTTTTTATATGTTCAATTTTATTTTGGCCAAAAAATAAGTTGTCGAGTTCACAAATGAGTTATCGTGATAAAGGTAAATTTAATGTCACAATTGAAATTAAGTATAAATTAAACAAATAATTCAAGAATTATCACTTGTTTGTATGTATTTGAGTTATACACAACTATCATACTTTTTGAAATATTCTTGTTATCTTACATTGGTGTGATTCTAAGAGAAGGAAGTGTTATATTTAATAAAAGTCATTTTCTCTCATTTTATACCATAAATAAGTTGTCATGATTAGAAATAGCATAAATATTAATAATTAATGAAACAAATGAAAAATAATGATTTATAATAATTTAATTTCATGTTAATATTATTTTAATTTCTTAATAAAGTATAAATATTTAAAATGCTTATGTAGTGTCAATGGAATGATTTTGAAAAAATAGAAAAAATAAATAAATTAAATTATTTTAAAAATATTAAATGTCATAATATTTAGATAATTTATGGAATTACATGAATTTTATAGATAATTTTGAAGGATAATTTTTTTAGTGTTTTAATTCTAATTAAATAGTTGTCTTGATACCTTTAAAGTAAAATATTGCTGAGTAGTCTTGAAAATGATTTCAAATGGTATAAATGTTAAAAAATAATAATTAAATCATTATAAAATAATATAAAACATATAAAAACTCAATTTTATGGTAAATGTTTTAGTTTATCACAAATTACCCATTTATTTTCCACTTGGAATTTTTAGAATTACTTTCATGACCCTTAAATATTAAAAAGTTTGTCACAACAGTTAAGGTTAATCATGGTTAGCAGGGGGTTAAAATAAAATATATTGTTTATAATGACACCTAAACCTATATAAATATGATTTTATGACTATAATTATACATCATAATCTATATATTATAATATTTGGGACATTTTATCCATACTAAATTAGTTAGACACGTATTATATAATAATATTTCATGAATTTACAAAATTTCCACACACCTCCCCTATAAAATGACAAAAACTTTCCTCTCTTACTCACACCTATTTAACTATTTATCTCAACAAATACTATTTAAAATAAATTAAAAACCTAAATATCCATGTCATATAAGTTCTATTATCACTAAAATACTATCTTTATAATTCTTAAGGTGCAAGACAAATAATGTTTTCCAAAGAAGAGATATAATTATTAACTATGTGTTTCATGCATATTTCTTATTATATATCCTTAAATCATTATTTAAACATGTTGAAATAATATTAAAAGTATGTTAAATATACTTAAATTTCATTATGATTATTGTGAAACCTTTTTTCAAATCCTTTTCCATCCTTTGGGAAATGAAAACATCACTCGACTGTACATGTGGACTACCACCTCTATGTGGCAATGCGTTTTTTTCCATAACCCCGTCATATGAATAATTATAAAGATATAATTTGTAAATATATAATATTTATATTAAATTATTATTATTATGTAAACATAAAATATCAATTATTTTTTACCCATTTCATCTATTGGAAAATGATAACGTTGATCATGTGTACGTGTGGAATACCACCTCCATAAAGTAATGTGATTTTATTCATTACTGTCACACCTGTTTTTTCATACAGATGAAAATAATGTATAAATATGAAATTTATAAAATTATTATTATTATTTATAAGTAAAATAGTATATACTTTTTTTATATTCTATACAATATAAAAATAGAAACATCACTCGTGTGTAAGTGCAGATTACCACCTTATTGATATGAATTATAACATTTTTTACATCCACCATCCATGGATGTTTATAAATGTGTATTTAATGTATAATAATAATATTTCTTCATGATTATGATTATTTATATTACAGAACCAAGACCCCTTTACCTATAGTCAATATACAAAAATAATTTTACACTTATAAACTGAATGACCTAAAAACATCGGATGTGAAGTTAACCCTTTCAATAACTAAATAAAACATGGTAAAAAATGATTTAAAGGAAATAATTATAATGTAATTAAAATGAAAAAAATTCTTACACAAGTTAAAAACTAATATGATTTTATTATAAAGAAGTGTAAACATAAAAATGATACGAGTCGAGACTCAAGGTAAGAGGGTTTCTTTTAAAAATATCTTTCTAATTTTTTCCTTCAACCACTTTCCTTTTATGTTAATATTGTGTTAAATTTTTTCAAGAATGTTATTATTTAATATTGAAAGTTTTATAAAGGTTATTTTTTTCTATTTTTACCTTTATTTTCAAAATATTAAAAATAAAACTTTTTAGTGTTTTCTGTATGAGTTTTTTTTGACTTTACATACAAAAGAGTAAAAATAATATTTTTTTACTGATTATTGTTTGAATTTCTTTTTCTCTACTTGTGATATTTATATAATTTTAAAATTATTTTAAATTTTCTCATATATATTGTAAGAAAAAATGTTTTCTCAATATTACAGAGTTTTTTAGTTTAAAAAAAATTACAAGGAGATTGAAATTTCTTCTCATTATTATGAGATAAATGAATTGGTTATTACTTATGTGATTTAATTACAATTAAAATTAGTTTTATAGATAATGTGAAATATATATGTGTTTTATCAATGATATGGTTCATGGATATTTTATATCAATGATGAGTGATCCTTAAATATATCTAATGAAAAGTGATCCCGATATAGATTTTCAATGTATTGGGTAATGTGGAAGAGTTTACTTATGATAGGTTACTATTATGAAATGTTGGAAATATCAAATTACGGGATTTTATTATAAGGTAGATTGTAAGGATAATTTCTAAAGTTACCTACATGGGTTTTCATTTATTTATATGTGTTATAAAGGATCTCTTTTGATTTCATATGGTAAGAAAACGACCTTAATATTTAAGGGATTTTTATGGAAATATAAAGAATTATGGTTTTATTTAATGAGTTATCATGTTTGCCTAAGTTACTTTCGTAGCTATAATTTTTCATTTAGGATTTATTAAAAAAATTAAGAATTATTTGGAAAATAATATTGATTTCATGTCTAATTATTATTTTTATTTTGGGCTCAAAGTATTATTTTGTAAAAAATAAAATATTCCTTAAGGGTTTTCGTGAATTTCAAATGGATTAATGGGTTTACCTTATTTTATATCCCTTACTTATATTTTATATTCAATCCACATTATCAAATATTTTTCAAAGATCTTAAGGATTAGTAGGGAATATAGAAGGGTAAATAGTGACATGTCTTAAATGAAGTAAAGGTGTCATGAATGAAAAGGAGTGTAAACATAATAACCCATTTTTTGTGGGAAAATGAAATTATAGTGGAAGTGTCAAGTTTATTTTTATAAGTATTTAAATTATATGAGTTTTTCATAATTCTATAAAACAATAAACCAAAAATTTATCCAATATTTAAGAAAGTGAGACCCATGTTATAAATCATTAATTATGGGTTGTTTAGGTTATAAGGAATTATAGTCTGTTTCAGAGATAATTTTTAGATAACATTAGAGGCTATGATTATTTGGATGGGGACATTTTATGATGTTTAGGTATAATCATGAATTAATAAGTCAAAGGGTGACCATAATTTTAAAGTAATTAATACCATTTTTATGTTTTATTTTATAGAATTGTCTCAAATACATTTATTGAGTTTTAATAGATACTTGATGTATATATAACCCTTAAGTATAACTTCTGTTATAGTGAAAAGGTTATTTTTGGAAGAGTTATTTTATATTTTGTGGGAATAAGTCGAAAGGTATTGATAACCTTTATGGTTATTATGATCTTTAATGTTGAGGTGATTATGGTTAATTATGATAAAATGGTTATTAAACTTTCGGAAAATAGGATAAATCATATAGATGTTCATGGTATTGAAAGTGATTAGGTGACTAAGTGATTAAGGTAATTTTTGAAAAATTCCTCTATATTTGGGACATTATACGATTAAATTGAATGAAAATATTATTGGTTAATATGGGATCTTATTTTTGAAATAATGGTTGAGTTATATTTTGGAATCATTTATGATTTTAATATGGATTTATTAAAATTCTAGTTATTTATGGAAAATATCATCATATATTGAAGATTATATGATTTGGGAATATACATTTTTGGTATGTTAAATTGGGATTTGTTGATGTTTTTAAGAGATAATGGTAAGTTTATAGTTGAAGAATATGTGGTCAAATCATTATAATATTAAGGATTAAATTTTTGTTAGGTATATTTTTAATATTTTTATGGTTTTTTATTTATGGAATGATTTAAGTTGAACTTTGAGTGTTATTGTTGAGTCTTTTAAGATTAATTTAATATTTATTTATATAATGTAATATTTATATTAGATATTATATTAACTTGTGCTAACCATTTTCTCTATTAATAGATGAAAAAAGTGAAATAATTTATCATCATTTTATGGATATTATTAACCATTAAAAGTTAATTTATGTGCTTTGGGCCTGAAAAATTCATCATTTATCATTTATAATACAAGTTGAAGTAGAGGTGAAAAAAATGCTTAAAATATAACCAAAGGATGAAATTCAGTTTATGGATATGAGTAAATCATGTTTGTATATATTCTCATGTTATATTTATTGATTTAAAAATCATCTATAAAACTCTATTTAAAGGATATTTCAATGAAAATATTTTATTTTTAAAATAATTTTTTATGAATTAATGGTCATTTATCCCTTTGTTTAAATAAAATTATAATTCATATATTATTCCTTATTGAACATATTTTCTTAAATATATAATGTCATTTATAATAATTTTAATCCTCTTTAGTATTTATTTCTCTTCTATGTCCATACTTTCACATCACACTAATGTTCTTATTATTTTAGTAACCAATTAAGTTTTTTCCAAGAAACCGCCGTATCTTAAATCTCCTATTTTCAAAGGGGTTTTCTTACTATCACTTTTTTATTATGTTGGTTTTCAACTAAAATATTTTTTAAAATATTTAAAAAATTCCATTTATGGTCATATATTTTATCTTCCTCTCATTGGAATTGATATTAAAAGAAATTAAACCATTTTCATGGGGTTCTTAATAAAAAAACAAGAACACAATTTATTAAGGGGAATAAAGTAACACCAAAATATTTTATATATTTTTTAAATATATTCAACAGTGTGTGGTATACGCAACATTGAGAATAAATAAACCATGATTATTATGAATGTATTATTCTTTAATTATGACCATAATGACCTAGATGTTGATTTTGCGGGTTTAAATAGGAATAATCATATTATTATATATCTGTTGAAATTTTTTACTTAATAAAATTAATAATCACTAATTAATTTATTATCAAATTTTTTGAAATGAATATAAAATATTTTTGAGGTAAAAGAGATGTTTTCCATAAAACATTTTTATGGGCACAATGTATTTTTATCTTAATAAATTGAATATATCACTATTTACGAATTATTATAATGAAATAAGAATGTTATATATCCAATTTAATGAATTAAAATTCATTTAATTATGGTTATTATTAAATTGATGATAATAATGTCATTTTATGCTATATTAATACAATTACTTCAAATATGATTTTTACTTCATTTTATGTAGGAAAATTATAATTAGTTTCTTCAAATTTTAGAAATTAATTTTTTCAAAAATTGAAACCATTTTTTAAATTACAATTTAATAACATTTTTATGATAAATTTTTTATAATTTTATTAAAAGTTTTGTTTTTGAGTGAATAGTGGAAAATGCAGATTTTTGTTAAAATGCCATTTATTTTCTTTAAATAAATTAATGTAAATGGATCATTATATATGAGATTTATTTTTAACCTAAAATAATATCCCTTTCATTAAAAATAATATAATTAATTTCATATTTATTGGTATTAAATTATTTCTTTATACGATTGTTTTTATGCTTAAAAATGTATTTTCCTGAAAAACTGGTTTTCATTACATTATACGTATTAAAATAAAAATTGATTTCTTAGACCTATATGAATTGAATAGTTTAAAATGCATTTGAAATTTTTCATAATAAGTTACAAATTTTTTTATAAATTCAATTTTTTGTATGAATAATAAGTTACAATGTTAAAAAAATTATTTATTGTGATAAATCTAAAGTAATGTGAAAATTCAAATTAATCTGAAGAGGAAATAAATAACTCATAATATATCAATTATTTGTGAGTACGAGTGGGTCATTGACTTATAATAGATGTTATTCTACTTTGGGTTTATTAATTTTAAATCGTGGTTGTATTCTAAGAGAAGGAAATGCTATATTTAATAAATGACATTTTCTATCATTTCATATCATAAATAAGTTTTCATAATTAGGATAATATTAAATAATCATTATAAATAAACCAAGAAGAAAATAATTATTTATAAAAATTTAATTCTATTTTATTAATTTATTTTTAATTTTTATGTACAGTATTATTATGAAAAATACTTATACAACAACAATACAATGCTTGTGAAAGAATTAGAAAAAATCAACTAAATGATTTTAAATATATTTAAAGCGATAATATTTATATGATTTAGGGTATTCAAATAATATTATAGATAAAATTAATATATAAGCGATGATTAAAGTTTTTTTATTCAAATTTAATTGTTATCTTGAATCCTTTAATGTTAGAAATTATGAATAGTACCAAATATTACGATAAATGGTATATGATATAATTTTTTTTAAAATAAATATAAAATCATAAAAATTATATAATATCTAAATTTTATGAGAATATTTTTATTATATCATTACTGGTTCATTGATGTTCTTCTATTATTTTTTAAAATGGAATTCACTATCCTTAAAAATTTAAAATTTTGTTACACTAGTTAAGGTTAAACAAGATTAACGAGGGGGATAAACCAAAAGGCATGGTTTAATTGAAACCTAAAACTAAATAAATTTTATTTTTTGATTATAGTTTTACCTTTAACCACTTATAATCTAATATATTTAACTTTTGAGACATTTTATATGAGTTGGAAACTTATTATATATTAATATTTCATATATTTACAAGATTGTCACCCACCTCACTTATAAAAAGACATATAGTCTCCTATATTAATTACACATCTTGATCGTTTTTTATAGAACAAGACCTCTCAGAATTCTGTTAAAACATTTCTACCCATTTCCTATAGTTTATAGTATCACCGAAATTGAAACCTAATAAGGCTTAAGGTGTAATCCAAGGGAGTTTTTCTAAAGAAGAGGTGTAATTCTTAATTGAGTGTTTCATGTTTGTTTCCTCTTATACATTCATCAAATATTATTTAACCATGCTCAGATAATAAAATTATTATATTAGATATATTAAAATTTAATTATGATAACGTTAACAGACATTTTCATCTTATTTTTAATTCAATCGGAAATGAAAACATCGCTCATGAAAATTTGTGGACTACCACCTCAATTAAGCGATGCGTTTCATTTTCCATTAATTCATCACAAGACTAGTTATAAAGATAAAATTAATGAATATATAATATATATGAAATTATTTTTTTGTTTCAAAGATAAAATATTACTTACCTTCTCACCATTTCTGTCTATTGGAAAATGAAAATGTTTGTCATGCGTGCGTGTAGAATACCACCTCCATGAAGTACAATGATTGATTATAATTACCATATTACATAATTGGTAATATGGATATAAATGATGAATAAATATTTGATTTATAACATAATAAATATTCTGTAAAATTAAAATATTATATACTTCATTTCTTTTCCATCCAATTGGAAAATGAAAACATCACTTGTGTGTACATCCATACTATCACCTCCATGATATGAGATCTTAAATTAATCGCATCCACCTTAAATGTATGGTTATAAAAATAGATTTAATTAATATTTTTTTCATGATTAGTATTTTTTGGATAACATAACCATTATCCATTTGACAATAGTCAATATACCGAAGTAATTTTGGACTTATAATCCAAACAACCTCAAAAGGTCCAACATGAAGTTATCCATTTTTGTAACTAAATGAAACATGATAAAAATGAGATAAATGGGATAATGTTAATGTAATGACCATGAAAAATATTCTTAAAATGTTATCATACTATTATAATTTTATTACTCATGAGGGAATAAATATAAATGATATGAGTCGGGACTCATGGTTAAGGATTTTCTTTTAAAAATATTATTTTAATTTTTTCTTCCAACATTTTTTCTTCTTTTTCAAGGATATTGTAAATTTTTTAAGGAATTTAATTCTATATTAATAAAATGTTTCCACATAGTTTTTTACTAATTTTTATATACATTACAAAGTATTAAAACGTAATCTTTTAAATGTTTTCCATATAAACCATTTTTTAATTTCAATGAAAATGTGTGAAAATAGTGTTTGTTTTAATGATTATTTATATGTTTATTTTCCCATGATCATAAATATTATTTTCATTGAAAATTATTTTTAATGAAAATTTATTATTAATTTTATGTAATTTTTTAGTTTTAAAATTTTATATGGAAATGTTCTAATTTTTATGAGATAACTAAAATTGTTTTTTATTATGGGAATGAATTCCAATTAAAATGATTTTTCAGTTAAAATGAAATCTATATGAATTTTATTCACTCTATAGTTCTTATAAGTTTTTATAAATTATGAGTGGGATTGAAATATATCTGATGATGGGTGAGCATGATATATATTTCCAATGCATTGGATAACGTGACTAGGTTTTACCAGTGATAGGTTACCCCTAAGAGATGTGAGATTTATCCGATTATGAGATTCCATAATATTATAGATTGTAGGGATATTTTCCCATGTTACCATGATTGCTTATACTTTATTTATATTTTTTAAAAGGGAATATTTTTATTTTATTTTTTAACAATATGAATGGAATATTCTTAAGGAAATTTTATATTCCTGTAATGGTAAAAAGTTTTTCTATGAGTTATATTGTTTTTCTAAGTAAGGTTTACGAATATGTTTTTCATTTATACTTGATAACAAGGTTTTTTATGAAAACTTTGGAAATTTATGTTGATTTTTTGAGTATGTTAATTATTATTTTTGAGCTAAAAATATTTTTATGTAAAAAGGATAACTTTCTTATGCGTTCTCATGAATTTTAAATGGATTAATGTGTTTCCTTTATTTTAATATAATCGACTGAGAGTTTTGTTAACATCCCATGTATTAATTGTTTTTCATAGGGTTTACGGATGTGTATGGATTATATTAAGGTTGATGGTGAAACATCTGGAATAATGAAAAAGTGCAATGAATGAAACTAGAGTGTAAATAATAAGAACCTATTTTCTGGAAAAAAGGAATTTAAGTTGAAGTGTGCACTTTGTTTTTATAAGGATTTGATATGTACTATTTTTTCTTAATATTATATAACTCTAAATCAAAAAGACTTTAAAATTTTAATAATGTAAAAATATTGTTATAAGTTCTGTAATCATTAGTTGTTCAAGTAATATCGAATTAATGAAACAGAAGAAAAATGACTCATTTATTCTCTAGAATCCCCAAGGATTCTTCAACTAAATCATCAAAATCTTATTTATCACTTTTACATTATATTCTGGACTCTTATTTCAAAACTATCATATTATATTCACTATTAAAACTAATTCTTCTTTATAAGAAAACTGAGAAATTCCTTCTCATTCTAAACCAGGATCAATTATAATTTTAGATATCAGAGTGGTATTAACATGATTAATTTTTTTATATATTTTCTAACTATAAGAAAGCCAAAATTTAATTCAGATATTCAGGTTTACTTTCACCCTTCAACATGTTGACTAAATCATAAAAAAATATCTCCAAAGGAGGTAGAAATTTCCTCCCCCCTAAATAATAATATTATTAGAATCAAATAAAGTAGATATAAACATAGGCTATGACAATTAATTAAACATAAATACAGAGGTAATCAACTATTACATATTCCTCATTTGATATCTTACAATGATCACCTTTACCCAATTATTCAAGAGATATAGAAAGTACACATACTAATGTATTAATAAACCAAATTCCACTTTCTTGGAACATATAAGGTATTGTATAAACATCAAAAACACCATATATTCTCCAACATGTTCAATGAAATTTGGATTCATTATGTTTATACCACAAATATTGAATAAACAACATGATAATAGCATTAAAAATATTCATACTCACCTTTAGGAGGTAACTTTAAGTATTTTTACCAAAATTTAATTGAAAATATTAGCTCCTCTCTATTCATATATGTTTTCATAAAATATGTTTTCACCCATCTGAAACTCATAATGTAAATAAAATACTTTCACAAACACTAGATAAAATGGTCAATAATTTCAATTGATCCAATAATTCAATATATGTTCATTAAAAACTATATAAAAAAAATATCAACTGGTTTACAACCATTCAACAACTATTTCCTTCACTAGTTACATGAGGGACCTTTCTTGATGGTAGGGGTAGGTGAAAATGACTTCCTCTATACCGGTGCAACATAGAGAGGATCAATGATGGTGGGTGGCTGCAAGACCGATGTGTTGGAGGGACCTAGACAAGGTGCATATGTGGGTGCTTATCACAAAAATACTAGAAGTGATGGAATAGTGGATGGAATATTATGGGCCACCGATACACTATGTATGGTTATTGGTTAGTGGTTGTGAAATTATAGATTATCTAAAATGGACTTCACATGGGTTTTGGGTCTTCAGGCCATGGTATTTTAAGCCAATTTCATGGGACTTAAGGCCACTTGATTCAGGGACATGTCCCTTGGGACATGGTGGATATGGGTCTAAAGGCCATGTAATGGGTCTTCATTTAACAACAGAGAAATAAGACCTTTGTTTAATAATTAATAGAGTCTCCAGCCGAAAATTTTGAAAAAAGGGAAACAATCACTTAAGAATAATGTTTTCTCACTAAAATAGAAACACTATATCATTTAAATAAACCCTTATAAACAAACTGTTGGGGTTGTGAGGTGGAAACCTCTTTCTTTTGTTTGAAATAAAAATTGTGTTTGTCATTTTTTGAAACAAATGACACACTTTATATTTTGTGAAATATAGTTGGCGTAGATCCTTAACTAATCCTTCCCTAACTAGCTTCTTAAGTGAGTTTACATTATAGTTTCCTATTATCATATGAAACTTAAAAGATTATTGATGAAAGGAATTTCAACAAGAAATTTTTTTTCAAAAAAATAATTTAATTTAATAGCATAGAAATGTTCATATCTTGATGTTGTAATAACTAAATTGTTCTTATAATCATAAATCTTATCTGATTTATTTTAAAATTTAAGATGAAAATCATCATCGCACCATTGAGAAATAATAAGAACATTATTATTTAAACCATTGAAAATAAAACTTTGGAAATAAAAATAGTTTTAGAATTACCGTTTTGACCAATACCAGTTATTTTTCCATTATAATTATCATTTAAAGTTGAAATCCCACCATCTACCTTTATTAGATTATTGAATCTTGAGAAGTCTCTACACATGTGCCAGGATCACCCACTATCCAAATACTATAATCCCTTACTAGATATTTTCAAAGAAGGATTAATTAATATATTCAAACAAGTGATAATTTTAGTACCCATATATTCTTGGGTCTAGAAATGTTAATAAATAATGTCTTTCTAATCGAAATATGTTTAACAAACTTATTAAAAGTATTATTAAAAAATTAAAAATAATTATAAAATAATTATTTTTTGGTATATAGTGACTTACCCAAAAGGTGATATGTATCAATGGTTCTTTGTTTATATAATTTTCAACCATGAAAATCAGTATCAAATTAACTAACCAAATCAAAATCAATCCCTATATAGTATAAAAAATTGAATTAGGTTGTCGGTTTGACGTTATTGAAAATTATTTTAATAGATTCAAGCTTTTATTAACTGGTATTTCCTGTAAAATTATCACACATACATAGAACAAAATTTCAAGTTAGATTCAAAACAAAAATACTAAACTCCCAATCATACCCTTATAAATAGTTTGGTTAACTAGATACCCAGTTTCATCCTAATATAGTTTACAAGTCTCACTCTTTAGAGTTTCCCTGATTTTAGTACTATCCCAGAAAAAAAAATTAAAATATATTTTATATACATAAATTTAATTAAAATAATTCCATCCTTATCTTCCAAATTTCTAAAACCAATAAAAAATGTAATTATCTCATAAAACTCATTTTAATTTTATTTTACATATGTTTTAAAAATTAAATACATAAATATTCTGTTGATGAACTAAAAATAATTCCATCAACAGATATTTGAGAAAAAAAATTTAAAATTATTTTATTTAATAATATGATCATCTACACATTTTGAAAATCCATTTTTAATTAACAAATAGCTAGGTATATCATACCAAGCTCTTGGTGCTTGTTTTAAACTATAAAGTTATTTTGAGAATTTGAAAAGACGATTTTTAAAATGACGGTTTAAAAATATAGGGGGCTATTCAACAGAAACAATATTAATAACTTAACCATTTATGAATCATCATTTTCGTCCATTTGATAATGTTTTAAATTTATATATGATTCATATACTAATAATATTCTGATATAATGAATTATAGATACATGGGTAATGGTTTCTTCATATTCAATACCTTCTTATTGACTATAACCATGTGTATCCTATCTAGAATTATCTCTAACAACTATTCTACATTTATCAATATTATTTCCCTGTTCACATTTAGTGAAAATGATCATGTAGTCTTTGGGTCTATTAAAATAGTTCTCGTAGTCTATTCTTTTCCAATTGATTCAGTTTTTCTTGAAAAAACATTACACAATTTTCATAATTGATTACTTAATTAATGTTTTTAGGTTAATACTATGACAAGAAAGATTAATTTTTAACTATATTTCTTAGTGATGTTTGATTCTGATTCACTTTTTCTAGGTCACCCACAAAAAGAATATATAGGGTGATACTTAAACATTCTAACGGTTTTGGAAATTATGGAACATGATGGTTCTTAAAAATATTCTTCTAGTCTAGGTTTGTCAATTTGGTATACAATGGATTTTTTTAGGTAAATAAATAGTACAATTACTATTTTTGGATGTATTATTGATATTAAAAATTTTAAAAATCATCTTCAATATTTTCCATCAAAACGTTGGGTCAATATGGATCTGTTTAATCAAATTCTATATGAAAATATTCTTCTACCATGTTATTTATTTTATAAAACACTCTATATGCTTTATTGGATGTTGAATAACTAAGGTAAATTCCTCAATCACTCCTAGGTAAAAATTTCTTTAGATTATCTTTTGTATTAAGAATAAAGACACTAAAACCAAAAACATTGAAGAAATTCGCCATAGTGTTTATTCAATTCCAAAAATCAGATAGAGTTTTCTTCTAAATTGGACTTATTTATTCTCCATTAATCACATCAAAACTATATCTATATTTTATTCCAAAAAATAAGATGTTATGTCATGTTCAAAAATAATAGTTTGTCTAATTTATTAAATTGTTCTATTTATTCTTTCAAAAAATCTATTTTCTTTAGAATTTTTATGAGTAGATATTATGTGATTATAACTATGTTTTGTTCATAAGGTTTTAAAATCATTATTTTCAAACTCAAAACCATTATGAATTCTCAAATTTTTACTAGAATGTCCACTAAACCAGTCACCATATTTTCCATATTTTGAAAAACATTTACAAGATTCACTTTTATATTCAAAAAATATACCCTTCCGAATCTTAAATAATAATTACAAATCAAATGAAAATTATCCCTTGTTTGGTTGGAACTGGGATTTTGATTTTCACCTTGCATCTGGATTTCGACCGTTGACTACCTCTATCTAGAATAATTCTCTTTAGAAATAGTTTTTAAAATGGATTGTGGTCCTCCATAGTGTCATGGGTAGTTATGAGGGACCTTACTTGACAGTAGGGCTCAGTGAAAATGAATTACTCTGTATTGTTGTGCATAGAGAGGATCAATAGTAGTGGGTGGTCATAAGAGCAGTGTGTTGGAGGGACCTCAACATAGTGCATATGTGGGTTCTTATCACAAAATTACTAGTAGTGATTACATTGTGGAAGGAATATTGTGGGTCATCGATACACTATGGATGGTTAGTGGTTAGTGGTCGTGAAATTCTAGATTCTATGAAAGGGCCTTCAGGTGGGTTTCGGCCTTACAAGCCATGGGATTTCATACCTATTTTATGGGCCTTAAGGCCACTTTTTTATGGCCATGTTCTTTGGGACATGGTGGATATGGTCTTAAAGTACATGAATGGGTATTCTGTTACCATAAAAGAAATCGGACCTCTATTTAACAATTAAAAGAGTCTTAATCCCTAAATTTTGAAAAAAGGAAACAATTACGTAAAAATAATTCTTTCCTACTAAAATAGAAACTCTATATCATAGAAATAAATCCATATAACCAGACTCTTAGGGTTTTTATGTTGAAACCATTTTCATTTGTTTGAAATAAATATATTGTTTTCCATGTTTGAAAATGATGACACACATTATCTTTGTGAAATATATCGTGGGTAAATCCCTAGCTAAACCATGTCTAACTAACTTATTAAGTGAGTGTACATTATAGTTTCCATGTGTCCTATTCCACTTCCAAGATTATTGATGAAACAAATTTGAACAAGAAAATTGTTGTGAAAAAAATAATTTAAATCAATAGCTTGGAAATTATCATATCTTAAAGCAGTAATAAATAAATTATACATATAATCGTAAATCTAATTAGCTTTATTTTAAAATTTAGCATGAAAAATATCCTCACACCACAGATAAATGATAAGAAGATTATACTTTAAACCATCAAAAAATAAAAATTTTGGAAATAAAATTCATTTTAGAGTTACCAATTTGAGCAAGACCATTTATTTTTTCATTATAATTATCATTTAAAATAGAAATCCCACTATCTACTGTTATTAGATTCTTGAATCTTGTGAAGTATATAGACATGTGTGAGGAAAACCCATTGTCCAAATACTATAATCCCCTACTTGATATTTTCAATGAAGTATTAATTAATATAGTCATATAAGGGATAATTTTAGTACCCATATCTTCTTGGGTCTAGAAATCTTAGAAAATAATTACTTTATAATACAAATATGTTTAACACACTTATTAAAATGTTGATTAAAGAAATAAAAAGATTTATAAAAATATTACTTTTTGGTATATAGTTTATTTATCATACTTATAATTTCTCAGTTTTTTATATACTAAGGAAAGGTTTATAATAATGGAATTAAGATAAAAAATTTATATAGTTTGTTTTTCTATCCTAGTTTATAACCAAAATGAATCCTAATATTAGGTACATATTGACTACCCAAAATAATATTGAGAGTTTTATTTCATTCAAAAAAACCTTAAAATCATTATTAAGATATTCCTTGACTAATTTTAAATTATTAATTTCATATGCAGAACAACATTATTTTATTTTTCCATAATAATATCAGATTTTATAGAAATAGGTAAAGCATTATGTTTCTTCACATTCTTGTATTTATCATTCAGTTCAATCAAAGTTTCTTAAGTATTGGGAAATACTAAAACAGTCCATCATTTTTCATATAAGAATCATCATGAAATTCATTATCAGGTAAAGTAGATATGGAAGTTGTTACATCTTGTACATATTCCATAAAAAAAAGATTAACCTACTCCCTAACATCTTCTTTACTTGAGTTATATTTAGTAGAGATAACTATTAAATCACTTTTGGTTTCTTTCATATATTTATTCAATTTTTTACATTACCATCACATTTCATCTTAGATTTCAACTTTGTACAATATTGTTTAATGTGTAATTTTATATTTTAATCAAATCATGTAACCTTCATAAATGAATCACCCTTCTTTAAATTTTCCTCTCTATTATATACAACTTTATAATTCAAGTTTATAAATAACATTTTCTTCATTTATAACTTATTGAATCATATGGAAAGTTGGTCTATCTTATCATCACTATTAGTGTCACCTTGACTTCCATTAGTTCATTCATCATTAATAACCTTTTTGAACATTGATTAAGATGATTTAAAGTCAATATACTTTTGAGGTTCAACATCCTCATAATTAACACAATGTTCCTCCTTGTACATCATCAATTTTGGGATTATCTCACTCATTAGTAGCTTACTATCATCATATAACTATTGAATGGAGATATTAATGCCTCTATATTAGTTAGGTCTACATCTCAAGATCTAAAATACTTGAGCATTATCATCATTGGTCTTTCCATATTCATTAATAGTGTTGATAATCTTATTAAACCTGAGATACATGTCAAAATAGATTTATTAGGCTTCATATGAAAAGTATTATTTTTGATAGTATATGTATTTAAGAACATTTTTTAACATTATATGTTCCATTATGAGACAAAAAAAAGAGTATACCAAACTATTTAATTAGTATCACTTATATAAATTCTTTTAAAAATTCTACAAATGTTAAGCATAATGAATTAACGGAGTTATGGTTAGAATCATATAAAACCATAATATTATCACTCCAATCAATTATAAAACCATTTTATTTTCCATATTTATGTTCTATAAAAGTCAAAATGTAAAAAACACATCATCTCAAGATATTGTTTCTTTTTTATTTTCTAATGAACATATTTCATCACATTAAAGTAAGGTGGTATATTGGTTATAGTTCTTTCAACTCTAGAGGAATCCATAACTATAAGATATTAAACTCAATAGAAACTAATAACTTTTTCAAATGACCTAAGAAAAATATAAAAACAATAGAGTAAGTAAGAGTAAAACAATAGATTATAAATTATGAAAAACCCCGTTAATACCAAATATTGGTTAGATTTCAGCTCTGAAGAGTTGGATGAATTGAGAATCAAATAGAAATTTCTCTTGAAATTAATTTTCAATCAAAATATACCAATTTAAAATAGTTTAGTTATATAACATAATAGGTATGTATAATTTTATTTGGTAAAATAGTTTCCTAAGGTTATGATAAAATCCTAGTTAAAATAATTTAAAATCACTCTAACTTTTGAAAAAAATTTACTCACACCAAACATGGTATATATATCACTAATAAACATTATCTATAATAGAATTATTTAGTAAATAAAAATTTGTAGATAATTTATAAATAATATAATTTTAAAATATAGTATTAAATAAAAAAGTGTTAGAAAATGTACGAAAAAACAAAATAACACCCAAAATAATTAAAAACAATAGTTTTAGATCCATGTTTGAACTTTTTCCTCTACACTTGATAGTAACTGTTTTCCAAGAATGTTTATTATAAGAAATAAATTGATCCACTGCCTGGATTGAATTCTTCAAGTAACAATTGAACAAAGGTCTATCTATGATATAACAAACATCTTTCACAGTTATTAATTATGTAATATATGTAAAAATAATAAGGAGTTTCAGAGTACACTTAATTATAGTATAAGAGTAGTGTTCTATAAATAAACAAGAAACACAAGAACATCTTGAATGAAGATAATAATAGAGAGAGTGAAAGGAGTGTATATAGAGTTTCAATACACATTAATCTTTTATCATCTTCGATAGACCAATTTTATTTATATATACCCTTTAAATTAGATGAAATGATCTTATGATGCATCTAATTTGATGTAACATTATGATATTTTATGATATATTTAGCCTTAAATAAAATTTATTTGATTACATCATTTACAAACAACCCCAAGTTCAAAAAACCATTTCAATGTTTTGAAATTTTATTACTTGAAAATTATATAATTTTTTAAATCATCATGTCAATATTTTGTTAGGTTGAATTTTTTGGAATTTTGGAAAAAAGATAATTTTTGGGTGAATATTGAAAAATTGATTTGAAAAGAAAACTATATTTTCTAATATACTTTTTTCAATGAATTATTTTGATTTTATTTTAAAGTTAAAAGATTTTTTTGTTAAAAATAATTTAATTTATACCTTTTAGGTCTATATTATAGTTGATATTGGTATAAAATTACTTTTACATTTAAAATGACATTTGTCTAAAAACGTTTTTTCATCATGCCTTGAGGGATTATTATAAATTAAATTTATATAACCAGTAAAGATTTATTTTGATAAAATAAATTCCATATTTGGAATTTGGATGATCAAATTTGGTAAATATTCTACATTTATTTTAGGAAATATGAATAGTAACCATGATAAAATTTATCACCACAACAAAGGGTAAATCATGTAATTAGGGTTAAAAATAATTTTATAAGATGTTAAAAATATATCCATCAATTTTATTTATTTCATTGGAATATTATATTTCCAACATAATCATCCAAAATTCAAAACTCTGACCATTTTTTTACATTTATCTTATTTTTTTACCTATATAATATTTATGTACATGAAAAATCCAAATATTTCATTCTCTTGTTTTAAATATATATAATATTTCTTTGATAATTATAAACAAAATTATATTCTGTTATAAATAGTAATTTTGAATATTAATGATTTTTATCATGAAATTATATTTCTCATTTTTATTAATGATGTAATTACGAAAAATGCTTACTGTAGGGTCCTGAAAAATCCGCAAAGGAGAATGATGATCCCAGTTAACTCAAGGGAGATTCTACCCAATTTCCCCTCAAAGGGATGGGAAAATTTGGACAATACTCAAAGATGGCGAAGGAGGAACCAGTCCGCGGACCGTTCTAATGTTAATGATGCACGGACGGTTCCTCGAAGAATCCCCCCCCCCTCCGCGAACCGCTGTTGTTTGCGGAAAGGTGGCGGAGATCCTCTGTGGGCGCGAAGTAGGGCGGGAGCCAATCTGGTTCACCGTCATGAACCGCCCCAGCCGCGAGCCGTGTAAGCCGGCCCGAACCGCCGCTACTGTCATTTGAAAAATGGAGATGGAACCCTCTATGGCGACGAAGCACTCCCCTCGTTCGGTTCGCGAGGGGGGGGGGAGATGCACTCAATACCCACAGTGAATTACGGATTGACCATGTCAGCCATAAACTAGGTATTTGGTCATGGGCCTCCACAAAAGGTGTCGTGTGACCACAGATACATCTATTTTCCCACTCTATAAAAGGAGATAGAGGGGGGAATGAAAAAAGGGGGATTCAGATTCGGATTCGGAGAAAGGAGACGGGGAGGAGATCAGTCAGATTCGGGTGGAAGGATTTCAAACAAAGGCTTAAGATTTCGAAAGTTCCAGTTCACGAACTTGAGAAGGTATGATCCTGGGAATGAACTAATAAGGAACCTAAAATGCATAATAATTTGGTGAACCGCAAACTCTAAATAACATAAAAAGGGAAGACCGTGAACCATAGACCCTCTGCGGATGCACTCCCCGTGGACCAGGGAGTTTATGCCTCTTTTCCGATCTGTCGCACCGTGTAGCACCCCCCTACGCGGGCGAAGCCTCGACCGAAGAACCCCCGACCAGTGCTGCCTTTGTTCGCCGCTGCTCGTGTGGAACCCTTCGCATATCAATCTTGTACGTGGGATGAACACAAAGCCGCAAGCACTCATTGTTTGCGGGATACCAATCAATCTGAGGACCCTCCTGGTTCACGGGCGGCCTCTCAATCCGCGGACTCTCCTGGTTCGTAGGTGGCCTCTAAGTCCACGGACCACCTTGGTTTGCGGATGGCCTCTCCAGCTACGTAGCACTTACCTATGCAAAGGGTGCCGCCACCCATACCCCTGTGTGGTCCACCAAATCCTTCAGAGTTTCTATTCTCCGAGCCACATAAGATCCTCCTGATCCGGCCTGATCCTCCGTAACTCCTTCACTGGCCTACTCATCGGCCCCGAGCTGAGGCATCCACCAGAGCCACTAGATCCATGTGGTGTAACCCTCAGGCGCATCAGTGCACAGTTTTGAGTTCACATACCCACGGTAAGTAGAGGCGAAGGGGTTTCCTCGACCCTTGAGTAGATTCCTGAAGCATTCCTAGGTTCACATTCCCACGGTAATGTGGAATCTGAGCTCAGGAGTCCCCTTTCTGCCCCACTACTTGTTAAGGGCTCCTCGGGGGTAGTAAAATACCCATCTGAAGGAATCCCTCATGCACTTCAAGAGAGGAGATGGGCACAGGAGTACCCCCTTTCCCTCTCCCGTTGTGCTTTGTCACCATGGGCATTCATCCTGGAGTAAGCCCCGACTTAATAGGACGCCCTCATGCGTAAGCCCCACTCCAATTCTCACAGACGCACCTTTCACGACATGATCCTATTGTCCTTCCTGCCACTTGTTTCTCAAACCGAACATGACTCACGTGGGCTTATAGTAAGCATCGACCACGACAACATCTTATGGGCCTCCTCATAGTGTAAGCCCCACTCCATCGCCATGGGCCTCCTCAAAGTTTAATCCACAATCCATCACTATGGGCCTCCTCAGAGTGTAAGCCCCAATCCATCATTCCGGGCTGCCTCAGAGCATAAGTCTCAAGCTGATGCGAACTATGAGGAATTTGATTCCCTACCACAGGGATACGTAGGAAGCTTCCATGAGGTTCAATCCCGATCACCAATGGACCCCCGGGTCCACCTTCACGTCGGTTCTACGACTCTCCCCTTTCGAACTATGTGGACTTTGATCCCTGTCCCCTAGGCAGGGTACATAGGAAGCCTCCATGAGGTTCAATCCAAATAACTGGTCGATCGACTATCTTCACATCAGTTCACTGGGTCACTCTTAGTGCCGCATCAATGAGATCCGACTCCACGGGGTCATTAATCCAATGCGGGATGGTAAACCTTAGGCCTAAATGATTCTGAACCCCTTGTGTCCAGTTGACCATTTCCAACAAGGTTTAAATCCATGGATACTATGTTTGGCTATAATCCAAAGATTCACAGACATATGAATATGTCTTCACTCTATAATAGAGTCCCGGAACATGCAATAATTTCCTCCCAAAAGGCTGCGATGAGCCCGACTTCCCATCCTATCGACCAATGTGAGTTCTTAAGCATCGCTGGTTAGACCATTCGACGAATTCCTGCCTTTGGAATGTATGTCCACTCGTCATCGGATACGGAACCATTGGGCAATTCGAGACTAACAAAACACGAAACAAAAATGGTGAACCCGACGTGAATCTTTAACCAAGCATGACAGATTTAAATTAATCCCACCATGTTCCCCCTATTACTCACAAGGAGGGCCAAGCAAGGTCATTAATTACGCATGAGATCATGAGCTGCTTCTTTGATGGGTTTTTTCTTGTATTTGATAAAAAATTTTGCAGGTACTACCTTCAGAACTCCCTTCGATCCAATGGAGTTTCGTGGGAACTCACAAGCGCATGCTTCCAACTATGCAATGATCAGACGTCCTCACCTATGGAGGAACCTGTCACCCACCCAGCGTCTTCAACGTTGGGTCTCTGACGCGCTGATCCGAGAGTACCACGTGAACTGTACTCTCCCAATGGTGGAGGCAGCCATGCACGCTCTCCAATCTGCCAGAACTCCCTGGTTGCCTGCCCAGCAGCGGCCACAAAGGTATACCCATACAACCCCTATTGCTGTCTTCAACCATTTCGGGACTCTATCCCCGGAACGGGATAGTGCGTACCTCCCTTATCTGAGGGAGGAGAATGAGGTCGACGTTGAGGACATCATCCCCACCGAACAAGGGTTCTGCTATAAGTCCCCTGCTGGCAGACGTCCCCATGGTCACCCCGCGACACGACATCCTTGCGCTGAGGAGGATGTCTCCCCAAGGATTCAGGCCCATGCTTTCTGAGCTCTGGCCCCTTGAATAGCCCGACGAGTGTGGGAGACGTACAATCAGGGACCGGTCATCACTATGGTCCCTGAGGAGGTACTCCACTTCTCAGCCATGGATGCATACCATGAACAGGAACCTACACATATTCGCTCCTCCCTAGACCTCCATCCAAACATGGCAACATCATACAAGCCGGCGCGCATCCCCGCCAAGCTCCATCAATCTCGTCGCTCACACAGGACGACACTTACCAAGTAGGCACCCCTCCCTGCCCAGGGTCGTGAAGCCCACCAACCTGACGTGGTGGCGACCCGACACCTGCATGACTAGCTCCTATAAGTAGCTTCTGATGCCCGCCATCCTAATATGGTGGCAATCAACAATGCCTGCCACCAAGTTGTGGCGGAAAATCATAGGCAGGCACGTCTCCCCGCCAACAAATGCCACCGACTTGATACGGTGGGAAACCAATATATGCAGGGCCAGCTCCGTCCGGATGCATGTAAAGTCCTCTACCCCCATGTGGCGGCAAACGGAGAGACAAACCGGCATATCCTGGTACAGGGGCAGATTCGTTCACCTGGCCCGACACAGAAGAATTATCAGTACCCACTGACCACTGGAGGACCAAAATAGGATATTTCTACTCTGATACCGGAATGGGCCTTCATACCTCTTCCAGCCAGAGATGTCTCTCTACCTATCCTAGAAATGATGGAGGAGCAGGTATCGATCCCAGATCATATCTTGTAGACTTTCCAAAATATAATTACATCAACGACAATAGTAAGGACTCGGGCTCGTGAGGCCATCTCCCCAATTGAGACCACTCATCTAAGAGACGAAATAGCCACCCCGGAGTAGATCTGTATCCCTACTTCTGCCCAGGAGGGTCGCCAGCCATATTTCGTGATGCAAGGGCAACCAGATCGACCAGCTTCACTCGTTCCAAATGGGGGACACCCGTCCATCACAGTGGATGTTCTAGAGCCGGCATATATCCCTGGTAGAAGTCAATATGTTCGTCGGCGTATCCCGACAACATCATGGGACCCAATTAGTCAGGGAACCAAAGGTGAAGGCCGTTATTAATAGAAGATGGTCCCGACTACCCATAAGAAAGCACTCGGAACGAACTTAAGGTAGACAAAAAATAATGAGCGGGTTCATGACTCTGCTCTACTGGAAGCTGCGGTTCCCAAGGCCATTAGGCACACATCGCAGGCTCAGAACCCTGCCCACACATCACCATATTATGGGAGTGGCAGTAGCAATTGCGAAGGTCCTCCCCGCAATGTTGCTACCAGTAGCTCTAAAGGTCCTCCCCAGAGCACCTGTGGGGGCGTTCCCCGCGGGCATATAACGATCGATCATGGGAGCTCCTCTTTTGATGCGAGTCACGGAAACCCTCCATGTGGCCAGAAGATCGAGCAGCAAGAAGGTACTCCACTTGCTGCAGTCCACCATGAAGGTCCTCCCCGGGGTATACACTGCAAGCACTCTCTATGTAGTATGACCAAATATTATGATAGTAGTCCTCGCTATCATAGTCGCAACTGCGGAGGACCTCTCCATAGTAACGTCTCATCATGACAAGAAATCCCTCCGCTTGTTGTGGCCTGCCCTGAAGGTCCTCCCCAGGGGTTATGTTGCAATGAAACTATGTGCAGTCGGGCATCAGATCACGGTGGTAGTCCCCTCTACCCTAAAAATGGAGGTCCTCCCTATAGAGACTTCATGCAACGAGAAGGCCCTCCCCTCATTTTGGTACATTCTGGATGCCCTCCCCAGAATGTATACCACATATATTCTCCCTAAAACATCAGTAATGGTAGTCCTCGCCATTACCATAGATTTGATGGTAGTCCTCGCCACCACGTCCACCATTAAGAAGGTCCTCCCCATATTGGCCCCAAGAAACAAGAACGTCCTCCCCTTATCGCAGTGTGTCCTGAAGGTCCTCCCCAGGATGCACATAGAATGTCAAGCCATGATGGTCATCCTCACCATGATGGAAGTTGTTGCGAAGGTCCTCCCTGTAATGACGCAACGCAGCCATATGGTCCTCCCCTTGCTACGACCAGCCTTGGAGGTCCTCCCTTGGGTGTACCCTGCAAAAGTAATCTATTGAGTGAAGCATCAAGCATTAATGGTAGTCCTCACCATTACGATCACAATTACGGAGGTACTCTCCATGATGACATATCATATCGACAGGAAGGTCCTCCCTCTTCCAAATCATGTACCGAAAAGCCCTCGTATGCTGAGGCACTCAGAAGAACGGGATCAAGCATGTCATATCCCCAGTTAGTCGCCGACGACATCCTTTTTCAATCAAGAGACAGTCCAGGGTCGCGTTCATCCTCTGAACCACCTCGGAATCATCCACATAATGATTTAGCACCTACCGGTCCCACTACCTCTGACTACACTGATGGTGAGCGTCTCAGTTGGGCTGACCAGGTAGAGGAATCACTAGCGGAGGAGTATGCCGATATGCTGCACCTGAGGAAACAACTGGCCAGGGATGATATACTAGTTATGTTTTGGCCTACGACCACCACTCAGTTCGACATACCCAGAGAGTTGTCGGATGAATGTGTGCACGACATCCACCATAATATATGGACAACCCTCCGCCGACTGAAATCATGCTTCCTACCCTATGACGGGTATGTAGACCACGTCAAGACAATAGGGGACCTCTTTCATCACATCGACCTGGAAGCACTTCCTTCAGCATGGCAATAGTGACCCGAGAGGCATAAAGGAAACATGGAGATAACCTGCCTCTCTGCACTACACCAGCTGCACCGACGCATCGGTGACGCTCCAACGGGAGTCCATATCAGGGGATGGGGAGAACATGGAGCTCTGTATTTCACTCCGCTCCCCACCCAGAAAAACCCATTCGACATGGTGTCTTACAACGTCATCACATCAAGATGACAATTTAGTGGTCTCCCTGTTCAGGAAAGTCAATACACCCAACAGAGTGAGGCCTTGAGTAAGTCCCAGAAGCATCAGGCCCGATGGGAAAGAGCTATTCAAGAACTCCTAAATCAGGCCACTTAGAGCATAAAATAGGCCTCTCGGCTAAGAGAGTCCAGTCAATAATCTTCGCTTGCCTCCCCAGAAGGGATAGGTTCATAGAAGAACTCAGCATCAAACCAAGTTCACCCCCGAATTGGGGCACCCATGATCAGTCATGTAGTGATAGCCGCACCCACTACCGCAATCCAGGGCCAACCCCAGCCTGCAGGGCTGGGGGAATTTTTAACAACGAATTCCCTCGTAAGACCAATAAAAATGGGAGGAGACTCAACATCCAAGGAATGAAGCCAACCCCAGCCCTCATGGGTGGGGGCATTATTACCCCCTCAACAACAACCTCCCCCACAAGAGTCAGTATTCTCTCGTCTAGGGTCGACAATCAGAAGGGGAGGATCTCGTCCTATCCCATCATTTGAATCATCATCCCCTCTGAGAGAAAGGCGCACCGTAAGGTCGCATCAAAGAACTCACTGCGTCACCCTTTGTCAAGAAGTCCAAAGGCATTCCTAGGTCCCAAAAGGGAAGGCCAGTAGAATACGTGATAGATCCTCTTCCCATTTGGATGATGAAATATTCTCTGCCCCATGATATGCATCTATCAACGTCTTAGAGGTTACCCCCATGGGTGACACCATAGATACTAAAAATCAGGAGGGATCGGGAGATGATAGTTCCGGTCAAGATGTGACTCACAACGAACCACCAGGTGTTGACACCCGGAACCAGAGGGCCACCCTAAATATGGCCGCCCTTCCATCCAACCATCCTCCACCTACCCAACGAGATTACAACAAGGATAAGAATAAAAGACTTGTTACCGTTAACCCGCTTCCTTCTCTCGACAAAGATGAGACACTCACGCTAGAAGAGAGGTTCGCACGACAGGAAGAGGAGATGAAAGAATTGAGGTGGATTAACGCTGAGCGACTCTAGAGGAATCGCCTTATTAAAAGTGTGTCCCAGGAAGAGCCACATCATGCACTTCCAGTAAGTGCACCTCAAAGACTAAGGTTTTCCCCGGCAAATGAAACACGGTCAGGGGTCCCATCCAATGAGGTGCACGGCCTGTCCAACTACCTAAACATAGATTCAAACGAATACAAAGACCTCCCACCACATAGGAAGCAATCGTAGCAAGTGTGTCTGAACCCTACGAAGGTGACACAAATGGCACACGCACCCTTGGTGTCGGCCAATCCGAATCCTCAGGCAATGTCTTGGGCTATGCCTGCCCAGGACCGGGCCTAACAGGATGTAAACCAGGGTCTCACAAACACCATCGAGGCACTAACATCTTGATTGGAAGCGATGGAAGGTCGATGCGCTCCGATACAACCAGAGCGGAAACCCTACCTAGATTGGGTGAGCAACACACCGCCTCCATCCAATTTTCGGAGCCCTATATTCCCTATATTAAATGGATCAGGCGATCTAGAATAGCATTTGATTCACTACGCATCATATTGAGACCCTATGATGGGAACTCCAGTGCAACAAGAAGCAGTAAAACTCAGATGCTTCGTACGGACCTTGAAAGCATCTGCCTTCGTCTGGTATATGAGTCTGCCAGCCCAGTCAATAAAGAGCTGAGAAGACCTTCGACAGCAGTTCCTGTTCCACTTCAGCTAAACGTTTCCTAAAAAAACGTTCAAAGATCTCGTGAACTGCAAGAAGAGGGAGAACAAGAGGGTCTCTGATTTAATCGCTAGATGGAAAGGTCCGACTTATTCCCTGAATAGGCCATTGCCTCAAGATAAGATGCTATCCATATGCATCGATAATCTTCGAGATGAGCTGCGAAAACCACTCATACTAGTGGAGTGCACCACTGGCTTCCACCATATCTTGTCCATTTCCCAGAGAATTGAGGACTCCCTGCAGTGGACTAATTCGAAGTCCCGAATAGCCTTAGAGGCTCCTGCGAAAGGATCCCATAGAGCTGAAGCGTCCTCTATCACATTCAAGCCAGCCCCTATGCCCGCTCCACCGCTCAGGCTTTCACGAAATCATCAAGGGCCTCCTACATATAAGCAGCCAACTGCTCATAAACGAGACAATCAGCGAGGACCAAAGTGAAACCATTTTGAGGAACGAAGACAAAAACTATACTCGTTCCGGGACGATCAAGTCTACAGATACTTCATTTCCGCCATGAACTGCAACGTGCTCCGCCACTCGGAGCTAAGGAAACCTGAATAGGTCGGCCGCGAGGACATTCCATATTACTGCCCCTACCATCGGATGTTGGGACACAGTATCCGAGAATGCTTCGTCTTCAAATTCGTCCTGCAAAGGATGGTAGACTCCGGGCAGGTTGAGCTGGGACCACCCCCAGCACATGTGGCGTGTGTCTCTACCACTGACTCCGACAAAGAGGAGGGGTGGAATAAAGTCACCAGCAAGCAGGGGTAGAAATTTGACAAATGGATGACTTGGAAGACTATCAACCGAGCCTAGGGCATACACCTAGCTCAGCTACAGCAGCCAGTGTTACCGCCAACATCCCCTGATGCTTCACAACCAACAGTATCGGCCTCAAAACCCTCCACAAGCTGGTCATCCATGCGTAATCAAAGGAGGCGACAAGCGCAAGAGGATCAATCCGTGACGAGGCCAATGTTAGCACCCACGCTGTCATATTTTATGCCCTCGAACCTGGTGACACAGGCACCGACCCACCAAACGACACCATCAGGGATAACCGACCATGATGACCTGTCAGAGGACGAAGAGCCAATATTTGGTTCTATTAACGTCATCCATATTATGGAATCATTCACTGACGAAGGGTATGGATACGAACCCGAGTTCCCTGCACGAGGAGCTGAGACAAGGAATAGTAGAGGTAGGGGATACCCAGGGAGGTGCAGCCGCAGCCGAAACCAACCTTACGGTTGGACCCCAGCCCAAACTGTTAGTATCACGGAAACCCGTGGGAGAGCCCTTCACCAAACTCTCTAGGAGAAAGAATGACCTTCCTTCTCCACAAGCAGCCACTTTGTCCCTGTTGTTCTACAATACCCACCAAAGGAGGAACAAGTGTCTAGCCACCTAGTGCACATAAACAGATTGGCTGGGCCAAGTCCTCAAAACACGAGAACGCCATCGGTATCCGACCCCGTGGCCGGTCCCTCCTTGTCAAATTCTCCGGCCCCTAAAGAACCCACTAAGACTCTTTCACCAATGGAGAAGAATCGGCTGCTAGAGCAGAAATACAATATCCTTAAGCAGCTGGCATCGGTACTAGCCAAGCTGTCAATCCTCGATTCCCTAAGTCTGTCAGCAGACCTCAGGGAGGCTCTTAGAGAAGCTTTGATCATCCACCAGGAGTTTCAAGCCGAGGTAGCTGCCGTCGAAATTTACTAGACGGATATTGACCCATCTAAATGAAATGTGGTGATTTCCTTCCCCGATCATGATGAAGATTCCATCATGAAAGGACACATCAGACCACTATATGTGTTCGGCACACTGAATGGTATTGAGATCCAGAATTTATTTATATGAAATGGCTTTGGAGTTAACCTCATTCCCCTACGGACACTCCTTAAGTTGGGCTACAGTGAGGAAGACCTAATTCCCTTGGCCACAACTCTGTTGGGTTATGAAAAGAGTGAGCAGAAACCAATGGGAAAAATTAAGCTAAAGACCAATTTTGGTGACCTGGTAGTCTACACGGAATTCCTGGTTGTCCGGTATAGAACATAATTCAATGCCCTGTTGGGGAGGTCATGGATCCATAAGCACATGGTCATTCCTTCATCCTACCACCAGTTTATCAAGTACTGCGTCAATGGAAAAAGTGGAACATTTCACGCCGACAAGGCCCCTTTTGAGCTCTCTGAGTCACATTACATTGACGTCGGGTTTTATGGGCAAAAGAAAATGTAGCCTTTGGTCGATGGTGTCAAATGGATCCCCGCTCCAAATGACCTGGAAATGGTTCCTTATGACCCCCTCAGGCAACTTGTAGAGAATACGTCCTGCCCATCAACCATGTTGAGAGTAGGAGTTCATGTACGTACACACATTCAGATTTCCTCATGACTTCAGCCACGATGGTCGAGCACGACAATGCGAGAATACCCACCAACCCACAATTTGGGGATGAATACTAAAGAGGGGATGCCCACGATGCCTCTCCCTCAAACCCTTGAAGGCTCAGACCGGATTCTCTCTATTCTTCGGATCAAGAAGATGAGGACATGGGAGAAGAAGAGTGGGAAGATCTCAGGGATGCTCCTACTGCATTAGAGGAGGGTATCTCCACCATGGTGGACGAGCTTAGGGAAATAAACCTGGGTACTGAGGAAGATCTGATGCCTACTCTCATTAGTGCACCCATGTCCCCCAAGGAGCACGAGGTATATACCTCTTTCCTGAGGCAACATCAGGATTTCTTTTCCTATAATTACAAAGAAATGCCCGGACTCGATCCTGAAGTGATGATGCATCACTTGGGTCTTCCAGAAGACCACCGGGGCTATAAACAGGCCTCCAGAAGGACGCATCCCTCACATGCCGCCAAAATAGAGGATGGAGTCGATAAGATCATTAAAGTAGGCTTCATTCGGGAGGTCCAGTACCCCATTTGGTTGGCCAACATCATCATTGTGATGAAAAAGAACTGACAAATCCATATCTGCATTGACATCAGAGATCTCAATCGGCATTGTCAGAAAGATGATTTCCTGGTCACGGTCACTGAATTATTAATCGATGTGACGACCGGGTACGAGGCTCTATCCTTCATTCAAGGATATTCTGCAAATAATCAAATCAGGATGGCCCAAGAAGACGAAGAAGACACTGCCTTCAGGGCCCCTCAAGGGGTATTCTGTTATAGGGTCATTCCCTTTGGTCTCAAGAACGCTGGTGCCACATATCAGCATGCCATACATTGGATATTTAAACCATTCCTGGGGAAATTCATTGAATGTTACTTGGATACCCTGGTGGTCAAGTCCACAGAGCACTCAGATCACCTGTCATGCCTTGAGACCATCTTAAACAATTTCAGAAATCATAGCTTGAAGATGAACCCCTTGAAATTCACCTTTGGGGTTACCTCAAGGAAATTCCTTGGCTTCATCGTAGTCCATCGTGGCATCGAAGTCGACCCTAAGAAGACAAAGGCTATCCTTTTCCAGCCACCTCCCCCACAATCTCACTGAGTTGAGGGGATTCCAAGGACACCTTTCCTATATTATGCGGTTCATATCCAACCTGGCAGGAAAATGTTTTCCCTTCACTAGGTTAATGAAGAAGGGGATCACGTACAAATGGACGGTTGACTGCCAAGAGGCGTCCGACTACTTGAATAAGTACCTCTTAATCCCACTGGTGCTTATGCCCCTGGTTGAAGGAAGACCCCTCATCTTGTATGTGACATCCATAGAGCTATCACTGGGATCCTTCCTCGCACAAAATAACGACGCGGGTATTGAAAATAGTCTCTATTACCTCAGTCGAACCACGATTGATGCTGAGACTCGATACTCAAATATCGAGAAGACTTGTTTGGCCTTGGTGTTCGCGGTTCAAAAGTTGCGACATTATCTGTATCATCATGAGGTCCATTTGATCTCACGTAGTAACCAGCTCAAGTACATCCTCAGTCGCCCCATGCTAATCGGACTCCTATCCTGATGGGCGGTCATCCACTAATAGTTTTACATCCAATTTGTGCCTCAGAAATCCATCAAGGGTTAGGCATTGACATAATTTATGGTATAGCACCCTTCAATAGGGACCACTGCACCGGACGTTGAGCTACTTAATGAAGACATCTTCTCAGTTCAAGAGGAGTTCCCAGCATGGGAAATGTTCTTAGAAGGCGCATCCTGAAGCCCAGCCGGGAAGAGGATGGGGGATCCCAGATTCAACAAAGTGGGTTTGGGAATAATACTCGTATCCCCAGAAAAGGCAGTCTTTCCATATTCCTTCCAACTATCAGAAAAATGTACGAACAATGAATCAGAATATCATGCTCTCATTGCAGGCCTGGTAGTCGCACTCCATGCACAAGTACAACACCTTAAGATAAAAGGTGACTCGGAACTGGTCATCAAGAAAGTCAATGGTGACTATGCTATTAAAAAGGAGGAGTTGATCCCCCTGTTTGACCATGTCCTAGGGTTAATGGCAGAATTATCCACAGAACCAACATTGACCTATATTCCCCTATCCCAGAACACTGAGGATGATGCATTAGCCAACGCGGCCATAGCCCTAGCTGACCCAGGCCGGGATGAGATGGTTATCAGTATTCCTCACCGTCGAATGGTATTTCCATTTTTTCAGACCAAGACGGAAGAAATCAGCGAAGTCTGTCTTATCCCCGAGCGATATGCTCCTACCACCGGCTGGATGACACCCATTTCAAACTACCTTCAACGGGGATAACATCCATCAGACAGGGCTGAACGAGAGAAAATACAAATAAGGAAAATCAACTTTGTCCTATATGGAGGCATGGGTCAGCAAGATGCCCTCTAAAAAAGAGGCCTCGATGGATTGCTCCTTCGATGCATTGATGAAGAAGAAACCACTGCCATAGTGAATGAAGCACATGTCAGAGCGTGTGGATAAGATCAACTGGGGAACAAGCTTTCCCATCAGTTTTTATGGGTTGGGTACTACTGGCCCATACTGGCATGTGACTACGAGTGTTTTACTGCAAAATCCCACTCCTGATAGATTCATGCCTACTTCATACAACAACCCCCAGAGTTACTTCATCAAGCCAAGTACTCCTTGCCGTTTGTCGTCTGGGGAATGGACGTCGTGGGACCATATCCTCCTACCACAACCAAACAACTGAAGTATATCCTCACGGAAACCGACTTATTTTCCAAATGGGTAGAAGCCATACCCATCAAGGAAGTCGGGGCAAGAAATATTGTCAGTTTTGTGAAGACCAATATCATCACCAGATTTGGTGTCCCTCATACCATACTGATAGACAACAACACCAACTTCTGCTCTACTGAATTGGAAAAAAAATTCCACAAGTATGGTATCATGGCTAACCACTCATCTCGCTACCATGTTGTGGCCAACGGACAGATAGAGGCTTTCAAACAAGACCATGTCCAACATTCTCCAGAAAATGGTGGACAAAGACAAGATGTCATGGACAGATAATCTCCTCCATACATTCTGGGATTATAAAACCACAATCCGCACTACTACTCGGGCTACCCCGTACTCATTAGTGTATGACACAGAGGCGGTCCTGCCCATTGAACACAAACTTCCCTCACTCCGTGTTGCCATCTGTGATCAATTATTCGATGATGAGCAGTCATAAAAGTGGCTAGGTGAATTGGAACAGCTGGACGAGAAACGGTTGCAAACTTTGCACCATCTGGAAGTCTACCAGAATCGGATTTCATGAGCCTTCAATAAAAAGGTCCATCCCCGGTCATTCTTGGAAGGAGAATTGGTATTGGTCCTCCAGACCCCAATGATACCCGGTAAGAAGCCTCCAAATATGGAGCCCAAATGGGAGGGACCATACTTTGTACACAAGGTCTACTCCAACATAGCATATAATGTGATCTCCATGAACAGGCAAGTCACCAAGGCTCCAACCAATGTGATATTCCTAAAGAAGTATTTCGCGTAGAAACTAAAAGTGGAGAACGTTCTCACCACATGACATTAAACTGCATGGAGTTTTTCCTTACCGCACAACGTTAAACTGCACGGATAATAAAAGTTAAAAATTCCTTCTGCCCCCATGTATGGACCAGACCTGCATGGGTTGTATTCCTCGTCCTCACTGCATGATGTTAAACTGTACGGATTTCAGGGAACTACGTACGGCTTGATTCCTGCCCTCGCAGGATACGTAAGGACGCCGGGGTCCCCTATCCTGGCCCAACCACTCCCAAACAAAAGTTAAGAATTCTCCCTCCCCCCATGTAGGGACTAGAACTACACAGGGTGTATTCTACATCCTCACCACATGACGTTAAACTACATGGAGTTCGTCCTTACCGCACAACGTTAAACTATATGGATAATAAAAGTTAAAAATGACTTTTTCCCTCGTGTGTGGACCTGACCTGCACGGGGTGTGTTCCTCATCCTCACCGTATGACCTTAAACTACACGGATTTCAGAGAACTACATACGTCTTGATTCCTGCCCCCGCATGATACGTAGTGATGTCAGGATCACCTATCATGGCCTAGCCACTCCCAAATAAATGTTAAGAATTCCCCCCCCCCCATGTAGGTACTAGTCCTACATGGGGTGTTTTCCATGTCCTCACCGCATGATGTTAAACTGCATGGAGTTCGTCCTTACTGCACGCCGTTAAACTACATAGAATATAATAATACCCCTCATCCTAACCACATGACGTTACACTGTATGGATTTCATCCTTACCACACGACATTAAACTGTACAGATAATAAAATTTAAAAATGCCTTCTTCCCCCGTGTACAGACCAGACCTACATGGGGTTTATTTCTCATCTTCACTGCATGACGTTAAACTACAAGGATTTTAGAGAACTCCGTACAGCTTGATTACTGCCCTCACAGGATACGTAGTGATGCTGGGATCCCCTATCCTGGCACAGCCACTCTCAAATAAAAGTAAAAAATGCCTTCTTCCCCCCGTGTACGGACCAGACCTGCACGGGGTGTATTCCTCGTCCTCACCACACGACGTTAAACTGTATGGACAAGACATTTTAACAATTCCCTTCTCCCTCCGTTTATGGACCAGACCTGCACGGAGTGTACTTCATTCAGAGAACTATGTACGTCTTGATTCCTGCCCTCACAGGATACGTAGTGATTCCAAGGATCCCCTTCCTAGCCCATCCCCCTGAATAAAAGATAAAAATGCCCCCCACCCCCCCACCCCCCGTGTATGGACCAAACCAGCACGAGGTGTAATCCTCGTCCTTACCTCAGGACATAAAACTACACGGATAGCAAGATTTAAAAATGATCCCTTTTCCCCGTGTATGATATAGAACATCATGGAGTGTATTTTTGCATCCTTTCCGCACGACGTTAAACTGCACGGAAAATAATGTTAAAAATGCCCCTTCCCCTGTGTACGAACCAGACCTTCACGAGGTGTAGACCTCTTCCTTACCACATGACGTTAAACTAATGGACCTCGTCCTCACCACATGACGTTAAACTCCACGGACTTCTTCCTCACCGCATGATGCTAAAATGCACGGACTTCATCGCGACCCACCCAAGACACATGGAAATACGAGATGAAGATACTCCTCACACATTTGGATGCATCCTCTCCATACATCAGAATCCACGACCGGGAAAATTGCAGATCTTCATAACCACTCATGGCCATCGGAAGTGGAAATTCATCGACCCATGGACACCTTTGCATGACTGTGCATACCATGCCCTCAACAGCTCTTCATATTGATATCCCCTGGCCCGTCTACCAAAGGAAAGATTTCCTCGGGCAACACTCTTTCTAGCTCCGTACGCCTACCGGCCTCAGAGCCCCCGTATCACATCTCCCGATCCAAAGGTTTATGGAGCAGTGGTTTACATGTTCATTCCCCTCTTCACATCCAATTGTTTACAGGGTATCCCTATCTAGCTAGCCTATGTGTCCACCGGTGGTTCACATAGAGACCTGCATCAATGAACATCAAGCCCAGACTAGGCTACTTTGACTCAACGGACAATAGCAGTGAAGATGTTTCTTGTATACTCGAACACCATTATCCCCACGTGCCAAACTCTGCACTATGAGCAATCACGGATTCTCGCAAAAATTCATGGCCATCAGAAGTAGAAATTTATCGACCCGGGGACACATTTGTACAACTATGAATACCATTCCCTTAGCGGCTCTGCATAATGATAGCCTCTGGCTCATCCATTAAAGGCAAGATTTCCTTGGGCGGTACTCTTCCTAGCACCGTACGCTTACCGGAATCAGAGCCCCCATGCCACACCTCCTACTCTGTGAAAACTCAACGTTGCAGTTTAAAACCTTCATCCCCCACATTATTCCAAGTATATCAGAACATGTTGACCCAGTTATCCTTCGAGTGACTGCAGTAATAGTCACCCAATGGTTCGAGCTCTATGACCGCTAAACTAGAAGTATCTCATCCTTACCACACGACGTTAAAACTGTGTGGAGTAAAGGTATACCCCCGTGCGCAAAATAAATCAGTGCAGGGATCTCTCTATGCTTTAACAGTAATCAGGGCCGAGTATGCCCGACATGTTCAGACATTTCCTTCCCCGATGACAGACTTCGTGGCCCAGACAATTGCAGATCTTCATAACCATCCATGGCCATCGAAAGTGGAAATTCATCGACCCAGAGACACCTTTGCATGAATATGAACACCATTCCCTTAGAGGCTCTGCATATTGATAGCCCTTGGCCTGTCTACCAAAGGAAATATTTCCCCGGGCGATACTCTTCCAAGCTCTATACGCTTACCGGCCTCAGAGCCTCCGTGACATCTCTCCTGATCCAAGAAGCCCCGGAACCATGATTTACACCATCAACCCCCCTCCACGTCTTGGACATGCCAGGATACTCGTGCCCAGTTACATTCTAATCAAGAGCGTCCTTTTAAACTACATCCTCACCGCATGACATTGAAATGCACATTTAATCATCCTTTCTACACGACGTGAAACTGCACAGCATTGGAAAAGGAAATAAAAATACCCCTTGTCTTCACCACGTGATGCTAAACTGCACAGTCAATCCCGCCACGAGATCAGTAAGGAACATAGGATTTTCTCTATCCTTCAGTGCACGGGTCAGACCGACACAAGACACTATCTCACACCCGCATAAGAAGGGATTACTTCACCAATTATCAGGAAGTTCAGTCTAGATGTTTTCCTCGTATCCAGGAACCCTATCATCATAAACCATACTCTGTACTCAGAAAAAGCCAGACTCTCATAAGCCATCCCTGGTGGTCCCACATCTCAACTTCCCTGAAGTTGATTGGCTATTGGGGGAATACAATCATTAAACTATGGACACATTTTCATGACTATGCATACCATGCCCTTAGTGGCTCTGCATATAGATCTCCCTTGGCCCGTCTACCAAAGGCAGGATTCCCTTAGGCAATGATTCTCTCCGTACGCCTCTTGGCCTCTCAGCCCCCATGTCTATCCTGGGATTCGGAAACCCTCTGAGTTACAGTTTACCAACCTATTTCACAACATTTCCTGAATATGGTGGAACGTCTCTGACAAGATTACTGAGGACCAAGAGAAGCTGTTCCATTCCAGATGATGTCCCAGCTTCATGACTTTAAACTGCACCAAGCCCCAACCGTCCTTTATTCTAGATAAATGCGTAGGATATGAACCTTACTTCTACACTCCTGATTTATATAGTTGTTCTCAAAACATTTCAGACGTCACATACCCTTTCCGAGCCACCCCCGGTGGTTTTCATAATTCTCTAAGCCACCCATAGAGGTTTCCATAAGCTGGACTTTCATGAATTCCTATGGCCATCATAAATGGAGAGTTATTGACTTAAGGACGCCTTTGCCCGACTATGCATACCATTCCCTCAGCATCTCTGCATATTGATCACCCCTAGCCTATCTACCAAAGGAAATATGTCCTTAATGAAAGGATCCTCCCCCTATGTACGCCGACGCAGCTCCCATGCCTTGAGACATGCCCTGCATGGTGTTCAAATTTAAACATGTTCCCCCGTGTGCGTCTGAATAGTATTGGGACATCTTTTAGTCAACCAAACCCCATTGGGGCCCTTGACCCACCATATTTGGTCAGAGTTGTTCGACCTAAAACATCATTAATGATAGTCTTGATGGCAGGTCTTTAAACCGCCCAAGAAAAGAGGCACAAAGCCTGTTAGGCCGAAAACCTGAAAAGGGAGACCTAAGTAAAAGTCAGGCCAAACCCGCTGGGTTCACACTAAATGATCCCAGGAAAAATCAGGGTATTAAAAGAATAGACAAAAGGTTAATAGGGGTTTTCTACAAATCCCTAGCAATAGTCAAACTATGCTCACGGGATCCCATGGTCCAGGCAAAAGTTAGAGCTCGTTTTATTTTTATCAATGGTCCTGGACTCTGATTATTCTATGTTTGGGAAATTAACATATGTAGTGATCATGCCAAATAATTTCTATCACAGGAGAAGACGATAAGAGAACTGAGGAGAAATATTTCTTTGTTCCATAACAATGTTGGTAAGAAGGGCATCCACAATTCGGATCCTCATCTAGCATGAAACTATATTACAGGAGGATTTCGGTGGATTCAAAAAGTTGTGTCAGGCGCTGGTGAGAATCATCGAATGTTTGAGAGAGATTCTACAGTAAGGCCGTTTCAGCTTCTACAGCAGCCCACAACTATTCAGCCTCACATGCCACCTTTGTGCTCTCCCTCATTTCCCCATCCATCCGCCACTCCCCTTATTCAATTACTGCGGTAACGTTGGACTCTTCCTGCTGTAGCCACTGTATCTCATTCCTCAACACCTCCAGGTGGGAACGATGCTCAATAAATTCTCCCTAGAGCCTCACAACTACTGTGGCATGATCATGAGCATCTTTTAGGCAAAGTTGTCGGGTTGCGGAAAGGTAGGCTTCAGATTGGGCAGCAAAAAGGTGAGATTCGATGCAACCCAATCTTTTCCGATCAGCAACCACCTGCTTGACTATGTCATAAACAACATGATAGTCAAAGCCATCAAATCCCATCATCATAAACAAATTTTTTAGCCTTGGTAATTTTGTCGGCTCCTTGACCAAGGGCATTTGAGAGATCAGCCTACATGTTTTTCTCCAAAGCCCTTTGGCGAGCAGGCCGAAGACTGGAAATGACATGTTGATCGGGCTGAGAATCACACCCGTACGAGGACACATACTCAGGGATGAACATCACTAAGGATGGACCTGATGCAGTTTCACTCGCAAAATCTAGCACTATGGCAACTTCACCCCTGATAGTTGTGGTCATAGGCACGGTTGGGTCTGACGACACAATCCCCATCACGAAAGGTTGTGGTCTTGAAGCCCGAAAGTAAATAAGATAGATAAGTACCCCTAATTAGAAAATGGAAGGAAAATGAGTTAATGGTAAGAGATCGAGAAACTTACTCCTGATCGTCAAGGCGTCGACATCCTCAAACTATGCACTGCCGCCACAACCACTCGAGGAAGATGCTACATCCTCAAACGGAAAGGGAGTCCGGGGAGCCCCCAAAGGGGTCCGGGACCTAAGGCCATGCCCGAGGCTAGCAGCTTCCAAATCCATCCCCAAGTGGTCACCTACAGAGACCATGCTTGGGGAAATCACTCCTCCGGTAAACAAGACAATGGCTCTCTCCGGGTTGCCAGCAACTGGACTAATGGCAGGATCTTCCCCCATCACCACAGGATCCATTGGGTCTGATGTTGCATGCACCGTCGGAACGGGAGGCCCCTCAGTGATCACAGGCACCCCATTTTCCTCCACAATTGAATGGGTTGTTTGATCGGAAGGAGTCTCGAATACCAGCAGTTCCTCCTCTGATGTATCTCTGACTAATGAAGGCGGGAGTAAAGAATCCATATCATTGTCCCCTCCAGTAGGGACCTCCATCTCGTCGCGCCCAGTCATTGATACATGAGACTCCACAGATGTCAAGGAGGTGGAAGGTATGACCGCTTGGGTAGCCGCAGCCAGAACCCCGAGTGGTCCTGCACCATACGCCAAAACAGCTAATGACTGGAAGAGTCAGAATATGCAAGTTGGCAATTAAACAAATGGGAAGTCATGATTACCCAATGTCCCTTGTCTGATCCATTATGATAAATGGAACGCATGTTGCCATCTCTAGATCTTCCTAGGGGACAGTTCTCCGAGAATTCTGGGAGGAGATGGAGGAGGGAAGACCCTAGATGGGTCTGCAATGGTCGCTTCCATGAGATCATATGCGCCAATAGACCCGTCCTCGATGACCCCTGTGGGAGAAAGCACATGCTCACCTGCTGCAGTACCATGGGGAGTATACTCTAGAGAGGGAATTGCCCCCTGATATTCTTTGGCACCCTGAACAAAGGGGAGAAACTTTAGAACCTCCAAAATAAAGGAGGAATAAAGTCAGAATGGGTGAGTAGAGCAACCTCTTCTTCAGGGTCAAAAAATTCAGGATGTCTAATCATCGTGGACACCCGTGTGGTCCCATAGAGCCAGTTTCAAAGTGAGTGCATTTATGTGTCGATCTCCTTTAATGAAGTAACTATGTTACCCAAGTCCTCTTCCAACTGAAGGTGTGGTGGAGTAATGATAAACCCAATACTTGAGTGCTTGAGAGGGATCGTTTGGAGTGATTCCCAAACCTCTTCATCTAAACCCCTGGCCCTCATGTCATCCCAAATCCTCCATGTGTCTGCGAATGCGGCCGTAATAGGAATGACTATCCTGGAAGGATCAACTTGAGAGGACTGGGAGGTGGCAGGGGTTGGTAGGGGCCCTAATGGTCGTATTTGTGTTTCGGATCTCACCACCACCCAAGAACTCTCTTGGGATACATGTAGAAGGGACCTCACAGGTAGGGAGGGGAATTCCCTTTCTTTAGTCATGATGGGAAGATAATCAAAATCATCACCCCCTGAAGAGTGGTTACTTCCTTCCCCTTCCTCATCGGTCACCGGGTGCAGCATGGCTTGGACTCGGTGGGTTAATACTGTGTAACCCTGACGTGCGTAAATATAGGCTTCGAGATCCCAGAGATACTGATTGACCCGCTCTGGGTCCACATCATAAAGGATGTCAATAGGGGAAGATATGTATCCCAGCCTGTCAAATGCCACTTATGATTCCGGAAGATACTACCACATAAAATGGGGGTACTGGAAACGTAAGGCTGACCGACCATTAAATTCATTCCATTGGACCTAGGTCACCGGGAAGGCAGCATCTGCAAGAATAACCAACCCCCATCGGGTGGCATCGAGGGAATGAGAGGATACACCTCTGTCTATCAAAATCCTCACCGGGAGCACGGGACCAGCGGGTGGCGAAGGACTTTTCTGGCCTAGTTGATGAACCACCCCCCTTTCACTTCCTATTTCCATTTGATGGCTTGGTACTTGAGATGTTAGGCACCAATGTCCCTAGCTGGCAATTTGGGTATGATTGTACTGAGGAGTCAGCATAATTCTTGGATAAGAAGGGTGTGGACTCTGCAAGCGTGGGGGTCATAACCTCGCAGCCGGTATCCTCCCGCATAAACATTAACCATAGTTGTCTAGCCACCATTAAGTGATGATTTTCACGGGCACCATTAAGTGTGGGAGAAAACAGTGCTTGGATGCAGCCAAATTGGCACCTGAATCGGAAAGGCGCATGCCCCTCGCAGATCAGTTCCCCGCCAATACGAGCTACCCGAATACCCTCTCGGAGGAAAAATAGGTAGCCCCGCTTGATAAACTCCTATGTTATGGTGTTCTCGATTACAACAGTGGGGAAGAGAACGGATGGAAATTGAAATTATCATAACACGATATTCGACTCGATAACAGACGCCTATTTTGAACTGTCTGTTGATTATCCTTCTCTTGGGTCTCCCACTCTACAGGCATACCACCGCTAGTTAGATGCAAGTATGGATGGAATGTGGTGCCCACTCTACGGCCAGATCGATGAGTAACTTCACCAAGGGAGGAGTTATCCCTTCATCATACAACACGGAATGGGGAGGCAAGAATTCGTCATACATACCACCAACAATGGGGACCCCTAAAATCTGAAAGACGTCCCAAGGAATAATGTTCACCTCTACATGGACCATATAAAAGGTGTTGATGTCTGGGCTCCAACAGCTCATAAGTTTCTTGGAAATGGCTTGATGCCAGTAGGTATAGGTTTGGGACACCCAGGCAACTTCATACAAGCCTACGGCTTACAGTTATGCCTCGAAATCCACACAGCTTTGGAGTACCTAGAAAGGCCACCCCCAATCCAATGACATAAATGCTCCTCCAGGACGAAGGTCCCGATTTGCTGACCAGCCATGCTGGTCGCTTACCATGGATTTGCAGGAAATACTCCGGTAGCATTGAATTGTTCCTTCCTGTTGACGTTGTTCCCCAGTCAGAGATACTGGAAGGTAATTAAACACGGATCCAACAGATGTATCCCTTGGAGAGGCCGCCCATTGATAGGTATCACGAACCGAGGGATTGTGGAATTAAATATCCATGAATCATGATTTTTTTCACGAGATGGTACCTAAATCAGGGTATCATACAGCAAATCGAAACCATAGGCAGGAAGGCTGTTAGAAAATGGGTACTCCTCATGTGACTTGGAGAGCCAACCGACAATAAAGGAAGACGGTGGGGAGTGGTAGACTCCATCCTGAACAGAGCAGGCCATGTCCTTCAGGCGTTGATCGCCAATTGGGAGTGGCTCTACAGCAGGCCTCGGTGCAGAATGAGGGGGAACCATATTTTCTCCCTGCATGACGAGATCCAATAAGCGGTTAGTCTGGAATAAATATTTTTCGAAAAAAAATACCAGAAATATGACTGAGGATTAGTTGAGGACCCTTCATAAGCAATGTCTGCGAGGAGGCCTCGAAGGATGGTTCATGATGAAAACATCTCATGAACCAGCCCTTCGCAAAAGCTGTCCACAAAACCATGGCCTGTGGAGTGTTGGCAATGAAACTGCAGACTAGGTTGCTCCATGGAATTTCAATCCTGGATTTAACTTGTTATGTTTGGAAGACTTAGAAACATTTAAACTACAATAGATTTTAGTCCGTGGAGCATCGAAACTGCGAAGCATCGATACCGCGGAGCATCGAAACCATGGAGCACCAAAACCGCGAAGAACGTTCCTACGGGCTGTCATAACTTACTTTTCAATTAATTAAATTTTTTAGTTCGCGGCTGGGATGTTGATCCGAAAATTAAAAATGGCACGAATGAGAAATGGTTCGCAGAGTAACAGCCGGTTCGCGGATGAAGCGTTTCGCGAAGGAATAACCACGCACGCGCAAAAAAAACTCTGGTTTCACAAAGAATCTGGTAAAAGGAAAAATGAAGTCCCCCCCCATATTTATAGGCGTGGTCCCCTACTGGGTCCACCGATATACTATGAACTACCCGAGTTTCAGGACCACTCTGCATCGGAATATCCTCCTATTCGTTCTGATCGGACCCCATTCCGATGGGAGGGCATTTGTAGGGTCCTGAAAAATCCGCAAAGGAGAACGATGATCCCCTTTAACTCAAGGGAGATTCTACCCAATTTCCCCTCAAAGGGATGGGAAATGTGGACAATACTAAAAGATGGCGAAGGAGGAACCGGTCCGCGGACTGATCTAATGTTAACGAGGTACAACCGGTTTCGTGAATCGCCCCCCCCCCCCCTCTGCGGACCGTTGTCGTTCGTAGAAAGGAGGCAGAGATCCTTCGCAGGTGCGAAGCTAGGCCGACGCCAATCTGGTGCACCGTCACGAACCGGCCTAGCCGCAAGCCATGTCAGCCGGCCCGAACCGCCGCTGCTATCATTCGTGAAATGGAGTCGAAACCCTCAGCGGCCGTGACACACTCCCCTCATTCGGTTCGTGGGGGGGGGGGGGGAGAGAAGCGCTCAATACCCACCGCGAATTATGGATTGACCAAGTCAGACATAAACTGGGTATTTGGTCATGGGCCTCTGAAAAAGGTGTCACGTGACCGCAGATACATCTCTTTCCCCACTCTATAAAAGGAGATGGAGGGGGAAGGAAAAAAAGGGGATTCATATTCGGATTCGGAGAAAGGAGACAGAGAGGAGATCGATCATATTCGGGTGGAAGGATTTCAAAGGAAGGATTAGGATTTTGAATGTTCCAGTTCTCGAACCAGAGCTGGTTTGAACCTGGGAAAGAACTAATAAGGGACTGAAAATTCATAATAATTTGGTGAACCAGAAACTCAAAATAATATAAAAAGAGAAGACCGTGAACCATATCCCCTCTGCGGATGCACTCCCCACAGACTAGGGAGTTTATGCCTCTTTACTGATCTATCATGTCGCGTAGCACCCCCCCTATGCGGGAGAAGCCTCGACCTACGAACCCCCGACCGGAGCTGCCCTTGGCTGCCACTGCTCGAGTGGAACCCTCCACCTACCAATCTTGTACACGGGCCGAACCCGAAGTCGCGAATCCCCCTGATTCGCGGTATGCCAATCAATCTGCGGACCCTCTTGGTTCGCGAGCGGCCTCTCAATGCACAGACCCTCCTCGTTGCCGGACGGCCTCTCAGTCCGCGGACCACCCTGGTTCACAGATGGACTCTCTAGCCACATAGAACTTCCCTACGCGATGGGCAACATCACCCATACCCCTGTGTGGTCCGCCGAATCCTTCGGAATTCCCATTCTCCAAGACACATAAGATCCCCCTGATCCGGCCTGATCCTCTATTACTCCTTCACTGGCCTACTCATCATCCCCGAGCTGAGGCCTCCACCAGTGCCACCGGATCCGGGTGGTGTATCCCTTAGGCGCATCAGCGCGCCGTTTGGAGTTCACATACCCACGGTAAATAGAGGTGAAGGTGTTTCCCCGACCCTTGAGTAGATTCCCATTGCATTCCTGGGTTCACATTCCCACGGTAATGTGGAGTCTGATCTTGGGAATCCCCTTTCCTCCCCTCTACTTATTATGGGCTCCTCAGGGGTAGTAAAATACCAATAACACGGAAGCCCTCATGCACTTCAAGAGAGGATATCGGCACAGGAGCACCCCCTTTCCCTCTCTCGCTGCGCTTTTTCACCATGGGCGTCCATCCCGGAGTAAGCCCCGACTTAATGGGACGCCCTCTTGTGTAAGCCCCACCCCACTTCTCACTGACGCACCATTCGCGACATTATCCTTTGGTCCCTGCTGCCTCTTGTTTCACACACCAAGCATGAATCACATGGTCTTTGATTACACATCGACCATGACATCCTCTTATGGGCCTCCTTAGAGTGTAATCCCCAATCAATCGCCCTGGGCCTCCTCAGATTGTAAGACCCAATCCATCACTATGGGCCTCCTCAGAGTGTAAGCCCCAATCCATCATTCTGGGCTTCCTTAGAGTGTAATACCCAAGCCGATGCGAACTACGAGGACTTTGACTCCCTACCACAAGAATACATAGGAAGCCTACGTGAGGTTTAAGCCCGATCAACAATGGACCCCCTGGGTCAACCTTCATGTCGGTTCTCCAATGCTCCCCTTTCGAACTACGTGGACTTTGATCCATGTCCCCTAGGCAGGGTACGTAGGAAGCCTCCATGAGGTTTAAGCCCAACAACCATTCGATCTGACTATCTTCACATTGGTTCACCGCACCACTCTTAGTGCCACCTCAAGGCATTTCGACTCCACGGGGTCATTAATCCAATGAGGGATTGTAAACTTCAGGCCTAAATGATTCCGAACCCCTGCCTCCAGTTGACCATTTCCCATCAGGGTTAAATCCGTGGATACTATGTTTTGGTATAAACCAAAGATTCACGAACATATGAATACGTCTTAAATCTATAAGAGAGTCCCAGAACATGCAATAATTCCCCCCAAAAGTGTGTGACGAGCCCAACTTCCCATCCTCTCAACCAATGTGAGTTCTTAAGCGTCGATGGTCAGACTATCCGGCGAATACCTACCTTTGGAAAGTAGGTCCACGCGTCATCAGATACGGAACTGTTGGCCGTTTCGAGACCGAAAAAACCCAAAACACTTACCAAACAACAACACCGTATTAATTTCATTAATAGAAAAACAAAAAAGATGATTTTAATAATATTCAAAGTAATATAATTTTAGTTATACATATTTTACCTTGAATTTTATAGATAAATATAATGTATTAGTGATTTTTGAAAGGTATATATTTAAAATAATTTTTCTTCACTCTATTTTGAAAGTCAAATTCAATTAATAGTTCCAAAAATGACATTAATGATATTTAATAATAAATATTATTTTATTAAATGATTTAAATATTATAAAATTTCTATATTTATACAATTGAATGTGATATGGTTTAAAACAACAATCATGGCCTATTTATGTAATATTTTCTCTTGTATGGAAAAATTCATGACCATAAATGGTATAAAAATTTAATATTGGATTAATTATCAAAAGGGTTAGTAGGATTTAAAACTAAGAGAAAAGGGTTCAAAAATAACTAAAACATGTGTGAATTTTATTTTATGACACTATTTTGACTCATTATCCTATTATATTATAATTATAAAGACTTGGAGCCATTTGGAAATAAAAAATATTTATATTAATTTAATAATTTAAGAAATTCTAAGAATGGGTGTCCCTCACTTATAAATGGACACCCCTTATCTCTTTTATTTACACAACTCTGGGAAACCTATATCGAACAAAACCTATCAATTTTACTTCATAAAATACTTATAAAAGTTATATTGGATTTAATCATCCCAAAATACCATCCTTAAGTCCCTTAAGAGGATATCTAATGGTAGTCTAAGGAGGAAGAGGTAATCATCTTTACCAACTTATTGAAGTTTCTTTCTCCTTTGAATTCTTATAAATCTATCAAAACCGTATTAAAATTACAAAAAAGTATAATAAATACAAATATATGTTATTTTAATTATTATACAACCATGTTCTTTCTCTTTTCTAACCCATAGAAATTGAAAACATCGCTCGTGCATACATACATCTTACTGTCTCCACATAATGGTGTAATTTGTTTTCCATCACCACTTTACCTGGATGGTTATAATGATGGAAATACTGAATAAATATGATATTAATGAAATAATTATACTTCATAAATTATAATTTCAAACTTACCCTCCTAACTTCCAAACTATTGGAATATGGAAATTTCCCTCATGCGTAAGTGTGGACTATCAACTCCACGAAGTGATGTGATTCTATTTTCATTTTCCTTATACATGGATAGTAATATGAATATATTTAGTTAATATATATATATATATATATAAATGATATAAAATTTTCTTATGATGGTGAATTATTATATACCATTATTTCATTCTTTCCGTTGAAAAATGATAACAATGTTCATGCATATATACAGTCTACCGTCTCCATGAATGGTGTAATTAATTTTTTTATCTCCATATTTTTTGATGACCCTAAATATCTGTATATTGAATATCATTAATATTTATGTTATTAATAAAATTCTTGATATTATGGAAACATGTTCAAGATGTAGTTACCAAAACTATTGATTTAAAATATACATTAAAAATGATGCAATTAACACCTGAAATTTTGTTAATAATAAAATATTATTAACAAATGGATGATAATTGATATAAATAGATATTATGTGATATTATATATTGGTATATGGATATTTTATGTAATTATAATAATTATACATTTACTATAATATTTGTTAAAATCACTTATGAGGATAATTGAACATACAACAAGGGGTTTCTTAACTCAATTTCCATTAATTGAGTTATACGTATACTTAAATGACTATGTAATTACATGATTAACAGTGGAATGTGCAATGGATGTATTATATTTTGTTTTCAGTTATGTTTTTATTATTTACAATTGTTAAACATAATCACTTAATTTATTAATCCCCACATCAGTGTTATTATATTTGTAAGGGATTTCATCTCAATTTCAACTCAATTGAGATATTTTTTTATTCAAATATTTAATTTTATTTGGTATATATACTTACCCTTTAATTTATTTAAAAATATTTTATATTATTTAGTGATGATTAATGTTTTATTTCATGTTTACTCTTTTAATGGGTTACAATTTTAATGTTACCAAAGAGGTAGGAATTTATTTTACAGTCTCATTTTTTTATTTCGCTTATTTTCATTGAATAAATATTATAACATATCCTTCGTAAACTCTATATATTTTTCTTTAGCCTATGAATATTTAATGATTTTCATGTTTTTATGAAATTATCCTCTCTATATCACTTGAATAAATAAAATTAATATTTAAAATAAAATACAATATTATTTCTCCATTGATTTCGTATTTTTTTCATTTCCATATTTTTAAAAATTATTTTTAAAAAGGAACATTTTTTAATCAAATGATTTATTAAGGAAATTGTAATTTAAACTTAAATTTTTACATAGTTTGAAAGGAATATTTATAATGTGTTATAAAATGTTCAATTTCAACTTTCTTTTAGAAAATGACAAAATTAAGGTTTCTTTTTAAAGTATACGATGTTAATATATTTTTTCTATGATCATAAATGGTATATGGTCTTGAGCTTCTTCTATAATATTTAAATGTCTTTATAAAGAAAAATCCACATATAAAATGTTTTAAATTTTTCCCTTGCATTTTATTATATTATTTAAAATATATTAATTTACTATAAAATATACATTCTTAATGGGAATATCTCATCTCTTGATTAATTTTTTGGTTAATAAATTTCTTATAAAACATTCTATTTATTTTTATCATTTTTAGTTAGAAATTTCTTTTCTCTTAAATAAACACATTTCTTGTATCATGGATATGATTATTTCTAAAATTGTACACTATTTCTATACATGGAGTTTTATTTTGAAAATTATTTGGTTGATTGGGGATATATTTATATTATTTATTCTTTAATAAATTTCTTATTTTTTTGATAAGTCATATTGTTTATAGATTAAATTTATCATTAAATATATGAGGAATTTATTGAAAATACAATGATCGGTGGTCCCCAAAATTATATTTCCCCTAGATACATCGACAAATCTCATGAGGAAAATTAGTTATTGAAATGAAATGGGTATTTGGTGTATAATTTAGTGACCCTCACTTTTAAAAACATTAACATTACCTAGATTTTGTGGAATACTTAAACATTATTCCACCAGATGCCCAAAGACCATAGTTATTATAGTGCATTTTGAAACATGGGAACAAAAACACTAGTTTATATGTGAGCTACATCATCTCCCACTAGGTTCTTCTTGACTATAACCCTTTTTATACATATAAAAAATAGTACATATCATCCTAACCTTGGGGAAAGGAAACCAAAAATGGGTGAGATCAAATACTCAGTAAGGGTAAACAAGGGAGACATGCAAGAATAGTCATGATCATATGGGTACAAGTATGTGATAATGAAAATTGAAGATCATACCCTACGTATCAAAGATCATAACAGAGACCATGGAAAAAATATTGGTAGTTTTTAAGACATCAATCATAAGGAAATAGAGAGAATAATCCATGAAAGCTTATCATATGAAAAAACATGTCATTTTGGAAAACACATAATCATATAAAATGATTTTCATAGTATCCAACGAATCACTACTAGGACCATATCAGTGGATGAATTCCTTTCCTGGACTGGGTGAACCCCCGTTCCATCCATATGTTACTGAACTGAGTGAACCCTCATTCCATCCCTTTATTATTGAACCATGTAAACCCTAATTCCAGCCTTGTATTACAGAATTATGTAAACCCTCATTCTAGCCTTGTGTTACTGAACTAATTAAACCATCATTATAGCCTTGTATTACTAAACTATGTAAAACCTTATTCCAATCATATATAACTGAACTGAGTAAACCCTCATTCTACCCTATTTTACTGAACTAATTAAACCCTCATTCGAGCCATGTATTACTGAACTGAGTAATCCCTCATTCCATCCCAGTCTATATCATGAGATATAAATCTATACCCAATTCATTGGAGGGAGATATTTAACCCACCCGTCAGATAATTATATCATACATACATGTTCTACAAGATCATAAATGAACATATCAGAACCCATGAATTAAAATGGGTATCATAAACATTTAAATATATCATTACCTGTAAAATGAGATATGTTTCACAATCATTTCGTCAAAAGAATAACCCGTAAAAGAGAAACCAATTTCATATACATATAACCCATGAAGGGAAAATTGGTTTCATAAAGACCATGGAATTAAGAATAACTCATTCATATAAAGGATTTGAATGGAAACCTTAGAAATTTTCTTTATAAGGAATGAGTAACATCAATATATGTTATCTTAGAGAGAAAATAATTTTTAAATATCAAATAAAAAATTTCTTGAGGAAAATATCATTTCTTGTTTGAAATGGAACTTTTAATACATAAAACCCTTTGAAAATAATTTTCTTAGAAAATAACTTGAATACTTATGAAGAATACATGAAATCATTTTCAAAACCTTTTCCCTTGAAAACTTTTAAAATAATAATAAAAAAAATTTTAAAAACCATTTTCATTGAAAACACTTGAAAACTTTTCAATAATTCATGAAAATATTTTGAAAACCATTTCCTTAAAAATACTTTAAAAAAATATAAATAAATCTAGAAAACATTTTGAAAATCATTTTTTGTGAGAACTTATAAAATAATCTTGAAAATGTTTTGAAAACCATTTCATTAAAAGTACTTTAAAAACCTATAAAAAAGACATAAAGACATTTTGAAAACGGTTTTCCATGAAAAAATTTAAAAGAAGTATAAAACCATTTTGAAAAAACATATTACTGGAAAATTAATTTTGAAAACATTTTCTTAAGGATTATCCTTTTTAACAATTCAAAGGGATCTTCAAAGAAATGATGATGAGTAAATCCATACATGTTGTTCGAAGTTAAAATAACATTCTTTTTTGCATTGTAAAAACGATAGACAATAGATTATTCATAAAGTGATAAGAAGATTCCATAAATATATTGGAAAAATAAAAAATGATAAAAATATATTTTATATATTATATGGGAATGGTATAGTATTCTTGGAAACCTTTTTTGAGACCATATATTTTTTACCGAAGAGAGGTTAAATTTGGGTTTTACTTGAAGCAATATCTTAACTATATTATGTACCAAAGCGTACAAAATGGTACCAATACATGATTATATCCTTAAACAATATAGAAGAAGGAAACTTGTGAATATTATTGATATATGGATAATAATATTTCATCAAAGGAAGCATAAACATAAGCAATCCATAAAATTAATGAGATTGTCTGAATAAACATTAATAACTTTAATCTTGGGATCATGCTATCCATATAAAAAGGGAATTAAATCAATCATATAATATAATAAAAATATTTATATTCATGATATGGAAATTAAAATCTAAGTATATACAAATCTAAATAGTTTTTAGGTTTATAACAAAACATGAGTGTCACGGAAAGAATATTTAAACAAAACATTTTTACCGATTTGGTAACTTTGGAAACTTTGACCCCATGAAAGAAGGATCATAAAATGGGCATGTGAATACCCATAAATTTAGTTACAAGATAAATATAATAAAGTATAAGTCATTACATACACCACAAAAAAGTAATGAGTGACAAACATAGCTTGTATCTCATATAAATTAAAAGGGAGATGAAATCTCCTTAACATGTGTTTTGAAACTCTCCGTACACCAACAAGCTTCCTATATAATAAATATAAGTTTATTATACATATTTTAATGAATCCTATTATTATATATATTACCATATATTATTTTATTATTACCATATATTACTTTCTTTTTAACTATCCTATGTTAGGGTTTCACTTTGGATGATATTTTATTTGTTCTCTACATGTGTCTTAATTTGAAATATTGTTGATCCTTATACATATATCATATTTCTAGAATGTAGAAAATTATTTAAATATTTGGTATATCTATTATAGTTATATTATAATTATCTATATCATAATAAATTATTCAATGGAATACACCGTTCATGGAGACGGTATGTCGTACATATGCATGAAATTTGTTTTCCATTTTTATTGTCGTATTGAAAGAAAGTATGTAAATGACTCATATGTATTTGTATGTATATAAATATATGATTATTACAATATAATTACTATATTATGTATATAATATAATTTTACTAGATCCATACTTAATACATTCCATGTGGTGTGTGAATGAATCACATCGCTTCGAGGGGCGGTAGTCCATACTTCCTCAAACGAGATTATCATATTAACACTGAATGGAAGGTAAAAACGTTGTGGGCTGAAAAAGTAATACAGAAGATTAAATACATAATAAATATAATATATGACATAAATAAATATATTTTCAATCATAATAGGCACCATTATTGGTGGTAAAGGAGAAATGAACAATCATCGTTTCATTTGGCAATAGTTCGCTATACATAAAAACAGTAAGTTCAACATTCATTAAATAAAGGTGTGTGTAAGTGTAGGTCAGAACATTTTCATGAAAACATCCTAGTATATGGATTATACTGGTTTTTTCATAAAATAAGGGAATAAAGGATTTGGAGGGTGTATAGAAGGAAACTAAATTGAAGGGGATTGAGAGAAGACGTTGCCTCTAAATCGGGTAACTCCTTAGGGTTTGAGCCAAAATACTTCCTTGGGATGATTTCTACCCAAATGCAGGGTTCAATGTGTAAGGGATGATTTTTGGGAGTATAATTGGGTAGATCATGGAATAAATTAAAATATTTGATATGTTTGAGTAACGGGTAGTGTTGGTGTCCTTTCATAGTGAAGTAAAGGGACCCACATGGAATATGTAGAAAGAAATTAGGTGTGCACATGTTCTTACATAAAAAAAGTCATAAAAAACAAAAAAAAATCAATAATAGAGGTTTTATGGACTAAATATGGACCAAAAATGGGTTTTGTGAAATTTTTGTGGACATTTGGGCCCTTGTTTGGTTTTGTCCCTAATAAATCTTAATTTGGGCTCAACTACTGTGATTAATTTTAATCGCTTTTACTAATCATTTTTGTCAAATATTAACATGGTCTTATTAGAATATAATTATTAGAATGAATAAAATTATTTATATCTGATTTTTTAAATTCAAATCATAGGAGCATAAAATAAATATTAGTGCTAATCTCGTAGAATGGACGAAATAACGAGGTTTTAAATTGAGAAAAAGATCAAAAATTTGTTAAGATTTTATATTCCGTTTCAAATTAAAATTTATTAAAATTAATTAAATTTTATTAATATATGTAATATTAATCTAATTTTACCTTGAAACATATTTAAAAAATCATTTTTTGTTAATAATTAATTAGACAAAAAGGCAATTTTTAACTAAAAAGTATCATTTTCACTATTCATCAAAAAATGAAGTTTCTCAAAAAAATACAAGAACATAACCCTAGGTTAATTTTAAAATTATTAATTAAAAGAAGATTTTTATTTTATCAAATTAAATTTATAATTGTTTCTAAAATTACATTCATTATTAGAATTGGTTCATTTGAGAGAACAATATTTTTTACATTAAAGGACTTCACTAAAAATCTTACCTTTCATTATCAATTTGTTTTATTTATATAAAACAATTATAAAAAGTATTTGGATAGTTATTACTATTATTATAACTATTTTTAATGTTTAGGTTATAATTATCTCATTTATTTAATTATATATATATATATATATTACATAGATACTTCATGTTGCGTGCATTGTATGCAATGTCAGAGTTGTATGAAGTGAATGCCAAGTTGGTATTGCGTGTAGTGAAAGACAAGTTGGTATTGTATGTGAAAGGAATTTTTTAATTAGTATTTTAATATATATATATAACTATTCTGGGTTTCATGTGAAATTAATAATATTGAAAAGATAAATTAATTCATTTTTTTTTCTCAAAATCTCGGGGTGTTACATTCTACCCCTTTTAAAATGAATTTCAGCGTAAAAATTTATCTAGGATTTCCAAGGTTTAATACTTTATTGTTTTCTTTATAAAATCCCATGTTATGAAAATGGATACTATAAAATCCCTTAAAATGATAAATTGGTAACTATAATGGTTACCAAAGTAACATATAACTGGGTTTTCACATAAGAGAACATTGGTTGGGAGTGAATATTGGTCATAGTGAAAAATTATAAATAGTTATAGGGAGTGATTGATATCATCAATCAAAAACAATTTAATTGTAAAATTAATGGTTATGGCCTTAATTTTATAAATAATTGATGATTTAAAAGGCCCTCAGCTCAATGAAAATTAAGGAATTTTTAGAATAATTTTATTTATCACTTTTAGAATGTTGAGTAATTCTTGATAAATTTCTATAAAAAATTTTCATTCTTGGGGTGTTCTTTGAAAAATTTATAATATGACCATTACCTCAGGGAATGAATTTCAATAAATTAACTTTGATTAAAAAATCTCTAAAATATACTTTTAATGAATCTTAAGGCCCATAAAGAATAAAAATCCTAACTATTTATCTCTTAAAAACATGTATTAATCTACAAAAAATGTAACACTAATAGTTTATCATAAATATTTATTCATTAAAAATAAATATACGTTAACCATGATATCATGTAGGCTAGTGGTAGGCATGAAACCCTTGTCATCCTTCGGTCATGGTTTCAAGATCCGCGACCTTACCAGATTTGGTTGGTTATCACCTAACGTATATGATGTCTTTTAAAACCACACGAATATAATATATATGAAAGAAATACTGGAGATATGTTTAATCACTAATTATCCTTTTCACTAACGTTTTCAACACGAACTCAGTGCACAAATACTTCCTCTGATGCATAACTTAAACTTTTGATGAACAGTTAACCCTATAACCCTACGCAAAGGTGAATGAAATCCAAAAATTTAGAAAGAGAGTCACGAACCTAGATTAAAAATGATTCCCCTATATAAAAAAAGTATATATTGTTTGTCACATTCTAGTCATGTGAATACCCTCATCATATATTCTATTGAAACATGGTAACAAACCTAATTACCATAAATCCTTTTGGAAGACATGCATGCGTCCGCATTCTAAAGATTATTGTATCTATTAATTAAATCAAAAAATTTTATAAACATCATTGGTGGTAGCATAAAACATGGATAAAAAATTCCTTACTTGGATTAAAGGTAATCAATACCATCTAATATACTTATTCATATCCCACATATCTTTATCCATACAACATTATCATATTATAAAGAACATCTTAAGGGTTACCTTCCATTAGTCAAAATATCATCTTGTCATTAAATCTATTCAACAATTCATAGGGATAATTCAATATAAAGTTGAAAATAGTGAGTGAAAAAACATAGAAAAAAATCCTTTATTATTTCATCATTTATAAATTTTGAATCCAAATCCATAAATAGTTTGATTACTTCATCGTTAATCCATTTACGATAATACATATTTCCTTTCACATTTCATATGTAGTCTTGTCATTATCCCCAATGTAAACATCACTTGGACCACCTTTTTGATTCTATTCAGGAACATTCCTCTTGGGACATTGGGTTTCAAAATGACCATTTTTCCCACACTTAAAACACTTAACCTTTAATGAAGACTTTGGGAGGCCAAATTTCTAATCCATTTCATTAACCAAACTCTTCATTTTTTCCATGAATTCACTTGCTTTATGTCCTTCTTTTCCATAGTCAAAACACCTTCTTGTTTTTCTAAGACATTCACTTAAGAGTTTCTTTCCACATTCATGACAAAAAGGAAACTGAATCTTCTTTCCCCCATGGTCTCTATTACTCGAACTCTTTGTGAACTACTGTTTGTCTTCCTTAGTGAGTCCGCAAGTTGGTTAAGGTAAACATTGTTAATCTTTATTTGTGAAAACTGATTAGGCATGATCATAAATCTTTCACTCCAGTGATCATCCCACCTAGTCTGTCCATAAAAAAATCTTCCATCAAAATCAACATGAAACCAATTCCTTCTGGTTCCCACCATTGACTAAAACTGGAGATATAGAGTTACCATTGCTTGATATATAAGAAAACCACATCATCAAGAAAATAATTACTTATAGAATATCTAAATCATGATTCCTTACTTAATCTTTGGAACCCTATGTTTATACAATTTCATCTATTGACAACTTGTATTTAAATACTTCATAATGTTTTGTGATGAGTTTTTGAATTCCCAAAGAATATCCCCCAACTGTGTAAAAATTGATGTGGAGTAATTCTCATTGTAATGTACCAGATCATCCCAAGTAAAGACCAAACCATCTTGTCAAAGTTGTTACCCCTAGGTATATATATTCAAGATCCACGTACACTTTTAGTATCCAAATAAGGACGTATTTCTTGGAAAACACCAACTCTATCATTAACCAAAATTCCAGGCCATTTTACAAAAAATTACTTCATCCTTATACTGATCTGTAGAGACATCCCTTGAAATATATATTGAAATATAAATAGGGATCTAAAAAAGGTTTTCTAATCCTTATTTACAAATATTAACTATACCTTTTCATTGATACCAGATGTAGTGACCATCGCTTTTCAAAACATTAACATTACATAACTTTTTTGGAATACTTAAACATTATTCAACCATATGCACAAAGATCAAAGTTGGTATAATGCCTTAGGAAACATGGAAACAAAAAAAACTGGTACATATGTGACCAATATAATCTCTCATTTTGTTATTATTTACTAGAACATTTCATTAACATATCAAACATAGAAAATATCATCATAACATGGGGAAAATGAAACATAAAAGGGATGAGATGAAATGATCGGTAAGGGTAAACAGGGGATAAATATGTGAATAAACATGATCATAAGGTTATAAGTATATAATCATGAAAATAGGAGACTAAACCCTTCATATTAAATATTATAATAGAGATCAAGTCGTAAATACTGGAAGTTCATAAGACATAAATCATAATTAAATAGAGAGCATAAACCATTAAAGCATAACATAGGAATAAAACATGGAATTGTGGAAAACACATAAGCATATAATATTATTTCCATAATAGCCAAGGCATCACTTCCAAGACTATATTATCAGAGAAAGTCATTTACTAAATTGGTTGAATCATCATTCTAGACTTGTATTACTTAACTAAGTGAACCCTCATTCCATCCCTATATTACTGAACTGAGTAAACGCTCATTCCAACCCAGTATTAATTAACCAAGTAAACCCTCATTCCATCCTTGTATTACTGAACTGAGCAAACCATCACTTTATACTTGTATTACTAAATCATGTAAACCCTCATTCTAGCCTTGAATTACTAAATTGATTAAACCCTTGTTCCTAGCTTGTATTACCGAACTTAGTAAACCCTCATTCTAGCCCTTTAGTACTAAACCATGTAAACCCTCATTCTGTCCCTTTATATCTCATGATATATAAATCATTACCCAATGTATTTTAAGGAGATATAGGTCCCAATCATCTCATAATAAAATCATACATATATGTTCCACATGATCATAAATTACCATATCATAACACATGAAATGAAATGGGTATCATAAACATATATACATATCATAACCAATATAAATAAATATTTTTTATAATCATTTCCTCAAAATCATAACCTGTAAAAGGGAAACACATTTCATATAAGTATAAACCATGAAGGATAAATGGTTTTCATAAAGACCGTGATATTAAGAATAAATAATTCACAGAAATTATATGAATGGAACCTTCAGTTCATTTCCTAGTAAGTCATGAGTAATGTCAATAGATGTCCTATTAGATTTAAAATAATTTTGAAATATAATCTAAAATTTTTCTTGATTAAAATATCCTCTCATTGTTTGAAAAATTATTTTTAATATATAATTCCATTTGAAACTCATTTTCATAAAAAATACCTTGATAACTTATAAATAAGACATGAAATAATTTTGAAAAAAAATTTCCTTGAAAACTTTTAAAATAAAATTTAAAACATTTTTAAAATATTTTCATTGAAAACACTTGAAAACATTTAAAGAAATTGTGAAAGTGTTTTGAATACTATTTCATTTTATACAGTTTGAAAACTTATAAAGAAATATTGATTTTTTTAAAATCATGTTTCTTCGCATCTTATAAAATAATCTTGAGAAAATTTTGAAAACTATTTCTTTGAATGAACTTTGAAAACATGTAAATAATTCATAGAAACATTTTGAATATTTTTTTTCATGAAAACATATCAAATAAGTTTAACAAAAATTTAAAAAAAAATTCCTTGAAAATTTCTTTTAAAATTTTCATTTTAAAGATTAAAAGTTTTACCAATTCAAATGTAGCTTTAATGAAATGACAATGGTTAAATCCATACATGTCATATGAGGTCGAAAGAAAATTCCTTTTGCATGGTAAAAAGATAGAAAAGTTCATTTTTTGGAAATATACAAGAATATTCACGTGAAGATATTGGTAAAAGACATAAATGGTAAAAAATTCATTTAGATATTATAAGGGAATAATATAATATTATTTGAAACTTTTTTTTGAGAACATAGATTTATGACCTAAGAGATGGTAAAGTTGGGCTTTCCTAGAAGCAATTTCTTAACTATCTTATGTTCCGATGAGTAATAAATTGTACCAATACATGTGTATATCATAAAATAACAACAGATAAATAAAATCATGAATATTATTGAGATATTCATAATAATATTTCATCAAATGAATCATAAACATAAATAATATTGAAAAGCAATGATATTGTTTCAATAAAAATTTATAACATGGGTTCTTGGGATCATGTTATCCATTTGAGGAATGGAAATTAAATAAAGCATATAACATCATGAAATGATTGAGTTTTATAATATGGAATTTAAAATGGAAGTATATACACCACGAAAAATAGTTTAGTTGAATAACAAAATGTGATTCTCAAAGAATCCATATTCAGACAAAACATTCTTATTGATTTTGTGTCTTTTGAAACTTCATCCTCATGAAGAAAGGATAATAATGTGGGAAAGTTAATAACCAAGAATTTATGCACAAGATACATATAATACAATCACTTTCAGTATATACAAAACACAAAAATAATGAGTGGTTAACATAGCTTGTATCTCATCAAAATTAAAAGTGAGATGAAATCCCCTTAGCTTGTGTATTGAAACTCTCCATACTTGTATGAGCTTACTTTATAATAAATATTTGTTTATTATATATCATTTATAGAGAAATATTATTATATATATTAATATATATGATTTTATTATGACCATAAAGTACCCTTTTGTTAATGATCCAATGTTAGGATTTTGCTTCAGTTAATATTCGCTTTGTTTTTCATATGTGTCTTAATTTGTTATATTATTGATCCTTATACTTATATCATGATTATGGAAAGTAGAAATTATATAAAGATAAGGTATATACAGTATATTTATATTATAATAATCTATATCATAATGAATAATGTAATGTAATACACCATTCATGGAGACCAGAACTCATACGTTACATGATCATTGTTATATGTTTTTATTATTGTTTTGAAAGGATGTATGTAAATGAAATACATATATATGTATGTATATATATATAAATATATAATTATTCCATTACCATGACTATAATAAATATATATAATATAATTACACTAAACCCATCCTTAATATATGTATGGAAGATTTATTCCCAAACTATGGACATACAATGGGTGTTATAAAAGTTTCTAGGTCATTTGGACCCTTAATGGTAAGGCTTAGTGCCTAATTAAACTTAATTTTGCCTTAACTATTGTGATTATGTTTCATCACTTTTACTAATAATTTTGGTATTATATTAACATGGTATTATTAGAATCTAAATTTTAGACTGAAGAAAATGATTTATTTATGATTTTTAAATTAAAATCATAGGATCAGAAAAATTAAGATTATTGTTAATCCGTTAGATGGAATGAAATAACAGGGTTTTAATATACAAAAAAGTTCAAAAGTTTGTTAAGATTTTATACCATGTTTCAAAGTGAAATTGATTCAAATGAATTGTATTGTATTAATATATGTAATATTTATCTAATATTACCTTAAAAATATTAAAAATACCATTATAATTAAAAATTAATTAGACAAAATGGCAGTTTTTAACTAAAAAACATTATTTTTACTATTCATCAAAAAATGATGTTACTCAAAAAAATCCCAAAAATTAACCTTAGGATTATTTTGAGATTATGAATTCAAAATTGAAGTTAATTTTATAAAAATAAATTTCAAAATGTGTCTAAAATTTATTTTATTATTAGAAGCAGTTCATTCAAGAGACTAATATTTTAACCTAGAAGGACTTTTCAAAAAATATTATCTTTAATTATCAATTTGTTTTATATATATATAAAAATAAACAATATTTTTAAAGTAGTTAATAATATTCCTATAGAAATGTTTAATGGTTAGTTTAAAATTATCTCATTAATATATATATATATATATATAAAGATGTTTTATAGAAACTCAGTGTTGCATGCATCATATGCCAAGTCTGTGTTGCTTATAGTGCTAGCCAAGTTGGGATTGCATGTAGAATAAGAAAATTTGGTATTATATGGGAATGGAATTCTTGACATAGTGTTTTAATATATATATATATATATATATATATATATATATGCATAACTACTTCTTCTTTCATTTTAAATTAAAAATTTTGAAATGATAAATTAATTTGAAAAAAATATTCTCAAAATCTCAAGGTGTTACATATACCAACCCATCATTTAAACTATCTTGGAAAAAGGATTTGATGGTAAATATATAACGATTTATAAAATCGTGAAATATAATATTATGCATTTCATTAAATTATAATTTATTTTTTATCATCCATATGATTAATGCATTGATATAATCCATGAGTGAATTTTATGCGTAATTTATTAATAAAATTGAATGTGTTTTCAGTTATTTATCATTCATATTAATTATATATTATTTTCTCATGCTAGTTTCTATTTTTTGTAACCCTTACTAATCATATTTTCTCACTATTTATCTTTCCCCTTACCAAGGATATGAAGAAGGATATTATGAATAATATCAAGGAAAGAATAATTTTTCATAAACGCATTCTTTTAAATTTCCATTGTAATATTCTATTCAAGATTTTATTTGGTTTTTCATGAATACTAAATTGATCAATCATTACAGATGATATCCTTTATTTCTATACCAATGTAATAATGTAGAAACTGACTATCGGTTATTGGAGTTGGGGTTTCAAAACATGGTATCAAGGAAGATTTAGTATAAACCTTGAGAACTAGATTCAGGAAAAAAATGATTATAGAACAAAAACCTATGATAGATTTTGGGGATAAGTCTATGTATATGATAAGAACATATAGTTTTAGTAAGGTATAGATTATGTGGTTTTATTCTTGCAATGCATCCCTATCTAGATACCATGAGTGGATGTGGTTTTGGTATAGATTCATCTATGGTGAATAACACTAAAAATATTTTTTCGATTATATTCTGATTGTTATTCGGTTACATGGTGAATGTTCCAATATTGAACACCTCGTTTATAACGTCCTAAGAAAATTTAAATAGTAATTAATTAATTATTTAATAATTTTTTTAATTAAAACTAACTAATAAATAATTTAATAAAAAAATTATAAATATTTTATACAATCAAAATATGTATTGAATCTATATAAAAAATATTTGCTTCGATTTGAAGTAATATTATTTTTATTAATACTTTAATATACACATACTTATTTTTTAAGAAAAATTGTGATTTTTAAATAGAATAATATTATAAAATAATGAAATATTTGATATATAATTTTAAATATAATTATTTTTGATTTATGAATATGATTCATATTTTTAATCTAGATTTATTAAATAATGAATATTAATTTATTAAATAGATAAAAATTTATAATAAAAAAATATAAAATAAAAGTTTTTTCTAACAAAAAATAGTTAAAATATATAATAATATAATATAATTTCATTAATTATTAAATTATTAGCATGAAATAATATAAATTTTTTATTTTAATAAAAAATTTATGGAATTATTATTTAAAATTTACAATTATAAATACTAATGTTTATCAATTTTATTCAGTAGATTTTTATTTTATTTTTATATAATATTTATATTTATAATCATATTTCTATACTTATATATATATTAAAATAAGTTTTTAAAATATATAAAAAAATTAGACTTATATAAGAATAATTGAATATTAATTGATTTAAAATATATATAAATGATAAAATAAATATGAATAAATAAAATTTTTACATTAAATGAAATGTTAAGGATTTATAAATTTTTATAATATTATGATAATAAATATATAATAAAATAAAACCATAAATCGAAAAAATGATAATGAATCAGAATTGGGGTCCTGATTATTGGAGAAGATGAATGATGGGTTCATTTTCAAGAGTCTTATAGTGAGGCTGAGTATGGGATAAGCTCTTGGAGGGCTTAGAGGAGTTGAATTGAGATATAGAAAAGGAGTTTTCCTCAATGTGTGACCATGGTTGAAGGATAGAACATAGATCTCGAGGGGTTTATGCAGTGTTGAGGATGAAGTTGAAGCTCGAAACGAGTCTGAAGGCCATATCGAGTCGGATTCAAATGCCAACACGTGTCTCTGGCTAGATATGGTATGTGTCAGGGTTTTTGAGAGAGGAGAAACTAATATTGGACGAACTTAGGGACTCATGCCTAGAGATCTATTCATATCATCCATAGATCTGCAGGTATGTGTTTTTTATTTAATTTTAGTAGTCCAAATATCATTTAGAGATTTGTTTTTGGGAATATTAATTTTTCTCTTTGTCATACCATTTGATTACTCTCCTCATATGAAATTTTCATATCATCTCTTTGTATTTTCTTCTATACACCTTCTCATTTTGAAACAATATGCATAAAGTGTGTTTGTATCTATTTATCAAATATTTTGGTCGATGTGTAATAAATTTGTTATCAATTTTTCCCATACTATTTCACATGTATTAGAATACAAATTACATGTTTCAGGTTTCTTCAATATATTAAATTGTTTCTTTTAGTGTTATTTTCAATGATTGATATATCTCTACTCGATGCATTTAATCTATCATTAATAATATAACTAATATAAATCCTTCTTTGCCGACTTCTTATATCAAGTGTCTATTAATTGTTTAAATATTTATATGTCAATTAATCTTTATCTTCAATAATGACAGTAGATCCACACATATTTTTTATTTGGATATCTTTTTCATCATATACTTACAAAAACTCAATAAAATAATCCATCTAGTAGTTCATTTTTTGAGTAAATATATGTATGTCTGTTTTGGGTTATCAATAGTACTGTTTGTTTTGAGAGTATTCTTGGGGAGGATATGAAAGGCATGTTAGGGAAGTCCTTTTTGATCAAGGTAGAGGTTCGCGGACCATGTATTCAATCTATTGTGTTACCCACTTCTGCGAATTTGAGGTACAATGTATGAAAAATGAGTCTTGTCTTTTGCAAGAAAAATTATTCTACACATGAAATTGCAAAGGGAATTTTATTATTTATTTTTGAGATTTAAGTACATATTTTGATGATTTTAATTTTACATTAGTAAGGGGTTTCTATCAATGTTTTCTTTATTAATATTTTATATTCAAAATTTATTTCTATGGGATAACTTATCACAATTATTTCCACTCATATAAATTTTACTTATAAGATTGAATAATTATTCTTCAAATATTTATATACTAATATTTTAGTAAAGTAAAATATTTATTGTCAAATATTTCAATATTTCAAAACAAAATTATTTTATTTAATCCTATATGATTTATTTATTAACTTATATCATAATTAAGTTATCATTTTATTTATTTTCTACAATATGTTTTTACGGGTTATCATTTTTGGAAAAGATCTTATAAATTCATGAATTTCATAAACGAAAATTTCCATAATCCATAATAATCATGTTATTTCCTGCGTGCACATTAATTTTAATGAGTACTTATTTTATGATATATATGAAATGTATATAATTATTTTAATAAAATTATTATTTAACAAAGTAATTTAATGTATTTTTCTAATTATGAATGTATTCAAGTGTTTTGTTTTAATAAATTTTCAATGTAATTATACTAGATATTCTTTTTCTAAAATAATAATTTCTCCAATAAAAATTCTGAAAAAGAGATTTATCAATGTTTGAGGAACTAAAATTATTATATTTTATGAAAATAATTTCGGTATATGTTTATGTTTTTAAATTCATTGAGATTGAGAAAAAATATCCTTAAAAACATTTCTTAAATTTTAAACAAACACATGGGTATCAGGTGGTATAATAATGAACAGAGAGTGAACCCACGACCTCCTAGAATATTTTTCCACTAGGGAATTTACTTTTGGCCATATGGGTTTTTTTAAGATCTTCATAGTATTAAAAACAATACATAAAGTATTATTTTTGAACTTTTTTCAAAGGAGAAACTTGAGTGTTTTCAATAAATTATTTTTGAAATGAATTTTCAAAATAAGTATTTTTGAAAAGATTCCAATATATCATATTTTTATATTTAATATAAATTATTTTTAAAAGAGTCTTTATAAATGGTTTTACACAATTTTTTTGTATCCCTTAGTAGGAAATTTAATGCTCATTACATAATTTAAAATAATTTTCCAGTGTATCTTAAAAGTTCTAATTTAGATGTATTCACTTTTGAGTTTGTGGATGGGGAAGAAAAGCTGTCATATTGGTTTATTTTATTTCAACTCTCATAAATTGTAAGGTTTAGTCTAATTTTCAATAACCTATAACCGAAAAGTCCATCTATTATATTAAGAGTTGTGTATTATTTTAGTTATCTGTTATAACAAAAATTAATACACAGTATTTGAAACACCTAATTTGGAAGCATGGGTTCAGGGTCGTCTAATTGATACCAAAAAAATGTTTTAAGAAACATTAAAGAATATATTTTTTATTTTAAGTAAAAAAAATTATCATGATAGAATTTATTTGGATAATTAAGTCTTTTTAGAAATTCTATTGTATCATTATGAATATATAAATTGAGAATTTTCCTAAGTTCAAAGAATGAATTACGGGGGAAAAATTCATTTAATGGGGGGATATGTAACATCCAAAAAAATTAAAAATTAATTAATTATTTATTTAATAATTCATTTATAAATTAAAACTAAAAAATAAATGATTTAATAAAATGTTTTACAGATATTATGTAGAATTAAAATTTGTTTTCGATCAACATATAAATTATTACTTTATATTTCAAGAAATAATATTTTTATAAATAATATAATAAATATTCTTATTTGATTTTAAATTATCATTTTTAAAAAATAATATATTTGAAAATAACGAAATATTTGATATATTTTATCAAATATGAATATTTTTTAATTGTGAATATGATTAATATATTTAATCTGGATATACGAAATTATGAATATTAATTTACTAAATAAATAAATAATTTATAACAAAAAATTATTAAATAATATTTTTTACCTAATCAAAACAGTTAAAATACTTTTTAATATTATATAATTTCATCAATTCATAAATTATAAACATGAAATAATATAAAAACATTATTTTTATAAAAAAAATTAAGGAATTATAATTTCACATTTAGAATTATAAATACTCTAGTTTAACAGTTTTATTTGGTAAATTTTACATTTATCTTTATACAATAATTTTAATTATATTTATAATTTTAAACATATATATATATAAATTAATATTTAAAACATCTGAAAATAATTATAGCTATAAAATAATAATTAAAAAATATTGGATTTATAAAATATATAAATTATAACATAAATTGAAATAAATAAGATAATAATAATTAAAGAAATGTTAAATATTTATAAAGTCTTATAATGTTAAGATAATAGTGAGATAATCAAATAAAACCAAAAATCAAAAAAAATCAAAATCATTGTCTTGGTTTTTAGAGAAGTCGATTTGTGTGTCTGTTTTCAAGAGTCTTATAGAGAGTTTGAGTTTGGAAGAGACTCGTCAAGGGCTTAGAGGGGTTGAACAGATATGCAACTGAGTAGTTGACCTGGAGGTGTGAATGTTGCTGAAGGTTCTAACGTAGATCTTGGGGTGTTCAAGATGTGTTGAGGATGAATTTCAAGCTCAAAACAAGTCTCAAGTACTTCATGAGACAGATTCGAATACTGATGAGAGTCTCTAGTAAGATCTGCTTCGTTTCATGGTTTCGAGAGAGGAGAAACTGATCTTCGAAAAACTAATGGCTTTGGTCCTGGAGATGTACTCACATCAACCTCATATCTATAATTAGTTGTTTTTTATTTAATTATAGGTGTTTGAATCTCATTTTGAGATTTGTTTTTTTGGAAATATTAATTTCTCTCTTTGTCATATTCTTTTAATTTTACCCTCTAATGATGTTTTCAAACCATCAATTTGTATTTTCTAATTCAAGCCATCTATGTTTGAAATAGTAATATTTTATGGTGTGGGTATCAAATTGTCAACCATTTTGGTTGATGTGTAAAAAACATTTCTCAGTTGTTTTCATACTGTTATGTGCATATCAGAATACAAATTACATGTTTTTGGTTCCTTCTAAAGAATAAATATTTCCCTTTTCTGTTATTTTGAACTTTGATGATTGATATATCTCTACTCGATCCTTTTAATTTGTCATCAATACCAGATATACTATAGATACTTATTTTCATTATTCTTATCTCATGCATCAATTAATTGTTTAATTGTTTATATTTTAATTAATCTTGCTCTACAATCATGGAAACGGATCAAAGAATATTTTTTCTTTGGCTATTTTGCATCATCTGCTTCTTAAAACATATCAATAAAATATTATATCCTCTTGTTATTTTTTAGAGTATATATATGTATATGTGATGGGGGTTATCAGTATTATTGTTTTCAAGTGTGTGATTGGGGAGGAAATGAAAGGATGGTGAGGGAAGTCCTTTTGATCAATGTAGAGGTCCATATCCCTTGTATTTAACCTATTATGTTTTCCACTACTATGAATTTGAGAGATAATGTAAGAGAAATGAGTATTGTCTTCTAAAAGAAAAATTCTTTTGCACATGAAATTGGTAAGGGAGTTTTATTATTTATTTTTGTGATTTAAGTGCATATTTTTATGATTTTAATTTTTCATTGGTAAGGGAGTGTCTATCAATATTTTCATAATTATTATTTTATGTTAGAAATTTATTTCTAAGGGATAACTTGTCTCAATTATTTCCACTCTTTTATATATTATTATTAAGAGTGAATAATTATTTTTCAAATAATTATGTACTTATATTTTAGTGATATAAAATATTTATTTTTAAAAATTTATTTATTTTAAAATCGAAAATTAATTAATTTAAATCTGATTGATTTATTTATGAATTCATAACATAAATAAGTTGTCATTTTATTTCTTCTCTATAACACATTTTTATGGGTAATCATTTTAAACAAAGATCTTATAAATTCATGAATTTCATAAATTAAAATGGCCATTATCCATAATAATCATGATATTTAATGAAAGAACATTAATTTTAATGAGTAACTACTTTAAGCTATATATGTGATGTATGAAATTATATTATGTAAATGATTATTTAACAAATAAATTAAATGAAATTATTCAATTATGAAATTATTTAATTTTTTATTATGTAATTTTCAAAGTATTTTTTCAAGATATTATTTTTATAAAATTATAATTTCACCTATAATAATTCTAAAGAGGTTATTTATCAATGTTTGAAGAAATAAAATTATTTTATTTCATGAAAATAATTTATGTATGTTTTGAAATATTTTAATAGACTGAGATTTATAAAGGAGAATCTTTAAAAGTTGTTATTACAATTTGAACCGACACTGGGGTATCATGTAGGATAATGAAGAATGAGGAGTGAACCCACAATCTCATGGAAATTTCTTCCACTGATGATATTTATTATAGGCCCATATGTGGTTTTATAGCATCTACCTAGTATCAAAATAACCCATAAAGGGGTAATTAGTTTTAAAATTATTTCAAATTTTAAATCAAAGTTTTTTCAATTAACTGGTTTTGAAATGAATTTCCAAAATAAATATTTTTAAAAATATTACTATATATCATATTTCTATATATAATATTGATTATTTGTAAATGATTTTTTATAAAAGTTTATATAATGTTTTTTTAAATCCCACGTAGGGAAATCTAATTCTCGTCCCATGTTTTAAAATAATTTTCACATGTATCATGGAAGTTATAATTCAAATGTCTTTGGTTTTGGTATTAGAATGTGTGATAGAGAAGCATGCATATTGTTTTATTTTATTTCAACTATGATAAATTGTAAGATGTAATCTAATTTTCTAGAACCTATACTAAAAAAATTCCTCTATTGTATTATGATTTGTGTATTTCTTTAATTACATTTTATAAAAAAATAATACACGACATTTAAATGCCTGAATTTGGAAGCGTGAGTTTGGTAAGTCATGTTGTTTGATACTCATAGAGGATATTCTTATGTTAAATAATATTATATTTATAATCCATTATTAATTATTTGAATAGATGATGACCATAAATGACCTATGATTTCACAAATTTCATTGAAGGTGTCATGATTTATACATGCTATAATTAATTTTCATGATTATGTGGTTTCCCACTATAATTTTTTATACTATGATTTATTGGTTTTAGTCAACGAATGGGACTTGAAGGTACTATTTTAACATTGAATAATATAGACAACATAATGAATTTCCTCATGAAAAAGAAAATAAAATTAGAGCTTAAATAAATAACCATTTCATTTTACCTAATCAGTTATCATATTCTATGAAACACATAATAAGAGAAAAATGGATTTTCATGAGGACTATAGGGGTAGAATATCAAGTTTTCTATATGTTAATTATTTTGAAAAAAAAACTTATGGAAATGTTTCTGGGTAATGAGAAGATGTTTTATGTTTGGAAAGTAAGGGCATAAATCTAGTGATTATTGTAGAGAAATGATGAGTTTGATGAAGGGATATAAATTTGATCCTAAGGATCCATTTATAGTTCAATGTATTATGTGTAGAGAACATGGGAATTATCTTCATCAATTCTATAATCTATGGCTTAAATCATAGACCATGTAATGATCTATGGCATGTTAATCATTGAAGAGGAAGTATCAAAGTGTTTATATACTGGAAATTAAGAATTATATTGTAGAAGTATTATATCAATGATATTTTGGTTATAATAACCATTAAAAATAAAATTATTATTCCATGGTATTTTTTATTTTAGGATTTAAAAGAATATATTAAATTGTACTGATAACCAAGAAAAGTGACATGTGTTAGCTTTACGGGGCCCACTGCGGAAGCCGGTGGGCTGGGGATTTTAAAAGTTTCGTCAGCGCAACGACGATACTTATCATTGCCAATGATCCGATCCCCAGAGAGGTCCGTGGATCTCGCGTAGATTATTAAGAGAAAAACAATTAAAAGAAAACGTAACTGTTTCAAATCCAAATCCGTTTTCGACCGCTACTTGTTGACGGCGATCATTACATGAAGGATCCATAGCAGGATCCCTCTAGATCGTCCACATGTGCCTCAAAAATCCGCGGGAACACCGATCGTCGAACTCCGGGTGCTAGCGTGGAGATTCAACGATATCTCCGACGTCCCGACGATCACCGCATCGTCGATCTTGCGATGTGTGAGAAGAAACTTGATCTGAACTCTTGGATTGAGTGCATCTCTCTCTAAGAAGCGGGAGGAGAGAGAGGATCTCAACTCTCATTCCATGCAAAAATGATTGAATAGTGAATTGCATATCAAATTGAGAGAGCCTCCTCTCTTATCTATAGACATGTTGATAAATACCCGGTACGGTTCCACTGCCCCCATTAATATCAACGTTCTCTAAATAAATAATTATGATGACTTATAACTGCGTCAATATTATTTATTAATTTTATCACATACTTGTAATATATAAAATATATTATGCGATAAAATCCGAGCCTTTTAACTCGACTCACTGTCCCGTTTAATATTAAACGGACCTTGAATATTAAAATAATATTCGTTTGATTAATATTTTCTTTTATTTTCTAAACTCGTAAATACATTAAATTAATTCAGTCCCAAATATTCTTAACTTGAATATTAATGAATTTATTTAATTCTTTTGGTGATCGACAACTTGGACAACACTCGGACCCCGTGGTAGGGCCCACTATGTCCATATTCCTATTCCACTAAATAGGTGGGGAATCTTGAATATGCTGTTGTGTGTGAACCTCTAGGCCCTTATCTCGATAGTAGTGAATAAAATTCACAGACCAAGAGCGGGGTCTAGCAACCCGTCATGGCCCCTAAAGAGATAAAGATAGTCATAGAAACGACTAGCATCCTACGAACACTAACTGTGTATTATAGTCTCTTTGTCATTAAATATATCATAAAGCAGGACGCACTCTTATGTCATAGTCCTTATCTTACTTTATTATTTGTTGATCTATCCGGATGGATTCGCCATTCTACTGCTTTGGCCAAAGACTTATGAAGGCGGAACCATCCTGATCAACCAGGCCTGAGATACATAACATCATAAACATGGAAGCGACAAATCCTTTCTTGACCATTCAACCAACGTCATACCACTAATGACGCAACCGACACAAACTACCTCGCCACGACATTACTGCCATGGTTTTCTCCTTGCATCAAAGTATGTAATTAAATGATATACATTGGTAATGGTCTCAAGTCATGAGACCAATACACATGTCCATAGATAGGAACAACCAATGACACCCAAAACATGTGGTGTTCTTATTGGCGGGTATGTCCTCATGATCTCACTACTAGAGATCACCAAGTTCAAACTTCATTAGAAAAAAGTCTCAATGCTTATGAGCCCCCAGCACCTGATAGTCAGACATCCACTGTGTCCAGTCAGTAAGATGTATCTAGACTATAGAACATATATTTAAGATAAATGTCATTGTATATCGAGGTTATAATTATAGCATGGGATCTGTTATAACCTCTCGATATGACAATTAACCATTGTACATTACCATTATTATAGTGGATGCAGAAAAGTCTGCACTATAATGGTAAGATAACATCATGCATAGAAAACTGTAAACATGATATGGTAAAATGTACTACTTAGTTGGTTCTAGGGAACCCACTATTTCAACACTCCCACTTGCACTAGATCCAACTTAATAAATAAGATTTTTAGCTACTCACATGATAAAAATCATGTTTCTACAGAGTAACGGCTTTAACTGCTAGGCCGTCCATGTTTTCGCTGTGTGGCTTATCTTCCATATGTGACCTCATATGCTTGAGTAAAACTTCTAAAGACAGGGTATTCCCGAGTATTTTACATTTTTCCATTTTCATAACTTGACAATGTGGCTAGAAAGAATATCATAATTCTCATTATGATAATAGATTTCTCACTAGGTGCGGATCCAAGAACTGGAACAAATCGTTGCAATTTATAACTGCTTCTTTGCTGCATTAGAAGCTGCAACATACTCGGTATTTGTTGGTATGTCTACCATAAGATTTTATGAGCATGACTCTCTCATCTCCTTTGACTAATTTCAATACTAGATCGAATTGATCTAAGGACAACAAGTATGTGTCCCACCATAACTTTTATATCTTCCTATCCATATTCCAGGTACATATCATTTATACTTGTTGACGTACAAGATGATAGTTCAGACTCCATCACTTTCAGTGCTCCGGGAAACAATTGATGTCTTCCTATAATAAATTATATACTTGTAGTATCAATTATTGTACATATTATGGAATTTGTGATTGATCCATCGCTAAAGCATACGGTATCAATTCACAATTTTAATCTCTACACAGGCTCCAAACATGTTACCCTGGAGTGATTAAGCCATGTGACATAGGCAACAATTCTGAACTTGAATTGTTCCAACTTGTATTTATTCAATACAATGTCACTATATGTACGATTGACTAAGACCGAGAAACCTTTGGATATACATAAGTGGATCCAGTTTCCTAGAATTTAGGTTTCTACTTGAAGTCAATCATTGGAGAATTGTTTTTTAACCTGATCTTATTTATATGTAAGATCATAGTCTGCTTTCCATATTTTTTCGAAAATATATCACTTGGAAAACATTGGTGCTCCCACTAACCATTGGTAAACACAAGGCAAAGATTCATTTATAATGAATGCTCTAATATCTTGTTGCTTACATTAATACAAAATTGGATTTTAGTAACTTTCAACCCTTATTGGCATCATTGGATGTCATCATCTCTTTCTGGTTGCGTCATAGAGAAACCTTCCACGAAAGATGATCTTGACATCCAATGAATAATAAAAGGATCATAGAAGTTTGGCTATGAAAACTAAAATTCTAATAGATTTAGGCGTACCGAATTTGTATAACCAATCGAGCCTTATTGGTACCATTCTTGTACCATCCATGTACCATTTCATTTGAATACCCACCATAGTATTCAATTTATAATCCCCTTTGCAATTTGATACATGGAATCTATTATTTAATTTTAGTTGATCTTGTCAATCTTATCTTGTTTCCATATAATACTTACTTGTAGGATTTATTATTCTTAATAATATATCACTGACCGCGGTGACTATAAAACCATCACCATGGTTTTATTCTTCCTCTGCAGTATGTGTCTCTGGAACATTCCTATTCCACATGTACTTGTGGAACTTGTTCCCTATGCCAACCATTAGTGCATATCGAGCATTGACTAAGTCCAAGTCATTTCATCTCTCACTATCTCTAATTGAGATGTGCACCCATGTATATAAATGTAGTCCAATACTTGACTGCATCTTTTCTATCTTTGGGATTTAGGTAATATCTTAAGAAACTGTTAGGATAATTACCTTAGATGCACAATGTGTTTAACTTGATGCATGTTTGTTTAAATCCTAACAAACACTTTGCATCTAAATACGTCCTATGACATAATGGATTTTTATCATAATATGACTCATATGAAATCCATTTGTCATTTTAGTTGGCATATTGGTTATGGGTCTACGCTGTTATTCGCAAATCACATTTTGAAATATGATGGAAGTTTCCACAAGTTGCAACATTGATACAACTTACATCATAACTTTGATGTGTAATCATATGTGCTTAGTAATTGCTCCACGCTATATGTTTGTTGTTCAATGTTAATATGTAAGACTCGTCATTGATCCTCCTTATGAACATCAATACGGTGATGTAGATAAGGTAACCTGCATTTAGGACTTTCTCCACGCTACATTATCATGATCGATGATTGTTTGGTCAAGATATTCTCTTGCCTGCCGATCCGAAGAAACTCATGCCTTTTGACCAAAACTTATACTTCATTGGTACATTCCTTAATGACTTAAAGGAATCTCATGAAGTATCTTTACCTCTAGCTTTCTTTGGAACAGTTCACAATCTCGTGTTGAACTAACCTCAGAAGCTTTGTGGCGTACCTTTATTTCCAAAGGTTTCATTATCTAAACTAAAGATGTCAATTATACCATAGGCGTTTAATTGTGTCGAGCCTAAATACCATAGTGGGTATATCGTTGACTTCCTCTTTTATTTTTTCATGAAAAAGAATCAGATTGCCACAACTGGGTAGGTCTTACATTTTATATTCATCATATATTACCATTGATTCAAATAGTAGTGAACTATTTTTTGAGTATGTAACCTCAAACAACATTCATTAAAAAACATGGAATAATGTCTCATCATGTCCAAATGGGCACATGAGATAAATGTTTTTGGTTATACTCCACAACTTGTTCAATTTGAATCAATCACTTGGAAATTAGAAGTTATGTGTTTCTCCCTACTGACTTAGGAATAACCCTTTCTCAGATACTTGGAGAAGACACTTTACTTCTATTAATGTTTCTCTACTTAATTGGATATGCTATTTCAATACAAATATGTCAAAAGAATATTTTATTTTAATACCCAAGAAGTATTTGAGAATACAATACTTTTATTTGATGAATATTAACGAAACAAGGAGCGGGAACTTGCTTCTTGTATTTCAGATTTTAATCTTCCACGAATTCATTTCATTATGGTATGCAAATAACCTCCTGTTAAATAACCAAACACTTTTCTTTGAAGGACATGACGAAGGTGCCTTTGGCGTAACTTTCCATAGGGCTTTTCACTTTTTCATTCAATGTATTCGCCATAAGAATAAAAGATGGTGTTATCTCTAATATTCTTATTACTTGGTGAAATGTTTCCTTAACGATAATGAAGTGCTTACTCTAAATGGTTCATTTATACCTTTAAAATAAACTTGAGTAATTGGGTGTAAAAGGTATAGGAATGGGATGACATGAAAGATTGTGAACTTTCTTTCACTTTACACAATCCGAGTGCAATCATCACATTCAAATCTTTCTTTGCTTTCTCCTCAAAAGGATCTTGGAGATGAGACTACATGTAACATCATCCATGTCTTGATGTAGCGTCCTCAACTAGCATCAGAATTTGATGATAGCATTATGACTGAACCATCATATGCTTTATTCATGAGTCTCCTGAAATCTATTTTACACCCCCGCTTCCTGAGTTGGCTTAACATGTTGGGACATAAGCACCTTGAATTTCCATTGTAGTAGTAATGTCGGAAAGCACGTATACTACAATTATGAAAATTGTTCTTATTTTAGACATTAACATTGTCTAATATTTATCGCAGTTCTATTGTGGTTTTTCCTTCCATTATCTAAAAATATAATTTAGTAGATTGTACTTTTATGTGATTACCTAATCTGACATTACTGATTATTTAATCATTAAATGTCTCCCACTAATTTTTTGAATTCTAGGAACCCTCTGTACTAGAATTGGAATACTCTTGAGTATTATAGTGGCATGGATCTCTGATCCTCCCTTATAGTCTACAAGCTTGGGCTATGCCACTACTCGGAGGGTCCAAGGTAGGATTTTGTCTGGCCAACCACTTTAACTTGCGGGTCCTTGATCTGTTGAGTGAAGTCCCAGCTTCAAAATCATATAATTATTTACTCAATGCTTGCCTCTAAAATTACAAAAAACTCACTAAGGCTATATCTTTGTTGCAATATTAGTTAAGTCGACCCACCACACAAATAAGAACTCCTCGGTAGTAAGAGTCGCCCTCAGCTAAGGCATGAACCGGCACCTCCAACACCCGGTTTTGGTCAACCTTGAATGATGGAAGGCTATTGGGGACTTAATATTTTCTTTGAGGGTTTTATTTTTTTCTCTCGACGAATGTAATCCATTTCTATTAAAATTGTTCGTCTATGTTGTCATACTCACAACTGAACTTTAATAGAAATCAAATGTCACTTCTTAATGAATTTTATTATTTATCATTTTATGTATTTTTCCCGCTGTTCTAAAATGCATAAAATAATAAATAAATGTATAAAGGTAAAACTAATACCCTACTGGCCTTGAGCATCTAAACTACCTAAGCACATTTTATTGGAGTTGAATCTTCACTCAAAATGCAGCTTTCCCCTTGTCTTGTATGTTTGGTGGTCTTCTGTAGTGTCTCCATGTCTTGGCGAGTTCGACGTCGTGTCTTAGAGTACCACCTCGCCTTGGTGGAATCCACGCATTGTCTTGCATCGTCGTACACCGCCTCATATTGGCAGGGTCTACGTCGCTCGTCGTCTTTGTCCGAAGCATAAAGATACTCTCATGCTGGTGAGGGGGAATCGGGAATAAATGTACATCATATAATAATTGGGCGTGCATTCCCTTATACATTTTAACCGAAAAAATAAAGACGATGCATAGACTGTCCATTTAATTAATTACACACATCGCACACAGTTTAAATAATTAATTAAATAAAAATTAAAATCAGATATACATTCTGGGGTCGATGCTCAAGACCAGACAATGGGTAAAATTAAAGTGCGATAAAAATTAAAATGAAATAATTAAGTACGAGGGTTTATTTAATTAAATTAAATGAATTATATAATTCAAATAATTTAAATAATTATCGATCCATCAATTAATTTAATTTTAATGCTTAAAATTAAATTAATTCTTATCGGGTATTAGAAAATATTTCACTACAATTAATATATTAATGAATTTAATTAATTTAATTAATTAATTATATTAATTGATTTATCTTAACACGATGGGTTACCTGCCCGCTAGGAGGACCGGGCGGCAGCCGGACTGGGCGGTTCCTGACGGCCTGCTCCGTGGCGCTGTATGCGCCACGCCTGGTTTAACCCGAGCGGGGTGGCCGGCTGAGGGCGTTGCACCGTGCGGACTCCAGCGGTGTAGCAGGTCCGTGCGGAGGGGTGCGGGTAGGGTGGAGGCCGAGCAGAATGCATGACCGGTGAAGCAGGATGCCGACGGCCCTGGGCTGGCGCCGTGGTGGCATCCCGCTCTAGTGGGGGTGAAATGGGGTATCCCGGTGGCCTGCTAAGGTGAGCTGGCTTGGGCGGTGTCTGGTCAGGATAGGAGAACGACTTTCGGCGGAGACCAGCCGAGTGAGGGGGGGGGGGGCGCCGGAGTTGGGCGCAGATGCGGCCGGAGCCGGGCGCTGCACCCGGGGGCACTAGGGGTGCGGGCGGCCCTGTGTGCAACGTCCCGGGGAAGGATACCCTCCACAGCTGAAGGGGGTGTAGCTCCCTGGCTGTACGTCGTTGTGCGGAGGGGCGCCACGCCTGGTGGAGCCCGGTGCTGCAGCATGTGGGAAGAGGGGCTGGAGGACACTGCACGTCATAGGAGGTCATCCCGGCTTGCTGCCGAGGCGGAGGAGGCGATACGGGAGAGCGCCTGGGCAGGGGCTCACCAGGGCGGCGAGGCGATGGTTTGTGCGCTGAGGTGTCGCATGCGGAGCGCTGTAGAGGGAGGGCCAGTGCTTTCATGGGGGGAAGCTGGGGAGTTCAACTCCCTGGTGCTGCACGGGAGGTAGAGCAGGTGACGATGGGGCACTGTGCGCAAGGAGGAAGTGCAGGCGGAGAGAGCAATGGCAACGGCGGATAGCAGCCGGGTGAGGGGGTCGTGCTGCATAGGCGGCCGGAGCTGGGCGCTTCACCCGAATGCACTATAGTGTGTCGTGCTGGTTGAGAGAGGGTGTCCGCTCAGACCCACTTCTACTTTCCTTTTTTTATTGTGCTATTCCACGCGCAGGAACCGGCCTCCCCCTTTTTTATCACTTTAAGACTTATTTTAAGTTTTGGTTCCACCCATTTATATTTTTTAAAATGATTCAAGTCTCCATTTAATTCTTAAGGTTAAAGATAGCCTTTTAAATTAAATAATAATAAAATTATTATAACAAAATAATAATTTATTATTATTACATTATTTTAATAAAAAAATAATAATAATTTAAATAATATAATTATTGTGAAAATTATTTAATTTGAAAAATTATAATTTTCACAATTTTAATAACATCAAATTAACTAATCTCCACTTGATCGGTTCCGTTGGATGAAATAAAATTAGTACATGAGATCAAACTGCAAATTCAATCCAATCCAAAAAAATTAAATTGACTGTATCTTGGCCGTTCGAGATCGGATCGAAGCGCGGTTTAAACCACTAGGACCATTTTTTAACCCTATACTTAATCTTATGCAAATTAATTTTATTTGGCTCAGAAAATCTATGCGCTTGCTCTGATATCACTTTTATGTTTTCAGGGCTCGCAGTGGAAGCCGGTGGGCTGAGGATTTTAAATATTTCGTCGGTGCAATGACGGTACTTATCGTTGCCGACGATCCGAGCCCCTGAGAGGTCCGAGGATCTCACATAGATTACAAAGAGAATAAAATTAAAAGGAAACGTTTTCGATTCAAATCTGAAGCCATTTTCGACCGCTACTTGTCGACCGTGATCGTTGCACGAAGGTTCCCTAGTAGGATCCCTCTAGATCGTCCACACACACCTCAAAAATTTGCGGGAATGGTGATTGTCGAACTCTGGGTGCTTGTGCGGCGATTCAACGATATCTTCGATGTCCCGATGATCACCGCATCGTCGATCTTGCGATGCGTGAGAAGAAACTTGATCCGAACTCTTGGATCGAGTGCTTCTCTCTCTTAGAAGTGGGAGGAGAGAGAGGCTCTCAACTCTCATTCCATGCAAAAATGAGTGAATAGTGAATTTTACATCAAAGTGAGAGAGCCTCCTCTCTTATTTATAGACATGTTGATAAATACCCGGTAGGGTTCCCCGGCCCCCGTTAATATCAACGTTCTCTGTATGAATAATAATGATGACTTATAACTACATCAATATTATTTATTAATTTTATCGCATACTTTTAATTTATAAAATATATTACGTGATTAAATCCGAGTCTTTTAACTCGACTCGATGTCCCGCTTAAGATTAAATGAACCTTGAATATTAAAATAACATTCGTTCGATTAATATTTTCTTATATTTACTAAACATGTAAATACATTAAATAGATTCAATCCGAAATATTCGTAGCTTTAATATTAATGAATTTATTTAATTATTTTGGTGATCGAAAACTTGGACAATGCCCGGACCCCGTGGTGGGGCCCACTATGTCCATATTCTTATTCTACTGAATAGGTACGGATTCTTGAATACGCTATTGTGTGTGACCCTCTAGGCCCTTATCTCAATAGCAGTGAATAACATTCACAGACCAAGAGCGGGGTCTAGCAACCCATCATGGCCCCTAAAGAGATAAGGATAGTCATAGCAACAACTACCATCCTATGAACACTGACTGTGTGCTATAGTCCCTTTTCCATTAAATATATCATAAAGCAGGATGCACTGTTGTGTCATCATCCTTATCCTGCATTATTATTTGTTGATCTATCCAGATGGATTTGCCTTTCTACTGCTTTGGCTAAAGTCTTATGAAGGCGGCACCATCCTGATCAACCAGGCCTGAGATACATAACTTCCTAAACTTGGAAGCGACAAATATTTTCTTGACCATTCAACCAACGTCATACCACTAATGACGCACCCGACCCAAACTACCTCGCCACGACATTACTGCAATGGTTTTTTCCTTGCATCAAAGTACGTAATTAAATTATATACACTGTTAATGGTCTCAAGTCAGGGGACCAATACAGATGTCCGTAGATAGGAACAACCAATGACACCCAAAATATGTGATGTTCCTATTGGTGAGTCTTTCCTCATGATCTCACTACTAGTGATCACCAAGTACGAACTTCACGAGAAGAAGTCTCAATGCTTATGAGCCCCCAGCACCTGATAGTCAGACATCTACTATGTCCAGTCAGTATGATGTATCTAGACTATAGAACATATATTTAAGATCAATGTCATTATATCTTGAGGTTCTTATTATAGCCTAGGATCTACTATAACCTCTCGATACGACAATTAACCTTTGGACATTACCATTATTATTGTGGACGCAGAATATTCTGCACAATAATGGTAAGATAACATCAGGCATAGGTAAATGGTCACATGATATGGTAAAAAGTACTACTTAGTTGGGTCTAGGGCACCCACTACTTCAACAATATGGTGGTAAGGTGACATATTTTGAAAACATATTATTAAGTGAGTGATAAACCCAATTATGTGATTGATGTTGATGTGAATATTTTTAGTTGGGACAAAGTGATTGTTGGAATTGATAAATAAAATTAGATAGTATTTATGGCCTTGAAACTGATTAGTAACTCGACGAAAAAGTGATTTTTTTGATCTTTGATTAAGTATACTATATTTTTAGATTTATAAAATATATTTGAAAATATGTGACTTTATTTGAGGAACCAGGAAATAGATAATTTTTGGAATCATGTATGTTTTCATTAAGGTTTTATAGTGATTAAGTTTTTTACCATGTTTTAGGAGAATATATGATCAACGTTTACACATGTTTGGAATGTGTCCTTATGATCTATTTTATACTATCTGTGGATAAAAATTTCATCAATTCTTTTGGAATTCTATGTTTTAAATTTTTCAATATATAATTCCATAGGATTCTTAAGGTTAAATATTTATATAATCGATTATGTTAAAATTTAGGTTTTATTATTGATGTTTTAGAGATTAATATATTGAATTTATCCATATTTGATAATTTATTCTAACCATTTTGGTTCTGGTAAATATTTATAGGTAAAAAGAATGAATTATGGGTCTTATGATTCTTTAAAAGTTAGTTTTAGTTCTCCATGAATGAAAATTTCATCTTCAATTTATTTTATTGGAGTAATATATGAATTGGAATTAATAATTGTGCAACTAAATGATAAAATTCTGATTATAAATTGTAAATAAATCAATTAAGTATATTTTTTATTGTACTCTATCTTGAAATAAATGGAATCCCTAAACTATGTAAAAATGATATTTAAAAAATGTTATCATTTTAGCTTTATTTATGATTAATTGACCAATATTTCACGCCATAGGGACTTATGGTTTTGCGGTTATTGAATTTCTCATGAACATATTCTCTATCACTCTCTATTAGTCAATGTATGGTATTCTTCTATTCAATGTTAGTATTTTAACATCCCACCAATGTTCCCTATATATGGGAACCTGAATACGTGATATCTCAAGAAACATTTATGTTTTAAAATGTCCATTTTAAAATTAATGTTTATTATCTCTTTGTCTGATGGAGGTTTTTTAAAAAGGTTGAAACATTGATGTATGAGATAAAATTAGAGGGCACAATTTATTTATTGGGGTAGAATATGACATTTTTATGTTTTAGGATATATTTCTCATTAAATAAAATTTATTCAATAGCTTGGTTTATGTACAAAACCATTTTTAAAATTATAGAATAAATCTATTGAAATATTATTATGTGAAAATTATATCTTTTTTTCAAATCATCATGTCAATATTAGCTTGGGTTTAATTTTTGAGGATTTATTGAAAAAGTTAATTTTTTGGTGAAAAATATAGATAATGATCTTTAAAGAATATTTTATTTTATTTTATAGTATTTTCAAAGATTAATTTTGATTTTATTTAGTTTAAAATTTAAATATTTTATTTTTATTAAAAAAATTAATTTTCACATTTTTGGTCAACATTATACTTGATCTTGGTATCCAAATGATTTTAAACTTAAAAATATATTTTTTATAATGTCATTTCTCATCACGCAATGATGGATTATTATGAAATGAATTTATATAAATTTTAACAAATGAATTTGATAAAATAGATTTATTATTTAGAATCAGTAATTTAAAATTTGGTAAATATGTTTCTTTTATTTTTAGGAATTATGAATATTAACCGGTGTAACTGTATTACCTCAACAGAGGATAAATTAGGTAATTAAGTTTGAAAATAATGTGATAAGGAATTCATAATAAATATTACACTTTAATTTATTTCATTTTAAGAGTTTATTTAATCTATAATCATCCAAATTTATAAAATATGACCTTCTGTTTTCATTTATCTTTGAATTTTACCTTTATAATATTTATGTAAAGTATATACAATTAAAAAATTTTATCCTCTTGATTTTAATATATATATATATATTTTTTGATAAGGATAAAAACAAATTATTCCCATATATAAATAGTCATTTAAAATTGTAATGATTTTTTTAATATTTTACTTTATTTTTTATTTTTGTTAATGAAATGATAAACTTAAATGTATATGTAGTGCTGACACCGTATGTGTTCAATTAATATAAAAATAAAATAAATTATTTAGAAAATACTAAAAGTAATATTATTTTATTTATAGTCTCCCAATAATTTTATATAAAATTATAACATATCAGTGATTTTTTGAAAGGTTTATATTCATATTAATTTCCTATCATGTTATTTTCAAAGTCATATTAAATGAATATTTCTAAAAATGACATTAATGATATTTTATAATAAATAATAATTTATTATATTATTTAAAATTAATAAAAGCATATCATAGAAAAGTGAATGGGAAATGGTTGAAAAATCATCCATGGTTCATTTATGGGTTGTATGACATTTTATGGTAATTTTCCTGACCCTAAAATGGTAGAAATATTTAATATTGCGGTAATTGACAAAATGGTTAATATGGGGTTAGAACTAAAATATAAGATATAAAATATAACGAAAAATGATCCAAAATTTATTGGATGTGAGGATTTAAACTGATCCACCTGTTATATTCAAATTATATCTACTTGGATATAGAAAATAATTTATATTAATTTAATACTTTATGAAATTCCAAGAATGCCCCTCCACTCACTTATAAAAGGACACCCCTTCTCTCTTTTCTTTACTCCATGTTGAGAAACCCTGATCAACCAAACCATACCAATTTCTCTTCTCAACATCCTTATCCATGTTCTATTGGCGATGGTCTTCCCATAATATCATCCTTAATTCCCTTGATAGGATATCTATAGGAAGTTTACGGAAGAAGTGGTAATCATCTTCACAAACTATTTGTAGTTTGTTTCTTCTTCTATTTCCTCTTAAAATATTACAACCATACTAAAATAAAAAATTAAATATCATAAATATAATAACATATTATTTTTATTAATTCACAACCTTATTCCATATCTTTTTCGTCCTCTATAAAGAAAAAATATTGCTCATACGTATGTATGACTTACCATATCCACATAGCAATGTAATTCATTTATAATCACCAATTAAATTGCATGGTTATAAATATATAAATAATTAATATATATTGTATTTATCAAATAATTTTTCTTCTTAAATTATAATATCACATATATCTACTTACCTTCCAATCATTTAAAAAATGACAACATTGCTTGTGCGTATGTGTGGACTACCACCTCCACAAAGAGGTGTGATTTTTTATTTCTATTATACATGGTTTTTAAGAAGGATAGATTTAATGAATATATAAGATATATATGATATAAATATATAAATTAAATTTTAATTATTTTTACCTTTTTAATTTCCATCCGTTGAAAAGTGAAAATGGTACCCATGCGTACATACGTCCCACCATCTCTATGAATGGTGTAATTCATTTTTCTAACTCTATATTTTATAGATAACCCTATATATATATATTATATTTATATCATGAATAAAATTATTGATATTATGGAAGCATGATCCGTATGAAAGGACCAAAACTACCAAATCAAAACATACGTGAAAAATAAAGAAGTTAACACCCGAAATAATGATAATAATAAATGACTTTTAACAAATGGATGATAAAATGTTATAAATTGATATTATATTATATTAAATATAGTTATATGGTTCTTTTATTTTATCATAATAAATATAAATATATTATATAGGACATGAGGCTAGAAAAAATTGAGGTAAGGGGTTTCATAACTCAATTTCTATTCATGGGCTTATACTTATACTCCATTAACTATTTTATATCATGATTGTGTGTGAAATTAAATCTTATCATACTATGGTTTATTTACACTTACTTTGTGTTAATTTATATTTTTACACATCATTACTTTATTTATTAATACTCACTTCATTTTTATGGTGTTTATAAGGGATTTATCTCAACTTCTAGCCCATTGAGACATATTTGGTATTATGCACCTATTTATTTTTATGTGTTGTATATAATTCCCCTATGATGTATTAAACATGAAAATATTTTTATTCATTTTTATTAATTATTCGTTTTAATTTTACTCTTTCAGTGAAATTCAATTTGAATATTACGAAATAGTTAAAAATTTATTTTACAATATCATTTTTAGGGATTTCTCAAATATTCATTGAAGGAATCTTATAGTATATCATTTATAAACTCCATCTATTTACCTTATCAAATAAATATTTTAGGATTTTCCATGTTTTCATCAAATATCCCCTATGTTTATAAATTTAATAAATAAAATAAATATTTAAAATAAAATTCGATCAAATTTGTCTTTTGATTAGACATATTTTTCTTCGTTGTCTATAATTTTCAAAATTGTTTAATAATAGTCTTTTTTATTAATCAAATGATTTATTTGGGGAATTTTAAGTTATATTTACCTTATTAAATGGTTGGAAGTTAATATTTATAATGTTTTAAGCATGGTTTATTTTTTAATTTTTTACAAAAGGAAAAAAGGAATGCTTCTTTTTAATGTAGATAATGTTAATTGGTTTTCTGTCACCTTAACTATTTTATTCCCTTTATCTTTTTCTATAAGATTTCAATTATTTCACAATGAAGAATATCTATGATAAATTATTTTAAATTTTTTACTTCTATTTCATTATATTCTTTTAAACATTTTATTTTTTAATAAAATATACTTTTCTGATATTCATATCTTATAATTATTCAAGATTTTAGAAAAGAAAAATATATTCAATAGAATATTCGATACGCACCACCAAGATTAAATGATGAATGACATATATTTCTATTATAACCTTGTCATTAAATTCATGGGTATGAATTTTGTGGAAAACATATATATATATATATATATTTCCAACTCCACATTAATTATTGATAATCTTTTAGTAAATAATCAATCAATTTTTAATAATGTGATTTTATTCTTTAAAAATATATTTTATTCAATGATTATTTTCATTTCTTTTCATAGAAAAATTTTATAATATATTTTTGTAACTTTTATAAAATATATTTGATAAATATAAATTAATTTTTAAAATTTTTATATCAAAATTTACTTGGGGTTACATTTTGGTATTTTTTTAGAAAATATTTATTTTTCAGTTAATAGTAAAAAATATAGATTTTTGTAACAAAATCATTTATTTTCATTAAATTAATTAGTTTTAAAGTCCCAATAAGTCTTGAATATTATTTCAATGAACTTAATTATTTTTTAGTGATATTGAATCCACTTACTTACTTTTTAATCAATATTATAAAGTATTTTAGTGTAAGTTTGTTATCAGGTTTACTAGGGGGTCAAACAAAACATATATGGGATAGAATGACCTAAAAATTATATAAAATATATATAATGGAAATATTTAGACCTTATAATGTCTAAGGATCTAGAATTATCCATTATATATCCTTTTACATGTTAGAAGTGTGGGTACAACATTTACTTTTAAAAAATTAAAAGTGTACCAATCACCACACTTATGAAAGAATACCCTATCTACTCTCTTATTCACATCTTCAAAACCTTGGGATTTAGAAAATACATACCAAAATCACTTCCCAAATTCCATCAACTTTTCCAATAATCATTTTTTTCCAAAATTCATTCTAGAAATAATTTAGGTATAATAAGAGGTGGTATGAGAAGAGGTAAAATTTCTAACTATGTGGTTTTGTTTTATTTATCCATCCCGCTCCCTTTAATATTCTGAAATTACGATCATATGATAAAACCAATATATTCAATATACTACGATTTTATTATATTAATTTTATAATGTAAATTTATGTCATCTTCCATCAAATGGGATACAAAATCATTATTTTTGTGTATGGAGGACTACTATCCATTGAACAAATGTCATTCATTTTCAATCATCAGCTATCACAATTTGTTATAATGATGGATTTAAAGTATATATTTAATATTATTAACCACCAAATATATATTTTTATTAATCCATTTTTAGGAGAAGTTGGAAATCAAAGTTCAAAAATTATAAATACCACAAAGTTCTAAGAGGGTTCACGAATTGATTAAACACAAGGCTCATATTATTTGAATCAGACACTCTATATAATTCCTAGTGAAGGGTACTAGCCTGAGTGTTTGTATCCCCACTAATAAGATCTTCAAGGTGGTTATACATTTTTTCTATTATCTGTATGAATTTATTTGAGTTAATTTTTCATTGGATGAAGCCTCAATCCAAGATTTGGTCTTTCTTGTCTAAGCACTCCTCTTGATCCTCATTAGCGTCAACTTGAAACATTCTTTCATACATTATTTTTATATCATCTTTTAAGGCATTAACCTAAACAAATTTTTCATGCATTTAATCGTTGGAATGGAGGATGATCTTTAAAGACTCCAATTTATATTCTTCCACCATTCCTATTTTCTCACGTTGTGCTCCACTTTCCCCATTCTTTATGGCTTTGATTTCTTTGTTTTAACCCTTCTTACCCTACCTAGTTTTCATCGGTTAAGGTAAGTGTGGATATTCATTACGTCCATTTGGTTTTTCCCTTTGACCACAATACACTCTCCTGAGTCTCAATTTTCCTTCTTTCCATTTATTTCTATAAGGGCTATGAAAGATCATTCCCCTGAATTTCTTCCAAACTATCCACTGAGAATTGGTTATAACTATCATCACCCGAGTCATCCTTCACATGATCCATTTTGGGTTCTTGAATATCCAAACCTTCAAAATGGTTTCCCAGCTCAACCACTAGGCCTTCGTTGACAAGGCTCTTCCTACTTGAAGGATTCACCTTTCCTACTTTTTCCTCATAGGTAGTCATATTCCCAATAATAATAGCATTCGTATGGGGTGAGGATTTTATAAAGATAGTGTTTGGGTCTAAGGGCCCCAATACACACATCTCATCCAAACTCCTTTTTCCAATCTAAGATTCCATAACAGCCATGATGGACTACTCCAACACTGTATTTCTAGATGGATTAGCCTATAAACTATTTATAGAGGCCCCTCTAGTGATTAATGAATTTTCTTTCTCAACCAAAGGTGCACTAACTGCAACATTCTGGTCAATACCGATGCAACCAGGATGTCAAGGGATATGCTCCTCAAATAGCACCTAAAACCTGAAATTGAGTTAGCACACCTAGTTCCTCTTTCAATCACTTAATATATAATATTAGTAACATATTTATACATTTCAAGTTATAAAATCACATATAAATTCTTACTTTCCAATCCTTGGGTGATACGATAACGTCTCATTTATATTCAATGAACAACTGCCTCATGCAGCGATGTGATTCATTTTTCACTGACACTTTTTGTATATGGTAATAAGGATAAATTTAATGAGTTTATTTTATGTAAATTACATCATAATGATACTCATATCATATTTATAATTCTAAAAATATAATATATCACTTTCATGTTTTACACTAAAATATGTTAACATCACTCGTGTACCTGTGGACTACCACCACAACAAAGCGATGTAATTATTTTTTAATAACCTCGTCACAAGAAAGATATATATAGGTATATTTGAAAATTTAATATATTATTTTTTATATTTTTATCGTTATTAAAGTATAAATTAATGCATAACTTCTTTCTATAATGATTACTAAATAATTAAAATGCTAATAATGAAAATGTATGACTAATGATCTCCACGATCCTAATGTAGTTAATTTTTAAGGATCATTTTTCATGATTTGTTTATAAGGATAATTGATAAATAAATATTATAATTATTTCAGAATTATTATTTTTTAGATGTTGAAATAATGACCACTTTTTCCATGGTCCACTCACCAAATCTATTTTGAAGTAATGAACTGAATGTCCTCAAAACACCAAATGTGGACTTAACCGATGAAGTAGTCAAATATTTCATTATATAGAAAAAAAATAAACGATTTAATTATAAGGTGTTAAATATATAAGTGGTTATTAATAAATAAAATAATTTATTTAATATTATTATAAGATAGTTCAAGGTCACAAGGAAAGTCTAGACTCAAGGTAAAGGTTTTTTGATCATCTTTTTTTACTTTTGTGATATATATACCATATTCAAAACACATTTTAATATTATGGTGCATATACAATGACATTTAAATTTAATATCATCAATATTTCATACATCATGTTATGGTAAGTTTAAATTTTAATTAATTCATCCAATATCATCTGATTTAAAAGTGACCAAGTGGTAAAAAATTTCATAACTCAATTTATTTTCATTGGGTTATATTACTCCTTCTTTACCATTGATATTCTAAGAATATATGGAAAATTAATTTTGAATGTCTTGGGATGTATTCTCATAGTTATATATTTATTTACATTTTATACAAATAATCGACTCGATGATTAATTATCACTTCAATGTTATGATCATTGTAAGAGACTTTGTGCCAATTTACTTTCAATAAGGTATATTTTGATATCATTCAACCGTTTCGGAATATTTCTTCAAGTCATGCGTCTATCTTTTGGGGTTGCACCAATGGTTTCCCCACATTCCCTCTTTTCAAAGGCAGGCACCATTCTTCTCTTAGTCAGGGATGTTTTCTCCTTGATCGAAACATGATGATGAGATGTCAGTCACTCCCTCCATGGATTCCTCCTCAGAACTCTTTACCTAGTTTGTGTCTCCCTCATATAAATAATACCTAGTTCATGAAACTCTTCCCAATGCCATGTATTCATGGAAAAATGATAATTATGCTGCTCCTATCTGGAAGATTCAAGCAGTCATGTCTGGCCTGCGACCTTCAGTTGGGGGAGTAGTTATGTTGGACATCACTGGAATGTCTGGACGATGGAACATTGGTGCATCTGGGTTTCTTCCCCCTTATGATAGGGCTTATTGAGTATGAGAATGATCTAGGAATCCCACATCAAGTTCACGTAATTGTATTCCATAGGCATGTCACTTAGGTTTTTCATAGCTTCCCATGTTTAACACAGGGTATGTTGTGAGTTTAATGTCCAGTGGAGATAGATCGGATTGATCGAAACACTGATAGAAGTGGATCAGATGGGTGAAACCCCCAGATGTAACACTGATGCTAGGGATAACATGTGATTAGTTATCCCATCACTCCTAGGAGTAGGGAGAAAGTGGGTGACATGATCTCACCAGGATGTGGTGTCTCAGGTTAGAATTAGGATGGATATGGAGGGTTTTGTGAAGTGGATGGGGAATGTTATGGAACTTTCGTATGGATGACAGTGATGTTAGGCTTGAGCCTTGAAGAGACATCCTATTTATCCCTATGACAGGGAATCAAAGTCCACGTAGTCCGGTGGGGGTGATGGGACACCAGAAGAGGCGGTCTGTGAGAATGGAAACATGGATGGGACCTGGAGGAAATAGAACCTTTGGGTTGGGGATTGATATTCCCAGAACACAAGGGTATTGAGGGAGAGAACATAGTGGGACATGATTGATTGGATTTAACCTCAGGGAGGCTTCTTATGTATCCTCGTAGCTGGGAATCAAAGTCCACAATGTTCAGGATGAGGGCATAGAATCTAGGTGTACGCATAAGATAGTAACCCGATGACATGATAGAGCTTGCTTGTTGTTAGTAGCCTGACTTTTGGTCTGACATAGCTAAGATAGACCATATATGTGGGTACCAACAATGGGGACTATAGCAACATTCCATTGGTTAGGGTTTACTGCGGCATACCATTGGATGGGGATCGTAATGGCTTACTGCTAGATGGGGATCACAATGGATCACTGCTCTATAGGGATCACAATGACTTACATTTGGATAGGGATCACAACAGCTTACTACTATATGGGGACTACAATGGAATACCATTGGATAGGGATGAAATAGTTTACCATGGGATGGGAGTCACAATGGATTGCTGCTGGATGTGTTTGAACCTCTTGGAAGCTTCATAACTACCTTGTTTAGGAAAAATGGATCAAAACGCATGTAGTTCGAAGGTATATAGTCTAACCTCATGCTAGACAAGTGGAGCATACAGTTTAACACCATGGGGGATGGGGTGAACTAATGTGAAGTGGTCGGGATGGATGGGTGTCAGTCTTCAACCTCAGAGGGGCTTCCTACATACACTATCTAGGAGACCTGGATCAAATTCCACATAGTTTGGAATGGAGTATGTATTTTAATGTCATGCAGGATGAGAGTGAACCGACGAGAAGGGGTCATGTCAAGTAGGTGTTGGGATTGAACCTAAAGGAGGATTCCTACATACCTTTCTTGGAAGATGGAAAAGGTCAAAGTCCATGTAGTTTAGAAGGGGTATACAACTTAATGTCATGCGGGAAGAAGGTGATAAGACTTGAAGATGATTGGGACCAAAAGGTGTTGGGATTGAACCTCAGGGAGTCTTCCTACAAACCTTATCTAAGATTCACAGATCATATTCAACATAGTTTGGAAGGGTGAAATTGGGGTTTACACTCTAGTGAATCCCAAGAGGGATTCCACAATCGATGCTTACTCTAATCTCATGTGAGTCATGATCGGTGCATGAAAAACGAGGCAACAAAGACCAGACGATCATGTTGAGAAATGTGCATCTGCAAGGAATATAGTAGGGCTTTCACAAAGTTAGTGGCCCAAAAGGAAACAAGGCCTTATGTGTGGAGAGGTCCTAAGAGATGGATGTTGGGACTTACTCCATGATGGAGGCCTGATGGCGAAAAATCCCAGTGGGATAGGGACGAGGTAACGTAGGTCTGTGTTCCCCTCTCACCTCTAGTCATTGGAACCGAAGAAGAAAGGGGGTGTAAGGGTGCTGCCTCTTTCAGGGAAGGCTTGGGAATTACACCAAGATGGTCTCCCTTCCCTGTGGATAGACACCATTCTAGGGAAGAAGATTTCCTTCCATCTGAGGAAGATCTCACTCTTGTGGAGATGAATGGGCATTGAGAATGTATGAGATGGTGCACCCTACATAGAATGCATAGGGAGAGGCCACAATTTATCTTCATGTACTTAGGATGACGTTTCATGGTAGTTTAACGCCTTTCATCTTGGATGAGGCCGGTTGACTTCGAACCCCTAGGACTAATATAACCAGAGAACTTTAACCCTTGGTGAAGGGAAGACACAGGAAATGCCTTTGTGTGGGGGTGTTTTGGAGTGATCTATTAAGGGGATCATGTTATCGTGCCTATGTTAATAAGAATTATCCATTAGCATGCCTATCTGATGAAGCATAAGGCTAGGAAATGCAATATAAAGGACCACCCAAGGGACCTAGAAATCACTTTGTATGAACCTAGAGGGTTTGCGGAGAAAATGGATTCACAGGAAGGGGTCACAAGAAACACTAGTGCTCCATGTAGTGGAGGGGCTTCACAAAGGGGTATGCTTGATGAAGTGGGGTAACATATCCTCGTAATAAGGAATATGTGCATATGAAGGGTGCTTCGTGAAGTGGAAAGGATATCACATAGTAGGACTTCGCGAAGTAAGGGTAACTTTCAAAGCATAGGACTGAAAAGAAAAATGATTTGTGAAGTAGAATGTCCATGCTTTAGTATATACTTCACATGTGCATGGAGGGTACTACATAAAGCATGAGTGATTTGTGAAGACCCGAGTCCCATTGATGATATCCTTCCTTCGTAGTTTTACGTGGGCTTCGTGAAGGGTATCCTTGCATGAAGAGGGGTTGTATTTGAGCTAAGGGAAAGGTGTTTTACAAAGCTCAAATACAGTGAAAAGATCATTTTTTTCAATGATTCAAAGATAAAAGGTTACTTTATGATTTCAGATCTGATAAGGTGAAAGGTTGAGGTATTCGTACATTAGGTCTAAGGGTAACCAAATATTTATAGGTGAGGGGTGGAACGAAGCAGTGACGTGTCAACACAAAGCCACATGGTGCTCCATAATTGGATGTGGACTTTGTCAAGTTCATCGTAACTGCTAAGTCGACCATTATACCCTCCGCAGAGTGAATCTCTCTAGGGTGCTCTGTGCAGTGCTCGTGGAGGCTTCTGTCAAGTTCCCCATGCTCATGGAGGTCTATTTGACTCCCACCACATAGTGAAGCTCTCATTAAATTCTGTCGTAACCACATTGCCTCATGCCTCTTTGCTCCATGGAATATTAAGGGGGATTTGCATTCGTGCCGGTCACAAGGATATGGGGCTCCACAAATGGCGTAGTGTCTAGGATCTCTATAAATGGGCTTTGCGAGGCAGCTTATTTGGAATGTGTTTTCTTCTTTTTATCATTTTTCACTACATAAATTTTGGAACTAACAAATTCCCTCCAAACATAGAGCTAGTGAGAAAACAAGGGTCGAAGTTTGAGGGAAAATAACCAACATTTTTAGGCAAATCTCAAAGGATGGTCATGAAGTAGGGTCATGATGAAGAGAGGTGATGATCGGGTTGGGACCACCACGAAGCTCACTGCGGACAAAAATTCCATGAATCATAGGGGGTTGTCGCCTATAAATAGGGGAGGTTGAACTCTCTTTTGCCCTTTCTCATCTTCGTGTTTTTGTGATTGAGCTCTTGATTCCCAATGCTTTGCGCACTCTGTGGGTTTTCTTTGAGACTTGACCCCTTCTGTTCCATGTCTCACAGTGAGTCCTTCGACTCTACAAGGGTGTGCTCCACACCTTGCATCTACTAAGTCTATGGTAGGGATCCATGACCAGTCTTTGTGACAGATCTTCGTGATTGAGCTTCAGGATCGAGCTCTGTGATGCAGAACAAAAGTTAAAAATTTTGAATACTGAATGGATCTTCGGGAGGCTGCTAGGGGGGTTCATGATGATGTCTCATGGAGAGAAGAAATGGATAATAAATCAGGTATTAGGGAATATGTTCAGATCCATTTGGACCATGAGTCTCTAGTGGTGCTTCTGTCAGAGGGTCAGAGGAACTACCCAATGTGAAAAAGGTTTCCTTTGTATGGATTTTATCTGAGGGATGAAGTCTTAATTCCTTAAGTGAGCAGGGACGACCCGAATTACTGGTTCAGGAGTACGCCATGCCAGCACCAGTGGTTCAGGGTAGCTGAAAGCAACACTTGGGATGATTCAACCCCCGTTATTGAAGTGGAAGAATTAATATTAAAGCTAATCCCACAGACATGATGATAAAGTTAGTTTTTAAAGTGAAATTGTTCAAAATTTCATTTAGTATTTATATCTAAATTAAATATAAAAAATTATTATATTGACCTTATTTTGATTAATTTATATATATTTGATTCATTGTGACTTTGAAAAAAAAAATATTATTAGATATTAATAATTATTTAGACGAAAATTCAGTTTTCAACCAAAATAGTGTTATTCACAATTCATAAAAAATGACACTTCTCATAAAAATAATAAAACCATATTAATCTAATTTTGACATCCTGAATTCCAAAATGAATTTTATTTTGATATGTAAAATTTATAAACTTGTAAAAATATAGTTTAAAAATAGGCACGCCATTAAAAGGTTGTAAATCATGGTCTTCCGTTTAACATAAGATATGTCATTATTGTGCGTTTTGTAAGCATAAGATGGTGTTGCATATATATATAAATATTGAAAAATAAAAAAAATTATTATTATATGAAAATATTTTAAATTATTTTAGTATTATAACCTTCCACTAATACAGGAGGAGGATTACTCCATTAATTTGATTTCTGGTACACAACCATTGATTATTCCTTCATACTATATGAAACCAGCTGAATTGAAAGAACTAAAAACTATATTGGATGAATTGTTTTAAAGGAGATTTATTCACCTAAGTTTGTATCATTTTATAGAATCTATTCTTTTTTCAATAAAATTTTATGGAACACTTCACCTTTGTACTGATTACCAAAATAATAAATTGAGTTGTGGTAAAGAACAAGTATCAGTTGCATCAGATAGATGCTTTTTTTGATTAGTTAAAAGGGGGAAAGTGTATTACTAAGATTTATTTATGGTTTTGTTATCACAAATTGAGTAAAAAGGATTATAAAATTCCTATGACTATAATTAATAGTTGTTATGTCCACTATGAGTACCTTGTTATGCCTTCTGGTATAAACAATTCTTTTGTAGTTTTTATATTGTAGATGAACATGATCTTCCATGAGTATCTCAACTCATTTTTTTGTTGTGTTTTTTAATGATTTATTTGATTACTATAATAATAAAAAAAAATACTATATGTTTCATTTGATAGTAGTTATAGAAACCTTTAGAGATCAACAACATTAATCCATGCTATTAAAATATGATTTATAGATTTGGGAAGTGAAGTTATTTGGAAATTTGGTCTTATAACATGGAATTTCAGTTGATCATAAGAAGTTAATGGTTGTTATGAATCTGTAATAACTATGAAATTTTTTTATATTGTAAGATTCTTGGGATTAAAAGGCAATTATCATAGGTTCATTAAAAATTTATGGAAGTTGTCTTCTCTGATAAGAAATATCACTAAAAAAGGGGGAAGTTATTGTGGGATTCTAAATATCATTTTTCTTTTGATGATTTGAAATTTATTTTATCTTTTCTACTAGTTTTTACTCTTCTAATTTCTATACAGGGATACGTCGTCTTTTTTGATGCATTAGTTTTGGGTTTGGTTTGTGTTCTCATACAAGGTTATCACGTGGTTTCCTATTATTCCCGGTAGCTTAAACCACATGGGAAGAACTATCCTACTCATAATATTGATCTATAATCCTTGATGAATGACCTTAAGAGTTGGAATAATTACCTTTTTATAGCAAGTTTTACCATATAGTATGATAAAAAATGTTTCAATTTTACTTTATCTAAAAAATATTTTAACCTTCAACCGAGATAATGGGTGGAGTTCCTAAAATATTCCGATTTCGACATTTACTACATACTAGGTAAGGGGAAGGTCATTTTTGATACTTTGTATTGAAATAATTCAAGCTGTGAAATGAAACAATCACCTGAAAAGTGTAATATTTTAGATTTATTTTCTCAATTACATTTAGTAATTTGGAAGGACGTGGTCAAGATCATTCTGATAGATATCTTGTTGACCACATCTCTTCATGAGATGATCCTTCCAAAGAAGATTCATAATGTTGAATTATGTGGAATTAGATACTCCCTTTATAGGGGGGATACCATTGGTGAAAGTTCATTCTCCTATTAGTTTTTTCTATATTTTTTGAATCAGTGCATGTTTTCTTTTCTAGTGAGGAAGGCTATGATGGGGGATATCCATAATTCCTAGTGAGCGATGAACCCTGTATACATAAACATTTTATGTGATGTGTGGTGATTATTTTTCTATATAGGTATAAAATTTTATATTTTTGACTTTGTTTGACATTATTATACTTTCCAACATATCTAATATGATCACTATAAACATTTTAATTTTCATTAGTCCCTTATTATGATGACATAGAAGTATGATGACATCCCTATACATTTTGGGGTTGTATTACTAAAAAACTTTAGAGGTAAGAATTTGATATGGATTTTGATCAAATAGATGACCAAATAGGTTCACATTATATCAATTCGGGATACAATCAACATTGAGGACATATGAAGTATCTTTATAAAAGTGATTATTAGATTTCATGGAGTTCAATCTGTCATAGACGTTGATAGGGATTCCCAATTCACATCTATATTTTAAAGAGACATCTAGGAGGATATTTGATCTCAACTTAAAATGATCTAGTCCTATCATCCATATATGTATGGATAGAAAGAATGATCTATATAGATTCTTGAAGACATACATCAAACATTCATTCATAAATTTTTTGGAGCTTGGTATGTCCATTTGAGACTGTTTGAGTTTGACAATAATAATAGTTACTAGTGAACTACTAGAATGGATCCTTTTGTGAAATTATATAGAATACATGTGGATCTTTATTTTTTTGGTCCAATATTAGTGAATCTTCTATGATTGGACCTATCATGGACTAATATATAATGTAAAATATTCAGTTGATTCATCAAATAATTGTGATGGATCAGAGCAGGTATAAATCCCATGCTTACTCTAGATGATGGACCTTGGATTTTTTTGGTTGTTGACTGGGTATATTTAAGAGTTTCACCTAGGTTGGTTCACTATTTTCCAGGAAAACATGTAATGTTTTCCCTATGATTTTTCGGTTCTTCTGTGATTATTGAGTGGTATGGTAGTTTGGATTACTATTAAACCTTTTCACAATTGTTAACGTCAATCCAAAATTTGTTTCATGAATCATATATTAGGAAGTGTCTTTCTGACCCTTCTCATGTCCTTAGTTGGGATGATATTTATTTATAACTTGATTTATCTATGACTGAGTATCTGATCAAGATTCTTGATTCTATGAAAAATGTTCTTCATGGGAAATCTATACATTTGATAAAAATAACGATTTAGTACAACATCGTCCATGTAGTTTTTTGAATCGACCCTATCAAGAACATGTTATATTATTGAATGAGTAAGTTTATAATGTTGTATAATAGTAATATAATGTAAAACAATGAATAATAATGTTAATATAACATCATTAAAATAGAGTGTTGTATTTATAAATAATTGATATGAGAATTTTATTGAGAAATTGTGAAAAACTAGGCACTTATTTTGATGACTTTATTTATTCTCGACATGGGTTTTTTTCAGAATAAAAGATTTATGCTTCCTTATTGGAACTATAGGTTACACAATGTCTAAGAATAATTTAATATTACATTATCATGTAGGGAATAAATATATATTTTAAAGTAAAAATTGGTTTGTATGTTTTATAGGTGGGGTCCTTTCATAGGTGAGTTTTGAGTGGTATTTTAGAAAATATTCATTACTGAATGTATAAGGTTATCATTTTAAAATGAAAATAGAAAAAAAGTGGACAAATGATACTGGTTGTCCATTTTGTGGTTGATAAATACCACATTATCACATTTACAGATATATTTTTTTTCATATTTTTAGTATTTAAAACATAGTTTAACCCATTTTAGATCATTTTATTTTTACCAGGGTAACTCAATTTTTACCTCGATAACAAATTTGTATTGCTATAAAATAAATTAACCCACTTACCTTATTTTGATAATATGATTATATATTTGGACTCAATTTAATATAAATCAGTTTTTAAATATAATAAATTTAGATTTTAAATAAAAACATAAAATATATAGAATATATTTTTAAGAAAAAAATTCTTATTAAACATTATATGTTCTTAACATATTTTATATTAATTACTAATTAAATGAATGCCAATATATTGGTTTGTTCATTAAAATTTTTTATTATAATAATCCTTTAAATGTAACCAATTTTATTTATTAAGATATAAAACCCACAACAATTTATAAAACAATCCTTTGAAAAAACAAATTAGCTTTAATCATTAAATAATTTTAATAGATCCCCTTTAAATTTACTACAGAAAATATAGACTATACTAATGAAACTATACCAATAGTTTGAAAGATTTTTGGTATAGGCATCAACTATACCAATGGTATTATATATCCACTAGTATATGTACAAAAAATGAACCTATACCAATGATTTACCAAAACCGTTGGTATGTGTGTCAAAATATAATGGATTTATACCAAAATATTTGGAAACTAGTTGGTATAGGTTCTTTTTTGGGTTCAAATCTCAATTATTATGAAATGTTTTCATAGGTCCCCTGAATTGATGGATCTATGTCATTGATTTTTGGAAATAATTCGTATTGGTATCATTTGTGTACGTACACCATAGGTTTTCAAAAACGGTTAGTATAGGTACTAATAATTAATGGAGTTAAACTAATTATTTTGGAAAAGTGCTGGTAAATACCTAAAACAATGTTTTTCCAAACCATTGGAATAGGTAAGAAAATATTTTGTATATTTATATATAATAAAATTAAATTATCTAAATTTTATAATAATATATATATATCTTATTATATAAAAAAAGACATTAGTGGTTGGTGGTTATGTCATTCTATTCTAAGAGAGAGGCATTGGGTTAAAAACTCACAGCCATTTTTTCAAATAACCCATACTAATGGATTTATAAGACCATTTTTATAGAACTATACCACTGTTTTTAATAAAATTATTATATATATTTCATTTTTAAATTACCAATACTAATGGTTTGAGAACCACTGGTATTGACCACATATTCCAATAGTTCATCCAAACTTTTTTTATAATTATATATTTATAGAAAACAACCAACCAGAGCACCATAACATTTGCATAGGATACAGAAATGGTTTGGGGACCTATACGAAAATGCATAACCACATGTATGACCATTTTCAGTGGTGGTTAATTATTTATATTCTTACCATTAAATGTTATAAATCCATTATAATTTTCCATTTAATTTTATAAATACAAAAAATCATTCTTTAATAATTATAATAATATGTACCACATAAAAATATGAGTTTATTGTAAAACATTCTAATTTAATTTTGTCTTTTTTACCATTATTTGTCAATTGTGAATTATATAATTTTTTTACTAAAATTATAAATCATCAATATAACTATTGTACACATGAATACTCAATTACCATATATCCAATGACCATATTTCTAATAACCATTTTTCAATGGTCATATATCCAATGGACATATATATAATGATCATATTTTATTCATATATATAGAAATATATAATCATTGAAATCATTTATTCTATTAATTTTTGTATCTCATATATTTATTATATTTATAATTATTTTCCTTCTCTCTATATTTGTAATTAGAGGTATGATTTCATAGTGGACCACGAGGATATAGATTTCATGATTGTAGTATTTTGATTTTATTATGGATATTTTCTCATATAATTTTCCTAATAATATGTCACATTACGTTCACATAATTTATTATGTTTATCTATAATTGTAATATTTTATCCTAAAAAATGTATCATGATATGTTTTATTTTAATGTTGATTGTAAATAAATCTATCCAACACAATATTTATTTCAATAGAAGTTCATACTAAAATATTAGGGTGTTTTATTATACCCCCAAAATAAATTGCATCCTCACAGTTTTAATTATCTATAATTGATGAAAATAGTTGAGGGTATCTATAATATAGACCATGATAAATATATAGTTTTTGTAACACCCCAGGATTTCATAGTATGTTGTCTCTTGAAAGTAATTAAATAGCTTGCCCTACAAGCAACACCAAGTTTGTGCGCACCACAACTTACCAAACAAGCCGTTTAAAAGGCAGTTATGTATAGTATTAACTCAATTTGAATTTTATATACTCCATATAATTTTATAATCCATATTATGTGTTTCTTAAACATAATACAAGAACAAAATCATTTTTTTAGATAAAAGAAGTATTTTTTTTTTAAAATGCAATTTTACCACCTTTTAATGGGAAACCATTTTTAAATCCAATATTTGAAACTTTTATATATTAAATTTTACAAAAATAAACTTCTTATTTAAAAAAGAAACATAAAAAATTAGTTTGGATAAATTTTGGGTGTTTTTCTGTTAAATTTAATATTTTGATGAATAGTGAAAATTACTAAATTTTAATTGCAAACAACTTTTTTCATCAAAATAATTTATAATGATAAATTATACATATGAATGTTTTTGAAGTATAATTAGATTATATTTTTATCATTTAATCCAATTTTTGTCATTGGAAGTAATTTTACATTTAAATTCAACATAAACACATATCAATCTTTTGGTAGTTTTTACTTCTCAAAACCCCGCTTTTTGGTTTTGACAACGAAATAAATTTTAAAATAGTTAATGAAACTTATATGTTTTGAATTTGGTAAAATAGAATTAATTTTTAATTTCATAATATCAAAATTATCTTAGGATGAATTTTTGGTATTTTTATAAAAACATTCAATTTTTGATGAATAGGGAAAAACACTACGTTATTGTTTAAACCCATCATTTTATTTAAATAATTATTTTTAATTAAAATTTATTTTAAATTTAAAAAAGATAAATAATATTTATATTTGTCCAATTTATTTCATGGGATTAATTTTATAATAATATTAGATATATAAAATTTTATTGAACATTTTAACGTCTTTTACCTACCTTCTTGGGACATTTGAAAATTTTCATAAAATGTAATTTTACCACCTCTATGAATTTAATTTCAAAAATATGAGAGATAAAATTGACATCAGTATATAAAATGTGGATCAATAGGATGAAAACAATTTTTGGTGAATAGTAATTTTTGAATTTTATTTACCACGGTCAAATGTAAATTAGGTAATTAAAGGTAAAAATAATATTAAAATTACCCCAACACATGTCCTAATTATATTGGATAAGTGTATTTAGACTAAAATCAACATTAGGAATAAAAATAATATCATTTTGATCCATTTGGGTAAGATTAGAACATTTATTATATTATACTTAAAGAAGAGTTAAAAGTATTAATTTCAAAGTTCAATAACTAAACCATTTTTAATATAGGGTTTCGCATAAGATAAATTTGACTATAAATATTCATTATAAATATAAGAATATTCCATAAATCATTTTATTTTATTTGTAATTCTTATACATTAAATAATTAAAGTTATTTATGACACCATGATGAAGCATTAATTACCTTATTAAGGTAATATTAAAATAATTGGTATTATAAATATAAATATAAATGTAAATTGAGACTTTTCATGCCATTAACAAATTTTCTATGTCAATATGACATGTTAGGGTTAATTTAAGGTATTTGGTTCGAAGTAATCAACTTGTTATGACTTTCACAAAAACCAAATACTAAATACTATCAAAATTAACATAAATGAGTTTTTAAAACAAATACTATATTATTAAATGATATAATATTCCCAAAAATGTAAGGTTCATCCAAAGTACTTATATAATGATATATATGTTTCATTAATGAACCACTTGAGGTTCTCTTGGCATTATATAGTGTAACTCCCCACCCCTAATTACCCACAGTCGGGGCATTATTACATAACATTGGCATGATCCCAAGATATCAAGTATCGAAAGACCAATTAGTTTAATAGCCTTGTAAGTGATAGATACATACATAAGTTTTACATTACATCATGAAATGGAAAAAACATAATTTTGTCCCATTTAAACACACTCATATCCCTTATCATATTCTTACATGTTAATCGTAATATACTACTTCGCATCGTAGGAGAAATAAAACATAGACATGGGTGCGCTCAGATGATCAGTAAGGTTAGAAATATAGAGGAAAATATCATAAATAATCATAAACCTTTATGAAAATGTATAAGGCTAAAAACACACACCTTTTAAACTAAAACTTCAGCATAATATGGCAATGATAAATCAAATATTGTCATTTACTTATTCACATGGATATTCTACTAGTCAAATAATCACATGTAATATCAATAGCCAATTTCATAATGATGGAATAAATAATACTATAAATCATAACCACATATTCAAGGCCTCATGCCAAGACTACAAATAAGATTTTTTCAAGGCCTTGTACTAAGACACTATTTTGTCTCATGAGACATACCGATGCATCAAGGAGCTATATCGGGCTCCACCCGTCACTTAATATGTCCAATGCATTCCTCATAAAAATGTGATGAAAAATAACATAACCATTCATACTAAAACTAGAATATGAAATGTTAATACTTTAAAAATAAACCATGAATGGTATTAAAATATCACATCCGCATTCAAACATATCATATGACCTTCAATGTAATATGGAATATTGTATCATAATAAATTTACTTCAAACAAGCGTAAAATCCAACAAAGGATGTTGACATAGATGAAATAAAAACTATTTGAGAGAAATATCTCTTTATATTTTGAGATCATTTAAAATTCATGTAATTATAGAAGAAAATTTTATTCTTAAAATATTATTATAAGCTTTTAAAGAACTAGTTGAAGGTGTTATAATGGATGTCTCGTAGTTCCTTGAAGCGTGTGCTCTAGTATTAAGAATCATTGTTTCCAGGCAGTTTCCATTGGATTTATTTATGGAACTGGAAACTTCCAACAGTACTTTATCCAAAGGGGACCTACTTTCCAAATGCAAGAGTTCATTAAGATTAAACATTATGAAACTTAAGAACATGCATTGGTCTAAAGGATGTGAGGTCGGACTCATAACACCCTTTTGGGAGAATTATTGTCTACTTTGGGACTCTATTTATAAATTTAAGATATTTTCATGAATCCTTATTAGTTCACCAAGAATAACATAAGTTTCCCATGAAATTTACAATCACTTATTAACATGTTTAAAAATTATAATCATCAGTATGCATTAAAGGCTCTTCATTAATGGAAATATCCATATGTATTTGAGGTTTTTCAATCAATGGTATCATCTAATATACTTCTTAGAGATTATTTTAATCATTGTTGTGATGATACTCATTTTTAAGTTACTCAGTGGGGCACTATGAAATTTATTGTCATCCAGGGAGACAAAGGTTTGATTTGATTTTGGGATCATACCCATAAAATAGGCTACCTACGCATCCTTATAAAAGGAATCAGAACCCCCATATTTCGGTTCCTCTTAATGGGATACATCATACCTTTTACTGTCATGTGATAAGGACCTCTAAGAGGAAGCTGCTTAGTCAAAACATAGTGTGGGACTTATACTGAAGCAGCCCAATGAACTTTGCAAAGAATATGGGTTTCCACGTAGGATCAAACCCTGTTCGGAATATGGCCCAAGGAGAATAGGTTCTATTTAGGGTATTGGGTTTGAACCTCATGGAGGCTCCCTATGTATCCCATATAGATGAGAATCAGATTCCACATAGTTCTATTAGTCTCATAAGAGAGTATGGTCCTTTAGGAGAGATAAGTTTAGTATTACTTCCTGAAAAGGATGACTTGGTGATCCGGGGATTAATTTCGGTCTTATTACTAAGGAGGATGCCCAAATAAAGGGAATTAAGATTGGATTTATTAAGAGGATATCCATTGAAATCAGGCCCTGAAAAGGTCTTCCTACGTATCCTAGTTTGAATAGGAATCTGAGTTCTCATAGTTCCTTCGATTGTGTAGATGTTGTGACCATGACAAATCTCTAAGCCCACATGAGTCATGCTCGGTGAGGAAAAGAAGAGGATTTAAAAGAATCAACAAAGGCATTAACTTGTTAAAATGTTTCCTCCTCCACTGGTTGAAGAGGGTGAACCTATGGCAACAAGAGTGGATGAGGAATGAGTTGACCCGAGAAGAGGGTGAGGTGACAAGCCTTCCCTCTGTTCACTTTTCATTAGAAAGGGGTCCAATGAATGGCGGAAGGGATAAGGTTATGGGATTACACCATGATGGCTGCCCATGGAGACAAAGCTCAATGGGAGAGGTAAAGGGTAACAAGAGTCTTTGTGCACATCTCCCCTTTGGTCTTTGGCACTGAAGAATAGAGGAGGAGCAATGATTCCACCTCCTGCAAGAAAATCTAGGGGCTTACACCAGGATGGATAACCTAAAATTGATCCTAGTAGGGAAGAGAGACTTCTCCTTTATTTTTAAAAGGAAAATTAGGCATGAACCGTATCTTCCCCTACTAGAGACCTGAGTTTCCAGGTCATCTTCTAGAGAAGGGAGAGGCTAGAACCCAACCCTCCTCCAAACTAGGAACTTCCCTACATTTTTTCTTGGAGAATGTTCTATGTGACTGTGGATATAAAAACCAATAGACACTTCATGAATACTAACCCCATTATGAAAGTAATGTGGGAAACCTATAACTGTGGAAATACAAACCCAAATAGAAGACACATTGATGTGACTTTCCCAAAGGTTTGATAAATTCAAGAGGTTTTAGTGGAGGTCTCAACATAATCCCTTTCACACAAGGGAAACAAAGAAGAAGAATCCATTCGATGAATGGATTTGATGAAGTATTGATGTCTTGTAGACCGAAGAGAGTGAAGAATATAAGTGAATCAAGGAGGGGCACCCAAGTAGATAAGGGCGTGCAATTATGGGCACACAGGTAGGTTAGGTTGTGCATGTATGGGTTCATTAGTAGGCTTGGGTGACCTGATGTTCGCTGAGGAGACGAAAAATATATATGGTAATACGTGGCAGAGACCTTGCTCAAGCCTTCCAGAGTATTCACTAGTGATCCAAGAAGTGGGGTGCTCAAGTTCCTATGAGGGGAATGTGCGGAGGGCAAATATTTTTGACTTAGGGAGGTTGGGAACTTTAGGCGTGCAAGTGTTATGGTTTTCAAACACTAAAAAGAATTAACTTCAATGATCCTCCCTTAAATCTTCCACTCAAGGTGTTAAAGAACTACCATGAATGTTTCATAAGACTAGGGAAATGTACTAGGGTGACTAGAGAAGCAATTGGGCTTCATGGAAATTTGTTCAGAAAAATGAGGGCCCCAAGGATCTATCTATAGGAAAATAAGTGAACTATGGTGAAATAAGATGGGAACGCAAGTAGGATGCACGATAGAAAAGGGCGCACAAGTAGGCTACATGCCAAAGTTGGGAGCACAAGTAGGTTGTGTGCTGAACGAAATTGGATAGACTAAGGTGACCAAAAACTTATGCCTTTGAAAAAATATATTTTCCCCCTTATTGTTTCTAATGGATTCCCATTTTCATATTCTGAGCCTCTTTTACATAATGAAGTGTCAACAAAATCCCATCCTCATAATTGGATATTAAATGAAAAGAGGATCCTATACTAAGTTAATGTAATGAAGGAGAATGAAAAGAGCACTTGGGTGCACATGTATTAACGCTCAAGTAGACTTTGGTGTGCATGTTTGCAACATGTAAGATTTCTGGCACACAGGGGGACATGATTCACTTATATATAATGACTTCACTTATGTGAAAAGTCTCACAACTTCCAGATTTTTAGCTCTCAGTGCACAAGTCTTCTTCTATTCAGGCGCTTCTACTTCACCGCACTTCTATTGTATGTTTTTTAGCGACGCGCTAAAAGTGGGGTACCATACTTTTGCAACGACTTATACTTGTGTTCCAAGTTTTAAACTTGTGCACCTTAATTACATTGCCATTTTTTTGGTAAAAAACCAAAAAATAACTTACTTTTAAAAGATGATCTCTATCATTTTGCAGGTTCAATGGCTCCCAAAAGAATTGGAACTGCAGATGAGATCTCCATCAAGAGGACTGATGAAATGATGAATTTTGTTGGTCATGATTATTTTGACATTTGTGAAACCACCCTTCCAGACTTCGAAAAATATTTTAAGAAGTATCATTTCAACTTTCCCTGAATCACCTATCTACCTTTGTATAGCTATGGCCATTTTTAGGATGCTAACATTCCAGATCCAAAGAACTATATCCCATATTCTTGGTTTTAGGATTAAACTAACTTCTACCTAGCCAATGTTTCTATTGGGGGATCATTTTTTAATGCTGGGATAGTATAGAAAGATCATATTATGCATCATATCCTATGTGTTCTAGATTTGAAGGCACACACACTTGAGCTGCAGCCACACTACTGTTCTTCCATCTTTCGAGATTCTCAAATAGACCAGTCCAAGGGTTGGAAGAAAATTTGGGATTTTCTCCCAAGAGGAGGTGTAAAACCTACTTGGATGTGGGCATACTGGGTGCGAAAGACATATTCAGAATTTGTAGATGATTTGAGAATCATCGGGATTTATGAGGTTGTCTGGGTTGGGAAAAACTATGTATATAGGAATGAGGATTTCATGCTATAATTATTAAGTCGATGGATCCTGGAGACTAATTCCTTCCATTTAACACATGGAGAGGCGGGTATCATCTTGTGGGATATTTATAAGATTTCGGGAGCTCCAATCCTTGGAGACATGTATAATGATTTTATTCCTCCTAAGGTGACATGGAATGACTGAGAGAAGACATCGTATTTGGTTCGTGAGTGGATGAAAATATTTCACAAACTCAAGAATTCAATAACCATGAAAACTCGCACTAGGAGCGATATTCATTCGTAGGAATTGATGGAAATAAGTTTAATAAAGAAGAAGGAAAAGGGGTCTACTTACACCCATTTGACTAGCTTTCCATGGGCAGACAAGAGAGGTACTCCTAACACCTTCAGGCCAATATTGGAGAAAGGAGAATTTGACAAATGGGGAAATGAAATCAACCCAAAAATTCCTACAAAGACACATCTGGAAGGTTTCTTATCCATGTGGCTCAGCGTGTATTTATTACCATTTTGAGACTCTAAAGGAGGTGTGAGGCCGGAAACCATTTTTATTATAGCTAAGATGGTAGAGAACATGATGGTAGGGTTGGATACACTTGTTTTGGACAAGATTCATAATAGTTTGGTGCATGATTACAAATGGAAGTCTCTATTTAGAATAACAGGACCATTCAAAGTGTTGTGGGGATGGATTGTTACTCACGTTAGAACTTATGTCGTACCAAGTGGAGTTTGGGTTTTTGGAAGTTCTTTACAACCGTTTGTTTAGGCCTTTTCTGGTATTTTACACTTTTCCTTGAATTCTTATGACATCATAGCTATAATGAGCATGCATATGGAATTATTTTCCATTCCTTATGGGAATCCACCTACAGGGCGATTTGTTGGTGATTGTTCTGCCGGTTTAGAATTGAGGGAATATATGCTAACTTTTAGAGATGGCATTTTGGCCCCCAGAATAAGTGAAGAAATAATCTGTGAGGCCTATTCTCCTTATAAATTTTCATGTCAATTAAAATGTCTAGAAGAAAATACGTTATCCCCTCCCGTGCATGTTAGATTAGAGCAACACCCAATGGTTTCCCGAAAACTATGGTTGTTGACATCTTCAAAGAATACTAGGGAAGTATTTAATTTACCTATCACTGACATAGTAAGCAGATTGAACATCTTTTATGGTGAAAATTGGGTTTCATATTAACCTAAAGGGGTATTAAATAATGTCGTCCCTCGAGTTGGGATAAAGAGAAGTATCAGGTAGGAACCTCATCATTTGAAAGATAATTATTCATCATTAGGGGCCAACATGAAAGAATCAGAGGGTGGAGGTGACGATGCTCCCAATTCATAGAAGAGACCTTGTTCCAGATATAAACCTCCTATCATAATTAATATTGACACTCCATCAATCCCAACCAAAGTCGTATCAATGCGATATGGTCGCCATCATTCTGAAGAGCGGAAACTTAAATTTTATAATCCTTCATCTGTGACTATGGGTGTTGGGAAGAAACTCAAGTCCAAGGTTGTAGGATCATCATCACAATCCTCAGACATAAATTCTGAAAATATACGACCAGAGGCTACTTGAACATGGAAGAATCTGTATTGTGATGCTGAAACCCTATGAATGGATTTGTGTGAAGGACTACATATTCCAGGAGTAGGGGATTTGTGGGCTGCATCTATCATTATTTTTAAGAATAAATCCAATGAGGTAAGGACCTACATTTAAGAGATAGAAATTCTCATGTATTCCACTAATGAATAAATTCCTACCACAAAGCGGTTAAATTATATGATAGATCATTGTACCACTGAAGTGGTCAATACTTCATTAGATGAAGAGTGGCATGACATTGTAGATCCTGAGGATGTAAGTATCCTTTATCTCACATTATCTTCCATTTTTTCAACAAGAAATTTAGTCAAAAAAATTTTACATAGGAGAAATACCATTCTAAATTATAGTTGGGTAAAGTAAAAAACAACTTAAATTCCTTCACCATAGTATAGCCCTAGAGGCACTGCTCTTGGAGCAATGGGGTCACCACATGAATCGAGAGAAATATCTCTGAGCCAACAGGCCATGGAGGAGGAAATAGATAGGGTACTAGAATCTCTAATACTTTTCTTTATAGATGATTATGCAATCCCTTCCAAAAAGGATAAGAAGAAAAATCTCCACAGAAAGAAGACCATGGTTAAGCACTTTCTTATCAGTGTTAAGTTTCCCTAATAATCTTGAATTTTAGTCTTTATTCATGAAAAAGTGTTTAACCTTTTTAAGATTAATGGGGATTCTTCTGTTTCATCTTTGATAGAAACTACTGATAAGATTCAAGGATCCATAGAAGGTGCTACTGAGTAGACACAAATTCCTACAAATCCTATGGTTCATAAATAGTCATTGAAGCCAAAGGAACTAACATCTATTCTCAGCACTACTCCAATTCCTGCTATCATAGAAGATGAAGCTTCTAGTAAATCAATAAAACATCAAAAGGAATCAAATGAAAAAATATATAACTTCTATTATATGATACTTTTAGGTTCATCACATGCACTAAAACATATGTCAACAACTAACGTTGACCCCTTAATTTTTGCTGAAGAAGCTACTCGGGGCCAAAGGTTTCTTGAGGAAGGTTGTGAAGCAAACATGCCAAGTACTCCCACGGGTGAGACTATCCTGGGATCTGAGATATCATTGGATTAAATGATGAACATTGAAATTTATTTTGAAGAACTATTAGAACATGTTAATATATCAAATGCTTTTGAAGTTTTTGGAGTTCCTTGTGTAAAATCAACTAGACGTGAGTTATGATTATTTGTCTGGTTAATCTTCTTATGATTAACCTTCTAACCATGGTTGATTGAAATATGACATTCTATCTAAAGAAACTACTTCAACAATGGTACTTTAAGGATGTGTTGATATTAATGTCAATCCCACCATTGTAGAGACATTGGCTCATGTGTATCTTGATATAGTAGGTCTTCCCGAGATTCACTTTGAAAATCCTGAGCATATTAAAAATATCACTCCTCATCCAAAGACATCAAAAAAAATTGATGAAACTGAGAACATTGGGGAGGATTCTTCTCAAGCTGCTAACCTACTATTAGGTAAGAGATACTGATATTGTGATTGAATTCACTTTTTTATCTCTTGAATCTAATACTAACCATAATTCTTGATTTACCATATAGGGATATCAACTTCAATGGCTAGGTCTGGAGGTGAAGCCTCTGCATCAGCCCAAACAACACTAGAAGGGGGAGAAACCATTGTTCAAGAAGGAACAAAACATGGAACTTTTTTAAGTTCATTAATCCCAGAATATAACCCTCTTTATGATAGTGATTTTGAATTAGACCTAGAAATTTAGAAGGATCTTCATATTTCTCATTGAAAAGCATGACAAAACATTTAGAAGATAATATCTGAGATGCCCCTTGAGGAACTGCCTTCAAGAATTACATGACATTCATCTCTGTTTATCACGCTAGGATTTGGCGGTTTCGAATACTGTGAAATTCATACTATAGTGAAAGTGATTATCCAGATGAGGGAGCAAGAGCAAAAGCCTCGAAAAGACTTGACAAAATCCAAATTGTCAATCAATATTGAATAGATCCAAGAATCATTGTCCCAGGATGAGGCTAATCATAATGAAAAGTTGAAGGGACTGAAGCATAAAATTAAATAAAAGAATATTCCAAAACTGCACCTTCAACAAGAGTTAGATATCATTATAGAGGATCTTTACCAGCTTCATATCTCATTAGGAGATGTCCAGAAGGATGGTGCAAAAACCATTGTAGATTCCAGAGAAGCACTTCATCATGATGAAGAGAATGAGGCTGGTCAAATAGACAAACTTCAACAAGATGTTGATGGGGTTCAAGAGGCTATAAAAAAATGAAGAAAAATGTATAAAACATTTTCTAATTTCAGAAAGAGAGACTCCAATTTTTGGATGCTCCTCTGTGAAATTGTTTTTCATAAATGAAATGTATTTTGTCATTAATCAATTATGTGGTCACTTTTGCTAACTACTTTTGTTTTACCTAGGCCATTGGGACTAGTAAGAATAGTTTTATTTTTTCTAGGGTTATATGGATATCCCCACAAACATTATATCTCTTGACTTTTTATTGCTCAATATTCCCTAAACCATAAAAAATGCATTTTTAGTGAGCTAAGACTCGACTTTTGTTTAGAGTGCCCTTTGCAGGTTCTCAATCTAGTGAGTACCAAGACTTTTGTTGTTTATCAGTTTAGATTCATGCATTTTGGACTATAATGGTCTAATATTTAGGGTCGAATAGCTTTGACTATAAACATCAAATTAGATCCCAAACACAGATTTGTGGCTAAGAAATCATTTAATATTCTATAAATATTTACAAGAGGAATCTTGAGCCATGATTTTTATGGTCACAAAATTTAAAACTTGTATCAACATAAGGGGTGTCTTTTCCAATAACGAAGTTACCATTATTTGAAAAACCTGTTATGGGGGTTGTGTTATGTTGGGCCAACTAGGACATATGATGCATATCCAAATAGTGGAATCTTTTGACTTTCAGGCTTGTCATGTAGGCAACTAATGCAAGGCCGCCTAAGGGAATGTGTTGCATAGTCAAATAAAAGAGATATTTGATGTTTAATATTTTAATACTGATAGAAAGGGGAAAATAATATTTGGGTGACTCAAGCCCATAGTGGGTGGTTTTTCCAAGGAAAGTAATTTTAAAAATGAAAATTGGCTATTTTAGACTGACTTAACTCATGAATTGGAAAACTATTTCTATAAAAATTTGATGTCTGAGTAATGGTTAAAATTTATCAGAAATGGGAAATTGTGATATCATATTGTGTAGTTTTATGTCATACATGGAGGACATTGGTATTGTGTAGTTTTAACTCATGTAGTGAGGACATTGGTACTGTTCAGTTTTAACTCATGCAGTGGGGACATTGTATTGTGTAGTTTTAAGTCATGTAGTGAGAACATTGTAATGTGTAGTTTTAAGTCATGCATTGAAGAAATTGTACTATGAATTTTTAAGTCATGTAGTAAGGACATTTTACTATTCATTTTTTAGTCATGTAGTGAGGACATTGTACTATGTGGTTTTAAGTCACACAATGAGGACATTGGGTGGCTTTAATTTAAGGTCTTTAGCTCTGTCCAAAGGTATGAAACTCTCCCAATTTCTTTATAATTTGTTTGGAAACATACTATCATGTTCAATTATAGAATGGAAAATTGTAAACTGTGATTTGGGAATTTCTGGAATCGAGGAATGATACAGGAAATGGATAAAAGTATTATAGGAAGTCTTTTCCAAGAACGAAGTAACCATTATTTAAAAAACCCATTATGGTGGCTATATTATGCAGGGACAACTAGGTCATATGCTTCATAGCCAAATAGTGAAATCTTTTTATTGATATTCCTATTATGTTGGAATCTTATGTAAGGCCACTTAAGGGAACGTGATGCATAGTCAGACAAATGTGCTCTTAGAATTTTGACGTTCTACTGCAAAAATACAAAAAAAAATTATGGAGATTCAGATTTTCTGAAGCATGGAGTTTGGATTCTGGGGAAAGGTACCTAAATATGAAACAGGTATTTCCACCCAAGATGTCCATATAATTGGAGGAATATGACTCTTACGAAGATCTGGCCCAAACGTAAGAGGTATGGTGTCTATTGTTTTAGGTCATACGACTAAGCCTAGAAATGGAAATAGTATATGATATGTGGCTAAGTTATTTCAAGGTTATTTCATATTGTATTGAACACATGGTGAGAGAAATGTGTATACTATGGTCATTAATATCTTCAGATAGTGAGAAAGATAATGGGGAAATTATACTTGAATGACTATTTTAAAATACAGATTCTTGTATATTGTCATCAAAGATTAAAGGGGACAAAGATACTATAACCAAGAACAAATTTACCATTACTTAACAAACCCATTAGAGGGGTTTTATTATGTAGATCCAATTGGTCCATATGCTACATAGCCAAATAGTGGCATTTTTGACTGATATTCCTGTTATGTAGGCAGCTTATGCAAGGTCTCTTAAGGGCACATGATGCATAGTCAGGAAAAAGAGCTCTCAGGTATTAGAAACTCTATCACCAGAAACCATAATAATGATTATGAGGATCTAGAAATATTTAAGATTAAGATTGTGAAATATGGAAGGGGGTTATGCCCAATGCATATGAGAAATATTTGAACCAATATTGGTCATGATTTTGATGTCCTTTACATAGATTTGACTCATATATAAAATGGATACTTTCTTTGTTTCCTCTAACATAATATTATGATGTGCAGTTTAAAGTCATGAAAAGAGGACATTATATTGTGCAGTTTTAAGTCATGTTGTAAAGATATTAATAACCCCATAATAAATTGAGACACCTTATTTATATAAAGAAGCCTTTTACCCAATTCCTATGCACACTTGAGCTATGCTCGATGTGAGAAACAGTGAGTAGTAAAGGATTATTCTAAAATATAAATGTGACATAGGTGAATAATAGAGTGTTAAATTTCCATGCAGTTTATCGTAGTGTAGAAAGGATAAATATGAACCAATGTGAAAGGAAACACATATTGTAACTGTATTAAGGGATAAAACCCAAGTGTCATTATGTGTCTTGCTAGGGAAATAATTAAGTCATATATTGTTCTAAAAACATTCCCTATACATATTTTATTCTTATACAAGAAATAAAAGGTTTTTTTATTGCGGCTGGGCCCAAGATTGTTGATCTAGTTGTCTCTACGTATCTGAAATAGATGATAATCATGTCGTATGTAGTTCTTTAATCAATCCTTCCTCACACTAATCAAGTTTAACATGAATAGTGGGGGATTGTGACACATTCTGAGAGAACGGTAAATCTTAAGACAAAAAATGGTATAAGGACAAAATCATATATATTAATGAAACACTCTACATATATCTGATTCATATACAGGAAGAGAAAAGAAAATAAAAAGTTTTTTTTTTGTTATGGATGGGCCCAAAATTGGTGATTTAGGCATCTCTACATATCTCATTAGAAAATGGGAATCAAGCCATACATAGTTTATGAATTAAGGTCTCTATGTAGATCAGACTCATACATAGGAAAGAGAGGGACTCATGATCCACTAAAGAGTAGTGATGATGTCACTGATGTTTTCTTATGTAAGCTTCTAACATCAAATAGAGAAAATGTTAGCTGAAAAAATGATGTCTTGCAGTTTAACGTCATTCGACAAGGACAACGATGCTACTCATTTTAACATCATGAAGCATGGACGCTTATGGTTGTTATGTAGTTTAATGTCTTACAACTAGGACATGGGGGTGGTGCAGTTTTATGTCTTGCAGCAAGGACAATTTACTATGTAGTTTAATGTCTTGTAGTGAGGATGTTTTACTGTGCAGTTTAAAGTCTTGCATTGAGGATGTTGTATTGTGTAGTTTAATGCATTTTAGTGAGGAAGAATGTGTTTAACTACACAAAGTACTTCTTCAAGAATCTTGCATTGGATGGAGTTTTAATAAGATCTCCATCCATTGGGATTAAGGAATAAGCTCTATTTGAATAGACTTTATGTATGGTATAAGGTCCTTCCCACTTTGGATCATGTTTTGGAGGTTTCATTTCTAGTATCATTGGATTCCTAATGACTAATACCAATTATCCTTGAAGAAATGAATGAAGGAAAACATTCTTGTTAAAAGAAAATGATATTCTATTCAGATAGATTTCTAGAGGATGCAATGTATGCAATATTTTCTCGTATAATCATTCCAACTCATTGAATCACTTATGATATCTATCATCTGTAGAAAACTGATCACAGATTGCAAATCTGAGTGAAGAAAAATTTCATTTCAATTGAAAAAACTTCTTCAGTTCCATATACCAATAAATAAGGAGTTTCTTCGGTAGTAGTATGGGTAGTTGTATGATAAGCACATAAAGCATTCAAAAGTTTATCAGGCTATGATCTCTTATCTTTATCCACCATATTCTGTGGTATATTTGTTAGGGTATTGTTGAAGTCCTCTATCTATCCATTGGTCATCGCATGATAGCGAAATGAATGGTTGGATTTGATATTATGTTCATAATTTAACTTTTTTACCTTATAAGAACAAAAATTGGTGCCATTTTCCATCTAAATAGTATGAGGGACACCAAATCTGGTAATGATATTAGTTTAGAAAAAACTAAAATTTATTTTGGATCCGACTTCCTTGATAGATATTTACTCATTCCATTTATAGAAGAAGTCAATAGAAGTGAGAATATACTTGAACTTCTTAGCCGTGGCAGGAGGATAAGGCCCTACAACATCCATTCTCCATGTGGAAAATGGCCCGGAGTATTTATCTATATGTATAAACTCCGGGGTTTGATGAATGAAGTTGGAATGCACATGATAGGGATGACATTTTTTAGTCAAATATGTACAATCCTGCATCATTTATGGCCAAAACTATCCAATCCTTCAAATCTAATCAGAGAGTATGTGCCCATACTGGTGGGCAGCACAAGCTACTAAATCTACTTCTTTCATGACAATTGCAATCTCTTACCCATCAATTCATATGAAGAGGATTACATCAAATCTTTGCTTTTAGTGGATCTTTTGGTGGTATAGACTATCAAAAAAAGTGAAATTTGATGTTCGTCATCAGATCTGTTCTTTTTCAGCCCTATCTAGTGGAAGTATACCATTTTCACGATATTTTATGATGTGTGTTCTCCATCACATTGTATGACCATATGGTTCTGAAATACAACTAATTTCACTAATTTCATCTATTCTGGTTGGAACAAAAGGTGAGACCACACGACGATGGGCTAAGCTGATGAATGTCTCATCCTGATTTGGATCTGCCAAGGCTTTAGCTGCATTAGTCAATGCATTTTCTTGATCATTTTCTGATCGTGGGACATAATACAATGTCATCTCTGAGGGAAATTCAGCCATTAATCAATTAATTTAATCACACAAATGGATTAACACTTCTTTTATGATATATTATTCCCCATTTATTTGTTTGATTACTAATTTTGAATCACCTTTAACCGTTAAATGATCAATTTTCACCTGAAATGCCAATTCCAAACCTGTGATGAGAGCTTGATATTCTTCCTCGTTATTGGTACCACCTTCTAACAACAGGAACGAATAAGGAAATACATCCTTCTCTAGGGAAATAAGTACAATTCCTAACCCAACATTGTTGATTTTAGGGTTTTCCATTATTTTCCCAGTTGGACTTCTGGAAGAAACAACAAAATAAATTTCCCATGTTTGGGAATTATCCTAAATAGAGAAGACCACTTTATCAAGAAGTTTAGTATTAAATGATTTATCTTCTACAGATTGATGCTCAGCAAGAAATTCATCTAGGGATTGGACTTTTATTGCCTTCTAAGGCACAAACTGGATATCAAAATGTATCAAAATAAACACCCACTGTGCCAGATGCCTAGTAATAATAGGATGACTGAGGATAAATTTGAGCTGATTAGTGCAAGACACCAATTAGACCTAATGATGTTGCAGGTAGTGCCTCAATTTCTGAACTATAAAAATTAATTCTATGAAGAACTTTTCAATACTTGAATATCGTGTTTCCGCATCAAGCATAGTTCGACTGAGATAGTAAAGGATTTTTTCAATCCCAAAATCATTCTTTTGGGCAAGTAAGAAAACTAGTGATCCCTCTAATGTTGTTATGTAGAGAATAAGTGGTCTTCCTTCAACAGGTGGCATTAATACCGGTGGACTCAAGAGATATTTTTTGAGGGTATCAAATTAGTCTTGGTAGTCTTCAGTCCATTGGTAGGTGACTCCATTTTTCATTAATATGGTGAAGGGAAAATACTTTCCAGCTAAATTGATGATAAAGTGCCGAATATGGGCCAAGTGTCCTTAAATTCCTCTTAATTCATTCAAATTTATAAGAGGTGACATACCAGGGATTGATTTTGTTTTCTTAGGATCAACTTAGATACCATAATGGCATACAACGAAGCCAAGAAACTTTCCTAAGTTTGCCCTGAAAGCACATTTCAAGGGGTTCATCTTCAAACTGTGTTGCCGAAGTTTATGGAATATGGTTTCCAAATCATCTAAGTGATTGGTACGTTGTTTGTATTTGAACACCAAATCATCCACATAACATTCAAAAAATTTCCTTAAGAAGGGTTTGATGATATGGTGCATGGAACGTTGGTATGTTTCCCCTGTATTCTTTAACCCAGAGGTCATTACCCGATAGAAAAACACACCTTGAGGGTATCTAAAGGCTATAGATTCTTCATCCTCTAGTTCCATATGGATTTGATTATACCCAAAGTATCCATCCATGAAGGAAAGAGCTTCATAGATAGCTGTTTCATTAATTAAAAGCTCTGTGATCAGAACTGTAAAATCACCATTAGGACAATGCCGGTTAGGATCTATGAAATCAATGAAAACTCTAATTTGTCTATTATTCTTTTTCAATGGGACAATTTTACCCATCCATTTGGGATACTGAACTTCCCTGAAAAAGTTTTCCTTCATAATCTTATAAAATTCGGCTTCAATTTTTGAGGCATGAGTTGGGTGTGTTCTTCTTACTGCCTTCTTGAATCCATGATGTGCTTCTAGAAAAACCAAATGTTGGGTGGATACATTAGGATTAAGACCTAGAATTTATATATAATTCCAAGAAAATATATCTCAATCTTTCTTTATAAATGAATTATACACCTCCTCCTCTTAAAATCTCATGGACGCACAAATTAGAGTGGGGCGTGGATCTTCTTTTGTACCCAGATTTATTTCTCTGAGCTCATCCACGGTGGTAGAGACACCTTCCTCAAATTCTGGAGGAGCATTCCTAAGATCTTCCTCTTCTTCTTTATTACGTGTTAACTCTTCTATTTCCACTACCATAGTAGATTATGATGAAAAACTCCCAGAGTTATGGGGGAGTCAGTATTAGAACATCTTGAAGAAGAGGCCACCATATCTAACCCTACTTTTGATGAAGGGTCTTCCTGTGGTAATAAAAATGGAATGATGGATTGAGAATCAATATATTTGTATTTCTATAGCATTGATATAATCTTCTCTACTCTAGTTGATTAAGTAAGAGGATTTTTGTAGTTCAGTGGATGAAATTAAAACATCCCCATTTTGGATTTCATCATTGCTTGATGGATCAACAGTTTCTTCCATGTTGTCAGGCTCAATTGCCGTAATTGACATTATGGATGTTAGTGGAAGAGTTCCCAGATTTGGGTTCACCTCTTCAATTTGATTAATTTGTAACACATAATCTGTACTCAAATTTATGAATGGATTTGATGAAATCCTTTACAATTCATTCGGATCATTAACTCTAGTTATTTCTTTTGTCATGGACTTCATTCCTTTTGTGTGATAAAATTCTGACTCAATGTGTTGAGATTCACATGTTTTGAACAGAGACATGTCACCATAAAATTTCCAAATTTGACCATTGAAATAGTACTTAATACATTGGTGGTATGATGAAGGTATGGTTTCATGTTGATGCACCCAAGGCCTTCCAAGCAGAATATTGACGGCAATGTCCTAACGAACAACCATGAAATGTGAATTAGATGCAAGATCTTTAAACTGAGTTATCCGTGTAATCTCACCCATAGGTTCTTGTTCATTATTATTATAATATTTCAAAATTAATGTCAAAGGAGATAAGTTAGATTCATTCAGGTCTAATCGACGAAGTGTACGAACAAGAATGAGGTTGACTCTAGAGCCATTATCATTGAAGGCTCATCAGATATCAATATCATTGACTTTTATAGACAAATACAGGGGTCTGATATTCCCATGCACCACATAATCTTCATCTTCATCTGTAAAAGATATGACTGCATGAAATTTTGTAGGATCATTCTCTATGTGGTAAATCTTAGCAGAAATAACTTCGGTTTCAAACTCTTGAGGACTTAACAGAGCCTCAATGAGTGCTTCTTGAAGATATTTTGACAGATTCAAAGCATCTAGAATTTAAAACATGGTCGGAACATGGGCCAATTGTTTTAAGAAATCATACTATTGTCCCAAAGGTCTCTATTTTTTAAAATGGATATGTAGTTTTGAAGTTGTTTTGGAAGTTGATGCTTCTGATAAGGACGTACTCTGCATTGGAGCAGAAGCTGGAAATACTCATGTCTTTGGTAAATTAGACTAACTAGTTATATTCATTTGCTGAGAATAATATGGTGTGACTTGTTATCATTCCTCCAGAATAATTGTGTCACAACTAAACCTATCTTTCATGGATGAAATTCCTTGTTCCTATTGAGCTCACTGAAGGGATCTTCCATGAGTTTCTGCCACACATATGGTTTGATCAGAGGTAGAGTTAAAATTGTGGTTTCTATAATTCCCATGTCCTCCCCTATATCCTCAATCATGGCCTCTTTCTCGGGTTACCCAATTAGGTACAAGGAATTATGGATCATTATAATCAGAATAATCATTGGCACAATGATCCGTTAAATGGATAACATTAACAGAATCACAGATCAATTCTTCATCTGATGAAGATTCCTCTTGACAGGTTAATTCTGGTTGTTCTGTTTGGTGGGGTGGTCTTATTATTTTGAAATATATGGAAAAACATCTACCAGGGTCAAGGATAACATTGCCCTTGACATGATATCGTCCTATTCTGACTGCTCTTTGTCCTTATAATCACTTTTTTTCCTTGAGGAACAACCTTTTGATGAAGGTCGTTTTACTGTGGTAGGAGTGGCAGAAGACACAACAGATTGTTTCAACTGCGTTCATAAAATGGAATGACTCTAGTTGATCATTTTTCGGATCATCCAATCATCATATTTCTTCACATTTTCACTTTTGACCTCTTTCTATTTGCATTATTCCTCTAGATCATTGGTAGTAACACATGCTACATGAGCTGATGAACTTTTCAGTTTTACATGCCCAGATTATACCATCTTTTGAAGGAGATACTTGAAAAAAAACACTCTTGTATGGGATGCCCTAACATCTGGTGAAGGGGACAATAATTTATAAGATCTTCATCTCTTTCTTTATTTGTTTTCTTCATCCTTGGTAACTGAACCAAATTGTTTTCTAAGGCTGATATGAAGTAACTGGGAACTTGTTCATTCCTAAAAGAATAAACATTATTCTTTAATTCCTCAAACAGTTTCCACCTTTGATCCCTTTGATCATCTTTATGAGTCCGTCATTGATGTTGATGCTCATGAGGCAGAGCCAATTGATATAATTAAGGTCTTGAAGTAGAAGCGGGCACGGGTGCCTTCTTGAGTGTGATTGTAGCAGCTTATGACTTTCCTATCCTCCTCCCTAGAGATGATGTAATTATAAGAGTTTTAGCCTTTGTCTCTATAACCGAGTCTTCTATCTATAGAGAAATTGAAGTAAGGTCTCGAAGCCCTCCTATGTATTTCAAAAGGATCAATGGTGTGCATAACTCATAATGCAGATTTTCCACACAAATTGGTAGCAACTCGTCTTGAGGGAGCGATATACTTAAGGAATATGTTAATTCATTCCATTGAGCAATGAAATCTGAAACTCTTTCATTCTCCCTTTGTTTTCAATTGGTAAGATAAAAAATTTTCATCTTTGGTAACGTTGAGCTAAATTGAAGAAGGAATTTCTAATAGAGATCTTCTCATATAGTAATTGGTCGATATTGTAAACATGTATACAAAACAAAAGATGGTCCTTGTAATGACTACAAAAAACTTTTATGCTTTACTACTTCTTGTTGTTGAAAAGTTCCCATCATGGGATCACAATAAGAAACAAAATGTGTTAAGTGTTATTCCAGATCTCTTGAACCATTAAAGATTGGAAATTTGGTATTCACATAATATGGTGGGTGATGAATTGCATCCACCCATTCATGGTAAGATCTATTTTCCATCTGAACTGGTTCACGTCACTCCTCCATAGCTTCCAATAGAGTTATTAATTCCTCAATTTTGTTCATAATAATTTGGGGAATATCTGGATGAGCTGGATTCTGTGCAGGTATAACAACTGGAACTTAATCTGGTGCAACGACCAGAAAAACCATTGATAGTGGTGCTAATATCTGGCTTGGATAACCCACATGAACAGGTCTATCAGGATGTATTTGATCCTTCCGTGATTGTGTACCTATTAGAGGGAATTCGTTATCGACATCTGTAGTTACTACAAATCCTCTTTTTTGAGGAGCTCCTTCAGGATTTGAAAGATGATGACCTACCTAGGGAGTACGTCTAGTAGAAATGATGTTTTGAAGTAACTCTATATTGAGTCTTTTCAACTCCTTCATTACCACTTCATGTTGTATAAATCTCTCTTCAAGCAAAAGAGATTTACCTTCACCAGTGGAAAAGTGAGATGCAATCTGACTTTTTTCCTTTCCCCATGTTAGATTTCATTCAGAGAGGGGGGAGTTGGTTATTTGATGGCATACCCAAATTCTAGGTAAGCCTCTAATTTTTGGTGTGCACACCTTCTTCAATTGCTTCGGTTTGTACCATATTATGGACATGAAATTCATCTTCTGATTCCCCTAATATGGAGTCATTTTCTGGAGGATCTTCTATAGTGGTGTTAATGACATTTACTGATGCATAATGCATCGATGTTATTCTATCAGTGTTTTTACGAGATCTTCTTCCTTTTTTTCTTCCATGAGAATTCATTCTCCCATATGATGAATTCCCTGGAAAGATTTGGTGAATAGTAACCCGAAGGGAATCCTCAGATAGTTTAGTTGTATGCTCTTTTTATGGATTCTTTCCAAATCGGGAGAAAACCGACTTTGGTTGAGGATGATATTAAAGATGTGAAAAATCCCCCAACACTATAGGCTGGGACTTTTCCTACTATTCTTCTTCAAATATTTGAACATTGTTGAATGAATTTGAACGTTGAATTAAATGATCCTCCATCCCTGTAAGCTAGGGTGATTCTTGAACTAATATGACTGAAATTTTTGTAGCTGCTCATCTAATTTTGTGGATTTTTGTTGGGACATTAGCCGGGTGCATCATCCGAGGAAAACTTAAATCACCTATTTCAGAAAATCACTATGCTATTTCAGACATTTTCATTCTCTGATGCCTGACATCCACTAAGTGGGACCCCTTCTCAAGAATCTCAGATGCTTGATGTAAAAGTAACTCAACAACTTTCTTTCTTTGGGACTGACTCTGATGAGAGATGGTTGAGGCTTATTCTTGAAAAAACATTCGATTAAATAAAAAATCTATTGATTGTGGCTGACTGTGGGAAATAACATTACATGAGACCACTTTTAGTGAACTATTCTGATTTTGGAGTGTAGTGAAATGTAATGCTCCATATACACCTCATCGTCTGATACGAACAGTAGATGGGGAATCAGAAATTAACTAGAATTGCCTCTTTAGAGCACCAAGAAATGCACACTGAATTGTTCTATACTTTTTTTCTACTTTTGTATGTTGGGAAAATAAGAGAGATGCTAAGTAAATTTGGCGCTACAACCCTTCTATTACATTTACATGATTTTGATATTTATCATATGGTAATACGTTCATTTTCAAATTATGTAGAGTCTTCCATAAATTGAGACGAATATCCTGAATGTAATATTCTATCATTAATTTTGGAATATTATATTGAGAATTTTCAAAATTCTAGAACATTACTGGTATTACTCCTTTGTCCAATTTTTTCTCATGTTTTACATATCTTCATTGTCTTTCACTATATATTTCTCCACATGTTCTGACCAAAGTATATGATCTGTATTAGAAGACAAATGACCCAAGGGAGGTTCTGATAATGACAGTTCTCTTAACATGTCTTCTGGTTGAGAAAGTGTTTTGTCCGTAAATGATAAGGCATCAGACATGACTGGCCTTTTGTTTGCAAGTGTTTCAAGATAGGAGGGATTTCTCATCGTTACAATTCAATTATAAAATTATATTGGTAATGAGAAATAAAACTACGGAGTTGAATTTTGCAGTGAATTCCATAATGGGGAGTATCACCATGATGGATTACAAAAACGGATAAATATTTTTTCTCCTTGGACTTCTGTCCACATGGAGGGTTTCTATGGCTCTCATCTGGATATAAGAACTCTGGATTGACTGAATTTTCATGAAGCAGGACTTCATGATGAAGTGTTCGACGAGGAACATCATAATCACAACTACCACTCACAAAATTTAGTAATGAGAGGGTAGAATCTTGAGATGCAACAGATTAATGTCTGAGGGATTCAAGAACTCCAGCATTAAGAGGTGACAAATCATAGCTTGACTCTTGATTTTCCAATAGTTCTTTGTGAGACTTCTTCTTGGATGTTCTATTATACGTAGTTGGGACTAATTGGTGGGAAAAGTGGTTATCATGGGAAATTTTATGTTCCATTCTTGGATTGGTTACCAAAACGGAACGATTATCTCTAATTGTAAAGGGTATATGCTCCTGATCTTGTTGTCCGTATGATATGAGGGTGTATGCCCCATGTCCTCCCTAGACTAGAACAGAGGTGTGTATCTACTCCGAGACGACATGATGATGTTTCATCTCATGTGTGGTGATAGATTTATGTGTACGTTCACCTGATACTGCTAAATTAGTTGTTATAATATCCCGGCTTGCTTCTAGAATATGGACAGGGATTTAAGTCTGCACTTTCACCATTGATGAGATGTGTTGGGTGACTTCAGCAGCTGAAATAGGAATATACATCGATTATGTATCTGGAGTAGGTGTATATTATTACCCATTTCCCGCTTTTCTTTTCAATGGGTATTAACTGTACTCATGCATGGGGGCAGAGAGTTGTGTCTACCCCAAATTTTTCATCGGATCTTTCCGACTGACATCTCTGGGTGCTACCAAACAAGATTGTTGGCAGACTTGATGAACATTGTTATGTGTGTGTGTATGCTGGCTATTTTCCATCAAGTATAGTTGACAGACTTCCTTCAATACTGGTAGACGAGATTGCTGACAGAATCGGTGATTTTAAACAGGTATATGTTACTATTTACCAGTTACCACCACATTAGATTGGTGGTATTCTTTAAATATAGTCAGACGAGCCTACTGACTAGCTGATAACTTATATGTAGGTGTATGTTCCAGTTCACGGTACTCCACTAGGTTTATCTGGTGGGATTGGTGGGTTACTGTCAGATGAGTCTGCTGCGTAGCACAATTAAGACAGGCAGGTGTATGTGTCTGCTCATTGGTTTCCATCAAGTTAAGTTGATGGACTTCTCTAGAGGAGGGAAAGGTGAGAAACTACTCCCTGTTAACTTGACATTTGCCCTGGTGGTTCGTCTTGTGTTCATGGGTCTGAGAGACCTAATCCAAACGTCTATCGGAAAAACCCCCATCATGTGGGGGTACACTACCATGCAATTCTGGCGGTGACTACCAGTGGGAGTCCTCAAGAAAGACCCCTACATTCTTGAATTGAATCCTTGAGTTACCTCTTGATCCACCTCCTTATTGTATGAGAGGGATTGATTGTTGCGTTCCATGGATAAGGACCCGAAACGGTTGGCGACAGTGGATGGTACTTTCTACTTCTTGATCATTGGTATCGTTGTCCATATGATCGAAGATTATTATTGGCCTGGAGGGCCTGTCGAGCTACCTTCAAAGTTGGTAATGAACAATGGTAGATATATTCCTTTACCAACACATTAGACACCCAGTGTTTAAAAACTAGGTTGGTGATGATTTCTTTCCCATGGATAGAGATCTAGCTTGAGAAGCGGTCAAGATGTTCACAGATGTTGTCTTGGAGAAATCCATTTTTGTAGTGAAAAAAATTATGAGAAGAAAAACATGAAAAAAACAACAAACTCTATTAAGAAAACAACTTCTTAGATGGATACATGCATGACTGATTCCTTTATATGGATTTAGTTTATCAATTTATAGGGTCCTAACAAGTGGGTAACATTATTAACTTGGTTAAGGATTCACGTCGGGTTCACCATTTTTGTTTCGTAGTTTCTTGAAACGTGTGTTCTAGTTTTAGGAATCATCGTTTCCAAGAGGTTTCAATTGGATTTATTTATGGAACCGGAAACTTCCAACAGTTCTTTATCCATAGGGAACCTACATTCCAAATGCATGTGTTCATTAAGTTTGAAGATTACGATACTTAAGAAGATGAATTGGTCGAGAGGATGGTAGGTCAGACTCATCACACCATTTTGGGGGGAATTATTTTCTACTCTGAGACTTTCTTTGTAAATTTAAGATATTTTCTTGAATCCTTATTAATTCACCAATCATAACATAAGTTTCCTTTCGAATTAAATATCACTTATTAACATGTGTAAAATTTAGAATCATTAGTATGCATTCATGGTTCTACATTAATTGAAATATCTGTATCTATTCTAGGTTTTACATCAATGGTATCCTCTAATATACTTATTAGATATTATTTTAATCATTGTTGTAATTATTATGGGTTTTAATCAACTCTGTGGGGCACTCTAGAATTTATATTCATATAGGGAAATGAAGGTTTGATTTGATTTTGGGATTATGCCCATAAAATAGGCTACCTACGTATCCTTGTAAAAGGAATTAGAACCCTCATAGTTTGGTGCCTCTTAATGGGGAACATCATACCTTTTAAGGTCATGTGATAAGGACCTCTAAGCAGATGGTTCTTAGTCAAAACATAGTGTGGGACTTATACTGAAGAAGCCCAATGAACTTTAGAAAGAATATGCGTTTACAAGTAGGATCAGACCCTATTGGAAATATGGCCCGAGGAGAATAGGGTTGATTTAGGGTATTTTGTTTTAACCTCATGAAGGCTTAGTAAGTATCCCATATAGATGAGAATCAAAGGACACATATTTCGATTAGTGTCATAGGATAGTATGGTCCTTTGAGATAGAGAAGTTTGGGATTACCTCGTTAAAAGGATGCATTGATGATTTGGGGTTACATTTTGGGCTTATTTCTAAGAAGGATAGACGGATTAAGGGAAATGAGATTGGATTCTTGAGGAGGATATCCAGTGAGATATGGCCCTAAAAAGGACTTCCTACATATCATGGTTTGAACAGGAATCATATTTCTCATAGTTCCTTTGATTGTGCAAATTTTGTGACCATGAAAAATCTCTATGCCCATGTGAGTCATGCTCAGTGTGTGAAACAAGAGGATGTAAAATATTCAAGAAAGTCATTCACACTTTAAAATATTTCCTCCTCCACTGGTGGAAGAGGGCACACCTATGGAGGCGAGAGTGGATGAGGCCTGAGTTGACCCGAGAAGAGGTTGAGGCAACGAGCCTTCCCTCTATACGCTTTACATTGGATAAGGGTCCAATGAAAGGAGAAAGGGATGAAGGTTGGGGGGATGACACCAGGATGAATGCCCATAGAAACAAAGCACACTGGGATAGGTAAAGGGTGACAAGAATCCATGTGCCCATCTCCCCTTTGGTATTTGGCACTGAAGAAGATAGGAGGAGCAATGATGCAAAACCATGAAAGAAAAGCTAGGGGCATATGCCAGGATGGTTTCACTAACATTGATCCTGGTTGGAGAGGGAGACTTCTCCTTTAATTTTAAAAGGAAAATTACACCTGAACCTTATCTTCCCTTATCAGAGACCTTAGGTTCCGGGTCATAACTTCAAGAAGGGAGAGGCCAGGACCTAACCCTCCCCCAAACCGGGAACGTCCCAGCACTATTTCTAGGAGAAAGGTCCTCGTGATTGTGGACATACAAACCCACAGAAACTTCATGAATCATAACCCCATTGTAAACTAAATTTGTGAAACCTCTGACTGTAGAAATACAAAACCAAATAAGAGACACGTTCATGTGCCTTTTCCAAAGGTTTGATAAAGTGAGGAGGTTTTGGTGGAGGTCTCAATAGAATCTCTTTTAGAAAATAGATCCAAAGAAGAAGAATCCTTTCCACTAATGGATTTGATGACGGATCCATGGCTTGTAGACTGAAGAGAGTAAAGAATGTAAGTGAATAAAGGAGGGGAACCATTGTAGAGAAGGGCGTGCAAGTAGGTAAGGGTGTGCAAGTATGGTCACGCAAGTTGGCTTGGGTGACCTGATGTTCACTTAGGTGTTGAACAACCTGTATGGTAATACTTGGGAGTGACCTTGCTCAAGCCTTCAAGATTATTCATCGGTGATCCAAGAAGTGGGATGCTCAAGTTCCTGTGAGGGGAATGGGTGGCATGAAATTATTTCTGATTTGGGGAGGTTGTGTGCTTTAGGCGCTCAAGTGTTATGGTTTTCAAACACTAAAATGACATAATTCCAATGATCCTCCCTTAAATCCTCCACTCAAGGTGTTGAAGAACTACCTTGAAAGTTTCGAAAGATTGGGGTGAAGTACTAGGTTGACCAGAGCAGCAATTGGGCTTCAGGGAAATTCGTCCATACAAATGAGGGCCGAAAGGGTCTATTTATTGGCAAATAAGTGACCTAGGGTAAAATAATTTGGGATCGCAAGTAGGTTTCGCGACATATAGGGGTGCGCAAGTAGGTTGCACGACAATGTGGGGCGTGCAAGTAGGTTACGCGTTGAAAGAAAATGGCTAGACTAAAGTAGCCAAAAACATATGCCTTTGAAAAAAATATACATTTCCCCCCTTTTCATTCTAATGGATTCCATTTGTCATATTTTTAGCATATTTAATGTAATGGAGTGTCACGAATGGTGGAAAATATCCACACCCACCGTATAAGTTAAAAGAAAACAATCTTTCCTTTATTTTGTCCAAAAGGTCGTAAAGGACCTTGTTTGAAAAAACCACAGAAAGACTACTTTATAAAAATTTAATAAAAAGTCAAAAAGGGTATAAATGAATTTAAACCATAGTCTATGAGATAGTAAAAATGTTTTGAAATATATATTTATGAAACATGGATGTGGACTATAAAGAGGTCCTAGTAGATACTCATGTATAAACAACCTCAGATAATGAAGAGATTGTAGAATTAACCCTTATCTTTCACTTTTTCTTGATCAGGGGTACATTAACATCATGTATAATAGTTAGATAATTGTTATTAAATTATAAAATAACCACATACATAAATTTTATATCATATATGATCTTCTTAATATTTCTTTATTAATAATATTTTAGCAGTATCATTGTTTCGAGTGTTAAGTGATTCATTTTACTTTATATGTTTTGTTAAGTCATGTTTGTTATGGATAGGATGTATTTTATTCATATCCAGAATGATATTAAGTTATTAAACATAATTTTTAATCATAAAATAAAAATTATTCTTGAATTATTATTATGGGGAAGGAATCTCGTTGCGTTTGTGGATACGATAATCCGTACGTACGCACGAACGACAATATCATTCTATTAATGGTGAAATCGTATGTAATATGCTGGTATATAATATATAATGAATAATTAACATGTTATATTTATTATTTACATCAGTTATACTAATTCTTATACCCATCCAAATAATGAAGTGTTTGAATAACAAACTACACCACGACATGGAGACGGTAAGTTGTGTGTATGCACATATGATGACTTGTCATTCATAGGACGGATAGGATAATGAAAATGGTTGTACAATATATATAATAACATCATAGTATGTATAAGGTAATGTATTTATTATTTTGGTATGTAATCAACAAATAAAGAAGAAGTGGAAGAAGAAAAGAACTTTGGAAGAGGTGGTGAAATTATTATCTCTTCATCGGGTGTTTCCTTTTGAGTTGATCAAAAGGGCAACTTAGGTTGGATTTATTATCAAAGAAATCACTCTAGGTATAATTGAGGGTATTTTGGAGGATATTTTAGTAGGGTTTGGATAATCCAAATGGATTTGGAGGTGTGATTTTGAGAGAAGGGGAAGTACCCTTTTATAAGAGAGGTGAGGGTCACTTTAAGAAAAGCTTGAAATATTATTTTATTATTCAATCATATTATATTTATAATATCTCTAAAATTATTTATTTTGAGGATAAGGTGGGTATGGTTATAACACATGTCAAACAATAGGTTATATATTGGCTTAGGACATCCTATTAACCTTATCGTTTAGATCCAACTCTTAGTTAAATAGTTTAACTTTTACCATTTATTCTTGTATTATTATAATAAATGGTTAATAAAATTTCTATAAAAATCCAAAAGAACCCCAAGATGTTAATTATTTATATATCTAACCTTATCTAAGTCCTTTTCCTGAACCTTAGATTTTAGCAATATTATATCAATTAATAATATAGTTTTTGTTTTAAAAACTCATTTATGTCAATTTTGACACTATAGAGTATTTGGTTTTGTGAAAGTCATAACAACTTTATAACTTCAAAAGAATTATTTAATCAACCCTAATATGTCATATTAAACTATATTATTTCCTTAATACATCAAAACTCTCAATTTACAATTATATTATTATTTATAATATAAGTTATTTTAATCATTCAATAAAAATGTAATTATTGTTTCATCATTGTGTCATAGATAAATTTAATTATTTAATGTATAAAAATTAAATTAAAAATAACATTATGTAGGAAATCTTTTTTTTCATTCTAATTCATATTTATATTCTAATTTATCTTATGTATAACCATGTATTAAAAAAGGATTAGTTATTAAACATTGAATTTAACACTTTTAACTCTTCTTTCTATAAAATAATAACAAATGTCCTAATCTAATCAAAGTGGGCCAAAAGGATCATATTTTATTCCTAAGTTTTATTTTGGTCGAAATACACTTTTCCAATAGAATTAGAACATGTGTTGGGGTAATTATAATATCATTTTCTCCTTTAATTACCTATTTATTTTTAATCGTGGTAAAAAAAATTAAAAAGTTTCTATTCACCAAAAATTATTTTCATCCTATTGAACCACATTTTACATAATGATTTCAATAGTTTCTCTTGGATTTTTTAAATTCAATTCACAAAACCAGTAAAATTACTTTTTATACAAATTTTAAATTGTGCCTAGAATGTGGGTAAAAGACGTTAAAAGTTCAATAAAATTATATATATATATATATAATAATATTATAAAATGACTCCAATGAATTAAATTGAACATATATAGGTATTATGTATATTTTTTGACCTAAAATAAATTTAAATAAAATAACTAATTATTGAAATAAAAATTTTATTTTAAAGAATAATGTATTATTTTTCATTATTCATCAAAAATTGAAAGTTTTCAAAAAAATAAAAAAATATTCACCCTAAGTTGATTTGGATATTTTGAGTCCAAAAATGAAGTCTATTTGGAAAAATAAAATTTATTAAATTTCAAATACTGGGTATTACTATTCATAACTACTATTTTTATTGGTCATGGTATACTGGAACTCAAAGTTTTGTACTGTGAAAGCTATTGCATTATTCAAAGAGAAACATACCATCGAAGATTGGGGTGTTACATTATTTCCTACATAAAATAATTTCATCCTTGAAATTTCTATAATACTGCTGCAAAACATTATTTGAGTGGTTCTTCATCATAAGATCCTTGGGTTCCCACATTACCTCTCTAGTAATATGATTTCTCCATACAAATTTTTCCAGACGAGTCATCTGGTTTCTCAAAATTTGTTCTCTGGTATCAAGAATATTGATAGACTCTTCACAATAAAATAGATCTGAGTCTAGTTTTATTTCTTCATAAGTGAGTACATGCATTGGGTCACACATGTATTTTCTCAACAATGATACGTTGAACACATCATGAATTTTGGAGAGACATGGAGGCATTGCCAAATGGTAAGCTACAACTCAAATTCATTATATAATTTTGAAAGGTCTGATGTACCTGAGACATTATTTAACCTTATTACCAAATCATACAATACCCTTCCATGGAGATACCTTCAAGAAAACATGATCTCCTACTTGAAATTACAAATCCTCACTTCGATTGTTGGCATTGCTCTTTTTCCTACTTTGAGATACTTTGATGTGGGTTTGAATTAATCTTCACCTTTGCTATTGTTTCCTCAACAAGTTCTGGGCCTACAAGTTTTCTTTCACCAACATCATGTCAACAAGTTGGTGTGCGGCATCTCTTTCCATATAATGCTTTATATGGTGCCATTTGAATACTTGAATGGAAGATATTGTTATAGAAAAATTCTACCATAGGTAAATATTGATCCCACATTCCTTGAATGTCAAGTGAGCAAGATATCAACATGTCATCTAATTTTTGAATAGTCCATTCTGATTTTCCATCAGTTTGAGGGTGGTAGGCAGTGCTTAAATGAAGTTCTGTATCTAGGACCTTTTGAAGAATTTTCCAGAATCATGATGTAAAACATGGATCACAATCAGAAACAATCGATAGGTGTAATCCATGAAGTCTTATAAATTCATTAATATATAGTCTTATTAAACGTTCAAGTGGTAAATCTTCTCTTATATAATGAAAATGAGTTGAATTGGTACGATGATCAACAATGACCCATATTTCATCATTCCTTCTGTTATTCTTTAGTATCCCCATGACAAAGTCCATTGTAATATCATCCCATTTCCACTCAGGTATGGTAAGAGGTTGCATGAATCATCCTGGATTTTTCCTTCCAGCCATATCATGTTTATAAACCATACATCTTGACACATAATTAGAAATATTCATCTTTATGGTGTCCCACTAAAAATGTTCCTTTAATTCTCAATACATCTTAGTGCTACTAGGGTGTATAGAGAAATTGGAGCTATGAGCATCATCCAACAATTTCCTTTTTAGATCAGGTATGTTAAGAACACAAATTCTCTTACTAAATTTCAAAACCTTGTCATCATATATAAATTCAATCAATGTCCAATCATTCACAGCTATAATTTTCTTTTGAAACTACTCATCATAAGTCTGAGAACTTTTTATCCATTCTAGTGAATATGGTTTGGTAACCATTTGAATAAAGTGTTGAAGTTTCACCTTCCATGATTATTCCCACATCTATCTTTACTAGATCCGTGAACATATGATCCCTTTTAACTCCCATCTTGTTCAAACCTCCTTGATATTTTCTGCTCAAAGCATCTATCATGTTATTTTCCTTCCCGAGGTGGTAGTGTGTAGTGCAATCATAATACTTGAGTAGTTCAAGTCATCGTTTTTGCCTCATATTGCATTCCTTCTATGAGAAAATATACATTAAACTCTTGTGATCATTATATATCTCCATTTTTACACCATAGAGATATTGTATCCATATATTCAAAAAACATACTATAGTTTCTATCTCAAGATCATGTATAGGATAGTTTTTTTCATGAATTTTTATCTTTCATGATTCATAGTCAATAAATCTATCATTACGCATAAGGAAACAACCAATTACTTTCTTTGAAGCATCACTGTAAATAACAAACCCATCATTCCCCAATGATAGAGTCAATATAGGATAATTTACTAATCTTCTCTTCAATTATTCAAAACATTTTTCACTCTCTTTTGTCCAATAAAATTTAACCCCTTTACTTGTGAGCATGGTTAATGGGTTAGTCAATGAGGAATAATCTTTGATGAAATGCCAGTAATAACCTACTAAACCAATAAAACCGCATACCTCAGTTATACTCATCGGTGCTGGAAATTCTTTTATTGATCTTTGTTTATAAGGATAAAAAAAATTCATGCCTTAGATACAATATGGCCAAGAAAAAAAATCTCTAGAAGCTATAATTCACACATTCTAAACTTCCCATATAAATCATTTCTCCTAAGATTATTTAGAATATTATGAATGTGATTTTCATGATCTTCATATATTTTGGAGTAAACCAAGATATAATCAATAAATACCACTAAAAATTCATCATGATATTCCTTGAAATCTCTATTCATTATATCCATGAAGATAGAGGGTGAATTAGTTAGTCCAAAAGGCATTACTATAAACTCATAATGCCCATACCTGGTATAAAATGTTGTCTTCAAAATTTTTTCCTTCTTCACACACAACTGATGATATCCAGATCGAAGGTCAATCTTTGAAAAATATTGAGATTCATGAAGTTGATCGAATAAATCATCAATGTGAGTTAGGGGATACTTTTAATTTATTTTTATATAATTGATATCCATATAGTCAATTCTTAACCCCATAGATCCATCTTTCTTCTTAACAAAAAGAATAGGGGCTCTCCATGGAAAAACACTAGGGTAAATAAATCCTTTATTACTCAATTACCCTCGTTGTTTCTTTAGTTACACTAATTCTACAATGGCAATTCAATAAGGGTTCTTCGATATGGGCCTTGAACCGGGAATTAAATCAATGGAATACAAGATTTCTCATTCAAGAGGATGTACAAGTAAATCCTCTAGAAACACATCAATATATTATTGAACAATAGGTACATCCTCTATTTGAACATTCCTTTCCTCACCCATAGTTATTTCATTTTCTACCTCCCCAATAATTTAATTTCGTAAAGCTACTTGGGGTGTATCTAGATAAGAATCAGATGGTGACATTTTTGCTCTAAAGATAAGTTACTCCTTGTCATCATCATAAATTGTAACCTTCTTTTTCTTATAAATTTTTTTGCATCATGGCCTGAAAGCCAATCTATACTGAGGATTTTATCAAATTCAATCATGGTTATGATAATGATATTAGCAGATAAAGCATGTTTATATTCCCTAATGGGAACTGATTCACAAAACTTTGTTGTAATGATACTTCCCTTGGGAGTTTTGACTGACAACTCCATTGTTAAATCAAATTATAAATATCTAATTTTCATAGAAAACTGGGAAAATATGAAACAATGCGATGATCCAGAATCAAATAAAGCACTGGATAAATTTGAGGAAACCATTAAATTACCTGCCACCATGTCATTCAGAGCTTCAACCTCAACAGTAGTGATTTCCTAATCTTGGCCTTTCTCCCTTGGACTTTTCTGAGGTATGTTTCATTGGTGCATAGGACATTCATTTGCATAATGCCTCATTTCTCTACAATTGTAGAATTCATCATTAAAAAACACTTTATTTACATTGAAATCATGAGCTTGGTGACCTTTTTCACCAAACCTGTAATAGACGCCCATTACCTTCAGAAAAGTACCGGGGTGTTTCTTCCAACATTTACTGTAGGATAGAAATTCAACTTTTACCTTCTTCCCCTTATTTTCAATTCCAGAGTGTTCAGAAGATATTTTCTTCTCTTTCTTTGCTTTAAAGTTGAATGACTTTAGGAATTCCTTTTCTATCTTGATAGCACATGAGACAATATCTTTGTATGATGGGAACGATTGTGAGACTAATGATCGACGTAGAAATGGTTTTAACCCATCAAATAATCGATAAATATTATTCATTGGGTAACGTATATAATATTCAGCATGCCTTTCTAACCATGTAAAGTTAGCCTCATACTTTGTGATATTCTCATCCGCCTTTTGCCTCAGACTCAGAAATTATCTTTCCATATCGTCTTGATGGTCACAAGGAATGTATTTTTCTAAAAAAAGTTTTTAAACTCCCTCCATTCCATATTTGATACTTCTTCATCCTCCTTTGTGATTTTAATTAATGACCACCATTGATCTGAATCTCCCATGAGGTGATAAACTTCCATGACAACATTTTCCCGTTTTCTACTCCCCAAAGTATGAAATATTTTCTCTAAGGAACTTATCCATTTCATAACTACAAATGGATTTTTATTCCCATTTAATGTTGGTGGTTGTTTCCTCATGAAGTGGTCAAACATTGATCCTCTGTATTGTGGATCAGGGTGCTCTATAGTGGTAATGTTATTATTCATAAACTGAGTGAGTTGTCACATTATCGTGATAGGATGAATAGCACCAGTTGCATCACCAGCTCCACTGTAATTATCTTGAGTAGGAGGGAAATCCCTACATGGATTACATGAATTGATATGATTTCCAGTCCTTCTACTAGGTTTCATTTCTAAACAATGGCATACACTAGATTAGTTTATGAATCACAATAAATAATTTCAAACTTTTAAAAAAATTAACATAAATTGAACAGTTTATAGATATAATCCATAATCATAAAAATGTTTTATTTGAGGAGGTATATACTCATAAATCCTTCATAATGGGTTTTAATGAAAATGTGAATTATCCAAAGTGTATCCCCCAGGAGTGTCGTAACCAAGAGTACAGCAAGGCCCATTTTCATGTACAGGATACCCCGGTTAAAGATTGAAACTCCTTGTTGGAGTTTTTACTCCTAGGTACATCTGTGCTAGATCCACCTCTACCTGCTTGTATCTAGACATTGGTATATTTCTTGTAAAATTCACAAAATCTCTGCATTACTAAAATTCTAGGGAGTTCTTCTATACTAATCCTCTAAGCCTATCATAGGGTAATGTTTTCTAATCAGAGTTTTTTTAAATCTGGTTTCCAAGGTTTATACTAAACATCCTCTTATACCAACTATAACTCCCCAACCCTAGTTGCCAAGAGTCTGTGCATTATTACATGACACTGGCATGATCACAAGAGATCATGTCTCGAAATACCGGTTAGTTTAGTATCGTTGTAAGTTCTAGATACATACATAAGTTTTACATTACATCAAGAAATGGAAAAAAATCAACAACATTGTGTCACCTTCGAACACAGTCATATCCCTTAGCCTATTCCTACACCTTAATCTTAATATACATCTTTGCATCCTGGGAAAAGTAAAACATATATTGGGGTGATCTCAGTTTCTCTGTAAATATTACAATATAGTAGAAACTATAATAAATATGCATAGAAATTTAAGGCAATGTATTAGACTAAAACACAAAACTTTTAAACTTAAACTTCCGAATAATATGGTAGAGATAAATCAAATAATCCATTTACTTATTCACATGGATATTCTACTACTCGAATAATCAATTGTAATATCAATATCCAATTTCATAATGATGGAATGCATAATTTCTGACATCATAACCAAATAGTCAAGGCCTCATATAAAGAATAAAAATAAGATTTTCTCAAGGCCTTGTGCCAAGACACTATTTTTTCTCAAGATACCTATCGATGCATTGATGAACTATAGTGGGCTCCACCCATCTCTTACTAAGTCCAATTCATTCTTCCTATGAAAAGGGTGAAACATAACATAAAAATTATTATTAAATCAAGCATACAAAATGTTAATAATTTAACCATAAACCATGAATGGTATAAAAATATCACATCCGCAGTCAAATATATCACAACACCTTCAATACAATATTGAAGATTGTATCATAATAAATCAACTTCAATTAAGCATAAAATCCAACAAAGGATGTTGACAGAGATGAAATCAAAACTATTTCAGAGAAATATCTATTCCTATTTTGAAATCATTTAAAATTCATGTAATTTTAAAAGAAAAAATTTACTTTGAACATATTATTATAATTATGTAAGGGAATTTCTAAGGTGTTATAATGGTGGAAAATAGTTGCACCCGGTATATAAGTTAAAAAAATTCTTTCCATAATTTTGTCGAAAAGGTCATAAATGACGTTGTTTGGAAAACGATAGAAAGATTCCTTTATAAACATTTTATAAAAAGTCCAACAAGGGTATAAATGACTTTAACCCATAGTCTGTGAAATAGTAAACAAAAATTGAAATAAATTTTTAAGAAACAAAGATTTGGATGATAATGAGTTCCCAGTAGATACTCACATATTAAAAACCTCAGATAGTGAAGAGATTATAGAATTAACCCTTAGCTTGCACTTTTCCTTGATCGAGGGTATGTTAACCTCCTGTATAATAGTTAAATAATTTTTATTAAATTATAGAAGAACCACATGCATAAATATGATATCATATATGATCTTCTAAAATTGCATTGTTAATAATATTTCAGTAGTATCACTATTTTGGGTGTTAAGTGATTCGTTTTCCATTATATGTTTTGTTATGTAAGTAATGTTTTTTATGGATAGGATGTATTTTATTAATATCCAAAAATATATTATGTTATTAAAAATAATTTTTAATCATAAAATGAAAATTATTCTTTAATGATTACGATTGGGAATTAATCTCATCAAGTTCATGGAGACGATAATCCATACGTACGCACGAGCAACAATATCTTTCTACTGATAGTGAAATCATATGTAATTGGATGGAATATCATATATAAATAATAATTAACATGTTATATTTATTATTTGCATCAGTTATACTAATTATTATACCCATCCAAATAATAAAGTTTTTTAATAACAAATTACACCATGATGTGGAGACGGTAAGTCGTATGAACGCACGTATGGTGACTTGTCATTCATAGGATAGATAGAATAATGGATATGGTTGTAACATATTTATAATAACATCAGAGTATGTATAAGGTACTGGATTTATTATTTTGGTATGGAAACAAAAAATAAAGAGGAAGTGGAAGAAGAAAAGAACATGGAAAGAGGTGGTAAATTATTACCTCTTCTCCAGGTTTTTCCTTTTGAGTTGATCAAAATGGATCCTTAGGTTGGATTTATGATCAATGTAAGAAATCTAGGTATTTGAGAGTGTAGTTGGGAGGATATTTGAGTAGGGTTTAGCTGATCTAGATGGCTTTGGAGTTGTAATTTTGAGAGAAGCGGAAGTAGCCTTTTATAAGAAAGGTGAGGGTCACTTTTGGAAAAGCTTGAAATATTATTTTATTATACAATCATTTTCTATTTATAATTAATAAAAAAGGATTTATTTCAGGGATAAGGTGGGATGGGTCGAAAAACTCTCCAAAATAGGTTTTAGATAGGTTTAGGTCTCCATATTAACCTTATCTTTTAGATTTAAATGTTAGTTTAATACTTTAGTTTATACCATATATTCTTGTATTATTATAATAAATGGTTAATAAACATACTATAAAAATACAAGAGAACCCCAAGTGTTTAATTATTAGTATATCTAACTTTATATAAGTCATTTGTCCGAGACTTAAATTTTATGAATATTATATCAATTAATAATATAGTATGTTTTTTAAAAACTCATTTATGTCAATTTTGACACTATTTAGTATTTGGTTTCTGTGAAAGTCATAATAACTTTATAACTTCAAATTAAAATTATTTAATCAACCCTAACATGTCATATTAAGAAGGAAAATTCTTGGAATACATAAAAAGTCGCAATTTACAATCATATTAAGATTAATAATATCAATTATTTTAATCATTCAATAATAAGATAATTATTGCATCATCATTGGTTCATAAATTTATTTAATTATTTAATTTCCAAAAATTATAAATAAAATACCATTATGTAGGAAATATTTTTTCTATTTCTAATTAATATTTATAATATAATTTATCTTATGTATAACCCTATATTAAATAATATTTAATTATTAAATTTTGAATTTAACACTTTTAACACTTCTTTAAAATAATAATAATAAATTTCCTAATCTAATCTAAGTGGACCAAAAGGATCGTATTTTATTCCTAAGCATTATTTTTTTTTGAAATAAAATTGTCCAATAGAATTAGGGCATGTGTTAGGGTAATTATAATATCAATTTTACTTTTAATTACCCTATTTACTTTTAACCGTGGTAATTAAAATTCAAAAGTTATAATTCACCAAAAATTATTATCATCAAATTGAACGACATTTTACTTAATGATGTAAAATGGTTCTCCCTAAATTTGGAAATTCAATTCACAGAAGTGGTAAAATTACATTTCATGCAAATTTTCAAATATTCATAGAAGGTGGGTAAAAGATGTTAAATGTTCAATAAAATTTTATATATCCAATTTTATTATAAAATGACTCAAATAAATTACATTGAAAATATATAGGTATTATGTATCTATTTTTACGTAAAAAACATTAAGATAATTTTGATATTCTGAATCCAAAAATGAATTCCATTTTAAAAAATAAAATGTAAAAAATTTTAAAAAGTGGGAATTAATATTTATAACGACTACTTTGATTGGTCATGGTGTGCTGGAACATGAAGTTTCATACAACATAAGCTATTTCATTATTCAAAGAGAAACATACTATGTAAGCTTGGGGTGATACATATTGTAATTTTATTAAAAATATATTATAATAATACAATAAGACATGGTAAAAGATATACTATTTAACTAAGGGTTAAATCTAAAATATAAGTTTAATATGGTGACGTAAACATGTCTAAAACCTATTGGATGAGAGGATTTTGACCCATCCCCACCTTATCATCAAAATAAATCCATTTTCAGATATTAGAAACTGAAAATAATTTTATAATAAATTAATATTTCAAGCTTTTCTAAAAGTGACCCTCTCCTCTCTTATAAAAGGGTACTTGCCCTTATCTTAAATTTACACCTCCAAATCCATTTGGCTCCACCAACCCCTCCTCAAATATCATCCCAACAACCCTCACTTCAACCTAGAGGCCTTAATTTGTTCATAAATCAAACCTAAGGATCCCTTTTGTCCAAATCAAAAGGAAGCACCTGATGAAGATGTAATTTTTTCATCACCTCTTTCAAAGTTCTTTTCTTCTTCAACATACTATTCCTTTGATGTTTCCATATAAAAATAATAACTTCTGTATATTTTATATATTGTGATATTATTATAAATATGGTACAACCATTTTCATTATTCTATCCATCCTACGAATGACAATGTCACCATACATGCATACGTACGGCTTATCGGCTCCACGTCATGGTGTAGTTTGTTATTCGGCACTTCATTATTATGATCGGTATAATAATAAGTATAATTGATATAAATATTAAACATAAAATTTTATTGATTATGTATATATAATATATCATCCAATTAAATATTATTTCACCATAAATAGAATGACATCATCACTCATGCATACGTACGGATTACCGTCTCCACAACGCGATGAGATTCATTTCCACGTTCACCATTCAATGATAATTATAAAAATATATATTATTAATAAGTATTTAATACATGACATAATAATTATACTTGAAATATATCTATATATATATATACATATATCTGATTCACTTACATCCATTCAATACGACATGAAAACAGAAATGGTGTTTATACGTACGTACGTCCTACCGTCTCCATAAACTGTGTTTTTCATTTCATATATCTATCTATTATAAATATTTATAATATTAATATATATGATACATAAATAATGTTTTATATTCTAGAGGCAATTAAATCATTATATAAGTGATATAATCTAGAATAACAAGTTAAAACATGCACGATAAAGAAAGAAATTATTAACTGAACTGTTATTTTAACATAGAATGTGTTATTAAATTGGTAGTATAAAACCATAAATGAATCAAGTATGATATCATAAATATAAATATGGTTTTAGTATAATTTAATAACATTTTATGGTCATTATACATAAGGTTAAATGTACCTTTGGCCAACGGAAAGTACAAGGTAATGGTTAATTTCACACTCTCATTATTATCCGAGATTGTTTATGTGTAAGTATTTACTGAGAAATTTTTATCATCCTTGTCTATGTTTCATGAAAATGTTTTCAAAACCAATATTTTAAGGTTTTATGGAAGTTACTCTTTATCAAGGTTAGCATTTTAAATGTTTAATGATCTATTTTTCTAAATCATTTTAATTAATATACATGTTTTAATAATGATTTTAAAGATTTATTTATATGGACATGATTGTCTTAAAATTTTAATTACTTACATAATTTTCAAAGTGGTATGGGACACTTTGATTCAAAAATATATTTTAAATTAATTTATTTATCAATGCATGACTTTTAAATTATATGATAAAAAAGTGAAATTTCCCTCAAAGAGTTTTACAGATCATTTTCAACTATGTCAACATCCTTTAATGGATATTATTATTGATTGAGGTTGATTTAGTATAATAAAATCATCCATATTTTATTGAATAATTTATTATATGTTTGACTATAGATGTGATATTTTTATAAAATTCATGTTTTATCATTAAAGTATTGAAATTTCATATGCTAGTTTTTATATGATTGTTCAACTTATATTTCTACATTTTAATGTGAGGAATACATTGGAATTTGTATGTGAAGGGTGGAGCCTGCTATAGCTCTTCAATGCATCGGTAGGTCTCATGAGACAAATTAGTGTCTTGGCACAAGGCCTTGAAATTTTTTTTTAGTCTTGGCACGAGTCCTTGACTATGTGTTTATGATGTTCAACATTAAATAATTCCATCATTATGGAATTAAATATTGATATTACATGTGATTATTAGACTACTTGAATATCCATGTGAATATGTAAATGGTGATATTTTATTTATATTTTCCATATTATGTTGTATTTTATATTTAAAGGTCTTGTGTTTCAATTTTATACCTTTCCATGAATGTATATGATTATTTATGATAGCTTCCACTATATTGTTTATCTTTACTGATCATCTATTCTCACCCATTTCTTATGTTTTATTTTCTTAGGATTCAAAGAAGTATATTATGATTTATATGTAGGTTTAAGATAAGGGAATAATGGTGTTATCAAAGGATTAATTATGCTTTGTTTTATGTCTGAAATTTTAATATAATGATCATGTATGCAATATATTTTCCAAGACTGGTAAATTGATCAGCCCTTCAGGACATGATTCCTTGTAATCATGACAATGTATTAAGATAATTCACTAACTCTGGTTACCTGGGTTGGGGCATTACAATTGGTATCAGAAAAGTTTAGTACAAACCATAGAATATATATTTAGAAAAACTCTATTTAGAGAAACTTACCCTAAGATACAATTTGAGGATTAGTATAGATTAACTTCCTATAATTTTTTTAATGTAGAGATGTTATGAATTTTCCATGAAATGCATCCCTATCTGGATATGAGCTGGTAGAGGTGGCTCTAGAACAAATGCATCTAGGGGTAAAACCCGAAAACACCACTTTTATCTAGACTCGAACGGGAACTAGTGCATGAAAATGGGCCTTGCTGCACTCTTGGTTACGACACTCCTGGGGGATATGCGTAAGATAATTCACATTTTCATTACAAACCATTGTGAAGTATTTATGAGTAAACACTTACTCAAAGAAATCAATTTTAATATTATGGATTATATACATAAAATTTTTAATTTATGTTAGGTATTTTACAAGATTGTAATTATTCATTGAAATTTATAAAATAACCTATTGTATTCCATTGTTTACAAATGGTGCCCAATAGAAGGAATGATAAATCCAGTAGTACGCCTAATATAAAGAGTAAGAAGGATTACATCTTTCATGGTATTAATCCTTCATTTAGAAGGGAATAGTCTCCCAGATATTCTCATCATATGAGGAAATAGTATCACGTGTTAATAAGATATTTAAAGAATTCTATGATTCATATGGCTTTGAAGGGATGCAAGAGAAGAAAAGGATAGTAGAGAGAAAGAAGAATAAATGGAAGAATGGAAAGAAAAATTTTCCCATATGTGATCACTGTGGAAATAATCACCTTGGTAAATGATTGAAGGTAATTAGAGTTTTTTATAAGTTTGGAGAAAAAGGACACCAAGTACGTGATTTAAATGGTGAGAAAAATGATTCAAATGTACAGTGCTTCATCTTCAAGGATTTGGGACACTACGCAAATCAATGACCCAATCATCAGAGTATACTGAAAATGATATTGTTGGATAATAATAAATTTATGATACTATCGTAGATGAAGAGAAATGACTAGTGTTTTTATGTTGTTATTAAAGAATTATTTCATTTGAGTATTGTATTAATGATTTATTGGTTATAATAATTATGGAGTATATAAGGATTATACATTAGTACTATTTCATTAAGGATTTGAGATTGTGTGGTAATAATAAAAGTGACTCAATAGCAAGTTAGGTTTTTTGGAAAATACATGGTTGAAGGAAAGATAAAAATTAATATGGTCCTAATACTGAGGTATTGAATTTGTAATATGATATTAATAGTTTGGATAAATTATATTGGATATTATTGACTACCTTGGAAATAATTAATGGTTTGTTTGTTCCATAATTGTTAGATATTACAACATTTTTGGATTTATGGAGTATATACAGTATTCTATGTATTATACAAGGAATAAGGTAGTAAATACCTATTCAAATATAGTTTTTTGGTAATTCTTTTTATTACCACATTTTAAGAGAATACACGATGAAGGTATTCACATGTATATTTTGTGACCTTCCTTATAAATTTTGGACTGTGATTTCGGAAAGAAGTATTGTGGATAATCTTAAAGGTTTGAATGGATTAAGTTTGAAATTGGATACTATTGTTAAGGTTAAATAATTCCTTAAGATTATTTTTGGATTGTTAGAAAAATGACAACCTAGAGGTCTGGTGACAACCTGTCACGTCTGGCAAGGCTGCGAGAATTGAACCCACAACCGAAGGGCGAAAAGGGTGCATCACCTACCACTAGCCTACGCGATATCCTAGATTTTATAATGTAGTTTTTTTAAAAGGTCTGACAGATGAATTATAAATTCATTTTTTAACCCTATACGATTATGATAAATAGAGTATTTTTGAGTTCAATTATCTTTTGGATTGAAAGATGAGTTTGTAGTAGAAATTAATTAAAGGATGGAACTCTACTTATCAAGTATTTGTTTCTTATTCTATGAATAAATTATTTCTTAAACATTTGGGAAAGGATCTAAAAACCTAAAATGTGTTATCCTAATACCTTATTTTTAGTTAAACTGGTTATATTTTAACTCATCATAAATTTAAGGTTTTGAAGCCCTAAATTTTCTATTTATTGTTCACTTGTTTGTGATTAATGGCCTCAATCACTACCTATAAATATTTACATTTTACCTCCAATTATGTGTCTCAAATTTCAACTAATGTTATTCTATTCGAAATCTTAATTTGGTGGTGAATTGTTTGTTTCCCTTTCCCTCTTATTAAGACTAAATTTTTTTAACCCTATTTTCGATGTGGGTTTTCCACAATGGTATTTTCTATTTTAAACCTTTTATTTTTGAAGAACAATTTCAAATTCTTAAGATGAAATTTATTGAAGTATGGGATAATGTAACACCCTTTGATTTAATAGTATGTTATCTTTTTAAAGTAATTTAATAGCTTGCATTACACGCAACACTATGTTTGAGCACACCACGACTTACCAAACTAGAAGTCAAAAAAGTAGTTATGAATATTATTAACTTAATTTTGAATTTTCTATACTCCATATTATTTTAGAATCCATATTATGTGTTTCTTAGACATAATATAAGAACAAATTAATTTTTTAATATAAAAGAAGTATTTTTCAAAAAATGAAAGTTTACTACCTTTTAATGTAAAACCCTTTTTAAATCCAATATTTTACACTTATATATTCAATTTTACAATATAAACTTCTTTTTTAGAAGTGGGACATAAAAATTTTGTTTGGATAAATTTTTGGTCTTTATATGATAACTTTAATATTTTGATGAATAGTGAACAATTCTAAATTTTAATTGAAAACAAATTTTTTAATCAAAATAATTTATAGTGTTAAACTATATATTTGAATGGTTTTGAAGTATAATTAGATTATATTTTTATCATTTAATCCAATTTTGGTCATTGGAAGTAATTTTATATTTGAATTGGAGATAAACATGTATCAATTTTTTAATAGTTCTTACTTCTCAAAAACATGCCTTTTGGTTTTGAAAACGGGAACTAATTTTAAATTAATCAATGTAACTTATATGTTTCTAAAATTTTAAAATAGAATTTACTTTTGAATTCCGGATATCAAAATTAGTTGAGGATGATTTTTTGTATTTTTCTGAAAACATTCATTTTTTGATCAATAGTGAAAAATATTGCGTTATTGTTTAAAACCGACTTTTTATTTAAAAATTTTTAGTTAAATTTTATTTTAATGTCAAAATAGTTACGTAATGTTTATATTAGTATAATTTTATTCATTTTATTCGTTTTATAACAATATTAGACATATAAATTTTTATTGAACTTTTTAACATCTTTTACCTACCTTTTTGGCACATTTAAAAATTTGCATAAAATGTAATTTTACTACTTCTAAGAATTGAATTTTAAGAATCCAAGAGACATGGTTGAAATCAGTATGTAAAATTTGGTTCAATAGGATGAAAATAATTTTTGGTGAAGAGTAACGTTTGAATTTTATTTACAACAGTTAAAAGTAAATAATGTAATTAAAGTTACAATTATTATTAAAATTACCCCAACACATGTACTAATTCTATTGGATAAGTTTATTTCGACAAAAATAAAGCTTAGAAAAAAATGATTTTTTTTTGATCCATTAGGGTTAGATTAGGATATTTATTATATTTTATTTAAAGAATAGTTAAAATTGTTAAATTCAAATTTGAATAAATAATCCATTTTTAATATAGGGTTACACATAGATAAATTATACTATAAATATTTATTACAAAGATAAAAATATTTAATACATCATGGTATTTTATTTATAAATTTTAGACATTAAATAATTAAATTTATTTTTGACACAATGATGAGGCAGTAATTACCCGATTAATGAATGATTAAAATAATTGATTTTATAAATATCAGAATAAATATAAATAGAGAATATTGCTTCTATGTGAGAATATTCTAGGTTCCTATGACATGTTAGGGTTGATATAATGTATTTTATTCGAATTAATCATCTTGTTATGACTTTTAAAAAAAACTAATACTAAATAGTGTCAAAATTGACATAAATGAGTTTTTAGAAAAATACTATATTATTAAATGGTATAATATTCTTAAAAATCTATGGTTCAGAAAAAGGAATTATATAATGATATATATGTGTCATTAATTAACCACTTGAGGTTCTCTTGGAATTTTATAGAATGTTTATTAACCATTTATTATAATAATACAAGAATACATGGTAAAAGTTAAACTATTTAACTAAGGGTTAAATCTAAAAATAATGTTAATATGGTGACCTAAACATGTCTAAAACCTATTTATTGAGATAATGTTTACTCATCCCTACCTTATACTCGAAATAAATCTATTTTTATATATTATAAACTGAAAATAATTTTATAATAAATTAATATTTCATGCTTTTCCTAAAGTGCCCATCACCTCTCTTATAAAATGGTACTTTCCCTACTCTTAAATTCACACCTCCAAAGCCATTTGTCTCAGCCAAACCCTGATAACAGATCCTCCAAAATAACATAAATTGATTCTAGAGTCCGTACATTGATGATAAAGCCAACATAAGGATCCCTTTTATTCAAATCAAAAGGAAGCACCCGAAGAAGAGGTAATTATTTAATCACCTCTTTCAAAGTTCTTTTCTTCTTCCACTCCCTATTTCTTTGTTTTCCCCATATCAAAATAATAAATCAAGTACCTTATACAAACTATTATGTTATAATAAATATGGTACAACCATATTCATTATTCTATCCATCCTATGAATGACAAAGTCACCATAGGTGCGTACGTACGACTTAACGTCCCCATGTTGTGGTGTAGTTTGTTATTCAAAACTTCATTATTTTGATGGGTATAATAATGATTATAATTGATGTAAATAATAAATATAAAATTTTATTGATTATTTATATATTATATATCATCCAATTACATATGATTTTACCATCAATAGAATGACATCATCGCTCGTGCGTACGTACAACTTACCGTCTCCATGACACGATGAGATTAATTCCCACGTTCACCATTAAATGATAATTATAAAAAAAAATATTATTACTAAGTGTGTAATATATGACATAATAATGCTACTGGAAATATATATATATCTTTGTGTTTGTGTTTGTATTTACATATATCTCATTCACTTACTTCCATTCAATACGATATGAAAATTGAAACGTCGTTTATGCGTACATACGGCCAATGGTCCCCATAAACGGTGTTTCTATTTCATTTATCTATCTATTATACATATTTATGATATGAATATATATGATACCTAAATAATTTTTTATATTATGGAAGCAATTAAATCATAATATAAGTGATACGATCAAGAATAACAAGTTAAAACACGCACTATAAAGAAAGGGATTATTACCCGAACAGTTATTTTAACATAGAAATTTTTATTAACTGAGTAGTATAAAACCATAAATGAATCATGTATTATATCATAAATATAAATATGGTTCTGGAATAATTTAATAACATACTATGGTCATTATACATAAGGTTAAACGTACCCTCAAACAAAGGAAATTACAAGGTAAGAGTTAATTCCTTAATCTCATTATTATCCGAGATTCATTATGTGTAAGTATTTACTAGGACATTTTTATCATCCATGTACATATTTCATGAAAAAAAATTCAAAAAAATATTTTATGGTGTTTTTGGAATAAAATATTTATCAATATCATTATTTTAAATTTTTTTATGATTTATTTTTCTAAATCCTTTTTATTAATTCCCTTGTTTTAAAAATGATTTTAAGGATTTATTTATATGGACATGATTATTTTAAAATTTTAATTCCATTCCAAAGTTTCAAAGTGGTATGGGACACTTTTATTCAAAAAAATATTTTAAATGAAATACTTTATAAATGTGTGAATTTTAAATGATTTCACAAAAAAGGAAATTTCTCTCAAAGAGTTTTACTGATCATTTTAAACTATATCAACATCCTTTACTGGATATTATTCTTGATTGAGGTTGATTTATTATAATAAAAATTCCATATTTTATTGAATAATTTCTGTTATGTTTGACTGTGGATGTTCTACTTTTACACTGTTCATGGTTTATGGTTAAAGTGTTGAAATATCATATACTAGTTTTAATACGAATGTTTATGTTATGTTTCAACATTTTCATATGAGGAATGAATTGGACTTAGTAAGTGATGGGTAGAGACCTCTATATCCCTTTGATGCATCGGTTGGTAACATAAGACAAATTTGTGTCTTTTCATAAGGCTTTGACAAAAATTTTATTTGTAGTCTTGGAATGAGGCCTTGACTATGTGGTTATGGGGTATGGCATTATGCATTCAATCATTATGAAATTAGAAATTTATATTACATGTGATTATTCGACTACAAGAATATCCATGCGAATAAGTAAATAGCATTATTTCATTTATATTTGTCATATTATGTTGTAGATTATGTTTAAAGGGCTTTTTTTCAAATTTAATACCTTGTCATAAATGTTTTTGATTATTTATGATAGATTCTATTATATTGGTTATCCTAACTGAGAATTTGATATCTCCCCTTTCTTATGTTTAATTTTCCAAGGATGCTATGAAGTATATTATGATTTATATATAGGTTAAAGCTAATGGAATAATGTAATTATAGAAGTATTATTTATTTTGTGTTTCATGTTGGAAATTGTAATGTAAAGATCATGAATGTAATCTATTTTCCAAGATTGCTAAACTGATCGGTCTTTCAGGACATGATTCCTTGTAATAATGCCAATGTATTAAAATATTGCACTGACCATGGGTAACTAGGGTTGGGGCGTTACTATTTGTGATGAGATATCTAATTTATTATCTTACAAAATAATAAAAAAATAATATTTTCATTAACTATTTTAGAAAAATAACCTTCATGATTGGGTATTAATACCCATATAATGGAAATAATTTTGATATAGATTTCATTGCTATCACGACCCGTCCTCGGGGCCCGTTCCGTGACTACCCCAAGCCCGCCTTTCATAGTCCAGGCGCTGGAGACTAGCACCAAAGGTGTAAAACCCGATTAAAAGGGAAGGCATTGCCTTTAAAATACGTAAACACCCACAACAAAGTTCATGCAGAAGAAAACACTAAGAAAAGCAATATAACAAGTGTGTTTGAAGTACAAAAGGGGCCGTAAATACAAGCCAAATAGTAAAGTACAAGGAAAAGACAAACCAATAGGAAGGTTTCAAGCTGCTGTTGGATCGTCCTCAGGAGTTCCTACCTGAAGGGTAAGTACAGATGGCCACCACAACTCTCCACGTTCATCCGTCACCTCCGGGTATCGTCTCTCCATGAAGTCCACCTCCGGGTACCGTCTCGTCGTGATTTCCACCTCCGGGTACCGTCCAGCTCTACAAGCATCAACTAGGAGCAGTGTTGTCCGTCGTCTACATCTAACACAACGATGTGCGGGCATGGCCCATGCAGGGGTGAGTATAACTATACTCATTAGTGCCCCGAGACCCTCAAGGTGTCACTAAATCCAACAATGATAATCCACAAAGAATGATCTCAACAGATAGACTTTACTTAGGTATATACCCATTCATATACCTAAGTTATCAAGTAACTCATCTCCATCATGTGGTAAACACAAAGGTCATTGACTCAACTCAAACCAGGATTTTTCATTATCGAAACCACAACTGTTAGAGAACTCCTCCTTTTTCAAGTACAATGGCCCTGTCACAACTCTGAGGCAATACTCACAAACCTTAGACTGCTTAGGTACTCCTCCTTTTGAGTACCGCATGTCTGCTGCCAAATATCGTGCACTACGTCCGCTGTGGGTCTACTTCCAAATACCGGGCGCTCCCCCTAATAGCCTACAGAGGTACTCCTCTTGTCGAGTACCGCGGGTCTACTTCCAACTACCAGGCGCTCCGTCCGCCCTGGGTCTGCCGCCAAATATCGGGTGCTCCGTCCACTAGGCTAATCGAATCACTCTGAGTCGATTTGGTCAAGCAATCATTAGGTCTACAGATACTATGTCTCCGCATTCCGTACGATCATCTCTGGGAGGGACCGCCTCATCATTGGGGTCTCAACTCAACAGACGGCACGTCAATCGGACTCCCGGTCTGTGACTTATTAGCATTTCCATTCCAGGGGCCTGATTGGATTTCACGTACAATCCAACCTAGAAATACTACAACTATGTCCAAACCTCAGGTGAAGTATTCCAAAATAACCGCCTAATCAATAGGAATCCAACGTAGTTGACGACACATCAATCGGACGTCTGGTCCTCATGTTAGAAGCGTTTCAGCTCCGTGGGCCTGGTTGGTTTCGGGTTCGAACCAACCCGGCCATACACAAACATTTCCGAAACCTTGGGTGTCATATAACGAAACGACTTCCTCGATCTGAGGAATCCTACACAAATGACGGTGCATCTATCAGAGGTCCAAAACTCATGTTATGGGAATTTAACTGAAGAAGGTCTGAAATAGGGGGCCTGGGCCCGGTCCGACCCATCCCAACACCTCCTGGGGCGGCCCGAACTGGGTCAATCCAAACTGGGTCTGGGACTGGCTCAGTGGGGTGTGGCCCGGAACGGCTGGGCGCGGCCCTGAGCGGTCCGGCCCGAGCGGTCTATGCGGCTGGTCGCGTGGGTGGCCGACCAGGGGGGCTGGGGACGCCCTGTGGGGCCCGCTCTAGCCGCTGGTTAGGGGGGCTACACCCCCCGGTTTCTTCGAAACGGCCGACCATGATGGCCGGCCCTTGGGTAGCCGTGGGCCCCCCTCGGGTCCCACCTCTTGGTGATGCGGGCGGTCGGCACAGCCGGCTGCCCTTCCAGATCTGCTGCGGCCTTAGGCCGCTGCTTTGTTCAACCGACACGGCACGATTGTGCAGCACCCCACCACCATGGCCCGCCCCGGCCGCGGCCCCTATTGCTCCATCGTGGCGCGACGGCGCCGTGACCCTCTACTACGGAACGCCCCTGCTGCTGTCCATCTCTACCGTAAGTGGCACGACGGTGCTGCGCCTTTGCGACGACCCGGCAATCATGCACTGATGATCCGCTCGTGGTCAGCCCATCGCTGGTCGGTTCTTCGTAGTCCGCCTCCATGGTGCACAAACAAAAAATGAGAGGGGAAGGGTCGGACCGTGTTCATGTGGTCCAAGCCCTTCCAGGTCAAGATGGTATCATGCGGCCAAACGATAGTCAAGAATTGAGGAATGATGATGAATGATAATAAAACTTGAACATAACAACCCCTACCTCGAGGTTCAATGTTTTTTATGACATCTTGAAAGGGGTGGACGACGACTTTTTGACGTCGTCGCAAGGGAGGATATGAAGGTGATGATGATCGTCGGCGTTCGTCGCTTCCGCAAAGGCATTTGATCAAGGCTCGAGCGTCATTCGTTGGAGATCCGTCAGATGGAGAACCGTTATTCGTGAAGGGTTAAACATTTCTTAATTCTCCAGGGATTCTCCACACAATATTTTCCCAATGAAATATTAAAAATAGATTTCCCCCCATATTAACAAACATTCCATCTCAATTGAATTTAATTCAAACTCATTAATTAATTGAAAATCTGGCAAAAATTAAATGAGAGAGAGACGAAAAGTGAAGAGGCTCCACTCCAATAAATGAGTGGAGTTGTCATGTATTAAGCAAGGGGTGAGTTATGGGGGGTCAAGGGGGTTATGGGGGAGGTGAAGAGTTAGGGTCTCGTGTGGGCCCCACCACACTAAACTCTCCCATGGGAGGTTATGTGGGTGTGGGCCCCACCTATAACTCCCCATTTGTAGGATAACAAACACCCTCCACAAATAAAAATATCAAACACATATTTTTATTTATTCCTTAAAAAACAGAAAATTAACCTCTTCTCCCGTCAAAACGCAATTATGGTAAAGGTACCCTTAAGCAATTATCGGTCTTGTGGTTTCATCTGAGCCCTCAGAATTCAATTCCGAGTACCGGTTCGAAAGATAGAAAAACCCACTCGTTCGTTTACTGCACGTACCTGAGCTAATCTTCGGAAATTGATTCCAGGCACACCAGGCCTTAGAATCAAGTGTCGTCAGAGGGAAAAGACTAATAAAATTCCAATGAAATTAAGACAAAAATTTACTTCAAGTTTCTGGGTCTTTACATTACTCCCACCTCAGGGATTTACATCCCCGTAAAGCTACATCATAAACTAGGGGAAACAAAAGAGGGTACTGAGCATGCATCTAAGCCTCCCGCTCCCATGTGCTATCCTGGTGGTTCTCGTGCTACCAACGAAAGTGCACAAGAGTAATTGACCAACCATGTAGAAACCACTCCGGTCGATTCTCAACCTCTACTAGAACCCTGTGAAATTCTCCCATTCATCGATGTCCAGCTCTCCGTGGTCGATGATGACGGATAGGTCATGCACACATCTCCTAACCTGAGATACGTGGATGACGTCTTGTACCTGGTGCATGTGAGGTGGAATGGTCTGAATAATCATGGAGATAACCTGCCACCCTACACAATAATCTGTAGACCTCGTCGAGGTGGGACCTGTAAGAAAACGTGGTCACCATCCCCGAACTCCAATGGTATCTAACTCCTATAAGCATGGGACATTTTTCTGCTATGTGTAGTCTTCAACCACTCCTGGATGATCTATACTTTCTCCGTCATATACTGAACCATCTCTGGTCCTACAAGAGCTGCTAATATTTCCCCTTTACCGAAAGAAGAAATCTAATCTCATCCCCTGGATGAACCATGTTCTTTTTTGCCTAATACAGTCAATCTTGACATGAATAGTACTATTACATGCCATAGACGACGTTGTAAGGCCTCGAGGATACTTCCAAGAGATCCAACCATTACTCTCGCCACCAAGGGTTGAGTCACACTGTCGGCATCAGTGTGTGGTTACTGGGTCTCCTCTAGTAGAAATATCACAAGTGAGGGTCATGTCAACAGTTTTTAACCAGAACCTCTTAGTATTAACCATACAAAAAGGAATGGAAAGTAAACATCACAAGGATAAGTGTACTTTATTGATGCAGCTCTAAGTACAAAGACACTAAGAAAACACAACAACAACAACATGGAAATTAGAAGCATCTAGAACAAAGGCCTCCATTCTTGGAACTAGTCTCTCTTTTGTCCACCTGCTTCTGGAGCTTCATAGTCGTATGATTTCGCTACCTGAAGTTGTTTTCTACCACTTACACCTGTTCCCTGCGGTCGGGGTGGACCTCTTGGTGGTGGTGGTGGAAACTCCTTGAAGCATCGTCCACCTCCAGCTGCATGACCAGCTCCTCTACCTCGGTCTACTGCTCCTTGAGGTCTGCCATGATCAAACCTCTGCCTCTGCCTGGGAGTTCCTTCATCTATATGTTGATTTTTTGTACGGTGGGTCAAACAGTCACGTGCCACGTGACCATGCCCGCCACAGGAGTAACACTGCCCGCTCCTAGCACGACTGGCTCTGTCTCCACTCCGGTTTCCCCGCACAACTGAACCTGAGTCATGCAGTCGGCCACCGGTGGGTCTGGTCCTCTTGGACCCCTGCATCATCTTTCTACTGCCAGCTACAGAAGACTTCGTTGCATGTCAACTAGGGGTGGGTCCCGCTGCTAGAGACTGCTCAGTAAAGAAACTCTCTACTAGAATAGTTCTCTCCAACACCCCTGTCTGCATCAGGATGCTATGAGAGACACATGAAGCTCTAAACTCTCGCCTGAGCCCCTGCTCGATGGACTGGGCCCTGAAGAACGAGTCTCGTACCATATCTGTAGAGTAGTGTGAGAGGTCTGTGAACCTTGCCTGGTATTGTGCTACTGTCATGTTGCCCTGCTACAGATGTAGTAGCTCCTGTATACACACTGCTCGAAGGGTGGATGGTTCAAACTCCACCCGGAACAGGCTCTCGAAGTCTACCCATAGAAGTGTCGCCTCGTCATGCATCTGAAGCATCACGCTCCACCATCTGGTTGCTGCTTCCTGAAGGAGGCTGGAAGCAAGTATCACCATGAAGTCTGCTAGTGTACGTACTAGCCTGAAGACTCTCGCCATAGCCTCCTTCCAATCCTCATCCGCCTGTGGGACTATCTCTCCCAGGAACCTGGGTGGCCTATGGCGCTGGAACTCGTGCAGCACGCTCAAGTGGCATGCATTGCCAGCTGCTAGGGCTAGTTGCATCGGTGGCCCAACGGGTGGTAGTACCGCTGGTGCCTCCACTGGTGCCTCCACTAGATGAGGGCCTTTTACAGAGGCCTCGTCGCTCGGCGGGCTATCAGTACATATAACTCTCGGGGCCCTAGCTGGTTGCCCGCGGGGAGGTATCCTGAAAGAAACAGATGTGACACAGTCAAAGACTATACCTGGTGAGATGACCTAGTTTGAGCTGACTTAAATAAAACTCTTGAAAACACACGCGCAATCATTGTTTTTGTGTACTCAATCGGAAATCAGAAGTCAACGTCCTGGTGTATGGATATGTCAGCCGCCCGCACCAACACTGGATTCCCCGAACTAAAAACCACACTTAGTACCCTTAATACTATTTTTTCACAGAAATAAAATATCAGGTTCCTAAGTTATGCGGTAGAACCTCCCTCTGATACCAATTTTTCATGACCCATCCTCGGGGCTCGTTCCATGACTACCCCAAACCCGCCTTCCATAGGTCAAGGGCTGGGGACTAGCATCAAAGGGGTAAATGTCGATTAAAAGGGAAGGCATTCCCTTTATGAAACATAAACACATACAAGAGAGTACAAGTAGAAGAAAAAACTAAGAAAAGAAATATAAAAAGTGTGCTAGAAGTCCAAATGGGTCCGGAAATACAAGCTCAATAGTAAAGTACAAGGAAAATGAAAAATATCAGGAAGGTGTCAAGCTTCTCCTGGATCGCCCTCCGAAATTCCTACCTGAAGGGTATCTACAGATGGCCACCACAACTCTCCACATTCATCTGTCACCTCCTGGTATCGTCTCGACATTATGTCCACCTCCGGGTACCATCTCGTCATGAATTCCACCTCCGGGTACCATATATCTCTGCAAACCTCAACCACGATCAGTGATGTCCATCGTCTGCATCCAACACAACGAGGTGCGTGCATAACCCGTGCATGGGTGAGTATAATGATACTTAGTAGGGACCCTGGGACCCTCAAGTTCTCACTAAATCGAACAAGGATAATCCACAAATAAAGATCTCAATAGATAGCATTTACTTACTTATATGCCCATACATATACCTATGTTATCAAATAACCCATATCAATCATGAGGTAAACACAAAGGTCATTGACTCAGCTCAAACTAGGAGTTTTCATTATCGAAACCAAAACTGCTATAGAACTCCTCCTTTGTCAAGTACAGTGGCCCTATCATGACTCGGTGGGGCTACTCACTAACTTTAGACTGCTGAGGTACTCCTCCTGTCGAGTATCGCGGGTCTGCTGCCAAATACCGGGCACTCCGTCCATTGTTGGTCTACCTCCAAATACTGGGTGCTCCCCCTAATCGCCTATAGAGGTACTCCTCCTGTCGAGTACTGCGAGTCTGCTTCCAACTACCAGTCACTATGTCCATTGTGGGTCTACCACCAAATACCGGGCTCTCTGTCCACTGGGCTAATCGAATCACTCTGAGTCAAATCGGTCATGCAGTCACCAGGTCTTATGCTACTAGGTCTCTGAACTCCATAAGTTCGTCTCTGGTAGGGTCCGCTCCAAGAGCTATAGGTCGACACTCCATGTGTCTCAATATACCACTAAGAAGTACCACAATGGACTGCCTCGTCATATGGGTCACCACTCAACAGATGGTGCGTCAATCGGATGCCCAGTCTGTGAGTTATTAGCATTTCCGTTCCAAGGGCCCGATTGGATTTCGGGTACAATCAAACCCAACCATAATCCAAATGTGTTCAAACATCAGGTTAATTATTCAAAAATAACCATCTCATCAATAGGAATCCAACATAGTTGACGACATTTCAATCGGACGTCCGGTGCTCAAGTTATAATTGTTTCCGCTCCTTGGGCCTAGTTAGTTTTAGGTTCGAGCCAACCTGGCCGTAGATAAACTTTTTTGAAACCTTGAGTGTAATATTCCCAAACTACCGTTTGGATCCGAGGAATCCTACGCAATTGACGGTGCATTGATCGGTGGTCCACAACTCATGTTATGTGCGTTTAACTGAAGAAGGGCTGAAATAGGGGGTCCGGGCCCAGTCCGACCCGGCCCAACACCCCCATGGGTCGTCCCGAACCGGTTCGATCCGACTCGGGTCCGGGTCAAGCCCGGCTAGGCACGGCCCGGCCCGGCAGGCGCGGTCCGGCCCTAGTGGTCCACGTGGCTGGCCGCATGGATGGCCGACCAGGGGGGGCTGGCGGCGCCCTCTGAGGCCCGCCCTAGCCGGTGGTAGGGGGTTACACCCCCTGGTTTCTTCGAAACGACTGGCCATGATGGACGGCCCTTGGGTAACCACGAGACCCCCTCAGGTCCCGCCTCTATGTGGTTCCGGCAGTCGGCACAACCGGCCGCCCTTCCAGATCCTCCGCAGCCTTAGGTAGCGGCTTTTTTCAACTGGCACGGTGCGACGGTGCCGCGCCCCTCAACCGTGGCCCGCCCCAGCCGCGGTCCGGCTCTATCCCACATGGCACGATGGTGTCGTGCCTTTGCGGCGACCCGAAAATCCTGCACTGACGATCCACTCTTGGTCGGCTCGTCGATGGTCGGTTCTTCACAGTCCGCCTCCATCTTCCACAAACAACGAATGAGAGGGGAAGTGTCAGACCTTTCCGTGCGGTCCGAGACCTTCCACGTCAAGATGGTATCATACATCCAAACGAAACTCAATAATTGAGGAACGATGATGAACTATATTAGAACATGAACATAACAACTCATACTTCAAGGCTCGTCGTTCATTGACGATATCGCGAAAGGGGTGGACGTCGTCTTGTTGACATCGTCGCAAGGGAAGAGATGAAGGTGACGACGATCATTGGCATTCGTCGCTTCCACAAAGTCCTGCATTCCCGGATCGAGCATCATTCATTGGAGATCCATCTGAAGGAGAACCTTTCTTCGTGAAGGGTTAAAGCTTTCTTAATTCTATAGGGATTCTCCACATAAAATTTTCCCAGCCAAATATTAAAAAGAGATTTCCCCCATCTTAACAAACATTCCATCTCAATTCAATTTAATTCATGCTCATTAATTAATTGAAATGTTGAAAAAAATTAAATGAGAGAGAGAAGGAAAGTGAAGAGGCTCCACTCCAATAAATGAGTGTAGTTTTCATGTATTAAACAAGGGGTGAGTTATGGGGAGGTCATGGGGGTTATGGGGGAGGTGGGGAGTTAGGGTCTTGTGTGGGCCCCACCACACTAAACTCTCCCATGGGAGGTTAGGTGGGTGTGGTCCCCACCTCTAACTCCCTCTTTTTCGGATAACCACCACCCTCCACAAATAAAAATATCAAACACATATTTTTATTTATTCCTTAAACACAACCTGAAAATTAACCTCTTCTCCCGTCAAAACATAATTACAGTAAAGGTCCCCTTAAGCAATTATCGGCACTGCGGTTTCATCGGTGCCCTTAGATTTCAATTCCGATCACTGGTACGAAACATAGAAAAACTAGCTCGTTTGTTTACTGAACGTACCTGAGTGAATCCTCAGAAATTGATTTCAGGCACACCGGGCCTCAGAATCAAGTTTTGTCAAAAGCCACAGACTCGTAAAATTACAAATAAATTAAGAAACAAATTTCCTTGAAATCATTGAGTATTTAAAATTGTTAGGTTTTCCCTAATAGATGATTATAGGATTATTTAAGATATAAAATTTGAATTTCTTGTTATGAAAATTCACATGGTTTCTATATAGGTAGATCCAATCCATTCCAAAAATCACATCTAATTTTACTAAAGGGGGAATAATAAGATTTATAGGAATAAAATTCCATCAAACATCAATTAAAAAATAATTATAAACATGGGATACTATCATCATACCACTACATTGTTTCACAAATAATTATATATTTAATCACTGAGGTTGTGATTTATTTTTTTTGTAAAATTTTCTTGATATAAAGGAGTGGGAAAATCCAGGAATAAACAAGTCGTTTAATATTCTAGAGAATATGATGAGTGTAAAATACACCAATTTATTTATATGGCCCAATTTAGTAAATTTGATTTCACATGCTTTACCTTTTCTCATCGACTATGAGGTTGCTGATGTTAATTTTAATCATTAACCCTTATACTGGTGCTAATATTGGAATAATTTTCTTACTATTTATATTTAAATCACTTTAGTGAGGTTAGTTCATAGGCTGATCATTCATTTCATTCTTCATATCCCTTAAACATCCATGTGCTTGATGGATTTATATCCCACACCTAAAGTATTTACTTATTTTTTTTTTGAGGAAATCCACACTATGCTTATTCCCACATCCTAAGTATATATGAATATTAATTTTCTTTTCTACATGTGTTTTTTCATTTTAGTTTCCTTGAAAATCCATTTATCAACTCTTTTCCTCAAAACCATGAGAATATTTGGAGTCACCAGTCTCTATTTCTACAATGAGAGAACATTGAAAAAATAATTCATATCCACCAAAGTCCTTTATATCTAATTGATTTAAAAGATTTGGTTTTTAAAATCTAAATAAATGGTCAATTTTTATTTCAAGGTCAATGATTAAACTATAATAATACCTTTGATGTATTGAAAATTTTTCATTATAGGTACTAATAGATTCATCCCCCTTTTTCTTAAAATCCAGGAATTGTCTCAATATTTTAGTGTCAAAAATTTGGGTAAATATTTAATTAAAAATAACACCTTAATATATTCCCATTTAATGAATTTCAATTTTTTCCTTTATTGTTTTTTATTTATCAAAATACAACATTGGTCTGTTTCACCTTCCAATTAAAATACTTCTATAATTACATTTTATTTCCCAAATAATTAAACAAAAAAATTATAATGTTAATCCATTTCTTAAAAATTAGGGCGTAATAAGATATAAAAAAATTCAATGATTATTAGAATATGAATGAATAAATAGTATGTTTTTTTCTTTGGTGTGTTTGAGATATCAAAATGGTTTAGGTTATTTCTCATAAAATGAGATAAAATTTATAAAATGGGTTTGAATCATTATCTCGTATCATTTGGTTGTTAATTAGGATAATGAGTGCATTTTCCATCACACTAATTGTTAACTTAGTTCCCTCAAGTTCCAACCATTGAAAAAAAACCAAAAATGATGGTGTGATAATTAAGAAACAATAATCTGATTAAGAAATTATAAGATTAGTAAAATCAATCCTAATATGACCTAAATTATAACATGCTCGTTTTTTTCATCATATATAAATTTTAGTTCGACATAGATTATATTAAGTTATATCCTATTATTATAATATTTTAGAATAACTAAACCCCACTTTGATACCAATTAAGTCACCCTTGACCCGAACCCCCAAAAGTAGTTCTATAAATAAAAACATTACACATATTATTTTATACCAAGTGAGACGACACGATCATAACATACATATTTTTTGAATCATTTCCATTATTTAATCATTATATCTCATAAAATTTTATAATCCTATAACCCATTGGTTTTCTATCATTGGATATTAGTTATCCAATCTTGTTATTATATAATAAGTCTTCAATATTTCCCACAAATAATCCTCTCACATGATACCCTTTTTGACACATTCTAAATAATATTAATATTAATAAACGAAATAATGAAAAAACAATAATTTTTTTGAGATAAGATGCTCAGTAAAGATAAATATATGAGATAATTATCAAAGATCAGAGGTGAAAAAAATATAATCAAGTTGGCATGAAAACATAGTTAAGGTGCACAAATATTACATAAGATAATTATAAAGATTAAAACATGGATTATAAAATCAAGAGGTAGGGAAAATATATTTGGGCATAACATAAGAAATTAGAAATGTTAATGTTGATTCATGAGTCAATAATTATGATCATAACATAGTCACGAGGAATAACTTAGTGATCTGTTACAAGAATAATCATTGGAAATCATATCCTAGTAATAAAACCTAATCATGCCCAAATTTTCTATTATTATCAAACCCAATTATTCCCAGATATTGATTTGTGATAAACCCAAATGATGACCATGCATTAATCTATGAGAAAACCCAATGAATCCTATTTATTATTTTTTGATAAAATTCAATTATTTTCAAGTAATAAGTTTTGAGAAAACCCAATGATTCAAAAACATTTATTCTTGAGAAAACCCAATGATTCCAAATCATTTGGTTTTGATAAAACCCAATGATTCCCATGAAATAATTTTTGAGAAAACACAGACATTACCATCCATTATCTTATGTGAAATAATACTTTACCTAGTAATTTAGATGTATATATTTGAAAAACCCACCATATAATTATAAACTATAAATATATGTCCATTTGAATCGTAAAACATCTATAATCCCATCATATAATGATTACCCATTAGCTTCCACGTGATATTATCATATCTCATCTTGAGAAAAAATTTAAATGGAATCATTAGACTATATAACTAGTGAATAATAAAATTCATTAAAGTATATTTTCATAGATGAAAAATGTTTTTATATGAGAATTAACAAAATTATATGAAAAATGAGATGAAATATTTTTCCACATTAAATAAATTTTAATTTAAAAGAAATAAATTTATAAAAAATCAATATAAATCAATTTAAAAAACCATGAAAAATTAGGGAGGAAACATTATAATGAAAAATTCATATAATAGGGAAAATATATATTCAAATGTAAATAATTAAAAAGGTTGATTATTACTATATTTGTAAAAAAATAAAATGAACATAAATTTAATGATATGAAAAATATTTAAAAATATTCCATTAAAATACTTTAAATAAATTTAATGTTTATATAAAATTACCTTAATAAATCATATGATTTTATATAAGGAAATTCATAAAATAATATAATAATTTCATATATAGAGAAGAAATATTCTTAACTGAAAAGAATAGATATGGTTGATCCCATTTTCAAATATTATTTATGTAGAATTGTGAGGTAAAGGGGGTGAAGTGGTAAAAATATATATAACCCCTATAAATATCCAAATTAGAAGAAAATAGATTATTTTTTAGAGTGATATAATATTTTTATTTCCATACATGGTAATTTACTCATAAACATCCTCAAGTAAAAAGTGAAATTGAAAATAATAATAATGGCAAATTTCATAAATTTGGAATCAAATTCAATTAAAAGAAATAAAATTATTTGGATTTATAAATCCCAAGAATTAAAATGAAAATATGGTATAATAAATTCATGCGGTTGTATATACACTAGATAAATGAAGAAGGTTGTGACTTTATAACATATCTCAATTAGAGAAAATTGAGATTAAAAAACCCTTTTGGTTTGGTAAATATTAAATTAAATGTCATTGAAAGAAATAAAATAATATGGATTTATAAATCCCACGAAATACATAAACAATTTTATATAATACATTCCAGGGTAGTATATACATCACATAAAGAAATAAGGTGGTTAATATATAACAAATATTAATGAGATAAAATTGATATATAAAATCCATTATGACTTTATAATTTTTTTTATAAATATACATTGAATGAAATAACAAGATATGATTTTTTAAATCCCATTAACTTCATGGAAAATATGATAACACCCCAATATTTATATTTGTAATTCCTCTTTAAATAAATACTTTTTTAACTTTCTTATTTATCATGCAATAGTGAGCTTAAATGGGCTCAATATATTAAATGAACATGTTTAGAAAAAAAAAATAAGGATAAAACTCATAGTAAAAAAAATATTTCAATCAATTAAAAATGCTAAATTTAAATGAGAAGTAGTTAATGTAACACCCTATACATTGGATAAAAAAGTTTTAGTAAATCAATGTTCTAAAATGTAATATTTAAATGATAAAATATTCTATTATTTATATATTTACCACTTAAGTAGTTTCTATATATATTAAGAGTATAATAGAATTTTAATCTTACAAAACATTTTTAGTAAAATGGTATCTCATAAGATAGCCCACAACTCATCGTGTCTGCAAAGGCCATTAGGCTCAAACCCATGACCTAATGGTAACGAGGGTGTAACACCTACTACTAAACTATGTGTTATCCTCATTATATCATAGATATTGTTTATATAAATATAAATATTTATTTTAAAATATTCAATATTCCTTTTACATAAATAAATTACTTTTAAATTTATATCATCATAGGTATTAAGCTAGGATTCCAAAGCTACAAAGTTGTAACATATTGAATGTAAGTTCATATAACATTTTTTGAAAATCATATGATGGATGGTTGAATAAATTTTTTATACTAAAATCAAAAAATATCATTCATTTTTAATTTATATTATACTTTATTTAGTTTCTAAATGATTTTTACCATATTCTATGTACATATTTTTTATGTTAATAACATCCCTTTAAAGCATGTAGTGATATGGATTATAACTAAATAATGTTATAAAATATTTATATTTTAAAATTTAGAATTTAATTAATCTTATATAAATCTTACTATAATCAAAAAATGGTTGTAAATGCTGGATAATTGTTCTTATAAAATTAAAATGTATTTTGACATAGGATTATAAATCACGACATATAAAGGTTATCGTGAAAAACCCTTTTTTATAGAATGTGTATTTGGAAACTAAATTCCATTTATATTAACAAATAACATCATAAAATGCATAAAATAATTTTATAATAAAATAATTCATTAAAAATTAAATAGTAACATGGATAAACACCCATCTCATAATGAAAGCTTTTTTAAAGGTATAGTTGTTTAATTTTATGAATTGAATGCCCAATTTTGAAATATACAAGTACTTTTAAATTTCATATAGATATAGAATTATTTTTAATAAATGGAATTTATTTTATGACTGATCACATTGAAATTAAATTGGGGTAAATTTTTTTATTTTGCTAAAAATGTATATTTTTTGTGAAAAGGTGAAAATTTTGTCTTTATGGGTACCATGATTATGATGATATCATTATTATTTATGCATTAAATAAAAATTTATAATATATTTTATCCAATAAAAATTTTATTAATCATTACAAAAATGAATTTAAACATGTTAATTTTGAAAAAAAAAGTTTACATGACATTTTGGAACATAAATTTTATATTCTCTTAAAAAAAACTATTTTGGATTGTATGAATTAAATGAGGTTTTTAGAAGATTTATTTTGGGATTTTTCCTAATTAAATAGTAAATAACTCCCCTTTTGTCAACTATCATCTTGAAAATTATTTTAATGAATTCATACAACAAGTTATTGGATTAAATATTGATATAATCAATATTTTAACCCTCAAAACTACCCGACCTAAAATACAAATTCCTGATAATTATACCCTAACTAGAGAATCTAAACCAATTAATTAGGAATAATCTTTAATTTCCCCTATTAAAAGTTTATAAAATGTTGTTATTTGGTTATAATGTGCCCTTCTCAAGTTTTAATAATCCCCTTGGTAGTATAATTGTTCCCCCAATCATCCTCATTAATTTTCTAGTATAATAATTTTATTATAATGTATTTTGAATTTTTTTTTAATATATTAGTATGATTTTTATCCCATTGTATTATCTTCTATTTGTAATATTTTTAATGTGAGTTTATTTATTTCCTCTTTCTGACCCCTTTTACCCTTATTTTCCAATCCTTTTAAAATACCTTTTCATTTCAATGGGAAATGTTGTTATGATTTATTGTTATAATTTGATTATTTCATTATCAATGAGATATCACCATTCCACTTAATTATAAAATAAACCATTATAATCATCAAACATTCTCATATCCATAAAACCATCTTAAAATTTTGGTAATGAAAAGTGTCTGTTTTTTTCCTAGCAATGAAAACCGTATTTGGATACAAATTAGTGGACTCAAGATCTATCAAAGAAGTACCTAAGGTATATAATACCAAAAAAGGTGGAGTAGGTATTAACTTATTAACTACATTATTCATGGAATATATGTCTATCTATACACTTGATCTGACACTATCGAGGTATTTTCTTTGGATAATTCAAATTCTCTTTATGAGATATATTAAATAAATAAAATATATGCATTAAGATGTAAATTTAATTGATATCATAATTTCATAAAAGTACCCCCCCCCCCAGAAAAACTTTTTATCATTCCTTATATTGGGGTTTTACCCCTTTCATTTTCAACATCCTTTAGTTCATGAATTTTATTATTGGACATTCACCTAGACATATGCATTAATCCATTGAATAAGATTATTTCCCAATAATTTTGTTACTTATGAATATTTTATATATCACACTTCATGTTTCACAAGGATTGTAAATTTCTCTTCCATGATTATATTTCTATATAAAAGAGATATGGTGGTAATTAAATCTCTATAGAGAATGATCCATCACTACCCTTGTCATTCCTTACTTATAAATAATGCATGAACATAAAATTTCTTCCAATGTATTTCCTTTTAGCATAAACTTTCATATTTCAAATTATTGTATGGTATTCTTTTGAATACCTCTATGTTCAATTAAAAAGTTAAAAAATTTACTATAAAATATACCATTCATTTTATGTAGTGTAAATATCTTATAGTTCATTATTTGTATTTAATGGTATTTACCTAGAGTGTAATTAATTTCACTAGATACCAGTTTGGTTTTCCAATGGTTTATCCTATTATGAATACTGAATGTTTGATATTTCATTTTTTATTCTCATTATTATGTTCAAAAAATAAATTTATATAATTTATATTCTCATTATTTTTATATTGATATCCATTTATTTCCTATCCATGTTTAAAAATATTGTTATTTATATTACATGATGATATTTAAAGAGTAAATATTTTTTACATATGTTGGATTCTTTGAAATTATAATGTGATAGGTGGGTCTCGATTTTAGATAAACCCTCAATGCATCTATTGGTTTCATTATTTGAATAATTTGGGTTTTGGTGTGTACTACTCCCTATTTATATAAGAAAGATGTATTTTCTAAGCTTGGTGGAAGATTATGATTCCTTGGTTTAGTTTGTGATTGTAAATTTATGATGTCCAACATTATAAATTTCATCACTATAAAATTATAAACTAATATACATATGTTTATTTATTTTTATGCTTCCCATATAAATTATATTTTGACAAAATCATTTGTTTTGGAATTTTCTATTGGTTTATTCATTCCATATTATTCTATGATTATGTTATAATAGATTACAGTTTACACTACCCCTTACTAAGCATCTGAGATCACCTAATTATATTGTTTTATTTTACCCTATGAAACTGAGATGAATATTATGTGTGAACAATGGAATATTAAAGCGGTAATAATGATGTTTTTTATGCTTTTAATTGATGTAACATAATTTTTCAATGTAATGAAATGTGAAATTATGCATCTCGATCCTCGAAGTACTAAACTATTGGATCCTATTATCTCTATTTTCATACCAATGTAATATAATAACCATCAAATCTAGGGTTCTAGAGTCAAGGGTGTTACATTTGGTATCAAGGAGAGTTTAGTAGAAATATTATGATGTAAGTTTATAATAACTTATCTAAATAACATAAAACAATTATCTAACCATAAGTTATTTTAGAAATATATCAATATTGCATGATGTGTATAGTAATTATATATAATTATTTTTAATTTTTCTCATTAACTAATTCACTATATGAAGTTATATTGAAATGTTACTAAATTTTAGGAACCAAATTCATTTCAACACACATAATAAATGTATTTAGTTATATCTAGGGAAAAGGTTTAAATAAATATAGAGGTTAGTATGATGTCATTTGAGGTTAATTAAAGAGTTATAGGTACCATTTTTGGTTAATAAGTCCATGGGTGACTATAAGTGAAAATATCATAAATAATAATTTAATGTAGAGACCAAAAATTTGACGTAAATGGACATTACATTACTTTTTTGGAATACTTAATACAACTAGAAAAATTGGTTATTGCCACGGTTCAAAACCGTGGAATTAGGGCCCAAAACCGTGGCCATAGCCTACAACAATGGTTTTTCCCAACCGTGGGTGCTATTACCATGGCAGTAGGGTTTGACCTATGGACATGGTTTTAACTGTGGAAATAGGTGTCTCTGTTGTCAACCATGGTAGTCGACCTATGTCCATGGTTTTAAATATGGAAATACGTGGCCTATTTCCACAGTTTTAAATGTGGCTATAGCCTTAGAAAGTATGAAAATAGCCTAAAAATAATGTGTGCCTAACTGGATTTGATCCCAACACCTTCCCTCCACATTTCAGCGACCTAACCACTACACTACCAAGGTTTTTGTTTATATATATATATATAATATGTTATATATATTATTAAAACCCATGGAAATATCCTAAAAACCATGGAAATGGCTCTTCCCACCATTTTTTGGTAGGAAAATTTTCCTCTCGCACAAGGGTGGGAGACCTATAGCCACGTTTTTCAAAACTGTGGATATAGGCCACATAACTGTGGCTATAGGTGTGGGTTATAGCCACGGTTTTGAAAACTGTGGCTATATCTCATGAAAAAAATACATATAGCCATGTTTTTAAGACTATGGCTACAGGCCATATAACCATGGTCGTAGCCACCTATAGCCACAATTTTAAAACCGTGGCTATAGGTCTGTGACCATAGCCTATTGTTCTCATAGTGTAAGTGCATAAGGTATGATTGGTGACCATACATGAATTATAGGTTGTATTATGATGTTGAAAAGGCATGTGTAGATAAAGGACCTTTTCCTCATTGAGGATTTTTCTACAGTTTAAAATACATATCAAGGGAACATATATATATCCATATCGGGGAATAGTATTCATATCCAAGCAAAAGTTTCCTTTAGAGTTGAACATACTCATTAGTAATAGTCATGGAACATTTATGGGAAATAAATCACTCAATAGATAAAGTAGGTGATGGTATATGTGATTCAATTAGTGTTTTGGTAACCTATAGAATACATCATTTTTTTATTGGACACACTATTGTTGAGAATAAATATAAGATTCGATTACTCTAACTTTTTTTGAAACTAATAGAATCCAATGATCATAAGTGTACTTTTTCGAAGACCATATGGTGGACCAAATGAACTTTAGACCACTTTTATTCACACTTTAACTTTTTCATAAGACTCATGTGGGGGAGACATAAGAATAAGGCACTTATGTTTTACTCAAGTTTCCCTTTTCATGTTTTCTACCAACCAAGTTTTATGTATTTTTTAACATACCGTTTTAGGTATTATGATCTAGACCAAAAAGGGAATATATTTTATGTTTGTATATATATAACCAAAAAATTATTAGTTTATGGTCATGATCCATTAACCAAAAAATGTTGATTTTAAGGTCATGCAAATTTGACTAACAAATGAAGTGTAACAACCTATATGGGAAGAGAGAGGTAAAATAGTCTGATGTGAATAGAGACCCAATGCCAATATAGATTATTCCACATATGTAGTGCATATAGATTAAATTCATGGTGCATAGAGTATATACTTATATAGTTTAATGTCATATATATTTTATAAAATATGTGGGATAGTTCCCCTAGAAAATGAAAGGAAAAGCTTAATATAAATACAGAACCCAATGCTAATGTATACTACACCAAAGAAGTGGGATTAAATTTATCATCATGGTTCTCATTCCATTATGTAATATCAATTAATGTCACGTAATGGGGAGAAATTAAGATTAATAGTGTGATATTTTATATTATCACCTTATAAAATTAGTTTGATACATAAATTCATAGCATCAAACTTATTAAATCCACATGAATATTTGGATTATAGATTGTGTAAATCATATTCCAAGGATATTGAATTAGGAGTGATGAGTTGATACATGTATGAATGGATGATCATGGACCATATTATAAATGTGAGTTTAATTATAATTGTTTTATTGACCACCAAAATTAGAGTAATATCTACTAAAGGATGAAAATTACCCCGGTTGACATTCTATATCAGGGGCACTTATACATAGCCATATCAGTGGTAGGGTGTGCATAGTCATGTGGAGGTTTCCTTTGGAGTTAACTTTCCACGTTATCAAAATTTATAGAATGGTTTTTGAGTATTTAAACACTTTTTAAAAGAAATAATTTTATATAAATAAGGAATGTTCAATAAGGGTTCTGGAACCCCAAAAGGCTATGCTACCATGTACAGACCACAAAATTCCACAGAGGGGGTCCATATAGTTTATGTTTGTAGTTCTTAAACTAAAATGGGGTTGAGAAACCCCATTTAGTAGAAAATGGGAATGTTGTGTTGATGTTAATGGAGGGCCCAATTCTACTATAGACTATTTTAAATATAGGGTGAAAACAATTTACAGTCATGAATAGTGACTGAAAATACCAACCAAAATGGGACCCAAATACTAATAATGTCCCCAAAACCATTAAAATTGGAAGTTATAAATTTTTAAGCCACAAATTATGGTACTTAGATCAAGAATATTTATGTGGATAAGATACACAAGGGATGACGGGGGACCATATTTTAAAGAAGAGTTCCACTATGATGATGGGAAGGAATATATAAATTAGAGGATCAACTTATTTAGAAAGAAAATGATTTCATTTTATATTCTATATCAAGGGTGTAGATATAGAGTAATATGAGGGAAATAGTGTGAATCTACAATAATAATTGTTCTTTTTAATTTAATGTTCTTCTTACCGATAAAAAAGGGAGGTTTGTAGAAATATAATCTTTTTAAATAAGGAAGTGTGGTTTATGAAAAAGAAGTATTTAGAAAAAATAATGGAGTCATTCAGGTGTGATTTTATCTTGAACAAGTTGATATGATTACCCTTGAAGGGGTGGAAACAAATGAGGTCTTGTGGTTAGGACCTGAACATATGGGCCAAACATGTATCCTAGGTTAGCATGAGTCAATCCATTTCAATACCTTATATTGTAGGGGAGGATATTGTTTATTAGGGTGAGAGGGAAAATTTTAATATGCTTAACACTATGATGTGTGTGAATTACTGTTAGGAATATTTTTATTGTTTTATAACTTTTTATCCATTTACCTATTTGACATTTTAGGATCATAATTCACATATTCTCTTTTCTTTATTGTATATAGATATTTTAAATAAAATAATGATATGACATGATATTTTTACATGGTCCACTACTCAATAAGGGTATTTAGTCCTTATCATGTATGGTAACATCCAGTACATGTATTTTCCACTATTAAATGTGATATAAAATATAGTGATGTGGCCAGAAAATAATCCTTATCTAATTGTGATCCCTATACATAGGTGGGGGAGGAAAAAATCATCTTCCCTGGACTGGTGAAAATATAAATCCATCTTTAAAACTCCATAATAACCCATTATAATGACTCTATGTAGATAGTTTCTAACTTTATTAGTATGTTTGTAACACCAAGAAAGCCATCCATGTATTGAGAATTATAGTGGATTTCATAGTGTTTATTTATACTCCATTCAATATTGATCTTTTTTTAAGAACTTCTTCTTTACATTCCTACCCATCAACAGGTAAGGATTTTTATTACTCCTCCTCTACTTGGTTCCACTATTCTATCTTGTTCATCTATTACTATCTATATGGTGATTTCCATCCTATTATTTTCATTCGATGACAGTTTAATAGTACTTATTTTCTCTTTAAAACAACAAACTAAAATCTTCACTTTATTTCTTCCTGATTCATAATTATTTTTCTTGTATGATTTTTCTGGTTATGTCGGTCTGATGATAGTATGTATGATATTTATTTTTCTTCTCCCTTTATCAATTGATCACTAATTAAAAAGGAAAAATCATCCTATATTTGGATAATCCTTATTATTCTTTTCATTTCACACATGTTCATCTATAATGGTCAATCAAATGAATGTTTTTCCAGTGGCATCTCATCTTATCACTACTTTTCTTCTTCTTTAACAAAGATATTACTATGTTTGAAATATCCCTTCTCTAATCCAATATTTTATAATTTTTATACTTTAATATTGTTTAATAAGTTTTCCAGAAACCATCTCTATAGTACTTCAGATTTTTTACATATAATAATAACTTATGTTAATTTGTACTCGTACTTACATCGTTTATATAGAAACATTTGAGATAGGTCATATAAGAATTTTATATTAATTTACTGATTCAATGAAAACATCAAATTCAAATATCACACTCAAAGTAATTTTCCAAAATCTTTTCACATATTCTATAATGTTTGTGAATGCATATGATAAACTTCAGTGAATTTACCGTTCTTCAAATTTCCTTAAACATTGGTGAGTATCAAAATTTTCTTCCATGATATTTAGAACATCTAAAATATTATTTTAGAAACATAACATTTAATATATTTATGAAAATTTTCAAAAATAATTTTAATATATTGAACTTCATCTGATAACATTTTTTCGAATACTCCAAAGAGTTTCTCTATGTGGTGAGATTCCTTCTGATAAACCAACAAAACATTATATGAAATTTTTTAAAGTATTTTTCAAGAAACTTTATTTATATGATGATTAAAAATATATAACCTCAATGGATGACTTTTTATGTATGAACAAAATCATTTTTTGGTACTTTTTATGATGAAAAAACATCAGTAACTCCACTTTTGAACATCAAAAACATTTCTTATTAGCACTGTACATATCTATTTTATGTAAATTTTTATTAAATGATTGGCTAATGAAATTTATACCAAAATTTCATCAAATCATATTCTATGAAACTTTAACTTCACAATTTCATAAATGTTCATATAATTTCATTTGATTGAATTTATTTGAAGGCTTTGACCATTTCATTATTCCCTTGTATTTCCCTTTTAACTTTGACAGCATTTCCATTGTCCATGAAACTGTACAAAACATCATCAAAATCTTAGTAAAACCTAATCTTCGAAACATACTATTATTTGAATGTTACCATATAATGAATATGAAATTTTTTATAATTTCCTCAGATGGTATTCTAAAGAAATTGTATCTCAACTAAAAACTCTTATAATAAATTCCACTATCTAATTTTTTTTGATGAATTACACATATCTTTGTAATAAGAAATTTTTACAACCAAATAAGTTTCTCCACCTTTATAAAAATATTATTGAATAATGATATCCTTATAACTCATGATGTTGGAAAATTTTATAACAATAAATAATTTCCAATGTTTATACATTAAAAGTTTCATCTGAAAAACGTTTTTTACTCATGAATAGAATCAATTTGTAAAATCTATTAACCATCTCCAATAGATGTATTTTATTTGAAATAATCCAAAAATTTATGTATGATAGAACTTATAATTTTCTTCAACACATATGACCTCATTAACCATTGTAATAATTTTATATGTAACGTATTCTCTATCTTTTTAACTGAAGTTTTTGATGTGTTTTAACATTGTTGGAACATCTTAATAGTTATATAAAAAAATAATTCTTCATATGATTAAAACATTTTAAAACTTATTTTAATCACATCTCAATTTTTAACATTTTCATCCAATGTAATTTGTATATATTTTAGTCCAAAGCATCATCTTGAATCAAAATCACAAGGAATTTGGATTTTTGATTGATGAAAAACACATTATATAGAAACACCTGATATTGTTTTTGGTCATTATTTATCCAATGAAACCAAGAAATGTAATTAGTCATACTTTTCTTTCCATCTCATTTCCCTAAAATAAATTTTCATCTCATGATCTCCCTTTCTGTTTTCAATTTTTATTGTATTCTTCATCTGGTAACCTTCTAATCATAATAATATTAATAAAATTTCATTTAGTCCACATTCTCCATCCAGTATCTTTCTTCTTAGAGTCTTCTAAATAAATATTCCTTCAATAAGTTTTCACAAAATTCCTAAAGAAATTTTGTTCCATTTAGTTTCACGCGTTATTAAGGAAACTTCATCTTATTTCATTTAGTTATGGAAAAATTTTCAATTAGGCCTTCCAAACTTCTTAAGGGAAAACTTTAAGTAAAAATCACCGACATTGTTGTATTAACTACAAAAATGATTCTAAAAATTAATGAACATATTTGAGACGTGAAGAAAAACTCGCAAATAATCAAATTAGAAACATTAAGTATTCCAAATAACTTCCTTAAAAATTGATTGAACAAATTTATTACATAATATAATCTTTATAAACTTTTTTAATTAGCCTTGGAAACTTCAGCTCAATCTTCAATAGATTCTTCTTTATAAATTTATCAATATATTGACAAAAATGAAATCTTTCTATTATATTGACTTCCATTGAAAATAAATACAACTCAATCAAAGATTGGGCCCAATATTGGGAATTTTATCCTAATGATTATTTGAGGGACTACATTATATCAATCACCTTTACAAGGATCTATCTCTCATGTATGGACATTAAAATACATATAAATATCCAATCTAATTAATTTAAATTCATCCAGGATAGACCATGTGATGTGTAGTTAAATGTCATGTAAAAATAAAATAAATTAGAAAATATGAAAATAGGGGTATCTTATCATATCATAGGTTCATGGATATATCAATAATGATAGGATGGGGTGTTTTTATATCCTTTATCAGTGCAGGTTCGTAAATTAAACTTATCTAGAAACTCTGATGTGTAGAAAAAAATGGAATTTTGGATGATATAATATGCAGTTGGGCCGTATATATAGAATTTAGGCATCAGTAAATATTTATTTAGAGAATTAATCCAAGAAATTGTATTTCTTATTATCCAATGTTGTATTGATCAAGATCAAATACTTGAGAAAAATAGTGGTTGGTTTTATTGGAGTGGTATCCATCTAAACCTGTGATCAAGAATTTTTGTGTCACTAAATATCTTATCAGAATAGTAATAAATCCATATATAGTTATCATAGAAAATTTCCCATATATAAATATGAGTCATATATAGGATAAATGGAATTTTTTTAGAATAGATTTATTAAAAATTAAACTCATGAAAAATACTCCCATATAGATCTTTTTCATATTCAGGAGGGTTTATTTTAATGATTTAGGTTTTGTTCAGATTTTATTCATGTTTAAAATAAAATGAAATTATCTTAGTGATGTAAATAAGGAAAATACCAATCATAAATGAATATTGGTTTAGTTAGGCACCAAGATAAGTTGGGGGTGTATTCGTGATCTCTATAGTTGGACGCATTTTGGAAATTATAAGCATCATTTCATATCTTATGAGGGCAGGAATCAAGCTATACATAGTTATTATATTATAATCCCCTATGTATATTAGGATCTTACATAGGGTGATGGAATTTATCTTTGATGAAATTTATGGTTGGGCCAAGGTTAAAGGATCTCGACACCACTATGTACCCTATTAGGATAGAAATCAACCCATATATAGTTCTTATAGAGGAATATTACTTATATAGATATAAATCACAAGTTAGGAATAACGGGAAATATTATCCGTTATTCCATGGTAGATAATTTTATAAGTATTAATGCATGAATATAAATCCTATGTATGGAAATTAGATCATATTGAAGGGGCCACTCTATATATTTTAAGGTCTTATAGGGTAGAATACTTTTCCTCATATCTTTTGTCTTATTGATCCTAGTTATTCTACATGGTGTGATAAGTCAATGCCTCTAAGATCACATGAGTAGTGTTTAGTGTGATAAAAAAGATGAAATTTGGGAATAACCTACAATATTATAGGTCGCGTTATGGGGGTTTTCAACACATATTATGAGATGTGGAATCCATGATATGTAGGGTGTAATATAGTTTAATTTCATGGGATGAGGATGTTTATAGTATTTTATCTTCTTACAGTGAGTAAGATAGCCATATTTTTTTAATGTTGTTTGGAAAAAAATTCATGTAGTTTTACATCATGTCACAACGATAAAAACCAAGAATTTTGACATTGTAGTGTGAGGAAAACATACTATGTATTTTAAATCCATATATTTAGGACTTGTGCTGCATAGTTCAATTTCATGTGGTAGGGATGATTATGTCATGTAGTTTAAATTCATATGATAAGGACCTAAATGTAATTATATGAAAATAATTCAAATTATTTCCTGAAAACCCTTATATTGGTGGCTGGTGTGATGAATTCTCCACCCATGGTGGGTAATGAGTAAGCTATATTGGGGTAAACCCTATGTATGATTTAAGTCTTTCACATTTTGGTTCAAACATCATTGGATTATTACCTAGTATAATTAGTTTTTAGAGGACCAATAAATTCTCTCCTTGTAAGAATTAATGAAGGGAATTGTATTATTTAAATATCAAGAAACACAGTTATGATGAACTTCCAAGTTATCCCATGTGTGCAATATCTTCTCATCGAGTCATTCTAAATCATCCAGTAACTTCTGAGATTTCTCATCATTAGATATATAGTTGTATACGGTAGTGTAAAGTGAGGGAATATATACGTCAATTGGAAGGATTTCATCCATCATGTACACAATAGAACATGGGGTTTCGTTAATGGTATTATGTGTCATGGTGTGATAGGGATACAATGTATGTATAATTTTTTCAAGCCATGACTTATTTTTTTGTTCCACCATCTTTTAGATTATATTATATAAATAATTTTTGAAAGATTCAGCCTATATATTTTCCACTGCATGTGTAACATCCCACACTACCATGGTATACTTCTCTTTGAATAATACAATAGCTTTCATTGTATGTAACTTCGAGTTATAGAACCCCACGACCAATCAAACTAGCCCTTTAAAAGCAGTTATAAATAGTAATATCCGCTTTTTCAAAATTTATAAATTTTATTTATCAAAATAGGCTTCATTTTTGGATTCATAATATCAAAATTAGCTTAGGGTGATTTTTTGGTATTTTTTGGAAAACTTTCAATTTTTGATGAATACTGGAAAACACTGCGTTATTGTTTAAAACCAACTTTTTATTTAAATAATAATTTATTAATTAATAATTATTTTAAGGAAAAAATATATACATAATACCTATATTAGTCCAGTGTAATTCATTGGAGTCATTTTATAATAAGATTAGATATATAAAATTTTATTGAACGATTTAACCTCTTTTACCCACCTTCTTGGAACATCTACAAATTTTCATAAAACATAATTTCATTACATTTGTGAATTGAATTTAAAAAATTTGATAGATACAGCTGTCATCAGTAATTAAAATGTTCTTAAATAGGTTGAAAATATTTTTTGTGAATAGTAACTTTTGAATTTTATTTACCGCGGTTAAAAGTAAATAGCGTAGTTAAAGGAAAAACGATATTAAAATTACCCCAAAACATGTCCTAATTCTATTGGATGAGTGTTTCTCAACCAAAAATAAACATTAGGACAAATTTTTGATCCTTTTTTATCCACTTGGATTAGATTATGACATTCATTATATTTTATTTAAAGAAGAGTTAAAGGTGTTAAATTCAAATTTTAATAACTAAACCATTTTTAATATATGGTTATGCATAAGAAAAATTAGACTATAAATATTCATTATAAATATAAATCTATTTCCACCATCATGGTATTTTATTTATAATTTTTAGTCATTAAATAATTAAATTTATTTATGACACAATGATGATGTAGTAATTACCTTATTAATGAATGATTAAAATAAATGATATTATAAATATTAAAATAAATGTAAATTGAAAATTTTGATGACATAAAATAATTTTAAAGGTTAATATGACATTTTTGGGTTGATCCTATGTATTTTTTTATGAAATCATGTTTTTATGACTTTAACAAAAAAACAAATACTAAATAGTGTCAAAATTGACATAAATGAGTTTTTAAAACAAATACAATTTTATTAAATGATATAATATTCATAAAAATCTATGATTCTGCCAAAGGACCTAGATAATGTTATATATGTCATTACTGAACCACTTGAGGTTCTCTTGTCATTTTATGGTAACTATATTAACTATTTATTATTAAAATACTAGAAGACATGGTAAAAGTTAAACTGTTTAACTAAGGGTTAAATCTAAAAGATAAGGTTAATATGGAGACTGAAAAATGTCTAAAACCTATTGGATAAGAGTATTTTCACTCATCTCCACCTTATCCTCAAACAAAATCTATTTCGATCTATTAGAAACCCAAAATTAATTTATAATAAAATAATATTTCAATCTTTTCCTAAAGTGCTTCTCACCTCTCTTATAAAAGGGAACATCCCATTCTTTTAAATTAAAACCTCCAATGCAATTTTTCTTAGCCAAACCCTACTCAAATATCCTCCGAACTACCCTCATTTCATCCTAGATCATCACTTTTATCATAAATCCAACCTAAGGATCCGTTTTGTTCAAATAAAATGGAAGCACTCGAAGAAGAGGTAATTATTTCATCACCTCTTTCAAAGTTCTTTTCTTCTTCCACTTCCTCTTTCTTAGTTGTTTACATAATATAATAATACCTCCAGAAAATTCTACATACTGAGATTTTATTATAAATATATTACAACCATATTCAGTATTCTATTCATCTTATGAATGACAATGTTACCATACATGTGTACGTATGGCTTACCGTCTCCACGTCGTGGTGTAGTTTGTTATTCAACACATCATTATTTGGATGTGTAAAATAATGGGTATAATTGAAAAAATAATAAAAATAACATGTTAATTATTCTGCATATATAATATACCATCCAATTATATACTATTTCAGCATCAATAGAATGATATTTTTTCTCGTGCGTACGTACGACTTACTATCTCCACGACACGATGAGATTTAATTCCCATCATATCCAATAAAGAATAAAGTTCCTTTTATGATTAAAAATATAATGTATAGGAACTTATTATCATTCTGGATATGAATCAAATACATCATATCCATAAAAAAATGATTTACGTAACAAAACATATAAAGGAAAATGAATTTGTTAACATATGAAACAATGATATTATTAACCAAGTGATATTAGAGTATCATATATGATATCATATTTATGTATTTATTTCTTGTATAATTTAATAAAAAAATTTAACCATTATATAATAGGTTAATGTACCCTCAACTAAGTAAAACAATAAGGTAAGGGTTAATTTTACACTCTCTTCATTATTTGAGGTTTTTTATACGAAGTATCTATTGTGACTTATTTATCAACCACATCTGTGTTTCATAAAAATGTATTTCAAAACATTTTTACTATTTATTAGAATATGGGTTAAAGTCAATTATACCCTTATTTTATATTTTATAATTTTTTTGAAAATAATCTTTCTGTTGTTTTCCAAACAACGTGCTTTATGTCCTTTCGACAAATTAAGGAATTTTTTTAACTTATATGGAGGGTGCGGCTATTTTCCACAGTTATAAAACCATAGGAGGTTCCCTTAAAATATTATAAAAATATTTTAAAAATAAATTTTTTCTTTTATAATTAGTCGACTTTTAAATTATTTCAAAGTGGAATGATATATTTCACTAAAATAGTTTTCAGATTGATTTCATCTATGTTAACATCCATTGTTGGATATTAAATTTATTTGAAGTTGGTTTATTATGATAAAATATTCAATATTGTATTGATAGTTTTATGATATGTTTGATTGTGTATGTTCTATTTTTATGTCATTCACCATTTATGGTTAAAGTATTAACATTTCATATACTATTTTAATATGAATGATTATGTTATGTTTCACCCTTTTTATATGAGGAATGCATTGGACATTGTATGTGATAGGTGGGGCCTGTTATAGCCCCTCGATGCATCAGTAGATCTCTTGAGACAAACTACTGTTTTGACACAAGGCCTTCACAATATTTTTATTTTTAGTCTTGGAATGAGACTGAGACTATGTTCTTATGATGTCCGGAATTATGTATTTAATCATTATGAGATTAGATATTAATATTACATATGATTATTAGTCTTATAGAATATCCTTGTGAATAACTAAATGGAATAATTTGATTTATATTTTCCATATTATGCTGAATTTTATTTTTAAACGTATTTTGTTTTAATCATATACATTGGCTTAAATGTTTATGCTTATTTATGACAGTTTCTACTATATTTTTACCTTACTGAGCATCTCAGATCACCCCTTTCTTATGTTTAATTTTCCTAGGATTCGAAGAAATATATTATGACTGACCAGTAGGTATAATATATGAGATATGAGTGTGTTCAAAGGAGACTCAATTTTTCCTTTTTTCATTTCATAATGTAGTGTAAAACATATGAATGTATCTAGTACTTCCATGTATACTAAACTAATCCGTATTTCGGGACTTGATATCTTGTGATCATGCCAATGTTATGTGATAATGCAAAGACTCTAGGTAACTGTTGTCAGAAAATTATAGCTAGTATCAGATGAATTTTAATACAATCCTTGGGATATAGATTTAGACAAACTCTAATTAGAGAACACTACCTTAAGATAGACATTGAGGATTAGTATATTATAACATCTAATAATTTTGGTAATGTAGAAATTCTGTGGGTTTTCCAAGAAATACATTCATATCTGAATACTATAAGTGGATGTGGTTCTGGTATAGATGTACCTAGGAGTCACTACTAGAATTTAGTCTTTTCCCAATGGTAGTATACCAACGGTTTAACAAAACCGTTGGCAAAGGGAATTTCGGTGGACCCTTTCCCAACGGTTCACTGGAACCGTTGGGAAAGGGGTGCTAAACTCACACATTTCCCAACGGTTCACTAGAACCATTGGGAAAGGGGTGCTAAATTCACACATTTCCCAACGGTTCACTGGAACCATTGGGAAATGTGTGCCTTTACCAACGGTTTTTATAAACCGTTGGAAAAGGTTTCCCCCAAATTCCAGATTGCCATCTTCTCTCCCCATTCGGACAGAGCCCTAATCTATTTGCTCCGCTGCTCTCGAACCCCATCCCACTCCACTGCTCTCGTGAATCCGAACACCAGCACCCCCATCCCAACAGGTACAACCCCATACGAATAGGTAAAATTTGATCTCAACCATATTGTTGTAGTTGTTTTAATGAATAGATTTTTTCCAGGTGTTTGTGGTTTAATTGATTATTGAAATTAATATCTAAATAGGTTATTGTTTGTGTTTGTGAAGACTTCTTTAATGTTTTTGTATTCTATGTTTGGAAGGAGAGTGTTCAAAACATGTAAATCAGAGTTGGGGGAGGCTATCATGAACGTTTACATGTTTTGGAAAATGGATTGTGGGAGTTATGGATTTTGTTCAAGCCAATTTGATATCTTTTGGATAATGGATTGTGGGGGTAGGGGGTGTCCATGGGGGTGGGTGGGTTGTCCACGGGGGTGGGCGGGGCTGTCCACGGGGGTGGGAAAGGCTGTCCACGGGGGTGGGCGGGGCTGTCTAGGTGGTGTGGGCTTTCCTGGGGGTCTGGGTGGGGTGTCCTGGTGGGGGAGGGGTGTGTGGGGTGTCCAGGGGGGTGGTATGTCTAGGTGGTGGTGGTGGGGTTGCAGGAGAGGGTGGTGTGGGCTGTTTGGGAGGGTGGGCGGGGCTATCCAGTGGGGGTACGGGGTGTCCAGGGGGGTACGGGGGTGGGCGGGTTGTCCACAAGGGTGGACGGGCTGTCCACGGGGGTGGCCGGGCTGTCAAGGAGGGGTGGGCGGGCTGTCCAGGGGGGGGGGGGGGGGGGGTGGGCTGGCCACGGGGGGTAGGGTGTCCAGGGGGGTGGCCGGGCTATCCAAGGGGGTGGGGGCTGTCCATAGGGAGAAGGGGTGTCAAGGGGGTGGGTGGGCTGTCCACGGGGGTGGTTGGGCTGTCTAGGGGGTAGGGGGTGTCCACGGGGGTGGGCGGGGCTGTCCAGGGGGTGTGGGCTGTCCTGGGGGTCTGGGTGGGGTGTCCTGGTGGGGGAGGGGTGTGTGGGGTGTCCAGGTGGGGTGGTATGTCTAGGTGGTGGTGGTGGGGTTGCAGGGAAGGGGGGTGTGGGCTATTTGGGGGGGTGGGCAGGGCTGTCCAGGGGGGGTACGGGGTGTCCAGGGGGGTACGGGGGTGGGCGGGCTGTCCACAAGGGTGGACGGGCTGTCCACGGGGGTGGTCGGGCTGTCAAGGAGGGGTGGGCGGGCTGTCCAGGGGGGTGGGTGGGTTGGCCACAGGGGGTAGGGGTGTCCAGGGGGTGGGCGGGCTCTCCAAGGGGGTGGGGGGCTGTCCATAGGGAGAAGGGGTGTCGAGGGTGGTGGGTGGGCTGTCCACGGGGGGTGGTTGGGCTGTCTAGGGGGTAGGGGGCGTCCACGGGGGTGGGTGGGTTGTCCACGGGGGTGGGCGGGGCTATCCACGGGGGTGGGAAAGGCTGTCCACGGGGGTGGGCGGGGCTGTCCTGGGGGTGTGGGCTGTCCTGGGGGTCTGGGTGGGGTGTCCTGGTGGGGGAGGGGTGTGTGGGGTGTCCAGGGGGGTTGGTATGTCTAGGTGGTGGTGGTGGGGTTGCATGGGAGGGGGTGTGGGCTGTTTGGGAGGGTGGGTGGGGCTATCCCGGGGGGGTACGGGGTGTCCAAGGGGGTACGGGGGTGGGCGGGCTGTCCACAAGGGTGGACGGGCTGTCCACGAGGGTGGTCGGGCTGTCAAGGAGGGGTGGGCGGGCTATCCAGGGGGGTGGGTGGGCTAGAAACAGGGGGTAGGGGTGTCCAGGGGGTGGGAGGGCTATCCAAGGGGGTGGGGGGCTGTCCATATGGAGAAGGGGTGTCGAGGGGGGTGGGTGGGCTGTCCACGGGGGTGGTTGGGCTGCCTAGGGGGTAGGGGGTGTCCACAGGGGTGGGTGGGTTGTCCACGGGGGTGGGCGGGGCTGTCCACGAGGGTGGGAAAGGCTGTCCACGGGGGTGGGCGGGGCTGTCCAGGGGGTGTGGGCTGTCCTGGGGGTCTGGGAGGGGTGTCCTGGTGGGGGAGGGGTGTGTGGGGTGTCCAGGGGGGTTGGTATGTCTAGGTGGTGGTGGTGGGGTTGCAGGGGAGGGGGTGTGGGCTGTTTGGGAGGGTGGGAAGGGCTATCCTAGGGGGGTACGGGGTGTCCAGTGGGGTACGGGGGTGGGAGGTCTGTCCACAAGGGTGGACGGGCTGTCCACGGGGGTGGCCGGGCTGTCAAAGAGGGGTGGGCGGGCTGTCCAGGGGGGTGGGCGGGCTGGCCACAGGGGGTGGTCGTGCTCTCGCGAACCCCCCGTCCGAACATCATCGACCCCCATGGACAACCCACCTTTTATCCCAAATTCCATAGATTTATACATTATTTTACTATATTATGTCTCAAATTATGTAAAATATGTGTTTGATGTTCTTCACATGACCTATCATAATTCCTTCTCATAATCTATAGTGATCATGGGAAGATCCCATGCACGATTCATGATCACTCAAATTATTCTGCAGATCATACATAATGGTAGCCTTAGAGGATGTGAGATGATTATATCTATGAAATCTACTCAGGTACCTGGTGAGGAAGTGCATGTTAATTCAAAAAGGTAAATCGCATATGAGGATACCCAACTAATATGGGTATGGGATGAGGCATGCTCTGATGTGATAACACATTAAGTTCTTGTTGGTTTTACATTTTTTCAATAACACATTAGTATGTTTTTTTCACATGTGTAGTTGATACCATGATTATTTTCTTCCTTTGTCGTTTACTTAAATGTATTTTCTATTAAAGTTTAATCCTATTGAATTGTTTATGACAAAATGACTTATATGAATTCTTTTTACAGAGTGGACAGAAGTTGGATGCATGAAACCAATCGTATCTCAAGCGATTTTCAAAACAATTTGGAGAGATTTATAGATTTTTCATTTCACAATGCTTCAGATAGTGGTCGCATACACTGCCCATGTTCCAATTGTGTTGGTAGACCTTGGTTGAGTCGTGAAGAAGTCATCTACCACATAACCAAAAATTGTTTTAAAGCAAAATACTTTGTGTGGTTTCACAATGGGGAGAAAATGAAATCTCAAATTGGTGATGATCGAAATGAAAGGTCTGGAATGGAGAATTTGTTAGATGGTCGGTTTTCGTTTATTCGTCATCATAAAAAAGAAAGGATTTCGACTCAAGAAGACGTCGATATGAGGAAAACTGATGCATCTAGTGAAAATGTTGATATTGATAGGGTGAAAAAATTGAATGATGTTTCCACGACTCCAGTATATCGACAATGTGATAAAATGAAAATGATGGAATTTTTAATCCGATTGTTTCATGGAAAAACTATGTATGGGATTTCTAATACAGCAATCGATTACATTCTTACCCTCTTGAAGGATTTACTTCCAGATGATGCAGATATTCCCTCAAACCACTATATGGCATGGAAGTTAGTTGAAGAACATGGATTTTCCAGAAACAAAATTCATGCTTGCCCGAAAGATTGCAGTTTATTCTGGGAAGAAACCGCTGAATGAAATGAGTGTATAAAATGTGGCACATCCCGCTGGAAGTCAAAATCTGATGGAACACCATCCCGTGTTCCACAGAAAGTAATGTGGCACTTTCAATTGATCCCCAGACTCCAGAATCTTTTTATGTCTGATGACATATCAATAAAAATGAGATGGCATGATACCGAGAGAAAGAAGACTAATGATGAGTTGGTTCATCCTGCAGATGGATTTGCATGGCAGAGATTTGATGCTCGACATCCTGATTTTGCAGCTGACGTGCGTAATGTGAGGCTGGGTCTTTCATGTGACGGTTTTAATCCATTTGGGAAGATGCTTACTTCGCACAACACATGGCCAGTTTTTATACATATTTATAATCTTCCCCCATGGTTGTGTATGAAAAAATCTTTCACTTTCATGAGTATACTCATATCTGGACCTTCTAATCCCTTCATTGATATTGATGTATACATGAAACCTTTAATAAAAGAGTTGAAACTTCTTTGGGATGTGGGTGTGAGCACATACGATGCATGTTCGAAAGACATATTTCAGGTGCGTGCTGCGCTTATGTGGACGATCAATGATTTTACGGCCTATGCAATGATGTTTGGATGGAGCACGAAGGGAAAACTGTCATGTCTAGTTTGTATGAAGAATACACGATACATAAGACTGAAACATCGTTGTAGTTTCAGTTTTATGGGACATCGATGATTTTTTCCAAAGGATCATCCATATAGAATGAATCGTCGAAGATTTGATAATACTATAAAGACCAATGATCCACCTCAGCGTATGTCTGGAACTGATGTGCTTAATGAATTGAAGGATTTCATTTTTTCATTCGGGAAGGGTCAAATGAAATTTGGAAAGGGAAATAATGTTTCCACAGAAACATGTTACAATTGGAGGAAGATGAGTATCTTTTTTGATTTGCCTTATTGGTCAACCAATTTGCTACGTCATTGCTTAGACGTAATGCATATTGAAAAGAATATATGTGAAATGTTTCTTTCAGTTCCTCTAAATGTCAAGGGGAAGACAAAATATGATTTACGATCTCGACGTGACTTGGTGGATTGGGGCATCAGACCAGAATTGCATCCTGTGGGTATCAGTGAAAATAAATGGAAACTTCCGTGTGCTTCTTATGTGACGACACCTACTGAAAAAAAAAACAATTTCTGGAAGTATTAGAGACTATTAGAGTTCCCGATGGATATTCAAGCAACATATCTAAACGGGTCAACAGAAGAGAGTTGAAGCTAAAATCTTTGAAGACTCATGATTATCATGTTCTACTGCATGAGTTTCTTCCAATAGAAATGAGTCATCTTTTGTCCAATAATGTAAGGGTGGGTGTTATTCGGTTGTGCCATTTTTTTAGAGATCTTTGTGCTAAGAAGTTGTCCAAGTCTTTCTTGTAAAAAATGTTGACAGATGCCCCATTAATTTTGTGTGAGTTGGAGAAAATATTTCCCCCATCATTTTTCACATGCATGCTGCATCTGACTGTCCATATTCCAACTGAAATACTTCTCGGAGGACCTGTTTCTTTTCGTTGGATGTACCCAACTGAAAGAAATATGTTCTCATTAAAGTCTTATGTTCGAAACACGAACCATCCCGAAGGTTCTATCGTGAACGGTTACTTAGCTCAAGAATATATGGATTTCTATTCGATGTATTTGTCTGATCTTACTACAAGAATGAACAGACCAATGAGAAATGAAGAAGAACAATATGAGCAAATTGAACCCAGTTTTCCATCACTTCCTCAAACAGGAGGAATTCCTGGATCATATACATTGAAGACATTATGCCATGAAGAGCGGGAGAGGGCACATCGCACATTTTTGTTCAACTGTGATTTGTTCAATGACTATATCAGGTAACAAAATTGAATATGTATATCTTACATATATATCTCTTAACTATTCATATTTTTTTATCTACAGGGAACATAAAACAATGATAAATAGGAAGCATCGTTCTTTATCTTTGAGAAGGAGAGAGACTTTGCATAGCAAAGAGTTTTCTGCTTGGTTAAAATTGAAGGTAAAAATATTACTATTTAAATTAATTATTTCAATATTTACATAAGTTTAACTGTCATTTATATTGAAGGTATTGAGTTTGTCTGCTGACTCTGTCTCTGAGGAAATAAGAGCTTTGGCTTTTGGTCCTTATACCGTGGTTCATGACTGTAAATCAGTTGTTATCAATGGGTATAGATTTATTGTCACTGAACGAGCAAAAAACATGAGAACACAACATGATGGTATTATGGTTACTGCCACAACAGATTGTTATGCCAGTGCATCAGATAGTAGACCGCGACTTGAAAATGTGGGTTATTATGGAGTCATTGAGAAAATAATAATATTGGATTATTACTCTCATGGACGAGTCACAAGGATGAAATGACATTGGTTTGATTCGATGACGATACATGGAACATTTATTGATGATTGTGGATTTCGAGTAATTAAAATGACCCGCACTCTTGCTACAGAAGAACCATATGTGTTGGCATCAATGGATAAACAGGTTTTTTATGTCAAAGATCAACTTCAACCTGAATTTGGTGTCATAGTTGAAGTAATTCCAAGACATATTTTTGATGATGCTAATAATGGAATTGACACTGTCCCTATTGCCATTGGAACCAATCCATTTATTTCTTTTGATGACTCCAATAGCTCAATTGTCAGAGTTGATTGTGAACCTGAAGTTGTGGTTGGAAATATATAGAATCATTCATCCATGTTCTCAATTATTTTGGTTTACCTCGAGTTGGGTTGTTAAGGTTGGTAATATTCATATTTATTTAGTATTGATCACAAATATGTTTTAGCTGACTTGACCGTTATGTGAATTTTCAATGTTTATTGGTTGCTGTTTTATTTGAATTGCATTTTCTAATTTGGAATTGAACTGTATTCAAACCAAATCAAACAATATTTCTAACTTGGTGAACATTACAACTTGTATGTTTTTTTAAATTCATTAAAGCTCTTCTAAAACAATTGATAGATAAATTACCAATGAATCCCCTCATTCCCTCATATATTTAGTTTTTTGGTTTACACATTAATTTCCTTTTTCTAATTAATTACATATTTGTTTTCAAATGCAGGAAATGCATCTAATTGAAGAGAGACGAAGAAAAAAAATGGCGGAGAACAATTTTCGGATGGAGGAGCTGGGCATTCCACCATTAGTGCCTACAGTGAGTACTTTATTTCAAATATATATATATATTTAATTACAGAATATATAATGTCATGTGATTAATTTTTTTGTAAACTTTTTTGTAGGATCCACCGTTACGTCAACAGTTATTCGACGAGGAGCCTAGTACTGGTCCTAGTACTCAGGCCGGTGGTACGAGGAGGGTTCGTACTAGAGGTGGACGTAGAGCTGTGCATGCCCGACTAGACCCTACGCCTCCCACTAACGTTTCAGCCTTCCCACATTCTGATCCCGGTGTGTCGTTAGGGACACACGGGGTATTTAGGCCTCCCATGTTTTCGCTACCTTCTGCATCTTCTGCCCCATCATTTTCACATCCCATGATGATTCCCACTCCCCAGTCAGCATCAGGTCATACAGTTGTTCCATCTTCTTTTCCTTCTACTTCTGTCTCTCCGAGCTTTTATATTCCATCGTCTTCGACTCTTGTTCCACCAGAGGGTGTTCCATCAGGTTCTGTGGATCCGGCGCCACTCATTGATCATACTAGCGCAGGTATATTTATAAAACCCTAACAAATTTTTATAGAAATATTTATTTTCATTATAACATGTTTTGATAAAATATTTGTTTTTCTTTCATGATAGATACATCTACTGACAGGAGGCGGGGGCGGGGTCGTACACGCATGTGTTCGGTGTGGAACCGTCGCACACAGGTTATGGTGGAATATAATGAAGACAATCAATGGTTGAGAAAACATGGCAGCAATGTCGGAGTTTTTTGGCGACGCTTGCCAAATACTCTGACATCATTCCCGTCAGCCCGCTGTCGTGGAGACATTTGCCACATGAGGTCAAAGATAGATCTTGGGCAGAGATATGGGTAAAAAAATATATTGTATTTAATGCCATGAATTATTTTTGTATTTATATGAATTAATATTTTGATTTCATCTTCGATTTAATTTTCCTGATGGTGAGGGTGCACGACTGGAACGTCTAAAGGATTTAGGCGAGCATTGGAGAGCCTATAAGCATGAGTTGTATATTGGCTGGAATGCTACAGTTGGCCCTGAGTTAGAGGTGGTACCAGTCGTGGATGATTGTCCTATAGAGCAGTATCGTCAGATGATTACTCATTGGATGAGTACCCTGTTTAATGTATGAATTACATTTGAGGTATGTAAATAATAACTTTCACATTTTGCATTAATATTATCCTTTGAATTATCGAATTTTATTTAGGAATCATCTGGAAAAAATAGAAAAAACATTGATGCAAAAAAATACCTCCATACACTAGGACGCACGACGATGTCGGATCATGAGAGGCAGCAGGTAGGACAATTGTTTATAAGTTTTCTTTACGACTTACATTTTCTTTTGTTTCCTCAATTATTTAATCATTTGCTAAAGTTTTTATATAACTTTTGTTTTAAATGTCATTGTAGAGGAAAGTACAAAATATTGAAGGGTGTGTGCCTCGAGCAAAACTGTTTTGCTCGAGTAAACGAAAAAAGGATGGAAGTGTTGTCAACGAAGCGACTTAGTAGCAGATTGTAAGTTTTAATCTGTTGATTTAATATTTTAATATCTATTTTGTAACTTAATATTATATTTATATTTGTAACAGGATGCTTTAGAGGCCCTCGATGCCCAAGAAGCAGACAATTTTGGGCCATCTGATCACTTACATCAGGTGTTGGGAGAGGATCATTCTGGCAGAGTACATTGCAGACCTAGGATAGCCCCGAAGAGGTATTGGCCTACCTCAGGTACGAGTTTTAGTGCCACCGAGCTGCAGCAAGTTAGGGAACAGGAAGAACAGGATGAGAAAAGGGCCACAGAGACGGCAGAACAGTCTACTAGGGAAAACAGTGCATTTATGAAATTTATTGAAGTTCTACATCCAACACTTCCAGCAGAGGCCAGCCCAGCGATTGATGAATACATGTCGTCGATACATTCTATATATGGTGCACCAGGTGGCAGTTCCAGTGGTGGTCAGGCAGATGTCCAGCTTGAAGATGATGATGGCGAAGAGTCTGATGCGGAAGAGGAGGGCGAGGAGGAGGGTGAGGAGGAGGGCGAAGGCAAGGAGGAGGGCGCTGTGGAGGGTGAGGACGATGAGGAGGATGATGACGAGGGTGATGATGATGATGATGATGATGGTGATGCTTATGCTGATGTGGGACATATTGATTCGTTACATTTTTGACATATATTACTGAGATTTGATGTTTAATCTATTCTAGTTGTTGGTTTTATCTAGACTCGTAGTATAGTATTGGAGTTGAGTTATTTTTATATTCTGTCTGTTTTTATGGATGTTGTTTTCTTTTAGTGGTTGTGTGTTTGAGAACTCCCGGGACAACCCCCCTCATTCTTGGACCCTGGACAACCCCCCTCCCCCTTGGACCCCAAACACCCCCCAAACACCCCCCGGACAGCCCCGCAGACAGCCCCCTGGATAGCCCCCTGTACAGCCCCCCACCCTCTACACTGGACCCCAGATAGCCCCCCGAACAGCCCCCGGACAACCCCCCCACCCTCCCCCTTAGACCCCAGACAACCCCTAAACACCCCCCAGAGAGCCCCCCAGACAGCCCCCTGAACAACCCCAGACAACCCCCTGAACAACCCCTGAACAACCCCTGAACAACCCCTGAACAACCCCCTGAACAACCCCCGGACAGCCCCGTGAACAACCCCGGACAGCCCCCCGGACAACCCCCTGAACAACCCCCAAACACCCCCCAGACAGACCCCGCACAGCCCCCCCACCCTCCTCCTTGGTCCCCGGACAACCCCCCGGACACCCACCGGACAGCCCCCCCAGACAGCCCCCCAGACAGCTCCTCCACCTTCTTTAATTTCATTAGCCTTGAAATGTTTCATATCATGATCAACTAAAATCTAATCCATACTAAATATGATATAAAAATATTCTATATGAATTTCCATACGATTTTAAGTGAAAACAAAAAGTGACATACGAAAAACTGACCAAACACATTCGTAATGTGTTGATGATTTAGGACAACGATCCATGGGTCATATGTGACGTGTACAAGTCAACCCCGCCTCAATCCGAGGCGCAGTGTGGCCGGAACAACTCCAAGTGTATGTCTTTTGTTTCAAAAGGACATCATTTTAAGTGAAAAACATCAACTTGCATACGGATAACCGGCCAAACGCATTCGGATTGTGTTGATACTTTAAGACAACAATCCATGGGTCATTTGACACGTATACGAGTCAACCCCGCCTAAATCCGAGATGCGGTGTGGTCGGGACCACTCTAAGTGACTTTCTTTTGTTTCAAATGGACAGTATTTTAAGTACATACGGAAAACCAACCAAACGCATTCGGTTTCTATTGAAACTTTAGGAGAACAATCCATGGGTCATATGTGACGTGTACGAGTCAACGCCACCTCAATCCGAGGTGCGGTGTGATCAACACCACTCAAAGTGTCTCTATTTTGTTTAAAATGAACTTCATTTTTAGTGAAAACAACAAATGACATACGGAAAACTGACCAAACTGATTCTGATTGTGTTGATACTTTCACACAATGATCCATGGGTCATATGTGACATGTAATAGTCAACCCCTCCTTAATCCGAGGCGCGGTGTGGCCGGCACAACTCAAAGTGTATGTCTTTTGTTTCAAAAGGACATCATTTTAAGTGAAAAACATCAACTGGCACATGACAAATCCGATTGACGTGCCGTCTGCTCGACAACTTCATAAATCACTCACCCATATTTGTCGTCTTATTTCAGGCCATTCCGAAATCGTTCGGCCCGTTTGGACCACCCCCACGCGCGTTTACGAAGCGCGCACATCACTTAAAACACAAATATTGAGCCGTACCGCGCAAACCGCACGTCCGATTGACGTTCCGTCTGCGCGTACACGTCAGGAATAATAATTAGAATGTTTCACGGTGGTTTCAGCTCAATCCGAGGTCGTCTGCAATGAATTTGACCATTTGATGCCCGTTTTGGCCGTTTATGACACCAGAACTGCGTTGTCGGTCAGCGCGGGCACACGGAACGTCCGATTGACGTGCCGTCTGCTCGACCACTTCATAAATCACTCACCCGTATTTTTCGTCTGATTTCCGGCCATTCCGGAATCGTTCGGCCCGTTTGGACCACCCTCACGCGCGTTTACGAAGCGCACACATCACTTAAAACACGAATATTGAGCCCTACCGCGCAAACCGCACGTCCGATTGACATGCTGTCTTCGCGTACACGTCAATTATAATAATTAGAATGTTGCACGGTGGTTTCAGCTCAATCTGAGGTCGTCCGCTATGAATTTGACCGTTGGACGCCCGTTTTGGCCGTTTATGACACCAGAACTGCATTGTCGGTCACCGCGGGCACACGGAAGGTCCGATTGACGTGCCGTCTGCTCGACCACTTCATAAATCACTCACCCGTATTTGTCATCTGATTTTAGGCCATTCCGAAATCGTTCGGCCCGTTTGGACCACCCTCACGCGCGTTTACGAAGCGCGCCCATCACTTAAAACACGAATATTGAGCCGTACCGCGCAAACCGCATGTCCGATTGACGTGTCGTCTACGCGTACACGTCACGAGTAATAATTAGAATGTTGCACGGTGGTTTCAGCTCAATCGGAGGTCGTATGCTATGAATTTGACCGTTTGACGCCCGTTTTGGCCGTTTATGACACCAGAACTGCGTTGTCGGTCACCGCGGGCACGCGGCACATCCGATTAACGTGCCGTCTGCTCGAACACTTCATAAATCACTCACCCGTATTTTTCGTATGATTTCAGGCCATTCCGAAATCGTTCGGCCCGCTTGGACCGCCCTCACGCGCGTTTACGAAGCGAGCGCATCACTTAAAACACGAATATTGAGTCGTACCGCGCAAACCGCACGTCCGATTGACGTGTCGTCTGCGCGTACACGTCACGAATAATAATTAGAATGTTGCACGGTGGTTTCAGCTCAATCTGAGGTCGTCCGCTATGAATTTGACCGTTGGACGCCCGTTTTGGCCTTTTATGACACCAGAACTGCATTGTCGGTCACTGCGGGCACACGGCACGTCCGATTGACATGTCGTCTGCTCGACCACTTCAGAAATCACTCACCCGTATTTGTCGTCTGATTTAAGGCCATTCCGAAATCATTCGGCCCATTTGGACCACCCTCACGTGCGTTTACGAAGCACGCGCATCACTTAAAAAACGAATATTGAACCGTACCGCGCAAACCGCACGTCCGATTGACGTGCCGTCTTCGCGTACACGTCAAGAATAATAATTAGAATGTTGCATGGTGGTTTCAGCTCAATCTGAGGTCGTCCGCTATGAATTTGACCATTGGACGCCCGTTTTGGCCGTTTATGACACCAGAACTGCGTTGTCGGTCACCGCGGGCACACGACACGTCCGATTGACGTTCCCTCTACTCGACCACTTCAGAAATCAGTCACCCGTATTTTTCGTCTGATTTCGGGCCATTCCGAAATCGTTTGGCCCGTTTGGACCACCCTCACGCGCGTTTACGAAGCGCGCACATCACTTAAAACACGAATATTGAGCCGTACCGCGCAAACCGCACGTCTGATTGACGTTCCTTCGACGCGTACACGTCACGAATAATAATTAGAATGTTTCACTGTGGTTTCAGCTCAATCTGAGGTCGTCCGCTATGAATTTGACCGTTGGACGCCCGTTTTGGCCGTTTATTACACCAGAACTGCGTTGTCGGTCACCGCGGGCACACGGAACGTCCGATTGACGTGCCGTCTGCTCGACCACTTCAGAAATCCCTCACCCGTATTTGTCATCTGATTTCAGGCCATTCCGAAATCGTTCGGCCCGTTTGGACCACCCTCATGCGCGTTTACGAAGCGCGCCCATCACTTAAAACACGAATATTGAGCCGTACTGCGCAAACCGCACGTCTGATTGACGTGTCGTCTACGCGTACACGTCACGAGTAATAATTAGAATGTTTCACGGTGGTTTCAGCTCAATAGGAGGTCGTCTGTTATGAATTTGACCGTTTGACGCCCGTTTTGGCTGTTTATGACACCAGAACTGCGTTGTTGGTCACCGCTGGCACACGGCACGTCCGATTGATGTGTCGTCTGCTCGAACACTTCATAAATCACTCACCCCTATTTGTGGCCTGATTTCAGGCCATTCCGAAATCGTTCGGCCCGTTTGGCCCACCCTCACGCGCATTTACGAAGCGCGCGCATCACTTAAAACACGAATATTGAGCCGTACCGTGCAAACCGCACGTCCGATTGATGTTCTTTCTGCGCGTACACGCCACGAATAATAATTAGAATGTTGCACGGTGGTTTTAGATCAATATGAGGTCGTCCGCTATGAATTTGACCGTTGGACGCCCGTTTTGGCCGTTTATGACACCAGAACTGCTTTGTCGGTCACCGCAGGCACAGGGCACGTCCGATTGACGTGCCGTCTTCTCGAAGACTTCAGAAATCACTCTCCCGTATTTTTCGTCTGATTTCAGGCCATTCCGACTTTATTCGGCCCGTTTGGACCCCCTCACGCGCGTTTACGAAGCGCGCGCATCACTTAAAACATGAATATTGAGCCGTACCGCGCAAACTGCATGTCTGACTGATGTGCTGTCTACGCGTACACGTCACGATTAATAATTAGAATGTTTCACAGTGGTTTCAGCTAAATCCAAGGTCGTCCGCTATGAATTTGACCGTTTGACGCCCGTTTTGATCGTTTATGACACCAGAACTGCGTTGTCGGTCACCGCGGGCACACGGCACGTCCGATTGATGTGCCATCTGCTCGACCACTTCATAAATCACTCACCCGTATTTGTCGTCTGATTTCAGGCCATTCCAAAATCGTTCGGCCCGTTTGGACCACCCTCACGCGCGTTTACGAAGCACGCGCATCACATAAAACACGAATATTGAGCCGTACCGCGCAAACCGCACGTCCGATTGATGTACCGTCTACGCGTACACATAACGGATAATAATTAGAATGTTGCACGGTGGTTGCAGCTCAATCTGAGGTCGTCCTCTATGAATTTGACCGTTGGACGCCCGTTTTGGCTGTTTATGACACCAAAATTGCGTTGTCGGTCACCGCGGGCACACGACACGTCCGATTGATGCGCCATCTACTCGAACACTTCATAAATCACTCTCCCGTATTTTTCGTCTGATTTCAGGCCATTCCGACTTCGTTCGGCCCGTTTGGACCCCCCTCACGCGCGTTTACGAAGCGCGCCCATCACTTAAAACACGAATATTGAGTCGTACCGCGCAAACCGCACGTCCGATTGACGTTCCGTCTGCGCGTACACGTCAAGAATAATAATTAGAATTTTTTACGGTGGTTTCAGCTCAATCCGAGGTCATCCACTATGAATTTGACCGTTTGACGCCCGTTTTGGCCGTTTATGACACCAGAACTGCATTGTCGGTCACCGCGGGCACACGGCACGTCCGATTGACGTGCCGTCTGCTCGACCACATCATAAATCACTCACCCATATTTTTCGTCAGATTTCAGGCCATTCCAAAATTGTTCGGCCTGTTTGGACCACCCTCACGCGTGTTTACGAAGCGCGCGCATCACTTAAAACACGGATATTGAGCCGTACCACGCAAAACGCACGTCCGATTGACATGACGTCTACGCGTACACGTCACGAATAATTATTAGAATGTTTCACGGTGGTTTCATCTCAATCTGAGGTCGTCCTATATGAATTTGACCGTTTGACGCCCGTTTTGGCCGTTTATGACACCAGAACTGCGTTGTCGGTCACCGCGGGCACATGGCACGTCCAATTGACGTGACGTCTGCTTGACCGCTTCATAAATCAATCACCCGTATTTTTCGTCTGATTTTAGGCCTTTCCGACATCGTTCGGCCCGTTTGGACCCCCCTCACGCGCGTTTACGAAGCGCGCGCATCACATAAAATACGAATATTGAGCCGTACCGCGCAAACCGCACGTCCGATTGACGTTCCGTCTGCACGTACACGTCACGAATAATAATTAGAATGTTTCACGGTGGTTTCAGCTCAATCTGAGGTCGTCCGCTATGAATTTGATCGTTGGACGCCCGTTTTGGCCATTTATGACACCAGAACTGCGTTGTCGGTCACCGCGGGCACACGGCAAGTCCGATTGACGTGCCGTCTGCTCAACCACTTCATAAATCACTCTCCCGTATTTTTCGTCTGATTTCAGGCCATTCCGACTTCGTTCGACCCGTTTGGACCCCCCTCACGCGCGTTTACGAAGCGCATACATCACTTAAAACACGAATATTGAGCCGTACCGCGCAAACCGCACGTCCGATTGACGTGCCGTCTGCGCGTACACATCACGAATAATAACTAGATTGTTTCATGGTGGTTTCAGCTCAATCCGGAGATGTGGTGTGGCCAGCACCACTCAAAGTGTCCGTCTTTTGTTTCAAAAGGATGTCATTTTAATTGAAAAGCATCAACTGGCATACGGAAAACCAACAAACGCATTCTGAATCTATTGATAATTTATACCAACAATAAATGGGTCATATGTGACGTGTATGAGCCATCCCGGGATGAATCCGAGTCCCAGTGTGTCCAGGATAAGTCTAAGTGGCTCTCTTTTGTTTAAAATGGACACCATTTTAAGTACATACGGAAAAATGACCAAATGGAATCGGTTTCCATTGAAACTTTAGGAGAACGATCCATGGGTCATATGTGACGTGTAAGAATCAACCCCGCCTCAATCGGAGACGTGGTGTGGCCGGAACCACTCAAAGTGTCTGTCTTTTGTTTCAAAAAGACGTCATTTTAACTGAAAAACATCAATTGACATATGAAAAACCGACCAAAGGCATTCGGACTGTGTCGATACTTTAACACAAGGATCCATGGGTCGTATGTGACGTGTACGAGTCAATACCGCCTCAATCAGAGGAGCGGTGTGGCCGACACCGTTCTAACTGTGTCTCTTTTGTTTAAAATGGACAACATTATAAGTGAAAAGAACAACTGGCATACGCAAAACCGACCAAACGCATTCCGAATCTATTGATAATTTATCAAAATGATCCATCGGTCAAATGTGACCTGTACGAGCCAACCCAGGCCCAATCTGAGTCGCGGTGTGGCCGAGATCAGTCTAAGTGGCTCTCTTTTGTTTAAAATGGACAGCATTTTAAGTACATACGGAAAACCGACCAATCACATTCGGTTTCCATTGAAACATTAGGAGAACGATCCATGGGTCATATGTGATGTGTAAGAATCATCCCCGCCTCAATCCGAGGCGTGGTGTGGCCGACACCGCTCTATCTGTGTCTGTTTTGTTTAAAATGGACATGATTATAAGTGAAAAGAACAACTGGCATACGCAAAACCGACCAAACGCATTCGGTTTCCATTGAAACTTTAGGAGAACGATCCATGGGTCATATGTGACGTGTACGAGTCATCCCCGTCTCAATCTGAGACGCGGTGTGGCCGACACCGCTCTAAGTATGTCTATTCTGTTTAAAATGGACATGATTATAAGTGAAAAAGAACAACTGGCATACGCAAAACCGACCAAACGCATTCTGAATCTTTTGTCATTTATCACAATGATCCATGGGTCATATGTGACCTGTACGAGGAAACCCGGGTTCAATCCGAGTCGCGGTGTGGCTGGGATCAGTCTAAGTGGCTCTCTTTGGTTTAAAATGGACACCATTTTAAGTACATACGGAAAACCGACCAAACGCATTCAGTTTCCGTTGAAACTTTAGGAGAACGATCCATGGGCCATATGTGACATGTACGAATCCTCCCCGCCTCAATCCGAGGCGCAGTGTGGCCGACACCGCTCTAACTGTGTCTGTTTTGTTTAAAATAGACAGGATTATAAGTGAAAAGAAAAATTGGCATACCCAAAACTGACCAAACGCATTCAGAATCTTTTGATAATTTATCAAAATGATCCATGGGTCATATGTGACGTGTACGAGCCAACCCGGGTCAATCTGAGTCGCGGTGTGGCCGGGATCAGTCTAAATGGCTCTCTTTTGTTTAAAATGGATACCATTTTAAGTACATACGGAAAACCGACCAAACGCATTCAGTTTCCATTGTAACTTTAGGAGAACGATCCATGGGTCCTATGTGACGTGTACGAATCATCCCCGCCTCAATCCGACATGCGGTGTGGCTGACACCACTCAAAGTGTCCGTCTTTTATTTCAATAGGAAGTCATTTTAAGTGAAAGGCATCAACTGACATACGAAAGAACGACCAAACGCATTCGGATTCTATCGATACTTTATCACAACGATCCATGGGTCATATGTGACGTGTAAAAGTCAACCCCGTCTTAATCCGAGATGCGGTGTGGCCGACACCGCTCTAACTCTGTCTCTTTTGTTTAAAATGGACATGATTATAAATGAAAAGAACAACTGGCATACGCAAAACCGACCAAACGCATTCGGAATCTTTTGATAATTTATCACAATGATCCATGGGTCATATGTGACCTGTACGAGCCAACCCAGGATGAATCTAAGTCGTGGTGTGGTCAGGATTAGTCTATGTGTCACTCTTTTGTTTAAAATGGACAACATTTTAAGTACATACGGAAAACTGACCAAACACATTCGGTTTCCATTTAAACTTTAGGATAATGATCCATGGGTCAAATGTGACGTGTACGAATCAACCCCGCCTCAATTGGAGACGTGGTGTGGTCGGAACCACTCATAGTGTCTGTCTTTTGTTTCAAAAGGACGTCATTTTAAGTGAAAAACATCAACTGGCATACGGAAAACCGACCAAACGCATTCGGATTGTGTCGATACATTAGCACAACGATCCATGGGTCAAATTTGACGTGTACGAGTCAACCCCGCCTCAATCTGAGGTGCAGTGTGGCCGGTATCACTTCAGGTGTATGTATTTTGTTTAAAATGGACATCATTTGAGGTAAAAATATATGGTATAGAAAAAACCGATCAAATTATGAATTGAATTTCGGATTCCACATATAATTGTCATCTAAATTCTAAATTGAATTCTATATTAATTATGTACATTTATAATTACTTTATGAATTCTAATTTAATTATGGATGTGTATAGTTTTAGGATCCATTATATGTTAAATGTGTATGAATTTGTTCGTAATTGTATATGTTTGTTTTATTTTATTGTAGGTACAATAATTGGATTGAAAATGAGGTCAAAATGAGGCCTAATGGAGAGGGTCCGGATGGACAGGGGTTGTGCAAATTGCAGGGTGCTGCAATTTGCAGCATAGTGTATGCCAATGGTTTAAAACCGTTGGCATATAATCCTAAACAAGTTTTTACCAACGGTTCATTGAACCGTTGGTAAATATCTCTTTTCCCAACGATTCTAAACCGTTGGGAAAGAGTTTGGGATATTGATATTTCCCAACGGTTCTCCCAAACCGTTGGGAAAAACTATCCCAACGGTTTGGAAGAACCGTTGGGATAGGGTGGCTTTTGTGAGCCTATACCAACGGTTTCCAGTAAACCGTTGGGAAAACCTTTTCCCAAGGGCTTACTACCCTACGGTTATCACAACCGTTGGTATATCATATACCAACGGTTAGAGGGGATTTAACAACAGTTGTGAACCGTTGGGAAATATTATATTTCCAGTTGTGAGTTAAAACTCTAACAAGGAGTTTTGGGCTTAACATGGGGTATCATGGGACACGACAACAGGCCTTACTGCACACCTGATTTGACACTCCCGGGGGATATGCTTCAGATAATTTACATTCTCTATACATACCATTATGAAGGATTTATGAGTAAATAATCCCCAAAGAAAACATTTTTATTATTATGGATTATATGTATAACTGCTCATATTATGTTAATTATTTAACATTTTGGAATTATTCATTATGATTCATAAACTAGTCTAGTGTATGCCATTGTTTAGAAATAGTGCCTAGTGGAAGGAATGAAAATAGTATCAATGCACATAATACATGTAGGTATTTCTTTCCTATTCAAGATAATTATAGTGGAGCTGGTGATACAACTGGTACTGAATAGCTTATAACCATACTGGGACAACTCACTTAGGTTATGAATAATAACCTTACTTGTATGGAGCCCCCCCTGATCCACAACGCATATGATCATTGTTAGATCATTTCATGAGGCGAAAATCACTAAAATTAAGTGGGACTAAAAATCCATTTGTAGATATGAAATAGATAAGTTCCATAGAGAAAATATTTCATGATTTGGGAAATAGTGAAAGGGAAAAAGTTGTCATGGAAGTTTATCATCTCTCAGGAGATACAGATCAATGGAGTTCATTAATTCAAAACACAAATAAGGATGAAGAAGTATAAAATATGTAACAGAGGAAGTTTCAAGAGGTTTTCTTAGAAATATAAATTCCTTGTGAACATCGAGATGATATCGAAAGACAATTTCTAAGTCTGAGGCAAAGGGAGGATGAGAATGTTGCAATGTATGAGGAAAACATTACAAGGATAGCAAGGCATACTATAGATTATATACATAACCCAAGAAGTATGATTGATTTATTCTTTTATGGGTTAAAACCATTTCTCCATCGATCATTAGTCTCACAATCCTTCTCATCATATGAAGATATAGTATATTTGTCTATCAAGACAGAAAAGGAATTCTATAAGTCTTATGAATTTAAAATGAAACAAGATAATAAGAGATCTACTGAACACTCTGGAAAAAGAAATAATGGGAAGAAGGGAAAATTTGAATTTCCACCATGTAGTAAATGTGGGATAAAACACCCCAGTACATGCCTAAAATGGATGGGAGTTTGTTACAAGTGTGGATAAAAAGGCCACCTAGATTGTGATTTCAAGGTTAAGAAATAGGATGTTAATGTTAAATGCAACAATTGTAAATAAATGGGGCATTATACAAATTAATTTCCTAAGAATCAATAAAACATACCTCATAAAAGGCCAAGGGATCAAGGCCAAGTTTATGCGATCAAAACTAATGAGGTTTAAGTTCCTAATGACAAGGTGGAATGCAGTTTAATCATTACTACAAAATTAGCCAATGCTTTATTTGATTCTACAGCATCACATTCTTTCATATCATCTGAGTTTCTAAATAATATTAGATATTTCGAATTTGACATATTAAGGGGGTTGTCGGTCAAAACTCCTAAGGGAAGTATCATAGCAACAGATTTTTGTCAATCAGTTACCATTGTTTCATATAAACATGCTTTATATGCTGATCTTATAATCACACCCATGATTGAATTTTATATAATCCTCACTATGGATTGTATTTTAGACCATGATATGAATATTTATTATAAGAATAATGAGCTTACAATTTTTTATAATGATAAAGAATCCTTTATCTTTAGAGAAGAATAATCACCATTTAATTCTCATCTATATCCACCCCTAGTATCTCAACTAAATTCAATTATTGGGGAGGAAGGGAGTTAAATAACTAAGGGTGAGGAAACGAATGTTCAAATAGAGGATGAACCTATTGTTCAAGAATATGTTGATGTGTTCATAGAGGATTTACCTAGACCACTCTAGAATGGAAAATTGAGTTATCTATTGACTTAATTTTTTTCTCAAGGCCCATATTGAAGACCCCTTATAGAATGGCCAATGTGGAATTAGTGGAACTAAAGAAACAACTAGAGGAATTGAGTAATAATGATTTTATTCACCCCTAGTGTTTCTCCTTATGGTCCCCTATTCTTTTTATTAAGAAGAAAGATTGATCTATGAGGTTGTGCATTGACTATAGAAAGATCAATCTATGATAATAAAGAACAAGTATCCCCAACCATTCATTGATGATTTATTTGATCAAATTTATAGAGCTCAATATTTTTCAAATATTGAACTTTGATCTGGATACCATCAGTTGTAAATGAATACGGATGACATTCCAAAAATAGCATTTTGAACCAGGTATGGGTATTATGAGTTTATAGTAATGCCTTTTGGACTGACTAATACACCCTCTATATTCATAGATCTAATTAATAGAGTTTCAACGAGTATCTTGATTACTTTGTATTTTTATTTATTTATGGTGTCTTGGTATACTCCAATAGCTATGAAGATCATGAAAATCACTTGCATATAATTCTAAATACTCTTAGAAGAAATGAATTATATGGGAAGTTTAGAAATTGTGAATTCTACATCTAAGAGATTTATTTTCTTGGTTATATTGCCTCTAAGTATGGAATATTTTTTCATCCTTCGAAGACAAGGGAAATCCAATAATGGCCAACACCAATGAGTATAATTGAGGTGCGCAGTTTTATTGGTTTATTATGTTATCATCAGTGTTTCATCCAGAATTTTTCCTAATTGGCTAACCCATTAACCAAGCTCACATGTAAATAGGTTAAATTTATTTGGAAAAAAGAGTGTGATTAATGTTTTGAATAATTTAAGAGAATATTATTCAATGATCTTATCTTTACTCTAACATCAGGGAATAATGGTTTTGTTATTTATAGTGATGCATCAAATAAAGGACATGGTTGTGTCCTTATGAAGAATGATAGAGTTTTTTCTTATTCATCATGGAAGCTATAACTTCATGAAAAAAACTATCCCACTCATGATCTTGAGTTAGCAGTTGTAATATTTACTCAGAAGATATAGGGACACTAGCTCTATGGTAAAAATGTGAGATATGTACTAATCACAAGAGATTGAAGTTTATTTTCTCATATAAATAACTCAACATGAGGTAAAGGTGATGGCTCTAACTAATCAAGGATTATGATTGCACAATACACTACCACACAAGGACGAAAATAAGGTGGATGATTCTTTAAAAAAATGATCATAGAGTTTTAAACAAGATGAGAGTTGAAAGGGATCCTATGTTCATGGAGCTAGTAAATATAGATATAGTAATAATCAAGGAAGGTGAAACATCAATACTTTTTCAAATGGATTCCAAACCATCTTTACTAGAATGGATAAAATTTTCTCAGAATGACGATGAGGAGTTTCAAAGGAAAATTAACGCTAAGAATTATGGGAGATTGATTGAATTTGTATATGAAGATGAAATTTTGAAATTTGGGAAGAGGCTTTGTGTTACTGACATGGCTAATCTAAAAAGGGAATTGTTGGATGATTCTCATAGATCTATCTTCTCTATACACCCTGGTAGCACTGATTTGAATAGAGATTTGAAGGAACAGTTTTGGTTGGACAACATGAAGAGGGAGATTTCTGATTTTGTGTCAAGATGTATGGGTTTTCAATAGGTGAAGGCTAGAACACAACCACCTCAAAGATTCATGCAACCTATTCCCATACCTTAGTGGAAATGGGATGATATTACGATGGAATTTTTCATGGGGATACCAAAGACTCCTAGAAGGATTGATGAAATATAGATCATTGTTGATTGTCTTACCAAGTAATCACATTTTCATTCTACAAGAGACGATTTATCACTTGAACTTTTAATAATACTATATATTAATGAATTTGTAAGACTTCATGGTGTACCCCTATCAATTTGTTTCTAATCATGATCCCCATTTTACATCATGATTCTATAAAATTCTTCAGAAATCCCTAGATACTGAACTTCGTTTGAGCACTGCCTACCACCCTTAAACTAAGGGACAATCAGAATAGACTATTCAAGCCTTAGAAGACATGTTGAGATATTTTTGACATGACTTTCAAGGTATGTGGGATCAGTATTTACCTCTGGTAGAATTTTTCTATCACAATAGCTTCTATTATTGTATTCAGATGGCACCACATGAAGCTTTATATGTAAAGATATGTCGCACACCAACTTATTGGGATGATGTTGGTGAAAGAAAACTCGTAGGAACCGAACATTTTGAGGAAAAATGGAAAAGGTGAATATTATCCAAAACCAAGTCAAAGCAACTCAATGTAGGCAAAAGAGCTATGCCGAAAACTGAAGGAATGATTCCAAATATCAAGTAGAAGATCATGTTTTCTTGAAGGTATCTCTATGGAATGGTTTTATATGATTCCGTAAAGAGGGTAAATTAAGTCTAAGGTACATCAGAACTTTACAAATTCTATAATGAATTAGAGGTGTAGCATACCATTTGGCAATGATGCCATGTCTCTCCAAAGTTCATGATGTGTTCTAAGTATCACTATTGATAAAATACATGCCAGACCCAATGCATGTACTCACCATTGAAGAAATAGAACTGGAACTCGATCTGTCATATTTTAAAGATCCTGTCAAGATTATTGATAATAGAGAACAAGTGTTGAGAAATCAGACGACTCCCCTGGTTATAGTTATTTGGAGAAACCATAAAATGGAAGAGGCAATGTGGGAACTTGAGGAACTTATGATGAAGAACCACCCAAATTTTTTTATGCATTAATATTCTAGAAATTTTGATGACGAAATTATGTGAAGGATAGAATAATGTAAGACCCTAAGATTCCATGATACGCTTCTCTTTGAATAATATAGTATCTTTCGTTGTACAAAACTTCGAGTTATAGCACCCCACGACCAATCAAACTAGCCATTTAAAAAGTAGTTATGAATATTAATACCTACCTTTTGAAATTTGATAAATTTTATTTTTCAAAATGGACTTTGCTTTTGTATTCGAAATATCAAAATTATCTTAGGGTGAATTTTTTGTATTTTACTGAAAACATTCAGTTTTTGATAAATAGTGAAAAACATTGCATTATCGTTTAAAAATGACTTTTTATTTAAATAATTATTTTTTAATTTAAATTTATTTTAATGTTAAAATAGTTACATAATACTTATATTAGTCCAATTTAATTCCTTGGAGTCAATTTATAAAAGGATTATATATAAAAAAATTTATTGAACTATTTAACGTCTTTTATCCACTTTCTAAGAACACTTGAAAATTTGCATAAAGCTTAATTTTACCACTTCTGTGAATTGAATTTCATAAATCCAAAATACACTTCTTTCATCAATAATTAAAATGTTGTTCAATAGGATGAAAATAATTTTTGGTGGATAGTAACTTTAGAATTTTATTTACCACGATTAAAAGTAAATAGGGTAATTAAAGATAAAAATGATATTATAATTACACCAAAACATTTAATAATTCTATTGAATAAGTTTTTTTCAACCAAAATCATCCACAAGACAAAAATATGATCCTTTTTGATCCACTTGGATTAGATTATTACATTTATTATGTTTTTTTAAAGAAGAGTTTAAGTGTTAAATTCAAATTTTAATAACTAAACCATTATTAATATATGGTTATACATAATATAAATTCGACTATAAATTTTCATTATAATGATAAAAATATTTCCTATATCATGGTATTTTATTAATAAGATTTAGACATTAAATAAATAAATTTATTTATGAAACAATGATGATGTAGTAATTACCTTATTAATGAAGGATTAAATTATATGAAATTATAAATACTAAAATACATGTAAATTGAAACTTTTGATGCCATAAAATTTTTTATAGGTGTATAATACATGTTAATGTTGATTCAATATATTGTTTTCAATGAAATCATGTTGTGATGATTTTAACAAATAAAAATACTAAATAGTGTCAAAATTGACATAAATGAGTTTTTTAAAATATATACTTTTTTATTAATTGATATAATATTCCTAAAAATATTTGATTCAGAAAAAAGACATAGATAATGTTATATATGTTATTAATGAACCCATTGGGATTATCTTGGCATTTTATGGTAACTATATTAACTATTTAGTATAACAATACAAGAAGACATTATAAAAGTTAAACTATATAAATAAGGGTTAAATATAAAAGATAAGGTTACTATGGTGACCTAAACATGTATAAAACCTACTGGATGAGGTTATTTCTACCCATCCCAACCTTATCATCGAAAAAATCTATTTTGAGCTATTAGAAACTGAAAATGATTTTATAATAAAATAATATTTGGAACTTTTCCAAAAGTACCCATCACCTCTATTATAAAAGGGAACTTCCTATTCTCCTAAATTCACACATCCAAAGCCATTTGGCTTGCCCAAAACCTACCCAAATATCCTCCCAACTACCCCAAATTCATCGCTGAGGTCTTACTTTGATTAGAAATCCAACCTAATGAGCCAGTTTGTCCAAATCAAAAGAAAGCACCTGAAGAAGAGGTAATTATTTCATCACCTCTTTCAAAGTTCATTTCTTCTTCCACTTCCTTTTTCCTTGTTGTTACCATATGAAAATAATAACTATTGTACCTTATACAAAATGAAATGTTATTATAAATATGGTACAACCATATTCATTATTCTATCCATCCTATGAATGATAATGTCACCATACGTACGTACGTACGTACGACTTACCATCTCCACATCGTGGTATAGTTTGTTATTCAACACAAAACTATTTGGATGGGTTTAATAATGAGTATAATTTATGTAAATAATAAGTATAACATGTTAATGATTCTTTATATATAATATACTATCCAATTATATACTATTTCACCATCAATAGAATGATATTGTTGCTTGTGCGTACATATGGCTTACCGTCTTCACAACACGATGAGATTTCATTCCTCATCGTAACCGTTCAAGAATATTGTTCATTTCATGATTAAAAAAATAATTTTTATGAACTTAATATAATTCTATATATGTATAAAATTCATAATATCCATAAAAAATATGACTTCTGTAACAAAACATATATAGGAAAATGAATCAATTAACACCTAAAACAATGATATTATTAACAAATCAATATTAGGGGATCATATATCATATCATATTTAAGTATTTGGTTCTTTTATAATTTAATAAAAATGATTTAAGTATTATATAAGAGTTATAAGTACCCTCTACTAAGGAAAAGTACATGTTATGAGTTAATTTTACAATCTCTTTATTATCTGAGGTTGTTTGTAGGAAAGTATCTACTATGACTTCTTTATCATACACATTCGTGTTTCTTAAATATGTATTTCAAAAAAAAATTACTATTTCCTATACTATTGGTTAATGTCATTTATACCCTTGTTTGACTTTTCATAAAAAAATGAATGGAATCTTTCCATCATTTTCCAATCAAGGTACTTTATGACCTTTTTGAAAAATTAAGGAAAGAATGTTTTTTTACCTTATATTGTAGGTGTGGCTATTCTCCACCATAATAACACCTTCAAAGCATATATTTGAATCATATGATACTATTTTCAAAATAAATGTTTTATTTTATAATTACTTGAATTTTCAATGATTTCAACGTAGAAAGAGATATTTCACTCAAATATTTTTCAGATTGATTTCATATATGTCAACATCCTTTGATGGATTTTATGTTTGTTTGATGTTGATTTATTATGATATAGTATTTTATATTGTATTGAGAGTTTTATGATATGTTTGACTTTGAATGTTCTATTTTTATGTCATTCACAGTTTGTGGTTAAAGTATTAACATTTCATATGCTAGTTTAATATGAATAATTATGTTATGTTTCAACCTTTTCATATGAGGAATGCATTGGATATAGTAAGTGATGGGCAGAGCCCGCTATATCCTGTCGATGCAATGGTAGGTCTCATCAGACAAACTAGTGTCTTAGAAGAAGGCCTTGACAATATTTTTATTTTTAGTCTTGCCACGAGGCCTTGACTCTATGGTTATGATGTCCAGCATTATGCATTCCATCATTATGAGATTAGATATTGATATTACATGTGATTATTCGTCTAGTAGAATATACATGTGAATAATTAAATCAAATTATTTGATTTATCCTTTCCATATTGCGTGGAATTTTATATTATGAATGACCTATAGGGATAGGCTAAGGGATATGAGTGTGTTCAAAGGATAAAATTGTTTTTTTATTTCAAAATGTGATGTAAAACTTATGAATGTATCTAGTACTTACAATGTTAATAAACTAATAGGTATTTTTGGACTTGATCTCTTGTAATCATGTCAATTTTTTTTAATAATACACTGACTCTGGGTAACTCCGGTCAGGGCAATGTAGCATGATAGTTGTATGAGTGGTTAAATTGAATCTTATATTTGAAATACATACTTTTAAAATCAAAATAGTAGATATTTGTTCCGTTTTCCGTAAATATAATATAAGGAACTCCAAATATAGTAATGATGTTTGTATTCAGAAAGATAATGATAGACTTTTTCCAAACCCATTCTAAGGATAAATCCTAGTCCTACTGGGGGAATAAATTAGTGGAAGGAAGTATTTACTTAAACTATTTGACTGTAGTTGGGGAATAAGGCTATATGACATTGATTCCGTAAATGGAAAATGACAGATAATATTTGGAAATATGTAACAATTTTAGGGCTTATTGGATGAATTTGTCATATATCTGATAGAAATGAAATTTCTTGGTGAACTTTATGCAATCATAATGTCATCCATGGAAAAAAATATTTGATCCTCTCAATATGATGAGTGATCTTGGTTCCTGACCAATGATCACCACAAGAACCTACATGGGCTTCTTATATAATGCAGAGATTTCCACCTTCTTCAATGAATTTGAGATGAAATTTATAAAATCCTCATTTATAGAGGGTTATCTAATCATTTTATTTATCCAAAAAGATGAAATTTACAACATGATGTTAGATTTTATTTTCTCTCAGTCTAATGGAATCTTTCTACCTTAGAGGTAGTCAAATGTGGGGGAAATCTATCTAGTAGTGGTATTAGTTGGTGAGGATATCAAATCATAATATTTTAAATATACTTTGATCTCACCGATCTCTTCCTTATCATTTAAAATTAATAAGCATAGTACCATATGGTGTTAAATATTGATGACTATTTAATATTGACCTAGGTCTACTAGGGAGGTGGATGAATTAGCTAACATATATTCCAGATGTTTTTTGAATGTGGAACATAAGAAAATTTCATCCTAGATGAATATTATGAAGTCAATACTCACACATAATCAAATGGGAGAATAAATTCATATTTCTTGGTGAAATATTCACCTTTAATCTACATGATCACCAACTCTGAATCACCAATGATATTTAGTAAGAACAATGGTGTATACATTGATGACTTTAAAATGGAAATAAGTGCTTTGTAATCTTCCTCATATTTTCCTGAAACCCTCTAATAATAAAAAATAATAGGGGTATTGTCCCTTAGCAAGAAAAATGATAATTATTCCCAGACTCACTGTATTGAGTTTTGGGTTATTTATTGTTTTTTATGTTTGTATTTGGCATGCACCATAAAATTAAAATTTCCATGTCTGAATAGAATCTTGAATGGATAGTATATCTTCTTAATACAATTCAAAATTCATTGGTTTACTTCCTATAACGGGATGTACCATAATAATGTTTGGAAATTATTTTCCTTTGACTGTCTTTTTTTGAATGAATTGATATAAAATCATTATAGAATGACCGACCATCATTTCAATCATCCATTTAACAATGGGATGTTGAGTATTTACATGAGTGGTTAAATGAAAGTGACCAAATTGTTATCTTGATAGTATATGTAGTGCCTAAATTTCTAAACAAAAAAGAATCCATGAATGAAAATTATTTTTGATGTTGGAATCTTATGTCTTAGTATCTAGTATGGTTCTGTTGAGATTATAAAAACTATTTTATTTATTCACATCATTATTTTATGAAATAATAGCTCCATATATTTGATCAAGGTCTACCATACATAAGATGATTGTATTTTCCAATTGGAAAGACTTATGTTGTTCCAAAATATCTTAGTACATTATGTGTTTTAATGATTCAAACAATATTTATTTGTTTAATGGATGAATTTAACTTAAGTATTTCAATTTTTCCCATAAAAATAAGGATAATTTTTCTAAGGATATTGAAATTCATTTTCAACCAATGGAATTTATCTTACTATGCAATTCATTTATCTTACATGAATAATCTTATGAATGGGACCTTCCTAAATGGATTGTCTTATGGATGGTAAGAAAACCATATAAGAATTAATTTAGATTGTGGTTGTTAATTATTATATTATAAAGATATATGGGAAAGGATTTATCTTATATATGATATATTTTTCTATAATAAGAAGAATAATATTATGGAAAATTTTAACTAGATCATTAATCATATGCACTAAGGAAATTTTATATTTAATAATTATTTTATCTTATGAAGTTGTTTATCTTTCAACATGGAGATTATCTTATGAGAAACGTGATTCCAGAAATTTATCCTCTGAATATTGATCTATCTTATAAATAATAAATATGATTACGCTCTTTAACATTTTCATATCTTTTACCAAGTAAAATTTTGTTTTTATGTTTATTATACTTGGAGTTTTTTCATATAAGGAACCACTGATTTGGGAAAAATATCTCTTCCAAATAATTTAAAGACATAATGAGGGATAAATATATTATTGTTTTTTATCTATAATTATTACATATTTATAAAATAAGGAATCCTTCTATTTAAGATCCTATCACTTCAATATTTTACGTATATTATCTACTCAACTAATGGGATTATCATGAGTTCTTGGTTAAAATTCAAAAGTGGAGAGATAAAAAAGAATATTTTATTGGTCTTGTAAGAGATAAGATACAAAATAAAAGATATCAGTATGATATGGAAAATACAAGATATTGAGATGAGATAAAAATTATAATATTTCCAGATGATATAAAAAACTACAAGTTATCATGATGAGATACAAAATATAAGATATCAAGATGAGATACAAAATACATGATATTAAGATGAGATAAAAACATAATATATCAAAGGGAGATACAGAATATGGTCATTATTATTGGCCATGTTTGTTTCTATACTTTCATAAATATTATTTTCAATTGATGAACTTCCAGATATTCACTTTGATGATATTCATGTTCTGTTTACATTTCTTCAAAATCTTTCAGATTATAATTACTAATATGTGATGTACCTATTTTAAATTTATTTTCATATTTGTACCTATTTATAATCGTTATTATTTAGTATGATAAGTTAATATTTAGGAAATTTAAAGAGATAGTATGACTAAAAGATATTAGAAATTTTTACCAAGTAATGTCTTCTTGCACCCAGCTAGGCAACCCTCGGAAAAAGGGTTGGTAGACTGAAAATCACCAAACTCATGGATTAGAATATTTGTTGAGTGGACTAGGGGATCTTTGAACTCATAACCATTAAAATTATCTATGATCTATGTTTATATTATAGTTTTTATTCCATTTATTATTTTTTGTGAAGATAATATCATAATCATTCAATGGTAAAGAGACGGTGGTTTTTAAGTAAAGAAAATTTCAATAACTCAATTTACCCTCCCTCTTGGGTCATTTATAAATTATTTTATAACCAATAATTGGTTTAATAGGTTTGATCTTATTGAGTTCTCAACTGGAAAAGTTTTAATTCATAAAGATCAACTATAAATGTCCATAATGAATAAAAATAGGGAAGGAATATTTATGGTTAGAGAACCCAATCATGATGAAAAAAAAATTATCTTAGAAGGCTCAAAGGATCATTTATCTAAAAAATCTTGGTCTAAAATTTAATATCCAGACTTTTGATCCCTATAAAATACCAATATTGAACCTGAAATTTGGGATGCTACAACTGAAACCAGATATGATCTAAAATATAAATCTATGAATGCTATCATATGTGGAATCAATCCAGATGAGTTCAATAGAGTTTCAAAGTGTTTTATAGTTCATAAAATGTGTACTATCATTCCCAAAAAATAATGTAAGTTAAAATGTTTATGAAAATTAATATAATACTTCAAAACATAAGTTCAATATTTTTACAATGATATATTAGAAAATAATCTCTCAATTAAATGAAATATTAACAGAGATTGTAAATTATTTTTCATATTTAGGAACTCATATTCCTAAAATATATCAAGTGCAATGAATTATAATAATTAGACCTCCAAAATGAAGTGGAATTTAAGATATTATCAGAAAATATACTATTGTGGAAAACATCAAAATAAATAAAAATATTGGTACTGTTATGATGTACAAATATGAGGATGGAGAATATAATATATTTAAAAAGAAAATTATAATTTGAAATTATACACTTCAAATGATGATAAGAAGAGAAAACTTATAGAAAATTATTTCTTGTGATGAATAAACTTCAATAAACTGAGAGTCAAATGACAAACATTGTCATTTTTACAAGAAATATAAAAATTTATACAATAAGATAATAGTTTTTCTAAAATACATTACCATGTACAAAAGGTTTTATGGAAGTTAAAAGTAATCCAGATGTTATGATTAAAAGATACTTGAACACATCAAACAAGACTTCCCTTATATGCAATGAAATAAGATGTTTGAGAAGAAACACTTCAAAAAGGGTATCTATAAGAATAAAGATAAAAAATTTATGAAAGACAAATTTAGTGCCTCATAGGACTCCATTAATGACTAATGTTTTGATTCAAAATAAAAAATATCAAATTAGAAGGGTAATATATGATACGTAGAAGAAAATAATAAGGTACACTCAAATAATTACTCTTATTATGATTTAGAATATATTAAATGCTCTTTTGATAAACTAAATGAGTATTTTTCTGTATTTTAAAACCACTGTGAGTCTCTAATAAAAAGAAAAAAAACTATAAATAAATCATATTATGTTGTTGTCAAAGAAAAATAATTTTTAAATAAGCAATATTTTAAACCTAACATTGGTCTTGATGAGTCTATTTCTTGTTGTGTTATCCATAATTGAAAGATAAAATATGTAGAGGTCAAAGTTAAATATTTAAATGATGTTTCTATTTTGTATAATAAGAAGGGATATCTAAAGAAAATAACGGGTAAAAAATGAAATAAATAAATTATAGTATATGAAGAAATATGGAGAAACCCAAGAATTATAAATATTATTTCATACCTAGTTCCAAAAATTAGAGAATGTATTATCTCACCTACTTTCATTATGGTATAATTGGTCATTTTAAAAATTATTTTTTCCTAATAAATACAGTAGCATGTATAATAAATAAATATTTTATATTTTTAAATTTATTTAATCATAGGATTAATTTTAGAAAATGTAAATAGATTTGTATTCCAAAATCTTTTGTAGATAACATTGTAGGATCCAAGATAATTTGGGTGCCAAAAAATATTGTCACTTTATTTTTCTAAAAAAACATGAGACATCAATAGAAATTAAAAATTGTTTATGGAAAGTGTTTTTTTGACACATATGAGTTGATATTTCTCAAAATTTAACTCAATATAAAATATTTGAGGAAGTGTTTAATTTTATTGTTATTAAAAAGTGAAAATGGTTGGAATTAGATCTTTGAGAATCCTCAGTCAATCCTTATCATAAATGTACGTTATATTGTACGATTAAATCACAAAATAAAAATTATTTCCCAAATTGATGATGATTTATATTCTGTTTATTTTTCTAAATATTATTTCTTTATTTTTATAAATAACTCCCTCTAATTTAGAGCAACAAGAATTAAAAATATCTATACTTTATATCTTAATTATTTGTGTAGATGTAATATAAAATATTTGAATATTGAATTTAATTAATCATGGATTTGGAATATGATATTTGGACATTAAATTTTTTATTCCTAGATAAAGCTATCTAGAAAAAAATTTTATTTCTGAATTACCTAACCTTAAATTGGATGAAAAGATACTATTTGATTAATTTCAAACGGGAAGGCAACATAAAACATATTTTAATCTAATAAAAGAGGTTTCAACTTATAGACACTAAGAATTTATCCACATGGATCTGTTCAAACTGATTATAATCACAATTATAGGTAGAATATATTTTTATTATGTTTTAGTTGATAATTTTTCATGATATACAACGGTTCATTTCTCGATACTTAAAAGTGAATCATATTTTATTTTTAATAATTTTTTAAATTTATTACAAAATGAATAATATTCTAAAACTATGTCTTTGAGAAGTGGCCATGGAAGAGACTTTGATAATCATGAATTTGATTCAATTTTCTCAAAACATGGAATTCAATATACATTTTCCCCCATGAAAACTTAATATAATGGTGTTTTTAAAATTATAGATAGGAAATTCTAAGAAATTTCTAGAACCATGTTATCTGAGTATGCCTTTTCCACTCATTTCTGGGATGAATCTATTAACACAAAATTTTATGTCATTAACAAATTTCTAATAAGAACTATTATAATAAAAACAACCTATGATCTATAGAATAATAGAAAACAAAATGTGGGACACATTTATTTATTTAAAGGTAAAGTTAATATATTGGACACCAAGGGAATCGTGGTATGTTTTATTCAAAGGATGATGAGGTAATATTCTAATATTACTCTACTACTTCTAGAGCCTATAACATTTTAAATAAGGAGTCATAGGTTCTTTAATAAAATACTCATGTCATGTTGGATGAAAGTGAACCTTTTGATCATAAGAAGTATAAAATATATTACTTGAGGGATTATATGGAAAAATTGGAAATTAGTCTTCTTTTTTATGACAAAAATTATGATTATTTAGAATATGATCAAAAATAATCGGAACCAGAAAGGATTTATTTTTAAGAACCAAAAATAATTCTTCCTAAAAACTGAGAAACCTTATGGATCATACCCTAAAAATTATTACTATAGAAATATGTATATACATATATATGTTTGTGAGTGTGTTTTTGGAATATAATATGAATAGGAAATCATGTTGAATTATATGAATTTATTTTCCAATCGAACCTAAACCTATATGGGAAGACAACATATAGAAAGATCCAGACTCTCAGGTATGTTCCTTCCCTTAGAAACTATTGATGGAAGGAGATTCTAATCGCCTTAAACTTGTGTTTACTAAGTCATTAGTTTCCTTTGATTTTTGAACTTTTTGAGAGGTTTCTAACTATCCCCTTAAATGTTTTGAAAATAAAAAATAGGTAAACTTGGAGGTATGGGAATCTCTAGATGATGATAATTGCATAGTTTCTATGCAAGAAGAGTTAAAGTGGTTCAAAAGGAACAAGGTATGGGGATTATTTGGTAGAACCTATAATTAACCAATTATTTTAACCATATTAGTACTTAGTAACAGTTAACTATATCAAAATTAAATCACTAGAAATAAGGATATGTTAGTTTATAATGGCTACAATCAAGAAGAAGGAATAGATTAGGAGAAATTTTTTCCCTGATGGCTATATTAGAATCCATTAGATGCTTATTATCATATACATCTCAGATGAATTTAAAATTATATCTTATGGATGTTAAATATTCATTTATAAATGTATTTTTAATGAAGTATGTCTATATTGAACAACCTTCTAGTTTTAAAGACCCTCATTTTAGAAATTATGTTTTAAACTTACCAAAGCATTGTATGGTCTTAAAAAAGAACCTAGTACTTGGTATCAAAATATTAAGTGATTTTATTTCATCAAATAGATTAAATGTTTCATTGTAAGACCCCACTCATTTTATGAAAACCATGCCAAAGGAAACATTTCTTCTAAAAATTTATATTATTAATGGTTGTTTTTGTCAAAAAATCCAAAAAACTGTAATGAGTTTTTAAAACTTATGCAAAAAGGATTTGAAATGATCATGATGGATGAGTTAAACTATTTCCTTGGTTTTCAAATTTATCAAAAATATTTTGGAAATATTTTAAAACAAATCAAATACATACTTCATTTAATTAAAATATTTGAACTTGAAAGAAATAATAATTTTTCAACTCCTATGACTTCCAACATTTTACTTGACTTAAATGATGTTAGAAATATAGTTGACAACAACCAATATAGAAGAATAAATGGGAAATTTCTTTTTATCGATGTAAGTACACAATATTTGATGTTTTCATAATGTAATTGTGAAGGATTTATATCAAATCCAAAAGAATAATATTTTAAGGAAAGAAAAGTAATTTTTATATATTTAAAAGGAAATGTTTCTCTTTCTATTCAGTTTCAAAAAAAACTTTTATTTTGATTTATAATCTTAATCATATGTCAGATTTGGTGGGTGTAGACTATATTGTAAAAGTACCTTAGGAACCTATAATTTTAAGAAAAAAATATTTAGTATCATTATCTAGTATGAAACTACATTATGTAGCATTGTCAACTACCAAAGTTAACTATATTATATCTAGATGTTTTTTGTATAGGTGTTGTGGATGAAACACACTCTGGTTGATTTTGGATTTAATTTTAATCATGTTCCAATCAAATTTTATAACATAATTTCTATGAATATTTAAAAGAATTAATAAACCATTCTAAAACAAAATATATTGATCTTATATATAATTTTTTAATATATCATACAAAAAAGGTGACATATCTTAATAATTTATTTATATAGAGTGTCAATTACTAGAAATTTTTACTAAGACATAATCTATTGATTGATTTGATTTTATGGAATCAAAATTAGTATTTAATTTCAATTAATTGTATTATAATTATTTGTTTTATATTTTTCAATGCGGAACTCAATTTTTTTAAAAGAAAATATTTTGTTTTTAGATTATTAATTTTTATTTTAGTTATGAGTTATTGTAAATTTTTTTTATTAATAATTATTTATTTCTCTTCACTCTATGTGACCTTTAGTTTATCTTGAATAATAGAGGGATACAATCAGTCTTATTTGTTAAAATATATAATCGTTGAAACCCTTCGAGCTCTCCTCCTTTTCTCTCAAACCATTTTTCACCCAAAACCTTTGAACCTCATTTCCATCCTTATATATATTACGTGTATGAAAAAGTTCTCTGAAAGTGTTTCCACAAGTAATTCAAAGTGATAAAATTAATTGAGAAAAGTTCCCAGTGGAAAGATAATAAATTTTGGCTATTTCTATCAAACATGAATACTTTTGAAAAAGGTTATCAATCATTAAGGCTGTGTGACATCCTGAATGTTTTAAGAATATTATTCTTTCATTTAATAAATATAAAATTATTTTTTTAGAATTTAAAACCACCTAATAAATATTTTAATAAAATATTTTATAATCCTAATTTTTTCCTATAATCAATATATTTTTTTATTATAAGATATTAAAACAATATATAGTACTTTTATTTCTAAGAAATTAGTATTTTATTTTCTAAAATTTAAATATAAATTTTTTTAGTAAATATTATATTTAAACAAGATAAATTATGTTATCTCATAATATTTAATAAATATGATTATTTCAAAATTGTAATATTTTATTAATATATGTATATATAAAATAAAAATTATATTACCATTAAATGAATTTTTTTTTCGGTTTTAATTTTAGTTTTTAAAAAAATTATAAATTTTATTTTAAATTTATTGTAATTATTTTTTCTAAATGTCTATAAAATACCTTTTTGAAAATATTAAGTATATTAAAGTTAAAAGTAAATAATATTTTGAAAGAATATGTCACATAATTTTCATCATAATTCTATTTAAAATATGATTATTGAACAATTATTAATAAATTATGACTACTAAACTATTATTACTAAAATACCAAATAAAAATTATTAAAAATAACAAACTAAAATAATAATGTTGATTGTGTGCATTTATGGTCAGGTGTACTTAATAATATTATACAATTTACTATGTATACAAAATAAATTTTTCTACTAAAATTATATTTATTTTAATATGGAAATTCATATGTTTCAAAATATTATCTTCAATTTAAAATAATTAAACCCCATTGTTAAATTGTATTGATAATAGTTGACATTACTATGTAATATATTGAATTGATTTATATAACTATTAACATTAATACATTATTATTAAATAAAAATATAATAGTAACATATATTAGAAAGATTAAAATATAAATAGAGGCATAAAATATTACTTATTTTGTATTTTGACTACTTTTAAGTAATTTAAAACTATAATTATTCATAATAAAAAAATAGTACAACTACTAGGCCAACAAAGGGACCACCTCAACCTGACATTTGTGGGACCCTAGGGGTAAACCACAAGTTGGAGGTAGTATATTGTAACTACTCCCAGATGGTTGGGGAAGTCTGAGTGCTTCACAATGAGGTGGGGTAGAAGTTTATGATCCAATAATAGGCAAAGTAGTGGCACCACTGTGTAGGGTCGCACGATGGTGGGAGGAGCCAACATAGGTCATTACGAGAGGGCTATCAGTATTGGACATGATTACTTATATCTATCAATTTATTATAATTTACTAAAATATAATCAAGTGCTCAAGGCAATTAATTTTCAATGTGGCATGTGTTCTTAGGTTACTTTTCATCCATTTAATGAGTTCTTTTTAAATCATCACCATTCAAATGAATCAATGGTTTCCATTCAATCTATTTGATCTTCAAATTTATCTTTGATCCCACCTGAGCCAAACCCTTGATTTCGTCGACTTCACTCCTCCCTATTGACACCACTATATTGCACAGTAGACTTATTCCATGTATGATTTAATAATACAAACTATAATATTAATAGGTTGGAATGGTCAAAAACATGGGTGGATGTTTTATTGTTTAAAAAATCATCTTGAATAATACTATAGAGAAACTAATCTAAAACGAGTTATAAAAATATATATAATCACACGTATAGAAATAATATTTAAAACTCAAATTAGCCACAGTTCAGTTATATTCTCATAGGAATGTTGACTTCCTCCTTTTCTTACAATATAATATGTGATATAAATTTATATATATAGATATTATTTTTGTACATACAGAGTGAATTTAAATCCACAGTTAATTTATTTATAAATCATCATCACACTTAATTCGTCGAATTTGGTGTAAATTATCAAGCCACAATTTTTAAAACTATATAAAAAGAACTTATGAATCTGAATCTCAAATGATATATTTATATATGAGTCAATATAAAAATATTATGTACTATATTCATCTTTTAATATAATATGTATATCTAAATTATAGGATTATAGATATATATATATATTTAGCTTCTCTTCAGATTACTCACACTGTTCAACCCATTTTGAAACCCATTATGAGAGAGAGTGTGAGATAAAATAAGAGAGAGAGTATAAAAAAATAAGTGTATAACTAGAAGGAGAAAACCAGTATTCCTACAAATATTATTTTTTAGAAAATATGAGGTTAGTGAAATTATATATTCAATGCTATATTTATTTTATATAAGGGAAGTTTTCTATTTTTCAGAAAATAATATATTCTTTTCAAACCCTTTATATGTAAGGATGTTTTTTACAGAAATTATGTATTCAAAGAATCGTTATTATATTTAGAAAACACTTTGTAAGGGAATTATATTTTCAAAAATTTAATTTTTTATAAGGGGAAATCTATATTATTCTATTAATATTTTAAATTTATTTAAAAACTATTATATGTAATGGAAAATTTAATTTTAAAGATATATTTATTTTATTCAAGGTAATTTTATGTTTTTCAAAACCCTTATATAAGTGAATTATTTAATTACAAATTAATTTATGATTTTATGTTTTATAAAACTCTTATTCTAGGTGAGGAGATTTTTTTATATTGACAAAATTGTATTTGTATATCTAATATAATATATATTTTTTATTATGGTATTTTTATTCTCTAAAATAATATTTTTAAAAAGGGTAATTTAATTTCATTTTACAATATATATTTTAATGTTGATGTGAAAATTGATTTTATTTATGATTTATATTTTAAGGGAATTTTTTTTATAAAATAATGTTACATTTATTTAGAACATTTATTTAATGTATTTTAGAACCCTAATTTATAGGGAAAATATTGGTATCCTTGTCACGACCTGTCCTCGGGGCCTATGTCGTGACTACCGAAAGCCTGCCTTCCATAGGCCAGGGGCTGGCGACTAGCACCAAAGGCATAAATCCCAGAAAAATGGGAAGTCATTGCCTTTATAAGGTAAACAAACACAAAAAAGTAGGCAAGTGAAGTAAACACTGAGTAAAACATGGTACATAGTAAGTGATAAAAAGAAAATGGTCTAGTATACAAACCCAAATGAAAATAGAGTACAAATGAAAAGAAAGTACATCAGTATGGTAAACAACAACACCGAGTCGTCCTCTGGAAATCCCACCTGAAGGGCAGGTATAGATAGTCTCCTCAACTCCTCGGGTCCGATCATCCGCTCCGTGTACGTCCCGAAAAGTGGTCCATGTCCGGGTACCATCCATCTCCACAAGCCTCCACCTTTATCAGTGCTGACCGTCGTCTGTGTCCAACAAAACGTAGTGTGGGAATAGCCTGTGTAGGGGTGAGTATACGATACTCAGTAGGGACCCCGAGACCCCTGAAGGTCTCCCAGAATCCACAAAGGATAAACCACAAGGAAATATACCACACGAAGGATCAAACAAATCTAATTCAGTATTTTCCCATACATATATCTAAGTCATCACTTCTAGTTCGGCTTCAACTCACGAGCCCAAGTAAAACTCAGTCCACACAGGAAAGCACAACCCAATCCAAACAGGAAAACACAATCCAATCCACACAGGAAATCAAAACACAATCCACACATAAAAGCAAGTCAATCACATCAATGATAATGATTGAAGTAAAGACTCATCTCACACATGTATACATCTTTCGTATACAGATAGAGATGATCAGATGTAGCCACTGATTCAGCTAAGCTTTCGGACCCACACAGGATACAAGTCCAGCTAAACTATCGGACCCACAAAGGATAAAAGACCAACAACTCTACTGGACCCACATAGGATAAAAGTACAGAGGTCGATACTACCGGACCCACACAGGATACAAGAACATTAGTCATTTTTTGTCGAACCGACGGAGGATTCTAGTAAGGTAGTCGTCGCTGTCGAATGCACGGAGGATTCCAATACAGTAGTCGATGCAGTCGCAGCCAGCTCTAGGGTTCCCGCACACAACATGCTCGATTTCAGGAGGGTCTGGTCGCCGAGAAAATTATTTGATATATAAACTATCATGAATTCTATAATTGATGTATCCCAAAGTTACATCTCGTCAAAAGGAACTTAACGCGACAGACAATGCGTCAATCGGACGCCCGGTCTGAGAGTTATTGGCTTTTCTATCCGAGGGGCCGATTTGGTTTTAATCTAAAATCAACCCGACCATACTCCAGCTACATCCTAATCTTCAGTGGAGTAATCCAAAAGGACCATATCATCAATATGAATTCAACGCAGTTGATGGCACATCAAACAGACATCCGGTCCTTAAGTTATATGCATTTCCGCTCCAAGGGCCCGGTTGGTTTCAGGGTCGAACCAACCTGGCTATACACAAAATTTTCCGAAACCTAGAGTGCAATAAACCTAAATGACCGTCTCGATCCAAGGATTCCTATACAACTGACGGTGCATCGATTGGAGGTTCATAGATCAATTTATGGGCAAAATACTGAAAATGGTCTGAAGTGGGGGTCTGGGCCCGGTCCGACCAGGCCCACCCCCCCCCCCCCCGGGTCGGCCCGGTAGGGTGCGGCCCGGTCCGCACGACCCACCCTGGCCAGGCCGAAGGGGTGCACTGGCTCGGCCAGTTGGTCGAACGGGGGTGGCGTAGCCCCCAATTTCCATGGACGCGGCGTCAGGGCGAAGCCATGGTTCGTATGGGATCCCACGTGGTCACGGGATCCACCCCCTTCACCGCCGTGACTTCAGTCATGGTGGGCTTCTGCCGACGGAACGTCGGGGCACCGCCGCGCCGGCGACCCGCGCCGTCGGGGGTTTCCGCGGGCCACCAGAGTCATTTCGGTGGTCCGATTCTGCTTTTTTCTATGCCTACGGTCGTCTCGGGACCCGTAGATCACTGCGAATGCCTCTAATCACCATTTTGGTCCCACTTCGATGTCACCAAATGTTCCACGCATCAAGAACAGAATAGCGGTGGGTTCAGACTTGTTCGTTGGTTCACACCCACCGCGTTAGTGGTTCAAAACAACTGCCAACAATTATACGTCATGCCGAGGGTATAATTCACATAAAGAAATATAAACCAAAACTTCTAACTCAACAAGGAAGACGAACGTCGGCGTCGCGGTATACGACGACGTGGTAGATGGCGTCGCTGTAGACGGCGTCGCTGTAGATAGCGTCGCGGGGAAAAGGGTTCGTAGGCGTCGTCGGAGTGCGCCGAGGAGGAAGCGACGTCTCCTTTCTTGTCGCAGAGAAGAGGAAGGGTGACAGGTCGTCGATCTCTAAGGAACTGGCGTTCTTCGTCATTCTTTATCAGAGGCTGGCGTTCTTCGTCGTTCTTCATCAGAGGTCGGCATTCTTCATCTCACAACAAAGCTCTCCCCCCTTAATAAAATTAATAGGTTCCGATTATTATTTAATTATACACGCAAAGCAAGTCTCCCATAACTAATTCACAACATTTAATGAAATTTGTTGACAATTAATTAAGGAAAGGAGAGGGAAGGTCACCATTCAATTTAAGCGTTGGAAAATAAATGGGGGTTCCAATTTAAAGAGGGGTTATTAATTAGTTTGGTGGAAATTAAATGGTGGGGATCGTGTGGTCACCACCTCCCTTACATCCACACATGGGTAGTTAAGTGGTTGTGGGCCCCACCCTTAACTACCCATGGGAGGGAATAACCACCTTATAATATAAAAATTGTTCCGAAAATTTTTATTTACTTCTTAAATAAACCCCCAAAATTATCTTCTCCTCCTTTGCGAACGAAACTATGGTAAGTGTCCCATTAAGAAATTATCGGCGCTGCGATGTCATCGGTGCCCTCAGATTTTAATTCGGAGCCCCGGTTAGAAATTTAGAAAAAACCGCTTGTTCGTTCACTGAACATACCTGAGCTAAACATCGGAAATTGATTCCAGGCACATCGGGCCTCGGAATCAAGTGTCGTCAGAAGCCACAGACTCATAAAATTCTAAAGCATTTTTTTTAAAAAATTACTTTAAATTTATGATAATTTACATTACTCCCACCTCAGGGCTTTGCATCCCTGTAAAGCTACAACATAAACTAGGGGAACAAATGAGGGTACTAAGCACGCATCTGATCCTCCCTCTCCCATGTGCTCTCTTGGAGGTTCTCGTGTTGCCTATGAATGCGCACCAGAGGTATCGACCATCCATGTAGGACCCGCTCCTGTCGATCCTCGATCTCCACCGGGACCTCCACAAAAGTCTCCCCATCATCGATGTCCAGGTCCCTATGGTCGATGATATGTGTTGGGTCGTGCACATATCTCCTCAGCTGAGATACGTGGAAGACGCCGTGCACCCTATTCAACTGAGGTGGAAGGGCCAGGAGGTAAGCCACCTCACCTACCCTACTGAGGACTTGAAAACGCCCGATTAACCACAGAGACAACTTGCCGCCCTGGCCAATTCTCCATAATCCACGTTGAGGTGAGACTCGTTAGAAAATGTGGTCACCATCCTTGAACTCCAGTGGCCTCTGCCTCCTATCAGCATAAGACTTTTGTATGCTATGTACAGTCCTCATCCGCTCTTGGATGACCTGCACCTTCTCCGTCGTAGTTTGAACCATCTCTGGTCCTACGAGTACTAACTCCCCTGGGACAATCCAGCATAGAGGTGATCTCCATGGTCAGCCATACAGTGCCTCATAAGCTGTCATCCCGATGGTGGAGTGGTACCTATTGTTGTACGTAAACTCCACAAAGGGTAGGTGATCCTCCCAGCTGCGACTAAATTCATGGACATAAGAAAAGAGAATTTCCTCGAGTTCTTGAATGATCCTCTCAGTCTTGCCATTCGTCTGAGTGTGAAAGGCTGGGCTCAGGCGTAGCTGCGTCCCAAAGGCCTCCTGCAACCCCTTCCAAAGTCGGGAAGTAAAGCGAGCATCTCAATCGGAGATGATAGATAATGGAACACCATGAAGTCGTACGATCTCTTCAACGTAGAGGCATCCCAAGCTCTCTACTGAGCCCTTCTCTCTGATCCGTAGGAAGTGGGCCGAATTGGTGAGTCATTCAACGATCACCCAGATGGTGTCGTGTCCTCTGGAAGTATGTGAAAGCCCCATCACAAAATCCACGGATTTCCCATCCCACTTCCAATCTAGAACATCTAAGGGCTTTACCAAGCCTCCAGGTACCTGGGGCTCCACCATCACTTGCTGGAAGTGAGGTATCATTAAATGAACTCTACTACAACCCACTTTATACCCGACCACCAGTACTATCGTCTAAGGTCCTAGTACATCTTTTCTACTCCAGGATGTACCGCTAGAGGGGATGCGTGGAACTCCCTCAGCACCTCCTCTTTTAGTGTAACTAGTACCATGGTATGTCCCCGGAAGAGGATGATGTGGTCCCCACCATCAGAAAATCCATCGGGTGCTAGCCCTGAGGATATCTGAGCACATCGCGCCTCACAATCGACATCTCCACGCTGTGCCTCTCTGACCCGCTGAAGTAGTGGAGGAGTGTTTGTGAGGGATTGTAGATAGGTTTCCCCATCTCTATCCACGAATGTTATCTAGAAAGAGGCTAACTGCTCTGTCGCCTCTTCAAGAAGCTGAATGCCCGATCTCTTGGTGAGAGAAACAACCACAATGTTCCCCTTCCCAAGAGTATAGACAATCTCAAAGTCATAATCCTGGAGGAACTCGAGCCATCACCGCTGTCTTAGGTTCTGGTCCTTCTGTGAAAAAATTTACCTAAGACTCGGGTGGTCATAGTAGACTGTAAAGCGCTCACCCATGAGATTGTGCCGCCACATCTTCAGGGCAAAGACCACAACTGCTAACTCCAGGTCATGGGCAGCATAGTTTTGCTTATGCTGCCTCAACTGCCATGAACCGTAAGTGATCACTTCTCGCTCCTGCATCAGGACACACCTGTGTCCGGTTCCTAATGTGTTGCATTAAACTACGTACCCTAGACCATCCTCCGGTATCCTCAAGATGGGCGCACTGGTCAATCTCCGCCTTAGCTCCTAGAAGCTCTGCTGACATATGTCTGAACAGACGAAGGGATTTCCCTTCCTCGTCAAAGATGTAAGTGGTGCTGCAACTCTGGAGAAGTCTGGCACAAATATTTGATAGTACCCAGCCAGACCTAGGAAACTCTGCACCTCTGTCACGCTCCTGGGTGCCTCCCAAGCAAGTATCTCCTCGACCTTCGCGGGATCCACTGCAACTCCCGCCTCTGAGATGACGTGCCCCAAGAAGTGAACCTATCGAAGGCAGAACTGGCACTTCGATATCTTACCATAAAGCTGGTGCTCTCGGAATGTATCCAGTACAACCCATAAGTGGTAGGCGTGCTCCTCCTCGGTAGTCTGGTAAATCAGTATGTCATCAATGAAGACTATGAAAAACTGATTGAGGTAGGGCTGGAAGATCCAGTTCATGAGACTCATGAACACTGCTAGTGCATTGGTCACACCGAAGGGCATGACCAAGAACTCATAGTGGTCATACTGACATCTGAAGGCCGTCTTCTTCACATCCTCATCCCGAACTCAGAGCTGATGATAGCCTGACCTGAGGTCTATCTTCAAGAACCAACGTGATCCCTTGAGCTGATCGAAGTGGTCATAAATCCTCAAAAGTGGATACTTGTTCCTCACGATCACCTGGTCCAGGCGAAGGTAGGCAACACACAGTCGCAAGCTCCCATCCGCCTTCTTGGAATATAGGATCGGGGAATCCCATGGTGAAACATTGTTTTGGATGAATCCTTTCCCCTGGAAGTCCTCCAACTGTACCCGCAGCTCACGAAGCACAGCAGGAGCCATACGATATGATGGAGTAGATATCAGTGATGTCCCGTGGTACAAGTCTATGTAGAAATATACCTCTCTACGAGGAGGTAGTCCTAGAACATCGTTAAGAAAAACGTCTGCATACTGAGCCACCACTACAGGAAAACTCGGACTCCGCATGTCAATTGCTCCGAGGATGAGACTAGCCAAATGATGTGTGATCGGCTGCCCTCTCCTCTGTGTGATTCCATCCTGTGCTGTGAAGGTTCCCTTCTCACCGATGAAGGTGCACCTGGTCCCATCCGTGGGGACACAGCGCTCCTTGTGCCTAATACAATCGATCTGAGCATGGACTGTAGATAAACAGTCCATGCCCAAGATGACATCGTAACGAATCGACGACACTACAAGAAGATCCCAACTAGAAATCTCGCCTCCTAGAGTAAGCTCACACTACCGGCACCACTGTGTAACCGTCGAGTCTTCTCCCGTTGGCGTATATAGCTGTAAATATCGAGCCAACAGCTCCGTCAAAATCTCCGAGCAACGAACAAGGGAAGAGAAAATATAAGAATGACTCGCACCTGTGTCTATAAGAACTTCATCATGGGTGGAGTAGACATAGATAGTACCTCGAATCATCTCGGGTACACCGTGGTCGTAATTCTCTACTGCCTGGAACTGAGCCTGCCTCTACCCGCCAGCTCCCTATGGTCGGGGTGGACCTCATGGGAGTGGTGGTGGTAGAGCCTCGAAGCATCATCCACCACCCGTTGCTCGACCTCCTCCTCTGTCTTGTCCACCTACTTCCTGAAGACCGCCACGGTCGAACCTCTGCCTCTTCCTGGGAGGTCCCTCCACTATCTGTTTCTCATCTACATGGCGAGTCTGGAAGCCACGAGCCATGTGGCCCTGCCCGTCGCATGCATAGCACTGTCTGCTCCTCGTGAGGCTGGCACTGTTTCATGTGCCCCGCATAGCCGAACATGTATCCCGAGGTCGCCCACCTGTTGGCCTGGTCCGCTTGGACCCCTGAGTCATCTGTCGACTGCCGGCTGTAGAAGACTCCCCTCCATTCCTTCCTGCGGTGGGTCTCGCTGCTGATGGCTGCTCGATGATAAATCTCTCCACTAACAGGCCTCGCTCAAGCACCCCCGCCTGCGTCGGGATGCTGAGTGGAATCGTTGAAGCTCTGATATCATGCCTCAGTCTCTGCTCGAAGGTCCGAGCCCTGAAGAACGAGTCTCATACCATATTAATGGAGTAGCACGAGAGGTCGGTAAGTCTCGCCGAGTATTGGGCTACTGACATTTTGTCCTGCTGAAGCTGTAGTAACTCCAGGATGCTCACCACACAGAGGGTGGCTAGAACAAACTCCGAGCGGTAGAGGCTCTCGAAGTCCGTCTATAGAAGAGATGCCTCATCGTGCACCTGGAGCATCAGGCTCCACCATCTACCTACTGTTGTGTGCAGGAGACTCATGGCAAGGACCACCATAAGATCTGGTGGTGTCCATACTAGTCTGAAGACTCTGACGATAGCCTCCAGCCAATCCTCGGCTGCTTGAGGATCCGTCTCTACGCAGAATCTGGGCGGCCACTACCCCTGAAACTCGTGCAACGCGCTCAGGTGGAGTGCACTCTCTGCCACTTGGGATGGTAGCATCGGTGGCTCAACGGGTAGTGGTACAGATGGTGCCTCCGCTGTAATGGGGCACTGCACTGAGGCCTTGTCGCTCAGTGTGCTGTCATCCCGCAAGTAACTAGGAACCCTGTATGGCTGCCTTCGTGGGGCCATCCTAAAAAGAAACTGGTGTACCACAGTTAGTACAGTATACCTTGTGAGATGACACAAAGTAATCACAAAGAAAACTTTTGAAAGGAAATACACACACAAACAGTGTTTTCGTGCACTGAGTCAGAAATCAGAGGTCAGGGTCCTGGTGTGTGGATACGTTGGTCGCCGCACCAATATTGGACTCCTTAGACTAAAAACCACACTCAATGCTCTTAACAATATTGATTTACAGAGAAGAAATTATCAGAGGCCTCAGTTCTACGGTAGAACTAACTTCTTTGATACCAAATGTGACAACTGGGTCTCAGTGATAGCACAACCACCCCGCCTTAACATGGTCATCAAGTCTTGGCCTACCAGGTACAACCATTTTCCCCCCAGAAACGTCTTAACATGGGCGTCGGGTCTTGGCCCACCAGGTACCACCATTTCCCCTCCAGACACGTGGTCCCCACCCTGGGGCCCACCCATATGCCCGAACGAGTTATCTGACTAATGATTGTCCCCACAGGCCAACACATGTCCTTTCTAGTGTGATTTTTCCTCACTCACACACACCCTGGGAAACATCTCAAAAGGTCACCCATCCTGATCACTAGTCCATGCCAAGCACGCTTAACTGTGGAGTTCTAATCAGACAGGCTCCAGATAAGGAATGTGAACCTTGTTGACATGATTCATAACATTTAGTCATTTAACCCTTTATAATTATAGGGTGTTTCAATAACCCCACCTTTAGAGCACAACGTCATCGTTGTGGGCCCTACATCTCTACCCAGGCAGTGCACCTTACTTAAGGTTGGGTACCACCTCTAATACCAATTTTTCATAACCCGTAATCGAGGCCCATGTTGTGACTACCCCAAGCTCTCCTTCCATAGGACAGGGGATGGAGACTAGCACCAAAGGCGTAAATCCCGGAATAAGGGAAGGCATTGCCTATATAAAGTAAACAAACACAACAGAGTACGCAAGTGAATTAAACACAGAGTAAAATTGGGTACAAAGTAAGTGCTGAAAAAAATGGGCCAGTATAAAAACCCAACTGAAAATACAGAACAACTAAAAAGAAAGTACCGTAGAAAGGTAAACAGCAACACTGAGTCATCCTCTGGAAATGCCACCTGAAGGGTGGGTACAGATAGTCTCCTCAGCTCCTCGGGTCCGATCGTCCACTCCGTGTATGTACCGCCAAGTGGTCCACCTCCGGGTACCGTCCAGCTCCACAATCCTCCACCCCGATTAGTACTAACCATCGTCTGCATCCAACACAACGTAGTGTGGGCATATCCCGTGCAGGGGTGAGTTTACAATACTCAGTTGGGACCACAAGACCCCCGAAGGTCTCCTAGAATCCACAAAGGATAAACCACCAGGAAAGATACAACACGAAGGATCAACCAACTCTACTTAGGTATATGCCCATACATATACCTAAGTCATCAATTCTAGTTCGGCTCCAACTCATGAGCCCATGTACAACCCAGTAAACACAGGAAAGCACAACCCAATCCACAGAGAAAAACACAATCCAATCCACACAGGAAAGCACAACCCGATCCACACAGAAAATCAATTCAATCGCATCGATGATAATGATTGACGTCAAGACTCAGCTAACACAGATATGCATATTTTGTATAGCGATAGAGATGATCAGATGTAGCCACTAATTCATCTAAGTTGTCGGACCCACACATGATACAAGTCCAGCTAAGCTATCGGACCAACACAGGATACAAGACCAGCTACTCTATCGGACCCACATAGGATACAAGTACAGTGGTTGATACTGTCGGAACCACACGGGATACAAGAACAACAGTCATCGTTGTCGAACTAACATAGGATCCCAGTATGGTAGTTGTCGCTGTCGAACCCACATAGGATTCCAGTACAGTAGTCGATGCAGTCGCAGCCAGCTCTAGGGTTCCCGCACACAGCATGCTCGATTCTGGGAGGGTTCGCTTCTCGAGAAAAAGAGTCAATACATCAACTTTTTCAAAGTCTAGAGTTGATGTAGCCCAAAGTTCTGCCTCGTGAAAAGGATCTTAACGTGACAGACGGTGCGTCAATCGGACGCCCGGTCTGAGAGTTATTGGCTTTTCCGTCCCAAGGGCCCAGTTTGTTTTTATGCTAAAACCAACTCGTTCGTACTCCAGCTGCATCCAAATCCCTAGCGGAGTAAGCCAAAAGGAATGTCTCATCACAAGAAATTCAACATAGTTGATGGCATGTCAAACAGATGTCCAGTCCTTAAGTTATAAGTGTTTCCGCTCCAAGGGCCCGGTTGGTTTCGGATTCGATCCAACCCATCTGTACCAAAACTTTGCCTAAAACATGAGTGTAATAAACCGAAACGACCACCTCGTTCCAAAGATTCATACGAAACTGGCGGTGTGTCGATTGGAGGTCCGTAGCTCATGTAATGGGAAAAAGACCGAAAACGGTCCGAAGTGGGGGTCTGGGCCCAGTCCGACCCGGCCCAACCCCCCTGGGTCGGCCGGGAGAGGGTCGACCCGACCCGTGTCCGGGTCTGGCTCGGTTGGGCGCAGCGCGGCCCGGTCCGCGCGACCCGCCGAAGCCCATCAAGGGGGGGAGGCGGGGCGCTGGCTCAACCAGTTGGCCGAGCGGGGTGAGGGGGGGTGCGTGGCCCTCGCTAACCGCGGACGCGATGCCAGGGTGGCGCCGCGGTTCGTCCCGGATCCCGCTTGACCATGAGATCCACCCCCTTAACTACCGCGGCTTCAGGCACGGCGAGATTCTGCCCGCGGTGCGCCGGGGCACCATCGCACCAGCGACCCTTGCCACCGGGGGTTTCCGCCGGCCCCCGGAGTCATTCTGGTGGTCCGATTCTGCTTCTGTCTGCGCCTGCGTTCATCTCTGGACCCGTACATTACTGCAAAGGCCACCAATCGCCATTTCGGTCCTGATTCGATGTCGCCAGATGTTCCACGCATCAAGAACAGAATAGCGGTGGGTTCGGACTTGTTCTTCGGTCCACACCCACCGCATTAGTGGTTCAAAACAACTCCCAACAATTATACTTCATGACGAGGGTACAATTCACATAAAGAAATATAAACCAACACCCCTACCTCAACAAGGAATATGAGTGTCGACATCGCGGTAGACGGCGTCGTGTTAGATAGAGTCGCGGTAGACGGCGTTGCGGGGAAAAGGGTTCATAGGCGTTGTCGGAGTGCGCCGAGGAGGAAGCGACATCTTCTTTCTTGTCGCGGAGAAGAGGAAGGGTGGCACGTCATCAATCTTCGAGGAAACGGCATTCTTCATCATTCTTCGTCGGAGGTCGGCATTCTTCGTCACACAAAGAAGCTCTACCCCCTTAATAAAAATAATTGGTTCCTCGTATTATTTAATTATACATGCAAAGCAATTCTCCCATAATTAATTCACCACATTTAATGAAATGTGTTGACAATTTACTAAGGAAGGGAGAGGGAAGGTCCTCATTCAATTTATTCTTTGGAAAATAAATGGGGGGGGGGTTTCCAAATTAATGATGGGTTATTAATGAATTTGGTGGAAATTAAATGGTGGGACTCGTGTGGGCCCCACCTAACTAACATCCTCAGATGGGTTGTAAAGTGGATGTGGGCCCCACCCATAACTACCCATGGGAGGTAATAACCACCTTATAATATAAAAATTGTTCCGACACTTTTTATTTACTTCTTAAATAATCCCCCAAAATTATCTTCTCCTCCTTTACGAACGCAACTACGGTAAGTGTCCCCTTACGAAATTACCGGTGATGCGAGTTCATCGGTGCCCTAAAATTTTAATTCCGAGACCTTGTTAAAAAGTTAGAAAAATCGGCTCATTCGTTCACTGAACGTACCCAAGCTAAACATCGGAAATTGATTCTGGGCACACCGGGCCTTTAAATCAAGTGTCGTCAGAAGGCACAGACTCGTAAAATTCCAAATCATTTATTGAAAAAAAAATCATTGAAATTTCCAGGTCTTTACAATCCTATTATTAAATTTTATTTTGAAGATATATTTCAAAAAAAATATGATGCTTTGAAATATTAAAGCTGTTAATTTATGTGAAAATGTAATCTAAATTTTTTGGATATTGTACATCTATATGGGTATGGATATACACGATTTAGGTCAAAAACACTCCATGCTTATTAATTAAAAGTAAATTTTTTAAGGTTTTATGAATTATGCCATGAAATTATGAATTTCTTATAAAATTATTGGTTTCTCAAAACACTTATGTTGTTTTTTTCAAAAATGTATATTACTATAGTTATAAATGATATAAAATTATTTTATTCTATGAAAATAATTTATGTAATTATTTGAAATCTATTTATTGGGTTATAAATGAGATAGGCGGGCCTGATAAATAAAATGAAATAAAATAAAACCGAGCACTTGGGTATTGAATGAGTTGATAAAGAATGGGGTGATCTCATGGCCTCTAGTGGATTATTTCCTAACATTGATACTAATAGTGGCCTATTAGATTTATTATGGTTTTTTAAGTATCATTTTAATCCATAAAAGTTATTATTTTTCAAAATATTTTAAAGGATAAAACAAAATACTATTTCAAAGGTTATTTATTTTAAAAATAAATGGGTTTTCAAAAAGTTTATATCTTTTAATTTTTTTGAAAAGTATTTTCTTATTGATTTCTCTAATAAACCACATTTGTTTATTTGGGTAAAATAGTATCAAAAACAAATGTTTTATATTGGAAATGAAATAAAAATAATTTCAACAGATTTTATATCATTATTGATAAAAATATTTTTCACTGTTTTAAAACCCCTTACAAGGAAATTTTATGCCCACCCTATGTTTTTTTAAATTCACAGGATCTTTAGATGTTATAAAGGTGTTTGTTACCATTTAAAGAGATAGGGCCATTGAAACCAAATTGTTGTTATATTTATAATTTGTGTAAAATTTGATATATTTTAAGGAATTATACTAATCCTTGAAAACCTAGATCAGAAAGATCTTTAGCTATGTAAAATAGTATATATATTTTTGTTAGTTTTTATAATATATATATATATATACCATATTTTTTACTAGATCCGAACATGCGGGTCTCGGCCCATCATAATTGATAATAGTGGAATGGTTTATAAAAATTTGGCTATTATGATGTTTTCTTTTGAGGATAATATAAGATCTTGAATTTTTCTTCTGAGGATCTAAAAATTAAAATCTAGGAAATTATTAAGTCTGTATAAATTTTAGAAACATAAGTTCCCATGATTCTGAAGATAGAGATTCAGAATTTCTTGAAGTAAGATGAAATAATTGTGAAGGTGACATTATTTTAAGAGTGGAGAATATATTGTCATAAAAATTGTAATAATATTATTATTTCTTTTAATATATAATAAAAGTGTTTTTTTATTAATTTTAAACCAACTAAGAAATGTTTTTATAAAATATTTTATTAAATTTTTTTTTCTGTAATAAAAATAAATTTTGATTATAAGATAATAAAATAATAAAATATTAATTTAAATGTTTTTTTAATAGCCTTTTATTTTCTCAAATTTTAAAATAATAAATTTTTAGTAAATGTAAGAATTAAACTATATAAATTATGTTTTTCTAAAATATTTAAAAATATATGATAATTTGAAACAATATAATGTTTCATTAATACAAGTATATATAAAATAAAAACTAATATATCTTTATACGAAAATGTATTTTTTTATGTTTTAATATTAATTTCTTAAAGTATAAATTTTATTTTAATGTAAATTTTTAATTGATGAGTGAAAATATTAAATATATTAAAGATAAAAGTAAATATTTTTTTAAAAAACTTATTTAATACTATTTTTATAAGAAATTTATTTTAAATTATGATTATAAAAATATTATTGCTAATTTATGATTAATAAAGTATTATTACTAATATAAAAAATAATTATTAATAAAAATAAAACACTAAAATAATAATTTTGACCATATACATTTATTGTAAGAGGCACTTAATATTATTTTAAAACATTCTTTTTATAGAAAAAAAAGTGTTTACTAAAAGTACATTTATTTTAAAATGAAAATTCATAGTTTTTATAATATTATCTTTAATTTATATTAATTGTTTCCCCTAGTTAAATAATATTTATAATAGTTTATATTAATTAGTAAAATTTTAAATTAATTTATATAAGTATTAACATTAATATAATATTATTAAATAAAAATAAACAAGTATCTTTTATTAGAATGATTAAAATAAAAACATATGTAAAAAATATTACTTTGTTTTTATTTTGACTCTTTTAATGTAATTTAAAATTTTACTTAATCATATTAAAAAAAATAAGCTAGCCACTAGGATATCCAAGTGACAACCTCATCAAGACATTTTTGGGACCCTAGGAATGAATTATAAGTGGGAGGAAATATACCCTAACCATCACACATAGGTTAGGGAGGACCAAGAACCTCACAAAGAGGAATGTTAGGTTCTGATTCCCCACTCATAAGAAAAGTGGTGTTGCCACTGTGTGGGGAAGCACAGTAGCAAGAGAAGCTAGAACGGGTCAGTGCTAGAGGGGAATTTCGGGTGGACCCCATTAATCACATTTATCAAGTAACTAGAATTAATTAACATATTCTCATGTATTCAATCCATTGAGTTTTTTATCTGGGATGCAATCTCTTGTTACTGTACTCCCATTTAAAGATTTTAGTTTAAATCTTCACTAATTGATTGTTTCAATGATAGTCATTCAATATAATTGATCTTCGCATTAAATCATCAGCCCACCCAAGCCAAACCCTTTATTATGTGGGTATTTTATTTCTTCCTATCAATTATATTGTATGACCCGATGATATTATTTGATTTGTTATTTAATGATGCAAATTGTACTCTTTTTAGGTTTGAAAAGTCAAAAATACAGGAGAAATTTGTCTTGTTTAGTAAATATTCTTGAAGAAACCTATATATAATCTAATATAAAATGGGTAATAAAAATATACATAATAACACCTATAAAAATAATATTTCGAACTGAGATCACCCATATTTCAGTTATATTTTACTAATTATTTCTTCTTCCTAATTTTCTTACACGAAAATTTGTATGATGGATATATATATATATATATTCCATAATTATATGTACACATTGGATTTTAATCCATGGATGCTTCAATTATACATCCTCATAAAATTGAATTCATCAAATGTGATGTAGATATACAGGCCACAATTTTCAAAATCCAACAAAAAATCCTTATGAATCTGAATTTTAATATATATAAATATATGAATAAATATAAAAAATTGATATATTTTTATTTTAATATTATATGTATAATTAAATAAAAGTAATATAACTATATATATTGCTTAAATTTGTATTACTCATAGTATTCAAGCCATTTAGAAACCTAGTATGAGAGAGAAAGTGTGGGAGAATAATATTGAGAGAGTCTAGAAAAATAGTATATAAGTATACTTTGATGTAGAAAACCATTATATCTTCAAAGATGATTTTTCAGTATGTTTAAGGTAAGGTGAATTCTATTTTCAATGATATAATTATTTTATGTAAAGGAAATTATTTGTTTTTATGAAAATCATGTATTCTTTTAAAACCCTTAATATTTAAGGGTATTTTGTTTTCTAGAATTATGAATTCAAATAACCATTATTTTTTTAGAAAACCCTTCATAAAATTATTATATTTTTATACATTTATATTTATATAAGGTTAAATCTATATTTTTCTATCATGATTTAAAATTTCATTCAAAACCATTATATATAATAAAAATCTATTTTCAAATCTATATTTATTTTATACAAGGGAAGTTTTTGTTTTTAAAAACCCTTACATAAGGAAATTATTTTGTGGAAAATCATTTTATGATTTTATGTTTTCTAAAACTCTTATTCTTGGTACGGAAACTTTACTATTTTTAAACTTCTATTTGTTTGTGTAAGATTTTATAAATTTTTTATAAAGGGATATTGATTTTATCAAAGTATATTTTAAAAAGTATGAGTTTTTATCATTTTAATAATTTTATTTTATTGTTTATATAAAAAGATACTTTATATTAAGATTTATATTTTATGGAAATAATTATTTATAATATCTTGTTCCATATTTTTAGAAAATTTATTTTAACAATCTATAAACCGTGATTTAAGGAGAAATGGGTTTTACCTTATTATTAAATAGTCTTTTCAATATATATTTCAAAAACAATACGGTGTTTTCAAATTTTAAACCTATAATTTTATATATAATATTTCTTTTATAATTTATGGATTTTACTCATGTGTATAGGTATGAAAATGCACTATGTGTGTCAAAACAAATCCATGCATATGAATTAAATATATTTTTATAAGTGTTCATGAATTCTACCTTGAATTTAAGAATTTATTAAAATGTTATATATTTATCCTAACACTTATTATGTTTTTTGAAAAATATTTTTTTTAAGGTTTAAATGAATATAGAATTATTTTCTTCTTTGAAACTAATTTATGTATGTCTTTTAATGGTTTTATTGGGTTATAAATTAGAAAGGCAGACCTAGTAAAAAAAATGTCTTAAAATAAAACATGGAACTTGGGTTTCAAATTGTTTGGAGAGGACTGAGGTGATCTCATGACCACAAGAGGTTGTTATACAAATAGTGATACTACCAATGGACTCATTAATTTCTTATTTATTTCCATGTATCATTTTAAAACATTAAATTACATTTAAAAAAATTACTTTGATGAAGAAACAAAAATATTATTTCAAAAGCTATTTATTTAGAAGTTAAATGGGTTTTCAAAATGTATATATCTTTTAAGGGATTATAAAATGTGTTTTTCTATGTATTTCATTGAAAACCATAAATTATTAATTTGGAAAAAATTTTAATAAAAACAAATGTTTTTATTTAATATGAAATAGAAATGTTTTTAAAGTACTTTTAAAACAATATTTATAAAAGGATTTTTTACTGTTTTCAAAACCCCTTTCTGGGGAATTTTATTATCTTCATATGTTTTTAAAATGTTTTTTATATGATCATTATTTGGTCAGAATGCCTTTTTTATCATCTATAGATATGAAGTGAGTGAATTAAAATAGGCGTTATATTTATAAGTTGTGTAAACTATGATATATTTCAAGTAATTTGGATAATCCTCCTAAATGTGGACCATAAAATATCCTCATGTTTGTAAAGTAATATACATTTTTCAGTTAATTGTTATAAAAAAATTATAAGACATGTTTTTGAACCGGATTCAGAAGTGTAGGTCTGAGGCTGTCATAGGATGTGAGTTTGTTTTTTATGAGAAGATAAAAAAAATTTTCTTGGAAAAACAGGTGTGTGATTTCTATAAGGATGTGGCCTTTCATTTTGAATATACTAAAAACCTTATCATATAAATAGTAAATCAAAAAGATATTTCAATGTCATTAGTGGTAAGGGTCTGATTTTCACATTTTCCTCATGAAGGAGGCATTCACTTCAATATCTCACTCTCTATTGTGGATGAAGTAATTATTCCAATGATTATGAAATCTATTTTAGAAACTAATGATGTATAGAAATAGGTTATGAAGGATATTGATCCCAAAACATAGGTTCTCATAAAATTCTTTAAATCGATGATTACCCATCGGAATGGTGTGTTTAAAAAGATTTTATTCAAATATATTGCATTAATTATCTTTTTTTTCAATAGAAAAACACATCAATATAGAATCATATATATCATGTGATACATTCTACATTCTTAGATAATGTTGATAAACATTTATCCTTTCGGAAGGATCTTGATGATAATCTTTGTGAAACTAATTGTTCACCTAGATGAAACATTAACTATGAATTTTCATCATTTGAACTATATTAGTGAAAATGTGTTAAAAATAAGAGTATATTTTTTACTTTATCCAAAAATGATCAATTAACTGTTGAATATGATACAAATATTTAATTGAAGCTTGCTCAAGGTGTAGCGGAGAAATCTCAGGTGATTATTTTTATTGAAACAATACAAGTGGTTTTTCTACGAAGGTCGTGGAAAAAGAATTGGATGTAGTATCTCTTTATTATTAGAGAATATAATAATAAATATTGTTTTCAGATATGATTCACCTAGAAATTTTATTTTAGAACTGAGGAATCTACACAAGAAGTGGAATTTTAAGCACATCATGTCATTATTAAAGCACCAATTCTTAATATTTTCTACATCCATTCTTGTTTTATTCAGAAACCAAAGATAATTTATCTATGTCCATTAAAAAGTTATAAATTGTTGTCCAAGAGAAGATCATTTCAATCTATGCCCTTATTTTAGGTATATTCACCAGTTAAGACTATATAAGGAATGAAGTGAAAAGCAGTTCGTTTTGTTGAATTATATTCAAGGCTCTGAATATGAAGTTCAATATGTAGTACAAGAATATCTTCTATTGGTAGATGTGAGAATGGGAAGATCATTGAGAAGTCACATCACCTACCCATGTTAATGTGGAATGTAGTAATATATAAATTTCTACTGTTGATGTTAAATATTGTGGTGTAAAAATTATTCCACATTATGATGAGTTAATAGTAAAATTAAATTCATTGAAGACTAAGTTGATTGAATATAAATCTCAAGTAATATTACTCAAAGAAAATTCAGTTTCAAAGGATAATGTGGATGCACTAAAGAAGATGGCAGTGAGACAATTTCAGTATATAAAGTGGATAGCCAATGCTCATTAAAATCCTATTTCAATGACTGCTTTTTATGGATTTAATACCTTATTCCATTGTATTTTAGATAAATATAGAATATATACAACTGATAAATCATCGAAATATGGATCCTTGTATCCTAGTGCTTTAGAACCCGAATTGGAATTTGTTTCTAACACGCATGAAGCCTATAATGATAGAATTTCCATTATATAGTTTGAATTTTGTTTCACTAATAATGATAAAGTTATCCTACAACACTTAGTTACTGAAGTATGGATCATCCAATCATTCCCTAAAGCACTATTAATGGATTAAAATAGTATCATAAAAATTTCATTATTCTACTACATGAAAATAACACATTGATCAAGGACATGTTTGTGAATGCTCTGAAGGACCCAAAATTTGATTTCACTAGCCTTGAGAATATGTTTGGGTCATTATCCAATAAGTTTTCATATTTAGAAGATAAAATTTCAATGCTTCCTTAGTTAGTTATGAATTCTCAATTATCTGAATATTCTTTAGAGGAAGAAGATATAGTTGTAAAGCTAACGGAGAAACATGCTACCTTTAAATGGAAAGAAGTTGGTATGGTTGATACTACTTAGTTAGTCATTATTATTAAAACTCATATGATTAGTTTACCCAGTTTTTCTAATGATAAGTTAACTTTATTAAAGATTATTTTAATAGACTATGATAAAATGGATGATATAGAAAACTATTTTTCAAATTTATCTCCGAAATTAGGGAATATATTCACCACTTTTTTGGACGTCTATATAAATGACATAGTAAAATGGATTGATATGTGTACAAGTTCTCTATTCCACTTGGGTGGTAGATATTCTTTAGGAATTACGATTCTGAATTGAAAAACAAACACATATTAAATGTTAAATGAGGGTTTTTTGTTGATTTGATATATGTGATGGAGAGTCAGAATCATGGCCCAGAAATATTAATGGCGGATTCTACTTCCTCAACTAAGTTATCTTTCACTCCTATAAAATGGTTTCATTTATCCGAATAATATAAAGGATATATTGTTATCCAATCCAATTACTTTTAGAACATTCCACATGATTGATCTTTCCTTGGAAACCACTATGGTTTAGATGTTGTTTTTTGTAGATATTTGTGGAGATATTTAAGACACCCATAGGCTTACCTCATCCTTACCTATAGGTAAAAACCTATCAATTAATAAACCTACTCCAAATAAATAGCATGTTTACCTAAATCAAAATTATTTATTTTCCATAATTTTTATATTGTTCTTGGTTAATAATATAACATTGTTTTTATAAAAATTTAACTGGGGTTTTAAACATTTTTTTAAAAATTTGAAACTTATTCATTGAATTATTTTCTTCACATTGATTATTTTTTATCCATTTATTCAATTAATATTATTTATTTATTTCATACTAAATTTGTCTATGTTTCTTTCATGGAAATTCTATACCAAATTCTATTAAAAAAATTATATCCTACTATAAATTTTTTCAAATGTTTATGTGACATAATGAATTTGTTTTTCCTCTTATCATTCTTCATTATGTTCTCATGAAACTATGTAGAAGAGAACCCAAACCTTTTTAGAGGATTATATAACCCAAACTTCTTAAATATAAATAGATCACATAAAAATCAAAAAATTACTTCTGATAAAATATGACTCCACATTTTTCTATTTAGTAGTTTATTTGTTTTGCGATCATTTAAAAGTGGTTTATTTTTAGAAATAATTGTGTTATTCAAATATATCTCATCAAATTATGTGTTTTGACGATTCACATAATTCTGCTTTGTTTTACTAATAAATTTACCTTAATAATTTAATATTTTATCTGAAAATAAAATTGAATTTTTATATACAAATAATAATTAATTTTTGACCAAAGTAATTTATCTTACTACACAAGTCTTTTTTCTTAAATTTATTATCTAATGAAAAGGACAATCACAGATGTATTATCTTCTAGACATCAAGAAAAATATATAATAATTCATTTATATTATGATAGTAAAATATTATATTATGAAGAAAAATGATAAAGGAGTTATCATATGTTTTAATTTTTTATTATATTAATAAAAATCATCCTTTTTTAAATAGAAATCCCAAATCAATTATATTAGGTGTTGAACAAGTCAAAACATAAAAAGGGTTTTAAAAGATGAAGATGCGTATCATTCAATGCTAGGATTGTTTTATGAGAATATTTATTCCGAACATTTATCTTTAAAATATTGAGCTATATTATAGAGAATAAGTATTATTAGTCTCTTTACAATTTTCATATCTTTTTTCAAGTCAACTTATATTTTTAAAAGCATTAGAAGAGGAATTTTTCATACAAGGAAACGTTGATTTGGGGAAAAAATATATTCACTAAGAATAGAAAAATTCAATAAATGTGAAACCAACTACATACTACCATCCCTATTCATCTATATTTTGAAAAGTGGGATAAGTTCCATTTAAGATACTATCTCTTCTGTTTCATAGATGGATTATCTACTCAACTATTAGGATAATCATGTGTTCTTAGTTCAAATTCAAAAGTAGAGATATAAAAATAATAGCTTGTTAGCGAATAAAATAGATAATATAAAAAATTAATCATTTCAATGAGATATAATAATATAATATATCAAAATGAGAAACAAAATACATGATGTCAATAAAAGATACAAAATACAAGATATCAAGACAATATAAAAAAAGACAAGATATCTAAATGATATAAAAAAATACAATATATCATAGAGAGATATAGAAAAGCTCATGTTTTTGGATCATATTAGTTGTTATAACTTCATTGTTATTCTTTTAAATCGAAGAACATCATGATATTATCTTTTATGATATTTATATTCTCTATATTTTTCATCAACATCAGTCAGTTTCTTCTTTCAATTTCGTGCTTCACAAATTTCAACTTTATTATCATCATTATATCTATCATAGCTTTCTATGATTGAGTATAATAAGTTCATTTATAGGTGATTTAAATGGAGATGATAGTTTAAATATCTTATACATTTATAACAAGAAACAATTGTTTTTACATAGCTGGTAATACCCTATAAAAAAGTTCTATTTAGTGAAAATCACTAAACTCATGGAATATAGTGTCGATAGAGTGGTATAAGGGATCTTTGTGCCCCGAACCATAATTATTTATATATTTTCTATTATTATCTTATGTATTTTCATTCCATTTCTTATTTTTGATAAGAGAATTTCAGAATTTTTTAATGGAAATGATAGGGTGGTTTTAAGTGAAGAATATTTGAAGAACACAACTCACCCCATCTTGAATCATTACTGCATTTTTCATTGAAAAATATATTCTATCTTGGACACATTAAAATAGGTAGGAGAAAGAGGTATTTATTGAGAACGTAAAAATCCTTCTATAAATTCATATCCCAGTAATAAGTGACTCCCTTTTCTATAAGCATGGTAATGGGTAAGCACTGTCATATGAAGTTTTTTATAAAGTGTCTAATAGAAGAAATGTTTCCCTAAATCCCTCTCAACTATTTGAGATTACAAGGAGGAGGAATATAAAGTATTTACTTGGTCTTCTTAGGGGTGATTTTTATTTCAATATATAATTATAATAAGAAAACAAACTTTCTAAGGAAAACTTGATAGCATATTTCATGGTGTTCATTTTCATGATAGAGAGAATATGAGGGGGAATCCTGGTCCTCTAGAAATGATGTAGAAGATTTGATGGGTACTAAGGGTAATTTTGTATGAGAATTATAACATGTGGTACTATGTACATTATCTCTTTCATATCCAACTACCTTAAAATTATTATAAGTTTATAATGGAGGAAAATTTGTTAGTCTAGAAGTAGATTTGGGAGCATTTTTTTCCTTCTGTAAATGATGATGAGATATCTACAGAATCTAATAATCTGAATTTTTGGGTGTTGTCATCAAGAACACTATAGCCATGTTCAATTTATTTTCTCCTATTACTAAGGGAAATGGAAATTCTCAGACCATATGATTTGGGATATTTTTTTGGAACATTACTTTTTCTCATTGGTATAGTGGTAAAAGTTTATAACACAAAAAATTATTTGTGGGGTCTCTTAAGATATTGGAGAATGTAAGTGTATTTCCCTTATGGAAATAATTTTTATTACTAATGACAGAGCCTTTTTCTGTATGGATGGATTCAAGAGGAATGACTTTTATCATTAACATGAGAAAAATTATTCCTAGGCCACACATTTGTCTCCCTCCTTGAGGGTTGTGGTTGATCTAATCAAAAATACATAGCTATGTGTTTAGAATGATGGTAAGAAAACCCATCATGTTGAGATGTTTAGGAGAAAAATTAATTTTCATGGGTAGAACATTTATATCTCTCTTTATTAGTTGATAGAATTCAACACGGGTATCTACTTAACTATCATATGACATAAAGGTGGTCGGGTGCTCTATCCATTCAAAAGGGATTAACATAAATCAATAACTACCTAAATATGGAGGGATCATCTTAGTCATATTAATGGTTAGAACATAATCCTATCAAAATTATGTCAATTTTAGGTCGTCACATCCCTCAAAATTTATATTTTAACTAACACTAGTATATTAGTGAGGGTTTGATCCATAGGTAAGGCTAAAATGGATTTTAGTTACAAAAAGTTTCTATATCATCAAACTATTATCAATTGTGGGTAAATTTTATTTTTTTTTATTTTCATTTTTTTAAAATATATATTTTTTAGAAATGTGAAAAATAAGATGAAACAACTTTGATGATTTTCTAATAAAAATAGAATGTGAAAAAAATAAAAGAAATAAAGTGAAAAGTGAAGGTGAACATGCATTGAGAATAGGAGTGCTGAGAGGTGATCAAGAACTAAGCATAGAATATTTGTAATCTACTGGTTAAAAGAATATTTATTCCATTGATTTAATTCAAACCTCTAAATGAGTGGTTAATTCTTCCTTGTATGATGATTTAACATGCTATATTGAAATTCTTGATGTTCTCCAATTCAAAAACCTTCAATTAGAAACTTGATTTAGAGAAATGTCAACATATAACTATCTTAATGAAAGTATTTGGAGTTTTTGAATTTTTAGTTTTGAATTTTTTTTTCATTGATTGATCTAACTAAAAGATCATTTATTTTCAAATGAAATCAATGAAAGGTGAAAAATCAATTAAAGATTAAAGAGTTAGGAACAACCTCACTAGCTTGATCTAATTTTTTATAAAATAAATTTAAATGAAGAAGAAAAAAATATAAGCCAATAGAAATTAAAAATCCCCCAACAAAATAAATTAACCTATGATCATATTCATGTCAAGAGAAACAATTAAAATATTTAAGATAAAATATACCGGAAGAGGTGACCTATATCTAAAGAAATGCTGATCATCTTGTGATGCTCTGCTCTAGTAGCTCTGGTTCCCTTAGTCTCAGTCTTTGAGAGGTCTCCTTGATCTGTTCTTCCTCTCTACATCAAAGTGTGTCGTCAATGTGATAAATGAATGAATCCCCTATCATACTACCATTGCTCTATATTTAAAATCCTTTATCATCTTCTGTCTGGTCACCCACATCATCACCGACTTATGTTATCCTTTACTCCATCACCGTACACATGTATTTTTTGTGCAACACTCTTTAATTTAACATTTCACAAGTAATATAATTCCCATTAGTTGTTGGAATGCATATGGACGTGAATCTTACTCCTCTTTGAATATGCATGTGCAAAGTAAAGATTTTGTAATATAGTTAATAAATATTCACTTAAATAATTAATTATTATTTTCAAATTAGTGTGAAATTACAATTTAAAATTTATTTATAGTTATTTTTTATTAAATTATTAATAAAAATATTTTAATTTATTAATTAATTTATTTAATTTTATCCAAATATTTTATTATTTATGTTATTTTTTTTGTAATGTAGTATAAAATACTTATTTCTAATTAGGTTTTAAAATTATTAAATATTATTATTTTAGTAAGTTAATTATAGTTTATTTAATATATATTTTTTAAAATTCTTATTATTTATTATATATTATTAATTTATTTAAATAACATTATTTAATATTATTAAAGTAATTAATTTACGTATTAATTTTATAAATTATTATTGTAATTAGACTAATTTATTAATATTATTAATTAATTGTTATTTAATCGATTATATTATTTAATTACTTTTCTTAATTGTTAATTATTATATTTTAATTTTAATTGTTATATATTTATTAAATTTTAATATTAAGTTTTATGAATTGTTTTTATTTATTAACGTTTTTTATTTATTTTATTTTTTACCCCCCAAAATCCTTATCATCTCCTGTAGGGGGGTGATTGGCTGCTTGAAGAATCACAGTCGAGCCGTCCTCCTCTCGCTCCCTCCTCGTGTGTTGTGACACTAGTTCCCCATTAGTGACGACTCCTCGTGCTTAGAAACGGCTTCCCCAGACCCTTCTCCCATTGTCACGATAACGACCGGAGGTCCTCAGGTTTTGGCGGCGAGCATCATTTATGATTGGTTCAAATGAGTTTTTTTATAAATGGGATTTTAATTTTTTTTTATAAAATGGATAGGGTTTTCAATATTTTTAAAAAGGGGTCTGAGATGCGTGACCCCCATTCACGCATCCCTGATCCCGGGAGGATGCGTGAACGAGGTTCACACATCTTCAATCCGAGCGAGATGCGTGAACCCCGTTCATGCATCCTTCGCGAATCAGATGAAGGATGCATGGACGGGGTTCACGCATCATAAAGATGTTTTTTAATAGTTTTAAATTTTTTTATTTTTATTGTTTTGTTTTGTTTATAAATATATATATAACAAAAATATTTAGCAGAATTTATCCGCTATTTAAAATCCAGCAGCACTACCATTATAGAAGTCTGGATTTTGACTGAAAATCTCACCCAGGACTCCCTTTTATAAGAGGGCCTGCCGTGAAAAGTATTCTGCATTTTCGATGTGGGATACAGGTTCTTCCTAACCTGCACAGTACATTCTGCATTTCTGATGTGAGATTCTGTTTCAAGTATGTGACTTTGAAAGATTATAAAATATAGACTATAAGACTAATATAAATGAAATTTTAAACAATTTATTAAACATATAGGAAATAGTTGAAAACAATAATAATTTCATAAAAAAAATATTGATCAAAAATAAATTATAACCATTCAAAACCATCAAATTGAAACTTAAAAATGTTTCACGTATTTCAAGTACGTGACTTTTAAAGAATATAAAATATAATCAATAACACTAATATAAATGAAATTTTAAACACTGATTAAATATATAAGAAATACTTGAAAACCAAGATAAGTTCATAAAAAATGTTGATAAAAATTTATTTATAACCATTCAAAACCACCAAATTGAAACTTAAAAATGTTTCATGTCTGTGACTTTGAAAACCTATAAAATAAAATGTGTAAGACCAGTATAAATGAAAATTGAAACATGAATTTAAAATATCAGAAATAGCAGATAAAAAAAATATTTAAATAAAAAATATGGATGAAATATAATTTATAAGATTTCAAACAAACATACTTTAAACACAAAAATGTTTCAAATATATGGCTTTAGAAGACTATAAAATATAAATTACAGGATGAATATAAATGAAACTTAAAACATGAATTAAATATATATGAAATAATTAATAATTAATTTGTTAATTTGTAGTATAATTATTAATTATACAATTATTAATTACTTATTAATCAATATAATTATAAATAAGTTAATTATAAATATATATATTAATTATTAACTACTAATATAAATTAGTGGTATAATTATTAATTATACAATAATTAAATAATTAATTAATTAGTTATATAGTTATTAATTATAATTATTCAATATAATTATTATTTTGTATTTCTTATTTATATAGTAATTAATTACTTAATTAGTAATATAATTATTAATTATAATTAGTCATTATTAATTAATATTTATGTATATAATAACTAATTATTTATTAGTATTATAATTATTAATTAGTTAATCATTAATTTGTTAATTAGTAGTATAATTATGAAATATAATTTGTAATATATATATATAAATTATAAGTAGTAATTATCAATTATAAGTAGTAATTATTAATTATATATTAATTAATTAGTTAATTAGCAGCATAATTATTAATTATTATTTAATTAATTATTATATAATCAATAATTATATTACTAATTAACTATTTAATTATTATATAATTAATAATTATATTACTAATTAACTATTTAATTATTATATAATTAATCATTAAAAACTGATAATAAATATTTATAATGAATAATTATAATTATTAATTATCTTGTTAATTTACTAGTTAAATAATGAATTATTACATAATTAATAATTATTTTACTTATTAAATAATTAATTATTATATAACTAATAATTATATTACAAATTAACTAATTAATTTTTATATATTTAATAATTTTATTACGAATTAACTAATTAATTATTATATAATTAATAATTATATTACTAATTAATTATTATATAATTAATAATTAAATTACTACTTAATTATTATATAATTATTAATGATATTACTAATTAACTAATAATTATATTACTAATTAACTAATTAATTATAACATAATTAATAATTTTGTTACCAATTAACTAATTAATTATTATATAATTTTATCAGTAATTAACTAATTAATTTTGGTATATTAGTAAATAATAACTAATATTTATATTAATAATTAACTAATTTATAATTATATTGATTAATAAGTAATTAATAATTATATAATTAATAATTGTACTACTAATTAACTAATTAATTTTTAATTATTTCTTATATGTTAAATCCATGTTTTATGTTTCATTTATATTCTTCTTGTAATTTATACATTAGTCTTTCAAAACCATATATTTGAAACATTTTTATGTTTCAAGTATGTGTGTTTGAAATCTTATAAATTATTTTTCATCAACATTTTTATTAATTTTTTTTATTTTCAAATATTTATTATACTTTAAATTCATGTTTTAATTTTTCATTTACATTGGTCTTATACTTTATATTTTATAGGCTTTCAAAGGCACATGCATGAAATATTTTTAAGTCTCATTTTGATGGTTTTGAATGCTTACAAATTATTTTTTATCAACATTTTTTATGAAATGATTTTTGTTTTAAACTATTTCTTATATGTTTAATCAATAATTAAAATTTAATTTATATTAGTCTTATATTTTATATTTTATAGTCTTTCAAATTCACGTACTTGAAATACATGAAATATTTTTAAGTTTCAATTTGATGGTTTTGAATGGTTATAAATTATTTTTAATCATTTTTTTTATGAAATTCATTCTGTTTTCAAATATTTTTTATATTTTTAATCAATGTTTAAAATTTCATTAATAAGAGTCTTATATTTTATATTTTATAGTCTTTCAAAGTCACATACTTGAAATAAATGAAACATTTTTAAGTCTCAATTTTATGGTTTTCATTGCTTATAAATTATTTCTGATCAACGTTTTTTATGAATTTTTTTTTATTTTCATCTATTTCTTATATTTTTAATCAATGATTAAAATTTCATTTACATTAGTCTTATATTTTATATTTTATAGTCATTTAAAGTCAAGTACATGAAATACATGAAACATTTTTAAGTTTCAATATGATGGTTTTGAATGGTTATAAATTATTTTTTTTCAACTTTTTTTATGAAATTATTTTTGTTTTCAACTATTTCATAAATGTTTAATATTTTTTAAAAATTTCATTTATATTAGCCTCATATTTTATATTTTATAGTTTTTCAATGTCACGTACTTGAAATACATGAAATATATTTATGTTTTAATTTGATGGGTTTGAATGGTTATAATTTATTTTTTATCAAAATCTTTTATGATATTCTTTTTGTTTTCAACTATTTCTTATATTTAAAAAATGTTTAAAATTTCATTTATACTTGTCTTATAGTCTATATTTTATAATCTTTCAAAGTCATGTACTTAAAACAGAATCTCACATCGGAAATGTAGAATGTACTGTGCAGGCTAGGAAGAACATGTATCCCACATTGAAAATGCAGAATAATTTTCTGGGAAAGCCCTCATATAAAAGGGAGTCCTAGGTGAGAGTTTCTGTCAGAATCCAAACTGTTGTAATTTCATTGCTGTTGGATTTTAAATAGTTGATAAATTCTGCTATATTTTTTTGTTATATATATATATAAACAAAACAAAACAAAAAAAAATAAAAAAAATTAAAACTATTAAAAAATGTTCTACATGATGTGTGAACCTCATTCACGCATCCTTTATTCGATTCGCGAAGGATGCATGACCAGGGTCACACATCTTGCTCGGATTAAAGATGCGTGAACAGGGTTCACGCATCTCAGACCCCTTTTTAAAAATATTGAAAACCCTATCCCTTTTATAAAAAAATAAAAAAATAAAAACCCATCTAAAATAAAAACCCGGTTCAAATAGTTGTGAATCATCCTTCTTCCACAGAGGCATGAAGAATGACCCTCTCATCATCGACAACGGTTGCAGTGGTTATGGAGGAATCAAATTTGGGGTGATTGTTTGAGCTCGGTGAATCTAGGCAACAGAAGAGCATAGTTTTGCATAGAGTTCTTCATCACATTGTAATTAGAATTCCAATTTAGTGAAAATCAGGTTTTCGGATCTGTAGAGGACCATTCCATGGTTGACAGTGATGGGTTGAATGGTGGGTCGGGGATATTTTGGGTTCGGTTGGAACATGTGATTCGAGGAAAAGGAGTGGTGGCTCATGTGGTAGAGTGAGGAAATAATGAGTAAACTAATAACCGTTTTTGTGTGACAGTTTCTCACGAAAGGAATGGTGGAAGAAGCAGAGGCTAAGGTCAGTGGTGTCTTATTATAGAATGAACAACGATGGTGACTTTGCGTAGAATGATGAATCTGAGTCACTATTGAAGGGAGAGAGGCAACGATAGTGTGAAGTCTTGCAGTACTGGTCTGCTAGAAGAGGAATGAAGGGTGTGAAAAGTTGTGAGGGAATGGTGGAAGTGGAGAAGGCAAAGGAAGAAATGGATAGCTATAGCGGCTCACGGTCTGAGATAAAGTAATGGTGCAGGAAAATTTGAATAAAGGAGTCACCATTGGGAAACGATGACTTAAAAATGGAAAAGAAAACAATACTGACTTGAGTCACCATTGCAGTGTGACATTGTGTTGTGAAAAAAATAAATAGTGACTGGTCTTTAATAATTAAAAATTAGTAGTTAAACAAATAAAATTAACATATTTAATAATTAAAGAAAATATTAATTAAATAAATTAAAACTTCAAAAAATAAAAAAATGATAAAAATTAAAACAATTGACCAATTAATTATTATAAATCTAAAAACTAATGACTAAACTAAAATTAAAAATAAAAGTCATAAAAAATCAAATAAATGATTCAAAAATAAAAAATTTAAATTTAAATAAGAAATTATATTAATAATTGGAATCAAATTAAATATTTAAAATTGATTAATTAAGGTTGTTAAAAAATTAAAATATTGAATTAAATATTTATTTGATTAAATACAATGATTAATTTATTAAATGATTAAAAGTAAAAAATTCAAATTAATATTTTAATAGAAATTAAAAATTAAAAAGGTTTTAATTAATTAAATAAACATAAAAATAAAGTAATCTATATATAATAATATTATAGGAAAAATATGATTAATAATGAAAATTAATTAAATAATAGTTTTAAAAATAAAATTATTAAATTGAAAATTATTAACAGAAATACCAAAAGTAATTAAATAAATCATTAAAAACAGAACAAATTTTTTTTGGCAAAAACATACATTTAAAGGCCACATAAAATTAACCCATAATTAAACATTTATGGTTCTTAACAAATTTACATGCTTTAGTATCTTTTAAAAACATATAAGTGTTTCCCAACCATAATCTCATAAAGAATATTTTTAATTAGTTTTAATGTAGAGGACAAAAAAATGTAAGATATGTTTTAGAAATGAAAATTTCAGAAGATGTGTTTCCCAATATCAAATTCTTTTAGGTAATCAAGAGATAGAACAATCATCTACTTTTGAGGATGTTATGCCTCATTTATGAAACTGCCTAAAGAATTACTTCTTTTAAAATCCATGTTCTAAATCTAAGAGTCATAATAGGTTAAATAAAATTGGAATTTAGCACTTAACCAAATACACCTTGTACATTGACATCCTTCTTGATTCCAAGAAGAAAAACTTAAATTTATTTTTTAGAATCACTTTATTTATACAACATAAATAATTCTATACAAATCAAGTCTCCCCTTCTTCAGCTGGTGTTCATTATTCCCCTCACCCAAATGGACTTGTTTTTTTGACACTAGACACATTATTATTATTTTTTCACATCCATATTTCTTGTGAAAAACACTATGCATAGCACTTATTCAAATTAAAAAAATGAATTTAGTCAATAGAAACGCACACAGTGCCTCGAGTCTTAGTGATTCACAGTGGGTTCCCAAATTCCCATTTTACTCTAGTTTCAAAATATTTATATGAATACCATTTAAATTGGTTCACTAATGTGATTAAATGTTTTTAAATAATTAAAAACTGGGTCTCCTTGGAAAAAGTTCAATCTTCCATTTTCTTATTGTTATAATCTCAACTAAACAATACTGTATCCTAAATCACTCTCATACATAGTTCATGTAATTAATATTCATAAAATCACTATGGAAAATCACACAATAATCATTCATCCTCATGCGTTTTAGATTCATCGCAACTGTTAACTAAATATATTGTATTACCCTTAGGTAAGAAAAATTTTAAGTGAAGAAAAATCCTAAAGACACAAAAATTGTGAAAGAATTTTGAAATAAATTCAATAATTTTTAAAAAAAAATAAAGGCTGCATGATTTGATGGGATAAAAATAAAGAACAGTTGACCTCAATGTAAATTGACCCCCTCACCCACACATAAAACCAAACATTGTCCCCAAAGTTAAATTGGAAGGTGGAGAAGAAAAATCATACATTTATCGCTCAAATCATAATTTCAATTAAACAGATTAATGACATGTTAAAGGGACTTAGTGAAGTTAAAAAGAAAATGTTTTCCATAATAACAATTTTATATGAAAAAAAGTTCACATGAATTATCATTTAAGCCAATGAAAATATTTTTCAATTATGTTTACAGAGTATCATGTGAAACATAATTAAAAATTTTAATGGGTTTTATAATGAATTAGAAATTGATTCAATTATATTTTCTATAGAATAGAGAATAGGTTTTATAAACACCTTAATAGAAATAAGAAGAACACATACAATAATAAGCATAAAAAAAGTGGGTATGAGTCCCACACCCTTAATTTCCCACAATGAAATTGTTCAGAAGTGTAGAAAAGTTTTCAATAAACACTTAATATGAACCAAATATAGAGTCATTGTTGTGGTGTCTCAAGCATAACAATGACTAATGTGAAACAATGACTCATTTTTTGTGTTCTTTATATAGTAGTAATTGAGAAGAAAAATGAATGCAGAAATTTAAAATAAGTAACATACATGATTAAAATTTTATCTATTTATACTCCATCGTGTAACTCGACATGAATTGAAAAAAAATTGCAAATTTGGTCCACTATTAATACCAGCATCATCAATATCTAAAAACATACACTAGGAAGACCAAGAAAACAAATCTAGGAATGAAAAATAAATAAAAACGTAAAAACAAAGACCGATCATGGGTTGAATCCCATTAGCACTAAATTTTATGTCTTTAGTTAGACCTTATTTTATATTCTAAAAACCAATCAAAACAAATTTTTTTTATTAAAATAAGTAAAATAATGGGTTTCTTCACATGTTGTGCTAGATTTAAATTTCCTATCTAGACTCTCCAAGAAACTAACTAATGTCACTAGGTGAGTGTGGTTTCCTCAGCAGGAACTACCACAATTGATTTTCCCGTTTTTTTAATAGAAAATTTAGAATTTTCGGAATGAATACTTATGAAAACAGAAATTGAACTATCATAATCCGTAAAAAACCCCCCCTAAGAAACACCCCTTAACATCAAGGGACTGTTCAGAGGAGTTATCAAGTAGATTGGAAATTTCATCACCCAAATTCACTTTTTTAGTATTTGCAAGATATTTTAATTCAGGTGAAAAGTAATAGAATCCCACAAGTTCTTCCAAGAAAATTTTCAACTCAGCTATATAAATTGGATTATTATAATAAATCAGGGATGGTGTGTTTTCCTCTTTTGGATTATGTAATATTTAAAAAAGTTTCCATTTTTAGGAACATGCAATAGTGAAACGGGTGCTCCTAAAGGTGTTTCATTATCCGGAATGTTCTCCAACTCATTCACATTTATAGTAAGATCAATATTAGGGGTTATAATTGATGATATCTATATAAAAGGATCACGAATAAAGCCTTCAAGAGAAATATATGTTGTTACTGAATTAACAATCACACAGGATTCCTCTTCAATTTGACTCAATGTTCCAAATAAAGGTTTATCACCCAACTAATTTGAGTTTTGATGTGAAAAAATATGGATGAGTTATTTTTTATTCATCTAAATATTCAGGTTTGAAAATAATAAAAATCACTTCCAAAATATCCTCATCAGAAAATAGAAATTTTTCGATTAATGCTTCTGATAAATCAATTCTCATTCAATCATCATGTGTGTTTTCAACCTCTCAAAGAAGTTTACAATAAAAAAGTACATTTTATAAAACAAAATTAGTTGAGTGATTCAATTCAGTAATAGGGGAAGTAATGTTCAATTTGGATTCAAGAAATTCATATTCAATATTGTTCAAATTTAAACGATTTTCAATAGGTAAAATAAAATTGTTTTCGATTTCACTAAACAATGCTTCAAAAAAATGATTAATGTCAGAATTGGGAAATTAATGTTCAATTTTTAATCTTTTTTAAAATATTATTCCCTCATCATTTTCCTCAAAAAAACATTTTAGTGATTGTTGTGTTTTCAATTTAAAAATAGGGAAAATAATTTTTCAACAAGTGTTCAAGGATATCAGATTCTATGATTTCTAATTTACTATTATCTACCAAAGTATCTCTATATTCATGTTCAGATTCTTTAATGAAAATTTCATAAAAACTTGGGGATGATCTTTTAACAACCATGCTCCCATTATTTATATTTACTGTAACCTGAGTGATTACTTCATAAAATAATGATTTTTTTTCAAAACTAGGGACCATTTATAGGATGGGGCACTCTTCTTAAATATTTTTTAGTTCCTTTTTAAAATTTTCAAGCTAAAATCCATTTATGCAATTAATGGGATATTTAGAATTGATTTCATCAATATCACCATTGGGTATTTCATCATTCTTCTCTACATCTTAATTAGATTCTTCAAAATGAAAGGGTTGTTGCTTAATTTTAACCTCACTATTCATTGTATTATCATTAAAAAAAGTTCTCAGAATCATTTTCTTCTTCACTTTCTCTTGCATTTTCTTCTAAAACAAATTCATCTTTATTCATTACACTTTATTATTATTCCATTAAATTTATTTGTAACTCTAAGATCATTTTTTCTAACTTTTTGAGTTTTTGAACATGTTCTTTATTATTTTTAATTCGAAGTTCGTGGTTTTGGATGATCAAAAAGTCAAGCCTAGTGTCTATTTTAGATTTTATATTAGATAAAATTTGGTCGAATTTTGCTTGGAAGTCAGGTCTGAGTTCAAATTGATGTTCATTTTCATCAAAGTGATTGATTTGTTGTAGTTGGTTATTGACACACTTCCAGGAAGTATGTCCATAATAACCACAAAAAACATAGAAGGGACTATTAAAAATATTAAATCTTTCATACACCTCCACCTTTTTAAATAATCGGATTAAACACACACAATTACCTTCAAATAACATAATTTTGAAGTTCACACAATCACCTATTTTTTAGTATATTATTAATTTTCATTTTTTCTGATTTTTTTTATATCTGAATTTTTTTTGGAATGTTTTATTTAGAATTGAAAAATGGTCACTTGAATCCTTCCCTGGCAACGACCCCTAATTTTTATGTGAACCACAGGTCATCACATTCCTTAGAATTAAAATTTTAACCTACAATAGTATAGTTGTAAAGGGTCAAACCACAAAGAAGGAAAAGGGGGGTTTGAGTGACCAAACTTTTCTATACCATCCCACTATTGTCAATAGTAGGTGATTTTTATTTTATGTTTTCTACTTTCTTTAATATATTTTTTAGAAAAGTGAAACCCAAGATTAAACAAAAAATTATAAATTTATATTTATGAAATAGAATGTGAAAAAAATAAATGAAATAATGTTACAAGTGAACGTAAACAACCATTGAGAACAAGAGTACTGAGAGATGGTTAAGAAGTAAGCTCGGGAGATTTTAAATGTAATGGTTGAATGATTATTTCTTCCTTTTATTGAATTCAAAACCCTAAAAGAGTGGTTAATTCTTCGTCCTAAGAATATTTAAACACACTTTAGTGAAATTTTTGAAGATTGAAACATCAAGAACCTTCAAATAGAAAATTGATTTAGAAAAATGTCAACAAAAACTATCTTGTCGAAAGTTTCTGATGTTTTTGAATTCTTATTTTTGAAAAATTACTTCGTTGATCTATCTCACCGAGATATCATTGATTTTGAAATTAAACACATGAAATGTGAAAATTCAATTAAATATTAAATAATGAGAAACAACCTCACCAGTTAAATTGAATTTTTAATGGGATAAATTTAAATGAATAATAATAGAATATAAACTATTAGAAATTCAAAATCCGTGAATAAAAGAAAATAACCTAAGATCATATTCTTTTCAAGACTAACAATTATAATATTTAAGAGAAAATTTAGAGGAAGAAGTGACCTCCCTATAGAAAAAGGATGATCATGCTTTGATGCTTTGCTCATGTAGCTCTGATTCCCTCGGTCTCATGGATGTGCTCTCCCTCTCTACATCAAAGAGTGGGTCAATGTATGAAATGAATGAATTCCTTCTCATACTACTACTGCTCGATATTTAAAATCATCTGCCATCTGCTTCCTTGTCACCCACATCATCTCTGACTTAAGTTGTCCTTCACTGCAACACCGTATACGTGCATTTTTTTTGTGAAACACTCTTTACATTAACTTTTCCCTTGTAACTGAATTCCCAGCAGTTTTTGGAATGCACCTATAAGTGAATCTAGCTTCTCTTTGAATCCTCATGTGCATACAGAGATCAATTAGTACAATTAATAAATATTCACTTAAATAATTAATTATTATGTTCATATTAGCATTAAATCACTATTTAATATTTATTTATAGTTATTTGTTATTAAATTATTATTAATTAATTTATTTAATTTTATTTAAAACTTTTATTATTTAGGTTAATATTTTTATAACTTAGTAAATGATAATTCTTTTTAATTAAGTTTTAAAATTATTAATTATTTTTATTTTAGTATGTTAATTAGAATTTATTTTTTTTTTTTTATTTAAAATCAAAATTAATTATTAAATATTATTAAATTATTTCATTAACTGCCAAAATATAAATTTTTATTGAAAAGACACTTTAAGGATTAGTGGGAAACCATCGTTCGAAGATCCAAAACCACTACATGCTGAAGGAGCTCACAAAATTGTTAAACACCAGACTAAGGTTATTTGAATCATCCACTCTATATGATTCCCAATGAAAAGTGCTAACATGTGTGTTTGGATCCTCCCTGAGACGTTCATTGAGATGTGAGATCATCTTGTCCATTTTCTGAATGGATTCTTCGAGATATATTTTACCTTGATTGAAACCCCGAGCAATTATACGATCTTGCTTGTCGATTCATGCTTACTGCTCCTCAGTGGCCTCAACTTGCATCTTTATTTCATAAATTCTAGACATTTACTCAATTTAGTCATTGGGCCTCATGTCTTTCTCAATCATTTCTTCCTTGGAGTGAAAAATGTTCTTCAATAATTCCCCTTCCTCTTCTTCTATTCCCTTTGGTTCTCTGCTTAGACCGCTGTTATCTCTATCTTGCGGGGCCTTTCTTTCCTTGCTTCCACCCTTCTTGGCCGATTTGGTTTCCATTGGTGTTGGTAGGCAGGAATAGTCTTTATGCCCCTTTGGTTATTTCCCCTGAACCACAATGCATTTTCCGGAGTCTTGCTTTCCTTTGAACCCCTTCTTCCTTCTAGGGCTGTGCAGACCTTTCCCTTAGAAACGATCCCAGTTGTCCGCTGATATTTAGTTAAAGCTATCTACACCTGGATAATCCTCCTCATGTAACATTACTGGATCTTGATCCACCAGAAAATCAAAGCGGTTCTTTAACTCAACCCTTGGGCCTTCAGTGGGGGCCTTCAGCCCAAACTGCTTGCTCAGCTCAGTGGGGAACCACTTGTTTTCCCCTGCATATACATCGTTTAGAGAGGATGGGGTTAGAGAATGTTTGGGTCCAAGGGACCCAACACACTCCCCTCCTACCGACTCCCTATGATAGCTACTACATCAGCATCCCATTGAACTTTCTGTATCGTAGTAGGCTCAGCCACCCTGCCCTCTTTCGGCCTCCCTTTTTCAGGAGAGGGCACCGCGGTATACAGCGGGAGAACCTCCTTTGCATTCCCAAAATGATCAACCTCCTTGCGAGGATCAATTGCAGCACATTCATGCTTACTTTGAGTGAGTTGAATCATCTCCATTGTAGACCCAATAGCATATGGATGCTCAGAACCAGTGCAGGCATGTTGTTCCTCATTAGCTCCTAGTTCCTTCAACGGTAAACCCTGGTTCTGTTTTAGCCGATCAATCACATAAACCACCTTTGGATTTCCATTCTATCTCCTTCCCTTACTAGGATCAGTGGACCCCTAAAACCCCCTAATATCAGAGTGAACCAACTTAATCTTGGCAGTGGGGGGATCCTTAATTTGGCCATTAATATGAGGCACTCCAGCATACTATGAAATGGTAGATGGAATTGTAGGGGGCATACAGGCTCCCCCTTTCCTCGCCTCCGTACCATCCCTCTTTGAGTCGAGGATATACAGCTGAGCCTCCAAAGGAAGAGGAACACCACTACTGGAGGGGACCCTACCCATATAATGTTTAACCTCAGGAGCAAAATTTGTCAAATGACAGACATGATGAAGGTGTCCCAAACGAGAATAAGAACAACAAAAGTTTATCCAGCTTTCAAAAAACATAGTTTGACTGTATCTGAACTCAACACCTGCCTAAATCCAGAATGAGACCACGGGAGCCTTTGAGACATCAACTTCCACGCAAATCCAAGGAGAAATCGGGTGGCCAAAGGACAGAGAACGATCATCGAAAGCGAGGAACCTCCCAACGAGGTAACCCAACATCACCAGAATAGCTGGATTTTGGAAAGGGATGATTCAGGAAACTATCCCATATCACAGCAGTCGGTGGGTCACGATTCCAGTGGAACTTGTATCCCCATCTGAACAGAAAGTAGAGGGAACCATCATAGGCACGCAAACCTTTGGACCATGCGGAGGCCAACTCATCAGCGCTGCCGAAGCGGAGAAGAAAGTGATGTGAATCCAACAGCCCAACCACGACGCAGGACATCAGGGGCTAGGTGCTGTTAACAAACCTATCGAAGCTGTCAAGGGAGGGTCTACGACGTCCAAAATGGGAAACGAGGGACAGATCGAGGAGCGATGAAGCCTCCAAAAATTCCTGGAGAGAAAGCGGGAGTGAAGGAGCATCCAGGAAAAGAGCAGGGACTTTATGGGAGACACGGATATGAGGGAAATCGGGAAGGGTGGTCAGGGAGGAGAAAGGGGATAAGTCCAACAGGAGGCGAGGGGAGGGGTGATTGGGTTCTTGAAGAAGCACAACCGAGCAGTCCTCCTCTGTCTCCCTCATCATGTGGAACGACACCAGTTCCTCATCAACAACGATTGCTCATTCTCGGTGACTACTTTCATGGGACCTTTTCTCATAACCATGGCGAAGACTGGTACTCCTTGGGTTTCGGTGGTGTGCGACATTGAGGAGTGGTTCGAGTTGCTGTACATCCTCCTTCCTCCACAAAAACTTGAAGAACAACCCACTTGGCATCGACAAGGGTTGAAAAAGTTGTGGAGGAATCAGATCTAGGTTGATTGTCTACAATCAGTTCGACCTCGGTGAATCTACATGAGATAGTAAGTTGGTTTGGTTTCTAGTACTTCTTCGGATTGGAAATGGATTTCAGATCAGGTGAAAATTGGGTTTTCAGATCTACAGTGGACCGGTCCTTGGCTGGCCGTGATGGGTTGAACGGTGGGTCAGGGTTGGTTTGGGTTCGGGTGGCATTGGGGAGTCGAGGAAAATGAATGGTGGCTCGAGCGGTGGTATGAGGAAATAGTGATTTTCTATGTGTGTTGGGACCACATTGTGTATGAATATTGTATTTTTTTGTCAACAGTTGTCAATACATGTCAAAATGAAGAAGGAAATGAAGAAGGAATCCAAAGTTAATGGAGATTGTATGAAGTGAGGATACCTGGAGAATTGTTATGAAATCATATCATTGAATGTCATACTTGGGAAATTCTCTATGAAGCAAATTCAGACGATTGTTGAACTGATCCTATGTTCTAAAAACTTGTGTCAAAGGTGACACATTGTCTACAACAATAAAGAATGGTGAGGTATCATCCATCTAAGGATGATTGCAAAAGAATTTTAAGAATACCATGCAACACTTCATGATTGCATGAGCACCATGCAATAGCTTACTTGAAGAAAAGAATCATATGATTTGACTGAAGTAGAAAATGATGGTTGAAGAAGAAGAGAGAGTGTGGAAGGGCTTGGAATTCTAAGAAGGTCATGAATTACACATTTCCTTGAAATCAGATGATTTTTTCACTATTCTTAATGTTCCAAATACATGTATCAAAGGTGATACATTGTCTACAACATTGAAGGTATTTGAAGAAGCTTCAAGCCTCCACTTTTGGATGAAGAGAGATGATTGGAGTTCATTGGAATTAACACTCAAAATGTATTTTAATATTTGAAGTGAGGATGAAGAATTAATTTGGAATTCATATTCTAAAAAATAGACTTAAAACCAGACGATGCTTTGCTGATTTGTATTTCACAAATATCAGAAGTTTGGAGAACTTGTGATGCAAGCCATATGAAGGAAAGGGAGAGAGAAAGAAGTAGGTGCGCAAGTTTGCAGTAGGCGGGAAAGTATGCAGTAGGTGTGCAAGTATGTAGTAGGCACGTAAGTATGATGAGGCGTGCAAGTCATATTTCAAATAGCATTATTTCAAAAATATGGCAAAATAAAGAAGGTTCACAAGTACCAAAAAGGCGTGCAGGTACCAAGAAGGCCCGCAAGTACCAAGGAGGTGAGCAAGTGCCAGGGAATCGTGCAAGTGACAAGAAGGCGTGCAAGTACCAAGGAGGCGCGCAAGTGAATGTGACATGCAGGATGCCAAAAGTACCATAAAAAGGCGACTACCCTCCTCATTTATTAAGGCTCGAGACTTAGAGAAATATTTTGATCTCTGAGCGCGCAAGTCGAAGAGTTGCGGCGCGCAAGTGGTTGCGGCACGCAAGTTGAGCCTCATTTTTAGGTTGCACGCAAGTGTTGTGTTGTCCACGAAAAGGCGCACAAGTATAAGGGTGGCGCACACGTAAGTGGCGCGCAAGTGTGGTACGCAAGTATAAGTGGCTCACAAGTTTATGTTGTGTGCAAGTCATATTCCAACGTTATCATATCAAAAATGACAAAGGAATGAAGGTGGAGTTCAAGTGATGGAAGGGCCCACAAGTGTTGAAGCGGCACACAAGTGATGCAGCGGCGAGCAAGTATTGGCATGCAAGTGTATGTGGCGCACAAGTCACCAAAATGCCTATAAATTGATGACTTTCCTCCTCATTTTTTTAAGGCTCAACACTTAATAGAAAATTTGAGCTCTGAGTGCGCAAGTAATAGAGAGTGTTGTCGCGTAAGTGCTACCGCGCAAGTGTTGATGCGCAAGTGTTGTCACGCAAGTGTTGCCTCACAAGTGCTACCGCGCAAGTGTTGCCGTGCAAGTATTACCATGGAAGTTTTTCCACACAAGTACTGCTGTGAAAGTATTGTTGCGCAAATATTATCACGCAAGTTTTTGCACGCAAGTTGTTAGAGGTGAGAAAGCGAAGAGTGTGTTAAAACCAAAGGTGGCGCGCATGTTTTGAGTTGGGTACAAGTGTCGCACACAAGTATTTGGTGGCACGCAAGCAAGTAAGCGTGCAAGCAGGGTGGCACGCAAGTAAGAATTGGAGCGCAAGATGTGAGTGGTTTTAGAAGTTCATATCAGCTTTTGATCAAATAAGTTTTGATTCTATAAAGAAGAAGAAGAACAGATGAGAAGAAGATTTAGTGCAGTTGGTTATTACACTAACAAGAAGATAAGAAGAAGAAGAAGGAAAAGAGCTCAACTACATGCCATATGCATGATGACATGCAGTTATGAACAAGAGAAGGAATCACTCAGATGATGCCAAGTGAACTGATCTTCACTGCCTGTATAATCACATTAGTATATGTGATTCTTTCCAAGAAGAAAGAAGAAGTGTTAGTTCATTCTATAACTTCACTAAAGAAAAAGTAGAAGTCCTAGTGCAGCTGGTTTTGCACTAGTGAAGAAGAAAAGAAGAAGACACGAAGATTTTCTTGCCTAATGCTTTGCAAGTAATCAAGTGAAGAGCACTGAAGGTGACCGGGAGCATAACCTACCTTTTGAAGAAGGAAGAAGACGGTCTCCTTAGGCAGTATAACGAACCAGCTAGAGGCTGCCTGTTGGACTAGGCTATCACCAGTCTAGGGAAGAGGATTCTTTCAAACCCCCTTTAAAGTGTAGGGACTCACACTGGCTAGAGGATTGTTTTCCTATCCACTCCATTGTAAAATCATATCACACTATAATGGAGAATCTTTTCACTGGTCATACTGATGCATGGAAAGGACGTAGCTACTCTTATTGAGTGTTGAACCTTGTAAAAACATCTTGTGCATATTTTTACTGATTTATATTATTACATGCGACAGGGAAAAGAGAATAAGAGAATCAAGATCCAAATAGGTCAAAAGGTACAGGGATAAAAGTTGTAATTGGTTTAAAAAGTCCCCAACACTGATTCACCCACCCTCTCAGTGTTAGGTATATCCCAGTATGGTCCTCTAAATTGGTATCAGAGGCAGGTTCACCTCTGTTGGATTCTCTATAGTGAAGTTATTCTGTTTTGAAAAACATAAGTTCATTTCCTAAGTCAATAATAAAGATCAGTGTTGGTAAAGATCCACCTATCTCTGAGAAGAATGAAGTATCTACCAAGACCATGATGAATAGGAAAAAGAAAATAAAGAGATAATTTAAGAAGAATTCCCTCTTATCTAAATAAGAGGAAGCATCTAGTTATCCATATTTGGCTGACGTTGAAGACACAACTGACTTGGAATGTAATGAGAAGGTGGCTGAATTCCCCACTAAAGAAGATGGAAAACCTTCCTACCTCAACTGGTCAAGAGGTATGTGTTAGTACATTTGGAAATTATCCTAATGATGAAAATGATAGCACAAGTGGTGATGATCAATCTACAATATCTCAAGAAATATCATTTAATAGATTAAAAATGATTCTGCATGGTATTTCTGAGGAAAGTGCATCTTTGGTTTGTGGAGTATTTCAATGTATGCAGGAAAATATCACTCAGCTAGAAGAAGAAACGGATGCGTTGGAGAAAGGCTTACAAGAAAAAAAAATTGAATGTTTAAAGCTCTCCAGACAGGTTGGATGCTTTGAAGAAAACAATAGGGAATTTGAATTAATCTCTTCAAAGTGTCTAAAAGATGTTGAAGAAAAATAGGGAGTCAATAAGACTCTAGAAGAGATGATCCATGCACTTGAAGATGAGCTAAAAAGGGGAAATGAAGTCAAGAAGTTACATTTAGAAGATAACTCCAAGAAGATCAATGAACTTGACTCTTTGTTACAAAACAAGTAATGATTCATGAAGATTAAGTTGAAATATTGAAGAATTCTTGTGAATATAAGATGACTATGATTGAAGACTAACAGGTCATCCTCAATATGAGATGTCTAGAGTTGGAAGATCAGTTGACCAATATTGAAAAGACACATATTGATTCTTCAAAAAAGAAGTAAATAGTTACTGCTAGTACCCAATGTTCACTGGAGGATTCTACAGTCAAAAGACCTCAAAAATGTGATAAGAAGATCATGAATTCACTCATTGATACATCACAAGAAGCTGAGAACGTAAAGGAATCATCCATACCAACTTGTATTAATGTTTCTAAAATTGATTCTAAAAAAAAGTGCAGGTTGGAAGCAATTTTATAAACAATTTTGGGTGAATAAAATAGAGATGAAACCTATAACCATCGATAGGGTGGATAAGGGAAAGTGTGTGGAAGATAGATCCCCACAGAAAGCACAACATGCCAAGAAGAAGACTCAAAAACCTTATCAAGTAGATGAGAAGAAGTCAAGGTTTGTTGGTCAATGATGGTGCTAGAATATGTTTGCGCATTGTGAAATAGATTGTTGGTAAAATCCCTTAAATGCAGAAGCACAGAGAAATCCCATTTCAAGGGGAAGAAATCCAGAGAAGAATAAGCAACATCCACAGATCCAAGGACATTGGTATACTGCAACCATATTTGGAATGTTAAATAACATATGTGATGTATGCAATAGAAGTGGTCATATGAATGGTGCATGTCCAAATAAAAAAATAAGAACACAGAAGCTGGGAAAGAATGAATAAGCATACTTGGGAAGAAATCAGACGAAGAATGTGAAAAAAATTCTCCCAGGAATATTTCAGGAAGGAAAGATGAGATGTCTTTGGATTATAAATCCAAAAAGGTGAAGGTTGGTGCATCCAAAAGAACTACTGAAAAATAATCCACTCAAAAGAATCCATGTAGAAGATCCTATCATAATGCCTCAATCCCTAATGATATATTGGTGGTTTGGCCAGATGATTTGGACAGAATGAGGAAAATAGAAGATTTGAAAGCTAAGGCTAGTGCTAAGTACAAAAAGAAGATTCTACGTGAAGACAATTAAGTTCTGTCTGTGAGGTGTAACAAGTCTGGTCATACTATGAGAAAGTTCTTTGAATTTATTCCAGCACAACAAGAATTCCTCAAAAGATGAAAGTTTCTCCAAGATATTCTAGTGTATTGAAAGCCCTTAAAGAAAGAATATTCACACACAATGAAATGGAAGAAATAATGATGTCCACAAAATCACATTCAGCATTGAAGATCAAATGTGAAAGTGTGAGGAGTGGAGAAAATAGAGCATCTTGGTTGAGAAAATCATCTCACCCTTCCTGCTCACATTGATGAATCATGGAGGATACACCTTATTCCCTTAAATTTTGGTTTATTGTATTTGTTCTGATAATAAAGGAAATTGAAGGTGAAGAAATATATCAAGGGGATAACCTGAGATTCAGTGATGAGAAGTGTTCCCTTGAGAGGGAGACATCTGAATAAGTTTCCAGAGTCATTATCTCAATAAGTATCAACTTCAGTTGGTACTATATTCTACTACTCTGATGATTGTCTGAAGATCACATCATTGGAAATGGTATGTTATTTCTAAATCTCTCATCCTTGGATACTCAAAATAAAGATCATTCTACAAAGGGGGAGTAATAAATATAATCAATGACATAAGAAGAGTGAAAGTTCCCCAAGGCCACTTATCCTGGAAATTTCACTTGAATGTTTTTGATCTGTTTGTTGAAGTGAGTGCATGAATTTCAGATTGATTATTTCTTATCACATTCAATATCTTCGGCCAAGATTGAAAGTGGAAAACCCCTTGATGAAAATTGTATGAGTTCTCATCTCATGTGGTGTCATATTTCGTGGGTAATGGACATCTTTGTTGTCTAAATCAAATCCCCTTGTTTTCAACACCGAGCATTGCTCATGTAGACTTAGAGTGAAATGATTGATGGCACATTGCTTATGTATGGAATGATACCCTCTCTACCATGAAATTTGTATTTCATGTCAAAAAGGGGGAGAGAAATGAAATAAATGTCTAGGGGAGAGAATGAAGGGGAGAGATCAAATTCTCATTTTGACATAGACACATTCATCTAAGGAGACTTTAGGGTATTGACAACAAAATAAAAAGGGGGAGATTGTTGGGACCACTTTGTGTATGAAGATTGTATTTGTTGTCAACAGTTGTCAATACTTGTCAAAATGAATAAGGGGATGAATAAGGACTCCAAAGTTAATGGAGATTGTATGAAGTTAGGATTCCTGGATAATTGTTATGAAATCATATCATTGAATGTTATACTTGGGAAATTCTCTATGAAGCAATTTCAGACGATTGTTGAACTGATCCTAAGTTCGAAGAACTTGTGTCAATGGTGACACCTTTTTTATAACAATGAATAATTGTGAGGTATCATCCATCTAAGGATGATTTCAAAAGAATTTGAAGAATACCATGCAACACTTCATGATTTCATGTGAACCATGCAAGATATTACCTGAAGAAAAGAATCATATGATTTGAATGAAGTAGAGAATGATGGGTGAAGAAGAAGAGAGAGTGTGGAAGTTCTTGGCATTCTAAGAAGGTCATGAATTACACATTTCCTTATAATCAGATGATTGTTTCACTGTTCTTAAAGTTCCAAATACATGTATCAAAGGTGATACATTGTCTATAACATTGAAGGTATTTGAAGAAGCTTCAAGCCTCCACTTTTGGATGATGAGAGATGATTGGAGTTCTTTGGAATTAACACTCCAAAAGTGTTTGAGGATTTGAAGTGAGGATGAATAAGTACTTTGGAATTCATATTATAAAATGATTGGACTTAAAACCAAATGATGATTTTCTGATTTGTATTTCAAAAATATTATAAGTTTAAAGAACTTGTTATGCACGCCTTATGAAGGAAAGGGTGAGAGAAAGAAGTAGGCGTGCAAGTATGCAGTAGGCGCACAAGTATGCAGTAGGTGCGCAAGTATGTAGAGGCGCGCAAGTCATATTTCAAATATCATTATTTCAAAAATAAGGCAATGGAAAGAAGGTGCACAGGTACCAAAAAGGCGCGCAAGTACCAAGAAGGCATGCAAGTACCAAGGAGGCGCGCAAGTGCCAGAGAGTCACACAAGTGCCAAGAAGGCGCACAACTACAAAGGAGGTGCACAAGTGAATGTGACGCGCAGGTTGCCAAAATTCCTATAAAAAGGTGACTACCTCCTCATTTCTTAAGGCTCGAGACATAGAAAAATATTTTGAGCTTTGAGCGCGCAAGTCAAAGAAGTGGGGTGCGCAAGTGGTTGAGGCGCACAAGTTGAGCCTCATTTTTAGGTTGTGCGCAAGTGTTGTGTTGTCCACAAAAAGGTGCGCAAGTATAAGGGTGGCACACAAGTAAGTGGTGCTCAAGTGTGGAGTGCAAGTATAAGTGGCATGCAAGTATATGTTGTGTGCAAGTCAGATTCCAGAATCATCATATCAAAAATTAAAAAGGAAATAAAGTGGCGCACTAGTGATGGAAGGGCGCGCAAGTGGTGAAGCGGCGCGCAAGTATTGCCGCGCAACTGTATGTGGCACGCAAGTCACCAAAATACCTATAAATAGACAACTTGCTTCCTCATTTTTTTAAGGCTCAACACTTAAGAGAAAATTTGAACTCTGAGCACGCAAGTAGTAGAGAGTGTTGTCATGCAAGTGCTATCACGCAAGTGTTTCCGCGCAAGTGTTGTCGTGCAAGTGTTGTCATGAAAGTGTTGCCGCACAAGTATTGTCATGCAAGTTTTTCTGTGCATGTATTTCCAGGAAATTATTTCTGTGCCAGTATTCTCGCACATATTTTGGCACGCAAGTTGTTAGAGGTGCGCAAGAGAAGAGTGTGTTAAAACCAAAGGTGGCGCGCATGTTTTGAGTTGGGAAAAATTTTGGCGCACAAGTATTTGGTGGCGTGCAAGAAGGGAGGCATGAAATCAAGGTGGCACGCAAGTAAGAATTGGAGTGCAATCTGTGAGTGGATCTAGAAGTTCTTATCATCTTCTGATCAACTGAGTTGTGATTCTAGAATGAAGAAGAAGAACATAAGAGAAGAATATTTAGTGTAGTTGGTTATAGCACTAACAAAAAGAGAATAAGAAGAATAAGGAAAAGGGATCAACTTCATGCCATATGAATGATCATATGCATTTATGAACAAGAGAAGGACTCACTCAGATGATGCCAAGTGAACTGATCATCACTGCCTGAATAATCACATTAGTATATGTCATTATTTCCAATAAGATAGAAGAAATGTTAGTGCATTCTGTTACTGCACTAAATAAAAATGATAATTCCTAGTGCATTTGGTTTTCACTAGTGAAGAATAAAAGAAGAAGACAAGAAGAATTGCTTTCCTATTGCTTTGCAAGTAATCAGGTGAAGAGAACTGAAGGAGATCAAGAGCAGAACCTACCTTTTGAAGAAGGAAGAATATTGTCTCCTTAGGCAGTATAAAGAACCAGCTAGAGGCTGCAAGTTGTACTAGGCTATCACCAGTCCATGGAAGAGGATTGTTTCCAACCCCCTATAATGTGTAGGGACTCACACTGGCTAGTGGATTGTTTTCCTAGACACTCCATTGTAAAATCATATCACACTATAATGGAGAATCCATGCACTGGTCATACCTCGCCATGGCAAGGACATAACTACTCTTACTGTGTGGTGAACCTTGTAAAATCATTGTCTACATATTTTTACTACTTTCTATTATTGCATCCGACATTGAAAAGATAATAAGAGAATCAAGATCCTAATAGGTCAAGTGGTATAGGAAAAAAAATTTGTAATTTGTTTAAAAAGTCCCCAATATTGATTCACCCCCCCTCTTAGTGTTAGGTATATCTCAATCTGCTCCTCTCAATGTGAAGTGTCTCGCGAAAGGAATTGTGGAAGAAAGAGATTCTACCGGTAGTGGTGTCTCAGTATGGAATAAACATTGAATATAAGAGGGTTTGGTCTAGCTTGGGAATCTATATGGGTTCATTTTACTATAATTTATTCTTTTCCTTAAAATTGAACCAAGTTTTAGAAGTCCAGTTATTGCGATAATGTGATGCCAATGAAGTTTGTTGTGCCATTGTAGAATAAATTGGGGGATCATTTTACCTTTTTAATTGACCCTTGAGGATATAATTCACTCGAATAAAAATCTTCCAAGTTTTATTATAAACAGTGTGGGTGGAACTATGATAACTTACTTGAAATGGTCTAGGCTACTTCCCTAGTGGGGGGGGGGATTCTAATTATTCTTCTACCAGTAGATCGAAATAATTATATTTATAGACCTCATATTTGGTGGATGGATTGGATGTTATCTTTATTGTATGAAAGGAACTCCTTATCAAGGGATATTTATAGAAAGATGAATGTGAGTTTCTGTTTAGAGTGTATACCAAGTAGGGATATTTCCCATGACTAACTTATAATTGAGTTTTATTAACTCCTTTAACTCTACCTAATACTGATATAATCACTCATCAATTATAGGTAGTTTTATTTCATTGATTAATGGGTGGTATATAAGAGTACTATTTCCATTTTCTTTGTTCGATGAATGAAGAAGAGTTGATAGGTATTCATTTGAGGTAGAACATAAATTTGTATTTTTCCTTTGGTATCTAGTTCGCACACCTTCTTAAACTATTTTAGTGTAGACTGTATTCTAAATAATAAAATCAACCTCCTTCTATCCTGTATTGGTTTCATGATTTAAATAATATACATGGATAATATTAATGACAATTACAAATTCAGAATATGCTTCTAGTATCATATCATCATCATAAGGATAATAACAATCCTTGAGTTTAGTGTATCTATTGACCAGTATATCAAAATTACATTGTATAACCATCCTCTCAAGGATATCCTTTAGTTTTAAACCCCAAAATGTTTTCATCTTTTTCTTCTATTCACCCTTGGGACTGTTTTGTGGAGGGAAATCTATAGAGTCCCCAAAAAATCTTTTCACATGTCTCCCCACAGAGAAATATAGGTCATGAAATGGAATTTTTTTTGAAAACTATTATTGTGAAATTCTTCCTAGTCTAAGAAATACTATCATTTCTGAGGGAGGAGGAGGTTGTGGTAAAAAAGCCACCATCCATGAGGGATGAAGTTTATTTGGCTCCATCGCTATAATATTTTAGAATCAATAGAAATTTCATGAGCTTGGGGGCAACAGTGGAGGTTAAAATTCCCTCAACCTATCGAGTTGGGGTTACTCCAAAATGACTACAGTAGTGGATAGTGCTGTTACCCTACTGATCCTGTGAGCTCTTCTCTAAGCATGACCTATGTGAAGTATATGCTCTGAATGTGAACTGTTTACTATTGTAGGAAATACTTTTGATGAAGGCTTATCCTTTCTCAAATGATATTTATGTTAAACCTTTTCAGAGGCCTGATGCTTGGGTCTTTTAATAGCTGTCTCTTGATGAATTTGATTTTTCTATAATCAATAAATAACATAATCTTATTTACTATATCAACTATCATGGTCAAGGCCTGACTATGAATTAATGATGTTATATGAAATCACACTTGGTGGGATCTGATTATTTGGGAGTAGGGTGAAATGTAATGATTCATGTTTGTATCATCCTTTGATATGAACATTGAAACGAGATTCTACAATTTTGTTATGAAAAATATTCAAAGCACAAAGGCATGTGTGCAAAATATTCTCACAGATCTTTTCCAACACGAGTAATTACGCAACTGAAATGGAGGGAAATTAAATCTATCAGTATAATCCTTATATTTCTCCAACATGGTTCTCGTAGTCCACATAAGTTAGAAATTTTTCCTTAAAATGACAAATTCACCCATAGTTATATTTGAAGATGGATTATACATTCCACAAGAAATGATTTTATAATTATATACTGAGATTTTGATATTGGATTAAACAGAACAAGTTTGTTATCCTTGGCCAGTTTTTTTATAACTAATATTTTCTCCCAGTATTCAATGAGGGATTCCTCTATTTGTTCCATCAAGAGTTTTCATTTTATAGTTGTCTTTTTTGGAGATAGGGACTAATTAAAATCCTTTCTTTTGTCGTGGAAGCTAAGAAATATGAGGGTGGTTTAAAGAGTGATTGTTTCCTCACGCCATCTTCCAGTTGAGAAAGAATATATCTCATTAGAGATAGATAACTTTCTATATCTAGATTCAATCTCTCGAGTACCTCATTATATTATGGATTTCTCAAAGTTTATTCATAAGGGGGAGGACCATCCTATCAAAGTAATATGTCACTACAGATAGGGATTTCATAGTGAACATCATTATGAGGATGACTACCATTATGGATAAATGTATGGATGTAGTGACGATTCCTATGAAATATATGTAAGAACCTGGATTTTCTATAAAAGATTTTGGAATTATCGTTATGTTATTCCAGATCAGTGCCTTCAGACGGCGTGCGATTCCGAGCCCCGGTGTGGCCGGAATTAAATTTTCATTGCCTACACACTAAGCATGACAATTAAGAAAAATAACTCTTAAATTGTTGCTCGAATGGGAAATACGAGGGCACCATTGAGTCCGAAGGTTTCCGTTTACCCTAGGAGGGGTGTAATTTTCACGGACGTGGCCCTTCTGTGGTAAATGGTCCCAGGGGCGTTTTCATAATTTAGCGGCATCAGGCGTTGAGTTTTATAACATTTGAACGGGGCCTCAGATTAAAATTTCGAGACCGCTGTTGTGCTCAAGAGGTGGTGGTTACCCTACGGGAGGTTTAATATTGACCCCGTCAGGAGTTTTGGATGTGGGTCGTTTCGTGGTTGATTAAAGGATTAATTATAATTTTGTTTCATTCTTTACATAAACCACTCCATCAACCCTTCTTCCTCCTCTCTCCATTTATCTGGCGGAGGAACTCTTGAGAAACCAAGGAAGCCCTCGCTCTGCTCAATCCATCCTCTCCAAGTCATTTCAAATCCGACTACGGCAGATCGACAACGATGCTTCGGGCTACGCCCAAAGAGGTAGGAGATCTTCGTTTCATATTTAAATTTCTAAGCTCTCATTTGAGCTCAATTTGTAGCATAAAATGATGTTTAATTTTTAAGCTAATCCAATGGTTGCATAATATATATCTTGAGCTTTTTGACCCATGTTTCGGAATTGAATTCCGACTCCCGAGCCGTCTGCAGCGGTTCGGAAATGTTTTGAGTTGTTTGGGTGTTTTCCGGCGGATTCAGCCGGTCCAGCGGGTGGTTCGGCCTTCCTAGGCAGTGGCTGTGGATGAAGGCTTAGAGCGGTGGCGGCCGCGCAGGCTTATTCCGGTGGAGGCGGTCGAGGGCATCGATGATCGGCTAGTAGAGGCGGTCCAGGATGGCGGATCGGCACGAGCGTGGTGGTCGGGCGAGCTGGGGGCGACGACTGGCAACCGCGGCGCAGCGGGCTCCTCCAGGCGACACGGAATGGGCCGTTCGGCTGGTCGATGCGACAAACCGGGGTCGTCGCGACCCCGGGAGTATTAAGGACCCCCATCTCGCGGGTCCACTCGGAAAAATCTGGATCGTATTAGCCGGTCAATGCGTGGACGGGTGGTCCGTACGGTGAACCGCAGACCGCCGGTTCAGGCAGTGGGTGGGTCGGTTGAACCGGCCCGGCCCACCCAGTTTCTGTCCATTAATGTTTAAAATGCCTTAAAACGCAAACCGTGTATCAGATTTATGACCCGTCTACGGAAACACATTCTTTTGCTCGAGACGAAGCTTTTGATATGGTTTCTGGGGTTTTGAACTCCCGAAACAGGGGGCATCGGTGGTGCGACACGCCTTTAAGTGGATTGACGTTTTTCCGGGGGTTCTTGTTTTGGATGGTGCAGACACATCTGATATCCGATTTGAGTGTCGTCAACGGTGTTGCGACCCGGGTGTCGAGACGAATATTTCAAAAGGGGTTTTAGGCGTTGAAGATAGATTTGAGGCATGTGCCCCACGACCCGTCTTTTATGCTGTGAGTAGCGTTTCACAACTTTCTCTTCGGACGTTCGTTTGGGGTGTTCGCGTATTCGATTCTGGGTGTTTTTCTGAGGGAATTTCAATGGTGAAATCTGCCCTCTTTAATTCCACATGGAGTTGCGGGCCCCACGTGGGTCGTTTTGGGAGTTGACGGTGAATTTCTAACTCTTTCACCGGGTGTCCATTTCGAACATGTGATTTGTCAATATTGTTTACTTTTTCGAGAGGATCACAACGGTGCGATTTGTTGGTAGCACTTCGCCGCCATGTTGTGGGTCCCATGTAGCACAACTCGTGTGCGGTATGATGAAATACATCTTTTTTCTTCGGATATCTGTTCCGTGCAAGTAAGTAGTCAATTTGACGTGTCTTTCCAAGGAGATCACAACGGTGCATCGCGCCCGCCTGTTTTCGGGACAGAGGCTCAGGACAACGAGATGTAGTTCATGTGTAAAGCGGTGTTGGCATCTTTTCCGTCAGATATCCTTTTGAGGGGAGTAAATAGTCTATCTCCCGTGTTTTTTCATGAGTATTACAACGGTACGATCCATTTGTATCTGCAGAGTCTGATTCTAGATCACATTTGTGGATGCATGAAAGGTGTTCCGGTGGAGGTTCTTCCTGCAGTGTTTGCAGGGAACCCTTGGCATGTTGTTGTATTCACTCCTCTAAAAGTGAAGTAAATGTTTGAAGAGATGTGGTTGGTCGTGCTAGGTCCGTGAAAGAAGCAGGTTGGTGAAATTGCGTTTTCTCCCTTCGCGTTGACGTTGGGTGTCTTCTACATGTTAGCCTTTGGGCTAGAAATGTTGTATACTCTGGGAGTATACTGGAATGATTAGAGGTACTTGTTATAGTTATTACCTGAGAACGTTTGTGCTTGGTTTGGATATGGGTTAGGGTGACACGTCGTGTGGGCCCCATGTACGTGACGTGTTCTACATTACGAATCTTTGACCTCTCGCGATGTAGAGGGTCACTCTGTTCTTGATGGATTGATCGACCGAGTTTTTTGGGTTCCCCTACATCTTCAACTATGAGGGATTTCAGTATCATGTCCTTTCGTGTTCCCTAATAGGGTCTTTGTGGATTCGGTGTGACCAACACATTACGCGGGCACCGATTATATACCCAGGAAGTGGTTTCCAGTAAGGTGTGGAGACTCAGTGAGCCCTGGGCGTAGACTCCCTGGCTGAGTATCGAGATATAATCTTCCTTCCATGATCTACCATGATGTGTTTTCCTATGCATAGCTCCAGGTATCGGCATGACCCACACTACACGGGCGCTGAACCTCTATGAGATGAATTGTTCTGGAGTTGGGTGGTTGCGTGATACCCACTCCGTCTTCTGTTGGCCAGTGTTGTACCATCTAGTAGGGATGGCCAGAGAAGTTCCAGGTTTACCCTCCAGCGGGGCTGGGCAGTGGGTTTCTCATCGACTTTTTTGGGTTTACCCTCCAATGGGGCTTGGTAGTGGGTTGCTCATTGACTTCTTAGGGTTTACCCTTTAGTAGAGACTAAGCAGTGGGATACCCGACGACCTCTTAGGGTTTACCCTCCAGTAGAGACTGGGAAGTGGGTTACCCGACGACCTCTTAGGGTTTACCCTCCAACAGTGACTCGGTAGTGGGTTACCTGACCACCTCTTTTGGTTTACCCTCCAGCAGAGACTGGGTAGTGGGTTACCCGTCAACCTCTTAGGGCTTACCCTCTAGTAGAGACTGGGCAGTGGGTTACCCAATGACCTCTCAGGGTTTACCCTTTAGCGGGGCTGGGCAGTGGGTTACCCGACGACTTCTTTCAGACCCAGTCCTTTCTACTAGGCTAGTCTGTGGATTTTCTCCGTGACTACTGGAGCGGGACCCTTGGTTGTACGGGTTAGTGATATGATAGTTTTGACTTTGAGAAGACCTCTTGACTTTGTGAAAATTAAGAGGTGTGGTTTGACATTCCCCATGACTCTCAAGTACAAGGGGTTCTTTCCCCGCCAAGACGCATACTTGATACGTGACCTAAAACCGTGGGGGCGAGTTAGTTCTGCCCAAAGTAGATAGTTTCAAGGTGCGGTGATTTGAGCCCCTTCACTTGTAGTTCTGGGCAGATGGGTGGGATGCTGGGCATCGATTGTGTTTTCCTCTGAGACTATTGTCGAATCACTTTCTTGGGATTAGCTATGAGTTGGAGATACCCTTATGATCTAATTCGGGTTTCTTGTTTGAGCATATGGATATGTATATACCTTGTTCCAGTACCCAATTCTTGGGTTTTGGTTACTCTCCTTCTAGGAGAGGAGAAGGCGCATGGGGTATGCCACGTGCTTTCCGTGTGTAGCTTCTCGTGGTTAGACGAGTCTACTCTCCTGCTATAGGTAGAGAAGACTCGATGAGAAGTTCATATTATCACCATTTCTAGCTACTTTTGTTTGGACGAGTCTACATCCTTCCTCTTGTTGGGTTGAGTTGTACTGTTTACTGAACTCTCGGTTATACTCCTTTACTTTTCCCTGTTTGATCTACTTCTCACCTCTTCAGTACCTCATTTTTTTCTCCCTCGAGCCTTCGGGGAATCCTACTGAGTATTTTTATACTCACCCCTGCTTGGGCTTTTCTCGCACTTGGTGTGAACTTACAGACAATGGACATGTTGGTCACGACTTTAGCAGATCTTTGGAGTTCGGGAGCTTGGACCGCATACGGTGGTCGTAGTTAGGCTCCAGGTGGGGGACTCTCCCAGCTGTTTACTTTTGTTTACCTGTTGCCGGGTTGTGGGACTTTTCTGGTTGGGCGCGTGTTTTTCCCCTTTTATTTTTAGTTTACCTTCAGCACTTAGTTTGTACTGTTTAGAGGTAGATGCGCCTTTTGTGGGTTTTTATAGCAGTTGGTGCTTTAATTTTCTTTTATTTTTTACTCTACACTTCTACATTGAGTGGGATGCATGTGTGTGTGTAGGTACTCAGGCAAAAGCCTCCCTGAGTTGTTTAGCCTTCGGTGCTTGTCGCCAGCCCCTGGCCTATGGAGGCAGGCTTGGGGTAGTTGCGGCTCGAGCCCAGGTTGGGCCGGGTCGTGACAATATATCATCATATGACCTTTATGGTAGAAAGTTGAAAGGTTAAGGAATTATTTCCATTTGAACTTCTAACCCTGATGAGTATTTTCAAGATGTATATAATCGAATGATTTTCTATGATTGATCATGATACAAACAAGGCGAGGACCTTCATGGCAAGTAATTTGGGGAGGGAATATAGAGTTGTCGGTAGTGTTTTTTTCGGTAGGATATTTGATACTATTTCTATTTCATTAATATGATAATGATTCAATAATATATTGTGAAACCATTGATAAATGTTCAATATCTTAACTAATATCAACATCAAACAGAGTTAGGATATAGACTTATTCCCAAGATTTAGGCTACCTCTAATGATATTTATTTTTGGATACACTCTATTGGGTAGCCTAAGTCATGTTTTATTCACAATTTCTTTTTTCAATGGGAGATTCCATGAGTAGAAGACCAGTTTTCATTGGGCTAGGTCAATTGGATTCTTCATAATGATAAGGAATATGTGCCAGCCTCCAGTTTTTCTTTATGATACATTGAAAAAACTTTTCACACTAAAGGGGAGCATGAATATACACATACTTTGGAGATACTTCCATAATATGCTAAAACTTATTTAATGATTTTGAAGGATTATGCATATATCCTGAACTATCTATTGAGATGGATTGATGATCTTTATTTGGAATATAAATTTGTTCCTGGTCCTATTTCTCATTCTATGTTGGGATATATCGACGATTCTCCCGAGACAAATCATAAATGTGTACCTATACGTGAGAAACTCTCGATTAATATTTAAAAGATTATATAGTAATGGGTAAGTTAGATATATACCCATTCCTTGGGGGTATGGATAGGATATTACCATTTTCCTATAACTTCCACTTCTATATATCAGTGGGCTTGATATGTGGGGGATGTAATGTATTCATTCCCACTATTTATTGTCATGATATTTTGAAAATATTCTATTAATGTTGATAGTTTCTAGTAGGATTTTTGAGTATAGGAATGGGTGTGTGAATATCATCTAGTTTCTACTAAGATAGATTCTTGAGTATAAATAGAGACATGGCCTAGCTTCCTATGGATGGTAGCATTTTACGGCTGGTGAGCTCCCCTAGATCCTCAGGTCTGAATGAATGGAGAAGGTTTTTCCTGGATGAAATACTCAGTCATCTTATCAGGGGTAGTTTGATATGGTGTTGGTGGAAACAGTTGATAAAATCCATCCTAAGGGACCCTTGAACTACTTCATCAACATCCCTAAGATAATTCATGTATTTTTTGTTGTGATCTTCGTAAATACTCTTAAATTAATTTGTAGTGGCATAAAGTACCAACTACTCCTTCATGAACGTTAGTTATGAAGACTATAATTGAGGCTTCATGTCACATATGTAATCTCTCACAAAATTCAATGTTGGAATAACAGTATTTATATGGAACTTCAGAATTAGTGCATTTATCACTTGGCACCGAAGAAGTCTAGTGGGTAACAAATTTCTCTAATTTGGCAAGGTCCCAGATCATGTAGTTACTGAGGTGTAATTTTATCATTGAAATGATTCCATTAATATTGAAGGGATCTCTAGTCATGGGGGTACAATAAGGGAATAACAAATAAAAAATAAATAACCCATAATTGTAGAATCATATGAAATAAAACATACTTAAATAAAATAATGTTGGGTATCCTATTTTTTTTTTGGTTAAAAAAATATTAGTGTGAGGATTACCAATTTAGTTTTTACCAAAAAACACAGTGTCCCAAGGATTGGTTGTGTGGGGATGTATGTGGATATATATTATTCATGTTAGGTCACTACTTTTACCTTAAATAGATTCTAATGGGGATTATTGGTGGAATTGGAAATAACCAATAGTTTACACAACTTTGAGAAGCTACAACCTAGATTTAAAAAACTAAGAGATCATGGTATTTCTTACCAATGATTGTTAGGAACTCACATTATTCAAGAGGATGTGAGGTCAACTCATCTCACACTATTAGTGGGAATCATCACTGCCTCCATGAATCTATTATATATTTAGTTCATTTTGTGATTCTTTCCCAAATACTAGTTCTGGGTAGGTTACCTTGGAATTAGCAATTAGTTATTTGTATATATCTATGTTAATTTATACACATTTTAGTGGTATTCTATCGACTCAAATATCTATATGTGAGGTTCTTCATCAATGAAACCATCGGTATGTATCAGGGGTTACCTATCTTTATCTTATTATTACTTAGTTGTTATGTTCTATATATCACTATATATTGAATACACATAGTTGGGTGCTCTAGAGATTACCATTATCCAAATAGGTGGTGGATGTTATTTGTGTTGGGATCGGGCCCATGAAGGGGCTTCCTATATATCCTTGTGAAATAAATCCGAACCTACATATTGTGATTCAACTTAATGGTTCGTACTATTCCTTTTTAATATTATGTGAAAATTATTATTCATTTTAGTTTAATTTCATGTTGAAAGGATGACTAAGAAAAATATTTCTAGAAATGGTCTGCATGGGACATATGCATGAGTAGCCCTTTATGGTTAACCATGAAGGAAATATGGACCAACAAGGATGGGTTGGTATCATAAGATATATGAACCTATGAACATATGCGTTTCTAGGAATACAGTTGGATGAGAATAATGTAATGAGACCCAAAGGGAATATTGCCCTCTGAGTGGGGGTGTGATTTTTTAAGAATATATCCTAATAAAGGGAGAATACATCCGGATTATGGCCTTTAAAGAGGTGAAGATAATATTAATATTGTTGGATTTAAACATAAAATAGGTTTACTTTGTATCCCATCAATAAAAGAATCAAATCCCATGTAGTTAGAGTTACATAGATTAAGGTCGTGGGATAAGGCCATACCATGAACTTGAATGTCATTCAGTAAGGAAGTCATAATGTATTTTAACATTATGAGACTAGAAAGTACCATGTGATTTAATAAGACATGTTAAGGATGATGTTGTGTAGATTAATATCATACAATTAAAAAATTTCGGAAAATTTAACGTCAAAAAACTAAGACATATGCCACATAGTTTAATATCACATTATGGGTACATCTGTGTTGTGAGAGGTAGAAAAACGTTGAATTTATCAGGGATTAGAAAAATGAGACTTCCTTGTAAAGGAATATCATTATGGATCTCATGGAGAATATGGAACTACAAGGGAATTGATGAGCTTCCAAAATCAATATGTCCATGTAAACGTTAAGATATAGGATAGTGATAATATAGGGAATATGATTTTGGGTTAAACATTAGGGGTGTGGTCTATGTATATTGTTAGAAATGTGAATATGATCCCATATAGTTCGGCATATGGAAAGGTATAAATGGTGACATTTTTATGTAGGTTATGGGGATCAATCCTTAGAGAGGTTCCTTATATATCTTTTGAATAAAATAATCAGAGTCTTTATAGTTCCAATATTTGGGACATTTGTTTCATTAATGGTGTAAAAATAGGGTATTGAATGGGGATTATACATATGGGGATACCCTAGTAATATTATTTGGGAATGTAGTCCATTGGGGATAATAGAATATGGTTTTTAGGGATTACACCTTGTAAGGACTCACAATGAGGAATTTCAGTCATGAAAATGGTCTTGATGAACCAATATCTGTTAAATCACATAAGTCATGCTTGGTGTGAGAAAAAATGGTTCATGGAGGATCAAGTGCATTACATGAGAGAATAGAACTAAGTTTGAATCATACTTACACACTAATGTTTCTCATGGAACTTCCTCTCTCATTATCTCATTGATGATTCATGATTGATTAAATCATCAACAAGAACAACTTGGGACTCATTTTTGGAGAGTGTCATTACCCTCCCATATTCCTTCTAGTTTCTAGGATATGAAAGGGTATGAAATATGGAAGCAGTAGGAGGGTAACATATAGTAATAAATACTAGGGGGTTACTCTAGTGGGGTTCCATATCCATTCCATCTCATGGTGTGGATAATAAATGCATTATTGATATGGTAGAAAATATTTTTGTGTCTTCTTAATAGGGATACTCATTATCATGGGAATCCATGATTATTGTCCCCCTTATGGCTTCACCTATCTAGGAATGTAAGTCAAAGCCTCCATTTATCAAGGGAATCTATAATATGTGGGATGCATTCTGATGAACATGCTTTGAATATGTTTTTATGGTGGATTCAGAGGAGTTCTGGATTGGGCCCCTTTGGGATCTTGGGGTTTATAAATCAATAAATGTATCTCGAACAAAGATAATAAAAAAAGAGAGGTTGGTCATTACATATGGTCAAGGCCTAGGAATTCTAATATGAGTGGTCTTCCCTTCATACTTAGTAATCATAATTTTCTAACCACATATAATTATCCTGGTCAAATGTAAATTTACTTAGTGAAAGAATAATTGACCATGTAGAAGGGAAATTCACATAATAAAATCAACATTCTACTAGTAACTTGGAATTCACCTAATATTGTAGAAATATGTAAATTACATGGATAGAAAGAAACTTATGGGAGTAGATGGATGTTAAGGTGGGTGTGGAAACCTTACGGTGAAAAAAGCATCACACACTTAGTGATATCAATGTGATACATACAGCTTAGAAGTAGTCACATAATACCATTTTTGTAGTATCGTTAGATTTGTATTTTCAATTACCTGCAGGTATATCTGAAAGGAAAAAATGGATGGTTCACCACTATCCTTTCTGCTTATATCTTCATCCCATTTCAAGAATAGAAAGGGAGTATTTATAGGAATAGGCTGGATATTTTTCGTCCAATGTTGATGGACACACCAAGGAACCCTACCTAATTCATCCTCAATTAGATGTTGCCTAGGATGTTCATCACCATTGCACATACCCTAGTCTAATAACTTATTCAGCTTAGTGAAATCATATATGAACTTAGAGGATGTATTCGGGGTCGGTAGGTTATGTGCTCTGAAAGTCCATTATGTTGTAGATAATGTAGTTCAGAAGGTAGGAAATTGTTAGGGTCAAAGGAGGCTAATGATTGTATAGTTTGGCATGGTAGGTAAATCTAGCTCATACATGAAGTGGGTTTCATCAATTTCACATATAATTTCCTTTGATATCATGGTTAATAGGACAAATCCACATATAAAATTAGTGGACGACCATTTTGATAATTAAGTAGGTCATCACACTGTCTATTAGTTATCATGCACTAGGTTCCATCATAGATTCATGTACATCATCATCTAGGTTTTCTTGGTAATTCATCACCACGTGGTACTAAGAAACGATCCAAGAAACTAGGTGATGTTCCTAGTAGATATTGGTGATTATGCTCTTTATTTAAGTGGTCATGAGTGATGTCTTCATGAAAAAATTGTGGCCATAATAAAATGGTCATAAATTTTGATTCTTATGTCTATTGTGGATTCATGACTAGTCAAATTGATGTATGTGGAACAAACTATTCCATTATTTATAGTGTAACCACATTGAATGTATTTTCAATGGACAAAAAGTGCACAAAAATCCTTCAAAATGGGGTTAAGATTGTGATCACCTTTTCTTAAAGGATAGATGAAATACACAACTTAATCCTAGGGGAATTTTCTCAACACCATGTCACTAGATTTTTTAATACTTTTTTGGAATATTTATCCTCTAGTGTGTGGTCAATAATGAAACACATGTATACACCATTTTCTTCCTCTTCAAACATGGGATACCTTTCTTCCCAAAATCAATATATATTTAATGAGTGAGGAATATGTTATTGATTCTATGGTAAAGTGTATAGAATTAATTTTACAATAATAACAATAATTTCTAACAAACATTTTATATTAACATGGATACACACCCATCACATAATGAGGTTATATTTTTTAATGGTAGAGTTTTAGAATTTTTTGTACCAAATGATCAATTTCAAAATACAAAAGTATTTTTTAAATTTCACATTGATAGAAAATTATTTTTATTTAAAGGAATTTATTTTTATACATTGAACATAAAAATTACGTTATGTTAGTTTTTTGGAGCCTTTTTCACAAAGTTTATTTTTCTGTGAAAAATTGAAAATTAAAGTTTTACGGGTACCATGATTATGATGATATCATTATGATTTAAGAATTTAAAAAATATTACATAATTAATTCAATTATAATTACATTTAAGGATCATAATAATTAATTTAAAAATAATAATTTTAATTTAGAAACTTTTACTTCACATTTTTGAACCAAAATAAATATTTTCTTAATAAAAACTATTTTTAAATTATATGGAATAAATGTGGTGGTTGGAAACATAATTTTAGTGTTTCCCTAATTTAATGGCCATATAATGCTCTTTTTATCCTTATTTATCCATAAAATTAATTTTTATTAATTGCACCACCAACTGGTTGTCTAAAATATTAAGATAATCATTATTTTAATCCTTAAAACAACCCCTCCTCAAGTATAAATTCCCACCCATTATTCCCTCAATCTCAACTAAAATTATAGAAAGAATGAATATTATATAATATTCCATCTCAATATTTTCTTAAACATGGTTATGTGGATCTATGTTTCCCATATCATGTTTTAATAATAACCTTTTTCATTGTAAGGGTGTCCAATCATTATTTTCAATTTCAAGTACAATAGTTTTGTTATAATGTATTTTTAAATTATTTTTCTTATACATCCATGATTATATTTTATGGTTTTATCTCTAATTTTGTATATTTAAAAGTATATTATATTTATTACCTATCATTATAAACTTTTACTTATCAGATATTATGCCAATGTAAGGGTTCTATCCCCTCTTGCCCTTATTTTCTATGCCTTTTAAGATAACTCATTCATTTAAATGGAAAATTTCATTACCAATCATTTTTGTAATTTCATTATTGTATTATAAATGATATACCTCAATTACCTCTCATTATACCACAATCCTTTATAATAATCTGACTTTACAATACCTATAAAACCATCCAAAAAATAGTAAGGAAAAGTGTGTGTGTTTTTCTCGAGCAACAGGATCCCAATCTGGATAAAAAAAAGTGAATACTAGATCTAGAATAGAATTACATTAGCGTATTAACACCTAAAATTGAATATTAGGTATCAAATAAATCATCACTTAGTGTGTGACAAAGAGGCCTAATGACATACTTCATTTGACAATCCCAAGGGATTTTTTTGGATAATTTACTTGATCATTATGAGCCATAATAATATAATCATACTCAATATAACATATAATATAAAATCATGAGTCATGGAAAAATATTTATTAGAATATATAAAAAATGATACCAAGTAATTTTAATTCGTTGTTCAATAATCCTGATCATAACAAACTCATGAGAAAAAACATAGCGATGTGGTAAAAGTGAAAACGTAGGAAATCCTAATTTTAGGAGACAACCCAGTAATACCCACAAATTTAGTTGTTAGTAAACCCAATAATACCGATTTTTGATCAAAATCAATGATTCACAAGAATTAATTTCTGAGAAAACCCATTGATTCCCATACATTAATTTGGGAGTTAGCCCAATGATTCCCACATATTAAATTGTTAGAAAACCCAATGACTCTCACACATTGAGTGGTAATAAAACATAAAAATGACCATGAATTATCTCATGATATATAAAAAATTACCCAATTATTTTTAGTTATATATATGAATAACCCATCATATAATGATAAACCACCTATATATATGTGAAATTTGAACATAGGAACATTTATAATATCATTATATCTTGATTAAACCATGTGGAATAATTGAGTTTCATGAAAACATACATAAGATATTATCATAAGACATCTAGAGAAAAAATGAGGATGGTATCATTAAATCATATGCTCAGTGAAATATTAGAAATTTTAATGGTTGTTATCATAGATTAAAAAACTTATATAATAATGGTAGGTTTTTATTTGGAAAACTTGATAAAATACCCTTTACCTTTGATAAGATTAATTTTAATATAAAATAATTTATAAAACAATAATAATGAAAATTACTTTAGAAAACTATGAAAACACGGGGATGAAGATTCATAAACACACACACACACGCATATATATAATAATGTGAATATACATTCATGCATTAAGTGTTTAAAAAATAATATTTTTTCACACTTTTATAACGAAAGTAAAATGAATTGAAAAGTAATTATACGAAAAACATTTAGAAAGACCCCTTAAAACCATTCTAAATAAATCAAAATATATTATAAAATGAGCATAATAAATCATATAATTATAGAAAATGAAATAAATAAAATAATATAATGAACATAGAGATGGAGGAAAAAGATTCCCAATTAAAACGAAGAGATAAGGCCAGTCCCATTTACAAGCATTATTTTGGTAGAATTGCGAACCAAAGGGATATGAAATTGTAAAAATACATATAAACTCTATGAATACCCAAATTATTATAAAGTAGATAATTTTATAGAGAAAAATAAAATTTAACTTTCTTGGAAGCGAATTTAGTCATAAAAAACTTGAATTCAAAGTGACATTGGAAAAAACTGTTACAAATTTGGTTATTTTGAATTAAATGCTATTAAAATAAATAATGTGATATGTGTTGGTAAATTCCTTGAATTAAAATAAAAATATTTTAAAAGTTATTCATGGGGTATTATATACACCAGATCAATAATGAAGGTTGATAATAAAGAACATATCTCAATGAGATAAAATTGAAATAGGAAAACCTTATAGATTTGGTATATTTTGAATCAAAAAGCCATTGAAATAAAGAAAATTATATGGATTTATAAATCCCATTAATTACATAAAAAGTTGGTATAATAAATTCATGGTGTAGTATATATACCATATAAATAAAGAATGTGGTAAATATATAACATGTCGTAATGGGAGAACATTGAGATGGTATAACCCTTATGGATTTGGTAACTTTTGAATCAAAATAAATTGAAATAAAAAACATTCTCTTAATTTTTAAATTCCATCAATTTCATATAAAATATGGTACAATACATTCATGGGATGTATATAAAGAATATAAATAAAGAAGTCGGTGAATATATAAAATATATCTATGAGACAAAATGGAGATGATAAAACCCTTATGGATTAGGTAGATTTTGAATCAAAATCAATTTAAAGTAAGATCTTGGTACAGATTTGTAAATCAGATAAATTACATGAAAAATGTAGTATAATAAATTAATTGGTAAAAAACACCATATAAAGAAAAAATATGTTGAATATTGGATACATATCAATGATAAAAAATTGATATGGTAAACCATTACATTTTATAATAACCTTTATTTTAAAAAGAAACAATTTATAAAAAATGAGAGTAAAAATTAATCTGAATACCCCGGAATATATGTAGAGTAATCCTATTTGAGAAAATTAATATTGATGGAGGGGAATTTTTATCAAGATGAATTTTTTGAAAACTATCATAACATAATTAAAACAATTTACGTTAATAAAAAACCCTACATATTTGTTAATAAATGAATCAAAATTATATGAAGAAGGGATCATGAAATAGACTTATAAATACGATGAATGAAACTTGAATGATGATATGAGTATTAAATAGAGTAATAAGTACACCATATAATATATAAATCAGTTCCTAATATTAAACATGCCTTAATGATGGAAAATTGAGAAGATAAACCCTTAATTTTAATCCCATGTTCCACAAAAGCATTGTAACCACATATATAATGAAAATGAACATATTATTTACATACTTCAGAACATTATTCGTATATATTTCATTTTATACTTTTAAATTATAATAATTCATTACACATATATTAGTTATTTATTTTTTACTTTAATCATCATATGTTAATAAATTTGAATGTTTTAAAGAGGTTTCACAATGGCGATGTAAATCCTTATTCGGGTAATTTACCAATTTAAAAAATCACTTTATATATATAATTAACATTTTTATCACCACTAAATAACTATATTAAAAACATAACTAAATATTTAATATAATATATTCACATTATTAATATATTTATATTTATTCATGATGAAATCGATGAGTTGGTACAACATCATTCATGTTTGTTGGTGAACTGACCCAAATAATAACATGTTATCCTAATAAATGAGAAACTATATAGATTTATATTATAGTAATATAATTTTCTCAAAATTAAAATTATGTTCATATTATATCATTAAAATAGATAATGATATTTATAAATATTGTATATGATAATGTGATAGAAAAAATTATGAAGTACTGGGTATTTCATTAGATAAATTCACCATTTCTCTAAATGAGTTTCTGAAGAATGAAGGAATTTGGGTTCCTTCGTGGAACTTGAATCTAACCAAATTATAAGAATTATTTATTATAGGGATATTGTGTGTTTGGTTGTTTCTTGTCTTTTTCCTTAATAAAAATTGTAATGATGATGGTGATTCATTCCTTAATGTTTAAGGCTTTCACATTAAAAGTAAAGTGGAAAATTGGGTAAATATTGGCGTTGGGATATGTTTTTTTATATATCACACATTAAAAAATTTATGGAAATTTTTTTATGATATTTTAGTTCTTTAACACTTATTTTAACCATTTATCTGATTTTACAATTATTGTGGTAACTCTATTTTTACCTCGGTAACTTATTTTTATACCTAAAAAATAAATTAACCTCCTTACCAGTTTTTTAATTTATAATTATATATTTGGACTCCCTTTAATCAAATTAAATTTATAAATATGGTAAATTTGTCTTTTAAATGAAAACATAAAATAAATAGAAATTTTTTATAAAAAAAATAATTTTTAAAGCATTGTATATTATTTACACTATTTTATATTAATTACTAATTAATCACATGTTAATATATTGGTTTAAAAATTGATAAATTTAATTATAAAAATTATTTAAATGTGATCAATTTAATTTAATAAGATAAATATACCCAGCACTTTAGAAAAAATCATTTAAATAATATTTCATTTTATCATTAAATTATTCTAATTAAATTCCCTCAAAATTATTTATTTATCTTCTAAACATTCAATTTTATTGCTCAATTACAAATTATAATTTTATTTTATAAATACATCAAATCATTTTTTATTAATAATAATACATACCACATAAATATATTTTGTTATTATAGTATTCTAATTAAATTTTATATTTTTGTGTCACTATTTATCATTTGTTAATTATATTTTTTTACTAAAAATTATACATCATCAGTATACCTTCCTCTAAAAAGGAATTCCCATGTGTCATAGTTTCGAACCCTGCACACAAGGAAACACCCTGCCCACGAAGAGGTCACTCTGCAAAGAGCCCCAGTTAGGAAGGAGCCCTCGCCAGCTGAGAAAGCCAAGCATCTCGGAGGGTACCAACTCGGGCGACGATGGTTAGTCATGAAATCAATCAGCAGAAGTGGGTAGCACATCATTTTTCCACCCAGTTAGAAACTGGGTGACCTAATAAGGTGACTGGATCCCGAGGGATAAGTTCACCCCGAAATCAGACTCCCAAGATTCAAACCCTATACCTCCCAAAGAAAAATGTTGTTGTAGCCCCACCTTCACCATTATACCACCACCTAAGTGGAAAACGTGTATTTGGGTAACGAGGTATAGGTGAAGCCTCAACACCAGTATAACACATGTCCCTAGTGAGGCCCAAGGTGACAAACCATGGGATTATTCCACTTACCAATGTGGTAGAGGGGCCCATGAGAGGTTATAATGGCATATAGTGTGTGTTTCATTATGAGGGAATCGAACCCAAAACATTAGTTTTAGGACGCCACCATCAGTAACCAACTCATCCATGCCTTGTTGGAAAACATGTATTCGACTAACAAGGTATAGGTTCGGACTCCCCACCTACGTGCCACATGTCCCTAGTGAGGCACACGGTGGAAAACCCTGGGCTTAGGCTCATTCCCAATGGGGTAGAGGGGCCCATGAGAGGTTATAATGGCCTATAATGTGCATTTCCTTACGTGGGATTCGAACCCAGAACCTTGGGGTCGGGAAGCCACCACTTGAAACCAACTCACCCATGCCTCGTGGGAATACATCATCGATATACCGAGTTATAAATGAATACCCAAAAACTGTATATCATATTACCATATTTTTAATGACCATACATACAATGTTCATATATCCAATGAACATATTAAATTCCTATATATAGTCATACATACATCACTAGAATCATTCATCTTATTAATTATCTTCGATCACATAATTTCTATTATATTTTTAATGTTATGCCTTATATCTATAATTACAATCATGTCAATGATCTTATTGGTGAACCATGAGGATAAAGATTTCATGATTTTAGCCTTTTTATTTAATAGTGGATTTATTCCTCTTATAATTTTCTTAATAATGTTTCATATTGTATTCTCATAATGTATTAATTTTTATCTAGAATATTAATATTTTCTCTCAATAAAATGTATCATAATATCCTTTAGTTTGGTATTTAATGTGAAACAAGTTATTCAAAAAAATATTTATATAAACAGAATGTCAGACTATAATACCAAGGTTCCACATTATACCCCCAAAAATATATTACATCATTACAATTTTAATTTTATCTAACTTATGAAAATTGGTGAACTAATCCATAAGATAAAAATCAATGAAGATATAATTTCTAATGAGATATATTCTTTATTATCTTATAAAAGACTAATAAAATCATCTTTTACTTAACAATTTTAGAAAAATAACCCCTCATGATTGGGTATTGACACCTATATAATAGAAGTGATTTTTATAGTGCTTTCATTGTTAGGACTGTATAGATATATGATTATAGGTTGATTTTACATATGAAATTGTATTTCATTATTTTATAAATTAAAATTGGTTCTATGTAGAGAGATCAAATCCATTCTTAAAAATCATATCAAAATTGACTAAATGGATACTAATAAGATTTTTAGGTATTAAAATCCTATAAACATAAATTATATAATATTTATAGAATTGGGGTACATTCGTCACAATACATTGATTTTTTACCATTAATTTAATATCAAATCATTGAATTCGTGATTTATTTCTCATAGAAAACATATCAGATATAAATGAGTGGATAAATCTTGGATTAAACAATCCATTTTCTGTACTATAGTGGATTATGATTGTACCTTACACCACGTTATTTTCTTGACCCACATCAACGCTTTTGATGGAAAAGGATTTCCTTCTGTCTCATGTGATAAGTGTTTCCTAACATTGATTTTTATTATTGACCCCGTTATAGTGAGGGTAGTACATTAGGTTTATTATTCTTTGCATTCTCCATATCCCATTGAAATCTATGTTCTTGAAAGAATTATATCCCATACATATATAATTTACTTGTTCCATTTATGAAATTCTCTCCATTATTCTTTCCACATCATTGGTATATGATAAGATGATTTTTCTTTCTTACATGGTTTTTATCATTTAATTTTCTTTGAAGCTCTATTTTTCTATTCTTTTCCCGAAAACCATGAGAGTATTTAGAGTCTCTAATCTCCATTTCTAACTTGAGATCACATTTAATAATTTCACCTTAGCTAACAAAGTCCTTTATATTGAATTTATTTCAGAGAGATGAATTTAATAAAATAATGAAATGGTGTATTTTTCAGTCTGAGTCAATCATAAAACCAGAATCATACCTTTAATGTATTGTAATGTTTTCTTCATAGGTACCAATATATTCATCCTAATTTATCTTAAAACTAATTAATTATCACTCCATTTTATTGTGAAAATATCATTGAAAATATTTATTTAAAAATACCTTCTTAATCATCTCAAATTTGATGGATTTGATTTCTTACATTGAACTTGTATTCCTTATAAAACTCCATTATTGATCTAATTTACCTTTAAATATAAATAAATCTATAATTATTTTTTATTTCGATAAGTATTGAATAATAAAAATATTTCATTTCATATTAATCCACTAATCATCAATTGGAGGATCCGAATATCCACTAAATGTTGGTGATCAATGATGCATGAATGTTTAAGAAGTATATTTTTCATTATTTGGTGTGTTTTTGGGCCTGAAAATGTTTTAGCTTATTTTTTATCACATGATATAACATTTACATATAGTTTTTCAATAGTTATCTCATCTCATTTAGTTTTTCATTAGGAGGTTCTCCACATTTTCTATCACATTAATTGTTAACTTGGTTCCCTTAGGTTATATCCATTAAAAAAACAAAAAAGTTAGTTTTATTATTAAGAAAATAAAATCAGATAAATAAAATATAGGGTAAGGTAAATCAATCCTAATATGTCCATATTTATGACACATTCATTTTATGTTCATCTAAAATCACTTCTAATAATAAGCGAGAATACTAAAGAATGATAACTAAATATTTTGCATCATTTCCAAGTTTTAACTATTCCATTACCTAAATTCATATAGTACTAGAACCCATAGGATTAACGTAATTGGAAATTAGTTTCATGATATTCTTATTTTATAATAAGTCTTCAACATATCCCACAAATAGACTTATCATGTTATATTCTTTAGAAACATCATACATAATACACATAATCTTAACCTAGAGAATACAAACAAAATATAAGTGTTAAAATATAGTGATCGACAAGGATAAACATAATAGATAACAATAAAAGTTCACAATTGAGCATAAGATGATAATTTGGGTATAAAATCATTATCAAAGTGCATGAACATAACATTATAGAATCATACCCAATACAACACAGATCATAAAATCATGAGTTTTGGAACAAATGTTTTTGAATAACATAAGAAATTACACATATGAATATGGAATAATGAATCAATAATCATGATCATAGCATATTTATGAGTTATAATTTAGATTTTTGGTTCAAAAATAAGTATATAAAATAATAAACCTATAATAAAACCCAATCATTCACACACATTTAGTTGTGAAAAAACCTAATAATTCCTATACATTATGCTGTGAGAAATTCAAATGATACCTATGCACTATCTTTTTACGAATCCCATTAATTCATATACATCTTGTTGTGATAAAATCCAATGATTAGCATGTATTAATTTGTGAGAAAATACAATGATTTAAAAAAATTGGGGGAAAACCAAATGATTCCTATGCATTAATTTTTGGACAAACATATGTACTTATATTCATTATATCATGATATATAAAATTTTACTAAAACATTTTGAGGGATATACTAGAACCGCTAATCATATAATGATAAACCATACATATATGTTCCAATTGAATAGGAAAACAACCATAATCACATCATATCTTGATTAATCCATGATACAAAATAGGTTTCTTGAGAGATTCCGTAAGATATTATCATATATCATCTAGAGGATGAAAGTAAATGGTATTATTATTGTATATCCTAATTAAAGAATAATAAACATCAAATTATAATGGTATATATGAAAAATATTTTTTTATGAGCATTAAGAAGTTTTTTTGAAAAATGGGAGGAAATATTTTTTACATTTAATGAATTCTATTTTAAAATAAAATAATTTATAACCAATTGGGAATAAAAAAAACATTACCAAGTCATGAAAACATTGGGGGGGGGGGTAATTATGAAAAATAAAAATGGATATAATGATAGGAAAATTTGTTCCTATACAAATAGTTGAAAAAAAAAGAATATTACTTTCACTACTTTGTAAATAAGAGTAAAATTTACAAAAAATGACTTATTTGGGAAACATTTAAAATTATTAAATTTAAAACCTTGTAAAAATTTTTAGTATTATTTAAAAATGACCGTATATAATCATATAGGCACAAATAAGTACATTCATAGAATAATATAATGAATATGGACATGGAGGAGATATATTCCCCACTGAAAATAAGATATAAGGTTGGTACCATTTTCAAGAATTAATTAGGTTGAATTGTGAAACAATGGGAATTTAAATGGAAAATATACAATTAAAACCTATAAATATAAAAATTAAAAGAAAATAGATGAGTTTTTACAGTGAAAGAACACTTAATTTCTCCATATTGGAATTTATTCATAAAAACCCACAAAATCAAAGTGAAATTGGAATAGAAATCCTTATGGATTTGGTAACTTTTGAATAAAATTTCTTTGAAAGAAAAAACATTATTTATATTTTTATATCCCATTAATTACAAGAAAAATATGGTATAATATATTCTTGTTTTTTTGACCCGACCTAATGGGGATTGAGCAGTAACTAACCCAAGCCCGTCTCAATAGGACAGGGGTTGGGGACAAGCATTGAAAGCATAACAAATATTGTATGCATTTCTAGATGTACTAGTATTCCCACACCCAACCATATCTATAAAAAATTGTAGAGGAAAAATAATAAATGATGAAACATCTAGAGTGATAGTCATGCATGTAAAATCCTCTATGGAGCACAAGAGTTAAACAACATAATTTGAAAAGTTAAAAGGGAAAAATACATAGACAACCAGAAAGATGTCCAACCCTAACAAAACTGGAAATGTAAATAATGAGAGAGAACAGATCAAAATATCTAAGCTCTAACCATAATACACGATCAAATAAACTAGGGTATCCCTATGCTCGTGTGTAATCACCGTCAGTGATTCTGTCATTTTCATAAGAAGAGACACATGTGGGAAATCCCATGAAGTGGTGATTATATACATACCTAGTAGGATTCCCTAAAAGCTGAAGGGGGATCAGTATGAGACATGATAATAATAAACATATAAACCCATAGTAAGAGAGTAACAACATCCAGAAACACACACACACACACACACATATATATATATTCAAAATAAATCTAAACAATAGATAAAGAGGATCTTCATCTCACCACTCAACCAAGGAAAGAGTGCCAACAATTCCAAAGGTCCATTAACAATACCAAGAATCACACTCATATTTCTGAAGAAACATCCATATCAAGACACACCTGGACATAGGGACACAAAATCAAGGGGAATATTTTCTAAATAGAGGACCCATGCCCTAGTATAACTGGAAGGTGAGACTCAAAATGGTAGAGGACCAATGCCCTGACTCCACAGGAGGGCGCTACTTAGTAATGAGATAGTGGATCAATGACCTCTCTTCATTGGATTGTCCCGCTCAAAATATTTCTAGATTACCCATTCCATATCCCAATAGGACGGTTCTACTCTAATACGTAAAAAAGGACCATACCCAGTCTCCATAGGAGGGTTCCACTCAAGTAATCATTGGAGGACCCATTCCCTATCCCAATTGGTGGGTGACACTTCAGTGGTCGAGGACCCATGCCATACCCAGGATGGGGTTCCAATTGGATAGTTGAGGACTCATGACCTTCCCTTCATGATGGAACCACTCTAATAGATATGTAGAGGATTCATGCCCCGAATCTGTAGGAGGGTTCCACTCTAATAGTTAAGGACCCATGCCTTGAACCTGCCGGAGGGTTCCACTCGGAATGTTGATAGAGGACCCATGCTCTGTCCTGATAGGAGGGTGTCACTCTAATCTCATTGATGATCCTACCCGACCATTTCCATCATCAAGCATCACCTAATGAATCATCTCACTTGTATCATCTCTCATTAAATCTCAAAATCCTCCACAAATGATACCATCACATTCTACGTGAAATAACGCTAAGGATAGGATAATCATGGGCCAAAATCAGAGTCAAAATGATGTTGATGTGAGAGGTATAATTTTCCTCAAAATTGAAGTAGGGGGTACACGACATGTAAGGGGACCCACACCATATGTGGTCCTTCTCTTCTGATTGACCGTGTCATTTCCAATACATGTTTCTATATCCATATATCCTTACATGACATGCGGGGGGATGAAACGACATGTCTCATCCAACTGGGGACCTGACCGTGCTCCAAACCATGTACGTGTGATATTGACTAATCATGTGTACTATGATGTATGGATGTCCTCCCACACGGGGTCCTTCCCATTTCCTTCAAAATCTGTTTATGTACCCTGGCCATGTGCTATTACCTGATGTTTGAAAACCCCTATATAGTGTCATATGACCAAGCCAACACTCAGCATGTACCTCCTATGCTAGCCCTTTTACTCTCTGAAGTGCACAACACGCCTCTTTCTATACACAACATGTAGGGCCCCATGGGATCCTAGGATTTTACCCTTTGTACATTCCAAGCTGGTAAGCTAGGGTAACATAATGTGGGGTCCCTCTATATGGTATGTTATATTTAACTCCAACACAAAACCCTATCCAACACAGAAACCAAAATACAAGGTGTGTGATCATCACAGTATAGGCCATGTATGTTGGAATTTTCCAAGAAGTTAGATCTGATCCTCATGACTCAGATCCATTCCCTTCACATCAAATTGTTCTTGGTCACCACTTGAAAGTAAATGGGAAGGCCTCCATTCATCATTTTCATCCCCGAGGTGGTATAGAATGAAATATTTTCCTTCCATGGTGGTTCATCACACACCCCACATGCCTTCTGTGTCGTTTATTTCTTTTTCTTATATCCCATATCCACAAAATGATCACCTACATCCCGAAAACGTCCTAATATTTCTTTTCAGTATGATCCATTAATCACATATACAACTACCTCAAATCTAGGGGTCCGATTTCACTAGACACTTTTGGTAATGTGGAACCTTGTCCCCATAATGAAATGATGAATAATTTCAAAGAACAATGGAGAAAAAGAATAAGAGCAAAAGGTTCAACAATCATTGTCTAAATGTTCTTATATATTGAATATATATTGGGGAAATATGGGTGTGAATCATGGAATGAGTCAAATAAAAAATTAATGTCTTATAGACGGGTGCATGAAAAAGCTCAATTTAAGGTAGATCAATGAAAATGAATGGATTGTGCACAAACATTTTAATCAAATGGGGAAAAAAATAAAAAATTACGAGGCCTACCACAATATTGTATTGTATGATGATGATGAACACACTGTCCAATGATGAAGAGAATTCATTGTGTTTACTTCCCCTTGATTCACCTAGATTTGGAAGCTTATTGATGTATGATCACAATATTCCAACAAAGGATGTGGAATTATCCTTTAAATATTAATAGGGTTATGTGGATAACCCTAGAAATTTTCAAGAAAAATGATTATATAGAGGTGGCTAGGTCTAGTATATTTAATAAAATAAGTAAAACCATTTATTTATTTTAATTAAACACACGTTCCAACATCCTCTTTATTTGAACGTCCCACACTAACAAATTTTAGGTTGTTCCTAGGGTAAAACTCACATTCAGAATTCAACAGTGGTCACTGATTTTAAATATGAGATTCTATTTAATAGTGATCCCATTATTTCTAGAAAAATGTGTTCACATAATATAAAATTTATTTAAAATTTTTATAAAATAAATTGTGTTCACATTGAGCCTCAACATCGCACATCACCTCAGCCCCTAGAATTGATAATATTTATATATATATATATTTCAAAGGCTTATAAGGAAAAAAGGTTCTATACATTATTCCATTATTAAAAATATTTCCTTAAAAAGATAAATTATGTATAATGGTTTGGATACTAATCTCACATATAGCTCTCCCACTCCTAGGATCTCTCCTTCATGCTCCCACGATGCCACAATACAAGAACAAAGGGGATTCTCCATCCATGTAGGGTCCTATCCTTTCACTCTTTTATTGCTACTGAGTGCTCCTAAAAGTGTCTCCATCTTGGATGTCCAACTCTTCCTAGTCAATGCCATGTGGGGGTCATGCACATATCTCCTCAAATACGAGACACGTAAGATGTTGTACACCTGCTCCAACCGTGGGGGTAAGTATTTATGGTATGTGTAACACCCCAAAGATTTGAAAATAAATATAGAATGAAATTTTATAAACAAAACTTTTCATATTCTATGTTTTGAATTTCAAAAAATGGTTATCTAGAGTTGTGTTCAGTAAGTCATTTGGAGTCTGATAGAACAAACTTGATTTTTGGTGAATAGTAACATACCATTATGAATAGTAATATGAATCGTAATATGCCCCTTTAATAGTATATTATATTATTATTTAATTTTCTTAAGGCAATATGATAATGGGATCTTAATTAATTTTTCAATGTCACATAAAACATATTGCACTTCAAGATTGTTATTTTTAGAAATAACTATGACCTTATTTAAAAATTAAATTAATAATATTTAGAAAATTATTTTTGAAAAATTAATTTCACTTTTGAATTCTACATGTCGAAAAATGGTGCGGGTGAAGTTTTGTGATTTTTCTGAAATTCTAGAATTTTTGATGAATAGTGAAGTACGATAAATTACCGTATATACATATTATCCGTTAAATACAATAATTATGACATCATATGTGATGTAAGGCCACTTGGTTCGAACTCACATTCCATTATTACTATTATTTGTTCAAATGAAACAATACTATTGGTTGTCATGAGGGAAATAATAAAATAATGAATTGAATATTCAAAATTTACTCCTCTCCTCCACTATAAAACCCCCCTCACCACTCCCTCTTCTCTTCACTCCTCTAAGCCTTGAAGCTCCTCAAATTTCTGCCCAATTACCATTACCTAGTCTCTCCCCACATCCAAGAAGCTTTTGGTCTTTCCAAAAGACCAAAATCCCTTCCCTTAAGGATTTTCACAATGAGGTTATTTCAAGAGGTAAAGCACCCTTCTTTCTCATTTGGTTTTATTTAAATTTATCTAATTTTGTTATCCTCTCCTCACCTCCTATGTCCAAATGATCATGATAACTCCATTAACATGTATATACTGGATTTATATCATGTGAATGGAATAACCATAAAAAATAATCTTACTCCCTCCCTTTTTATAAACGAAATCGACGTCCATGAGGTTCTGATTTATAACCTTCGTGGACAATGAAGTTTCATTCTTCAATTTATTATTCATTACTGGCCATGAAACCATATTCATGGTTGAACCATACTATAATATATGTTTTATAACCTAATTAATATTAAAGAACCAGAATATGTACATATAATTAAGTTATATGATAAAACTAGTTAATAATATTCCAAACACCGACAAATAATCGAAGTGGTGGTCATCTAATGATTCATCCCCATTCCATGTAACAAAATGATAGAAATGGAAATTAACAATTCTGGATGTTCATAAATAATATTTAATTTCAATTCTGGAGATTTACATCCATTTTAATTCATTACATAAAATCAATTGAACCGAATATGAAAATAAAGGAAACGAACACTCTAGCACGACGAAATTCAATACAATAAATTGTCAATAAATACACAAATGAACTAACCAGAATTATGGTAAATTAAATACATGTATAATATATTCTGAAATAATTTATTAACAAGTATAATTTAATATTCTATGAGCTTAATTATAAGATCAGAACACTTTTGGAGTTAAGGTAAGGTTTTTTCCACCCGAACTTCCATTTTCATTCGGGATACATTCATTGTCTAATTAACTCAATGAAATTATTATTTATTTTTATGTAATCATCATATATTATGTGTGAGTATCATAAATATGTGTAAAAACCAGAACCCTTCCTTATTTTATAGATAGTTACACATATTTAAGGAAATTTCAAAGTTGTTTCCAAAATATAAGCCCCATCCAAGGGAAACTCTCACATTCTTTCCTATTTTCAAGGGTAATCTATGATATGTTTTTGGAAACCTTTATCTTTATAAATTCATTCATTTATATTATGAAAATACTATCTTACCTCACTTCTAGTTTTATACAATGATTTTTCCAAAATAACTCTTCTTTTAAAAATAAAAGAGTATTTATCTCAAGAATTGCTTACTGATTTTATAAGAGTGTTTTCGTCTAATTGAACACTCTTTTTGATTCCATGGTATTATTGGGTTTAATAATTTATGAATTAATCTACCATATTTTTTTTAACGTTTTATGACTAAATCTATTGTGGATAATCTGTCCTAAAACCATTCTCCATATTATTCTTAATGGTTAGTGTTTATGTGGAATAATTGGGGACATTTTGTTACATTTCATATGATAGTTTCCATATGAATGTATATGTTGTTTATGTTTATCCCTACTCATATGAGGAATGCATTGGACTTATTATGTGATGGGTGGGTCCCACTATATCCCCTCGATGCATTAGTAGGTCTCATGAGACAACTAGACGAGGAATTGGCTGAGGCTTTTCCAAATGTGACATGGATTTTGGCCAAGGCCTTTATCATTAGACGTCTTGGCCGAGGCCTTGAAAAAATGTTTTATAATGTCTGGCATTATTCATTCCATCATTATGAGTTTATCCATTGATATTTCATGTGGTTATTCAATTAGTAGAATACCCATGATTAGGTTTTATTATGGAATTATTTACTCAGCTCATATTCCTACCATAATGTGTTCAAGTTATTTATTAAATGCATGTATTTTCAATTATTCACCATTTATAATGTTTATATAATCATCCGATGTATTTCATACTCTTACCGAGTGTTTGAGATCACCCCTTTATTATGTTTCATTTTCTCAGGAAAGAAGAATTCTATTATGAATGACATGCTGAAATAACCTAGGAGTTATGGATGTTGTCTAAGGATTTTCTATGTTGTTTTTCATTTCAAGTTATAATGATGAACTTATGTATGCATCTTGTTTCCAATAATACTAAACTTATCGTCCTTAAGGATTCGTATTCCTTGTTTTTTTGACAATGTAATCAAATAAGGCACCGGATCTAGGCCACTAGGGTCAGGTCCTTATAGTAAGCAAACTCACAAACCCTTTGAAAGTTCTTCAATCATATGAAGAACCTCATGGAAAAATATCCTCCCTATCTGAATCTCTAAAATCCACATCATGGGGAGACTCTTAGGAAATCATGGTTGCCCTTCTTGAAATACAAGGCCCTATGAAATTGATTTTCATAATACATATACCTATTATGAGATTTCCACATCCACTCATGGATCACCTTAACCTTATTTGTTGTCACATGTACCATATCTAGCCCAATAAGAGATGCCTCACCAACCCCAGTCCAGCATAAGGTTGGCATGTCGGGTCTCTCGCATAGGGCCTTCAAAGGTTCCATGTCGATAGTAGAGTGGTAAATATTATTATACGGTAACACTATCAATAGAAATTGATCCTGGAATATCTGGTAAAAGTATACCACGCAATCCATTAGCATAAATCTATCCCTTGGATAGTGTGCTCCATCATCCCATATGTTTGGGGGTGGAAGGACTTACTCGTCCTTTTCTAGGTCCTGAATGCCTCTTATAAGCCTCACCACAGTCGTGACGTAAACCACACATCATATTCAAATAACATAATTTTAGAAACCCATAAAGTTGGTTGATATCTCGTCCATAAAATTCCCCAAACTCTCCACCGAACTCTGCTCCCTAATAGTAAGGAAGTGTAACAAATTCATATGTTGGTGAACTATCACCCAGATAGTGTTGTAGCCTCTCACTGTTCATGGAATCCCTATCACAAAATCTATGCATATTTTGTCCAATTTCCACTCCAGGATATCAAGAGGCTATAACAAACCTACTAGAACTTGTACTCATCCCTCACCTGCTGACAGTTGAGACACCAAGAGATGAACTCAGCCACACTCTGTCTCATGTCATCCCTTCAAAATTACCGCTGAAGTTCTCTATATATCTTCCCCACACCAGAATGTACAACCAAATGGGATTTGGGAATCTCTCCCAACACCTCCTCCCACATCATGATTGGACCACCATCAATCCCAAGAAAATTATGATGTGATTAAATTATTCATAAAATTCATATGATGAATCTCTTGAAGATATCTGGTCATGTAAGACCCCAACATTGATGTATCCCAACTGGAACCCTCTCACTCTCTAGAGGAGCTGAGGAGTCAACACCATCGACTAAATAAAAAACTACACCCTCCTCCTCAACTAGGGTATACTGCAAGGAATACAATTGATCTAACGCCTCCTATACTAAGAAATTCATGGACTTACTGCTAAGGTAATCTTCCACCACATTACCCTTCCTAGGAGTATATACTATATCAAATTTATAGTCCTAAATTATCTTTAACCGGAATCTCTATCTGGGGTTCAAGTCTCTATATGTTAATACATAACTGAGACTTTGATGGTCCGAGTAAACAAAAAAGTTCAATCCCATAATATAGTTCATCCTCATGCACAGAGTGAAGACTATCACTACTATCTCCTAGTAATCAGTTGTATAGTTCTTCTCATGGGGTCTCAACTACCTTGACCAATATGAGATAACTATTAATCTTGGCATCAACATGCAACTGATACCAAATACAGAGGTATCAAAATATACTATATACTCCACTCCCTCCTTTGGTATAATGAAAATAAGAACACTCATTATCCACAACCTCAACTACATGAAGGATTTATTGACCTGATCAGTCTATGTAAATGGATTCCCATTCCATGTCAAGAAAGTAAAAAGGTCTACAATCTTGGGGAATTATTCCCCAAACTTCATATATTACCCCACAATCCTAAGAAAACTTTTTTACCTCTGACACACACTTTTTTGGCTCCCAATAAATCACTACATTGATCTTATTCGGTCTCATAGATAAACCCTAACCAGAAATGACATGTCCTAGGATGATAAACTCATGGTTACAAAACTAGAACATTAAGATCTTACCAAAAATCTGGTGCTCCTCAATAAAATCTTAAACCATCCTCCGATGTTTTGCATTCTCCTCCCCCAATGCAGAGTATATAAGCTTGTCTTCAATGATGAAAATAACCAATATGTACTGATATGTCTAGAAGATCTTGTTTATTAAATCCATAAACACCTAAGTTCATTATTCATAGCAGAAGGCATACCCAAGAACTGATAGTGTTTGTAGTGAAATTGGAATTCTAGATTTAGAATATTAGCCTCACAAAATCTCAACTAGTGGTAGCCGAACCTTAGATCGATCATTGAGAACCATCTAATGCATTGAAACTGATAATATAGGTATTCAATCATTATAAAGGGGTAATTTTTCTTTATCAGGGTCCAGTTCATGCCATGATAGTCTACACCAATACATAAGATACCATATTCCCTTTTCATGAACAACACTAGAGATGCCTAGGTGGATACACTGAGTTCGATAAAACCCTTCTCTCGAAGGTCCTCTAACTGTAATCGTTTCTCTCAGAGCCTGGTAGGGGCTATCCGATATGACGTAAAAAATATTAGACTATTCCCAGGGTTCAAGTCAATGAAAAACTCCATCTCCTGCATCATAGGTAGTCCTTGAATATCATCGGTGAAGAAATCCATAAAATCATCTAGGAATAATGAAATATATATTCTTGAAGAAAAATCTATGCCATGGGATACACTCTAATAATGTGGGTAATGGGATACAACCTCCTACCCACAAAACCCACTCATCCCACTATGATATCTTTCTCACCCACAATGGAGAGTCTCATCCCATCAGTTTTCAGGCATATAACTCATCTATGAAGTCAGTAAAACTGGGATTGAACCATGGAAAACCAATCCATATCCAGTATGAATCCATAAGGTTTCATAATTAAGACTTGAAGGTCTCATGATAAACTCTATCCACAAATTTATAGCCCAAAATTTCAGAAGATAAAATATATTCAAGAATCATTTCCCATAGGAACTAAATACAATGTTATTAGGATAAGGAATTAAACAGAAGATCCATATCTTTCAATGAGAGTAAATAGAATAAGAATTGACTCACAACTATGTATACTAATACTAATAAATATGGATCAAACCAATATTCACCTCATGTGTTGTCGGGCCATATGTATACATAGCCTGTATCTATTTGCGACCCAAACCATCAGCTCCATGAGCAATACATGGGCCACCTCGCGGTGGTATTGGATGGAGATAATAACATTGTATACCACCCAAAGATCCTACTCTTGGATCACCACTCTCTCCTTTTCTAGATCCACTTCCTAGGGGCCACCAATTCTCTCGCATGGGAGATCGATGATCATAGGATGCATCTGTGATAGCGGTCCATCCACTATCTTTCTGGTCTCCTCATCACATTTAATTAGGATATAAAATGACATGTCATCCCTCTCATCACATGCATCGCATTGACCCTCTTTGGGATACCCTTGTTTTCTTTGTTGTCTCTGACCACATGCATGGGTCTGATACTAGGAAGATTTCCTCTATCGAGAACCTGTTGACTATAACCTTCTAGCTTCGGCAGATGAATCTGCCCTATAATGCCCACTGGTATCTCAAAATACATGTAAAAAATATATGAGTAATACCTCTATCTCCAGTTCCCACTCCAACACCCTAGCATAAGTGTAAATGTAATAGGGTACTACACTGAAATAGATATCTTTGTGAAGACCCTACTGAAACTTTTATTCCTGGAAGTAGACATCCAAAATCATGTTGAGGGAGTACAACATTAGGTCTTTGAACCTCGCAGCATACTCATCCACCACCATCCGTCCATACTATAGATCTATAATCTCCTATATCTAAACTAAGGACAAGCATTAGTGACAATACTCATCAAGAAACAACTACCGAAAGTCAGTGCATGAGAGTGTTATCTCCTCATGCATCTTTTTAACTAGACTCTAATAACTCCTAGATAATCCAGTGAAAAGGCTGGATATCACAAAAAACTGATCAGTCAGTGTCAAAGTAAGTCTAAAAACATTTATCACTAACTCTACCCAATCCTTCAATGCATGGGGATCTATCTCACTTCGAAACCTCAGCGGACTCTATTGCTGGAACTGATAGAGTGCGCTAATCCAACCAGAATCCTTATCTTACTCTACTGGTATGATCTACTGCTCGACAAGTGGGGTTTCTGCTACATGTACACCTAGAGGAAGGATCTTATTAGATGGGCCATGAATTGGGGCCTCATCACTCTTGTGACAATCATCAGGATCTAAAATGAGTAACTTGGTTGGCAGTACTCATGAAGGAATCTTGAAATTTAATCAATACATTCCATGGACAACTGACAATACATATTCAAGGATATAAATCAATAATTATATTCAAAATACTCAATACTATATGAATATTGTACCCATGTTCCCTAAAACCAATGTATCGATATGTCGAGTCGGCAAGCGGGTTGTCAGAGTTTTAATGTATAGATACATCAACTGATGCACCAACAATGGGTTCTCTATCCTGAGATACATCCTTGAGAAACTTTTTCACTATTACACAAAGACTTAAAAAATCCTTGTAAGGGGAATAATTCAACAAACATACCAAGGAATCAACCACCTTTGATACGCAACTTTCATGACCTGACCCAACAAGGTTCGACCCACAACTACCCCATGCCCACTTCCAAATGCGAGGGAATGTCAAACAGCACTGGAATGAATGATTAATATGGGATACCTTTTATTAAGTACAAGTATAAACACACCCTACCCTCAATATACATAACTTAAGAGGAGTTATAATATAGGATATGACATATAGAGTATCAATCATGCAATTAAAAAACTATATGGGGTACAAGAGTGTAACGCCCCGACCCTAGTTACCCAGAGTCGGTGCATTATTACATAACATTGGCATGATCATGAGAAAGATCAAGTCTCGAAAGACCGATTAGTTTAGTAGCCTTGGAATAACTAGATACATCCATAAATTTTTACATTACATCATAACAAAAAAAAACATCTTGTCTTCATATCCCCTCATACTATCCCTGCAGGTCATTCATAAATTACTTCTTCATAATCCTGGGAAAAATAAAACATTAAAAGGGGTGAGCTCAGATGCTCAGTAAGGATAACATTATAGCAGAAGCTTTCATAAATAAGCATAAACACTTAAGGCAATTTATAATTAAAACGAAAGCCTTTTTAAATTTGCACTTCAGCATAAAATGGCAAAGGTAAAATGAAATAATGCCATTTACTTACTCACATGGATATTCTACTAGTCGAATGATCACATGCAATATCAATAACCACTTTCATAATGATGGAATGCATAATGCCAGACTATCATAACCACATAGCCAAGGCCTCGTGCCAAGACTACAAATAAGATTTTGCCAAGGCCTTGTGCCAAGACACTAGTTTGTCTCATGAGACCTACCGATGCATCGAGGAGCTACAGCGGGCTCCACCTGTCACTTATTAAGTCCAATGCATTCCTCATATGAATAGGTTTAAGCATAAAATAAACATTCGTATTAAAACTAGCATACGAAATGTCGATACTTTAACCACAAACCATGAATGGTATAAAAATAGAACATCCACAGTCAAATATAACTCATTTGATACAATATGGAAGATTGTATTGTATCACATTAACCTCAATCATGAATAATGAAGGATGCTGACATAGATGAAAATAATCATCAAAACTATTTGAGAGAAATATCCCCCTTTTCTTGAATACATTTAAAAGTCACACTATTTGTCAAGAAGCCATTTAAAAATAGATTTTTGAATCAAAGTATCCCATACCACTTTGAAACCTTTTAAAAGGATTTTTAATTTCTAAACTTTAATGTCCATATAAATAAATCCTTAAAACCATTTTTAAAACATGGACATTAATGAGAAAGATTTAGATGAATAAGTCTTTAAAACATTTAAAAATGGTATTTTCGTTAGAGATTCTAACCAAAAGAGAGACACTTGAATGAAAATAATTGAGGTAATCAAAACTTTGTAATATCATGAGAATAAAGGTAATTCATGATATACTATGTCAAAGTACATTATATACACCACATAAAAGTGATTTGGTGTATATCAACAAAGAAGTCTCAATGGAATGTAAGTTGAGATGAAATCTCTCATAAAGGCCATATCCTTAGGTTAAGGATAAATCAACAACATAATTATGTGTGAAAAATATAAATACACTAAATATGATTGGATATTCAGTGTAAAACAATCAAAGTATATTCACACATATTCCTGTAAAAACAACACCAACGAATTGGATGTTTAACTCAACAAATGGTGAAAGAGTTAAAATTACTCTTATCAAATTCATATCAATGACTTGAGAATTTTCAATGGAGTGATTATGTGTATCAAAAGTATATCCACAGGAAGGGGAGTGGAAATTATGACATAATCAAATGAATAGTGATTCCACACATAATCTTGGGGTAATATAATCAATGAAATATGCGTAAAGCCAAATGAGTGGAAATTGAAATCTCAAATTCCCTTATTGATTAGGTAACTTAAGAAACAAACACCCATGAAAGAAAGATCATACCATGATGATGTAAATACCCATAAAATAAAGTATATTACACAATGAATACAATCATGGGTAGTACACATACACCACATGCAATAATTAAGTGGTGATCAATGGAATTCTAACGGAATTAAAAGTGAGACAAGAAACCCCTTACCACGTTAATCAACTGAGTCACATGGCCAAAAGTTAATAACCACCAAATGATTTACAGAATAACATGAATATAAAGTGAATCATGATAATATATATCAAATGGAAGTACACAATACACCACTTTCAATAATTTAGTAGCGAACAATGGAAATCTCACGGAATAGAAAGTGAGATAAGAGAATCCCTTACTTTGTACTTTTTCCTTGGTCGATGGTAGGTTTACCTCCTGTATAATGGTGAAATAATTGTTATTGAATAATACAATAATCAGTTACTTTAATATGATATCATATATGATCTTTTAACATTGATTTGTTAATAATATCTTAGAATTATCGTCATTTCAGGTGTTAACGGGTTCATTTTACTTTATATTCGTTGTTATGTGAGCCATATTCGTTATTAATGGTATGTATATTATTCATATCCAGAATGGTATCAAGTCCTTAAACATCATTTTTAAATCAAAAAATGATAATTATACTTGAATGGATACGATGGAGAATGAATCTCATCGCGTTCGTGGAGACGGTAGTCCGTACGTACGCACGAACGCTACTTCCATTTAATTTTTATTTTAAAAGAATCGAATCCAAATGATACATAGGTATATTACTATTCCAGTAAAATATAATATTTTATATATGTTACTTATGTTCATTAACACCATCCTTTATACGTTCCATGTGTGGTATGAACGAGTCGTATCATTTTAAGGGGGCGGTAGTCCGCACTTCCTCAAATGAAATTATCGTATGTATATACAACATGAAACGAATAATTGTATGAAATAAAATGGAAATACATAAGCTTATATATAAAATATATAAAATATATATCATTAATATCATATTTAATTACAGTTCCATCCTAATGGCCACCATGAGAGGCGGTAAGATGTATTTGAACAATCATCGTTTCGTGAGGCGTTAGTTTTCCATCCACAGAAACATTATGTTCATCATCCATTAGATGGAGTTGTGTGAATGTGTAGTTTGAATCCTTCTTATAACAACATCCTAGTATATTGTGGATACTGGTGTTGTTACAAAATAAAGGAAATAAAAAGAGTTTGGGGGTTGGAGAAGCAAAATAATTGAAAATAATTTAAGAGAAAATGTTACCTTTAATTTAGGTAACTCACTTTGGTTGGAACCAAAGGACTTCTTGAAATGCTTTATGCCTAAGGGGAAGCTTCAAGGAGGAGGAGAGGGATGTGGGGAGCTTAGTTGGTCAGAGTTTTGACGAGCCAAGTGGCTTGAGAGGTGTGAGGAATGAGTAGAAGTGGTCTCCTTTTATAAGGGAGAGGAGGGGCTCTTTAGGAAATAGTGAAAGTATTACTTTATAATATAATTATATTCGGTTTATAATGGTCCAAAAATCATTGAGGTCGAAGATAAGATGACTCATATTCTAAATAACATCAACCAATAATAATTGTACAGGTTTTAGATAATATTTTAATCATTATAATCTTATTTATTTAAATGATTTATTAATGAGGTAAACATTACATCATTATTGTGTCATTAATAATTTAAATTATTTTATGTCTAAAAATTATAAATAAAATATCATTATGTAGGAAAGCTTTTTATCTTTCTAATGAATATTTATAATCGAAAATCCAACATGTATAACCCTATGTAAAAATTGTTCTTTTAAAAGATATAAGCTTATGCCATTTTTGTATTCATTTTAACTTAATTAAAATAAAGTGTCATTATCACTTACAAGTGGATCAATGGGGTCCCAAAATTGACCCAAAGATGCCCATGGTCGACCATGTATCAACCAATAGGGTTACGACACGTTTTAGGGTAATTTAGTATTATTATAATATTATTTTTTAACCCTTATTTACCGGATTTACCCTTAACCATGGTAAATAAAATATTTACCGCAGTAATTATTCAAAATGTCTAAAAATAAAAGTTACCTATTTACACAATTTTAACATCCTGATTCTAAATATGGAATCCATTTTTCTAAATTCAAAACACAGAAGTGGCAGAAATTAATTTAAAATTAATTCCCGCTGTCAAAACAAAAAGCGTGTTTTTAAGAGATAATAACTATCAAAAGATTGACACTTGTTTATGTTCGGTTTAATTGTAAAATTATGTCCAATGACCAAAATTATATTAAATGGTAAAAATATATTCTAAATATACTTTCAAACCACTCAAATTAATAATTTATCACTATTAATTATTTTGATTAAAAAAGTTGTTTTTAATTAAAATTTAGTAATTTTTACTATTCATCAAAATATGAAAGTTATCCGAAAAGTACCAAAATTTCACCTTAGGCTAAATTTGATATTCCGAATCCAAAAATGAAGTCCATTTTGAAATATAAAATATATATAATTTCAAAAAAATTAAGTATTACTATTCATAACGGCTAGTTTGATCGGTTGTGGTGTGTGTTAAAACTCGAAGTTGCGTACAACACACGCTACTGTTTTATTCAAAGGAAAGCGTACCGTGGAAGCTTGGGATGTTATATTTTAAATTTATTTGATGTCCCCATTTAGTCAAAAAGTTTAAAATATTTTATTTAAAATGGGTTCACTATTAAAAGTTGGTAAAACTACAATACTGAAGATGAATTTGTTCTTACATTATGTCTAAGAAACTCGTAATATGGATTCTAAAATTATAAGGATTATATAAAATTTAAAATTTAGTTAATACTATTCATAACCTTTTTTGAACGGCTTGTTTGGTAAGTCATGGTGCGCTTGAACTCGGTGTTGCGTGTAGTGCAAGTTATTGAATTATTTTGAAGAAATAACACACTATGAAATCTTGGGGTGTTACATTCTCCCCTCCTTCAATAAATTGCGTCCTCGCAATTTTAAATTGTTCTTCGAAAATAAAAGGTTGAAAATAGAAAATATATTTGTGGGAAAACCCACATCGGAAATTGGTTTACTAAAATTTAGTCTTAATATGAGGAAAAGAGAAATGAAAGGGTCACCACCAAATTATGATCTCGATTAAGAGAACATTGGTGGCAATTAGAGACATATAATTGGAGGAAAAACGTAAATATTTATAGGTAGTGGTTGAGGTCATCAATCACAAACAAGTATAAAATTGAGGTCCTTAAACTCATCAATCTATGATGATTTGAAGTACCATCGGTTCAACAAAATATAGGGTATTGGGATCACACATTTTTGACATTTCAAAATATCTTAGTTGAAATACCACATAGAAAAATGAATTAATGAGGCCTCTATTTAAAATAAAGAGTGGAAAGTATGAAGATTACCAAAAATAACACATACTAGGGTTCCATGTAGGAAAATATGGATATGGAGGAGAAATCTAACCATCAATTATCTGATGGAGAGTGGTAGAGAACATGGCTATGAAAAGGCCAACAATCCCAAAGCCATAAATTAGTGATGATTTAAGGTACCATCTAGGACAACATTTTTTTTTAAAGTTACATTACATAAGGAAGAGCAATTCATTTATGATATTGACTAAGAACATTATGAGATATACTTAAATTTTAAGTAGTTTTTCATTCTTTAATAAATTTCCACCACTAACTCAATTTTTTTTAAACGATGAGTATTCAAGAAGACTTGGTCACACTGGAAGAGCTAGAATAAACTTCTATAGAATCACATGATCCATGCAGGATAAACCATATATTTACATTGTCTTTGAAGATTAATCAAAACCAAAATAGTTAGTGAATGATCTAATGATCCCTCAAAAGGATATTCATTGAGATAAATATGCACTAATCTTAATTTCTAAAATTAAACCAACAATACCCCAAAGTTAAATAGATACCATTCAATAACCAATTGTCCTTAAAATCCTTTAATATAATCCAAAATAATATTGAAACCCAAAACATAGATGAATTTGATTATGTAGTCTCCCATGTTACATTTTATCTCCAAATGACATCAAATACTCTCAAAGTCACATACTTAAAAGTAATTAACATCATCACATATTCTCTGTTATAGGTTAATCATTTCCATAAATAACCCAAATCACTATAAATCAACAATAAAAATGTAGATAAAAATCCACCATTACTCTACAAATGAAACCTCATTGTATTCTATTTTCCTTGGGCATATAGTGTTCCTAACAAAACGAACATCTTCCAAAATAACATTTATCACTTAATCACCAAATCATTTTCCTATACCAAGGGTATTCATTTAATAAGACATAAGAACCCAAATCATCTTATTATTGATCAATAAAATCATTTAACAAAAAAAATAGTCATACTAACCAGGGACTTCACGTAGTCCAGTGGTAGGCGATAAATCCCAATCGCACTTTGGTTGTGGGTTCGATTCCCACAGCTTTGTCCGACGTGACAGGTTGTCACACGGTCTACGTGTTGTCCTTTTTCAAAAACTATAATTTATAATATTGCAAAAATGAGATAAATTCCTCAAAATACTATAACATAAATTTAACCACAAATGTTATATCATTCCTTGCATTTTCATCCAAAATTATAATAAATTATCATTTTCTCAAACCCCAATGATCATATAAAACCAAATGGTTATTTATACCTATATCCACAAGAGAAGAGACAATTATTCCTCAAATATCATTCTCACATGGCAAACTGAGGGGATACAAATACAAGAGAAAATTATTCCAAAGTAAACCCATCAACAAGGAGTGCTAATACTTTTTAAATTTTTCTCCAACCATTTATTTCCACATAGCTTCTTCTTTGAGCAAGAAAATATCCTATAAAATAGGACATTCACTCGGGTAATGGCCAGGTCCCCTACATTTACGGCAAATGACTGTAAATGGACTCTTGGGACCATTTTTATCTTCTTCCATAGTACTCTTCATTTTTCTTCGGCAATTCTTCACATTATGTCCTTCCTTCCCGCACGTAAAACATTTCGTTGTCCCATTGAGACACTTTCCTGGGTGTCTCTTTCCACAATTCCTGCATGATGAAAATTGAGGTTTCTTTTCTCCATGGTCTCCATTGCTGGAGATCTTATCATTTATCACCTTTCTCTTCCTTGTTGAGTCTGGGAGTTGGTTAATATATATGTTGTTGATCATATTTTTGGAAAACTGATTTGGCATAAAGACGATATCTTTTACGCCTATCAACATTCCATTTTGTTGCTCATTGCTACCACTGTTCCCACCTTGTACATCATTCTCAAAGTCACTATGACTTCCTTGGAATCCATCCATTGACTAAAACCAGAAAGCATTGTGTGAGTAATAGTAGTCGTAAAATCATTTAGAGATTAAAATGTCACCATATTCTCAATTTGAAACATATTAGGATTAACCAAGGTCATTTACTCTCATCTTATGTATATATTACTTAAATCGGTTTGTAAAGAAAATGTAAATTATCCTAAGCATATCCCCCAGGAGTGTCGTAACCAAGAGTGCAGCAAGGCCCGTTGTCATGCACCAGTTCCCGTTCGAGTCTAGCTCAAAGCGGTGTTTTCGGGTTTTACCCCTAGGTACATCTGTGCCAGAGCCGCCTCTACCTGATCGTATCCAGACAGGGATGTATTGCTCGGAAAACTCACAAAATCTCTACAATACCAAAATTCTAGGAAGTTCTTTTATACTAATCCTCAAAGTTCATCTTAGGTCTACGTGCTCTAATCAGAGATTATCTAAATCTAGCTACCAAGGTTTGTACTAAACTTCCTCTGATACCAACTGTAACGCCCCGACCCTAGTTACCCAGAGTCGGTGCATTATTACATAACATTGGCATGATCATGAGAAAGATCAAGTCTCGAAAGACCGATTAGTTTAGTAGCCTTGGAATAACTAGATACATCCATAAATTTTTACATTACATCATAACAAAAAAAACATCTTGTCTTCATATCCCCTCATACTATCCCTGCAGGTCATTCAAAAATTACTTCTTCATAATCCTGGGAAAAATAAAACATTAAAAGGGGTGAGCTCAGATGCTCAGTAAGGATAACATTATAGCAGAAGCTTTCATAAATAAGCATAAACACTTAAGGCAATTTATTATTAAAACGAAAGCCTTTTTAAATTTGCACTTCAGCATAAAATGGCAAAGGTAAAATGAAATATTTCCATTTACTTACTCACATGGATATTCTACTAGTCGAATGATCACATGCAATATCAATAACCAGTTTCATAATGATGGAATGCATAATGCCAGACTATCATAACCACATAGCCAAGGCCTCGTGCCAAGACTACAAATAAGATTTTGCCAAGGCCTTGTGCCAAGACACTAGTTTGTCTCATGAGACCTACCGATGCATCGAGGAGATATAGCGGGCTCCACCCGTCACTTATTAAGTCCAATGCATTCCTCATATGAATAGGTTTAAGCATAAAATAAACATTCGTATTAAAAATAGCATACGAAATGTCGATACTTTAACCACAAACCATGAATGGTATAAAAATAGAACATCCACAGTCAAATATAACTCATTTGATACAATATGGAAGATTGTATTGTATCACATTAACCTCAATCATGAATAATGAAGGATGTTGACATAGATGAAAATAATCATCAAAACTATTTGAGAGAAATATCCCCCTTTTCTTGAATACATTTAAAAGTCACACTATTTGTCAAGAAGCCATTTAAAAATAGATTTTTGAATCAAATTGTCCCATACCACTTTGAAACCTTTTAAAAGGATTTTTAATTTCTAAACATTAATGTCCATATAAATAAATCCTTAAAACCATTTTTAAAACATGGACATTAATGAGAAAGATTTAGATGAATAAGTCTTTAAAACATTTAAAAATGGTATTTTAGTTAGAGATTCTAACCAAAAGAGAGACACTTGAATGAAAATAATTGAGGTAATCAAAACATTGTAATATCATGAGAATAAAGGGAATTAATGATATACTATGTCAAAGTACATTATATACACCACATAAAAGTGATTTGGTGTATATCAACAAAGAAGTCTCAATGGAATGTAAGTTGAGATGAAATCTCTCATAAAGGCCATATCCTTCGGTTAAGGATAAATCAACAACATAATTATGTGTGAAAAATATAAATACACTAAATATGATTGGATATTCAGTGTAAAACAATCAAAGTATATTCACACATATTCCTGTAAAAACAACACCAACGAATTGGATGTTTAACTCAACAAATGGTGAAAGAGTTAAAATTACTCTTATCAAATTCATATCAATGACTTGAGAATTTTAAATGGAGTGATTATGTGTATCAAAAGTATATCCACAGGAAGGGGAGTGGAAATTATGACATAATCAAATTGATAGTGATTCCACACATAATCTTGGGGTAATATAATCAATGAAATATGCGTAAAGCCAAATGAGTGGAAATTGAAATCACAAATTCCCTTATTGATTAGGTAACTTAAGAAACAAATACCCATGAAAGAAAGATCATACCATGATGATGTAAATACCCATAAAATAAAGTATATTACACAATGAATACAATCATGGGTAGTACACATACACCACATGCAATAATTATGTGGTGATCAATGGAATTCTCACGGAATTAAAAGTGAGACAAGAAACCCCTTACCATGTTAATCAACTGAGTCGCATGGCCAAAAGTTAATAACCACCAAATTATTTACAGAATAACATGAATATAAAGTGAATCATGATAATATATATCAAATGGAAGTACACAATACACCACTTTCAATAATTTAGTAGCGAACAATGGAAATCTCACGGAATTGAAAGTGAGATAAGAGAATCCCTTACTTTGTACTTTTTCCTTGGTCGATGGTAGGTTTACCTCCTGTATAATGGTGAAATAATTGTTATTGAATAATACAAGAATTAGTTACTTTAATATGATATCATATATGATCTTTTAACATTGATTTGTTAATAATAACTTAGAATTATCGTCATTTCAGCTGTTAACGGGTTCATTTTACTTTATATTCTTTGTTATGTGAGCCATATTCGTTATTAATGGGATGTATATTATTCATATCCAGAATGGTATCAAGTCCTTAAACATCATTTTCAAATCAAAAAATGATAATTATACTTGAATGGATACGATGGATAATGAATCTCATCGCGTTCGTGGAGACGGTAGTCCGTACGTACGCACGAACGCTACTTCCATTTAATTTTTATTTTAAAAGAATCGAATCCAAATGATACATAGGTATATTACTATTCCAGTAAAATATAATATTTTATATATGTTACTTAAGTTCATTAACACCATCCTTTCTACGTTCCATGTGTGGTATGAACGAGTCATATCATTTTAAGGGGGCGGTAGTCCGCACTTCCTCAAATGAAATTATCGTATGTATATACAACATGAAACGAATAATTGTATGAAATAAAATGGAATTACATAAGCTTATATATAAAATATATATCATTAATATCATATTTAATTACAGTTCCATCCTAATGGCCACCATGAGAGGCGGTAAGATGTATTTGAACAATCATCGTTTCGTGAGGCGTTAGTTTGCCATCCACAGAAACATTATGTTCATCATCCATTAGATGGAGTTGTGTGAATTTGTAGTTTGAATCCTTCTTATAACAACATCCTAGTATATTGTGGATACTGGTGTTGTTACAAAAGAAAGTAAATAAAAAGAGTTTGGGGGTTGGAGAAGCAAAATAATTGAAAATAATTTAAGAGAAAATGTTACCTTTAATTTAGGTAACTCACTTTGGCTGGAACCAAAGGACTTCTTGAAATGCTTTCTGCCTAAGGGGAAGCTTCAAGGAGGAGGAGAGGGATGTGGGGAGCTTAGTTGGTCAGAGTTTGGACGAGCCAAGTGGCTTGAGAGGTGTGAGGAATGAGTAGAAGTGGTCTCCTTTTATAAGGGAGAGGAGGGGCTCTTTAGGAAAGAGTGAAAGTATTACTTTATAATATAATTATATTCGGTTTATAATGGTCCAAAAATCATTGATGTCGAAGATAAGATGACTCATATTCTAAATAACATCAACCAATAAGAATTGTACAGGTTTTAGATAATATTTTAATCATTATAATCTTATTTATTTAAATGATTTATTAATGAGGTAAACATTACATCATTATTGTGTCATTAATAATTTAAATTATTTGATGTCTAAAAATTATAAATAAAATATAATTATGTAGGAAATCGTTTTAGCTTTCTAATGAATATTTATAATCGAAAATCCAACTTGTATAACCTTATGTAAAAATTGTTCTTTTAAAAGATGTAAGCTTATGCCATTTTTGTATTCATTTTAACTTAATTAAAATAAAGTGTCATTATCACTTACAAGTGGATCAATGGGGTCCCAAAATTGACCCAAAGATGCCCATGGTCGACCATGTATTAACCAATAGGGTTAAGACACGTTTTAGGGTAATTTAGTATTATTATAATATTATTTTTTAACCCTTATTTACCGGATTTACCCTTAACCATGGTAAATAAAATATTTACCGCAGTAATTATTCAAAATGTCTAAAAATAAAAGTTACCTATTTACACAATTTGAACATCCTGATTCCAAATATGGAATCCATTTTTCTATATTCAAAACACAGAAGTGGAAGAAATTAATTTAAAATTAATTTCCGCTGTCAAAACAAAAAGCGTGTTTTTAAGAGATAATAACTATCAAAAGATTGACACTTGTTTATGTTCGGTTTAATTGTAAAATTATGTCCAATGACCAAAATTATATTAAATGGTAAAAATATATTCTAAATATACTTTAAAACCACTCAAATTCATAATTTATCACTATTAATTATTTTGATTAAAAAAGTAGTTTTTAATTAAAATTTAGTACTTTTTACTATTCATCAAAATATGAAAGTTATCCGAAAAGTACCAAAATTTCACCTTAGGCTAAATTTGATATTCCGAATCCAAAAATGAAGTCCATTTTGAAATATAAAATATATATAATTTCAAAAAAATTAAGTATTACTATTCATAACGGCTAGTTTGATCGGTTGTGGTGTGTGTTAAAACTCGAAGTTGCGTACAACACACGCTACTGTTTTATTCAAAGGAAAGCGTACCGTGGAAGCTTGGGATGTTTTATTTTAAATTTTTTTGATGTCCCCATTTAGTCAAAAAGTTTAAAATATTTTATTTAAAAAGGGTTCACTATTAAAAGTTGGTAAAACTATAATACTGAAGATGAATTTGTTCTTACATTATGTCTAAGAAACTCATAATATGGATTCTAAAATTATAAGGATTATATAAAATTTAAAATTTAGTTAATACTATTCATAACCTTTTTTGAACGGCTTGTTTGGTAAGTCATGGTGCGCTTGAACTCGGTGTTGCGTGTAGTGCAAGTTATTGAATTATTTTGAAGAAATAACACACTATGAAATCTTGGGGTTTTACAAAGAGTATGTAAGAATCATATGAAAAATAAAAAAAAATAAAAAAATACACATCCAATAAGAATGATGTCGTAACATAATAGAATTGTAAGAGTAAATTTTGAGAGAGCCCAACTTTGAATCTACAAACTCTTACCACCATATGCGGTTAAATGGACCAGGGTATCCACTATAGTCCTATATAATCACCATCAACTTGTCTGTTGTCTATATAAGACATTACATGTCTGGGAAAAGCTTATACAGGGGTGAGTATATAAATACCCATTCAGATTAATCAAAATGTAAGGGGGGGGGGATAGTAAGAGGCGTGATAAGAATAGAAAACTCAAATCATATAAAAAGAGTAAAAAAATACAACAACATGTATACAGATGTATATCAATAGTAAAATAAACCAAAATGATAGAGAAAAGGGATCTATAACTCACAATCCAGCCTAGAATATGAAATAGTTTCAATAGTTCCAAAGTTCCATCAATGATGGCCAAAATCTCACATATCTATCTAAAGAAACATCGATGCCAAGACACACATACCACTATGCCACAAAGATGAGTGGAACAATCTCAAAGTAGAGTACCCATGCCCTAGCACAATAGGAGGGTGCCACTCAAAATGGTACAATACCCATTCCCTAACTCCTTAGGAGGGTAGTATTCAATAAATAGATAGAGGATCCATACCCTATCTTGAATGGAAGGTGCCACTCAGTAAATAGATAGTGGACACACGCCCTGTCTTGAAAGGAGGTCACCGCATTAATAGGTGATAGGGGACCCATGCCATTTCTTAGCATGTGGGTTCAACTCTAGTAATTGGTAGAGGATCCATGACCTATCCAAATAGGAGGGTGCCATTCTAGTGGTTGAGGACCCATTCATTTCCCACGAAGAGGGTGCTATCAGATCATTGAGGACCCATACCCTACTAGGAATGAGGGTTCCACTATAATAGATAGGTAGAAGACCTATACCCTGAATATGCATGAGGGTTCCCCTATAATGGTCAAGGTCCCATGAACTGACCCCACATGAGGGTTTCACTCTGATGAATGATAGAGGACACATTCCATGTACCAATAGGTGGGCACCACTCTAATAACTATGATGATACTCCTTAATCAATATAGTCACAATGAATCTCCGAAAAACCCATCCAACCATAAAATATTGTAACATATCTAAAATCCACCATGAAGGGAACGTCATGTTCTATGTGGAAAAACCCTCAGGATAGGCTACTCTCATGCCATAATCTAAGTCCAATAAAATAATATAAGAGATATATAAGTTTACTAAAAATGGAAGTAGGGGTACACCACATGTAAGACGACCCACAAAAAAAGTTGTACCTCTCTAGTACAGGGATGTTTCCTTAAAAATATATGTTTTTATAACCATGTATCCCTAAATAGTTTATAAGGGGACTACATAGTGTGTCTCATCCACATGGGCTCCTACCTATGCTCTTTTCCATGTCTGTGTGACCTTTCTCATGATTTTGTACTATGATACATGTTGTTTCCTCCCACATGTGGTCATGCTTGTTTCCTTTGGGACGTGTTTCTGTACCATGTCCATGTACTAGTACACAACATGTTCCACGCACTATATAATGTGTCTGGGCCAGAGCAAAACTAAGTGTGTGCCACATCCACAAGACTGTGTACTCTATGATGTACATAATGTGCCTCCATCCATAAATGGTGTGTGGCTCCACATGGTCTCCTTGGCTTGTACCCATTGTACATATCGATACAGTCATCTAGAGTTACATGGCATGTGTTACCTCTACACGATTTTTCATATTTAACACCACAAGAAACCCTAGCTTCTGTAGAAATTGGACTACACGACATGTGTTCATCACTGTGCATTCCATGTATAACAAGATTTTATAGAATTTCATATATAATTCATTCATCTTAGATCCTCACCCACCATGTTTAATCATGCATGATGGGCACACAAAATCTAACATGAACTCATTCTTTCATCATTTCCATCATTATGATGGTCAGAAATCAAAATCTGTCTATCCATGGTGGTTCTTCACATACCCCTCATAGCTCCTATGTCATGCCTTGTTTTTCATAGATCCTAAATCCACGAAACGATCACATTCATCCCAAAAATACCCATCCATTATTTGAATAAATATCTATCTATCTCACTTGAATCCACCACAAATATGGGGGTACGATCATGCTCTATCGCACCCGATAATGTCGAACTGTGGCCCCATAGACCAGCGGTGAGGAATTGTGATGAACGATGGGGGAAAAGAACAATAAAAAAATGTTAAACAAAAATTTACAAAACATTAATGGAAAATAAATATATATTGGAGAAACTAGGGTGAGAAATATGACATGAATCGAACAAATAATTTAAATATGACATGTGGTCGCATGTAAAAGATTAATTTAATGCAGATCAATTAAATGGAATATATAATCCTCAATATGTTTAATCAAATGGAGAATGATCCAAAAATTATGAGACATAACTCAATATTGGATATTTTTTATGACTAATAATGTGCTCTCTATTGAAGAATAGAATTTGTTTCTTTCATTGCGCCTTGATTAACCTAGATCTGGTAACTAGTTTTCATCTAATCATAATCCTCCAACAAATAATGTTGAATTATTCATTCAATGGTCCCAGGGTTATGCGAATAACCCTATAAATCCCCCATAATTAGTATTTTATATAGTAGTCTCGGTCTAGGTCATTTAATAAAATAAATAAATAGAATTATTTATTTTAATTAAATGTACCTTCCAATAGCTACTTTATTCAAAAGTCCCATATCGCCCAATTTTAGGTAACCCCTAGGGTGAACCTCACATTCATGATTCAACCATGGTCTCATATTCTCAATATGATACAACATTTAAGATTTATCCCATTATTTATGAAAAATCATGATCACGTAATATAGAATATATTTAATATTTTTAAAAAATAAATTTCAGGAATACCGGGCCTTTAAATCTCACGCCATCTCATCTCATAGATGTAAAATCATTTATAGATATATTCTAAAGTATTACAAAGAAAAAATGGTTCTATAAACATTGTTCTATATATACATCACATTTATAAATAAGGTTGTGAGTATTAAACATATCTCAATGATAGAAAATTGAGATTATAAAACTCTTACGACTTTGGAAACCTTTAAATTAATAGTAATTGGAAGAAATAACATAATATGAATTTTTATATCCAATGAATTAGATAAAAAAGTTGGTATAATACATTCATGGGTTATTATATATACCACATAATGAAATAAGATGGTGAATACAGAATGTAAATCAATGAGTTAAAATTGAGATGAGAAATCCATTATTACTTTAGAATATTTTGAATAAAACCCCATTTTAGGGAAGAACATTATATGGTTTTGTAAATCCCCTGAACAATGTGAAAAATATTATAACAGTCTAAGATTTAAATATGTAATTCTCCTTGAAATAAATACATTATTAAATAGACAGTTTTGCATGCAACACCACCCTAAAATGAGCCACAATATATTAGATGAACCTTTTTTGGTTAATTATAAGAAGAATAATACCTATAGTAAATAGAAAAGTTATTAATCAATTTAAAACGATTACATTTTGATGATAAATATTTAATGCAGTGTCACCGACTTCCAATAAATTCTTAATTACCTTTTATGACCATTCTGTTCCTAAATTGAATATTATACTGATAAACTATTCTCTTTTCTATAAATTTACCAATTAATTTGTTTGATTATATATTAAAATTTTAATATAATATAATTTAATGTATACATTTTTAAAAAATGGAATCTCATAGTTCATTCCACAATTCTTTGTGTTTGGAAAGTCCATGATGCTCAAACCCTGTACTGAATGGAAATTTGGGTGTAAGACTTACTGTTAACCATCTTATTTTCCAGCTTATATCTTAAATGTTTTTTATATAAATGATAATATCTCTTTTAATATATTCAATATTATTTTTACATAAATAAATTTATGTATAGCTTTATATCATCATAGTAAGAAAGTCATGTTTTCCAAGTAACAAAGTTGTTACATATTGAAAGTAATGCCATATATGATATTATGAAAAAGATATGATGGGTGGTTAAATAATTATTTTACAATACAATAATAACTTATTATTAAATTTTAATTTATATTATAGGTAATTTAATTTTTAAATGGTTTTTATTGTATAATATGTATATATTTTTATAGTTAAATATTTCATTTTAAAGCGATTAGTGATATGTATTATAATAAAATAATGCAATGAAATAATTAATATATTTATTTTAAAATATATATAATTTCATGTCAAATGTTTTATAATAATTTTTTTTTGTATATTATTGAAAATGCGTATTTTAGAAAATTAAAATTGTTGTTGATATAGCATTATAAATAATGATATATAAAGATTTTTGGGCTCAAACATGTTTTCCGTGATTATGTATGTGGAAACTGAATTACTATTAAATTGAATATTAACATCACAAAATGCATAATATTATTTTATAATATTATAATTCCTAATATACATTCGTTAGTAACATGGATACACACCCATCTCATAATGAAATTCAATTTTCTAAGGGCAGAGTTTTTCAATATTGCAGAATGAATACTCAATTTCGAAATACAAAAGTATTTTTAAATTTCACATAGATAGATTTTTTTATTGAATAAAAAGAATTGAATTTAATACTCAAAAATTAATATTATAGTAGGGTGAATTTTTTGTCTTTTTCTCACAAAGTTTATTTTTGGTGAAAAAGTGAAAATTTGAGTATTACGGGTACCGCGATATGGATGATATCATTATGATTTAAGTATTACATAACATTTTATGAAATATTTAATCTAATAAAAATTACATTTAATTAGTATAATAATTGGTTTCCAATTTTAAATTTGAAATTTGAAATTTTTAATTGATATTTTGGAACCTAAATTTGATTTTTTTTCATTATAAAAACATTTTTTTGAATTTTATAAATTAATTAATGTTGTTGGGAGATTCCTTTAATTACTTTCATGATAAAATGGTCAAATAATCCCCCTTTGATCAGTAATTTTCTAGATAATTCATTTTTTCTAATTCCACCCACAAGTGGTTGGTCTAAATGTAATGATATTCAAGATTTTATCTCATAAAACCACCCCTCCAAAAGTATAAATTCCCACCCAATCTCTCCTCACTCTCCCCTATAAATCCATTAAAAAAATACTCTCTCATTTTCCATTTCAATAGTCTCTAAAAGGTGTTTATAATTTTCTAGTGTGTCCCTCTCAAACTTTAAGAATCATCCTTTCAAGTTAAGGGTTTCCCCAGTCCACCACTTTCCTTTTCAATTACATTAATTTGGTTAAAATGTATTTTAAACTTACTTTTCATATACCAATATGTGTTTTATTCCATGTTATTATCATTCATTTATTATATTTTTAGTGAGAGTTTATTTATTCACTCTTACTAACCCCTCATACCATTATTTTTCGAGCCATTAAAAATTCCTATTCATTTTAATGGGAAATTTTATTATGAATCACCATTATAATTTCATTTTTATCTTATCAATGAGATACCAAAATTCCCTATGATTCTACCATAAGACGTTATAATGATTACAAATTATTATATCCATAAAACCATCCTTATAATTTAGTAAAGAAATGTGTGTGTGGGTTTTCTAGGAAATTAGATCCCTATATTGATACAAACAAGTGTATATAGGTTTTAGAATTAATTAACCTAGATGCAGTGATCCTAAAAAGGGTGGATGGGTTATTAACTCAATATTCACCTAAATCATTAAAAAATAGGTCGGAATGGACACCTGGTTTGATACTCCTAGGTCTTTTTGGATAATTCAAACACTCTTTATGATCCATAATTAATGATCTGAATATATTTATTGAGATTTACTTTTAATTGATACTTTTATACCATAATAGTTCCCTTCAACACTAGATATTATCATTCCTTCAATCGGGTTACTACCCACTGGATTGTGAATATCCTTTATTTACCAATGTTCAATGTTGGATATTCACTAAATTGCCACATTAATCCATTAAAGTAGATTCGTTCCCACTAATTTTGTAACTAATGAGTATATTATCTATTACTCTCCATACTTATCATGGATTCGACATTTTCTTTCCTTGTCCATGATCCTATATACAAGTGGTATGATGGAAAATAAATCTCTACAGAGAATGATTCATCCCTACCCTTGTATTGACTTACCAATAAACTATGTATGAATATAAATTTTATTCCAATTACTTTACTTTGAGAATATCCTTTAATACTTCCTCTTATTTTAATTTATTCACCAAGAATTTCATATGTTCGATTAACTGTGGGGAAACACTGACTATAACATATAACCTTCATTATATAAATACCTTATAGTTTATTATTATTATATAAAGGTATTTATCTAGAGATTATTTAATTTCATTTTATGCTAGTTTGGTGTTTCAATGATAAGTAATGTTATGATTATTGAATGTTATATATTCTATTTGTTATAATTATTATTCCATCGATATAAAAAATATTGATAATCTATATTCTCATTATTTTTTTATAGATATAAATTGATTTCTTAGCCATGATTATAAATAAATACTCTTACGGGATACGATTATATGTAATTTTTAAATGATCTTTTCAAGTTATTGATGATTTTAACATAATAAGTTTTGGGTAGAGACTAATTATAGATATCCCCTCCTTGTATTAGTTAGACTCATGAGATGAAGAAGCTGAGTTTTGATGTATAAAATACAATATTTATATATGAAAGATAAATTTGTTGAGGAATTTATTGAATATTATGATGTCTTGGTTGAGGCCTTTATGATAAAATTATAATGTAAGGAATTATGAATTCCATCATTGTGTGATAAACTACTAATATTCATGTTTTTATTTATTTGTATGCTTCCCATTGATATATTATACTCACTGAATAATTGATTATGGAATTTTATATTCCTTTATGCATTCAATATTATTCTATACTTATGATATGATAGATTTAGTTGTGAGATACACCTTAATGAGCATCTGATCTCACCTCATTATATTTTTTTCATTTTTCCTAGGAAACCAATGATAAAATTATGTGAAAGTAATGAAGCCTAAAATGGGATATAATATTGTATTTTATGTTTTTAATTAATGTAATGTAATATTTAAATTTAATGGAATGTTTAATCTTATATTTTTTCCCAAGACTACTAAACTATTGAATACTATTATCTGTGTTTTCTTACCAATGTAATATAATGACCACTCTCTATGGGGTGTTGGGGTTGAGGGTGTTATAGTTGGTGTCAAAGGAAGATTAGTAGAAACCTTAAGAACTAGGTTTAGAATAAATTAACTAAATAATATAACCCTATAATTGAACATTAAGGTATTATATAAATAATTATATATTAAATCATTCACATAGTAAGTATATATCATTATTTTTTACTTTTTCTTATTAACTAATTAATCATGTGAAATTATCTAGAAATTCTACTTAATGGAAGGAACCAAAATCATTTAAATGCATGTAGTAAATATAGGGATTTCTGTCTAAGGAAAGGGTTTAACTAAATATATAGGTTATCATGATATCATTTGAGGATAATTCAAAATCAATAGATACCATTATAGGATAACAAGATAATGTATAATCACAAGTGAAAATCGTAGATAATCATTAAATGTTTTTTATGAGGTTATTTTAAGGTGATTAATGAAATTTTGGGAGATATATATTGGGATTTATATATAATACATGATTAAGGGATATATATATTTTATAGTTATAATCCTTAATGTAATGATAATTATATTTATTTAGTAAGTTGGTTATCATATTTTGGGAACATACAATGAAAAGATAAGATAAAGTTTCTGGTTGAAAATTTGATTTTGGTGATTAATGTTATCTTTGAAAAATTTCATTGTATTATTGAGAAAATTATTGGATAGCATGTGATTTTGATATTGAAAAATATTTAGTTATTATTTTTGAAGGGTTCCATGATGAATTAGTTTATTTTTGTGATTCGAACTATTTTTTTGAGAATTAGATATTTTAATATTTGAGTATAAATCCTTAGATAGATATCCAATTTCTATAGATAAATATGTTATGTATAGGTAATATAACCACATTATGGAATCTCTATAGAAACAATAATTAATAGAATAATTCAATATAAGCCTTCCTTATGAGGCTTGTTTTTTTAAAATATGGAAAGGATTTTGCATCACTAGGGTTTTCCCTAGAAAAATCCCATGATGAACATCAACAAGAATGGATTGAGTGAAACCACCAATATAAGAAGATCAAGATTATAGAAATTACCTTGAGAATATGGCTATGTGAGAGAATGTGTAAGATTTCATACGGAATATGGCCATGTAAAACATAGGATGTTTGATTATGATAATATGGGGAATATGATGTTAGGTTTAAAACATTGGGGAGGCATTCGATATATCCTATTAAAAACATGAATCAGATCCCATGTAGTCCAAAATAAGGAAAGGTATATATGGGTAATTTTTTATATCGGTTATAGGGATCAACCCTTAGAGAGGTGTCATATGTATTCTATGACAGAAATAATTAGAGTCCATGTAGTTTTGATATTGGTGACATATGATTCATAAAAGGTTTTCTAATAGTTGATTAAGTGGGGATTACACATATGGGACTTCTTTATCAAGAATACTCGAGAATATTGCTTTTTGGGGAGAAGAGATTATGGTAGTTAGGTTTTACACCTAAGAAGGATTCTCAAGGAGGAATTTTAGTGATTGTAATGGCCATGATCAAACCACATATCAAAAATAATGTGAGTCATGGAAGGTGTAAGAGAAAATATATGACAGAGGGATGGGATCATTTCATAGGATCATGGAACTAGGTTTGAATGGAGATTATACACTAAGGTTCCCAAAGTCTCTTTCTCTCTCTTTAGCTCATTGATGATTCATGATTGAATAAATCATCAGTGTGAACCTCTTGGGTATCATGTTCGGAGAAAGACCTTATCTTACCATCTTCCTACCAATTTTAGTCTATGATATGGTATGGAATATAGAGGCAGGAGGAGGGTGAAATCCAAGAAGAAAGACTAGGGGATTACTCTAAGTGCGTTCCCTATCCAGTTCAACTCATGGGATAGAAAGGAAATCCACCATCTATCTAGGAGAAACTACTCTGGTGTCTTCTTGATAAGGATCCTCATTATCAAGGAAATCCATGATTGTAGTTCCCATAAGCGTAAAACCTATCTGGGATGATGACTTAGAGGATCCTTTTATCAATGGAATCCATTATTATAGTGGTGCACACTGATGCACATGATCAAACAATGTTTGTCAGGAGGATTTGGAGGAGGTATGAATTATCCCTCTTTGGGATTTCAGGCTTCTTTAACCATGTTATATACCTCAAAAAAATTCTCATGACTCTAGAGGGTTCGATTGTTCAATTATTGTTAGGTCTATGAATTCTAATATGATATGTCTTCCCTTCGCACATAGTATTCTGAATCTTCTAACCACATGAAATTAACAAAATTTTGAGGTTATTTTTATTGGTAAAATAGAAATTCACCTATTATAAGAATATTTCACCTATTATAAAGTAAATTCACCTATCACTAGAAATGTTTTTCTATTATAACGGATGTTTACCAAATAGAATCATAGTTCACCTAGTAACATGGAATTATACTAGTACCACATAAAGAGGAAAATGGCATGGATGGAAGGCAACATATGGGAGAGGAGAGTTTTTGAGGTGGGTGTGGAAACCCGGAAGTGTGTGAGGCATCATGTTCATAGTGATATTCACATAGTACCAATATACTAGTAGAGGTTTCCTACTACAATTTTATAGTAATATTTTATTAGTCTCTAAAATTGCCTATGGGTATCTCTATAAGGATGAAATGGACAGTACATCACACTCATTTATTGTTCTATATTCATCCCTTTGTAAGTAGATAAAAGGGGTATTTGTAGGCATAGGTTGATTATTTGGCCTCGAAGTATTGAAAACACACCATGGAACCCTACCTAGTTCATATATAATTAGATATCACCTAGGATGTATATCATTATAACATGAAACCAGACCCGATCATATAGTCATCCAAGAAAAATCATCAATGAACATTTTAGATATCATCAGGGGTGGAAGGGAATGTGATATACTAGTGTGTTAGGCTAAATATCAGATAGTTTTTAAGGTATTCAATCTTTATGGTCAACAGAGGTTGGTGATTTCATGGTCTATAAAGGCATGAAAATCAATCTCACAGTCCTCGAGGGTTCTATCAATGTCACACATAATTTCATTTAATTGATTAGTCGTCCAAAAAAAGTTTAATATGGGAAATGATAGATGAACATTTCATTAAATAGTTATGTGAACATGTTTTCCATTAGAATTTTCACAACTAGTTCCATCGAATATGCATACAGGTCATCAACAAGGCACATACACTCAATCAATCTTGAATGGTAATTAGGATATGAACCTAAAAACTAAAAATTGCGTTTGGTAGATCTTGGTGATTTTTTCTCTCTTTAAATTGTCATGTATCATGTCTTCATACCAAAATTGAGTCCATATTTAAATGGTCATAACTTTAGATATAAAAGTCCTTTATAGATCCATGACCATTCAAATCAAATCCCATAGAACAAAATTTTAAGCTAACAATAGGGAAACCCCATAATATGTATCTTAGAAGGAAAAAGGGTGCACAGAAATCCCTTAATATGGGTTTTAGGTTAATGATATCCTTATCATCATTGATGGGGGGATGTTCTAACCACCACATCACTATACTGAGAAATTTTTATGATGAATGTCCAAATGTTGGTGTGTGAGTAATCATGTATTATATTTATACACCATTTTCATCCTATTTTGGAGTGCAATACTTTTCTTCCCAATCATAACATATATTTCTTGAGAGAGGATCATTATATGTATTTTTTGGAAAAGCGTGTGGCACACATTTCATGATGCCAACAAAATGACCCTATAAAATTTGATTCCCTCAAGAAGAAAAGAATTTTATCCTAAGGTTGATGTAGGAACCTATTCTACACTATATAATATATAGTGGTCTTGTGAAGCTATATCACCATTGATATTATTTTCCAAGAGAATTTTTGGGACTCAAACCTTATGGATGTTGCTAATATGAGTATCTTGAATGAAGGAATTTGTGTTTCTAGGAGGAGTATCTCAACTCTTGGAATTAGGGTGTTTGAGAGATTCATACCCATATAGGTAATGTTATAATAAATATGATGTCATAATATTACATTAACTAAGGATATGATTCATGAATTTTTAACATTAAGGCTATCTAATCCACTTCAATAGGTGGTATGGAGTATTATGTAAATCATAACCTAATGATCATAAATTAGGGATAATGAAATATGATTGGTATATAAGGGATCACCAACAAACATATTTGAATGATGGGTTTCATTATGATATTTTCAAATAATTTAGGAGTTAGAGCTCATTCTCCTCATGATAGATATTCATCTGATGGAGAGGCTATATCATGATAACATAGGTAGAGTCATATCAGGGGAATAGTATGCATATCCAATTGGAAGTGTTCATTAGAATTAAAGTTTCTCTTTAGTAAAATCCATGTATGATTTATGGGGACTAAATAACTCAGGAGATGAATTAAATGAATGTAATAGGGTTATTTAAAGAGGGTTTTGGTACCCTAAAGATTACATAATCAAGTATTGAGAACACTATTAGAGGTAAGAAATATGATATTCAATTTATCTTACATTTTCTTAGACCAAGAGAGTCTAGAGAGCATAATTGGTTTTTGTAGGACCACATGTTGGACCCTATGATCATTCTGAATAATTCATTTTCACTCTTATTTTTTTCTAAGCCTCTTATAGGGGGGAATCGTGGGTGGGGAATCAAATTTTTCTCAGGATACACTTTGAATGTTTTTGACCTAACACATTTTATGACTTTTTTACCAATAGTTTAAGGTCATTATTCACATACCATAATGAGGATATAGTATAAGTCCATATAAGTTTTGCCAAAAAATGTTGAGTTTTGGGTCATGCCTCCTTGACCAAAAAATGTAGTGGGTCAACCTATATAGAAATAAAAAGATAAAAAATATGATAAGAATAGATAATACAATGCCAATATAGAATATATCATTTAGGTGGTACACATAGTTTAATGTCATGATTTTGAGTCCATGTATTTATATAGTTTAATTCCATATATATTTGACCAAATATGCGAGACAATTCCCCTTACAAGGGTAAGGAAAAAATTCCATGATAATGGTGAGACTAATGCTAATGTAGACTACACCAAAGAAGGGGGAATTCAATTTATGGTCATGAGATCAAAACATTATGTTATGTGGTTTAAAGTCACATGATGAGGACTAATTAAAAGTTTGAGGGTGATATTTTAGATTCTCACCTTAGAAAATGAGTATGATGCACAAATTCATACCATTAAAGGTGTTAAATCCACTTGAATAATTATATTATGGATTGTGTAATTCATATCCCAAGGAGTTTGAATCATAAGTGATGAGTTTAGAAACATATTTTGGGATTATCCTGAACCATATTAACAGAAGAGTTTAATATAATGGTGTTAGTGCATGTATAAATTAATGGAATCACTTCTATAGTATGAAAATGACTCATGTTGATAGTCTATATCAAGGGAGACTATACATATCCATATTGTGGGCATGGTATCCATATTAAAGTGGAAGTTTCCATTTGATTTTAATATTCTCATTACTGATAGCAAAGAAAAAGTTTGGTAGGATTCAAACCATTGTGAAATGAATTAGGTTTATGGAATGAATTAATATTCAAAAAAGGTCTTGACACTGTAAAGTCTACACCACTATGTACAAACTACACAATCCCATAGAGGGGGTGTATATAGGTTATGGTTATAGTCCATCAACTAAAATGGGTTTGACACAATCCATCTAGTGTAAAGGGGGAATTTGACTCAATGTGAATGGAGGTCCCAATTACAGTATCGACTATTTCAAAGGGTGGGTACACACATTTTGTGGTCATGATGCATGGAATCAATGAACAAGAATAAAAACATAAATTAGAAACAAAGGATAATACTTTCCTTAACACCTTTTGAATAAAGAGTTATTACTTTGTAAATCAAAACTTAGGTTTCTAGGATTAGGAGTACTGATGTGGAGATGATACGCAATGGATGACCACATACCATATATGAAAGATACGCTCTATTGTAATAATGTGAATGCATATAGAAATTAGAGAATTTTCTTATTCAGGATGAATATGCCTCCAGTTTATTAGTTAATTCAATGGTGAATATTCTGATCCATATTAGGTATATAGTATGCATAAATATGTGTCAGAACCCTTTAGAGTTGAATATTATTGTTACAAATATCAATTGAAGGTTTATAGAAATCCATGATTCATAAATCATGATGGAGGAATTTTGGGTTTTAGTTTTTCATGAATAGGTTGTTATGAGTACCTTTAAAGGGATGAAAATGAACGAGGTATTGTGGATGGGCCCTAAACATATATCCCAAATGTGTATCTTAAGATAGCATGAGTCAATCCATTTATATCCCTTATATTTAAGTGAAGTCTCTCTACATTTGTAGAATTTTATTTAGCTTATAGTTTGGTGGATTTCCTAATACAAATCACATTTACATGGATCATGCTCTCATGTAGAAAGATTGGACTACATGTAATAATCCACTCTGATCAATTTAAAGTCATGTATAATGGACCTTGTGTTGCGCAATTTAACATCATTTAACAAGTAATCAAATTAAACTATTAAAAATTGGGGGTATCTTATCATATAATAGGATTATGGATATATCATCAATGCTGGTATCAGGGGGGGGGTATGATCTCTCTTTTCTCGGTATAGATTTGTAAATGAATCTTCTCTAGAAAAATCTATATGTATGAGAGAAGTTCATTTTGGTTGGTAGAGTTTCTAGTTTGGGCCTGTATATAGGATTCTAGAATCACTATGTATCCTATTGGAGTAGGAATCATGACACACATGGTTCTTATGAGCTATCCTTATATTGATCTTTCTAAAATATATGAGAAAAAAGTTAGGGTAATTTAATTGGAGTTGTTTTCTACTAAACCTAATATCATGGATCTTGGAATTACTATGTGTCTTATCAAAATAGGAATCATTCCACACAAAGTTCTTGAATAAAATTACCTATAAAAATATCTTAGTCATATATAGGGTAAATGTAATTTCTATGCATGGGTTCATAAATAATAAATAAGGGAACCCATGTTGAAGACACCCATGAAGATCTATCTCACACACGAGATGGAAAATTTTCATGTTTTAGGTTGAGTGAAGATTAGATTCATGAAAGAAATAAAAAGAAATGACTTGGTGTTGGAAAAAAGGACAAGAACCACTGTGAATGAAGAGTTACTTGGTCAGGTTCTAAGATATGGTGGGTGAATTTTCGATCTCTATGGCCATACCCAATTCAGGAATTCTAGGTGTCACTACATATCCTATGGAGATAGTAATCAAGCCACACTTTGTTCTTGTCTTGTAATCCCCTATGAAAGTTCATCTCTTAAATTGGGGTGAGAGAATTTATCATTGATTAAATTTAGGTTTAGGCCTGTGATGAAGGATCCTGGTAGCACTACGAATCCTGTGAGGATTGGAATCAATCCATATGTATTTCTTATAGGGAAATATTCCTTACATAGATATTATGGATAATCAAGGAATATGAACACCATTAACCTTTTAGACTAGATAGATCATTCTCCAAGTATTCATCAATATATTTTGATCTTATATATGGAAAATAGGCAATACATAAAGGACCTCGCTAAGTAGTTTATAGTCTTTCAGGGTATACTAATTTACCTATCATATTTTTTCATGGTGATCCTAGTTATGAAAAATTGGGTGATTAGTCAATACTATTAATATCACATGATTCATGTTCTGAATAATAAAAAAAGGAAATTAGAGATTAACTTACACTGTACTAGGGCGCATGATGGGTTTCTTCAACACATATCATGATATTTTTTATCTATAGTATGGAGGGTGTCATATAGTTTAATTTCATGTGATGAGGAAATTTATGATAGTTTAATATCTTAAATAGAGTATGGTAACCATACAGTATAACATCTCATGGAAAAGAGGTTATCATGAAATTTTAAATCATCTAACTAGGATGAATACTATGTAGTTTTATATCATATGGTGAGGAAAATATTATACTTTGTTAAAATTTATATATCTAGGACCTATGTCATGTAGTTTAAATACTTGTGGTATATATGATTGTTCCATGAAATTTAAGGTCATATAACAAAAAACTAAATGATATAATATAAAAATCATGTAAATTATTTCATAACAAACCTTTATTTGGTGGTTTCTATAATTTGTTATCTTCCCATGCTGGTCATGGTGTAAGTTCTATTAGAGTAAAATCTATTTATGATTTAAGGTCCCTCCTATTTTTGTTCAAGCTTCAGTGGATTTTTTCTTAGTATCACAACAATTCTAAGAACCAATAACATCTATAATTAGATAAATTATTAAAGGAAATCATTCTTATTGAAATATTATGAAACTCATATTTGACTAATTTACAATATCAGAAAAGTGTTTAATATCTCCTCATCGAGTCATTACAAATCATCCACACACTTATAATACTGATCATATTAAGATAGATGGTTGTATATAATAGTGAAAATCAAGTGAAGTTCAACCTTGATAGGAAGGACTGCCTCTGTCCTGTATATAAGGGAATATGGGGTTTCTTTTATGGTATTCTAATTCATTATGTTATAAGACCATAAAGCATGTAAAATTTTGTCCTCTCGGACTTCTTGTCTTTGTCCACAATCTTCTAGAGTATAGTAAATAGAGACTAGTGTAAAGTATCAACCCATATATCTTCCTCTACATAATAACAGGATTAGTGGTTGGACTGGATATTTTATTAAAAATACAAGATCATAAAATTGAAATATCATAAATTGGTTCCACTTTCCAATAATATCATATGATAGATACAAAATAACGTATTTATTTTTATCTTCACAAATCTAATGATATCCTTATTCCCGAACTCTTTAAGGGATATAGTCTCAACCCACATGGAGTAGAAATCTATGATATAAATAATGCAATTAAATTTCCTAACTATAGTTGGGGAATAATTCCCCATATCATCAATTCCCTAGATAGAAAATGACCATTGATATTTGGTGATATTCTTTAATTTTGGGCATTTATGGATGAAGTTGCCATGTATCTGATAGGAATGAATTTTCTTAGTGACTTTTACGAAATCATATTTAGTTTATGGATAATGATATTTAAGCCTCGTAATTTGATGATAGAGCTTAGTTCCACATTTATGATCACTAAAATAACCTATATGGACATCATTCATAATGGTGAGAGTCTCTCCTGGTTCAATACATATGAGGGGGACTTCAACAAAGCCTCATTTATATAAGGTTCTATGAGAATTTGGGTCATTATAAAGGGTGAAATTGACAACCCGATGTAATATTTGTTTTTTATTTTCTTTTTCTAACAAAAGGGTTCCACCTCAGAGGTAGTCAAATATGGGAGACATACATCTAGTAGTGATATCAATTTGTGAGGATATTTAATATCCTCATTAGATGGTGTTTTTTATTTCACCGATCACTTTCATATAATTTTTAGTAAAGGATGATATTACCCTATAATGTGCAATATTGATAACTATCTCATCCTGATCTAGATTTTCCAGGGTGGTGGCTACATTATCCAATGTATCTACCAATGAACTGTTTGAACATGAAACATAAATAATTAATGACTAGATGTGAATTCTACCATCAACATTCATATATAATAAAATTGGAAAATCTATTAATATTTCTTAATGTAATATTCACCATTAATATACTTGACCATAAGTCTAAATCTCCCTTGATATTTAGGTGGACCACTATTATTTATAGTGATATTTCTAAAACCATAGTTTGAGATTGTCACTTTACATCATTGTTGGTGTAACCCTATGATAATAAGAAATAATAGGGCAATAATTACATATCTGAGGAAGTAGGGATGATTCTAAGACTAACCTTGTTGTGTTTTTTATTTCTCCACTCTTTCCAATTGGGATTATGGATGAATCATAAAATTTAATTTCCGAGGTCTGTGGAATATCTTGAATAGAGAGTATCTCTCTATCATAGAATTAATTATTCATTAGTGTGCTTCCTGTGATATGATGTGTCATAAGAAATTCTATCAATGCTTACCTTTTTACTGCCTCTTAAGGTATGAATTAGATATAAAACTATTACAGATTGGAAAACAATCATTCCAATCATCCAATTAACATTGGGAGATTAATTATTTATATGAGTGAGTCAATGAAAGATACGAAATGGACCCCATGATACTATATGTGGTTACATAATCTTTAAACAAAAAAAACCAGTGCATAGAAATCATTTTTAATATCGTAATATCGAGTCGTAGTATTATGTATGGTTATAGTGAGATATTATAAATTATTTTCTTTTATTGCATCTTTATTTTTTAAAATAAGTTTTCCTAGTGACCAATCAAGGGATTCCATATATAGGAAGATTGATTTCCCCTAAATTGGTTACATTTGCACTGTTGGGATCAAGATGTGTTTAATGGGATTTCTAAATGCCTCCTAAAAATCTATACCCCACCAATAAGTGACACCATTATTCATAAACATGGTGAAGGATAAAAACTTACCTATAAGGATCACTATAAATCACCTCATGTAAGAAAGGCATCCTTGAATCCCTCTCATCAATTTTTTTTATGAGGAGGTAGAATATAAAGTATAACCTTGGTCTTCTCAATGTCTAATTTTATGTCATGATGAAATACCAAAAAACAATGAAATTGTATTAAATAAACCTTGAATAAACATTTCAAGGTGTTTATTTCCAGACTATTCTGCCATAAATTTTTTAAGAATATCTCAAAATCGATAAGATGATCAAAAAATTATTGGTATTTAACCACAATATTTTCTACATAAAAATTGATGATTTCCCTAATATGAGTTTAAAAATATAGTTCATTACATATTGATATGGGGAACCAGCATTCATAAATCCAAATAAAACCACTTGATGGAATTACACTCATTGGGGTGACCAAAAATCAATAGATTATTCGCCTTTTTGAGCAATTATAATTTGATTATATTCTGAATATATGTGCATAAAGGAGAGGGCCTAGTAATCATCAATTACATTGCTCATAATTTCTATAATTAGTACTGGTAAATAGTCATTTGGGTAATGCCATTTGAGATCCATGAAATAAATACATTCCATGATCTATCGATTATTATTAATGACTGAGCCAATATTGTCATGAAATTTTGGGTATTGGACCTCTCAAATGAAATGAGATCTAACAATCTTGTCAACTTTGTCTCCATCCATGGAAGTATGTATCATAATCTATTATCTAGATAACTTCTTATAACCTTGATGATCCTTGAGTAGGCCTATATTATCAATGGACTAATTGGGATTAGGTCCAAGAATTTATTTATAATTCTAGGTGAATACATTTTGATGCTACATCAAAAAGAAGATATACATCTCTTGTTCTTTGGGAGACATGGTTGAACTAATTAAACTAGGTTGTGAGTATTTATATGAACCTTACTCAAATAGTTGAGATTATTGATTATGGTAGAGATTCCTTCCTCTAATTTTGGAGGGGTATCTATGATATCATAATCATCTTTATCTCTTATGTTAATCTCGATAGGAGAAAGTGATGAAGAAATACTTTCAATACTAGGAGATAATGTGGGGGAATTTTGGTCCATTGTAAATGATAGGGAGGAGTCTATGGGTTAAAAGTTTAATAGTTTAACAGAATTATAGCATGTGGTTCTTTGTACATTCTCACTTTCCTCTCCAACTTCCTTAACCTTATTTTAAGTAATAATTAGAGGGACATTTATGAGGACAAAAGATAATTTGATATCATTTTTACCTTATCTGGATGATGAGGAGGTATCTCTATACTCTAAAAATTTAAACTTTTGGGCATTATCATCAATAAATTTATAGATATACTCACTTTATTTTCTAAAATTTATGGGGGAGAGGAAAGGACCAAAACATAGTATTTTGTAGAGTTATTAGGGAAAATTATATTTCCTTTTGGTGAAGCAAGTGATTTTTCTGACCAGACAGTGATGTAGAGGCCTCCTTAGATTTTGGAGACAAAGTAAGTGCTCATTCCGTTTGGTCATCATTTTTATTACCGAGGCCGGATCCTTCTCCTACATTGGTAGATTTAGTAGGGATAACTAATATCATGAATAATTGATAAAATATGTCTAGTAAATGTTTTTGTCTTCCTTTGTAATGTTTGATGATGATCTGATCAAGGAGACATATTTGTGTGGTCTAAATGTTTTTAAAACCTACCAACACATAGATATGTTCAAGAGTGAGATTTATTTTCACGTGCATCACATTTATCTCTCCCATTATCAATCGCTCCCACCCCATGACGTTTGATTTTTTGACATCATATGACATGAAGGTGATTGGATTCTCTATCCTTTAATATTGGATTCACATAAATCAATAAATTTCAAAATCTAGAGTCACCACCTCAAACAGATTAATGGGTAGTACATAATCTTTACTAAGTTCATGAAATGGTCTAACATGGGCCATTTCTAATCTATTTGGAGTAGTGATTTGAGCATCATTATTAGTCAAGGGTTGTTTTCCTTCTCTCTAATATAACCCTACATCAATTTACTGAGACTCGCAATATTTAAAAGAATATTTATCACCATACAATGTACTTATTCATCCATAAATAGAGTATTTGATACAATGATGATATGATGAGGGAACTACAACATACTAAGGCAACCAAGGTCTTCCTGATAAGACATTCAAAGTTTTGTCTTTACAGACGATCATAAATTTAATGTTAGAAATGAGATCCCTAAATTAAGATATAATCATGATTCATATAAGGGGATTATATTCACTCTTTCATACCCATGATTCGATAAAGTATCGGGAGATAAATCTTATTCAATGCATCTCAACCAGTGAAGTGTCCAGACTGACATGAGATTAGTCCTACGGTTGTTGATGATCAAAACGCGATGAATGTCGATTCCATACAACTTTTCATATACATAAAATGTAACACCCCAAGATTTCATAGTGTGTTATTTCTTCAAAATAATTCAATAACTTGCACTACACGCAACACTGAGTTCAATCACACCATGACTTACAAAAAAAATCCATTCAAAAGAGGTTATGAATAGTATTATCTAAATTTTAAACTTTATATAATCCTTATAATTTTAGAATCCATATTATGAGTTTCTTAGATATAATGCAAGAACAAATTCATTTTCAGTATTGCACTTTTATCAACTTTTAATAGTGAACCCTTTTTAAATACAATATATTAAACTTTTTGACTAAATGGGGACATCAAAAATTTAAAATGAAACATCCCAAGCTTCCACGGTACACTTTCTTTGAATAATACAGTAGCGTGTGTTGTACGCAACCTTGAGTTTTAACACACACCACGACCAATCAAACTAGCCGTTATGAATAGTAATACCTACTTTTTGAAATTATATATATTTTATATTTGAAAATGGACTTCATTTTTGGATTCGGAATATCGAATTTAGCCTAAGGTGAAATGTTGGTACATTTCGGATAACTTTCATATTTTGATAAATAGTGAAAATTACTAAATTTTAATTAAAAACAACTTTTTTAATCAAAATAATTAATAGTGATAAATTATGAATTTGAGTGGTTTTAAAGTATATTTAGAATATATTTTTACCATTTAATATAATTTTGGTCATTGGACATAATTTTACAATTAAACCGAACATAAACGAGTGTCAATCTTTTGATAGTTATTATCTCTTAAAAACACGCTTTTTGTTTTGACAGCGGGAATTAATTTTAAATTAATTTCTGCCACTTCTGTGTTTTGAATTTAGGAAAATGGATTCCATATTTGGAATCAGGATGTTCAAATTGTGTAAATAGGTAACTTTTATTTTTAGACATTTTGAATAATTACTGCGGTAAATATTTTATTTACCATGGTTAAGGGTAAATCCGGTAAATAAGGGTTAAAAAAATAATATTATAATAATACTAAATTACCCTAAAACGTGTCTTAAACCTATTGGTTGATACATGGTCGACCATGGGAATCTTTGGGTCTATTTTGGGACCCCATGGATCCACTTGTAAGTGATAAGGACACTTTATTTTAATTAAGTCAAAATGAATACAAAAATGACACAAGCATATATCTTTTAGCAAAACAATTGTTACATAGGGTTATATAAGCTGGATTTTAGATTATAAATATTCATTAGAAATATAAAAAGATATACTACATAATGATATTTTATTTATAATTTTTATACATTAAATAATGTATTTTATTTATGACACAAAGATGATGCAGTAATTACTATAATAGTGAAAAATTAAAATAATTGATATTATAAATACCCAAAAAAAATATAATATGAAACTTTTAATGAATTAAACTAATTTTCTAGGATAATAGGATATATTAGTATTGATTTAATGGACTTTTTTCGAAGTAATCAATCTGTTATGAGTTTCACAAAAATCAACTATTGAATAGTGTCAAAATTGACATAAAAGAGTTTTTAAAACAAATATTATATTATTAATTGATATTAAATTCCTAAAAATCTAAGGTTCGGCCAAGCGACTTATATAAGGATAGGTTCATCATTAATGGACCACTTGGGGGTATCTTGGATGTATATAGTAAGTTTATTAACCATATTATATAAAAATACAAAGAGACATTGTAAAAGTGAAACTAATTAACTTAGAGTTAATACTTAATGATAAGGTTAATATAAGTACCCAAACCTGTCTAAATTCTATTGGTTGAGTGGTTTTCGACCTATCCCCACCTTAACCTTTGAATAATCAACTTTGGAGCCATTAGAAACCGAATATGAATTTATTATAAATTAATATTTCTAGCTTTTCCAAAGGTGCCCCTCACCCCTCTTATAAAAGGGCACTCCTCCTTCTCATTTCTTCACACCTTAAAAGCCTTTTGGTTCGGCCAAAATCTGCCCACATACTCTCCCAACATCCCTCACTACAACCTAGAGGCCTTAGTTTGATCAGAAAGCCAACCTAAGGAGCCCTTTTGATCAAATCAAAAGGAAGAACCCGAAGAAGAGGTAATGATTTCACCACCCTTCTCCAAGTTCATTTCTTCTTCCACTTCCTCTTTCTTTGTTCTTACCATTCTAAAATAATAACTCCAGTATCTTACATATACTGTGATGTTATTATAAATATGGTACAACCATATTCAGTATTCTATCCACCCTTTGAATAACATGTCACCATACGTGCGTACGTACGGCTTACCGTCTCCACGTCGTGGTGTAATTGTTATTCAATATAATATTATTTGGATGGGTATACTAATGATATGTAACTAATGTAAATAATAAATATAACATGTTATTGATTCTTTATATATGATATACCATCCATTTATATATTATTTTAATATCAAAAGAATGATATTTTCGCTCGTGCGTACGTACGGACTACCGTCTCCACGAACGCGATGAGATTCATTCTCCATCGTATCCATTCAATTATAATTATCATTTGATGATTTAAAAATGATGTTTAAGGACTGGATATCATTCTGGATATGAATAAGATACAACAACCATGGCTTATGTAACAAAACATATAAAAGAAAATGAGTAAGTTAACTCCCGAAACGACGATAATTCTAAGATATTATTAACAAATCAATGTTAAAAGATCATATATGATATCATATTATTATATATGATTCTTGTATAATTTAATAACAACTATTTCACCATTATACAGGAGGTTAACCTACCCCAACCAAGGAAAAGTACAAGGTAAGGGTTTATTTCACAATCTCTTCATTATCTGAGGTTGTTTATACGTAATAATCTACTGGGATATCTTTATCATCCACATCCATGTTTCTTAAAAATGTATTTCAAAACATTTTTACTATTTACAAGAATATGGGTTAAAGTCATTTATACCCTTTTTTGACTTTTTATAAGAGGTTTATAAAGGAATCTTTCCGTCGTTTTCAAAACAAGGTCCTTTTTAACCTTTTCGACAGAATTGAGGTAAGAATGTTTTTTTTAACTTATACGGCGGGTGCGGTTATTTTACGCCGTTATAAAATCTTCAAAGCTTTCCTTACAAGCTTATAAGAATATTTTCAAAGAAAATGTTTTATTTTATATGGATCTTAAATGATTTCAAAATAAAAGGAGATATTTCTTTAAAAAGAATTTTGATTTCATCTATGTCAACATCCTTTGATGGATTTTAAGATTATTTGAAGTTGATTTATTATGATACAAAACTTCTATATTGTATTGAAGGTTTTGTGATATGTTTGACTGTGGATGTGCTATTTTTATACCATTCATAGTTTATTGTGAAAGTATTGACATTTCGTATGCTAGTTTTAATACGAATGTTTATGTTATGTTTAAACCTTTTCATATGGGAATGCATTGGACTTAATAAGTGACGGGTGGGGCCCGCTATAGCTCCTCGATGCATCGGTAGGTCTCATGAGACAAACTAGTGTCTTGGCACAAGGTCTTGACAAAATCTTATTTTTAGTCTTGGCACGAGGCCTTGGCTATGTGGTTATGATAGTCTGGCATTATGCATTCCAACATTATGAAAGTGGTTATTGATTTTTGCATGTGATTATTCGATTAGTAGAATATCCATGTGAATAAGTAAATGGCATTATTTCATTTTATTTATGCCATACCATGTTGAAAGTTCATATTTAAAAGGCTTTTGTTTTAGTTATACATTGCCTTAAATGTTTATTCTTATTTATGAAAGTTTCCGCTATATTGTTATCCTTACTGGGCATTTGAGCTCACCCCTTTTTTTATGTTTTATTTTTCCCAGGATGTGAAGAAGTAAGTTATGAATGACCTGCAGGGATTTTTATGAGGGGTTAATAGTGTGGATTGTGGAAACATTATGTTGTTGTAGTAGTTTTTCATTTTATGATGTAATGTAAAACTTATGAATATATCTAGTGTTTCCAAGGCTACTAAACCAATCGGTCTTTCGAGATTTGATCTTTCTTGTGATCATGCCAATGTTACGAAGTAATGCACCGACTCTGGGCAGCTGGGGTCGGGGCGTTACAGTTGGTATCAGAGGAAGTTTAGTACAAACCTTGGAAGCTAGATTTAGATAAACTCTGATTAGAGCACGTAGACCTAAGATGAACTTTGAGGATTAGTATAGAAGAACTTTCTAGAATTTTGGTATTGTAGAGATTTTGTGAGTTTTCCGAGCAATACATCCCTGTCTGGATACGAGCAGGTAGAGGCAGCTCTGGCACAGATGTACCTAGGGGTAAAACCCGAAAACACCACTTTGAGCTAGACTCGAACGGGAACTGGTGCACGACAACGGGCCTTGCTGCACTCTTGGTTACGACACTCCCGGGGGATATGCTTAGGTTAACTCTCACTATCTTTACAAATCATTATGAAGGGTTTATGAGTATATACTTCCTCAAAGAAAACATTTTTATGACTATGGATTATATCCATAAATAGTTCAATTTATGTTAAGTGTTTTATAAGTATGAGATTATGTATTTTGATTCATAAACTGATCTAGTTTATGCCATTGTTTAGAAATGGCACCCAGTAGAAGGAATGAGAACTCCAGAAATGCACATGATCCAAAGAGAAGGAAGGATCATATCTTTCATGGTCTTAAGCTAGAATTTATAAGAGAAATAGTCTCCCATGTATTATCATCATATGAAGAAATAATATCATGTGTTGATAAGATAAGTAAAGAGTTTACTGAGTCCTATGGCTTTGAAGGGAAGCAAGAGAAGAAAAAGATGGAAGAGAGAAAGATGGATAAAAGTAAGAGGGAAAAGAAGAATTTTCCCATATGTGGTAACTGTGGAAAGAAACACCCTGGAACTTGCCTGAAAGGAATGGGAGTTTGTTATAAGTGTGGAGGAAAAGGGCACAAAGTACGTGACTTCAAGGGTAAGAAAATGGTTTTAAATGTACAATGCTTCATTTGCAAGGAGTTTGGACACTACGCGAACCTATGTCCCAGTCATCAGACTATGCCGCAAATGATGCTATTGGATAATAATCAAGTTATGATACTACCACAGATGAAGAGGAATGATTAGAGTTCTTATGTTGATTATGTCAATTGAGTGTTGTATCAACAATGTACTTGATATAATAATTATGGAGTATATAAGGATTGTACTGCAGTACTATTTCATTAAGGACTTGAGATGGTGTGGAACAAAGAAAAGTGACTCAGTAGCAGGTTAAATGTTTGGAAAATATATGGTTGAGAGAAAGATAAACCATAATATGGTTCAGATACCGAGGTTGTGATTTTAGAATAATACATGATTGATTCGGATAAATTATATTGGATATTATTGACTACCTTGAAGCTGATTAATGATTTGTATATTCCATCATTGTTGGGTTTTAAAACATTTTTGGATTAATGAAGTATATCCATCATTCTATATGGAATAAGGGAACATGAATGTAATCAATAAGGAATATGGTAATACATGATGAAGGTATTCATATGCTATTACGGGGTAAAAAGGATCTATATTATGTTTAACTTCCTTATAAATGTTGGACTGTGAGTTTGGATAGAAGTATTTTGGATAGTTCTAGTTTTGATTATTTTGGATTTCCATAAAAGGACAACCCGGAGGTCGGGCGGCAACCCGTCGCGTCCGGCAAGGCTGCGAGACTTGAACCCGCAACTGAAGGGAGAAAAGGGTGTATCACCTACCACTGGCCCAAGAGATGTCCTGGATTAAATAATGTAGTTTTTTTAAAAGATCTGGTAGATGAATTATAAATTCGTTTATTTTGGAACCCTGTACGAATAGTATAAATATAATTTTTTTTACGAGTGAAAGATGAGTTTATGGTAGAAATTTATTAATGGACAAAACTCTAATTATAAAGTAAGTATATCTCCTTATGATCTTAGCCAATCTCATAAATAAATTCCTCAATATTAAGAAAAGCAACTTAGAACAAAAATGTTGTCCTAGATGGTACCTTAAATCATCACTAATTTATGGCTTTGGGATTGTTGGCCTTTTCATAGCCATGTTCTCTACCACACTCCATCAGATAATTGATGGTTAGATTTCTCTTCCATATCCATATTTTCCTACATGGAACCCTAGTATGTGTTATTTTCGGTAATCTTCATACTTTCCACTCTTTATTTTAAATAGAGGCCTCATTAATTCATTTTTCGATGTGGGATTTCAACTAAGATATTTTGAAACGTCAAAAATGTGTTATCCTAATACCCTATGTTTTGTTGAACCGATGGTATTTCAAATCATCATAGATTGATGAATTTAAGGACCTCAATTATACACTTGTTTGTGATTGATGACCTCAATCACTACCTATAAATATTTACGTTTTTCCTCCAATTATATGTCTCTAATTGCCACCAATGTTCTCCTAATCAAGATCATAATTTGGTGGTGACCCTTTCATTTCTATTTTCCTCATATTAAGACTAAATTTTAGTAACCCAATTTCCGATGTGGGTTTTCCCACAAATATATTTTCTATTTTCAACCTTTTATTTTCGAAGAACAATTTCAAATTGCGAGGACGCAATTTATTGAAGGAGGGGAGAATGTAACACCCCAAGATTTCATAGTGTGTTATTTCTTCAAAATAATTCAATAACTTGCACTACACACAACACTGAGTTAAATCACACCATGACTTACAAAAAAAAAGCCATTCAAAAGAGGTTATGAATAGTATTATCTAAATTTTAAACTTTATATAATCCTTATAATTTTAGAATCCATATTATGAGTTTCTTAGATATAATGCAAGAACAAATTCATTTTCAGTATTGCACTTTTATCAACTTTTAATAGTGAACCCTTTTTAAATACAATATTTTAAACTTTTTGACTAAATGGGGACATCAAAAATTTAAAATGAAACATCCCAAGCTTCCACGGTACACTTTCTTTGAATAATACAGTAGCGTGTGTTGTACGCAACCTTGAGTTTTAACACACACCACAACCAATCAAACTAGCCGTTATGAATAGTAATACCTACTTTTTGAAATTATATATATTTTATATTTGAAAATGGACTTCATTTTTGGATTCGGAATATCGAATTTAGCCTAAGGTGAAATGTTGGTACATTTCGGATAACTTTCATATTTTGATAAATAGTGAAAATTACTAAATTTTAATTAAAAACAACTTTTTTAATCAAAATAATTAATAGTGATAAATTATGAATTTGAGTGGTTTTAAAGTATATTTAGAATATATTTTTACCATTTAATATAATTTTGGTCATTGGACATAATTTTACAATTAAACCGAACATAAACGAGTGAAAATCTTTTGGTAGTTATTATCTCTTAAAAACACGCTTTTTGTTTTGACAGCGGGAATTAATTTTAAATTAATTTCTGCCACTTCTGTGTTTTGAATTTAGGAAAATGGATTCCATATTTGGAATCATGATGTTCAAATTGTGTAAATAGGTAACTTTTATTTTTAGACATTTTGAATAATTACTGCGGTAAATATTTTATTTACCATGGTTAAGGGTAAATCCGGTAAATAAGGGTTAAAAAAATAATATTATAATAATACTAAATTACCCTAAAACGTGTCTTAAACCTATTGGTTGATACATGGTCGACCATGGGAATCTTTGGGTCTATTTTGGGACCCCATGGATCCACTTGTAAGTGATAAGGACACTTTATTTTAATTAAGTCAAAATGAATACAAAAATGACACAAGCATATAGCTTTTAGCAAAACAATTGTTACATAAGGTTATATAAGCTGGATTTTAGATTATAAATATTCATTAGAAATATAAAAAGATATCCTACATAATGATATTTTATTTATAATTTTTAGAAATTAAATAATGTATTTTATTTATGACACAAAGATGATGCAGTAATTACTATAATAGTGAAAAATTAAAATAATTGATATTATAAATACCCAAAAAAATATAATATGAAACTTTTAATGAATTAAACTAATTTTCTAGGATAATATGATATATTAGGATTGATTTAATGGACTTTTTTAGAAGTAATCAATCTGTTATGAGTTTCACAAAAATCAACTATTGAATAGTGTCAAAATTGACATAAAAGAGTTTTTAAAACAAATATTATATTATTAATTGATATTAAATTCCTAAAAATCTAAGGTTCGGCCAAGAGACTTATATAAGGATAGGTTCATCATTAATGGACCACTTGGGGGTCTCGTGGATGTATATAGTAAGTTTATTAACCATATTATATAAAAATACAAAGAGACATTGTAAAAGTGAAACTAATTAACTTAGAGTTAATACTTAATGATAAGGTTAATATAAGTACCCAAACCTGTCTAAATTCTATTGGTTGAGTGGTTTTCGACCTATCCCCACCTTAACCGTTGAATAATCAACTTTGGAGCCATTAGAAACCGAATATGAATTTATTATAAATTAATATTTCTAGCTTTTCCAAAGGTGCCCCTCACCCCTCTTATAAAAGGGCACTCCTCCTTCTCATTTCTTCACACCTTAAAAGCCATTTGGTTCGGCCAAACTCTTCCCACATACTCTCCCAACATCCCTCACTACAACCTAGAGGCCTTAGTTTGATCAGAAAGCCAACCTAAGGAGCCCTTTTGATCAAATCAAAAGGAAGAACCCGAAGAAGAGGTAATGATTTCACCACCCTTCTCCAAGTTCATTTCTTCTTCCACTTCCTCTTTCTTTGTTCTTACCATTCTAAAATAATAACTCCAGTATCTTACATATAAATTGATGTTATTATAAATATGGTACAACCATATTCAGTATTCTATCCACCCTTTGAATAACATGTCACCATACGTGCGTACGTACGGCTTACCGTCTCCACGTCGTGGTGTAATTGTTATTCAATATAATATTATTTGGATGGGTATACTAATGATATGTAACTAATTTAAATAATAAATATAACATGTTATTGATTCTTTATATATGATATACCATCCATTTATATATTATTTTAATATCAAAAGAATGATATTGTCGCTCGTGCGTACGTACGGACTACCGTCTCCACGAACGCGATGAGATTCATTCTCCATCGTATCTATTCAATTATAATTATCATTTGATGATTTAAAAATGATTTTTAAGGACTGGATATCATTCTGGATATGAATAAGATACAACAACCATGGCTTATGTAACAAAACATATAAAAGAAAATGAGTAAGTTAACTCCCGAAACGACGATAATTCTATGATATTATTAACAAATCAATGTTAAAAGATCATATATGATATCATATTATTATATATGATTCTTGTATAATTTAATAACAACTATTTCACCATTATACAGGAGGTTAACCTACCCCAACCAAGGAAAAGTACAAGGTAAGGGTTTATTTCACAATCTCTTCATTATCTGAGGTTGTTTATACGTAATAATCTACTGGGATATCTTTATCATCCACATCCATGTTTCTTAAAAATGTATTTCAAAACATTTTTACTATTTACAAGAATATGGGTTAAAGTCATTTATACCCTTTTTTGACTTTTTATAAGAGGTTTATAAAGGAATCTTTCCGTCGTTTTCAAAACAAGGTCCTTTTTAACCTTTTCGACAGAATTGAGGTAAGAATGTTTTTTTTAACTTATACGGCGGGTGCGGTTATTTTACGCCGTTATAAAATCTTCAAAGCTTTCCTTACAAGCTTATAAGAATATTTTCAAAGAAAATGTTTTATTTTATATGGATCTTAAATGATTTCAAAATAAAAGGAGATATTTCTTTAAAAAGAATTTTGATTTCATCTATGTCAACATCCTTTGATGGATTTTAAGATTATTTGAAGTTGATTTATTATGATACAAAACTTCTATATTGTATTGAAGGTTTTGTGATATGTTTGACTGTGGATGTGCTATTTTTATACCATTCATAGTTTATTGTGAAAGTATTGACATTTCGTATGCTAGTTTTAATACGAATGTTTATGTTATGTTTAAACCTTTTCATATGGGAATGCATTGGACTTAATAAGTGACGGGTGGGGCCCGCTATAGCTCCTCGATGCATCGGTAGGTCTCATGAGACAAACTAGTGTCTTGGCACAAGGCCTTGACAAAATCTTATTTGTAGTCTTGGCACGAGGCCTTGGCTATGTGGTTATGATAGTCTGGCATTATGCATTCCAACATTATGAAAGTGGTTATTGATTTTTGCATGTGATTATTCGATTAGTAGAATATCCATGTGAATAAGTAAATGGCATTATTTCATTTTATTTATGCCATACCATGTTGAAAGTTCATATTTAAAAGGATTTTGTTTTAGTTATACATTGCCTTAAATGTTTATTCTTATTTATGAAAGTTTCCGCTATATTGTTATCCTTACTGGGCATTTGAGCTCACCCCTTTTTTTATGTTTTATTTTTCCCAGGATGTGAAGAAGTAAGTTATGAATGACCTGCAGGGATTTTTATGAGGGGTTAATAGTGTGGATTGTGGAAACATTATGTTGTTGTAGTAGTTTTTCATTTTATGATGTAATGTAAAACTTATGAATATATCTAGTGTTTCCAAGGCTACTAAACCAATCGGTCTTTCGAGATTTGATCTTTCTTGTGATCATGCCAATGTTACGAAGTAATGCACCGACTCTGGGCAGCTGGGGTCGGGGCGTTACATAGAAGGGACTAATGTTCCCTTATATAATGGTCAAATTATCTTTGAATGAGATGAATGCATGAAATTATTGAGAAATCGGTTTCTATATGTTACGTTTTAGTGATAGTGGCCTTAACTTAAAATTATTGAGGGATTAAAAGGGACTCTACAAGTGCATCATTGATTTCATTCAATAAATTAATGTAATCGAAGATTGTGATATTTGATGTAATGATATTTATATATTTTAAGATGTTCTATTTATAACCAAGAGGTATATGTTTCCCACCTTTAATATTCTTCTTGTCTTGAGTATTGAGATGCATAGGATGGAATCTATTTTTTTCAAAACAAAATTTATGGATATTAAAAACAATTGTGATTTTGATTGAACCCTTATTCCTATGTTATGATGTCGAGTAGGTGATGGTTTGTTTTCTAATTTTTCTTACGATATGATCGAATTAGATCAATCTATGGATGATTCAAAGGCAGAACGATGTTCTTATTGATCCACCTAAATTTCATGTCACCAGGTTTTAGTAGCTTATATTATTTTAAAAAGGGATATTTTTTTAAATATCTGGATCCATGTCATCCATTTGATACCTGACCCATTATCCTCAAAATTATTTTCATTATATTCTTCAATTATTATATGGCAAATAATATTCATATTCATATTATTCTTTATTAGAGAAATTATTTTTATGTGAATCACATTAACATATACATTAACAAACTCTTTGGTTAATATGGGTTATGTTTGGTGGGAAGATTCCCTTTGGAAAAATTAGTGGGGTGGTTCCCATCCACCCAGCACTGAAGGCATAAAATCAAATAGGGTTTTCAATAGATCAACCATTATCGAATATTAATTTTCCTATACTTTCTAATTTTCTTTCTAGTTACATCTGCTTTTAGAAAGTCCGTTATTGGTAGATTTTAGTGTTGATGAAGTTGGTTACACCATTGGAAAACAAATTTTGGACTTGAACAACATGTTAAATTGTTCCCAGAGGATAGTTTGAAATCAGTTTACCATCATCCTATAAATACAATCATTAAATTTCTAAGTTCCCTTATTTTTTACTCTCTCAATTCCCCTTCTTCTTATGGTGGGGTTTTAGAGATACAATACGCTTACACTAGTGGTTTTCCCGAAATAACTTATCTTGAATCTACAATTTTTTGAAGGAAATTTCTAAAAAATAACTAATCCTAGATTATAGGATTAGGTGTACTCCCTAATCACATACATAACTTCCAATGAAAATAATATTACCCAATTATTTAGAGTGATATCTAGATGAACCTATAAAAATGTTCATGATTATGTGTAACAAAAAATTAAATAATTCATAATTCATAATCATAATAATTACCCATTGAATTAAATGGGTTATAAAATCTTTCCTCATATCATCAAAGGATATTTTATAAACAATGAATTTGATAAATTAATATAAGGCATGTATTACCCCATTAAAGGACGGGAGAATAATATATGTATATATATGGGAGACACATATATATAATTTATAATCATTATATAATATTTAATGGAAATATAAAGTGATTTTGAGAGAGAGATAGAGAGAGATCACAACCAAAATGAAAAGGGTGGTTTTAAGAGATCCCTTACCTTAAGTCTCATCATTCTTTGTACGCATTAGAAACTCATGTATAATAAATAAATATTTTTTGAACATGTATTATAGTGAAATATTTATATATATCATACCATATATGATTTATTTATAACATATTACCTACTATTTATTAATAATTCTTTATTAAAATCATTTTTCCTTGTGATAACTACTTTGTTTTTCATGCATGTTTTGGTTTAGTAATCTAAGTATTTATAAATTGTTCATGGTCAAATGATATAAATAATTTTTAACATGATATTAATATCATATATATATATATTTATTCATCTATAAAAGATATACATAAAAAATGAATTACATCATTAATGGAGATAGTTGGTCGTACGTATTCATGAACTTTGTTTCCATTTTTTACTAATGGAAAAAAAAGAAAGGTAAATAATAATATAAATTTATAGAATAATAAAAATAACATAAATAATATATATAATTATTAAATCCATCAATATAACCATCCATGATATGAAGTGATGGAAAAAAACTACATTGGATCGTGAGGTTGTAGTCTGCCATACACACAAACAATGGTTTTATTTACCAATTGATATAAGATGATATGGATGTAGGTGGTTAAATTAAAATAGTAACATATAATTATATTAAATACAATGTTTTTATTATTTCATCATATTTGAATAATATTTTAAGTAGGTATAAGAATAAATAAAACTAAAACATTCAGTCAAAGACTATACCTCTTCTTCATAAAACATCCTCCTCTTTACAACTCAACCCATCTAAGGTTGGTATTCTTCCCAAAATAATAAAACTAGATTTTGTATATAGATTTTATTAAGTGATTTATAATGGTATTTATAGAACAATATTTTGTTTGTGTGTGAAGAAAAGAGGATGAGTGGTTCCCTTTTTTATATGACAGGGGAGAGGTATTCCTAAAATTTCTTAAATTACTAAATTAATATAAATTATTTATAATAGAAAATGGGTATAAATTTAAATAATTAGAATATAATATTATTATTAGTTGATATAATATCATAAAATATAAAATGTAAAAGTTTAGGTGATTTTTTCACCCTTCTTGATTTTAACCATTGGTTAACCCTTTTTTTGATTATCGTGAAAACAATTTTTTCTAATTTTTAGGGGTTGGGATAGTTACTATAAAAGGAAAATTTGCCCATAAATTAACAAAGGTTTATATTTAAATCATATCAAATTAAATAATATATTTTTTTGAATTTTAAATAATTTAATAAAATATTAGTTATTATAATATAACATTACTCATATTTTTGGAACTATTCATTTAATTTGACATTAAAAACTACAAAACAACAATGTAATTTAAATACAATTTATTAAAAACATAATAGTATATTTTTCTTCTAATTTTTTTATCAACAAAATATTTCATTCAAATTACATTAATTTTAATATTTATAATATAATTTAATTCATTTTTTTGTTCATTGAATAAATATAATATTGATGTTGTGTAAGAATTTATAGTAATTATGTAATAATTAAAAATTATAAAAAAAATAACATAATAAAAAATAAATTATATTTAAAATAAACCATTTAGAACCAAATATATACTATGTTTTCCAATTTTTCAAAATTTAGTTGTAATAAAACAAAGAGAATGACAATTTTTACTTTTCTTCACATAACATAATATAAAAGTATCAATCAAAGAAATATTGCACCGAGTTTCCATATTTTGGAAATGTGTATGAAAATAGATGAATTAAACCCATTAAATAGTATATATTAAAGTGTTAGCTTCATTTATTAGTCCTTATCATATTTTTTTATCCATAATAACCCAATTTACCCTTACTGTGGTGACCATTATATATTAAAGTTATAATTAATAATGACCCTAAATTAAAGGGATATATTTAAAAAATCTAGAAATACTAATTCCAAATATTGAATCCATTTTTTAATATTCAGTTTCTAGAAGTGGAAAAAATTAATTTAACAATAAAACACAAAACACAATGAAAAATAATTTTATTGAAAAATCTCTTTTTGAGTATAATTTTTTTATACCAAATCCAAGAATAACATTAATTCTAAATACAATTATTATATTGGTTTAAATAAAAAGGAATAATTAAATTTTTAAACTAATACAAAATATAATTTTACTTCGTAATAATTTAAAATAAAATATATTTTTCAATAAAAATAAGTATTTTAACTATTCATTGAAAAATCACTCATTTCGAATAATTCTCAAAATTTCACCATAATTTTTTTATATGATGATTTCAAAAAATATAACTTTTTTATAAAATTGAGTTTATAAAATTTCTATAAAATAATTATAATATTTTCTCAATAAAAACCATTTTCGAAGAAAATGTATTTTTGAAAAATAAAATGAATTTACTAAAAATGGAGTCATTATTTACTATAAATTTATAAATAAATGTATATTGAGTATTAAAATTATATATATTTAATAAATAATTCAATATTATACAAGCCCACTAATTTAATGGCAAGGTTATAATTATCGTATTTAAAATAAAACATTTTATTGTTCTTTTTGGCTCAATATGGCGTGCCGTATATATTATCGAACATATTTTTCATTTTAAAATCTCAAGTTATTATATTCTACCCATATTAAGAAATTTAACCCTATTTTTTATTGCATATTATGGTAAAAATAGATTATGGTTCTTTTTCTACATGGATTTCCCTAATTCCCATATTGCCTCCTTGTATTTATTTTTTCACTATAGTACTTTAACTATGTGAGTTTTCTTATTGCATAAAATTTTATATCTATAGTATAAGATCTTCATTGACTACTCCTCATAATGAGACAAATTTACATATATGAAACCAATAAATTTAGAAAATGTGAAAAATCTAGTTTGTACTTTCTCGAGAGGGATATGTGGAAGATGTCATGTACTTGAGACAGGGTTGGTGGGAGTGTAATTTGTAGGAGAACAACTCCAATGCGATTAATAATCTCTGATAAATCTTGGAATTAGGTTACCCTTATTCAAAAATATCATTACTATCTCTCATGGATATATGTTGAGAAATACATTATCTTCTAAATCAAACTCTTGGTCTCATCGACAATTGTCAACATTGCACTTTTATCGACTTTGAGAATCCCTTTTCTGTAACTAAATGGTCTTGAAATTTTCTACAAATTCCTCAACTATTTTAGTTACTAATGGCTCATGTGTTCCAAATTTATCCTAGCACACAGATTTTCTATATTTCTTCCTATAAATGGCTTCATAGGTATCCATTTATATTCTTGAGTGAATGTTATTATTGTATGAGAACTAAACCAAAGGAAAAGGTTGATCTAATCCTCTTTTGAAGTCCATCGAGCATGTTCCCAAAATGAATTTTATTGTCTGGATAGTCCACCCAGATTTATAATCACTTTGGGGGTGATAATTCATAATAAATTATCACTCAACATTTAGAGCATATTAGAGACTCGTCTAGAACATTGAGATAATCTCATATCTCTATTAGATACAATCGAGTAAGGTGTTACATGTTGCCTCACCACCTATTTTGTGTATATCCTTACAAATTGACCATGTGATAAGTCCTATTGAATTGAAATGAAATGAGAAGTCTTTACGAAACATTCCTCCACAACAAAAATATCATTATTTTCCCTTGATGTATTTGGAATACTAGTGAAAAATTACATGGTGATTTATTCCCATTTACATGCATGTATTAGTAAGGGTTGTGTCAACCCCTTAGTATTTTTCCTTTCATCGTTAACTTATTATCATACCATATACTTTTATGTATATTTAGTAATCTCCTTCTTTATATTATCCCACAAATAGTACTCTAAAAATCCAAATACTTCTTCATGATCCCTGGGATGATGGAAAAATGTCACGCTATGTGCATCCTTCAACATCTTCTTCTTTGTCTTGGGGTTTTATGGTACATGTTGTTATGACCCAAATTTTATGACTCCCTCTCAATCAATTTTTAACTCCAAGGATTTCCCTTTTATTATAGCTTCCACCATTTATTAAATTTTCATATCATATCATTAAACATACTTTATATTCTTTAGAAGGTATGGTTGACCAATAATTTGATAAAGGAATGATGATGGTCTATCCTTTATTATTCTGATTTACATACTTTTCAAGTCTAAGACGATTGGTTCCTTATATATTCTAATCATTGATAAAGTTTTTGTATCCTTTCAACATAGATCAATTACCATTTTTTCAAGATGATAATAAATTGAGCATTCATATTCCTTAATCAAATATAATAGTCTTAACAGGAACATATTATACTCATTCTATGTGAATATATATTTTAGGCTTTTATGATTTATATATGTTTCACACTTCTCTCCATAAAGATAATGTCACCATATTTTCAATGAAAATATTACTTAACCCAACTCCAGATCATGTGTGGTATAGTTCTTCTCATGAAATTTCAACTATATTGAGGCTTCAGTTATCAATTTATCATTATAAATTAGTACATATACCAATACATTTTTTGAAGAATCATTACATAACATGAAAGGTACCCTATTTATTGGTATTATAAGGTATGGTATAGTGATAAGTATCATTTTCAATTCCTTAATTATTTCTTTTAACTTGCTGGTACATATAAAATTTAGTCCCTTTTGAGTTATATTAGTTAGCGGGTATGAAAATCATGAACATTTTATAAACAATTGTTGGTAATACCCAAATAGTATAAGGAATCTATAGATATATATATTAAAAATTCTAGTCTAAGTTATACCTTGATTTCCTTTATCTTATAAGGATTAATATATATACCTTTTCTAGTGATAAAAGGCTCCACATATGATACTTAGTTTATAAAAAACTCAAATTTATTGTACTTTTAATATAGCTTCTCATATATTAATGTATTTTGAACAATATATATATTCTTCTCATGACCCACCTTACTTTTAGAGTATATATGAATATCAACTATAAATACGACCATAATTTTTTAAGGAAATCTCTAATAAATCTATTCCTTAGTATATAATGATTTTTGGAGAATTATTGAGTTTGGAGGGAATCAATATGAACTCATAGTGTCCATACCTAATTCAAAAATATTTTTTGGGAATATTTCTCTATTAACTATTAATTGTTTATATATTAGACAAAGGTCCAGCTTAGAGATATATTTTTTCCCATATAGTTGATCAAACAAGTCCTTAATATGTGACAAGGGATACAATTTTATCATGATTTTTCTATTTTTATGAATTTCATATAGGGGTGCATTAACCCATACTTCTTCTTGAATAACTGGACATGAAAACCCCATAATGAAGAACTTGGGAACACACACCCCTTTTCTAGATTATCTTTTAAATTCTTTTTCAGTTCTTCCAACTCAATATTGGTCATTCTAAAAGGAGTCTTGGATATAGTTATAGATATAGGTATAAGTTAAAATGAGAACACAACCTATCATTATGGAGGAATACCAACAAAATATTTAAGGATTACTTTAGTGTAATCCCTCATAATGGGCATGTCCTCATTCAAGATTATCTCCTTTTCCTTAATCATATAATCTGAAGACTCATAAGGAAATAAAATCCATGCTTGAGTATAAGATTCAATGGGAGAGTCATCCATCTTATTACACTCATATAGAATCAAAGGAAGACTTAGGATTTGAATGTTGATATCCCTCTCTTGATAGCTGATATTTTATTTAAATAAGGATTTCCAATCCATGGAAAATATACCATAAAACTCCACTAAAGTATGAATGATTATATTTTTGGATGATTCAATACATAAACATTGAATGGGGAGGAGTTATATTCTTGGGATGAAATAATTTGTCTATTTAATGTTAGTATAGATATGTAAACCTCCTTGTTTTTAGGTATTGTTTGAATAGTTATAAAAAACAAAAAATATTTGGAAGAATGTGTATAATTTGATCAAAAATAATGTTCACTATTTTTGAAAGAATAACATGAATACTTATCACCAAATCAGTATCGGGATCCACCTCCGTAGTAGTGATATCATATGACCTTCCTTTCTCACCATGACTTATTGTTTGTTGTATTTTATTATCTATGACAAACCTTAGCATAGTTAATTTTCTTGTATACTTCCTAAGTTATTTATAGTTGAAAAACTTACTAAAAACTGGGTGTTGATTTAAACATTCATTTCCTCCATCTCATTCATGGGGGTTTTCATATATTTATATTCATTTATTAGCCTTATTCACATATTTTCCACACTTGAATCATCTCCCAGTTCCATTAAAATAGTTTTTGATATGTTTTCATGTACTTTTGAAACATGGAATGTTGGATTTTCATTCCTTTGTGATATTTATCTTTCGACCCCCAAAAGAAAACTTCTTTTTAGAAATTTTATCAAGAGACCCATGAGACCACTAAGACTCTATAATATTGATATTAACCATTAGAGAAAAATGAAAATCAATTTATAGCTATCAATGTCTCAAATCTCCAAAAATTTTCATAAACATGTATTTAATCTGCTAAATAAGTAGTCTACCTTACTTTTCCCATTGATGAAAAAGGCTAAAGAACACCATGACTCATCTTTCTTTTACATTAGTATGAGTGACTCCCTATCCATTTAAATACGGTGAGTTGAGGAAAATTATTAATTGAAAAATATTTTATTGAATTATTTTCATTCCATGGAATAAATATTCTCTTTGGACATCATGTTCCAAATTATCATGCACTACGGATCATGTTCTCCCTCCATGCGATAAATGGAAAACACTACATTATCTTATTCTAATCATTAGAGGATAGGTAATATATTCTAAACTGATTTAATCAATTGTTTCTTAATAAGGGTATCTTATGATCCACTATAGTTGAGAAAATTTTTCGTATAAAATACTCAACTGATACATTCTCTTTCTTAGGAGAAGAAGGTCATTCTGCATGATTCAAGTTACTATTTTTAGCATGAGTGAGTTGGGATAGTACTTCCATGATGTTCCTAGATCCTTCTTCCATAGTTTGAGGTATATCATTATATAAATCCTCACATTACCTATCACAATTATTTTTGGAACAATTTATCATATTTCCCACCATTAACTAAGAAAAGAAAAACAATGTGAGAATAGTTTAACTAATAAAAAAAAATTTCTAATTTATAAACATTGAAGGAATAAATTATTAATGATAAGTATATAAACACTTATGATTCCTTATGTTTCAATATAGGTAATCTGTGGTAATATACATATTAGTTTTTCAAACCTAAAAATCTATCGAAGCCCTTCATAATGTTTCATAAACAGTTTTTGAATTTTACAAATAATGTCCCCCAAGAGTATCAAACCTAGTTTGTAGTAAGTCCTGTTTATCACAAAACAGTTGATGGTTGATTCGATTTCCAATGTGCCATTTTTAGGGTTATTACAGTGCGGTACAATTATTCCATATCCACATCCATTTTTAGTATCCATATATGGATGTAATTTCTTGTAAATCACTCACTCTATACTTCACCAAAATTTATAGATATTTTCATATACCTAAACTTATCCCCATGGTTATTATATAAGTATTCAAATACTAATCCCAAAAAATAATGAAACATTACATTGGTACCTAATATAGAAAATAAAGATCTCTTATACATATTATTACCTGATTTTTGACATAAATATACATTAAATACTAAACAAGGATAAAAACTCTAAGTGTCTTTGGAAGAGTAACTACAAAGAAAATAAACATGAAAATAAAATGAATTTATTTTAATCTTAATTATGAGATATTAAATCTCTGTGATCTCATAAATCATCAAGGGATAACCTGGAGAATACATTGAAAAAAGGGGTGATCTAAAAGAATATAAATGGTATAAATATGGTAAGGAATCATAATGTGTGAGTCAAAAGTATAACATGATATCATAAAATGGATTGCTCCTGAGTAATCACATGGGATAATAACATAAAAAAAATTTATCATAAGAATCATGAAAAAATATTAGATGTGGAAACAATAAAAACAAGAAATAAGCATCAGTTAATGCTAAATACCAAGAAAACATCATATAGTGTACATAGTCCCATAGTGGATTATGTTTACTCCTTACTCCCATACATAATTTCCCATGAGAAATAAATAGGTTATATAATCTTGACTCATATCATAATTAAAAAATATTTCATAAAAATGAATTTGAGAAATAAAAATACAGCATGTATTACCCTATAAATGGACGAGAGAAAAATATAGGTATATACGTTATATACATATATATATATATATAATTTATAATCATTCTTTATCGTTAATGTTATAGATAGAATTAGAGAGAGAAAGATCATATCCAAAAGAAATACGGTGGTTCTGAGAGATCCCTTACCTTAAGTCTCATATTTATTTGTACTCAATATAAACTTATTTATAAAAAATACAGATTTATTAAAAATATATTAAATTAACTAGCACTTATATATCACTCCATATATGATTTTATTATAACATTTTATCACCTATTTATTAACAATATTTTATTAAAATCATTGTTCTAAGTGATAACTACTTCGTTTTTCAGGCATGCTTTTCTTTGGTAAAGTCGGTCTGTATACATTGATCAAGGATACATAATAAAGTAAATTTAAAAAATTATATTAACATCATATATATTCATTATAATTATATATTTATAGTCAAACATCAAAAGGTAGAGATAAAATAAATGAATTACACCATTCACTAAGGCGATAGGTCGTATATATGCATGAACGTTGTTTCTATTTTCGGTGAATGTGAATAAAAAAAGTAAACTAAAAATTAAACTTTATATTATCATGATAATATATTAAATAAAAAATATATTTATTAAATAAATCATTATAACTAGTTGTGTGAGGTAGTGCCAGAAAATGAATTACATCGGTTCGCAGGACAACTGTCCATCTTACCCACGAATGATGATTTCATTTCCCATTTGATGGAAGTGGAGATGTATGTAGGTCATTGAATTGACATTATAACATATAATTAAATTAAATTAATTGATGTTATTATGTTATTTTTTTTGAAAAATAGTTTATGTATGTTTAAGAAGAAATAAATCTAAAACATTCGATTACAGATTATGCCTCTTCTTTGGAAAACATCCATTGATTTACACCATAAACCCTATAAGGATTGTATTCTCCCCAAATTAATAACTATAATAAAATGGGGAGATAATTTAGGAATGTATTTTCTTTGTTATTGGATTAACTAAATGTATTTTAAAGTGTGAATAAAAGAGTATAATATGTTTCCTTTTATAAGAGTGAGGAGGGGCATTCTTGGAATTTCTTAATGTATTATATTAATATAAATTATTTATCATTGAAAAATGGATCTAAATTGATATGATTATAATATATGATGATTTTAATTTGAATTAGTATCATATAATGAAAATTGGACAATTTTAGGTGACACTTTTACCCTTATATTTTTGTTTTAACTCCTGGTTAACCCTTTTGACGATTATCGTAATAATAAACATTTTTACTCTTTAGGGGTTAGGATAGTCACAATAAAAGAAAAATGGTCCCATAAATGGGTCATGGTAGAAATTTTAAAAAATATAATAATAAATTTTATTAATATAGAATTTATATAAATTTTAAATTATTTAATCAAATATTATTTATTATAAAATAACATTAATGTCATTTTTGAACTATTCATTTAATTTGAATTTGAAAACAACATGACAACAATGGAATTAGAATATAATTATTTAAAAACAAAATAATATTTTTTTACCAAAAATATTATTGTATGAAACTAATTCATTCAAATTACTTGACTTTAAATTATTTTAAAAATAATTTATGTTAAATTTTTGTATTAATGGAATAAAAATTTCATTGGAATTATATAAGCATTTAAGGTAATTATTTCATCACTAAAAATTAGAAATAAATTAAAATATAAAAAGTAATATATATTTCAAATAACCCATTTATTAATGAACATATCCTGTGTTTACCCCCTTTTCAGAAATTTAGATATAATGAAACTAAGAGAATGACATTTTTAATTTTCTTTACATAAAATAATATAAAGGTCAAAATCAAAGTAATATGGCACAAAGTTTCTATATTTTAAAAACATGGATATAAATGTACAAAACCACTCTCAAATAGGATAATATAATTATTCTGGCCATTTCATTGTCTTTATTAAATTATTTTTAACAATAATTTCTTGATTTACCCTTACTAGGTTGGTAATTATTTATTATAGTTATTATTAATAATTACAAAAAATAAAAGAAAAATATTTACCAAATTTGGATTTATTAATTCCAAATAATGAATCCTCTTTTTAATATTCAATTTCTAGAAGTGGATGGAATTAGTTTTAATTTAAAACACAAAACTCAATGTAAAATGCAATGAAAAATAGTTTTTTAGAAAACTCCCTTTTAAGATAAAAAGGTTTTTCTACCAAATTAATGTACATAATTCCTTCCAAAGACTATAATTTTAGTTTTTTAATAAAAACTAACTAATTAAAATTTTAAAATAATCTAAAATATAATTTTACTTAAAATGTAATTTAAATGAAAAACAAATTTCAATATAAATCATTATTTTTCAATTTTCATCAAAAAATCAAACATTTCATAAAAATCGTAAAATTTAATTGTAATTTTTTCTGATATAATGTTTTAAAAATGATAAATTTTTTATAATTTTTTTTTAAATTTCAAAAAATATTAATATAATATTCTCTCAATAAAAACCAATTTTGAAGAAAATATATTTTATATGAATAAAATGAATTTACAAAAAAATGAGTGATTATTTTATAATAATTTATAAATAAATTTATATTGAGTAATAACATTATATATATTTCTTAAATCTATAGTCTTATTTGTACCCTCAAATTTAATTTCTAGGTTATAATGATCATATTTAAATAATAATATTTCATGGTTTGTTTAGGCTCAGAGTTGCGTGACCTATATGCTATCAAACATAGTTTTATTTTTAAAATTGTATGGTGTTACATGGATGGTATGTACCAAAATTCAGTAGTAAGGATAGTAATTAGGATGGTCACTGATTCCAACATTTTCATGATACATGGGTATCGGTATATTTAGAAAATTGTTTCTCATAATCACGATGAAATATCTTGGGACGTGTTCATTTTAGAAAGAGTAAAATTTATTCTTATATTCTTCATATAACACATGTTTCTACTATTTTCTAAAATATTTATAAATTTTTTGTTGTTGTTTTTGACATTTGGGATGGGAAACCATATGATATTACATAGGTATAAGTGTTAGAACTGATATTGGATCTAGTTAAAGTGTAACTATTATTATTTATACTTTATTTCTCCTCTTTCCTAGAACTGTTACCATTAGCTAAGTATAGAAATTGTTCTACCAAATATAATCTTCTAACAAGTATGAAAATATAGAAAACACATAGACCCTCTTTTTTACATTACTGGGATGAGTGGTGTTTGTAATTCATGATAAAAATTTTAAATAAATATCCCTAGAATCTCATTGTGAGAGATTTATATGTTCAAGGAATAGGTTATACCTTTACACATTGTGATAAAGTATGATGATGTATCATTTTGATATTGTTTTAATTTTAGAGGTCATTTAATTCCACCTTCATCAATATGAAGCTAACATTGTATAGAAACTATTGACATTGGAATCCCTAAACTTTAATTGATAAAGTTTTCATATTATTATACCTGACAAATGTTGTTCCTTATATGGTCTACATAAAGTGTCCATGCTTAGATATATCCTATTGATATAAGGTTCCTTTCAAGGGACCAAATAAAGATTTAAAATGCATAAAATACTACCATGAGTCCCTAATTCTATTAAAATTAAGGAAATTTGGATTTCCAAAGTTGGGTGGAGAAGGAGTCCCAACATCTAATTCAACGTATGGATTGCTTTATCATTAAAATATTGTACACCATCTCTCCATAGCTTCTATTTGAACTACTGATTACGTAATAGTGTTAATAATAAATGATTAAATATATGGTTGGGAATATTTTTGAGTTAGAGAAATTATGATCGGATCCAGGCATAGTGGGCCACCTGAGTTCATTATTTATAGCTAGTGTGGGTTGACCTATGGTAACTTTCCTAACATGGTCTTGAATGCTACCCATGTGAAGGGAAATCCTAATATTCTACCAGCATTATATCTAGATAAATTTATTCTAGATATCACATTAGATGGGTGACTTGGGTCTACTCTTGATGGTACGGAAACATATTCTTATCGAGGCAGATTTGTTAAAATATGAATGTTACTTTATGTTTGGAGAGTATTACCCGTAGGGATATTACCCATGAGTAACATAGCATTGAGTTTTTCTAACTCCTTTAACTCAATATCATACTAATCAAATATCTTCTTAATTTCAGAGGGGCTAACGTTATCATGTAATGGGTGGGACATAGTCACACCAATTCCATTTTTTTTAAAGCCCACAAAAGGGCGGGTAGCTATGTATTTGAGGGAGCTTCCAAATTATTAGATTACCTTCGGTTTTCGGTATGTACACCCTCTTCAAAACTTTTGGTGTGGACTATATTCTAAATAGAAAAATCATCTTTCTACTCTCCTATAATGGTTTTATGCTCTACATCATATGTAGGGATAGAAAATACTATGTTTAATAATTCATAATTTGATTCTAATATCATATAATCATCATAAGGATAAGAAGACTCATCACCCTTGTTGTATCTATCAAGTGGTATGACACTATTACCTTCAGTGGACATCTTATTAAGGAATGATCTAGTTGATACCCCTAAGTGTATTTATCTATTTCTTCCATGAATCACCAAGGGATGCTTTTTGGAGGCTAATCCGTAGAGATTACATAAAAAGTTTTGTCATATGTGTCCCTATAGAGAATGATAGGTCAAAAAATAGGAGACTTTTTAAGGTATTTTCTTATTATATTTATCTAGGTCTAGAAAATATTTACTTATTTAAAGGAGGAGGATGTTATGGTTAAATGCCACCATATTTGAGGGATGATATTGATTTAGCTCCACACCTATAATATTTTGGACCTTCCATAGATTTTATAAAATCGGGGTCATAGTGTTGGAAAAAATGGGTTTATATTGGTATTATGGGGTTTCTCCAAAATTAGTATAGAAGCAACCATTTTTGTTGTACTCATAATCATGAAGATTTTGTCTCAGCATGAACTAGGTGCAGTGTATGCTCTGAGTGTGAGATGCACACTATTGGAATAAAAACATTTTCCAAATTTTTATCTTTTTTCAAATAATATACATGTTAAAACATTAAAGATGCATACTGTGTGCATATTTTAATAGATATAACTTGAAGGGATTTATGTTTATGAGATATGGATATAAATAGACCCTGTTGGGTAAAATAGCTATCATGAACAAGGATTAACCTTGAAATAATGAAATTCTATAAGATCACTCACGGTGGGATCTATTGATTGGGGAGTGGGTGGAAATGTATTGCTAAATGTTTTCCCAATCCTCTTATATGCATGTTTAATGGAGCATTTTCAATCAGCTGGTGAAAATCCCTCAAAGAAAAAAATCATGTGTGTTTGATATTCTCATAGTGATTTTCCACCTCAGGTTGAATACCACATAAAGGGTGGCTAAATAAATCTATTGATGAAATCTGTTAGGTCAACAATGCTGAATACCCTATGAGGGGGGGGGTGAATCAGGGTACGAATAATTTAAAATCAAACCCCGTTCTGATCTTGTTTCTCTATTAAGCAAACCACTCTTCTCTCTTTTCCTGTTGCGCAATATAAACAGAAAGTAAATAAAGCACTGGACACAACAATTTTACTTGGTTCACCGCTAAGGGCTACGTCCAAGGAGCATACACCGACAGATTGCCGGTCGTACCAAATTCCACTATACTTCACTAGTCGTGGATACAATGGTTTGGGCTAGATCACTTTTATGCCCAGGCTCACTGCCTTTACAATGTTTAGGGTTAGCTCACTGCTTTCCCAAGGGTCACTCCCTGTTTCACTCTCTCTAGCTCACTGCCGGTGGATTTTCTCTGAAAATTCTCTCCACTTCTCTCGATGAGGTCGGCCTCTATTTATAGGCAATTCCACCAACCCTCAACCCTTCTGCACGAAGTCAACACCACGTCATCTCAAATCGAGAATCTCTAAAGTTTCTACCAGAATTCTGTCCAAATCGCGAAGCACCACGACAATTTTCCGTTCGTGGAGCTCGTCGTAATCGTGGAGCATCACCGTCAATATTATTCCGTGCCTTCTCCGCGAAGCTCCCTCCCAAATACCTTCACCACCGCGAAGCGCTTCAACTCTACCGTTCCTGAAGCTTTGAAATAATCCTGAAGCATCACTGCCTCCATTTTCGGATCTTTGCGAAATCCAATCCATGCATCCTCTCTTCGTGTAATTCATGCCTTTTTTATATAAAAATATGATCTTCCTGGAAATCCTATTTTCGCGATGCTCACCAAACATCCAAATTTTGGACCCCAAAAATTTGGCAAACATTGGGAAACGATGCCACCTTGTACTGCACTTTTGTACCGCCTCCAGATCGCCCTTTACTTTGTCATCGTTCTTTATCAACATGGATTGTCAACAACTTCTTGGAAACTCGACAATTCTCCATGGAAACCTACTTTGTCAACAAACACAATCAACCCAAAAATACTACAATGTTACCTTGAGGGATTTTTTCCCAATAATCTCCCCCTTTGGGTTTGTTGACAATTCTTCATAACTCTTCTCAGAATGATTTTCTGCCCTTTGATACCTCACTGAGTCTTCTTCCAGCTGCTACCACCATTCGCCTCTTTCGATTCTGATAGCATTGAAGGATTCACTTAACACGTACTCTAAGGCCACATGAGCAATGCTCAGCGTGAGAAACAAAAGTAGTATGAAAAGATCATCAATGAATCACTTCATGTCAGACCCCAATTGTCGATTCCAACCTGATACCAATTCTTAAATTGATACCAATTGTTGAACCACACTGATACCAATTGATGATAGCTAGAAACCTTCTCTCACCATTCCAACGCCACTATTATAATTTTATCACGATCCTCAGCTATCGTGATTTCTATGCTTTGATCGATCGCTTACAGTATCATCATATTTTAAATGCCCCCCCTTTCTGCTCACAGCATCTACACCTCTTTATCCCTATTTCCTGTGTAGTCCAAGCTAAGCTCTGGCTAAGCATGTTCAACTAGCTTCAACTCCCCCTATCTGGATGCTCCACTTGTTAGCTTCTCCCCATATCATTCATGATTTATCAAATCTTTACATTGTCTCCCCCTTGAACAATCACTATTTTCTCCCCCTTTGTCAACGAACCCAAAGGTCACTCCTTTGTAGTCTGTAATAGAGTAGAGAACACATATCTGCACATGAGGGAAAAACACATCATACCTCGGGGAAAGGGGGGGTCCCACATCCACACTATTTCAAGTGCGGGGAGTCGACTGAACTCCTAGAGCCAGTCGATGCCTTTCAAAAGCTTCCTTGGGTAAAGCCTTTGTCAGAATGTCTGCAAACTATAGCTCTGTAGGCACATACTCCAACTTCACGATTCCCTAGTCAACCTTCTCCTTGATAAAATGATACTTTATCTAAATGTGCTTTTTCCTTTAGTGATGGATGAGATTTTTGCTGAGATTTATAGAACTGGAGTTATCACACCTGATTTCGATCGGAGACTTTACTTCAACTCCCATATCTTCAAGCAGCTGCTTCATCCACAATAACTGTGTGCATGCTTGAGTGGCCGCAATATACTCATCCTTTGCGATGATTAATGAAATACAATCCCCCTTCTTGTTTAACCAAGAAATACATAGTTTTCCAAGATAGAAGGCACCTCCAGATGTTGATTTCCTGTCATCCGCTGAACCGGCCCAGTCTGCATCAGTATATCCCAATAACTCTGTCTGAGATTGGTCATTGTATGTCAATCCGAAGTCCACCGTGACCTTGATATACCAAAGTATTCTTTTCACTGGGAGCATGTGACATTCCTTGGGATTAATCTGATATATCGCTGCTTGGCATGTGGCGAAAACAATATCAGGCCTTGTCGCGGTCAAGTACAACAAACTTCCAATAATTTCCCTATATTCTGTGATATTAACTGCCTTGCCATCCTCATCTTTTGATAATTCCATCCGGGTAGTAACTAGAGTTTTCATCTCCTTGGAATTTTCCATTCCAAACCTTCTTAACACCTCCTTGGCATATTTGGATTGAGAAATGAATATTCCATTCCTTCCTTGTGTCACCTGTAGACCAAGGAAAAATGTTAGCTCTCCAATCATTGCCATTTCAAACTCATTTTTCATGAATTCTGAAAACTGTCTGCATTGAGCTTCATCTATTCCACCAAATATTATGTCGTCTACATAGACCAACACCATCATCCTTTGATTTCTATTGCTGTTGAAATAAAGATTGTAATCAACTACCCCACACTGGAAACCAAACATCATCAAGTACTGATCAAGCCGTGAGTACCATGTCGTTGGTACTTGTTTCAGCCCATACAATGCCTTCTTCAGCCTGCAAACTTTGTTCTCATCCTCATGAATGAGAAAACCATCTGGCTTCTCAATATACACATCCTCTTCTAGAACACCATTCAAGAATGCGGATTTGACATCCATCTGGAACACATTGAACTTTCTTTGCACTACTATGGCAAAAAATAATCGGATTGCCTCCAGCCTTGAAACTGGTGCAAATGTCTCATCTACATTTATTCCCTCTATCTGGGAGTATCCCTTGCACACTAGTCGTGCTTTGTTTCGAATCACAGTTCTATCTTCATTCATCATGTTGCGATAGACCCATTTAGTCCCGATGACAATCTTGTCTGCTGGCCACGAAACAATCTCCCATGTCTGGTTATTCTCAATTTGATCAAGCTCTTCATTCATAGCCTGAACCCAGTTTTCATCTTCAGCTGCATCGGAAAAACCTTTTGGCTCCACCTGAGATAAGAACGATGTTTTTTGTAATGACTTCATTATTCATGTTTGAACTGGAGCTGTCTGATCACCAATGATATTCTTCCTATCAATTTCTGCTCAACTCTTTGGAATCCTTGTAGACACAGACTTGACACTTTCTTGTTCATCATCATTATATTCTTCTGAGTTAGCTTCTGCCACTTCTGCTCCCCCTGTGTTGCTTACCTCATCATCACTTTCATCCAAGAACTGTTCACTGGTTCATTGAGTATTCTGTTCACTTTCAACTATAGTGACATCATTGCTCTCAAAAAGTTTTCCCAGCCTTTTGTTGAAGCATTTATACACTTTTCTTTTCCTTGAGTAGCCAAGGAATATCCCCTCATATCCTCATGCCTCAAACTTCCTATGATTCTCTTTGTTGAAAATGAAACACTTACTTCCAAAGATTCGAAATTATTTCAATGTTGGATTCTTTTCATACCACAGTTCATACGGAGTCTTCCCTTGCTTCGGACACAACAGAGACCTATTTGAAACATATACCGATGTCAACACTGCTTCCTTCAAAAATTTCTCTGGTTGGTCTTTGTCAATAAGCATTGTTCTGGTCATGTTGCTGATGATCTGATTTCTACTTTCAACCACACTATTCTGTTGGGGAGTTCTCACTGATGAAACTTGATGCCTTATCCCGTGTTTCTCGAGATATTCTTACACTTGATAGTTTGTGAATTCTGTACCGTTATCTGTACAGAACTTCAATATTTTCTACCCAAGCATCATTTTTGATTCCCTCCTGTACTGTTTTATGCAACTAAACACCTATGTCTTATGGGTAATGAAAAATACACATGCCATTATGCTGTAATCATCAATGAAAAGAAAATAGTACATTTTCCCATTTATAGCTCATGGTGAGATAGGTCCACATACATCAGCATGAACTAGTTCGAGCACTCTAGTTGATTTCTATTCCTTTTTCCTGTAAGACTTTCTGATAATCTTCCCTTGTTGGCAAGAATCACACATATGAGTGCGATCATGGGATAGTTTGGGAAGGTCTCTAGCGGCATCACACTTTACGAGATCCTCCATAGATCATTGGCATAGATGACTCGCTTATGCCACAACTAGTTTTCTTCCTCTATGGATAAAAGACATGTATCTTCTTCCCCACCTACAAGGTATAGATTTCCCTTTGTCCTTTTTCCCTGCAGAACAGCTGCTCCATCTTTTCCTTTCACAACACACATCTTCTTAGTAAATTGGATAGAGTGCCCAGAGTCACATAGTTGACTGACACTGAGTAAGTTATGACTAAGACCCTCTACTACCAAGACATCAGCAGGTCTCATCTCTTTTCCCTCAAACATGGATTTCCCTAAGCCAACAATCTTTAGGCCTTCATCATTTCCAAATTTGACAACTCCTTCTTTGTCATATTTGATGCCTGTAATAAGATACTTGTTACCCGTCATGTGGGATGTGCAACCACTCTCAAGGATCCACACACCAGATCGATTTGATGCTTTAAGGGAAATCTCCTCCACCACATCCTTCTCATTTTTCTTCTTCTTGGACCATACTTTTTCTTCCACACTTGGCATGGATTGAGACTTCTGTTCTTTCTCAGAGTATGATGAACCAGCCTCATCTTGCAAATCCGCAAATCTATTCTACATTTTTAACTCACCTGTCGGTTTATTGACCTGCTCTTGCGAACGTTTTGATTCTACTTTGGAACATTTCTCTGAATGGTCGAAGTAGAGTACCTAGCCATGTTCCCAAATCCTCTGGACCAAAAATAGTGTCCTTCAAAATATGTTCTCTAAAACCGTTCTCTGTTTGGCTACCATATCTATTCATGTTCCCTTCTATATCTCTTGGTTATGGAACACACATACTGTGAATGTCCCATTTTCCCACAGCAATAACACCTGATATAGGATACATTCCTTCATGATACTTCACCACTACGATTTTCCCTTTGGGATCTCTGAATATTCTGATTCTGTTTTGGGCCCAAACAAACCTTCAATTTCAGGATGGGTGCTTGCGGTCTGATATTAACTGCCACCGATTTTTGTTTCTTATCAAGACCTAAATCAACCTTAGCATTTGAGATTTATTGCTGCATCACTCCTGCTGAACTACAAGCCTCCTCTTTCATCTTCTATGTCTTTTGAATGGCCTGCCTTTCTGATATCACATTGGGGGTCAAGAGTTTTTCTTGATCCTTCATTTTTCGTCGCAGACTGACCACATATTCTTCAAGATATTTGATACATCTGACCTGCTCATTTCCTGTGTTGGTCAAACAATCAATTTCCTTCATTTTTTACCTCAATTTTAAGCTTATGCTCAAAAATATTTTCTGATCTCTCTGGTGTTGAGGAATTTAGTCTTTCAATTTCTTCTAACAGTTCTGACTTTTCTTCATCCTGTTGTTGCATATAGAGTTTGGCATCATGAACCAATTTATTGTATTTTTTCACTTTGGCTCTCCAAACATCTATCTCCTCAAGAGCTGCTTCCAATTCGGCTTCCATATCAACTCTCCCTTCAATTTCATCTTCTTCTTCAGCTTCAGCTTCTTCATTTTTCTGAGAACTACCGACGACCGCTACCATAGCATTTTGCCTACGATCATTACAATTTTCAAACTCATCAACCTCTTCATCCTCAGACTCCTCTGAACTTTCAAATTCTTGTGAAAGAAGATTATTTTTCTTGAATAAATTTCTCTTGAATTGCTTCTTCCCTTTCACAAATGGTGAAGTCTTCTTCTTGGGAATTTCAACTTCATCACCATCATCATCGTTATCTTGAAATTTCTTGGGGAATCTTGTCACAAGATGACCAACCTTTCCACATCGAAAGCATGCTAGTGGAAGTTTACCTTTAAAATTTCCTCTTCCTCTTTGCAGATTTGAAGAAATGAATGACATCACCTCATCTGTCTCTTCTTTTTCATTAGAATCTTCAATGGTGAGTTTCCTCATGGCCTTGAATGCCACCTCGTTGGATTTCCCCTTTTCCACAGTCTCGTTATCATCATTTATAATTTCATATGCAACAAGAGTATTGTGCAGGTTATCCAATGTTAGTTATTTTGGGTTTTTATCTTCCAAAACAGAAACTTTTGGATTGAACCGAGGTGGATGTTTTCTCAATATGTGCTTCACAATTTTTATATCTTCGATAATTTCTCCAAGACCCCGCATGTCTTCTACCACAAAATTTACCCTATCAAATAATGCATCAACAGACTCATTCGGGTTCATTCTCAGATCTTCATACTTGTTCCACAACACTTGTAGCTTTTCCTCTTTGACTTTTGTATCCCCTTCATAAATATTCAAATTATTTTCCCACATGGCATGTGACATTTTGCATGACATCACCTCTGTATATATGGGATTGGAAAGGGCTCCCCCAAAGGCATTGATTGCTTTGGAATCAGCATCCAACTCTTTTTGCTCAGCTTCTGATAATGCACCACTAGTAATATCAGCTGTGATACCATGCATAACTGCTGAAAACACATCCATTCCCAAAGATTGGAAATAGTGTTGCATTCGATTCTTCCATATCTGAAAATTACATCCATCGAAGATCAGAAACCCTCTATGATTTGTGACCTCCATTGAGAGAAGAACTAATATCAACCTCTCTATGATACCAATTGTTAGGGCCACAAGGATGAATACCCTCAGAGGGGGGGGGGGGGTGAATTAGGGTATGACTAATTTAAAATTGAAGCCCGTTCTGATCTTGTTTCACTGTTAAGAAAACCACTCTTCTCTCTTTTCCTGTTGCACAATATAAACAGAAAGTAAAGCAAGCACAGGACACAATAATTTTACATGGTTCACCGCTAAGGGCTACGTCCAAGGAGCATACACCGACTGATTGTCGGTCATACCAAATTCCACTATACTTCACTATCCATGGATACAATGGTTCGGGCTAGATTGCTTTTATGCCCAGGCTCACTGCCTTTCAATGTTTAGGGTCAGCTCACTGCTTTCCCAAGGGTCACTCCCTGTTTCTCTCTCTCTGGCTCACTGCCGGTGGAGAGGATCACCTTCTTTCTCTTCCTAAGCTCACTGCTCTGGAAGGAATCCACTCACAGTTTATAGACCTGTAGGTCTCTTCAATTTCATGAATAAATGCATCCAAAACTGTTGATAGATGCTCTGTTATAGTCCAACTTTCATCCACTAATGAATACCACTTTGCCTCTTAACCACTGGGCAATTCACTTTGGAAACACCTTCGCAAAGCTCCCTACTTCGCGAGGCTCCCAATTTCGCGAAGCTCAAACAAGCCTTTGTGAAGCTCCTACCTTTTCGCGAAGCTCTATCGCGAAGCACTCTCGCGATGCAAAGACCTTCGCAATGCTTAGTACGTCGTGGAGCTCTTGCCTCTACGCGGAGCTCACTGAGGCAATACAGGGCACACGCCTTTCTCGGAGCTAGAATAGCCACCGTGAAGCTCCCCTTTCGTGAAGCACATTGCCTTTGCGAACCACCTCTGCGAACCGAGAGCTATAGATTTTTTCTGAAAATTATCTCCACTTCTCTCAAGGGGGCCGGCCTCTATTTATAGGAAATTCCACTGACCCTCGACCCTTCCACGCGAAGTCAACGCCACGTCATCTCAAATCGCGAATCTCCGAAGTTTCCGCCAGAATTCTCTCCAAATCGCGAAGAACCACAACAATTTTCCGTTCGCGGATCTCGTCGTAATCGCAGAGCATCACCGTCAACATTATTTCGTGCCTTCGCCGTGAACCTCCCTCAGAAATACCTTCACCGCCGTGATGCTCTTCAACTCTACCGTTCGTGACGCTTTGAAATAATCACGAAGCATCACCGCCTCAATTTTCTGATCTTTGCGAAATCCAATCCATGCATCCTCTATTCGCGAAATTCATTCCTTTTCCATATAAAAATATGATCTTCATGGAAATACTATTTTCACGATGCTCACCAAACATCCAAATTTTGGACCCCAAAAATTTGGCAAACACTAGGAAACAGCGCCACCTTGTACTGCTCTTTTGTACCACCTCCAGATCGTCCATTCCATTGTCATCTTTCTTTGTCAACATAGATTGTCAACTAATTTTTGGAAACTCAAAAATTCTCCATGGAAACCTGGTTTGTCAACAAACACAATCAACCCAAAAATACTGCAATGTTACCTTAAGGAATTTTTCCCAAAAAAATCCTTATATTTCCCCCAAATGGAATGTGAATTAAATATAAGGATTAAGTTTCACCTTTAAATTATATATATTAATCCACTAGTATAGTCATATATGGTGTAAATAATTCTCTATCAATGTTTTCAAAATCCTATATTGAGAGGTGGCTATGGACTCGAACATTACCAGTATATTGTATTTATCTAGTTGTTTTCTTTAAAAAAGGTGCTTTATCTTCATGTATAAGATATTACTCTATTATTTTCAACTAGAGTGGTCATTTATTAAATTCTTTTTTTATAGGTGCTGATTAAAATATTTAGTATTAATGTGGATTCTAAGAGATCTGAGGGTGCTTCATAGAGAAATTATTTCCTCAAATTGTCTTCTATTTAAAAAAGAATATCATCCGTTGATGATATGGTGCTTCAAGTATTTGGACTCAATATATTGAGCGCCTTGTGATATGAAGGATTTATCAAAGTTTCTTTAGTAGTGGGAGCATATTCCTATTGATGTAATATGTCACTACATAGAGGACCTTTTAATTGAAAGTTATTATGGGGAGGACTACCATTATTGGGAAATTTCCAAATTTTATAAGGATTCATATGGTATATATATAGTGAACCTCACATAACATACATAAAAATTACATAAATTTTTCATAATACTTAATACAATTCAAAAATAGATACCTAAAGACCATATTAATTTAGTGCCTTCTGGAACATGGAAACATAAACACTGGTAAATAAGTGAGAAATATTATCTCCCACTAGGTTCTCCCGGACTAGAACCCTTCTTAGACACATCATACATAATACATATCTTCATGAACTGGGAAAAAGAAACAAAAAAACGTTGACGTCAGATGCTCAGTAGGGTGATAAAGGGACATATGTAAGCATAAATGTGAGTATAAGGATATGGGAACATGATCATAAATTTAGAATATCATACCCCACATATCAAATATATTGAATAGGACTCATTTCATATGGAATGGTAGTTAATAAGGCATTAATAATTATGCAATTAAGTGTATAATCCATAAAATCATAACATAGGAATAAGAAATGGAATTTTAGAGGACACATAAGAATATAAAAATATTTCCATAGTAGTTAAGTATAATTTCCAAATAAATCATAGAAGTATGGGTTCACTCCCCATACCATCTTTGCAATTATGGTTCACTAATGTGTCCATGTTGGTAGTCAAGGTTGACTCCCAATATCGTCTTAGTGGAAAATTTCCTTTACTAAACCGAGTTTACTCCCTGTTTCATCCATGTCTATCTCGTGATATAAAAATATTTACACAATGCATTTGAGGGAGATATAGGTCCCACCCATATGATAATTAAATCATACATATGTGTGACACTAGATCATAATCATTCATCATATCACAACCCATTAAATGAAATGGGTATCATAAAAATTTAATCATATCATAACATCTGGAAAATAGATATGTTTCATAATAATTTCATCAAATAATAACCCTTTAAAAGAATCAAGTTTCATAAGGATAATACCCATTAAAGATAAACATGCTTCATAAACATCATTCCATGTGAACAAAAACTATTCCGAGAAGAATATGAATGAAATGTTTGGATAATTTCCCCAAAAGGCATTAGTAACACCAAAATATGTCATATTGGATGAAAAATAATTTATAAATATCCATTAAAAACATTTTTTTTTTCAGGAAAATATCCTTTATACCTTGAAATTTTATTTTTAAAACATAAATAATTTTTGACAAACTTTTCCTTCAATAATAGATTGGAAAACATATAAAGGAATATTTTAAAACCATAAAAAATTTTAAAATATATTTTTAATTAAAATTAGATTAAATATCAATTAAAAAAATATTTTTGATGATTTTTTGAAACATGGTTCTTTTGAATAAAATATATTTCTTTCTAAAGAGAGAAATGAGGTCATATTTTCTTAAAAACATTTTGTTAACTATATTATGTAACAAAGTGTGGATAAATTGTACTTATACATGAGGATATCATCAATAAATATAGGGGAAGAAACTTTATGAGTTTTATTGAAATATGGATCATAATATTTTATCTATGAAAGCATAATCATAAACAATCCTGATAATCGATGAGATTTTTGCAATAAACTCTTACCACTTTATAACTTTGAATCATTCTCACCATATAAGAAAATGAAATTAAATTATGTTTAAAATATCAATAAAATAAGGATATAAATGATATAGCTTTTCAAATATCATTGGATACACCTTTTAGAATAATATTGGTCCATGACATGGTATCTGTCTTAAAGAAGGAAAATTGAAACAATATTACTTTATCGATTTGTTAAATTTTGAAACATAAACCCCATGAACGAGTGATAATGAAACAAATATGTAAATAACCATAATTTTAATCATAAAAATCTTATAATATATTCAAGTAAAGTATATACCCGACACAAAAGAAACTAATGGTGTATAAGTCAAAAATCTCACATAAATAAAAGTGAGATGAGAAAACTCTTACCCTAAGTCTTGAATTTCATAACATGTTAAAAAATATTTTATAATAAATATAAGTTTATTATATATCTACAAAATAACCATATTATTATATCTAATAGCATATGTTATTTTATTATGAATTTATATTTCCTTTTTATTAAAAATTCCATTTTAAGGTTACATTTTGGGTAATATTCGCTTTGCTTTTTGTTTATGTTTTGACTTTTTATTCTTGTTAATTTTTATTGTATCATGATTTATTTATTTAAATAATTTTAAAAAATATATAAATATCATATATATTCCATATATTTTTTTTAATAATCTATAAAATATATAAATACGAAATGCAATATACCGTTCATGGAGATGGTGGGACGTACATTTTTTTAAAGGTTGGCGTTGAAGCCTCATTTATTATTAAATCAAAGAAAATAACTCATATATATATATATATATTATATAGTTTTACTAAACCCATCTATAATACATTCCATGAAATGTGTGAACAAATCACAACACTTTTAGGAGGCATTAGTCCACACATCTACAAATTAAGTTAACATATTTACACAAAATAAAAATCATGAAGTTATGTGTTATATAATATTTCATGAAGCAGAAATAAAACATATATATCATATATAACATATAAATACAATATTTATATCATTATTACCAACCATGAGATGCAGTAAAGAAAAATAATGAACAACATTATTTTGTGAGGCGGTAGTCCGTTGTACACAAAAACGGTAAGTCTGTTACCCATTTGATAGAAGTTTGTGTTGGTGTAAGTTGAACCCTTTGAATAAAAATTTATAAGTTTATTGATTATACTTAGTTTATTATATAATAAATTAATGATAAGTGTTAAGGGTGTGGATAATTAAAATAAAACAAAAGACCTTCTGGAAGTATAATACCTCCTATTTGGGTAACTCCTCTTGGTTTGTGCCAAAGGGATTCCATGGATGGATTTATTCCCAAATTAATGACTCTAGGATATAGGTAAGTAATTTGGGAGGATATTTGGGTAGGGTTTTTCTGATCTAAAGTTCTTGATATATGTGAATAAGTGAGGGGGGAGGGAGAGCCCTTTTTATAGCAGAAGAGGAGGGATATTCTTTTAAATATAAAAAGAAAAAACACTGTTGAGAGGCCTCCCCTACATAACATGTGTCCAATAATTTTCAATTTTATATACAATAGGTTACATGGTGTAAATATATACATTAAAAGCCTTTTGTAAATATTTATATTTTATTTGACCCCTTATGTTAAAGTTTAACCACTAAGTAATGTTTTTTTACCTTAATCGTTATAATTAATTTTCACTAATTTCATTGTTCCTTTTAGTAAAATAGTAAGTTAATCTTATTAAAAAATTTAAATCATGTTTATTAAAAATATGTAATACATTTTATCAAATTATAATCATATAGTTGGTTTAAATTATTTTAAAATTAATCCCACAGATATGTCACGACAATATGTTTTTTAAGAGAAAATGTTTACATGTTTGAAATATTTTTATATCCAATTTTCATGTTTAATTGGTTCCAATAACATAAATGGGATTAATGGCTGTAAAATTTATCTAATTAAACTTTAAAACCAAAATAAAATATAATTTATCAATAAAAATGAATTTGATTAAAAATAATTTTTGAATTAAAATTTAGTATTTAGTATTTTTCTTCCAAAAATAAATATTTTTAGAAAAATAATTAAAATTAACCTTAAGATATTTTTGATATTTTTAATTAAAAAAGTATTTTTATTTTTATTTGATTCAATTTATAAAAGTTTCTAAAATTAATTTTATAATTTTTCATAGATGGACATAAAAAGAAGTTTATTTGAGAAAATAATATTTTCAAAAATATAATGGATTTTCCAATGAAATTATAAGTTTTATTGTAAATAAGTTTTATTTATATAAATAAATTATAAATAATGTTTATAAAGAAGATATTAATATTAAAATTAATAAGTTCAATGGCTATTTTATAACTATCTTTTTTAAATAATTATAATAACAAAATATTGTTTTATAGAAACTCAGTGTTGTGTGTAATTAAAGCTAATTCGGTGTCATGTGTTGTGCACAATTATCATCGTGTAACATATAAAAAAGTTTTAATTATTGTAGTTTTAATCAAAATACTTCAAATAATTTTTTTTACTACAAACAGTTCATAAAATACTATGGGTGTTACATTCTACACCCCTTGAAATGAATTTATCCCTAATGATTCATCATTATGATACAAACAAATGAGGATAGTTATACCTCGTTATATCCTCAGGTTACCAAAAATTTTCATCTAACTAGTGAATTATAAACAAAACATTAACCAGGTGATTGGTCTTATTTTGTAGAACTTTCTCTATATAATCTATAATTTTAACTAGTTATTCCTCATAAGAAACATCCTACTCCTACAGTATAACCTCTAAGTTCAGTAGATGTGAAGTTTGATGTATGTAATTCCTCAAGAGAAATACATGGAACAAACCATAGAATTTAGAGTTATTTGGAAGAAGTTCCAAGTGATAGGATACCATCCCAACACGATCTTGAATTTCAATGGAACCGATATACCTAGGGATTAATTTCCCTTTCTTCACGAATCTCATAACCTTCTACCAGGTAGAGATTCATAGAAACACCTTCTCACCAAATTAAAATTCTAGATCATTATAACGGTTATCATCAAATCATTTATTCCTACTTGGAACTACCTTTATTTTATACTCAATGGTTCTAACCTTCTCAACAATTTCATATGCTATCTAATGTCCCAATAGATTTATTTCTACAAATTCATTCTATCACGTTGGTTCTCTAAATTTATTTGTATAGATTAATTCATAAGGATTTATCTGAGTGATTGACTGAATGATATTATTTTAAGAAAACTCAACTAAAGAAAGGTGTTAATACCAACCACCTTTTAAATCCAACAATAAATATCTCAATATATCCTCTAGGCTTTGAATCATTATTTTAGACTGACCATACTTCTGAGGGTGATAAGAAGTGCTAAAACTAAATTATCTATCAAATTATTGTTTAATAATTCACCATAACTTTGAGGAAAACTGTAGATCTCGATCAGATACAATAGAACATGGTACTCCATGTAACCTTAACACTTCCTTAATGTTTATCCTAGAAAGTTGATCTGGAGATAAATCTTATCTGATATTAATGGAGTGTGCTGACTTAGTAAGGTGAAAACTACCACCCATATAGAATTAAAACCTTTAGAGGTTATCGGTATTGCAAGGATAAAATCCATAGTGATTTTCTCCCATTTCCATTCTGCTATAGGTAATGGATACAACATCCCCTTATACTTTTTTCTTTCATCCTTAACTTACAGGCATACCAAGAACCATGATACATACTCTATAATATACCTCTTCATTACATCCCTAAAGATATATAATTTATAGTCTTCAAACATATTAATACTTCTATGATGAATAGGGAATAATGAACTACGAGCTTCCTCTAATATCCCTTTCTTAAAATATTGTATGGAAGGAATACAAGCATTGTTCCTAAATCTTAATATTCCATCCTGATCAAGGTTAAAATCAATAACATTTCTAACAACCTTTTTTGGTTATACATATTCCTTTTTCACCTCTTTATTCTTCACTTGGATAGAGGGTTTAACACTTAGTTTATAAAGATAATATTTTCCCCTTCCTTCAATATTTCTAGATCTAAATTTCGTAAAACCAAACACATTGGATCTTTTTTTATCCCCAACATGGGTAATCTATGATTATCATTTCTACTCAAAGCATTGAAAACCTTGTTCTCTTTCCTAGGGTGATGATGTATTGGGTAGTCAAATTCCTTTATCACCCCTAACCATCTTCTCTAGAACATGTTCAACTCCTTATATGTGAATATATATTTCAGACTTTTATTATTAGTATATATATCACACTTTTCTCTATAATGATAATTCATTAATATATTTAATGCCAAGAATACTTTTACTAAATCCAAATCATGAGTTTGGTAAATTTTCTCATGAATCTCCAATAGTAATGAGGTATAGGATATAAACATGTTATTATTAATAAGAACACATCACAATACCTTCTTGGATGTGTCACTATAGATTACAAACCCTTCTCTACTATAGGGTAATGTAAGAATAGGTGAACTGAATAACCTTCTTTTCACTTCCTTGAAATTTTTATCACATTAATCCGTCCAGAGGAACTCGGTACCCTTTTGAGTTAACTTTGTAAATGGAATACGTATTCATGAGAAACTATCCAAAAACTATTGATAATATCCAGTTTAACTAGGAAAACGATGGATCTTTGTCACCATGGTTGGTTTAGGCCGACATTCAATAGCCTTCGTATTTGATGGATCTACTATTATACCCTCTCTTGAGATTATATGACCAAAAAATGAATCATTTTTTGCTAAAATTCACACTTTTTAAATTTTTCATACATTTTCTACATCCTTAGGGTCTTTAGTACAATTCTCAAGAGGTCTTCATACTCTTCTTTTCTCATTGAATAGATAATAATATCAACTTTAAAGAATACAACAAACTGATTGAGGTAATCTCTAAATACTATTCATAAATCCATGAATATAGTAAGGGGATTAGTAAGACCAAAAAAAATAAATATATATTCATATTGTCTATACCGTGTACGGAATGTCATATTGGGTATATCCTTCTTATTTACCCTCAATTGATGATATCTCGAATGAAATTCAATATTGGAAAAGTATTGATATCAATGTATATATTCAAAAAAGCCATAAATACAGGGAATATGATAGTTATTGTTAAACGCGATCTTGTTCAACTCCTGATAATAAACGTATATTATCATTGATTGATCTTTATTTTTCAAAAAAAAAGAATATATTCACCTCAAGGGGACACAGGTGGATGAATGAATCTCATATCAAGGTTTTCTGGTATTTTATTATTTAATTAATGCAACTCAATTGGGTCCATTATTTACACAGTCTTTGAAATTGGTGTGCAACTAGGTTTGAGATCTATCAAAAAATTCACTTTTTGTTTTGGAGGAAGTCTATGTAAATATTCCAAAAATACAACTGCTAATTCTTGAATAATAGGCATATCATAAAAGGTGATTTTCTTGCCAAACATTTGAGATAAACAACCCTTGTGAATGAGAATTAAGACCCATGCACTAGATGTAATATCCATAGGAATTTCATACTTATCTTCACATTGATATATGATCGTAGGTTTGTTTAAAATATCAATTTTAACTTCCCTTCCTTGACAGTTGATGTGGGATTTATGAAGATAAATCCATACTATTCCTATGATTACATCAATTCCACCAAAGGAAGAATGATAAGATTTGAAAGAATCACATTCCTAAAAATATAAAACAGATAGTAATCATACACTTGATATATAATCATTATACTATTAGAGGTTTGTATTGATAATTCCCAAAAAAATCATTTTTTTTTGAATTTTAATACCCATAGAAAATTATTTAGATTTACAAGAGTCTATAGATCCATAATCAAATAAGACATTATAAGTTCTAGAGTGTATGGTATGTTTACCTTTCAAAACTTCATTATCATACCCCTCATCAGAAAAAATGATCAGATGATATTTAGATTTGTCCCTCGGCTTAATAAAATGTTGACTACAATCATCGTCATTAACCTTCTAGTTTGGGCACTAGTTACACTACTAAAATTTAGGCTATAAACATGGTTTATGACCATGGATATAAGTAATATTATGGGTTTTATAGACCATGGATCCTATTGGTGTGGCAATAGGGCCAAAGCTATAGTCCCAATTTCAAACTATGGCAGCACCCCTATAGCCATGTTTTATAACCGTGGCTATAGATTCTATCACATCAGATTATAGCCATGGTTCAAAAAAATGGTTATAGATCTACTACTAGGGTTCAAAACTATGACTATAATTCTACTGCCACAGTTTATAACTCTGGATATAGGCTATAGATACAATAAAAATGGTTATTCTATAATTCTAATACAAGGTTAATACTAAAAATAGTAGTCTCACTCCTCTACACAACAAACCAAAATTTTAATACAGGGTTAATACTAAAAATATATATATTTGAATGATTATGAATTATCAATAAAGGATTAAAAACCCATCATAAATATGATCTTGTACCACCCAAAAACAAAGTACTCCATAAAAATAGCGTTGAGAAATTTCCCAATCAGAGGCCAAATAGGGATTATAAGAGAGTAGACATAATTTTCATCTTAAGACTGAACTCATCTACATTATCATGTCTGATCGACTTCCAAATCATGTGTTCAAGGATCAGAATTTCATTCTTCATGTAGTATGCACCTTTATCCAGCCTTCTCTTTTTTAGAATATAGATAGATCTTACCATATCTAGCAGCATATCTCTCCATATTCATTGTTTCCTCTTCCATTTGACCAAACATAAACCTATTAGCATCATCATCACTAGCACTTGAACAGTTCTTGGAAAGCTTCTCTAGAATCTTCACAATGCCATTATATATCAATTGAAAAGATCTATCACTAAGTCTCATTTGGAATAGACAATCTAGAAATATGGAAAGACAATTCCCGTGATATTTTAAGGTTTGTCTATTTAGTCCGTTGCCAGGTTTTAAGAAATTTAGATTACATTTGTTCTTATTACATTCCATATAAATATTTTAATGAATTTGTAGCACACATGGCCTGACATGTAAAAAGGAACCATAAGGTGATCATAGTCAGGTAACTGAATATTGACATTTTAAGGGATATATCTCTTTCTATCATGGATCAAGATGAAGTTATCATTGATGAAGGTAACAAATCCATCCAAGTCATGGAAACTGGTATATTATTCACTTTATTTATTTCTATTTGAGAAGAAACTCAATGTAGGAAATCCACTTAAACCATGCCTGTATAGCCAACATCCTTGAAATAGAAAAGGAAAAAACAAATCCATAGGAGCATTTTCCCATCTCTAAATGAACTAAAAAAAAGATCTGTGTCTAGATATCGTGAATTTTCCAAATGTTTATTAGATTATTTAAATAAACAGTTTTTGATTATAAAATAAAAATGAAAATGAGAGATGTTTAAGTAACAAATGACTCACTTCTCATCCGTATACTTTTATTTGTTAGAATCCAGGTTTGTAATCACCACATCCACTTTTAATTTAAAAACAATGGAAACATTTTTATATGTCTAAAAGAAAAAATGACTAAAAAATAAAAGTTCAGTGGTTGGTAATATAAACTAATATTAAAATTGTGTTTGATAACACTGACCAAAAAGTGCTCTTAGAAGTTACCACTGAAGGTAAATTTATTTCTTTTGCATGTAATTTTGATGAATTTATATTCTGTTTCTTCATTAAATAGTTTTCATCAGGAACTGAAGTTGTAGTTTTTTTTTCAGGAATACAACACCATTTAGTTTTTCAAACTAACTAGATTTTTTAAATCAATCCAAAAAAATTGTGTAGAAACATTCACAGGAGAAATGTTTTTGCAAAATCCACACCTGAAAATTGTTATTATATAATTCAACATCATAAAAAGAAACACAAAAACAAACACACCATACAAATTTTTTTTGGGTTGTGAGTCCTTCCATGGAATGTAAAACAAAACTAGAGCATCCCATTTATCGTCCATTATAACATATTCAATGTTATATAATGTTAGGACCACCATGTTAAAGGGAATTGATGATATCTTGGCATTGGTCCATCCATATATTGGCTATAAAATTTTGAAAACTAGTGGGTAGAATTTTTATGGAAGGATGTAAATTAAAATGAACTAAACAACCCAAGATATGTATCGATGACTAAGATGGATTTTGGTGTTGGAAATAGGAAAAATAGATCGACAAAAACTCTATAATAATGAAGTAACACAAGACATGGTAAATAAATTTTTCCAAATCATTATCATTGGAAAAATCATATATGAGAAAAATCATACAAAATATAATATAGAATGATATTCATGAAAGAATGGACCGAAAAATAGTTCCTCTTAATTGAAAAATGAACTTTTAATTTATAGAGAGAGACATTAGAGGGCCCAAAAATAGTTCTTTTTTGAAATATGGTTTGGATAATAATTTCAAAACAACTATTGTACTTCAATAACCAGAAAATATCCACAAGAGATTAACTAGTAGAAAATCCCTCCAACTTCACTACTTCCTCTTCCATCCAACCGAACATTGACCTCTTCTCATTATCACTAGCACTTGAATACTCCATGGCCAACTTTTCTAGGCTCTCCAAAATTCCAGCCTTTGAAGTGAGCTATCCCATTCCATCATGACTCAAGCTGCACTTATCATTGATGAAGGTCACAAAACCATCCAAGTCACAAAAACCTAAAAGATAGACCACATAACTACATAATTCAATAATTGAAAATGTACGACAATAATAGATCATCAAAATATCTATTCGTACCTATAGGCACGTGAAATACATACCACATAACTACATATCCACCATATTAAACCTTTAGTGTTTGATCATATAATACTCATTAGAAAATCACCATGTTCTTAATATATATTAAATACATTTAAATGTATGATTTAGATAAATTTACTCATTTACATGAATATAGATGAAAACAAATTTACATATAGTTATCAATCAAATCACATTAGAAGTAGATAATGAAGTACATTATAGATCGACATTAGCTATAAATGAAAACATATTATATTGAAAGGATACATACCTAACATACCATCTTTAATCCAAACACTTGGAACATAATATGGATAGGATAAGGTAATGAGGATTCCCTCCCCAATGAGATAACCTCATTATATTTCAGTTAGTTTTTTAGTTACAAGTAAAACCATGTCTTATAGAAATAAGAAGTTTTATAACAAAGTCATGTCAATAACTGATCAATAAAAAGTGGAAAGGGTATTACACAAACATGGTTTAAGAAATAGTCCCATGTGATATACCTATATATAATTTATAACATATAAAAATACCCCTACTAAGATGCTCATTTTCTATCAAAGTGGTATCCATGATCAAGGAAATCATACACTATATGAAAATCATTATGATTAGTAAAATAGAGAATGACATGTTATAAATCAAAAATCTATAGTCATGTTTGGGAAATAATTATGTATTAGAAATTTATAAACATAATAAATTTAAAATAATACCTACTATATTATTCAACATTATTCATCATGCACCAAAAATAATTTTCATATTAAAAAATTACCACATAATCCATTGAAATACAAGTACATCACATTATAGTTTCTAAAAATGTAAACGTGGATTAAGAGAAACATAGCATAGTTTATAAGACATCATTCTTTTCTAGATACATTAGAGATAGGTGAAACCAATTATATGATATGTGGTATGATAATTTTTTTTGTCATTTAATACCCATCCAAACAAGTATATAACTATTGAATGGTTACTAAATAGGCTGTATTATTAAAATTCAAGGTAATAGACCATGTATAGTATTTTTCATATTCAATACATACCCAAAAAATCCTAGATAAAGAATTAATTGTGACATAATTGATGAATTTATGATACCCATTTTAAAGATAAATTATTTTAAAGTTAGGTTTTCATACATAGATTTTACTATTGGGAGAACATACATTCATTTTTCAATGTTATCAATAATTTTACGTTCGATTATATAATTTTAGAAAACATAGTGTAAAAAATATTTTAGAAAGGAGTTAGTTTTATAAAATCATGTTATGTAAAAAATGTTTTACATTAGTTAAATAATGAATCCAGGACCTAATGAAAAAGAAACAAATGAAGGTTTTCAAAATAAGAAATCTTGTTTGAGTTGGAAACCAATTAGTAAAACTTATTAATTTTTTTGAATCACATAATTAAATTAACCATGACATTTAAAAATACATTATTTCACCACCAATGAAACTCTTAACCAATTTTAAGTAGATATTTTTATAACTCATTTCATTTTAATTGGGAAGTAATGATTCCCTCAGTAATACAATTAAATGATAAAAGATGGTATGTGACTATTTGAAATGCAGTCACACTATCCATGTTTCTTAATATATATCACTAAGGTGTAAAAACTAACCTAATTATTATATGTTTATATAAGTTCAAGTGGGAAAAGTTTAGGTTATGTTTAATGGTCCAACCACCACATAATGTTAATTCGTTAACCAAGAGGAAGTAAAAACTACATAAATATAGAATAAAAAATAACTATTTTTTAGCCTTTAGGAAATTTAAAAAGATTTTGAATTCCATAAAACACATTTTAAACATGAGTAAAATTATTTATTTTACTAATTTAATTTAAAATAAAGAAACATATTTCTTATTTATTAAACCATTAAAAATTTAATTTACACTATATTTTTTTATTCATCAAGGGGAAATTAAGGGTGTAAAATTTATACATCAAGTATATATAATAAGGATAAACATGTTTGAGGAAATTTTAATATTGAAATGTTCCAAAAAATCCATAAATCACATATTAGAATTTATCAATTTATCATAAAGAAATTAAACTGAGATTTAAAACTAAATCAAGTAATTAGATATTTTTACCTATGTATGAGAGCTCATATATCATCAATCTCATTATATCTTTCTCAATTGAGAGATAATTTATTAGTAATATCATTATTTCAAGATGATTTTAATAATTATAGAAGGAGATTAAATTTCAAGAAATTATATGTTAGAAAGTGAAAAAACCATATAATTTATTCTACTTCTCACTAAATTATAATCCCTTTCTTCCTACACCGATAAAATATAATATTTGAATGATTTATATTCAAACACGAATTACCTTGAGTGATCTCCCCTTTCGGGTAATTCTATTTTCCTTCTTTATTTTTTGGATACACCACTTGAATGTGGATAGATTTCATACAACTAAAACATAATGACATCCTAAAACTCATTTCATTAAAATTGGTTTCCTCAAATTATTTCTAGATTTCATAAGTAGTAGAGAATCCACCAACGTTTTTAAAATATATTTCCAAAAATAATGAGAAACAAATAATATTCATTACCATTAAATTAATATCATATTTTATAACATCTCTGAATTTCAAATCAACCAAATTAGATTTTATTAAAACTTAATATTTAATCAGAATATCCAAAAATAAAATATAAATATATTTGAGATAGGATTCTAGAAGGATTTTCACTGACTATACTTGCTAACATTGAAGTTTGGTTGAAAGGATGAATTAAAAAAATTCTTTAAGAAAACAATCACATAAAAAGTTCTTTCCCTTAGTCTTATTAAGACCTACGATACATGTTATATAAAAAATAATTATGAATGAGATAATAAGTTAGAAAAAAATATATATCAATAAGTGCCTTCTATGATAACAATTGTTTGATCTCAAATGGGAGATAGAAATGAAAAATATGTGGGGGTATTTTCAAGTTCAAATATTAATCAGAAATAAAACATAAAAATAGAATATGATGGGTTGAATGATAAAACAATTCAACAATAAATATTTATGTTCTTAAAGTGTAAGGGGTGAGAAATATAAAAGTGATGAAAGGAAATCATAAATAGTTTTATAGTGGTTAAAATAGAAATGATATTGTGACTATCTGTCACACTTATAATCTAATAGTGTGATACACATTATATGAATAATGATTTTTGATGAGTATTCACTACCCATTACATCCATAATTTTTTACAATTGGAGCCACTACAAAAAACACCTTATATTTTTTAGTTCAGAAAAAACCCATACTATTATAGGTGACGACCTAAATTAGGATTTAAAAGGATAATTCCTAACCTCCATCACTTTTTAGGTACTATTATGACTCATGCCTTGATAGGAGAAACCCTAGAACTAGAATTTAAAGTATTAGTCTTAACGTTTAGTATTTTTAGGTTAAGACAAACATAAGACTCACAAGGTGTAACCATAAGACCTATTACCTTTTATAGGTAAAACAATAACCCACATACCTTTCGTAAGGGTTATATAACCTTGTTCAACATGCACTATATGAACGAATTTATAGTATAGACAATTACATTGAGTGAATGAATAAAAAATGAAACCAATGAATAATGGATGACAAAGATGTTGGACTATAAAATAATTAGAGTACATTCACTTAAGGATGAAGATGATAAATAAAATGTGAAACTATGAAGGTTAGTATTAATGATGAATCTTCTTTAGGGTCAAATTATTATGTCTAGTGTGTATAATAGAATAATGAGGTTCAAATTTTTATGTTTCAAATAATCGAGTTCATCACATTAAATCTGTCAATGTATGCCTTGGCCTCTGTAAATATATGATACAAAAATTTCTATAGACTCTTCTAAAAATTCCACAAGAATTATTCCTAAATATGTCACATGCATTATTATTAAATGTATCTCTATTCTAAAAAATATCGAATAATAATAATAATGATTATGATAACGATAATTGAAAAAATAAACAAATGATCGAAATAAATACCCCCTGAAAATTATCTATAATCGGTAATAAATATCGTCCTTTGATAATCCAATAATTTCATAATTTATTAAATGAAGTTGAATAATTAAACCAAGAATCATAGTTCAATTAAAACAAGCTCATTTTGGAATTTCTAATTTAGACAGTAAACTCATATGATAAAAATGATTAGTTCTAAGAGGTGTTTTCTAGGTAATCCATGAAGAGGGTCACTAACACTTATTCAACTAAGGTTACACAATCAAACCATTAATCAATTTATAAGGTCCTTGTTGAATATTAAGCTATTTTGATCCCATTATAATCTATGGATGAGATCACATAAGTCATGAAAGACAATGAAAATAATAATAATAATGGAACGTGAACATTAAATTATCAATTGAGAAAGAAAATCAATAAATAAAAGTCCACGAACCTCAACCTATGATCCATAGATCTATCCCAACCTTATAACGACTTCCACTAAGTCCAAGAGTTCCTATCTGTTCAATAAAAATCATTAAATTAATAAACCAAATTGATAAAACCAAAAATCACAAATAATAATAATAAATTCATAACTAACTGGAAAACTTCATGATACCGAATCTATGAGAAACTAGGTATGTTCCACTCATGGAACACACTGAAAATTAATCCACATAAAATAACCAAATTAAACACCCAAATCGATGGCCAATATCAAAAAAAATTGCTAGAAAAAACTAAAAACCATAATGAAACATACATAAAGTAAAATTATGAATTGTGGCTTGAATATCTCCTCTCAGGACGTCCTCTACTATCTATATATTAAATATCCATCAATCTCGGTTATTTCACCATGCATCGATAAACTTTACTCCCTAAACAGGTGGACCAAAATCAATGAAGGTGAAGTTGGAGGAACAATGGATAAGTGAAGAGATACATTACCCCAAATTTACATGATGAAACCATATAGAACCATCCAAATTGAAAAGTTACAAGAGAGAGGTTGTCGTAAAATCATAGACCTGATCAACATTACTTTTTTTTATGATAATACCAGAATCATATATCACGTGTTTTTTAAAACTAGCATCGTAGGTACCAAAAGATTAATTATCACATTTATTTAACTCAAGAAACTATATATATATATATATATTAAAAGAATAAAAGTAAAATAATTGTTGAAAAATAAATTCTTGAACCTATCCCAATCCATGGATTCAAATTCATCTTCCTACATAGTATTCTTGATTAGAGTCCACCACCGTTCTAATTCTCCTTTTATCTAATAAACAATCAAAATGAATTTCTCATGTTCTGTACATTGGAGAATAAATAATTTCTTTTCAGTGGAACTGGTCCATTGTTCATAAATAAGTGAATTATAAGACCCCCTGAAAGAAGGTAGACATTACTTCATGAAGGACTCAATAGAATGTTGTTCCCTCCGTTTCTCATATAAATGTCCAGCATGATTCACATCTTGAGAAAGTTGGGTGATCATAGCTATAAGATTTTGGTTTTTCACCTAAATAATTTGGATGTTTAGGATAAAATCATTTCATTGGCTACCACACTCAGTATTAACAAGGTTCATTAGGGTTCCAAGAATTAACTAAAACAGAAAATCATAGAGTAATAGAAAACAACTATAATGGTAAACCACATAATCATGAAAAAACACTTATATGATATCTAAATAATGAAACCTTCTTTAATATATTGCACCATAGGTTAATAATAAGTTATTCATAGACAAATTATATTTAAATACTTTATTTTGGATTGTGAAGAGTTTGTGAATTCCCAAATCATATCCATTGAGAGTGTCAAATTAGGTGTGCAGTAAGTCCCATTATCATGCACTATTTCCCGATTGAGTCTAGCTGAATATTTTTTTGGGGTTGTTACCCCTATGTAAATATGTTCCATAGAGAAATCAACTTATATTATCCTGATAGGTGTGTATTTCTAGGATACCTCTCACTCTATCTTTTACCGAAACCCTAGGACATTTTCTTATACTATTCCTCATCCTTAAAAGTGTCCTTAGGGATACCACTAAGCTTTTCTTAACCTATTTTCAAAAGAATAACTAAACATTGTATATGATTCCTCATATAGTGATGATAAATTTATATAAAGAAACATTACATCATTTTTATGGAATACTTATTACATTACAATAATATACACCCAAATACTATATTATCTTAGTGCCATTGGAAACATGAAAACATAAAAATTGGTATATAAGTGAGCTACATTATCTTCCCTTAGGTTCTCCATTACAATAACCCTTCTTAGACACATCGTACATAATACATATCATCATGTAATGGGGAAAGGAAAATAAAATGGGTGATATCTTATGATCAATATGGGTAAACAAGGTAGATAGGTAAGAATAAACATGATTATAATGGTATGAGAACATGATCATAACACTTGAAGATCGTATCCTGAATATAAATGACCATGAACATGACTCATGATGTAAATATTGATACTTTATAATACATGAATCTTAAGGGAATCAATAGAAAAATCCATAATATCATAAAAAAGGAATAAGACACAAAAATATGGTAGACACATAATCATATAAAATTATTTCCATATTAGCCATGGATTATTTATAAGGCCATATTAGTAGTATGGTTTCACTCCGAAAACCATCTTGGTAGTCATGGTTCACTCCCATAACCATCTTGGTAGTCTATGTTAACTCCCAAGACAATATTAAGGGAAAAAATCTTTCATAGAACTGATTTCTCTCTTCATTCCATCCATGTATCTCTCATGAGATATAAATATTCACCCAATGAATTGGAGGGAGATATCAATCCCTCCCATATCATAATTAGATAATACATATGTGTGAAACTATTTCATAAACAGTAATTATATCATAACCCATGAAATTAAATGGGTATAATAAAAATGTAATCATATCATAACTTGTGTAAAATATACCATTTTTATAATCATTTTATGAAAGTATAACCCATTAAAATAATTGGGTTTCATAAGGATATAACCCAGTAAAGAGAAACATGTTTCATAGACATCAATCCATCAAAATATGAATCATTCATAAAAAGAATTTGAATGGAACCATGGGATAATTTCCTCATATTTTCATGAGTAACACAAAAAAATGTCATATTGGATGGAAAATAATTTAGAGAGATACTTTAATACAATTTCTTAAGTAAAATATCATTTCTATTTTGAAAACTTCTCTTTAAAACATACAACTTTTTTGAAAACCATTTTCTATTAAAATGTATTTAACAGATTATAATAGAATATTTGAAAACCATTAAACATTTTTGGAAATCCTATTACATGAGAATGAGCTTAAAATAACACTTTAAAAATATTTTTTGAAAACATTTTTAAAACATGATTTTTTTGAATTAAATATATTTTCAACCAAAGATAGAAATGAGGTCATATTTTCTAAAAGAATTATTAATAATATTATGTACTAAAGAGTTGAGAAATGGTACTAACAAATGAAGATATAATGAATAACCAAATGATCATAAAATTCATTATTTTTCTTGAAATATTGTTCATAGTTTTTCATTAATTAAAAAATAATTATAATCAATATTGATAATTGATGAGATCATTGTCAAAAACTCTTACCACTTGGAAACTCAGAATCATACACCCCATATAAGAAAATGAAATCACATGAAGCTTAAAATATCATGAAAATAATGATATTCATGATATAACATTTAAAAGGAAATTTTATACACCGTATAGAAGAATATATATGTGTACATGTCACATGTCTTAAAAAAGGTAAACGAAGAAATAATTACTATATCGTTTTGATAAATTTTGAAACATAAACACCATGAAATATCGGTCATAAAACCGATATGAAAATACACATAAAATTAAGTATAAAAATATTGTAATATATTTATTATCTGTATATACACCACACAAAATAATCAAGTGGTGAATGAGGCATAAATCTCATAGAAATAAATGTGAGACGAGAAAACCCTTACCTCATGTCTTCAATTTCATCATACATATTCAAAAAACATGTATAATAAATATAATTTTATTATAAATATACCAAATAAACATATTATAATATCTAATACAATATATTATTTTATCATGACATTATATTTCCCGTTTATCAACAATTACATGTTAATGTTTCATTTCGGGTAATATTTTCATTTTTTTATATATGTTTTGACTTATTATTCTTGATCCTCTTATATAGATCATGATTTACTTATTTAATGAATTTTAATAATGATATAAATATCATATATATTCATTATATAAGTATGTAAAATAATAAATAAATTATATAAGTATGAAATGGAATACACCCTTCATGGAGACGGTAGAATGTATGTACGCATGAATGTTGCTTCCAATTTATTGTCATTATAAAAGAAATAAAGTAAATGAAAGATATATTTATATATATAATATAATTTTAGTAACATTAATATGTCATATATATCATATAATTATACTAAAACCATCCTTAATGCATTCCATGTAAACTGTTATTGAGTCACATCGATTTGGGGAGGCGGTAGTCCACACGTCCACAAAAGAAGTCATCATATTTACACAAAATTGTAAGTATGAATGTATATGTTATATAATAATTTAATAAGCATAAATAAATCATAAATATAATATATAACATATAAAATTTTTAATTTATCATAATTCACATCCATGAGGGGAGTTGAAGGAAGAAATGAACAACATCATTTCATGAGGCGGTAGTCTTCCATACAAACGAATGATAAGTTTTTTTACACATTTGATGGAAGTGTCTGTATTTATAAGTATAAAACTTATAATAAGAACATATAATTATATTTATGATACTTATTTAATTATATAATCATGTAATAAAATTATTTAATGGGTGGAGAATAAAAATAAAACAAAAGTGCTTGTGGAAGGATCTTATATCTTCTTTGGGTAACTCCTCTTGGTTTGCACCAGAGGGATTCATTGGTTTAATTTATGCACAATGTAATTACAATAAGATTAAGGGATGGATGTTGGGAGGGTGTTTGGGTAGGTTTTTTTGAGAAAAAAGGATTGAGAGTTGTGAATAAGTGACTGGGGTGAGTTCCCTTATTATAGTGGAAGAGGAGTGAAATTATTGCAATATTAAAAGGAAAACAGTATTGAGAGGTAGCCCTTAGATCACTATCCTTTAATTATATTATATTTCAGATACAATTTGTTACTAATTATAAATATTTCTATCCAATGTATTTTGTATAGTTTTCTAGATTATTTTTCCACTGAACATAAAGTTTAACGATTAAGTAATCTTGTTTTTTACCTTAATCATTACAATTAATTTTAATTACTTTTACTAATTTTTTTAAAATAATGAAGTTGAAATTATTAGATATTATAAAATATTATTAATATAAATATGGAATCTATTTTTTGAAGTTATTATCAAATAAGTGTCATAAATTAATTTAAAATTAATCCTATAGATGTGTTACGTCAACAAGTTTTTTAAGAAAAAGTGTTTAAAATTTTGAAATGTTTTTATATCAAATTTCAATATTAAATTTGTTTAAGAGAATTAATTGGATTAGTTTATGTAAAATTGATATAATTATAGTTTAAAAACAAATTATAATATAATTAAACATATAAATAAATTAGAAGAAAAAGATGTTTCGAATTAATATTCAGTATTTTTCACTACTCATCCAAAAATGAGTTCTTTTATAAACATATATATAATTTTCACTAAGTTAGTTTTACAATTATGAATTAAAAATTAATTTTTATTTTATAAAATTTATTTTCTAAAAGTTTCTAAAATTAATTTTATTATTTTTCATAGAAATACATATGAAAAAATTCATTTGAGGAAATAGTATTTTCAAACATGTAAATATATTTAAAAAAAATCATATTTTTTAATATCAATATGTATAATTTATATAAAACCATTATTAATAGTTTTTAAATATTATTTATTAATATTCATGTTTCTAAGTTTAACGACTATGTTATAACTATCTTGTTTAAATAATTATAATAAAAAATTGATGTTTTGTATAAACTCAATATTGTGGGTAACACAAGACAATTTGGTGTTGCTTGTAGTGAAAACTTATCTTGGTTTATAATATATAAAAAAATTAATTATGGTATCATTCAACATAATAAATTTAATAAAAAAAAATTATTTGAAAAAATGTTCATAAAAAAACCCAGGTTGTTAAAATATACCATGTAGAGTACCTTTAGGGTTAAAAATGTCAAGGAGAGGACCTTATTCTCATTTTATATTCTTACCATAAAGATGATATTCATGGTTCTAAACATAAGAAAATTTACTATGTTTAGTTATGATACTACTACAGGTAGTTCCTTCATGTAAAGTTCTCTGGAGAGGACCTATAGAGATACCAGTAGTGATATTACGTGGAGGATATTTGTAATTTTTTCTTCTTACTTAATATGATAATGATTCAATAGGACCATCGAATAGAATTGATAATTGTTTAAGGGACTCAAGAATGTAATCATAAATCATTATAGATATATAGGATTACATTAGATATTTATTCTACCACTAGTGAGATTTATTTTTTGATACACTCTATTGGGAATTTGAAGTCATTTTATGCACTCAATGACTTTTAATATGTGGGTGACTCCTGGGGCAACCCCCTTATTGTCATTGGACTGGGTTGGTTGGATTCTTAGTAATGAGTAGTTTTATTTTTATTCCAATATGTTTCCATTATGTTATCTTTATTATTCTTCATGTATAAAGGGGGGAAATAACATACACCTACTCTGGGGGGATTGTCGAAATATTATAGAAATTCTTTGAAGATTTGGTAGAAATATGTTCTTATCCTGAAGTAGCTATTTATATGGTTTTTTTGGTCTCAGGTTGGAACTAGAATGTGTTCTTAATATTTTTTTCATTTTATGTTAATATGCCTCAATGATCCGCTCAAATGGGATTAGTAATATCTGTCTTCTCCTGAGTAACTCTCAATATATGTTCAAGAGATTATTTATTAATGAGGATGAGAGTATGTACATATTCCCTTATGATTATCAAGGGATTATGACAATAATATATTATTGTTTATACTAATATATTTTTAGAGATCTATAAAATGTGGGTGGGAATATATTTATACCCATCGATTTCTTCCAAGATATTTTTCTTGGATTTTTTAATGGCAATGGAGATATGTGCCCATTCATTAGGGTTTTAGAATATCAAATGGTGAATTTCCTCTAACTGAATTTTCCGCATGTTGATAGGATTGATATATGGGGGACGAAATCTGTTCCTACCCCTGGTTTTTGTTGGGGCATGCCAGCATGCTTCTCCCAATGCTTCAAGATTATGTTGGTAGGCATACTAAGTCGAATAGGGATGTGTTCTTATTCACCGATTACCACCAAGATATGCAGACATGATTCTTTAATGGAATCAAATATATGGACCTTATTTATATGTATTGTATCTCATCATGCTTGAAAATATCTCATGGATGCTCAGGACTAAATTACTGGATGACGGGTAACTTGGATTGAACCCTCATTCAAATGTTTATGGGTTGTAGTCACCCAGGATTATCATATATATATATTACATCTTTTAATATGAATATTCATGAAATTATTCAAACACATGCCAGAGGATCATATGGGTATTGTACCTTTGGATATGAGACACAAAATCTTCTTTATTTATAAAGATATCTTAAATATCTCCCATTAATAACTTTCCACATATTACTCTTCATAGACATACCATACCTAAAACATTTCTTCATAACCTGGGAAGAGGCGACATAAGAAAGTGTGATATTATATTATTAGTAAGGGTGAAAAGGGACATACATAAGCATAACATGAATCTAATTTTATGATAACGTGATAAAAAAATTTCAAAAACACACACTTCATATCAATTACCATAATCTAGAGTCATGGTATAAATATTCATAGTTAATAAGACACATATCATATGGAAATCAAGGAACATCAACCATGAGATAATAACATTAGAATAAGACATGGAATTGTGGCATACATAGAAGTATATAAAATAATTTACATAGTATTAGTGGATCATTTAAAAGATTATCATAGTGGAATGGGTTCACTCTATAAAAATCCATTGTATTCAGGCTTCACTTGCAAGACTATCATAGTGGAAAAGTACCCTTATTGAATTGGGTTCACTCCCTATCTTGGTTTTATCTATCGAATGAGATATAAATTTATACCCAATTCATTGGAGGTAGATATAGTTTTATCCATTCATATAATGAAAATAATACCTATGTGTGCCACAATATCATTAAAAATTCATCATGTCATAACCCATGAAATGAGATGGGTTTGATAACCATTTCATCAAATCATAACATGTGGAAAACAGACATGTTTCATAATTATTTCATTAATTAATTATGAATAACCCATGAAAAGAATCAGGTTTCATAAATATCATGTAATCATAATTATAAAAAATTTAGAGAATGAATATGAATGGTATCCTTGGATTATAACCCCAGTAAGGTATAGGCAACATCAACGAATTTCATCTTAGATGGAAAATGATTTTGAAAAGAGATTGGGAACATTTCTTGAGGAAGATAAATTTTCATTAAAAATTAATTTTTGAACATAAAAATTCATAAACTTTTTTGGAAATAATTTTCATTTAAATTAAACTTGAAAATTTATAATGTAGGATTTTAAAAAAATTAAACCTTTCTTGAGGAAAAAATACTTTCCATATTGAAATTATTTTAAAAACATATAAATTTTTTAAAATAATTATGTTTCAAAATAACCTTGAAAAATTATAAAGTAATATTCAAATAAATAATGGTTATGATAGTGGGAAAATTCATTCATACTATACATGTTAAAAAAAATTCCTTTCAGATTTTTACTAAAATCCAAAACATGCATTTTTTGGAAAACAATATGAATATTACATTAAAAAGTTGTTGTAAAAAGTCAGAAATTGGAAAAAATTCATTAATAAATCATTAATAAATAATTTGAATAATTTTAAAACATTTTTGAATTTTTTTAAGAAAAACATAGTTTTGGAATTAAAAGGGTTTTTGGCCGATGAAAGAAATAAGGATGATTTTTCATAAAACAATTATGTATAACTCTTGAGTACATAAAGAATTAAAAATTAATTTAAAACATTTAATCTCTATAAATTACTCTAGGAGAAGATAAATGTTTTTATTGAGATATGGATCATACTATTTCATAATTGGAAGAATAATCATGAGCAATCCCGATGAGTGATTAGACTGTAACCTAAAACCCTTACCACTTTGGAAACATTGAGTCATAATCCCCATGAAAGAATAATGATATGTGAAACATATAATACCTTGGTAATAAATAAATTTACTATATTACTTGTTAATGGGGATTTATATGAACCTCATAAAAGAATATAGGTTTGTAACATAACATATGTCTCAAAGTAGAACAATTGAGGCAAAAATATCTTACCGCTTTGGCAACGATTGAACCGTAAATCCCAAGAAAGAAAGATGCTAAAATGGATATGTAAATATAAATAATTTCAAGTTTAATGATCAAAAAAATAAATCCATTGGAATTATATACCCCAAATAAAAGAAATCTGTGGTGAATATGTAATGTGTCTCACATAAGTAAAAAGTGAGATGAGAATACCTTACCATAACTCTCAAATTTCCGCGTAGAGAGTAGAATCACCCTATATAATAAATATAAGTTTATTATACATCTATTTAATTACCATAAATATATATATAATACCATATATGATTTACTTATGACTTTTTATTACCCCTTTATTAACAATTCCATATTAACGTCACATTTCAGGGAATAACTGCTTTGTTTTTCATGTATGTTTTGATTTGTTATTTTTGTTCATTTTGATTTCATCATGGATCCATAATATAAAAAATTTTAACCATGATATAAATATCCTAAATATTCATTATATATGTATTTAGATAAATTCATAAAATATAAAGATAGAAAATTAAATACACATTTCATTAAGATGATTGTTGTATGTACGCATGAATGATGTTTCCATTTTCACAATAAATTGAAAAAATTAATGGTAATTAATATATTACCATTAAATAATAATAATTATTTCATATATATAATGTTTATTCTTTAAATGTTCCCTTAGCTCCATCCATGTAAATAATAAGTGAAAATAAATCACTACGCTTCGCGAGATGGTAGTCCTCTGTACACACGAGCAACATTATTATACCCCCCACAAAATTGAAAGCAATAAAGTATCTAAAGTACAATTAATTCATAAGTATATAAATTTATTAAATATAATGTAAATATGTTAAATCCATAATTATAACCATCCATGAATTTTGGTTTTGGAAAACATACTATATCAGTTCGCGAGGCGGTAGTCATCCGTACACACAGTCGATGATTTTGTTTTATATTTGATGGAAATAGAGTTGAATATATGTTATTAAATTAACATAATAAAATATAAATATATAGTTTATACTTTTTTATTATATTCTATGTTTTAAGACATAATTTATTATGCAAAAATAAGGAATAAAAATAAGGGTCTTAGTAAAGACAACAACATTCTCTTAGAAGAACCTCCTTTGAATCTCTTATTCAACACCCTAGTGTTGGTATTTTGGGAGGAAAAAAATCTATGAAAAATGGATAAGGATATTGGGGAGGTATTTTTTTAAAATAATTTCTTAAATATAGGGCCTTATGGGTGTAAATGTTAAATAGTGTTGGTGGCCTTTTATAAGTTGGGTAAAGGAAACAACTTGGAAACTACTTGGACATTTCCCAAGAGAATAAAAAATAATAAACTCATTCCCAAGACAAAATATTCTAAAGGACAATATATTTTAAATTATGAAGTTTAATATTGAAATATTTCTATAAAGTTGTAATTTTAAAAGTGTAATAGTCATTTTAACCCTTGTCCTCTTAGTTTAACCCCTAATAAACCAATTTTTACCTTAATTTTTGTAATTAATTTTAATCTATTTTCACAATTCATTATGGTAAAAAATTATATTAAACATATTAGACGATATTAATTATCAAGATTAAAAATTTGTAACACATTTTTTAAATAAAATTCAGATATGTTTAAAAATGTTAATATAAAATTAAACCCACAAACGTGATAACAAAACTTTTTTCCAAAGAGAAGATGCTCAAAATTTTTAAAGATATATTAAATAAGAATAAAATATGAAACATATTCTAATAACCTAAATTAGATTAATATATATATATATATATATTTTAACTAATTTTACTTTTAAAACCAAAATTATGAACTTTTTATTCTTTTTAATGCTTTGTATGAAATGGAAAATCTTAATAAAAACCTTATTTTTTCACTACTCAATAAAAATTTTATCATTTTATAAAACTCAAAAAAATTCACTACAATATAATTTCTAATTTTTAATTTCAGAAATAAAATTTATGTTTTTAAAATAAATTTTATAAAATTTTCACAATTTAATTTTAAAATAATTGTGCCAAAGGCGACAAAACTACTTTTTTAGAAAATGCAGTTTATAAGTATAAAATTTAATTTATTCTTATCTCTTGTATAGAAACACATAATATGAATGTTAAAAGATTTATTGAATATATTATAAAAAATTATTTTAAATTATTTTACCAAAACTTATTTTGTTAATTTATTTTTGTAAAACACGTTTTTTGTGCATAAAATAGTTTTTCATAATAAGATTTTATTTATATTTAAGAGGTTTTGATATTCATTTTTAATTAATTGGCCACTAAATAATTCTTCATAAATAAATTTGTAATTTATATTTTTTTGATTTAGTTAATCCTATTCATACCCATCATTCCAATGGCTAGGTGATAACTATTATATTAAATAATAATATTTTAATAGTATGTTACATTTCGTTTAAAAATGATGTTGGGTGTTACGCAAGCTACACTTAGTGTTTCATGTAACATGAGATGAAATTAGTGTTTTTTGAAATTCTATCATAAATAATGTTTACTGTAACAAAAAATACCAAGGAGATTAAATTTATTTGAAAATTAATATATATTTCACAAAATATTGAGGTTTTACATTCTACCCCCTTAAAATGAATTTCTCCCCAAACATTAATCAATTTGGTACAAAAAACAAAGGATAATTCTACCCAATTACATATTTTTGTTGACAAATAAATTCCCCAGGCTATTGGTTTTACCATGAAACATTGATCAGGTGAGTGGTGTTAGTTTTTAGCACTTTATTTTTTTTATCTAGAATCTCAACTGATTTTTCCTTACAATAAAGATCCAGCTCCAATGATATAAAATTTATGTTTAGTAAATGTGATGGGTTAATTATTTACTTTCTAAACATGGATACATGGAAAACATATTGAACATAAAATATTTTCTATGGAAGAAAAAATGATAAGTTATGGTTCCAATACGATTAAGAATTTTTAAGGGGATGATATACATAGGTCTTAGTTTGACATAATTTCTTCAATAGAGAAATTCCTAGAAACTTGTTCTCACTAAAATCAAATTGTATATCATATTTATTATTATAAAAAAAAATATTTTTTAAAAAATATTTATTCCCTTAAATTTTTCTAAAGAGCTCCAACCCTCTCTCAAATTTCATCAGTGAGCTCATGTCCCTAAAGATTTATTTCTACAACTTTATTCCATTACATAGGTGTTCTAAACTTATTTCCCTAAATGGATTTATAAGGATTAATATATTTTCATTGGTGGAATATATTACTGTAAGAAAACTTAAATATATTATGGTTTTGATCACAAACACATTTTAAGTCCATAGATGAATATCTTATAATATCTTTGAGGGTTTGAATTGTTCTCTAAAATTGATCATCTATTTGAGGATGATACACATCGATTAAATATAACTCTGTATAAAAATATTCTCGAGGACTCCACTAAAACATCAAGGTAAAATTCATATCCTGATCATATATAATTGAATGTGGTAGTCCATTCAAACTTACCACTTCCTTAATGTATATTTCAAAAAGTGAATCCGGACATAAATCGTCTCTGATGGAAATGAAGTGTGTTGAATTAATAATATGACCCACTTCAACCCATAATTTCCTTAAGAACAAAGATAAGTTAAAGCATAAATTTTACTGGTACCTTTAATCATATTTTATATGTGAAAATGATTTCTTCCTAAAATGGTTTTTTTGCTAAAACATATACAAAACCACAGGGTTGTATTTCAATAAATTTCCCCTAAAATATCCTTAATCTTGATAAAATCTAGTCATGTAAAACCTCCAAAAGAGTGTTAATAAATTTAAACTTATGATCAACCTTAAACTCACAAACCCATGATGATATCCATAACTCTTATGTTAATTTTACATGGATATATATACACTTACAAATGTTAATTCACCCTTTATAATTTATATAAGCTCTTACCTTATGAAAAAAAATCCTTCCAAGATTCGGTTTATCCTTATATAGATATAATAAAAATATGATTTAATTATTCTAGAATTCATTTAATGGGATATAATAAACTAAAAATTAAAAAAAAATATGAAAAATAATATTTTTATCGTGTTCATTCATACAAAATCAAACATGAAGTTCCCAACTAAGGATGTAAGGATAAGTGTTCCCTAATTATCATGATTCAATTCATCCATTGTGATTATATAATCTTTCCCTTTTTCCTTCATCTTGAGAGGTTATTTTCAATTATTGTCTACATTTGCCCTTGGATTATGGAATTGATTTTCATAATACCAAAAATCTTGGAACTTAAAACACTAGAGTGTGGGTGGTGCATTCTATTTAGATATCTCTCATTTTATTTCATTAAATTTATTCTTTACAAAACATGTAAATTATTTTTATTAATATCCTGGACTCTTATACTTGTAAAACCCTCTTATTCATTTCATTAATTCACTTGAGTTATTCTTCCCCCATATCTAGAATGTTGGTTAATGAAATTTATTTAAATAAAGTGATTTAATCATGTTATCATGAGACTTGATGTTGCTTTTCTTATAAAAACAATAAAGACTTTTTGGACCTCATTTTTCTATTTATAGAAATATTTCACATTTAATGACTTATTTATAGCTACTAAAGAATTTTATAACCAACACATTTTTAAGAATTATTCTTAATCCTCCAAATAATAAATCAATTGTTCATTTTAGACCAGTAATTAAAATATAATCATACCATGAAATTGTTGTAATATTAGATTCGTATGTACCAATAGATTCACCATTCTTCTATTTGAGCTTGATTAATTCCATATATATCCTTATTCATAGAATAATAAGGAATTACTTAGTTAAAAATACCATGTTAAACTAATCATATTCCTTGGAGTCAATTGGCTCATCTTGAATTTTATTCTAAATAATGTTCCACCATTGATCTTCTTCACCTTCTAAATTATTGATATAAAAAATGATTTTTTTCATGTTCTGATCAATGGATAACAGAAAATATCTTTTTAGTGATAATGATCTTATTTCTCAGTAACTAGATGGTTAGAATAAACATTGAAAGAAGGTGGGTGTGGCCTCATAAATGAATGAATAGAATGTTGGTTATTCATGTCTTCATTTGTAAGTTCTACATGATTCATGGAATGAGAATGATTCATGAACATAGGGAAAAAAATTCATTCCAACAAACATAATGTTCAGTTTCTTAGGATTAAAATCTTTTCATTGTCTATTGCATTCAGCATTAACATAGTTTCTTTAGGTTCCACCCACTGATTGAAATTAGAATGTCTAGTGTGAGAAACAATCATTAAAGTCGATAACTGCATAGTAATGCTCGTTTTCATGCACCAAGTGATGATCGTGTCCAAAACAAGGATGAAATTTCTATGAAACCACTTTCTTTATCCTTTACTGCAGTTCTAGAACATATTCTTGTACTTTGACTCATCATTATACTTATTCTTAGATATATCCCTATAATTATCCTTATAAATATCCCTAGGGATCTCACTAATTATTTCCCATCCTAGTTTTTAAATGTTAAATATAAATTTCTTCTTAAACCAATTATATAAACCTAAGATTCTCATACATATATATTATAAATATTTTTTTGAATATTCATTATATTACACAAACACATTCATGAGGATCATAAAGGTGTAGTTTAATTGGATACTAGACATAAAATATACTTTTTTTTCTTGAATGATATTCAACATCTCCCATAACGATATTTCTATAGAGTACTCTTCATTAATATACCCAAATTAAAACCATTCTTTATCGCTTTGGGAGAGGGAACATAAGAAAGGGTGAGTTCATATACTCAGTAAGGGTAAATAAGGGAGATGCACAAGATTAATAAGAATATATGGGTATGATAACATGAACATAAATTTGAAAACATACCCTCTATATAAAAGATCATAATCTTGAGTCATGGTATAAATATTAGCAGTTCACAAGATATAGATCATAATAAAAACATAGAACAAGATTCATTAGAGAATAACATGGGAATAAGACATTATTTTTTCCATACACATAAGCATTGAAAATAATTTCCATTGTTGTAAAGGCTCACATACAAGTATATGATAGTGGAATGGGTTTTCTCCCTAGACCATCATTGTAGTCATGGTTCACTCCAAAGACCATCATAGTAAACAAACTGCCTTACTAAATCAGGTTCACTCCCCATTCCAGTATTTTATATCACAATTTATATAAATATTTAAAAAATTAATTCATGTTTGATATAGGTCCCACCCATCACATAATAAAAATGATACAGACGTGTACTAAATGATCATAAAACATTACTCATATTATAAGTATTGAAATGAAATGGGTTCCACAAACATTTCATAGAATCATAGCCTACAAAAAAGAGACATGTTTCATAATAATTTCATCATTTAATCATAGTATAACCCCTGAAAAGAAGTGTGTTTCATGAAAATCATCCCATCATAAACATAAAATATTGAAAGAAAGAATAATAATGTTATACTTGAATAATATCTCTAGTAAGGTATAAGTAACATGAAGAAGATGTTATCTTATATAGAAAATGATTATGCAGAGACACTAGGTACATTTCCTGAGAAAAATAATTATAATTTGAAAATAAACATTCAATCCTAAAAATTTCATAAAATACTCTAGTAAACATTTTATTTGAAAATAAACTTTAAAAATGATAATAATTATTTAAAAATTATTTAAACATTTCATGAGAAAAATATCTTTTTCACTTTGGAAAAACCTTTAAAAAAATACTTTTATTTGAAAAAAAACTTGAAAACATATTAAGTAATCTTCATATCAAATAATTTTTATGATGATGGAACATTCTATTCACGTCGTACATGTAAAAATAGAGATTCCATTCACATTTTCAGTAAAATCCAAATGGGAATTTTTTGGAAAATGACATAAAGATTCTTTTAAATTTTTTAAAAAAGTGAAATATTGTTAAAAATATCGTTAATAAATAATTTTAATAATGTTAAAAAAATTACACCATTTTTAAAATTCATGGTTTTGGAAGGAAAATGGGTTTTGTTCGAAGAAAAAAAAAGGCGAATTTTCATAAAAACAATATTTCTGACTCTTAAGTAAATAAAGAGAAGAAAATGAGGGGAAAATATGTATTCTATAAAAATAACTATATTGTAAGAAAATTTATGAATTTATTAGCAGATATATTATCATATTTCATAATTATAATCACAATCATGTGTAATCCTGATAAGTGATGAGATTGTAACATAAAACTATTATCACTTTGGTAACATTGAATTGTAAGCCCCATGAAAGAATAAAGTTAATTAAAACTCACAATATCATGATTATAAATTTATTTTTGACACTACATGTCAAAGGTGATTTATATAAAACTAAGAAAATAAGATAAGTGCATAATATAACATTCATCTCAAAGAAAGAAATTTGAGACAAAAATTCCTTATCGCTTTGGTAATGTTTGAACCATAAACCAATGAAAGAGTGATCCTAAAATGGATATGTAAATCCCAATAATTATCATTATAATAATCATAAAATAAATTCCTATGTAGTATATACATCACATAATATAAATATGTGTTGAATATGGCATGTGTCTCATATAAATAAAAAGTGAGACAGAAATACCTTACCATAAGTCTTGACATCCTTCTCACACAATCAAAAATACTGTATAATAAATATAAATTTATTAAAAATATATTACATAACCATATATATATATATATTACCATATATGTTTTACTTATGACTTTTTATTACATGTTTATCAACAATTCCTTGTTAACGCCACATTTTAGGAAAGAACTACTTTGTTTTTCATGAATGTTTGGATTTTTCATTTTTGGCCCTTTTAATTTAATCGTAGTTACATAATATCCATAATTTTATACCTGATATAAATATCATACTAAATAGGTATATATATATATATATATTTATACCAATCCATAAAATCTAGAGGTAAAAAATGAAATACAGTGGTCATGGAGATGGTAGGTCATATGTATGCATGAATTTTGTCTCCATTTTCTCAATAAGTTGCATAAAAGAAAGTAAAATAATATGTTAAAATTATATAATCATTATTATGTCATATATACCAATTATATTGATTAAATGTACCTTTAATATATTCTATATAATGAGTAATTGAAAGTGAATCACATTAATTCGTGAGGTGGTATTCTTCCGTACACACAAGCGATGTTATCATATACACTATGAAATAGAAATTAAGGTGGAATGTGTGATATCATATATAAATAAGTATAATTATATCATAAATATAATATTAATATGTCAAATCCATATTTATATACATCCTTCAAAGGTGGTGATGGAAAACAAACTACATCGGTTCTTGAGGCGGTAGACCACAGTACACACCATCGACAATTTTTTCTTCTATTTGATGGATATTTAGATGTATATATTTCATTAAATTAACATAATAATATATAATTATATAGTATATATTAGTTTAATTATATTATAATTTTTACAACATAATTGATGTTTTAAAAATAAGAATGAAAAGGAAGGATCGTAGAAAATAAAATTAACTCTACTAAGAATAACCTATATGGGATCTATTATTAAGGATCCTAGTTTTGGTATTTTCGGAGAACCATAATCTCTATAACATGTATAATGATTTTTTGGATGTATTTTTGAAGGTCGTTTCTGAAATTGATGGCTTTATAGGTGTTAATAAGTGAAGGGTGGTGGTGGTCTTTTATAAGTGGGTGAAAGGTACCCACTTGGAAACTACTTGGAAATTTCCTGAAAGAATCCAAAAAAATAATGTCATTTCCAAGAAAAAAGATTCCCAATGACCATATATTCTAACTTTTTAATGATAATATTGAAACATTTCTATAAAATAAGTGTTTTTCTGGTTTTATAGTCATTTAAACCTTTATCTTATTAGTTTAACCCCAGCGAAACCCATTATTACACTAACCATGATAATTATTTTTTTACTATTTTCACTATTAATTATGGAAAAAAGTTATGTTCACCTTTTTATATAAAATTAATTATGTTTATTCAAATTATTAAATCCATTTTTTCATATTCCCTTAACAAAATTTGAAAATTTTTAATATAAAATTAAACACGTAAACCTGATGAGAACTCCATTTCCCAAAGAGAAAATGTTAAAAGGATTAAAATGTTTTTAAATTAAAACTAGATTTAAAATTTATTCAAAAAAACGAAATCATATTAATATATATAAGTGAAATAATTTTATTTTTAAACTCATATTAAAATAATTTTATTTTGTTTAAATTCATTAAAAAAATTAAAATTCATAACAAAAACCAGTATTTTTAACTATAGATTGAAAATTTTATATATTCAAACAATTATCAAAAATTTACTCTAAGATATTTTTGACATTATTATTTTAAAAAATAATTTTATTCTTTCTAATAAATATTATAAAAAATTGAAAAAATTAATTTTATAACAGGTGTTCCAAAGGCAACAACACTTCTTCTTTAGAATAATACATCTTTTAAGTATAAAATTAGAATCATTATTATCTATTTTCTAAAGAATACATAATATTAATGTTAAATATTTTAATTAATATATAATATAAAATATTATTTAAATTCATTCACTAAATGTTATTTTGTTATTTAATTTTTGTAAAACACATTTGTGTGCATAAATTTTTTTTTAATAAAAGATATCATTTATTTTAAAAATATTTTTATTTTCATTTGTAAATAATTGGTAATAAAATGATTAATTATATAAGCATTATTAATCCAAATTTTCATAATTTAATTAATATTATTCACACCATTCATCACAACTGCTAGGTGATAACTAATATATAAAAAAATATTTTATAGACTTGGTGTTGCACGTAATTTTATCTAAAATCGGTATTTTATATAACCCAAAATTAGAAACATATTACATTTATTTGAATTTTGTTTCACAAAATATCGGGGTGATATTGGGGTAGTGTCATATGGAACTGACGGAGATGGTTGATAAGAGACCTCCTATGTGACTCTTGAACTGGGATGAAGTATTAGTTGACCTCCTTATTAGTATCCATAATATAATTAAGGCATTTTTTGTTAAACTTTAGGAAAATACTCCCAAAACAGTTCATGATGGTAGAAATTACAACTTTCCCCTTCATGAATTCTCATTGTGTAGATGGTCATTGAGGAATCATGTCTTAAAGATCTGCCTTTACAAACACAATTATTATAATTTTACAATAAATTTGGTACTCCTGAATCAATAAATTTATCACCTATTGATGACAATATTGGGTGGTTGATAGAGTCATCTGATTCAATAAGGCCCCAAATCATACAATTACTGAGTATATGTTTATCATTGAAAGAATTTCATTTGGATTGAAGGGGTTTCTAGTGATGGAGGTCTTATGAGGGAACAATAGACAAAAACAAAAGAACTCATCAATGAAATATCATAAACAAGAAAACTTGTTTAACTAATTTTACCTGGGTGACCTATTTTATTTTTTTGGTTAATGAATGGCTCATATTGGGTTCACCAATTTTGTTTCAACCCAAAACAGGGTAGACTGCCGATTGGTTGTGAGGGGTTGTGTGTTGTAGCACAATCTTCATGCAGGGTCACTACTTATATCTTATATAGTTTCCAATGGGAATTATTTGTGGAACTGGAAATACCCAATAGTTCCCACATCTATAGAATTATACAATCCTATCTTCAACAGTCATTACATCATTGGGGTTTCTTACTAATGAAACATAGGAACTCACACTAGTAGAGAGGGTGGAAGGTCAAGATCATCACACCTTGTTGGGAGAATCATTTCCTTCTCCAACACTATCATATAAGTTTAATACAAGTTCATAAATATTTGTCAAATCCAAGTATGGTACTGGTTACCATGACTCAAGCAATTGGTTTTTATCATATATTGATGTGAATATCTATGCTATCAAAGGTATTATGTCATTTCAAACATCTGTATATATCAAAGGTTATCCATCGATGGTAGAATCTATATGTATCATGATTTTACCATCTTTATCATATTATTACTTAGTGGTGTGGTTCAATAGGTTACTATGTTTTAAAATCACATGGTTGGGTACTCTAGTGTTTATCTCCATCTAAGATGGTGGTGGATATTTGTGGGGTCGAGATCAAGCCAATGAAGATATTCCTACATATTCTTTTGGAAGGAATTGAAACCTATGTAGTTTCATTTGACTTAACATGGAATGTTGTAACTTTTTAAGGTCATGTGACAATGATAAAACCTTGAAATTTAATTTCATGTGGTAAGAATGACTACATGAAATATGACTACCAATGGTGAGTGTGGGACTTACACATGATCATACCATTCTGGTTGACCATCAAGGGAATATTTCCTACTGAATATGGGTTAAACTCATCAGGTATATATCTCTATAATGAGAGGTTTCACTAGAAGTATGAATCGATAAGAATAAACTGGTGAAAATCTAAGTGAATATGGTCCTATTAGTGGGGTATGATTTTATTAATAATATAGATTGGTAGAGGTATTATATATAGGTAGTATAACCATAGAATAGGTGGATAGATAATTGATGGTATTGCTTTTGAACCTCAAAGGAGCACCCTGTATATAATATTGATTTAGGAATGAAAGACCAAATAGTTCAAGTGACAGAGTTTAAAGTATTGTGATAAGATCATACCAAACAATTTAACATCATTTAGTAAGGATGTTCTTGTGTACTTTAAAATCATATAACTAGGACATACCAGGAAGTTTAATATCATGTGGTAAGGATGTTTCTATGTAGTTTAAGTTTGTGTCACTAGGATGTACCATTTCATTAAATATAATACTATGAAGATATTGTCATGAAATTCTATTTCATGCATTCTAGGATGTTGGTTATATATTTAACGTCATATTGAAGGGACATCTGTGTTTCGAAGGGTATGAAAAAAAATTATTGAGTGGGGCTTAGTCATATAAAGATATTTTATCGAGAAATATAGTTATGGATCTCATGGAAAATATATCTCTGCAAGATAAGGCATGATCATTGAAAAATAATATGTCCATCAGAAAGTTAATATATAGGATTGTTATAATATGAGGCATATGATGTTGTATTCTAACCACAGGGAGGTGTCTTACATATCTTTTTAGAAATAGTAATTATATCTTATGTAGTTATCTAAATGGAAAGGTATACATGGGAATATTTTTAGATTGTTTTTGGGGCTCAATCCATGGAGAGGATTCCTATATATCCTATGAATATAGGAAAAATAGCCTGTGTAGTTTTGATATCTAGAAAATATGTGTCATAATGGTGTGAAAACTAGGGATTTAATGGGTCTTATTCATATGGGGCTTCCCTAGTAAGGTTCATTGGGAATATAGTTGTAGGGTTCTAAAAATTCCTCCAAGGGAAGAAATTACACCCAAAATCACTTTGCAGAAGGAAGAAAGTACTCCTACAAGTCCAGAAAGGTGAACATACTCAATATGAGTTTAAAATTTTAAAATCAACATGAAGGAATTCATGTTTTCAATGGACATTGAATGGACCATGTACCATCACTAGGTAGGGTTTGCAGACCTCCTGGATCAGGAACCACCAAGTACACGGAATGATCCACAAGGCGCTGGCCTGCAGAGCGATGGCCAACGAACACAGTGGACCGAGAACAACATCACTGAAGGAATCATGCATGCAAAGGCCATTCATGAACCATCTCACGAACTCAATGGTTTGTGAATGAAGAACTCCGGAAGGGTTCTTCTAACCATGATCTCAAACTGTAGCCTCCGCAAACCTCGAATTGACAAATTCTTCCGCGGGACAGAATATCTTTGCATGGGCGTCCCGCAAATGGTTTCTCATACCTTGTATATACAATTTACCTGATGCCCTATAAAAGGAGCACACAAATAATTGAAAAGTGATGGATGAATAAATCTTGAATCATACCTAGAGGTTGGACGAAAGATCTCAGAGAGGATTCTAAATTCAGTCTTGAATCATTGAAGAAGCACGAATTGCAAACCACATTCTCCGTAGGTACAACCAATGAACCATAAAATGGGGGAACATAACAATGAAAATAGAACCGCAAACCTAAATGGGTAAACCATGAACCATATAATTATCACTGATGAACTTCCTGTGAATGAAAATCCCATGGACCCTCCTTCAATATGGTGTTCCAGTAGTGTATCGCTATGTAGATTTAATCCATCACCGCGTATTGTAACGGTGTGCGGAAGGAACACCCATCGGCATGAAAAACTGTGTTCCACCATGGTGTGTGGTAGTCTATACAAGGACAACCACTCAACCCGCATACCAGTACGGTATGAGAAGCTTCCCCAAACCCACATAAGAAAAAATTATGTGGAATGTGGTGTTTTTGGGTAATCTTTCCTCCGGTTCCAATATTACCCCTTCATCATTGTCCAGTCCTCCATGATTCATTGGTGAACCAGTCCCCCCAACATCAGGACAATGCCTCCTCCAAAGCCACATGACCCGTATGATCATACCATTGGGTGCATCGGTACACCCCTTTGAGTCTATATACCCATGGTAAAAAGAGTCACGAAGGCTTTCCCTAGAGCAATTCGGGATTTGGAATTGTTTGTGGGTCTACATTCCCATGGTAACCCATAGTCCAACCGTGGGATGCCGACGTGAACCTCCCCTTTCCAGGGATTAAGGGTTATTACTTAATTTTACATTTAATTTAAAATAATGATCATTCGAAGGAGTTATGTTCTATTATCTTTTTGACAATGTCGAAATTCCTCTCCTACCCAGAACGTGTTCTGGGGCCCTCCCACTAAGGTAAGTCCACAAAATTTTAAGGCCAAGTCGCATGACCTTTAATTTCATTTAACAATAAATGTTTCATTACTCTGCACCCCCTACCACTATCACCCCAACCTCTTCTATCATGGGCTTTCTTTCTCTCCCACCAATAGGAGAGGAAGCATGTGATTGGTTGGAACTCTCATAAACTATTGTTACCAAAACGGAGCATAAATCACATGGCCTTAGAGGTTTGTGATAGTTATAGCATCAAACCAATATGAACTAAAATTAATCTGATTCATAATAAAACAAAGATACATAGGATGCCTACTTGAAGGCCCGAGCTCAAAAGGGTACCCTTACAAAAGGGTTCACCAAATTATGTCCCCTTAAATGGGAAGCTTCCTTGCATAATCACCATCCAATCTAAACTATGAGAACTATTTTTCCTGATCAAACTAGGATAAATAGGATGCATACTCAAAGGCCTGATCTCAAAAGGGGTTCCCATACACAACGGTCCACCCAACCATGTCCTCTCAAATGGGAATATTTTATGCATAAGTCCCACACACCATCCGAACTATGTGGGTTCTGATTCCTCTACTGAGGATACATAGAAAATCCATATTATGGATTCAATCCCAACATCATGTCACCTTTTTTCCCCTGGATGATGATAAACTCTAGAGTTCCCTATTGTATTGCTTAATTCAGCAGCACCTCCGTAGCATCAAATATTTGTATGCCTACAAAAATCATGTATACCAAGGGTATCCCCTGGACACGGTCTTTGGGAATGAACCAAGGATTCACGAGAATATGAAAACGACATAAATTTATAAGAGTCCTAGAATAGAAAGTAATCCTCTCCCAGAAGGGTGCAGTGAGCCTGACTTCCCTTCCTCTCAACCAATGGAGTCCTTAAGTGTCATTGGCCAAATAATCATCTAAAGAGCACCTGCCTTTGGAAACTAGGTCCATGAATCTTGGATACCAAGGTCTTTGGGTGTTTATAGATCCATGAATAAACCCATTAGAGACCATTCGAGTAAGTTATACCTGAGGAGGAAATATTTCATATGTACTTGACCCAATGATATCGCTCGATGGGGATCATTTTACTATGGAGTCTCCCTCACAATACAGATGGGATAAATTTCCTAATACCTGCGGCGATAATCGAACCTTCTTTAAATTATAATGATGCAAAGCAAATCAAAATAAAATAAATGGTGAACTCGGTGAGAACTCGTCTCTATAGAAAAGAGGCGGCTGCTGGTTTTCTTCGGGCCGTTACCTTATCACCCCAAATGCACCACCTCATAGGCGAAATAAAAATGGTGAACCCAATGTGAATCCTTAACCAAGATGTAATTTCTATTCCAATGATAATTAATAGAAGGATGTTTCACATTGTACCATTTTCCCCCTGTGCATGCCAAATGCGCCATCTTGGAGGTGGAATAAAAATGGTGAACCAGATGTGAATCCTTAACCAAAGCGGTGGTTCTACCCTAGTGATAATAGAAAAAAGGATATTTGACGTTGGACCATTTTTTCACTCTTGTATGCTCAAAACATGCCACCTTGGATGTGGAACAAAAATTGTGAACTCGATGTGAATCCTTAACCAAGGTGGCGGTCTTACCCCACTAAGGCCCCTTCACCCAACAACAAGAAGTAGAGGGGAAGAATATGGTAAATCTAAATCGCTAAAATATGAATATGCATAAAATAATGATACTTTGACAAGGTTTTGTGGTCAGTATGTCATATATGTATGTTTTAGGTTCCTGTAGAGAAACCTTCAATCCAAACGACATCCCAATGACTAATGAAGACACGTGCATCATTGATCCCATAGGCGGACAGGGCCTCATTGAGGAGCAGAACCCCCTAGCCAACCCAGCATCTTCAACGCTGTGTATCTAACACGATGATAAGGGAGTACCACCGAAATGGTACTCTCCCCATCGTAGAGGCCGCAAGACAAACCTTACAATCTGCGAAGACTCACTAGCTTCCACCTCAACTGTGGCTGGTGCCCCAGCATAAGGCGGCCCCAGTGTTCATCTCAAACTATTTTGGGAGGCTATCCCAGGAATGTTAAAAAAAGTACCTCCATCACCTAATGATGGTAGATGAAGCTGATTCTGATAGCTTTATCTCAAATGCACAAGGGTTTTACTCACAAACCCCACCAGAAAGAATCGTTGCCGACACCAGAAGAATAGGCCTCCTCCCACTGAAAAAGACCTCATACCAAGGGAACCTGCTAAAGTCCAGGAGACTTAGGCCCCTCAGGCTACTCGCCATGGGTGGCATATATGTAATCAGAAACATGTTATCACCCTGGTTATAATGGAGAAACTCCATCGTAATAATTTTGTGGAATTAAATGGGAATAAATATGACTCTTCCCCCTCCACTCAATCCCACCAAAAAATAGGGTGGTATAGTACGATCATACGAACGTTCCTGCTTGTGCTTGCTGGTCCCGCCGTGCAGAGAGAGTAGAAAATTATAGAAAGATGCAGTTATCTTCCGATGCACAACCATCCATTAAACCAAATAGGGTGGAAACCAAGTATAAACATGCACAAATACCTGCTAACGTATTTCAATCCTACCATCCAAATAGGGCAGCAACTAGCTACATACAGGCACAAATACCTGCTGATGCATATCAAGCCCACCATCAAAATAGGGTGAAAACAAGAAAATATGATCAGATCCAAAATCCTACGGATGAATATAAATGCTATGAGAAAAATACAACGACAAGAGAGAAGATGAAAATACATGCTCGTGAATATAAAGACCACCAGTCATAGACGGTGGAAACCAGAGAAGGCAACTGGCGGAAGACTCGTTCCTCTATCCTGATATAGGAGAACTACCCGTATTTACTAGAAACTCATGGGGGAACCAGAGAATGCACAAGATCCTACCCTGATATCAAAATGGGCATTCATAATCGTTCCATCCAAGGAAGAATCTCAACACATCCTGGAAATGATGGAAGATCAGAGGTCAATCCCAAACCATATCATCTAATCATTCCAAGACATTATTGCATCAGCAGAAAATGAGAGAAATCAGGCCCATAACCTGGCTTCCTCAAACTAAATGACTCGTTCTTAAAATGAGTCAGTCACTCCTGAGTAGTTATGCATCCATGATCCAGTCCAAGTGGGTCGATGGAAAAATCCTGCAATATATGGAAAACCAGATCAGGTACAAATACCTGTTCCATATAGGGGACACCTATCCAACGTGGTGGCCACTCCATGGCAGACATATATCCCAACCAAAATTCACGATGTTCGTCGACATATCATGGCAGCATCACGAGACCCAAAAAGATAAGGACTCATATATGAAGGTCATTACCAACATAAAATGGACCAGGTTACCCAGAAGAGAGTTCGAAAAATTGAAATGCACCATAGGAAACCAGAAAATGATGAGCACATACATGATCTTGCTCTCCTGAAAGTTGGGGTACATGAATCCCTTAGACATATATCAATAAAGTCTCACCACCCTATCAGTCCATTACCAAATTATGGAAGTTGTAGTAGGAGTTGTGAAGGTCCTCCCCACAATATCACTAATAGAAGCTCTGAAGGTCCTCACCAGAACACCCATAGGGTCTCACTCTGTGGGCCATTAATGATTGATCATGATAACCTATCTCCTGATGCCCATTAGGGTAGCCCTACCCTTGATAGGAATATCAGACAATAATAAGGTCCTCACCTTTCTATTGTCCATCTTGATGGTCCTACCTAGGGTACACGCTGCAGATATTCTTCTCCCAATAGTCGGACATCCAGTCATGATGGTAGTCCTCACCATTGTGATAGTCATTGCGAAGGCCCTCCCCACAATGGCAGTTGTTGTGATGTCCCTCCATATAGTAACATCAAGCAATGAGAAGGTCCTCCCCTCATTGTAGTTCATCCTAAAGGCCCTCTCTAGGATGTGAACTGCATAAATTCTCCCTACATCTAGGTATCAAGTTGTGATATTAGTCCTCTCCATCATAGAAGTCAATGAGAAGGTCCTCCCCTCAGTGAAATAAAATATAAATAAGGTCCTCCTCTAGCTATATCCCACCTTGAAGGTCCCCACAAGAGTATACGCCGTAAAGACATTTCACACCTCCAAGCATCAAGTTGCAATTGTATCCCTTTCTATTTCATCACCAATTGTGAAGGTCCAACCCACAACCAAAATTCATACTGGCAAGAAGTTCATCCTCTTGAAAGAACATAGATGATAAATCCCTCCTATGCTGATGTTCTTAGAAAGATAGAGTTAGATACATTGGGCACCCCATCTGTAATGATTGATATTCATTCTCATCTAGAGGACGGCCCGGGGCCACGCTCATCTTCTGAACCACCCCACTCCATTCACATATCAATGGGGCTCCCACTAGCCAATTTTCTTAGAATGAAATCATTACGAAGTAGTCGAGATGGGCATATCAAGTAGGGAAGCCCCCGTAATAACAACAACATGATATGTTGATTGTGAGAAGACAACTAGATAAAGAAAATATACCATTGATGTATTGGATCATGGCCACTTATCATTTCGATATACTAGGAGACTTTCCTGTGGAATTTACGCATGACATTCACATCAATATGTGTACGACTCTTTTCCATCTAAAAAAAATCACTTCCCTATGAAGGCTTTGTGGACCATGTCAACATGTTTGGGGAGCTTCACTATCTAATAAACTTAGAATCCCTCCTTTCCGCATGACAACCAAAATCAGAAAGGCGGAATAAAAACCTTGAACTGGCTTTCATCAATGCACTGCATAATTTTGGCTGCGTCATTGGTGATTCCCCAACTAGATTTCACATTCGGGGATGAAGAGAACATGGAGTTATACACTTCACCTCTCATCCCGACAAGAAAATCACATCGCAAATGACATCCTGCAACGGAATCACCCAGAGTCAGCATTAAAATGAAACTCTTACCCAGGAAATATAGGATACTCACCAAAACCTTCCCGGAGTAGGTCTTAAAAGCTTCAGGAACGAAGAGATCAAGCCATCGAAAAGCTTCTGAGTCAGGAAACCAATAAAATCCAGGAGACTTCTCGTCTAAGGGAATCCAACCAGCAAGTAGTTCTCATGTCTTCAAAAGACAGTAGAATTCATGAAGGATCAATTCCATACTCGTCTCACACCCATACATGAGTATGTGAAAATGAAAAGGTGGAAATAACAGCGGCTGCTGCCATAATATGGGAACAACCCCAGTCCATAGGGCTGGGGAAATTTTTAAATCAAAATTCCCCAATAAGACCAATAAATATATGTCGTAACACATTGAGAGAAGAATAGAAACAACCCCATACCGTAGGGCTAGGGGTATTTTTACCTCAAGTGCCCACACAATATATTTCTGTCTTCTCCCATCTAGGAAAAATGATCGATAGAGGAGTCACCCATTCCTCCCCCTCTCATTGTTCGTGCCCTCCGAGACAAAAGCGCATTGTGAGGTCAGATCAGGTCTCCTTTAGGGTCAATATTCACCAAGAAACCCGAATAGTACCACATAATGTAAGTAGAAAATCCAACATATGATGTAGAAAGCCTTCCTACAATTCAACATCAGGTACACCACCCCAAGGAGGTATGTATTAGTGAACTTGGTAAATGTAAACCCCATGGATCTCACATGAAATGGTACAGAGGAAGGAGATGATGGGGAGGAAGCAAGGGAAGATGGTTCCCTCCTAGATGCATCCCACACCGAGCCTGATGGTGTGTGAACCCGGAACCTACAAGTTGTCCTAAATTTGGGTGCCCCCTCAATTAGACCATCATTACCTCCCTTACAAAATCCCAATGAGGAGAATCATAAATCCAATGCTTCTATAACCTGACTCCTTATCCCCCTAGAAATGTATCCCTCACGCTCAAGGAGTGTTTTGATAAGAAGGAGAAAAAAATGAAAGAGCTCAGGTGAATTAATGTCGAGCTATGTCGTGGGAGCTACCATTCTAAATTTGTTACCCCCATAGAACATCAGCTGTAGCTCCTAGAAGAGGTTCCCTTGCCAAAGGAACTCATCCCATTGAATGAGGCCAAGATCAGAGGCCCATCCAATCTGGAATTAAAACAAACAACCAAATTAAACTCACCCTCGTAAGTAATTCAAGACTTCCCCCACTAGGAAGAAATCCATAATAGATTCAGGTAAACCCACAAATGATACCTCTAGCTGGGTATCAACTTCAAATTCTAACTGCACCGACATGCCCAGTTTTGGCCATTGCCGCACCATCCCAAGTTCATGCCCGACAGGATATGCATCAAGGGATCATGAATACCATCAATCAACTAATATCTCAACTTGAATCCATAGAGGAGATGAGTTCTCCGATATAATTAGAGTATAAACCCTACCCCGATTGGGTGAGTAACGTTCTTCCACTGTTGAATTTTGGAAAGCATGTATTCCCAATATACAATGGTTAGGGGGACCCAGAACAAAATATAATGCACTAATCCTCATATAGTGACCCCATGATGGGAACTCTAGAGCATAAAGTAGTAGTAAAACTCAGGTGCTTCATACGAACCTTGCAGGGCTCGACCTTCATATGGTATACTAGCTTGCCATCAAATTCAGTCAGAGGATGGGAGGACCTCCGGTGATAGTTTCTCTTCCAGTTTAGTTCAATGCTAGCTAAGATGAAAATATTTGATCTCATGAATTGTAAGTAGTGATAGAAGAAAAGAGTATCATACTTCATTACCATATGGAAAGGCTTGACTTATTCCCAGAACTGGCTGCTCCCCCAGGATCAGATATTCTCCATTTTCATCTCTAACTTCTATGATGAATTGTGAATGTTGCTCATCCAGGTGAAGTACACAAGTAGATTCAGATATTCTTTTCCATTTCCCAAAGGATAGAATACTCCTTGAAACATACCAAACTCAAGTACCGAGTGGCCCCATTAGCCCTTGGAAAAATAGCATGAAATTCTGATGTGGATTTTGTCACGCTTAAGCCACCCATGGAACCGGTCCCAATTACAAGGCCCCCACCGAACTGTGTGAGACCCCCTGGATGCCAAAAACCACTCCCACCTTAGCAATATGAGTGAAGGGGTGCTAAAAAAAATAAGTTCGAAGAGTGAAGAAATAAATTTTATCCGTTTCGAGATGACCAGTCTATAGATATTTCACAGCCTCTATGAATTGCAACTTTCCCTAGCTACTAGATCCAAATAGAGACAATGAAGTGGGTCTCAAAAATACTCCAAATTATTATCCCTATCACCAGATACTGGGACAGACAATCTAGTAATGCTTCTTTTTTAAGGGTCTCCTACAAAATATGGTGAATTTATGGAATTCCAAGTTGGGTCCACCACCAGCATAGGTGGGATATGTTTCCACCTCAGACCCAAGAGAGGAAAAGTAATAGAAAAAAGTTTCCAGTAAGAAGTAGAAAAGGTTTAAAAATTTGATGAACCAAAAAATAGTCAACTGAATTCATGGAATCCTCCAAGAGCAGTGGAAACAATCAACCGTGCCCCCAAAAAGCTTATAATAAAGTGCAGTAATCATCATAGGCCCCACAACCCTCTAAAGACAAGAAGGGCAGAGAGCAGGAGCAAGAAGATGTGATGACACCAAAGATGACATCCATTTTGACCCTTTCAGACGTCATTCCATCATACTTGGTACAACGGGAACTACCCCTCCAATCAGTATAATGGGAACTGACCTGCCAAATGGTACAACGGGAACCACCCTACCAAACGACACCATCAAAAGGAAACAGTCCGACAAAAACATTTCGGATCAAGAATTGATCTTCATCTCCATTAATTTCATTCACTTAATGAAACCCTTATCGTATAGAGACTAAGACCACGAACATGATTTCCCAATGCCCAACCAGAGAGGTAGAGGAAGAGGCCGCCGAGTTCGGAGGTTTCCTAGAAGGCACGATCATGGTAGGAGTCAAATTCCTGGCCACGCCACAAGTCACACCATTAACATTGTAGAAACTCACAGGAGGAACCTCCAGCATACACAACAAGAACCAGAATGCTCCTCCACCTCTATATAAAGAAATCCAAGCCCAATTATCTTTGAATATCCATCAAGGGAAGGACAAATTTAAAATCGCCCAAAGCATATGGGTGGACGAGTTTGGCCAAAACCAAAAAAGTCCATAGTGCTGCCAGTTCCCATCACAAAATCCAAACCATCTACGTCCAAATCCCAAACCCCTAAAGTTTCTATGAAAGTGCAACCCTGTGTCAAGATGCATCGACCTTTAGAGTAGAAGTATGATAATCTAAACAATTTGTCTTCAGTACTAGAAAAATGTCCATCCTAGAAGAATTATTCCTATATGCATATATTAGAGAGGCACTCATCGAGGACTTACTAAGTCCCCAGATGTTTGAGGCTGAAGTAGCAGTAGCTGAAGAATATCAGACAAAGATCGGTTCTGAAGAATTTCATGTCGTCATCTCTTTCAAAGACGAGGATGAGGACACCATCATGCAAGGGCAAATCAAACCCTTATATGTTTCTGGAAAGAAAAATGAGATTGATGCCCGTAGGATCTTCATTGGCAATGACTCTGGGGTCAACCTCCTCCCACTACGAACACTTTGTTGGATCATCTAAAATGAAGAAAACATGACACCATGTACTATAACCTTGCTGGGATATGAAAATATTGAGTAGAAACTATTGGGATGAATCAAGCGTAAAACTCATCTTGGAGACCTCATGTCAGATTTAGAGTTCCTATTAGTGCAGTAAAGGATGAACTTCAACGTCTTGTTCGGGATGCCTTGGATGCATCCACACACTACAATTCTTTCATCATACCATCAGTGCATAAAATATTACACTAATGGGAAACAGAAGACATTTCACATAGATAAATCCTCATTCGAGTCCCGTGATTCACAATATATCGACACAGGGTTCTATGAATCGGAAGAAAAACATCCTTCGGGTAACGAAATTAAATGGATTACTACCCTGAATGGATTTTAAATGGCTCTCACCAACCCCCTCTAGCCACTTGGGGATGAGTATGTATTACCCATTCACCATGTTGAATGCATATGTACAAGTCTGAGTGAAAAATCAGTTGCCTGCATTGTCTCTGTTATGGCCACTGAGTCTAAAGGCGCAAGAGAATAGGTTGACTCCAATGATTTCAGGAAAATCCCTAGAAAAGATACTATTGACCCATCCTCAGGACCCTATACTTCCATGATATTAGTCACAAAAGGAAAAGGATGATTCAAATCCCATCATTGGATAGTCATTCTCAAGAATACTCTCTCTATCAGAAGAGGGAGAATAGGAACAAGATGAAGAAGAAGAAGAAGACCTCAAAGATTCCCCTCCTGCATTTGAAGAAGGTCGCTCCACCACAATAGATGAAATTAGGGAGATAAACCTAGGCACTAAAAATGACCCACGACCCACTCTGATTGGTGTGGATATTCATGTCGAGGAGTAGGAAGAATATGCCACCTTCTTTAATAAAAATCGAGATGTGTTTTCCTGGAACTACACAGAAATTCCAGGCCTCAAACCCAAGGTTGTCACTCATCATTTAGGCTTACTAGAAGATCACCGAGTCTATAAGTAGGCAGCTAGAAGAACCCACCTGACGCATGCTACCAGAATAGAGTATGATGTTGACAAGATGATCAAAACCAACTTCATATGGGAAGTTTAGTATCTGATCTAGCTGGAGAACATAGTCCCTATCAAAAATAAGATCATACATATTGGAATCTACATTGACTTTATGGACCTCAATTAGTGTTTCCCAAAAGACGACTTCTCGATCCTGATCACAGAATTTTTGATCTATGGAACCTCTAGATATGAAGCCCTCTCTTTCATAGATGGCTATTCTGGATAGAACCAGGTCTAGATGGCCCAAGGAGTTGAATATGTTATCACTTTTTATGTCCCCTTAGTGATTGTTCTGTTATAAGGTGATACCCTTTTCTCTATGGAATGTCGATGCCACATATCAGCACACCATGAATCTCATATTCAATCCCTTCTTGAGAAGGTTCGTTGAGTGTTATGTCGATGATATGGTGGTTAAATCATGGTAGTGCTCAAACCACCTGGATTACCTTGGAACTGTCTTTAACAAATTATAGCAACCCAGTTAAAAGATGAACCCCTTAATGTGAGCCTTTGGTGTTACCTCTGGGAAATTCCTCACCTACTTCATACTCCATAGTGACATCTACGCATACCCCATGAAGACAAAATACATCCTTGGCATGTACCCACAGCGCAAAATCATCGAGTTGAGAGGTCTCTAGGGGAACCTCGACTACATTCAATGCTTTATAGCCAATGTAGAGGGTCAATGTTTACCTTTCACCAGGCTTAGGAATAAAGGTGTTATGTTTGAGTGGGATAATGATTTCCAAGAAGAATTTGAAAATCCCAAAAGGTTTCTCCTAAGCCCTCCGATACTAATGCCACCAATTTAGGGGAGGCCGCTTATTTTATACATAACCACCCAGGAATGTTCATTAGGAGCATTCCTTGTGAAAAACAATGATACCGATAGCGATAGCCACCTATATTACCTCAGTTGAACAATGATTGATTCTAAATCAAGGTATTAGGAAATAGAAAATAACAAACTTCCCTTATATTTGTGGTTCAGAAACTCAAGCATGACCTGCAGCACCATGAGGTCCACCTAGTCTCCCGCTACAAACCTCTCAAATATATCCTAAACTGTACTATGTTAACTGCATGTATATCACGATGGGCTATCATCCTATAACAGTTTGACATATGGTACATACCCTAGAAGGCCATTAATGGTAAATAGTTAGAAGAATTTCTAGCCAAGTACCCCTCGGAATAAACAACATTGTTGGATGACGAATTTCTGGATGAAGTGTTCTCCATCCCAGAGTACCCCCAGACATGGGAAATGTACTTCAACAGTTCTTCTAGAAGCCCGAAAGGGAAAATGATGTAGGATCCCAAGCTCAACAATGTGAGGCTGGGAATTATACTCGTATCCCCCAGAAATTACATCTTGCATTATTATTTCCTACTTACATAGGGGTGTACAAACAGTGATGCAAAATATCAGGTCCTCATTGCAAGCCTAGAACTGGCCCTTCACATGTAGGCTAAACACCTGAAAATTAAGGGGTTTTCAGATCTAGTCATCAAACAGGTCAATGGTGAATATGACATTAAGAATGAAGTATTGGACCCTTTGATGAAAAATCGAGAAATGATGGAAGAATTCCCATCAGAACCAACGCTAACCTATGTCCCCCAGTCTACAAATACTGAAGATGGTGCTTTCGAAAATGTAGCCACAACTTTGGATGATCCATACTGAGATGAAAAGGTCATTAGTATTTCCCATCTCTGGATGGTCTTTCCATTCATCCAGAGCAGTACATAAGAGATTGAAGAAATTATCCCCATTTATAAGCCTTAGGGGCACACAACTGGCTGGATGATTCCCATTGTAAATTACCTTCAAAATGGGGATCTCCCACCAGACAGGGATGGAATGTAACACCCCAAGCTTCCACGGTACGTTTCCCTTCGAATAATGCGATAGCGTGTGTTGTACGCAACCTCGAGTTCTAACACACACCACAACTAATTAAACTAGCCGTTGTGAATAGTAATACCTAATTTTTGAAATTATATATATTTTATATTTGAAAATGTACTTCATTTTTGGACTCGTAATATCGAATTTAGCCTAAGGTGAAATTTTGGTACTTTTCGGATAACTTTCATATTTTGATGAATAGTGAAAATTACTAAATTTTAATTAAAAACAACTTTTTTAATCAAAATAATTAATAGTGATAAATTATGAATTTGAGTGGTTATAAAGTATATTTAGAATATATTTTTACCATTTAATATAATTTTGGTCATTGGACATAATTTTACAATTAAACCGAACATAAACAAGTGTCAATCTTTTGATAGTTATTATCTCTTAAAAACACGCTTTTTGTTTTGACAGCGGGAATTAATTTTAAATTAATTTCTGCCACTTATGTGTTTTGAATTTAGGAAAATGGATTCCATATTTGGAATCAGGATGTTTAAATTGTGTAAATAGGTAACTTTTATTTTTAGACATTTTGAATAATTACTGCGGTAAATATTTTATTTACCATGGTTAAGGGTAAATCCGGTAAATAAGGGTTAAAACAAATAATATTATAATAATACTAAATTACCCTAAAACGTGTCTTAACCCTATTTGTTGATACATGGTCGACCATGGGAATCTTTGGGTCTATTTTGGGACCCCATGGATCCACTTGTAAGTGATAATGACACTTTATTTTAATTAAGTTAAAATGAATACAAAAATGACACAAGCATATATTTTTTAGAAGAACAATTTTTCCATAGGGTTATACATGTTGGATTTTCGATTATAAATATTCATTAGAAAGCTAAAAAGAGTTCCTACATAATTATATTTTATTTATAATTTTTAGACATTAAATAATTTATTTTATTTATGACACAATGATGATGCAGTAATTACTAAAATAGTGAAAAATTAAAATAATTGATATTATAAATACCCAAATAAATATAATATGAAACTTTTAATGATATAAACTAATTTTCTAGGCTAATATGATATATTAGGATTGATATAATGGACTTTTTTCGAAGTAATCAATCTGTTATTAGTTTCACAAAAATCAACTATTGAATAGTGTCAAAATTGACATAAAAGAGTTCTTAAAACAAATATTATATTATTAATTGATATTAAATTCCTAAAAATCTACGGTTTGTCCAAGAGACTTATATTATGATAGGTTAATCATTAATGGACCACTTGGGGGTCGCTTGGATGTATATAGTAAGTTTATTAACCGTATTATATAAAAATACAAAGAGACATTGTAAAAGTGAAACTAATTAACTTAGAGTTAATACTTAAAGATAAGGTTAATATAAGTACCCAAACCTGTCTAAATTCTATTGGTTGAGTGGTTTTCGACCTATTCCCACCTTAACCTTTGAATAATAAACTTTGGAGCCATTAGAAACCTAATATGAATTTATTATAAATTAATATTTCTAGCTTTTCCAAAGGTGCCCCTCACCCCTCTTATAAAAGGGCACTCCTCCTTCTCATTTCTTCACACCTTCAAAGCCTTTTAGTTCGGCCAAACTCTGCCCAAATAATCTCCCAACATCCCTCACTACAACCTAGAGGCCTTAGTTTGATCAGAAAGCCAACCTAAGGAGCCCTTTTGATCAAATCAAAAGGAAGAACCCGAAGAAGAGGTAATGATTTCACCACCCTTTTCTAAGTTCATTTCTTCTTCCACTTCTTCTTCCTTTGTTCTTACCATTCTAAAATAATAACTCCAGTATCTCACATATACTGTGATGTTATTATAAGTATGGTACAACTATATTCAGTATTCTATCCACCCTTTGAATAACATGTCACCATACGTGCGTACGTACGGCTTACCGTCTCCACGTCGTGGTGTAATTGTTATTCAATATAATATTATTTGGATGGGTATAATAATGATGTGTAACTCATGTAAATAATAAATATAACATGTTAATGATTCTGTATATATGATATACCATTCATTTATATATTATTTTAATATCAAAAGAATGATATTGTCGCTCGTGCGTACGTACGGACTACCGTCTCCACGAACGCGATGAGATTCATTCTCCATCGTATCCATTCAAGTATAATTATCATTTTATGATTTAAAAATTATGTTTAAGGACTTGATATCATTCTGGATATGAATAAGATACAACAAACATGGCTTATGTAACAAAACATATAAAACAAAATGAGTAAGTTAACACCTGAAACGATGATAATTCTAAGATATTATTAATAAATCAATGTTAAAAGATCACATATGATATCATATTAATATATATGATTCTTGTATAATTTAATAACAATTATTTCACCATTATACAGGAGGTTAACCTACCCCAACCAAGGAAAAGTACAAGGTAAGGGTTATTTCACAATCTCTTCATTATCCGAGATTGTTTATATGTAATAATCTACTGGGATCTCTTTATCATCCACATCCATGTTTCTTAAAAATGTATTTCAAAACATTTTTACTATTTACTAAAATATGAGTTAAAGTCATTTATACCCTTTTTGACTTTTATAAGTGGTTTATAAAGGAATCTTTCCGTCATTTTCAAAACAAGGTCCTTTTTAACCTTTTCGACAGAATTGAGGTAAGAATGTCTTTTTTTAACTTATACGACGGGTGCGGTTATTTTACGCCGTTATAAAATCTTCAAAGCTTTCCTTACAAGCTTATAAGAATATTTTCAAAGAAAATGTTTTATTTTATATGGATCTTAAATGATTTCAAAATAAAAGGAGATATTTCTTTAAAAAGAATTTTGATTTCATCTATGTCAACATCCTTTGATGGATTTTAAGATTATTTGAAGAAGATTTATTATGATACAAAACTTCTATATTGTATTGAAGGTTTTGTGATATGTTTGACTATGGATGTGCTATTTTTATACCATTCATAGTTTATGGTGAAATTATTGACATTTCGTATGCTAGTTTTAATACGAATGTTTATGTTATGTTTAAACTTTTTCATATGGGAATGCATTGGACTTAATAAGTGACGGGTGGAGCCCGCTATAGCTCCTCGATGCATCGGTAGGTCTCATGAGACAAACTAGTGTCTTGGCACAAGGCCTTGACAAAATCTTATTTGTAGTCTTGGCACGAGGCCTTGGCTATGTGGTTATGATAGTCTGGCATTATGCATTCCAACATTATGAAAGTGGTTATTGATATTGCATGTGATTATTCGATTAGTAGAATATCCATGTGAATAAGTAAATGGCATTATTTCATTTTTATTTTTGCCATACTATGTTGAAGTTCAATTTAAAAAGGCTTTTGTTTTAGTAATTCATTGCCTTAAATGTTTATGCTTATTATGAATGTTCCGCTATATTGTTATCCTTACTGGGCATTTGAGCTCACCCCTTTTCTATGTTTTATTTTTCCCAGGATGTGAAGAAGTAAGTTATGAATGACCTGCAGGGATTTTATGAGGGGTTAATAGTGTGGATTGTGGAAACATTATGTTGTTGTATTAGTTTTTCATTTTATGATGTAATGTAAAACTTATGAATATATCTAGTGTTTCCAAGGCTACTAAACCAATCGGTCTTTCGAGATTTGATCTTTCTTGTGATCATGCCAATGTTATGTAATTAATGCACCGACTCTGGGTAGCTGGGGTCGGGGGTTACAGTTGGTATCAGAGGAAGTTTAGTACAAAACTTGGAAGCTAGATTTAGATAAACTCTGATTAGAGCACATAGACCTAAGATGAACTTTGAGGATTAGTATAGAAGAACTTCCTAGAATTTTGGTATTGTAGAGATTTTGTGAGTTTTCCGAGCAATACATCCCTGTCTGGATACGAGCAGGTAGAGGCGGCTTTGGCACAGATGTACCTAGGGGTAAAACCCGAAAACACCGCTTTGAGCTAGACTCGAACGGGAACTGGTGCACGACAACGGGCCTTACTGCACTCTTGGTTACGACACTCCCGGGGGATATGCTTAGGATAACTCTCACTATCTTTACAAATCATTATGAAGGGTTTATGAGTATATACTTCCTCAAAGAAAACATTTTTATGATTATGGATTATATCCATAAATAGTTCAATTTATGTTAAGTGTTTTATAAGTATGGGATTATGTATTTCGATTCATAAACTGATCTAGTTTATGCCATTGTTTAGAAATGGCGCCTAGTGGAAGAAATGGAAACTGTATCAATGCACGCACTCCATGTAGGGATTTCCCTCCTGCTCAAGATAATTATAGTGGGGCTGGTGATGCAACTGGTGCTGATCAGCTAATCACCGTACTGGGACAACTTACTCAGGTTATGAATAATAACCTTACCCGTATGGAGCACCCTGATCCGCAGCGTGGAGGATCAATGTTAGATCGATTCATGAGACAACAACCACCAACGTTCAATGGGAGTACAAATCCCTTAGTAGCTGAGCAATGGATATTTTCCCTAGAGAAAATATTTCAGGCTTTGGGGAGTAGTGAAAGGGAAAAAGTTACCATGGATGTTTACCGCCTCACTGGAGATGCTGATCAATGGTGGTCATTGATTCAAAACATGAAGGAAGATGATGAAGTATCAAACATGGAATGGAGGGAGTTCAAAGATCTGTTTTTAGAAAAATACTTTCCTCGCAACCATCGAGCAGATATGGAAAGACAATTTCTGAGTCTGAGACAAAAGGAGGATGAGAATGTCACAAAGTATGAGGCTAACTTTACAAGGTTAGCGAGGTACGCTGGTGATTATATTCGCAACCCAAGAAGTAAGATTGATCGTTTCTTTGATGGGTTAAAACCATTTCTCCGTCGAGCATTAGTCTCACAATCCTTTTCGTCGTACGAAGACATTGTCTCATGTGCTATCAAGACCGAAAAAGAATTCTCTAAGTCTTATGACTTTAAAGCGAAGCAAGAGAAGAAGAGACCTGCTGATCAATCTGGGAATGGAAATAAGGGGAAGAAGGGAAAGGTTGAATATCCATCTTGTGGTAAATGCGGGAAGAAACATCCTGGTACTTGCTTGAAGGGAATGGGAGTCTGTTACAAGTGTGGTGAAAAAGGCCACCAAGCTCATGATTGCAAGGGGAAGAAGGAAGCTACCAACGTTCAGTGCTACAATTGCAGGGAGATGGGGCATTATGCAAATGCATGTCCTAAGCGTCAGGAGAACTTACCTCAGAAAAGGCCAAGGGATCAAGGCCAGGATTATGCTATCACTACTGCTGAGGTAGAAGCTCCGAAAGACGTGGTGGCAGGTAATTTAATGGTTTCCTCAAGTTTAGCAAATGCATTATTTGATTCTGGATCATCGCATTGTTTCATATCTTCCCAGTTTTCTAAGAAAATTAGATATTTCCAATTTGATTTAATAAGGGATTTGTCAGTTAAAACTCCTAAGGGAAGTATCGTTGCAACAAAGTTTTGTGAATCAGTCCCCATTAGAGCACATAAATTTTCTTTATCTGCTGATTTCATCGTCATACCTATGATTGAGTTTGATATAATCCTCGGTATGGACTGGCTTTCGGACTATGATGCGAAGATTTATTGTAAGAAGAAAGAGGTTACGATTCTTGATGATAATGATAAGGAGCACCTTATTTTTAGAGCAGAATCGTCACCACCTAATTCTTATTTAGATCCACCCCCAGAAGTTCAACTAAATTCAATTATTGGGGAGGAAGAGAATGAAATAACTGTCGGTGAGGAAAGGAATGTTCAAATAGAGGATGTACCTGTTGTGAAAGAATTTGTAGATGTATTTCCGGAAGATTTACCTGGACATCCTCCAGAACGAGAAGTTGAGTTTTCTATTGATTTGATTCCTGGATCAAGGCCTATATCGAAGACCCCTTATAGAATGTCCACTGTAGAGTTAGTCGAACTAAAGAAACAACTAGAGGAATTGAGTAATAAGGGATTTATTCGCCCTAGTGTTTCTCCATGGGGAGCCCCTGTTCTTTTTGTTAAAAAGAAAGATGGATCTATGAGGTTATGTATCGACTACAGGGAGATCAATGCTATAACGGTAAAGAACAAGTATCCCCTACCTCGTATTGATGATTTATTTGACCAACTGCATAGAGCTCAATACTTTTCAAAGATTGACCTTCGATCTGGATACCATCAGTTGTGTGTGAAGAAGGAAGACATTCCGAAAACAGCATTTCGAACCAGGTACTGGCATTACGAGTTTACTGTAATGCCGTTTGGATTAACTAATGCACCCTCTGTATTCATGGATCTAATGAATAGAGTTTTCAAGGAGTATCTCGATGAATTTGTGGTGGTATTTATTGATGATATTCTGGTATACTCCAAAAACTACGAAGATCATGAAAATCACTTGCGTATTATCTTGAAGACTCTGAGGAGGCATGAATTATATGGGAAGTTTAGCAAGTGTGAATTCTGGCTTCAGGAGATTTCTTTTCTTGGCCATATTGTCTCTAAAGATGGAATCTCTGTTGATCCTTCTAAGACCAAGGCAATCCAAGAATGGCCAGCACCTACGAGTATAACTGAGGTACGTAGTTTTATTGGTTTGGCAGGTTATTATCGACGTTTCGTCCAGAATTTTGCCCGATTGGCTAACCCATTAACGAAGCTCACACGTAAAGGGGTTAAATTTGTTTGGACAAAAGAGTGTGAAGAATATTTCGAAGAACTGAAGAGAAGATTAGTCAATGCTCCTATATTGACTCTACCATCGGGGAATGATGGGTTCGTTATTTATAGTGATGCATCAAAGAAAGGACTTGGTTGTGTCCTTATGCAGAATGATAGAGTTATTGCCTATGCATCACGACAGTTGAAAATTCATGAACAAAACTATCCTACTCATGATCTCGAGTTAGCAGCAGTGATCTTTGCTTTGAAGATATGGAGGCACTACCTCTATGGTGAAAAATGTGAGATTTATACTGATCACAAGAGTTTGAAGTATATTTTCTCACAAAAAGAACTCAACATGAGGCAAAGGAGATGGCTTGAATTACTCAAGGATTATGATTGTACGATACACTACCACCCGGGGAAGGCAAACAAGGTGGCAGATGCTTTGAGTAGAAAAGACCATGGAGTTTTGAACAATATGAGAATTGAAAGGGATCCAATTTTCATGGATCTAGTGAAGATGGACATGGGAATAACCAGGGAAGGTGAAACATCAATGCTTTTTCAAATGGTTGCCAAACCATCTTTACTAGAAAGGATTAAGAGTTCTCAGACCAATGATGAAGAATTTCAGAAGAAGATTAATGCTGTGAATGATGGGAGATTGAGAGACTTTGTGTATGAAGATGGAATTTTGAAATTCGGGAAGAGACTTTGTGTTCCCGATTTACCTGATCTAAAAAGGGAATTGCTGGATGACGCTCATAGTTCCAATTTCTCTATACACCCTGGGAGCACCAAAATGTATAGAGATTTGAAGGAACATTTTTGGTGGGACAACATGAAGAGGGAGATTGCTGATTTTGTGTCAAGATGTATGGTTTGTCAACAAGTGAAAGCTGGAAGGCAACAGCCTGGAGGAGTCATGAAACCTCTTCCCATACCGGAGTGGAAATGGGACAATATTACAATGGACTTTGTCATGGGGCTACCAAAGACTCCTAGAAGGAACGATGCAATATGGGTTATTGTTGATCGTCTTACCAAGTCAGCACATTTTCTTGCTATAAGAGAAGATCTACCCCTGGAACGTCTAGCAAGACTATACATTAATGAAGTTGTGAGACTTCATGGAGTACCCCTATCGATTGTTTCTGATCGTGATCCCCGTTTTACTTCAAGATTTTGGAAAAGTCTTCAGAAATCCCTGGATACTGAACTTCATTTGAGCACTGCTTACCACCCTCAGACAGACGGACAATCAGAACGGACTATTCAAACCTTAGAAGACATGTTGAGATCTTGCTCACTTGTCTTTCAGGGTATGTGGGATCAATATTTACCTCTGGTAGAATTTTCCTATAACAATAGCTTCCATTCAAGTATTCAGATGGCACCATATGAAGCGTTATACGGAAAGAGATGTCGTACACCAACCTGTTGGGATGACGTTGGTGAAAGAAAACTTGTAGGCCCAGAACTGGTGGAGGAAACGGTGGAAAAGGTGAAGGTAATCCAAAATCACATTAAAGCAGCTCAAAGTAGGCAGAAGAGCTATGCCGATAATCGAAGGAAGGATTTGGAATTTCAAGTCGGTGATCATGTTTTCCTGAAGGTATCTCCGTGGAAGGGAGTCATACGTTTTGGTAATAAAGGTAAATTGAGTCCCAGGTACATCGGACCTTTCGAAATTCTAGAACGAATTGGGGCTGTAGCTTACCGATTGGCAATGCCACCAAGTCTCTCCAAAGTTCACGATGTGTTCCACGTATCTCTGTTGAGGAAATACATGCCTGACCCAACGCATGTACTCACCTATGAAGATTTAGAACTGGAACCCGATCTGTCTTATTGCGAAGAGCCCATCAAGATTCTTGATACGAGAGAACAAGTGCTGAGAAACCGGACGACGCGTCTGGTAAAAGTTTTGTGGAGGAATCATAAGATGGAAGAGGCAACGTGGGAACCCGAGGAACTTATGATGAAGAACCACCCGAGTCTTTTTATGCAGTAATACCCTAGAAATTGCGAGGACGCAATTATTTGAAGGAGGGGAGAATGTAACACCCCAAGCTTCCACGGTACGTTTCCCTTCGAATAATGCGATAGCGTGTGTTGTACGCAACCTCGAGTTCTAACACACACCACAACTAATTAAACTAGCCGTTGTGAATAGTAATACCTAATTTTTGAAATTATATATATTTTATATTTGAAAATGGACTTCATTTTTGGACTCGGAATATCGAATTTAGCCTAAGGTGAAATTTTGGTACTTTTCGGATAACTTTCATATTTTGATGAATAGTGAAAATTACTAAATTTTAATTAAAAACAACTTTTTTAATCAAAATAATTAATAGTGATAAATTATTAATTTGAGTGGTTTTAAAGTATATTTAGAATATATTTTTACCATTTAATATAATTTTGGTCATTGGACATAGTTTTACAATTAAACCGAACATAAACAAGTGTCAATCTTTTGATAGTTATTATCTCTTAAAAACACGCTTTTTGTTTTGACAGCGGGAATTAATTTTAAATTAATTTCTGCCACTTCTGTGTTTTGAATTTAGGAAAATGGATTCCATATTTGGAATCAGGATGTTTAAATTGTGTAAATAGGTGACTTTTATTTTTAGACATTTTGAATAATTACTGCGGTAAATATTTTATTTACCATGGTTAAGGGTAAATCCGGTAAATAAGGGTTAAAACAAATAATATTATAATAATACTAAATTACCCTAAAACGTGTCTTAACCCTATTGGTTGATACATGTTCGACCATGGGAATCTTTGGGTCTATTTTGGGACCCCATGGATCCACTTGTAAGTGATAATGACACTTTATTTTAATTAAGTTAAAATGAATACAAAAATGACACAAGCATATATTATTTAGAAGAACAATTTTTACATAGGGTTATACATGTTGGATTTTCGATTATAATAATTCATTAGAAAGCTAAAAAGATTTCCTACATAATGATATTTTATTTATAATTTTTAGACATTAAATAATTTATTTTATTTATGACACAATGATGATGCAGTAATTACTAAAATAGTGAAAAATTAAAATAATTGATATTATAAATACCCAAATAAATATAATATGAAACTTTTAATGAATTAAACTAATTTTCTAGGCTAATATGATATATTAGTATTGATTTAATTGACTTTTTTCGAAGTAATCAATCTTTTATTAGTTTCACAAAAATCAACTATTGAATAGTGTCAAAATTGACATAAAAGAGTTCTTAAAACAAATATTATATTATTAATTGATATTAAATTCCTAAAAATATAATGTTCGGCCAAGAGACTTATATTATGATAGGTTAATCATTAATGGACCACTTGGGGGTCGCTTGGATGTATATAGTAAGTTTATTAACCATATTATATAAAAATACAAAGAGACATTGTAAAAGTGAAACTAATTAACTTAGAGTTAATACTTAAAGATAAGGTTAATATAAGTACCCAAACCTGTCTAAATTATATTGGTTGAGTGGTTTTCGACCTATCCCCACCTTAACCTTTGAATAATCAACTTTGGAGCCATTAGAAACCTAATATGAATTTATTATAAATTAATATTTCTAGCTTTTCCAAAGGTTCCCCTCACCCCTCTTATAAAAGGGCACTCCTCCTTCTCATTTCCTCACACCTTCAAAGCCTTTTAGTTCGGCCAAAATCTGCCCAAATAATCTCCCAACATCCCTCACTACAACCTAGAGGCCTTAGTTTGATCAGAAAGCCAACCTAAGGAGCCCTTTTGATCAAATCAAAAGGAAGAACCCGAAGAAGAGGTAATGATTTCACCACCCTTTTCTAAGTTCATTTCTTCTTCCACTTCTTCTTCCTTTGTTCTTACCATTCTAAAATAATAACTCCAGTATCTCACATATACTGTGATGTTATTATAAGTATGGTACAACTATATTCAGTATTCTATCCACCCTTTGAATAACATGTCACCATACGTGCGTACGTACGGCTTACCGTCTCCACGTCGTGGTGTAATTGTTATTCAATATAATATTATTTGGATGGGTATAATAATGATGTGTAACTCATGTAAATAATAAATATAACATGTTAATGATTCTGTATATATGATATACCATTCATTTATATATTATTTTAATATCAAAAGAATGATATTGTCGCTCGTGCGTACGTACGGACTACCGTCTCCACGAACGCGATGAGATTCATTCTCCATCGTATCCATTCAAGTATAATTATCATTTTATGATTTAAAAATGATGTTTAAGGACTTGATATCATTCTGTATATGAATAAGATACAAAAAACATGGCTTATGTAACAAAACATATAAAAGAAAATGAGTAAGTTAACACCTGAAACGATGATAATTCTAAGATATTATTAATAAATCAATGTTAAAAGATCATATATGATATCATATTAATATATATGATTCTTGTATAATTTAATAACAATTATTTCACCATTATACAGGAGGTTAACCTACCCCAACCAAGGAAAAGTACAAGGTAAGGGTTATTTCACAATCTCTTCATTATCTGAGGTTGTTTATATGTAATAATCTACTGGGATCTCTTTATCATCCACATCCATGTTTCTTAAAAATGTATTTCAAAACATTTTTACTATTTACTAAAATATGAGTTAAAGTCATTTATACCCTTTTTGACTTTTATAAGTGGTTTATAAAGGAATCTTTCCGTCATTTTCAAAACAAGGTCCTTTTTAACCTTTTCGACAGAATTGAGGTAAGAATGTCTTTTTTTAACTTATACGGCGGGTGCGGTTATTTTACGCCGTTATAAAATCTTCAAAGCTTTCCTTACAAGCTTATAAGAATATTTTCAAAGAAAATGTTTTATTTTATATGGATCTTAAATGATTTCAAAATAAAAGGAGATATTTCTTTAAAAAGAATTTTGATTTCATCTATGTCAACATCCTTTGATGGATTTTAAGATTATTTGAAGAAGATTTATTATGATACAAAACTTCTATATTGTATTGAAGGTTTTGTGATATGTTTGACTATGGATGTGCTATTTTTATACCATTCATAGTTTATGGTGAAATTATTGACATTTCGTATGCTAGTTTTAATACGAATGATTATGTTATGTTTAAACCTTTTCATATGGGAATGCATTGGACTTAATAAGTGACGGGTGGAGCCCTCTATAGCTCCTCGATGCATCGGTAGGTCTCATGAGACAAACTAGTGTCTTGGCACAAGGCCTTGAAAAAATCTTATTTGTAGTCTTGGCACGAGGCCTTGGCTATGTGGTTATGATAGTCTGGCATTATGCATTCCAACATTATGAAAGTGGTTGTTGATATTGCATGTGATTATTCGATTAGTAGAATATCCATGTGAATAAGTAAATGGCATTATTTCATTTTTATTTTTGCCATACTATGTTGAAGTTCAATTTTAAAAGGCTTTTGTTTTAGTAATTCATTTCCTTAAATGTTTATGCTTATTATGAATGTTCCGCTATATTGTTATCCTTACTGGGTATTTGAGCTCACCCCTTTTCTATGTTTTATTTTTCCCAGGATGTGAAGAAGTAAGTTATGAATGACCTGCAGGGATTTTATGAGGGGTTAATAGTGTGGATTGTGGAAACATTATGTTGTTGTATTAGTTTTTCATTTTATGATGTAATGTAAAACTTATGAATATATCTAGTGTTTCCAAGGCTACTAAACCAATCGGTCTTTCGAGATTTGATCTTTCTTGTGATCATGCCAATGTTATGTAATTAATGCACCGACTCTGGGTAGCTGGGGTCGGGGCGTTACATGGAAGGGAAAAGTACAAAGACGGTTAGTCCACCTTGTCCTGTACAATGGGGTAAACCAAGAAAAGTTTCTTTACAAATGATCCCATGAGAGAGTCCTTCACAGGTGCATTGATGGAGAAGACACTGCTGCTGTAATAAAGGAAGTGCATGTCGGAGCCTGTGGAGTGAACTAATCAGCAACCAAGCTCTCTCACCAAATCCAAAGACATGGGTATTACTATCCCACTATGATAGAATATTGTTCCGTATTCACTGAAAGGTGTCATTCGTGTCAAGTCCATTACAATTTTTAACTCCAAACCCCAGAGTTACTTAATACAGCTAAGTACTCTTGGTTGTTCGCCACCTGGGGGATGGTTGTTTTGGGACCATATCCTCCCACCACAGCCAGACTATTCAAGTTCATATACACAGTGACTAACTTCTTCTCCAAATGGGATGAAGCCATACCCCTTAAAGAAGTTGGGGAGAAAAACATAATTATCTTTGTGATGTCCAACATCATTACCAGTTTTGGTGTCACTCATACAATACTGATGGAAACGGTACCAATTTCTACTCTCCTGAGTTGGACAAGCTATACCAAGAGTATGGAATCAAATCCAACCGTTCATCTCACTACCATGTAATGGCCAATGGGATGATAGAGGATTTCAACAATAATTTGTCCAGTATAATCCAAAATAATATTTATTAGGATAAGAAATCATGTCTAGAAAAGATCCTTCATGCTTTTTGGGATTACCGGACCACGACCCGCACTACAACCTTGGAGACCCTGTAATCAATATTATATGGGGCAGAGGAATTTTTGCCTATAGAAATCAAAGTGACATCACTTAGTGTGACCATTTTCAATCAATTGTACATTAAAAACAATCTGAGATATGGTTTTTTGAGTTGGAGCAGCTTCATAATAAAAGGCTGCACACTTTACACCATTTGGAAATCTATCAAAAATTGATGTGTGAGCCTTTAACAAAAATCCACTCCATCGATATTTCCTCGAATGAGAAATGGTGTTAGTCCTTAGATCCCTGATGATACTCAGGAAGAATCCCCTAAATCTCGAACCAAACCAGGAAGGACCATATGTCATACATAGGGTCTATTCAAATGGGACATACACACTGATATCAATGGATGGACAGCTCATGATGGCTCCCATAAATGTAATGTTTTTGAATAAGTATTTTGCATAATAGAAACGTGAAGTCATGATCCAAACACTATGAACCTAAACTATGGGTTGTTTTCCTGCCCATCATGATGTTAAAATGTATGGTATTAGTCATGTTCCAAACTTTATGACCCTAAAATATGAGTTGTAGTCCTTTCCACAAGACATTAAACTATAAATAACTCTTCCCTGAAACAAGGCATTAAACCCTGAATAATATCCTTTCTAAAAGATGTTAAACTGTATAGCACAAATTGTCCTAATCGTCTGATAATAAATTGCGTGAGTTCTCACAGAACTACGTGTAGCTTGATTCCTACCCTCATAGGATATGTAGTGATGCCTCAATCCTCAATCTTGGCCCAGCCCTCACAAAAAATAATAAAAAAATTCCCCCACCATATCCTCTACCTCCCAAAACCACCGTGAGAAACCTTTGTCACTCCATGTTTCTCACATCAAGTATAACTCATTTGAGTTTAGGATCAGTGATAAGGATTTTATTACACAACCAAATTATAGGGAAATATGGTAGAATTGGAACCCATATAAAATGAAATGAAAATGTTCCCACTACCATGTTCGAGCTAGAATAGTATAGGGAATGTTCAGAACTACGTATGAATTGATTCCTTCCCTTTCAGAATATGTAGTGATGCTCGGATTTGGCATCCCGGCCCAACCTACATAAAATAAATACCCTCACATTCCCTTACACATGGACTGAGCACTATCAGTACAAGGAACGTCCAAAACCATGTGTGGGTTGATTACTGCTCTTATAAGATATGTAGTGACGCCCGGATTTGGTATCTCATCCCCGAAACCACAAAAAAATGCCCCTTTCCCCATGTATAGGTCAGACTTTCATGGGGAGTCCATGAATTTTCCTAATCACATGACAATGAACTGAAAAATTCTTCAAGACTTGTGTGTGGCTGAGTTTCCAGTTTCATGAGATCTCACACAAGAACCCAACTCATGGGAAGTCAACAGATCCTATATCCCCCTATACATAAGAATGATACATATATGGAAGCTCTATTAGTTCATGGTTAGTCATTGTTTGGGTATTCTAACATTCCCAGACACATATTTCCCATTTTTCAAAATCCATATTTCAAGAAAAATCGGATCCCCATATTCATTCATGGTCATATGATAAGGAATGACAGTGTCCTGCAAACACCTTTTTTTCCTATGCACATCATGCCCCAGTGGAACTTCATATGTCGCATACAAAATGACTACCAATGAAAGGAAACTTTGTCCCCAAGAGAGTACTCTCCTATCTCAATATGACCAATGGCTTCTATGCCCCATGTCATTACTCCTAATTCATGTTTCCCCCATGACTATGGTTTACACCTTCTATCATCACTCTTTTCTAATGAACGCCAGAACATCTTGACTACAATTAACTCAAAGCTATTAAATATCTTTATTAGTAAAAAATTATCCTCATTACATGACTTTAAAATGCACAACATCATGTCCTCACCACACGACATTAAACTACAAGGCCAAAATCATCCTTGTTGTACACCATTAAATTTCATAGCAATGGTTTAAGCCTAAAGTTCCCTCTGATGCTGATTTTTCTATTCATATGTAATGACCCAATACCCTCGTAATCCCATGTTTCTCACATCGAGCATAGATCATGTGAGCATAGGAATTTTAGACAATGATCCATCATAAAATTTTGTAAAAATAGTCCAGGAATTTGGTCTTACCAGCATGACCCTAAAAGGAAATTCATGGTTCCCTTCCACGAGAGGAACTCCACATCATGGTCATATGACATTAAATGATAGGGTACCAAAAATATGAGGAAAATGACTCACCCTATGTATGATAAAGATCTATATAATCGGTACCTAATTCCATTAGTAAATTTTAGCCCATATGTTTCCAATATGTCTGGATACACTCCTACCATACCTCAAACTCTGAGCTCTAAGAAATATTGAATCCCCATAACCCTCCATGGTCAACTTATATGGAAGGTCAGTGTTCTTCAGACACCTTTTTTTGACTATGCACATCATGCCCTAGTGGCTTCACATATGTTTCCCACAAAAACGGTCATCAATAAAAGGAAAATTCATCCCCAAGAGAGCCCTCTCTTACCTGAGTACGCCCAATGGCTCCCAAGCCTCGTAACACCCCTTCTAATTCAAGGGCCCTCAAATTCATGGTTTACATGTTCCTCCCTATACACATCTTGGATATATCAGTACATGAAGGACCAATTCATCTATGGTCTCTTCTGAGGTTTCTAAGGATACTGCATCCATATGTGGGATGTTGATCCGCATACAAAAGAATAGTGCCCCCTCATTTCGGGGTTTTCCTGAAGAATTTAAGTTAAAATTCCCCCCTTTCTGTGATCAGGTGCACCCATGGTCAAAGGTCACATACCGTATTCAAAAAGTTCTCAATCTCCATAAATCTTTATAAAAATTAGATATGGAAGGCTAGTGTCCTACAAAAACCTTTGCATGAAAATGCACATCATGCCCTGGAGGCTCTGTATATGTTTCCTACAAAACAGAAGTCAATAAATGGAAAATTTGTCCCTAAAGAGTCCTATCCAGTTTCCTTATGATTAGATGAAATTTATATTCTATCACACCCCCAGATTTGGAAAACATTTGGAAAACATCTTACACACCTTCCTCTTCCAAATTCTCCGGACATAAGAAAAATAGGGATTACTAACTGAACTGACCATTCACCACCTCTCCCTTATGTAACTATGAATCAAGAAGGAACCGTTTCCCACTAAAAGCCTTTTTGAATGTCCCTAATTTTTTCACACACCACTACTCAGGCTAGCCAAAAATTGTGGCTCCCAATATCAAAATAAATTTAAGGTGTTTCATAACCCCACCAGGACATCAGATATGGAAGGCCAGTGTCCTACATATACCTTTTTTTGACTATGGGCATCATTCCCCAGTGGCTCTGCATATGTCTCCTACAAAATGGCCGTAAATAAAAGGAAAATTTGTCCCCAAGAGAGTTATTTCCTACTTTTGTTTTCCTAAAACTACCCAAGCCTCATGCATGTCCAGATTTCATAATTTTATTATCAAAAAAATTCCTAATCCATGTCTGATGGATCTGAGAACATTCTTGGAAGACAATCCCGAATTAGGGGCTCTCCCTATTACATTTGGTCAAACTTTTCTACCTAAAACATCAGAAATAAGTTTAATTAGCAGAACAGCAAACTTCTAGAGAAATAAACTAACGCTATACTTTCCAAAGGGAAAATCAGCATAACTAACATATGGGTAAAAGTCGATTATTGGTTTATTAAAGGAAGATTAGCCATAAAAAATATGTAAATCTTGTTAGGTTGAAAACACACAAAGGGTGGCCCAAGAAGGAGTCAAGTTATGGCCGCTAAGCCCATTCCAATAAGGCTTACACAAAAGATAGGGTAATAATGAAAAAAGACCTAAAAGTTGGTGAGGTGTTTCATAGAACCACATCAATAGTCAAACTATGCTTGCTGAGCCCTGCGACTCAAGAAAAAATAGACCCCGAATTGATTATTTTAGTATATAGGTGATGGTTTAAAATTTCTACATGATCAAAATGATGATTTGTGATCAATTGATAATAACAGGGAGAGATAGAGAAGATGTATTTAAAGGTGAATTTGATCCATTGAGTTCAGTACAAATGGTGGAACATCCCCAATTCAGAGTCTCTCCAGAGTATCAAGAAAATAAAGGGGGAGAGTACATATCATGATTTGGGGATGAGTTATAATAAGTCTCAGTTTGCACTTTCCAGACGGATGGCATGTGATTTCTATGGGCCATCAATAGTTTTCTCCAAAGAATCACTCTCCTCCATTTCTTCCTTGACTGTCAGATTCACCCACTCAAAAATGAATTTAAGGTCCCTCAATTTCTTCTGTATATCTTTGTAATTGGAATGCGAAGAGGCTAGTTGATCCATCAAACATTCTACATGGGCCACTCACCCCTTCAACTTTTCCTCTTGGGTGTCCAGCAAATCATGAGGCTTCACCACTTCGACCATTAAGTGGTCAAATTCCTCCAAAACATCTCGGAGGGTCATCACCTAGTAAAGGGAAGCACTGAAATTGGAAAGATTGTCCTCACAAGAGGCAAGGTATTCTTGGGATATGATGATTTGGTTGATGAGGAGGTGTAATTGCTGATAACTGAAGCCACTGGAACCCAAGTCGGTGAATAATCGCTAAAAATTGTCAGTCTCATTAGAAAAATTGGATATAGATGTCTCTATGGAAAGATCACATAACTGGTGCCATGCCACTTTTCAGACTACCCATTTCCTACCTGCGACACCAGTACCTTGATCACCCCCACCACAACATGTCTATAAGTTGGAAGAATTATCTCAGGAGTAGGGAGGGACTCAAGACATGTCACCCAAGATGGTGGAATCTTTCTACCTTCAGATGGTTCAACCAATGGAGTCGAATTTGGAGGACTATCCATAACTTCTAAGATTTCCAGTGATGCTCTGCTAGGGCCATCCTTATTAAGATAATGGGAAGTTCCGGTAAAAGGGGATCAGTATGAATCAATCCCCACTATGATAAGTTGTACTGATGAAGCCCCTCCTGGATTCTTCTACTAGAAAAATGTGTGTCTCCTTACCATAAATGTAGGAATGGGTGGATAATCTACTTTTTCTACTATAGGGGTAGGAGTATAAGGTGTAGCGATCATTCTCTTCATTGTGGATGGAATGCATGGAATTGTCATTGGGCTAAGGAAAGGGTGAGAAATGGTTAATGTTTTTTGCACCATCCGAACTTTTTCTCTCAACACCCCATTGGGGTAACAGTCCTCCCATAGTTGGGCATATTCCAATGATAGAAAAATGGATTCTGTCATATTGGGGATGATGAATTATATAGCATCACCTCCATGCATCATTATAATCCATAATTGGTGAAGAATTATGGGATGAGTATCTCCCCTTAACTGAGCATTAAGAAGAAGTGCATCTTGTTGAAGGCACCTAAATTACCTGGAAAACTAGTAAGGGATGTATTGATCACAAATGACTACTCGATCTATATGAGCAGTGAGCATCCCCTCTTGAAGGGTGATGAGGTATGATCATTCCTCCAAAGAATCACCCCTATCACCTCTTAATGACCCATGAGGGGTAGGATGCGGTGCAAACAAGAGGTAAGAAGTGTCATTAAATAACCCAACCACATCAATAATTCTTAGAGTCCTGGGAATAACATCATAAATATTGAGAAGAGTGGGTTGAATAACAAAATGAGAAGCCCTTGTAGTATGAAAATATTCATAATAGAGGAGATGTTCTGCCATCCACCCATACAGAAATTGGAACAGTTTTTTGAGATGATGTGGGGGCCACCTTCTTGAATTTTTCATAATAATTCATAAAGGTGGGCAAGGGTAGGAAGGGGAAAATTAATGGGTCGAACCTCTTCCAGTGTGGTCGCCATCATCAATGTATAGGCCTGAACCGTAGTATATACATCATATGATGGAAAAATCCATCCACTAATAACATGGAAAAGAAACTGTCCAATTTAAGCCCATGTGATACGTCTGGTTGAAGTTCGTATCCCTAGGTGGTGTATCTCCTAACATCAAGGGTTTCAAAATATGACCCTGGAGTCTGGGGAAACTAATGGGATAGATAAGTCAGACTATAGTGAGACTTCAGCTTGGGTCTATTAGCCTACAATAATGGTCCTATCCTTGCCTCAAATGGGATAATAGAGTGATCCTTGAAGAGATGATCAAGTAATCCATCTTCCATAACCAATAAAATCCTTTCCAAAGGGGACACATTGTTAGTGTCATCCCAAGTAGTAGATGTTTGGAGAAACTCATCCTACATTTATCCAAGGATAGGGAGTCCCCCAAGCTGGTTGATATCCTATAAGAGGATTCCCACCTCCACATGAAATAAATGGATGGTGTTGGTGCTTTAACACTAGAAGATAAGCAACTCTGAAAGGATTTTTCCTAGTGAGAAGATTGTGAACTGAGAAACCCAGGTTGCTTGATACAAGCCCACCACCTCCAACTGGTCAGGGGACTCCCAACAGGTCGGATGTACCTATAATGCCTAGGTCCACTCATCGTAGAAACATCCTCTGGACCACAAATCCCACATGGTGCTACACCCTCCATTAGTATTTTCTTGGGAGATGTTGATAATGGATGGGTACTCTTGTGAATCTAGTCCTAGGGCACCATCGCAGCACCTGCGATTTCCCTAAGTCCATGCCAGGCCTCCTAATATGAAGATGTTCTCCTAAATCAGAGTGATGTTAACTTCACCTACTGGGGAAATTTTGGCACGATCATGTCCTTGCAGCGCTTCTAAGATGATGAAAGGAGTATCAAGGTTAGCTAATGGTAGAGGAATTTCGTCAGGGAGACAAAAGATATAAAGCTGCATCAGTACAAATAGTGGGTAAGATAGGATATCTAGAGTTAATAAATCCTTTAAGAATATTTCACAAGGAATAATGTATACTCAAATATGATCGTCACAATCCCCCACCATGGTCACCCTGGTCTTCATCAATTTCATCCCAACCTGTGAAGTAGCCATTGTAACCTCCAAGGGGGGTTCCAAAAGCTGATAGAAATCAGTCCAATAAAAACAAATATTAGATAAAGGATACAAAATAATGGTTATAGGATTTTTAATATGTCCTCTTAAGGAACCATGTACTATTCCCAGAAATAGTACATGGTAGCCACATCCTGCATACTTCATAATGTGTGGAAGTGTCACACAGTATAAGGATACGGTACGTGGAAGAGTCACACCACTTAAAACCATCATATGAAAAACCTCTACAAGGAACTGGCCTATGAATCATTGCATGAAAAATGGAAGGGTTCAAAGAAGGTGGATACCAAAAACCTAGGCCTCATTAAGTTTATTTTCAAAAAAATTCAGTTAAAATTTTATTTTCCGATTAGTGAGTCTTAAAGTTTATTTTTCCGGTTCAAGCTTGGTATGATGACACACAATCTGTGTAGCATCCTCCTATGAGGAATTTTTATTTTAGTTTTAAAATTCCACAAATCCATTTGCAAAACCCCAAATTTGATACATTGATAGATTTATGGTGAAATGGTTTGGTTTGTAGCATGTATGAAGCGGTTCAGTAATATGATTTCTACAAGACGCATGATACACAAATATAGAAGAATCCATAGGAAGTTAAGAACAAAATTCTCCATGAGAAACGATAAAAGAAAAATGACACGGGACCTTATATATAGGTGTGGTCCCCTCCTACCAGGCCTATCGGTTCTACCACAAACCATTTCAGTTCATGGCCACTTCTACATCAGAATAGTCCCCTTTTCATTGTGAATGGACCCCATTCTGATGGGGGAATTTGTAGGGTCCTGAAAATTTTTCCAAAGGAAGAAAATACCCCCAAAATCAATTTAGATAAGAAAGTACTCCTAAAAGTCTAGAAATGTGATTGGACTCAAGATGAGTGCCAAATTTTAAATGAAACTTGAAGGAATTCTCATTTTCAAAGAACATTGAATGGCCCATATACCATCACCAGGAAGGGTTTGCGGACCACCTAGATCATGAGACATTATGTATGAGGAACAATATATGAGGTACTAGACCATGGAGTGATGGAAAACGAACACAGTGGATCACAAACCATGTTGCAGAAGGAATCGTGCACGCAAAGTCCATTCGCATACCGTCTGGCGAACTCAACTATTAGTGAGCGAAGAAAACCAACAGGGTTCTGTGAACCGTTACCGCGAACTGTAACCTCCACAAACCCTATAATGACCGAGTTTTTTGTGGGTCATAATATCTCTTCATGGGAATCTGAAAATGGTGTCGCATGCCCAATAGATACAATTTCCCCGATGCTCTATAAAAGGATCACATAATGAGTTGATAAGGGACAGATGAAAAAAAGCATCAAGGGAATCAAGAGGTTGGAATAAAGAGCTCAGAAAAGATTCCAACTTCACTCTTGAATCATTGATGAAGCCCAAATTGTGAACCACATTCTCCACATGTACTGCCAGCCAAGGACCATAAAATGGTGGAACATAACTATTAAAATAGAACTGCGAACCAAAATGGTGAAACCGTGAACCATATACTTCTCATAGATAAACTTACCATGAATGAAAGTCCCATGGACTCTCCTCTAATATGGTGTTCCACATAGTGTATTGATACACATATTTAATCTATCACCACATACTGCATCAATACGAAGAGGGAACCTAAGGAGGCATGACGGACCACGTACCGCCATGGTTTGTAGTATTACATACCCATTCCCGCGTACCACATCAGTATGAAGATGACCTCTCTATCCACATATCTCTATGGTATATGGAGCTTCCCCCATCCCAAATAAGAAAATAGTATGTGGAATGTGGTGTTTTTGGGTACTCTTTCCTCCAGTTCCAATCTTCCCCTTCATTACCCTCTAGCCCTCCATGATTCTTCTATGAATTAGTCCCCCCAACATCAAGCTAAAGATTCTCCAAAACCATCAGACCCGTATAATCAGACCATTGTGTGCATCATCGAATAGCTTTGAGTATACATACCCATGGTAACAGGAGTCACAGAGGCATTCCCTAAAATGATTTGGGGTTTTGGAATGTTTGTGGGTCTACATTCCCATGGTAACCCAGATTCCAACTGTGGGGTGGTGACATGAACCTCCACATTCTATGGATTAAAGGTGATCACTTTCTTTTCCATTCAATGAGAAATTGTGATCAGTTAAAGGAGTTATTTTCTCTTCTCCTTTTGACAAGGACACAACTCCTCCCTTTCCCAAAACGTGTTCTGGGGCCCTCCCACTATGGTAAGTCCTCAACCTTTCGAGGCCAAGTCGCATGACCTTTAATGTCATTTCACAATAAAAGTTTCATCATTATATGCCCTCACCTACCATCACCACAACCACTTCAAATGTAGGCTCTCCCAATCCCACTAATAATAGAGGAAACCTGTGGTTGGTTAGAAATCTAGAATTCTATTGTTTCTCACACCGAGCATGACTCATGTGGTCTTAGAGGTTTGTGATGGTTACAATATCTACCCCAATCTTAACTAAGAGAACTATAATTCATGATCAAACTAGGATATATAGGATGCATACTTGAAGGCCTGAGCTCAAATGGGTTCCCTTCCAAAAGGGTTAACCAAATCATGTACCCTTAAATGGCCAGAGTCCATGCGTATGCCCCAACCAATATTAACTATGATAAATCTGATTCCTAATCAAAACAGGATACATAAGACACCTACTCTATGTCCCAACCTCAAAAGGTGTTCCCATCCAAAAAGGTCCACCCAACCATGTACTCACAAATGGGAGGATTTAATGCATAATCCCCACACACTATCCGAACTATGTGGGTTCAAATTCCTCTACTGTGGATACATAAGAAACCCATCATATGGATCCGATACCAACATCAAGTCAACTTCTACCCCCTAGATGATGATAAACTCTAGAGAAAACTATTGTATGTCTCAATTCAGTTGCACCTCCGTATCATCAAATGTATGTATGCCTATGATTGTAACACGTCGAGATTTTATGAAAAATATTCCATATAATTTTATTGATGTCTTGTGTTGTACACTACACCAAAAGGAGCTTGCACTACACGCATCCCTGACTTGGTTTTCATTACACGCAATCGCGACCTTCCTCGATAGCGTGTGTTGTACTCAATACCGAGTTTCACTAAACAACGATATGCTATTAAAATATTATTAAAACTAGCTGTTATGAATAGTAATAACCACTTTTTGAAATTTTATAAATTTTATCTTCCAAAATGGACTTCATTTTTAGATTCAGAATATCGGAATTAGCATAGGGTGAAATTTTGGTACTTTTCGGATAACTTTCATATTCTGATGAATAGTGAAAATTACTAAATTTTAATTAAAAAACAACTTTTTTAATCGAAAAAATTAATAGTGATAAATTATTAATTTGAGTCGTTTTAAAGTATATTTAGAATATATTTTTACAATTTAATACAATGATGGTCATTGGATGTAATTTCACATTTAAACCAGACATAAATAAGTGTCAATCTTTTGATAGTCATTATCTCTTAAAACATGCTATTTGTTTTGACGACGGGAATTAATTTTTAAATTAGTTAATGTAACTGATACGTTTTGAATTTGGTAAAATAAACATCATTTTTGAATTCATAATATCAAATATAGCTTAGGCCTAATTTTTGGTATTTTTCTGGAAACTTTCATTTTTTGATTAATAGTGAAACCACAAAGTGGTTGTTAAAAAACTGAATTTTTTCATAAAACATAATTTTTCCGCTTCTGTGAGTGGAATTTCAAAAATCCAAGAGACACGGTTGATGTCAGTAAGTAAAATGTGGTTCAATGAGATGAAAATAATTTTTGGTGAATAGTAACTTTTTACTTTTATTTACCACGGTTAAAATTAAATAGGGTCGTTAAGGGTAAAATTTATATTATTATTACCCTACCACATGTCCTAATTCTATTGGATATGTGTAATTAGACCAAAAACAACCTTAGGAATAAAATATGACCATTTAGGCCCAATTGGATTAGATTAGGACATTTATTATCAATTTATTTAAAGAAGGGTTAAAATTGTTAAAATCAAAGTTTAATAACTAAATCATTTTTAATATAGGGTTATACATAAGATAAATTATACTATAAATATTCATTAGAAATCAAAAAAGATTTCCTACATAATGGTATTTTATTTGTAATTTTAGACTTAAGATAATTTAATTTATTTATGATACAATGATAATGCAGTAATTATCCTCTTAATGAAATATTGAAATAATTGATGTTATAAATACCCAAATAAATGTAATTTTATACTTTTTATGAATTACAATAATTTTATATGTTAATATGACATTTTATTATTTATTTAATTAAATTTTTTGGAACTAATCATTCTGTTATGATTTTCACAAAAATCAATTACCAAATAGTGTTAAAATTGACATAAAATATTTTTTAAAACAAATACTATATTATTAATTGTTATTTTATTCATAAAAATCTAAGTCTCGGAAAAATGACTTATATAAGGATATATTTATTAATAACAAACAACTTGGGGTTCGTTTGGCTTGATATAGTTAGTTTATTAACCTTATAGTGTAAGAAAACAAGAAGACACGGTAAATGTTAAATTATATTTCTTAAAGTTAAATCTAAATGATAAGGTTACAATTGATACCTAAACTTGTCTAAATTCTATTGGATGAGAGTATTCCGACCCATCCCCACCTTATATTCTAAATAAATCAATTTGGAGCTATTTAAAACCGAATTTGGCTTTATAATAAAATAATATTTTTTGTTATTCCAAAGGTGCCCCTCTCCTCCCTTATAAAAGGGCACCTCCTCCCTCTCTTCCTCACACAACATTGAGCTTTCAATCACGGCCAACCCTTGCCAAATCCTCTTCTACACTTCCATATAAACATCCTAGAGGTTCTGGTCTTCCTCAAAGACCAATTTTAGTGCCCTAAAAGGAGATCTCAAAGAGGCGCTTCAAAGAAGAGGTAATTTCCGTTACCGATTCTTTCAACTTTATTTCTTCTTGAACTTCTTCTTATTAGGTTGTTTCATTATGAAGTAATAACATCAGTATCACTCCTATAATGATATGTTATTATAAGTATTAAACATCCATATTTCACCATCTATCCATCCTATGGAAAACGAAATCACTGCGTGTGCGTACGTACAGAATACCGTCTCCACGCCGTGGTGAAATGTATTTTCCACCACCACCTTACTTGGATGGGTATAATAGCGTAAATAATAACTATATATGATTATTTTAAAGTGATATTGATTCTGAAATAGTATACATACACTAAAATACAGTCCCACGATCATGAGAACGATATCATCGCTCGTGCGTACATACGGACTACCGTCTCCACGACGCGATGAGATTAATTCTCCACTTTAACCATTCATGAATGATTATAAAGTACATATAATAAGTAATCATGAAATATATGACATAATAAGGATACTGGATTTATGTATATATATATATGTCTGTAATCTACTTAATTCCATTCTACTCAATAAGGAAACGAAAACAGCGTTCATGCGTACGTACGGCCTACCGTCTCCATGAACGGTGTATTTCTTTCCATTTACTGATTTATTATATATATTTATATTCTGAATATATATTATATATAAATCATGTTTTATAATCTGGAATTAAGTAATCATTATATAAGTAATCATATAAATAATTACAAGTCAAAACACGGACGACAAATGAAACAATTTTACCCAAAATGCTCTTTAACATGGAATTTACAAAATAACAGGTAATATAAAGTCATAAGTGAACCATATATGTTATCATAACAATGAGTATGATTCTGGAATTATTCAATGACATTATTTAAACCATTATACGGGAGGTTCGGACACTTACGAAGCAAATCGGAACTGAGGTAAGGAAAATATCACAATCTCATTTTTATCCGAGATTGTTTATATTTTGGTATTTACTGGGGTGTATTTTATCATCCACATTAATGTTTCCTCAATATGTATTATTTATATCCTTCTACAATAGTTTATATTCAATTTTACCCTTCGGTGAGTTTTTGTAAAAGATATGAAAGGAATCTTTTGTCGTTTTTCGTACGAGGTACTTTTTGACTTTTCCGACAGAAGTACGAGAAGAATGTTTTTTTTAACTTATACGGCATGAATGGATTTTTAAAACATTATTTCCAAGAATCATCCTTTACAAGTTTTCAATTTTTTTTATCAACTTCTTTTAGTTTAAAATTGTATGACATGCTAAAGAAAGGAAAGTGTTTTTGATCTAGAAAGGATATTTTCCTCAAGAATGGAGTTCAAATGTTTTATCAAAATTATTTTCCCTCTAAGATAATATAGGGTTCTGTTTCTATCCCTATTATTACATTTATTTGATTATGTTGCGATGGAATTATTTTTATGAAATACTTTATCTTATATGAATTATTTTATGATGTCATGTTGTTTAAGAATCCCATTTTTATTACATGGGTTATGCAATGATGTATGATTTGTGATTTTGTGGTACACATAAGAATGGTATAATTATGAGATGGGTGGGACCTATATATCTCTCCAATTCATTGGGTAATGATTTTATATCTCATGAGATAGACATGGCTTGAATGGTAGGTTATACCGGTTTAGTCAAACAGGACTGAAACGAGGAGTGAACTCGGTTCAGAAAGGGACTTTGTCCACTAAGATAGTCTTGGAAATGAGTCTTGACTAATAAGAAATGATTCTCTATGATTATGTGTGTATGACACAAAGTTTCATGTTTTATGTTATGATTATTGGGATTACATTTCACTACTATGATTTATCCCATGTTATGAAATTATGATCTCTTTTGCAGGTTAAGATTTCCAAAGATATGTTCTTATGATTATGATGTGATTGATATTTCTTTTGTTTACCCTTACTGAGCATTTGAGCTCACCCTTTTATGTTTTCTTTTCCCCAGGATATAAAGAATGGATTTGGGTTTTTTTAAAAATAAGATCTTTATGGGAGATGTGGAAGATCTTCCACCACGATTAGAAGATTATATTCCGAGTTTCCAAAGACACTACGGTCCTTGTGTGTGTGTTTTTTTTATGTACTATGTATTCCACAAAAGTAATGTAATGTCTATGTACGTCAAGCTTCGGGACTCTACAGTTGGCATCAGAGTAAAGGATTAGTCAACCTTTGGAAACTAGGATGCGAAAACGTTAGTGATATCCCAAGAGATATTTCTAAGGTACGTCTAGGGATGCCCCTAAGGATAAGTATACGTATAGGATATAGTCCTAGAACTATGGTAACGATCTTAGAATTTAACCTAAGATGTTAGATATTGAAGTTACTCCCATTTATTATGATTTTTTCCTCTCACACAATTCTTTTTGGGTTTTAGAAAATGGCTGGAAACAAGATGATTCACGATAATAGAGGATATTATGGACAATGGAATGATATTCTTCATGAGAAACCAAATGAAATGGGATTTGGAAGTCCAACCATCATCATTCTTCCGAATAAGAAATCTCATAATATGATCAATAAACTCAAATTTGGTAAGTTTCCTGACTCGGCTAATAAGAGAAAGATGGAGTTTCATGATGATCATAGAGGAAAGAAAGTTCAATTTCCCCTATGTAAATCATGTGGGAAGAGGCATCAAGGAGAATGTTTCAAAGGAACTGGAAGATGCTTTGGGTGTGGAATAGAAGGACACAAATCTAGTAAGTGCAAAGGAAAAGGTTCAGTTAACACCAGGGATGAGGATAATGGTATTGCTACGACATCAACAATGGTTAAATGTTTTAAATATGGAATGTACGTGCATTATGCAAACCAATTCCCTAAGGTAAAGTCTCATGAAGAGAATCAGTATGGTCGTATGGGAAGTATTTATGTTGATGATGATGAAGAGACTACAAATGATATGTGAGATGAAAGAATTGTTGAAGCTCGGTCAATGGTTTAAGAATTTAGTGGAATGATTACATGTTTATCATGTGTAATGTTGTATAAGTAATCTCATGGTACTATGGAATAAAGAGACATCTAAGGATTGTTACACTGTTGTCTTTCCTTGAGTTTTGAAAGTGTATGATTAATGGTACCAGTATCCATGAATGGTTATTCAGATATTTTTGGAATGTAGATGATATGCGCATAATGAAGGGATAAGGAGAAAATTAAATGTTTGATAGTATTAATGAGCTCATGACTGATATAAGGAGAAGGTTATGTAATGGATTCAGTATATAGAATTTTTGGATTTTGGTATGTGGAAAGAGTTAACTTTTAACTACATTCATGTTTTCACTAAGGTTTAATGGGTATTAATTTTTTCAGAGAATTCATGATTAAGGTATTCACATGATTGGAATGTGACCAACGAGATATATGGGGGATAAATGATGGTATTCATATGCTTGGTTGATGACATTTCAAGTAATCATTTTCTTTATATTATGAGCTTGGACCGAAGTATTTTAGATAAGCCTAAAGATTGGAATGGATTATGTTGGACATAAGTTATTATTGTTTAAGGATAGAGCTTTTGATATTATATAGGTTTAGAAAAAGGACAACCTGCAGGACGGGATCACATCGGACAAAGCTGTGGGAATCGAACCCACAACCGAAGTGCGACTGGCCTTTAGCGCCTACCACTGGCCTATAGGAAGTCCCTGTTTAGTATAAACTAGTTTTATTATATTAAGAAATATGATATATGAAGTATAATTCCATTTTAGGAACCATATATGATTAATCTCACTATAGATGGACTTATGTATTTTTGATAACTTTTATGACCTTTTGGTTGAGACAGATGGAATGACCCATCATTCTATCACATGATCTGTTAACATATCACGAACAAAAAATTCAACTTCATTTCATTAAGGGATGAAATTGAAATTGTTCAATTAACGAAAAACAATGAGATTGTACCAAAATCATGTATGTATTTCTTTTAATGATCTTGAAAACTAAAAATGTTGTCATAGTGCCCTTATACCCGATGAATCATATGGTACTTTAGATAATCAAAAATATATGGATTTGTGATTGCTGAATTTTCCATAGCCATGTTCTCTAACACTCCCCATCAGAACATGATGGTTAGATTTTTCTTCCATATCCATATTTTCACCTATGTTCTCCTACGTGGAATCCCAGTGATGAGTTAATTTGGGTAACCGTTACATTTCATATCTTAGTTTTTAAAGCCAAGTTTTGGAATTCCTTTTTACTATGTGGGTTTCTATTAAATAAACTTTCGAGTAGTAAACCATTTATTACCCCGACGAATTTCGAGGGCGAAATTCATTTTAAGGGGGGTAGAATGTAACACCTCGAGATTTTATGAAAAATATTCCTTTTAATTTTATTGATGTCTTGTGTTGTACGCTACACCAAAAGGATCTTGCAGTATACTCATCCCTGACATGGCTTGCATTACACGCAATCGCGACCTTCCTCGATAGCGTGTGTTGTACGCAATACCGAGTTTCACTAAACAACGATATGCTATTAAAATATTATTAAAACTAGCCGTTATGAATAGTAATAACCAATTTTTGAAATTTTATAAATTTTATCTTCCAAAATGGACTTCATTTTTGGATTTGGAATATCGCAATTAGCTTAGGGTGAAATTTTGGTACTTTTCGGATAACTTTCATATTCTGATGAATAGTGAAAATTACTAAATTTTAATTAAAAAACAACTTTTTTAATCAAAATAATTAATAGAGATAAATTATTAATTTGAGTGGTTTTAAAGTATATTTAGAATATATTTTTACAATATAATACAATGTTCTTCATTGGATGTAATTTCACATTTAAACCAGACATAAATAAGTGTCAATCTTTTGATAGTTATTATCTCTTAAAAACACGCTATTTGTTTTGACGACGGGAATTAATTTTTAAATAAGTAAATGTAAATGATATTTTTTGAATTTCGTAAAATAAACATCATTTTTGAATTCATAATATCAAATATAGCTTAGACCTAATTTTTGGTATTTTTCTGGAAACTTTCATTTTTTGATAAATAGTGAAACCACTAAGTGGTAGTTAAAAAACTGAATTTTTTCATAAAACATAATTTTACTGCTTCTGTGAGTGGAATTTCAAAAATCTGAGAGACACGGTTAATGTCAGTAAGTAAAATGTGGTTCAATGAAATGAAAATAATTTTTGGTGAATAGTAACTTTTTACTTTTATTTACCACGGTTAAAAGTAAATAGGGCCATTAAGGGTAAAAATGATATTATTATTACCCTAACACATGTCCTAATTCTATTGGATAAGTGTAATTAGACCAAAAACAACCTTATTAATAAAATATGACCATTTAGGCCCACTTGGATTAGATTAGGACATTTATTATCAATTTATTTAAAGAAGGGTTAAAATTGTTAAAATCAAAGTTTAATAACTAAAGAATTTTTAATATAGAGTTATACATGAGATAAATTAGACTATAAATATTCATTATAAATCTAAAAAGATTTCCTATATAATGGTATTTTATTTGTAATTTTTAGACTTAAGATAATTTAATTTATTTACGATACAATGATGATGCAGTAATTATCTTATTAATGAAATATTGACATAATTGATGTTATAAATACCCAAATAAATGTAATTTTATACTTTTTATGAATTAAAATAATTTTATATGTTAATATGACATGTTAGTAAGGATTTAATTAAATTTTTTCGAACTAATAATTCTGTTATGATTTTCACAAAAATTAATTACCAAATAGTGTAAAAATTGACCTAAAATAGTTTTTAAAACAAATACTATATTATTAATTGGTATTTTATTCCTAAAAATATATGATTCAAAAACATGACTTAGATATGGTTATATGTATTAATAATAAACAACTTGGGGTTCGTTTGGCTTTATATAGTTAGTTTATTAACCTTATAGTGTAAGAAAACAAGAAGACATGGTAAAAGTTAAATTATCTAACTTAAAGTTAAATCTAAATGATAAGGTTAAAATTGATACCTAAACTTGTCTAAATTATATTGTATGAGATTATTTCGACCCATACCCACCTTAGATTTTAAATAAATCAATTTGGAGCAATTTATAACCGAATTTGGCTTTATAATAAAATAATATTTTTTGTTATTCCAATGGTGCCCCTCTCCTCCCTTATAAAAGGGCACCTCCTCCCTCTCTTCCTCACACAACATTGAGCCTTAAAGCTCGGCCAAACCTTGCCAAATTCTCTTCTCCACTTCCCTAGCAACATACTAGAGGTTCCGGTCTTCCTCAAAGACCAATTTTAGTTCCATAAAAAGAGATCTCAAAGAGGCGCTTCAAAGAAGAGGTAATTTCCGTTACCGATTCTTTCAACTTTATTTCTTCTTCAACTTCTTCTTATTAGGTTGTTTCATTATGAAGTCATAACATCAGTATCACTCCTATACTGATATGTCATTATAAGTATGAAACATCCCTATTTCACAATCTATCCATCCTATGGAAATCGAAATCACCGCGCGTGCGTACGTACGGAATACCGTCTCCACGTCGTGGTGAAATCTATTTTCCACCACCACCTTACTTGGATGGGTATAATGGCGTAAATAATAACTATATATGATTATTTTAAAGTGATATTGATTCTGAAATAGTATACATACACTCCAATACAGTCCTACAATCATGAGAACGATATCATCGCTCGTGCGTACGTACGGACTACCGTCTCCACGACGCGATGAGATTCATTCTCCACTTAACCATTCATGAATGATTATAAAGTACATATAATAAGTAATCATGGAATATATGACATAATAATGATACTGTATTTATGTGTATATATATATGTATGTCATCTACTTAATTCCATTCAACTCAATAAGGAAACGAAAGCAGCGTTCATGCGTACGTACGGCCTACCGTCTCCATGAACGGTGTATTTCTTTCCATTTACTGATTTATTATATATATGTATATTATGAATATATATTATATATAATTTATGTTTTATATTCTAGAATTACGTAATCATTATATAAGTAATCATATGAATAATTACATGTCAAAACACGGAGGACAAATGAAACAATTTTACCCAAAACGCTCTTTGACATGGAATTTACAAAAGAACGGGTAATATAAAGTCATAAGTGAACCATATATGATATCATAACAATGAGTATGATTCTGGAATAAGTCAATGACATTATTTAAACCATTATACAGGAGGTTCGGACACTTAAGAAGCAAATCAGACCTAAGGTAAGGAAAATATCACAATCTCATTTTTATGTGAGATTGTTTATACTTTGGTATTTACTGGGGTGTATTTTATCATCCACATCAATGTTTCTCAATATATAATATTTATATCCTTCAACAATAGTTTATATTAAATTTTACCCGTCGGTGAGTTTTTAGTAAAAGATATGAAAGGAATCTTTTGTCGTTTTTCGTACGAGGTACTTTTTGACTTTTCTGACAAAAGTACGAGAAGAATGTTTTTTTAACGTATACGGATTGAATGGATTTTGAAAACATTATTTCCAAGAAGCTTCCTTTACAAGTTTTCAAGTTTTTTTTAATCAACTTCTTTTAGTTTAAAATTGTATGACATGTTAAAGAAAGGAAAGTGTTTTTGATGTAGAAAAGATATTTTCCTCAAAAATGGAGTTCAAGTGTTTTATCAAAATTATTTTCCATCTAAGATAATATAGGGTTATGTTTCTATCCAAATTATTACATTTATTTGATTATGTTGTGATGGAATTATTTTTATGAAATAATTTATATTATATGAATTGGTTTATGATGTCATGTTGTTTAAGAATCCCATTTTTATTACATGGGTTACGCAATGATGTATGATTTATGATTTTGTGGCACACATAAGAATGGTATCATTATGAGATGGGTGGGACCTATATATCCCTCCAATCAATTGGGTAAAGATTTTATATCTCATGAGATATACATGGATGGAACGTTAGGTTATACCGGTTTAGTGAAACATGACTGAAACGAGGAGTGAACTCGGTTCAGAAAGGGACTTTGTCCACTAAGATAGTTTTGGCAATGATTCTTGACTAATAAGAAATGATTCTCTATGACTATGTGTGTATGACACAAAGTTTCATGTTTTATGTTATGATTATTGGGATTACATTTCACTACTATGATTTATCCCATGTTATGAAATTATGATCTCTTTTGCAGGTTAAGATTTCCAAAAGATATGTTCTTATGATTAGGATGTGATTGATATTTCTTTTGTTTACCCTTACTGAGCATTTGAGCTCACACTTTTATGTTTTATTTTCCCCAGGATATAAAGAAAAAATTTGGATTTTAAAAAAAAGAAGATCTTTATTGGAGATGTTGAAGATCTTTCACCACGATTATAAGAATATATTATGAGTTTCCAAAGACACTAAACTATTACGGTCCTTGTGTGTGTGTTTTTGTTTTGTACTAAGTATTCCGTAAAAGTAATGTAATCCCTATGTACGTCAAGCTTCGGGTCTCTACAATGATGATCCTGCAAACCAAGGGTAGCCTGTGGAAACACTCTTTGAGAATGAACCATGGATTCATGAATATATGAATATGACTTAAATCTATAAGAGAGTCTCGAAACTGTTAATACTTTTCTCCCATAAGGTTATGGTGAGCCTGACTTCCCATCCTCTCAACCAATAGAGTATTTAACGTCGTTGGCCAAATCTTCATCCAACGAGCGCCTGCCTTTGTAAATAAGGTCCATGAATCATGGATACCAGGGTTATTGGGTGTCTCTAGAACCATGAATAAACCCGTTAGAGACCATCCAAAGAAGTTATATCCATGGAGGACCGAATTCACATGTACGTGACCCAATGAAATCACCCAATAGGGGTCATTTGACTATGGCATCTCTCTCAAAATATAGAAGGGATAAATTGCCCAGTCCCCATGGGGATAATGCAACCTTCTTTAAAGGATAATGACGTAGAGGAGGTAGAAATAAATGAAATGGTGAACTCGGAGAGAACCCATCTCTATAGAAAACAGGTGGGCGATGATTCTCGTCGGGCCATTCCATCATCACCCCAAACATTCCACTTTGGAGGTAGAAGAATATTCCTTTAGGGAGAAGTGAATATGGTTTTTTGGGCCTTACACATAGAAAGGGTGATCGGGGATTCATTTTAGTGATATTCATGGACATGATCAAGTCATATCTCTTTTCTCATATGAGTCATTCTTAGTGTGAGAAAGAATAAATAACATAGGACTAGGATCATTTCATGAGAGCATGCCACTATCTTTGAATGGGGCTTACACACGAAGGTTTCATAAGTCTCTTCCACTTTTCATTTCTTATTGAAAATTCAAGATTGATGAAATGATCAATGGGAAACTCTTGGGCCTTATGTTTAGAGAAATAACTTATCCTCCAATATTCCTCCCTACTTTTAGGATAATATGAGAAATAGAAAATGGTGGTAAGAGGGGGAGGATATATATGAAGAAAGACTAGAGGATTACTCTAGGGGGTTCCATATCCCATCTTGGTTGTGGGATAAATAATAAATCCATCATAATGTTGAGATAGACTAATGTGGTGCATTCTGAATAGGGAACAAGTTATCCTGAAAATCCATTATTGTAGTTCCATTGATGGTTCCTCCTATCTGGGAAGATGACAAAGATACTCATTTTACCAAGGTAATATATGATCAAATGGATCCATATTGATACACATTCTCCAACTATATTGTTCTAGAGACTTCAGAGGAGGTATGTATTAGGCCTATTTAAGATAATGGGATTCTTACACCTAGAAATATCACTAATATAAGGGTTGTAACATGAGATAGTATGGAAATTCCATGTGAATTATGATTATAAATTCAAATATTATAGGTATTCTGTTAACTATTAGTATGATAATTCTATTAACCACATATAATTCACATAATGAAGATGGCAATTAACCTAATAGAATGTAAATTCACTTTTTGTAAGAATAATTCATCTAGTATAATCTAAATTCACACAATAGAATCAAAATTTTCCTAGTAAACTGGAATTTTCCAAGTACCATGTAAATATGAAAATGATTTGAATGGAAGGAATCTTATTAGAGGGGAGAGTTTCTATGGCAGCTGCAAAATTCATGTGGTTCATAGGAAATCATGTTCTTAGTGATATTCATGTGGTACCAATACCCTAGTAGAGGTTATATGCTATTATTTATGTCTTATCATTAACTTATTCTATGAAATTAATTATGTTCATCTAAAGATCCTTTGTGATGTTTTTTGTTTTTTTTGAATTTTTTTTAAAAGGATGTTTTTGTAAATAAGGTGATATGATGTGCTGTTGGAAGTTTATAACTTTTTTTTGATAAGTTTCTAAAAATATAGATATAGAAAGTTCTTTATTAAAGTTTGAAATCAGAATCTTGATCTAATGATCCTTCAGAAATAGTCCATCAGATTGAGTTTTTGTTGAAAAGTGAGAACATGTTGAAATTAATAAAGTTTCAATGTTGTTGGAATAGAAGATTTTGAAATCATAGAACATAAATAAAACAATTCATATGATTATTTTATAATATTTGAAGATCCAAAAACATTACGAAGAAGTCATGATAAAATTTGAGGTTTGTATAAGGAAATTTAAGTATGTGTTTCTAGAGTTTCCAAAGTTGATTTTTTCTAGATGCAGATCACCAAAATAAGAAGCACCTGATGAATATGTTACTAGAAGTACAAAAATTGAATTGATTATGTCTTAATAAATTCAATGTTTCTAATCATACATGGTTTATTAGATAAGGGGCATTCGAAATACCCAATTGGACACGAATCAGACTCTAATGGCCCAATGGCCTTCATTATTGCCGTGGTAAAAATTTGAAAGAAATATGAATAAGTTAGAAGTTTATTCACCACAAAAGTTATTTGGATGAAGAAGTTATTACAGGAGTTCAAGGTTTCTATTGAACACATCTAATGAGATAATACTTTTAGGTTTCTAAATTATTTATAATTTTTAATGATGTTGTCAAAATTTTACAATTGGTTTTGTTTGTTGGATTGTGAATTTGAGTTTATTTTATATCAATTGGGTCCAGAGTATCTAACAGAAGAATACTAAATTTAGATGTTATCTATCAAAAATAGTTTTTCTACAAATTTTTATATGATAGACATTAATAAAAATTTATAAATGTTTTTTATTTTCAATTGGTCATGAGCTTTAGAATGCTGAACAGAGTTCTGGATTAAGATATTTGAGAGTATCATTTTTGGATTGATTTGTGTAATTTTATTTGAGTTATACACATTCAATATGTTTTAATAATTCTACATAAGATATGATAAGGTTCGAAGATATTAAAATAAATATCAAATGAACATGAATTTTAGATATTTTGAATTTTTGTGAGCAGGAAAAATATTACAGTTTTTCACCTTTACTAATTCTTGAGTAACTATAAATAGAGGAGGAAAGTAAAGTGGTACTTTACATGGTTCACCTGTACACAGAAGCTGATAATTTTTATAATTGTTGTTAAAGGTTATTTTTTCAACTAAAGTTTTTTTATGTTGAATAAGACTTTCCAGACTTAGTGTTCAAAACATAAGATCATATTAATGATAGTGATAATTATCAGACAGAGGGTTGTTTGAATAAATAATATTAGATTGATTATTTGAGAAAATGTTTGTGAACTTCATATTTGTTAAATAGTATGTTTTGGAATACGCATAGATTTAGAGAAGTTAAATCAGATTGACTCTATCAGACCGGGATCATCGGACTCAACACATTATACTGAGGTTCCAAACAGATCCTTATGGAGAAAATATTTTCATTCTTATAATTTATTTTGTTACTAAAATTGATGTATGAAAAATTTTGTAAACTAATAGGGGTCATTATAATCATTCTTATCAGGATATCAAAAAATTCTAATGAAATTTTACACATGTTTTATTCACTTCTTCGTAATAGTGAAATTATATAGACCCATGTGATTGGATATAGAAAGGATATAGGTTATAACACAAAGGTTGAACCATAAAAATCATGTACTCCTTGTTTAATTTTCTATATCCACATGCACTTGAGTTTACTAATATTTGATAATTAATAAATTTCAAAAAGTTGTAGGGGTTAAGTTTACTAAGGTTTGAAACTTTAAAAAGGATAAAACTGATTCAACCCCACCTTATTATTTGTTCTTTGATCCATTAAAACATCAATTAGTATCAGATCCAGGTTACATCGTGGAATACTTATCATAGAAAAACCCAATTCTATCAAAGGTAAAGTAGTTTCTATATTTTATGGAAAAATTATTATGGTCGAAAAAACAAGATGATTCGATATCTTATATCTATTGTCATGGAATTTAATGGTGCATCTACAATTATGTTTCTACCCATTAAAAAAGAAGCACTGATGACTTTTTCTGGAATTATAAATATTTAAGTGAATGAGAAAGCTATAAATGGTATTATTACATCCTTATTATAAAATATTTATATAAAGGTGACGGGTCTCAAAATATAAGTGTGTGGGAAAATATTGAAGGTATTATTTTGAAAGGAATAATAAAGTGAAGAAATCAAAGATATAAATATGGAGTAACAAGTTTTAATGCATATAAATGAGAGATGAATAATCTATAAATGATTAATTATCCAAAGTAAAACAAGTTGATTGAATATCATAGATTTTAGAGAGGTCTTGGAATATTCTACAATTTTGAAGAAACTAATGAGAAATTTTACAGATTGGTTTGATTCAAAAAATTCTAATTTAAATTATAAAGATTATTTAACTCTTGATGAACTAGATAAATTAATTTTTTCTTATGAAATGACAAAATCCGCAGTATTCCAAAATAATATGAATGATGGAATTTATTTTAAAGCTATGATAAATATGAAAATCCAAGATATTAAATATTTTTATCCTTTTAATTACAAATATAATTTGGATGATGAGTTGAATGAAAAAACATGTCTATTATCTCCAAGAACTATTTGAGAGAATGAGTAAAGCATGGAGGAAAACTTTTTCTAAATTATTTTGATTGCATTGGAATTAAGAACATTTCTATGAACTCCTCTAAGAAGAAAGTTAGAGAATATTATGATGATTCTGATGAAAATCATTGATGGTAAAATTGGTACAAAAGTTATAGATAATAAAATTCATTCAAAAAATATAAAAAGATGATCACTAGAATAAAATAAATTATTTTGAGTAAGAAAGATGAATCTGACTCAGTTGACAATAATTATTTAGAATATGAATGTTCAGAAATGTTTATAACGTTTATTTTAAAAATTGAGAAAAAAAAATATTCTGTAGATAGTGATGAAGAAGGAGGTGAAGAATCCTATAGAGGTTATCATCTCAAATCAGAACATGTTTGATGTATTGTGAAAAACAAAACTCTTAAGAAATAAATAATATTGAATAAATATAAATGAAAAGTTATTGAGGGAATAAAATATGTTTCAAAGAAAGATGAATAATACATCCAAGATATTGTTAGTTGCAAACTAATAATTTCCAAACATATAAAGATGATTGAATAAATTAGTAAAGAGTTGAAAGATAAAGAAAATGTAGTTAAAAAGACTAAATAAAAAAATCTTGAGGATTAATGTACTTTGAGAAATTTGAATGAAAATTTCATTAAGTATTTGGATATAAAATATGAATCATATAAAGTAGTATAAAACCCTTACTCCAATAATCATGTGAAATCTACACCCATTAAACTAAATGGTTTATCTGATTTTTATGAAATTTTAGGTGTGAAGTGATTTTTTGGGAAATATTTTACTAATAAGGGATTTTAAAAACCTATCACATCTAAAAAAGTTGAAACATAATCCCATAGGGGAATTTTAAAATTCATATAGCTAACTAAATTAGAAAGATTTTATAAACCCTAATAATATTATTACCGGGAGAGATCATTCTTCTATAGAAAACCAATATTTCATTGGTTTTATTAGTATTTTATAATTTATGTGCACAAATCTTACAACTTTTTTATGACAAGTATCTTTCAGAAAAGAGGGTTGAATAGAGTGGAAGAAATTTTGGAAGCAGAATGACTAACTTTCCTAAGCCACCATAAGTAAGAAATGAAAAATATCAATTTGTAAGAATCAATACAACAAAAAATTAGTTTTGATTTTCTAGTGGATGTTTTTATAATATGTGAAAAATTAGGTCACTTTGTAGGAAAATATATGACAATCCTTTCAGAACATGTTTTATATAGAAAATTAGAAAATGAAGCTGGAAAGAAGAAAGTTAAGAATATATTTTTTATAATTGGGATAGATTTAAAATAATTTAAAAATATCAAACCTTCGATACTTGATATTATTTATTCATCAAACATGATGGGTGATTTGAAAATACTAAAATATTTTGAAAATCATGACGGATGATATGTTTCATTTATGAATGATAATTCCTTAAAAATTAGCGGAATAGGGACTGCTGAGATAGAACTACAAAAATTAAAGTCTATGGATGTTTTATTCATTTATGATCTCCAACATATATTAAATAGTGTGAGTAAACATTTTGATTATGGAAAATAAGTGATATTTATAAAATATTCTTGTATCATCAGAAGTATACAATATGGAAAATTTGTTATGAGGGGAGAAATAACTTGTGGAAATATCTTTCAAATAGGATAACTTTACAACTTATGTTACTTTATTTTTGAAGATGAAGACAAGTTGTGGCACTTTAGAATTTGTTATATTGGATAGAAAAATATGAATAAACTTTCTAAAGATTATTTTTCTCAAATTTTCCAGAATTGAAAAGAAGAGAAGGATGTTTTTGTATAACTTTGTAAAAAGTGAAAATGGATAATAAAAGTCATAAAAAGTTGATATTCAGTCTACCAGACCTCTTTTACATATTCATTCTGATTTATGTGGGCCAATGAGACATCAATAGAAGAAAATAGATTTTTACTATGTCAATTTTATTGATTATTTCATGAAAATGACCAATATTAGGTTTATTAATGACAATATATATGTAGTATAAATTTACAAAATTTTCAGATGACAAGTTGAATTATAGATGGGTATTAACATACTGAAGTTGAGAATAGATAATGGGATATAATACACATGTAATTTCTTTGAATAATATTTGAATAAACATGGACTCAAATATAAATATATTTCTTTATACATCCCACAACAAAATATATTTTTTGAAAGTAAAAATTAGAAGTTTTTTTGGAAATGTGAATAAGTATGTTAGCATAATAAAAAATTTCAATATTTTATTGGAGAGAAGTTGTTAGTACTATTTTACATATAGAAAACAAATGTTTTTTAATTCTAGAATTCAACATGACTACCTATGAATTTTAGTATAAAAAATTCATTTAAATAATTTAATTTTTTTAATTTTATGAATAATATAAATAAAAAATCCAAATCTTTGAAATTTGATGTCAATAATGAAGAAGGAATTCTCATGTGATATTCAACCAACAAACGAAGTTACAAATGGTGGAAAAAATATGTAATTTATTTTTGTATTGATATATTGTGAAATTTATTAAAAATATGAATTCCATGGAATATAATGTTTAAAACATTAATGAAGAAAAAATAAATATTTTAAAAGAAAGAGAAAGAGAGTAAAAATAGCTTTAGCGAGGTTCAGAATAATTGTATAAAGAGGAAAGTGAAGTTAGAAGGGAAAATTTTATATTTTATACTTTATAGAAACATTTTGAAACTAAAAATATTATTGTTAATTAGAAAACTATGGTTCAAAAAAGAATAAGTTTGTTATTAGAAAATCATACATCCATTATTTCATAAATTAAAATATAATCTTCCTCATAAGTAGTTGAACATAGATAATGGGTTGATGTAATTAATGAATAATTGGGTCAAACATAGAAAAATAACATATGATACTTGTTTCATTTATATTAAATAAATTTTTTATTATAACAAAATGGGTGTGAATAAAAATTATTAATGAACATTGAAAATATTCACAAAACAAAGAAAGGCTTTTTGGAAAGGTTATGCATAGTTGGAAGGTGTGTATTTTGACGAAACCTTTTCTCCCATTTCACGATTAGTAATAATCGTAATTTTTATAGTAGTGGAATCACATCAAGATTAAAATGTTTATCATATGTATGTAATTTCATCTTTCTTAAATTGTGATATTGAAGAAGAAAGTTAAATTGAGAGAACTTGTAGGGTTTTACATGATAATGATAGAAAAAAGGATTTTAAATTGAAGTAGTACTTGTATGGGGTGAATCAAGCTCCACATTCTTAGTATTCCAAACATGAATTTTTTTGAGACTATGGAATTTTTATAAAGGAATGGATTATGGAAACGTGTATATAAAATATGTTAACTACAACACCCTAATTTTAATTATTTATATGGATGATATAATTTTCTATGCATATGAATAAAAAAAGTAAGGAATTTTCTAAGGAAATGAAGAGTAATTTTTGGATTTCAATGTTGCGAGAATTGAATTTCTTCTTTAGTTTACAAGTTCAAAAAAAGTTAAAATACTTTTTCCTATCTATAGAAAATCATGTCAGGAAAATTTTGAAATTTTTTGGTTGAGTAGAATATAAAAAAATTTCTACTCATATTTTAGTTCTGATAAAGATGAGTAAAGATGAATCTAGGAAAAGTTTGAATCATAAAGATTTTATAAAATTGATATGAAGTTTTATTTACCTTTATGTTTAAAGAAATGATATAGTTTAGTCTGTATCTTTGTGTTCCATATATCAGAGTGCTATGAAATAATAACATATATTAGAAGAACATATAATTATATGATATGTTCAAGAAACAACTTAATATGGGATGATATAAAAAATAATTTGTGATATGAACATTCATGGTTATACTAATGGGGATTGGGTTATAAATTTTAATGATAAGAGAAAATATCTAGTGGAACATTTTTCTTGAGTGATTGTTGTGTGAGTTGGCATAGTAAGAAATATATTTCGATAACATTGAGAATAGAGGAATCAAAATATGTTTCTACAAAAAAAAATTTGTACGAAAATATTTTAAATAATAGTTCAATTAGAATATTTTAATGTTGAACTTTGGAAAACATTGAATATACATTATGATAATTAGAGTTCAATTTATCTTTCTAAAGATCCTATCCAAAACTCAATATCAATTAAATTTATATTATGTTTCACTCTATAAAGTAAATTTTTTTGGGTGGAGATAATGTATTGTAACTTGTTTCAAAAAAATATATAATTTTTGATATATTCACAAATTTAATTTTAAATGATAGTTTTGTGGAATTGAGGCTGCAAAATAATGTTCTGGCTTCACTAATGTCTTTTTAAATATCTTAATGAAGACTCCCCCACTCTTATTTAGATTATGTTGACAACAGAGGAGGATTGTACAAATTTATCCTATAATAAGGAATGAATGACTTTTCATACATAAATTAATCTGAATTTTGGTTATAATAAAGTTGGGGAGAAAACGAAAAGAGAGAAAAAATGAAAAGTTTGGGGGAGGTTATCATGACATGGATGCAAAATTATCTTTTCACTGAGGGATAAAATTCTTTAAAAAACATAATTTATCCAGTATTGTGGTGATAGGTTACTCTATTTGGAGAAATTTTATGTTTTGGTAGAATTTAAAAGTTTAGATGTGAAAAATTAGGAATTTTAAGAAATTATTCATTAAAAAGTTGTCAATTATAGTTTTCAAAAACTCCAAAGGGGAAAGATTGAAGATCCATCGTGGTTTTTTAGAATTTTTCTTTATATTGATAACTAAATTTTGGTATGAGAATGTTTTTTTAAATCAAGTGAAATATGTTTTACTGGAAGTATATAAAATTTATGTTGAGAAGTTCCTAAAAATCATGATGAATAAATTGTTTTTTAAAAGTTTGTCATATGATTCTTAATAAGAAAATACTTTCGACATAGTATATGAGAGTAAGTTTTTATTAAAAATTCATAAATTTTTGAAATGAAAAATGTTTTAAAGTTTTTATAATTAATGATTTTGAAAGTCATAAAACTACTAAAACATTCTAGATGACGATTTTCTGTTATCTCAAGTTTCTAAAACATCATGAAGAAGTCAGGATACAAGATGAAGTTTATAGAAGTAAATAAATGTGTGTATTTCTAGAGTTTGGAATGTCGATGTTCTCTGACCATAGATCATTAGTCCAAGAAGTAGTGGATGAATAAGTTATTATAAGTTTGAAAACTGAATTGATTATGTTTTAATAAATATAAATTTTAGGATTGGATGGGGTTTATTGAAGGTAGGGAACTAGATACACCTAATCAGATGGGAATCAGACTAGATTTACAAATTTTGAGATCTATGTTGTTGCATTGTTGAAAATTTATAAAGAAGTTAGAAGTTCCTCCACTATAAAATTTGATCATATAAAGACGTTTTTATAAAAATTTTATGTTGCTATCAGAAAGATCTAATCAAATAGTCATTTTAGGATTCTGGAGTCTTTTGAAGTTATAACGATTTTTTCAACCATATATATTTGGGTTTGTGTATCAAATTGTGCATTTCGGTTTGTTTTATTTCAATTGGGTTAAGAGTATTTAATAGAGGAATGATGAAGTAATAAGTCATACATTAGACGTAATCTATTTATAAATTTTGAGCTAAGAAACATTAATCTAACTGAATAAATATTCTACATTTTCATGTAGTTCAAGATCATCATAATGATTAATAGAGTTATGGAATGAGATGTTTTGGATTATCATTTTTGGACTATTGTTTTGTTATTCAAAAATAGTTATGAATATTCAAGAAGATTTGAGAATTCACCAAAATCAATGAGATTGTTTGATGAAGTCAAACTGAAGATCAAAAGAATTTGAATTTAGAGATATGGAATTTCGGTAAGTAGGAAAAATATTTCAGTTTCTCACCATTAAAAGTTTTTTAGTACCTATAAAATGAGGAGGAAAATAAAATAGTACATAACACAATTAACCCATCAATAAAAGATGATACTATGTAGAATTGGTGTCAGAAGTGATTTTTCCAACTTATGTTGTTTTTTGTTGAAGAATAGCTTCCTAACATATGGTTATAATCAAATGATCAGACTAGAGATTATTTAGATTATTCGAAAGACTGTTGTTGTCCAAAGAAGTATGGGATTGAGTATTTTTGAAGAAGTTTGAGAAGTGAAAATTTATTACATAGTAATTTTTGTAATAGGAAAAAATTGAGATAAGGTGTGTCAGACTGAGTCTATCAGACTGGGTTCATCAAACTAAAGGCCATTGAAATTATCACATCAAACTGAGGTTATTGATATATCCTTGTGGAGTATAAAGTCTCTCCGTTACAATTTATTTTTTTGACTCAAGTTACTGTAATAAAAAAATTATACTTTTGAGAGTTAGTATAATCATCACTATTGAGAGATATAAAGATTCTAATGGTATTTGACACTAGTTTTATTCACTTCTTCATAATAATGAATTTCTATAGGCCCATGGGAGTGGTTATGGTAATGATGTAGGTTCTCACACTGTGTTTAAACCTTTTAAATAATGTGTTCCTTACATTTATATTTTTTCATGCACTTGATATTACTAAAAGTTTGTAAGGAAGAAACTATAAAAAATTTCATGGATTAACCTTCATAAAGTTTGAAATTTATAAAAATTAAACAATTCCGTCAACTCCCCCCCCCCTCAATTGTACTTCAATCATTTGTAACTTCAGTATCTCAGAAAGGTTGAAATGGTCAGTGAATTGTTCTCCTTTTCCTTCTACATTAATCCATTTATATGATTTTAAATGTGTGCTTATAGTCATAGGTCATGTATTTGGCCTCCAAATTCAACAAATGTGCTAAGGAACCCCACTTATTTCACCTTTAATTGTATATATCCTAGGTGGTTTGAACCCGTCACACATACCTCAATCCAAGCACATTTTTATCTAGGTCAAATCATCAAAAAACATAATAGATGTATTTTTGGGTGTAAGGGAATGTGATTTTATGGTTTATTTGGTTTGATATAATGTTTTTTAGTAGGTGGGTGATCTTTATATTTGGAGGAGGTCAGTGATATTATAGTCTAGTAGGGTAACTGAATCAATATCACACATGTAGAGGGTTACATCAATGTCACACATACATTCTCCTAATTTCATGGTCATCAAGTTGAATCCTTTTGGGGACTTGGTGGATGGAAACTACACTAAATAAGTACGCGATCACAATTTCCATTAGTTATCATGTAACTGATTCCATTAGAGATTCATTTACATCATCAATTTTGTGTTCCCAATCAATAATCCATGTATACTAACTTGGTGATACACTTTGTAACTAGAATATGTGCCTGGTAGATATTGTAGATTATGCATAGTCTTTAGGCGATCTCCCATAGTTTCTTCATGTAAAATGGAGGCCATATTAAAACAGTTATAAGTTTTGACCTATAGGGCCTTTGTAGATCCATAACTAGTCAAATCAAAGAATGCGGAAAAAGCTATGCCACTGGATATATTGGAACCTTATATCATGTATTTTAAAAGAAAGAACATGCATAAAATTCCTCAAAATGGGTTTTAATGTGGTGACATCCTTTTAATCGGTGATGGGTTAAATACATAGCCTACTCCTTGGTGGAGGATCTTGCCACCATGTCAATAAAATTGGAAACGTTTTTTATGATTATCAATCCCTTGATGTTTGAGAAATCATCCATCACATGTGTACACCATTTTCCTTATCGTCGGGGCATGGGGTAATTTTATTTCCATACTCGAAATATATTTTCTGAGTACAGAAACTATTATAGATTCTATATCATAGTATTTTTCATGAATTTTATGCTACTATTAAAAATATTTAAAAAATAGTCAATATTAACATGGATTCACACACATCACATAATGAAATTATATTTTTTAAAAGGTATAATGTTTAAATTTTACTTATCAAATGATCATTTCTGAAATGTAAATATATTTATAAATTTCACATAGAGAAATATTTTAAAGAAAATGAATTTATTTTTAGAATGAGAAAATAAAAATTACCTTAAGGTTGTTTTTTTATTTTTCTAACAATGTTTATTTTTTGGTGAAAAAGTAAAAAATTATGGTTTTATAAGTACCATGATTTTGATCATATCATTATTATTTAATAATTGCATAAAACAATTATGAAATATTTTATTCAATAAAAATTACATTTAATGATCATAGGAATCAATTTAGAAATAATATTTTGAATTTAGATATTTTTAATTGACATTTTAGAACCTAAATTGGATTTTGTTCTTCATTAAAACTCTTTCGGAATTATATACATTAAATTAGGTGTATGGAAGCTTAATTTTGGTTTTTTCCTAATTAAATGGTAAAATAATAATCATTTGATCAATAATTATTTATAAAATTTATTAAAATTAATTCCAACCATAGTGGTTGTCTAAAATATTAAAATAATCAATATTTTAATACTTAAAACAACCCATCCTAAAGTATTATTTCCAACCCATTACCCCGTAACTCTCCAGTAAAAATATATTAAGAATTAATAATATATCATTTCATCTCTTAAGAGTCTCTCCAACATGGTTCTAAGGTACTAAGTTATCCCTCTAAATCTTTAAGAAGCTCATTTGTAAGTTAATAGTTTCATCAATCCTTTTTTCATTTTTAAGTTAAATTATTTTATTATAATTTATTTTTAATTTATTTTTAATATACTACTATGTTTTTTATTACATAATATTATCTTCCATTTTTTATAAATTAAATTATAGTTTATTTATTCCATCCCATTATATCCATTTTCTAAGCAGTTATTATATTGAAGTGACATACCCTTATTTTTCATGACTTTTAAAATACCATTTTCATTTCAATGGGAAATTTTATTATGATTCATTGTAGTAATTATAATACTTTATTATCAATGAGAGACCTTAATTACTTTTAATTATACCATAATACTTTATAATAATTTAACATTCCCTTATCCAAAAAACCATCCTAAAAAGTTGTAAAGAAAAGTGTGTGGTTTTTAATAAAAATGGAATCCAAATCTTGATAAAAAAGTAGATACAAGATTTGGAATAGATATTACTTGGGCTATTAATCCTATAAAGGATGTATTGTATATTAACTCAATCATCAACATGTGAATAAAATATATTCTTAACGAAAGTTTGATACTCACATGATATTTTATTTATATAATCTACATAATCTTTATGATAAATAATAAAGGATTAAAATACATGGATGGTATTTTAATTCAATTGATATACCTATGAAATAAAATTACACTCAACAAATAATTTTTATGATTCCTCCTATTAGGGTATGACCCATTTAATTTTTAATATCCTTTAGTTACCAAAGTTGATGGTTATGTATTCACCAAGATAGCCACATTAATACTTCATTAAAGATTAATTCCCACTCATTTTGTAAGAAATTAATATAACCTCTATCAGTCTCTATATTTCTCATTGATTCTAACTTTATATCTATGTCCATGTTTATATGTACACTTGGTATTGTGGAAGTGAAATATCCATGGAGAAGGATCCATCATTTCCCTTATCATTTCTTGCTAACAAAATATATATTTATATGAATTTTATTACAATTCCCTTTTATTTTTAATTACCCTGAATAATTAATCTTATTTTAGGGTACTCACCTAGATAAACATACATTTTATTGACTAGGTAAAAAATTGACTACACCATATATGCTTCATTTTACTTTTTTATAAATTCCTTATAATTATACGTATTGAAATGTATTTATCTAGAGTATTTAATTTAATTGGGTACCCATTTGGTGTTCCAAAGGTTTATCATGTTATAATTATTGAATTTTGGATATTTTTCTTGCTATCTACATTATTATATTCAAATAATAAACATCAATAATTCATATTCTCATTATTTATATATGGATAACCATTGATTTCTTCTCCATGTTTATAAATGAATTTATTTATAGGAAATGATTATATATAAAATTTATATTTTCTTTTTATATGATGGATTCATTGGACATATTATGTGATTGTTGAGGCATAGTTATAGGTATACCATTGATTCATCAATGAGTCTCATGAGATGAACAAGTTGGGATTTGGTATATACCTCTCCTCATTTATGTAAAAAAAATGTTTTGGCTGAGGCCTTCATGTAAGATTATGGTTCCTTGGTTAAGTCCTTATTGGTAAGATTAGGATGTATGGAATTATGATCTCTGTGACTATGAGATCATCTATTTATGTCCATGTATGTATTTATTTTTTATTTCTCACATGGATATAATATTCTCATAGATGCATTGACTATGAAATATTTTTTCTTCCTATACATTCTATATTATGACAGAATTATTTTATGTTATTTTTTTTTATTTCCCTTAATAATCAATAAACTCACCCATTTATATTTTTCTCCATTTCTCTAGGAAACCATGAAGGTTATTACATGTTATGAATGTAATATGAAAGGAGGGATAATAATAGTTTTTATGTTTTCAATTGATATAACTTAATTTTTCCATAAAATGGAATATTCAAATGTGTGTCTAGTTCCTAAGACTATTAAAAACATGGATCCTATTATCTATTTTTTTCATGTTCTAAAATAACCACATAATTTTTGGTTTTTGAGTTGGGGATTTTACAATTAATATGAGTTAATATTAAATGGATTATTTATTAAAAAAAACTATTTTATAAAGTGTAGTTTATTTTAGATCGATAACATTTAAAATATTATTATGATAATATTTTATATTTTAATGTATGAAATAATATATTAACATTTATTTAACATGAAATTAATATGAAATAAATTTAAGAACATTAGAAGTTTACAAGCCCTTTTTTAATCAAAAAAGTTTTTTATTATATTTTTCATTTAAAAGATAAATTTTTGAATTTTAAAATTTTAATTTCATGAAATGAACTTAATTTTTTAATAAATTATTTTAAAATTATATTATGATTAATTTTTCAATTTTTCTGAAAATATTTATTTTTAGGTGAATATTGAAAAATACTAGTTTGTAAATAGCGTGAATTTTATCAAATCAATTAGATATTATAATAATATAAAATTTGGTGAAATATATTTCATGATAAAATATGTATTTAATAATTAAAATCATCCATTTAAAATAATTTGTTTAATTTAGAAACCTATGATTTATATTTTTCAACCTAACTAATTTTTTTTCTAAAAATATTGATTATATGCATTATGCACTTATTATTTTAGAATTATTTTTCACTTTTTAAATTTTAATATTATAAAATTATTTGAAATATGGAATAATAATATCCACATTATCTAATGAAGGCTAATTTTATTTTTATTCATGGATATATGTTACTGAGGTCTGAAAAATGAGTTATCATTGTAAAATTAAATTATTATAAAAAGATAAATTACATGAAAATGGCCCAAATACCGTAAAAAATAGTCAATTATTTATATTTATGTGTGGTTTGTTTTCCAAGATTCATATAATATATATTTTTTCTAATTTTGGAGCTAATTTACCTTATAAATTGACAGGTATTTAATATAAAATTAAGAGTATTTACAAAAGTGTCACCCATCTCACATGAAAATGGGTCCCTTCACAACATCAATTATCCTCACATATAGATCCACTTTGATAAAAAACATTCAACTAAAAACCAATCCCAACATTGTTTCCCATGTTTTAAAGGTTATGGTCTCACCAAAAAACTAATATAATATGTCTTAATGAGTTTTCCAAATGAGTAAGTTAAAAACACCTAATCACTCCCTTTCTATTTTTATTCCTTTATTTATGATTGTCCATCCTCCAAATATATTCTAAAATTTCTAAAATAATTACATATGTATCAAAATTATATTAAAATTTTATAATTTTTGTGGAATAACTATTTTCTTCCACCTTCCCATTCATTATAAAAATGAAAATTTTATCTATGTGTATGTGCGATTCACAGTATCCCTAGAAAAAGTGTGTAATTTTTCATCAAAAACTAAAATGGACGGATATAATAATTAATTTAATTATTAAATATTATATTTAGAACATAATAATTATTCTATAAAGTTATATACCTTCCTTTATTTTCATACATTGAAAAATAAAAACGGCGCACATGCATACTTGCAGGCTTTTGCCTCCGTGAATGATGTTCTTAATTTTCCATCATTATATTACATGGGTTGTTATAAAATACACTTTTTTGAATATATATGTTATTAAGGAGTCATATATTTTATAATAATATTCTTTAGTAACAACAAAAGAATTAATTATCATTATAATGTAACTTGCTGATGTTAGTAAATTACCTGAAACAAACTCATCATGGATTCAATTTTCATAAATCATTCCCATGGATTTCATGGAATGAAAATAATAATTCATAAATAATTGAAAAAAATATTATAATATCTTGAATAGAATATCAACAATCAAGTTTGTATCAAATTATGTGGTCTAACATCACCATTACAAAACACGTACTAAACAATCTAAATTACTAACATCAGATGATGGAAATACACATTAACAAACTAATATATGTTCATTAGATAATTATAATTGAATAATATAAAATATTATTTAAATGAATAATTTTTTTAAGTATTTTATTAATATTTTATGTATAATATACAAGTTTGTGAAATTTAGGAGTAAAAGGTAAGGGTTTTGTCATCTCAATCATCACTTCATAAAATATGTTCTAAATTCACAACCTTTTTTCAATATGTTTTTTATATACTACCCCATGTATATATTTTACCACTAAATTTATAAAGATATGTTCCCTAATGTTCCATTACTTTTCCAGTTTTGGTTGTTGGAGGTGTTTGATGGGGGTTCAGGGAGTTTCCATGGGAGTTGGTGGTATAGAAGAGCTACTACAAGAAATACATATTGTGTAAGTGTATTACATGATCTGAAAGTTAGTGTCATATATTTTCAATGGATAGTTCATGATTTTTATATTTTTGAGTATAAATAATAAAATGGTTATGTGTTTTTTGACGGAACTGATCTATGTATATTACACGACATGATATGGGATTACACATCATGTAAATCCACAATATAGTGATGTTGGAAAGTTATTTTCTAGTTGAATTTTTTTTCATTCATCCATGGATTATTCATGGTATAATTTTGGGCCAACCCCAGGTTCCCTAAAGCTTTATCCAATCCCCATTACTCCCTCTTTTATAGGTTAGTCCCGGTGGTGGTTTTTTTGATAATCCATGGTTGATATGTGGTATCTTTTTCTCCATTATTAGTGTTTTTTCTTCCTTTCTTCTCTCGCAGATTCACTGTGGTGATGTTTCTTTGGATAGGGACAGGTTTTGGGTTTTTTTATGTTATTGGGTTATATTGAAGGTTGATCCATGGTTTCTTGTGGGGCAGTGTGATATACGGAATATATGGGAGCGTCGTGACGTAAAATGTTGGCTGTGAGGGTAGCATACCGGTGGGAAGGTTGTGTGGGGCACATTTATTGATGTGATTATTATTATACAATATTAATTGGTTGTCATTATTTTTTGACCATGACTTGGTGAGGTTGGTATGGTTATTATACCTTGATCGGTGTTTTTTTCTTCTATAGTTTTCTCAAAGGGAAATTAGTATACTTCTTTCACATGTGCACGACAGACTTTGGATTCCCTACCGAGTATACTTGTATGCTCACCCTACGTATGTAAAATATTTTTTAGGTTTCCATGGGGATTTGAGGGACGGTTTTGGTAATTACTAGCTTAGAACTTTGGATAGCTGTTGTAACACTTCATTAGCTTTACTTTGGTTATTTACTTTCAAAACTTTTATCTGTATCAGTTCTATTTACACATACATTATGGGATGGTTTTTGGATTTATTTTATATTATTTCTTGGATTTATTTTTGGATGATCTATATTATCTCTCAATTCTATTTATATAATGAAAGTTAATACCTCCCATATTTGATATTTTCATACCCTAAGTGATAGTTTCCAACCAAGGGCCTACTAGAGGAGGGACACATAGGTCATTATCTCTCTCCTTTAATTTCGGTATCTTAAGAGAGAGGGGTTTGTGACATGTGGTCTAAAAGGTGATGGTTTATAGATTGAATGGAGTTTGGATTTAGCTATAGTGAGGTTTGCATGGGTTGGTATGGAAGTAATACCAGTTCACATTGGTTCATGACATACGCCAGGGAGACCGGCTAGGACACTAGATTTTACCCCTTGTGATATTTTCCATGGACATAGATCTCACTTAATTTCCAAGTGAGATGGACCTACTTGTAGGGTAGTGACATAGGAAAGGTATATGCATCATAATGACTTGTGTTCTTATTTGAATGGGGTTTTTTGGTGAAATTTGAAATGAATAAGAAAATAAACTAATGAGTTAAAAAAATCTAAACTGAAATTTAATACAAATCCGAATTATGAAATCATAGTTTTACTATTAGTTATGGATCTATTTCATCATTTACATGTGTCTTAGGTAGTTGAGGTTCAATAAGAATATCTGATTAATCACTGTAAGGTTGATCATGTTGAGTAGGTTGATCAGTTAAAAAGAACCTTTCATGCTTTCCAGTGGTAGGCTTTGGGGAAGTATACGAGTAGTGTTTCATATGTGGAGATAGAGAGATAGTTGGTAAAGCTTATGATCGATTTATTTAATCTAGGGCCTGAAGGATTACTGTTTTCCTTTGGTAGTTAGTCAGATTTGGGGATCTACATGTAAGTGGTGGATTATGTATCTCGGAGAGCAGAAGAAGGCATATGTTTTATGGTCCAACTTCAAGATGGAGTTCTGGGTAGAGTTCCTTTAATTGATCATGAAGGTAGTAAAGAGGTAAGAGTTTATTTCTCTTCATCGGGGTATAATTTCAATTAGAGAGATGGGAATCTTGTTCACTAAACCTTTTTTATTTTTCTGTAGATAGTTTTCTAGACAAGGAGTCTAATGTGAGATGTCTCAAGGAGGCACAGTATCCTTCTATCTAGTACGGAATTACTCCTTTTACATTACTGATGTATTTGGAGGTTTAGAAGAAGGTATAAGTGATCAAATGGATGTACTCATGAGTATTATTTCTATGGGAGGGGAACCAGAATGGTTTCTCTAGAAGAAGATTTGTTAATAGAAGTCTTAGGCACCATGGCCTTCAAGATTTTGATCGGTAGGGAGTCGACCTCAGCAGCTTACATTTGGCCTTCTAGGTTCAGTAATTTTCATATTTTCCTTAGTATTTTTGTTCCAATATGTTTTGGTTGTGGGGTTCATGCTCATTGCCAGAAGCAATTCCTAGTGGTTAATTGATCTCATTTTGGTGGAGGTGGATAGGTTCAGCACCATACATAGTAGTAGTTTCTAGTGAGTCCACTCAAAACAATAGGGGAATCGTGTTTTTTGCTCCACCAAGGGGATATGTAGTAGGAAGAGTATTAAATTAGGATGTTACACACATTTAGTGACCACGACCAAAGGATCTGGTCATCATTAGATAGGTATTGGAGTTGTGAGTGGTGAGTTGCATGCAGTGGAGCCAGAAGTTCCATAGGGGACAATGATTTTCATAGGTATTACAAGTTTTTTAGTACAATTTTTTGTTCCTTGTTTGATTCAGTATCTTCAAAATAATTTATTGAACCCACTCTGAACCATTCTATGGGACTAAGAAGAGAGAGGCTTCTCATACCCTTGGTTTTGACTACATGATTTAGATGCCAAACCAGCTTGTTTGATATGTGCTGGGGGTGTAGAATGATGATGGGGCTAAGTCAATCTATTTGGGATCTTTTCATGCAAAGATGAAACCATATGATGTCACCATTATCATAAATTTGTTCTATTATATACATGATGTTGTCATCTAATTCTGATGGAGAGTCATTTTTTGGATGAGGATGGACAATGAGTGGTTTTTGTTGGCGAGTGGGTTTTTCAGGTGGGAATTCATTGTTTGGATCCCCTTATTTACTTGTTGGTTGAGTTGTTAGTGGAATTAGTGGACACTGAGATGGTATTGGTTCTCCAGGTCATTGGGGATTTCCTAAATTTTTTCCCTAGGGAGGTTGTGATACTATCCCCTTTATGTGTTGCAGTTCAGCATAGACTTGCAGCTAGGATATTCTTTTATTTTTATTTCTACTTGTTGGATGGAACCTTTCAAGTTGTGGGAATTAAGGGTTTAAGTATATGATCTATTAAAAAAGGGTTTTATCTAACATATTGTTTCATTGTGGGGTGCTCATGTGTTGTTAGTAAGGAAGGTTGATGATATTCATAGGCTGTACATAGACTACCTAAGGTTGAATCAGGTAACTATCAAAAACCATTACCCTATTCTATAGATAGATGATCTTTTCAACCAGCTGATATGGTGAGTTGGTTTTCTATGATCGATCTATGGTCTGGATTTCACCTCTTGAGGGTGAAGGAGGGAAATATCCTGAAGACTACCTTCAAGTAAAAGTATTGGCAGTTTGAGTTTGTAGTTATATCATTCTATGATATGAATTCACCTGTAATTTTAATTATGATTATTAACTCATTGTTCTATGTGTTCTTGGACTAATTCATCATATTATTAGTAGATGATATCTTAATAAACTCAATTTTATAGGAGTATCAGGTCGATAATATCATAACGGTCTTGCATTTTCTTCGATTCCAATATCATTATGGAATGTTTTCCATGTGTATTTTATGGACACAATAGGTTTATTTGCTTGAGAATGTTGTGTCCCGGTAGGGTGAGGGAGTAGAGCTATCAATGGTTGAAGTATTTGCTTCAAGGTAAGAACCCAAGAACATGGCATATGTTCACAGTTTCCTTGGTCTTGTATTATATTATCAAAGGTTTGTACCTGAATTCTCTATAGTTTCATCCCTATTGATATTGTTGACTAGGAAAGGCCAGGATTTTTTGTGGAGTGGTCAGTTCTAGGCAATGTTCAGTTAACTGAAGGGGAAGTTGGTCAGGGTCCTAGTGCTCCGATTTGCTGAGGAAGTGGTGTTGTTTGAGGTGTTTTATGATGATTCCAATCTGGTATTGGGAATTGTACTAATTCAGTAGTGTTAAGTGATCTCTTATAAGTCTATCAATTTACATCCCCATGAGAATAACTACACCACCCATGATCTGGAGCTAGCCTTGGTTCTTTTTGCACTGAATTTGTGGCAATATTACCTCATTTGGGAGCGCTTTATGTCCTTAAGAATCACAAGAGCTTGAGGTATGTCTTTTCTCAATGTGATCTAAACTTGTTATAGTGGATGGGGGTAGAGGATTTTTGTTTCAAATGATAGTGTAGTACTCTTTGATGCAGTAGGTGGAAGAGTCTCAGTGGGGACACTCAGAGGTAGAGGTGACGTGTGATCGTGTCGGCCATGGTGATTCGCTAGATGGATGGTTAAAGGATGTTGAGAACCTAATTTCATTTCATTTAAGGTTTATTTTTATGATTTTAATGCATGATGTTGTCTTTCATGAGTTTTTAACTCACATTTGGTAGTACACCTTGGTGGTTCAAATACATACCATGGCTTGAGGGTGCAGTTTTAGTGGTTCGGGATGAAATGAGAAGTGGTGGAGTTTTTGGAAAGTTCTTTATTTTCCAAAAATTTATGGTTGATCATCATTTTACTTATTGTTTGTTGTAGCACATGGATATTACATAGTGTAAATGGGATGAAATCCTGATGGATTTTATCATAGGGTTACCCAGAGCTCAGGGAGGTTTGGATAATATCTGGGTAGTCATGGATCGATTGATGAAATAGTCCCACATCTAAGCGATCAAGGAGTCGATCATAGTGCTTGCTTTGGATAAGAGGTATTTGGATAATACAGTATGATTTCATGGAGTTCATAGTTCCATTGTCATGGATTGGGACACAAGTTTTACCATATGAGTCCAGAGAGGATTACAACATGATTTTGGCAATCAATTATTACATAGTATGACTTTCCACAATTAGATAGATGGTTATATGAGACATACTATCTATATATTAGAGGATATGTTGTGAGAGTGAATCTTGGAATTTGTTGTGTCTTGGGTATAAAATATTCCTTTGGTAGAGATTTCATATAATAACATATATCACGCTTCCATTGGCGTGTTTCTGTTTGAGGATTTGTACGAGTGACTATGTCGTTCTTGGTTGAACTAGATAGAGGTTGGGGAGATATCTGTTCTTCTTCTCAATGTGGTGTAGAGCTTGAAATATAATGTTCAGTTTGTTCATGATAGGATAAATGTAGTTAAATCCCATAATAATCTTATTCCAATCAAAGGAGGAGGCCATTGGAGTTTGAGGTTGGGGACCACATGTTCTTGAAGGTTTCCCCTCAATGCAGGCAGAAACGTTTTGGAAGAGGGAGTATCCTTTCTTCTGGGTTTTTTTTGTCTCTTTGGGTTGTTGGGGTGCATTGGTGTGGTAGAATATCGGTTGGTGTTGACACCATGGTAGGAAAGGATCCATGACATCTTTCACATCTCCCATCTTATTTGGCATCTTTATGATAACTCCTGTTTCATTGACTGGGGAGAGTTGGATATTGAGGAGGACGCAATGTTTGTGGAATAGACAATAGAGATATAGGATTTAAAATAAAAGGCACTCCATGGAGAGATTGTTTCGTTGGTTCGTGTGTTGTGGATTCATGGTTTCATGGAGGAGTATACTTTGGAGTGAGAGATGTAGATGTGTTCCTATTACCATGAGTTATTTTGAGTTTTTATTTTCATTATGATTGGATGTTTGAACCTTGTTTTAGCAGATGGTCTATTTTCCTTGGTCTATTATGTGTGTGATGTGATTTTTGGTGTAGTCTTAACATATGAAAATAGGAGGAACAGATTCCAAATTGAGATGTGTTAACTGTGATGTAATCAAAACCTCACGGGTGAGTTAGTTCTTCTTATAGAGGATAATATATTGAAATGAAAGATATAATTCTCTAACTCATGTGTTATGGATAGCGTGGTTTGTTTGTTATAGTATTTTTTGGTTTGGGATGTGTATAGTTTGAGATGGTTGTGTGATAGGAGGAGTCGTGTTGTTGTGGTGATGTAGTTATGTAGTGTGTTTTGTTTGGGTTGATGTGTTTGTCTAGTGGTAGCATTTGAGGTATGATGAGGTCTTTGAGTGGTATCTCATGGGGAGGTTATTCAGTCCCCTTTTCCTTCTAAGATTAGTTTTGGATTCTTGAGGGATAGAATCATTTGAAGGATATATAATTCAATAGTTTTTTTCCTCTCAATCCCTTAATTTTCATGTTTTGGTTGTTGGAGGTGTTTAGGGGAGGTTTTGGGAGTTTTCATGGGAGTTGGAAGTGCAGCAGAGCTATTGTAGAAATATATGCAATGAAAGTGTATTACATGATGTGAAATTTTCTTTCATTTATTTTCCTAGGATGGTTCACTACATTAATATTTTCAGGGTTAAATTATAATCGGCGGCATGTTTTTTTGGAGAAACTGATCCCCGGGGATAACAAGACATGAAAGAGGATTACACTTCATGTAAACCCTTAATCAAGTGTACTTTTAAAATTATTTTTAGGAAAACTTTTCATCCATTTTTTCATGGATTCTTATTCCTTCCATTTTGAAAAACCCCTAGGTTCCCCCAAGGAGTTCTTAAATCCCTCTTCCTCCCCATTGAATCCATTGGTCTCAGTGGTTTTTTGTTGGAAATATGTGGCTGATCTGTGGTAGGTTCTTCTCCCATATTGGTGGTTTTCCTTCCATTATTCTCATTTGGATTCATTGCTATTATGTTTCTTTTGTTTGCGGTGTCTTTTGGGTTGTGTTTGTTGGTATTTGGTATTTGTGTAGGTCGATCTCTGGTCTCATGTGGGGGATGTGGTATACAAAAGAGATGAGGGCGCCTGAACATACAATATTGGGTGTGAGAGCGGCATACTAGGGGGAATGTGGTGTAGGGTAACCTCATCAATTTGATTCCTATTATACCATTTTAATTGGTTTGTTATATTTGGTGAGTGTACCTCAGTGAGGTTGTTATGGTTAGTAAACCATGATAGGTGATGTTTGGTTATGCTATTTTCTCATAGGGGCATTAGTATTCTTCTTTAACATGTGCATCAGAGACTTTGGTTTTCTTACCGAGTATAATTGTATGCTCACCCAATATATATATATATATATATATATATGTATGTATTTTTTTCCATGAGAATAAAGTGTACCTTTCGGGGCATTAATAGCTCATACCTATGGATATCTATTGTGTTGTTGCTTTACCTTTATTGTGGATTTTTACTATAGATAATTTTATCCATATCAATTCTTTTTATACATGTATTGTGCGATGGTTTTTGGATATCATTTATATTGTGTATTAGATTTTTTTTAATGATCTTAATTATCTCCCAATACTATATATATTATGTAGGGTAATGCCTCCCATATATGATATTATCATACCCTTGAGTATAGTCGCCAACACGTGGCCTACTAGAGGTGGGACTCAAGGGGTCATTATATCTATCCCTTCATTGTTGTATCATTGGAGGGAGGGGGTCATGACATCCTTCATGTAATTCATGTGATTCAAAACTCTATATTTTTTCCCTTCAATGGATTCTATTTTAAAATGATTCCAAAGATGTAAGGGTTGTTTGTCTCAAATCCCCTTATTTGAGGCATATTTTTTATTATGAACTTTTTTTCATTAATATGGTTTATATACTAACGATTTACATATTTTACCATGAATATATTTATTAGTGGTATTTAAATTTATATTTAACATTTTATCTTTCAAGGTATTTTGATTCAAAATTTACCAAATTCATATGGATTTATTTTTTGATGTCACTTCTTTTTTGTCAATAATCTTTCACCTATATATCCATAATATTATTCCTACCAATATTCTCCTTTATTTTGTTGAAATAAATATATTTATTTTTTCTTTTTTTTTCTTTTTATTTATGTTTATATTTCTTTAAAAAGAATCCACATTATTATTTCAATGATGTGGGTTTTTGTAAATATATTTTGAAAAATTATTCTTGTTTGTATCTTTTATCTTCCACTTAACATTTTTAGACATAGACATTATATATTTTCAAATTTTAGTTTATTGATATTTATATTTTGAAGTAATTTTTTGAATATTATTTTTGTTATTTTCATGAAAATGATTTTTAAAAGTAACTTCTTACTTCATTTTTTATTAACTTTGAATTTATATAAAAAATTTGAAAAGAATATTTGTTATCCTTTTTTTACTAATGTATTTTCTTACCTCTATTAGTTTTATTTAATAAAATTCCTCACCAAATTTTAGGGTTTTTCATGGAAATTTATTTTCTATATTTTTTATGAAATATTTTCTAATAATGGTGTCAAAAAATTTATAGAGTATTTCCTATTCCTTCTCCATGTGAAATTTTAAATCTTTTTTAAAGTAGTTATTCATTTATGCCTAGATACTTTAGATTTTATTATATTTTCATTGGGGAATTGTTGAATTATGACAACCAACTTCTTTCTCTCTATGGATTATGATCATTTTATTCCATTTATTAACATGGGAAAGTATGCACATCCCATATACTTATTATTACAGTATGAATTTTTATTGATTACTAAGGAAAGTGGATTATAAATTTCATTTTTATTCATTTCATTTATATTGTGAATGTATTGGTCTTAATTAAGTGATAGGTTGGTCTCCAGATAATGAAGTCCCTTAATGCATTAATAGGATTTTTGAGGCAAAAGGTTTAAGTATTTGGTATATTCCCTCTCAGTTTTTAATATCTCCCAGATGAGGGGCCTTGACGATATGATCATGATATCATAGAATGAGGACTTTATGGTAATATCATGATTCCTTATAATTTTTCCTTGTTAATAATATCAGGATGTCATGGTTGATGGATTTTATGATAATATCAGTATTTCTTGGTATAAGGTATTGATGGTAAGATTAAGTTGTCCAAAAATATGTAATCTATCACTATGAAATCAATTATTATTATCCATGTGATTATTTACAGTGTTATGTTATCCAGGGATATATTTTATTCTCAATTTATTGATTATATTCCATTTTTATTAATTATTCACACTGTAATATTGTTTATGCATTTTGTATCCATGATAGATTTCATTGTATTATTCTCTTTACTGGGCATCTGAGATCATGATTTTATTTACATTCATTTACAATGGGTTATAAGTCGGTATATTTTAATATATTCAAGAATGAGATAAAATTAATAATAAATTTCTCAAGAATTTTGTAATTTTTTTCATTAAAATTTCCAATGTAATTCGAAAAACATATATGTATAAAGTATCCCATGACTATTAAACTATCAATCCTTTGTGATTTTATCCCTTTTATATATATTGAAAAAGTTTAATGGATTCAGGGTTATTAAAAATATGGTATAATACATTCATGGTGTATTATATAAACCACAAAAATAAATATTGTTTTGAATATATAACATGTCTCAATGTGAAAATATTGAGCGGAAAAACCCTTATATATTTTCTATCTTTTGAAGTAAAACTATTGAATGAAATAACATTATATGGATTTTTTAATCACATGAATTATATAAAAAATATAGTATAATACATTCATAGAGACATATATACACCAAATAAAGAAATAAGGTGGTGAATATATAATATATCTCGATGAGAGGAAGTTAAGATATTAACCCTTATATATTTTCAATCTATGTTATTTTGAAAAGAAATAGTTTATAAAATAATAAATTTATAAATACTTTTAAAAATAAATAATACTTGGAGAGTAATTCTCTAAAAACAATTAATGATAATATAGGGGAATTATGATCTAGTGAAGAGCATTAAAAATTTTCATAACTTAATGAAAACTGAGTTGAGTTAACAACAATTCCTTAAAAATTTAGTAATAAATAATAAAATGAATATGAAAGGGGTATCATTAAATTAAATTATAAGTAATATAAGATAAACTTTAATGATGATATGAAAAGTAAACAGATCAGTAATTAAACCATATAAAAGAATCTTTGGTCCCTAACTTAAAGCATGCCTCAATGAAGGGAAATTGAGCTGAAAACCCCTTACCTGAACTCTCACGATCCAAAAAATATCTTTATCCACCTTATTAATAAATATAAATATCCTAATCACTTACCTTAAAACATTTTTAATATATATTACCTTTTATTTTATTCAATTATAATCATTTACTACAAATATATTAGTGTGTTATTTTCTATTTTCATTATTGGATGTTAATAATTTTTATTGTTTCGTAGAAGTTATGCAGTGGAGATGTAGATACTCATTATTTGATACCAAGTTCATCATTTAAATATTATTAAATTTATCTAATAATTATTTTTAATTTATTTACTTATTCATTAATTCAATTTATGTAAGAAATGGGCATGGTTTATGAGAATGGAATTCATGAAGGTCATGTTTTGGGAATTTATCGATAACAACAAGTTAATTTATATTGATAATTATTTTTTGAGTAATGTGAATGATGAATATTCATGAGATAAAGAACTAATTATAATCATATATTATTTTATTAATGTCTTGGTAATTATTCATTATTAAAATTATTATGTCGATATAACATTTTTTATGTGGGTGGTTGAACCCGCCCAAACAAGAACATGTTATACTAATGAATGAGTAAGAGTATAAAGTTATATGATAGTAGTATAATTTTTTTACATATATTAATAATAATAAAACATTATTATAGTGTATAATTATATTTATAAATAATTTATATGATAAGGTATTTGAAAAATATTGTGAAGAACCATGTACTTTGATGAATTCACTCCTTAAAATAGGTTCCTTCAAAATGAAGGATTTAGGCTTAATTCTTGGAACCATAAGTTACAAAAAAATATAATAAGGCTTAAAAGAGGCAAAATTTATAGGTATTCAAGATATATTTTAAGGATGATGGTGTTTTTAAGGGGTGTAGTAGGGGTCCTTTTGTAGGTGAGTTTTAGCAGCAGTACCACAAATATTCATTCCGTAAGGTACATATTTGTAATTTTAAAAGGAAATTAGATAAAAATTTGAAATATAGTAGAGTTATTATAAGTTTGTTTTAATAAATCCTACATAAATACATTTATATATAATTTATTATGATATTTTATGTCTTTTCCACTTAGTTTAACACTTTTTACCTCATATTACCTTTACTGTGGTAATTCAATTTTTACCTCGTTAACTTATTTTAGGCCTAACAGTTAATTAGAATTACTACTTAGTTTAAAAAATATGAATAAATTTTTTTAATCCATATAATATAACTCAATTTATAAACATGATAAATTTATATTTTAGATTAAAACAAAAAATATATGGAAAAATTATTTTTATGGAAAAATAAGTTTTTAAATATTATGTGTTCTTAATAGTATTTCATATTAATTACTAATTAATTAACTGTTAATATAATTATTTATACATAGAAATAATTTTATAATAATATTAATTTAGAAATGATCAATTTAATTTATTAAAATAAAAATACAAAACACTTCAAAAAATAAAAAAAACCCCCTTTATCATTAAATGATTTTAATCGCATCCACTGGAAATTAATTATTTATATTCTATTCATTAAATTTTATCAATCCATTAGAATATTTGTTTTAATTTTATAAATAATTAAAATAATTTTTCGACAAGAATATTATTTAATGTATAAAAATACATTTTTAGTATAAAATGTTATAATTGAATTTTGCTATTTTGTTTAATTGTTTTTCATTTGTGAATTATATTATTTTCAAATTTGTACTAAAAAAATATTCATATTCAATATAACTATTTAATACATTCATAAACAATGTATATATATACAATAATAATATTTGGAATGACTATATTTCCAATGTTTGTATTTCTAACGGCCATATATATAACAGACATGTCCAATTCCTATATATATCCATACATACATCACTAAAATATTTCAAGAAGTTAATTTATATCTCTCAAATCATGTCTATTATATTTTTAATATTTTTAATCTATTTAAAACTGAAATTTGTGGTATGATCTGCATGAAGAACCACGAGGATAAATATTTCATGTATGTGGTCTTTTTTTATTTCTTGTTTATTTCTCGGGTATTTTTCTTAATAACATTTTTTATTATATTTTCATAATTTGTAAATTTTTATCTTTCATTGTAATATTTTTTCTCAACAAAATGTGTCACATTTCGTTTTATTTTCATGATACATGTGAAACAATCTATTCAACATAGTATTTACTTAATGAGAAATTCATACTAAAATTTGTGGATGTAACATTGGGATTTTTTATTCTCCCTATTATTTATCGTTATTTATCCAAATATTTCTTCGTGATTGTATACTCTCTGTTTTTATCAACTAGCTCACTAGGAATCGTCATTGAGATTTCTATAAAATCAGTACTGATGTCCTTATTTCAAATTAATTTATTGTTTCAATAAGATTTTTTTACATCAATTTCATAATATTTGATCAGCATTATCATATTCCCCACATTGTGCATTATGACAATACTACCTTCATCGTTGATGTGTGATAATTCAAACATGAAAAAGACATGTAACATATTTTCTATAGATAATTGTTATCAAAATTATTCAAGTGTGATGAAAATATACTCATTTAAAGATATGTGTCAACAAATGAGTCTTTTTTTACATTAAATATATTATTATATTTATTTTCATCATTTTAAAAACATTAAAAAATATATATGAATTATTTATAAAAAATTAATTAACTCTTTAAGAGAAGTAATTAATCAAAATTTTAAAATTACACTATATTCTATAAAATGGATATGATTGATTATTGTTGTAGTTGTGTTAATAATTTTTGTGTTGATAATGAGAAAAAATCATTATTTAGATAGAAAGATGAATCGATGTCACCTGTAGTGTTTTAAATAATAATATCACATACCTATTGATTATCAAAGTTAACTTCACTAATCATTCGATGAACAAAGATAATGAAATATGTTTTCTAAAAATCCTATTTTTTATAATCCCTAAAGGCTCTGATCTTGAATATGATTAGTAAATATATATTTTTTATCATATCTGGAGATAAGGAAAAAATTTGGTTGATTATTTATTGATTCATGGTAAAAATGTTAATGATGTATAAATCTATTCATCAACCGTATGTATCCCTTTAATATGTATCATTTACTACTATTGATTCACTTGGTCTTCACTTCTTCCACCATCATTTATCCTGTGTCTTCATTTGTATCTTTAAATTTTTCATTATTAAACCATTTGATATTTAAAGAAAAGGGTCGTTTTACTATAAAATGGCTTAAAATGTTGAATTTAATATTCATGTTATCATCTTGATGAATCCATAAAACCTAATAAAATAATTTTATTTCTCTCCTAAAAGTGATTAATAATGTTTATTAAAACAAGTTTATTTTACTCTATTAAGTGTATGTGAATATAAATTATTTTACATTAAATTTATTTTGCAGTGAATAATATATTTTATAATGGTTATTGTGCCTAATTTATTTAAGTAAAATAACAAATGATTATAATACAACTACTATAAGTTGTTTGATGGAAATAAATATTTGAATATCATAAATAATTTTCTTAATATTTAAGAAATGTTATAAAAGTCATATAGTTTGTTGTATTTATGAATTCTATTAGGTATTATACAATATGAGGTGTCTCAAGTTGGTTTTGAATAGTCTTGTAGGGGTTCTCGATTACCAATGTGAGTTTTAGATCGCTGGGTATAGTGGCCTAACTTTTTATTACATTACTATTACATCATTTTTAAGATAAAAACATAATAGAAATAAAATCTATGATCAAAGGGTTCAGTGTCTTATAAAAATGAGGAATCATACATCACTTATACATAATAAAGAATAAAAAATTATTTAAATCCTTCTTCTTTATCCTTTTAAAGTATCATGTTCTTCTTAGCTCATGTAGTCACCTGAGTATATACTTCAATGAAAGGGGTGATCTAAAGGCCTTGTAAAATAAGGAATAAGGGAAACGAATCAATATAACATGGGTGAGAAAAATCATCATCATAATATCATAATCATTTTATCATAATCATAACGTTGAGGTGAACATTTTAGAAATTCTTGGAATATTGAAATTTTGAAAAATGAAACATCAGGAAATAGTGGTCAAATACCACACATAGTTGTGAACAAATATTGCATCATGTTCATGAATAACATATGTGCATAATCATAAAATAATATTTCTGAACAAATCAAGAATAATTTTCAAGTATAATACAAATTATCTTCTGAGTTACATAACATTACCCAATGCATTGGAGGACTATATAATTTTGGCCACACCTGTCACATCATAATATTTACACAATCATGCATGCCACATAGAATGTATAATAATCACAATCATGAAATAAAACCAAGGAAGAAAATGGGGTTTATAAGGACTTAATAAATAATAATTTCACGAATAAAATTTTGGTTCCCCAAATGAATAATTTAAACTATACTTGGAAATAATTTATCATTATTCTAGAGTGGACAAGAAGGGTATCAAGAAGAGTAAAATACAATCTTTTGGTAGTTGAATTTCCTTTGAAAAAGGATTTTATTAGAAATACCTTCCATGTAGTAGGAACATTTATATACCAAAAAGAAAATTGAAAGTAAATTTTAGGGATATAATATGAACATTAATATAGTTTAAGATAGGATAAACAAAATAAGTTAATTGGGTTCGAGAATCCCTTTAACTTAAATCCCTCTTTATTTTTCTGATTTTCCACCTCTTGAATAATAAAACAAGTGTTGTTAAAACATATATCCATAAATGATTTATTTTTATTTTTTACACTATTTTTCAATTATAATTATTGGAATCTAATTTATAACTCTCTTTGATAAATTTGAATTGTTTTGGTATTATGTTTTCATTAAATTTTCCCATTTTGTTAAGATTTCATTATTTTTATTCAATATCATTTATACATAAGTATAACTAAATCCAAAAGAATAAAATACAAGTAAATAAATATTTATATATTATATATTATTCATACTATTCAATTTTGAAGGTGGTTATAAGAATTTACTTTGCAATGTCTTTATAGGTGGTTAACCGACCTTTGATGGGACATTATCGAAAGAGCGGGAAAGAGAATTTGGAATTTTTATATATAGTAGATATGATACTTACAGTAGGTTAATATCATTAATATAATTATAACATACTGAATAATTAATCATATAAGCTTTTGTTTTGAAAGGGGTTGTGATAAATAAATATTGTAGGAAAAAAAGAGAAGAGTTGATCGAAACTTACATAATCCTCGGTGAAGCTTCTCTTGTACGACACTAAAACTCCCTTGATGCTTGGAGTCCGATTACACTCTAACGTCCCTAGGTATTCTAATGGGAATGATATGTTGTATTTTTGTCAATTTTAGGATTTAAAAAATGGGCAAAGATTGGTTTTCCAAGGGGAGGGAGTGGGGTTATTTAAACATGAGGAGATGAATATTTTTAGAATAAAATATTAAATAAAATAATATATCAAAGGTAAAACATGTAATAGTGAATTTTTTATAATATAAATCATATATAAATATTATATAAATTTTATTATGAATTTAAACCTCTATATAATAGAAATTTGATATTCTATTAAGATGAAAAGTGGGAAGGGTAATAAATTGGTATTTTAAGGGATCACTTTTGACTTTAGGGTTTAGAAAGTGATTTTTAGGTTTGGGAATTAAGGTTATTTTATTTTAATGAATAATTTAAGAAATAAAATATATAATGGCCGAAAATAAGGTTATATAAATGATTAGTTCATTATTATATCATGAATTATGTAATTTAAAATACATAGGTTACATGAAAAGTCTATTTTTACTATTCAATGGGAAATTGAAGTATTTTAAAAAATTACAAAAAAAATGAACATTGGAAAATTTCAATGTTATAATTTAAAAAATGAAATTAATTTTATCAAAATAAATTTCTAAAATTGTTAAATTTAATTTATAATGTAAAAATTATTATTTTTTATAAAATACCTTAAACTAATATTTTTTAAATATGTGCTTGTATTTTATTTTAGTTTTGTAATCATGATATTTATTTTTTAGAATTATAATATGTATATTTAATTAAATTAGTCATGATGAATCATATATATATCAAAATTTATTATTTTGAGGTAAAATTACTACTCCATCAACGAGGTTACTATTCCCAACAACCAAGTTACTATTCCTACCAGCTAGGTAACTATTACAATGGTCACATTACTATTACAATAGTCACTTTAACTTATATATGTACCACATAATTATTTCACCAAATATTCACATCAATTAATCTCAAGGTAATATATTTCCATTTTCTATTTTTTTATTGGTTTACTAGAATTTTGAATCTTTTTTATAGTGTTGGTCGTAAGGGAGATGATTTTAATTGATTGGGGTGATACATATTTTCCCATTTTAGAATTGTTATTTTATATATTTTATCTAATTGTAATGTTTTTAATTTTAATTGGTTTCATTTGTGATTATGGTAATAATATTTATATTATAACACACATTTATTTTAAGAGATAAATACCATTTCTTAACTCTAGCCCATTAAATTTTCTCCCAATTAGAAATTTTATCCCCAAAATTTCAACTCATATTCTCAATTGAGAATTATGGAGGTTACCTCTATTTCATTATTTAATATGGTTCTCATTTTACCTATTCATACTTATAGTTCCTTCATAACACTTTTACAAGGTGAGTTATCTTATTTCACAGAACTTTGTCTCTAAGGTAAAAGATCTTCACCAGATACTCCTCATAAGAGAGGTTATTCTAAAGTTGTTACACCTATGGATTTAGTACATGTGAGGGATTAGGTATGAACTTCCTCATTAGAGATACGTGGAACATGTGTTGAACTTGATACATGGTTGGTGGAAGTGAAAGTTGATAATCCAATACTCATATATCATTGTTTTGAATAGAAATGGGGATGACCTTGTTTGTTTAAGGGTCAAACATTCCAATAAGTTTCTAACAGGTTTATTCGTAGAACCGGAAATATCCAATGATTCTATATCCATTTGGACCTACTTTCTAAAGGTAGGTGATCATTAGTTGTGGACCGATGAGGCTTAAGAATTTTCATTGGTCGAGAGGACGGTAGGTCGGACTGATCACACATTTTTTGGGGGAATTATTGTCTACTCCAGGACTCTCTTTATAGATTTGAGTTATGTTTGTGAATCCTTATTAATTTACCATGCATTAAAATGAGTCACCCATTAGATTTGGAAATCAATGATTGATATGCCTGAAATTTAGAGAATATTTTATATGTATTCAAGGTTCATCATCAATAGATAATCATCCGTATGTATTGGATATTCTTAGTCAATGGTATCCTTCAATATATTATGTAGAAATATTTTGGTCATTATGATGACCATTCTGGTTTTAAAGCCACTCAGTGGGGCAATTAAAGTTTATTTTCATTCAGAAGGACCTGGATTATTTTAGAGTTGGGATCGTACCCGCAGATGGGCTACCTACATATCCTTCTTAGAAAAGGAATTCGAACCCATGTAGTTCGGGAATTAAGATATAGATTAACGTCATATGGGACCGATGAGAATTACTGAGTGATGGGCTTGAACCTTAGAAAGTCTTCCTGCGTACTCTACTTTTAAAGCAGTAATCAAAGTCCATGTACTTAGATTAAGAAATGTGGGGCTTACGTATGATGAACGGCTCAAAGGGATGTTTCATAATTACTTTTACACTCTAAGCTCATGTGAGTCATGATCGGTGTGAGAAACAAGTGGTATTAGTAAAAACTGATAGTTTGTGCCATGAAAGATGTGGTCACAAGGAATGATATGGGGATTATGTATGTGTGACTGCCCAGGATCAAGGTCCATAAAGATATTCATGCTTTATGGATATTTGGATATTCTAACATGGAGCTTACTCCTGAGAAGGATGCCCATGATTAAAGATATTATGACTAGGGCTTACTCCTAAAAAGGAGGCCTAGGTTAAGGAGATTTAAAATGTGGGACTTACTCCTGAGAAGGAGGTCCAATGTTAAAGGGGACTTATAACATGGGAATCACTCCTGAAGAGGAGGCCCAGGTCAAAAGAAATTAATCCTGGGTATTTTTCCTGAAAAGGAGGCCCAGGTTAGGACACTTGAGATCTGGGGCTTACTCCTGAAAAGGAGGCCCAGGTTCGGGAAATTGGGGCTTACTCCTGAAAAGGATGCCCAGATTTAAAGATCTTCTCATCTTTAAAGGTTGAGGTTGAAATGAATGAAATATCTAACCTTAGGGAAATAAAATTATGTAAATCACGATGTTTTGGGAGATTTTCCAGATAATTCCTTTCAGATAAGGAATCCAACAAAGGAACCATGCCATAAATGGCTTTGAAGAGGATTTTGAAGCCTAAATCTTGAAGCGGAGAGGTGGATTTGAAGAAAAGAGTTGAATAGGAAGGAAGCACACCCAAAAAGAGGCAGGCGCACAAGTCTTGTTTGGGCGCGTAAGCCTTGGTCGCGCAAGTACTTGTACGACATGGGTGTACATGGGAGATAGTTAACCCGTAAGGTAATACATGGGCAAAACTTGGCTCAAGCCCTTAGTGTTATCCCTAAATGCTTCCAAAAGGGTGGTACGCAAGTTTTGTTGAAGGGATAAGGCGACGTGCAAGTGTGGACATTTCCCTTAAGGGTTGGACCTTTAGGCGCACTATTGTTGATGAATTCCAACACTTAGGCCTTGTTTCCCCTCTTTAGATCTTCCATTCTTGGTAATAAATTACCTTATAAGTGTTCGAAAGTCTTCAAGAATATACTAGGGCACCGAGAGCTAAAATATGACTTTTGGAATTTTTCTTCCTCGAAATGGGGGCCCCTAAGGGGTATTTATAGGCTACTGAAGACCCTGGAGGAAAATAAAGTAGGTCGTGCAAGTCATCTGCATGACCAATATGTGGATTGCAATTATACTTGCGCGACCATGATGAAAATTGTGTGACCAATGCTTAAAGAGATCCTTGTTCATTCCATTGTAAATTTTTTATGTTTCTTTAAAGGATGAATCTCTTTGTGCTTAGGTATTCCCTTTTTCAGTCGTTAGAATCTGTGATGAAAAAGGAGCCTCAACAAAATTCCCCCCTCAGAGTTGGATCTAAAAGGAAGGAGGATTTGACTCGGAGGAAAAGGAGAAAAATCAAGGAAATTTTTGGCACGTAGGTGTTGAGCGCACAGGTGGTGGCGCGCATGCTTCGGTGTGTAGGGGTTCAGCCTTGCCTATAAATATACGGCCATTCTCTCACAAATAAACCGTCTTTCAAACCATTACGCTCTCGCCATATGGGTTTCTTTCATCGTGTAAGTTTACTCAGCTTTACACTCATCCGCGCAGGTGCTGAAGTCCGTGGGTTATTGTTTCTTTGTGTCGTGCTTCTGAAGAGGTATTTGGACTTGCGCGGTGATACCTGCGTGCCCAAACTTGTGCAGCACAAATAAACTTGTGCGCCAACATTGGACTTGCGCACCATAATGCATTATCCATTTTTTCACGTTTCATCACAAATTTTCTAAAAAATCAACTTACTTAAGAGTTAATTATTCAACCTTTGTGCAGATTCAATGACTCCCAGAAGAATTGGAACAGCTAATGAGTTGGATAACAAGTGGATTAATGACATGATGAACCTCATTGGTCATGACTATTATGATATCTGTGACAGTACTCTCCCAGATTTTTCCAAGTACTTGATGAAATATCAACTTAATTTCCCACAGAGTATCTACCTGCCTCTGTATGGCCATGGTCATCTGAAAGAAGTAAGCATTCTAGAGGAAACGAACTATCTCCCACATTCTTGGTTTCAGACTTACACCGATTTTTATTCATCAAATGTATTAGTTGGAGGATCATTTGTTAATACTGGAATAGTGGTGAAAGCCTACATAATTCTTCATAGCCCATGTGCCTCAGATCTAAAACCTCACAAGCCTGAGCTGCAACCACATTGTTATCCTTCAATCATCCTAAATTCTAAGATGGATCAATCCAAAGTCTAGAATAAGAGTTGGGACTTCTGTCCTAGAGGAGGTGTGAAGACGACTTGGATTTTGGCATACTGGGTGCGACAAACCTCCGCAGAGTTTGTCGAGGATTTGAAAGGAGCTGCAATATAAGAAGCTATCTGGGCTGGAAATACATAGGTTAATAGGAATGATGACTTCTCAAGAATTCAAAGACCTCTAAAACTCATTCGAGAAAGGATATTCATCAATAGCAGTGGATGGGTATGTTTCTTACCAAGAAGAACTAGGAGGGGACCACCAGTACACTTCCTACTACCTGCCCCAGAATAGAGGAGAGGGGTGCTATTGGAACATTCTGTCCGACCCTAGAAGCAAGAGAATTTGAGAAGTGGGCGTACAAAGTGGATTAAAGAATCCTAGAAAAGGCCCATCTTGCGGGATTACTAACCTTGTGGATCAGTGTTTATTTTTTCCAGTCAGGGATTTGAAGGGAGGCGACAGGCTAGGGATCATCATTTTTGCAGCCAAGTTGGCTGAGAGGAATATAGTTAGGTTGGCCACCCCCATTTTGGAGAAGATTCACAAGAGCTTACTCTATGTATTTATGGGTAAGTATACTTTGAGAATAGTGGGACCCTTACAAGTTTTTTGAGGATGGATCACCACTCATTTAGGACATATGCTCTATAGAATAGAGTACAGGTTCCTGGAAGTTCTTTCAGGCCATCAATGCAGGCATTTTCTAGAATTTCTCTGTCAGCCCTCAACCCCTATGATATGAAGGAGAGGCTGAGAATGTTCCAGGAATTCATTTTATTTCCTTATAGAAACATGCCAACTAGGAGGTTTGTTGATTTTTGAACAACCAGCCTGGAATTGAGGTCATACATGCTGGCTTGAAGAGATGGTGTACTGGACACCAGGATTGACAGAGAGATTATATGTGAGGCCTATGCTCTATACAGATTTTCACGTCAATTCAAGTGTTTGCAGTAGACTTTTGTATCCCCTCCTGTGCATGTTATGTTAGAGCAGCATCCGATGTTTTCCCTACAACTATGGTTGCTGACATCTATGGAGAAGATAGGGGCAGTGTTTAATCTACCAGTTTCTAAAGCGGTGAGTAACTTGACTACATGGTATGCCAAGAACTGGGTAGCATCATACCCTGAAGGGGTACTGAATCATCTGGTTCATCGGGTGGGTAAGAAGAAGAGAACTATTGAGAAAGAAACCCTTAATCTAAAAGGTGACTCTTCCACACCCGGATCTGATTCACCGGGTTCCTCTCCCAGGGCTGACTCGTCGGATTCTCAGGATGAGGATGATGAGGCATAACATGTGTCAAAGCGGCCTCGTGCTAGATATAATCCTTCTGTCAGAATCAAGAAACCCACTCCATTGACTCCTGGTGAGTTACTTTATTGAGGAAATATAATCTCCATTACTTTATAGAGCAACAAGTTTTATTTTCTTATCCTTTATCTGTAGTTGCAGAAGTTGGTAAGAAGCTAAAGTCTAAGATTGTAGGACCCTCCTCGCAGCCTTCTGGTACACATACTGAATATCTACGACCAGAAGTTGTACAGACATGGAAGAGTTCATATTTCGATGCTGAAACTACCTGGCTGGACTTATGCGAAGGGCTACACATCCCTGGAGAAGGGAATCTTCAGGCTCCCACTGATATCTGTTTCAAGGATAACCCCGATGAAGTGCAGTCTTACATCAGAGAGCTAGAGATGATCATATATTCCACAGATGATTCCATTCCTATCACTAATCAGGTGAAAGAAATGATATATCGTGGCAACATTGAGGGGACTATTGCTTCCAGAGATGAGGAGTGGAATGATTATGTGGATTCTAAATATTTAAGTCTCTTTCCTTATTTTCTTTTTAAATTAATTTCAGTTAAAATTTTGTTACTCAAGTAAATTACTTTCTTCATTCTGGAGCTTGCAAAGACAGAAACTACTGAGGTTCCTTCACCCCAGTATAGCCCTGGTGGTACTTCCATTGGGGCTAATGAATCTCCTCATGAGCCGGGTGAAGTATCGCCAGGCTAACAAGTCATGGAAGATGAGTTAGACATGGAATTTCATTCTCTAACTCTTGTATTTGGAGATGATGATGTCAACACTCCCAAAAAGCCAAAGAAGCAATGGCATCGATGGAAGAAGTCTATAGCTAAACGCTTCATCAGTAGTGGTAAGTCCTTAGGATAGTCATGAGTCTAAACCCATGAAAAATATTTCTCATACTTCTTGTGATTTCATGGGATTCATCAATTTCCCCTTTGATGGAGAGGACTTACCCTCCTATGAGAACGACGGAGGGTGCTGGAGAACAATCACAAGTTCATGCTGACTTGGCTGCTCCTGAAGAAGAGCCAGTGTCTGTTCCTAGTACCACACCTACTACTGCCGCAAGGAGAGAAGATCCTGGCTCATGTAATTTAACAATGCCTCATAAAATGTTGAAATGAAAACATCAACTGATTTCCATTCTGTGATACTTTAGTTTCAACACCTACACCCAAACATTTGGCGGCCACTGCAACTGATTCCGTAATTTTATCTGAAGAAACTATTTGAGGTCAGAGGCTGCAGGATGAGGGTCACCAAGAAGATACATTGAATTCTCCCACTGGTGAGACTAACCAGGAATATGAGATAGATTTGGATGAAATGATTAAACTTGGTGCATCTTTTGATGACATTTTATATTATGTTAAATTACTATGTAATTTAGAAGATTTTGGATGTGAGTGTCATCCTTAGTCCTGTTAAAAAACATCTTATTACATCTCTGACCATGATTGGTTAAAATGTGTAGTTCCATCTGAGCAAGCTGCTGATCTGCCAATGCCTGAAGGGGGTATAGACAACCCTACTATTGTAGAGACACTAGCTCAAGTGGAGTTGGACCCGGCATAGCTTCCTATAACCTGTCCTGAAAATCCTTTTGAATCTAGGAAAGACATGGAGGATCCCTCTCATATTTCTGATTTACAGTGGGGTAAGAGATAATAATATCTGTGGATTAACATAATTTGCAAGACAACTTAATCAACTTTTTCTATCCTTTGAAACTAACCAAAACTTTCAATTGACTATGCAGGGCCGTCAATTTCAGTGGCTAGATCTGGAGGTGAAGCATTATCCTCCTCTCCAATGGGAATAGAATGTGAAGTAACAAGGGTCATAGGGGAAGGAGTAGAACATGGAACTTCTCTAAGTGCATTAATCCCGGATTATATTTCCCCCTTGTGACAGTGATGCTGACTAAGACCCGAAAGTACAAAAGGCGCTCCAATTTTCACGTCGCAAGGCCTGGAAGAACATATGGAAGATCATATTTGATGTTCCTCTAGAAGATCTATCTTCAAGGATCTCGCGACTGTCATCCTTGTTCGTCATGTTGGGACTTGGCGGTTTTGGATATCAAAAGAACCATGTTGTACTGAAACAAGTCATTTTAAGGAGGGAACAGGAGCAGAGGTACCATCAAGACCTGACCAGAGTGAGGCTGTTGGCCAATATCAGTGAATTTGAGGCTACGGTGACCCAAGCTGAGGTTGATCATGCTACCATGTTGATGGAGATGAAGCATAAAATCAAGGAGAAAGTTTTCCAGTAGATGAACCTCCAGCTATAGTTAGATGATGTTACTTGGTAACTTGACCAGCTTAACAATTCACTGGAAAGAGTTCAAAAAATGGTATTAAATCCATCGCTGAAGCCATGAATGCACTCCATGAAGCTTAAACGGGTGAAGCTGGTTGAGTGCATGAACTTCAAGTAGCTGCTGATGAATCTCAGGATGTCGTAAATCAAATGAAGATTTACATTGAAATCCTTTTGTAATTCATGGAAAATATAAGAAAATCCAATATGTGGATGTCCTTCTAACTCTTTTTCATCAATGAAATACACATTCATCTTCAATCATTTGTGCTTGCATCCCCTTGCTACTTGATTTAAATTATTTTACCTAAGCTAATGGGCCTAGTAAGCATTATTTGATTGTTGGTAGGATTATAAAAATAACCCAACAAACTTTGAACCTTTTAATTTCTCAATATTACCTAAATCATTAAAAATGTATGTTTAGTGAGTTAAGACTTGACTTTTGTTCAGATTTAACTTTTATTTTGTGGGATGTTTAAAGTCATGCACGTCAGACATAAAAAGGAAATCGTTTAAGGTCGAAATAGTGTTGACCAAATGGATTAAAATTGACTCAATACCTTGATAATTTATCTAAAAACATATTACAATATTCAAGTATCGAGAAAATCTAAACTATGACTTATGAAATTTTGAATATAAGGAATGATAGGAAAAAAGGTCTAAAAGGAATTAGAAGAATTATTTCCCAAGAATGAAGTTACCACTATTGAACAAACGCTTTAGGGGGTTGAATTATGATGGGCCACTTAAGGGCATTGACTGGATAGTCAAATAATAGAATCTTTTGGCTGACAGGTCCCTTATGTAGACTACTTATGCAAGGCCTCCTAAGGGAACATGCTGCATAGTCATGAAAAATAACTCTCGGAAATTTTACCTTTCTATTGCTAAAAAAACTATTGGAAGTTTACGGAGATTCAAATTTTCCAAAGCATTGAGTTTGTTGTATGGAGTGAGGTACTTGAATATGGAGAGGATATTTCCAATCATGAGTGTATAAGAATTGGATGAATGTCACTCCTACGAAGGTCTGACCGAAACGTTGGGAAGGGAAATATAAACCATAGACTTGAATACTTCCAGATCATGAAAAAGAGTATGGGACAAATATGGTAAGGATGGCTATTTTTTTAGATACCTATATATTTCCATTAAGACAAATAAGAAAAAAATATGTTTTCCACCCAAAAATGAAGTTACCACTATTTAAAAAACCCATTAGGGAGTTGAATTGTGCAGGGACACCTATGGTCATTGGCTGCATAGTCAAATAATAGCATCTTTTGACTGACAGGTCCATTATGTAGACTGTTTATGCAAGGCCGCGTAAGGGCACGTGCTACATAGTCAGGCAAAAGAACTCTCGGGTATCATACATTTTGTGACCATATGTCAAGAAAAAGGGTTATAAGGATCTGGAATTATTTAAGGTTAGGATTATGACACATGAAAATGAGTATTGTTGAATGCATGTAGAAGATACATAGACCAATGCTGGCCATAATCATGTTGTGACTTGGTCCTGAATTGAGGTTTTGGACTTCACTACGTATCCCATAAGGATAGGAATCAAGCCATACATAGTTCTTGAAATACAGTTTAACGCCATGTGGGACGAGAGTATAGGAGATCTTAGTTTAGGGTTATAGAGCTCAGACCATAATAATGAATACACATTTTGTGTTTTATAAAACTGATGTGAATTAAGACCAGGGTTTTTATAACACATTCTTGTTTCCATAGGGGAACTTTTTAGTCAAGGGACTGAAAGTGGAATTTGGGGTTATGCCCAATGACTTGGGGCTGGATTTAAGGGATGATAAATCATTCCTACGTATCTCATAAGGATGGGAATCAAGCCGCACATAGTTCTGGAAATACCCTCTATACAGATTTGGTTCGTACATTTGAAGGGTTAAAGGGGACATTAGTGCAATGATTGTTTGACCCAAGATTAAAGGTTTGGGAATGGCCATGTATGCACGTAGTCATTGGAATATGACATGACTAGAGATCGATGTAAATAATTATTCTCTCTCAGGTGGGTGTCAAATAATTTTGTATTTTATTGTCATACAAGACAAAAAGTGTGAATAGTTTAACGTCATATAGCAAGGATGATGGTGAACCAATGTAAAATATTGGTTATAGGGGCGGCATCATGAATCAACATCGTATGAGATGGAGGTGAACCGATGTGAAAATATTGGTTTTCGGCTTGAATCATAGGAGGTTGCCTATGTACCCAGCCTAGAAGGCAAGGATCAAAGTTCACGTAGTTCGATTAAAGAATGAATTGGTGATCAAGTTGTTCTTGAGGACAACGACCTAAAAAATGGGGTCAGGACTTACACATGGTTAAAGGCCTAGAGAGGGTGTTATGATTGGAGTTTACTCTAAACTCACGTGAGTCATACTCGGTGTGAGAAACAAGAGGTAGCAATAACCTTAATGATGCATAGTTTAACATCATGTTGGACAAAGAGGGGACTATGCAGTTTAATGTCTTGTAGAAAGGACAATGGGGACACAGTTTAACATCATGTTGGACAATTTAGGGACTTTTTCACAGTTTAACGTCATGTGGGACGAAGAGGTGCACAATTTAACATCATATAGCTAGGACGATGGTTATGTGGTTTAACATCTTGCTGGACGTAAGGACAATACAGTTTAACGTCATGTTGGAATAATGAGTGTTGTACAGATTAGCATCATGTATCTAAGACATCAAATCATAATTTCATGTTGGATGTAAGAATATTTGTGTTACACAAAAATACTTATTCAGATATCTTGCATTGGTTGGAGTCGTGATGAGTTCTCCATCCATTGAGATTAAGGAATAAGCTCCATTGGAGTAGACCTTAGGTATTGAGTAAGGTCCTTCCCACTTTGGTTAAAGCTTGGGAGGTTTCATTCCTGGTATCATTGGAGTTCTAAGAACCAATACCAATTATCCCTGAATGAATGAACAAAGATGAACTTTTTTGGTGAAAGATCGTGCTATTCGATTCTAATAAACTTCCATGTGGTGCAGGGTGCACAATCATTTCTCATCTAATCATTCCACGTCATCCAATCGCTTTTGATATTGTTCATATGTAGATCACTGATCACAAATAGCTACTCTGAGTGAGGGTAATTGAACCTTAGTGGGAAAAACTTCTTCTGTTCTATACACCAATGAATATGGATTTGACCGCATTGTAGTGCGGGTGGTGGTCCAATAATCCCACAAAGAATGAAAAAGTTTATCAGGCCCTGATTTCTTATCTTTATCCACCATCTTTTGCAGTATGTTTGAAAGAGTCTTGTTGAAGGATTCTATTTGGACATTGGCTGCTACATGATACTGAGATGAATGGTTGAATTTGATGTTGTACTCTTGATACAACTTCCTTACCTCAGATGAATAGAAGTTGGTGCCATTGTCCGTCAATATGGTATGAGGGACACCAAATCTGGTAATGACGTTAGACTTGATGAAGCTAAAAATTCATTTATAACTAACTTCTTTGATAGGTATTTCCTCTTCCCATTTGTAAAATAAGTCATTAGTAGTAAGCATATACTTAAACGGCTTGGATGTAGCTGAAGGATAAGGTCCTACAACATCCATTCCCCATGTGGAAAATGTCCAGGAGTATTTAGCTGTATGAAACAACTCTGGGGGTTGATGAATGATGTTGGAATGTACTTGGAAAGAATGACACTTCTTAGTGAAATCAAAACAATGTTGTATCATTGAAGACCAAAAATATCCAAGCCTTCGAATTTGATCAGATAGTCTATGTCCAGACTGATGGGAACCACAGACTCCAGCATGTACATCTTTCATGATAGCCATTGTCTCTTCACTATCAATGCATCTAAAGATAACTCCATCAAAACCACTTTTGTAGAAAAAATTTTCTATGTGGTCTGGGATATCATAAAGAGTAAAATTGACCAAACATCGCCAAACTTTTTCTTTCCCTGCTCTATCAGGTGGATGTGTTCCATTTTGAAGATATTCCTTGATAGGTGTCATCCATCCTATAGTATGATCATATGGTTCAGAAATGGGACTAATTTCATTGAATTCCTCTATTCTTCTTTGAACATAAGGTAAAATTGTATGATGGTGGGAAATCCTGATGATTGTCTCGTCCTGATTTGGATCTTCCAGAGCTATGACTATATTAGCCTATGCATCAGCTTGAGCATTTTTTGATCACGGGACATAAGAAAATGTCGGTTCCGAAGGAAATTACACCATTAACTCTCTAATGTAATCATACAAAGGGATTAACTCTTCAGTTGTGATGGTATAATCCCCAATGACTTGTTTGATTACCAGGTCTGAATCACCTTTAACCTTTAAGTGATTCAGTTGTGCCTGAAGCGCCAATTCCAAGCCTGCAATGAGAGCATGATATTCTGCTTCATTATTTGTACCGCCTCCAAACAATAAGAAGGAATATGGTAACACTTCCTTTTCTGGTGAAATTAGCACAATTCGTAACCCAAATTTATTGAATTTAGGATCTTCCATTTTTTCTTCCCTGTTGGACTTCTGGAAACACCATCAAATTACATTTCACATGTTTGAATATTATCTTGAATAGATAATACTTCCTCATCAGGAAGTTCAGTATCTAAAGATGTATCTTCTACTGAAGGGTGTTCAGTATGGAAATCAGCTAGAGCATGACCCTTTATTACCTTTTGAAAAACATAGTGGATATCAAATTGTTGCAAGATCACTTCCCACCTTTCCAGACGTCCTATAAGCATTGGATGACTAAGGATGAATTTGAGTGGGTTATTACAAGATACCAATTGGACCGCATGATGTTGCAAGCAGTGTCTCAATTTCTAAACTGAAAATATTAATGGTATTCAGCACTTTTCAATACATGAATATCGGGTTTCTGCTTCAAGCATAGTCTGAATGAGATAGTAAAGGCTATGTTCATTCCTAGAATCATTCTTTTGGGAAAGGAAGGCACCCAATGATCGCTCTAAGGCTGTCACATAGAGGATAAGTGGTCTTACTTCAACATGTGGCATTAATACCAGTGGACTCAAGAGATATTTCAATAGGATATCAAATTCCTCTTGGTAATCATCGGTCCACAGGTATGTGACACCTTTATTCATTAATTTGGTGAAGGTTAAACACTTTCCTGCTAGATTGGCAATGAAACAATGATTATAGGCCAAGTTTCCTTGAAGTACTCTTAATTTTTTCAAATTTCGAGGAGGTGACATACCTTGTATTGACTTTGTCTTCTGAGGATCAACTTCGATGCCATGATGGCATAAAACAAATCCGAGAAAATTTCTTGATGTTACCCTGAAAGTACATTTCAAGGGGTTCATCTTCAAATTGTGTTGTCAAAGTTTGTGGAATATGATTTCCAAATCAGCCAAGTGATTAAAATTTTGTCTGGATTTAACCACAAATCGTCCACATAACATTCAATAAATTTCCCTAAAAAGGGTATCAAGATACGGTGAGTGGCACGTTGATATGTTGCACATGCTTTCTTTAAACCAAAGGGCATTACCCGATAGCAAAAAACACCTTGAGGGGCTCTGAAAGCTGTAGATTCTTCATCATCTGAAGCCATTCGGATTTGATTATACCCAGAATATCCATACATGAAGGAAAGTGATTCATAGTCAGCTCTAGCTTCAATTAAGACTTCTGTGATTGGAACTGTAAAATCATCCTTGGGACAATGCTGATTAAGATCTTTGAAATCAATGCAAACTCTATCTTGTCCATTCTTCTTTTTCATAGGGAAAATATTAGCCAGCCATTTTGGATATTGAACTTCTCTAACAAAGTTATCCTTGATAAGCTTATCCACTTCAGTTTCAATTTTTGAAGCATAAGTTGGGTGTGTTCTTCTTGAAGCTTGCTTGAATCCTTGATGTTCTCCTGGAAAACCCAAATGATGAGTGGCAACATCAGGATCAAGACCTATAATTTCTGTATAATTCCACGAAAATACATCTTGATTTTGCTTTAGAAAGAAAGTATACATTCCTTTCTCTTCAAGAGTCATGGGCACACTAATTAAAGTGGGGTGTGGATCTTCTTTTGTACCCAGATTTATTTCTCTGAGTTCATCCACAGTAGTAGAGATACGCTCTTAAAATGCTAGAGGAGCATCTCTGAGATCTTCCTCTTCTTCTTCAACATGTGTTCTCTCTTCTGCTTATAAATGCATAGTAAATGGTGAAGCATAATTCCATGATCAATAGAGATGTTAAAATTTGAACATCTTGAGGAAGAAGCTTCCATTTCTGACCTTATTGATGATGAAGGGTTTTCCTTGGGTAATAAAGATGAGATGATGGATTGAGAATCGACATCATCGTTTATCTCTGACGTTGCTATAACTTCTTCTATCCTAGATGCCAAAGTATAGAGTTTCTGGATTTCAGTGGATGAAATGAAAACATCTACATTAGAGATTTCATCATTGTTTGGTGAATCACCAATTTCTCTCATGCTATCTAGCTTGATTTCCGTAATTGACATTATGGAAGTTTCCATAAGAGTATTTGGATTTGGGTCTATCTTATCAATTTGAAAGATAGGAAACACATAATATGTACTCACATGTATGAATGGATTTACTGGAATCTTTTCCAAACCATATGGATCATTAACTTTGGTAACCTCCCTTTTTGTGGATTTCTCCCTCCCCTCCATGTGATAGAATTCCGCCTCAATGTATTGAGATTCACATGTTTTGAATGGGGATTTATCACCATAAAATGTCCCAATTGGACCATTGAAACAATATTTGAGACATTTTTAGTATGATGAAGGGATAACCGCATGTTGATGTAGCCAAGGTCTTCCAAGAAAGTTGTTGAAGGCTATGTCATGACGAACAACCATGAAATCTTAATTGGATAAAAGATCCCCAAACTGTGTTCTGAGTGTGATCTCTCCCAGAGGTTCTTTCTCATTTTTATCATATCCTTGCAACATCAAATTAAAAGGAGATAAATCAGATTCGGTGAGGCCCAATCGACGAAGTGTACAAATGAGGATGAGGGTGACTCTTGAGCCATTATCAATGAATGATTTTCGGATGTCTACATCATTGACCTTTCCAGATAAATACAAATGTGTGATATGTCCATGCACGACATCATCTTAATCTTCATCTGTAAAAGATATCAATGCACGGAATTCTGCAGGACCATTTTTTATATGGTAGACTTCAGCTACAACAATTTCAGTTTCAGACTCCTAAGGACTTGAAATATCCGCAATGAGTGCCTCCTGAAGATCTTTTGATATATTCAAGTAATCCAAAATTGATAACATAGATGGTAATTGGGCCAAAATGTTTCAAGTCATCATACTTTTGGTCAAAAGGTCTGTGTTTCCCAAAAGGAACATGTGTTGTCACAGGTGCATTAGAAGTTGATGCATTGGGATTAGATGCATTTTGTATTAGGTTAGGACTTGAAAATACTCTTGGATTTAGAAGATTAGACCGACTGGGTCTATTTACTTGCTGAGAGGAAGAAGGTGTAACTCCCAACCGATCCTCTAATATAAGTATTCCCGGACTGAATATTCCATGCATGGAATAACATTCTTATTCTTGTTGAGCCCGCTGAAGTGATTTTCCATGAGTTTCTACTGCATATATAGTTCTAGTAGGGGTAAGATTGAAATAGTGGATTCTGGAATATCCATGTCTTCCCCTGTATCTTGGACCTCTGGAACTTCCTCTAATTCCTCTGTTTGATATAGGTAACTCAGGAACATCAAGATCAAAGTTGTGACTGACATAAGGATTCGTTAAATGAATCATATTAACGGAACCAAAAATCAACTATTCATCTGATGAGGACTCTGCCTGATTAGACAGTTTAGGCTATACTATTTGGTGGGGTGGTGCCCGTACTTTTGAGGTAGATGGCATAAAATCTTCCAGAGTTAGAGACAACTTGGGATTTGACATGATCTCATCTTCTTTTTACTACTATTCTTTCTTTAAATTATGTCGTTTCTTTGAGAATTTTTCTTTTCCTGAAAGAGGTTTTTCTATGGCATTCATAGAATAAGACAGAATGGGTTTCATCAATTGCGTCCATAAAATGGAATGAGATCGGTTGATTATTTTTCTGACCATCCAATCATCATATTTCTGTGCATTTTTTTTAACTTCTTTCCACTCTCATTCTTCCTTTGGATTTGTAGCAGTAACACATGCTACCTGAGCTGAAGAACTTTTCAGTTTGACTTGTCCTGAGTCCACCATTTTTTGCAGGAGGTATTTGAAGACTAAAGAATCCTGAATGGGATTCCCTAACATCTGATGATTTGGGAAATAGTTGGGACGATATTCATCTCTTTCCTTGTTCGACCTTTTGCGCCTTGGAAACTGAACCAAATTATTTTCCAAATCCAAAATAAAGTAACCAAGAACATGTTCATTTTGGAAAGAATAAAATTTACTCTTCAGATCCTCAAATTGTTTCTGCCTTTGATCTATTTGATCATCTTGAAGAAATGGCCTCTGTTGTTGATGCTCAGGAGGTGGAGCCCTTCGATAAGATGATGGTTTTGAAGTAGAAGCATGTACAGGTGCTTGTTTAAGCGTAACTATAGCAGTCTCTGCTTTACCCATTCTCCTTGCTAGAGCTAATGAAATTACACAAGTTTTATCCTTAGTATTTGTTAGAGAGTCTTCGATCTGCTGAGCGATCGAAGTAAGGTCTCGAAACCCTCCTTTGTATTTCACAGGGATCAACGGTGTGCGTAACCAATCACGGAAACTTTCCACACATATTGGTAACAATTCTTCTTGAGGGAGTGCTAAGCATATGGAATATGTTAATACCTTCCAGCGAGCAATGAAATATGAAACTCTTTCATTATCCCTTTTTTTACAATTTTTAATATAAAAAACTGTTTTCTTTGGCAATGTTGTGCTGAATCGAAGAAGGAATCGTTGACGGAGATCCTCCCACCCAGTAATTGGCCGGGATCGCAAGCTTGTAAACCAAACAAAACCAGGACCTTGTAATGATTGTACAAAACGCCTGAGCTTAACTGCTTCTTGATGCTGAGGGGTTCTCATCATAGGATCACAATGAGAAAAAAAATTTGTTAAGTGTTGTTCTGGGCCTCCCGAACCATTAAAGATTGGGAATGTGGTACTTGCAAAATTTTATGGGGGAGGAATTTCATCAAACCATTCAGGGTGAGCTCTCTTTTCTGGTTGAACTAGTGCACGCTTTCCTTCCATATCTTTCAACCAAGCTGTTAATGACACAATGGTAGTCATTAATTTTTTAGAAACATCGTGTTGAGATTGGACCTGGGAAGGTGGAATAACTGGATTTTGGATGGGTGTGGCGACCGGGACTGCCACTGATGGTAGTATTGCCATTTTTTATTGCGTATAACCCATAGGATCAGACCTATGAGGGTGTACTAGTAAATGAGGATATTCTTGATCCATCCCAGTAGCTGCAACAAATTACCTTGACTAACTGACTCCATCACGCTTAGGAGGAATACTACCTTGAAGTAGTTCTACATTCAACCTCCTTAACTCCTTCATTTCCGCCTCTTGTTATGTGAAACTTTCCTCTAATGAGAGTGATTGTCCTTCTCCAGAGGTAGGGTGGGATGCAACCTAACCATTTTCTTTCCCCTTGTATGATGCCTTTCATATATGGGGAAGTTGTTTATTTGAAGGAATACCTAGATTCTAGGTAAGCCTTTGATTTAATGTATGCACACCTTCTTCATTTATGCATGTGTGTACAACCAATTGAGCAGGAACTTCTTCATATGATTCCTCTGAACAAGACTCACATTCTGGAAGATCAGAAACAACAACATTGATGACATTTATTGATGCATAACACATTGCATCCCTTCTATCGTCATTTTTGCAATATTGTCTTCTTCCACGTCCTTGATGAGACATCGCCTTTTGTTGAGTTGATCCCTCATGAACCTCTTGATGAACTATAATTTGGAGGGAATATCCTGATAATTCGGCTTTTCATTCCTCCTATGGATTCTTCCCTAATTGAGAGAAGACTGACTTTCGTTGAGGAAGAGGTTAATGATTTGAAAAAGTCCCCAATCCGGTGGACTGGGGCCGTTCCTGTTATTCCTGCTCAACTCCTCAAAACATATTTGTTGATTCCGAGGGTTGGGTTAAAAGAGTCCCCAGTCTAGCAAGCTGGGGTAGCTCTTGAGCTACTATATCTAAGACTTTCGTAAATGCTCTCCTGATTTTGTGGTCATTAGTCTGGAAATTGGTCGGATGCATCAACCGATATCCACTCAAATAACCTAGCTCATATGACCGTTGGATAATTTTTGACACTTCTGTCACATGTTGATGTGCACGCTCTAAACGAGAAGCCTGTAATATATTCTAATTTTATTGATGTAAGAGTAATTTGAAAACTTGTTCTTTGTATGAATGAATTTGGGAAGAACTAGTTGAGGCATGTTCCTGAGCAAGCATATGATTACACACAAAACAAGTTGGTTTTGGCTGGCCATGGGCAATAACATTGCATTAGACCACTTTTGGAGGGCTTTGCAGACTAGAGAGCACAGTGAAATGTAGTTCTCCATTAACACCCCAACCTCTGATATGAATACCAAATGGGGCATTGACAATTAACTGGTGAAATTTTTTTAGTGTGCCAAGGAATTAACGCTGAAGGGTTGTCTGCTGTTTTTCAACCTTTGGATATCGGGAAACTAAGAGAGATTCCAAATCAAATTGGCATTGTAACCCTTCTATTATCTTGACATGAATTTCATATTCATCATAAGATAATATTTTCTTTTTCAATTGGAAAATAGTTTTCCACATGTTGAGATGAATATCATTAATACAATCTTCCATCAACATTTCTGGAATATCGTACTGAGATCTAGCCAAAGGCCAAAACATGACTGGTAATTCACCTTTTTCTAGTTGTTTTCTCATATACAGTACTTCCTCCTTATCATTAGATGAATATTCTTCTACCTGATTAGACCAGAGCTGGTGCTTCTTTTTTGCTTCATCAGATTCCACAATATTGGTAGAGAAATCTTTTATCAAATTAGAAGATGCATGACTCAGGGGTGGTTTGGAGGATGACCTACACCCTGGGCAATCTTCCCGTTTAGAAAGTATTTCACTTGCTATCGGTAAAGCATCAAACATGACTGGCTTCACATTTGCAAGTGCCTTGAGATAAGAGAGACTTCTCGGTACTACATTTCCCATTGGAGGATTTTCCAATCAATGCATATTACTACTATAGAGAGTACTTTATCTGATAAATTCATCATCATGGGGAGGGTCCACCATGGTGGGTTAGAGCAAAAGATGAAACCTCTTTCTCCTTGGTCTTCTGGCCACATAGAGGGTTATATTGGCTCTCATCTGAAGATGATAATTCAAGATTGACCAAACTATCATGAAGTATGACTTCATGAGAAAGTTTCCGATGGAGACCTTTGGAATTATTGTTCCCACTATTGAGAAATGAGAGAGTATAATCTTGAGTTGTAACAGATAACTGTCTGGGTGCATCAAGAACTCCAGCATCGAGCAAGCCCTTATTACAGATTGGCTCTTGATTTCTTGACTGTGATGAATGGGTATTTTTCTTATACGCCTTCTTACTTAGTTTGGGAACCACTTATTGATAAAAGTGCTTATTATGGGAAGGTGTATGTGCCTACTCAGGATAAATAGTTAGGTTAGGCTGATCATCTCCATTCAAATCGGGTGTTTGTTCCCTACTTGATTGTCCACATGACATGGGGGATTATTCCCCATGACCCTCCTAGACTGGAATAGAGTTGTGTATCTACTATGGAGTGAAATATTGAGGAGTCACTCCACTGATAGGGACAGACTTCTGTTTCTTTCCCTGTGATGCTGCTAATGTTGTTATAATATTCTGGAAGGTATCCAGAATATGAGTAGGTATTTGCTTCTACTCTTTCACCATTGTCAGAATGTGCTTGGTGACTTCAGCTGCTGTAATGGGAATATACATCCATTCCGTGTCTGGAGTAGTTGTATGTGCCTGCTCCTGTCCTCCTTTTCCTGTCAGTGGATTCTGACAGTACTTATGCATGGGGGAAGAGAGTTGAGTCTGCTCTAAATTTGTCATCGGGGCTTTCTGACTGACTTCTCTGGGTGTTACCAAATGAGACTATTGGTAGGATTGATGAACATTGGCAGGTGTATGTGCCTTCTGTTTATTCTTCTTCAAGTTTGGTTGACGATTTTCCTTCAATACTGGCAGATGAGACTGCTAACAGAATTGTTGATTGTAAACAGGTGTATGTCCTTGCTTATCAGCTACCACCATATTAGATTGGCGAGCTTCTTTGGTTGTAGTCAGACGAGCCTACTGACTAACTGATGAGTTATAAACAGGTGTATATTCCTGCCTATAATACTCCTCCGGAATTTCTTAGTGGGATTGGTGGGTTTCTGCAAGAGGAGTCTGCTGGACAGCGGGATTAGAACGGACGGGTGTATGTGCCTCCTCATTGCTTGCCAACAAGTTTTCTTGATGGACTTCTCCAGAGGGGTCATAAGTGATAACCTGCTCCGTATTAATCGGATTTATCCTCTGGCGGTTCATCTTGCAGACTCGGGTCTGAGGGACCTGAGTCGAACCTCTAAAGGAGATACCCTCATCATGTTGAGGGCGCACTGCCGCATGAGTCTGGTGGCGATTGTTGACGGGATCTCTTAGGAAGGATTCATGTATCCTTGAGTGGAGGCCCTGAGTGACCTCTTTATCATCCTTCTTATAATATGGGAGGGACTGGTTGTTGCACTCCGGGGATAACAACCCAAAACGGTTGGAGACGGTGGTCCGCACCGCCTGCTTCTTGATCACTGGTCGTCGCTGTCCGGAAACAAGGGTGAATTATTGACTTGGAGGGCGTGTCGAGTAGCCTCCAGAGTCAGAATGGTACTGTGTTGAAGGTATTCCTTAAACAGTTCATTTGATACCCACCGTTGAAGAGGCTGAGTAGGTGATGTCATCCTCAGAGTGGAAGAGGATCCAGTAGGAGTAGCAGAAGATGCATTCACATCTGTGAACTTTAGCGAAGCCATTTCTGTAAGGCAGAGAGATCATAAAAACGAGTTCCTTTTTTATATAACAGACATAATCAAGATAAGTTTGGCCACTACATCTTTTCGATGAGCACATATGTTATTGATTTCTTTGTTGTCCCATACATTGAGTTAAATAGGGGCCTAACAAATAAGTAAAACATCATTTAACATGGTTAAGGATTCACGCCAGGTTCACCATTTTTTTGTTTCAACTAGAAATGGGGATGAACTCATTTGTTTAAGGTTGAAAAAGTACAATCGGTTTCTAACGGGTTTATTCTTGGAACGGGAAACATCCAATGATTCTATATCCATTTGGACTTACATTCCAAAGGGATGTGCTCATTAGTTGTGTACCGATGAGGCTTACGAATTTTCATTGGTCGAGAGGATGGGAGGTCGGACTCATCACACCTTTTTGGGGGGAATTATTGTCTACTCCGGGACTCTCTTTATAGATTTGAGTTATGTTCGTGAATCCTTATTAATTTACCAAACATGAAAATGAGTCTCCCTTTAGATTCGGAAATCAATGATTGATATGTATGAAATTTATAGAATCTTTTATATGTATTTGAGGTTCTTTATCGATAGAGAATCATCCATATATATTGGAGATTCTTAGTCAATGGTATCCTTTAATACATTATGTATAAATATCTTGGTCATTATGATGACCATACTGGTTTTAAATCCACTCAGCGAGTTATATGAAGTTTATTGTCATTCAGAAGGACATGGATTATTTTAGAGTAGGGATCATACCCGTAGATGGGCTATCTATGTATCCTTATTAGAAATGGAATCAGAACCCACATAGTTCAGGAATTAAGATATCGTTTAATGTCATATGGGTTGAATGATAATTAATGAGTGATGGGATTGAACCTTAGAAAGGCTTCCTACGTACTCTACTTTTAAGGTAGAGATCAAAGTCCATTTAGTTCGATTAAGAAATGTGGGGCTTACGTATGATTAATGGACCAAAGGGATGTTTCATAATTACTTTTACACTCAAAGCTCATGTTAGTCATGCATGGTGTGAGAAACAAAAGATATTAGTAAAACCTAACAGTTTGTTCCATGAAATATGTGGTCACAAGGAATGATATGGGTCTTATGTACGTGTGACTTCCCAAGATCAAGGTCCATAAAGAGATTCGTTCTTTATAGAGAATTGGATACTCTAACATGGGGATTACTCCTGAGAAGGATGCCCAAAATTAAAGAAATTATGACTGGGGATTAATCCTGAAAAGGAGGCACATGTTAAGGATATTTATAACTTTGGACTTACTCCTGAGAAGGAGGCCCAAAGTTAAAGGGGACTTATATCTTGGGACTCACTCCTGAGGGGGAGGCCCAAGTCAAAAGAAATTAATCCTGAGGCTTACTCATAAAAAGGAGGCCCAGGTTAGGTAACATGAGATCTGGGGATTACTTTTGAAAAGGAGGCCCACGTTAGGGAACTTGGTGATTACTCCTGAAAAGGATTCCCAAATTTAATGATCTTCTCATCTTTTAAGGACGAGGATGAAATTAATGAAATATCTAAACAAAGTGACATAAAGTTATATAAATCACAATGTTTTAGAATATTTTCCATATAATTACTTTCATCTAAGAATGAAAACAAAGGAGCCTTGGCATAAATGGTTTTGAAGAGGATTTTGAAGGCTAAATCTTGAATATTAGAGGTGTATTTGAAGATAAGAATTGAATAGGAAGGAGGGGAACCCAAAAAGAGGCAGGCGTGCAAGTCTTGTTTGGGCGCGCAAGTCCTGGTCGCGCAAGTACTTGTGTGACATGGGTGTGCCTAGGCGAAGGTTAACACATAAGGTAACACTTGGGCGAGACTTGGCTCAAGACCTTAGTGTTATCCCTAAAGGCTTCCAAAAGGGTGGAGTAAATGTTTTTTTGAAGGGATAAGGCGGCGTGCAAGTGTGGCCATTTACCTTAAGGGTTGGAAATTTAGGCACGCAATTATTGATGAATTCAAACACTTAGGCCTTGTTTCCCCTCTTTATATATTTCATTCAAGGTAATAAGTTACCTTAGAAGTGTCCGGAAGACTTCAAGAAAAGACTAGGGCCCCGAGAGCTTAAATCTACCTTTTTGGAATTTTTCGTTTCCAAAATGGGGGGCCCACAAGGGGTCTTTATAGGCTACTGAAGACCCTGGGTGAAAATAAAGTAGGGCGCGCAAGTCACCTATGCGACCAATATGTGGCGCGCAAGTATACTTGTGCGACCATGTTGAATCTTGTGTGACCCATGCTTAAAGAGATCCTTGTTCATCCCTTTGTCAATTTTTGATGTTTCTTCAAATGATGAATCTCTTTGTGCTAAGGTATTCCATTTTTCAGTCATTAGACTCTGTGATGAAAAGGAACGTCAACAATGATCAAGGATCTCGAAATGGTTAATGTACCTAATTCTAACCTCCCCTTTTTTTCCAAACCTCATGACTCTCTTATATAGTGACACTCAAAGAAAAACTTTGTCTCCAAACAAACTCCAATTCCCATTATCAATTGGTAATATTTCTCTTTTTTAGAATCTGTGTAACTTTTATATATTGTTGGGTGTTTGGAACCTTCTATATTATCTCTTGCACAAGATCATGTCCACGTATCTTTCATTCACCAATTTCATCCCAAAAAATAGGAGTAATACAATACTTCCCATAAAGACCTTCATATATATAAATTTGAATACTCAAGTGGATGTTGTTGTAGTATGAGTACTCAACTAATGGGATATGTTGATATTAAATGCCATTAAATTTCATTAAGTAGGTTCTTAGAAAGTCCTCAGGTGTTTGAATAGTTCAATCATATTGGCCATCAGTTTGGTGGTGACTAGTCATGGAGAAATTCAATTCACTACCCAAATCATGTGGAATACTTTTCCATAATGTAGATGGGAACCTTGGATCTTGATCAGAGATAATTGAAAGTGGAACATCATGATGCCTCACAACTTTCTAGATGTATATACTGGCAGTTTGTTCCAATGAAAACTTTTCTTGAATGGTGATAAATAGAGATGTTTTGGTGATTCGATCCACCAAAACCCATATCAAGTTGTTTTATTTGGATATATTCGGGAGACCAGTGAAAAAGTACATAGTGATATTCTCCCATTTTCACAATGGTGTGGGAAATGGTTACATCATCCCTTCATAATTTTTTCTCTTATTTAACATGTTGACATACCAATCACCTTGAGATATACTCTACAATATCCTTTCTCATTTTTTTCCCACCAAAAGTGCTCTCGAATATCACAATAAAGCTTGGGACTTATGGTATGGATATAGAAATATGACTTATGTAAATTATCCAATAGATCCTCCTTTATCTTATATGAAAAAGGCCCAAAAATCCTTGTTTCAAATTTAATCACCCAATCATCATCAATATGTAACTCTTGTATCTTCTTTTCCTTAACTTTTATTTCTTTATTTTGAAGTTGAAAACTTTTTCTTTTATACCTAATTGATCTTATGATGATTAGAAGGATGTGTAATCATTTTGGAAAGGAAGGATGTATTCCCTGATGTTATGATTTAAAAATCCTTCCTTTTAGTATCCATGAAGATATGGTCTTTCTCAATCTATATCATGGATAGATTAGTATGCTATTTTATGTTAAGAGAATTAGATACCTTATTATTCTTTCCATGATGGTAGTGTATAAATAAATATTCTTCTTTGATAAAATATAACCATATACAATGATTCATGTTGATCTCTTTCTTTGTGAATATATACTTGAGACTATTGTTATTAGTATATATATCACACTTTTCACCATAGAGGTAGTGTCATGAAATATTCAGGGTGAATATCATAACTGCTAACTCCAGATCATGCATCGAGTAGTTCTTATCATGGATCATCAACTGTCGTAAGGAATCAGATATCACTATATAATTTTTCATGAGTATGTAAACTAATCATTTCTTTGAAGTGTAATTTCATATCACAAAACTATCTCCACTTATTTAAAGTGTGAGTACATGAATAGTGATTATCCTCTTCTTGATATCCTTAAATATTTCCTCACATTATTCCATCAATAAATACTTTACCCTTATTCATATTAACTTATTTATTGGGATCTAAAATAATGATAAATTTCTTATAAAATGTTGGTAATGCCAATCTAATCAATGAAAACTATGAATTTCAGTGACACTAGTTCATTTAAGCCATTACTCATTTGCCTATGTCTTGGAAGGGTCCATATATATTCCCTCACTTACGATCATGTTCCCCAAGAATGTGATTTTATGCATCCAAAATTCATACTTTCTGAACATATAATATATTTCCTCATTTCTTAATGTCACTAACACAATCCTTATACACTCTTCGTGTTCCTATTTTCTCTTGGAGTAGATGAGAATATCATTGATAAAGACGACCAAAAACTTTTTGAGGTATTATTTAAAGACCCTATTTATAAAATCCATAAATATTTTTTTTGAAATTATTATGTCTAAAAGGAATCACTATGAACTCCTAGTGCCCATATATTTTACATAAGGCTATCTTTTCAATATCTTCCTTCTTCACCTTCAGATGATGATTACTTGAGAAAATATACACCTTTGAGAAGTATGAATCTCCTCATAATTGATCAAACAAATCATCAATACATTTAATGGGATTATTTTTCTTTATGGTTATATACCTCAACAATTGATACACTACAGAATTGATCTATTATTCTTATTGGAAAAGAGGATCAGTGCATCCTAAGGTGATGCATGAGGGAGTATGAACCCTTTTTGAAAATTTTCGTGTTGATGATTCTTTAACTCATCCATTTAAATCAAAGCTATCTAGTGGGGGAATTGAGATATTGGAGTGCCTTTGGGTATGAGAACTATTGAGAACTCTACCTTAAAATATGGGGGTACTCTGGGTAACTCTTCGGTAAATACATAATTGTATTCCCTCAAAATGTTCATATCTTTACGTTTTATTTTTCCATTTAACCTAACCATTAATATAGGTAATCCTATTAATAGGGTATCATCACCCACACCATTGAGTTATTTTCCAAAGGATATACATGATCTTCCTTAAATATTTAGAGAACCATTGGATGGTTCATAATATGAAATGAAATTTATTTTTCCCAATATTTTATGTGTTCTCTATATAATGGGAGGCAATCAATACCCAATATAGAGACTAATCCCAAAAATGGAAGTATTACAAGATTCAATTTAAAAATATTTCCACATACACTAATAGGAGACGAGTCCAAAACATAGGTTATAGAGATTTCACCACTAGGTTTTCTATAGATATTAGTACTTCATGTTATCAGGGAATCGATTAAAAAGCTCTAGATAACTACTAGAATATAATGGAATGTGTAGAACCATAATAAATTAATAATTATTCTATTCTTGAGTCAATAGAAAGTGTACCTTATACATGTTTATTTTAATTATTCACTTCAGTACTAGTGATGGAATAATCCATCCCTTAGTCATTTGGATTTTTTGGTTACTGATGTTGATTAGCCTCAAGGGCTTATAGTTTAGTGTACTTGATTTCATAGTTCCATTTCTCCATAAAACTGATGTAATGAAAAATGGATAGAGCTTTACTTTCCTCTATTATGTTGGTTGGATTCATCATTTCTCTTCGACATTCATGAGATTAGTGGCCTTTTATCCCAAACATGAAATATTTCCCCATCCTTTAGAGGAAATTACCATGCTATTTATTTTCACATTTTTGACATATTGTTGGTTTGATATTATTTACCCCTTTTTCATTTGACCAACCCTGAAACTCTATTCATCTCTTCCTATCTCTATAACCAAGGTAAAAACCTCTGAAATCCTTCTCTACTTTGAGAGAACATCGAACCACTTCTTCATAAGTCCAAAAGTATCAGAAATATAGAGAATTTCAAATGTGTGGTTTTAAACCAATAAATAATATATCTATTTTTCAATAACTTTTCATAAAAAACCTGAGGAATGTCTTGATATCAAAGTGATGTTTTAAAAATAATCCATAATAGATTCACTTTCCTTTTTCTTCATCTCTATGAATTATCTCTGTATTATTGTTCAAAGAGTTTTAGGGAAATTATTGTTACGAAATGTAATCTTAAATTCTTCCCACTCCATCTCTTCCATTACATAATTTGGATTTACTTTATTTATCAACACCCACTATTGATTTACTATCCATTTAAATTATAAATGGATAAAGTCACATTTTTCTTCTTAGAAAAGGAGATCACAATAAAATATTTTATCAATTGAGTTAACCCATTGTTATATGATAAGTGGATCATAATATACACTAAACATTGGTTGTTTTTGCCTTATATAGGACTCAATGGATAGTTCTTCTTTCTTGGGTGAAGTAGGACATTACATGTGGTTCATTCTATTATTCAATTCCTAGAATATTTTTCTAGGAATCTCCATAATGTTTTGATCTCAAACTCCCATGTAATTGGGGATATCATTCAGAAAATAGTTTTGTTTTCCCTAACATGGGTTGTTGGTAAGATTTGTCCTATATCCCACCATTTTCTAAAATAGAAAAGTTTTTAACAAAATGTAAGTCTATAAATCATGAATAATTAATTATGTTATGCAATTAACACTAAAGTAATATATTATTTGGATCGAAATGTTTATAACTATCAAAAAATATTCTTCAAGGATGATTTAGATATACATAGACTTATGATTATGGTTTTCACTCTTTTAATCTAATAGTAATTACCAAATTAACTAATCCATGCTCGAATACCAACTATATAAAACGGAATTTTTATTACATTGCTATTATATCATTTTTAAGATAAATAACATAATAGTGATAAAATCCATGATCCAAAGGATTAGTGTCTTTGGAAAATTATAAATCATACATCACTTATACATAAAAAGAAATAAAAATTTATTTATATTCATACTCTTTATCCTTCTAAAATCTCACGTTCTCCTTTGTATATATAGTCACATGATAATATACATCAATTAAAGGGGTGAGCTAAAATCTCAGTAAGAGGAGGAAAAGGGAAAAGAATCAAAACAACATGATTGATCATAATCATAATCACCACATCATAAACATATGATCATATTCATAATAATGATGGAAACATTTTATAAAATCATGAAATGTGTAAATTTGTAAAAATGAAACATCATGTCATAGTGGTCAAATACAACACATAGCTATAAACAAAGATAGATACATGTTCACACATAACATATGTGGATAATCATAACAATATATTTGTGAAAAAATATAGCACTATGTTCAGGAATAATAAAAATTATCTCATGAGATACATCACATTACCCATTCAATTTATGTGATATTTATTTCTGGGCCCACCTATCACATCATAATATTTACATAATCATGCATGCCACATAGAATGTATAACAATCAGAGTCATGAAATAAACCCATGAGAATGGGTTTCATAAGAATTTGATAATGTATACCTTCATGAATAAACTGTTTGGTTCCACCAATGAATAAGGGAAATCATTCTTGTACCTAAATCATCATTATTCTTGAGTGGACAAGAAGTATTTCAAGAGGAGTAAAAAATGAAATTTTGGAAATTGAATTCACTTTTAAGAAAGGATTTTCTTAGAAAATATTTTGACAAGGTAGGAACAAGAATATCCTAAAAATAAAAAAGGAATTATATTTAAAGGACATTATATCAACGTTCATACTGTGAAATAGAGGATAACCCAAGGAAAGGAATTGTGCTCAAGAATCCCATTACCTTAAATCGATTATTTTTTCCTCTTTTCCTCCTCATGAATAATAAACTTAGGATTGATAAAACATATTTATAGAAGTTAATTATGTTCATATTTTCAAAACATTATCTATTATAATTATTTTATTCTATTTAATAACACTCTTTGTTAAATATGAATTGTTTTGATATCATTTTTTATTTAAAGTTTCCCATTTTGTTTCAATTTCACTATTTTTGTTTAAAGTAAATTATGAATAATAATAATTAACTTCATAATATTAAAATAAATGAAATTCAATATTAATATATTATATATAATTTATATATTCCAACCATGAAAATAGTTATAATAATTGACTTGGAAATTTATCTGTAAGTGGTTAACCAATCTCTTATGGGACATTTTCAGAAGAGTGGGAAAGGAAATTTTAAATTTATGTATATATATATTAAATTTGATACTTATATTAGGTTAAAAATACATATAATGTTAAATTAATTCTTACTTAATCTTATAAGGTTTGGTTTTGAAAGGGGTGGTGAAAAACAAGGAGAATAATAAAAAATAAGAAGATTTGATCAAACCTTACATAATCCTCAGTGTAGCCTCTCTTGTTTGACACTAAAAATACCTTGATGATTAGAGTCAAATTACTCCAAGACATACCTAGGTATTATAAGGGTATTTAGAGGATTTATATGGGTATATTTTAGGCTTTTTTAAGTGGGGGATGTTTGGTTTTACAAGGGTATGGAGTAGGGGTGATTATAATTGAGGAGAGTGGTATTTTTAGAATAAAACATTAAATAAAATAATACATCAAAGGTAAAACCTATAAAAGTGATTATTTAAAATATAAATTATATATAAATATAATATAAGGTTTATTAATTCATTAGAACTATTTAGAAATTTAATTAATTAGTTTATTAAAAAATAAAGTGGAAATAATGAAAAATTGGTATTTTAAGGGATCACTTTTGACATTAGGTTTTCAATAGTGATTTTTATGTTCAGAAATTAATTTTAATGTATTTTAATGACTCATTAGTTAAATTAAATATATCATTATACAACCTAAATTCCTAGAAAGTATTAGTTAATTATTATTCAATGAAAAATTAAATTTTAGATACACCAGTTACATGAAAAATAGTAGTTTTACTATTTATTGAAAAATTGATGTATTTCCAACAATTACCAAATAAATCACCCTTGGGAAATTTTTAAATTATGATTTCAAAAAATATGTTAATTTTAACAAAACAAATTATAACATAGGTAAATTTAATTCATATTTTAAAAATTATTATTTTTAAGAAATACATTAAATAATGTTTATTAAAAAGTTCTTATATTTTACTTGAATTTTTTCACCATGATATTAATTTTTTCCCACTATAATATTTATATTTAATTAAATTAATAATTATTCATATTATTTATGTCACAATTCATTAATTTTATATAAAATTATTATTCCAACGGTCAAGTCACTCTTCCCAATAGATAGGTTATTGTTCCCTTGGTCACATTAATATTCCAACAATCACATTACCTCATGTATATACCACTTCATTATTTAATTAAACATTGAACTAAATTAATCTCAACATTCTATATTTACATCTTCTAATATGTTAATTGGGTTACTAATATTTTTTTCCAATTCTATTGATTTGGTTACGAGGGTGATGAATCTTTTAGATTGGGGATATCTATACTTTCCTATTTTATATTTTCAATTTTATATTAATTCTATAATTATATTTTTTAGAGTTTTATTTAGTTTAATTGATGATTAATGTAATAATATTTATATTATAACACAAAATTATTTCAAGAGAAAAATATCATTTATAAACTATAGGTTGTTACATTAGGATTCACCACATCATGGTGGGAGTCATAATAGTAGGTGGGGTTGAAATCATAGAGTGCAGTTTGATGCAACTATGGGCATAGCGATTGGGGGAGTATTCTTGTGGAAATTAGGGCATCACAACACCATGGTTCTAGGAAATCTTATTTAATAATTAATAGAGGATCACCCTATCAGAAAGTTTAAGGAGAACCATTCCAAAGGATGTTAGTGTGGTGTTGTAGGGAGACTATTGTGGGTTTCCTGTGGTGTGAGGAACACCACTCCCAGGCCTCCGATCATTTTTCTTTGAATAGTGTATGGTGAGGTAACCTTACGTAAAACATGGAACCCTAAAATTAATATTATATTTTGCATGGTTTCATGAGGAGATGATGATATTGGTACCTCTATGTTGTGGTCTTTGGCATGGTTGGTTGAGAACACCATGGTATATTTCCCTATGTCATGGTGAGTGCTTGTAGTTGTCACACCCTAAGATTTTAAAAGACGAACATGATGTTCCATAGCATATATGAAATGACACACCAATATTATAACAAAATGTGACACCTAATGACTTTATGATATAATTATTTTTAAATAAATTCAATCTCATTGATTGCTTGTGATTCACAAAATTTTGGGTTTATGTAAAATGTGATACTCGATTAAAATATTATTATTTAATCATGGACACTATAACTTAGTCTTTAATATAGAGGGTATACAAGGGATAACTAAATTATGAAAATTATATGGTTTAAACATATATAAAATAAATTAAATGGTTATATATTAATTATAAATAAAATAACAACATTTTGATTGGAAAAATATTTTCTGAGAAACTGTATTTTTCAAAAAGGTGGTTTAGTTGCGATATGAACACGTAATTTAAAAATAATTATGGCCTATTTTAGAAAAATTATTTAAATAAATAAAATGAATTTATTAAAACTACCTGTCAAAATAATATTGGGGATAATTTTTGAGAATTGTTTTGAGAAGATTATTTACTTTATAAATAGTGAAAATTGTAGTTTTTATTTTAAAAAATACAATTTCATTTAATTTATTTATTGAGTAAAATTATATTTTAAATTTATTTTAAAGTAAAAATAGTTAAATTATTTAATTTTATAATTAATTTTGGCCATTATAATTAATTTCATAATGAATTATAATATAAAAACATTCTAAGATTTTAAAAGTATTTCTTGGTAAAACTATTTTTCGACGCATCTGCGAGATTAATTTTCAATTTAATTGTACCAAAATTTTAATTGAAATTTAAAAAATGGATACAATATTTGGAATAAAAATAATTTATATTTTATAATATGTTTAATGTGATTTTGTTTCATAAGAATAGTGAAAATATTAAAAATATTTACTGTAGTTAGGGTTAAAATGAGTTTAGTAGGGGATAAATAAAAAGATGAGGGTTAAAAATGACTTAGAGTTTATATAAATCATATTATAGGAAAATATATAGACATTATATATTCCATGGTTTGATAATCATTCATTTTGGATTCCTTTCATGATAAAAACCTGGATATCACATTTTTTCTTCAAAACATTCATGTGTGTCTTCTGCCCCACTTCTAAAATGAAACCCCCTCTCATCCCTTATTTACACTCCAGAAGCCATTAATTTTGGACAATAACCTCCAAAATATCTTCCTAAATTATATACCCACATCATATAGTACATATTTTGATTAATAAATCCTCTTTATTATGATTTAGGTATAAATATAAACAAGCTCCCCGAAGAAGAGGGAAAATTCTTAAACTTGCATTTTTATTTTATTTCTTCTTCAATGTCCTTCATATATTCTAAAACTATAAAAAATAACATCAGTATATAAAATATAATAAAATATTATTATTTTACGTACATATCCAATATCCATATTCCTTTCCATCAAATGGAAAATGAAACTATTGATCATGTGTATGGCGGACTACCGCCTCACGAACTAATGTAATCCATTTTTTATCACAATCTTAAAAGGATGAATATAATGATGTATTTAAAATATTTATATGTTATTAATTAAATTATAATTCCTAAAAAATTATAATATCACATATACCATATTAATTTCCATTTTTTATGGGGATATGATAACATTTCTCAGGTGTACGACAGACTACCACCTCACAATGTAATGTGATTCGTTTTTCACTTATGTTTTACATTGAAGGTAGAAAGGATAAAGTTAATGAGTATATACGATATTTATAACCTAAAAGTACATCAATAAATATAATATCACATCTAACTTCTTACCTTACAATCCATCAGAAATAAATAGCGTCACTCATGCATACGTGTGGACTGCCAACTCTACGCAGCGATGTGAAATGTTTTTCATTTTATTTTTACATATATGATATTAAGGTTGTATTTTATATTTATGAAATTATGGATGGATTTATTAAACATAAATGATATATATATATATATAATTTTTATATAAATATTTATTTTCCTTTTTCCCAACTGTTCAGAAAATGGAAACATTGTTCTTGTGTACATACATCCTAGCCTCTCCATCAATGGTGAAATTAATTTTATATTTTACCTTTTATGGATTACTATAAATACATATATAATGAATATATATGATATTTATACCATTTTTTAATTTATTTATTTTATTTTAATTCAATTAAAGTAAAATTATTGAAATTACCGAACCAAAATATATATGAAAAACTAAGCAATAATCACTTAACATTGTGGTTTTAACAAATAATTGTTCATAAACAAGCCATAAATGACTATTAGTAAATAATATATGATATAAAATAAATTATTATGTTTTATTAATTGATTTATAAAATATATATATTTGTTATATATGAGGTACATACACATATGATGGAAATAAGATCTGAGGTGAGGGTTTTGCCAACTCAATTTTACTTTCATGAGACATATTCCATATTCAACACTTATTCCCATGTGTGGTGTATATACTACCCCTTTTGATACATTATTTCATGTATAAATTCTTTTATATTATTTAAAGTTTAATTTGAAGCTTTTTATTTTATGGTGTTATGATTTAAATGTTACCAAAGTAGTCGGGGATTATTTCACAATATCATCAGTGTTCAGGATTGTTTATATGTAAGTCTCACTTTGAGAAATTATATAATATTATATCATAAAAATAATATATTTTATTCTACTCTATTTATTAATTAACATCTCATGTAATAGTATAATTTTCTTATCTTTGGTACTTAAAATGATTGAGAACTTTTTTTAATAAAATTTAACTTTATTTCCCACTTTGGTCAAAAAATCATTTTCATCCAAATCCTTATTTTATAATTTTAGAAATTTTTTTTTCTAAAAATCTAACAATTATTTATTAAAATATATTTTTAACCTTGTTTTAATTTTTAAAAATGTATTAAAATTAATATTCTTGTCATTTTCTGAATGAGGCACTATTAAATGTTTTTACAATAGTGTAAAAGAATGTTTTTTAAACTTTTATGGCATGTATAGAATTTCCCACTGTAATGACCACATAATTTTTTAAATAATAATTTATATGTTTCGGAGTATATTTTAAAAGAAAAAATATTACAAAATGTTTTTTTGAACTTTTTATTTTTGAAAATTGATTTTCAATGTGCCGATGTTATTTTCCACAAGAATATTTAAAAGTGTCTTTCAATGGAATTTAAATTCATAAATGAAAAAAACCATTATTCTATATATTCCTTACTATGGATATACATTAATGAAACTATCCTTATTATATATCTGCATGGTTTATGCTAATTCTTATTAAGGATGTGACACCCTGTAGATCTAAAGTAAGAACCTTGTATTTGATAGCATATATGACACACAACACGAAGAATGTAAGGTAATATAATATCCAAATACGTTATAATATATTTACTATTTAAAATATATTATATATATTTCAATGCATGAAACACTGAGTTAGCTTACATTACAAGCAAGGGAGACCTTCCACGATGGCATGTGTCAAATGCGAGATTGAGTTTTACCAAACAATAACTTATTATTAAAATATTATTATTAAATATCATATGATATTAAATTGCCGCTATGTTAGCATTTATGAATAGTATTAACTAAATTATGAAAATTTATGGATTATATAAACATAAAATTTATTCGTTGGATTCCAATTAAGTACAAATGAAAGTAAGATCCAATTGGATGTAAAAAAGTAATATTATTATTTGTATGATTATAAAAGAGAATTAACTTAATAAACACAATCAATTACAATTAGTGAATGATATTAATGAAATATATATGTTTTATATTCAATTAAAGAATTTTTACAATCATCCATTTGCTTTTATATATATAATATAATAACAAAATCTATTTTATTTAATTAATATAATATGTAAAAATAAACATCATTTTATAATTAGAAACATAATAATTTGGTCAGGATGAATTTTTTATATTTTTTTGAGACATTTCATTTTTTACGAATTGTTAAAAATATTGAATTTTTATTCAAAATAGTTTTTAATCTATTTTATGGTTAAATTATACTTGTAATTGGTTCAAAAATTCAAATAGATAACATTTTCATCAATTAATACAATTTATTTCATTGGAATAAATTTCAAAATGAAACTAATTATAAACACATAAAAATATTTTGATCATTTTTACATTTAGAACCCTCATTATCGTCTCACATATGAGATGAATTTTAAATTAATTTCTGCAAATTCATTGATTGGATTCTGAAAAAAATGGATTCGATATTTCAAATAATCATAATTTATTTTTTCTAATAATACCAACTATTTTTGACAAAAAAGATTAGTGAAAGTAATTATAAGTTATTACAATTATTAAGGCAACATTAAGCATAATACATGACTAAATATTTAACTTCAAATCCCAAATAAACTAGTTAGTTTTCCAAAACCCATTTTATAAAAATATATCATCCATAAACCTAAAATTATTAATTTTCATTGGTTTTAAATGACTCATTTAATTAATAGCATCTTTGCACCGAACTTGTTTCAAAAAATTCCTAGTGAGTCCTTTTCATTCCCTATAAATGGCCACCACCTCTTCTTATTCCCCACAATTGTCAAAACACATAGGTTCAGAAAATATCTTCCAATATAGCTTCTTAAAAATCCCTAGCATAGACCTTTAATCCTATTTTTCAGTATAAATCCTTCTGAGGAATACTTTTGGTATAAACCAAATGTTGTTTTTCGATTAAGAGGTAACATCTTCTCTCAATATTATTACTTTTATTTTCATTCTCCAACCTGTCATATCTTATTATTCTATTCTTAGATGACCACACTAGTATCGTAAATATACTAGTACATTTTTATGATAATATTTTAACCTAAAATTACACATACGTCCATCTATTGGGTAACAGAAATATTATTTATATGTACGATAAATTACTGCCTCACCAAATGATGATTGTTCATTTTTTACTAACCACCTATCATGGTGGCCATTATGATGGAAAATTTATTTATATATGAAATATTTGATATATATTTTTTATTTATAATTATTTATTAATTTCATAACACATTCCTTTAATACTTTCAATTTTATGTTAATACAATAACATCATTTCAGGAAGTGTGGACTACCGTCCCTCGAAGCAATGTCATTCGTTCACAATAAATATGAAATGTATAAAGGATGGTTTTAATTAAAAATACATGAAATAAACATACTTGATATTATATTCAAGAAATAATAAACTTTCTTAAAATAATATATATATATATATATATCAATTTCTTTATAACCCTTCCACAACTTAAAAATTGATAATTTTGTTCGGGTACATATGGACTACGACCTCCTCAACAAGATGTGATTCCTTTTTCATAATAATAATTATATATATAAGTATATATTATTAAATAATACGGTATTTATGATATGATGATAATTTTGGAAAGATATTATGTTACTTACCTTCTTTCTATAACAATCATTGAAAAATGAAAATGTTACTCATGCATATGTATGACCTACAGTCTCCATGATCATAACGTTGATTCATTTTCCATAACCATATTTAATGATTGATTTTAAAAGTATAATTTATGTATAATTTTGATAATAATTTCATGTTTCAAAATTATGTTGATGTTATATAATTAACCATTTGACCATAATTGACCTACCAATGTTATTTTTATCATATAAACCGAATTTGGTCAAAAAACCTGAGGTAAATTTAACTGATTAAGTAGTTATTTACAATATATTAAAATTTTAAATAAAAGTAATGATAATTATAAAAAAATTTCCCAATAAAGTATAAAATTAACATAATTTTATTATACATCATGTTAAAGGATGTTCACCTAAAAGGAAACTCAAGGTATGGGATTCTTATCTCACTTTTCATTCTATAAGGTATAATGTATTATCATGCACCAAATTTATTATATATCGTGTATGTAATACCACATTAACATATAATATCATTAATTCTACCATCTTCATGGTATATAATGTTTTATTTAATGATTATTATCTTTGGTTTATCGAATTCATTTGTTCCGACATTGGTAAGGGAATTTTGTCTCATTTTATAATTCATTGATGATTATTTGTTAATATACACCAATTGACTTTTATTCAGTGTATATAATTCATTTTTTGTATTATTTCATGAATTACCTTATTATCATATTATTATAAGTTTCATTTAATGTCAAAACTTTATGGATATTATGATTCAAATTATTCAATGTGGTGTGGGAAACTTTGGAATGTTTAAAGAATATTAACCAAAAGAATCTTTTTAATGATTATATGTGCAATATCACTTCCTTTTGTGATTGTTAACATTATCTTGAAACAATAACTATATTGTAATGATTATTCCTTAGAAATTTAATTGAATATCTATATTCTCATAAAATGGATATTAGTATTTCCTAAACCATATACTATTTTACAAACGATGTCCATTTGATAACTATTTAATTATTTTGGAGAAATATTGATAATTCCATATTCTTTATTCAATATGGTTATTTGATAAGGTATATTATTTATTTTTATTATTAGATAATGAGAATGTTTTGGACTAGAAATGATGAGTGGAGCTGGGACTTTATATAGCTCGATGCATCGAAAAGTTCTCATGAGGGAAATTAGTTGTGTAAATCAAAATAGGTTAAACTGCCTTGCAAAAGGTCTTGATAGTAACATGTTTTCATGTGCCACGGACATTAAGTCTAGTAATTAAACATTTCCCTAATTTATTTTTATTTATTATTCATCCATGATATTTTTCATCGATATATCTATGGATAAATTTAATTTTCAATCCATTGATTAAATGGAATGTGTTTCTAGTTATTACATTTCCATATCATTTACGCACTTCCATTTAGTTTATTGATTTCATGGCACATGTGTTCATTTAGTTAGCTGTTCATATTGACTATTATCATTGATTCATTATTGATTACACTATATTTATTCCTTATTTATCATTTGAGATCATCCTTATTATGTTTCTTTCTATAGGAATCCAAGAAGCATTCTATGAAAGATATGCATGGATTTACAATTTGTATTAGAGTTATCCCTGATGTTACTTATTTAAAAAGAAGAATAAAAAGTATGTTGTAATTAGTGTATTGTTTTGTAGTACAATACTCATTTATATATATAGTTTACCAAGACTACTAAATTGATCAGTCCTTCGGGGCTTGACTCCTTCTAATCATGACGATGCAATAATAGCAGAAGCTGGCTCCGGGCTATCTAGTGTTAGGTTACTATAGTTGGTATCATAAGAAATATATTAGAAACCTTGGGAACTAGATATAAGAAAATATATATTACATAACATAACCTTAAGGTAGAATTTGAGGATATGTAAAGAATAGCAACCTTGAATTTAGTTAAGTTAGATTATATGTGGGTATTCCTAGCAATAAATCCCTGTTTGGATACTATATATGGATGTGGTTTTAACATAGATATACCTAGCATTATTGTAGCAGTACTGTAGCAGTACTGTAGCGGGTACTGTAGCTGGTACTGTTTGGCACTGTAGCAGTCGGGAATATGCCCCCGTTTGGGCCTTCTGGCATCATATTTGGTCCCCGAGTCCTTCATTGGCCTTCGGGCACCCAGGCCTTTGGGTCAGTTGGGCCTTCGGGCTTTCCATATGGCCTTCGGGTCACCTGAAGATACAAAAACCAGACCAAAACTACAAGGAACAAGCTCTACAAGGAGGATGGGCAAAAGGAGCTTTCACCACAGCAGGAGCTAACGGATTGCAAGAATGAGTGGGTATGGCACCTGCCATTGGGACAAGCCTGTGCATGCATGGGAATACCTAGCCGAATAGCCATGCGGAGGTGAAGAGATGATTTCAATGATGAAGATGCTGGGGAGGACCAAGTTCCAAGTTGTTTGTCTGGGTTGTATGGTATGTTTGTGCCTACGGGCATTGGTTCCTAAAAAATGGCCTACGGGCATGTATTAGGGTTCCACCTAATCCCTTGAAAGGTGGATTATCAATCAAAAAAAAATGAAGGCCTTCGGGCCATTGGAGGAATAACTACAACAAGGTGTTCTGGACCTAACTTGGGGTAACCTAGTACAAGAAAGTGGGCCTTACTACATACCTAGATTGAAACTTCTGGGGGGATATTCTTATGAAAATTCACATTTTCCCTCCAAACCATTATAAAGGATTTGAATACGTAATGATAGTAAATAACCCTGGTCTAAGGTGTTTTATATTGAAGAAATGGTGACATGATTAAGAAATCCTAGAAATGTTATTAGAGATAAATCACAGACTGAAGAAGAACCAATGTTGAAACAAATTGATGATTTATTTATATATTGAGGTTGTATTGAAAAAACTAGTTAAAAGGATATTTAATGATTAACCTTATTTCGAGGATGTCCACCATATTTTGAAAATTATATTAATATAATTTTAGAAAAGGAAAACATATATTCTAGGTGACAACCAATCAAATCTGGCAAGGTCATTGGTCTTGAACACCTGAAAAAGCGATGACAAGGGTTTCACACCAACCACTAACCTATGTAATGTCTGAGTTATTTTTTCAATGTTTTTAGTTAATCAATTTGATGATTAAATGTTAATGTTGAACAAGTAGTATCAATTTTTTTGGATTAGAGATTAATATATTAACCATATTTGTTTCTTAAGTAAATTAAAGAAAAATAGATATACTTTTAACTCTTTTATAGGCCTTAATATCATATAAAAGTATATTTTAGTGCTTTAGGAATAATGTTTTTATTGGTAATTAATTTTTTGGAGTAAATGTATGAATTAGAATTTGATCGAAGAACAACAACAAGTTAGGAAATTTCATATGAAATTGAATCATATCAAGTAATAATATTTAATTAGATTCTTAGGTAGTAAAATAATTACCCAACATTTGGAAAATGACATTGATATAAAGTATTTTCTTAATGCCTTAATTTTGATTAAACCAGCAGTCTCTTAAATCATCACAGATTTATCATCTTGAGGCCCTAAAATTTAAATTGATCATTAAATTGTTTTTGATTAATGAACTCAATTACTTCCTTTAAATATTTACACTTTTCCTCTAAGTATGTATGTTCACTTTGCAATGATGTTCTTATACTTAGAGACCTAGTTGCATGGTGGTCCATGCGACCTTTGTACTTTCCATTCTCTCTATAATAGAGAATGAATTTTAGACCTTCTCACAATGTGGTATTTTAAACATATGAAGTATCAAAAAAAATATTACTGAGATCAATTTTAAATTGGAAGGATCCAATTTAAATAATGTGGGGAGAATGTGACGCCCTAATAATCGAAAGAACCTTACATTTGATAGTATGTATGACACATGAAACCAAGCACGTAAGGTAATATAATATCTGAATACATTATAACATCTTTACTATTTAATGTATATTTCATATATTTAAATGTAAAAAAACACCGATTTAGGTTTCATTATAGGAAATAGTGACCTTCCACAATGGCTTTCATTACATAAAATACCGATTTTTTCCAAACAATAATATATCATTAAAATATTATTATTTACTATAATATGATATAACATAGCCATTATGTTTGATTTTATGAATATTATTAACTAGATTATGAAAATTAAAGGTTTATATAAATATAAAATTAAATCATTGGTTTCCAATTAATTATTAATTAATGTAACAACAAAATGGATATAAAAAAATATTATTATTTTTATGATTCTAAAGAAGTTTTATCTTAACAAAAAGAACTAACTAAAATTATTGAATGATATAATTGAAAAATATATGTTTTATATTCAATAAAATGTTTTTATAATAATCAATTGGTTTAGATAAACATAATATAAGAACAAACTCTATTTTACACATAAAAACCTATATTTTAATAAAGAAAAATTTACCGGCTTTTATTGGAGAACCCATTTTAATTATAAGTTTTGAAATTGAAATTAATCTAATATATAAAAATAAACATAATATTTTAAATATAATAATAATAATTAGGTTAGGATGAATTTCAGATATTGTTTTTGAAATATTTAATTTTTTAATTAATCATTAAATATATTAAATTTTAGTTCAAAGATGCATTTTCATCTAAATTATTTATATGGTTAAATTATACTTTTAATTTGTTATAAAGTTTAATTAGATAATATTTTTATCAATTATTATAATTTATATAATGAGAATAAAATTCAATTTTAAATTGATTATAAACACATAGAAAATATTTGATCAAATTTACTCATAAAACCCCCATTATCATTCTACCTTTGGAAGAGTTTTAAATTAATTTATGCCACTTATGTGATTTGAATTTGGAAAAATGAATTCCATATTTAAAATAATAATAATATATAATTTATAATAATACTAACTTTTTTTTTGACCAAAAATATTAGTGAAAGTAATTAAAATTAATTAGAATTATTAACTCAAAAATAAGATTAATAGAGGACCAAAACATTAACTTAAGGGCCCAAATGACCTACAAACATGTAAAAACCTATTTTATAGATATATATCTGACATAAACCGTCAATTATTGAGTTTTTTGGATTAGGTAATATTTTTTTGGATATAATGTGTGTACACCTATCTTGTTTTAAAAAAAATTGAAGTGAGTAATTTTCCATACCAATAAAAGGCCACCACATCTCCTCATTCCTAACACCTCTCAAACCACTTAGGATTGGAAAATATCTACCCATATAGATTCCCCAAATACCTCCCCTCAACATTTATTCCTCTATTTGGGAATAAATCCAACCATCTATTTTTTTTTCTAAAACCAAAAGAAATTACAGGATTAAGAGGTAACATCTTCTCTCAAGCTTTTTAATTTTATTTCCAATATCCAACCCATCATATCATATTATTATATTATTGAATAAAACAATTATCCTAAATATTATAATATATTCATATTATAATTGTTTGACCTGAACATACACACACTTCCATCTAATGGGTAACAAACATATTTTTTCTTTGTATAATGAATTACTGCCTCACAAAACAATGATTGTTCATTTTTTCCATACCACCTCTAATAGCTGCCATTATAATTGAAACTATATTTATATTTGATATATATTATATTTATAATGTATTTATAATTATTTACTTACTTTATAAGACATTACTTTAATACTTTCTTTTTTACATTATGATAACATCGTTTGAGGAGGTGTACACTACCGCCCCCTCGAAGCGATGTGATTTGTTCACACTAAATATGGAACATATAAAGGATGGTTTTAATTAAAAATATTTGAAATAAACAACCTATATATTATATTAATGACATACTTAATTTTATATAAATATAATATATATATATATATCATTTTCTTTATTACCCTTTCACATAATTAAAATGTGATAACGTTGTTCATAGACGTGTGGACTACCACCTCTTGGACATGATGTGATTCAATTTTCATCACAAGAGTTATATATATAAGTATATATGACTAAATAATATTTAATTTACTGTATATTTATCATTTTTTAATGATATGGTGTTACTTAACTTCTTTCCATAATGATTATTGAAAAATGGGAATGTTTCTCATGCCTACGTACGGCCTACTGTCTCCACGACCATAACATTGATTCATTTTTCATAACCACATTTAATTATTGATTTTCAATGTATAATTTATGTATAAATATGATAATTATCTCATGGTTATTATTCTATAGATGTTATATAATGAACCCTTTGACCATATTTGACCTACCAATCTTAATTTTAACACATAAACCGAATTTGGTCAAAACACCTGATGTAAACATAATTGTTTAAGTAGTTGTATAAAGCATAGTTTAAAAGTAAAATAAAAGTAAAAAAAAATCATGAATAATTTTATAATTAAAGTATAAGATCAACCAAATTTTATTATACATGAATTTAAAGGAAATTCACCCAAAAGAAAACTCAAGGTAAGGGATTGTTGTCTCACTTTTCTTTCTACGAGGCATGCTTTATGTTTGTGCACCATATATCTTGTACGTGGTGTTCTTATTTTGACATTTAAAAATAATATCATAAATTATAATATATTCATGGTATTTAAATGTTTAATTTAATGATTATTTCCTTTGGTATTTTAATTCATTTGTTACCACCTTGGTAAGGTAATTTCGTCTCAATTTACAATTCATTGAGTCTTATTTGGTATTATGAAACAATTCACTTTTATTCAGTGTATATACTTGTTTTTCATGTTATATCATGAATTACCTTATTCTCATGATATTATAAGTTTCATCTAATTTCATACACATTGAAGATTATGGCTCAAATTTTTCAAAGTGGCATGGGACACATTGGAATGTTTAAAGATTATTCTTCTCAAGATTGTTCTTAATTATTATACTTGAAATCTCACATCCTTTTTTAATTTTAACCTTCTATTGAAATAGAAACTAAAATTTTATCATTTTTAATTGGAAACTTATATGAATATCCATATTCTCACAACAATGGATATTATTATTTACTAAACCTTATACAATTTTACATACGGTGTCTACATTAACAGTTATTTCATTATTGTTGGGAAATGTTGATAATTCTGTATACTCTATTCAATATAGATATTTGATAAGGCATAATATTTATTTTTATCATTATATTTGAGGAATTTTTTGGATTGACAATGATGGGTGGATCCTAGACCTTATATAGCTTTTAGATGCATCAATAGGTTCTTATGAGACAAATTAGTTTCCCAAATTAGAATAATTTAAAACATCTTTGGAATGGCCTTGAAGGCAATAGATTTTTAGGTGCCTTAGACATGACGTAAAAAAATTAATCATTTCCATAATTCAGTTTAGTTTATTATTCATCCATGATATTTTGCATCTATATATCTATGAATACATTTCATTTTCACTTTTTTGATTAAATGGAATGTGTTTCTAGTTATTCCCTTTCGATATTGTTTATCAACTTCCATTAAATTTTTTTATTTCATGGAATGTGAATTTAGTTATTTACCTTGATATATTAACTATTATCATTGATTCATTATTTTTTTCACAATATTTGTCCATTACTGAGCATTTGAGCTCACCCTTTTTATGTTTCTTTCCCCAGGAAGCCATGAAGTGTATGATGAAAGATATACAGGAATTTACTAGATAGATTAGAGTTATCCTTGAAGTTATTTATTTAGAAATAAAAAGGAAAAATTATGTTATATTTAGTGTAATATTTTGCAATGAAATACCCATTTATGTATATGGTTTACCAATACTACTAAACAGATTGGTCCTTCAGGGCTTGATTCCTTATAATCATGCCAATGTAATAGTAGAAGACACTGGAATTGGGATATCTAGGGTTGGGTTGCTGCATTTAGTATCAGAGTAAGTTTAGTAACAAACGTGGGAACTAGATTTAAGAATCATTGGTTATAAAACATAACCCTATGGTTTAATTTTAGGATAATTATATAAGAACATCCTAGATTTTTTTAATGTAGAGATTATGTTGGTCTCCCTAGAAATACATCCATGTTTGGATAATACAAGTGGATGTGGTTCTGAAACAGATTTACCTAGAAGTAATAACTCTGGTTAGGTGTTTCGGGCCTAACTCGGGGTAACCTATTACATGAAAACGTTCCTTACAATGCACCTAGTTTAACAATTTTTGGGGATATGATTTGGATAATTCTAACTTTATTTACAAACCATTATAATGGATTTAAATTGATAATGATAATAAATAACCTAGGTTAAACCTAAGGACTTTTAGATTTCAGATATGGTTTCATGATTTAGAAATCCTCGAAATGATATTATGGATAAACCATAGACCAAGGAAAGATTTATGTTGAAATAAATGGATTGAGTATTTATGTATTGATGTTGTACTGAAAAACATATTTAAAAGGATATTTAGTGATTAACCTTATTTCAAGTATGTCAATTATATTTTGGAAATAATATTAATATAATTTTAGAAAAGTAAAACCTATATTCCAGGTGAAAACCAATAATATCTGGAAAGTTCGTGGGTTGTGAACCCATGACTGAAGAATGATAAGGGTTTCATACCAACCACTAATGGACGTAATGTCCTCGATAAATTTTCAATGTTTTTAGTTAAAAAAATTTACAAATAAATGTAAATGATGAACAATTACTATCACTTTTTTAAGATTAGAGATTATTATATCGACCATATTGGTTTTGGAAGATAGTTAAAGACAAATAATTATACTTTTCACTCGTTTATAGGCCTTAATCTCATTTAAAAGTATATTTTAGTGTTTCAGGCATACAATTTTTTATTGATAATTAATTTCTTGGAGTAAACGTATGAATTAGAATTTTATCTAAGAATAACCATAAGTTAGGATTATTTATAAGAAATTGAAATCTATAAATTAATAATATTTCCTTATATATTTATAATGTAAAATAATTACCCAACATTAATAAAATGACTTAGATATAGAATCTTGTCCTAATGCCATAATTTCTATTGAAAAAACGGTCACTTAAATCATTACAGATTTATGGATTTAAGACCCTAAACTTTCTATTCATCATTAACTTGTTTTTGATTGATGACTTCATTCACTACCAATAAATATTTTATTCCTCTAAGTACATAATTTCACTTTCCATTGATTTTCCCCTACTTAGATATTTAGTTACATGGTAGTACATGTGACCTTTGTAATTTTTATTCTTTCTTTTACAGGGGATGACTTATAAAACCTTCTCTGGATGTGGGATTTCAAACATAGGAAGTATCAAAAAAATCTATTACCAAGACTGAGTTTAAATTGTGAGGATGCAATTTAAAAAAGGCGAGGAGAATGTAACGCCCCAAAAATCTAAAGTAAGAACTTTATATTCAATAGTGTGTATGACACACGACCCCAAATGCACAAGGTAATATAATATGAAAATAGATTATAATATATTTAGCCTTTAAAATATATTCTATATATTTAAATTCACACAATACCAAGTTATCTTGTGTTACATACAAGAGCGACCTGCCATGATGTCTTGTTTTACACGCAAGACTGAGTTTTACTATACAATAATATATTATTAAAATATTATTATTTAACATAATATGATATAACATAGCTATCATGATATAGATTAGGCATAATATTATCTAAATTATTAAAATTTATGGTTTATATAAATATATAATTAATTCATTTTTTCCCAATTAATTACAAATGTAAACAATTACTAATTAGATATAAAAAGGAAATATTATTATATTTATACTTCTAATAGAGTTTTATCTTAATAAAAATTATTATTTATAATTACTGATCAATAATAATGAAATATATATGTTTTATATTCAATAAAATATTTTTTTATAATAATCCATTAGGTTTGATACACATAATATAAGAAAAAACTCTATTTTACACATAAAAACCTACATTTTCAAAAAGGCAATTTTACTGTCTTTTAATGGAAAACCCATTTCAAATATAAATTTTGATGCATTATTTAATATAATATGTAAAAAATAAACATTATATTTTAAATAAAATAATAATAATTAATTTAGGGTAAATTTTATATTTTTCTCTTAAACATTTAATTTTTTAATGAATAGTTAAAAATATTGAATTTTACATCAAAACTTAATTTCATATAATTTATTTATATGTTTAAATTATATTTTTAATTGGTTAAAAATGTTAACTAGATAATTTTTTGTCAATTAATACAATTTATTTCACATTATTAAATTTAAATTTGAAATTTATTATAAACAGATAGAAAACATTTGCTCATTTTTCTTTTTAAAATCGTATTGTCGTCCCTCCTACGAGATGAATCTAAAATTAATTTATATCACTTGTGTGCCTCAAATTTGAAAAAATGGATTACATATTTGGATTCTTCATAATTTTTAATTTCTAATGAGACCAAATCTAGTTTTTCCCAAAAACGATTATTGAAAGTAATTAAAATAAATTACAATTATTAAGGAAAAGTTTAGCTTACTAAAGAACTAAACCATTAACTTCAGGTACATAATGACATATAAAATTGTAAAAAACCAATTTTTTGGAAATATAATTTCCATAAACCATACATTATTGAGTTTTTTGGTTTGGTATGAATATTTCTAGGTAAGAACATGTGTACACCTAACTTGTTTCCAAATATTACAAGTGTGTCATTTTCATTCCCTATAAAAGGCCACCACATATCCCCATTCTTCACACATATAAGAACACTTAGGTTCTTATAATCACTTACCATATAGCTTCTCAACATCCCTCCCCTCAACCTTGAATCCTCCCATTGTTCATAAATCCTTTCAAGTCATCCTTTTGGTACAAACCAAAAGTAGTTACACAGTTAAGAGGTAATTTATTCTATCATGTTTTTTAATTTTATTCCCATTATCCAAACACTCATATATTATTATTATAGTATTGCATAAAAACACCAGTATCCTTAATATTCTAGTATTTTTTTATACCAAGTGTGATACCTACATTTACAAACAATTCCATCTAATGGGTAACGAACTTACTGTTTCTGTGTATGGTGAATTGTTGCCTCACGAAATGATGATTGTTCACGTTTCCCTTACTACCTATCATGGTGGATATTATGATAGAAATTATGTTTATATAGGATAATTATTATGTATTTATACTTATTGAATACTTTTATAACACATTAATTTAATACTTTCCATTTTACGTTAAGACGATAACATCGTTTTAGGAAGTGTGGACTACCACCCCCTCAAAGAGATGTGATTCGTTCATGATAAATATGGAATGTATAATTGATTGTTTTAATTAAAAATATGTGAAATAAAAAAAATATGATTTTCATGACAAAATTTCATTTTTTAAAATATACTATTTATATATCATTTTCTTTATTACCCTTTCACACACTTAAAAATTGATAACGTCTTTTATGAATTTGTGGACTACATCCTCCTCCACATGATGTGATTCCTTTTTCATCAAAAGAATTATTTATATATGTATATATGGATAAATGATATGATATTTATTATTTAATGATCATTATAATAATATATTTTCTTTCTTACCTTCTTTACATAATGATCATTGAAAAATGAAAACGTTACTCAAGCATACGTATGGCCTACCGTCTCCATGATCATAACATTGATTCATTTTTCATAACCATATTTAATGATTGATTTTAAAATTATAATTTATGTATAATAATTGTAATTATTTCATGGTTATTGTTATGGTGATGTTATATAATGAACCCTTTGACCATTGTTGACTTATAAAAGCTATTTTTGACACAAAAACCCAATTTCGTCAAAACACCCAAGGTAAATTTAATTGTTTAAGTAGTTGTATAAAACATAGTAAAAAGTAAAATAATATTAATTATAATAATGGAAAATGTTATCAAAAAATTATAAAATTAACATAATTTTATTATATAGGAAGTTAAAGGATGTTCACCTGGATATAAACTCAAGGGAATGCATTCTTCTCTCACTTTTCTTTCTATGAGGCATACTTTATTTTGGTGCACCTAATTTCTTATATAGTGTGTAAATACTACCATATCGACATATAATATCCTAAATTATACAATATTCATGGTATTTATATTTTTAATTTAATTATTATTACCTTTGGGTTTTCTAATTCATTTGTTACCACATTGGTAAGGGAATATCTTCGGAATTTACAATTAATTGAGAATTATTTGTTATTATGAACCAATTCTCTTTTATTCAATGTATATACTTAATTTTTTCATGTTATATCTTTATTTAACTTATTATAATGATATTGTAAGTTTCATTTAATGTCGTACCTTTCATTAGATTATGATTCATATGACTCAACGTGGTACGGGACACTTTGGAATGTTAAAATATTATTCTCTTCTTGATTGTTCGTAATGATTATATTTACAATCTCACTTCCTTTTGTGATTGTTAACCATATCTAGAAACAATAACTCTATTATAATAATTTTTCATTTGATTTTTACTTGAATATACATATTTTCATACAACAGATAAAATTACTTCTTAAACCATATATCGTTTTTCATATGGTGTCTACTTTGACAGTTATTTGATTATTTTGAGGAAATATTGATAATTTTGTATTCTTTATTAAATACAGGATATTTGATAAGGCATAAAGTTAATTATTATTATTCATTATTAGGAATGTTTTGGACTGGAAATGAATGGTGGATCCTAGACTTTATATAGCTCCCCAATGCATCAATAGTTTCTCATGAAAAAAATTAGTAGCACAAATTAGAATAGTTTAAACTGTACTATGAAAGGTCATGATGGTAATAGGTTTTCATGTGCCTCATACATGACATCCAAAAATTGATCATTTCTATCATTTAGTTTTAGTTATTATTCCTCATTTATATTTTGCGTCGATATATCAAATGATACATTTTATTTTCAGTTCATTGATTAATCGACATGTGTTTCTAGTAATTACCTTTCCATATTGTTTATGAAATTGTATTTGGTTTATTGATTTCATGTAATGTGTGTTCAGTTATTTACATTTTCATATTGACTATTATCATTGATTCATTATTTATTCCTGTATATTTTTTCCTTACTTAGCATTTTAGCTCACCCTTATTATGTTTTTTTCTCTAGGAATCTAACAATTGTACTATAAAAGATATGTAGGGATTTACTAAATGGATTAGTATTATTCTTTAAGGTATTAATTTATAAAGATGAAGAATTTTTTTTTGTTTTAATTGGTGTATTCTTTTGTAATACAGTACACATTTTTGTATCTGTCTTACCAAGACTACTATATTGATCGATCCTTTAGGTCTTGATTCCTTATAATTAGGCCAATGTAATAGTAGCAAACACCATCTCCGGACTATCCGAGGTCATGTCGCCACAGGGTATATAGTATATTTTACTATTCATCATATTAAGCTATATGATTCATGATTATTTATTGGGGTAAGTATTCACATTCTTCATGTTAGATTTCCAATAAATATTTTTATCTTTGTTATGTTTCATTAGTATGTCTCATTAGACTAATTAATTGGAAAAATTAAATGGTTTTTTACCCACTGTTTAAAAATTTATTATGAATGTTCTTGATATTATTTTTATTATCTCTAATATTATGCATTCCCTCATTATGATATTAATTTTTTATGTCCATATGATTATTCTATTTGTTAGAATATCCATAGAAGATTTTCAATGTCATGTGATTATGTATATTTAATTATTTGATCATTATTTATTCCTACCATATTATTATACACATTCATATTATTCATTAAATGGAATGTGTTTTAGTTATTTACCTAGTCATATTGATTATTATTTATTATTTTAAAATATATTTTGTTATAGTAACCCCTTATAGAGAATTTGAGCTCACCCCTTTCTTATGTTTCCTTTCCCCATATTGCCAGAAAGTTTTTTATGATTGATATAAGGGGTTATCCTAAAGGTAATAATAGTTTCCTCAAAATAATCTAGTGTTTATTTTATGTTTTCAAATGTAATTGAGATTCTATTATGAATCTATTTAACCAAAACAATAGTATATTTAGTACTTTGGGACAAATCATCATATATCTAGCATAATTTTAATAATGTGACCACTGACTCTAGACAACATGGGTTGGGTTCTTTATAGTTGGTATTATAGTAAGTTTAGTGAAAACCTTGGGAACTAGATTTAGTAAATAAAATATTAGAAAACCAAACCCTATGAGTAACTTAGGTAATAATTCTAAATATATTATAAAATCCTAAAGTAATATAGATATTGTGTGGTTTACCTAGAATTATATCACAATCTAGATACTATAAGTGGAATTGGTTCTCAAATTTGTATACCTAGGGGTAATAAATCTGAAAATGGTGTGTCAGACTTGACTCGAGTGTTACCGGTATATGAAAATGGGCATTACTTTACAACTGGTTTGACACTCCAAAGTGATATGCTTTGGTCAATTAAAATTTAATTTAAAAACCATACTAATTGTTTTGAAAATATTTTTAGATTTTAAAACATTCCCAAAGAAACAATATTTTCAATTATGAGATTTATCCATGCATAACATTTTCATTTAATTCTATGTGTATTTATAGTTTTCAGATTATAAATTATGTTTCTTTATTTTATGATCTAATCTAGTGTATGAATATTTTGAGAAATATAATCTAATGTAAGGAATGGGAACTGTATCAACGCACATACTCCATGAAGGGATTTCTATCTTGGGTAAAATATTGAATCTAGAGATATATTTTTAGCTATAACTAATCAAATTATAACCATATTGGTGAATTTTAATTTGGTTATAAGTAAATAACATTCCTGTAGAGACAATCCTTCTGATTCACACCATGGTGTAATAATGTTAGACCAATTTATGCATCAAGAACATCAATCATTAAATGACATTAAAAATTCCATTGTATCTTAGAAATGGATAAGTTTCTTAGAGTTGATATTTCACACTTTAGGTAGTAGTGAAAGGAAGAAGGTTTTCATGGTAGTTTATCAACTCTTAGGATATGTAGATCAATGGTGGCCATTAATTCAAAACACTATGGATGTGGATGAAATATCATTCATGTAATTGAAGGATTTAAAGGAACTTTTCTTGGAAAAGTATTTTCCTCGTGACCAAAAGGCAGATATAGAGAGACAATTCCTAAGTCTAAGAGAAAAAGAAAAGTAAAATGACTCAATTACAAATAAAACATTACAAGGTTATAAATACATGCTACAAAATATGTATATAATATAGTGAGAAATATTGACCATTTATTTTATGGGATCAAGACCATTATTCAATGGGTATTAGTCTCCCAAACATTCGCATCATATAAGGACATAATATCATGTGGTTTCAAGAAAGATAAATAATCATCCAATTATTATGGATTTTAGGGGAATAAATATAATAAGAGTATTATAGAGAAAAAGATAGATAATAGAATGAATTTAAAGAATGATTTCCTCATGCAATAATTGTGGAAAGAAGCGCCATGGTACTTTCTTGAAGGTATTGTGATTTTCTAAAAGTGTGGAGAGTAATTACAACATTATCATGATATAAATGTATGTAAATAAGTTTCCAATGTTCAATAATTATTCTATGATGATATAAGGAACTAGAAAAATTAATGTACCAAGTATCAATGGAATATACCCTATAAAAATCTAAGGGATCAAGGTCATGATCATTCTACTACTATAGAAGATGTGCAATGATTAAAGACCTTATTTATTTGGATTCAATAATTATTTTGTAGAATTATTTTTACTTATGGTATTTTAGAAATAATAATTGTGCAACATATAAGGATTGTAGTGCAATGGTTTTTATAAAAGGATTTGGAATCATATGTTGAATGTTATCGATGACCAAGAATAGTGGTCTAATGGAAAATTGATCTTTTTTAAAAACACATGATTTTCGGAGAATAACCATTAATAGATTCTCTATGTTAATTAAATAATGATAAAGATATGTTTATGGTATACTATTGGTTAAATTTAAATTATTTATTTATTTGAGGGTTTATGTTATATTTGATGGAGTTTATTTAATGTTGGGATTTATGGAATATATTTTAAAACTAGTGATTTTATTATTATAAGAATGAATTATTTAATTTTGATTTTATGGGTATCAGGGTATTCACATATTTGGAAGGGTAAATTAAGAGACATTTTATATTTTCTAGAGAATATAATATAGATTTAGTGATCTTAATTCAAAAAAATTGGAGTATGAATTTGGTCTCACATATTTTGGATAAGCCTTAAGGTGAACAATTTATGAAATGGATTATGATGGATTTTGGGATTTACTATTTAATAATTAGATATTAATTCATTATATTAGATAAATTATATTAACAATTTTGGTTTTATGAAATACATTAGGAATAACTTGTTACACTTTTTTTGATCTTATGATTTGTAAACATTTAATAATAGTGCTTCAGGAAAAAAAATCATCTTGGATGTTCATTTCATGGGGAAATAAATAAAGTGGAAATTGATCAAACAAAAAAACCAAGGATGAAACATTAAGTATATTTTTCAGTGTTCTCTATCATATTAATAAAATAATCCCTAAATTTTAGAAAAAGGATCTTGAAAAAAATGTGATCTTATTACCTCCATATCTGATGAACTGATGACATTTTCACTCATTAGATATATATTGTTTTTTGGTTGTTGAATTTAACATGATCATTAACAATATTTTAATCAAATTTCTTTATCACTCTCCAAATTATTTTTTTTCTGATATTTCCTATCTTCATTTACAACCAATTTTATCCAAATTGGAAACCTGGTTGTGTGTTATTCTATTTGACCTTTTTACGTCCCTTTAAATATAATAATGATAAATTATTATTAACCCTTATCTTTGATGGGGATTTTAAGAATGTTATTCTCAAATTTCTAACACTTTGTTACTATGATCAAGATTAAATTGTGAGGATACAATTTATTTAAGGGGGCAGAAGGTAACACCAATATATTTTAAAAGAGGAACATCATGTTCAATATCATATATGAAACACAACACAAAGATTAGATTATAATTTAATACCTTGAGACTTTACAATATAAATTTTTCAAATAAATTAAACATATTATATATATTTCAATTCATGAAACACTGAGTATAAATGAAACATGACACGCTATTAAAATATTATTATATAAACATGAACATTATAACCTAGTTTTTATGTTAGTGAGAAGGAATAAGAAAAAATAAATTATGAAAATTATATTTTTTAAAATGAATAAAATAAATTAAATGGTCATATATAGATAATAAATAAAATAATAACCATATGAATGAAAAAGAAATGTTTTTTGAAAAACTGTATTTTTATAAAATGAGGTTTACTCATGCTTTGTACACATAATTTAAAAATAATTTTTCCAAACTAAAGATTTATTTTTTTAATCTAAATTCCAATGTTTTATTTTGGTGTATTTTTTAGAATTTTTTTAAGAGTAATTTTTTTATTAGTAGTGAAAAATACTGATTTTTATGAAAAATTATTTTTATTTAAATTATTTACAAAGTAAAATTACATTTTAATTTTTTTTAAGTACAATTATTTCAATTATATAAAAAATTAACTAATTTAGGTCATTTTAATCAATTTAATAGTGAATTTTGATATGAAAATGTATCAATATTTTGAACATTTTTCTTTAGAAAACCCATTTTTCAGCACATGTGAAGGTTTGAATTTAAATTGAATTCTACCACTTAAAATAATTGAATTTTAAAATAGTTATTTTATATTTGTAATAATATTAATTTAAATTATATAATAATAATAATTTCTTTTCTTTTTATAATTAATAATAAAAATAATAAAAAATATTTTCTATAGTTAGGGTTAAAACATATTTATCAAGGGTTAAACTAAAAGATAATGATTTAAAATCACCAAAATCATGTACAAATACTATTTTATGGAAATATATCAACATTATATTTTCCATGGTTCTATTATAATCCTTTTTTTTGAATGAGTAAAATCTTTTTATCACTTTTTCTTTTCCAAAATTTCATGAGTGTCATCTCCCCCCACTTGTAAAAGGCCACCTCATCCCCTCCCCTATTCACACTTCCAAGAATATTTGGTTTTCCAAATCATGCCAAAATATATTCTTTAATTTAATTCCTATATAATATTGGACTTATTTTGATTAGGAAACCCTCCAAAGAAGGATTTAGGTATAAACCTAAAGAGACTCTACGAAAAATAGGTAAAAATTTTAAGCTTCAGTTTTTGTATTAACTCTTCTTCCACATAATTAAAATATTATCCAACTATGATAAAGTGATAACAATAGTATATCTTATATAAAGAAATTTCATTATTTTAATTTCATAATCTATATCCATCTCTACTTCCATAAAATGGAAAATGATATAGTCAATCGTCTGTACGGAGGATTATCACCTCACAAACTGATGTAATTATTTTTCCAGCACCACCTTTCAAGGATGAATATAATAATTGATTTAATATATTTATATGAAATTTATAGAATCATTATACTTATGTAATTATTATATCACAAATACCTTCTTACTTCCCATTCTTTGAGGGGATATGATAACGTCGCACGTGTGTACGGCGAACTACCGCCTCACAAAGAAATGTGATTTTTTCTATAACACATTATATAGAAGGTATTAAAGATAAATAAAATAAATATACAGGATATATATTACCTAAAAATAAGTTTTTAAATAAAATATCACATAAAACTTTTTTACATTCCAATCCTTTGTAAAACAACAATATCACTCGTGTGTATGTGTGGACTACCGCCTCCACATAGAGATGTAAAATGTTTTTAATTTTATTATTAAATACATGGTAATAAAGATGGATTTGATTAATTTACATGATATATATATAATATAATAATTATTCTTCAAATATTAATAAATATTTATTTTATTGTCGTTCCATCTGTTGAGAAAATGGAAATATCTTTCATGTGTATGTACAACCTACCGTCTCTATAAACGATGTAATGCATTTTATATCTTGAAATTACAATGATTAATCTAAATAAATATATAATGATTATATATGAAATTTTTATCATGTTTTAAATTATATAGTTTTTTTTAACCATGAGAAAATTAAAAGGACTGAAATTATCAAACAAAAACATTCATGAAAAATGAAGCAATTATCACCCAAAACAATGATTTTAACAAAGAATTGTTAATAAAAAAGTCCTATAATAATATAAGTAAATAAAATATGGTATGAAATATATAATTATTTTCCTTTAAAATATCTATAATAAATCTACATTTATTATAAAGAAGGCACATATTTGTACAAAAGAAATCGAATCTGAGGTAAGTATTTTCTCATCTCACTTTTACTTTTATGAGGCATATGTCATATTTAAAACTTATTCCCTTGTGTTGTGTTTATATTGAACCTTCTGATACATTAAATCATGAATATATTTATATTAATTTTATTTAAAATCGTATTTAAATTTATTTCTTTTATGGTTTTATGATTCAAAAGTTAACAAAGTTGTAATTGGTTATTTAACAACCTTATCAATGTTCGGGATTTTTTATGTTTAAGTATACCTTTTGGGAAGTATTTTATATTTATATATTAAAAATAATATTTCTTTCTCTATTTATTCATAAAATGTTCAAGTGATAGTTCCATTTTCCTCCCTTTTCTACTTTATATGATTGAGAATTTTTTTAATAAAATACAACATTATTTATCTCTTCGGTTGAAAATAATTTTTCATCCAAATCCATGTCTTATAAAAATGTTTTCAAAAATGTTTTTAACATTATCTATAAGATTTAATAGATGATATTTTTATCAAAGTTTTAATTTTTTAAAAATGTATTTAAAGTTATCTTCTTTTCATTTTCCAAATGACACACTATTCAACCTTTTTATAATAGTTTAAAAGGAATAATTTTTTACTTATATACCATGTATGGAATTCCCTACTATCATGACTACTCAATGTTTTAAATATTCCTTTATAATTTTCAAATGTGATTACCAAAGATTCTTTTAAAAAAAATTGAACTTTTAGTTTTAAAATATTAATTTTAAAAGTGAGAAGGTTATTTTACCCAATAATGTTTAAAAGGATATTTTCATGCAATTTATATTAATAAATGAAAGAACACCCTTATTCTACTAATTCTTCACTGGGGATATGTTATAATAATTTATTCCTTATTATTTCTCTAGATGGTTATGATAATTTTTACTGGGGATGTAATATATTTTAATATTCACAATATTACTCTAGATAGATTGTAATTAGTGATTGGGGTAAGTATTCACATTCTGCTTGTTAGTTTTTCAATAAAAATGTTCATGTTGATTATGATTCATCCTTTTCATATGAGGAAGTCCATTAACTTATTATGTAATGGGTGGGTCTTGAAATTACATATCCCCTTGATGCATCTGTAGTTCTCATGAAACATATCATTTGGAAAAATTAAATGGATTTTTACTCATAGGATCAAATAATCTTGTGAAAGTTTGTGATAATATGTTTATAAGGTCTCGAATTATGAATTCCCTCATTATAAGATTATTTATTATTTTCAATGTGGTTATTTTATTAGTAACTATATCCATGGAACGGTTTCAATATCTTTTTATTATGTATATGGTGTCATTTGATCAATTTTATTCCTATGATTTATTATATATGTTCTTATTATTTATTAAATGACATATGTTTTAGTTATTTACCTTGAAATATTGAGTATTAATTATTTTTTCATGGCATTTTCCATTGTACACATACCCTTACTAAGAATTTGAGCTCACCCCTTCTTATGTTTCCTTTCTATAGGATGCTAGTAAGTGTTTTGTGATTGATATTAAAGGTTATTCTAAATGGAATAATGGTGTTCTAAAATAAATGTATAAGGTTTATTTTATGTTTCAAAATATAAATGAGATTCAATTATGTATCTATTTTACTATAACTACTATACTATTCAGTCTTTTGGGATGAGGTCACTTGCACTGAGCACCAATGTAATGACGTAACCTCTCACTCTGGGCTACTAGGGTTGGGGGAATTATTGTAGTGTATTTATAAATGTTTGAAACATGTTTCAAAATTCCATGGTGTATGTTAAGGTTGTGGTTGGATGTATTTGATATATTTTTGAATACACATGATGATTGGTGGTTCAAACATGGGGGTGAAATGACATGAGAGTATCCACTACTGTGTGATCTAAACTATGGTGGTGTTCAAACTAGCTTCAAATAGGAAAAAATGAAATATATATTGGGGGATATGCTTTCATTTTTAATGTACGGTTGTTTGTGGCTTTTTAGGTGGTTCACAATTGGAGTTTTTACCCGCTTACTTCCCTAAAAACCTCATTATTTCTATCCTCTCTATGTATCTCAAAACAAATGTTTTTAGAGGGAAAATATGGTGATTATTCCTTATAAGATTCTTACTCTTAGATTTTTATAGATAAATGTGGTTGAAGTAGTTGGATTCTAACTCATTAAATTATATCAATAACATGGAAACTTGGGTGTTTTCAAATTTAAATTCATTATTTAATATGGGATTAATATTTAAACAAATATCAGGTTAATTTATTATTGTCTAAATGGTTTGAGATAATGTGTGTTCTCATATTTTCTATGTGTTTCTTATTTTGAAAACGATTTTATAAAGGATGGTTTGGTGTCCATTAATTACTTTAATGTGTATGGCCTTATTGGTTTGGACATGGCTTCTATATTCAAAATTAGGACACCTTGGTTTAGTATGTTTTTTTGTGTGTTCATGATTTTCTTGTACACGACCTTTTTAGTTTCTATTTGGATGTCGATTTAAAATTTGTGGAATTTAAGATTACACTATAAAGTGACGGATTGGGTTATGTTGAATGGGTTTCCACTCATGAGTTGGTTTATTCATTAAGCATTTTTCTCCAGTAGGGGATACATTTATGGGTGTGTGAGTTCATGGAATGAATGTTTGAGTTATGTTTTGGGTTCTTTTATAGAAATAATGGGTTTAAAAGAAAAATTTGGATATTACTATGAGTTTCTTATATAGATTTATCTAGATTATTTTTTATATTCATCTCCTCTTCTATTTTATGTAAAATTTTAACTATATTTTTATTCTTTATGTTGGGTGTGTTGAAAGCATTTAGGGGGTTTCCTATTGATTTTATATACTGACCCCACTATATATGAATCTTGGAGGGTATATAGTCATAGTTAGATACGATGAAATTAAAGGTTGGTCTCTTAATTTTTTAGTGGATAATATAGATGTTATGGTTTTGGGTAATGGATTTGGGATATTAGAGTTATCAGTTTTGTGGACCATGTGGGTATATAACATTGTAACTTTTTCTTCCATTGAGTCTTGTGTAACCTCACCACCTAGTAGCCACTGAAATGGTACCCTGAGCTGGTCAGTCACATGGTCTCAAGTGCACATATCCATATGTCAGAGGCTACTAACTAGTAGCAAGGATATATAGGTGTTAAAATGGGGATACTATAAGCTCATGACTTGAGTAGAACAACAGTATAAAATATAATCAATGGTGGAAAATATGTAAATAAATGTTGTAGAAAATAATAATAACTAAAAATAAACAATTAATGAACAAATTTTTATGAATGAACATTATATAAAGTACAAGATATAGACATATAATATGTGTTACAATAATAAGGGGATACACAAAAGACAAGAATAATAAAAAAATCCCTCAGGGATATCCCCCTTAGAATCATGAGCATCATCTCAATACTATGCTCCTAATATCCCATGTATAAACATAATAGCACACAAGATAATCCACGGTTTGGAACCTGCAACCAAATAACATTTGATTGGATACCAATTGATGACCCAAGCAGGGTGTGAGATATACTCAATAGTCCATCAAAAATAGTAAATAGTTATTAATCCAATCCATGTATATAAAATAAATCAATGTGAATGTATATCGAAAGTAATGTATTGCAGTAAATGTAAATGAAATCAAGTCAACTCATGTTCCTCAACGACACCTAGCCGACCATACATGCTACAACCTTGGCCGAAAATGTAACTAAGAAGTGTCATAATGTATATATATGCATCTATATAGAAACTAATATCCACATAGATATACATGTAGTAATGAGGACCCATGTAATAGAAATCAAACATCCACATAAAGGTAATATAATAAGTTTCACTTTTTAATAAGTGATGGCATTCATAATGATCACAGATAAATGATAATAATAGACTACCTTCCCATTAATTATACTATTAGGGATTTAATTACCATAACAATAAGGTTCATCAGGAATAAAGATATTAATAAATGATAATGGATATTATGTGTAATACTTCCAGTTGAATAATAATACAACTGGGTTATTTTATTTTAATAAGGGGCATAGGCTCAAGCATTATAATTGGGGGTATGGAACTTTATGTTTGACATCCTAACCACGGGGAAAGTAACATTATTTCCCTCAACCCAATATGACATGGAACTCCATGTCTAACGACCTAATAGTAGGGGTGGGGATAATCATTTCCAAGAACACAAGTGAAGCAGAATTCATGTACAACATCCTTGACCAATGGGGGTTTGAAGAACCATTTAGAACACATCAAATTGATATCCCTCTATAATAAACCAATATAAGGTATCCCACTTTCCTTGTGAGGTCGTATCACAGGAGTTCCATAAAGAGTATCCCAACATCACTCAAGGAATATTGGACATTCATTATCATAATACATTTAATATTTAATGACATGATATAAGTTCATAAATTCCACAATGTAACTCATCAATATCACAAAATTAATGTTTAAGCACAACTAGTAAAAAATTCCATGTATCCAAACATTTCATAACATCATATATGGTCATGGAATACAATTCATTTAAAAACATATAGGCCATGAAAAATACCCATGAAATAGAACAAAAATTATCATTATTTTGAACGGCCTTTTATATCTAATGACAATGCACCACAGAGGTGGTTTTACTATAAATGAAACATGGTTGAAATAACATTTTATTCATTTTAGTTCAATTATCTACTCTATGAGGGATAATTCCACTCACGTAAAATGGCAATTTAAAGTGAAATAGATGCATTATAATCATAAGAAAATAAAAATATTTAATAGAATTTAATTAAACTCAGCTCATGTAATGGTTTGGGTTGGTTTCGCCGACCTCAAACCCGGATAATGGGTATAAGGAACATTAAGAGAGTAGTATAGGAATTTAAAATTTTAGGAGAATCATGTGGAAAGTTCAATGCTCTAAAAATATGAGTATCATATACATGAGAATGTATTTTGGGAAATTCAACTAGACCACCTACCTCATACTTAGGAAACTTCCCTCATCCAATACCTGACCTTGATATGATATTGAATTCGGTAAATTATAATAATCACAAAATTGTCTAAAAGTAGGTTGAATTATCTTGTATTAAGATATCACTGAAGGAAAAAAAATAAATGATGAAATGAAGGGTGGAGAGTCTTAGACTTACCGATGTTATTCCAACAAACATGATGGTTCTTGAATCGGACTAATAATGTGGTAGAAACCACCATAGAGGATGAGAGGAAGGAGATACATGCATGGGGAGATTTTGAAAAAAAATAGAGGCTGAAAATAGGGTAAAACCTATTTATGTTCCGAGTGAAGAATTGGTAAATTTTTCACTTTTAAATAGGAGCATGGTTAGGAAATTTTGTTTCGATAACTGTTCTATAATAGTAAAACTCACACAACACAATATTTATACCACACATAGTTTGGATTCATGGTTTGGTATAACTATATACCAACCATGTGGTGCTATTGGTTAAGTTGAACTACCTATGTGGGCTAGGTGTGCAGTTTGGAAAACCATGTGAATCTCATTCACCTACATCTTCAATTTTCTATAAATATTATGCAAGTCCATATTCCCTACATTTCATGGTTTAAAAAACTATGTGACACTTCTTTAAGGGAAGAATATTTTCTACTATGGTTCGTGACAGTTTAAAAAAATAATTCACCTATTTATGTTCCTCCGAGAAGGGGATTTATGAGAGCTCAACACTCAAAAAACTTATCCCAACTCATGATACCACTCTCGAGTATTAAATTACATCAATAAAACAACACTATTAAGTATTATAATGCTAAAATTTTCATACCAAATTTCAATTGAACATATGGACATTCCACAAAAAAAAATTCAAACTCCCATATAATTTCCAACTATCCAAAAATTTGAAACGCTATGATATCCCCCCCTTATAACTTCTCATCCCTATGAATCATTGGGGGTAAAAAAACAAAAAGTGATCTAATTAGGTTGTGAAGTTTCATTCAAATAGTCGTGTGTCATTTCAGAATTCCCAACGCACCTCTAAGAACCACTTAATGAATATACTATATAAGAAGTTAAAACCTAATATAACCCTCATATTTAGAACTAAAACATTAATACAAAAATTACCCAACCCCACCTAACAAAATACATGACCATATCACTACCTCTTTCACCATTCATCTTATGAAGAACATGATCATATGATCTATATTTAATGGGAAATTTGAAGTTCTGATGCATCCACTCTACGAATTATCTATTAAACAATTCCCTTAGAATCCTAGAGACACTCCTGGTATGTTTACCAAATCACCTGTGAGGATATTACTATTGGTTCATTATTTAAGCGAGATGATCAAACCCCAAATTGATCTAACTCAACTAGTTATGTCGGATTTTCATTTAAAAGCCTCAACTGACCCCTTAATATACACTTATCCCATCCCAATGGCATGCAAGATGTGATTCCACACCAACTGAATTACACTAACTAAGAGAACTCAAGTTAAACTTCTTTTGATTAATTACATTCAAAAAAATATTTTCCAATGGTGGATGTCTCTCTCAAGAATATTCTAAATGCTCTATCCCAAGTCATGCTGATATCATTCTGATCATGACCATTGAATCATGTACCTGACATATGGTGATGTCTTCTAGATGGGCAATTTTCCAAAAACAAAATTTCATGTTATAACCCCAGCCCCAACAATATCCAAATACAGAATCCATAGATCATTCTGAACTCCTTTAGGATTACCACCCACCTTTGTATTTTACCCAAAATAACTATCAAAATATACCTAGAATTGAACATGGAATCTATCCATACATGATAACATTTATTAAATGGAATACAATTTCCAAAAATGCCATCACATAAACAGTATCTCAATTCCACGGCACTTCTCAGATGGGGGGGTCAACCAATGACTAACCTATTTTCCACCACTATAAAATCATAATTTTCATTAATTTTGGTGAAAATGATTTATTTAATACCATCGTCTATGACTAGGTATAACGACTGTCATAGCTAATATAAAAATCCACTCATTATGTGTTCCAATGTGAACATCAATAATCACCCATTGATGATTCTAAAATCTGTCTTTATGATGTTCATCCATATTCATATTGAAATAAGTATCCTCACCATCAAACAGAAAATGATGTACTTTGTACCACCTGACTCACCTTTAAACCTCTCCTTTAGTGAAACTCTCACAGTGTGTTTATGTCAAACCATGGAACAAATTTAAATATGTATCTCAATGTATATTTGATGCTCTCTCTATCTCTTTACATACTCCAAACAATGTTAATATAGGGAAAATGATTTATACTAAACAACTAGTAAACTATGATTGTATCAACACGCATGTATAGATCCTCATGGTCCACGCTCATTAAAACATGCTATATTTTCCATTACCGATCACTGACACCACATTACCCGACCATGTGTGTCATAGTTTAGATATGGTTCATCTATCCCACAACACTTGATCCATTCTTAAATTATCCCTCATCACATGGGAACCTCTATTTAAATTTACCCAAAACTCTAGGTCATTGTGATTATATGATTCATAAATGAAAACCATTGATCATCAACTCACACCTATCCATTAACCAAAATTTAATATTTAATATCTAATCAATGCAAGTTGAATGAACTTCACTTTTCATACACAATGGTTGTACATACCATAAAATTGAATTTAATACCTAAGTCATTCCCCGATGATTCGTTCATCACAATCTCAATCTAATAATGATACACAACACGTATGAAATAAATTCTCTCAGATATTCCTTGGAAATATTATTTAAAATGACACATGACTATTCCATTATTTATCAAATTACCACCCACCTCTTGGAATAAATTCATAAAAAAATATCAAGCCCTCATATGTTGGTTATCTATGCCATGTATACAAATATATGTACCCATTGAATCCAATATTGATACAAAAGCACTCATGGTGAATTTAATAATCTAAAAGAATAAAAATTCATATATCATAAAACATGATCACATTTCATGAATCAGTTTATAAAGGAGGATAAAACCAATATTATTTCCTATAAATGCTTTCATAAACCTCTGGAGAAAATCCCTAATAGTATTCCATTAAATAAATGAGGTGCAATTAACCTAGTGAGGTCTAAATCAAAATTAAGGGCATCATGGTCTCTCACATAACCATATGGATCAAGATCAAGATAGTTTTACCTGGTCCAACATCCTAACCATAAATTTTCCCACCTGAGAACCATATCCCATTGATGTTATTTTATTAATTATCATCTAACACAACTAAAAACACTCTTTTAAAGTGGTAAAACAAAAATAGGAAGATAATTAATCGAACTACAAGGGTCATGATGTAATGTTTAAAGGATAAAAGATAACACTCTTGGGGTATCTGTATATGGTAATACCCCCAAGAGGATCAGATAACTATATATCCACACACTTACCTAGGGGTTTAGTTTAATAAACTAAGATTCATACTCTACTAAAATTACCAAGTAATAGAAATTAGTTTTCCTAAGAGTTCAGATCAAAAGATTACATGTTTCCCCCACAAAGGGAACTACCTAAACAAGATAACGCATCTTTAAGGAATAAATCATAGAATCTAAAATTATGTTCATTCCTAAAATATCAAGGCTCTACCATGTATCCTTTATGTTTAAGCAACATCAGAAAAGGGAAACTGAGTCTTATGGTCAATACTGACCTTCCCACTCAAGAAACTCTCAAGGAAACATTACTAATATCTCTTAAATAAAGGTTTTCTATTGTTATCACCCCTAAAAGGTTTCATTTTAAGGCACTTAAAAAGTGTTCATTTCGTAAAAACATTTAAAACAACTCATAATTGATTGATAAAAAGTACTAGTTTTAAAATTACTATACTAAATACTTTATTTAGATGACACCATGAATCATTTGAAAAATTATCCCATAATTTTCTTTTTAATCATTAATTATTCATTATAATTGAAAAAGATAATGAAAATTTAATTTTCCATGATATAAAGGAAAAAATTAGTTTTTTATAATAATTTTAATTAACTAATGCATCATAATAATAAATCTCAATTGTAGAAAAAAAGGGTCTTTACTAAATAAGGGTTCTAGCCATGTAAGATGTCACTAAATATTTATATGTAGAACCATATAAGTTGTTTTGGATTCATTAATTAGCCATACCATTTATCATGAACATAGTCCTATGGGGTTGAGTAATAAGGAATAATTGAAGAAAAGGCAGACTATGAGGGTCCCATCATGTCAGCCTAAGTTAATTTAGATGGGCCACCATTCCCAATTTATAGATTCAAAGATCTATAAATTATAATTGGCATAGCATTTAAGTGTAATCCAATAATATTTCATTTCAATTTAAGATTTATACATACCCTAAATGGGTTTATCACATAATCATACCATATAAATATTGACCTACTTGGGTGGTGTCGAATCTCTCTCATAAGAAATATTCCCTAACGGACCAACTTGGGTCCAGTTGTGCATTTAAACATTTAGTCATATGGGTAATCATTGCCAAGTAATAGAGGTACTAGCCTTCATAATGAAAACCATTTTCTATAAGGATTTCAATTAAAATATATCATGATTTTTTATATGGATTACTATTCCCAAATTATAAAGATAATTTTCTTTATAAGTATAAGGTCATTCGTAAAACTACAACCATGTTTTCCCCTTTGGATTTAGAATATAAAAAGTTCATATATATATATATATATAATTGTTTGATTATTTGTGTTATCATTCCCAATTTATAATGTCCAATATAATTTATATATTTTTATTGTTAAACATTTAATCACAAACATTAATGTTTCAGCCTATGAAACCAATGGTTTATGACTCAAATATTTCATAATTGGTTAGCTAAGGTGTCACAATCGAGCTATATAGGAAAAACCCATTTAGTTTGATGTAGACACTTTAATAATGAATTACATATATATATCATTATTACAAAAATAAATGCTCTCATTGAGTAGATAATAAAATTAGGCTTAGTAATATTCATCCAATCATGTTATATTCATAAGAATTCAAATAAATCACCCAAGTAGGGTGAAAAAATGAACATGGATCATAATCAGGCAGTCAAGAAATGCAACCTACATGGAATGAAATATGCATGAGATGTAAATATTTACATTCCTACATTGATACATTTCCCAAGACATCCTTTCTATATAGTTCCAAGGGTAAATCTCATAAATTAGTAAATCAATAAATAGTATAAGTACAATAATCACCCACGGTGAAATAATAATGAACTACAATATCAAAAACATAAATCATCCCTTCCCTAGTGAATTGATGTTTTCCTCATGCATGGGTTGGCCAGACCCAGACACCAGCTATATACCAAGTGATGACACATACTTATTGTCTTTTATAGGTTCCCAAAATAGTTATACAAATTGAAAAGAAACCTCTGATACCACTTTGTAACGTCTTGATCCGATATCCACTAAAATAGTCCCCTGAACCGATCAATCACATTGCCTGAATCTTATCTCCATGTATGTTATTGATTTCAAACTAGTGGAAAGGGTAAATATATGGTATGCTGGGGAGAATATACCCTTAAGATATGATAATAATAATAGTATAAATGATAATTAAAATAGTAAGCAATGTTAATAACAAAAATTGAAAAATATTAATAAATGATATTAAATAATAAATAAATAAATGTTCATACATAAACATGATATTATATAAAAGAGAAAAACATATAAAAGGTTATAGAAAGTAAGGGCTATATAAAACACAAGAATAATACAAGAAAACAAATCCCCAAGGGTTATCCCCATGGGAATCCAGAACACCAGAACATTCATATGCTATTAAGATCCCATGAACAAGTATAACAACATATAACATAATCCATGGTCTTGAACCAATAACTAGATGATATCTATTCAAGTAATAAATGGTGACCCCAATAGCATGTGAGATATACTCAGTAGTACACCACTAATGGAACCAAATTTACAATTTTTTTCATTACGTATAAAATAAAATTGTGTTTAGAAATATAAAAAGTAAGTTAGTGCAATGAATGAAATGCAATGAAGTCATTACAAGTTCCTCAAGGACACATGGATGATTGTACATACTTAATCCTAGGCCAAAATAGTATCTGAAAACGTTTCATCATATATATATATATCCATATACATAGACACTAATATTTACATAGATATAGAAGAACTAGCGGGGACCCAGGACTTAGCCACCTTGAATCCAAATACTAATAATATAATAAGTTACAATTATTAATAAGGGAATTCATTCCTAATAATTTCAAATGAATGATAATAAGGTATGTCATGCATGTGAATCATAATATATAGGACATCATGAAAATAAAAATAAGTTACTTCATGCCTAAGGATCTTAATAAATGTTATGGTATATCATTCCCAGTACATCTTGTTAAATATTAATATAAACAGGGTCTCATATTTTAATAAGGGGAAAATGCCCAAGAATTTTAATAGGGTATATAGAAAATCATGTCTGATATCATAATCATGGGGCATGTAACATCAAGTTCATTAACCATGAATGATATGGATGTCACGTCCAACATCCTAATTGAGGGAGCATGAAGAATCATGTCCAAAAACCCAAGAGAAAAGAATTACCATGTCTAATATCCTCTACCAAGGGGGTGTGAAGTGCCATGTCCAAAAACCCTGACCAGGGTCCCTATATAATAAACCAATATAATGTAAACCACTTTCACTATGAACTATTATCCTTGGAATTCTATAAATTGGAACCCATCATTGCTCAAGACATAATGTACCTTATTTATCATAATTCATTTAATAATTAATTATAGTCTAAGAGTTCATCCATTCCTTAACATAAGTATTAAATATCCCAAAATTCATGTTTTAGAATAACTAGTAAAAAGGCCATGTATCTAAACAAGACATAACATCAAATTGGTCCATGTAATACAATTCATTCAAAAAATAAATATGATATAGGAAGCACCCATTCTATAACACAAAAATTATCATCAATTTAAAAATTCATTTGCTTATTAATATAGTTCACCTCAAAGGTAATTTTATTATAAAAAAAGAATGATTGAAATAATATTTCATTCATTTTATTTTAATCAACTACTTCATTAGGGATAATTACAATCACTTAAAAAATTTATCTAATGTGAAATAAGGGCACTATAATCATATATTTATAATAACTTATAATTGTCTTTAGTTTAATTGGCCTCATGTGATGGTTCATGTTTGTTCTTTTGACCTCCTACCAGGATAAAGGGTCTATGTAACATCAAGGGAATTATCTAGAAACTTAATTTTATAGATTTTAAAGTTTAGGAGCATCGTGTGGAAATTTTGGTGTGTGTTACAATGGAAATATCCTATAAACAAGCAGAAATTTAGGGAAAACCAACTATACAACCATCCTCATACATAAAATGATCCTCTCATTCAATACCATGCCATGATTCCAGTCGGAATGGGAGAAATCAGAAAGTTCAACAAACACCATGAGAATAGGGTGAATTAGCTCATACAAATATATCAAAAAATAAACTGAAATAAATATGGAAATGAATAGTGGGGAGTCTTTTACTTACTAATATGCTTACAACGGACTCAAATTTTTTGAATCAGACTAAGAATGAGTAAGAAAACAACATGGAGGATGAGAGGAATCAGAGGTGCGCACAAGGAGCAGATGGGTGACATAGAGGAAGAAAATGGGGTGAAACATATTTATTGTTAGATGAGAAATTGGAAACGTTATCCCTTTTAAAGAGGCATGTGGTCAGACTGCACAGTTTGGATAACCATTCGAAAACTGTTCAGCTAACACTACCCAATATCTATACCCCATATGTTTTGGGCTAACCGTTTACTAATCATACAATTCCACTAGTTAAGTCAAAATAACCATATAGGCTAGGATCATGGTTTGGAAAACCATGCACATCACATTCACCTACCTATGAAATTTTATATAGAAATTATGTAATTCCATGTTACCCACCTTTCATAGTTTAATAAACCATGTGCCACCTCCTTAAGGGTAGCACCGTTTCTCATAGTGGTCCACACAATTTAAAAAAATCATGTGCCTCTACTGGTTTCTCTTAGAAGGTGATTGTTTAGAGCTTGATACTCCTAAAACTCATCTAAACTCCCAATACCACTACCATACCTTAAACCACATCCAAAAACAACCCATTTAAGTGTTTCAATGATCATATTTACAATACAATTCCCAATTCAAAATATATCCCATACACTAAATGAAAATTTAAAACTCACATAGAATTTCCAATGATCCAAAAAAACAATACACTACATCTTGGTCTTGTAGTTTTTATTGGCTATATTAATTTTTTATATTTTTTAAATATGATCAGTTTTATATTTTATGCATTAGAGTTTTGTATTTTTTATTCATGAGGCATGTTAAACATATTTTCTTGAAGTTATCTTTTTTATGTTGATCCAAATGAAAGATAAAATCATCCCTCATGATTTGATAATTCCATTGGAGTCTCTTACCAACCTATGGTGTCAAGGGGATACAATTGAAGTTAGTGAAAATATGATCTTGTATAAGCTAATGGATTATGGTTAGGTTGTTACATATTATTCCTCTACAAGATGATATGAACATGGTTTATTCAGAAATTATTCTAAAGAATATTTTTATTTATCATGTTTTTCTCTTGAATAATCAATATCAAACAAAAATATTATTTTTCACATGATTATAGATTATCAATAACATCTCATCTAATACTTTCATTATTATCCCATAAATTTTATGATATTATTATTATAGTGTATTAACAAGATGATAGAGTTATATAAATTATATAATCAAATATTTTTTTTGAAAATAGTTTTACCACATGCATTGCTTAAACAATGAACATCATTGTAAATGAGATTAGTATTTTTTACACAAAAAAAATATTAATAAATAATGAATTAACATTCATATATCATGAAATATAATGAATTAATGAATTTCTGGATGTCAATGTAATTGCATTAATTAATTCCCTAAAGGGAATGAAATTATTCATGATAAATTTGATATAATTTGTCTTACTCTTAAATTTTTATCATGAATAATTAAAAATTATAAAATTTTATCAAATAACTTCTCATAAATTTTCTAGAGTTAATATTATAATAAAAAATATTTTATAAATTATAAATATGGTTTTAATGAGGTGTGTGTTGTGAATCCAAAAGATTATTTCAGGTTTCTTCTCATTACCACATTCACCATCTTCAAACTATGTGGGGGGGGGGGGGGTCCACTCCATGATATAATTTTCTTCATTATTTGGGGGTGAGAAGTTCCAAAATGTAAAAAGTATTCAATTTTATATGCCTAATATGTTGTGAGTATTTTATATATCTATTCATTAATTGGAGAATGACCATAAAAGTGTAAATTATAAGGATAAATAAGAGTATATTTTTTCCTTATATTTCACTAATGTATTAAATGTACCCAAATGAATGATCTGGAAGATCTCATATATTCTTTTTTAAAGTATAAAATTTATAAATATTATTTTAATTAAATTCAAAAAATTAAATCTTATATATTTATTATTAATCAAAACTTATTAAGAGTTAGTGAATTCTTATGCATGTACATTAAAATTTTGTTAAAAATTAATCAAAGGATCAAAAATAGAGAATATATGCAAACCTGGTGGTACAAAAATCCTAATAAATAAATAATTTGAGAGAAACATCAAATATTTTATTTTGATTATACTATTTTATTAAATATAAAAACAAACCAAATATAGTAAACTTGAAGTTTATTGATCCTCACATATTCATTGCATAATATAATAAATTGAGTCATTCAAGGTCAATTGATAATGGTAAAAAATAAATGAGCATCAATTTATTGATAATGTAGTATACATCCATTAGGTGGAGAATACCTAATTTAATTAAAGGATTGATGTATGTATACAAAATTTATTTATAATAGAATTTTTCAATAATTATATGATACTATGAATTTTATCCATATGATTGAATATAATAAATTTTCATAGATCTATTACAATAGATTACTTATCGTGGGTTTCCTATTAAGGTAAATTATGTATATCATAACATGCTATATTAGAAGTATTTTAAAATATTTATATGAAGTATTAATTATTTAATATATATGGGACCACCCACCTACAATGTGAAAGACATAATTTTTCTATGAAATATGTATCCATTAAACAGTCACGTGTATTATTATTTTTTAGTGAGTGTACATCGCATGTTATGTATTTTGGTCAAAATAAATATTGAGCATCGCATACCATATATAAAATCATCTAGATGAATCATTTATAAGATGGTTGAAACCCTTACATGAATAATTATACTGTAATGTTTGAAATATCTATAGTCTTAAATGTTTATTATATAGACAAGGAGTGTGGTTGAACTGATTATATAAAATTATTGATCATAATGATTAGATATCCAAAATATATATTTTTCCTTAAAAACGAAAATGGATATATCAACAATAATATTATTTTTATGTTTTTTCATAAATGCTACTAGTAACTGATAAATTATGGGATATCATTAATATTTGTTAATGATTTATTTAATTGTTTTTAAAAATGATTGATAATTTTGAATTTTGGTATATTTCACTATCAAAATAATTTTCCAAAATGAATAATCTAAGAAACAATTGATATTTCAAAATATAATGTTTTGGATTGGAAGACCATACTACTAATACTATTGGAAATTAATGATATTGTTATAAAAATTTTATTCCTTACGATAATATTGATTACAAAAATCTATATATGAATCCTTTAAGGGTTTAAAATTCCAGAATCATATTCAAAATCATGAATGTTTTATCCAATCCAATAAATTACTATATATGATGAAACAAATAACATGTATTTCATGTATTCATCTTAAAATAACTTCATACAAGGAAGAGTATAAAATTAATTTTATACTTACATGGTTTGTATAAATCAATGTATTGAATTAATCCATATTTTTTGGATAAAATCAAAACTTATAAAGAATTAACAAAATCAATGAAATATTTGATGAAATATTTATGAGGAATGTCATTGTATTTTTAATTAATCATTAAATAGATGAAATATTAAATTTTATAATGACTTTACATATTCATTAAAATACTCTTAATAAATAATTAAATTCCATTATTTGAAGAGTTATGTGTTTAATAAATATTGGATAATGAAAAACTTATTTGTCCCTTAATATTAAATATAAATTCACATATTATTTATACTTGAGTGATATATAAATATGTATCTATATGTACCTTTTAATTGATATGAGTAATTAATACAATGAATTTGATGTGAGGTAACATTTTTCTCCTACTCATTGTGATTTAAAGAGTATAAAATATTACTTATTCCAAAAAAATTTACCAAATTGGTGGTTTATATTGATGTTGAGTATTTCCCTAATTCATATATTTTCAAATCTCAATTGGGATATTTATTCACAATTGGTTAAACTGTCATTCCATGGTGTTCTATAAAACAAATCATTTCAATAACTTATTTTAATCAAGATAATTTTATTGTGATTCATTAAGTAAGTTGATGATGTTTTTGGTCGATATTGTACATTCATCATATCAATATATATATATGTGTGGATTAGATAGGGACAAGATATTTCCACCATATTTTATGAATATACTATAGCATATATAACACAAAAAGGTACATATATCAATGGTGATAAGATAATATATATATATATATATATATAAGGACCCACACCTTCTCATACCATTACATTATATCTTTCAAGTGATTGATATAATTATCATGATTTTGGATCCTTTAAATTGATATTATCTTTAATATCTTATGTCACATGTAACACTAAACCAATGAAACACTCAACTAAAACAAAACATGACATATTAAAAAGAAAATAATAAAATAATAATTTTTAGATAAAAAGATAATAACCAATTAAAATTTTTTTATATTATTATTATCTTTGATTAATATAAAATAATATTAATGACACCTGATTTTTAAGATGTTATTTCTCAGTAAAAACATTTTTTTATATTATATATTTTTATTTAAATAAAAAATATATAAATTTTGAATATTGATTTTGATAAAAAATAATATAAATTTTTAATTTATATTGTCAAAATTATATTAGGATTATTTTTATCTATTTTTCAAAAAATATTGTTTTTAGGTGAATAGTGAAAAATACTGTTTTCAAAAATAACATGAATTTTATGAAATTATTAATAAAAAAGTATGAATTTTAAATTCATGAAGAATTTTTTTAAGACTAAATATTTATTTAATAATTGAATATATAATTCTAATTTTTTAATTTATAAAACCATATTCAACATTTTATAATTTAAGTTATATTTTCCAAAAAAAGTGTTTTAATACATTATACATTTAGAATTCTAAAATTAATTTTTATCACTTTTAAAAATTTAATCAAACAAAATTTATTTAAGATTTATAATAATTAGGTACAAATTCTATATTATGTAACATTTTATTTTTAATATTAATGGATAAATTACCTAGGTAAAAACCAGTTACACCGTGAAAACTAAAATGATAAAAATGAGAAACCTAAGAGATAAAAGTCTTATCATGTTTAGAATGTATTTTTAATTTAGTTTTTGAGGTTTTTCATGTAATTATATCTTCCTATATATATTATTTATCAATTTTTAATCCTCTTTACTTGAGAGTGACCACCCTTTATTGAATTGTTTTGGGTATTTAGAAAAATGGAACTCATTTTCACTTATAAAATGGGTTGTCATGTCCCCCCTTACTATCACACCAAAATCCCCTTATATCATCCCAATAACTTCATAACCCTATTATATGAACTTCAATAAACATTAAGGGTTTAATTGTCTTCTAAAAATATCATCCTTTAAAGGTTTAACCCCATTTGCAAAGGGGATAACCAAGGTATTGAGGTAAAAATATCAAACTACTTCTTCCTCTTTTCTTTTTCCACATATATATTTCTTATTTCTAAAATTTACTTTTAATATATAAAAATTATAACATAAGTATAATTATTTTATATATATGTTATTATAATTATGATACAATAATTAACCCCATCCCCTATTCCATTATGAAAAAAAAATTGAATCGTGATCTGTGCGGACTACGGCATCCTCAACACAACGTGTTTTGTTTTCCATCACAAGATTATAAGGATGATAATAATATAGAATATAATTTCTAATTATTATATTTATGAAATATTTTATATTATAAATTTAAAAAAACATATTAATCATTTTCTTATTCAATGAAAAAATAAGTCATCATCCATGCATATGCGTCGACTACCACCTCCATGGAATGATAGATTTCCATTTTTCATTTCATCTTCACAATAAACGTATGGTTATGATAATGGTTTTAAATGATAAATATTATTTTTATTATTTAATTAAGTTTATATTATAAAAAAAATATAGATCCAATTAATGATATTACCAATAAGTAATTATCATTAATTCAATCATTTAAAACAAGGGTTTGAAGAGGAAAATATTTAAATCGAATTATGTAATTTTTTTATATCCATTAATTAATATTATAATTACTTCATAGTTATAATATATCACACTATGAAAAATAAATTATATCATTATGACATTTTTTATGATATTTAAACTAAACCACCTCATAAACGTCCACTAATCAGGCTATGTTCATGTTTGGGTCAGTTTGAGAACCTAAGTGAAGAATGATATGACATTATATCATGAATTATTATGAAAAATTAATTAATGGTATAATATGATATAAATATTTAAATAATTGTTTTTATTTTTTTATGTAATTTATTCATCAATATTTAACTTGTTAATTTAGACAAAACTCTTCATAAGTCAAAAATCACTAAAAAAGTATTCACTGTTAATTTCATATTCTAAGATAAAGAATAACGTACTCATAAATGGAAAATTAAAATTAAAAAATCATTATAGATATCCAGTTACAGTAACATTAATTAAATTTTTATTAGTTAATTTTAGATAATAATGAATAAAAACAATTCTATTACAAAAACAGTTCAAAGCGATCAAGATTACCTACACCCGACATAGAAATTAGGTAATAACTAACTAATATACATGTAGAGAAAAATTATAAATGAAAATTAAAAAAATTTATATATTTGAAATAGGTTCTAAAATATTTTATTAAGATATTTATTTCTTTATACATTATCTTAGAGTGTATTAGACAAAGTGGGAAACAACATAAGGGTTTCTTTGTCTCAAATTGGAATCCATTGAGACATTTTTTATTATAAAACATGTTTTATTTTAAATGAAATAAATAATTCCATATTGTAAATTTTTGTCATTATTATATTTTATTTCATTTTATTCAATGTTATATTTGATCTTATACCTCTCATTATATTTTGATTGAAAATTTACCAAGACTATAAGGAGTTTTTATTACTCAATCCTTTTCCTTGGGTCATAATAACTATTCTTTGCAAATTATATTTAAGGATTGATATATTATAAACTATGATAATATTATTTTTTATATACATATTAGTTTATTATGAAATAATGTGTCTCACAAAGACTTATTCTTTTATGACTCTATTATTCCATTAAAATTCATTTTTTTTAATAATTATTTTTTCTTTAAATGAATTTTTATTTTATATTCATGTTTTCAATTCCCACCAATGTTCTAATTTACCTAGTGGAAAATCAAATTTTTTTATCTCTGGTGATCCTTTTTCTCCTCTAATTAATTTCAAAATAATTTTTTCATTATCCTATTAATTATGTGGGGTTTCAACAAGGTTATTTTAAAATGTTTAAATGTTTTTTCATCCTTTAAAAATTAAAATTTTTATCATATACTATTATTGATTATAACATTTATATATTTTAAAAGATATTTTATTTTTAACTATTTATAATAAGGTTTATAAAATTCTTCCATCTCCCTCCTCATTTTTTTGAATGTAATTTTCGCTTCATATTTTAAAATAATGTTTAAATGGTTTTTTGAAATCTTTTGTATTTTTACTTCTATATTTCCTACAAGTTTTATCTCTCAGGAAGTGAGGTTTTTATTATCTTATATATTTTATTATGATATGAATACTTTTTAAAGATTTTATTTTAGATATCTTATTATATTTTATGTTCTTGGTTTTTATATTTTTGAAAATTTTAAGAATCACATTATTTTTCAATGGGTTATTTAAGATACGATGATGATTGATTTTAAGTAGAAAACATATATATGGATGGTGATATGTGGGTTACTATATAAACCTCCAATTCTTTAGTAATTTTTATTTCTCATGAGCTTAAAAGGTTACATGGGAGGATTTATCCACAGAAAAAGGTTACATGGGAGGATGTATCCCAAGACAAAGTTCACACATAAGGATTTATACTAAGACAAAGGGTACACATGAGGATTTATACCAAGAAAGAGGGGTACATGGTATAATTTATACTAAGAAAAATGGGTACACATGAGGATTTATACCAAGTCTAATGGTACATGGGAGGATTATCCCAAACCTAAGAAGGTACATGGGTGATTATTCCTATCGTAATATGTGATGAATGGCTTGGTGGGTAACCATGAAATATGATTTCTATACTTATATTTTTCAATATTTGAAATATGTTTCATAGTTTTATGCTTATTCTCATGACTATGTTATGATCCCATGGATCTTGTTTTTTGAATCACTCTTTCGATTCATGTCTTATTTTATGTCTAGAATTATTACAAGATTATCAGCTAAGATTATTTGGGTATTATTTTATTATGTATCATGATTATTATAATTTGATTGTATTATTCTCTCTTATGATCTTTAATTATTATTAATTATATATACACTTACTGATCATTTTAGCTCACCCATTTATTATGTTTCCACTTCCTTGGTTATAAAGAAAGTTAATACATAAGCTATATCTACAAGGGTATCTTATGGGAATAATTTGTGGGAGATTTTGAAGAATTTTCATAGATTAAGTAGTTTTTATATTATAGGATAAATTTTATGAGCTTTATTATTTAATTTTTTTTCCTAATTTTCAAAAACTCAAATCCTAAAAGATATTATAATTTTATTATAATGAAATTTTTATTTAATTCATGTAATTACCAAATTATTTGATTTGGGCACTATATTAGATATGTTAGGAGAATATTATGGAAATGAGTATTGATTTACAACTGCAATTTCATCTAGAAAGATGCATTATGGTGTCGAGTGATGGAGTACATCATGATAGGTTTGCTGGAGGAAGTCAGTTTTGATGCAATCTGGGCTGTTGTGACATGATTTATTTGTTCTTGTGTAATGATTCATTTTATAGAATTGGGTGTGAGCTATGAATCTTCGGTGCAATGTTATCTTGGAGGGAGATATAGCTATAGTGGGGTGTATGGTGTTGTAGTTTAAGGGGTCATAAAGAATTACTAGTTTAATCTTTTAATAATTTGACCATAGTGTGATGGGTGTTAGTAGAATCACTTGGGTTTATAGGTTATTTTTACATTGAGGTTCCCTCTGTTTTAATCTAACATGAGATCCCATATTGATCATATATATGGGATTGGTATTGAAAGACTCTTCAAGATATAGTGTGGAATTTGAATTGGCCAATTTTCTTATGTTCTTATTTGGTTTTATTGAACCATGACATCCATCGTCACATCATTGACCTATTTGAGATATGTCAATTTTGGTGAGATGGGACCTATGATCACACTATTATCCTTACGATCTTGATAACTAAGGTGTGATCACATTGGTCAGGCCATGGACTTTATTAAATTAATTATTTTTATAGTGGTCTAAATTTTCAGATATAAGGGATATCATGCCATGATTTTCGAATCATAGTTTTTTTGTGGAATGATGACCCCTATCACAATATAATTGTTCATTTTTTCAAAGAAATTATAAATTTTATCCTTATCTAAAATTTTCTCTCATTGTTTCAACTAACATTAAACCATGGGTGACCATATGTGTGTTTTTAGTGATCTTCAGCTTCCCATTGATAGGTTTTCCCCTCGACTTTGAGAAATAAACTTCTTTTTAATCCAATGTAATTTCTGTTCTTCTCCTTCATTATTTTTCTTTTGTATAATAAAACTTTCCAATATAGTTTTTTAAAATTTTATTATTCTTAGATCATGGTTATGATAGATATTGATGTATTTATGGTTATTAAGGATCTTTCTTGGGTGTTCTTGGTGGGGTGTTCTTCTTCTTATTATTTTATCATGTAAATTGTTGAAGCTTCAGTTTATTTGGGGGATGTGGGACATATCCTTCTTTATTTTATTTTAATATCATATAATTACGATATATTTTTTTATTGGGATGATGGTATGGATTAACCTAAAATTATAATGAAGAATACTAAAGGAAATTTAAATGAAGTGGGCCATTTACATTTTCTTTATAGAATCCCATGATATTTCTTATATATTAATTTTTTTATGTCATTACTAAGAGGTTTTTATATGGTATTTTAGCATGCATTGGTTTATACTATTACTTAACTAAAGTCATATTCTATAGTGGGATAATCACTTAAACATGGTATTTAATTAGTTGTGTGGGAATCTAGAATTATATTGTTGACGTTAGAACTTGAGGTTATGTTTTACCATCGAAAGAATGATTATGGGGTGTTTCTGAAATCTAAATGGTTTTTATATTTCACTTTTTTATACAATATTTGGATTATTATTTATGTGTCTAGAGTCATAATAGTTTAATATTGTGTAAATTTGTAATGATGGGGTGGGGATGTTGTTGCGGTAGCGGATGGTGGGTTATCATGTGATTATTGTGTTGGTAGTGTGGATGGTTAATGTTGAAAGTGGGTTGTTTTTAGGTAAAGATTTAATACTTAGGGTGTTTTTACAATGGTTATTATATTTTAATATGAGGTAGTGGTTTCATTCATGGGTGTGTGTGTAGTGGGTTGTGATATAGTTTCTCAGGGGCATGGAAAATGGCATGAATTAATGAAAATGATAATGGGTAATAGGTTTTGAATTAATAAAATAATTTTTTAAATGATTAACTATGTCATATATATTATTTGGGTAAATAGTGATGTTGGATTAAGTTTGAATAATTAATAATAATGGATTTAAGTTAAAATTATTTTAATGATTATTTTTTCATTAAATATGGCTAATTACACGAAATGTACCTGGTAAAGGTAACACTTGAAATTTTAATTATGAATAAAATGGAAATTTAATCATTTTTTGATATAAATTATTTATTAATATATAGGGTTAGTTTATGGTGTGGTAATTTAAATAGTTTTTAATGGATGGTGGTGATGACGTGGTGAATATTACGGGTAATGGCAGTGCCACCCTTTCATGGACCCTTAGGTTGATATTTTTATAGATATATATATTAATTATGGTTTATGTTACTTCATATAATCCACTACCTAATTCAGGTAACCTAAGTGACACTCATATGATTACATGGGCTCTAGTTTTTCCCCCTGACTTTTGGTTGTAGAGGGAAGGGATGTTTTATTTCTCCCTATTCCTCTCTCCCCATTTTAATGTAGTGTGGGATATTATGGAATTAAGTTTATATATATATATATATGATTTATAGCCTAGTTATGTGGATATATTTTGGATAAATTGTGAGTTCATTCATGGTATTAGTATTAAACAAGTTTCATTTCCTTCATCTTCACAATACCCTATGTTGATGAAGACATAATATGTGGTTTTGATGTGGTTGTGGTATGTGGTAAATATACATGATATATGGATATATAGTGATATATAAGGGTTTATAGAATGTAACTTATTAAGTTTGGGTTTTAGAGTGACTATTGTACTAGGTAAGTAGATATTGGGTACCTTTGAGACATATATTCTTTTGATACTATGTTACTAGACTTGGATGTGATATTAGGTGAGTGAAACGTAGTGAGGTTTGGTGATAATTTCCCAAGAATACTTTGGTGTTGGGTCAATTATTTATTCCCTGATGCAGTAGTGTGATTGTTCTACATTTCCAGGGGTTGTTTTATACTGTATTCTACTAATCATACTTGAATTCTCACCCTTATATATAAAAATATATTTTATAGGTTTCTAGGATGGATTTTATGATTGACATGGACAATACTAGATTACGGAGAACATGATTGGTGTTATTGTCACTATTATATTAATTTCATTTTGGTATTCCATTTTGGAAACTGATATTATATATAATATTTACATGCATTATAGATTGGATTTATATCATGTTTTATGGGTTTAGATGGTGTTTTATCATATGTTCCTAGGATATTTGGGGTAATTCCTCCCATTTATGTGTGATTATACCTGATGATCTAGTATCCAACCCATGCCCTACTAAAGGTGGGATTGAGGCATCATTATTATCTTCATCATAGGACCAATAGGGTTCCTTGTATAGGAAGCTCATGAAAGAGTGGTATCAAAGCTATATATGAGAGATAATATAGTGAATAGAGTTAGGAACTGGTGAGGAATGCATGGTTTTTAGGGAAACAATGTTAGTTAAAATTATTATGTGACATATAAAGGGTGTCCAAATAGAACATAGGTAATTAGGGCCTCTTCTGATCCAACATAAGAACCTTAAGCTTAATAAATATACTAAAAAAGATGATGTTGATTGTTATGTAGAGACCTAGAAGAGGTTTATGCATCATGATTTGTTTCACTATTTTTTTAATTAAGGTGTTTTTTGGAGTTTAAATGTAGTTAATTAAATAATCCTAAATGAATTAAATTTTCTGTATCTTAATAGTTTTCACCTTCACTAGGTTATATAGAAGGTTTAAATTATTCATGTATGGTTCAGGTTGGTGAGTTGTTACGGGATAGGTTGGTTGATCTTATGAGGGTTGACTTGGATAAGGAGGATGAGTCTTGGAATAAGATGTTATGTGAGTTTTAGTATCAGGTCTTAGAGAAATATAAGGAGAGTGTATGTTTTATAGATACAAAAAACTGATTGGATGAGTTAGATATCCTCTATATTCTGATCCATTCTAGGATGTAGAATTAGATCCCATTATTTTTTAGTCAGTTTTTGAGATATGCATGTTAGAGGTATTTTTTCTTGGGGTTGTGTGAGGAGTATATGGTTTCATGGGAGGATTTATGGAAGCATCTCTATATAGAATTTATTTATTTTATGGTGAAGGTGATTAAATAGAATGATTTTATTTCCCTTCAATAGGGGAGCATGAGCATGTGGGAGCTTGGCATTCGACTAAAGGACCTTTAAAATTTATTCCATAATATTTTATTGGATCAACAGGAAATAGTGTGATGTTTCGAGGAGACATTATCTCCAACTATTCATCATTAAATTACCCCCATTTACATTTCCTTCATATCTAGAGGTTATCAATAAAATATAGGTGATTGAGAGGATACACGAATTGTATATGTTTTTTCAATAAGGTATTCATCAATGCTTCCTATGGAACATAGGTATAGATCGAGGATATATGATGTCAAGTTAGTAGAGGTTTTGATGTGTGTGTATTTGGTCTTAATAGTCCTTTATACACTTATTTGGATCCAATAGTTCCTCTATATCTACCATAATATTGTTTCTATTGTTATTTTATTATGAAGTTCATGTTTATTTGTGAGTTCAGTTCTAGGACACCTTTGTAGGTTATAATTTTTTGGGTGGTCGACTTTCAAATCAGTATTAGAAATAATTACCTTGGATTCCTTACCAATAGAGGAGTTGATATCCCTTTTTCATGAACCAACTCAGATACCCCTGTACCCAAATAACCAATCCAATCCCAATATATAGTCAAGGTAATTCCTAATCCCCACATGTTGGTGACTAGTGCCTAGAATCATAAAAAATAAAATGGGGAACTAATTTTCCAAAAACACAGAAGGTGAAAAAAAATATATTAGTATTCTCAAAAAATACAAAGGGTGATAGTACCATAAACCATATCGGTATATCAAAAACCCAATGAATACATCATTAAAGTACCATAAGTCTAATAAGAAAACTCAACATCCCAAAGGAAAAGTCACTCCAAGTCCGAAGGGATTAAGAAAATCCACATCCTCTAAAATATTCCCTCCCTTTACTCGAACATGGAAAGATAAAATCTAAGAACCACCCAATTTAAGGGTAGGCTATGATCTAGAAATCCAAATAGGATCTCACCAAGTGTTCCATAATAATATTATATAATGATTACAAATTAAAAAATTATTTCAATTTTCAAAAAAACAGTCATGACGGTACATTTTCATATTAAAAAAACATGTTTCTCATTGTAAATGATAGAAAGCATTACAAACATGGAATAAATAAACACTTTATAAGAAATAGTTTATATAAATCATTAGGCATAAACAATGTAGTCTCACAAAAATTTGAATATACATCAAAGTAATAAAAATAATAAATCTGGTCATCCAACCTATCGTAAGACAGTTTCAAGATATGGGATCCTTCAAATATCATATTATTGATCCCAAAAAGTATGTATACACACATCCCTCAGGCTCACGGTGAATTGGACCCATCAACATCCCATCAGGGATAAGATATTCTGAACCATGTTTTTTTGAGTTATAAATCATTAATTGGTTTTTATGGAATTACCATCCTAGAATGTCTATCCTAAATAACCCACAAACTATCCAAGCTCACCTGTGCTCAATAAAACAATCAACAATGGGAAAATTATTTTAAAAATATCAAAAATAAAATTTTCCCAATTTTAGTTTTAATATTCAAATTTCATTAAAAACCCAAGACATAGTTTTTTAAATATTTCAAGACTTTTTAAATCAAAACCCATAATATGATTTTTTTTCATTTCAATTTTATGCCATTTTTCTTAAAATCAATTCATAAATAACTTCATAATTTCCATAAATTTCAAAATTCCCCCCAATATCCAATTCTATTATAATTTGGGGTTTTTCAATATCCATACCAATTTAATTTCAATTACAATTTTCATAATTTTTTTTAAAAAAAATCAATTGAAATCAATTTTAATCAAAATAAATTCAAGGTTTATTCAATTAGAAAATCCAAAACATATCCACCTACATTTTTCACGGAAACACAACACCCACATTGAGACTTTCCAATGAAGAATAAAAGTTCATAAGAATTGGGATCTCAACATAGAAACAAGATTACACAACATGGAGTTTATATCCATCAATACTAAGATGATCTAACAAAATCCTAGGAGGTAAAGTGATAGAGATGGAGGAGATAGGGAGACTGCTTACCTAGAGAGAAGAACCATAGAAAACATGATGATCAATCCGATTGGATGATTTGGAATGGTTGGAGGGCTCTAAAATCACCTTGGGATGGCTGAAGTATGATATCAAAGAAACACAGAGGATGGAAAATATTATTTTCCTCGAAACCACATAATTAAAACCAACCCTCGGTATTTTACCCATAGTGTAATACAATTTCACATCATATAATTGGTGAGTCTTATATACACCAAAAAACATATCACCTTTTATTAAAAATTAGATTTTTAATATTTACATGGCATGTAATAGTTCATGCTATGTTTCAATTTCATGGAATATTTCTGGAAATGAATACATGTCGTGTAAAACCATTATAAGCTATATAAATCCCCAACAAACTAAAAAACAACTGCAGGTTTTATGCTAAAAATTTCAACAGATCTATGAATTCATCATTAAATGTATCCTCCCAATTATTTCTTAGCATTACCCAGCCATATAATATGGAAAACCATGGAAAAGTTATAGAACATACCTGTCATAATGGTAATGAATTTTTACAACCTCCCCAGTATAAAAAATATTTTTCCCTATAAATCATCGTAATAAGCATCTATATCAAAAAGATTAGGCCACTTCTCTCTCATCAGTGACTCACACTCCCATGTCTCATGAGAATCATAACCATGTTTATATAGCACTTGTACCAAGGTATCATCCTACAATGAAGTACCTTGGCCTCAGAATAAATAATCATTATTGGATCCTCAGTCATGGATAAATCAGGATCAACATCAAGATCACTCCATCTCAAAACATGATATGAAAAAGAAAGATACTTTAATAGCTTTGATTAATGTAAAATGTTTTGTATCAGTATAAATTGTGGTATAAAGTGATAAATGGTAAAACACTTTACCCTCCTACTCAACAATCATAAAATGTATTACAAAATGAGGAGCATTATTCCCTTGCCTCCCAAGCTGTCGATTACCCAAACCTTTTGAATCATTCAATAACACATGATCACTAATTTATAAATAAAATTTTATACCCTAATAATTAGTATAAGAATTATATCATCTCTATGTCATAAACAACCTTTGATGAATAAAATGAATATTTTTTTCTTCTCTTGAACCAAGCTAAGTCCAACCAAATAACTTTCACTAATCTCTGACTCACACAATTTATATTTACAAGGTTGGTCATACAAGGCCTTAAAAGGACTCATTATGATCTTGGACCGATAACTATTATTATATAAAAAATCAACCATCCCCAAATAATCATTGTTAAAACCACCAAAATCATAGACACATGCACAATGAATATCCCTAATAATCTATATAGCCATCTCTGCATGTCCATCCATCTACGAATGGTATACCATACTCAAACAAACTTGAGATCCTTGTGCCTCTTGGAGGCCTCTCTAAAAGTAAGAAGTAAATCATGGATCTCTATCACAGACAATATCATAAAAAACTATGTTCAAACGCAAAATATAACCCACCTATATATTTATCTTCCCCTCAACATTGGTTGCATCATGAATGGGTATAATGTAAGCCTATTTTGTCATCCTTTCAATCATAACACATATGACATTCTTCTTTTTTGGGAACGCAAAAACCCACCTACAAATTCCATAGAAACCTCATCCCACATTCAAATAAACACTAGAAGTGGATGTTGAAAACTCAAAGGTATCTGATTCTCTACCTTGAATTTTGGCAAGTATAGTAGCGTGAAACAAAGTTTGGGATGTATCATCTCATACCTGTCCCATAGAATCGACATTGCATATCATAGAACATATTTATGGTTCTTGGTCTCACTTCCCATAGGAAAATATATAAATCCCCCATCATATCTTTTTTTATAATAAAAGGTACAACATACCTATTCTAAAAGCATAGGATACCCTCTGTGGAAAATGATCACTCAGCAATGGTCTCCCCGCCATAATGAGAGTTCCTGATTCCATGAAATTCCTCATAAATCAATTATTCCAGAAGAAATATATCAAGAAGAATAGAGGTCAAATGAACACTAGTGAAGAAAAACATGGCCCCTATTTCTCTAACACCAATGTGTAATTATACAAAAATATCCATCAACTTCCACTCTGGTAATGATTCTTCCACAGTCTGGGTCAGAACCTTCTTTCTAAAATCATCTACAACTACAATACATTTACTTAGGGTATAGGAAATATCAAAATAAAAATATTGTAGGTAATCCACCCAATGAATCTGGTGTAGATTCAAATATTTTTTAGAGAACATATAATTCAATCCCTTGCAGTTGGAATACACAGTAAACCATTCTTTAAAAAGGTAATGCTTCAAACTCTTATATTCATGCATTATAAATTCAAGATCAAGTTCATGGGTATGATAATTCTTCTCATGTGTCCTATGATACTGAGATCTATAGGATACCACATGATCACTATGAATGTATCAAGATACACATGGAATGTTTTTATCATATCCACAAATACCATAGAAGAATTGGTTAGACCAAAAGGCATAAAAAGATACTTATACTAGTCATGCCCACTCAAAAATGTGTTTTTTTAATTTCATATTCTTTTAATCTCAACTAGTGATAATCGGGTCGAAGATCAATCTTTTAGAATCACTTATCCCCTTTAAACTGGTATAAAGGATCATTAATCTTAGGTAACATTAACTTGTAATTTATTTTGACTCGATTGAGCTTCTTCTAATCAACACATAAGCGAAGTGTTCCATCATATTTCATAGAAAAGAGTATAGTAACCATCCAAGGTGACACACTATGGTGTATATATCCTTTCTCTAATATATCATCCAAATGAGTCTTCAACTCTTTCAATTTAGTTGATTCCATGCTGTAATAAGGAATAGATACAAAATGAGTACTAGGTACTAAATTATTATAAAAATATACCTAACTTACTGGTGGAAATCCAGAGAAGTTAGAAGAAAAAACATCATGAAATTTAATGAAAACTGGGTGATCACCAATCAAGTATTCCCACTCCATAACAAATTAAAACACTGATATTACATTCCCCAAATTTTGATAAGAAGGTCTGAATATTCTCGAACTAGAATACAATTCTCCTAGAAACCCACTACACACTCTATCAGGCATAATAAAGGAGACCCATTAAAGATAAAAATCAATTTTATATTTATTATCAAGGATTAAATCCATCTATAAAATGAAATCAACAGCTTTCATGTTGATAATAAGAAATTACCAAGAAAGAAAAATCTATGATTATGAAAAAACACAAACAAGGAAACATAGTCCCTTCTATATCTTCATTTAGAGGGGTGAAATAATATCCATCACATAAGATAAAATGTTCTTAGAAAGATTTATAATATTCATAATACGAGTATAAATTAATGAGTGAGACGCACCAATATCAAAAAAATTAATTACTAAATATGAAACAATAGTTATGGTACCTCTCAGAATCGATGGACTCATATCAGCTACCTCGGGAACTCTTCCATTGCGTGAAGAATATTTATTCTGCAAGTCCGTGGCTAGAACCCCATAGATAATAAAGTATATAATTTCACCACAATAATTTTTGTTGCTGATGATATCATTTCACTACATGGAGCAAAGAATATATAAAATAATTTTTGAGATCATCCCAAATGAACATAGGAACCACAGATCCTAGGTGCCTCAGTGAAAACCCATTTCGAATGCCTAGTATTTCCATACCTGTATTAATTCAAAGGGAATATTCCAAACAATGTTAGAGGTATAAAAAAATATTCTATATAGATCCACTATGATACTCATCACACTTTATCTTCTATTAATGGGAGCTCAAAAAACTATCATTGGGATAAAAAGGAACTCCCATAAAACTTGATTAACCAACCAGATCATGTTTTACTACCAAATCCTTATCCATAACATTAGCATAAGAAGAGATTTTCATTTAGAAATCATATGACTGAATATCGTATCGATATACCATCTCGAACTGTTGATTCTTCATCATCTCATTCAACGCAATATTAGGAGGAAAATAGACAAGATTAGTAAATTAGTTTACATATTCTATCATGGTCATGTCAGTCTACTCAGGTTTGAAAACCTTCATAGCCTTGGACAACACTATAGACTCTAGACAGAACTGGTCAGTGAAGATAATCATAAATTCCTTCCACTCTAAAACATAATTCATATTTTCCATCACCATCTCCTTCCAGGCCCCTCATTCTTTAAGGTATCAAATTTCAGTGTAATGTATTCAAGAGTTTCTAAGAAGTAAAAAAGAATATCTATTTTATCATCATGTAGTCAGCCTGTTGAGGATCATAGAGCCATGGAAAGAAGGTTGGTTTGATGAAGTAATTATTTATAATGGTTATAATATTAATTCCTTTGAAGTCCCACAGATGAATCTTTAATGGGAATGGGTTAATATTATTTTCATAGAGATTTGATAGCGAACACAAAAACCTAAACTAGATTTTGGTCCATAGGAGGATTTTCTCAGTGTGGTTTATGATAGCTTCCTCCTGGATCCGATTCACATGTCTTCTCAAATGCATGATTCTACAAAACATTGTCAAAAAACATTTAAGATATTATATCATTACTCAGATCAACAATCAAACATGTGCAAAAATATAAATAAATCTCATATTACAGATAAAAAGATTTGTATTTCAACCCATACAAATAAAAAATAGGAAAAATACTAGAACTAATACGAAATATTTCATTCCAAAAATATCATGGGTGACATACAAATCATTACGCTGAGATATGGATAAGCACTTACTCAGAACAACCACATCAGTCTTGAAAATATTTCTCAACCACATGCTAACATCAAGGCAAGATACTTAACATGATCCTTCGATATAACTTTTTCACGAACCATCTCAGATAAACTAGTACCCTAATAACTAAACTTATCATATCATAGTGTGAAGAGCATTATTGATCCCCATTGGTTGGTGACTAGAATCTTGCTTCACACAAAATAACTAGGGGAATGATTTTTACTAAAACACGACATAAGAAATTGATACATATCATTGTACTAAAAAACTATAAAGATAGATAGTTTATGGAGAAAAAATTTCCAATAAATTTTCAATTATTTTCATTGTTTTAAATCCCAAAAAAGAGTTAATTTATGATAAATTTCCACATTTTATGATATTGGTGGTATATTGAGCTTAATAGTAAAATTGGATCATTTTGGATTTTTTACTATTTGAAACTATGGTTGTATTTTTACCACAAAATATTATACATTAATCCAAATTGAAAAATCCATTCTTTATTGGATTCTAAACATGCATTTATTTATTTCGTCCTGCATGACCAAAAGTTGAATTGACCATATCGAAGCTCAAAAGAAGCTCACAAGTTGGATTATGAAAACTATTTATAGATCGGTCTATTTTTGGTGTGGGGTCCTTAAATCATTCATAGTGGGTCCAAATGGTGTGAAATTCAGTGGGTGGACGCAAAAGACATTTTGGAACATATTTTATGAAGGATGTAACAAGTTAGGTGTCATTATTTGTGGTTAATAAGGTATTCAAATCCATATATTTTCAATTTAGAGAGTCTTATTGGACATAATAAATTATCAGACTAATACAGACGCTCATAATACATGTCCAAATATTCTCAAATTTTGAGGAATGACGGCCAAGATATTTATGGACAACATTAAAGAAGTGGGAAATATGTGAAGAGGTCATTTAATGGTGCTACATTGCATCAAATATCAGGGGAAAATTATTCCTATAAAAGGAGGGGAGCTCCTCACTCTCAAAGATTCTCATTCCATCCCATTACTTTTGGAACACCAATAAGAGGAACTTTTTCAGCTTTATCTCTTTTATTTCATTTAGTTTCCATAGTGTTATAATGCCTTATTCTTCTCTATTAATATCGATTACCCTTACCATAGTGGGGTAAAAATTTTGAGTGATTCAGGAAGGGTTGGTTTTCTGTTTTGTAATTCTTGAGTTCTTGGACATAATTGAATTAAATTTATTTCTTATTAAAATTTGTTTTCAATTTCATATAGCGTATTTTATTATCAAGTGTGATCCTTATTGAATTTTAATTATGTTATTGTTTTTTTCCTTGGTAAATAATCATTATCTCCCTCCACTAATTTCTGGTTTATATAAAATGGAATAGACAAGGGATTAGTGGTGCATTACTCGACGATCGCCAGTACGTGTAAAAAGGGTACTGAATGTTCTTGATTGTTTGGGATAAACAAGACCTGATAGGGTATTTTTTGGCCAACTTATGTTTTTTCCTTGGAGGATTATTATGAAAAAGAAGATGAACCTAAAGAGGAACAACTGGAGCTCTCCAAACATGTTGATCATTTAATAGTGGGAGCACAAGAGGAGATCAATGTGGCTTTTCATGCGGTAATAGAGAAAAAATATGCATACTTTGAAAGGGAAGAATTTGATATTGATTCTTCAAGAATTAATTTCTTTCAAATAGAATTAATCTCTAACATTCCCATCGATTATTCCAATGATGCAACATACCATGTGAACACACTGGTGAATGAAGAAGAAATTGGGAAAATGGAAACCAAGAAAGTGGAGGACATATTCAATATCTTACCTCAACCATGAATGTTTTATCTTATTCCCATGGAGGTCGATTTGGTATGCTATATCCATCGATTCCTCAACAAAAAGAATCAATTTCATGCTGAAAAGAATAATTTTTTTTGGTCTATGAGCATGAAACTTCACCCACCATCTGATTGTGGATAATTGATTAGAACATCCCATCTAGAAGCAGTCAAAACCAAGGGACCACTTATGGAATTAAAACAAGATTTTTCCTTCTTTTATTCAGTTTTATTTCATTTCATTTAAAAAAATTCTTATTATATAATTTTAATTTATTTAGGTTTTAAAACATACACACTTTGGAGCCTAACTCAACATTGTATTGCTAATAAATCATGTCGTACATCTCCTATACACTTACTTACTTATTCTGATTCATTTTAAAAGATGCTTATATGTTAAATCCATTTGAGTTAATTGGGAACACTACATAATTTAATTTTTTTGGAGGGAACCTTTTTAGTTTTGTAATTTCATTTTCTGTTTGGTTTACTATTTTTATAAAAAAATGTTGGTTGTTTTTTAGATATTTGTGTGTTTATTTTTAAAATTTAGTGTGTTTTCAAAAAATTTGAGTTGAAATGATTATAATTTAAATTTTTTAAACCCATGTAAATGATTAAACCAATATACTCCATGAAACTAAGCTTAAATGAATGATGTAATGACTTTGTTTTAAGTTCAAATATTTTGGAACTTGGGGAAAAGTACCCTGATTTTTGAATCCTATTCCACATCTCACTATTTTTATTTTTTAAATCACTTTAATGTGAGGATTTTTTACCATTGTTTTCATACTATTTACATTCACCTCGTTTCTTGATAGAATCATACAATTCATTCCTTAACTAGAATTTGATTTATTCCTGTTAAAACTTGAGGGTTTGAGGCACTTGTGTTTTTAATGATTGAGGCCTTTGTTTTTTTAGTAAACATTTTCAAAATAATACTTTTTATTATATCCTACCTTCTGAATTAATCTTTGTATCTATTATAATCCATGAAAATATTGTTAGGTTAGCCTCATTACAAGCCAATTTTGTCTATCTGACATGCTCTTGAAGTGAAATTACATGATCTATTTGAACTTATGTGTGGGGGACGATGTCTTGTGTTGTACTAACTCATTTGATGATAATTTGGGTGGAAATTTTAATTTTGAAGAGATGATATTTCTAAAAAAGAGTTAATTTTATTAAAACTTGTGCCTTTCTAGAGCTTTCATGATAAAAGAAGTTGTGCCTTTCTAGAACTTCCAAAGTAAAAAAGAAAATTTTTCCAATCTGAAGCATTAAAAAATATATGTTTGAGAAGAATTTTTTTGCTGGTGAAATGCTAAATAGAGTGATATTTTCTTTATTTTTTATGGTGATGGGTCTAATTTTATACAAATGGGAAGATAATGATACAATACTTGAGTGAAAATTAGAATCTTGTAGTTTTTCTTCAAAAAGAGCCAAGCCCCACTTTTTCAGCCACATAATTTTTAACATATAAATCCTACAAACTGAAATGCATAGAAAAAACCAAAAAATTACTCATAATAAAAAATATCCTTAACTCACATCTGGTGGAGAAGTTATAATTTATCAAATATATGGTGACTCTTGCGTGAGTCTGGATGAGAAAAACCCAGTTGAACATTTATATTTTTGATGTGAGATAAAATTCATGTGAGGTAGGTGTTTTGTGTTCATGGGATAAGAAATGAAGTAGAAATATATTAAAAAATTTAAATGGAGAACTTAAAAAAATTGATGAGGAATGATATCTTTTTGTTTCTTAGTATGGATATGGTAGATCTCATGGGTATGTGTTTTGGATTTGATTTGATTTAATTTTGAGGTTTACTTCTCTAGTAGTCCAAGTTCTAAGTGTGGAGGAATTGATAGAAAAAATATTTTCAATAAATTTACAATGAATTTAATTTTTTCAAATCTCACAGAAGTCTTAATCTATGATAAATTACCACATTTTATGATTTTAGTGGTATTTTGATCTTAATAGTAAAAATGGCTCATTTCACATTTTTAACTGTTTTAAATTATTGTTTTATGTTTTCCATAACATTTCCTACATTAATTTAAATTGAAAAATAATTTATTTTTAGTATTATACACATCTAGGGATTTATTTCATCCTTCTTCACCAAAAGCTAAATCGACCATATGGAAGCTCAAAAGAAGCTCACAAGTTGGACCATGAAAATTGATTATTGATCTATCAATTTGTTGTGTGGGGTCTCAAACTCGTTCATGGTGGGCCCAAATGCTGAAACATTTGGTGGGTGTACATGAAATACGTTTTATAACATATTTAATGAAGGATAATATGCATTAATTGTCATTTTTAATGGTCATTAAGGCTTTCAAATCTGACAGTTTTCAATTTAGTGAGTCTGATTGGACAGAAAACATTTTTCAGAGTAAAATAGTCATAACTCTCAGAATATTTGTCCAAATATGCTCAACCGTTTAGGAAATATGACCAAGATATTTATGAACAACATTAAAGAAGAGTGAAATGCATTAAGAGTTCATTTATTAGGACTATAATGCGTCAACTTTAGGGGGTAAATTCTGCCTATAAAAGGAGGGGAGCTCCTCCCTCTCAAAGCATCTCATTCCATCCCATTCATTCCAGGACATCATGATGGAGAAATTTTTCATGTTTTACTCATTAATTTCATTTATTTTCCATAGATTTGTAATTCCTTATTCTTCCCCATTAATCAAAATTACTATTACCATGGTGAGTTAAACATTTTGAGTGATTTTGGAAGGGTTGGTTTTCTATTTTGTAATGCTTGAATTATTTGACATAATTGAATTAAATTTATTTCTTATTCAAAGATTTTTTTTAAATTTCATATAGAGGATTTTATTATTATGTGCGATCTTTCATGAATTTTAATTCCATTATTTATTTTTTACTTTTACATAATCATTATCTCTCTCTACTGATTTCTGGTTTATATATGAAAGAATAGACATTGGATTAGTAGTGTAGTACTTGATGATCATCAGTACATGTAAAAGGGGAAGTTGATGTTATTGATTGTTTGGGATAAACAAGACCCAATCGAGTATTTCCCCAGTCACATGAGTATATTCAATACAACTTTTTTTTACATGGAAGTATAGTTGACCAAACCGAGATTTGGTAAGTTTTTCTCTCACAATCAAAATTTCACCAAGGAAGTGAGAGGAAACTATTGTGGAAACTCACTTTAATCAACTCAGAATAATAGGTTTGAATTTAATTGAAAAGGATAGAATTATAATTAGGAAACTAAACCCAACCTAATCACCCTTTTAATATCATAGTTTTTAATCCATTAAATTTCATATTTCCTTTCCATCATTTCTTAGGGATATATTATAAAAACACACCATTTTTACCCTCAATTTAATGTGAAAAATAATTTTGTGTGCAAGATTCTTTGGGAGACTTCCTAGGGTTAATAACTATACAACACATAGTGAATTTAAAAAACTTGTATTTCCACACCCTATGACAGGCGTGCGTTAGTAGTACCAGATACCAAAAAGGAATATCAAAAACCCAAATAGTATATAATAAATGTACTAGAAGTATAAAAAGACAACTTCATGTCCCTAACGAAATGTCACTCCAAGACCCAAGGGATCAAGAACATCCACCTCCTCTAAGAGGTTCATTTCATTTACTCATACTTGGTAGGAGAAAATCTTCAAATTCATGAAGGAAAAGGTAGGGTTTGAATTAAATATCTGAGTAGGTTCCCACCAAGTGTTCCCTAATATGATTCCATAATAATAATAAACCAATTCATGATTTCAATTTTTCTCAAAACTAGTATGGAAAAATATTTTAATATTTAAAAGAAACATTATTTTCATTTCAAATGATAGAAAACATTTCAAACATAACTTAAATGCACACTTTATAAAAAATAGTATATATAAATAATTAGGCATGAGAAAAGAAGTTTCAGAAAAATTCATATATATATATCAATGTAATAACAATAAGAAACATAGTCATCTACCCTAAGTATAATAGTTCCAAACTATGGGATCCTCAGACATCTCATCTCAATGATAATGTAAAGTATGTGTATACAATTACATCGAGATCACACCAAATAGGACCCATCGACATCCCATTGGGGATAAGATATTCCAAACTAGGTTTTTATTAGTGTTTTAAATTTTCAATCCATTTATAGGTAATTACCGTCATTTCATTTTTATCCTAAATAAACAACTAACTACCTAGGATCACATGTCCTCAATCAATTAATTTAAAAATGGAAATTTATTTAAAAGAAATTAGAATACAATTTCCCCATTTTCAGTTTCAATATTAGAATTTCATTCCAAAAACTACACCATAAGTTTTTAATCATTTCATTATTTTTCCAACCAAAACTAATCATTAGTGTTTATAATTTTAATTTAATATATTTTTTTGAAAATAAATTTACAAATCATTTCACAATTTCTTTCAATTTCATAATATGCACCAATATCCAATTCCATTAGAATTGGGGTTTTCTTTCAAGATCTATATAAATTAAATTAAAATTAAAATTCTCATAAAATTGGGTTTTCAAAATCAATTGAAATCAATTTTAAACACATGAAATTCAAGGTTTAGTCAATTAAAAAATCCTAAATGGAACCACCTACCTTTTTCATGGAATCACAATGGCTACAACAGGACTCGCAAATGATGAATGAATGTGATGAAGATCTAGGAACTCAATATATAATCATGATTCAAAAAAATGAAGTTTAGATCCATTAATCCCAAGGAAATATGTAAAACTCTATAAGGGGAAAGATATTTAGATGGAAGAGATGAGGATTATGCTCACACTAAGAGAAGTACCACAACCAACATGTATACCAATCACCAAAATCATGATCTAGAAGGGTTGGATGGATCCCAAATCACATAAGTATGGAATTATGATGTGAGTAAGGAAATCTGGAGAAATTAAAATAATATTTTCAGAAAAACCACCTATGTGAAATCAATAGTTGGGAATTTATAAAGCGTGCAACCCAATTTCACATCGTGTTATTTGGAAGTCTCAAATATGATGAAAACACCTTATAATTTTTTTAAAATTAATTTTTTTAATATTTAAATAGTGTGTAATCTATGCATGGTGTAACTGTTCATGTTATATACCAATTTCATGATATCTTCCAGATGATCATTACACATCGTGTAAACCTATTTCATAGAATTTAAATCCCAATCAGACTGTAGAAACTCCAGGTTTTATAATGAAAATTCCATAAAATTTCCGACTTCACCATTTTATGTATCCTTACAATTTGTTCTCAATAATACCCCAACGAAAAAATGGAAAACCAACACAAATGTTTATAACATACCTGTCAGAATGGTAACGGGATGTTACACTATTTGATTATAGAGGGGAGATTGAGTGGGAAGAAGATAGCCTTATTACATCCCCCACCAACTAGAACATTAGACTGAGCATGGTTGTGTAGCTGGTCTTATGTAGAGACTATGAATTGTATGAGTAAGATGTAGATAGTTTTATGTCATGGATTTTTCCATTCCTGGAAATCCATAGGTCATTTGAGGAATCATATTCTTATATTCTAACTTATTTTTTACTTGGATTAATTTTATATATTCATATTAATATATTATTAATTCCTTGGTTCATGCTTTGAGACTCAATGTGGGGAGGCATCTAATGCTCTTGGAGCTGACTATACTAGTTTGAAGCCAGTCTATTTTTTATGTTCTGCGTTGAGGTTATGAGATGGTGATGGGGAAACATCAATCATTATAGGATTTTTTTTATTAAAGATATAACCATATGATGTCATCATTATCATGGGTTGGGTTTAATATATGTATGATATAATTGATTACTTATTAAGTAGAGTTTCATTCTTTGATGTGGAGGTCCAACGTTTATTGTTCGTTTGTGAGTAGGACCATCTGATGGTTCATATGTGTTTGTAAACCATGTCTTATCAACTTTTGGAGTTGATTTTTTGATATATATATATATAGGTTCAATCAGAGGTGTTTTATAAAAATTAAATATTTATACACATATTGTTAAATTATTTTTAACATAAAAATCCATAAAATAAAACCAATAAATCTAGAGGTCTGGTGTCATTGGGAGATTAGATACATAGTACATTAACTTAAAAATAAAACAAATCATCTTTATTTCAATATTAAGGATGTTTTTTAAAATAACATTGAACTTATATTACTTCACAGGATACCCTAGGGAAATACAAAAAGGAAAATGGTGAGCTAATAAGCCAAGCAAGGAAACAAATAAGATAATGATGTGAAACATATTAATTAACAGAATAATATAATATCATATAAGAGATGCCTTATATAAAAAAAATGGAAATGTATAATAAATTACGCGATATCATGATATCATGGAATCATAATAATGTGGAAAGAATTTAAAATATGACATCATACGCATAATTCAAGGATTACTTCTAATACAAGAAACATGGTGTGCTAGACTAATTACTCATGCTCCCTACATAGTATCGCATGAGATAAAAACACTACCTAATGCATTGGGGGGAAGTGTATTTTGGATTCCACACATCATAACATAATATGTACATGAATATTTGTGACACATTAGGTAATGAAATAACACATAAATCATAAGCATGATAAAACCCATGAGAAGGAAATGGGTTACATAATAATGTCTCAAGGAATAAAAATGATTTATCACAATGATTCATAAGAAAAGAAGGGATTAAATAGTTATAAATTATTACAATTGAGTAAATAATAATAGGTTATGAATAGATAGTTAGGATAAATAAAATTAATAATAAATGAGTTGATAAGTAAGCATATAAATGAACATCATAAATAATTTTCTAAAGAATCAGTAAAAACCCTTTAAATAAGGTAAGTGTGGTGTTTTCCTTAAAATAAAAAAGGAAACAAAATAGTTTTATATAAAAATAGATAATAATTTTGAAATTAGTAAGATTTTATAGACCCACAATCTTGGTTATGGTGTAGGGGTGTCCATGGGTTGGTTTTGGTTGGGTCACATGGTTCATGAGCAGGTGACCCAACCCATCTCAACCAACTGGGGGTCAGGTTTCCTGATTCCTGGACAAACGACATTACCCAACCCAACCTAATGCGGTTCAGGTCAATTTAAGTCAGGTTAATTGAGTTATATATATCCATACTTGAACCAAACTGATGGATCCATACCCACCTATTCTAAGATAATACCACATATTCTTGAATTTTCACTTATCTACACAACTTAATAATCAAATCCTCATATAAAGGACTAGTATAATATACCCAAGCATTAATTTATATAGATTCAAATACATATTTCAAGGATAATGATGAAAAACTAAAATTAAAAACTGTGGCCTTGTTCTTATATAACTAACCTATACCAAAACACTCATCAGTGAATAGAAAAACATTTTTCTTTTCCATACTCTAATTCAAATTGAATTATAAATTCAAAACTATAGAAATATTTAAGTTGATAATTTAATAACAAGAAATGGTAATAATTTTATTCAATACTTATATTAATGGGTTCGGAAAAAGATTTATTCTCTTGGTGAATAAGTGGTTACTCTAATGAAAAGTCATAAAAATAAATTAAAATAGATTCTAAAAGAAAGATATAGTTTCAGATGTTTTCAAATAACAAATTTGATAGAGTTGAAAAGGGTTTTAGGAGATTTAAATTTATTTTGGATGATTAAATCAAAAATGATATGTGTAATGTTTTTGAGGTAAATAATCCCAAAAAAGACAAACAAATCAATTTATAACGAAAAGAAAATTATCAAGGAAAATTTTCAAAATGAAAAACTAAAATTTATCAAAAAAACTAAGAAAGAATGTGAAGTTAAATTGAACAAAAATTCCCCTAGTGTAAGGACAATTATGTGGTTACTTAGGTTACACCATGGCCTACAGAAGTGAGATAAGGATTTATCTACAAGTTGAGACTCCATGAGGTCAGCAAAGAAAAATTAGAACATATTAGTAAGAAAATAGGAAGTACAACCTTAAAAATCATACATGGATAAACTAATTCAATTAAATACATAGCAAAATAAGAGTTTTACCTTGAAAATTTTTTACATGAGGGAGTCTACAGTCGTCTGGATTAATTTATTGAGAAATGCAATTTGGGATGGAATTTCTACATGAAAACAATGATCCATATTTGTATTAGTTAATCTACATCCTCGTCTTGTTGTTCTACTGATTAAAAGAATGAAAACAATTAGATATTTTTCCTCTTAAGTAAGATTTTATTCCACCACAACACATATACATAAAAAATAATTAATTTTTAATTTATTTCGGACTTTCATAATTCCCAAATATCACTATATTTAATTTTTTTTTGAAATATATAAAATGAAATCAGTTAAAAAAATATGATATCATAACAAATAAAATTATAAAGATGAAGTAGTTTCAAACCATATCATCACATATTTAAAAAATACAACACTAAAATTGATGTGATTAGTATAAAGTGAAATCTATAAGTATAAATGTATTTTCATAAACAACAAAAATACTATTTTTTTCTAAACCAACAAAAATAACACTTTTTATAGAAATAATACAAATACCACTTGTGGAAAATTTATCTGGCCTAAGTTCATAGGTAATGTTTTTGGCTTTAGGGAAAAAATTTACAATTGAATTATGGGGGGTGAATATTATACCATTGGCCTAGGTTATTATAGACGAAAAAAAATTAGTAACATAAAATTTTTTACTCTAATTCAAAATAAAAAGTCATCTACAGAAAAAAAAATATTTGATTTAGCCAAATATCTTGAGAGTATCATCACAACTCAATAAAATTAATTTCATACTGGAAATGATTCAGTGAATTCCAAAAATATTATAGATTGAACATGTATAGGAATTATATTTATGTTTAAAGTAATAACATTTACCTTGAAAACTTGTGATCTTATAAATTTACAATAAAACCTCACAAAACGTGTGATTAAATAGGATTTATTTTCAAAATAAGAGGTAATTATAATTATAATGGTGATCAATGAAAATAATGAAGTAAAATTTATTCCTTCCCAAGGAAATTTACAATCCACAAAACTTGTATTTAGTGATCTACTGTGACACATTAAAAATATACAATAAGAAATTTATTCTCTAAACAATTTATAAAACAATAAGAAATTTATACCTTAATGAAGAGTGATCCATTAATCTTTCTTATTCTATTTTATATAGTTAAATGTTGATCGTGAGTCATAGAAGATTTCATAACATAAAATAACAATAGAATAAAGAACATGTTATAATTTTTTCTTCAAACGGATTTTTATAATTGATAAATATAAAATGATAAAAAATCATAATATTTTTAATGGTACCTAATTCAATCAATTAAACTTATTCTACTTTCTTTTGGATGCCAATTCATTTAGACACTATAAACTAGTTTTGGGAGAAAATTAATGCCTCAAAGGTATTTTGATTCAAACAAATATAAATGGGATGACGGACCCATCCTCATGTACTAAATGCTGACTTTGAAGAAACAGTAGTTAATGTAATTTCTTAGAGGAAATGAACGAAATAACATGATACTTACTTGAATTTCCTTTCAACCATCATAAAATATCAAATCCAAAAAAATAAACCTCACAGTCATCAACCAATAAATATCCCTCTAATTCATTCTTTTATTGTGTTAGTTGTATTTTATTTCTCTTTGATCTATATACATATTTACACTTCTCATCAGGATCCCCACCACTACTAGAATTGTGAATATGTGAATCTTGATGACAACATGACTCACAGTGATCAACAGAGATGGTATATTTGGTTTTTTAAAACAAAAAGAGATTATTATCACCCTCTATTAATTTACTTATCAATTCATTCTTTTCTTCATAATCAAACATCATTTAAAAACTATCCCAAACATATTATAATTTATATATATCATCAAAAAACAACTTCATTAAATAAAATAGAAATAAAATTAAAACTCATACCCCAATAATTTTCCAACATCACCTTCATTGTATAGATATTCTACTCATAGTAAAATTATTAATTTTAATCCATTTCATGATTTTTCTATATATGTCACAAATAATGTGAAAGAAAGTGTAAAATGTGACATATATAGAACCATAAAATTAAATAGTTCTATCATATTTTTTAAAACATGACAATTACATGAGAATTATCTCAATCATATGTTCTAGGATCCCTATATTCATAGATAAGTGAACTCCTGAAACAAAAATCCTCCTTAAGGAGAATACATTATTTATAATAATTCTCTCTAATATCCAACATAATGTAACAATAATTCCACCTAATAGTCACATCAATAATTATGTCTTGATTACTAGGTATTTTTAGATCCTCAACAATTCACTTAAAATGAGCCAATCTATAATGTGAACTTCTCAAACAATTGTAGTAAACTCTGATTCTGGAAATTGATGTTGATATTTCATTTATCCCATCACAATGAATATGATTTAAAAATTTTTCACAACATCTCATTTGAATATAGTATCCTTTAATAATATACCAATTCCAATAATTAGATCTTTTCACAAAATAATTGATCATTTTATTATTAGAACTAGAATTTTCCTTGGAAATAGTATTATTCCTTTCAATCCCACATTGTTTCACTGTCTATTCAAATACTTTACCGATTTTTTCCCCTTTATGATCCTTAATAAGGAAAAAAATATTTTCTTTATTTATGATCCAATTATCATCAATAAAATGGGGAGTCACATATATAGAATTCATATTATGAATATAATACCATGTGTTGGTTGTGATACATACTATATTATGGAACCTACCAAACATAGACCTTAGTTTTTATTTCTCAATAAAATATCATTGTAATAAATCTCTAGCAACAATTTTTTTATATGGAACTCAAAATTAAGGTTGAGAAACTTAAATAAATTCTTTAAATCATTTATTCTCAACATATTTAAATTCTAACTCATCAATGATTATAATTTTCTAAAGATCTATTATGCATTTGTTTTGTTAAAATGAGCTTCTTAAATTTTAACAATCCTGTGATCCTCATCTTATTTCTAATACCAATAGTGATTATTCTTTTCTGAAGATTTTTGCGAGGATTTTTGCTACACCTTGTCAAATTCTTATTTAAATTACCAGTTTTATGTTTTCCTGAAGTGAAAGCATATTTTTAACAATAATAATTACAAATATACTTCCATATTTTTTCTTATAAAAATTATCCAATGCCTGAGAAACTTTAGAATAAGGTGATTTTGAAATTGATATGATTTTATGAGACCGCTTACCATCAGTTTAATGAATAGATTTTCTATTTCCACCCCCTTATATTTTTTTAATTGAATGGGTTGTTGAATTATACCCCATATGAATTTGAGTTCTTTCGGCAGTTGGAGGATTATAAGAAATTATTTTACCACCTTCTAGGAATAACTAGCTAGCTAAGAGGGATGTATGTAAAATAATCCCTCCTTTGACCCACTTTTGGTGAGTATCTTACTTTGGAACAACCTTGGGAGAATAAAAAGAAATAGGTTTTGAGTGATATGGGTAACCAACTCAACAATAATATTGAAGGGGGGAATAAGAAGAAATAAAATGATTAAAAAATAAATACATTTGTATGTTGACACCAGAGCACACACATGAAAATAGGAGGAGGATAAGAATCATGTGATTAGGGTTTCTTCTAATCACTCACAAGGGGTTTTAGGGGGAGTAGGCGAGTAAGCTGGGTGGATAGCTATATGGGTGAATAAACCATGGTGTGAAATGAGGTATGAGATTTGTTTTCTCTCATGAGCGTGGCAGGAGAAGATATGCTGAGTCAGTGAGTAGGTTTAATCATGGGGGGGTTAGGGTATTAGGAGAAGAGAAGGATAATGGTCAAGGATGTGAATCAAGGATTAGGGTTTTCTTCTCACGGGGGAAGGTCAGGGTCATGGGAGGAGGAGGTGAGCGTGATGGGTAGAGGTAGCTAGTTGTAGGGGGGGTTGATGGATTGGGCAAGTGAACAACGAAGGTTTTTTTATACATCCAATGGGTCCATCAGGTCATGTTATGTTAACATTTGGCCAACCAAAGACCCGACCAGACCCATGCATAGGTCAACCCAACAAAATCCAACCTGAATTATTATTTTTTGCAACCCGACCCAACCTGATGGACCAGAACTGACCCGATCAGGTTGGTTCATGTCTATCGAGTTGGGTTGGGTATTGAAATCCAGAGTATGGTGCTAATAATATAAAATTTACACATACAATTTAATACCAATTCAGGTGATCCGTGATATAATAATATTTATTTCACAACATTCCCATTAGTTAAACATTAAAATTTCCAATTAACCTAAAAATTCCAAGAAAAAATGGTTTAGTGGATTTTACAATTAAATATGAAAGAATGTTATTTTTCAAAAATTATAATCATTTATCCATAATTTAACCACAATATATTCCCTTTAAATTTTTTATAAATTTACCCAATCTTCATAACCTAGGGAAGTTTAAACATATGAAAAGGGGTTATCTAATGTGCTACATAATGATAAATATGTGTGATAATAATAAAATGTTATGACAGATCATAGTATGATCACATGGTTATAATAAAGGTACTTTTACATTACATAAGATAATATTACCCAATAAATCATTGATCATAAATCATGGTTCATGTTCTAATCTTGGTATAATATAATACGTGAATAAAAAGATCATGGAAACATTAGTCAATAAACATGATCCATGAGAGTGTAACATTCGAATACCTTAAAAATGTGTCACAAAAATTAACACAGGGAAACATAACCTTCATTAGCAATACACATGAGCCCACACTTTCAAGAAAATTTAATTGTGACTATATATACAAATCTGATGTGATTTAAACTTTTAACTAATGCATTGGATGGAGATATATGACCCAACACATCATCATATATACATATGAGTGCCACTTTAAATTAATAATTTATCATATCATAAAGAACCCATTTAATGTTAATTGGTTTCAAATCCTTTTTAAATTTATTCCTATAAGTAAATCATTCAAAATTACATCAAGAATCATAAAATTATAAAACCATTTAAAATAAATTAGTGTCATAAAATTTTCAATAACATTATAGGTAAATAAATTTAATTTAATTTGATTATGTATGTGTTATTTAAAATTTATAGATAATAGGTATACAATTTAATATATAATTTCCCTTATCAATTGATGTATGAGTGTCTAAGTGAACACCCTTAAAACAAGGAAATGTAATATAGGGTATTCATAGAGGGAAGGCATTAGAAGAAAAACATTTTTATAAACATCAGATGATTGGGAAAAACAAAATGATTGATGCAACATTATTATAATAGAAAATATAATTTTATAGTCCATACTAGAAGTAATGGGGATGGTATAATTTTAATAATATCCTTGATCAAGAATAAACAATTCAAAAGATATAGACATAGATAAAAAACACTTTGTACGAGTATTAGGAAAATTTATTTTGAAATAAGAAATAAAATTTAACTTTATAAAACATTTATTTAAAATATAAACATTTTATAAATCAAGGATAATAAGGTTATCTTTTAGAAAGCATGATAATTTATAGAGGAAATTTCATATAAAAGAAAAAAATGGTGGAAATATGTGTTCATGTGGAAATGTTTAAAAGAGATTATTTTCACACCTTGATGAATATAACACCAAAAAATAATTTATTTTGAAAAAAATCATTTAATGAAATTAAAAAAATTCTACAATTACTTTAATCAATTATTTATCCATAAATAAGGGAATGTAAAAAATTATCTAATGAATACGTACATGGAAACAAAAGATACCCACTCGAAAAGAATAGGTGGAGTTTTTTTCTCTTGTAATGGTTAAACATTGAGTAAGGGGGTGAAATAGTAATAAGACATGTAAACCCAAATAATTACTATTAGATAATAAGATGATTAGTTTCTTAGTGATAAAAGTGTACAAATTCCATATATGGATTTTCTTTCAATATAAATTTTGACCTGTGAATGAGATTGGTAATGAAACATTTACTTCATGAGTATATTTTAATAGGAAAATAATTAAAGAGATAGAATTAAATTGATCTTAATAGACCATGAATGAAATATAATTCATGATATAACATGTCAAATAGGCAGTGTATACACCATATAAAATAACACATGGTGCACAATATCAAACATGTCTCATGGATTGAAAGAATGAAACAAATAAACCCTTATGTCATAATTATATTTCAAATTGAAAACACATGAAAGGTAAAACGTGATATGGAAATTTAAATTCATTTTACAGCATGAAAAATAATGTTAAAATCAATATATGGACAATATTTACTGCATAAAAAAGGAAACAAGTGGTGGGTATGCATCATATTTTAGTGAAGAAAAATTGAGATACAAAAAACCATAACTTAATTCATGAATTCAATGAAACAACATTAATCTCCTATATAATAAAAATAAATATATTAAAGAACTATTTTAAATCCATATTAATACCTATAACCCTTTATTAGAAATATAATAGTTATTTATATTTTATATTTATCATCAGATGTCTATTAGTTTTGATTATTTTGTTAGTAATAGTTTCATAATAGTGTTATTGATTCATATTTGAAGATTAAAAGTTCATAATTTTTATATAATTATATGTCGTAGAATATAATATTTTTAATGATCAGTAAGATGAAATTTAATTTCATAAGTATTTAATTTATAATTTGTGATGATGAATTCAGCGACGAGCTTATTTTTAGTAATTTTCACGAACAAGGGGTGGTGTCCTAATAACGCTTTAGATATTACAATTACCATTACCTAAAAAAATATTTTCTTATTATTTCCCAATATAAAAAATATTTATGTTTACTTATTTACCCATGATATTAATTTATATTATTGTTTATGTTGGGGGATCAAACTAACCCAAACAAGAACAAGATGCAATCTATGGAAGATAATGGTTAAGAAAGTGATTAATTCATAACAATATCATTATAAAAGATTAATAATGAATTAATTTTTATGTTTTTAATGTGTTGAATCTTGATAAAATATATTTTTATAAATAAAAAAAATACTATAATGAAAAATGAAATACATTTCTTTCATGGAGGCAGTAGTCTACACATATGCATAGAAAACACATTTGTTTTCCATTGATCAAGAGGATGATAGATAATAGTTTATAATTTAATAATATTAGTTTTGATATAAATATAAAATTAATCCTTTAAATATAATTTTAAAACAATAAATTTAAATAAGTGATGAATAATCAAACGTGGAATTCATGGAGGCGGTAGTTCGTACACACGCATGATGACATCTTCATTTATTTTAATAGTTTTCTAGGAAAGTAGAAAATGGATATTCCATTTTTATAATAATAGTTAATAATTTTAATAGAACTAATGATATTATAATCTTATGGATAACATATGTTTTATGGGGTATAAGAAGAGAATAATTAAGAGGGGTTGGTTGAGAACATTACCACTCCCATTGGTTGTTATCCCTTAGATAACACCTAAATGCTCATAATCTTAGTATTTTGGAAATAAAAAGGATTATAGGATGCGGTAATAGACTTTTGAATAGGATAGTTATTAGTTTTTATTTGAATAATTCTTTATAATGAGTGGAGAGATGGGGTGGAGGTGAGCTCCTATTATATGTGAAGGAAATGCTATTTTTGTAAATATAACTTTTTAATATAAATAGGACACATGTTTCACATGCCAAGTGGAGCCAAATTGGAAATTAATAGAGTGGGGTATTATTTAAGGTCAATTATATTTAAAAAAATTACACATGTTTAAAAAAATTATAACTTTTAGTCTAATATTTTCCACTTTTACCATTTTTGGTTCTTATTGCCGTAATTAATTTTTCTCTAAGTGATTTCATTTTAATGATTAAAATTAAAATGAGACTTAATAAATAATTTTTAAATAGTTATTCAAAATATTATTTCTATTTAAAAAATAAAATTTATATGTGTATGAAAAATTAATTATAACATCAGTGCATCTAAAGCATAAAAACCCATTTTTTGACAAATTTTATTATTAAGCATAAATGTCGTGGTTATAACAAAATTTTAAATTTTATTTATTTTAATTAAATTAATTGATATATTATTAAGCAAAAGAGATTTTATTAACTTAAAAATAAATCCAAAACATAATTTTACCTAATAATAATATAATTAAAAGAAAAAGCCTTTAACTAATATTTATTTGAAAAAATATTTCTTAATATTCAAAATATTAAACATGAGTTTTCTAAATTTGACATGATATTTTTAAATGAACAATTTTTCTCTATAGATTAATACTTTATCATTATTTTGTAAGTAAATTAATTATATTTACTTCTGGATATAGTGATTAATGTTACGGTTTTAGTAAACTTTTTATTTCACCTAAAAAATTATTTATAAAAATATACCAAAAAAATAAAAATCATATGATAATAATGTTATTATAAATAAAAAAATTACTTTTATTTTTAAAAATTAAAATGATAAAATTTTATATTTTAAATAAAAATATAAAAATATAATGAAAACTATTTTCATGGGAAAATAACATTTTAAAATATAAATTATCCGTACCATTTTTTCTGATCAATTAATAATTAGAATAGTGTTAAATTATTCATATTAAAAATATATATTTTATATTTTATTTCTTTAAATAAATTAACTAAAATTTTAATTTTTTAAAAGATACATTTTATAGAATAAAATGATCTTGTTAATTTTATAAATGCATTTGTAAATAACCTTTCATTTTTTTGAAAGTAAAAATTAAAAAATTTCAAAATACATGTGATAAATAACTTATTACATTAATAATTATATGTTTATATCATACTAGTTTCTAGTTACATATCCCCTCAAGATCTCCATGTAATATCTATGCATAAGGTAAACTCTTCTGTTAGTTGTGGGTGGTGATTCAGCCAGCATGGATCTCATAGAAATTTACATGAGCTTGAACTTCTATTGAATAATATTTCTATCGAACTATAATATTTTAGATTTTGACATGGTATTGGTCTAATAAATACCCTAGTTATACTACAGCCTTTCCAAGATCTGAAAAAATACCTTTATAAGGGAGACTTTCGTTACCCAATATCATTTCATTCATTTTTCTTTATAGAATTCCTAATATGGTTACATCGTTTTATACTCACCAATTTAACAGCTATATAATAATGGATAAATTTAGTAATTTTATTTTATAGTATCAAAGTTTCATTTAATTTTGATTTTTAGTGTGAATTAAGTAATATAAAACAATATTTTTTAGTAGGAAATATATTTAGTAAAATCTTAGGGTGTTACGATCATAAAAAAGAAAATAATTTAGATATTTATTCTTAAATGGATTAAATAATAGAAAATTTCCATTTAAATTGTGTTCTATTTTAACAAAGACTTAGAGTGTCAATTTAAGAACATATATATCCCCAAAAAATAAAGGGAACATAAAGTAAATTTATATATAGGGAAAGAATAACACAAAAAATGGTGGTTTGGTGGTTCCCTAACCTTAGGTCCTAAATTTCATGGTATATGTGTATTAAATCCTAAATTATAAAATTCAATTTATTAATTACATGTGTTATAACCTTTTAAAACTGTACTTATTTTACTAAATTCCATTTATTATTATATTTCATTGATTTATTATATATTTATTCCTCACATCAGACACTTGGGGTTGTTCAATCAACTTATCCAAACCTACTTCATCATATTGATCATGTTTAATGTTTTTTTCATATAGTTGAATTATCTCAATAATTTTATAGGTGTAAAATATTTTCCATTTTAATATAATAAAATTTATACTGGTATACTTGTTTCTAGATGATTAATACTACCATGACATTTTGTTGTTAATATCATTGATATAATGCACAGTTTATCATTAAAAAAATTAATAATGTTATAAATACTATATTTATTCATTAAATATATTTTATAAATCATCCATGTGTGGTAGTAATATATGTTTTATAACATCATCTATATTGGTTGTTAAATATACTATGATGGGATGACTGTTATAGTGACTATAAAAATAGGTTTTGTGAATTATTTTATGATATAACTCATGTTATATTAGTATTATATGCTTAAATATTTGATTAAATTAATGTTTATAATAATTAGAAATAGGATATATGGGGGATAATGAAAAGGAATTGGAAGTTGTAAAAACTAGAAACATACATTAAAACACTGATATGGATCCCTTAGACTACACATTAATCCTTCATCAACTGGAATTTTTTTGGGAACAAAACTACTATGAAATGTATAAGATAATTGGGGAGGTATTTAGGTCTATTTTTTACAAGGGATATTTTTATTTGAATAGAAAGGGGAGAGGGAGGGTGATATTTATAAGTGTAGTGATTGGAGTTTCATGGAATACAATATTGAATAATTTATTTTTCCATTTTCTTAAGCAATCCACTAAATCTCATAGTGAGTCAATATCTCCCTTTGTGATCCAAAATAATATTTAGTGGAAACATTAGGCAAATAGATCTACCTTTTCCATGTTTAATCATTCTTATATATATATAGGATTCCATATTTACTATATTTCACCATTTGTTACCATATTCTGCTATTTTGACCAAAATTACCTAATTTCAACACTAGGATAATTTTTAAGTCCAAATTATAAATATTAAACACATTTTATAAAAATAAATATGAAAATAAGATAAAATTATTTTCTAAATAAAATCCTTATTTATTGAAAAATAGAAATTTTTATAACATGGTCAAATTTTTATCCCCGAGAAAAATTACTTATGATTTTATAAAACTATTTTTTATTTATATAAAAGTCAATATATTTTTTAAAACCATTTTATAAAAATTATAATTTATTTCATAATTTTAAATTTGTCATAAAAATATATTTAAATTGAAATAAAGAATACATGTTTTTCAAAAATACAATTATGGTTTCTTTGTGTTGGATATTTATTTTATCAAATTTAACACTCCTGATTAATTTTATTATCATATAAAACAATTTAACTTTATTCCATAATATTCCCAAAAATTATTTTACTATTCCTATGACAAAGTAACTATTGTGAACGATCAATTTACTATTACTAATGGTTGGGTTATTACTCTGATGGTTATATAGGTTTTATAATTCATATAAATACCTATTATTTCATGATTTCATCATTGACATCAATTTATCTCAAGGTTATACTCTTCATTTTTAAAATATCAATTATATTATTATTGTTTTGGTTTGTTACAGTGTTGTTCGTGAGTGTGATTATTTTATGAGACTATAATGATCCAAAATTTCTAATTCTAGTAATTTTATTTTATTTTAGTGTTTATTTTTATATTGTACTATGTTTGATTTTATTGGACATATTTATTCTAGAAATTTAATATTATAAATTATGATAAATTGTTGTTATTTTTTTAGGGTTTTTTATTCTATATTCATAAATAAAAAATTTATTCTAAAGGAAAATTCCATATGTAAATGAATTGTTCATTACATTGTCTCCACCCTTAAGAAATTTCATCCTTGAGATTTAATTTCACACACTAAGATAAAAATAGATTTATTTAATTATATTTCATTACATCATTAGGTTCCCATGTTTCCTCTTCATGATTATGGTTTCATCAAAGTACATGAACAATGTGAGTTATCTTGTAACATAGAACATTGTCCCTATAGTCCCGAATCTTCATTGGTTTCTCCTAATAAGATATATCATTCCCCAATCATATCACCTATAGATTCAGCATATATGAGGTATATTATATATAACTTTTCAACATGGATTCATGGAATATGTTATTCACTATAGATATGTTTGGTGAGAGCGTTGGACGATAGGCCACTATACTAATGTGACCAAGAATCTCAAAGGGGGATTTTTTATAGGTCTCATCTATCCCTTCTTCCCAAACCTCATGAATCAATTATATGGAGATATGTGAGGTAACACTTTTTCTCCAACCTCAAATATAAGGCCACACCAATTATTATTAATTCAACACCTCTATTCAATTTGTACTAATTTTACATGTTGTTGAATGGTTTTGAAATTGTCTTTCATTTGTTTTACTAGTTAGGGTCTCAATGGATTATATTATATACCTTCTTCCCAAATTTTTTTATTTTTTACATTTCTTCCCATGGAGGGATTCATAAGGATCCATTTTAATTCTTCAGTGGAAGCTATTGTTGTATAATAACTCAATCAAAGAAATATATTGATCCCAACCTCCTTTGAGGTCCATAGAGAAACCAATCAGTATATTCTCAAGTGTTTGGATAATTATTTAAAATTTCCCATCAATCATGGAGGTGATAGGACATAATTATGTTCAATTATTTATTCGAGGAATTTTTAAGATCTTTATATAATTTTGAGGTGAACCTCATATATCAATTAGATATAATCGATAGTTATTTTATAAGAAACCTCACCACATATATAATGTACATAATTGAAAATCGATTGAGTGAGAATCCCTCAAAAATAGAAATGATGTTATCAGTCTTTGTAAGATGATCCACTATAACCCATATATAATTATTTATGTTGGATGTCTTAAAAATACCCATGACAAAATCCTTGACGTTGTTCTCCTATTTCCATATAGTTATGGGTAATGGTTGCATCATCCCATTAGAATTTTTCCTTTTTGGATTAATATATTATACTACCAAGAAATTTTATGTATATTAATTAATATCCTTCTTCATGTTGACCCACTAGTAGTGATCTCAGATATATTTACACATATTTGTGCTCTTAAGGTAGATATATAATGATGATTTAGGAGAATCATCTAAAAGATCTTTATTTTTCTCATGATCTGATAGTACTCATAATCTTGTCAAAAATAACACAACTTCTTTATCAATATTGAAATTAGAGGGTTTCGCCTTCTTTAATTGATCCAATATCATTTATATCTTTATATATACCCTCTAATATTTCTAAATATTCTCCAAAATGGATGGATAAGAAAACATTTGAGAAAGGTGGGATATTGTTCCTTATTTTAGGATTACAATGTATATCCATTGCGTGTTTAAGAATATGGGATCCATATAAATAAACATCATGGATAAGGGTTCAAGATATTTTCATCAGAGATAATTTTCCACTTCATTCTCCTTCCAAATATGGAAATGGATTGATTAGACATATCCCTGGATCTTCTTTAACAATCTTCATTGAAACATATTTATCTCCTTGTGTGTGAAATATAGTTGAGGAAATTTTGATTGGTATATATTTATTATGATAATTCCTATAAATATTTAATTTGAAAACTACTGTATACAACTCTAGATTATGTGTTACATAATTTTTCCCATTCACCTTCAAATATATTAAATCTTATTCTATTGATTTATCATTTCCATGAGATAATAATCCAATAAATTCATTGACACATCACTTTATATAAAAAGTGCTTCACTAAAAGTGGGTTTTGTGATCATAGGTGTAGTGGTTAACCTATTATTCAACATCTTGAAGATTTATTCACATTCATCAATCTTGATAAACTTTTATTACTTCTGAGTTAACTTGTTTATTTGTTTTAAAATCATGGGAAGTTCCTCACAAATCAAAAATTGTACTTAGTAATCTAAGTAAACTATAGATCTATATTATAGAAATTTATTTGTTCCTTTCATTAATCTACTTTTTCTTAAATGGATCCACAATTTTCCCCTTTATTATGATTACATTCCAGAATAATTTTATTATCTCTATCAAAAAGAATAATTTGTTGGACATTTCATATAACTTATATTTTCTAAATTTTTTTATTATGGTAATAAATTTATACTTATATTCCTCTTTAATTTTGGAGTATATGAGAATATTATCTATACATATTGTAATAAATGTTTTGAGGTAATATCTAGAAAAATTATTCATTATTTATATGATTTTTTTGTGGAATTTATGTTTCCTAATGAAATAAATATGAACCCATAGTGTTCATAACTTTTATCAATGTAGTATTTGGAATGTCTTCCTTCTTTACCTTCAATTGATGATATCCAAAAATATTCACTTTAGAGAAGCATAAATCCCCTCACATTTTATTGAATAAGTCACCAATAAATATAAGGGGATACTTTTTCATTATAATGATCTTGTTGTGTTCATGATAATAAATTTAGAGACACATTGACCCATCCTTTTTTGTTGATATAGAGAACAAGCGCACCCTGATTTGAATCACTTTCATGTATGAAAACCTTTTATAGATTATCATATAGTTTCCTATTTACTTATTCTAGTTTAAATGGGGGTATTATATTTGGAATCTTAGAAATGTATAGAGTTCGGGATATAAGCTAAAATGAGAACTCCACTTCTTTCTCAGGAGGAAATCCAGATAAATCTTTGGGGGAATACATCAATTTATTACCATAAAATGGTTGTGTATTCAAGGTTAATTCTCTCCTTTGTTTAAATAATTTTATCTGGATATGATTTCACATAATTCAATAACATTTAGTCCTGAGATTGGTTTTCAAAATAGATACATAATTCTCCTTGAACTTTTTATATAATCAAATGATGATTTAGGATATGGAAGGTGATTTCCCTCTCCCAACAGTTGATGTTGGCTCTACATAAAGACAAAAAATCTATTCCCAGTATAGAAGAAATTAAGTTAATTGGAGTATAATTTTTTTTTCTAGAATATTATTTTAAAATTTTAATTAGGGAAGTGTTATATACATGAGATACAATAACTTCACCACTTAGTGTTTTCACTAATAACTCAACATCCACGACTTGAGGTGGTGTTTTTTATATTTATAATAAAATTAAATAATAATAAATGTCATGTGGAACAATAATGATATGAGATATTTGAATTTCAGGAATGGATAATAAGATTACCTTTTCAAATCTTATTCTAGTACAAACACTTTACTAAACCCATAATAAATTTATTAATGAGAATAATCAATTTAATAAGGATATAAGAGGTTAAAACATGAACATAGAAGGAATAAGTAATAAATTACATGTATATAATTACATATAAATTTATAGGTTTCATTCTAGGTTATTCATGATAAGATTCATTATAATGACTCTGTTTTTCCCTTGAAATTTTTTGGAATATTTTAAAAAATATTTTTTTACTTATGTATGGAGTCAACATGGGATTTCGGGGCCCAGGGAGCCTCAGTGTTGATATAATAAAAATATAAAATACATTATATCACAAACATACAGTTTTTATGAAATAACAGAATAAAAACTAGATAGAAATCTATATGGTAAATCCAAGACCTTTATTCAATATAGAATATAGGTTCTACTCTAGACGTGATTTAAACTTCATTTATGTCAGGTGTTTTGTTTAAGACCTATCATAGGAAGATTAATAAATGGATAGATTAGTTTATTTATATATTAGTTATAAATGGATGTGAACTAATTCATCTCCTATTTAAACTCGATTATGTCCAAATACTAGGGTTATTAGCATAACCCTACAGATTTGGGAGGATTTTGGAGGATAGATTTGGTGGTGACAACAAAATCATGTATCAATGATCAGTTTTCCAAGGAGTTGTTCTTCTATAATGGAGTTCTTGAATATTCCCAAAACAAATGAAATAGAAATAATTATTCATCAGTAATCAATCCAATATCTAGGTAGGATTTTTATTTTTTTTTGGATTAATAATTTTTTATGTAATCTCATATCACAAAATTAATCCCTTTAGTGGATTAATTCACAAGTCCATTTTTTTATTTGTATTTTATGTTTATATTATTAGAATTATGAATTGATCATGGTTCTTTATCCGCATTTATTCTTTGATGTTCATCATTTTCTACATCAATAGATCAATTTCAATCTAAAAAATTTCTGAAAATTAATTTCCTCACTTTTCTGTTGTGTGCATTTCTCCCCCCATTCTCCAAATGCCCATTGTTGGTATTTCATTTGACCGACGGTTCGATAATACCTGAAAAATGATCATTGTAAAATCGATCTTTGGTGGAAAAAATCCTTTCCATGGGTCTAGTTTTGGGATTTATGTTATGATCATGGTGAAATTAAAACAATATAATATCATGTATCAGATCGAGAGTTTTCTTTTATGGTTGGGCATTGTGGTGGTGTGGTGCGATAGTTGGAATTTCCCAATATAATGAGTGGCTAAAATCTAACCATACATGATGGTTAAAGCTTGGTCATCAATAGATCTGAGTTCCATGTGGATGGTTCGTGGGAAATAAATAGGCATCGATGGAGTGGGTGATACTTGTGAGATATTTTAGAAATTTTATGAATAACTTTCATACACAACATGTACTTGTGAAGAACACATGCCTTGTGGACCTTTTTTAAATGGAAGATACAGTTCCACACATAAATAAATATCAAAAAATGTATGTCCAGTCCCCACCTCATGTGACCTGATGTTTGTGGCCCAATATATTCCCCTAGGGTACACATGCAACTACATGACGAGTAGGCATGGACACATCCATAGTATACAAGCATAAACAGAGTATATAATCATGGACAGTGTACAAAGGCATGGATAGAGTACATGGAAATGGTCCAAAGGACAAGATGATGGGAATGGAAATGGGTATGTACGTACTATCTTGGACATGACATGTATTCCCAAACAATTTTGTGTGCTTCTATAAGGATAGTTTGGACCCCCTTACACATTAGTCATGTTGAGTATCAATTGGGTACATTCGCTTAGTCCATCCTTATGAGGGTACAGTGAGGTATCCCATCTTGATAATGGGATGAGTTATCCCCTATATGGGTTAGTTTTATATATATTCTGGTATACCACTATGTTCCCTAGAGTGTGAACCTATATCATTATTCCATATATTGGGCCGAGAATCTAGTTATCGACTTTTAGGGTGTGTATCCCCATTTCTTGTTTAGTACTCCTAGTATGGTTAGGAATCCTCCATAGGATTTAGGTGTGAATCTCTATATATGTATCGACATATTTGGAGTTCTAATTTTTACTTATTCATGTAAATTATCAATAAGAACAACCTCTCAAATGAGTTCCACCACTGTTAGTAATAATCGAGGACTGAGTTATCCCAGAAAAGATTTATTCTAAAACCTTGAGGAGAATCCTAGGATGGATGTTTGTTTGTGACCTTACCTTGATACATGGTGTCTATCATTAGTATATCTTGATTTACGTAATCCATTTTTATAAGATGACTCACTTTGATGATTTTTTTGGTGATTCCAATGTAGTCCTTTTGGGTATGTTTATACTCACCCCTACCGACGAAACACCTTTTTAAGGAGTCCTAGGTGGGATTGAAGTAGGTGGAGCATAATTGTACTAAATGGAACACAATCATTTTTAGTAGTTAAATCAGTCCTATAGTGCCCTCCATTCAGTAGGTTGGAGTATTTTACATTTTTAGTGAGCTTGTATTTTTACGTTTGATTTCATGTACTTATTTCATACTTTCATGTGGGATTTAGTCACATACATGAATCATGGTTTCAATTGCGTCTTTCATTTATGCATTATATTGGTGTTTGGAGATGTATTTATGTGTATGTGTACCTTAGGATAATTCATCCCATGTTTGTGATATACCTAATTGGATCTTGTCGCCATCCACTTCCCTATTGGAGGTGGGATTGTTGTGTTATGTTCTGCGTGACTTCATCCAGGTAGGCCCCTGTGATTTGGTTCATGACTGAGTATACTCTGATAAATTTCATCTTGGAACCAACGTTTGTAGATAATCTAGCTATGAGGTTTGATTTGGGAACTAGGGATAAAATGTGTGTCTCAAGATTGTCTCTCAAGCTTGAGAAACCAATTATGGTACAGGGGTGATGTATCCATTTACTAGAACTCTAATAACCTTCTTATTGACTCGGTATGAGTAGGAATTGGTTTTAGGGAAAACATTGGTACATACATCATATAAGAATGGGTTGGGGCCTCCGTGTACATCATGAGTTAGCCCCCAAAATATGCTCTTTAACCATGGTACATATTATATACTACAAGATTTCTCTATTTCAAAATCTATATAGGATTACATAGTAAGATCATGAAAATGATTCTCCTAGTGATAAAACTTTAGTTTAGGGGCCTATACAATAGGTGGTTCCTCCATGTGGTTTCTTAGTCTTACCACCACCTAATGAGTATCTGGTTTTCCCAAAAATGCCAGAAGATGATGTGCGCAGGATGAGTAAACTTCAGTAGTTCCATATATAGATACCATTGATGTTTTATGGAAAGTTGTAGCCATAGTCTTTAGATTACTTGCTCGAGGTAGTTATGTGAGTTTTCCAATTTGTTAGGATCCCTTTCAATCTGATGGTGCTCTTAGTGGTGAGCCATATCTATGAATTTATGGGGATTTGGTAGAGTTTGGTGACTCATACACATAAAGAGAAAAATATAACATGGATAGATTTCGAGCACCTCTTTAGGGAGGAGTTCTTCCCGTTGACATTATGGTAAGTATTTATATAAGTGCTTCTAGAACTCTGATGGGGTAGCATGTAATTCATAGAGTATGCTTCAAGATTCACTAGCCTCTTATGATATGTCATATACATAGTTTATGATGAATACTTTTTAGTATGTAAATTAAGTTGGGACTTCACCAAGATATTTATGCTAGAGTGGTACCACTTTATATTAATTTCTATACTGGGATGTTATAGAGTACCTTAGTGGTGGATATATTTCTCATCAAGCAGTCACCAATAGTTAGTGTTGGAAATAGAAACCCTAAAGCTATGAATTAGGTAGCTGGTAGTGGATGATTGGATCAGGTATCTAGGCATGTAATATTTTTTAAGAGATAGTCTTAGGATAGAGGTTCTGTAGTCTAGGCTTCTTAGTATGCTTCCACTCAGCTCAGGGGGGGGGGCAATGCTACTCCTACAGTGGGTGAGGATATATCGTGTGAGATTATCCGACCCACCATGTGGATTATAGGGTGATATTTGATAGAATACCTAGTAAAATATAGTGGCTAAATTAGGGAGGTATGTATGGTGGTGTAATTGGAAAAGGATCTTAGAGAGTAGTAGGATGTAAAACCCCAATATTTTGTGATTTTTTTAATTAATTTAAACTTTTTCATATTTTCCATTTCATGCAACACTGAATATAATTTATTTTATATTAAGAACATTTTTTGTCATTTGTTATACACAAAAAAAGGTAATCATGAAAAACATGCAACATAAAATTTAGCTTGATCTATATGGATCACTGAGGTTAGCTTCTGTTACACACAATAATGACTTTCCTCGATGGGTGCATAACACTCAAGACAGAGTTCTACTAAAAAATAGTATATCATTAAAATGTAGTTACTTCATATAGTAAGATATAACCTAGTTGTTAAATTAGATGTTATTAACATTATTGACTAATTTATGAAAATAAATGGTCTATACAAATATAATATTAATTCATAGGTTAACAAATAATTATAAATTCATATGAAAATTGGTCGAATATAAAAGGAAATATTATTATTTTTATGGTTGCAAAGTAGTTTTACCCTAATAAATTAAATTATTTAAAATTAGTAAATTATATTAATGTAGTATATTTGTTATATATCCAATCAAAAAAAATATTCATCCAATATATTTTATATACAGAAGATATTAACAAACTCAATTTTATGCTCAAAAAAAATATTTTTATTAAGGCATCTTTACCACCTTTTAATAGAGAACATATTTTAAATAAAATTTTTAGCACTTTTATAGATTTAATATGTCAAAATAAACATAATCATTGAATGTGTAACATAATAATTGTGTTGGGGTAAATTGTTGGTATTTTTCAATGTAGTTTTATTTTTTTAATGAATTCTAAAAAATATGGAATTTTAGTTCAGAACTAATTTTTTATCTAATTTATTTATAAGTTTGTTTACACCACAGAATGTGTTTCATGAAATTTTATGCATAATTAATGGTTTGATTTTCATGTTTTGTTAGATTTCTCCTTATGAGTAAGCGCCAACCAAAACTGAATGGGAATCCTTCTTATAATTAATCCCCAACAAAAGATCAATGGGAATCCCCCTTAGGAGAAATACCCAACCCATGCTCAATGGGAATCCTCCTTAGGGGTAAGTCCAAAATAATAATCAAAAGGGTAGACATCTGATTGTAAGACCATAGCCTTTCATGTAGAAGGTTTCAGTATCACTCCTCTCTACTTCCTTCACCGTCACACCTTTTTTAAATTTGACCCTTAAATAATGTAAAGTAAATAAAGGGAATGTTCATTGCTTCATCCTAATTTGAAATAGCCATGGCCTCTTCCACTATGGCCTCATCCTCTTCCATCATAGCCTTGACAACATCCATCAGTAGAGGAGAAATCATGTGTTCTTTGTTGAATCATTCACATACTCTTGTTTCTCACACCGAGCATTACTCATGTGGTCTTAGAGGTTTGTAATGATTGAAACACCCACATTATCCACCGGAATAAATGAAATATGAGAACTCTGATCCCCACCATAACTGGGATAAATAGGAATCCTTCATTGAGGGCCTGATCTCAATGGAAATCCTCCTTAGGAGTTGAAACCTAATTCCATTGATCGGGGAATCCTCCTTAAGAGTAATCCACGAATTGAGTTCCTCTTAAATCTCAATGAGTTAAGAAATATCTCATGGAACCAGTTACAAGGGCATCCTAATTTAGAGTAATCCCCAACCTATTTCTCTCCAAAGTCCATACTCTCCTGTGTGACATACTAAACTACATGGGATTTTATTTCCATCTAAACGGGATATGTAGGAAGACTCCCTAAGGATCAAACCCAACACCCCAAAATCAACCATGTTCTCTCTGGGAAACATTCCTAGCATAGTCTAATTAATCATGGAATATCATGTCCGTTCAATGTTATTTGGGATCCTTTAGTATAATTTACACACCAAACATTGAATAGGCACCTTCCGGCTTGATGTACATACCTCACGACATTTAACTATATAGTTGTGTCCTTATAACATGACCTTAAAAGGTAAGATGTGTCCTATTAAGCGGCACCAAACAATAAGGATTATGATTCTTTCATTAAGATATGTAGGTATCTCATATATGGTTTTGATCCCAATATAAAAAACAACTTCCCTCTCCATCAATGACAAAAAAATCCCGAGTTAATTTCATCTACTTGGATGACCATAAATTCTAGATTTCCCCAATCAGTGGCTTAAAAACCATCATTGTCATAATAACAACCAAATAATATCTAACTAGTATATGAGATGATACCATTGATGGGGAACCTTGAATACATATAGATATATCCATTAGTGAAGAACCTCAAATACATATGGATGATTCTAAATTACACACATGCAAATAATTGGTTAAAAATTTTAAGGTAAACCTACATTACTCTTGGTAAATTAATAAGGATTAATGAACATATCTTAAATCAATAAGATAGTCCTAGAGTAAGAAATAATTACCCACAACATCATGTGATGAGCCCAACCTCCCACCCCCTCAATGAATCCGAGTTCTTAAGTATCGTAGGTTAACAAACCTAATGAAGGCATTCCTTTGGAAAGAAGGTCCCTTTTGATACAGAACTATTGGGTGTTTCTGGTTCCATAAATAAATCTGTTGCAATACTTTTATAAATAATGATTCCTAACTAGAACAACCATTCTATAGGAAACAAAAAATGGTGAACCCGACATGAATCCTTAACCAAGGTGATGGGTTATACCAATAAAAAACCTCTATAAAAACAGGCAGTTGGTTTTTCTCTGTCGTTCCATTTGGTTTTCACCCATTCAGAAACAAAAAATGGTGAACCCAATGGGAATCCTTAACCAAGATGATAGTATGACCCAATTATCATGTGACTATCAATTGATAAAGGAGATCCGAAAAATGAAATCAACCATGCATGCATTCATCAAAAAATATGCTACTTTTCAAAAGTTCATTGTTTTTATGTTTCATATATGCATGCACATTCTTCCAACAAATCACTTCATTCAAAATGGGTTCATTAAATTTTACACATGTGAACGCCCCATCTATTTCTCAAGATGGATCCTCATCCACTCGAAGTATGCCTTTACCAAATCAACTTCTTAAAAACTAGGTCCCCAATACTTTGGTCCAAGAATACTTTCAACAAAATACATCCTAAACTTTGAGGCTACCCGATTGGACCTCGAAATCAAAAATAACCCATGGTCATCCAGTTAACAATGACCATTGGTCTATAAGAAAATAGTTCCAACCAACTTCATCAATTGTTTCATAAGTTTTTACCCAGAATTAAATCACCAATAGCACCCCTATTCTAGGGAGTTTGACCAAGAGGAAAAATGTGACCTCATATTGAAGACACAAGGGTCCTTACCAGGTGCTCCTTCTAATAATCAGTGTCGCCAACATTGCACGGTAGAAAACCCTCAACATAATGAGGGTGTTATCTTAGGTTTTCTAACCCAGGACCCTCAGACCTGGGTACACAAGATGAACCACTGAAGACAATAGTCGGCTGACTGGGATCATGTTCTAACCTTTCACCCCTTCAGAGAAGTACACCAACCCAATTTGGTATCAAGCAACAAACTAGCACATACACCGATCCCCCGTAATTCCACCGGCCAACAGAATCGTCTGGGGGTTCCCAAAAAATCTTAAATTTTTATTTTTATTTTAAATGGATGCTCTTTAGGGATAAGATAAAACTATAGAAATCAAGAGAGGGCCCAAAATTACATGATTCAAAGACTAAATTTAAAATTCCAAAAACACCAAACCCGAGGAGGCCTCATTCCATGTGCCAACTAAGGAAGCTGGAGTCGGGTTTCCTACCAACCACCATCATCAGCCTAGTAAACCATCATCATCTTTATCCCCATCCATCACAACCGGACTATTTCATCATGTCTCCACTATAGAACCCCCAAAAATTCCACTGTGAAAGTATCGTAAAAAAATTTCACTATCAAGAATCGCTGGCCAATGACCAATATTTCTACGACACTGATGAATATTCATCCACACCCAAAAAACACCATAACAAGTGTCACACCCCGACCTCATATACTCATTCTTTTTAGTTATTTCTCAATGTTGGAAATTTTGGTTGAGGTTTGGTTTAGGTGTCAAAAAAAAGTCCTTGTGTTTTTTTGGTATTGGTATTCTTATAACCATATTCTTGGTTATTGAGAATGTTTTGGGATGAAAGTGGCATGTTGGAGAGTTTATGATGTCGTCAATGTCTCCATATTGTGTTTAAAACATTCAAGGATCATTGGGTGAACTTACCTAGTGTTTGGGGTGTAATTTGCGGGGTTTTAGACGATTTTTGGGGTTTCATGGTTTGAGCAAGGCCTTTCCAAATCGTGCAACCTAACCATGCAAAGTTTCTGGAGTTTTCTAGTAGCCTTCGCATGGTTTGTGCACGGTTTGACAAATCGTGCAGCAAAACCATGCAGCCACTTACGGGCATTATAACTTTTGACGCAAAGATCCGATTTGGGTGATTCGACCTCCAAAATGAATCCCTATCTATGGGGAATCGTCCATAGGAGCCTTCCCCTCCTTCTGGATTCTATTTGGGGTGATTTTGGGACGATGTTTCAAGAAAAGTTGGCGATTCTTCATGATTCCTTCACCGAATCTCCTCTCCTTCTCTTCCCCTCTTTGTTTCTTGGGTTTTCTTCAGGGTTTCATCCCTTGTCCAAAACCTAGGGTTATTTTTGGATCATGTGGTATATTTTATTGTGGATAGGGTGTGAGGATGGTCCGTGGGGCTTAGATATCTCTTCCCTTGAAGTTTCATTGCATTCACACACCGTTGAGGTGAGTGTTTCCATGATTTTCCTTTCCATTGCAATCCATTGATGCTTGAACACTTTGGATTAATTCTTAAACATGATTAAAACCTCCATAATTATTATAGTTAAATTATTGTGGTGTTTTTATGTTGGTTAAAATTGTTCAAAATGGCGTTTAGAAGGTTTACTTGATTATGTCTTTGTGTGGTTCCTTGGAAGTGTTGGATAAAATTCCATTTGTTTTATAAAAAGAAAATTAAGCCCTCGTTGTATTTTTTGAACATGGATTTATATATTTTATTGGTTGAAACATGAATTAGATCATTGAAGGTGATTTGGGAGCCTATTTATGGCTTGATTAATTATGGTGAAATGTTTTGGAAAAGTCCTTCGCGTTTTTGAAATGATTGTGAGAGATGTTGCAATTGTGTTGGTTTAAAGGGTGGTCGTATTTCTGGAAATATGTTTTTGTGTATTATTATGGATCTTAAAAGGGTTTGATTGGATGATCATGCATACATGGGTTCACTAGGTGCACATATGAATGGGAATTCAAGTGAAAATGACACTTAAAAAGGATATTACACATGGACCTTGATTTATCAAATGTCATCTATTCTCTCTCCCATTATCATCCTTCTAAACTAGATCTTGATTTATAAAAAGTGTATTGGTATTTAATGTGGATTTAAATTGATTTATGTTTCTTATAAATCTGAACCGTGGTGAATTTTGTGACACGGTTGGTTTCAAATGGTTTAATGGACTATTTGTCTTTGTATACATGGAAATGGTTTTAAAAATGAATTGGAACTACTATGGTAAATGTATTTGAGTACGTAATATTGAAGGCACATTTGGAAATTTACTATTAATGGTGATTTATTGTGTTGATTTTAGAAAAGAATGTGATTTAGAAAATGTGAATGCCCGTTGGGAAACTTTGAACATTTTATGAAATTGTTTGAATGTTAAATGGTGTGACAACCCGGTTGGCACTTTGTTGATATGAAATTATAAAATATGTATTTGCGGGGTGCTTCTATCTATGTTAATCCTTTATGGGTGTACTTATAAGAAGAATACATGTTTGGGGTAGGCAAGTGTGGTGAGATGAGTCACGCGTGCGAGGGCCTTCCTACTTACATTGTATTATTATCACCACCATGGGTTTCTGGGTGTCTTTTAGATGACCGATTAAAGGTTGCCGGTCACCCCAGATTAGACGGGTTGGTACCCCCTGGATTTTGTTAGGCAAGGTGGGCTTTTCCCCTGGATTGGTCAGTTAGGGTGGCCATTTGGTTATAGACTTTGGAGCTTCACCATATGCCGGTAGGTGGTTCCAAAACTGAGTACATCCAGGGGTCTTCTAGGGATTTTTATGATCACCCATGGTTACAATCTTTATTTCCTATTTACTTTTTGCTACATTGAATGTTCTTTTTTCTATTTATTTATTTTCAGTATAGTCCTAGTGTTTTTTATTTGTTTTTTTATTTAAAAGTAAAAGTCTTTTTTGAATATGGAAACATGGTGTGCATAGTTTGGAAGAAGGGAATGAGATTTTTTTATATATATAAAGAAAGAAAACTTATTTTTATAGCCTAATTTTCAAACTAGTGATAATGGATTGTTTGGGGAAAGGAAACACATGGAATCTTTAGTGATTGCCTACTAAGCTGTCTAGCTCACACCCTACTTGTACCATTCGGTGTCGGTAGACCCGAACTGTTTTGCAGGTTCATATTTTTTTCATGTTTTTTTGGATCGAGTATATCTTGGAGCAGGGTGGTCTTATGGTTAGTGTTAATCAAGAGGTCACATGGTGATCATTCTAGTGGCTGGTATTTTTTTGTAGCTTCTTGTTCTTTCAGTGTTAGTTTTATTTAGTATTATTCATGTTGAACCAGATTGTTCTTTTTTTGAAATTAAGTTGTGGTTAGCTCTGTAGTGTTTTCAATGAAGTATTTTTTTTATCCTATTACTATTGGGATAAATTGTTCACTCTTGATTTATTTTGATGCACAACACTTGTTGCTAGCCCGTGGGGATCGGGAATGCCCTTCAGGCCATGTCACGGACCAGGTTGGGTGTCAGGTCAGGTGGATTCCCAACATTGTTTATGAAAAAATGGTAGCATAATATGTTCTTGATATTTGCGTTGTCCGGTAGATGGAGAATACTATTGTCGAGACTCTGGAGGTAGGTTAGGGGAGGGCGTCATGGACCCTTTCTTGTTCTAAAACGTGAGTCACCAGGGGTAGTCTGGGATTGAGTTTAGTGTCTTGTGTTTTTTTTAATTGAGGGATGAAAATAGAGGCAACTCGGGTTATGTTGTGGCCTTACATGGGCTAGTGACACATGTGAAGTCCAAGTGCCTAGTTTAAGTCCCTCCTAGTGTTATGCCTTACTTGGGGCATATCTCACCACCATGTTGTCGGGTTAGGCTTAGGCACTAGTCCGTCATTTTGGTGGTCCATTGTTGGTTGGGTTTTATTTTGGTTTCAGTTAGTGTAAGTGTATATTGAAAATGAAAGTGGTTTTTGAAATGAAAATGGATTTAAAAATGGAAGTGTTTTCCATTAAATCGTTTTAATTTGGTAAAGTGGGTTTTCAAAAATTGAAGATGTTTTGGGTTTGATAATACTGGTGGAATGTGGCCCTTGGTATTTATTATAGACGTTGACATGTGTGTGGCTATGTGTGAGAAGTGTGTGTTGGCACGTGAGGATGGGAATGGACGAACGCACATGTAAATGTTCATGGGATGCCATGGGTTGGGTTTTAGAATCAAAGGCCAAACATGGCTTTCCTAAAGTGGATTTTAATGAGAAAATATTTAAATAAATATCTTGAAAAATGGGTTATTGGTACATGGGAATTAGCCTCAAAAAAAGGCTGTTTTGAGTTTTAAAAGGAAAATGATGGTTTTTGAAAAAGGATATTATGGTGGTGTTTGTTTTTACTAGTATTATAAGACAGTAGGTTTTTGTTTGATTTGTTCCTCTTTTTTTTGTGCTTCGGTTTGATGTTGGATTTTGTATGTGGTTTTCATGTTGTTCCGAATATGCCGCCCAGAAAGGTCCCCAAAGTTCTTAATGAATCATGACTGGTTCCTTTTCCTTCACAAGTTTTTCCTATTTTCTATGGTGATCAAGGTTCGCTTGAGGTTGTGGAGTGTCTTGAGGAAGTCGAGTGTGTCTTTATGTCATTGGGAACTCCCTATGTAATTAGAGTCTTTTCAGTTCAAAGGTTGTTTGAGGTTCCAGCCTTGGACTAGTGGGGGTTGGTTTCCCCATCATTGATGGAAGGTGAGATGTCATGGGAGGTGTTTATGGCCACTTTCACCCAACAGTTCATACCAATGGTGGGGGAGTAAATGAAGGTGGTGGAGCTATAGGATGTTTGGCAGGGCTTGTGATCAGTAAAGTCTTATGTTGAAAATTTAAAAGAGTTGGTTCCATTCTCATTGGAAGTAACATCGGAGGATCTGATGAAGTCCCCTCTCTTTGTCTAGGGTCTTCATCCTGAAATTATAGAGAATGTGATCTCATCTGGTGAAACATGTTTTGAGAGATTGGAGGATGAGGGATTCATGGATGAGATGGTTTTGGGGTGAAACCAGTGGTTGTTGGTTCTCGTGAAGCTTCCTCATCTGGCGAGTAGGGTGTTCTAGGGGAACTAGTTTCTGAAAAACATCATATGTTGGTTTAGGCTTACAGTTCTTCAGACTGTTTTCTTGTTTGTTTCCAGTGCGGCTGATTTGGTCACTCAAATCCATCTTGTTGTATTCCTCTGAAGACTTGTCACTGTTGTGGCCATTGGGGTCATTTGAATAAGTTATATAGGGGTGTTGTCTGAAAAGGACGTCTTGATCGGAGAATGTGTTGCCTCACTGTGTGGCAGGAGATGCTTCAGCCATCAGATCCCCAACCACAGGTCTTAGGGTGAATCTCACACATAGTCAGGAGTGACAGGGGGGTGTGAAACCCAACCTAGTTTTTTTCTGTGTTGGGATGGAAATTTTTAACATCGCCATTGAGTGTGTCTTGACATTGTGTAGGTCGGTTGCGGCTTTAACCTTTGGCAATGCTCTTTGTAGATGCTTGAGTTTTATAGAATTGGTTTATTGTGGGTTCGGTTTGTTCAGGAGGCTCCCTATTTTATTGGTGGTAGTTTCCAACTTAGATGTAAAAGTCCAGGTTTGACCTCGGTTGAGATTTTTGGTTTCTGGAGTTTTGTGATATTTTTACATGTGGAGCACGGTTACCGCACGACTAATAAAAATCAAGTGGCCCTAGCCAGGTGGACAGAACCAAATGCATAGCCAGCGCATGACCATGTGTCAGGTCTTATAACCGCATGGCTTTGCATAATTGTTTGGGCATAGGTGTTGGGACGGTTGGCACACAGTGTTGAAATTGTGCGGCCAAGACGTGCGGGGTGCACCATTCTTATAGTAGCTCGCGCACGGTTGCAACCTGATTTGGAAAATTGTGCATCCAAACCATGCAAGATATCCAAAAATTTAAAATATTTAAACCTCTCGTCTGGGTTTCAGTGAGGGTGTTGTTTGGGGATTAAATGTCGTTCATATTAGTTGAGTTCTTGTGGTTGGGAGAACCCTATAATGTTCTCCCCTAATTCTCATTCATGTTTTGTAGTTTCTACTTGATCGGAGAAGTGTGACTTGTTGAGTGAATAGTCATTTTGTAGTACATGTTCTCTTAGTATTTTTTGGGCATGGATTTTAGTTTTCATTATCTTTTGGCTGGGTGACTTTCTGGGGGCAGAAAGTGTCCGTGGTGGGGAGAATTGTCACACCCCGACCTCAGATACTCCATCCTCTTATTTTTTTCTCGATGTTTGAACTTTTGGTTGAAGTTTGGCTTGGGTGTCCCACAAAAATCCTTGAGTTTTTGTGGTATTGGTATTCTTCTAAACCTATTCTTGGTTATTTAAAATGTTGTGGTATGAAAGTGGCATGTTGGAGAGTTTATGATGTCGTCGGTGTCTCCATATTGTGTTTAAAACATTCAAGGATCATTGGGTGAACGTCCATAGTGTTTGGGGTGTAATTTGGGGGTTTTGTCCAATTTTTGGGGATTCACGGTTTGAGCGCGACCTTCCCAAACCATGCAACATAACCATGCGAAGTTGTAAGAGTTTTCTAGTTTCCCTCGCACAGTTTTTGCACGGTTTGACAAACCGTGCAGCCACCTACGGGCTTTATAACTTTTGACACGGAGCTCCTATTTGAGTGATTCCACCTCCAAAATGAATCCCTATCTATTGGAAATCTTCCAGAGGAGCCTCCCCTCCTTCCTCCTTATATTCGGGGTGCTTTTGGGGGCGATTCCTCAAGAAAGTTTGGTGATTCTTCATGTTTCCTTAACCGAATCTCCTCTCATTCTCGTCCCCTCTTTGTTTCTTGGGTTTTCATTGGGGTTTCCTCCCTTGGATGAAACCTAGGGTTAGGGTTGGCTCATGTGGTATATTTTTATTGTGGGTAGGGTGTCCGTATGATCTGTGGGTCTTAGATATCTCTTCCCTTGAAGTTTCATTGCATTCACACACCGTTGAGGTACGTGTTTCCATGATTTTCCTTTTCATTGCAAACCATTGATGCTTGAACACTTTGGATTAATTTTTAAATATTGATTTTCACCTCTATAAGTATTATAGTTTACTTATTTTGTGGTTCTAAAGTTGGTTAAAATTGTTAAAAATGGTGTTTAAAAAGTTTCCTTGATTATGTCTATGTGTGGTTCCTTGGAAGTGTTTGATAAAATGCCTTTTCTTTTAAGGAAATTGAGCGTTTTTTGTATTGTTTCAACTTGTTTTTATATATTTTATTCGTTGAAACATGAATTGGAGAATTTAAGGTGATTTGGGAGCCTATTTATGGCTATATTATTTATGGTGAAATGTTTTGGAAAAGTCCTTCGGTTTTTTGAAATGTTTATGAGAGATGATTCAATTTTGTTGGTTTAAAGTGAAGTCGTATTTCTAGAAAATTGTTTTGGGTATTATTATTGATCTTAAAAGGGTTTAATTGGATGTTCATGCATCCATGGGTGCACTAGGTGCACACATGGGTGGGAATTCATGTGAAAATGGCACTTGAAAAGGATGTTACACAAGAACCATGATTTATCAAATGTTGTTCATTCTCTTTCCCATTATCATCCTTCTAAATTATATCTTGATTTCTAAAAAGTGTATTGGTATTTAATGTGGCTTTAAATTGATTTTGGTTTCTTATAAATTTGAATCGTGGGGTATTTTGGGACACGGTTGGTTTTAAATGGTTTAATGGAATGTTTGTCTTTGTATACATGGAAATGATTTTAGAAATGATTTAGAACTACTATGGTAAATGTATTTGGGTGTGTAATATTGAAGGCATGTTTGGAATTATACTTTTAATGGTAATGTTTTCTGTTGATTTTAGAAAAGAATTTGATTCAGAAAATGTGAATTCCTGATGGGAAACTTTGAACATTTTATGAAATGGTTTAAATATTAAATGGTGTGATGGCCCGGTTGGCACTTTGTTGATATGAAATGATTGAATATGTATTTGTGGGGCACTAATATCTAGGGTAACCCTTTATGGGTGAACGTATAGGAAGCATCCATGTTTGGGGTAGGCATGTGTGGTGAGATGAGTCACGCGTGCGAGGGGATTCCTACTTACACAATATTATTATCACCACCATGGGTTCCTAGGAATATTTTAGATGATCGAGTGACGGTTTATAATCAACCCTAATTAGACGGGTTGGTACCCCCTGTATTCTGTTAGGCCAAGTGGTCTTTGCCACTATATTGGTCAGTTAGGGTGTCCAATTGGTTATAGACGTAGGAGCCTCACCATATGTCGGCAGGTGGTTCCGAAACCTAGTATGACCATGGGTCTTCTAGGGATGTTTAGGATCACTCATGGTTAATATCTGTATTGCATGTTTACTTTTGTCTACATTGAATGTTCTTTTGTTTTGTTTATTTATTTTTACCATAGACCTGCTGTTGTTGATTTGTTTTTTATTTAAAATGAAAAGTCTTTTTTGACAGTGGAAACATGGTGTGCATAGTTTGGAAGAAGGGAATGAGATTTGTTTATTTATAAAAAGAAAGAAAACCTATTTTTATAGACTTATTTTCAAACTAGTGTTAATGGATTGTTTTGGGAATGGAAACGCATGGAATCTTTTGTGATTGCCTACTGATTTGTCTATCTCACCCCCTACTTGTACCATTCGGTGTCGGTATACACGAATTGTTTTGCAGGTTCAGATTTTGATCAGGTTTTTTTGGTTCGAGTATCTCTTGGAGCAGGGTGGTATTATGGTTGGAGGTGATCAAGAGGTCACATGGAGATCGTGCTAGTGGCTGGTCATTTTATTATGTTGTAGCTTCTCATTATTTCAGTGTTAGTTTTATTTAGTATTATTCATATTGGACCAGATTGTTCTTTTATTGAAATTCAGTTGTGGTTAGCTCTGAAGTGTTTTCAATGTTGTATATTTTTATCCTATTGTTATTGGGCTAAATAGTTCCCTCTTGTTTTATTTTGATGCCCGACACTTGTTGCCAGTCCGTGGGGATCGAGAATGTCCTTCAGGCCATGTCGCGGACCGGGATGGGTGTCAGGTCAGATGGCATCCCAACTTGGTGTGTGACAACAGTAGTCACATACACATGCTTACAATATTTCCTCTAGATAGAAAAATCATCTGGCAAGCATGAACATACACCTGCTTGAAAGAACCAATCATACCAGCAGTCTCATCTAGAAGCACTCGAAGATGTATTTCAACCACGATTGAAGGAAAACAACCAGTAGGAGCATACATTTTTCAAAATCCATCAAGCCTTACAATAGTCTTGTTTGGAAGCACCCAGAGAAGTCATTCAGAAAGCTCTAATGATAAACGTAGGGAAGACTCATCTCTCTACTCCATGCATGAGTACTGTCTGTATCCACTGATAGGAAAGGGATGATAGGGGAAGGTATATACACCTTATCCAAATATGAAATGGGAATATATTACCATTCCAACCGCTGAAGTCACCAACAAATTTTGGAAATGGTGAAATGGTAAAACAAATTCAGCATATATCCTGGAAGCAACCTAGAATGCCATAACAGAAACATAATCTGTACCAGAGGGACAAAAACACATAATTTTTCCCCCATACTTAGAATGACTCATCATCATTTCATCCTAGTGCAGATACACACCTCTATTACAATCCAAGAGGGTTGTGGAGCTCACTCCCCCATATTATACGGATAACCGGATCGAGAACATACACCTGTTCCAATTGGAGACAATTGGCCTATTTTAATAGAAAATACCAAAAAGGAACATAAAGCTTCTCATGATAACCATGTTTCCTATAAAGTGACCGTAAATACATGTAATAAGGCGTCTAAGAAGAAGTCTCCCCAATAATAGTTGGAGAATCAAGAGTCGATCTATGATCTCACTCCTCTAAATGATGGAGTTCTTGAAGCCCTCAAACATTTATCTGTTGCTTCTCATTATCCTTCCCTCCCATTACCAAATTATGGGAGTAGTAGTAGTAATTCTGATGTATCTCATTGGAAACCTCATTATGAAGGTTTTCTTCAATGCAATTTTTTCATTCTACGAAACCAATCTATGGATGAGATCCATGAAAAACCTCCATGTGGACAGAAGACTAAAGAGAAAGAGGATTTATCTCTTGTTGTAATCCACCATGGTTGTTCTCCCCATGATGGAATTCATTATGAAAGTTATCTCCTTAGTAGTGTTTTTCATTTCTTAGAGAATTATCCAACTGAAAATTTGGTGACGATAAAAGACTCTTATCTTAAGGAACATGAAAACATAATCCTGGTGATGTCTAATGCCTTGTTAATGGAAGATGAAATACTTTCTCATCCGGAATATATCCCAAGGGGATGATCACTCTCTGATCCTCCATTGGGTCATTTACCTTCTAATATAGCAGAGGAAACACCAAATGATCACATTTATGGTGGTAAAACAACTACAAAGCATCCACATTGGTCAGACGAGGTTTTGAAACCTTTGGAAAAAGATGAATTGAATATGTTGAGCATGAGGAAACAACTGGATAAGGGTGAAATACTAGCCATGTTCTGACCTTTGGACACCTCTCAATACATCATTCTAGAGATGTTGGTAGAATATTGTATTCATGATTTCCTTCTAAATATATGGAATACTCTTCATCATCTGACAGAAAAAGTATTACCATATGTATAATATAAAAGTCATGTTAATGTAATAGAAGGGTTACAATGCCAAATTGACTTGGAATATCTCAAGGCTTCCTGAAATCCAAAGATTGAGAACAAATAGGAGTCCCTTCAACATACATTCCTTAATGCATTAATAAGGTCACAAAGACTCATCATAGAATCTCAATTTGGTTTTCATATCATAGGATGGGGTGCACATGGATCATTGAATTTCAATACACTCCAAAGCCAGCGAAGCCCAACAAAAATGGTCTCATGCAATGTTATTACACCATCCTGGCTACAACAAACAAATTATGTTCATAACTGAATAGATTATTAGTAAGAATAGCCCTTTATTGTCTTCCACACTACTTAAAATTCATCTATTAGAGACTGCTCAGTGATCTCCAATGGAATTCGCTTTAGGCCCTTCGCAGTAGGCCTACAACGACCACCATTGGAGGTCGCTGAATGAGGCCAAAAATCCGGCCTACATCGACCGTCGGGCGCTCGCTGACCTATTTCTCAGCCGAACAAGAGTGACCCTCCACTGGTGGTCGCTGTACTGATCCTCAACCGAGCTATAGTGACCACTATTGGCGGTCGTTGTTATGATACTCGGTCGAGCTATAGAGACTACCAAATGCGGTCCCTATCCATGAGAATTTTTTTTTAAAAAAATCATAGTTCCCAATCAACAAAAACTGGGTATAATCATAAAAACACAAAATTAAAATAGCATAAAAACAGTTCTTCATAAAAAATAAATGGCAGACATGATTCAATGATCCAAATCCATTTCAATCTTCTGATTCAATATACCTATAATAAGATAAAAAAATAACTAAACAAAACAAACGTAAATTAAACATATTTATTCAGTTAATATATATATATATAATAAAATTAAATCTTACATCAAATTATGGGTGCTATAATAATATAAAACCCCCATTTTAAGAAATGTTATCATTTTTTGATTTTTTTTTCTTGTTTTGGAGTCTTTGATTTAGCTTATAGAAGTGTTTTGTGGTCTAAAAAAGAATGATCTTTGTGCACACCACGCGAAACTGTTCAAAACAGCATATTCAGTCGTACCACGAACACTGCTTGTCTGATTAACGTTCAGTCTCCTCCTACATGTCACGAATACTATTCCTATTGTTTTCTTGTGATTTCAAGAAATTCTGAGCATGTTTGCTCTGAATTCTACCATTACACTCCGTTTTGGCGTTTTATGACTCCAGATATGTGTTTCTAGTCATCGTGGTCAAATGGCACCTCCGATTGACATGTCGTCTACCTGACCATTTGACAGTTCACACCAGGGTTTTTTTGTTTGATTTCATGGTTTTCTGAGGTCGTTCGGATGGTTTTGACCACCCAACGCGCCCTTTTAGAGCACGTCGAACTGTTCAAAACAGTATATTCAGTTGTACCACACACACCGCACGTCTGATTAATGTGTCATCTCCTCCTACATGTCACGAATATTATTCTTATTGTTTTCGTGTGATTTCCAGTCATTCTGATCACATTTGATCTGAATTCGGCCGTTACACGCTGTTTTGCGTTTTATGACTCCAAAAATGTGTTTCTGGTCACTGTGGTCAAACGACACCTCCAATTGATATGTCGTCTGCCTGACCATTTCAAAATTCACACCACGTTTCTTTTCGTATCATTTAATGGCATTGTGAGGTTGTTTGGCTGGTTTTCACCATCAAACGCACCCTTTTAGAGCGTGCCGAACTTTTCAAAACCACACATTTGGTCGTACCGCACACACCGAATGTCCAATTGACGTGTTGTATACTCCACATTGTCACGAATAATATTACTATTGTATTAGTGTGATTTCAACTCATTATAAGAAAATTTTCTCTGAATTCGACCGTTACACACCGTTTTGGCGTTTTATGACCCTGGATATGTGTTTTGGGACACCGCGGTTAAACAACACCTTCGATTAATGTGCTTTCTTCCCAAACATTTCACAATTCACACCACAGTTGTTTCTGTATGATTTCATGGCATTCGAAGGTCGTTCGGCTAGTTTGGACAACCCAACAAGCCCTTTTAGAGCGCACCCAACTGTTCAAAACATCATATTCGGTCATATCGAGCACACCGCACGAATGATTGACATGTCGTCTCCTCCTACATGTCACGAATATTATTCCTATTGTTTTCTTGTGATGTCAATTTATTCTGAGCACGTTTTCTCTGAATTCTTCCATTACACACTGTTTTGGCATTTTATGACTCCAAAAATGCATTTTCGGTCACCGTGGTCAAACAACACCTCCGATGGACGTTCCATCTGCCTGAACATTTCACAATTCATATCGCAGTTGTTTTCGTATGATTTCATGGCATTTTGAGGTCATTCGGCTGGTTTTGACCATCCAACGCGCCCTTTTATAGCACATCAAACTGTTCAAAACAGCATATTCGATCGTACCACACACATCACACATCCGATTGATGTGATGTATCCTCATACATATCACGAATATAATTCCTATTTTTTGTGTGATTTCAAGTCATTCTGAGCACGTTTTCTCTGAATTCGACCATTATACATCGTTTTGGCATTTTATGACTCTAGAAATGTGTTTCCGGTCATCGTAGTCAAACGACACCTCCGATTGACATTCCGTCTGCCCGAAAATTTCAAAATTCACACCATGGTTGTTTTAGTATGATTTCAGGGCATTCCAAGGTCGTTCGGCTCATTTTGACCACACAATATGCCCTTTTAGAGCGCGCCGAACTGTTCACAATAGCATTTTCGGTCGTACTGCGCACGCCGCATGTCCGATTGACATACCATCTTTTCCTACATTTCACAAATAATATTAATCTTTTTTGTGTAATTTAAAGTCATTCTGATCAAGTTTTCTCTGAATTCTAAAGTTACACACCGTTTTGGCATTTTATGTCTCCAAAAATGCATTTCCAATAACCGCGGTCAAACGACACCTCCAATTGATGTGTCGTCTACAAAAACATTTCACAATTCACACCACGGTTGTTGTTGTATGATTTCATGGAATTCTGAGGTCGTTCGGCTGGTTTTGACCGCCCAACGCACCCTTTTAGAGCACGTCGAACTGTTCAAAACAGCATATTCGGTCGTACTGCGCACACCGCACGTCTGATTGACATGTCGTCTCCTCCTACATGTCACGAATAATATTTGTATTGTTTTCGTGTTATTTCAAGTAATTATGAGCACATTTGCTCTGAAATCGGCCGTTACATGCCATTTTGGATTTTTATGACTCCAGAAATGCGTTTTTGGTCCCCACGGTCAACTAACACTTGCGATTGACATGCCGTCTGCCAGACCCTTTCACAATTCATACCACAGTTGTTGTTATATGATTTCATGTCATTCCAAGGTCGTTCGGGTGGTTTTGACCATCCAACATGACCTTTAGAGGGCGTCAAACTGTTCAAAACAGCATATTCGGTCGTACTGGGCACACTGCATGTCTGATTGACATGTCGTCTCCTCCTAAATGTCATATTGTTTTTGTGTTATTTCAAGTCATTCTGAGCACGTTTTCTCTGAATTCGACCATCACACGCCATTTGGGAATTTTTTGATTCTGTAAAATGTGTTTCTGGTCACCACGGTCAAAGGACACCTCCGATTGATATATCATATTCCCGAAAATTTATAAATTCACACCACGGTTGTTGTCATATTATTTTATGGCATTTTGAGGTCGTTTGGATGGTTTTGACCACCCAAAGTTCCCTTTTAGAGCACACCGAACTGTTCAAAACAGAATATTCGTTCGTACTGCGCACACCACACGTCTGATTGACATGTCGTCTCCTCCTACATGTCATGAATATTATTCCTCTTGTTTTGATATGATTTCAAGTCATTCTGAGCATGTTTTCTATGAATTCGACTGTCACACATCGTTTTGGCATTTGGTGACTCTGGAAATGCATTTCCAGTCACCGCGGTCAAATGACACCTCCGATTGACATGTCGTCTACCCGACTATTTCAGAATTCACACCATGGTTTTTATAGTATGATTTCATGGCATTTCGAGGTTGTTCGGCTGGTTTTTACCACCCAACGCGCCCTTTTAGAGCGCGTTGAACTGTTCAAAACCGCATATTCTGTCGTACCACACACACTGCGCATTAGATTGACATGTCGTCTCCTCCTACATGTCACTAATACTATTTCTATTTTTTTGTGTGATTTCAATTCATTATGAGAAATTTTTCTCTGAATTCGACTGTTACATGCCGTTTTGGCGTTTTATGACTTTGGAAATGCATTTCTAGTCATCGTGGTCAAAAGGCACCTTCGATTGACGTTCCATCTGCCTGACCATTTCACAATTCACACCATGGTTGTTGTCTTATGATTTCATGGCATTTTGAGGTCATTCGGCTGGTTTTGACCACCCAACGTTCCCTTTAGAGCGCACTGAATTGTTCAAAACAACATATTCGGTTGAACCACACACACTACATGTCCGATTGATGTGTCTTCTCTTTATACATGTCACGTATAATATTCAAATTGTTTTCATGTGATTTCCAGTCATTCTGACCACCTATTCTCTATATTCAACCGTTACATGCCATTTTGGCGTTTTATGACCCCAAAAATGTGTTTCCGGTCACCATAGTCAAAATAAACCTATGATAGATGTGTTTTCTACCCAACCATTTTACAATTCACGCCACTGTTTTTGTCGTATGATTTCATTGAATTCTGAGGTCGTTAGGCTGGTTTTCACAGCCCAACGCGCCCTTTTAGAGCATGTCGAACTGTTCAAAACAGCATATTCAGTCGTACCACGCATACCGCACGTCTGATTGACATGTCACCTCCTCCTAAATGTCACGAATAATATTATTATTGTTTTTTTTGTGATTTCAAGTCATTGTGAGCACATTTTCTTTGAATTCAACTGTAACACGGCGTTTTGGATTTTCGTGACGCTGTAAATGTGTTTTCGGTCACCGCGTTCAACTAAAACCTCTGATTGATGTGCCATCTACCTGAACACTTAACAATTCATAACATGGTTTTTTTTGTATGATTTCATGGAATTCTGAGGTCGTTCAGCTTGTTTTGACCACCCAACGCGCCCTTTTAGAGCACATCGAACTGTTCAAAACAACATATTCAATAGTACCATGCACACCGCATGTTTGATTGATGTTTTGTCTAATCCTACATGTCACAAATATTATTCCTATTGTTTTTGTGCAATTTCAAGTCATTCTGAGCATGTTTGATCTGAATTCGGCCGTTACACGCCGTTTTGGCGTTTTGTGACCCCGGAAATGTGTTTCCGGTCAGTGCGGTCAAAGGACACCTCTGATTGACATGAATTATACCCTAACATTTAAAAATTCACATCATGGTTTTTTTATGATTTCATGGAATTTCTAGGTTGTTCAGCTAATTTTGACCACCCAACACGCCCTTTTAGAGCGCGCTGAACTGTTCAAAACAGCATATTCGGTCGTATCGCGCACACCGCATGTCTGATTGACATTACGTCTCCTCCTACATATTAATAATAATATTCGTTTTCTTTTTGTTTGATTTAATGTCATTCTGAGCACGTTTGGTCTGAATTCGACCGTTACACGCTGTTTTGGCGTTTTGTGACTCCAAAAATGTGTTTCTGGTCACCACAGTCAAACAACACCTCCGATTGACATTAAATCTTATCTAATGTTTCAAAATTCACACCACTATTGTTGTTGTATGATTTCATGGAATTCTGAGGTCGTTCGACTAGTTTTTACCACCCAATGCTCCTTTTAGAGCGCGCCAAACTGTTAAAAACAGCATATTCGGTCGTACCGTACACACCGCACGTTTGATTGATGGTATGTCTCCTCCTACATGTTAGGAATAATATTAATATTATTTTCATGTGATTTAAAGTCATTCTGAGCACCTTTTCTCAAAATTTTACCGTTGCATGCCGTTTTGGCATTTTTTGGCTCTGGAAATACATTTCCTATCATCGCGGTCAAACGACACCTCTGATTGACGTGCCTTCTTCCCGAACATTTCAAAATTCACACCATGGTTGTTTTATAATGATATCATGGCATTATAAGGTCGTTCGGGTGGTTTTGACCACCCAATGCCCCTTTTTAGAGCACACTGAACTGTTCAAAATAGCATATTCAATCGTACTATGCACACCGCATGTCCGATTAGCATGTCGTCTCCTCCTACATGTCACGAATAATATTAATATTGTTTTTGTGTGATTTAAAGTCATTATGAGTACATTTACTCTGAATTAAACAATTATACGCCGTTTTGGCGTGTTGGAAAAGCGTGTGTGGGGTGATCAAAACTAGCCAAACGACCTCAGAATTCTATGAAATCGGACGAAAAAAATGGTGGGTGAATTGTGAAATGGTCGGTCAGACGACACGTTAATCGGAGGTGTCGTTTGACTGTGGTGACTGGAAGAGCACACCGCTGTTGAGTCAAAAGTCTTCTTTTGACTTTTATATCTTGTTATTGAAATCACAAATGTATTTTACCACACTGATCGTACTAATCATACTGAACATGTTGATCATACTGATCATGCTGATCGTACTGACCATGCTGGTCGTACTGAGCATGCTGATCATACTGACCATGTTGATTGTACTGACCATGCTGATCGTACTGACCATGCCGATCGTTCTGACCATGCTGATCATACGGACTATAATTTTTCGTACTGACTCTTTCAATCGTATCATACAGACTCTGTCAATTGTACTCACTTTTGTGTATCTTACTTTGTATAATATCAATATATTACATTTAGTAATACTTATAGTAATCATACTTTTATCACATGAATGCTATTATTATTTTATCAAAAGACTTGTTTTAGATCAATCATACTCATGATTATCAATTTCATATATCTTTTGTTTTAACCAATACGATGTCATTGAGTTAGTTACAAACTAATCAAAATGATGTCATGCTTTCTGTTTCAATATGACCGTTATAATACCAGGTGTCCAAGCCCCTCCGAGTTTTTCGGAGAAATATGACCGTTGGAAGAAATATGATCATTGGAACCTGAGGCCTACAAATAGGAGGTCATTTGAAGCTGAGAAACAATAATTGTCATACTTTTCTTCTATCAAGTTCTAGAGAGAGACGTTGTGACTTCTCTCATGCTTCGTGTGAAATCCTTGAAACCACAAAACGTGAAAGGCTCGTTCTTAGTTTGTGATTTTCTATAAGTTCTTTGTTTGTGCTTTGTGCAACCGATCATCATATCGAGGGCTGCCGAGGATTGGAAGACAGACGTTCCGATCATCGTATCGAGTGCTGTCAGGGATAGGCAGACAAACATACCGATCATCGTATCGAGGGCTTACCAAGGTGGTGGTAAGACAGACCTCGTATCCTAGGTGAAAGGATAACCCTTCTCTTTGGGTCAAAAATATTTTTAATACTTTTACATTTCCGCTGCTGTTTGTATTAGAAAGGAATTTGTATTGTTTCCTTTCTTCATTACACTTTCAATTGTAATTGTTTCAATTGTGATTATTCTATTACATATTGTATTAATAGATTCTATAAAATTTATGGTAGAATCTTTCACTCTTGTATTACTCTAATTATTGTATTCCTTTGAATACAATTTTTTTACATTTCTTATAGTATTACATTGTATCATATTTTATATTCAATACAATTGTGGTTGTATAGAATTTTATTAGTTTAAGATCATTTAAACTATTTTCTTAAGTGTTTAAAACACAATGTTTTAAACATACAATTCACCCCCCCCCTCTTGTATTGTTCCATCTAATATACATATACATCTATATATTCGATCCAACAATTTGTATCAGATGAGGTTTCCACTGATTTATATTTCTAGCTCTAATTCTATTTTATTTCTATTTCAACTATTTACTACACTAACGTGTGGAGTGAAAACGATTGTGTTTTATCATATGGCAGGAATGAATATTGGTTCAATTGACATCCTAAATCCATCCAGACCACCTATCTTTGATGGGAATGATTATGAGTACTGGAGAGATCGAATTTAGACTTTCGTTATCAATACAGGTGTAGAAAATTTTATCATGCTTACTAGAGGTTACAAAAATTCCTGATAAAGAAGTCAGTACTTTCACTAACCAAGAGAAGCCAGAATATCAATTTAATTATAAGGTATGCAATACTATACTATGTTCCATGACCAAGAATATATACATCCATATATCTTCTTGTGAAGAAGCCAACTGCATTTGGAAGCAATTAGAAGTCACACATTTTGGTACATCCAAGGTTATAGAAACAAGAAGAGCAATGATTCGAGTAGAGTATCATGGATTTATTAATCCTTATGGAGAGCCAGTATGTAAAGTGCAACAAATATTTATGACGATTGTCAATAGTTTAAAATTAATGGGAGAAAAATGTCTTGATGATGAAGCTCTTGTAGATAATATTATTGATATAATTCCAAAATGATGGGAGTCAAAAAGGACAGCTATTGATGGAAATAGAAAGTTTCCCAGATTACTCATGATGAACTCTTTGGAACTCTTCTACAGCACGAGACAAGAATAAAGATAGATTCTGATTTCAACAAGAAGAAAAATGGAAATGGAAGCATAGCTTTTACTACTACATCTAAAGCTAAAACACTGGAAAGGATAACAATATCCAAAGCTAGGAAAGTTTTGTGTATGATTCAAGTGATTTTGATCTTTCAGATAATGAGTTAGCCAATCATTCTCGAAGAATGAACATGATTGTGGGAAATAAAGACTTCCAATACAGATTCACAAATAAAGATAGGAAGGATAAGAAAGATTCAGAGGTAACTTGTTATGAATTTAAGAAAGTGGGACACATATGGTATGATTTTCCTTTACTAAAGAGAAATGACAGAAAGGAGAAACATTCTGAAAGAAATAAGAAAAAGTATTACAAGACAAAGACAAAGAAAGTCTTGAAGGCAAATGATACTTGGAGTGCAAGTGGTAGCGATTTTTCAGATAATTCTTTAGAATATGAGTCCTTAGGACAGAGGAATATTGGACTTATAGCCACATTACCAATTAAATATCATTGTCTTATGGACAAGGTACACATTGTTGAAGCTATTACAAATGTTTCGTTGAATGAAAATTATACTGATAATATGTGTTATGAATCATCAGATGAGTCTTCATAATCAGAAGATGATACATTACCCTCATTTAAAGAAGTATCTAGGTTTACTAAATTACTTCAGAATGAAAATTCTAAACACAAAAAGAAACTTGAAAGGGAAAATTCTAGAAATTCAATTTTAACAAAAGAAGTATCAGATCTTTCTAAAGGTCTTGATAAGAAAAATGATGATTTTATAAGTATTTTGAAAACTCTGGAGGAATTAAATTCTGAAAAGGATAAACTTTCTAAGAATCTAGAAAATGTAATTTCTAAGAAAAATGTTTTCGAGCCTAATTCTAGTTCAAAAACATATGTTTGGAAGGATAAAAATTTAGTTTTAAAACTAAAGTCAGAAATTGTTTCCTTGAAAAAATGTTTTTCAAACTTTACTTATGGCAAGGAGAAATTTAACAAAATGTATTCTCAAATCTGACCTTTGAGAAATCATTCTGGACATGGTTATACTCATCCCAAACCTGTTTTTAGAAATAACTATTTTGTTCCTCAAAATACCCCATTTTGTTCTAAGTGTCAATGTGGTGTAAATTGGAAAAAATATTGTTCTCTAAATAGAACTCAGTATTTAGGATTTCATTAAGCTCATTTTGCAAACCAAATATGGATTCCTAAAATTATTTTATCTAACCCCTCTGGATCCAAACTAGTTTGGATTCCGAAAAACTAATTTTATCTTTTTTCAGGAAAATAAGAAGTGTACCAACAAGAATATTTGGTACATGGATAACGGTTCTTCTCGACACATGACCGGTAACAATGATATCTTTTAAAAGATTATCAAAACAAAAGGTGGAAAGGTTACCTACGGAGATAATTCTCAATGAAAGATTTTTGGTATACGTAATATTGTTTTTCTTGGAAAAGTTCTTATTTCAAATGTTTTTTTGTTAAAGGTCTTAGGAACAATCTCATCATCATAAGCCACCTATGCGATGAAGGATACCTTGTGAATTTTAGAAATGATAAGTGTCTAGTTCACAATTCCAAGGAAGAGTTCATTCTATCTGCCCATAGGCAAGAGAATATATACACTATTAACTTGGAAGACCTTAGGAGCCAAAATCTACCATGCTTAAGGGAAATAGAAGACCAATCATCGCTATGGCATAGAAGACTAGGACACTGTAACCCGAGAAACCTTTGTAAACTCTCAAAGAAAAGACATATAAAGGGAATACCAGATCTATGATATGTTTCTTCAAAATTCTATGATCCTTCTCAATTTGGCAGGCAACATAAAACTAGCTTTAAATCAGTTAATGAAGTCTCAACTTCTAATGCATTATAGCTAGTGCATATGGATCTTTTTGGTCCTTTACAAACTAGATGCATTGGAGGAAAATACTATGTATTTTTTTTAGCTGATGACTTTACTAGATTTACATGGGTCTATTTTCTAATACAGAAATCTTAAGCCTTTTCCTATTTCAAAACCATTAGTGCCCAAGTTAAAAAAGAGAAAAACCTACCATTGATAACTATTCATAGTGATCATGGTGGTGAATTTCAAAATTGTGAATTTGAAACTTTTTGTAGTAAGAAAGGTATTAGTCACAATTTATCAGCTCCAAGAACTACTCATCCAAATGGCATTGTTGAATGAAGAAATCGTATTCTTCAAGAAATGACAAGAACCATGTTGAGTGAATACTCAATTGCTAAGCACTTTTGGGCTGAAGCTGTTAGTACTGCTTGCTATACTATAAATCATGTTTTAACAAGACCTTTTCTTAATAAAACACCTTATGAGTTATGGACTAGCCAAAAACGTAAAATTTCTTACTTCAAAGTTTTTGGGTGCAAAGTATTCATTCTAAATACTAAAGATAATCTACACAAATTCGCACCAAAATCTGATGATGGAATCTTTCTAGGCTATTCTATAACATCAAAGGCTTATAGAGTTTTCAATAAAAACACCTGTATTGTTGAGGAAACAGTACATGTATAATTTGATGAAAATGATCCTTTTGTTTTTAAATGATCCCAACCTACATCCTCATATGTGTTTTAAAAACTGATTATCAACCTTTGTTAGAAGATCCTTCTGATAAGAAAAATGTTCAAGAAAGTGATACTGAAATTTTTTCCCAAGAATAATTTCTATCATATGTTGATGAACAGGTTTTACAAAACCCAAATCAATTGTTTCATAGGAATCATCCTAGTTATAACATCATTGGTGATGTAAATCAACCTGTAAGGACCAGAAATTCCTTAAGAAATTAAACAGAACATCTTTCTTTTCTTTCCCAATCTGAACCTAAATGTCCAAGTGAGGCCTTAGGCGATGAAGATTGGATTAAAGCAATACAAGACGAACTAAATGAATTTGAATGGAATCAAGTCTGGGCTTTAGTCGAAAGAACCAAAGAAACAACTGTAATTGGAGTAAAAAGGGTTTTCAGAAACAAATGTGATGAAAATGGAATCATTGTACAAAATAAATCAAGACTTTTTGCTAAAGGCTATAATCAACAAGAGATAATTGACTATGAAGAAACATATGCTCTGGTATCTATACTTGAATCTATTTGTATTCTATTAGCCTTTGCAACATACTTTAACTTCAAATTTTTCAAATGGATGTGAAATGTGCTTTTCTAAATGGTTTTGTTAAAGAAGAAGTTTTTGTCGAACAACCTCCTGGTTTTCTAAACCCAAAACATTCTAATCATGTTATTGGACTTACCAAAGCCCTATATGGTCTTAAAAAAGTCCCTAGAGCATGGTATGATAGACTTACAGTATTTCTTTTACAAAACAATTATGCAAAAGGTACAGCATATCTAACCCTTTTTATAAAAATGGAAAGTAAAAATGTTTTGATTGTTCAAATCTATGTTGATGATATCATATTTGGATCAACTCAGCAATCTTTAACTGATTCTTTTGAAAATTTAATGAAATCTTAGTTTGAAATGAGTATAATGGGTGAGTTAACATTCTTTTTAGGTTTTCAAATTTATCAAAAACCAGAAGGAACTTATATATCTCAACATAAGTATATTAAATACATGCGCAAAATGTATGGGTACGAAAATACTAAAAGAATTAGCACTCCTATTGGTACCTCAAATTCACTTGATCTGGATGAAACTGGGAAACCAGTAGATCAAACAATTTTTAGAGGTATGATAGGAATTTTGCTATACATGACATCTAGTCGACCAGAATTAATGTTTTTTGTATGCTTATGTGCAAGATACCAATCTAATCCAAAAGAGTCTCATTTAAAATTCATAAAGAGAATCTTTCGGTATTTAAAAGGAACTATGGATTTGGTACTTTTTTACTCCTCTGGAAATGATTTTGTTTTAAAATGTTTTACAGATGCTGACTTTGGTGGTTGTAGAATGGATAGAAAAAGTACATCTGGAACATTTCATTTCTTTGGAGATTCTCTGGTTTCTTGGTCCTACAAGAAACAACTCTCGATAGAACTTTCCACTGCTGATGCTGAATATGTAGCAGCTGGAAGTAGTTGTGCTCAAGTGTTGTGGATGCAACACACACTCACTGACTATGGATTGAGTTTTTCCAAAACCCAAATTCTATGTGATAACACTAGTTCCATAGCTGTTAGGAAAAACCCAGCACATCACTCTCGTGCAAAAAACATAGATATTAGGCTTCACTTTCTTAGGGATCACACACAAAAAGGAGATATTATTTTACAATTCATCGGATGCAAGAACAACTTGATGACATTTTTACAAAACCATTACCTTCCGTTAGATTTGAGTTTATAAAACAGAAGCTAAGAATGATTACATTAAAATAATCATTCATATCTACTTCATGTTTTACATTTCTCCATACATTAAAAAAACTCCTCTTAGAAAGGGGGAGAAGATTTCTTACTGTGTTTCTTCTTATCTTATGATCTTTAATTATTTATTCTCCTGGAATGTGTTTTTGTCTTTTTGTTTATCGTATTGAAATTTTTATCGTATTATTCACCTATCTGTTTATCGTATTGATTGTTTTATCATATTATTCACCTATCTGTTTATCGTAATAAATGATTACCATAATGAATTTCTTTTTCATCGGCATTTCCATTCATGGTAATGAATTTCTTTTCCATCGGCACATATGTTCGTGGTAATGATTTTCATTTTCATTGGCACATCTGTTCATGGCAATGAATTTCTTTTCCATCGGCACGTCCATTTATGGTAATGGTTTTCTTTTCCATCGGCTTTTCAGTTCATAGTAACAAGTTTTTTTTCATCGGCTCGCCAGTTTATGGTAACAAGTTTGTTTTCCATCGGCTCTTCAGTTCATGGTAACAAGTTTGTTTTCCATCAGCTCATCAGTTAATGGTAACGACTTTGTTTTCCATCGGCATGACAATTTATGGTATTCTTTTACTTCATACGCTTATGTTTTTCATTTATTGTTAATACTAATAAAACCAACAATTACCTTACAATCTCCAGCAGGTACATCTTTTTTTAAAAACAAATCATTTTAATCCTATCCGTTGATTTCTTTTATTTTAATCTCACCCATAGAAGACCAACGATCATTATTTTTTCTCCTATAAATAGACCCCCTACCCAAACCCACACCGGTTTTTTAGGATTTGTGGTGAAGCTCTGGTCCACTGATTTATGTCATCGTACGATATTTCAGTAGCTTCAAATATATGTCTCAGTCCTCTGCCAATACTCTTGCAGAAATTTCTTCAAAGATCTTTTCTGAGAAATATTTTATCAGAGAAAGGTTAGTTTCTCGGGAATTTTTTGATTCGTACAATTCTACAATCAAATGAATCATTTTGTTTCAAGGCTGGGAGCATCCATGTGTTGAAAAACTAGTATCCCAAGATCTGGTTCTTATTGATGAAGTCATTCATTTTTACAAAACTGTATCATTTGATAAGAACATGACTGTCAACATTGCTGTGTATGATAAAAAGATTTCTATTTTTGTGAATCAAGCAGCTCATTTTCTGAATGTTTCGATAGAAGGTGATTCTTTCTGTCCATCTCATAAAATACTAGAGGAAGTTGGAACATTTAACAAAGATAATGATAAAAAGTCTCTATTTTTAATAAATGAAGAGAAGAGGAAAGTGTCTCATCTTTCACCAGATAACAGATTTGTGTCTCTATGGATGCAAGGTTTTCTTATCCCAATGAAAGGGGATAGAGAGACTTTGAAGTTTTCTGATATATTCATGTTGGACTATCTTGTCAACATGAGAAAAGTAAATCTTATTGGATACATCTTTGAACCAATTAAGAATGTTAAGTCAGGAGCAATTAAGTCCCATTTGATTATTTATCTAGCCATTCTTACAATGTTCATTCTTGAGAGTATGAAGTTTTGTAATATTCCATTGAAAGGAAATTTGATAGATCTGAAGCCATCCTAGATTAGTAAGAGTACATTGAAAAAGTTGAATGTTTGTTTTGATCAAAATTCAAAACTTTTTGTAAAATATTTAGAAGCTGAATCGGCTCAGAATATATCGGCACCTATGCCAGTCAAAGAAAATCCTTCTACTGGTGCTCTTCAAAAGTCAGATCCGCAAACCATTTTAAGGACAAATTAGAAACCAAGGTACGGTAAGAAAGTTATGGCCAAGTGGAGAAAAGATAAGGAACAGAGAAAGGAATGTGATCCAATGTTTGGAGTTGATCCAACTGAATCCTTTGCTGAGAGAATAAGGGTAGAGGAAACTCTTCAATCTGAAAAGAAAACGAAGACAGTTTTGAAGAGAAAGGCTCAAGACATTGATATTTCTAATGTCTTGAAAATGGTTGAGGATTCTAGTGCACAACTAATGGAAGAATTACATCAAGAACCAATCGTATAGAGTCTTACAGAGAATGAAAAAGGGAAGCAAATGTTGGAAGAGATAGAGGATGTTGAAGAAGAGGAAGGATATTTTCTTTTAGAATTCCTTCAAAGATTGAAAAAGAGTAGAGGAGAATCTTATCAAAAGCAGAGTGAAGGTATTCAACGAGTTGCTCGTGGCAATCAAACACTGGTTGAATATTTTGAAACTCCAGATAAAATACCTTCTCAAGAAAAGAAAGGTGATCAATATTCTCATACCGAAAAAGTTATTGTCATCAGTGATAAAGTGGAGGAAGAAAGAAAGGATAAAGAAAAAGAAAAAGGAAAACAAACTATTGTTGACTCAAACTGATCAAATGAACTGCATTCGTACGATGAAGATACTGATTCAGAACAAACAATCTCTCTCATGAGGAGTGATTACATAGTTCATGTTTGAAGGAGGGTTGAATAGACTATTCCTTAATTTCGCTGGCGTGAGGGAAAAATTGATTTCATTACTGAAAATCAGAAAAATAAATTTGGTTTTGTAAGAGAATTGAGAGATAATGTTTTGTCAGTTGAAGTTGATTTGAATGTTCTATCTAAAACTTCGACTGCTCATAAGAAGGCTTTCAATAGGATGACAAAGTGGTCATACAAAACAGAGAGCTCAGTGAATGACCATGAGATAGCAATTGAAGATATAAGGAGGTTGTCAAATGATCTTGTGATTGCTTTCAATAATATTGGCAAAGAAATTGTTGAAAGACTGAATCAGGTAACTCATGGAGCCAATATCCCATCAGTGAAAGAGTTTCAACAAAGAATGAATTCTTTTCAGTCTGAATTCTCGATGGTTTCATCATTCAAAGATGAAATAGTTTTTTTGAAGAATAAAAATTATATGTTATCCAAAGATAACAAGAATTTTCAAGACAGAATTGATACTCTTGAAGAAGTAATCAGAGTCTAGGAGGAGACCATGAAGAATCAAGATTAGCTTTTTGCCGACCAACAAGAGCTTCTCAGATCTCAAGGTGATTCAATTTCTGAAGACAAGAAAGAAATAAAAAAGATGAAAGTTGTTCTTCATGAGCTGATAAAGAAGGAAAAGGAAAGATAAAACAAATGACTGTTGTATTTGTTTTTCTTTTCTTATGAAACCTATAAGTCTTTGTTTTGTAATGAAATTTAGATTACTCTTTATTTTTTCCTGCAATTAATTTCTCTAACTCTTTCAGGAAACTCAAGGTTACCCCATTCTTTTTGTAAATCACAAAGGGGGATAATGTTTTATAAAGGGGGAGAATGTCTTATAATGGGGGATAAAGTTTTACAAAGGGATAATGTTTTAATCAAATACTTCAAAACCAAGGAAAATCTGTGAATACAATCCTTAAGAAAATAAATACCTAAGGGGGAATTAGTTGTATTCAATTTCATATTCAGAAGAGTTTCCAAAAACTCAGGGGGACATAAGTATTTCTTGTTGTCTTTACTTTGTGTTTTGTGCTTTCTGAAAAGGGGGAGATTGTTCAGTCAAAAGTCTTCATTTGAATTTTATATCTTGTTTTGCAAATCACAAATTTCTTTTACCATGTTGATCATACTGACCATGTTGATCGTACTGATCATGCTGATCTTACTGACCATGCTGATCGTACTGATCATGCTGATGGTACTGACCATGCTGATCAAACTGAGCATGTTGATCGTACTGACCATGCTAATCGTACTAACCATTCTGGTCCTACTGACCATGCTGATCATACTGACCATGCTGATCGTACTGATCATACTGATCGTACTGATTATATTGATCGTACGGACTATAATTTTTCGTACTGACTCTGTCAATCGTATTGTACTGACTCTGTCAATTGTACTCACTTTTATGTATCTTACTTTGTATCATATCAATACATTACATTTAGTAATAATTATAGTACTCAAACTTTTATCACATTCATGCTTTTATAATTTTTTGAAAAGACTTGTTTTGGATCAATCGTACTCATGATTATCATGTTCATATATCATTTGTTTTAACCAATACGATGTCATTGAGTTAGTTACAAACTAATCAAATCGATGTCATGCTTTCTGTTTCAATATGACCGTTATAATACCAAGTGTCCAAGTCCCTCTGAATTTTTCGGAGAAATACGATCGTTGGAATAAATATGACCATTGGAACCTGAGGCCTATAAATAAGTGGAAATTTGAAGCTGAGAAAGAATAATTGTGATACTTTGCTTCTATCAAGTTCTAGAGAGAGACATTGTGACTTCTCTCGTGCTTCGTGCGAAATCCTTGAAACCACAAAACGTGAACGGCTCATTCTTAGTTTTTGTATTTCTATATGTGATTTGTTTGTGCTTTGTGAGACCGATCATCGTATCGAGGGTTGCCAGGGATAGGCAGATAGATGTTCCGATCATCGTATCGAGGGCTTCCAGGGAAAGGCAGACAGACATACTGATCATCATATCGAGGGCTTACCAAGGTGGTGGTAAAACAGACCTCTTATCCTAGGTGAAAGGATAACCATTCCCTTTAGGTCAAAAAGATTTGTAATACTTTTACATTTCCGCTGTTGTTTGAATAAGAAAGGAATTTGTATTGTTTCCTTTCATCATTACACTTTCAATTGTAATTGTTTCAATTACGATTATTCTATTACATATTGTATTAATAGATTCTATACGCTTTATGGTAGAATCTTTTACACTTGTATTACTCTGATTATTGTATTCCTTTGAATAAAATTGTTTTACATTTCTTATAGTATTACATTGTATCATACTTTTATATTCAAAACAATTGTGGTTGTTTAGAATAGTATTAGTTTAAGATAATTTAACCTAATTTCTTAATTGTTCAAAACACAATGTTTTAAACATACAATTCACCCCCCCCCCCTCTTGTATTGTTCCATCTAATATACATATATATCTAAATATTAGATCCAATAAACGTGTGTCATAAATGACCAAAACATGTGTTTAAAGGTTAAATGCATACCGAACGACATCAAATGACTTGAAAACATAGGAAAACACCATAATTATTATTCATCATGTGTACAATGAGATGACACGTCATTTGGCCACATGGTTTGTGCGGCACGACTGAATATGTGTTTTTAGGTTTTTTCCACACTTGAAATGTGTGCGTGGGGGGAAATCAAGTGGGGGGGGGCTATCCGGGGTGGGGGGCATTGTCCGGGGGTGGGGGTGTCCATGATAGGGGGTTATCCAGTGGGGTGGCATAATGACTAATTGGCCTAATGGCCATTTGGCCTAACGGTGTAATGACCAATTATCCTAATGGCCTAAAGGTCACTTTTCCTAATGATCCAATGTCAAATTATCCAATTTACCAATTCACCTGATGCCCTAATTCCCTAATGTCATAGTGGTATAACAAACAATTGTAATAGTGGCCTATTGTCTAGTTGTACAATTGGAATAGTGGGATAATGTCCTAATGGCCATTTGGCCTACATCCTATTGGACAATTGGCCAACTGGCCAATTTCCCTAATGGCCTAACATCCTAATGAACAATTTCCCTAATGAACTAATGGTCAATTGTCCTAATGAATTCCGGGATGCAGGGGGGTTGTCCAGTGGGGGGGCTGTCCGGGGGCGGGGAGCTGTCTGGGGTGCGGGTGGGGGGGTGTCCGAGGTGTGGGGGAGGCTGTCTGGGGTGGGAAAGGGGCCTAACAATAGTGAACCAGAGATCAGTCACCAAAAACATGTTCCAGGTTTTCTATTTGGAATCACATGGTTTTTTCAAAACTATTCACATAACATGCAATTGAAAACATTAAAGAATAAAATGAACAGAAAATATCCAAATCTTTAATTAGTTTCATGGTTACTTCTCAATTCATGCACACAAACATTTCATAAGCCCAAAACACACATCATACCCCCAAATATCAAAATATATCACTAGGAACCCAAACTAAACATCAATAACAACCCCACTAATAAAAAAAGAAACACACCTCAGGAATATGATGTGTCATGCATGGTCATGAATGATACCTCCCTCCGATGGGCAAGGGGCCTACAAAAAAACTTGAATATTTTCATAACAAAAACAACAGAAATTAAATAAATAAATACTATGTAACCGTGCATCATATGATCCCCTACACCATCACCTAGATGCACATATTCCTGCAATGCTCTAACCTCTGCGATCAATTGCGCATTTACCTCCTCGGAAGTGCGCAACTGTGCCTCGAAATCTGAAAACTATTGTGTCCTATGAGAAATAGTAGGACCGAAAAACGCAATGCGTGATACAATAGAACGAGGAATCCCTGTTCTATAGGTCAAACTGTATCCATGCCCGTCCGGACCAATAATGTAATGAAAGATCTCATCCCTTCGCATGGGAAGCTGTCGTTGGTCCTCTAGAAGCTGTTCTAACTCAGCATCAAATTGATCCTGTGAAATGTTTAAATATATATACATATATATGTTAATATAAAGATTTGTGTATGTATTGGTACTGATTACAAGAACTTACTATCATTGCTACAGCCTCTGGATCATTTCGATCACGAGTCCTCATCCACACCGACATTTTATCAGTCGGTGCACATTGCTCTTGTAACATTATATGAATGGAATATAAATACAAAAAATATTAATTAATAAATTAAAAAAATGATTAATAAATACCTCATGTCGGATTTATGACATGTGATGAGTCCCGCGCCTGTGAGGTGGTCCCTGCAACTCTCGATTCTCAAAATAGCATGCTGACACCTCCTACATTCAATTAATTCAGATTTCAAACAAATCACACATTCTTGAAAATATAAATACCATAATAAATATACAAACCACAAGACCCTCAGTAGACCAATATGAAACAAAGGCATGCCACTGAGCTGGGAGAAAACCTCTCGTGACTTTTTCCAGAATGTCTGGGGCACCCACATTTGGTACCCAGTGGTCCCTCTTGACTTTTCCTTAATAATCTTTCCACATCTTAAGGAATTTTTTCATAAACACGGGCCAAAACTCATCGGGGAACACTTTAAAATTTTTCTATTAATGAAAAAAATAACATATGTTAGTATTGTTTATACATTGGGAAGAAAGTAAAATGGTCTTCTTACCTAGACCTCCCTCCTAAGATGATCAAATGTGTCCTGAGGGATAGAAGCCCAGTCACATGTGGTCAATGTAAATCAATGTGGGTCACATATGATATGACCCAGATGATGAATAAATGCAGGGAAATTAAATCCCTCATGTTGAAATAGCTCATCAAAGGAAACATCAAACATCATGTCAGAATTCCATGATACAATGCCACGACCAGGGCCTCTCTTGCGAGAGGAAGAAGCAATTGAGTTTGATCCTATTGAAAACAATTTTATATATAATTTGACAAATCTTATATATATATATATATATGTATGTATGTATGTGTGTTTGTGTTTTTATTAATTACATAAAAATAGACACAATGAAATTCAAACATACCTCGACCCTTGGACGTAGATGGCTCGGATGGATGATGTGGATATGTTCCCTCTTCCCCTGACATGCATGTAGTCATAGAAAATATTAGTAAGGGGACTATCCAAATAATTCAAAAGAGAAATTGGATGGTTTTTAAAAAATAAAACTTCTATAGTTGTTAATCATACAAAAAGGGATTGAATAATTAGTTGAGAATGAATTTTAAAAAATCAGAAAGTAAACAAAATAGATATACAAATTATGTACAAAACCAATCAATGCATAGCCAAATTTCAGATTGAATTAATAACAATTCAAGCAGCACATGACCCAAATTAAGAATACCTCAATGGGAAGATACACTGACAATAATATGAATATACCAAAAGGGAAATCACCAAAAATATTTATAAATGAATAAACTTCCAAAAGTGAGGATTAAAACATACAAGGATATATAAAATGGTTAGATAATTTATGATATCCTAGGACATTCAATACAAAATAGTGGGAAAAAATTATACCTTTCATTAAGCATGAAAATCAACCATTTCTCCTTCAACGGCCGCTCTGACCCAATAAATATCTTCTTCATGTTGAACTATGGAATGTTGATCAAGCTGTTGGGAAACAAACAGAATAGTCTCGGGTTCATCTTGTTCAAATAAAAACACACCTCACTGGGACATTTTCACAACAACTTGCCAACTTGGATTCAAAGGCAAGGTAATGAAGAATACTTGTTCCACTTCTTATGTCAAGATGAAAGGTTCATTATCAACTCATTTATTTCTAAATAACATAGAGTTATAATTCACCATTGAAAACTGATATTGATCAAGTTTAAATCCATGTAATGGATCAACCCAATTACACTTTAACTATATGTACTTCAACCCATGTGTGTATACATCTTCTATGATGTCTATCAATTGACCATAGTAATAACCAGAATCGACGAATGGACAACCGATTCTACTATTTTCTGTTGCTTGTTTATCATCAACATATTTAATGCGAAGTTAGAAACCATTAGCATATATAGCTTTATAACGACGAGCCGTTATAGATGGACCCTCATCTAGTTGGATAAATTCATCAGTTATCATGGGGTCCCCTAACTCCCTCACCTTATGAACCTACATAATTCACAGAATTCAATAATGATTTGTGCAGAAATAAATTAGTATAATACATCACTCATAATGAAAATCAATTTATATGTACAAAATCCTTGAACCAATCATGAAATGTTGCATAATGAGATTGTTAAATTTGATACTCAGTCGCACGATACATCTCTTCTTTCATCTCATTAATGTGTTTCCTGAAAATGATAACGCGATTTCTAAATGATCAACTTATGCAAACAGAACATATAAAAGATAAACAATAAAAGTAATAAGACACTTACTGCATTAATGGTGCAACTGATGGAGTATTTAACAAGATATATCGATGTGCTTGTATCCACTCGATGTTGTACAAATCAAATATGGTGCCTTCTCCAACTGGAACTTCATGAATCTGAGAGAGATTATCTAATTTTGTTTCAACATCTGTAAGATATTCTGCAAAAAAAATAGTACACTAATCCATCAAATAACCATTTCCTATTGATTCCTCCAGACAAGCTATGTTACATACAAATCATTTCAATGTACTCAAATAACGCTCAATAGGATACATCCACCCAAATTGCACTGGACTGGTAGCCATTACTTCATCAGTTAGGTGCACTGTCAAGTGGACCATAACATCAAAAAATGAGGGGGGGAATAGTTTCACAATGTGAAAAAGTGTAAGTTCAATTTGGTCCTAAAAACTTTTTAAATCACTCATTCGTTGATTTCTTAAACAAAGGTGTCTAAAAAAATTACTCATCTCAGTCGACGGCTGAACAAAATTGGAGGATAAACAATCAAAAATTTCAATTTGAATCAACTACTGAAGTAGTATGTGATTTTCATGACTTCTCAACCCTTGCAGTGTCCTGGTCGTCAGATTCACACAATTTGAAATATTAGAAGAGTAACCATCAGGCACCCTAAGAATATTCAAAATGGAAGGAAATGTCTATTTCTCCTTTGTATTCATTATATACTATGCAGTAGGCATATATTTCTTATTTCCCTCAACTAACTATAAATGAAACTGTTTCCTTAAATACATTTCTTCCAAATCACGATGTGCATTAACAAGGCCCTTGGATTTTCCACTAACACCTAAAATGGTCCACAATATGTTATCACAAAAAAAATTTAAATGTGCATGACATCCAAATTATACCTTAGCATGTTAGTTTTCCAATACGGAAGACTATAAAAAATACTTTTCTTTTTCCAATTGTGACTGTGCTGCCTACCCGCAGCACGAATATTATGTAATGGATGAGCCACCAAATCCTGAATTTGAAATATCATGCAGATGATTTCTTCCTCAATCTATGATAACATTTTGTCTACTGTCATGATCTTTGGTGCTGGGATGAACTCTCTAGAACCATAAAATTCCACTCTGTCTTTCTGAACCTGTGCTGAGGGGGGAGAAAATGTATGTGACCCATGTATGCCCATTTTTTGGAATGTTTAAGCTATATAGATTTTCTACTTTTATTGCAACATGGGAAAGAAAATGTCCCTTTCTTACTCCAGCCTGATAAATTTTGATAAGCCGGGAAGTCATTGATTTTCCACAATAAAGAAACCAACAATTTGAACATTTCATTCATTTCACAGTCATAAGTCATCACACCATCGCCCCAAAATTCATTCAACTCATCAATCAATGGATGAAGGTAAACATCAACATTATCCCCCAAACTTCAAGGTCCATCAATAAGAGTGGAAAGTAATATAAATTGTTGCTTCATAAAAATCCACAGAGGAAGATTATACAAAACCAACACCACGGGCCATGTGCTATGAGTTGCACTCACCATAGACTTGAATGGATTGAAACCATCTACTGCCAACCCCAATAGGACATTATGAACATATTTAGAAAAATCAAGATGTCTCTGATCAAAATCCTTCAATGCATGAGAATCTGCCGGGTGGGTTAACATATCACTTTCATGAATTCTTTCTACATTCCATCTCATTAAATTAGAAACTTTAGATGTAACGTCCCGGACCCGGGTGCCATGCAATGGTGCCCTAAATCCAGTTCACCACGTGACCTCAAGAGCATTTCCCCAAACACAAGAGGCTGCCGACTAGCAGTGAGGGCCCAGGTCTGATAGTGGGGAAAATATGCCCTCATTTGTCAAAGTGTAGTGCAGTGGAATACAAAATAAACAAACAACGACAACGGAATAAGTAAACATACACAACGGAAATAAAAAACTGCAGATGATATAAACAACAGTATATAAATGATGATGCTACATGTTTCAAGTTCTAAGAAAACAGCCAGAACATGTTATACATCAATACAGTACAACAAAAAGCATGGTACAGTAAAAAAAGAAAATAGCTGGCAGCGGCATCGTTAGCCTAAGCTCGGTCCCATGCCCCCTACTCCTCAGAAACAGTCAAGTACTTGTATAGGGACTCTTGCCCCTATCTACACCTGCAGAAACCTAATCTGTTTGGGCCGAAAAGCGTGGCCCAAGGAGGGTGTGAGAAATATATCTCAGTAGGCACCCACTAAAGGCATGTGCCCAACTTCCTGTAAGCATGAAACAACAGTGTGCAATAATAAAATGCAATAAAGTAAGCAGTACTAAAAAGTATCTAACTTAACAATTAAATTTCCATTTTAGTATTCATTTAATTTAGTAACATTCTTGTGCTCAACAACACCAAGCCCTCAGGCCAACGAGAACCATGCCCTAAGGCTAAAATAGTAAACCACGCCCTCAGGCTTTCCCTCAGGCCATACAGAATCTAACCCATAGGTATTTCACTCAGGCATAACATAAATTTTCCTCAGGCATACGAAGTGTCGCCCTCAGGCACAGAAGTCAAGCCCTCGGGCACGAACGGTTGCCCTAAGGTGAAATAAAACGTCACCCTCAAGCTAAAACTGTCACGCCCTCAGGCTAATCACAAAAATTCCCTCAGTATAAATACGTAACTAGGCCATGCCCAACATGTCAAAAGCAGTAAACAAGTAATTCCTCTCAAGGAAATTCTATGATTACTACTTTAAAGGCATACCCTCGGGTATCCTGGCCAAACAGCTAAACAGTGAAACACACCCCTGGGGTGGATCCAGATCCAAGAAATGATCCCAACTAGCATTTTATTATCACAATTTAGTCACCTATCCAATTCTAGGCATTAAATATAGCAATGGTCTCAACCACACAACACCCCAACATGGGTTCGTGGCAAAAAAACGCTCAAAAATGCACGACAGTTGGAAAATAAGCACAAATCCACCTACCTTATACGCCAACGAACGTTATACCCGAACACCAACTCCAGAAACGTCCAAGAATGGCGTAGATCTAACGAAGAACAAAACTCATTCAAACAAAAATAACTTCAGCCCGAAAAATAATTGGTAAGAACGGTACTAGGAGAGGAGAGGTCTTACCAGTGCGGTTCCAACGAGATCGTCCGAAGTCGAATCGGATTCCAGACGAACACCCGGCGGATCATCAAAGGGTCGGTCGTCCTCCTTGGCTCCAAAATGGATCAAACAGCTCCTCTACCAAATGAGGAGGCTACTTCCTATTTGAAGCCGAAAAAACAAAGTAAATGGAGTGTACTTCTGAGTACAAGGCATGTACTTCTTTAATTTAACTGTTCATTTGGAGGCACTGCCACACTGTTCAACTTTCGACATGAGTACATGACATGTACTCTAAAGTACATGGTGTGTACTATCGCCTAGCTATCGGCTGCTCCACCACCTTACCATATAGGCATGCCGACTGACTACACGGCGTGTAAGGTACAACTACATGGCTTGTAGTCTGTTCTTACACCCTTCGTCACCGGAAAGGCTACATGCCCCGTGTACTCATCCCAAAACGTCCAAAAGTACACGGCGTGTAGTTTTGAAATTTAGGATTTTTTCCCATTTTCCATATTTTCTCAAAAACACTTAAGGAAAAAGAAGAAGCTCATACCTCAAAAATAAGAACTGGGTTCTTACAAACTTCCCCCGTTATAGCAATTCGTCCTTGAATTTCCCTTCCCAGGGTGGCGAAGAATAAGGTCATAACAGCTCTGGCCAATGAGCACGTACGTCGGCCACCCACTCCCAGGTCTCGTCCTGCACTCAGCCATACTGCCATAGCACCCGTACGAGAAAAACTAATCGGCCTCAGAGAACCTTCGTTCTCCAGTGAACTATAGGAATCAGATGCTCCTCAAAGGATACATCTGCCTCCAGCTCAACCTCCTCAGGATGAAAGGTGTGAGATGGGTCTTGATGGTAGCGACTCAACTGAGACATGTGGAAGACGTCGTGCAAGGCTTGGTACCACTACAGTAACCGCAACCGATAGGCAACCAGCCCGACTCTCTCCAAAATCTCAAATGGTCCCACATACCTCGGTGAAAGCTTACCCTGTCTCCTGATCCGCTTGTTTCCTAGCCTCGGCGAAACACATAAGAAAACCTGATCCCCGACCGTGAACTCCAAAGGTCATTTGCGGCGATCATCATAAGACATCTGACGAGACTGTGCGGTAGCCATCCGCTTCAGAATCAATTGGACCTTCTCAGATGTCTCATGTATGAGCTGTGGCCCTAGTAAAGCTGCCACACCTGCCTTTAACCAGCACAAAGGTGATCGACATGGCCTACCATATAAATCCTCGTATGGTGCCATCTCAATAGTTTCCTAAAAACTATTGTTACAAGAAAACTAGACTAAGGGTATATGCTTCTCCCAAGAGCCCCCAAAGTCTAGGACGCATGCGCACAACACCTCCTCTAGCACCTGTATTGTCCGCTCTGACTGGCCATTTGTCTGAGGGTGGTATGATGTGCCCAGAAGCACCAGTGTACCAGCACCCTCTGAAAACTCTTCCAGAAACGAGACGTAAAGAGGGCATCCCTATCTAAAACGATGGAATGAGGGACCCCATGAAGACGTACGATCTATTGGATATACAGAATTCCGAGCTCCTCAACACCGAAGGTCTCCTTGATTGGAAAGAAGTGATCTACCTTCGTGAGTTTGTCCACAACATCCCACATAGCGTCATTGCCTCAAGGTGACCTCGGCAATCCCGTCACGAAATCCATTGGGACATCATCCCATTTCCTCTCTGGAATGGGTAACTGCTGTAACAGCCCAGCTGGCCTCTGGTGCTCTGCCTTCACCTGCTGACAGGTGGAACACCTCATGACAAAACGAGATATCTCTCTCTTCATACCCGGCCACCAGTACTGATGCCTCAAGGCACGGTACTTCTTTGTAACCCCGGGATGAACTGCCCAAGCTAAAGAATGAAACTCCTGCATCATCTCCTCGCGTATATCCCCTGGAACCCATACCCGTCCATGGAAACACAAAACCTCATAATCGCATATCGTCCAACGGGGATGAGGGTCCTCACTTGCCATCGACTCCCGTAGAAATAGGCCTTCTGAATCAGATAGATGCCTCATCCTTACTCTGTCCAGGAGGGTAGAAGTCACAGCTAAAGAAGAAAGGTAAGTCTGCCCTTGACTATCATGCACCTCCAGATGCATCTCAGTGAACAAATCCATAAGCTACCACTAACCACTGGCCTCCTGCACAGCCTATATCTGAGTCATCCTGCTCAGTGCATCCGCTAATGCATTACCTTTACCAGGTGTGTAGGAAAGATCAAAATCGAAGGACTGTAGATACTCAACCCACCTTATCTGCCATAGATTCTGGTCACACTGAGTAAAGATATACTTGAGGCTTTTGTGGTCATTGAAAACCACAAAATGATCTCCCAATAGATAATGTCTCCAAGAGCGCAACACATGAACAACTGCAGCCAACTCAAGATCATGCGTCGGGTAATTCTTCTCATGTGGCCTCAACTGCTGAGACCTGTACACAACAACTCGGCCGACCTGCATCAAAACGGCTCCCAGCCCAATCCTTGGTGCATCACAGAAAACTTTATAGCTCTTCCTTGGCTCTGGGAGTACCAAGATCGGTGCTGATGTCAACCTTCCCTTCAGCTCCGGAAAAGCTACCTCACAAGCTTCTGAACAAGAGAACTTCACACCCTTCTTAGTCAGACCCGTCAACGGTGCTGCTAAGTGGGAGAAGACCTGTATGAAGCGTTTATAGTAACCTATCAGCCCTAAGAAACTCTGAATATCAAACACGTTCTTAGGCTGCTCCCAGTAAACTACTGCTCTCACCTTCTCTGGGTGTACTGCAACTCCTGCCTCTGAGATGATATGACCTAGGAAGTGAATTTGGTCCATCCAAAAGTGGCACTTCGAGAGCTTAGCATATAGCTGAAGCTCTCTCAGTGTACTCAGTATGATCTCAAGATGGGTGGCATGGTCGTGTCGAGAGTGAGAGTTCACCAAGATGTCGTCCACGAATACCACCACAAAAAAATCTAGATACAGATGGAACACACGATTCATCAGAGCCATGAAAACCACTGGCACGTTCGTGAGTCCGAACGGTATAACCAAGTACTCATACAGACCATATCTTCTCTGAAAAACTGTAAGCGATATATCCAATGGTCTCACGTGCAGCTGATGATATCCTGATCTCAAGTCAATCTTTGAGAACACTCGTGCTCGATGAAGTTGATCAAACATATCATCTATCCTAGACAATGGATATCGGTTCTTAACCGCCAACTGGTTCATCTTCTGATAATCTTTGAAAAGTCTGAGGGTATCGTCCACCTTTTTCACAAAAAGGACCAGAGAACCCCAAGAAGAAGTACTGGGTCAGATAAAACCCTTCGCATGTAGCTCCTCTAACTGCATCTTGAACTCCTGTAACTTAGGTGTGGCCATCCGATAAGGAGGAATGGACATCTGTACTGCTCTTGGCACTAGATCGATAGAGAAATCCACCTCACGCACCAGAGGTAGACCTGAAAATTCGTCCGGGAAGACATCCACGAAACGATAAAAAACTGAAGGGAAATCCGTCTGACAAGTCCCCAGGTCATCCAGATATAAACTCACAATCTTTCCGGTGACTCCACCTCCCCCATGATTCTCTGGTCCATCTCGACTCGCCTGAACATTCCCCTCACCCTTGTATAGAAACTCTCCGCCCTCTGGTAACGTGAAACTCACCCTGCGACAATAGCAGTCTACAAAGGCTCGAAAGGGAACCAACCAATCCATACCGAGAATGAAATCATAGCTCGTCATCTCCAATACATAGATGTCCCAAAGGAAGTGACACCCTCCAACCTCAAGGGGTAACTCCTTGTACTGACGCACAACAGCCGTTCTAGTCCCCAACGGAGTGTCTAGAATCATGATATCAGAAGAAGAAGAAACACCAAGCCCAAGGCTCTCTGCAATGGGTACAGATATGAGACTATGCGTAGCACCCGTATCGAAAAGTACTGAAGACAAGACAGAAGCTACTAGAATAGTACCTCTGACTGTATAAGGTATGGGATCCTGCTCATGCTGGGTCTGTTGCACTGCATATGTCAGCCCAGTGTCGTGGCCCTACGACATAGCCTGGCTACCCTGAGCTGTCCCACCCTGCTGCCTTTGTGATCCTGGTGTCTGGCGACCACGGCCACGAACACCATCTCTGCATGCACGCCCTGATGTATTCCAGTTCCCTGACAGTTAAGAAGCCACTGGTCCTACTCCCACATGCGGAGTCTACACAGAACCCCTCTCACTAGCCACTGGTAGAAACACCCTGAAAAAGTGCTGCAGATGACCCATCTTTCCGCAAGCTCAGCACTCCACTGGGTCTTGTGGACACTACAGCCATTTGCGCCCCTCTCTGCCACACTGGTAGCACCTGATTGGGCCACCTGAAGAAGCTGCCTGGCTGGTACTATCGCCCAGAGAGAAGTCCATCTGTCTCTTCCTCTTGCCAACGGAAATAGTACCAGTAACCGGTGTTGGACCTCCCTGGCCAACACTGCTCGATTCCCACAGGTTCCTCTCTGTAATCAGCGCCTGGTTCAAAATCTCATGTACATAAGGCAACCTAAAAACATTTACCAGTGCTCGGATGTCATAATGAAGACCATCCTCAAAACGTCTGGCTCTCAACGTCTCATCACCCTCCAGCATTGGTGCAAAACACTGAAGCTCCGTAAAATTAGAAGAATAGTCCATCACCGACATAGCGCCCTACTGCAAATTCATGAACTCTCGAGCTCTATCTTCTCTTAGCGTCTCGGGAAAGAAGAAGACATAGAAGACTTCCTGAAAACCTTCCCACGCTATGTCTCTGTGTTTCTCTGACTGGGTGGTAACATACCACCACCTCTTTGAGGAATCACACAGCATGTAAGTCGCGAGCTGACCCTCCGCCCTGGAGGCGTCTCAAGATGCTCGAAAATAGTCTGCATCGACCCCAACCAAGAATCCGCAACCTATGGTCCGCCATCCCCTGAAAATGTAGGTGGATGCTGCTGCTGAAAGATACGTGTCAGCTCGGCCATAGATGTGGCAGCCTGCGGTGCTCCCTAAAAGGTCTGCATGAACCGCATAAAGCCTTCACGGAACTGCGCCTCTGCACCTATGTCTGGTATAGCAGCTCGAGCTGCATCTGGCTCTACTGGACGATCAACTTGTAGCACATGTCCCACCATCTCTGGAGTATAATCGTCGCTGCTCTCCTGGCAAACAACTCGCGGTCGTCTAGGCGGCATGGCACTACAAGGTCAAAAGCACGCCTCAGATTTAAGATTATTAAGACTGAAAGTGAAGGGACCACAAAGGGAAAAAGAGTAAGAAGTCATTTCAAAATACGCAAAACAAGACTACATGATCTGTACACTGACTACACGGCGTGTACTTGACTTCTCTTCCCCCGCTCAGGTCCTTACACACGGCTAAGCCATACGACTTCCGTCGAACAAAACTACACGGCGTGTATAATATATACACGACGTGTACGGTGTTATTTTCCAACTGCCTGTGTCGTCTGTGACACGGCCGACTACTCATCTTGACACTACACGGCGTGTTACACCCGCACACGGCGTGTACACCACCCCGTTTCCCAGCCACCTGGCTAACTCCACATAGTCTGTCCTCGGACAAGACTACATGGTGTGTCCCACAGGTACATGGCGTGTTCAGGGAGAGGTGACACTGGCCTATGTTGTTAGTTACACAGCCGAGTCCCCATGTCACACTACACGGCATGTCCATAATTGACACGACATGTCTTTCAAGGAGTTCACTGACCCATGTTGTTAGTTACATGGACGGACTCTGGGTTAACACTACGCGGCGTGTACAAAAATCTACACGACATGTTTTACCCAAGCCTTTCCCTGCCCCGTGTCGCCGCCCACACGGTTTGTGACACGGGAAGAGACTACACGGCGTGTACTCAAAAAGTTAATTTTTCTTCCAGAACATAAGAGCATACACGGCGTGTATTAAAATACTACACGGCCTGTATACTGGGTTTCCAGACAGTATGCCTCAGAAACTTCCCCGAAACCCAGAAAATACTGAAAAACAACACTTAAGTGTCAAATTATGACCCGTGGGGGCCCATACTCCCCACGAATCAATGTTTGACAACTTATATGTTTTATAACCAACAAACAGTCAATGATCCACCAATTTCAGATCAATGGGGGGCCATACTCCCCAAAAACCAAAGTTTGGCATCCATTCTATAAACAAACTCAACAAAAATACCATATCACAAGGCATGTATTTATCAAGCAACTATCACAATAGCATGCTTTATTAGCACAACAACTATCAAAACAACATGCAAATTCTAATGCACCTACGTGGCATGGAAACTATGCATGGCATGTGATATCTAGCATGTGCCTATATGATGCATGAGACGACATACCCTCATCTCATCAGGTTGTAACTAAATAGAGCCCATAGATAAAATATAAACTGCACTATCTCAAAGTACGTCACCCAACAGTGAAAACATATCAATCGTAAAATTGAAAAATCAAAAGAATTGAAAAATATGAGGTAGACTGGCTTTTCCCTGTACACGGGTTAGCTACACCCGGGCACAGCTTATTACCAACTACCGTTCATCCTATCCCTTACTACGGCTCCAAATAGTAAGTCATATAAAAGAAACTCCTCTGATACCACTTTGTAATGTCTTGGACCCGGGTGCCACGCAACGGTGCCCTGAATTCGGTTCTCCACGTGACCTCAAGCGCATTTACCCAAACACTAGAGGCTACCGACTAGCAGCAGGGTCCCAGGTCTGATAGTGGGGAAACTATGCCCTCATTTGTCAAAGTGTAGCACAACGGAATACAAAATAAACATACAACGACAGTGGATGCGGAAAAAATACACAACGGAAATAAACAACTGTGGATGATATAAACAACAGTATATAAATGATGATTCTACATGTTTCAAGTTCAAAGAAAACAGCCAGAACATGTTATACATCAATACGGTACAACAAAAAGCATGGTACAGTAAAACAAAGCAAACAGCTGGCAGCGGCATCGTGAGCCTAGGCTCGGTCCCATGCCCCCTACTCCTCACCAAAAGTCAAGTACCTGTATAGGGACACTTTCCCCTATCTACACCTACAATAACGTAATCTGCTTGGGCCGAAAAGCATGGCCCAAACAGGGTGTGAGAATTATATCTCAGTAGGCACCCACCAATGGCCCGTGCCCAACTGCGTGTAAGCATGCAACAACAGTGTGCAATAATAAAATGCAATAAAGTAATAAGTACTAAAAATTAACTAACTTAACAATTAAATTTCCATTTTATTATTCATTTAATTCATTTAATTTAGTAACATTCTTGTGCTCAACAGCACCAAGCCCTCAGGCCAACCAGATCCGTGCCCTCAGGCTAAAATAGTAAACCACGACCTTAGGCTTTCCCTCAAGCCATACAGAATCTAACCTGCAGGTATTGTCCTCAGGTATAACAGAAATTGCCCTCAGGCGTACAAAGTGTCGCCCTCAGGCACAGAAGTCAAGCCCTCGGGCACGATAGGTTGCCCTCAGGAGAAATAGAATGTTGCCCACAGGATAAAACAATCACGCCCTCAGGCTAATCACAACAACGCCCTCAGGCCAAACAGGTAACCGGGCCATGCCCAACATGTAAAAAGTAGTAAACAATCAATTCCTCTCAAGGCAATTCTATGATTATTACTTTAAAGTCATACCCTCGGGTATCCTGGCCAAACGGCTAAAGAGTGAAACACACCCCTGGGGTGGTTCCGGATCCAAGCAACGATCCCAACCAGCATTTTATTATCACAATTTAATCACCTATGCAATTGTAGGCATTAAATATAGCAACGGTCTCAGCCACATGACACCCCAACATGGGTTCGTGGCACAAAAATGCACAAAAACGCACGACAGTTGGAAAATAAACACAAAGCCACCTACCTTATATGCCAAAGAACATTATACCCGAACGCCGACTCCAAAAACTCCCAAGAACGGAAGAGATCTGATGAAGAACAAAACTCATTCAAACTTAAATAAATTCCCCTCAATAAATAATTGGTGAGAACGGTACCAGGAGACGAGAGGGCTTACCTGTGCGGTTCCAACGAGATTGTTCGAAGCCGAATCGGATTCCAGATGAACACCCAGTGGATCTTCAAAGGGTCGGCCGTCCTCCTTGGCTCCAAAATGGCTCAAAAGCCTCCCCTGCCAAATGAGGAGGCTACTGCCTGTTTTATGCCGAAAAAACAAAGTACACGGCATGTACTGTTGAGTACACGGCATATACTTCTTTCCTTTAACTATTCATTTGGAGGGACCGCCACACTGTTCAACCATCGACATGAGTACACGGCATGTACTCTAAAGTAAATGGCGTGTACTATCGCCCAGCTATCAGCTGTTCCACCGCCTTAATGTTTAGTCTTGCCGACTGACTACACGGCGTGTAAGGTACCACTACACGGCGTGTAGTTGGTTCCTACACCCTTCATCGCCGGCAAGGCTACACGCCCCGTGTACTCATCCCAACATGGACAAAAGTACATGGCGTGTGGACAAAGTACACGGCATGTAGTTTCGAAATTTAGGATTTTTTTCCCATTTTCCATATTTTCTCAAAAACACTTAAGGAAAAAAGAAGAAGCTCATAGCTCAAAAATAAGAACCGGGTTCTTACATTAGATGACATAAAAAATATTTTCAACCTCGGTTTAAGGGGAAAGTAATGCATTTTATTTACTGTAATCAGTTCCCCTTGTATCACAATCTGACATTGATGAGTCTGATTTCCCATGTTCTATTTCCACCTAGAAGCACCACAAACCGTAAAAATATCCAAATGGGAAGTTTCCTTTCTAAACAACAGAAATTTTTTTTCACATGCATCTATTGTCTCATACGTAAAACCTAAGTTCTATGTCAACTTACGAGAATGGTAATATGACTCAGGAATCTTAGCGTCAATAGGAAGAACCTTTTTCAATAACACCAACAACATGTCGAATGATGTGTCTGACCACTGATTCAAAGTCTTAAAATGCAACAACTCCATGATAAGCGAAAATTTATTATAAGAAGTATATCCAAGATATAATTGTGTTTTTTCAGCATCAAGTGCTTCATAAAATCTCCTCAAATCACGATATGCACCAGAGAAAAGATTTATCTCACTGGTCTCAATATTCTGGATGTAAATTCCTTCCGGATCCAACCTACGTACCATTTCAGTAAGCATTTCATGCATTTTATCATTCTTCCTTGCATCAGAATTCATCTAAACTGCATTCGTATTTTGGAAACGAACATATTCTTCTCCATGACGAGTCCAAATATTATAATTTTTCAAAAATCAATTAAAGAATAGGTGCTCCCTTACAGTATCTCATGTTAATTGATATCTTCTAGAACAATTTCTACATGGTCAACTAATATAGTCACTTTTAAATCCTCTGTTGAAGTCAATAAACTGCATAATTCCATTGAAATATTCTCTAGAAGTTTTATTTGGATGATCAATCCAACTCTTATCCATAATAATATCTGTATAAAAAACATTTACACAAGACTTATTACATTCATTTTTCATATCAAATATATTTAAAATAAATTCAAGCCAATTGATTTTGGACCACTGATTAAATAATCAAATTATATATCTGAATAATAAACAAGAGAATAAATAATGGAATATAAGTGAAATCCCATGTCATTTCATACCTGATTGTACTATAAACCTGAAAGGGAGGGGAGCCGGAGCCAAAGACTGTGCGGCGAGGGAGGGGACGGGCATTGATGGCGGTGGCGAGCCAGAGGAGAGGAGGCGGTGAGGAAGCGACGATATAGTCAGGGTGGGATGACGAGGGAGGGGACAGAGGATAGCACAAAGCTGGAGTAGATGGGTGGCAGCGGCGAGGGGACGAGCAGCGGCCGTGCGGGGAGGGAGGGGACCGGGCGGTGGTGGTGCCACATGGGAGGAGACAGTGAGGTAGGGGATGAGCGACGATGGTGTGGCGAGGGGGGGGGGGATGAAGAGGGAGGGGACGGGGGATGGTGGAGAGCCAGAGCTGAGGTTGTCAAGGGGATATGGGATGGGTATCAAAGGAGAGGAGGGCAGAGGGAGGAGGGCAGAGGGTGAAGGGCCGAGGGATGAGGGGCCGGAGGGCAGAGGGGGTGGAGGCCAGAGGCCGGAGGGTGGAGGGAGGAGGGCGGTGGGTGTAGGGTGGAGGGCAGAGGGCAGAGGGGGTGGAGGGTGGAGGGGGTGGGGGGCAGAGGGTGGTGGGTGGAGGGAGAAGTGTGGATGGTGGACGGCGGAGGGCACAGGGCACAGGACGGAGGCCAGAGAGAGGAGGGGGAAGAGGCCGGAAGGGGTGGAGGGTAGAGGGAAGAGAGAGGAGGGAAGAGGGAAGTGAGGGGACGGGCAGTGAGGGGTGGAGGGCAGCGAGGATACATGTGGTGAGGGCGAAGGATGGTGGGCGACGTGGGATAGGCAGCGGGACGCGGGTTGGGTTTCGCGAGGGGAGGGGGTGGGGTGACGAAGCTTTTTTTAAGGACAATGACCACCAAAGGCAGTCGTCCGTGAGAGGGGGCTCCAAAGCCCATTTTTTTATTAGTGCCACCAATATCAGAACCAAAGAGAGAAAGCTATTGATATAATTTTTCATAATGTGTCTAAAAATATCAATCAAACCTACCACTTTGCGGATATCAGTCATCAGATTGTAAAAATGTCTTAAATAACACAGGGGTATTTTGAAACAGGTAATTTAAGTGAGTGTCGAATAATATACCCAGCTAACGATCGGACCAAAATTTGTAAAATCAAAAGAGCAGTTAAATTGATATTATCCATAACAGTTCAAGAGCCCCCCATCCAGCAAGGATGGGATATTTTTTAACCCATCCCTCAGATTCGAAAAAAGATTTTGAAGGGTTGATAAATAAGAAAAGGAAAAACCCTAGTCCACAGGGATGGGGTATTTTTCCCATTCACAATCCCCTCCTCACCAGATGTCAGTTTTCTCTTGATTAAGGAAGAAGCTGCAAAATGAATGCATAAGTAAATTATCTGAGGATTAAATTCAGATTACTATCCAAAAAATAGTTCCCAGGGAACCATAAAATAGGATAACAAATAAGAATAAAATCTCACCAAGATACCAACAAAATGACAGTAATTCATTAAACGTTAGTAAATGTTATTAATTCAATTATGGAAGGTATTATAGGAAAAGATTCTAGTTTAGTGGAGTCATAGGATGAAGTTCTTTTTCATAATACACACCACAATGAAGGAAATTATGGATGTGTGCATACCAAAAATCAGAGGCTTGCCCAAAATTTAGGTATTCCTCAAAATAATAAACTTTCACCTCTTATAAAGGCACCTAATAAGGAGAAAGGTAAAGGTCAGAACATGTCTCACATTTTCACTAGAGAATGTCAATCCCTTCTGATTAAGGAAATATTTTCCCACAAAAATGATGAGATAAAAAAGTTTAGAATACTGAATAATGATTTATTCTAAAGCAATATTCTTACTAGATATGCTTCACAAGAAGATCATCATCTTGAAATTTCTGTATGAGCTCCTCTGCAAAGATAACTTTTTACAACTACTAATGTGGATAATGAAGTCCATCCATTGGGAACACATCTAGAATAAGGTCATGCACATCCTTACAGGCATGTCCCCATGGGTTATCCAAGAAAAATACCATCATAACCACAACCGTTAGACCTACTAGTTGCCACACTAGTTCATGATCCAAATGATATATCAGTATAGCTACCGGATTAGCCAAATATTCTTTGAATTCTTATGAATACCATTCTATCATTTAGGAATTGATTAAAAACATTGAAAGGATGACATGAAAAAAAACCATAAATAAAGTATTTTTCCTGAATAGGTACATCCAAATCATCCTCCACCAAACTTTTGGAATCCATCATTTTAAATATTTAATGGCTTACAAGATCCAGAGAATCACTTGACACATTTTCATCTCACTGTGATCCCTTAATGGAGACCCCTAAGAAATAGGATGCAGTAAAACTATGATGCTTCGTACAGTCATTTTAGGGACTATCCTTCATATGGTATAAACACATACAGTCTCGATCGAATACTGGATGAGAATATCTCCATCATAAATTCTTTTTCCAGTTTAGTTAAACGTTGTAGAAGAAAAAAGTATTCCTTCTTGAAAATTGAAAGCAAAGGTAGAATGAAATAGTTTTATATTTCATTGCTCGATGGAAAGGATTAACATAATCCTTGAATATACCACTCCTTCAAAAATAATTGCTACCCATTTATGTTTAAATTCTCCGTGATGGTTTGTGCACACCATTAATACCTGTGAAATACATAGGAGGGTTTTGGGATCTAGCTTTGATTACTCAACAAGTGGAAAACTTTATAATATAGACTAGATCCAAATCCCATGAAATCCCATAAACTAAAGGAAGAAGAGAAGGAAATGTAGATACCTCTATAGTCACACTTAAGTAGGCACCCATACCTGATCCTACTTCAAACCCCACATCACACCATAGGGATCCACCTCCCAAGAATTAGTAGCAATGAATGAATCATCCAGATGATTGAAAAGATTAAAGGAGGAGACAAATTGAGGAGTTTAAAAATAAGTTCTATTATTTTTGAAGTAACCAAGAACCCAACTACATCATCCCAGCTTTTGAAAACAACACATTTCAATTTCCAAGGCCAAATAAACCTAACCAACAAGGAGATGAGGACCTCCCTAACTATTTTCCCATCCATAAAATGTTGTGGCACCTTATCTAGGATTGTTTTTTTAAATACTTATTACAAAATATAGTGGACTAGAGGAATGTAAATGTGAAAAATTCACCATCCCAGGTAGCATGTGTTACTGATACCGATCCAGAGGAAAAACGTGAATGACATGAAGTGAAAATAAAGAATTCTAAAAAATAAGATGATTGGATGGTTAGGAAAAAAGTACACTAAACTCATTCCATTCTAAAATTACAATTGAAATAACCAATTGTTTCTCCTACCACTTCTGTTACAGTAAAGCTATCTTCATCCAAATCATAGTCCTCTAAAGGCCAATCCTCAAGAAGCAGCATGGTCATAAGAATAATGAGGAAACAAAAGAATTAGATTTTGTATCAAGGAAAATGTTTTCCTTGAACTTATTGTCTTTTAATCCATCTGTCTCAAAATCATGGGCATCGCCCTACCAAAAAGAATAATAAGAATCTACCTGACAGCTAGAATATTCATCAGATAAGAAATTGATCTTAGGTTCCATTAATGTTATTCACTTAATGGGTCCCTCTTCAAATATTGATTTTGATTATAAACAGGAGTTCCCCGTACATGATTGAGGAACTGGGGTATGAGGTCATCAAGGTAATGGATATAGGGGAAGATGTAGGTATGCTAGAATCCATTATTACAACCACACGCCTTCTAAAACTGTTTATACTGTAGAAACTCATGGGTGAGCTCTCCAGTGGGCTCAGAAAGAACAAGGGAATTCTCCCACACGTGACTGAGTCTTACCTAACATAATCACCTTATAAGACCGATTAGAGGATACATTACCATCTTATTAATGTGTGTGAATGCCTAACCAACCTAATCCAAAAAGAGAATAAGTACTTCTAGATCCAACATAAAAGGATTTTTCCTCCGCGTTAGGGGGATCAGATCAACATGAATCTATAAAAGAGGATCTCCATGTGGGAAGAGAAGAACTCTGGATAATAAGTATGATGTTTCGAAGCAAATTGCCCAAATACTGACCATGTTATCACCCTCAATTCTTTAAATTTGTCAAAGGATCTCCAAGATGCACTCATTGAGGTTTTATTAAGTCCTCAAGTGTTTGAAATTGAGGTTTCTACTACTGAGGTCTACCATATAAAAAATGATCATGTAGAATGTCACAAAATCATATCTTTCATGAACCCAGATAAAGATGATGTTGTATAAGGACACCTAATGACCATATACATATCTATAAATATCAATGATATTGGCATCTAGAGAGCCTTCATAATAATGGATCAGGGGTCAACTCCATTCACATATATACACTTTTTTGGTTGGGTCTCACTTAATCTAACTTATCTCCCTCTACTTTAATGATACAAGGTTATGACAATAATGAAAAATAACATCTAAGAAAAATTACACTCAGAGTTTAGTTTTGGGATCTTGTATCTGATTCAAATTTAATGGTTGTCTAGTAGGACATAGATTTTAGCATCCTACTTGGAAGACCTTGTCTACATAAACATGCATCCATTCTTTCTTCATACCATCAATGTCTCAAGTATTGCTACAATGGTTGAATTAGGACATTTCACGGTGATAAGACCCCATTCAAAACATGTAAATATAAATATATTGATGCAGAGTTATATCACACAAAGGAAAAATGGTCTGTGGAAAATAATATAACAATAATAAATGCTCTGAATGGTCTAGAAAAGATCCAATATAACCCATTCAATCATATTAGTGCTGATTAAATGCTACCTATCAATCAAATTAAAAGAGTGGACCCAAATACAAGCACTAGTTTAGTGGATTCCATAATGTCAATTGTGGCAATTGATCATGACAACATAGAATAAATTATTGATTTACTAAAAAATATTGAAAACCTAAATGAATATGTCTTCATTACATCTACCGATGTTCATAAAGTATCGAATTTATTGTCAAGGATAGAAGAAGTTATTAATGTCATGGAAAAATATAGTTATATTGATTCATATCAAATCATATTCCCTTGAAAACTTCAAAAATACCCTTCATCATCATTTGGTCTGAAGATGGTTGTCTCCTCTTTAGGATGTTCAAATACAGAGTCCTACCTTGGATATGAATTTCTTTCTTCATCACCTTTCCTTCAAGAAGAGTTAGAAGAAGTAGTAAATGAAGAATAGAAATACCTCATAGATACCCTTACAACATTTGAGTAAGGATTCTCTACCACTATGGATGAACACAGAGAAATAAATATGGGTAAAAAGGAAGTTTCATTCCTAACTCTGATTAGTGATTCCATGAATCTGGAAGAGAAAAAGGTGTATACATCCTTTCTAAAGAAACATAAATATGTGTTTTCTTCTAATTATAGAGAGATGACAGGTCTTGACCCTTAGGTGTCCATACATTATTTTTCCTTACTATAAGTTCATCCGGGATACAAACAAAAAGCAAGAAGAACACACCCAACTCACACCACCAAAATTGAGGCTGAAGTTGAAAAGATTATAAAAGATTATTTCATGCAAGAGGTGCAATATCCAAAGTGGTTATATCATATTGTCTCGGTGAAAAATAAGAACATACAAATCAGACTCTGCATTGATCTCAAATATCACAACCCGAATTGTCTGAAAGATGACTTCCTGTTCTCAATCACAGAAATCTTAATTGATGAAACATGTGTCTATGTGAATCTCTCATTCATGGATGGATACTCAAGGTGAAAAGAAATCCATATGTACTAAGAATATGAGGAATATAAAGCCTTTAGATCCCCTAAAGTTTTATTTTTCTATCAAGTAATTCTCTTTGGCTTAAAGAATACGAGTGCAACATATCAATGTGAAATGCACCACATATTCAAACCATTCTTGGTGAAATTCCGTGAATGCTATATTGATAATCTAGTGGTTAAATCAAAACACAATTTTGATAACGTGACTGACTTGGATACCATATTTATTAATCTTTATCAAAATGATCTGAATATAAACAACTTGAAATATGCTTTCAGGGTAACCTTGGGAAAAATTATTAGTTTTGTTGTATGCCATTATGGCATCGAAGTAGATCCTGAGTAGACTAAATCTATCATTGGAATGTCACCTCCTCAAAACATGGAAGTGTTGAGAGGACTTTAAGGACCCTTGGACTACATCCAGTGCTTCATATCCAATATGGTAGGAAAGTGTTTTCTTTTCACCAAATTGATGAAAAATGCGTCACTTATCAATGGAACAATGACTCTCAAGAATCATTTGATACCCTAAATAAATACCTCTTGAGTCCACCAGTATTGATTCCACCTACTGATGGAAAGCTTCTCATTCTTTATGTGACAGCCTTGGAGTATTCACTAAGTTCCTTGTTTGCGGAGAAGAATGATGAAGGGAATAAAAATAGTCTTCATTATCTCAGTTTTCCCATGATCAACATAGAGACTCGATATGTAGATATTGAGATGAGTTTACTAGAAGTAATATTTGTAATTCAGAAGCTAAGACACTACCTGCAAAATCATGAGGTCCTCTTGGTATCTCAAAATAAACAATTCAAATTTGTCCATAGTTATCCAATGATTAAAGGACGTTTGACATGGTGGGAGGTTATTCTATAGTAGTTTGATATATTGATCATGCCTTAGGAAGCAGTAAAATTCCATACCTTGAAAAAATTTCTTTTTAACAACCATCTGAAGAAGAAACATCCATGAATAATTAATATCCTGATAGAGAAATATTCATTATATAGGATAGTCCCCAAACATGGTCAATGTACTTCGATTGTGCTTCCAGAAGTCCAATGGGGAAGATAATGGATGACACTAAGTTTAACAAGCTTTGGTTAGGAATTGTACTTATCTCCCCAAAAAAGGCAGTGTTTCCATACTATTCCCTGTTATTAGAAGGTGGTACCCACAATGAGTTTGAGTATCATTCTCTAATTTTAGACTTGTAATTAGCACTCCGTGTTCATGTAGATCACCTGGAATTGGAGGGTGATTTGGAATTGGTAATTAAATAGATCAATGTGTATTACGCCATCATAAAAGAAGAACTAATCCCCCTATGTGATTATGTTCGAGGGTTAATGGAAGAATTTCCCTCAGAACCAACATTGTTTTATGTACCTCAGTCACAAAATAACCATGATAATGCATTGTAAAATTTAGCTACATCCCTATAAGATCTGAACTAGGATGATACAATCATCTACACTACTCATCGTTGAGTGGTTTAACCTTTTGTTCAAATTAGGATAGAGGAAATCAATGAAATTAGTCCCATTCTTGAACCATTTGGTCCTACCATGGGATGAATGACACCCATCATGGAATATATCCAAGACGGAGTAAATCTATTGGATAGAGATGAGAAAGATCAAATCTGGTTATGAGTAGGTAATTTTACTCTTTATGATGGCCCAAATTACTAGAAGATCCTCTATAAACGAGGATTCAATGGAATTCTCGTCAAATGCATTGATCGGGATGAAACCACGGCTATCATGAAAGAAGTACATGTTGGAGCTTGTGGTTCCCACTAGTCTGGGTGTAGTCTTTCTACTCAAATCTGAAGGCTTTGATTTTTTTGTATAATGATTTATGATTTCACATATTTCACTAAGAAGTGTCATTCTTTCCAAGTTAACGATAACTTCATTCATTAACCCCCATAGTTGCTACATATATCCAAATACTCCTTCACATTTTCTATATGTGGAATGGATGTAGTTGGACCTTATCCTAAAGATACAACAAAGAAGTTCACGTACAACACTACTGCTGCTGATTTTTTCCCTAAATGGGCGGAGGCAATACCTCCTATAGAAGTTTGATCCAAATAACTTTCTATCCTTTTCAAAGCTAATATAATTACCAGATTTGGTTTCCATCGTATCATATTGATGGAAAATGACACAAATTTCTATTATGTTGAGGTAGGGAAGTTATATCAGGAATAAAATATCAAATCCAACCATTCATCCCGCAATCATGTAGTGGAAAAGGACAGCTGGAGGCTTTTAATAAAACTTTTCCAATATACTTCAGAATATGGTGGATAAAGATAAAAATTCTTGGCCTAATAATCTTTTGCATGCCTTATGTAATTAGAATAATACTACTCATACAACCACACAGTCATCCCTATACTATTAGGCATATGATATAGAAGCGGTTTTACCCATATAAGTTAAAATTCCTTCACTCTCAGTTGCTATCTGTGATCAGTTAACTATAGATGAGTAGTCTCAAAAGTGACTAGATGCACTGGATTGATTGGATAAAAAGAGATTACATAATTTTCATCACGTTGAATTCTATCGAAACCAAATATCATAAGATTTAGATAAGAAAGTTCTCCTCCATTCATTCCTCCAAGGGAAACTGGTATTGGTCTTTGGGAATCCAAAGATACATGGAAACAAGCATCTAATACTTGATCCAAAGTGGGAAGGTCCTTACTCTAAACATAAGGCCTAATCTAATGGATATTATTCCTTATTATCAATGGATGGAGAACTCTCTACAACTATAAACAATGCAAGGTTACTAAATAAATATTTTGTTTAATCACACAATGTACATCCTAGTTGTATGGCATTAAACTGTGTAATAACCATCATCTAGGTTGCATGACGTTAAAATGCATAAAACCATACATCCTTGTCATATGATGTAAAAATATGTAGTATATTCATTCTTATCGCATGTTGTTAAACTACACAACATGAGGTCCTAGTTGCGTGACCTGAAACTACAAAACACCATTTTCCCCCACCATATTACATTAAATTGTATGGTCAATGCCTTCTTTATTTGATGTTAATAATTATTCTATAAAACCACAAATTTATATTCCTTATGGTTATTTAAAATATGATTATATTTCATATGTAATCATTACTCACATAATTTACACTCCGTAGTGGAACATGAACCCCTTTTCTCCCTATGTTTAAATCAGAACTGCATAGGGATCCCATTTCAAGAACTATGTGTGGCTTGATTCTCATTTTAATGAGATACATAGTAACACCAAAACCTTCTATATTAGGCCCAAACACAAACATAAAAGAAAAAAATGTCCCCTTTACTTGTATATGATTTAATTCTATACAAGGAACACTTCTATAAAACAAGGCTTGATTCTCATAGCACCTTGTATTTTGGGCACAATCATTATTCTGGAAAGTATTAAAACCTATGTTCCTCAAATCAACATTCAATTGGTGAGGGGAACCATCCTCAATAAATACATGTGGCTTGATTCTTTTCCCATCAAAATATATAGTGAAACTTGGGGCTTATCCCCTGGTTTAGCTTCCATATTTCTATCCTTTCACATCAGTTCATCTTCGTCCATACCACATGACATTAAAGTACATGAAACTTTTAAAGAACTACATGTTTCTTGATTATTTCCATTTAAATATACATATTGACACCTATATCTCCTATCTCGAGTCGAGCCAAAATGTTGGAAAATCCCCTTCACTCATGTGTGTACAAATAAAACCTTCATAGGGAGCACCTTCCTGAACTACATGTGAATTGATTCTTACCTCAGCGAGATACATAGTGACACCCTGATCTCCAATCAAGGGTCCAACTGTGATTATTAAATAACCCCCTTTATTTCTTGTGTATGAATTATATCTTCACATGAAACTCATTAAGAACTACATGGGTATTGATTCTTCCATCTAAGAAGATACCTAGTGACACCTCTTTCTTATCCCCTAGTCTAGCTGAAAATTTTATTTCATGTCAGGTCACCGACATCCTTGTCATATGATGATTAAATGCATGGAAAGAACTATGTATGTCTTGATTCTCATTCTAATTAGATACATAAATATGTACATATCTCCAATCTAGGGCCCAAACATTACTAAAAAACTCCTTCCTCACATCAAAATATAGTTATTGTGGGAGAAACATCTTCACGAACTATGTGTGGCTTGATTATCATCTAAATTAGAAACCTAGTGATGCTCAGATCTATGAATTAGGTTCCAGCCATGATTTTGGAAGATAAACCCCCCTTTTATTTTCCACATGCATGAGTCAGATCTATATAGGGATATCTTCATGGATTTGTAAGTTGATTCTCATTTCAATGAGATGCATGGGGATGTATAGCCTTCATACATTAGGCTCAACCATTAGCCTATAAATTATAAAATTCCATATTCCCCACATCAAAATTTGATGATATGTGGAAAAATTTCAATAACCACATGTGTATTGATTCTTTCCCCTAGCATGATACATAGTGTAGCCCGTATCTCCTATCTCAGGTTCAACTGAAATGTTAAAATCCCACATTCCCTTTGTATGGATTAGACCTACATGGAAAATCCTATTAAGAACTATGTATGGCTCGATTCTAATCTGTATAAGATATGTAGTGAAATCTAGAATTACAATCTTGGACCTAGCTGCAACATCATGAAATTAATGCCTATTTTCTGCCATGTATGAGTCGATCTAAATGAGGATATAAATACAAATTCTCCGCTTATGTGTGAACCCATATTAGAGAAACCCCCATTATCCCCCAATTGTGAATTCAATTAGGTAGGGGGAACCTTTATTTGAGAACTATGTGTGGCTTAATTCTTTCCTTAGCAAGATATGTAGTGACACATGGGTCTTATCCCCTAGTCAAGCTACAATATTTTTTTCACATTATAATCACTTCAAATCCTCATCACATGACAATAAACAACATAGTTTTTAAAGAACTATGTGTGGCATGATTATCACCCCATTGAGATATGAAGTGACATATAGATTTTCAATCATATTCCCAACTATAACATGATATAAAAAATCCACTATTCTCCCATTTACAAGTCAGATCTATATAAGGAGATACAATAAAAGTTATCACCATATACATGAACTTGTATCTGATAAGAACTGTGTGTTGCTTGATTATTTTTTGAAAAGATACGTAGTGACACTTGGTCCATTACCCTAGTCCAGCTGCAACATGAAATTGCTCTTCATATAAAAGTACCTAATGTCATTCTTGCATGTCTATAAACAGCATAACATAATGTCCTTTCCACGTGACTTTAAACTTCATGTTACCCAGAGAACTACATATTTCTTGATTCTCATCCCTATGAGATACATAGTGATGTGCGGATCTCCTATTATGGGTCGAGCTGAAATATAAAATAAAATTCTCCATCCCTCACATATAATTAAAAATATATGTAGGAGTCTTCATTTTGGGTTCTCTCCTTTGAGATCCCACTATGGAAACAAAATATGCCCCCATTATACATATGAGTCATATCTATGTAAGGGTCTCCAAACTCATGGCCAATATCATTCCCAACACTTCCCTTATGCATTGGACATTACCCCTTTCGTATTTCATACTCATAATCTTGAATAATTTCAGATATTCATATCATTTCCTTAGATTTTGCGGAAAAATGTCTGATACCTAAGAGTTCCTTTACCTAAATATGTAGTGTGTGGACTAGTTGGCCATGCATAAAATCCACTCACAAAATAGGCCTATAAGCATAAGGATTCCACTATTTGGATAGGTAGTATATACACCAGTTGGACCAGCATAATAGAGCCTCCATTGCTGGTTTGTCAATTAGTAGTAACTTCGTTCTTGGGAGAAGCTTCTTCTATCCCCTTTAAGCTTTTATGATGGTATGCAGAAACCTATATTTTAACGTGATCATCCGTTTCATATTTGTACCACATCATTTCTCCTAACCTGAAATTCTCTTAGAAAGTTGTTTCCATTTTTTACCTTCACTCGTTCGAAGCATGTTGAAATAGCCTTGGATTATTTTACCACATATCATAAATTGTTTTCATAATATTATAGTCCTATTCAAAATACCTAATACTACATACACAATACTTCCTATGTTTGGATCAGACATTCATAGAAAACCTATTCCTGTGAATCTTTAGAAATCATGACTGTAAATACTCTTTCTATATTCTAGTTATTTTATCCATAAACCAAATTCTGTGAATGGGAAAATCCAAATCTCTCTAAACATTCTTCATATTTTAGTAATATAATGTAGGAATTCTTGAGATCTCCTTTTCTGGAATGTAATACGTTCCTAAGTTAGTTTTGAAAAAAATCTACCTACATAATGGGACAGTTAGCCTAAGGATGCCACTATTTTTCTATACAACACTTGACCTAGTTGGCTCTGTATAATACATCCCTCATAATGATTTTTTCAAATAGATGCAACTTTGTTCTTAGAAGAGACCTCCTCAAAATTCCATTATCCATTTTCTCTAGTTATTATTAAAATTTGGAAATCCAAAAATCATAGCTTACAATTATTCCTTTCCGTACCTAGATATGGTAACACATTTCTAAAAGAATTACTACGAATTGGAAAACTATCAAATCTTTGTTCAGAGATGAAGACCTTAAATTAAATCCCCATAATGTCCTTGTTTATTGACTTTAAATTGTATATCCCAATAATGCCCTTACTACTTGACATTAAAATTCATAGCCCCATAATGTCCTTACTACATGACATTAAACCACACATCCCCCCAATGTCCTTACTTCATCACTCTAAAATGAACAACATAATGTCCATGATGCATGACTTTAAATTGCACAACCCCATAACATCCATATTTCATGACTTTAAACTAAACATCCCCCAAGGTCCTTGCTAAATGACTTTAAACTGTATAGAATATTATCAAAAATCCATTAATGTCCTTACTGCATGACTTAAAACTACATAACATAATTTCCTTGCTGCATGAATTTAAACTACATAGAAAAATATCAAAAAGCCTCTTTCGGACAAATTTACCATCCTATACACATCAAATCCATTCATAAGTGGTTTCTCATTCATAGCTTATTTCATCATAGATTGACCATTTTTATTCTTAGATGTATTTCCTTAGAAAAGAATCCCACTACGGCCCTGACATATCCAAATATTACATACCATTGTCTATCAGTAATAGAATATCAAAATTCCATGGAAATCATTTACCGGACAATTCATATCTAGCCTTAGTTAGCCTTGCATAAGTCTCCCACATAATAGTCCTATCTGATAAAGGATTACACTATTTGGATATACAACACATGCCCTAGTCAGACCATATATAATACATCCCCCATAACGGGTTTTTAAAATAGTGGTAACTTTGTTACTGGAAGAGATTCCCTCTATTTATTCTAATTTAAATTTTATATTTCTGGACCATAAAAACATGACTCAATATTCCCCTTGGAAATATCTAATGAATATCTGGTAATTCCTAGATTTTATGTTTTGGTTGGGTTCTAATTCCAGAATTCATTATGAAAATTATTTGACCTTAAACAAAAGAATAATTAGTCTGGCATGCATGACTTTAAACTACCCACAAAACGAGACATTGTACTCACCATGATGAAAACATTCAAAGGGATATTTGGAAAAAATTGAGTCTCAACTCACTAGAACTACACTCTATACAGTTTAGGAAATATTTGGAAATAAAAATATAAAATTCCAAACTTGTTCAACTGAAAAACCATAAGGAAAATCCTATTAAAAATACATGTTTCACCCACTAATTCTCCTCCATATTGGGATTAGGTATGGGTTATGACTTAAAAAGACACAATATTTTTTGGGTAGTCCATATAACCATAGAAATAGTCAAATTATTCTCACAAAGTCCCATGAGATAGAAAAAAATTAGGGCATCCTTTCAAACATGATGTAGCTCCAAATCCAAACAAATCATGTTAGAATACATCAAAGTTCCCTAAGGTTACCTTATAACTCGATTATTTTAATTCTAAATGAATATAATTCTAGCGGTATTTTTTTGGAACTACAGAATGTGTTTAATTCACATTTTCAATGAATTCATAGTTGGATTTACAATTGACATGAGGCCACTTCACAATGAGGAATAAGCTGAAAGACCCCCCTATATGAGTAAGCCTTAGATTTCCAAGATCGGTGATAAAAAGTTTTTGATGCATCAAAATTATATTACCAATTTTCTTTCTAAAAGACGTGGTGCATTAACTATATCAAGAAGTGTATATATCTTTGAGAGCTTCGATTTGACTAGTCTCAGAGCCCAAAAAGACTTACAAATCAAAAGTTATGGCACTCGGAAGATGGATAAATTTTATAAAGGGATTTTCCTCACCTACATTAAGGACCTGCATGGAGGACCTACGTAGAGGAACTGTGTAGAGGACCTATGTGGAGGACCTTCAAATAGGAGCTACGTAGAGTAACTATGCTGAAGACTTGTGCATAGGACCACCACGAAAGACCTACACAAAGGACCTGTGTGGAGTAACTCCTCTGCCTAGGGTTCCCTATTTTTGTATAAATAAGACACTTGGGCTCCCCATTTGATCATTTGAAAATTTGAAAGAAGCCTCGAAGATCTCATTGTATATCCCCTTTTCCCAAGTCCTCCAAAACTCTCACATAACTCTCTTAAACATGTGTGAAGATATAATTAAAGAGGATAATTTGGATCATATTCCCATCAGGGTCTACATCACGACACCTAAGCCAAGGAATTGATCCAAGGAGTTGTGCTAAGGACCTACAATGTAGACATATGTTATAGACCTATGATGTGGACCTGTGTTGTGGACCTATGTTATGGGCCTATCCTAATCACCTGAGAAATGTACCTAATCCAATGACCTGAGACAACAACCAAATCTCAATGGGAATCCTACTTAGGCGTAAGCTCCAACCAAAGCTCACTAGCATCCTCCTTTTGAGTAAACAACAACTAAATCTAAATAGAAATTATCTTTAAGAATAAGCCCCAACTAAAGATCAAAGGGAATCCTATTTAGGAGTAATCCCCAACCAAATCTCAATTTTAATCCTCCTTAGGAGTAATCCCCAACCAGTTATCAATAGGCATACTCCATTAGAGTATGCCCCAAATAATCTCAATTGGAATCCTCCTTAGGAGTAATCCCCAACCAAATATCAATGGTAATCCTCTTTAGGAGTATGCCCCAACCAATACTTAATGGGAATACTCCTTAGGTGTATTCCCTAACCAATCCTCAAAAGGGAAGTCATCCTAGTGCAATCCCCTAGACTTTCATGTAGTAGGTTTCAGTATGACTCCTCTCTAATTCCTTCACCTTCACTCATTTTATATATTGGAACCTCATTCAATTCAAAGTGAATGACGGAAAAGTTCATTGCTTTGGCCTCTTCCACTCTATCCTTGGCCTTTTTCACTATCTCCCTAGCCTCTTCCGCCGTATCTACGACCTCTTCCATCATAAGAGGAGAAGGCGTCTGTGGTTTTTTTGAATCTTTCACATCCTCTTTTTTATCACATTGATCATGAATCACATGGGATTAGAGGTTTTAAATGATTGAAAGAACCACACAATCCACCTGAAGTAATGAACTATGCGAACTCTAATTCCCACCATAATTTTGATATATAGGAAGCATTCACCTAAGGCCCGAGATCAATGGATATCCTCCACAGGGGTCGAACCCGAATTCCTATAATCTAGGAATCCTTCTTAGAAGTAATCTCGGAATAAAATTCCCCATAAATCACCATGATTTAAGACATCTCTATTGGACCATGTTACAAGGGAATCCTCTTTAGGTGTAATACCCATCCTATTTATCTCAATGGTCCATACTCCCATATGAGACTTACTGAACTATGTGGGATTTGATTCCCATATAAACAGGGTATATAGGAAGCCTCCCTGAAGTTCAAACACATCACCCCAAACCAACTATATTCTCCCTAGGGCACATTTCCAATAGGTTATAATTGAAATTCGAATCTCGTATACCTTCCAAGTTCTTGGGATTATTAGGATTAAGTCATGCATTAATCTTTGAATAGGAACCTTCCCCCTAGATAACCTTACTACATGACATTAAACTATATGGTTTGATCCTTATCACATGACCTTAAAAGGATTTATGTGTCATATTAAGTGGCACATAACTATTAGGGTTCTGATTCCTTTGAAGATGATACATAGGTATCCTCTCCAGGGGTTCAGCCATCAAAAATAAATTTTGTCTCCTTGGATGACAATAAACTCTATAGTGAATTTTGTCTACCTTGATGACCATAAATTCTAGAGTTCCCAATTGAGTGGCATAAAACCCATCATTTTCATAATAACTACCAAATAATCTCTATATATTATATGAGAGGATATCATTGATGGAGAAACTCAAATATATATAGATATCTCCTTTTATGAAGAACCTTTAATACATAGGGATTATTCTGAATTCCATACATTCTAATAATTGATTGAACATTTTAAGGTAAACCTATATTATTCATGGAAAATTAATAAGGATTCCTAAGCACATCTTAAATCAACAAGAGAGTCCCAAAGTAGGCAATAATTCCCTACAAAAGGGTGTGATGAGCCCAAACTCCCATAAACTTTACCAATGAGAGTTCTTAAGTATCATAGGTCAAAAAACCTAATGAATTATTGCCTTTGGAAATAAGGTCTCTTTGGATACATAACTTTTGGCTGTTTCTGGATCCATAAACAAATCTATTAGAAACCATTTGGAAATAGTGATTCCTAACTAGAAGACACATTTCAGAGGAAAAAAGGATAAATTATATCAATTTTTTTTGTCAAAGTTTAATTAGATAATATTTTTATCAATTAATATAATTTAAGTCATTGAGAGTAATTTAACTTTGAAATTGGGTATAAAAACAAAACAAACTTTTGAATGTATTTACTTTAAAAACCTGTATTGTCGACCCAACTGCGGGATTAATTTTAAAATAATTTATACCACTTATATGATAAGAATTTGGAAATATGGAGTCCATATTTGAAATAATAATAATATCTAATTTATAATAAGTTAAAATTAGTTTTTGACCAATAATATTATTGAATGTAATTAAAATTAATTACATCAATTAAGGTAAAATTAAGCATAAATAAGGACTAAACCTTAAATTTAAGATCCAAAATGACCTATAAAATTGAAATAATTCCATTGGATTGAAATATATTGACCCTATACCACATTTTATATACCATGGAGAATTATTATATCCACTTTAAATAAACAAATGTGGTTGGGGTTCCCTTTTCCAATATATTACAAGAGTGTCACTCTTCTATTATAAAGGGCCTCCTCTCTTCCCACATTATCACACCTTTCAATCCACTTTGGCTAGATAAAAATCATCTCAAATAGATACCCTACATACCTTAATTACTTATTTAGGCCTCCCTTTGGTCATAAATCCTTCCAAGGAATCCCCTTTTTGAAAACCAAAAGGAGTTACCTGATTAAGTGGTAACACGCTCCCTCATACTATTTTCTTTTAATTTATTTATCCACTCCCTCAAATATTATTATTAAATTATTTTACAAAAAACAGTATCATAAATATAATATTATGTTTTTAAGTTAATATTTCTACCTACACTTACTGACACTTCCATCTAATGGGTATTTATCATACTGTTTATGTGTACGTCAAACTATTGCCTCTCTAAATGATGAATGTTTGTTTTTTCCTTTACCACATCTCCTGATGGATATTATGATGGAAACTATATTTATATATTTTATATTTTATATTTATTATTATTTTAATCTTTTTTTATTCTTTTATAGTAAAATTCTTTATACATTCCATTTTGTGTTAATAAGATTATTTCGTTTGAGAAATGTGGACTAAAACCCCCTCAAAGCGATGTGATTCGTTCATACACTACATAGAATGTATTAAGGATGGTTTTAGTGAATATATATTATTTTTATGATATAATAAATCATATTTTATAATTATATATAGACATATATATAAATATATGGCTTTTATTTTCTTTCTTTCAACACAGAAATTAAACGATAATAGCGTTCATGCGTACATACGGCTTACCGTCTCCATGAATGATGTATTCAACTTAATAATTATATATTAAATTGATTATTTTAATATTAATATAATTAATATAAATTATATTTAAATCATGGTTTAAATTCTGAAAATAATGATATAAGTATAAGGACTAAAGAGATAACAAATTAAAACACATGCTAAAATAATGTGGATATTACCCGAAGTGAAACCTTAACATAGAATTGTTAACAAGTGGCTAATATAAAGCCATAATAAAACAATGTATGACATTATAAGTAATAATATGGTTATTTTATAGATATATAAAAAATTATATTTATTATACAAGAGTTTTTAATTACTACAATGAGAGTAGAGACACAAGGTAAGGGAATTTCATCTCACTTTTTTGTTCCATGAGATACATGATTTATTCACAGCCCATTATTTTTTTTTGTGGTGTGTATAATGAACATGAATTTATTTTCTTATTATTATTTTGAAATTTATGGGTAATTATATATCTATTCTGTGATCTTTATTTCATGGGGTTTATGTTTCAAAAGTTACCAAATCGGTAAGGAAATTTTGCTCAATTTACCTTCTATGAGACACATGCCATATTATGAACCTATATTTTTATATGAGGTGTACATACTCCCATGTAAATTTTATTTAATGAATATAATTATTTTATTGAAATATTATGTTTCATTTAATTTTACTTTTTTAATTGAGTGGTATGGTTCAATGTAACTAAGTGATAAGAGTTTATTGAAAAAATCTCATCGATTTTTCAGACTATTTTTCATTATGATTCCTTTTTTGAAATCTTATGACCTATCCCTCAAGACCACTCATGAGTTTTATTATACCATGGTTATTCATTATATATTCATCTATTGGTGACATTAAAGTGCACTTTGTTACATAATATAGTAATGAAATTGTTTTCTAATGAAATCCAAACTTTACCCTCTCTTCGGTCAGAAATATATGTTTCTTCAAAACCATGTTTTCTAAAAAGGGTTTCCAAGAATATTATAATATTATCCTATAATATTTAAAAAAAAGTTTTCCCTTTTTTTCTTTTAACAATTTTTTCAAAGAAATATTCTTGTTTTTTTCTGAATAATAAATGTTTCTAACTATTGATCACCCAAAAGTAATGTTCTTCTTAAATCTTATGGAATGTATGGATTTACCCACTGTCACTTCTATAAGTCATCCTTTCTATGTTTAAAAGGTTAATTTTTAAGAAACTTAATTTAAATATAATTTTAAAAGAAATGGTTTTGAAAACGTTTTTATGATTTCATTATAAGTTTTCAAACTATTTTTTAAGGGAAATTTTTTTCAAAAGTTTTATAAGATTACTTTATATGTTTTTAAAGAAAATGGATTTCAAAATGTTTTTAGGATACCATTATAATTTTTCAAAAAACAAATTGTTTTAAAAAAGGTTTTCAAATCATCTTTTAAATATTCTCAGTGAAAATTTATTTCAAATGTTTTATGTTTTTTAAAAGTAATTTTCAAGAAGAAATGCTATTTTCCTCAAGAAATAATTTCAAAATATATTTCCAAGTTATTTTAGAACTAATATATCATCTTTTGATGTTACTCTTGACCTTCTTGGAAATGATCTGAATGTTCCTTTCATTTTTTTTCTACAATGTTTTTTTATGATGGAATTATGGTTATGAAACATGTTTTTCTTTCAAGATTTATATGCTTTTGAAACCTTATTCCTTTAATGAGTTATAATTTGATAAAATGATTATAAAAACTCTATTTTTCTACACATTAAGATATGATTAAATATTTATGAAACCAATTTCATTTCATGGGTTATTATATGATTGTTTTTGAATTTGTGGGGCATGTTTGTATAATTTAATTATGATATGGTTGGGGCCTATATATCCTTCCAATACATTGGGTAATGATTTCTATCCCATGTGATAGTCTAAGATGGTATTCAGAGTGAAACATGACTACTAATAGGCCATGGGAGTGAACCACGACTACCAAGATGATATGAGGAGTGAAATCATGCTACTAATATAATGATAGGAGTGAACCATGACTACCAAGATGGTATAGGGAGTGAACCCATACTATTAAGATGGTCTTGGAAGTGATTCCTTGAGTATTATATAGATCATATTATATGATTATGTGTTTTTCAAAATTCCATGTTTTATTCATATGTCATGCTTTATGTCTTATGTTCATCATTTCCTTATGACTCATGTCTTATTTACTGCCAATAATTATTCCATGATTAATGTTTATAATCTTAGATATGTAGGTTATTATATTATATATTTTTTTCATTTTCTAATTCCCTTATGATCTTTATTATTCTTACATGTCTCCATTATTTACACATACAGAGCATGTGAGCTCACCCTTTTTTATGTTTCCTTTCCCAGGTGATGAATATATGTATTATGATTGACGTTTCCAAGAAAGGTGTTAGTCAAGAATAACCTAGTGGGAGATAATGTAGCTCATATATGTTCTATTGTTTAGGTTTATATGTTTCTAAGGTCACTAGAATAATATGGTCTTTGGGAGTCTATTTGTATAATTTTTTAAGTATTCTGTAAAAGTGATGTAATGTCTTGGTACGTTAAGATTAGTTTTTTATAGTTGGTAATAGAGCAAGGGTTAATTTAAAATTTATATTCTTGGATGATAAATGTTTGTTGATATGCCATGGTATATTTCTAATGATGTATCTAGGGATTTATCTAAGGATAAGTATAAGGATTAGTTAATGTTTTGTAAAATGTACTGTAATTTTGGTAAAGGATAAAGTGAGAAGTTTCCTAGAAATACATCCATGTCATGATAATAAAAGTGGATTTGGCTCTGGAAAACATTTCCTAGGGGTAACAACTACTACAAGATGTTTTGGTCTTGACATGGGGTAATCAGTTACGTGAAAATGAGTCTTGTTGCACACCTTGTTTTGCACTCCCGGGGGATATTCTTTGGGAATTCACAAAAAACCTCAAAAACCATCATGAAGTTTTTAAATATAGTTTGGATATGAATAAATTAGGTTGAAACTAGGGTTTCATATATTAATTAATGCGTATTTATTTACACATCAAATAAGTAATTTTCATTATGACTATGCGGTTTTCTACTATAACAAGTGATTCTCACACAATGCTTCTAGTTTTAGTCAATGGAGGGAACTGGAAATAATTAGATTAGAGTTGAATGTGGTAGATGATTTGGTGATGATAAGTATAGTGGGATGATTACTGGAGTGAAATATTGTGTGATCATACCTAATCAGGTTTCTTGAAACATGATTAACAACATGTACCGTAATCAACTCTCGGACTCCCCAAGGAAGAGAAATTAGGAGTTCACTGAGAGTTTGGGTAATGGAGACCATGGAGGAAAGAATATTTTGTTTTATTTGAGTCAATAAATTGGAAATAACAACCTAATTTAATGTCTTAGTGGAACAAGATGATTTTATGACTACAGAAAATAAGGACACAAAGAAGGTTACAACAAGGTAATAATTAATAGTTTGGTTAACGAAATGGGTCAAAATTTTAGCCTCCCTAAGTCATCATCAAAGGTTAATATTGGAACCAAATATTTTATTTTCTATAAATTTAATATGGTTTGTGTTTATTGAAAATTGATTCATGGAATATCATGGAGTTTAAAAATAAAGGGTTCTTACGGTTTATGTTGACAATAATATTAAATGTGGCCTCAGTTCCCAACGTTTTCCTAACATTTGAGCCTCAAAATTGGGAGATTATATTCAAAAAAGTAATATTTTCTACATACAATTAAATGGTTCTAGAACCTGAAGGATAGTTCACAGACTACATAAGAGGTACGCGGAACAATGATTAAAATCCCTAAAGGGAAGGATTCTGCATAGCAGTGCTATGTGGATCGTGAAGCACGGTACACAAACCATGTAGGGAAAAAGGTTTGTAGGGTGGATTGCGGTTTTCGATAAGAAAATGGTTCAAAAAAGGATTTTTGTACACAATATTTCTCATCATTTATGGAAAATAGGTAGTGATTTGGGAACATGTGAAGGAACAGAGGTAGTATACAGATCACAAAGGGAAAATGGTTTGTGGGAGAAGCAATCCACGGTGAAGCCTGTACTGCATCAATTGTTTAAGTAAAATTAATTAGTCATATTTTCAGATATATTTGGATGTATAATGAAAACTTATCCCATATTTATGTAATGGTATTTTTATTAGAAATATAGGAGTGATTTAGTAAAGTCTAGAGTGGTTCACGGGAAGATAACTTTGTGAAGGAGAAGAAGTTATCGAGTTGAATTCCATGAATGGAAAATTGGTCTGTGAATATAGTTCACATAAAATCTTTTTTGGGACCCTTTATCCAGAAAAAATAAGAAGGCTACACATAGGAAGTGTTGGTCTATAGAGATGGAGGCAGTTTATGGATGAGAAGAAGGTCGTGAATGTAACGCCCTGACCCCAGCTACCCAGAGTCGGTGCATTACTTCGTAACATTGGCATGATCACAAGAAAGATCAAATCTCGAAAGACCGATTGGTTTAGTAGCCTTGGAAACACTAGATATATTCATAAAGTTTTACATTACAATTAAATGTGAAAAACTACTACAACAACAAAGTCTTCATATCCACACTATTAACCCCTCATAATATCCCTGCAAGTCAATCACAATTTACTTCTTCACTACCTGGGAAAAATAAAACATAGAAAAGGGGTGAGCTCAAATGCCCAGTAAGGATAACAATATAGCGGAACATTCAAAATAAGCATAAACATTTAAGGCAATGAATTACTAAAACAAAAGCCTTTTAAACATGAACTTAAACATAGTATGGAAAAAGTAAAATGAAATAATGCCATTTACTTATTCACATGGATATTCTACTAATCGAATAATCACATGAAAAATCAATAACCACTTTCATAATGTTGGAATGCATAATGCCAGACTATCATAACCACATAGCCAAGGCCTCGTGCCAAGACTACAAATAAGATTTTGTCAAGGCCTTGTGCCAAGACACTAGTTTGTCTCATGAGACCTACCGATGCATCGAGGAGCTATAGAGGGCTCCACCCGTCACTTATTAAGTCCAATGCATTCCCATATGAAAAGGTTTAAACATAACATAAACATTCGTATTAAAACTAGCATACGAAATGTCAATAATTTCACCATGAACTATGAATGGTATAAAAATAGCACATCCACAGTCAAGCATATCACAAAACCTTCAATACAATATAGAAGTTTTGTATCATAATAAATCAACTTCAAATAATCTTGAAATCCATCAAAGGATGTTGACATAGATGAAATCAAAATTCTTTTTAAAGAAGTATCTCCTTTTATTTTGAAATCATTTAAGATCCATATAAAATAAAACATTTTCTTTTAAAATATTCTTATAAGCTTGTATGGAAAGCTTCGACGATTTTATAACGGCGGAAAATAACCGCACCCGCCGTATAAGTTAAAAAAAACATTCTTACCTCAATTCTGTCGAAAAGGTTAAAAAGGACCTTGTTTTGAAAACGACGGAAAGATTCCTTTATAAACCTCTTATAAAAAGTCAAACAAGGGTATAAATGACTTTAACCCATATTCTTGTAAATAGTAAAAATGTTTTGAAATACATTTCGAAGAAACATGGATGTGGATGATAAAGAGGTCCCAGTAGATTATTACGTATAATACAACCTCGGATAATGAAGAGATTGTGAAATAACCCTTACCTTGTACTTTTTCCTTGGTCGATGGTAGGTTTACCTCCTGTATAATGGTGAAATAATTGTTATTGAATAATACAAGAATCATGTACTTTAATGTGATATCATATATGATCTTTTAACATTGATTTGTTAATAATATCTTAGAATTATCGTCATTTCGGGTGTTAACGGGTTCATTTTACTTTATATTCTTTGTTATGTGAGCCATATTCGTTATTAATGGGATGTGTATTATTCAAATACAGAATGGTATCAAGTCCTTAAACATCATTTTTAAATAATCAAATGATAATTATACTTGAATGGATACGATGGATAATGAATCTCATCGCGTTCGTGGAGAAGGTAGTCCGTACGTACGCACGAACGCTACTTCCATTTAATTTTTTATTTTAAAAGAATCGAATCCAAATGATACATAGGTATATTACTATTCCAGTATAATATAATATTTTATATATGTTACTTAAGTTCATTAACACCATCCTTTATACGTTCCATGTGTGGTATGAACGAGTCATATCATTTTAAGGGGGCGGTAGTCCGCACTTCCTCAAATGAAATTATCGTATGTATATACAACATGAAACGAATAATGGTATGAAATAAAATGGAATTACAGAAGCTTATATATAAAATATATATCATTAATATCATATTTAATTACAGTTCCATCATAATGGCCACCATGAGAGGCGGTAAGATGTATTTGAACAATCATCGTTTCGTGAGGCGTTAGTTTTCCATCCACAGAAACATTATGTTCATCATCCATTAGATGGAGTTGTGTGTATGTGTAGTTTGAATCCTTATTATAACAACATCTTAGTATATTGAGGATACTGGTGTTGTTACAAAAGAAAGGAAATAAAAATATTTTGGGGGTTGGAGAAGCAAAATAAATGAAAATAATTTAAGAGAAATCGTTACCTTTAATTTAGGTAACTCACTTTGGTTGGAACCAAAGGACTTCTTGAAATGATTTCTGCCTAAGGGGAAGCTTCAAGGAAGAGGAGAGGGATGTGGGGAGCTTAGTTGGGCAGAGTTTGGACGAGCCAAGTGGCTTGAGAGGTGTGAGGAATGAGTAGAAGTGGTCTCCTTTTATAAGGGAGAAGAGGGGCTCTTTAGGAAAGTGTGAAAGTATTACTTTATAATATATTTGTATTCGGTTTATAATGGTCCAAAAATCATTGAGGTCGAATATAAGATGACTCATATTCTAAATAACATCAACCAATAAGAATTGTACTGGTTTTAGATAATATTTTAATCATTATAATCTTATTTATTTAAATGATTTATTAATGAGGTAAACATTGCATCATTATTGTGTCATTAATAATTTAAATTATTTGATGTCTAAAAATTATAAATAAAATATCATTATGTAGGAAATCTTTTTATCTTTCTAATGAATATTTATAATCGAAAATCCAACATGTATAACCCTATGTAAAAATTGTTCTTCTAAAAGATGTAAGCTTATGCCATTTTTATTTTTATTTTAACTTTATTAATATAATGTGTCATTATCACTTACAAGTGGATCCATGGGGTCCCAAAACAGACCCAAAGATGCCCATGGTCGACCATGTATCAACCAATAGGGTTAAGACACGTTTTAGGGTAATTTAGTATTATTATAATATTATTTTTTTAACCCTTATTTACCGGATTTACCCTTTAACCATGGTTAAAAAAATATTTACCGCAGTAATTATTCAAAATGTGTAAAAATAAAAGTTACCTATTTACATAATTTGGACATCCTGATTCCAAATATGGAATCCATTTTCCTAAATTCAAAACACAGAAGTGGCAGAAATTAATTTAAAATTAATTCCCGCTGTCAAAACAAAAAACGTGTTTTTAAGAGGTAATAACTATCAAAAGATTGACACTTGTTTGTGTTCGGTTTAATTGTAACATTATGTCCAATGACCAACATTATATTAAATGGTAAAAATATATTCTAAATATACTTTAAAACCACTCAAATTCACAATTTATCACTATTAATTATTTTGATTTAAAAAGTTGTATTTAATTAAAATTTAGTAATTTTCACTATTCATCAAAATATGAAAGTTATCCGAAATGTACCAAAATTTCACCCTAGGCTAATTTTGATATTCCGAATCCAAAAATGAAGTCCATTTTCAAATATAAAATATATATATAATTTCAAAAAGCAGGTATTAGTATTCACAACGGCTATTTTAATTAGTTGTGGTGTGTGTTAGAACTCGAGGTTGCGTACAACACATGCTATCACATTATTCAAAGAGAAACGTACCGTAGAAGCTTGGGGTGTTACATTCTCCCCTCCTTCAAATAATTGCGTCCTCGCAATTTCTAAGGTATTACTCCATAAAAAGACTCGGGTGGTTCTTCATCATAAGTTCCTCGGGTTCCCACGTTGCCTCTTCTATCTTATGGTTTCTCCACAAAACTTTTACCAGACGCGTCGTCCGGTTTCTCAGCACTTGTTCTCTCGTATCAAGAATCTTGATGGGCTCTTCGCAATAAGACAGATCGGGTTCCAATTCTAATTCCTCATAGGTGAGTACATGCGTCGGATCAGGCATGTATTTCCTCAATAGAGATACGTGGAACACATCGTGAACTTTAGAGAGACTTGGCGGCATTGCCAATCGGTAAGCTACAACCCCAATTCATTCTAGAATTTCGAAATGTCCGATGTACCTGGGACTCAATTTACCTTTCTTACCAAAACGTATGACTCCCTTCCACGGAGATACCTTCAGGAAAACATGATCACCGACTTGAAATTCCAAATCCTTCCTTCGATTATCGGCATAGCTCTTCTGCCTACTTTGAGCTGCTTTGATGTGATTTTGGATTACTTTCACCTTTTCCACCGTTTCCTCCACCAGTTCTGGGCCTACAAGTTTTCTTTCACCAACGTCATCCCAACAGGTTGGTGTACGACATCTCTTTCCATATAACGCTTCATATGGTGCCATCTGAATACTCGAATGGACGCTATTGTTATAGGAAAATTCTACCAAAGGTAAATATTGATCCCACATACCCTGAAAATCAAGTGAGCAAGATCTCAACATGTCTTCTAAGGTCTGAATAGTCTGTTCTGATTGTCCGTCTATCTGAGGGTGGTAAGCAGTGCTCAAATGAAGTTCAGTATCCAGGGATTTCTGAAGACTTTTCCAGAATCTTGAAGTAAAACGGGGATCACGATCAAAAACAAACGATAGGGGAACTCCATGAAGTCTCACAACTTCATTAATGTATAGTCTTGCTAGACGTTCCAGGGGTAGATCTTCTCTTATAGCAAGAAAATGTGCTGACTTGGTAAGACGATCAACAATAACCCATATTGCATCGTTCCTTCTAGGAGTCTTTGGTAGCCCCATGACAAAGTCCATCGTAATATTGTCCCATTTCCACTCCGGTATGGGAAGAGGTTGCATGACTCCTCCAGGCTGTTGCCTTCCAGCTTTCACTTGTTGACAAACCATACATCTTGACACAAAATCAGCAATCTCCCTCTTCATGTTGTCCCACCAAAAATGTTCCTTCAAATCTCTATACATTTTGGTGCTCCTAGGGTGTATAGAGAAATTGGAACTATGAGAATCATCCAGCAATTCCCTTTTTAGATCAGGTATATTGGGAACACAAAGTCTCTTCCCGATTTTCAAAATTCCATCTTCATACACAAAGTCTCTCAATCTCCCATCATTCACAGCTTTAATCTTCTTTTGGAATTCGTCATCATCGGTCTGAGAACTCTTAATCCTTTCTAGTAATGATGGTTTGGAAACCATTTGAAAAAGCATTGATGTTTCACCTTCCCTGGTTATTCCCATGTCCATCTTCTCTAGATCCATGAAAATTGGATCCCTTTCAATTCTCATCATGTTCAGAACTCCATGGTCTTTTCTGCTCAAAGCATCTGCTACTTTGTTTGCTTTCCCCGGGTGGTAGTGTATCGTGCAATCATAATCCTTGAGTAATTCAATCCATCTCCTTTGCCTCATGTTGAGTCTTTTTGTGAGAAAATATACTTCAAACTCTTGTGATCAGTATAAATCTCACATTTTTCACCATAGAGGTAGTGCCTCCATATCTTCAAAGCAAAGATCACAGCTGCTAACTCAAGATCATGAGTAGGATAGTTTTGTTCATGAATTTTCAACTGTCGTGATGCATAGGCAATAACTCTATCATTCTGCATAAGGACACAACCAAGTCCTTTCTTTGATGCATCACTATAAATAACGAACCCATCATTCCCCGATGGTAGAGTCAATATAGGAGCATTGACTAATCTTTTCTTCAATTCTTCGAAACATTCTTCACACTCTTTTGTCCAAACAAATTTAACCCCTTTACGTGTGAGCTTCGTTAATGGGTTAGCCAATCGGGCAAAATTCTGGACGAAACGTCGATAATAACCTGCCAAGCCAATAAAACTACGTACCTCAGTTATACTCGTAGGTGATGGACATTCTTGGATTGCCTTGGTCTTAGAAGGATCAATAGAGATTCCATCTGTAGAGACAATATGGCCAAGAAAAGAAATCTCCTGAAGCCAGAATTCACACTTGCTAAACTTCCCATATAATTCATGCCTCCTCAGAGTCTTCAAGATAATGCGCAAGTGATTTTCATGATCTTCGTAGGATTTGGATTATACCAAGATATCATCAATAAATACCACCACAAATTCATCGAGATACTCCTTGAAAACTCTATTCATCAGATCCATGAATACAGAGGGTGAATTAGTCAATCCAAACGGCATTACAGTAAACTCGTAATGCCCGTACCTGGTTCGAAATGCTGTCTTCGGAATGTCTTCCTTCTTTACACACAACTGATGGTATCCAGATCGAAGGTCAATCTTTGAAAAGTATTGAGCTCCATGCAGTTGGTCAAATAAATCATCAATTCGAGGTAGGGGATACTTGTTCTTTATCGTTATAGCATTGATCTCCCTGTAGTCGATACATAACCTCATAGATCCATCTTTCTTTTTAACAAAAAGAACAGGGGCTCCCCATGGAGAAACACTAGGGCGAATAAATCCCTTATTACTCAATTCCTCTAGTTGTTTCTTTAGTTAGACTAACTCTACAGTGGCCATTCTATAAGGGGTCTTCGATATAGGCCTTGATCCATGAATCAAATCAATGGAAAACTCAACTTCTCGTTCTGGAGGATGTGCAGGTAAATCTTCCGGAAATACATCTACAAATTCTTTCACAACAGGTACATCCTCTATTTGAACATTACTTTCCTCACCGACAGTTATTTCATTCTCTTCCTCCCCAATAATTGAATTAAGTTGAGCTACTGGGGGTGGATCTAAATAAGAATTAGGTGGTGACGATTCTGCTCTAAAAATAAGGTGTTCCTTATCATTATCATCAAGAATCGTAACCTCTTTCTTCTTACAATAAATCTTCGCATCGTAGTCCGAAATCCAGTCCATACCGAGGATTATATCAAACTCAATCATAGGTATGACGATGAGATCAGCAGATAAAGAAAATTTATGTGCTCTAATGGGGACTGATTCACAAAACTTTGTTGCAACGATACTTCCCTTAGGAGTTTTGACTGACAACTCCCTTATTAAATCAAATTGGAAATATCTAATTTTCTTAGCAAACTGTGAAGATATGAAGCAATGCGATGATCCAGAATCAAATAATGCATTTTCTAAACTTGAGGAAACCATTAAATTACCTGCCACCACGTCTTTCGGAGCTTCTACCTCAGCAGTGGTGACAGCATAAGCCTAGCCTTGATCCCTTGGCCTTTTCTGAGGTAAGTTCTCCTGACGCTTAGGACATGCATTTGCATAATGCCCCATCTCCCTGCAGTTGTAGCACTGAACGTTGGTAGCTTCCTTCTTCCCCTTGCAATCATGAGCTTGGTGGCCTTTTTCACCACACTTGTAACAGACTCCCATTCCCTTCAGGCAAGCACCGGGGTGTTTCTTCCCGCATTTACCACAAGATGGATATTCAACCTTTCCCTTCTTCCCCTTATTTCCATTCCCAGATTGATCAGCAGGTCTCTTCTTCTCTTGCTTCGCTTTAAAGTCATAAGACTTAGAGAATTCCTTTTCGGTCTTGATAGCACATGAGACAATGTCTTCGTACGATGAAAAGGATTGTGAGACTAATGCTCGACGGAGAAATGGTTTTAACCCATCAAAGAAACGACCAATCTTACTTCTTGGGTTGCGTATATAATCTCCAGCATACCTCGCTAACCTTGTAAAGTTAGCCTCATACTTTGTGACATTATCATCCTCCTTTTGTCTCAGACTTAGAAATTGCCTTTCCATATCCGCTCGATGGTCGCGAGGGAAGTATTTTTCTAAAAACAGATCTTTGAACTCCCTCCATTCCATATTTGATACTTCATCATCTTCCTTCATGTTTTGAATCAATGACCACCATTGATCAGCATCTCCAGTGAGGCGGTAAACTGCCATGATAACTTTTTCCCTTTCACTGCTCCCCAAAGCCTGAAATATTTTCTCTAGGGAAAATAATTATTGCTCAGCTACTAATGGATTTGTATTCCCGTTGAAAGTTGGTGGTTTTTGCCTCATGAATCGATCTAACATTGATCCTCCACGCTGCGGATCAGGGTGCTCTATACGGGTAAGGTTATTATTCATAACCTGAGTAAGTTGTCCCAGTATGGTGATTAGCTGATCGGCACCAGTTGCATCACCAGCCCCACTATAATTATCTTGACCAGGAGGGCAATCCCTACATGGAGTGCGTGCATTGATACGGTTTCCATTTCTTCCACTAGGCGCCATTTCTAAACAATGGCATAAACTAGATCAGTTTATGAATCAAAATACATAATCCCATACTTATAAAACACTTAACATAAATTGAACTATTTATGGATATAATCCATAATCATAAAAATGTTTTCTTTGAGGAAGTATATACTCATAAACCCTTCATAATGATTTGTAAATAAAATGAGAGTTATCCTAAGCATATCCCCCGGGAGTGTCGTAACCAAGAGTGCAGCAAGGCCCGTTTTCGTGCACCAGTTCCCGTTCGAGTCTAGCTCAAAGCGGTGTTTTCGGGTTTTACCCCTAGGTACATCTGTGCCAGAGCCGCCTCTACCAGCTCGTATCCAGACAGGGATGTATTGCTCGGAAAACTCACAAAATCTCTACAATACCAAAATTCTAGGAAGTTCTTCTATACTAATCCTCAAAGTTCATCTTAGGTCTACGTGCTCTAATCAGAGTTTATCTAAATCTAGCTTCCAAGTTTTGTACTAAACTTCCTCTGATACCAACTGTAATGCCCCGACCCCAGCTACCCAGAGTCGGTGCATTACTTCGTAACATTGGCATGATCACAAGAAAGATCAAATCTCGAAAGACCGATTGGTTTAGTAGCCTTGGAAACACTAGATATATTCATAAAGTTTTACATTAAAATTCAAAGTGAAAAACTAAAACAACAACAAAGTCTTCATATCCACACTATTAACCCCTCATAATATCCCTGCAAGTCAATCATAATTTACTTCTTCACTACCTGGGAAAAATAAAACATAGAAAAGGGGTGAGCTCAAATGCCCAGTAAGGATAACAATATAGCGGAACATTCAAAATAATCATAAACATTTAAGGCAATGAATTACTAAAACAAAAGCCTTTTAAACATGAACTTCAACATAGTATGGCAAAAGTAAAATGAAATAATGCCATTTACTTATTCACATGGATATTCTACTAATCGAATAATCACATGAAAAATCAATAACCACTTTCATAATGTTGGAATGCATAATGCCAGACTATCATAACCACATAGCCAAGGCCTCGTGCCAAGACTACAAATAAGATTTTGTCAAGGCCTTGTGCCAAGACACTAGTTTGTCTCATGAGACCTACCGATGCATCGAGGAGCTATAGCGGGCTCCACCCGTCACTTATTAAGTCCAATGCATTCCCATATGAAAAGGTTTAAACATAACATAAACATTCGTATTAAAACTAGCATACGAAATGTCAAGAATTTCACCATAAACTATGAATGGTATAAAAATAGCACATCCACAGTCAAGCATATCACAAAACCTTCAATACAATATAGAAGTTTTGTATCATAATAAATCAACTTCAAATAATCTTGAAATCCATCAAAGGATGTTGACATAGATGAAATCAAAATTCTTTTTAAAGAAGTATCTCCTTTTATTTTGAAATCATTTAAGATCCATATAAAATAAAACATTTTCTTTTAAAATATTCTTATAAGCTTGTATTGAAAGCTTCGACGATTTTATAACGGCGGAAAATAACCGCACCCGCCGTATAAGTTAAAAAAAACATTCTTACCTCAATTCTGTCGAAAAGGTTAAAAAGGACCTTGTTTTGAAAACGACGGAAAGATTCCTTTATAAACCTCTTATAAAAAGTCAAACAAGGGTATAAATGACTTTAACCCATATTCTTGTAAATAGTAAAAATGTTTTGAAATACATTTCGAAGAAACATGGATGTGGATGATAAATAGGTCCCAGTAGATTATTACGTATAATACAACCTCGGATAATGAAGAGATTGTGAAATAACCCTTACCTTGTACTTTTTCCTTGGTTGATGGTAGGTTTACCTCCTGTATAATGGTGAAATAATTGTTATTGAATAATAAAAGAATTATTTACTTTAATGTGATATCATATATGATCTTTTAACATTGATTTGTTAATAATATCTTAGAATTATCATCATTTCGGGTGTTAACGGGTTCATTTTACTTTATATTCTTTGTTATGTGAGCCATATTCGTTATTAATGGGATGTGTATTATTCAAATACAGAATGGTATCAAGTCCTTAAACATCTTTTTTAAATCATCAAATGATAAGTATACTTGAATGGATACGATGGATAATGAATCTCATCGCGTTCGAGGAGACGGTAGTCCGTACGTACGCACGAACGCTACTTCCATTTAATTTTTTATTTTAAAAGAATCGAATCCAAATGATACATAGGTATATTACTATTCCAGTATAATATAATATTTTATATATTTTACTTATGTTCATTAACACCATCCTTTATACGTTCCATGTGTGGTATGAACGAGTCATATCATTTTAAGGGGGCGGTAGTCCGCACTTCCTCAAATGAAATTATCGTATGTATATACAACATGAAACGAATAATGGTATGAAATAAAATGGAATTACAGAAGCTTATATATAAAATATATATCATTAATATCATATTTAATTACAGTTCCATCATAATGGCCACCATGAGAGGCGGTAAGATGTATTTGAACAATCATCGTTTCGTGAGGCGTTAGTTTTCCATCCACAGAAACATTATGTTCATCATCCATTAGATGGAGTTGTGTGTATGTGTAGTTTGAATACTTCTTATAACAACATCCTAGTATATTGAGGATACTGGTGTTGTTACAAAAGAAAGGAAATAAAAAGAGTTTGGGGGTTGGAGAAGCAAAATAAATGAAAATAATTTAAGAGAAATCGTTACATTTAATTTAGGTAACTCACTTTGGTTGGAACCAAAGGACTTCTTGAAATGATTTCTGTCTAAGGGGAAGCTTCAAGGAGGAGGAGAGGGATGTGGGGAGCTTAGTTGGGCAGATTTTGGACGAGCCAAGTGGCTTGAGAGGTGTGAGGAATGAGTAGAAGTGGTCTCCTTTTATAAGGGAGAAGAGGGGCTCTTTAGGAAAGTGTGAAAGTATTACTTTATAATATATTTTTATTCGGTTTATAATGGTCCAAAAATCATTTAGGTCGAAGATAAGATGACTCATATTATAAATAACATCAACCAATAAGAATTGGACAGGTTTTAGATAATATTTTAATCATTATAATCTTATTTATTTAAATGATTTATTAATGAGGTAAACATTGCATCATTATTGTGTCATTAATAATTTAAATTATTTGATGTCTAAAAATTATAAATAAAATATCATTATGTAGGAAATATTTTTATCTTTCTAATGAATATTTATAATCGAAAATCCAACATGTATAACCCTATGTAAAAATTGTTCTTCTAAAAGATGTAAGCTTATGCCATTTTTATTTTTATTTTAACTTTATTAATATAATGTGTCATTATCACTTACAAGTGGATCCATGGGGTCCCAAAACAGACCCAAAGATGCCCATGGTCGACCATGTATCATCCAATAGGGTTAAGACACGTTTTAGGGTAATTTAGTATTATTATAATATTATTTTTTTAACCCTTATTTACCGGATTTACCCTTTAACCATGGTAAATAAAATATTTACCGCAGTAATTATTCAAAATGTGTAAAAATAAAAGTTACCTATTTACATAATTTGGACATACTGATTCCAAATATGGAATCCATTTTCCTAAATTCAAAACACAGAAGTGGCAGAAATTAATTTAAAATTAATTCCCGCTGTCAAAACAAAAAGCGTGTTTTTAAGAGGTAATAACTATCAAAAGATTGACACTTGTTTATGTTCGGTTTAATTGTAAAATTATGTCCAATGACCAAATTTATATTAAATGGTAAAATTATATTCTAAATATACTTTAAAACCACTCAAATTCACAATTTATCACTATTAATAATTTTGATTAAAAAAGTTGTTTTTAATTAAAATTTAGTAATTTTCACTATTCATCAAAATATGAAAGTTATCCGAAATGTACCAAAATTTCACCCTAGGATAATTTTGATATTCCGAATCCAAAAATGAAGTCCATTTTCAAATATAAAATATATATAATTTCAAAAAGTAGGTATTAGTATTCACAACGGCTAGTTTAATTAGTTGTGGTGTGTGTTAGAACTCGAGGTTGCGTACAACACATGCTATCACATTATTCAAAGAGAAACGTATCGTAGAAGCTTGGGGTGTTACAATGAAGTAGGGACAGTCCGCAAAGGAAGTTAGTCATTGGGGGAAGAAGAGGTTTGCAGAAAGTGAGAATTTCTATAGAAGTGGAGGCAGCCCACATAGGAAGAGGTGGTCCATAAAGAAAAAGTGATATGTGGTTCAATACATTTCACAGAGGAATCAGTCTAGTTTGTGAAGGAATTTTTCATGAACTAATGGTGGGGATGTATACATTAATGAAGATTAAGGGACCTATAATTCCAAAAACTATGAGGTGATTTCTCCCATTTCATTGATCTAGGGGAAGTCGATGGAAGTGCTCTAAGGGATTCAATGAGATATCCCAAAAATATTGTAAAGGCAGTGTTCTTGTAACAGAGTGAATATGTCTAATATTTTGTACTCCACAAATAGTAAAGCTTAGTGGATTTATGTATGACCAAAATACTTTTAGTTTATTCTCTTTGGACTAGACCTTAGTGGTAAACCAAATAAAATTAATTTTTTGACTCTTTTCAAGTGATTATTTGATTACTCCTCATTTTCATCAAAAAGGTTTAACAGGTTCCTACTAACATGGGAACATGATCCGCCACTTTTGAAGAAAAATTTGACACCTTAAATCACCCTCACCTATCAAGGTGTTCTGGGGTCCTTCAGTTATGTGTTTTAAGTGTCATATAATTGGTCATTATACACCTCAAGGTCCCAAAAGGAAATCTCATGAAGAGAATCAGTAAGGTGGTGCATGTAATGGTTACATTGAGGATCATGATGAGAATATAGATGAAATGTGAAAGGAAAGAGGTATTTTGAAACAGGATATGGAAGAAAAGTTAATGGAATAAGGATAAAGTGGTCTAATAAATGTTTTTATGTATTTGGATTCAAGAATTATGTCATATGAAAGGTTAAATAAATAAGTATTTCTAAGTTTATGTTTTTTTAATAATTATTTACAAGAATGTGTTGACTGGATCTAATGAAATAGAATATTGATTTAATGGAAAGGTGATGTCCATGTCATACACATTATTCCAGGAAATATAACCGTTAATATGTTCTTTATGTTACCAAAATATTGTTTGGATAAATATATATTGGATATAAGTAAATTCTATGGTATTTATTAACATGAAACTAATTTAAGGGCTTGTTGACAAGTAGTTTATGATATCATATATGAAGTTTACAACTTCTTGAATTTATTGAATATATCTAGTAATCTATGGAATAAGGAATCATACATGTTTTACTAAAATATTTATGGTAATTCAGGTTATTACCACGTTTCATGAGAATATATGAAGAGGATATTCACATGTTTGGAATGTGAAAACCAAAAGATACTTTGTGATATTTGAGGGAATCAATGATAAACTGATTTTATCTCTTTATTTATAATGTTTTCTATTTTTTTCTTTTAGGAGGGTTATAGGGTTAACCATTAATTAAATGTTTAAGTTAAATTCCAAAATAAGTATTTATGCACAGAGTTTTTTTATTAAAAACCATTGGTAAAGGACATTTTGTGATTAACAATATTTCATGGTTGTCTATATTTTTTATTTTGTAAATTATATTTTCATGGTTTTAGAAAATGAAATCATGTGTTTTGGGTGACAAAAAATAATGTCTGGAAAGTCCATGGGTCTTGAACCCATGACTGATGAACGATAAGGGTTTCACGCCTACTATTGGCTTATGCGATGTCCAGGTTAATGTTTAATTATTTTTGTTGAATACTTATTTAGGATAAACCAGTAAAGTTACTTTTTAAGTTTACATACTTGTTTATTAACCATATATATTTTGAATAATAGTTAGAGAAAAATAGTTATAGTTTTCATTCATTTAAGGGCCTTAAGATCTGATAAAAGTTTATTTTTTCACTTTCAGAATCAAAGTTAATTTATGGAAATCAATTTCTTGAAATAATGGATTAATTATAAATAGATAAAAGTACACCTAAAGAATGAATTTTTTTATTTAAATATATAAAGAAATTATATTCCCTTATATTCTTGCTCAACAAAATAATTAATAATCATTAAGATAATAAAAATATAATTTTTTTGTCCTAATACATTATGTCTTTTGAACTGAGGGACTTTTTAATTATCACAAATTTTTGAGTTTGAGGCCCTCAAATTTTCATTGATCATTCACATGTTTGTGGTTGATCACCTCAATCAATCCCTATAAATATTTAAGATTTTTCTCCATGTATAGTATTCACTCCCAACCAATTTTCTTCTATGCAGAAACCTAGTTATATGTTACTTCGCGTAACCATTGTGGTTCGAACTTTCAATTTTTAAAGGATGTTTTAGTATCCATTTTTAAGATGTGGGTTTCTATGAAGGAAAATTTCAAGTAATAAAACATTGATAACCCAGATGAATTTCAATGGAGAAATTCATTTTAAAGGGGGTATAATGAAACACTAAGATATTTTTTGAATTATTATTTTTGAATTAATTTATCCTTTTTGATATTTTTCTTTTCATGTAACATTGAAGATAGTTCATTTTATATAAAATCACTAGGATTGGCTTGAATTATACATAACAACAAGTTAATAATGCACAAAATTCAACATAAACTTTATCTTAACCTTCAAAGAACACCAAGTTTTTCTTGTGTTACACGCAACAATAACTTTCTTTTATGGCTTTCATAACATGCAAGATAGAGGTATACCAAACAATAGTATATCATTAAAATGTTACATAATATAATAATATATAACCTAGCTGTTAAATTAGAAATTGTGAAGAGTATTAATTAATTTATGAGAATATACAGTTTAAAAAATGTAATATGAATTCATAGGTTACCATTTAATTATATGTGAATATGAAAACTTATTTAATATGAAGAGAAATATTATTATTTTAATTGTCACATGGTTTTTTTACACTAATAAATTAAATTAATTACAATTAGTGAATGATATTAATGTTATATATATGTCAAATATTCAATAAAATTATTTTTATGATCATTGAGTATATTTTATAGACATAATATAAGAACAAAACCAATTTTATGCGTAGAAACTCATATTTTTATTGAGGAATTTTTACCAACTTTTATTAAAAACCCAATTTTAAACCCAATTTTTATAACTTTTATAGATGTAATATGTAAAAATAAACTTCATATTTGAAATTGGAACATAAAAATTAGGTTTGGGTAATTTGTTTTTATCTTTCTGTGAAGTTTTATTTTTTAATGAATAGTGAAAAATACTGAATTTTTGTTTAAAATTGGTTTTTCATCTAATTTAATTATAAGGTTAAATTATATTTTAAATTGGTTTAAAAGTTTAATTAGATAATATTTTTATAAATTAATATAATTTAGGTCATTGAGACAAATTTCACATTGAAATTTGATATAAAAACTAAGCAATCTTTTGAATTTATTACTTTAAACCCCCACATTGTCGAACCAACTATAGGATTAATTTTAAATTAAAATCTACCACACCTGGGATTGTAATTTTGAAACAAGTATTACAAATCTTGAATAATAATAATTTATAATTTTTAAAAAGGTCAAATTAGTATTTAATAAAAATATTAGTGAAAGTGATTAAAATTAGTTACATCAATTATGGTAAAATTAAGCATAAGTAAAGACTAAAACTTAAAACATTGACCCCAAAACATTCTATAAATTTATAAAAAAGAAATAATATATCCATATATATAACATATAAGACCTTATATTGAGTTTGGACCATTTTTTTTTCTTTTAATAAAAAAATGTGGGTTGGGTTTCCCTTTTCCAAAATATTACAAGAGTTTCACTCCTCCTTTGTTATAAAATGCCTCCTCTCCTCCCACTTCCTCACACATCTCAAGAAACTTTGTATCAACAAAAATATTCCCAAATAGATCCCCAAAATTCATAAATATCTCATTTAAGTATCCATTTTTGCATAAATCCTTCCTAGGAATCCCTTTGATGCAAAACGAATGGAGTTACTCGATTAAGAGGTAACACCCTCCCTCAAACTCTTTTCTTTTATTTTCCTGTACACTCCATAAAATATTCATATTAATTTATGTTATAAATAATTTTATCCTAAATATAATATGATATTTTTATATTATGTTTTTTACCTATACTAACACACACTTCCATCCAATTACTAATGAACATACCATTTACGTGTATGACGAACTACTGTCTCACTAAATGATAATTGTTCAGTTTTCTTTTACCACCTATCATTGTGGAAACTATGTTGAACACTATGTTTATATATGTTATATATTATAATTATTATGTCTTTATGATTCTGTAATTCTTTTACAACATATTTCCTTATAATTTTCATTTTGTGTTAATATGATAATTTATTTTAAGGAAGTATGGACTACCGCCCCCTCAACTCAATGTGATTCATTCATACACTACATGGAATTTATTAAAGATGGGTTTAGTGAATATATATGATATATATGATATAATAAATATTCTTTAATAATGATATATTTACATGTATCTACATATATGTCTTTTACTTTCTTTCTTTTAACACGACAATTAAACGTAAATATTGCTCATGCATATGTACGACTTACCATCTCCATGAACGGTATATTCCACTACATAGTTATATATTATTAGTATTATTCTAATAAAAATGTACTAAATAAACATTATATTATATTTAGATCATGGTTTACATTATTTAAATCATTTCATAAGTATAAATACTGAATATATAAAAAATTACGACACATGCAAAAAAGAGAGAGGATATTACCCGAACTGAATCATTAAAATAAAATTGTTAACATGTGGGTAATATCGATCCATAATCAAACTATATATGTTATTATAAGTATGAATATTTTTTTTGATAGATTTATAATACATTTTTATTTATAATACATAAGGATTGAACGAGTATGAGGGGATTTAAGACACAAGGTAAGAGAATTTCATCTCACTTTTTATTTCCAAGAGATAAATGATTTATTCACCACACATTATATTTTTATGGTGTGTATAATTACCATGAATGTATTATATGATTATTATTTTTAAATTTACATGTATGTACATATATATTATATTATCTTCTTTTCATGGGGTTTATGTTACAGAATCTACCAAATCTGTAACATAGTTTTGTCTCAATTTACCCTATTTGAGACACTTTCCATGTTGTGCACCTATATTTTATTATGAGGTTTACATACTACCTTTGAAATGATATATAATTAATCTCATTAATTTACTTACATTTTAGGTTTCACGTAATTTTAATTTCTTACTTGGGGAGTATAGCTCCTTGTTACTAACTTATCAGAGTTTATTGAAATAATCTCATCGCAATTCGAGATTGTTTATGATTACGCTTCCTTGGTCGAAATCATATTATCCCTTCCTCAAAATAACTCATGAATTTTGTTCTCCACTTTTTATTCATGATGTATTCTTGTATTGGTACCATTTTTTCTAATCTGTGGTTTATAATATTGTTATGAAATGTTTCTTAAGAAAGCTTGACTTTACCATATCTTCAGTTGTAAACATGTGTTCCTTAAAAAATGTTTTCTAAAAATGGTTTAAAAGAATATTATACTATTATCCTATAATATTTAAACAAAATTATACCTTATTTTCTTTTAACAATTTTTTTAAAGGAATCTCTTTTTCACATTATGAACAAGGCATTTTTTTAACCTTTTGTCATACAACAGGAATGTTCGTCTTACCTAGTATGACATTTATGGATTTACCCGCCATCATTTCATTGAATATTACTTTGAATGTTTAAAAGAATAATATTTATGAAAATTATTTTAATGATTATATTCAATGAAATGGTTTTGAAAACTTTTCCATTACTTCTTTTTATGTTTTCAAATTATTATTCAAGGGAAGTTTTTTTGAAAGGATTTTAAAATTATAATATATGTTTTTAAGGAAAATTATTTCCAAAATGTTTTCAAGATTATTTTATAAGATTTGAAGGGAAAAATTCAATTTTTTTTCAAATATTCCTTTATAAATTTTCAAGTAAAATTTCTTTCAAAAGGATTTGTCTGTTTAATAAGTACTTTTAATGATGAAAGGATATTTTTCTCAAGAAATGTTTTCAAAATATATTTCCAATTTATTTTCCATCTAGGATGACATATATTGATATTACTCATGTCCTTCTTAGAAATGATTCAATTTTCCATTCATAATCTTTTTAAATGGTTTGTGTTTTTATGGAATGACACATATGGCACCCATTTCTCCTCCATGGGTTATATGATTTTGAAACTCACTTTAATTCATGGGTTATACTTTGATGAAATGATTATGAAACCTTTCCTTTTCCACATGTTAAGATATGATTATAGGTTTATGAAACCTTTTTCGTTTCATGGGTTATGATAAGATTTTTTATGAATTTTTGGTTCATGTATGTATGATTTAATTTGGAGGTTGGTGGGACCTATATCTCCCTCCAATGAATATGGTAAAGATTTATATCTCATAAGATATAATAATATTGTCTTGGTAGTGAACCTTGACTGCTAAGATGGTCGTGGGAGTGAACCATGACTGCCAAGATTGTATGAGGAGTGAACTCGGGCTGCTGATATAGACTTGGGAGTGAAACATGACAACCAATATGGTATGTGGAGTGAACCCATACTAATAAGATAGTTATTTCACTGATTCCTTTGCTACAATGGAGATCATATTATATGCTTATTCATTTTCTAAAATTCCGTATTTTATTACTAATTTATTCTTTCATGGATTATGTTATTTATTTATTTATTATTCATGCCTTATGAACAATCAATATTTCTTCCATGATTCAAGTTTATGGTCTCTGTTATGCAGGGTATGATTTTCTATTTTATTGATCATGTTATCATACACTTATTCTCATGATTATGCTTACATGTATCCCTTATTTACCCTTACTGAGCATCATATATCACCCATTTTTATGTTTCCTTTCCCAAGATATGGTAATATGTATTATGTTTTATGTGTCTAAGAAGGGTGATAATCAATAAGAACCTCATGGGAGATAATGTAGCTTCTTTATGTACCAGTGTTTATGTTTCTATGTTTCCAAAGGCACTACGTTTTTAGGCGTCTATTTTTATAATGTCTTAAGTATTCCCAAAAAATGATATACTAGGTTGTTATAAAAGATTTGGATTAAGTTTTTATTATCTTCCACCACCACCCCTAGGTGGTCCACACCAAGCTTATGGAGCTGGTGGTCAGGGTCGTATGAAATTGTTTGAAATAGAGTCTAATGTCCCATATAATCCATGTATGTTTTAACATAAAGTCAGTGTCTTATCTACATAAGATAAAATATTAATATAAATTTTTGGGAGTAACTATTTTCATTTTACATCCCTTGTTCAAGATCTAATGATTTTTGTGGAGTCTTTTGCTTGACCCTTACATTTGGAGACTACTATTGGGGGGAGATTCAATGATCATACGCTTCGACAAATAGTGGGACTTAAACCATGTAGAAGAGATATTATTATAGTATATTTTTATATCATTGATGATTTCTTATGATGTAATTCAAGGTATGGACTAGATCTCCATAGTTTATAAACAAATTGACTATTTTGGGCATAGTATGTGGAGCATCAGAGTTGATGGGATGAGGTTTTCCATAATTTTAAATAAGAATTAACAGACTGAATAACTTGGGCCCATATGTAGTGGGATGTAGAATAAAACTCTTCATTTGGATATTATTGCACTTGGAGAAGCTGATATCATGATATTTCATCTTCTTACAATGGTGATAGAGTACAAAGAAGTCTTAACTAAGGATGTTTTGGACTTACCTCCCCACTGGGAGATCAATTTCTATATAGAAACAAACCCACCGACTATATCAGTATTTTTCCCATATATTAGATGTCCCCCATAGGTCTTCATGATATAAAGGTGAAATTGGAGGATTTTTAGAGGAATGGAATTGTCAGGACCATTATGTCTCCTTGGGTAGGCCAAGATTTGTTAACCAATAATGTTAATTAGAGATTAAGATTATGAGTGGAGTACTATAACCAAAATTAGGTGAACATATAGAATAATTGTCCACTTACAAAAATTCAAATCCTCTTTGACCAATTTAAATCCTCTTTGACCAATTAAAATGGTCATGGTAGTTTTTGAAGACTAACCTTAGGTCGAGCTATCTCCAACTATGAGTTCAAGATGAGGATATACAGAAGATGATATTCGATGTTGATATAGTAATTAAAAGTATTAGGTGATTCCCTTTGGTGTGAAGAGTTCCAAACAGTGTTCATGGGACTTATGAACTAAATATTTCATCCCTTGTTAAAACAATTTGTGGTAGTATTTGTCAATGATATCCTTGTGTACTTGGAATCTGAGGAGGAGTGTGCATGACATATTAGGATGATCCTAGACATACTCTGACAGAACCACCTTGATGGGAATATCTTAAAGTGTTATCTCTCTATTCAAGAGTTCCACTTCCTAGGACATGTCATCATAGAAGAGGGTGTAGTAGTGGACCCAGCAAAGGTTAAGGTAGTTCTACCTTGAGATCCACCCAAGATCAGTGTTGAGGTTCGGAGATTCCTTAGGTTAGAAGCCTACTATAAAATATTCATTCCTAATTTCTCTACGCTTTCAAACCCTTTAATTTACTGAAACCAAAAGTGGAATCCATTCATTTAGATAGATAGGTTCCAATAGGATTTTCAGAATTTTTGGAAGATGTTGATATGAACCACTGTCTTGTGGCTTCTAAAGGATGGTTTTGATTATGTATTTTTATGCCGCTAGAAGTGGTCCTTGTTCTATTATGATTTAGAGATAGGAAATAATTGTGTGCGAGTCTTGGATGATGAGACCCCATGAGTATAACTACGTGACCTAGAATCTAAATATTATAGTTGTGGTCCTCGCCCTTGATATGTGGTGACAATACCTTAGGGAGTGCGATTTATCATATAATTGAACCAAAAGAGTCTCAAATATATCTTTTCATAGAAAGATCTCAAATTGATGCTAATTTAATGGTATGATTCTTATAGGATTATGAATTTGATATAGTCTATACTCCCAGAAAGGGGAGTAAGGTGGAAGATGTTATCAATAGGATACCTTGTTCACAATTATTGAGAGAGTCTTTAGAGAACTTGGACTTATTACAGTTTTCTTTAATGGATGAGGATGGTTTATATTAAATCCAATCAATGGTTATTACCCCTCCACTTCATCACCTTTTTAGGGAGGCTCAACCTTGAGATATCTATTATGAGACCTTTCATGGCTAGATATCCATCGGATTTTCTCTTGATGGATTTTATGTAGGTGGGGAGAATGTTATCTTTTTATGTAAGTGTACCATGGTTCCAGTGATTCTATGAGATAAGGTACTAATAGAGTTTCATAAAAATCCTTTATAGGTACATCCATGGGTGTAAACAATGTATGAGGACCTTGGACATTTGTTATAGTGGACAAGAATGAAGAAATGTATAGTTGATTTTGTCTCCAAGAGCATCACTTGTTAGTAGCTGAACACTGAGCATCAGTTTCCAATAGGTTTGAATCAACACATTGAGGTTCTAAAGTGGAACTAAAATTGTATATCCATTAGATTCATTATATTAATTCCATGGTAATCTAGAGGTCATGATTCTATCTAGGTAATTGTAGACCAAATCCCTAATTCATCCCACTTCCTAGCTGTTTGAGATTAGTGTTCTGTAGAGATCTTAGGACATATTTAAATGTAGTAGATAACTCAGCTTCATGGAGTCCCCTCAATGATCATCTCAGATGGTGATGCTCGCTTAACATCAGGATTATGGAGAGGACTTTATGAGGCCTTTGGGACTCAGTTAAGGTTTATCACGGACTTTCACCCTAAGATAGATGGCCATACTAAGTAGACCATTTAGGTTCTAGAATAACTGCATTAGGATTTCTTGTTGGACTTTGGCTACAGCTGGGAGGATCATCTACTTTTGATAGAGTTTGTGTGTAATAATGGTTACAACTCCACCATAGGTATGGAACCATTTTAGGACTTTTATGAGAGCTCATATAGGTCACAATTGTGCTACAATGATATAGGGGAGTCATTACTCGTGGACCTAAAGGTTGTGTGAGCAACGAATGAGAAGGTTAAAATCATCTAGGAGTGAATGAGTACTACCCAAATCTATCAAAATTATTATGAATATTGATTATATAGGCCTTTGGAGTTTGATGAGGGAGATCATGTGTTTCTAAAGGTCCCAACTTAGCAAATATTAGGAAGATTTTGCTGGGTGGTAAGTTATTTCTGAGATTCATTTGCCCTTTATAGATAACGTGTAGGGTTGGTGAGGTGGCATAAAAATTATCCCTACCATTGCAATTAAATTGGTTACATTATGTCTTCAACATGTCGCATCTGAGTATGTTTGTGAACGACCCATTGCATGTTATCGATTAGGTTGATCTGGACATCGACGATGGAGTTTACATTGTAGAGTACCTAGTAGAGATCAAGGATTAGTTGGAGAAGATCCTTCATAGAAAATTTATTTATCTGTTGGAAGTTTGATGGTTGTACATGACCAGTCAAGAGAGATCTTGGGAGTGAGAAAACCAGATCTAAGAACAGTACCCTCACCAATTTTAGTAGGTTTTTTCTATTAAAGAAAAAACATTCTTGGGGTAGGGAGAATGTAACGACTCTAATTTTTTCTTGCAACACTTTGTAATATTTTAGAGAATATTTTTGGAGTTAGGAATGGATTTAGAATGGGATTCTAGGGCCCAAAAAGCCTCAAAGATGACATATTAAAATATTAAATATATTATATCACATGTGCATATTTGTTTATGAAATAATGGAATAACTCTTGAACGGTGTTATAGATGATAAATATGAGCCTTCCAATAAATCTATAATATATGTTTTACCCTATGTTCTATATAACCAGCATGTGCATTAGGTATTTTGTTTATAAGAAGTCATGGTTGGATTAATAAAAATATAAATTTATAAATTTATTTATTTCCAATTAAATTGTTTCGACCTAATTCTTCTCCAATTCCAACCTAGTTATGGATAAATACTAGGTTTATCTATATAACCTTAGTGTTTTATAGGGACATGGAAAATATATTTTTAACTGAAGGAAACATCATGGATTGATAATCAGTTTTCCAAGGAGTTTGACTTCTATAGGGGAGTTCTTGTATCGTTCATATGAAAACGACATAGAAATTGTTTTTTAGTAATTTATCCAATCACAAGGTAGGATGTTAGTTTTTTCTAGATCCATCCCCAGTGTGGTTATATCATGTCAGACAACAATTAATCCATTTATTAGATTGATTCAAGGGTATATGTGCTTGATGCCTATCTTCCTATAATATAGAATAGATAATAGTGGTTTGAACATGTTTCTTCTTCAATGATCATCAAATTCTTCATTAACGAATCTAGGACAACCTTTATAATGGTTAACATCTGTTTCCTTGCTTTTTTAAATTTCTCACTTTATTATTCTCATGATCATCATTGCTATTTTTTTGTGATCGGCAATTTGACAATACCTAAAAAACGATCATTGCACAATCTATCTTCGATGTAATGGATCATTTTCTTGAGATCATTTTTTATATTAATGGAATGATCATTGTATGATGATGGTTAAAAAATATAATGGATTATATCAAGAGTATTTTTTTTGTGGTTGGGAATTTCAGTGGTGTTGTGTGACATGAGGAATTTCTTGAATGAATGAGTGGACTGAATCTGGATACCAGTGACAATTCAAGCATAGTCAACCATGGATTCAAGTTATATTGGAGCTATTTATAGTGGATCCATAGGAAACTATAGAGTATATGGGAATGTGGATGGACTTGGGTAAGTCTATACTAGTAAGGAAAACCCATATATTCCCTATAAACACTGTATACTTCTCCTGTAACAGGTTGGAGCCCCCATTATCTTCAATATTTTTGAGTATCAATAGGGTATGTTCCCTTAGTCCATCCCTATTAGGTTACAATGAGGTATATCATCTTGAAAATAGGATGAGTGATCCCCTATACTGGTTGAAATTAGATATATTTAAGTATCCCTCTATGTTTCATGGATTGTGATCATCTATCATTATTCCATAGGATGGGTTAGGAATCTTGTTACCTATATTCAATGATTTAGATCTCCAATCCTTTTGGATTACTCCATGTTGGAATAGGAGTCCCCCATAGTCATAGGTTGTGGTCCCCAATCTATGTATCAACATATTAGGAGTTTCAACATTAACTTCTTCATGGAGAGGCATAATGGTCACGACTTATTAGATGAGCACCATCAATGTTAGTAAGACCCGATGAGTGAGTTCTCTGGGATGAGCTTTACCTTGAATCATCAACAGAAGTCCTAGTCAATAAATATAGTTTTGACCTTAACTTGAGACTTGGTGTCTAGATTGAGTATATATGTGTTGATTTTATCATTTATTATGAGAAAAACTCTTTTATTTTTTATGTTTGGTGATTTTAGGGTGTCTTACTAGGTATATTTATATTCACCCCTACATGGGCTCTACTTGTACATGTGTTTTGTCTTATGTAGATGATAGGCCTATTGAAGGACTCCTAGGTGGACCAGGAGTGGGTATAGCATATATTCACTAGATTAATTGTATTTCATTCCAAGAGTAACATCTTACCTACAATCCCCACTTACTAGCAGCGTGGAATCTTTTATAGTTTTTTCGGGCTTATATTTTTCCATTTTCCTTCCCATACTAGTGTCAAACTCTAATGTGGGATTTAATTCTATAATTGAATATTGGAATTAGTAGTGTATTTAATTTATATATTAATTATTTTTTGATATGTGTGCATTTGTACAGGTAACTTATTATAAGGCCTCTCATGTGTGTAATGTACCTACTCAAAACCTATTTCTAGCCCCTATCCTATTAGAGGTCATATTGGGGAGTCACACCTAGCTTTCCACTAGCTATGAGGGCCTCGGTGGGTCTAGTCATGACATTCCTAATAGGTTTTCTAACCTATTATCTAAAAATAAAAATATTATACTTTTATTCCAACTATAACAACAAGATATTAAGACACATATTATTATATTATTGTTTACAAAAATAAATCCTTAAAAATCCTTGAAATCTTGACTTCTAATGTATTTGGGAGATTAGATACATGATACATCATGTTAAAAATAAAATAACTGATATTTAATAAAATATAATTTTTTTTATCCTAAATATTATTGAACATTTAATACTGTATAGGATACCATGGGGATATACATAAAGTAAAAAGGTTAGATAATAAGCTTATTAAGGAAACAAACATGATAATAAAGTAAAACATACGAGTCGCAAGGCATAACACAATGTCATAAATGAGGAAGATTAAATATAATAACATGAAATCATGTAATAAAGGATATGATATAATAATATCATGGAATTATAAAAATGTGGTGAAAATATAAAACATGACATCACAAGCATAAATCAAGTCTCACTTCCCATACAACATAACATGGTGTGCTCAAATAATTATTTGTGAATCATAAATGGTATCTCATGAGATGAAAAAATTATCTAATTAATTTTGGGGATGTATAATTATACTAACATCCATTAAATTATAATATATACATGTATATGTGTGCTTCATAATTCAAATAAATCATACATAAATCATGTTCTTGAGAAAACCCACTAGAAAGAAATTGTTATATAATCATGTATCAAATAATAATAAAATAATATATCATAAATATTATAAATAAGATAAGTGAAAAATAATTAGGGATTTTTATAATCGATTAAAGAATCAATGTTAATGAATATGGACTTAAATTTAAGAAAATTCATTAGAATGGGGTGACAAAATAGGTATAGAAATGGACCTCTTAATCAATGTTTTAAGGATTGAGTAAAAAAACCATTAAAGGGCGTAAGAATATTGTGATTTAATATAAAATTTAAATGAAATGGGATAGTATTCTATAAATTAGATATTTTTATTATAAATCATGATAGAATAATGTCTTTAAAATATTGATTCCTGAAATGTATTAAGGAATATAAAAATTTTCCATTAAATTGGGTTTTCTTTAATGAAAAGAGTGGAAAGGGAAATTGAAAAACAAATATCTTCCAAAAAATGAAAGAGAATTTTAATTAGGTATATAAGTGAGGAACATATATATAATATAGAATAATTAAATGTGAACAATAGATAAATAAAGGGAGGTAAAGAGAGATAAATCATAACTCAAGAGAAAAAAAGGTGGTTTGGGGGCTCCCTTAACTTGGGTCTTAACTCACTTCGTTTGTGTGACTAAAATCCTGAATAATAAAATTAAATTTATTAAATAATATATTAAAAAAATTAAATTATAATTCATTTTTTACGGTCTATTTATTTTCATATGACATTCATTTTTTATGCAGTTAATTTTTTCATTATCCATTTTGGGTAGTTTTGTCAACTTCTCTAGAAATGGTTTGGTATGTTGATCATGTTTTAAGGTGTTGTAAAATAGTTAAATGTTTTATATAAATTCATAGGTACATATTATTTATCATTTCAGTATAAAAAATTTATATAGTTTAAAATATGGTACCAAATTGTTTCATGTTTTGAAAAGTTCTATGGTACTCTCTTTTCTTGATGGTTAAAATCACCATGATCATTTTCTATTAGTATCATTGATATAATGATCAGTTTATCTTTAAAGAATATTAATAATGTAATAATAATATATTTAATCATTAAATATATTTTTTAAACCAACCATGTATGTATATAATATATGTTTTATAACATCAACCATATAAGCGGTTAAAACTAGCCATGATGCAACGAGTGTTACAACAACTATAAAAATTAGTTCTATGAAATATATGATGATATAAAAATTAATAAAGTAAAATTATATTGATAATTATTTTTTTAAATTCTTTATTATTATAATTTCTAATATTAATTATTTGGAATAAGGAAACTAAATTGAATGGTGTAAGAAAAATTAGACATCTTGTATCACTTTGGTGTGGCTCTATTAGACTACACCTTAAGCCATTATATATTGGTATTTTAGGGAGAAAAAAACTTTTAAGATTTGGATAATATATTTGGGTAGGTATTTAGGTATATGTTTGTCAAGTGAAATAGTTTTTAAGTTGAATAGAAAGGGGTGGAGGAGGGTGATATTTATAAGTGGGGTGATCGAAGTTTCATCAAATAAAGTATTGGATAATTTATTTTCCGATTATCTTAAGAGATCCACTACTCTCCATAGTTCCAAACTATATTCAATAGTGATCCTAGATAATGGTAAGTGACAAAATTATGTAAATGGAAATACATTGGATGATTTTTTTCAAGTTTATATATATAAGATGTTATATTTACAGTATATAAGCGTATTTCACCATTTTATATTATATTTTAATATTTTGACAAAAAATACCAAATTGAACCCCTTGGATAATTTTTATGTCCTAGTTATTAATATGTAATAAAATATATTAAAATTATTTTCAAAATGTGAGATATTTAATATTAAAAAAAACATTATTTATTAAAGAATACCATTTTTACAACACAATCAAATTTATAGCCCTTAGTAAAATTACTTACGATTTAATAAAATTATTTTGTTATTTATATAAAAATAAATATTGATGTATAAATCCATTTTGTAAAAATATTTATTTCTATATTTTTAAATTTGTTATAAAAATTTATTTTAATGAAAATAAAATATATATGTTTTCCAGAAATACAATTATGGTTTTTTATGTTAAATATTTATTCTATAATATTTAATAATCATGTTTAATTGTATTATGGTACAAATTAATTATATTTTTATTCATTGAGATATCCAAATATTATTTTCTCAATGTCCCCCGATCTAACACTCTCTCACATGGCCAAATTAGGTCAGTTACTAGACCTCAATCATGCCTCCCCATATGCCAAAGGCTATCGAATAGAAATGAAGGTGTGATGAGTATCATCGGGATACTATCCCACACAATATAGAGTTATAATAATGTGGAAATATATAGTTATAAATTAGTGTCATAGTAATAAAAAATAGAAGAAATAGTACAACTTACAACTGGGAAGTAAAATGAGGAACCAATAACCCAATAATAAAGTATCATGTAATAATAGGATGAAGTGTATATAATGTCAAATTGAAAAAAATAATAATCAGCGGACACAATAATCTCAAAAGACCCCAGGTCCCAAACCCTACGTCAGTTCCTTCTCTAAAATCCATCCCATCCCACAAGCAATAATCAACTGCAATGTACCTTTCCCTAATCCAAACCTATATCCATGTAATATTCTCGGGTTCCAAATGGAATCCCAAATAGGGTGTGAGTAAAACATGGTTTATACATAAAAACACGTCTAAAAAATATTCCTAATAGTAAGCGTGTGCAATAAATAAATAATAGGTGTATTAATTAATCAATTAATATAATATTCAAATCAACCTGATTTGGAACCATGTTGGAATGTCTCTAATAATATAGCAAAAACATGAAAACCATAACCATAAACCATAGAATAATCACATAATTAAAAAAATACCTTTTTATATGTATTTCAACCTCTAATAAAATCCCAACATATAATCATTTCAACATCAACTGGACCAATCCTACTATAAACGCACTTTTGCATCAACTATAAAAATCCCTCTATATAAGAATTTCAGCATCACCAGGAATAACCCTATATATAATCATTTCAACATTAAATTGGGCCAAGTCTACTATATAATCATTTTAGCATCAACTGGTCCAAGCCCGCTATAAAATAATTTCCGCATCAAACTAAACAAGTCATAATAGTAAGGATATCACAATATCATATCACAAGACTCAATGGTTAATTATAAAAATAATCATTTTTATTTCAATTAAACTTCCGTTTATATATAAAATTATCAACATTCATAACAATAGACCATAAAATATTACCAAACTGATTCTATAGCAAGAAATCACCTAAAATATTGTGTCATACTAAACAAACTTTAATCTTTTTTCCAATTCATTATTTATCCAGGGTCTACTCACCCAATGGGTAGCCATAAGCCAGGTTATGATACCATTGGATCCAATGGTAACAAAAATAATATTTAACATCATTCATCATTAAATTAATTAATTCACACAACATGGTGGCTCAACCATAGTATTTCACATACTGAAGTAGTTAAACAGACCATAGGGTTTGGTTTAGACCCCCTACCTTTATCCGGTGATTAAGAAACACTTCCAACTAGAATCTCCAACAAGAATGGAGGTATGGAATATCACAATAAGGAACCTATATCACACCAGATCAAGATCAAAACCCAAAACAAACACAATCAATAGATTTACACAGCAATGATGGAGATAGATGGGATAAGAAGGGAAAACCTAGTCAAAACAACTCATCAAGGATAAGATGTGTCATCAAGGCATCCATAAGGAGAGGAAGGCCTTGAAATTAACTTATATATAACCCTAGGGTTGAGAGTGTAAATATTCAAGAAGATGGAAAAGAATTCATATGGGCTTCCCCGCATAAAACCAATTGATCTGAGAAATACATGACGTGTAGTTCTTACATGTTGTGTATTTTTCTATTTTCGAGTTATGCTATAAAATCATATACCTTTGATGAATTTAAGTTTTCCCAAACATTACACATCATGTAATTGATTCATGGAATGTATTAATTTCATGTCATCAACCAGGATCATGACTTGTTCCCGGTGATAATTACACATCGTGTAACTAATTTACACGGTGTTTAAATGTCATGCAGATAACTTTTAAGACCAGTTTCTCTAGATAGAACCTGAAACACCTTTGAATCCATAAAAACTCTTAAGAAACCCTCATAATCCAATTTAAAATATTTATACCCAGACACCATTAATTCAAATAAAATGCATTCCCAAACTTTAGATCATTTTCCCCAACAAAAGCACTCTATATCTGAACCAGACTCAACCAATGAGGTTTAATGAAAAGAAGAACCCAAAAAAATATGTTTATGGAAAAACTAAAAAATTAAATACCAAGAAAAAGGTGGGATCCTTCAAACTCTCCACCATTTAAAAACTCATACCTAAACATGTCTATGATTCTCTTTGGGTTATAGAACAATAATTTTATCCACTGTGATCACATATCAGAATCACACTCCCAGGTATCCTCTTGAACATGCCCATTTTGCCACTCCAGTTGAACTAGAGGTATGGTCCTAACCTATAGGTACTTATCACTATATTCCACAATCTGTATCAAATGTTCCTTAAAGGATGAATCTAAAAAAATATCAATGTCCCCAATGTATATCACATGATAAGGTTCAAGATAATAAATATGAAGTTAGGACATTTGAAACATGTTGTCAATGGAACTATATCACTATGGAAGGGATAATGGGTATTCTATTAGACCAAACATTTCCACAATATGAAATAGACTAACAATCCTGGGTACTAGTTTCCCATGTTTCATGATACATTTTTCCCCAACTGAGGTGACACCCAGAGTAGAAAATGATGACCAACCTCAAACTCCATAGGTCATCTTCAATGGACAGCATAAGATTTCGTCATACTCTATGTGGTCATCAACTATCTCTTGATCAATTGAATATGCTTAGATGTCTACTGTATGAGACTCGGTCCAAGAAGCACATGCATGCCTCCCTCCAACCAATTATGAGGTATACATAATGGAATTATATATAAATACTTGAAATATACCATTACTATTGATGATAGATAATTTTTTAATATATGAAAACTCTTTGAGTTCTCTATGATCATACCATGAACTATTGAAATCCAAAATATAGGATTCTGACATATCCTCCAGAATCCAAATAGTCCACTCAAATTGATTTTCAGAATGCTGATGATGGGTTGTTCTCAGAAGATCCTATGATCTCAGATCCATTTGAAGATTCTTCAAGAACATTGATGTGAAATGAAGATCTCTTTATGAAATGATGCTCCTTGTAACACCACACAACCGAACAGTCCCATGCATATAAAGACTTTCAAGATCATCATTGTTTAAGTTCTCCCTCATAGGAAAGAAGTTGGCTAAAATCATTAGTCGATCTATGATCACCCATACAACATTTTTCTTTCTGGGTGTCTTGGTTAATCATGTCATATAGTCCATAGTGACGTCATATCAATTCTAATCTAGAATGGGAAAATGAAGAAATATCCCAACAGACCCCTACTTCTCGAATTTCACTTTTTTAAAAGTGAAAAAACATGCCACAAATCTCACTAACACCTTATTAATTCTTAAATACTACACTACTGAAAAAATAACTTATACACACGGTTCAAAACTGTAGGTATAGCCCCCAAAACCATGGGTATAGCCTATACCCATGGTTTTGGGAACCGTGGGCTACTGGGGCATCGGGATAGGTCCCAAGCCTATACCCATAGTTTTATAAACCATAGGTATAGCTTTTTTTCCACACTGTCAAAGCTCCATGCCACACTGTTCAAGCCTTATATTCACTTTGTTAAAACCATGGGTAAAACATCATATAGAAAATGGCCAGCATGAGTCAAACTCGTGACCTGCCAATCAAATTCTAGGCTTCTCACCACTCTACCTACGCCTTTTACAAGTATATATATCAACATTTTGCTAAATATATTAATAAACATCATTAATATAAAATAGAGCCTGTGGGTTGGATCCAACATTTCAAATTCATTATTCGAAAGAATTACCAACTGAGAAAAGGACATTATTTATTGATATATATATATTTATCTTAATATATAAATCTTTCCCCCTCTATTAGAAAAAAGTGCTCGATGGGAATTGATCTAGTGATCATAAGGAACACAAACAAATGGCTCACCATATCAACTACGATGCATATCTTATTATATATTTATATCTACGATAATATATTAATCAAAATCATGGGTATTGAAAAGAAAACTGTGGGTATAGCTTTTCCCACCAAATATTTTTTTTATCTCACATTATTTTTTTCCCACCATAATGTGGGAAATCTATACCCACTCTTTTTTAAAACCATGGTTATAGGTCTTGAAAAAAAAACAATACCCACAGTTTTTCCAAAATTGTGGGGATATGCCTTGAAAAAAATTTCTATAGCCATGGTTTTGACAAAAATGGTGGCTATAGTATTTTTCCCCATGGTATTCTATAACCGCGGGAATAGGTCTTCACAAAAAAACATATACCCATAGTTTTTCTTAAAACAGTGGGTATAGGTGACCTATACCCACGATTTTTTAAAACTGTTGGTATAGGTTCCCATACTACCCCTATACCCATGTTTTTCAAAACCCATGGGTTTAGGGATATTTTCTAGTAGTTCTAGTACTATCAATAGAAATCACAATACATCATTTTTATATCAAAATGTACAGCCTATCTAAAAGAATGAAACTCTCTCATCATCTAATCATGCAAGACTATGGGAACCCATACATGGCCATGGAAAAGAAGAGAATTGTTTATTCTAAGGGACCATCATAATTTTTTATCCCCCTATATAAGCAATATCTCATAACTAATCCCTCCAAATTAGATAACTTCTCTTTAATGATCCAATCAAAAATCATGGGTATGATAGATGTTGAAGTCAAAGATACTCATCTTTGGACTTCTGAACATCTAGATGCATGTATGTGAAGAGCTTCATCACACTTCACTCATTGTAAGACTCGCACACTACCTCTATCAATTTATTTTGTATGAAATAATCGGTAATGAAATTTCCATTGATCAGTGTATAATCTAACTAAAAGTTGGAATATTGTAGATACTTAATCTGCCTCCAATGTCGAAGGTTTAGGTCTCTTTGAGAAAAGTTGTTCCTATGGATATTGTGGTTTGTGTACACCCAAAACATCTCACCCAAAAGATATTGCCTCCAGTATCTTAGGTAAGTACTTCCATAGATTTCTTCAGATCGTCAGTAGGATAATTCATCTCATTTGTTCTTAAATTTTTGAAGAAATAAGCAACCACTCAGTCATCCAATATCTGAACTACTCGGAGTCTAACGACGAATTCATCATAGTACATGGTATATGATTTACCTAGAAAATGTTAAGTGGGGATAGGTGTGGAGGTCATCCTACCATTCATCTCCTAAAAACCCCTCTCGCAAAAATCTAACGAAAAAAAAATTAACCCTTTATTGTTCATTCCAATCATTGGTTCTTCCATATGGGATAAGTAATGGTTGAAACACTAGTTATAACTTGCTAAAATCCTAAAACTCTAAATCTTGAATACATTCTTGGGTGTATCCAAAGATACCATGAATACAAATTTTTATGGGTCCACCAACACTCCATCCTATGAGAAGACATGGCCTAATAAATGCACTTTGACATTAAATAACCTACATTTAGATATATTTTCATAAATTCGATGGTGTCTTAATGTACCCAAGATGATGTCAAGATGTTTTAAATGATAATCTATTGATGGGAAGTACACTAAGATGTCTTAAAACCCCACCAAAAACTGATCTAGAAAAGGATGAAATATCTAAATTATCAAGGCCATGATTATCAGTGGTGAATTAGTCAAACCAAAATACATCACAAAAAACCCATACAAGCCATAACTAATCTTAAAATCATTTTGAGGTATGTATTGATGGTCTCACCCTCAACTGGTGATATCCTGATCTCAAATCAATCTTGGATAAGAACTTATAACCTCCAAAATGATCGAATAGATCAGTTATATGTGGAAGGGGATACTAGTTCGTGACCTTCATCTAGTTCAATCTCTGATAATCCATCCATAATCACAAAGTCACTTCCACCTTTTTGGTGAAAAGAACTGGAGAAACCTATGAAGATATACTAGACTATATGAATCCTTTAGTTTCTAGATCATCCAATTGGACTTTGAACTACCAAATCTCTACTCGTTATATTCTATAAGTTGGTATGGAAACAAGATCTTCTCTCGGTACCAACTTGATCATGAACTAGGTCTATCGCTTGTGCGGTAAGCCATAGAACTCATCCGGAAATACATCCTAAAATGATTTACCCCTGGAGGAAAATAATCATGATGCATTAAACCATCATCTAGAACTAGAATTGATATCTTATTTAAGACACAATATAATCATCCATGAATTGGTCATGCAAGACCAGCTTGATGATCCAACTCTCCCTAATGAGAATAGATACCTCCATCCGGAGATAGAAGGGTAACTCTCCTCTGGTAACATTCAATGTGATCCTAGAATAAAACTAGATAAAAAAATACCATAAATAAAATCAAAACATGTCATTTCTAACAAAAATGGTACCCACAATAAATGGTAACCATAGATTTCTAGAGAACATGTCTGAAAACATTTGATATTCTCCAACCTCACTCCCAAGAGCATATCGATGGTAAAAACCCTATTCAATATTTTCACAAACAGACCCAAAATAATTGAAAAAATAGATGATAAAAAGGAATGTGATGAACCTATATCAAACAAAATTCATGAAATGGTAGTTGGAAAAATAATTATACCTCTGATAGTAGAAGTTCCTGCCTCCACACTAGTCAGAGTAGTCTTCATATCATGTAACTAACTTGAACACCTTCCTTGGGACCCCATTTGACTCCCTTGAGATATTCCCTTTACCAGATACTATCATTCATGTACCAAGGTACCATGTCCCATACCACAACCTGGACGTCATGTGGAACTCCATCTACCTATCTTCTGAGGGGTAACTGAGTCCTCCCTAGACTCGTGTACATTTTTTGATCTTCTTCCACCGATATACTATTGTATTCCCCTAAAAAACCTAGCCTACAACATGTATTGAATTCAAAATCAGGGTAGATACACTGAGGCTACTTGTATCGCAACATTCCACACTAATATAACTACAACAGAATTAGGTCAGGAATGGATGCCCACTGCCCTGGCTGTTATTTCCACCACTATCATGGTGATAACTATCATAGTAGTACTTGTTTCCATCAGAATAAGAAATCCTTGTCCACCCTACTGAAATATTTTTTCTACTACTCAGGTCCCCTCTCTATTCCCTTCCATGATCAGTGTCAAATTCATCACACCTAAAAAACTATATAAGTGAAAAATATTTACCTGTGACCTAATCTTGTAGAAAATACCATGCTAAAAAATTGTCACCCTATAGATCTCATTAGCCTATAAAGATGGAACGAAACAATTTAGGTCAGTGAAACATTTGGAATAGTCCATCACTAACATACTAACTTGTGTTAGCTATTTTCACATGAAATCCTTCTCATCTCGTAATGTATTTGGAAGAAGTGTATCAAGAACATCACTACAAATTCATTCTAATATTACTCCTATTACAGACAATATTATTCTAGAATATCATACCAATGCTTGGTAGGTCCATGAAGTATATACATATCAAGATTGTATCTCTTATAAGTCAGTTTCTCATGTTTCTTGAAGATCATCTGGACTGACTCTATCCAAAACTCGGCTTCCTAGGGGTATCCATCCCTAGTGAATATAGGAAGATGTTGTAGTTGAAACTCCCTCATTAGCTCATAAATCAAAAGAAATTTTTGAATAGTATTTGTTTACATGGATCATGTGACCCTAAGAAAGATTTCATGAAGATAAACATCCATATATTCCTCATGAACAACAGGAAGCTCTTGAGCAGCTGTGTCAGGGGTGTGCTAATTTTCACTCTCATAATGCTCAACTCAAAGACAACGAGGTTAAATTTTATCTACAATACAAACACACTACTTAAAAGAGTGGATAAAAACAGTTAAATCTCAACATGGGACAATAACCAAGAACCACTAATTCATAGTCTCTCCAATCATGGATTAAATGTGTTTTAGCATGACATAATAATTCTTTCATTTCATTTATTGGATATAAAAGGTATCACATATCATATTTCATCTGGGAAAATATATCACACACAATAAATATATCCCTATCATGAAAAATTCATGTCAAGATATATCCTTATGTGTCAACCATGATACATGAATACTCATCTTATGTCATACTGGTCCATGAGTAAAAATCCCAAGAAACAATATCATCAAAAAAAATTACATCACACAACATGTGAATCACTCAGGTTTAAATAAAATCAACTATAATAAGTTGACATCATGAAAATTAATCTCATTCCAAGGTACTTGAAATTTACCCCATACATTGGTTAGCCACTCCTATGCACAAGCTCATTACCAAGTCCCCACATAACCAAGTCTCCTTTCAACCTTTCTCAAATAAATAATAACATAGAAAATAAAAATATGATCTCATATGATTCCACTTTGTAACATCCCTTAATCTGGAACTCTCTCACGTGGATAAATCTAATTGGTTATGGGACCTAAAGTGTGCCTCCCCAAACTCCAGAGGCTTCCAACTAGCAGTGGGGTGTGATGAGTATAGTAGTGAGACTATGAACCCTTGTATAGAGTTATAACAGAGTGGAAATAAATAGATATAAATGAATATAAAAGTAATGGTAAATAGGTAAAATAGTACAATTTAAAATTGGGATGTAAAAAGAGGAACTAATAAATCAATAATAAGGAATCATGTAATGACAGACTAAAATTTTTATAATGTCAAAATGAAAACATTAAAAATAAAAGAATCAACTAAAAAAATAATCTTAAAATAACACAGGTCCTAAATCCCTGGTCGGTCCTATCTCCATACTATAACCCATCCTTCAAGCAGAAATCAAAAATAAGGTCTCTTTCCCTTGTACAAACCTTCATCCATGTAATCGGCTCAGATTCCAATTAGTTGACCAAATAGGGTGTGAGTAAAACTCAAGAGTTCAAAATCACTATGTCTAAAAATACCAGTCTGATAATAAGTTCATGAAATAAATGGATAACATGTTTATTAATTAATTAATTAATACAATATATAAATCAATATACATTGACACCATATTAGAATGTCTCTAATCATATAGCACAACCCTGCCAACCATAAACATAAACCATGTAATTATCACATGATTTGGAAAATAACTCTATATAATTATTTTATACTTTGGTAAAATATGTATATATAATCATTTCATCATCAAATGGGCCAAGTATTCTATATAATCATTTCAGTATTAACTAGTCCAGGATCTCTAAATAATAATTTAAGCATTACCAGGAATAGACCTATATAAAATCATTTCAAAATCACACTTGAACAATCCTCCTATATATGAATTTCATGATAAACTAGGCGAACACTTCTATATAATCATTTCTGCATAAAAAAACAAGTCATTACATCAAGTATATCACAATATCACATCATAAACCTCAATGGTTAGTTATAAAAATAACCATTTTTTCATTAAATTACACTTTCATTTATATATAAAATTATAAACAGTCTTAACAATAGCCAATAAGCTATTAGAAAAGTAATTCTATATCAATAAATCACCTACAATCTCATTTCATTCTAATGACAATTTAATCCATTATCCAATTCATTATTTATCTGGGGTTTGCTCACCCAATGGATTGCCACAAGCCAGGCTGCAATACCATTGGATCCAAAGGCATCCAAGGAATGATGCAATCCATTATTTGACATCATTCATCATTAAATTAATTAATCTAAACATCTTGGTGGCATAATGGTAGTATTTCATAGAATAAAGAAAATAAGGCGACCATAAGTTTAGGTTTAGACCCCCTACTTTATATATTGATTAAGAAATTCTTCCAAACAGAATCACCAATAATAATAGAGGTGATAATGATTACAAGAAGGAACATATACCATACCATATCAAGATCAAAACCAAAAAAAATTGTTCATCATATTTAAACTGTAACTACATAGATTAATGGGACAAGAAAGGAAAACCAAAGTAAAAAATGACATGGGATTATATGTGTATTTGGGAAATATAGAAATGTTAGAAAGGATCCATAATTTCTAAGAAATAACCATAGGTTTGATAAAGGTAAAATGGAAGTGGATGGAAAAGAAATCATAGGCACTGACCCTCTTAAAACTGCTAGAGATGATAAATACTTGGTGTGTAATTCATACACATCAAGTATTTACCTATTTTTTTAGTTACACAAAAAAACCCGACACCTCGGATAAATTTAACTCTTCCTAAGCATTACACATCATGTAATGGTTTGAAAATGTGTATTCATTTCACATAATGAACTAGGTTCGAGGATTTCTCTAGGTGATAGTTTCACATTGTATAACTCATTTACACGACAATTAAATTCTCTTTAGGTCGCTCTTAAGCCCAGTTTCCATAGAAAGAACTAGAACCACCTCTGAATCCATCTGAACTCTCAATAAACCCTCATAATCCCATTTAACACATTTATACCTAGATTACATTAACTAAAAAATATATATCTATGAACTAATGTTCATTTCCCCCAAAAAAGCTCTTTGTTTACAAACAAAACTCAACCAATGAAGTTTAAAGACAAGAATAACCCAACCAATATTTCCCATGGAAATCTCAAAGAGGTGCATACCTAAAAAAAGATGGGATCTTAATTCCAATGAAAAGGTTACTATTTCTAATGGTATGTTTACTATTCCTAAGAGTCAGGTTACTATTCCAATAATCATATGGGTTTTATACTTCCTAAAAATACCTCTTATTTCCTTAATTTTTCAATCATGTCAATTTCCATCAAACTTATATTATTAATTTTCAAAATATCTTTTATATTGCTATTATTTTTTTCACATTTTTTTTTCATGAGTGCAATTATTATATAAGATTGGAATGATCCAATTTTATTATTTTATTTATTTTATTTGTTTTGTGTTTATTGTCCCATTGTATTATTTTCAATTTTATGGGGTATATTTATTCACCAAATGTAATGTTATAAATAATTTTTTTATTTTTTTATTATGTTGTTATTGTTTTTTATACTATATTACTAAATATAACACTTTTCAGAAGGAAAATTCCCTATGTCCAAATTTGTATCACTACATGTCCTTTAGGATTATTGAGTAGTTTCCAAATGTTTTTCCTATAGAGTTTGTAACCCTAGCCCTTCAATGTGATATAGAGATACGTATTGTGTTACAACTAGGTACCTATTTGATTTAACAGGATCCATATCACATGGAACCTCAGGATTTGAAATAATAGAGAATTTAGATTGATTATTTTATGAATAAATGTTTCTTCTATCCAAGTATGTCACCTTGGTGTGGTCCAGTGTTATTCAATAAAAAATCAGATAGTCATATGAGGTTGTGCATAGACTACATGTGGTTGAAATAGGTGACTATCAAGAAGTATTATCCCCTTATAAGGATAAATGATTTTTTTGAATTGTTAAATGGAGATAAAAAAATTCAAATATTGGTCAGTTGCTTGTACATCATAAAATAAGGGTGAAGGAGGAGGATGTTAAAAATACTACTTCCAGGTTTCATTATGGTAACTTTGAGTTCATAGTTACAATATTCAATGTCATGAACACTATAGATATTTCCATAAGACTAAAAAAATCTATATTTCATATTTTCTTAGATTAGGTTATGGTAGTGTAAACCAAAGACACTCTCATGTCTTGAAGTCTTAGGACGATCATGTAGAGCATCTTGTTGTTATTTTGAATGTTTTTTGGCATCATTAAATTTTTGGAAAATTTTTCAAGTGTAAGTTTTGGTTGTTAGAGGTTCATTTTATTGATCAACGTGGTGTCTTGGTAGGGAGTGGAAATAAATACTTCAATGATCTAAGTAGTTTTTCTTAGGGAACATCAATGAATATTATTGATTTCTACAATGTCCTTGGACATGGGGATATTATCAATGTTTTTTGAATAATTTCTCTCTAGTTGCATCACCTTTGAAAACCTTGACTAAGAAGGAATAATAATTTTTATAGACTAATAATTTTTAGGTCAGGTTTGAATACTAAAAGGATAAGTTCATTAGTTCTCCTATTATTCTGTCTCCAAAGGAATGAGTCATGTTTGAGGTTTTCAACAATTCTTACCATCATGGATTGGGGTTTTTATTTATTATAGGGAAGAGATCACTTATGGGTCTGATAACTTATTTCCTCAGAAGATTCATTATGTCACCCATGATCTCGAGTAGGAAGTAGTGGTATTTTCTATAAATTTGTGGTGACATTACCTTATTAGTGAAATTTTTTTTTCTTCACAAATCATAGAATCCTAAGGTATATCTTCCCTCAATGGTATTTGAATCTATATCAATAAAGGTGGATAGAGTAATTATATTACATGAATTTTATATCTCCTATATCTTTAGGAAAAGGAAGGTTGTTTCAGATGTGTTGAGTAGAAATTAGAAGGAATACGTTGTTTCGGAGTCTAGAAATGCCTAAAGGGAGATGGAGTAACTTAAAAAATGTTTCTTTATGTGGAAGAACTTGATGGTGGATATTTTATTTACCTGATAATTTAAAAACAAAATATGTTTTAGTAGGTATAGTGGTGTCAATGGGAAGACATGGAGATATATGTGATGAGATATAATATCTTTTATGTTTTGATCGAAATGAATGGTTGAAAGCCGATCAGCATCAGGTGTTATTTCAAAGGATGTTTTTTTATACCATCAGGGATATGATAGGTGTTTTTATAAGTTTTGTAGATCACCCATTTTTTGAATCTTGGTATATTCAATATGTGTCATTCCTTGAATAAATAGTTTTGGTAGCTATAAATGATTTCGTTAGTGATGGAGTTTGTGTCACAATTCCTATTTTGTCATCAGGTGAAGGTAAAGTATCATGTTCCTAAATATCTATTGCATACATTAGATATTCCTGAGTGGAATTGAGAGTTTGTCTTGGTGTATGTTTTTCATCACCCTTCCCCAAAATCAACTAGTACGTGATGTTATTTGGTTGATCATTGATTGGTTAAAAAAATTTCTCATTTATTAGTGATTAAGGAGTTTAGTTTTTGGATTCTTTGGTGAGGTGGTACTTAGATAAGATTTTAAAGATTAATGGGGCTAAGAGGATTATCATATGTAATTATTATCTTAATTTTACCTATTGAAACTATAGAGGTCTTCATCATGATTTTGGTTATTGAATACACCTTAGAACATATGTTCATCCTCTAGTGAACAGTCAGATAAATTGGATGATATATATATTGAAGGACATATTCCAGGAAATGATTCTAGATTATTGTGGTTATTAGATAATGAAACTATCATTGGTTAGGTTTTCTCATAATAATAATAATTACCACTCTTCCATTGGAAAGGATGTATTTGATGTGTTTTATGATCATACTTGTGTATTTTCAATATGATGTATTGAGGTTGGAGATTCAGTGGTCCTTGTATAAAATTTAGTATAGATCATGACTAAGAATGTCGAGATGGTTCATGAGTGAATAAATTTGGTATAGGTCCATTAAATCCTTGTACTGATTGGAAAAGTTTACCTCTAGAGTTTGAGTTTGGAGACCATGTGTTACTGAAGGATTCCCCTCATCTTGGGTAGTGGAGGATTGAATTAGCTAGTAAGATTTGACCTCAGTGTATCAAGACTATTAGGACCAATAGGGGCCTATATATCCTAAGAGGGGGGGGGGGGTGAATTAGGGTATTGATATTATTTTTCAAAATGCTTCTTGCCCCACTGGATCTTGACCTCTATATTATAAGGGTCACTTTTTTTTATCTTATGGGTTTATGTTGATCACTTCTTTTATTTTTTATCTGATGATGATGATTTGAATGCAATGCAGGGAAGAAAGCAAGTAGACACATGTATTTTTACTTGGTTCACCCTCATTGGGTTACGTCCAAAAAGCATACAACGGTGATGTTCCACTATACCAAATCCACTAAGGCTCACTGCCAATAATGTTCGAGCTAGATCACTTCTATGCCCAGGCCACTGCCTTTACAAAGTTTAGGGTCAGATCACTGCTTTCCCATGGGTCACTCCATGTTTCTCTTTCACTGGCTCACTGCCAGTAGAAAAGATTACCTTCTTCCTCTTCCTTTTCTCACTGCACTTGGAAGGGATCCACTCACAGTTTATAGACCTGTAGGTCTCTTCATTTACATGAAAGCATGCATCCTCAACTATTGATAGATACTCCGTTGAAGTCCAAATTTCATCCACTAATGAATAACCCTTTTCCCCTGAACACTGGGCAATTCCTTTGGAAATACCTTTGCAAAGCACCCTACTTTTTGAAGGATCCCAATTTCGTGAAGCTCAAACAAGCCTTCACGAAGCTCCTGCCTTTTGGTGAAGCACTCTCGCAAATCACTCTCGTGAAGCACTAATGTGAAGCTCATGCAGTTGCAGAGAAAATTTCCTCGTGATGCTCATTGAACCAACGTGGAGCTCGCAACTTTCGCGGAGCTACAATAGCCTCTTCGAAGCTCTTCTTTCATGAAGCACACGGGCTACACGAACTACCTTCGTGAAATGAGAGAAAAAGATCTTATTCGAAAATTATTTTCTTCTCTTGAGGGGGTCGACCTCTATTTATAGGGAATTATACCGAAACTTGACCATTCTGCGTGAAGTCAACACGATGTTATCGCCAATCGCGATGCTCCGAAATTTCCGCCGGAATTCTCTCAAAATCGCGAAGAACCTCACCAATTATCGGATCGCGGAGCTCTCCGTAATCGCGGAACATTCCTTCAATTACCTCGTGTTGCCGCTGCGAAGTTCCCTCGCAAATCCCTTCACCGTCGCAATGCGCTTCAACTCTATCGTTCGTGAATCTTGATGTAATCACGAAGAATCACCGCCATCATTCTTCTAGGAAACGGCTCCACCTTGTACTTCTATTTTTGTACCGCCTCCAGATCGTCCATTCTTTTGTCATGGTTCTTTGTCAACATGTATTGTTAACAACATCTATAGAACTCGACAATTCAGCATAGAAACCTGCTTTTTCAAAAAACAAAATCAACCCAAAAATACTGCAATGTTACCTTGAGGGATTTTTTCCCAACAAGTACTTTTAAGTTGTTGGAATGTGTTAGAAAGATGTATTATGAGATTAAACTTCCTCCATAACCAAATTGGATCTTTAATGTCTTACATGTGCACAGATTCATCGATATCTTCATTATGAAACCCATATCATTGATTGGGGTGAGTCAGGTGTAGAGAATGATGCAGTTATTTTGATGTATTTAGTTAATATTATAGATCATTAGAAAAAGGTATTGTGTATTAATTTCATTCCCTTGGTTCATGTATCCTAGAGGAATAGTGCCTTGGAAGAGTGTACGTGGGAATGTGAGTTGTAGATCTGGGCATAGTATCCTAAGCTATTTTGAACCCTATTTTTCCTTAATGTTGATATTCTTGATTTGGTGCTTATTTAATTAAGTTATTTATATATATTTTACCTTTTACATTATTGATGATGTTATTATTGTTTGATATGTATCTATTATGAATATTTTGGAGTTTTTTTGTCATCGTTCTCCTAGGTTTGGATTTGGATTCTCCGGGGGTGAGAATCATTTGAGGGGTATCTAATGTAAAAAAATGGTCCTCCTTAAACTATTATTTTATGTAAGCCATATATTTAAAGTTTCATGAGAAGGTTAAAGGAATTAATATTAAGTTAGATTGTAATTTTTACCTAAAAGGATTCCTTGTGGTATGGCCTGGTGGAGTGCACTATGACTGGTTGGCTAAAGGAAATGGGTTTTATTATAATCTGGAGAGGTATATAGTGTTGTGACATGATGGGTATTAAGGAATTGTTGGTTTAATATTCCATAGGTCTGGTCTAGATGTGATGGGATTTGGTTATGACATGATGGTATATGGGTTATTATTGTATAGATGGCTTATATATTTTAATCTAACAATATATCCTCTATTTATCTTATGTGGAAATGTGTTGTGGTGAAAATTTACCAGCTATACCAGGGAGACCTAGTTGGTTTGTTTTCTTTTTTTATACATTAGTTTCATTATATTGTGGTGTCTTTATCTACATTGTGCCCCTTTTTGAGATGTGACAGGTTTGAAGAAATAATTTTGAGGATCATTCCAGGATCTAAGAGAGGTTATGAACTAAGGTGGGATGACTTTGGTCATTTCATAGAATTCATTAAATATATTTAATTTAAAGTGGATTTATTTATAATATGTTGGGGATATCTCATTTCTATTTTCATATGAGAGTTTCATTGCAGTGTGATAACCCTTGAACATGTCATGATTCTTTATTATTCTAAAATTATTATAAATTTAGGCATTATCTTGAATTCTCTCATATTACTTCAACTTCCACTAAACCCCAGGGAACCAAATTTGTATTTTTTGAGATCTTTAGCTACATGTTGAATATTTTTGTCTGTTAGCTTCAAGAGATCAACCTCTTTGTGATTCAAGGTGATTTTTATTCTTCCCCTCTATTCTCTACTCATTTATTCTAATTCATTCATCTAAGAGAATATATAAAGGGGCTTTTATTTTAGTTTTATTCGTATTTTGTTATGGTTTTATTATATCTTGAATTTTTAATGGATTTTGAGAATATTTCATGGGTGTTCTTCGTGATTTGTTCTTCTTATTATCATTTTCTCATAATAATTGTTTAAACCTCAGTTGAGGTAGATGATTTGGAAATTCTCCTTATTTATTTATGTTAAAATCTTAGAATTATCATGTTATTGATTTTAATTATTGGATGTTATAAATTTCCATTAAATGTTACTTAACTAAACTAAAGTAAATTGAAGGGAAGAGTGTAATTTTCACATACATTACAAAATTTCATGATATTACTTTTATATTAATAGTTGTATTGATGTTGTTGTTTAGATGTTTTTTTACTTTTATGGCATGTAATTTTTACTATTATTTCATTATTGGTATCATTATTCATGATATATTAATAACTTAAAATGTTAATCAATTGTTTATATTGTAATTGGGAATTAGAGAGTTGATGTTTGAATGCGAGGTTCTATTTTAACAAGAAAATATTGGTTAATGAATGTTTCTTAAATGAGAATGGTTTTTTTGTTTACTTATTTTTATTTTGTATATGGGTTATTTTTACTAATGTTAGAGTAGTAATGGTTTATTATTATGGATAATTGGGATTATGGGGTGTGGATATTGTTTTAGTAATGGATAAAGGGTTGTTGTGTGATTGTTGTGGTTGAATTGTGGTTTGTTGATGTAGAAAGAGGGTGTTTTGGGGTAGTATTGGCATGGTTGTGGGTGTTTATTTTGATTACTTGATTGAGATGTGTGGTTTCTATTGTGATCATGGGTTTGGTAGTAATGGGTTGCTTCATGGTTATCTGGTAGCATAGAAAATGATGTGAATTAATGAAATTGATAATGGATAATGGTTTGGAATTATTAAATAATGATTTGTTAAATGATTAATTATACTAGTCATAATTATTGGTATAGTAAATGGTAAAGCTATATTAAGTTTTTATAATAAATAAATAATGGTGGAACACCCATCACTATGTGGTATAAAAAGTAATTAATTACCTATGGTTAAAATATTGTATAGTGGGGACCAAAGGTAATCTATAAATAGGGGTGTAAAATTCAACTTTTCACCATTAATATAATAAAAAAATAATAATTTCAACTTTATTTAAGAAACCTCATATAAATTTAAAGAAATTTTTTTTATTGATTCAAGTGATGAAATGGGGGATTGTTTCAAGGGTTATATCACTAATTTTTATGTTATCCTGGAATTAAATTGATTGAAACTTCCTTTTCAAATTGATAAATGATATAATTTTATATAACTTAATCTCTAATAAATAAGTGTTAATGAGTGTAGGTTCTTTAAATGATCAAATTTTAGTGGAAGGGTTGATAAATTTATAATTTGGATAGCATAGAAATTGGTTATCCAACCCCTGATCAAATATTCGATTTCATCACTAGAATAAACAAACTTCTTTTTAATTTAAATTACTATTAATTTTTCTAATCCAAATAAAACCCCCATTTTAATTCTAATAATTTTGAAATGTTAAATTTTACACCCCTCTTTAAAGATTAACTTTTTCCCCCACTATACCATAGTTTTTACCTTAGGTAGTTAATTTTTTTTGCTTCCTTGTGATGGGTGTGTCAAAAACATGGAACCATTATCGAGGAGGTGGTGTCAAAAACATGTAAACATTACCAATGATATTGTATCAAAAACATTATATTCTAAAAAAATCATTTATTCAAAAATGTATGCAATGAATGGAGATATTACGTATTGTGTAATTCCTTACGTATCCCCATCAAATATTTACCCAAGAAATATTACTCATAATGAAAAAAATCCTTACACTTTCCTAGATGAGTTTCATATGCGTCTTATCTTATTTTAGTGAAAAAGGTAAAAACCTTACACATTATCCCAAAATAATAGATATCCCAACACTTTTCTTAATTCTAATCTTTTTTGCACGAAAATATTCCATGCATTGTAATTATTACTTAGTGGTAATGTAATATATATTACATAATATACAAAATATTTTACATATTACATACAGAGATAGTACTTTTCCCATTTACTTCTTGAATCCACTTCATATGCATATTTTTTTATATATCACCCTCCTATTCCTAGGAATTGACCATTTTATTCAGAGGGAAGACTCATAATGACTCTTATGAATGTACTTAAACAAATTTTTTCTTAATATTTATAACTGTCATCTTTTACATCAAGATAAAAAACAATTTCTTATCAGTATCTATCTATTTATTAAATTATGGACGTTAAATAAATCAATTAAATCCAAAATTGAGCCATTTTAACTAATATGCACAAAATCTAATGAAAATGTATTTTAATACTAAAAAAATAAAACACAGTTAATTATTAAATGTGAGGGTATAACATGAATTGAATGTTATCTTTTTTCAATTCCCCTATACTTAGACATTAGAACCCTAAATAAGTGAACATAAAAAACATTACGAAAGTAAAATTCAAAACACTATCCAATGTGATTCCATTTTCAACATCCAAGGCACTCAAACTTATCATGAATCATTAATGTATTTAATTCCATATTCTCCATGTGTTATATTAAATTCGTTTCCACTACCTTCATCCTCCACATATATTTATACCCACTTCATAATAAATATTCTTCCCAGTACACGAGTTTGGATTTCAAGCAATGTTTTCCTCATTCCAAACACATCAATGGGTTACTATAGGATTATCGATCAACTAAATCTCTACCCAATTAGTTATGTAATTTTTTTATCATGATGAATTTTTAGGTTTTTTCTATTTTTAATTGTTGGAATATTTTAGATGTTAAATTTTTTAAGGAGAAATGAGGACATTTATCTCTAGTTGAAGAAAAATACATGAGCTTCAGGTTTAAACTCAAGAATTTCACCCTCCTCATCCACCTTTTTTAATATTTATATCTAAACACCATGTATATTAGCATAGAGAGTGCACACCTTCATCACTTCAATAGTATTAATTTATTCTATCATCTATCATCAACCTCTTTATTCTTCTATTTTTTTTTTAAAATTTTGTGTAGAATTATATTTTTTATGGTGGAAATGATTAACTGAGCTTTAATTAATGGTGTTAACTTCCTAGAATGGGGTTTGAAGGTTAATTTTCCTTTTTATTTTTCCTATAATATTTTTCCAAAATGGAATCGTAGCATGATTTTTTCTCTCAAAATAGCCTTAGTTGATTTAATAGTCACAACATATGGCCATCCCCCTACTTGAGTTCTTATTTGATCATGAAATTTTTTCCACAATATAATGTAGTGGGATTTCATGTTTGCAATATGACATCCTAAAAAATTAATTTATTGTTTATATGGGGATATAAAGGTGATATTTAAAGGTTATACAAGATTAAACTTTTATTATGTTAAAAGGAATTTTTAAATCAAAATAATTGCATAGTCAATTTTAAAAAAAAGTTCCTTGATGGTCTAATGTTCTGAATAAAAATCATAAAAAAATCCGGTTAATCAAGAATATATTAGTTATCTAAATAAATTATATAATTGTGAAGAATATTTAGAAATAATTTTAGTTTCCTCAAAGTATGTTATTTTAACATTGGATATTATTTCGTGGAATGGGACTCAAAAATCTGTATTCTTTTCATAAATTTATCAAGATTTGAATATGAAACTTTTTTCATTTTAACATTCATCTAAACTGAGTTTCTTGGGTAAAAAACACTTTCTAAAAATTTCATATTTCCAAACATAAAAAGGTATTTAATTAATCACAACTAGTTTTAAAAAAACACAAAATGAAAAATATAAAATTAAAATTATTATAAACAATAAAGGTTTCCCCTAAAACACATTTGAATGATTTCATTAACTCAATATATTACAATAAAAAATATGGATTAATAATATTTAAAATAATCATATCAATATACAAGTTATGGAAGGCTACAACTTATGGGTTTTACTAATAGAATGGTTGGAGGAGTGTAATCTCCTCCACTGGTGCTTGTGAACGATTCCCAAAATAAATATTTAGTAAATATCCATTTATAGTGAATTTTTCTTCACTCATTCTTTGAAAATTTTCGTATCACCATGTAGATGCACATTGGTGATGGTAAAGTGGATTTCCTATATTGAACAATGTTCACCTAACATTAATTTTAAACTTGATTTATAATGTAGAACTTGTTCACCTAGATGGATATAGCATTCTTGAATCTACTTTTCATGTAATACTTTTTTCATTACTTATACATTATAGAATTTAAAATGGATTCTCTTTTGATTTCTTCCAACTCTTGAACCGTGATTTTTGTCTCTTTTTTATCTTGTTTTATATAAAAAATAATATCTTTGACCACACAATAAGTTTTTTATTCAATCTCCATGGTTATATGAAATATTTTCCCATAAATCAACTAGTATGGGCTCATTTTAAGGGGGGTTTATAGGATCTTTGGTAATACCACAAGGTATCTTCCAACCTTTGGTTTTTATCATTTTTATTTTTCTCAACAATTTTCTATAGACTATCTTTCTTTCTTTTATTTGAAAATTAAAATTTTCCATTGGTTTTGGGGTGATGAGGATTTAAGGTTTTGTGGGTCAATAGAAACTTTCACATCAATAATTTTATATACTATTGAAAAAAAGTGTTCCTTGGTCACTAAGGATTACCATGTAATTCAAAATCTATAAATTTTATTAGTCTTATAAAATGCATTGATATGAGTAGAATCATTAATTTTGGTGTCTTTGGATTTCAACCATTTTGTGACCAAATATACATCTAAAAATATGTATAAATATCTAAATTAAATGGAAAAAGGTTCCATAAAATCTATTCCATGTACTTATAATAATTAGAAAAAATTGTCCCTTTAGGAATTTTATTCCACTTAAAAACATTTCTAGTGAATTCAAATTGATCATAGTGTTTATAGAATTCATTGGAATATATAAATAATGTGGTCGAGAAAATTCGATATTTAAAAACATTTCTAGAATTTATTTTAGGTACAATGTTTCATCTATAAGATAATTAGTTACAAAAATCTAGTATAATTTTTTTTCAATAATATATAAATCACTTCATCATTTTATGAGTAAAAATTTTCAAAACATATGGATTATCCCAATCATAAATATTTGATTCATCTTTAAGTATAATTTTTTTTTTGTTTTCTTATGTGATATAGAGTTTGAGAAGTTACAAAAAAAATTACTATATAAGAAAAGCATGATACCTCTTTTTCAATGAAATAAAGATATTTAATTATGATAAAGTCATTAAATTTATCTATGTCCGGAATTTCTACAACAACTATGTGGGTAAAACTATTCAAGTGATCAAACACTTTATTTTAACCACTTTTTTGGTCCATTATCTAAAACTCAAATTCCTATAACAAAAAATACATCTCACCATTTTGGTTTTTTCTTCATCCTTTATTTTCAGGAACCTAGGGATTATATGATCAAAGAAAATATTCACCTTAGTAGTAAGAAAATATGTTTTGGACTTATATAAATAGAAAAAATATCTCTAAAAATAATTTTTATTAGATGTATAACTACATTAGGATTCACTTAGTGTTCTTCAATAAAATGAAATGATATATTTATTCACTTTATTTTTTTGACACAATACTTCTCCAACACTATGGGTTGAATCAACCCCTTAACAACTCAAATGGATTATCCTTATTGGGTGGATACATAACTAGTGGGGTGGTCAAATTAATCTTTAACGCATTAAAATATTTCCTATAATGATCATCAATAATGAATTCAAAATATTTCAATAGTAATATCAATAGTGGTAGATAAATCTTACTAAAATCCTTAATTAACATTTTATAGAATCCTAAATGTCTTATAAATTATTTCTTGTGTTTCACATAGGTTGGGTAGGTTTATTCATTGATAACATCAATTTTATATTTTATAGAATCAATACCATTTTTTGAAATTATATATCTAAGAACAATGACTCTTTCTATCATGAAATTGCACTTTTCAGAATTCAAAACCATATTTTTAATCAATAAATTCATTCAAAACTTTATCTATATTGAACAATATATGATAAAAATAATTTGAAAATAATGTAAAGTCATCCATAAATACATCAAGTAAATCCTCAATAAGTTTTTGAAAATTCTTACCTTGTATCATTAAAAAATTTCTAGTGTATTTCATAATCCAGATAACATTCTTATGTATGAGAACGTACCATAATGATGAGTTAAAGTTGTCTTTTCTTAATACTTGGGTGAAATAGGCACTTGAAAGTATTATGAAAATATAATTATAAAATTTTAATGAGTTTTTAATGATAAAAATTTGGGCAATTTATTGACCAATAGAATGGGGAAATGGTGTTTTCCTGTGACTTGCCTCAATTTTCTATAGTATATACAAACTTTCCAACCGATTCCATGCAGGTATCCTAATATTGATCTTATTTCCCTTACATTTTTTATCAAAAACATCTCTCATGTTTTAGTCTTTATTTTATGAAAAATCATTAGAAAAAATCATTTGTGGCTTGTTTCCTTCCATTAAAACACATTTATTAAATCAAAAAGAAGTGGTATTAATTATAGATCTGGGATATCAACTAAATAAGATAGTATATTTGGTTTACCTACCTCAATGGACTACGCTTCATATAAAAGAGACAATGTTTCATACTCCTCCACAATGAATAATAAAAAAAATCTTGATTGAAATTAGAACATAACTCTCCTTTAGATGGTTGGATTGAATTTTAAATTCTAAAAAAATGTTTTAAAAGGATTTCTAGATCTCAATTTCTTATCTAAATGAATATTTTCTTCTAAAAACCTAGTTTCTTCATATGGATTTTATTTATCATAATTTTAAAATAAAAAAAGTTAGTACTCTTCTTATTATTACTTCATGGAATCAAAAATATTAAAGTGGGTAGTTTTTTCACAAAACTAAATTGTTAGAGTTCCCTTATGTCCATTTATGATTGTATTAATAGTTTTCACCAAGGTTATTCTCAAGATAATAGCTTACTGAGCTAGTTTCCAATCCTCGTCCATTTCCAGCGCTTATAAATAAAATGAAAAGATTAAATTTTATAATATAACTTGAACATGTTCCAAAACACCGTATACAAATGTTATGACATCCCGCATTTTTATAACAAAACTTTTCATTACATTTTACAAAACCGAGGATCTTTAAGGTTTAGTGTCTTGGAAACCAGGAACTTAAAACATGAAACCATAAAGCATTCTTCTTAAACAATTGAAAGGATTCTCCTTATGTTCATACTAGGTTCATTACTGCATCTCATAACCTGGGGACATACATCATAAGAAAGGGTGAGCAGAAGTCCCAGTAAGGGAAACAAGGGGAAACATTTAACATATGAACTCGAGATACATCAATAATGTCATGAAAAAGAACATTAAGGCATGAGAAAGAAATCATGAGGCATATCATAATAAAAATAACGTATTTCATAACTTGAAGATTTGTCTACAACATTTAATATTGACAATAATTTCCGTTTCACCAAGGTTCATCCCTAAGGTGTCATTAAAAATTACCAAGGTTATTCACCAAGGCGCCGTTAAAATGGTCATCTCTAGAGATTAAGTCTTTACCCAATGCATTGGAGCGCTATCAGGGCACACCCTTCATTTGTATTTATTATCATGTGAGCCACATATATCATCATCAATCACTTCATAAACAACCCATATAGCATAAAAGAAATGGGTTTCATTTCATAATCATAACATTTTAAAAACTGCTTTAAAGACATGATCTTTATGTCATTTTAAACCCACATAAAGGGAAAGCGGGTCTCATGTATGTAAATCCCAAACTTTAAAATAAAACATTTTGGTATATATGTGAATACCCCTTTAGAATAAATATCTTTGAGAATTCACTTAATAAAATAAATGAATTTGAGAATAAGAGAGAGACATTTTGAGACGGAAATTCTGCAACATAACGGCTATGTTACGAGGTTTTAGAAAACATTGAAAAGAGAGGGGACATGAGTCACCCACTCATAAATGATACATAAAATAGTATAGGAACATAATATAAAGTATTTAAGAACATGGTAATGAAATTTTAAAGATATACCATATGAAATGAAGAACATGAAAGGAAGAAAAAAATAAGATTTCTCTTATGAAAATTGGGCAGCCTAACGACGTAACTTAAACTTCAAAAAAAAGAATTGATGAGATCAAATAGGTTCTCTCATAATATGAACATAAAATATCAGTATGATAGATATAGATATCATACCCCAACATAATTATAACGAACATGAAAGACTTGACAAGAAAATAGAACTTGAAAATGAGAAGGGTGAAAGAATCCCATAAACATTCGGCAGCCTAACGGCATCATTTAAACGTTCTTAAAATGAATTGATGAGAGCAAGAGGGGGTATCTCATCATATGAAAATGAAAAGGTCAGTAAGAGGAATATAAAAGAACATCCTCCAATATAAGATCATTGAGCATAAAATAAATGACATAAAAGAGATTACTTGAAAATAAACAGAGAGGTAGGATCCCTTACATTAAATGTATCTCTTAAAACTCGATGTTTGGGACCTTGAGGGCTTGGGAGAACCTTGGGAGGACTCCTTGGGAGGTAATTGGACCAGAGATTCGTTGGGGAGAGATGGGAGTGAAAAATAAAGGAGGGAAGGGTGGGTATTTATAGGGAAAGTGAGAGGACAAGGCATTAATGGCCAAGGGACACCTCATTGGTGGTTTTGGGAAAACCTTGGCCTTGACCATGGTATTTTCCCATGGTATTGGAAACCTGGGACACCTCATACCTTATCTTACTATTCATAAGTCGACCATATTGATTACATACTTAACACATCATTTAATGATGTCATTAAACACTTGTAACTTAAAAACTGTATTTTTACTATTCATCGAAAATTCAACTTTCTCAGAAAAATCCCAAAATTTCACCTTAAACAAATATCGATGCTCTGATTTTAAAAATTAACTCCATTTTATAAAAACATTTTTCTAAATATTTTTAATTTAATTTTTCAATAAATACACTATTCACTGAAAATTCATTTTTTTCGAAAAATCCCCAAAAATTACCTTAGCATAAAATCAATTTTCTGAATTAAAAAATAAATTCCATTTTATAAAAATAATTTTCTGAATATTTTTAATTTAATTTTTAATTAAAAAACACTATTCACCTGAAAAAAATAATACATGACTAATAATTTATTAAACCGTTATTTAACCATTTTCTTGAATCGCATTACTTAATCAATGTGCCTAGATTATATTAATAATTTCTTTAAGTGATATTACTAATACATTTGGTCACAATACTAATCCTAAGCATAAAAATCACTATACATAATTTACTATTCATCAAAAATTAAGTTGATCTTATTAGACTCTAAATTTCATACTGAACATAATTGTAGAAGTCCATTTTTTGAAAATCATTACACATTTTTAAAATATCTTTTCTCTAAAATTCATCAAAAATATGCATACAATATTTATCCGGAAATTTGAAAATTCATAAACTTCATCATAAGAAGAAATCAAAATTTTTATTTAAAATAAGGGATTACACAAGGTAGTTATGGTCTCCTAACATACCCCCTTATAACCCCAGTATAGGACCTAAGTGTAAGGTGTGCTAATGTGAGAGAATCTGAGGGCGGCTCAGCCAACATTGAACGAGTAGTAATTTCTATCAGTTTAAACTTCTCTCGAAGGCGATTCCGTTCTAGCTTCACACGATGAAGTTCGGATTGGGTTTGGTCCAGAACAAAGCCCAGTGTTGCTACCTCCTTCCCAAGTTCCGTTATATGGGCTTCGATTGGCCCGAGACTACTGGTTGAGGCCATCAAATCTTCTTTCTATATTAATTGACCAAGATAACTTGTATTTAGAGGCAATAATTGAAACGTTTAGTTTCCAGCGGTCATATTGACCAATGGTCATATAACAGTCAAAACCCAATGGTCTCATTTTAATTATGCTCATGTTATCAAATGAAACAGTTTTGTCGAGTATAAAAATAAAAAACACACAAAATTAGGAAACAATATTTATTCAAAATTTTGAGTCGTTACAATCTTCCCCCCTTAAGAAATTTCATCCTCAAAATTTTTAAAATTGGGTTTTGAAATTTCATTGAAAGTCCCACATCGGAAAAGGAGTCAATAAAACTATTACTTTAAAAGAATGAAAGGGAAGTACAAAGGTCACCCGAGTTAACCCACAAAAGGATTACATGTTGGAAAACATGGACATGGAGGAGAAAACAAAGGGTCATGTTCTGAGGGAGAGTGATAGAAAACATGATTAGGAGAATGTCAACCACAAAAAATCACAAACTTATGATGTGTGTAAACGGTCTTTGATTACCTAGTAGGAAACGTAAACCGACAACGTTTTTGTTTTAAGTTCCTTTTCATAATTTTGAGGAATTAATTTACTATATAGAATAAAAACACAAGGAAATATATTTTCCTTCAAGTAGAGTTTCATCCTTTAATAAGTTTCTACCAAAACTAATCTTTTCTCCAAATGATGAGCATTCAAAAACACTTGGTCTCATCAAAATACAAGAATCATCTTCTTGAGAGTCATGTAATCCACAAATGATAAACTATCAATTTCTTCTATCTTTAAACATTATCCCAAAAACAGAATGGGTAAGATAAAACAACTCTTCAAAAAGAAAGAATCCCATAGGAAGGGAAACTACTTTTAAATCTTCAAAGTTCCATGGTACTACCCAAAGTTCATCATAGACCATTCCATAAATAACTGTCCTTAAAATTCTTCAAAATAAACCAAACTAAGATTGAAACCCAATTATAAGAACGATCTCATAACATAGTCTTCCAAGATAGACTTTATCTTTCATCTCCAAACAACATCAACCACCCTTATCATCTTATAACAAAATTAACTAACCTAATCACATTTTCCCCATGATAGGTTAATCATTTCCATATGTAACGTAATTTACTATAAGTGTGGCTTAAATTCATCGATTCTTCAAAATATAAGTCAACCATTACTCCTCAAAAAAATACCATAGTAATCTATTTACCTCGATCAAATAGGGTTCCCAAAATAGTCATCGTCTTCCAAAATAATAATCATCTTTTAATCCCCTAATCACCTTTTTTAGAAGAATGGCTTCACTACATCAACATATGGTACATAAAAATAGATGTTTTCCTTAATGATATAAAATCATCTTAGGTAGTGACACGATGATCTTAGAAAACATAAAATATATGCTCATAGAGCACGAACTAAAATACTACATGACATAGAAAATTATTGTGAAGAAGTTACATGTACTTCAGTCATCATGATCCATCTCAGCAAAAGACTTGCATTTTTCCCTTGTCCTTGAAGATTTTTGATGCTCATCATGCTTATCACCCCTTCCAAGAGAGCGTTGCCTTGGATAATTTCTAACTTCTCCACATTTACGACATCGAAATGTATAAGGTACATTAGATTGAACCTTATCACCATTCATCACATTATCCATTTTTTCAAGCAATTGGCTAATTTATGCCCTATCTTCCCACACTTAAAACATCTCTAGATTCCTTTGTGACATTATCCTTGGTTTCTCTTCCCACACTTTTTGAAAAAAAGAAATTGGGTCTTCTTTCCCTTATCATCTTTATCAGATGAACATCCTTGAGACTTTGTCTTCTTCTTCCTTGATGAATTTGGGCATTCAACTAGGTACCAATTATTAATTGTGATTTTTGATAACTGGTTTGGCATAATCACAATATGTTCAACCTGATCTTTCTTCATCTCTGTCACATTAATGGGGAAATCGTCTCATTTCCTATCACATTGGTTGTTGAGACATGCTCTTCCATTTCCCGCCATTAACTAAGAAAAGAACGTATAATTAGGGGGCTAAAATACCTAGCCAATAATAATGAAAATGAAACATTAATAATAGAAGGATAAACATGTAGAAGAAAATTATATCCTAACTTTTGTTCCCCTAGGTTCCAATCTAGGTTATCCATGATCATATGCTCTTATGTGAATCTTTGTTTTATTTTATCTTTGTTCCTTTAATAATGGTTTATACTAAGCTTATGATTTTACCAAGGCATATCCCCCGAGAGTGTCGTAATCAAGAGTAAATCAAGGCCCGTTGTCGTGTACCAGTTCCCATTCGAGTCTCTCTCAAAGCGGTGTTTTCAGGTTTTACCCCTATGTACATCTATGCCGAAGCCACCTCTACCTGCTCTTATCTAGACAATGATGTATTTTCTTGGCAACCCCTTACTCAATACTCACCAAAATACAAGGAAGATTTCCTATATTTAAAATTTTCTATAGGGTTATTCCTAGAGTTTTCATATCCTAACTTCTACAAATAACTAAACCATCCTTTGATACCAACTATGACATCCCACCTTTTTATAACATAACTTTTCATTACACCTTACAAAACCGAGGATCTTTAAGGTTTAGTGTCTTAGAAAACAGCAACTTAAAACATGAAAACATAAAACATTCTTCTTAAACACTTGAAAGGATTCTCCTTATGTTCATCCAAGGTTCATTACTACATTTCATAACCTGGGGACATACATCAAAAGAAAGGGTGAGCAGAAGGCCCAGTAATGGAAACAAGGGGAAACATTTAACATGTGAACTTGAGATACATCAACAATGTCAGGAAAAATAACTCTAAGGCATGAGAAAGAAATAATGAGGCATATCATTATAAAAATAAATTATTTCATAACTTGAAGATGTGGCTAAAATAGTTAATATTAACAATCATTTCTATTTCACCAAGGTCCATCCCCAAGGTGTCATTAAAAATTACCAAGGTTATTCACCAAGGCTTCGTTAAAAAATGGTCATCTCTAGAGATTAAGCCATTAACCAATCCATTAGAGCGCTATCAAGGCGCACCATTCATTTTTCTTTATTATCATGTGAGCCACGTATATAATCATCAATAATTTAATAAAAAACCCCTAAATCATAAAAGAAATGGGTTTCATTTCATAATCATAATGTTTTAAAAACTGCTTTAAAGACAAGATCTTTATGTCATTTTAAACCCACAGAAAGGGAAAGAGGGTCTCATGTATGTAAATCCTAGAATTCAAAATAGAAAAGTTTTATATATATATGATTACACCTTTAGAAGAAAGATCTTGGAGTATTCACTTAATAAAATAAATGAATTTGAGAATAAGAGAGAGACATTTTGAGACGGAAATTCTACAGCATTATGGCTATGTTACGAGGTTTTAGAAAACATTGAAAAGAGAGGGGACAAGGGTCACCCACTCATAAATGATCGATAAAACAGTAGGGGAACATAATATAAAGGATTTAGGAACATGGTAATGAAATTTGAATGATATACCATATGAAATGAAGAATATGAAAGGAAGACAAAAATAAGATTTCTCTTATGAAAATTCGGCAGCCTAACGGTGTCACATAAACTTCAAAAAAAATTGAGATCAAATAGGGTCTCTCATCATATGAACATAAAAGATAAGTATAATATATATAGAGATCATACCCCAACATAATAAAAAGTAACTTGAAAGACTTGACAAGAAAATAGAACTTCAAAATGAGAAGGGTGGAAGAATCCCTTAAACATTCGGCAACCTAACAGCATCATTTAAACGTTCTTAAAATGAATTGATGAGAGAAAGAGGGGGTCTCTCATAATATGAACATTAAAAGGGCAGTAAGATAAATATAAAAGAACATCCTCCAACATAAGATCATGGATCATAAAAGAAATGACATAAAAGAGATTACTTGAAAAGAAACAGAGAGGTAGGATCCCTTACCTTAAACGTAACTCTTAAAACTCGAAGGTTGGGACCTTGAGGGATTGGGGGCACCTTGGTAGGACTCCTTGGGAGGTAATGAGACCAGATCTTAATTGGGGAGAGTTGGGTGTAAAAACTAAAGGTGGGAAAGGTGGGTATTTATAGGGAAAGTGAGGGGACAAGGCATTAATGGCCAAGGGACGCCTCATTGGTGGTTCTGGAAAAACCATGGGCTTGCCCATTGTATTCCCCCATGGTATTGGCCACTTGGGACACCTCATACCTTATCTTACTATTCATAAGTCTACCATATTGATTACATACTTAACACATCATTTAATGATGTCATTAAACACCCGCAACATAAAAACTGTATTTTCACTATTCATTAAAAATTCAACTTTCTCATAAAAATCCAAAAATTTCACCTTAACCAAATATAGATGCTCTGATTTCAAAAATAAACTCCATTTTATGAAAATAATTTTCTAAATATATTTAATTTAATTTTAAAATAAATAGACTATTCACTGAAAATTCATTTTTTTCCGAAAATTCCCCAAAAATTACCTTATCATAATATCGATGTTCTGAATTCAAAAATAAAGTCCATTTTATAAAAATAATTTTCTAAATATTTTTAATTAAAATTTAAATTAAAAAACACTGTTCACTCGAAAAAACTAATACTTGACTAATAATTTATGAAACCGTTATTTAACCATTTTATTGAATCACAATACTTAATCAGGGTGCCTAGATTACATTAATAATTTATTTAAGTGAGATTACTAATCCATTTGGTCACAATACTAATCCTAAGCATAAAATCACTATTCATAATTTACTATTCTCCAAAAATTAAGTTGATCTTGTTAGTCTCTAAATTTCGTACTGAACATAATTGTAGAAGTCCATTTTTTGAAAATCATTACACATTTTTAATTATTTAATGTTTACATAAACATTTTTAAAATATCCTTTCTCTAAAATTCATCAAAAATATGCATACTATATTTATCTGGACATTTGAAAATTCATAAACTTCATCATAAGAAGAAATCAAAATTTTTATTTAAAATAAAAGATTACACAAGGGAAGTATGGTCTCCTTATATAGACCCTTATAACACCAGCATAGGACCTAAGTGTATGGTGTGCTAAGGTGAGAGAATATGAGGGCGGCTCAGCCAACATTGCACGAGTAGTAATTTCTATCATTTTAAACTTCTTGCGAAGTAGATTCCGTTCTAGCTTCACACGATGAAATTCGGCTTGGGTTTGGTCCAGAGCAATGCCCAGTGGTGCTACCTCCATCCCAAGTTCCGTTAGATGGGCTTCGATTGGCTCGATACTACTGGATGAGGCCATCGAATCTTCTTTATATATTAATTAACCAAGGTCACTTGTATTTATAGACAATAATCAAAACGTTTAGTTTCTAGTAGTCATATTGACCAACGATCATATAACAGTCAAAACCCAATGGTCTCATTTTAGTTATACTCATGTTATCAAATGAAACAGTTTTTTTGAGTATAAAAATAAAATAACACACAATATTAGGAAACAATATTTATTCAAAATTTTGGGTCGTTACAATCTTCCCCCCTTAAGAAATTGTATCCTCTCAATTTTTAAAATTGTGTTTTGAAATTTCATTGAAAATCCCACATCAGAAAAGGAGTCCGTAAAACTATTACTTTAAAAGAACGAAAGGGAAGTAAAAAGGTCACCCGAGTTAACCCACAGAAGGATTCCATGTAGGAAAACATGGACATGGAGGAGAAAACAAAGGGTCAAGTTCTGAGGGAGAGTGATAGAAAACATGATTAGGAGAATGTTAACCACTTTAAAATCACAAACTTATGATGTGTGTAAACGGTATTTGATTACCTATTAGTAAACGTAAACCAACAACATTTTTTTACTTTCCATTTCATAATTTTCAGGAATTCATTTACTATATAGAATAAAAACACAAGGAAATATATTTACCTTCACGTAGAGTTTCATCAATTAATAAGTTTCTACCACAACTAATATTTTCTCCAAATGATGATCATTCAAAAACACTTGGTCTCATCAAAACACAAGAATCAACTTCTTGAGAGTCATGTAATCCACATAAGATTAACTATCCATTTTTTCTATATTTAAACATTATCCCAAAAATAGAAAGGGTAAGATAAAACAACTCTTCAAAAATAAAGAATCCCATAGGAAGGGAAACTACTTTTAAATATTCAAAGTTCCATGGTACTACCCAAAGTTCATCATAGACCATTCCATAAATAATTGTCCTTAAAATTCCTTAAAATAAACCAAAATACGATTGAAACCCAATTATAAGAACGATCTCATAACATAGTCATCCAAGATAGACTTTATTGTTCATCTCCAAACAACATAAACCACCCTTATCATCTTATAAAAAAAGTAACTAAGCTAATCACATTTTCTCCAAGATAGGATAATCATTTCCATAAGTAACCTATATTACTATAAGTTCTCCTTAAATTCATCGATTCTTCAAAATATAAGTCAACCTTTACTCCTCAACGAAAATACCGTAGCAATCTATTTACCCCGATCAAATAGGGTTCACAAAATAGTGAATGTCTTCCAATATAATAATCATCTTTTAATCCCCTAATCACCTTTTTTTAAGAAGAACATCTTCACTACATCAAAATGTGGTACACAACAATAGATGTTTTCCTTAATGATATAAAATCATCTTAGGTAGAGACTCGATGTTCTTAGAAAACATTAAAGATATGCTCATAGAGAACGAATTAAAATACAACATCACATAGACAATTATTGTGAAGAAGTTACATGTACTAAAGTCATCATGATCCATCTCAACATAGGACTTTCATTGTTCCCTTGTCCTCAAAGATTGTTGATGCTCATCATTCTTCTCACCCCTTCCAATAGAGCATTTCCTTTGATAATTTCTAACGTCTCCACATTTAGGACATCGAAATGTATAAGGTACATTAGATCGAACCTTATCTCCATTCATCACATTATCTATTTTTTTAAAGCAGTTGGCTACTTTATGCCCTATCTTCCCACACTTAAAACATCTCTCAGTTCCTTTGTGAAATTATCCTTGGTGCCTCTTCCCACACTTTTTGCAAAAAATAAATTGAGTCTTCTTTCCCTTATCAACTTTATCAGATTAACATTCTTGAGACTTTGTCTTCTTCTTCCTTGATGAATTTGGGTATTCAACTAGGTCCCAATTATTAATTGTGATTTTTGATAGCTCGTTTGTCGTAATCACAATATGTTTAACATGATCTTTCTTCATCTCTGTCACATTAATAGGTAAATCGTCACATTTCCTATCACATTGGTTGTTGAGACATTCTCTTCCATTTCCCACCATTAACTAAGAAAAGAACGTATAATTAGGGGGCTTAAATACTTAGCCAATAATCATGAAAAGGAAACTTTAAGAATAGAAGGATAAACTTGTAGAAGAAAATTATATCCAAACTTGTGATCCCTTAGGTTCCAATCTTGGTTATCCATAATCATATGCTCTAATGTGAATCTTTATTTTATTTTATCTTTTTTCCTTTAATAATGGTTCATACTAAGCTTATGAATTTACCAAAGCATATCCCCCGGGAGTGTCGTAACCAAGAGTGCAGTAAGGCCTATTGTCGTGTACCAGTTCCCGTTTGAGTCTTGCTCAAAGTGGTGTTTTCAAGATTTACCCCTATGTACATCTATGCCAGAGCCACCTCTACCTGCTCGTATCCAGACAGGGATGTATTTTCTTGGAAACCCTTACTCAATACTCACCAGAATACCAGGATGATTTTCTATATTTAAAATTTTCTATAGAGTTCTTCCTAGATTTTTTATATCCTAATTTCCACAAATAACTAAACCATACTTTGATACCAACTATGACATCCCTCCTTTTTATAACATAACTTTTCATTACATTTTACAAAACCGAGGATCTTTAAGGTTTAGTGTCTTGGAAACCAGGAACTTAAAACATGAAAACATAAAACATTCTTATTAAACACTTGAAAGGATTCTCCTTATGTTCATACTAGGTTCATTACTGCATTTCATAACTTGGGGACATACATCAAAAGAAAGGGTGACCAGAAGTCCCATTAAGGGAAACAAGGGGAAATATTTAACATGTGAACTTGAGATACATCAACAATGTAATGAAAAAGAACTTTAAGGCATGAGAAAGAAATCATGAGGCATATCATAATAAAAATAATGTATTTCTTAACTTGAATATGTGGCTCCAACATTTAATATTGACAATCATTTCCATTTCACCAAGTTCTGTCCCCAAGGTGTCATTAAAAATTACCAAGGTTATTCACCAAGGCGTCGTTAAAAATGATCATCTCTAGAGATTATGTCTTTGCCCAATGCATTAGAGTTCTATCAAGGAGCACCCTTCATTTGTATTTATTATCATTTGATCCACGTATATCATCATAAATCATTTCATAAACAACCCATACAGAATAAAAGAAATGGGTTTCATTTCATAATCATAACGTTTTAAAAACTGCTTTAAAGACATGATCTTTATGTCATTTTAAACCCACGGAAAGGGAAAGTGGGTATCATGTATGTAAATAAAAGAATTTAAAATAGAAAATTTTGGTATATATGTGAATACCCCTTTAGAAGAAAGAGCTTGGAGTATTCTCTTAATAAAATAAATGAATTTGAGAAGAAGAGAGAGACATTTTGAGACGGAAATTCTGCAGCATAACAGCTATGTTATGAGGTTTTAGAAAACATTGAAAAGAGAGGGGACAAGGGTAACCCACTCATAAATGATCCATAAAAAATTAGGGGAACAAAATACAAAGGATTTAAGAACATGGTAATGAAATATTAATGATATACCATATGAAATGAATAATATGAAAGGAAGAGAAAAATAAGATTTCTTTTATGGAAATTCGGCAGCCTAACGGTGTCACTTAAACATAAAAAAAAAGAACGGACGAGATAAAATAGGGTCTCTCATAATATGAACATAAAATATTAGTATGATAGATATAGATATAATACCCCAACATAATAAAAAGGAACTTGAAAGACTTGAAAATAAAATAGAACTTGAAAATGAGAAGGGTGAAAGAATCCCTTAAACATTCGGCAGCCTAACGACGTCATTTAAACATTCTTAAAATGAATTGATGAGAGAAATAGGGGGTATCTCATCATATGAACATGAAAAGGGATTTAAGAGGAATATAAAAGAACATCCTCCATCATAAGAGCATGGAGCATAAAATAAATGACATAAAAGATATTACTTGAAAATAAAGAGAGAGGTAGGATCCCTTACCTTAAACGTAACTCTTAAAACTAGATGGTTGCGACATTGAGGGCTTGGAGGCACCTTGGGAGGACTCCTTGGGAGGTAATGAGAACCTATCTTCATTGGGGGAGAGTTGGGTGTGAAAACTAAAGGAGGGAAGGGTGGGTATTTATAGGGAAAGTGAGGGGACAAGGTATTAATGACAAGGGACACCTCATTGGTGGTTTTGCAAAACAATGTGCTTACCCATGGTATTTTCCCATGGTATTGGCCACTTGGGACACCTACCTTATATTACTATTCACAAGTCGACCATATTGATTAAATAATTAACACATCATTTAATGATGTCATTAAACACCCGTAACTTAAAAACTGTATGTTCACTATTCATCGAAAATTCAACTTTCTCAGAAAAATCCCAAAATTTCACCTTAACCGAATATAGATGCTCTGATTTAAAAATGAACTCTATTTTATAAATTTATTTTTCTAAATGTTTTAATTTAATTTTTAAATAAATACACTATTAACCCAAAATTCATTTTTTCCGATAATTCCCCAAAAATTACCTTTGCATAATATCGATGTTCTAAATCCGAAAATAAATTTCATTTTATAAAAATAATTTTATAAATATTTTTAATTTAATTTTCAATTAAATAACACTGTTCACCCGAAAAAACTAATACTTGAAACCGTTACTATTACTGAAACCGTTATTTAACCATTTTATTGAATCACATTACTTAATCAAGGTGCCTAGATTATAGTAATAATTTCTTTAAGTTAGATTACTAATCCATTTGGTTACAATACTAATCCTAAGCATAAAATCATTATTCATAATTTACTATTCATCAAAAATTATGTTGATCTTATTAGACTCTAAATTTCGTACTGAACATAATTGTAGAAGTCCATTTTTTAAAAATCATTACACATTTTTAATTATTTAAGGTTTACATAAACATTTTTAAAATATCCTTTCTCTAAAATTCATCAAAAATATGAATACAATATTTATCCGGACATTTGAAAATTCATAAACTTCATCATAAGAAGAAATCCAAATTTGTTTTTAAAACAAAGGATTACACAAGGAAGTTATGGTCTCCTTACATAGCCCCTTATAACCCCAGCATAAGACCTAAGTGTAAGGTGTGTTAAGGTGAGAGAATATGAGGGCGGCTCCACCAACATTGCACGAGTATAAATTTCTATCAGTTTAATCTTCCCATGAAGGCGATTCTGTTCTAGTTTCATACGATGAAGTTCGGCTTGGGTTTGGTTCAGAGCAAAACCCAGTGGTGCTACCTCCTTCCCAAGTTTCATTAGATGGGCTTCGATTGGCCCGAGACTACTGGATGAGTCCATCGAATCTTATTTATATATTAATTAACCAAGATCACTTGTATTTGGATACAATAATAAAATCTTTTAGTTTCCAGCGGTCATATTGACCAATGGTCATATAACAGTCAAAACCCAACGGTCTCATTTTATATATACTCATGTTATCAAATGAAACAGTTTTGTTGAGTATAAAAATAAAATAACACACAAAATTTGGAAACAAGATTTATTCAAAATTTCGGGTCGTTACAAATGTAGTGGATATGTTAGCTAATTTTATAACCACTCTTATTGGTTTGATCTATCCCATCTGTAATGAAGTAATAATAGTATTTTCTTAGACCAACACCAACTTATTTTATTGATCTTGAATCATATTTATAATGTTATTAGTGAATTTTAGGTTTTATATTAGTAAATGTTTTTTAGGAAAAACCTTAAAAAAATGGATATATCTAGAACAAACCGTGAAAACCTAACGCATGTATAATATAATTACTGTGTGAAGTATTTGAACTAACGATGAATGTCAAAACACCATGTGGAACCTACCACATATTTTACTCCAACTGAACACATGAAAAAAGAACATATCATGTGTAATATAAAATAATTATGTCCAAGTTATGAACCTACTTTGTACTGAAAATGAGTATTCCATGAATTGAATAACGTACCATGCATTGAGAATAAACTGATTGTACGAACAACCAACATACTGTGTGATTGGTAAGAATAATTACTTTAAGTATTCTACTAACCGTGAGTATGTATATTTTTATTAACCTTATGAATCAAATACCAACCAAATGAATAGATATACCTAACATGAGTAAAAAATAAATGATTGTGTGAAGTAATAAATCTACCATGTAATAGAATCAAGAGATCGCATTAACAAATATACTGATCACATGAAGAAATGAAGTGACTGTTGATAGTTTTTGTGAAAAAATATCATGCCAATTGACTATAATCTTAAGTAACCATGTTTTAAGTGAAGAAAACCTCTCATTTTAAACTTATTAGTGGAGATTTTTCAAATCACCCATGGTTATATTTTGGAGAATTAATTACAGTACCAATGTAGTTAAGGCTACATTGATTGTTCTCTAATTGATAATTTTGGATGAAGTTCTTTTAAAGATAGATGTAAAGAAACTTATTGGGCCTCTATTTGTCTCTATTGATGAATGGATGATTGGAGGAAGAATATGGGAGGACACTTTGGGCGTGAAAAAGGAAAAAATGATTGTATTTAATGAACCATATGCTTGAAATTTAAGATTTAAATGGAAGTATGCACTAGTGAGTGAAGAAAAGGTGGATCTCAGATTAAGTAAGTTATCTATTTCAGTTCCATCGATAGAGGTCAATATAGACAATCAGAATCCAAGTGGGATATTGTTGGATTGGTGTAGACTGGTCTATTTTGGATGATGTTGGGTCAAATGTTTCAATCCCATGCTACGCACAAGGCTGTAACTCTGTGGATTGAGCTCCATGATGAGATTTTTGGGGGTTGTTGGGGACATGTACCACTTATATGGGGGTTTGGGGGTCAAATACCCTCATCTAAATTTTTGGCCACTGTCGAAACTCTGACCAAATATAGGATAACTAACTAAATGACACTGATAGGGCACTATAATAGTGCAGACTTTTGGAATGTCTACTATAGCAGGTTAGACTTTAGAGACAATAGTATTATAGGTCCGTGGACATCCAACCACCAGCCACTATAGAATCTTTCCATGAATGTATAGAGATAAATATTTCCAAATATCGTTCATTATAGTAGTGAAGACTTTCTATGCGATTGGTGGTATAGTTCATCATCTTCTTTATTAGATCATTTCTGGATATGGCTTCTATGTGTGAAATTTTCAGATCTCCCTATATTTTTTCACTCAAAGATTGTTATATTTATGCCTCTCGGTGTACATATGTAACATTTCCGGAACCATGTAAATCATGGTGTCCCAAGATCTTCTTCTTGTTCATTCATTTTTTTCCTTTAACTCTTTTATGAATCGTTTTTCACTTCATTACAACCACTGTTTCCATAACACCAGTCTATGATATCCCTTATGGTGATATGATCAAATTAATGTGATTAAGATCACATGGTTTTTTTCTTTTATGATCTCACTCCTCCATGCTGATCTATTGTTCATGTAGCCTCCTGCAACTACATTTTCAGTTCATCCATAACTCATTCCTCAATCTCTATACATGAATGTAAGATGTTATATTTCATGCATGAATTTGATTTGTTCCTAAATAACCCATCAATTTTGAAACATCACTAAAGATTTCTAGTTTCTTGATAATCCAATGTTCATCCTTATATTCAGTGAATATAAGGTCCTTAGGTGGTCGAAGGTAGGACACGATGTCTTCATGTGATCAGATGGTCAAGATCAACTCAATCGAGTGGTTCTAAAAATTTCTAACATTTAAGTTATGGAGGAAAATTTCCAACTTCCTACTATCCCACACTGACATTAGAATATGTCCTCATAGTTTCATTTTACTTAAATAGTTAACATAGCTCGTTCGAGCTAGCTACTTAAGATTATCACCAGTTACAAACTTCACACACACCACCACAGCTGCACTCCTGCATGGACACTAGAACTACGAGAAAGCCTCTTATTCCTATACACTCTTACGAGCCTAATACATGGGCCCATCATGGGCTTATACACATCCCATCTACCTTTATTCTTTCCACAGATGGTTCCTTTGGGTGTGGTTGACCCTCATGTCCCATATGATCCAAAGGTCGATTTGGGCTTGGTAAGCCCTAGGGATAGCCTTATTTTTAAATAATTCCTCCATTTAAATACATAGAAAATTATCTAAGTATAGAAATATAATTCCAAGACTTAGATAATATTCCAATACAAACTCCTCATCCTCTATTTTTCCTCATGCATTACTAATAACCTTTTTCATGGCCATTTCAATTATTCTTCGCATCGTGAAAATATTTATTTTCATGGAATTATTTCTTGTATGCATTATGACTTTATTATTTTGGACATGTCTTAGATAATTAAAAAAACATAAACAATCATCACATTTTGATGGAGAATTTCTTAGGCATGACACTCAATGCAATCAAGAAAGTCCATGACAATTCTCCAAGCATCACCACTTATCATTATCATCTTACCAAACACATATTGAAATATCATTGAAAAAAATGAAACACATGTCCCAAAATACCTAATAATACCATTATACATAAAGGTATATGTAAATTTCATATCCTCATGAATTCTTGATATGTAAAGGTAGATGAAACTTTATCCCTATGTGATACCCATATGAAGATGGTTTGTGTAAGGGTAACAACTTTTTTACCTTTATGAAAATGGTTTCTGTAAAGTTCATTGGTGATTTACCCTTATGCTAATAGGTACTAGATATTCTGCGTAAATTTCCTTTATGTTTACCTTCACATTGATTAACAAAAATAAAGATCACCTTTATGTAAATAGTTTATGTAATGGTATTACTTATATGTGAGGTGATGTGTAAGGGTTACTTCATTCATACCCTTATGCAATGTTTTTACATGAATGTAAAGGGTAGTTACCATTATGCCAAGTGTCGGTGTAAGGGTAAAGGGAGGATACCATTATGAAGGAATGATTTCATATGAAAGGGTATACATGAAGGACTTTAAAATCTGTTCTTAAATTCTTAAATTATTTTAATGACTTATAAAACCTTTTTAAATAATTACAAAATGTATCTTGGGAATATTTAATTTATAAAGGGTTTAAAAATTATGTAATTAATTATAAATGGTTTATAATTAATTAATTAAATGTTTATAAAACTTTTATTTTTACCAAACATTAAATGTTTATATTTAAAATAACTTTTCAAAAATTAAATGGAAAAAACATGATCTTGAAATAAAAGTGTTTGTTTAAAAATCATAGGTGATAATTTATAAAGAGAAAAAAATTACAAAATAAGGCAAATTTTTTGAAAAACTTATATTTAAATCAAGAATTGTTCATAATTGATCATTTTTAATTTTTCAAAATAAAATAGGGCATTATTTGGATATTATTTAAGACACATAAAACATGTTTTTATGATTGGCATGATCAATATTGTTATAATATTTAAGTATATGATGTCTATATTCTATATAATGTTTACATAATAGAATTCATATTATAAATAGTTTATAGTTCATAGAATTTCATATATTTAAAATAGAAATGTCATATAATGATAAATATGAATGTTTTAACATTGAAATGAATATAAAAATATTTATATTCAAAATTATAGAGTGTCCATAATGTTAATGAAACAAAATTATAAAATTTTTATAAATATATTTTGTTTATGAATTGTTCCTAGATGTTTATATCATGTTTAAATATTTAAATTAATTATTTATCTGAATTTTATTACCATCTATATTCATGATTATTATACTGATTAAGAAATTTTAATATTTTATATTCTTTTGTCTAAAATATTAAACTACTTCTAGGATAGATTCTTCCATTACATGCTAGTATTGACTCTACAATGAATTTAGTTTTTTCATATATATTGACCTCAGTTCTTAATTGATGTTTTTAGAAATAATTTATTTGTTTAATATAGTTTTTGGATATTATGTTTCTAATTTATGATGAATTGAATTTTCTATCCCAGGTGGAGGGATTTGAGGTCAAACTACCTACATTCTTGGATCCCTATGTATTGTTTATGAAATTGAATGAGATTGGATATATGTCACTCCAAGATTAGTTATTTAGATATTTCAAATTTCATATAATTCCTTTCCTTTACGTGAAATGTTCATATACCTTATCAATATGATCCTTCTAGATATGTATGAATCTATTTGAATTCTATTTTTGGGTTAGGAACATAAACTTGTAGGTTGTGTAAAGGCTTACAAATAAATATGGTATGAACATATTGATATGGTGAAGGGAATAAGATTCCAAACAAAACTACTAAAATCATGTATAAATAAAAGGGGATATTATGAGATATGATGGTGAGATTAAAATCCACTTAAAATAAAAATTGTGAGATTCCTTCAAAAGTTGCACTTGTAAAGACCTATTTAAGGGTCTGGATCCATCCAGTCTAACCCTTTGCATGTTTTTGAAGCATGTGGTTTTTGGAGGAGTCCTCAAGAGGGTCTAGAGGTGTTTGGATGCTAATAGGTGGAAGACGAAAGAGTTTCACATCATAAAGGTGCGGTTCACAGCTTGGGTTAGAGCCCAACTCACAGCCAGTCAAATCGACTATGTGGAGACATTGGATATGTGAAATCTGGTGCATGAAAGGATCAGCTATGTGAAAAAATTTCTTGTGTGGATAGATTGGATATGTGGATCCATCAAATATGTGACTGGATTAGCTACGTGAGTGATGGACTACGTGAGTAGATTGACTATGTGAATCGAATACATAGGGAATTTGACTTTGTGGGGAATTTGGCTATGTGGGAAATTTGAATGTTGGGGGAATTTGGCTATGTGGGAAATTTGACTACTTGGGGAAATGACTACGTGGGGATTTTGGCTACATGGTGATTCCAGCTACATGAAATTGCCTGCATTGAGATTTCTACCAATTTCATGAAAAGGACCATGAAAGTCGTCATGAGGTTTGAATCAATGGACTTCAAAGTTATAATATATACGGATAGTTATATCCTTGATTTTATGAGTTTTATGGAGTTGTAGATGCATCCTTGAGTGTGGATTTTAATGATATCCATGACAGTTGGAATTTTATATTTTGCAATTTGAAAAATCTAATCATCTCGTATCTGTTGTCTAAAAGAAAGAAAAAGTTCCTTCCCCTCGTTCCATTTTTGTTTCATTATCTTGATATTGGAAATTTCAAAACAATTCCCTTTGATTTATGAAACCCTTATGTAAGTGGTTTGAGTTCTCCAGTGGCGATCCCATCCTGTGTGCACCCCTATTTTTGTCCAGCGAATCGTGTGTAGCTTCTTTCTTCCAATTAGGTTATTCATTTCCTATTCTATTTATGTACGTTAATTCATAAATTTGGAATGGTTGATCTCCTTGGGTGGACATGGAATTAACCGAATGAAGATTGAACCAGATAACAATGAATTGGTTGTAGCAATCACATGTTGTTTCTTTCTACCTTGATAACTGTTTCTCTCTTGATTTTCTAAATAGTGTGTCATATATTCATTGCTTATATAGTGTATTGTTATGCTCGTTTTAGAATGTTGTTCTTGATTAAAATTGGAAAAGAACATAAATCTAGATTTAATGGATTATTTGGATTAATAATTTATGAAGAAGTATGACTGAATATGTTGTTTGATATTATTTGATTCTGATCCAACTGATGCAATGCACATGTATAATTAAATTATCTTCTATATGATTAATGGAATTATTAAAGAATGTGAAGCATGTTTATTCTTTTTTTTTGAAAATAATAAAATGTCATTTTAATGGATAATTATTATTCTCACAGTTTGATGATAATAGCTTTAAGGTTACAAGAATTTCTAGATTTTCATAGATTTTTATAGCTTGATGTCAAATGTTTCTTAGTGTTGGAACCTTTGAATAATGAATGGATTTATTCAAGATGTAATAAAACTACTTTTTGGATAAAAATAATTTCTTATGGCCTGATTCGTTTGTCTTCCGAAGAAGGCTAAGTGGTTTTTTTGGAGTCATGAGCTCGTTTTCTTATGAAGGTTGGAAGCCTTATTTTAGGGCCTAGATTACCATGTTGACTATGTTCATTTACTTCTATTTTTTTATTTTTTCTATATGTGAGATTTGGTATGAGATGTGAAATGGTATTGAGATCCCCAGTGGTGATTTGAGCCTAGGATGGATAATATTGGGATGACATATGTGATTAGGGTGAGGATACCAAGATTACGTGGCAACAATTGATGCATGTGATGATGAGATGCATCAGGATATGCATGTGGGTGTTAAGGATTTCAATAGAGATGATAGAACAGGTTGAAGTTGGAATTACCCAATTATGTGATGATGAGATCTAGGATAATCCCTTATGAATATATTTAATGGTCGATGGTCTGGTTTCTTGTTTAATATGCAATCTTTTCCCAATTTCTTGAGGAAGTTGAATGTGCTTGGTTGCATTTTTTCTCTTGGTGGACGCTTAAGATGGTTTTCCGAGAGTACTTGGTTAGGGACCGATGCTAATAATGAATATATAATCAGAACCAATGGGATTGGTTTAATGTAATGTATCTTGAAATAATGTTATAGTGAGTGACACCCAATAGACTCGGTTTGGATTATGGCTTAAGGTAATTCACTTTACTTGTAGGAATAATGAAATGTATCCTGAAATAATTTTAATGATTAATTTAATGGATAATTAAGTAATTAACATATAGTAATGAAAGGAAATAAGTAATTAGTGCATCTATTTTAAATTCCTGTCTGCTTATAGGATATTTGTACTTAGCAGTGGTAGTTAGAAATCCAAGAGACATTAGCTGCAATTGAGTATAAGACTAGGTTATTCTCATAGTGTGGTTTTGATCTATATTTTACCATGTATATTATGTGATTTAATACACTACCATATCCATGTTGGTTAGGGAGATTGAAATCCATTGAAGTCTAGGAGGGTGTTTTCTCTAACATCCTGGTGGGAGGATGGACGAATGAATTCCCCATCTGGCCATATCCTCTTCTCTTGGTATTTACATGTGCTGGTATGAAAAAAAGTTATTATCCCTATATATGTGTATAGAGGGATGTGATGGCTTGTGGTTACTCACACACATGTATCCCCGGATATCATATCCAAAAGATTATTATCGGTATAAAGTGTATAGGGTGTGATGGATTGAGGTACTTACTCGATGTATGGGTTTTGATGGCTTGAGGTATGATAACTAATGTATGACACACATCATATGGGTTATGTTGGCTCCCAAAAATACATGGTTACAATATATGGGATGATTTCGTGATGTGATTCAAGAGGTGCATGTTGTGATGCCTTTCCCATGTGTCTTCAAACTGACTTATTTTGGAGATAGTTCTCCCAGGACATGCGATGATAGGGAATAACAACAAACCAGTGGTGAATTGGGAGTAGGGTACCCTTTTTGTTCAATTATTATATGATTTTATCTCTTGTATGTGATACATGATGATATTTATCCATAGTGAGGTTAGTAATATAGTATACTTGTTTAGGTGATGAGTTAGTTTCATTATTGTGCAATGTGCTTTAGTGTGCTTTTTTATCTTTTGCAAGAGAGGCCCCTGATAGGATCTTACTGAGTATACTATTATACACACATTATATATATAAACTATTTTTAGGTTAACTATAGTAGGTTGGATATTGGGATGGATATAACAACCATGGTCTTTATTACACACTTAAACATGATTTATTAAATATAACCTTCACTTGATACAACATAAAAGATCGAGAGGTCTAGTGTCTTTGGGGATTAGGATCATTACTTAACAACTTAAAACATGAAATAAAACATCATTATTGAAAACTTCCTTTACATGACCACTACATTCCCTCGCACTTAGCATTGCATGGGATAACCTGAGGACATTCATAAGAAAATGATGATCTATAAATCCCAATAAGGGAATAAAAATGGAATAACATGAGGAATACAATACATGTTAGACAATAGACATATCAATGGGGCACAAGAGAAACATGAACATAAAGGCATGATAAAGCATTTTAATCATTACACGGGGATGTGGCAACAACACTTAACATGGACTTAGCATGAGCCAAGGCTCATTGAAAATGGAGCATGAGTAAACCCTGATTGCACAAGAATCATGAGTAAAACCTCATTTCAATTGAATTAGAATGATTCAACACTCATTGATCATTACTTATCATGATACTATACTTTACCTAAAGCATTGGAGCGCTATCAGGGCACACCCTTCTTAAACATTTTATTTCATGCATATGTGTGCCACATGGATCATATAACATGGAATCAATCAACATAATAAGTTATTACATGATTAAGTAATGTGTAATAAATACATTAATGTACCATTAAATATGTATATGTGCATAAAGTTGAATACCCTTGATAGAGACATGTCTAGGGTATTCACTACACAATGATCTTGGATTGGAAAAACGCGGTGCAATTTCGGTAGCATGACGACGTGACATAAGGAATCATGAAAATGGTTTATGAGAGATAAATTGGTGTCTCATAATATTTACATGAAATGGATAGTATGGGGGTCATATATATACATGTCCCAACAAACGTAATGTAATTTAGATGCATAATACAAAATAATTACTTGGATGTAAAAGAGGAGAGAGAAATATCTCAAGGAATTTCGGAATGGTAACGAGTGTACAAGAGAGGAATTAATGAGAGAGAAATGGGTCTCCCATCATCCAAAAATAAAGAGGGAAGTATGAGGGAGGTGAAAAGTCATACCCCAACATTTTTAATTGAACAAAAGGGTATAACAACTTAATGAAAAATGGGAAAAAAATGAGAAAGGAAGAAATCAATTACTTGGAAGTGGGCTTCCAATGGATTGGTAAAGTCTTGAGAGAGGCTTCTCGGGAGCTTTTGGAAACTTCAGAGTATTCTAGATATAGTATGGAATAGTTTGGAAAACTCCAAAGGCTTTGAGTGAAGAGGAAGTTGGAGTTTGTGTGGGTTTATATAAGAATGGAGAGGGAATTCTTTATTATTTAGGTTTGAGACACCACACATTAAACTAATAAAAAACACAAACTAGCCCAAGGATTTTTCCCATGGTTTTTTCCAAAGGGGAATGAAAACAATATTTTATGAAGTTAAGGGCCTAAATTCTTAAAATAATATGTTTTCTTATGTGGGGGTGAGTGACACTCTCAAGGTAAACAATTTAAAAAGACAAAATGTTTAATAAGCCTTGAAGGGTCCACTAAAGCATTGTAAAATAAATCAAAAAAACCCAAAATCACATTATTTTAACGTTAAAACATATATTGTCCGAACATAATGTATATTGTATTTTATTACATCACTATTGGGTCATTATGAAGTCATAAAACACATTATATATTTAAATGGAATTTAATTTTTACCCAAACATTCGACCGTCTCAGAAAATTATGCAAAATACATCATTGGATAATTTTTACATCCTGATTCCAAAAATAATATTTATTCTATCTAAATAATTTTCTAAATATATTAATTTTTAATTTTAAAATAAAAACTGACATTTATCGAAAATTCATGGGTTTTTTCAAAAACAGTTTTCATACCTTAATAAAAATTACAATTGCATTCATAAAATTATACGACAATTTATATTTTAAAACAATTAATTTAATAATAATAATATTATTTTATAATAATATTATTTAATTCAAAAATCAATTAATTCATAAAAATAGATTTCTTATTTGAATTTTAACTAAAAATACTATTTGTGCTTTAAAAACTATTTACAAAGTAACAATAATAAAAAGAATGTATATTATCTATACAAGAATAATGTAAATATTTTTAGTACTAGGGAATTGTTACATAAACCCTTAAAACATCCACCTAAGACCTTAGGGTAAGGTGCGCGATGGTGACAGACTTTTGGGGTGGCTCGGATAACATCGCTCGGGTGTTAATCTCTATTAACTTCCATATCTCTCGTAGTCGTTTCCAATCAAGCTTAATGTGTTCAAGATCAGATTGGGATTTGTCAAGAGCAAAGACCAATGATTTCACCTCTAATCCGAGATATGACAAATGGGATTCTTACAAGGAAATTCTACTAGATGAGGTCATCACTTCCTCTGTCTGAGTAAATTGGATTTGTTAAAGCCCTATATTTATACTAATCATGTGATCATTTTTCAACGACTATATTATCAACATTCACTATTATTAACACAAAACAAATGACGTTCACATTTTATATAACCATAATGAGACATTTAATTATGTTAAGATGAATTTTCATTAAATTATTTTTGGGTCATTACAATCTTCCCCCTTAAGAAATTTCACCCTCGAAATTTCCTTTTCCCAATCCAAAAAAATGTGGGTAAGTCTGTTTCATCACTTCCCCCGATTACCACGTCACTTATTCAAACATGGGGTTTTTTCACAACACCTTGACAAGGGGAATTGTTTCATTTCGTAGAACTTTTTATCTATGATATAAGATCTTCACTAGTTTCTCCTTGTAAGAAATATCCTCCTCTAGTTGTACTACCTGTGAAGAGAGTACATGTGAAGGGTCTGGTATGTACTTCCTTTGGAGAGATACATCAAATGCATCATGTATTTTGGCCATGTTAGGTAGAAGTGCTAGTCGATAGGCCATAGCCCCAACACGATCAAGAATATCAAAGGGTCTGATGTACCTAGGACTTAACTTCCCTTTCTTTCCAAACCTCATGACCTTCATCCATTGAGATATGCATAGAAATACCATGTCTCCAACTTTAAAATCAAGGTATCGTCAGTGATTATCTGTATAACTCTTCTTTCAACTCTGGGCTTCCTTGTTATGCTATTGAATGGTTTTCACCTTCTCCACCATTTCTTTGACCATTTCTAGTCCTAGCAGCTTATGCTCACCTACTTCATCCCAACATGCTATTGTTCTTCACCTCTTCTCATACAGAAATTCATAAGGTACCATTCAGATTCTTGAGTAAAATTTGTTATTGTAGGAGAATTCAACCAGTGGAAGATATTGGTCCCACCCACTTTTGAAGTCCACAGAAAATGATCTTAACATATTCTCTAGTGTTTGAATAGTTTTCTTAGACTGGCCATCCATTTGAGGATGATAGGCCGTACTGAAGTTTAGTTCAGTATCCATAACATATTGAAGACTCTTCCAAAACATATAGGTGAATCTTGGATCTTGATCGGATACAATAGATAGTTGTACTCCATGAATCCTTAACACTTCCCTAATATATATTTTTGCCAGCTGATCCAATGAAAAATCCTCTTGAATTTCAATGAAGTGTGCAAACTTTGTAAGACGATCCACAACAACCCATATTTCATTGTTTCCTTTGGATGTATTCGGAAGACCAGTGACAAATTCCATGGTGATGTTCTCCCATTTCCATGCTAGTATGGGCAATGGTTGAATCATCCCCTTAGACTTTTTCCTCTCCACCTTCACTTGCAGACACACCAGGTACTTTGATGTATACTCAGTGATCTCCTACTTCATATTATCCCACCAATAATGATCTTGGAGATCTTGATACATCTTTTTGTTTCCTGGGTGAATAAATAAATTCAAACTATGTGCATCATCTGAAAGTTACATATTCAGCTCCAGACTTGATGGAGCATATAGTTTTTTTCCAAATCCCACAATTCCTTCTTCATTAACATTGAACTCCGAGGATTTACCTTTTTGATAGCTTCCACTTTCATCTAAATTCCCACATCATACTTTTGAAAAATCCATTATCTTTTTCAAAAGCAATGGTTGAGTTATCATTTTTGAAAGGATTTATGATGTTCCCTTATTTATGATTATCATATCCATCTTCATCAAATCTATGAAGATTGGATACTTTTCAATTCTCATAAATGATAGAATTACTGGTTCCTTTCTACTTAGAGAATCTTCCACCTTGTTCACTTTCCCAGGGTGGTAATGGTTGAGAAGTCATAGTCTTTGATTAGATCTAACCATCTTCGTTGGCGAATGTCCAACTCTTTTTTATGTGAATATATACTTGAGGCTTTTATATTCTGTATATATTTCACACTTCTCCCCAAAGAGATAATGTCGCCAGATTTTTAAAGTAAAGATCACCACAACCATCTCTAGATCTTGTGTTGGATAATTCTTCTCATGAACATTCAATTTCCCTGAATCATGGGCAATGGAATTGTCATTTTTCATCAACACACATCCCAGGACATTCTTCGAAGCATCACTAAATACAAAAAAAGTTCTTCACTTGTGGGTACTGTGAGCACGAGCGTAGTGATAAGCTATTTTTCAACTCCTTTAATCTTTATTTTCATTCATCACTCCAAAAAACTTTACTCCCTTCTGAGTTAGCTTGGTAATAGGGTTGAACAATCGTGAGAAAGTTTTCACAAATCGTCGAGAATATCTAGCTAACCCCAATAAGCTATGGATATCAGTTACCGATGTTGGCCTTGTTCATCTTTCTATTATAGCTGTCTTGTAGGGATCCACATATATTCCATTGCTTTTGATGACATGAACCAAGAATAAGACCTCCCTCAACCATAACTCACACTTTCTATACTTTTCATAGAGCTTCTCCTTTCGTATGGTCTCTAGTATAGTTCTTAGATGCTCCTCATGATCCTCCTTGGTTTTTTAGTATATTAGAATATCATATATAAAGACCACAAAAAAAATTTCAAGGTAATCTATAAAGACTCTATTCATTAATTCCATGAAGATTGTTGGAGCATTAGTTAGTCTGAAAGGCATTACTATGAATTCATAGTTCCCGTATCTTGTACAAAAAGAAGTCAGGGGTATATATTCTTTCTTCACCCTTACTTGATAATATCCCAACCGCAAATCTAACTTGGAGAAGTATTGTGCTCCATGAAGCTGATCGAACTAGTCATCAATTCATGGGAGGGGATACTTGTTCTTTATCATGATTTTTTTAAGCTCATGATAATCGATGAAAAGGCTCATTAACCCATCCTTCTTCTTGAATAAGAGGATTGGTGCACCCCATGCTGAAACACTGGGGAACATAAACCCTTTATCCATATTCTTCTATAGTTGTTTCTTCATCACCTCAAGATCCACAACTACCATTCTATATGGAGTCTTGGATATTGACAATGCCCAAGGTATAAGATAAATTGTGAATTCAACATCTCTTCTAGGAGGAAGACCAGACAATTCCCCATGGAAAAACATCAGTGAATTCCCTCACAACAGGTATTTCTTCATGGATGGTTGCCTCCCTAGACTCAATCATCTAACCCAGATAAGCATGCTCATAGGGTAGTAATATCTATTCTTGAGATGATGGAGAAAAAGAAGATTTATCTTCCTCCTTACACTTTTACAGAATCAGGGGTCGATTCTCCACTTGGAGAGTGATTTCCCTCTCACAGAAATTTATGTTGGTTCTATATAAGTAAATCCAATCCATTCCAATAATTGAATCAAATTCCAATAGAGGGAGTATGATGAGGTTCTCTGGGAAGTTAAATCCACTGATTAAGAGAGGGGAGGAGTTATATTAATGGGATGAAATTATTGCCCAATTTTCTGTACTCACCGACATACTTACTTCCATGATTTTTGGTGGTGTTGGGATTGTTCTACTAATAATTCAGGATATAAAAGAATGTGTAGATCCTGAATCAAAAAAGTATGTTCACTATTGATGAATGAATAACTAGCGTACCTATCACCACTTCATTGTTAGGGTTCACTTCTGCAGTAGTGATGGAAAAATATTTCCCTCGCTGCCATGGAGGTTATTGGTTCCCTCAAAAAACCCTTGGTTTAGGGAACTAATTTTCAATATACCTTGGTTCTTTTCATTTGAAGAAATAAACAACACGTTGAGAGTTGAATGGAGCGTTTCTCTTCTCTGTTAGAGCCACAAGTTTTTCTTCTCGGCAGTTAACATCTAGGTTCCCATCTCTTCCACACATAAAGAATTTCCTCATCCCCTTTAGGCAATTTCTGGAGTGCTTCTTTCCTCACCTTTGGCAAGTGGGGTGTTGGATTTTCTTAGAACTGTTGAATTTATCCATCGGGCCACCAGAATTAAAGACCACCTTACGTTTCTTATCCCCATGATACCTCTGAGATTTTCTGATATCCATTTCAACCTTGAGGGCACATCGGAAAATTTCCTTATAGCTGTCAAAGTCATGGATCTTCAGGGATTTCCGCAATCTAGGTTTCAGCCCACCAAAGAATTGGTCATCCATGAATTTGGGGGTAATGACAAAGCCAAAGGCGTATCATGCAAGCCATGTGAGGTTTTCCCCATATGCTCTAACATATTCGTCATCTTTTTTCTTGAGGGAAAGGAAGTACCTTTCTATCTTAAGCTGGAGGGTGCACGAAAAATATTTATTGAAAAACATTTTCTAGAAATCCTTCACATCCAACGCCTCGATCTCCTCCTATGGCTTAATATTTTTTTTTTCAATGTCTACCATTGTTCAGATTTACCCTCCATATGATAAACTGCTAGGATAACCTTCTCTTGTTCAGAATATTGAATTATGGAGAAGATATTTTCAATGGAGTTGATCAATTTTTCGATTATCCAGGGATCTAATGATCCATTAAATGTAGGAGGCCTTTGTCTCTTGAATCCCTCGATAGTGACTTGTTCTTTCTTATTGGGGGTTGAATGTTCTTCTTGAACCATGTTTCTATTAAATTCTTGAGTTAACTAAGATAGTATCATGAAAAATTTCATGATTCCCTCTCCAATTAGATTGGGAATCTCATTAGAACAGTCATCATATCGATCTTCACATCGGTTGTTAGCCCGAGTCCTCATTTTACCAACCATTGGCTGGAATAAAAGGAATGTTAGGGGTAACACATAAAGGTTAATATAAGGACACAAATGGATGACTTATAAATATCTTTTATTTCCTTAACTTATGAATCAATAAGCTTCAATCTATGTTATCCATGATCTAATTTGTAACATATATTCTTAAGGGATTTTTCTTAATTACCTTAATAATGGTTTATACTACTCTTGTGAATTTACCAATAAATATCCCCTAAGAGTGTCATAACCAAGAGTGCAGTAAGTCCCATTATCATCTACCAGGATACCACAGGTCAAGCCTGAAACTCCTTGTCATGGTTTTCTCCCCTTGGTACATATGTGCCAGAGCCACCTCTACCTACTCGTATCCAGATAGGGATGTAATTTCTTGACAAACCACTTACTCAGTACCCACCAAAACTTAGGGATGTTTTTATTATACTTAGTCTTTTCTCTATGGCTTCACTAGGGTTTTCCATTCCTAATCCCAAAAATAACTAAACCTATCCTCTGATACCATCAATGACAACCCTACTATTTATTACAGACTTAAACATGATTTATTACATAAAACCTTAACATTATATAACATATAATATCAAGAGGTATAGTGTATTTGGGGATTAATATCATTAAATAACAACATAAAACATGAAATACAACATCTTTATTGAAAACTTCCTTTACATGACAACTACATTCCCTCATACTTAGAATTGCATGGGATAACTTAAGGACATGCATAAGAAAAAGGTGACCTATAAAGCCCAGTAAGGGAATAAACATGAAATAACATGGGGAATACAATAAATTTTAGAAAATAGACATATAAATGGAGAAAAAGAGAAATATGAACATAAATTCTTGATAAAACATGATAATCATAACATGGAGATGTGACAACAACACTACATGTAATTAGCATGAGCCAAGGCTCATTGGACATGGAGTATGAGTAAACCCTCATTGAACATGGAGCACAAGTAAACCCTCATTGAACTTGAATTATCATGAGTCAACACTCATTGCACATGACATATCATGATACTATACTTTACCCAATGCATTGGAGTGTTATCAGGGTGCACCCTTCCTAAACATTTCATTTCAAGCATAAGTGTTCCACATGGATCATATAACATGGAATCAATCAACATCATAAGTTATTCCAAGATTAATTATATTTGAAGAAATACATGAAATTACCATTAAATATGAATATGTTTATAAAGATTAATACCCTTGATAGTGACATGGGTATGGTATTCACTACAAAATGATCATGGCTTGAAAAAATGTGGTGCAACTTCGACAACATAACATCATGACATAAGGATTCATGAAAATATTTGATGAGAGAGAAATGGGTGTCACATAATATGTTCATGAAATTGACAGTAAGGGGGTTATATATATACATGTCACAACAAACGTAATGGAATTTAGATTCATATTAAAAAAGAAATACTTAGATGTAAAAGAGGAGAAATAAATCCCTCCCGGAATTTCGGCACGGTAACAGGTGTACATGAGAGGCATTAATGAGAGATAAAGGGGTATCCCATCATAACAAAATAAAGAGGTCAATATGAGGGAGGTTTGAAATCATACCCCAACATTTTTCATTGAAAACAAAAGAGCATAACAACTTAAAGAAAATTGGACAAAAAATGAGAAAGGAATAAATCCCTTACTTGCAACTGTGCTTTCAATGGCTTGGGAGAGGCTTGAGAGAGGCTTATTGGGAGATAGGGGTGCCTTGGGAGGATTATATAGAGAGTATTCTGAGTTTGTACTAACTAAAAATGATTTTATTGAATATGAAGTGAGATCTTGGGTGGGTTTATATTGGAAAGGAGTGGGAATTATTTATTATTTCGGTGTGGGACACCACATATTAAACTAATGTAAACCACAAACCAGATCATGGTTTTTCCCATGGTTTTTACCAAAGGGGAGTGAAAAAAATATATATTATGATTCCAATGGCCTAACTTCTTAAAATAATGGGGTTTCTTATGTGGAGGTGAGTCACACTCTCAAGGAAAACAATTTAAAAAGACAAAATGTATTATAAGCCTTGAAGGGTCCTCTAAATCTTTGTAAAATAAATAAAACAAAACAAAAATTACATTATTTTAATGGTAAAACATATATTGGACGAATATAATGTTTATAGTATTTTATTACATCACTATTGGGTCTTTATAATGTCATAAAACACATTATATATTTATACAGTATTTAATTTTTACCCAAAAATTCGATTGTCTTAGAAAATTATGAAAAATTAACTGTTGGATAATTTCAACATCCTGATTCCAAATATGATATTCATTTTATCTAAATAATTTTCTATATAATTGAATTTTTACTTTAAAATAAAAATAGATATTTATAAAAAAAAATCATGGGTTTTGAAAAAAAAAGCTTTCAAACCTTAATAAAAATTACAATTGCATTCATAAAATTATACGATAATTTATATTTAATAAAAATTAATTTAATAATAATAATAATAATTTATTAAAATATTATTTATTTCAAAAATCCATTAATTCATCAAAATAGATTTCTTATTTGAATATTAACTAAAAATACTATTTGTGCTTTAAAAACTATTTACAAAGTAACAATAATAAAAAGAATGTATACTCTGTAAACATGAATAATGGAATTCTTATGGGTAAAGTCTACTAGATAATGCCATCGATTCCTTTTTCTATGTAAATTGGATTTGTTAAAGCCCAATATTTATACTAATCATGTGATCACCGTTCAATGACTATATTAGCAATGGTAACAATTATTAACATAAAACCAATGATGTTCACATTTTATATAACCATAATAGGACATTTAATTTGATCACGATTAATTTTCATTAATGAAATTTTGGGTTGTTACAATGGATTTTCAGGATCTGTTTGGACACGTGTTTTCTTCCATATTTAGCTTTTGGGTACTGGTAGTTTTCCTTTTAGTTATTTCAGTACTATATGAAATTACATGTTTTCACATGGGATATATATATATATATATATGAATGTATGTATTTATGATTAGCTGTTGATTGGTGTATTTGTATTATCTCTCTATTTCGGATGTTCTCTTAGAGGTTAATGCCTACCATATGTATGCTTATTATACCCTTGGTGTTAGTGTCCAATCCAGGGCATACTGGAGGAGAGACTCGGGTAGTCACCCTCTCTATTCCATCGTTATAGGCCCAGGAGGGGAACTCTTTCTGAGGATGGGGTCATGACATACTAGTATCAGAGGTTTAGGTTTATGGATAGGAATGAGTTTGGAGTTATTAATAGTTTATATTCCATGGGTTGGTAGGGAAACTCTATTAGAAAAGATTAGTAAGCAATGTAAACCTGGGAGACCAGCTTAGACAAGGGTATTTATAACCCCCTGTAATATGAGGCATGTACCATTATGTTTATCAAGCATACAAAAGGAAGTGATACTGGTTGTAGGTAAGAGACCTGTGAAAGGATCATGCATCATTATTCTTTGTTCATGTTTTTGAAATGGGTAGACCATGGGATAGGTTAAAACCTTAAAAGGATAACAAATAATTATTTAATTAATATTAAGTATTCTATATTACATGGTTAGGATCCATAACCATTTATTATTTTTTAGGAATGTATCTAGGTCTATGTAATCTTTAGTTTCACATCTAATATGTTAAGTAGGATGTTCTTGTATATCTTCATAGAGTATAGGTCAATCACGATGACACTTGGAGGATGACACTCCAAGATTTTCAGCTCTAGAGTATACCGAAGAATGAGAAATTCATTTCAAATTTAGTCATAAATTAATAGTTGGAGGTGATTGAGATAGATTTTAGTTTTATTCATACTTGGAAGGATCAGTAGGTTTCGTTGGCTAGGATGATCCTGTATAGAGTATTGAGGTAGTGGTTGTTTTTATTCCTTGTGGATTGCAAGGAGACGGTAGTTTTGTGGGAGAATTTATGAAACGATTTCTTAGTGGAGTTCCTTTATTCAACCACTAAGTTAGAGAATCTTCAAGAAATTACTATGCCTCAATAGCGGAGTACTAGTGTTTGAGAGATTGGGATCCATTTTAAAAACATTATGTGATATGTTTCATACCTATGGACAGATGAGGAGACCTGAGTGAGGCACTTTGTGGAGTATTTTCATTCAAATATTTAGTTCCCAGTCACCCCATTTATATTAAAGAAGTGTCTTGAGGTGCTATAGAGATCATATATTATTGATAGGATGCTAGATAGAACAAGTTCATCATGATAGGGAAGTCATCGAGATTCTCTAAAAAGCAGAGCTGCAGTCTGGGGTTCCCATTTTCTTGGATAGAAGATCTTTTGGTCATCTAGGGGTAGGTTCTAGACCCCATTATCTTGTTTCTACAAGGTCAAAGGCTCTAAAACTTATACCAATGGATCAAACACATGTTTTTTATAGAGGTTGTGGTCATCAATAGTGAGAGTGCCTAACCTTTCTGAGCAGTCAACATGTGCCAAGTGTTCTATTAGTGTAGTTTTAGTCAAGGAAGCAGTAAGAGGGCACTCCAATTTGGGATTAGTTGAGAGGAGATGGGGATTGTAGAGTGAATACCTGAGATAATCCTCATCCTCAGAGAGAATAGAGATGGCATGTATGCGGTCATCAACATGGTTAATGAGGTTGTGGAGTAGGTTGTGGTCATCTTTATGCTTTAGAATTTTTAGTTATTGGTGATCTAAAAAGTGTTCATGGTATCCTTTTATTATTATCTATATGGTTGAATGATTTGTTTAATTCAGGATCTATAAAATCCTTTATATCACCTACCCTCATCCATGTCTTGAGACTTGAGTTAGAGAGGCTTCCAATTCCCATGGCATTGACTACATTAGTTGGTGGTTCATATGACTTGTATGAAATATGTAGATACTGTAAGCTAGTGTTGGAGAAGGATCTCTCTTTGGGATATTTATAATGTTTACAGATACAACCCTATAAAATCACCCTTGGTATATATTGCTTGTATATAGTGCATGGTATCATTGATTGATTCGGAAGGAAATTTGTGTTTTATGATGCTTATGGAGACCCATCAACGTTTGTTGCTGAGGACGACCCTCAGATGGGTCGAAGTTATGTTCCATCCTTGTCTTAATTGATGGATAAGTTGATGCTGAGTTCATCAAATGTTCAAAAATCAGTGTTTCCCAGGGTCATAGAAGAGTTACCCCGATGTCTTTATAGAGTAGGTTATATCATTGCCCGGATGAAAAGTGATCAATTTTGGGATCGATATATATCCAGATGTGTCTCCTATCTCAATTTATATAAATATGATTTATCGTTTTGAGTTGTGAGAGCTATGAGTACAGCTCAATGATCTATTACATTTTGGTTTTGTTAAGTTGAGTGTTTCACCTTAGGTGCCCCATTTTTTTTGTGAAGAAGGATGATGGAATTTTTTTCTTTGTATCAATTATCATCTCTTGAACCAAGTTAAATTGAAGAAACACTATCCTATTCCACTGATTGATGATGTATTCGATCAACTGTAGGGAGAATATTGGTTCTCGAAAATCATTTTTTAGTCAGGATATCATTTAATGCGTGTGAAGGATGCAGAAATTTAGAAGTCATATTTCCATTATCTTCATGGGCATTACAATTCATTGTTATTATTTTTGGTGTGAATAATGTGATGTCCTTGTACATGGGTTTGATGAATGTAGTGTTTATAGGCTTCCATGATATGTTTGTGGTGGGTTTCATCGATTGCATCCTTTTTTACTCTATATCTAAAGAGGAGTAGGTAGAGCATATATGTGGCATCTTGGGAGTTCTTCATCATGAGAAACTATTCAGGAAGGTATCAAGGTGTGATTTATAGGATCATTAAGTCCATTTCTTGGGGAAGATCACATCTTAATAGGTATTATCTATGGATCCTTTGAATATAGAGGTAGTTGTTTCTTAGGAATCCCCTAAGGGAGTGACAGAGGTGCAGAGTTTCCTTGGTATTTCAGGCTATTACAAGAGGTTCATATCCCATTTTTATTAGGTTTTTAATCCTATAAAACCATTTAATAGAAAGGATCATAAGTTCTTATGGACTAACCAATGTGATAAATCTTTTGAGTTTCTGAAGGAGAAGTTTTTAAGCACTCCAGTCCTTTATTTTCTAGTATTAGGAGTTTAATTTGAAGTTTTTTGTGATGCTTCACATCTTCTCTTAGGATTTGTTCTAATTTCGTAGATATTAGTTGTTTCTTAAGAGTCTCGATAGATATGTCCCCATGAGTGTAACTATTCCACCCATTATAATTATTTATTGGAAATTGTGTTTGCCTTTATGTTGTGGCGACATTACCTAATCAGCAAGAATTTTGTGGTTTTTTTGACCAAAAGAGTCTAAGGTATGTCTTCTCTCAGTGTGAATTAAACTTGAATCCAAATTGGTGGATGGAATTCATGAAGGATTTTGAATTTTAGATTTCATATATTCTGTTCAATGTAAATGTTATAGTCGATGCACTGGGGTTATGTAGCTTAGGAATGTATGTATTTTTGTTCAATGTATTTATTTGATGTTAGAACAATACATAATAGACCACTTAGAAGTAAAGATTATCATTATGGGGAAATTGATATTTTATTTCCATTTCTTCATCAAATAAGATTAATTATATGGTTATATACATTGGATAAATTGAGCCTTAAAGAGTGGGATATGGAACATCTCACAGTCTTGTTTAACTATGGTTTTTTATGACTATATTAATTAAGTAATTTGAATATTTATATATTATATAATATTATGAAATGTCACATATATATTAAACTTTTATTATCATTTTATGTAGGGAAAAAATTATAAGTATAGTTTATTGATCTTTTTCTTTTAATAATGAGATCGTATTATTATAGTAATGAGTATCTTATTTGGTTGAAATCGAGGGTATGACCATTACTTTAATTAATATAAAATATATATATTCATTTAATTTTATTATTTATATATATTTTAGTTATTGAGTTTCCTTGTTGACTTCATCACTCAAGAATTAAGATCATTAGCTTTTAGCCACAATTTTTTGTTCATGAATGCAAATATTTAATAATAAATTAGTATAAATATGTTACAAATAATCCATTGGTGAATATGAGAACACAACATGATGGAATTATGTTAACTGCAATAATGGAAATTTATTCTAGTGCATCATATAGTAGGCCTCGATATGAAAATGTGTCTTATTATGGACCAATTGATAAAATATTAATATTGGATCACTACTCTCATGGCCGAGTCACGGTGATGAAATGTAAATGGTTTGATTCAATGTTGTGACACGGTAAATTTATTGACTATTTTGGATTCAGTTTTATTGACATGACTAACTTACTGGATACCTATGAACTATATATTTTGGCATTAATGTCAAAATAAGTGTTTTAGGTGAAAGATCATCTGAATGTTGTTTGCAGTGTCATTATTAAAGTTATCCCAATACATATTTTTCATTATGGTGAGGATGAAATTGACACCATTGACACCCCATTGGTGTTAACCAAAATATTTTATTGGATGACTCAAATTATCCCATTGCGAGAATTTATGTTGAACTTGGAGTAGTGGTGGTTAATATATAGAAGCAACCATATTTGTTCAAATTTCATTCAGTTTACCTTGACGTGGGTTTTTTAGGTTGGTAATACAGTAATTACATTAATTTAGTTTCAGTTTTGAATGATATGTTTGTTTTAGTATTGTTTGTTTTCATTCACTTTAATTAGATTTCTTTCACTTCAAAAAATCAGGTTTAAATCATGTTTTTAAAAAATGCATAACTTTGTTTTAAATATAGTTTCTAAAACATTTTATGATATTGTTTATAAATTCTTTGACTTCTAAGTTGTATACATAATTTTTAAAAACTATTTTTAAAAATGTATATTTCATTATTATGTAGATTATGATATATAATGAAGAAAATTGGAAGAATAAATTATTTGATAATGATCAATGAATTTGTGAGCTAGAGATGCCTCCTCTGGTTCCCATATTGAGTATAATAATTGTAATATTTTTCTCTTACAATAAGTTCACTATCATGTTCTTTTTCATTACAATGTTTTTTAGGGTCATTCATCTAAACTAGAGTTGAATTCTCCTTAGCCTAGTTGTATGGGTCAAAATGGGGATTCTCCTAGAGCTACATAGAGAATCCTTGATACCTGTTCTCACCTTGACCCTCTAGAAGACATCTCATCCCCCACACCTTTTCATCCCCCACTTGAGCCTCCCAGGATGTTCCCACCAATTCCTCCATCAGCATCTTATATTGGCTCAACTACTCATACCATGTCTACACCGCACCCAAGGATGTTCCTACTTATACTATATCCATATCCTATGATGTATCCCCAGTCCTTCTTTCCTTATCATACCATGCCTATGATACCCCTATTTCCTATTATCTATCCAGGATCTGATGATTTTTCTCATATTACTTCCACTCCACTAGATGCAGATGACCCGGTGTATGCATTGGAATAAAAATATCCTTTAGAGGATTAAGATCTTATACATCCCATAGATCCCATATATCCTAATGATTATCCAAAAAAGGTTTTTTATATGTTTTTCAAATTATATCACATCATTTATTCCTATTTTACTATGAATTAATTATTCATCTTTTTTCTTTAATGTTATTTAGTGATATCTTCTAAAAGATGACATGGGTTCACGAGTACGCATGAAGAATGGAATCATTAAACAAAAAAATTGTATATTACAATGAATACAATCAAATTACAGGTAAACATGTAAGATAGTGTATAAATTTTATGGAAACTTTATCCAAGTACAATGATATCATTCTGGTTCACCAATATCATAAACAAAAAATCAGTAATGAAATCTTGGAGAAAGAAATGTAGAAGATATGGGTAAGAAAAATTTCAAAATTGATACGTATATTATTATTGTATTTACATGAATTCACATGTTTGGTGCATAGTTACTTTAACTTTACTGATGGTGAAGCTGCTAAGGTCTCACAAAAGATGGATCTTTGGGAGTTGTTGTGATCATATAAGCATGATTTGTATGTTGGTTAGAAGAGTAGAGTCAGTTCTGATTTAGAGGGTGTACCAAAATCATTGTACTTTCCAAAAAAACAATATCAATAAATGATCATATATTATAAGAGTAATGAGTTTAATTTATTCTTAATATTTTATTTTTTGTAATAAAAATCTAATTCATATTAATTTTATAGGATTTTTGTTTTTATTATGAATTGGATAAAACAAAAATAATAAGGATTGTATGATGTATTTTCACTCTTTTGGGTGAAATACAATTCCCAAGAATAAGAGGCTCTAGGTAATTTAATATGAATAGATATAATATCTATGTTTATATTAGTACATAGGTATAAGGGATTTATTTGATGATGATAAAATTTGGGGTATCTCTCTATGAGATAGGATTCAATATTTTTCATTTTGAGAGTGAACTAAAATATAATATTATAGATATTAGAAACTATTGAATAATAATCCCAACAATAGAGTTATTTATTTATAAACTTATTATAGTTCATCCAATCACCTACAAACCTTTTTTTCTTCTTTGGAGTGCTTGTTTCCCAGATTTTTCAAAACTGGATGCTTTTTGTTTTGAGATGTTCTCAACAAAAAGTTGGGAATACATTGGGGATCTAATACATTTATAAATTATTTTATGCACCTATGATATTATTGAACCAACCATATGTGTTATCTTATCATTCATATTATCTCAACATAAGCCTTTTAGAGTAATTAAATTGAAATTACTTTATTTTAGTTTTATTTTTTAAATAGTGAACTTATTTAAATAAATAATTATTGTGTAAACTATAAAATCTTCTCACATGTAATTTCCTATTGTCAAATCAAATCAACCTAACACTAATTGAATAGAATTAAACCAACCTATCCATTACATTTAATTTTTATTTTAAATAAGTATAAAAACATAAATATCCATTAAAAGGATTCAAAATTCCACAAAATAATCTTAAAACATACCTAAAAACTCACGTAGTCCTAATACTGAAGTCCAGAAATTCTAAATTAATATAGAAGGTTGGAAATTAACCATTTTTTTATAATTTCATGTTGAAATTTATGTTTTCTTCTCATGAATCCCTTTAATATAAGGATGAAAATTCCACTTTAATCTATAATTTATATCTTGAAAGAAGTCATCCTTCTCCCTCCGTGTTGTGCTAAAATTACTCCTCCAAATATGATGAATGTTCCATTGAAATATAGAAATACTAGCTTACTTTATTTTTATTTAAATCCTCGTTTATATGTGTAGACACCATGAAATTTATTCTGTGTAATTTTCCAAAAAATGTCATCAACTGTGATCGAAAATTTTGTGGTGCAACTTTTCATTTTTCATGGGGGTCAGTGATGGTAGTGAAGGCACCGGCCCAAAGGGTCGGGACCACAACCAGACACTGATCTGAAGCAGGAGTGCAGGGGCACATCCCCTATGTAATGGAGAAATAAATGTGGTCAATTCCCTAAAGTGGCCCCCAAGGTACCTATTCACAAATACCCGCACACTACCATACTAGAGTTGAATGAAGGAATTATTTTGCCTAAGTCCTCAAAATAGCACCCCAGTTAGGCCAAATCACTAGCGGCATGCAAGACACTTGCACGCCCCAATTTTGGCATGCAAAATACTTGTGATACCAATATCAATTCTCCCAAGGTCACTTATATTTAATAAATAGACCCTTGGGGATTTCATTTGTATGTATGAATTTCCATGAAGCCTAATTGCATCTCTGGTCACCCTGGTGCTTCACCCATGTCTTCCAAAGATTTCAAGGTAGTTATTTAACACCTGGAGAGTCGAAATTGATGGATGATCATTGGAATTAAGTCCCTTCAATGGTTGAAATCCATAAAACTTGTGTGCCTAAAGCACCTAAACTCCCAAAATCAATAACACTAGCATTCCGCCCATTCCTCTCAAAGGGACTTGAGTGCCCCACTTCTGGGAATAGCTGTGAATACTCTTGAAGTCTTGATTCAATTATCACCCAAGTATTAAAATCTAGGTTGTCCATCACTTAAGTTATCTTCAGGCCAACCAAGCCTACTTTCATGACCATACTTGAATGCCAGATACTAACTTGGGTTCCCTTCTTTGATTCACCTAATCCATTCAATCTACAAGCCTTTCATCATGCCTTCTTCAAAGCCATTCATGGAAAGTCTTATTCTTCTTTAGATCCTTTGTCTAAAAAAAATTATGTTGAAACCTCCACCAAGACCTCCTGACATATCAAACCTTTATAAAGGTAACATCAGTGTGTCTCTTATTTGAGTTCGTATATCTATAGTCAGAGGTTTCCCACCTTTTTTACAATGGGGTTATGATTCATGGAGTGTCTATGGGTTTGTATATCTACAGTCACATGGAACATTCTCCCATGAACAGTGTTAGGAAGTTCCCAATTTTTTGGATTAGGGTTTTGGTCATGACATCCCCTTCTCATCTCTAAAACCCAAAACCTTAGGTCTCTGGTAGGGAAGGTACGATTCACACCTAATTTTCCTTTTGAATAAATGAAAAGTATCCCTACTCTATGAAGACCAATTTTAGGGCATCCATCCTGGTGTAAGCCCCTAATTTTTCATGTAGTAGGTTGTAGTATTTATCCTCTGTAATTCCTTCACCTTCACCTCTTCCTTACATTGGAACCTTGTCTAATGTAAAGAGAATAGAGGGAAGGATCATTTCCTCACCCTCTTCTATGATAGCCTCGGCCACTTCCACTATCGCCGCCATAGGCCCATCCTCTTCCACCAATGGAGGAATAAAATTGTGGGTGCATTTGTTGAATATTTAACATCCTATTATATATCACATAGATCATGACTCAAGTGGGATTAGATATTTTTCATGACCACAACATTTTCACAAAAACCTAAACTTTTGAACTATGAGAAATTTGAATCCCACCATTATTGGAATACATATTAAGCCTTCATAAGGCCCAAGCTCCATCTCATTTCATCCATAAATGGGCATCCTCCTTAGGAGTAAGCCCCAAATTAAACCCCCAAATCACCATGGAATCCTTTTCAGGATGTAATCGCAAAATTATTTCTATCAAAGGAAAATATTATCCTATGATATTAATCAAAATCTGTGGGATTTTATTCCCATATAAATGGGATACTTAGGAAACCTCTCTGAGGTTCAAACCCAACACTTCAAATCAAACATGTTCTTCCTTGTCCATATTCCCAACAGGGTATAATATAACATGGAAACCCATATTATTTCAGAGTTCCTTTGGATTATTAGGCATAAGTCCCACACCAAACCTTGACTAAGAACCTTTCACTTAGATATCCTTAACACATGACATTAAATTGTATGCCTATGTCATTATCACATGACCTTGAAATTTACGATGTGTCCCATTAAGTTGTACCGAACTATGAGGGTTCTGATTCCTTTCACAAGGATATGTAAGTATCCCATTTATGGTTATGATTCCAACATCAAAACAAACTTTTGTCTCCCTAGACAATGATAAATTCCAAATTTCTCCATTGAGTGGATTAAACCTAGTATTATCATAACGATGGTTCAAATAATCTCAAAATATAATATTATAGGATACCATTGATATAGAAACTCAAATAGATATGAATGTCCCCATTAATGAATATCATTGAATACATATGGATGATTATAAATTTTATACATGCTAATAATTGATTGAAAATTCCATGATAAACCATTGTAATACTTGGTTAATTAATAAGGATTTATGAAAATATCTCAAATATGTAAGAGAGTCTTGGAGTAGGCAATAATTCCCCAAAAAGGGTGTGATGAGTCTGACCTCTCATCCTATCAACCAATTCATGTACTTAACTATCATAAGTTCAAACATGATGAATGACTGCCTTTGGAAAGTATGTCCCTTTTGGATAAAGAATTGTTGGATGTTTCTAGTTCCATAAATAAAACCAATGGAAACCACCCAGAATCAGTGATTCCTAACCAAAAACACACATTCCCAGGAAAAAAATATTTTAATATAATCCTTATATAATTGAAAATATTATTTTATGAATGTTTCATTCCTCAAGGGCTGCATTTGATAATTTCTTAGTTCAAAAAAAATCTTAAACCAAACAAACTAACCAAAAATTAACTAATTGACATAACGGATGATGAATAAAATACCCAAACCAAAAATGAACTAAATAACATAACCAAAATTAAAATAAATAACCTAACCTGAAATGAACTAATTAACCTAACCAAAAAATATACAATTAATAAAATGAAAAAATCCAAAACAAACTAATGACCAAAGACCAAAATGAACCAAATGACATAACCCAAAAATAATCCAAATTACCTAACCCAAAATAAACCAAATTACCTACATAAAAAAATATAACTCGAAAATTAAAAAATTAACCTAACCTAAAAAGGCTTAACCAAAAATTGAACAAAATTACATTACCCAAAATAAACCAAACAACCTAAACCAAAGTAAACAAATTATTCTGACCAAAAAAAGAACAAATGAAAAAATGAAATAACCAAAAATTACATGACCCTAAAATGAAAAAAAATGACTTAACTCAAAATAAATATAAAAAACCTAACTCAAATATGACATAACCCAATGATAAACCAAATGATCGAACCAAAAATGACATAAAACAAAGTGAAAAAATTACATTTATAGGAAGAAACCAAATTATATAACTCAAAAATGACTTATCCAAAAAACAAAGAAAATTGTATAACCCATATCAACAAAAATGACATAACTTAATATGAACCAAATGATCTATCCAAATGGAAAAATGGAAAAAAACGAAAAAATATCTAACCCAAAAATGAACCAAAATACATAACTCATTAATGAATGAAACAACCAAAACCAAAATGAATCAAATTACCAAACCAAAAAATATGAATAGTTTACTAACTGATTGTACAAATGACCAAATAACCAAATAACCTCACCAAAAAATGAAACAAATGACCAATGAAAAAAATAACAATGTGATCAAATAACCAAATAACATAACACGAATTTAATTAGACTAAAATGAACATAAAAGAGGAATCAATATCATACCAATGTTAAGCATGCTAATTAATATGTATTGATTATGTTATTCAACTAGTATTAAATTTCTAATTAAATATATATTTATATACTTATTCATTTTATTTAATTCTTTAATAGCTAAAATTTTAATTCATTTTAGGTTGTGTTGAACTCATGTGTATCATAAATTGTGTTACATTAAAATGACTTTCTCACTATATTCATAATCTAACATAGCTTTTCATTTGATATTTAATTTCAATTAATCACATATAGATTCACACCCTTTCATCTTAATCAAATGTGAGAATTGAAGTTAATACCATATAGTGACTCACTAGTATAATTTAATCTAATGTGGGCAACTTTTAACTTGATGTGAGTAGATGGTTGATCTCACATGTCTTCATAGTCGAATTTGTTTTGGTTTTTATCAATTTCATATTATCCAATAATTTATTATTATAGTAATCCATGTCATTTTGAGAAATCAAAATTAGGCATCGAAGGTCATGTTCCTAGAGAAAAATTATTTTTCTCGAGTAGGAGGAAAAAGAATGGAAGTGTTCTAAATGAATAGACAAAAGAAAATATGATAAGTATTTTTATTGATTTTCCAAATCTTTATATGTAATTCATAATTAAATATCATTTTTATATATTCAATAGTGTTCCATAGAGTCCCTTGATGAGAAAGGAGATGAAAACTGCAGTCCAAATGATTATTTGAAATAGGTATTAGGTGCGGAGCATCTAGAGAGAGTCTAATGTTGACCTCGGAAAAATATCATCCCCATTAAGTATTGTTCCTCATTGAGAACCTATTAAATCACTCACACCACTGAGCAAAAAAATTATCATGAAGAAGTAGTTTGGTCCAAAAAATAGCTACATAGGAGCATAAATGAGGTAAATTTTTCACCAAACCGTTCTTAAAATATATGTCATTTATATGTCCATCACTTCCATCTTAGGCTAACAATGTTTTTTATTCATTTATGGAAACAATTCACTCTATATATGATGAACTGATTGAGGTCAATGAGGCTCATAATGGTGGTATAGGTGATGAAATTTCTGGTGGTGTTGGTGGTGGTGGTGGTGATGATGTTGATGGTGGTGGTGGTGGTGGTGGTGGTGGTGGTGGTGGTGGTGGTGATCTAGGTGGTGAAACTGGTGATGGTTATGATGGAACTAGAGGTGATGATGGATATATTTATCCCCACTATTTTTTGAGTTGATAGTAAAGAGATATGTGTGGATGATGTTTAATGACTAAAACTAATTAATGGCGTGGATTGTATATGTATGTTATATAATTATAATTGGTTTGAAATCTATTGATAACCTGATGGTTAAATTCTAAATATATAATAATTTTACTACATTAAATGTTGACCATGGTTTTTAATTTATTTGTAGGTTCGTTTAGAGGTGTTAGATGACGCTTATATTATATATTGGAGATAGAAATCTACGCCCATGGTTCATAGAACCATGGTTATACATAAATTTTTGGATTGGGCCCTATACCCATAGTTTCAGGAACCTTAGGTATAGATTTATACCCACAGTTTGAAGTAAACTGTTGGTATTCAAATTTTTTAGTGAGCGATACAAATAGATTCATATAAAACCATTTATTTATCCCTATACTGAGGGATATAGTCCGCACGGTTCACAGAACTGTTGACATAAGATATACCAATGATACTAATGTGTATAGCAATGGATCTAAACTATTAGTATAGATTAGTTTTAAAGTAGTGTAAAAAATATGTACTGAGTGTTAAGAGGTTAGTTTTGGTGGCCTGGGTTAAAGAATGTAGTTGTAGAGTTTGTTTGTTGATGTTTGGTCTACCATAAGGTGATGGTCAAGCGTTGTTTTCCTGGTGGTTTACATTAGCCTTATATTTTCCTTAGTGGGAGTAGGAGGACATATCGATGGACTTAATTATTGTATTACCTAGAGATCAAAGAGAGTTTGATTCTATATAGGTGATAGTGGATCATTTTATGAAATCGTCCCACTTTATACTAATCAATGAGTCGAGCTCGATAGATTTTTTTTCGAGGAAATATCTAGAGGAAGCAGTGCGAATCCACAGAGTCCTGAGGATGATCATCTCTAATAGGGATCCCTATATTACCTCCTTCTTGTGGAGAGATATCAAAACTAATTTTGGATCTTGGTTATTAATTAGAACCACTTTTCATCAATATATGGATGGTTAGATAGAGCAGACTATCCAGACTCTTGATGGAATTTTACACTCTTGTTTCTTCGATTTTGGAGGTTCGTGTATGATGCCTCTTCCATTTTTTGAGATCTTTTACAATAATACTTTCCAATCCACCATTTTTATGGAATCGTTCAAATATTTTTACAATCAACCTTTCCATTATCCGTTGTGTTGGACAAGGGTCAGAGATGCATAAATTCTCAAGATATAACTAGTATAGAATATGATAGAGATTGTTTAGGTGATTTCCAAAAGGTTGAGGGAAGTGTAGGGTCATCATAAATCCCATATCTGTCACGACCTGTCCTCGGGACCCGTGTCGTGACTACCCCAAGCCCGCCTACCATAGGCCAGGGGCTGGCGACTAGCACCAAGGGGTAAATCCCGACAAAAAGGGGAAGGTATTGCCTTTATAAGTAAACAAATACCACAGAGTAAGCAAGAAGAAGTAAACACTTAGTAAAACAGGGTACAAAAGTAGTGCGGAAAAGTAAGTGGGCCAGACTACAAACCCATACAGAAAGTAAATTACAACTGAAAGAAATTACAGCAACTGAAAGTAAAGCAGAAACGTCGAGCCGTCCACTGGAAGTCCCACCTAAAGGGTCGGTATAGATGGCCTCCTCAGCTCCTTGGGTCCAGCCGTCCGCTCCGTGTACGTCCCACCTAGTGGTCCACCTCCAGGTACCGACTTGCTCTATCAACCATGATCAGTGTTGTCCGTCGTCTGCATCCAACACAACATAGTGTGGGCATAGCCCGTGCAGGGGTGAGTATATGCTACTCAGTAGGGACCCCGAGACCCTCGAAGGTCTCCCAGAATCCACAAAGGATAATCCACAAAGGAAAGATACAATCAAGAAGTAATATCCAACACTACTTAGGTATATGCCCATACATATACCTAAGTCATCAATTCCAGTTCGGCTCCATCATCCGAGCCCATGTTCGATCATGTCCACACAGGATAGCACAATCCAATCCACACAGGAAAGCACAACCCAATCCACAAAGGAAAGGAAGTCAAACATATCGAAGATAATGATTGAAAATCAAGACTCAGCTCAGACAGATTTACATCATTTGTAATGAAAAAGGAGATGATTAAATGTAGCCACCGATTCATCTAAGCTTGGACCCACGTAGGATATAAGTACTGTATTCGTCACCGCTAAACCCACATAGGATTTCAGTATGGTTGTCATCGTCGTCGATCCCACGGAAGATTCCAGTATGATAGTCTTCACCGTCTAACCCATAGCTGCTGGGGAACTCCTCCTCTATCGAGTACAGTGGGTCTGCCGCTACAACAAAGCACTTCCCACTAACCTTGGACTGTTGTAGTACTCCACCTATGGAGTACTGTGGGCCTGCTGCTACAACCAAGCGCTTCCCACCATGGTTCTGCCGCTACAACCAAGCGCTCCCCCTCACAGCCTACAGAGGTACTCCTTCTGTTGACTACCGCGGGTCTGACGCTACAGCCAAACGATCCTCTGCTATGGGTCTTCCACTACAACCAAAATCTCCCCACTGGGCTACTGAAACACTCCGAGTCGATCGATCAGTAGTCATCAAGTCTCAGTCAGCTCTAGGGTTTCCGCACACAGCACGCTCGTTCCGGGAGGGTCCTCTCCACGAGCCAAGAGGTCAATAAATCAATTGTCACATAGTCCAGAGTTGATGTATCACAACGTTTTGTCACGTCAAAAGGAACACAACGCGATAGACGGCGCGTCAATCGGACGCCCGGTCTGAGAGTTATTGGCTTTTTCGTTCCAGGGGCCCGGTTGGTTTTTAAGTCAAAACCAACTTGACCGCACTCCAACTGCGTTCAAACCTTGGGAGAAGTAAGTCAAAAATTTCTGTATCACTAAGAGGAATTCAACAAAGTCGATGGCACGTCAATCGGACGTCCAGAGCTCAAGTTGTAAGCATTTCCGCTCCGAGGGCCCGGTTGGTTTCGTGTTCGAACCAACCCTTTTGTACCGAAACTTCTCCTAAACCTTGATTGTAATATAACGAAACTATCGTCTCGATCCAAGGATCCCAACGCAACTGACGGTGCATCAATCGGATGTTTGAAGCCCAAGATATGGGAAAATGACTGAAAAAAGTTGGAAATGGGGGGTCTAGGCCCGGCCCGGCCCGACCCAACCCCACCTGGGTCGGCCAAACCGGGTCGACCCAACCCTAGTCTGGGTCCGGCCCGGTTGGGTGCAGCCCACGTGGCCAGTCAGCTTGGTCGTTTCGGCTGAGCGGGAAACGGGGGGAGGTGCTGCTCCCCCTCTGATTGGTAACGACACGGCTTTAATGTCGCACCCTCCCCCCCTAAACCCGAAATGGCTTAGCCATTCCGGTCTGCCACGGCTCGGCCGTGGCGGTCTTCTCCGGCGGTGCGCCGCCACCGCCGGTCGCCGGTGCCACCGCGCTGGGGTGGCGCACCGCGGCCACTCTCTGCGGACCACCGGATGCGCACCGGTGGTCCGTTTCACCCGCCGTCTGCGCCATAGGTCTTTACAGGACCCGAACTACACAGCAGGAACTTCAAATCGTCTTTGCGGCCTGTTTCGTCATCGCCCATCGATCCGCATATCAACAACAATCTACGGAGGGTCTTCGGGCCATGTTTTTTCAGCCCACACCCCCCGCATTAGGCGTTAACAATTAACCAAGATTAAACTGGGTTTTATTAAGATCAAACAATCAATTTTAAAAATAAAATTGAATCAAAACATCCCATGATCTCTTTAATAAAACAGAAGCACACCAATATTCCCAACCCGCAATTAAAATAAAACATTGGCGGATCAACTTAATGATGAGTAGATCCACGTTTTTGTTTTATAAGGAAACAACCATGGGAATAATATCATTCTAAAATAAATCCCATACCTCGAAGAAGTCGTCGAACGAGGATCGTCACGGGAAAAAGACGTCGCGGATGACGGTGTCGCGGGACGAGGTTCCGTAAGCATCGTCGGTGTTCGCCCGATGAAGAATGTGGCGTCTTACTTCCTTCGACACGGAGAGAAGATGCAAATATGAGACGGCGTTCTTCGTCGAAGATTTGGTGTTCTTCGCATTCTTCAAGAAGGAAGAAGAAAATCTTCAAGATTTCTCTCCTCCACACAGCAAATCCCCCACGATAAAATAAGACATTGTCTTAATTTATTTACACACACACACACACCATCAATAAAATAAATTCAAAGATCTCATCCAATTAATTATATTAATTGAAGAGATATTTAACAGTCCATTTAATTTGGGAGAGTTGACCTGTCATTAATAGGGGGTGCGAGTGTGTTACACAAAAAGTGGGGTTTTGGAAACCTAATGGGAGGTTTGAGGAATTTGAAATGGTGCGGGTCGTGTGGGCGCCACCCCAACTTCCTTGCATCTTCCTATTCCACAATTCTTAACCAACGGTTAAAGAAATAAAAATAAATTGTAGAACAATTTTATTTTTATTCCTCACATTTTTAACATAACCTCCCGAGAAAATGCAACTCCAGGAAAAGTCTTCCTAAGCAATTATCAGAGTTGCGGTTCCATCAGTGCCCTAGTATTTCGATTCCGAGAACCGGTTCAAAAGTTAAGAAAACCCGCTCGTTCGTTCACTGAACGTACCCGAGCTAAACTTCAGAAATTGATTCCGGGCACACCGGGTCTCGGAATCAGGTGCCGTCAAAAACTGCACACTCATAAAATTTCAAAGAAAATTAAGAAAAAAAATTCCCTTGAAATTTACGGGTCATTAAATTACTCCCACCTCAGGGATTTTTGTCCCTGTAAATCTATAACTCAAACAAGGGAAACAAATGATACTGAGAACACATCTGGGACTCCTGCTCCCCAGTTCTCCCCTGGAGGATCCCATGCTGCCACCTGATGCACACTAGAGGAATCGACTGCCCACGTAGGACCTGCTCCTGTCGACCCTCGATCTCCACCGGGACCTCCGCAAAAGTCACTCATCATAAAAGTCCAGCTCCCTATGGTCGATGATATGCATCGGGTCGTGCACGTATCTCCTCAACTGAGATACGTGGAAGACGTCGTGCACCTGGTGCAACTAAGGTGGTAGAGCCAGACGATAAGCCACCTTGCATATCCTACTGAGAACCTGTAACGGTCCGATGAAGCATGGAGATAACTTGCTACCCCGGCCAAATCTCTGTAATCCAAGTCGAGGTGAGACCCGTAGGAAAACGTGGTCACCATCCTCGAACTCTAGTGGTCTCCGCCTCCTACCAGCATAGGACTTTTGTCAGCTTTGATCTATCATCATCCTCTCTTGGATGACCTGGACCTTCTCTGGTCCTACAAGAGCTTCTAAAATTTCATCTTTGCCGATAAGAGAAATCTGGTCTCATCCACAGAAAGAACCACATTCTTTGCCTAATACAGTCAATCCCAAAATGGATGATACTAATCTATACCATGGATGACGTCGTAAGGCCTCGACGCTACTACCAAGAGATCCAGTCGTCACTCTCGCCTCCAAGGGTTGAGTCATACTTTCGGCTGCATTGTGTGGTCATTGGGTCTCCTCCAGTTGGTATCTTAGAAGTGAGGGTCAAGTCAACAGTTTTTTTTAAACCGGAACCTCTTAATAATAAAATAAAGAGAGGAGAGGAAAGTAAACGACACAAAGAAAGGTGTCTTTTATAACTACATCTCTAAGTACAAAGACACATACAACCACAACATCAACAAAAAGAGAGCTAGAAGCACCATCAACAAGGCCTCCATGCCATGAACTAGTTTCGCTCCTCTCCGCCAGCTTCTGGAGGTCCATAGTCAAATGCCTCAGCTGCCTCAAGTTGAGCTCTCCCATGTCCACCTGTTCCCTGCGGTCGGGGTGGACCTCCTAGTGGTGGTGGTGGCAACACCTCGAAGCGTCGTCCACCTCCAGCTGCACGGACAGCTCCCCTGCCTTGGTCTCCTGCTCCTTGCGATCCACCCTGATCGAACCTCTTCCTCTTCCTGGGAGGTCCTTTTTTTATCTTCTGGTCATCTGTATGGCGGGTCGGACAGTCATGTGCCATCTGACCAACCCCGCCGCAGGAGTAACACTGCCCGCTCCTGGTAAGTCGTTCTCCACCCCGGGTGCCTCTCACACACGATCATGTGTAATCGGTCGATCACCTATAGGTCTGGACCTCTTGGACCTCCGCATCATCTATCTACTTCCCGCTGGAGAAGACTATGCCGCATGCCAGCTAGTGGTGGGTCCTGCTGCTGGAAACTGCTCAGCAAGGAAACTCTCCACTAAGAGGGCTCGCTCCAACACCCCTGTCTGTGTCGGAATGCTGTGAGAAACAACTGAAGCTCTAATCTCTCGCCTGATCCCCTTCTTGAAGGTTCGGGCCCTAAAGAATGGGTCCCATACCATATCTGTAGAGTAACGCGAGAGATCGGTGAACCTCGATGAATACTGCGCTACTGTCATGCTGCCCTGCCGCAACTATAGTAGCTCTGGTATGCGCACCGCTCGAAGGGTGGCTGTTACAAACTCTGCTCGGAGTAGGCTCTCGAAGTCTTCCCACAGAAGGGATGCCTCATCGTGCACCAGAGGCATCAAGATTCACCAGCTGCCTGCTGCCGCGTATAGGAGGCTCGCTGCAAGGATCACCATGAGGTCAGCCGGTGTCCCCACTAACCTAAAAACTCGAACTACAGCCTCCAGCCAATACTAAGCTTCCTGAGGGTCCATATCCCCATGGAATCTGGGCGGTCTCTGACGTGGAAAATTGTGCAGTTCACAATGGTGACGTGCACTCTCAGCGGCTGGGGCTGGTGGCATCCGTGGCTAGGCGGGTAGAGGTACCACTGATGCCTCTGTTGTAAAAGGGACCTGCATCGAGGCCTCATCTCTCGGTGGGATATCGTCTCGCACAAAGCTCTGAACCCTGGCTGGTTGTCATCGTGGCACCATCCTAAAAAGGAGCAGGTGCGCCACGGTCAAAACAGTATACCTGGTGAGCTGACACAAAGTAATCACAATGAAAACTTTTGAAACACACATGAAATTAATGTTTTCGTGAATTGAGTCGGAAATCCAAAGTCAGGGTCTTGGTGTACAGATACGTCGGCCGCCACACCAACACTGGACTCCATGTACTGATAACCACACTCAACACCCTTAACACTATTTCTTCACATAAAAGAAAGATCAGAGTCCTAAGTTCTGTGGTAGAACTGAACTCCTCTGATACCAATTTGTCACAAACCATCCTCGGGACCCGTGTCGTGACTACCCCAAGCCTGCCTCCCATAGGCCAGGGGCTGGCGACTAGCACCAAGGCGTAAATCCCGACAAAAAGGGGAAGGCATTTCCTTTATAAGTAAACAAATACCATAGATTAAGCAAGCAGAATTAAACGATAAGTCAAACTAGGTACAAAAGTAGTGCGGAAAAGTAAGTGGGCCAGAATAAAACCCATACCGAACGTAAAGTACAACTGAAAGAAAGTACAACAGATGAAAGTAAATCAGCAACGTCGAGCCATCCACAGGAAGTCCCACCTGAAGGGTGGGTACAGATAGCCTCCTCAGCTCCTCGGGTCCAGTCGTCCGCTCCGTGTATGTCCCGCCCAGTGGTACACCTCCAAGTACCGACTTGCTCAATCAACCACGATCAGCTCTGTCCGTCGTCTGCATCCAACACAACGTACTGTAGGCATAGCCCGTGCAGGGGTGAGTATACGCTACTCAGTAGGGACCCCGAGACCCCCGAAGGTCTCCCAGAATCCACAAAGGATAATCCACAAAGGAAAGATACAATCATGAAGTAACATCCAAAACTACTTAGGTATATGCCCATACATATACCTAAGTCATCAATTCCAGTTCGTCTCCAACATCTGAGCCCAAGTTCGATCATGTCAACACAGGATAGCACAAACCAATCCTAACAGGAAAGCACATCCCAATCCACAAAGGAAAGCAAGTCAAACATATCGAATATAATGATTGAAAATAAAAACTCAACTCAAACAGGTATACATCATTTTTAATGCAAAAGGATATGATCAAATGTAGCCACTGATTCATCTAAGCTGGGACCCACGTTGGATACAAGTACTGTAGTCGTCACCACTGAACCCACGGATTATTTCAGTACAGTTGTCATCGTCGTTGAACCCATGGAGGATTCTAGTACGATAGTATTCACCGTCGAACCCATAGCTGCTGGGGAACTCCTCCTCTATCGAGTACAATGGGCCTTCCTCTACAACCAAGCACTTCCCACTAACCTTGGACTACTGTAGTACTCCACTTGTGGAGTACTGTGGGCCTACTGCTACAACCAAGGGCTTCCCACCATGGGTCTGACGCTACAACCAAATGCTCCCCCTCATAGCCTACAGAGGTACTTCTTCTGTTGAGTACCGCAGCTCTGCCACTACAACCAAGCGGTCCACCACCGTGGGTCTTCCACTACAACCAAGCGCTCCCCACTGGGCTACTAAAACACTCCGAGTTGATCGATCAGCAGTCGTCAATTCTTAGCCAGCTCTAGGGTTTCCGCACATAGCACGCTTGTTCCGGGAGGGTCCTCTCCACGAACCAAGAGGTAGATACATCAACTGTCACGTAGAACAAAGTTGATTTATTGTAACGTTTTTTCACGTCAAAAGGAACACAACGCGACAAACGGTGCATCAATCAGACGCCTGATCTGAGAGTTATTGGCTTTTTCGTTCTAGGGGCCCTATTGGTTTTTAAGTCAAAAGCAACCCGACCACACTCCAAATATGCCCAAACCTCGAGCGGAGTAATCCAAAATGTCTGTCTCACTAAGAGGAATTCAAAAAAGTCGACGGCACATCAATCAAACGTCCGGAGCTCAAGTTATAAGCGTTTCCGCTCCGAGGGCCCGGTTGGTTTCGTGTTCGAACCAACCCGGCCGTACCCAAAGTTCTCCAAAACCTTGAGTGTAATATACTTAAACGTCTGTCTCGATCCAAATATCCCATCGCAACTGACGGTGCGTCGATCGGAGGTCTAAAGCCCAAGATATGAGCAAATGACTGAAAATAGTATGAAATGGGGGGTCTGGGCCCGGCCAGACCCAACACCCCCTGGGTCAGCCCGAACCGGTTCGACCCGCCCCAGGTCCGGGTCCGGAGCAGTTGGGCGCGGCCTGGCCTAGCTGGGAGCGCCCCCCCCCCCTTGATTGGTAATGGCACGGCTTTAATGTCGCGCCCTCCTCCCCTAAACCTGAAATGGCTTAGTCGTTCCAGTCCGCCATGGCTTGGCCGCGGCGGTCTTCTCCGACGGAGCACCACCGCCGCTGGTCACCAGTGTAGCATACCTCCGCCGCTCTCTGCGGACCCACCGGATGCGCACCGGTGGTCCGTATCACCCACTGTCTGCACCAGAGGTCTTTACAGGACCCGAACTACACTGTGGGAACTTCAAATCGTCTTTGCGACATGTTTCGTCATCGCACGTCGATCTGCACATCAACAACAATCTGTGGAGGGTCGTCAGGCCATGTTTGTTTGGACCGCACCCTCCGTGTTTGGCACTAACAATTTACCAAGATTAAACAGGGTTTTATTAAGATAAAACAATCAATTTTAAAAATAAAATGGAATCAAAACATCCCACGATCTCTTTAATAAAACAGAAGCATACCAATATTCCCAACCTGCAATTAAAATAAAACATTGGCATATCAACTTAATAATGAGTAGATCCGTGTTCTTTGTTTTAGAAGAAAACAACCATGGGAATAATGTCATTCTCAAATAAATCCCCTACCTCGAAGAAGTAATCGAATGAGGATCATTGCGGTAAAAAGACGTCGCGGAGGACGGCGTCACGGGACGAGGTTCCATAAGCGTCATCGGTGTTCGCCCAATGAAGAATGTGGCGTCTTGCTTCCTTTGACGCAGAGATAAGATGAAAAGATGAGATGACGTTCTTCATCGATGCTTCGGTGTTCTTCGCGTTCTTCAAGAAGGAAGAAGAAAATCTTCAAGAGTTCTCTCCTCCACACAACAAATCCCCCAACATAAAATAAGACATTGTCTTATTTTATTTACACACATACACACACCATCAGTAAAATAAATTCAAATATCTCATCCAATTAATTATATTAATTGATGAGATATTTAACAGTCCATTTAATTTGGGAGAGTTGACCTGTCATTAATACGGGGTGTGGGTGTGTTACACAAAAAGTGGGCGTTTGCAAACTTAATGGGAGGTTTGAGGAATTTGAAAATTTGGGGCTCATGTGGGCCCCACCCCAACATCCTTGCATCTTTCTATTCCAAAATGTTTAACCAACGGTTAAAGAAATAAAAATAAATTGTAAATAAATTTTATTTTTATTCCGCACATTTTTAACATCACCTCCCGAGCAAACGCAACTCCATGAAAAGTCATCCTAAGCAATTACCGGTGCTGCGGTTCCATCGGTGCCCTCGGATATTGATTTCGAGCATCGGTTCAAAAGTTAGGAAAACCCTCTCTTTCGTTCATTGAACGTACCCGAGCTAAACTTCGGAAATTGATTCCGGGAACACCGGGCCTCAGAATCAGGTGCCTTCAGAAACTGTGCACTCGTAAAATTTCAAAGGAAATTAAGAAAAAAAATTCCCTTGAAATTTACGGGTCTTTACAATATCGATCATAGGGGGGACCTCTGGAGTTTGAAGTTGGAGATTAAATGTTCTTAAAGGTGAATCATCATCATGTGTTGTGATGGTTTGGTTGTGTGAGCAATATTTCTCCCCGGTTTTTTGGGCCTTTTGATGTGTTGGTCATGTTGGAGTTGTGGCATATCCGATATCACTTCCCCACATAGATAGGAATAATAAATGATGTTTTTAACATGTAATAGCTCCATCGTTATCTTTATGATGACTCTAATGTCATTTATTGGGCTGATATTGTTTTTAAAGATGATGCAACCTTTGAGTAGCGGCCTGTAGTGATATAAGAGTGCCAGTAGAAGGTGTTATTCAAGTGTGTTATTCCCTTGATTCATTTATTTTGGTGAAATGGTGGTGTGGAATAGAGTATATGGTATCATGATTTTCATATGTGAAATTAGTACCTCAATATTTTTGATGTAAACCATTCTCTTGTAATGTTGTTCATTTTTAAGATGTTTTCCTTTATGGTTATGAGATGCTTCCCTCTTGTTTTTTCTTGGTAACCATTCTCCAGTATAAGATTAATATACCATAGGAAAATTTTTAGGATCTAGTTGTTTCTATTGTGTGGTTATACACTTAAATTCTTCTGATGATGCTGTTTATATACTATGATAGAGAGATCCTTGAGTGGTATCTCACAGGGTGGTTGTTCGGAAGACCCATTTTTATTTTCTCTTCGGGTTTTTTAGATTCTTAAGGATGATAATGTTTTGATATCTATCATGGATCCATCTATTCCAAAACATTTCATATCTATAAATCTCATGGTTCTTGGAGGAGTCCTAGAGTGATTGTGGAGATGTTTGGCTGCTAAAATATGGAAGCGGGGAGAGTTTCATGTTATGAAGGTGCAGTTCACGGCTTGGGTGAGATCCCAACTCATGGATAGTTGAATCATATATGTGGATCCATCAAATACGTGATATATGATACTTTAATGGTATGGATACATGTATAAATCTACTACATGGTTGGATCAACTACTTGGATTCATCAGATACGTGGCTGGATCGACAATGTGAGTGACAAACTACGTGAGTATATTAGCTATGTGAATCGACTACATGGGGAATTCAACTATGTGGGGAATTCAACTATGTGGTAAATTTGTCTATATGTGGACTTTTTATTTTTGGGGAATTCATCTATGTGGGGAAGTGATTGTGTGGGGATTTTGGCTATGTGGTACTTTTGACTATGTGAAATCAACTACATAGATATTTCTACCAGCTTCATGAAAACAACCATGCTGGTCTTCCAATGATGTTAATAAAGGTCATTAAAAGGATAAATTGTTAAGGATAATTATATAGTTTATTTAAAAAGTTTTTCTATTCCATAAAAAATTCTGTGTACATGGAGTGTAATGAGATCGGTGGTAGTTGGAATTAAGTCTTTTGTGATTTGGAAAATTCAATCATCTCATGTTATTGACTCAAAAATGAAGGTCATTACATTAATTCCTTCTTTATTTCATTATATAAATACTGAAAATTCTATACCCCTTTGCTTTTTAGTCATGGAACGCTTCTTCTTGTGGCCCGAGTTCTCCAACAATGATCTCATCTTGCGCACACCCCATGTTTTAGTGTAGTAAGCCATTTGGAGCTTATTTATTCCAAGTAAGTGATTCATTGATTCTCTTATTTATTTATGTGCAATTATAAATTTTCCCTAGTTTATACCCTTGGGTTAAAATTCCATTAACCTAATAAATATTGAACAAGATAACAATGAATTGGTTATAGAAATCACATGTGGTTTCTTTCTACCGTGATAATGGTTTTCCACTTTGTTTTCTAGATACTATGAATTCTATTCCATGATTGTATAGCATGTTATTATTCAAATTTTATCATGTTTGTCTTGATGAAAACTACTAAATAATGTAAATCCATAACTAATGGATTAATTTTCTTATAAATTAAAGAAGTGGCATGATTGAATATGATTATTGAGGTAATTTGATAATAATAAAATTGATGAAATGTGCACGTGTAATTAAATTTTCTTCCATAAGATTAATGGAATTGTTAAATAACGTGAATAATGTTTATGATTGATGATGAAAATAATAAAATTTCATGTTAATGTGGAATGGGTATTCTCAAAGTTTGATGAAACTAGTTTCAATGCTAAGAGCAAGTTTATCTTTTGATGGCTTATTATAGCTTGATGCCTTAGGTTTCTCATTGATGGAACCAATGAATAATGAAATGGTCAATTAATTATTGAATGAAAACTCATTGTTTTTATAAAGATAATTGATAGGTCATGAGTTTCCCATCTTCATTTGAAGGTCAAGAGCCTTGTTTGGTAGCCATGCGAGCTGGTTTTCATGTGATTGATAGATGCATTGTTTTAGGTCCTAGATTACCCTATTGACTATGTTTGATTCATGCTATTTTTATTATGTTATTTAGTTGTTAGATTTTCTATGTGGTGTGATATGGGATAAGAAGATGTATATGTGATATAAGCCTAGAAAGGCTGATCCTAGGATGGTTGATCTTGGGATGGCAGATGTTATGAGGGTGGGGAGGCTCAGATGATGTGGCAACAATTGACACCTGTGATGGAGAGATTCACTAGGATATACATGTGGGTATCAAGGATGGAACCATAGATAGTGGAACATGTTGAATCAAATATTACCTATTGATGTGATGCTAAGATATGGGATTATCTCTTATGAATATGTTTAATGGTTGATGGTCGGGTTCTTTATTTTATCTGTATTCCATTCCCTACTGCTTAATGTTGCATGATGTTCTTGGTTTCATGTTTCCTCTTAGTTGTATCATAGTATGGTTTTCATGGATACCTAGTTATGTAAAGATTCTAAGAACGAATAAATAATTCTTATCCCAGGGGTTTAGTATTGATGTAATGAAAATTCTAAAAAGATGCTACTCTTTAGAAACCATGGACTCAATTTGGATTATGTGTGGAGGTCATCGACTTCACTCTGATGATTAATTTAATGTATCTTGAAATAATTTTATTGATTAATTTAATTTATAATTAATAAATTAATTGAAGGAATTGATAAAAATGAAATAAGTAATTAATTTAGTTCATTTAATTGATTGTGTGCATATAGAATATCTATTCTTAGCAGTGAAAGCTGGGTGTTTGAGAAATGTCATCTACAGTTGAGTATAAGACTAGGTTGTTCTCAAAGTGTCATTGTGAGATATATTCTATCTTCTATATTATGTGATTTCATACGCTTCCCCACCCATGTCATCTAGGGAGACTAGCACACAGTGGACTCTGGGAGGATGTTTTCTCCAACATCCCAGTGGTAGGATGGATGACTAACTACCCCCACAAGCTTTGTTCTCTTCTCTTGGTAGTTACTTATACTGGTATGCATAGAAGTTAGTTTCCCAATATATGTGTGTATAGGGTTGTTATGTATTGTGTTTATTCACACACATGTATCCCTGAATATAGTATCCAAAGAATTATTATAGTTATGACATGTATAGGTTGTGATGGCTTGAGTTACTTACTCAGTGTATGGGTTGTGATGGATTGAAGTGTAATGCCTAATGTATGAAACATGTCATATGGGTTTTGGTGGATCCTAGAAACTACATGGTAACATTATATGGGATGATGTGATAATGTGATGCATGAGGTGCCTGTGGTGATTCCTTTCCCATGTTTCATTAGGCTTGCTAATTTTGGAGAGTGATGGATCAGGATGTGTGACATTCGAGAAGAGCAACAAACCAGTGTGGAAGTGGGAGAGGGTCACCCTTTATGTTTCATTATTATATTATATTATATCTTTTTTTTGAGTATTGGTGATATTTATCCATGGAGAGGCTTAGAACATAGTGTAACTGTTTAGGTGATGAGTTAGTTTCATTGTTGTTCATTGTACATTATCATTATTTCTTTATCTTTTGCATAAGAGGATATAGGGAGGATCTGAATTAGTATACTATTATTCTAACCCTACATGTATATAAACTATTTCTAGGTCAGTCAGAGTAGGTTAAATATTGGGATAGATATTAATAGCTCATGGTTTTATAGGAGCTGTTTGGGATCATGGTCACTGTCATATTTACCTTTTTAGTAGTTACAGTTTTTCTTTTAGTTATTTAGTACCATATCACATTTCATGTTTCATTGTAGGATTTCTATATATATATATATGGGGGTGTCTAATCAGGTGTTTTTCAGTTTATTATTCTTATCTCCCTCTTCTAAACATTCTCTTAGAGGGTAATGTCTCCCATATGTATGCTTATTATACCCTTAGTGCTAGTCTCCAACTCAGGTCCTACTAGAGACAGGACTTGGGAAGTCATCATCTACCTTCCCTAAATATCATACTAGAATGGTTATTACTTGGGGGAGGGGGTCATGACACCCTTGATCATTCCACTAGGTATTGTGGAGCTCAGCACGTGTTCCCTTGGATTATCATGTGAAATGAAAACAAGTTACAAGTGACTTTGGATTATTTTTTGGTTATTATCGAGATCATCACCAATATCCCTTATTTTCCTTTATTTTATTATTATTGGTGTTTAATTTTGGTTACATTAGCTAGGAACCCATAAATATTAGGATAACAAAGGAATAAATTTGAGTGTATCCATGTGATTGATTAGACAAAGGGTTGTCCATCCATCTATCCAAGAATCCTGTGTGATATGATTGGAGGGATGCCCTAACTAAATAATCAGGAATTATTTTCATGAAAAAACCAATGTAATTCATGGTAAAATATATAAATATTTTCTTTCTAATGGATATGATGGATATTTAAAGGGTCTTATCATTTTATTGGGATCCCATTTAATAAAATTCCTTATTAAATAGTTATAAAACATGATAATCTTCTGATAAAATATTCTATTATAAATAATATCATCATCATCAAGATAATCTTTATGATCAAATAATTGAAAAGAATAATATTGATTCAAGATACACCTAAGGCCTATAACTTAAGAAATGTTGTTTAAAAATATTGGTTACTTAAGAAAATTTCTAAAGTAAAATTGTTTAGGTGAGAACTATTTCCTCCTAAGTAATTAAATATTGAAATTATTCAAAAAGTTTATTTAGATGATTATGGAATCATAGAGTGATTGGATGAAAGATGAACAAAGGAATCTTAGTATCCACTCATGTACTCAATGTGATTGGTTACATCAATAATTTAAGTCTCATATACCAAATATGATTGATTATTTCAAATGATATTCAGTGTGATTGAATATGTTAATGATTTGATGTGACTAAAAGTTTCCTTAAAAATTTAATGGTTTTGTAAATTAATTCTATTATTCTGAGAGATATATAATATCAACTATATGTTTTATAATGTGTTGTAAATCTACAAAAGGACATAAAGAGAAAATAATTTAAGTTTTAATTTAGTTTTCAAGTAATGGAGTAAAAGAGTTTCTTTATTGTTCACTTAAGTGTCTCAATATTAGATAAACTCATTATAAGATGTGTATTTTATCTCATTTAGCTCTTGAGAATAGCATGTAAACAAAAAAAATTAAATAAAATGCGGTAATTTTTATATATATATAGATATGATTTTTTCAGTTCTATAATATGATTTAATGGGAAACAAAAATGGATTGTTCTGGTTTGGGGATTTATCCTATCATCATCTATGAAATTTTTTTGATAATATTATCAAATTAAAATAAATCTCACTCAATATTATCAAAGTGTTAAGAATATATATAAACTAAGCATATGAAATTTAGGTTCTGAAGTACTATATAGACCATACTAGTAGGTAAAATTTCAAACCATAAGAATAAAATTTCATTGAAAAGTTCAAAAATGATTCTTTAATAATCTAATCAAGGCCATTGAAACCTAGGGTTGTCAAAAAGTAAGAGTAATAATTCAATATGATTGGATTATCCAAGATATACCAGAAGGAGTTTGTGAAACTCCATGGATGTCTATTTCAGGTATGAATGTTATGTAAATTAATTCTTCCATTTGAAATGTATGTCATACCAAATGTATATTTTAATAAATAATTATTTTCAAATAAAAATGTTCCAAACACATATAATACCATATATGGTATTGTTTAATTGTTTAACATTTCTACTGAAAGATAATAAATTTTATTTCTTAAAATGAAAGGGTTTTCGTATCTTATCATGATATTCTAAAGAGAATATAATGTCTAAGAAAAAAATGGGAGTATGTTTATACTTAAAAAATTCCAAAGTTAGAAAATAAATAATTACACCAATATAATTTTAAAGGGAATTTCACTTAATAACCTAAGAGAGTTATGATTTATTGGTAAACAATAATATAATTAGTTTGATTATTTCAAAAAAACAATTTGATGTAATAGGGTACCAATAATGATAATTATTAACTTAGAAAGATATCTAAGTAGACAATAGATGTTGACATTGTAATATTTGATGATGTGAAGTTGAGAAGTTTGAATATTTTCAATGAGTTTAAAAATTATGAATATGATTCCTAAGTATAATAATTATTCAAACTGGATTACCTCATATATACCTATCACTAATGATTTTAGTGTTATGGTTTTATCAGATGGCCAAATAGAGATGTGGCATTAATTACATACGATATAACATGTTAAAAACCCCATAAAGTGTAACAAACATAAGGTTGATCAGTTAGTTTGTCATTAATGATATTGTAAACCGATTCATATGTTGGGTTTGTTAAATATTTTTAAATATTTTAACAATATTTACATGCATAATATTAAAGGTAAAATATGAATTATCTTTCTTTCAAGTTTTCTACATAAATTTATATGTAGATATAAATTTTGTGAAGTGTAATGATAATTTACCTCTCAAAGTATGATTTTGAGTTTTTTCTTAACTGATGTTCATCAGTAATTATTATAGGTTCTGATTAAATATTAATGTTATCAATAGTAAAATTCTTTTATAAAGATTCATAATATTCTTATGAGGCACAAAATAAATAATAAGATTCTATGTGCATGTCGGATGACCTACTAAGTATACCACATCGAGTGTCATACATATATGGTGTACTATGGGTTCATAGATCATATTTGAGTCTCTATTAGCTAAGGTTGGAAAGATACCTAGCATGAGAAACTTAAAACAATGATACCCCACTTATGTTAATATACATATTGACTTAGCTAATACATGGGTGTTTGGGTAGGTTGATAATCATGTTATTAGTTGGAGATTAACCAATATGAGATTTTACCTCTTGTATGATGAGTATGAAATCAGGGCCTTCAATTGAGATAGATTGTGGGATTGTGTGTCCTCACATAGATATTATATATATCAATTTGTATAAGGGACATGTGATGTTCTTATTCATAAGGATTAAGGGAATGTGGTGTATTCATTAGTTAGTTCATTTTATATTCATAGAGTTAAGAACATATGAGTTGGATCTATGGTATTAACATGTTTCATGTCCCATTTTCACTAGATATCTTAGAAAAATGTAAAATAAAAGAATGCAAATTCTTCATATGATGTAGACAAGTGGACATAGAGATAGAGATACATGTGTTAGATGGAGATCACACCAGATCCCTTTATAGATTGGGTAGAATTGATGCTTTACTATAGGTCACTCTATGCTTACAAATATTGATCCATAGATTCATATTTTATTAGTGATATAAAGGCATGTGGGTTTTAACTTTTCACTTGACTGAATGAGGATTTATTTTGAATCAGATAGTGACTCTAATTTTTTTAGAACTAATCCAAAAAAATTGGATTAGTATTCACAATGTATTGAATATGATATAATACAAGATGAAGTTAATTATGGCTTCCCAGAAATGTGTTGGAAGTTATCTAAAAGTGTTTTGAATATACATTCACAAATTATTGTACATGATATAATATATGGTAAAATTAGACAAATTTTACTAGGCTTTAGTATAAGTGGGAGATTGAATGGAATATGCTCTAAAGCCATATGCATGTGATGCATAGTAATCTTCGAAATTTTTATAGGAAACATGGAAATATGATTTACATGATATTAACAGCTTTCTATAAGTATCAATTCATTAATTTAGTCACAAGTTGATCCACTATCTTATTTGAGATATCCTTAAGGGTATGTCACATAAGATGTAATAGACCAAGAGTTTTTTATTCATGCATGATATGGACAAACCAACATTTAGTCATGTGTTATAAATTCACGAGTAAATGAAAACACTCAAGGATAATAGTTTTGGATTATTTGACAATGTATTGTGATTAAAGTTGTATGAAATGATTCTATTATTCTTGGATGAAACTCCATAACTTGTTGCTATCTTTCATCTTTCTCATTTTCATATTGAGGTACTAGCATACCATGAAGATAAGATGGATCCTATTCAAAATTCGAATGATTCAGATTAGATCATGGAGATTTCTATATTTGGGGTTCCAATTGTATTCCAATTAGTGATATTTATCAAACTTGTTCTATGGATTTTTTTGTATATTGCGGATTCTCCTTAGTGAACGGTACACTCACTTTTTACAACATGTTCTTATTTTTAGTTTCTTATGAATGTTTCATATTATATTTCATCGAGATCATCAAAAAAGGGTTTATAATTTATTCTACTATGTCTAATAATTTTTATTAGATACATAATAATCCTAACATAGAACACCATAAAAAGTAAATATGGTGCATAACATGTAACATGTCTCAAAGAATCAAAATTGAGACCAAGAAAACATTTCTTCTTGAGTAACACTTTATTCAAAAGCTAGTTTAAGATAGATGTTATTATTTAATTTCCAATACCATGATTAAAATAAAATTCATGGTGTTATATCTCAAAAACTCACCACATAAATTAAATAGGGTACATAATTCCAAATATGTATCAAATAGAGGAATTTTAGAAGAAGAATTGTACCTCGGTCCTGATTTGTTCTGAAATTTCACCAAACCTCCTAAGTAATTTAATTTATTTCATTAAATGCATAAAAAACCAAATTCATAGATATATCCATTTATACTCTTCATTTACAATCATTATATAGATTTGATTATTACTTAGTATTTATGAAATTTTCAACATCGGGTGTAAGTTATCTTTATCAGTTTGACCTTGTTTCTGACGCTTTTTTTGGGGTGCGCACATCCATCTGTTTGGGGATGATGAGGACGAACTGAATATAGACCCACATTCCCACTTTCTAAAGTTTGGTGTCACACATCGCTTATTTAGGGACAAATTCTCTTTGATTGAAACATGATGATGGCATGTCGGTTCCTCCTTTCGTGGATCCCTCCTCAGAACTCGTTAACTAGTCTGAGTCTCCCTTATAGATTAAGATGTTGTTCTTGAAACTATTTCAAGAGACATATCTTTGTGGACACCGATTAATTACCCTTCTTCTGTGGAGACTCTCCAAGGGGTCCGGACAGGGAAGCAACCTTCGGTCGAGGGAGTAGTCACGTTGGACATCACTGGCATGTCTATATGATGAAACACAAGTTTGTATGGGGTTCTTACCCATATTATAGGGATTCTCAAGGGCAAGGAATCCTGAGACATCCCACATAGAAGGAGGGGAATTATATTCCATAGTCTTGTCTTTGAGGATTTCAACAGCTTCCCATGTTTAACACAGGGTATGCCGCATGTTTAACATCTAGTAGAGACGGATCAGACTGATCAGAACAATGACTAGAGTGGATCATATGGGTGAAGCCCTTGGAGGGAACACTAGTTCTAGGAGGTGAATTGATGTGATCTCACTGGGATGTGGCGGCCCATGTAAGAAACAAGATGGATAATGGTTGGTTAAGTTAAGTGGATGGAGAATGAGATGGAGTTGACTCAAGAGCGATGATGTTGTTGGGATTATGCCTCTAAGAGACCTATTACGTATCCCCGTGGAAGGGAATCAAAGTCCACATAGTTTAGGATGGGGTATAGGATCGGGGTGTGCACAAAGGACAGTGACTTGATGATATATTGGCGCTTACACATGGTTAACAACCCGAGGATGGTCTGGCACCACTCGGACAGACCAGGGATATGAATCCCAATAGAAGGGATGACAACGGCTTACTACTGGGTTCCAAAGTACAACGGCTTACCGCTGGATGGAATTGACAATGGATTACCACTAGATGCAGTTAAAAATGTCTTACCACTGAATAGGGGAGAGTTTAGTGTCATGAAGGACAAAAAGGGAATACAATTTAACATCATTCAGGATGGGGGTGAAAAGACGTGAAATGGTTGGGACCATTGGATGTTGCGATTTATCCTCAGGGAGGCTTCCTATGTACCTTGACTTGGAAAAGATCAAATTCCACGTAGTTTTGGATGGTTTGGTGAACCGACGTGAAGGTGGTCGGGACCAATGGATGGTGGTCTTGAACCCCAGGGAGGCTTCCTACATACCTTGCCTGGGAAAGGATCAAATTCCACATTGTTCCAGATGGTTTGGTGAACCGACATAAAGGTTATCGAGACAAATGGATGGTGGGCTTGAACCTCAGGAAGGCTTCCTACGTACCTTTCATTAGAAAGGATCAAAGTCCACATAGTTCCGAATGGTTTGGTGAACCGACATGAAGGTTGTCAGGACCAATGGATGGTGGCCTTAAATCTTAGGGAGGCTTTCTATATACCTTTCCTTGGCATGGATCAAAGTCCACGTAGTTTCGGATGGTTTGATGAATCGACATGAAGGTGGTTGGGACCAATGGATGGTGGTCTTGAACCTCAGTGAGGCTTCCTACGTACCTTGCCTTGGAAAGTATCAAAGTCCACGTAGTTCCAGATGGTGTGGGGATTACACGCTAAGGTAGCTGAGAGAGGATGCCATTGTCGATGATTACCCTAAGCCCACATGAGTCAAACATGGTGTGAGAAACAAGAGGTAGCAAAGACCTAATGATAATGTCGAGAAAGGTGCATCAATGGGAAGTGGATTAGGGCTAACACGTAGTTAGCGGCCCAAAATAGAAATAGGCACTTATGCGTGGTCTGCATCCCAAAGAGGAAATAGGGGCTTACGCATGGTTTGCAGCCCAGGGAGATGGAGATTGGAACTGACACCAAGGTGGAAGCCCGATGGAGACCAAGCCCAAAGGGAGAGGGATTTGTCATGGAAGAGAGGGGGTCTCCAATGCCCAATCCCCCTCTCTGGTCTTTTTCTAGGAAGAATATAGAAGGAGTAGGCATACTGCCACCCATAAGAAAAGCTAGGGGCATACACCAAGATGGCCGCCCTTACCCCACAGATAGATGCTGCTCTAGTAAAGAGTATCTCATTCCATCTGAGGAATGATCTCACTTCCATGGAGACCAGTGGGTGTAGAAAATTTCCAAGATAGGGCACTCCATGAATGATGCACGGGGCATGGTCACAATTTAAATTCAGGTGCAGAGGATGATGGTGTTTGTAAGTTTAACGTCTTGGAGCTCTGATGAGGTAGGTTTACGCCACACCCCTAGGACGTACATGACTGATACCCACCCACCCTTGGGGAGAGGAAGGCATCAGCAATGCAATGTTTAGGGGGGTGTTATGAAGTGATCCATTGAGGTGTCCACATTAGCGTGGCTATGCAAAGAATAAATATCCATTTGCATGCATGAGTGCCACTAAGGGGTGGAAATGATGGATAGGGCTTATGCATGGAAGTTGAACGGATGTCTTATTCAAGTCTGTCCATGAGGGAATCCCGAATCACTGGTGGGTTGAGGCATATAATTTGGTCTACACTTATGCACAAGTGCACAAGCAGGATAACACCAAGGGCATTGGAACCAGTCTGAACAAAGGAAGATGAAATGTGTGAATCACATGACCAACATTCGTAACGTGGTGAGGGTGGCATGATGATGGAGAATAACTGTTGACCGTGTTTTAAACACAACATCCATATCACTTTAGCCTGAAATGGGTACAAACAAATAAGGGTTGACTGTTAACCGTGATTGAAACATAGGACATGGCTTGAAGGGTCGTCCAAGGAATTCATGGGTGTTTTCCCAGAACAGTAGGTGATCCATTGCAACATGGGACCAGGCCATTAGGGGGTACCTTTAGATATTAATGAGGATAAATATTTGTATGAAGGACACACAAAGCATGAGGTGGAGTAATGGAATGTTTGAACGAATTCCAACGCTCTTGAAATTATGCCACTATACTCATGGCATGAGGTACCTTATTCTTGTCCCATAAGGCATCCCTTGTTTGGAACAAGAGGCATCTAATTATTGAATGATAGGGAATTCTACAGTTTATAGTCATGTAGAGCGGATTGTTATAATCTTATGCTTGGTGCATAAGGAATCTCTCGTTTGGAACAAGATGCATCCTATATTTTTCATATAGATTAAACTACATTTTAAAGTCATGTAGAAAGGAATGTTAGGCATAAGGTTCCTAGAAATGGATGGTTTTGGGACTTACACAAGTGAGTCCCTTTCAAGTGGATCCTGACATAGGAGTCAGGTGATAGGGTTTGGATGAGTTTCTTGAGGAATTGTGGGACTAAAGGTACTCAGGGAATTGATGATGAGAATCTCAAATCATGACATGGGAAATGAAAAAAGAGGAATATGATGAGTCAAGGTGTTTCATGGAGTGTGTAGGAGTATCTCAAATCATGGTATTACATATGTGGAAGGTTGGTGAAACTAAGGGCATAATGGAAAATGTCGGTGTCCCGGCTCGAAAAGTTTGCGGTGCGACTCTCCATTTTTCAGGGGGGGCTAGTGATGGTAGAAAAGGGACCAGCCCAGAGGGCTAGGACCGCATCCCAGCACTGATCCTGAGTGGGGGTGTGGGGGAACATCTGCTGTGATATGGACCAGTGGCCGCAGGCCAATATACTATTGCACGTAAGATGGGCTAGACACAGGATGGGTTGCGCGCAAGATTGGATTGTGCGGAAAAGGTGTGTGCAATATTTGGCACCTTGGCACTATTTCATGAAATATTGAAGTCTTTCACATAATATTGAAGTATTACACATAATATTGGAGGTTTTCTGCACAAGAGTGGAGGTTTTGGGTGCAAGATTGGAGGTTTTGCGTGTAAGCATGGGATCTTGCATGCACATGAATTAGGCAGAAAAGAGGGCATGCGAGGGTCAAATACCTATGGGTCCGTGTGAAAGCGGACCCATATGGGACCTGACATGAAAGATATCGCATGGAGGGTTCCGTTATTCATTTCAAGTGTGGAAGTGTCGGTCTTACATGCAGCAGAGTGGCGGTCGTCCTCCAAAAACCTCCCTGAGCGGTGGGGGATGAACTTGTATTTATAGGTGATCCCGGGAGCAGTTGAGCGTAAGATTCCGGGTGTGGAAGTGATATTACGTGCACCCTACAACAAGTGTTCCTGCAAATAGTCATTTGACATCACATTGGGCACGTAATAATCTTGTGTGAAGATGCTAATCTTGCGCGCACCTGTCAAAACATGTGTGCACCTTCCTTAGATGTTTTTATGGTGGTCTGGGTGGATGATGACATCTCATTGAGCGCGTAAAAGTCTTGCATGACATGTTTCATGAATGATTTTACTATTGCATAAAATACTCCATTATTGTGCACAAAACATCTATTCTTTCACCCAAAACATCCATTCTTGCACGCAAGATTTCACTTCTTGCGTGTAAAACCATACTTTTCCCTAAAACTGTCATGGAGAGCCATTTCTACTAGCCTGAATTCGAATGTCCATAACTTATGATCCATAACTCCATTTGGGCTCCATGGCTAGTCAAATAGAATCTTTCAAAATGAGTTATGTTCCAAGATCATGTTCGGAAGCATTCTTTAAATTACCTGGACACGTTTTCTAGTAACAAAACATCCCCCCTAAGAATGGGGTCAAGCGAGGATGAGGAGGGTGAGGTGGACCACATTCTGAGGAAAAATCTGAGGAAAACACATTCCTTATGGTCCATTGTATCTCAGTCACATTTGGGAAATATCCGACTAATTCTCTAACCATGTGTAAGCCATGCTCAGTGCGAGAAACAAGATATAATAGGGGTTCATTCACCTGTGCGAGCGTGCTAAACAATAGAAGTTGTGAGGGGATTAGAATGGGACATCGATCACCATTGGGAGCATCCTAAAATAGGGATTGTAGCTTGGGAATGGGGCCCTATGAACAACCGATCAGGATTTCTAGGGACAAAGAGGGAGACCGAACTGGAGAATGAAACTCTCAGAACAGTCGAATTACTGCTTTCACAGTGTGCTCTAGTGCGCGAATGGGGGTAACGCCAGAGGGTTGGAATTGATCCAAACATAGGGGAGTGGAAAGTGTGAATCACAATACCCAATATTTGGGACATTAATGGGATTCCGTGACAGTGAAGGATAACTGTTGACAGTGTTCGAAACACAGCATCCATACCGCATTAGCCTGAAATGGGGATATCAAATGAGGGCCAACCACTGACCTTGTTCAAAACACAGGTCCTGACTCAAAATGTCATCCATTAATCTTCCAGAACATTGGCCCAAGATAGTAGGCAATCCATAGGCTGAGAATCCACACTATTTTGGGGTTCTTTCAGACGAGAAAGAGGACAAAGGTCCAAATAAGGGGCATGCAATGAATGGAGTGTGAAATGATGGGTTGTTCGAAAGGAGTCCATCACTCTTGAAATCACGCAACCATGGTGGAAACACATTAGGTGGGTGTATCTATCTAATATGAGATCCAACATACTTTTGAACATGACCTCTTTAGAAAGGACCTAGAATGATCTGTAGTTTTACATCATTCCAATAAGGACGATGGATGCATAGTTTAAACGTCATACACTGAGAAAGATGCACATAGTTTAAAGGTTATTCTACCTACACCAAGGTTAGTATTTTAAATTCATGTTACATGTACTGTAGGATCCTAGTTTAAGGTCATAGAGAGTGGATCGTGATTGGGGCCAAGGGGCTAAAGGGTTAATGAACCTGGGGCTATGCCCAAGGAAAAATTCTTGGGCGTCACTACGTATCCCATAAGGATGACAATCCAGCCAAAGGTAGTTCTTCAAGCACAGAATGGTAAGAGACCAACACTGGTAGGGGGATCCTCTTTAGGGAAGAAGCTGACACATCCCATTATTAACATGGGGAATCTCGAACTTTTTCAGGGTAGAACTGTAATTTAGTGTCATGTGTTGAGGACATATGGACTCGTGTAGTTTAACATCATACAATAGTATGAGGAGTGAAAGGGAAGATCCTAAGAAGGGATATCATGATGAGATATCCATAAACCTAATGTGAATGAGGACTTAATAATTAAACAACACACCATGTATCCCTGGAGGAAGTTTTTTCAGTTTGAGGGACCAAAAGTGATAGTGGGGCTAGGCCCTAGATAAAGTTTCTTATTATTCCTACGTATGTCATTAGGTTGGAAATGAAGTTGTACATAATTCTAAGAGTGTAGTTTAACATCATGTAGGATGATGAAAGGCATGTGTGGCATGGATGCACAGGTACACATCCTACCAAAACTAGTAAGCCCACGTGAGTTGTGATCGATGTGGGAAATAAGAAGTAGTGATTGGAATTTCCTAGCATAGGAAGGCACACAATAGGTAATGTGGGACTCTATGTGAGTGATGTACCCCAAATTCTGACCCTCCTACTTAACACACCTAGATGTGCGAATGGGTAAAGCCTAGTATGTTGGAATTCCACTTAAACTTAAGGAAGTTTAAAAATGTGAATCATGATGCTCGAGATCTGGACCACAATGATGATGGCATGACGATTGGGGATAACTATTGACTTTGCTTCAAACATAGTATCTATATCACATTATCCTGGAATGGGGACAGAAAAACGAGGTTCGACCACTGACCATGTTCGAAACACAATACCGGTCACAAATGTCATCTGAGGTCCTCAGGGATGTTGGCCTAAGACAGTAGGTAAGCCAATGTGGCATGCGACCAGGCCATAAAGGGGGGTCCCTTCCAACATGGAAGAGGACGAGGAGCCAAATAATAGGCTTACAAAGCTTGTAAATGGAACGAGGGTAATGTTCCTATGTAAATTCCACATAGCAGGCTCTTCGTCACAACACATTTGAGTACGATAATAAGACATTTCAAATAGGGGGATTCATGTCCCCCTCCACGGGAAAGGGTCTTGAGGTTGCATGATTTCAACTTAATGGTCATAGGATGGGCCATAAAATGGGGTATTGATTTAATGGAATGTGTAAAGGGTGGAGAAGTAGCCAAACATGATGCGCAATTCCCATAGGGAGATCTTAGTTTAGGGTCATAGAACTCGGACCATGTTGGAAAAGGATTTGTGAGGCACATGTTGTAGCTATTGCAAACCTTGATGTGAATGAGAACCCAAGAGGTAATCACCGCACCACATGCTTCTAAAAGATTTCGGGCCAAGGGGCTAGAGAAAGGGGGTAAGATTTTAGATTCCTGGGGCAGGACTTGGAGACAAGATGCCTGGGCGTTCCTACATATCCCATGAGGATGGGAATAAAGCTGTATATAGTTCTAGAAATAGTGGTGTAGTTTAAAATCTTGCGGCAAGGACATGGAGTGGTCTTAGTTTATGGTTATAGATCTCGGGCCATAGATGGAACTGGAGGAGGGAGACACGTGGCGAAGTAATTGCTAAAATCTGATGTGAATGAGGATAGTTGGAGTTTGTATAACCACAATGTACTCCCCAAGAAACTTCTAGGTCAGGAGACCAAAAGTGAAAGTCAGGCTTGACCCGAGGAAAAGTGCCTGGGCATTCCCACATACCCCATGAGGATGGGAATAAATTCATACATAGTTATGAAGTTGGCATGGTATGTTACCAGTGCCTGGGATAATAAGGTCGTGCGGGTCTTGCCCTCACACAAAAAGAAGCAGCATTTGACAGATCTTGTTTGTACTATAGGATGAATGTGTGTGTTGTTTTTTTGTGAAGAAATGGACCAAGTATTGAGAGTCCAGGTGTCGGGACAAGAATCAATCCATATAGAGTCATTGAAAAATGGTATGGTGGGTGACTGATACTAAACATGATTTCCCCTTGAGTGAGGGCACCATGATGCAGTGCCATTTTTTGTCGTGTGACCAGGACGATAATGGCATAGTTTATGGTCATGTGATGGGACCAACCATGCATTTTAACACTGTGTAGTATAGACGCAACAATTTAATGTCATGTAGAACTATGCAATGTAGTTTAATGTCATATGCCTCAGACATATTCTAGAGAAACGAGGTTCAAGAGGGGATGTGCACGTCATGATAAATCATACCCGACACTAATGAGGACAAGGTCCACATCACACCGTGTGTGATTCCATGAAAAAAACCCCAGGATTAGCGGCAAGAAAAGGTTAGATAATATGGGGAAATAGAGACTTGCTATCCGAAGGGATGTGTGTGGTGAAACTCTTTTAAACCTTATTTGAATGAATACATAATTCCACACACGCCATACTATACCATCCTATACAGGTTGGGGCCTAAAATGCTGGGCACAAGTGATAAATAGTGAAATTTGAGACGGACCCAAAGACGAGATGTCCAGGAGTTCCTACATATCCCATAAGGATGTGAATAGATCCATACATAATTTAGAAGATGATGTATATGTATATATCAGTTTAAGGTCTTAAAGCTCAGACTATGAAGAAGCGACACTCTTCCAAGCGAGTGCAGACCATGATCTGGTCCCTAAGCCAACATGAGTCAAAATCAGTATGGGAAACAAGGGAAGAAGAGGTCTTTTCAAAACATGGGATACACATAAAGGGGAAGTTGGTTCAGAGCCCTAGATGATGCATTAACAAAGAATTGTCCTCCTAACATTCAAATGTGCACTAAAGGATAGCACCAAGAGTGTCGAAATTCCACTTGGACATGATGGGGTGGAAAATGATGTTAATCATGTAACTAGCATTTAAGGCTTGATGGGGTTGGTGTGATGATGTAGGATAACTGTTGACCATGTTTGAAACACAACATCCATATCATGTGACATGAAATGGGAATAACAAATGAGTGCCAACCACTGACCATATTCACAATTCAGGACTTGTATTAATTTTTTGTTTGAAACCCTCAAGGACGTTGGCCCATAATGGTATGAGAGACCTTGGGCCGAGCATCCATTCAATTTAGGGGTATCTTAGGATGTGAAATATAATGAAATCCCAAATGATGGGGAACACGATGCCTGAAAAATGGGTGAAATCATGTCCAAGTAGAATCTGACACTCCAGGTTTTGAACCAGAGTACTCCTAGGCACATTGGAGAATCACCGAAGAGGGTTGAGGGAACCAACTTAGAGTAGCCAACTCAAAAAGATGAGTGTAGGGTGAGGGGGACAAGGGTTGTAAGGAGAGAGAGGTACGTGGCATGGTTGTTACAAACCCGATGTGAATAGGGACTCAAGCCCATACCACACCATGTACCCCTCCCTTAAAAGGACTCAGGCCAATAAAACAGAATGAAAGGGATGTTTCTAATAAATGGATTTGGACCCGAATACTAGACGTTCGGGTGGTCCTAAGTATCCCATAATGATGGGAATCAAGATACGCATAGTCCTAGAGAAAGAAGTTGTATAGTTTCTCTTCATGTGGTAAGGATGGTGGTGCTCGTAGTTTAAGATTGTAGGGATCGGAGCATATGCCTAGTTTAATTTCATTTTCATGGGATAGCTAAGTGGAGAGGGTGAATCATCATGCCTGTGGAAAACCATGAAATGAAAATAATGATAGAGGATAATTATTGACCATGTTCGAAACAGAGTATTCGTATTTATGTGACCGGAGGTCGGGGTACAACAATTGAGCATTGACCATTGACCATATTCACAATACAAGACTTTTACCAATTCCACTCTCAAAATCCTAAGGAACGTTGGACTGAAATGGTAGGAGATCCCATGGGCCAATAATCCCTACCATTTGGGGGTCCTTTTGGATATGAAAGATGGTGGAAACCCAAATGATGGGGTGCGCGGAGCATGGCGGGGCCTGTTCTTGCGAAAAGGATGGTAGGTGGGTGATGTCTTAAGTGGATATGTGTGGCATAGAAAAAATAGCCCGACATGAATGAGGATGTGAGTCCATACCACACCACACAATCCTAAATGAGAACATGGGCCAAGGGGATGAAAGAGTCGAGGGACCTGGGGCTGGGAGTCATGTCTAACTGTATCCATATGACCCTTCATGTGGGTATTTCCTTACCACAACTCCTAAGCCCCTATGAGTGATGCTCGGTTTGGGAAACAAGGAGTAGGACTAGGCTCTCCTCATCATATAAGGGTCCGATAGCTGGAATCACACTCCTACCCGAGGCAGACCGATGATTGAAGAGATAATGCGGTAGAATGAACCACTACACTCAATGTTTAGGACATATGGGGGTGGTGACAGTGAAAAAGGATAGTTTTTTACCAGATTCAAAACACAACATCCATATCATGTGACCTGAAATGGGAAGAACAAATGAGCGTCAACCGCTGACTATATTCGCAAGGCACCCTCGAGGACGTTGGCCCATAATGGTAGGAAAGCCTGTAGGACGAGCAACCGTGGCATTTGGGAGTCCCATTGGATGGGAAAGATAATGGAGACCCAAGTACAAGGACTGTGTGAAGCATAAATTTTCTCGTGCAATTTGAATTAATGTTTGACAATATAAGAGGTGGAGATCTTCAAGGCGAAGGATATATGGCACGGTCATAATGAACTCGATGTTAATGAGGGAAAAATCCTGCACCACCCCATGTATTTCAACCTAATAGAAGCTCCCGAAGTTTGGGGCTAGGACTATGGATGAAATGTTCAGGCATTCCTACAAATCACATAAGTATGGGAATAAATCCATACGTAGTTCTAAAGTCCATGCATTTTAGCATCGTGCGGTGAGGACATGGGAGGAGAGAAGAACGAGGGAGGTCACATGGTGCAGTCATCGTAATCCTGACTTGAGTGGGGCCAAAGAAGCCTACATGGCACAATGTGGGATCCTCCAAGAGGACTATCCCCAGGGGGGATAGTCAAAGAGGACACTTGGGTCTGGACTCAAGACGAAGCGTCCGATAATTTCTACGCATCCAATGAGGATGGGAATCAAGCCATATGTAGTTCTTGAGAATTAACTTCTTATAGGATGACACTGAGTATAACGTCTTACAAGATGACATATAGTTTAACGTCTTGTCAGATGACATACAATTTAACGTCATGCACGACATTTTATAGTTTTAGGTCATGTAGGACCGGATAGTTTATTGTCATGTAGGACCAGACCGTTTAAGGTCATGTAGGACCCAACATTCTTAGGAAATTTATTGGTTGAGGAACTTGTCATTGGTAGGAGGAGTTATATGCTCACCATCCATGGTAACCTGGGAGTATGTTCCATTGGAGTAAACCTTGTGAATGAGTTAAGACCCTTCCCATTTGGGCTCTAACATGGGTGGTTTCCTGCCAGGTGTCATTGGTGTATTCAGGGCCAAATACCAAGTCGCCTTGCAATAAGGAGTGGAGGTGAACTTTCTTGTTGAAAGCTATAGTTATCTTGTTCTGATGCCTTTCCAGATTGTGTAGGGAATAACCTGTTCTCATAGAGTGATTCCCACTCATCCAGATGGATTTCAACTACTTTATCGGGTGCTTTTTGATCATAGACAGTTGTGCGCAATGAGAGAAATTAAATCATGATGGGTAGGACAGCCTCCGTTCCATACACCAGGAAATATGGGTTCACCTGTGTGGAATTACGAGTCGTTGTCCGATAATCCTAGAGGGTGTTGGGGAGCTTTTCTGGCTAACTCTTATTGTTCAGACCAACCATTTTATATAGAATGTTAGAAAGGGATTTTTTGAATACCTTGATCTTTCCATTTTCTTTCACATGATAATGGGAGGTATGGTTAGAATTTATGTTGTACTTAGTGTACAATTTCTTCAGCTCAGCCACCTGGAAGTTCATGTCATTATCGGTGAGGATGGAGTGAGGGACTCCAAATCAGTAGAGTATGTTACAGCTCACAAAGTCAATAATGGAATGGGCCTTGTCCTCTTTGAGCAGAACTTCCTCTTCCCACTTGGAGAATAAATCTGTAGCGGTCAGGATAAACCAGCACTGGAAAGTCGTCACCAGTGGATTTGATCCCATGACATCGAGTCCCCATACCAAAAATGGCCAAGAGTACTTGGTAGTGTAGATAGGATCTAGTAGCTGATACATAAATTTGGCATGATGTTAGCACGCATGGTACCTTTTGGCGAACTCGATGTAGTCATGGATCATAGAGTGCCAACAATACCCTTTTTTTTGGATCTGGTGAGAGAGTTTCGGTCTGGTTTGATGAGCCCCACAGGAACTGGCATGAGCCTCCTACATGACATAGGAAATATTGACTCCTTGAATGCAATAGATGAGAACCCCATTGAAACCATGCTTGTAGAGGATCTACTCAGGACTAGGACCATCTTGGAGGGTAAACTGTAATGTGTGTCATCGAATTCACTTGCGCTCAACACGATCTGCAAAGAGATTACCATTTTTGAGGTACTCCTCAAAAGAGGTTCTCTAGTCAGGATTCGCTTGTATGACTGCATCCGGGGGACCTGGGGGTCCTGGTGTGGAGGCACCGGTAGTAAGGTGTCTTATCTGTGGGCTTTAATGGTCATCTGGAGTGATGGGAAAAATGAATCTCCGGTGTGCCATGTGGATAATCAGATCATCCTATTTTGGCTCTACAAGTGATGTATCTAGGCTGGCTAGGGAATCATCTTGACCGTTCTGAGATCGAGGGACATGGGTAACTTCTGGTTGAGATGAGAACTGGGCCATTAGCTGGAGAGTGTGTTCCAAAAATTGTATGAGCTCTAGCTTTCTAATGAAATAGTCATCATTGATATTTTTGATGACAAGTTTAGAGTCCCCTTGTACATGAAATTGGGGAACATCAATCTTGAGGGCCAGCTCAAGACCAGTAATGAGAGTTTGATACTCCTCTTCATTGTTGGGGAAGCCTTCTAAAAACCGGAATGAATATGGTAGAATGTCTTATGATGGGGTAATGAAGACAATACCTAAGACTACTCTGTTGAGTCTAGGTTCATTGATCCTTATGTTGGTGGGGATCCATGAAGTACCATTGAAGTTCATTTTCCAGTATGAATTGGCTTGGTCCACCGAGAGAATCACTTTATCAGGGAAATCGAGATCCAAGGACTGGTCCATAAGAGCTGGATGGGTGGAAATGAAGTCTGAAAATGATTTTCCCTTAATAGCCTTCTGAGGGACAACCCTGATGTCAAATTACAAAAGTATTACTGCCCAATGAGATAGATGTCCTTTCAATATGGGGCAGTTCAGGATGTACTTCATCAAATCTACGTGGGACACCAGCTGTACCTCATGATGCTAGAGGTAATGCCACAATTTATGTACTATGAATACCTGTGCAAGGTATCTCTTCTTGATAAGAGAGTATCTAGTCTCTATATCGGGGAGCATGTGACTAAGATAGTAGAGACTATTTTCCATCCACTCATTGTTCTTCTGTATGAGAAGGGGGCCGAGATACCCTTTCAGGGCGGTCACGTAAAGGACCAACTACTTTTTAGAGATGGGTGGCATTAAGACCTGAGGCTAGAGCAGGTATTGCTTGATTTCCTCGAAAGTAGTCTGAAATTCCTTATACCACTCATAGACATCGCCTTTCTTCATGAGCCAAGAAAATGGATTACACTTTCCAACCAGATTCACGATGAACTGGAGTATGTAGGCCAATTGGAATTGGAATCCTCAAAGCATTTGGAGTTTGTTTGGGGGAGACATCTGTATTATAGCCTTGATCTTCTTCCAGGTCAACCTCGATACCCCTGTATCTGACAACGAAGTGGAGAAACATTCCAGTGGTGACCCCAAAGCTTTGTTTTAATGGATTCATCTTCAGTTGGTGGGAACAGAGGATGTCGAACACTTTCTCAAGGTCTTTGATATGGTTCTAACACTGGAAAGATTTAACCACCATATGATCCATGTAACACTCCACCAATGTTCTGAGTATCGACCTAAATATGCGATGAATATCCCTCTAATAGGTGGCACCTACATTATTTTAGATGAAGGGAATGACTTGGTAACAGAAAGTCCCTTGTTGTTCCATGAAGGTTGTAGACTCCTCACCCTTGGGGGCCATTCAGACCAAGCTATACCCAGAGTACCCATCCATGAAAGAAAGGGATTGGAACCCAAATGTATCATCAATCAACAATTCCATCCTAAAAAGGGAAAAATCATCCTTCAGACCCTGATGGTTGAGATCCGAAAAGTCGATGAAGACATTGATCTGTCCATTCTTCATCCTGACTAGAACAATGTTGGCTATCCATTTGCAGTACTGGACCACCTGAAAAAAATTGGCTCTGATGAGCTTATCAACTTCTACCTCGACCATGGCACCGTGTGATGGGTGCATCTTTCTGGGAGGCTGCTTGAACCCACGATGATTTGTCGGGAGACCGAGGTGGTGGACTGCTACCTAAGGGTCAAGTCCTAACATCTCATCATCACTCCAGGTGAATACATCATGGGTTTTTTAAGGAAGTCTGAGTACTACTATTTCTCCTCGAGGGGCATGGCGGCAGGGATCAATGTGGGTTTTGGGTTCTCCTTGCTACCGAGGTTCACCTGCACCAACTCGTCAATTGTGGAGAATACATCCTCTTAAAAGGTGGGGGGATCCTCTAAATCCTCGTCTTCACTTATAGAGGAAGGATCCTCAGTTGGAGGAGTTTCCTCTAAGTCGACAGATCCCAATGGGAGGCTAGTACCAGCCTGAGTGGTAGTGGACACTGCATCGGGGAACTTCTGTGTTTCTGAAACCATGACGATGAAATATGTTGATCTGATCCCATTTAGTATTTGGACCAAGGGTCCAAGCATGAAAATATTAAATAAATAGTGTCATGTCGGCTTGAGCAAGTTAATTCCAGCCCAGGAAAACAAGAAATTATGACGTATTGTCATTTACATGGGGCAAACATCCCAATACCTTATAGGAGTATGAGGCTTGGGATCACCAGAGCCTGATTTGTGTAGGAGTATGAGGTGATATTCGAATGTAGCTTAGACTTGGGAATGTGTTCCCACCTCTTTCCCGAAACGATGAAGAATTTTCCTATGTACTAAGTTGTATCCTCCAATTGGTGTATATGAAAGATGTAGGCATCATTATGATCTGTCCACGGGTCAATCGTGGTTGTGGCATGCTCAACCTTGTTAGCCTGAATATGTTTGTATTTTCTCTTGTAATAGTTGGAATCTAGATATTGGGCTTCACAAGAGCCAAAGTGAGATGTGTCACCTTGAAGCATTCCCACTCAACCATTAAGGTATTACTTGAGGCACTAGTGATATGATGAGGGAACCGCCACATGCAAGTGGAGCTGTAACCTACCCATCAACACATTGTAGGTGGTGACATGGGAGACAACCATAAACTAGGTGCTGGCAATTAGGCCAATGAACTGGGTCTTCAAGCATATCTTGTCGACCAGTGTCTGTTCTTCTCTGTCATAACTTTGGATTATTAGGAGAGAGGGAATCTGATCATCCTCAAACAACCCCATTTTTCGCAGTGTCCGAGTCGGTATTAGGTTGATCCCGGAGCCTGTGTCGACAAGACAACGGCGAACCTCCACTCCATTAAACTAGCCAGTGATGTACAGTGGGAGAATGTTCCCTTATATGGGAGAGCCTTCATCTTCTCCAGAGAAAGAGATAATGTCTTGGCATTCAGCATGCTCGACCACCTCAGCATGGAAGGCTTCTACAGCTGCTACCTCCATATCAAACTGGAGGGGACTTCTTAATGCATAGGTAAGGGATTCTCGCATATCAGCTGACATGATAAGGTAATCAATGATAGATAGATTTGCGGGAATGATATAAAGATGATTGAGGACATCATACTTTCATGCCAGGCATGAACTTCTACTTACAAGAGGTCACTCTATGATAGGAGGTATAGTGGGCTTTGCCGACTGGACAGGCATCTGACTGGTGCTGGGAATATCCTATTGCTCACTATTTAAAGCTTGTGGAGTGACTACTAGATGCAGGCCCGATGACTAAGGCTGATCCGTAGAAAAGCGTGGCTGATCACGATGCGCTTGAGGTGTCTCTGCCTGATCCAACAACATGAACGATAATGAAGGTGTACCAGATGACACCATATGACAAGGTTGCGCATGCTGAGCTCTACACTGGGAATGTTTCCTGGTTTTGGTAGCATGAACATCCTGGCTGGCTGGAGATACTGATAGAGGAAATCCGACGACCCATATTATCACAGCTCTGTTGACACTGACGAAGGCTAGGGACGTTGGGAGGATCCACCTGGCACTCCTCATCATCAAGAATCATGTAAAGGTTTACCAGCTCTATGTTATTAATCGAGACATACCCTTGACATTCACATGAAGATTTGTCCACTATTAGACAGATTTTGGGAGGAATCTCCATCTCTGGGGGTATGAAATCACTGAGAGTACGGGATGACAACGACATTGGTGGGGGACTCTGTTTTCCCTTGCATCACTGGTGTTTTCTCTTCTGAGAAGGGGACGACTGAGACAGCGATGCAGAAGTAGTATCTATGGATTTTGAAGGCTTTGGTTGATTTAGGCATGCATGGATAATGACATGGGAATGGGAAAATGTTTTATGAGCCATACAATTGTCATACTTATGGGACCTGCATTTAGAAACATAATGCCACTCACCTTCACTGTCACTGCTATTGTCTGGCCTCACAAAGACACATGCCACCTATATCGGGGCTGGGCCTAACCGGACTATGTTGTTATCCACCTGGTCATGAAGATGGTCTTTAAACACATAGTACTGTTTGAGGGTGTGCCCGAGAATTTGGTGATAGGGGAATTAATTAGGGTGATCAGTGAGATTCGCCTCTTCTGACCTCATGCACTCAAACAAATGTACAATCATATGCTCTAAGGAACTGCAGAAGTAGCTGGGGACTTGAGCCTCATTGAACGAGTAGATTTGGGTCCTCCTATTTAAGAAGGGGACCCTTGTAGCCTGACCCTCATGAGGGGCTAGAGGATCTTGTCGAGGAGGTGGAGCATGGTTATCTTTCCTAGTAGGTGGTGGCGCATTGTGCGGGGGTACCTGCTAATTATGTGGTGGGCGCAACTGGGCTGGAGGCTACGCCTGAGGTGGAGGTCCTCTATGAGGATGTGGAGGTAGCTCCACTGGTAAAAACTCTAGTTTCCTGGGGGGTCTATTTGGGACACTTCGGTGGGCTCGGCCCTGGCAGCTCTTGTTTTAGGGATTGAAGAAGGCAATGGATTTTCCTAGATGGGCTATTGCAAGGCTTCTTCTAGGCGATGGGCTTTATCAAAGAAGTCTCAGAATCCCCTAGGGTAGTTTTGGGTAATCAGAGAGGGAAACCATTCTGTATTCACATTTCCTAAGAACCTATTCAGTAGTTTATCATGAGTCAGTGACATGTCAAGGGAACGTGTGATCCCATTCCATCGGGCAACAAAGTCTGCATCGTGCTCATCGGGCCTCTTCTTGCACTTGAATAAGTCCACAATACTCATCTTCTGAGTGGTGTAACTAAACTGGTAGAGAAATTTCCTAAAGAGGTCTTCCTAGCCGGCCACTGATCCAATGGGTAGATAGATATATTAGATAAACACTGGCCCCTCCAATGTCTATAGGAAGCACTGGAGTTTGGTGGCATCCTGCTGCGCTGATGTTCCCAACATGGACCCACACCTTGAGATAAAGTGGGCCAGATGCTGTGATGCGTCCCTTGTCCCATTGAATGGGGAAAATGGGATTTTCGACACCTGGGGGTGCTGGAATATCATCCACCCATGCCGAATAATGTTTTCCATTAGGCGGGATTGCTACATGTCACGTCTCCAACACCTCGAGGTGGGCAAAGGGTATGACGACCCTGCTTTTATTACAAACATAAACATGATTTATTACATAAATTATTCACTTGATACAACATGGAAGATCGAGAGGTATAGTGTCTTTGGGGATTAGGATCATTACATAACAACTTAAAACATGAAATACAACATCTTTATTGAAAACTTTATTTACATTACCACTACATTCCCTCGTACTTAGCATTGCATGGGATAACCTGAGGACATGCATAAGAAAAGGGGGTGAGCTATAAAGCCCAGTAAGGGATTAAACATGTAATACATGAGGAGTACAATACATGTTAGGAAATAGGTATATCAATAGATCACAAGAGAAACATGGACATAAAGGCATGATAAAGCATGATAATCATAACATGGAAATGTGGCAATAACACTTAACATGGAATTAGCATGAGCCAAGGCCCATTGCATATGAAGCATGAGTAAATTCTCATTGAAAATGAAGCATGAGTAAACCCTAATTGCACTTGAATTAGCATGAGTCAACAATCATTGCACATGACGTATCACGGTACTATACTTTACCCAATGCATTAGAGCGTTATAAGGGAACACCCTTCTTAAACATTTCATTTCATGCATAAGTGTGACACATGGATCGTAAAACATAGATTCATAAAACATAATCATTTATTTAATGACAAAGTAATTTGGAATGAAACTTTATAATCAATAAGTAAATGTGCATGAAGGTGAATACCCTTGATGGAGAAATGGTCATGGTATTCACTAAACAATGGCATTGGCTTACAAAATCGGTGTAATTTTGGCAGTGTAACGACGTGATATAAGAATTCATAAAAAATGGTTGATGAGAGATAAAGGGATGCTTCATCATATATAAATGAAATGGAAAGTAAGGGGGTCATACAGATATATGTCCCAACAATTTTAATGGAACTTAGATTCATTATACAAAAGTATTCCTTGAATGTAAATGAGGAGAGATAAGTTCCTTTCAGAATTTTGGCATAGTAACGAGTGTACATGGGAGGAATTTAATGAGAGAGAAAGGGGTCTCCCATAATTAAAAGAATAATAGGGAAGTATGGGGGATGTGAGAAACCCTACCCAAACATTTATAACTGAAATTAAAATGGCATAACAATATTAATAAAATTGGACAAAATAGTGAAAGGAAGAAAAAACCCATACTTGGAAGTGTGCTTCCAAAGGCTTGAGAGAGGCTTGAGAAAGGCTTATTAGGATCTTGGGGAACCATGGGAGGATTCTAGAGAGAGTAGGGCAGAGTTTGGACTAACTCTAAAGGCTTTGAGTGAGTAGGAAGTGGGAGCTTGGGTGGGTTTATATATGAAAGGTGAGTGAATTATTTATTATTTAGGTTTGGGACCCCTTACATTAAACTAATCCAAACGACAAATCAGATCTTGGTTTTTACCCATGTTTTTTGGAAAAGGTAAGAGGAAAACAATATTTTATAAGGCCAAATTCCGAACTACTTAATATAATGGGGTTGCATATGTGGAGGTGAGTCACACTCCCATGGAAAATAATTTAAAAAGACAAGATGTGTAATAAGTCTTGAGGGGTCCATTAATGATTTGTAAAATAAGTCAAAATAACCCCAAATCACATTATTTTAATGTTAAAACATATATTTTCCGAACATAAGGGTTATAGTATTATATTACATCACTATTGGGTCATTATGATGTCATAAAACACATTATATATTTAAACGGTATTTAATTTTTACCCAAAAATTTGACTGTCTCAGCAAATTATGAAAAATTCACCATTGGATAATTTTGATGTCCTAATTCCAGAAATAATATTTATTTTATCTAAATAATTTTCTAAATATGTTCATTTTTTACTTTTAAAATAAAAAACTGACATTTATCGAAAATTCACGGGTTTTGACAAAAAATGGCTTTCAAACCTTAATAAAAATTACAATTGCATTCATAAAATTATAAGATCATTTATATTTAATAAAAATTAATTTAATAATAATAATAATATTTTATTAAAATATTATTTAATCTAAAAATCCCTTAATTTACTAAAATATAATTCCTAATTAAATAATAAATAAAACACTATTTGTATTTTTAAAACTATTTACAATGTATAAATAATGACAAGAATGTATATTCATTATTATATAAAAAAATAATGTACATGAACATAGTACTAGCGATTTTTTACATAACCCCTTAAAACAACCGCATAAGACCTAAGGTTAAGGTGTGCGATGGTGACAGACTCTTGGGGTGGCTCAGATAACATTCATCGAGTGGTAATCTCTATCAACTTCTAATTTTCCCATAGACGGTCTCGTTCGAGCTTGATATGATGAAGCTTAGCTTGGACTTGGTCGAGAGCGAAACCCAAGGAAGCCACCTCTTTTCTGAGCTCTTACAAATGGGCTTCATATGGAACAATTTTACTAGATGAGGCCAGCACTTCTTTTGTTTGATTAAATTGGATTTGTTAAAGCCCTATATTTATACTAATCATGGGATCACTGTTCAATGGCTATATTAGCAATGATCAAAATTCTTAACATAAAACCAAAGAAGTTGACATTTTATATCAACCTTTTACATAAAGAGACATTTAATTAGATCAAGAGGGATTTCCATTGATGAAACTTTGGGTCATTACAATATTCCCCCCTTAAGAAATTTCTCCCTCAAAATTTCCTTTTCCCATTCTAGAACAAATGTGGTTAACTCAACTTCATCATTTCCTCCGATTCCCAAGTCGCTTCTTCAAACATGTGGTTTCCCTAGAACACCATGACAAGGGGTATTTTATTATTTCGTAGAACTTTTTCTCTATGATCTAAGATCTTCACTGGTTGCTCCACATAAGAAAGATCATCCTCCAACTATACTACCTCATAAGAGAGTACATATGAAGGGTCTGGTATGTACTTCCTTAAAGGGATACATGAAAGACATCATGTACTTTGGCCATGGTAGGTGGAAGTGCTAGTCGATAGACCACAACCTCGACACGATCAAGAATCTCGATGGGGCTGATGTACCTTGTACTTAACTTCCATTTCTTTCCAATCCTCATGAACTTCTTCAATGGAGATATGCATAGAAAAACCATGTCTTCAACTTTAAACTCAAGGTCTCATAGACGATTATCTGCATAACTCTTCTATCGACTCTGGGCTGGCTTGATATGTTGGTGAATGGTTTTCACCATCTCCACCATTTCCTCGACCATTTTTGGTCCAAGAAGCTTACGTTCACCGACCTTATCCCAACACGCTGGTGTTCTGCACCTTTTCCCATAAAGGGCTTCATAAGGTGCCATTTGGATGCTCGCGTGGATACTATTATTATAAGAGAACTCAACCAGAGGAAGATGTTGATCACATCCTCCTCAAAAGTCCATTGAGCATGCTCTCAACATGTCCTCAAGTGTTTGGATAGTCCACTTAGATTGGCCATCAGTTTGAGGATGATAAGTCGTACTTAAGTTCAGTTCAGTATTCAGAGCATATTGAAGACTCTTCCAAAACATAGATGTGAATCTTGGATCTCAGTCAGACACAATAGATAGTGGTACTCCATGCAGCCTTACCACTTCCCTAATATATATCTGGGCTAGTTGTTCCAATGAGAAATCCTCACAAATAGAAATGAAGTGTGCAGTCTTTGTAAGACGATCCACCATGACACAGATTGCATTGTTGCCTTTGAATGTCCTTGGAAGTCCAGTGGCAATGTCCATGGTGATGTTCTCCAATTTCCATTCTGGTATGGGCAATGTTTGTATCATCCCCTTAGACTTCTTCCTCTCTGCCTTCAGTTTCTGGCACACCATGCCCTTTGATGTATATACAGTGATCTCCTTATTCATATTATCCCACCAAATGTTTTCTTAGAGATCTCGATACATCTTTGTGCTCCCTAGGTGAATAGAGAAATTTGAACTATGTGCATCATCCAAAAGTTCCTTCTTCAGCTCTATACATGATATAACACATAGTATTTTCCCAAATTGCACAATTCCTTCTTCATTAACATTAAACTCCAAGGATTTCATTTTTTTCGATAGCTTCTACATTTTCTGGAATTCCACATCATCCTTTTGAGCATCCTTTAACCTTTTCGAAAGAGACAGTTGAGAAATCATTTGTGAAAGGATTGATGATGTTCCTTTTGTTATGATTCCCATTTCCATCTTCATCAAGTCTAAGAATATTGGATCTTTCTCAATTCTCATCATTGATAGAATCGCTGGGTCCTTTCTACCTAGGGCATCAGACACCCTTTTCACTATCCCAGTGTGGTAATGTATTGAACAGTCCTAATTCATGATGAGCTCTATCCATCTTCTCTGGTGCATATTAAGCTCTTTCTGTGTGAATATATATTTAAGACTCTTGAGGTCAGTATATATCTCACATTTCATCCCATAGAGATAATTCCGCCAGATTTTCAAGACAAAGATCACCGCCGCCAACTCCAGATCATGCGTTGGATAGTTTCACTCATGGGTTTTCAACTGCCTTAAGGAATAGGATATCACGATATCATTCTGCATCAGCACACAGCCTAAGACCTTCTTTGAAGCATCACTGAATACCACAAATGGTTCCCCACTTGTGGGTAAAGTGAGAACGGGTGCTGTGGTAAGCCTTCTTTTTTACTCCTTGAAGCTTTCTTCGCATTCATCACTCCAAGAAAACTTTACTCCCTTTTGAGATAGCTTGTTAAGAGGGTCGGATAATCGTGAGAAATTTCTCACAAAATGTCGATAATATCCAGCTAACCCAAAGAAGCTACGGATATTCGTTACCGATATTGGCCTTGGCCATCCCTCAATTTCATCTGTTTTGGAGGGATCAACAGATATCCCATTGCTTGTGATGATATAGCCCAAGAATGAGACCTCCTTTAACCCGAACTCACACTTGTTGTACTTTTCATAGATCTTCTCCTTGCTCAAAGTCTCTACTATACTTCTTAAATGCTCCCCATGGACCTCCTTGGTTTTGGAGTATATTAGAATATAATCTATAAAGACTACCAAAAAATTTTCAAGGTAATCTCTAAAGACTCTATTCATCAATTCGATGAAGATTTCTGGAGAATTAGTGAGTCTGAAAGGAATTACTATGAATTCATAGTGCTTGTATCTTGTGTCAAAAGCTGTCTTGGGGACATCTTCCTTCTTCTCCCTTACTTGATAATATCCCGACCGAAAATCTACCCTGGAGAAGTATTGTGATCCATGCAGCTGATCGAACAAGTCATTGATCCGTTGTAGGGGATACCTGTTCTTTATCGTGATTTTTTTGAACTCACGATAATCGATGGAAAGGCGCATTGACCCATCCTTCTTCTTGACAAAGAGGACGGGTGCACCCCATGGTGAAGCACTTGGGCGTATAAACCCTTTATCTAGATTCTCCTATAGTTGTTTCTTTAGATCTTCAAGCTCCAAAACAGCCATTCTATATGGAGTCTTGGATATTTTTTAGAGCCCCTGGTATAAGTTCAATTGAGAATTCAACATCTCTTCTAGGAGGAAGACCAGACAGTTCCTCGGGAAACACTTCAGCAAATTCCTTCACAGTAGGTATTTTGTCAAGGATGGTTTCTTCGTAGGACTCAATCTTCTGAGCCAGATACGCATGCTCATAGGGAAGTAATATCCATTCTTGAGATGATGGAGCTAAAAGAGATTCATCTTCATACTTACACTTGTAAAGAATCGGGGGTCGATTCTCCATATGGAGTGTGATTTCCCTTTCCTGACAATTTATGTTGGCTCTATATAAGGAGAGCCAATCCATGCCAAGAATTGCATCAAATTATACCAGAGGGAGTATGACGAGGTTCTATGGGAAATTCAATCCACAGATTATAATAGGGGAGGACTTATATTAATGGGATGCAATGATTAACCCATTTTCCATACTCACCGACATCTTCACTTCCATGATTTGTGGTGGTGCTGGGATTGTTCTACTAAACTTTGTAGATATAAAATAATGCGTAGAACCTGGATCAAAAAGTATGTTCGCTATTCTTGAATGAATAACTAGCGTACCTATCACCAATTCGTTGTCGGGGTTCACTTCGGCAGAAGTGATGGAAAAATATCTTCCTTTCTGCCTTGGAGGTTGTTGGTTGCCTCCGAAAACCCTTGGATTAGGGCACTGATTTAAAAAACTCCCTAGTTCTTTGAATTTTTAGCAATTAACAATGCGTTGAGGTTAGAATGGAGTGTTCCTCCCCTCTGTCGCAGCTGCGGGTCTTTCTTGCCGACAGTTAATAGCTAGGTTCCCTTCTCTTCCATACCTAAATCATTTCCTCATCCCCTTTAGGCAATTTCCAGGGTTCTTCTTTCCACACTTCTTGAAAGTGAGGTATTGGATCTTCTTAGAACCATTTGATTTATCCATCGGGCCGCCAACATTTAAGTCCACCTTATGCTTCTTGTCCCCATGATACCCCTGTGATTCCCCGATCTCCATTTCGGCCTTGAGGGCACATCAGACAATTTCCTCATAGCTGTCGAAGTCATAGATCGCTAATACTTTCCGTAGGATAGGCTTCAGCCCACCAAATAAGCGGTCAACCTTGCATTTAGGGGTAACGATAAAGACGAAAGCGTATCATGCATGCCTTTTGAAGCTTTACTTGTATGCTCCAATATATTCTTCTTCTTTTTGCTTGAGGGAATGGAAGTCCCTTTCCATCTTAAGCCGGAGGGTGCGTGGAAAATATTTATCAAAAGACATCTTCCAGTAATCCTTCCATTCCAACACCTCAATATCCTCCTCATGATTTGTATTTTTTACCAAATTCCACCATTGATATGCTTCACCCTTCATATGATAATCTTCCAGGTGAACCTTCTCTTGTTCAGGACATTTAATGATGGAGAAGATCTTTTCAATGGAGTTCATCTAATGTTCAATGATCGTGGGATCGGATGATCCACTAAAAGTAGGAGGCCTTTGTCTCATGAAGCTCTCGATATCAACTTGTTCCTTCTTAGGGGGGTTTGGACATTCCTCTTGACTCGTGTTTCAATTCAAATCTTGAGTTACCTGAGAGATAAGCGTGACAAAGTTCATGATTCTTGCTCCCATTGGATTGGGCATCTCACTAGTAAAGTCATCACACTGATCTTCACATCGGTTGTTATCCCGAGTCCTCCTATTACTGGAAATTGGCTGGAATAAAAGGAAATTTATCGGTATAACATAAAGGGTAATCCTAAGACAGAAGTTGATGACTTATAAATTAAATTTTATTTCATTAACTTATGAATCTATAGGATTCAATCTAGGATTTTCGTGATCTACTTTCTAACATATATTCTTAGGGGGGTTTTTTATTCCCTTAATAAGGGTTCACACTAAGCTTGTGAATTTACCAAAGAATATCCCCCAGGAGTGTCGTAACCAAGAGTGCAGCAAGGCCCGTTGTCGTGCACCGGTTCCCGTTTAAGTCTAGCTCAAATCGGTGTTTTTGGGTTTAACCCATTGGATACATTTGTTCCAGAGCCGCCTCCACCTACTCATATCTAGAAAGGGATGTATTTTCTTGATAACCCACTTACTCAATACTCACCAAAACTTAGGGACGTTTTTATTGTACTTTGTCTTGTATTTGAGGCTTTACTTGGGTTTTCTAATCCTAATCCCAAAAATAACTAAACCTATCCTCTGATACCAACTATGACGACCCTGATTTATTACAAACTTAAACATGATTTATTACATAAACTATTCACTTGATGCAATAGTGAAGATCGAGAGGTCTAGTGTCTTTGGGGCTTAGGATCATTACATAACAACTTAAAACATGAAATACAACATCTTTATTGAAAAATTCGTTTACATGACCACTACATTCTCTCGTACTTAGCATTGCATGGGATAACCTGAGGACATGCATAAGAAAAGGGGGTGAGCTATAAATACCAGTAAAGGAATAAACATGTAATACATGAGGAGTAAAATAAATGTTATACAATAGGCATATCAATAGAGAACAAGAGAAACATGGACATAAAGGCATGATAAATCATGATAATCATAACATGGAAATGTGGCAACAAAACTTAACATGGAATTAGCATGAGCCAAGGCCCATTGCACATGAAGCATGAGTAAATTCTAATTGAACATGAAGCACGAGAAAACCCTTGTTGCACTTGAATTATCATGAGTCAACACTCATTGCACATGATGTATCATGATACTATACTTTACCCAATGCATTGGAGCGCTATAAGGGGACACCCTTCTTAAACATTTCATTTCATGTGTAAGTGTGCCACATGGATCATAAAACATGGATTCATAAAACATAATAATTTATTCCACAACAAAGGAACGTGGAATGAAACTTTATAATCAATAAGTAAATGTACATGAAGGTGAATACACTTGATGGAGAAATGGGCATGGTATTCACTACACAATGGAATTCGCTTAGAAAATCGGTGTAATTTTGGCAGCGTAATGGCATGATATAAGAATTCATAAAAAATGGTTGATGAGAGAGAAAGGGTTGCCTCATCATATCTACCTGAAATTGACAGTAAGGGGTTCATATAGATACATGTCCCAACAATTGTAATGGAATTTAGATTCATGATACAAAAGTATTGCTTGAATGTAAATGAGGTGAGAGAAGTTCCTTTCAGAATTTCCGCATAGTAACGAGTGTACATGGGAGACATTTAATGAGAGAGAAAGGGGTCTCCCATAATTAAAACAATAAGAGGGAAGTATGGGAGACGTGAAAAACCATACACCAGTTTTTATAATTGAAATTAAAAGGGCATAACAATATTAAGAAAATTGGACAAGAAAGTCAAAGGAAGAAAAAACCCTTACTTGGAAGTGTGCTTCCAAAGGCTTGATAGAGGATTTAGAGAGGATTATTGGGAATTTGGGGAACCTTAAGAGGATTATAGAGAGATTAGGGCAGAGGTTGGAGGAACACCAAATGCTTTTAGTGATGAGGAAGTGGGAGCTTGGGTGGGTTTATATAGGAAAGGTGAGTGAATTCTTTATTATTTAGGTTTGGGACCCCTTACATTAAACTAATCCAAACCAAAAATAAGCTCATGGTTTTTCCCATGGTTTTTGAAAAAGGGAAGAGGAAAAAAATATTTTATAAGTCCAAAGTCAAAACTTCTTAAAATAATGGGGCTGCTTATGTGGGGGTGAGTCACACTCCCATGGAAAATAATTTAAAAAGACGGGATGTTTAATAAGTCTTGAGGGGTCCATTAATGCTCTGTAAAATAAGTCAAACAAACCCAAAATCACATTATTTTAATGGTAAAACATAAATTGGATGAACATAAATCTTATAGTATTTTATTAAATCACTATTGGGTCATTATGATGTCATAAAACACATTATATATTTAAACGGTATTTAATTTTTACCCAAAAATTTAACTGTCTCAGAAAATTATGAAAAATTCACCATTGGATAATTTCAACATCCAGATTCCAGAAATAACATTTATTTTGTCTAAATAATTTTCTAAATATGTTAATTTTTACTTTTAAAATAAAAACCGACATTTATCGAAAATTCACGGGTTTTGACAAAAATGGATTTCAAACCTTAATAAAATTTACAATTGCATTCATAAAATTATAAGATCAATTATATTTAATAAAAATTAATTTAATAATAATAATAATATTTTGTTAAAATATTATTTAATTCAAAAATCCCTTAATTTAAGAAAATAAAATTCTTAATTAAATAATAACTAAAAGCACTATTTGTATTTTAAAAATTATTTACACTGTATCAATAATGAAAAGAAAAAATATTCATTATTATATAAAAAAATAATGTACATGAACATAGTACTAGATATTTGTCACATAACCCCTTAAAATAGTCGCATAAGACCTAAGGGTAAGTTGTGCGATGGTGACAAACTCTTGGGGTGGCTCAGATAACATCACTCGAGTGGTAACCTCTATCAACTTATACTTTTACCGTAGATGGTCCTGTTCGAGATTGACATGATGAAGCTCAGCTTGGGCTTGGTCAAGAGCAAAACCCAAGAATTCCATATCTTTTCTGAGCTCTGAAAAATGGGATTCGTATGGATTATTTCTAATGGATGAGGCCCTCGCTTCTTTTTTCTGAGTAAATTGGATTTGTTAAAGCCCTATATTTATACTAATCATGTGATCACTTTTCAATGGCTATATTAGAAACGATCAAGATTCTTAACATAAAACCAAAGAAGTTGACATTTTATATAAACATTTTACATAAAGAGTCATTTAATTAGATCAAGAGGGATTTCCATTGATGAAACTTTGGGTCGTTACAATGAGTGCCTCTATTGGATCATTCGGGTGGGGGTTCCTATCTTGACGGGGATCCCAGACCACCTACGCATTGGTAGGTTCTTTAACATGATAAACAGGCCCAGGAAATCGTGGAGTGGCTAGTGAAATGTCTTATGGAGCAGCTGGGGGAACCTGAGCTGGGTCTTGAATATTTTCAAACCATTCAGGAGGATTTAGTGACACATACCATGCCCTCTTTCCCAATGTTCCAACCTCAACCCTGTTTGCGTGGGAAAGATGGTCAGGGTCACTAGGAGGCAGTTATCCAAGGGGAAGTTGTGCCTGCCTCTACTGCCCCGGATGAGGATAATTGTAGTCTAGTCGTCACTCTACAACGCATTCATCAAGGAGGTTGTCAACCATATTCATGTGTTTGGTGAGTTGCTAACACAACACATCTTTTTCAGGATCGTCTTTCTCCTTCTTCACTGAACCAGACGGGTCAGAGGGTTTGACAGCTCTGGGGTGGTGCTTACCTTTGTTGTGATTTCAACTGAGGACCAATGCCTCGGTGGTCATGGGAAGACCCAATATATTCCTCTGTTGAAGGGTAATCCTTCCCAACGGATCCAATAGGTGTGAAACTCCCTTGAGGGGTAGGTCCTCTCCAAGAATCTCTAGTCCATTCTCACCCCTTCGTAGGTTGTCCATGTTAAATATAACCCTTCTTGGAGGAATATCCTCTATATTGTCTTGAAAATCAGGCTGGTGGAAGATGTAACTAAAATGGAGGGTCGCGTACTACCCCAACCACATATTTTAATGTGAGGAGAAGCCTCCTTGATTATCCTACGTAGCACATTAAATCTCTGGATGCATTATTGTTGAAGGGTCCTATGGTGACTTGGTGACTCAGGGTGTTAGGCCACGTGGAGTGCAGCCAAATCAAACAAATGGAATTGTTGGCCGATGTCTTTAAATTATGATTGACTCTTGGGGTAGGCCACTCTTTGATGAATAAGATATAAATGAGTCACCTAGAGGGTCTAGATAAATCATCCAACCCACTCTTGGGTGAGTGCTTTTGGCGCCCTAAAATTTGGTGCTGGAACTGGCCAAAACATCTCTGGGAAATGGTCTCCTGTGAAAATATCCCACAATATCCTTGGTCAAGATTCAGGGTCTATCCCTTTATTTCCCCACTAATCAACTGGAGGTTGATGGGGATCAGGTAGTTGTATCGATCCAGACCGCTAAGATGGCAAGCTGGCTGGCGGGGAAAATGGAGAGCGTGCTGACAAACCACCGCATCTCGGGCTATCCTCCGAAAAGTGTAGTGACTTAGCCACCATATGGTGGTAAGGCAAGCTGATGACCACAGTTTTCAGTGCATGGACTATGGATACCGGTGATGGACCACGCTGCTTCTCATCCATCATTGGTCCCTAGAATAGATCTTTATGATCTTTAGTCGAGGTAAAGAGTTCTTCTGATGATGATGGTGGCAATTGCACAGCTAAACCATGGGGACATGGCCGAATTTAGTCCTCCTGGATATACTTGCGGAGGGAATCCGATGGACCTCACATTCCAGAAGTATGAGGCTGGTGCACCTTGTTCCTTCCCCGGCCCTTGACACAGAGGATCTAGGCGAGGGTTCAATCGCTGAGTCATATTCCTCCTGAGAAACCCTAGTACATGTAATCCTCCTAGAAACCTGAAAACAGTTTTAAATACATATGTTGAGAATACAAGTATACTCAGTAGTTAACGAAAGTCTATCATGCATATGTGAAAGAAGTATACAAATGCACCTCCGAGAATACAACAAACCCAAAAAACACATGTACTGTTATACTAACCAAACCTAACCTCGCCAAGGAATGATCACAAAATAATGAAATTCAAATAATATAATATAAAATGAATCAAATTGATAATGTTACCCAACACTTCTTCCCCTCCAGTATTCCACTCTCACACCCAATATTGTATGTTAGGGTGCCCCCATCTCTTCTGTATCCCATAACTATCAACGATACTACTAATCTCATAAAATATTATTCCTCGTCTAGGGTTTTATCATTGATCAGTTAGTTGAGATCATTGACCTCTCACTTTCACATTCACTCCCATCAATAAAAAATACCCAAGATGTTTAACTTAAACCACATCCTAAAAATTTGAAATATTCATATCTTGATAATGAAAACAAGATACTAGTCATTATTTCAAGTTCACTCCCTCCATGTAATTAATAGTGACTACTTGAACTTTTGAGTGAGTATAAACAATCATTGGTATTGAAAATTTCTACATTCCTAGTATTGTCCCATAAATTTTCACCCATCATAAATTATTAAATTATGAGGCTAAACTAGTGAGGTAGGTACCATGTCTATTTAACCCAAACATCCTGGATGTTGTTAAAAAGTAGGTAAAAATTTATTGGTCACTAGAATAATTTACCTTATCACTGAAAGCCAATGGGTTATCGCAATTCAAGTAGTTCCAAAAAAATTGGTCTAACTGTAATAAAAAATAAAAAAAATGAATTGGTATCAACCCATATGTAGAATAGTGGTGTGTCTATATAGATTACCACTAACTAAACCAACACACTAAGAAGAACCATTTTCCATTGTAATTCATTGAACAGCTTCTAGAGAGGCAAGCAGGGAATTCCGACTCCTGTCTCCTTGATGGGTATTTTGTATAATTTTAAATCCATATTTCCACCAAGGATAAAGAAAATACAACATTTATATTCTACTTTGGAATATTTTCCTATAGGAGGATGTATTTTTCTTGTGCAATGCTCCATGTACTTTCTAGTGGTAGATGGTTAGTATTTTTTGGATTACCTGGAGAATTTCAGAGAAGTATTCATGGATGATTTCACTATTTATATCTCTTATTTCAATCAGTATTTGAGTAGTCTTAGTAATTTCCTATGTCGCTGCATTGAAAAGGAACATGAATTAAATAATGATAAATGTCATTTCATGGTGAGAAAAGTTGTAGTACTTGGAAATTTCATTTATGGGGATGGTATTCAAGTAGATAAATCAAAATTTGAAGTCATTTCATCCATACAATTCCCCAAAAATGTGCAGAATGTGTGTTCTTCCTTAGGTCATGCTGGATTTTACCATAATTTTATTTAGGACTATAGTAATATTTCCCTCCCCCTCTCCCAATTACTTAGAAAAGAAAAATAATTTTTTTGATAAAAATTGTGTGGATTGTTTTAAAAAACTAATATTTAGTCTCACATCACACCCGATAATCTGACCACCATGGTAGGAGTAACCATTTAAGATCATGTGTGATGCCTCTTACTATGCAGTTGGGTCAGTGTTGTCACAATGGGTAGACATAGATCCACATGTCATTTCCTATTCCTCATACACACTCATACCTACCCAAGAAAACAACACCACAACTGAAAAATAATTCCTTTACATTGTGTTTTCCTTGGATGAATTCATGTCATACCTTTTAGGGTCCCAAGTGATTGTATTATTATACCATGTATCCCTACTGTATCTCTTTAAGAAACCAGAAGCCAAACCACATATCATTCGTTGGATGCTCTGTCCTGACCCCCTCCCTACAAAGACACCGTAATGAGGGGAGAGAGATAATGACCCACATGTCCCTCCCCCAGTAGGCCCCATGTTAAAAACTAGCACCATGGGTATAAAAATCTCAATAAATGGGAGGTATTACCCTCTTTAATTATATAGGATTGGGAGATAAGATGAATCATCCACAATAAACTCCATGAAATGATATAAAAAACCAAAACCATCCCAAAATTCATGTATAAATAAAACTTGTATAAAAAATTACTCCTAGTTAAATAACCAAAAGTAAAGTTAATGTAGTGACATAAAAACTACCCAAGATCCGAGATAGTAATATCCAAAACAGTCCACATAATCCTCTTGGAAACCTGAAAATAGTTTTGTATAAATAGGCTGATCATACAAGTATACTTAGTAGGAAAACCAAAGTCTCTCATTCATATGTGAAATAAGTATAATAATTCAACTCTAAGAATACAATAGAACCAAGATACACCAATATAGGTATACCAACCAAACCCAACCTCACCAAGGCATGCTAACTATATAATTCAAGTCAAGTAATATAATATAACATGAATCACATTGATAAGGGTACCCTTCACTCCTTCCCCATTTGTATGCTGCTCCCACACCCAAACATCATACGTAATGGCACTACCATATCTTTTGTATACCGCATCACCCCATAAGAATGGTCAAAATACACCTCGCCTAAAGAAACCTAGGCTCACCACCCCACAAGCACGACCACATCACATCTCACCCAAAAACACCTAGGTCACAACACAATCATTATCATAACAAAATTATTAGGGTGTCATGAAAATGTAGGACATAAACATCGTTCCCTCCTCCTACCATGAATGGCCCCCACTAGGAGTCTCCCCACAAGCACGGTCATATCACATCTCACTTGAAAACACTTGGGCCACCACCCCACAAGCAAAATCACATCTCGCCTGGAAAAAATGGGTTATCACAACCACCATCTAATGCACAAGAATACCTCTAACCATCATAACCTATATAATAACCACCTCACCTAGAAGAGATAACCAGAAATACCAAGTACCCATCCATCCATACACCTCATCTAATTTTGGGGAAAACACCACTCACGTGACTATGTGATTGTCGGCACATAGTGCTTGATGTGGGTTGGTGCATATAGAAATCATAAGAATATAAAATTATATATATATATATATATATATATATATATTATCAAACACTCAATCCCAATGTATGAGTTAAAAAAACTAACCAACTCACAACACCATCACTTTTGTTTTCAACTCTAAATGCATAACACCACACACCACACAACAAACCACAAACCCCATTTCACATTTCCAACCAATTCCACTTAATAATTCCATTCTTTTAATTATTCAACATCAACCAAATTTAATAAGAAAACACATCATTTAATTATAAATTAATATTTTCCATCCCATTAACCAAACCAAGCCATGTTATTTCAAACATTATGAAACAATTATTCATTCCATCACTTTTTGGGCATCTAGAACAAAGAAACCACCACCTCGATGCCACAAAAGAATTGCCAAAGAAACCACCTCACCACCCCAAATTCACAGTCAAACAAACCACCTTGTTTCCACAAAAGAACATCCAAACAAATGATATTTTCATCCAAAAATAATGGCCAAATAAACCATCTCACCACCCAAAAATAATAGCCAAACATACCACCTATCTACCCCAAAATCATTGCACAACAACCAGATTTCTCCCCACACCAAATCACAACCACACAGTGCTACCCCACAAGAAATACCTCACATCATATCACATCAATATCTTTTCACAAATTTATAAAGGAAATTTTATCACATTCCACATTATTTTAGGGGCGACATCACACATACCATAATCTGTGGGCAACCATTTTATTAGCCAAATATAAACGGTTAGTCAATTTCTATTTTTCGGTGATATCACAATAATCACAACAACCACAACAATCATAGCACATATAATCCAGTTCAATGAAATCCTCTAATGGACACAATTTATAACTGGGCATAAACTCAATACAATCCATCACTTAATAATAATATTAAAGCAATAAAAACATGTGAATAAAACCCATTTACCCCTTCAATTTCAATTTATACAATTATTTATCATTGATTAAGACAAAAAAACAAACCCCAGAGGTAAAAAAAATTAAACCAGCCCCATATGATACACAATAATTAGAAATGATTGATTATCTACCTCAAAGAAGCATTCCAACTCTATATGCACTACAGGGTGAAGAAGAACTTCTGAAAACCACAATCATACAATGAAAACCATGGATCAACCTACACCAAAACCAAAATCATAAAAACTCATTTCAAACATGAATCCCAAACCATTACACACCACCATAGTGAAAATATGAGAAAAAATGGAAGAAAACTAACCATTAAAAGGATAGGCAACCTACCACAGATTTCCAACAGACAACCATTGGAACCAACGAATCAAAGAGGGAGTCAGAAGGTCTTGAAGCCCTCCTTAGGGTTCCAAGGTTTTTCCAAGATCAAAAGAAGAATATACTCTATAGTTTTTGAAAGAAACCTAGGCTCTCTATAAATTTTAACTACACTATATTTGGGATTTAAGGGACATGTAATCCCATTTCACATCGTGTAACCCTCAGGGTTCAGTTTCACCAAAAAATGAATCTCATTTTTATTGTTTAACCTAAAAAATATACATTTCACGAACCGACCTTGGAAAAGACATGAAACCAAATTTCACATCATGTAGGCTTTACATGATGTGTATTTTATATAGAATCTATGTTGCACCTCCAACTTCAACCAAAAGCTCCAAAAACCTCCCTCGAACTCCTCTGATCACAAAAACGTACAATGTAACTGACCGAGAAGTAATGGAATATTACATCAGATACATCTCAAATGGTTCTATCACATGATAATAGAAAAATAAACCTATAAGGAAAGGGGATCGAACAAACACTCTGAAAGATACCTCTCAAGGATCTCATCATACCACAAATGCTACAGTCATCCAAAAATTCCAAACCATACAATTACAGAACATATCGTATAACCTTATCACCGCACAACCACATACCATCTAATCTGACACAACCACACTACCATATAGCCATCACACAACCAATGAATCACACTACCCTTAACACACGAATCATGAAATCTCATCCTTAATGGAAAAATATTATCCACTCTTGGAGGCACTGAGTCATATTCATGGGTTTAATCACATCACAGTTAATACATCTCAATTATGAATTAGGTACTCCCATATTCATATTACATGACTTTATCACACATCACACAACACAAAAAATAAGGAAAACATCTAATCTCATAAAACAGAAGTATCCAAACATCACATCATAAGAAAATAGATGAAGGAAAACGTCAAAACATCACTAGCTATTGGGCATGTATTTGCGTCAATCACTCCCAATTCCTCTAGACCTTCATGCCTTCACAAAACATGAATCAAATAAATGGTTTATCCACACAATGCCTTATCTTAATGATCCTAGATCTATACTGGAAACTCTACAAATGTCACTTCATCCTCAATATCCAACTCTTACATTTCAATTACATATGAGTCATCTTGAAGATATTAACAAAGTTGAGGAACGTGGAAGATATCATTGATCCTCTCCAACTGCAGTGGCAATTCCAACTAATACGCCACCTTTCCAACTCACCCCAACTCCTTGAAGGGCCCAAAAAACATAGGAGAAAGCTTACTCCCTCTACCAAACCTTCACTGTCCACGTCGAGGAGAAACCTTGAAGAACATGTGGATCCCAACCTCGAACTCCAAGGGCCTTCTTCTGTGATTAGCATAAGACTTCTAGAAGTCTTTCCCTATTTTCATCCGATCAAAAATAAGCATAAATTTCATTATCATGTTCTGCATCACATTAGGAAAAATAATGGTTGTCTCCCCAACCTTCTTCCAACACATCAGAGAACAACACGGTCTTCCATAAAAATCTTCAAAAGGGTCCATTACAATTGAAGAGTGATAGCTTTTTTTGTAAGTAAACTCAACCAAGGGTAGGTGTCATTCACAAGATCAACCAAAGTTCAAGACTCATTCCCGCAATATATCTTCTAGTTTCTAGATAGTATGATCCATCTACCAATCTGTATGATAGTGGAAAGTAGTGTTGAGGTGTAAATAAGCGCCAAAAGCTTGCAGCAATCCCCTATAAACTCATGAAGTAAAACATGCATCTCCATCTAATAAAATAGCCCATGGGACTCGATGTAACAATTCCACCTCATCCACGTACCTCTTATCAAAATCATCCATTGTGCTCAAATCCTTGATCGCTAAGAGGTGGGCCAGTTTCATCAACTGATCCTTTTTCACCCAGATAGAATCACAACCTTCCTGTTCTTAGGGTAAAACTATAATGAAATCCATTGATATTTTATCCCATTTACACTTAGTAACATCCCAGGGATGAAAAAAACCACCGGGAACATGATTCTCATGGTTTAGATTCTAAAAAACCAATCACATCACTATGAACTCTACCACTACATGTTTAATCCTGGTCCACCAAAATTGCATCCTTAAACCAATGTACATCTTGGAAACTTCTAGGTGTACCACCAAAGGTGATCTATGAAACACATGTAGGACTCCTTATTGAATTACGATTGGAACAAACAACCTCCCATTAAACAACATCTTGTTTCAACTATCCTCCAACCAACCCTCTAGAGCATCACTATGTATGAAATTATCATGAATCACATATACCTTCCTGTCTCCCCATTGAGATTACCCCACCTTCTAAATTATAGAAGACTGCACCATTATCTAAAATAAATAGACTCTACCACCATCCACCCTTGTGCCTTAGTGCAAGGATACCAACTCTTCCATTTCTCTCTAAGCACCCCCAGACTCCCGAGAAACATACTTACTTAGCATAATCCCAAAAAATAGACCAAAAAATTACCCTTTAATGGGGTGTAAGATATCTCAAAATAATAATCATCAAGAAACATCATCCACATTTGCTACCACAAGTTAATATCATTCTAGGAAAAGATATACTTCAAGCTCTTATGATTTGTGAAGAACACAAAGTGCTCTCCAATGTCACCATAACATTAGTGAAAACACAAAAACTACTAAATCTAGATCATGAGTGGAATAGTTATTCACAAGGGGATTTAATTTCCTAGACACATAAGAGATCACTTCCCACTACTGTATCAACACAAATCCCAAGCCCGGATAGGAAGCATCACAAAGAACATCGAACATCACCTCCTCCTTAGAAAACTAAATCACTGGGAACTAACCAACTACCCCTTCAGGTAGCTGAATTATTCTTGGAACTGATCAAACTACAAAAAATTTGGGTTCTTCTAATTCAAATCAATCAACAAGGTTATGAATCAAGATAAATCAGGTACAAACATCTGATAATATCCTGTGAAACTAAGGAAACTATAAACCTATGAAATGTTTTTTGGTGCTACCCAAGAAACAAGTACTTCAAACTTAAATGGGTATACCATAACACCCCAATGATACACCAAATTCATAAGAAAATGAACCTTTCATGTCTAGAATATACACATGGGAAACATTCCATGGAGTTAGTGGTGCCGAAGAACATTCCTGATAGTTCTGAGATGATCAGAATGATCCTCCTCTATCCTCAAGTAGATGAATATATCATTGATGAATATGATGATTAATGGGTCTAGGAACTCATGGAAAATGGATTTCACAATCCCCATGAAGAAAAATGGTGCATTCGTAACACCAAATAACATGACTGCAAACTCGAAGTTCCCATACCTAATCTGAAGGCAATTTTGGGATATCACCCTCCTTCACCCTCAACTAGTGATATCAAGATCATAGATTGATCTTATAAAACCAAAAATAACTTCTTAGATGGCCTAAAATGTCATCTATCCTTGTAAGAGGGTAACATTTTTTAACAGCCACCTAATTCAACATCTGGTAGTCTATACCCAACCTTGGACTACCATCCGCCTTCTTAGAGTTCAACACTAAAGCACCCCATGATGACACACTGGGCTGGAAAAAATACTTCTTCAATAGATCATCTATTTGAATACTCAACTCCCACAACGCATAAGGTTCCATTTGAAAAGGATACATCAAAATCAGAGAAACACCAACTTGTAAGACTATCCCAAACTCAACATCACATCGAGGGGATAGTGTCGCAACTTCTTGGGGGAAAACATCTAGAAACTCCCCAAAAACAATGGTGATTTCCACTTCCCCAACATAAAATAATTCCACCAATATCTCATCCACCAAATAAATAAGGGTATATATATGTTGATTTTCCACTTTACAACCCGACTCACTAAGAAAAACCACACTCTGGTCATCCACATCCAAAAACAAGACTATCATCAAGAAAGATTAGATGAAAACATGTATGTAATAAAAATAGTCAATGTTGCAGATTTCATAGGAATTCTTCATCTCTAGTAAGAAAATACCCACAAGGTAATGTTGTGTCCCTATCATTAGTCTACACCCCCAACACACATCAAACAAGCTAGTCTAGCCTATAACTGGTGTAGTCAACCCTAATAAAATGATAAACCACTATATATCTAGTTCTAGGGCATGGGATAGATAATTTGAAATAAATGAGTGTGAATTTCTTAAATTAAACAAGGAAAAACAAGGGTATAAACAAACTAATCGTACCTCTGAGGATCTTTGGCCCCTCTGAAACTGCAACCTCCATTATGTGCAACTGACCACTCTAAGCTCCTCTACATCTATGATAACAACCACCTATATATCCATTCTTGTTTAGTAGTCCTATAAAATGAGTAATGTACTAAGGTTGGCCTTTACCTACTCAATCTCCCCTCAGGATAACATAAGACCGCTTCCCCTTCAACTGAAATGGTCTCACTGGCAACTACTATTGTGGTTAGTGTTGAACCTATCTACCTCCTCCAAAATGAGCTTGAGAAAACCATGGGAACTAGTTCTAGAGATGTAAATAATCCCCAAAACCAAAAAAAACTTTCAAAAATCCCCCAATAATATCTCAGGAACCACTATCCCTAGATGGATAGAAAGGAAGCTATTGAGGATGACTCCCCACTCAATGAAATCTCAAAAGTCCTGGAACCTGGGATACTGGAGTTGAAGGTAAGTTGGATTATTCCATTAATATAATAACATTACAGTAAATATGAGGTAATAGATTTATAATTACACTTGGATAATGGTAGGTGAGTATATCATAATAATAGAAAAGAAAATAACATAAAAAGAAATTAAATGAGAATAGAATATGATTTTTCCTCTTGAAATCTTCTCCTTGAGAACCTCCTTTGGGAAATTGGATTTGGTCTTTTGTTGATACCAAAGGATCATGGACGTGGGGGAGTGTCCCATAAAAATTATTGGGAAGAAATTGGACAATCTTAAAGGATTTGGAGGTTTGATGGGAAGAGGTGGTGAGGGATGATATTTATAGGGGAGGAGATGGATGTTTTTTTATTATTTTATTCATTAGTTTATTATTTTTGGCTCATGACTATGAATTGTTTTGATTCCCATGACTAAATAAAGTAAGAGAGAAGGTTACTTCAAAATTATTGTTCTCAAATTAGCAATGAACCAAGAAATAGTGAATTGAAATTTTAATTTTATATACTGTAAATTACTGAATTTCACTATTTACCAAAAATTATACTATTTTATAAAAATATAAAAAGTTCCCCCTAATCAATTTTCGACATGAAAAATTAAAAAATTATCTTAATTGTATGATAATAATTTTCTAAACATGATAAATTTAATTTCTAATTAAAATTATCATTTATTCAAAAAATACTGATTTTGAAATTATAACTGATTTGATGAAACTTGAAAGAAATTAGTTAAGGTATCATAAAATTATATTATAATCATAATAATAAAAATATTAATTATGAATATATTTTACTAAAATAACATTTATTTAAAATCATTATAATAATTATAATATTTTAAATAAAGATTTATATTCTTCAAAAATACCAACACATAATTTATCATTTTTTAAACAATTATTTAATTATACTTGTTTATAGTTATATCATATTATCATTTATAGTATGAATAAATTTTATTTATAATTCAATAGAAGATATTACTATTATATTTATTGAATTACTATTCCTAATGGTCATGTTATTATTCCAAACGTCAGGTTGCTATTCCATTGTGATAGGTTCCTTAATTTCTTTAAATATCACTTATTTTATTATTAATTTATTGAAAATGATGTTTTTATTAGGATATCCTAGATATGTATGTGTTTTATACTATATAAAATAATTAAAATAAGTGGAAAATTCTATTGATAAATGTTTGGATCATTACAATGCGTCTATCTCTTTACTGCCTTCGTGGTCAATGAAAGGAACTCTGCCTAAAACTTCTTCTAGAAGTCAACCCACAAAACATCTGACTCTTTGTTCTCTCCTAGATATAGCTTCCACCACTGATGTGAAGTTCCCTGCATCTTACTGACTTCCAAAGGGACCCAATACTCTATCGAGGCCCAAATCAAAATAAAAGTTATCTCCAACTCCTCCAGCCATCTCTCTGTCACCACATTTTAAACACTACCCTCATACTACCCCAAAGCCTACCACTAGAAATAATGTAATGTCTTATTCCAAACCTTATCCTCCTCTTCTAGATTGACTCTATGATGATCAACCAGATCATCTTGATGAACCTCAACTTCCTGATCTATACATGAACGATGAATAGAATTCATAACTGAAAATAAAATACAAAATTCTTATTATTGATAATATGGAATTTTATTAAGATTAATTTTAATTCATTTCACAACATTTTAATGCATTTTAATGTTTCCCAAAAAACACCAATTTAAACAAGGGAAAAATTTATCATGAGGTATTTTCATTTCACAGTCTTCTACCCTACTAGCGGGTCCATCTCACTTAGTCATTCAATAAGCTCAGGGTTCGTGCACTGGATCACAGGGGGACCTAAAATCTCATGTCCTGGCTAATATCCCAAACCTATGTCATGCACCAAGGTCAATTAGAACCATTTCCATACCAAAACATGTAATCTTCATTGTTCTTAACTCCCAAATCCATTCTATCTCTAACCCACTCCTTTGATACCACTATGTGATGACCCCTCCCTCTAAATATACCAAAATTAGGGGGGAGAGATAATGACCCTGAGTCTCACCCCTAGTAGACTCCAGGTTGGCAATTAACACTGAGGGTATAAAAATTTAAAGAAATGGGAGGCATCCCCCCCCCCTTAATTATATAGGATCAATAGATAAGGTGAATCGTTCATAATAAAATCAATTAAATGATATAAAAAGAAACCAAAACCATCCCACAATGCATGTATAAATAAAACTAATACAAAAAAAGTCTCCAAGGTAAATGAATTAAAGTAAAGATGAAGCAGTGACACAACAAAAAATATATTTATTTAATTTATGAAATATCAAATTATTTATAGAGTAGAGGATACATATTCATCAATATTTCCCCAATTAAAACAACATTAAAAAAACACCATATGTAAAAAATGGTACATGGATAAGGAAATAATAATATCCCTGATACATTAAATATAGATATTTATTGAAATCTTCAACTACAGATGATGACAAATGAAATAGAAGTATACATACACAACACATAATCAATAAGTAGTGAATACGGCATAACCAAAGGGAATATAATAATGGTGTCCATGGAATAATCGATTTAAATCATACTAGAAAATTCATACTATAAAATAGGAATATATAAGGATAAATGAAGTCCAACTATAGTAAAAACATCTAAAATTAGTGTTTATGAAAATTTAGAAATGAGCCACCTTAGTGTGGTTAAAGGTAAAATACTAAAAAGACTTTAAAACAAACAAAGGCACAATTGTTTGTATAAAACCGACAATGAATAAATATATTCTTTCATGATAAAATTAGTTATTTTAGAAATATTTTAGAATCTTAAAATAGATTATGGATAGTACATGAAAATGGGAAATAAATTGGGATGTTCCCTTTAACTGGGCTTGCTTATCGGGAGGAATTGAAAAGGGATCCTTATAAAAAATGTTCTCCCATAAAAAGAATAATTGAGTTCGGTAAATATATTTGGAACAAAAAAATAGTTTATAAGGATTAGATAATAATAATTAAGAATTTCATTAGGGTAAAGATAGATAAAGAGTAACCTGAATGAAAAATGGAGGTTCAGGGAGAATCTCTTACCTTATGTACGAAAGTGTTCGCACTTGCACTTAATATCTTGGATAATTAAATTAGATTGATGAATAATCTAATTAATAACCTACTAAAAATTTATTAAATTTATTATAATTATATCGATTTCATTTATGGCCTTTTTGATGAGTTTTAATATTCAATTTCGTCATTTGGGAGTGTTCTTTTCATTAGTTTTCATGATTGGTTCACTTGTACATATGTATGAAAGATCATGTAAAATGGGAATAGTTTTCCAGAATTGAAATTATATGTTATTAAAGAACAAATAGAATATTAAATGGTCTTTTATATCATTTTTTCTAGATATGAGGATGATTCATCAGGTAAAACATTAATGATAATCGTTTAGATTATTTTGGATTTTTTCAATCATCACACAATAGTTTTGGTTTTAGTAATTAATATTATGTGTATATAATTGTTCTAGATCACTAAATAAGTTGTAATATATATTTAAAATTATTTTTAAACCATTATAATAGTTTTATTTCCATTTGTGGAGAAGATAATGGAAAATGAAAATGCATCATCCACGATGGTGGTAAATAAACACATCATGGATGATATTTTCATTTTTAGAATAAAAAGGGAGTGGAGAAGAGTTTTGATGGTGTATTTTACATTAACATAATAAAAATATATATAATTATTTATATGATACTTGATTTATCAATATTGTTCATATATAGAAGGTGAGGGAAGTATAATAAAATAAATTAAATTAAACGAAATTGAATGAAAAGGATCAAGCGTTTTACCTCTTGAATTATTTTCCTTGAGAGCATTCTTAAGTCACTTAGGTTTTGTCTTTTATTGAGAGAAATGGATCCTAGAAATGGGGTAGAAACTTGGGAAGAGTATTAGGAAAAAATTTGACAAGATTCAAAACTTTGGAGTTGTGAGGAGAGGATGTGGTGAGAGGTGGTATTTATAGTGGAGGAGAGGGGTGTTTTTTTGTTTACTTTTTTATTATTTTGGCTAATGAATATGAATGTTTTGAATCTTATCACTAAATATATTAAAATAATGAATTATATTTTAATATAATGGGCTTACCTCATCCATATAGAATCTACGAATCAGTAATTCTGGTATTTAGCTTATACTGTAAATTACTATATTTCATTATTCACCAAAAATTGAAATATATTAGAAATTTCCAAAAATTTAACCTAACCATTTTTTGACATGTATAGTGCAAAAATGAACTCTATTTTATGAAAATATTTTTTTAAAATATGATAAATTTAATTTTTAATTAAAATTATCTTTTACTAAAAAATACCAATTTTAAAATTATAACTGATTTTATAACACTTCAAAAAATTAATTAATGTCTCATAAAATTATTTTATAAGCATAAAACATAAAAAATATTAATTTACAAATCTATTTTATGAAAATAAATTTCTCTTTAAATAATTATATTAATTATAAAATTTTAAATAATTTTTTTTCGTTTTATAAAAATAGAAACACTTAATTTATAATTTTTAAAATATTTATTTAATTATACTATGATATAATTATACATTATTTTAATTTATATTATGAATAAATGTTATTTATACTCTCTCATGTTAGGTTTCTAATCTATTGGATGAATTGCTATTAATAAGGGTCACATTACTATTCCAAAGTTCAAGTTACTATTTCATTGGTATATGATCATTAATTTATTTAAAAAGCCTTCTATTTCATTCATTATTCATTTGAAAAGTTTTTTTTGTTTTCTCTATGTGATTTTTTATGATTTATACAATATTAAATGATTGTTTTTAAAATTTAAGATATCGAATGAATTGAATTTTTTTAATATGAAACATACCATAAAATATTTGGGTGTTATATTCCTCCGTCCTTTAGAAATTTCATCCTTGAAATTTTTCATGAATATTTCCATATAAATAGATATGTTTGTTCATTATCTATGACATCATTAGGTTCTCATATTACTTCTTCCATTTTATGGTTTCTATAAAGAACCTTTTCCAGTAAAGTCATCTGATTTCTCAATACTAACTCTCTTATGTCAAGAATTTTGATAGGTTCTTCACAGTAAGAAAAATTGGGTTCCTGTTCTATTTATTCATATCTGAGTACATGCATTGGGTTTGACATGTACTTATTTAATAATTGTATGTGTAACACATAATGAACATTGTAGATACTTGGATTCATTACTAATAGGTAAGCTGCAGGTCGAATTCTTTCCAAAATTTCAAATGCTCTAATGTACCTAGGGATTAGTTTTAATTTCATACTAAACCTTATGAAACCCTTCCATCAAGATAATTTCCTAATGACATGATACCCACCTTAAATTCCAAATATTTTCACCAGTTGTGAGCATAACTCTTTTTCCTTCTTTTAAATTCTTTAATATGAGCCTGAATAGTCTTTACCCTTTTCATTATCTCTTTAATAAGTTTTGAGCCTCTAAGTTTCCTCACACCAACTTCATCCCAAAATTTTTGAGTTTGACATATATTTCCATATAATGCTTCATATGGTTCCATTTGAATACTTCAATGGAAACTATTGTTGCAGTAAAATTCTGCTAAAGTTAAATACTGATCCCACATACCCTGAAAGCCAAGTGTGTATGATCTCAACATGACTTCCAATGATTGAATAGTCATTTTGGACTATATGTCAGTTTGAGGGGGATAATAAGTACGCATATGAAGCTATGTATCCAAATTCTTCTGAAAAATCTTCAAAAATTTGGATGTGAAATGGGGATCTCGATCAAACCCAATCGATATAGGTGCACCATGAAGTCTTAAAAATTCATTAATATATATTCTTGGTAGATGATCAAGGGAAAAATCTTCTCTTGTAGTGAAGAAATGTGAAGATTTTGTAATTCGGACAGCAATTAACCATATTGAATCATTCTTTCATAAAGTATTTTGAATTTTTTGATGAAGTCCATAGTGATTTCATCCCACTTCCACATAGTAATAGCTAAATGTTGCCTGAATTATCTAGGATGTTATCAATAAATCTTCACATGTTGAAAAATTGTGCATCATGAAGCATAGTCAGTATTTTCCCACTTAATATTATCCCATGAATAATGTTCCTTCATATCTCAATACATTTTTGTACTACCATAGTGTATAGAGAAGTATGATCTATGAGCATCTTCTAAAAGTTCTATTTTTAGCTGAGGTATTTATGGAACACATAAACTCATTCAAAATTTTATAATTCCATCCTCATACATGAAGTCTTCTAATCTTCCATCCTTAATGGATTTAATATCCTTTTGAAAAATCTCATCATCATATTGAGATATTTTTATCTTCTCCAGTAGATAAGTTTTAGTAATAATTTCAAAAATGAGTGATGTTTCTTCTTACATAACAATTCCCATATTCATATTTAATAGATCCATTAATATAGGATCATGTTCAATCCTTTATTGTGTTAGAAGTCCTTGATATATCCTACATAATTCATCTGCTACCTTAATTTCATTTCTTGGGTGATAGGGTATTGAGAAATAACAATTATTGAGTAACTCAATCCATCATCTTGGCCTCATGTTAAGTTATTTCTATGTAAATATGTATTTAAAACTCTTGTGATATGTATATATATCACATATTTCTTGATAAATATAGTGTCTCCATGTCTTCAGAGAAACGATTATGGGTTCGAACTCAATATCATGAGTTGGATAATTTTTTTCATGATTCTTCAACTACCTTGATGCATATGAAATAACATTATTATTATTCATAAGGTCACAACCAAATCCTTTCATTGAATCATTAATTTATATAACAAACCATCATTTCTATATGGTAAATTAAAAATTGGATCATTGAATAATCGTTTCTTAATTTATTAACAACATTATTCACACTCTTTTGTCCATATGAACATACACCCTTTACGTGTGAGATTTGTTAGCGGGTTAGCTGATCTGAAAAAATTATGAACGAAATGTTGATATTGACATACTAAACCAATAAAACTATGTACCTAAATTATGTTTGTTGGTGTAGGGAATTATTTAATATCCATTTTCTTCATAGGATCAATTAATATTCCATCCTTAGAGACAATATGGCAATGAAAAGAAATATTCTAAACAAAAATTTACACTTTCAAAATTTACGATATATCTCTTTACATCTGAGAGCCTCAATAATAATCCTAAAGTGATTCTCATGGTATTCATATCTTTTAGAATACAAAAAAATATCATCAATGAATACTATAAAAAATATTCAAGATATTCGATGAATAGTTTTTTCATTAGATCTATGAAAATAGATGGCACATTAGTCAATCCTAATGGAATTACTATGAACTCATAATGTCTATACCTCATCTGAAAAGATATCTTTGGAATGTATTACTTATTTATTCAAAATTCATGATACAAAAAATGAATGTCAATATTAGAGAAATATTGATCTCTATGAATTTTATCAAATAAATAATCAATTTGAGTTAGAGGATACTTGTTCTTTATTGAAATAGCATTGATTTATCTATATTCATTGCACATCCTCAAGGAACCATCATTCTTCTTAAAAATAGAATAGGGGATCCACATGGAGAAACACTACGAAAGATAAACCCCATATTAATCAAATCATATAGTTGTTTATTCAACTCCACTAATTCCATTGTTGACATTTAATAAGGATTCATTAATATTAGTTTTGTTTCAGGGATTAGATCAATGGTAAATTCAACTTCAGACTCTGGGGGTGTCCTGGTAATTCCTCAAGAAATACATAAATGTATTCCAATAAAATATGTATATTATGAATTATAAGATAAACTTCATCATCCCTAGATTTGTTTTCTCTTCCTCCCTAATAAATTAATTTAGTAGAGCTACTGGGGGTGGATCCAGAAGAATCATATGATGATGTTTGTGCCCCAAGGTTGAGGGATTCTATATCTTCCTCACAAATCAAAATTTACTTATTCTTGAAATAAATTATTGCATAATATTTTAAAATCCTATTCATATGGAGGATTATATAAAATTGAACCATTGGTACGATGATAAGGTCATAAAATAAATCATGTTTATATTCCATAATATGAACTTCCAGACACATTTTTGATGGAATGAGACTTACCTTATAAGTTTTGACTGATAACTAGACTATTAAATAAAAAGGGAAATATATAATTTTCTTAGAAATTTGGTATATATAAAATAGTGTGATTTATAAAATCAAATAAATCATTTCCTAAATAGGAATATAGTTTTTTTACCTTGCACCACATCATTGGGTAATTCTATTGCAGTTGTGGTGTTCGGATGAACATGGTAATCTCCCATTGGACTCTTTTGTGGTAAATTACCTTGACACTTGGGAAACAGATTTGAATAACTCCCCATTTCATTATAGTTGAATCATTTAACATCATTGATTTGCTTTTCCACTTGCATTCATTTTCTTGATGACCCTTTTCTTCACACTTATAACAATCTTCATTGCATTTCAAGAATTTCCCAGGATGATTCTTTCCAAATTTTTCGCATAATGGAAATTTCTTCATTCCCCTATTCCTCTCTGATGTTTCACCCTTTCCATTTTTATCAGAAGACCTAGTATTCTATTGATTCCCCTTCAATAGATAAGAACTATCAAATTCTTTTTATATTTTTATGGAACTTAATACTATTTCATCATATGATGAAAATACTTGAGAGGTCAATGAACATTTGAGACATATTTTATGAACTTCCATGAAATGCTAAATAATTTCTTCCCAACCACCTATGTAATATATATAATACCTTTATAGTCTTTTGAATGTATCCTCGTACTCGGAAATAATCTCTTCCTCCCTTTACTTTAAGTTAAATAATTTTTAGTTTATTTCAGTTCATTACTAATTAGGGAAGTATTTTTTGAATAATATTTCATTAAATGTTCTCTATTCCATGTATTATATTTCATCTTCATCCTTAGTATTCTGAATCTATTACCACCATTGATATGTATCTCCCTTGAGATAGTTTATTTCCATTACTACAATTTCATTTTAATTGTACACCAATGGAAAAAATATTTTTTCAGGGTACTTTATCTACTGCTCAACTACTGCTGGATTAGTAGTCCCACTAAAATATGATATCTTCTACCATATGATATGATTCAACATACGTGTAGTATGGTTATTTTTCATAACATTTGTATGTTGTCCTAAAATGGTCATGATCTACTCAGATACAACACTAACTTTGTTGACTTCCTCATAAGGGAAATCCCTAAATTGCCAGTGGGTATTGATTCCTTTCCTTACTTTTGGAACCATCACTAAAACATATCACACACTAATTTATCTCATAATCACCATGAGTATTGATCCAAAATTCACTATAAGGAGTTATTATAATTCTCATGTTAATTTAACATCTAGTTCCCAAGGTATCTACTTAACTTTATTTGATGCTAACTATAACAACTCCTAAACCATTAGCCCAGAGTCAGTGGTAATTTTATTATAATGGTATAAAAATAATATACAACATCACCAAGGATCAATAAGTTGGGTTGTATTGAATAACTAGATACATACATGGTTAACTTGTTACATTTGTGTTTAAAAATAGAACATAACAATGGAAAATAAACTTATTCCATAAAACTTATTCCAAAATTCCATTTTTATAACCTGTGGAAGGAAAACAAATAAAAGGGTGATCTTGAATGCTTAGTAAGGGTTACATGAATCAATAAGAAGTAATGCAAATTCAATATGGAATAATCATTATAGAAAAGTAAATAATATGAAAAACACAAGCTATCAATACACTGTGAATGAAAATGAAACCACTGATTTTTTCATAGTGAAAATATCATGTAATGTAATATTTGAATATTGAATGAAAAAAAATCTTATTTATTGGAGGTCATTTATCTGTAACATGAACCATTATACTATCAACACGGTTTATTTTTATGAGTAAAAATTGTCTGATTCTACTTGGAAACAAACACGAACATTTTTTTCAATAATTTTTCCTCATGAGAACAATCAATGCATCAAGGGGATATCTATAACTAGTCCCCACCCATCATTTCATTTACAATTCTCTATTCATTTATTGATTCAGTTCATGAATTTTTGAAATATTCATATTGAGCAGAGGATATAGATTTATCCATATTCCCCTAATTTAAATATCCATAAAAAACAATAAGTAAAAAATGGTATATGGATAAGGAAATAATATTATCCATGATACATAAAATATGAATATTTAATTAAATCAATAATGAATGATGATAAAAAAAATTAAAGGGAAGTATACATACACCACACACAAGGAATAAGTAGTGAATAAGGCATAACCTTAGAGAATATCATAATGGTATCCATGAAAAAAAGAATTTAAATCATACTATCAAATTAATAATATAAAATAGGAAAATATTATGATAAATGAAGTCCAACTAGAGTGAAAACATGTAAAATTAGTGTTTGAGAAACTTTAGAAATGAGCCTTTTTAGTGCGGTTTATGGGAAAATACTAAAGAGACTTTAAAACAACAGAGGAAGAATTGTTTGTATAAAACCAGAAATGAAAAAAGAAAGTTTCTCATGATAAAATGATTTATTTTAGAAAAATATTGTTATATTAATACATATTATGTATGGTACTTGAAAATGGGTAAGAAAATAGGATGTTCCCTTTAATTGGGCTTGCTTATCGGGAAGAATTGAAAAGGTGTCCTTATAAAACATGTGTTTCCCTTCAAAGAAAGACGAATTGAGTTAGGTAAATATAATTTGAACATAAAAACAGAATGTAGGAGGAGTAAATAAGAATAATTAAGAATTACATTGGGGTAAATATTGAGAAAACATAACCTGAATTAAAAATGGAGGTTCGGGGAGAATCCCTTTATTTATCTCCAAAAGTGTTATGCACATGCACTTAATGTCTTCGATAATGAAATTGGATTCATTAATAATTTAATTAAGAAACTATTAAACATTTATTTTATTTATTATAATTTTATTGAGTTCATTTATAGTCCTTTTAATGAGTTTTAATATTCAACTTCGTCATTCGAGAGTATTCATTTCCCTAGTTTTCTTGATTCATTCACTTTTATACATGAATGAAAGATCGTGTAAAAAGAGAATAGTTATCTAGAATTGAAATTATATGTGATTAATGAACTTAAATAATATTAAATGTTTCTATATATAATTTTTTAGATATGAGTATGATTCATTAGAGAAAAAATTAATAATAATTGTTTATATTATTTTTCATTTTTTGTTCATCGTGCATTAGGTTTTTTTTTAATTAATATTATGTATATATACTAGTTCTAGAGCACTAATTAATTTGTAATATAAATTTAAAATTATATTTCAACCATTATAGTGGTTTTATGACCATACTAGGAGTGGTTAATGGAAACTAAAAATGCATTGTCCAAGATGGTGGTGAATCAACACATCATAGATGATATTTTCATTTTTAGAATAAAAAGCTCGAGGAGAAGGGGTGTGATGATAGATTTTCCATTAAAATTATAAAATTATAGTATATATAATATAATTGATTTATCAATCATGTTAATATATATGTGTTGAAGTACGGAAAGGAAAATAAATTAAATTAAAAGAAATTGAAAGAGAATGATTATGGGTTTTTCCTCTTGAATTCTTCTCCTTCATACCCTCCTTAAAGAACGTGGGTTTTGTTCTTTTATTGAAAAAATGGCTCCTTGACATGGGGGAGATACTTGGGAAGAGTATTGTTCACAAATTGGACAACATTTAAGGCTTTTCATGTGTAAGGGAAGAGGTGGTGGGGTGGTATTTATAATGGAGGAGAGGGGTGTTTTTTGATTATTTTATTCATTTGTTTATTATTTTCTATCATGACCATGAATAGTTTGAAACTTATCACTAAATATATTAAATTAATTAATGATATTTCGATAGTATGGGTTTAAATAATCTACACATCATCCATGACTCAATAATTCATGTATTTAGCTTATACCATAAATTACAGTATTTCACTATTCTCTAAAAATTCAACAATTTTAGAAACATCCAAAATTTTCAAACTAAATTTTTTTCAATATGTATAATTAAAAAATGAAATAAATTTTATGAAAATAATTTTCTAAATATAATAATTTTTATTTTTATTTAAAATATTCTTTTACTCTAAAAATAACAATTTTAAAATTATAACTGATTTTATAACACATTAAAAAATTAATTAAGGTCTCATAAAATTATACTATAATCATAATAAAAAAATATTAATTTATGAATTTATTTTATATAAATAAATTTTATTTTAAATAATTTTCATAATTATAAAATTATAAATAAACATTTATGTTTTCTAAAAATAAGAACACGGGATTTATCATTTTCAAAATATTTTTTTTCTGATACTATGATATAATTATATCATATTTTCATTTATAAGATTCCTACATTTTATTTATAGTTTCATAGATGAGGTTACTATTCTATTGGATTAATTACAATTCTTAAGGGTCTCATTGCTATTCCAAAGATCAAGTTACTATTTCATTGGTATGTATTCTTTATTTTTTTAGAAAAAAACTCTTATTTCATTGATTATTCATTTATAATGTTTTTTCTGTGTTTTATTTGTAATTTTATATTATTTATACTACATGAATTAATTTATTTTTGGAATGTAAGCTATCTAATAAATTAAATTTATTTAAGAGGATAAATTCCATAAAATATTGGTGTGTTATAGATAATAACCCCCCATGTCCTGCCTCCAATAGGCCCCAGGTTGGCGACTATAACCGAGGGTGTAAAAATATCATGTATGGGAGGAATTAACCTCTATAATAATATAGAATTAAGAGATAATATGAATCATCCAGAAGAAACACTATGACATAATATAGAAAGAATCTAAAACCATCCAACATGCATGTATAAATAAAACTGGTATAGATAAAAGTCTCCAATGTAAATACCAAGAAGAAATGCTAACGTAATGACACAACATCTATCAAAGGTCTGAGCTAGTAATTTCTAGCCCCATCCATGAAAAACTCCTAGAATCCTAAAAATAGTTTTATATATGTAGGGTGATAATACAAGTATACTCAATAAAAAACCCATAATCTTTCATGCACATGTGAAAGATGCATACCAATGAACACATAAGTAAATAGAAGAACCAACAACACCTAAACAAGTCAACCATCCATCCCAGCCTCACAAAGTCATGCTCAAGAAATAACGAAAGCAATGTAATATAATATAATAAGAATTATATCAATAAAGGGTACTCTGTACCGCTTTCTCATTGGTATGGTTCTCTCAAACCCCAACATCGTACAACGTGGAACTCATATCTCTTTTGTATATTACACCACCCCACAAGAAAGATCTAATTACATCATACTCACAGACACATGGGCTCGTCACGCCACAATAATGTCCACATCATGTATTGTATAAAAACACCTGGGCCACGACACATCCACAACCATAACCAGAGTAATAGGGAATCGTGAACCTAAAGGAAATGAGCCATGTTCCATCCTCCTACCACGCATGACCCCTACCATAAGCTACTTCATCTCACCTGTTGACACATAGGTTATGTCACATCTCACCTAAAGACACATGGGCTCTCCACCCTATAGGTATGGCCACATCACATCTCTACCAAAGACACCTAGGCTGTCACAACCACCATCTACTTCGTTAAAAGACCTTCAACCATCACAGCTTGTTCAATACCTACCTAAACAAGAACAGAGAACGGTAAAGAGCTGGTACCTAGCCATCCATCCTTTACCCCAGAGGCTGGGAAAAACACCCCCACATGAACATATGAGTATCTTCACATAGTGCACAATGTTTGTGGGGTACATATAAAAATCACAATGAATATATAAGTATATACATATATCCACTCTCACAAGTCCAATCTATGGGTCCACAACCAAACATTAACCAACTAAAAACCACATCACTTTCTCTACCACCTCTAAATTCATAACACCACACAATAACCCATAAACCCCATTTCATATTTCCAACCAATTCCCATAATCCATCCAATTCATTTCATTATTAAGCATCAACTAAATTAAACCACACAACCCATCATTTATTTATTCATTAATCATTTCAATCCCACTAACCCAAACAAACTTTATCCATTTTGATTATTATCAAACAAGGTATTGTATTCAATTAGTACCTATCATCTAGCACAAAGAAACCATGTATCATAAATAGATTATCATTCCCACCATATCATCACCCCGCAAAAGCACAACTACACATCATAGAAAATCAAAATACATTTTAATAATTTTCAAAGGTACTTTTATCACATTACATTTATTATTGGGGTGTTATCACACAAACCATAATTCTGGGACCACCATTTTATTTTCCAAATATAGTTGGTTATCCAATTTCCATTTTATGGTGATATCACAATAATCAAAACAGAAACAACAATCACATCACATATCATCCAATGTAAACAATGGCCCTAATGGCCATTATTTTTAGTGGTACATGAAGATTGTATAATCACAATATCACAATCATATCGGAGTCATAAATGAATGAAAAACATTTCCATTTTCCACTTTCAATGTAAAATCAACCAATTATTTATCTTTGATTAATCAAATACAACCATCTATCATAGATAAATATGATCAAACTCTACCACATGATACATAATAAAGACAAATGTGGGATTTCATACCTCATAGAAGCTTTTTAACTCATTATACACCACAGGGTGAAGAAGGAATGCCCGTAAACCACAAATGCATCATGAGATACCACAAATCAACCTACAATTCACCCAAAGATCATCAAAACACAACCCAACTCACAACCCAATCCAAAACAACAACATCCTTATTATCATGACCATTCCCCTGGGGCTCATGTCGTGACTACCCCAAGCCCTCCTTCCATAGGCCAGGGGCTGGCAACTAGAACTAGAAATTTGTATCCATAAAATGAGATGGCATTGCCTTTTACCCTATACATACACACAGTCCAAGAACAAAACAAGATGAAACCACAAAGTAAACTGTTGTAGTAAAAGTGTGATGAAACTAAAGGGGTCGGAATACAAGCACAACTAAAAAGTAAAAGTACAACTACAAAGTACAAATACAACTAAAAAGTGAAAAATTGCTCTTGGTTCATCCACCGAGGATCCTACCTTAATGGTAGGTATAACTCATGATCAGTAGTCCCTACATAACATCACACCAAATGATCCACCTTTGAGCACTATCCAGTCCTGGCTCCCTCAGCCTCGATCAATGTTGTCCATCTACTGCACAAGACACAACAAGGTGCAGGCGTATCCGATGTAGGGGTAAGTATAAAGATACTCAGTTGGGATCCCGAGACCCCCGTAGGTCTCCCAGAGTTCCACAAAGAAAAAACCACAAATAAATACCTCAATATAAAAGCACGAAGCAATATACATCAACACTACTTAATTATATGACTATACATATACCTAAGTTATCATGATATACTCATCTCATACATGAGGGAATAATAACACAAAAGTAATACCATGAAGGTAGAAGTACCACACATGTAACACCATAAAGACAACACCAGAAAGGTAGAAGTACCACACAGTTAACACCTCGAAGATATGAGTACCACACAAGTAGCACCATGAATATTGAAGTAACACACATGTAACACTATGAAGATAGACGTACCACATAGGTAACACTAGGAAGTTAGAAGTACCACACAGGTAACACCCTGATGATAGAGGTACCACATAGGTAACACCACAATGATAGAAGTACTATGAAGGTAACACAACAAAATAAACACCATTAAGGTAAAAGACTAAGCTCTCACTAGGTATAACTTAAGTAAAGAAGAACAGATGATTTGTTGTAAGCTAGATTATCTTATTCTGTTAAGAAGCACTGAATCTGACCCACACAGGATCGATAGGTACTAACCCCCGTTGACCCACATAGGATCTGACCCACATTGGATTGGTATACACTGATCCACACAAGATTTGATAGAATCTGACCCAAACAAAATTGATATATGCTGACCCACACGGGATTGATATATGCTGACCCACACATGATAGATGTTCTTTCTTCAGGTTACAGCCTACCACAGGATTCCTCACACCTGATGAGATCAAATTCCATAGAATATATCCCTTGAGATATCGGTCATACCTTGACTTTCACTAAGATACACAAACGAGTAATCCAAAAGAACGAAAGGTCTTAAGGGTTCAAACGTGATAGACGGTGCATCAATCAGACGCCCCGTCTTTGAGTTATAAGAGTTTTAGTTTCAAGATCCCGGTTGGTTTTTGGTTTGATCCAACCTGAAATACCCCTAAAATCTTCATAACTCAAGTGGAGAATACCAAAAGGACTTTCTCTCTCCAAGGGTCTCATCACCTTAGATTATTTGTCAAACGGATGCCTGGTTCTCAAGTTATGTCCCTTTAAGTGTCTTTGGGTCCAGTCCGACTGGGTCGGTCTGACCCGGCCTGACCCGGTCTAGGTCGACCCGACCTGGATCGGGTCGACCCCACCTGGTCCGAGTCTGACCTGGTTGGGCAGGGCTATGGTTGGCTCAGCCCGCTAGGCCGCGGTCCGACCGGTAAGGGGGTGGCCCGGCCCGCAATGGGGCGGATCGACCTGCAAGGGGGGGGGGCTCAACCCGTAAGGGGGTGGCCTGACCTACAAGGGGGAATCCCGACCTACAAGGGGGCACGGACCAACCCAAAATGGGGTTGACTGGCCTGTTGGGTAGGTGTCCCAACCGCGTGGGGCACGGCCCGCCGGAGGCGTGGCCCGCAGTCCGCCTGAGCTGGCAAAGAGGTGGGGGGGTTCCGCATTTGGTAGGCGAAGTGGCAGCGCCTTTTGTGTTCCCAATTCACCACTGGGTCCCACCGCCGAGGCTCCACCGGCAGCGCACTGGTCGCGCCACCCACTGCGTCCACGACCAGCTAGTGTGCTGGCCTCTGCTTCTAACTACTGCAGTTGACGAGCCACAACCGATTTCTCTGGTGGTGTGGGTGCGCCACCTCCTTCCTCACAGGCGGCCAGTGTTTTGGTTTCCACCTTCATCCACCACAGCTTTTGGCCACGACCCCTTACTCACTGTTGGTATGCCACCCCTCCTTCGTGACCAACCAGTGCCGGCCATCGCCATTATGTTTCACCCCAGTGCTCATCCAACCTGAAGGAAAAGATGGTGAAGAATGCACCAACATTCAACAAAAGGGCATAGAGACTGGGCCTTGTTCGTTTGGTCCACACCCCCCACATTCGGTTGATAGAAATACAGTAGGATGGATTCAAATAACTCTTGAAAAAAAAATCAAGATTTAACCCTACCTCAATAATGACGATTAAATGCCCACTGTTGAGGAAGTGGGTTGGTGTTCACCATCCCCCACAACTAGCCTCCTATGACGTCACTCGATTGTTGATCTTCGGTTTGGGATTTTGGTGTCACTTGTCACCACTCACCAGAACTGGCTCCTTCCTCCAAGGTTTTGAAAACAGGGAACTTTTTTCATCACTTCATTTCTTGGTGAAGTAGTGCCGATACCTCTCCCCAAGCTCAATTTAAATAGGATAGGGGGAGGGAGAGCAACGTTTATGTAATTAATGGGAGGATCATTAATTAGGAACCTTCTTAATTCCCCAACATTATTTTTACTTATGATTTAAATTTCAAGACATTTATTGTCTTGACACGTCTCTGGTCCCACTTTATCACTTTTCCATTGAAGGAAAAATAAAGAAAATAGATTAACAAAGTTACTTTATTTATTCTTTTAAAAATCCCCAAAATCTAAGTGTTTCTCGAGACCTACTGCGGTCAAATTGAACCCTCCCTTAAGTGAATCTCGGTGTTGTGGATCCAATGGTGCACTGATATTTTTAATCTAAGCACTGGTTAAAAATATAGAAAATTCCGCTCGCGCATTTACTGACTGTACCTTATAAAAAGTTCAGAAATTCATTCCAGGAACACCAGACCTCGAAATCATGAACCGTCAATTTTTGAAAACTCTTAATAATTCCATATAATTAAAAACATTACATGTAAAATTCAGGTCTTTACATTCACCCCATATTAGGTATTTTTTCCCCAAAAACCACAACATTGACTAAGAAAACATATGAGGGTACTGAGCACGAATCTGAGCCTCCCACTCCCAAGTGCCCTCCTAGAGGTTCCTGTGTTACCAGCGAACGCACAATAGATGTATCGACCACCCATGAAGGACTCTCTTTTATAGATCCTCAATCTCTAGTGGAAACTCTGTAAACATCACCCCATCATCAAGGTCCATCTCACCGTGTTCGATGATGTGAGATGGTTCATTCACGTATCTCCTCAGCTGGGATACGTGGAAGATGTTGTGCACCCTCTCCAACTACGGTGTAAGTTCCAAGTTTTATACCACCTCGCATATCCTCTAATGTATCAAAAATGGTTTGATAAACCTCAGTGATAACCTTCTACCTCGGACAAATCTACATAAACCTCAGTAAGGTAACACCCGTAGGAAGACATGGTCTCCCTCCACAAACTCCAAAGGTCTCCACCTCCTATCAGCATAAGACCTATGTCTGATATGTGCAGTCTTCATCCACTCTTGGATGATCTACACCTTCTCAGTGGTAGCCAGTACCAACTCTGTACCCATAAGTGCTGACTCTCCTTGGTCTTTCCATCATAGAGATGATCTGCATGGTTGATCGTAAAATGACTCAAATGGTCCCATACTGATGGTGGTGTGATAACTGTTGTTGTAAGAGAACTCCACCAAGGTTAAGTGATCCTCCCATCTACGGCCAATATCTAGGACGCAAGCACGAAGCATGTCCTCCAGTGTCTGTATGGTCTGCTCCATCTTACCATCCATCTCTGGATGAAAGGAGGTGCTCAAATGTAGCTGAGTCCCAAATTCCTCATGCAACACCTTCCACAACCAGGAAATAAAACATGTGTCATGGTTAGAGATGATCACCATTGTAACCCTGTGAAGTCTCACAATATCATTTATATAGAGGTGTCATTGTCCCTCTACTGATCCATGCTCTCATATAGGCAGGAAGTCGGCCAACTTGGTGAGTCGATCAATGATCAGCTAGATGGAATCATGCCCCATGGACATACGTGGAAGACCTATAACAAATTCCATAAATATTCCATCCCACTTCCACTCTGGAACCTCTAGTTTTTGTGCTAAGCCTAAAGTAACCTAATGCTCAACCTTCACTTGCTGACAAGTGAGGTATCGAGAAACAAACTTTTCCACTACTTTCATTATCTCTGGCCACCAGTGCTGATGCCGAAGGTCCTAGTGCATATTCTCCACACCAGGATATACCTCTAGAGGGGACGTATTGAACTCCCTCAACACCTCCTCCCATAGCACCACTGGTACCATGGTACTTCCTCTGAAGAGAATGGTGTTCTCCCTACCTTCATAAAATCCATCAGGTGCCTGTCTTGAGGATATATGAGCATGTTGAGCCTCATAATAAATGTCCCCAAGTTGCTCCTCCCTGACTCGCTGAAGGAGTGGTGGAGTGAATGTCATAGACTAGAGGTATACTGCTCCATCTCTATCCATGAAGGATATCTACAACACAACTAGCTAATCTGTAGCCTCACTCAGCAACTAAAGACCAGACCTCCTGCTGAGTGCATCTACTACCATGTTCTCCAACCCATGAGTAGAGACTATCTCAATGTCATAGTCTTAGAGTAAATATATCCATCACCGCTATCTCTGGTTTAGGATGTTCTTAGAGAAGATATACCTGAGACTCTTGTGATGAGAGTAGACTTTAAAATGTTCTCCCATCAAGTAATGTCACCACATTTTCAAGGATAAGACCACTGCTACTAAATCCAGGTCATGGGGATCTTAGTTTTGCTCATGTTGTCTCATCTTTCATGAACCATAAGCGATCAATGCTCTCCCCTACATCAGGACACATCTAGGTCTGGTCCCTGATGCATCACAGTAGACTACATAACCAATGCCCTTTTATGGTAGCCTCAAGATGGGGGAACTCATCATTCTATTCCTCATCTCCCGAAAACTCTATTGGAATCTCTCCATCCATACGAAGGGTTGTCCCTTCTTCATTAATAATGACAAGTGTTCTGAAACTCTAGAAAAGTCAGATGCGAATCTCCACTAGTATCTATCCAACCCTAGGAAACTCTACACATCAGTCACACTCATGGGTGGCTCCCAGGCAAGTACAACCTCTATCTTCACTGGATCCACTGCAACTCCAGCCTTTGAGATAATGTGTCCTAGAAAGTGGACCTCTCATATCCAGAACTGGAACTTCGAGATATTACCATAAATCCGGTGCACTCAGAGTGTATCAAGAACTATCTACAAATGATAGGAATGATCTTCCTCCGTTGTTGAGTATATCAAGATGTCGTCGATGAATACCACCACAAAGTGATCGAGGTATGGCTGTAAAATCTTGTTCATGAGTTCCATTACTATTGTTGGGGAATTGGTCATGCCGAACAGCATAACCAAGAACTCATAATGGCCATACCGACATCTAAAGGATATCTTATGCACATCCTCATCTCTTACCCTGAGCTGATGACAGCCTGATCTGAGGTCTATCTTCAAAAACCAATGATCTTCATTCAGCTGATCAAAAATATCATCAATCCTTAGACGTGGATACTTGTTCTTCACGGTCACTTGGTTTAGGCTCCAATAGTCCACACAGAGTCTCAAACTCCCATCTGCCTTCTTGGAGAACATAATCAAAGCTGACCCTAGAGAAACATTGCGCCTTATGAACCCCTTTATATACAAGTCCTCCAACTATATCCGTAACTCACAAATATCTACGAGAGCCATGCGATATGCTGGTGTAGATATCAGTGTCGTCACGGGGTACATGTCGATGTAAAAGTCTACATCTCTACATAGAGGTAGTCTCAGAACATCATCAGGAAAGACATCGTCATACTGGTCCACCACTATAGGATAGCTCAGACTCTCAGCATCAATTTCCCCAAGGGTAAGGCTGACCAACTGATGTGTGATTGGTTGCACCCTCTTCTCGGTAAGTCCATCCTTTGCTGAAAAGTTTACCTTCTCACTGGTGAAGGAAAACCTGGTCCCATCCTCATGGACACACCACACTTTGTGCCTAATATAGTCAATCTGAGCATGGACTATGGATAACAAGTTCATATCCAAGATGATGTTATAAGGCCTCGACGCAGCTACTAGAAGATATCAGCCAAAGCTCTTGCCTCCTAGAGTAAGATCACACTACCTGCACTAGTGTGTAATCATCAAATCCCCTCCCGTAAAATTATCCAGCCATAAGGATCAATCCAAAGGCTCCACCGGAATCACTAAGCTCCAAACTATTGTGGTGGAAATAAAAGAGTGACTGGTACATGTGTATATAAGTACTACAACTAAGGTAGAGTAGACACAAATAATACCTCTACTCATCGCCGGAGCGCCATGGTCTTTGGCCTCAGCTGCCTGGAGCTGAGCTCATCCCTGTCCACCAGCTCTATATGGTCGGGGTGGACCACCTGGAGGTGGTGGAGCTAGAACCTCGAATCGCTACCATTTCCTACTACACGGCCAACTCTGCTGCCACATCCGCCTTCTACATGCTGTAGACGACTCTGCTACCTGACATCTAGTGGTGGATCTCACTGTCGGTGCCAACTCAGCTAGGAATCTCTCCACCAAAAGAGCTCTATCTAGCACCATAGCTTGTTGCGGAATACTGAGAGATATCATCGGTGCTCTGATCTCCCATCAGAGACCCAACTCAAAAGTCTGATCCCTAAAGAAAGGGTCTCATACCATGCCTATGAATTAGCGGGAGAGATCAGTGAACCTTGCTGAGTACTTGGCCACTGTCATGATGCCCTGCTGTAAGTGCAACATCTCCTATATACACACAGAGCGTAGAGTCATTGGGAATAACTCTACCCTGAAAAGGCCCTAAACTCCACCCAGATGAGGGTCACCTCATCGTGTATTTGGAGCATCAAGATCTACCATCTTTCTTCCGCTGACTGAAAAATAACTCCTGCTAGGATCACCATAAGGTCACCTGGGGTCCAAACCAGGTGAAGAACTCTGACTACAGCCTCCATCCAGTCCTCATCTTTCTATGAGTCCATCTCGCCTCAGAACCTCGAAAGAATCTGCCACTAAAACTCGTGCAATGTTCTCATTTGGCGTGAATCCTCTACTGGTGGTGTTGGTGGAAACAGTTTCCCAATGGATAGTGGTTATACTGGTACACAACCTGAAGGTGCTAACACCATAATAGGGCCCTACAACGAATCCACATCACTCGGTGGGTCTTTATCGTGTACTCTCCCAGGAATCCTGGATACCTATCTATGTGGAGGCATCCTAAAAGAATACAGGTGTTCCACAATCCATAAGTTATACCTGGTGAGCTGAATTTAAGATATCTTAAGAAAAACCTTTCGGAACACACACAATCACTGTTTTTGTGCACTGAGTCAGAAATTAAAAGTCGGGGTCCTGGTGTATTGATATGTTGGATTCCATATAAACACTGGATTCCCTAAACTAAAAACCACACCCATAACATGTAACACTATTTCCATATAGAAAAGATCATAGTCCTAATTCTTCGGTAGAATCAACCCCTTTGATACCACTTTGTCATGACCCGTCCCTTGGGCCCTGTGCCGTGACTACCCTTAGCCCGTCTCCCATAGTCCAGGGGCTTGAGACTAGCATAAGAATGGTGTATCCCTAAAACGGGAATGAATTGACTTTTAACTTGTACAAACACATAGTCCAAAAACACAGCAAGAAGAAACCACGAAGTAAATTGCTGTAGTAAAAGCGTGCTTAAAGTAAAGGGGCTAGAATATAAGCCCAAATGAAAAGTACAAGTACAACTGGAAAGTAAAAATACAACTAAAAAGTGAAAAATATCACCTATTTCGTCCACTAAGCATCCTACCTATAAGGTAGGTATATCTCAAAATCAGTAGTCCCTACATCACGTCACACCAAATGATCCACCTCCGTGCACCGTCCAATCCAGGCTCCCTCAGCCTCTATCAATGTTTTTCATTGTCTTTACAAGAAACAATAATGTGTAGGCATAACCCATGCTGGGGTGAGTATAACAATACTCAGTAGGGACCCCGAGACCCCCGTAGGTCCCCCAGAGTTCCACAATAAAAAAACCAAAAATCAATCCCACAATCTAAAAGCACGAAGAAATAGACACCAACCCTACTTAGGTATATGCCCATACATATACCTAAGTAAACAAGATGTACTCATATTATACATGAGGGAAGAATATCACAATGGTAATACTATGAAGGTATAAGTACCACATAGGTAACACCACGAAGACAACACCAAAAAGGTAGAAGTACCACAGTGGTAACACTACAAAGATTGAAATACCACATAGGTAACACCATGAAGATATAAGTACCACAAAAGTAACACCATGAATATAGAAGTACCACACTGGTAACACCATGAAGATAGAAGTACCAAATAGGTAACACCATGAAGATAGAAGTACCACACAGGTAACACCATGAAGTTAACAACATTAAAGTAAAAGACTCATATCATGCCAGGTATAAGTTAAGTATATAATTACATATTATTAGTCGTAATCTAGATCATCTTATTCTGTTAAGATGCACTTTTTCTAATCCACACTTGATCAATATTTACTAACCCCACTAACCCACATAGGATCTGACCCACCAATGACTGGTATGTGCTAACCCACAGAGGATCGCTAAGCACTGTACCACATAAGATCTGATAGAATTTGACCCATACAAGATTGATAGATGATGACCCACATAGGATCGATAGATGCTGACCCACACAGGACTGATGTTCTTTATTCATGTTATCACCTTCCATAGGATTCCTCGCACGTAGTGTGCTCGAGTTCCATATAATATTCCCCTTGAGATATTGGTCATACATCGACCACCAATAATCTCTATAAAGGAGTAACCCAAAGGATAGCCAGGTCATAAGGGTTCTAACTTAATAGACAGTGCATCAATCAAACGCCTGGTCTATGAGTTATAAGCGTTTTTGTTCTGGGGGCCAAGTTGGATTTAGGTTCAATCCATCCCAACCATACTCCAACTATCTTCAAAACTAAAGTGGATTATACCAAAAGGACCACCTCACTCCAAGTGTCTCAGTGCCACAAACAATTTGTCAAACAGATTCCCAGTTCTCAAGTTACGGCCCTTTAAGTGTTTCTGGTTCCGGTTAGGCCCAGGTCCGGTCTGACCTGACTGGGCTGGGCTGCGGTCCGCCCCACCCGTAAGGGGGGTGCGTCCTTTTGGGCAGGCATCCTAGCCATGTGGTGCATGGCCCGCAGAAGGTGTAGCCCACTGTCTGCCTGAGCTGGAAGGGGGGGTTCCCTCGTTCGGTAGGCGAAGCAGCAACACCTTTGGGGCTGACAAGTCACCCACACGACCTCTGCGGGTCAAGACGCTGTGACATCGGAGTCATGGATCCTTTGGTGGAATGCATGTCATTCTGCCCTCTAATTCTGCGGCTGGACGGTGTGTCGGACACCTCTTTTAACCACCGAATCTGATGATCTGCAGCTGGTTCCTCCGGCGGCGCGGGTGCACCTCCTCCTGCCTCGCCGCCGGCCGGTGTATCGGCCGCTGGCTCCATCCACTGTGTCTTTGGTCGCAACCGAGTTCTCACCAGCGATGCGCAACGGTGCTCTTCACCTCCTCCATGGTCTACCGGTGCTGACCACCACCATCATTTTTCACCTCAGGGCTCATCCAAACCGAAGGCAAAGCTAGCGAAGAACACACCAACATTCAACAAAAGGGTAGAGGGACCAGGCCTTGTTCATTTGGACTGCTCCCTCCATGTTATATTTATACCAAGAGGGTAGGTATGATTCAAATAACTCTTGAAAAACATATCAAGATTTCAACCTACCTCAGGAACGATGGTGAAACACCCGCTGTTGAAGAAGTGGGTCAGTGTTCGTCATCCCCCACAACTAGCCTCCAACAACGTCTGTCGATCATCGATCTTCGGTTTGGGGTTTCGGTGTCACTCATCACCGCTCGCTAGAACCGTCTCCATCATCCAAGGGTTTGACATCTCGTCACTTTTTCATCACTTCATTTCTTGGTGATTTAGTGTTGATACCTCTCCCCAAGCTCTATATAAATAGGAGTGGGGGAGGGTGAGTAACATTCATGGAATTAATAGGGGGCTCATTAATTAGAAACCTTCCTAATTACCTAATGTTGATGTTTCTTAGGATTGAAAGGTAAATCCATTTATTGTCTTGACACATCACTGGTCCCATGTAGCCACATGTCAGTTGGAGGGAAACTAAAGAAAGTATAATAACAAAGTTAATTTATTTATTCTTTTAAAAAGTCCCAAATCAAACTTTTTCTCCAGACATACTATGGTCAAAGTGAAGCCTCGCTTAAGAAAATATCATCATTGCGGATTCAATGGTTCCCTCATATTTTTAATCTGAGCACCGGTTAAAAAGTTATAAAATGCTGCTCACGTGTTTATGGAACATACCATAAAAATTTTCAGAAATTCATTCTAGGCACACCGGGCCTCAGAATCACGCACTGTCAATTTTTGCAGATTCGTAATAATTCCATATAATTAAAAAATAAATGTAAAATACAAGTCTTTATAGTAGTGAATCTTAAAGAGAATAACAATAGTAAACTAACCCTAAATAAGAAAGGTCTTGCCACAAATTTCTCATGAAGAACCATTAGAATCAATTGATAAAATATGGAGGAAGGAGGTCTTGAAAAACTCTTTAGGGTGTCTAGGGATCATCCAATACAAGAGGGGGGGTACAGATGAATGAAAAAATATAGATGGAAGGGTTGTAAAAAACTTGGAACCCATAGGATACATGTTTTGTAACCAATACACGATGTTTAATCCATAAGATTCCAAAACCTTTCATCTCTATCTGAAAAACATATTGCCTTATAGGATTTAACACCCGATTTATTACTTATCATGAACCAACCACACACAAGTTGTGAATTACCTCTACACATCATTTATTTCCTCTTCTTACAATTTTTAGTATTTGAACTCCTCTAGATCTACTCTAGGCCTCTTCCAAGCACATCCAACACCCAAAATCGGAAAAGTAAAGAATCGGGTAGGAAAAAATTATTAAAATTTGATTATCTTATTTTTGATTCTATGTGTTCCAACCATTTTCATGTGTCTGTTGTTGGATTAAATTGTTTAATTAAATTCTTTTATGTTATTATAACACTCTTGTTTCCCCACTTTTTAATCATTTTCCATGAACTCTTAGAAAATTATGTTTATCACACTTTTAATGGTGATTTTACATCATCATTTATCACGTTGTTCATCATTGTCATATGGGGTCATGGTTCAAATTTTTAGAGGTCAGTTAGAGCATGATCGAACCCCTAGATTTGTAGTGGTTGTGAAAACACTGTTTGGGATGATGATTTGTGGATAGATCAAATTTCTTAAGTTATTTGGGTGATGATTCTCATAGATTTTTGATGACTGATGGGTGATGTGAGGTGTGCGAGATGTGCAATGGACCTCCATAGGTGATCGAGATCTAATTTCCATCCACTATAAGGCTATAATTAATCGCAGAAGGTGACTACCACTATTTTCGGGTGGTCAAAAGATAAAGATCAAGGTGGAAGAGAGAGATATAGAAGGCACATGAACGATATGACTTTATATGAAAATTCCTACTATATAGTGTGTACTAGAATAGACACAAGTCTTGTAGTCGCCTAGCTATGGGGGCTAGGGTTTTGGAAAAGAGATAAGGAACACATGATGTGTGGCTGGGCCATACGCCATGTGACCCTCCCCAGGTAGCTAGGTCGTGTTCCAACAACACATGCCCATGATCCCATGTGGGAGGACACGTGTAGTACCTTGTGAGTACATAGGCAAGTGTTCGAACTTGGGAACAGACATGTACATGACATGAAAAAGATCACATGAGTAGGCCCCTGGTGGTTGATACATGTCGTGTGGGCCCTGTACATGTTGTGTATGGTTAGATGGCCATTGATTCATGTCCAGAAGAGACAAGCCCAAGTGATGAGGTCATGTAACAAACTGTTTGGACCCCCATAAACATAGTGTACTTATCTTTATAACTTCTTTCTCTCATATATCCTTCATTTGGAATAATATTTTTTGTCCATGAGTAGCCTATCCTGAGTGTTTTTCTTCATAGAACATGGTGGGGGATTTCATAGTTGTTTTTGAGATATGGTGTAAGATGTTTGGATAATGACAATATTTCATCCACTATTTGATGATGGTAACGATCAAGTGTGATCATTGGAGATTTAATATAGAGATGTTAGGTGGAGTTTATACTCCCCTATCACACTAGGGTATAGTTCCTCTATCAATGTAGATGATACTCCCATTTTGGACTAGGGTGTGGGTCCTCAATACTCATTATTCAGGAAGAGGTGGTACTCCACTATCACACCAGGGCATGGGTCCTCTATCCATAAAGACAGTACTCCCCTTTCATACCAGAGGGTGATTCATCCATACTTATTTTTCAAGCATTTCAGGTACTCCCCTATCACACTAGGGTATAGTTCTTATATCTATGGAGATGTTACTACCCTATCAAACTAGGGTGTTGGTACAACATACTCATTGTTCATGTAGATATAGTACTTATATGTCACACTAGGTAATGGGTCCTCTATCCATGGAGATGGTACTCCCCCATCACACTAGGGTGTAGTTCCTCCATACTCGCTATCATAGAATAGGCGGTACTCACCTATCACACTAGGTAACATTCCCTCTATCCATTGAGAAAGTACTCCCCTATCGCACTAGGGTCGAGGCCTCCATGATCGTTGTTCTGGAAGAGGCGATACTCCCCTGTTGCACCAAGGTCTGAGTCATCTATCCATGGATGTGGTACACCACTATTGTGTCAGGTTATGGGTCCCCATACTCTTTTAACAGGAATATTTATTACTCCCCTTTCGCACTAAGGTGACGTACATCTATCCATGGGGTAAGTACTCCCTTATTGCACCAGGGTGTGGGTTCCCCATATTCATCACATAGGTAGGCTCAGTTTACCCCTTACTACAACAAGGAATAGGATATCTACCTATGAAGTGGAACTCCCTTGTCTTCAATATTTATCGTCATGCAGATCCTCTATGGAAGTCGTGACTCCCTCGGATGTCGAGTGAAATTGTGGTGTGAGGTCCCCTATACTCTTTTTCCTGATGATGTTACATGAGATGCAAGGTTTTTTGTTGTGGATCCCTCAGTTGTGGTGTGTAGTAGTGGTGGGGTGAGGGCTACTAACCATGATTTCTTTTGTGGTTTTTTCATGATGTTAGGCAACGATGATGGACCTTTGGAGTTATGACTCCCATGGGTTGTGAATCAAAGGTGCGGTATGGGTCCTTCTCATGACTTCTTCAGAGAGACATGAAAGATTTTGGGCATTGATGATGGAATTTTGGAGCTACAAGCAGACTCATCATCCTGGTATGGGCTGTGATATGGAGATCCCCTTTCTCTCTTATTTATGTTTCTTAAATGAGTATATATATATATATATATTTTCATTTGGTTTCCTTTATCCTACATTGGATTAATATGAATACTTATATAATTTCATCCATTTCTCCCTATTTGGTTTTCATGGAGTCCTATTGGGTATGTATATACTCACCCCTGCATGGGATTTACCTGCACTTGTAATGATCATGTATTATATAGAAAGCAGTCAGATTGAATAAGATTTCAGAGTATCATAGGGATACTTGGGTGCATTGGCAGTGTTCAGTTGTCAGGGGTTGTATTTTAGGATTCACACTCTCTATTTTTTATTCCAATTGTTTTCAGGTTGAGACATCTTTTCTAGGTGGGTGTGTATTATTCCCTTTTAATTTTAGATTGTGTTATCACACTCTTTTATATTCCCTAGTAGTTATTATATTCATAGGTTTTACTATAGGTTTTACTATATTTTATCATTATTCCTCTTCACTTCTGCATGGAGATGGTTGGGTGCATATGTATAGGTACTTTATGAAAACGCCTTTCATTTTAGTTATTTCTTCTTATCACTTGTCGCAAACCCCTAGTATATGGAGGTGGTATTGGGGTTGTGGTGGCCCAATCTTCCACCATCCAGGAGGTCCTTAATGAGGTGGGATGTTATATATTGGTACCAAATGTGGTTCTACCTCAACACAGTGTTTGGTATTTTTTCCCATATGAGGTTTGGTTTGAAATTTAGTGAAACAATATCAAAGTGTATTGAGTGCAACTTTCAGGATAGAGAACCCAGTGTTAGTATGACGGCCAAGGTATCCATTCACTAGGAATCGTGTTACCTTCTTGTTGACTCAACATACTAAGAAATTGGTTTCAAAGAACATTGGAACATGCATCATATAGGATTGGGTTCTTTTACTATTTTTCTTGAGTCAACTCTTCATATATGTATGCTCATTTGATCGTGGTATGTCTTGATCACTTTCAAGATTCCTCCATGAAGACAATCCATGAGGTTAATGATTCTGGAACATTGTTAAGATCCTATGAGTGATTAGATCTCGTTTTAGTTTATATATTATGATATGTTTCCTCCAAATGATTAGGAAGTAGAACACCCACCCATTGAGCAATAATTTACACTAGAAGATTAGGTTGAGGATGTCTAGAAGCTTAGAGAACTTTTTGTGCTCCAAAATAAGAGGTTTTTTGTAGTTCTGTAATGATAAATATTCTTAGGTAGTAGAGTATTGGCTTGAATTAGTGATACGATGTTTTATACTTGTGTGCATCTCGACCGAATAGATGGTTGCACTCACAAACAGTTCTTTTCATAGAGAAACAGTTGGTTCTGGTGGTACCATCAGATGACTCACCTTTGTTCAGTGTGAGTTGTGGGTTTCAAAGATAGATCTCACCCAGTTTTTTTGTTGATATAAATTCCATTATCAAGTGGTTAAGGTTAGGCCTGATCATATGGTCTAGATATCCCACTCGGATAGAACCCCCTATCTATGGTGGTCCTCGTGGTGAGGCCTCTATTGGATGAAGTTGGGTGTTAGTAGGGCCCTGTGATAGATATGTTTAGAATGGAATTAGACTTTCATGGATGAGTTAAACTTCCCCAGAAGATATGCATTCATGTTTTTCAATTTAAAATATTTTATGGTAAGTCAGTGTCACCCGAAATGGATAGAGTAAAGGTGTGTAAGATGAGTTACTTTGACTTGGGTGTTCAGGTCAGGTTGGTGTGATAAGGTGTTAGAGCAAGACCTAGTTGAGGGAAAAAGGTGGGTAAGAGAATATATGGGCTTTTTATCTACTGGGTTTCTAGTCATGGGGTCTTAATTATAGTTTAATGTATGACTTGTGTCTCCATTACTCTAGATGAAGTTTTAGTATAGTCATAAGACCCATTTCAATAGATATAGACCATGTTTGAGGACAAGTGATACCAGTGGCTGCCTTTTTACTTGATCCTTGTGTTGGAGGCTCTGACATAGAGTATCTTTGATCGCATGTTTTTTTTTGATTGTGTTATCTTACTCTATGAGGAGAGAGAGGCTCACGTGAAATATTTCTAGAGTGATAGTGGGACACTATGATGTTTTCCTTAGTATGAAATTTTTATCCACCACCCATGCTTACATGATTTCTACCGGTGAGTAAAGTAGTGCTTCAATTTTTTGGGATATGTTTTTCCTCCTTTGATAAGGAGTGATCTCTGTACAAAGAAATATGAGCTCATTCAAAGCAGGTGATAGCTTATTTATCAGTTTCCCAGTACTACCCTTGGAGTAGTGGATTTTTGGAGATCACATATTCTTACAATGATAGTGGGGTCTGATGATGTATTTTTTGAATATGTTTTTGGCATATATCTCTACCTTGAAATGGACCTCTTCATATACGTTCACCAGGGATGGACCAATGTTTATTCTAGAACATCGGATGACCCCATGGGATATGAGATCTAGTGGTGCGGTTGGAGGGTCTACAGAGGTAGGGATTCAAAGACCCAATATTTTCACTAAGGAAGCCTTGTGTTGTTCACCTATGAGGTAGATGAGAGCTTGAGTTGAGGTATGTATTAACATCACTTGAACTAGGTGACGGTTAGGGAGGCGTATCCACCCCTGAGAATGGATGAATTCTTCATCTAGTGGATGGTAGATGAGAGATTGAGGTGGGGTGTGTATTGACATCACTTGAACCAGGTGACTATTAGGGAGGTGTATCCACCCATGAGAATGGATGACTACATCATCTAGTGGATTGGGGAGATGTGGTTCTTGGAGTTCGACCTTAGGATGGGTAATAACCAACTCATGGTTTGAGAGGATAATTTACTAAAAGTGGATTTCTAAAGCCACTGTAATCACTTTGAATTGATGGTGATTTCCTTTGGTGAATTGTATGCCCCATCAGTGTTAAGAGGCTTGTGAGTCAGGTCCTTAAACCATTCAAGAATAAGTTCATAGAATTATTCTTCATTGGAACCCTCGTGTACATGTTGTTTAATTATAATCATATGAGGAACTTGAGGATGAATTATAGACATGTTATAAGAGATCTAGTATCATGGGGGACTCTTGTGGAGTCAGTTATGGATTTAGGTGGTTAATAGAAGACTTCTCGAGGATTTCAGCCCATTTTACCACCTATATGTGGAAAGGGTAGTCAGTTACCTGGACTGAGTAGTGTCAGAGATCATTTTAGGAGTTGAGGCTAACTATGACTAGTGGTCCTATTTTAAGACTACGAGATAAGGGTGTGGAGTACGTAGTATATTGTGATAATTCTGGAACTGGTATCGATTATGTGTTGATGCAGAGGAAAACAATGATCACATATGAGATGAGGTAGTTGAGACCCCATGTGAAGAACTACATGACTCACAACCTGGAGTTGGAAGATGTGGTCTTTACTCTAAAGACATGGAGGCACTATATTATGGGAGAGTTCTTTTTTGATTACTTAAAAATTAGAGACTCATGTATTTATTCACATAGATATATCTACACCTAATATAGAAGCATTGGTTGGATTTCTTATAGGACTAAAACTTTGATATAGTCTATACTTCTGAGAAGGAAAATGTGGAGGAATATTCCCTTTTTAGGAACTCCCATTTTAATTTGGTGGAGGAGGTGTATAAGTAGTTAGATTATTTTCAGCTTACCTTAGAGAAGGATAGGGGTACAGAGTATCATTAGTCGATGGTGTTGAATCGTCCTCTCTTTCAGCATGTGAGGGAGTATTAGTTACGAGACATCAATTGTGAGGTCCTACATGACCAGATATCTTTAAGAGATTCGCATAATGGATTCTATGAAGGAAAGAATCAAATCATCCTTTTCCAGAATGGATAGTGGTTATGGTCACATTGTGAGAGGAGGTGATAATGGAGTTTCACAATTCTACATTGAATGTTCTTCCTGATACAGGGAAGATGTAAAAATACCATTAGTGGTGGTTTCGGTGGGTTGTCACGAGGAATAGCGTGGATGAGTTCATCTCTCAGTGTCTCACATGTCAATAGGTGAAGGCCGAGAAGTAGATTTTAGAAATCTTCTTACAATCTCTTAAGATATTAGACAATATATGAGATGAAATATCCATGGACTATGTTATATTGATTCTACAGATAGAGAGAGGTCATGATTCCATATGGGTGATATTTGGATGACCTACCAAGTTGACACACTTACATGCTACTAGGGGAAGTGTTCTATGAAGAGTTTGAGTCTGTTTTACATACAGGAGATCATCCACCTTCATGAGGTTTTCTTGATGATTGTCTCTAACTGTGATGTGTGATTCATGTCATGGTTTTGTAGAGTCCTATAGGAGGAATTCAGGGCCTAGTTAAGGATGATTAAAAAATTTCACCCCCAAATGGATGGGCAGATTGATCACACTATCCAGTTGATGGAGGATATCCTGAGGGATTTCATGTTAGAATTCGACTTAAGATAGGATGATCACTTAACTTTGTTATATTTATATTTTAATAATAATAGTTATAATTCAATGGGAAACCATAAAAGTCTCCCTTATGTTTTACTGAGATCAGTGAGACATCTCTTGTGGGGCCAAAGATAGTACAGGAGACGACAATGAATGTCTAAGTGATCTAAAAGTGGATGAAGATGGCTTAGATCAAGCAGATTTCTTATGGATACTTACACTATAGGCCTTTGGAGTTTTATTATGGAGACCACATTTTCTTGCGAGTCTCCCCTCGATGATGATTGTGGGGATTCATCCAGGTAGGTAACCATCCATGAGGTTCATCGTGACGTTGGAGATCCTATAGAGGGTTAAAGAGGTTACGTACTGCCTATCCTTACGCCACCGTTGGAGTGGGTTCATAATATCTTCCATGTGTCGCAGTTGAGGGTATTCTTGCATGATTCTATTCAGCTATTGATTGGGGAGAGATAGACATCAAGGATGGAACCACCTTCACAGAGTACCCTTTGTCGATCGAGGATCATCATGATATGATATTTTAAGGAAGGACCATTCATTTGGTTTGTGTGTTGTGGCAGTATGAGATCTTGAAGGATTGCTCTTATGGGTGGAAGAGCCTGTTGAATGCTAAGTATCCACACCTTTTTGTTTAGTTTTTTTCTGTTTGTTGTTGAAAATATTTTAAGGATGAGATATTGTATTGACTTTGTTTTTTTCATGTAATACATTGAAATATATTAAGGAATAGTTTCGGAGCCTTGCGCTCATATGACTTGAGATTCTGAGGTCTGGTGAGCCTAAAATTAATTTTATAAAAATATTAAATATATATATATCACAAACATATAGATTGTCTAAAAAACTGAAAATCTCCTAAACTGGTAGTCAAATTGGAAATATGAGACCATGGATGAATCCAAGATGTGGGGTTTACCCTTGGAGCGACCTAAGGTTGGTCAACGTTGGACATCCGATAGAGGCATCCAATAGCGGGTGAATTTAATTAAAACAATTAATTACTCTGTTTGTTTGTTTTACTAAATGTCCTAATTATGTCCTTTATAAATACCCTATTATTACAATTTTTAAGGTTTTCCCACATAACCCTTGATAGATATGAGAGGAGGAGGAATACCTTCTTTATTAGTAGATCGAAATCGAATGACGGACAATGACCGAATCAAGCTGGATTGAGAGAAAATGAATGTAACAAATCTTCCTCATCACTAGAAAACACTCCCTTCACCCAAAATAAATCCATAATCTAGGTGGGACTCATCAATTTTTGTTTCTTACCTTGATTAAATGTTTGAAATGAATATTTGATTATCTCCTATTTGATTTTGTGTATTATCACCCTTCACATGATCCCATTGTTAGGTTAAATTATTTTATTTGATTAATTTGTTTATTCTATGATCTCCCGTTTGTTTCATATCTTTGCAATTATTGGTTGATAACACTTGGACTATGAATTTTATCACCCTTGTTGGGGTTCTTTTCTCCCATCATTATTCATTAAATTTCCATTGGGGTATGGGGTCATAGTTTGACTTTGTCGGGTCGGGTTCGAGCTCGATCGAACACTCAAATTAATAGCGGTTGTAAGAAATACATTTTGGGATGGAAATTTGCAGAGGAATGTATATTCTCATGGGATTTGGGTGATAATTCTCATAGATCTGGGATCCTTGATGATCAACAGATGATGGGAGGTGTAGACGACATACGACGGACCACCACAGGTGGTCAGGATATGATTTACGACCACTAGAGGATTAAAATCAATGGTTTGATGATACTATCAACATTTTTGGGTGGCCAACAGGTGTGTATCATGATGGATGTGGCTGATATTGAAGATGTGTAAAATATCTGACTTTCTATGAAAATCCGGACTACATGGCATGTACTGGGATAAACACATGTCGTGCAGTCACCCATCTACAATGGCTACGGTTTTTGAAAAAATATAAGGATCACACATTGTATGGTAGGGCCACACACCATGTGACCCTCCCAGGGTATTCAGTCCATGTGCTAGCTACACACACCTAGGATCCCATGTGCGTGGACACATCGTGTACTCTGGGGGTACAAGGGCATGTTCAAGTACTCATGCACGACTAGTTACACGACCATGTACATGAAACGACCAAGAGCACACAGGTAGGTCCCATATGGTCAATACATGTCATGTGAGACCGAAAAATGCAATTAATAGTGACATGGCCATATATCTGTGTCCATTGTTGTAAGAACCCGGATCTTCTTTTCAGGTATGTGACCCCTTGGTTGATATTTTTCATGGTTTTAAAGATGATGGTGATTCTTGGGAGAGTCGGGGAAACATGAAATGAAGTTTTGATGAAAAACGGGGAGTTGCACGGGCCGCACACGGTTTGTCTAACCATGCGGCCAAACCATGCATAGCTGGAACTCTAGGCTGTGGTGATCGAATGGTTGTCGCACGAATAAGGGAAACCGTGCGAAGAGACCGTACGAAGAGTGTTGAAAAGGTAGTACATAGCGCACGGTTAGAACACGGTTTTTCAAACCATGCGAGCAAACCATGCGGGCACTTAAATTGGATCCTTAAATTGTGGATCTAGCCCTTTTCCCTCTAATTTCCTCATTTAAGCCCATAAGCAGCCATAACTCTATATTACTCTCACTTGAAGGTTGGAAAACTTCTCTCAAGCATTTCGGAGGAGATTCGAAAGCTTCTATTGGAAAATCGAAGCCGGATTCTTGAGGTATGTGATCGTTCTCCTTCGTTATGGATTGTTTTCTTAGATCTACCTAGATATACTTCTCATCTTCCCTCGGTTTCTTAAATCTACGACTGTTATGGGTAGATATAAGTGTGTGGATGCCAAATTTGATGAGTTTGGGTCTTGGTCTTATTAAGAGAACGGATCTAATGCGGGTTCTTGGAGAATCAACCTGAGTTTCTTGTGCGTTATTCGTTGTTGTGGTTTTCATAAAAACCTTCGAGGTAGGTGGTTTGATGCCTTACGTTAAATGTATTTTGAGTTTTTGTGAAAAAGTGCTGGATACCCATGTATCAGGTATCTATGGTTAGGTTTTGATCCTGTAATGTTTTCTGCCTTAGATTTATTGTGTTCTTGAGGCTGTTAGAAGAATAATGATTTCTTGTTAGCATGTCCGAGGATCCCCCCATGGGTGTTTTCCTTGTTTTGGCTGTTTATCATCGTTTGTCTTAGGTTGCCTGTGAGGCAAACCTTGTGACACTGATTGCCTGCCTTGATATGAATAATTGCATGTGTTTCCTGCAGTTTAAATGTTTTTGATGATTTTTAGCTATTAGCCAAGTAGTTTGTTGAATATACTTAGGGATGCTACGAATCGGTTACGTAAGATCGCTTTTACTTAGGGCTGTAGAAACCTGGTGTAGCGTGACCATAAGTGGGATTGACATTGAGTGATTCCTTAGAGGGTATGTTTAATAATTACCACTACGAGACCATAAGGGAGATTGAATTTGTTCTCTCTTAGAGGGTCTGATAATTATCAAATCGAGACTAAAAGGGGAATTAGACGTAAGTGCTTCCTTAGAGAGTCTGTAGTATCGCTGCAAGACCATAGGGGGAATTGATGATGAGTGCTTCCTCAGAGTTCCTTTGCCTTTGTTGAATATGTGACCATAGGGGTATGCCCGCGTGATTTACCCAGAGGGTTAGTGTGATAATTTAATTTTGGTTGGTTGTGATGAGTCCACCATGCCAAAGAACCAGCTTGGGTTTGTACTGCTTGTTGTTAGGTAGTCTGTTGAGATACCTGGTGTGTTACCTGCAATGCCTTTGGATTATAGAGCTATTTTCTAGATTCTTGGTTGATGATTAAATGATTGAATTAAATTAATAAATAAATTTAAATGGAGGTTTGTAGGATTGATTAATTTAGTGTACTCCTGTTTCTCTCATGTATTTATTTTTCCATAACTTTTGTTATATTGCTCACTGACAGTAGGGAATAGATCATGTGGTGGTTGCCTACTGGGATTAGTCTCAAACCCTGTTTGGGTCCTAATTTTTCACCCAAATAGGTTATATGGTTGCAGGTGTGGATACGGATTGTGGCCCTTCAACCTCAGGTGCATGATTGCTGGTTAGAGTTGGAGAGCATGGGACCGAGCTTAGGCTTGTGATGCTGCGGGAGTTTACTGTTTACTTTTAGTACTTGGCTTTCAGTTGTATTTCATCATGTTGTTTTGTTTACTGCTTTCCATAGATACATGTACCATGCTACATCATTTTTATATTACACATTTCTTCTACTATTAGTTTCAGTTATTGTATGATGTTAACTGCTTCCTCTATTGTTTATTATTTTCCTTCTGATACATACTTTACCAAATGAGTTCATAGTTTCCCCACTGACTCACCAAGGCCCTCACTGCTAGTCGGCAGCCTCTGGTGTTTGGGGAAATGCGCTTGAGGTCATGTGGAGAACTGGGTACGGGGCACCAGTTGAGTGGATCCGGATTCGGGTCGTTACAATTGTAGACACATCTATGTGATGTGGCAGGGTCATGAGCCATGTGTCCACCTATACAAGTCGTGTACTTCCCTCTACAACTTATTTCTATCGTATCTCCTTCATTTGGATTTGAATTTAGGAATGAGAGTAGCCTATACTGAGTGTGTTTATATATAAAACATGATGGTTACCTTCATAGTTTATTTTGACATACAATGCAAGATTTTCTGAGTTTGATGCTTCTTAAGGAAGCGTTTGATGATGGGGTGATTGGGTGTGATCAACAGAGAGCTTGGATGGAGATGGTACTCCCATAACACACTAGGGTGTGAGTTATCTATACTTCTTTTTCAACTAGAGGCAGTAATATCCTATCACACTAGGGTGTGAGTCCTCTATCCTTGGCTATGAAACTTGATCTCACCATGATTCACTGTTTTATTTCAACCTTACACCACTGTATTAAAATTATTTTATATTGTAAATTCCAAAGATAATAAAAAATTTCCATTCATGTTTGATTCAATTATTTATTTTTTATCACTATTAAAAAAGGATATTTCACTTGTTTTTATGTTTTCATTATAGGTGGAGGTGATTTTGAGGGCCCAGGATGATGTTGAATAGAAATGGGACAAACAGTGCAGGATTCATAGAATACATGTCGAATCAAACGAACACATAGGCTAATATATAGATTAAATTGTGATGGAATTTTGTGTTCTAATACAAAATTTTGTGGGCTAAAACTATTCTGAATACACCCAATCCCAATTCATCCAATAAGTGTCCCAACAAAACTAATCTATCCAAGAATCTAAATATTCTTTAAGTCAACGTTATGTTCAATATTTCATCCATATCCCAGTCTATATTTTTTAAAATGTTTTATAAAGATTGGTAGAGATAGTAAATTGTTGTAGAAACACCATTTTAGATTTTTTAAAAGTGATATAAGTCTATCTGGTCTCCCAAATCCAAGTTTCTATTGGTATTTGGAAATCTAGGTTCCCAAGACCACCTCCCATCTTGGCTATAAAATGGTACCATGGGAACCTCATTTGAGTGTTCAACAAAGAATAAGATCTATTCCATTATGAAGACCCAAATGATTCATATCATCATCCAATAAGCTATGGAGACTTTGGAAAGTTATTTTTCAATATATGTGGATTCCCCTCTTTCCATGTAGTTCTAAAATCCTTGTTATCATCGAGGGAGGAATGTTATGTAAATCCTGAGATTCTTATTTGTAATAATTGAATGAAAATTTTAATTCCAGTTTTTTATATTGTTTTTATTCTTCCTCTATTTTAATTTAATTTAGTTATGTACTGGTATGTCATACTCAACTCATATGATCATGTTTGGGGGTACCCATTCATGTGGTGTTTCACACACAATTCACCACTTCTTCTTCCCTCTTTTAATTGTGATGTTTATGGGGTTTATATTGGTCAATTGAACTCAAATAATCCCTACAATGGACATTTAATTTCATGTATTGGTAAAATTTTGAAATAATATAGAAACCTGGACAACATGTAATGTTCTTCATGTGTTTCTTCAGTGGGTTTTGATTATGACGTTGGTCACAAATTACTCTATCATCGGTGGTAGAAAGTAAATCATTATGTGTTTCTGACCAAACTGTAGGAAGTATCATAGTATAAAATATATAAAATTAGGTTCCTAGGTGTTATAATCAAGGTTTATAATATCTATACCCTTTCTGTTGAAGCGATGAAGGATGATCATGATGGTATTTCCTCGGGTTGATCACTCTTAATCACATCTGCTAATTTCCACATTATTTTATCACAGGATTTCATATGATTTATTATTTAATAAAAAACCCGCATGTTTTATAAAATATCATTCCCATTTTACTTTCATAAACAAAAACATTTTCTCATATTAATGATCTAAGGCTCCATTGAGAGACAACCTAGGGTTCCTACATTACTGTAGAAATTCTAGTAAAAACTAAACATCTAATTTGATGCACACGATAGAATGATAAAATTTTGGAACCATTTTTTGGGATCCAATATATATTTTCCTCATTTATTTCATTATTTTCCTTATTATATATTACTACTATCAATTTTTACCTCTTCCGTTTTAATTATTTTTGTTTTTGGTTTTGTTTTTGTGTGTTTTTGTGTGTTTATCTCTCTCTCAATATCTCTTCTTCTTCTCTATATATCTAATTATGTAATATATAATTCTATTTTATTTTATCCTTTCAGTCTGCTTAAGTATTTTTATTTTTTTCATCTTTTAATAAAACAAATTAAAAATTACTTTCATGACCCAATCAGAAAAACAAAAACTATTTGAAATAGACCTTGAAATTGAAAATACCCTTTACTCACAAATTAGGTAATCTAGAGTATGAAAATAAAGTGACATTGAGGAACCCAATTTTGAATCTCAATTGGTCCTAAACCAATTAAATATTAAATTAAATCAAAACATAAATTTTTATTGAAAATAATTGAACTTTAAAAGAACTGAACTCTTCTAATTTGGATTACCAACCTGCATCCATCCAATAATACATGGAAGAAGACAAATTTATATTGAGATTGAAACTCTTCCACCTCCTTCCAAAATTCAGTGGTCCTCCAAGTGAGGACCCTCAAAAACATCTCAAAGTCTTTCATGTAGTCTGGTCCACCATGAAACCCAAAAATGTGACAAAGGACCTCATTATGTTTAGGTATTTCCCTTTCTCCTTTGACAGTGTAGCCAAACACTGAATATACCATCTTCTTACAATAATTGGGGGTTGGAATGACCTAAAATGACTCTTTCTGGATAATTTCTTCCCTATCTACTGAATTGCATCAATTATAAAAGAAATATGTGGAATTCTACAAACATAAGGAAATACCCTTTATGAATATTGGGAAAGATTCAAAAGAATTTGTTCAAGTTTTTCCAACCACCAAATTATTGAAAAATTTCTAATTAAATACTTTTATGACGGACTTTTCCATATGAATCCTGGAATGATATATGTTGTATTTCTTATTTCTCTAGTTGATAAAACTTCTTTAGCTTATCATGAATTAATAACCAACATGGCTCAAAATGAACAAAAATTTACTGTATAGGAAATTTCACCCACTCAATGATTTCATGAGGTAAGTCATTAATCTCTAGAAAAAAAATGTAGATAATAAAAGTAATGACGTTTATAACCTTATAAGAAAATGTTTTAAATCTCAAGGTCATTCAGAATATCCTCCCATTCAATTTCATTTTTGTATTTATTTTTTATATCACTCATTTTTCTAATAGTTTATTCAAACATCTGGATTCATCTGATTCATGCATAGACGTATTTTTTTTTGTCCATTTCAACAAGCACCACCCTTCATGAAAGAACCATTAAGGCCAAATCCAAACACCATTTGGAAAGAACAACCACATTACCAATAAGAAGGTGACTCGAGCTTCCCTAAATGAAACCAATATCAACAAGGCCATGGTATGAAACCTTATTATACTTAACCATCTTGAAACAATCCTCCATCTCCCAAATCTAAACCATGCCTCGAGTATATGGTTATGAAAATAGAATCTACGAACCTCTAGTTCCAATAGACCATGAAATCGGCTATTCAAGACCTACAAACTCAAGTGGGATAATTTGAAAACACAATTGTTGAGGTAACGCTAAATGTTTATAGAAAAATATCATCCAAACTTATTGTTAATACAAATTAAATAGGTAATGTATGTGAAATCAAAATACATAGTGGTAAAGAAGTTTCTTCCTCTAATGATTCTACATAATAGGTAAGCGCCTGACATTAAAAATCTCTTTCACTACCCACAAAATATTCAAGTGAAGAAAAACAAAACAAAAAGGGTAAACAAGTTATTATTGATGATTACCTTCAACAATAAATTCATTTTCCTTTCACCCAAATACTCTCTAAATATAAGAAATTTTTTATAATGATATTGATAACGAAATTATGGATGCATTTTAAAAGGTACATGTTAACATTTTATTATTGGACGTAGTTAAACAAATTAATTTCTATATCAAATTGATTAACGTCCTTTGCACCCAAAGACAGTGATTAATGTGGAATGATAGAGTAAAACTTGGAAGGAATGTCTTGGATTTGATAAAACTAGCGATGCCAACAAAATGAATGAATTTAGGAACTTTCAAAATATATTTCACTATAGGGTAGACTTTATTTTCTGATGTAATTATTAATTTATATTATTCAATAATGTACTTTCATACTCTATGTATACTTATCGATAGGTTACAGATCTTAAACCAATATGTATCATCATGAAAATTTCTAATTGGAGTAAAACACACCCATCAAGACTGATCAAAGATTTCCTTGTAGGAGTGAAGAATATAATCTTCCCCACAGACTTCTTCATTCTTTAGATAGAAGATACCTGAACCTAAGGACATGATCATCTCATACCTGGAAGGCCATTCCTTAAAACGAAAAAATATGATCATCAACATTCCCAATGGTATGTTTTCCATGGAGTTCAGTGGAGAAAATAAAGGTTTAAATATCCTTGATGATATAAAACACACCATTGAAGATAACTCCACTCTTTCTATCTATTTGATATAATTTATCTCTAATGGAACACATACACAACATTCTCTTATTAACCCATAATCTAATTCATTATCTTCTTCTTCAATCCAGGATGATTTGATTTTTTTATTCATGTTTCGAGTGTAGTGTGGTTTTGAAAAAGTGTATATTTTTTATTTAATTGAAGAGTGTGTCCATTATAAGGTACCCATGATCATTGATGATTATAAAAATATAGTATCCATTTATTCCCTTTCCTTATAGAATAAACTTTAACAGATATATAGTTTCATGGACCTCACTCCCCCAAAATCTCCTCCCCAATATTAAAACTACCGGTTTTGGAATTAAAATCAGTACTGTATAATTAAAATATTTCTATCTTGAGTGTATTGAGATATTCCCCTTCATTATTTCCAAAACCTTCTCTCCATTGTAGGAATAAAAATTATTTCGACCATTTAAGAGAGTGTAAAAAAGAAATAGGATAGACATTGGTTGATATTCTCAGGATTATCCCATCTAATTGTATGCACCATATAATTTTAGATGATGCGGTTAAACTCATAATTCAAGATTCACGCCAATTGAATCCCACCCTCTGTGAAGTTATAAAATTGTATGTTAATAGAATTATTACTCTTAGTATCATTTACCCCATATCTGATAGTAAATGGGTTTTCCCATTGAAAATTGTTCCTAAAAATAGAATAAAAGTTTTCTCAAACGAAAGGAATGAATTGGTTCCAACACATGTGTAAAATAGTTGGCGAGTCTGTATTGACTACCATTGACTAAATTAATCCACCCAAAAGGACCACCTTCCCCAGAATTTCATTGACCATATGTTAAAACAATTGGATAGTAAATCCCATTATTGTTTTCTTGATGTCTATTCGGGTTATTTTCAAATCCATATAGCCCTGAGGAATAATAAAACAAAACATTTACCTATCCATTCAGTAAATTTTAATATAGGAGGATTTCTTTTGCTCTCTAAAATTCTCTTAGTACTTTTCAGTGATTTATGTTGAGTATAATCTTTAAGTGCCTTGAGAAGTTTTTGGATGTTTTTATGGATGATTTAACAATTTTAGGATCTTCCATTGATGACTATTTGGAACAGCTAGGTTTTTCCTTAACCATTATGTTGAAAAAAATCTCATATTAAATTTTGATAAATTCTATTTTAAATTTGATTGGGATATATTTATTGGTTATGTTGTTTAAAATGATTTAATTTAAGTGGATAAATAAAAAATTGAATTAATTTCAAACCTTGTAAATCCAAAATGTGTTTGTGAGGTGTTATATTTCTTGGGTATTGTTATTTTTTACTTCTGATTCATTAAATTCTTTAGTAAGATCATATTTCCCTTATTATGTTTATTACAAAAGGATTCTATGTTTGTTTTTGATAGAAATTGTTAGGATACATTTAAATCACTAAAAATTCTTCTTACATCACCCCCATTATTTAACCACCAAGGGGGATATCTCCTTCTAACTTTTGTGTAGTTTACCTAAATTTGTAGTTGGGGATGTTTTATAAAAAAGGGTTGAAAGTGATCCTCATGTCATTGTGTATGCCTCATGTACCATTGATTTTACCAAGGAAAAATACACAACCACTAAAGAATAACTTATTTATATAGGGTTTACCTTGGAAAAAAATTTCATATCTTATTAGGTCCAAATTCACGGTGTTTTGTGATCGTGAAACCTTTTATTTTCTCCTAAAGAAACCTAATGCTAAGAACCTCCTCATTTGTTAGATGCTCCTCCTCTAGGAGTTTTACCTTTGTTTTTGAAATAATAAAGAAGAGGAAAACATGGTAGATTACCACATTAGTAGGATTTCCCCACCATTATACCATCATGTTGAGTTACCCTTACCCATTGAAAAATTCTTCCCTCGTGAGAACCTTTGTGATGTCGTGGACTTTATCCCTTAGTATACAAACTTTTTGAATTTTCTAGATATATATTAGGTCCCCACTGATTCCATCGCTTCATATTCCCAAAGACTTAAGCATGATTCATGATGCTACATTTGGTATAACACATACTTGTTCAGAATTTATAGTTACAAAGTTATTTATCGGTGTGTATCTGACCATGATTTCACCTTTGTTTTGAGATTCTTCCACAATTTAGCTTGTTGGTTCCACTTTGGATCTCAATGTAAAACTCAAAAGGTCATTGCCTTGGGAATGTTTTATCCATATATATATATATAACCATTGATTTTGTGAGACATGCACATGATGTCAATTCTTATGGAATATATCTTAGAGGAATGATATTCCCCAATAACCCATGTTATTTTGTGAAATCTTCAATTCATGGGGAATTGACTTCATGGGGGATTTTCAAAATTCATTTGTATTTTCATGCATCTTACTATATGTGGATTATTTCTCTAAATGGGTAGATTAAAAGGCTTCTAGTACTGATGAATCTCAATTGGTTGTTGATTTTGTGAGGTCCTAGATTTTCAGTAGGTTTGGTTTTCTAATATTCCTCATTAGTGATCAGGGTTCAAATTTTTTCAATCTCAACATGAGAAAATTTCTTTGTAAGTATTGGGTTGTTTATAAAGTATCCATTTCATATTACTCCCAAACTAGTAGATAGGAAGAAGTCTTAACTATAGAATTTAAAAAATATTTAGAAAAAAAAGTACAACCTAATAAGAAAGATTGGAGTTTTCACTTGGATGAAGTACTTTGGTCATATTATACATCCTTTAAACCCCTGATCAGAATTTCACCATATAGAATTGTGTTTGGAAAATCCTTACACCTCCTAGTGGAGGTAAATCACCATTCATACTTGTATATTATTAATGTAATATGAGTCTTCTGGAAATAGGTGATCATATTAAGTTTCTGAATCAGGAGGTGGAAGAAATTTGACATGATGCATGTGATAACTCATGAATATAAAAAGAAAAGACAAAGGATAACCCTGACGATATGATTCATTAGAGTAAATTCAATATTGGTGAAAATTTCTTTATGTACAAATCGATTCTAAAGCTTCACCTAGGTAAGATTTATTCATAATGGGTTATTCCTTACACTATTACTAACGTTTACCCTTTTGGTGTAGTATAGGGTTTTTATGATCAGAGTGGTCAATGTACTACCATCAATGGGAAAATAATTAAACACTTTTATGAATATTTTCTATAGATACCAGTGGAGTAAATCCACATTTAAGAAGCAACATTCTAGATAAATCCACCAGGTTTTATTTTTTATTCTCACATTCTCTTTTATTACAGTAAGGACACCTCACACTATTTTCTTAGGGGTGGGTACATTCCTGGGTTCCTTAGGATATTCAACATATTTATTATTTCTTCTCTTTTTCACTTGTTTCATTGTATTTTTTTCACCACCTTGCTTATTTCATTTTTATTTTCTTCATCTTTCTTCTTTATTCTATATTTTTCTTGTTACATAGTATTTTTATTTTTCCCCATGATACTGATTTGATTAGGAATTCCATCATCATTCATATTTATTGTCTTTTTTATATTTTTTCATAGTATTATTAACTCCCCCCCATCTTATGATCACCAAATCATGGAAATTACTAAAAATTCTTGTCAAAATTTCAAATTCCGTGTTGTTTTAACATTTAATGAAAAATTTTATCAGTTATGTAATGTTAATTTTGTTATGAATTTAACATTGTGGAGTGATTTTTAGTAAATTGGTTCTTTTTTTTATTATATAAATGGTTTTATATCTATGAAATCATTAAGATGATTGATACCCTTTGTGTGAATGGTTTTTTAGAAATTGTTCTTCTTAATATCTCCAGATATCATTACACCAAAATATAAAGTGTGAATATTTATTAATTAATAAAAGTTAAATATATGTTAGGTTAATTTTTATCACCTTTCTAAAGTTATTTTTCTATATGTTCATTCCTTTTCTGATCTATTTTATTACCATACTGAATTGAACTATGCTTGTGTACTTGTTATCCGACTATTTTACTCCCTCAAAATAAATATAAAAAAATCAAAATAAACAAAAAATAAACATAAATAATAATAAATAATTATCGGAGTGAAGAAATATAAAACATATAGGGATATCTAGGTCATGATTTTATGTTTTTACTTTCATAAGTTCTTAAGTGAGTGGGTCTTGAAATATTATTACAAAGGGTGTTGGGAACATTCACTGGAAAGAATCCGATAAGATGATTTTTTTAAAATAACCTATATTTTCTAGATAGAAAGTGGAAATAATAGAATTAAATTGTTTTCACATACACACATGGATAGTTATTGATAAGGTTGAATTTTTTAATTCATTACTCATATTTGTACCATACACCTCCTTGAATTTTGTTATGATAAAATTTATAGGATATCTTTCTCTATGAACATTGAGAATAAATTCTTGGTGTGGTATTTACTTTAATCACATTTCTATTATAAATTAATCATTTATAAAATTTCAGATCATTATGAATTTGTGAATATATAAATGCATAATTTTTTTGGAAAATGTGGATTTTCCCAAGAGTGAAAATGTTTAGGTGTAGGGGTGTGATCACACCATGATTCACGGTTATATTTCACACTTATGACACTTTATTAAACTAAATTTATATTTTAAATTAAAAAGATAATAATAAAATTTTACCCATTTTTGATTCAATTATTTTATTTTTATCACTATTCAAAAGGGTTATTTCACTGATTTTTATTTTTTCCCCTTATAGATGGATGTGATTTGGATGGTCTTAGATGAAGTTGAGGAGAAATGGTCCAAATTACATAGGATTCCAAGAATAAATGTGGACTCAAATGCACACTAAAGTAAATACATGCATTCAATTGTTATTAAATTGTTTGTTCTATTCTAAAATTAATTGGGATACAATTCATCCTAAGAAACCCAATCTAAATTCATCCTAAAGGGGGCCCAACCAAACTAATTTTTCCAAGAAACTAATTATGATCAAAGTCAAAAGCTTTGTTCTATATATTTTCCATATATAAGTTTTTAGTTTTTCAAAAGGTGCCAAATTTTTAGTTGATATATTTAGAAGGTGTGGTAACATCATTTACGTTTTTTCAAAAGTGATATAAGTCTTTAAAGTTTCCCAAAACATTGTTTCAAGTTATATTTTGAAATTTGGGTGCCCAAAACCACATCACATCTTTTCTATAAAATGGTACTAAGGGTACCCTATATGAGAGTTAACTAGGAAGAAAAGATCTACTGTTTGGAGACACAAATGATTCATATCTCAATCCTAGAAGTTATTTAGTCTTTGTTAATTGCTTCTTCAATATCGACGGATTCCTCCATTTCCATGGAGATCTAATATCCTTTTGATCACCTAAGGAGGAACATGATGTAAATATAAAGCTTCTTGTTTATAATATTTGAATGATATTTTAAATTATAGGTTTGTATTTTTTTCATCCTCTCATCATCTTTAATTGTTTAATGTATTGTTATGTCATACTCAACTCATATGATCATGTTTGGGGTTACCCATTCAAGTGATGTTTCACAAATTGTTCACAAAATCATATTCTCTCTTTTAATCATAATGTTTTTTTATTAATATTGGTTAATTAAACTCTCATAATCACTACCATTTCCAGGTACCTTTATGTTATGGTAACACATTGAAACATTATAAAAATTTGGAAAATATGTTGATTTCTTCATGTGTTGCCTCAGTGAGTTTTGGTTATGAAGTCGGACAAAAATCACATGATCATTGGTGGTAGCCAGTGAATCATTTATTTGTTTCAGATCAAACCCTTGAAGGTATCCTAGTATAAACTTAGTAACATTCGGGTTCTAGGTGTCAACAATTGTGTATTATAAGATCTATACCCTTTTTCTTGAAGTGATGATCATTATGATATTTCCTCTCATTGATCACTTTAATCACATCTGTTAATTTATACTTTCTTTTGTCACATGATTTCATATGATTTATTCTTAAATCAACAAACCCCATGTTTTCTAAAACTTCAATCCCATTTTATTTTTATAATCAAAACCTTTTTCTTAAATTAATGATCTATGGATCTGTCGATATATGACCAAGGGTTCCTGGTATACTATTGAAATTATAGTAAAATATAACCATCTAATTTGATGTAGTCAATAATGCAATTAGTAATCAGCTGTATCATCAGGTTTTTCATCCTACATACTCATTTTTTATAGATAGGTTGTACTCTTCGATCATAGTAGGGAATGGTTCATCTATCCATAGAGATGGTACTCCATTTCTCACTAGGGTGTGGTTCCTGCATACTCATTTTTTAGGAAAAGACAGTACTCTCTTATCACACCAGGGATTGGTACTCTATCCATAGAAACGATACTCCCCTATCGTGTCAGGGTGTGGGTCATTCATACTCATTTTATAGGTATAGATGGTACTTCCCTATCATACCAAAGCATGGAATATATATCCATGGAGATGGTTCTCCCCTGTTGTACCAGGGTGTGGGTCCTTTATACTTATTGTTCAACTAGATGTGGTACTCCCATAACACACCAGGGTGCATTTCCTCCAGTTATTGATATGGTACTCACCTATTTCACAAGGGTGTGGGACCTCTGTACTCCTCTTATAGGTAGAGGAAGTAATACTCTATTGTACTAGGTCGCAAGTCCTCTATCCATGGGGTTAGTACTCCCCTTTCCCCCCAGGTCGTGGGTTCTTTATATTCATTATACATGTATGGTCAGTGCCCCCTTACTACTACATGGTGTGATCTATCTACCTATTGAGTGGAAATTCATAATCTTCGAGATTTGGTAGTATAACAACCCAATACCCACACTCTTAAATCCTATAATGAAAACCATAACTTTATATTCACATCTTTGATTCTAATAAATGTGACCCAAATTTTACATCTAAACTTTACGTCATCAAAGGGAAAACATGGATCACTTACATAGTGGAGGATCTTTTAGGTTTAGAGTTTTATAGAATTAGAAAAAACTATTATATAAATAATTTATATGACATTAGGTGAGAATGTTTTGTACTTAACCCAACTTTTATTTTTTAAATTTATACATCATCATAATCCATATGAAATCCCTTAAACACATACATCATTAAATATAATTATTTAAAACCTAGAAAAAAGGAATCATAAGAAGTGTTTAAGGGTGAAAATAAGCATTAAAATTTTTATTTCATCAATGACCATAAGAGTGCATAAGTGTATGATGATATAATCAAAGTGCATGAGCGAGTCATAAAAGAAATCATACCCATCAATACCTGGATCATAAAATATGAAAACATGGAAAAGGAAAGATTCATAAGAATAAATAATCATGATACATGTGATATCAATCTTCATAATTATAAAATATATAAACCCATATCAAGAATAAAAACACATAAATGTATCTTGGTACATAATTATATGTTTCATTCTTATAAATGGAATAACCATGTGGTCGACTTCTGTACATGTCACTCTTACAAATGGAATAACCATAAAACTGACTTTTATACCCATTTCATTAGAGAGATATCATATTACCACTCTTTATTGGTTTATCACATAACCATACATCATTGGTTTATCACAGTCCCACCCATCATTGGTTTATCATGAATCTTCTTATCATTTGATTACCACAGAACCACCTACTGTTGGTTTATTATATAACCACCCATAAAATGTCCATGTAAAATTGCATAACACAAAATATGATTAATTTCATAATAAAATCCTAGGTAAAACCATTATTCCCATTATAACTTGATTAATCCATGGAAAATAAATGGGTTTCTTTTTAATCTCTTTGAAACATGATTTACTCATAGAAAAAATGGGTTCCATATAAATCTATTTAAAACATGATTAACCCCTCGAAAAGTAATGGGTTTGGTAAAAATATATTTGAAATAAGATTAACCCATGGAAAAAATGGGTTTCATAAAAATCTATTTAGAACATTACAAACCCATTGAAATGAAATGTTTTCAATAACAGTCTCTTCGAAACATGATTAACCCATGGAGAATAAATTCTTTCAATAAAAATTTATTCAAAACATGATTATCCACTGCGAAAGAAATTGTTTACAACACAATATCTTTAGATCATTTTTAACCTATGGAAAATAAATGGGTTCAAAAACAATATCATTGAAAAATTATGAATCCATGGAAAATAAATGGGTTCTATAACAATCTCTTCGAAACATGGTTATCTCGTGGAAAAGAAATGGCTTCTATAACAATCTCTTTGAAAAAATATTAATCCATACATAAAATAATTAGGATAGTATCAATAAAAAATATCCCAATTTTATAATAATTATAAGAAATTTTTATTGATTTCGATGAATGGAAACACAATTAAAATATCACTAAAATCATTCATGATGAAAATAAAATTTAAACATTCAAAAGTGTCACATACCACCTTAAAACAATTTAATCATAATAGATAAGAATAACTAACATTAAATGAAACTTATAATATCATTATTATAAATAGATTCATCATATAACATGTCAAAGTATTATTATATACACCTCATAAAATAAAATAGTTGTATAACATCACAAACATCAAAAGGAAGGAAAATTGTGGCAATAATCAATAACCATTTGGGTTGTATTGAAACTATAAACCCCATGAAAGATAGATAATAAAAATAATATGTTAAAGACAACAAATTTAAGGATAATAATAATAAAATACATTCATTTTAATTATATACACTACAAAAAAGTGGTGAATGTGTAATATATCTCAAAAAAATAAAAGTGAGACGAGAAAAACCCTTACAAAGATCTTATCATTGGAGTGAGAATAAATAAATTAAATAATAATGTTAGACAAATTTAAATCCACACAATAAAATTTGAAATAAATAAAAATATAATCATATGTCATTTAATACATATTCTTGGCATAACATAACCAATGAAATGGATTCTTAACTCAATGATTAAAAATTCTGTTAATAAATTCCTTACTACTTGAATAAATTTTGAATCACAAGATACATGAAAGTATAACATCAATTAAAACTTTTAAAATCAATAAATAAATTAAATTTATGATATAAAATTTCATATGTCATTATATACATCATATAAAGGAAACTATATGCATAACATTACAATATGTCTCAACGAAATGAAATTGAGACGGAATCCCTACCTTGAGTCCGATTTGTCATGAATGTCCTGTATATTCATGAATAATAAAATTATATTAATTATTTAGTTTAGTAATAACTTTTTTCATGTTTATTATTTATTCTATTTCACTTATAAAAAAGTTATCTACAATTATTTAATCAATAATGTTTTTGTTGGATTTTTTTACTGTATATAGATTATGTTTCAAAACCGACATTGATAGGTCGACTAAGGTCAAAGAGGTAATTAATTAAACATATAAAAAATAATAATGATATAATCATCATATTTATATATAAATTATTCCTTTAAAATCAATCATGTACGATGTTTATGAAAAAATGAAACAACGTTACAATCCTAGAGATGGTAGGTCGTATGTACACATGAGTAACATTCCTATTTTTTGATGATCTTTATGGAAAGGAGGTATGTAAAATAAATATTTTAATAATTATAATCATATAATAAAAACCATATTATTTAATTATATATACTTATATATATTATTCTTTTGTTTTGGTGATGAAGAAGGAAGAATCACATCACTTCAAAGAGGTGGTCGTCCACACATCCACGAACAATATTTTCACTTCTTCACTGTGAAAAGGAAAGAAAGAAAGTGATATTATATATATAAATATATATAATTATGTCATGGATATCATATATATTTAATTTATATCATACATTTTTATTAAACAATCCCTTAATAAATTCAATGCAAAGGGTGAATGTATCACATCACTTTGAGCAGGTGCTAGTCCACACATCCAGAAACGATGTTATCATATTCCCAAAAAATGAAATCACAAAGGTGTGTGTTATATAACAATTATATAAGTATGAATATATTATAAATATCATATATATTATATGAAAAAAATATTTATATCATAATTCAAAACCATAATAGGCAGTAAACAAAACAATGAACGACATCATTTCGTGAGGCGATAATTCACCGTACACACGAATGGTGATTTCGTTACCCATTTGATGGAATTGTGTGTAGGAATATGTTAGAAACTTAAAATAAAACCATATTAGTTTATTTAGGATAGTAATTTTATTATATAATTATGTAATAATAATAATTTAAGTGTTGGAGAAAGAAACAAAACAAAAGTGCCTTTTGAAGAATGTTGCCTCTTTTTCAGGTAACTCCTTTTGGATTGCACTAAAGGAATTCCATGGTTTGATTTTTTCCAAATTGATTCTTGTAGGATGAGATTAGTTATTTTTTAAACTTATTGTTTTAGGGTTTTTAGCATAAAAATGGCTTGATATGTGTGAAAAATTAGGGTGGGTGAGTGCCTTTTATAGTGAATAAGGGTGGCATTCTTGTAAATATAAAAGGTACAAATTATTGAGAGGTTTACCTTACATAATTCATATAAAATAGTGATATAAATTCTATAAAATATTTTATATGTTCTAATAATGACAATAAAATTGGTTTTTTCACATGTTTCTAGGTCATTTTTCTTCTTAAGATTAAATTTTAATGACTCAGTAAACTCATTGTTACCTTAATCACTATAATTAATTTTAATTAGTTTCACTAATACTATTTGTCAGAAAATAATTTGAGATAATTAGATATTATAAATTATTCTGATTCCAAATAAAGAATCCATTTTTCCAAATTCAAATCACACATTTGGTAGAAATTAATTTAAAATTAATCATGTGGATGGGACGGCAAAGCATATTTTTAAAGAGAAAAGTTCAAATGCTTGAAATTTTTTTATATCTGATTTCAATGTAAAATGTATTAAAATAATATAAATTTTATTAAATTATATAAAATTTATCTAATATTACTTTAAAAACCATTAAAATATGATTTAACACAATAAAATATTAAGGCAAAAAAGTAGTTTTTAATTAAAATAGATTATTTTTCACTATTTATCAGGATAAGAAACTTCTCAGAAAAATATAAAGAAATCACCCAAATTATATTTTTATATATCTCTTTCAATAATGAAGTTTATTTTTTCAGATAAAAATTATAAGTGTAAAAATTTATTTTTAAAAGAAGTGCGCCATTAAAAGGTGATAAAATTTCCTTTAAAAAATATATACATTTTATACTTGAAATTGAATTTATTCTTATCTTAAACATATAAAACATAATGAATTAATTTCAAAACATTTTATTAAATGTATAAGATATATAAATTTCATTAATATATTTAACAAATATTTTATAATTTAACTCATTAAGATAAAATGTCATTCTTGATATAAAAATAGTTTTTCATTAAAAAAACATCCTTTATATTACCCCAACTTATTTTAAAAAAAATTATAATGAAACTTTTAGTGTTAGAGTGGGAACCCATACATAACCCAACCACACATAATTCATCATCACACACAATTCGGTGAAAAATTTTGAAATTCATAATCCAACAGCAAAATTAAAAATGAAATGGGTGGTGTAGGAAGATCATGTCAACCAGATCATCGCAACTATCATGAGCCACCCAAGGAACCCTGCATTATGGTAAGTCACATATTTTCTATATGTCATCTCCATAATGACATATCATTGGTATCATCTCATCACCTACATCCACTTCACCAATTTCCACCACAAGAAACAACTATGAACACTACCGAAAACCAGTTGTCGTCATGGTTTTGTCACCTTCGTCTACATAACTAACGTCCACCACTAGAAACTTAAATGAATATAACCAAAACTAAAAGAAGATATCTTCCCAAAATCATCTTCATCTCCATATACATCCATCAAACATATCCAACCTAAAAACCCCCAATCCCTTAACCGCACAAACCCAACAATCATATCCATAAAAAAAATTTAGCCAACAGAACATAGAAACACATCGATAACACCAATAACAGAACAACAAAAAAATCCATCAAAGAAGAAGATAACCACATATAGTTCATGAAACACCAACATAGGTCATGTATCCTAGACCAAACTTAGATTATTAATCAATAAATCCCAATCCACTATCATAGACTCTGCATCGGATTAAGATAGAGTCCAAAAACAAAGGGTCAAGAAGCAAGACCAGAGAGGAATCTATCTAAGGCCTTGACAATGATCCACAACTATAGGGATGGGACCATCGAAACTAAAACTAGATAGCTTAATAACTGATAAAGAGGAATAACCCCTAGATCAATAAGGGTTTGTAGTGGAGGATAAAGACATCCAATGTGAATGTCGTGTATGGATGACAAAACTTGTGAAAACACACAAACCAAATAGGTGTTGAAAAGGTCATTGATATCATTATAAAATATGGAAATAGGATGAAATTTTATTTCAATATCTACTTCCTAATGTTGAAGGATTTATTTCACAATATAGACTAAAAACAAAAATAAATATACTTACTTGATAAGTGGATTTCATCCTTTTACCACAATCACACATTTTTCTCCAGATGATGAGTATTTAAGATGAAATTTTCCCACCTGAAGCACTAAAGTCAAATTTCTAGGAATGCATAACCTTGAAAGGGAGAATGATATATTCTTACTATCTTTAAATTTTAACCAAAAACAAAATGGTTAGAAAATATTAAGATAGTTTCCAAAATGAATAAACCTCTATATGATACACAAATCATAAAAATCCAATAGTAATAACCAAAGTTCAAACTAAATTATTCCATAAATAGATATCCTTAAAATTCATCAAACATTTACTATCTATGTTCAAAACCCAAATATTATAAGTATTTTATCATATATTCTTCCAATATAAATAAGCCATTATTTCTCAAATAATATACCAAATGTTTCTAAAATAAACCTAATTTTTACCTATGAAAATGTCATACTAACTAGGACATAACGTAGGATAGTGGTAGGTGAAAAACCCTTATCATCCTTTGGTTGAGTATTCAATCCCCACCACCTTGTTGTATGCAATAGGTTTTCACCGAGAAAACAGGTTTTCATTTTTTTAATGCAAACAAATTATTCATACATAAAAACACTTTAGGTTGATCATATGTGTTAAAAACACATCAACCCACAAAAATATCCAAAAACAATATCGATTGCCTCAAAACTTTTAATAATTAAAACCTATAATGGGGTTTATAAGATTTATAACTTATGATAAACCATAATATTATAGTCCTATGAAGGTATATATAACTCTTAATATGACCTCATATAAAAAATCCTAATCTTCAAAGTTATTTAAACTAACCATTGATGCAGACTATAATAGCCCAAGACCCTCACTCCCAGATCCTGTGTTGGAATTCATAACTATACATTCCCGGCATTTATGCAGATAAATGTGACCAAAAAGTTTCATCTAAACATTAAAAAATCAAAATTAAAACTTCAATTAATTACATACTATAGGACCTTTTTGGTTTAGAGTTTTAGATAATTATGAAAAACTCTTACATAAACAATTTACATGACATTTAGTGAGCATTTTTTCAACTTAACCCAGCTTTTCTTTTTCCCAATAGTACGTCATCATCATCCATATGAAATTATTTCTAAACATAAATTTTTCAACATAATTATTTAAAACATGTGGAAAATAAAACATAATAATGGTGATCTCATAAGCTCAGTAAGGGTAATAAAAATCATTAAAATTTGAATTCCATCAATGGGAATAATAATACATTAGGGTATGACGACATAATCAAAATGCAAGAGCGATTCATAAAAGAAATCATACCCATAAATACCTGGAAAATAAAATATGAAAACATAGAAAATAAAAGAGTAATTAGAGTCAATAATCATGAGTCATTTTATATCAATCATGATCATTATAAACATTATAAACCCATATCAAGAATAAAAAACACATAAAGGTATCTTGGGACATAATTATACTTTTTATTCTTGTAAATGGAATAACAATGTGGTCGACTTCCATACATGTCACTCATACAAATGGAAAATCCATATGGACAACTTACATACCCAATGTATCAGAGGGCTATCATAGACCTACCCGTCATTTGTTTATCATGTAACCATCTATCATTGGGTTATCATGGAACCATCTGTCATTGGTTTATCACGGAACCACCCATCATTTTATTATCACGTACCCCCATATAAAATATCTTATTACAATTAAATAACACATAAAATCATTAATTTCATCATAAACTCATATAAACAACCATTAACCCTTTTATAACAAGATCAACCCATGGAAGAAAATGAGTTTCTTGTCAATCACTTTAAAATATGATTAACCCATGGAAAACAAATTGGTTACATCAAAATAACATTATAACATGATTAACCCATGGAAAATAAATGGTTTTAATAAGAATCTATTTGAAACAAATTTGACCCATGGAAAATAAATGGATTCTATAACAATATCTTCATAACAAGATTATCCCATGGAAAAGAAATAGGTTCAATAAAAATCTCTTTGAAACGTTATTAACCCATGGAAAAGAAATGGGTTCCACAAAAATATCTTTATAACATGATTAAACCATGGAAAATAAATGGTTTCCAAAAAAAAATCTTTGAAACATTATTAACATGTGGAAAATAAATGGGTTCCATAACAATAGCTTCGAAACATGCTTAGACTTTGGAAAAGAAATGAATTACATAACAATATCTTTGATGAAATTTAATCCATACATAAAATAATGAGTATGGTATCAATAAAAACTATACATGGTTAAGGATAATTAACAACATGGTTTTTTGACATTGATTAATTTAAATTATATTAAAATATCATTAAAACATTCATGAGGAAAATAACCTTTAAACATTCCAAAGTGTCCCATAACACCATGAAACATTTGAATCATAATCCCCATGAATGAACAACATTAAATGATACTTATAATATCATTATAATAATTATAATCATGATATAAAATTTCAAAGGGTCAGTATATACATCTTATAAAATAAAATAGTTGTATAATATAACAAACGTCACAATGAAGACAAATTGTGACAATAATAAATTACCAATTTGGTAACATTGAAACTATAAACCCCATGAAATATAGATCATAAAATAGATATATAAAACCCCATAAATATTAGGATAATGATAATAAAATACATTCATGGGTATTATATACACCACACAACAAAAAAAAATTATGAATATAAAATATATCTCATAAAAATAAATGTGATTCTAGAAAAACCCTTACAAAGATTGTATCATTGGAATGAGAATAAATCAATGAAATAATTGTGTTTTACAAATTTAAATATAAAAAATAAAATTTTAAATACATAATAATATAATAAAATTTCATTTAACACATATTCCTGGCATAACATAACCAATGAAATAGAAGTTTGATCCAATGAATAGAAATTTAGTTAATAAATCCCCTACTACTTGAGTAACTTTTAAATCTTGAGATCCATGAAAGAATAAAATAAATTTAACCTTTTAATATCATTTAATAAAGTTAATTATTTATATAACATGTAATATGTTATTATATACACCATATAAAAGAAACTAGGTTCATAACATTACAATATGCCATAATGAAATGAAATTGGGACAGAATCCCTTATCTTGAGTATGATTATTCATGCTTTTCATATATCTTCCTGAATAATAAACATATTATAATTATTTAATTACTTAAGAAAAATTTAAAAGTTTATTATTAATTTTATTTTACTTATAAATAATTTATATACAATTACATAATCAATAATTATTACATCGGATGTTTTGACCATATCTTGCTTATGTGTCAAAAATGACATTGATAGGTCGACTAAGGTCAATGAAGTAATTATTTGAACATATAAAAAATAATAATAATGAAATAATAATCATATTTATATATAAATTATTATTTTAAAACCAATCATGGAATATGGTTATGAAAAATGAACCAACATTGAAATCATGGAGATGGTAGGTCGTACGTACACATGAGTGAAATTCCCATTTTTCAATAATCATTATGGAAAGAATGTATGTAACATTTCTATTTATAAAATTATAATTATATCATAAATATAATATTATTTAATTATATATACTTATATATATCATTATTTTTATTTTGTAATCAAAAATGAATAATTGCATCACTTTGAGGTGGTGGTAGTCCACACGCCCACAAACGACATTATAACTTTTTCAGTGTGTGAAAAGGTAAGAAAGACAGTGAAATGTTATATGTACATATATATAATTATGTCATTAATATCATAAATATTTCATGTATATCATATATTTTTATTAAACCTATTCTTAATAAATTTCTTTTAAAGGGTGATCGTAAAATATCTCTTTGAGGAGGCTGTAGTCCACATGTCCACAAACGATGTTATCGTATTCTCAGAAAATAGAAATAATGAAGGTATGAGTTATATAATAATTAAATAAGTATGAATAAATTATAAATATAATATATATATATATATCATATCAAAAATAGTATTTATATCAAAATTATCACCAATAATAAGTGGTAATGAAAAAATGAACGACACAGTTTTGTGAGGCGGTGGTTCACCGTACACACAAACGATGATTTATTTAACCATTTGACGGAAGTGTGTGTAGGTGTAGGATTAAAACATAAAATAAAACTATATATTTATTTTGATTATACTAAGGTTATTATATAATTATTTAATAATAATAATTTAATGGGTGGAGAAAGAAACAAAATAAAAGTGATCATTGAAGAATGTTACCCCTTTTTTTAGGTAACTCCTTTTGGTTTTCACCGAAAGAATTCCATGGATTTCCTTATACCAAAAGTGAGTCTTATATGATGAGATTATGTATTGTTTTAGATTATTTTGGAATGGTTTTTATGATCCAAATGTCTTGATATGTGCTAATAAGTGGAGAGGATGAGTGCCTTTTTATAGTGGAAGGGGAGTGTCATTCTTGTAAATATAAAAAGTTAAAAACTATTGGGAGCTCTCCCTTACATAATTTTCCTACAATAATGATACCAATTAGATCCTTTAGGATATATGTTATAATAATTTCCATTAAATTGGTTTTTGGACATTTTTATAGGTCATTTTTCCCTTAAGATTGATGTTTAACCACTTAGTAAACTCATTTTTACCATAATTACTGTAATTAACTTTAATTACTTTCAGTAATATTGTTTGTAAATTAATAAATTGATCAAATATAGAATTATAAAATATTATGGTTCAAAATATTTAATATATTATTCAGAATTCAAATAATATAATTGGAAGGAATTAATTTAAAATTATTCCTAGAGATGGGACGATAAAGAGGGTTTTTAAAGAGAAAAGTTCAAATGTTTGAAATGTTTTTATATAAACTTTGAATGTTAAATTGATTCAAATCACCTAAATTGTATTAAAGTATATAAAATTAATCTAATTATACTTTTAAACCAATTAAAATATAATTTAATACTATACAATATTTATATGAATAATTAGTTTTCAATTAAAATACAATATTTTTCACTATTCATCAAAACATGAAACTTCTCTAAATAATACCAAAAAATCACCCAAAGTAAATTTTGATTCCCAATTTCCAAATTGATGTTTATTTTTTCAAATAAAATTTATTGAAGTGTAAATTTTATTTTTAATATAAGTGCACCATTAAAAGACAGTAAAACTACTTTTTAAAAATATACACCTTTAATGCCTAAGATTGAATTTATTCTTATATTATGAATATAAAAATTATTGGTTGAATTTGAAACCATTTGATTAAATTTATAGAATACAAATCTCATTAATATATATCACTAATAGTGATTCATTTAATTTATTAAAATAAAATTTCATTATGGTCATAAAAATATTTTTTCATAAAAACACATCCTTTATATTCAATTGGTCTTTATTTTATTTTATAATTAATTGGTAACCAATGAATTAATTTTATAAACATGTGTAAACTATAATTTCATAATTTCGTTAATCTCATTCATTCCCACCATTCTAATTTCTAAGCTATAACTGTCATATTAATATTAATATTATATTTTTATGTGGTAATACTTGGGCTTTAGTGTAACATAAGTCATCAAAAGAACTCGATGTTATGCACAACACAAGAAAAAAATGGTGTTGTGTGTGATGTAATATAAACTATGTATTATGTGTAACTAAATATATTAATGAATTTAAATTGATTTGAAAGAATATATTTTATAAAATCTCAGGATGTTACAGGAAACATGTGGGTCCTCCATGGGAGTTGTGGCTCCCTCGTATGTGGAGTACAGTATCGAGGTGTGGGCTCCTCCTCTATTTCTTGGTAAGGTTAAATAATATGCATGGTACATAATTCTGTCTCCCTCAGTTTTATTTCATAGTAGTGTCTGGGCATGGGCACATCTTCTTGGTTTCTTATTATGTTGTGTACGAGGTTAGGCATCGATGATGGACCTTTAGAGTTGTGACCCCCTTGGGATGTGAAGAGGTGGAAAGGTGTTGGCGATCCTCATGATATATTTGGATAGACATGCAAGATGTTGGGAATTGATGATATACCTTTGAAGCTACATGTAGACTCATCATTATGGGTTGGGCTATGATATGAAGATCCTCTTTCTCTCTCGTCTAGGTTCCTTATATGCACATATATATATATCGATTAGGATTTATTTCCCTCTTACTTTGGGTTGATATGACTACTTCTATAATGTCTTCTCTTTCTCTCTCTCTTTAGTTATTGAGGCATCCTAGTGGGTACGTATATACTCACTTATACATGGTGTTTTACCACATATTTCATGTCTTATACAGATGGTGGACAGATTAGTGGTGATTTCAAAAGATCATACAGATACTTAGGTTTATTGACCATATGCGGTTATAGGGGATTATATATTAGCATTCATGTTATCTCAACTATTTTTTTATTCCAGTTGTTGTCACGTTGAGACATCTTTTTTGGGTAGGTGTGTATTTTTTCCTTGCTATTTCGGATTCTGCTATCGTGCTCTTTTATATTCATTATATGTTATTAAATGTATGGTTTTTTACTTTATATGTTACTATATTTTATTATTTTTCACTTACACTTCTGCATGAAGATGGTTGGGTGCATGCATACAGGAACTTTAGGAAAATGCCTCCCATTTTAGTTATGTCTTCTTGGCACTTGGTGCCAGCCCCTGACCTATGTAGGTGGGATTGGGGTTGTGGTGGCCTGGTCTTTTTCCCTTTATTTAGGCTCTAGTAGATCAGTTCACTAAATCACACTTCCCATTTTCCATTTCATGTTTTCTTTAAAAAATTTCACCATAAGAGTTAAATATTAATTTTACATTATCTTTTTATATACTTAGTGAACCTTACCCAAAAGGTAATGAAGTGTTTTATCTTTACTAATCATTTTATAATCTTAAAAAAACTAGATTAAGTGGGTGAAAATTATATAATAAATGAATATATTAAAATATCATGTTCCATATTTAAAATTATATATATTCAATGTAATCAAAACCTCATTCATATCTTGCTTCACTTTCTACTTGTAATCTTCTTGGAGATAAGATGTCATGTAAAACCATCCATGTCATTATTTTTTATCCACAAGTAATTATACAATTATGATAGAATTATGATGTAAAAAAATCTGTCAGGCATCAGTCTCTTGTAACCATCTTTCACATCTTTTCTTCCTAAGGAGGCTCAACTGGTGGTGGTGAAACTAGAATATAGAATTTACTATTTCATAGTACTTTGCGCATGCACCTATACTACTATTGGAAGGTCATTCCAATTGCAAAATTTTCTTTATCCAATATGGATCATAGTGTATATATGGTATGATTACAATTTTATATAAAATTAAACACTAGCATATTAGTAATTTTATCAAAATTAAATATTAGAAATTATTAATTAATTAAATAATTTAAATGATTCCCACTATTTTATTGAAACCATGTTTCCCTAAATACTATATTTGGAATACTCAATTGCTTTAGTATTCTAGTGGAAATGTTTCCTAAAACCTCTCTTCATGGTCTAATTTATGGCTATACCACTACCTAGAGAGTTTCATGGTAGGTGTCTCGTTGGACAAACATATTAATTTACAACTTGTTGAACTGTTTAGTGAAGTCTCAAAATCTAGAAATCAAATCCTCGGTCTACTCAATGTTTTGACTCTAAATATGCAAAAATATATCTATGACTACTTATTTGTTTCTATATTAACTTATGTAAACTCATCTCTTTCATAATAATTTCCCAGTAGTTGGAGGAACTCTCAAATAGGGATGATGACCTTCCTATACACCCTATTTTGGTCAAATTCTAACGACAAAAGGTGTTCTGACTTAATATTACATTGAGAGTTTTTATTATTTATTGACTAAAGGAATCATTTTTCTATTTGATATGCATGTACTATGTGATCACTATCAAAACATGACAATGAATAAATGTAACTCCCCGACCCCAGCTACCCAGAGTCGGTGCATTACTTCGTAACATTGGTATGATCACAAAAGATCAAGTCTCGAAAGACCGATTAGTTTAGTAGCCTTGGAAACACTAGATACATTCACAAGTCTTACATTACATCATAAAGTAAAACAAAACTACAACATCTTCTCTTCATATCCCCTTATATTATCCATGCAGATCATTCATAATATACTTCTTCACATCCTGGAAAAATTAAAACATTGAAAGGGGTGATCTCAGATGCTTATTAAGGATAACAATATAGTGGAAGCTTTCATAAATGAACATTAACATTTAAGGCAATTTATAACTAAAACAAAAGCCTTTTAAACATGAACATTAGCATAATATGGCAAAAGTAAAATGAAATAATTCCATTTACTTACTAACATGGATATTCTACTAGTCGAATAATCACATGAAATATCAATAACCACTTTCATAATGATGGAACGCATAATTCCAGACTATCATAACCACGTAGCCAAGGCATCGTTCCAAGACCACAATTAATATTTTGTCAAGTCCTCATGCCAAGACACTAGTTTGTCTCATGAGACCTACCGATGCAATTTTTTTAGAAGATACTTGTCCTTAAAATTGCACAAATATACTCCAGTGTTTTTCTGAAAACATTATGCAAGCTTCTAAAAACAAAATAACTAATTCTGAGACTGCTCGGCTAATTACAGGCCATGATGGGTCCACGCCCAATCCCTTCCTATCTGCCACACTCAAGAGTCGGGTTTTCTGAAAACATTTTTAAGCTTGCGTTAAATACATATGAATTTGCACTGGATTTTCATATATTTTAGAGAAATATCTCTCTCTTTTTTAAATCATTTAAAAATAGTTATGGCTTGTAGAGGAATTCGAATCTCAAATAATAGTCACGACGGCGGAGAAGTCTTTGTAGCCGCATACGTAATAAAAAACATTCCTTTTGTCGTTTAGTAAAAACACTTCGTATAAAAATATTCTTTTTGAATAAAAGTAAAATTCAAAGGGGTTTATACCCCATATAAAAGAAAGTTGTGTATAAAACCAAATATGCTTCAATGAATGGAGATTGAGACGAAGTCCCTTAAAATATCATTGTTTTAAATAAAATAGATATATTATGTGTATTCACTATAAGTACACATAAATAAAGTTAAAATACAATATAGGACATAATAATATCATGAAATAATTTGAAAGTAGGAGATTAACCCAGAGATTGGAAATTGGGTTAAGAAATTCCCTTACAAAGATCATTTTTTAAATAAAATAGATATATTATTTGTATTCCCTATAATTAAACATAATTAAATTACAAATACAATATAGGATATAATAATATCTTGACATAATTTGAAAGTAGGAGATTAACCCAAAGAACAGAAATTGGATTTAGAATTTCCATTACCTCATGTCCAACTTTACTCGACCGCCCTTTAACCTCATGAATAATAAACTAGAGTTAATATATAATTTCTTAAGAACCTTTTTCAAGTTCATTATCCCTTTTATATCACTTATTACAATTTTATGAAAATTATGTAGTCATTTAAGTTAATAATGGCCGTTTTTTCGATCTTTGGCACTTGAGTCAGCAATAAACTTCTTATAATTACAAGTTGTTTATGTGGTGAAAGATCCATTATATACAGAATTATATTCATGATTTAGATATCATATATATCATATATATCCAGTATATACATGCATTTATAATATTACATAACATATAGAGGTAAGAAATGAAATGCATCGTTCATAGAGACGGTAAGCCGTACGTACGCATGAACGCTACTTTCATTTCTATTTCATATTTAATGGAATTAAATCATAATGATATAAAGGTATATTATAATTCCAGTATAATATCATATATTATATCATTTAATCCATCATTTATACATCCCACATATGGCATTAACGATTCAAATCACTTTGGGGGGGCGAGAGTCCGCACTTCCTAAAAAGAAATTATCGCGTTTACCCATAATGGAAATCATAAAGTATGCCACAAATAAGAAATACAGAAGCATAAGGAAAACATAAACATAATATATATATCATATATGAAAATAGTGTCATCAAAATGGCCACCATTAGAGGTGTTAAAAGAATATTGAACAATCATCGTTTCGTGAGGCAGAAATTCGCCATCCACAGAAACAGTATGTTCTTTAACCATTAGATGTATGTGTGTGTAAGTGTAGCTCGAGTAATTCTTATAACAAAATCCTAGTATATTTATGATACTGGTTTTGGTACAAAAGAAATTAATAAAAAGAGTTTTGGGGGTTGGAGAAGCAAAATAAAACAAAAAAACATTAGAGAAGACATTACCTTAAAATCGGGTAACTCTTTTTGATTTGAGCCAAAGGCTTCCTTGGGAAGAATTATGCACAAATTGAGGCTTCTAGGAGTAAGGGAGGGATGTTGGGAGAGTATTTGGGCAAATTTTGGCTGAGCCAAAAGGCTTTTATTGTGTGAGTAAGGTGGTAGTGGTGGGGGCCTTTTATAAGAGGAGAGGAGGGGCACTCTTGGAAAGTAAGGAAATGTTACATTATTATACAATGCTTTTCGGATTCCAAAGGTCCCACACTTATATAATTCGAGTATAAGGTTATAAGGGTTCTAAATCTCCTCATACAATAGGTTTTTGACAATTGTAAGCCTTAGATGTTACATTATCCTTTGATTTTATTTAAATCGTTAATTAATGAGGTACTGGGTGCATCATCATGGTGTCATAAATAATTTAATTTATTTAATGTCTAAAAATTATAAAAAAATATCATGATGTAGGAAATCATTTTATCCTTCTAATTAATATTTATAGTCAAAAATATGACTTGAATAACCCCATTTAAAAATTGTTTTAGTAAAACAACTCTTGTTTGTGACCTTTTTATTTTAACATTAAATAGAAAGTTATTTATGTCCTTTTCCTACCAAAGTGGCTCCATGGGGTCCCCAAGTTGACCCATGGATTTTCTTGGTCGGCCATGACACATCCAATAGTGGTTGGACATGTGTAAAGGTCATTCCATATTTTTATAATACTATTTTTACCTTAAATTTCACTAATTACCTTTAATCGCGATTAATTAAACTTAAAAGTTACTATTCACCAAAAAATTATTTTAATCCCATTGAACCACATTTTATTTCCTAATGACAACCATGTATGTCGGATTTTTGAAAATCAAATCACAGAAGTAGTAATGTTTCATTTAAACGAAAAATCAGTTATTTAACTACCACTTAGTGGTTTCACTATTCATCAAAAATTGAAGTTTTTCAGAACAATGCCAAAATTTCACCCTAAGATATAATTGATATTCTGAATCCAAAAATGATGCCTATTTTACAAAATTCCAAACATATTAGTTTCATTACTTAATTTTATAATTAATTCTCATTTTCACAACAAATATCGTGTTTTTAAGAAACAATATATATCAAAAGATTGACAATTGTTTATGTCCAATTTCAAAGTGAAATTAATTCTAATGAACACCATTAGATAAAATGGTAAAAATATATTCTAATTATACTTTAAAAACACTCAATAGTGTAACTTATCCCTATAAATTATTTTGATTAAAGAAGTTGTTTTAAGTATTTTTCACTATTCATAAAAAAATTAGAAGTTCTCAGAAAATTACAAAAAATTCAGCTTTGGATAATTTCGATATTACGAATACAAAAATAAAATCCATTTTGAAATATAAAATTTCTATAATTTTAAAAAGTGGGTATTACTATTCATAATGGCTACTTTGATTAGTTTTTGTGTGTGTTAGAACTCGAAGTTGTGTACAACACACACTACTGTATTATTCAAAGAGATGTGTACCGTGGAAGCTTGGGGTGTTACATTCTCCCCTCCTTCAAATAATTTTGCCCTCGAAATTTGAAAATGTTCTTCAAAAATAAAAGGTTGAAAATAGAAAATACCTTTGTGGAAAACCCACATCGGAAATAGGGTTAATAAGAATATAACATTAAAAGAAAGAAAGAGAAGTACAAAGGTCACCCGAGATAGCCCATACTAGGATTCTATGAAAATATGGATATGGAGGAGAAAAAAACCATCAAGGTCTGATGGAGAGTTGTAGAAAACTGGATTAGGAGAAAGTTAACCATAATAAAATCACAAACTTGTGGTTGGTTAAACGGTCATTGAATCCTTAGTTGGAAAAGTTAACCGGAAACCTTTTTGTTTTAAGTTACCTTTTATAATGTTGAGGAATTTATTTAGGAGATTTACTAAGAACGTAAGGGAATATACATACTTGTCATGTAGACTTTCATTCTTTAATAAATTTTTACCACAAACCCATCTTTCACTCTAAAAGGTAATAGAACTCAAAAATATTCTATTTATCCTAATTGTATAAGGTTCCAAATATTAACACATACCATTTAGATTAGTAAAACTATTTTGTAATAACCAGGGACTTCCTGTAGGCTAGTGGTAGGTAATAAAGGCATGTCGCACTATGGTTGTGGGTTCGATTCCTACAGCTTTGTCCGACGCGACGGGTTATGCCCCACCCTATAGGTTGTCCTTTTCTTAAAACTATAGTATTATAATATTCAAAAAATAATCTTCATAAATGTTTTAACCTTAAACAGTACTATCCAAGGTTCAACTTAATCCATTCAAACCTATATAGTTATCCAAAATACCTCTGTCCAGACTTTTTCTAAAAGGTCTATAAATTCCAAAATCAATTGTAACATCAGATTCCCCAAACAAAGTAAAGATTCTCTTATTGTCACATACTTAAAATATGATTACCTTCATCATATTAAAACCTTAATGAAAAAAAAAGTACTACAGTATAATCCTTATATATATTACATTATTCTTATAACCAGAATATAATCCTTATTTCCAAAAGCACCAATACATTAATTATTCCACTTCAACTATAGTAACAGCATAAGATTGTCCTTGATCCTTTGGCCTTTTATAAGGTATGTGTCCCTGATGCTTAGGACATTCATTTGCATAATTCCCCATTTTCCTAAAATTGGAGCATTCAAAATTGATAGCCTCTTTCTTTCTCTTGCAATCACGATCCTGGTGACCTTTTTCTCCACATTTGTAACAAACTCTCATTCCTTTCAGGAAAGTACAGGGGTGATTCTTCCCACAATTATCACATAATAGAAAACCCTTCTTTCCCTTTTTCCCTTTATCTGTTTCTTGTTCCACCGTTCTCTTCTTATCTTGCTTTACTTTGTTGTCATAAGACTTAGAGAATTCCTTTTCTGTCTTGATAGCACACGAGAAAATATCTTCATACGATGAGAAGGTTTTTGAGACTAATGCTCGATGAAGAAATGGTTTTAACCCATCAAAGAAATCATCAATCTTACTTCTTGGGTTGCGTATATAATCTGCAGCATGTCTCGCTAACCTTGTAAAGTTGGCCTCATACTTTGCAACATTCTCATCCTCCTTTTGTCTCAGACTCAGGAATTGCCTTTCCATATCTTCTCGATGGTCACGAGGAAAATATTTTTCTAAGAAAATTTCCTTAAACTCCCTCCATTCCATACTTGATACTTCTTCATCTTCCTTTGTGTTTTGAATTAGTGACCACCATTGATCGGAATCTCTAGTGAGGCGGTATACTGCCATGACAACCTTCTCCCTTTCGCTACTCCCCAAGGCATGGAATATTTTCTCTAAGGAGTTTATCCGTTGCTCAGCTACTAATTGATTTGTACCCCCATTAAATTTTGGCGGTTGTTGCCTCAGGAAGCGGTCTAACATTGATCATCCACGTTGCGGATCAGGGTGCTCCATATGAGTAAGGTTATTATTCATAACCTAAGTGAGTTGTCCCAGTATGGTAATAAGTTGATCAGCACCAGTTGTTTCTCCAGCTCCATAATAATTATCTTGAGCAGGAGGGCAATCCCTACACGGAGTGAGTGCATTGATACGGTTTCCATTCCTTCCACTAAGCGCCATTTCTAAACAATGTCATAAACTAGATTATTTTATGAATCAAAATACATAATTCCATATTTATAAAATACTTAACATAAATTGAACTATTTATGGATATAATCCATAATCATAAAAAAAGTTTTCTTTGAGGAAGTATATACTCATAACTCTTCATAGTAGTTTGTAAAGAAAATGAGAATTATCCTAAGAATATCCCCCGGGAGTGTCGTAACCAAGAGTGTAGCAAGGCCCATTGTCGTGCACCAGTTCTCGTTCGAGTCTAGCTCAAAGCGGTGTTTTTGGGTTTTACCCTTAGGTACATATGTGCCAGAGCCGCCTCTACCTGCTCGTATCCAGACAGGGATGTATTGCTCGGAAAACTCACAAAATCTCAATAATACAAAAATTCTAGTAAGTTCTTCTATACTAATCCTTAAAGTCTATCTTCGGGCAATGTGCTCTAATCAGAGTTTATCTAAATCTAGCTTCCAAGGTTAGTACTAAACTGCCTCTCATACCAACTATAACGCCCCGACCCCAGCTACCCAGAGTCGGTGCATTACTTCGTAACATTGGCATGATCACAAAAGATCAAGTCTCGAAAGACCGATTAGTTTAGTAGCCTTGGAAACAATAGATACATTCACAAGTCTTACATTACATCATAAAGTAAAACAAAACTACAACATCTTCTCTTCATATCCCCTTATATTATCCCTACAGATCATTCATAATATAATTCTTCACATCCTGGAAAAATTAAAACATTGAAAGGGGTGAGCTCAGATGCTCATTAAGGATAACAATATAGCGGAAGCTTTCATAAATGAACATTAACATTTATGGAAATGTATAACTAAAACAAAAGCCTTTTAAACTTGAACATTAGCATAATATGGCCAAAGTAAAATGAAATAATTCCATTTACTTACTCACATGGATATTCTACTAGTCGAATAATCACATGAAATATCAATAACCACTTTCATAATGATGGAATGCATAATTCCAGACTATCATAACCACGTAGCCAAGGCCTCGTGCCAAGACCACAATTAAGATTTTGTCAAGGCCTCATTCCAAGACACTAGTTTGTCTCATGATACCTACCAATGCAATTTTTTTAGAAGATACTTATGTTTAAAATTGCTCAAATATAATCCAGTGTTTTTCTGAAAACATTATGCAAGCTTCTGAAAACAAAATAACTAATTCTAAGACTGCTCGGCTAATTACAGGCCATGATGGGTCTAAGCCCAATCCCTTCCTGTCTACCACACTCGAGTGTCAGGTTTTCTGAAAACATTTTTAAGCTTGCGTTAAATGCATATACATTTGCACTGGATTTCCATATATTTTAGAGAAATATATCTATTTTTTGAAATCATTTAAAAATAGTTATGGATTTTAGAGGAAGCCGAATCTCAAATAATAGTCACGGTGGAGGAGAAGTCGTTGTCTCCGCATACGTAATAAAAAACATTCCATTTGTCGTTTAGTAAAAACACTTCTTATAAAAAGATTCCTTTTGAATAAAAGTAAAAGTCAAAGGGGTTTATACATCGTATAAAAGAAAGTTGTGTATAAAACCAAATATGTCTCAATGAATGGAGATTGAGACGAATTACCTTAAAATATCATTATTTTAAATAAAATAGATATATTATGTGTATTCACTATAAGTACACATAAATAAAGAAAAAATACAAGATAGGACATAATAATATCATGACATAATTTGAAAGTAGGAGATTAACCCAGAGATTGGAAATTGGGTTAAGAAATTCCCTTACAAAGATCATTTTTTAAATAAAATAGATATATTATTTGTATTACCTATAATTAAACATAATGAAATTACAAATACAAGACAGGATATAATAATATCTTGACATAATTTGAAAGTAGGAGATTAACCCAAAGAATAGAAATTGGGTTTAGAATTTCCCTTACCTCATGTTTGAATTGAATCGACCGCCCTTTAAACTCCTGAATAATAAACTAGAGTTAATATATAATTTATTAAGAACCTTTTTCAAGTTAATTATCCCTTTTAAATCACTTATTACAATTTTACTAAAATTATGTAGTCGTTTAACTTAATAACGGTCGTTTTGTCGATCTTTGGTACTTGAGTCAACAATAAACTTCTTATAATTACAAGTTGTTTATGTGGTGAAATATCCACTATATCCAGAATTATATTCATGATTTAGATATCATATATATCATATATATCCAGTATATACATGCATTTATAATATTACATAACATATAGAGGTAAGAAATGAAATGCACCGTTCATGGAGACGGTAAGCCGTACGTACGCATGAACGCTACTTTCATTTCTATTTCATATTTAATGGAATGAAATCATAATGATGTAAACGTATATTATAATTCCAGTATAATATCATATATTATATCATTTACTCCATCCTTTATACATCCCACATATGGCATTAAAAATTCAAATCACTTTGAGGGGGCGGTAGTCCGCACTTCCTAAAATGAAATTATCGCGTTTACGCATAATGGAAATCATAAAGTATGCCACAAATAAGAAATACAGAAGCAAGTAAAACCTAAACATAATATATATATCATACATGAAAATAGTGTCATCAAAATGTCCACCATTAGAGGTGTTAAAAGAATAATGAACAATCATCGTTTCGTGAGGCAGAAATTCTCCATCCACAGAAATAGTATATTCTTTAACCATTAGATGTATGTGTGTGTAAGTGTAGCTAGAATAATTCTTATAACAATATCCTAGTATATTGAGGATAATTTTTTTGTTACAAAAGAAATGAATAAAACGATTTTTGGGGGTTGGAGAAGCAAAATAAAACAAAACAACATTAGAGAAGACATTACCTTAAAATCGGGTAACTCTTTTTGATTTGAGCCAAAGGCTTCCTTGGGAAGAATTCTGCCCAAATTGAGGCTTCTAGGAGTAAGGTAGGGATGTTGGGAGATTATTTGGGCAGAGTTTGGCCGAGCCAAAAGGCTTTGAAAGTGTGAGTAATGTGGTAGTGGTGGGGGCCTTTTATAAGAGGAGAGGAGGGGCACTCTTGGAAAGTAAGGAAATGTTACATTATTATACAATGCTTTTCGGATTCCAAAGGTCCCAAAATTATATAATTCAAGGATAAGGTGATAAGGGTTCGAAATATCATCATCCAATATGTTTTTTACAAGTTTAAGACTTAGATTTTACATTATCCTTTCATTTTATTTAAATCGTTAATTAATGAGGTAATCGCTGCATCATCATGGTGTCATAAATAATTTAATTTATTTAATGTCTAAAAATTTTAAAAAAATATCATGATGTAGGAAATATTTTTTGATTTTTAATGAATATTTATAGTAAAAAATATGACTTGTATAACCCCATTTAAAAATTGTTTTAGTAAAACAACTCTTGTTTGTGACCTTTTTATTTTAACATTAAATAAAAAGTTATTTATGTCCTTTTCCTACCAAATTGGCTCCATGGGGTCCCCAAGTTGACCCATAGATTGTCTTGGTCGGCCATAACACATCCAATAGTGGTTTTACAAGTGTAAAGGTCATTCCATATTTTTATAATACAATTTTTACCTTAAATTTCCCTAATTACCTTTAATCGCGATTAATTAAACTTAAAAGTTACTATTCACCAAAAAATTATTTTAATCCCATTGAACCACATTTTATTTCCTAATGAAAACCATGTATGTCGGATTTTTGAAAATCAAATCACAGAAGTGGTAATGTTTCATTTAAATGATAAATCAGTTATTTAACTACCACTTAGTGGTTTCACTATTCATCAAAAATTGAAGTTTTTCAGAACAATGCCAAAATTTCACCCTAAGCTATAATTGATATTCAAAATCCAAAAATGATGTCTATTTTACAAAATTCTAGACATATAAGTTTCATTAATTAATTTTATAATTAATTCCCGCTGTCACAACAAATAGAGTGTTTTTAAGAAACAATATATATCAAAAGATTGACAATTGTTTATGTCCAATTTCAAAGTGAAATTAATTCTAATGAACACCATTGGATAAAATGGTAAAAATATATTCTAATTAAACCTTAAAACCACTCAATATTATAACTTATCCCTATAAATTATTTTGATTAAAAAACTTGTCTTAAGTATTTTTCACTATTCATAAAAAAATTGGAAGTTCTCAGAAAATTACAAATAATTCAACTTTGGATAATTTCGATATTACGAATACAAAAATGAAATCCATTTTGAAATATAAAATTTCTATAATTTGAAAAATTGGGTATTACTATTCATAACGGCTACATTGATTAGTTGTGGTGTGTGTTAGAACTCGAAGTTCCATACAACACACACTACTGTATTATTCAAAGAGATGTGTACCGTGGAAGCTTGGGGTGTTACAATAAAATATAAAAAAATCATCACATCTTAATTTGTTATATTCTATACATTTTTTTTATTATTTTTTGTGATCATGATATCTTGAAAATTCATAAAATAATAATAAACAATGTATAAATTAAATAAAAAATGCAACCGGTATTGAGAATTTGATATTGGTTGATCCATTTACACTTAATGGATCAATCATGACCCTAGAGGTAAAATACCTGAGTTGTAGCTAAATTTTATCATAGCTCGTACTCCGGTTCAATGTATCACTATCTCATCTGGAACACCATCTCATCTTGGCGTGGTCTATATATTACATCATCCTAGTCATAATAGTTAAATACTCACACAAAGATGAGGGTGTCTTAGGAATGCGTAATGCATAAGAAATACGAATACCATGGATACACATTCCCTTATACATATTAAGAAAGGGAAGACTATGTGAAAACAACCAATATAAATTTAATCATTACAATCATCACATGAAATCGAATAAATTCTTAAATATATTTAAAACCTCACATTAATTGGTCATTCAATTATAAATATCATTCGTTGTGAAAATTATTTATGAAATAAAATATATTTTTGGGAAATTTTATATTGAGGTCAATTAAAATGAATTAAAATATTTCATTTTAATTTTAATTAAAATAATGTCACTCGGTACAAATTTTAAAAAAATAATTGTACATTTTTAACATATTTTGGGAATATTTTTCTTTTTTGGGGCCCTCATTTTTCTTAAAATACCTAAAATTATTTTTGGGCCCAATAATCACCCCTGAATGGGGTTGGCAGGTCAAGAAAGGTCCTACCAACCCCAACTGAGTTGAGCCAACCTAACATGGACACTGTTCATCTAGAAGGTAGTTTCTAAGGACCAACTGTGATAGGAAGGATGAAGATAGGGGTGACTCCAAACAAAATCCTGACATGGAAGCTCAACTGTTGGGGTTCTAGGATAACCAATGGGGATCTTGGTCAGTGGGGTTGGGATGAACCACATAGAGGTCTTAGACAATAGGGGGACAGAGGTTTTGTCACGCGAGAAAGCTACAGACGTAGCTGAATGCAAAATGCTACACGAGAATCAATTGTGTCCATGATATGACACTAGGGAGGCCTACTATAGTGAAACAATATAAGAGAAAGCTGGGAAGGTGCACACAAAGGCTAGACTGGTACAAGAGTAGTGGAGGCGGGGTTATGCGGTGGGGTTCCACCTAGGTCAAGAAGGGGGGAGGGTCAATAATATTTTTTTGTTGACTGGAAAACCATCCAACAAACCCAACTAGTTTTTTTAAGTCTTCAGTGGTCTCCATACCCCACTCCCTTTCCCTATTTTATTGTTTTTTTATTCATTTCATGCCTAACTAATTTGGATTTTATAATTTATTTTTTAAACATAATTTTTCCACAAAATGTTTGGAAAAGAGATTTATTGGAAAATATTATTTTGGTCACCTAATACCCACCCGAGTTTAGAGGTCAACAAAAAAACGTAACCGATCGAATTTAAAACGAACACATAGACATGTATATATATGTGTGTGTGTGTGTGTGTTTTCTTCAAAAATTAATATTTCGATTGATGAAGATCTGATTTTAGATCTCCAAATGGATATATCTTGACCATCCGATATTGTATTGTATCATCATCTATGGTGTTGGAACTGTTGTGATGCCCTCTATTTGAATTTATAACAAATATAATTTTACCTTTCCTAAAATCATAATGTAATCACTATGAAACTAATTGAAATTACCAGACCATGAAGTAGAAGCAGGTGGGTTTGGGAACTAAAAAAATCCTCCAGTGATTTATATAACTACATCGCCTCTAGTGAAGTACATCTCGGTACAACTTCTGAGTATCCCGTGTGAATAATTTTAAGTAAAAAATTAAACCAAATGATTGCCTTATTTTAATTGATGGAATTTTTAATAACAGATCCTTTTTATTGGTCATTTCTTGAAGGATGTAATGTCTAATCCCTCTATATCATCCAAGAACACTTTGAAACTCTGTGATAACTTCATTCATCAAATTCTGGGTGCTAGTGCTGAGATTTGATGATGCATTTGACATCTTGATGATTTCCTCATCAAAGTTCCTTTGATCCGTGAATGAGAGAAAGGTCTAGATGCATGGATCCTGAGATTATATCTCTAATATTTGGGAGAGGAGAGAGAGATGATCTCAAATTCATGCAATGAATATATCCCCATATGAGAGCCTTCTTATATGGCGAGGTGTTAAATACCCAAAAATGAATCCACATCCCTTGAATATTTATTACCCACTAAATAACCCATAAACAATGTGTTATGGACAAATAAATATTTCATAAATGTAATTTATATATTTAACAATTACTTATAATATAATAAATATATTATTTGATAAAAACGAGTCATTAAATTGACTCAATGTTCTCGAAAATATTAAATGAACCTTGAATATTAAAATAATAGTTGTCCATATAATATTTTTCATGTATTCACTTAATAACTTGTGAATAATTTTAATAAATAAATTTAGTATCAATTATTATAAACTCAAATAACATGAATTTATTTATTCCTGGTGATCATATAAAACTCAAACATATCCTGAACCCCATGGTCGGGACCACCATATTCTATTCCCCTATTGTATAGAATAGGTCAGAATTTTGAATACACTTAATGTGTGACCTTCTATTCCCTTATCTCGATAGCAGTGAATATTATTCATAGATCCGGAGAAGATTCTAGCAACCCATTAAGCCCCCTTAAGAGACAAGGTGTAGTCATAGCAATGATAACTTTTCCTATGAACACATGTCATGTAATATAATCACTTTATCTCACGAAATCTCATAAAGCAGGATGCACACTTTATGTCATCAACCTTTCTTTCTTTATTATTTCTTGATATAACTGACATACATACCTTTTTTTACCATGATCATTGATTTAGTGAAGGTACTTCCATCCTGATCAACTAGGCCCAATATATCACTTCCTTTTGGAAGCGACAAATTTTATCTTGATTATTCAACAATGTCTTACCACCAATTATGTACCCAACACAACCTATCTCATTGTGACATCAATGGTATAGTTTTCATTTTTCATCAATGTGTGTAATCCAATAGTACACCCTAATAAAAATCTTAATTAGGGAGACCATAAGACATGTTAATAGATAGAAACTAATAACCACACCTAAAACATGTGGTGTTCCTATTGGAGGTCCATTACTCAAGATCTCATCCACTTGATATCACTAAGTGTGAACATTATAATAAGTCTTAATGCTTATGATCCCCCAAAACTAGATAGTCAGAAATTATATATTTCTAATCAATATGATGTATCTATAGAATAGTACATACATTTTAGATTAATTTCATAGTATCTCTAGGATCTCATTATAGCCTAAAAACCGCGTTAACCTTTTCATACAAAGACAATATGTGGAAATTACCATGCAAATAGTGGATGCTAGAATATAAATGTTATTATGGTAAAAATATATCATATATAACTCAATGTATACATGATATGTTAATAAAATATTATTATTCAAGTTGGGTCCAGAGCACCAATTTTTAATACTAATAGTACCCCAAATCAATCGGGGGATTTTAAATACCCATGAACCCTAAGAAATTCATGAAAAAATCCAAAAAAATTAGGAATTTAATAAAATTATTTTGGGATTATGTGATAAATAATTTATGAATTAAAATTAGATTAATTTATTTTAATTCCTAAAAACTATCCTTGAATAGAATTATTCATAAATTTATTTTATTCATGGGAGTTTAATGTGTACCCATTGATCATGAACATGACTGACCAATGTATGTCATATTTTTATTTATTTATTTATTTATTTATTGTAATGTTTGTATTTGTAATAATTATTTAATATATGATTATTGCTCATCACCTAATTACCATTATGTGTATAAGGTTTTTTGTTCAAATATAAAATTATTTAAAAATATTCCATATTCCCAAGATCCCCTCACCTATGTGTGAGTATTAATGTATAATGAGTAGGATGAATAGTTTATGCAATTCATGTCGAGATGTGGAAAATTACCTTATGTGAGTTTTATGCATTGTCCGGGGTGGGAACTAAAACTCGAGTCAAATGGGTTATGCGAATCAAGGAGGTTCCCTAGGATCTAGGTTAATACACTATTCTCTTAATGGATTAACCATTAGAATGGTATACTGATCATGATTTTTTTTATTTAGGCGTGGTTTATTAATTTTATATTTGATTAATTTAGATGTGATCACATAAAATAATAAACAATAATGCTTAGATAAAAATGACATGCATTGGGAATGTTTTATTTTTTAGAATGACTAAGTTTTTAGTGTGATAACATAAAACAAACATGATAAATATAAAATAATTTCATTTTCTGAGAAAACTAAAAAAACTCTCAATGCAAATTTGAAGTCATGAAATTCCTTTTGTTACTTGAATTTGATAAAAATAGTAGTATAAGGTGCTTATTAGCCCTGATTGAGGGTACCTAATCCTATTAGAGAGTTATAAAATTAGTAGTGGTTCAACTTAACAAAAATTTACATCAAATAAATAACTATATATATTTTGGTATAATTTTAGAAATGAGGCATTGAGTAATATAAAACCATACTTTATTGGATATGTGACTTCACTCTATATATCAAGGAGCTGCGAGTTAATGTGGTTCGTCAGTCAAAATCCTACCTTGAGACTCTCTAAGTAGTTTCATATCGATAACATAGAATATGAGGAGAGGTTTTATGGATCATTTCCAATAAAAATACTCAAGTTGTGACCCCCCAAACTAGTGCTCCCAAATCCGGTGCTCATCAACACATACTTTACATACTCACTTTAATACCAGCTGTAAAATCCTAGATATATCCATCCATAATCACAAAATCAAAAATTATTATTGATTCTATTTCATATCAAGGATATTTTAGGTTTATATCTATCAATAATTAGGATACATCATGCACTAATAAATCCATTATTCTTTGTATAAAGCAAACATTGTTTCCATTATATAAGAAAATACTTAATCTATAATGAATCTTCAAAATCTTCCATAAATTATTCCACATGTGGCATATTTCTAAACATGTCACATGTACTAATTTTATTTATAACTTGGGGAAATGGAAACATAATAAGGCTTGAGCTCAAATTCTCAGTAAGGAAAAACATACAACTAAAGAAATCATGACATAAGCATAACATAAATATCATGGTGGGATTAGGGAAACAAAATGAAGCTATAATCAACTTGAAACTGAGAGAATGATATATCCATGACAATAAATGAAAAATATGGATATAAATTATACTAAACTCATCCTAATGGAATGCATAATTCCGAACATCAAAAACCTATTTTCAAGGCCTTGTGCCAAGATATTATCTTATTATGGGAAGAGAAATACACCAAAACCCAACCTGTTTTGTCTCTTGAGACCTATCGATGCATTAATGGGATAAATATATTTCTATACCCCACACTTCACTAGATTAAGCCCAATGCATTCACTATAAGATTCATCAATACCTTTCATATCATTCCCTGATGAAATTATTATTGAATAAAACTTAGCTATCTGCATAGTAATAAATATGTAAATAAATACATAATAAACCTATGTTAAGAGTCAATAATCATCAAGAATTTAAATATTTTCTCCCATGTTAATATAAGGGATAAAATAATCATAAACCATTTTGGGAATAATTTGGATGGTCAAATAATACATAGGCAACTTTCTAATAATCAACCATATGGATAACATGATAATAATCCATAAAGAGTAAGAAGATGTATGGTTAAACAATGTATATTATACCTACCGATAATCATATGTATTGGAAAAATAATATACATAATTCAAATAATTTTCCTCATGTTAATAGAATAATATTATTTTTCAGTGAACGTCATCCAACGGAAATTATGAAAAATATAATGTTCACACTATATAGATAAATGAGTATATTACAAATTCAATAATAGAATAATCATGATCACAATCCATATAGTGAAATAATATGGATGGTTTCCAAAGAACATAAACCCAGTGCGACAAGGAAACATATAACGGTGTTGAGAAAAATGAAAAACACCCTCACAAAAAGAATTATTTGAATAGTATCATAAGAATCAAATTGTTTGATACCATGAGTTTAATCCAATAAATTTTAATATATATATATATATATATTCTAAGAAAAATCATGAAACATAAACCCAATTAGGGTAAAATATTTTGAAAATGATAATGGAAATGGAAGTGAAAACATAAAATATCATTTAACGTTGTCATAAAATAAAAATTTGCATGTCACTTTCAAAGGTGTATTTTGGAGAATTGATGAGAAAGATTTTGAAAATCATTAATTTCAAAAATAATATATAATAATGGACCCTTGAAAATTCATAAATATTACCTTGGAGAAATGTCAAGAGGATGGAACACTTGTGAAATTGGAAGGAATCCCCTTTTTATTATTTTGAAAATACCATTATTCAAAACTAGAATTGTAAAAGGAGTAACAAAACGTTATTTTATATAAAACTATATTTTTCCCAAAGAGGAATAGAAATTAAAATATAATATAATATAATGATGGGAGAACCAAAAAATGAAAATTAAATGTTCAAGATGAAACATTATCACTCAAAGAAAGGATATTTGAGTTATCAATATCCCTTACGAACAACATACTCTATGTATCACAGAATAATTGAAAAGGGGTTTATGTGGAAAAAAATATAAACAATGAGAGAATACCACATAATATAGTCAAATAGTAGAATGTACTCAAATTATATGAAATAAGTTAAATTGAACAGTCATAACTCAATGAATGAAAATTGAGTTATCAAAAACTATTATGTTTGGGGTAACACTTGAGTTAAAATTCATTTGAAAAAATAATAATTTTATTTGTCTTAGTTTATCCCAAGAATTATAAGGAAATAAAGTATATAATATTCATGTAATATTAAATCAATAAAATTAGGGGACCATTCCCTAATTCTACAAGTATGTGATTCTTAGTTGGCTATAGAACTGTGAGTGGAAACATGGAAATATGATTTCCATGATACCGCCAACTCTTGATAGGAATGACTTCATATATGCGGTCATAATTCAAGACACTATCATATGAGAGAAATAATTAAGTATATCTTATATAAGATTTAATGGACCATGATTTCTTTATTCATGAATGAGATACATGATAAGGCTCAAGAAATATTTACTCATGCGTTATAAATGCAAGAGTAAATGAAACAACCCAAGGATCGTAACACTGTCTTGTAATGATGGTGTTGTGAAATGCTTTCATTATTCTTGGTGGATACTCTGGGATATTATACTATCTTTAATATTTATACTTTTCATATTTATGTACTATAATTTAGTGGAGAGAAGATGGGTCTTATCAATATATCTGATGATTTAGATTAGCCCGTGGATACCTCCAGTGGTGGGATAACATTCGGCTCCATCTTAGTGATCTTTATAAAACACATTCAATGGAGTTTTGGGATGTTATAAATGATCTTCAATGAATTGTATCCTAACTTTTTATAGTTTCACTACTAAAAAATAGTCCTTCAACAGCACTATAATATACCTTTATCGGCTCTAAAAAAGCACTGATAATTTAAGCACAATTAAAGGCCCAAAGATTTTATCAGCGCTTTTTTAGCACTGTTAAAGAGTCCTTTTAACTATACTTTTATAGTACTATTAAAAGGGGTGATTTAATAGTATTTTTTAGTTCTGATAATGGAAGCACTATTAAAGGGGGTAAAAAAATTTGGATTTCCATGAGCACGACCCCTTTATCAGCACTTCCATGACACCTTTAACATCACTCCCGCTATCTTTTTCATCGCTTTTCACCCTAAAAACCATTTTTCTATGCTTTTTAAATTTTGAGCTTTATGTGCACCCAGCAGGATTTGAACCCTACACCTCTCCTTTAAATATGGAACGCCTTTTCCACTACACCATTTTTTTTGTCTCTTTAATTATAATTCTTCTTATTTGTATATATACATACATACATATATTTTATTTATATAATTATATAATTATTTTAAAATAAATTTATACAATATGTGTGTGTGTGATATATATAATTATATTTATTTCAATATATATATATATATGTTATTCATTTACATATACTAGAATATAGTATGAATATATATTTGTTTATTAATACACACATATATTTATATATAAACATTATAAATATATATGTATAATGTAAAAGATGGTTATATATTGTTTTCAATGTTTTTTAGAATATTTATTGATTAAAATATGTTATAATATACATTTCTACGTATATATTTTTATATATGTATTTATATGAGTGAGTTATTATAAGAAAATATAAGAAAACATGGATATATTTAATTATAAATAAAATTATGTTGTAAAAAATGATAAAATTTCAAAACCATAATATCAATATGAATGTACGACTTACGAATAAATTTAGTCTCTACAAAAAAAAAGTTATAATACCTCCTTAAAAAAGGATAAAAATCCATCTAATGTTTAAAATTTGGGGTATCCTGACTAAAAAATCAGTTTTGGACGCCTTTTGGCCCTTTTAGACTTTAAAAATCTGAGAAATGCTCACCACAACCATTAAGGGAGTAGATCTCATCGTAGTGTTTGATTAGATATGTGGTAGCGCCCAAACATGCACTCAGGTCAAATGTTATGGTCGTTTGAAGTTTAACATACTTTTTCAACATATATTAGATATTTTATTGATTTTTTGATTTTTGTATCTTAAAATTGATATTAAATGATTATTACTCAATAATAATAAGAAAATTATTAATTAAAAAAATTAAATTATTTTATAATTCATTTTCAATTAATATCTTATATATATTAAGTGTAAATGCCTATTTACAATATCAATAACATATTTTAAAAAATATTATATATATATATCAATATGAATATATTAATATATTAATATATTATTTTTAATGAAATATTTTTTTGAAATATACCAATATCAGCGCTACTAAAAAAGCACTGATAAAGGGTGGTCTTTATCAGCGCTTCTAAAAACACTCATACCCCTAATCATTTCTTTTTTTAGTGATATTAAAGACCCCCTTTAATAGTTATTTTTTAGTGCAGACAAAGGGAGTCTTCAAAATAACTTTTAGCTAGCGTTGTTAAATCCCTAGTGCTAGATAAACCAATTTTTGTAGTAGTGTATGTTCTTAATTTCAGTTTTTTATGTAGGTTTCATAATATTTTTCACAGAGACCCTCATACTAGGGTTTCCAATTTCTTCCATTATGTCTTATAAGTGTTATTAGATACATAAGAAACCTAATAGTGGTTTCAAAGAGATATGTGCTTATGTTTTTTGATAAGATATGATGAAATGAAAAAGAAATCAAAAAATAGAGCATCATCTCACATTTTTTTAAAATTCAATTTCATAAAAGGTTTACCCTTATATAGGTAGACTATGTAAAGGTAACCAAGACCATGTCCTTATGTTGCTGAAATGTTTAAGGGTAACCAACGATTTACCCTTACATAGAGTGGTCTGTGTAATGCTTTTCTTGACATACACTTACATTGATCAGTTTACGTTAAGTTCATATAATCATATAGCTACAAATAAAGGAATGCATAAAGGTCATACCCTTATGTGATCCTACAACCTCAAGGTAGATTAACCTTTACCCTTACATGATACTCGTACATAGAAGGTCTACGTAAGGGTAAGAATATTTTTACTTTTATGTAAATGGTGTGTGTAACAGTTATTGGCATTTTAACCATACGTGTATAGGTACCATAGATGCTCTATAAAGGTCCTTGATGTTTACATTTACACATCATAAGAAAAATAAATATCACCTTAATGAAAATGGTTTACATAATGGTATTACCAATACATGAGGTGTTGCATAAGGGTTATTTCATTATTACCCTTACGCAACACATTTGGGTGAAGGTAAAGGGTAGTTTCCCTTATGTAGAGTGTATGGATGAGGGTAAAGGGAGGATACCCTTATGCTGGAATGAGTTTGTACATAAGTGTAAACACAAAGGATTTTAAAAATTATTTTTCAATTATTAGATTATTTTAATGATTTTAATGATTTTATTGATTTATAAAATGTTTATATATAATTAAAAATCTGTTTTAGAAATATTAAAATTATAAAGGGTTTATAAATTATTTAATTAATTTTCAATGCTTTATAATTAATTGATTAAATGTTTATGAAAATTTTATTTTTCATAAATATTAAATGTTAATATTTTAAAAACCATTTACAAAATTATATGGCATAACTTATGATCTATAAATAAAAGTACTTATTTTGAAATAATAAGTAATAATTTATAAAAATTTATAAATTATATAATAAGTCTAAAAATATAAAAAACTTATATTAAAATTATGAATTTTTCATAATTAATTATTTTAGGTTCTTCAAAATAAAAGGGTTACTTATTTGGATATTATTCAAGCCACATAAAAAATGCTTTGATGACTCATATGATCATTGTTTAAATAATATTTAATTATTTTGTGTTCAGATTCTATAAAATGTTTACATAATTGATGTTAGATTATGAATAGTTTATAGTTTATAAAATAACATATATTTTAAATGGAAATGTCATATAATAATAAAAATGAAAGTGTTAACATTAAAATTAATATAAAATGTTTATAATTAAATTTTTTTTCTGAATTGTTCATAAATGTTTATCTCATGTTTAAATATTTAAATTATTAATTTATTTAAATATTATTCCCTTCTATATTCATGTTTAGTAAATAGTTTGAGAAATGTGAATATTATATATGCTTTAGTTAAAAATGTTAAACTTCTTCTCCGATAGAGCCTTTCATTACATGCTAGGATTGAATTTATAATGAATTTAGTTTTTTTCAAGTATCTTGACATAAATTTGTAATTAGAGTCATTATCATGAATATAGTTAGTGAATATAGTTTGTCGATATTAGGTGTTATAGTTACGATGAATCAGATTCTATCTTGAGTAAAGTATCCCTAGGTAGAAATATTTTGGGTCGAACTACCTACTTACTTGGAGGAATGTTCCTTATTTATGAAAGTGAATGGGGTTTTCTATATGTCACTCTGGTCTTACACATGTTGAGATTGTAAATTGAGTATAATTCTATGCCTTTAAAAGAAATTTTCATTTACCTTATGCATATGATGCATCTGGATATGTATGAATATGTTTTACTTCTATTTTTGGCTTTGTAAAACAAACTTGTGGGTTTTTAAGAAGGTTATGCATCAATATGGTTTGAACATTTTGATTTGGTGACAGGAATAAGATTCCAAAATAAAATACTAGAATCATGCATACATAAAATGGAATAACATGAGATAGGATGATGAGATTAAAATAATTTTCAAATAGTAACTAATAGATTCCTTTAAAATCAACACATTTCATTACCTCAATCATTCAACCAGGTATTGTACATCTCATAACATGTACCCCTGGATTATCTTGATTAAGGTATACAAGTTATATATGAATTTGTAATATTTTGTTGGTATTATTGAGCTCAGCACTAGTACCACTTTATTGTCATTTTTTTCTTATTCTTGGTATTTTCATTATGTTACACTATCTAGGAAGCCCTAACGATTAAGATACCATAAGAATAAAGTTGATTTTATCCATATTATAGATAGGAAAAAGGGATTCTTGTCTAGCTATCCAAGATTCAGGTGTGATATAATTGGGATGATGCCATACCTAAATAATCATGACTTATTTACATAAAAAAATAATGTAATTCATAGTAATATATATGTATCTTGGACCACTAATTTATATCATGTATATTTAAAATTGGTTTTCATTTTAGTGGGATCCCATTAATAAAATTACTAATTAAATGGTTATAAAACATGATACTCATTTGATAAAATATTCTGTTGTAAATAATATCATCATCATCATCAAGATAAACTTTATGATAAAATCCTTGATAATGAAAAGATTAATGAAAGATAATACTAATTCTGGTAACTTACAAAAATTTCTTAAGAAATGATTATAATTTAAGAAAATATATTAAGGATAATTCTATGTGTTATAAAAGTTTCTTCCTGAGGAACTAAATATTGAAATTGTTCAAAAAATTAATTCAGATGCTTGTGTATGTATAGAGTTATTAGATTAAAAATGACCAAAGGAATATTAGTCTCCACTCATGTACTCAATATGATTGGGTGCATCAAAAAATTTAATCTCATATAATCAATATGATTTAGTATGTCAAATTTTATTCAATGTGATTTAATATGTTGATGACTTGATGAGAATGAAGGTTTCCTTAAAACGACAATGGTTATAGAAATCAATTCCATTATTCTAACGGATATATGATATCAACTGTATCTTTTAAAAAATTTTGTAATTATAAAAGTATTAGAACAATAAAATAATCCAAGATAGAATTTTTTTTCTAGTAATATAGTAATGGATTTGTTGAATAGATACCTTGAATGCTTCACAGTTTGATAAACTTGTTATAAGATGTGTATTTAATCTCATTTATCTCCTTTGAAGAGAATGTGAAAAATAGTAGTTCAATAAAATAAGAAGATGTGTTTTTGGTACACATATTTAGGAGTTTTTTCTGTTCTATATCATGCTTTAAGTGGTAACTAAAATGGATTGTTCTGGTTTGGGAATTTATCTTATCATCATCTATGAAAATTTTCTAACAATATGAAAAAATTCAAATAGAATTTACCTGATATTCTCAATGTTTTGAGAATATATATATACTATGAATATGGCATCTAGGTACTAAATTACTATATAGTCTATACAAGTAGGTTAAATATTAAAACAAAACAATAAATTTTGGTTGAAAAGTTTAACGATGTTTCTTCAATAATCCAATCAAGGTCATTGAAATCAAGGGTTGTCATAAAGTAAGAGTAATAATTCAATATAATTAGATTATCCAAGATATACTTAATGGATGTTGTGAAACTCCATAGAATTTACATGTTAGGTATGGATGTTATATAAATTAATTCTTTATTTTTAAATGTATGTTCTACTAAATGTATATTTTAATAAAGAATTTTTTAAAATAAAAATATTCCAAATAGATATAATACCATATATGATATAGTTTAATTATTAAATATTTGTACTAAAAGTAAATAAATGTTATTTCTTAACCCAAAATAGTCTTTTTATCTTATCTAGATATTCTAAATAGAATATATTATTTAAGAGTATTTTTGGAGTATTTTTGGACTTGATGAAGTTCAAAGTTAAAAAATAAATAATTATACTAATCTATGTTTGGAAAGAATTTGATTTAATATCCTAATAAATTTAGGATGTATTCGGAAACAATAATGTAATGAGTTATATTATATTAGTGAAAATATTTGATGGAATAGGGTTTTAAAAATGATTATTATGACCTAAAAAAGAGTTCTAAGTAGTTAATAGAAGTTGACATAATTACATTTGATGTTGTGAAGTTAATGTGTTTGAATATGTTCAAAGAGTCAAATAATTAGGAATATGATTCTTATATCTCACCATTATTAAAATTTTATTAGTTCATAGATATTTCTGATTAAATATTTTAGTGCGAGAGTTTAACCAAATGGTTACATAAAAATGTGACATGAATTACATATGATGTAATTTGTTAAAAAACCCAAAATGTATAACAAACATAAGACTGATCTGGTAGTTTGTCATATATGATAAGATAAACCAATTCTTGTGATGGGTTTTTGAAATATTATTAATAAGTTTAATAATATTAAAATGCATCTTATTAAAGGAAACCTCTATATTATCATTTTATCATGTTTTCTACATAAATGTATATATAGATATACATTTTATAAAGTGTAATGATAAATGACCTCTCAATGTATGACTTTGAGTTCTTCCCTAATCAATTATTATCATAAATTATTATATTTTATGATGAAACATTATTTTTAGTATGAGTAATATTATTGTATAGAGATTCCAAATATGCTAATGAGGTGAAAAATAAATAATAATATTCTTTGTGTGTGTTGGGTGACCAACTATGTATACCACATGGAGTGTCATGTATATATGGTATACTAGAGGTGCATAGATTATATTTGAGTATTCATTACCTATGGCTGGAAAGATACCTATCATGAGATCCTTTATAAAATGATACTTTGCAGCATTGATTGCTCGATTAGAATATGGAAGCTGCTTCGGGATAGTCACACATCCATCATCCACACATGGAGGGAGGGCAATACGGTGGCTGATTTTCTGGACGCTAAAGATACGGAGAATGATAACTTGTTAGTTTTTTCAGGACTCAGATCATTTCCATCAGATGACTCGTCTTTTGTGCGGGCTGACTCCCTTGGACTACATTATTTCTCTCCCCCCCTTAGTCCCCTTTTTTTGTTCTTGCTCATCTTGTTCGCCCCTCGTTATTAATAAAATAAAAAAATTTGGTTGATGATACAAGTTTCATGTATCATGGTCAATCAATGTCTTGGAAAAAGGGGAAATATGAGAATTCATATTTTCATATGTTGTGTAATGGTGTAAAAATATACATAGATACATTTGTTTGATGAAGATCATGCCTGATCCCTTAATAGCTAGAGTAGCATTGACACTTTACTAGAGGTCACACTATTCTCACATATATGGATCCAGATATTCTCATTTTTTTTCAATGATATAAAGGCCCATGGGGTCACACATTATGGTTGACTGAATGGGGTTTCAGTTTGACTTTGAGAGTGACTCTAAAATTGTTTTAGAGTTAATCCCAATGTGTTTTGGACATGTATTCACAAGGTATTGCATACAATGTAATAAAAGTTGAAGTTACAGATGTTTTCCAAAAACAAATTGGTAGATTTATAAAGGGGTTTTGAATATAGTTTCACCAATTATTTTATATTATAAAATATAAGGTGAAATGGGTGAAAGTATTTTATGATTTAGTGAAAGTGGGATATTAAAGGTAATATTCCCAAAAACCATATGCATGTGATGTTTAGTTGGCAATGAAACTATGAGTAACGACCTGAAAATCTGATTTACATGATACTACCACCTCTCAATGGGAATGAATTAATGCATGAAACTAAAATTTTATCCACTCTCCAATGTGATCTATCATTAAATATTTATTACATAAATATATAATGGATCAAGAGCTATTTATTCATGTATGATATGGAAGAAGTAGTATCTACTCATTTATTATAAACTCATGAGTAAATGAAAAATATCAAAGATCATCCCTATGGATTATTTAATACTGTAATGCAATAATAATGGTGTGTAACGCTTCTATTATTCTTATCCAATACTCCCTGGTCTAATTCTATCATTCATCTTTCTCATATTCATATTGAGGAACTATCATACTATGGAGAGAAGTTGGATCCCATTCGAATTTTGAATGACTCAAATTTGTTATGGATACTTGTAGAGGTGGGGTATCATTTGAATTAAACTTAGTGATCTTCATCAAAACCATGTGATATAGTTTTCTTATGTTTTTTATTCTCTTCGGTGAATGGTACACTCACTTATTACAACATGTTCCTAATTAAAGTTTCTTATACAAGTTTCATCTTATCTTGCATGGATATCCTCAAAATGGGTTTATAATTTATTATTTTAGGTCTAATAAGTGTTATTATATATATAAGAAGCCTAAAATAAAAAAAACCATACAATGTAAACAAGGTGAATAACATATAACATGTCTCAAAGAATAAAAAATGAGACCAATTTTTTTTCTTGAGTAACACTTTAATCAAAACACTTTAAAAGAGAGAGATTGTAATTGAATTTAAAATAACATGATTAATTTAATATTCATTATATGATATCTCAAATAGGAACCACATAAATAAAATTAGGTGTATAATACCAAACATGTATCAAAAAGAGGAATTTGAGATGAAGGCCTATAATATATTCTTTATTTGTTCTGCAATAGAACTAAACCACCTAGATCGTTAAATTTTTTCCATTAAATACATAACCAAAAATATTATTCCTATTATTATCCATTTATAATCTTTATTTAAAATAATTATATGTATATTAATATTACTTAGTTTTTACCTATTTTTGACATAGGGTGTAATTAATATTTGTCTCTTTGAACTAGTTTCATAAAAATGGTCTTGGTATCCATTCTTGTTAAAAATTTAATCATTCCAAGATAATTAAAGGTATTTTAATATATATTACTTTATATTTATAATTTTTATAATTTCATTCCAGGGTATTTTTAGTTTCAAAACATCACTATTATTGTAGTTGGTTCCCTAGAACTAACTTTTCTAGTACTTGATTACATGTTTTATAAAATAAATAATTTTGCTTATAACATATTGATTGTTATTCTACATGATATTTTAATTGATAATATCTTTAGAATATAAGTATTATCTATAGTTCATAATAGTTTCCCACAATGATGAGAACCTATAGTTTCAACAACATTATTATTGAACCTTGTTCTACGACCAGAAGATAATGTCTAATGGGACAAATGCAATACAAACTATTAGTGGTATGAGGATCATTAGACATTGAGACACATTCTAATGGTTTTTTACTTTGGTAATATCTGATATATTAATTTATGATAATGAACCCATCAAATATGAAATCCACCTTTCCATGTTTCATTGGATACTCCAATTTGTGGATGTGTGTATTTATCCTTATACTTTAAAATTATCATTAATGGATATAACGACCCACATACTTTGATGTATTAATGATATGTTCTCATCTAGGTAGGTTATTTTGGGTTTTTCATGAGAGATATTACATTAATGGATAATGTGATAATGGATATATCCCTTTTATCCGATGATGGGAGTAGATATCTCACGATCTTTGATGGAAAAATACTACTTACATAAATCCACAGACATAGTGTTTGGTGGGAGAGTACAATTCCAAATATTAAAAGAAATGTACAAAGATTTTATAATTTTATGGAACCATCATGGAACCTACTTGATTATAAATATCATGATAAAAGGTTTATATTACATGGTAAATGTTCTTAGGAGGTTGGACGTCATTGCAGCATTAGCTTCTTTCTCTATAGATGTCTTGGGGTGTTTATAGATGTTAACATTAGACTTTAGGTAGTTATGATTAATTCCATTTAGAAAGTGGAATAAAGGTTCACATACTAATTTTATCTATAATCTTAGTTAAATTCATGTAATTAATTTAGCAGGTCAGAATAAATAATATTTATTCAAGTTTGGGTCACCATTATTTCATTTCAATTTATTCAAAAGAATAAAGTGAGTTAAATGATAATAATAAATAGTAGTTGTAAGTTTAGAAAATATAATATTTTTTATATTTATTAGAGAATAATTTAGTGATATTTATTTAATTTAATTAATGTTCCTTACCCTTCCACTTCTTAAGATAGTATTGACCCCAAAGTTCAAAGTACTTAACCAACCCAAGTTGTGTTACGTTCAATTATCATGGAAATTTGAGCTTAAAGTTTTGTGTTAACTTAAATTAGTTTACATAAAGGGTTGACTTTACAAGAAATAATTGGTGTAAAAAATAGAAAATATTGAGTAAATATTTAAACATTTGGATTTTAGGATTGGGGAGTCCATTCAAAAGATCGAGGAATTGTGTCTTAATTTAGTTGGAAAATTATTCCAACCTAAAACCATTTTAAATAGATTTAAATACCCAAGTATGGGTTTTGAGAATGGGTATACAGATCATTTCCACTATAATATATAAGCTATATGATATTCTGAAAATACTGGTGAGGGATAATAAATTTAAAAAAATTGGGAGATTAATGGGATTTAATTAAATTTAAATTTTTTAATCTAATTTTCTTAATAAAAAAAGTACTAATTATATGCTCTTAATTTGTAGAAATGGAAATTCAAAATAATTTGATATTATCACTATTTTCCATGATAGATAAGTATAACCTTATCTCCACTGAAAATTTCTAGGAATGGTATTGGTTCTTGCGTGTTATGCTACACCATATAAGGAAATTATATGCACTGGAAAACACACTTCTTAAATCACTTCCCAAGGAGGTAAGTGAGGAAGATGTATCTCTCTATTTGAAGCATATAAATGAATCTATATATTTCTAGTGATTTATTTTATCCTATATTTATAATGATATTTTAATGTAATATGGGTAAATAGATGCGTGTTGCATTATTTCTCACATTAAGGATCTGTATCAAGATAAGGTGAGATCAAAGAGATAGGAGATCTCCAATGAATTGTTCACGTGCAAGTTGGGAGAGTCAGTGTAATCTAGGTAACATATAGTCAAGATATTTTTCTATATGGATTTCCTAGAAATATTGGGTTTTAAGATCCCTGATGATAAATTCTCGGAACTCATTCTATCTTCACTTCCAAAAAACTTCTGGAGTTTTATTATGAATTATAATAAGATAAATAACAGGAAGACGGTTTTGTAAATTCATACACTTATTCACTAAGTTGATAAAGACATGGGGCATGAGAACCCCATTTTCGAATTTGTATATAATAAGAGTAAGAACAAGGGAAAACCCAAGTCTAAGTCTCCCAAGAACTGTCCTTCCAAGAAAAAGAATATCCATAGGTAATGAAAGTAATAAGAGGTGGTAAATTTTTCTTATAAAAATCAGGTCCAGTGGAAAAGGAATCGCATCCAACCAAAGAATTAATGTAATGATTTAGGTTCATTATTTATTGAGTGTAATCTTTCCATATCTATAAGTTGGGTATTACTTACTATATGTGGTTCTCGCATTTCTATCCAAACATAGGAGCTAATTAGATTTCAGAAGATTACCAGAGACAAGGTAGATTTATAGGCTACCAATGGAATGAGTTTGGCTACTCTCATCATTGAATACTACAATATCACATTGTCAAAAATATTAATTTTAGTTTTGAAGAACTATTATTATGTGCATATCGTTACCAATAACATAATTTATATTTCTTGTTTCGATTTGGATGTATTTATTTATACCTTTGAAAATAAAGGTTGTTAATTTTATATATTACATGTTTTGGTATAACACAATTTAATAATATCTTCATGTATTAAATTATGAAAACCAATTTTTTGAAATAGATTACAAAACTAACATGCATGACTCATATGACACTCAATTATGGCATCACTGTCTTGGTCATGTAAACAATAAGCATTTGACAAAGCTCTATCAAGATGGTTACTTGGACTCTTTTATTATTAATCCACATGAAATATGTCACACTATTTTAAAAGTTAAGATGATCAAACCACCATTTTGTGTTCATGTTGAGATATCCCTAAAGTTTCTATATTTAGTACGCGTTAATGTGTGTGTAAATTTTCAAATAGAGGTTGAAGGTGGGTTCTCATATTTTATTACTTTCACTGATAACATGATCAGGAATGGTTATACCTAATTAATGATTTATAAGTCTAAAAAAATTAGAAATTTAAATATTTCAAGAATGAGTTTGAGAACCATCTTGGTAAGAAGATATAGAAACATCAATCAGTTCGAGGTGGTGAATATATTTACCAAGATATTATTTACTTTCTATAGGAGAATGAGATTTTATCAAAAATCAATCCACCTTATACACCATAGTGGAATGGTGTTAGTAAAAGGATGAATTTTACCTTGTCGGACATGGTAAGGTCAATCACGAGTCGCACAATCCTTCCATTATCATTTTTGGGATATGAATTACATATATCATTATACTAACTAAACAAAGTACCAACTAAGGTGGAAAACGATCATCTATTAGCGTAATAGAGTATAAATAAACCTTTTTTGTCACATGTTCATGCATGGGGATGTGAGGAATTTTTTATGGCTATCTCAAGCAACAAACTAGCACCTTGAGGCATGAATTGTATCTTTATAGGGTATCCTAAGGACACCAGAGTAAAATACCTATATGTCCATTCATAAAAGAAACTGATTATTTTAAGATAGTTTGTATTTCTTGATAAGGAGAAAATACTCATGGTGTATAGTGTGAGAATGATTGATTTTGATGAAGTTGATTCTCAATATACACCAAAGTTGGTATTGGAACTGATTCCACCGATCCTCTTGGAAGATGTTGTACCTAAAACACAAGTGTTTCATAGGGGTACTAGAGAGGTATGAGAACCCAAGAGATATATTTTTCTAGTCACTGATGATGGTGACTTATTATTGGTTAATAATAATGACCCTCTCTCCTACAACGAGGCAATATAGATCTTAGAAGCTTTAGCATTGAAAGAATCCATGAATTCTAAAATGGATTCCATGTATCAAAACGAATTTCTGGGATCTGATCAATCTACCAGTTTATGTAAAACATGTTGGATGTAAATAGTTATTTAAGATAAAGATGTACATGCAAGGTAAAATAAATACCTAAAAAATAGTTTCTAAAGGATTTAGAAAATGTAAAAAATTGAATATTATGAAACCTTTTCTCCATTTTCCATGTTTAAATCCATAAGAATTTTGTTTTCCATAGGAGTTTACGATGAATATTAGATTTATAAAATGGATTTCAAAACATTATTTCTTAATGGGGACCTTCAATAAGATCTGTATATGACACAACTATAAGGGTTTGTGACACCAAGAAATGCCAAAAATGTATGAAAGTTGTAGATATCCATAAATAAATTAAAGAAAGCATCCAGGTCATGGAATATTTGATTTGATGAATCCATAAAATAATTTGGTTTCATTAAGAATGAATGTGATCCATGTATTTAAAATGGTTTAGTCGGATTATAGTTTTTTCCTAGTAGTATATGTTAATGATATAGTACTAATTGTAAATAATATACCAGCCTTAAATATAGGTTAAGGCATGGTTGTGCAAGTGCTTCACCATTAAGGTCTTAGGTGAAGCAGTCTACATTCTTGGGATTAAGATCAAACATGATAGGTTCAAGAGGATTCTCAGACTAAGTCAAGGAACATATATTGACCAGATACTAAAGATGTTTGGTATGAAACAATTCAAGAGGGGGTGTTTATAGCATCACATGGTATACATCATTCCAAGAAAATGTGTCCTCGTACACAAGATTAAAAATAGGGAATGAGTACTATCACATATGCTTCAACGATAGGATCTATCATTTATGCCATGTTATATATGACTCTTGATGTTTCTTATACTTTGAGAATGGTAGGTTTATATCAAGAATATATAGGTGAACAACATTTATTTACAATTAAGACTATCCTTAAGTATATGAGGTGAACTAAGGATATGTTCCTAGTGTTTGGTGGAGATGAATACCTAGTCATCATGGGTTATATAGATTCTAGTTTTCCGATATATCATAATGATATAAAGTTACAGTCATGATATATAATTTATCTCAGTGTTTGATATGTGAGCTGGAGGATATCTAAATAGCTAGTTGTTGCTAATTCTATAGTGGAATCTGAGTATAATGCATCTTATGATGTATCCAAAAAAGTAGTATAGATTCTCAACTTTTTCTAATAGCTTGATGTGGTGACACACAATAAAGACCCTATCATATTTTACTATGATAACACTTTAGTTATGTCTCTATATAAGTATCAAAGGTAACATAAAATGATAAATCACATACTTGGTAAGTTTCATCTCTTGATGTATTTTTATCAATGAGGTGATGTTATACATGAGTGATAGTGGACTAAAAGCTATTGTTTGTTGGATATGGTGAAAATGGGAGTCTATTGTAGTTGGTGACCAAGAACCAACTTGTTTCATACTTGATTACATGTTTTATTAATTAAATATTTTTAATTATCACTATGTAATCCTACATTTTCATTACATAACTTTTCATTTCATTTTACAAATAGAGTATCTTTAAAGTCTAGTGTCTTTGAATAAAGGTATATAATACATGAAAACATATAACATTCTTGAAATCCTCTAGAAAATATTCTTGAAATGTTCATCTTAATTAAAATTACTACATCTTATAACCAGGGAACATACATCAAAGGAAAGGGTGGGCATAAGGCCCAGTAAGGGAAAATGGGGAAAATAATTTACATGTGAACTTGAGAGAATACAATAAGAACATGAGGAAATATCATAAAGGCATGAGGATAGACATATCATGATAATAATAACTTGAATAATATCTTGAAAATTTGTATTAAACATTTTATTTAGACATTAATAAGAATATCACCAAGGTACACCCCCAAAGTGTCATAAAAATTACTTTGGTTATTCACCAAGGTATCGTAAAACTTTTCATCCCTAGAGATTGATTTCTTTACTCAATGCATTAGAGAGATATCATATCACACCATTAATATGTATTTATTTTCATGTGAGACACAAAGATCATAATCAAAAATTTCATAAATAACTCATAGAGAATAAAATATATTTTTTTTATATCAAAATCATGGCATTTTAAATAGTACTTAAAAACAAGATCGTTATTTCATTTATAACCCCTAGAAAGTGAATGAGGGATTTATGTATGATAATTCTAGAATAAAATAAATCATTTTTATTTCATTATAAATACCCCTGGAAGTTAAAGAGGATTGAGTATTCAGATTAGGAAAATGAAATAATTTTTTGATAAAAAGAGAGATATTTTGAGATGAAATTTCCACTGCGTAACGGTTATGCAACATGGTTTTAGAAAACATTAAAAATAGAGGGGATAGAGGTCAAAGACTAATAAGAGAGTAATAATATAGTATAACTACATAATAACATATATAGAAGAACATGGTATGGAAATGTTCATGACATACCACATAAAAGAGGACTTGAAAGAAAAAAAGAGAAGTTGTGAATTTCCATACAAAAAATCAACCACCAAACAACATTGCTTAAAAATTCATAAAATAATTTGATGAGAGAAAAAAGGATCTATCATATTTTAGAAATAAAATTTTTAGAAATAATGATATAAAATAATGTACCCCAACATATGAAAATGAAAATTAACAGACATAACATAAAAGAAGCCTTGACTAAAAGAGGAGGGTAAAAGGTTCCCTTACCTTGAAGAGTAACCTCTAAAACTCTAGGATCGGGACCCTAAGGGATTGAGGAAACTTTTGGAGGACCACATGGGTCGTAATACTATAAAATATTTTATGAAGTTGATTTTGGAATTAAATTAAATTAAGGAATGGCTTGTTATTTATAGTAAATGAGAGGGATTTTATTAATAGTTTTCAAGGACACCTCATCGGTGGTATTTACAAAACTATGGCATTTACCATGGTATTTTCCTAAGATTTTCACCACATGGGAAACCTAATATAATATTTTCATCAAAACGAGTCTAACAAAATTTTAAATTACATATTACATAATTATGATGTCATAAAACACACCGAAAACTCCAGAACTATATTTTTACTATTCACTGAAAAACAAACAAATTTATAAAAATATAATAAATTCACCCAAACCTAATATTTATGTTTTGAATTAAAAAATTAAATCCTTTTTAAAAATATAATTTTCTAAATATGATATATTTAATTTTTAATGAAAATCACTATATACCTGAAAAATACTAATACTTAACTAATAATTTCGGACGCACATATTTACTCATGCTATTATACCATATTACCATTAAAGATTCCTAAATTATATTTATATTTACTTAAGTGAGGTTAATATTCCATTAGTTATATTACTATTCATAAGGGTAGTATTACTATTTATAATTTACTATTCAGCAAAAATTAAGTTGATCTTATCATACTCTAAATTTCATAATGATCATAACCGTATAGGTCCGTTTTTTGAAAATAATTTCACATTATTAATAATTTAAAGTATATAAAATATTTTAAATTACTCTTTTTCAAAAATTCATCAATAATTTTAATCTTCTTAGAAAAATACTAAAAATTCATCCTATATTTATTTTGACATTTGAAATTCAAAAATGAGGGTCATTTTACCATAATAAGAAAAAAAATTCTACAAAAAGATTACACAATGAAAATAAGGCCTCATTTCATAGACCCTTATAACACATTCATAGGACCTAAGAGTAAGGTGTGCAATAGTGATAGAATCTTGGTGGGGCTCAGACCAAATTTCCCGAGTGGTGATTTTTATCATCTTGAACTTCTCATGTAGGTGATTATATTCAATATTAACATGTTGAAGCTCAGCTTGGGCTTTGTCCAAGGAAATCCCAGTTATGCGGCCTTCTTCCAAAGCTTTGACAAATGGGATGTGTATGGCTCGAGTCTACTAGATGAGGTCATAGAATCATCTATTTGAATAGTTATCCATTATTATTTCTATTTTAAACAATAATTATAATGTTAAAAATTATTATTGTTTCCAATAGTCATATTTACCAATGGCCATATAACGGCCAAAACCTGATGGTGAAATTTCATTTATACTTATGTATTTTTTATTGATTATGAAATTTTAAGACATGCATTTTCAAGAAACAAAATATTATTCAAAAGTTCAGGTCATTAAATTCTTCCACTCTTAAGAAATTTTTTAACCAAAATTTCAACTCGTACCCTTAAAAGGGAAAATTTGTGGGTACCTCTACCTCATAAACTCCTCTTGTTCCCACATGGATTATTCATATTTTTGGTTCCTCCACAACAATTTAACAAGGATGGTAGTCTTATTTCATAGAACCTTGTCTCTACGATCCAAGATCTCCATAGGGTGTTCCTCATAAGAGAGGTCATGTTCCAGTTGTACCAGCTCTAGATTTAGTACATGTGAAGGTTTAGTTATGTACTTCTTCAAGAGGGATATGTAGAAGACATCATGAACTTGTGCTATATTTGGAGGAAGTCAAAACTGATATTTCACTTCTCTTACTCAGTTAAGGATTTTATATTGGCCAATGTACCTAGGGATGAGATTCCCATTCTTCACAAACCTTGTGAATCTCTCCCAAGGTGAAATTCAAAGTCATAAAGTTTCACCAACATCAAACTACAAGTCCCGTAAATGGTTTTTGGTATAGATATTTTTCTGACTCTGAGCAGCCTTCATGTGTTACTGGATGGCATGGATCTTTTCTATCATCTCTTGCACAATACTAGGCTCAAAAATTTACTCTCACTAGTTTCATTCCAGAAAGTATGTGTTGTAAATCACTTCCCATATAGAGATTCATAGGGTTCCATTTGAATGCTCTAGTGGAAACTCTCATTGTAATAGAACTCAAAAAATGGGAGTTGTTGATACCATCCACCATTAAATTTCATTGATCATATTCTCAGAATGTTCTCATATGTTTGAATAGTCCTTTTAGATTAACCATCAGTTTGGGGGTGATAGGATATAAGAAAACACAATTCGATACACATACCACATTGAAGACTTCCCCAGAATTTTGATGTGAACCCTGGATCAAGATCAAATATGATAGAAATTTGAACTCCCTGAAACCTTATCACTTCCTTCACATAAATCCTAACAAGTTGATCAAGAGAGAAATCATACTTAATAGAGATAAAATGGGAAGTCTTGGTGATATGGTCCAATATAACCCATATCACATCATTTCCTTTAGATGTTCTTGGGAGACGAGTGAAAAAGACCATAGTGATATTATCCCACTTCCATGATGGTATGAGTAGTGGTTGTAATGGCCCTTTGAGAAGTTCTTTATTTTCCTTAACTTTCTGACATACCAACCACCTTGTAGTGTAGTCAACAATCTTTATTTTCATAGTATCTTTCCAATAATGATCATGAAGGTCCCTATACATTTTCATACTTTTAGAATGTATAGAGAAATTAGAGCTATGAGCTTCATCCATCAGATCCTTCTTTTTTCTGGAATAGATGGAACACATAGTCTTATAAAGAATTTCAGTACACCTTATTGATCAATATTAAACTTAGGAAACTTCCCATCCTTCACAGCCTCAAACTTCTTCTATATCAAAGGATATTCTTTTTGAGCTTTCTTGATTTTATCTAGTAATTATGGTTGAGAAATAATTTTGGATAGGGTTGATGATGTCCCTTACCTTAAAATTCCAATGTCTATTTTCACTTGGTCTTGGATCAAGGGATCTCTTTGAATCCTCATCATGGAAATAAAAATTGGGTCTTTCCTACTTAATATAAAGGAAACATTGTTTCCTCTTCCGGGATGATAATGAATTGAATAATAATAGTACTTAATAAGTTCCAACTGTCTCCTCTATCTCTTGTTCAATTAATTTCTCTGAAAATATACTTCAAACATTGATAGTCTGTGTATATATCACATTTATCCCCATAAATATAGTTCCTCCATATCTTCAAAGAAACAAAAACCATAGCTAGCTCCAGATCATGTGTAGTATAGTTCATATAATTAGAATTCAACTATCGATATTCATAAGAAATCAACATGTAATTTTTCATGAGGATGAACCCAAGCCCTTTCAGAGATGCATCGCTAAAAATAACCAATATTTCTCTGCTTGAGGGAAGAGTTAATAGGGGTGTAGTAACCAATATCTTCTTCAACTCATGGTAACATTCCTCACACTCCTTTGTCAAAAAGTACTTGACCCCTTTTCAAGTTAACTTGGTTAATGTATTAGAAAGTCATGAATTTTTTTTCAAAAACATCCAATAATATCCCTCTAATCCAAAGAAACTATGAATATTAGTTTTTACTATAGGATGATACCACTCCTCTATAACATTTTTCTTTCGAGGGTCAACTATGATTCCTTCATTTGTTACAATTTTACCTAAGAAATAAACTTGTTTAACCAAACTTCACATTTTCTAAACTGTCCAAAAAGCCTCTCCTTTAATAAAGTTTTCAAAATAACCCTTAGATGATCCTCATGCTCCCTATAAATTTTGGAATATATCAGAATATCATCTATAAAAATTGAAACAATGTTATAAAGGTATTCATTAAAGACTATATTCATCAAATACATAAAAATAACAAGATAATTATTCAAGCCAAAGGGCATAACAAAAAACTCATAATGCCCATATCTTGATCAAAAGGAATTTTTTGTAATATCTTCTTTCTTTGGCATCAATTGATGATAACCAGATCTAAGATAAATCATAGAGAAGAATTTATCCCCATGAAGTTGGTCAAATAATTCATCAATTCTTGGAAGAGGGTATTTGTTCTTCATTGTGATCTCGTTCAGTTCTCTATAATCAAGGCATAGCCACATTGATCCATCCTTCTTCTTCATAAAGATAACAGGTTCTCCCCAAGAGGAACACTCAGTTGGACAAACCCCTTATCTAAAAGATCTTGTAGTTTCTTTTTTTAATTCCTCTAGCTCCACATTTTCCATCCTATACAGGGTCTTTGATATCGGATGAGATCCAGGTACGTGTGCAATGGAGAACTCTATCTCTCTTTCTGGGGTAGGTCTGGGTAACTCTTTAGGAAATACATAAATGTATTCCTAGATGATGGGGACATTTTCTATCATTATACCCTCATTTATATCTTCTTCTTCACCGATCAACTCCATAAATAAGTCTATAGGATGTGCTTATAGAAAAATCTCTGGTCAAGAAACCTCCCCATGAAAGATAACTGTAGGTTTTGTATTCAAGATTACTGATATTTCCTTGATTCTACATTTGATCTTAGAATTATTCTTTGTGAGCCATTCCATCCCTAGTATAATGTCGAATTCCTACATGGGAATGACTAATATATTTGTGATAATAATATTCTCATTAAAGTAAATAATAGAGTTTCTAAACACTGATGATCCTTGGATAATCTCACCAGGAGTCTTGACTGATAAATCTATATTTAGAAACCCAAGGGTTGATTCTAAATTCATTCCAAACATGGAGGAAATAAAGGAAGGCTTAGAACCAGAATTAAACACAATACTTGCTAGCTTTGAGAGAACAACAAGAGTACCTTTCACCACATCATTTAGAGCTTCAACATCTTCTATCATGATAGAAAAATCATAACCTTTATCCCTTGGCCTTTACTGAGGTTGATGATGATTCCCCTCTACTTCCCTCGAATTTGGATAGTGATTGGAAAAGTGCCCAAGATGTCCACACTTAAAGCATCATAATTCAAGTAGGGAATTGACCATCTTCACTTTTTCATTAGTGTTGGAATATTCAGGCATCACCTCACTTCGACAATTCCTTGAAATATGGATATCTGTTACACACTTGTATCACTTACCACTCCCAAGCATGTAGTTCCCCGAATGCATCTTACCACACTTATTATACATGGGACATTCCACTTTCCTGTCTCATCTTCCTAGATCAAATATTCTCCTTAATATTACATCCTTTGATCTCTTCTTATCGTTGGATTATGAGACCACTATATCTCACTAAACTCTAGTTATAATTTCATAGCACACCGCATGATCTCCTCAGACCTATCATAGTCTCAATTGGATAGATTCTTCCGCAGATGAGGTCTTATTCCACCAAAGATTCTATCAAACATCCCATTAGGATGCATGAAAAATATTGAGGTGTAATGGTAAAGTCTTGTGATTTTCATCTCGTATCTTCCAATATATTCATTCTCCTTATTCTTTAGCTTTATAAATTCCTTCACTATTTTTGTTCTCATTAAATGAGGGAAGTAATTATTAAAGAAGAACCCTATGTACTCTTTCCACTTTATATCATCATCCTCTACTCTTTCCCTCATGTTTTTAATCAGTTCCCACCACTGATCAGCTTCTCCCCCTAAGTAGTAAATAGCCAGGGTGGCCTTCTCTTGTTCTGAATAGTGGAGCAAAGAAAAAATCTTGTCAATAGAGCTAATCCACTATTTATCAATCAATGGGTCAGTAAATCCACTGAACATTGGTGGTCATTGACTCATAAAGGAATCAAAATAAATTTGTTCCCGTCATGGTGAAATTGTTCTCTCAGCTTGATTCAAGTTATTTCCCATATATTGAGTCTGTTGGTTCATTATTTTCATGAAATTTTCCATTCTTGCTTCCCTCAGAGGGTCGTCAGTGCATGGTCCATTACGGTTACCATTTGTACGGTTCCTCCTATTTCCTTCCACTTTATAAAATAATAAAACCTTAGTGATAAACTAATTTCATTTATGAATCTTTATTATGTAATGGATTTTAATGTCTTAAAACTCCATGCTTAATAATCTTATACTTTAACAATAATTATATTTCCATATAAATCCTTTATAATGATTCGTAAAAATATTATGATTAACCAAACATATCCCATGGTAGTATCAAACAAAGAGTACAGAAAGGCCCATTTTCATGTACCATTTCCTATTCGAGTCTATCTCAAAGCAGTGTTTTTGGGTTTTACCCCTAGATACATATGTACCAGAGCCACATCCACTTATTCGTATCCATAAAAGGATTTATTGGTTCAGAAACCACGTACATAATATTTCACCAAAATACCTGGAATTTTTCCCAAATTTAAAATTTTCATTAGGGTTTTTCTTAAGTTTTTCTTATCCTAATTTCTAAAAAACATTAAACTATCCTCTGATACAAACTATGGAATTCCTCTTTTTTATTACATAACTTTTCAATTAATTTTACAAATCGAGGATCTTTAAAGTCTAGTGTCTTAGAAAAAAGGTTTATAATACATGAAAAATTATAACATTATTTTAATAATCTTGAATGTATTTTTAAAATATTCATCCTAATTAAAGTTACTTCATCTTATAACCTATGAACATACATCAAATAAAACTGTGAGCATAAGGCCCAGTAAGGGAAAATATGGGAAACATTTACATGTGAACTTTAGAGAATACATTAAGAACATGACGAAATATCAAAAATTCATGAGAAGAGACATATCATGAAAATAATAAATTGAATCATATCTTGAAAATGTAGCTTAAATATTTAATTTATAAATTCATAAAAATATCACCAAGGTCCATCACCAAGGTGTCTTAAAAATTACCAAGGTTATTCACCAAGGTATCATAAAACATATCATCTCTAGAGATTAATTTCATTACCCAATGCATTAGAAAATTATCTCGGAAAAAAATTAATATTTATTTATTTTAATGTGATCGACAAAGATAATAATAAAACATTTCATAAATAACTTTTATAGAATAAAATAAATGGGTTTTATATCAAAGTCATGGAATTATAAAAGGTGCTTAAAAACATGATCATTATGTCATTTATAACCCACAAAAAATGAAATGATGGATTTAAGTTTTAAAATTATAGAATAAAATAAATCATTTTTATGTCATGATAAATACTCCTATAAATGAAATAGGTTTGGGTATTCATATATGGAAAATAAAATAATTTATTGATAAAAAGAGATAGATTTTTAGACGAACTTTCTACAGCATGACGGCTATAAAACATGGATTTAGAAAACCTTAAAAAGAGAAGTGGTATTGGTCAACCATTCATAATAGAGTCAAAATAAAGTATAAGGAAATAATAACAAGTAGATAAGAACATGTTATGGAAATTCTCAAGATATACCACATCAAAGATAACTTGAAATAAAAAAATAGAAGTTGTGAATTCCCTTACAAAAATTTGGCATCCTAACAGTGTCGCATAAAATTTCAAAAAATTAGTTGATTAGAGATAAAAGGGTATAAAATCATTTGTAGATAAAATTTATATAAGTAAGGATTCAAAATAACATACCCCAACATAATAAAATTGAAATTAAAAGGCATAACATAAAAGAAGTTTTGATACAAGAGGAGGGTGAAAGGTCCCCTTACCTTGAAGAGTAACTTCTAAAACTCTAGAATCAGGACCTTGAGGGATTTAGGACTCATTGGTTGTTTATACGATCATATATTTTAGGGTGATGATTTTGGAATGAAATAAAATTATGTAATGTCATAGTATTTATAGTAAATGAGTGGTAGTTTTTATTAATTTTCAAGGACACCTCATCAGTGGTATTTGCAAAACCATCATCTTTCCATTGGTATTTTCCCATGTTTTTGGCCACATGGGACACCTAATAAAATATTTTAATCCAAATGAGTCTTCCAAAATTTTAAATTACATGTTAAATCATTATGATTTCATAAAACACACCAAAAACTCAAAAACTTTATTTTTACTATTCACTAAAAAACAAAACATTTTATAAAAATATCATAAATTCACCCTAACCTAATATCGATGTTCTAAATTAAAAAATGAACTTAATTTTATGAAAATAATTTTCTAAATTTGACACATTTAATTTTTCAGTGAAATAAATATTTTCCAGAAAAATACTAATATTTTATTAAATATTTATGAAACAATTATTTATTTATGCTGTTATATCATATTACCATTCAAGATTCCTAAATTATAGTTATTCTTACTTAAGTGATGTTACTATTCCATTGGTCATATTACTATTCATAAGCGTAATATTACTATTCATAACTTACTATTCACCAAAGATTATGTTGATCTTATTAAACTCTAAATTGCATTCTGATCACAACCAAATATGTCTATTTTTTGAAAATAATTTCACATTATTAATTATTTAAAGTATAAAAAATATTTTAAATTAGTCTTTTTTCAAAATTCATCAATAATATAACACTTCTTAGAAAAAAACTAAAACATCGTTTAATAATTATTTTGACATTTGAAATTCAAAAATGATGGTTACTTTACCATGATAAGAAATAAAAATTTTATATATAAAAAATAATTACAAAATGTAACTAAGGACTTGTAAAATATCCCCTTATAACAACCGCATAGGACCTAAGAGTAAGGTGTGCAATGGAGATAGAATCTTGGGGTGGCTCAGATAACATTGCCTGAGTGGTGAATTCTATTATCTTGAACTTCTCCCACATGCAATTCCATTCAAGATTAACATGTTGAATCTCATCTTGGGTATGGTCTAGGATAAAGACTAGTGATGCTACCTCCTTCCCAAGTTCCAATAGATGGGCTTCGTATGGCCCAAGTCTACTGGATGATGCCATTAACACTTCTTTCCACATTATTTATCCATTATTATTTCTATTTTAAATAAATATTATAATATTAATATTTATTATTCTTTCCAATGGTCATATTGGCCAATGGTCATATAACAGTCAAAACCTAATGGTCACATTTCATTTCTACTTATATATTTTTTGTATTGATTAGGACAAAGTAAGACATACATTTTTAGGAAACAAAATATTATTCAAAAGTTCAGGTCATCACAATCACATCTTTATTATTCTTATGCATGATATTTTTATGTGATAATGTCATTCAAATATATGCAGCATTGATAGGTCAAAGTTGTTCTCCACTATGATTAGAAATTGGAGGTTCCACGACATTTTTATTGAATATTATTCTATGGATGAATGATATTATCTGACAAGACACATGAGATATAGGATATTAGAGGTAGGAGGCTCATAATACATTGAGACACCTTATTCATTGTGTTCACCCTCTAAAATCTCTATGATAAGAGGTTATGAGAATAGTCCTATCAAATAGTAAATCCTAAATTATATATGTCATTGAATATTCCTATATGAAGACATGTGTATTGACCTTTACACTTTAATATAATCATTAATTGATATCATCACTGGCGCACTTTAATTTTCTTAGGAAAACTATGAAAAAATATGTTCATAGCCATGTAGGATATTTTGGGAGTGTCCCAAGTTATATTACATTAATGGATAATACACGGAAGATTTTATCCCTTTTTTACCCTGATGAAAGTAGACAACTCAGGCCCTTTGATGAAATAGAACTACCTGAAAAAATAAATTTCCATGGTGTGTAGTGGGAAATCTCCATTCTATTAATTAAAAGAAATAGACGTCAAGTTTATACGTTGATGGAACTAGCATGCACCCTATTTGATTAGAGATATCACGATAAAAAGACAATATTACATGGAAAAAATTCGTAGGAGATTGGATATCATGACTGTGTTAATTTATTTCCCTATATATTCCTTGATGTGTTTCTTGAATATAACCTTGTAAATTAGGTAGTAATTACTAATGCCAATAAAAAAGGGGCATGGAGGGTCACACACTAATTGTATCCACAATCTCAGTTAAATTTATGTTATTAATTTAACAGGTTAAAATAAAAAAAATATTTATTCCAGTTTAGTTGATCAAAATAATTTAATCAAAAGTTATTCAGGATAATAATGTGAGTAAAATGATAACAATAAATAATAATTTTCATGTATTTCAAATATAATATTTATTATATTTATTATAGAGTAATGTAGTGACATTTATTTAATTAAATATCCATTATTTGAGGATCGGTAAATGATGATGAGGTAAAGAAGACTGAGTTTAATAATCTAAATAATAAAAATTATATTTACTTATATTCTTAAATAATTAAGCATATCAAGTGATAAATAATATTTATACTTTTATTAAATTACTTGTGATCATTTGAGAATATTAAGGATGGTTGGGTGCTTGTGTGTGATTTCCCAACCCTAAACCAGATATGATAAATATATAGTTATATCACTCTCTTGATTCACTTGGTGTACAAAAAGGATAAGGTGAGGTTGGATCAGGACCTCTAGAGATCTCTCCTCTCCTTATCTCTCATAATTTTGAGAGAACGCCAATGGTTCTTCATCCTTCATGAATAAAATTTATGCGATCAACCACAAATAAATCAAGCGATCGAGATCTGTTCTGCCGGAACACATCGGTTGTATGGCATTGATTAGATATTATGGTGCATGTGTTTATCACTTCTAGAGGTATTATTCAATTTAATCCTACATTTCAATAAAAATGTGATGAATTTCAGGCCATCAAATCATCAACGAAATCAGAATTACAAGTTGAATTAATTCTATATATGCTAATAAATTAATTATATATTACATGTGAAGATCATCTTCCTATGGTTATGATATATTAATTTATTCTATTTAATCTACTATTTTAATTTTAAATTGTATCATTAACATGTAAATAAATTATTACATGTTATTTAAGACTAAAATATGAGTTTTTCATACCTTTCAAGGACACTTACACTGTGCCCAGAACATACAAATATGAAATTGATTATGATCATGTTTCGATGATTCTTAAATGGAAGGTGTTTTCTTAATTAATTAGTTAAATGTTGATATAATATTACCAAGACCTTAAAAACTTATTTATATATTAATTTCATATTAAACTAGTAAATATTTTATCGTATAAATTTTTATTATAAATTCATAGTATTTTTCATGTTAGTGGTTAAACCGACCCAAACATGAACCGACCAAGATTGATGGTTGATCATGTGGTGGTTTAGTTATTATATCATTATACCATAAGAATAATGAGATTATTTAGTGTTCATTAGTTTGATATATCATAATTGTAAATAAGTATAAAGAGAAGATAATTTATATACAAGTCATTACTTATAAATAAGAGATAAATTTTCTCTTAGTTCACCTGTTGTAAATGAATAAATTAAAGGTAATAATTTGTTCATCCAATTTGTCATACCTAAATCTTAATGATTCATGAACATCATATTTATCCATTAATATCATCCCCATGACCATACATGTAATGCACTAATGAAAATAAAAACGAAAATAAATTGTAACATGGAGGCGGTAGTTCAAACATACGCATGGTTGATGATTTCATTCTATATAGAATGAAAGAAAAGATTAATACAGTTTATTGTTTTAGAATCATAAAAATAATTTAAATATCATAATTATTTATTAAACTCTCCTATTAGACCTATCTTGTAAGGTGTGAAAGTAAAATGAAACTTGTTGTGTCATGGACGTAGTTGTTCGCAAAACGCACAGATACTAATTTCATTTTTCTTAATAGAGAAGGGAAAATGTGATTAATTAATTTTCTCATCGAATAATAATATTAATCATGAAAACCATAACAATTTCATTACATATGTATTTGACAATTATTATTTTAAAATAAAACTGGAAAATGAACAAGTTAAGTAAAAATGATTACTCACGCGGAAAACATTGATATTTCCTTGGAAGTTCCCTTGGAGGTGGATGAAATAAGCTAATATATTATGAATAAAAGATCAATAGAGTGAAATATAATTATGTGGTAAATAAAAGTGGAAAATATTCAGAAGTAAACTGAATTTTTATGAATACATTGAATGGATGGTGAGAGATCCCTTTTATAATTGGTGAGAGTGACATTTTTGGAAATATTTCAAATTAATATAAAGGGAGCATAGGTTAAATATGTTATGTAGCTTAAAAATTGAGAAATAATTTATGGGAGAATATATAAGGTTGAGATAGACCCCATTCTCTCAATTATAGACATTTGTTTTATGTTTTAAGCTATTTACCCCCCTTGAATTATTACTTTTATCTATTTAGCATTTACTACGATAATTAGTTTTTATTTAAGGAAACATGATCTTTATCCCTAAATATAAAGTAGTAATTATTAGATAATTTGGACTCACCAATTATATATTTTAAATAAATTTCATTTTATTCAATTTATAAGAGTAATAAAAATTAATTTTAAAATAAAAAAGTATAATGTATTAAAAATAATTTTTGAGATAATATTACATATGTCCTAAAATATCAAATATGAGTTTGTAAATTAGAACCAACATTTTTAAATTAGAGTCACATGTAAAATAAATATTTGATCTTATATAAATGATTCATAAATTTCCAATTCATACTTATATACTAATAATGTAATTAAAGTCATGTTATTTTTAAAAACATCATTTTGCACTATTTACCTAAAATTAATTATTTTTAGAGAAATCCCAAAAAATCATCTTAAGATTATATTATTATGTTTAATCCAAAATGATGTTAATTTTTTCAAATTAAATTTCTAAAATTTGATAACTAAATATTTATATAAAATCATAACATATAATAGAACTATTAACATAAGAAAATATCTTTTTAAAATGTTAAATATTATTTATTCTTATTCCTACCAATTACAAATTATTTTATTAGTAATATATTATTTATATTATCAATAAATTTAATTATTATATAATCATAATATACTGAGTTTATTGAAATAAAACACTATTGTTTTAAAAAAACTAACCTTAAAATTATTCCCTTGTTTATTTTATCTATAATAATTTAATTTCATTCATATTAAAAGTAGAACTTATTTTCTTTCTAAAAATTTTACATAAAATGAAAACTAGTATTAATTCCCACTAAATCAATAGATATTTTTTAGTGGTCATACTTAATATTTATATTTTGTATCATAGTTTCCTTTAAATATAGTGCTGTGTGTGGAGAAAATTTTAAAATACATTGACTTATTTATGTTAATCATATATTATTATTTTGGGGTGTTAAACAAGTTATTGGGTATTCTAAATCTAATAGATGAGTACTATTAGGATTTGATAAAATAGTGGGAGATGTTTAAGATTAATAAATATATAATTTGTATAATTAGTAATAAAGATAAAAGTACTAAACTACTAAGTTTATTTTTGTAAAACATAGAATGTAAGACCACAAATTCACTAAGATAAAAATTGGATAAAGAATGTGTCCTAATTAGAACTAATTTACATGATTTTTATAGGTTATTATGCATAGTATTTTGAGATAAAAGGAAATTATATGTGCTGGAGGCCCCACTACCTGATAAGCCACGTTAATAAGAAAGTGACGGTGAAAAGAGATGTTTATAGAAGACTTATAGATGATGAATTTGATATTCACATTATAATTCAATAATCATTGTCTAGTGAGTTACAAAAGAAACATCAAAAAAATGATGTTTATTCAATATTGTCTTGTCTCCAAAAAAGTCTTCAAGGAGAAAGTGAAGTGTGAAGTGAATGATAATATTATTACACAAGTCATGTGTAAATTTAAATATTGAATCCTATATTTTCCTCTTACACTCAAGATGATAAATTACATTGATTAGAATAGTTAGGATTAAATCTAGATCATGATATTTCGATAAATATCATTCTATCATTCTTATCATATAGTTACTCCGCTTTTGTTTAGGAATATAAAATGAAATGTATAGGGAAACCACTTCAATATCTTTTGGGTAAGGTTCACCAATAGGATATGAACTTAAAGAAAGATAATTCTGTAATTCTTATGGTGAATAAGAAGAAATAAAAAATGAAAATTCAAATGGAATGTGTGATACCAGAAGAAACTACACTATTTCCTTATAATAATCAAAAATCATATGAGGGAGTGCATCAAATAGGAGGATATTTTCTTCTCATGTGGTAAGAAAATTTATTAGAAGATAAATTAAAATGAATATAATAAAAAGCAAGTGGATGCTTCTACTTCAGGTATATTCATAATTTCATTTACTATTTCTAGTTGTACTTCTTGGGTTTTTGATAATATATTTTTCTAACGTATTTATATCCAAATATAGTAGGAATGTTAAAAAACATTATAATAAGTGAGGTGAAATTTACAAGTAGCTGAGGAAGGGTGATTCCCATATTATTAGGGATAATAACAAAACTTCAGTTTTTCCAAGTTGGTTGATTTTAGATTAACTATAATTTATATTTGAGTAATACCAATACATTTATCTCATGTTTCCATTAGATATAGTGATACATTATTTCATTATGGAAGAAATTTTGTTTTCGGTATTTCATACTCAATTAATACTTCAGTTATACATGAATCTTATATATGAAATGATTAATATAAAATGTAAGACACATACCTAGTTGTGGAAAGATATTTTTTCCTTATAAAATGAGAATTAGTTGTCAAGGATATACCAAATATAGTTTTCAGACTGTTTAGGGCTAAAAAACATAGGCATTGTTGATATAATTATTTATCAAGTTTTAGATAAATAAATATTTAGAAATAAAGGTTATCTATAAAGCTTCTAGAACCAATTCAACATGATACGTGTGAATAATTCCAAGGGGAATCTATAGGTAAATTCATGTACTTCAAGTGAACCCTTTAAGAAATTTAAGGAATGAAAAGGTTAAATAATGAATAAGATTGATATAAAGATATAAGTGATGTATCATGATACTGATTCAAATAATATCTTAACCAATCATTAATTAATCATGAAAATTTATAGTGAAGCTATTCCTAAACTCACATTTCCTTTTAGACATCAAATCCAAGATGTTTGTAAAAGGAGGATCGATGATAATTCTTACAAAAATTTGTTGATCATCAAATTTTATAGTAGATTTATTCCTAAATTCACATTTATTTATAAACATCAGAGGTATAATGTTAGTAAATGGGGGATCATCATTATGTATTATACCTTTGAAAATTCTTCCTTTATATTTTGGAGACATTCTTTGCAAATAGTTCTTTGTTTCAATCATAGTGGAAGCACGTGTTTAGAGAATGGAAAACTTGTATTTTTTTGGATTTGATGGATCATTCGCATATTGTAAAATATATAAATATCATGAATAAAAAATCCAAAAAATATTGAAAGTATTATTTATGGATCCAATAGAATATCATTTCATGTTAAATTTATAATTAATTTAATAGATCATAAGAAATAACACCTCAATATTGAGATATTTCTTCAATAAAGATGTTGATCTTTCTAACTCAATTTATGCAACATCATTATATTGTGAGGACACAAATTAGATCCCCTCGAGTGGTGATCCACACATGCTCCTTAAATCACCAAAAAATGTCGATGAATCACTGAGTGATAGTGCAGATAGTTGATAATATTTTTTAATTCACCTTTGATTGTTTCACATTTTTTAGGATTTAACGAATTACTCTTGTTCTTCTCATTATTGATAAGATTATAGGAGGACGATCTTGAGAGGAATCTTTTGATCACAATGATTAACCATCTCTATAATTTGAAAATATTCTATTTATAGACCCAAGTTTAGGGTTTAATATTTTATTAATTACACGAGGACCCTTAATAATTTATTAAACCCATATAAGACCTCATTTAATGTAATTAAATAATAATATTATTTTATTAAATGATATTCACTAACTGGCATAGTGATAAATATTATTTTATGGTATTATAAATAAATATTTATCATTGGACCTAAACTTAGTCTGCTCGCCCTCCTCATAATTTATTAAATACCAGAATAAATAATATTATTAAATATTTATTCATTCAATAAATAAATATATATTATATTCACAGAATGATGAATAAATATTAATTTAATATTTTCATTAATAAATAATTATTCATTACAGTGCGAATAAGAAGTCATAAATAAATATTATATATTTATGTAATTAAAAATTTACCTTACAAATGAATATTTTTTTAATATTTTTGATAATTTAATAAATTTTGATTAAATATTAACTCTTGGTTTTTCAGAATTATATTTAAGAAAAAATATTAATCATATTTAACTGAGATCAAAAGAAACAATTTGTGTGCGGTCCTCTAGGCCTCTTCCTTAGTGGCATTAGGAAAGCTTTTCATAAACCTATATGCTTGATATATCATTCTTTTTTTTTTCTAGAATGAACATGTATAAATCACCATGACTATGGAATTTATTTTGACAGTTCCATTATTATCAAATGTCTGACAACTTCCATAAATATGGAAGAGAAAAATCATTACTCAACTTATTCATTAATAAGATATCATTTGTGATGCACCTAATATATCCAACTTCTCCACGAACTGTACTATCATTGTTTACGGTAATAAATCAAAGTGCATGAGTCAGGATATGCATTAATAATAATATTAAAGTCTAAGTATTAATTACACATGCTCATGGATAATAAAATACAATGACACATAAATATGTGGATTTCTATAGGTGGTTCTATTATCATAATCTCCCATCCTAGGGATTTCCTAGTCTGAACTTCATGAGATGAAGTATCATTTTCTTACATTAAAATCACATAGAACTATGAATGATAAGCAATAAAATATTTTATCTTAAGTAAAAACAGTTGGTTTTAGGTCCCCAACTCTAAAAATATCAATGTTATACCATAATAACATTCTACCTATAATGAAAAATGGATGTCATGTGATTTATAATACGATAGAGATCCATTATGTTACGACATTGTGTGTTCAAATTCCATTATTCAGTTAATGATAAGCCAATAAAAAACTTACATCAAAAAAACACAAAGTTATTCTCTGGTGTATATCCTAAAGTTTTATTAAGTAATTATATAAATTCATAAGATAGAGAAGTCACATTTAAGTGATAGACTATATTCCTCTAAAAGGGTGAAAATATTCATTTGAGATAGTGGAAGAAAATTTGACCTGGATAAATCCAAGGTTCAATATTCTTAAAAAACTATCTTGGAAACATGTTCCATAGGAGCTCATGGAAAATGAAAGTTCTTGAGAAATGTTCTATATAGGAAATATAAAACCAAGATATATCATTATATGATCACTATGTTGAGGTGATATATTATTCAATATGAATACTAAATCTTTATATAACAAGCAATTTAAGGCAACATGCTTTGATTGAAAAGTTTATGAAAATTAAAATATGGATTTAACATGCCAGAATCAAGTCTTGATTTTGGTAGTTTCACTGATTGATGTAAATATATTGGTGGTTTTTCATGAGAAACTAAGACAAAAGGCCATGTTTGATCTAATAGGGCATGGATGATTATCAAAAAAATTATTGTGTTTAGATGTAGTCTACGATAATACCTTCTCACCAATAATCATGCAAAATATATTTGAATTCTACATTTCATACTAATTTTTATTATTTTTATATTGGAATATTAGATATCAAACCACCTTTCATAGGAGGAAACCTTTTTAAATATGTCGGTATGGCATAACTGGAAAGTGTTAGTGATATCAAAGAAATATAAAATGTTATGAAAGTTATAGAGATATGTTGGTCGGAGTGGATACTCAAGAGGGGGGTGAATTGAGTTCCAATTAAAAATTTCTGTTAAAAATAATTTCTATTAAAATCCCCCAATTTATAAAACATGTTAAACTGTAGTAAATTTATAAAACTGTAAATGTTCAATTAGGTTCTCATAGATTGATTAGGTCTCAGTCAATTTAATCCAAAGATTAAATTAGCTTTTGAAACTAATCTAATGATTTACAATAGATACAAACACTTGCTAGATTAACTATCAAAGTAACGTTAAAATTGTTTCTTATTTCAAATTAACACCAGCAGAATATAAAAGATATATATATATATATAGTATACATTAAACTTAAACTAAAAGGCCACAGCAGATATAACCAAGAGGTTTAGTCTCAAGCTGAGACTTAGTCCTCTCAAATTTATATAAAATTGATCCACACCCTGGATCGGGGTTAACAACATTACAAGACTGTTCAGTCCATGTAGGGGCCTCTACCACAGTTCTTCATGGGAAAACAAAGACAACAGCACACAGGCTGTCCAGGTCTCACTTGACCTCTACCACTATCCACAGTGGGACATAAGAGATAAAACATATGTGAGTGAGGATTTAGAAATCCTCCAGTTCAGCACAGGAGACAATGTGTGTGTAAAATAAACAAGATACACACAATTATCGAAATTAAATCAAAGAATCACTAGGAGTAAGTATAAATGAGTTTAGAAAAGCTCTGGTGATTGTCAGTACAGCTCTAGACTCGTTGGATTCATCAGAAATGCTTTTGAGTCCTCTAATTTTTCTGTTGAAAAAAAATATCGTGGTTCAGCTTGGTGTCTTTCACGAGTGAAGATGTTCTCTTTATTCTTCGTGTGTTATTCAATTGAGTATGATTGCATGCATGAGAGTTCATTTAAGATCTATCAATATTTTCTTCAGTTGTGCTCAGGATTTCTCTTCTATTCAATACAGTGCACTCGTGTTTCTTTCTCGTGTACGTATGTTCTTCTGGCACATGTATCTGTGTGTATATCTTCTATTATATCTCAATACTCCTTATATTCCTCGAGCTCCGGCAATAAGAATGATTACCTTTTAATTAGTACAAGGTACGGTTTCATGACATGCCAACAACTATCATTAAATATCATTAATTTCATTAAAAACATCAAATATGACCATTAGCGATATTTAAATAATATTGTAAAAAGGTTAAGAAATGGTGTCACAGTAGTTATGAAAACGGTGTCTCCTTCACGTTGTTTCCTTAACGGTATAACCTTCACGGTATGTGGCTCACAGTGTGTCTTTCACAGTATGACCTTCATGGTATAACCTTCACGGTGTCTCCGTTTCATGGTGTGTCCTTCACTGTGTCTGAGTCACGGTGTCTGGCTCACAGTTTCTGGCTTCCGGTGCCATGCTCATAGTGTGGTGTCATCGTGTCTCATTGGTCACGGTGTCTAAGACTTAGACTTCACGGTGTCTGCTTCACTGTGACTGTGTCTTGAACACAGTCTGTCTTACTGTGTCAAGCTTCACGGTGTCTTTATACTTAGACAAATATCTGTATTCAGACTTAGACAGTAATATACATAAGATGATTGGAACTTAACCAGTATAAATTATAATAGATAACTTGAAACAAAAATACAAAGGATTGATAAGACATGTGAGATTTGTAATTAGTAACAAGATTTGTAACTAGTAAGGAGATAATAAGGAGATTTGTGATTATTATTAAGATTGGTAAATTATAATGAGATTTGTGATCATTAAAACATGATTAATACATGAGGAGTCCAAAAAACACCTCCTTTTTTATGATCACAATTCATGTACAGGTAAAGTATAAGTGAGATGAAACTATAGATAATATAACATATAGAAAAACATATTATAGAATAACACATAACTTAGAATAGTTTTTCTCCCCCTTTTGGGATTATCAAAAAGTTAAACATAGGGAGGGAAAAAAGCATTGCATATTGCATTAAAAAAAATTCGAAATAACCCATACAATAGAAATACATGAAATAAACATTCAAAGACATCCCCATCAAAAAGAAAGTAGTCACTTGGCATCTTGAGGGATTGAAATTCTCTTTGCCTTTATCAGTTGTCGATGTGGAAGAAGGCATAGAGGTGGTAGACAAAGAAGGCAAAGGTAGACCTTCAAAGATATAGGGAGCCAAAGATGGAGATGTAGAAGATCGAGTCTATGGCTGATCAATAATGACTGGCCTGATCTGAGTTAGAGCTTGGCTAACTGACATCGCAGTGGAGGCTAAGGCAGGCAGGCCAGGTCTAAATGAAGCAGCCGCTAGTGCAACTATAGATGTACTCTGCACATGAAGATATGGCTTCAGAAGTTTGATGAAGTATGTGATAATTTCTCCTTCATATTGAATAGCCTTTTCCAAATTATCTTATTCTCCATGAATTTGTCCAACAATATGATGAACTCAGTGAGCTTCTGAACTTTAGTTTTGAAAGCCTGAGTCACAGGAGGTATCTTCAAAATTTCCACAATATACATAAAGTGATTTGTCATATCAGATTTGGATAAAATCCGAGTGAGATAGAAATCTATCTTCTTGGTGATATCCTGTTGAGCATCATTGGCAACCTTAGAATGAATCTGAACAAGATCAAGTGCTATATTACTGTTCTTAACTACTTCTGACAAATGAGACAGATCCAACCCACTAAATGCATTCTAAATTTCTTCCTTGATTATGGATCTAAGTAAAGAATCATCCAAAGAAGGTGTGGAGGTCTTACCATATGAAGGAGAAGCCTTGATAGCTACGGTTAGAGCTTTGAGCTGTTTCAATACCTTTTCAAGACAGCTAGTGTATTCATCTGTCATCTTATTCTTGTTCTCCACTAGCTCTCTCATGTGTTGCAACATCTTTGTGTGTATTTCTCCAATATTTTCATCAAAAGATCATAGATAGGGATGCATTTGGGACACAATGTCTCGAGAAATGTTGGAAACAGTAGGTTCAGGAGAAGTAGAAAAAGGTGCAGGAACAGGAGCAGGCTCTGATCTTGAAGAAAATTCTTTCTACATGTCTGCTACCATAATTTTCAAAGTTCAAACATCATCACTAAGAAACTTATTTTCAAATCTGAATTCTTTTATTTCACGGATCATCCTGGGTTGAATGTGCAGAATAATATTTTCCAAAAGAATCGAGGAATCCTCCTGACTTAGTTGAGTCACAGGACGAGGTTGAGAGGTCAATAGCTTCTCCACTCCAGCTAAGATAGTCTGTCCAAAGACTTTAAGGTCATCCTTAGTTACAAAGGATTTTTATTCAGGAAAAGGTGCAGGATGTGGTACAGGTTCTGGTGTAGGTTCAGATGTAGGTTTAGGTTCAGGGAGAGTGACTGAATTCAAATAAAACAAAGAAGACATGTCAATTCCAGTTGCAGTCACTTCCTGTGATTCACTCACATCATATAAGAATGGGAACACATATCGATTGCACACAGAATATGTGACAGTTGGTTGAGAGGTTTTAGCAGATCCGGCTTCATCAATCTCAAGGTTTTGAGGTTCATCCCCCTCACCATGTGCTTCTAATTCAGAAACTATAGGCTCAGCATCATGATCAAGATCCACAGGATCAACTCTAATCTCTTCATCCATTTCTTGCCATGCCAACTAAAAGGAAATTTCCATTCCTTCTTTAGAAGAGGGTATGTACTCAGGAACAGATTGTTCCTCAGCTTGAGCTTCCAGACTTGCTTCATTTTTAGCAGGAAGATCTTCAAGATTTTATTTTTCCATTTCAGGGAGTTCTTCTAGAACAAGATCTGTCTCTTCCATAGCTTACTGTCCAAATTCAGAAACAACTAACTCTCTTGCAGCATCAGATTGGGTTTCCTGATTAACATGGGCATGAGGTACTTCTTCTTCAAGTACAATAGAAGGACAAATAGTCCTTTCCTTTTCAACAACAACTTCGTCTCTTGAAAATTCAGCTGGAACAACAGTCCTTTCTTTCTCAACAAGAGATGCTTCCTCGTGAGGTATTTCATCCTCTTCTCTATGAGATACTCTAGCTGTCTCTTCTTCTTCTTCTTCCTATTATGGATACTCAGACACCTCATCTGGTTCCAAACCAGGATCAGTAATGTTTTTAGTCCTTGTAGGATAATCCACAGGATTGATCTTTTCATAAACCTTTTCATTATCTTCAACCCACTCCTTCTTCCATGGGTTCCAGTTTATCTTTATCCATCTGATGGTAGGCTTGGATAAACAGTACTCAAAATCCACAAGCTTTTATTCATTTGGACCAACTACTCCCTTGGTAACTAACATAGCTAAAATCATCCTTGAGTAAAATAGGGAAGTGGATTTGGAAGTGACCTTAATCAATTAACACATATGGTGAATGATATATTTTCACAAATTTATCTTATAGCCATTCTTCATTAAATGAATCATAAAGACATCCTGATACCTTAAAGCAGAAAAGTCTCCTTTCCTTGGGCTAATCAAATTCTGATCAAATTTGATCAGCAGTTTTGACTCTCCATCCAGTTCAGCTACTATGGCCCTTTTCTTAGTGCCATTTCTAGTTAGGATTTATAGTGCATTTTCCATGTCCAAGATGTCGGTTGTAGGAGGAGGGTCTCTTTGGTAGTCATCACAAATCCCTTCATGAGGAATCCTTAGGTATTCAGCCCATATCCTTGAAGAGAAAGTGCATTTTTGACCATTGATCCAGCTTGTCACCATAAAACATTCTCCAGCATTAAAGGAAAACTTTACATATTTGTAAAACCGAGACACCAACCTCGGGTAAATAGGTCTGTCCCTTTGAGAGAACCATTTGAGCCATCCTTTTTCTCTTAAAACTTTCATAACTAAAGACTTTCTGGACAAAATCCAGTCAGGGCAGATTTCTTTCTCAGGAGAAACAGTATGATGTATTAGGTTAGGATTTAGAGTTTCTTCGGGAGCAAGCTTTGGTGTCCTCTTCTGTTTCTTAGAACGACACTTCTAAGATGTGGGTGAAGATGGAAGCTTCATCTTTTTCATCCACTGAAGATTCGGGCAAGAGAGAAGGAGAGAAGGTTTTCAAGGTAAAGAGGGTTCGAGAGAGTGAGCAGGAGAGAGCTCGGGTGAGGAATCGAGTGAGAATCCTTTTTTTATCATTTGGGAATGTCAAATGTCATAAAAACAAAAACGCGGAAAAGTAAATAGCGGTGAAATAAAAATTACTACGATATGGATTAAAATAAATGCATAAATAGTCATCACGGTGAGACAGTGAGTAGGCATTATGGTGCGATGAAAAGCAGTCATCACGGTGAGACAGTTGGTGGTCATCATGGTGAGACAGTGACTATTTTGTGCAGTCACGGCGAGACAGTGAGTGAACTGTTCCGTCAGGGTGAGACAGTTAAGTGACAGACCGTGAACAGAAGGTGTTAACTCTGAGACCGTAAACATGAAACAGTAAGTGAGAAACAGTGAGCATGAAAATGTAAAGTAAAATATAGAAAAATATTAAACTGTAAGACCAGTAAGATATCTATTTATGATTAGTCATACCAAGATCATGTATGATGTAGTATAATATCTCATAATTTAATGGTTTAGTGAATATATCGGCATGTTGATATTCAGTACCAATGAATTCTAAAGTTATATCACCTTTTTGATAATGATCCCTCAAAAATTGATGTCTTACATCAATATGTTTTGTCCTAGAATGTGAAACAGGTTTTTTTGAAATGTTAATAGCACTTGAGTTGTCACAATTTATTGGGACATGGCTGAATTGATATACATATCCTAGTAATTTATGTTTCATCCACAAAATTTGTGCACAACAATTTCCAACAGCTATGTATTTAGCTTATGTAGTAGAAAATGCAACAGAATTTTGTTTCTTACTACACCATGATACTAGTGACTTTCCTAAAAAGTGAAATGTTCCAGAGGTGCTTTTTCTTTCTAACTTACAGCCTGAAAAATCAGCATCATAATAACTAACTAATTCAAATTATTATCCTTTTGGATAGAAGAGTCCTAGATTGGGTGTATGCTTGAGGTATTTGAAAATTCTCTTTACATTATTTAAATGGGATTCATTAGGATTTGGATGAAAATTAGCACACATACTCACACTAAACATAATATTAGGATGACAAGTAGTTAAGTAGTGTAGAATTTTAATCATTCCTCTATAAGTGGTTTGATCAACAGATTTTCCATCATCATCAAGATCCAACTTACAGGTGGTACTCATTGGAGTGTCACTAGTTTTTCTGTTATCCAATCCAAAATGTTTTAAAATATCTCTAGTATATTTACTTTGAGTTAAAATAATTTCATCATTATTTTGAATGATTTGAAATCCAATAAAAAATTTAGTTCACCCATTAAACTTATTTCAAATTCATTTTGCATCATTTTAGAAAAATCAGTACACAATGAAGTTTTTGAAGATCCAAAAATAATATCATCTACATAAATTTGAAAAACTAAAACATCATTTGAAATACATTTTATAAAAAGGGTAGTATCAGCTATACCTTTTGTAAAACCTTTGGAAATTGGAAAAGTACTTAATATATCATACCAAGCTCTTGGAGCTTGTGTTAAACCCTAAAAAGCTTCTGATAATTTGAAAATATGATTTGGAAAATGAGGATTTGTAAATCCATGGGTTGTTCAACAAGAACATCCTCAGCTATATTCCCATTTAAGAATGAACTCTTGTCATCCATTTGATATAGTTTAAAATTCATATGTGCAGCATAGGCAAGTAGGATCCTAATAGATTCTAGTCTAGCTACAGGTGAAAAGGTTTCCTCATAGTCTATTCCTTCCTCTTGAATATATCCTTGTGCAAGTAGCCAAGCTTTGTTTCTAATGATGTTTCCAGACTCGTCAACATTGTTTCTAAAAACCCATTTTGTTAGGTCCACTAGGCTGAATACCCTGAGAGGGGGGGTGAATCAGGGTATGACTAATTAAAAATTAAAGCCCGTTCTGATCTTGTTCCGCTGTTAAGAAAAACACTCTTCTCTCTCTTTCCTACTGCACAATATAAACAGAATGTAAAGCATGCACAGGACACAACAATTTTACTTGGTTCACCGCTAAGGGCTATGTCCAAGGAGCATACGCCGACAGGTTGCCGGTCGTACGAAGTCCACTAAACTTCACTAGCTGTGGATTACAATGTTCGGGCTAGATCACTTCTATGCCCAGGCTCACTGCCTATACAATGTTTAGGGTCAGCTCACTGCTTTCCCAAGGGTCACTCCCTGTTTCTCTCTCTCTGGCTCACTGCCGGTGGAGAGGATCACCTTCTTCCTCTTCCTAAGCTCACTGCTCTTGGAAGGAATCCACTCACAGTTTATAGACCTGTAGGTCTCTTCATTTTAATGAAGGAATGCATCTTCCTTTGTATGTAGATGCTCTGTTGAAGTCCAACTTTCACCCGCAGATGAATCTCACTTTGCACCGGATGTACCGGGCAACCTCAGTTTTTACGCGCAACCCTTACGGTGTCTTGCGCGCAATTTCTATGGTTTGCGCGAAATTCCTTTTTCGCGCAACCTCCAAATATTACGCGCAGCCTGGAAACTGCCTTGTGCGCAATTCACTGCTTTTGCGCGATATCCACTTTTCGCGCAACCTTCCTTTTATGCGCCAACACCAACTTTCTGCGCAGCCTTAGCTTTTCGCGCAACAGCTGACTTTACGCGCAAACTTTAAGTTTACGCGCAACACCCTTTCTGAATTCAATTTCGCACACCAGAGCTCGGGTATTTTCTATGTCTTCAACTCTACTGAATGGAGGAGGGTCACTTCATATTTATAGGCAAAATCGACCCCGCGCGAAAAACCCTCTTTGAGCGCGTAATCCGCTTTGATCGCGAAATACAGATCTTACGCGCACAACCATTTTCCGCGCACTGCTCCATAATTTCACGCGCCTCATGCCTTTACCGATTTTCAAGCTTTCGGCCTTGAAACATCTTTTGCGCGAAATACAATTTCGCGCAACCCGCTGTTTTGCGCGCCATACTTCAAGATTTCGCGCAACCCGCTAATTTTGTGTTCCACGCTTAATTTTTCCGCGCACCTCTTTCATTTCTCTCTCCTCAACCTTTGCCAACAACATATCACTCCATTTTCCATTGGCGATTTTCAGGCCCATAAATTTGGCAAACACTGGGAAACGGCGCCACCTTGTACTGCTCTTTTGTACCGCCTCCAGATCGTCCTTTCCTTTGTCATAGTTCTTTGTCAACATGGAATTTCAACAACTTCTCGGGAACTCAACAATTCTCCATGGAAACCTGCTTTGTCAACAAACACAATCAACCCAAAAATACTGCAATGTTACCTTGAGGGATTTTTGCCCAACACATTTAGTGCCTATGGTCAAAGTATCCTTAGGTCTATCAACTAATTCCCAGACATTGTTTCCTTCAAATTGATTTAATAATTCTAGAATATCCATTACCTAGAATTCATCATTGATTGCATCATTGATGTTTATAGGTTAATGTTGTGAATGAAAAGCTTGATGTTCGACCTGATTTCATAGAGAAGCTCTAGTTTGGGTTCCTCCACCTAAATCTCCTACAACAGCATCCAAAGGATGGTTCTTTAGAATCCTAGTTGGTCTTGTCAAGGTAGGACTAGAAAACTCGGGTTTTTCTGTGGGTTTGGTTCCAACAGAATCGGGTTCGGGAAATTGTCCAGAATTGCTTGGTTTCACAACATGTCCACTGTTTTTGTCATTAAGGTCCAAAACAGAGAGGTCTTCTTCAAGTTTTTCAAGAGAGGTTTTAGGCTCATGTGGATTAGTCTCGTCAAACTTGATATGCACTGATTCTTCAACACATTTGGTCCTTTTATTAAAGACTGTATAAGATTTACTGGATATGGAATAACCTAGAAATATTCCCTCATCACTTTAAGAAGAAAATTTATCCAGATTATCCTTTGTATTAAGAATAAAAACTTGGAAACCAAAAACTCTGAAGTAACTAACTTTAGGATTCCTATTATTCCATAACTCATAAGGGGTATTTTTAAGAACAGGTCTAATTAAGACTCTATTAATAATGTAACAAGCTGTATTTACAGCTTCGGCCCAGAAATAAATAGGTAGGTCATACTCATTTAGCATAGATCTAGAAATTTCATGAAGGGTACTATTCCTCCTTTCAACTACACCATTCTTTTGAGGAGTCCTAGGGGAAGAAAAGTTATGACTATAGCCATTGTGTGAGAAAAAGGAGTCAAACTCATAATTTTCAAACTCGCGGCCAAGATCACTTCTCAAGGTCTTAATCTTAAGCCCACTAAGTTTTTATACAGACTTAGAGTATTTAATAAAGTAAGAAGAAGCTTCACTTTTGTGAGCTAATAAGTATACCCAAGTATATCTAGAAAAGTCATCTACTAATACATAGACATAGTGCTTCCCATTCAAACTAGAAATCCTAGATGGTCCAAACAAATCCATGTGAACCAACTCTAGAGGTTGAGAAATTGAAACTTCTTTCTTTAATTTGAATGAAATTTTATGTTGGTCTCCCTTTTGATAGGGAGTACAAACTTTGTCTGTTGGGAATTTTAGTTGAGGTAGGTCTCTAACTAAATTCTTATTAGACAATTTCTTAAGATAATGAACATTACAGTGTCCTAATCTTCTATGCCATATCCAAGACTCTTTGTGAAAAGAATTTAAACAAGTAATTTTTTATTTAGATAAAGAATTTAAATCAACTGCATAAACATTTTCATTTCTCAAAGCAGAAAATACGAAAACATTTTTATAATTAAAACCATTACAAGAATCATTTTCAAACTTAAAATTAAATCCATCATCACATAACTAAGAAATACTTAACAGATTTTATTTCAATCCATCAACAAATAAAACATTAGAAATTAAAACTGAGTCAGTTTTACCAATTTGGCCTAGGCCGATGATCTTTCCTTTAGAATTATCACCAAAGGTGACATAACCTCCATCAACCTTTATTAAGATCTTGAAGCATGAATAATCCCCAGACATATGCCTTAAACATCCACTATCCATGTACCATATCTTCTTATGGGAGATCATCAATCAGTTTTCCTACAAAAAAGATTAATATGGGAAATGACTTTGGTACCCAAATTCTCTTGGGTCTAGACAGGTTAGAAAGCAAAGCCTTAGGTACCTAGATTTATCTTATGAGTCTCATATAATCAATAGATTCAACAGCTTTTGAAAGATAAACTCTATTTGATCTATAACAATGTGAGTAACCTGTTGATGCATATGAATTTCTAGAATTAGAACTAGCATAATTTTGTCCAGATTTAGAAATAAATCTAGTTTTAGTGATCTGTGTATGTCCAGGTTGGTATCCCAAACCAGTAGTATACTGTGGTGCCACTTGTTTACCTAACATTTGAGTAAGTGTATCTTTTCCCTTTGTGAATTTTTCGATTTCCTTTTTAATTTTCTCATTAGCCATTTTCAGGTTAGTATTTTCCTTCAACAATTGAGAATTCTTTTCCATTTCTATATCAAAGGTAGATTTAACATTGGCAGTGAGAGAATATTGTTTCTTCAATGAATTTTATTTGTCCTTAAGTTCATTACATGTTTCTTTTAGAATGTTACAATATTCTAACAGTTTAGCCTTAGACAATTTTTCATCATTATTTGAATCATTGTTATTTCTAGAATAATAATCTTGTAGAATAGGGGAAACATGTACCTCGGATATGTTAGTCATGAAGCACATCTTGGCATGTTTCTTTTCAGAATCAGTAGCTCCTGATTCACTTGTGTTGTCTTCTAAAGCACTCCAGGTTGCTTTCATGGATTTCCTGTACTTATTATCCTTATAATCATATTTCTTTTTGAGTTTTAACTTCGGATAGTCAGCCTTGATGTGTCCTTTCCTCTTGCATTCATAGCAGACTATATCATCTTCCATATCAGATTTCTTCCAATCCTTCTTCTAGTGACCTTTGTTGTCATATTTTCCTTTGTAATTTGATTTTTTGACGAATTTGTTCTTCCTATAGAATTTCTTAAACCTTATGGCTATTTGATCCATTTCAGCATTAGAGTCAGAATCTGAACATTCACTTGTTGATCTATCAGTAGGTATTTGATCTTTCTCCTTGTCCTTGATCTTTGAAGTAGTAGACTTAAATGCCACTAACTTCCTTTTTGGTTCATCATCTTCCTCCTTATTCACCTTGAGTTCTTCTTCATACATCATAATCTTACCAATAAGTTCCTTGACAGGCAGAGCAGCAATGTCACATGATTCTCTAATTGAAACAGAAGTGCCTCTCCATCGGTCTGGCAAACATCTCAATATCCTCATGATTTGTTCCTTTGCTGGAGCAGCTTTTCCAAGGGAGTTCATAGTGTTGACAATCTCATTGAACCTGAGATACATATAAGAAATAGGTTCATCAGTATTCATTTTAAAATTATCATCTTTAATAGTATAAGTGTTTAATCTCATTTCCTAACATTAGTTGTTCCTTCATGAGAAACACCCTAGGTATCCCATATTTAATAGGCAGTTTTGCAAGCAGATATTTTGTTAAATTCCTCATCTCCTAATGCATAATACAAAGCATTCATAGCTTTACAATTATTATTATAACATGTCTTAGTAAGTTCATCCCATATTGTTCTTTCAGTTTCTAGAATTTTATATTGAGACTCTATAGCAGTCTAGATATCAAAAACCATACTTTCTAAATGTATTTTAATTTTAAGTATCCACTGGGAATAATTTGTACCATTATAGAAAGGTGGCATGTTGGTAGCAGCAGCATCTAGTCTATTTTCCATAGTTAGATTTTAGAAAATAAATTTGAAGTGATAAAATTTAGAACTAATAGAAATTTAATATCTTTACAGATACAACTACAATCACAGTTGAAAAAATAGAGTATTTTGAAAACATTGAAAAATAGAAACAATCCTCTGATACCAAGTGTTGGTCGAAGTGGATACTTAATAGGGGGTGTGAATTGAGTTCCAATTAAAAATTTCTATTAAAAATAATTTCTATTAAAATCCCCCAATTTATAAAACAAGTTAAACTATATTGAATTTGTAAAACTGTAAAGGTCCAATTAGGTTCTCAAAGATAGATTAGGTCTCAGTCAATTTAATCTGAAGATTAAATAAGATTTTGAAACTAATCTAATGATTTATAATAGTTACAAACACTTTCTATATTAACTAGAAATGTAACTTTAATATAGTTTTTTATTTCAAAGTAATAGCAGCAGAATATAAAAGATATATATATATATATGGTATACTTTAAACTTAAACTAAAAATGCACAGCAGATATAACCAAGAGGTTCAGTATCAAGCCGAGACTTAGTCCTCTCAAATTTATATAAAAGTGTTCCACACCCTGGAACGGGGTTAGAAACAGTACAAGACTGTCCATGCCACACAGGGACCTCCACCATAGTTCCTCATGGGAAAACAAATACAACAACACACAGGCTATCCAGGTCTGACTTGACCTCTACCATTATCCACAGTGGGACACAAGAGATAAAACAGATGTAAGTGGGGATTTAGAAATCATCCAATTCAGCACAGGAGAAAATGTGTGTGTAAAATAAATAGGATACACACACTACTCAAAAGTAAATCAAAGAATCAATAGGAGTAAGTATAAATGAGTTTAGAAAAGCTCTAGTGATTGGCAGTTCCGCTCTAGACTCATTGGATTCAGAAGAAATGATTCTGAGTCCTTCTTGGATTTTTCTGTTGAAAAACAGAGTATCTTGGTTCTGCGTGGTGTCTTTCACGAGTGAATATGTTATCTTGATTCTTTGTGTGTTATTCAATTGAGTTGGATTGCATGCATGGGAGTTTTTTGAAGATCTTGCAATCTCTTCTTCAGTTGTGCTCAAGATTGCTCTTTTGTTCAGTACAGTGCACTCACATTTCTTGGTCGCGTACGTATATTATTCTATCATGGGTATCTATGTGTATATCTTCTATTGTAGCTCAATCCTCCTTATATTCCTCGAGCTCTGGCAATATGAATGATTACCTTTTAATAGGTACAAGTTATGGTTTCCTGACATGCCAAAAACAATCATTAAATATCATTAATTGCATTAAAAACATCAAATATGACAGTTAGCAATATTTAAATAATATTGAAAAAAGGTTAAGAAACGGTGTCATAGTAGTTATGCAAACGGTGTCTCCTTCACGGTGTGTCCTTCACGGTATGACATTCATGGTATGTGGATCACGATGTGTCCTTCACGGTATGACCTTCACGATATGACCTTCACGGTGTCTCTGTGTCATGGTTTGTCCTTCACTATGTCCAAGTCACGGTGTCTGACCCACGGTTTCTGGCTTTCGGTGCCTTGCTCATAGTGTGGTGTCATGGTGTCTCATTTGTCACGGTGTCTGAGACTTAGACTTCATGGTGTCAGCTTCAATATGACTATGACTTGCACACATTCTGTCTTACTGTTTCAAGCTTCCTGGTGTCTTTATACTTAGACAAATATTCATATTCAGACTTAGACAGTAATATACATAAGATGACTGGAACTTAACCAGTATAATGTATAAGAGATAACATCAAACAAAAATAAATAGGATTGATAAGACAAGTGAGATTTGTGATTAGTAACAAGATTTGTAACTAGTAAGGAGATAGTAAAAAGATTTGTGATTATTATTAAGATAGGTAAATCATAATGAGATTTGTGATCATTAAAACATGATTAATAAATGAGGAGTCCAACAAGATATGGTTTTGGATTAATGTAAACGACATTATAATAGAATTTTCATTTGGAATGAATGATTGTTGGGTACTATAAGTGGTTAGTAGAAGCTTCATAGTTTTCCAAGATAGATATATTCATAAAACATATGGAAAATAACTATAGGTCTTACAGTTAGTTAAGACTTGGTTGAAATTAACTCTAAAATATCTAATTAAAGTAGTAACCCAAGTTCAAGGGAATAATATATACTCAGGTAAATATAATAGGTTACTTGGATCAAGTAAAATCATATATACTGGAAATGTATTGGAAAAATTTGAGATAGATTTTTTCTAATGTCACGTGACATAAATATAATCAAGAAGACATATATAAGATATAGGAAGATATTAAAATGGTGAGTATAATTACACACTCTTTTGGGATGGATCTATCACATATTCCATGTTATGTGTTATATATCATATTTCCAACACATTTACTATGGTTTGAAAATATCATATAAATTCTTGATAACTGCAATGGAATCATTTGGAGATATCCAATATCACATAAGAAAGTACATGGGAAATAAAACAATTATTTGGAAAGGAATGAAAACTAGTTATAAGGGGGAATAAAAAAGTATTCTTATGGATATGTTTTATCTAATATCATAGTTAGGCTAAGGAAACAAGCTACAGAATGTCACTTATTTTAGTGGTATCCATATCTACAAATACCGAGAATGTTGCAGCTTCTGATGTAGATAAAGAAGCGGTATTAAATATTAAATTATTTGTTTTATTTATTAGAATAATACCTAGAATGTAAATTATTATCATAATATAAATTATTATAATCTTATGATAATGGTACTAGTCATAATTTATATGTTTTTTACAAAGGAAAAAATGATAAACGCGGGGATATCATCTCTTAAAGGAAATTTTACTCAATGAGGTGAAGTTGCTAATAACAGACAAGCCAAGTTTGAATAAATGGTGGGACCAATGATTTAATACATTACATATAAGAATAATTATTTTATCATGAGAGATCTAACAGGTTGATAGTTATTTAGTTTTCTCTAGTGAAAGTGGGAGTGCTGTGAAAGTGGGTGCCTTATACCCAACTTGAACACTACTTTTTGATTACCATATGATGTGTATAGAGAGTTATGCATGATGTTTTCATACTATAATAGTGTTGATACTTTTGTGTCCACTATTTATAAGGGAAATTCAATAGATTATTTTTCATGTCAATAAAACATTTCCCAACTATAATGAGAACCATGCAATACTTTTATAGTAATCTTAAATATATGTTGTCAAATGACCTAGATACATCATATAGAAAAGACACAGATAATGTTTGACCATTAGGTTTTAGGGGATCATAAACATTGATAATTCTTCTCATGAAGTTCATACTTGGTGATTTGTAATAAAGAATATCATTAGGACTGACCCTTCAATAGGAACACCACATGTTTTGGGTGTCATTGGTCATTCCTATCTGTGAATATGTGCATTGATCTCTTGACTTGAGATCATTATTAGTGTGTACTATTTGATCATTTAATTTGATTCATTACAAAAACCATTAAATATGTTTGTAGTGAGGAAGATTGTGTTGGGTGCATCTTTGGTGGTATGAAATTTATTGAACAGTCAAAACAATATTTTCTACTAACAAAAGGAATAGGTATTTTAGGCCTAATAGACCAGGATGATGAATCTTTTTTAAATCCATGGGCATCTTGATTGAAGTTAATTTCATCGAGTATGTTCAAAAATAAATAAATCATTAAAGGATAAATCCACAAAGTGTGTATCTTGTTTTATGATATATTGTGAGACTAAGAGATTATATTACATGGTGTGTCTTTGTAGGAGGCTGTCATTACTATGGGTAAATATTAACTACTTATAGGCCATAATTATTTTCTGGAGACCTCTCTAGGTATATGGGTATAGATCACTACTATTTTTATAAGGGTCTAAAAGTCCACACACAAATCATATTAATATTCTTGACTCATTATATTGAAATAGAGTTTAAGAAATGGTGGGCTTTGCGGTGGGGGTCGCGATATGTCCAATTTTGACTGATCATAAGAAATAAATAAATTCAATATTATTATAATTTAGAATAATATGAATTCAATTTATTTACTCAAGGTATTCAAAATTGTTAAGTGAATATAGAGAAATTATATTTTATGGATGGATAATATTTTATTCAAGGTTTTTTATTATATTTAGGGATAAGCGAGTTGATTTAATGACTCAAATTTGTTCACATAACATATCTTGGATGTTAAAAACAAGTGATAAATATAAATGAAATTTATGAAATATTTTATTATTCATTAATGTAATTTAGTGTTTATTTAGGAGATTAATTATATTTGGGCTTCTTAGTACAAATTCCAATACATAACACTGCCTATAGAGGCCAGAAGATAACCAAATTCAGGGTAACTATTAAAACTTTGAATTTGAGATATTTTTCCACCCCTATATCAATTTATAAGGAGAGAAGATAGATATTTCAGCACCCTAGTCCAATAACTCCCCCCTAAATTAATGAATTATTTATCATGTGATCGTGTAAATGTCGAAAACACATTCATTTATCTGTGATGACACCCATAGATTGATGTTCAAATAATATTATGGAACTAGTTTGTATGGTCTAAAGGTATCCCAGTTTGGTTCCTTCAAATTATTATCTCTAATTACAAGTGAAATCTATTTCTATTCAAAATTAACATGGTATTATTTTGATTTTATTTTTCATACTTAATTTAAATTTACATGAGATCCTTGGGTTGATAATCGGGTGATGCATCACCAAAGATGATGTTGCGACATTAATCAGGTGGTAAAAAATTAATTTCCATACTTCACACACTTCCACCATGATCCTTATACCAACAATGTTGAAGATATACCACAGTTTCATCTTCCTATGGTGAATGATCTATCACCAACCCATAATGTTCATGGATGAGGTACCATCATAATATCCATCATGTGGAATATATTTTCATCTTTTTAAAATATCACTATTGAATGATATATGATAAATTAAGTAATTAAATGAATGGTTCATCATACAAAAATTACAACATAGTTGAATGAGCTATCACCTTATACCTAAGGGATGCATTTCAATAAACTACTCATTTCCAAGGGCCTTTCCAATTTGGCCACTAACCATTCCAAAGGTTCTATGAAACGGATATTTCACAATTATCCAAACTCATACTCAATAATATTTTCATCAAGGAATTATCTAGGAAACATCACATTGCACCTTATGTCATAAAATAAATAAGGATACCCCTTGAAGGTTCCTTTTCACATTTTCATATAACTTTTGAATTGAATATGTGGTCCTTGATGATCATGAAATTAAGAATAATCCTCAAAGTACCCATCATGGACCTAATAAAATATTTAGAGGGAAAATAAAAAATATTTAAAATCATTTCAGGGGAATTCACAAGCATTTACTATCACCCGCATAGCACACATTGCATTAAACTCATATAAACTGACATGAAAGTTTAGGGACCAATTACCTCAACAAAATAGGGGTCCTCTAATTTAATGTCATTGGATGATTCAAATTCAATCGAAAGACACCCGAAAATATGATAAAATCCTTAAAATGACAGGTTTCATGTGAATAATGATATTACAAAGAGAAAAATCAAGAATATACATAGGATAAATATTAGAATAACTTCTGGAGATCCATCGGGAAAATAGGACATTGAATTAGAGTATAAACGTATGAGAATCAATCTTGGGAGAGAGATAATTCAAAGAGGAAAGGAGGGGATGTGTGTATATGGGGAAAAAAGTGAAAACCCTCTTATAAGTTTTAACATTTTAAATAATCTTAATAAAAGTTATAAAAAAAATTGTATATGGCTATTGTGACAACACAACATGGGTCAAAGTGAAACAGCTTTTAGATACCTTGAACCCACACTCCTCGATTTGGTGCTTTAATTATACAAATTTATTACATAACCTTAAAAACATTACATTTAAATTCTTCCCAAAAATATTTAAGTTTGGATTCCTTGAGAACTAAGACATAAATACATGAAAATTAACAAAATAACATTTTAGTTTTAATCTCTGGGATATACCCATTAGTCCATAGTTTTTCCATCCTATGAAATATATTTGACTTCCTAGGGATTTTAAAAAATATAAGATAATGGTTGAGATAGAATGCTCAGTTAGGGTATAAATAATCATGGTAGTGTGTCAAGGAAGATACATTCATAAAGCATTACATAATCATAAAAAATAGCATAATACATAATGAAAACATGATATATAAGGAAATCATGAGACATAAGGAAGGTATGAAACAAAATTAATGAATGTAAATTGGAATAACATAAATGTGTGGTCAAAACCTCTAATGGAAAGGATACTCATCCATTTCATGGTATTTAAATGACTCTGAAGGAAAGGATACCAAAAAAATACAATTATATTTTAGTGACTATAATGGAAATTCCACCCACTAATACCATGAATTTGTTTCTTTACCTAATTCTAACCATGCTTTGAGAGAATTATATGATTCAGAAAATTTAGAAGCTTTTGGAGTTGAAAATAATATATGATTATAGTGAGGAAATGAAAACAATATCAATCTTCCAATTAGGAATTTTTTCATATAATCATTAATAGGATATCCAATACTTATAATAAAGGTGGATCAATGGGAGATACTTCACAAAGTTGATATTTCTTTTATATTCGATCTGAACTTGAAAAATAAAAGGCAATGAATAGTTTATGTTTCCTTCAACTTTGACATCAAGAATATGGGAGAAGATATGAAATATAAAGGTGTTTTTATTGAAGAAATATCACAAGATATTAAGAATAAAATGACCCCTTAAAAGGAATTAAAGTAAAAAAATTAACCCTCTTAAAAATCATCTTGAGAAGAGAAGACAATCAAGAAATGAAATACATTCAATTTTGAATGATATGACTTCAAAATTAGAGAATAAAGAAGAAATTATCAATTAAATTGAAACAAATCTCGATTAAAAGGAAAATTAACAATGGAATATCCCTCGAAAATATCCCTAAAAATGGATTAGGCACTGTCACAACTCTAGAATTTTTTAGAAAATAGAAGTATCTTAAAAAACTATGGGATAAATGAGGTCAATACGAAAATATAAACAAAGTGATGTTGTTTTGGATGATTTGGGAACATTATGAGTAGGTATTTTTAATCCCAAAGTCCCAATATAGAAATAAAATCTACAACCACATCATCTCTCTCAAAAGGATACCCTATGAGATATGATTTCCATTGAAAATGATTTCTTTTATATAACCCTAGGTATTTATTATAGAATTTCAACTGAAGAAAATGGATAAAAGTCACAATGAGGCCATATACTATTATGACATAAAAGGCAAGAGTTTATCCAGGAAATAATTCTGTTGAACTATAAAATAGGTTCACTATTTCAAATAACAAGTATAAGACTGAAAAATGGTGAATAGTTATCTAAAATATGAATAATCACAACATTTATCTTGGAAATGATGAAGTAATATAAGGAAACAAAATCAAGGACCTATTATAGATGTGAAAAATGTGGAATAACATGTAAATAAGGATCAAACTAGGAATAAGAAGTTTGAGATGACATTCATGAACATCATGGAAGATGTATGCCAAAGTGGTCTTACCAAAACAACTATATTGTAAGAAAACTAGACTATTTGAAGTTTCCTTAAATGGATGAGGAAGTGTGATGGAGAAAGTATTGGTAAGACATCAATGTTAGAGGAAATCACAAGTTGTATTTCTCTCACTATGGAATGGAATCCAATGCTAAGAGGAGATCCCTAAAGAAAACATTCAAGAAGAAATGATTATTAGTGGGATCACATGAGGAGGATCCTCTTGAAAGGCGTTGAATAAGATCACTATTGTGGATTTTTATGAATAATAAGAAGAAGTTGATATTATGAAATTCCTTTCCCAAAACTTGTGAAAGGGGAAATGAAAGTTTGAAGATGAAGGATTAGTCCACAACCGACCATCTTCCTTAACTTGAGAAAATTTGAGGTACCCCTCTCACCATGAAATTAGATGTTTTCAAAATATTTTGAAGTGGTAAACAATTAATGGGGGATAATATCCCTAAGATAAATGTTCTAGAAAAATAAAATTTTTCTAGATATGAAGGAAGATATATTAATGTTGAATCTGGAGCTATTTTAAAAATCCTGGCCATAAATTCAATGTTATTAGGCCCCTAAAAAGAGAGGAATGATTGGTGGTAGAATAAACTACATAGATAAGTTTCATGTTTATTTTTTTATGTAATAACAATTTTTTTCATCTCTTTGTCAATATATTATACTAAAAGATTTTGTTTAGGAAATGATATTCCAAACATGTGGTATCCCTAAATTTAAAAAAAATTGATGTAATGAGTTGAAGATTTAGGGGGAGAATATGATGAATTTTCAAAGTTTGTTTAGCCCTATTATTAAATTAATAAGCCTGTTAATTTTTTTAGGTTCAAGTGGAATCAATTGTTCATTTTTAATATGTGGTTTCAATTTATTCTTCAAATGTTATGTATCACCCTATTTTGGTTAAAATTTATTCAATCACTATTTGGTATGAGACTGTGATTGGGATCACATGTTGTGTTTTTGTTGGGAAAGTGAAACGGTCAATGATTTGTAGGGTTAGAATATTTTTTGACATCCCAAATTCTAAGTGGTAACTTCAATCATTAGGTGGATTTGAGTTAATGATGGTATCATGAACATAGACTTAAATGGATATTATTGAGTTACACAGTCCATCCAAAATTCATTAATAGTTAGTACATAGATCTTAAAGGTGAATCGTCAAGTGTTTGGAGACAAGGAATGAAGATTTTTTGACCAAGGGGGAGCACAAAGGAGGAGTTTTTTCCTATCCTAAAAAGGGGAATAGAATCCCTTGAGGAAACCATCTTAATTTATCAATGGATGAGATTGTTGAAAACATTTCCAAAGGGAGAGATCATAGAATAAGTACACACCTGAAGAAATTTGAGAATTTCATTAATGATAAATGAGGATGAAGTCCATTCATTGGATTTTATTTCAAAAGTAAGAGGATGAAGAGATCAAATTATCAAAAAAAATCTAAAGGGGTGTTGGAACCCTATGGGTTCATGTTGGATTTATTGACAATATAGGTTGATAGTTTCCCAAATTAATGGCATGCATGATTATTGTTGATATTTTATTTGTTATAAAAGGAGAGATATTTTTCAAAGAGCGCATTGTGCAAATATCTTGACATGGAAGAGCTCCAATTTAATGAAATATTTATTTTAAAAAACATGGAAGAGTTTATGGGATGATCCATAGAGACTGGAGGAGCTTAGAATGTATTATGAAGGTGATGGTAAGAATATTGGAAAATGAGACCTTCACCACAACATTCACCACACCATGCATGTTGAAATTATCCAAGACCTTTTGGATAAATAATAGTCTAAAATGGAGGTTGTATTCAACGTTTTTATGGTGTTTGAAATGAAAATTATTCCTTTTTATAATGACCACATAGACTATGTTGTGGCACTCAACATTTTGGAGGAGTTGAAGCATTTTTTATCAAGGAATTCATAGAGATACATAAATGGAATGAATATTGTTTCCCTTGGTGTTTTTGTAACACCCCAAACTTTCATGGTACGTTTCCCTTTGAATAATGCAGTAGCATTCATTGTACGTAACATGGAGTTTTAATCCACCATGACCAATAAAAATAGTCCTTATGAATTTTAATACCAACTTTATGAAATTTTATATATTTTATTTTTGAAAACGGACTTCATTTTTGGATTCATAGTATCAAAATTAGCATAGGGTGAATTTTTGTTATTTTTATGAAAACTTTCAATTTTTGATGAATAGTAAAAACATTGTGTTGTTGTTTAAAAGCAACTTTTTTAATTAGTTATCTTATTTTAATTTATTTTAGGTCAAAATATATTCATAATACCTATATGTGTTCAATGTAATTCATTGGAGTCATTTTAAAATAAGTTTAGATATATAAAATCTTATTGAACTTTTTACCGTCTTTTACCCACCACCTAGAAACATTTGCAAATTTGCATAAATTTTAATTTTACCGATTATATGAGTTAAATTTCAAAAATATGAGATACATGCTTAATATCATCAAGTAAAATGTGGTTTAATAATATGAAAATAATGTTTGGTCAATAGTAACTTTTGACTTTTATTTACCATGGTTAAAAGTAAATAGAGTAATTAAGGGTAAATATGACATTATAATTATCCTAACACTTGTCCAAATTCTATTGGATAACTGTAATTCAACCAAAAACAACCTTAGGAATAAAATTTGACCCCCTTTGGTCCACATGAATTAGATTAAGACATTTATTATTATTTTATTTAAAGAAGAGTTAAAAGAGTTAAATTCAAAGTTTAATAAATAAACCATTTTTAATATGGGGTTACACACAATATAAATTCGACTATAAATATTATTTAGAAATTTAAAAATAGTTCCTACATAATATTATTTTATATATAATTTTTAAACATTAAATAATTTAATTTATTAATGACACAATCATGATGAAGTAATTACCATATTAATTAAATATTAAACTAATTGATATTATAAATATCCAAATAAATGTAAATTGTGACTTATAATGAATTAAAATAATTTTATAGGTTAATATTACATGTTATTGTTGTTTAAATAAATTTTATACTAAGTGATAATGTTTTTATGGATTTCAAAACAATCAAATACTAAATAGTGTCAAAATTGACATAATTGAGTTTTTAAAACAAATACTATATTATTAATTGATATAATATTTCTAAAAATCTAATGTTCTTCCAAGTGACTTAGATAAGGTTATATATATTAATAATGAACCACATGGGGTTCTCTTGGCTTGATATTGTAATTTTATTAACCATATAATATAAAAATACGAAGAGACATGGTAAATGTCAAACTATTTAACTAAGAGTTAAATCTAAAAGATAAGGTTAATATGATGACCTAAACCTATATAAAACCTATTGTTTGAGATGTTTCCGACTTATCCACCCCTTAGACTCTAAATAATTCATTTTTTATCCATTATAAACCAAAAATGGTTTTATTATAAAATAATATTTCAAACTTTTCGTAAAGTGACCATCACCTCTAATATAAAAGGGCACTTTCCCTTCTCTTAATTTCACACCTCCAAATATTTTTGGCTCAGAGAAAAAACAACCCAAATATCCTCACAACTTTCATCCCTTCAACCTATATTCCTTACATTGATCATAAATCCATCCTATGCAGCTCTTTTGATCAAATCAGAAGGAAGAACCCAAAGAAGAGGTAAATATTTCATCACCTCTTTCAAGTTCTTTTCTTCTTCCACTTCGACTTTATTTGTTGTTTCCATTATAAAATAATAAATCATGTATCTTCTATATACTATTATGTTATTATAAAAATGTAAAAACCATATTCATTATTCTATCGATCATATGAATGACAAAGTCACCATGCGTGTGTACGTATGACTTACCATCTCCACGTCGTGGTGTAGTTTGTTATTCAAACACTTCATTATTTGGATGGATATAATAATGAGTATAACTGATTTAAATAATAAATATAACATTTTAATGATTCTTTATTTATGATATACCATCCAATTAAATAATATTTCACATTAATATAACAATATTGTCGCTCGTGCGTATGTACGGATTACCGTCTCCACGAACACGATGAGATTCACTCCCCATCGTAACAATTCAAGAATAATTTTAATTTTATGATTCAAAATAATGTTTTTGAACATAATATCATTAGGTATATGAATCAAATATATCCTATTCATAACAAAAATGTCTTACGTAACCAATCATATAATGGAAAACGAATCAGTTAACACTTGAAATGATGATATTACTAAAATATTATTAGCAAAGCAATATTAGAATATCATATATGATATAATATTTATGTATATGGTTTTTTTATAATAATTAAAAAAGATTTAACTATTATAAAGGTGTTTAATGTACCCTATTCTAAGGAAAAGTACAAGGTAAGGCTTAATTTCACAGTATCTTTATTATCCGAGGTTGTTTTTACGTATCTGATGGGACCTCTTTATCATCCACATCCATGTTTTCTTCATAATGTATATCAAAACATTTTTACTACTTACTAGAAAATGGTTTAAATTCATTTATACCCTTATTTGACCTTATACGTTTTTAAAGGAATCTTTCCATCGTTTTCCAAACAAGGTACTTTATGTTCTTTTCGACAAAATTAAGGTAAGATTTGTTTTAATTTATGCGACAGGTGCGGCTATTTTCCACCATTATAACATCATCGAATCTTACCCTACAAACTTATAATAATATTTTCAAAATAAATTTTTTCTTTTATAATTATATGAATTTTAAATTATTTCAAAATATAAATAGATGTTTCTCTAAAAAAAGTTTTGATTTCATCTATGTCAACATCCTTTTGATGGATTTTAAGCTCATTTGAAGTTGATTTATTATGATACAAAACTTCCATATTGTATTGAAGGATTTGTGATATGTTTGAATATGGTTGTGTTATTTTTACACCATTCATGGTTTATGGATAAAGTATTGACATTTCGTATGCTAGTTTTAATACGAATGTTTACGTTATGTTTAAACCTTTTCATATGAGGAATGCATTGGACTTAGTAAGTGACAGGTGGATCCCGCTATAGCTCCTCGATGCATCAGTAGGTCTCATGAGACAAAAGAGTGTCTTGGGACAAGTCCTTGACCAAATCTTATCTGTAGTCTTGGTATATAAGGCCACGACTCTGTGGTTATGAAGTCTGGCATTATGCATTCCATCATTATGAAAGTGGATATTGAAATTGCATGTGATTATTCGACTAGTAGAATATCCGTGTGTATAAGTAAATGGAATTATTTGATTTTATATTTTCCATATTTTGCTGAAGTTTAAGTTAGAAAGGCTTTTTTTTAGTCTTATACATTTCCTTAAAATTCTATGCTTATTTATGAAAGTTTATGTTATATTGTTATCCTTAATGAGCATCTAAGATCACCCCTTTTTATGTTTAATTTTTTCCAGGATGTGAATAAGTATTTAATGGTTGACCTGAAGGGATAGTATAAGGATATACGAGTGTTCAAAGGGGACAAAATTGTGTTGATGTTTTTATTTCATGATGTAATATAAAACTTATGCATGTATCTAGTAATTGCAAGGCTACTAAAATGATCGGTATTTTGGGACATGATTCCTTGTATCATTCCAATGTTAGGTAATAATGCACCTACTCTGGGTAACTAGGGTAAGGGCATTACATTTGGTATCAGAGGATGTTTAGTACAAACCTTAGAAGTTAGATTTAGAAAAACTCTGATTAAAGAACATTACCCTAACATAGAATTTGGGGATTAGTATAGAAGAACTTCCAAAAAATTTGGTAAAGTATAGATTTTGTGAGTTTTCTGAGAAATAAATCCCTGCTTGGATATGATCAGGTAGAGGCGGCTCTGGCATAGATGTGCCATTGGGTAAAATAGAAAACACTGCTTTGATCTAGACTCGAACGGGAACTGGTGCACGATAATGGGCCTTGACGCACTCTTGGTTACAACACTCCCAGAGGATATGCTTAGGATAATTCACATTTTCTTTACAAACCATTGTGAAGTATTTATGAGTATATACTTCCTCAAAGAGAACATTTTTATGATTATGGATTATATCCATAAACTATTCAATTTATGTTCAGTGTTTTACATGTTCAGAATTATGTATTGTGGTTCATAGACTAATCTACTTTATACCATTATTTAGAAATTGTACCTAGTGGAAGGAATGGAAACCATATCAACGCTCATAATCCATGTAGGAATTTCCCTCCTACTCAAGATAATTTTAGTGGAGCTGGTGAAAAAACTAGTGCTGATCAGATTATAACTATACTGGGATAACTCACACAGGTTATGAATAATAACCTTACTCATATGGAGCACCCTGATCCACAACGTGGAGGATCAATGTTAGACTGATTCATGAGGAAACAACCACCAACATTCAATGGGACTAAAAATAAATTTGTAGCTGTGCAAGGGATAAGTTCCTTAGAGAAAATATTTCACGCTTTGGAGAGTAGTGAAACGGAAAAAGTTGTCATGGTAGTTTATCGCCTCATGGGAGATGCAGATCAATCGTGGTCACTGATTAAAAATAAAAAGGAAGATGATGAAGTATCAAATATGAAATGGAGGTATTTTAAAGAGATTTTTGTAAAAAAATATCGTCCTTGTGACCATCGAGTAGATATGGAAAGGCAGTTTTTGAGTCGGAGACAAAATGAGTATGAGAATGTTGCAAAATATGAGGCTAACTTTACAAGGATAGAAAGGGATGCTACAGATTATACGCGTAACCCATGGAGTAAGATTGAACAATTCTTTGATGGGTTGAAGCCATTTGTTTGTCGAGCATTATTCTTACAATCATTCTCATCGTACGAAGATATTATCTCATGTGATATCAAGACAGAAAAGTAATTCTCAATGTCTTATGACTTCAAAGCAAAGAAAGAGAAGAAGAGATCTGATGAAAACTTTGGAAATGAAAATAAGTGGAATAAGGGAAAAGTTGAATATCTAGCCTGTGATAAATGTGGGAAGAAACACCCTGGTACTTTTCTGAAGGGAATTGGAGTTTATTACAAGTGTAGTGAAAAATGCTACGAAGATCGTGATTGAAAAGGGAAGAAAGAGGCTGCCAATTTTGAATGCTACAATTGTAGAAAAAAGGTGAATTATGAAAATGAATGTCCTAAACCCCAAGGGAACTTACCCTAGAAAAGTCCAAGGGAGAAAGTCCAAGCTTATGCGATCACTACTGCCGAGGTTGAAGCTCTGAAAGGCATGGAGGCAAATAATTAATGGTTTCATAAAGTTATGCAATGATTTATTTGATTCTGGATCATCTCATTATTTCATATCTTCCCAGTTTGCTAAGAAAATTAGATATTTACAATTAGATTTAACAAGGGAGTTGTCAGTCAAAACACCTAAGGGAAGTATCATTGCAATAAAGTTTTGATAATCAGTTACCATTATGGAATATAAATGTTCTTTATCTGTTGATCTCATCATCATACCCATGATTGAATTTGATATAATCCTTGATATGGATTGGCTTTCGGACCATGATTTGAAAAGTTATTATAAGTAGAAGGATGTTACAATTCTCAATGATGATAAAGAGTACCTTATCTTTAGAGAATAAATGTCACCACCTGATTCTTATCTAGATCCACCCCCAGTAGCTCAACTAAATTCAGTTATTGGGGGGAGAGAATTAAATAACTATGTGTGAGGAAATGAATGATCAAATAGAGTATGTACCTATTGTGAAATAATATATTGATGTGTTTCGAGAGGATTTACCTAGACATCCTCCAAAATGATAAATTGAGTTTTCCATTGATTTAATTCTTGATTCAAGGCCTATATTGAATACCCCTTATAGAATGGACATTGTAGAATTAGTGGAACAAAAGAAAAAACTAGAGTAATTGAGTAATAATGGATTTATTCTCCCTAGTGTTTCTCTATGGGGAGCCCTTGTTCTTTTTGTTAAGAAGAAAGATGGATCTATGAGGTTGTGCATTGACTAGAGGGAGATCAATGCTATAACAATGAAGAACAAGTATCCCCTACCTTTCATTGATGATTTATTCGACTAACTTCATAGGGATCAATATTTCTCAAATATTGAACTACGATCTGGATATCACCAGTTGTGTGTGATGAAGGAAGACATTCCAAAAACAGAATTTCGAACCAGGTACGGGCATTATGAGTTTACAGTAATGCCTTTTGGGATAACTAATGCACCTTCTATTTTCATGGATCTAATGAACAGAGTTTTCAAGGAATATCTTGATGTCTTTGTAGTGGAATTTATTGATGATATCTTGGTATACTTAAAAAGCTACAAAGACCATGAAAATCACTTACTCATTATCCTAATGACTCGTAGAAGTAATTAATTATTTTTGAAGTTTTGAAAATGTGAATAATGGCTTTAGGAAATTTATTTTCTTGGCCATATTTTCTCTAAGGATGAAATATATATTGATCCTTCTAAGACAAAGGCATTCCATGAATGGCCAGCACCAATGAGTATAAGTGAGGTATACAGTTTTATTGGTTTAGCAGGTTATTATCGGAATTTTGTCCAGAATTTTTCCTGATTGTCAAACCCATTTACCAAGCTCACACGTAAAGGGGTTAAATTTTATTGGACGAAAGAGTGTAAAGAATGTTTTGAAGAACCAATGATAATATTATTCAATACTTAAATATTGACTCTACCATCAGAGAATGATCGTTTTGTTATTTATAGTGATGCTTCAAAGAAAGGACTTGGTCGTGTACTTATGTAGAATGATAGAGTTATTGAATATGCATCACGATAGATAAAAATTCATTAACAAAATTGTCCCACTCATGATCGTGAGTTGGCATTTGTAATATTTTCTTTGAAGATATGGATACACTATCTCTGAGGTGAAAAATGTGAGATATATATTGATCACAAGAGTTTGAAGTATATTTTCTCATAGAAAGAACACAATATGAGGCAAATACGATGCCTTGAACTACTCAAGGATTATGATTTCACTATACACTACCACCTGGGGAAAGAAAATAAGGTGGAATATGCTTTGAGTAGAAAAGATCATCGATTTTTGAACAAGATGAGAGTTGAAAGGGATCCTATTTTCATGGATCTAGTAATGATGGATAATGGAATAAGCATGGAAGGCGAAGCATCAATACTCTTTGAAATGGTTGCCAAACTATATTTACTAGAAAGGATAAAGAGTTCTCATACTGGTGATGTGGATTTTCAAAAGAATATTAATGTTGTGAATGATGGGAGATTGAGTGACTTCAGATATGAAGTTGGAATTTTGAAATTTTGGAAGAGGCGTTGTGTTCCTAACATACCTGATCTAAAAACGGAATTGTTGCATGATGCTCATAGCTCCAGTTTCTATATACACCCTGGTAGCACTAAGATGTATAGAGATTTGAAAGAACATTTTTGGTGGGACAACATGAAGAGAGAGATTGTTGATTTTGTGTCGAGGTGTATGGTTTTTCAATAAGTGAAAGTTGGAAGACAACATCCTAAAGGAGTCATGAAACCTTTTCCTATACCTAAGTGGAAATGGGATGATATTATGATTGAATTTTTCATGGGGATACTAAAGACTTCTTGAAGGAATGATGAAATATGGGTCATTATTGATCGTCCTACCAAGTCATCACATTTTTTCTATAATAGAAGATTTACCACTTGAATGTTTAGAAAGACTATATATTAATGAAGTTGTAATACTTCATGAAGTACCCCTATCGATTGTTTCTGATTGTGATCCCCATTTTACATTAAGATTCTGGAAAAGTCTTCAGAAGGCCCTGGATACTGAACTTTTTTTAAGAATTGTCTACCACACTCAAACTGATTGACAATTAGAACAGACTATTCAAACCTTAGAAGACATGTTGAGATCTTTCTCACTTGACTTTCAAGGTATGTGGGATCAATATTTACCTCTGGTAGAATTTTACTATAACAATAGCTTTCATTTAAGTATTTAGATGGTACTATATGAAGCGTTATATAGAAAGAGATGTCGCACACCAACTTGTTGGGATGATATTGGTGAGAGAAAACTCATAGGCCCAGAACATGTTGAGGAAATGATATAAAAGGTAAAGGTTATCCAACCCCACATCAAAGCATCCCAAAGTAGTCAAAAGAGCTATGCCGATAACCGAAGGAAGGATTTGGAATTTCATATAACAGATCATGTTTTCTTGAAGGTATCTCCATCGAAGCGAGTTATAAGATTTGGTAAGAAGGGTAAATTAAGTCCCAGGTGTATTAGACATTTCAAAATTCTTGAACGAATTGGGGTTAAAGCTCACCGTTTGGTGATACTGCCAAGTCTCTCCAAAGTTCATGATGTGTTCCACGTATCAATGTTGAGAAAATACATGCCTGACTCAACGCATGTACTCACCTATGAAGAATTAGAACCGAAACTTGATTCGTCTTATTGTGAAGATCCTATCATAATTCTCGATACCAGGGAACAAGTGTTGAGAAACTGTACGACTCGTCTGGTGAATGTTCAATGGAGAAATCATAAAATGGAAGAGGCAACTTGGGAACCTGAGGAACTTATGATGAAGAACCACCCTAATATTTATATGCAGTAATATTCTAGAAATTTAGAGGAAAAAATTATTTTAAGGAGGGGAGAATTTAACACCCCAAGCTTCCATGGTACGTTTCCCTTTGAATAATGTAGTAGCTTGAATTGTAAGAAACTTGGAGTTTTAACACATCACGACCAATCAAACTAGCTGTTATGAATAGTAATACTCACTTTTTTAAATTTTTTAAATTTTATTTTTCAAAATGGACTTCATTTTTTGATTCGGAATATCAAAATTAGCTTAGGGTGAATTTTTGGTATTTTTATAAAAACATTCAATTTTTTATGAATAGTGAAAAACATTACGTTGTTGTTTAAAATTGAATTTTTTAATAGTTATTTCATTTAAATTTATTTTAGGTAAAAATAGATACATAATACTTATATATTTTAAATGTAATTAATTGGAGTCATTTTATAATAAGTTTAGATATATAAAATTTTATTGGATTTTTTACCGTCTTTTACCCACCTCCTAGGAGCATTTGAAAATTTGCATAAATCATAATTTTACTGCTTCTGTGAGTTGAATTTCAAAAATATGAGAGACACAGATAATATAAGTAAGTAAAATTTGGTTCAATAAGATGAAAATATTTTTTGGGGAATAGTGACTTTTGACTTTTATTTACCACGGTTAAAAGTAAATAGGGTAATTAAGGGTAAAATGATATTATAATTACCCTAACATGTGTTCTAATTCTATTGGATAAGTGTAATTCTACCAAAAAAACCTTAGGAATAAAATATGACACCCTTTGGTCCACTTTGATCAGATTATGACATTTATTATTATTTTATTTAAATAAGAGTTAAAAGAGTTAAATTCAAAGTTTAATAACCAAACCATTTTTAATATAGGGCTACACACAATATAAATTAGACTATAAATATTCATTAGAAATATAAAAATATTTCCTACATAATGGTATTTTATTTATATTTTTTAGACATTAAATATTTTAATTTATTTATGACATAATTATGTTTCAGTAATTACCTTATTAGTGAAATATTAAAATAATTGATATTATAAATATCCAAATAAATGTAAATTGAGACTTCTGATGAGTTCTAAAAAATTTCCTGGTTAATATTACATGGTAGGGTTGGTTAAAGTAATTTTATTTGAAGTGATAATGTTTTTATGGCTTTCAAAAAAATCAAATACTAAATAGTGTCAAAATTGACATAATTGATTTTTTAAAAGAAATACTATATTAATAATTGATATATTATTCCTAAAAATATAAGTTTCGGCCAAAGGACTTAGATAAGGTTATATATATTAAAAATTAACCACATGGGGTTCTATTGTCTTGTTATAGTAAGTTTATTAACCATATAATATAAAAATACAAAGAGACATTGTAAATATCAAACTATTTAACTAAGAGTTAAATCTAAAAGATAAGGTTAATATGATGAACTAAACCTATATAAAACCTATTGGTTGAGAGTTTTTATATCCATCCCTACCTTATCCCCTAAATAATTAATTTTGGATCCATTATAAACTGAATATAATTTTATTATAAAAAAATATTTCAAGATTTTCCAAAAGTGACCCTCACCTCTCTTATAAAAGGGTACTTCCCCTTATCTTAATTTCACACTTACAAATCCTTTTGTATCAAACAAACCCTACCCAACTATCCTCCCAAATTTCCTCCCTTCAACCTAGATTCCTTACATTGATCTGAAATCCAACCTAAGGAGACATTTTGATCAAATCAAAAGGAACAACCCAAAGAAGAGGTAAATATTTTATCACCTCTTTCTAGTTCTTTTCTTCTTCCACATCATCTTTCTTTGTTGTTTCCATTGTAAAATAATAACTATAGTATCTTTTATATATTGTGACACTATTATAATACTTTTACAACCATATTCATTATTCTATCAATAATATGAATGACAAAGTCAATATATGTGCGTACGTACGGCTTATCGTCTCCATGTCGTCGTGTCGTTTGTTAATCAAACACTTCATTATTTGGATGGGTATAATAATGAGTATAAAACATGTAAATAATAAATAAAACATGTTAATTATTCTTTATATATGATATACCATTATATTATATATGATTTCACCATCAATATAATGATATTTTTTCTCGTGCATACGTACGGATTACCATCTCCAAGAACGCGATGAGATTCATTCCCCATCGTAATTAATCAAGAATAATGTTCATTTTATGATTAAAAATACTGTTTATGAACATAATATCATTATTTATATGAATCAAATACATCATATTCATAACAAACATAGCTTACATAACCAATCATATAATGGAAAATGAATCAGTTAACACCCAATACGATGACACTACTAAAATATTATTAACCAAGCAATATTAGAAGATCATATATGATATCATATTTACCTATATGGTTCTTGTGTAATTTAATAACAATTATTTAACTATTATAAAGAAGTTTAACTTACCCTCAACTAATGAAATGTACATGTTAATGGTTAATTTCACAATCTCTTTATTATTCGAGGTTGTTTTTACGTAAGTATCTACTGAGAACTCATTATCATCCACATCCGTGTTTTCTTAAAAATGTATTTCAAAACATTTTTACTATTTACTATTCTATTTTTTAAAGTCATTTATACCCTTATTTGACCTTATATGTTTTTAAAAGAATATTTCCATCATTTTCCAAACAAGTTACTTTATGACCTTTTCAACAAAATTAAGGTAAGAATTTTTTTTAACTTATATGATGGGTGAAGCTATTTTCCGCCGTTATAACATCGTCGAATATTCCCTTACAATATTATAATAATATTTTCAAAATAAATGTTTTCTTTTATAATTATATGAATTTTAAATTATTTTAAAATAGAAAGAGATATTTCCCTAAAAAAAAGTTTCGATTTCATCTATCTTAATATCCTTTTGATATATTTTAAGCTTCTTTTAAGTTGATTTATTATGATAAAAAACATCCATATTTTATTTAAGGATTTGTGATATGATTGAATATGGATGTGTTATCTTTACACCATTAATGGTTTATGGATAAATTATTGACATTTCGTATGCTAGTTTTAATACGAATTTTTATGTTATATTTAAACCTTTTCATATGAGGAATGCATTAGGCTTAGTAAGTGATGGGTGGAGCACGCTATAACTCCTCGATGTATCGGTAAGTCTCATGAGGCAAACTAGTGTCTTGGCACAAGGCCTTGACAAAATCCTATTTGTAGTCTTGGTACAAGGCCTCGACTATGTGGTTATGAAGTCTAGAATTATGCATTCCATCATTATGAAAGTGGCTATTGAAATTGCATGTGATTATTAGACTAGTGGAATATCCATGTGAATTTGTAAATGAAATTATTTGATTTTATATTTTCAATATTATGTTTTTGTTTATGTTTAAAATGATTTTGTTTTAGTTTTGTACATTTCCTTAAATGTTTATTCTTATTTATGAAAGTTCCCACTATATTGTTATCCTTACTGAGTATTTGAGCTCACCCCTTTATTTCTTTTTCCCAGGATGTGAAGAAGTATTTAATGGTTGACCTGTAGGGATAGGATAAGGATATAAGTGTGTTCAAATGGGACAAAATGTTTTTGATGTTTTTATTTCATGATGTAAGGTAAAACTTATGAATGTATCTAGTACTTCCAAGGATACTAAAATGATTGGTCTTTCGGGACATGATTCCTTGTATCATTCCAATGTTATGAAATAGTGCACTGAATCTAGGTAATTGGGGTTAGGGCATTATAGTTTTTATGTTTCCAATATATAAGGCTTATATGAAACAAAAATATGGTGTAGGACGCACTATATTTCATGATGTTTTGAGTTGGAAAATCCCCTATGAGAAATGGTGAAGCCCAATATAGGAATTTAATTAGTCATGGGTGAAGGAATAAAACACATGAAATATTTGGGGAATACCAAAATGATCATCTACAAATTACAATTCCATGGAGCTCAGCATTTTTTTCTTGTGTGTCTATCTGTGTGAAATGGGGAAGCCTAACATGGGCGTAGTGGTGCTCGTGGTGGGCATAAGAGTTTTTCAAAAATATTTCCCAAAACCAAAATAGGGATCCCCATGCCATTTGAATTTACATAGGGAGGACCTCTACGGGCATTTTGGTTATAGTGGGGGCCTGTGGGTAGCGAGGTTTGGGGTGTCCATGCAGAAGCCAAAATGGCCAAGTGGTCATGTTGTTGGATGTTTTGAAAATCATTTTGAATGGATCAAAACTACATCACATCATATTGACAACATTGAAGGCATTTTGTTAGGAATTTTGTGTATAGGGATTTATGGAATTAATTTAGCATGGTTGAGGATTATTTTTAGTCTGACAATGTATGAACCATACAGAAATGATTCAAAATCATAGATCCTCATATTTAAGGTTGTGATTCAAGTATAATTAAAGGGAGAATTTACAGTGATATTTTGGGGAATCAAATTTAAAATATCATTCCACTAAAGGAGATAGGTGCGCCATAAAGTAGTTAAATTCATGGAGATCTGTGATAATTTGGGTGATTGTGGAATTTATGGGAGTTGAATGGATTCATTCTTGGGTAGTTTTCATACGATGTTATGGATAATATTCAATAATATAATATTAATACATGTTTACTAAAAAATAATGTAAAATTAATATAGGATAAATATTGAGTCAATGATTCATGGAGTTTCTATATTTTCAAAATATGGAAGTTTATCTCACAGAATTGTTTTTTTCCTTCTATGAATAATAGTAGAGGGGATAAAATGAAAAATAGAAAATCTTTTTTAAACACATTACAAACCTAATGGTAGAAGGAAAGGAGATAAAAACTTTTCTTATTTGAAAAATTAACAACCCTTGAGACGGAGGGAGAGGAACCTACATGATATTGCATATATGATTTATATAAGAAGAAGGATAAGGAGTTTTTGTTGTGAAGCTAAGTGAATAAGTAGGTGAAGTTGATTCGAAGAGGGAGGCTCAAGGGAAGTTTTCTTTCATCAATGGAAGCCAAAGGAGGAGTAAGGAGACTTTACCTTTGATGAATTATTTCATTCAAAGATAAATACGATTATTGTTCAAGGTGGAATTCACGAACTACCTCTGAAGAAACAAAATAGAAGATCAAAATCACATCAATATTGATTCAAGGATTCAAACATATATGCAACTGTTATAGATGAGTGAACCTGCACACCCTTAAATAGTAGTAGACCTACACATCTATAAACCATGGGTGTCTTACCCCTGAGTAGTGTTTAAAGGTTGAGGAATGGTAGTGTGCCTTGGGATATAAGTGATCAAGACCTAAACCTTGTAAGGTAGAGAACCTAGGTGTGGAGTGGCCATGACCTCTTTTATCCACAAGATAGTAATGTGAATGGTGGTTAATTTTTCACACCATGATATATGGAAATGGGTATGAATCCTATTGTATTTTTATTTTCGTTTTCTATGTTGTTTCTATCTTGGGAGAATTGAATTTGGTAGTTGAGTTTTCTTTTAAAGTGGAACTAGATTCTACGGCGTGGTGCTTATTTTTTGATGTGGAGGTTGTTGTTGAAGAATAGTCAAAGTACTATGAAATAGTGGTTGGTTCTGTTGGATCTGGTTATTTTGAAATAGCTATGATGTGGAGTGTCGGATATGATGCATAGACTTGGAAGGTGTAATTATGATGATTTTTCCAATTTTAGGGTCACTATACCATGGAGCAGGCGTTATGGAATAATGTTCTTTTGAGAGATTAGAGGCTATGGAGCAATGATGGTCATTGTTTCATTGTCCTTTTCCTTGGATTATAGGATCTCATGTACTGCCTATAAGACATTGGGCCTTATAAGGGTTCCAACTCACCCCTTTAATGGTGGAATATCAAAATAATAATAAAAATGAAGGTATTCTGGCCATTCTGACCGACCAAGAACCATTGTGGCATGACCAACTGTCATGTGTCATAGTCTTTTCAATTTTGGGACACATTGCGGGGTATTTCTATGTATTGAACCATGAATTCTATTTTTCTATACTTCTAGTAAATATCTTACCCTCTTGACCCTAATTTGGTTTTCATTGAACTAGAGTCTCTTTAGTGATGATTTTTTCTCTCTCCCTCTTCTCGTTAGTGGTTGTTTGTATTGATTGAAATCTGGGATCTCTGTCACTTGTCTTCATGTGAGTTAGATCTATTATAATCTTTTTCTTCTCTTCTTATCTGTGAATTTAATTCTTTATGAGAATATATCATTAGATCTATCAGGGAAATGTATAATTCACTTTTTTCCATTGGATATAGATTCTATAGGATCTGATCTATTCCTCTCCCGTCACCAGTCTATAAAGCAATATTGTTTTCATTGATCCTGAGGTCGTTTTGTCTATCATATGGTATATCCCTTAGTAATCCTTGAATTCTTGCAATTATATTTTTTTTATTTATGAAATTGAATATTTTACCTTTGGTGGCAATGGAATGGGTTTTAAAAATGGGTTTTCTTTGAAAACTATATTTTATGCACAAGATGTGTTTGATAAAATGCCTCAAATATAATTTTTAATTGGAAATGGTTTTTCAAGAATGGAAGAGTCATGAAATCACTACAAAAAAGGTTTTATGATTTTTGGGATTGTTTTTCTTGAAATTTAATTATGATATATATAGCACGTTGAGATACCTTGGGGTATGGGAAAAACTAAGAATATATGAGCCTTAGTGGTGTAAGTTATCCCTAGGGTAGGTGGTAGTGACACCATAGTTTCTAGTTCATAGACATAACAGGGTAATGAGGTTCCTATAATTTAGGATTCACTTATATTTAATAGTGTTCCTTTGTGTGTATTATTGTTTACACCCTTTTGATATGGATTGATATTTTTTGATTTTTTGACACATTAAATGCATATTTATTTGATATTATTATTCTCTCAGCTGATATGGATTTTGATGATTGAAAATATATTTTATTAATTTACTTATTCCTTATGGATATTAGTTATTTAATATTTCTTTGTTTATTATAATATGACATGTTTTGAAAAGAAAACGAAAGAATTATTTTATATGAAATATGATTTCTATTAAAGTGATTTAAAAATATGTTTTATAAAAGAATTAATAGATTCATGTGGATAAAAATTATATGGATTATTGGTGGTATCATACAGAGCTTCAGTTATCATGCCCTGATTTTTTAAATTGTCCATTTTTATCCATTGTTTTGTAGGATACAAGTAAAGGGAGGAGCACAATGTTGTGGAAAGTTCTCCTGGATCTTGTTGTCTTATGGTAGGTTGAGATGGCAGTGACATATGGTCACAAGAAGATTGACCATGATTTTCTTCAGCTTCTATTTTTTTGTCTTTAGTTTGTTTCATCTATAACTTGTTATATAGTTTTTTAATGTTACCTTTATGGTTTAGTTGATTTACATATGATATATTTTGGATGTATACAATGATAATTTAATTGATTCTATCTTATCATATGTATGTTGAGGGTGAAATCATTATCATGTTTCTTTGTATGATACTATATGGTTTTTCCCCAGCCTCTGGAGATTCAGATCATTCCCTTAAATCCTTTTGACAGGTTAATTTGGGTGAAATTATGGGTTGACCTAGGTTGGTTTGTTACAAATTAGTATCCGAGATAGGTTATCATTAAAGTATATTCCCATTATTCTGTCTCACCCTATTGTGTTTGATTAATATTGATTGGATAGAGGTAAACTATTGGAACTAGAGAGGTATTGTGGGATTGTGCATTTCCAATTCACTTTCTTGATGAACCTTGAGTTTCCATGGAAGTTTGAGGTTTTCTAGCATCCATGTTTATAATTTTAGGTGTTTTGAATTAAACTATTTGAATTTGATTTATGATAAAGGAATATAGTTATAATCTAAATGGTTTATATACTATTTGTTTTATATAATATGGCTTATTCAAGAATACCATCTATAAATGCTATAGAGGAAGTGTGGATTAATCCCCATAGGTGAATCCTCCTGTTGACACAGTCTTGGTGGAAAATAAAGACTGAACGATCCATTCCATGTTCCAAGTATCTTGTATTGAACTAGAACAAAAGGTGGAAATTGATTTAGATTTTACTAAGAAGTATCCACCTATATTTCATGATGATAATGGACCAGAGGAATCAGAATAATGGATCAATAGGATTGAGATGATTTCCCACTTCTAGAAAACTTCAAAAGACTCCAATGTTGGTTTCACCACTTATATGCTTGAGTGACTAGGAAGGTAGTTGTGGGAATCTATTGTGCAATATAGGTTTGGTGAATATATCATTTGAACTAATTTTAATAAATCCTTAAATCAATAATTTTATCTAGAGACACTAAGATTGGGGATGGAATGGGAGTTCATTACTATAGAGTAGGGATATTATTCTTTCATGGAGGATGCTGCTTAGTTTTCAGAGTTGGAGAGTCTTTCTTAAGGTGTAGAGTTTTTGGATGAGTTTGAGTATATATATTTAGTCTATGTTGATTCTTATGTTCCTACCCACCTTCAGGGAGGTTATGGACAAGAAAATTGTTGTTGATGTGGACATAACTAATAATATTAGACTCTTTGGATCCTCGATGAGGGTAAGAGGTAGCCAAAATTTATTTTTTTTGACAGAATAGGAAGCAGGGTGACTAGAGTTGAGGTTGTGGAAAGAGTACATGAAAAATGTAGGGCAGGGATATGTGGTTTGTTTCTAGTGTGGGAGAAAGGTACACCTAAAACATTATTTTAAGGTAGCACCCAAGGTATGTCATGCATGTAAGAAATATGGTCATCTTTTTGTGTTTTTTTTAGAGATAATCCTAGGGTAATATGGTTGTATCCAACTTCACCAAGTGCTCTAAATTTAAATCTTACATAGAGAAAGGGGTGTGATCTCAACCTCATACCAAGGGTGATGATTGGATTGTGATTAAATGGTGGAGGAGGATGGATGTTTCTATGAAGTAGAGTGTGCATTAGAGGAGTCATAGACATGACTGACTATCATGAGAGGTGTGTTTTTGGTTGCATATTCTAGGGTTATGACTTTATTTGATACTTGCGCATCCCATTACATTATCTTTTCCAAGATTATCTATGGTTTGGGATTATAATCGGAGCTTATTCTTTTTATAATGACTCTTTCTACTCCTTTGGGAAATAATCCGGATCAGGGTTTTAAATATTCCAAGTGTTGGGTGACAATTACTGACCATAAAACCATATCGTAATTTCTAGTTCTTGATTTTGAAGTCAATGATATAATAATCAGCATGAATTAGATGATTAACTATAAATTACATATCTATTTATACCATCATTTGGTTAATTTTATTTCTTTTTATTGAGTCACTCATGTATTTTAGGGTGAGTGGGATCATAGATCTTGGAGAGTTATTCTAGTTCCCCCTTGTGTTGAGATGATCTCATTCTAATTTTCAGAGTTTTTTTATACTATTGATCCATATCTTAGTTTCTCTATTCATACGGCAGTGATTGAGTATCCCAACATTTTTCTTGATTATTCCTCCAGTTTGCCTCCCCATAGAGAAGTACAATATTCTTTAGACGTGATTCTAGGGATGAGGGAAATTTCCATATAGTCATACTATATTTCACCCACTAAATTGAAATAGTTAAAGGTTCATCATGAATATTTAGAGGCTAATGGATTTATTTAACCAAGTGTTTCACCATTGGAATATCCAATGCTCTTTGCAATGAAGGGAAATGGGAGTCTTTAACATTGTGTTGATTACTATAAACTCAAATAGGTGATAGTTGAGAACAAATATCCCTTCCCTATGATTGATAATATTTTCAATCATCTCAAGGGAGCCTGGTGGTTTTCAAAAATTAATCTTAAATCAGGGAACCATTAGTTGTGGGTTCGATAAGAAGATATTCAATATTTATGAGTATATATGGGAATTATGAGTATCTAGTTGTTGTTTTTTTTTCTTAATAACACTGACGTGGTATGTATAGCTTTAATGAATCAAATATTACAATGTTTCTTGGATTATTTCATGGTTTATTTTTTAGATGGTATCCTTGTTTATTCTAGATTAGAGAAAGATCATACATAGCATTTTAATATCATCATTAGAATATTGAAAGAGAATTTTCAGTATATAAAGCTATCCAGATGTCAATTTTGGATTCAAGAGGTAAAATTTCTAGACAATTTGATTCCTGATAAGGGTGACTCAATGGATTTCAAGAAGATTTGGGTGGTGATGTCTTGGGAGAATCCCCAAAATGTGTTGGAAATACAGAGTTTCCTAGGATTAGATGGTTATTATAGGCTCTTTGTCTAGGACTTCTCCATCCTTGTGTCTCATATGATAGAGATAACTCATAACGGTGTGAATTTTATTTTTAGAGATAAGTTTTGGGGATATTTTGAGGATTTTAGAGTGAAATTAACTTTAGCTCGAATATTGTTCCTTCTTGATCTAGGTTGGTATATGAAATTTACTATAATTCCTTAGGTACGAGTTTGGGTTGTGTTTTGATGTATGGGAGTCAAGTGGTATCTTATGGCTCTCATCAATTATTCCCTCATGAAAATAACTACTCCATTCATGATTTTGAGTTGGTGATAGTGATTCATGGTTATAATACTTCTCACCACTACCTCTTTGGGGATCATTTTACAGTGTATTCAAACCATAAGAGTTTTAAGTATATGTTCACTCAAGAATATCAAAACAAAAGAAAAATATTCTAGGTGGGGTAACTTTAGACCTTCTATATTGATATTTCATACACCCTCGGAAAAGGAAACATGGTCTCAAATTCATTGAGTAGGTAATTACCAACTAAGGTAGTGAAGGAATTAGTGGAAGAATTATATTTGATGGGCTTGTTTGGTGAGATGTGTGTGGAGGAAGGGAGAGTGGACATAATGGTATTCTTATATTGTGCTCAGGGTTGATCATCTATGGCTGATTAGATTTTAGTTGGGTAGAATGATGATGAAAAGTGTCAACACTTTAGAATGAATATTTATGTGGGAGAGACCTCAGGTGTTTGGTCTCTATCTCTTGGTGAGGTTTTGATATTCTGAGGTTAGATAAGTGTTATGGTAAACATGAGATATGAATTGACGGATAATAGACACTAATCCAATTGGTCTATGCACTCTTGATCTACCAAGATGTATCATGACCTAAGACATTATTATTGGTGGTCATTGATGAGACAATCAATTGCGTATTTTGTGTCTTGATGCCTTATATATCAGAGAATTAAGGTGTAACATTAGATTATTGTGTGTTTTTTGAAACTTTTACCCATTATAGAATGGAACTGGGATGAGATAGTGATGAATTTCATGATTAGTTTACCTCAGAATCCTAGTGGTAAGGATACAATATGGGTGATTATTTATTAACTCACAAAATCAGTTCATTTCCTAACTATCGAGGATTCTAGTAATGTAATGGATCATGGTAAGTTTTTTGTGTTATATATTCTCAGAATCCATGGTGTTCCATTATCTATCATTTCAGTTAGGGTCCCTCTTTTCACATCCTAGTTTTGGAGATGATTACAGTTAGTGATGGGTTCTCAATTGAAGTTGAGCATAACTTATCATCCCTAAATGGATGACTAGACTAAGAGAGTCATATATATTCTTAAATAAATGATTCCTACATACATTATTGATTTTACTGTATTATGGGATAAACATATACCCTTGGTGGAATTTTTCCTATAATAATATTTATTAGGCATCGATCAGGAACATTTCATTTTATTCATTGTATGGGAGGCCTTATAGGTCACCTCTTTCTTGGTCATAGGTTGCAGAAAGATCCTTGATTTGATTGGGTATTGTTCAAGAGATGAAAAATATCATGCAGTTCATCACGATGAGGTTAGTGACAACTCAGAGTCTCCCAAAATCATGTGTCAATTGATGACATCATCCATTTTAAGTTGAGGTTGGTGATTGGGTTTTACTAATTCTTTTTCCTTGGATGGGATATAGAAATTTGGGGAAGTAGGGTATGTTATTACCTCATTATGTCAACCTATTTGAGATTTTATATTAACTCAAGAAGGTGTATTATTGATTAGGCTTAACTACTTATTTCAATTTTATTCATTACGTGTTTTGTGTTTCTTAACTAAAGAATTATCAAATGGATCTGTCCCTTTTAATCAAGTGAGAGGATATTGAAATTTAACATGAAGCCTCACTGATTTAAAGGGTTGTTCATATTGTGGACCGACATGATAAGGTGTTTCATGTAAATATTGACTCATTAGTTCAAGTGATATGACAATGTGGTGAGGAAAATAATGATTCATGGGATAATAAGACCTTGATGATGCAATAATGACCTTATCTCTTTTAGAGTTAGTGATCCTAAGTATTTATGGGAATAAAAAAAATTTTTTGTGAGGAGAGTTTTCACAACCTATTATATGTAATCAGATAAAAATCCTCTTTTGTCCTTATCATTTTTTATTTCATGTTTTTCACAGGTCGGGAGAGGTGAATTTTACAGTTGAGTTGACTTTTCCAAGTAGAACTGGATTTTATGATGTGGTGCATGTTTTTCACCATGGAGACCATTGTTGAAATGTGGTTGGGGAACTTTGTCATTGTGGTCTTGGTTCTTATTTTTTTTGTCATAGTTATATCTTGGAGACTTGCAAGGTCGAATTCGAAAGGTTCTTCCAATTTTAGAGTCACTACAGCATGAAGCGGTGGTTGCAACGTAGTGTCCTTATGAGTGATTGGAGGCTGTGGTGTAGTGATGACCATTGAATGATAGTCCTTTTACCTAGATTATAGGATCTCTTCATTGACCATAGTGACGTTTATGGATGATATTTTGACTAGGTAACATTGTGGTGTGACAAACTCCCTTACGTCATTGTCCTAGCCATTTTGGGACTCATTGTAGCATAGCCCTATGTTCTTTATTATGATACCTATTTTTCTAGATTTTATATAAATATCCAACCATATTTATCCTAATTTAGACTTATTTTATCTATAGGATCCTTGATAATAATTTTATCTCTCTCCCTATTCAAATTAGTGAATCTTCATGTCAATTGAATGCTTGGATCCCTGTTGCTTGTAACATGGTGAGTTAAATCTGTTCTAACTAATTGTTTGTATTATTCTCCATGAATTTGATTCATCATGAGATTAGATAAATGGATATATCATGGATATGGATAATTGAAATTTTTCTATCAATTCTAGTATCTCTATGATCTGATCTATTCCTATCCCATCATCATTCTAGAAGACAAAATTTTTTCATCAATCATGAGGAAGGTGCCCCTATCTAATCGTATATCCTGTAACAATACTTGAATTATTGTAATTATATATATATATTTTGTTTATAAAATTGAATGTCTGATATTCAGTGGAAAAGGAAGTTGTTTTCAAATTTGGTTTTCTTTGAAAACTATATTTTATGCACATGAGTTTTTTGATAAAATGCCTCAAAGACAGTTTGGAATTAGAAATGGGGTTTCAAGACAAGAAGTAATGTGACATAACTATAGAAAATATATTATGACATGTGGGCCTAGTTTTATTGACACTTAATGATGATATATACATCACATTAGGATACCTTGGGGTATGGGTATAACTAAAATTTTTCCATCCTTAGTGGAGTAAGATATCATTAGGGTAGCTTCCCATGATGTCATGGTTTCAAGTGGGTTTCCTTTTCAGAGAAACAAGGTTTTAGGACATTAGTATTCACTTATACCAACTAGTGTTCCTTTGTATGTATTAGTTGTGTACTCCCTTATGTCATGGATTTCTCTTGGTTCTCTATGGATACATTAGATGCATATTTATTTAATATGCTTATTTCCCCACTTAATATTGATATTAATGCTTAAAAAACTAGTTTATTCATTTTATTATGCATCATGGATATTGTTTATGTAATATTTATTTATTTATTAGAATATTATATGTTTTAAAAATAAATCCAAGGGATGATTTTATATGAAAAAATATTTCTTTTAAAGTGTTTTAAAAATCAATTTTATACAATAATTAATAGATTCATGTGGATAGAGATTGTATAGATTCTTCATGGAAATGTTTTTTTCTCACACTAATTTTTCATTTAGGAATTTATAACCATGTTTTTTCAAGATAGAAATAAAGGGAAGAACATAATGTAGAAAATGAATACCTTAGTTTATGTTGTCTTCTGACGGGTTGGGATGGTGGTGAAAAATGGTCACAAGAAGATGAACCCATATTTTTATTCTGGTTTCATATTGTTGGTCTTTAGTTGATTTCATCTAGACCCTGTCTTTTAGTTGTTGGGTGTGGAATTTATTGTTTGGTTATTTGAAATATTTTTTATTTTGGATATTTTATATGATAATATGATTATTTTTGTCTTATCATATGTCTATTAAGGATGAACTTGTTCCCATGTTTATTTGTATGATAATCGGGTGGTTGTCTTCGACCTGTAGTGATCAGGAACGTGCATCAAGCCTTGTCATAGGTCAATTAGGGTGACATTATGGGTTTACCTAGGTTAGTCTGTTATATAATTTGTGTATCGACACACTATCAATTAAATTATCCTTAAATAATCCCAATGTGGGTGAACCAATTAAAAATAATTGTGTCCCTACATTCATTATTTTTCTTCTTTAATTTATAAAATTTTGGTGAGGTTCAATGAATATAATTTGGGTGAACATAGTTCCCACCTAAGTAGAAAAATATCCATAAAGGAAAATCTATAAATAAGAAAAAATGGTTTAAAATGTCCACACCCTGATTCACCTCCCCTCTCAGGGTGTCTTGGGGACTTACCTCTATGGTTTACAATTGGTCAGTTGTCTTGGTTGATTATAGTAATAATCGATGGACATAAAATAATTTCTCTTCATGGTCTTAATGTTGAGGGGATTGGGATTTACATTTTATATGTTATGAACCCCCCCCCACACATACACACACACACTGATACCCATCTTAGTTTAGAAGTGAATAAAAGTGACCCTTGAGTTCTACCACTAGTAGGCCCTAGGTTGGAGACTAGAACTGAGGGTATAGTTTACTCAATGGGAGGTATTTACCTCAATATATCAAAAATATAGAGAGATAAGATAAATATACACCACAAAACTCCATTACATATTATAAAAGAAACTAAACCATCCCATAATGCAGTGATAATAAATACAAAGAAATGACTCCAAAGTAAATACAACAAATACTAAGGTATGAAATTCACAAAACCTTCAACATATATGATAGTAATTCTCACATTTGTCTCTTAATCTCTCTTGAAAACCTAAAAAATAGTTTATATACATAGGGTGAGAATAATGCGTATAATTAATTGGATCACACCAAATATTTTCCATGAAAATTCAAAAAAATCATACTAATGTATCGATAAAAAAACAACAGGAATAATAATACCTACATTGGTTAACTATCCATATAAACCCCACCAAGAATTACTCACCAGCACATCCAGTAGTAAAATAATATAAAAATCATAGTAAAAGGTTCCCCACATACACATACCCTGTAATTGTTTTCTCTCATGTCCTATCACATCCACGACTTATTTTAAAGTCAAATTTCATTGAATTTCCATTCTTTCTTTGTTGTGGGGGGTTTCCCAAGCATTTTTTGGAGGAAAGGGTAAGTTTTCATGATTTGTGCCAAACCGTGAGCCCATTTCAAAATTTAAAATCCAATGTTGTTTATTTTTATAACTCTTTAATTTTTTTAATATTTTCACCCTTTATACTTCCAAAATGGCCTCCCATGACCTATTAACACCACAATTTCAATTGGGACCCTTTAGGAATCCATAATAATGTTGGATTTTGGTTTTTATTTAATGAATTGGGCCATCTCAGAAGCCCATTTCTAGTTTTAAAAAAATTATTTAATATATTATTAAATTTTTATGATATTTTGGTCATTAAAAGTCTCTACCAAGCCCACTGAACCTAGTCATTCCCTCATTCTCTATCCCCCCTCTTTGGAGCTCGTATGCATCACGAAATAGGGAATAACTTCTTAGGCTTTCTCAAATCATCCGGATTTGAAGAGGTAACTTCATTCCTTCATAAATCCTTTAATTATTACTCATTTACCCCATTTCAGTTCTCATGTGACCTTATAATAATTATTAAAACCTCAATTTCATTTTTGGATATTTATAAATTCATCTACTGGGGTATTTGGGGTGATTTCTTCAGAATACCTCAAGTAAGTGGGTCTCCTTCATTCTTCATCCCATTTGATTAGGATTTGTTTCCCGTTTTCTTAGGGTTTCTGCCAATTATTCATGAAATTTCAAATGTCCAGTAAAGTGGGGATTCTAACATAGGGTTTGATCTTGGTTTACTTGGTCTATTCTTGTGGGTTTAGGCTCGATCTAAGTCCCTTCTTGTGTAGTAGTGGTGCGGTTGAATTTTGGTACAATGATCAAAAGTTTTGAAACTTTTGGTAGGTGATTATAAGGGTAATAAATGCTATATGAGTTAGATTTAATGAATTTCAATTTTTATCACACTTATCCGTCATTATCCTTTCTGCAAAATCTGGTTTTGGTGATGTTTGTTAAGTGAATGATTTTTAGGTAACAATTTGGTGTTAAATTGGGTGTCTTATAAGTCTATTTTATGTTATTCCAAATGGGGTTGTATTATAACTCATGTAATGGGTTTATATAAATGTTTTGGGTGATGAAAATTATGTTCTGGTGAATATGGATATCCATATGGTGTTCAAAGTGGGGTTTTAAAGGGATATTGTGTGAAAAATATTGTTATGTTTTGTGAAGTTATTTTATTGAAATTCTAAAGGTTTCATTAAGTAGTGTAAGTGGTTAAAGGAATGTGTAGATACTTTTTTGAGTTTATTATGAACAAAACTGATATATTTATGTCATAATGTATTTTTTGATCATGACATAATGGTTTGATCACAAACAGGGAAGCATGGGTATCTAGGAGGGAAGATATGTACTAGTACGCAAGTGATCTGGATGGATTTTATCACTGTTTCACTGAGAAAAATGGATAACTACAACAATAAAAATATATATATTGATTATGATTAGGGACCACTAGGTTATGGGTATGTTCAATACTAATGGATCATGTATGAGAATGGATTTCTCTATGGTTACACTTCAATGAGGTATGAGGTACATGGGGCCCAAGACTAACTAGTGCCTAAGGGTGTTCCTGAGATTAGTGATCATTGAATATTTTGTAATTATCTTTTTCTTATGGTGGTTATTTATGGAAAATATATTAGCTAACATTTTTTACTTAAATTTTAACACTCATGTAAAATTCACTTTCAAAATTGTTTTCATTTAAAAGTTTCATTCTTCAGAAATTATTCCCATTATTTTCTACTTATCAAAAGAATAATTATTTTTATCTTGTATTGTTTGCTCTATAGAATATCATGACGGAATAATATTTGGATTAGGATCACACCCTACTTACATCCCTTGGTTTTAAGTAGACTTGGTCATCTTTGACACAGTTAAACTAAAGGCTTTGGGTGATGTTTGTTCAGGTTGTTAGTTCCCTTCCATGGTTTGGCGTTGTGGAGACGAATTGTGGGTGATGACCCCTTGTCATGTGCAGTCCTTGGGGATATTTTGATGTTGTTTTTATGGGTCCTTGGACCTATTGTATTATGTTTAGACCTATGTATTATGTTCTGGACTTTGTTTAAATCATTTTTGGTATGAATTTTTTAGATTCTATTTATCGATTGGTTTTGATGTTTTATGTTTACATATTGTTATTTTGGGATGAGTCGGGCTACACATGAGCTAGGAATTTCGGGACTCTGATTTTTGGTCATGAGTAGGGTTCTTGGTTCGCACCGCTCTTGGAAGACCTTGAGTCACCATGGGACATTGTAATTGTTTGTTTGACTTCACTTCCAGGTGTGACGTGGGAACTGCAGACTACACGTGGACATCTGGTGGGGGTGGGGTAGTTTTTTATTTTATCATTGTAATGTTCTTGGATTATTTATATTTGATGTCATTAATGAAAGTTTTATAATTGTTGTACTTATTTTTTTCCCCTGTGACTGTTGCCTTTTTGTAGCAACATGCCCCCCCAAAAATCTCTCATGCACCCACAAGAGTAATCCGGAGAGAGTGCTCCATCACCGCTTGATCAGAGGCTAGTAGAGGTTGTGGTTCAGGCTATCCTAGCACTAAGACATGGACCTGATCCTATTAAAACTCTTTTTAGAGAATATTAGATTGTTCCTAGGAAGGAAAATGCATATGATTTTCTGAAAAATAAACCTTCTACTTCCTGAGGTAGCATAAACCCCCTGGAAGTAGAGGAATGGCTCGAAAAGATCGAGAACATATTCAAGTTCTTAGACACACCCAAAAAGTTCAGGGTGATGTGTGCCTCTTTTCTATTGGAGGGTCCTAGTCGCATGTAGTGGGAATCCATACTTCAAATTGAAAACAATGAGCAGATGTTATGGGGAGATTTCAAGGCCATATTCAATGAATATTACATCTCTAAAGTCCTAGCATACACTAGATCCTGAGAGTTCATGGATCTTGTTCAGGGGGATCTTTATATGATGGAGTATTCCAACCATTTTTCTGATGTGGTTCGGTATACTCCGGAAATCGTCTCTAATGAGAAAGTGAAGGCCCAAAGGTTTGATAAAGGCTTACGACCAAAGATATACTCCCATGTTTTCATGTTTAAGTTGAGGACCTATACTAAGGTGGTTGATCAGGCGTGCTTGGAGGAGATTGAACAGAAAGGGAGGGATGGTTTCTCTGGGAAAGTATCAGTAGTGTGAAGTGGAATCTCTTCAGAGAATAAATAGAAGAAAAAGGAACAGGTGATGAAGGGAGGTTGTATTTCAGGCCACTCTTCCATGTAGTTTTCATCTGTGGATTCAGATGTGATATTGGTTTTGTTCCACCAGTGTGGGAGACCAGGGCACATTCGACCAACATTCACACTTCCTCTGAAGCCCTGTTATCAATGTAGAGGTATGGGTCACTTGCAGCGCTTTTGAGGGGTGGCACATCTACTTCAAAGTGGGGCATGATTAGTGGCTTCAAGAGGGGATCTAGCACAGTCAGAGTTGCTGAGGACAGGGGGATCGTGATTTTGTGGTCGTGGTGGTAGGGCTAGGTCATATTTTGGGCAGATCCTGTAAGAACTCAGATCTTCGTTCAGGTACGCCATTTCTTTTTATGGAGTTTTTAAGAAAAATGGAGTTTTTGGAAAATTTTGAAGTACACGCCATGTACTTTCTGAGTACATGCTGTGTACTCTTTTCCCGCTCGAAGCCATGTGTTGGCTATGTCCGGGCCACACACACAGTGTGTAGGGGTGACGTGGAGGCCTATTTTGGCGGAGTATGGAAAAACCTAGTACACGCCGTGTACTTTTCTTTTTGTTTCACTAAACACACCGGGGGCGTGCCTGACGGATAGAACACACCCCTTCTCTAGGTTCTTCGTCTGAGAGTGACCCGTATGGCTGGATCTTTGACGAGACCCCACCTCTCCGTCCGTTCTCCGATTCAAGATCTGTCGGTTGCATTGGAATCGCAGCGGTGAGTTCTTCCTTCTGTTTGATCCTTGTTTTCCAGTTCCTCCTCTTTCTCTAGTTATCATGGCTTATGTGTTTCAGATGTTTTCTCAGATCTACGACGTTCTGAGGAGAATCTGTCATCGCTGTTCACGTTTATCGATCTCCTAGGATCTTGGTAGGTGGTTTGTTCCTTTCTATAGGAAGTCTATGAGTATATTGTGCAAATTCCACCAATACCCTTTAATGGGGTTTTATGTGTTCTTGTTTTTTTCCCTTGTTTCATTACTTTCTTTTCTTGATTGCTTGAGTAGATGTATTTGCCTATGAATATTGTAGTTTTTACTGTACTCTGGACGTTTGACATGCTTGTTTTGCTTGTTTGGCATTTTTCCGGTTGCCAGGCCAAGTTGTAGGATAGTGGAACTATTTCCATGTTATGCAGTTGAGCTTTATATTGATAGACAAGTAGTTCTTAATGTTTACTTGGAAGTTGCACGTGCGCTGAGCATGTTTGTTTCACATAGGACTGTGAGAACCTAGTGTAGTAGACCATAGAGATAATAGATGTAAGGGCTTCTCCAGAGTGTCATTAATTTACGATGCAAGACCGCAGGGGGAATTGATGATGAGTGCTTCCTCAGAGAGTCTGTAGTTCCTCTAAGCGGGCCATAGGGGGAATGAGACATTGAGTACTTCCCCAGAGAGATTTTAACACGATACAAGACTATAGGGGGAATTAACAGTGAGTGCTTCCTCAGAGAGTCTATTCTTAGCTGAACCAGAGGGGTGTGACTATGTGTGCCTCGTAGAGGGTTGCTAGTACTTGTAGGTTGAACCATAGGGGTTAGGCTATGAGAGATACCTAGAGGGTAACCTCTTTTCTTCTTGTTTCTGTTGTTACTTGTGTACTTTATATGCTAGAATTGTGGATTGTAGCTTCTGTGTGCTTTTCTGTTTACTGCTTCCCGCACTTTTACTTACCTTATATTCATTGACCATTAGGCACAGATATTTGGGTGACTACCTACTGGGATTGTATCCCACACCCTGTTTGGTCCATGCTTTTAGGCCCAAGAAGACTTTGTGGTTGCAGGAATAGATAAGGGCAAGCACCCTTCGACTTCCGGTATGTGATTTCTTGGAGCTGGAGAGAAAGGGACCGAGCTTAGGCTTGCGATGCTGAGGAGTTTACTTTGTTTTCTTTTGCACTTGGTTTTTCAGTTGTACTTTATCACGTTGGTTTGTTTACTTCTTTCCATATACATATATACCATGTTGAATCATCATGATTTTATACATTGCTTCCGTTGTTCGGTTCAGTTGTTGTATCTTGTTTTCTGTTTCTGTTACTGTATCTGGTTGTTCATCTGATGTATACTTTATCGAATGAGGGAATAGTTTCCCCAATGACTCACCAAGGCCCTCGCTACTAGTCTGCAGCCTCTGGCGTTTGTGGAAATGCGCTTAAGGTCATGTGGCGAACCGGGTACGGGGTACCAGGGGAGGGGCTCCAGATTCGGGTCATTACAAAGTGGTATGAGAGGAGTTTCTTTTCTCTTGATTTACTATTTGGAGACTTTAGCCAGGGATAGGAAGTATTCGGTACTTGGTATTAAGTTGTGCTCAGGAGTAGCTAACCTGTGTACAGGGAAAATCCATACTACCTCATTAATTGTAGTTTGCTGGTTTTGAGATTTACGGTTGATATGATTTCACCTAGAGCGATTCACATGCTCTGTGTTGTTACTTCTTTGACGATTGTGGTTCTACTTCTATCACAACCCGATGAGATGAGGGTATGCCATCTCATGCATCATATAGGAACTTGTAGAAATCACATGTCATGCATTCTTGCCCTGCCATCTAGGGTGCATTAGCGATTTCATGCTATTATGATAGACTTTGTGTAGATTATGCATGCTGTTGTGATAGATGCTTGATAGAATATTTGTTGCCTTTTTAGAGGATTGTTTGTTTCCTAACTTGCTTAAATAGAAGCCAAATTTTAATTCTTGAGGTGTTATGGGCCCTCACGAATCGGAGTTTGGCACTTCTTTGACTTGTTTTCTGTGTTTTCTGTGCTTCTGTGCAGTTTCTGAGCAACTGCCCAGAAAAACCCAGAATACACGGCATGTACTTTCGACTACACACCGTGTAGTTTTTAGGCCATGTCACTGACTATGTGAGCAGGGACACACAGTTATAGAAATAACTTTAGGAACATGCCGTGTATAGTAGGTAACCGTCGTGTAGTTCGGAGCCGGGTACCCATCCGTGTCACTAACAACACGGGTCGAGGAAGCTCGAGTAGAACACGTTGTGTTGTAAAGGAACACGCCGTGTAGTCCCGTCCAGGTACCCGGCCTTGTCATGAACAACACAGGTCGGTGTTACCTTCTCTTATACATGCTGTGTTGTTTCAGAACATGCCGTGTAGTCTTGTTCAGGTACCTGGATGTGTCACGAACAACACAGGATGGTGTCACCTTCACATATACACACTGTGTTTGTTCGAAACACGTCGTGTAAGGTTCATCCGTGTAGACAGCCATGTATTTAACAACACGGGCCACCGAAGCCTTGTCTAGTACACACCGTGTGTGTTCAGAACATGATGTGTAGTCTCGGGTTAAGTCGGACCGTGTGGGTTATCCGTGTAAAGAGACTCGGGTAGGGGATTAGTTTTCAAGTACACTCTGTGTGTGGGGTCAACACGCCATGTAGTTTGAGGTGTTACATGACTTGTAGGGCAGGGGTACATGCCCATGTCAGTGGTTTAAAAAGACACTCCATGATGTTTTTATACACGCCTTGTAGTCGTGTTTTGTAAACTTGTGTGTTTTCCTTCCCATGTTCCCATTTTATACTCTTGTGTTCTATGTCCTTATTTTATTGATCTATGGTGTACTTTTGATATTTCAGAGCTATGCCTCCGAGACGTCCTCCGGTTGTACGTCTGTCATCAGGCAGTGATTAGACACCATATATGGTTGATCAGGGACTTCCTTCCGATCCTCCTGTCGGGCCAGCCTTGGCAGCAGCTGTTATACCAGTTGCAGGCGCTGATGCACAGTTCATAGAAGGTTTTATGAGGGTGATGCAGACCTTTCAGGGAGCACCACCTCCTGCCTCGACTATGGCAGACTTGACGCAGGTTTTCCAACAGCAGCATCCTCCTACTTTTTCGGGGGAAAGAGGACCACAGGCTGCAGAGTCATGGCTAGAAGCCATGCTGACTATCTTCGAGCATCTGGAGACACCTCCAGAGAGGCAGGTCAAGATCACTACCTACATGCTCCGAGACTCCGTGAAGAGGTGGTGGGACGTGATCTCACAGGCGGGTTATCAGCAGGTTATGGCTTGGGAGGAGTTCCAGCGCGTGTTCTACGACTACCTCTACCCAGAGACCCTGAGGGCCAACCGAGCCCAGGAGTTCATTATCTTAGAGAAGGGTACTCTTTCTTTCATGGAGTATTCCTCTCGTTTCACCGAGCTGCAGCGTTTCACGCCCCTCCGGGATGGGAGTGGGGTGTTCTTGGAAAGGAAGTTTGAGGATGGTCTCAGGTGGGATATCAGCTCCCAGGTGAATATCTTCCAGTTGACTTCCATCACTTCCATCGTCAACCAGGCTCTAATTGTGGAGCGCAATCTGAGAGACTCTGGAGCTGCGAGTCAGGGCGGTTCTGCTTCCAGAGCTAGTTTTCCTCTAGATTACAACAATAAGTGTTGTATAAAGTCTACGCGTGGTGATCCAAGGAAGTTATATGCATTGTCAGGTAGCCATGTGGTATGATATCAGTGTGGTTGTTCAGGGCACACGAGGCCGCAGTGCTAGAGAGACCCCGTGGAGTGTCGATCTTCCAGCAAGATGGGTCGCCTTCACCATTTCTGCCAGGTTTTCTCACTAGTAGCTGGTGACCGGGGTTCTTCCATGACTCCTCGTTTAGGAGAAGCACCACCAGTTTCTCACCAGTCGAGGAACTGGAGTTCTTCCAGCCGTTAGAGCTGAGGTGGAGGTCGAGGCCATGGTGGTCAGCCACCAGTCTCTCAGCACCAGTAGGGTGGATCAGCTCAGAGCGGTCAGCCAAGGATGCATGGCCGCAGTGCATGTCAGTCTTTTTCAGTAGAGCAAACCTATCAGGAGCAGGATCTCGGCCCTTCTACAGTTCGAGGTATGATTTTAGTGGCCTCAGTTTTATCCTCATCTTTTTTCGATACTGGTGGTACGCATAGATTTATCTTTGTTTCTCTCATGGAGAGCCTTGGGCTCTATGTATTTTCTTCTACCAAATCGTGGACACTAGACACACCTTTGGGAACAAGGACATCTAGTGTATGCCAGTGTAGAGAGTGACCTCTCGAGGTTGCAGGGTATCGTTTCTTATGGGATCTCTATGTCCTAGAGATGACAGGCTATGATGTCATCCTCGGGATGGACTGGTTGGTTCCCTTCCAGACAGTCGTCGATTGTTATCACCGCAGAGTGAGTTTCATTTCACCAGAGGGTGAATCTTTTCTTCATAGAGGTGAATGGAATGTTCAGGCGAGTCGAGCCGGACTCGGGCATCATGGGCTAGGAAGGGTGAAGGCACAGATTTCTAGTCTTTATTTAGATGACCATGGGACTTCAAATTTGGACTTTCCTCCATTTGTAGATCATTTCAGGGATGTATTTCTAGAGGACTTTTTAGGTTTGCCTCTGAAGTGTGAGGTATAATTTTCTATTGAGCTCATGCCAGGAGCAGCAGCAGTGTCCATTCCTCCATATAGAATGGCTACACCTGAGTTATAGGAGCTCAAGAAGCAGTTGGAGGAGTTGCATGCAAAGGGTTTCATCCAACCCAGTACTTCTCCATGGGGTTCGCATGTCCTGTTTGCAAAGAAGGAAGACGGTACCCTTCAGCATTGTGTGGATTATCAGAAGCTGAACTAGTTAATGGTCAAGAACTGATATCCCTTGCCAAGGATCGATGACCTCTTTGATCAGCTTTGAGGAGCCCGGGTGTTCTCGAAGATTGACTTCAGGTCCGGTTATCATCAGTTGCGCGTTAGAACATCAGATATACCTCTGACAGCCTTCAGGAGAAGGTATGGTCTATACGAGTATACAATCTTGTCATTTGGTCTCACAAACGTGCCTATAGTTTTCATAGCACTAATGAACCGAGTGTTCCATCAATACTTGGACTCCTTTGTTGTGGTCTTCGTGGATGATATCTTGGTGTACTCTCACATGTGACACGACCATGCCACACATCCTGAGATCATTCTGAGTACACTGAGAGAGCATCGGATTTATGCTAAAATCTCGAAGTGCCACTTTTGGATGGATCAGATTCACTTCTTGGGTCATGTCATCTCAGAGGTAGGAGTATCTGTGGACCTAGAAAAAGTGAGAGTTGTAGTTTCCTAGGAGCATTCGAAGAACGTTTTTGTGGTACGGAGCTTCCTAGTGCTGGCGGGATACTACAGACGCTTCATTTAGGACATTTCTCGTCTAGCAGTAGCCTTGAAAGGTCTGACCAGGAAGGTGGAGAAGTTATTATGATCATATTCTTGTGGGTCAGCCTTTCAGGAGCTGAAAAGAAGGTTGACGTCAGCACTGATACTAGTCTTGCCAGAGCCAGGCAAGAGCTACACTATTTGATGTGATTCTTCAGGTATCGGACTAGGCGATGTGCTTATGCAGGGAGATGGAGTCACTGCGTACGGGTCTTGACAGTTGAGGCCACATGAGAGGAACTACCTAACACACGATCTGGATTTGGAAGATGTCGTTCATCCCTTACGTTGTTGGAGACACTATCTCCTGGTAGAGCACATTGTGGTCTTTACCAAACACAAGAGTCTCAAATATATCTTTACTTAGTGTGATCTGAATCTGAGACAGCGCAGGTGGGTCGAGTACCTTCAGTCTTTTGATTTCGAGCTTGCCTGTACGCCGGGAAAGGGAAACGCAGTGGCAGATGCGTTGAGCAGGAAAACTTAGATTCAGGCAGTTCAGGAGGCCAGCAGTGAGTGGAAGCTTATGGCTCTGTTCTCTGAGATGAATTTGGAGGTGCACGAAAGATAGGGACACACTTTCCTATCTTCTGTATCTATTACCTCTACACTACTTGATTGGGTACGGATGAGGAAACTATCTGACTCAGAAGTCATAGTCCTGCGGGAGAGCATGTCAGGAGAGGACCCTCTTTCTGGATAGACAGTGGGTGTTGATGAGATCATGTGTTTCCAAGGATGTGTATGGGTTCCAGTAGACATACGCGAGGAGCTGATGCAGGATTTTAATTCCTTTGTTTGGGAAGTGCATCTTGGCATCACCAAGAAGTATCGGGATCTTCATCGCCAGTACTAGTGGCCAGGTATGAAGAAATATGTTTCTGGTTTCATCTTGCGGTGTTCTACTTGTCAGCAGGTGAAGGCGGAGCACCAGCAACTATAAGGCCTTTTATAGTAGTTACCCATTTTGGAGTGTAAGTGGAACGATGTCGTGATGGACTTTGTGACCGGGTTACCAAGGTCACCTCAGGGGAACGATGTTGTTTGGGTTGTCATCGACATGCTTACGAAGGTTGTTCACTTCTTACCAATCAGGGAGACCATCAGTGTTTATGATCTGGGACGACTTTAAATCAGAGAGATCATTCATCTACATGGAGTTCCATGCTCCATTGTTTCAGACAGAGATGCACACTTTACTTCTCGGTTCTGGCAGGGACTTCAGAAGACCTTGGGTACATAGGTACTTTTGAGTACAGAAAACCATCCCCAAACTGATGGTCAGTCCGAGTGCACGATCCAGGTGCTTGAGTATATTCTCCAAGCTTGCGTCCTAGACTTTGGTGGTTCTTTGGAGAAACATATTCCTCTATTGGAGTTCACCTACAATAACAGTTTCCAGGTGACCATTCAGATGGCACCATACGAGGCTTTGTACGGTAGGTCATGCTGATCACCCTTATGCTGGCTGGAGGTAGGAGAGGCAGCTTTTCTGCGGCCTCGTCTTGTTCAGGAGACTTCGGAGTAGATAGAGTTGATTTGGAAGAGGATGGATACAGCACAGTCTCGGCATAAGTCTTATGCTGATCAGCAGAGATGACCTCTGGAGTTCGAGGTCAGCGATCATGTTTTCCTGCATGTCGCACCGAGGTTGGGACACAAGAGGATTCGAAGACAGGGTAAGCTTTAACCGCGGTACGTCGGACCGTTTGAGGTTTTGGAGAGAGTTGGGTCGGTTGCCTATCGGTTGCAGCTACCCCAGAGGTACCAGGCCATGCACAACGTCTTCCACGTCTCTCAGATCCAACGTTACTTTTCAGACCCGTCTCATGTCTTTCAGCCTGAGGAAGTTGAGATCGAAGTAGATTCATCGTTTGAGGAGCATCCCATTCGGATTATTGATCGCAGTGCAAAGGTTCTCCAGGGGCAGTCTATCCCTCTTGTATGGGTGTTATGGTAGCATGGGCGAGTACAAAATGAGACCTGGGAGAGGGAGGCCGATGTACGATCGTAGTGGCCGGAGCAATTCGGGGTTTCTTCTTCTACGCCTCGCTAGGGAAATTCAGGGACGAATTTCTTTAAGGGGGGAAGTATGTAAGAACCCGGATCTTCGTTCAGGTACGCCTTTTATTTTTCTGGAGTTTTTAATAAAAATGGAGTTTCTGGAAAATTTTGATGTACACACAGTGTACTTTCTGAGTACACGTCGTGTACTCTTTTCCCGCTCGATGTTGTGTGCTGGTCATGTCCGGGCCACACACATGGTGTGTAGGGGTGGTGTGGAGGCCGATTTTGGCGGAGTACAGAAAAACCTAGTACACGCCATGTACTCTAAAAGTACACGTCGTGTACTTTTCTTTTTTTTACTAAACGCACCGGGGGCGCGCCTGACGGATAGAACAAACTCCTTCTCTAGGTTCTTCATCCGAGAGTGACCCGTATGGCCGGATCTTCGACGAGCCCCCGCCTCTCTGTCTGTTCTCTGATTTCATCTCTGTCGATTGCATTGGAATCGCAGCGGTGAGTTCTTCCTTTTGCTTGTGCCTTGTTTTCCAATTCCTCCTCTTTCTTGAGTTATTGTGGATTATGTGTTTCAGATGTTTTCTCAGATCTACGACATTCTATGGAGAATCTGTTGTCGTTGTTCACATATATCAATCTCTTAGGATCAAGGTAAGTGGTTTGTGCCTTTTTGTAAGAAGTCGATGAGTATTTTGTGCAAATTCCACCAATACCCTTGAACAGGGTATTGCATGTTCCTATTTTTTCCCTTGCTGCATTTCCTTCTTTGCTTGATTGCTTGAGTAGATGTATTTGCATGTGAATATGGTAGTTTTTACTATACTCTGGATGTTTTCCATGCTTGTTTTGCTTATTTGGCGTTTGTTCGGTTTCCATTCCTAGTTATAGGATAGTGGAACTGTTGCCAGGTTATGCTGTTGATCCTTAGATTGATAGCCAAGTAGTTCTTGAGGTTTACTTGGAAGTTTCACGTGTGCTGAGCATATTTATTTCACACAGGACTGTGAAAACCTAGTGTAGTAGACCACAGGGAGAATAGACATAAGGGCTTCTCTAGAGTGTCTTTAATTAACGATGCGAGACCACAGGGGGAGTTGAATATGAGTGCTTCCTCAGAGAGTATGTAGTTCCTCGACGTGGGCCACATGGGGAATGAGACGTTGAGTGCTTCCCCAGAGATCCTTTATCACAATATGAGACTATAGGGGGAATTGATGGTGAGTGTTTCCTCAGAGAGTCTATTCTTAGATGAACCAGAGGGGTGTGATTGTGTGTGCCTCCTAGAGGTTTGCTAGTACTTGTAGGTTAAACCATAGGGGTTAGGCTATGAGAGATACCCAGAGGGTTACTGTTTTCTTCTTGTTGTTGTTGTTACTTGTTTACTTTATATGCTAGAATTGTGGATTGTAGCTGCTGTGTACTTTTATGTTTACTACTTCTCGCAATTTTACTTTCCTTGTATTCATTGACTATTAGGAACAGATATTTGGGTGATTTCCTACTAGGATTGTATCTCACACCCTGTTTAGGCCATGCTTTTGGGCCCAAGAAGACTTTGTTGTTGCAGTAATAGATAAGGGCAAGCGCCCTTCGACTTCCAGTACGTGATTTCTTGGAGCTGGAGAGCAGGGGACCGAGCTTAGGCTTGCGATTCTGAGGAGTTTACTTTGTTTTCTTTTGCACTTTGTTTTTTAGTTGTACTTCAGCATGTTGGTTTGTTTACTGCTTTCTATATACATATGTACCATGTTGCATCATCATGATTTTATACATTGCTTCTTCTGTTCGGTTTAGTTGTTGTATATTGTTTACTGTTTTTGTTATTGTATCTGGTTGTTCATCCACTATATACTTACCGAATGAGGGAATAGTTTCCCCACCGACTCACCAAGGCCCTCGCTGCTAGTCGGCAGCCTCTGGGATTTGGGGAAACACGCCTGAGGTCATGTGGCGAACCGGGTATAGGGCACCAGTGGAGGGGCTCCAGATTCGGGTCATTACAGATCCAGTTTAGGGAATATCCACAGACTAATGGTCATCCTCAGACAGAAACCATACATCTCCAGGAGGTGGATCAGGCACTAGCTGGATCAGACACGATACCGTCGACAGTTCAAGGTACCATTTTGATCACATCTTCTATAGGTAATTCTCTTTTTGATTTTGGTTCCTCCATTTCATTCATTTATTCCCATTTTGTTGACATGCTGTATTTTCCAACCGAGTTGTTTTCTTTTGCGATGGATTTGGTGACGTTGCTGGGAAAGAAGGAGCAGGGTCTCAGGTTCCCATCTTGTGTGCTTTCTATATCAGGTGTTGATATGGAGTGGGACCTCTTGGTCATAGATATGGAACTATTTGAAATAATTATTTGCATGGATTGGAAACTACACTTCCAGGAACACATCTATTGCTATAGACGGTGGGTCAGTTTCATGGAACCTGATGGGAGTCGTCATGTTTTTCGTGGGGAATGGGATCCTTGGTCAAGTCATGCGGGACCTCCACTCCCCGAGTTGAGAGGTGTTGTTTTTCAGTTATCGGCACCCATGATAGAGGACTATTTTCATGCTCCTGATGGTGGAATACCTCATGTATTTGATGAGTTTCCAAAGGTATTTCCAGATGATTTTCCATGTTTTCCCCCGAATCGGGATGTCGAGTTCTCAATTGATCTGGCACCAAGAAAACTGCTGATATCTCTTCCCTCGTATAGCATTCCCCCCACCAAGTTGATGGAATTAATGATACATTTGGGTGACTTATAATCCAAAGGATTCATTTTCCTGATCATCTATCCTTGGGACACTCTTTTGTTGTTCATGAAAAATACTGACAGATCCCTCTGGTTGTGCATTGAGTACCGGAAGCTTTATAAGGTAACAATCAAGAACAAATATACTTTTCCATGAATAGATGACATGTTAGAATAGTTTAAGGGGGAAAGGTGGTTTTATAAAATTGACTTGAATTTAGGATATCATCAACTCAGGGTGAATGAGGAAGATATCCCAAAGAAATCCTTTCAAAGTAGGTATGACCACTCCGAGTTCTTGGTCATTCCCTTCAGATTGACCAATGCTCCAACAGTCTTTTATGGAAATCATGAATAGGGTGTTCCATAAGTATCTTGATCCTTTTTTTAATGGTATTTTTGGATGAAATGCTAGTTTATTCTAGATCTGAGGAGGAATATGGTCATCACATGCGGATCATTCTGCGCACCTTTTGAGAGCATTTACTTTATGAAAATTTGTCCAAATGCACTTTCTGAATCAGGAACGTGAAATTTCTGGGGCATGTGATCTCAAAGTACGGGGTTTAGGTGGACCTTGAGAAGATCAGTGTGATTATTTCATTAGAGAATCCAAAGAACATGTTCGATATTAGTAGTTTCCTTTGCCTGGCTAGTTATTACAGGCGGTTTGTCTAGGATTTCCCTCAGCTTGCTTCACAGATGATCGCACTCACCTGAATAGGTGTGAAGTTTGTATGGGGCCATGAATGTCAGGAATCCTTTGAGGAGATGAAGAGGTTGTTGACTAACACACCCATTATGATTTTTCCAAAGTCTAGAAAGGGGTATTTGCTGTATTGTGATTCTTCAGGTATCGGTATTGGATGTGTGTTTATGCAGGATGATAATGTGGTGGTGTATGGATCTCGCATAATCCAACCACGCAAAAATAATTACCCAACCCATGACTTGGATTTAGCATCTATGATGCATTCTTTGAAGACATGGCATCACTACCTCTTTGGGGAGAAGTTTTTGGTCTACTCTGATCACAAAAGAAAGGCCTATATCTTCTTGCAGAAGGATCTCAACATGCGGCAGCATCGTTGGATCGAGTACTTGTACGAGTTAGACTTTGAAATTGTCTATACACAAGCAAAGGGTAACGTGGTGGCCAATTCCTTAAGTATAAGAGTTTTAGTGCAGGATTTTAGAAATTCTAGTGATGAGTTAACTCTGATGGGACTATTTTCTCAGATTCATGTGGAGACGAAGGAGCATTGTGGAGGTGTATTCTTAGTGAGAATTAAGTTGACTCCTTATCTCTTGGAGTTGATTCCCAGGAAGAACCTAGTGATGAGATTTTTTTAGTGGCAGGCTACCCATCTGGGTTCCACCAAAATGTATTATGATTTCCACAGGTAGTTCTGGTATCCTTGTATAAGAACAGACATCGTGGACTTCGTTTCGAGATGCTACACATGCCAATAGGTGAAAGCAGAGCATCAGAGGCCCTCTAGTTTGCTACAGCTGTTACCCATTCCTACCTGGAAATGGGATGAGGTCACCATGGACTTCATTGCTGGCTTTCCTCATACTTCTCTGGTTAATAATTCCATTTCGATAGTGATTTATTGTCGGGCCAAATCATCCCACTTTATTTCGATCAGATATACAACTAATGTGGATGAGTTGGTCAATTTAAATCTTTAGGAGGTTGTAAGGCTCCATGGTGTGCCATCAGTAGTTTTCTCATATAGATACCCCTATTTCACATCATGGTTTTGGTAAGGCCTTTAGAAGGCCTTGGGGTCTTATATTTAGATGATCATGACATACCATCCTCAAATGGATGGTCAGACAGAGTGGTCGAAACAGATTTTGGAGGACATGCTCTGTATATGTGATCTAGAATTTGTAGGTTCCTGAGACAGCCATTTGGGATTTATTGATTTTTCTTATGATAATAGTTACCAATCCTCAATTTGAATGGATCCTTTTGAGGTGCTCTATAGTCGGCCTTGTCTGTCCCCCCTATGTTGGGCTATGGTAGGTGAGACCTTACTATTGGGACTGAGTCTAGTGAAGGAGATGTCTTAGAAGGCTATGTTGATCAGGAAGTGCTTATTGACAGCTCAGAGTCACCATAAATCATATGTTGACCAGAGGGTTTGAGGCCTATATATTTCTATGGGTGATAGGGTATTCTTGAATGTGTCCCCTCGTCTGGGCCATCGTCGATTGGGAAAAGCAAGGGAAGCTGAAATCGCAATATGTTAGACCTTTTGAGATCACCGAGAGTATTAAAAAGGTGGAATACAGGTTCACCTTACCTTCTCTATTTACATCCATCCAAAACGTCTTCCATGTCTCCTAGTTGATGAAACACAACCCGGATTCATCCCATGTACTGAGTTAGGAGGAGTTGGATATAGAGCGTGATTTATCTATTTTTGAGCAGACGGTGCAAATAGTGGACTTCCAAGAAAAGGTTATTTGGGGAAAGTCTATTCCACATTTCCAGGTTCTTTGCCAGCATGGGAATGATACACATTAGACATTGGAGTAGAAGTCATGGGTTGAGGAAGAGTACTAATTCCTGTTTTTCGATCGATCTTCCGGTTGACGTTATTGGGTGGAAAGACTTTCATGGTGGGGATAATTGTCACATCCATGACTTATTTTAAAGCTAAATTTCATTTAATTTCAATTATTTCTTCTTTTTTTTGGGGTTTCACATGCATTCTTCGAGGAAAGGGTGAGTTTTCATGAATTTGGCCAAATCGTGAGCCCATTTCCAGATCTAAAAACCAATTTTATTTCTTATATAACTCTTTCATTGTTTTAATATTTTTCACCTATTCCATTTCCGAAATGGCCTCCTCTAACCTATTAACACCACAAATTAAATTTGGGCCCTTTAGGAATCCAAAATAATGGTGTATTTCGGTTTTTATTTATGGAATTGGGCAAGCCCGGAAGCCCATTTCTAGTTTTAAGAAAACATTGTTTATTAAATATATTATTCAATTTTTAATATTTTTCGTTGATTCCATGTCTTAACCAAGACCACTAAACTCAGACATGCTCCCATTATCTTTCCCCCCTCTTTGGAGATAGTATGCATCACTAATTAGGGAAGAACTTCTTATGCTTTCTCAAATCATCGATGTAACGCCCCGACCCAAGTTACCCAGAGTCGGTGCATTATTACATAACATTGGCATGATCACAAGAAAGATCAAATCTCGAAAGACCGATTAGTTTAGTATCCTTGAAAAAACGCGATATATTTATAAAGTTTACATTACATCATTAATTGAAAACTACAAATACATCTTGTCTCCACACTCATATCCCCTTATACAATCCCTGCAGGTCATTCATAAAATACTTCTTCACATCCTGGGAAAAATAAAACATAGAAAGGGGTGAGCTCAAATTCCCAGTAATGATAACAATATAGCGAAAACTTTTATAAATAAGCATAAACATTTAAGGCAATGTATAACTAAAACAAAAGCCTTTTAAACTTGAACTTTAGCATAATATGGAAAAAATAAAATGAAATAATGTCATTTACTTATTCCCATAGATATTATACTAGTCAAATAATCACATTCAATATCAATAACCACTTTCATAATGATGGAATGCATAATTCCAGACTATCATAACCACATAGCCAAGGCCTCGTGCCAATATTACAAATAATATTTTTCCAATGCCTTGTGCCAAGACACTAGTTTGTCTCATTAGACCTACCGATGCATCAAGGAGCTATAGCAGGCTCCACCCGTCACATATTAAGTCCAATGCATTATCATATAAAAAGGTTTAAACATAACATAAACATTCATATTAAAACTAGCATACGAAATGTAAATACTTCATCCATAAACCACGAATAGTAAAAAAATAACACATCCACAGTCAAACATATCACAAAACCTTCAATACAATATAGAAGTTTTGTATCATAATAAATCAACTTCAAATAATCTTAAAATCCATCAAAGGATGTTGACATAGATGAAATCAAGACACTTTTTTAGAGAAATATCTCTTTCTATTTTGAAATCATTTAAGAGTCATATATCTATAAAATAAAACATTTTCTTTGAAAATATTCTTATAAGCTTGTAAGGGAAGCTTCGACAATTTTATAACGGGGAAAAATAGCCGCACCCGCCGTATAAGTTAAAAAAACATTTTTACCTTAATTCTATCGAAAAGGTTAAAAAGGGCTGGTTGCACCAAAATTTACCCTACTGGTAAAAGCGGTCATTGAAGTACAAGTAGGGATCGAATCCACAGGGACCAAAGAAGAAACCTTGAGACACTATGATTTGTTGATGGATTGGCTATGAAGTGGCCAACTTTGAGGTAGATTTTAATTGGAGAACTAAAGATATAATTTAAATAACATATAATAAAAAATGATGTGAACTAAACAATTATTGATGGTGGGATGATCTTAGGGTTTTCTTGGGGTGGATTGGATGAATTTCTTTTCTTAGAAAATTTCATGTCATTAATTCAAGACATATCCAAACAATGAGATAATTATTTCAAATCATTCACCAATTTAATCGCTACACAATTCCAAGGCCAATAACCAATTCACTTTGAGGATCAATTTAATGAGAACTCAAAGGAAATAGATCGTACTAGCACTCAAAATGTTTCATCGTTAAAGTTGGAAAAGATGAGAAAGAATGTAACTCATCAAATGGAAATCCTAAAATAACGAATTGATTTAAATATTAAGTACATGAAATAACATTCAATCCCTGACCTTGCTACTCCCTTGGATAAACCCTTAATATGTTATCCCTCCATTGATGTTATTCTACCAATGGAAGCGGGATGTAGACTTATGGGGGTGGAATTGAAGAAAAAGTAAATTATTAAAAGAACGAACACTCCATCGTTGTGTGATTGAAATCACAAGTGATGGTGTGAATAATTTCACACCTTGATTCAACGATATCAATGTGTGAAGAAAAGGAAAATAAAAAATGAATAAGAATAAGTTTTATTAAAATACTGAACGTGAATTAAAAACATACATTAGAGAAATTGACGATGCCATTACAAAACGAAAGCGGGAAATTACAATTGAAAGAAAAAAACATGGATTCAAAGAAAAATGTTAGATGATAATTCCATTCACCAGAATCTCCTTATATAGGAATATTAGGAGCCTTAGGTCCACCCCCCACAATCAATTCACCCACCAACAATTAATAGAGTCAAAATGAGGGTGAATAATCAAAAGGAAATTGACGTTTCGAAGTTGACCCGGAAAACTGTCCAGATTCGTCCACCATTTTGACATTCAAATATTTAATTGATTGCGGCCGAATATTGAGGTGTCGTAGAAGAGAAATATCTTTGTCCTTGTCTCCTCTATATGATGTAAAAATATCCGGACATTTGGCTCCTCCGTTTGGATGTTATGGTCGAAATGGTGGGACGACTTTATGTGCATTAATGTCGGGTCCACCATTTAAATCTCAGATTCAGATCCCTTTATCATCATGAAAACTTCAGAATTATCTCCAGCCATAGTTGAATAAAATGATCCTAATATTTTTATCTTTCTACTGTATAAATTTGAGCTTCATTGGGCTTGTTTGGTGAGCCCCACATTAGTTTGATGGGCTTAGGCCCATTATGCTTTCTCCAGCAAATTTCTGCATTCGGGCGCAAAATTCTCCATCTTCCCTTAGGATTCATCCATTGGACCTAAAAGATAAAATGTTCCAAACAAAGTGATCAATCATATATCAAAATTTAAAATTAATAAAATTAATATAATGTTGTACACAAACAAATGAATGATTGGGCCCAAATTTGCATTTTAAACAAGAATTTCATTTAAGATGAGAAATGATGTTCTATTTATGTAATGCACTAAAATCAATGTTTATGGACTTTGGAACAATTAATATAATGATATTAACAATCAATATTAGCCACTTTCAGTGACTAATCAAGGACCTTGTTTGGAAAATGACATAAAGATTCCTTTATAAACCACTTATAAAAGTCAAAAAGGGTATAAATGACTTTAACCCATATTCTAGTAAATAGTAAAAAATGTTTTGAAATAAATTTTTAAGAAACATGTATGTGGATGATAAAGAAGTCCCGTTAGATTATTATATATAAACAACCTCGGATAATGAAGAGATTGCGAAATAAACCCTTACCTTGTACTTTTCCTTGGTTGGGGGTAGGTTAACCTCCTGTATAATGGTTAAATAATTTTTATTAAATTATAAAAGAATCATATACATTAATATTATATCATATATGATCTTTTAACATTGATTTGTTAATAATATCTTAGTATTATCGTCGTTTCGGGTGTTAACTTACTCGTTTTCGTTTATATGTTTTGTTACATAAGCCATGTTTGTTATGGATAGGTTGTATATTATTCATATCCAGAATGATATCAAGTCCCTAAACATTATTTTTAAATCATCAAATGATAATTATACTTTAATGGATACGATGGAGAATTAATCTCATCTCGTTCGGGGAAACGGTAGTCCGTACGTACACACGAGCGACAATATCATTCTTTTGATATTAAAATAATATATAATTGGATGGTATATCATATATACAGAATCATTATCATGTTATGTTTATTATTTATATGAATTACAAATCATTATTATAAATATCCAAATAATAATTTATTGAATAACAATTACACCACGACGTAGAGACGGTAAGCCGTACGTACACACGTATGGTGACATGTCATTCAAAGGATGGATAGAATACTGAATATGGTTGTACCATATTTATAATAATATTACAGTATATAAGAGATACTGAATTCATTATTTTAGAATGGAAATAACAAAGAAAGAAGAAGTTTAAGAAGAAATGAATTTGAAAAAGGGTGGTGAAAACATTACTTCTTCTTCGGGTTCTTCTTTTTTATTTGATCAAAAGGGCTCCTTAGGTTGGCTTTATGATCAAACTAATGCCTCTAGGTTTTAGTGAGGGAATTTGAGAGAGTATTTGGGTAGGTTTTGGCCGAACCAAAAGGCTTTGAAGGTGTGAATTAATGATAAGGGAGAGTTCCCTTTTATAAGAGGGGTGATGGGCACCTTTGGAAAAGCTAGAAATATTATTTTATAATAAATTCATATTCAGTTTATAATGGATAAAAAGTGGATTATTTAAAGGATAAGGTGGGTATGGGTATAAAACCACTCAACCAATATAATTTGGACAAGTTTGGGTCATTATATTAACCTTATCTTTTAGTTTTAACTCTTAGTTTTAACTCTTAGTTAATTAGTTTGACACTTACCATGTCAATTTGTATTTTTATATTATATAGTTAATAAACTTACTATATACCTCCAAGAGACCCCCAATTGGTCCATTAATGATATACCTATCATGATATATGTCTCTTGGCGGAACCTTAGATTTTTAGGAATTGAATATCTATTAATAATATAATATTTGTTTTATAAACTCTTTTATGTCAATTTTGACACTATTTGGAAAATTGATTTTTGTGAAAATCATAACAGAATGATTGCTTCGAAAAAAGTCAATTAAATCAATAATAATATGTCATATTAACCTAGAAAATTAGTTTAATTCATAAAAAGTCTCAAATTATATTTATTTGGGTATTTATAATATCAATTATTTTAATTTTTCACTATTATGGTAATTACTGCATCATCATTGTGTCATAAATAAATTAAATTATTTAATGTCTAAAAAAATAAATAAAATACCATTTTGTAGGAAATATCTTTATCATTATAATTAATATTTACAATCAAATTTATCTTATGTATAACCTTATATTAAAAATGATTTAGTAAATAAACTTTGATTTTAACTCTTTTAACTCTTCTTTGAATTAAATAATAATAAATGTCCTAATCTAATCCAAGTGGACCTAAATGATAATATTTTATTCCTAAGGTTGTTTTTGGTCTAATTAAGCTTATCCAATAGAATTATTACATGTGTTAGGGTAATATTAATATCATTTTTACCCTTAATTATCCTATTTAATTTTAACCGTGGTAAATAAAAGTAAAAAATTAGTATTCACCAAAAATATTTTCATCTCATTGAACCACATTTTACTCCTTGATATTAACCGTGTCTCTGGGATTTTTGAAATTCCACTCACATAAGCGGTAAAATTAAGTTTTATGAAAAATTCAGTTTTTTAACTACCACTTAGTGGTGTCACTATTAATCAAAAAATGAAGTTTTTCAGAAAAATACCAAAAAAATCACCCTAGGCTAATTTCGATATTCCGAATCCAAAAATGAAGTCCATTTTGAAAAATAAAATTTAAAAATTTCAAAAAGTGGGTATTACTATTCATAATAGCTAGTTTGATTGGTTGTGGTGTGTTAGAACTCGATGTTGCGTACAACACATGCTATTGCATTATTTAAAGAAAGTGTACCGTAGAATCATTGGGTGTTACATTCTCCCTTCCTTCAAATAATTTCATCCTCAAAATTTCTAGAATACTACCGCATGAAAAGACTCGGGTGGTTCTTCATCATAGGTTCCTCAGGTTCCCACGTTGCCTCTTCTATCTTATGGTTTCTCCACAAGATTTTTACCAGACAAGTCGTCCGGTTTCTCAGTACTTGTTCTCTCGTATCAAGAATCTTTATGGGTTGTTTGCTAAAAGACAGATTGGGTTCCAATTCTAATTCCTCATAGGTGAGTACATGCGTTGGGTTAGGCATGTATTTCCTCAACATAGATACGTGGAACAGATCATGAACTTTGGAGAGACTTGGCGGCATTGTCAATCGGTAAGCAATAGCCCCAATTCGTTCTAGAATTTTGAAACGTCTGATGTACCTGAGACTCAATTTACCTTTCTTACCAAAACATATGACTCCCTTCCATGGAGATACCTTCAAGAAAACATGATCACCGACTTGAAATTCTAAATCCTTCCTTTGATTATCGGCATAGCTCTTCTGCCTACCTTGAGCTTCTTTGATATGGTTTTGGATTACCTTAACCTTTTCCATCGTTTCCTCCACCAGTTCTAGGCCTACAAGTTTTCTTTCACCAACGTCATCCCAACCGGTTGGTGTGCGACATCTCATTCCAAATAACGCTTCATATGGTTCCATCTGAATACTCGAATGGAAGTTATTGTTATAGGAAAAATCTACCAGAGGTAAATATTGATCCCACATACCCTGAAAGCCAAGTGAGCAGGATCTCAACATATCTTATAAGGTTTGAATAGTTCGTTCTGATTTTCCATCTGTTTGAGGGTGGTTGGCAGTGCCCAAATGAAGTTCATTATCCAAGGAGTTCTAAATACTTTTCCAGAATCTTGAAGTAAAACGGGGATCACGATCAGAAAAAATCGATAGGGGTGCCCCATGAAGTCTCACAACTTCATTAATATATAGTCTTTCGAGTCATTTAAGTGGTAAATCTTCCCTTATAGCAAGAAAATGTACTGACTTGGTAAGGTGATCAACAATGACCCATATTTCATCATTCCTTCTAGGGTTCTTTGGTATCCCCATGCCAAAGTCCATCGTAATATTGTCCCATTTCCACTCCAGTATGGGAAGAGGTTGCATGACTCCTCCAGGGTGTTTCCTTCCAGGTTTCACTTGTTGACAAACCATACATCTTGATAGAAAATCAGCAATATCCTTCATCATGTTGTCCCACCAAAAATGTTTCTTCAAATCTCTATACATTTTGGTGCTCCCATGGTGTATAGAGAAATTGGAACTATGAGCATCATCCAGTAATTTCCCTTTTTAGATTCGGTATATCGGGAACACAAAGTCTCTTCCCGAATTTCAAAATTCCTTCTTCATAAACAATGTCTCTCAATCTCCCATCATTCACAGCATTAATCTTCTTTTGAGATTCTTCATCATCGGTTTGAGAACTCTTAATCCTTTATAGTGAAGATGGTTTGGAAACCATTTTATAAAGCATTGATGTGTCACCTTCCTTGGTTATTCCCATGTCCATCTTCACTAGATCCATGAAAATTGGATCCCTTTCAGTTCTCATATTGTTCAAAACTCCATGATCTTTTCTACTCAAAGCATCTGACACCTTGTTTGCCTTCCCCGGTTGGTAGTGTATCATGCAATCATAATCCTTGAGTAATTCAAGCCATCTCCTTTGCCTCATGTTGAGTTATTTTTGTGAGAAAATATACTTCAAACTCTTGTGATCAGTATAAATCTCTCATTTTTCACCATAGAGGTAGTGCCTCCATATCTTCAAAGCAAAGATCATAGCTTCTAACTCGAGATCATGAGTAGGATAGTTTTGTTCATGTATTTTCAACTGTCGTGATGCATAGGCAATAACCCTATCATTCTGGATTAGGACACAACCAAGTCCTTTCTTCGATGCATCACTATAAATAACGAACCCATAATTCCCTGATGGTAGAGTCAATATAGGAGCATTGACTAATCTACTCTTCAGTTCATTGAAACATTCTTCACACTCTTTTTTCCAAAAAAAATTAACCCCTTTACGTGTGAGCTTTGTTAATGGGTTATCCAATCGGGAAAAATTCTGGACGAAACGTCAATAATAACCTAGTAAACCAATAAAACTGTGTACCTCAGTTATACTCGTAGGTTCTGGCCATTCTTGGATTGTCTTGGTCTTAGAAGGATCAACATAGATTCCATATTTAGAGACAATATGGCCAAGAAAAGAAATCTCCTGAAGCCAGAATTCACACTTGCTAAACTTCCCATATAATTCATGTCTTCTTAGAGTCTTCAGGATAATGCGCAAGTGATTTTCATGATCTTCGTAGATTTTTGAGTATACCAAGATATTATCAATAAATACAACCACAAATTCATCGAGATATTCCTTGAAAACTCTATTCATTAGATCCATGAATACAGAGGGTGCATTAGTCAATCCAAAAGGCATTACTGTAAAGTCGTAATGCCCGTATCTGGTTCGAAATGTTGTCTTCGGAATGTCTTCCTTCTTCACACACAACTGATGGTTTCCAAATCAAAGGTCAATCTTTGAAAAGTATTTAGCTCCAAGTAGTTGGTAAAATAAATTATCAATGAGAGGTAGGGGATACTTGTTATTTATTGTTATAGCATTGATCACCCTGTAGTCGATACATAACCTCATAGATCCATCTTTATTTTTAACAAAAAAAACCGGGGCTCACCATGGAGAAACACTAGGGAGAATAAATCCCTTATTACTCAATTACTCTAGTTGTTTCTTTAGTTCAACTAATTCTATAGTGGTCATTCTATAAGGGGTCTTCGATATAGGCCTTGATCCAGGAATTAAATCAATGGAAAACTCAACTTCTCGTTCTGGAGGATGTCTAGGAAAATCTTCCGGAAACACATCTACATATTCTTTCACAACAGGTACATCCTCTATTTGAACATTCCTTTCCTCACCCACTGTAATTTAATCCTCTTCCTCCCCAATAATTGAATTTAGTTGACCTACTGGGGGTGGATCTAGATAAGAATTAGGTGGTGACGATTCTGGTCTAAAGATAAGGTGTTCCTTATCATCATTATCAAAAATCATAACCTCCTTCTTCTTACAATAAATCTTCGCATCATGGTCTGAAATCTAGTCTATAATGAGGATTATATCAAACTCAATCATAGGTATGACGATGAGATCAGCAGATAATGAAAATTTATGTGCTCTAATGGGGACTGATTCACAAAACTTTGTTGCAATGATACTTCCCTTAGGATTTTTAACTGACAACTCCCTTGTTAAATCAAATTGAAAATATCTAATTTTCTTAGAAAACTGGTAAGATATGAAACAATGCAATGATCCAAAATCAAATAATGCATTTTCTAAACTTGAGGAAACCATTAAATTACCTGCCACCACATCTTTCGGAGCATCTAACTCAGCAGTAGTGATAGCATAAGCTTGGCCTTGATCCCTTGGCCTTTTCTGAGGTATGTTCCTCTGACGCTTAGAAAATTCATTTGCATAATGTCCCATCTCTCTGCAATTGTAGCATTGAACATCGGTAGCTTCGTTCTTCCATTTGCAATCACGAGCTTGGTGGCGTTTTTCACCACACTTGTAACAGACACTCATTCCCTTCAAGCAAGTACCGGGGTGTTTCTTCCCATATTTACCACAGGATGGATATTGAAACTTTCCATTCTTCCCCTTATTTCCATTCCTTGATTGATCAGCAGATCTCTTCTTCTCTTTATTTGCTTTAAAGTCATAAGACATAGAGAATTCCTTTTCTCTCTTGATAGCACATAAGACAATTTCTTCGTACGATGATAAGGATTGTGAGACTAATGCTTGACGGAGAAATGGTTTTAACCCATCAAAGAAACGATCAATCTTAATTCTTGGGTTACATATATATTCTTCAGCATACCTTGATAACCTTGTAATGTTAGCCTCATACTTTTCGATATTCTCATCCTCCTTTTGAATCAGACTCAGAAATTACCTTTCAATATCTGCTCGATGGTCATGAGGAAAGTATTTTTCTAAAAACAGATCATTGAAATCCCTCCATTCCATATTTGATACTTCATCATATTCCTTCATGTTTTGAATCAATGACCACCATTGATCATCATCTCTAGTGAGGCGGTAAAATTCCACGATAACTTTTTCCCTTTCACTACTTCCCAAATCCTGAAATATTTTCTCTAGGGAACTTATCCATTGCTTAGCTACAAATGGATTTGTACTCCCATTGAATGTTTGTGGTTGCTACCTCATGAGGAAATCTAACATTAATCCTCCACGCTGTGGATCAGTGTGCTTCATAGGGGTAAGTTTATTATTCATAACTTGAGTGAGTTGTCCCAGTATGGTGATTATTTGATCAGTACCAGTTGCATCACTAGCTCCACTATAATTATCTTGATAAGGAGGGAAATCCCTACATGGAGTGCATGCAATGATACGGTTTCCATTTTTTCCACAAGGCTCCATTTCTAAACATTGGCATCAACTAGATCAGTTTATGAATCAAAATACATAATTCCATACTTACAAAACACTTAACATAAATTGAAATATTTATGGATATAATCCATAATCATAAAAATGTTTTCTTTGAGGAATTATATACTCATAAACCCTTAATAATGATTTTTAAATAAAATGGGAGTTATCCTAAGAATATCCCCCAGGAGTGTCATAATCAAGAGTGCAGCAAGGCCCGTTGTCGTGCACCAGTTCCTGTTAGATTCTAGCTCAAAGCAGTGTTTTCAGGTTTTACCACTAGGTACATTTGTGCCATAGCCGCCTCTACCTACTCGTATCCGACAAGGATGTATTGCTCGAAAAACTCACAAAATCTCTACAATACCAAAATTCTAGGAAGTTCTTCTATACTAATCCTTAAAGTCCATCTTAGGTCTATGTTCTCTAATCAGAGTTTGTCTAAATCTAGCTTCCACGGTTTGTACTAAACTTCCTCTGATACCAACTGTAACGCCCTGATCCTAGTTACCCCGAGTCAGTGCATTATTACATAACAATGGCATGATCACAAGAAAGATCAAATCTCGAATGACCGATTAGTTTAGTAGCCTTGGAAACACTACATATATTCATAAAGTTTACATTACATCATTAATTGAAAACTACAACAACATCTTGTCTCCACACTCATATCCCCTTAGACTATCCCTGCAGGTCATTCATAAAATACTTCTTCACATCCTGGGAAAAATAAAACATAGAAAGGGGTGAGCTCAAATTCCCAGTAATGATAACAATATAGCAAAAACTTTTATAAATAAGCATAAACATTTAAGGCAATGTATAACTAAAAAAAAGCCTATTAAACTTGAAATTAAGCATAATATGGCAAAATTAAATGAAATAATGTCATTTAATTATTCACATGGATATTCTACTAGTCGAATAATCACATGCAATATCAATAACCACTTTCATAATTATGGAATGCATAATGCCAGACTATTATAACCACATAGCCAAGGCATTGTGCCAAGACTACAAATAAGATTTTTCTAAGGCCTTGTTCCAAGACACTAGTTTGTCTCATGAGACCTACCGATGCATCAAGAAGCTATAGTGGGCTCCACCCATCACATATTAAGTCCAATGCATTCCCATATGAAAAGGTTTAAACGTAACATAAACATTCGTATTAAAACTAGCATACGAAATGTAAATACTTAATCCATAAACCACAAATGGTATAAAAATAACACATCAACAGTCACACATATCACAAAACCTTCAATACAATATAGAAGTTTGGTATCATAATAAATCAACTTCATATAAGCTTAAAATCCATCAAAGGATGTTGACATAGATGAAATCAAAACACTTTTTAGAGAAATATCTCTTTCTATTTTGAAATCATTTAAGAGTCATATATCTCTAAAATAAAACATTTTCTTTGAAAATATTTTTATAATCTTGTAAGGGAAGCTTCGACGATTTTATAACGGCGGAAAATAGCCGCACCTGCCGTATATGTTAAAAAACATTCTTACCTTAATTCTGTCGAAAAGGTTAAAAAGGACCTTGTTTAGAAAATGATGGAAAGATTCCTTTATAAACCACTTATAAAAGTCAAAAAGGGTATAAATGACTTTAACCCATATTCTAGTAAATAGTAAAAAAATTGTTTTGAAATACATTTTTAAGAAACATGGATGTGGATGATAAAGAAGTCCCAGTAGATTATTACGTATAAACAACCTCGGATAATGAAGAGATTGCGAAATAAACACTTACCTTGTACTTTTCCTTGGTTGGGGGTAGGTTAACCTATTGTATAATGGTGAAATAATAGTTATTAAATTATACAAGAATCATATACATTAATATGATCTCATATATGATCTTTTAACATTGCTTTGTTAATAATGTCTTAGTATTATCGCCGTTTCAGGTGTTAACTTACTCGTTTTCTTTTATATGTTTTGTTACATAAGACGTGTTTGTCATGGATAGGTTGTATCTTATACATATCCAGAATGATATCAAGTCCTTAAACATTATTTTTAAATAATCAAATGATAATTATACTTATGTATAAGATGGAGAATGAATCTCATCGCGTTCGTGGAGACGGTAGTCTGTACGTACACACAAGCAACAATATCATTCTTCTGATATTAAAATAATATATAATTGGATGGTATATCATATATAAATAATCATTATCATGTTATATTTATTATTTATGTGAATTACATATCATTATTATACCCATCCAAATAATAATTTATCGAATAACAATTACACCACGACGTGGAGACGGTAAGTCGTACGTACGCACGTATGGTGACATGTCATTCAAAGGATTGATAGAATACTGAATATGGTTGTACCATATTTATAGTAATTTTACAGTATATAGGAGATACTAGATTAATTATTTTAGAATGGGAATAACAAAGAAATAAGAAGTTGAATAAGAAATGAATTTGAAAAAGGGTGGTGAAAACATTACCTCTTCTTCGGGTTCTTCCTTTTGATTTGATCAAAATGGCTCCTTAGGTTGGCTTTCTGATCAAACTAAGGCCTCTAGGTTGTAGTGAGGGAAGTTTAGAGAGTATTTGGGCTGGTTTTGGCCGAACCAAAAGGCTTTTAAGGTGTTAATTAATGAGAAGGGGGAGTTCCCTTTTATAAGATGGGTGAGGGGCACCTTTGGAAAAGCTAGAAATATTATTTGATAATAAATTCATATTCGGTTTCTATTGGCTCCAAAGTGTATTATTTAAAGGTTAAGGTGGGGATGGGTAGAAAACCACTCAGCAAATAGAATTTAGACAGGTTTGGGTCATTATATTAAGATTATCTTTTAGTTTTAACTCTTTTTTTAACTCTTAGTTAATTAGTTTGACACTTACCATGTCACTTTGTATTTTTAAATTATATAGTTAATAAACATACTATATTCCTCCAAGAGACCCCCAAGTGGTCCATTAATGATACACCAATCATAATACAAGTCTCTTGGTCGAACCATTGATTTTTAGGAATTCAATATCAATTAATAATATAATATTTGTTTTAAAAACTCTTTTATGTCAATTTTGACATTATTTGGAAAATTGATTTTTGTGAAAATCATAACAGAATGATTACTTCGAAAAAAGTAAATTAAATAAATCCTAATATGTATTATTAACCTATAAAATTAGTTTAATTCATAAAAAGTCTCAAATTATATTTATTTGGGTATTTATAATATCCATTATTTTAATTTTTCACTATTATGGTAATTACTGCATCATCATTGTGTCATAAATAAATTAAATTATTTAATGTCTAAAAATTATAAATAAAATACCATTATGTATGAAATATTTTTATCTTTCTAATTAATATTTACAATATAATTTATCTTATGTATAACCCTATATTAAAAATGATTTAGTAAAAATACTTTGATTTTAACTCTTTTAACTCTTCTTTGAATTAAATAATAATAAATGTCCTAATCTAATCCAAGTGGACCTAAATGATAATATTTTATTCCTAAGGTTGTTTTTGGTCGAATTAAGCTTATCAAATAGAATTAGGACATGTGTCAGGGTAATATTAATATCATTTTTACCCCTAACTATCCTATTTAATTTTAACTGTGGTAAATAAAAGTAAAAAGTTACTATTCACCAAAAATTATTTTCATCTCATTGAACCACATTTTACTCCATGATATTAACTGTGTCTCTCGAATTTTCGAAATTCCACTCACAAAAGCGGTAAAATTATGTTTTATGAAAAATTCAGTTTTTTAACTACCACTTAGTGGTTTCACTATTCATCAAAAAATGAAGTTTTTCAGAAAAATACCAAAAATTCACCCTAGGCTAATTTCGATATTCCGAATCAAAAAATGAAGTCCATTTTGAAAAATAAAATTTATAATTTTCAAAAAGTGGGTATTAATATTCATAACGGCTAGTTTGATTGGTTGTGGTGTGTTAGAATTCGATGTTGCGTACAACACACGCTATTGCATTTTTCAAATAGAAGCGTACTGTAGAAGCTTGGGGTGTTACAATCGAGATTTTAATAGGTAACTTCTTTCCTTCATAACTCCATAAATTCTTACTCTTTTCCCTCATTTCAGTTCTCACATGACCTTAAAAGACTTATTCAAACCTCACTTGAGTTTTTGGATATTTGTAAATTCAGCTACTGGTGTATTTATGGCGATTTCTTCAAGATCACTCAATTACGTGGGTATCCTTCATTCTTCCTCTCATTTTCTTAGGGTTTTTTCCTTTTTCTTAGGGTTTCTTCCAATTCTTATTGAATTTTCAAATGTACAGAAAGTGGGGATTTGAACCTAGTTGTAACGCCCCGACCCCAGCTACCCAGAGTCGGTGCATTAATTACATAACATTGGCATGATCACAAGAAAGATCAAATCTCGAAAGACCGATTGGTTTAGTAGCCTTGGAAACACTAGATATATTCATAAGTTTTACATTACATCATAAAATCAAAAACTACTACAACAACATAATGTTTCCACAGTCCACACTACAGTCCCCTCATAATATCCCTGCAGGTCATTCATAACTTACATCTTCACTTCCTGGGAAAAATAAAACATAAAAAAGGGGTGAGCTCAAATGCCCAGTAAGGATAACAATATAGCGGAAACTTTCATCAATAAGAATAAACATTTAAGGCAATGTATAACTAAAACAAAAGCCTTTTAAACATGAACTTTCAACATGGTATGGCATAAATAAAATGAAATAATGCCATTTACTTATTCACATGGATATTCCACTAATCGAATAATCACATGCAAAAATAAATAACCACTTTCATAATGTTGGAATGCATAATGCCAGACTATCATAACCACATAGCCAAGGCCTCGTGCCAAGACTACAAATAAGATTTTGTCAAGGCCTTGTTCCAAGACACTAGTTTGTCTCATGAGACCTACCGATGCATCGAGGAGCTATAGCGGGCTCCACCCGTCACTTATTAAGTCCAATGCATTCCCATATGAAAAGGTTTAAACATAACATAAACATTCGTATTAAAACTAGCATACGAAATGTCAATAATTTCACCATAAACTATGAATGGTATAAAAATAGAACATCCATAGTCAAACATATCACAAAACCTTCAATACAATATAGAAGTTTTGTATCATAATAAATCAACTTCAAATAATCTTAAAATCCATCAAAGGATGTTGACATAGATGAAATCAAAATTCTTTTTAAAGAAATATCTCCTTTCATTTTGAAACCATTTAAGATCCATATAAAATAAAACATTTTCTTTGAAAATATTCTTATAAGCTTGTAAGGAAATCTTTGAAGATTTTATAATGGCGTAAAATAACCGCACCCGCCGTATAAGTTAAAAAAACATTCTACCTCAATTCTGTCGAAAAGGTTAAAAAGGACCTTGTTTTGAAAACGACGGAAAGATTCCTTTATAAACCTCTTATAAAAAGTCAAAAAAAGGTATAAATGACTTTAACCAATATTCTTGTAAATAGTAAAAATGTTTTGAAATACATTTTTAAGAAACATGGATGTGGATGATAAAGAGATCCCAGTAGATTATTACATATAAACAACCTCGGATAATGAAGAGATTGTGAAATAACCCTTACCTTGTACTTTTCCTTGGTTGGGGTAGGTTAACCTCCTATATAATGGTGAAATAGTTGTTATTAAATTATACAAGAATCATATATATTAATATGATATCATATATGATCTTTTAACATTGATTTGTTAATAATATCTTAGAATTATCGTCGTTTCTGGAGTTAACTTACTCATTTTCTTTTATATGTTTTGTTACATAAGCCATGGTTGTTGTATCTTATTCATATCCAGAATGATATACAGTCCTTAAACATCATTTTTAAATCATCAAATGATAATTATACTTGAATGGATACGATGGAGAATGAATCTCATCGCGTTCGTGGAGACGGTAGTCCGTACGTACGCACGAGCGACAATATCATTCTTTTGATATTAAAATAATATATAAATGGATGGTATATCATATATACAGAATCATTAATATGTTATATTTATTATTTACATGAGTTACACATCATTATTATACCCATCCAAATAATAATATATTGAATAACAATTACACCACGACGTGGAGACGGTAAGCCGTACGTACGCACGTATGGTGACATGTTATTCAAAGGGTGGATAGAATAATGAATATGGTTGTACCATATTTATAATAACATCACAGTATATAAATGATACTGGAGTCATTATTTTATAATGGTAACAACAAAGGAAGAAGAAATGGAAGAAGAAATGAACTTGGAAAAGGGGTGGTGAAAACATTACCTCTTCTTCGGGTTCTTCCTTTTGATTTGATCAAAAGGGCTCCTTAGGCTGGATTTCTGATCAAACTAAGGCCCCTAGGTTGTAGTGAGGGATGTTGGGAGAGTATTTGGGCAGAGTTTGGCCGAACCAAAAGGCTTTAGAGGTGTGAAGAAATGAGAAGGAGGAGTGCCCTTTTATAAGAGGGGTGAGGGGCACCTTTGGAAAAGCTAGAAATATTAATTTATAATAAATTCATATTCGGTTTCTAATGGCTCCAAAGTTGACTATTCAAAGGTTAAGGTGGGGATAGGTCTAAAACCACTCAACCAATAGAATTTAGACAGGTTTGGGTACTTATATTAACCTTATCTTTAAGTATTAACTCTAAGTTAATTAGTTTCACTTTTACAATGTCTCTTTGTATTTTTATATAATATGGTTAATAAACTTACTATATACATCCAAGAGACCCCCAAGTGGTCCATTAATGATTAACCTATCATAATATAAGTCTCTTGGCCGAACCTTAGATTTTTAGGAATTTAATATCAATTAATAATATAATATTTGTTTTAAGAACTCTTTTATGTCAATTTTGACACTATTAAATAGTTGATTTTTGTGAAACTCCTAACAGATTGATTACTTCGAACAAAGTCAATTAAATCAATCCTAATATATCATATTATCATAGAAAATTAGTTTAATTCATTAAAAGTTTCATATTATAATTATTTGAGTATTTATAAGATCAATTATTTTTATTTTTCACTATTTTAGTAATTACTGCATCATCATTGTGTCATAAATAAAATAAATTATATAATGTCTAAAAATTATAAATAAAATAGCATTATGTAGGAAATCTTTTTAGCTTTATAATGAATATTTATAATCGAAAATCCAACATGTATTACCCTATGTAAAAATTGTTCTTCTAAAAGATGTAAGCTTATTCCATTTTTATTTTTATTTTAACTTTATTAATATAAAGTGTCCCTACCACATACAAGTGGCTCCAAGGGGTCCCCAAATTGACCAAAGGATGCCCATGGTCGGGTATGTGTCCACCAATAAGGTTAGGACACGTTTTAGGGTAATTTTTTATTATTATAATATTATTTTTTTAACCCTTATTTACCGGATTTACCCTTTAACCATGGTAAATAAAATATTTACCACAGTAACTATTCAAAATGTCTAAAAATAAAAGTTACCTATTTACACAATTTGAACATCCTGATTACAAATATGGAATCCATTTTCCTAAATTCAAAACACAGAAGTGGCAGAAATTAATTTAAAATTAATTCCCGCTGTCAAAACAAAAAGCGTGTTTTTAAGAGATAATAACTATCAAAAGATTGACACTTGTTTATGTTCGGTTTAATTGTAAAATTATGTCCAATGATAAACAATAAATTGAATGGTAAAAATATATTCTAAATATACTTTAAAACCACTCAAATTCATAATTTATCACTATTAATTATTTTGATTAAAAAAGTTGTTTTTAATTAAAATTTAGAAATTTTCACTATTCATCAAAATATGAAAGTTATCCGAAATGTACCAAAATTTCACCCTAGGCTAATTTTGATATTCCGAATCCAAAAATGAAGTCCATTTTGAAATATAGAATATATATGATTTCAAAAAGTAGGTATTACTATTCACAACGGCTAGTTTAATTAGTTGTGGTGTGTGTTAGAACTCGAGGTTGCGTACAACACACGCTATCGCATTATTCGAAGGGAAACGTACCGTAGAAGCTTGGGGTGTTACATTCTCCCCTCCTTCAAATAATTGCGTCCTCGCAATTTCTAGGGTATTACTGCATAAAAAGACTCGGGTGGTTCTTCATCATAAGTTCCTCGGGTTCCCACGTTGCCTCTTCCATTTTATGATTTCTCCACAAAACTTTTACCAGACGCGTCGTCCGGTTTCTCAGTACTTGTTCTCTTGTATCAAGAATCCTGACGGGCTCTTCGCAATAAGACAGATCGGGTTCCAGTTCTAATTCCTCATAGGTGAGTACATGCGTTGGGTCAGGCATGTATTTTCTCAACAGAGATACGTGGAACACATCGTGAACTTTGGAGAGACTTGGCGGCATTGCCAATCGGTAAGCTACAGCCCCAATTCGTTCTAGAATTTCGAAAGGTCCGATGTACCTGGGACTCAATTTACCTTTCTTACCAAAACGTATGACTCCCTTCCACGGAGATACCTTTAGGAAAACATGATCACCGACTTGAAATTCCAAATCCTTCCTTCGATTATCGGCATAGTTCTTCTGCCTACTTTGAGCTGCTTTGATGTGATTTTGGATTACCTTCACCTTTTCCACCGTTTCCTCCACCAGTTCTGGGCCTACAAGTTTTCTTTCACCAACGTCATCCCAACAGGTTGGTGTACGACATCTCTTTCCGTATAACGCTTCATATGGTGCCATTTGTATACTCGAATGGAAGCTATTGTTATAGGAAAATTCTACCATAGGTAAATATTGATCCCACATACCCTGAAAATCAAGTGAGCAAGATCTCAACATGTCTTCTAAGGTCTGAATAGTCCGTTCTGATTGTCCGTCTGTCTGAGGGTGGTAAGCAGTGCTCAAATGAAGTTCAGTATCCAGGGATTTCTGAAGACTTTTCCAAAATCTTGAAGTAAAACGGGGATCACGATCAGAAACAATCGATAGGGGAACTCCATGAAGTCTCACAATTTCATTAATGTATAGTCTTGCTAGACGTTCCAGGGGTAGATCTTCTCTTATAGCAAGAAAATGTGCTGACTTGGTAAGACGATCAACAATAACCCATATTGCATCGTTCCTTCTAGGAGTCTTTGGTAGCCCCATGACAAAGTCCATCGTAATATTGTCCCATTTCCACTCCGGTATGGGAAGAGGTTGCATGACTCCTCCAGGCTGTTGCCTTCCAGCTTTCACTTGTTGACAAACCATACATCTTGACACAAAATCAGCAATCTCCCTCTTCATGTTGTCCCACCAAAAATGTTCCTTCAAATCTCTATACATTTTGGTGCTCCCAGGGTGTATAGAGAAATTGGAACTATGAGCATCATCCAGCAATTCCCTTTTTAGATCAGGTATATTGGGAACACAAAGTCTCTTCCCGAATTTCAAAATTCCACCTTCATACGCAAAGTCTCTCAATCTCCCATCATTCACAGCTTTAATCTTCTTTTGGAATTCTTCATCATCAGTCTGAGAACTCTTAATCCTTTCTAGTAAAGATGGTTTGGTAACCATTTGAAAAAGCATTGATGTTTCACCTTCCCTGGTTATTCCCATGTCCATCTTCACTAGCTCCATGAAAATTGGATCCCTTTCAATTCTCATATTGTTCAAAACTCCATGGTCTTTTCTACTCAAAGCATCTGCCACCTTGTTTGCCTTCCCTGGGTGGTAGTGTATCGTACAATCATAATCCTTGAGTAATTCAAGCCATCTCCTTTGCCTCATGTTGAGTTCTTTTTGTGAGAAAATATACTTCAAACTCTTGTGATCAGTATAAATCTCACATTTTTCACCATAGAGGTAGTGCCTCCATATCTTCAAAGCAAAGATCACAGCTGCTAACTCAAGATCATGAGTAGGATAGTTTTGTTCATGAATTTTCAACTGTCGTGATGCATAGGCAATAACTCTATCATTCTGCATAAGGACACAGCCAAGTCCTTTCTTTGATGCATCACGATAAATAACGAACCCATCATTCCCCGATGGTAGAGTCAATATAGGAGCATTGACTAATCTTCTCTTCAGTTCTTCGAAACATTCTTTACACTCTTTTGTCCAAACAAATTTAACCCCTTTACGTGTGAGCTTCGTTAATGGGTTAGCCAATCGGGCAAAATTCTGGACGAAACGTCGATAATAACCTGCCAAGCCAATAAAACTACGTACCTCAGTTATACTCGTAGGTGCTGGCCATTCTTGGATTGCCTTGGTCTTAGAAGGATCAACAGAGATTCCATCTTTAGAGACAATATGGCCAAGAAAAGAAATCTCCTGAAGCCAGAATTCACACTTGCTAAACTTTCCATATAATTCATGCCTCCTCAGAGTCTTCAAGATAATGCGCAAGTGATTTTCATGATCTTCGTAGGTTTTGGAGTATACCAAGATATCATCAATAAATACCACCACAAATTCATCGAGATACTCCTTGAAAACTCTATTCATCAGATCCATGAATACAGAGGGTGTATTAGTCAATCCAAACGGCATTACAGTAAACTCATAATGCCCGTACCTGGTTCGAAATGCTGTTTTCGGAATGTCTTCCTTCTTCACACACAACTGATGGTATCCAGATCGAAGGTCAATCTTTGAAAAGTATTGAGCTCCATGCAGTTGGTCAAATAAATCATCAATACGAGGTAGGGGATACTTGTTCTTTATCGTTATAGCATTGATCTCCCTGTAGTCGATACATAACCTCATAGATCCATCTTTCTTTTTAACAAAAAGAACAGGGGCTCCCCATGGAGAAACACTAGGGCGAATAAATCCCTTATTACTCAATTCCTCTAGTTGTTTCTTTAGTTCGACTAATTCTACAGTGGCCATTCTATAAGGGGTCTTCGATATAGTCCTTGATCCAGGAATCAAATCAATAGAAAACTCAACTTCTCGTTCTGGAGGATGTCCAGGTAAATCTTCTGGAAATACATCTACAAATTCTTTCACAACAGGTACATACTCTATTTGAACATTCCTTTCCTCACCCGCAGTTATTTCATTCTCTTCCTCCCCAATAATTGAATTAAGTTGAGCTACTGGGGGTGGGTCTAAATAAGAATTAGGTGGTGACGATTCTGCTCTAAAAATAAGGTGTTCCTTATCATTATCATCAAGAATCGTAACCTCTTTCTTCTTACAATAAATCTTCGCATCATAGTCCGAAAGCCAGTCCATACCAAGGATTATATCAAACTCAATCATAGGTATGACGATGAAATCAGCAGATAAAGAAAATTTATGTGCTCTAATGGGGACTGATTCACAAAACTTTGTTGCAACGATACTTCCCTTAGGAGTTTTAACTGACAACTCCCTTATTAAATCAAATTGGAAATATCTAATTTTCTTAGCAAACTGGGAAGATATGAAACAATGCGATGATCCAGAATCAAATAATGCATTTGCTAAACTTGAGGAAACCATTAAATTACCTGCCACCACGTCTTTCGGAGTTTCTACCTCAGCAGTAGTGATAGCATAAGCCTGGCCTTGATCCCTTGGCCTTTTCTGAGGTAAGTTCTCCTGACGCTTAGGACATGCATTTGCATAATGCCCCATCTCCCTGCAATTGTAGCACTGAACGTTGGTAGCTTCCTTCTTCCCCTTGCAATCATGAGTTTGGTGGCCTTTTTCACCACACTTGTAACAGACTCCCATTCCCTTCAGGCAAGCACCGGGGTGTTTCTTCCCGCACTTACCACAAGATGGATATTCAACCTTTCCCTTCTTCCCCTTATTTCCATTCCCAGATTGATCAGCAGGTCTCTTCTTCTCTTGCTTTGCTTTAAATTCATAAGACTTAGAGAATTCCTTTTCGGTCTTGATAGCACATGAGACAATGTCTTCGTATGATGAAAAGGATTGTGAGACTAATGCTCGACGGAGAAATGGTTTTAACCCATCAAAGAAACGATCAATCTTACTTCTTGGGTTGCGAATATAATCACCAGCGTACCTCGCTAACCTTGTAAAGTTAGCCTCATACTTTGTGACATTCTCATCCTCCTTTTGTCTCAGACTCAGAAATTGTCTTTCCATATCTGCTCGATGGTCGCGAGGAAAGTATTTTTCTAAAAACAGATCTTTGAACTCCCTCCATTCCATGTTTGATACTTCATCATCTTCCTTCATGTTTTGAATCAATGACCACCATTGATCAGCATCTCCAGTGAGGCGGTAAACTGCCATGGTAACTTTTTCCCTTTCACTGCTCCCCAAAGCCTGAAATATTTTCTCTAGGGAAAATATCCATTGCTCAGCTACTAAGGGATTTGTATTCCCATTGAACGTTGGTGGTTGTTGCCTCATGAATCGATCTAACATTGATCCTCCACGCTGCGGATCAGGGTGCTCCATACGGGTAAGGTTATTATTCATAACCTGAGTAAGTTGTCCCAGTATGGTGATTAGCTGATCGGCACCAGTTGCATCACCAGCCCCACTATAATTATCTTGAGCAGGAGGGAAATCCCTAAATGGAGTGTGTGCATTGATACGGTTTCCATTTCTTCCACTAGGCGCCATTTCTAAACAATGGCATAAACTAGATCGGTTTATGAATCAAAATACATAATCCCATACTTATAAAACACTTAACATAAATTGAACTATTTATGGATATAATCCATAATCATAAAAATGTTTTCATTGAGGACGTATATACTCATAAACCCTTCATAATGATTTGTAAAGAAAATGAGAGTTATCCTAAGCATATCCCCCGGGAGTGTCGTAACCAAGAGTGCAGCAAGGCCCGTTGTCGTGCACCAGTTCCCGTTCGAGTCTAGCTCAAAGCGGTGTTTTCAGGTTTTACCCCTAGGTACATCTGTGCCAGAGCCGCCTCTACCTGCTCGTATCCAGACAGGGATGTATTGCTCAGAAAACTCACAAAATCTCTACAATACCAAAATTCTAGGAAGTTCTTCTATACTAATCCTCAAAGTTCATCTTAAGTCTACGTGCTCTAATCAGAGTTTATCTAAATCTAGCTTCCAAGGTTTGTACTAAACTTCCTCTGATACCAACTGTAACGCCCCGACCCCAGCTACCCAGAGTCGGTGCATTAATTACATAACATTGGCATGATCACAAGAAAGATCAAATCTCGAAAGACCGATTGGTTTAGTAGCCTTGGAAACACTAGATATATTCATAAGTTTTACATTACATCATAAAATCAAAAACTACTACAACAACATAATGTTTCCACAGTCCACACTACAATCCCCTCATAATATCCCTGCAGGTCATTCATAACTTACATCTTCACTTCCTGGGAAAAATAAAACATAAAAAAGGGGTGAGCTCAAATGCCCAGTAAGGATAACAATATAGCGGAAACTTTCATCAATAAGAATAAACATTTAAGGCAATGTATAACTAAAACAAAAGCCTTTTAAACATGAACTTTCAACATGGTATGGCATAAATAAAATGAAATAATGCCATTTACTTATTCACATGGATATTCCACTAATCGAATAATCACATGCAAAAATAAATAACCACTTTCATAATGTTGGAATGCATAATGCCAGACTATCATAACCACATAGCCAAGGCCTCGTGCCAAGACTACAAATAAGATTTTGTCAAGGCCTTGTGCCAAGACACTAGTTTGTCTCATGAGACCTACCGATGCATCGAGGAGCTATAGCGGGCTCCACCCGTCACTTATTAAGTCCAATGCATTCCCATATGAAAAGGTTTAAACATAACATAAACATTCGTATTAAAACTAGCATACGAAATGTCAATAATTTCACCATAAACTATGAATGGTATAAAAATAGAACATCCATAGTCAAACATATCACAAAACCTTCAATACAATATAGAAGTTTTGTATCATAATAAATCAACTACAAATAATCTTAAAATCCATCAAAGGATGTTGACATAGATGAAATCAAAATTCTTTTTAAAGAAATATCTCCTTTCATTTTGAAACCATTTAAGATCCATATAAAATAAAACATTTTCTTTGAAAATATTCTTATAAGCTTGTAAGGAAATCTTTGAAGATTTTATAACGGCGTAAAATAACCGCACCCGCCGTATAAGTTAAAAAAACATTCTACCTCAATTCTGTCGAAAAGGTTAAAAAGGACCTTGTTTTGAAAACGACGGAAAGATTCCTTTATAAACCTCTTATAAAAAGTCAAAAAAAGGTATAAATGACTTTAACCCATATTCTTGTAAATAGTAAAAATGTTTTGAAATACATTTTTAAGAAACATGGATGTGGATGATAAAGAGATCCCAGTAGATTATTACATATAAACAACCTCGGATAATGAAGAGATTGTGAAATAACCCTTACCTTGTACTTTTCCTTGGTTGGGGTAGGTTAACCTCCTGTATAATGGTGAAATAGTTGTTATTAAATTATACAAGAATCATATATATTAATATGATATCATATATGATCTTTTAACATTGATTTGTTAATAATATCTTAGAATTATCGTCGTTTCGGGAGTTAACTTACTCATTTTCTTTTATATGTTTTGTTACATAAGCCATGGTTGTTGTATATTATTCATATCCAGAATGATATACAGTCCTTAAACATCATTTTTAAATCATCAAATGATAATTATACTTGAATGGATACGATGGAGAATGAATCTCATCGCGTTCGTGGAGACGGTAGTCCGTACGTACGCACGAGCGACAATATCATTCTTTTGATATTAAAATAATATATAAATGGATGGTATATCATATATACAGAATCATTAATATGTTATATTTATTATTTACATGAGTTACACATCATTATTATACCCATCCAAATAATAATATATTGAATAACAATTACACCACGACGTGGAGACGGTAAGCCGTACGTACGCACGTATGGTGACATGTTATTCAAAGGGTGGATAGAATACTGAATATGGTTGTACCATATTTATAATAACATCACAGTATATAAATGATACTGGAGTCATTATTTTAGAATGGTAACAACAAAGGAAGAAGAAATGGAAGAAGAAATGAACTTGGAAAAGGGGTGGTGAAAACATTACCTCTTCTTCGGGTTCTTCCTTTTGATTTGATCAAAAGGGCTCCTTAGGTTGGCTTTCTGATCAAACTAAGGCCCCTAGGTTGTAGTGAGGGATGTTGGGAGAGTATTTGGGCAGAGTTTGGCCGAACCAAAAGGCTTTAGAGGTGTGAAGAAATGAGAAGGAGGAGTGCCCTTTTATAAGAGGGGTGAGGGGCACCTTTGGAAAAGCTAGAAATATTAATTTATAATAAATTCATATTCGGTTTCTAATGGCTCCAAAGTTGACTATTCAAAGGTTAAGGTGGGGATAGGTCGAAAACCACTCAACCAATAGAATTTAGACAGGTTTGGGTACTTATATTAACCTTATCTTTAAGTATTAACTCTAAGTTAATTAGTTTCACTTTTACAATGTCTCTTTGTATTTTTATATAATATGGTTAATAAACTTACTATATACATCCAAGCGACCCCCAAGTGGTCCATTAATGATTAACCTATCATAATATAAGTCTCTTGGCCGAACCTTAGATTTTTAGGAATTTAATATCAATTAATAATATAATATTTGTTTTAAGAACTCTTTTATGTCAATTTTGACACTATTCAATAGTTGATTTTTGTAAAACTCCTAACAGATTGATTACTTCGAAAAAAGTCAATTAAATCAATCCTAATATATCATATTATCATAGAAAATTAGTTTAATTCATTAAAAGTTTCATATTATAATTATTTGAGTATTTATAAGATCAATTATTTTTATTTTTCACTATTTTAGTAATTACTGCATCATCATTGTGTCATAAATAAAATAAATTATATAATGTCTAAAAATTATAAATAAAATATCATTATGTAGGAAATCGTTTTAGCTTTCTAATGAATATTTATAATCGAAAATCCAACATGTATAACCCTATGTAAAAATTGTTCTTATAAAAGATGTAAGCTTATGCCATTTTTATTTTTATTTTAACTTTATTAATATAAAGTGTCCCTACCACATACAAGTGGCTCCAAGGGGTCCCCAAATTGACCAAAGGATTCCCATGGTCGGGTATGTGTCCACCAATAAGGTTAGGACACGTTTTAGGGTAATTGTTTATTATTATAATATTATTTTTTTAACCCTTATTTACCGGATTTACCCTTTAACCATGGTAAATAAAATATTTACCACAGTAACTATTCAAAATGTCTAAAAATAAAAGTTACATATTTACACAATTTGAACATCCTGATTCCAAATATGGAATCCATTTTCCTAAATTCAAAACACAGAAGTGGCAGAAATTAATTTAAAATTAATTCCCGCTGTCAAAACAAAAAGCGTGTTTTTAAGAGATAATAACTATCAAAAGATTGACACTTGTTTATGTTCGGTTTAATTGTAAAATTATGTCCAATGATAAACATTAAATTTAATGGTAAAAATATATTCTAAATATAATTTAAAACCACTCAAATTCATAATTTATCACTATTAATTATTTTGATTAAAAAAGTTGTTTTTAATTAAAATTTAGAAATTTTCACTATTCATCAAAATATGAAAGTTATCTGAAATGTACCAAAATTTCACCCTAGGCTAATTTTGATATTCCGAATCAAAAAATGAAGTCCATTTTGAAATATAGAATATATATGATTTCAAAAAGTAGGTATTACTATTCACAACGGCTAGTTTAATTAGTTGTGGTGTGTGTTAGAACTCGAGGTTGCGTACAACACACGCTATCGCATTATTCGAAGGGAAACGTACCGTAGAAGCTTGGGGTGTTACACTAGTGTTTTATCTTGGGTTAATTAGTCAATTCTTGTGGTTTTAGGCTTGATCTAAGTCTCTTGTTATGCGACGGTGGTGCGGTTGAACTTTTGTACAAATATTCGAGGGTTTTGACACTTTTGGTTGGTGATTCCATGGGAAATCCATGCTATATGAGTTAGATTTTCTGAATTTCTATTTTTAGAACACTTATCCTTCATTATCCTTACTGAGAAATCTAGTTTTTGTGATGTTTGTTAAGCAAATTATTTTTAGTTACCAATTTGGTGTTAGATTAGGTGTCATACAAGTCTATTTTATGTTATGACAAATGGGGTTATTTTATAACTCATGTAATGGGTTTATACAAATGTTTTCGGTGCTGAAAATTCTGTTTCGGAAAATATGGGTATGCACAATGTGTTCAAAGTGGGTTTTTAAAGGGATTTTGTGTGCAAAACATTGTTATGTTTTGTGAAGTTATATTTTTGAAATCTTAAAGGTTTTATTGAGTAGTGTAAGTGTTGAAAAGAATTTGTAGCTACTGTTTTGAGTTCATTATGATCGGAACTGATATTTTTATGTGCTAATGGATTTCAGTATCATGAGATAATGGTTTGAGCATGAAGGGGGAATCCCGAGTATCTAGGAGGGAAGATATGTACTAGTACACTAATGATCTGGATGGGTTTTATCCCTATTTCACTAAGAAAAATGGATAACAACAACACTAAATAAACTATATTGATGATTTTTGGGGACCAATAGGTTATGGGTATGTTCCTTACTAGAAGATCATGTGAGAGAATGTATATTTCTATGGTTACTTTACACCGAGGTATGAGGTACATGGGGCCCGAGACTAACTAGTTCCTAAGGGTGTTCCCGTGATTAATGCTCATTGACTCTTTTTTAATTATCTTTGGAATATGGTGTGTTTTGCTGGAAAATACTTTATCTTAAATTTTTTTCTTAAATGTTCTCACTCATGGAAAATTCCCATTGAAAACTATTTACATTTAATATTTTCATTATTCAAAAATTATTTCCACAATTTTCTACTTATCAAAACAAGAATGTTTTTTATCTTGTATTGTTTACTCTATGGAATATCGTGGTGGTATCCTATTGGGATTAGGCTCAGACCCTACTTACATCCCTTGGGTGTAAGTATACTTGGTCATTTTTGACGCAGGTAAAGGAATGGCTTTGGGTTATGGTGGTTCGGGTTGTTAGTTCCCTTCCATGGTGCGACGTTGTAGAGACGACTTGTGGGTGATGACCCCTTGTCGTGTTGAGTCCTTGGGGATATTTTTATACTATTTTTATGTGTCCTCGGACCTCTTTTATTATGTTTATACCTATGTATTCAGTTTTGGATTTTATTTAAATCTTGTTTGGTATGAGTTTTTCAGATTCGGTTTATCGATTGGTTTTGATGTTTTATGTTTCCATATACAGGTAAATCATTCTCAAACCAAAATATATGATTCCTGGGAACTTTCACGAGCCAGTGGGGATATAGAACGCCCTTAGGGCCTTGTCACAAGCTAGGTTTGGTTCTAGTTTTTATGGAGACCATATTTGGTTCATGACATGTCCCAACATCAAACTCCAAGTGATCACATACATTCCATGTATTCCAGTCATCACATCAATCTATATTTGATGTAGGTCGGGTCACAACCCAACATATCCCATCCTCCTGTAGGTCCCAACATTCTATGTTGGTATCGGTCAATATCTTCTTATCACTTGTTAGTATCACATCATTATATAAATCATCATGCATCTAACCACAACCTCATGACCATGATAGTAGGGTATCATAAATATAAATAGCATTAACCTCGTGACATCCTCCTAACATGCATGATGCCCATCACATATCACGTCCTCTCATAATTAGGCATCACCACCAACTATGTCATCATCATTTGGTACTCAACGCCAACTGGGTGTCACTTCCATGTATTATTTTCAATGGAAGAGTAGGGAAGAGGGGATAATCAACCATCTATTTCCTCACCATCCTGAATGTTAAGGAAAACATCCCCCAAAACATATGGGGTCCAGAGCATAGTACTCAATGACGGTAGAGTGCGTATATAGATCATACGTAAAATACAGCCTATATATTTATGCATTCATAATCTAAAAGAACCCTACCCTAATTTTTCCCATCAATACTTCATCATATTTTTCTATTCAAATAATTTTTCTATCATTACCACATGCTTCCACCACCAAAAAATGCAACTCCACCTCACCAAACAGCCACACACAGCCAATAATTTCCTTTCATTTATAGTTTTAACCACTTTCCATATTAATTTACTATAAAACATTATCAATCCAATTTAACCCATATTAAATTAAAACCAGTCTTTCCAGCACCCACACTTATTCCTATTTAAGTCCAACCGATTCATTATTATTCAATTTTCTAAACAAATTTTCACATGTAAATTTATAGTCCACTCCATTGCCCTTTCATCATTACCAACTTCATATTCCACTACTACCATAATAATACAACAAGGAACTACACAAAAACTCGACAACCTTATAACAACAACCACATACCTACCACCACACTTCCATTGTCTGCAGCACATATCACATTTGAATCGGTCACCACCATAATTGTACAATCCCCACAAAACCCACACAACCACAACACCAACAATAAACATATTAGAAACACACAATATCATATTCCCAGTTTATATAAATTCATTATTAATTTAAATCAGGGTTTACTCATTAATTTATCATCTCCTACATGGTAATTTTCACAAAGTTTTGGATTATATAGGAAACTAATTCAAATCCAAATATGTATATTAATCCTTTTATGAAGGGTGAGTTCTAACAATAATCCACAAAAGATGTTATAAATCTAGAGTAGGGGTTTTAAATTTCATACCTCTGTCTTGAAGCATAGTCAACATACCAGGTCAACAATCATGTTGGAACTCCCCAACTGACATTATCAACCTTCCTTTTCAACAAACATGATCAATCCAATAACACTACACGGTTACCTTGAGGGGTTTTTCGCAACGATATGTTTAGGGTTGGAAATTGAACAAAATCCCTAAATCATTTATAATATTCTTAATTGAACTCATGTCCATAAATAATAATATTGTTATTATTATTAATTCTTTGACATGTGTTACAAATTAAGAATATAAATAAATATCAATTATTTCTAACTGGACTATTAAACTCATTCCGCTTTACCTCGTCAAAATTTATCAATAATCAAATAATGACCATTTAATTAAATAAATGTCACTACATTATTTATATGATAAATATAATAAATATTATATTCACCAAACTTGAAAACTATTATTTATTATTTAACTCACTTTTTTATTTTGAATAACTTGTGATTAAATTATGAAGATCAACCAAAATTGAATTAATATTATTTATTATACCATATTAAATTCATTAATTGAATTTAATTGAGATTTATGATACACTTAGTGTGTGACCCTCTAGGCCTCCTTCTCAATAACATTAGGAATAACTACCTAAAGTCCAAAATTAGCATCTAGCAACACACCAATACAACCATAGAGAAAGAAGTTGATGTTTCATCAAAATCCAACCACATATGAATTCTTACCATGTAATATAATATCATTATCACGATATCTCTAATAAAGTATGTTGAATACCTGTTCCATAAATCTTTATACTTTATTTCTATTTCTTTGAATTTCCAAAAATGAACTCATCCACTAAACACCATGTCCATGGATTTATAAAGGTAGTTATATTCCATAAAAGGGAATAATATTTCAACTTCCATTATAGGATAGAAGAGATAAATATTTTCTCATATTATCCATTAATAGAATATCACTCGTGATGCACCCAACATACCCTACCTGTCTGCAAACATATTTCTTCATGATTTTTGTCAATACGTCAAAGTGCATGAGTCTTGATATCCATTAATGATAATCTTAAAGTCTAAGGATCAGTACACATGTATACATATAGAAATATTTGATGACACATAGAAATAAGGATTTACTATTTGATGGGTCTATTCTCATAACCTCTTATCTTTGAGATTACCAAGGCTGAACACCATGATAAGGTGTTTCAATGTATTATGAGACTCATACCCCTAATAGCCTATATCACTTTTGTCCCGTTAGAAAATATCATTCATCCATAAAACACGATTAAAGAGAAATATCTTGGAACCTATAGGTTATAATTATATCGGGGAACTACTACAACATTTCAATAAGAGATATATTATTAGGAAATTATCGAATGCAAATATCATGAAAATAAAAAATAATATTGTGATAAGAAAACGTCATTAAAATATAAATCAAGTACTAAACATGTTGGTTATAGGGAACCAACTCTAGAAAAAAAACTATCTAATTTTAAAGATAATGTGATAAGGGTTGAAATATGATCATATAATAATAATTAATATGTTATTTTATAAACTTATCACTTATTTTTAACCATAATTAACCTGATTTACTCTTTATAGTGGTGACAAATTTTTACTTTGTTTGTTATTAATAATGACCAAAAATGAATTTGGACTCATTACTAAATATAAAAATACTAATTAAAAATATATATTATATTCTTAAAGATTAAATTTTTATAACTTTTATAAATTACTTTGAATATAAGTGCATAAAATTTAATGAAAAATAGTTTGAGAAAAATTGCATTTTTCAGCATAAAAGGATGAACTTATACCAGAATCAAATATAATGCTGATTAATATAGAATTAATTAGATTATTTTTAATGAAATGAAAATTATATTAATTTAAAATAAAATCCAAGATAGAATTATACTTTTTTTATTACATTACTTAACAAAAATAAATGATAGTTTTGCAAAAAATTACCATTTTTCCCTATTCACTCAAAAATCAATATTTTTAGAAAAATACCAAAAAATAATCCTATGGTATATTTGATGTGTTGATTCAAAGTATTTAGTCATTTTTATCAAATTAATTTTCTAAAATCAAGAAATTTAGTTTTTAAATAAAACCTTGTAATTTATGGGGAAACAATTTTGTTAAATAAAATTATTCCTTTTTCGACTAAAAACTTTTATAAAATTATTTATAAAAATATATTGAATATATGTACATAAAATGAATACATATAATTTATAATATTGATTTTAATGTAGGATTACATGGGATATCACATTCTTCCTATAATGACACGAGACACTAGGGATCTCCGGACCAATGGAGGGTTGATCCATCACAACCCCAAGCATGCCTCTAATAGGCTAAGTGATGGAGAAAACAACCAAGAAGGCATAGATATAATAGTAGGACTTTTACTAATGTACATACACACACACACCCAACCATCTACACCCAATAGTGTAGAGGAATAATAAAAAATGTGGTAACATCTATAGTAGAACCATACTTCAAATAACCTCTAGGGAATACATCAGATTATGATAGAATAAAACCAAAGTTAAAAGGGAAAAAATATACACCCAACTAGAATTGAATTCTCATCCTGATAAAAACAATAATAATGAATATTTGAGAGATCTCGACTCCTGATCTATAGAACTAACCACCATATGTGGTCAATGTACCTGATTAATGCAAGGACCCGATACCAGTTTCCCGGAGTTGGTTCCTTATTTCATTACATTGGAATATAAGAAAGGAATATTCATCCCAAAGGGCTGAGTAGTTTAGTTGATTTAAAAAAAAAGAAACATACATAAGTTCGACACTACAACTTGAAATCGAAAATAATTTAGAAACTCCTTTGACAACATCCATAACTCCTAGGTTATTTGTGCATGTCATTCATAAAATTCCTCTTCATGTCCTGGGAAAATGAAAAAAAAAGAAATGGGTGAGCTAAAATTCTCAGTAAGTGTAATAAATACAACAGAAGATAAATAATTATAAACATCACACGTAAAGAATAACTAAAAAACACATTCCATTAAAAATGAACATGAACACATTATGGCAGAAATAAGAGATGAATTAAAAAAATTCCATAGTAAAGCATAATCATGGGTATTATTTTAGTCAGATAACCTCATTAACTTTCAATTTCTCATTTCATAATGAGGGAATTCATAATTCCTAACATAATAACCATATCTTCAAGGCCTCATGCCAAGACCATAAATTATCATTGTTTCAAGGCCTTCTGCCAAGATTGTAGTTTGTCTCATGAGACCTATCGATGCATTGAGGGGCTATAGAGGGCCCCACCCATCACTTAATAAGTCCAATTAATTCCTCATATGAATCATGGTAAACAAAAACAACATATACATTCATATTAAAACTTACAAATGAAATTTCACTAATGTTCCTCGAACATTAAGCATAAAAACTAACGATTCAGAGTAAATTGGTGAATGGTTTTATGATAGATAATCCACAATTAAACAAATCATAAACCATTAAATTAAATATCGTATATGATATCATATATAAGAATCAATAAGAGTTTTAAAAAAGATGAAGATACTCTTTTAAAATCATTATGTAATTCTTTAGATAAATACTCTTTTACATTAAAAAGAAGAGTTATTTTGGAAAAATATTTTTATAAAACTATAAGTGAGGTAAGATATAATTTTTATAATAAAATTATTAATTTTATAAAGATAATGGTTTCTAAAAAAATATTATAGAGTGCGCTCGAAAATAGGTAAGAATTTGAGAATTTCCCTTGAATCAGGCTTGTATTTCGGGAAGAATATAAATACCCATAAATGAATGTAGGATTCTAGTTCGAAAACATATATATATATAACATTCACCTAAAAATTATGAGGAGTAATTATTAATGATTAAGAATTTAATTGAGGTATGTAGATAATAAAAGTAACCAGAATAAAAATTTAGGTTTTGGTGGAAAACCCTTACCTTAAGTCCGAAGGTGTTCCTCACTTGATCTTAATGACCTGAATAATCGAATTTGGGTTCATATATTAATGATTCCAGAACATACTAAACATTTAATGGGTTTTTATAACCTTATTATGTTCATTAATGGCCTTTTGATGGGTTAAGAGATTCAATTTCATTGTTTGTGAGCATTTTCTTCCTTGGTTTTCATGAATGGATTACTTATATTCATGTATATATAAACATCTAGGAAGATAATGGTTGTACAGAATTGAAGTTATTTGTTGTTAGTGAAAATAAAATATATTTATATAGTTATAAAATTCATTTGGATATTTTAAGTGAAGATGAATCATTATGTAAATCTTTAGTAATAATTGTTTGGGATAATTGGTGGTTTTTTATTACAACGAACTCATTTTGATTTATATTTTAATATCACATGTAAAAAAGATTTAATAAAATTAAATAAGTTATAATATATATATTATAGTCTGGTTAAACCATCAAAACAGTTTCATGTCTATAATTGAAGATAGTAATAGAAATTGAAAACTCATCGTCCTTGAATGGGATAAATTAACACATCTTAGATGTTGTTTTCATTTTTAGTATAAAATAATGGGAAAGGAGAGATGATGATGAATTTTTACATTATCACACAGAAATTCTATCACATGTAAGGTACTAGAGTTATCATAACATTTAGATGAAAGGAGGTGAGGAAAGAAAAGAAAAGAACTTGAAATAAAAGAAAAGTGGAGAAATCCCTTATGAAATTTTGGCATCCTAAAGGTGTCGCATAAAAATTTGTAAAATATTTTGATGATAGAAAAGAGTTATCTCAAAAGTATTACCTAATATGGAAATTATGGGGGATATGGAATGACATATTCCTACATAATATAAAATAAATTAAAAGAGAATATCATAAAAAGAGTACTTGAAAAGAGAAGGGTGGTAGATTCCCTTACCTTGTAGAGAAACTCATAAAACATGATGGTTGGCACATTGGGGGATATAGGACACCATTTATGGACTCCTAAGGAGGTAAAACTACCATATATTTAAGGAATATGAGTTTCTAATTAAATAAAATAAAGGAGAGAGTGGATATTTATAGTAAATGAGAGGCAGTTTTTTATTAATTTCAAAGGACCCCTCATTAGCGCTTTTTACAAAACCATGGGATTTCCCATGGTATTATCCATATGGGACAACTCATATAATATTTTAATGTAAAAAAGGAAACTAGAAATTTATATTAATTATTACATCATTATGATGTCATTAAACAAACTAAAGACTCAAAACTGCATTTTTACTACTCATGAAAAATTCATGTATTTTAGAATAATCCCAAAAATTCACCCCAACCATTTTTCAACGTATAGAATTACAAAATGAAATCCATTTTTTAAAAAATTATTTTCTAAATATTTTTAATTTAACTTTTAAATAAAATAAAAAAACAACTTTAAAACTATAAATCGTTTTATAACACCTTGAGAAATTAATCAAGGTCCCATAAAATTATCTTATAACCATAAGAAAATAAATTAACAATTTATGATTACATTTTATGAAAATATTTTTCCATTTATAATTAATAAATTGATCATAAAATTTTAATTAAAATATTTATGACATACAAAAATACCAGTACTTATACTATAATCATTTTTTCAGTTGTAAGATGTCTAAATTGTATTTATACATTCATGGGTGATGTTTCTATTTTTTGGATGTTTTACTATTCATTACTATTCATAATACTAACACTACTATTCATAAGGGTATGTTAATATTCATAAGGGTATGCTGTTATTCATAAAAAATTATGTTTGTCTTATCAGAATCTAAATATATTACTGAACGCAACTGTGTATATTAGTTTTTTGAAATTCGAATCACAGAGGTGAAAAAATTATATATACTTGCTAGGTTATAACAAAGTTGTGTTTTTAGAGACTAATTATTTCATGCATTCAATATTAATTTTATTTTCAAAATCTTGGGGTGTTACATTCTCCCCCTTTACAAAAATTTCATCCTCAAAATTACCAAAATGTTACCTCACAAGGAGATTTGGGTAGTTCTTTGTCATAAACTCCTTAGGATCCCTTGTTGCCTCTTTGAATTTATGATTTTTTCAAAGTATATTTAACAATCAAATATACTGATTCCTCAACACTTTTTATTTAGTGTCTATAATCTGGATAGGATCTTCACAGTACGATAGGTCATGTTCAAATTCTATACCTTCAGAAGTGAGGACATGTGTTGGGTATGGCATGTACTTTCTCAGCTATGAGACATAGAACACATTGTGTACTTTAGACAGGATGGGTGGCATAGAAAAATGATAGTTAATAGCTCTAATTCTCTCTATAATTTCAAAAGTTCATATGTACCTAGGGATCAGTTACCCTTTCTTCCCAAATATTATAACACCCTTCCATGGAGATACTTTTAAGAAAATATGATCTCCCACTTGAAATTAAAAATCCTTCCTTTGATTATCTGCATAGTGTTTTTTCAAATTTCAACTGCATTGATATGGCCTTAAATAGTCTTTACCTTCACTATTGTTTCCTCCACAAGCTCTGGGCCCACTAGCTTCCTTTCATCAACTTCATCCCAATATGTTAGTGTATGGCATCTCTTTTCGAACAATGCTTTATATGGAGAAGTTTCAATACTTGAATGGAAACTATTATTGTAGGAAAACTCCAATAAAGGTAAATATTGATCCCACATACCTTGGAAGTCAGGTGAACATGATATCAACATGTCCTCTAAGGTTTATATCATTCTTTCTGATTGCCTGTCAGTTTGTGGGTGGTAAGAATGGCTCAATTGAATCTCAGTATCCAAAGATTTCTGAAGCATTTTCCATCATTTCGTGGTAAATTTTGGATCAGGATCATTCACAATCGATATAGGTGATCCATTAAGTCTCACAACTTCGATAATATAGAGTTTTTCTAGGTGATATAGTGGAAAATCATCCCTTATAGTGAAGAAATGTTCATATTTCTTAAGTCGATCAACAATTACCGATATTGCATCATTATTTTTTGGAGTCTTGGATAATCTAGTGACAAAATCCATGTTGATGTCATCCCATTTCCGTGTAATAATTGGTAAAGGTTACATAACTCTTATAGGATGTTTTCATTTGGCCTTCACTTATTTACAGACTAAACATATTGATATATAATCACCAATTTCCCACTTCATGTTCTCCTACCTGAAATGTTCCTTCAAATCTCTATACATCGTAGTGATACTAGGATATATAGAGAAATTTGAACCATGGGAATCATTCAATAACTCCCTTTTTAGCTTGGGTATAGCTGTAATACAAAGGCTCTTCCCAATTTTCAGAATTACATCTTCACCCATGAACTCTGATAACTTCCATCTTTCACAGCATTAATTTTCATTTGAAGATTCTATTCATCAGACATTAAAGATTTAATTTTTTCCAATAAATATGGTTGGGAAACCATTTGAAAAAGTAGTGTTTTTTCACCGTATTTGATAATTCGCATATACATCTTCACAAGATCCATGTACAAAGAATCCCTATCAATCCTCATTTTGTTGAGAACTCCATGATCCTTCCTGATCAATGCATCAATGACTTTATATTCCTTTCCTGGGTGGTAGTGTATGCAAAAATCATAATCCTTAAGTAGTTCAAGCCATCGTTTTTTCCTCATGTTGAGTTCTTTCTATGAGAAGATATACATCAGACTCCTGTGATCCGTATATATCTCACATATTTCACCATAGAGATAGTTTCTCCATATTTTTAGAGAAAAGATCATAGTAGTTAACTCAATATCATGAGTAGGATAGTTTTGTTCATGAATTTTTAACTACCTTGATGCATAGGAAATAACTCTATCATTCTGCATAAGGACACAACCAAGTCCTTTCTTTGATGGATCTCTATAGATCACAAACCCATCATTCCTCAATGGTATAGTAATGATTGGATCATTCACTAATCTCATCTTCAATCCTTTGAAACATTCCTCACATTATTTTGTCCATATTAACTTAACCCATTTACATGTAAGCTTGGTCATTGTGTCAGCTAAATGGGTGAAGTTCTGAACAAAATACTGATAATAACCAACTAAACCAATAAAACTACGTACCTATGTTATGTTCATTAGAGTGGTCCATTCCTGAATAGCCTTTGTCTTTATAGAATCAACAGATATTCCATCCTTAGAGACAATGTGGCCAAGAAAAGAACCTAATTAAATCCAAAATTCACACTTTTTAAACTTACAACATAATTCATTTCCTCTAATAGTCTTTAGAATAGTGTGTAAGTGACTTTCATGATCTTCATATCTTTTATCGTATACCAAGATATCATTAATAAATGTCCCCAAAAAGTCGTCAATATGTTACTTGGAAACTCTATTCATTGTATCCATAAATACAAAGGGTTAATTAGTTAGTCCAAAAGGAATTACTATAAACTCACAATTCCCATACCTGGTTCGAAGTGTTGTCTTTGGAATATCTTCTTTCTTCACACACAACTGATGATATCAAGATAAAAGATCAATCTATGAAAAATATTGGGGCCCATGAAGTTGATCAAATAAATCATCAATGTGAGTTAGGGAATACATGTTATTTATTTTTATATAATTGATCTCCCTATTGTCAACGCATATCCTCATAGATCCATCTTTCATCATAAAAAAAATAATAGGGGCTCCCCATAGAGAAACACTAGGGAGAATAAATACTTTATCACTCAATTCCTCTAGTTGTTTCTTTAGTTCCACTAATTACACAGTGTACATTCTATAAGGTGTCTTTGATATGATCCTCGAATCAAGAATTTAGTCAATGGAAAACTCAATTTCTCACTCTAGAGGATGTCTAGGTAAATCCTCTAGAAATACATCAACATATTCTTGCACAATAGATACATACTCTATTTGAACATTCCTTTTCTTACCCATAGTTATTTAATTCCCTTAGTCCCCAATACATGAATTTGGTAGAGCTATTGGGTGTGGATCTATATGAGAATCATATGCTGATGTTTATGACCTAAAGATAATGGATTCCACATTATCCTCAATAATTGTAACATCCTTCTTCTTGAAATAAATTTTCACATCATGGTTCCCCATCCAATTCATACCAAGGATTATATCAAATTCAATCATGGGTATGATAATAAAATTAGCAGATAAATCACAATTATATTCCATAAAAAGGACAACCTAACACAAATTTATTGAAATGATATTTCCCTTAGGAGTTTTAACTGATAACTCCCTTATTAAATCATATTTTAAATATTTATTTTTTTGGATGATTGGGAAGACATAAAAGAACACGATGATCCAGAATCAAATAAAGAATTGGCTTTGTTCGAGTAAACAATTAAAGTACCTTCCCCCACATCGTTAAGAACTTCAACATCTATAGTTATGACTATATAAGCATGGACTTTCTTTCTTGGCCTTCTTTGGGGAACATTTCCTTGATGATTTGGAAAATAATTTGCATAGTTTCCCCTCTCCCTGCAATTGTGGCATTAAAAATTAGTAGATTCTTTCTCCCCCTTACAGTCCCAAGATATGTGGCCTTTTTCTCCACACTTGTAACAAACACCCATACCCTTCAGGCAAGTACTAGGGTGTCTCTTCCCATAATTATCAAAGGGTGGAATATTAAATCTTCCCTTATTCCCAATTTTTTTATTTCCTTTTCCAGAGTTTTCGTCTTCCCTCTTATTCTTGTTTATTCCTTTAAAATCAAAATTCATAGAGAATTTTTTTTTTTGATCTTGATAGAACTTGAGACTATATATTCATCTGATGAGAAACATTAGGATACTAGATGCCTTTTGAGGAGTGGTTTTGAACCATCAAATAATAGATCAATCTTTTCCTTGGATTAGGCATGTAGTCCGTAGTGTGCCTTGATATCCTTATGAAGTTAGCTTCATACTTTGGAACATTCTCATCCTCTATTTTCCTCATATTCAGAAACTTCATTTCTATATCTACTCGTTGTTCATGAGGGAAGTATTTTTATAAGAATATTTTCTTAAAATCATTACATTGTGTTTCTTCTATTTCTTCTTCCCCCTTTTTGTTTTTGATTAAAGGCCACCACTGATCCGCATATCCCAATAGTTGATAAACTATTATGATAACCTTCTCTCTTTCATTATATCACAAAGTGAGAAATATCTTCTCTAATGAACTTATCCACTTCTCCAATATTAATGGGTTTGTATTCCCATTAAATGATGGAGACTATTGTCGCATAAAGCAATATAACATATCTCCCCCATGTTGTGAATCAAGATTCTCCATATGGGTAAGGTTACTATTCATAACCTGAGTCATTTGTCCCATTATAGTTATAATTTGCCCAGCACCAGTCACAGAACCATATCCAACATCATTATCTTGCATCGGAGGGAAATCCCTACATGGGACAAATGCATTCATATTGTTTCTATTCCTCCCACTAGGTTCCATTTCTAAATAATGGAATACACTAGATTAGATTATGAATCATAATTTATTATATCAATGTAGAAAAATATTTATCATAAATTGAAATTCTATACAGAGATAATCTCATAATCATAAACATGGTTTCTCGGAGGAAAATTTATATTTAAATCATTCATAATGGCTTGTAAAGATAATGTGAATTGTATTAATCATATATCCCAAGAGTGTCTAACTAGGTGCGTAGTAAGGAATGTTTTCATCTACTAGGATACCCTAGGTCAAGCCCAAAACTCTTTTTCAGAGTTTTTACTCCTAGGTACATCTGTGCCAAAACCACTTCCTCTTGTAGTATCTAGAAAGAGATATATTTTCTATAAATATCCACATAATCTATTCCGTACCAAAAATTCCAAGATGTTTTTTTATATTTACCTTCAAAGACTATATTAGGAGTTTTTTCTATAATTTATGTTTTCTAAATCTAGTTTCAAAGATTTCTACTAAACTTCCTCTGATACCAACTATAAGGAAGTGCCCTCAATTGCATGAAGTAGGTGCCTTATTTTATTACATTATCACATAAACAAGGAATAAACATCCTGAATGACTAAGTAGTTTAGTATCTTTTAAAACCAGATACATACATAAGTTCAAAATTACAACTTGAAATGGAAAAAAAAATTAGAAACTCCTTTGAAAACATCTATAAATATTAGGTTATTTCTGTATTTCATTCATAAAATAACGCTTCATGTCATAGAAACAATGATACATAAGAAAGGGGTGAGATCAAATTCTCAGTAAGGGTAAGAAATATAAGGGAAGATATCAAAGATATAAACATTATTCATGGAGAATAACTAAAAACAAATGCCTTTAAAAATGAACTAGACCACTTTATGTAAGGAATAAGAGCTGAATTAAAAAAATTCCATAATAAAGCATAATAATGGGTATTCTACTGGTCTAATAGCCTCATGATCTTTCAATTACTAGTTTCATAATTTTGGAATGCATAATGTCAGACATCATAACCATACCGTCTAGGACTCGTGCCAAGACCATAAATAATCATTTTATTAAGGCCTTATGCCAATACCACAGTTTTTCTCATGAGACCTACTGAAGCATAGAGGGGATATAGCATGCCACACCCATCACTTAATAAGTCTAATTCATTTTTCATATGAATGTGGATAAACATAAAAAACATATACATTGATAAGGAAAATAACATATGAAATGTCAAAAATGTTCCCTGAACATTAAGCATAAACACTAACCATTCAGAGTAAATTGGTGAATAGTTTCATGATATCTTATCCATAGTCAAAATATTCAAAAACCATTCAATTAAATATGGTATATGATATCATATATATAAGAATCAACAAGAGTGTTGAAATATATGAAGATACTCTTTTAAAATCATTGAGTAATTCTTGAGGTAAATACTCTTTTACTTTGAAAAGAAGAGTTATTTTGGAAAAGTCTTTTTATAAAACCAAAAGTTAAGTAAGATAGTATTTTTATAATAAAATGAGTTATTTTAGAAAGATAATGGTTTCTAAAAATAGATTATAGGTTGCCCTAAAAAATAGGTAATAATTTGAGAGATTACCTTGAATTGGGCTTGTAAATTGTGAATAATATAAATGATAGTAAATAAAGGAAGGATTCTGGTTGGAAATAAAATATTGAATATTTACACAGAAATTATGAGGAGTGTAGATGAAGGAATAATAATTTAATATAGGTAAGTATATATAAAAGTATCCTAAATAAAAATGTAGGTTCGGGTGGAAAAATATTAGCTTAAGTCTGAAGGTGTTCCTCACTTGATCTTAAGGACCTTAATAATCAAATTTAGTTTCATAAATTAATGATTCTAGAACCTCTTCAAAATTTTATTGGGTTTTTATAGCCTTATTATGTTCATTAATAGCCTTTTGATGGGTTAAAAGATTCAATTTCATTGTTTGGGAGTGTTTTCTTCCTTTGTTTTAATGATTGGATTACTTATATCCATGTAAGGATAAACATGTAGAAAGAGAATGGTTGTATAGAATTTATGTTATATTTTATTAGTGAATATCTAGAAGATTTATGTAGTTGTAAAATTCATTTATTTATTGGGAGTGAATATGAATCATTATATAAAACTTTAATGATAATTTTTTGGGTTAATTGGTGGTTTCTTATCACAACGAACTCATTTTGATTTTAAAATTAATATCACATGTACAAAAAGTTTACAGAACCATACATATGTTATAATATATATATTATTTTCTGTTTCAACCATCAAAATTGTAATATGATAAATTAACACATCTCGGATGGTGTTTTCATTTTTAGTATAAAATAATGGGAAAAGAGAGATAATGATGAATTATTCCATTACCACAACAACATTAATATACATATAAGTTACTCGAGTTATCATAACTTCTGGATTAAAGGAGGTGAGTAAAGAAAATAAAGGAACTAAAATTAAAAGAAAAGTTGAGAAATCCCTTATGAAAATTCGGCAGCCTAACGACGTTCTTAAAAATTCATCAAATATTTTGATGAGAGAAAAGTGGTATCTTGTAATTATTACATAATATGTACAGTAATGGGGATATGGAATAAAATATCCCAACATAATCCAAAATAAATTAAAAGATAATAATATAAAAAGAGTGATTGAAAAAGAGAAGGGTGGTAGATTCATTTACCTTGTAGAGTAACTCCTAAAACCTAAAGGTTGGGACTTTGGGGGATTGAGGACTCCTTGGGAGGACTCCTAGAGAGGTAAAACTACTATATATTTGAGTATGATGTGTTTGTAAGGAAATAAAAATAAGTAATGGGTTGGTATTTATAATAAATGAGTGGGATTTTTTATTAATTTTAAAGGACACCTCATTAGTGGTTTTTGCAAAACCATGGGATTTACCATGGTTTTTTACTATGGTTTTTTCCAAAAAAATACAGCTCATATCATATATTAATGTACAAAATTCTTCCAACAATTTATATTAATTATTACATCATTATTATTTCCTTAAACATATCGAAAACTCAAAACTGTAATTTTACAATTCATGAAAAATTCAAGTATTTTAGAAAAAACCCCGAAAATTCACCCCACGAATTTTTCAACCATTAGAATTAAAAAATGAAATACATTTTTAAAAAATAATTTTCTAAATATTTTTAATTTAATTTTTTAAAAAAAAATCTTAATTCACTCCAAAAAATAACATTAAAACTATAAATCGCTATATAAAATCACGATAAATTAATCAAGGTCCCATAAAATTATCTTATAACCATAATACAATAATGTAATAATTTATTATTACATTTTAAGAAAATAAATTTCAATTTTAAATTAATAAATTGATCATAAAATTTTAATTAAAATATTTATGACATACAAAAATAAAAATACTTAAACTTTAATCATTTTTTCACTTATAAGATGTCTGAATTATATTTATACATTCACGGGTAAAGTTTTTTTGGAGGATTTAATATTCATTACAATTAATAAGAGTAACATTATTATTCATAAGGGTATGTTACTATTCATAAGGGTGTGTTACTATTGATCAAAAATTAAGTTTGTCTTCCCATACATTAAATATCTTATTGAACACAACCATGTATGTTAGTTTTTTAAAATTCAAATCATAGAGGTGGAAAAGTTATATATACTAGCTAGGTTATAACAAAGTTGTGTTTTGTAGTGGCTCAGTGTTTCGTGTATTCAATATTAAATTTATTTGCGAAATGTTGGGGTGTTACAAGAAACCCTATGCTCCATCGAAATCATCTTCAATATGTTTTACATCCCCATAAGTTATGACGTATGTGGGAAAAGCCTATTTAGGGGTGAGTATATACATACCCAGTATGATTCCCCAAAAACCAAAGGGGTTGCAATAGAAGATACAATATAAGTTTTCAAGTCAACCCAAAGTAAGAGGGAAATAAAAAACCAAAAAAACACACACATAGATATATATATATATATATATATATATATATATATATATGCTTATAAAGAAACCCAAATGAGATAGAATGGGGATATCCATCTCACGTCCCATCTTAGGTCGATGAGTGTACCAATAGCTCCAAAGGGGTCCATATTTGATGCCCTGCATCTTGTGTATCTATTGAGGTAAATGTATGGAGGACCCACACCTTGCCACTATGTTGAACAGTCGAGCAGAAACAATCTATAGTAGAGGTCCCATGACCTAGTACAATATGGGGTTCCACTCAATGGATTTAAGACCCATTCCCTAGTGCATTAGGGGGTGTCACTTAGTAGGTATAAGACTCATTCCTGAGTGCATCAGGGGGTTCCACTCAGTAGGTAGAAGGCTTATTCTCTAGTGCATGAGGGGGTGTCACTCAAAGTATAGAGTACCCTAACCTTAGTACATTAGGGGGTTTCAATCAGTAGATAGAGGTCCCACTCCATAGTGCATCAAGGGGTTCCACTCAAACTACTACAAGGAGTATGGGGGACCTACGCCTTGATGCAATAGGGGGATTTCCAACCATGGCCTCTCTCTGATGATCTTTCCTGATCACTGTCATCCTCAAGTGTCTCCTAAACAATCATCATACTCAGAACCTTCCATTTCATTTTTTCAAAGCCACTATTAAGTCTACCATTGTGTTATATGCATAAAATTTCTCTGGATAGGCTACTCATGGGATAAAATTTGAGTCTAAGAAAAGAAGATATGTATAGTAAAAGTTTCTGATTGGGGTTCATGGATTGTATGGGGACAACATAACATGTGGTCCCAATTCATTCCCTAGACTTGTTCCTCTATGGATATGTATTGGAGGTCATGTCATTGTACATGATGTGTAAGGGATACCACATGACATGTCTCGACCACCTGGGGTCTACCCATGTGCTCCTAATTTTTCTCGTGTTTATCGGTCCATGATCATTTACCCAACCATGTATAGAATCCTACCCAGGTACCATCCCATGCATGTGAACTCCAAAAGTACCTAAAATTCCCTCCAACATGAGGTCATAGGCATGTCCCAACTGGAACACAAGTTGTCCACCTAGGGAGGGTCATTTGATATGTCATCATTATCTTCCCCAAAACCCTAACATTGCATCCAAGGGGTACTAAATGTCATGTGTTCATCAAAACACACACCATATAGAAACGTTTTCAATTGAAAAATTATTTATTTATGTATTTTTATAGATCTATTGTATCTACCATAAATCCTAAAATTTGACCACCCAAAACCGATGTAATTTGCCTTCGGTCGTCGATTTCATCCCTCTTATAGATTGACATAAAAATTTGTTCATTCACACGGATCTCACACGCCACCTAAAACCTATCACATCACCTTCCATGTATTCTCTAAATATTAGATCAATATAGATCTCATCCATATCCCACAACCTATCTTGATCCATCCACAAATCATTATCTCAGTTTTTTCACCAAACCACCATGAAACTGGGGGTTCAATCATGCTTGAACCCACCCCAACAATGTTGAACCACAACCCTATGGTCCGATGGTGATGTGCATAGAGAATAGTGGGTATAAATTCACAATAACGAATTCAATCCTTCATTTTATAAGAATTCCATCATTGTATATCAAATGTAAATTTATCTAAAAAAATTATGTTTATGGAAAGGTATAATGTGAAGATCCAAAAAATTAAGATCAAATAATATCAGATAAAATCCATGATCAAAATTTTAATCAAGGGAGGGAACCACAATTGATGATACCTGCCTTAATTATTGATTGATCATTGGGGAAAATGTGTTTTCCAGTGTGTATAAGACCCACTATGTTTGTTGTCACTTGATTCGTTTGTTTTTTTCATCTGATTATGATTCACCAACGATTAACGCCCCAAACCTCTCTCAATGATCATAGGGTTGTGTATCTATCCCTATATAATTCCTATAATAGAAATTATATAGTGGAAATTATTTTTTGGGTATTGAATTAATTAGATAAATAATTTAACTAATTAATCCACTTAACATACTTGCTAATGGATGGCTTATCTAAACATCTGGTGTCGACCAACTTTATTTCACACCTAGGGTAAACCCTCATTTTTGGATTTAACCATGGTCCTAGATTTTTTATTTGAGACTCTATTTGAGAGTTATTCCATTATTTCATGAAAACTACATGATCATGGTATTAATATATTTTATATTTTTATGATATCAATTATGGGATCACCGAACCTCAGAATCTCACATCATCTAAGTGTCTGAATGTGAAAAAAAAAATTCTTAATATATTTCAAAGTTTTATAATAAGAAAATGATGTTACTATATTATTCCTCTATTCAAGGATTTTCATCCCCAGAAAGCACAAGATGAAAAAGGTGGGGGCACTAAGCCTGTATCTATCTCTCCTACTCCCATGATCTCTCCTATATGATCCTACACTACCACATCAAATGAACTAAGGGAGTAGTCTATATGTATAGGACCCTCATTTTGGTATCCCTAATCACCACCAGGTACTTAATAAAGGTGAATCCATCCTTAATTTTCATCTCGTCCCAATCAATGAAGTGCATAGTATCATGCATATATCTTTCAACTGTGAGACATGGAAGATGTCATGCAGCCTCTCCAACTATCTGGGCAAGGCTCGGTGGAAAGAAAACTTGTAAAACCTCTACAGGATCTTGATCATCCTGATGAACCTAAGGGATAGCTTGCCTCCCTGACCAAACCTCCATAATCCTCATTTTGGGTTGAATCTCAGGAAAACATGGTGTCCCTGATTGAGCTACAAGGGCCTACAACATCAATTTGTGTAAGATTTACATCAGATCTATCCTATTCTCATCTCTTCGCAGATCACCTAAACTTTATCTATCATCACCTGCACTATCTATCACCCAATAATAGATGTATCTCCAATATAATTATAGTATAAGAGTGATATGTAGGGTCTCTCATACATGGACAAGAAAGGTGTCATGTAAATATTAGAGTGATAGCTATTATTATAATAAAACTCTACCAATGTAAATTGATCCTCTGAACTCTTCCCAATGTTCAATGAAAAAGGTCTCAGCATATACTCCAACACCTAAATAGTGCACTCAGTCTTCCCATTCATCCGGGGGAAATTCCACACTCATCTATAACTAGATCCGGAATACCTCCTGTATAGATCTCCATATATAAGATATACACCATGCATCATGAAAAAATACAATCTTCATGGGTACCCCATGAATCTGGATGATCACCCTGATGTATAATTATCCCAGACTCTCCACCAAACTCTACTCCCATATGGAAAGGAAGTGTGCCGACTTCACGAGTCAATCAAAAATCATCTAGATGGAACTGTGGACTCTCTCTTTCTGTGGAATCCCTTTCACAAATTTCATGGATATAAAATCTCATTTCAACTCAAGTATCTCAAGAGGTTGTGCTGAACCTTCTGAAACCTAGTGCTCAGCCTTCACCTGCTGACCTGTGAGACATAGAAAGATGAACTCGACTACACTATACCTCATCCCAGCCTACCAAAACTACTACTCAAGGTCCTTATACATTTTCCCTATGTCGATATTTACAACCAAATGATAAGTTTAAAACCCCTTATCACCTCCACTCATATCATGATCGTAACCTCCATCCATCCCTAAAAGGGATGACGTGCTCCCCTCCCTCAAAATATGCCTTTGTTGAATATCCTGAGGATATATGATCAAGAAGAACCTCACAATCGATGTCTCTCAACTAAGACTCCCTCACACGCTGAAGAAGTGGGAGAATCATCACCATCAACTAAAGATAAGTCACACCCCTATCCTCTACTAGGTTTATCTATAAAGAATTCAACTAATCATATGCCTCCTCCACCAAACGAGAATGGGACATTCTATTAAGGGAATATACCACCACATTGGACTTCCCGGAAGTATAGACTATCTTGAAATCATATTTCAATAAGAAATTTATTAATAACATCTATCTTATGTTCAGATATCTCTATGTGAATATATACCAAGGACTCTGATGATTTCAGTAAACAAAAAAGCACTCTCTTAGAAGATAGTGTCTCTACATCTTCAATGAAAACACTGCCCTTGTCAACTCAAGGTCGTGATTCATGTAGTTATTCTCATGTGGTCTCAACTACCTCTAACCATATGTGATCACTAACTACCTCTACATCAAAAATAAATCAAGTCTAACTCTAGAGGCATCAAAAAACATTACAAACACCATGCTCTCCTCTAGTAGTCTCAACACATGAGAAATGGTTAACCTCTTCCTCAACTAGAAATATCTATGACATTACTCAATATAGGTAAACAAATACCCTTCACATCAGTGTAAATACCCCAACTCCAGTAGCCTATATCCAGTGGTTAATTTATTACATTGGTACTAGATACAAGATATTACACCCCAAAGGATTTAATAGTTTAAGAGTTTTGAAAAATTATATACATGGTTGAATGTTAAATTGACTTTGAAAACATAACACAACATAGTATTTTCTTTGATTTCACCTTTATTACCTTTATCATATCTCTTAATATCAATAATATTAAACATACTCGAATCTAGGGGAAAAATAAACATAATAAAGGGGTGATTTTAGATGCCCAGTAAGGGTATTCATATAGCAAAATATAAATAAGGCATAAATAATATATAAATAAGTAATTATGATCAAATAATTCCATATAAATAATTTCATAAGATATAAAATTATCCATGGATATCATAACAAATTAAATAATCACATGGACATTAATAACTGATTTCATAATTATGGAAAGAATAATGTCGGACATCAAAAATTTACCATCAAGGCCACGTATAATTCATATAAAAATTACATCAAGTCCTTGTGTGATGAAATATATGTAAATAGGTAAGGCCTCAGCCAAAACCCAAGCTACTTTGTCTCATCAGACTTATTGATGCATTGAGGGCCTATATCAGGCCCTTCCCATCACTTACTAAGTCCAATTCATTCCTCATATGAAAGGGGTGAAACATATTCAACATAAACATTTGTCTTGAAACTTTTATATGAAATTTTATTAATTTTCCTAATCAATAAACATAGTCATAAATCATCTAGAGTAATATAGAGACTGGAATCAAAATAGAGCATCCTCAGTCAAACTGATCATAAATTATCCAGAGAAATATTCAGGATGGTATCATTACAAAATATTCTCATATTATTATAATTATAATAACAGTTGTTGACATAAGTGAATATAATTTCCATATTGATATACATAAAAACATTCTTGAAGAAAATAATCTTTCCAATATCAAGTGTAAATTTTTAAAATCTAAAAACATAAAATGTATTAAAGTAAGGATTTTCTTTATAAATAAACTTTTAAAGTTATAAAGGAATATTAAAATAAATGATTAGTCAAGACTATGGTAAAATCCTTTCATGTTATATATGTTAAAAAATCATTCCTTTCACACTACTGTAAAAAAGTATAAAAAGTACCTTGATCAAAAAATGGTCGGAATATTCATTTTAAACAATTTTTTAATTAAAACATGAGTGAAAATGAATTTTAAAAATATTAGGATAATAGTAAAAATATTTTTTAAAACATTTTTATAAAAAATGGATATGGAAGAAAAATATCCCATATTAGAGACTTAAATATAGGGAGTCCAAAATAATGATGAGATTGTGAAATAAACCCATACAAATTAGGTATAATTTCAATCATAAGACCAATGAATGAAATAAAAAATGAAACTTTAAATAAAATTAATACAAATATATTCATTATATAATATATCAAAGGATAATTATACACACCATATGAAATAAATTAGTGGTGAATATGGCATTTGTCTCACCAAAGTAAAAGTGAGATGAGAAACCCTTACTTTATTTTATATTTCCTTTATACATGTTAAATTTTTCCTATATAATAAATATATATTTATTATACATCTATTATAGAACCATAATATAATATATTATTTACTTATAATATTTTATCACCCTTTTATTAACAATTCATTGTTTTAATCAATATTTCATGTGGTAACTGTTTCGTTTTTCATGTAATATTTGTTTCGATAGTTTTGGTTCTTGTACTTTGATCAAGATTCCATCACATAATTTTTTTATAATTATATAAATATAAAATATATTAATTATTTTCATATTTAGTGTAATCCATAAAATTTAAATATAGAAAAATGAATTACATCATTTATGGAGACAGTAGGTCGTCTGTATGCATGAACGGTGTATTAAATTTTAGAAGGATAGAACAAAAGAAAGGTAGATAATTATAAAACATTATAAAATAATTATTATATCATCTAAATCATATATATTCATTAAATATATCCCTATAAACATCCAAGTAAAATATATAATAAAAATTAATCACATCGCTTTGGGGATTTGGTAGTCATCACGTACGTATGAGAGATGTTATCATTTCCCAATGGTTTGGAAGGTAAGAAGGTAGATATGATATTATCATTCAATAAGTATAATTATTTTATAAATATAATATCTAAAAATTAAACCCATCATAATTATCATCCATAAATTATGGTGATGAAAAATTAATGGTATCACAACGTGGAGATGGTATGTTGCATGTACGCATGAGTGATACTTTCACTTCCCTTTTGATGGGAAAGAGGGTGGATACTGGTGGTTTCATAATCATGATAAAATATTAGTAAATTTATTATAATTATAATACCATTTGATGATAAATACCAAATATTTATAATATGTAAAATAAGAATTAAAAATAAAGTGATCGGTTAAGGTGATTACCTCTTCTATGGAAAAACTCTTTTGGGTTTTTTCCTAAGGACCCTAGAGTTGGTAATTTGAGGATACCAGTACCTCTATAATGTGAATAATAAAGTTTAAAAGATATTTTGGAATGTAATGGTAGATATATATGGCTCAAATTATTTTAAATAATTTAGAGAGAAGTTTCACTTTTATAATTAAGGTGAGCTGTATTTTTAAATTTCATAAACAATTAAAATATAATAAGAATATTTTAGGTAAAAATGATTTAAAATGGTCATAAATTCGAATAATAATTGTATTGGGTGTAAATAAAATCATAAAATTAAATTTAGAAAATTGTTTATATCATTTTTGTCCTTATCTTTTTTATTAATCCCTTGGTTAATTATTTTTTACTATAATCATAGTAACCACTATTTTAATAACAAAGGGTTAATGATTTTAATATAAATGGAAAAGTGACTCATAAATGGACAATGTTTTATTTTTTAAACAATATTAAATTAACATTCCTTAAGATAACATTTTAATGAATTTTAAATAATTTAATAAAATATTGTTTTGATAAAATATTATTAATGTCAATTTTGAGAGTATTCATTTAGTTTGATATTAAACACATCAATACAAAGTTTTATTTTGAATATAATTAATTTATGAATCACTAATATTTAATATAGATCTATAAAATTTGGGGTACACATTAAATCACATAAAATATTTCAGTTTTAATTTTTTTTAAATCATTTATTTTTTTCATTTTTATTAAATAAAATATTGTATTAGTGTTGCACTAGAATTTAAGGTAATTATATAATTTATAAAAATTATAAACAAATTTATATCTTGAAAATAATTTTATAAATCTTAAAATAGTCATTTATTTTCATTAATATAATATTTTTTTATGTGGATATTTAAAACTAAGAGAGTGACATTTTGTAACTTTATATGATTCAAATATTATATTGGTCATTTTTATGGGAAATTGTCCATTAAACATATAACTTTATAGAATAATATTATAATTTTATAATATATTTAATATAATAATATGTAATATTAAATATCATGATCTTATCACATAGTTTTAACCTAGATTAACTTGATTTACCCTTTATCGTGGTGATAAATTTTACAATAGTCACAAATCATATTGGCCAAAAATAAAAGGGAAAGTTACCAAATTTGAACCTCATGATTCTAAATAAGGAATAAATTTTAACAAATTCATCACCTATAAGAAAGAAATTTTAATTTAAAATCAAAATGAAAAACTCAATAAAAAATAGCTTTTCATAAAAATGCCTTTTATGTATAAAAATGTTTCTATACCAAATTCAATCATAAAATTGATTGAAATAAACGTAACTGAATTATTAATAATAAAATTTAACTAATTTTAGTTTTAAATATTTTCAAAAAAATAAAATTTTAAATTCTATAAACAAAAATACCTTTTTCAATAAAAACAGTATTTTTCACTATTCACTAGAAAATAAATCATTTCAGAAAAATCTAAAACATTTCACCCTAAGATAAATTATATATGTTGATCTTAAAAATTATTTTATTTTTATAAAATAAAATTTAAAAAACATTCATAAATTATAATATTTTCTCACAAAAATCAATAAAAATCATTTTTGAAGAAAAAAGAATTAATGAAGCATTGAAAAAATTTACTAAAAATTGAGTACTTATTTCATAATAATTAATAAATGAATTTATATTTAGTTTTTAATTTATTTATATATTTCATAATTAATATAATACTATTCATACCCACCACTTAAAAAACTATATTATAGCATTCATATATAAATAATAATATTTTGGGGTTCATTTATGCTCAGTGTTGTGTGTTTTATACGCTATCGAATATTGTGTTCTTTTAAAATATATATGTGTTACTTTATCCCCTCCTTCAATAAATGGTATCCTCACAATTTGAATATATGATCGCTAATCAAGTTTTTTACATTTTAAAATACCTTTGTGTAAAACCCACATCGTAAAAAAAAGATTAATAAAACTTCCTCTTAAAATAGGGAAAAGGAAACAAGTATGTCATAAAAACTAGGATTATGAATAGGAGAACATTAGTTGGAAGTGAAATTATGGAAATGGAAGAAAACATTAACACCCAAGGCTAATAGAGAGTGATATATAACATGGTAATGAGAAAGTTAACCATTTAAAAACAATAAATTTGTCATCGGTTAAGGGGCCATTGATTTTATAGTAATAAAATTAAATGGATAATGTTTTTATTTCAAGGTATGTTTTTTAAAGTTAAAGAGTTTTTCTACTATATTAATAAATCATTCAATAAAATCATCTTACTGGATTATTTTCATGTTATAAGCATAATCTCATCCTTTGTGCTTAAATGTATTTTTACTTCATCTATTACACCAGGAAATGGATATTCGAGATGATTTTTTCATGAATTGTGAATGTTTAATGAATTAGAAGATACATAAGTTATTCCTTCACCCTCTAAATATTTACCAAAACCAAAATTGTTGGCACAAGTTATCATAATTTAACCACATACAATAATATCCAAAGTTCAACTTAATCCATTCTATAAGTAGTCAATCTTAAGGCTCCTCCAAAATATGCCTGACCAAATTCAAAAATCACAAAATTTAGGAATAAGGTCACTAAATCAACATATCATTAATCACCTATAAAGTAGCTCTTAATCTCACAAGTGAATACCTTGATGAAATATTTTCCTAAAACTTGGTAATAAATTTAATTACTATAAAACATTAATGAAAACATGAATTATTCCAAAAATAAAATCTCATATTATTTAATATATTCCATAAATCTAAAAAAATGTAGTAAAATTCATCATGAATAAAATTACTAACCATTTTCAAGGTCACCAATACTATCCCATTTAATTACACCTCAATGTTAGGAAAATATCATGGTTATCTTTCCCTTTTTCACGTATTCTCTGAAAATAATATCTTACCACTAATCACTTTTCATAGTTATTAGTACCATTCAACATATGGCTTAAAATACTTAAGAAAAACTTCTCCAATATAATCATTACATGTTTCACGATCCTCATAACTAGAATATATTTTTTTTAATTCTTCTAAAGAATAATTATGGAATCCAAATACCCAATAACTTCAATCATTCCACTTTGATTGTGGTAATAGCATAATATTGACCTTGATCTCTTTATTTATTCTAAGGTATATTCCCTTATCTGTTGGGGTATTCATTTTCATAGTGACCCATGTATTTATAGTTTAACAATTGCACATTGGAAACATCTTTATTTATCATGAAATCATATAATTGGTGGCCTTTCTCTCCACACTTGTAAAAACTTCTCATTCCTTTCAATTAATAACTGGGGTGTTTATTTCCACAATAATCACATGAGGTAAAATATTTCTTTCTCTTCTTCCCTTTATCATTTTTTTAATTTTTTTCCATTTCTTTCTTTTGATACAAGAATACATGATTAATTATTTCCCAGTCTTAATTGCACATGATACTATATCCTCATAGGATGAGAATTTTTTGGAGACCAGTTACCTTTAAAGGATTGGTTTAATCCCATCAAGGAAACAATAAATATTCATCTTTGGATTATGTGTGTATTCTTCTTAATGCGTAGATAACCTTTTAAAGTTTATTCATATTTAGTAACATTTTCTTATTCCTTTTGTATAAAACTTGTGAATTCCATTTCCATATTTGTTCATTGTTCATGAGGACTATAATATTTTAAGAAAAGTTCATTAAAATCCTCTCATTCTATGATTATTATTTCCTCCCCATCCTTAGTGTTTTGAATCAATTAACACCATTAATCTATATCACATAAGAGATGATAAACTATAATTAAAACCTTCTCTCTTTATTTACATCCCAAACCAATAAATGTCTTCTCTAAGGAACTTATCCATTTCTCGGATACATATGGATTTGTAGTTTCATTGAATTATAGAGATTGTTGATTCATGAAATAGTCTAGAATTGTTACACCATGTTGCAGATTAGCAGGATTCTCCATAAAAATATGGTTATTACTAATAACCTAAGTCAATTATCCAAATATAGTTAAGAAATGTCATCTCCATCTACAGCTCTAGCTCTGGCTTCATTATCTTGCCTAGGAGGAAAATCCCTACATGGATTATGTGCATTGATACAGTTTCCATTTCTTCCACTAATTTCATTTCTAAAAAATGACATACACAAGATTAAATTATAATAATATTAATCATAATGTATAATTTCAAAACTAATGAAACACTTAAAATAAATTGAAAAATAATCCCAAAATCATAAGCTTGGTTTCTTTGGGAATATTTTAAAGGTTCTTTGTAGGGTTAAGTTTCGTGATTTTTTCTTTCCTAAATATCATTGCCACGGTTTCTACTAAACTATCTCTCTTATCAATAATAAATACCTCAACTCCAGTAGCCTAGATTTTATGGTCACTTTATTTCATTATCACTAGATATAAGAAATCACATCCCAAAGGACTGAATAGTTTAGTAGTCCTGTAAAACTAGATACATGGTTGAATATTATATTAAATTTGAAAAAAAAAATTAGATTTGGTGTCCTAGGACAAACTATTTTCACTTCGATTACATGTATATTTTATGTATTGAATATTAATAAAACTTCTTATTGCATATTGTTTTTTGTTCTGCATGGCTCTAATGTAATAAGTTCTAGAGTATAAATCGCATTGATAAGGTCGTAGTGGTTCCCTACTATGATAATAACCTTGATGTGCTATGATGATATTCTCAAATAATATTCTGCGGTAGGATAATGTACTATGATGGGACACATAGTACACACACTTTCATGTGTGAGTACTTATAAGTAGATGAGTCCTCTTCTCATGAAGTTCACACTTGGTAATCTCCAATATGGGAGATTATGGGAACAGACCCACCCATTTGAATTCTGCATGTTTTGGTGTCATTAGATATTTCCATCTATGATCACGTGTGATGGTCCTTAGAATTTAATATTATTATTAATGCATTTTATAACTTTCACACTCAAATGTATTTCATAAAACAAGACGATAACATTTCATGTAGAAGTTGGATACATTGGGTGCATCATGAGTGATATGTCATTAATTAATAATTCAAGGAAGGATTTATCCCTTCTATCTTTAGGGAAGATGATATCTCCAAAATTTGATTGCAATAGAACCATCTCATTAAATTTCATGGCCATGGTGTAATGATTTTTTTATTTCATATAGTAAAATAAATACATATCGAGAATATATGTTGGTGAAGTGGATGTGAAACCTACTTGATGTGATATTGGGGCATAGTGAGTGTTTGTATGTTCTTGTCATCATTGTGACATTGTGTTCTTTATCGTGGGTGCCTTGACCCGTTGCATGATAGGAATCTTGGACATTAGGCAAGCCCACCTAATGCCAATGAGAAACAACCCTATAGGGTCACATACTAAGTGTTTTTGTTTATCTGAATTTAATTATATTTGAGTTTAATTAATGGAATAAATATTATTCTTATATTTGTGGAATACATTTTTTCAGGTTATATTGATCGCATAAATTAAATAAATAATTATTCACTGACTTGTGAATAAAATATTTATTTTATTTATTGAATATTTTAAGAATTATTTATTCTCTAGATTGTGAATAAGATATTTATTTATGAATAAAATATTTGTTAGGTTCTTTAATAAATTCTAGAGGAGTTAGAATGGACCAAGACCGAGTCTAGTGACAAATATTAATTAATAGGATAGTTATATAATATTTTTTATTATTAAAGTTGGAACACACCAGAAAATTATAATTATATAGTTATTATTATGCGGAATGGTATTTATTAAAGATAATAAATTTTATTTAATGTATTCTATAAAATTAAATAATATTTTTCAGTAAATAGGTGGATATGTATATTGTGTAGAGAATCTAAAATTGAGAATATAGAATTGTTGAACACAATGAATTCTCTCTCAAATACTCCTCCTCCTCTCTCCCTCTCAAGAACAAGAAGTGAAGGAGAGATTTATTCAATATCTAAGAATGAGAGATCAATAATGAATAATGCAGGAAATTCTAGTCACCACACCTGAACATAAAGATAGAGTGGTGTTGCTTGAAGATCAGAGAAGGACGTTTGGATCACAACTAGATGGATTCTATCCTTGCATCCTCACATTGCAATAAAGGTAATCCGGAAGGGTCTTTTTGGACAATCAAAATTCACCAGTGAAGAATGTTCCAAATCCCAGTTATTCATTTATTCAAATATTAAATAAATTAATTGTAAATTTTACATGCAAGTTCCTTACTCTTGGTTTCAGGCAATGATTATTAAAAAAATTAATAAATTTCTAACCTCTAAATTCTTCCACTGCATCCAGAACCATTAAGTGGTATCAAAGAGAGGTCATGTATAAATTTATGAGTATTTATTTTATTTTTGATCTTTGTTCAATTGTGGTTAGATTTTAATTGCAATTTATTTTTTCTCTAAACCGATTTGAATTAAAAAGGTATTGGCGTATTAATCAGGTTCATTGTGTGTATCAGTTTCTTAACAGTTTAAGAAAAAAATGAAGAATGATTGTAGATTCCATCAACAAGTGCCAAATATTTGGCCGGTAAAACTCGGTTTCATAGTGGGAAGTTGAAGCAGACGCCATATACCCATGCACATTGTATCTAGATGCAATTATCAATTAATTACACATGGTGATTTTATTACACACTTCATGTTGATCGGGCCAACCTGGCACACAGAAAGTGGATACATGGTTTGTATCTGGCACATACACTCCGTATATTCTAGCTGAGTTAACATAAGTAATCATTAGATGTGTGACTTGGATATATGGAAAATGTGGTACATGGTGTGTTACTTCATGTACATGCGGTGTGGTCTCCCATTAACAGACAAAATTAAAATTATATTAAATTTGAAAACTGCAGTATTAAAACCTTATTTTTTTTATTGGCACACCGTTGGTTGTTGGAAAATTTATTAATGGTTTGAAATAATTTTAAATTCTCAATTAATTTATAGTAATTAATATGTCATTATTCGTTTTGTCATTTATTTTCCATGAATTCCATTAATGATGAGTTTCTCCAAATAAGACCAAATAATCATTAAAGATGAAAGGGAATTGATTAATTAATTTATTTATTTATTAATAAATGTGAATTTATCTTAAATAATAATATAATTAATAAAAAATAAATGATATTCATTTACATTTGTGTGTTCATAACATGTATGACTATTCGTGATCTTGACCATGACCTATGTATGTGTTGGATGTTTTAATTTAATTTAATATAGGAGTTGGAAATTATTTAATATTAAATTAAATTATTTCCAATGATTCATACCTCCCTTCATTATTATGTACGACCTATGTCTCCAATTATATTTATATAATCCCCTTTAACTAATCATTTGGTTCCTCTAACCAGTATGTGAGTAATAAATATATGTAATTAATGGAGCATCCGAAGGTGTGTGGAGACAGTTCAAGATGGAACCATAATGATGTCAACCCAGGTGACACATAGGTGGAAATATGGAATGTTGAAACTCATTTCAAGATGGGAAATTAGAGTTATTTCCCCTAGGTCAATGGTTGATTTAATTTCCTCTCATTAAATCAACCATCGGATAAAGCTCATGAATTGGTCATTTAATTAATTAAGTATTTCTATCTATGCAATTATTTTTTATGGAAAAAAGTATGCAATCACATAAATAAATGAATTAATATTCAAATACATAAATTAAATAAATGAATTATGTGTAAATTTTTTATCCAACATGGTTAATTAATTAAGTAACATCCACTTAATATTAACAAGATGTGAAAAGTATAAAATAAGATAAAATTTATGCATAATAAATTAAAATCCCTTAATTAAATATTAATTCAAACTAAGACTTCCATTACCTGATTGGGAATGAAAACATATAAATAAGTGTAGTACATAGCCAAATTCTAGACACTTAAAATCTCTGGGAGTTCTCATGAGAGTTTTGGGTTTACTTAATTGAAATTGTATTGTTTTTAAAGACCAACATCTATTCAATATAAATTTGAAGTAAGGTGTTGAGGAAATCCAAGTTAGGATTTCAGGATAGGGGAATCCACTCAATAGATCAAGGATTTACAAGTCTTTAGTTGGAAAGACTACCTACTTAATTACTTTATTATGGTTTTCATGGCCAAAGTCTCGATCATTAAGAAAATTTATGGTTATCCTTTCTAATAGAATTTTAAATAAACTAGATATTACAAGTTCAATGGTGAGAGCTATTGAGACATGATATAATAGTGTTATATTTAAAAAATAAATTAATAAACCATTAATTTATTATATCTCACTTATTTTTTAGTCATGAAAAGTACTAATAATCTACTATTTTTAATTGTAGAATAAAATGACAAGTTTATCATCCATAATATCCCTATGATCAATATTGGATAAAGATAACCTCCAAACTGGAAGTAACTTATAAGAGTGGTTTAAATTTCTTTGGGTTGTGTTATTCCCTAAATGAAAATATTACATGTTAGAATCCGCAATGCTTAATCTTCCTACTAAATAGGTGAGTAATAATGATTTCCTTTTTTGTGAAAAAAATTGAGTTGCTCAGTCAACATTCAATGTTTGATGATTTCATCAATTTATAGTGAACTAATGAAGTCACAAAAAACATGGATGTGTATAGAATTCATAAACACCTTTATGGTCTTTACCAGGAGGGAGATAGATAGGAACAGTTTGAGATTTCCAAGGCACCATTTTAGTGAAATCCTAGACAGGGTTCCCCATTTTGGTCTTATGTATTCAAGAACATTGGCTAAATTAAGTGATTAGAGGGTCTAGGGTTTAAAATCCTCAAATAACTAGGAATTTACCTCATTATAGCATCACTCTGTCATAGTTTCACTGACTTTTTGTGAATTTTAATATGAACAACATTAATAAGTCACTTTCAGATCTTATTACTCTACTTATATAAGTAGATAAGGATACGAAACATGAAAAACCTTATATCCTTGTGGTGAACAAATGGAAAGGGAAATCAAAGAAATTTAAGCCCAATTCTTATTCACACCATTCCAAGAAGAAGAAGATAAAATAGAAAGCAAAGGAAAAGGATTCTGTCTATTTCTCATGTAGACAAAAGGGACACTAGAAGAAAAATTAAACCTAACCAAATAATTATGGGAAATCTTTAGGTGTGTTTGTTATTGAGTTCAATTTATCTGCTTCTACAAATAAAGTATTAGATTCAGATTTTAGTGCTCACATATCTATTCAAATACAATATCTAAGTAGATTCAGGAAGATTGACAGAGGAGAGGTAAATATTCAGGTAGACAACGGAGCTAAACTTTTTGGTGTAGCTATCGAGAACTACAACCTCACATTGTTAACCATAATGATCTTGGTTTTAAAGGATTGTAATTATGTACCTTCAGTTACCAAAAATGTTATTTCCATATCCAGACCGGATATAGATGGATTTATTTTTAAATTTGGTAATAAATGTTTCTTATTTTATAAAGATATTATTTATTATGGTAAGGAACATTTAAAAAACAATCTTTATGTGTTGGATTACAAGAAACAAATAATGGAAATAGATAATGAAGTTACTTCACATGACTCACACCACACCTAACTTTGGCATCACCAGCTAAGTCATGTAAATGAAAATATATTGATTAAATTACATCAATATGGATATTTAGATTCTTTTTAACTAAAAACACTTAGTGTATTTCATGAATGTTTAAAAGTAAAGATGTCCAAGCCCCCATTTAGTGGGAAAGGTGAAAGGGCTACAGAGCTTCTTGAAATAGTTTACACCAATGTGTGTAGACCATTTCATATTGAATAAAGGGGTGGGTAATCAACATCATAAATTTTATTGATGATTTTAGTAGATATATATATGTCTAAGTAATGAGGTATAATTCGGACTCTTTTGATAAATTCAAGGAATTTAATAATGAAGTTGAGAACCGGGTTGGTAAGAATATTATTAAACATTTCCCAGACTATGGTGGAGAATATCTTAATCAAGACTTCATTGATTATTTACAGGAGTTTGGGATTTTATCTCAAACTCACTCATCCTTATATTCCTCAATGGAATGGTGTAAGCGAAAGGAGTAACCACACCTCATTAACATGACGAGATCAATGATGAGTCATGTGAGTCTTCCATTATTCTTTTGGGGATATGTGCTAAAAATAGTAGCATATGTACTAAAATGAGTGCCAACTAAAACAAAAGATGGTATACTATACCAATTATGGAATGGAAGTAAACTTATGTTGTCTTACTTACATGTGTGGGGTTACAAAGCATTTTTAAGGCCTATTCAGGTAACAAGATTGTGCCATGAGTCACAAAGTGTATCTTTATAGGATATCCTAATGAAACAATGGGATACTACCTATAAAATACTTCAGAAAAAAGTGTGTTGTTGATAGAAGTCCCACATTTCGTGAGGAGGATCGTATCTCTAAAAGAGATACTTTGATTGAGATAGACTTCAATGAATTTCAGGCTCAAGATACACAAGAGTTGGAAAAAGAAAAAATTACACAAATCGATATGGAAGAATAAATATTTCTAGAGAAAAAATTATTATGTTGGAGTATTATAGAGGTTAGAGGACCCAAATGGTATTTTGTTTCTTGTCATTGAGGATGGTGAATCATTATCAATTGATAATAATGATCCCATAACCTATAACGAAGAAATAATTGGTATAGATGTTTCAATGTTGAAAGAAGCCATGAATTATGAAATGGATTCCAGGTACCAAAACCAAGTATGGATTTTGGTAGACCATCTAGTAGATGTAAAGATAATTGGATGAAAATGTGTATTCAATAATAAAATAGACATAGAAGGACAATTCATTACCTATAAGGTGTAAATGGTTAAAATATTGTTTAGATAGTGTCAATGCATTAACTATGATGAAACCTTTTCACCAGTTTCAATATTGAAATCCATCATAATTATACTTTCAATTACATCTATCCATGAATATGATATTTGTAAAATGGATGTCAAAATAGTCTTCCTTAATGGGAAACTTTTAGAAGAGGTGTATATGACACAACTAGAAGTGTTTGTAACTCTAAAGGATGAAAACAAGGTATTAAAGTTATAAAGATCCATTTATGGATTAAATAAAGAATCCAAGACCTAGAACACTTGTTTTTATGAGGCCATAATAGAATTTGGTTTCATAAAGAATGAATGTGATCCATGTGTCTATAAATGATTTATGGGACTGCAGTAATTTTCATAATATTATATGTTGATGACATATTACTCATTGAAAACGAAGTACCAGTCTTATACTTTGTTCATGAGTCATTGATTAAATGTTTCTCTATGAATTAATTGGGAAAGGCAGCATATATTCTTGGGATCAAGATCTATCTTGATAGATCAAATATATTTCTCGACCTAAGTCAAAGTACATGCATTTACAAGATACTGAAGATATTTAGTATGGAATAGTCCAAGAGGGGATTGTTTCCAACATCACATGGAATTAATATTTCTAGGAAAACGTTTACTCAAACACATGAGGAAATAAATAGAATAAAAAGGATTCCATATACATCAGTGATTCACTCATTCATGTATGTTATTCTATGTACTTGGATAGATTTCACCTATGAATTAAGGGCAGTAGGAATATATCAAGCTGATCTAGGTGACTTCCATTGGATGGAAGTCAAGACTATCCTTTAGTATCTTAGGTGTACTAATTATACATTCTTGGTTTATAAATGATCATAGGAACAAGTCATTTGAGGATACAAAGTTGCTAATTTACAAAATGATCAAGATGACATGAAGTTATAAACGTGATACATATTCATTTTTAATAGAGCTATTGTGAGCTGGAAGAACTCAAAGATGGTTTTAGGTGCATATTATATAGTAGAGTCTTAGTATATTATGACTTATAAGGCAGCTAAAGAAGCAGTATGGATGTGAAAATTCTTACAATAGATTTATGTGGTATCCTGTATTAAATATCATATCACACTCTATTATGATAATACTGTAGTGGTGGAACTTGCAAAAAATCCAAGGTCACATCAATAGATGAAGCACATAATTTAGAAGTATCATCTCTTGAGGTTTTTTTCTCATATGGGTGAAGTTGCAGTGAGTAGTATTTTCATAGAAGAGAATAGGTGGACCCCTTGAATAAATCCTTGACTCAGCAGAAACATGACTATTATGTGAGTTCTAGAAGACAGAATGTCATAGGCAGTTATCTCCTGTCAAAGTGGGAGTTTGTCCGAGTTAGTGTCTTAGGAACAACTATTTGTACTTTTATTACATGTATATTCGATGTATTTAATATTAATAAAAATTATTATTACATTTTTTTGTTATGAATGACTTTAATTTAATAATTTCCTAGAGTATGCATCACATTAATAAGGTCAGAGCAGTTCTCTGCCATTGCGCAAGTTGGCGCGTGCCAGAAAATAATAACTATATTATTATTATTATGTGGAATTGGATTTGTTAAAAGTAATAAATGTTATTTAATTTATGGTATTAAATGAAATGATATTTTAACTTAAATTTCAACTCTATAAATTGGTGTTATTTCTATTATTTACAGCATCCAAAATTGAGAACAGAGAATTGTTACACGCAATGAATCCTCTCTCAACTCCTCCTCTGCTCTCCCTCTCAATAACGAGAAGTGTAAGAGATATTTCATCATGACTAAAGTATGAGTGATCAAGAATGAAAAGAAAAAGACATTTTAATCTCAACACTAGCACCTAAATATCAAGTGGTGCTGCTCAGAGATCATAAGAGCACATGTGGGTCGCTGTTAGAGGGATTCTATCCTTGTATACTCATAGCACAATGAAGGTAATTCAAAAGGTTCTTTTTAGATGATCAAAATTCCACAACAAATAAATTTCTTAATCCCAGGTATTACTTTCTTCAAATATTAAATAAAATAATTATAAATTTAATGTGAAAGTTCCTTGATATTGGTTTTGGGAAATGATTATAAAAAAAATTAATATATCACCCACCTCTTTACACTTTCACTATTCTTAAAACGATTAAACATAATGAAACATATTAGGTTATTTGAGTGCACCAGTATTCCTTTAATTATATCCTTGCATATCAATCATAATACACTTCCTAGAATCCTCGGGGAAAATAAACATAAGAAAGTGGTGGTATTAGATGATAGATAAGGGTATTCATAAAAAAGAAGAAAAATAAGTAATAAATAATATGATAATAATAAATTATGATCAACTAATTCAATATAAGTAATCTCAAAAGTGATAAAATTATCTGTTGATATCATAACAAATTAAATAATCACATGGACATCAATAACTTATTTCATAATGATGGAATGCATAATTCCAGACATCTGAAACATACCATTGAGGCCTTATTAAAGGAATATTAAAATACCATCAAGTAATTATTCCATGAAATATACATAAATGGGTAAGTCCTAATCCAAAAACCAAGAAAATTTGTCACATGAGACATATCGATGCATTGAGGGGATATAGTGGGACTCACCTATCACTTTCTAAGTCCAATGAATTCCTCATGTGAAAGCGGTGAAACATATTCAATATAAAAATTCTTATTGATAATAAGATATGAAATTTTATTAATTTCCCCAATCAATAATCAATAATCATAAATAATCTAAAGTAATGTGGAAAATGGTATCAAAAACGTACATCCATAGTCAAACTAATCATAAAACATCCAAAAAAATGATAAGAATGGTATCATTACAACATATTCCAAGATTATTATAATTAGAATAATTTTTCTTAACATTGATGATTATAATCTATATAAATATATCATTAAATGTATTCTTGAGTAAAATAACATTTTCACTTTGAAAAATCACTTTTTAAAATACAAAAACATCGAAAGTATTAAAGAAACAATTTTATTTAAAAATAACTATTTAAACTTGTAAAGTAATATTGAAAACAATTATTAGTCAAGGCTTTGATAAAATTCATTCATTTCGTATAAGTTAAAAAAACATTCCTTTCACACTGTTATAAAAATACAGTTAAAAAGTACCTCGTTCGGAAAATGAAAAGAATACTCTTTTTAAATAATTTTTTAAAAGTCAAACATGGGTGAAAATTAATTTTAAAAATATTAGAATAATATAAAAAAAATTCAAAAAAGTAGAAAATATGGATATTGAAGATAAATATTCCCAAGCAAAGGCTTAAATATAAACAATCTTGAATAATGATGAGATTATGAAATAAACTCTTACCACATGGGTATCTATTGAATCGTAAGCCCCATGAAAGAAATAACTTAAAATGAAACTTTAAATATCATTAATTAAAATATATTCATGATATAATATATCAAAGGGGAAATATATACACCACATAAAAAAATAAGTGGTGAATATAATGTATGTCTCGCATAAGTAAAATTCAGACGAGAAACACTTACCTCGGGTCTGATTTCCATTATATATGTATGAAAATCCTAGTAAATATAGAATTATTATAAATATTTTTAAAACCCATACTATCATATATTATTTACTTATAATATTTTTTCACCCGTTTATTAACAGTTCATTCTTAAAATCATAGTTTTCTGGTGGTATCTGTTTGGTTTTTCATGTATGATTTAGTTTGATGGTTTTGGTCACTGTACTTTGATCAAGGTTCCATCATCTCAAAAAAAAATTAATGATGATACCAATATAATATATATTCATTATATACATATTTATTTTAATATATAAAATTTAGAGATACAAAATTGAATTACACCATTCATGGAGACAGTAGGTCGTACGTACACATGAACATTATATTCACTTTTAGATGGATGGACAGAACAAAAGGTAGATAATTATTTAACATAAAAAAATAATTATTATATAATATAAATCATATATATTAATCAAATCCATCCCTATTATAATCTAAGTAAAATATAAATGAAAAATGAATTGCATCACTTCATGGAGGTGGTAGTCCACACGTTTTCACGAGCAATACTATTGTTTCCCAAATATTTGGAAGGTAAGATGGTAGATATAATATTATCATTCCTTAAGTATAATTATTTCATAAATATCATATATAATCATTAAACATATCATAATTATCACCCATAAAACATGGTTATGAAAAATAAATCGTATCGCTACATGGATATGGTAATTCATATGTACACACAAGCGATAATTTCACTTCCCATTTGGTGGGAAAGTGGGTGGATAATGGTGGTTTCATAATCATGATAACATTTAATTATTCTTTACCTTAACCATGGTAATCACACTTTTAATCAAAAAGGGTTAATAATGTTATTATAAATGAACAAGTGACTTATAAATGGACCATATATGATGTGTTAAACCATATTTTATTTAAATAGATTATGATAAGATATTTATGAATTTTAAATAATTTAATAAAATATTATTTTGATAAAATATTATTAAAATCAATTTTTACACCATTCATTTAGTTTTACGTTAAACAATAAATTCAAAGTTGTATTTAAAATATAATTCATTTACACATCACTAATATTTCATATAGATCTAAAAAATTTGTGTTTCACATTAAATAAATCAAATTATATGACTTTTAATATTTTTAAAATCTCTTCTTTTAGTAATTGTATAATTTATAATAATTAGAAATAAATTTATATCCTTAAAATAATTTCATTAATCTAAAATATACATTTAGCTTCATTCATATCTTGTTTTTGTCATAATGTGGACACATAATAGATATCTAAAACTAAGAGAGTGGCATTTTGTAACTTTCTTTGATTTAAATGTAATATTGGTCATTTTCATGGAAAATTGTCCATTAATAATATAAATATAGAGTCTAATATAATAATTATATAATTACATTTATGTAATAAGTATTAATATGAAATATCATGATCGTATCACTTAGTTTTAACCTAGATTAACCTAATTTACCCATTACTGAGGTGAAAAACATTAACCTACTTACTATTCATATTGATGAAAAATAAACGGGTGTTATTTAACAAAAATAAACCTCATTATTATAATATTGAATACATTTTATCAAATTCAACACCTATAAGCGATATAATTTAATGTAAAATCAAAATAAAAAACCTAATGAAAAGTCATTTTCATAAAAATGCCTATTAGGTGTAAAAATTGTTTTAAACAAAATTAAATCATAAAATTGATTCAAATGAAATTAATTAAATTATTAGTAATAAAACTGAAATAATTTCAGTTTTAAATAAATTTAAAACAAAATTTCACTTTTTGAATTCTTGGGAAAAAATACATTTTTTAATTAAATTTGATATTTTTCACTATTTACTAGAATATAAATCTTTTCAGAAAAATATGAAAATTTCAATATAATATAATTTTGATAAGTTGATTTCGAAAATAATATTATTTTTATAAAATAATATTTATAATATTTCATAATATTATAATATTTTCTCATAGAAAGAAATAAATATCATTTTTGAAGAAAAAATATTTCTAAATCATAAAATAAATTTACTAAACATTGAGTACCTATTCAATAATCATTAATAAATGAATTTTTATTAAGTAATTCATTTATATATATATATATATATTATAATTTGGTTAATACTATCCATACCCTCTAATTTAACAGTTTTGTTATAGTGGACATATTTAAATAATAATATTTTGGGGTTTGTTTAATATTAGGGTTGCAAGTTGTATGTACTATCGATCATAGTGTTATTTTAATATCTTAAAGTAATACAGTTAGGGTGGTAAAAATGGCTATAATATTGGAGAAGTTCTCCATGAACCTCCTATAGTAACCCTCTATGCCAAGCAAATTTTTCACCTCTGACGCACTTTTGGGTGGCTCCTAAGAAATAATCGCATCAATATTCATTAGGTCCACAGCTAATCCATGATCAGATATGACATGCCCTAGAATTTGAACCTCATGGATCTATAACTATCACTTCAAGATCTTATCATGATGCTGGTTCTCCTAGAGTAAGTCTAGTATCATCCTCATATACTCTACATGCTCTTCCTCTAACATGGAGTAAATGAGTATTTCATCAATGAATAGAACCAAAAATTGGTCCAAGTATGGCTAGAAGATACAATTAATCAAACCCATAAACACAATAGGGTAACTCATCACACTAAAAGGTGTCATCATGAACTCATAGTATCCATAGAGGCATTGGAATGTCATCTTTAGAATATTAGCCTCACGAACTCTCAACTAGTGGTAGCTAGACCTGAGATCATTCTTCGAGAACCAACTCATGCCTCATAAAAAATGAAAGTGGTTATAAATCCTCATAAAGGGGTACATATTCTTGATAATTTCTTGGTTTAAGAAATAATAATCAACATAAAATTTTAATCTCCCATCCACCTTTTAAATAATAAAAACCAAGAGTTGCCTAGTGGGACACACTGGGTCTAATGAAACCCTTCTCACAAAGGTCCTCCAATGGTACCCTTAACTTCTGAATCTTGGTATCGGACTTCTAATATTCCAAAAATGATATTTTTGTGGTACCTAGGAAAAATTAAATGTAGAAGTCTATATCCCACCTCATAGGTAATCTCGCATTTTCCTCATGGAAGATGTCTATAAAGTCCTCCACTGCAGAAGTAATCTAGATGCCCGCAGATTCCATTATGACAAGGTATAAGATCTATAACCAGTGGGTAATGGGATGAAACCTCCTACTAGAAATACCCACTCACTCAGCCATGAGATCTTTCTCACCTATAATAGATAATCTTGTCCCATGTGTCTGAATGCATTTGAACTATCTTCAATGACAGTCAATTTGGGATGGAACCATGGACAACAAATACATACCCAAGATAGAGTCATAAGTTTTTATCATAATGACCAAGAGGTACAAAATTAAACTCTCTCCACCAAATTATATCTCACATTGTAAACACATAAGTGATATCAAAGAATCAGACCTAGTTGAAACCTCTAGTAAAATATGTCATCCTAAGGTTTCAATGGGGAGATTTAGCTTTCACACAAGGGATGATAAAACAATGGAGTGACTCACACATATTTATATAAGTACTATAGAATGTGTAAAATAAAAACATATCATACCTTGTATCATCTCATGATTTTTCGGATCATAATCCTCTATGGCCTGCAACTTCTCGTAGCCTCATCCCTTAGCTCACTAAGCCTGAAATGGGTTGCCCGGTGGTGCTAGTGGAAGTAGATCATAGATTTTACCTCCACCAAAAGCTCCTCCTCATGGATCCCCAATAACCCCTCTTCTAATATTTCCTCCATGGGGGCCAACCAAGCCTTTCCTAGGAGATCCCTGATCATGAAGGTGCCACTTTCATGACGGTCCATCCACTATCCTTCTTCCCTCCTCGGAATGTCGATTCGAGAAATCATGTTCCATGTGACCTCATTCATCACATGCATAGCATCACCAATCTCTATGATAATTTAGTCCTCTACATGAACCTTGGGTTGCATGTTCACGTGACTAAGATCATCCAAGGGGCTATCTCCTTGGAAAATTCCCTAATTACTGACACCTACTAGCCATTGTAGATTAATTAGCCCCATGATGCCCACTACCGGCCTCAGCTACCTGCCATCCCTCAAATAGGACTATCTCCACCACCAGCATCATCTCTAACACTTCAGTGTATGTGGTCATGCATAGGGGAACCACACTAGAATGGATGTATCTAGTGAGACCCTGCTCAAAATTCCACACCCAGAAGTAACTATCTTGTACCATGTTGAGGGAGTACTGCATAAGGTCAATAAACCTAGAAACATACTCAGCAATTGATATGACACCCTACTGTAGCTCTAGAATATCCAAAATCCAAACTTTATGCAAGAACATTGGGTAGTAAGCCTCAATAAATAGCTATTGGAAGTCAGTCCATGAGAGTACTGACTCATCATATATATGTGTGACTAGACTCTATAAGTTCCTAGTGGTTTTGCTGAAAATACTAGTTGTCGGTGAAATAATTTGACCGTTTGGGGTTTGCACAAGCCTGAAGACTCAGATCACCAAGTAAAGACAATCTTATAATACCTTGGGATCTAGCTCAGTACATAAACTCAGTGGCCTATGTTGCTAGAACTCACGGTGTATGCTAAGACTAGCGCATCATCAACCAGTCCTATTGGTAAAATATGTTACTTGGATAGTATGGGTGCTACTACCTGCCCACATAGAGGAAAGATATTTTTGGATAGCCCTTGAAATGAGTCCATATCGCTCATCAGATCATCTTCTCAAACCTGAATTAGTTACTTAGTTGGTTTTTTATGGAGGTATCTTTAAAGTGATCAATACATACCACAGTAAGATGAGCATATATATATATATGGTTTTCTGACTCAAGAAGGATAGTCAAATGACTCAATACTATGTGATGCATGTACCATGGTTCCCTACAAGCAATGTCTCAGTATTTTTAGTTTAAAATATCATAATATGAGTCCTAGTGTATCGATACATCAGTTTCTACACCAATATTGGGTTCCCTAGCATGAAATCCACACTTAAGACACTTTAAAATGTTGCCCTAAGCTCCCAACCAATCCTCATCATGGGTTTGTATCTACACCGACTTGAGGACTAGTCGCCTTTGATACCACTCTGTAATAACCTGAGCCACTGAGGATCTCATAACTTATTGAGTGTCAAGCCCTCATAACCCCAATTCCACTTCTAATAGGCTGGGGTGGAGAAAAATGTTGAGAAGGCATAACTATAATGGGAACCTTTTTCCTAATTTACCTGTATGCATGCACCCAACCATATCCATGGAACAGTTCATAGGAATAACAAAAAGTGTTGTAATATCTAGAGTAAAACCATGCATGAAATAACATCTAGGGAATACATCATAGTATGGAAGAATAAATAAAGTGTGAAAAAAATAAACACCCAATCAAAAATGAAGTCTCAAACTCACAACAATTAGAATAAGGAATAGTTGAGAGAGTTTGGCTCCAGATCTCCAAGACGAACCACTGTATGTGGTCTATACACCCGAGTAACCCTATGATCCAAAAAAATAATCATTGATGTATCCATCATCTACATAAGACTTGAAACGTGAGGGAAAATCTCATGCAGGTGTGAGTATATACATACCTGGTAGGATGTCCTAAAAACCAAAGTGGAGAAATAGAATATGAGATAGAAGTGGTTAGATTAACCCAAAGCAAGAGGAAAAAACACAAAAAACACAAAAACACATACATATATATATATATGATCACAAATAAATCCATATAAGAGAGAAAGGGGTTCTCCATCTCACAGCCCAGCCTAGGTCTATGAGTCTGCAATATCTCCAAAGGGGTCCATCTCTGATTCCCATCATCTCATGTATCCATCAAGGTATCTTTGTGGAAGACCCACACCTCAATATTGTGACACATTGTTATGGGGGAACAATCTCTAATAGAATAACCATGACCTAGTGAATTAGGGGGTTCCACTTAGTAAATAAAGGACCCACTCCCTAGTGTGTCAGGGGGTGCCACTCAGTAAATAGAGGAACCACTCTCTAGTGTGTCATGGGGTTCCACTCAGTAGGTAGAAGATCCACACCCTAGTGAATTAGGGAGGTTCCACTTGGTAGGTCGAGGACCCACATCCTATTACATCATGGTTGTTCCACTCAATAGGTATCGATATAGTACCCACACACTAGAGCATCAGGAGGTTCGACTCAAAGTATAGAGGACCCAATCCCTAGTACGTTTGTGGTGTTCCACTCAGTAGGTAGAGGATCCATGCCCTAGTGAATCAGGGGGTTCCACTCAAACTAGTGAAAGAGGTATGGAGGACCCGCACCCTGATGCAATAGAGGGGTTTCCAACCCTAGACTCTCTCTAATGATCCCACTTGATCATTTCCATCCTCAAGCATTTCCTAAAGAATAACCATGATCAAAAAATTCCATGTTATATATTAAACTCCACTATGAAGAATATCGTCACATTATACATGAAAAAACTAATCCATATGGGTGACTCATTGGCCAAAATCCAAGTCCATACAAAGGACATATGCAAGGTGGAAGTTTCTCATAGTGGTACACAACATCTATAGGGACCACATGGTATGTGGTATTGCTCCTCTTCCCATTCATGTTCTTCTATAGACATGGAGCAAAGGATATTTCCCTGTAAATAGAATGTAAGGTATCCCACATGACGTGACTCATCCACCCATGTCCTTCCCATGTTCTTATAGTTTTTCAGGTGTTTTTCGGTCCATGTCCATGTAAATTGTCGTGTACCAAGCGATGCTCAGGTATCGGTTCATGCCTTTGTACTCCTGGAGTGAATAGTGTGCATCCCACATGGGGTCCCAGTATTGTTCCATATTTCATGTGGATTGGCCACTTGGGTAGTTTCAAACAGCATGTGGACCTGGCCACATGGTTTGTGATCCTTTTCTTCTCCAAAACCCAAGCACCACATTCAGGGGGTACTACATGATGCGTGTTCATCATACAACATTGTGTATTGTCTGGTTTTCTATATAAAACCTATTTCTTCACATGGTTATTCATACCTATTCCCTCTATCATGATTCTAATCATTTAACCACCCGAAATCGGTGGAATTCTTTTATGGCCATCGATTTTGGCCCTCCAATAGCTGAAAATCATAAATCGGTCATTCGTAGGAATCTTGCACACTGTCCGATGTGTCTCCCATAACTACCATCACTAATTTGAATCTTGTATCCATGGATACCTCACACACATTCCAAAACCTATCCCGACCCATCTGTATATCATCATCCCAGTCATCATTTTCCAAACCATCATGAATCTGGGGGTTCAATCATGCTCAAACCTACCAAGGAAATGTTGAAACACAACCCCATGGGCCAACGTACAAGTGCATGAAGAATAGTGGGTAGAAATTAACAATAAAAACTTAAATCTTTCATTTTCCAATAATTCTTGTTCAATGATTACATAATTGGGATTTCTATGGGAGATATCATGGAATATCAAATGTAAATTGATCCCAACAATTTAAGTTTATGGAACAGGCTCATGTGAAGATAAAAAGATCATATATCAAATAATTGTAGATAAAATACATTCTCAAACATCTAATTAAGGGAATAAACTATAATTTAATATCCCTACTTAGATTATGGATTGATCATTTGGTGAATAACACATTCACTAGTGATGGATAAGACCCAATGTGTTCGCTATATCTCTATCCACCTCAATTTGTTCATTTCTCGATGTCTGATTCTGATTTATCAATAATGAATGCTCTAAACCTTCTCTCAAGCCTCCCAAGGTTATGAAGCTAACTCTAGAAAATTTCTATAGAAGTAATTATATATAGTAAATTAAGTTACAGGTATTAAATGAATGAATTAAATAATTTAATTAATCAATCCACTTAACATACCCACCAATGGCTGACTTATCTGAACATCCACCACTTACCAACTTTAGGTATTAAATACAGTAAACCCCATATGAAATTAAATCCTTATAATTTGATTCATCACTTAAACAAGTGAGGGTATTTTACCCTCATATCATTTTTTGATTCCCATGTTTCTTCTTCAATCATGTGATTCATTCATAAAAATTTTACTCAATGAATCACCTTATTTCACATTATACACTCTCTATGATCAAAAAAATGAATAAGGTTTTATTAATATGTGAGAATCTATTCTAACTATACCACTTCATAGATCAAAACATGTGATTAATCAGATACATACTTTCATAGAAATGAAATATTAAACACATCATGTACCTGAGATAAACTCAATGGTAAAAATACTCGATAATAAATTGATCCTACCTTTTCTATAATTTCATATGAACTAATAAACCATGGATTTAGCATTATATTTCTTCTAAAACATATTATAATTTCCCATTTATATACTTTAATAAAAACATGATCACCCACCTCAAATGAGAGATATTTCCTCTTGTGATCTATATAAAAAAATTCTCTTTGTTTTCCTCATGTGATAACAAATCATCATTACCTTATCAACCATAACGTCTACCAATTCTAGTCCCAATAATTTCCTCTCACTGACTTCATCCTAAAATTCTAGAGTCCGACACCATTTTATATATAATTCTTCAAAAGGATTCATCTGTATATCTTAATGAACACTCTTGTTATAAGAAAATTATACTAAATAATTTTATTAATCCAAAATTCCTTAATAATCCAATGATAAAAAATGAATAATATCATCGAAATGCACGATTCTACACTCTGATTGTCCATCTGATTAAGGATGGAAAGTTGTACTAAAATTTAATTTAGTCTTTATTACCTTTTTAAGTCCTTTTCAAAAAATTGATATAAACCTAAGATCATGATCAAATACAATGGAGAGGATAAATCTCTATAACGAAGATATTTCTTTATGATAAATTATAGAAATCTAATCTAAATACATAGTATCTCATATAGGTAAAAAATGCATATATTTAGTAAAATGGTCATTCTAATATATCTTATCTGTATGATATATAGTATCTGTATAACACTTGATGACAAGCTCTTAATATCCTCCCTAAAACAGTAGCATATCCTTATTTTTCCTCAGATACTTAAGGATAGTCTTGAAAATATACATATGATGTTCTCCTAGATCTTATTGATATCTTTCTACCATGATCAAAGCATAAGAAACATCCATCCTCATACATAACATGACATACATGATAGATCATATCACTAAAGTGTTTGGGATCTTACCCATTCACTCTCTTTTCTCTTGTGCCTGAGGAAACATTTTCTTAGAAAGATGTATATCGGGAGAAATTGCGTCCAATCCCCTATTTGATTTTTTATTAATGAATATTTTCAGTATCTAGTTAATATATGCACTCTGCCTTAGTCTAAGTAAACTCTTGGATTTGTCACATATTATCTTAATCAATAAAAGGTAGCCTTATTCACTTAATTCCTTCAAGGAGAATCAATTTATCAATCATTCCATAACCCCTTGTAATGTTGTTATGTCATTTTCAATTAGTAATATGTCATCGACATATACTACTATGAAAAAAATAATACTCCCACTGAACTATTTTTAAACACATGGATCACATTCATTATTAATGAAACCTAATTCCATTATTACATCATCAAATCAAATTTTCCATGACTTGGATGCTTTCTTTAATACATAAATGGATCTATAAAACTTTAATATATTTTATCATTGTCTAGAGTCACAAACCCTTCAGGTTATGTTATCTACACATTCTCTTGAAGGTTCCCATTAAGGAGTGCATTTTTGACATACATTTTCCTAATATCATAATCATGGTAATCTCATATAGAAAAAATATGATGGATCTGAACATGGAAATTGGGGGAAATGTTTTTTTGTAGTCAATGCCTTTGTTTTTTCTAAACCATTTTACCATTATCCACACTTTATAGGTATTCACTTAACCTTCCATGTATAGATTTATCTTGAACACCCATTTACACCCAACGAGTTTTACGTAAAATAGAATATCAATAAAACATATTTTGTAGATTTTGAGATATATACTGCCTCATTATAGGAAATCGGATTATAATTGTTAATCAATAATTATTCACCATCATCAGTGACTAGAAAACCATATCTCTTGGGTTATCTTACCTATCTAGTACTCCTATAAAGTACTTCTGTTTTAGGAACATCATTTTCCATAGGAACTTTTATAATTGGTTCTTGTACCATATTTTATATTTCTTGAGAATTAACTTCATCAAATTCAATATTTCTCCAACTATCCTCTTTAAGGATGTGCTCCTTCTTAAGAAAAATGGAATTTCTAGTAACAATTACTTCCTTATACAAATAATTGTGTAGATGGTATCCCATTATTTCCTTGGGATACCATATAATGATACATTTATTGCCTTGGGTGTTGTTTATTGGATTACCTAGATTTAGAAAATATCTCATATCCCCATGCATGAACATGTGATAAAAAGGGATTATTTATACTCTATAACTTGAAGGGAATACCATTTTCCACTTTATTTAGTAATCAGTTTAGTAATTATAATTTCATCTATAATTCATATCCCCAAAATGATAATGTAATAATTACATGACTCATCATTTACCTTACCATGTATAACAAGGTACGGTTACTCCTTTCACTAACACTATTCCACTCGGTGTATAATGTAGAGTTAATTGGGATAAAATCTCATAATCACATAGAAATTCATTATGTTCGTGGTTAAGATATCCACCATCTCGATTAAACAGAATTTTATTTACTTTTTTACCAAGATAATTCTCAAAATCATTCATGGTCTCTTTTAACTTCTAAAAGGATTTATACTTATACCTCATTAAGTAAATATAACCATACCTGATCATTTCATTGGTAAAATTAATAAAGTATGAGTATCGACCTATTTCCTATACTTGAAATGGTCTGCACATATCAGTGTATACTAATTATATAATCTATATAGCCCTTTCACCTTATCCATCGAATCGTGGTTTGGTCATTTTACCTTGTAAACAAGTGTGACATCTTTTGAGTGGATTAATATCAAAATATTAGAAATAACCATATTGGTAGAGGTTTCTCAAAAGCTCCTCATTTACATGGACAAGTTGGTGATGTCATAACTAGGTGTTATATGAGTTTTGTGTATTTGTTTTATTATTAATCACCAATATTTGGTTTTCATAATTTATTACATAAAGACCATTATTTAACTATTTCATACCATAACATATGTTATATTTACAAAGGTATAAACCTTTACTTCCAAATCTAAAAATATACCCATCTATATCTAAACAAGAAATGAAAATAGTGTTCTTGGTAACACTAGGTACGTAATAAAAAACCTTTAAAAAATCAATCATGTTATTAATGTCAGATGCTAGACTCTAATGGCTATAACAGTCAAACTCTCCCCATTAGTAGCCTTTAAATCCACCTCATATCTGGTAATCCTTTGAAATATACTTGGTTCTTGTATTTGGATATAAATGTGATCACCACAAGTAGTATCCCATAACAAACTTATAGATATGGAAATATTACACTCAATAAATAATGCACCTGAAGCTTCTCCTTACTTCTTTGGCTTGGTGAAATTCCTATTCTAGTGGCCCTGTTTTCAACATGAAAAACATATAGCATCATGTTACTTTTCTTGTTGCTGTATATTCTTATTCTTGGAAGGATAGTGCTTGAGATCCTTATACATGGATTGACTCTTAGATGTATTTTCCTTGTTCTTACTCATCTTCTTAACCTTAAGAAAAGTGGGTCTATCACACCCCATGCCTTTGTCAAATTATAAAATAAGTGAAACAAATTTTGAAAGTCTCTTTTTGATATTTCTTATATTATAATTCATAATAAAATTGGATAAGGTTTTGGGTAGTGAGGAGAGAATGAGATATGTGCACATCTCATCATGGATCACAAAACCCAAGATGTTCAGGCACTCATTGTAGACAATCATCTTGACCAAATAACCCTCATCTAGAACTTAATCTCCATCATTTAACATGAATAATGAATTGGAGATCTCATATCTCTCTGATCTCTACTTCTCTTGATAGATAACCTTAAGGTGAGAAATGATGTTATACACATCCACATCCTCATATTTTTTAAAATTCTCATTGAACAAGGAGGATAACATGAAACATTGGACTTTAGTAGAATCATCTATATGATTTAAATATAGAAACTTATTCCAAATTATCCTCTTTGGAAATGGACTCCGGAAGTGGGGATTCCGTCACATACAATTTCTATTTGTGGAATAGTATAATGCATAAGTGCCTATACCATTTCTAGAAATTAGCATTGGTGACAAGGTTATCCCTCTTAACTATGGATTTTAGTGATATGGTTTATGTCATTTGGTTTTCCATTTCTCAATTTAAGAGTAGATAATTATAACTTGTTTAGATTTTAAAACTAGATTAACAAATTTATAATGAATTAAATTTCATTAATATAACAATATTTTTTGAAACCTAATATCCTTCACCATTAGTTTTGTAATATCTTATCACTTTGATATTTTAGTAGTAAGGATATATATTCCAATTATCATAACCTAGACTTGGTCCTATAAAGATATTTGAATGGTTTTATATAGGTTTAAATTTTCAACTACATTAACTCGTAGTTCCTAGATCCATTGAGTGGACTTCCCAATCCTGAAATCATGTTTTAATGATTCCCTACACACTTTACTCTTAATTACACTAATTCTGACATATTCAATAAACCCTTGATATATAATGAGTTAAGTCAACCCAAAAATCAAAGCATAAAGTTTCCACAATAACTGAAAGCACCTCAACATAGGTTGGTCAATCACTTTGAATTATGAGGTTGTTTTAACTTAAGAACTAGATGGTTATACCAACATAATATTTTACTTGAGGGTTTTTTATCCATTTTTCATAAATCCCATTTTACATTTTACATTATTTTTTTAATAATAAGTAGATTTTACATAATTTATTAACCATTTTTGATAAAATATTAATGCATAATACAATTATATTTTATTCTATATTACATGCATGTTAATTTATTTATTAGGTGATTCAATATCATTTACAAACATAAATTATTAACCATGAAACTGGAAAAAATAAAATATAAGTGGAATGATCATAAGATTATATAATGGTTAGTTTATCTATAGAGGGATAAAGTAACCCTTGAACATAAGGAAAAACAAAACTTGTACCATAACTTGGTTTGTGTTATAGAATTAATCCTTTGCTCATATGTATCACATTGATCGGTTTCACCTAAAATCCTTGACTTGGGTCATCTCCACTCGCCTGGGAGATCCCTCCTTATATAATCTTTTACTCACACATAGGTTAGGGGATCAAATATATTGGATAAAGGGGTATACATAAAGAAAACTATGGGCACATAGGCCCATATATAATATGATAAGGGGATGAATCATAGAAAATAATTTTAATTTAATCAAAAAAAATTAAAATAAACCAATCCAATAAAAAGGGATGATCTAATATTATGGTCATACACACATAAACATGCAACGAGCACACATTTTCAATCATATTATCAATTTCTTAAATTCATTATTTAATTAAGATAATGAGCCGTGAATTAATTTAATTAATTCAATTTATCTTAATTCCATCTAAGCATCCTTAACTAACCATCATCTGAAATTTTAAAAAAAATTACTCACATTTAAAATTAATGAAGTACCCAAGTGTACTTGGATGCAACCTCATGTGTTCATAAAAATATTAATATGGAAATTTATTTACTATATTATTTTAATCCTCTAACATGGAGTGTACTGTCAAATGACTGACACACAAAAAACATAATCAATAGGTTTAATTATACATATAATTCTTCTTTCTGTGAAAATTCCAGAACACTACCAGTAGTGGACAACATGGTGTGTAGTATTTTACAAAACATATACTTGTCTTCAACTCATGTTCACTACATGTCATTCCATGTGTTGTGTATCTGATACATGACATGCTTGGGGCACCCCATGTACTATCCAAATGATTCATTGTTTTTAATCATTAACCGATTACTGACTATGTTATCAAGAATGAATAAAATAATAGGTGATGATGTTGTATTATTAAAATGAATAATTTTAAGTAAAACAAAATTCAAATGCCTAAAATCAATCAATGATAATAAATAATTATAAATTAAACATCTGACTGGTTTAATACCACATTTAGGTCTCGACCATAGTGGAAGTGTCCTTTCAAGGTATGACCAACTTACATTTTAGTCTTAAATCATGTGTAGTTATTAGTTTAAATGATCATAAGGTCATGTACAATAAAATAAGTAGATTAATTTCGTACATTAATAATATGAAATTGGAGGTAGAAGATCTTCACAGGTAATTTATAATTAATTTACAAGTTGATAAAGAATTACCTCAACTTGTAACTCTGATTTTGTTGATGATCTGATGGAATATATTTCATCATGCCATCATTGCACTATAGGATTCAAGTACAGAATCTCTCTAGAATTTATCCACATGTGCACCACAATATTTTGACAATGTCATTGAAGCATTGGGTTATGGAATGTGCAATCCTCATCACTTGCATTTTTCAGAGTTTACTACAGTAATTTTCTTCTTGGAGAGGGAAAACTCTTGATTCTCTCCCAAAGACACAAGAGGGAAGGAATATAGAGCTATTATTATAACTATAGATATCTCTCTAGATATATCTCCAGATATATTTTAATAAATATCTCTAGATATCTACCTTTTTTGGTTTTCATACCCAAAGATAAACTTTAGAAAAGTAATATATTTAGATATAATTAGATATAATTAGATATATATTATGGCTGGTTTAGGGTTGAAAAATTACGCACAAGATATTAACCATTTTTAATTTTATTAATTTACCCCATGTCCATTATTGATAAAAATATTATTATTAATACCTTGACTTGTAAAACACATTAAGAATATAAATAAATATCAATTATTTAAAATTAGACCATTAAACTCGGTTTTCTTTCCCTTATCAACATTTATTGGTCCTCAAATAATGACTATTTAATTAAACAAATGTCAATGTATTATTTATATGATAAATATATTAAATATAATATTTAGAAAACTTGAAAAATAATATTTATTATTTATTAGTTAACTCAATTTACACTTTCAAATAACTTGAGATTAAATAATAGCTATCAATGAAACTTGAATAAATATTATTTATTCTAATATAATAAATAAATTACTAGAATTTAATTGAGATTGAGGATACACTTAGTATGTGAAACTCTAGGCCTCCTTCTCTATGGAACTAGGCATAACCGCCTAAAGTCAAAGGTTAGAATATAGTGACCCACCAAGCCACCCAAAGAAACAAAGTTGATGTTGTAATGACATCCAACCTTCTAAAAATTCTTACCATGTAATATAATAACTTTATCATGATATATTTAATAAATAAGGTCACATGCCAGTTCCATCAACCTATATACATGATTTTTATTTCATTGAATTTTCAAAAACAAACTCACCCACCAAACACCATGACCATGGATTTATGCAGAAATTTTTATTCCATCAAAGGGCCTGAGATATTAACTTTAATTGTAGGATAGAATCAATAAATCCTTTCTTAAATTACCCATTAATATAATATCACTTGTGGCACACCAAATGTAACCTACTTGGATTCAAACATATGTCATTATGGTTTTTTCAATACATCAAAGTGTGGGAGTCATGATATCCAATAATGATAATATTAAAGTCTAAGAATCAATAAACATGTATGTATATAGAAATTTCCAATGACACATAGAAATGTAGATTTCCTATTTGATTTTTATGTTCTCATAACCTCCTATCTTTGATATTACCAAGGGAGAACACCATGAGAAGGTGTATCAATGTATTGTGATCCTTCTCCCTCTAATATCATGCATCGCCTATGTCATGTCAAACAATATCATCCAACTATAGAACAAGATTCAAGAATAATGTCATGAAAAATATAGGTTCTCATTATATTGGGTAACTGATATAACCATTAAATGTAACATATATTCTTAGGACATTATCACATATAAATATCTGTAAATAAACATTAATAATATGACAAGAAATCTTCATTAAAACATGAAATCAAGTAGTAAAGAGGTTGGTTATAGGGAACCAAATCCAACACCAAAACTCTCCAGTTTTGAATATAATTGGTAAGAGATAAAATATAATCATATAATAATAATTAAGATAAAATATTGTGGCCTTATCACTTATTTTTTACCTTAATAAACAAGATTCACTCTTTACCATCGTGACACATTTTTTACCATGGTTACTATTCATAAAGACCAAGAATGAAATTGACCTCATTATTAAATTTCAAGATCATTATTTTCAATATGGAATAAATTTTTCAATATTATATTTATATAAGTGGTATAAATTACTTTTAATATAAGTGCACAAAAATAAATGAAAATCATTTTTTAGAAAATTGCGTTTTAAGCATAAAAAATAAACCTATTCCAGAATCAAATATAATATTGAATTCTTTATAATTATTAATATTAAGTTTAATAAAAGGGGTATATGTTAATTTAAAACCAAATCCAAAATATAATTATAATTTTAAATTACCTGATTTAGCGAAAAGAAATGATAATTTTTGTAAAAATCGAATTTTTTCACTATTCACTCAAAAATCGATCTTTTTAGGAAAATACCAAAAATTAATCCTAAGTTATATTTGATATTTTGATTCCAAAAATTTATTAATTTTTATAAAATTAATTTTCAAAAATCAGGAAAATTATCTTTTAAATAAAACCATGCAATTCATGGAAAAAAATTAGTTATTTAAAACTATTACGTGTTCAAATGAAAACTTTTATAAAATTATTCATAAATCTATAATAAATATAAATCCATAAAATGAATAATTAAAAATCATAATATTTATTTATTTCTAGTATTATCGAGGTTTTCACATTCATCACCCCTTATGGAATTGTGTTCTTACAATTATATTCATCACATAAACAAGTGAGAGTATTTTTTTCCTTATATCATTTTATGATTCCCATGTTGTTTATTCAATCATGTGATTATTTTATAAAACCTTTAATCAATGAATAACATTATTTCATAGTAACTACTCTTTGAAACCCAAAATTTAAATTTTTTTTCTTCATTTGATTTATTCTCCTCTAATTGTACCACTACAAGTCTCAAAACATAAGATGCATCTGATACAGACTTTCTTAGAAATGAAACATGAAACACATCATGTACATGAGATAAACTCTGTGGTAAAACTAATCTATAATAAATTTATCCTCATTTTTCTAGAATTTCATATGAACCAATAAATTTTATATTTAACTTTCTCTTTCTACCAAAATGCATAACACTTTTCCATTGAGATGCCTTTACGAAAAAACATGATCGCCTACCTCAAATGAGAGATCCTTCCTTCTGTGATCTGCATAACATTTCTACCTACTCCGAGCTACCCTCATGTGTTGTTGAATCATCTTTACCATCCCAACTATATGTTCTACCAATTCTATTCCTAACAATTTCTTCTCACCGAATTTGTTCCAATATGCAGGATTCTGAAAAAAAAATTCCACATAATGTCTCAAAAGGTTCCATTTGAATACTTGAATGAACACACTTTTTATAAAAAAATTCTACTAGAGATTGATGTGGATCCCAAATTCCCTAACAATCCAATGAGGGAACTCTATGTATATCCTCTAATGTCTTAATTTATCACTATGATTATCCATTTGAATGAGGATAAAAATTCACTATTATAGATTGGGCTAAATCCAGTGCTATAAAATGCTTTTGAAAGTGTTAAAAAGGTGTTTTTATGCTAAGAGACTTTAAAAGGGGGGCCTTTAGTAGTGTTAAAAAAAGTTCTGATAAAGTTTGGCCTTTATTAGCACTAGATTAGTGCTGATAAAGTCTATATTATTGTATTGCATTGTTGATATTATGACACACTATAGTAACACACATGCAACAAATACAAGAAGTAGTATTAGAAAATAAAAAATATGGAATTTTAATAATTTAACTGAAATAAAAATTACATAAAAAATACAAAAAACACTTTATTATAGAAATTTCAAACATTGTTTTGTACAATTAAATTATCAAGTGAAATTTATCACAAGCATTAAAAAACATCAATGGTTTCATTATATTTCACACTAGACCCCCTCTCAAAAAGCTCAATCATGGTATCAATTTCTGAATAAACCACCCCAACTAGAGAAAAATAATCCACATATATAAGAAAATAATTCTTATGTTAGTAATACTATAAATAAATAAATTAAACATAACTAAAAAACAATAAATTAATAAAATATAAATTTTAAATTATTAATATACTCTTTGTGTCATGCCAGGAACACCATGTATCTGATTGAGGCGTGGTAGATTCCTACCTATCAAAAATGACTTATTGATCATTTTCCTAATGTGTCAAAATAATTTGAATGTCTTTTCTTGGTTTTGATTATACAACTTATATTTTCTTCTAAAATTTCAACTTCAAATAAAAAGACACACTTGGAGTCATGCCGGCCACACCATGCATCAGATTTAAGATTTAATGATTCATAAACATCATAAATGACTTATGGATCATTTTTCTAAAGTATCAAAACAATTTGAATTCATTTTCTCAGTTTTGAGTATATCACTAGTTTTTTTTTTACTAAATTGTAATTTAAAATTAAAAACACACACTTTGAGTCATATTGGACATATAATGTGTCAATTTTATGTGATATTGATTCCTAAACATCAAAAATGACTTAGAATCATTTTCAATAATTATTAAGACAATCCGAGAATTTTTTATCAGTTTTCAGTGAGTGACACCAGTTTTAAACTAAAGTGTCGTTTTTAAACGGATAAAAGATACTTTGAGTCATTATAAGATCACTATGTATCTGAATGAGGTGAAGTTAATTCCTAAACATCACAAATTACTTATGGATAATTTTCCGAAAGTATCAAAACAACCTATATGTGTTTTCTTAGTTTTGATAATGTCCCATGTCTTTTTTAATAAAATGTCAATTTCAAATAAAAATATGAACATGGATTCATACCTATCACACCACGCATCATATTAAGGTATGGATGATTCTTACAAGTAAAAAATAACTTATATATTTTTTCCTAAATTATGAAAATAATCTGAATGTGTTTTCTTAGTCTTGAATGTGTGAATTTCCTTTTTTACTAAAATTTCACTTTAAACTGAAAACACACACTTTGAGTCATATCAGTCACATCATGTGTCGTTTTGACCTAATAATAATTATTATTCATAAAAATGACTTATGAATCATTTTACTAAAGCATCATCAAAATAAAATCATGTTTTCTTGGTTTTTAATGAGTGGCATACATCTTGAACTAAAATGTAAATTTTAGACTGATAACATATACTTTGAGCCATATTGGGAACAATGTATATCATATTAAGGTGAAACTGATTCATAAACATTAAAAATTACTTATGGATCATTTTATGAAAGTATCAAAACAATTTTAATGTGTATTCTTGATTTTAGGTATTTTGTTATAGCTTTTTACTAAAATTTCAATTTTAAATAATAAGATACACTTTGAGTCACATCGGTCACACCATGTGTTATATTGAAGTTTGGATGCTTTAAACACATCAAAAATGACTTATGGATCATTTTTCTAAAGTATAAAAATAATAAGAATGTTTTTTCTTGTTTTTGAGTATGTCACTTGTCCTTTTTACTAAAATTTCATTTTAAACTAAAAACACACACTTTGATTCACACTGGTCACATAATGTTGTTAGTTTTATGTGAGAATAATTCTTACACATCAAAAATGAATTATGAATAATTTTCCTAAAGTATCAAGATAATAAAAGTGTGGTTTCTTGGTTTTCAATGAGTGACACACTTTGAACTAAAATGTAAATTTTAAACTGATAATAGAAAATTTGATTCTTACTAGGAACAATGTGTATCGAATTGAGGTTAGTCTAATTCCTACACGTAAAAAATAACATTTAGATCATTTTTATAATGTATCAAAATAATTCAAATGTTTTTCCTATTTTTTAGTATGTTAGTTTCCTTTTTTACTAAAATGTTAGTTTTAAATAAAAAGACACAATTAGAGTCATATCGGTCACACCGTGCATAAAATTGAGCTGTGGATGATTCTTACACATCAAAAATGACTTATGGGTCATTTTACTAAAGTATCAAAACAATCCAAATGAATTTTCCTGGTTTGGAGTGTGTCACTTTTCTTTTTTAGAAAAATATCATTTTAAATTAAAAAAACACACTTTGAGTCATAATGGTCACATTATGTGTCAGATTAATGTGAGAGTAATTCTTACACATAAAAAATTAATTATGAATAATTTTCCTAAATTATAAAGTTAAGGAGAATATGTTTTATTAATTTTCAATTATTGGCATGCATTTTGAACTAAAATATCGTTTTTAAACTAATAGTAGACACTTTGAGTCGTATCGGGAACATTGTGTATCAGATTGAGGTGTTTCTACTTCCTACACTTCACAAATAACTTATGAATTGTTTTCCTAAAATATTTAAATAATAAAAATGTGTTTTCTTGGTTTGGAGTATGTGATGTCATTTATAAACTAAAAATTCAGTTTTAAACTAAAAATATAAACATCAAGTCATACTAAGCATCAAATGATGAGAAATTAAACTAAATAAGTATTAAGAAGCCACATATTCATGTTTTTTGTATATATTATGCCACTAGGTATTATACCCATTAGTTTATAGACAAATATATTTCATCTTTAGAATATGAGGACTATCAAAATTCCTAGTAGTATCGGAAAAATAAAAAATAAACAAGGTGTTAATAAATATTTTAAATAAAATTGTAATTATATTTTAAAATACCTCTTCGATAATGCTAGTTTATTAAAGTTATATGATATCTTAAATAAATATTTCATAAATAATAACCATAATATTTTCCACTCGTCTGTTTGAGATACAGTAGAAACATTGATAAAAATAGGTAATTTGTTTTTAAATATGTTTTAATATTGAAATATTATTATATATTCCCTAATAATTACCCACTTGTAGAATTTTATAGGCTCAGTTTTGCCATGTACTCTCCTCATACCATGATTTTAATGATATTTAAAATGTATATCATATTGTTTAATTGTAAAATTTTGTTGTAGTGTATTAAAAATTTATAAACATCATCATGTGTGTTTGGTTTTTTTGGTATTCATGCATTGAATCCAGAAAATAAATCTTGAGAGTATCCAAATTGATTGAAATGAGTAACCAATTATACCTAAGGAATAAGTAATGAAATAAATGGAAATATATTTTATATGATTAAATTATAGAGTTTTACCCTTGTATTATGGGTATTAAGAAGATATTTTTCAATAAGTTTTTTTCCAAACATTGTGGGCAGTTTTTCCACTATTCCTTCATATTGATTTGGTTCTAATGATAGTTCTTGTGTAGAAGTGATGGGAAGACTAATCAATCTAGATTTCTATTCACAAAGTTTTACCTTAAAATAGTATTTATATATATACATAAAAAAATATTGAAAGTTATATGTCATAATTAACATACTAGATCTGCTATTGGTCAAAAAAATCATGAAAACACACATCATGAATACATTTTCAACTAATAATCCTAGCCATTTATGTAATAGTATTTCATTTAAATTCACATGTCCAATATAGTTTATGATAGCCTCTATATACATATGTTCTTCAAAATCAAATATGGCCATTGCACCACTTGCTAAAATTGTATCTCCATGATCCTTTAATGTTATTAAATGTAGAAGATAAGTGGGTGGGGGTTAGGGTACTTTGTTAAGATATTTTCAATTGGTTTCTTGATCCACTAGATCATTTTTATTTGACCTTCCATTTCACCTCCTTTCCTTTGTCCATATATAATAAAATTCATCGGGACATACCTTTTTTATAAATTATTAATTTTTTTACATGAAAAATAACTTGGAAATGAATACCTCTTTATCAACATCTTTTTTTACAAGATTTAATTTCCATGATTTGAAAGTTTCAATAGCTTACATTCAGGTGTGAATATCAGTATCATTATGTGTAATAGGTTGATTGGATGTTATATTACTTTAATATCCAATATCACATAACATATTGGTAGTTGTATGTTGTGTAGAATATCTCCTTGGATATTTTATATGGTACCCCTCAAAACAAGGTGATCAGTGATATAAATCACAATTATTTTCACCATGTAGAATATTAGTATAAGAAAGGTATTAGTTTATGAATGATTCAAATTTCATAGAAATAATTATTATAATATTTATTACCTCTTCTACTATAACTCATTGAGGGTAATGGATCACCTCAAAGCCGGTGGGCAGGGGATATCTTCACATAGTGTTTGTCCTTGTGTTGTTTCTTCTATTTGATTCCTTTGCAAAAAAATTTATTACAACTCTGGATTCTAATTATTTTTTTTCTATAGAATCTAATTGTGCCAGAAAATATTCCATTTTCTTTTATTTATCTCCCAATTCATTTATTTTCTCAAAATATGTTTAGGGTGATACCCCCAACACCCACACCACTAAGGCTGCCATTCTGTTCTGGCTGCTTCAAGGCCACTGATAGTAGTTTTTCATTGGTTACAGCTGATGATGATTCCTGTGTCTAAGTATAATAAAAAATATAGGGAAATAATCAATCATTATTATGTAATTCCAATTTAAAGATAAATAAATTATTATTTTATACTTACACATTATTCCCATACTTTTTGTGTGTTTTCAACTATTATTATCCCTTCTTTATTTACATGTGCCTCCTTCCATAGTACAGGACATGGGATGGAAGTGGATTTTGATTTTGATTCATTAATATGTATATAAAAATAGGTACATAATTAGTTTTTTGGTTTCATGTCACATAAAATTATTACAGATGACTTAGAATACCTTCCATTTTTTCATGTAAAGAATACTCCATGCTTTCTTTAAGGTAGGGGTACGTTGGTTTTTTCACTCATTAATTATTTTCAACACTTAGTTGTTGTTTTATAAATTACATATTCATAATCAAAATGAATGATACATGAGTTTTCAAGCAATCTATAAAAAATCGAAAGGTACCTGAAAATATGTATCCTCATGCACTACTGGAAAATGATCTTATACCCATGGTTCAAAACTGTGGGTATAGACCCCAAAACCATGGGTATAGGATATACCCATGCTTTGGGGAACTTTGGTCATTGGTGGAATCGGTATAGGTCCATGAACTATACCCACGGTTTGGAAAAACCATGGGTATAGGTTTTTCCACCGTGTCATAACTCTATAACCATGGTTTGGAAACTGTGGGTATAGCATATTTTAAAAAATAGCGTCCCACGGGATTCGATCTCGCGCCCAATTCTCCATTCACGAGTGGTCTTACCACTACTTCGTCATCGAATTTATGTATGTATATATATATATATATATTATTAAATATATTTATTTAAACCATTGGTATAGAACTCCATCCAATTTTTTCTGTTCCCTCGAAGAAAATAAATTCCCCGCGCACAAGCAGGAAAACTATACCCATGATTTATCAAAACTGTGGGTATAGATTTTTTTATACGATGACTATACCCACAGTTTTGGGGAAAACTATGGTTATAGGTCACCCTATCCCCATGATTTTGGGAAAACCATGGGGATAAGAATTTTTTTATACCCTATACCCACGGTTTGGAGAAAATTGTGGGTATAGGGTATCCTATGCCCACAATTTGGGGAAACCGTGGGTATAGTCTATTAAAAAATGCCTATACCCATGGTTTTCCCAAACCAGTGGGGATAGGGTGACCTATACCCATGGTTTTAGGGAAAACCATGAGGATAGGGTGACCTATACCAATGGTTTTAGGGAAAACCATGGGTATAGTTCCATTTTAACGTAGTGATGATGATAAATAAATGCATCCTATTCTTGTTAGTTTATTATTTGTGAATAGATCTATGGTGGGTGTGGGTTTATTTTCCCTTCATCATCTTTGAGATGAAGCATTGTTAGAATTGTGTGAAAACCACTATGATCCTTTCCAATAAGTATTAATAAAAATTTCATTCAGGGTTTTCCAACAATAAATAAACTTTTCAAGGGATAGTAAAGCGTAAGTCAACATTTCATTATTTTTTTAGTAAAATAAAGAAGTTATATCATAATATTACCCTAATCGCTTCCCAAATCAGTGTTTTAAGTATGATCACAACACTTTTCCATGAATCTACATCAATTGGAATGTGCATACGAGTGTTGATCCCAATGTAACTAGTGAACATGGACTTGTTGGGGTTAATAGATTTGCTGCATGCATTCCATCCAAACTCTAATTTGATTCCTTTATTTCTTGGCATAATAATTTTATTTAACACCATCATGCTACGATGCTCAAATTTTTTATGAGACACTAATTTTTCACCATTTATAATTTCCTTATCTTCAACATCAAAAATATCTTATTCCTCTAGATTAGTAGCATCATCATGTGCAAAACAATTGTTGTTCATCTCCATTGGGATCACCAGCATGTTGAGAAAACTGTTGTTCCTTAGGATTGGAAGCATCGACATGTGAAGAAGTAATTATCATCAGAAGTGGTTGAAAATTTAATTTAGATTATGTAAATGATGTAGTTAATATATGATAATATTATTAAAAACAATGTATATTACAAGAAAATAACCTGATTATTGAAATATTTTTTTATGGTTGAAGGGATTGGAACCCTCTATCATGTATAAAAATCCATTTATTATTGTATCGTCTAACATACAAGATGTTATCTATATTAGGGATACTATTAAATGATTATGATATCTCAGTGAAAGGTTAATCCTCAATTGAATTAACATATGATCCTTCTATGGTTTTTGTAGATAACAGAACAATTAACCACTTTCAGTTTGTGGGATCTAGAATATAAAATAATTTTACTACCTATGATGCCATTATAAACAATTCATCTTTGTAATTTTTCTTAATGAAATCCACTTTCACGAATCCCAATTCATATTTTTTAACATCACTAATGTTATTAACCCACTTACATTGAAAAATTGGCACTTGAAATGTTATATAATCCAACTCCCATATTTTTTTTGATGATTCCAAAGATGAAATATTCAAATAAATTGGATTTATATCCATGGTACCAGATACATGCATCACTTCATCTATAATTGTAACTGTGCTATTTTTCATGGTACTCCATTCATAATTTTCATTTTTATAAAATTTATAACAATTAATTACATAATTATTATAAGATAATACATGCTCACTTGGTCCTCTGGCTAGCCGTTGAAGTCATTCTGAAATTGAATCCATAATTTCAGCTAACTCCTTAAAAATATGGTCTTAAGCCCATCTTATAAACTATTTATTATGTCTATTTGATATCCATATTTCATCCCTTTATGGATTCAAATTCCTAAAAAAATTGGGTTTCAACAAAGGGGAAACCTCTAAAATTTTATAAAAAATGTAAATTTGGTCCTTCTCCCAATCTATAATAGTAATTGTGAAAACATCTATTACATAAATTCCTTCAACCACAAGCCACTTAGTGTGATGATTTTTTAGTATACTATTGCTTTCCACATTATAAAGTATTCAACACAAAATTCAATGGATTCCATAACATCATATCGATTTGAAATAAAACCTTTTTGTTAACTTCAATTTTTGACATACCCATTCAAAATATTCATATATTTTTCAATGGGTTACATCCCATCAATAATGTATAGGACCACATAGTTGAATCTTTCTTACCAAGTGAACCATCATATCAATGAATTTTGTTAGGAAGAATATTTCCAATTCACATAATATGATAGTAATTTCATTTTCCATAATTGTAAATTTCTCTAGGTCTATAACTTTACTGCATATAGATTTCAAAATGAAATAGGTCTTGGTTAATGTAATATGTACATTCTTGGTAAAAATGAAACATAAAACTGAAGTCCTTATATCTTGTATAAAAACATGAAATTCATGTGATTCCAAACCCTTTAACATTAAATCAGTCTTTGAAATGATATTCTTGATATTTGATGAATACCCCTATGGAACCTTTACATCATTAATGAATTTGAAAAACTAATATCTCTCTGTTCTAGAAAAAGTGAAATCATTTGGGCTAACAAAAGTTTGTTTTTTACTCTTCATTAGTGCCAACTCTTCTTGTATTCCCATGTCAATCATGTTCATCTTAGTCTTAATTCCATCCTTTGTTTTTCTTGGGTTCATTTAGTAATGTGTCAATGACATTATCAAGTGATTTTTTTTCAACATTCATAACATCAAAAAAATTATGACGTGAAAACAATTCCAGTATGGTAATTCAAAAAAATTGACCTCTTTTTTAAATTTGTTTTTGTAATGTTTTCTAAAAAAGGTTTACCAAAAGCAGTGTCCATATATTTAACATTCATAAATATTTGATCACTCATTAGTGGATATGGTGTTGTACATTCTTCAAAAATACCATCAAATGATATTTTCCAAGAAAAGTACTTATGTCGTCGGGGTAAAAATATATAGTGTCCTAGAAACATAGTCTTCGATTAATGTTTCAACCTAATTTATTGTGTTCCTTGTTCACAAATGGGGCACCATTTTGTTACTTTAATGTTATATCCATACAAATTTCCATAAGAATAAAAAACATTTATCATCCCATATAACATGGTTTAATGTGAAATAATCATTTTTATAAGCATCATACAATGTAACACCTAAATCCAATAATAATTTCAATTCTTCAATCAGTGGATTCAAATAAACATCAATATAATTACCTGATTATTTTGGTTCTAATATAAGCAAAGATAACATAATGTGTTTTTTCATGCATAACCATGGTAGAAAGTTATAATTTACCAAAATAACCAACCATGTACTATGAGTGTTTCTTTGAAAAACAAAATGATTCACTCCATCAGTAGATAGTGAAAGACTATGGTTTCTTGGATAATTTCCAAATTCGTAATACTTGTGATCAATTCTCTTCTACTGAGGAGATTCAATCGGGCGATGAATTTTCCCATCTTTATTCCTTATATTTTTGTTAAATATCAATTTTATTATAATATCCTCACTTCCATATAGGTGCCTAAACCATGGAATGAATGGAAAGTACCATAAAACTTTAATAAGACCTGATTCATATTTGTTATATCAAGAAGAACCACACATTGGGAATATTTTAAGTGACTTTTAGTCCTCAAGAAATAGTATATAGTCATTTTTATAGGAATTTATTATTTTATAGATCATACCCATTAAATTTAGCATTCATTTATCATCATATATTTGGAAAGGAAACTCAGTATCTTTTGGGATCATATCATTCAATAGAGCAATTAGTTCAGCAAAACTCATGTCACTCCATCCATTTCCATCTTTTAAATTATTACCATCATTTTGGCTGACAATGTTGTATATTTAGTACAACTGACATACAATGGTGTATTTTCATAACTCTTTAAATTTTAAAACAATTTTGGGAAATCATGAAGTTCATCTTCAACTATCATTTTAATTTAATAAATATGATCTTCATCATTATTAACACCTATAATCACATCCTTGATACAGTCTTCATCATTTTCCACAATTATAATCATATCAGATGATGCATAAAATACAGTCTTATCCTATTCAATATCTAAATTTAATTTTTCCTCTTGTATAGTCCAACATTTATAACTTTGATCTATTTAATGATAAATCAAGTGTTCTTCTAACTCCTCTAGACTAATTAGTCTTGAATAATAATAGCGTAAACACATACAAAGGATTTGAGTAGGGCCATATTATCTTTTTAAAACATGATGATATCTTTCACACCATCCTCATGCTCTTTTTTCATGTGATCAGAATCCATATATTTTTTATTTATATTCATACTATTTTATTTTATAATAACAATATTTAAAAAAATAAATAAATTCATAGAAAGTATAAGCTTGGAACCCCTAAAAGGACACTCTTAAATAATAATTTAAGCTACATGAAGAGTCAAATGATGTGTATTGAAGTTATTTTTTCATGGTGTAAATCATTTAAGGAAAGGAATGGGTGATAACAATAATGTTATGAAGAATCTAATTAAATTGTTGTTTATTTTCAAAACACAATGATCAATGAAGTTTTTTGTAACTATGTTAGGTGGGATTAAAACATAAGGTAGGAGTTAATGTTTATTCATTTCCTAACTTGGTACATGGTGGGATAAGTGGTGTTTTAGTGATAGGATTATTAGGAGCTGAATTTTATATTTTGTTAGATGATGACAGTGTTGATAGGGCCCAATCACATGGTCTTGAGAACCTGATGTTTGAATAAACTCGTGAATTTAAAATCCAATGGACTAGAAGTCTCAGGCTAGAGTTTTCAAGATATTGGAAAAATCGAATAACAATATTATTGTGTATTAATGAATGCTTCAAGTTTAAATAATTAACATGGATGGAATGAATATTCAAAGAACAAAAAAGTAAAATTTGTAAATATATATAATATATCCTCAAATTTTTAACAAATATTTAAGGAGTGTTTGAAAAGGAAAAGGAAATTACTAATATAACATTCTATTAAGGTGATTTAAATGTTGATATATTAAACTTTTCACTACAAATTTTCTTATTTTTACGGAAAATAAAATATGGATTGGTGTATCATGATTCATTTGGATGATGTTTGGACAAATACTAGTAACCCATACTGAACATCAGGAGACAACTCTTACAGTTCAAGCTCTGTAGTGAGCTCATTGGGGGTTGCAAGGGGAACAATTCCCCAACTCAGGGTGTTCGGGAGGCAAACCCCATGCCAAATTTTGGGGAACTATAAAAGATATAACTAACTATAGCAGAGAAGACCAAGAAACACCAATAGGGAATTATACCAGTGTGGACTTTAGCATAATTACTATAGCATCTCGGACTTTAGAGACAGTGGTATTGTATCTCCTTGAACTTCTTACCACCAACAACTATAGGATCTTGGACATGGGTGGTTGTATCACTGTAGTAATGTGGACTTTCATCCACTGTTCAAAGTATCATAGTATAATTACTATTTGGTTAGTGTCATAGTGATTCATATTCTTTATTTGAACTTATTTGATTTATATTTTTGTGTGTTTAGAACTATGATCTCCCTATAATTGTTCTCCAAAATTATAGTGAAATGATTCTACCTCTCTGTGGATGTTGGGATTATTACCGAACCATGTAAGTCACTATGTATGTTATCATATTCTTCTTGTTCTTTTATTTATGTCTTTTATTCATCTGTAAACATTTTTTTCTATGACTCTAATCATTTTAAAAATAGAAAAACGAAAATGAATATAATTTAACAAGATGTTTACATGAGAGAAAAAAAGAAGTTTAGAAACCTAAATTTTCCTTTATGTTTGATGTTTGATCCAAGACCTCTCTCAAAATTTAACTTAATAATTATAAGTAGTGGGAAAGTTCAGGTGGTTGTCACTTATCAGTAATGAAATGACAAGTATGACATGTAAAATTCACCCAAACTTTCACACTCCTTCTATGTGATAAACTAAACTAGGTGAGAGCCAAGTAGGGTGTGATGGGGGTGTCATATCAAGCATGCGTGATAAAGGTAACACATTACTCAGATACCTTGGGAAAATTAAAAACAACCAAAGAATAACTAGAAATTATGAAATATTTAAGGGTAGAGAAGAAGTCACATACCATGGGATTTGAAAGTGTTGATTCATCTGAGGGAGATCAAGGGAGAGTGCATGGTGGCGAGGGTGAGTTGTTGTGAGGGATAGAAGTAGTGATGGGAGGGATACATGGATGAAAATGGGAAGACTTTCTTGATTTTAATACATGGTATTAGGATGGATACTAGGAACTTAGAACATATTTCCAGTTGTGCACTATAAAAATACTACTTACTTATCATTTGTATTACCCACCTTACACAATAAGTGGAAATTATTTTTTCAATGCACAGTAAAGAGCTCCATATAGTCAGAGTGAGAAATAATGATGAATGAGTGAAAATGATCATGAAGGTGAGCGATAGGGTGAACCAACAATGGCTCAAGGAAAGAGAGATTGGATGGAAAATTTGTGAGGTATATCAAGGATAAATAAGATCACTTGTGCATGCGTTGTTCAATCCATTTGGAAAATTTAAAAACAAACAATGATGTTCAAGGGGGAGCAACGGATCATAGGTGATCACATAACTTGATATTAATATATCATTATAATTTCAAGAAAAGAAAATATTTTAATTTACATATATCATGTTTCGTGATAATTTAAAAAAAAAGAACTGTTTTGGAAATCTGAAAAAAATAACCCTATTAAAAATATAATTTTTCAATACTCAATTGTCCCAAATAAAAAAATATTATAATTTTAAATTGTATATTTACTTTTTAAATAAATGAATATTTATTTATTTATTATATATATATTTATTTATAAATATCTTTATATAATTATATAAATAAATATACATTATTAAAAATATAAATTTATATTTAAATATACAAATATGTGTTCATAAATATATATATATAAAATAAATTTAGAATTATATATATATATTAAATATATATTTAAAAATATATTTATATTTATGATTGTTATTATTTATAAATTGCATTGAACAAAATATTGATACACACATAATCAAAATTATTTATATACACATAATTATTTATAATCAAAATTATCTAGACACACATAAAAAACTATTTATATACACATAATCAAAATTATCGATTCAACATAATAAAAATTATTTATAAATTATTTATATAATTTATTAATTCAAAATTATTAATTGAAGATAATCAAAAATATTAATTCAAAAATACCATTTCAAAATTATTATTAATTAAAAATAAATATTAATATAAAATTATTTATTCGGAATTATTTATAGATTACTTATATAAATTATTAATTCAATATAATAAAAATTATTCATAATCAAAATTAATTATAATCGGAATTATTTATAAATTATTTATATTTATTTATATACACATAATCAAAACATTAAATAAAATATGCATAGGGGGTAATGTATAAAATTTTAAAAAATTGAATAGGTTCACTCGGTTTCCTTCCAAATCACTCTACTTTTAGGGTGATTGAAAACACTACTACAAATTCAACATTTAATAGCCCAAAAAATATGCTATATCAGAGCTATAAAATCACTAACTAGATTAGTGATGTTAAAAGATGATCTTTATCAGCATTATAAAAAACAATGACAAAGGAACCCTTCAACAACGCTAAAGAAAAGCAATGATAAAGGGGGCCTTTATGAGAGATTTTAATAGCAATGATAAAGGGTCTATTTATCAAAAAAAATAGAATTGATATAGGATGGTTTTATCAGCCCTAAAGAAGTGCAGACTAAGGGGACCATTATCACTATTTTTTAGCAGTGATAAAAAATTTGAAGAAACATATTTTTTTCATGCACCACAACACCTCCATTTCTCAGTGCTCATGACCCCCTTTCTCAGCACTTTCAACTCCCCAACCATCTTACTAGGAGATCTCAAACACCTCCCACCATTCCCTAGCACTTCAATGGCTCCCCCAAATACCTACTAGTGCTAGGAATTGATCTTGTTACCTCCCTTATGCACTCCAATTCCCTTTACCACTCTATCAATCATGTTTTGTTTTATATTTTACAATAGTTATATTTATTCATATATATTAAAAACTGTGTGATATATATATAGACACATAAATTTATTTAGATATATTATATATTAATATTAATTAATACATATTTGAATATAAATTTAAATGTGTGTGTGTGTGTGTTTATTAAGACACACACAAATGTATATATAGAGATTATATATACATTTGTAGGATTATAGATATATTCATATATTTATATAGTGTTTAAAGAATGGTTAGATATTATTTTCAATAAAATAGATAATAATTAGTTTCATATGATTATATAATTATTTATAAATGAATTTTGAAAATGTGTCTATGTATAAACATAACTTATATAGGTATATATATACATATTAATGCAAGGTAAATAAAATGGATAATTTTTATTCTAAATAGAATGATATATTTATTTTCATTTGGTTTATAAATTAAAAAATACATTTTTATGTAAATATATTGATATATGCATTTATACAAGTGGTTTATTATAAGTAAATATAAGGAAAATATGAATATATTTAATTATAAATAAAACTACATTGTGAAAATGATAAAATTTCAAAACCATAATATCAATATGAATGTAAAACCTGAGAATATTTTCCGTCCCCACTAAAAAATGACAATAAGTCCCCCTTAAATGAGGCTAAAATTCCATCAAATGTTAAAACATTGGGATACCCTGACTAAAAAATCAATTTTGGAGGTCTTCTATTCCATTTTTTCATCAAAAAATGCGATCAATTGTTTTTTGGGTCACAAGGGAGTAAATCTCGTCACAGGCTTTAATTTGATATGCGGTAGAACCCAAATGGACACTCAGATCAAAAGGTATGGTCATTTAAAGTTCAAGTCATGTTTTCAACTTATCTTAGACCGTTTGTTAATTTATTTAATGTTTATGTCATCCAGCTGTTATTAAAGGACTATTAATCAATAATAATTAAAACTTACTAATTAATAATCTTTTTTAATTATTTTATAAGTCATTTTTACTAAATATCTAGCATATTAAGTGTAATTACCTATTTAGCCTTGTCTAAAACAAGTTTAAAATATATATATATTATATTTATATCAATATAGATAAATTTATATATTATTTTATTATTTTTAATGAAATGTAATTTTTTATGAAATATAACCTTTATCAGTGCTTTTTTATTAGCACTGGTAAAGGGGGTCTTTATCATCACTTTTACCTAGTGCTGATAAAGACCCCCCTTTATCAGCACTTTGAGCTAGTGTTCATAAAGTCTAGCATTGGATAAAACCAATTTTGTGTTACTGAAATATGCATCGGGGAGATGGTGATAAGTTTAAAATATCAAACAACATAAACCACCATCATCGAAAAAAACATAGTCAATATATCAACCAGTGAAAAAACAAAGTGAAATGGTAAAGAAAATATAAACAAATGATAGTTTTATACCTTGGTGGGTATTTTAAAATGATCTTGCGGTGCCTCCAAGAGTGAAGGTGGTGGGTTTGGGTAAATTAATAGCATGTAAGTAGTGAAAGTCAAGCATTTTCAGAGTGGTCAATCAATAGAGGCTTGATTGGTTGTTTTTTGTGTTCTGGGATACGGTGGGATATGAATTAGATATGGTGTGTAGTTTGGAATGTGATATGGGTGTGTTTTGATCATTAACCATATATTTTGAGGACAAGTCAGTGTTCTGGTGTTGTGATAGGAGTTGGGTGCCGTGCATTTAGTGAGTAGTTTATCTTCAGTATGTAACAAAATAAATCACTATATACTTTAGCATTTTAGAGGATCGATTCATTGAAAATATTGACAAATATTAGTGAAATAATTTAGATTATACGAGAGCTTGAATGGTGTGAGGGTGGTGGACTCTTTTAGGGTTGTATTTAAAAAACGAGTTAGGCCAATTAAATTTATTGGAGGTATGTAATTATTTCATTCCATCATGGGTTAAAGTTCACAGTCTAAACGAGATGCTTTGGAACCCACAAATTCTGTATGATATAGCATTGGTCATTGTAATTCCCATAAAAATGGATAGGGATACAAAATAGTCTAGGTTTTGGAATTACTCTCACATTATGGTTGAAGTAAATTTGAGTTCAACAAAGCTTTTGGATAAAGTAATTTTTCAATAGAAGATGATGAATTTGATTTGGGTATTATGTATGAAAAAATATCTTGGTATTGTTCAGATTGCAGAATCATTGAATATGATAGGTTGAATTGTAAAAGGTCTATAACTTGTTTCTTCTGTTCCACTAGAGGTCATGAAGAGAGTCAAAATTTTATGAAATTAAAATATTTTCAACCTCCTGTATTATATACACAATGTGTTGTATAGGGAAAAAAGGGGTTGTGTACCAAGGAGGCCCTGCACTTGACACTAATCTTTATGGGGATGGTTTCCCTCAAATAGATAATGTCATTAAAAACCTGAGGGGTCCCATATGACCCTTGATGATGTTAAACTGATAGGGGTTTTTTGAAAGCCTCATTAATATTATCTCCTCTAATTTGGATTTTCAAAAGCTTGCAGAGAATAATATTTTGGCCAAAAATCCCAGGGTGGAAGACTATTATGTTATTCAGCCAGCAGGTGTGGATGTTGAGAGGTAACCCTCATGTAAAAAGAAATCATGGGAAAATATTGTAGTTGAAGTGGACAATAAGAAAATGATGACCAATGTTAATTATACTCTGAAATCTTGAAGGCATTATATTTTTATTTATTTTTGGTTAATTCTACTTTTAAGGGTTGATGGGGAACCCTTACATGTCCCATAGGCCCAAGGCATGAGTCTCATATATGACTCGAAGGCCCAAAGGCATAAGGAACTTTACATGACCCTGAAGGCCCAATACCTGACACACTTGAAACTGTCCCTCCCCACTATATTCATCTTGAAGGCGCCTATATCCCCACCTCACATGAATGATCAGCTAATATTAGCTCAAGCATAAATGTACGGTGTCTGGTACCGATGGTAGTTTCCATACCCTCTCATTATTTTAATCTGGTTAGCTTTGCTCTGGTGGTTTCTACTTTACTTTAAATCCTCTTTTGGGTCTTCTTTTGTGTAGTCTTCCCAGACTGATTATTGATCTCTGTGACATAAAATCCTTGTGTCCTGAAGGTCATTGGTGGCCGAAAGGCCCCATGGCCTGAAGGACCTTGGTGGCCCGAAGGCCTTGTGTTACTATGGCCCTTGGAGACCCAAAGGCCCTAACCGGTGGCCTGAATTCCCAAATCAGATGAATAGTTCCAACTACTACAGTACTTCACAGTACTTTCTACATTACTGGTACATTAACCTAGAAATTCTCCCCCATCTGGATTTGATCCTAGGTCTTTGGATGCCAAGCAGGAGCCTCTGCCACTCGGATACAGGCTCATTGGTGAATGTTAACTATACTTAATTAGTGACTGATAATGCTGACTTATCTGATGGTCAAACCAAATTTGAGACAGATTTGTAGGAATAATTGGATGAAGAATTGTGGTAAGAGCATTTTTTACCCATGGTCACAAGTAAAGAAAAGAATGAGATGGAGGCAACAGTCTCTAGAAAATTCATGAAGACTAGTTCCTATATGGATCATCATCAAATAGTGAATAGTGTCACACATTGGCCGATAACTTAATTAAGAGACACTAAGGAAAACAATATCCTCATTGATGATAATAGTTTCTATCTATCCACTCACAAAAAATCTATTTCGCTCAACCCTTCACCTAAGTGTGGACCAGCAGACGGAGAGGAGCAGTAGGCTGCCTTGGAACCAAAGTAAGGCATAGTTATGAGCATAGAGCAGTCCTTCATCATGGCTAAGCTGACAGTTTTCAACACTCTTAAGAGAGGGGGAAAGGTTCTACAATTGATGCCCATGATATTTTTATGACTCCATCATACTTTGGTAAAAATAGGTTTAGTCTGCTTGAAATTTTAAATTGATCTATTCACATGGAGGTTTTCTATGAAGAATTTGGAAACGATCATGGATTAATCTAATTTGACGGAAAATCCTCAAGAACTCAGACTGTCAAGGTAAGGAGAAATCCTAATTTGAATGTTTTATCGTAGGGTTTTAGACCAAATGGTGTACAGGATCCTCATTCCCTTGAGAATCCCACCCCGCTGGATAATAATTTTGATCCTCAAGTGGATTAGACATGGAAACAACCCAAAACCTAGAGGATGGGTCATCATCTGATCGGTAGAGGTGGTGGCTGGTGGCTGGTCTCATAGATGAAAAAACATCTTGTGTTTTTTGGGCAGTTTTCTGTTTTTCTCTTGTGGTGGTGGTTTGTCACTAGCCTTCATTTCCCATCTCCTTTTGTTTGTTTTTATTTTTGTTTAAAAAAATTTGGGAGCATGGCCTATAACTCATGGTTTGTCCCATCTTGGTATATATTAATATATTAATATATATAATTATAAATATAAAAAATATATTTATTGTTTAAATATATTTATTAGAATTTTATAATTATTTAAATATTTATTTATTTATTTATAATAATAATTCTAAATAAAAATATTTAAAAATTATTTATATATAATTATAAATATTTTTGTATAATTATATATATTTATATATTTATACATATATGTATAATTATATATATATATATATAGAATTATATATATAATTATTAATATATTAATATATATAATTATAAATATAATATATATATTTATTATAATTTTGTAATTATTTAAATATAAATATATATATTACATTATAATTATAATTATAAATATATATATTTAAAAATATTGGAATATGATTATGAATATTTTAATATAATTATTTATAATTATATTAAATAATTTATTTTTATTAATATATAAATATATATAATTATAAATATAATAAATATATTTCTTATTTAAATATATTTATTATAATTTTATAATTATTTAAATATTTATTTACTTATTTATTTACACATGGTTCACACTAACTTGGTATATATATTAGGTGTTTGGGGGTACAATTACATCAAACACACACACCTAGCACAAAGGCCATAAAGGTAGTCAGATCCCCTCCTAAGGGGATAACCCACTCATCCAGCCTTATTACCAAATGCCCAGTGCAACATCATATCTACATCATCTTGTCTTTGTCACCAGACTTGCTCTATGTTTGCACCATTGCATGTCTACATCATAACTATATCACAAATCCCCCAAGGGGCTTGTCAGGATTTGAACCCTGATCATTTGGATGTAGGATTACGGGGTTTAGCACTCATGAATTACCCCAACTGCATCTATATAATTATAAATAAAATAAATATATTTATAGTTTTTATATTTATAATTATAAATTAATATATTTAAAAAGTGATTATATAAAATTATATATATAATTATATATATATATTAATATATTTTTATATATTAGGTGTTTTGGGGTACAATTACATCAAACATTCACACACCTCACATGCTGACCAGAAAGATAGGTCATAGCCCCCCCCCCAATGGATAGACCACTTATCAAGCCTTATTCTCAAAGACTTGTTTACAAGCCTAAAGACGCAGTGCAATGTCATGCCTACATCATCTCACATGTGTCATCATTCCTGTGTTATGTTTTCATCATCATCTATTTGCATCATGTCTGCTTCAAAAATCCCCTAAGGGGCTTGCCAGGATTTGATCCATGGTCATTTGAATACAGAATAATGGGCTATGGCCTTCTATTATGGCTTGTGTGTGTTGTGTGTGTGTGTGTGTTTAACATAATTTTACCCCAAGCACCAAATATATATATTAATACAATTATATATTAATATTAATATATAAATATTTATAATTATAAATATAGTAAATATATTTATTATTTGAATATATTTACAATAATTTCATATTTATATAAATAAATATTTATTTATTTATAGTTATAATTAAAAATAAATCTATTTAAAAATATTTATATATATATATATTAAGTGTTTGGGGCTAAAATTACATCAAACACACACACAACTCACACACAGGTTAGAAAGAAAGGTCTTAGCCCCCCCCCCCCCACCAAGGGGGTAACCAACTCATCACACCTTATTCCAAAAGGCTCGGTGCAACGTCATGGCTACATAATCAGGTCTACATCACTAGGTCAGCATTATATCTATGTCATCACCTAATCGTATCATGTATGCAACCAAAATCTCTCAAGAGGCTTGCTTGGATTTGAACTCTGGTCATTTGGATGCAATATTATGCTATATTCCACTCAAGCGCCACTCCAACTACACATATATAATTATAAATATAATAAATAAATTTATTATTTAAATGTATTTATTACAATTTTATAGTTTTATATATATATATATATATATATATATTAGGTTTTTGGGAGTACAATTACATGAAACACACAAAACACTGTTACAAATATGCCTTTTATCAGTGCTAAAAATGGACTTTAACAGTGCTAGAAAAGTGTTGTTAAAGCTGGTGAAGATAAAGGGGGGTCGCCTTTATCAGTGCTCCAAAAAGCGCTGATAAAGACCCCTTTTATCAATGCTAAAAAAGAGCTGATAAAAGTGGTCTTTTATCAGCGCTAAAAAGAATCGCTGATAAAAGGTTCGTTTATCGACACTCTATTTTTAGTTCTGATAAAATACCCCTTTTATCATCACTTTTTTTAGCACTGATAAAGGTTAAAAAAATAAAAATTTAAAAAAATTTAAAAAAATCCTGCCAATTGGGGGGGCTTTTATAGCGCTTGAGCCCCCCTTTTAACAACGCTACACCCACCCACCCCCTTTATCATTGCTAGCCCCCAAATCCACCCCCATGTGTGTGCCCTTGCCTCCACCAAGATTTGATCTCGAGACCTCCCCCTTGCGCGCCTACGACCTTTACAACTCTTCCATATTGACTTTCTCTCTAGTTAATGACATATCTTTTTATTTATATATATATATTTAGTTATATTTATTCATATTTATTCATATATTAATATATAGTTATATTTATATATATATATAGTTATATTAATATATATATTTATAGTGATATTAATATATATATTTATAGTTATATTATTATATATATGTAGTTATATTAATATATATATAGTTAGATTAATATATAGGGAGATAAATATTTATAAATTGGTATTTTAAATAAAATGGATATTAGTTATTATTTAGATAAAGGTAATATATTTTATATGTAAATGATATATAAATATTTATATATTGGAAACTCAATTTGACCGTTTGAATGAGACTTCAGGACCCATGTAGGTCAGGTGATATTTTCATTGTTCCTGAAGGCTTCTCATGGATAATAAGTTCTAAGGGGGGACGTTTTAATGAACTGTGTTTTCAATACAAGGTATAATTCCATGGGAAATTGAAATTTTGGCATTTAGTGGATTGGCCGTTCTTTTAACTGAGCTTCAAAACATAATATGTAGTTATATTAATATATATATATATATATGATTAATATAGTTATAGTATATGTGTATATAGTTATATTAATATATATATATATATATAGTTATATCAATATATATATTTATAGTGATATTAATATATATATTTATAGTTATATCAATATACATATTTAGTTATATTTATATATATATATATAGTTAGATTAATATATAGGTATATAAATATTCATATATTTTTATTTTAAATAAAATGGATATTAGTTATTATTTATATACAGCTAATATATTTTATATGTAAATATATTTTATTATTTATATTTATAATTAAATTTTTAGGTGTGAATATATAAATAATATGTATATATTATTATATATTTGATTATAAATAGAAGTGAATTATAAAAAAAAATTCAAAAACATAATATCAATATGAATGTAATACATTGGAATAAATTCAGTTCCCACCAAAAAAAATCCAATAATACCCCCTTAAACGAGGCTGAAAATCCACAAAATGTTAAACAATCAAGGTACCCCGACTAAAAACTCAGTTTTGGAGGCCTTATGTGCCTATTTTTTCCTCGAAAAAACCTTGACCAAGGTCACCCCTGATCATAATGGTGTAGAGCTCGTCGCAGGCTTCGATTTGATATGTGGTAGAGCTCAAACGGACACTCGGATCAATGGTTATGGCCATTTGAAGTTCGATTTGCGTTTTCAACATATTTTGGGTCTTTTTTTAAATTTTTTTATTTTTTGGGTCTTCAAATTGTTATGAAATAACTATTAATCGGTAATAATTAGAAAATTATTAATTAAAAATATTTTATTAATTTTTTATAAGCCATTTTCACTAAATATCTTATATATTAAGTATATTAAGTGTAAATGTATATTTATACTTATCTAAAATATATTTAAAAATTATATATTATATTTATATCAATATAACTATATTTATATATTAATATATCAATATATTATTTTTAATTAAATTTTTTTTGAAGTCGACCCTTTATCAGTGCTTTTAAAAAAAGCGTTGATAAAGGCCCCCCTTTATCAGCACTACTAAAAAAAGTGATGATAAAGGGGGTCACTTTATCAGCGCTAAAAAAACATTGATAAAGGGTACCTTTATCACTGATTTTTTTAGCCCTGATAAAGGTACCCCCCCCCCTTTTATCAGCACGTTTTCATTAGCACTGATAAAGGTTAGCGCTGGGAAAAACTGTTTTTGTGGTAGTGAAAACTACCCGCACACAGGCCTAAAACATATGTCATAGCCCCCCAAGGGATAACCCATCCAACCAGCCAATTAATTATATTTTATATATTTTGGTCCGAAGGCCCAATGGGCACAAAACCCATTACATGGCCTGTAGGCCCGAATGTTTGGCCCAATACCCATCCTGTGAATAGTATTTCTATAGACCCCCATTTGCTATAGTACTAGCTACAATATTATCGCTGCTACAACACTTGCTACAATACCCCCCACTGCTACAGTTACCACGATCCATTGGATTTGAATCCCCAAATTTTGATGTAGGATTACGGTGTTCTTACCACTAAGTCAAACATCAACTACAATATATATATATATATATAATTATAAATAAATGTATTTAAAAATTATTTACATATAATTATAAATATATTTTCATAATTATTTATATTTTTATATTTATACATATATATATTTATTAATACTTATAACGGTGAAGACCTTGGATAAAATCCATATATATATATATATATATATATTAGGTATTTGGGGTACAATTAAATCAAACACACACACACACACACCTCACACACAGGCTAGAAAGGCAGGCCATAACACCCACAAGGGGATAGCTCACTCATCAAGCCTTATTCCAGAAGGCTCGTTTACTGGCCCAAAGGTCCAGTGCAACGTCATGCCTACATCATCTTGCATACGTCACCAAGCTTGTGTTATGTCTACATCATCACATACCCACATCATGCATGTGTCACAAATCCCCTAAGGGGCTTGCCAGGATTCGAACCTTGGTCATCTGGATGTAGCATTACAGGGTTTGCCACTCAAGCATCACCCCAACTACATATATATCATTATAAATATAATAAATTTATTTACTATTTAAATATATTTATTATAACTCTATAATTATTTGAATATATATATTTATAATTATAATCATAAATAAATATATTTATAAATATTTGTATGTAATTATAAATATATTCATATAATTATATATATTTATTATAATTTATAATTATTTAAATATTTATTTATTTATTTATAATTTTATAAATATTTTTAAAAAATTATATATATTTTTAATTTTATAATTAAATATTTTAATTAAAAAATTATTTAAAAAACTCATTTAAATAGATTAATTATATAAGTATATTTATTATAATTATTTAATTATTTAAATATATTTATTGTAATGTTATAATTATTTATATATATATATATATTTATTGTTATAATTATTAATAAATATATTTTAAAAAGTATTTATATATAATTATAAATATATTTATATATATATATATTTATACACATATATATAATTATGTGTGTTTGTGTGTGTATTAGGTGATTGGGGGAACAATTACCTCAAACACACACACGCACACACACCCCACACACAAGCCAAAAAGACAGACCATAGCCCTCCCAAGGGGATGATCCGCTCAACAAACCATATTTTCAAAGGCCCATTTACTAGCCCAATATCCCACTACCGCATCTTGCCTACATAATTATGCCCACATCACAAGGCCTGCGTTATGCCTAATTCATCACCCACCTGCATTATTCCTGCATCACAAATCCCCCAAGGGGCCTTCTAGGATTCTAACTCTGGTCATTTGGATGCGGGATTACAGGGTTTTCCACTTAGGAGTCACCCCAACTGTATATATATAATTATAAATATAATAGATATATTATTATTTAAATATATTTATTATAATATTATAATTATATAAATAAATATATATGTATATATACAATTAATATTATAAGTAAATGTTTTTAAAAATTATTGTTGATGTTTGGAAATTGTTGGAATTTTCAGCAAAAACCTGTAGTTTTTACAATTTGTTGGAGATTTACACGTTGTGTAATACGGTCATCAATGTGTAATTATTTCCTACAGGATGCCATGAAATGGATACACAACATGAAATGTTACACGTCTTGTGCATCTTACACACCGTTTAAATATTAAATTTCAATTTTTAATAAAAATGGGATGGGTTATTGGTGTATATGTGCCTCGGGCATTAGCCCATGAGCCTCATCCCGATTGGTGAGGACTCTTAAGTGCATTCAGGTGACCTGGGATCAAATCCAGGTGGAGACAAAATTTTCGGGGGACTGTAGCAGGTACTGTAGCGGGCACTGTAGCAGGTACTGTACCAAGAAATGTGCAGTATTGTAGCAGGTACTATAGTGGGAACTATAACATGCACTGTTTGGCACTGTAGCACCTGGGAATTTGCCCCCTTTTGGGCCTTCGGGCCACCAATTTGGTCCCTGAGTCCTTTCAGGCCTTCGGGCCACCCAATAATTCGGGCCAGTAAGGCCTTAAGGCCACCTAAAGGCCATCGGGCCACCTTAAGTGTAGGTGAAAACCAGACAACCTACAAGTAACAAGCTCTAATAGTGGATGATCAAGGAGCTTTCATCATAGCAGAAGTTACACATATTGCAAGAAAGAGAGGGTATGGCACCTGCCATCAGGAAAAGCCTTTGCATTTATGGGATAGCCTATCTGAATATCCATGCGAAGGTGGAGAGCCGATTTCATAATGAAGATGCTGGGGAGGAGTAGTTCCAATTAGTTTTTGAAAAATAGGTACTATTAATGATGAAGATCCACAGCTGTACATAAACAGAGCCATGAAGGGAAATTGTCCAGCCATAGCTGGTTGACATCGAAGGGGTATGAGGCTGCAAGATGGTGGGATGATTTGTTTCCTTCCCTTTTGGTAAAGGAGAAGGTGCAACAAGAGAAGCTTTGGCAAAGTGAGAAGATTCTCCTGATGATGAGGCCAAAAGGACAGAGTCTGGCGTCATGGTGGTTAATAGAATTGATAACAATAAGGCAGTCAGACTCAATGATGATATCATCCCATCAACATTCCATAGCGAGCGTCATCCCTGCAAGGATAGCATAGGCTTTCGCTACTGCAGGTTCCCATAGTTCATGATGTAATTCATATTTTGCTGCAATGATCCGCCCCAGATGATTTCGAGCCAGAAGGCCGAGAGCAACTGGCCCATCTTTGGGGAGAGAAGCATCCACATTAAGCATAATCCTCCCTACCATTGGGGGGGTCCAGTGAGGGGGACAAGAGGGGGTAACACCCAGTATAAAGTGTCCTTTGTTGTCCTTTCAGCCCTCTATCCATGAAATTGTTCGTTCAATCCAGAAGTCAGGGGTTTTATGGACGTGGTGGAAAACCGAATCGTTGTGCCGAACCCAAATGATCATGGCCAGGGTGCAAAGAATACCAGTAGTGGGTGATGAAAGAGAGGAGAACCAACACATCAGAATATCGGGGAGGTCAGATGCGGTGTCCAGGGAGGCCTCCGAAGCTGGGCCCCATTTATTCCAAATTTCCTTAGCTCCTAGGCAGTTAATGATGGCATGCCAAGGAGTTCCTGGGATATTCTGGAAGAAAGGGAAGGACTCGGCACTATCCATATGACAAAAGGCGAGAAGGCTCGTTGTAGGGAGGGTTCCCATGCATACCTGCCACCAGAAATGGCGGATTGTTTGGGGGACATTGAGCTTCCAAACCGCATTCCATGGTCCCTCATCACGGTCAAGAGAGTGTATGTCAAGAGCCAGTCTGTACCCAGATCTCACCATGTAATCTCCATAGGAATCGTTGGTCTAGAATAGATGTTTGGGGCCTGCATCAGGGACCCAGGGGATACTGAGGATAATTATTTGGTCTCTTTCGTTAAACCAAGCTTGGATATTTTCCACACACCACCCTGAACCCTGGTCTAAAAGGAGGAAATCAACAGTGGCGTATTCAAGACCTGGTTGGGCGGGGGATGTGGCACACATACCATCTTTATGAATAAGCCAGGGTTCAGTCCATATGTTGACAGATGAGACATTTCCAATCCTCCGGCCTAGCCCTTTTTCCAGGAGATTGCGGGCCCCCCAAATACTTCTCCAGAGGAAGCTTGGTCGGGGGCCAAGAGAGGATCCAAGGAAGTCCGTGTGGGGAAAGTATTTTGCACGGAGCACCCACGCATAGAGAGATGATGGGCGGTTAATAAGGCTACATCCTTGCTTGGATGACAACGCATCATTGAATAGGAGAAGATTCTGGAATCCCATCCCTCCCTCGGACTTGGGTTTTCAGAGTTTCTCCCATGCCATCCAGTGGGGTCTATTCATTCCCTCATTTTCCCCCACCAAAAGTTGGCAGTATGTGAATGGATCAGATTGAAAATAGCCACCGGGAGCTTAAGCATGGACATAATATATCTGGGGATAGACTGAATGACAGCTTTAATGGGGGTTCCTTTTCCAGCTTTGGAGATACCTTTTGGGGTCCAGCCTTGGATTTTTTTCTCAATTCTGTCCACCAGATAATAAAAAAATTCTTTTTTAGACCGGCCAATCACCGTAGGGAGCCCGAGCTACTTCTAGTGTTTATCGACCATATCGATGCCTGTAGATGAACAAAGCTCATCTTTCTTGGCAGGACGCACCCCTACGCTGAAGGAGATTTCAGATTTTCCGTGGTTGATAGACTGTCCAGATGCCCATTCATACTACTGGATCGCATGGCTAATCACCAGACATTCGTTGATGTTTGAAGCATACGGGCAATGAATTCCTCTAAGAGCTACGGGCCATGTAATACTTACACTTATGGGCATTGTAAGGGTTCCACATCACCCCTTTAAAGGTAGATTGTCAAAATAAATAAAAAAATGAAGGGCTTTGGGCCATTGGATGGATGAGCCTCGGGCATTACACGATGTGTAAAGGTATTACACATCATGTGGTTTTTGGGAGTTTGGTTTTTAGGGTGACACTCAGTTGAATTTTCATTTTATCCTTTAGAAACTCTTATCTCTCTCAACCTAAAATCTCTCAAAGACAATTTTGGATACCTCCTACCCTTTCAGATCATTTCGTTCAATCATTGATCCTTGTTGCGGTTGTGGTGTGTTTCTCCACGTAAGTGTTCCCTGTGGTTATTCTTTAGTTTTGGTTACATATATGGTTTGGCTATAAATGTTTTATAGGATAATGTTTTTATCGATTCATTTTAGTTTCTTGGGGTGCCTTGTCTTTCAAAGGACATTCTCTTAGTTTCTAGTCTCTGTTATCGAAATCAATTAGGTTTCTACCTTGTTGAGGTATTTGTTTCTATATAATGGGTTAATTTGATGAATTACATGTCATTATTGAAAAATTATATTGTATTCTTCATTGATTTGAAATGATAAATGGTTTAAAATGATTTATTAGAAAGACAAATGTTTTCAAAAATGGATTTTTCTTTGAAAATAGATTTTATTGATTTGGAAATGAGTTTTCAAACTCTTAAGCTGGTCATCTTGGCTTTGAAAATGTATTATGAAATTGTGAGCATGGTTTTGAAAATGTATTGGACAATTTCACATTAATAATCTTGGGTACATCAGGATAGATACATGGGTTTCCTTAGTGTGTGTTTCACCATTAGGAGGTAACTTTTTGTGATATTGACTCAAAGAACTTGATATATTTTTCATCCAATGTATGCCTATTTATGCTTGTGAGTGTCTAGTATGCATTTCCCCATAGGCTATATCCCAATATGATGTTCCTTTTAATTTTCAATTTATGGTTATTTATCATATTATTTTTTATCCTAGATTACTTCTCATGGGTTTTTATATATGGTGTTGTATCACATAGCTTCATATGATAGGTTGATTCTTGGATATGCATTTACCTATATATATGTTGATTCAAGGATATTATTTCCTATTTTTTATCACTTCTACTTGTCAAGTTTTTGGATCAAAGATATGAAAGTCTTTTATGAAATTCAATGGAAGAAAAAGGGGGAAATTTATAAATGGTTTGGATTTATAAAAATTATTTATAAAACCATTTTGTTTTAAAACCTAGAATTATTTCATTCTTGGTATAAGACCTTGTATAAAGACTGGGGTGGTATCCTACTAGGATTTGGATCACACCCTACTTGTGCCTTTGGGTGTTTGTTTATTTTGTTTTATAAGATTCAGGTAAAGGGAAGAGCTTCTTGTAGTATGATGGATTCTCTTGTTTTTGATTCTTTCAGTAGGGGTTGGTCTGGATGTGACTATTAGTCATGTGGGATCTTGACATACTTTCTGGTTTAGCTAGATTTGGCTTGGTATTATATGTATTTTGGATATCTGTTCTATTTATTCTTCTTAAACTAGTTTTATACCTTGTTTTTCTTATACATAGAATTGTGTTATGTTTTCCCATTTTAAACATATCATGTGACAGGCTGGTTTGGGTGGCTTTTAAAGTTGACCTGGGTTGGTTGTTTAGAATTCAGTATCAAAGGGATGTTCATCCTAAAATGTTTTGTCACTGACTGAGTTTGGTTCTATTTCATGGAGACAGGGGTGAGGAATATCAAAATATGGACAGTATGTGCATAAAAAGGGGCATGATCAGCTCACTTCTGTGACTAAAATCGAGTTAACATGGGTTGTCAGGGTTATTTACTAGGTGTGAGATATGGAGTTTAAGTTCATTTGAATTAAATCAATGTGAATTTTATTTAAATTGACATGTTCATTTTTAATTAATGTATTTCTTTGTTTCTTTGAATTCTTAATGTTTTAAATATTTTTTATCAATACCTAAAGTTGGTCCTATGATTTTGGAATTTCCTCATGACTGATTAGTTTTTGTTTTTTATTAGACAGTGCCTCCAAGAAAAATCTTCCAAATACAAGAGAGGAATCAATGAGATAGATTCCATAGATGAATCCTCCAATGGACCCTACTCTGTTATAAGTGTTTATCTACATTATTCATGTAGCACCATGACCTGTCTTTCCACCTAAACACTGCTCAGGGACGATTAGCCATAATGCCTTAGGCATGCCTCCCAATACACCAAAGGTTTTTGACTATCAAAGAGAGTGTAATGAGTCTATATTTGGAAAACTATACCCTATGGGAGTGATAATAATAATGATCTATAGGTAAATAAAACATAATGAAACTAAAGACCGTAACATCATGATCATTAACCTGAAATAGTAGAAGCATAGAAAAACAACAACATCAATAAATCATAAATCCAACCATACCATTTTTAGAATAAAACACCATTGTAGCTACTAAACAAAACCTGATACTATTTATAGAAGCATGCAAACAAGTCTTGTCATACAAAACAGTAAAAAAGATGGGTCGCCAGTGGCCAACCTCTATACATACATATAAGAATGATTAAACTCAAAAGTAAACTTCCACTGATGTAGAATAACATCAATGGCCCAATGCCATCCATACCATGAAAAAGGTCCAAATTTATCACTGGGGTGGTCCATCTCATGATCCTATACCCATACCTGATCATAGAAGCATAAAGTCTCTACGTGTCCCTACGGTCCCTTTTAGGGTGTGAGAATAAATCGCAGCTGGAACTAACTATGTGTTCCTATATAAAATTTATGATAAATCAGGTGTATCTAAATATATATAAACCAACACATGCACATCACATAAATAACCTACTTCCATTGTGCTTAGAAATAGCAAGAAATCCCCCAATTTGATGATCATCGATATTCCATGTTCCCCCAGTTATATATATGGAATACGATGAAATGTATGCATATATATATAGATATATAATTTTGGTGGTGGGGATACATAGAATAAATCCCAAGAAATCCCATGATTGGTAATAGATGAATATACCTCACACACATGTTGTAGAAGTACCACCAACACCTCATGTCAACCAACACCTTCATTGTCATAATCAAATACCCAGAATCCTGAAGGCACGCCCAAATAATTACTTGGTCCCTTGGACATCATCTCAGTAAATCCCCATCATCTCGAAGCCTAACTACTTGAGGAAAAACAATTTCTATCCTCCAAATAATATAAGTGTTGTCTCAATAACTGACATCCTGAGGAATGATGATATCCATCCTCCCAAGTAACCCCAATCCGACATCCTCAATACACAGAAATCCTCATCCCAAAACCGAATGTCACATCACCATCAACTGATGTATCCTCACCATCCATGTTTCTTTCTATGGAAATAACCTCTAAAATCACTCACGGTCAACACCATCCTAAGACACAACTAACAAAGGCCTCTAACCACATGAGTGGTCAACCCCACCTTTGTCATCAAAGTCTTATATGTGTGCACAATACTCCAATGGCATGTTTTCCAATCATAGTGAGCGGAAATCACCCTAACATAGTACCCAAGATACATCATTCTAGCACCTCATTCCGCTATGACCATGTTGCTCAACCTGATAGTTGATACTATCTCAAAGTCTCGATCCATTCCCAAGATTTTGATGACCTTGTCACCTCAAACCAAAAACCATGTCACCCAACCTATTGATCAACATCACATCATGTGTCTCGGGCCTTTCCCAACCTGATGAATCACATCACCTTAGTCTAAGTGGTCATCATCACCTCAATACATACTGGCCCTTTCCCATCACATTCTCATGGAAGCATAAAAATATATATATATATATATATATATAATTCAATTTTATTTAAATAACCCAACTAGCCTATTCTAGCCAAGTGGTCTAAATCCTCGCACCGATATTTTACCATTTTTATTCAAGGAGGAGCATACCCATAGAAATCTCACATGGAAAATTTAATAATAACAATTTGATCATTAAATTATTAGGGCCTCTCTCAGACAACCCAATGATGTGATCAAGAACACACCCCCAAAACATGTGAAAAATCAAAGATAAATCAATGAACCACCTACCTCATACTGGTAGACATTAGATATTCTAATATCAGCCTCAAAATTGATCCAAATCAGAACAAATAGACATTTTATAAGAATTACCTAAAGATAGGGTAAAGCATATCATATGGATTTAGTACACCGTATGAAGAGAGAAAGGAAGAAAAGTGGATATAAGATCCTAGTTCTTATCGATGTGATTCTAATGAGACCAATAGAGATCAAATCAGAGCTTGGACAAAATATATCCCTCAATACATAAGGTAGGAGGAAAATAGAGGGGTTCTCTATACTGTGTGTACATGTGGAGAATAAAATAAGAGGAATAACTAATAAAGTAGGCATGTGTAGTTTCATAAATTCACCCTTTTAAATGGGCCTCACAGTTTGGTTTCATAGTTTGACAACCCTACACCAACCATGTAGCACCCACTTCCTAGGCACCACACTTCACATAGTTGGCCCACACGGTTTCCCAAAATGTTCACTAACTATGCGTAAATCCTCTGCTAATACTTCAAAACACACCACATGGAAATGTTCCCCATCCCACATAGTTTTTCAAACTGTTTCTAATTCCTAAGGAGGGTAACACGGTTTCTAGTGGGAGGCCATATGGTTTTCTCAAATGGTGAACCTCTGTCTACGCACCCTGAAAAATTTGGGTTCATTGTCTCTAACGCACTCGAAACAAACTTAAAAACCCAATTAACTTATCAATACTTGAAACTAATCTAATAATAAGGCATTATGTCATGGAAAATCCCACAATTGGGTTCTGATAACCAAGAAAACAATTGGTCTGACCACCAAACTCCAAAAATTCAAATGGGTTGAGGAATTAAACCTGCTCCAAAAACCCGAGTTTTTATAGTCTCTCCACCTTAACATAAATCATACTCAAGTTATAAATAATTACTCAAAGATGGTAAAAAAACATACCCATATCATTAAAAATAAACCTAGTCCACCCTGGTCATTAAGTCACAGGTAAACCCTATTAAGGTGCTCCCCATCTTAGGAGTTACCTACTTTGGTCACTTCCTGGCCCAAAACTCAAAATTATGATGGTACACCGACCATCCCTAGACTCAAAAGTCCTATCATGACATATTTTCACTCCATAACCTCATCATGTGATCAAATAATACTTGTTTCACATCTAGCACCCATCAAGTAACGCATATCATCAGATTCCTACCTCGTTCCCATGTCGCACATGGAATCTATGAGGTCTTGTATCTCATTAGATGCCCAAATCAATCCTGATTCCTCACACCTAAAATAGAACATGCATTGTATTGATTCCTAGATGCCAATACACCTCAAAAAATCTATGCAGCCATCGATGCTCATAAAAAATCCTGGTTTGATGACCTCATACACACACACACACACACACACACAAACACACACACACACACACATATCATGCATCCAAGCCAATTACAACCTACTAACTAATGCCTGGTTAGTCCATATATAATATTTTTTCACCTAATGCACCCAAAAATGAACATGATTACAAAAAGGGGATATGTCAAAATAAAAAAGCAAACATGGTCACACCCATGGTGTACCTCTGTCTGTAGTCAGCTCCCTAGCCTGATATGCACCTAGAAACTCCATTTCATGCACTTGTTCTGAGGCCTGACCACCTAAGTCATATCCTACCTATGGATCTTCACTAGCTATCAGCCACTGACACCACTACTGGGTCGCATTATCCTTGTTACAACCTTTGTGTGTAGATGAATCCTAGCTACCAGGTCTTGGCACTTCTCCTAGTCCAACCTTAGACCCCCCGAGTCGACCTCAGTCCCTAGATGTTGGATTTCTTAGAAGGATTCATGTATAACCTCTCAAGACACCAAACCTAGATGCATGCTCGACACTCTTTTGGTTCTCGATCAAGACATGTCCATGCATGTCCTAGCTACCCATACTGGAAGCACACTACTAGAGACCCACTCCTTGGTAGTGTACCTAAATATCTAGTTTGAATGCCCTACTAAGATTCCTCTTGGCCCTACTTCCTAGTATTTGATGCATAACAATTATAATCACCAGACACCATCACTTGGCTCAATTATAATCAGTCTGTCTAATTTTCCTTAGATATCAGCACCTGATTCACCAAATCTAAAAATGAGGTTAACCTAAAAATGTATACCTTCACCCTAATGGAATGTCTTAAACCATCCTCAAAATGCCTCACCCTTGAGGTTTCATCACTGTTTCGCGCGGAATCCGGGGATGACCTCCTGGACGGGAGATTCAAACGTTCCGATCGGTTTCTAACGGGTTTGTTCGTAGAACCGGAAACATCCAATGATTCCACATCCGTTTGGACCTACTTTCCAAAGGCAGGCGCTCATTAGCCTGTGGACTAATGAGGCTTGGGAATTTGCATTGGTCGAGAGGATGGGAGGTCGGACTCATCACACCTTTTTGAGGGGAATTATTGTCTACTCCGGGACTCTCTTTATAGATTTAAGTTATGTTCGTGAATCCTTATTACATTACCAAGTAAAAAATGTGCTTTCCTTTAGTTTTAACAATCAATGATTAAATATGCAAGAAATTTAGAGAATCTTTTATATGTATTCGAGGTTCTTCATCAATAGAGAATCATCTATATCTGTTTAGAGATTCTTGGTCAATGGTATCCTTCAAAACATTTATATAAAAGTCTCTTGGTCATTATGATGACCAGGCTGGTTTTAAAGCCACTCAGTGGGGCACTTGAAGTTTATCGTCATTCAGAAGGACAGAGATTATTTCAAAGTTGGGATCGAACCCATAAATGGGCTACCTACGTATCCTTTCTTTTGGAAAAGGAATCAGAACCCACGTAGTTCGAGGAATGGGGTATGATGTTTATGATTGATGGCTCAAAGATGAATGTCATAATTACTTTTAAACTCTAAGCTCACGTGAGTCATGCTCGGTGTGAGAAACAAGAGGTATTGATAAAATTTAGACAATTGTGCCATAAAAGATGCAATCATAAGAATTTGTTTGGGGCTTATGTATAGATGACTGCCCAGATAGATGAAGGTTTAGGATCTACTTTTAGGGAGAAAATCCATGAACAGGGTCCATAAAGTTATATGTGCTTCATGGAGATTTGAATACTCTAATCTTGGGGCTTACTCCTAAGGAGGATGCCCAAGTTAGGAGGGGACTTATGATTGGGTTTTACTCCTGAAAAGGAAACCCAAATCAAAGGTAAATTATGACTGGTTAAGAGAAATTTAAGGGGACTTGGGGCTTATTCCTGAAAAGGAGACCCAAGGTTATGACTGAATATTATTCCTGAAAAAGGAGACTCAGGTTAGGGATTAAGGTTTGGGGCTTACTCCTGAGGAGGATGCCCATATTTGAGGTTGGGGATTATTCTTAAGAAAGATGCCCAAGATTAGAGGACTTGATTGGGGCTTATTCCTCAGGAAGATGCCCAGATTAAAGGTTTTATAACTGGGGATTATTCCTGAAAAGGAGACCCTGGTTAATATTCTCTCATTTTAAAGGATGAGGTTGAATGAATGAACTCTCCGTATTTTAGTGACATAAGGATATTTAAATCACTAGACTTTGAGAGAGATTCCACAGAATTCCTTTCAGATAAGAAAGTCAAATCAAGAAATCATGCCATAAATGGATTTGAAGAGTGTCTTGAAGACTGAATCTTGAAAAGGAGAGGTGAAATGGCTTAAGAGGGGTAAAATGGGCAAGATGGGCACCCAAAAAGATATGGGCGTGCAAGTCTTGAAAGGCGCGCAAGTCCTGCGGCGGCGCGCAAGTATTGACCGCGCAAGTATACTTGCGCGACACATGGTGTACTTGCGCGATTTTCAATCAGAATTGAAATACTTGAGCGACTCTTGATAAAACCCTTTATAATCCCCTTGAGGTTCTTCCAGAAAAGGGACGCGCGAGTTATATTGAAGGAATTAAGTCGGCGCGCAAGTGTTTGATAAGTTTCAACACTTAGGCCTTCCTTCTTCTCTTTAGATCTTCCGTTCTAGGTAAGAAATTACCTTAGAAGTGTTCCAGAAGCTTTGAGAAGAGACTTGGGCGTCAGGAGCTTCAATCCGAGTTTATGGAAAAAGATCCTCTCGAATGGGGGGCCCACAGGGTCTATTTATAGGCAAAAGAAGACCCAGGGCGGTTACTGGGCGGTTACCAATTAGGTCGCGCAAGTCACCTGCGCGACCAAAATGGCCGCGCAAGTACACTTGCGCGCCAGTTAGATACCTTGCGCGGTGAGGTTGCTGTTGATCCTTTCTTCCTTCCTTTGTTGATTTTTGATGTTTTCTTCAAAGGCTGAATCACTTTGAGCTCAGATATTCCCTTTTCCGATCTTTAGATTCTGTGACGAAAGGAGCGTCAACAAAAGTCCCCCCTCAGAGTTGGATCCGGAGAGAAATGAGGATTTGACTCTGAGGAAATCGAATCCATTCAAAGGAAAAGGGAGGGCGCGCAAGTCTTTCAGTGCGCAGAGGGCGGCGCGCAAGTCTGCGTCGCGCAGGCCTTAAGCGTTCTGGGTGTGGCGCGCAGGTAGGCTTCCTGGCCTATAAATACATGGCCTCACCTCCGTTACATGCATCTGGATTTCCGGATTTCTCGAGCTCTCGCCGCGCAAGTCTTCTTCGCCGCGCAAGTCTCTTGTTTTCACTGTTTCCTCGTTGCCGCGCTACTCTCAAGGTAATAGGGCTTGCGCGGTAATACTTGCGCGACAAAAACCTGCGTGGCACATGTATTACTTCGCGACATCTCCATACTTGCGTGCCTTAATGCCTTAGCCATTTTTTCGAAATTCTTTCACAAATTTTATGAAAAAAAAAATAAACTCATTTAAGAGTTAAATTTATTCAACTCCTGTGCAGATTCAATGGCTCTTAGACCTGGATTAATTGATGAACTGGCTAGCAAGAGGATAGATGATATGATGGATATCATTGGCCCTGATTACTATACTGTCAAAGACAGTACTCTTCCAGATTTGGCTAAGTATCTGAAGAAATATCATCGCGACTTTCCTCACTACACTTATCTACCTTTGTATGGTCATGGTCATCTGCAAGAAGTCATTATTCCAGAAGTAAAGAATTATCTTCCATTTTCGTGGTTTCAGAATTATACCAATTTTGCTTCAGCAAATATCTCAGGCGGAAGAGTATTTCAAACTGCTGGAATAGTGGAGATGGCTTATGTGATGCATCATAGCCCTTGCACACCAGATCTGAAAAAACATACACCAGAGCTTCAACCACATTGTCATCCTTCAATCTTCCGAAATGCTCAGATGGATCAATCCAAAGGCTGGAAGAAAAGTTGGGATTTCCGTCCTGGGGGAGGTGTGAAGCCAACTTGGATGTGGGTATACTGGGTGCGACAGACTTGCGCAGAGTTTATTGAGGATCTGAAGAGAGCTGCAATATATGAGGCTGTTTGGGTTGGGCAAACATATATTTACAGACATGATAACTTCGTGCCAGAGATACTCAGCCACTGGAGCCCAGCGACTAATTATTTCCATTTGACTCATGGAGAAGTAGGTATCAGTTTGTGGGATGTCCACAAGATTTCAGGAGCTCCAATCTTGGGCGATATGTATGATGAATTCATTCCTCCCAAGGTGACTTGGAATGATCCAGAGAAGACTCCTGCTTTGGCTCGAGAATTATTTAAAATCTTTCACAGGCTCAAGAGTTCAGAGACCTCATTAACTCATTTTAGAAAAGATATTCATCCGGAAGAATGGATGAATGTGTTTCTTACTGAGAAGAAAGGGATAGAGCCAAAAGAAAAAGGATCCAAGAAAAATAAATCCAAGGATACCCGGCCCAGACGTCCTACCACTTGTCCAAAACCTGAGAAGAGAGGAGCTCCTGGCACATTCTGGCCAACTCTAGAAGCAGGAGAGTTTGAAAAATGGGGATATGAAGTGAATCAAAGAATTATAAAGAAAACTCGTCTGGCGGGTTTCTTGGCAATGTGGCTCAGTGTTTATCTCTTGCCGGTCAGGGATTCGTAGGGAGGCGTTAGGCCAGGGACCTTCGTCATTGCGGCCAAGTTGTCTGAGGGAAAAATGGTTGGGTTAGCTACCCCCATTTTAGCAAAGATTCACAGGAGTTTACTTCACGTATTCCAGGGTAAATCTTCTTTAAGAATAGTGGGACCATTCCAGGTTTTGTGGGGATGGATCGCCACTCACTTTAGGACTTACAATGTACAGAATGGATTACAAATTCCTGGAAGCTCTTTCAGACCGTCAGTGCAAGCATTCTCTGGAATTACTCCATTAGATGTTAATGGTTATGACATGAAAGTAAGACTAAGCATGTATAAGGAATTCAACTTCTTTCCTTATGGAAGTCCGCCATCCGGGCGGTTTGTTGATGATGGGAAAGCCCATTTGGATTTGAGGGCATACATGCTAGCTTGCAGGGATGGCGTGTTAGTAGCCAGGATTGATGGAGAAATCATATGTGAGGCCTATGCTCCATATAGATTTGCATGCCAATTCAAATGTTTGCAACAGATTGTTGTATCCCCTCCAGTACATGTAAGGTTAGAGCAACATCCGATGGTTGCTCGACAACTATGGTTGCTGACATCAAGAGAGAAGACTGGGGCAGTATTTGATCTACCAGTTGAAAAAGCGGCACATTATCTGACTACATTTTATGCCGAGCACTGGATAGCATCATACCCTAAAGGGATATTGAATCACCCAGTATATCAAGTGGGAAAGAGGAAGAGGACTGTAGAGAAAGAAACTCTTCCTCATGAAGGTGACGCTTCTCCACCTGAAATAGGTTCAACAGACTCCTCTTCTAGAACTTATTCTCGGATTATCACGATGGGGATGATGAGGCACAACCGGCAGCAAAGCGGTTTCGTGCCCGATATAATCCTCTGGCCAGAGTTAAAAGACCCACTCCATCAGCTCCTGGTGAGTTATTTGATTGTAATAACTTCAATCACTGCTACTTTATAAAGTAATAAGTCTTACTTTCTTATTCTCTATCTGTAGTTGCAGGAGTCGGGAAGAAATTAAAATTAAAAATTGTAGGACCTTCCTCACAGCCTTTATATCTAAGACCAGAGGCTGTTCAGCTATGGCAGAGCTTATACTGTGATACTGAGACCGCCTGGCTGGATTTGTGTGAGGGCCTACAACTTCCTGGGATAGGATATCTTCTAGATTCTAAAGACCTTCAATACGGAGACAACCCCAATGAAGTGCAAGCTTACATCAGAGAGCTGGAAATGCTCATATATGCCACTGATAATTCAGTTCCTATCACCAGGCGAGTGAAGGAAATGATTGATCGTGGCACCACTGAGGGGGCTGGTGGTTCTGGAGATGAGGAATGGCAAGAGTACGTGGCTCCTGAAGATGTAAGTTTTCTTTCCTTATTTTCTTTGCAACTTGATTTTAGTTGAAGCTTTGTTACTTAAGGAAGTTATTTTATTCATCTTGCAGCTTGCAAAGAAAGGAACCGGGGTTCCTTCGCAACAATATAGCCCTGGTGGTACTGCTATCGGGGCTGCTGCTGATTCTCCTCGCGAACCAGGCGAGATATCTCCAGGCCAGCAGGCCATGAATGAGGCACTGGACATAGCTTTTCATTCGCCAATCCAAGTTCCAATAAGGGAGACTACTGATACTCTGAAAAAACAAAAGAAGCCAAGGAAACGAAGGAGGAAATCCATAGCTAAACGTTTCATTAGTAGTGGTAAGTCCTTCGAACAATCATGAGTTTATACCCATAATCATATGGTTAATCATATTTCTGAGGATTGCAGGGGCTTCTTCAATTTCCCCCTTGAGGGAAGGGACTGATCCTTCTTCAAAGGTCGTGGAAGGTGATGTAGAACAATCACAGACCCAGGCTGACTTGGTTGCTCCTGGAGAAGAGCTACCATCCATTCCCAGTATCCCTCTTATTACTGAAGATGCTGTCCAGGGTCAGGGGTTCCAGGACATAAGTCGGCAAGAAGACGTAGCAAATGTTCCCACTGGTGAGACTAACCAAGATTCTGAAGTATCATTGGATGAAATGATGAATCAAGGAATGACTTTTGAAGAATTTTATGATCATGCTAAGTTGTCATGTGATTTAGAAGACCTTGGGCGTGAGTTCTACCCTTCGCCCAAATTTTTTTAAAAAAATATACTTCTAACCATGATGGAAAATAATATGCAGTTTCTTCCGTAGAAGCTGCTGAACTGCCAATGCCCGAAGAGGGTGTGGACACTGATGTCAACCCTATCATTGCAGAAACATTAGCTCAAGTAGAGCTAAATCCAATAAACTCTCCTGAGACCCATCTTGAAAATCCTGTTGAAACTGGGAAAGATAGGGAGAAGTCTTCTCAGGTTGCTGAACCACCATTGGGTAATGGATAACAATATTTGTGATTGTACTTTATTCGCAAGACAATCCATTCTTTTGTTATCCTTTGAAGCTGACTAAACCTTTCAATTAATCATGCAGGACCATCAACTGCAATGACTAGATCCAAAGATGAGGCCTCAGCCTCTGCCCCAACGGTAATTGAAAATGAAGAAGCACAAGTCAGGGGGGAAAGAGCAGGACAAGGCACCTCCCTAAGCGCGCTAATTCCAGATTACATACCCCCTTCTGACGATGATATTGAATCAGATCCAGATATGCTTAAAGCATTCAGCTTTTCACGACGTAAGGCATGGAATAACATATGGAACATCATATCGGGGGTGCCTTTAGAAGAGCTACCATCAAAAATTTCCCGATTGTCATCCCAATTTGTTATAATGGGAATTGGTGGTTTTGGGTATGAAAAGATCCATGCTGTGGTGAAACAGATCATTTTCAGGAGGGAGAAAGTGCAGACAAGTCGCGAATATTTGACCAGAGTGAAATTGTCAGTCAACATAGGTGAATTTGAGGCTGCGATATCCCAGGATGAAGCTGATTATGCTGTCAAGATGAAGGATCTGAAGCAAAAAATCAAAGAAAAGGTCGTCCAACAGGTGCAACTCCAGGAACAGTTAGATGCTATTACTGGGGAACTTGATCAGCTTAATAAATCATTGGATGAAACTCATATGAATGGCATGAAATCCATCGCAGATGCTAAGAAGGCACTTCAGCAAGCTGAAAAGAGTGAAGCTGGTCAAGTGAACGAGCTTCAAGTAACTGCTGATAAGGCTCAGGATGCTATTCATCAAATGAAGACTTATGTTGACAATCTTCTGTAATTTCTTGAAAGAGAGAAGAGACTCCTGTCTGTGGATGTCCTTCTAACTCTTGTGTATCAAAAAAAACACTTTCGTCTTCAATCATTTGTACCTGCATTCTTCCATTACATGCTTCAAATTTACTTAAGCCAATGGGCTTAGTAATCATAGTTTGATTTTTACTAGGATTATTACAAATAACCCTACAAACTTTGAATCTTTTAACTGCTCAATATTACTTAAATCATACAAAAAATGTATATTTAGTGAGCTGGAACTTGACTTTTATTCAGAGTTCCTTTGTCTTTTGTGTGGGCAGTTTAAAGTCATGCGCGCCGGACATAAAGGGGCTAATGTTTAAGGTCGAAATATCTTTGACCGAAATGGATTAAAATGGATTCAATTCCTTGACAATTTATCTGAAAACATATTACCATACTCAAGTATGAGGGAAAAAATGTAAACTATGGCTTAAGAATATTTGAATCTGAGGAATGATATGAAAAAAGAGCTAAAAGGCATTATAAGAAGTAGTTTCCAAGAATGAAGTTACTATTATTTAACAAAACCCGTTAGGGGGTTGAAATATGCAGGGCCACCTATGGGCATTGGCTGCATAGTCAAATAAAATAGCATCTTTTGGCTGACAAGTCTGTTATGTGGACTGTTTATGCAAGGCCACCTATGGGCACGTGCTGCATAGTCAGGCAAAAGAACTCCCAGAAATTTACTTTCCTAGTGCTAAAAGCCAGTGAAAGTTTATTGAGATTCAAATTTTCTAAAGCATAGAGTTTGTTGTATGGAAAGAGGTACTTGAATATGGAGAAGATATTTCCAAACAAGAATATCGAAGAACTGGATGAATATCACTCCTAAGAAGGTCTGACCCAAACGTAGGGAAGAAGAATAAACCATGGACTCGAATACTTTCAGATCATGAAAGAGGATATGGGAAAAATATGTTAAGGATGGCTATTTTTTGCAGAATCCTACATATTGTCGTTTAAGACAAATAAGGACAAAAGAGGCATTCTTCCCAAGAATGAAGTTACTATTATTTAACAAAACCCGTTAGGGGGTTGAAATATGCAGGGCCACCTATGGGAATTGGCTGCATAGTCAAATAAAATAGCATCTTTTGGCTGACAAGTCTATTATGTGGACTGTTTATGCAAGGCCACCTATGGGCACGTGCTGCATAGTCAGGCAAAAGAATTCTCAGAAGTTTGACATTTTTGTGACTAGAAGTCATGAAAAGGGTTATGAAGATCTGAAAATATTTAAGGTTAGGATTATAACACATAAAGATGGGTATTGTCCAATGTATATAGAGATACATAGGTCAATGAAAACCATAATCATGTTGTGGCTGGGTCCTGAATTGAAACTTGGACTTCACTACGTATCTCATAAGAATGAGAATCAAGCCATACGTAGTTCTTGAAATGCAGTTTAACGTCGTGTAGGACGAATGTATGAGTGATCTTAGTTTAGGGTCATAGAATTCGGACCATAATAATGAATACACAGTGTGTGTTTTCATGAGGACTTTTCAGCCAAGGGACTAAAAGTGAAATTTGGGGTTAGGCCCAAAAGACTTGGGACTGGATTCGAGGGACACTCGAATGTTCCTACGTATCCCATAAGGATGGGAATCAAGTCCACGTAGTTCTATAACTACCCTTTGTACAAATTTGGTTCGTACATGTGAAGGGTGAAAGGGGACTTTAGTGCAATGATGGTTTAACCTGAGATAAAAAGTTCAGGCATTACCATGTATGCACGTAGTCTTTTGAAAATGAAAACCATGATTGAAAAAATCAATGTCAATAATGGTTCCTTCTCAAATGAGGAAATCAAAGAATATTTGTAGTTTATTGTCGTACCGGACAAAAGTGCTGTATAGTTTAACATCATATAACAAGGACGAAAGTGAATCAATGTAAAGATATTGATTCCAGGGGCGGTTTCACAAATCAACATCATATGAGGTTGTGGTGAACCGATGTGAAGAGATTGTTTTTGGGCTTGAACCCTTGGAGGTTGCCTACATACCCAGCCTGGAGGGCAAGGATCAAAGTCCGTGTAGTTCAATTAAAGAATGAATCAATGATCAAGTTGTTCTTGTGGACAATGATCTAATAAAAAATATTGTTGGGACTTATACATGGTTAGTGGCCCAAAGGGAGTGTTATGGTTGATGTTCTATCTAAGCTGACGTGAGTCATACTCGGTGTGAGAAACAAGAGGTAATAACAACCTTAACGATGTACAGTTTAATGTCATGTAGGAAAAAAAAAGGGGACTATGCAGTTTAAAGTCTTGCAGTTAGGACTATTGGTGCTGCACAGTTTAGTGTCATGTAGCAGGAAAAAAATATAGTTCAATGTCATGTAGGACATATCAAGGATTTTCTGTACAGTTTAGCGTCATGTAGTTAGGACGATGGGGATAAAATAGTTTAACGTCATATTGGACGAAAGGGGGACTGTGCAGTTTAATGTCATGCAGTAAGGACAAAAGAGTGTACCACTTTAACATCATGTCGGACGAAGGTGCGAATAGTTTAAGGTCATATGCATGGACCGTGAATGGTGCAGTTTAATGTCATACTGGACTTTTGAGATTATATAGTTTAACGTCTTTCCGGACGTGAGGGACTTTTATACAGTTTAGCGTCATGTAATTTAGGACGTCACAGTTTAACGTCTTGCTGGACATAAGGGATTTGCAAATAGTTTATGGTCATATACATGGACCAGTGATGATGCAATTTAAGGTCATGCTGGACGGTTTAGGGAATTTTTTCACAGTTTAATGTCGTGTGGGACGAAGTTGTAGTTTAAGGTCATACTGGACCATTGCTGTATAGTTTAACGTAATATAGCAAGGACGAACTGGTGCTGTACAGTTTAAAGTCATGTAGCTAGGACTAAGGTGAACCAATATGAGGATATATGTTCTGGGGACTTTTTACAGTTTAACGTCATGTTGGACGAAGTTGCAGTTTAAGGTCATACTGGACCATTGCTGTATGAACCAATTGTAAGAGTCTTGGTTCTGGGAACAATATTTTGTGTTTATACAAAATACTTCTTCAGAAATCTGGCATTAGTTGGAGTCGTGATGTGTTCTCCATCCATTGAGATCAGAGAATACGCTCCATTGGAGTAGACCTTATGTATTGAATAAGGTCCTTCCCATTTTGGTTCAAGCTTGGGAGGCTTCTTTCCTGGTATCATTGGTGCTCTGAGAACCAATACCAATTCTCCCTGAATGAATGAACGAAGACGAACTTTTTTGTTAAAAGCTCGTGCTATCCGATTCTGATAGATTTCCAAGTGGTGCAAAGTGCACAATCTTTTCTCATCTAACTGTTCCAATTCATTCAACCGCTTTTGGGATTCCTCATCTGTTGACAACTGATCACAAATTGCTATTCTAAGTGAGGGCAATTGAACTTCAATTGGCAAGACTGCTTCTGTTCCATATACCAATGAATATGGAGTAGACCGCGTTGCATTGCGAGTGGTAGTCTGATAAGCCCATAAAGCATGAAAGAGTTTATCAGGCCATGACCTCTTATCTTTATCCACCATCTTTTGCAGTATGTTTGAAAGAGTCTTGTTGAAGGCCTCTATCTGGCCATTAGCTGCTGCATGATATCGAGATGAATGGTTGGACTTAATGTTGTATTCTTGATACAATTTCTTTACCTCAGAAGAACAGAAGTTGGTGCCGTTGTCCGTCAATATGGTATGAGGGACACCAAATCTAGTAATGATGTTAGACTTGATGAAGCTAACAATGCATTTAGAACTGACTTCTTTGAGAGGTATTGCCTCTGCCCATTTGGAAAAGAAATCAGTAGCAGTAAGAATGTACTTAAACTGCTTGGCCGTAGCTGAAGGGTAAGGTCCCACCACATACATTCCCCATGTGGAAAATGGCCATGAGTATTTATCTGTATGAAGCAACTTTGGAGGTTGATGAATGAAGTTGGCATATACTTGGCATGAATGACACTTCTTTGTGAAATTAACACAATCTTGTATCATTGAAGGCCAGAAGTATCCAAGCCTTCGAATTTGATCAGACAGTCTATGTCCAGACTGGTGGGCACCACAGACTCCTGCATGCACTTCTTTTATGACAGCCATTGTCTCTTCACCATCAATACATCTGAAGAGAACTCCATCAAAACCACGTTTGTAGAGAATTTTCTCGAGCTGGTTTGGACCATCATAAAGAGTAAAATTGACCACACGTCGCCGAATTTGTTCTTTCTCGGCTCTATCAGGTGGAAGTGTTCCATTTTGAAGGTATTCCTTGATAGGTGACATCCATCCTGTAGTATGACCATACGGTTCAGGAATGGGACTAATTTCATTAATTTCCTCTGTTCTGACTTGAACATAAGGTGAAATTGCACGACGGTGGGCAATACAGATGGTTGTCTCGTCCTGATTTGGATCTGCTAAAGCTGTGGCTATATTAGCCAGTGCATCAGCTTGAGCATTTTGTGATCTTGGGACATAAGAAAATGTCGGTTCTGAAGGGAATTCCGACATTAACTCTCTGACGTAATAATACAAAGGGAATAATTCTTCTTTTCTGATGGCATAATCCCCATTGACTTGTTTGATTACCAGGTCTGAATCACCTTTCACCTTTAAGTGATTCACTTGTGCTTGAAGCGCTAACTCCAAGCCTGTAATGAGATCTTGGTATTCAGCTTCATTATTGGTACCACCTTCCCACAACAAAAAGGAATAAGGTAACACTGCCTTATCTGGAGAAATGAGCACAATTCCTAAACCAACTTTGTTGAATTTAGGATTTTCCATTTTCTTCCCTGTTGGACTTCTAGAAGCACCATCAAAATACATTTCCCATGTTTGAGGACTCTCTTGAATAGAGAAAACTTCCTCATCAGGGAGTTCGATATCTGAATACGTGTCTTCCACTGAAGGATGTTCAGCCAGGAAATCAGCCAGAGCTTGGCCCTTAATTGCCTTTTGAGACACATACTGGATGTCAAACTGCTGTAGAATAACCGCCCACCTTGCCAAACGTCCTGTAAGCATTGGACGACTAAGGATGAATTTTAGTGGATTATTACGAGATATTAATTGGACCTCGTGATGTTGTAGGTAGTGTCTCAGTTTCTAAACTGCAAATATTAATGCTAGGAAGCACTTTTCAATACTCGAATACCGGGTTTCTGCTTCAAGCATAGTTCTACTGAGATAGTAGAGACTATTTTCATTCCCAGCATCATTCTTTTGAGCGAGAAAGGCACCCAATGATTGCTCTAAAGCTGTCACATAGAGGATAAGAGGCCTACCCTCAACAGGTGGCATGAGTACTGGTGGACTCAAGAGGTATTTCTTGAGAACATCAAATGCTTCTTGACATTCTTCAGTCCACTGGTAAGTGACTCCTTTCTTCAATAATTTGGTAAAGGGTAAACTTTTGCCTGCCAAATTGGCGATGAAACGCCGAATGTAGGCTAAGTGTCCTTGAAGTCCTCTTAATTCTTTCAAATTTTGAGGAGGTGACATACCAAGGATTGATTTGGTCTTCTCAGGATCGACTTCAATACCACGATGGCGTACAACAAAGCCGAGGAATTTTCCCGAGGTTACCCCAAAAGCACACTTTAAGGGGTTCATCTTCAAATTATGTTGTCAAAGCTTGTGGAATATGACTTCCAAATCATCCAAGTGATCAAAACGTTGTTTGGATTTAACCACAAAATCATCTACATAGCATTAAACAAATTTCCCTAAAAGAGGTTTGAAGATACGATGCATGGCGCGTTGATATGTTGCACCTGCATTCTTTAAACCAAAGGGCATCACCCGGTAACAAAACACACCTTGAGGAGCTCTGAAGGCTGTATATTCCTCATCTTCTGGGGCCATTCGGATCTGATTATATCCAGAATATCCATCCATGAAAGAAAGTACTTCATAGCCAGCCGTCGCATCAATTAAGAGTTCTGTAATCGGAACTGGGAAATCATCTTTAGGACAATACCGATTAAGATCTCTGAAATCGATGCAAACCCTAATTTTTCTGTTCTTCTTCTTTATAGGTACAATATTAGCCAACCACTTGGGATATTGAACTTCTCTGACGAAGTTAGCTTTGATAAGCTTATCCACTTCAGCCTCGATTTTGGCAGTATAGGTTGGGTGTGTTCTTCTCGCGGCTTGCTTGAATCCTCAATGTTCTTTTGGCAAACCCAAATGATGGGTGGCAACATCAGGATCAAGGCCAGGCATCTCTGTATAATTCCAAGCAAATATATCTTTATTTTGCTTTAAAAAAGAAATATACATCTCTTGCTCTTCAAGGGTCATGGCCGCACTAATTAAAGTGGGGCGTGGATCTTTCTCTGTACCCAGATTTACTTCTCTGAGTTCATCCACAGTGGTAGAGATACCCTCTTCAAATGTTGGAGGAGCATCTCTAAGATCTTCCTCTTCCTCTTCATCATGTGTTATTTCTTCCGTTTCTACTTGCAAAGTAGATGAAAAAACGAAATTCTCATGATCATAAGAGATGTCAAAATTTCCACATTTTGAAGAAGAAGCTTCCATTTCCGACCCTATTGACGATAAAGGGTCTTCTTTGGGAAATAAAGAGGAAATGATGGATTGATAATCGACATCAATATTCACCTCTGGTGTTGCTATAACTTCTTCTGGCCTGATTAGCGAAGTATAGACTTGTTGGATTTCAGCAGACGAAATGAAAACGTCACCACTTATGCTTTCATCACTACTTGGTAAGTTACCAATTTCTCCCATGTGGTCTGGCTCGATTGTCGTAATTGACATTATGGATCTTTCCATAAGAGTATTTTGATTTGGGCCTATTTTGTCAATTTGACTGATAGGTAACACATAATCTGTACTCACATGTGAAAATGGATTTATTGGAATTTTTTCCAAACCATACAGAGCATTAACATTGGTAATTTCCTTCATTGTAGATTTTTCTCTTCCCTTCATGTGATAAAATTCCGCCTCAATGTATTGAGACTCACATGTCTTGAACGGGGCCTTATCACCATACAATGTTCCAACTTGACCATCGAAACAGTATTTGAGACATTGATGGTATGATGACGGAATAGCTGCATGCTGATGTAGCCAGGGTCTTCCAAGAAAGATATTGAAAGTTGAGTCTTGATCAACAATCATGAAATCCGAATTGGAAACAAGATCTCCAAACTGAGTTCTGAGCGTAACTTCTACCAGTGGTTCTTGTTCATTTTTATCATATCCTTGCAACATCATGGTAGAAGGAGATAAATCAGATTCCGTGAGGCCCAATCGACGAAGTGTGCGAATGGGCATGAGGTTGACTCCTAAACCATTGTCAATGAAAGCTCTTCGAACATCTATACCATTGACTTTGCCAGATAAGTACAAAGGTTTTATGTGCCCATGAACAACATCATCTTCATCTTTATCAGTAAAAGATATCACTGCATGGCATTCCGCGGGATTATTCTCTATGTGATAGATTTCAGCTGCAGCAATTTCAGTTTCAAACTCCTGAGGACTTGACAAAGCTTCGATGAGTGCTTCCCGAAGATCTCTTGACAGATTCAAAGCATCCAAAATTGATAAATTGGCTGGTACTTGGGCCAAGTGTTTCAATATATCATACTTTTGATCTAGAGGTCTGTGTTTCCCAATAGGAATATGCGGTTTAGTAGGTACTTTGGAAGCAGATGCTTTGGAAGCTGATGCATCTTGTATTGAAGTTGGCAACATCCTTGGTTTTGAAAAATTAGACTGATTAGATCCATTTACTTGCTGAGATAAAGAAGATGGAACTTTTGATCGGTCTTCCAAAATAACTGTGCCGAAACTGAGTTGGCCATTGGCCGAAGAACTTGCTTGTTATTTTTGAGCTCGCTGAAGGGCTCTACCACGAGTTTCTGCTGCATATACAGTGCTAGCAGGGGTAGAATTAGAGTAGTGGCTTCGGAAAGATCCACGTCTTCCCCTATATCCTGAACCTCTAGAACTTCCTCGGGTTCCCTTATTTGATACAGGGAATTCAGGCTCATCAAGACTGGAATATGAATCTGTTAATTGAATCATATTAACAGAACCAAAGATTAACTCTTCGTCTGATAAAGACTCTGCCTGATTAGCCTGTTTAGGCTGTGCCGTTTGGTGGGACGGTGCTCGTGGCTTCGAAGTAGATGGCATTAAATCTGCCAGAGTCAAAGACAATTTAGGCTTTGATACATACTCATCTTCTCCTGATTCCTCTTTCTTCTTTGAATTGAGCTGCCCTTTTGAGGATTTGTCTTTTGATGGAGTCTTTACTGCAGCTTTTGTAGGAGACACAATTGGATTCTTCAATTGTGTTCGCAAAATGGAATGGGTCCGATTGATTGTCTTTCTGACCATCCAATCATCATATTTTTTCGCAGTTTTTCTTTTGACTTCCTGCCACTCGCCTCCTTCCTCTGGATCTGTAGCGGTAATACATGCTACATGATCTGAAAAACCCTTCAATTTGACTTGTCCCAAGTCGACCATCTTTTGCAGGAGGTCTTTAAAGACAAAACACTCCTGGATGGGATGCCCCAACATTTGATGAAAGGAACAATAATTGGGACGGTCTTCATTTCCTTCCTTGTTTGGCCTCTTCGGCACTGGTAATTGAACCAAATTATTTTCCAGAGCTGAAATGAAGTAACCAGGAACTTGCTCACTTCGGAAAGAGTATGTTTTACTCTTCATATCCTCAAATTGTTTTCGTCGTTGATCTTTTTGATCATTTGGACGAAACAGCCTTTGTTGTTGGCGTTCAGGAGGTGGAGCCCTTCGAGAAGATGAAGGTTTTGAAGTAGAAATAGGTACAGGTGCCTGTTTAAGCATAACTGTAGCAGTTTATGCTTTACCCATTCTTCTTCCTGGAGCTGATGGAATTACACGAGATTTAACCTTAGCCTGTATAAGGGAATCTTCAATCTGTTGAGCGATTGAAGTAAGGTCTCGAAACCCTCCTGTGTATTTCATAGGGATCAATGGCGTGCGTAATTTGTCACGCAAATTTTCCACACAGATTGGCAACAATTCCTCCTGAGGGAGTGATAAACTCAAGGAATACGTTAATCCCATCCAACGAGAAATGAAATTAGAGACTCTTTCATCCTCCCTTTGCTTGCAGTTTGTAAGATCGAAAACTGTCGTTTTTGGAAAAGTTGAGCTAAACTGAAGAAGGAATTTTTGACGAAGATCCTCCCATCCGATGACTGACCGGGATTTCAAGCTTGTATACCAGAAAAAAGCTGGTCCTTGCAAGGTTCGCATGAAGCATCTGAGTTTCACTGCTTCTTGCTGCTCTGGAGATCCCATCATAGGATCACAACAAGACACGTAATGCGTCAAATGTTGTTCAGGGTCGCCTGATCCATTGAAAGTAGGGAAAATAGGGTTTCCAAAACTGGATGGAGGAGAAATTGAATCTACCCATTCAGGGTAAACTTTTTTTCCAGGTTGAACTTGCGCTCGTTTCCCTTCCATAGTTTCTAACTGAGTTGTTAATGACTCAATAGTAGTTATTCACTTTTGAGAAACGTCAGGTTGAACTTGGTTTTGGGTAGGTGCAATGAATGGAGCTTGGAAAGACGTGGTGGTTGGTGCTGCAACTGATGGTAGTGCTGCCAACCGTTGTTGCGTTTGACCCGTAGGATTAGACCTCTATGGGTGTACTGATAAAGGAGGATATTCTTGATCTATCTCAGTAGTTACAACAAATTCCTTCGGCTGTCGGACTTCATCATTCTTAAGAAGAATACTATTCTGAAGTAGTTCTGCATTCAACCTTCTTAATTCTTTCATTTCTTCCTCCTGTTGTGCAAACCTTTGCTCTAATGAGAGCGATTGACCTCCTTCAAGGGAAGGGTGAGGAGTAACCTGATTCTTTCCTTTCCCCTTATTGGATCCTTTTCGGAGAGGGGGAAGTGGGTTACTTGAAGGAATACCCATATTTTGGGTAAGCCTTTGATTACGTGTGCGCACACCTTCTTCATTTAGGTCTGTGTGCGCGACTTCTTGAGCAGGAACCTCTTCGTCTGATCCCTCTGATTGAGCCTCATCTGGTGAATCAGCAGCAATAGCATTGATGACATTAATGGATGCATATTGCATGGAATCCTTTCTATCAGCATTTCTGTGATATTGTCTCCTTCTATGTCCATGATGAGACATGGCATTCCGTTGACTTGATCCCTCAGGAATTTCTTGGAGAACCGTCACTTGGAGAGAATCTCCTGACAGCTTGGCTCTTCGTTCCTCTTGAGGCATATTCCCTAATCGAGAGAATACTGACTTTCTCTGAGGGAAGGATTGAAGATTTGAAAAATTCCCCAGTCCGGTGGACTGGGGATGTTCCTGCTGCTTTCGCTCAACTCCTCGAATCACATTCGTTGACTCTGAGGGTTGGGTTAGAGAAGTCCCCAGTCTGGCCAGATGGGGTGTCTCTTGACATGCTATGTCTGAGATCTTCTTAAAATCTCTCTTGATTTTGCGAATCTTAGTTCGGAAATTAGCTGGATGCATTAACCTGTATCCGCTTTTATCACCTGGTTCAACAGACCGTTGGATGATTTCCGAAACTTCTGTCATTTGATGACGTGTTTGCTCCAGACGAGAGGCTTGTGCAATATTCTCGCCTGCTTGATGTAGGAGCAATTCAACAACCTGTTCTCTATATACTTGATTTTGAGAGGAACTAGTTGAAGCTTGTTCTTGAGCAAGCTTTTGATTATGAACAAAGCCCATTGATTGTGGCCGGCCATGGGCAATAACATTGCATGATACCATTTTCGGCGGGCTTTGCTGACCGGAAAGCACTGTGAAATGTAGTGCTCCGTGAACACCCCATCCTCTGATATGAACATCAGATGGAGCATTGACAATTAACTGACGCAATCTTCTTAGTGCGCCAAGGCATGAACATTGAAGGGTTATCTGTTGCTTTTCAGCCTTCGGATACCGAGAGACTGATAGAGATGCCAAATCAATCTGGCGTTGTAACCCTTCTATTATCTTAAGATGATTTTCATATTCATCGTAAGATAATACCTTCTTCTTTAATTGACAAAGAGTTTTCCATATGTTGAGACGAATATCATGGATTCCATCATCCGTCAACATCTTTGGAATGTCGTACTGGGAATCAGCCAAAGGCCAAAACATGACTGGTACTTCACCTTTTGCCAGTTTTTTCCTCATGTTCAGCATTTCCTCTTTATCATTAAATGAAGATTCTTCTACCTGTTTGGACCAGAGTTGGTGTTTCCTTGTTGCTTCATCGGATTCAACAAGATTGGTAGAGAAATCACTATTCATGTTGGAAGATGAATGACCCAAGGATGGTTCGGAGAATAACCTGAACCCCAGGCTATCTTCTGATGGATAAAGAGTTTCACCTGCCGATAGTAAAGCATCAGACATGACTGGTTTTACATTTTCAAGTGCCTCGAGATAGGAGGGCTTTCTCGTCACTACATTGCCTTCTGAAGAATTTTCGAGACAACGTGAATCACTACCGCGGAGAGGACTTTCGCAGCGAAGCTCATCACCATGAGGAGGACCGTCATGATGGGTTACAGCAAAAGATAAAATCTCTTGCTCCTTGGCCTTCTGACCACACAGAGGGTTCCTGTGGCTCTCATCTGAAGAAGAAACTTCAAGATTGACCGAATTTTCATGAAGCAAGTCTTCAGGAGGAAGTGTCTGTTGAAGACCATCAGAATTAATGTTCCCGTTATTGGGAACTGAGGGAGTAGAATCATGAATTCCGACAGATAAATGTCTGAGGGCTTCAAGAACTCCAGCATCGAGCAAGGCCTTGTTGCCGATTGGCGTTTGATCTCCTGACTGTGCTGGGCGGATCTTTTTCTTAGATGCCTTCTTACTCGCTTTAGAAACCACTTGATGACGAAAGTGATTGCTCTGAGCAGGTGTATGTGCCTGATCAGGAAAGATGGTCAGGTTAGGCTGACGATCTCCACTCAAATCAGGTGTATGTGCCTGACTTTGTTGTCTGTATGATATGGGGGAGTATGCCCCATAACCCGCTTGGACTGGAACAGATGTGTGTGTCTGTTCCGGAGTGAATCGTTGATGTGTCACTCCATTGCTAGGGATAGATTTATGTGTCTGTCCCTGAGATGATGCTAAAGTTGTTATGATATCCTGGCAAGCATCCAGAATATGAGCAGGAATTTGCTTCTGCTCTTTCACCATTGACAAAATATGTTTGGTGACCTCAGCCGCCGGAACGGGGATATACGTCCATTCCGGGCTTGGAGTAGGTGTATGTGCCTGCTCCTGTCCTCCTTTTCCTGTCAGTGAATCCTGACAGTACTCAAGTGTGGAGACAGAGAGTTGAGTCTGCCTCCTGTTTGTCGTCGGGACTTTCCGACTGACTTCTCCGGACGCTACCAAGCGAGACTGTTGGTAGGCCTGATTAGTATTAGCAGGTTTATGTGCCTGCTGATTACACTTCACCAAACGCAGTTGACGAGATCCACCATATGTAGTCAGACGAGCCTGCTGACTAACTGGTGATGTATAAGCAGGTGTATGTTCCTGCCTATGGTACTCCGCCGGAATTGCCTGGCGGGATCGGCTTGATGCTGCCAGACGAGTCTGCTGGACAGCGGAATTAAAACAGACAGGTGTGTATTCCTTCTCGTTGTTTTCCACCAAGTTAGGTTGGTGGACTTCTCCGGAGATAGCAGGGATGACAACCTGCTTATTATTAACCGGATTCCGTCTCTGGCGGTTCATCTTGCCTGCTCGGGTTCGAGGAACCTGAGCTGAATGCCTGGAGTCGGTACCCTCATCATGTTGAGGGCGCACTACCGCACGAGTCTGGCGGCGATTGTTGATGGGAGCCCTTGAGAAGGACTCCTGTCTTTTTGAATTAAGGTCCTGCGGGACCTGCTCATTCACTTCCTCAGAGTAAGGGAGTGAATGGAAATTGCGTTCCGGGGATAACGACCCGAAACGGTTGGAGACGGTAGTCAGCACCGCCTGCTTCTTGATTGCTAGCCTCCATTGTCCGGACGACCAGGTAGAGTTGTTAACTTGGAGGGCTTGACGAGCGGCCTCCAGAGTTGGGATAGTACCGTTGCGACGGTACTCCTTAACCAGTGCATTAGAAACACAGCGTTGAAGACGCTGAGTTGGTGATGTCATCCTCAGAGCGGATGACGTTCCAGGAGGAGTAGCAGCATTGGTTTTCACAGCAGCAGACCTCACAGTAGAGGTGTTTACAGCAGCAGTATTCACAGGGGTGAATTTAAGGAAAGCCATTTTTGCAGAAGATCTTGAGAAAAGAGTGCCTGTTCCATGTAACAGACATAATCAAGATGAATCCAGCCACTGCATCTTTTGGATGAGCATATGTCAATGATTGCCTTGTCGGCCCAAGGGGCCTAACAAATAAGAAGAACATCACTTTCACTTGGTTAAGGATTCACGTCGGGTTCACCATTTTTGTTTCGCGCGGAATCCGGGGATGACCTCCTGGACGGGAGATTCAAACGTTCTGATCGGTTTCTAACGGGTTTGTTCGTAGAACCGGAAACATCCAATGATTCCACATCCGTTTGGACCTACTTTCCAAAGGCAGGCGCTCATTAGCCTGTGGACTAATGAGGCTTAGGAATTTTCATTGGTCTAGAGGATGGGAGGTCGGACTCATCACACCTTTTTGAGGAGAATTATTGTCTACTCCGGGACTCTCTTTATATATTTAAGTTATGTTCGTGAATCCTTATTACATTACCAAGTAAAAAATGTGCTTTCCTTTAGTTTTAATAATCAATGATTAAATATGCAAGAAATTTAGAGAATCTTTTATATGTATTCGAGGTTCTTCATCAATAGAGAATCATCTATATCTGTTTAGAGATTCTTGGTCAATGGTATCCTTCAAAACATTTATATAAAAGTCTCTTGGTCATTATGATGACCAGGCTGGTTTTAAAGCCACTCAGTGGGGCACTTGAAGTTTATCGTCATTCAGAAGGACAGAGATTATTTCAAAGTTGGGATCGAACCCATAAATGGGCTACCTACGTATCCTTTCTTTTGGAAAAGGAATCAGAACCCACGTAGTTCGAGGAATGGGGTATGATGATTATGATTGATGGCTCAAAGATGAATGTCATAATTACTTTTACACTCTAAGCTCACGTGAGTCATGCTCGGGGTGAGAAACAAGAGGTATTGATAAAATTTAGACAATTGTGCCATAAAAGATGCAATCATAAGAATTTGTTTGGGGCTTATGTATAGATGACTGCCCAGATAGATGAAGGTTTAGGATCTACTTTTAGGGAGAAAATCCATGAACAGGGTCCATAAAGTTATATGTGCTTCATGGAGATTTGAATACTCTAATATTGGGGCTTACTCCTAAGGAGGATGCCCAAGTTAGGAGGGGACTTATGATTGGGTTTTACTCCTGAAAAGGAAACCGAAATCAAAGGTAAATTATGACTGGTTAAGAGAAATTTAAGGGGACTTGGGGCTTATTCCTGAAAAGGAGACCCAAGGTTATGACTGAATCTTATTCCTGAAAAAGGAGACTCAGGTTAGGGATTAAGGTTTGGGGGCTTACTCCTGAGTAGGATGCCCATATTTGAGGTTGGGGATTATTCTTAAGAAAGATGCCCAAGATTAGAGGACTTTATTGGGGCTTATTCCTGAGGAAGATGCCCAGATTAAAGGTTTTATAACTGGGGATTATTCCTGAAAAGGAGACCCAGGTTAAGATTATCTCATTTTAAAGGATGAGGTTGAATGAATGAACTCTCCGTATTTTAGTGACATAAGGATATTTAAATCACTAGACTTTGAGAGAGATTCCACAGAATTCCTTTCAGATAAGAAAGTCAAATCAAGAAATCATGCCATAAATGGCTTTGAAGAGTGTCTTGAAGACTGAATCTTGAAAAGGAAAGGTGAAATGGCTTAAGAGGGGTAAAGTGGGCAAGATGGGCACCCAAAAAGATATGGGTGCGCAAGTCTTGAAAGGCGCGCAAGTCCTGCGGCGGCGCGCAAGTATTGACCGCGCAAGTATACTTGCACGACACATGGTGTACTTGCGCGATTTTCAATCAGAATTGAAATACTTGAGCGACTCTTGATAAAACCCTTTATAATCCCCTTGAGGTTCTTCCAGAAAAGGGACGCGTAAGTTATATTGAAGGAATTAAGTCGGCGCGCAAGTGTTTGATAAGTTTCAACACTTAGGCCTTCCTTCTTCTCTTTAGATCTTCCGTTCTAGGTAAGAAATTACCTTAGAAGTGTTCCGGAAGCTTTGAGAAGAGACTTGGGCATCGGGAGCTTCAATCCGAGTTTCTGGAAAAAGATCCTCTCGAATGGGGGGGCCCACAGGGTCTATTTATAGGCAAAAGAAGACCCAGGGCGGTTACCGGGCGGTTACCAATTAGGTCGCGCAAGTCACCTGCGCGACCAAAATGGTCGTGCAAGTACACTTGCGCGCCAGTTAGATACCTTGCGCGGTGAGGTTGCTGTTGATCCTTTCTTCCTTCCTTTGTTGATTTTTGATGTTTTCTTCAAAGGCTGAATCACTTTGAGCTCAGATATTCCCTTTTCCGATCTTTAGATTTTGTGACGAAAGGAGCGTCAACAATCACCCACCATATTGAGTGTTAAATGAGAATATTCTATGAAAGTAGTTTCATAGTCCATGATGGACAGGTCTCCTTACTGAAGGATTAATAATTCCCAAGTTCTCTCCACCCTCAACATCTTAGGGGAGAAGTGCTCAAAGAACCTAGATTCAAGTTCCTTCCAAGATAGTCTCTCATGTCTTCATGCCTATACTTGAACATCCCACTAACTCTTTGTCGGTCCTCTGATCATGTATGTCGCATGATACATCCTCTAACCTAGGGGTGTCTCAATCTATTGAAGATCTTATCCACTAACTCTATCCAGTTCTCTATCGCATGTAGTCCTCCTTCACCCTAAAATAGTTGTGGGTTCTATGACTAGAAATAGTGAGTAAGATATTCTATCGATGGATCGGCTCCATTAGTCCCCTATAAATTCCCAAGATAACACAAACCAAACTCACCCTGATATACTCATTAATCCAAGGCCCAAAATATATTATATCATTTGGTTTTCCTGCTTATACATAATAATGTACCTATAAATCGTGATCATCCTAACTCTCTAGGGCCTCATCCTGACCCTCACAGGCCTCATCCTGTGCACACTCATGCAATACCACATCACCTCCCTCCTGACACTCCATTGGAGGTCGTCTATGTGGCATCCCACTGAATACCAATACCATGGTAAAACAGTCATAACAACTTATATATAACACAGATAAGGAATGTTTTAATAATAAATGCAACCTCACCACCCTTACACTCCCCCACCTCAACCATTTCATACAACATCCAGCCTCATGACCCCTTACCCACCCATATCAAGGTCAGATATCACATATAAATCTGACCTCATAACACCTCGCTTACCTATAACATAGTTAGGTGTCACAAACACACGTTTCATATGGGGTAGCTGAGTAGAATGCCACCAAAGAGGATAATCAGGAAAACACTGTTTAGCTTCATTGTTGACACTTTAAACAACACACCCACTATCATCATCCCTACCTTCTCTAATCATAGAGAGAAACATACATATATATCACATATCACATATCATCATATACAGATCTCATTGGAATCACATTCCTGGTCTAGCTGAGTAGAATGCCACCAAAGTGAGGCTAAGTAGGAAAATACTATTTATATTCCTTTGTTGAAAATTTAAACAACTCATCCCCTCTTATAGAATATAACAAACTGAACTGAATAATATCTGAAAATGTTACCCAACACAATACACCACATATCCGAAGGGCATTCCTGATCCCCACGGGATGGCGACTATCACCCGGGCATCGAACAACAACCAGAGGGAACGATTTCTCCCAACCTAAAGCAACAAAATGGAAAACACATATATATAAAGAGACAACAGTGAAGGGAATATATATATTTCATAACCGAAATCAGAAATAAAAAATCAAAGAATAAAAAGAATAAAAATATATAAGTACAAGTCCCACAACAAAGGATTAAAAATAGGAAAAATCAACTACTTAATGTGATATCATGGAAAAACCCAAATCATCTCACTGTATAGCTACCCAGAGCCATCTAACCAAAACCTATCCACCTAACTATAACGCATTTCCTTTCCCTATATCGAAATTCATAAAAGTTCTGCACGCCATCGAAGAAGTTATAAGGGTGTGAGTTAACGGTCTTAGTAGGGTCTCACTTAGGTATTCCATAACAAGTCTCTATACAAAAAATTAAAGTTTTCTCATTTAAAATAAAACAGTGCATTATAATCAATATATTAGTTTTTCTCAAAATCATGGTAAATGTTTTTCATTTTCTAACAATTCCAAAACAAAGGTAGGTATATCAATTTCAAATTTAAAGAAAACTCATCAAAATCCAAAATAGTTCAAATCCAAATCATAGGTAAATCATTCCATGTAATTCAATAGGTTAGAATAGCATACTAATCATATCATAAAAAAATGACTAGTACATAGAAGTCCCTAGAACACAGGCCTAAGGAGCAGAGAAACACCCCATGAGTGAACCTCCCAACAATTTCAAAGAAGTCCATAAAACAGCAAGACTAGGGAGAAGATAAAATCCCCATGAGAAAATTCCCCAATAGGTAACAAGGACGATGGCCCTAAGATGAACCTTCCACCTATGTACCCAAGGACTCCCATGTGTTACATTTCATAAATCATTTCAATTCATTGAAAATACCCCTTTTTCCATTTTCTAAAAACCTGAGGAAAAACACCTTTTATCACAAATCCATATACGCACACACAAAAATCATACCAATTTATTTATAAATCAATTTATAAAAATAGTACCAATACAATTCATCTAACATAGGCTAGAGATTGAACCACATACATCAAAACTCAAGGTCACACGTTCCCAAAAAGGATCCACTAACAAGAAGAATGAAATAACACCAATAGATGCCCTAGAACCAATATACACCACTTAGAATTAGTCTAATTCAACAAAAGGGTTAGAATATAAGAGGAAACCATACGTACCTCAAGATTGGACACCTTCTGCACCACAACCAAAAAAGGAAATGACCCTCAGAAAAAGATCACACTATAGATCTATAAGAGATACAAAATAAGTCACCATTATGAATCAATGGATCTGATAACGTAATACCATAATACTAATATGATCAAAGCAACAAAGAAGTATAAAGGCATACTCACCCATTGATATGAGAACCAACTTCTATGAGAAGATAAAACATTGAACGGATCAATTAGGAATGAACTAGGACTCCTAAAAATATCGGAGAAGTCTTCTTGTTAGAGAGAAAAAAGTCTGGCGAGAGAATTAAATGAAATATCATTCGTACAACACCCAAAAAAGTTATACTTGGAAAATTACATGACGTTTGATCACTTCACACATCGTGTAATCCATTAATATAACTTACATAAAAAACTATCACCTTTTTAATTAAAATCGATATTTTATATATGCACTTCGTGTAACTATTACACAGTGTGCAATCCTTTCACGTTATGTACAAATTTCAAGACTTGTTTCTAGCGATCAATTACACATCGTGTAACCCCTTTACACATCGTGAAACATCCCATTATACAATATAAAACTTCATAACCTAATCAGGCATCCTCTAAACTTAGGTATAACCCCACACAGACATTAACACATTTATACCTGAATTCCATTAATTTGAACAAGCATTTATTATCTAACTTTTATTTATTTCTCCCTAAAAAATATTTCCATCCTCGAGATCCCCAAGATGCACCCGATTAAAGAGTAAATCAAGAAATGAAATATAAATTACCTAAAAGTGGGTAGTAGGATGTTATAAACTCCCCACTATAAGACATTGCATCCCATAGAAGTCATGTGAAAGAATGAAGTCTGGTAAAGAGGTGAGGCCACTGCTCCCTCATTAATGACTCGTGCTCCCAAGTCTCATGAGAATATGATCCCTATCACCATAACACTCTGAAAAATGGAATTTAATTCCCATTCAAGACTTTCACTTGAGATTTTATGATCTCTACTATCTTCTTAACAACAAAAACATCTATCTCTAACTCGGTCTATTCCCAAATCAGAATGTGAGAGGGATCATGATGATATTTCCAAAGTTTCAATATGTGTAAAACATCATGAATTCATGTTAGCTGAGTCATCAATTCCAACTGATAAGCAACCTTCCCAAGTATCTCATTAACCTCGAATAGTACAACTATGACATCCTGAACCCAGATGCCACTTAATAGGTGCCCCGAGTCCGGTGGGCTACATGGCCCCAAGAGTATCTCCCCAAACACCAAAGGCTTCTGACTAGAAGTGAGGGCCTAGGGTGTTTCCATGGGGATAATATTCCCTCATTAGTAGAGTGTAGCATAATAGAAGGATATAAACTGTAGTAAATAGCGAAAGCAATATAAATAAACAATAGAAGAAAACTGATAAAATAGATAAACAAGAATAAACATAATTGCATCAACTAGAGAAATGATTATATAAAGTCATGTAACTTGAAAACTGGAAAACATGGATACAAGAAAATATGCATAACATGTTCCTCAAATTAAAATCAAACAAATTCCACTCCAAGCATCCCGATGTCCAACTCGGTTATCTTCTATCAAGATTCATCCTATTAGCACACAATCAAGTGTTCGAAGATGTATGCTTCCATTTGTAAACACTTACAGTCATGTAATCAACTCTAGGTACCAACCGGTTCTTGGAGAGGGTGTGAGATAAATCTTAGTGGGCCACCACCAACAATGCCTATAACATCTGGCTCATGTAATGTAATATAGTAGTGTGAAGACATTCATATATAAAGTAAATCAGGAAATATAATATAAATAAACACCTAAATACCTACTTCATTTATTAGTAGGTGTATAAACATGTAACCAATTAATTAATTAAGTAATTATCATTTAATTTCAACAGGTCACATGAGGTATAGCTGACACTGACATCACCTTGGGATAGTATAAGCAGTGAAGGTTCCAAGGCATAACAAGGAAACCTGAAAATGATATCCAATGAGGGAGTTACAGGGTAATATTCAAGGTAAATTAGATCTCATGGAACTCTAACTCAGTAGTATTTGAGTCTAGATAAGGGGTAATAGTGTAATCCAAGGAGCATAATCCAAGTCATTCCACAATAAGGCTCCTACAGAGTCCAAGGTGATCGACCAAGGTAAATAGGGATAAGAAAGGATAGGGTCCTATGGGATTTCACCATGGAACCTACTAGCCAATGCTGGATCCAAGGATTGTATCTGAGGTATCATGTAATAATGTAAAGGAACCTATGTTAGTATATCGGGAATCCAAGGAATAGACAAGAACCAGATTCTTGGTGGGTGTAAACCTAAGAAAACCACATCCTTGAATAGGAATGGGGTTCTCGAGTCCCAAGGTATTCTCCTCTCATAATCCAAGGTGATATTGAGTCAGTCCATTCCTATTTGATATTGTAATCATTTAATGATTCATTAGGTTCAATCCTTGTCTTCCATTAGTGTGGATAGTCCAAGTAGCATTGTAACCATTTAATCAAGTCTTAATTAACCATTAAGTCATATTCAATTATAGAGGTTCACTTCACTACCTTCCATAAATATAGAAATGGGTGCTACAGACATGTAACCTTTATTCAATCTCATTTGATAAGGCCAAGTTATACACTTGGTATATTTTCTATTACACATTTCACATTTAATAATCAATATGAAGTACATAACTTAGGTTAGTCAAGTGGTGAGAATACATGGTAAATGTCATTACGAAATTCTCATTAATATTAATCCATTTATTATAGGAAGGATAGCCTTTAGGAAGGTCAAGAAAAGGTACACCTGAATGGTTGATCAAACATGCCAAAACACTAAAACCCAAATATGGAATAACATTTGGCATGGGGCAGATTGAGTTGTGGGTGTAACTACTAACAACTAATCACATATTTGGGAAGATAATGACAATATTATCTAATAAGTATAATAATGGCATGTAAATTTAAGAAATGGCTCCTGATGAAAATGGCGGGGGCCACACAGATATTCCAAAATCAACAAACTTTAGGGATAAGTTATAGATAACACACCTTAGGCTTGTATGACTCTCCTCCTTCGGTATCGGACCTTGATTTTACTCAGATCAAAGTAGATCTAAGAAAAGGTGAAAATGCTCACATGATGATACCTAGGTCAAGAGAAAGAGAGAATAAGAACAACTAAAAAGGAATCTCAAGTACTTACCATTGTGCATCCAACGTGATGAACATAAGCTCGATCAGAATTTGGATGAAGGAGATTTATTGATCCCTAGATTTGGCCTTCAAAAAGTTCCAAATGGGTGAAAAGGGAGTAAAATCCCACTGGTTTACGAGTTGGGGAAGAAGAGGGGAGTAAATAGATCATTAAGGGTATTTTGGACATTTTACCCAGAATTTTAGCCTACACATAGTTTTTCTGCATGGATTTTCAAACCATGCGCAAACTGTGTGAGATGGTTCTGCCTAAAATAATATCCTTTGCATGGTTTGATCAAACTATGCACAATCCATGTGCTGGTACCTAGGAAAAGGGGGAATTCACACATTTAGGTCGCACGACTGTGCACCAACTGTTAAAGGTGGCTCTTTCCAGAAAAACAAAATTCACTTGGTTTTTTAAACCATGCGGAATTCCTATATGGTTTACTCTAAAGTATGCACCAAGCATGTTTTTTCCCGAAAATATGGGTTTTGGGCTCCTAAAAAGTCTCAGACACCCTCATAACCTTTACTAATTCATTAAGCACCCATATTAGGTCCAAAGTAAAGATTTATACTGAAAATTAAAGGATCCATACCTGAGTGAAAAAACTCAGTTCTTACACCAACATATCTTGGATCCAACTTCCCATATTTTATAAGATGACAGTGAACTACCCAAGGAGAAACTCTCAAGAAAACCCATTCACCTATAGAAAACTCCAAAGGAATATTTTTTTATCCGCATAAGACTTAGGTTGAATCTTAATTGTAACCTGATGCGAATGTATATCTTGAATCCTCATATACTTCTTATCATCCAAACTCGGTCCAACCAAAGAAGTTTCTCCCACCTAACAAAGAGTTGACCTACACATAAGACCATAAAATGCCTCAAAAGGATCCATTGTAATTGATGAAAGATAAATTTTTTTATAATAAAACAATATGATTCCTATATGTCTATCCCAAGACCCACAAAAATCCAAGACACGAGCCTGAAGTATATCCTCCAAAATCTGAATAATACGCTTCGTCTAACCATATGTTTGTGGATGATAAGTTATACTCAAACTGGCATGAATACCCATTGCCTCTTGGATACTTTTCTAGAAACTCAAATTAAACCTTGGATCCTTATCTGAAACAATGGTATAAGTAACTCCATGTAAGCTCACAACTTCATGTGCAAACATCTTACCCTGATCGTTAACTTTAGTGGTGTTCCATATCGGAGTGAAATGAGATGAATTTTTTAAACTATCAATCACCACCTAAATAGAATTCATCCCTTAGGAAGTATGTGGTAATATGACAACAAATTCCATGGATGTCTCATCCCACTTCCAAATAGTCACTAGTAGAGGCTAAAAAACCAAAAGGTTTCAAATACTCTGCCTTTATCTTTTGGTAGGTGTAATAGTGAGACAAATAACTAGAGATGTCATGATTCATACCTGACCACCAAAATTTTCATCTCATATCATGATATATATTCCTAGAACCTAGATGAATGGCCCATTAAAACTATAAAAATTAGACAAAATTGACCTCCTTAGAGATTCTAAGACAAAAAATTGATCTCCAAAGCTGAGAATACCATCTGAAGAGAGACACCAAATAGAAACGGTCTCCCCACCATATAGGGTTTCTCAAATTCCTCTAAAATCGTAATCCTACTACGTATTCTTCTAAATAGAGTCATGGAGAGATGAATATAACCAAACACTGGTCATAACCACACCCTAAACATCTTTATAAGCATATAGATTCCATTAAGAACAAATCCCCATAAGGTTCTACTCTTCCTTCGATTCCAAAAGATCTTATGATGGCACTCTCCAATTAAGAGCATCTACAATGACATTCCCCTTCCCCAGGGTGTATATGATATCGAATCCAAACTTCTTAAGGTATTCCATCCACCACCTCTTTCTAAGATTCTGTTTTTTTTGGAGAATATATAAGTTAAACTCTTACGGTCAGAAAAGACGGTAAACCTTTCCCCAAAGAGATAGTGTCACCAACACTTAAACACAAGAAAAAGTGTGGAAAGATCTAAATCATGAGTGGGGTAATTCTTCTGATACATTCAAACATGAAAAGAGATTTAAGACACCACATGATCATCCTTCATGATCACACAACCAAAGCCAGCGTCAAATGAATTATAAAAAACCATGTACCCCTTATCAGGCATAGGTATGATCAGAAGAGGAGACATTTCCAAAATTGTTTTTAGATCATCAAAAGTAGATTTTAAATTTGAATCACATGTTAATTTCACCCAATTTCTAGAAAGAGTAGTCAACGGTGAGGATGGATTTGAAAAATCCTTGATAAATCATCATTAGTATCTAGAAAGACCATGGAATCTATGAATTTCAAAGACATTTTGTGGCTCTTCCCATGAAAATATATCCTCTAACTTCATATTATCAACTGATATTCCATGATCAAAAATCATGTACCCTAATAATTTCACTTCTTGAATCCAGAAGTTTCATTTAAAAATATTTCTATACAAATGCTGAATTATCAGGAATTTTAAAACTAAACTCATATGGTGCTCATGATCACACTCAAGTCTTGAGTAAACCAAAATTTCATCCAAAAATGCTACTATAAAAGTGTTGAGATACTAATGGAATATTTGATTAACCAAATCCATAAAAACTTCAAGATCATTATTTAGACCAAATGACATTACCAGATATTCATAATGGCTATACCTGCTACTGAAATCCATTTTCAGTATATCACACTCACAAAATCTAAGCTGGTGATAACCTGATTGAAGATCAATCTTTAAAAACCACTTTATACCCTTTAACTAATCAACAAAATCAACCACGCGAATAAAAATATACTTGTTATTAATTGTTACCTGATTCAAATTTCAATAGTCGAAGAACAATTAGAATGAATCATTTACCTTCTTGGCAAAGAGAACTGCGGATACCCAAGGATAAATAGTAGGGATAATAAAAACCATATTAACCTGGTATTCCAACTAAATTTTGATATATTTTAACTTTGATGGTTTTAGTTGATATGAAGGTATCAACATCCACTGCGTACCTAGCACTAGGTCAATTAAAAACTCTATCTACCTCTCTCGAGGAAGCATGAAGAAATCATCTAGGAATACACCAAACAACGATGGGAATATCAACAAGAGTAGAAATTTCATCATGATCAAGTACAATAGTAGACAACAATCTCTTGAGATCTAGGTGGTAAGGTATTGTACACCTAGACCCCAATTACCACTCTCCCTAAAACACTCAGAATCTCCCATCAACCCAAATAAATGAGCCACACTAATGATAACAATAAACCTTAGATTAATGATTAAAAATCCAATCCATCTCGATAATGACATCTAACAAATCCATATTAAGAAGAAGAAAATCCCAGACTAGCTCCATATCAGCTATAGATAACACACATAAAGGACTCCAAAACCCATTCTCTTTCCTCTTCACAAGAGGTGTCTCTAAATCCATAACAAATGACATGAGTTCCATTAAAAGTTTAATTATATAAAAATGGTCAGATATAAATGAGTGGGAAGAACCGGTATCAAATAATGAAATTGCTTCTTTAGATGGAATAAAGATGGTACCTCTCACTGTCGCTGGACCCACTTATTCCTTTGTTAGAAACTCATCTACTATGTGATTTTGCCTCATTCTTGTGGCTTGTGGATGAATCCCTATATTCTTTGAAGCATTTAACTATGTTAATGTGGCCTCTGTAGTCAATGATCCCTAACCATAACAAGGACTATACATAGCTTGACAAAAATTCAGTAGATGTATATAACGCCCACGCCTGTTACAAATATTTTTAGGTGAAGGAAAGTAATTTTGTTTTTTTTTCACCTTTCCACACTTATATTAAGTTATAGGCACACCACTAGATGCAACTGGATGTGATGAAGAGGCTTACTACTGATAATCACATCCACCACTCCTACAATGATCCTGCCACTTCCTCTTTTTCTCTAGTGTGTCTCTGAATTTGTCACTAGGTAGAATAGATGGGGAATAATATACAACCATTACTTATATATTAATATCTTAAATCATTTCCTTTTCCACTATCTCCATGAAAGTTAAAATATTCACCATAAATATCTAAGATTTGATATCTGGTCGCAAACCTTATGGGTACTTTTTTCTTTTAGCTGGTCATTCATCACTGTCTCTGCTGAAAAACAAACCATATCAGCAAACAAATTGGTATACTATGACACCACATTCTCTGTTTGTTCTAAATATAGATACCCTTGAGGCTTTTCCATCACCAATGACTCTAGAAAAAACTAATGGAATAAGACAGTCTTGAAACCCTTTCAGTCGAATCCCACATGCTTATCTACCTATTCCCTAGAATCCCACCAGTGATTTCTAGGACCCTCAAGTTTGTAAACTTCACATTTTACCTTTATATTCTCAGGTTTCAATAAGAATTCAAATGTTTGATCAATATTTTCAAGACATTACTCCACATCTTGAGTTTTATTCATACCTTTAAAGGATTGTGGCTTCTCATACAAGAATTCTCGTGATTGATTCCTTTATCCTCCAACTCCTGGATGTACCTTAACAACTACGTTTTGAACCTTTAGTGCATTTTGGCTAATAGCACAAACTTCTTGCATGATTGGCTTGATGAAATTATGATCCATAAGAGGATTCCCTTGAGGATCATCAGCTACAACCTTCTGAGGAACTCACAGAACATGTATCAGAGGAATATTGTTGCACACTAAAACAAAATAAATGATAAGAAAATAGAATAATCTCAGTTAAAACTATAAAACTCATAAGAAAAAATAATATTAACATCAATAACTAAAAACAAGAGACACACATCCCAACATCCAATAGTAACTTGAGTCTCGTTATGACAATAGCTGGTCGGGCACTTACCACCACAAACCTCTAAAGTCCCGACAATCCTATATCAAGTCTACCAAACATCCCAAGACAAGGACTCTTGAGGACAGAAAACCATTGATACCAAACTTTAACAAACATACCCAAATAAACTCTCAAAATTGTACCTAACCCGATACACCACATACGCGAAGGGCGTTCCCAATCCCCGTAGGCTAGTGACTAGCACCTGGGTATCGAACAATAACCAGAGGGAATAATTTCTCCCAACATGAAGCAATGACATGACACACACATATATATAAATAGACAATAATGGAAGGAATATATATTCCATAACCAAATGAAAATAGCAGAATCTAAAGAAAAACAATATAAGAACAATCTCCAAGAACATGTCCCACCATAAAGGACTAACAAAACAAGAAAACCCAACTACTCTATGTGATAGCGGGAGAAAACCTACACCACCTCACCATCCAACTACCCAGACTCAGTTGACCAAAAAATCACCATCTCATTGTGGTGCCTTACTTTTCCCTACATCAAAATATATACAAATCTCTACACCCCACCAAATAATTGTACAGGGTGTGAGCTAATGGGATCAGTAGGGTCCCACCCAAGTGTCCCATAACAATTATTTGTCAAAAAAATTCATGTATGGTCATTTAAAATAAAATATTTCATTATAATCCATAAATCTATTTTTATCAAAATAATGGTAAATGTTTTCCCTTTTCCAATAATTCCCAAAAAAATGAAGGTATATCAATTTCAAATCCTAATCAAGAATATCAAAATCCAAAACAGTTCAAATTCAAATCATAGGTAAATCATGTCATGGAACTCAATAGGTTAGTATAATAGACTAATCATATCACCAAAAATTACTAGTGCACAACAAGTCCCTAGAACACAGGCCAAAGGAGGAGAGAAACACCCAATGAGTTAACCTTCCAACAATGTCAAACAAGTCCCTAGAACAACAAACCTAGGTACAAGAGAAAATAACCATGAGAAAATCCCTCGATGGTAATATGGATGATGAAACTAAGATAAACCATCCATCTATATACCCAATTATTCTTATGTTCTAAAATTAATAAATCATTTAAATTCTTTGAAAATACCCCTTTTTCTATTTTCCAAAAATTAGAGAAAAACACCTTTTAACACAAATCCATTTACGCACACAACAAAATCATGTTAATTTATTTATTAATCAATTTATAAAAACAAGATCAATAAAATTCATCCAACATAGTCTAGATATGGTACCACCTACCTTAAAATTCAGGGTCGCGCGTGCCCACAAAGGATTCACCAATACGAAGAATGAAACAATGACAATGGAGGCCCTAAAAATAATCTAAACCACTTATAATTGGTCCAATTAAACAAAAGGGTTAGTGGGGAAGAGGAAACCATACATAAATCAAGTACACACACCCGCTGCACCACAAAAAACAAAGGAAAAAATACCTAGAACAAGATCATACAACAGATCCAGTAGATAAACAAAATCAATCACCATTACATATCAATGGATCTGATAGTGCAACACTATGATGCTAACATGATCAAAGCAATGAAGATGAAGGAAGGCCTACTCACCTAGAGAGATAAGAACCAACTGCTATGAGGATCCAACATAAAATAGATCAATCTGGAATGAACATAGACTCCTAAAATCACCAGATAAGTCTTCTAGTTTGATAGAAAAAAGAGTTGTGGGATAATGAAATGAAATATCATGACACCCTAAAAGTTTCTTCTCTAACAATTACCTGATTTTTAATCACTTTACACATTTTTTAATCCATGAAGATCATATACACTAGAAAAATCATCACCTTTTTAATTAAAACCGATATTTTATCTCTTCACATCGAGTAACCATGTAATACTTTCACGTTGTGTACATGTTTCATAAATTGTGTATGGCAATCAAATACATGTTGTAAAACCCCTTTACATGTCTTGTAATTTCCCAACATAAAAAAACTCCAAAACCAACTTGGGAATCCTCCAAACTCGGGGATAACCTCATGCATACATTAAAAAATTTATACCCATATTCCATTAATTAAAAAAATCATCCATTAGAAAACTTTAAGACAATTTCCCCAAAAAATACTCTCCATTATAAGGAGTCCAAAGATGCACCCAATTAAATAGTAAATCAATAAAATAGATGGGAATTTCCTAAAATCAGGTAATGGGATGTTATAATACAATACAGGTTACCAATGAAAATCACAAGTAATTTATCATGTGTCTGCGTACACACACACATAGATATATATATATATATATATCAATAATTCTATGTGATTTTAAAGAAAGAATAAATAATACCATATCGGGTAAAATTACCCATATCTCCACTCTTTCCATACTGGGCCAAGGGTCACATATCATAATAGATAAACATCACACCCAGGTGCCCCACTTGAGGTGGAAATCTATCAACTATAAAAAGATCAAAACAGAACTGGAATTTCACACCCTTGGTAACTTAGTATATCCCTTATGCATGGGGATGGAGGCACCCAAACACAGATTTTGAACTTGGTTCTGACTACATCATAGTATTAATCCTTCAAAATCCCAAACAGTAAGACCCAAAATAGGTAAAAAAAACTCTTTTGATACTAGTTGTAGCGCCCTGACCCGTCTTTCCACCTGAATAGTTCTCAGGTCTGATAATTCACAAGCCTTAGGTTCACCTCCTCATACACCAAAGGATGCTGATTAGTAGCAAGGGTGTAAAGATGTGGTAGTGGGGAGACTATAACCTCTAGTGGTGATAATAATAATGGTCTATAGATAAATATAACATAGAATAAGTAAAGACCCTAACAACAGGACCAATAACCTGTAATAGTGTAAGCATGGACACACAGAAGTAGTAATAAATAATTAATTCAACCATACCATTTTTAGAATAAAACACCACTTAAGATACTAAATAAAACATGATACCATTTTTAGAAGCATGCATATATGTTAGGTCATAAAAATAGTAAGCATGAAGGGTCACTCATAGCCAACCTATGTACATACATATAAGAATTATAAAACACAAAAGTAAACTCCCACTGATATAGAGGAACCTCCATGTTCCAATTCCATCCATCCCCTGAAAATAGTTCCAACTCTATCATTAGGTTCTAGCTTCTAAGTTTGAAACCTTACCTAACCATAGAAGCATAAATTCTACACACATCCCTAGGGGACCATATAGGGTGTGAGAATAAATCTTATTAGGCCACTACCAACATGTGTTTGCATTAAATATGTGATAAATCATGTGTATCTAAATATAAATAAAACACCACATTCGCATCACATAAATAAGCTACTTCCCTTGTGCTCAGTAGCCACATGGAAGCAATCGCCTACTTCGGCCATCGCTAGTATACCACATTCCCCCAGTTATATATATGAAATATAGATATATGTATGCATATATATAATTGTGGTAGTGTCGATCCTTATCATAAATCCCAAGGCATCCCTTGATTATTAATAGATGGAGATCCCCCAGTAACCTCCTATAAAAGTATCAGTGACACCTCATGGCAACTGAAAACTCTTATTTCATAATCAAAACATCGGTATCCCAAAGGCATCCCCAAACAAGTACCAGGTCCCTCAGACCTTAGCTTAGTAAATCCTCATTGGCTTGAATCCAGACATACCAAGGCTTAATGATAAATATCCTCTAAATAATATCCCCATCAGATCAAAAACCAATATCCTGGGGAACGGTGATATTTGTCGTCCTAAGTAACCCCAACCCAATGACCTCAATACACGGTAAGCCTCAGCCCCCAACCAATGGTCTCATCACTATAAACCAATATCTCCTCACCATCCACATGGATTTCAATCACAAACACCCACAACCTCATTGATGTTCAACACCATATTAAGCTAAAAATAACATAGGCCTCTACCCACATGAGTGGCCAACACCACCTAATCAAATAAGTTTTATATGTGTACACACAACTCCAACAGTGAATCAACCAATCATAGTGAGGATAAATCACCCAATTATAGTACTAAATCCACATCATTTTTTCACCTCATCCCCTACAACCATGTCACTCAACCTTATGGTCAACACTATCTCAAATTCCCAATCCAGGCCCTCAATCATGATGACCTTATTGCCTCAAACCAATGACCATGTCATCCAACCCAGTGATCAACACCACTTAATAAGTCTGACCCCTCACCCAACATGATGAATCACATCACCTCAGTCCAAGTGGTCATCATCACCTCAACACATATCGGACCTCACCCATCACATTCTCATCAAACCATTTCAATCAATATATATATATATAATTCAATTTGATTTAAATAACCCACCTAGACTAATCTTTCCAAGTGGTGTAAATCCTCTCACTGGGCTTGTACCATTTATATTCAAGGAGGATAATTCACATATAAATCTAACGTGGTCAATTTAATAATTAAATTTCAAGCATTAAATTATTAGGGAATCTCACAGACACCCCAACAGTGCGCTCAAGGACCCACCACCAAAACAATAGTGAAATTAAATTGAAATCTAAGAACCACCTACCACATACTATTAGATGTTTTATCTTCTGATATAGGCCTCTAAATCATGTTTAATTATAAGAAATAAGTGTTTTATATGAACGCCCTAAATATAGGGTAAAATGGATCACATGGATTTAGTGCATCATGTGGTGAGAGAGAGGAAGAAAAGAGGATAGGAGATTGAACGTCTTAATGATGTGGTTCCAATGAGACCAGTGGAGCTCGAATCGGAGCTCAGATGGTTAATATCCCTCAATTCCTAAGGGAGGTGAAAAAATATAGGGTTTCTCTTTACTGTGTGTGTGGGTGGAGAATAAAATAGAAGGAATTACTAATAAATGATGTAGGAGTAGTTTCATAAATTCTCCCTTTTAAATGGGCTACACGGTTAGGCTACATGGTTTTCATAATTGTGTGCCAACACTACAGTACCCACTACCTTTGAAACACACTTCGCACAGTTGGACTGCATAGATTTTCAAACCGTGGTCCAACCATTCATGAATCCTCTGCTAAAATTACATAATGAAGTGCACAGTCATGATCCCCCTCCCATACAGTTTTTCAAACCATGTTCAGTTCCTAAGGAGGGCTTCATGATTTCTATTGGGAGGCCACATAGTTTTTTCAAACTATTCACCTCTGTTTTCACACCCAAAAAAGTTGGGTTCCCGACCTCTGACGCACCTGAAACCCACTTGAAACACCAAGGAACGTTTCGAGACATAAATCCCATCTAAAACAAGGCCTTGGGTGAAGTAAAATCCTTCAATTGGGTTATCATAACAAATAAAATAATTGGTATGACTACTAAACTCCAAAAATTCATTGGTTTGATCAATTCAACCCACTCCAAAAACTTGTGTCGTTATAGTTAAGACTCTGTGTTAAGTGGGTGTCAGGAATCTAGGACACATAGTAGATCATGGATCATAATTAACTAATCCATGTCCACCCACATTTAATGGTGAAAAGGACCTAAATAATATGAGTAGTGGATTGAGAGGATTGAGAGGATCTTCATCTTCTTGAAAACTTATAAATAATCTAAGGTGATTTTTTCATGTATATTCTCAATGAACCAGGAAGGAGATGGTGGGACTCTATTATGAAAGGTATGTTGCATGAGAATATTACTTTAGATTATTTTAAGAATATCTTTAACCATTAATTTATATTGAGAAATTTCATATGATGAAGACCCAAGAGTTTATGACCTTAGAGCAGGGAGAGAATACCATTCTGGAGTATTCTACCTATTTTTTCTGAGTTAGTGCATCTGGAATTGTAGATTTTCACTAATGAGTACCTGAAGGCTCAAAGGTTTGAGTTAATATTGAGGTCTGGTATTCAGTTTATGTTTATACTCATGTTCCTTAAAACCTTTATAGAGATATTTGACAAGGTATCTTTGGTTGAGGAAAACATGGTTGTAAAGACAGGTCTGGGTGGTGCTTCAGTTGGTTTAGTGGTTAGACAGTGTGAAACTTCTAGATAAAAAATGAATCATAAGAGCTGTTAGGTTTCCTTAAGACTAGTCTTAGTGGTGAAAAAGGGAAACATCAGGTTTTCAGTTATCATTATGGAAGGATAGGTCATACTAATCCTAACTCTATGGAGTCTCATAATACTTTTCATCTTTATAGAATATTTTTCCATCTACACTACTTTTGTGAAAATATATCTTAGGGATGTAGGGTGGGATCCACTCTCATCAAGGGTTCATAGGTTCATAGATATTCTTCCAAGGGTGGTGGGTCAATATTAAATACAAGGGAGATTTCTATGTGGCTAAGACCAAATGAGTTTATGTAGGGGGGTATGTGCAAGAGGAATCTGAATCTTAGCCAGCGAATGTTAGAGGTACGCTGTTTATTTTATCTTGTATGGTGCAATATTTTTTTGATATAGGTGCTACTCATTCTTTTATATTGTCAAAATTATTTGACATGTTTGGATTGAATTTGAAAATTATACCATTATTTTTGGATGTTTCCACACCTTTGGGAAATATGTCCAAATAAGATTTCAGATATCCCATGTGTTAAGTGATGATAAATAACTTTTTGGTAGAGCATAACTTCTTAGTTATTGATCTTGACATCTTTAACTTGATTATCAGCATGTATTTAATGATTATTGTTAAAGACCATATATATAGTTATCATCATCAGGTTCAATTTTTATCTACTGATGGATTTACTCATTTTTTTCTAGCGTGAGTGTGACTCTAGATTAGGAAGGTCAAGGCATGTTGTTCTGTATGTTGGGGTAATCTCGTGCTAGTTTTTAGAGGTGTTTCGTGATGAATTTGAACCATTCTTGGGTGGTTGACTTCCTATAGTTGTGTGTGAGTAACCATAGGTATTCTTGGTTGATTTTTCTATTTTTACACCATAGAGATAGGGTAAGTTTACTATTCACCTTCTCCCTTGTATGATGCATGTTTCTATGTCATATTACTATATGGAACCTACAAAGCCAGTGAAACATAAGGTCTAACTTGAGGACCTAAAGGATAATGGATTTATTCATCCTAGCATGTCACTGTGGGATTCACCTATCCAATTTGATAAGAAGATATACAATAGCCTCAAAATTTGTATCGATTATCGAAAGTTAAATCAGGTGACCGTTAAGAACAAATATCCTTTTCCAAGGATTGATGATTTTTTGGTCATCTTAAAGGGGCTCATTGGTTTTATAATATTGACTTGCATTCAGGGTATCACCAGTTTAGAGTTCAAGAATATGATATGCCTAAGGTATCATTTAGGAGTCAATATGATCATTTCGAGTTTCTGGTTATGTTATTTGGTCTTGTTAATGGTCCAGAGGTGTTTATGGGTTTAATGGACTGAATTTTTCATCAGTTTTTTTATTCTTTTATTGTTGTGTTCATGGATGATATTTTGGTGCACTCTAATTCAGAGAAGGCAAACATAGACCATTTCTATATCATTCTTTGAACCTTGAAATAACATTGTTTGTATGTTAATCTTTCTAAGTGTGAGTTTGTTATCTAAGAAATGATGTTTCTATGGAATGTGAAGTCTGAGAGGGGTATCTTGGTAGAACCTAAAAAGATATAGGAAATTATGTCCTGGGAGAAGATGAGAAATATGTTTGATATCTAGAGATTTGTGGGTTTGTCTGGTTATTATAGATAGTTTGTTTATGACATCTCCAAGATTGCATCTTTGATGACAGATTTAACTCATAAGGGTGTAGTGTTTGAATGGAATGACAAGTGTTAGAGATCTTTTGAGAAGCTAAATGTGAGGTTGACTTCAGAAGTAGTTTTTATTCTTCCATAACTAGGGTTGTGTTATGATTTTTTCTGCAATGCTTCAGGTATGGGTTTTTTATGTTTCTTAATGTAGGATAAATAGGTTGTGACTTATGGATCTCTCCGGTTACTCCCACATGAGAAGAACTACCCTACCCGTGATCATGAGTTGAGCATAAAATTAGTAATACAAGTCATGAAGGAATTAGCTAAGGAGTGGTCTCTGATCAGTTTATTTATTGAGATGAGCTTGGAAGTGGAAGATGTTGGTGGATAGGTATTTGTGGATTTGATGAAAGCTAGATCATCTTTTCATGAGGTAGTTTGGCTCGAGCAGGTGGCAGACATCGAGTTCCAATGCTTTAGTGAAACCCTTTATGGTGGGGAGACCTCAGGTGATTGGTCTCTCTCTCCAAGTGGAGCTTTGTTCTTTCATATTGGGTTGGTTGTTCCATTTTCCCTAAGGGAAGAGTTATTTGAAAATGGAAATAGTTCTTGTTTGTTTGTGCACCCTAGGGATACCAAGATGTATAACTATTTGAGGAATTAGTATTGGGGTGGGGGATGAGATGATAGATAATGGGTTTTTTTCACAATGTCTAACTTGTTAGAGAAATTGAGGTGAATCACTAGATACCTTTAGGGTAGTTGTATCCTTTATCCATTCTAATATGGAAGTGTGATTAGATTTCCATGGATTTTTTCATGGACTCCTAGTGGGAGGGATTCCATTTGGGTGATGATCGCACAACAATATAACATTTATTATCCCCATTATACATTTTTATTACATTTTTATGGGTTTTATCATCCTATTATTAAATCAATTTTCATTAATTGTTTTTTTAATTTGTTGAAAACATGCTTAAAAAGATGAAATTTTACAAAGGCCCAATTTGACAATAACTCGTTGTTTCTATTATATCATTAATTGAACTGATCAAAATGTTAAAATTACATTTTTTAGGATCCTATGGTCATTGGGATTCAATTCATCTAACTAGACCAAAGGATGAATGTGAGCACAAGGATCCCAAATATGGCCTACAATTGAAGAGATTTCGGGCAGTCCATATTGGACTACCCTTCTATATTTGGGCCATAACATGGGCCTTAGACATCCAATTAAGCTGATTCGACACCTATTGGATATCTATGTCATGCTTCCACCTCTACATCTAATTTGAAGACATTTTCATGTGTTTTGGTTAGTAAACCATGTGGATAATGAAGTAAAAAGTTATCATGAATAGTCACCTAATCCCATAGATTCTTTACTTCTTTTTCTGAAAATATTGATGGTGAATCATTTGGTGAGTTTCGGTTATGAAGTCAGACAAAAATCACCCTATCATTGGAAATAGATGGTGAATCATTTGGTGTTTCTGACCCAACTGTAGGAGGTATCCGAGTTTAAAATTAGTAACATTCAGGTTCTATGAGTTAAAGCACATCTATTAAAGGATCTAAACCCAATCTATTGAAGTGATGAAGGATGAGCATCATGATATTTCCCTAGGTTGATCACGCTTAATCAAATCTATTAATTCCCATTTTATTTTATTAATTACCTTTATCAATTAGCTTCTTAAATCAACAACTAATTTTTTTTATAAAACCCCCTTCCACTTTTTCATTATAAAACCCTTCATTTTAAAATTAATGATATAAGGATCCATCGGGAGAAAACCTAGTGTTCCTGCTATACTGTAGAAATTCTAGTAAAAATAATTTCTTATTAAAATTTTTGCGATGTTGCCGATGATACAAGATTATTATTTTTTATTTATTTGTTTGTTTTTTTATTTCCTACTCTTAGAATTCTTCCCTCTTCCCTTTTTTTGTGTTTTATTTCTCCCTCTCTCTCTTCTCTCTCTCTATTCTATAATATACCACTCTATTCTCTTTTCCCCTTTCATTTTCTATTTAGTGTTTTTTATTTTATTCATATTTTATTAGAAAAATAAAACAAAATTACAGAAAAAAATGAAAAACAATCCACAACTTTGTTGCATGACAAGATTTGACAAGGAAATACTACTTGAATTTGACCTAGAAATTAAAAAATACCCTTCACTCACAAATTTGGTCATCTAAATTAGAAAATTAAAGAAACATTGGCGAACCCCTTGGGGAATCTCAATTGGTCATAAAAAAATATAAGAGTGAACCAAATCAAACCACATAAAACATGGCTATATATAACCTGACCTTAAAAGAACTGACCACCCCAGATGTGGAGCACCAACCTGTGTACATCTAATATCCTAAGGAAGAATCCATATTTGAGTTGAGATCAGACGTCATCCACCTTCTTCTTAAATTATATGGTCTTACTGGTGATTACCCTCATAAACATATCAAGGATTTTCACATAGCATGCTCCACCATGAAACCCCAAAATGTAATTGTGGACCTCATAAATTTTATGGCCTTCCATTTTTCCCTTGATGGTGTATCCAAATACTGAATATACTATTTACTTACCACAATTGGGGGGTTCTAATAACTTTAAATGACTATTTCTATAGAATTTTTTCCTTACCTCCTGAACAAAATCAATTTGAAAAGAAAATTTTCAAATTATAAAATCCAAAGGAGAGAACCTTCATGAATATTGGGAGATATTCAAAATAATTTTATCGAGATTCCCCACCACCAAGTAAGTGAACAATTTCTAATTCAATAAATCTATGAAAGAATTATCCCCATGGATCGTGGTATGATTGATGTTGCAATTGGTGGTTCCTTAGTTTATAAAACTTCTTCCATCATTCATGATTTAATAGCCAACATGGCTCAAAATGCATAATATTTTGGTACATGAGCAATCATACCCACTAAAGGAGCTCATGAGGTAAGTTTTTAATCCCTAGAAAAAAGGTAGATAATAAACTTGATAAGATGAATACCCTTATAAGGTAATTATACCAAGAACAAGGTAGTTCACACTCTCCTCATGTTCCATTACATTGTGGTATTTGTTCTCATAACACTCATTTTTTTACCAGTTTCTACAACTTCAGGATTCAGATGAGTCTTTTGAAGTATTATTCAAATAGAATCCATTCCAATAAGAACCACCCTTCATGAAAGAACCATTAAAGGTAAATCCAAACCTTGGGCGGAAAGCATAACCACAGTACCAACAAGGAGGAAACTTGAGAAACCCTAAACAAAACTAGTATCACCAAGAACAAGGTATGAAACCTTCTTATCCTTCACAATATCAAAACAATCCCCCACCTTTCAAATTTGAACCAAGCCTTAGGACATTATGAAGTAATTGGAAACCTAGAACCTCCATTTCCAAGAGACCACATAATCAGATATTCAAATATTACGAACTCAGGTGGGAAAATTGGTAAACACGACTAGTGAGATAAATATGCAAGGTTTTGGAAAACTACCATCCTAACCAATTTCTATTACAAAAGACAAAGGTAATGTTTGTATAATCAGACTTTTTAGTGGTGAAGAAGTTTCTTCTTCCACTCATTCTACACAACAAGCAATTACCCCAATTAAAACCCCTCTTTCTATACCCATAAAAGACTCTAATGAAGAAAAAAACAAAAAGGGTAAACAAGTTATTATTGAGGATCCACCTGAACAATCCATTCCTCTTCCTTTCCTCAAAAGACTCTTTAAATATAATAAAACTTTGCTAATAATATTGATAAAGAAATAGTGGAAACATTTAAAAAGGTTAAAGTTGAAATTCCTTTACTGGATGCAGTTAAAAAAACCCCTCACTATTCCAAATTTCATAAAGTGCTTTGTGTCTATAGATGGAGACTGAAGAGGAATGATATAGTCAACCTGGGAAGGAATGTATAAAATTTGACACAACCAGCAATACCAACCAAATTCAACGATCCAAGCGCATTTCATGTTACCTTGAACCTATGGGGTGACCTTATTTTCTGATTAAAATCTAGATTTAGGTGCTTTAATTACTGTAATGCCTCACTTCATGTATACTTCTCTGTAGGTTGGAGAGATTTAACCAACATGAAATTTTGTGCAACTTTCTAACAAAAGAAAAACAAACCCAACCAAGAGTGATCGAGGATGTCCTCCTAAAAGTGAAGGATCTCATATTCCCTTCATAATTATACATTCTTGATATAGAAGATTCCCAAACCAAAGGAAATTATCCTCTCATACTTGGGAGGTCATTCTTGAAAATTGAAAATATGATCATAAATTTTCACAATGGTACACATACCATGGATTTCAGTAGAGAAAAGGTATGTTTTAATATCCTTGATACTATAAAACACCCCATTGAAGAGAACTCTAATATTTGTATATATTTGATGGAATTTAACTCTAACAACACTCACACACAACATTATCTCCTCAACCCATACTATGATTCATTTTCTTCTTCTTCAATCTTGCATAATTTGAGTTTTGATTGATTTTTTGAGTGTTGTGTTAGTTCAAAAAAGAGTAAATTTTATGCATTAATTGATGAGTGTGTTCGTTATGAGGTACCCATGACTATGTATGATTCTAAAAATCACATTTCCATTGATTCTATTTCCTTAGAGAATAAACATGAGCAGATATATAGTTTCATGAACTTTACTCCCCCTAAATCCCCTCCCTCAATCCAAAAATCATTAGTGTTGGAATTAAAACTATTTTCATCTAATTAAAAATATTCTTATCTTGAGGATATTTAGAAATTTCCAATCATTATTTCCAATAACCTCTCTCCATAGTACTAATCAAAACAACTCAACCATTTGAGAATGTTTAAAAAGGAAATATGATAGACATTGGATGATATTCCTAAGATTATACCATTTATTTTTATGTGAAATATACTTTTACATGATGAGGTTAAACCCATATGGAAAGATCAAAGTTAGTTGAATATCACTCTCCTTGAATTAATAAAATTATAAATCAGTAAATTACTTGTTTTTGGGATCATTTATCCTATATTTGATTGTAAATGGGTTAGACCAGTGAAAATTGTTCCTAAAAATCTGGAATAAAAGTTGTGTCAAGTAAATAGAATTAATTTCTTCTAACACATGTTTAAAATAGATGGAAATATTGTATTGACTACTATCAACTAAAACAAACTTCGTGAAAGGACCACTTTACTCTAACTTTCATTGAACAAATTTTAGAACAAATAGCTAGTAAGTCTCATTATTTTTTCCTTGATAGATATTCAGGTTATTTTTAAATCCATATAGCCCTTGAGGATCAATAAAAGATAGAATTTAACTATCCATTTGTTACTTTTTAATATAATAGGATTCCTTTTGGTCTATTTAAATCTTATGGTAATTTTCAATGATGTATGTTGAGTATTTTTTAGTACCTTCAGAATTGTATGTAAGTATTTATGGATGATTCCATGGTTTATGGATCTTACTTTGATACTTATTTGGTACACCTAGGTTCTATCCTCCACCATTGAATTGAAAAGTATCTTGTATTAAATAATGAGAAATTTAATTTCATGGTTGAGTGGGGGATATTTATGGGGCATGTTATTTCAAATGTGGGAATTCAAGTGGATAAATCAAAAATTGAACTAATTTTGTCCCTTCCATTTACAAAATGTGTTCATGAGGTGTGATATTTTTGGTTCATGCTTATTTTTACCATCTATTTATTAAATACTTTAGTAAGATTGTACTTCCCTTATCCCAGTTATTAAAAAAAGATTCGGAGTTTATGTTTGATAAAAATTGTGAGAATGCATTCAAATTACAAAAAATGATTCTAACATCACCTCACATCATACAACCACCAATGCGAGATCTCCCCTTAGAACTTATGTTTGGTTCCTTTAACTTTGCATTTGAGGTAGTTTTATCACAAAGGTTTGAGAAGGCTTATCATATCATTTCATATTCCTCACACACCCTTGACCCTACCCAGGAAAACTATAAAAACACTAAAAAAGAACTTCTTTTTCTTGTGATTGACTTGGAAAAATTCCATTCATATATTCTTGGGTCAAAATTCATTGTGTTTTTTGACCATGGTTCCCTTCAATTTCTCCTTAGGAAATCTGAATCTAACCCCCCCCCCCAATTTATTGGATGCTCATCCTCTAGGATTTTGACCGTGAGTTTTGAGATAAGGGAGGAGTAGAAAATGTGGTATCTGACCAAATTAGCAGTATTTCCCCACCATTGGACCCCCCATGTTGACTCATCCCTTCCCATTGGAGAATTCATTCCTCATCAGAACCTTTGTGATGTTGTGGACCTTACTCTTTAGTATGAAGACATTGGGAATTTTCTAGCAATATATAGGGTCCCCAATCATTTCAATACTTAATAATCCTATATACTTAATCATGATTCATGATGTTACATTTGGGATGAACCATAATTGTGGATAATCTCTAGTGACCAAGTTATTCGTCGATGTGTCCTTGACCATGAGTTCACCTCTAATTTGAGATTATACCATACTTTGTCTTATGGGGAACACTTTGTCTCTCAACATACATCTCAAAAGGTCATTGAATCGGGACTTTATTATCTAGAGTTTTATAGAGACTCACATCAGTTTTGTAATTCATGTAATCGATGTCAAATCACATGGAATATATATAGGATGAATGAAATTCCTCAACATCACATTCTATATTCTAGAATCATTGATGCATGGGGAATTGGACTCATGGGGTCTTTTCCAAATTAATTTGGCTTTATGTATATCTTATTGGTTTTTGAATAAGTCTCTAAATGGGTGGAAGAAAAGGTTGTGAGGACTGATGACTCTGGAGTGATTGTTGATTTTTTAAGGTCATAGATTTTTAGTAGGTTTGTTTTACCAAGAGTCATCACTAATGATTAGGGTTCACATTTTTTAATTGAAACAAGAAAAACTTACTATGTAAGTTTGGGGTTTTTCATAAATTCTCCACTATATATCACCCAAATCTAATGGATTAGCTGAAATATCAAATCAAGAAGTTAAGTGAATCTGGGAAAAAATGGTACAACCCAATAAGAAAAATTGGATTTTTTTCACTTGTATGATGCACTTTGGGCATACCGTATAGATTTTGAAACCCCGATTGGAATGTCACCATATGGTATTGTGTTTTTAAAGTCTTATCACCTCCTAGTGGAGGTAGAACACCGTTCATATTCGGTTTTTTAACAATTTAATATAAATATTTCAAAAGTAGGTGACTATAAGAAGTTGCCGATTCAAGGGTTGGAAGAAATTAAACGTGATTATTATGAGAAATATAGGATCTATAAATATAATAAAAAGGATATCCATGATGAGATAATTCATCAGTGGATGTTTCATATTGGTGAGAAGGTCCTCGTGTACAATTCCAATTTAAAGCTCGACCCACGTAAGCTTGATTCCTGATGGATTCTTCCTTATATAGTAACTAATGTTTACCATTTTGGTGCTACAAATTTTTTGCATGAGAATAGGATAAAGAGGTTTACCATCAATGGTAAAAGGATAAAATACTTTTATGAAGATTTTATAAAGCATTATAGGGAGGAAATCCAGTTAATGGATGTCACGCATGACACCACATAGTAGGTTATCCCTTCTACATACCTTTATTTATTTTTCTATTTATTTAAACTTCTTTCATCGAGGAAAATATAATTTTTAGGCCTGTGGGAGGGTGGAATATCCTAGTTAGGATAAAAAACAAACAAAAAAACAAAAAAAATATATCTTTTCATTTTTTATTTGGCTATTTAAATAAACATTGATCTAAAAAAATATCCAAAATCATTTTTCATTCCTGAGTTTATTGGGTGAAAATATCCTCTCTTTTTTTAAAAATGTTATCCAAATTAATGTTGATATGGAATCTTTTTCTTGAATTTTTACTTTCAAATCATTCTTAGGTGTTTAATGGATTTTTAAAACCCATGACTCATTATCACAAACAAATATCATAATCCCTTACTTAAGAGATATTCTAATACCATTATTGCATATTATTACTTTTAATCATTTTATTGAGAGTCTCTCGTCATTTAAGGAAACAAAAACTTATCTTGATTCTGTTCGAATTCATTAGATTCGAGGGTGCTACATTCATGATAGAGGTCGTCATTCATTGAAAATAGCTTTTTACAATTAACCTAAATTTTTGGTCACCTTGATATTTTACCATTATTAATCCATATAGACTATGAAATAGCTATTAGGTATCCACATTACAATGTAATTTATCCCTAACTACCCATATGTTGTGTATATTCTCATTTTTTTTCCAACAAGTGTGGAGGAGAGGAAGTTTTCATGGGGATTATTAGGAAAGAATCATTGTTATAGGTTGATAGAAAGGGTACCTAAATTTGTTTTGTATAGTGGGTTCACAAGACATATTATATCATTATATTTTACATGTTTCTCTCTTTATCACCAAAAAATTGTATAAATAAAATTTCAGTGAAAAAAATAGAATAAAAGAAAAAAATAAATGGAGAATAGAGGAATTTTACTCGTTATTATTCACTGATTGGTTATGATCCACATAAAAGGAACAGAGGGGAGAGTGATTTTTAAGTGATGCAATCTATGATAATTGAGTGAGTACATTAATCTTAAAAACCTATGAAATTTTTACAAGCTTTGTACTTAAGATATTAAACATTCCTCTTCAACCTTAGATTTTAAAACATCAAATCCTACCAAACCTTAATCCTCAGAAAAAATTGTTGGAAGTCCTCTTGAGTAGAATATTTTTATCTTCTAGTAGATAATTTATAATCTCAGTAAACATATGGTAAGATCCCAAGAACTCTCGTAAAATATCATAATTCAACTTCTATATGTTCCTTGAGTGAAGAGGAAAAACTTCTAGGTCGGGTAGGATGCGATATATTGCATGGGTGAAAAAATGAAGTTGAAAATTTTTTAATATGAGAGAAGAAAAATGATAGGAAATTTTATTCCATCAATGATACGTGATGAATTTAAATTCAATATAATATTTTAAGTTTTCTCATATTTGATTTAGGAATTGGACATGATTAGGATATAATATTTTTCCCAGGAGTATAAAGGTTTAGGTGTAGGGGTGTGATTGCAAAGAGATATAACATATATTATCACCCTTATACTTGAGTATTAAATTGTTTATAGTTTTTATAATCCCTTTATTAAAGTCTTTTTAACTCATTATTTTTTTTGAAATCATTTTTTGAATACATACTTAAAAGGATGAAATTTCACAATGGACCAATTTGATAGCAGTTCACTATTTAAATAATATCATTAACTAAAATGGTATAAATTTTAAAATTAACTTTCTTAAAATCCTATGTTAATTGGAATTAAATTCATCTAACCGGAACAAAGGATGAATGTGAGCATAAGGGGCCCAAACGTGGCCCACAATTGAAGACATTCTGGGTGGGCCAGATTGGACCACCCTTCTATATTTGGGACATATCAAGGGACTAGAACATCCAATTGGTATGATTCCATCTCCATTATATAGATAACTTAAATTCCCACTTATCCATAAATTTTTAATATATTTTCACATGTTTTGGTTAGTTAAACATCTGAATAAATGATTAAAAAATTTTCTATGATTAGTCACCTTGTATCATAGATACTTGACTTATTTTTGTGGAGAGATTGATTTTTTTTCATAAAACCACTCATCACAATCATTTTAATATGTTTCTATACAAAATTTTAGTATTGTACCTCTTGGAATTATATTATTCACATCTATGGCTTCCTCCCCTTCCATGGAGTGATATACTCCTTCTGATCACTTGAGGTGGAACGTGGTGTAAATTATGGGCTTTATTTTTTTAATAATTGAATATCCATTTAATTTATAGGTTTTTGTACTATTTTTCATCATCATGTCTTATTATTTAATTGATTTATGTACTGTTATTTCATTCTTGAACTCATATGATCATGTTTGGGGCACCCTTTCATGGGATGTTTCCCACGTCATTCACCATTTCTTCTTCAATCTTTTAATTGCGATGTGTGTGTGGTTCATATTGTTAAATTGATATATCATAAACACTATAAATTAAATTTATATTTATGTCATGGTATCACAATAAAATAACATAAAAAATTTTACAACATGTTGAGTTCTTCATATGTTTCCTTGGCGAGTTTTAGTTATGAAGTCGGACAAAAATCACCCTATCATTGGTAGTATCCGGTGAATCATTTTTTATTTCATAACGAACCCTATGAGGTATCCTAGTATGAAATTAGTAAAATTAAGGTTATAATTGTTATAATCTAGGGATTAAAATTTATAAAACCTATATATTTTAGAGATTAAGGATGAGCATCACGAGATTTCGTTGATCGTTCTTAATCAAATCTATTAATTTCCATTTTGTTTTATTGCATACCATTACCTATTGAATTATTAAATAAAAACCCCCATGTTTAATAAAAACCCATTACCCTTTTTCATAATTAAAACCTTAAGTTTTTAAATTAGTGATCTAAGTCTTCATAGAGAGATAACCTAGGGTTCCTGTTATACTGTATAAATTCTAGTAAAATGATTTCTAATTTGATACACTCGACAATATGATTAGGTTATCATTGATTGACTCACGAAATATGAATATTTCCTACCTATTAAGAAGATTAAATAAGTGGAATAGCTTGTGGAATTGTATGTCTAAAATATTTTGAGACTTTATGGGGTTCACTCTGCAATTTTTTCTGACCGGGATCTGAGGTTCACATCCAGGTTTTGGAAAGGTTTGTAGGGGGCTATGGGTTACCAGATTAAATTAAGTGCAACTTATCATCCATATATAAATGGATATATGAAGAGGGTTATCTATGTTCTAGGGGATATGATATGGGATTGTGTTCTTTATTTTTGAGGATCTTCGGAAAATAATTTTCATTTGGTTGAGTTTACCTATAATAATAGTTATCAGGCTTCAATAAAGATGGTTCCCTGTGAGGCTTTGTATGGGTAACCATGTAGATCTCCCTTGTACTAGGAATAGTTGGGAGAGATATCCTTGTTTGGGTCGAGTCACTATGAAAGAAACAACATATTAGCAGTATTTTTTATAGGGGGTTCTGCACAATCTCATCTAAATTCATTTTAGAGGGGGTTATGCACAACCCCCGTTAATCATCGAATTTATAAGGGGTTCACAACCCCCTCTAAAATTTTTAGAATTTTTTATTTTTAATAATTTGTTGGATTTTAGAGTCATTTGTATCAAAACCACTGCTAATTTAATAATTAGTGGCCCTATATGTTCAATTAGATTTTAGAGGTCCTATATATATAATATTCATTTGGATATTATAGGCTATATATAAAACACAGAAATTGTTTTATAGGGTGATATGTGCGACCCTCACTAATCATCAAATTTAGAGGGGGTTAAGAATATCCTATAAATTTTATAAAATTATTTTTTAAATATCTGATTAGATTTTTAAAGGGCCTCTGAACCCTCTATAATTAAAGAAAATAGAGGTGGTACATAAGTGGTGTTAATCAATGAAATTAAGGATGGTTCACAACCCCTATAATATCTTAAATTAGCAGGGTCTAAAACTCCATATAATATCCTAAATTAGGGGAAGTTCAAAACCCCTTCTAATATCTTAAATTATAGGGGGTTGAAAACCACCACTAATGTCTTTAAATTAGAAGGGGTTCAAAAACCCTTCAAATTTAAGAGATTAGATGGGGTTTTGAACCCCCACTATTAAAAAAACAAATTTTATAATATATATATATAATTAAAACACTATATATATAATTTTATTTAAATACATTATTTGAACATATTATATAATAATATTTATATGATTGTATTTAATTGTATTTATATGTATACATAAATATAATTGTATAATTTTTTGAGCATTTATATATTTTTATTTTTATAATTTTTTTTCATATAATATTAATTATATATAATATAAAAGAATAAATATATTATATAAATATATACATAATTGATTTAAAAATTATATTATATAAAAACCCAAGCTTGTAGTTTTTATAATTTATATTATAATAACATTAAATATATTTTTAAATTATATGCTTATGCTTTAATATTATATATAATTGATATTATAAGATATACAGTTTATAAAAATAAATATATATTAATGTACAAAAAATTATACAACTATATATATGGAAATACATTTATATTAATGTACATAATATTATAAAATTATATTTATTGATACACATATATATTAATGTGCATAATAATAAATATATGTATTGAAATACATTATATAAATATTTCTATAACTTTTATTTCATATAATATTAATTATATATTTGTACAAATTGTATTTCATATAATATTAATTATATATTTGTATAAATTGTATTTCATATAATGTTAATTATATATAATATATATATTAATTGTATATAATATAAAATTTTTCTGCATATAACATTATATAAATATTTGTATAAATTTTATTTCATATATAATATTTATATTAATTATATTTCATATAATATGAATTATATAAAACATAAATATTTGTATAAATTGTATTTCATATTAATGTATTAGATATAATATTAATTATATATTATAAATATATAATATTATACTAATAAATATATATTAATGTACTTAATAATAAATATATGTATTGAAGTGCATTATATAAATATATTTTTAAATACATTATATAAATATATTAAATAAATACTTATATATATATATATTATAAATAAGCATGTACATAATATATAAATATGTATTTAAGTGTATAAAAAATTTACATAAATATATTTATAAATATGTAAATATTTGTGTATATACTTAACATAAACAAAATTTACCTAATCTATTAGTCAAATGCCTGTAATTACACATATAAAATGTATAGTTTATATGAATGTATAAATTGAATATAATATAAATGTATTATAATATAAATACATAAATACATAATATAAAAATGTATATATTAATTAATATAAATATATATGTGTTATATATTTATATGTATTTAAATATTTATTCAAATAATATATATTTAAATCATATTCTTCATATATATAATTATATTAATGTGTAATTTTATAACATAAATCAATTTTCTATAGTAGTTGAGGCTTCTGAGTGATTTTAGCGTGGTTATTGGTTCGAATCCCAGCAAATTAAATTTTTTTAATGCAATAAGGGATTTAGAGGTAGCCACGAGAGTGGGAGGAGGGACTGCCTGGACACACATGCGGATAGGAGGGGGCCATCGAGATGGGTGGTGGTGGCTCACACAGTCTAATGGGAGGGGGGCATGAACATTAGCAGGATGATAGGGGGTCACCGGTAATAGGAGGGGTGAGGGGGACAGGTGGGAATGGGAGGGGAAGGGGTATAGGCAAACTGGAAGGGCGGGGGGCTCGCAGGTGAGCTCAGGTGGAATAATTAAATAAATTAATTAGAGGTGGTTTTAAAACCGCCTTTAAATGGTGGCATGGGGCTCAATTAGAGGGGGTTAAAACCCCTCTAATATATCCTTAAATATTGGTAGTTCCCAAAATCATCTTTAATATGTCCATCCTAACTAAATTAGAGGGGGTTTTAACGCCCTCTAATAAAACCCTAGATAATTTAGCCATTACTTCACCAGTAGTTCTTCAAAACCGCGTCTAACAAGAGTAGGTGGGCACATTTGCAGTGGTTCCTCATAACCACTATTAATATATTTATATGGGATTATAACCCCTTATAAACTAAAAAATACCCCCCCCCCCCACCCCACACCTATCTAGTCATTTTTCTATAGTGATTTTTTTTAAGGAGGCAATGGAGATGGTGTAGTTGATTCAGAGGCATTTGATCGCAACACAGAATCATCAAAAATATTAGTGGACCATCGACGTTAGCCGCTGGAGCTTGAGATTGACTATCAGGTATTTTTTATAGTTTCACATCACTTGGGACATCGTCATTTTGGGTAACAAGGGTAAGTTTGTATCATGTTTTGTGGGCCCCTCTGATATCGTTGGATGAATGGGGAGGGTGGACTATTGTTTGCACTTTCCATTTGGTTTGACATATATCCATGACGTGATTCATGTTTCCCAATTGAAGAGGCATATATCATATCATTACCATGTGATTATATGGGAGGATGTTTATCTTAATCCCAATACCACTTTGGTTGAGCACCCAGTTCAAATTATGGATCACCAGGATAAGGTATTGTGTAGTAAAACAATCTCTCTAGTCTGGATACTGTGGTAGTGTAGAAATGATAATCAGGAGACTTATAAGTGAGAGTCGTTAATGAGGTAGTAGTCGCCTTCTCTTTTTTTGGATCTTGGATTTTGAGGGATTTCTAAGGGAACAATCATTTTTGTTTGGGTGATTGTAACACCCATAAAGATCATTTTTCATGTTTTTAATAATGTTTTATATTTATTAAAAAAACTTTTTGTAAAATAATGTTTTTGTACTTTAGGATCATACCTAGGCCATCATGATGGGAAATCAGACTCATATAATTGAAATTAGTCAATAGAACCAAGAAATCGGAATGAGAATTTGATGGAATGTTAGGGACAACTGGGAATTAGTCTTAGGAAGAATCAGACACAAAATATGCTAGGTGATACTGAAAGGTTGGGAAGTAATAGAAATTATAAGTATTAAATCTAATGATGCTTTGATGATCATGAAGTTCTCATAAATCATGAAGAGGTTATAAAATATTCTAGAGTTGATGAAAGAGAGGATAATACGATGTAAAGTATTATGGATTCCACTCATTGATGTGAGGAACACTAGACATATAAGGATGCAGATCATACATATGATAATCATCAGTGTTACATTATCAGAAGGCTATAAGAATGATCTTGTTGAGCGAAGAATTCATAATATTTTTTAATAGTTTTAGAAGAATTTAGTGAATTTAGAAGTTAGAAATTTTTTACACTTTCTAACATAATTCAGATGATGATTTTTCAATATTAACATTCTCATAAATCATGAAAACTATCATGGTAAAATATTATGATGAAATGGAGAAATCATAAATATTTTATCAGTTCTAGATATCAAGAAAAAATTTTCATGAGATCCAAAAGTACCGAACATAGAAGATTTCATAAGTTTAGATGAATTATAACTGATGAGTTTTGAATAATTACAAAGTTGTTGAGTGGAGCTTCTATCATAATGATAATTCCATCACTCGTTATGAGGATTCCATCGAATCGACTCTAATAAGGAAAGATGATCAGACTGAATCTGAGAAGGAAAGATGATTAGACTAACTCAGAGAAGGAAAGTCAATCAGACTAACCCTAAAAAATATAATCAGATCGTGTTGAGCTGAAGAAGTTTCATTGTAATGAAGCTGAGGAAGTTAATTATACTGGAAATGAGAAAGATATATTTGTCTGAAGAAAAGATTGTTTGTTCTAGAATAATGATCTCATAGAAATATTTATAAGGTGTTAATAATTCAAAGTTGAAGTTTAAATGTGAGTGTTTTTTAGATATTTGAAATTTGGGTAAGCAGGAAAAGTTTTTCAGTTTCCCACTATTGAGATTTTGAGTCGCCTATAAATAGAATCACAATATATTCTAACTTTTCTGCTTTTTCTTTTGATAAAAATTCCTAGTGTTGCATAATTCTAGTCAAGTTTTCTTTCCATATTGATATCTCATAATAATTTTAGACACCTAAAACTTTTGTTTATAGAAATGAGGAAGATTGTAATGAGTGGTTGATCAGAGTTTGAGTTTTTTTAGAATAAGGTTGGGTTCATCGTACTGAGTCCATCATACTGAATTCTTCAGACTAACGAAGTTTGGATTTAGTTTTGATTAGTTTCTAAGAAGTGAAATTTTTGTTACCAGATAGAAAAAAAAAGTTTATTCAGGTGCATGAGAAAGGGATCATTGTATTGATTCAATCAAACTGATTCAATTGAAATGAGTTCATTAGACTAAATTCCATTAGACTCAAGCTCATCGGACCCAAGAACTTTTGTGCAACACATTTAAAAAAGTCTTTATTATTTTGTTTTGGATCAATTTTTTGTAATTAAACTTTGTAAACTGATGGGAGTTAGTATGATCATTACTATCAGGAGATAGAAGGTTTATAATGGGATTTGGAATAAGTTTTATTCACTTATTCATAATAGTGAATTTCAGTTGACCCATGAGAGTGGAAATGTAAAGCATATAGGTTCTCAGACTGATTTTTAGCCTTTTAAATCTCAGTTTCTTTACATGATTTCTTACTTTTTCATGCATTATTATTTACTAAAATATGATAAGGATATAAACATTAAAAGTTTGTAGGGGTTTAGTTTTAAATGTTTTTAAACTTATTAAAAGTGAAAAACCGATTCAACCCCCCCCCTTCTTAGATCTTATTAGATTCTTTGGGACATTAATTGGTATTATATCTGGAGGTCCCTTTTTGAATCCTTTCCATGGATAATCTCAATTCTATCAATAGTAGAGGAATTCTTACATTTGATGTCGAAAATTATTATAGATTAAAAAATAGTATGATTCCTTATCTCCTATATCTTGGCCAATAAGTTGTTGATGCTCCTAAAATAGTTTTTCCACCTGTTGAGAAATATGCTCCTATGATTATTACCGATAAGAGAAATATATAAGTTGATATAAAGGCTATAAATTTTTTCAACATCAAAGGATCTACTGATGTCTTGGAATATTCCATAATTGTGAAGAAACTTATGAGTAATTTTCCATACAGTTTTGATTCTAAAATTTTCTCGTTAGAAGATAAGGAAGATTTATCTCATAAGGAATTACATAACTTTCTTGTTTCTTATGAAATGAGGAATGCTCAAACGTTCAAAAAAAATAGAATATGAAATGGATTTTTAATCCATGAGAAAAAATAAAATACATAATGTTGAATATGTTGATCATTGTGACTCCGAATATAAATAGGATGATGATTTGAATGACAAAATCAAGTCTCTTATATCTATTAACTATCAATGAGGAAGAGTAAAGTATGGAGGTAGACTTCCTATAAAATATTTTTAGTTTAGTATAATCAAAAACATTGTTATAAATTTCACCAAGAAGAAAGTTTGAGAATATAGAGATGATTTTGATGAAAAACCTCAATATAAGAAGTGCAACAAAAGTTCTAAAGAAGAAAATTCATCCAATAAATATAATAATAAATTCACTGGAGAAAAAAAATGTACGATGAGTAAGAAAGATGAATCATACTCAATTGAAAAAAATTCTTTGGAAGATTAAAGTTAATAAAAATTAAAAACCTTCATTGCAAAAGTTTTGAAAATAAAATATTCCTTAGATAGGGAAGAAGGTGGTGAAGAATCATATAGCGAGTATCAACTCAAAATAGAAATTTTTTCATGTCTTTATAAAAACATAACTCTCAATAAATAAATTATATTAATGAATAAATATTTTAAAGAGGTTTTTAAAGGAATAAATGTTTTCATCAAGTAGTAGGAAGAATACATTTAGTGAATCTTAAGTTACAAACTTAAAGTTTCTAAATAGTGACAATGGTTGAAGATCTCAATAAGCAGCTGGAAATTAAGGAATAAGAAGTTAACAAGTTTCAATCAAAACTTCATGAGTCTAAAAATAATTTAATAAATATTAATTATTACTTTAACAAAGTTTTATAAGTAAAAACTGAGAATTTTAAGGTTTTGGACAAAGCTCAAATCAAGAATCAGTTGAAATCCTCACCCACCAAAAATAATGTTTCATATGATTTTTCTAAATTTTCAGGTTCAAAAAAAGTATTGGAAAACATTGGGTGGGAAAAGGTTGTGAGAAACTTATTTCATCTATAAAAAATTAAACTTTCTTAGGTGGAAAGATGGTGCGCATCCATAGATTGTTAGAGCATAAAGAATTTATCAACCTCAAATAAGTTTCTACAGAGAAAGATCTTACTCCAATAAAAAATCAAGATTTTATGACTATTTTTCAATGTTATAGAATGTATTGGAACATGGTTTATAATTTTTGTAATAATGGGTCACTTCCAAAAAGAAGGGTTTAACAAGTTGAAAGCAATGGTGGAAAAAGGATGAGTAGATTTCCTAACTCACAAGAAGTTAAAAAAGAAAAATCTTAAGATGTTAGAAACTTTCTATTGAAAAATCAATTTGAATGTTTGGAAGAAGTTTTGGGAATATGTTACCAATTTGTACATCATGTTGAATGATATATGACACTCCTTTTGAAACAAGTTTATTATGGTAGAAAAAAAGGAAGTAGGAAAGAAGAAAGTTGAGGGAAGAGATTTTTTTTCATGACATATTTGAAAAAAAGTAAAAGGAACAATCCATGGATACTTGATATTGGTTGTTATTCACATATTAAAGTTTATATAAAAATATTGAAACATGTTTAAAATCATGATATAGGATTAGTTACCTTCGGTAATGATAGTTCCTTAAAAATCAGAGGAATCAGAACAACTGAGATTAAAGAGGAAAAGTTAAAATCTATGTAAGTTTTATTTATTGATGGGATAAAACATAACTTAATTAGTTTGATTCAACTTTGTGATGATGCAAAAGAATTTATATTTAAAAAATATTTTTATTTTATCAAAGTTGTAAAAGATGACAAAGTTATTACAAAAAAAGAAATAACCAGTGGGAATCTCTTTCATATTGGAGAACTTAACAACGCATGTTATCAATGTGATGAAGATGAGAATAAGTTATGGAATTGGAGACTTGGACACCTTGGGTAAAAAAACATGAACAAACATTCTAAATTTGATTCTACCTATTGTTTTATAGAATTGTAAATAAGAGATGAATATGTTTGTGTTACTTTTTAAAAAGGGAAGATAACTAACAAAGTCATAAGAGAGTTGAGATTCAGTCTACCAAATGTCTTGAACTTATTCATTCCAATTTATTTGTTCTAATGATACATCAATAAACAAAATGAGATTTATACTTTATCACTTTTATTAATGATTTCACTCGGATGAAAAATATCATTTTTATGAAACATAAGTTAGAGGTTGTGGAAATGTTCAGGTTTTTCATAAAATACGTTTAGAAAGAACTGAGGTACTATATATAGAATTTAAATATAGATAATGGAACTGAATTAAAAATTAATACTTTTGAAACATATCTAATAATTAATGGTATCAAACATTGGTATAGTTCTCCCTACACTTCACAAAAAATAGAGTAGTAGAAGGAAAGAATAAAATCAAGGTGGAAATGAGAATAAGTATGTTAGGAGAATACAATATTTCAATGTTCTATTGGAGATAAGATGTTAGTACTATTGTACATGTTCAAAACAGATGTGTATTGAGATCAGAAACCAACATGACTTCTTATGAAATATGGTATAACAAAAAACCTTCATTTAGGTACTTAAAAGTATTTAGAAGTCCATGTTTACTTAAAATAAAAAAAATGGATTTGGGAAAGTTTGATGAGAAATATAAAGAATGAATTTTTATGTGTTTTTCTCCCAATGGAAGAAGTTATAAATGTTGGAATAAATATTTAAAAAATTTGGTTGACTCGTATGATGTGAAATTTATTGAAAATAAAAATTCATTAAAAAAAGTTTTTTAGAATTCTAAGGAGGATAAATTGAATGTTTCCAATAAAAGTGAGAGTGATATAATACAAAGTTATCAATATTTATAATAATAATGTGATCATAAAAGTTCTTCTAGGAAAAAAACATTGAAATTTCACACCTTACAAAAACATTTTGAGACCAAAAAAATTATTGGGAATCATAAGGCTCTAGTTTAGACAAAAAGGAAAGTGAGATTAGAAAATAAAAATTCACTCATTTCAAAAGTTATACCAGAATTAGTTTGAAAATATATTAAATTAAAATAATGGGTGGATTTTATGAATAAATAGTTTGATAAAATTGAGAAAAATAAAACATGATAAATTTATCTACATCTGAAAGGTAAAACTGTTATTGGAGTGAATTGGGTTTATAGAAATAAGTTGAATGAACATGGAGAAGTTTCAAGAAACAAATACATGATTGTTTTTAAAGTTTATGAACTGGTGGATGGTGTAGATTCTGATGAAACATTTTCCTCCATTTCTAGGTTAGAAACCATTCAAATTTTTTTAGTAGTGGTTGCTCACTGAAATTACAAAGTATATCAGATAAATGTAAAGTCAGCATTTATCAATGTAGAAATTTAAGATGAATTTTCCATGTAACAAAAGTGTGGTTTTGTACTTGATGAGGATTAAAAAAAAGTTTTGAAATAAATAAATATTTTTTTGGGTTGAAATAATATCCATGTTCTTGGTATTAAAAACCTGAAAATTGTTTGAGAATATTGAATTTTTACAAAGGAAAGTTTGATAGAAACTTATTTTTGGAAGATGTTGACTCGTGAACTCTAGTTGTAATTGTTTGTGTATATGATATTATTTTTTATAAAGATAAAGAATATGTTTATGAAATATTTTCTAGAGAAATGGTAAAGTACTTTGAGATTTCAATGTTAGGATAACTAACTTTCTTCCTTGGATTATAAGTTCAACAAAAAGAAAAGTACATTTTTGTATCTCAAGAAAATTATGTCAGGGAATTGTTACAAAAGTTTGGCAAGGAAGAATCCAAAAAATTCTTTAATCCTATCTCAATGGTGATGAAGTTGAGTAAAGATGAGTCTTCAAAAAGTGTGAATTAGAAACACTTTTTAAAGTTGATAGCACTAGTGCATAAACAATTTTTAATGTTAATTCTTTTTTCTTTTTTACGTTGGTTATTAGGTGGCATTATTGGAGGTGATGTTATAAATAACTTTTTAACACCAATTAATTAAAACATACATTTTAAATTAATATATTTTGAGTTTTTCATGTTAGTTATCATATAACAGATGTCAAACCCCATTTTCATATCAGTTATTGGATAACCTATGTGAATAACATGGGGGTAATTCATTTATCAGCCTAGTTATCTAGTAATTGATGTGAAAAATGATTTTTTTAAATAGAAAATTGATTCTTTTTTCACAATATTCGGAAAAAGAAAAATAATTGTAGAAAAGGTAGTAGAACATCTAGTAAGACACTTACAATTGAACTTTTAAATTTACAATACATTTTACAAATAAACTAAAAAATAATCAAACCTGTAAAATGATTTTCCCATTCAATTTTTAAATGTATCAAATCTGGTTAAATATATGGTCGTGAGTCATCAAAATTCTAAAAAATAAAAAATAATTCATTTAACTTGTATTTTCAATAAAATAAATTAAATATTAAGGAAAAATTTATAAATAAATCTATCCTTATGGAACTTCATAATTATCCCAGTTAAAATTATTTCATACATAAACCTTAAAACATAATATCCACATTCTTTACACCTTCTTGTCTATGAAATTTTTTTTAAAGTTATTTTAATTCAAAATAACATTTTTATGTAATATATTAAAATTTAGTAATTTTAAATGAAAATTCACCTTATCTTGTACAAATTTGATCTTGGCACTCTTCGTTCTTGTTTTCTCTATAAATAAATTTCATTCCCTATTTGAAAATAATATGAATAAAATAAATTTTATTTATTATAATATAATTAAGTATTAAATTAACCGAACTTACTTGTTCAATACATTCATAAATATTTCTCTCACTTCACCGTGGATAGAGTATAGACAGTATAGTGTCCTCTCTCTTGGACAAAAAACACCCAACATCCAATAGCCACTCATATGTAATAAAATTTAATTTGAGTTTTTTATGTTAATATATATATATATATTACTTTATGATAAAACATGTTTCATACTCTTAAAGATATGGAAACATCCATCACTGAATAATAACATTGATCTGAAATATTTCAACAATATAAACTATTCCTTATATATCGATTATTGTCAAATCTATAAGATAAATAAACTATGGGTCCATAGATCCATAAAAATCTGTCTTTTCATGCTCTATACAAATTTTATTTAGATACCTAATAAAAAAAACATAATTATAAATTTTTAAAAAAATTAAAGTATTGGAAAAAAAATTTAATCAACTTACATGGAAAAATTACATCACGTTGAAGCCCTAATGATATCTAGCTACAAGCTCCATGAAATAATTTCTCAAATTCCCCATAGTAATTTCATTTCCACAAATAGAGACATCAATTATAATCTCATATATATCCAATAAAAAATTAGAATATGATGCCAATATATCAAGACTAGTAGAATTTCTATCTGAAGTTAGGACACTTTTTATTTTTTATTCTCTATACTATAATTATTTACCATTAAATTATTCTAGTAAAAATTTAGATAAATATATAAAATTTAAAATGAGAAAAAAATAGAAAAAATAAATAAAAGATAAAATATATGCATACCTCTATGGAAATATGCTGAAGTATCCTATATGGCCAAACTAAAAAATTACTGATACTTTGTCCAAATATATTCACCTCGTCTATAAGACATGGTATTTTTAGTAATCTATCTATAATATATTGTATAATGACCCCCTGATGCTCTATCTCTATTTGTTTATTCTGAATGGTATCATCGATATAAAATATCATCGCACATGCAAAAATATGATGGGTATCATCAACATATAACTCATAGTAATTGGGAAGTTATGGAGGAGGGGTGTAGAGGTAGGATAAAAATGATTGGGGTTTGAAGGATGGGGTGTAAGTTATGATAATAAGGAGTGAGGTCTAGAGGTTGAGATGTATGAGTAGAATAAGTATATGGTGTGGGATCTACTGGAAGATGTGGATGAGTCAGACCGGTAGTTCAAACTATCCTTGCATGTCTAAAGACATCGACTATACTGAAGCTCTGATCATATTCTATATCATCACATGAATATCTTGAACTTCGTCTTCTAAATATTCTATTTTTTTTATAAACATGTTCTATTATATATGATTTTGAATGTGGAAACACTTTTATTACTGAACACCTACTGGGTATCCTCATTCACGAACCGAGTATTCGGGTTTTCTGAACGATGTAGATAAAATGTCATTTCTACACTCAAAAATAAAAACCCTAGTGTTCTCCGATCCTCAAGATAATCCTGTAAGGAATATTTGAAAAAATTTGTAATGAATCACAATATATAAAGAGTTATTTTAACTTAAATAAATTAATTATGTAAACATCTTACAATCCTCTTAGTTATAACCCTTTACTCTTCCATAAGATATTTTTATTTTTTCTCATCAGAGCCCTCTTCCATTTTTCACGCCTAGTGGAGGAAACCTCTATAGACCCTCGAGACTCAGAACCCAAATTTTTTATTTTTTCTAATATCATATATTCTTCTGATAATATATACCCACCCTGAGATAATGTATGAGGGTATAAATTTATATATTTAATCTCCTGATGAGATCTCCTTGATTACTGTAAATTAATAATTTATAATAAAGAAATTATTAACATGGTCATTAATATAAAAAAACTTATAAAAAGGTAACATTACACTTACCAAAAAATCTTCCCATTATTTACTTTAAAAGAATTTCTTTCATGTATCTTCATCCATAAATGGATATATATCACATGGGTTTTGATGTTTTCTATCCCCAAAAAATGAATTGTTATGTGAGGGATGATTTAAAATCCTTTCATCTCCTAGAATCCAATTATAAAAATTTCCTCATAACTCCTCTATCATTAGGTATATCATATGTCATCTAATAATAAGGGGGAAAACGTATATTTCTATAAACATTTAAATATCGGTAAAATAATAACAAAGTATCACACTAAAATGGTCAACCACAAGTGTGATAATGTCAATTTGTCAAAACATCACTAATTTTCAAACAAAATACTAACTTTTCTTTTAGCCTGTACACAAACAAAAGTCCTGAATTGTTTTGAATTTGGACCTTATAGTATATCATTATCATAAAAAACTATTGGTATCATTCTTTCCTGGTTATGGGCAACTGCTAATTTTGGTAAACATGTGGTTCCACATTTACCGACCCTTAAACTCTTTCTTTCCCCAATGAAGTACATTTCTCATGTAAAGAAGGATGAGGAGACTCATCAAGAGGAGAATGTGTATATTCCTCCATAGAGGTATGAGTATGATCATCTCCAGAAATATGTGGTGGATCATATGATTTATTTTTCATTATTCTATAAATCAAATAAATAAAAATTAGTACAAAAATATAAAAATCAAACTATTACATATAAATTTAAATAAAAAATAACAATTTTCAAAAAAAAGTAAAGTAAAATTAACACATTTTTATTCACATTTGTTATAGTTAACTAAAATTATAAAAATATTAATGCGATATGAAATGACATAAATTAATGAATACAATCCAAAATTGGTGTGTGAATAGTCAAAATTCTCCAGATAAATCACTTTTACAACAAAAATAATTTTTTATAATATACACTTATGTAATAGTTTTTGTTTTTATTTAACATGTGAAATTTAAAAAAAAATTCAAAAAAATCAATTAATAGATAAGTTACATACTGATAAAAATGAAAAACAAAACAAAACTAAACTAATATAAACAAAAAAATTAACTTATTAGTAATAATATGGGTTTTAATAAATAAAATAAATTAAAATATTTAATAACTTATGAAATTTAAAATATTAAACTAGAAATAAACACATGTTACCTGTAATATTGGGAATGTACTAAAGGATTATTTTCCCAAATTCAATCATCATGATCATAATATATGGAACAAACCAAGTATATGGTGTTTTAATAAATATTATTTGTTAATATTTACATGGAATTAAGGATCTCATATAAATTAGAATCTAATTCAATTTTTTCATCACCAACATACTGTTTTGGTAACACCCTGAGATTTTACGAGATATATTTTTTTAAATTTCTTTGATTTCTTGTGTTCTACGCTACACCAAAATGATTTTTTGCTACACGCAACATCGTCTTATCTTTCTTTATACACAGTACTATACTTTTCTGGTATTACACACAATTTCAAGTTCTTTTAATAGAATTCATTTCATGTAAGACCGAGTTTAAGTGAAAAAATAAATGTTATTATGTTACCTTATAACCTAGACATTATAATTGAGGGTATGAATAGTATTAACTGAATTATGAAATTATACTTTACACATGTAAATATAATTAATTATTTGGTGATAAATTAATTATAAATGAAAATAAAACTCTTTTTAAATAAAAGGAAATGTTTTTATAAATACAATTAAATGAAAATAAGTGAGTTTATAATAAATTCACTCTTTATGGACTACATTAATGAAATATATACGTAATATATTCAATATAATGTTTAAAATTTATCTTATATGTTTTATAGACATGATATGAGAACAAATTCTATTTTTTTGAATAAAAGAAGTATTTTTCAAAAAATGCAGTTTTCCACCTTTTAAAGGCACACCCATTTTAAATATAATTTTTGAAATTATTTTATATTCTATTTGAAAAAATAAACATAATATTTTAAATATTAGTATTAAAAATTACTTTGTTTGAATTTTTGGAATTATTTTGAAAAGTTTCACATTTTAATGAATAGTATATAAATAATACATTTTAATTGAAAACAACTTTTTCATAAAATTATTTTATAGTGTCAAAATTATATATTTTACTGATTTTAAAGTATAAATAAATTATATTTTTATAATATTATATAATATAGGTCTTTGATTTTAATTTTACACCTAATTTAGATATAAAAACATTTCAATCTTTTGCGTGTTTTAACTTTTAAAACTCGTTTTCTCATTCCGAAAATGGGATTACTTTTAAGTTAATATTTGAAACATGTATGTTTTAAATTTTTTAAAATGGATTTAGTATTTGGAATAATTGGTTTCAAGTTATTTAAATATATTTCTTTTATTTTTGGGCATTATGATTAGTAACTTTAGTAATTTTTTATTAATATTGTAAAAGGGTAAATCATGTAATTCAAGGTAAAAATAATATTATAAAATTATTACAACACTTGTTATAATATCCTTGGATGAGTGTTTTTAAACCCAAATCATCTTTTGTTTGAAATGTTATCCTTTGGAAGCCACTTGGATGATATTAGGACATTTAATATATTTTATTTAAAGAAAAATTAAATATGTCTTACTCAAATTTTAATTACTATATCATTTTTATTATAAGGTTACATAGAAGATAAGTTCAACTATAAATACTCACTTTAAAGATAATTTTTTTATCATAGTAATTTATTTTTAATTTTTATGAAATAAATAATGACCTTGAAGGCTTATATATTGATTATGCAAAAATTATTTAATTGATGAAAAATCAATAAAATAATTTTTTTAAAATGATAATAAGCATTAAAGATTAAAAAACTTGACAAAATATTGTTTTTAGAGTATATATTGACCATTAACATCCAAGGTTCGGATTATTAACCATTTTGATCCATATGGAAAAGATTATGACACTTAAAATATTTTATTTAAAGTGATGTTAAAGATGTCACATTAATGTTTTAATACATATAGCATTTTTTATGTTGAATTTTACAAAATATATATTTGAATATAAGTATTATTATGAAATATAGATTATTTATAATCATCATAGTATTTTATTTTTAATTTTTATTCAACAAATAAGTGTATGAAATAATTAAACAAAACTGATGTGGTAATTATTTTATTAATGGAAATATCAAATTAATGTTATTAAAAATATGAAAATAAATATAATCTGGAATAATTAATATATTAAAATAATTTTATAGATTTAATTTACCCCTTGGGGATATAATAAAATATTTTTTTCAGAGATAACATCTTATCTTGATATTTTTTAAAATCAATAAATTGAATAGTGTCGTAATGGACACTATTGATTGTTTATCGAAATAATGTATTATTAAATTATTTAAAAATCATAAAACATTTTAAAAACTATATAATAACTATTATATGGTGTAAAATGATCTAAATTATTCATTTATGTTCTAATTTATATCAAATAAGTAAATATTTTACCCTTTTAATATTGAAATATTTGTTACCTTAGTTGAAAATTAAATAGAATAACTAAGTGTTAATTAAAATGATAAGGTTTAAATTGACCTAAAAACTTGTCTAAAATTTATTGGTTGATGATATTAAAACATTATATCATATCATATTTGAAACTATGACATTTTGTAGGTTTTTTGTGTGTTTTTATTTTATTATAAATTAATATTTTTGGAGATTTCAAAAGTGCCCCTCACCTCATTTATAAAAGGGCACATCCTCCCTCACTTATTCAATTCACATTGAGCCTTAAATATTTGTCATACCCTACCCATTTCCCTTCTAAACTTACTTATTTACATTATATAGGTTCTTTTATTCTCAAAATATGAACTCTAGTTCTTTTAAGCGGAGATCTAGCGGGAGCTCGTCGAAGAAGAGGCAATCTCCTCTACAGATTCTTTAAAACTTATTTATTATTCTACTTACTCTTCATGAGTTGTTTAAAATATAAATTAATAAATCCAGTATAACATTTATTCTAACATTTTATTATTATTATTAAACATCCATATTCCACCATCTTTCCATTCTATGAAAAACAAAATCACCACGCAAGTGTACGTACGACTTACTATCTCTATGTCATAGTGTAATCTATTTTTCACCACCACATTACATGGATATGTATAATTATGTAAATTATAAATATATATGATTATTATAAAAATATTTTGAGTATAAAACAATATATATACCATCCACTTCCATACCATTCCACAATTAAAGGAATGATATCGTCGCCCGTGCATATGTACGACCTACCGTCTCCACGATGTGACGCAATTCATTCAACATGATCTTCATTAGATAATGATTATATAAATATTTAAAATGAATAAATATGATAAATATTATATTAATATAATTATATAAATTATATAACTATAACCTATGAAGTCTAACAGGAACTTATCCGACAAAACATGTGTAAGAAAATATTGTAATTAATAACTGAAGGGTGAGTAAAAATGTTATTAACAAACGGGTAATAATAAGATCACTTATGATATCATAAAAATGAATTTTATTCTATAATAAGTTAATAACATTATTTAAACCCTATAAAAAAGGATCAAAAACATATAAAGAAAACCATACATAAGGTAAGGGATAATTTCACAATCTCATTATTATCTGATATTGTTTATATTGAAGTATTTTCTAGGGTATATTTATCATCCACATCCATGTTTTCTATAAATTTCTTTATAAAATTTTTAATGTTCTCCTATGGATGTTTAAAGTCATTTTTACCCATTTTTTACATTTTACTGCACGGTTTGAAAATAATCTTTCTTTTTTTCCAAATGAGTTTTTTTTTACTTTTCTAGAAAAAGTATGAGAATTGTGTTTTTTTAACTTTTACAATACGAATGGATTTTTATTCTATATTAATAAATTATTTCCATTAATAATACCTTAAAATATTTAAAGGTTATTTTCCATGAAATTATTTTATTTTAAAATTGCATGGTAAAAACATTTTCTAAGAAGAAATGATATTTCCATCAAGAATTAATTTCATGTGTTCTATCAAAATTATTTTCCATCTAAGATGGAATTATTTAATAAGGTTATGTTTCAAGTATACCATCCCTATTATTCATATGGTATGGTTTTTTTATAATGGAATTATATTTATAAAATCTATTTGTTTTATATGGATTAAGATATAATATAATGATGTTTATGAAAACCATTTTATTCCTTGGGTTATTCTATGATGAATGATTTATGTTTTTGTGGAACATGTAATAATGATTTCATTATGATATGGTTGAGACCTGTATCTCCCTCCAATGCATCTAGTGAATATTTTTATCTCATGATATATACAAGACTGGAATGGGAAATAATCTTAGTTCAGTAATACAGGGTTGTAATGGAAAATGATCTTGGTTCAGTAATACAGGGTCAGAATAGTAAGTAGACCTGATTTGATATTATAGGGCTCGAAGGAGGAGTAAACTCAGTTTAGTAAAGTAATTTATCCTATATGATGGAAATTATTTACAATGCTTATGTGTTTTCCACAATTCTATGTTTTATTCCAATGCTATTTTGTCATTTCTTGTGTTCCCTTATGATTTATACATTATGAACCGCCAAGATTTAATTAGTGACTCAATATTTTTATATATGTTATGCATGGTATAATTTTTAAAATTTATGTTCATGTTTTTAATTATTATGTTCATGTTATATTTATTGACTCAAGATTTATGTTCATGTTTTTATTTTCCCTGGGATATAAATAAAGGTTTCAGGTCGGAAAACTAAAGGGGAAGATCTTTAGGGGAGGTGTTTAAGATCTTTGACCAAATTAAAAGAATGTGTTTCATGTTTCCAAATGCACTAAACTAATACAATCTTTGGTATTCTATTTGGGTAATGTATTAATTATTCTAAAAAGGTAATGTAATGTCTATTTATGTAAATCTTGGGTTATTACAGTTGGTATTAGAGTAAAGTTTTAGCTAACATTTGGAAACTAGTTTGAGACAATGTTAGTGAGATCCATAGAGATATTTATAAGGATATGTATAGGGATGTACCTAAGGATAAATAAAATTATATGTTACAATCCTGAAATCTTGGTAACAATCATGGATAACATAGGATTAAACCTAAGATCTTATATATTGAAATTACTTTCCCTTGATTATGTGGTTTTTCTAGTATGATTATTGTTACTCACACTTTTCTTTTTGAGATTTAGAACATGGCTAGAAACAAGAGGATTCATGTTAATGGATAATATGATGGAAAATGGAATGATATTTCTTGTGAGAAACCAAATGAAATGAGAGTTAGAAGTTGAAACATCATTATTATTCCTAATAATTAATCTCATAATATGTTCAATAATATCAACTTTGGTGAGTTTCTTAACCCACCTAATAAGAGAAAGATGGAGTTTCATGGTGACTACAGAGGAAATAAATTTAAATTTTCCTCACATAAATCATTTGGGAAGAGGCATCAATGATAATGTTTCAATGGAACTGGAAGATAATTTGGGTGTAAAAAATAAGTAAACAAAGCAAGTAATTGTAAAGAAAAAGGTTTGGCTAATAAATGGACAAGGATAATGGTATTTCTAAGTGATAAATGACATTTAAATGTTTTAAATGTGGAATTTATGGGCATTATGAAAATCAATGCCCTAGGGGGAAATATCATGAAGAGAATCAGAAAAGTCTTATGGATAATTGTAATATTTATGATAATAAAGTGACTACTAATGACACATGAGAATAAAGAAGTGTTAAGGAATAAAAGGATGAAGCTTGGTTAATGGTTTAAGAAGATATTAGAACTACTTTATTTTTATGTATTAGAATTCAAGAATAATGTTGTAGAAGTAAATTTATGGTATTATAGTATAATGAAACATCTATATATTAGTCTGTGGAATTTTTTCCATAAGTATATAATAGCATAGGCTGAATGGTACTGGTGACCATGAAAAGTGATTGAGGTAATAAGTTTATATTTTTGGAAAAGACATGATTAATGTAAGGATATACCTTAATATGAAAATGATAATGAGATAATGATATTTGGATAGAGATATGTGGTTTATGAATAAGTAAATTGGATGGTAATTATTTCCTTAGAACTGATTAAGGATTTGTTGAAAAGTGGTTTATGCTATTATGGATGAAGTTTACATATTTTTTTACTTAAGCATAAGGAAACAAGAATGTTTTCAATAAGGATATATGGTAATTTAGGTTATTGTAATAACTCAAGAGAATATGTGATGAAGGTTTCCATATGTTTGGAATGTGACCAACAAGATATACCTTATGATATATGAAGGATAAATGTTAATCCTATTTAGTTCACCACTTTCTAATGTTTAGGATTTTTTGTTTTCGGACAGATTGTAAGGTCAACCATTTATGGAAAGTATAATATAAACATAGGATAAAGTTTATTAGATTAAATTATTATCTCACTATAGGTGGACATATGCATATTTGATATTGTGTGCTGACATTCTTCTATTTAGATGAAATAACCTATCATCGTATTTATAGATTGCATGATCTGCTAACACTTCAAGAATGAAAAGATCAACTTAATGTCTTGGAATAAGAGATTAAGTGTAAATTGATCAAGGAATAAGGATGAGATTATACTTAATAAAGTAAGAATTTCTTCTTATTATAGAACTCTAGGGAAAGGATCTTGAAACCAAAAAGGTTATCCTAGTACAATTGTTTCTGATGAATCAAATATCCCCTTAAATCATTACAGATTTATGGATTTTTGATCATTAACTTTCTCCTAACCTTATTCTCTATTACTCTCTATCAGAACTAGATATTTATATTTCTCTTCCATATCAATGTTTTCACTTTCCACCAATGTTCTCCTATGTGGAAACCCATTGATGAGTTAATTTTGGTAACCATTATGTTTCTAAATTTCTTTTTTATAAATAAGTTTTAATATTAATTTTTATAATGTTGGTTTCTATGAAATAAATATTCAAATATTAATCCTTTTAAAACTGAGATGAATTTAGGGGGTGAAATTCATTTTAAGGGGGTATAATGTAACACCTAGAGGTTTTAATAGATAGTTTTTTTTTATTTTATTTGATGTCTTGTATTGTAGGCTACACAAAGATGAGTTAGTGGTACATGAAACACTATCTTTTCTTGCAGTATATACAAAACTATTCTTGTAACAACCCGAGATTTTATGAGAATTATTCTTTTTAATTTCTTTGATGTCTTTTGTTGTACACTACACCAAGATTATCTTTCTCTATACACAACACCGTATTAGCTTGCAGAATACCCAACACTATTCTTGGCTCGTGTTACACTCAATTTCAAGTTCGTTTTATGGAAATTATTCTACGCAACATGAAGTATAGATTTTGTTTAATGTATAAATGAAATAAGTTTTCATTATGTTATATGCAACACCAAATGGAGCTTTTACTACACGCATCCCTTACTTGGCTTGCATTACACGTAATCAAGACCTTCCTCGATAGCGTGTGTAGTATGCAATACCGAGTTTCACTAAACGAGATATTATTATAATATTATTATGAACTAGCCATTATGAATAGTAATATCCATTTTTTTTGAAATTTTATGAATTTTATCATTCAAAATGGACATAATTTTTGGATTCGGAATTTTGAAATTAGCCTAGGGTTAATTTTTGGTATTTTTCTGAAAACATTCAATTTTTGATGAATAGTGAAAACACTGGGTTACTATTTAAAAACTGACTTTTTATTTAAATAATTATTTATTTTGTTCAAATTTATTTTAGGTCAAAATTGATACATAATAACTATATAATTTCAATATAATTCATTGAAGTAATTTTATAATAATTTTAGATATATAAAAATTTTATTGAACTTTTCACAGTATTTTACCCACCTCCTAGGAGAGTTTTAAAATTTACATAAAAGATAATTTTACCACTTCTGTGAGTGTAATTTCAAAAAGCGAGAAAAATGGTTAATATCAAGGAGTAAAATGTGGTTTAATAACATAAAAATGATTTTTTTTGAATAGTAACGTTTTACTTTTATTTACCACGATTAAAAGTAAATAGGGTAATTAAGGGTAAAAATGATATTACTATTACCCTAAAACATGTCCTAATTCTATTGGATAAGTTAATTACACCAAAAACAACCTTAGGGGTAAAATATTACAATTTATGTCCACTTTTATTAGATTGGGACATTTATTATTATTTTATTTAAAGAAGAATTAAAATAGTTAAAATCAAAGTTTAATAACTAAAACATTTTTAATATAGGGTGATATATAAGATAAATTAGACTATAAATATTCATTATAAATATAAAAATATTTTTTCTACATAATGGTATTTTATTTATAATTTTTAGACATTAAATAATTTAATTTATTTATGACACAATGATGATGCAGCAATTACCTTATTAATGAAATATTAACATAATTGATGTTATAAATACAAAAATAAATGTAATTTGAAACTTTTTATGAATTAAACTAATTTTATTGGTTAATATGACATTTTAGTATTAATTTAATTAACTTTTTTAGAACTAATCATGATGTTATGAGTTTTACAAAAATCAATTACCAAATAGTGTCAAAATTGACATAAAATAGTTTTTTAAAAAAATATTATATTATTAATTGTTATTATATTCCTAAAAATCTAAGGTTCAGCCCCGATACATATATCATGATAGGTGTATCATTATTGTACCAATTGGGGGGTTTCTTGGATGTATATGGTAAGTTTATTAACTATATAATATAAAAATACAAAGTGACATGGTAAATGTCAATCTAATTAACTAAGAGTTAAAACTAAAAGATAAGGTTAATATAATGCCCAAAACCTATCTAAAATATATTGGTTGAGATTATTTAGACCCATCCCCACTTTAGATTCGAAAGAAATCAATTTGGAGCTATTAAAAACCGAATATGACTTTATTATAAAATAATATTTTAAGTTTTTTCTAAGGTGCCCCTCTCCTCCATTATAAAAGGGCACCTCCTCCCTCTTCTCCTCACACCAGTTTGAACCTTCAAGCTCTGCCAACCCCTGACAATTTCTATTATCCAATTACCTAGTAATATTCTAGAGGTCCCGTTCTTCTACGAAGACCAATTTTAGTGCCCTAAGAAAAGGTTTCAAAGAGGCGTGTCGTAGAAGAGGTAATATCTGTTACCAATTCTTTCAAATTTAATTCTTCTTCTACTTCCTCTTCTTTAGTTGTTTCATTATGAAGTAATAACATAAGTATAACGCATATACTGGTATGTTATAATAAACATTAAACAACCCTATTTCACCTTCTATCCATCCTACGGAAAATGAAATCACCGCCCATGCGTACGTACGGAATACTGTCTCCACGCCGTGGTGTAATTTGTTTTCGACCACCACCTTACGTGGATGGGTATAATGGTGTAAATAATTAACTATATATGATTATTTTAAAGTGATATTGATTCTAAAATATTATACATACGCTTCAATACAATTCTATGATCATGGGAATGATATCATCGCTCGTGCGTGCGTATGGACTACCGTCTCCACGACATGATGAGATTCATTCTCCATGTTAACCATTCAAGAAGGATTATAAAGTATATATAATGAATAATAATGACATATATGACATAATAATGATATTTTATTTATTTATATATATATTTCATCTACTTAATTCCATTCAATTCAATAAGGAAACGAAAACAGCGTTTGTGCGTACGTACGGCCTACCATCTCCATGAACGGTGTATTTCATTCCATTTATTGATCTATCATATATATATGTATATGCTGAATATATGTTATATATAAATCATTTTTAAAATTCTGGAATTAATTAAATCAGTATATAAGTAATAATATCAAGAACAACAAGTCAAAACACTTACAATAAATGAAATGATTTTACACAAATCACTTCTTTTACATCGAATTTACAAAAGAACGGGTAATATAAAGTCATAAGTAAACTATATATGATATCATAACAATTAATATGATTATGTATTAAGTCAATGACATTATTTAAATCATTATACAGGAGGTTCGGATACATATGAAGCATATCGGACATAAGGTAAGGGATAATTTTGCAATCTCATTTTAATCCAAGATTGCTTATATGTAAGTATTTACTGGGGTTATATTTTTCATTAATGACCATAAAATGTTTTTAATAAAGTGTTTAATATTATTACATGTATTTTTAATGTCATGTTTACCCTTGTTTTACTTTTACTTTGTGTTATTGAAGGAATCTTTCTTTTGTTTACCATACGAGGACCTTTTTGACTTTTCCGACAAAAGTACGAGGAGAATGTTTTTTTAACTTATACGATGTGAATGGATTTTTACGGTTTCATAATGAATTATTTAAATGAATATTCATCTACAAAATTTCATGGTTATTTTCAATACAATCATTTTCTTTTAAAATTGTGTGGCATTTTGTGAAAAGAAAATGATTTTGAAGAAAAAAGGATATTTTCCTCAAGAATTCATTTCAAGTGTTTTATCAAAACTATTTTCCATCTAAGATGAAATTATTTAATATGTTTCAAGTATAATTTCTCCATTATTTATATGTTTTGATTCTTCTTATGATGAAATGATATCTATTCTTTATATGGATTATGTTATGATGGCATGATGTTTCAGAATACCATTCTATTACATGGGTTATGCTATGATTTATGATTTATGATTTTGTGGCATATGAAAAAATGATTTCATTATGAGATGGGTGGGACCTATATATCCCTCCAATTCATTGGGTAAAGATTTATATCTCATGATATATACATGGATGGAACGGTAAGTTAATCCGGTTTAGTAATACAGGACTGGAATGAGGAGTGAACTCGATTCAGAAAGGGGCTTTGTCCACAAAGATGGTCATGGCAGCGATGTCTTGGCTAATATTGAAATAATATCATGTGCTTAATGTTTTCCACAATCACATGTTTTATTTCCATGCTATTTTGTCATGATTAATGTTTCTTTATAATATATACCTTATGTACTACCACGTTTTATGTCATTGCCCAAGATTTTGATGTTTAAACATTATGTTCCTGTTTTTAAGTTCAAATGTATATGATTTGTTTTATTTTATACATACTTACCCTTAGTGAGCAATTGAGCTCACCCTTAATATGTTTTCTTTTCCCTAGGATTTAAATAAAGGTTTTAGGTAAGAAAACCAAAAGGGGAAGATCTTTATGGGATATGTTAAAGATCTTTCACCATGATTAGAAGATTACGTTCCAAGTTTCCGAAGACACTAAACTATTACGGTCCTTTGGTGTCTATTTTTGTTATGTATGAAGTATTACACAAAAGTAATGTAATGTCCATGTACGTCAAGCTTTGGGTCTCTACAGTTGGTATCAGAGGAAAGGTTTAGTTAACCTTTGTAAACTAGGATGTGAAAACTTTAGTGAGATCCCTAGAGATATTTCTAAGGTATGTCTAGGGATGTCCCTAAGGATAAGTATACGTATAGGTTATAGTCCAAGAATTACGGTAAAGATCTTAGAATTTAACCTAAGATGTTAGATATTAATGGTACTCCCCCTTTATTATGTTGTTTTCCCTAGCATGATTATTTCCTCCCACACTATTCTTTTTGGGTTTTAGAAAATGGCTGGAAACAGGAAGATTCACGATAATGGAGGAATGATGGACAATGGAATGATATTCTTCATGAGGAACCAAATGAAACGGGATTTGGAAGTCCAAACATTGTTAGTATGCCAAATCAGCAATCTCATAATATGATTAATAATCTCAACTTTGGTAAGTTTCCCGACTCAGAGAGAAATATGGAGTTTCATGATGATCATAGGGGAAAGAAAGTTCAATTTCTCTCATGTAAATCATGTGGGAAGATGAATCAAGGAGAATGTTTCAAATGAACTGGAAGATGCTTTGGGTGCGGAAAATAAGGACACAAATCCAGTAATTGCAAAGGAAAAGGTTCAGTTATCACCATGGAGAAGGATAATGGTATTGCTATGACATCAATAATGATTAGATGTTTTAAATGTGTAATGTATGGGAATTATGCAAACCAATGACCTAAGGGAAAATCTCATGAAGAGAATCAGCATGGTCATATGGGTAGTATTTATGTGGATGATAATGAGGAGACTACAAATGATATATGAGGTGAAAGAAGTGTTGAAGCTTGGTTAATGTTTTAAGAAGGTAATGGAATGATTTATGTTTATCAAGAGTTATGTTGTATAGTTAATGGTACTATGGAATAAAGAATCATCTAAGGATTGTTACACTATTGTTTTTCCTAAAGTATTTGAAAGTATATGTTGAATGGTACTGGTAACCATGAAAGGTTATTCAGATATTTTTGGAAGGAAGATGATATGCGCATAATGAATGGATAAGGAGAAAATAATATGTTTGATAGTATTCATGATCTCATGATTGATATAAGGACTAAGTGATATCATGGTATGAGTATATATAATTTTTGGGATTTTTTGGTATGTGGAAGGAGTTAACTTTTGACAGCATTCATGTTTTCACTAAGGTTCTATGGTAATTCATGTTTTAAGAGAATACATGATTGAGGTATTCACATGTTTGGAATGTGATCAACAAGATATATCTTATGACATATAAATAATGGTATTCATGTGCTTGTTATGTGACCCTTACAGTAATCATTTTCTTTATACTATGATATTGGACATATGGATAAATCTAAAGATTGGAATGGATTATGTTAGACATCATATAGTATTTTTTAAGGCTAGAACTATTTTTTTGATATTATTTTTGTAATGTTATAATAGTGTAGTTTTAGAAAAAGGACAACGCGTAGGACGGGCGACAACCCGTCGTGTCGGACAAGGCTGTTGGAATCGAACCCACAATCGAAGGGTGACAGGCCTTTATTGCATACCAATGGCCTACAGGAAGTCCCTGGTTAGTAGAAACTAGTTTTATTTTATTAAGCGCTATGATAGATGAATTATAAGTCCATTTTTGGAACCATATATGATTAATCTCACCATAAGATGGACTTATAACTTTTGATAACATTTTGTTTGAGACAGATGGAATGACCCATCATTCTATCACATGATTTGCTAACACTTCAAGAATGACAAATTCAACTTCATTTCTTTAAGAGATGAAGTAGAAATTGTTCAAGTCACAAACAACGGTGAGATTGTACCAAAATAAAGTAATCATTTCTTCTATTTCTTCAACTTTAGGGAAATGATTTTGAAAACCAAAAATGTTGTCCTAGTGTCCTCATATACGATGAATCAGATGGTACCTTAGATCATCAAAAATCTATGTCATTTTGATTGTTGGATTTTTTTATACCTATGTTCTCTACCACTCTCCATCAGAACTTGATGGTTAGATTTCTCCTCATATCCATATTTTCACCTATGTTCTCCTATGTGGAAACCCAGTGATTAGTTAATTTGGGTAACCGTTATGTTTCATACTTTAGTTTTTTAAGTTAAGTTTTGGTATTCCATTTTACGATGTGGGTTTCAATTCATGAAAATTTCAAGTAGAAAATCATTTATAACCCCGGAGAATTTTGAGGGCGAAATTCATTTTAAGGGGGGTAGAATGTAACAACCCGAGATTTTATGAGAATTATTCTTTTTAATTTCTTTGATATCTTTTTTTGTACGCTACACCAAGATTATCTTGAACTATACTCAACACCGTATTATCTTGTAGTATACGCAACACTATTCTTGGCTCGTGTTACACTCAATTTCAAGTTCGTTTTGTGGAAATTATTCTACGCAACATGAAGTATAGATTTTGTTTAATGTATAAATGAAATAAGTTTTCATTATGTTATATGAAACACCAAATGGAGATTTCACTACATGCATCCCTTACTTGGCTTGCATTACACGTAATCAAGACCTTCCTCGATAGTGTGTGTAGTACGCAATACCGAGTTTCACTAAACGAGATATTATTATAATATTATTATGAACTAGACGTTATGAATAGTAATACCACTTTTTTGAAATTTTATAAATATTATCATTCAAAATGGACTTCATTTTTGGATTCGGAATATCGAAATTATCCTAGGGTGAATTTTTTGTGTTTTTCTGAAAACTTTCAATTTTTTATGAATAGTGAAAACACTGGGTTACTATTTAAAAACCGACTTTTTATTTAAATAATTATTTATTTTATTTAAATTTATTTTAGATAAAAATTGATACATAATACCTATATAAGTTCAATGTAATTCATTGGAGTCGTTTTATAATAATTTTAGATATATAAAAATTTTATTGAACTTTTCACCGTATTTTACCCACCTCCTAGGAGAGTTTAAAAATTTACATAAAACTTAATTTAACTGCTTTTGTGAGTGGAAGTTCAAAACCTTGAGAGACATGGTTAATATCATGGAGTAAAATGTGGTTCAATGAGATAAAAATAATTTTTGGTGAATAGTAACTTTTTACTTATATTTACCACGGTTAAAAGTAAATAGGGTAATTAAGGGTAAAAATAATATTACTATTACCCTAACATATGTCCTAATTCTATTGGATAAGTGTAATTAGACCAAGAACAACCTTAGGGATAAAATATTACCCTTTAGGTCCACTTGGATTAGATTGGGACATTTATTATTATTTTATTTAAAGAAGAATTAAAATAGTTAAAATCAAAGATTAATAACTAAAAAAAAATTAATATAGGGTTATACATAAGATAAATTTGATTATAAATATTCATTAGAAATATAAAAAATTTTACTACATAATGGTATTTTATTTATAATTTTTAGACATTAAATAATTTAATTTATTTATGACAGAACCATGATGCAGTAATTACCTTATTAATGAAATATTAACATAATTGATGATATAAATACACATAAAAATGTAATTTGAGACTTTTTAGGAATTAAACTAATTTTATAGGTTAATATGACATGTTATTATTGATTTAATGAACTTTATTCGAACTAATAATGCTGTTATGATTCTCACAAAAATCAATTACCAAATAGTGTCAAAATTGACATAAAATAGTTTTTAAAACAAATATTATATTATTAATTGTTATTATATTCCTAAAAATCTACATTTAGGCCAAGATACTTATATCATGATATGTGTATCATTAATTGACCACTTGGGGGTCTCTTGGATGTATATGGTAAGTTTATTAACTATATAATATAAAAACACATAGTGACATGGTAAATGTCAATCTAATTAACTAAGAGTTAAAACTAAAATATAAGGTTAATATAATGACCCAAAACTGTCTAAAATCTATTGGTTGAGAGTATTTCGGCCCATACCCACTTTATATTCGAAAGAAATAAATTTGGAGCTATTAAAAACCGAATATGACTTTATTATAAAATAATATTTTAAGTTTTTCCTAAGGTGCCCCTCTCCTCCCTTATAAAAGGGAACCTCCTCCCTCTTCTCCTCACACCAATTTGAGCCTTCAAGCTCAACCAAACCTTGAAAATCTATCTTCTCCACTTCCCTAGTAATATTATAGAGGTCCTTTTTTTCTTCAAAGACCAATTTTAGTGCCCTAAGAGGAGGTTTCAAAGTGGCGTGTCGAAGAAGAGGTAATATCCGTTACCGATTCATTCAAATTTATTTCTTCTTCTACCTCCTATTCTTTAGTTATTTAATTATGAAGTAATAAAATAAGTATCACTAATATACTGGTATGTTATTATAAATATTAACAAACCCTATTTCACCTTCTATCCATCCTATGGAAAATGAAATCATCGCACCTGCGTACGTACGGAATATCATCTCCACGTCGTGGTGTAATTTATTTTCGACCACCACCTTACTTGGATGGGTATAATGGTTTAAATAAATAACTATATATGATTATTTTAAAGTGATATTGATTCTTAAATATTATACATACACTTCAATAAAATTCCACAATCATGGGAATGATATCATCGCTCGTGCGTACGTACGGACTATCGTCTCCACGACGCGATGAGATTCATTCTCCATGTTAACCATTCAAGAATGATTATAAAGTATATATAATGAATAATAATGAGATATATGACATAATAATGGAACTTCATTTATGTATATATATGTGTGTGTCATCTACTAAATTCCATTCAATTCAATAAGGAAACGAAAACAGCGTTCATGCATATGTACGGCCTATCATCTCCATTAACGGTGTATTTCATTCCATTTATCGATCTATCATATATATATGTATATTCTGAATATATATTATATATAAATCATGTTTTAAATTCTGGAATTAATTAAATCACGATATAAGTAATAATATCAAGAACAAAAAGTCAAAACACGTACAATAAATGAAACGAATTTACCCAAATCGCTTCTTTTACATCGAATTTACAAAAGAACAGGTAATATAAAGTCATAAGTAAACTATATATGATATCATAACAATGAATATGATTCTATATTAAGTCAATGAAATTATTTAAATCATTATACAGGATATTTGGATACATACGAAGCATATCGTACATAAGGTAAGAGATAATTTTGCAATCTCATTTTAATCCAAGATTGCTTATATGTAAGTATTTACTGGGGTTATATTTTTCATTCATGCCCATAAAATATTTTTCATAAAGTGTTTAATATTATTACATGTATGTTTAATGTCATGTTTACCCCTGTTTTACTTTTACTTTGTGTTATGGAAGGAATCTTTCTTTTGTTTACCATACAAGAAACTTTTTTACTTTTCCGACAAAAGTATGAGGAGAATGTTTTTTTAACTTATACGGTATGAATGGATTTTTATGGTTTCATAATGAATTATTTAAATGAAGATTCCTCTAAAATATTTCATGTTTATTTTAAATAAAATCTTTTTCTTTTAAAATTGTGTGACATTTTGTGAAAAGAAATTGATTTTGAAGAAGAAAGTATATTTTCCTCAAGAATTCATTTCAAGTGTTTTATCAAAACTATTTTCCATATAAGATGAAATTATTTAATATATTTAAAGTATAATGTCTCCATTATTTACATGTTTTTATTCTTATTATGATTAAATGATATCCATTTTTTTATATGGATTATGCTATGATGTCATGATGTTTAAGAATCACATTCTATTACATGGGTTATGCTATGATGTATGATTTATGATTTTGTGGCACATGAAAGAATGATTTAATTATGAGATGGGTGGGACCTATATATAACTCCAATGAATTGGGTAAAGATTTATATCTCATGAGATAGACATGGCTGGAATGGTAAGTTAATCCGGTTTTGTAATACAGGACTGGAATGAAGAGTGAACTCGATTCAGAAATGGACTTTGTCCACTAAGATGGTCATGAAAGCAATGCCTTGGCTACTATGGAAATCATATCATGTGATTAATGGGTTCCAAAATCACATGTTTTATTCCCATGCTATTTTATCATGATTAATGTTTCTTTATGATATATGCCTTATGTACTGCCTTGTTTTATGTCATTGCCCAAGATTTTGATGTTTAAACATTATGTTCATGTTTTTAAGTTCAAATTTATATGATTTGTTTTATTTTATCCATGCTTACCCTTACTGAGCATTTGAGCTCACCCTTTGTGTGTTTTATTTTCCCCAGTATTTAAAGAAAGGTTTTAGGTAAGAAAACCAATAGGGGTAAATCTTTATGGGAGATGTTGAAGATCTTTCACCATGATTAGAAGAATACATTCCAAGTTTCCAAAGACACTAAACTATTATGGTCCTTTGGTGTCTATTTTTGTTATGTATTAAGTATTCCGCAAAATTAATGTAATGTCCATGTACGTCAAGCTTTGGATCTCTACAATTCTTATCGTGTATTACACACAATTTCAAGTTCTTTTGACAGAATTCATTTTAAGCAAGACCGATTTTAAACAAACAACTAAATATTATTATGTAACCATATAACCTAGCCATTATAATGGCGGGTATGAATAGTAATAACTAAATTATGAAAGTGTGCTTTACACATGTATATATAATTAATTATTTTGTGATAAATTACTTATAAATGAGAATAAAACCCTTTCTAAATAAAAGGAAATATTTTTCTGAAAAACAATTTAAAATGAAATTAAGTGAGTTTATAATAAAATCACTTTTTAAGGATTTAATTAATGTAATATGTATGTAATATATTCCATATAATTTTTAAAATTCATATGATATGTTTTTTAGACATGATATATGGACAAATTCAATTTTTTCAGATAAAAGAAGTATTTTCTAAAAAATGTAGTTTTACCGGATTTTGATGGTGTATCCATTTTAAATCTATTTTTGACACTTTTTTATATTATATTTGACAAAATAAACTACTTATTTGAAATATAAGTGTCAAAATTTATTTTGGTTTATTTTTTTTGTATTTTTTTGATAAGTTTCACATTTTGATTAGTAGTAAAACAATAATGCATTCTAATTCAAAACTACTTCTTTGTTAAATTTATTTATAGTGATAAAATTATATATTTTAATGGTTTTAAAGTATAAATAGATTATATTTTTTCAACTAAAATAATTTATGTCATTTATGTTACTTTTACATTGAATTTATATCTAAAAAACATTTCAATCTTTTGAAATTTTTAACTTTTAAAATCCATTTTTTTGTTCAAAAAATAGGATTAATTTTAAATTAATTACTAAAACTTCTATGTTTTGAATTTTTAAAAATGTATTTTTTATTTTGAATCAGTGGGTCCAAACTATGTAAATATATATTTTTATTTTTAGGCATTATTAATAGTAACTTCAGTAATTTTTATTTATATGGTAAAAAGGTAAATCGGGTAATTAAAGGTATACAAATATTATAAAATTACCCTAAAACTTATCCTAATATCCTTAGATGAGTGTTATTTGACCTAAATCATACTTGTGTAAAAATTGTATCTTTTGAAATCCACTTGGATAAGATGATACATTTAATATATTTTATTTAAAGAAAAATTAAATATGTCTTACTCAAATTTTAATAACTGTTATACAAAAGTTTAGTTAAACTATAAATACTCATTTGAAAGATAATTTTTTTTTCTTTATCATGGTAATTTATTTGTAATTTTTAGGAAATAAATAATGACCTTAAAGGATTATAAATTGATGATGCAAAAATTATTTAATTGATAAAAAAGAAATAAAATATTTTTTTTTAAAATAATAATAGCCATTAAAAGAGAAAAACACTTGAAAAAAATATTATTTTTAGAGTATATATCGACCATAATCAACCATGGGTCGAGTTATTGACCATTTGAATCCATGTGGAAAATATTATGACACGTATAATATTTTATTTAAAGTGATGTTAAAGTTATCACATTCATGTCTTAATATATATAACATTTTTAATGTAGTATTTTAAAAAATATATATTCGACTATAAGTATTTTTATGAAATATGGAGGATTTATATTCATCATATTATTTTATTTTTAATTTTTATTAATCAAATAAGTACAGGAAATAACTACACAAAACTGATGTAGTAATTATTATATTAATATAAATATCAAATTATTTTTACTAAAAATATTAAAATAAATATAATTTGGGTAATTAATATATCCAATTAATTTTCTAGATTAACTTGACCCGTTATAGATATAACAAAATATTTTTTTGTGGATGACATATTATTTTAGTATTTTCAAAAAATAATAAATTTAATAGTATCAAAATTGACACTATAGATTATTTATCAAAATAATGTATTATTAAATTATTTAAAAATAATAAAACATTTTTAAATATATATATATAATAATTATGATATGGTGTGAAAGGATCTAAATTATTCATTTATGGTATAATTTTCATCAAATAAGTAAATAAGTAACCCTTCTAATATTGAATATATTTGTTATCTTCATTGAAAATTAAATAGAATAAATAAGTGTTAATTAAAATGATAAGGTTTAAATTGAAAAAAAATTGTATAAAATTTATTGGTTAATGATATTAAAACTTTATATCATCTCATCTTCTAAATTATGAAATTTTGTAGTTCTTTGGATATGTTTTGATTTTATTATAAATTAATATTTTTGGAGATTCCAAAAGTGCCCCTCACCTCATTTATAAAAGGGCACATCCTCTTTCACTTATTCACTTCACATTGAGCCTTAACTATCGTCCATACCTTACCCATTTCCCTTATAAAATTTCTTAGTTACATTCTATTGGTTCTTGTCTTCTCAAAAGACTAACTCTTGTGCCTTTAAGAGGGGATCTAGAGGGAGCTCATCAAAGAAGATGTAATCTCCTCTACCGATTCTTTCAAACTTATTTCTTCTTATACTTCTATTTTGGAGTTGTTTCCATTATAAATTAATAACTAAAGTATCACCTAAATTCTAAGATGTTGTTATTATTATGTAATAACCATATTCCACCTTCTATCCTACCTATGAAAAATGAAATCTCCACGCGTGTGTACGTATGACTTACCGTCTCCACATCATGGTTTAATCTATTTTACACCACCACCTTACATGGATGGGTATAATGATGGAAATAATAACTATATATTATTATTATAACAATATTTTTTTTATGAAACAATATATATACCATCCACTTACATACCATTCCATAATTAAGGTAATTATATCGTCACTCGTGCGTACGTATGACCTACTGTCTCCGCGATGCGATGCGATTCATTATACATGATCATCATTAAATCATGACTATATAAATGTTTATAATGAATAAATAAGATAGATATTATATTAATTTTATTATTTAAATGATATAATTATAACCTAATTAGAGGAACAGGTACTTATCTGACAAAATATTCCTATGAAAATAAAGCAGTTAATACCCAAAGGATGAGTAATAATGTTATTAACAAACGGGTAATAATACGATCACTTATGATATCATAAAAATTAATATGATTTTATAATAAGTTTATTACATTATTTAAACCCTTATACAGGAGGGTTGGACACATACAAAGGAACCCAAACCTAAGGTAAGGGATAATTTTGCTATCTTATTATTATAGGAGATTGTTTATACATAAGTATTTTCTAGGGTATATTTATCATCCATGTCCATGTTTTCTAAATATGTTTTCATAAAATTTTTAATATTATCTAATGGATTTTTACAGTAATTTTTATCCATTTTTGACTTTTTACTACATGGTTTGAAAATATTCTTTCTTTTATTTTTCAAAATAATGTACTTTTTTACCTTTCCATCAAATTTACAAGAAGAAGGTTTTTTAACTTATACAGCATGAATGTATTTTTATGATTTCATAATTCCTTATTTCCATGAACCTTACCTTAACATATTTCAAGGTTATTTTCAAATAAATTCTTTTCTTTTAAAATTTCATGGTAAAAATGTTTTCAAATAAGAAAGGATATTTCCCTCAAGAATTAATTTCATGTGTTATATCAAAATTATTTTCAATCTAAGATGTAATTATTTAATAGGGTTATGTTAAAAGTAAAATATACCTATTAGTTCTATGTTTTGATTGTTTTTATGATAGAATTCTATTTATAATATCCATTTGTTTAACATGGACTCTTTTATGATGGAATGATATTTAAGAAACCCATTTTTCCTTAAGTTATTCTATGATGAATGATTTATGTTTTTTTGGAAAACGTAACAGTGATTTCATTAGGATATAGGTGGTACCTATATCTCCCTCCAATGATTTGGGTAAATATTTATATCTCATGATATAGACAGGACTAGAACAGGAAATGATCTTGGTTCATTAATACATGGTTTGAGTAGGAAATTATCTTGGGTTGGTAATATAGGGTTGGAATGGTAAATAAACTCAGTTTTGTAATATAGGGCTGGAACGAGGAGTGAACTCAGTTAAGTAAAGTAATTTATCCTCTATGATGTAAATGATTTTCTATGATTATGTGTTATCCCCAATTCCAAGTTTTATGACAACGTTATTTTTTCATGGATTGTGTTCAATTAGGATTTATGCCTTATGAACTGCCAATATTTATTTCATGACTCAATATTTTGATATATGTTATGCATGGTATGATTTTAAAAATTTATTTTCATGTTTTTACATTCTTATATTCATGTTCTATTTGATATTTTTCTTATTGACCGTTACTGAGCATCTGAGCTCACCCTTTTCATATGTTTTTTCCCAGGATATAAAGAAAGGTTTTAGGTAATAAAACTAACGGGGAATATCATTATAAGAGATTTTGAAGATATTTCACCAAATTATAATAATGTGTTCCAAGTTTCTAAAGTCACTAACCTAATATGGTATTTGGGAATCTATTTGTGTAATGTATTAAGTATTCCGAAAAAGTAATGTAATGACCATGTACATCAAGCTTGGGTTGTTACTGTTTTTTTCTTTATAAAACAATACACCACTATATATTAGATTGATTAATAACATAGAAAATTTGTTTTCATGTGTTTATATGATAAAAGGATCAGATGTGTATTACAATTTATTCAAATTAACTAATGGCATTCCAAATTTATCATGTCTGAAACTATTGTTACCAATAAACCATATACATTTAAAAACTAGAACTTGAAATTTAATGTAATCAACTTCCCATATTTCTTCAATGACTTAATAATATGTAGTTGATGTGAATATTTCTTTTTTGTCTTCGGAAATTGAAAAATGTGTTTCTTCTGTGAGCACCAATACATTACTATTTTGAACTGCACTTATTTTTTCTTGATCTTTTGTATGAAATATATATCCATTAATGTCAAACGCAGACCATGTTATCAAAATCAAACTTGGACTGCCCACTAACCATATCAATGTTTCTGATGCATCTGATCTACCAAGAACAATCTCTTTAAACCATGTAAAAAAAGTTTTGTTATGCCCATTCAAAATACACATATATTTTTTCTTTGGATAAGATTGTTTCAACACATTAATGTGCAATGTAATATATGGATGACCATATTATAGTTTATTCAAGATATATAAATGTACCTTATTTATTTTTTTCACCTATCACTAATTTTATATTTAAGACATGGATCCCCTTTCCAATATAATTAACTCATTCATGATGAGATGTAGGCAAACTGATGTGCTCCACTACAGACAAATAGATTGTACAAAACTATTTAACCCTATCAGAAATATACTTCTCAACAATGGATGCTTTAGGTCGATATGGATTCATAACATACCCCTTAAATATCTTCATATACCTTTTAAAAGGATACATCCAATGTAGATATAAAGTTTTGTACAGATTTATTTCTCGCACCAAGTGAACTATTTAATGCACCATGATATTAAAAAAAGATTTAGGAAAATATATTTCTAATTGAAAAACTACATAAACCACTTCATTCTCCAAAGTGTTCAAATAATTTGGTTCAATCTTTTTATTTAAAATTGAATTGAAATAACTAACACTCCTTCATGGTAGTCATTCAAACATGGATGGGAAATATTCTACCCAATGTAACTAGTAGGAGATGTTTCATCATGATGTTACAATCATGAGATTTCATACCTATCAACTTCAAATCATTTAAATACACAAAAAAATTACATTTGATGAATAACCATGTGGAACTTTGATATCCTGAAAGCATTTTAAAAGTATAATTTTATCCCTCTTGGATAAGGTACGACAAGTCAGGGGAAGGAATTTTCTTCTTCCATCTGGAGTAGGATCCAACTCAAAATGTATTCCCATTGAGAGTAAGTCCAATATTCTATTCAACACATATTTAGTCTTTCCTTTAATATCTAACAATGTTCTAATCAAGATGTTACATATATGCTTCTCCATGTGAATGACATCAAATTTATATTTAACCTCGTGATATATCCAATATGGAAGCTTAAAAAATATTGACTATTTCTTCTAAATATTTCTATCATTTCCAGAATTATTTGTCTTTTTGAATGTCACATCAATGTTTTTCACCCACTCAAAATACTAATCATTAGATAATGGTTTTTAGAAATATCAAATAAATGTGAGCCATTGAAATCTTTTTTAATATTTTAAAAGAGTGATCCATAGACAAAAACTTTCGATGACCCATGTATACTATTTGTATCCCATTATGCAATTGATAATATGAACTTTTTTCACAAATTGGACTAGATGTATGCCCCTTAACACTTCATCCAGTCAAATTTCCATATGATGGGAAGTCATTTATAGTTAACATAATCATTTCATGTAATTAAAAATATTCCATTTTATAATAATTATACACCCTTATACCTTCCTCCCGCTAAAGTTTCAAATAATCAGTTAATAGTGATAAGAAAAATTAAATATCATTTCTGGGCTGTTTTGGTCCATAGATCATTAATCTTAACATGAAATATTTGCTCTCCATTTAAAATTTAGGAGCTAAGTTGTAAATTACCAATAAAGTAGGCCATGAACCATGTGTGATACTAAGGCTTCAATATAGATTAATTCCATCCATGCACAACACAAGTTTGATATTTATAACATTATTTATCAATTTTCTTCCACTATGGACAATCATCTGGATATCATAATTTTCCATCACTTATCCACTAATCATAATTTCATCTTGACCTTTTTACATCATGTGAATTTTAAAATAAACATTTAAAATGAGTAATTGTAGGAAGATACCAAAATTATTTAGAAGGGGTCTCTATAACTGCTAAATGAGTCTATGATTTTTCTTATAACTTATATTGTGATGTACCACATTTATGACATCCTTAAAGAAATTTTTATTCCTTTCTATATAGCACAGAATCATTTGGGCAGACTTATATTTTTTTATACCCTAATTCCATCAGTAATAGTACCCTCTTCACTTTATAATGTGAATATAGAAGTTCATTGACTTTAGGAATAATATATTTCAACAATTGTAACGAATATATAAAATTCTTGTCACTCTATCCATGTTTCTCCTTCAACTTAATAAGTTTTAACATTGTTGATAAAACCATAAATTCTTTACAACCCGGATACAATGGTATTTCAGCATTGTTTTATAGATTCTCAATTTTTGATTCTTTCTTAATTGCCTCTTCTTCAATTTCATGAATCAATTCTTCAATTTTATCGTAATTATCATTATTCAAAGAATCATTATCAAGAGATCCAAAATTCTATCCAGTTTCACCATGCCAAATCCAAGGGTTTTAAGTCATATTAAAATCATGACAAATAGAATTATCTTTGATCTCTCTTCTTTTTAATTTCATCATGTTTAAACATTTCAAGCATGGATAGAAAACATGTCATTGCTTGAAACATTATGTTTAGAAAATTTCAAAAAAATCATCAACACCTTTCTCATTCATCACGTATTTGAAGTTTCATAATCCGAATTTGATGCAATATTATCTATAAAAAATATCAAAAGTAAATATCCCTTCAAAATAATATAATGGTGATAAAAGATGTCATAATTTGAAAGTAACAAAACTTTGAAATTTAAAAAAAATGTGTATTTGAAAAGTATAATTATAAATTCTAGAAAATAATGGAATATAAGATTAAATATAATTGATAAATCAAAATTCAACACCATTGGAATTTATAATCCTAAATACCAATATAAATTATTTATATTTAAAAACTTCATTAACATTGAATTACTATTAAAATAATATGTCACAAATATTTTTCAAAAATAATTTATTTTAAAAAATCAAATCATATCACATTATAATTTAATTAAAAATTTCCTCAATGATTTATTTTATAAAAATGTAACTATATAAAAACAGCCATCACATTTAAAATAAAAAAAATATTTAATTACTAGGTTTAATGATTGTCAATTATTGTGAATAATTTTCAAAATCCAAGTATAGATTTATCAATGTAACAAACCATGATATTTTATTTTGTACAATACTAAACATTAAATAAGTAGGATGATATATAATAAGAAATTGAATAGATGGAGGGTAACATGCTCATGAATAAAAACTATAAAGATATTCTATAATACAATACTAAATAGGATGTAAATCACTAATCATAAAACAGAAAAATATCAGAGTGACTCTAATTATATAACATATAATATGGTCTTTAAGATAATTATAATTAAATTATGAGTTTTTATTTAATAAATCATTGGAATTCATATATAACAATAATTTTAAAATATGAATGTAGATAAGATAATGTTCCACTAAATATATGATGTATGAATAGTTACTAACATTTTCTCCCAATTTAGACTAACTCATCATCTTTAGTAGAGGTCATTATATAAAACTATGTCTAATCTATAATTTCTTTTATATATAAATATTTTAGAGTATCAAACAATATTTTATAGTTTGAAAATTTTTGATGAATTAGGGTCAAAATATTTATCCCCACTTAACTAATCCATCCATTAACTAACCATCCATCCAATCACATAACTGAATTTTTAAAATGGTCCATGACTTATAATTCAATCAGGATATAGTGTGAATAATTTATATCACCCTGTAAAACATTAAAAAAAATAAAAAAATGTTTTTCTTAAGGTTATAATATCCTAATAAGGGACATGTTCAATGAAGTTGTTATATGTTGTCAATTAGTCCATAAGTAAGATGATTAATGGGACACATCAATCATTATATAATACATCATTAAGCCTTGCATTTCTATGATACTACATTGAGGAAAATCATTTAGTATATATGTAATAGATAAATGAAAATCAATACAAGAGTAAATTTGCAACCATGTTAGGCATGGTTTTATGAGGCAACCAATAAAATGGATCTGTAATATTTCTTAACAATTCACATTCAAAGTGAAAATTAATATAATTAGATAAGGTATTGAAAAGAATTTACATTACACTAAACCCTAAACAAGGTTTTCTATATGAAAGTGTGATTTAATACTATATCACAGTTCAATAAAAATCTTTTATAATGATCATATTAATTAAATTAAAGTATCAATGAAATACCATCCAAACTTACTTTAAATTTTTATTTTTCTCATTATTACTCTTTTAAAAAAACAAGTTGTACACATGTCATGGGAATAGCCTAAACATTTACCATGAGGGTTCATATCGCCAACTATTAACATAGGATATCATTAAAAATAAAAATGATCATTGAGGAGCTCATAAAATCTTTAAAAATTTTAAAGAAAAGACAACCCAATAAACCTTTTATCAAAACACAATAATAATAATAAAACATAAAAACCCTAGGTAGATAACTGAGAAATGATTCTAATACCATCACTATCAAAAGTACTAATTTAATCCACCAGGTAATATTCCAATTTTGTAATAAGATTTAGAAACAAATTTTTTAATCATATCATAGTAACTTCACATCAAAATGGTGGTAATGTAAGATTGGAATAAATAGAATAAAAAATAAGAGTTAGGGCGTCCGCAAGCGAGGATCGATGTGTGAGGATTACTTGAGATTTGAGAGATGATTCGATCGAATACTCAACAATGAGGATAACAAAACCAAACAATGTATGAAGATAGAAAACCAAATTTATAGGACACTGAATTGAAGAAACAATGTTAGGGCTTCAAGTGAGAGAAACAAGTTTACTTTTACGATATCAAATAACACTGAAATGATTCAAATTGAAAATTCATAAAATTTTAAATTTTATATCATGTCAGTTATATTATCACCAAAGTGATAATAATATTTTTATTATCTCATCACATTGGTTATACAGTAACCAATGTGAAAAAATGTGCTTTATCACATCAGTTATCTTATAACTGACCTAATAAAGCTATGAGAATTTCTTCATCACATCGGTTAAAATATAATTGAAATAAAAAACTGATTTAACACATTAGTTACTATATAACTAATGTGATAATGTAGGATACAATATTTTTGACATCATTTATATGATAACTAATGTGCTAAATCAATATACATGGATTTATCACATAAGTTATGGGTAAAATACATGAAAAATCTGATGCGGTAAATACATTTTGTATTATTGTGGAAAGTTTACTTTACCGTAAACCCTCAAGGCCTTATATTATTTAGGTTGTGACTTTTTGTGTTAGGTATCAAATTAATCTGAAATAATCACACATATGTTGGTAGCAAATAGAATTATAATATATGTAAAAGGAATAACTCCAAGTGGGTTGTTATACAAAAGAAATTGTGAGATGAAGTTTCATGGTTATACTGATGTCGATTAGGCTGGAGATTTTAATTATATAAAATCAATCTCATGAGGAATATTTTTCTTGGGTGAATGTTGTGTGAGTTTTAATAGTAAGAAACAAAGTATAGTAACTTTGAGCATAGTGCAATCAGAATATGTTGTGGCTACCTAGGCTTTTACTCAAATGTTTTGAATGAAAATTCAGCTGGAAGATTTTAAAGTAAAAGTTTATAATCCATTATAGATGATTTGTGATAATTAGAGAGAAATTGATCTTTCTAAAAATCATATCCAATATTCAAGATTAAAAAACATTGATATAAGGTTTCACTTTATAAAAGATAAAGTTTCTAATGGGGATGTTTTGGTGTAATGTATCTCAAAAAATTATCAAATTGGTGATATCATCACAAAGGAAATACCAAAATAAAGGTTTGTTAAGTTTATGTTTCAACTTCATGTTCAGTATCCTCTAATGACTTCTTAAATATCATAAGTAAGTCATCCACCATGATTTGGATTATGGTGGACAAAAAGTAACAACTATCTTAAGAAGTTTTTACTTATCTTAATTCAATGAATCTGAAGTTGTGGTTATCATATAATGGGGGTGATAACAATAAAATGGGGAGAGAAAAATGAAAGTGAGAAATGAAAAAAATGAGGGGGATCTTGTCTTTACATGGCCCTAAAATTTTCTTATCGCAAAGGGATGAAAATCCTTCAAAATAAACTTTACCCAGTAGTGTGGTGTTGGGAAACTATCTTTTGAGAAAGGATGTGTTTTGATAAATTTCAAAAACATGATTTGTTTATAAAAGTTGAGTTGTGAAAATTTTACGAGATTTGAAAATTTTGTTAACAAGTGTTGTCAACAAATACAAAGGGGGAAATTAAATAACCTTTATGATGTTTTTAACAATGATTTATATTTGTTTAAAACTATCCTTTTTTCTAAAAGAATGTTTTTGTATTCCAGGATTAGACCCAGACCATCATTATGGGAAATCAGACTCATCTCAACAACATGGGTCAACAGAACCAGGAAATTGGAATGAGATTGATGAAAAATCAGAGACTGGTCGAAATTGGTCTTAGGAAGAATCATTCTCATAAGATATTGGGAGAGACCAAAAGTTTGGAATGTAATAGAAGTTATAATTATTAAATCTGATGATTCTTTTCTGATCATGAAGTTCTCATAAATCATGATGAAGTTAAGATACAAGATGGAGTTAATTTAAGAGAGGTGAATATGATGTAAATTATTATGAATGATGCTCATCGGTGTGAGAAACATCAGACATAGAAGGATATAGATCATCGATATGATAATCATTGGTGTGAAAATATCAAAAGTCTATAAGAATGATCTTTCTTAGTGAATAAATTGTAATGTTTCTGAAGAGTTTTGAAAGAATATATGAAGTCGGAAGTTAGAATGTTTTTATACTTTCTAACCCAAGTCATATGATGCTTTAACAATCTTGATGTTCTCACAAATCATGAAAAATTTCATGATAAAATATTTTTATGAAAATAAGTAATTATAAATATTTTATTGGTTCAAGATATCAAGAAAATATTTGCATCAAATCCAGAAGTATCTAACATAGAAGTTTTTAGAAATCTGAATGAGTTATAGCTGATGAGGTTTAAATAATTTCAAAGTTATAGATTCCATTTTCCATATTAATGATAATTTCATCATAATGATAATTTCATCCCTCAATATGAGGATTACATCAGGACAACTATCAGAAGGAAATATGATTGTACTGACTCTAATGAAAGATGATTAGATTGACTCTAATAAGGAAATCCAATCAGACTAAATTTGAAGAACATAGCCAGATCTTGTTGAGATGAAGAAGTTTTATTATATTAAGTTGAGTAATTTAATTAGAATTAAGATGAGAAAGATGTATCGGACTAAATAAAAATTAGTTTGTTTGATAATACTGGTCTCATAGAAATATTGATAAGGTTTGAAGAATCCAAAGTTGAAGTTTAAAAGAGATTATTTTTTGGAGATTATAAATTTGGGTAAGCGAGAAAAGTTATTTAGTTTCCCACATTTGATATTCTGAGTCTCCTATAAATAGAAGCACAATACATTCATATTTTTGCAACATTTTCTTGTTTGGAAAAAGAAAAACACTGCATAATTATTTTCAAGTTTTATTCCCTAACTAAGATATCATAAGAAGATCGAACACCTAAAATTTTTGTTTACTGGACTAAGGAAGATTTTATTGATCATTTCAAAGAGTTTGATTTTTTGTATATTGAGAATGGGTTCATTGTACAGATTCTATTGGATTGAATTCATTGGACTGAGGAAGTTTACATTGATTTTTGATTAGTTTTTGAGAAGCTCATTTTTTTTCTTTAGGCACAAATGAGAAATGAAGCATCATATTGAGTCGATTAGGCTGAGTCAATCGAACTGGGTTCATCAAACTTAAGTTCATCAGACTCAAGGTCATCAGAACCTATAACTTTTTTGTAATAGATTGAATAAAGTATTTATTCTTTTTATGGATCAATTTTTTCTAAGAAAACTTTGTAAACTGATGTGATTAATTAAAATAATTCCTATCAAGATATAGAAGGTGTCTAATAGAAGTTGTCACAAGTTGTATTCAATTGTTCATAATAGTAAATTTCAATAGACCTGCGGGAGTGGCTATACCAAGGATGTAGGTTCTCACACTAAGGTTGAACCTTGTAAATATCATGTGCTTTAATTGCATTCTTAATTTTTCATGCATGATTATTTACTCAAAGATGGTGAGGATATAAACTTTAATAGGTTATAGGGGATATGTTTTAAAATTATTGAAACTTAAAAAAAGTGAACAACTGATTCGAACCACCCCTACCCCCCTTCTTAGTTGTTATTCAATCCTTTAGAACCTCAACCTAGTTACCTATCTATTGAATATGTTTTAACATTTTTTGTTTTTTTCGTTTTTCATTGGTTATATAATGCCGAGAAGGAATTGGGAGGATACCTGTAATGGTAAAGGCAAGGATTTGTTGGAATTTTCATCATAAAACCTATATTTTTCAGTCTATTGGGGATTTACATTCCATGAAATGGGGTTACATGACATGTAATTATATCTAGAAATATTCGATGAAATGGATACACATAGTGAAAGGTTACATGTCATGTACATCTTACTCATTGTTTAACAATTGGGAGTTGCGTTTTTAGGGTTCATCTCGCCTGAATTTTAATTTCATCCTTTAACAACTCTTCTCTCTCACAACTAATAAGCTCTCAAGGATGATTTTGGAGATCTCCTACCCTTTCTTATCGTTTTATTCATCAATTTATCATTATTGCAGTTCCGGTGTGTTTCTATGGGAAATAATTCCTTCTGGTTCTTCTTTGGTTTTGGTTATAGCTTTAGTTTGGCTGAATATTTTAGATCGGTAAATGTTTTTTATAAATCCCTTTCAATATCTTTGTGTTCCTTGTCTTTTAGAGGTTTTTCTCTAGGTTCCTGGTATCCTTTTTCAAAATCATCATGGTTTATACCGTGTTAAGGTAGGTGTTACTATAAAATGGGTTAATTTGATGAATTGCATATCATTCTTGATAAATTCTTTTTTATTGTTCATTTATTGGAAGAGATAAATGGTTTCAAATGATTTTTGGAAAGGAAAATGTTTTCAAAATGGGGTTTTTCTTTGAAAATTGATTTTCTTGATTTGGAAATAAGTTTTCAAACTCTCAATAATATCATCTTGGATTTGAAAATATTTTATGAAATTGTGTTTATGGTTTTGAAATATATTGGACAATTATGCATTGGGAACCTTGGGAGAGTTAGGATAGAGACACGGGTAGCCTTAGTATGTGTTGCAACACTATGAGGTAACTTTTTATGATATCGACGGGAAGGTCTCGATATATTTTGGATCCAACATATATCTATTTAGGCTTGTGAGATTCTAGTACTCATTTACCCATATGTTATATCCCAATGAAAGGTTATTTTTCACTTTTCATTTATAGTTTCTTATCGCATGATTCTATTTATCATGGATTATTGCTCATAGTTTTTTAAATATGAGGTTGTATCACATAGCTTCGCATCATAGGTTGATTCATGGATACGTGTTTTCTTTAATACCAAGTGATGCATGTATATGATTTCCTGCTTTTATTACTTCTATTTTTCATATTTCTAGATCGAGAATATGAAAGGATTTTATAAAAACCAACGGAAGAAAAGGGAGGGGGATGATCCTGTAAGGGGAGATGGAACCCTATGTTCTCTTCCTATCATCACCATCCCATGTCTCGGATCAGCTCAGATACCCTCCTCATTATTGATCGACTGAATTATGGTGGAACTCTCTCGCAGTGATGTCGTGTGACCTCATGGAATCTCCTTCCTTGAAATTCCTCATCTGTGTTGGCCTGCCTCCCACCTCACTCCACCTATCCTAGATAGAGCTTATTTGGGCAGAACGGTGAAGGTCCAGCCATCGGTTTACAGTTTCGGTGCTTGAGGGTTGCAACCTCATCTTTGATGTGTGCGCTAGGTGGTCTGTTGTGGTCTATGAGTTTTTGGATGGCGGCGACGGGACTTATGTTCTAGTTTGTAGTTTTTTTTTCAGATTCTTCGGTGCTTGGGTGGGCTTCAGCATGGTGAGGGGTTCTCAATTTTTTGACATTTTTTCTTATCTTTTGAGTTTAGATTTTTTTTATTGCTTCTCATGTGGTTGTTTGGTGTATTGTGCGATGGTGGGTTTTGCTCTTCTGGTGATCTGGAGTTTCTAAGCTTACTGGTTTTTTATCTCTACATTTTGGTATTATGGTTGGGTTCTCTTCCGATTTTCTTGTTAAGGTTCTATTTTTTCTTCTTTTTTGCATATGTTTCCTATTTTGGTTGGTTTTGGGAGGTTTCCATGATTTTCAATGGTGTGTTTTGGTCTGGGAGTGGTGCTACAGCGAAGGAAGGGGTGATCAATGAAGTTCATGGTTCTAGATAAATTTCTGATTAGATTATTAGGATTGTAGTTTGGGGTGAATCTGCGGTTGGTTCAATCTTATGTTTTTGAGCTATGGTTCTCTTGGCGATGTCATATGGTCTGCGGTGCAAGGTTTCGGTTGAGGATACAACTTCTTATTTCTTTTGACTTGATGAAGTTTTATTTGGTTTATATTTCTTATAATTTATGAGGTTTTTTTGTTTGAATTTTGTGTGTTTCTTGTGGCACTGCGGCCTGGGTCTATGGGGAAATTGCATCCAATTTATTTTCTAGGATCTGTTCCAGATGATGTTCAATGCAGGGAGCATTATCCTTTTCATTTCTATCTGGAATTAGAAGTTTTGAGAAGGTATGGAACTTTCCATCAGTACTGGGCCCATGCATTCTTGCGTGGGATAGCTAGCCAGGCACTGATGGGAAGTTGGACGCTAATCATATTGTTGTTGTTGCTAGGTGGGGATTTTCCTTTCTTTTGAAGTGGATTGATTTTGTCCTGATGATCTTGGTCATGGAGGCATGGTTGTGTTCGGTGACTGGTCATTGATGTAGTCGAGTGGGAGCTCTCCTCTCGGCGGTCTAGGGTTTCCACCGCCCCCTCCTCTCATTCCTTTTCTCCATTTTCCATCGTGTTTCTCTTTCAGCTTTCCATATCATGTTTGGATGTTTCGGCTCTCGGGCTCTTCGGTTAGCATAGTCCTCATGAGGAGTGCATTCTCGCGGCTGGGGACTCAGAACTTTGGAATCTCTGTCAGCGAAGCAACCCCCTTTGACGGAGTGACGTTTGCGGTCCTAGACGCTCCCATTCATGCCTCCTTCGCCGATCTACTCACACAGACCTCTGCCAAGGCCTTTGTCCACTCAAATCTGCTCTGACTGCTTGGTTCATCGCTCCTTCCAGGTCAGTTTGGGGTTCTGGCATCCATGGTGGTGTTGGTATGTGATGTCCGAGCGGCCGACGGTTTCCAGGAGGCGCGTCCGGCACAGGCTTCTCCTCTATTGGTGATTCTTCATCCAATATACTCGTTGAAGATGTATTGTTAGGCATTGTTTTTTGTGAATGTTCTGTTTTCTATTTGATCGATGTATTTTCTTAAATTTCCAGATCTGTTGTATGTTTGTGAGTTTGTTTTTGGTTCTCTGGTATCGTCGGTGTTCTCGCCGGTGTGGTGGTTTCTTATTTTCGCTAACAGCGACATGTGATGCTCCAATGGATTAGGATCACCGATGATGCTAATAAAGAAGATGGTATGATTGCGAATCAAGGTTACGTTCAGGGGGCGTGGCTTGAGGATGCTCATGGCATAATGTGTTGACTGATCTGTCCTATTTTTTAATTTGAAGTTTGAATTTTGATGTCCTGGGTTGGATTTTGAGCATGTATGTCGTGGTGTTTGAAGTATGTTATCGAGTATTGTGAGGCTCCCACTCATCCATAAAGTGGTTTATTGAGAAAATGAACAAAAAGTATTTGGAGGAGGAGGCATGGTTGTGTTTATATCTTTGATGTTATTCTGGTTTCCCACTTTCTCCTCAAAAGTGCTTTTGAAATAAAATTTTAATTTTCAGTCAAGGAAGAAAAGAGTAAAATGTTTTATAAATGGTTTGGATTTATAAAAATGCTTTGTAAAACTGTTTTGTTTTAAAAGCTATAATTGGTGTATTCTTTATATGACCTTGTATAGAAATTGTGGTGGTATCCAAATGGGCTTTTTTTCACATCCTACTTATGCCTTTGAGAATTTTTAGATGTTGTTTTAAAAGATTCTGGTAAAGGGAAGATCATCTTGTAGTATGGTGACTTCTCTTTTAGTTTCTTTCAATACAAGTTGGTCTCGAGGTGACTACTCATAACATGGGATCTTAACTTACTTTCTGGTTTAGCCTGTTTTGACTTGGGATTGTATGTATTTGTGGTATCTTGTTTGTTTTATCTTTGTACTTTGGTTTTTTGTCTTGTTTATGCTTATATTCAGTACTGGTTTCTATTTTCTTATTTTACCCAATATCATATGGTAGGCCAGTTTGGGTGGCTTTTCAAGTTGATCCGGGTTGGTTCGTTATAGCACAATTACATCAAACAGACACACATCTCACATATAGGTTGGAAAGGCAGGCCATATCCACTTAAGGGGATAGGCCACTCATCAAGCCTTATTCGCAAAGACCCATTTACTAGACCGAAGGCCCAGTATAATGTCATATTTGCATCATCATTCATATGTAACCATGCTGGCGTTATGTCTGCATCATCATCTGCCTGCATCATTCAGGCACCACAAATCCCCCAAGGGGCTTGTCAGGATTCGAACCCTGATCATTTGGATACAGGATTACGGAGTTTACCACTCAGATGTCACCCTAACTGCATATATATAGTTATAAATATATTAAATATAATTACTACTTAAATATATTTATTATAATTTTATAATTATTTAAACATATAAATTTATTTATAATTATAATTATAAATATATTTATTTATAAATATTTGTATATAATTATAAATATATTTATTATTATATAAATACATATAATCATAAATATAATAAATATATTTTTATAATTTTTTAATTATTTAAATATTTATTTATTTATTTATAATTTTATAAATATTTTTTCAAAAAATATATTTTAATTTTTATAATTAAATATTTAAATTAAAAAATTAAAAAAATCATTTGAATAGATTAATTATATAAATTTCAAACATATTTTAAATGTTAAAACTTAGAAAAAAACGAATAAATATTATTCATATAAATTACAAACATATTGAAAATATTATATGTATAGTAAATAAATATATGTATAAATAAATATTACAAAATGATTAAATATATTTTTACCATTATTAATTAATATATAATAATAAATGAATAAATAAAATTAAATAAATTGTAAAAATATTTAAAAGTAAATTTGTAACATCTACATGAATTGTAGACATACATATGTACACACACACACATATATAGATAATACACATGCATACATATAGTTATACATATACATGTATTTTAAATTATTTAATATTAATATTAATATATATTTAAATAAATATGTTCATTTATATATTATATAATTGATTAAATAAAATATTAAAATATTATATTTATTTTAATTATATACACATTTTTTAATTAATGTATATAAATAAACTGTTAAACATCTTGACTGATATAAATTAGATAATTTTTTATATAGAAGATTATGAAAATAAGATCCATTTTTTATTAAAATTTATATAAATCATATTTATATAGTATATGTGTATATGTATATACACTTATTGAAATATAAATATTATTTTAAAACATATAAATATTTATATATAAATTAAATTACTCACTATGACCTTTATCGGCACTAGAAAAAAACACTGATAAAGGTGTCATGCTTATCAGTGCTAAAAAATGTCGATGAAGGGGTGAATTTTATCAATGCTGGAAAAAAGAGCAGACAAAGGGAACCCTTTTATCAGTTTAGTTGTTAGCACTGATAAAAAATAACTTTATCAATGATTTTTGTGAGTAGTGATAAAAGTATCCCTTTTATCAGCGCTTTTAATCGAGCATTGTTAAAGGTCATCATTTGATAAGATGTGATCTATGGTAGTGAGTTGTACAAAAAAAATCAGTACCCATCAATTTTTGAAGTCCTTTCCAAAAATTTGAAATAAACATGAGTTCATGATTAGATTCAATGGGGAGAAGAAAACTATATAACATGATTATTCCTTTGAGATAATTTTTTGAAATGTGATCTAAACATACAAGTAAAAAATGCATAGAAACGAGTGCTCTACTATGCACACTGTATGGAAAACCATCGTTGTTATTCCTTGTCGTGTCCGACCAACTACCGATTACACAATTCATCAATCCATAATAGCATAACACCTCCTCTTAGCCTCAAAATCCCACTACCAGTAACATGCCCCCCACTGAATCAATGTTGTTGCCTTCTATTAAAGTTCATGATTCCTCTGGGAATGGTTCCCTCCCACTACTCGTGATGGGTTTATTTACATTGAGTATTTCTGTGGTCATTTCCCGATGAAATTGGTGGCCTATATGTAATGATGGAATCTATTTGCTAGGATGATTCGTGTTATTCCCTTTGATTAATTGTGTCAAGATCGATTTCCTCTAGCCTTAGGTCTCCCAGACCCAACACATAGTCCCTTCTAAGGTTACATTGCAAAATATTTGGGTATTAGTAGGAATTTTTCTTCCAAGCTTATATGTGATCCATCATCCTTTGTAAAAACTGATGTGGGATTGGGTTTTCACCCAACAATCCTCCCCTCAAACCAAAGACCACACAGGCCTCCCCTTCAATGATAATCCATCAGATCCAACCATCTTTCACCGCTATTTTTCTCATCGCAAGGACTCACCTCCTAACCACCATTTATCAGGAATACTTTTGACATAAGGAATCATGGATTCACATGCTTCAAATGATCAACTGGTATCATTGTCAAACCTTTTTGGGGAATACTCCACCCTACATCACACCTGGACTACACCATAGCTCTAATAAAACTTGTTAGGATGGATTTCCTCCAGCCCTAGGTCTCTCAAGCCCAATACATCGGCCCTTTTAGGGTTCCATCCTAAAACACTTGGGTATTAAGAGTAATTTCCCATCCAAACATATATGTGATCCATAATACTTTGTGTAAACTGATATGGGATTGGGTTTTCACCCAATAAACATTTTTTTAATGATTGATGGTGAAGGTGCTCGAGAGGATGAACTCGGGAGTGAGCGGTCTTTTTTGTTGGGTGGGAACGATCTTCTAATCATAGGACCAGGTGTTCTTGGACTCTTAATGGAAAATACATGGTGGGAGGTATGGCTAGCATTATCATTTGAATTGAACTCTTTGTTTTGAAACCTTGATTTAGTAATTGTGTGATATATTGCAATATTTTGATCCAATTAGACTAGAGCTATAATACTTTAGTGTTGAGTGAGCCTAGAGTTGAAACTAGTTGGGAAAACCTTGATTATATTAGTATGATTTATTTTAAGAGTTCATATAAAGTTAAAATTATTTCTTCAATGGGCGAGAGTGATTGTGGATACTACCCAGGGTTCTCTATAGATGAACATGGATTGAGGGTGGAATGAAATCATAATTTAATGATAGACTAAAAACTATGTCATCTCATATGTATTCTGATGAAAAATAGGTTTTCGAGTTTTATTTTAATGGCAACATAGGTTCTACATTCCCATGTTTTTCTAAGTCAGTTGCTAAAATATTTGTGCCTCGACTATCTTGTGTTTTTTTGAAATAATTTTTTCATCATAATTCATTGGTTCTAAACCAATCCCATCTTACCTAGTTCTATTGACTTGGATTTGGACATTGATCAACAAACAGTTTGGCTACATTAACCTGGTGTAGTGAAGGTTCTTTCTTATTTACTTCAAGATCTGCAACGTATGATTGCAATGATAATGCGACATGTGACGAGGTGTTGAATATAAATTAACATGTTATGCTTGAAAAGATTCATCTTAGGGGGACTTGAAGTTTATAATTATTACAAGTTTATGATTTATATAAATAATCATGTTGATGTGGAGTTTATTTTATTCCCTGAGAAGAAACAGTCATCAATATTTCCATATGTTTACAGCCTTAAACTGAAGCACATCCGCCAAAGGATGACCATTTATTGTGAATCCTTGTGTGAATTTACTAGAATAAATTTACATCTCTTTTAAAAAAAATTGTTATTTCAAAATTGAACTCTTGTTTTTGTGTAATCTACAGTAGTGTTTAATTATATATGTTAGTCTGCCTTAGCTTGTTAGGATATTTGAGAGACTAGTTTGAATTTAATGGAATAACTTCTACATTTCTTATAATGTTTTTTTTGTAATCTATAGTAGTGTTTAATTGTATATGTTAGTCTGCCTTATCTTGTTAGGATATTTTTCAATAAATAGAAAATTTACAATTGGTATTAGTGCCATAATATATAAAGGTTAAAAGACTACATAGATGCAATGGAATCATCCTGTGGAAGATTTGAAATGAAATCTGACAAATATGTTAAAAATAATTAATGGGATTTTAGGAATAAATTTACACTTAAAATTAATCCCTTAAAATGTTTTAGTTTTGTATGGAAGGGCATGTCAAAAGTGACTACCTTTAATTTAGAAATAATTTTGGAAATGATGTTATAAATAATCATTATATTGGATAATAAGCTCATATTTCATTGGAAAACATAAATTTTCTACTGCATCAATGGAGTCTTGACAACTTTAAGCTTATCTTCTTGATGTGTGTGAATTTGGAGGATTGGGTGGAACCTACTACAACAAAACTTTGGAATTTTATTTTTCTTTATTTCATTAAATTTTTTTGGTGTAAGTTTTTATGACTATAAATAGGGTATGCTTTGAGCATTTTAAGATCAAACAAAGAGGAGAAATAAACCACTGTTTCTTTACTTCCATTTTTGTTCCCGTGATCACCTCAAGTGATCTGCATCTACTTCCACATGCATTTATGTTTTCCACTTCTAAATCCACATTCAGTATCAAAATGTTCAAAGGTGAGTTATGTCAAAGGATTCATGATATATGTATCCTATCAATTTAAATAGTGGAGGATCTTTAGAGATGATGATGAATAATGAAATGATATTTTAACACTTAGTGCGATTTTATTTTTCCTTACTTGTCTTAGGCATCTTATTTTTTTTAAAAAAACAAAAAATATGTTTTAAATTATCAAAAGTTGGTTTTTATTTTACCATTTGCCATGCTACTTTTTCATAATGGAGGAGGATTTTTCACACCTCCCTTTTTATTTTCTTATTTCATTGCTTTTCTCATCCAAGTCCTCACTCATCATTCCCATCATTAAAAAAAACCACTCCTCTATTTTTGAGAATCCCATGCCCCAAATAAATCTCTAAATAAACATAAATAAATAAATAAATAACACCACATTTAGTTTCATTATTCTCTCCACTACCCATATTTTATTCTTTTGCACACACAAAAATTCTCCATTTGTATTCTAAAAAATATATTTGAGTGATCAAAATTTTCTTACAATCCCTAATTTCCAAAAAATATATATCATGTGAAATTAAAAAATATATATATCAGTCTTCAATTCTGAAAAAAAGAGAATTATGCAATTTTAAAAATTTTAAATCTGCAATATCCAAAAAAAATGGGCGACATCTATCATTTTCTCAGCTGAAAAAATAATCTGTCTTTATGTAAAATGAAATTGCCAAAGCTTTGGTCCTAAAGATGATAAATAATAATTATGATAATTGGTTAATCCAAGTTTGAGAGATCCTTTACACCCAAGATTTCATGGACATCGTGGAGAATGGATACACTGATCCAAAATCCAAAGTAGTTGAGGTTTCTCTGTCAGATATTTAAAAGGACACTCTTTGGGTAGAGTGAAAGTAAGACTGCAAGGTGAAATCCTTCATTTATCAAGGCCTTGACAAAACAAATTTTGAAATAATCACTTAATATAAATCATCAAAGGAGATATATGAAAACCTTCAAAAATCATTCAAAGTTGGAGACAAAGTGAAGTGGATTCAGATTCAATCTATGTGAGGTGAGTTTGAATCCCTATTAATGAAATCTTATGAAACTATTTCTAAGTATAAAACTCGTGTAATGGTTGTGGTGAACCAACTATGAAAAAATGGAGAAAATATTGTTGACATACGGGTATGTGAGAAAATTTTGTGGCCCCTTAATCCAAACTCTTATTACATAGTTGTTGTCCTAGAAGAAACAAAATCCCTAATGACAATATTTGTTGAAGAACTCATGGGGTCTCTACATGCCCATTAACTGAAGGTGAACCACCAGAGTGATACCAATGGATAAGATCATGCCCTTCAGTCAATGTTCTATCTCAAAAACTATAAAAAGTATCAAGGGGGATATTTCAAAGAGGCTAATATAGAGTATTTCATGGATAATAATTTGATCTAATAAGATAAGGACAAGGGGGAGTAATCCTATATCAAGGAGGTTGTGGATAGAAAAACTTTACTCAATGAGAACGAGAACAAGGAAGAAGTGTATAATTCATTAATTTTCAAATAGATAAAATAAATGTTCAATTCTATAATTGTAAAAAAAATATGGGAATTATAGCAATGGATGTTGGTATAAAAAATCCATGGAGAATGACAGTGAGGAGAAATATATCGTCGGAATAGAATATTCTTTTGGTGAGTCCCATGTGTTGATGAAACAAACATCAACAAAAAATGAAAGTATGTGGTTTTTTTGGATTTCATCCTGCCTTATGGGTTATATTTTATATTTAAAGATAAGTTTTTTTGGAAATCCAAAATGGGGCCTTTCCGTTTTGTACCTGCCAGCATGAGATACAGGAGATATCTGATGATATCTTATATATATATATATATATATATATATATATATTAGATATATATTTCAAACAAGATAAATGGTATATGAGGGCCTATAAAAATGGGAGGCATCAACTTAAGTAGGGAGATAAGTTGTGTGGTTCACAGCAACCTAAGAGTGGAAGATACTTGGGTAATGGTTTCTAGGCATGGGAAGTAGCGAGTATCAGCAAACTGGATTGTGCAACAAGGTGTTGAAATGACACCTCAAGTTCAATATTAATCTCCTATGGGTGAAATTTTATCATATACTATTATAAAAGAGGCTATAGAGGCATATCAAATTGTGTATTTTCACACAAGTATTTCTTTGTTGTATTTGAAATTCAAGTCTCAGGATTCACTTTGATTTTTGTACTCTCTGATTCATTGTTGATTTTCTCAAAATTTCTCTGTGGTTTTTTATTCCTCCATAAGGAAAGTTTTTTCACGTTAAAATCTATGTCCCTGTTTATTATTCTACTATTTGGTTTTTCACTTCACTTACATTGGTAATTCTCACACTTATTGTTGTCAAAAATGAGTTTTATTCTAGGGTCGATTTACTTCTGACCCAAAAAACTATATTAGAGTGAGGTTATCCATCTTTTATTGTTTATTAAACATATGAGATTCACTCTATGATATTTTTACCCACATTAAACTCTTTAATTGGAAAAATTATTTTTCACTTTGGTAGCTAAAATTTAAAAATATTTTGGTTCGTGAGAAGACAATGAAGGAGTTGAAGAAAAAAAATTAGAGAAACCAGGGATGATGATCACTGGTGATTGATAGGATATGAGAGAGTTTGCAACAAGCACAATTCAGATGTATTTAGGTGATAATACATTATGGGAAGTGATGAATTTATCCAATCCTATAAAGATCTAAGTGAAACTTGAAAGCAGGTATAAATAAAAATCCCTCACAAATCATTTATATCTGAAAAACTATTGTGTCTTTTGAGAATACCAGAGAATAGAGATTTATAAAATCACCAGGATGAGTTCACCAAACTTCTAAAAGATTTTTCTTCAGTAGTGGTCAATATTGATGATAAGGGTAATGTGGTACTAGTTGATATGTAAGAATAATATAAGGCTTTTTTATTTTGAGTTGATTACATGATTCATAGGATAATCTCTCCAACACATTACTGATTAGGAAAGACACACTAAATCTAGATGATGTGACTTCTTCGTTGTTGATGAACGAGACTCAGTGAAACACTAATTAATGTGAATCTTCAGGAAATAGTGGTACTCTAGTTGTGGCAGATGTACATGGTAATTAGAGAGGTCATTCTAAGACAAGAAGATAGGTAAAGTATTTATTTTGAGACAAGGATGGTCATATGAAATGAAATTTCTATGCTTTTAAAAAGATTAAGGAGGAGGAGAAGGTGCACAACACCAATTCTGAGGTTACCAATGTAAGTTTTATTCAAGGTGGAGGTGATTTACTTTTAATTGGAATTGATTTTTTTAGGTCATATTTTCATACCAAATGGGTTGTTGATTCAGTAGCATCATGCAATATTACACCGAAGAGGGATTTATTTTCATCATATAAAGAAAGAGAATTTGATATATTGAAGATGGTCAACTGAGGTTCTACTGATGTCATCAGTGTTGGTGATATTTGTATCACTATGAATACAAGATGTACACTAATGCTGAGAGATGTGATACATGTTCCTGTTATACGCCATAAATGTTTATCTACTTGTACTCTTGATGATAATGGATTTAGGAGATCATTTGGTGGTGAAAGATGGACCTTGAAAAGAGGATCAATGGTTTATTCATGAGGAATAATGGATTACATGCTTTATAGGATGGATGTAAAGGCATGCAGTGATGTGAAGAATGCATTTTTGAAGAGGACTTCATCAAATTTGTGGCACAGATGATCATCATGCATGAGTCAAAGACCATCGACTAAGTTGAATAAGGATTGGAAACCAAAACATGTCAAGTCAATTATTTTAGGTATTATACATAATTAGTTTTCATCAGAGAGTGACACAAGTGAAGAAATAATTAAAATCAAATTTCAGGGTGACGTATTGAGATTTTCATATTGCTCAGAGGATGTTGGGTATAGGGAGAAGTTAATTCCTATAGGTGCTCCAAATTATGTGGAAATAACAGTTTTGAGGGAGATAGGTATTGTTGATTCTGGTATTGGCGGTGTAGAAACAGGTATGATGAAGACTTCGAGATTTGGATTTCTTTTTTAGGGGGTGATTTTAGGTTTCCTTCAAAGATGAAAAATGGGGATGTCATATTTTCTGAAGAGGATGACGATTGGTGCAATACCAACCAGTTTTTTTTTCAACTAATTTTATTGAATGTGATCTCCTTCTTCAATGGGATAAAGGGGTATATTGTTAGAGTTCATCCCACCTTGTGGATTATCTTTTAGATTTAAAGATAATTTTTTTTTGGAAATTAAAATTGGGGAATTTTCGTTGTGTATCTGCCAATATGAGATACAGTAATATCTCATGATATATTTTTGAGATATATTTTTAGATATCTATTTCGAACAAGATATGTATAAAATGAGGGCCTATAAAAAGGGGATTCATTAGCTCAATCTTGGAGACAATTTTTGTGGTTTGTCGAAACCCAAGAGTGACAGATACTTGGGTGACAGTTTCTGGGTGTGGGTAGCAGCGAATAGCAGAAAACTGGGTTGTGCAAAGAGGTGCTGAAACAGCCCCACAAGTTCATGATTGATCTCCTAGGGGTTATGTTTGGTCACAAACTATTATCATATAAGTGAAGGAGTTGTATCAAGGTGTGTATTTTCATAAAAAAAATTCTACACTGTGTTTGCAATTCAAGTCTTGGGATTTACTTGGATTTTTGTACCCTTTGATTCATAGTGGACTTTCTCAGAATTGCCCAATAGTTTTTTAATCCTCTGCAATGAGGGTTTTTCTACATTAAAATATTTTTCCCCATTTATTATTCTTCAATTTGTTTTTTTAGTTTTCTTATGTAGGTTATTCTCATAATTATTTTTGTCAAAAATTGAGTTTTATTCTGGGGCCAATCCACTTCTGACCCAATAGTTTCTTGACTCTGGAGCTAGTAACTACATTACATAGAAAAAAAACTTGTTTATAAAGTAGGATTAGTGGATTCAAGGAGATATTTCATTTGGTGACCTCTCAATAAGATTTTTCTATGGAAGAGAAGATATTCTGATAAAAAAAGATGATAATCATGCTTTCATCTCCGGCGTCTACTATGTAACCAACATGAAGACCAACATCTTGAGTGTTAGGAATTTAGTGGAAAAAGGATTTCCTGTAAGCCTAAAAACTAACAAAATGGTGATTTTTGAAGAAAAATGAAGGCTGATCACAATATTACTGATGGTGAAGAATAGCGTGTTTTCGCTTATGATTCAACCCGATGTACCATGGTGTTTGACAACGGTGCGTGATAATAAATAATGGCTATGGAATTTCAGGTTAAATAATTTTAATTGTGAAAGTTTAATATTATTAGGAAGAAAGAATATGGTTAATTGGATTCCTATCATTTGACACCCGAATCAAATATGTGAAAGTCATGTTCTAATAAAACAACTTTGCAACGAAGGCCAACTAGAATGATGCAGCGCCACTGGAGTCAGTTCACACCGATGTTTACGGTCCATTGAATCAAAAATAAACCGGAAAAGGAGGTATTTTTTGAAATTTATTGATGATTATAACAGGAAAACAAGGATATATTTTCTCAAGATAAATTTAGATGTGTTTGGAATCTTTAAAGAATTCAAGACGTGGGTAGAAAATCAAATAAATCATCGCATAAAAACTTTATGATCTGATCGAGTTGGGGAGTACACCACTAATGTTTTTCAAGAGTACCTCAAGAATCATGTAATTCAGCACCAACTAATTCCATATTACACACCCCAATTCAATGTTGTATCCAAAAGGAAAAAATAAAACTATTCTCAATATGGCGAGAAGCATGTTGAAATTCCAAGAAGTGCCCATGATTTTCTCGGTTGTAGTGGCTTTGTGTGTAGTGTATCTACTCAATAGATTCCAAACAAAAAATCTTGAATCAAATATACCGCATGAAGAATGGAGTACTCACAATCCAATATTAATACATATTAGAATTTTTGGTTCTATTTCCTATTTCAGGATCCCGAAGGAAAAAACGAACAAAGATTGAGGACAAAGGAGTGAAGTGTGTCCTTATGTGGTACATAGACTGAGAAATGAGATGTCTCTTGTTTAATATCATCACGAAGAAGATTATATTTAGTATATATGTTATCTTTGATGAATATTAGACATGGAAATGGAATCAATACGATGATTCAAGATAGGTATGACTATCTCTACCAGATGAAGAAATAGATGAAGAAGTACCATTGTAGCAATGAGGAACTGAAGAACCACTGAAACAGTCACCACATACTCCTACATCTGAAGACATAAAATGATAATTTTCTCATATTTGTCCTCAAAAAATTATAATCATTGTAGATATATATGAAATAAAGGCATCGACGACACCAAAGTCTATAAGAAAAAAAGAAGGCTTTTACTTTGGTGAAGTCATTGCACCTATTGGTCAACCACTCAGATATGATAAAAATTCGTGGGTTATAAGGAAAATGAGTTTAAGGGGGGATGTTGGATAATAAAATAATATTTACTTGGATTATTCCAACTGTATACTACAGCAATGGAGGATTTATGACTTAAAACTTGGCTATTTGACATGTGTGGATTTGGAGGGTTGGGTGGCAACTATTGCAATAGAACTTCAGACTATTATTTTTACTTGTTTGATTAATTTTTGTTGTTGTAAGTTTGTATCCCTATAAATAGAGTATGATTTTTTTGTTGTAAAATCATCCAAAGAGAAGAAATAAACATGTGTTTCCCTGGTTCCTTTTTTCGGAGATCACCTCCAGTGATCTTCATCTGCTTCTGCATGTGTTTGTGTTTTCCGCGGCAAAATGAACCTCCACAATCCTCCTACACTGTATTTGATGACTCTGATATTGTTGAAGTGTGGTAAAAAAGGTTAGAATTAATAGGTATGTAGTAAGAGAGGTTGGGTGATAGTGATTTGGTTGGAATTATTCAGAACTATATTAGGATTGCAACTTATATTACTTAATAATTAAGAGGAAAGGGAAATGATTAATAAATGCCATTTGTTTGGGTTGTTTGGAGGCTGGAGCATGGAGTCACCTATTTGGATCCTGGAACTACCCAGAGCTTTATAAATACCAATTATAGGTTATTCAAGTTAATATTTTCAAAGGAAATTTTATGCATTAGGCTTGTGGAAGAGATTTCTCCCAAGAGGCCTATAGAGTAGAAATTCTCCTAGGAGTGGTGTTTTAATTCTCTATAGAACTGGTTAGTAATTTTGTAACAAAATTAAATTGAAGAATATATTTTCTATATTTATTGTGTAAAAATCTATTATTAATTAGATATTTCATTTGGATATTTCTTTTGTGATAAATTATTGAATAAGAAGTCGAGGCGGGAGATGGAAGCTCTATTATCACATGTATAGAGACTCAGATTACATCTGTGGAATCGTTGATTATAGAGCTAAAGCCTGGGACCTAGAAATAGGATGTTCAAATATCGGAGCATATGAGTACTATTGTTGGACCTACTAAAAAACAGGTAGAATTATAGCATGTAATAATTGATGTTCATTATGAAATTCAAGTAAAGTAAAATCTATTATGGTAGAAGAATGTGATAATAGTTTTTTTTAAAGTTAGTGGTCTAGGATCAACTATTTTTACTTTGAATGCATACATATTCGATCAATTGAATATGAATAAAACTTCTTATTACATGTTGTACAATATTCTACATGAATTTAATGTAATAATGTCTTAGGGAATCTATCGCATTGATAAGGTCATAACAGTTCCCCACTATGATGAGAACCTTGAAGTGTTATGACGATATTCTTAAATATAGTTCTATAGTCAGAAAACATTATACAATGGGACACCTAGAATGTGACTCTTGGGTGTGAGTACTTATAAGCGGATGATGCTCTTTATCATAAAGAACTACTACATAACAGACCTTTAACAACGTTGGTCTGTATCAATGCTAGAAAAAAAAATCACTAATAAAGATTCTTTTTATCAGTGCTTTCTTTTCTGCACTAATAAAGGGTACCCTTTATGAGTGCTTTATTTTTAGTGTTGATAAAGGGTATACTTTATCAATAATTTTTAGCTCTCATAAAGATCCAGAATAAAATGAAAATATTAATCAAATAAAAATTAAAAATTAGTAAATTAAAAAAAAATTATCAATTTTATTAATTAAATAATTATAGTTAAAAATGAAAAAATTTAATATAAATATATATAAATTATAAATTTTAAGAAATATTAGATATTAAATATATTGATTTGTGAAATGAATCAAATGAAATAATTAAACAAATAAAAATTAAAAATGAGTAAATTAAGAAAGATATTAAACATTTTATTAATTGAAAATTTATTGATAAAAATGAATAAATCTAATATACAAATATATAGATTATAAATATTAATAAATAGTATATATTTATATAAAATGAACAAATTAAAATAATTAAACAAAAAATTTAAAAATGAATAAATTACAAAATTATTAAAAAAAATTATTAATGAAACAATTGTTAATAAAAATAAATAAATAATATATATGTATATATATATATTATAAATAGTGATAAATAATATATATTAAATATAAATATAGAAAATGAATAAAATGTAATATTTTAAAAAATATTAATGACTAATTCATTTTAAATGGTTTTTATACATAATTATTCATCAATACATTTAATATAGAAATATATTCATATGTATATATATATATATATATTTATAATATTTCCTAAATTATGATTTAATATAATAAAAAAATATTTATACTTACATATTATATATGTCATAGATTTATTAAGAAATGATTTATAATTAAAAATTCGTATTAATTAAAAATACAGACTAATTGTATGGAGCAATGCATATAATTGAATGTCCTTTTATTTTTCAATTAAACATATATAAAATGTGTATTACATTGATTTCACAAAAAAATACTTAATGCATTTTTATATACGACGCAAACACACAAATATTTATGCAATTAATGAAATCTTATATATATATATATATAAACACATACACCTAATATTTATGTAATTTATAGAATTTTTAGTATTTATTTTAGAATTTTATTAAAACACGATGAACTTAATATATTATTTTTTAATCGGTAAATTTTATTTATTTATTTTTAATATTATTATAATTATGTATTGATTCATTTTTAATATTTTTTATTTTTTGGGGAATTTAATCATTTTATATTATTTATTTTTTATATATTTATTAACTATGTTTTATTATTTTCAATATGTATTCATCTATATTTCAATATATATCCATATTTTTTTACAATTTATATTTAATTAATAAAACTTATCCATTTTTTCATTATTTTTAAAAGTGTACTCGTTTTTAATTATTCAATTACATTTGTTTTTTACATGCATGAATTTAAAATTATATATTCATTAATAATGTTTAAAATATATTTGTAAATAAATATTTATAAATAAATATATTTATAAATTAGTATTTACTAGATTTCTAAATTTATATATTTATAATTATAAATAAATAAATGTAATTTTTTAAAAATTATTTATATAATTATAAATTTATAATAAATTTATTTAAATAATGAATATATTTACTATATTTATATCTTTATTTATTTATATTTATATAATTATATAAATATATAAACATTATTTTCTTTAAATTATTTATATAATTATAAATAAATAACTATATAGTTAAATAATTATAAAGTTATAATAAATATATTTAAATAATGAATATATTTACTATATTTATGTATTGATAACACACACACATATATATTTAATTATATAAATATATAAATATATATAATGATATAAATATATGTATTGTTATGAAATTATAATAATATATTTAAAAAATGAATATATTTACTATATTTATATTTATAAATATATATTAAATATATATATAGTTATATAATTATATATAATGATATAAATCTATTTATAATTATTAATAAATAATTATTACTATATTTATAAATGTATATTTACTATATTTATAAAATTATATATTTATAAGTATAAATAAAAAATATAATTTCTTTAAAAAGTATTTATATAATTATAAATAAATAATTATATATTTACATTATTATAAAAGTATAATAAATGAATATATAATTATATAAATATATTTAATTTTTTTATATGTAATAATTATTATAAATCCTTTATCATTGCTAAGGTTTTAGCACAGATAAAGATTACTTTTATTAGTGCTCAATTAGCACTAATAAAAATAGATTTTATTAGTGCTTATTAATTTGGCTCTGATAAAAGTATCTCAGTCTATTTAAAGAACCCTGACTGCGATTGTTTTAGTCGCAATATCTAAAGATTTCTACAGAATCCACTTGCTGTCGGTGCTCCTCCTCAAATCCAAGTTCGAATCATGTCTCAAACGCTTCCAAGGATTGAATACAAATCTTGAACAAATCAAGTCTCAAATGAATCCAAGTCTTAAATGAATCTATGCTTTCTCACAATATATCTTTACTTTCTTTCAGACTAATCAAAGCTTGAATCTGAGGTATATTATTTTCTCCTTCTCCTCACTCATTGATTGCTTTTTTGGGTTCCTCATAAGGTGATTTTGACTTAGGTGGTGGTCTTTTTTGAGTGAGCCTGATATTTTTGGGTGCATTAAAGTTGTGTTTATTTCGCTAAATGGTTGTGGGTATTTTAACTTTATGAGGAAGTATAGATCTTCTATTTTGTGAGTTACTGACCATATAATTTTCTAACAAATATGTTTAGATGTTGTTGTTTAGTCATAAAAACCTTTATTTTAGAACATAGATCATATGATATTTATAAATTGGATAAAATCCCCATCACTAGAAATATGTATAATGGATTTCTTCCTTCATCCAATGATAAGGAAGATGTAAGAAAACCCCTCCCCAAGTGAGAGACCTGCTATTAAAATTAGTCATAATACTAAGAAGGAATCTTCATCTATATTAAATTGTTCCATTTGGGGAATTGGTAAATGTCCTAGTGAGTTCTTCTACGGATATTTTCCATTTCTATTTAAATTAAAAATAATTTATGTTGTTACTGATGGTAATTTTTCTCATAATATTATTGTGAGCATTCCTTGGTTCATTACCATGATTTTGTTTGTGGTTTTGATGTTTCGGCACTCTCTAGTGGGTTTTCTTAAGTTATTCCTAGGTAAAATAATTTTTTAAATTGCCCTGTGGGTGCAGCCTAATGGTAGCACCCTATGGTGGTCTTTTGGGAGATCTCGATTTCGTGTCTCCCCACGTGAAAATAGCTAGGGTTTTCCCTTTTTTCCCCTCCCCTAATCGATGTAAGAATATGGAAATTAAATATAATTATTTTATAATTACATATTTTACATTTTTATTGTTGATATATGAGTTTATGTGATTGAGGATCTATGTAGAAGACTTTCATGGAATGAGAAAAGTGATTCCCATGTGGTTAACTGCATAAAAACGGTGGGTGGTGCCCAAATTATTAAGAAAGGTTTTATATGTGTTTTAGTGTGAAATGTAATATGTAGGAATAAATAATCAAGGAAAGGATACCATAGTGAGTTATAATATGGGTTTATGATCATGATATATAATAAGTAATAATGATTTGGAATAAAATACCCATTCCATACTCTATGGGATGATTATAGTCTCACTCAGTGGTTTCTTCCCCTTATGATCCTCGAGTTGGTTAGTTGGGAAAATCCTGAGGGATATTAAAATATATAATGAATTGGGTGAACCTAGTATATTCTTGTATGATAGTGTGAAAGGGACCTTTGAGAGTGGATTGTGTGATTGATGATTGTAAATGGTTTCCTTATGGTTCATGGTTCATGAATAAAGTGAAACATGGAATTAGGAAATATGATATCATCATGGAAGTTAATGTCTAGTAGTATATAGGTTAGATTATGAGAGGCCCAATGAGGATAATCAGGGATAATGGAAGTATCCCCTAAGGGTAGAACAGTGTATAGATTTCCCTATGAATATTTTTCTTAGGGTAGTCATGTGCTAAGAGGGATCATATGATCACCTTAGTAGTGATTAGATATGTGGTATAAAATCGATTATAGTCCCTTAAAACCAAGTGGGATAACCTATAAAGGGTAGTATGTATTAGATGATCATATATCTTCCTTTGTATTGAGATTTGAGAGACGCGAGTAACGAATTATGGTCTATATACTATGATATTATCTAATGAGTGATCATTGAGAAAGATGATGAATTCCTAAGATAGCTGGTCTTTGAGTATCATATATTAAAATATGATGGATATTAATTGAGGGTTAGGTATGGTATGTTAGAATGTGAGTTACTATATATATGTTATTGATTCATCAAGATCTAGGGTGAGGGTGATGTGACATTTGTGTTGTTGTTTGTTATTCTTTATAGTTTTTTAGAATTTATGTTTAACTAATGTATAGTGGAACCCATTGTGTGGTTCTTTCCTAAGGGAACTAGTTATGATAAGACTTCCCCATATCTAAAATGGAATTCCTAAGAAAAATGGTCATGTTTTACCCATTTCATGATTTGGATAGAATAAGTACCTGCGATGGTTATCCCTGAGAGATAGTCTTGGATGTTAGGGGTCTGAAGTTGAATCTCATTGTACCTGTGATGTGGTTATTTGTAGAGGGAGATAAATAATTTTTTCTCCTTTTATGATTCAAATTTCAACTGATTATTAGTGAAATGATTTTAATATCAGTGAACAACCTTTGTATAATATTATGCTATGATTAGTATAATTAACAGGTATGAAATGAAGTAGGTACATTTGATTATCATAGTGTCTTGGTTAGTATACAATGACTTGAATTACATGTGTATTTTCAGTGTTAATACTTCCAACATATACTCAATTATATCCATTTTGTATATTTTAGTTTCCCTATTAGTATTTACTTGTAGATTTTTATACTCACACCCTACACATGAGCCTCAGTGGGAATAGAGCTCTTATATTTGAGCTATAGGTGGGTAAAAGGACTAGAAACATAGATTAGATTCAGTTCAGCTCAGTGGGGATGAGTCGATGTTCTCAAGGTAGTGTTAGGGACCTTTTAGAATTTTGTGATGAGATTTGATATTTTAAATTAAGATATGGTAATTTAAAAAGTTTTAAGGAGACAATTTTCATCCTCATCAACTTTATCTCCTAAAAAGATATTATTTCATTTTTTTTGTTTCAGACTCAACCTTCATCTCTTCTATGTTTCTTGAACTACTCTGAGCAGTATTCATCCAAAATTGTCACCAGTACCCAGTATGGGATGACTACTACTCAGAGTAATCAAGAAACATATGTTCATGTCCAGAAGTGACGGAGGATGAGTCTCAAGCAACAAAATGAAATAATAAATGTTTGGGAGATGATGTCAATAAGGAAGATCGTTGCCTATAACTTTCACATTTGGATGAATTCAGAGGATAACACCTACCATAGTGGAGTAATTATTTTCTTAAATTCAATTACCCACTTCGTTCAAAATGTATACACAATAATCATTTGAAAAAAGAGTATGAAGATAGAGTTAAATAGTTCATCAAGTTTTCAATAGAGCATACATACGCCCCTTCACAAATCCTTTATATGTGTTTACGTTTTTATTATTCAAAGAAAATTAAATGTTCTACTACTCATGCATACAATGTATTCTTCACATGATGATGTTACCAATCCCAAGGAAAAATATATTATTGATTATAAAACTACCGAATTATTATGGGATCAACAACATGTTGATGAAAAAAATAAGAATGATGTAACGGTTGGGTCAATAAGGTTTTCCTCATGACTTTTCCATTCCTTCTTGTTTTTAAAATCACAAACACCTTATACTTAAGCAAATCTATATTTTACTTCTCTAAGGAAAATTTCCTTCCTTAAGGAAATTGACCCTAACCAAGATTTCCTTATATATATCAATATTTTTCTTATGTATAAAAATCAAATTCATATGAAAACCTCGGAATCTTATAATACTTAGATATGAAGAATTCGGTTTTAGCATCTGAATTCTAGATAACAACTGTAATAAACTTCCACTCTGAAGTCTGGATATGAACTCTAATAAATTTCTACTTCGAATTCAGGATACGAACTCTAATAAATTTACACTCTGAATTCTGGACTCCGAACTTTTATGAGTTCTACTCCGAACTTCTATCAGTTTGACTCTAAACTTCTACGAGTTCGACTCCGAACTTCTATGAGTTAGACTCTTAACTTCTATGAGTTTGACTTCGAACTTCTATGAGTTCGACTCCAAACTTCTATGATTTTCACTCCGAAGTTTTATGAGTTCAACTCCGAACTTTTACTAGTTCGACTCTGAACTTCTACAAGTTCAACTCCAAACTCCGTAAGTTTAGATTCTGAACTCTTGTGAAACCAGACTCCGAATTTCCATAGAAATTCAGACTCCTGATTTCTACAGAATTCAGGTTCTGAATTTCTATAAAACTGAATCTGAATATATCTTTATTATAGACTCCTAATTTCATTTTTGGTTAGACTCCGAACTTTTAATTTCTTACATTCCGAACTACAGTTTTTCTTGTGCTTACACTCGTTTCATTATAAAACAATGCCATGCTTTCAATTACACATGTTATTTTATAAAATGATGTCATCTATTCTGTTTCTAACTAACTGTTGTTTGAGTGACACGTGTACAGGTCCCTCCGAAGTTTAAGGAAAATATGACCGTTGGAGGAGGGAGCCGACCATTCCAACCGAGCCTATAAATAGGAGCTCATTTGAAAGAGCTCAACAACAATGAACAAGTCGATCACTCTAGAGACCACATGCTGTTAAGGTGATTTCTAGAGAGATAATCTTTTCATTCCTCGTGCATACTGAACTGCTCGTTCAGATTGCTTCGTGCGACTCCAAATGTTGGTGATTACATTTGAGGGCTTCCGGGGATAGGAAGACATAGGTTCAAACTACCTTGAAGTTTAGGGCTTCCAAGGATAGGAAGACAGAGGTTACAACTACCTTGAAGTTGAGGGCTTCCGAGGATAGGAATACATAGGTTCCAATGCCTTGAAGTTGAGGGATTCCTTGCTGAGGAAGATAGAGGTTCCAACTACCTTTAAGTTGAGGGCTTGCGGGGATAGCAAGACAGAGACTTCGATCTTCGTATCGAGGGATTACCCAGGTGTGGGTAAGACAGACTTGCTTGAAAGTATAAATCAAGGGACCTTTATTCAAGGTTGATGGATACCCTTCTCTTTGGGTTAAAAGATTTATATCTTGTTACTTGTAGTTTTACTACTTGTTTTTACACTGCATTTCGTATTGTAAGGAAAGTATAACCATCTTATATTTCCTTACACTTGTACTCTGATTAATTTAGATTCTATATGCTTTAAGGTAGAATCTCATATTGTAAACTTTGGTTAAGTTTCAATTTATGGATCCATATTTCCATAACCAGTTTTTCAAAATCACTTTCTAGATTTAAGCAAGTGCATAGAACTAGAAGTCTGTAACTTCATAATTTGTCCCAATATTTCAATTGGTGTTAGAGGTGTTGTGAATTTTCTTAGTTTAACTTTGTTAAACTTAGATCTTTCCTTCTTTAAGGAAATTTTTAAAGTGTACAATTCACCCCCCCCCCCCTCTTGTATATTGAGAATCTACATCGTTATTTCGATCCTACAATTGGTATCAGAGCAAGGCAACCTCATACTCTGTACCAATCCTACAATTGGTATCATAGGAGGTCTCTGAAATACTTATACTCACATATAAGTTTTTCCTTGCTCAGTTTTTCGTTGTTCTATATTTTTCTTGCTTAGTTCCTTGAATCCTAACTTTTCTTATTAACAAGTTTTTGTGAAGAAGGATTTTCTTAAAGATGGAAGGTTTAAATGTTGGTTCCATCGACAACTTAAATCCTACAAGACCACCAATTTTTGATGGCAATGATTATAAGTATTGGATAGATCTAATGAATAATTTCGTTATCAGTACTGGAGTAGATAACTTTGTTATGCTTACCGGTGGATATAAAATTCCTGATAAGGAAGTAAGTTCTTTCACAAACCAAGATAAGCATGATTATCAATTAAACTATAAGGTATGCAATAATCTATTATGTTTAATGACTAGGAACATATTTATCCAAATTTCATCATGTAAAACAGCTAACTGTATATGGAAGAAACTTGAAGTTACTCATTTTGGTACATCCAAAGTCGTAGAGACTAGAAGAGCTATGTTGAGAGCTGAGTACCGTGGTTTTAACTTACCTTATGGAGAACCTATTAGCAAAGTGCAACAAAGGTTTATGACTATTGTGAATAGCTTAAAATCTATGGGAGAGAAAGGTATAGATGATGAATCTCTCGTGGATAAGATTATTGATATTGTGCCCAATGAGTGGGAATCAAAGAGAACAACAATTGATGAGAACAGGAAGGTTACTCAAATTTTCTTAGATGAGATATTTGGAACTCTTCTCCAACATGAAACAAGGATGAAGAGAGATGTTGACAACATCAAAAAGAAGAATGGGAATGGTACTGTTTCTTTTACTACAACTTCAAATCACATGAAAGCTAAGACTCCTGAGTGATTAACTAGATCCAAGTCTAAGAAGGTTACTATCCAATCCAAATCTAGTGAGAGTGAAGTCTTAGAAAATGAGTTAGCTAATCTTGCTCGAAGAATGAACAATATAGTTGGTAAAAGAAATTTCCAATCCAATTATAAGAAGAAGGAAAGGAAAGATAAGAAAGATTTAGAGGTCACATGCTATGAGTGCAAGAGAAGTGGACACATACGACCTAATTTCCCTATGCTTAAAAAGAAAGAAATAAAAGAGAGGCATTCTAAAAGGAATAAGAAGAAGTTCTACAAAGCTAAAGCTAAGAAAAGTCTAAAATCTAATACTACTTGGAGTTCTAGCTGTGGAGACTCTTCAGAAAGCGAATCCTCGGAATATGATTCATCAGCTCAGAAGAATATGGGATTCATTGCTAATACTTCTTTTCCACAAACATGTATTATGGCTAAGGTACGCTCTACCGAGGCTTTAATAAATTTATCTCTTGATAAGAATTACTATTCAAAAAATAGTACTTCTAATAAAGATACATCATCTTCCGAAATTGAATAACATTTATAAGAAGAATTATCTAGATTTTCCAAGTTACTTGAAGCAAAAAATTGTAAAATTTCTATGAAATTAGGCAAGGAAAATACTAGGGAATAAGTTCTCACAAAAGATATTTCAGATCTTTCTTCAGATCTTAAAGATAAAGAAGTGCTTTTAGAAAAACTTTTTAAAGACCTTGAGAAAGAAAATTCTGATAAGGAAGAACTTTCTAAAGATCTTAATAATGCTATTTTAAAGATTAAAGTTTTTGAGGAAAAATATAACTCTATGGAAATTATTCCTAAGGATAGGAATTTAGTCATTAGAATAAAATCTGAAATTTTTTCTCTTAAGAATCTCCTTGAAAAATTTACCTCTGGGAAGGAAAATTTTGACAAGATGTATTCTAAAATTAAACCTAAAGGAAACACTACTGGAGTAGGTTATACTCACCAAAAACCAGTTTTCAAAAACAACTATTTTGTTCCTTCTAAAGCCCCTTTTTACACTAAGTGTTAAAGTGGTGGGCATTGGAAGAAACACTATTCACTGAATAGAGTTAAATATATTGGGTTTCATAAAGCATATTTCACTAAACAGATGTGGATACCCAAAATTTTGTTATCTGAAAATCTCGGATCCAAACAAATTTGGATTCCAAAAGTCTAATTCTTTTCTTATTTTTAGGAAGATAAAGGAAGTACCAACAGCAATACTTGTTACATGGATAGTGGATGTTCCCGGCATATGACTGGTAACAAAAACTATTTTGAAAATATTATCAAGATGAAAGGAGGGAAAGTAACATTCAGATATAATGCTCAAGGAGAAATTGTTGGTATAGGTAACATTGTTCTTCTTGAAAAAAATTTGATTTCAAATGTTTTATTTGTAAGGGTCTTAAGAACAACCTCATTATCATAAGTCAATTATGTGATTAAGAATACCTTGTGAATTTTAGGAAAGATAAATGCTTAGTACACAATTCCAAGTAAGAATTTATTCTTTCTGTCCATAGGTAAGAGAATGTTTACATATTCACATCACTCCTGTAAAAAGCACATAGATATTAAGCATCAATTTCTTAGGGATCACACACAAAAAGGAGATATCATTCTTCAGTTTATTAGAACGCAAGATCAACTTGCTGATATTTTCACAAAATCTGTACCCTCCGATAGATTTGAACACATTAAAAAGAAGTTATGAATGATAACTGTGAGGTAATCCTTCTTCATTAACTTTTTGTTAAAAAAATATCCATACAGTAATAAACTCCTTTTCATAGGGGGAGTAAATTTTCGTGTTAGTGTAATCAAAATTTTTGTAGTCAGTTTATGTTAAAAAAAACTTTTGTAATCGAAAGTTTCGTAATTAAATTTTCGTACAGGAACTTTCGTAATGAAATTTTCGTACTGGAACTTTCGTAGTGAAATTTTTGTACAAGAACTTTCGTAATGAAATTTTTGTACTAGAACTTTCGTAATGAAAAGTTTTTTTACTGGAACTTTCGTAATGAAATTTTCAGAATGGAATTTTCGTAATAAAATTTTCGTACTGGAACTTTCGTAATGAAATTTTCGTACTGGAAATTTTGTAATGAAATTTCCATACTGGAACTTACGTAATGAAATTTCCGTACTGGAACTTATGTAATGAAATTTTCGTAATGGAACTGTCGTAATAAAATTTTTGTACTGGAACTTTTGTAATGAAATTTTCATACTGGAAATTTTCGTAATGAATTTTTCGGAACTGAAATTTTCATAATGAGGTTTTCAGAACTAAAATTTTCATAATAGAAATTTTTGGAAATGGAACTTTAGTAATAAAAATTTTTTGTACTCGGATTTTCGTACTTATACTTTTCGTACTTGAGTTTTTGGTACTCAAAATATTTTCAAATTTAAGGTTTTAATAGTTAGTTTTTCGTAGTCAAATTTTTATTCAAGAATAACATTACCTATTATGAATAAACTTCCTGACCAATATGAAAGGTATGATTTCCTTACTTAAGTTTTCGTAGTCATATTTTTCTTGATGGTATTTTCCTATGAGTTTTAAAATTTCTCGGATTCTAGTTTTCATAAATCCGATTTTTTTTCTTAAAACCTCAAAAGATCGGATTCAAGATTTCCTTTCGGGTATGTTTTCAACCGTCAGATCAGTTCAGAAAGTTTTTCAACCGTTGGATGATTTTTTGAAGTTCAAAGGTCAACTTGATCACCTATATAAAGGGGACCCCTGATGGTTGTCCCGCATTGTTTTCATGCTCCCACGTGTCGAAGCTCTGTATCAGTTGTTAAAGATCGTTCTGAATCCTTCCGAGCTCCTCCATTCCGAATGCCTGTTGAAGCTACTTCCCAAGATATTTCTACCTCAAATTCAATCTCAAAATGGAAAGTTTACAGAGAACAACTGGTCCATCCGAACTTTTACATGTACCATTCTATCATCTCCAAGAATATCAGACTGAATGGTTGGGAAGATGCATGTGTATCCAAGACAAGTGATCAAGATGTTGTCTATCTGGAGTTACTTGTAGAATTCAATGAATCGGTAAGTTTTTATGAGGAATATAGAAGAGAAAAGTTTTATTTCAAGTCTTATGGAAAGACTTTCCAACTTACTTACACTATGGCAGCAATCTTGGTAGGGTTAGCATACGAAGGAGAAGCTGAATTCTGTTAACACAAACTCTCGAATGCTCAAGGTAGTTTTGTTAATGTTAAGGCCTTACAATGTCTTGGACTTGCTGATGTCAAGACAGCAAAGATAGCTCACCTATCTCCTAATAATCAGATTCTTCAGCTTTGGTTACAAGGTTTCTTGGTTCTGATAAAGGGTGATAAAGATACCCTGAAGAAAAGTGACATATATTTCTTAGAGTTATTGGTTAATCTAAGAAAAATAAATCTAATGAGGCATGTACTTTTGATGATCAAGAACATCAAGGAATGAAACTTAAGATCTCAAATCATAATGTACCATGCCTTACTATCAAAGATGATAGTTCGGTGTTTAGATTCTTTCAAGATTGCATGTAATTATAAATTTCATAATTGCAAGCTTATGCTTGTCAGTGATGATAAGATGAAAAGAATGAATATGGTTTTTTCAAAAGAAACAAGAGAGTTTTATAATTTTCCCAAAGTAAAGGTTGAGACCATTCTGGAAAATGTGGAAAAAGCTGAGCCATTGAAGAAAGTTATTAAGAAGAGGAAGCTTAAGTAAGTGGTTGCTGAAGAAAAAACCCCCAAAGCTAAGGAAACCCAGTCTGCACCTCCCAAGCCAAAAAAATAGAAAGCATATCCAGATGAGGTGGCTGCTAAGTGGAGAGAATATAAGAAGAAGAGAAAAGAAGGGGATCCACAATTTGGATTGGACCCTAATGAGGCTATAGCCTTAAGAGAAAAATCTTCTGATGAGTTAGAGAGGCAAGCAAAAGAGAAAAAGATGAAGAAAATGATGTCTGTAGATGAGATTGTACAATCGCTATTGAGAGATACTGAAATAGACTTTGAGAAGATTCCCATTCCAGAAACCATTGATTTCCAACCATTACCAGAGACTCCAGGGAAGAATTACTCCACTTCAGAAAAGTCTAAGGGTAAAGAGATAGTTGAATAAGTAGAAAAATAAGCTAGTGAAAAAATAGAGGAAGAGGTTGTTGAAGAAGAGTAAGAAGAAGAAGGAAGGAAGTGATGATCTGGATGACTTGATCAAACAAGTAGAAGATTATCAAGAAAAGGCTGAATCTACAAAACTTGTCACTCCGGGAAAGGGAGTAGAGAAATAAGGAAGGAAGGATAATGATAAGGAAGAGGAAGAGAAGGAAAATGATTTATCTTATGAGGAAGTAAGTTATGAGAAGCATTATCTTGAAGAAGAAACAGAGAAGGAGAAAATTGATGAAGACAAGATTGTTCAACTATCAGAGAGTGAGGAAGAATCTCCAGATGATCAACCCATTCTGAAAACTGATAAAGGTAAGCAAGTGGTCATGGATACACCAATAAAAGATATCATAAGAAAGATGGAGGTTCGTGGTTCTTCTAGAAAGAAGCTGGTTGAAACTCAAGAAGAACAATCCCCAAGAAAGTTATCAGATTCAGAGTCATCAGCACAGGGTCATGACTTTGTTGTTGAATCTTTGAAAAAATTGGTGGACACCATTCTGATATTTCCCACTATTGAATCTAGATGCCAGATACTGCAATATAGTCTAAATCCGAAATCGGAATCCTTATCCATGGTGATGGATAAGTGTGTGAAAATTGAGGCTGATCATAGAAATTTTCTTATCAATTATGATGTTCACAGGAAATCTTGCAGAAAAATCACTTTGTGGTCAAAAAAGTTGAAGAAGACATGGCTGAGTTTGATAGTTTTCAGAATGAGGTAAAATATGATTTTGACAACGAGGATGCCAAGATTAAGAATCTTTAGGATGAGCTGATTATTGAGCAAAGTTCTCGGAATCAACAAGTGAAGGATTTGAATGGGAATTTTAACTCTCTTGCTCAAAATTTTAAAAGGGATTGATATATCCGGATTGATCTCGAAGAAAAGCTTATAAAGAAAGATGAGTTTTTAAAGATGCAAGAAAAGCCAATGAAGGCTCAGGCAGAAGTGCTAAAATCTCAAAAATAAAGGATTACAGCTTTGGAGAAGCAAGTTGAGGAGGATCAAAAATATTTTAAGAAGTTTAAAACCTTGCTGAAGAAGCTAATTCCGAAGAAAAAGGAGGACAAATAGACAAATCCGATATTTTGTTGCATTTGATTTTCCTTGTAAATTTTTTCAACTCTAATGAAATTTTGGTTGGTTGTATATCATCTTGTTATGTACTAATGTTTCAGGTACTTTATTTCTTTTCCACTCCCTTAAATTATTTTTGAAAATCACAAAGGGGGAGAAGAAAAAGGAAATACTCAAAAGGGGAGAAAGAAAATTTTAAAATGGAGATGGAAAAATTTCTAAGTCAAGAACTATCCCTAAGTAAGGGGGAGCTTATCTAAGGGGAAGTTCCTCCATATGAAGTCTTTCATTCCCATAATAATGAAAACTCCATTCTGGAAATCCAGAATACAATCCTTAGAGTTTCAATGCCTAAGGGGGGGTCAGTTGTATTCACTATCATCCATGAACAAAGGGAGATAAGTTTTAATTTCAAAGTCTAATGAAATTTTTCAAAATTCGTATATTCTTTTTCATAAGGTTGTTTGTGCTTTCCAAAAAGGGGGATATTGTTGAGTTAATAAGGTTTTCCTTATGAATTTTCCATTCCTTCTTGTTTTGAAAATCACAAACACCTTATACTTAAGAAAATCTATATTTTACTTCTCTAAGGAAAATTTCCTTAAGGAAATTTCCCTAACCTAGATTTCCTTATCTATATAAATATTTTTATTAAGTATAAAAATCGTATTCATATCAAAACCTCAGAATCATATAATACTTAGATATGAAGCATTCTGTTTTAGGATCTGAATTCTAGATAGGAACTGTAATAAAGTTCCACTCTGAATTCTGGATATGAACTCTAATAAATTTCTACTTCGAATTTAGGATACAAACTCTAATAAAGTTACATTCTGAATTCTAGACTCCAAACTTCTATGAGTTCGACTTCGAACTTCTATGAGTTCGACTCCAAACTTTTATGAGTTCTACTCTGAACTTCTATCAGTTCGACTCTGAACATCTATGAGTTCAACTCCGAACTTCTATGAGTTCAACTCCGAACTTCTATGAGTTTGACTCCGAACTTTTATGAGTTTGACTCCGAAATTATATGATTTCTACTCCTAACTTCTATGAGTTCGACTCCGAACTTCTATGAGTTCGACTTCGAACTTATATGAGTACGACTTCGAACTTATATGAGTTCGACTCCGAACTTCTATGATTTCGACTCTGAACTTATATGAGTTCGACTCTGAACTTTTACTAGTTCGACTCCGATCTTCTACAAGTTCTATTCCGAACTCTGTAAGTTCATATTCTGAACTCTGGTGAAACCAGACATCAAATTTCTTTAGAAATTCAGACTCCAGATTTCTACAGAATTCAGGTTCCGAAATCCTATAAAACAGAATCCGAATATCTCTTTATTATCAACTCCAAATTTCATTTTTGGTTAGACTCTAAACATTTATTTTCTTACATTCAGAACTACAGTTTTGCTTGTGCTTACACTCATTTGATTATAAAACGATGTCGTGATTTCAGTTACACATGTTTTGTTATAAAACAATGCCATCCATTCTGTTTCTAACTAACTGTTGTTTGAGTGGCATGTGTACAGGTCCCTCAGATGTTTAAGGAAAATATGACTGTTGGAGGAGGGAGCCGACCATTCCAACCGAGCCTATAAATAGGATCTCATTTGAAAGAGCTCAACAACAATGAACAAGTTGATCACTCTAGAGACCACATGTTTTTAAGGTGATTTCTAGATAGGGAAGCTATTCATGCCTTGTTCATACTGAACTTATCATTCAGATTACTTCGTGTGACTCTGAATGTTGGTGATTACATTTGAGGGCTTTCGGGTATAGGAAGACAGAGGTTCCAACTACCTTGAATTTGAGGGATTCTGGGGATAAGAAGACAGAGGTTCCAACTACCTTGAAGTTGAGGGCTTCTGGGGATAGGAAGATAGAGGTTCCAACACCTTGAAGTTGAGTTCTTCCTTGTTGAGGAAGACAGAGGTTCCAACTACCTTAAAGTTGAGGGCTTGCAGGGATAGAAAGACAGAGACTCCGATCATAGTACTGAGGGCTTACCCGGGTGTGGGTAAGACATACTTGCTTGAAAGTATAAATCAAGGGACCTTTATCCAAGGTTGTTGAATACCCCTCTCTTTGGGTTAGAAGATTTATATCTTGTTACTTGTAGTTTTACTACTTGTTTTTCCGCTGCATTTCGTATTGTAAGGAAAGTATAACCTTCTTATATTTCCTTACACTTGTACTATGATTAATTTAGATTCTATACGCTTTAAGGTAGAATCTCATATTGTAAACTTTAGTTAAGTTTCAATTTTCGGATCCATATTTCCGGAACCAGTTTTTCAGAATCACTTTCCATATTTAAGCAAGTGCATATAACTAAAAGTTTTTAACTTCATACTTTGTCCCAATCGTTCAATTGCTGTTAGAGGTGTTGTGAATTTTCTTAGTTTAACTTTGTTAAACTTATATCTTTCCTTGATTAAGGAAATTTTTAAAGTGTACAATTCACCCCCACCCCCCTCTTGTATATTGAGCATCTACATCGTTATTTTGATCCTACAGTAACATCACAATGTTGAATAAAATTATCAAGGCAAGAATTAAGGGTATAAAATTTGATGTTTGTTGGAATCAATGGGGCTAACTTGTTCACCCCAACAAGTCAATGTTTATTAGTTATGTTAGATTCACAATAGGAATTAATGTGTCGATTAATATTGATTCATTGTTCCATGTCCATATTGTAATAAAGGAAACCCTTTGGAAATATATAACGACAATGTTATGATATAATTTCTCTATTTTACCAAAAAATTATATAATGAAATATTGATTTAATTTTCATTATTCCTTGAAGAGTTCGTTTATTTTAGAATATTTTCCTAAGAAATTCATCTTAAGAGCCACTGAAAAAGACCATGAGGATTCTAAACTCTTCTTACAAAGTTACTTCTTACGGATGTTGAGGGGAAAGTAAATCCCCACCCACCAATTAGTTATGCACGTATTATAAAGTAGGAAACATGGAATGCTTTCATCAGTAATCATGATGAAAAATCATTTTGGGTGAATTGTAGTTGATAATATATTATTTGATATTATTTATTTTATCCAATTTTCTTCAAAAATGTTAATCTATGAAAGAAAAAATGAATGCTTAAAATAAATAATGTTCATCGAAACCAATTCACCTTTATCTCAATGTAAGGATGGGGTGCGCTTCACAAGAGAAGAAATTGGTTTGTATTTTAAATCAACAATAAAAGTGTTATGTTATATGAAACAACATATCTTCATTTTTTATATGTATATTGATGAATCCAAATCTAAAGCTACTTCAATCCCACTTCATGTGCTATAGAAGGAGGCTCTTGTAAATAAGGAGGGTAAAGTAGTTGATGAAAACCAAAAAGAAGTATGTGAAACATGTGTAAGTATGAAAAAAAAAGTAATTCATTATGATTTATAACAATATTACATAAAAATGTCTATTTATGTTAATATTTTTTATATGGTTTAGAAATAAGAATTGGTAGTGACCGTACCATAATAAAAACTACTTTCAGTAGCTTTGAAGCGGTTAGAACAATATGGTCTTGTTAGAGGAGTGGGTTTTAGAGTGTCTCCTCGAACATATTTTGAGAAGATAAAATCATATGAAGATACATATAAAATAGTGAAAGGATTCCATGCACAAATATATTCTTTGCAAGATATTATTGTCTAGTCTCGTTTAAAAGACTAATATATACGAAGGGATCAAAGCGAACCGGTGGTGGAACAAAGATCCACACATGAAGAGCCAAATGACCCCACTAGCTTTGAGACGAGTCATTCCCCTTAACCGCATAACTTACCCTAGGTAATAACCTTTTTCATTACTCTTTATCCTAAATGTGAATGAAACAACTTATGATAAATTTATATTACTAAAATTTTGTGGGGTATAGTTGTATGATATTTCTATATACCAACACCTATGCACCACCTTATTGTAAGGGGTATAATGTATAATATCCCAAGATACAATCTACAATATAAATAACTCCCAAAATATCACATGAGAGTGGGGATTGAGTTATCTTAGGAGATGACAACTGAGTTTCCTGTTCCACTTGATGATCCAGATATTACAATGGTCAAGGATGCTATTAAAACTTTCATGGCATGGTCGTCTAATCAAATAAATATACATGAGGTATGTCTTTAACAAATATTTTCAAATGAAAAAACTTTAAAAATAGATGAAAAAGGTTTGAAGTGAGTTATGATATTACAAATGTATAAAGCGACGGGGAAATGGAAAGCCAGATCAAGACAATCTAGTGAATCATCCAAGAAATCGAAAGGACCTTTTGAGAGTACCTTTTACCCACCAATTCTAGAGAAACATTTATTATCATTCCAAATTTATGTAGATACCACATTTAAAGATGAAAATATGTATTACATTTCATAGAAAGAAGAGATATATAGAATATCCATGACAGACGTAGTCGGTATCGAGAGTATAAATGAGATTCTAAATCATGAATGGTTGATAGCCTAAGTTGTGAATACATATATAAGGTTCATTTTCATAATACATCTATCAAAATATTGAGAAAATATGTTTAATCATGTTAATAACTATTCATATTTTCTCTAGGTTTTTATATTACTAATATATAAAGGGAAGTCATACAAAGCATGATTTGGATTCATTAATCCTTATATCATTTATTCAAAAAAACTTACATTGGATAAGGAATAAATTGAGAAGAAAGGAGATGAGATACTCAATGCGTTTAAGAAAAAAATAACAGACGATAGAATATTTTTTATGCATATAAAGAAGAGGTAAAACTCTAAAATCTAATCACATAAAATATATTTTTATTTTTTTCACTAATTTTTTTAGGTAGCACTGGATAATGATCGCAGTCAATCTAAATACCCCAAATATTTATTTCTTGATCCAATACAAGAATATTCAACAAACTGGCCATTCATGATGTGTATTGTGAATTTGTAATACACTGCAATCAATATTTTATAGATTAACTTCGAATTATAGGATTTAGTTTTTGTTTTAACAAGATTTTTTTTTGATTGGGTGATTGCTAAATATAGGATAAATCATGGAATGAATTTGGATTCTGAACATAAAAATCCTATGGATTACTACAAATGGAAACTAATTAAGGTATACATAGAAATATTTAACTATCAAAACATATTTCAAAATAATTTACTTTGTTTGATTAATGTTTCTGCAGTGTCTGAATCAATATAATATTATCAATTGTGGATATTCTGTTTTCAAATTTATGATAGAGATCATAAACATTGAAAAGACCAACATCCCAAAACATGTAATTTTCAAAGGTAATTAAAATTTCATTAAAAATATTTTGTAATCATTTGTTTTACTATATTTTATCAGTACTACCAAGATTTCCAACAACCTTCATACTCAAAAGAAGAAGTAAATTTATTTAGAGATGAGGGGATAGGATACATGGTGTCAGAATGTTTGACGATAACAAATTTAGGTGATTACATGTTATGTTTGTGATCTATTATAGGATATGTACTTAGAAATATATTTGGGGTGTGAATCATTAGTGTCAGAGTGATTATATATTATTTTTGACCTATTTCTGAAGGAGAAGTATAATGTAGAAAATCAAATTTTTTTAAAGCATTATCCTTAAAATAGTAAAATTATTGGGAAATAGTGTAGGCAAAGTCCGAGTCAAATCCAGAGGCAGAGGTAGAGGTGGAGGAGTAGTTGGATTTGGAGACATAGGTAGAGGAGGAGTTGGATGTGGAGACCAAGGAGGATGAGGAGACCAAGTGATGGCCTGCAAATAATAAAATTGTTAGTAAATGGAGTAGATTGAGGATCATACCAGGGGTTTGTTTGAGAATTTTTTTTTAAAGTGTGAGAAACACTTTTCACATAAGATAAGATCCATTGTGCAAGTTTTTTAGGGCGATTATAAAAAAAATGGGTTTTACCACTTTTTTAAGTGATTTTGTAAAAGAATTTATGTGAAGGAATGTTTTTTAGAAACAAAATAAAAATCACTTATTTTTTCAAATTGATTATCATAGGCTACAGTTTCAATTAATTCATTCCAAGTAATATCAAATATTACTGAAGTGTGAAAGAAACCCATCACCAAGAACAATCTGAAAAATAACAATAAAACATATACAGTTGCTTGCCCATGGATTCTCTACACTATAAATAAAGGGTCTTCGTAGTAGAGCCAATAGTCACTCGAGAGTCATACAAGACCAATCCAATCATTAAACAGGTATATGATTCAGTTCAAATGTTTGAATAAATATGTGTGTAATTAACCACTGAATCTAGAAGGTGTATGAGATAACTATTGAGGACAACCAGCACTGAGAGATCATGGTCATAAAGGAGGGATGGTGTCAAAAGTAACATGACATCAAATTAAAAGAAACTACTTTATAAAGAAATCCCCAAAAATGAAAACCATGCTTCAAATGAAATCATGAAACATTAAAAATACAAATGAAGACCCATTTGAAAAATAAGTTATTAGTTTGATCCAAAACATATAAAATAAATAAATAAATAAATAATTTCATTGATTGAATCATGAATTTTTATAAAAGTACAATATAGTGGTCTCAATTTGGTGGGCAGTGGAATTATTTGGTCTCTTTGAACATCAATTAGATGTATGATATAATATCTAAAATGCTTGTGAAATCCATACAAGTAACATTAATTATGCATGTGAAGATTCATTATGTAAAATGATCCATATTCACAAGTTTATTAATAAAAAACTCATCTTTATTCTCAATAAAAATACATGATAATATGGGTATTACCATTTTTATGAACAAATAATGATGACGTTATGTTAGAGTTTATCATCACCCATAATATTGAAAGGGATATACTAATCTATAGCACACCCCATGAAGACTTAATGGATGTGTTATATTTTAGTGTCATTTGGATGAAATAAAGGGGTATACTTATGTTTAATATTATCAAAAGGGGATACACAATTTATAATGGATTTTAGTTTCTTTTGAAAATACATAATGGGTTACACTGAACTTTTTTCTATTAAAGAAAGTAAATTTTTTAACATGGATTTTGTACTCTATATGATGGTAAAAGGGAAAGATATATTTTATTATGTTCCATAAAAACTCATATTTAAACATTTATTTTAGTGTAATAAATTAATGCTAATAGTTTTACACTAATGGTTAATTTTTTTAGGAATAAATTACTTCATCGACAAGGATGATTTACTCTTGTACTGTGATCATGCACTCGAAAAGGATGATTCACTCATGATGATGCAATTTTCTTTTTATTCTCCAATGAATTCAACATTATAGGTTATCAAACTACAATATTTTTAGATGACCTAGAGTGTTGAATGCACTATAGGATAAAAAGACACATTGGAATCAACCATACCTCAAATCAATACCTAGTGTACCTAATATGACTCAAATTGTGTGGTTTCAGTTTAGAATTGACATTTTATTAATGTATTGTTTCATATTTATGTTTAAATTATTTATTTATTGTATTACTAACATAATAATTTCATTATTATATAGGTGTATTCTTTTTTTCTATTTCGGGTGGTTTTTTTGAAGATGATGTGCTCATGAGATATTAGACTTCAAGGCTACAAATGAGATAACAACAATAAGAAAATGGGTCAATAATTTATACAACCATCATGAAAAGGTGATTTCCTACTACTTATTTAATTAATTTTTTCACCATTTTATCTACTATTTTTAAGATAATTTCATTATCATTTTTATCTAGTAATTGTTTTCTACAAAACTTTTGGGAAGTCATATTTTTCCAACAATCATTTGCAACAAGCTAGAAAAGAGAGAGAATGTTTCTTTTGGATGAGGTGTTTCAAGAAGAATTGGGTTTATTCTTCATCCAAATAGATAATTTATTTCTTTTCTGGCTTGGTGGAGATGGTTGATAGAAAAACACACATCACATACTTAATAATCATCACCTCAATCCAATGCACGGTGTGACTAGTATGACTCGAACTGTATGTTTTTAGTTTATAATTTACATTTTAGTTCAAAAAACACATCACATACTCAATAATAATAAAACATATTAATATTATTATGATACTTTATTACAAAAATTCATAAGCCATTTTTTATGTGTAGGAATAATCCTCGCCACAATTTGATGCACGGTAAGCCCGGTACATCTCAAAGTGTTTGTTATCAGTTTAAAGTTGAAATTTTAGTTCAAAAAGTGTCACTCATTGAAAAATGAGAAAATAAACTCATATTGTATTGATAATTTATGAAAATTATTCATAAGTCATTTTTGACATGTAGGAATCATTATCACATCAAACCAACACATGTTGTGACCGATATGACCCAAAGTGCATGTTTCTGGTTTAAAATGTCATTTTAGTAAAAAACATAAGTGACATACTCAAAAATAAAAAAATGCATTAATATTATTTTGATACTTTAGAAAAATGATTCATAAGTCATTTGGGAATTGTATGAATTAGTCGTACCTCAATATGATTCATGGTGTGACCGATATGACTCCAAGTGTGTCTTTTTACCTAAAATTGACATTAATTTTAGTGAAAAAGGCAACAAACATACTCAAAACTAAAAAAACTCATTCATATTGTTTTGATAATTTATTAAAATTATCTATAATTTAGTTTTTACATTTAGGAATCAACTGCACCTAAATATGATACATGATGTTCCAAACATGACACAAAGTGTACGTTTTCAATTTAAAATTGGCATTTTAGTTTAAAAAGTGTCACTCATTGAAAAATAAGAAAAAAATCTCATATTATCTTAATAATTTAGGAAAAATATTCATAAGTCATTTGTGATGTGTAGTAATCATCCTCACATCAAATCAACACACCATGTGTTCGGTATGACTAAAAGTGTGTGTTTCCAGTTTAAAATGTCATTTTAGTAAAAAGCACAAGTGACATACTCAAAACTAAGAAAATGAATTCATATTTATTTGATAATTTAGTAAAATGATCCAAAAGTTAGTTGGGACATGTAGTAATCAAACACACCTCAATCTGATGCACGGTGTAAATGGTATTAATCCCAGTACGCCTTTTTATCTAAAATTGACATTAATTTTAGTAAAAAAGGAAAATGACATGCTCAAAATGGATTAAACACATTCATATTGATTTGATACTTTAGGAAAATTATTAATAATTAATTTTTGATCTATAGGAATCATCCTCACCACAATTTGATACATTATGTTCCCAATATGACTCAAAATGTTTGTTATCAGTTTCAAATTAATATTTTAGTTCAAAAATTGTCACTCACTAAAAACTTAGAAAACACACTCGGATTGTCTCCATAATTGATTAAAATTATTCATAAGTTTTTTGTGATGTATAGGAATCAGTCTGATGTCAAACCAACACATCATGTGATTGGTATGACTCAAAGTATGTGTTTCTATTTTAAAATGACATTTTAGTAAAAAAAACACAAGTGATGTACTCAAAACTGATAAAACACATTCAGATTGTTTTTATAATTTATAAAAATGATCCATAAGTTATTTGTGATGTGTAGGAATCAACCTCACAAAAAATCGGATGCACTTTTTTACCGGTATGACTCCAAGTGCGTCTTTTTATTTAAAATTTACATTAATTTTAGTAAAAAAGACAACTTATAGGCTCCAAACTAAGAAAATGCATTTAGATTGTTTTTATACTTTACAAAAAAGATCCATAAGTAATTTTTGTTGTGTAGTAATCATTATGACCTAAATCTGATACATGATGTTCCTGGTAAGACTCAAAGTGTCTTTTATCAGTTTAAAATTTACATTTTAGTTCAAAAAGTGTTATTCATTGAAAACCAAGTAAATGCACTTGGATTGTCTTTATAATTTAGAGAGACAATTAAAAATCCATTTTTGATGTGTAGGAATTAGTCTCATTTCAAACTGAAACACGATGTGATCAGTATGACTCAAAGTGTGTGTTTCAAGTTTAAAATTATATTTTAGTAAAAAAACACAAGTGATATACTCAAAGCCAAGAAAATTCATTTTGATTGTTTTTATACCTTGGGAAAATGATCTATAAGTCATTTGGGGCATTTAGAAATAAATTTCACCTCAATCTGATGCACAGTGTGACTGGTATGACTTCAAGTGCGTCTTTTTATTTAAAATTAACATTAATTTTTGTAAAAAGGACAACTGACGTACTCAAAACCCAAAAAATGAATTCATATTGTTTTGATACTTTATAAAAATGATCCATAAGTTATTTAAGATGTGTAATAATTAGGATCACCTCAATCTGATACACTATATTCCTGATGTGATATAAATTTTCCATTATCAGTTTAAAATTAACATTTTAGTTCAAAATGTTTCACTCACTAAAAACTAAGCAAAAATGATCGTATTGTCTTAATAATTTATTAAAATGATTCATAAGTCATTTTTGATGTGTAGGAATCAATATCACATCAAACCTACACATTATGTGACTGGTGTGACTCAAATTGCATGTTTCCAGTTTAAAATGACATTTTAGTAAAAAAAATAAGTGACGTACTCAAAACTAAGAAAACACTCAAATTGTTTTGATAATTTTATTAAAATGATCCATAAGTCATTTTGGATGTGTAGTAATCAACTACACATAAATCTGATGCATAGTGTGACTAGTATAACTCTAAGTGCATCTTTTCAATATATAAGTGTCATTTTAGTTTAAAATGTGCTTCACATCGCAAAAAACAAGAAAATGATCCTAGATTGTTTTCTCGTCATTCTATATGATATTACTTAATTAATTTTTTTATCATTTTTATCTTATAATTATTTAGTTAATTTTCACAAAGATAATTTATGAAGAAAAACAAGAAATGGTGTAACGTGCAATAATCAACCACAACTCAATCTGATACACAATGTTATCGGTATGAGTTAAAGTTCAGTTTAAAATTAACACTTTATATTTAATTTATTTCTTTATATTATTACTGACATAAGAAATTTTTTTCTTATACAAGTGTGTTATTTTTCTTGAGCAACTATGGGTTGTTCTTTTGTATAGGTGCATTATTTTTCTCCATAATACAATATTTATTATTTTATTTGTGTTGTAAATTTTATTTCATTTAAATTATTTATTTGTACCTGATTTTGCTAATTTTTTGTGTTGTTTTGGTGCTACAGTGTGCTATTATAGCACGCTATAGTATTACCTATTTTTGGCATTGCAATTTTTTGTTATAACTCACTGTAGTATTCCCCTTAATCATCATTTTCTAACATTGATAAAATCCTAGGGCTTTTAATCATTCTCTGGTATTCAGTTCCTTTTAGCATTGATAAAGCCCAATTATAATGTTGTTAATGAGATTTTTTGTATTAGTGAAGTTCACACTTGGTAATCTCCAAGAATAGATATTATTAGAACAAATCCTCCAGTAGGAATTATGCATGTTTTGGTGTTATCTGATATACCTATCTGCGAGCATGTGTGATGGTCCTTAGACATTAAAATTATTATTAATACATGTTACAACTATATCACTTAGATGTATTAATAATTTATGATGATACCAGTTCATGAAGAAGTTGGATACGTTGAGTGCGTCATGAGTGATGTGTTATTAATGAATAAGTCAATGAAGGATTTTTCACTTCCATAATTATGGAAGCTGATATCTCGACCCTTTGATTATAATAAAACTATGACGTTAAATTTAATGGTCATGGTGTAATAACATGTTTATTCCAGATATTCAAAGAAATATGTATCGATCATATAGGTTAGTGACATGGATGTGAAACCTTCTTGATGAGATATTGTGACAAAGAGATTATATTACATTATAAGCATTTATAGTTGGTTGTCGGAATTTCAACATTAAGTTACTTATCTTGGGTGTCTTGACCCATTCCTAGATAGTAATATTGGGCTTTAGGAAAACATGTCTAATTCCAACGATAAATAATCCTATAGGGCCACACACTAATTGTTTTTGTTGATCTTGATTAAATTCTATTTTAATTTAATAATAGAATAAAAAAATTTCTCAAGACCGAGAAATGATTTTATTCATATTTATCGATCGAAAATATTTAATTAAATATTTATTTAGGTATTAAATAAATTTCACATAGTTTTAATGGACGAATACCACTTTCAGTGATAAATATTAATTTATAAGACAATAAAATAATATTTGTCTTTTTCACGAGTTAGCACTCTCCATAAAATATTATGATGATGATGATGATTATTATTATTATTATTATTATTTGGAATAAGATTTAATAAATGTTATATATTATTTAAGGGCTGACATGCAATTAGATAATTTTTTTAACATAAGATCGAACTTTGTTAATATAAAGCTATATTTATTTTATAGGTTCAATCGAGAAATTGAGAATCATTGTGCACAATAGATTTCTCTCTTGAAATAATTTTTCTCCCTCCCTCTCAAGAATGATAAACACTTGAGAGATTCCTTAAAAATGATGAGAAATCAACACAAATGAATCAAAATGATTTATTCACAGTGCTTTCACCTAAAAATCAATTGGCAATTCTAAAAGATCAACAGAGCACGTGTGGATCACCGCTAGATGGTTTCTATACTTGGATACTTTAAGCATAACAAAGTTAATCCAAAAAAGAGTTTTTGGATTATAAATATATACATCAAAGAAATAACCTAAGTTAAGATAAAATATTCTTCCATATCTAAATGAATTAATTGTAAATTTAACGTGAAATATCTTCTCTCTAGGTTCCAGGTTTCCTTATTGCAGAAATTCCAGGATTCACAGTGAAAGTGGTTTGTGGATGAAGTAAAGATATAAAGAAAATAATAAGAAGTAGATGAACATGTACACTTCTATTTACATGGTTTGGTAGTAATACCTATATCCATGGAGAGGTAGAATCACTTCACTATAATTCAGGAGCATAACTACAAGAAGATCAGAGATTCACACACAGACAACCTAGTTCAAATGAGCTAATAAAGAAGATGAGACATTATACCACCAAATGAACAGTAAGTCCACTTTTCTACAGTGACCGGTGGCCAGAAGCCTAAATTTTTATAGTGTTGTGGCCACCTAATTCCAAGCCACAATAGTGTCAATGGAAATAATTCTTCAGAGATACAGTGACTTGTTGTATGATTCTACAGTAATTTCACACTGCTACAATTCCCTATCAGTGTAGTTGGCCAGTTCTTCTATAGTTTTCTAGAGATGCTATAGTTCCCCAAAATTTGGATCGATGCCTTCATCCACCAGACCCCTAAAGTAGGGTCATGTTTCCCCCTACAACCCCCCCCCCCCAATGAGATCACCACAAAGGTCGACCCACAAGATCTCTAGTCCAGTGTGTAGTATGGGCTGAAAGAATTCAGCCCAACATTATCCAAATAAATCCGGATGCATGAATCCAACATTTCTTATGTCAATATCTGATGGAAATATTTCTTTGTTCATGATGTTCATTTCACTAAAAATATTATGAATGATTCATCAAATTGACAATTTTTCTTTGATATATCGCCCTACCTAGTGCTTCTGCTATGCCTAGAACCTAAAGTTTACAATAAGAAATATAATAATGTAATAATAAGGATAAAGAGGAGAAGATAAACAATTATGTTTGAATATAGGTATTAAATTAGTTGTTAATTATATCTAATCAAGTGGATATTCCTATTTTTATTATAGATGATACAGTGGTTACTTAAGTTGAAAATCGTTATCTAATAGGTAAAACATGGGAAGAGATGAAGGTTCTATTAACAGAGTTATGTATAGAATGGACGGTTCAATACTATATTATGTCATTGAAGTCTATCAATCCTCCCTTGACCAAAAAACAACTCAAAAACGAATATCTTGGGTTTAATACATCAAAATAATATCTACTGATTTTCTGAAAGGATTACGAAAAACTAGTATTTTGGATGTTTACATTGAGGACATTGAATATATGGCCTTTCTGATTTAATATTTCATTAAAAAAATTATATTATTCTATTTATAGGAGTTTTAAAACCTGGTATTAGAAGTATGGTAATGACACATGGACCACAAAATAAGGTATAATTGCTACCTCTTTTCCATAGAGTTGAAATAAATCATTTAGTGAAAGGAATTATTAAAAATACCAAGACAAGGAGCATGTGATGTGTTTCTAGAGGAGATGGTTGAAATTAGAATTCAAATACTAAGAAGTTAATTTAAACTGGTGAAGGAATGAGAGTGAAAGAAATGAAGTATTCACACCAATGTGGAAATGAGTTATAAATTTATCCTGAGAAGAATATGAAAATAGAAGGTCAAATAGGTTGCTCCATACATGTGGAAATAAGTTTAATCTTGGATGTTGGTGTCTAGAAAAAAGATTTAAACTAATGTTGTGGGATTTTGTTTAACGTTACAATGTGGAAAAAGAGAAACATGTATATAAATATGAGAGGGATAGGATTAGTAGAGGAAATGTGGGAGATGACTATGAAAGGTTTATCATGTGCTTTGAAGAAGCCACAAATGAAATACAACAAGTTAATGATTATGGATGGAAGTATTGTGGGAGTACCAATACTAATTTTATTGGATTTTAGAACAAGTCATAATTTTAACTCTGAAAATTTGTTAAAATACATGTTACGTCCTATTAAATTTCTTTGAAGTACATTTTAAACCTCATTGTAGTTTTCCTTTTTCATTGTCTAGGTAGGGCCGAGCAGAAATTGTGAGGATACCTATAATGGTGAAGTCAGTGATTTATTGGATTCTCAGCATAAACCATGTTTGTTCTATAGCGTACTAAGGATTTACATTCCATGTAATGTGGTTACATGACATGTAAGTTATAAAATAATAATAAATCTGTTTTTTAAAAAATGTTGTGTTTTTTTCAGTGATTTTGGGATTTGTCAATTTCATGATGTGAAATTGGGTTACACATCTTGTAAAGTCCCAAGTATTGTTTTTAAACTTGTGTATTGAAGGAAAGTTATATTTCTTTCTCTTTATATTTTCTTTATCTTGACCCAAGAGCTATTCCAATGTGATTTTGAATCCCTCAAACCTTTTTCATTCGTTTTGTTCAATGATTGGTCATTTTCATGGTTGCGGTGTGACTTTCAGGGTAAGCATTCTCCATATCTTTTCATCGCTTTCTCTTTCCCACCTTGGAGTTTGATATATCATCTTGGGATTGATGGATCTAAACATCATGTTGTTGAATCATGTTTCTATGATGAGTTCTTATGCGCCTTTGTTCCTATTGGCAGGTTCTGTCGTGGGCTTTGTGTTTTTGTGAGAAAGATAAGTGGTTCTCTTATGATGTATAGATTTGAATAACCCGGAATTTCTTGATTTAAATTCAATTTTTGGATTTAAATTCAATTACTTTAAATTAATTCTAATTAGATTATTAAAATCTCAATTCCATTGAATTTGGGGATTTGAATATGAAGTTTACTTTTTGAATGAAATTGGGAAAAACCTCTAATTTCAATGAATTGGGGTGTGTTTGAGAAATTGATGGAAAATTATGGAATTTAAATTTTTGAGTTTAAATTATGAAATTGATTTGTTAAAATTGATTTAAAATTTATATTTGAGAAAAATAGATTGAAATGGTTTTGATAAAAACCCAATGGTTTTATATTGAAAATAGCATGTTTTGATTAAAAACATGTGTTTTGGTTTTTAAATGGAAAATTAGCACTTTTGGAATGGGTGAATGGGATGAATTGTATTTTGAACAGTTTTAAAATAAATTTTCCCTTATTTTTTGTACTATAGGGCATGTAATTCTATATAGTTATCGAGTTATTGGGATAACACTCTTGATGCTTTACAATTAAAATAAAACATAGTACAGTAGGTCACATCCCTAAGGAGATAGTGATGAGTCACTTTTGGCCAGTGTTAGAGGGACGTGTGTATACACATATTTCCATGATCACCTCCAAGTGTGTGAGGATCTTGTAGCCTAGAACTATCATACCTTTTTACAGATAACCATGTTTCATGCTTGTTTATATATGATATATAAATGTGCACCAATTTTTGAAAACTATTTTACATGCCTAATAAATTTATATATATAAATTGTTTGTGAATCCATTTGATTAAAGTATTTCCATCATTTGAAATGTAAATCATGAATTATTTTAATTGTATTGTGAACTGTTTTACTTGTTAACTTAAATATAAAACGTTTAATTGGTTAATTAAATGTTGATATCTTATTATGGAATCCTTAGTGAGATCCTCCTAGGATTTTACCTCACACCCAACCTATGCCTTTGGGTGTTTGTAAATTTCCTCATTACAGGTTTGAGTAGGGGTAAAGAACCACTTAGAGGTGGTTCTATTTATTGATCTATGGACTTAGAGAGTTGTGTATGTTGGTACTTGGTTTATCTTTCATGTTTTTTCTAGTACTTTCTTTCACACTTCTCTCTATGGAGTTATTCTTATATTCATACTGATTTGTTTATCTTTCTTTCATAATGTTTGTGGCAAATTTGTTCCCACTTTTATTTTGTATGATGCCATGTGCTAGCTGCCAACCCATGGGGATTAGGAACACCCTTCGATCCATATCAGGACTAGCTCAGGTATTGGATTACCAAGGTACCTAGACTGGTTTATGAAAAGTGGTATCATAGCTCTAGGTTGAGATTCTTATCTTGAAGTTATTATGCATTGTGTAATCTTTTCAGGGCTTAGGAGTTATTTGTGATTGAGTGCCCTTCCATCTCTCACCGTAATGAACCTTAGGTCATCAGGGGTAGTTTAAGAAGGATGTATTGAGGATCCATTTTAGTCTTTTCCCTAATTTTGATTTTGATAGGATGAAATCAAAATATTTTTTACCTATATCTTAGGATTGATTTTCCCTTGTTTCTCTGTTTGAGTGTTAATATGATGTCTTGTTTGTTGTCTACTAATGTTGTGTAGCATCATGCCTCTAAGAAGTCATGTGAATCAGATTTAGGAGGAATCTACTAATGAACCACAACAATAAAATACTCCCATGGATACGAGTCTGGTTGAGGTGATTTTGCACACTGTCTAATCTCTAAGCCAGGTACAACCACCCATTCTTGTTAAGGCTCCAGTTGTGGAACCTGAGTGGAATGTTTTTTGGGATCATTCTCAAGAGTTTATTCACCATAATTGTAACACTCTGAGATTTTATGAGATATATTACTTTTAATTTCTTTGATGTCTTCTATTATACACTACACCAAGATTATCTTGTACTATACACAACACCGTATTATCTTGCAGTATACGCAACACTATTCTTGGCTCGTGTTATACACAATTTCAAGTTCGTTTTGTGGAAATTATTCTACACAACATTAAATATAGATTTGGTTTAAGGTATAAATGATAAAAGTTTTGATTATGTTATACGGAACACTAAATAGAGCTTTCACTACACGTAGCCCTAACTTGGCTTGCATTACACGCAATCAATACCTTCTTCGATAGTGTGTGTAGTGCGCAATACCAAGTTTCATTAAACAAGATATTATTATAATATTATTATGAACTAGCTGTTATGAATAGTAATACCCACTTTTTGAAATTTTGTAAATTTTATCTTTCAAAATGGAATTCATTTTTTGATTTGGAATATCAAAATTAGCCTAGGGTGAATTTTTGGTATTTTTCTGAAAACTTTCAATTTTTGATGAATAGTGAAAACACTAGGTTACTATTTAACAACCGACTTTTTATTTAAATAATTATTTGTTTTATTTAAATTTATTTTAGGTTATAATTGATACATAAAACCTATATAAGTTCAATGTACTTCATTAAAGTCATTTTATAATAATTTTAGACATATAAAAATTTTATTGAACTTTTCACCGTCTTTTACCCACCTATTAAGAGAATTTGAAAATTTCCATAAAACGTAATTTTACCGCTTTTGTGAGTGGAATTTCAAAAATCCGAGAGACATGGTTAATATAAATGAGTAAAATGTAGTTCAATAAGATAAAAATAATTTTTGGTGAATAGTAACTTTTTACTTTTATTTACCACGGTTAAAAGTAAATAGGGTAATTAAGGGTAAAAATGATATTATTATTACCCTAACACATGTCCTAATTCTATTGGATAAGTTTAATTCGACCAAAAACAACCTTAGAAATAAAATGTGACCATTTAGGTCCACATGGATTAGATTGGGACATTTAATATTATTTTATTTAAAGAAGAGTTAAAATAGTTAAAATCAAAGTTTAATAACTAAAACATTTTTAATATAGTGTCATAAATAAGATAAATTCGACTATAAATATTCATTATAAATCTAATAAAATATCCTACATAATGGTATTTTATTTCTAATTTTTAGACAATAGATAAGTTAATTTATTTACGACACAATGATGATGCAGTAATTACCTTATTAATGAAATATTAACATAATTGATGTTATAAATACCCAAATAAATGTAATTGTAGACTTTTTATGAATTAAACTAATTTTAAAGGTTAATATGACATGTTAGTATTGATTTAATTAACTTTTTTTGAACTAATCGTACTGTTATAAGTTTCACAAAAATCAACTACCAAATAGTGCCAAAATTGACATAAAATAGTTTTCAAAACAAATATTATATTATTAATTGTTATAATATTCCTAAATATCTAAGATTAGGAAAAATGACTTATATAAGGTTATATATATTAATAATGAACCACTTGGGGTTCGTTTTACTTGTTATAGTAAGTTTATTAACCATATAGTGTAAGAAAAAAAGAAGACACGGTAAAAGTTAAATTATTTAACTTAGAGTTAAATATAAACGATAAGGTTAAAATAGTAACCTAAAACATTTCTAAAACCTATTGGTTGAGAGTATTTCGACCCTTCCCCACCTTATATTTGAAATAAATCAGTTTTCAGATATTAAAAACTGAATATGACTTTATTATAAAATAATATTTTATGTTTTTTCAAAGGTGCCCCTCTCCTCCCTTATAAAAAGGGCACCCCTTCCCTCTTCCCTTCACACCCTTTTGAGCCTTGAAGCTCGGAAAAACCCTACCAATTCCTCTTCGCAACCTCTCTATTTACATCATAGAGGTTCTGGTCTTCTCAAAAGACCAACTCTAGTGCCCTAAGAAGAAGTTTAAAGGAGGTGCGTCGAGGAAGAGGTAATCTCTTCTACCGACTCTTTCGAGTTTCTTTCTTCTTCTACTTCCTCTTATTTAGTTGTTTCATTATAAATTAATAACATTATTATTTCTTATATACTGATATGTTATTATAAATATAAAACAAAACTATTTCACCTTCTATCCATCCTACGGAAAATGAAATCACCACGCGTGTGTACGTACGGAATATCGTCTTCACGTCGTGGTGTAATCTATTTTCGACCACCACCTTACTTGGATGGGTATAATGGTGTAAATAAATAACTATATATTATTATTTTAAAGTGATATTTATTATTAAATATTATAAATACACTTCAATACAATTCCATGATCATGGAAATGATATCATCGCTCGTGTGTACGTACGGACGACCGTCTCCGCGACGCGATGAGATTCATTCTCCATGTTAACCATTCATTAATGATTATAAAGTATATATAATGAATAATAATTAAATATATGAAATAATAATTATATTGGATATATTTATATATTTATTTATGTCATCTACTTAATTCCATTCATTTTAATAAGGAAATGAAAACAGCGTTCATGCGTACGTACGGCCTACCATCTCCTTGAACGGTGTATTTCATTCCATTTATCAATCTATCATATATATATGTATATTATGAATCTATATTATATATAAATCATGTTTTACATTTTGTAATTAATTAAATCAGTATATAAGTAATAATATCAAGAACAACAAGTCGAAACACGTAGGATAAATGAAACGATTTTACCCAAAACGCTGCTTTAACATGGAATTTACAAAAGAACGGGTAATATAAAGTCATAAGTGAACCATAAATGATATCATAACAATGAATATGATTCTGTAATAAGTCAATTACATTATTTAAATCATTATACAGGAGGTTCGGATACATACGAAGCATATCGTACATAAAGTAAGGGATAACCTTTCCAATCTCGTTTTTATCTGAGATTGTTTATTCGTAAATATTAACTGGGGTTATATTTATCATCCATGTCACTATTTTATAAAAATGGTTTCATGTATGTTTAAAGTATTTTTTACCCATTTTTGACTTTTACTTCATGGTATGTAAGGAATCTTTCTTTTGATTACCATACGAGGTACTTTTTTACTTTTTCCGGCCAAAGTACGAGAAGAATGTTTTTTTTAACTTATACGGCATGAACGGATTTTTATGGTTTTATAACACCTAATTTCCATGAATATTACTCTACCATTTTTCATGGTTATTTTCAATAAAACTCTTTTCTTATAAAATTATGTGGCATCTTTTGAAAAGAAAATGATTTTGAAGAATAAAGGATATTTTCCTCAAGAATTCATTTCAAGTGTTTTATCAAAACCATTTTCTATCTAAGATGACATTATTTCATATGTGTATGTTTCAAGTATAATATCTCTATGATTTACATGGTTTCACTTTTCTTATGATAAAACGATATCCATTTGTCTTATATGGATTATGTTATGATGGGATGATGTTTATGAAAACCATTTTTATTCTTTGGGTTATGATGAATGACTTATGTTTATTTTGTGGCACAAGTAAGAATGATTTAATTATGAGATGGGTGGGACCTATATCTCCCTACAATTAATTGGGTAAAGATTTAAATCTCATGAGATATACATGGCTGGAACGGTAAGTTAATCTGGTTCAGTGTTACAGGACTGAAACGAGGAGTGAACTCGATTCAGAAGGGGACTTTGTCCACTAAGATGGTCTTGGCAGCAATGCCTTGGCTACTATGGAAATCATATCATGTGATTAATGGTTTCCATAATTACATGTTTTATTCTCATGCTATTTTATCATGGTTGATGTTCCTTTATGATATATTCGTTACGTACTTTTAAGATTTATGTCTTTGCTCAAAATTTTGATGTTTAGATTTTATGTTCAAGTTTTTGCATTCAAATGTTTATGGATTGTTTTATGTTCTCTATGCTTTCCCTTATTGAGCATTTGATCTCACACTTTTTACGTTTTCTTTTACTTTGGATATATAAAAAGGTTTTAGGTAAGAAAACCAAAGGTGAATATCTTTATAGGAGATGTCGAAGATCTTTCACCATGATTAGAAGATTACGTTCCGAGTTTCCAAAGACACTAAACTAATACGGTATTTTGGCATCTGTTTTTTTCATGTATTATGTATTCTACAAAATTAATGTAATTTCCATGTACGTAAAGCTTTGGGTATCTACAGTTGGTATCAGAGCGAAGGTTTAGTTAACCTTTGGAAACTAGGATACGAAAACATTAGTGAAATCCCTAGAGATATTTCTAAGGTATGTCTAGGGATGTCCCTAAGGATAAGTATACGTATAGGTTATAGTCCTAGAATTACGATAACGATCTTATAATATAACCTAAGATGTTAGATATTGATGGTACTCCCCCTTTATTATGTTTTTTTCCCTAGCATGATTTCTACCTCTCACACTATTCTTTTTGGGTTTTAGACAATGGCTGGAACCCAAAGGAACCGTATTGATCAATGTAATGGAAAATGCAATGATTGTCCTCCTGAACAAACCAATGTTATGGGATATGGAGTGCAAAATCTTATTGCTATAATTACACAAATATGAATCATTCTGGACATCCAAATGAGCAGAGAAGGGAACAATATTCTATTGAGTTCTTCATGAGGCAACGTCCACCTTCTTTTAGTGGGTCTTCTGATCCACTTGTTGCTGAACAATGGATCAGTACCATTGAAAATATAGTTTCCATACTTCATTGTTCGAAACATGAAAAATTCATTATTTCTATTTACCTTTGGGAAGGTGAAGTAGATCAATGGTGGACTCTAATTAAGAATATGAGGACGCGAGATGAAATTGAATCCATGGAATGGGATGAGTTCAAGAACTTATTTTACAATAAGTACTTCCCTCATATTCTTTGAACAAAGATGGAAAAAGATTTCCTTGAGCTTAAGCAAAAGGCTGATGAATCTGTTGGTATATATGAAGAAAATTTTACAAGGCTTTCAAGGTATGCATCTGGCATTATCATCCAACCTGAAAGTAAAGTTGATCGATTCTTCAGTGACTTAAAACCAAGTCTTCAAAGGGAATTAGCTATAAGAGACTTCAGTAGCTATGAAGAAATTGTGTGTTGTGCTATCAATGTAGAAATGGAAGTTGGTGTTACGTATCCATCTCATGGTTTCAACAAGAAATGAAAGATGGAGTTCAAGGAGAAATCTCAGAATAATGGTGAAAAGAAGATGAATGTTTCTTTATGCTCAAAGTGTGGAAAGAAGCATGGTGGAGATTGTCTTAAAGGGACTAGAAAATGTTATAAGTGTAGAAAAGAAGGTCATCGAGAAGCTGAGTGTCGAAGTAATGGAAAAAGGGATGCTGATGATGTGAATAAAGAAAAGACTGCAGAGAACGCACCACCAACACTTAAATGCTTCAAGTGCAAGGAAATGGGGCATTATGCTAATCAATTCCCTAATCCAAGGGTTAATGATGATCAACGTGAGCAACCTCTTAAGTAAAAGGATAAAGGGAAGTCCCATGCGATCACTATTTGTGATTTTGAGTATGACAATGATGTTGTGTAATGATTAAGTGTTTATGTAATGGGATTTAAAAATAGTATCATGGAATCTCATTTATGGCATCGTGGAATTTTGGAATATCTATGTATTGGTTTTCAATAATTATATGGTACTGATATCCATGAAAAGTGATTCAAATATTTTGGAAAGTAGATGATATGCGCATAATGAATGGATAAGGAGAAAATAATAAGTTTGATAGTATTCATGAGCTCATGATTGATATAAGGACTAAGTGATATCATGGTTTGAGTATATAGAATTTTTGGGATTTTGTATGTGAAAATTGTTAACTTTTAACTGCATTCATGTTTTCACTAAGGTTCAATGGGTATTCATTTTTCAATAGAATACATGATTAAGGCATTCGAATGGTTGTAATATGACTAATAAAGCATATCTTATGATATATGGGCATAAATGACGGTATTTACATGCTTGGTAGATGACCTCTCTGTCAATATTTTTCCTTATACTATGAGTTTGGGTAAGTCTAAAGATTGGAATAGATTAAGTTAGACATCAGATAGTATTGTTTAAGGCTAGAACTTTTTGATATTATTTTTTAAATGTTATAATAGTATAGTTTTAGAAAAAGGACAACCCATAGGACGGGCGATAACCCGTCGCGTCGGACAAGGCTGTGGGAATCGAACCCACAACTGAAGTACGACAGGCCTTTATCACCTACCACTGGCCTACAGGAAGTCCCTGGTAAGTAGAAACTAGTTTTATTTTATTAAGCAGGATGATAGATGAAGTATAAGTCCATTTTGGAACCATATCCAATTAATCTCACCATAGATGGACTTATGTATATAACTTTTTCTAACCCTATGTTTGAGACAAATGGAATTACCTATCATTCTATCACATGATATGCTAACACTTCGTGAAAGACAAATTCAACTTCATTTCTTTAAGAGATTAAGTTGAAATTGTTCGAGGTATGAGAAACGTTGAGATTGTACCAAAATCAAGTAAGTGTTTCTTTTAATTCAAAAATTCTTCAACTTTAGGGAAATGATCTTAAAAAGAAAAAATGTTGTCCTAGTGCTCTCATATCTGCTGAATATGATGGTACCTTAGATCATCACAATTTTATGGCTTTGTGACTGTTGGATTTTTCATAGCCCTGTTCTCTACCACTCTTTATCGGAACTTGATAGTTAGATTTCTCTTCCATATCCATATTTTCACATATGATCTTCTATGTGGGAACACAAGTGATGAGTTGCTTTGTGTATCTGTTTTGTTTCTAACATTCATTTTTAAAAGTAATTTTTAGTATTCGTTTTTGCGATGTGGGTTTCTATGAACGAAACTCTCAAGTAATAAACCATTTATAACCCCGAAGAATTTCGAGGGCGAAATTCATTTTAAGGGGGGTAGAATGTAACACCCTGAGATTTTATGAGATATATTACTTTTAATTTATTTGATGTCTTCTATTATACACTACACCAAGATTAGCTTGTACTATATGCAACACCGTATTAGCTTTCAGTATACGAAACACTATTCTTGGCTCGTGTTATACACAATTTCAAGTTCATTTTGTGGAAATTATTCTACACAACATTTAAGTATAGATTTTGTTTAAGGTATAAATGAAAAAATATTTGATTATGTTATACGCAACACTAAACAGATCTTTCACTACACGTAGCCCTAACTTGTCTTGCATTACACACAATCAAGACCTTCTTCGATAGCGTGCGTAGTACACAATATCAAGTTTCACTAAACGATATATTATTATAATATTATTATGAACTAGCCGTTATGAATAGTAATAACCACTTTTTGAAATTTTATAAATTTTATCTTTCAAAATGGACTTCATTTTTTGATTCAGAATATCGAAATTAGCCTAGGGTGAATTTTTGGTATTTTTCTGAAAACATTCAATTTTTGATGAATAGTGAAAACACTAGGTTACTATTTAAAAACCGACTTTTCATTTAAATAATTATTTATTTTATTTAAATTTATTTTAGGTAAAAATTGATACATAATACCTATATAAGTTCAATTTAATTAATTGGAGTCATTTTATAATAATTTTAGATATATAAAAATTTTATTGAACTTTTCATCGTCTTTTACCCACCTCCTAGGAGAATTTGAAAATTTACCTAAAACTTAATTTTACCGCTTCTGTGAGTGGAATTTCGAAAATCCGGGAAAAAGGTTAATATCAAGGAGTAAAATATTGTTCAATAAGATAACAATAATTTTTGATGAATAGTAACTTTTTTACTTTTATTTACCACGGTTAAAAGTAAATAGGGTAATTAAGGGTAAAAATGATATTATTATTACCCTAACACATGTCCTAATTATATTGGATAAGTTTAATTCGACCAAAAACAACCTTAGGAATAAAATATGATCATTTAGGTCCACTTGGATTAGATTAAGACATTTAATATTATTTTATTTAAAGAAGAGTTAAAATAGTTAAAATCAAAGTTTAATAACTAAAACATTTTTAATATAGGGTTATAAATAAGATGAATTCGACTATAAATATTAATTAGAAAGATAAAAATATTTCCTACATAACAGTTTTTTATTTGTAATTTTTAGACATTAGATAAGTTAATTTATTTATGACACAATGATGATGCAGTAATTAACTTATTAATGAAATATTAACATAATTGATGTTATAAATACACAAATAAATGTAATTTGAGACTTTTTTATGAATCACACTAATTTTCTAGGTTAATATGACATGTTAGTATTTATTTAATTAACTTTGTTTGAACTAATCATTCTGTTATAAGTTTTACAAAAATCAATTACCAAATAGTGTCAAATTTGACATAAAATATTTCTTAAAACAAATATTATATTATTAATTGTTATAATGTTCCTAAAAATATAAGGTTCATCCAAATGACTTATATAAGGTTTTTTATATTAATAATTAACCACTTGGGGTTCATTTTTCTTGTTATAGTAAGTTTATTAACCATATAGTGTAAGAAAACAAGAAGACACGGTAACAGTTAAATTATTTAACTTAGAGTTAAATCTAAAAGATATGGTTAAAATAGTAACCTAAACTTGTCTAAAACATATTGGTTGAGAGGATTTAGACCCTTCCCCACCTTATATTCGAAATAAATCAGTTTGGAGCTATTAAAAACCGAATATGACTTTATTATAAAATAATATTTTACGTTTTTCCAAAGGTGCCCCTCTCCTCCCTTATAAAAAGGGCACCCCTTCCCTCTTCTCTTCACACCCTTTTGAGCCTTGAAGCTCGGCCAACCACTGACAATTACGCTTCTCAACCACTATAGTTACATCATAGAGGTTCTTTTCTTCTCAAAATACCAACTCTAGTGCCCTAAGAAGAAGTTTAAAGGAGGTGCGTCGAGGAAGAGGTAATCTCTTCTTCCGACTCTTTTAAGTTTCTTTATTCTTCTACTTCCTCTTTTTAGTTGTTTCATTATAAAGTAATAACATAAGTATTACTTATATGCTGATATGTTATTATAAATATGAAACAACCCTATTTCACCTTCTATCCATCCTACAGAAAATGAAATCACCGCGCGTGCGTACGTACGGAATACCGTCTCCACGCCGTGGTGTATTCTGTTTTCGACCACCACCTTACTTGGATGGGTATAATGATGTAAATAAAAAACTATATATGATTATTGTAAAGTTATATTGATTCTGAAATATTATACATACACTTAAATACAATTCCACGATCATGGGAATGATATCATCGCTCGTGCGTACGTACAGACTACTGTCTCCACGACGCGATGAGATTCATTCTCCATGTTAACCGTTCATGAATGATTATAAAGTATATATAATGAATAATAATTATATATATGACATAATAATGATACTTTATTTATGTGTATATATATATATATATTTGTATTTCATCTACATAATTCCATTCAATTCAATAAGGAAACGAAAACAGCGTTCATGTGTACGTACGGCATACCGTCTCCATGAACGGTGTATTTCATTCCATTTATCGATCTATCATATATATATATATGTATATGCTGAATATATATTATATATAAATCATTTTTTAAATTATGTAATTAATTAAATCAGGATATAAGTAGTAATATCAAGAACACCAAGTCGAAACACGTACGATAAATGAAACGATTTTACCCAAAACGCTGCTTTAACATGAAATTTACAAAAGAATGGGTAATATAAAGTCATAAGTGAACAATATATGATATCATAACAATGAATATGATTCTTTAATAATTCAATTACATTATTAAAATCATTATACAGGAGGTTCGGATACATACGAAGCATATCAGACATAAAGTAAGGGATAACCTTTCCAATCTCGATTTTATCCAAGATTATTTATTCGTAAGTATTTACTGGGGATATATTCATCATCCATGTCCCTATTTTCTAAAAATGTTTTCAAGCATGTTTAAAGTCTTTTTTACCCTTTTTTGACTTTTACTAAATGGTATGTAAGGAATCTTTCTTTTGATTACCATACGAGGTACTTTTTGACTTTTTCCAGCCAAAGTATGAGAAGAATTTTTTTTTAACTTATACAGCATGAACGGATTTTTACGGTTTTATAACGCCTAATTTTCATGAATCTTACTCTAAAATTTTTCATGGTTATTTTCAATAAAACCCTTTTCTTATAAAATTGTGTGGAATTTTGTGAAAAGAAAATGATTTTGATGAAGAAAGGATATTTTTCTCAAGAATTCATTTCAAGTGTTTTATCAAAACCATTTTCCATCTAAGATGACATTATTTCATATGTGTATGTTTTAAGTATAATATCTCTATGATTTACATGGTTTCAATTTTCTTATGATGAAACGATATCCATTTGTTTTATATGGATTATGTTATGATGGGATGATGTTTTTGAAACCCATTTTTATTCTTTCGGTTATGATTAATGACTTATGTTTATTTTGTGTCACAAGTAAGAATGATTTCATTATGAGATGGGTGGGACCTAAATCTCCCTCCAATGCATTGGGTAAAGATTTATATCTCATGAGATATACATGGCTGGAATGGTAAGTTAATTTGATTCAGTGTTACAGGACTGAAACGAGGAAAGAACTCAATTCAGAAAGGGACTTTGTCCACTAAGATGGTCTTGGCAGCAATACATTGGCTACTATGGAAATCATATCATGTGCTTAATGGTTACCATAATTACATGTTTTATTCCTATTCTATTTTATCATTATTGATGTTCCTTTATGATATATACCTTATTTACTTCCAAGATTTATGTCTTTGCTCAAGATTTTGATGTTTAGATTTTATGTTCAAGTTTTTGCATTCAATTTTTTATGGATTGTTTTATATTCTCTATGCCTTCCCTTACTGAGAATTTGTGCTCACACTTTTTATGTTTTCTTTTACCCAGGATATAAAGAAAGGTTTTAGGTAATAAAACCAAAGGTGAAGATCTTTATGGGAGATGTTGAAGATCTTTCACCGTGATTAGAAGATTACATTCTGAGTTTCCAAAGACACTAAACTAATACGGTCTTTGAGAGTTTGTTTTTGTCATGTATTAAGTATTCCGAAAAAATAATGTAATGTCCATGTATGTCAAGCTTTTGTTCTCTATAAAAATCCACCAATATTCAAAGTCTTTGATGATCCATAATATGTTGAGGAGTGGTTGAGTAGAATTGAACATTTTTTGAGTTCTTGGAAATGCCTGATGAAATCAATGTTAAGTGTGCCACCTTCATGATGGAGGGACCAAGAAGGAGATAGTGGTACATGATGGTGACGGTGAAGAACCATGAGTTCATAGAGTGGAATGAATTCAAGGTTCTTTTCACCAATCATTTATCTCCCGATTTGATGTTTTTGAACAAGTCAATTGAGTTTTTCAAACTCGAGCAGGATGATGGAACCATGACAGAATATAAAAATCATTTTGTTGAGCTTGTATAGATTGCTCCTAAGATTTTATCAAATGGGAAGTTTATGATTCAATGGTTCGAGTTAGGAATTTTAGTGTATATTCTTTTTTCAGATTTTATTTTTGAAGCTTCCCTATTATGCTGATGTTTTGGATAGAGTGTTGATGGTTGAAATGAACCTCACTGATAAATCAGGGTTGACAGTAGTTTCTTCTCCTTCTAATGGTTGTGTGTTTTCCTCTAAGTGAAATAGGAAGCATGATGATTCTCATGGTGTTTCTCAATAGAATGGTTTTTCTAAACCTCCTGTAGTGTTTGTAAGAGTCCCTTTTATTTGTTACCAGTGTGGTAATCTAGGGTATTCTAAGAGGGTTTGCATTGAGGCACCCAAGATATGTGTCTCCTGTGAATGCTTAAGTCACTTGAAAAAGTTCTTCCATATTTATTCTACTCTACATAGTGGTACAGGAACATGATCACCTTTTAAAACATTTGGGAAATCAAATTTTTTAAGTAAAAATGGGTTCTAGAAATAGGCATGCAGAACAAAGATTCATTGCACAGTGGAAGAGTCTCCAGAGGAAGTGGGTACGAGTCCAGCAACCGTGAGAGGTACTATCACTATAGATTCTTCATTAGTGACTACTTTATTTGATACAGATGCATCTCACTCATTTATTTCAACCCATATTTTTAATATGATAAATCTTCCTAGGGATATTTTATCTAATGTGATGGATATTAATACACCCCTTAGAACAAAGAGGGAGAAGGGTCTCCATAGTCTTTCCTGTGTTTTCTCTTTATCAGATATTGATCTTTCTTAGAGTTTTCTAGTTCTCATTTTTAAGTCTCTTTAAATCGTTTTCAATATGGATTACCTCATTTTCAATAAAGTCCATATTGATTATTATCTTAGACGGGTCTGCTTTGCTACACCTGATGGTGTGTGTCGTGTCTTTCAAGAAGGAAAGGACCCAAGGTCGAGTAGAGATGGAACTTCTTATCTAGAGTTGGGGAAAGTAATATATGTGTTCATCTTTGATCTAGAGTGGTAATATTTTAGTTGGTATCTCCCTATAGTTGTTGTATAATTTCTCAACATGTTCCCTTCTAACTTATTTGGTTTATCACCAGTAAGGGAGGTAGAATTCTATATCAACTTAGTGCTTGGTACTCAATGATCGTGTTGTTGAGCGTGTCAAATTAGATGTTTATTTTTACTAGAATTTTTGTTGTATATTAGGAACCCTAGGTCGTCTCTCAATGGAGAATTAGATCGTTTAAATTAAAAATAAGGTTTTGATAATGAAAATAAAAGGGGAATGTTATTTTAGAAATCTTGGGGTTTGTTTCTTTAATAGGAAAGCATAAATAAACAACAAATAAAATAAATCAAAAATTAACTAATTTGATTAAGTGTGATCAACCCATAAAATATCATGATGTTCATCCTTAATCAATTCAATATATATGGTTATATCTTTTAATCCCTGGTTTTTAACACCTATAACATGATTTTTACTAATTTTATACTAGGATACCTCCTAAGGTTCGGTCAGGAACACAAAATAATTCACTATATACAGATGATGATATGGTGGTTTTTGTTTGACTTCATAACTAAAACTATCCAAGGTAACATACAAAGAATTAGAAATGTTGTATAGGTGTGTATGTTATTTAATTGTGAAATCATGTTATGAAAGTACAGTTCTATGATAGTGTTTATGTAAATTCAATTGAATGATATGAACTACACAAACACCAAAATTGAAAGGTTGACAAATAAGTGGCTAGCTGTGTGTGAAACATCACATGAATGGGTTCCCCCAAACATGATCATATGAGTTTAGTATGACATAAAAGTACATAAATCAATTAAATAAGAACATATGATGAATAAAAACAACACAAAAATCTGTAATTAAAAAGATCATTCAAAATAATACAAATATAAAGGTTGGTATTTGCATCACATCCTCTCAGGGTGATCACAAGGAGTTTAGAACTCCATGGAATGTGAAGAATATAGTCTTAAGAGCTCCAATACTACCCTATGGTAAAGAAAATTGGATAATGATGGTGAAATGTGTTTTATGGTAAAATACATAAAAAATACCACAAAATAAGTCAAGTGCCTAATGGACTATGACACTATTCATGACAGACTTTTTACTTCTTTATCCAGCTAGTTAACTGACCAAAAAACAAGAAAATGTATTCAAATTAAGAGACGTGGTCCTTTAAGCTATCTATCCAATGGAGGTATAATCAACACAATTGGAGGTACTAGGCTTAATTTATGGCCCAAATATGGTGGTCCAATCTGGCCCACCTAGAATGTCCTCCCTTGAGGGCCACATTTGAGCCCCCTGTGCTCATATTCATCACTTTTCCAAGTTATTTGAATTGAATCCCAATGAATGTAGAATCCTAAAAAATGAATTTTAACATTTGAATCAGTGTAGATAATAATATGATAGAAACAATGAACTATTATCAACTTGGACCATTATGCAATTACATATTTTTAAGCATGTTTTCAACAAATTAATTCAAAATAACTAATGAGTGCAAAAGGATTTAATAATGGGATAATAAAACCCATAATCATTGTAATACACATGTATACGGGTGATAATAAATGTTATTTCATTATGAGATCACACTCCCACACCTAAACCTTTTTACTCCTGGACAAAGTCTTATATCCTAATCAAGTCCCATTCAAAAATCAAAGATGAGAAAACTTCCAAGATTATTTTGAAATAAAATTAATCATTTCATGATTATGAAATCAAATTTCATATCATATTCTTATCTTTCATTCAAATTTGTTCAACATCATTTTTTCACCCATGAAACATGTCGCAACCCACCTCACCTAGAAATTTTCCCTCTTTACTCAAGGAACATATTAAATTGTGGTTATGATCTTTTACAAAAGTTAATGTGATCATACCATATGATTTCTAAGATTCTAAGTTCTCTTATGGAAGAAACTAGTGTGATAATCAAGATGAATTCAAATAGGTTGTTCTGAGGTTCAAGGGTTGGTAGGATTTAATGTTTAAAAATATGTGGCAGAAGATAATTTTTTAATCTATTAAGTACAAAACATGTAAAAATTCAGCAAGTGTTCACAATTAATGTACATGATCAACCCCTAAAAAATTGTATCACCTCCAACTAACTATACTGATTGTCTATTTTTTTGTGGATCACAAATGATCAGGGAATAATAATGAGTAAACTTTCTCTTTTTTCGATTTATTTTTCTTTTTTTATTTTTTTCAATGTAAAGAACTATATATTTTTTACAATTCTCATTGGAAATAAAGAGGGAAACTTGTGTAAAAAAATGATACAATATTTCTTGTGAACCCACTACCCAAAAAAAATGTATAAACCCTTTATCTTAACCCATAACAATGAATATTTCCTAATAATTCCCATGTAAAAACCATCTCTCCCACACTTTATAAAAATAAAACAAGAATGTACACAAGAGATGGGTAGGTAGGGATAAATTGGCTTTTAATGTGTCTACCTAACAAGAATTTCATGTTCTATAAGGCTTAAGAAGGGTAAAATGTTAAGGTGGCCAAAAATAGAGGTTAATTGTAGAAAGGGATTTTCAATGAATGATATCCTATATCATGAATATAACACTCTTGAATCTTATGGAATCAAATTGAATCAAGACAAGTTCTATTTTCTCTACATGAACCAAAACTCTCAAGAAAGTGATTGAAAGGAGGAATATGTACTAAAGGGATTATAATGTATCTTGGATAAGGTATTTAAAATATTGGATGGTGCTAATAAAGAATGGGTTTGAAAAATCAATTAAACTCCTAAGAATGGTTTAAAAATAAAAATTCTAGGAAAGGATTTCATATCAAAATTCATTTGAGTAATTTTTTTCCAAAGATAATGGAACTTTTCACACAATTTAATCAAGCATGAAAAATGATTTTTGATGTTCTTTTTAAGATCAATGTTTGTTTAAGAACACAAAATAAAGAAAAAGAAATAAAAATGAAAATGCATTTTATTTTTTATTTTTTTATTTATTTTCTATTTTTAATACTTAATGTTACATGAAACCCTCCCCCACACCAAAAAATTACATTGTCCTAAATGTATATAGTTTAACTAAATAGACAAATAAATAAAGGTAGGAAGAAGGGGTGGCCTACTAAGTGGTCTCATGTATGGAATCCATCAATTGGATTTCCTCCACCATATGATTTTGAAAATCCTCATAGATGTGTTTGAGCCTCTTACAATTAACATTAAACCTTCTCACAATATTCTCATGAAAAACTTGTATAACACTAAAAAATAAACATTAGTAACTGTATAAGGACCGATCCAATGAGAATGAAGGTTACCTGGGTGGAGCTTTAGCTTGAAATTGTACATGAGGACCTTCTCACCAACATGGAACTTCTGCTGATGAATCATACCATAATGGATATAATTTTTATTATCTTTATAGATTTGGTAGTTTTCATGTACATCACAACAAATTTATTCTAAATCTTGAATTTGTAGCTTTTTATGCTAACGTTTATCTGAAAGATTCATATTACACTATTTAACACCCCAATATGCATAGTGTTTTCCTCCACTAGGAGGCTAAAATACTTTACAAACATAATACTATATGGAGACATTCTGATCAAAGTTTTAAAATATATATGGTATGCCCAAAGTGCATCATCCAATCAAAAAGTCCATTATTTCATCTTGGCTTGTATCCTTTTATTCAAGATTCTCTTAACTTCCTGATTTGATATTTAAAATTGTCCATTAGTTTGGGGTTGATATGCAGTTGAAACTTTATGAACAAACCCATAATTATGGAGAAATTTTTTGATATTCTGATTGCAAAAATGTGAACCCTGGTCATTAATGATGAATCTTCAAAAACCAAACCTACTGAAAATCTAGGACCTCACAAAATCAACAACCACTCAAGATTCATTGGTCTTGAAAACCTTTTATTCCACCCATTTAGAGATGTAGTCAATAGTTAGTAAGATATACATGAATCCAAATGAATTTGGAAAAGGCCCCATGAATTCAATTCCCTATGCATCAAATATTTCACAAAATAACATGGGTTGTTAGGTCATTTCATTCCTTTTATAGATATTCCCTATTAATTGACATCATGTGCATGACTTACAAAAATTATGGGCATCTCAATACAATTTTGGCCAATAAATTCTTGAGTCAATGACCTTTTGAGAATTATGTTGATAACTAAAGTGGGCCCCACAATCCAAAGTGTGGAAGAATCTCAAAACTGAGGTGAAATCATGGTCAGGGACACACCTACTAACAACTTTTTCACTAAAAATTCTCCACAAGTAAGGGTCATCCCAAATATAGAATCATAAATAATTATTAGGTATCTAAGATTATGAAGTTATAAAATCAGCAGGGATCGTAGATACTACTAGAAAATTCACAATATTTGTATACCAAGGGGTAAGGTCTAAAATATCACAATGGTTTTCATGAGACAATAATTCTCCCATGTGGAGGGATGAGTCAGTAAGGTGGTCCAATAGTGGGTAAATCCTTCTAATGTAGTTAGCTACCACATTTTCCACTCCTATATTATCTTGAATATCAAGGTCAAAATTCTAGAGAAGTAGAATACACTGAATGAAGTGGGGCTTAGCTTCATGTTTCTTTTGGAGAAAAATGAAGGGCATCATGATCAGAAAAAACAATGATTTTTACCCAATAATATATGAACAAAAAATTTTCAAGGAAAACACAATAAAAAGAAGTTCCTTTTTAGTGGTTGTGTAATATTCCTGGGATGGGTCAAGGAAACGTGAGGCATATATAATGACACGAGGATCCTTCTCAACCCTTTGTGATAAAACTACCCCAACTACAAAGTTAGAGGCATCACACATAATTTTGAAGGGGATATCTCACCTTGGTGGTTGGATAATGGGAGGTGATGTGAGGCACCTGTTTAGTGAATTGAAAGCATCCTCATAATTTTTACCAGAAACAAATTCAGAATCCTTTTTTTATAATAAAGATAAGGGAAGTGTGATCTTACAAGTCTTTAATGAATCGGCAGTAAAAACCAGCATGAACCAAGAAAGATCTCACCTCACAAACATATTTTGGGTATGGAAGGGCTGGATTTAATTCAATTTTTGATTTATCCACTTGAATTCCCTAATTTTAAATAACATTACCAAGAAATATCCCCCTCTCAACCATGAAATAACATTTCTCATAATTTAATACAAAATATTTTTCGATGTAACCATAAAGAAAGAAACCTAGGTGTTCCAAACAAGCATCAAAGGAAGTTCCCTAAACTGTGAAATTTTCTATAAAAACTTCCATACAATTCTCAAGGTACTCAGAAAATATACTCAACATAAAAAAAGGATAAGTAACAGAAGAATTACAAAGAACAAAAGGAATCATTCTGTATGAAAATGTGTTGAATGGACAGGTAAATGTTGTATTTCCTTCATCCTTAGGGGCTATATGGATTTTAAAATAACCTAAATAGCCATTAAGGAAATAATAATGGGACTTACTATCCAATCTATCTAAAATTTGATCAATGAAATATAGTGGAAAGTGTTCCTTTTGTGCGACTTGACTCAGTCGATAGTAGTCAATACAAACTCACCAAATATTTTTCACATGTGTTGGAACTAATTCATTCCATTCATTTGAAAAAACTGTTATTCCAGTTTTTTAGGAACAATTTACACTGGGCTAACCCATTTACTATCATATATATGATAAATGATCTCAGTAACAAGTAATTTACTGACTTCCAATTTTACCACATCAAGGAGAGTGGGATTAAACCAAACATTGAGTTCTGTTTATAGTCTTAGCCTCATTATCTATAAGTATATGGTGCATAAAGATATATGGGATAATCCCAGAAATATCATCTAATGTCCATCCTATTGCCTTTTTACACTCTCTCAAAAGATAAAGTAGTTTTTATTCCTAGTGTGGATAGATGTTATTGGAAATAATGATGTGAAATTGGACAATACCCTCAAGATAGACATATTTAAAATTAGATAGAAGTGGTTTTAATTACAACATTGGTGGTTTTTTGATTGAGGGAGATGAATTAGGGGGAGTGAGGTTCATGGAGATGTCTATCTACTCATGTTTATTCTTAAAATAAAGAGAATCAATGGAAATGAGATTTACTAATTCATCAACAGTCATGGGTACCTCAAAATGAACAAAATCGTCAATTAAAGCACAAAATTTACATGTTTTTTAACCCACACAACACTCAAAACATGATTTATGACTCAAATAACCTAAGGTTGAGGAATAATAAAATGAATCATAGTATGGGTTGAGGAGATAATTTTGTGTGTGTGTGTGTTTTATTAGAGATAACTTCCATAAAATAGATAGAAAGATTGAACTGCTCTTCAACAGAGTGTTTCATAGCATCAAGGATTTTAAAAAATAACTTTTATCCACCTAAATCCATGTAAAATGTACCATTATGAAATTTTATGATCATCTTTTTTGTTTTGAGGAATGGCCTCCCAATTATTATAGGTTCATGTCCTTGGGTTTGGGTATCTTCCATCTCAAGAATGTAGAATTCTATGGGGAAGATAAGATTATACACTCTTATGAGGATGTCCTCAAACACTTTGGATGGGTGTGTTTTTCTTCAATTGGAAAGTTTCATAATGATACTCATTGTTTGAATCTCTCCAACCAATAGATAAGTGTAAATAGAGTAATTCATTACATTAATTGAAGCACCCAAATCTATCATTACATCAGAAAAGAGGGTCTCCCCTATGGTTCAAGGTATCGTGAAAGTGCATGGATCCTTGCATTTGGTTGGAATTTTTGGTTTTATAAAATCTGAGACATTCCTTCCTAGGTTGAATCTCTCATTTCCCTTCAGCTATCGTCTATGGGTGCAATGATCTTTAAGAAATTTGGCATAGTGAGTGATTTTTTTAACTTCATTCAATAAAGTAATATTAACTTGTATCTTTTTAAATGTATCCATTATTTCATTATCAATATCATTATCAAAATTTTTATTAGATTTAGATATTATTTGGGGGAAAGTAATAGTAATGTATTGTTCATTGGAATCCTCAATAATAACATTCTTACACTTTTTGTTTTGTTTTTCTTCATTAGAATCTTTTGTGGGTAGATAAAAAGAGTTTTCAAGTGGGGGACATGCCTGTTTTTTTGAATATGTGGAAGAAGAAACTTATTTACCAATTTAAAGTTTAATTTCATATACATTAACATTTTCATTTAGATTAGAAATAGGTGTGGATGGTAGTTTTCTAGAACATTTCACCTTTATCTCACCAATGGTTTTTTCCAATTGTCCCCCTTGAGTTCATAGGTCTTGAATAGATAATTTTGTGGTCTATTTGAACTAGAGGTTCTGGGTTTCCATTTTCTTCACCATGTACTAGGGGATTGGTTTGGATTTGGGAGGACGAGTATTGTTTCAATATGTAATATGATAAGAAGGTTACATACATTGACCTTGTTGATACAAGTTCTATTTATGGTAGCTTGAGTTATATCCTTTTCAGTACTATGGTTGTGATTTCCACCTAGGGTTTGGATTTTTCCTAAATGATTCTTCCTTGAAGGTAGGTTCTTGTTGGAATGAAAACCTAGGGAATAGTACTGCACAAGACTTAAAGGAATCCGAAAATTGTGGGCACTAGTCCGAAAAATGAGTGTTTTGAGAACAAATGCAACAATATAATGGAATAGTAGGAGAGTGTGAATTACTTTGAACTTGATATAATTACCTTATAAGAGTATGTATCTCATAAATTTTATTATATACCTTTTTCTATGGGTACGAATGACTTACATCATGAACTCATCGGGTGGGTGCAATTACTCATGTGCCAAATTTTTGTGCATTTTAAGCCATGTTGACTATTAAGTTGCGAGTGGCGGTAGAAGTTTTATCAGCAAGGGAACCACCAGGTGAAACATATATAATTCCATGATCCATGGGGATAATTCTCTCATAGAAGTATTGAATTAGAAATTTTTCACTTATTTAGTGGTTTGGGAAATTTGAGCAAAGTATTTTTAATCTCTATCAATATTCATGAAGGGTCTCTCCTTGTGATTTCCTAATTCCATAGATTTTTTTTTGGATTGATGTAGTACAAGAGGTAGGGAAACCTTCTCTAGGAATATTCATTTAAGGTCATTATATCCCTCAATTGTGCTAGGAATATAATATATCTATTCTTTGGATACACCATGAAGGGAGAAAGGGAAGGCCCTAAACTTAATGAGATCCTCAGACACATTTTTTGGTTTTATAGTGGAGCACACTATGTGAAAATACTCACGATGTTTGTGAGGTTCCTCACTGGGAAGACCATAGAATTTTAAAAGGATTTTTATGATGATTGATCTTAGCTCAAAGTTGGCTACTTTCTCAGGATATTGGATGTATGCAGGTTGGTGTTGGATCTTGAATATACAAATTATACACAAGAGGGGGGTGAATTGTGTCTTTCAGATTTTCGTTAACTCTTCGATTGAACGAGTTCTGTCCTCTATGCTTTATCGGATTTGATCATGCAGCGGAATAAGTAAAAACAGGGACACATATATGTATAGTGGTTCGGGAAACAGAATGACCCTAGTCCACTCCACCAACGCTCAACTCCATGAGCTTGGCGATTTTCACTATCTGGTCTTCTTTTCCACAGACCTTCCAACAACTGAAAATCAGGAAGTTGAAACCTTTACAATTTTTAGGCTAACAAAGCCTTCTGGTTCAAACACGAACCTACTCAGCTTAGTATGAGAAGCTAGTTACTCAAGATAAAAATAATTTTAGAAAGAACTTTTCCTGTTGATCTTCACAATTGCAACCGAATGAAATTGACAGCAGATGGATCGTCGTCTCTATAAATATTGATTTTCAAGTCGAAGTAGTTCTGAGTCGATCCGGTTGCAGTAGATATAGAGATATAATTCAAAACTCCAGCAGTAGTACATCCATAGTATATATTTGATGTAGAACAAGTGAATCTTTTTTTGAGTTCCTTCTTCTTAAATAGACAGAGCTTTGATGCTCCTTTTGAATCAGCAAAACTGAGTGCTTTAAGCAGTCTTTGTTTTCCACCTTTTTGAATAATAGATTGATCACCACACACCTATGCCTGGTGTTTCAGAGAAAACATATATAATAAATTCGAGCATATCCCCTACACATTTAGATCCATAAAAGTCGCCTTTTGATTCACGATATTCAAAAATTTGAATTTTCAGAGTAGTCGTAACTTCCCTGAAGACTCGACATAAAAAGTTCCTTTTAATTCGATCTTTAATCCATTGATAAAACGTCGTTGAATCAGCCAAAATCATATTTTAAAATAGACTTTAAATCCCGCTTGAAATCCGCCTAACAATCAGCTTGCTGTCCATTGCATAAAAATATCGTATTACAAACTTTCCGACGCCAAACGTAAGGTTGATGGCATGGCCTCCAAACATAGGGTTGAAAACGTAAGGTTGAATATAAACGTAGGGTTCATGTTACTTTCTTCAAATGTAAGGTTGATCATAAACGTATGGTTGATCATCCATACTTTTTCTTCAACTCTCAGACAAAAGATAAAAGATCTATTCAAAGAACGTATGGTTGTTTACCAAAGTAAGGTTGATGAACCATACTTTTGAGAAACAAATGTAACGTTTAGTACTTACGTACAGTTCTCCTTCCATACTTTGTTGATAACCCAAACGTAAGGTTCCTTCCTAACGTAAGGTTCTTCTTCCATACTTTTCTGATAACGTATGGTTGATTAACCATACTTTTCTCTTATCTCAAAAAGTATACACGCTTTTCATCCTTACGCTACGTTTATCCACGTAGGGTATGAACAGTGATTCTAGGACACACTAAAGCAGATACCCAATAAGTAAGGTATGAAAAGTGTTTCCAGAACGTGCTAAAACAGTTCCCTAATAAGTAATAAATTATCGTTATTTCAAGAGTAAAATAAAGTAAAAAATTCCTGCAAAATACTAAATAAAATCATTAAAAAATAATTAAGGGTATTTGTGAGCATCAAAATTATCATAAAGAGACAGAGTATTATTTTCAATAATCTCCCCCTTTAAAGAGCATTATTAAGTATTTTTGAAAACAATACTTTTCTCAACAATCTCCCCCTTTTTTATTATCACAAAACCCAAAAAATAATTATTGAAATCAACTTACAAAATTAATTACATATAGTTTTGAAATTTTTAAAAGATAAATACAATATTAATTTTTCCTTAAATTTATCCATTTTTAATTTCTCCCCCAATAAGATAAATGTAAAACCAAATTTCTCCCAAAAAGATACTTAAAAAAATGTAGTGTTTATCCAAATTTCTCCCCCTTTTGTGATATCAAAAATATTGATAAAATATAAAATAGAATACAGATTGATGTTGTACTAAACATTAGTAAATGCTATAATTAACTGTTTAATAGTAAGGTAATCTGATATACTGGAATATGTTAACGTAAAATAGTAATAAACAAATAGGAAAAGAAACAAATAAATAATGGAGGAAATTTTCATTCAAAAACAGCAGTATGTACATGACAATGATATATACAGGAATAAATGTTTGGGCAAGGTAGTCAATAGGTTTTATCTCCTCTGGATTGCCAACTTGATTTCTGTAAACTGTTCCCTAAGTCTCTTCGTCATCCCATCTCCATGTTTGATAATGATCTCTCTGTTCTTCTGAGTCATATGAATATCCTCGATTAAATTGACCCTGAAAAAATCATGCATCCTTTCCTCTTTTTCTATAAACACTGATAGCTTCTCTGACATCTGATTTAATAGTGTTCTGATTGGTGGCTCACTAGATGTCAGTTGATCCACTAAAAATTTCTGATTGTCCAGCAACACTGATAATGGAGCACTATTACACTGAAGATATTTCAACCTATCATTCATGTTTATCATCGAGGCTGTGATAGATTGAAATCTTCTGATTAAATCAGGGGAAGTGCCTGATCCACTAACAGCACTATTTTCAACTGATGCAAATTGGTTCTCCATAAACAATTTTAGATCTGATAAATCTTACTTCATAACCATTTCAGATTTCAACTTGACAACTGTATTTAGTATATCCTCTTTAAACATTTCAACTTCTTACCTTGAGACTGTACTCTCCTTCAGCTTTTGAAATATCAATTTTTCTAAGTCTAATGCATTTCTCCGAGTGACATTCTCAAATTCCAACTGAGACACCTTTTTGTACAGTTCTTCAACTTATTTCTTCCTTGAATCAGACGCACCCTATGCTTGATTCACATTCTCAGGCTCTGGATGATGTAGCAGTACCAAAGGTAATGAGTCAACATTAGATTGTTATTTCTCTTTGTCCTGAGTGGGTTGGTCCACAGATTTTTCCTTAGAGTCCTCAGACTTGTCCACAGAAAAATCCTCTTGAAGTACCTCTGTTAGAGAATCAGGGAGATATTCATCACAAACATCAGCATCTTTGTCTTCCACTGTAATTTCAAGAACAATATTTTCAGAAGTTTCCTGAGGTCTGGCCACTTCCTCACCAGGCTCTACCTCCTTATCTTGTTTCTGTTGAAGTGTAACTTTAACATCTGCTACAATCGGTTCCTGAGTCTCCCTTTGAGCTTCTTCTTGAACTTATTATCCCTCTACTAGTGTTTTCCTTTCACTAACATATTCCATGGACTTATCAATAGTATCTTCTATTACAAAATTATAAGAAAATAAAGCTTCTGTTGTTTCCAATGTAGGGGAAGTAATTTCCTCATTAACAGGTCTAGTTCTTTGAGATTGAAGTCCCTCCTGACTTATTTCTTCCTCAGAATCTTCCACTTCAAATCGGATCCTTCTTGATACATTGTTGACTCTTGATTCAGCTTATCCCTCCTTAGACTTAGCAGGTTGAGCCTGATCACTCTCTAAGTCATCCTCAGCTCCTGCTGGAAAAAGTTTTCCTTTAATGGTGCTCCATAAATAGCCAATTTTTCTTAGAGTTCCAGCATTGAATACATTGTTGTGATAACAAAAAACTCTGGCATCCACGAGTCTCACCATATCCTTCTTAAACAACAGTTTAGAAATAAATCGACCGAAGGGGTAAAAGTTCATCCGGGAATCACTTTGACAACAGTAATTGAGGTACCTTACCATGTACCTTGCGAATTTTAATTTGATATAACTTAACATAAGATACATTATGTACATATCGGGGTACAAAATCTTTTCCATTTCTGCCATTCTGGGAGCTATTCCAGTCTGAACAAATTTAACCAGGTTCTTCTGATCCGGTTCTAAATCTTTCACCATCATTTTCCTAATAGTATATGATCCAAAAAAAAGGACATAATGTCCTCATATTTATGCATAGAATCTCCTATATTTTTCAAATCAAAATGGTATACTCCTTCATGTGAGAAATTTAGGATTTTTCCTATTTCAATAGAAGAGATTGAGAAATCTCTGTCCTCAATCATTGCAATCATAGTGTCTTTATTTTCACCGAGACTAAACTGAACTGATCTGAAGAAATTACGCATTTCTACCTCATACAAAAACTCAGACCTTTCACTATTTAAATTCTGCTCAAGGTTTTGTAAAGATAAAGCGTGTTTCAACATCAGATTCGTCTCGAACAACCATTCCAGATCTATAACTTTTCCTTGTAAAATTTTTCATCCATCTGTCTTTTGCTTCTTTGTGTCACTACTCTCGGGTTCATCTGCTCGCTTGGTCTTTTCCATTTCTGAGTAGATTTCTGAAGGTTCGAAAATTTTAGGGTTTGAAGATTCGAAGATCAGGGGTGAGCAATAGTATGCGGTTTTCGAGTTCGAAAGGGTTTTGTTGGGGAAAAGAAACGGTTTCGAATTCGAAAGGGCTCTGACAGCCTTGATTCCCGTTTAATCACTAATCATTACAGTTATTTTAAAAACAAATAAAATTTTTATATGGAGAATTTAATTATAAAAAAGATCTTAAATAGTGTTCAGAAACAAAATAAAATTTTAAAAAATAAATAAAATTAAATAAATAACATTAAAAAAATTATTTAAAATTAAATAAACCTAGATCCCCCTTAATAAAATCAAACCTTGCAGTGGGATGTGGTTTAGTAAAAATATATTCTAATTGAATTTCTATATTTATAAATTCTAAAAATATATCCTTTTTAATAACATGATCTCTTAAAAAGTGATATCTTATATCAATGTGCTTAGTTCTAGAATGACTAATATGATTTTTTGAAATATTAATTACACTTGTATTATCACATAAAATAGGTGTATTATTAAAATTAAATCCAAAGTCCATAAGAGTGTTTTTCATCCACAACACTTGTGCACAACAACTTCCAGTAGAAACATATTCCGACTCGGTTGTTGATAGGGCAAATGAATGTTGTTTCTTACTAGACCATGACACTATAGACTTTCCTAAAAAGTGACATGTTTCTAATGTGCTTTTTCTATCTAATCTACAACTTCCAAAGTTAGCATCTGAATATGAAATCAAATTAAAATCAAAAGTTTTAGGATAAAGTAGAGATTTAAAAATTGTTCCTTTTAAATATCTAAAAATTCTTTTGACAACAGTTAAATGAGATTCTTTGGGATTTGATTGAAATCTAGCATAAAGACATACTGAATACAATATATCCAGTCTGCTAGTAGTAAGATATAACAAAATACCAATCATACCTCTATATAACTTGTTGTCAACTAATTTCCCAGTTTCATCCAAATCAAGTTTTATATTATTACACATATGAGTTGTAAATGGCTTGCTATTTTCAAGTCCAAATTTTTTAAGTAAATCAGCAATGTATTTTCTTTGATTTAAAACATTTCCAAAATCTTTTTGAAATATTTGAAGACACAAAAATAAATTTAATTCTCCCATCAAACTCATTTCAAATTCTTCTTGCACTAATTTTGAAAATTCATGACAAAGTGTTTTATTATTTGATCCAAAAATTACATCATCAACATAAATTTGAACCGGTAAAACATTATTTTTCACAGTTTTCTTAAAGAGTGTTGGATCTGCCAATACAATAGTAAAGTCATTTTTCAAAAGAAAAGAACTTAATATTTCATACCAAGCTCTAGGTACTTGTTTAAGGCCATAAATAGCTTTATTAAGTTTAAAAACAGAATCAGGTTTTTGAGAGTTTTCAAAACCAGGAGGTTTCTCAACATAAACTTCCTCCATTAAATAAGCATTTAAAAAGGAAGATCTAACATCCATCTGAAATAATTTAAAATTTATATAAGATGCATAGGCTAAAAGGATTCTAATGGCTTCTAACCTAGCTACAGGTGAAAAATTATCATCATAATCTATTCCTTATTCTTGATTATATCCTTTAGCTACTAATCTTGATTTATTTCTAGATATTGTGCCTTGGTCGTCCTGTTTATTTCTAAAGGCCCATTTGGTTCCTATTACTGGATAATTCTTAGGTATTTCTACTAATTCCCAAACTTCATTTCTTTTAAACTGGTTTAATTAATCTTGCATTGTTATTACCCAACATTCCTCATCTAAAGCTTCTTATATAGTCTTCAGTTCTTGTTGGGATAGGAAGGCAGAGAATTCCACTAGGTTTCTTAAGTTTCTTATAGTTTGAATACCATTCTCTAATTCACCTATCAGAGTTTCTAAAGGGTGATTATTTATGGTTCTAGACTATCTAGGAAATACATTTAATGTTTCTTCAGTATCATGTTTCTCTGAACTAGACTGAATTTCTTTTATATCATTTTCAAAATCATTCTTTAAGTTCTCAAGTCTCATGTTATCATTAGAGTCAGGTTCATTCATTTGTTCTGTCCTTTTCTCAAAGGGATCAAATTCATCAAATTTCACATGAACTGATTCTTCAACAATACTTGACTTTTTATTATAGACTATAAGCTTTGGAGGTAGCAGAATATCCTAAGAAAATACCTTCATCAGATTTTGGATTGAACTTACCAAGATTATCTTTGGTGTTCAAGATGTAGACCTTGCATCCAAAAACTTTAAAGTAATTTACTTTAGGTTTTATATTATTCCATAGTTCATAGGGTATCTTTTTCAAAATAGGTCTAATTAAAACTCTATTAATTATATAGCAATTTGTGTTTACAGCTTCTTCCCAAAAATATATAGGTAGGCTATATTCATTTAACAAAGTTCAATCCATTTCTTGAATTGTTCTATTTCTTATTTCTACAATCACATTATGTTGAGGTGTTCTTGGTGCAGAGAAGGTATGTTTAATACCCATGTTTGAGCAAAAGGAATTAAATTCCTGATTCTCAAATTCTCCACCATGATCACTTCTCAATGAGATTATATTAAAACCTTTTTCATTTTGAACAGATTTTCAGAAACTTTCAAATAAAGTAAAAGATTCATTTTTAAATTTCAAAAAAAATCCAAGTAAATATAGAATAATCATCAACTAATACATAAACATATAATTTAACAACTAATCTTGCTACTCTAGAAGGTCCAAACAAATCCATATGAATAAGTTCTAGAGGTTTAGTTGTAGAAACTTTATTAACATATTTGAATGATGATTTGTGTTTCTTGCCAAGTTGGCATGCATCACATAATCTGTCACTTTCAAATTTGATACTAGGAAAATCAGAAACTAGATGTTTCTTAGATAATTTATGTAAAACATATACATTTCAATGTCCAAGTCTCCTATGCCAGATCCAAGATTCACTTACTTTAGCAGTCAAGAAGTTTACTTGTTGTTTACATAAGGAATTTAAATCCAAAGTATAGACATTATCAGTTCTTGGTGCCTTAAATTGAAACAGTTTATCTTTAGAAACAATACATGAATTGTTAGTAAAATCAACAGTATATCCATAATCACAAAGTTGAGATATACTTATCAGGTTGTGTTTTAACCCTTGTACATAAAGTACTTTGTGATTGAGACTGTTTTTGAATCTCCAATAGTTCCAATGCCAATGATTTTTCCTTTGGAATTGTCACCAAATGTGACAAGTCCTCCTTCCTTTTGAGTGAGTGAATAAAAATTCAATGAGTTTCCACTCATATGTCTTGACCAGTCACTGTCAAGTACCATATATCTTTTCTACTCTGGTGGCCTGCTACCTGCAAAGACATTCAAACGAATTGCTTTGGTACCCATATTCTGTTGGGTCTAGGGGTGTTAGCTAGCAATGATCTGGGTATCCAGATTTGATTTGTTCTTTTAAAATCAGCTGAATCATATAGGTCTTTTGAAACATAGGCTTTCTTAATACCACAAATTTGAGGTTGTCTTAAGAAACAGTTTTTAGCTATATGTCCCTTTGTCCCACAAAAGTTACAGTTAACCCTTTTAGTGCTAGGAACAAAATAATTTTTATATAGCTTATGTTTTTTTCCTTTACTACCAATTCCAAATATCTCCTTTTTAATGACAGTTTTTCCAAGAATTTTATTTAATGAATTCTCTCCTTTTGTAAAAACCAATATATCCTATTTGTAATATTTTACTTCATCCTGCAATGTTTTTATTCTTGATTCAAAATTAATATAGTTATTGTTAATATAATTGTATTTATCAGTTAATTCCCTATGTTGTTTCAGCATTGTATCTCTTTCATCTGAAACAGCTTTATGTATGTTCTTTAGTGAATTATGTTTCTTAAATAGTGATTCATATCTTTCTTCAAGCATATTGCAGTATGCTGCAAGTTTTTTATTTGTGTAGCTTGATTCAGAATTTGATTCATTATTTGAGTCAGAGGAGTAATATGAGTGTACCTCATCGGTTTCTGCCATGAAACACATGTTTTCTTTTAGATTTACTTTTTCTTTCTCTAAGCTTGATTCAAGAGAGCTATTGGAGTCTTCAGATACACTCCAAGTGGCTTTCATAGCTTTCTTGTCTTTCTGCTCATAGTCATTTCTTTTGAAGAATTTCTACTTATTTTCATCTTTAAATTGTGGGAAATCTTGTCTGATATTCCCCATATTCTTACATTCATAGAATCTTACTTCCTTATCATCTCTCTTAAAGGATTTTTTGAAGTCTCTTTTCTTGCTGTAGAATTTTCTAAATTTTCTGGCTAGCTGAGCAAGTTCTTCATCTGAGTTTGATGAGTCATAGCTCTATGATTTAGCATTTAATTCTCTATTCTTCATCTTTCTATTATTTTGTTGTGAAGTTACCTTAAAGTAAGTATCATCCTTTTTTATGTAGACTTTATGTTCATTTGCCTCATATTGAATTTCAGCTTCGTACATCATCAGTGTACCAATCAAATCTCCCATGGTTAGATTTTTGACAGGTTTTGATTGTCTGATTGCAGTAGAGATACCATTCCATCGAGTAGGAAGTACCCTCAGTAATTTTAATGCTTCATCAGCCTGCTTGATAGGTTCTTCTAGGTATATTATATTATTGAAAATTTCTATCAATCTCCCATTCATTTGGGTAATGCTTTCACCTTCAAACATTCTGAAAGTATCAAATTTCAATTTGGCAGTTTCATATCTCATTTGTCTAAAAAAATTTGTTCCTTCAAACGCCATAGCTATTGTTTGCCACATCTCATATGTTTTCGGGCACTGAGATACTCTATTAAATTCATCTAGTCCTAGACCGCAGATTATTGCATTCATAGCCTTCGAATTCATATCATACTCTCCCTCTGTAGTAGCACTCCATGTCTCAGGCTTTTCCGGAATTTCATAAGGAGTCAGAATCTATGAATTGATTTTATATCAGAGGTTTTTCAGATATGTTATCATGCGCAATTTCTAGCAACCATAGTTGTCTCCATTAAAATATGGTGCTCTGACCATTGACATCCCTTCTCTTGTATCAGTCATGATGCTCTGTTGTATAATCTTTAAATGCTTATAGCTTTCTAAGTCTCTATCAAAAGATCCACCTCTGATACCAATTGTTGGATCTTGAATATACAGATTATACATAAGAGGGGGGTGAATTGTGTCTTTCAGATTTTTCGTTAACTCTTCGATTGGACGAGTTCTGTCCTCTATGCTTTATCAGATTTGATTATGCAGCGGAATAAGTAAAAGCAGAGATACATAGATGTATAGTGGTTCGGGGAACAGAATACCCCAAGTCCACTCCACCAACGCTCAACTCCACGAGCTTGGTGATTTTCACTATCTGGTCCTCTTTTCCACAGACCTTCAAACAACTGAAAAATAGGCAGTTGACACCTTTACAATTTTCAGGCTAACAAAGCCTTCGGGTTCAAACACGAACCTACTCAACTTAGTACGAGAAGCTGGTTAATCAAGATAAAAATAATTTTAGAAAGAACTTTTCCAATTGATCTTCACAATTACAACAGAATGCAATTGACAGCAGATGGATCATCATCTCTAGAAATATTGATTTTCAAGTGGAAGCAGTTCTGAGTCGATCCGGTTGCAGTAGATATAGAGATATAATTCACAACTTCAGCAGTAGTATATCCACATTATATATTTCATGTATAACAAGTGAATATTCTGTCGAGTTCCTTCTTCTTAAATAAACAGAGCTTTGACGCTCCTTTTGAATCAGCAGAACTGAGTTCTTTAAGCAGTCTTTGCTTTCCAACTTTTTGAATAATATTTTGATCACCACACACCTATGCCTGGTGTTTCATAGAAAACATATATAATAAAGCTGAGCATATCCCCTGCACATTTAGATCCATAAAAGTTTCCTTTTGATTCATGATATTCAAAAATTTGAATTTACAGAGTAGTAGTAACTTCCCTGAAGACTCGGCATAAATAGCTCCTTTTAATTCGATCATTAATCCATTGATAAAACGAATTTGAATTGGTCAAAGTTGTATTTTAAAATCGACTTTAAATCCAGCTTGAAATCTACCTAACAATCAGCTTGCTGACCGTTGCATAAAAATATCGTCTTTCAAACTTTTTGACGCCCAACATAAGGTTGATGATGTGGCCTCCAAACGTAGGGTTGACAACGTAAGGTTGAACATAAAGGTAGGTTTCATGTTACTTTATTCAAACGTAAGGTTGATCATAAACATAGGTTTGATCATCCATACTTTTTCTTCAAATCCCAGACGAAAGATAAAATATCCATTCAAAGAATGTATGGTTGTTTACAAAAGTAAGGTTGATGAACTGTACTTTTGAGAAACAAACGTAACGTTTAGTACTTATGTACGGTTCCCCTTCCATAATTTTTTGATAACCCAAACATAAGGTTCATTTCTAACGTAAGGTTCTTCTTCCATACTTTGCTAATAACGTATGGTTGATTAACCATACTTTTCTCTTATCTCAAAAAGTATAAACGTTTTTCATCCTTAGGCTACGTTTATCCACATAGGGTATGAATAGTGATTCTGGGACATGCTAAAGCAGATCCTGAATAAGTAAGGTATGAACAGTGTTTCCAGAACGCGCTAAAACAATTACCGAATAAGTAATAAATTTTCGTTATTTCAAGAGTAAAATAAATTAAAAAAATCCTACAAAATACTAAATAAAATCATTAAAAATAATTAAGGGTATTTGTGAGGATCAAAATTATCATAAAGTGATAGATTATTATTTTCAATAATCTCCCCCTTTAAATAACATTATTATTTATTTTTTAAAACAATACTTTTCTCAACAGTTGGTACTCCATATCCAGGGTGGTTAGTTATTTTAAGGTTCGGTTATTTTTAGCCATGTTTTCTAGGGTATTATTTGGTTCTATTTTTGATTAGTTTAAGACAAATTGATATTCCAAAATGTGTTCCACAATGTTACTAAATTATCCTAATATAGATTACCTAATTTTCTAGTGAAGTGTCTTTTCAATTTCTGAGTCAAATTCAAGCTATTTTACTATTTCTGATTGGGTCGTTAAAATAAGTTGTGAAGATTGTTTTGTTTTGAATTATTATTTTTTATTTTTAATATTGAATATGGATAAAATAAATTCAATTAATAAAAATTAATAGAGAAAATAAAAATAGATTATATATTATATAATTAGAGAGATAGATAAGAAGAATAGAGAAGGAGAGAGAAAAAACACACAAATAAACAAAAACAACAAAAAAATCAAAGGGGAAGGGGATATTGAGTAATAAATAAAATGTAAAATAAATAAATAAAAAGAAATATAGAGAAAAAATTATCTTGGCTCCCTAGAAATGGCACTAAAAATTTATCACATTGTTGATCACATCAAATTAGATGTTTAGTTTTACTACAATTTCTACAGTTTAGCATGAACCTTAGGTCATCTCTCGATGAATCGTTAAATAATTTAAATTAAAACGAAGATTTTGTTTATGAAAATAAAAGAGTAATTATATTTTATAAATCTTGGGTTTTATTTATTTAATATATAGTCATAAATAAACATGAAATAAAAGAAAGAAAAAGTTAACTGATTTGATTAAATGTGATCAACCTAAGGAAATATCATGATGCTCATCCTTCATCACTTCAAGATATATGGTTTAGACATTTTAATACCTAGTTTTTAAAACCTATAACAATATTTTTACTAATATTATACAAGTATTCCTCCTAGGGTTCAGTCAGAAACACAAAATTATTCACCGGATATCCCTGATGATATGGTGGTTTGTGTACGACTTCATAACTGAAACTCACCAAGGAAACATATGAATATTTCGACATGTTTTCTAGGTTTTTATATTTTTAATTGTTATACCATGTTATTAAATTAAATATTCTTGACATTATCTGTGTAAATTCAATTGAACAATATGAACTACACAAACACCACAATTGAAAGGGGAGAAGTGATGAACGGTGTGTGAAACATCACATGAATGGGTACCCTACAACATGATCATATGATTTGAGTACGACATATCAGTACCTAAATAAATTAAATAACAATATAATATGAAGAAAAATGACACAAAAACCTAGAATTAAAAATATCATTCAAAATAATACAAATATGAGTCATGGGATTTGCATCATGTTCCTCTATGAGTGATCACAATGTGTTTAGAACTCCATGGAAGGGAAGAAAGGTATTTATGTGAATAAGATCATCCCAAGAGATCCAATAATATCCTATGATCATTAAACATTGTATAATTAGGTATAATTGTGTATTTATGGGAAAATACATCACAATTTCAACAAAAGGAGTCAAGTGACTAAAGGACTAGGTCACTATTCATGGTAGGCTTTTTACTCCTTCTTTATCAGAATGGTTGACTAAATAAATGAGTTAAAATGTATTCAAATTAGTTTAAGTGGTGGTTATTTTAATTATCTATCCAATGGAGGTGGAATCATCCCAATTGGAGTTCTTAGGTCTGAGTTACGTCCCAAATACAAAAGGATGGTCCAATATAGCCCGCTCAGAATATCTTCGCTTGTGGGTCACGTTTAAGCCCCTTGTGATCATATTAAGACTTTTTAACAGTTATATTAATTTAATATCAATGACCATAGAATCCTAAAAAAATTAATTTTAACATTTAGATTTGTGTAGTTAATTATCTGGTAGAAATAATGAACTGATGTCCAATTGGACCATTGTGAAATTGCATCTTTTTAAGCATGTTTTCAACAAATGAATTAAAAATAAATAATGATTTAAAAATTATTTAATAATGGGATAATAAAACACATAATTCTTTTAATACATAATTATAAGTCTGATAATAAATGTTATATCATTGTGTGATCACTCAACCAGTTTCTATTCCTTCTAACCGCATGACCCCAGCTGAATTGAAAGAGTTGAAGATTTAGTTGTACAATCTTATAGGTAAAGGCCTTATATGCTAGAGTGTGTCACATTGGGCTACACCAATTCTCTTTTCTAATAATGATTATATTTATCTTCACCTTTCTGTTGACTACCTAAAACTCAATCGAGTTATGGTAAGGAATAATTATTTGTTTCCATGGATTGATGATCTATTGAATTAGTTAAAAGGGTTGAGGTGGTTCTCAAATACTAATCTTTGATCTAGTTATAATAATTTTAGGATAAAAGAATCCAACATCCAAAAAAACACCTTTTATATAATTTATGACCACTAAGAGTATCTTTTCATTCCTTTTGGTCTAACAAATTCTTCTACAGTCTTTATGGCTCTAATAAACAGGATTTTCCATGAGTATCTTGATACTTTCGTGTAGTCTTTGTTGATGACATCCAGGTTTACTCTATGTATGATGAGGATCATGTGCTTTATCTAAGAGTAGTATTGGAATTTTTGATAAATCACTAACTTTATTCCAAGATTTCAAAATTTTATTTCTAGATTCAGGAAGTGAAAATACTAGGACATGTGGTGTCAGGACATGGTATTTCAGATGACTCTAAGAAGGTAAAGGTTGTTATGACATGGTAAAAACTAAGAAATTTTTTCAATATTTAGAGCTTCTTGGGTTTTTCTGGGTATTATCATTGGTTCATAAAGGACTTCTCAGTGTTTTCTTCTCCGATGACTACTCTAACTTGGAAGGGAGAAAAGTTTTCTTAGGATGAATGATGTCAGAATTATTTTTTTGATTTGAAATTTCATTAACTACTACACCAGTGTTGAATTTCCTAGAGGTCTTCGAGGGCTGTGTGGTATTCTGGGACACATTGGTTTTAGGTTTGGGCTATTTTATTATACAAGTTGATCATGTCGTTTCTTATGAATCTCATTATCTTTGGCCACACAAGAAGAATTACCCAACTCATAATCTTAAACCTACAGTTGTGATGCATGCTCTTAAGATCTTTCAACATTACCTTTACATAGAATGGTTTACCATGTTTTCTAACCACAATAGTTTGAGTTATATCCTCTCTAAAAAATATTTGAATCTACATCAGAGGCTTGGTTGGAATGCTTGTAATTTTTGAACTTTGAGATCACCTATACCTCAGGGAAAGGGAATGGATTCATAGATTCTTTAAGTAGGAAACTTCTAACTCAGACTATGAAATAATCTTTGGAAGAGTGGAACTTGATGGCTCCCTTCTAATAGTTTCATATAGGAATCTAGGAATCAGGTGATGAGGTTTCTTTGGCCATTGTTCAGCTGACATCCTCCCTTATCAAGAAGATTCTTTAGGAACAATAGTCTAAGGATAAGTTCTGTATCATTACAGTCTCTCTTTATAGTGGGGAGACAATAGATTATTGGTTGTTCTCCGCCAAGGGAATTATATGTTATAGGAATCACTCTATTTTGTCCTTAGCAGTAAGGAAATCTGTGATAGGGTATTTTCTTAACTCATAGTGGGTAGTTCACCTTGGACTTGTAAAGATGTTCTATGACATGAGGAGTAGATTTTTGTATCCAAGTATGAGATGGTCCATTTCTGAATTTGTATCTCATTGTTATATGTTCCAATAGGTCAAGTTCGAGCACCAAAAACATTTAGGTTTACTTCATTCACTTTTTATTCCTACTTTGATGTGGGATAAGTTCCTTATAGACTATATGGTTGGGTTGTCATGTACCTAGAGAAAGAAGAATTTGATATGGGTTTTGATCGATTGGCTGACTAAATCGGATCATGTTTTACCCATTCATGATACAACCAATTTTGAGGAGTTGAGAAATATCTATGTGAAATATATTGTTTGTTTTTTGGGAGTTCTATCTATTATAGTATCTAATGGGGATCATCGGTTCACTTATCTCTTTTGGAGAGGCCTTTAAGAGGCACTGAGATCTTAGGTTCATATGAGCATGACATACCATCCAAAATCAGATGGATAGATAGAAATAGCTATACAGATCCTTTATGATATTCTTCATTAATTTTTTATTGACTTTATTATATCTTGGGATGACCATCTAAGGCTTATTGAGTTTTATTATAATAATAGTTACTAGTCTGTGATCAGAATGAATCCTTTTGAGGCCTTGTATGGTTGGCCAAGAAGATCTTCGTTATGTTGGTTGGAGACTAGTAAAAGTTTTTTGGTTATACCAAGAATATTTCAAGAGACGATATAAAATATTCAGTTGATTCATTAGAGAATTTTTATGGTGAAAAATGGTATAAATCTTATGTTGATCATCATCGCAGACCATTGTAATTTTTAGTTGGTGACCAGGTATTCTTGAAATATTAATCTCAGTTGGTTCATCGATGGATTATGAGGTAAGGGAAACTTTCTTCTCATTTTGTGGGACTTTTTGAGGTTATTGAGTAGGTGGGGAGAGTTTTTTACCATTTATCACATCCACCACAGCTGAAATCTCTACATAGTGTGTTCCATGTACATCAGCTACAAAAGTATCATTCTGATCCATCTCATGTCCTGAGATGGAGTGATCTTGAGATTGAACCTAATTTATCCATGACTGAAGTTCCAATCAAGATAGTTGATTCTAAAACCAATGTACTTTTTGGGAGTAAGATACCTTTGGTTTAAGTGCTATGGAAGCATGGTTTAGATTCTCATGATACATAGAGAATGAGGCACTGATGAGAGAGCAGTGGCCTCACATTTTCATAATGAAACCTTCTTAATATGATTTATTAGGACATAAAGTTTTTATATTGGGGAGTTTGTGAAATCACATTGCCTTTATATTGGTTATGTTTTAAACCTTATCATTTTTTTCCTTTTTCATTTTCTGGGTAGGGTCGAGATGGATTTGGGAGGATACCTATAATTTTGAAGTCAGAGATTTGTTGGATTCTCAACATAAAACCTATTGGTTCTATAGACTTTTGAGTAATTAAACTCCATGTAATGTGGTTACACAATGTGTAAGTTCTAAAATAATAATAAATTCATTTTTAACAAAAGACGATGGGTTTTTAAACAATTTTGGTATTTGTCAATTACACGACGTAAAATTGGGTTACACATCTTGTAATTTCCTAAGTTTTGTTTCTAAACATGATGATTGGATGAAAATTATCTTTCCTCCTCTCCATATTTCCTTTATTTAAACCCAGGATCTATTCCCAAGTGATTTTTAATCCCTCAAACCCTTTTGGTTCATTAATTCCAGTGATCAATCATTTTCGCGGTTATGGTGTGACTTTCTGGGTAAGCATTCTCCCTATCTCTTTGGATATTAATCTTTACTTCCTTGAATTTTGATAGATAATATTTTGATTGATGGATCTAAACTTCATATTGTTGAATCTAGTTTCTAGGTTGAGTTCCTAGATCTTTTGTGCCTTCATCCATGTTGGCGGGTTTCATTGTGGGCTCTGTGTTTCTATGAGAAAGGTAGGTGGTTCTGTTATGATGTCCAAATTCGATTAAACTTAAATTTATTGATTTAAATTCATTAGTTTGATTTAAATTAAATTACTTGAAGCTGCTTTCAACTAGTTTATTAAAAATCATATTCCATTGAATTGGGGGATTTGAATGTAAAATTAAATTTTTATCATGAAATTGGGAAGACCCCCCAATCGATTGAATTGGGGTGTGTTTGAGAAATTGATGGAAATTTTTTTAATTTAAATTTTAGAATTTAAATTATGAAATTGATTTGTAAAAATTTATTTCAAATTAGTATTTGACAAAAATGGATTGAAATGGTTTTTATAAAAAAAACATGTGGTTTTATCTTGAATAATGCATGTTTTGATTAAAAACCTGTGTTTTGGTTTTTAAATGGAAAATTGGAACTTTTGGAATGGGAGAATGGGATGAATTGTATTTTGAATTTTTTTTAAATAAATTATCCATCATTGTTTGTACTAGATCATATTTAATTTTAGGTAGTTAGTGATTTATTGGGATAACACTCTTTTGATACTTTTCCACTGAATCAAAACATAGTAGTAGGTCACATCCTTGATGAAATGATGATGAGTTTCCTTTGGCCAGTGGTAGAGGGATATGTGTATACAAATATTTTCATGATCACCTTCGAGTGTGTGAGGATTCCATAGCATGTAACTATCATACCTTTTTACAGATGACCATGTTACTCGCTTATTTATATATGAAATATAAATTCATTTCAATGTTTGTAAACTGTTTTACATGCCTAATGAATTTATATAAACTATTTTATATAAATTGTTTTTGAATCAATTTGTTTAGAGTATTTCCATCATTTGAAATGTAAATCATAAATTGTTTTAATTATGCTCTGAACTATCATACATGTTTATTTAAACTTGAATGTTTTAATTTGTTAATTAAATATTAGAATCTTAATATAGAATCATTATTGAGACCCTACTGGGATTTCATCTTACACCCTACATGTGTCTTTGGGTGTTTGTATATTTACTTATTCCCAGTTCGAGCAGGGGTAAAGAACCACTTTGAGGTGGTTATAGTTATTGATTCGTGGACTTTGAGAGTTGTGTCCATTGGGAATTGGGTTATCTTTCTTATTTTTATGGTACTTTTCTATAGTAATTTGGGTTGTTTATACCTATTTGACTTCCGGTACACTTCTCCCTATGGAGTTCTTTATGTATTAATATTGATTTTTTTTATTTTTATTCTACATTGTTTGTGGAAATTTCATTCCCACTTTTATTTTTTATGATTCCAGGTGCTAGTATCCAACCTTTAGGGATTGGTAACACCCTTCAGACCGTGTGAGGACCGGATCGGTTGTCAGGATTATAGGGTACCCAGGCTAGTTTATGACATTACATCAAGGTTAATGTCACTAAAACAAAACAATTCAATTTTATATTATGATATGGACATTGGGTTATATCAATATAATACAAATTTGTGTGTGTAGATTAGTGAAAATATGAGTTTAAAATTGAAGCTTACCTTTTTGATACCTCTCGAACCGATTTAGTTGGGAATATCTTGGAATGAAAATTTTTGACATGTGACCTCTCATCGGAAGAATAAGAAAATTATTTTTTTTATTATAAAGGTAATAAGATTATAAAAATTAAAATAGTCGCAAAATTCACTAGTGGAATTTACAGAATTTTTTGGAAGATAAAAGGTTTGGTTATAGGGAATGCAATGGGAAACATTTTGTAATGTCTCGACACAACTCACCCAAAACTGTGGCCTAACCGATGACATTACATAACCTCAAGAATGTGTTTCCATATGTCGGAGGCTACCTGCTAACAACGATTTTCTATAGGTAATTCATACCTTCGGAAATAGATAACCATAAATAATAGTGGGAGTGACAATGATTCCATTAATACAATATATCAACATAATTATGAATGTTACAACTAAGATACGACTAACCAAAAATAAAATAACATATCACTTGATATAATAAAATGTGTTACATTGTAATTTTATATAATATCACATCATAAGTAAGACTTCATGTAGGTCGATCATGTACAACACAATAAAAAAGTAACAAAATAATAGAGGTGACCAAAAAATTGTACCTGAGGCTCTTCCCAGTCCTATCTTCTACTTTGGATCACATCCTAGCTCAACCATCAATTTTTGGGTGTGAATGTAACTCAGTTAGTCACTTATAATAGTGTACATAAAAAAATTAGAATATATAAGTGGATGCATGATATGATATTCTAACAAATAAATCAACAAAATATACCTTTTGTATCATGTAATGATCAATGACCAACCCTTGAACTACTATACCTACTTCAGCTAGTGTCGAAATGAGATGATGCTCCGATAGTCTGAAAACAACCTAAGGGTGTGTTGTGACCAAACATGGATTGTATTTTTTGTCAATATTTAAAGTTTTAAGGATTATGATAATGTGTCAATATGTGTTGGAAATGTTGATTTTTTTCATCATACATGGAAAATGAATATGTGTAGGGTGCTACTTGGAACAACTGGTTGGAAAGGTTCAAGGAGTATCCCTTTTAAAAGTGATGATTGATGTTTTGTTCATAAAATAAATCAAGTACATGTGTTTGTGAAAGAAGTGACACTATCTACAACATTTTTCAAGTGAATTTTATTGATTTGAATAATTTTTAAGATGATTTTATTGAATACTAGATTGATGGTCTCATACGGTCAATCCACTGACTGTAACAGTTGTCACATGTGGTTGATCTATTTCTATGATATATTATCATGGATGATTGAATGCTTCATGTAGTTGATTAAGAAAGGCACGATTGATTAGAGTTGTATGTGCAGTCGATCCATGTGGTAGACTCAGATGTGAAGTAGATACAGATGGTGTGGTCAATCTAGGAATATGGTTACTTGTTTTTTGGGTGGGAATCTAAAGTTTGATATTTGGAAAAGGAATATATCTTACACGTGTAATATATTTTAGTTTTGTAAGATATTTGATGTCCATAAGATATTTAAGGACTATAAGATATTTAAGTTCTAGTAAGATATTTTTTAAATCCTGTATGACTTTTGAGATTTCCAAACTTTTCAAAAAGGAAATCATTATATGACACCAACTTGTGTGATATTTTATTCTCATAAAATTTTCTAGAAAAATAAGTTATGCGGATGAGGTATAAGAATCTTGTATGATGTTTAATTCTCAAACAATTTTTTACTTAGTGAAATGATGATAATTTGAGATGTTTGTAGATATAGAGTATTATCATATAGAGGATTATCCTATGCACATTTGAATTGTCCTATGAAGATAAATGAACCTAGATAAGAACCAATTTTCAAAAAGTAAGTCCACATAGTGGAAAATCATGAAACCACACATGTGGAGATTTTGAATGAGTTTAAAGAATTTTATTTTGTAGAGAATAAAAATAAGGAAATTTCATGAGTCTTCAGTGTATTTAAATGAATATTTGAATGAGAATTCAAATGAGAAATAAACTAGGAATCTATTGACCTGTTTAAATGAGATAATCCTACCAAATATTATGGAGTTTCCATATTTCAAATATGTGGAATAATATCCACATGGTGTTATTTTATGTGATTATAAATATGTGTAGGAAAGAGGAAAAGAATTGTGGGAAAAGAATTGAGAAAAATCAAAAACATCAAGTGCGGTCATTCAAAATAATTGAGAGACCTGATACTCTCTAGCATCAAATAGACTGAAGGATTTAAAGCCAATCTCTATTGAATAAGAATGATATTTTTTGTGCACTAGAGTATTCATAAAGATCAAGGGTGATCTTCATCACTTGAGATCAAGATGAAGTCTCAAGACCAACACTCCACTGAAGTTCTTGAGGGAGTACATATGAAAATCTATTGATCTATCTTCTCATATAGAAGGAACAACATCCAAAGGTTTAGATAATACTAGAATATAAAGGTATTTATTTGTTGGATATTCTATTGGAGAATCATTTTATCTTCTAGTGGAATTTATAAGTGGCAGATAGCATAGTGGACTTTATGTTGTAAATGATTTTTAGATATAACCGATAATTCATTTTGGGGACATAAACAATATGGAAAGAATTTTACCTTTCATTTGAACCTCGTAAATATTATGTGTTTTTCTCTTTCTTATTATTACTACTCATAAAGATGAGACTTTGAGAAATACTTTAGGGAATCTAGAACCTTAAAAAATTCAAGTGGTTGGGTTAAAATAGAATTACTCGTAAAAAAAATAAATGTGATCAATGGTTCACCCTCTTCTTAGTGATCCAATCAGATCTGTGAATAACAAGTGACATCGTAGTGAGATTCCCTCCAAATATTCAAAATAATTTACTGATAAATGGAGAACTTAAATTTTTTAAAGTGAGGAATTCCTACCTTCGACAGAAAAACTACTATAGTTGGCAGAATAATATGGTTCCCTACCTTATTTCACTCAACTTTGAAGTTAGAGATATTGCTATAGTGAGGTTTTCACCCATTTCTGAAAATAATACTATGACTCATGAAAATAAGATAAATATGGAGTTATCTGTCAAAGATAAAAATGTCATATTGATTTCCCTATAAAAGAAGGTCGAAACTAAGGTATTGAGTCTTCAAACAACAAAGGAGATGAGTGATAAAATTGAGAAAAATCTCTGATGGTAATGTTAAAGTTAATGAGGCTAAACAACAAGTTTTTAATTGAAATGTTGAAGACATAAAAACAATTAATGATAAGAATATAAGTGAAAAATTCACTAGGGTGAATGTGATAGTCAACAACATCTGAGTTTTTTGTGATAAAATAGGGGATTACATCCTAAGTTAAGAATATAATAGGAAACTTTATGAACATATTTGATTCAATGGTTTCAACTTCAGAAGAAATGGATTATCTTTCTTTAGATGAATTTCATAATATTCTAAATACATATGAAATAAAAAATTCCCTATCCTTAAAAAATGTTAAAGGATGAAATGAACTTTAAATTAATGACAAAATATAAATTTAATGAAGAATAGGCCACCAAATTCAATGATTCATAGGCCAAGTATGATAAAGATTTGAGCCCAATTTTTCTCTTCTATCGAAAATTTTCAAGAAGGGAAAATAAGTAAGAAATTAATTAAATGATATAGTTGTGATGATATTAGTAATATTGAAAATTTCTTCCCAAAGAATCAGGTTGAAGAATCTGAATCAGATGAGAAATATGAGAAGAAAAAAATAAAAAGGGTAAGAATAATAAAAATCATTTCCATATCAAAATAATATGATTTATGAGCAAGAAAGGGAAATAAGACTAATTTATAAACTTATATAATAAATTCAATTTTCTCATTCTGAGAAAATATTTGATCCGTCAAGTAGTTATGATGATGGAGAGGGAGTGATAGAGCTTGAGTGAGAGCTAAAAGAAAATTTGGAATCTTTTCTTGAAAAAATTACATAGCTTAATAAAGAAAAAAAGAAAGCACTAAAGGTAAAAATACAAGGTGTCTAAAGAAAAAAAGATAGGATCTTATAAAAAAGGAATCATATTATGTTTATGAGATCAAAAATTACAAAATAAATATATTTGATCATGAGAAAATGATTTTTTGTCTTAAAGAGAAGTTGGATTCAAGTTAGGAACAACTGGATGAGACATAATCTATATGTCTCACAATTAAAAATGAGTTTCACAATGTTATATAAGATTTCAACAAGTATGTTGAGGTACAGGGTAAACCTTATCAAACTAATGAGAAGATAGGTTTCAGTAGGAAATTAAATTTTGAGCCTAATCCATATTAATGTAAATTTGTAATTTATTACAATTCAGCTGAAAAAAATAATTATGATGAGGTTTGAACCAAGAAAAATAAGATGAAATTCTTAGAATCAAAAAGAGGACATATTCCTAGGATAACCCTGCCACATGAGAAATATAAGGCCTACATTACAGTAGTAAAACAACAACATAATTCTTGATAAATATAGAATCAATATGGAAGATCAAAGTATCAATTATTTTTTTGGTGTTTTGGAAGGTATGGGCACAAAGCCTTCACTTTTCAGTTTAATATGTCATTGTTAGGAAAGTCGTAAAAACCAAGAGACAGTTTTTGTTAGAAAATAAAAGCCAACTCATAATGGAAGCATACTGTGACTAGAAATTCAAATTATTTTTCCAGTTCGGATAGATTTGGGAATTTATAAGAAGTATGAAGTAGATGTGGGAAAGGTAAAAATGTTGAAGAGTGCATGACTAGACTGCCAGGATATATTTTACTATACTATGAAATGGAAGAAAATTCCGAAAGCTAAAGAGGAAGATTCATGCAATACTTATAATTTCAAGAAGATGTGTGGGAAGCCAAAAGAAGTTGAGAAGGTAAAGAAAGAATGTCTAGTGATATAGATAGTCCAGTCAGAGATGGACAATAAAATGATGATTAATGTGGTGAATGTTAAAGCTAAAAGAAAAAAAGTAGTTTTACATGAAGAAGTTAACACTCACAATAAGTTTCCTAAAAATACATATTTGGAGGTTCAAGAAAAATCATATTAAAGGTTTGGTCAGTATGGATATGGTTTAGATGATTGTATGACAAAATTACTAGCCCAAAATTAGTTTTGTAGGAAGTAGATGAAAGTCTCATTAAATGATGTTGACTTGAATTCATAAATTAAGAAGATTGATTCTCATGAATAAATATTTAAAAGGAAAGATATTCATAAGAAACCTGTTAAGGTTTTTAGTAGGATAAAATATGCTTAGTTTGGAAGAAAAGAGAATTCTAGGGTAGGAGAAAACTCTCAATCCAAATGTTTCCTATAATTAATATAGAAAATACCTCTTTATTCCCTATTATTTTAGTTTTTCTATTCCAAATTACAGTGAATTAACGGATAAGTGTATAGATTATACTATAGGACAACAAAGAGGATATGAGTTGTGGTGTTTCAACTGTTATGAAGTATGAGTGAGTGAATCCCTTAAGGGGGAGAAAAAAATAAAGATAGAGGTGTAAATCTATCACAAGCTATGTATATTTGGAAATTTTGGAAATCCTAATAATATTTAGAAGATGATGTATTAAAATCACACCTACAACCCTAGATAATAATTATATTAACTCCACTTATTAAAGGGGATTTTTAGTTTATGAAAAGATGAGATAAAGGGAAATGTATATGTTTTTCACTTGAAATTTTTGATGTGTTTGTTGAGATATGTTCATAATAAAATATATTTATTAATTAATCTATATGATCAACCCCTAAAATGGTATTATAAGTTATTTTAATGAGGTGAATAAAACCCCTTTGAACCTTTTCATTTTATTTTTAATAATGGAGAGAAATAAATGATCACATGTATTGACTTTGAAAATATATGGTAATATTGAAAAAACTTATAAAGGGGGGGGGGGATTTTTGTGCCCAAGTAAAAATTGTATTTTTTGTTAATAAGGAAAGATTATAGGATTATGAGTAGTGTCAACATATTTTAGAGATGTTGAGTTTCTTCCAACATACATGGAAAAGGAAGAAGTTTGTACTAATACTTGGAGAAACTGGCTAGATAGGTTCAAGGAGAAACCCTTAAAAAGTGATGATTAATGTGTAGTTATTAAATAAAATAAAGGACATGTGTTGTTGAAAGAATAGACACTATTGAAAGTGTGTATTATTGTCGCCTATAGACCAGTCAAGGTTCTGGTGCTTTATTAATGTGTATAACAGCACTTGAGTTGAATCCTCTGTGATGATACATTTTAATAGTCAATTGTTTTTAGTTGATTGTATTATGATTGAGGGGTTTATTTGCAGAGATTATGAAATAATTTATTTATGATGTTTGATTTAAAAAATTGATAAAGATTTGGGTGGGTTCATTATTGGGGATTTAAGCTTGTGATATCCTTGATCTTTTGTTTATATTGCATTAAATTAATACCCACTTCACAAGATGATTTTGATCGGAATTCCCAAGTGTTAAAGCTTTAATCCAAGACATAAGTTAACTTAGGGTTCTAATCATTACCATGAGTTGTTTATGGTAGTGTATTTTTTGTTACAATAATCCATGGAATCCACATGCTAAAAAACATATCATTAATCCAAGACATATTAAGTTCAACATATACAATATTAATTTAGAGAATATTCATTTAGCAAAGGCCCTCAATAACTTAATATCCCCAAATTATGAATCATCTCAATGAGTGATTTACCCATCCATTTGGGTGGTTAATAATCTGGTTATAATTTTATGTTGATGAATTAATATGTCAATAAAAAAGCAAGGGATAAGAAAAGAGTTGTGCGCCGAACACACACACACAAATAGTTTAGGGAATTAAATACTGAATTTAGATTGAATGAGAAAGAAAAATAAGGGAAGGCGTTTTAAATTTATTTAAAATATTTTAATAAAATTAATATTAAACTACATAAGGTGGATTTTAGTAAGAGATATTGAAGAATAAACTTTCATTAAAATAGAATTACAAAGAAAAGACTTACAAGATTACAACAATGAAGAACACAAAGGTAAATGAAAACAAAGAGAGGAGGAAATATCTCTCAAGTGAAAACATGAGTATGGAAGTTCCTAACAAGACTTTTGAAATGCTTTTTTAATTCCAATATATGATCCTATCTTCTGAAATTCCAACTCTCTTGAAGGAAAGGAGGGGTGTATTTATAGCCCAAGGAGTTGGACTATTTGTATTCCAAATCTGTCCCTCCACTTGTTTCACCAGTTTGGCGATTCAGACAGCTAGATCTAGAGTTATATTATTATTAAAAGTTTTAGATAATAATGTTGTACAACTACTCAAAAATATTGGGGGCATTTAGACTTATGTAACTAAAGTTATGGCAGTTTGAGTAAACAGTTGTAATCTGTCCATTTCAATCCAGACTTTTCCGAAGGTTGAAATGTGAATGGGTTTTTGAACAGGAATATTCCCTCAAATAAAAATATTTTATTCAATAAATTTTTCCACACATATATTATATTTCACACTGCAAATTCACATCTTGATTTGATGACTATATCCTGAGAAATGTCGGGAATAGTGTCTGGATTTTAATTCTCATCTAGAATGGTGGGATGGACTTTAAAACATCAATTGGGCCCCTTTTTATTGTAGTTGGACCTTCAAATTTTTATTTGTGATTACTTTAGATAATCAAGAACATATGGTGGAGTTTCATAAAATTTGGGCTTCATGATTTAGACCAGTAACTCAATCATCATGGTTGATCCAGTTTCTTCACAGATTCTTTGGGCCTTCTTGTGAGTACCATATGACTCTTCAAATGAAATAATTGGCCACTAATTTATTCTAATGATATGTTAAAAATTGATATAGGAATCCTAAAAAATAATAACAATGAAATTAGAAGAATTAGGGTGCGAGTAATAAATAAAATAGTAAACTGACTCAATTAGACTACTTCCAAAAATGCTCAAAAATTATATTTAGTATTAAAACATTAATATTTCAAACAAATTATGCACATTTCATATAAAATAATTAAATAGGGTATATAATAAGTCATGAAAATATTAATAACATCAACTCCCCCACAATCCATCATGTCCATGTACTCATGTAAAACAAATATAAAACCATGACAAAATCATTTTTACTTGCCAATAAATATTAAAATTTTGTTTTCACAAATCAGAGGAGGTTTAGACCATTTCACTCATCCATATTTAATTCCACCACAAATTGTTATAGAAACAATATTCCAAAAACAATTCATTTTTCATGCTCCAATTTAGATTCGAAAAATGTGGGCACTCAAAACTCACTCCTCTCAAGACGATAAAATTCATTTATGTAGGTTCAATATTTCACCAAAAAAAAGTGAAAATCATAGAGTTTGAAAGATCTCTCAGCTTCCATTACCTATCGTAAAGTGCACAAGAATCAAGAGGTATTTCGAAGGGGTTTTTCTGTGGCTATGGGATGGTGGGAATTGAGTATTCAAAAGAGTAGAAAAAGGGATAAAACACCAACATGGAAAAATAAATTCACAATATTTTTTTGAAATGAAACATGGAAAGAAATGGAAACACATATTTACAAGGGAAAAATTTTGTAAAGAAAGACACAAAAGGGGAAGTAAATTTTAAGGGTATGAGAAGATGAAATATATACAAATCACCAAACTTCTCCCAATGACATAAGTGTTTATTTTTTCTTTTTTTCGAAAGGTGAACTTGAAACAGATCTCACACTCATCTCCCAACCCATGTTTTATCTCCTCACGACACAAATTTTAATAGTTATAACAATATCAAAGGCTAAGAAAAAGTGATTTTTTACCCATCTAATAAACAACATTTTCTTTTTTTTTCTTCTTTTTTTCAATTTTTTTAACACTTTTCAATACCATTTGAACAAGGAAAATATATATATACATTCCCAAACATAACTAAATGATAACCTCTCCCCCACACTATAATGGATGATTTCCCTCAAGCATATGATAACATGTTGAAAATTAATAAAAGGTCACCAAAAAATTAAATCCATTCCCCCCATACTTAAATTTCAAAAAATTATGCAATAAAAATCCATATAGATATTGGGTGGGATAAGGTATTGGGATTTTAATGTGGCTATAAAAGAAAAATTATCCATAGGCTCAAAGGGGCTTTCAAAAGGAGAATTAATGTAAGATTAATGGGAGGATATTTGGCTATTGTGATTCTCATGAGGTTTAGAAAATTCCTCTATCATATTAATACACACTAAAGTAGAAAATTCATATTTAAGGTCCACAAACTCAAGATTCAAAAATGGGGGTGAAAAAACACACATTTTGAAAAGATAGACATAGGTGGCCTTGACATGAAAGAAAATTTTGTTCCTCAGAAGTTGGGAAAATCATTTTCCAAATAAAAAAATTGAGCATTCAAAATTTGTTGGTTTTGACACAATACTCTTTATCAAAATTTATGAAGAAACCAAAAAAAATTGCGATGAAACCATATTTTATGACTCCCCAAAATGGGTGGACAAGATTTGAAAATTAGAAGGTGAGTAAGTATGAAACTTTCTTTCCTATATTTTTTAAGTGGTTTTTATTATTTATTTCTTAGTTTTTTAGGTTTTTTTTTGTTTTTTTATAAATTCACCCCCGCACAAAAGATTAAATAAAAACTGTGAGGTGGAATGTGGTAAAAAAAATTAAAGAGAGGGGAAGAAGAATAAGAAATAGGGAGATAGAGGAAGAGATAGATAGAGTGTTAAAGGGAAAGAGGTGCCCCTAGTTTGGATTTGATGGGTTGTCATCCCCATCTGGTGGTGGGTCGGTGGAAGTTTTGTATTGGGTGGAAGTGGAGGTGGTTCCCGGGATGTGTGTCCTCTCATGGTGACGTTTTAACTGATGTCCATTAACTGTGAATGTACTTCTGGAAGAGGGTTCTTGGAATTGAATTACACCAAATGGGTAAACATTAGTAATAACAAAAGGACCTTCCCAACGATAATTAAACTTACCTGGGTGAAGACGAAATCAAGAGTTGAAGAGAAATACATTTTCACCTTCATAGAATACCTTTATCAGCATGTGTTTTTCATGGATTACATTAGCCTTTTCTTTGTACATATTGTAATTATCATAGGAATCAAGTCGAAACTCCTCCAATTCAATCAACTGCAACAATCTCTCTTCACCAGATTTTTCACAATCAAAATTAAAAGTTTTCACAGCCCAAAATGACTTATTTTGGATTTGAACTGGTAAGTGACATGCTTTACCAAAAACTAGCCTAAAAGGAGACATCCCAATGGGTGTTTTATTAGGATTTAGATAAGTCCAAAGTGTTTCACCAAGTCTTTCAGGCCAGTCTTTTCTGGTGGGTTTTACAATTCTCTCAAGAACCGTTTCCACTTATCTATTATAAAATTCATCCATTCCATTTGTTTGGGGGTGATGTGCAGTTTAAGTTTTATGTGCAACCCCATTCTTCTTCAAAATAGATTCAATGGTTCTATTAAAAAAATGGGTTCCTAAGCCAATTATCAATTCACGTGGTTTGCCAAATCGGTGGAAGATGTGTTTCATTAGGAACTCACTAATAGTATATGAATCATCCTTTATAGTGGGTTTGGCCTCGACCCACCTAGAAACATAATCAAACACAAGAATAATGTATGATAATCCATTGTAAGGTGGGAATGGTCCCATGAAATCTATTCCCCAAACATCGAGGATCTCATAGAAAATTAAAGGCTTTTGGGTCATTTCATTTCTCTTTGAAATTGTACCAAACTTTTGGCAAGTGGGACATGATTGAAACAACTCATGTGAGTCCTTGAAGAGATAAGGAAAGAATAATATAGAGTCTAGGACCTTTCAGGAGGTCCTTTATGTTCCAAAGTGTCCACCTATGGGAAGTGAATGATACAATTCTAAGATAGAGGAATATTCATCTTCATCAACACATCTTCTAATTACCATGTCTAACTCATTTTTCCAAAGTTTATTATCTTCCAAAAAATATAATTTTGGATCACTTTTCAGCTTCATTTTTTATTATATTGAAAAAATTTCAGGAAAAATACCAGAAACCAAGTGATTTAAAATTAGGGAATACCATGGTATTTTTAGAGTGAGAGATGAAAGGTGCTCAGTGGGGAATTTAGGATCAATGATTTCTGAATAAGCAGAATTATAAATTCTACTCAATTGATCAACCTCAGGGTTTTCTTTTCCTGGTCTATCTTTGATTTCAATGTCAAAATATTTGAGCATTATGATCCATCTTATTAGCCTCGGTTTGGAATCACTTTTCTTGAGTAAGAACTTTATAGTATAGTGGTATGTGAAGATGATGATTTTGGCACCTAAGAGATAGGGTCGGAATTTATCTACGGAAAAAACCACTGCTAAAAGTTCCTTTTTAGTGACAGTGTAGTGAGATTGAGTTTCATCCAAATTTTTTATGGTATAATAGATGACAAGAGGGATTTTTTCTCTTCTTTGACCAAGAACAAACCCAATGTCTCTATCAGAAGTATCACACATCAACTCAAATGGTAAGAACCAATCTGGGGGTTGGATTATTGGGGCAGATGTAAGAGAAGTTTTGAGTTCAATGAAGGCTCTCTTGAAAACCTCATCAAAATGGACAGTTACATCATTTTGGAGAAACTGAGTGAGTGGGATGGAAATCCTACTGAATTTATGGATGAATTGCCGATAGAAACTAGCATGACTGAGGAATGAATGGATGTCTCAAACAGAAGTGGGTTCAGAAAGTGATTGGATCACTTCAATTTTGGAAACATCGGCTTCAATACCAAATTTTAAAACTATGTTCCCGAGAATAATCCCATTTTCAACCATGAAGTGAAATTTTTTAAAATTTAACAAAAGGTTACACTTGACACACTTTTGAAGGACTAGAGAAAGTGAATTCAAGAATGATTCAAATTACTCAAAATAAATGGTAAATTCATCCATGAATACTTCCATTTAGTGTTTAATGAATTCAGAAAAGATACTCATCATACACCTCTAGAATGTTGCAAGAGAATTTCAAATTCTAAAAGGCACTCTACTGTATTTATATGTTCCAAATGGGCAAGTGAAAGTATTATTTTCATGGTCTTGAGGTGTGATTGGGATTTGGAAGTAGCCACTGTATCCATCAAGAAAACAATAGTGTGACTTTCTAGCTAATTGTTCTCAAATTTTATCAAGTAATGGAAGAGTGTAGTGATTCTTTTGTGTTTCAACATTCAATTTTCGTTAATAAATGCACACACTCCATTTGTTATTCACTCAAGTTTTTGACTACCTCTTCGTGTTCATTTGTGACTACAGTTATCCCACCCTTCTTAGGTACAATTTGAATTAGACTAACCCATTCACTGTCAGAAATTGGTTAGATAATACCTGCTTGAAGAAGGTTGGTGATCTCTTCCCTAACTACCTCAAGTATGAGTGGATTGAGTCTTCTTTGTGGTTGTCTAATTGGTTTGTATGATTCCTCAAGATGGATGTGATGTATGCAAAGGGAAGGTTTGATTCCTAGTATGTCATCTAGGATCCAACCTAAGGCCTTTTTGTTTTCCTCTAACACCCAAACAAGTTTGGACTCCTCGGTTTCAGTAAGTGAAGCAGAGATAACGACCGGATAAGAGTGATCATGGAAAAGGAATTCATATTTTAGGTATTTGGGAAGTGGTTTTAGATCGGTATCATATCTCATTTGTGGGTTAGACAACTCAGGAATGGAGGAATGGATTTCATTTGCTTTAGATTCATTTTCCTTAATACTGTCCAAGGTGGAACAATAGATATCATAGTTGATTTGGGATTTAAGAGAGTTTTCAAGTTCATCTAGATTGATGGAGTCTATGAATGAAATTTCCACATCAACTTCACCATTTATGACTTGGTCAATCATGGTGTAGATTTCACAAGATCCTCTATCAGTATAACGTGACGAACATTATGCAATGGGGTTCGATTTACGCTCAGAAGTGTCCTCATAAGCATGGATTAAGAATGCAGAGTGATCCTCAGATGGGTATTACATATCCTGGAACTGTTGAACTTGACCAGTTGATCACCAAATTCAATGTATAAGATGATTGAATGGAAATCAATTTTAGTTATCATTGTCATTATGAATGTTCTTCCTTGAATTAGGGGAGATCGAGAAGAGTTTGTCTCACCTTCCATGTTAAGGACATAGAAATCAGCAGGGAAGATAAGATCATTCACACGAACAAGGACATCCTCGATTATACCCTTAGGAGTGGTTGTGCATTGATTAGATAATTGAATGAAAACACCCGTTGGATGTAAGGGACCTAGACCAAGGTTGGAGAATATGGATTTGGGCATGACATTAATTGAGGCTCCTAGGTCTATGAGTGCATCATCGAAGTTGGAACTTCTAATTTGGCATGGAACCATAAAGGTCCCTAGATCTTTGAACTTTATGGGAATGGACTACTGGGTGGAAACATTTTCGAAGGTCCTAAATTTACTCTATTGGGTGAAAAATTACTTAAGAAACTTAACACACTTAGGGATTTGTTTTATGGTATCTAAGAGGGGAATGTTGACTTCAACACGTCTAAACATGTTGAGTGTTTTAGGATCAGGTTCAAAGAACTTATTTGGATTAGAAATGGCTTGAGGAAAAGGAATTGGGTTCCTAAGTGGAATGGAAGGAGTCGAGGGAATGTATTCAGATTCCTTTTCAAGTTTCTTTTTCTTTTCATTTTCTAGGTCAACATTTAAAGGGGTATTGGAGGGCTTATCTTGAGGCGTAGAAATTTTCTTCTCTGATCTAAGTAAAATTTCACTTACATTGCCCTTGGGGTTGGGTAATAGTTGAGCTAGGAGTTGGTAAGAATTTTATTATTGTTTCTAGCTCAGTTGGGATGCCAGTTGACCAATTTGTGTTTCAATGTTTTTGAGGCTAGAACGGGTAAAAGAGGAAAGATCTTACACAGAACTTTCCCATGGTTGTTTGGAATAAGAGGCTTGTCCTGAATTGGGATTTCCATGATTTTGGTTCTTGGGAAAGAGATTGTATTGGTTTTGGAATCAGGAATGCTCACTAGGATATTGGAAGCCTGGAGGAGCAGGAGTATGATTTCTCCTTTGTTGTTGAGGAACAAATGGATAAGGTTGCTGAAAGTTACCAACACATTGACCATATTAAAACTGGTTTGGGTTTTGAGAATGGAATTGATGGGGATGAGATACGGGATTACCATACCTCAGGCCTTGGTTATAGGAAGAAGAGAAGGGATCAGAGTGAGGTTAGTTGAAGTTTCTAACAAACTGGCCTGATAGTTGAGGGTTGGTATTCTGATGAACATATAATTCATTGATATTCATTGGTCCAGATGAATCAAATTAATCTTCTTGAAGTTGTGGGCATGTGTCAGTTGGATGAGCTGGAGAGTTGTAGATTCCATAGTTTTTGACAGGTCCAGGAAACATTGATTGTGTAGAAGATAAGGTTGGGGATTTTTAAGCAATAACTAGTAGTCGCACAAGACCTGTAAGTTCACTCATCCACTCATTCATCTTATTTGGATCTATCGATTGACTATCTTGGGATTTTTTGACTTGAGCATGTGCTCGAGTATGGAATTTTTGTGTGTTTTTATCCATGTTTCTTATGAGATCTCTTGCAACTACATGAGTTTTATCAACAAGAGCACCGCCATTTGCGGCATCAATGAGAGTTCTCTCCATAGATAATAACCCCTCATAGAAGTATTGGATCAATATTTGGTTAGAGATTTAGTGGTGTGGGCAGGTTACAACAAGCTTTTTGAACCTATCCCAGTAATCATGGAGTGATTCATTTTGGAATTGACAAATACCACTTATTTCCTTTCGGATAGAAGCAATACGAGAAATAGTAAAGAAATTTTATAAGAAAAGTCGCTTCATGTCATTCCATGTAGTTATGGAACCAAGAGGGAGGTATTAGAGCCATGAATTGGCGGGATCATCTAAGGAAAAAGGAAATCCTCTAAGTTTTATTTATTCCTCAAAAACCCCTTGAGGATTTATGGTAGAGAACACAACTTGGATCTATTTAAGGTGGAGATGTGGATCCTCACTGGATAGCCTGTGGAAATGATGTAGAAGATGAATCAAACCTGATTTGAGTTTGAAGTCAACCTCTATGTTTGGATATTGAATAACAAGGGGTTGTTAATTCATATCATGGGCAGAAAGTTCTTTAAGGGTTTTTTCTCTAGGATTTTCCATATCTAATTCAATTGGTTGGGCAAGGATAGGTTCTTGAATGAGTTGATTATCTCTTATGTTCCTCCTAAGTTGGAAAAGTGTTTGCTCAATTTCAAGGTCAAAAAAATAAGGGATTTTTTGGGAGGCTACGGGGCATTTAGAGAGATTTTTTAAGAAATAGGAAGATGGGTTTTTATTTGTGTTTTTTCCATTTATGATTTTTATGAGAAGGCGGGTTTTTCTTTTTTTTTCTATTTTTTGTTTTTTGTTTTTTTACAATAACAAAAAATGAATAACTACTTAATGCACCATCCCTAGAAACGGCATCATTTTAAAGTGAGGTCGATTGTTTCTTATCGACCTATCAAGGTTTTGCTGCTCTACTAATGTGTATAATAGCACTCGCGTTGAATCCTCAGTGATGATACTTGTTAATAGTAGATTGCTTTTAGTTGATTATATTCTAATTGGGGGGTTTGTTTACAGAGCTTATCAAAATATTTATGGATGATTTTTTATTTAACAAATTGATAAATATTTGGGTGAGTTTATTATTGGGGATTTAAGCCTATGATATCCTTGAGCTTTGCTTTATATTGCATTAAATTAATACCCACTTCACAAGATGATTTTGATCAGAATTCCAAAATGTTAAAGCTTTAATCCAAGTCATAACTTAACTTAGGGTTCTAATCATTACCATTAATTTTTTATGGTAGTTTATTTTTCGTTCCAATAATCCATGGAATCCACATGCTAAACAAAACATTTCATTAATCCATGACATATTAAGTTCAACATACACAATATTAATTTAAAGAATATTAATTTAGTGAAGGCCCTCAATCAATTAATATCCACAAATTATGAATCACCCAAATAAAATATTAACTCATCCATTGGTTGGTTAATAATCTATTTATGAGTTTATGATGATGAATTAATAAGTGAAGAAAAAATAAAGGGATAAGAAAAGAGTTGTGCACCGAACACACACACACAAATAGTTAAGGGAATTAAATACTGACTTTAGATTGAATGAGAACGAAAAATAAGTGAAGGGGTTTTAACTTGATTTAAACTATTTTAAGAACATTAATATTAAACTACATAAGTTGGATGAGAAAAAGATATATTGAAGAAAAAACTTGGATTAAAATAGAATTACAAAGAAAAGACGTACAAGATTAAAAAAATGAAGAACACAAAAGTAAATGAAAACAAAGAGAGGAGGAAAGGTCTCTCAAGTTAAAACTTTAGTATGTAAGATCCTATCAATCCTTTGGAAAGGATTTTTTTGTGACAATATATTCTTTTATCTTCTAAAATTCCAACTCTCTTGAAGTAAAGAAGGGGGGATGTATTTATAGCCCAAGGAGTTGGACTGTTTGCATTCCAAATATTTCCATCTAATTGTATCACCAGTTTGTCCATTTGGACAGATGAATCTAGGGATATATTCTTCTTCAAAGTTTTATATAATAATTATTTCTGACTAATCTCAAACTTTTGTGGCATTTGGACTTATTTAACTAAAGTTATGGCGGTTTGAGTAAACAATTGTAATCTGTCAATTTCAATCCAAACATTTATGAAGGTTGAAATGTGAATTGGTTTTTGAATAGGAATATTCCCTTAAATAAAAATAGTTTCTTCTATAAAGTTTTCTACGCATATATTATCTTTCACACGGAAAAATACTAGATTTATTTTATTAATATATCACGAGTAATTTCATGAATAGTGTCTGCATTTTAATTCCCTATCAGAATGGTGGGATGGACTTCAAAGCATCAGTTGGGCCCCTTGTTCTTGTATTTGGAGCTTAAATTTTTTATCAATGATTCCTTTGGATAATCAAAAACATATTATGGAGTTTCATAAAATTTGGGCTTCTGGATTTAGACCAATAACTCAATTATCATGGCTGGTCCAGTTTCTTTATAGATTCTTTGGGCCTTCTTTTGAGGAGCATATGACCCTTCAAATGAATGAATTGTACACTTCTTTCTTCTAATGATATGTTTTAAATTGATATTGGAATCCTAAAAAATAGTAACCATGTAATTCATATAATTAGGGTGAGAGTTATGAATAAAATAGTAAACTGACTCAATTGGACTACTTCTAAAAAGCTCAAAAATTGTATTTAGTGTTAAAAAATTAATATTTCACAAAAATTATGCACATTTCATATAAAATAAGTAAAGGGATTATACAATAATTCTTGAAAATACTAAAACAATAAACTATATATGATATAATTAAAGTTTATTTGAATGATTTGAAGAAGTTAGGAGATGGTTTGAGTAAATACTGGATCAAAGGCCTCATATGGTCTATCCACTGACCATAATAGTTTTCACATGTGGTCGATCCTTTTCCATGATAGATTGTAAAGATAAATTGAATGCTTCATGTGGTTGATCTAGAAATTCATGGTCTATTTAAGTTTTACATGAGGTTGATCCATGTAGAAAACTCATATGTGCTATTGATACAGATGGTGTAGTCGATCTAGACATACGATCAATTATTCTCTTGGCGAGAAGTTAAAGTTTGATATTTGTAAAAGGAATATATCTTAAACGCATAAGATATTTTAGGTATATAAAATATTTTAAATCCATAAGATATTTAAGGACTATAAGATATTCAAGTTATTTTAAGATATTTTATGAAGATCATATGACTTTTGAGAGTCTCGTATTACTTTTTAGTAAAAATGAGTTATACAGAGGGGAACCGATAAGATCGTATGATGTTTCAGTCTCATTTAAATTTTTTCTTAGAGAAAATATAAGAATTAGAGATTTTCATAGATATGAAGAATTATCCTATGAATTATTATCCTAGAAACATGTGAATTATCCTATAAAGATGAAGGAGGCTGGGATAAAAACCACACCGCAAGCAGGAAGTCCACCTGGCAGAAAAGCATGAAGTCGTGCACATGGAGATTTTGAATGAGTTTAAAGAAGAAGGTTTAGTGGAGAAGAAAATTAAGGAAATTGTTAGAGTATTTAGTGGATTTAAATGAATATATGAATGATAATTCAAATGAGAAATAAATTTTAAATTTGTTTCCCTTCTTAAATGATGAGATCATACTTACTGAAGATTATGGAGTTTTCATATTTCAAACATGGTGAATAATATTCATGTGGTGTTATTCTACGTGAATATAAATATGTAAAATAAAGTGAAAAAATCATGGGAGACGAATTTAGAGAACTCAAAAACATCAAGTGCGAGAATTATGGAGAATTAAGAGACCTGATATTATCTAATATTAAAGAGAGAGTAAAGGAGTCAGAGTTAGTTCCATTGAAGAAGAAAGAGATCTATTATGAAAACTGAGTATTCATAAATAATAAAGAAGATCTTGATCTATGGAGATCGAGAGGAAGTCTCGAGAAAATCATTCTACTAAATTTATTGAGGGAATATACATGAAAACCTACTAATCCATATACTTATGGAGGACCAACATCCAAAGGTGAAAATAAAACTGGGAGTCGAAGGTCATTATTTATTAGATCTTATGATGGAAAATTGTTGTATCTTCCGATGGACTCTAGAAGTGGTTGAGATAAAAATGGACTCTGTGTTGTAAATGATTGTTGAAGATGGTGGAGAATCCATGTTGGGGGTATAACTAACATGGTAAGGAATGGACCTTTCAACCAAACCTTTTAAATACCATGTTTTATTCTCTTTATTATTACCACTACAAACAAAGGTGAGACTGTAATAAATCATTGAGGAGATTGAGAACTATAAAAATTTCTAGTGGTTGTATTAAAATAAAATAACTCATTAAAAAAGTAAAGTGATCATTGATTCAACCATCCCTCTCAGGGATCTAGTCATATCTACGAACAATAAGGTGAATGATCTATCATCACTTATTCAATATCCAACGAGTTGTCATTATATAATCATTCAGGGTGAGTGAGACATCATCATTACTCCATATACTACAAACAAAATATTTCCATCCAATCAACCAAGGTGAAGGATACATCACCAAAATACAACACCAAAGTGAATGATGTATCACCAATGCACTATTCCACGTGAATGATGTGTCATTGACTCATTACCAAGGAAAACATTGTATCATCATCCTCACTGCCCAGGGTGAATGATGCATTACAATAATAATCTCTAGAGGTGAAAAATGCACTATTGAAACCAACAAAAAAGTGAACTATATATCATTACACTCTTCAACAAGGTTGGATGATCTACCATGAAATCCATATATATGGTGAATGATGTTTCCCCAATAAAACTACTCAGGGTGAACAGTTTATTAACATCACTTCCCACAAGGGTGGACGGGACACCACCAAGACCAAAAAAGGGTCAAATATATCTATATGCTCGATAATAGAGGTTGATGATGTAACACCATGACCATACTAAAGGTGTATTGTGAAAGTGGGAACCCTAGAACTAACTTGAACGGTACTTTTTGATTATCATATCATGTGTAAAAAGAGTAATTCATGATTTTATCTTATTATAATAGTGTTTATAATTCTACATCCACTATTTACATGATAATTCCCTTAGATTATTTATCATATCAATAGGTTATAGAAGTTCTTGATTATAATGAGAACCTTGAGATAATATGATATTAATCTTAAAGATATGATGTCCTATGGTCTAGATACATCATACGAACATGAAAAAGATATTATCTTACCATCATGTTCTAGGATCTTATAATCATTGAGACTTATTCTCATGAAGTTCGAACTTGGTGATCTCGAGTAAAAGAGATCATGATGATTAACCCGCCAATAGGAATGACACATATTTTATGTGTCATTGGTTGTTCTTATCTATGAACATGTGTGTTGGTATTTTGAATTGAGATCATTATCAATGTGTACCATTTGATTGTGTAATTTTATGCAAGATTAAAAACAAGAAATTTATGTTTGTGGTGAGTTAGTGTGAATTGAGTGTGTATTTAGAGGTATAATTGCAACACCCTGAAAAACTAAAGTAAGAACCTTGTATTTGATAGCATGTATGACATACAGTAGCAATCATGTAAGGTAGTATAATATTCGTATACTTTATAATATATTTACTATTTAAAATATATTTTATATATTTCAATGCATGAATCACAGAGTTAGCTTTCAATGCACGCGACACTGAGTTATTGTACATCATACGCGACAACAACCTTCTTCGATGGCTTACGCTATATGCAATACCAAGTCTTACCGAGAAACAATATGTAATTAAAACATTATTATTTAATATTATAAGATATAAACTATATATTATGAATAAAATTAACTAACTTATGAAAATATATGGTTTATAAAACTAAATAATTGGTTACAAATAAATTATAAATTAATATAAGAACCAATTGAATATTAAAAGGATATTTTTATGGAGAACTATTTTTATGCATACAGAGCTATTTTAGACTAATATATTAAATTAATAATATTTAGTAAGTGATATTAATGTAATAAATATGTTAAATATTCAAGAAATTATTTTTGATAATCATCCATTATATTTGGTAAGAATAAGATAAGAGAAAACCCAATATTTCACATAAAAACCTATATTTTTATTAAGGCATGTTTACCATCATTTAATGGAGAACCTATTTTAAATATTAATTTTGACACTTTTATGAATTTAATTTTATAAAATAAACTTTATTTTTGAATTTATAATGTTAAAATTATATTAGTACTATTTTTTGGGATTTTTCAGAGAAACTTCATTTTTTGTGAATAGTGAAAAATATTGTGTTTTATTTAAAAACTGTCTATTCGTTTAAATAATTACTAATGCTAATTATATTATAATTTTTTTTAAATTAAAATTGGGTCAATTATACATATATTAATACAATTTGGTTTATTATAATCAATTTACATTTTTAAATTTAATATAAAAACATTACAATCTTTTAAACATTTTTCTACTAAAACTAGTTAATCCGTTTGTCTGCGAGATTAGCATTAATCCTAATTTTGTTTCTTCTGTGATTTGAATTTTAAAAATACAACATACATAATTTTAATCAATATAATATTTTTTTTCTAACCATATCAAATTAATTTTTGACAAAAATGATTATTGAAAGTGATGAAAATTAATTAAAGTGGTTAAGCTGTAATTGGGCTTAAAATTGACTAAAACCCAAAGTTTAAGGGACCAAATGACCTAGAAACTTGACCAATACAAATTTTATAGAAATATTTTGTCCATTAACCTTCCATTAATTATTTTGGGTGATTTTTTATGACTTTGTTTCAGGTAATAACATGTGTACACCTAACTTCCTTTCAAGAATACCATGTGAGTCCTTTTCATTCCCTATAAAAGGCCACCACCTCTGTCCATTCTTCACAAATCTAAAGCCTCTTAAGTTTGGAAAATAACTTCCCAAATGAACTCCCAAAATCCATCCCTTGTACCTAAAATCCTCACTTTTGTCATAATACCTTCCATAGATTCCTTTTGGTTAAACCAAAAGAAGTTACTCGATTAAAAGTTAATGTCTTTTCTCAATCTCTCTAGTTTCATTTCATTTATCCAACCCATAAAATATCCTTATTCTCTATTTTTTAAAAACACCAGTATCATAAATATACTAGGATTTTTTTATTCTGATATTTAGACCTACACTTACACACACCACCATCCAATGGGTAACGAACATAATGTTTCTCTGTATGACGAACTACTGCCTCACGAAATGATGGTTGTTCAATTTTTTCCTACCACCTCTCATGGTGGACGTTATGATAGAAACTCTATTTATATATATTATATATTATATTTATTTTTTATTGATACTATTTTAATCCTTTTATTTATCCTGACTTTAATACTTTCCATTTTATGTTAATACGATAATATTATTTGAGGAAGTGTGGACTACCTCCCCCTCAAAGCATTGTGATTCATTCACACTAAACATGGAACGTATAAAGGATGTTTTTAATTAAACATATGAGATATAAAAAAACATCTATATTATATTCATGACATAATTTCCTTTTTTGAAATATAATATATATATATATATATCATCTCCTTTATTACCCTTTCACGGTCTTTAAAAGAGATAATGCCATTCATGGACGTGTGGACTACCGCCTCCTCGACATGATGTGATTCCTTTTATACAAATTAATTCTATATATAATTATATATGATTAAATAATATAATATTTTTTATATAATTATCATTCTTTAAATATTTGATTTACTTACCTTCTTTTCACAGCGATCATTTAAAAATGGGAATGTTACTCATGCGTACGTACGGCCTACAGTCTCCATGATTGTAACATATTCTCATTTTTATAACCATATTTAATGATAGATTTTAAAAGAAAAAAATTGATATAAAAATATTATAATTATTTTATTTTTATTATTCTCGAGATGTTATATAATTAACTTTATAACCATAATTGACCAACAATAGTTGTTTTGACACATAAACCGAATTTGGTCAAAAACACCTGATGTAAAATTAATTGTTTGATTATTTCTACACAACATGTTAATAAGTAAAATAAAAGTAATTATAAACATGAAAAAGTTTCTTACTAAAGTATAAAATTAAAATAAGTTTATTATACATTAATTTAAAGGATGTTCACCTTGAAGGAAATGCACTAGTTTCTTTTACATGGTGTATGTACTGCCCTTTACATGATATATCATGAATCTACTTACTCTCATGATATTGTAAACATTCATATAATTTTATTCCTTTATGAGGATTATGTTTTAAAATATTTCAATGTGGTATGGGACACTTTGGGATGTTTAAAGATTATTTTCCTCAAAAAAATATTTAATGATATTTAAATGGTATTTTTGTTTGAGGAATGTTTATAACCATTGTTCAATATACCATTTCATTATTCTCTATTTATTCATGATCATTTTCAAGTATTAGTACCAATCTTCAATTCTTTGGTACTCAAAATGTTTAGAATTTTTTTTTTAGAAAACCTAACTTTATTTCTCTATTTATTTAGATAACCTATTTTCTTCTAAAAACACTGTTTTGTTAAAAAAATAAAAAAAAGTTTCTAAAATGATTTGGTAAATACATTTTTACCCTTTTTTTCTTTTAACAATGTTTAAAATGAATCTTCTTGTCACTTCCCAAATGAGTCATTTTATTACCTTTTTTGGTACAAAATGAATATTCTTTTTACCTCTTATGGCATGTATGGATTCATTCGTCGTTATTTATTTGAAGCATCCTTTTCAAGTTTAAAAGGTTTATTTTTAAATAAAAATATTTTCAAAAGGTTTTTAAAAAGAAAAGGATGTTTTCCTCAAGAATATTTTTAAAAGATATTATTTTATTTCATCAGTGACAACAACCTCTATTTTTACTTCACATGGGATTTTTTGTATTGATATTATCCTTAATATTGCTATAAATGGTTTATGATTTATTGGTCCAAGTATAAAATTCACATTCACTTCCTTGATTAATTTATTAGTCCCCCTGAAATACTCAATCAATTATAATCATTGAACATTGAATTTACCCTAAATTATCCATTTCATTTATCATGGGTATTACTATTGCCTAAACCAAATACCATTTTACATACGGTGTGTACTTTAAAATTTCTTTGATTAATATGTACCTTCTACTCCATACAGATATTATATAAGTAACACTATTGAATTGATTATTTGATAAATGAGAAATGTTTTGGACTAGTACAACATGAGCGGGGCCTTGTTATAGATAGACCCTCAATGAATCGGGAGTCTCATGGGATGAGTCATTTGGATAGCCACATTAGATGGGTTTTTACCCTATATTTTATAAACTTTCTTATGAAAGGTCTTGATGGTAAAGGTACCATGAAGCTAAGAAATATGGCATCTAATAATTAAGAATTTCATTCATTTATATTCTGATATTATTCATCATGAGATTTTGTGTCGACATATCTATGTATGTGTTTCATTTTTAGGATTTAGTTATTATTCATCCATGAGATAATTCATCGACTTATCTAAGGATACATTTCATTTTCAGTTCATTGAATAAATGGCATGTGTTTCAGCTTCCTAACTTTACATATTGATATTTCCTTATCTAGTTATTTGAATGGAATGTATTTATAGTTAATTATTGTGCCATACTAACTACTCTCATTGATTAATTATTGATTCCACTCTATTTTTCCCTTACAGAGAATTTGTTCTCACCCTTATTATGTTTCTTTCCCCATGAATCTAAGAAGTATATTGTGAAAGATATGCAGGGATTTTACTATAGGGATTAGAGTTATCATCTAAGTTGTTTAATTATTTATTTAGAAAGAGGAAAAAATTATTTTGTAATTAGTGTATTCATTTTTAATAAAATACTCATTTATTTATTTGGTTTACCAAGACTAATAAACTAATTGGTCCTTCAGGGATTGATTCCTTGTAATAATGCCAATGTATTTAGTAGCAGACACTAGCTCTGGGATATCTCAGGCTAGGTTGCTATAGTTGATATCAGAGGGACGTTTAGTAGCAACCTTGGGAACTGGATTTAGGAAAACCTAAAGTAGAAAACATAATCCTAAGGTGGAATTTGAGGATAAGTATAGATGAAAACCCCAGAATTTTGGTAATGTATAGATTATGTGGGTATTCCTAACAAAACATACCTATCTAGATACTACAAGTGGAAGTGGTTATAGCATAGATGTGCCTAAGAGTAACAACTCTGATAAGGTGTTCCAGGATTGACTCGAGATAACTTGGTACATGACAACGGACCATACTGCGCACTTGGTTTGACACTCTCGGGTGATATGCTTAGGATAATACATGTTTTCTTTACTAAACATTATGAATTATTTGAAAGGATTTTGACAGAGAATAATCAAGGTTAAACCTAAGGTGTTTTAGATTGAAGATAATGTGTCTTGATTATAAATCATACAAATTATATTATGGATAATACTTAGACCAATGAAGGACCTATGTGGAAATAAAATTGATGAGGTATTTATGTATTTAGGTTGTATTGAAAACCTTAGTTAAAATGCTATTTATAGATTAACCTAATTTCAAAGATGTCCATTATATTTATATTTGTAAGTTATATTAATTGGGTTTTAGAAAAGTAAAACCTATAATTTGGGTGACAACCAATAAAATTTGACAAGGCCATGGGAATTGAGCCCATGACCGAAGTACGATAAGGGTTTCACGTCAACCACTGACCTACACAATTTCCTTGTTAATTTTCATTGTTTTTAGTTAAACAATTTAAGGACTAAATATTAATGATGAACCAGTAGTATCACCTTTTAGGATTAGGGATTAATATAATATCCAAATTAGTTTGTAAGATAGTTAAGGACAAATAGTTAGACGTGTCACTCTTACAATCATTTAAAAGTTTCTTTTATTGCTTCAAGCATAAAAATTCATTATTGATAATTAATTCATGGTAGTAAAGGAATGAATTAGAATTTGATTGAAGCACAACCAAAATTTAAGATTGTTCATATGAAATTGAAACCTACCAAGTAATAATATTTCATTATATTTTTGGTCAGTAAATTAATTAACCAAATTTAATAAAATGAATTAGAAATAAAATGTGGTCCTAACACCTTAATTTCTGTTGAATCTATTGTCTTATAAATCATCACAGATTTATGTATTTGAGGCCCTAAACTTTACACTAATCATTGAATTATTTGTGATTGATGACCTCAATCACTTCCTATGAATATTTATTCTTTTTATCCAAGTATTATCTCTACTTTCCACTAATGTTCTCTTACTTAGAGACCTAGTTACATGGTAGTCCATGTGACCTTTGTACATTCCATTCTCTCTTTTCTAGAGGATGTTTCATGAACTCTTCTCACGATTTGGGATTTCAATGTAGGAAATATAAAAAAAAATCTATTACGAAGATTGATTTTAAATTGCGAGGACACAATTCAAAAAAGGTGGGTAGAATGTGACTGCTCAAAAAACTAAAGTAATGACCTTATATTCGATAGCGTGTATGACACGCGACAGTAAGCGCGTAAGGTAATATAATATATGTGTACTTTATAATATATTTACTATTTAAAATATATTCTATACATTTCAACACATGAATCACTAAGTTATCTTGAAATTCACATGACACTAAATTAGCGCACATCGTACACAACAGCGACCTTCTTTGATGGCTTACGGTACATGCAATACTGAGTCTTATGGAGAAATAATCAATATTTAAAACATTGTTATTTAATATAATAAGATATAAACTAGCCGTTATAAATAGAATTAACTAAATTATGAAAATATATGGTTTATAAAACTAAATAATTTGTTACAAATAAATTATAAATTAATATAAGAACCAATTGAATATTAAAATTATATTCTTATAGAGAACTATTTTAATGCTCACAAATCTATTTTAACCTAATAGACTAAATTAATTATATTTAGTGAGTATAATTAATGTAATAAATATTTTACATATTAAATAAATTGTTTTTGATATTCATCTAATATATTGGGTAATAATAATATAAGAACAAACCCAATATTTCATATAAAAATCAATATTTTTATTAAGGCGTTCTTACTGCCTTTTAATAGATAACCTATTTTAAATATTAATTTTGACACTTTTATGAATTTAATTTTATAAAATAAACTTCATTTTTTAATTCAAAATGAAAAATTATCATAAGATTAATTTTTGTGATTTTTTTGGAGAAACTTCATTTTTTTTAATAGTGAAAAGTATTGACACTCCAATTCATATTTTTGTTTTTTTAAGTGACACTTTTAAAGGATAAGTGTTAAAACAACACAATACAACCAAATTTATTTAATTATAATCAATTTAACTTCTTAAATTGATTATAAAAACATAAACATCTTTGGATAATTTTTCTATTAAAACTAGTTAATCCGTCTGTCTGCGAGATTAGCATTAATCCTAATTTTTTCACTTATGTGATTTAAATTTTTTAAATCATATATAAACCGTTTTAATAAATATAATATTTTTGGTCTAATAATATTAAAATAATTTCTCTCAAAAATTATTAGTAAAATGATTTAAATTAATTACAGTGATTAAGGTGTAATTGGGCTTAAAATGGACTAAAAACCTAAGTTTAAAGGCCCAAATAACCTATACACCTGTCCAACACCCATTGTATGGCCATATTTCGTCCATTAAACTTATATTAATTATTTTGGGTGGTTTTTTATGACTTTGTTTTATGTAATAACATGTGCACACCTAACTTCTTTTCAAGAATACCTTGTGAGTCCTTTTCCTTCCCTATAAAAGTCCACCACCTCTACCCATTCCTCACACCTCTCGAGCCTCTTAATCTTAGAAAATATCTACCCAAATGACCTCCCAACATCCCTCCCATTTACCTAGAATCATAACTTTGGGCATAATACCTTCCATGTATGCATTTTGGTTAAACCAAAAGAAGTTACCTGATTAAAAGGTAATGTCTTTTCTCAATATCTCTAGTTTTATTTGCATTATACAACCCCTAAAATCTCATTATTCTATATTTGGTAAAAAAAACCAGTATCCTAAACATACTAGGATTTTTTTCTAATATTTAGACCTGAAATTACACACACCACCATCTATTGGGTAACGAACATAATTTTTATGTGTACAACGAACTACTGCCTCACGAAATGAGAATTGTTCAATTTTTCTCTACCACCTCTCATGGTGTACATTATAATTAATACTCTATTTATATATATTATATATGATATTTATTATATATTCATACACTTTTAATCAATTTATTAAACCTACCTTTAATACTTTCCATTTTATGTTAATATGATAACATCGTTTGAGGAAGTGTGGACTACCGCCCCCTCAAAGCATTGTGATTCATTCACACTAAACATGGAACGTATAAAAGATTGTTTTAATTAAAAACATGAGACATACAAAAAATTTCTATTATATTCATGAAATAATTATATTTTTGGAAATATAATATATATATATATATATATTATCTCCTTTATTACCCTTTCACAATATTAAAAGAGATAACGTTGTTCGTGGATGTGTAGACTACCATCTCCTCGATATGATGTGATTACTTTTACACAAAATAATTCTATATATAATTATATATGATTAAATAATATTATATTTATTATATAATTATAATTCTAGAAATATTTTTGTTACTTACCGTATTTCCACAAGGATCACTTAAAAATGGGAATGTTACTCATGTGTATGTACGGCCTACTATCTCCATGATTGTAACATATTCTCATTTTCATAACCATATTTAATGATTGATTTTAAAAGTATAATTGATGTATAAATATGATAATTATTTCATTTTTATTATTCTCTAGATGTTTTATAATGAACTCTATAACTATAGTTGACCAAAAGTAGTTTTTTTGGCACATAAACTAAATTTGGTCAAAAATACCCAATGTAAACTTAATTGTTTGAGTAGTTGTAAAAACCATGGTAATAAGTGAAATAAAAGTAATTATAAACATGAAAAATGTTCTGAAGAAGGTATAAAATTAACATAAGTTTATTATACAGTAATTTAAATTATTTTTACTTGAAAGAAACACAAGGTAAGGGATTTTCATCTCAATTTACATTCCATTGAGGCTTATAAAGCCTGGAGTGGCAATTTTGTAAATTTTCCAACATTAAGTGGTCGCACAGTTTGGAAAATTGTGCACAAACCGTGTGCACACCACTGCCCGGAGGAGGGGGAGTCACACGATTTAGCTGCATGGTTTTGAAAACTGTGTGCAAACCGTGCGCTCACTTATGTCCAAAGGAGGGAGGGTCGCACGACTTAGTTTGGGGAGGCCGCACGGTTTGGCTGACCGTGCGCAGGTCATGCGCCTTGGTCTGCTTTGCCTAGACTTCCCTTCTTCCATGCCCCGAGTCCCCGGAACACCCCCAAGTCCTCTCACACTTCCAAGAAACCTTTAAAGCCCCAAAAGCAAAGGGTTCAACCCAAAACACAACAAAACATACCTTTACAAAAACCGGGATCTTACACCTTAGTTCAATTTCCAAGACTTAACCCTACCTATATAATCTGAAGACGCCTAAATTCAAGCTAACTAACTATTAAAACCTTGAATTTGAGAGCTTCTACCTCCCCGATTTCAAGTTTTAGAGAGAGGAGAGAGATTTGATCACCTTGATCTAAGAACTCCCTCCCTAATCCAAGAATTGATGATTCTGTGATCATGTTGATGTTGAAATAAAATTTTTCTCTCTGTACTAGCACCTAGATATCAAAGATCTATGTTTGAGAAATCCCTTGGAATGTGTGTGGATGATCTAGAGGGTTCTTATTTTGGTTACTTAAAGCGATGACTGTTGATGAAGAGTGAAACACATTTTCAATTGAAATCGATAAGGTACGATTTTGATTTAATTTTTCATGATTAATTTAAATTCGCACGAGATCCTCATATTGGTACTAGGGTGATGATTTATTGGAGAAAATGTTACAAAATCCATCTGGTGGTAAACCTTTTAATTTTATTGCTTTTTATGCTTCTATCATGTGCCTAATACCAAAAATTGATATCAAAGAAATTCGGTGATTGTTTAATCTAAATTATAATTAAATATGCACAAATTAAAATAGAAGGCATCAATATGAACTCAAATCCACTAACAACGCTTCAATGTGAGGTTAGATGACCAAGATGTGATCATCCAAATATTAAAATATAGATTTTAGGCATAAAAATAATTAAAATAAATATTTTAATATGAATGAATAGAAACCCATGGTTACCATTCATCCAATGGATGAATAAGTTCAAAGGGGGAGGCTTCAATGGTTGGTCTTATAGGTATTTAAAAAACATATATATTTATATATATTAAAACACACACACTCACTCTCACACACCCATCCATGAGAACATATTCATTTGGGTGAACAATAACCCACGAACAATAACATATGAATAGTGAAGGTACAGGGGCACACAGTAGAAGAAGATGGTTCTAGGAGTTAAAAAGTTTCATCAGCAATCAATATAACTACATTTTTTCCAATGAAACACTACCTGGTACAACTACCATGGATCTCGAGTGAATAATTTTGAGCATAAAATTAAACTGAATGATTAAATTGTTTGAATTGATGGCATATTCAACAACAGATCCTCGCTAGAAATATTTTCTCAAAGAATCTGAGGTTGAATACCTCTAGATCATCCACACATGCTTCAAAATTCCATGATAACATCATGTATAAAATTCTAGGTGTTATCACAGAGATTCGATGATGCCTTCAATGCCCTGATGATCACTGCATCAACATTCCATCAATCTGTGATGGTGAGCTCGGTATGGTTTCTTGGATTGAGAACTTCTCTCTTTAGGATAAGGTAGAGAATAAATATAGAATATAAAATTTTATTGATGGATATTTTATGACATGAGATCATTCCCCTTATATATTGAGGTGCTAACTACCCTAAAATGGATCCCTAACCCCCAGATATTTATTACCCACTAAATAATCCATAAACGATGTGTTATGACCAACTAATTGTGTCATAAATGTCATTTATGTATATTTATCACTTACTTGTAATATAATTAATATATTACTTAATAAAAATGATTAATTAAATCAACTCAATATTCTAACAAATATTAAACAAACCTTGAATATTAAAATAATATTCATTCATATAATATTTTTCCATGTATTAACTTGATACCTTATGAATACTTTTAATAAATAAGTTAAATACCAATTATTATAAACTTGAATAATATGAATTTATTTATTCTTAGTGATCATATAAAAATCACACATATATCAAACCCCATGGTAGGCCTCACAATGTCCTATTATCCTATTCAGATGAATAGGCTAGACTTTTGAATGCACTTAGTGTGTGACCCTCTAGGACCTTATCTCGATAGTAGTGAATATTATTTATAGACTTAAAGGGGAGTATATAAAATAATGAAGGATCATAAAGAGATAAGTTATAGTTATATAAATGGAAATATTTCCTACCAACACAGGTTGTTTAATATAATCTCTTTATCTCGTGATATCTCATAAAGCAAGACGTGCACTTCATGTCATCATCCTTTCTTTCTTTATTATTTGTTGACCTAACTGGATGGAATTACCTTCTTCTAACATGACCATATATTTAGTGAAGGTACTATCTTTCAAATCAATTAGGCCTGAGATATCACTTCCTTTTAGAAGTGGAAAATTCTATCTTGATTATTCAATCAATTTCATACCACTAATGGCGCACCCAACACAAGCTACCTCACTACGACGTCAATGTTATAGTTTTCATCTTGCATCAAAGTACGTAATAAAATAATATATACTAATAATAATATCAAGTCAGGAGAACATTACACATGTTCATGGATAGGAACAACAAGTGATACCTGACACATGTAGTGTTCCTATTAGCATAATAGTCGTCATGATCCCATTTACCCAATATCATCAAGTGAAAACTTCATGAGAAAAATTCTCAATGCTTATGAGACCAAAACACATAATATCCATCCATCATCATTTTCTAGTCAGTACAATGTATCTAGACCATAGGACATAACTTTAATATTAATTCCATAGTATCTATAAGTTCTCATTATAGCTTGGGAACTTCTATAACATTTTGATAAGAAAAATAATTTATACAAATTACTATGAAAATAGTGGATGCAGAAATATCAAGACTATTATGGTAAGAATACATCATGTATATGTAACACCCCAAGATTTCATAGTACATTATCTAATTCAATAACTTGCGCTACATGCAACACCGAGTTCGAGCATACAACGACTTACCAAACTAGCCGCTCAAAAAGCGATTATGAATAGTATTAACTAAATTTTGAATTTCATATACTAAATATAATTTTATAATCCATATTATGTGTTTATTAGACATAATATAAGAACAAATTCATTTTTTCATATAAAAGAAGTATTTTTTAAAAAAATACAATTTTACCACCTTTTAATAGAGATACTTTTTTAAAACCAATATTTGACACTTTTATTTATTGAATTTAATGAAATTAAATTTTTATTTATAATCAAAACATAAAAATTTAGTTTGAATAAATGTTTGGTACTTTTTTTATAACTTTCATATGTTGATGAATAATGAAAAATACTAAATTTTAATTGAAAACAACTTTTTTATTCAAAATAATTTATAGTGTTAAATTATGAATTCAAATGGTTTGGAAGTATAATTAGATTATATTTTTTAATTTAATACAATTTAGGTCATTATAAGTAATTTCATCTTTAAATTTAACATAAACACATGTCAATCATTTGATAGTTTTTACTTTTTAAAAACCCACTTTTTGGTTTTGACAATGGGAATTAATTTTTAATTAATTACTGAAACTTCTATGTTTCAAATTTGGTAAAATATAATTCATTTTTTAATTCATAATATCCAAATTAACTTAGGGTAAATTTTCGGTATTTTGTTGAAAACTTTCAATTTTTGATGAATAGTGAAAAACACTGTGTTATTATTTAAAACCGACTTTTTATTTAAATAATTATTTATTTTATTTAAATTTATATTAAGTAAAAATATATATATAATACCTATATAATTTAAATTTAATTCATTGTATTTATTTTATAATAAAATTAGATGTATAAAATTTTATTGAAGTTTTTAACGTCTTTTACCCACCTTCTAGGCACATTTACAAATTTGCATAAAATGTAATTTTACTGCTTCTATGAATTGAATTACAAAACTCTGAGAGACACAATTGACATTAATAAGTAAAATTTGATTCAATAAGATGAAAATAATATTTGTTGAATAGTAACTTTTGACTTATTTTCCATGGTTAAAAGTAAATAGGGTAATTAAAGGTAAAAATGATATTATAATTATTATAACACATGTCCTAATTTTGTTGGATAAGTTTATTCTGACCAAAACCAACTTTAGAAATAAAATATGTTCCATTTGGTCCACTTGGATTAGATTATGACATTTAATATTATTTTATTTAAAGAAGAGTTAAAAGTGTTAAATTAAATTTTTAATAACTAAACCATTTTTAATATAGGGTTATGAATAAGATAAATTTGACAATAAATATTAATTATAAATATACAAATATACCCTACATAATGGTATTTTATTTATAATTTTTAGAGATTAAATAATTAAATTTATTAATGACACAATGATGATGCAGTAATTACTTTATCAATGAACGATTAAAATAACTGATATTATAAATATAAAGATAAATGTAAATTGAGTCTTTTGATGCCATAAAATAATTTTCTAGGTTAATAGTACATTTTAGGGTTTATTAAATATTTTTTTTTTGAAGTGATAAAGTTGTTATGAGTAACAAAAAAATACTAAATAGTGTCAAAATTGACATTAATGAGTTTTTAAAACAAATACTATATTATTAATTGATATAATATTTATAAAATATAAGGTTCAGCCAAAGTACTTAGATAAGGTTATATATATCAATAATGAACCACTTGGGGTATGCTTGTATTTTTATAGTAAGTTTATTAACCATTTATTTTAATAATAAAAGAGGACATGGTAAAATTTAAATTATTTAACTAAGAGTTAAATATAAAAGATAGGGTTAATATGGTGACCTAAACTTATCAAAAACCTATTATTTGAGATGATTTTGACCCATTCCCACCTTATCATTAAAATAAATCAATTTGGAGAAATTTGAAACTGAAAATGATTTTATAATAAAATAATATTTCAAATTTTTCTGAAGTGACCCTCACCTCTCTTATAAAAGGGTGCTTCCCCTTCTCTCAAAATCACACCTCCAAATCCATTTGGCTCGGCCAAAACCTGACCAAATATTCTTCCAAATTCCCTCACATCAACCTATAATCCTTACCTTGATCATAAATCCAAACTAAGGTTCCCTTTCGTTCAAATAAAAAGGAAACACGAAAAGAATAGGTAATTATTTTATCACCTCTTTCAAAGTTATTTTCTTCTTCCAATTTCTATTTCATTGTTATTTCCATACCAAAATAACAACTCCAGTACCTTATATGTACTTTTAGGTTATTATAAATATGGTACAACCATATTTATTATTCTATCCATCCTATGAATGATAATGTCACCATGCGTGCGTACGTACGGCTTACCGTCTCCACGCCGTTGTGTAATTTGTTATTCAACACTATATTATTTGGATGGATATAATGATGAATAATATGTATATAAATAATGAAAATAACATGATAATATATATTTAAAATTAATATATCATCCAATTCTACACCTTTTTATCATTAAAGAAATGATATCGTCGCTCGTGTGTACGTACGGCTTACTGTCTCCACGACGTGATGAGATTCATTTCCTCGTTCACCATTCAATGATGATTATAAAAAATATATATTATTAATAATTATGTAATATATGAAATAATAATTCTAATGAAGATATATATATGTGTGTGTGTGTGTTTACTTACATATATCTTATTCACTTACTTCTGTTCAATAAGATATTAAAACAGAAACAACGTATATGCGTACGTAAGACCTACCATCTCCATAAAAGGTGTTTTCCATTTCATATATCTATATATTATAAATATTTATATTATAAATATATATGATATATAAATCATGTTTTATATTCTGGAAGTATTTAAATTATGATCTAAATGATACGATCAAAAATAACAAATTAAAACAGGTATGATAAAGAAAGCGATTATTACCCGAAATGTTAATTTAACATGAAAATCATTATTAAATGGGTAGTATAAAGTCATAAATGAATCATGTATGATATAATAAATATTAATATGGTTATTTTATAATTTAATAACCTATTATGGTCATTATATAGAAGTATAAATGTACCCTCGACCAAAGGAAAGTGCAAGGTAAGAGTTAATGTATCAATCTCATTATTATCTGAGATTGTTTATATGTAAGTATGTTCTGAGACATATTTATCATCAATGTCCATGTTTCATAAAATAATTTTCAAATTGATTCCTTTTAAGGTAATATTTAACTAAAACATAATTTTTAAAAGTTTTAAATATTTATTCTTCTAAATCTCTCTCATTAATGTCCATCTTTTCAAAAATGGTTTTAAGGATTTATTTATATAAACATGATTGTTTTAAAATGTTAATTCCTTCCAAAAGTTTAAAAGTGTCATGAGACAATTTTGTTCAAAAATATATTTTAAATGACTTCATTTATAAATGGATGGCTTTTAAAAAATTTCACAAAAAGGTATATTGGTCTTAAAGTGTTTTATTGATCATTTTCAATTATGTCAGCATCCTTTACTGGATATTATTCTTGATTGAGGTTGATTTATTATAATATAATATTCCATATTGTATTTAATGAGTTATGATATGTTTGATTATGGATGTTCTATTTTTATACCATTCATGGTTTATGGTTAATGTATTGACATTTCCTATTCTAGTTTTAATACGAATGTTTATGTTATGTTTCAACATTTTCATATGAGGAATGCAGTGGACTTAGTAAGTGACGGGTGGAGCCTGCTATATCTCCTCGATGCATTGATAGGTCTCATGAGATAAATTAGTGTCTTGGCACAAGTCCTTGACAAAAATTTTATTTTTAGTCTTGGAATGAGGCCTTGACTATGTGGTAATGATATCTGGCGTTAGGAATTTCCTCATTATGAAATTAATTATTACATGTGATTATTCGACTGTAGAATATCCATGTGCATGTTTATATAGTAATGTCTGATTTATTTTCTCCATATTATGTTCAAGTTTAGGTTTAAAATGATGTTTTTTTTATTACACATATTGCCTTAAAATTTTATAGCTTCCGGTAAATTATTTACTCTTACTGAGCATCTGAGATCACCCTTTTCTTATGTTTTGTTTTCCTAGGATTCCAAGAAGTGTATTATGTTTGATATGTAGGGTTAAGCTAGGGGAATAATGTCATTCTCAATAGATTATTTATGTTTTGTTTTATGTTTGAATGTGTATTGTAATGTTCATGTATTTAATCTATTTTCCAATACTACTAAATCGATAGGTCCTTCAGAACTTGATTCCTTGTAATCATGCCAATGTATTAAAATAATGCACCGGCTCTGGGATTCTGGGGTTGGGGAATTACATTTGGTATTAGAAGAAGTTTAATACAATCCTTGGAAACTAGATTTAGATAAACTCTAATTAGAGAACATTACCCTAAGATAGACATTGAGTATTAGTATAGAATAACTTCCAAGAATTTTGGTAATATAGATATTTTTTGTATTTTCCAAACAATACATCCATGTTTGGATATGATCAGGTAGAGGCGACTCTGGCACAGATGTACCTAGGAGTGAAAAATCTAATAAGGAGTTTCGGGCTTGACCTGTGGTATCCTGGTACACAACAATGGGCCTTGCTACACTATTGGTTACGACACTTCTGGGGAATATGCTTAGGATAATTCACAGTTTCTTTACAATCCATTATGAATGATTTAGTAGTAAATACTTCCACAAATAAATTTTTTTATGATTATAGATTATATGCATAATATTTTCAATTTGAGTTATGAATTTTACAAGTTTGGAATTATGCCTTGTGATTCATAAACTATCCTAGTGTATTCCATTTTTTAGAAATGGCACCCAGTAGAAGGAATGAGAACTCTAACTATACACATGATCCAAAGAGTAAGAGGGATTGTATATTCCATGGTATTAAGCCATCATTTATAAGGGAAATATTCTCCCATGTATTCTCATCATATTAAGGAATAGTATCATGTGTTAATAAGATAAGTAAATAATTCTCTGAGTCCTATGGATTTAAAGGGAAGGAAGAGAAGAAAAGGATGGTAGAGAAAAAGATAGATAAAGGGAAGTGGGGAATGAAGGATTTTCTCATATGTGATAACTCTGGAAAGAATAACCTTGGTAAATGCATGAATGGAATGGGAGTTTTTTATAAGTGTAGAGAAAAAGGACACCAATTATGTGATTGCAAGGGTAAGATAAAGGTTTCAAATGTACAATTATTCATCTGTAAGTAGTTGGGATACTATGCGAATCAATGTCCAAATCATCAGAGTATGCCCCAAATGATGCTATTGGATAATAATCAAGTTATGATACTACCACAGATGAAGATGAATGACTAGTGTTTTTATGTTGTTATTAAAGAATTATTTCATTTGAGTGTTTTATCAACAATGTACTGGTTATATGAATTATGGAAAAAAATAAGGATTGTATTGCAGTATTATTTCATTGAGTATTGGAGATTATATGGTTCTAAGAAAAGTGACTCAATAACAAGTTAAATTTTTTGGAAAATACATGGTTGAAGGAAAGATAACCCTTAATATGGTTTTGATACTGAGGTAGTGATTTTTTAATAAGAAATTATTGATTTGTATAAATTATATTCGATATTCTTGACTACTTTGAAATTAATTAATTGTTTGTTTATTCCATTATTGTTGGATTTTACAACATTTTTCGATATAAGGAGTATATCCAGTATTATTTAAAGAATAAGGGAGCATAAAGGTAATAAATAAGGTTTTATAGTAATTCATGGAGTTTCCGTGTTTTAAAAGAATACATGATGAAGGTATTCACATGTTATTACGTGGAAAAAAAAGATTTTCGTTATGTTTACCATCCTTATAAATTGTGGACTGTGAGTTTGGACAGAAGTATTTTGGATAAGTTTAAAGGTTGGAATGGATTAATTTTGACATTGTATACTATTGTCAAGTTTAAATAATTTCTTAATATTATTTTTGTATTGTTATAAAAAGGACAACCTAGAGGTCAGGTGACAACCCATCACATCTGGTAATGCCACGAGACTTGAACCCGCAACCGAAGGGCGACAAGGGTGCATCACCTACCACTGGACTATGTGATGTTTTGTTTTGAATAATTTAGTTTTTTTTAAAATAGTCTGACAAATGAATTATAAATTCATTATTTTTAGAATCCTATACGATTAGGATCAATATAATATTTTTTAATTCTATTATCTTTTGGAGTGAAAGGTGAGTTTGTGGTAGGAATTAGTTGAAGGATGAAACTATACTTTTCAAGTATATTTTTTCCACCTATTCTATGAATAAATTAATTCTTAAACTCTAAAAAAGGGATCATAAAACAAAAAATGTGTTATCCTAATACTTTATGTTTTGTTGAACCGGTGATATTTTAAATCATCATAGATTGATGGCTTTGAGGACCTCAATTTTACACTTGTTTGTGATTGATGACCTCAATAACTCCCTATAAATATTTACATTTTTCCTCCAATTATGTGTCTCTAATTTCCTCCAGTGTTCTTCTAATAGAGATCATAATTTCATGGTGACTTTTTCATTTCCCTTTCCCTCTTATTTAGTCTAAATTTTGTTAATCCAGTTTCTGATGTGGGTTTTCCAAAAAGGTATTTTTCTATTTTTAACCTTTTATTTACAAAGAAAATTTTCAAATTTCCAGGAAGAAATTTATTAAAGAAGGGGAGAATTTAACACCCCAAGACTTCATAGTATGTTATCTCTTCAAAGTAATTCAATAACTTACGCTACACACAATACCGAGTTCGAGTGCACCACAACTTACCAAACTAGCCGTTAAAAAAGCGGTTATGAATAGTATTAACTGAATTTTGAATTTTATATACTCCATATAATTTTAGAATCCGTATATTTGTTTCTTAGACATAATATAAGAACAAATTCATTTTTTTAGATAAAAGAACTATTTTTAAAAAAAATGCAATTTTACTACCTTTTAATTTTGAACCCTTTTTAAAAACAATATTTTACACTTTTATATATTCAATTTAATGAAATTAAATTTTTCTTTAGAATAGGGACATAAAAATTTTAGTTTGGATAATTTTTTGGTACTTTTTTGATAACTTTCATATTTTGATGAATAGTGAAAAATTCTAAATTTTAATTAAAAACAAATTTTTTAATCGAAATAATTTCTAGTGTTAAATTTTGAATTTTAATGGTTTAGAAGTATGATTAGATTATATTTTTATCATTTAATACAATTTATGTCATTATAAGTAATTTCACATTTAAATTTGACATAAACACATGTCAATCTTTTGATAGTTTTTACTTTTTAAAAACCCGCTTTTTGGTTTTGACAACGGGAATTAATTTTAAATTAATTAATGAAAATTATATGTTTTTAATTTGGTAAAACAGAATTTATTTTTAAATTCAGAATATCAAAATTATCTTAGGGTGAAGTTTTTGTATTCTTCTTAAAACTTTCAATTTTTGATGAATAGTGAAAAACATTGTGTTATTGTTTAAAACCGAATTTTTATTTAAATAATTATTTATTTTATTTAAATTTATTTTAAGTCAAAATATATATATAATACATATATAATATAAATTTAATTCATTGGATTCATTTTATAATAAAATTAGATGTATAAAATTTTATTGAACTTTTTAACGTCTTTTACCCACCTTCTAGGCACACTTGCAAATTTGCATAAAACGTAATTTTACCTCTTCTGTGAATTGAATTTCAAAAATCCTAGAGATACGGTTGACATCAATAAGTAAAATTTGGTTTAATAAGATGAAAATAATTTTTATTGAATAGTAACTTTTGACTTTTATTTACCATGGTTAAAAGTAAATAAAGTAATTAAAGGTCAAAATGATATTATAATTACCCTAAAACATGTCCTAATTCTATTTTATAAGTGTATTTCGACCAAAACCAACATTAGGAATAAAATATGATCTTTTTGGTCCACTTGGATTAGATTAGGACATTTATTATTATTTTATTTAAAGAAGAGTTAAAGGTGTTAAATTCAATGTTTAATAACTAAACCATTTTTAATATAGAGTTATACATAAGATAAATTAAACTATAAATATTCATTATAAATAAAAAAATATTTCCTACATAATGGTATTTTATTTATAATTTTTATATGCTAAATAATTAAATTTATTTATGACACAATGATGATGTAATAATTACTTTATCAATGAAAGATTAAAATAATTGATATTATAAATATAATAATAAATGTAAATTGAGGATTTTGATTCCATACACGAATTTTATAGGTTAATATGACATGTTAGGGTTGATTAAATAACCTTTTTTGAAGTGATAAAGTTGTCATGACTAACAAAAACAAAATACCAAATAGTGTCAAAATTGACATAAATGAGTTTTTTAAACATAAACTATATTATTAATTGATATAATATTTATAAAAATATAAGGTTCGGCCCAAGGTATTATATAAGATTATATATATCAATAATTAACCACTTGGGGTTCACTTGGATTTTTATAGTAAGTTTATTAACCATTTATTATAATAATACAAAGTGACATAGAAAACGTTAAACTATTTAACTAAGAGTTAAATCTAAAATATAGGGTTAATATGTTGACCTAAACTTGTCTAAAACCTATTGTTTGAGATTATTTTGATCCATCCCCACTTTATTTTCAAAATAAATCAATTTTGAGCCATTAGAAACCGAAAATGATCTTATAATAAAATAATATTTCAAACTTTTCCTAAAGTGACCCTCACCTCTTTTATAAAAGGGTACTTCCCCTTCCCTCAAAATAACACCTCCAAAGACATTTGGCTTGGCCAAAACCTGTCCAAATATCTTTAAAACTTACATCACTTCAACCTATAGTCCTTCCCTTGAACATAAATCCAACCTAAGGAACCCTTTTGTTCAAATAAAAATGAAACACCCAAAGAAGAAGTAATTATTTTATCACCTCTTTCAAAGTTCTTTTCTTCTTCCACTTTCTCTTTCATTGTTATTTCCATACCAAAATAACAAATCCAGTACCTTATACATATTTTTATGTTATTATAAATATGGTACAACCATATTGATTATTCTTTCCATCCTATGAATGATAATGTCACCATGTGTGCGTGCGTACGACTTACCGTCTCCACGTTGTGGTGTAATTTATTATTCAACACTATGTTATTTTGATGGATATAATGATTATTAATATGTATATAAATAATTAAAATAACATGATAATTTCTCTATAAAATTAATATACAATCCACTTAAGCACCTTTTAATCATTAAGGAAATGATATCATCGCTCATGTGTACGTACGACTTACCATCTCCACGACGTGATGAGATTCATTTCCAAGTTCACCATTCAAAGATGATTATAAAAATATATATTATTAATAAGTATGTAATATATGACATAATAATTCTACTGGAGATATATAAATATATATATATTTATGTACTTACATATTTATTATTCACTTACTTCCATTCAATACGCTATGAAAACGGAAATAGCGTTTATCCATACGTACGGCCTACCATCTCCATAAACATTTTTTTCCATTTCATATATCTATATATTATACAATTTATATTATAAATATATATTATATATAAATCATGTTTTATATTATGTAATTATTTAAATTATGATCTAAATGATACAATCAAGAATAACAAGTTAAAATATGTACGATATAGAAAGCGATTATTACCCGAAATGTTAATTTAACATGGAAATAATTTTTAAATTGGAAGTATAAAGTCATAAATGAATCATGTATGATATAATAAATATTAATATGGTTCTGGTATAATTTAATAACATACTATGGTCATTATACAGGAGGTTAAACGTACCCTCAACCAAAGGAAATTGCAAGGTAAGGGTTAATTTCTCAATCTCATTATTATCTGAGATTGTTTATATGTAAGTATGTACTGGGAAATATTTATCATAAATGTCCATGATTCATAAAATAATTTTCAAAAGGATTCCTTTTAAGTGACTCTTTAACTAAAACATCATTTTTAAATGTTTTAAATATTTATTCTTCTATATTATTCTCATTAATGTCCATATTTTCAAAAATGGTTTTAAGGATTTATATATGGACATGATTGTTTTATAATTTTAATTCCTTCCAAAAGTTTCTAAGTGGTATGGGACACTTAGATTCAAAAATATATTTTAAATTAATTCCTTTATAAATGGGTGACTTTTAAATGATTTTAGAAAAAGGTATATTGCTCTCAAAGAGTTTTGTTGATCATTTTCAACTATGTCAACATCCTTTACTGGATATTATTCTTGATTGAGGTTGATTTATTATAATATAATCTTCTATATTGTATTTAATGAGTTATGATATTTTTGAATGTGGATGTCCTATTTTTATACCATTCATGGTTTATTGTTAATGTATTGACATTTCTTATGCTAGTTTTAATATGAATGTTTATGTTATGTTTCAACATTTTCATATAAGGAATGCAGTGGACTTAGTAGGTGATGATTGGATCCCTCTATAGCTCCTCGATGCATCAGTTGGTATCATAAGAAAAATTAGTGTCTTGGAAAAAGGCCATGACAAAAAATTTATTTGTAGTCTTGGCACGAGGCCTTGACTATGTGGTAATGATGTCCGATATTAGGCATTCCCTTATTATGAAATTAATTATTACAAGTGATTACTCGACTGGTAGAATATCCATGTACATGTTTATATGGTAATATTTGATTTATTTTCTTCATATCATGTTCAAGCTTAGGTTTAAAAGGATTTTTTCTTTATTACACATCTTTCCTTAAAAGTTTATAACTTATGGTAAATTATTTACCCTTACTAATCATCTAAGCTCACCTCTTTCTTATGTTTTTTTCCAAGATTCCAAGAAGTGTATTAGGTTTGATTTGCAGTGTTAAGCTAGGGGAATAATGGCATTATCTATGGATTATTTATGTTTTGTTTTATGTTTGAATGTGTATTGTAACGTTCATGTATGTAATCTATTTTCCAAGACTACTAAATTGATCTGTCCTTTGGGACTTGATTCCTTGTAATCATGCCAATGTATTAAAATAATGCACCAACTTCGAGCTTCTAGGGTCATGGTGTTACAGTATAACTCACTATATACATGATATAATAATCAAAAATTACTATTCAATATAGGTCTAGGGAACCCACTTTTTCCACTCCCACATAAAATAAACCCAAATTTCTAAATAACCTTGTTAGATCTCTCATGATAATATCATGCTTCTACTGAGATACAGATTTATTTGTTGGACCTTCCATGTCTCCACCATGTGGAAACTCTGTTATCTGCGACTTCACCTCCGTAGGTGATAATTATCAAGGGATTGTGTCCCCGAGTATATTTCTTTTGTCTATTTTTAAAAACTTGAGATCTTAGTTAACACTAGTAGTAGGATTACTATAATTTATATTGTGATAAAACTTTACTTACATGATGTGATTACATGAATTGGAACAATTTGTTACATATTTTACACTACTTCTTTAGTTGCTTCAGAAGCCGCAACGCACTTTGTATTTGTAAATATGGCTACCACTAGCTTGAATGAGCTTCTCTTTCTCATTACCTTAGCATATCTATGATATTAGATCATATTGATTCAAAATAAGACTAATTTAAACCCCTTAAACCAGTATACCATCATCTATAAGTACCAAGAACATATCTCTTGTACTATCTCAAGTATAATTGGATTATTTTGACTACTTATCATGCATTTCTCTTAGATTATACTGATATTATTCAACTATAAAGTATATGTTTGAAATATCATATCTAGTACATAACATGAAAAATGTGTCCAATCCATTGCAAAGAAATATGAAATACTTCTCACCGCATTAGTCTAGTCCTATGTCTCATACATGTATTATTGGATATATTTATGCCATGTGACATTGGTAACAATTCTCTCTCACATTGTTCCAATTTTTATTTTTTCAATACCTTGTTATTATATGTACTTTTAATTAGTTTAAGAAACCCATTAGATCTACCTAAATATATCTTATTACCTAAAACATAGGTTTCTACTTTAAGTCAATCTATGGGGAGTTATTTTATTTTTGTACTTAACTAACTACAAGACTAATAATTGTTTTCCACACGTTATCAAAAATATTTTTCTTTATAAAATAGTGGTTCTCTCACTAAAATATTATAGACAAGTCATAAAAATTCATTTCAATGAATATTCTATGATCTTGTTGCTTACTTCAATCCAAAACTAGAATTCAATAAATTTCAACCTTTATTAGAATTCTATGGTTTCACCAATCCTTTCTTGTTGCATCGTATAGACACCTTCCAATATTGGTGGTCTTGACATCTAATGTCTAATATAATGATAATAGAAATTATCTATGACAAGTAGAAAATTCTAATTGATTTAGGTATGACTACTTGGTATAACCAACCAACTCTTATTGGTTCCACTCTTGTACCACCCATGTAATTTTTCTATTGAATACTACCACAATATCAAGATTTGAAACATTCAAAATATTAAGCACTCGTACTTTGATACATGGAATCTATTTTTGAATTTTAACTAAAATTATCAATCATTATTGATTGCTATTTACTACTTACTAGTAGGATTCATTTTTATAAATTAATAATGTATCACTGGTCATGGTGAATTTAAATCCTTGACCGTGGTTTTAACCTTATTGTGCAGTATCTATCTCTAAAACATTCCTTTTCCACAAGATCTTATGAAATTTGTTTCAGCGCCAACTATTTGTGTAAATCCAGTGTTGACTAAAGCTAAGACACTATTTCTCCCACTATATCAAATAGATATTTTCACCCTTTATAGAAATATATTACATTAATTGACTATAAAATTTATATCATAGGGATTTATATAATATCCTATTGAACTTTAGGATATTAACTGAGATACACTTTTTTTTCTTAATGCATGTTTGTTTATATCCTCAATAAACACTTTGCATCTATACACATGTTATTATTACATTATGGATTTATATCATACTATAACTTATATGATATCAATTTTTTAAAACATTTGGCATATTTTTATGGAATAACACAGAAATTTTCAAATCATTTCTTGAATAATAATTTTAGTTTCTACAATTCATATGTGTCTCAACATTGATGATCCTTTTATTAAAATCATGGATATGATATATATAAGGAAAATTTATTTTAGGAATTAATACACACTATATTTTATTGATAAATTTTTTCATATAAGACTCATCATTGATCCTCCTTACTAACATCATAACTCTGATTTGTTTAAGGAAATGTGCATTTAAGAATTACTTCATGATACATTTTATTGACCAATGAATGCATGGTAAAGATAATATTTGGCACATAGGCATGAAGTAAATCATATCTTCTAACCATACATATACCATAATTCACTTTAAGATTCCTTAAAACTCTTAAAGTAATCTTATGAAGTAAATTCACCACTAGCTTAACCGTAAAATAGTCCACTAATCCCAAAATGTTTGTGGCCCACCTTTATTTTTAAAGGTTTATTTATCCAAAAATAAATATGTAACTATATAGATAATACCTAAGGTCTTTATCTCCAAAGTGTCTAAAACCATATTGGTTATATCATTGACAACTATTTTTAGTTTTACAAGACAAAGAATTATCTTACCATAATTGAGTATTAGAGTTTTACATTTATATTCATCAGTCATTATCAATAATTCAAGCATTAATAAACTATTAGTTGAGTATTAGACACCAAAAACAACATTCATTTTAAAAATAGAATATTGTCTCCTTATGTACAAAGGGAATGTAAGATAAGTATTTTGGTAATACTAAAAAAAGTTCAACTAGAACCATTAAACTTGACAATTAGAAGTTTTGGACTTCTCACCACTGACTTAGGAATCACCCTTTCTCGACCACTTGGATAATTCACCTCACTTATAATAACATTTCTTTTCTTACATAGTTACTTTATTTAATACGCATATTTGATTGTCATATTTTATTAAATATCCAATAATTATAATAAAAACATCACTTATAATGATGAATATACACTAAGTGGAACCCTCTAGTTACTTTTGCATTAGTTTATTACATTTATTATTCCATAAATTTATCTCAAAACATGCCAAGAAAATAGCCTCCTGTAAAATTATCAACCTCTTATTATTGAAGGAAGTTATGAAGGTTCATTTGGAATCACATATAGAGACTATTTTTCAGGTAATACATTTTAATATTCTAAGGATTATTTTTAGAGTCAGGCACTAAGATGATGCAAGATTTAGAGGCCCAGTGTTCCTATAATATATTTTTAAAAAATAGAAATATCTCTTAAAGGAGTTTCAAATAGAAAATCTGAGACCATGGTTGAATCTGGGATTAGAGGTTTACCCTAGGTGTGACCTAAGGTTGGTCAGCATCGAATTTCCAGTAGATACATCCATTAGTGGGTTCGTTTAATTAAAATAAATAAATAAATAAATTATTTGTTTTATTAAATGAACTAATTAAATCCTCTATAAATACCCTATTATGATGATTTTACAAGAGTTGGCCTTATAAATCATACTATATATGAGAGGAGGATGAGAGAATTCTTCTTTGGTGGATTGACATCGAACGACGAACAGAAACCAAATTGATGTGGATTGAGAGATAGTAAACACAACAGATCTTACCCATCATTGGAAAATGCGTTCTTCACCAATGATTGATCCATAATCGAGTTATGGATTATCAATTTTGGTTTATTCCATTAATTAAATTTCTGATCATGGATATTTGATTATCTTCTTTTTGATTCTACATATTCCCACCCTTCGCATGAGCCCATTGTTGGATTAAATTGTCATATTCAATTAATTCATTTATGTTATGATCTTATCCTGGTTTCCCTAATTTCAAATCATTGGCCAAGAAAGTTTGGCCAATGATTTTTATCATCCTTTTATGGTGATTTTTCCCCATCGTTCTTATCATTCTTCACTAATGGCCAATGAGATTGTAGTTCGACTTTTCTGAGGTAGGTTCAAGTACAATTGAACACCCAAATTCATGGAATTTGTGCGAATGATGTTTATGATGGTGATTTATAGATGGATTAAGATTATTTGTGGTATTTGAGAGATGATTCCTAGAGATCTGGGATTTGGAATGACTGATGGGCAATAGAAGGCATGTGGGACGCGCGACGGACCACCACGGGTGATCAGGATCCGATTTTCGGCCACTGGAGGGATGAAATCGATGGATGGAGGAGATTACAACCATTTTAGGGTGTTCTGTAGGCATAGATCATAGAATTAGTGGTATATTTGGAAGCCTCCTGAAAGGTATGATTTTCTATGAAAATCCAGACTACACGACGTCTATTGGGATGAACACACGCTGTGTAGTTACCCAATTACATCAGCTAGGGTTTCAAAAAAAAGATAAGGATTTGACACATGTGGTTAGGACACATGCCATGTGACCCTCCTTTGGTGGCCTAGTCATGTTCTAACTACAAATTCCCAGGACCCCATGTGGGAGTAAACGTCATGTACTCTGTGAGTACATAGTCATGTGTTGATACTCAGGCACAACCAGGTACATGAAACGACAAAGAGCACACGGGTAGGCCTCGGGTGGCCGAGACATACCATGTGTGCCCCATACACACCATGTATGGTGACATGACCACCAATACATATCCATATGACATATGTAAATGTGACAATGTGGGGTCACATGCTATGTAGACCCCTCATACAAGCCATGAACTTCCCTCTGAAGCTTATTTTAGTCGCATATCCTTCATTTAGACTCGTATTTTGGCCCATGAGAATCCTTTCCTGGGTTTTTTTCATGTAGAACGTGATGGTATCCTTCATAGTGACTTTTGAGATACGATGTGAGATGTTCGGAGTGTGACGCTTCTTCAGGTGACGTTTGAAGATGGTGGCGATCAAGTGTGATCATCAATAAGTTCATATGAAGATGGTACTCTCATGTCACACTAGGGTGAAAGTCCTCCATACTCATTTTTTAAGAAGAGGAGGAACTCCCCTATTGCATTATGGCATGGGTCCTATATTCATGGAGATGTTACTCCCCTATCACACCATGGTGAGGCTCTTATATACCCATTGTTTAGGTAGAGGTTATACTCCCATGTTGCACTAGGGCATGGGTCCTCCATTCATGGAGATGGTACTATCCTATCACACCATGGTGTGGGTCCTTTATACTCATTGTTTAGGTATAGGTGGTACTTCTCTATCACACAAGGGTGTGGGTCCTCTATCCATGGATAGGGTACTCCCCTATGGCACTAGGGTGTGGATCCTCCATACTCATTATTCAGGCATAGGTGGTACTCCTCTATCACACTAGGGTTTGGGTCATCTATCCATGAAGATGGTACTTCTATATTGCACCAGGGTGGGATTCCTTCATACTTTTTGTTCAGGAAGAGGTGGTACTCCCTTGTTACACTAGGTCATTGGTCCTCTATCCATGGAGATAGTACTCCCCTATCACACTAGGGTGGGGGTCCTCCATACACATTGTTTAGTAAGAGGTGATACTCCCCTATCACACCAGGGCATGTGTCCTCTATCCATGGAGGTGGTACTCCCCTTTCACACCAGGGTGTGGGTATTCCATACTCTTCTTAAAGGAAGAGTTAGTTATCCCCCGCCACACCAGGGTGTGAGTCCTCTATCCATGGGGTCAGTACTCCCATGTCGCATCAGGGTGCAGTTTCCCTATATTCTTCACACAAGTATGGTAAGTACTCCCTTATAGGGTGAAGGTTCTCTACCCTCAAAGTGGAACTCCCCCTTCTCCATGATTTGGTGGCGTTCAGGTCCTCTATGTGAGTTTTTGATCCATTTTATATGGTTCTCAATTGTGGGGTATGATCCCCTCCACACTTTTTATTGGTGAGGTTATGTGTGATTCATAGTTCAGAGTCATGGATCCCTCAACTATGGTGCATAGAAGTGGCAGGGTGTAGTCCCCTCCCCATGGATTCTTATGTGGTTTTGCATAATTTTTGACATAGATGATAGAACTTTGGAGTTTTAACAACCTTGGGTTATGGATCATTGATGAGGCATGGACCCTCCTCATGACTTCTTCAGACAGAAAAATGAGATGTTGGGCATTGATGGTGGACCTTTAGAGTTGCAGGCAGACTCGTCATCTTGGGCTAGGATGTGAGATGGATATCTCCTTTCCCTCTTGTCTGGGTTTATTATTTGATCATATATATATATATTTATTTATTTATTTATTGGGTTTCGTTTCCCTTACTTTGAGTTGAGATGAAAACTTCTATCATGTATTATATTAGTCCTTCTTCAAATTTTGGGGCGTCCTACTAGGCATGTATATATACTCACACCTGCATGAGATTTTTCCACATGTTTTGTGTGTTATGTAGATGACAAATAGATCGATGGTAATTTTAGAAGATCATAGGGATACTCAAGTTCATTAACTGCATACAGTGGTCAGAGGTTAGAGATCAGGATTCATTCTATCAGCTATTTTCTATTCCAATTGTTTTTAGACTGTGATGTCTTTTCTGAGTGGGTGTTTATTTTTTCTATTACATTTCATATTGTAGTGTCATGAACTTTTTTATTCTCTATAGGTTATTATATTCATGGTTTTTTACTCTATATGTTACTTCATTTTATTATTATTCCTTCACACTTCTACCGGAGATAGTTGGTTGTGTGCGTATAAGTACTTGGAGAAAATACCTCTCATTATAGTTATGCCTTATCAGTTCTTTTCGCCAACCCATGGACTATGGAGTTGGTCTTGGGGTTGTGGTGTCCCAGTATTCCACCATCCATGTGGGGTCTAGTGGGTCAGGTCATTACAGATTGCTATCAAAGGTGGTTCAGCCTCGGGATAGTGTTTGGATCTTTTGCCTTACGATGTTTGGTTGGTAATTTAGGGAAATGTTGTCAAAGTATCTCAAGTGTAGCTTTCAGTCCAGGGAACCCAGTAGTGGTGTAGCGGTTGATGCATCAATTAACCATGTCTCTAGTTACATGCTTTTCAATTCAGAATACTAATACATTGGTTGTAGTGAACATTGGTACATGCATCATCTAGGATTGAGTCTTTTGACTATACTTTTTGAGTCATCTACCCATATATATATATGATCATTTGACTGTGGTACATTTTGATCACTTTCAAGATTCCTCCATGAATATAATTATCCAGGTTATCAATTCAGGATTTTGATTACAATCCAATGAGTGATGATGCCTCATATTAGGGTCCATATCAAGAGATATTTTCTCCAGGTGAGAAAGTAGTAGCACCTCCTCTTATTGAGTAGTAATTTATACCAGTAGAGCAGGATGAGGATTCATGCAGTCTTAGCACACTCCATGAGTTCCAGAACTAGAGTCCACTGAGGTTCTTCAGTGAGCTAGATCCATAGGCAGTAGATGATTGACTTGGGTCAGTGATCCAAGTTTCTAGACTTGTGCAGATCCTGACTGACTAGATGGTTCCACTCTCAACTAGTTCTATTTGTAGATAATCAGTTGGTTCTGATGGTACCATCAGATGGAACACCTGTGTTGAGAGTTCATTGTGAGTTCTAGATATATAGCTCTCCCAATTTTCATGTTGAGCTAGAACCCCTTATCAGGTGGTTGAGGTCTGGCCTGATTTTTTGGTTTGGATATCCCGCTTGGATAGGACCCCTATTGATGGTAGAAATTGTGGTGATACCTCTCTAGGATGATGATGGGTGTTAGTAGTTCCCTATTATGGAAATTTTTAGTGTGGATTCATACATGAAAGGAATAGGGACACTTCCCCCATTGAGATGCATTCTTGTGATGCAGTTTAAAATTTTTGAGGGTGAGTCAGTGCCTCCCAAAGTGGATAGTGTTAAGGTGTGGCAGATGAGTTCCTTTGACTTTTGTGTTTAGGGAAGGTTGGTATGTTGAGGTGTCAGAGTAGGCCCTATTTGAGGAGAGTAGGTGGTAAAGGAAAAGAACTAGATTCAAGTAGAAGGGGATTTTGGCCTAAAGGCTTGAGTGTGGTTTGAGGTATGACATGTGTCTCCACTACTCCAATAGCAGTTTTACCATTGATTCATAAGAAACATTTCCCTAGATGTATCCCATGTTTTATACTTAGCAATACCAGTGGAGTATTTTAGCTCAACCCTTATATTGGAGGATCTAGTATAGAGTATTGGTGATCACAAATTTTTTTCGATGGTGTGACCTTACTCTGTGAGGAGAGAGAGCCTCACATGAAATATTTCCATAGCATTAATGGGGAACTAAAATGTTTTCCTCAATATGGACCAATAATCTACCATCTATGCTCAGATGATTTCTACAAGTGAGTATGGTATTGCTTCCAGTTTATTGGGTGTATTTTCCCTCCTTTGATAAGTATTAATCCCAAGGTAGAGTAGAATGAGCTCATTCGTAGAAGGTTACAACCAATTTATTAGTTGACTAGTATTACCCTTGGAGTAGTGGATGTTATAATCTCTCATCTTACTACAATGATGGAGGGTTGTCATGACATATTTACTGAGGATGTGCAGAGTTTATCTCCCCATTGTGAGATGGGCCTCTATATAAACTTGCACCATGGGAAACCTGATGTTTATTCTAACATGTCAAATGACCCCATATGGATCTAAGATTTAATTATTTAGTTGGAGAGTCTATAGAGGTAGGACTTTATAAGACCCAGTGTGTTCACCTAGGCTACCCTATGTTGTTCTCCTGGGAGGCAGATAAGAGCTCAAGGTGAGGTGGGTATTAATGTCACCCAAACTAGTTGACTGTTAGGATCATCCACCCTAATAATAAATGACTTATATGGCTAGTGGATTGGGGTGAAGTGGTTCTAAGAGTTTGACCTCAGGACCAATTATCAGCAGCTCCTGGTTTGAGAGGCGACTCTACTAAAAGTGTATTTATAAAGTTGATATGGTCAATTTGAATTTATGTTGATACCCTTTAGCGTGTTAGACTCCCCATTAGTTTTTAGAGACTTTTGAACCTGGTCCTTTAACCCTTCATGGATTGGTTCGTAACAGTATTCTTTGTTGGATCTCTTGTGTCCTCGGTGTCTGAGTAGGAGCATATGAGACACTTGAGGATAGATTCTAGAAATGCTCTGAGATTACCAATATCATGGGTAACACTTGTAGAGTTAGTTCTAGATTCATAAGTTTTTTGGTAGACTTCTCCAAGATTGTAGCCACTTTGACTTCCCTGACATGGAAAGCGAAGTCATTTACCTAGACTAAGAAGTGTTAGAGATTATTTGAGGGGTTTAGTATGAGAATTACTAGTGATCCTATTTTGAGACTACCAAAGGAGGTTGTAGAGTATGTAGTATTTTACAAAGCCTTTAGAGTTGGGCTTAGCTGTGTGTTGATGCAGATCCATCAACTGATCACATATGGGTCAAGGTAGTTGAGAACCCATTAGTAGAACTACATGATTCATGACATGGAGTTGGCAGTGGTAGTCTTTTCTCTGAGGATTTAGAGGAACCATATTCTAGTAAAGTGATTTTTTTTTTACTCAAATTATTAGTTATCTTCACACAGAATGATTTATACTCAAGATAGAGGCGCTTTTTAGAGTTTCGATAAGACTATAACTTTTAGATAGTCTATACACCTAGGAAGGGAAATGTGGTGGCTGATTCCCTTAGTAGGAAGTCTCATTATATAATAACCCTATCCTTTTACAAATATCATTACATGATTTTAATTATAATTAAACAACAAATTATAAGCTAAGGATTGTAAATTCTAGTTCCTTGGAAGACTATGTGCATAAAACTGAAAACATGGGACTAAATAAAACATTTATTTATTTATCATTCATTATGATCTCTTAAATTCTTTGGAGCCCTTACATTTACATAGGATAACATTGGGATAACATGAACAAAGGAATGATCTAAAAATACCAGTAAGGGAATAAACATTAAAATAAAACTTATCACATGGGTTAGAAGGCATAACATAATGATATAAAAAGGCATGTAGCATGATTAAAAATAAGGAATTATAACATAGGATCATATAATCATGAAATCATAGTAATGTTTCATCAACTTAAAACATGACTTTAGCATGATTCAAGGCTCTTTGCACATTGAGGAGCATAATTCAAGACCCATTTCACATAGAGGAGCACGAGTCAAGGCTAACCACCAAGACCGTTGCACATAATGTCTCATGAGACTAAACATTACCCAATGCATTGGAGTGTTATCTAGGAGAACCCATTATAACATGTTCATGAATATGTTTTCCAAATAAATAATAATACATAGGCAATCAAACATAAACATAAGGATTGCCCATAAAAATAATTGGGTATCATAATCATGTCATAAAGCATAATAAATGGGAGTATCATAAAAGTGTCCATGAAATAAAGGAATTTGATAATATATGGACATTAAAAAGTAAAATAGGCATATATCATGATTAGTCATGTCATACTTAAGTGATAACATGTAAAAAATAGTATTTAATAAATTTTAGAATTAAAACATTTTAGTATGGTTTAAGGAAAATACTAAAGAGAATTTAAAGGAGAAAAGGGAATAATATTTAATATAAAACCATAAGTGAACCAAGAAAGTTTTCATAATAAAATTATTTATTTTATATAAAATAATTTTGTCTTAAAATAAATTATATAGTTACTTGAAATTGGGTAAGAATTCAAGAAGTTCCCTTAAATTGGGCTTGTTTATCGGGAAGAATTGAGTAGGGAACCTTTCAAAAACATGTATATCCTAGAAAAATAAGGATAAAAGGATATTGATACATGATTTTGGAAAAAATATATATTATTTATAATATTTACAAAAAAATAAAATATAATTTCATTTGTGTAAAAAGAGATAAAGAATAACCCGAAGGAATAATGGAGGTTCGTGTAGAATCCCTTACCTTATGTCTGAAACGATTCTACACTTGATATTAATGTTCTGAATAATCAAATTACATTCATTAATTAATAATTAAATAACCATTTATAAATTTATTTTATTTATTATTACTTTATTAAGTTTATTTATGGACTTTTCAATGGGTTAAGTGGTTCAATTTCATCATCCAGGAGCATTAGTTTCCTTGGAATTCATGATCAGTTTACTTGTATATGTGTATGGAAAAAAATGTAGAATGAGGATAGTTGTCCAGAACTGAACTTATATGTTATTAATTAACTTATATAATATTAAAATACCATTTTGTTTCCAGAATTTAGGATGATTCATTAGATAAATGATTAGTGATAATTGTTTAGATTAATTTAGCATTTTCTAATCACAATGAACTCATTTTGTTTTATAAATTAATATCATGCGTAAAAAATGATAACAAAACATTAGATAAGATATATTACATATATTATAATCTGGTTTAACCATAAAAATGGTTTCATGACCATTCTTGAATACATAATTGAAAGATGAAATCACATCGTCCACGAAGGTGGTAAATCAGTACCTCACAGATGATGTTTTCAATCTTAAAGTAAAAGAGAGAGGAGAAGAGATTTGATGAATAATTATTCCATAAACATAATAACATTATATTATATTTAATATAATATAGTTTTCATTCCATTTGGATAGGGTAGGTGAGGATATAAAAATAAAATAAAGGAACTTGAAAAAGAAATTGAAATAAAACAGAAGAGGGTTTCACCTCTTGATTCCTTCTTCTTGAGAACCTCCTTATGGGATTGGTTTTGGTATTTTGTTAAGAAAAAAATATCCTAGATGTGTGGGAGAGTTTTGGGAAGAGTATTGGTCAAACTTTGGACAAGGATAAATGTTTTAGAGGTGGGAGGAGAAGAGGTGGTGAGGGGTCATATTTATAGTGGAGGAGAGGTTTGTTTTCTCATTATTTTAATCAATATTTTATTATTTTTCTCAAGACAAGAAATAGTGTTGATTATTGAGACTAAATATAGTAATTATATCATATTAGTTCAAACAAATTGGTCTTAAATCATCCATTAATTAATTAATAGTGTATTTAACTTATAATATATATATATATATACCATAAATTACTGTATTTTACTATTCACAAAAAATTCAGTTATTTCAGAAAAAAACCCAAAAATTCACCCTAATAATTTTTAATGTATAAAATTAAAAAAAAAATCCATTTTATGAAAATAATTTTCAAAATATGAGGAATATAATTTTTAATTAAAATCATCGTTTACTTATAAAATACAAATTTTAAAATTAAAATTGTCATTCTAACACTTCGAAAAATTAATTAAGGTCTCATAAAATTATATCATAATCTTAAGACATAAAAATATTAATTTATGAATAAATTTTATGAAAATAAATTTTCTTTTAAATTATTAAATTAATAAAAAAAGTAATTAATATTTGTTACATATAAAAATACAAATACTTAATTAATAATTTTTAAAATATTTATTTACTTATACTATGATATAATTATATCATACTGTCACTTATAAGATGGATAAATTTTATTTATACTTTTATTGGTGAGTTTTCTATTAAATTGTCTGGTTTACTATTCAAAAGAGTCGTGTTACTATTCCAAATGTCAAGTTACTATTCCTTTGGAATATGTTCCTTAACTTCTAGAAATGTCTTTTATTTTATTATTTATTTATTTATAAAGTTTTCATTATGTTATTAATGTGATTTTATGTGATTATATTATAAGAAATAATTATAATAAAGGGATTTCATTGATAAAAGTTTCACTACTGAAAATCATGCTTTTCCCAACGCTTGTATACCAACGGTTCAAAGAACCGTTGGTATAGGTGTTATTTACCAACTTTTTATGAAAACTGTTGGTAAAGATGGGTAAAAAATGAGTTTTCCCAATGGTTTGATGAAACCGTTGGGAAATATGGATAAAAATTGAGTTTCCCCAATGGTTTGATGAAACCGTTGGGAAAGATAGGAAAGATGGAGTTCTCCCAACAATTTTTAACAACCGTTGGGAAATTTTTCCCCCAAATTCGACAAAGCAAGCGACCCCCCACCCCGATTCTAGAAGCAGACCCGATTCCAGAAGCCACAACTCCAGAAGCACTGCCCGACTCCCAGAAGCCCTTGAGAAGCCCCAGCATAGGTGCAACTCTTCCATCTGATCAGCTTCCAGTTTAGACTCCTTCCACCTCTTCTCAAGGATATCCTTCCACCTATTCTCAAGGATATCCTTCTATTCTCAATCATATCGTTATTCCCTATTTCTAGGGATTTTGAAAAAATTTCCCCCAAATTCGACAAATCACTACATCAGTGTATACATTGTCCAATTAATGTTTTCAATACACATATACATTTATAAGGGCATGATGTCTCTTTCTTTTGTTCTAATTTTAAAGATTCATAGTTTTTTTTTAATCTCAATGCTTCAAATATTACAGCTTCATGTATATGAACTCATAAGAAATTGTTTGTAATATTTATTCATAGTATTTCATGAAAATCACTCCTTTATTCATAGTATTTCATGAACTCAGAAGAAATTGTTTCTAATTACCTCTATATTTGTTTTCATTGTAGAAATGACACCCATTGAAGAGAGGCAGTGGAAAAAGATGACAGAAAATAATCGTCGCATGACAGAGATAGGCATTCTTCCACTCATCCCTGTTGTGAGTATTTTATTTCAAATATATATATTTAAATAGCTTATAATATCATGTGTTTACTTTTGTGTTAAATTTTTTTTCAGGATCCACCCCCTTGATGAGAGATATCCGATGAGAAACCTAATATTGCTCCCAGTACAGAGGCTGGTGGTAGGAGGGGGGTGGTATCAGAGTTAGACGATCATCTAGTGGTCATGGTACTGAGGCCGGTAGTACGAGGGCTCGTGGTGCGAGAGTTATACGATACACTGGTTGTACTCAATTGGACTATTCCCCTACCACAGACATATCTTCTATTCCCCCATTTTGATCCCGGTGTGTCTTTAGGGACACATGAGATATTTAGGCCTCCGATGTTTACACTACCAGTTGGCCAGACATTTGTGCCATCATCTTTTTCTTCTGGTTCATTATCTCCAAGCTATTATATTCCACCTTCTTCAACTCCTGCTTCGATACAGTATGTGGCTGAGGAGCATACAATGAGGGACACTCCACCTTTACAGGATATTACTTCAGCTTCTACACATCCAGTGATTCTCATTGATCATACTACCACAGGTATATTTATATAACTCTAACAAATTTTTATACCAAAAATTTATTTTTATTATAACATGTACTAATATTTTTTTCATTAATAACATATTCATCTACTGATAGAAGTCGGGGGAGGGGGAATACTCACTTGCGTGCGGTATGGAACTGCCAGACACAGTTGATGGTTGAATACAATGATGATGGACAAATGATTGATAAATTTGGGCAGTAATGTCGGGGTTTTTTGGCAACGCTAGCCAAATACTCCGACATCATTCCGGTCAACCCTCTCTCTTGGAGAAATCTGACACATAAATTTAAGGATAATGCGTGGGCACGAATATGGGTAAAAAATCTATTGGATTTAATGTATTATTTTTTGTATTTATATGAATTAATCTATTAAGTTGCAGCTTTGGTTTAACTTTCATGATGGCGAAGGTGCACGACCAGCACGTTTAAAGGAGCTAGGAGAGATTTGGAGTGCTTATAAGAATGAGCTATATGTTGGCTGGTGTGATAGAGTGGGCACGGAGTTGGAGACATTATCTATCATGGATGAATACCCGATAGAGCAATATCGCCAAATTACTACCCATTGGGTGACTGCCAAATTTATGGTATTAATCCCATTTGTGGTATTTAAATGACAGTTTTCATATTTTTCATTAATATTATCTTATTTATTATTGAAAATTATTTAGGAATATTCTGTAAAAAACAAAAAAACATTGATTCAAAGAAATACCTCCACACTTTGGGGTGCACAACTATGTCAGATCATGAGAGGCAGCTGGTACGATATAGTTGTTTATAATTTTTATTTAGGACTTTCCCTTTTTATTATTTCTTAATTAAATTATGTGATTTATTGAATAATTAATATATGATTATACTTGCACTTTATATTGTTTTAATGTCATTACATAAGCACAAATTGAATATTGAAGGATGTATCCCTCGAGTAAAATAGTTTTGCTCGAGTAGAAGGAAAAAAGATGGAACTGTGGTTAATGAACCCACACAAGAAAAGATTGTAAGTTTTAATTAGTTTATTTCAAAGTTTAATATCTATTTTAAAATTTAATAAAATATTAATATTTTTAACAGGCTGCTTTAGAGGCCCTTGATGCCCAGGATCCTGACAATTTAAGGCCACACGATCATTTTTATCAGGTTTTGGGAGATGAGAACTCTGGTCGAGTATGCTGCCGACCTGGTAAGAATATTGTCCCGATGAGATATTGGTCCTCTCCAGGTATCCATTCTAGTACCACTGAGTTGGAACAGGTCAAGAAGCATGAAAGACAGTCTAATAAAAGGGTCACATATTTGGAAGAACATGTTCAAACGAGGGAGAAAGAATTTATGAAACTGATCAAAGCTTTATCTTCATCACTTCCACCAGAGGCCAGAGCGACTTTTCAGACATATATGTCATCGATGGGTGCATTATCTAATGAACCAGGTGGAAATTCTAGTCGTGGTCGAGATGATGATGTTCCTAGTGATGACGAGGATGCTGAAGAGGATGAGGGCGAGGATGAGGATGAGGACGAGGGTGAGGATGGGGCCGACGGTGAGGATGGGGCCGAGGGCGAGGATGGGGCCAAGGGAAAGGATGAGGACGATGATGAGGATGACGACAAGGACAGAGATGGAGGTGAGGATGAGGTTGATGATGACAGTGTTGATGGTTATGGTGATTAGGGGCAGATTGATCCATTACAATTTTTAATTCTGTATAACTCTTTATTTTTGAACCTGGTTTTTCACTCTGGTATGGATATTTTTGAATTCAGTATAACTCTTTATTTTTGACCAAATATGGAAGCCTCTTTAATTTAAGAATGCATTAAATTGAATTTAGTTTCTTTCTTAATTTTATTTAATTATATTGAATTGCATATCTTGAATAAGTTTTCTTTAATATAATTGTTTCATTTGATAAATAAAGTCATCTTTTTTTAATAAAACCCCTCCAATGTAGGTGAGATGTCTACAAAAACTCACAGTGATAGTTTAGGGTGTGATAATTTGACTCTCAATTAGTAGTTTTAACTACCTAGTACCACTTTTAAAAACAAAAAATATAAAATATATATCTATATCATACCACAATCCTGAATCAAGAGTCTGTTTTTTATAACATAAGATCAGTTACTATAATGTGAAGGACAACTACATAGGATTTATTTGGAATCCTGGCCAGAAGATCCCGCCCCGCGGATGTCGCTGGACCGGGCCAACACGTCGTGGTCATGCCACCCCGCGGTCACCCCGCGGTCACCCCGCGGTCACCCCGCGATCACCCCGCGGTCACCCCGCGGTCACCCCGCGGTCACCCCGCGGTCACCTCGTGGTCATGCCGCGGTCTCGCCGTGGTCACGCCACGGTCACACCTCAGTAATGTCGTGATTTGGCCCTTCTCTAGGACGACACCCCGCGGTGGTTCACAGTCCTGTCAGAATTTGATGTATGATACCTAGATAGAGTTTTAGATACATTACCCACCCACCTTCCTGGACCCCGGACAGCCCCCCCCCCCCACCCTCCTCCCTGGACCTCGGACAGCCCCCCCCCCCCCACCTTCCTCAATCCAAGGCATGGTGTAGCCGGTACCACTCAAAGTGTCTTTATTTTGTTTAAAATGGATACTCTTTTAAGTAAAAACAACTGGCATACGGAAAACTGACCAAATGTATTCGGATTGTGTTGATACTTTAGGTAAACAATCCATGGGTCATTTTTGACATGTATGAGTCAACCCCACCTCAATCCGAGGTGCGGTGTTGCCGGAACCACTCAAAGTGTCTCACTTTTATTTGAAATGGACACGATTTTAAGTGAAAACAACAACTAGCATACTTAAAACCGACCAAACTGATTCGGATTCTGTTGAAACTTTAGGAAAATTATCCATGAGTCATTTTTGACATGTATAAGTCAACCCTGCCTCAATCTGAAGCACGTTGTGGCCGAAACCACTCAAAGTGTCTCACTTTTCTTTGAAATGGACAACATTTTAAGTGAAAACAGCATCCGACAAACAGAATTCCAACCAAACGCATTCGTATTGTGTAGATACTTTAGGAAAATGATCTAATTATTATTTGTGAGGTGTAAGAGGAGACTACATGCCATTCAGACATGTGGTTTGCGCGGCACGGCTGAATATGTGTTTTTTAGGTGTTTGGCGCGCTTGAAAAGTGTGCATGGGGTGGTCGATACCAGCCGAACGACCTCACAATGCCATGAAATAGTACGACAACTAAGGGTGGGTTAATTGTGAAATGGTCATCCAGACGGCACATCAATCGGAGCTGTCGTGTGACCGCAGTGGCCGGAAACTCACTTTGTGTGTCGTAAATGGCCAAAACATGTGTTTAATGGCCAAATTCATGCCGAACGACATCATAATGACTTTAAATCACACAAAAACACCCTAATTATTATTCTTGAGGTGTAAGAGGAGTCGACATGTCATTCGGACGCACAGTTTGCGCAACACGGCAGAATATGTGTTTTTAGGTGTTTGGTATGCTTGAAAAGCGTGCATGGGGTGGTCGATATCGGTCAAACGACCTCAGAATGACACTAAATCAGACGAAAACAAAGGGTGGGTGAATTTTGAAATTATTGGCCAGATGGCATGTCAATTGGAGGTGTCGTGTGACCGCGGTGGCCGAAAACGCACTCTGCGTGTCATAAATGGCCAAAACATGCGTTTAACGGTCAAATGCATGGCGAACGACATAGGAATGACTTGAAATCACACGAAAACACTTTAATTATTATTTTTGAGGTGTACGAGGAGACGAAACATCATTCGGACACGCGGTATGAACAGCACGGCTGAATATGTGTTTTTTAGGTGTTAGGCGCGCTTGAAAAGCAAGCATGGGGTGGTCGAAACCGGCCGAATGACCTTGGAATGCCATGAAATCGGACGAAAACAAAGGGTGGGTGAATTGTTAAATTGTCGGTCAGAAGGCCCATCAATTGGAGTTGTCATGTGACCGCGCTGGCCTAAAACGCACTTGGCATGTCGTAAATGGCCAAAACATGGGTTTTACGGTCAAATGCATGTCTAACGACATAGGAATGACTTTAAATCACATGAAAACACTCTAATTATTATCTGTGAGGTGTATGAGGAGACGAAACGTCATTCAGAAGCACGGTTTGCACGACACGGCTGAATGTGTGTTTTTAGGTGTTTGGTGTGCTTGAAAAGCGTGCGTGGGGTGGTCAAAACCGGCCGAATGACCTCGGAATTCCATGAAATCAGACGAAAACAAAGGGTGAGCGACTTTTGAAATTTTCGACTAGATGGCACATCAATCGGAGGTGTTGTGTGACCGCGCTGGCCGAAAACGCACTCGGCGTGTCGTAAATGGCCAAAACATGGGTTTTACGGTCAAATGCATTCCAAACAACATCGTAATGACTTGAAATCACACGAAAACACCCTAATTATTATTTTTGAGGTGTACGAGAAAACAAAACATCATTCGGATGCGCGGTTTGTGCGGCACGACTGTATATGTGTTTTTTAGGTGTTCGGCGCGCTTGAAAAGTGTGCGTGGGGTGGTCTAAACCAGCCGAACGACCTCAGAATGCCATGAAATCGAACTAAAACAAAGGGTGGATGAATTTTAAAATTTTAGGCTATACGGCACGTCAATCAGAGGTGTTGTGTGACCGCGCTGGCCGAAAATGCACTATGCGTGTCGTAAATGGCCAAAACATGGGTTTTACGGTCAAATGCATGCTGAACGACATCAGAATGACTTGAAATCACACGAAAACACCCTAATTATTATTCGTGAGGTGTAAGAGGAGATGACATGTCATTCGGATACGTGGTTTGCACGGCTCGGCTGAATATGTGTTTTTTAGGTGTTTGACGCGCTTGAAAGGCGTGCATGGGGTGGTTGAAACTGGCCGAACGACCTCGGAATGCCATGAAATCAGACGACAAAAAAGGTTGGATGCATTGTGAAATTTTTGTCCAGCTGGTTCATCAATCGGAGGTGTTGTGTGACCGCGTTGGCCGAAAACGGACTCGGCATGTCGTAAATTGAAAAACATGGGTTTTACGATCAAATGCATCACAAACGACATCGTAATGAATTGAAATCACACTAAAACATCCTGTTTATTATTATTGAGGTGTAAGAGGAGACGACATGTCATTCGGATGTGTGGTTTGCGCGTCACAGCTGAATATGTGTTTTTTAGGTGTTTGGTACACTTGAAAAGTGTGTGTGGGGTGGTCGAAATAGGCCGAACGAACTCGGAATTCCATGAAATTGGACGACAACAAAGGGTGGGTGATTTGTGAAATTTTTTACCAGACAGACATCAATCGGAGGTGTTGTGTGACCGCACTGGCCGAAAATGCCCTCGGCATGTCGTAAATGGCCAAAACATGGGTTTTACGGTCAAATGAATGTCGAACGACATCGGAATGACTTAAAATCACACGAAAAAACCCTAATTATTATTCGTGAGGTGTACGAGGAGACAACATGTCATTTGAACGCACGGTTTGCGCGGAACGGCTGAATATGTGTTTTTTAGGTGTTCGGTGCGCTTGAAAAGCATGCATGGGGTGGTTGAAACCGGCTGAATGACCTCGGAATGCCATGAAATCGGACGACAACAAAGGGTGGGTGAATTTTGAAATTGTTGACTAGACGACATGTCAATCGGAGGTGTCGTGTGACCGCGGTGGCCAAAAACGCACTCTGCGTGTCGTAAATGGCCAAAACATGGGTTTTATGGTCAAATGCATGCCGAACGACATCGGAATGACTTGAAATCACATGAAAACACCTTAATTATTATCCTTAAGGTGTACGAGTAGACATCACATCATTCAGACGCGTGGTTTTCACGGCACGGCTGAATATGTGTCTTTTAAGTGTCTGGCGCGCTTGAAAAGCGTGCGTGGGGTGGTCGATACCGACCGAACGACCTCGGAATTCCATAAAAGCGGACGACAATAAAGGGTGGGTGAATTTTGAAATGTTCGGTTAAACGGAACGTAAATCGGAGGTGTCGTGTGACCGTGGTGGCCGAAAACGTACTCCACGTGTCGTAAATGGCCAAAATATGGGTTTTACGGTCAAATGCATGCTGAACGACATCAGAATGACTCGAAATCACATGAGAACACCCTAATTATTATTTGTGAGGTGTACGAGGAGACGACACGTCATTCGGATGTGCGGTTTGCACAACACGGCTGAATATGTGTTTTTTAGGTGTTCGGCGTGCTTGAAAAGCATAAGTGGGGTGGTCGAAACTGGTCGAAAAACCTCGGAATTCCATGAAATCGGACGACAACAAAGGTTGTGTGAATTGTGAAATTTTAGGCCTGACGGCACATCAATCAGAGGTGTCATGTGAACGTGGTGGCCGAAAACGCACTCTATATGTCGTAAATGGCCAAAACATGGGTTTTACGGTCAAATTCATGCCGAACAACATTGGAATAACTTTAAATCACATAATAACACCATAATTGTTATTCGTGCGGTGTACGAGGAGAGGGCATGTGGTTCAGACGTGCGGTTTGCACGACATGGTTGAATATGTGTTTTTTAGGTATTCGGCGCGCTTGAAAAACGTGCATGGGGTGGTCAAAACCAGCCGAACAACCTCATAATGTCATGAAATTGGATTAAAACAAAGGGTGGGTGAATTGTGAAATTTTTTGCCAGATGGCACGTCAATCGGAGGTGTTGTGTGGCCGTGTTGGCCAAAAACGCACTCGGCGTGTCGTAAATGGCCAAAACATGGGTTTTACGATAAAATGCATGCCGAACGACATCAGAATGACTTGAAATCACATGAAATCATCCTAGTTATTATTATTGAGATGTACGAGGAGACGACACATCATTCGGACGCGCGGTTTGTGCGGCATGACTGAATATGTGTTTTTTAGGTGTTCGATGCGCTTGAAAAGCACGCGTGGGGTGGTCGAAACCGGCCGAATGACCTCGGAATGCCATGAAATTGGACAACAACAAAATGTGGGTGATTTTTGAAATTGTCTGTAAGATGGCATGTCAATCGGAGGTGTCGTGTGACCGCGTTGGCCGAAAACGCACTTGGCATGTCGTAAATGGCCAAAACATGGGTTTTACAGTCAAATGCATGTCGAACGACATCAGAATGACTTGAAATAACATGAAAATACCTTAATTATTATTCGTGAGGTGTACGAGGAGATTACATGTCATTCGGACACGTGGTTTGTGCAGAACGGTGGAATATGTGTTTTTTAGGTGTTCAGCGTGCTTGAAAAGCGTGCGTGGGGTGGTCAAAACCGGCCGAACGGCCTAGAAATGCCATGAAATCGGACGAAAACAATGGGTGGGTGAATTGTGAAATTTTCAGCCAGACGACACATCAATCGGAGGTGTCGTGTGACCGCGCTGGCCGAAAACGCACTCTACGTGTCGTAAATGGCCAAAACATGGGTTTTATGGTCAAATGCATGCCGAACGACATCAGAATGGATTGAAATCACACGAAAACAATGTAATTTTTATTTGTGTCATGTACGAGGATATGGAATGTCATTTTTATGCACGGTTTACGTGGCATGGCTAAATATGTGTCTTTTAGGTGTTTGGCGTGCTTGAAAAGCATGCGTGGGGTTGTCGATACTGACCGAACGACCTTGGAATGCCATGAAATCGGACGACAACAAAGGGTGGGTTAATTGTGAAATGGTTGGCTAGACTTAACTTCAATCGGAGGTGTCGTGTGACAGCGGTGGCCGAAAACGCACTCTGTGTGTCGTAAATGGCCAAAACATGGGTTTTACGGTCAAATGTATGCCGAAAGACATCAGAATGACTTGAAATCACACTAGAACACCCTAATTATTATTCGTGAGGTGTATGAGGAGACGACACATCATTTGTACATGCGGTTCGCATGGCACGGCTGAATATTTTTTTTAGGTGTTCGGCGTGCTTGAAAAGCGTGTGTGGGGTGGTCGAAACCGGCCGAACGACCTCGGAATGCCATGAAATAGGACAACAAAAAAGGGTGCATGAACTGTGAAATTTTCGGCCAGAAGTCCCATCAATCGGAGGTTTCATGTGACTGCGGTGGCCGAAAACGCACTCCGCGTGTCGTAAATGGCCAAAACATGGGTTTTACGGTCAAATGCATGCCGAACGACATCGGAATGACTTGAAATCACATGAGAACACCCTAATTATTATTCTTGAGTTGTACGAGGAGACAACACTTAGTTCGGATGCGCGGTTTGCACGACATGGCTGAATATGTATTTTTTATGTGTTCGGTGCGCTTGAAAAACGTGCGTGGGGTGGTCAATATCGGCCGAACGACCTCAAAATGCAATGAAATTGGATGATAACAAAGGGTGGGTGAATTTTGAAATGCTCAGCCAGACGGCATGTCAATTGGAGGTCTCGGGTGACCGCGCTGGCCGAAAACGCACTCTGCGTGTTGTAAATGGCCAAAACATGCATTTAACGGTCAAATGTATGCCGAACGACATCATAATGACTTGAAATCACAGGAAAACACCCTAATTATTATTCGTAAGGTGTATGAGGAGACGACACATCATTCAGACATGTGGTTTTTGCGGCACGGCTGAATATGTGTTTTTTAGGTGTTCGGGGCGCTTGAAAAGCGTGCGTGAGGTGGTCAAAACTGGCCGAATGAACTCGGAATGCCATGAAATCAGACTACAACATAGAGTGCATGAATTGTGAAATTTTCAGCTAGACGGAACATCAATCAGAGGTGTCATGTGACCGCGCTGGCCGAAAATGCACTCGGCGTGTCGTAAATGGTCAAAACATTGGTTTTACGGTCAAATTGATGCCGAATGACATCAGAATGACTTGAAATCACACGAAAACACCCTAATTTTTATTCGTTACGTGTATGAGGAGACGGCGCGTCATTAGGACACACATTTTGTACGGCACGACTGAATATGTGTTTTTTAGGTGTTCGGCGTGCTTGAAAAGCGTGTGTGGGGTGGTCGAAACCAGCCGAATGACCTCAGAATGCCATGAAATCGGACCACAAAAAGGGTGGGTGAATTGTGAAATTTTTTGCTAGACGACACGTTAGTCAGAGGTGTCGTGTGACCGTGCTGGCCGAAAACACACTTCGCATGTCGTAAATGGACAAAACATGGGTTTTATGGTCAAATGTATGCTGAATGACATCGGAATGACTTGAAATCACACGAAAACACCTTAATTATTATCCGTGAGGTGTACGAGGAGATGACACATCATTCGGAGGCGCGGTTTGCGTGGCACGGCTTAATATGTGTTTTTTAAGTGTTCGGTGCGCTTGAAAAGCCTGTGTGGGGTGGTCAAAACCGGCCGAACGACCTCGGAATTCCATGAAATCGGACGACAACAAAGGATGGGTGATTTTTGAAAATTTTCAGCCAGACGGCACGTTAATTAGAGGTGTTGTGTGACCGCGCTGGCCGAAAAAGCACTCGGCGTGTCGTAATTGGCGAAAACATGGGTTTTACGGTCAAATGCATGCCGAACGACATCGGAATGACTTGAAATCACTCAAAAACACCCTAATTATTATTCTTGAGGTGTACGAGGTGACGGAACGTCATTAGAATGCATGGTTTGCGCGGCACGGCTAAATATGTGTTTTTTAGGTGTTCGACGCGCTTGAAAAGCGTGCGTGGGGTGGTCGAAACCGGCCGAATGAACTTGGAATGCCATGAAATCGAACGACAACAAAGGGTGGGTGAATTGTAAAATTTTCGACTAGACGGAACGTCAATCGGAGGTGTTGTGTGATCGCGCTGGCCGAAAACACACTCGGTGTGTCGTAAATGGCCAAAACATGGGTTTTTTGGTCAAATGCATGTCGAACGACATCAGAATGACTTGAAATCACACGAAAACACCCTAGTTATTATTCATGAGGTGTACGAGGAGACGACACATCATTCGGACGCAAAGTTTGCACAGTACGGCTAAATATGTGTTTTTTAGGTGTTTGGCGCTTGAAAAGCGTGTGTGGGGTGGTCGAAACCAGTCGAACGACCTCGGAATGCCATGAAATCGGACGAAAAAAAGGGTGGGTGATTTTTGTATTTTTTTGCTAGAAATCACATCAATTGTAGGTGTTGTGTGACTTCCCTAGCTGAAAATGCACTCGGTGTGTCGTAAATGGCCAAAACATGGGTTTTATGGTCAAATGCATGTCGAACGACTTCTGAATGACTTTAAATCACACGAAAACACCCTAATTATTATTAGTAAGGTGTACAAGGAGACGACACATCATTCGGACGCGCGGTTTGCACGAAACGGCTGAATATGTGTTTTTTAGGTGTTCGACATGCTTGAAAAGTGTGTGTGGGGTGGTCGAAACTGGCCGAACGACCTCATAATGCCATGAAATTAGACGAAAAGAAATGGTGGGTGAATTGTGAAATTTTAGGCCAGACGTCACATCAATCGGAGGTGTCGTGTGACCGCGCTGGCCGAAAACGCACTCTGCGTGTCGCAAATGGCCAAAACATGGGCTTTACTGTCAAATGCATGCCGAACGACATCATAATGACTTGAAATCACACAAAAACACCCTAATTAATATTCTTGAGGTTTAAGAGGAGACATAAAGTAATTCGGATGTGTTGTTTGCACGACCCGGCTGAATATGTGTTTTTTAGGTCCTCGGTGCGCTTGAAAAGCGTGCGTGGGGTGGTCAAAACCATCTGAATGACCTCAGAATGCCATGAAATCAGATGAAAACAAAGGGTGGGTGAATTTTGAAATTTTCGGCCAGACGACACGTCAATCGGAGGTGTTGTGTGACTGTGTTGGTCGAAAACACACTATGCATGTCGTAAATGGCCAAAACATGGTTTTTACGGTCAAATGTTTGCCGAACAACATCAAAATAACTTGAAATTACACGAAAACACCCTAATTATTATTCGTGAGGTGTACGAGGAGACAACACATAATTCAGAATGCGGCTTGTGCGACACGACTGAATATGTATTTTTTAGGTGTTAGGCGCGCTTGAAAAGCATGCATGGGGTGGTCGAAACCAGTCGAATGACCTCGGAATGCCATTAAATAAGACGACAACAAAGGGTGCATGAATTGTGAAATTTTCGGCCAGACGAGACGTCAATTGGAGGTTTCGTGTTGTTGAGTCAATAAGGTTTTCCTTATGACTTTTCCATTCCTTCTTTTTTTGAAAATCAAAAACACCTTATCTTTAAGGAAAATTACTTTTATAAGAAAAATTGCTTTTATAAGGAAAATTTCTTTTATAAGGAAAATTGCTTTTATAAGGAAAATCGCTTTTGTAAGAAAAATTATCCTTATCATATTTTCATTCATATTTTTCCTAAGTATAAGATTCGGATTCATTTCTATATTCTCGGAATTGTTTGAAACTTTGATATGAAGTATTCTGTTTTAGGATCCGAATTCTGGATAAGAACTGTAATAAAGTTTCACTCCAAAATCCAGATGAGAACTGTGATAAAATTTCATTCCGAACTCTGGATACAAACTCTGATTAAGTTCTACTCCATATTCAGGATACGAATTCTTATGAAGTTAGACAATGAATTCTCATTATGAATTCTGATGAGGAATTCTCATTATGAATTCTGATGACGAATTCTCATTCCGAATTCTCATTCCGAATTCACCTATTAAACAGAATCTGATCATCTTTGTTTTATACACTCCGTATTTGTTTAGACTCTGAAAAATTATTTTTTACACTCCGAACATTCATTACGAACTTTTGAGTTAGATTTTAAACGGTGTTGTACATTCTGTTACACTTGTTTTGTTATAAAACGATGTCGTCTATTCTATTATAAACTAACCATTGGCTAAGTGACACATGTACAGGTCCCTCCGATTTTTAAGGAAAATATGACCGCTGGGAAGGAGGCCTACCTTACCTATAAATAGGATCTCATTTAAAAGAGATCAATATAATGAAGTTGATCAATCTAGAGACCACACACTGCTAAGGTGATTTCTAGAGAGAGAAAGCTTTTCATGCCTTGTGCGTACTGAACCGCTCATTCAGTTTTTTGCTTCGTGCGACTCCGAATGTTGGTGATTACATTCGAGGACTTCTGGGGATAGGAAGACAGAGGTGCCGACTACCTTGAAGTTCGAGGGCTTCCTTGCCGAGGAAGACAGAGGTGACCAACTACCTTGAAGTTGAGGGCTTGCGGGGAACACAAGACAGAGACTCTGATCTTCGTATCGAGGGATTACCCTGGTGTGGGTAAGACAGACTTGTTTGAAAGTATAAATCAAGGGACCTTTATCCAAGGTTGTTGGATACCCTTCTCTTTGGGTTAAAATACTTATATCTTGTTACTTGTAGTTTTACTACTTGTTTATTTCCGATGCATTTTGTATTATAAGGAAAGTATAACTTTCTTATACTTCTTTACTTGTACTCTGTTTCATTTAGATTCTGTACACTTTAAGTTAGAATCTCATATTGTAATCTTTTGTTAAGTTTCAATTTATGGAACCATATTTTTGGAACCTACTTTCGGAATCTCTTTCCAAGTTTTCATTTGGTATTAAAGGTGTTGTGAATTTTCTTAAGTTTAACTTTGTTGAACTTAGATCTTTCTTTTGCTTAAGGAAAACACAATTATTCTTAACTAACTTTAAAGGTTCCAAAGGAACTTTTAAAGTATACAATTCACCCCCCTCTTGTAAATTGAGCATCTACATCATTATTTCGATCCTACAATTGGTATCATAGGAGGTCTCTGAAATACTTGTACTCACGTATAAGTTTTTCTTGCTTACTTTCACATTCCGTACTTTCACATTCCATACTTTCACATTTCGTACTTTCACATTCCGTACTTTCACATTCCGTACTTTAACATTCCGTACTTTCACATTCCGAACTTTCCCATTCCAAACTTTGTTATTACGAATCTTTTCTACTAAAAAGTTTGTGTGCTGAAGGTTATTATAAGTATGGCAGGAATTAATGTTGGTTCTATTGATAATCTAAATCCTAAAAGACCACCAATCTTTGATAGAAATGACTATGTGTACTGGAGAGATCGAATGAAGACTTCTATTATCAATACTGGAGTAGACAACTTTGTTATGCTTACTGGAGATTATAAAATTCCTGACAAGGAAGCTAGAACTTTTACTAACCAGGAAAATCAAGAGTATCAACTCAATTATAAGGTACGCAATACTCTACTTTGTTCAATGACCAGAAATATATATAGCCAAATTTCTTCTTGTGAAGCAGTTAATTGTATCTGGAAGAAGCTAGAGGTTACACACTTTGGAACTTCTAAAGTGATTGAGACTAGGATAGCTATGCTTAGAGCTGAATATCATGGCTTCAATTTCCCTTATGTAGAACCAATTTGTAAAGTTCAACAGAGATTTATGACTATCGTCAACAGTCTATAGTCTATGGGAGAAAAAGGCTTAGATGATGAAGCTCTTGTGGATAAGATAATTGATATCATGCCCAATGAGTGGGAATCCCAAAGAACTGCTATAGATGAGAACAGGAAGGCCACTCAAATTTCTCTTGATGAGTTATTTGGAACTCTTCTCCAACATGAAACCAGAATGAAGAGAGATGCTGACAACATCAAAAAGAAAAATGGAAATGGTACTGTTGCTTTTACAACAACATCAAATCATATGAAAGATAAGACTCTTGGGAGAGTAACCAGATCCAAGTCTAAGAAGATGGTAGTTCAGTCAGATTCTAGTGAGAGTGAAATATCAGAAAATGAAATAGCAAATCTTGCTCGAAGGATGAACAAGATTTCTAGCAAAAGAAATTTCCAATCCAAGTATAAGAAGAAGGAAAGGAAAGATAAGAAAGATGGAGATGTTACTTGTTATGAATTCAAGAGAGATGGACATATTAGACCAGATTGCCCTTTGCTTAAAAAGAAAGAAAGGAAAGAAAGTCATTCAGACAGGAACAGAAAGAAGTATTATAAAGCCAAAGCTAAGAACGTTTTGAAATCTAATGATACCTGGAGTGCCATTGGTGGTGATTCTTCAGATGAATCTTCTGATTATGAATCTTCAGGACAGAAGAATCTTGGTCTTATAGCCAGATTACCTATTGATAATCATTGTTTTATGGCTAAGGTATGAAATGCTGAATCATTGACCAATGTTTCTTTAAATTCTATTGATAGTAAGTATTATAACTCTTCTAATGAAGAATCCTCTTCTGATGAAGAAAATACTTTACCTACTTATGAAGAAGTATCTAGGTTTGCTGAACTTCTTGAGATTGAGAATTCTAAACTCAATAAGAAACTTGATAAAGAAAACTCTAGGAATTCTCTTCTTACAAAAGAAATATCAGATCTTTCTAAAGATCTTGACATGAAAAATGCTGATTTTGAAGGTATTTCAAAAAATCTTGAGGAAGCAAGTTCTGAGAAGAACAAAATTTCTAAAGAATTAGAAAAATTAATTTCTAAGAAAAATGTTTTTGAGCCTAGCTCTAGTTCTAAAACTAATGATTTTGAGGATCAAAACTTGGTTATAAAACTCATGTCCGAAATGTTTTCCTTAAAGAAGTGTTTATCAAACTTTACCCATGGTAAGGAAAATTTTGGTAAAATGTATTCCCAAATATGACCTTTAAGAAATAAATCTGGATTTGGTTATACCCATGCAAAACCAATTTTCAGTAACAATTATTTCGTTCCTCAAAGTGCCCCATTTTGTACCAAGTGTCAATGTGGTGGTCACTGGGCAAAGAATTGTTCCTTAAACAAACCCCAATCTCTAGGATTTAACAAAGCTTATTTTTCTAAGAAGATGTGGGTACCTAAAATTTTATTATCTGGAAATCTCGGATCCAAGCAAGTTTGGATACCGAAAGTCTAATTCTCTTCTTGATTTCAGGAAAATAAAGAGAGTACCAGCAACAATACATGGTACATGGATAGTGGATGTTCCCGACACATGACTGGTAACAAAAGATATTTTGAAAATATTATCAAAACGAAAGGAGGAAAGGTAACTTTCGGAGATAATGCTAAGGGAGAGATTGTTGGTATTGGTAATATTGTTCTTCTTGGTAAAACCTTGATTTCAAATGTTCTTTTTGTTAAGGGTCTTAAGCACAACCTCATTAGCATAAGTCAATTATGTGATGAAGGTTACCTTGTGAATTTTAGGAATGATAAGTGCTTAGTTCACAATTCCAAGGAAGAATTTATTCTCTCAGCCAATAGGCAAGATAATGTTTCCACCTTGAACCTAGAAGACCTTAGAAGCCAAGATTTACCTTGCCTAAGTGCAATGGAAGATCATTCCTGGTTATGGCATAGAAGACTAGGTCACTGTAACCTTAGGAACCTATGTAAACTCTCTAAGAAGAAACTAGTTAAGGATCTACCAGAGCATATATTTGATTCTTCTAAAGTTTGTGATCCTTTTCAATATGGAAATCAACATAAATATAGTTTTAAATCAATCAGTGAAGTCTCAACAACTGATGCATTACAGTTAGTGCACATGGATATTTTCAGTCCAACACAAACTGGAAGTATTGGAGGAAAATACTATGTGTTTGTTTTAGTTGATGATTGCACTAGATTTACTTGGGTCTATTTTCTAGTAAATAAGTCTGAATCTTTTTTTTATTTCAAAAGTTTTAGAGCTCATGTTAAAAATGAGAAAAACATTCCATTGAAAACTATTCATAGTGATCATGGAGGAGAATTTCAAAATTCTGATTTTGAAACTTTTTGTAGTAGAAAAGGTATTACTCACAATTTTTCAGCACCTAGAACTCCTCAACAAAATGGTGTAGTTGAGAGAAGAAATAGAATTCTTCAAGAGATAACTAGAACCATGTTGAGTGAATATTCTATAGCTAGACATTTCTGGGCTGAAGCTGTAAGTACGGCTTGCTATACTATAAATCGAGTTTTGATTAGACCTTTTCTTAATAAAACTCCTTATGAGTTATGGAATGGTAGAAAACCAAGACTATCTTACTTCAAGGTTTTTGGTTGCAAAGTATTCATTTTGAATACTAAAGATAACTTACATAAATTTTCACCAAAATCTGATGTAAGAATTTTCTTAGGTTATTCCACAACTTCTAAGGCTTATAGAGTTTTTAACAAAAATACTTGTACTGTTGAAGAAACAGTACATGTAAAATTTGATGAGTCTGATCCTTTTGTCTTTAAACTATCCCATCCTACATCCTCGGATGTGTTTTCAAAAACTGATTATCAACCTTTTATAGAAGGATCTTCTGATAAGGATAATGTTCAAGAAGATATTCCTGAAACATTTACCCCAGAAGACTTTCTACCCTATGTTGATGAACAGGCTTTTCAAAACCCAAATCAGGCGTTTCTTAAGAATCATCCCAGTGATAGTATCATTGGTGATGTAAATTAACCTATAAGGACTAGAAGTTCCTTAAGAAATGAAGTAGAACATCTAGCATTTCTTTCCCAATTAGAACCTAAAAGCACTGATGAAGCTTTAGGTGATGATGATTGGATCAAAGCCATGCAAGATGAACTAAATGAATTAGAAAGGAATAAATCCTAGTCCTTGGTTGAAAGACCTAAGGAAACTTCTGTTATTAGAGTAAAATGGGTTCTCAGAAATAAATGTGATGAAAATGGAGTCATAGTAAGAAATAAAGCTAGACTTGTTTCTAAAGGCTATAATCAGCAAGAGGGAATAGACTATAAAGAAACCTATGCTCCAGTATCTAGACTTGAATCTATTCATATTCTACTTTCCTTTGCAGCATTCTTTAATTTCAAACTTTTCCAAATGGATGTGAAATGTGCTTTTCTTAACGGTTATGTTCAAGAGGAAGTTTTTGTTGAACAACCTCCTGGATTTGAAGATACAAAACATCCTGATTATGTTTTTAGACTTACCAAAGCCATGTATGGCCTTAAACAAGCCCCACGAGCATGGTATGATAGACTCACTGGATTTTTTCTTCAAAATAACTATGTTAAGGGAAATGCAGATCCAACCCTTTTCATAAAGAAAGATAAGAAAAATGTTTTGATTATTCAAATTTATGTTGATGACATCATATTTGGTTCAACTCAGTAATCTTTGACCGACTCTTTTGCAAGTCTAATGAAATATGAGTTTGAAATGAGTATGATGGGTGACTTAACATTTTCCCTTGGTTTTCAAATTTCTCAAAAACCAGAAGGAACCTACATATATCAACATAATTATATTAAAGATCTTCTTAAAAAAAATATGGTTATAACAACACTAAGAGTATAAGTACTCCTATTGGTACCTCAAACTCTTTAGATCTTGATGAAGCTGGGAAACCAGTAGATCAAACATCTTTTAGAGGTATGATAGGGAGCCTACTATACTTAACATCTAGTCGACCAGACTTAATGTTTTTAGTATGCTTATGTGCAAGATATCAATCCAATCCTAAGGAATATCACTTAAAGGCAGTAAAAATAATTTTTCGCTACCTTAAGGGAACCATGGATCTAGGATTATTTTATACTTCTGGAAATGATTTTATCCTAAAAAGCTTTTCTAATGCTGAATTTGGTGGATGTAGAGTGGATAGAAAAAGTACATCCGGAACTTGTCATTTCTTAAGAGATTCATTAGTTTCTTGGTCCTGCAAGAAGCAACATTCTGTAGCACTCTCTACTACTGAAGCTGAATATGTAGCAGCTGGAAGTTGTTGTGCTCAAGTGTTGTGGATGCAACACACACTCACAGACTATGGCTTGAGTTTTACTAAAACTAAAATTTTGTGTGATAACACAAGTGCCATTTCCCTTAGTAAGAACCTTGCACATCACTCCCGTGCAAAACACATAGATATTAGGCATCACTTTCTTAGGGATCAAACACTTAAAGGAGATATTATTCTTCAATTTATCGGAACACAAGATCAACTTGCTGATATTTTCACAAAATCTTTTCCTTCTGATAGATTTGAATATATTAAATAGAAGTTATGAATGATAACCATAAGGTAATCTTTCTTAATTTAAACTTTCTGTTGAAAAAGTATCCTTACAGCAATAAACTCCTTTTCATAGGGGGAGTACATTTGATTGTTAGATTAACAAAGTTTTTCAAAATTTGTTTTCAAACTTTTCGGAACTAAAATTCCGGAATGGAATTTCCGGAACTAAAACTTTACAGAATGGATATTTTCGTATAGAAAACTTCTGGAATGGAAATATTCGTATTGAAAACATCCGGAATGGAAAATTTCGTACTGGTATTTTCATAATGGGATTTTCATACCGAATCTTTCATAATAAGTTTTTCGTTTTTGAATTTTGTAATGAAATTTTCGTACTAAGTTTTTCTTACTGAGTTTGTTTTTCATAGTGAGTTTTCCTAATTTTGTCTTTTCGTAATAAATATTTTTTCGTAGTTTTCATAAGAATGTTACCAATTACGAATAATCTTCCTAAGCCAAGCCGAAAGGTATGACTTCCTTACTCAAGTTTTCGTAATCATACTTTACTTGCTGGAATTTTCTTATATTTTGTTTTTGGATTATAGTTTTCTTAATTATTTGTTTTAATAAAAACCTCAAAAGATCGGATTCAAGAGAATTGGTTTTCGACCGTCAAATCTGATCTCAGCTTATCACAACCGTTCGATCAACCGTGGAAGTTGAACCATTTTCTCGTTGCCTATATAAAGGGGACCCCAAATGGTTGTCCCACATCGGTTTTCAAGCTCCAGCGTCGCGAATCTCTGCCTTTCTATTTTAAGACCGTTCCGAACCTCATCTTTTTCCGTTCCGAACTTCTCAGAGGTCTTCAGATCCGAATGTCTGTGGAAGTAGCTTCTCAAGACATGTCTTCCTCTAAGCCGATTTTGAAGTGGTTAGTATATAGAGAGAGGCTGGTTCATCCGGATTTCTTCAACAAGTATGACTCTCTTATTTCCAAGAATATTAAGCTTAATGGTTGGGAAGATGTTGCGGTGTCAAAACCCAGGAATCAAGATGAAGTGTATTCAGATTTTCTTATAGAGTTCTATGAAACAGTCTCCTTTCTTAAGGAAGATGGAAGGGAGAAGTTGTCTTTTAAGTCTTATTTTAAGACTTATAAGCTTTCATATGCCAAGTCAGCGAGCTTGGTAGGGCTGAATAATGAAGATGAAGCTGAATTCATATCTCATGTGTTTCCGGATTCAAAAGGTAGCTTCGACAAGGAAAAAGCTTTAGAAACTCTCAGACTGGCAGATGACAAGGCTCCGAAGATTGCTTCTCTATCTACAAATTTCCGGATTCTAGAGCTATGGGTACAAGGCCTTATTGTACCGAGGAAGGGTGACAAAGATAGCTTAAAGAAGAGTGAGATATACATTCTAGATTTTCTGATAAATCTGAGGAAGTTTAATTTGATGAAGCACATTCTTATCACTCTTGAGAATGTAAAGAAAGGAAATCTGAGAGCTCAGATTATAATGTATCCAGCAATCCTCTCGAAGTTGATAGTTCGGTGCCTTGAGTCTTTCAAGGAGGCTTGCAAGTCTAAGCCAAGAGTTTTCAAGATTATGTTGGTGAGTGATGGTACACTTAAAAGAATGGATGTAGATTTTGACAAGAATACTGGTCAGTTTGTTGATTCACCTGCTCAAGAAGAAATAGTTCCGAAAGTTACTGATCTGGAATCCTCTAAGCTGGTAAGGAAGAGAAAGTTTAAAGAAGTGCAAGAAGAAGCAGAGAATCCCAAGACTAAGGAAGTTCATTCCACACCTCCAAAACCAAAGAAGAAGAAAGCTTACCCAGATGAGGTAGTTTCTAAATAGAGGGAGATCAAAGAAAAAAGAGTGCAAGGGGAGACTCAGTTTGGATTGGACCCTGCGGAGGCTAGGGCCTTGAAGGAAAGAACTGCGGATGAGCTCAAAAAACAAGTGAGAGAAAAGAAGCTCAAGAAGAAGATGTCTGAGGCTGAGGTAGCTCAGGCTTTGTTAAAGTTTAACGAGATGGTTTCAGCAAACATTCATGTTCCGAGATCTTTTTCTTTGGAATCTCTACCTGAGACTCCAGGAAGAGACTTTGTTGCTCCGGAAGAGGCAGTACCTAAGCCTGTTGAGGAAATAGAGCAGATTGAGCAAGTAGAAGAAGAAGAAGTTGTTGCTGAAGGAAGTGGTGAAACCAGAGATGTTTTAAGACAAGTAGATGATTATAAGGGGAATCCTTTCAAACATTTGTCACTCTGAACCTCAGAAGCTGAGTCTTCTAAGCTAGTCACTCCAGCAATGGAAGAACAGAAAGGAGAAGAAGAAGTAGCTTATCATGTAGAGGAACAAAAACTTCTACAAGATATTTCTCAAATGGAGAATATAGAGGTTGGTGCTCAGAAAGTTCCTGATGAGGAAGAAAATATTGTTCAAGTTTCTGATAGTGAAAAGAGAACTCCGGAACAGGATTCTATTCCGAAAAGAGACAAGGGAAAGCAAATTCTTGCTGATACTCCGATCTCAGTAGTGGTGAAGAGAAAGGAAGTTGGTAGTTCTTCAAAGAGAAAGCTTGACCTAGTTGAAGAAGAAAATTCTCCAAGCAGAGTCTCGGATTCGGAGTCATCTTTGTTAGGGCATGATTTTGTTGTTCAGTCTTTAAAAAAGCTGGTGGGTTCCATTCCGACCATCTCGACTATAGATTCAAGATGCCAAATGCTCCAACATGCTCTGAATCAGAAATCAGATTATGTATCCATGGTTATGTATAAATGTGTCGAGATAGAAGCTAAATTCAAATCTTTTCTTATTGGCTATGTAGCTCACAAAAGATCTTGCAAGAGGATGACTAGATGGTTGAGGAAAACTGTAGAAGACATGAGGCTATTTGATGAATTTAAAGACAATGTTAAAGATTCTTTTGAAACTGAGGACAAGAAGATAAATGAGCTGACTTCTTACTTTGAAGAGAAGCTAACAGATGAAAAGAACTTTCGGATTCAAGAAGTCAGAGATCTGAATGGGAATCTGAATTTTGTCTCTCAAAACTGGAAGTTTGAAAGGGATCATCGGATTGAGTTTGAAGAGAAATTGAAGGCTCAGGAAGAAAAGATTAAATCTCAGGAAGAAAAGCTTCAAGCCCAGGAAGAGAAGATTAAAGCCCAAAATGCAAGAATTGTTGTGTTAGAGAAGCAAGCTGAAGAAGATCATAAAGACTTAAAAAAGATCAAGGCTATTCTTAAGGGGCTCATTTCGAAGGAAAAAGATCCGAAATAGTTAAATCTGATCTTTTGTTGTATCTAAATTTCTTTGTTGTTGAGCCTTTCAAACCTAATGAAAATTTGTGCTTGCTCGTTTCTTTTGTTGTTGCTACTAATTTTTCAGGTACTTTGTTATATTTTCCATTACCTCAAATTCTTTTTGAAAATCACAAAGGGGTAGAAGGAAAAGATCCTTAAGAAAAAAGAACTCTAATAAGAGCTATCTAAGGGGAAGTTTTTCATTAAATAAGACTTTCTTATTCATAATGAAATGTCACTCCGAAAATCTAGAATACGATCCTTAGAGTTTCAAAGCCTAAGGGGGAGTTAGTCGTATTTATCAATATCCTTAAAGCAAAGGGAGATAAGCCTTAATATTTTTCTTTCTTCTTAAAATTTCTTTTTCGTAAGGATGTTTGTGCTTTCCAAAAAGGGGGAGATTGTTGAGTCAATAAGGTTTTCCTTATGACTTTTCCATTCCTTCTTATTTTGAAAATCACAAACACCTTATCTTTAAGGAAAATTGATTTTATAAGAAAAATTTCTTTTATAAGGAAAATTGCTTTTATAAGGAAAATTGCTTTTATAAGGAAATCACTTTTGTAAGAAAAATTATCCTTATCATATTTTAATTCATATTTTTCCTAAGTATAAGATTCGGATTCATTTCTATATTCTCAGAATTGTTTGAAACTTTGATATGAAGTATTCTGTTTTAGGATCCGAATTCTGGATAAGAACTGTAATAAAGTTTCACTCTGAAATCTAGATGAGAACTGTGATAAAATTTCATTCCGAACTCTGGATACGAACTCTGATTAAGTTCTACTCCAGATTCAGGATACGAATTCTTATGAAGTTCGACAACAAATTCTCATTATGAATTCTGATGAGGAATTCTCATTACAAATTCTGATGATGAATTCTCATTCCGAATTCTCATTCCGAATTTACCTATTAAACAGAATCTGATCATCTTTGTTTTATACACTCCGTATTTGTTTAGACTCCGAAAAATTATTTTTTACACTCCGAACATTCATTCCGAACTTTTGAGTTATATTTTCAACGGGGTCGTACATTCTGTTACACTTGTTTTGTTATAAAACGATGTCGTCTATTCTGTTATAAACTAACTGTTGGCTAAGTGACACGTGTACAGGTCCCTCCTATTTTTAAGGAAAATATGACCGTTGGGAAGGAGGCCGACCTTACCTATAAATAGGAGCTCATTTGAAAGATCTCAATATAATGAAGTTGATCAATCTAGAGATCACACGCTGCTAAGGTGATTTCTAGAGAGAGAAATCTTTTCATGCCTTGTGTGTACTGAACCGCTTGTTCAGTTTTTTGCTTCGTGCAACTCCGAATGTTGGTGATTACATTCAAGTACTTCCGGGGATAGGAAGACAGAGGTGCCGACTACCTTGAAGTTCGAGGGCTTCCTTGCTGAGGAAGACAGAGGTGACCAACTACCTTGAAGTTGAGGTCTTGCGGGGATAGAAAGACAGAGACTCCGATCTTCATATCGAGGGCTTACCCTGGTGTGGGTAAGACAGACTTACTTGAAAGTATAAATCAAGGTACCTTTATCCAAGGTTGTTGGATACCCTTCTCTTTGGGTTAAAAGACTTATATCTTGTTACTTTTAGTTTTACTACTTGTTTATTTCCACTGCATTTTGTATTATAAGGAAAGTATAACTTTCTTATACTTCCTTACTTGTACTCTGTTTCATTTATATTCTGTACGCTTTAAGGTAGAATCTCATATTGTAATCTTTTGTTAAGTTTCAATTTCCAGAACCATATTTCCGGAACCTACTTTCGGAATATCTTTCCAAGTTTTCATTTGGTATTAGAGGTGTTGTGAATTTGCTTAAGTTTAACTTTGTTGAACTTAGCTCTTTCTTTTGCTTAAGGAAAACACAGTTATTCTTAACTAACTTTAAAGGTTCCAAAGGAAATTTTAAAGTATAAAATTCACCCCCCCCCCCCCCCACTTGTAAATTGAGCATCTACATCATTATTTCGATCCTACACGTGTGACCTCGCTGGCCGAAAACGCACTTCGCGTGTCGTAAATGGCCAAAACATGGGTTTTACAGTCAAATGTGTGCCGAACAACATTGGAATGACTTGAAATCACAAGAAAACACCCTAATTATTATTTGTGAGGTGTACGAAGAGATGGCACATCATTCGGACGCGCGGTTTGTGCGACATGGCTGAATATGTGTTTTTAGGTGTTCGGCGCGCTTGAAAAGCGTGCGTGGGGTGGTCGAAACTGGCCGAACGACCTCAAAATGCCATGAAGTAGGAAAAAAACAAAGGGTGTGTGAATTTCAAAATTGTTGGCCAGACGGCATGTCAATCGGAGGTGTCGTGTGACCGCGCTGGCTGAAAACGCACTCTGCATGTCGTAAATGGCCAAAACATGGGTTTTACGGTCAAATGCATGACGAACAACATCAGAATGACTTGAAATCACATGAAAACACCCTAATTATAATTCGTGAGGTGTACGAGGAGACGACTTGTCATTAGGACATGCGTTTTACATGGAACGACTGAATATGTGTTTTTTTAGGTGTTCGGCGCGCTTGAAAAGCGTGCGTGGGGTGGTCGAATCCGGCCGAACGACCTCAGAATGCCATGAAATCGGACGACAACAAAGGGTGCATGAATTTTGAAATTTTTGGTCAGACGTCACATCAATCGGAGGTGGCGTGTGACCGCTCTGGATGAAAACACACTCCAAACAGCCCCCCACCCCTACCCCGGACAACCCCCCTCACCCCTGGAGAGCCCCCCGCACCCCCCGGACAACCCCCCAACCCCAGACAGCCCCCCACCCACCGGACAACCCCCCCCCCCCCCCCCGGACATTCCCCTAACACAGACACCCCCCCCCACCCAACGATCCATGGATCATTTATGATAGGTACGAGTCAACCCCACCTCAATCTGAGGCATGGTGTGACTGGTAACACTCAAAGTGACTCACTTTTATTTGAAACGAACAACATTTTAAGTGAGAACAACAACTGAAATATGGAAAATCTTCACAAGGATACACATAGATTCTTGAAATTAAGGGATAAAAAATAAAATATGGTTTATTGGTCATATGTTATTAGAAGAAAATATTCACAAGGCATATATTGAAACACAATGGGTCATAGTATATATAGAAAAACATGAATTATATTAGAAATGAGTCTCGACATTCCATCATGAACATGCACTAACACTCATGTTCTAATTCTCAATCACAGGTCGTTCATTCTATACAATAACATACAACAAATAAATATCATATAGTGATTTCATATGAAACCTATGAACACTCAAGCATACCATATAACAAATTGGTCAATAAGGCTACACATAGATTCTTGAAAAATAAGTTTCAAAGTCTCATAAAAATACCCCAATGGTGAGGAATACATATGGTGACACCATAGCCCCATGGATCACCTCAATCCTATCCTCAAACAGTGGGTTCTAGGACCAAACCAAAGTCCCTTTGGGAATCCAATACCAAAGACTTAATTGAATATTCATACCCACTACCCAAGAAGGGGATTCATCTCACATCACACACAGGAGAGAAAATTACAATTATCCACATATCCCCTTATTCTAATTTAAAAATATATGAAAAACATATAGGCTATTCTGGTAACCCATCTCATATGTCGAGATTGGACAATGTTTCCCACTAACACATCAGGAACCATTTATACATGGATACATAATCATTAGAGGAATATAAACATCCCATGTTCTTCCTATAACTCATCCTAGGTCTAAGAACATGAGCACTACCATTGTCTATGTTGGTTGGAGTGGATAATCACGAGGGGTGAATTGAGTTCCAATTAAAATTTCTGTTAAAATATTGTCTATTAAAATCCCCCAATTTATAAAACAAGTTAAACTGTAGTGAATTTATACAGATTGTAAATGTTCACTTATCTTCTCAAAGATTGATTAGGTATCAATTAATTTAACCACAAGATTAAACTAACTTTTTAAGCTAACCTACTGATTTACAATAAGTGTAAACACTTTCTAATTTAACTTTCAAAGTAACTTTAAAATGGTTTTATATTTCAAAGTAACAGCAGCGGAATATAAAAGATATATGTAGTATACTTTAAACTTAAACTAAAGATGCACAGTAGATATAACAAGAGTTCTGGTCTCAAGATGAGACTTAGTCCTCTCAAATTTATATAAATTTGATCCACACCCTGTATTGGGGTTAACAACAGTTTACAAAACTATCCAGGCCATGCAGGGACCTCTACCACAGTTCTTCATGGGAAACAAAACAAATACCAGGCCACACAAGGACCTCTTCCACAGTTGATGTGGGTAAAAAAGAGTTAAGATTTTTGGAGTGAGGATTTTGATATCCTTCAGTTCAGTGCAAGAGACAGCGTGTATGTGTAAGATATACAGAGTACACCACACTGCTCGAAAGTAAATAAACAAGTCACTTAGAGAGAACAGATAAGAGTTTAGAAAGGTCTAGTGATTATCAATGCAGCTCTGGACTCGTTGGATTCATCAGAAAAGCTTCTGAGTCCTTCTCTGGTTTTTCTGATGAAAAACAGAGTTTCGTAATCTATCTTGTGTTCTACATGAGTGAAAAAGATCTCTTGATTCGTCGTGTGTTCTTCAGTGGTGTCGGATTGCACTCATGAGAGTTCTTTGAAAGTCTTGAAAATCTCCTTCTTGCTCAGGATTGTTCTTTTTGTTCAGCACAGTGCTCTCGGGCGTATATAAGTTCTTCTTGTTGTATTGTCACAATCGCGCACGTGTACTACATCTCAATATTCCTTATATTCCACGAGTTTTGGAAGTAGGAATGATTCCCTTTTCATAGGTACAAGATACGGTTTCCTGATACGCCAATAACTATCATTAAATAACATTAATTGCATTAAAACATCAAATATAACAGTTAGCATTATTTAATTAATATTGACAAAAATTTAAGAAACGATGTCACAGTGATTATGTAAATGGTGTCTTCTTCACAGTATGGTCTTCACGATATGTGCTTCACGGTATGTGCTTCACGGTGTCTCCATGTCACTATGTGTAGCTCACGGTGTTTGGGTAACGGTGTGTAGCTCACGGTGTCCGGGTCACGGTGTGTCCTTCATGGTGTCTGGGTCATAGTGTGTCCTTCACGGTGTCTGGGTCATGGTGTGTCCTTCACGGTGTCTGGGTCACGGTGTGTCCTTCACGGTGTCTGGGTCATGGTGTTTCCTTCACAGTGTCTGGGTCACGGTGTGTCCTTCACGGTGTCTATACTTAGACAAATATCTGTATTTATACTTAAACAGTAATATGCAGAATATGGATTAAGCTTAATCATTATAGAGTAAGATAATTTGAAACATAAATATAAAGGCTTGATAATATAAGTGAGATATGTTATCATGCATAATACTTGTAAATAATAAAGAGAGTAATTAACATCATTAAGATTTGTTATCATTAAAACATGATGTGTAGTTATTATTGAGACTGAAGAGCATTAGCAGGATGTGCAATTAAGATTGAGATTAATTAACAGTAATAGGATTTGTGATCATTAAAACATGATTAATACATGAGGAGTCCAACAATCTCCCCCTTTTTGATGATCACAAATCATGTAGTCAAAATATAAACGAAATGCAACATTAAAGAAACTAGCATATTAGAATAGCAAAAAATTAGAGAATAATAGATTTGATAATAAAATATCTCATTATAGTATTGATACTTTTAGTTTTTCTCCCCCTTTTGGGATTATCAAAAGGTAGAGAAAATGAAGTGAAACACTGTATTTTTTATTGAAAAGGTTCATAAGAAAACATACAGAAGAAATAAAACAAATGACATCCCATCAAAAAAGAAAACAGTCCCTGGACTCTTCAGGGAGCTGCCTTTTCCTTGCCTTTATCAGCAGTAGGAGCTGGGGCTGATGTAGAAGAAGGCATAGATGTGGTAAACAAATAGGGTAAGGGTAGACCTTCAAAAACGGATGGAGCCAAAGTAGGAGCAGTAGAAGATATAGGCTGTGGTTGGTCAAGAATGACTGGCCGGATCTGAGAAAGAGCTTGGCTGACTGACATGGCAGTTGAGGCTAAGGAAGGTAGACCAGGTCTAAGGGGTGCAGTAGCTGGAGCAAAAATAGCAGTACTCTGCACATGAATATACGACTTCAAAAGATTTATGAAATCAGTAATTATTTCACCACCATATTTCCTAGATTTTTCAAAATCATCCTTATTCTCCATGAATTTTTCCAATAATCTGGTAAACTTTGTAAGCTTCTGAACATGAGCTTTAAAAGCTTGAGTTACCGGAGGGATTTTCAGGTTTTCCACAGTATACTTAAAGTGATTTGACATGTCACTTTTGGAGAAAATCCGGGTGAGATAAAAATATATTTTCTTAGTGATCTCCTGTTGAGCATCATTGGCTATCTTAGAATGAACTCTAACCAAGTCCAATGCTTGATCACTATTCTTAACCACTTCTGACAAAGAAGACAAATCCAAGCCATTGAAGGCATTCTGAAGTTCTTCCTTGATTATGGATCTCAGTAGAGAATCATCCAAAAGAGAAACAGAAGGTTGATCAGAAGCAGGAGAAGCCATGACATCTTTGGTTAGAACATTGATCTGTTTCAGAACTTTTTGTAGGCATCCAGTGTACTCATATGTGAGCTTATTTAGATTTTCTAGAAGCTCCCTCATGCGTTCCAGCATTTTTTGTGTCTTTTTCCAATCTTCTCATCAAAAGGAAGTAGATATGGATGCACTTGAGACACAATATCTCTATCAAGGGTGGAATCAGATGGATCAGGAGAAGTAGCAACAGGTGCAGGGGCAGAAACAGGAGCAGGCTCTGATCTCAAAGACAACTCATTCTGCAAGTTTGATACCATACTTTTCAGGTTTTCAAAATCAGCACTCAGCAGCTTATTTTCTACTCTGACTTCTTGAATTTCTCAGATCATCCTTGGTTGAATATGCAATATAATATTTTCCAAGAGAATTGATGCATCTTCTTAACTCAATTGAGATATTGGATGAGGTTGAGTGGATAAGATCTTCTCAAATCTAGCTAAAAGAGTCTCTCCAAAGACTTTCAAATAATATTTAGTTTCAAAGGAGTGTTGCTCGGGTAAGAGTGCAGGTAAAGGTAGTGGAGTAGGTTCTGGTTGCGTTTCAGAGTCATCTTCAGACTCAGATTCCGATTTAGATTGAGAATGGGGCTCTGGTTCTGGTTCTGGATGAGCTACAGACTTTAGTTGAAACACAGAAGAGAGGTCTATTCTAGTTTTAGTCACTTTATGTGACTCATTCACATCATAAATTCCTGGGAAAACATATCGAGTGTACACAGAGTATGACTCATCACCAGGATCAGATTCAGATTCAACAGACTTGGTTGGACTAGTCTCAAGGTTTTGAGGTTCCTCCCCCTCAAATTGTGCTTCCATTTCAGAGACTATAGGCTCAGCAACATGGTCAAGATCCACAGGATCGTCTCTAATCTCTTCGGAAAACTCTTTCCTTTCCATCTGAAAGGCAATTTCCATCCTCTCTTCTGTAGAGGTAATTATCTCAAGAACCAACTATTCCACATGTAGTGCTTCCAGATTGGCTTGATTTTCAACAGGGAGTCCTTCTACACCAGCAGACTCTTCCATGGATTTTTGCACTGATTCTGTTACTACAGAATCTCTTACATCCTCAGATTGGATATCCAGATTTACAACTTCTCTAGAAGAAGAAGCTTCTTCCTCACTAAGAACAACTGAAGGATCCACAGTCCTTTCCTTTTCAACAACAACCTCCTCTCTTTGAGGTATTTCAACAGGATCATCAGTAGGGAAAACAGTCCTTTCTTTCTCAACAGGAGCTGCTTCCACTTGTGGTATTTCAGCCTCTTCTCTAGGTGGTACTTCAGCTTCCACTTACTCTTATTCTTCTTCTTCTGAATACTCAGCCACTTCATCTAGTTCCAAACCAGAACCAGCTAGGTTCTTAGGTCTTCTTGTATAATCAACAGGATTAAACTTCTTATACAATTGATCATTATCCTCAACCCATTTCTTCTTCCAAGGGTTACAACTAATCATCATCCTTCTGATGATAGGCTTGGATAAGCAGAAATCAAATTCCTCTAACTTTTCTTTATTCGGTCCAACCATTCCTTTGGAAACTAGCATGGCTGAAATCATCCTTGAGTAAAATAAGGAGGTGAATTTGGAAGTGACTTTAATCAGATCATAGATATGGTTAATAACATACTTGCATAGGTTGATCTTATGGCCATTCTTCAACAGGTGAATCAGGAAGACATCCTGATACTTCATTACAGCAAAATCCCCTTTTCTTGGACTGATCAAATTCTGAACAAATTTGAATAGTAGTCTAGTTTCTCCATCTAGCTCTGCAGCTATAGCCCTTCGCTTGGTTCCATTACCAGTTAAGGTTCCCAAATAATTTTCAAGATCGAAGATGTCAGATGAAGGAGAAGGATCTCTATGGTAGTCTTCACAAACTCCTTCATGTGGAATTCTTAGACATGCATCCCACATCCTCGAAGTAAAAGAACACTTCTGACCATTGATCCAGCTGGTCACCATAAATTTTTCTCCAAAATCAAATAAAAACTTCACATATTGGTAGAATTGAGATACCAATCTCGGGTAAATCGGTCTATCTTGTCTAGAGAACCATTCAATCCATCCGTGTTCTTTTAATACTTTCAAGAATAACGACTTGCTAGATAGCAGCCACTCAGGGAAAAATTATTTTTTAGGAACTATGGTACGGTTTACTAGGTTTGGGTTTAGAGGTCCTTCGGGAGCTATCCTCGGTATTCTCTTCTATTTCTTAGAGCGGCGCTTCTCAGATGAGGGTGAAGACTGATGCTACATCCTAGGCATCCCCTGAATATTCAAGCGAGAGAGGAGAAGGTTTTAAAGAGTGAGAAGATTCAAGAGAGAGTTCGGGTAAGGAATCTAATGAAACCCTTAGGTTTTATCTTTTGGGAATGTCAAACGTCATAAAAACAAAAACATGGGAAATCAAATAGTGGTGAAATAAAAATTACCGCGATATGGGTTAAAATAAGAGTATAAATAATCTTCATGGTGAGACCGTGAGTAGGCATTATGGTGTGATGAAAACCAGTCATCACGGTGAGACAGTTGGTGGTCGTCACGGTGAGACAGTGACCATTCTGTGCAGTCACGGTGAGACAGTGAGTTGACAGACCGTGAGCACAAGGTCTTAACGGTGAGACCGTATGCATAAAATAGTAACTGTAAAACAGTGAGTATGAAACCGTAAAGTAAAATACAGTAAAGTATTAAACATTAATATTAGTAAGATATCTATTTATGATTAATCATACCAAGATCATGTATGATGTAGTCTAATCTTTCAGAATTTAATGGTTTAGAGAATATATCAGCAAGTTTATATTCAGTACCAATGAATTCCAAAGTGATATCACCTTTTTGATAATGATCCCTCAAAAAGTTATGTCTTACATCAATATGTTTTGTCCTAGAATGAAAAACATGATTCTTAGAAATATTAATAGCACTTTTTTTATCACAATTTATTGGGAAATGTCTGAATTGATATCCATAGTCTATTAATGTGTGTTTCATCCACAAAATTTGTACACAACAACTGCCAGTAGCTATGTATTCAGCTTCTGCAGTAGATAATGCAACATAATTTTGTTTCTTACTACACCATGATACTAGTGAATTGCCTAAAAGGTGACATGTTCCAGAGGTTCTTTTTCTATCTAACTTACATCCAGCAAAATCAGCATCAGAATAACTAAATAATTCAAATGATTGTCCTTTGGGATATAACAGTCCTAAATTGGGAGTATGCTTGAGGTATTTGAAAATTCTTTTTACAGCATTTAAATGTGACTCTTTAGGGTTTTCTTGAAAACAATCACACATACACACACTAAACATAATATCTGGTCGACTAGCATTAAGGTAAAGTAGACTTCCAATCATTCCTCTATAAGTGGTTTGATCAACAGATTTACCATCCTCATCAAGATCCAACTTACAGGTGGTACTCATGGGAGTGTCACTACTTTTTGTGTTATCCAATACAAAACATTTTAAAAGATCTCTAGTATATTTAATTTGAGTTAAAATAATTCCATCATCATTTTGAAAGATTTAAAACCCAAGAAAGAATTTAAGTTCACCCATTAAACTCATTTCAAATTCATTTTGCATCATTTTAGAAAAATCAGTACATAATGTAGTTTTTGAAGATCCAAAAATAATATCATATACATAAATTTGTACAAATAAAACATGATTAGAAATACGTTTTATAAAAAGAGTAGGGTCATCTATACCTTTTGTAAAACCTTTGGAAATTAGAAAAGTACTTAACCTATCATACCAAGCTCTTGGAGATTACTTTAAACCATATAGAGCCTTTGATAATTGAAAAATATGATTTGGAAAATGAGGTTTTGTGAATCCAGGTGGTTGTTCAACAAAAACAACCTCAACAATATATCCATTTAAGAAAGCACTCTTAACATCCATTTGATATAGTTTAAAATTTTGATGTGTAACATAAGCAAGTAAAATCCTAATAGCTTCTAATCTGGTTACTGGAGAAAAAATCTCCTCATATTCAGTACCTTCCTCTTGACTATGGCCTTGTGCAACTAGCCAAGATTTGTTTCTAACTATGTTTCCAGATTCATCTACTTTATTTCTAAACACCCATTTAGTGCCTATGGTGAAAGTGTCCTTAGGTCTTTCTACAAGATTCCAAACTTTATTTATTTCAAACTGATTGAGTTATTCTTGCATGGAAATCACCCAAAATTTATCATTAATAGCATCATCAATTTTTTTAGGTTGAAGCTGTGACAAGAAGGCTTGATGTTCAACCTAATTTCTAAGAGAAGCTCTAGTCTGTGTCCCCCTATCCAGATTTCCTACAACAGCATCTAAAGGATGATTCTTTAGAATTCTAGTTGATCTAGTAAAGGTAGGACTAGAAATTTTAGGCTCTTCTCTAGATTCGGGTTCATTAGAAGCAAATTCTGGAATAATTCCAGAACTGGTTGTCTTTATAGCAGGTTCTTTAGATTTGTCATTAAGGTCTAGAACACTCAAATCTTATTCAAGATTTTCAAGAGAGGTTTTAGGCTCATGTGGATCAGTTTCATCGAACTTGATGTGAACCAATTCTTCCACACACTTGGTTCTCTTATTGAATACTCTATAGGCTTTTCTAGTTAGAGAATAACCATGAAATATTCCCTCATCACTTTTAGAAGCAAACTTATCAATATTATCCTTAGTATTAAGAATAAAGACTTTGAAACCAAAGACTATAAAGTAATTGACTTTCGGTTTTCTATTGTTCCAAAGTTTATAAGGGGTCTTCTTAAGAACAGGTCTAACTAAGACTCTATTAATGATATAACAAGTTGTGTTCACAGCTTCAGCCCAAAAGTAAATAGGCAGGTCATACTCATTAAGCATAGTTCTATAAATTTCTTGTAGGGTTCTATTTCTTCTTTCTACTACACCATTCTGCTGAGGTTTCCTAGGAGCAGAAAAGTTATGATTATATCCATTGTGTGAGAAATAATATTCAAACTCTTTATTTTCAAACTCATGACCATGATCACTTCTTAGAGTTTTAATCTTAATTCCACTAATATTTTCTACAGATTTGGAGTATTTAACAAAGTAAGACCAAGATTCACTTTTGTGAGCTAAGAAGTTTACCCAAGTATATCTAGAAAAGTCATCTACTAAGACATAGAAATAGTACTTCCCATTTAAAATAGAAACTCTAGATGTTCCAAACAAATCCATGTGAACCAACTTGAGTGGTTGAGAAGTTGAAACTTATTTCTTTAATTTAAAAGAAACTTTATGTTGCTTTCCCTTTCAATAGGGATTACATACATTGTCATTTGGAAACTCAAGTTTAGGTAGGTCTCTAACCAAGTTCGTCCTAGTTAGTTTTCTAAGTGAATGTATATTTCAGTGTCATAATCTCCTATGACACAACCAAGACTCTTTATGAAAATCATTTAGGCAATTAAAGATAGAGAATTTAAATCAACTGCATAAACATCTTCATTTCTTAAAGCAGAAAATACTAAAACTTTTTTAGAGTTAAAAACATTACAGGAATCATTTTCAAACTTGACATTAAAACCATTATCACACAATTGAAAAATACTTAACAGATTATATTTCAGTCCATCAACAAATAAAACTTTAGAAATTAAAACTGAATCAGTGTTACCAATTTAGCCTAGGCCGATGATCTTTCCTTTAGAATTATCACCAAAGGCGACATAGCCTCCATCAGCCTTTATTAAACTCTTGAATCATGACTAATCCCAATACATATGTCTTGAACATCCACTTTCCAAATACCATGTCTTCTTGTGGTAACTTTTCAAGCAGGTTTCCTACACTACAGTTTTAGATAGAATATGATTTTGGTACCCATCTCTTCTTGGGTCCAGACAGGTTATCAATCAATGATTTTGGTACCCAAATTTGTCTTATATGTCTCATATAATTTACAGAATCAAAATATTTTGAGGGATAAACTCTATTTGATTTATAACTATGTGAATAACTAGTTGAAGCATATGAATATCCAGAACTAGAACTAGCAGTATTCTATCTAGATTTAGAAATAAATCTATTCTTGGTAATCTATCTCTGTCCAGGTTTGTAGCCTATTCCAGTAGTGTATTTTGGTTCCACTTGCTTTCCTTGCATTTGAGTTAGTGTATCCTTTCCATTTGTGAACTTCTCTAAGTCTTTTCTAAGTTTCTCATTTGACATTTTCAGTTCTGTATTTTCCTTTAACAGTTGAAAATTCTTCTCTTTTTCGATAGTAAGTTCAATTTTAACAGTTGTAATGAGAGCATGATATTTCTTAAATGATTTGTATTTATCCTTAAGTTCATTGCATGTCTCTTACATCATATTAAAATATTCAAATAACTCCTCGCTAGTCATGTTTTCAGAATCCTAATCAGATTCTACATCATCTCCAGAATAATAAGAATTTAAAACAGGAGTATCTAAGGTTACCTCAGATGTGTTTGTCATGAAAAACATGTTGGTACGATTCTTTTCAGAATCAGACATTTCAGATTCACTTGTGTTGTCTTCAGAATCACTCCAGGTAGCCTTCATATATTTCTTGTACTTACTGTCCTTGTAATCATATTTCTTCTTGAATTTTAGCTTTGGGCAATCTACTTTAATGTGTCCTTTTCTTTTGAACTCATAGAAAACAACTTCGTCACTTTTATCTGGCTTTTTCCAGTCCTTCTTCCAATGTCCCTTATTGTCATACTTACCCTTGTAATTTGTTTTTTTGAAAAAAATTCTTCTTCCTATAAAATTTCTTAAACCTTCTGGCTATCTGATCCATTTCAGCATCACTATCAGAGTCTGAACTTTCACTTGTTGAACTGTCAGTTTGTATTTGAGTTTTTTCTTTGTCCTTGTTCTTTGAAGCAGTAGTCTTGAAATCCACTGATTTTCTTTTTGGTTCATCCTATTCCTCTTTATTCACCTTGAGTTCTTCCTCATACACCATAAGCTTACCAATGAGTTCTTTGATAGGTATAGATCCAATGTCACATGACTCTCTGATTGAAATAGATGTGCCTCTCCATCGGTCTGGTAGACACCTCAATATCCTCATAATTTGTTATTTTGCTGGAACAACCTTTTTGAGTGAATTCATTGTATTGACTATCTCATTGAACCTGAGATACATATCAGAAATGGGTTCATCAGTTTTCATTTTAAAATTATCATATTTAATAGTATAAGTATTCAATCGCATTTCTTTAACATTAGTTGTTCCTTCATGAGAAACCCCTAAAGTATCTCAAATTTCATAAGCAGTTTTGCAAGAAGATATTTAGTTAAATTCCTCATCTCCTAGAGCACAGGAAAAAGCATTCATAGCTTTACAGTTATTATTGTAAGTAGTCTTTGTAGGTTCATCCCAAGTTGTTCTTTCAGTTTCTGGAATTTTATATTGAGATTCTATAGCATTCCAGATATCAAAACCCATACTTTCCAAATGAATTTTCATTTTCAATTTCCACTGAGCATAGTTCGTACCATTAAAGAAAGGTGGCCTGTTAGTAGCAGCACCCTCTAGTCTATTGTCCATAGCTAGATTTTAGAAAGTATAATTAAAGAGATAAAATTTAGAACTAACAGAAATTTAAGATCTTTAAAGATGCAACTAAAATCACAGTTGAAAATCAGAGTATTTCAAAAATCCTTAAACAAAAACAACCTCTGGTACCAAATGTTGGTCGGAGTGGATACTCAAGAGGGGGGGTGAATTGAGTTCCAATTAAAATGTCTATTAAAATATTGTCTATTAAAATCCCCCAATTTATAAAACAAGTTAAACAGTAGTGAATTTATACAGATTGTAAACGTTCACTTAGCTTCTCAAAGATTGATTAGGTCTCAGTTAATTTAACCACAAGATTAAACTAACTTTTTAAGCTGACCTACTGATTTAAAATAAGTGTAAACACTTTCTAATTTAACTATCAAAGTAACTTTAAAATGGTTTTATATTTCAAAATAACAGCAGCGGAATATAAAAGATATATGTAGTATACTTTAAACTTAAACGAAAAATGCACAACAGATATAACAAGAGGTTCAGTCTCAAGCCGAGACTTAGTTCTCTCAAATTTATAATAATTTGATCCACACCCTGGATCGTGGTTAATAGCAGTTTACAAAACTATCCAGGCCACGCAGGGACCTCTACCACAGTTCTTCATGGGAAACAAAATAAAGACCAGGCCACACAAGGACATCTTCCACAGTTGACGTGGGTAAACAAGAGTTAAGAGTTTTGGAGTGAGAATTTTGATATCCTCCAGTTCAGTGTAAGAGACAGTGTGTATGTGTAAGATATACAGAGTACACCACACTGATCAAAATTAAATAAACAAGTCACTTAGAGATAACAGATAAGATTTTAAAAAGATCTAGTGATTATCAATGCAGCTCTAGACTCGTTGGATTCAGCAGAAAAGCTTCTGAGTCTTTCTCTGGTTTTTCTGATGAAAAACAGAGTGTCGTAATCTATCTTGTGTTCTACAGGAGTGAAAACGATCTCTTGATTCATCGTGTGTTCTTCAGTGGTGTCGGATTGCACTCATGAGAGTTCTTTGAAAGTCTTGCAAATCTCCTTCTTGATCAGGATTGTTCTTTTTGTTCAGCACAGTGGTCTCGGGTGTATGTAAGTTCTTCTTGTTGTATTGTCACACTTGCACATGTGTACTTCATCTCAATATTCCTTATATTCCATGAGTTTTGGTAGTAGGAATGATTCCCATTTCATAGGTACGAGATACGGTTTCCTGACATGCCAAAAACTATCATTAAATAACATTAATTTCATTAAAAATATCAAATATGACCGTTATCATTATTTAATTAATATTGAAAAAAAGTTAAGAAACGGTGTCACAATGATTATGTAAATGGTGTCTTCTTCACGGTATGGTCTTCACGGTATGTTGTTAACGGTATGTGCTTCACGGTATGTGTTTCACGATGTCTCCATGTCACGGTGTGTAGCTCATGGTGTCTGGGTCATGGTGTGTAGCTCACAGTGTCTGGGTCACGGTGTGTCCTCCACGGTGTCTGGGTCATGGTGTGTCCTTCACGGTGTCTGGGTCACGGTGTGTCCTTCATGGTGTCTGGGTCACGGTGTGTCCTTCATACTGTCTGGGCCATGGTGTGTCCTTCACGGTGTCTGGGTCATGGTGTGTCCTTCACAGTGTCTATACTTAGACAAATATCTGTATTTATACTTAAACAGTAATATGCAGAATATGGATTAAGCTTAATCATTAGAGAGTAAAATAAGTTGAAACATAAATATAAATTCTTGATAATATAAGTGAGATTTGAGATCATGCATAAGACTTGTAAATAATAAAGAGAGTAATTAACATCAATAAGATTTTTTATCATTAAAACATGATGTGTGGTTATTATTGAGACTGAAGAGCATTAGTAAGATGTGAAATTAATATTGATATTAATTAACAGTAATAGTATTTTTGATCGTTAAAACATGATTAATACATGAGGAGTCCAACAGTCTATCTTATGGGTATCATGATTCTTGCCACACTACCCATGTTTTTCTATTGGTTTTAAGATACTCAACCCAATACCATGACTAGACATCCCATGTGCTTCCTATAACATGTAGGTTTTTTCTCTTGTGTGTATTGGTGTTGTAGTTTGAGTGAGGAATGAATTCTAAATTTTTAATACTCTTATGTGTGTTGGTGTTGTGGTTTGAGTGAGGAATAAATTCTAAATTTGGAATACTCTTATGGGTTTTATTGCATTTCCTATAACATGTAGGTGTTTTCTCTTATGGGTGTTATTGCATTTGAATTTATAAATTTCTAAATTCTGGAATGAATTCTAAATTTTGAATACTTTGGATAGGGATTCTGTATTAGTGTTGTTGCAGGTGTGGAGAGGGGTTGCTATGTTGTTGCAGGTCTGGATAGGGGAGAGGGGCCTGCTACTGTGGAGCTGTGCAATTGTATACCAACAGTTCTGCAACCGTTGGTATAGATAATATTATATAAGGCTATACCAACGGTTCTGTAACTGTTGGTATAGATACTTTTATATAAGATATACCAACGGTTTGTTATAACTGTTGGTATAGGTTTATACCAATGGTTATAACCAAACCGTTGGTATAGCCTTATGGCTTGGCATATGCCCTCTATACCAACAGTTATAAACCATTGGTAGAGGTGTCATACACAAATACCAATGGTTTTACAAACTGTTGGTATATGTTATACTTTTACACACATATACCAACTATTAGTACAAACCGTTGGTATACCTCCTATTTTGACACCTATACCAATGATTTTCACAGAACCATTGGTATAGGCCTATTGTCACGCCTTACTCTCCCATGGTTGAGAGAACCATTAGTATACTATATACCAATGGTTTCCAGGACTTTACCAACGGTTTTGAACCATTGGTAAAGGGTAATATTCTAGTAGTGTTTTGGGTCATTACATTCTTCCCCCCTTATGAAATTTCTCCCACAAAATTTCATTTTACATTCTAAGTTGAAAACAAGTGTGGGTAATTTTACTTCATCACTTCCTCTGGTTCCCATGTTGCCTATATATACTTATGGTTCCACCAAAGTACTTAGACCAGGTGATTAGTCTTGTTGCCTAGAACTATATCTCTATGATCCAAGATCTTTACTGTCTGCTCCTTGTAAGGAAGATCATTATCCAATTGCACCACATTTGTATTTAGTACATGTGAAGGATCCAGTTAGTACTTACATAAGAGGAATATGTGGAATACATCATGTACTTGAGACATGGTTAGTGGAAGTGTTAGTTGATAGGCCAAAGCTCTGACATGATCAAGGTTTTAGATAGGGCTGATGTACCTGGGATATAGCTTCCCATTCTTCCTGAATGTCATGATCATCTTCCATAGAGATATATAGAGGAATACCATGTCTCCAACCTTAAATTCTAGGTCTCATTTACGATTTTCTTCATAACACTTCTATCAAATTTTGGCTGACTTGATGTGCTACTAAATAGTTTTCTCTTTTTCTATCATTTCTTTGACCATTTCAGGTCCTAGCAGCTTACACTCACCAACTTCATCCCATCGTGTTTGTATTCTATACCTTTTCCCATAAAGGGCTTTATATGGATCCATTTGGATACTAGAGTGGAATATATTGTTGTAAGATAATTTGACCAGAGGAAAATATTGTTTTCATCCTCTTTTGAAGTCCATATAACATGCCCTCAACATGTATTCTAGTTTCTAAATAGTCTACTTATATTGGCCATCAGTTTGAGGATGATAGGTCTTATTGAAGTTCAGCTCAGTGCTTAGAGCATGTTAGAGAATTTTCCAGAACTTGGAGGTGAATCTTGGATCTCAGTCAGATACAATATATATTGGTACTCCATGTAGCCTTGTTACTTAATTGATGTATATCTATGCAAGTTGTTCCAGTGATAAGTCCTCTCGAATAGCGATAAAGTGAGTTGTCTTTGTAATATGATCCACAATAACCCATATAGTGTTGTTTCCTATGGATTTCTTTGAAAGTCCAGTGACAAAGTCCACAGTGATGTTTTCCTATTTCCATGTTGGTATGGATAATGGTTTCATCATCCCTTAAAACTTTTTCCTTTCATCCTTCATTTTCTGACATACCATGCACTTTAATGTGTATTTAGTGATCTCCTTTTTCATATTTTCCCACCAAAAGTTCTCTTAGAGATCTTGATACATATTTGTACTCCCTTGGTTAATAGAAAAGGTTCATCTATGTGCATCATTCATAATCTCTTTATTTATATCTGGATTGGATGTTACACATAGTCATTACCCAAATCTTACAACTCCATCCTCACCGATCTTTAACTCGAAGGATTTCCCTTTTGGATAGCTTCCACCATTTTCTGAATTTCCACATTATTTATTTGTGCATCCTTTATTTTCTCTACAGGGGATGGTTGAGAAATCATTTGAGAAAGGATTGATGATGTTCCCCTATTAATGATTCTCATTTACATCCTTTGTAATTATAAGAATATTGGATCTTTCTCAATTCTCATCATTGATAAAGATGTAGGATCCTTTCTATTTAGAGCATCCACCACCTTATTTTTCTTAGCAGGATGGTATTGGATTGAGAAGATATAGTCTATGATGATATCTAACCATATTTTTTGGTTCATATTAAGCTCCTTCTATATGAATATATATTGGAGACTCTTATAATCAGTATATATCTCACACTAATCCCTAAAGAGATAATGCTGCCAAATTTTCAATATGAATATCATAGATGACAACTCTATATCATGCATGGAATAGTTTTTCTCATGAATTTTAAACTGCCTTGAGGTGTAGGCTATCACTTTATCATTTTTCATCAGTACACAATTTAATCATTTCTTTGAAGCATCTTTGTACACCACAAAGAGTTCTCCAATTTTCGGTATTGTGACTATCGGTGTAGTCATAAGCTTCTTTTTTATCTCCTTATATATTTCCTTTCATTCTTGAGTCTAAAAAAATTTCACACCCTTTAATGTAGTATTGGTTAGTGGGTTTAAAAATCATGATAATTTCTTTAAAAATTGTTAGTAATACTAGGATAGAACAATAAATTTTTGGATCTCTATTAAAGATGTTTTCTTGGGCCACTCTTCAATTTCCTTTATCTTATAAGGGTCCACATATATTCCTTTTTTGGTGATAACATGCCCCAATAATGATACTTCATCCATCAAAAACTCACATTTGCTGTAATTTTCATATATTCTCTCCCTTCGTAAAGTCTTAAGCACATAATTAAAATAATCCTCATGTTCCTCCTTTATCTAGGAGTATATCATAATATCATCAATAAATACTATCACAAATTTTTCGAGGTAATCTCTAAAGATTCTATTCATTAATTCCATAAATATTTTTGGAGCATTAGTGAGTTCAAAGTGTATCACTATGAACTAATAGTGTTCATACCTCATTCTAAAGGTATTATTGGGAATATCTTTCTTCCTCACCTTTAATTGGTGATATCCAGACCGAAGGTCCACCTTAGAGAAATAACTTGTCTCATAACTGATCAAACAATTCATCTATCAATGGTAGGGGATATTTGTTCTTTACTGTAATTTTATCGATCTCATGAAAATTGATGTAGAGGTGCATTGATCCATACTTCTTCTTGACAAAGAGAATTAGAGCACCCCATAGTGAAGAACTCAGGCGTATAAAACCCTTATCCAGATTCTCCTGTAACTGTTTCTTTAGACCTTCTAGCTCAATAGTGACAATTTTATAAGGTGTGTTTGATATAGGTAGAGATCCAGGAATAATTTCTTTTGAGAAATTAACTTTTTAGTCATGGGGGAGACCAAGAAATTATTCATGGAATACATTAGTGTAATACCTCTTGTTGGGCATGTATTTGATCATGATAATCTCCTTTTTCTCAATCATTTGAGTGAGATATGCTTTCTCATAAGGTACTAATATATACACTTGAGATGATGATTCTAAAGGAGATTAATCTACCCCCTTACACTTGTAAATAATTGGAGGATTCTTTTGGATGTGAAGAGTGATCTACCTTTCCCAAAATTTGATGTTCGATTTGTATAAATATAGACAATACATGACCAAAATAGCATCAAACTCTACTAAAGGGAGTATGATAATATTTTTTTGGAGTTTTAGTCCAAAAACATTAACTGGGGAGGAGTTATGTACTTTGGATACAATAATTTCACCATTATCTATTCTCATAGATAACTCAAACTCCATATTTTGAGGCAGTGTTTGAATAGTTCTACTAAACTTGAAAGATATAAAAGAATGAATAGAACTAGAATCAAATAGTATGTTATCTATTATTTAATGAATAACCATCGTACCTGTCACCACATTGTGGTCTGAATCCACATTATCAGTAGTGATATAATAATCCCTTCCTTATTTCCTTGGAGTTTGTTGTTGATTTCCTCCAACAACCCTCAACTTAGGGCATTGGTTCAAAAAAATTCCCATGTTCCTTGCAGTTGAAACACTACACTACTGAATGAAAATTGATATGAACCTTTCTTTCTTCTTACACATTAGTGGGGTTTTCATATCCCTTCAGAAGTTCTTATCCAGATGCCCCATTCTTCCACATTTAAAGATTTTCCTGGTTCCCTTTAGATAGTTCCCAGGATGCTTCTTCCCACAATTTTAACATGTGGGATATTTGGTCTTTTTTCCATCATGGTATTTATTTGTTGATCCATCCATATTAGACTCTATTTTCTACTTTTTTTCACCAATCCCAAAATACCATTGAGATTATCTTATCTCCATTTAAACCTTAAGGGAACAATAGACAGTCTCCTCATAACTATCAAAGTCTTGAATCACCAATTCTTTTTGTAGACTCATATTTAGTCCACTAAAGAATCAATCCACCTTACTTTCAGTGTTCATGAAAAATATATAGGTGTATCTTTAAAACCTTGTAAATTTTGATTCATATGCCCTCATAGACTCATCTTCCTTCTGAATTAGTCTAAGGAACTCTATTTCCATTTTGAGATGGAGGGTTTGGGGAAAATATTTATTGAAAAAAAAATCTTGAATTCATCTTAATACATGGAATCAATTTCCTCCTTAGACTTCATATTTATTATTATTGTCCACCACTGATTAGATTCCCCATCAAAATAATAGACTATCAACACAACTTTCTCTTCTTCTGAGCACTGGAGGACATATAATATCTTTTCAATGAAGTTAATCCACTATTCCATAAAGAGGGGATAGAAAGATCCACTAAAAATGGAAGGCATTTTACACATAAAGGATTCTATGGAAACTTTATCTTTCCTTGGAGAAGGAGGGCATTCCATGTTATTCAAGTTATTATTCATAACTTGAGCCATTTGAGTAAGAACTTTCATGAAGTTTTGAGCTCCCATTTCCATAATATTTGGAATTTCATTAGGTAAATCATCACATTTCCTATCACATTGATTATTGGAATGTGTTCTTATATTTTCTTCCATTAACTAAGAAAAAATAAAGTGCAATTATGGGGATTTAATACTTATCTAATAAGTATAAAAAGGGAATTTTAAACATAAAAGGATAAACTCTTAAAGGAAAATTATATCCTAACTTTTGATTCCCTAGGTTTCAATCTAGGTTATCTATGATCTATTTTCTAACATATATTATTATGGTAATTTTCTTTATTCCCTTAATAATGGTTTGTAATGAGCTTATAAATTTACCAAATCATATACCCCACGAGTGGAAAACTGGGTGTATATTAAGGCTCGTTGTCATGTACCAGGTTACCCTCAGTCGGGCCTGAAACACCTTGTTGGAGTTGTTACTCTTAGGTATATATGTTCTAGAACCACATCCACTTGTATTATCCATACAAGGATCTATTTTCTTGATAAACCACAAACTCTATACTAACAAAAATTTAGGGATGTTTTCGCATACTTAGTCTTATCCCTAGGTTTCTTACTAAAGTTCTATATTCATAGTCTCCAAAAATATCTAAACTTTTCCTCTTATACCAACTATAACAACCCTATACTTTTACACATATCATTAAATTATTTAAGCATAATTAAACATAAAATTACAAGCCAGGGATTGTAAAGTCTAGTGTCTTGGAAGAGTAGGTACATAAAATTGAAAACATGGGACTAAATAAAACATTTCTTTATTTATCATCCATTATAAGATTCTAGCTTCCCTTGAGCCCTTACATCTGCATAGGATAACCTAGGGATAACATGAATAAAGGGATGATATAAAAATCGCATTAAGGGAATAAATATTAAAATAAATCTTAGAACATGGGTTAGAAGGTATAACATAATGCTATAAAAAGGCATAGAACATGATTAAACATAAGGAATCATAACATGGGATCATATAATCATGGATTCATAATAATTTTGAAGCAATATAAAACATGAATTTAGAATGATTCAAGGCTCGTTCCACATAGAGGATCACGATTCAAGGATCATTTCATATAGAGGATCACGAGTCAAGGCTAACCACCAAGACTATTTTGCATGGATCACGAGTCAAGGCTAACCACCAAGATCATTGCATATAACGTCTCATGAGACTAAACATTACCCAATGAATTAGAGTGATATCTTGGCGCACCCATCATAACATGTTCATAAATATGTTTTCCACATATATAATCATACATAATAAATCAAACATAAACATAAGGGTTACCCATGGAAATAATTCGGTATCATAATCATGTCATAAAGCATAATAAATGAGAGTATCATAAAATTTCCCATGAATGAAAGAAAATAAATCATAAATATACATTAATAAATTAAAATAGGTATATATCATGAATAGTTTTTCAGAATAAAGTGGTAACATGTAAAGAAGAGTATTTAAGAAACTTTAGAATTAAAATATTTTAGTGTGGTTTAAGGAAAATACTAAAGAGATTTTAAAGGAGAAAGGGAATAAACTTTAATATAAAACCATAAGTGAACCAATAAATTTTTCATAATAAAATGATTGTTTTATCAAAAATAATGGTGGCTTAAAACAAATTATAGAGTACACTTGAAATTTGGTAAGAATTCAGGAAGCTCCCTTAAATATGGATTTCTTATCTGGAAGAATTGAGTAGAGAATCTTTTAAAAAGATGTATATCCCCAAAAGAATAAGGATGAAAATATCTGTATACATGAGTTTTTTACATATAAAAATCATTTATAATATTTATATAAAAATAAAATAGAATTTCATTTGGGTAAAAGGAGATAAAGAATAACCTGAAAGAATAATGGAGGTTTGGGTAGAATCCCCCACCTTATGTCTGAAGAGATTCTGCACTTGATCTTAATGTCCTAAATAATAAAATTAAATTAATTAATTAATAATAAAATAACCATTTATACATTTTATTTATTTATTATAACTTTATTAAGTACATTTATGGCCTTTTGATGGGTTAAGAGGTTCAATTTCATCGTTTAGAAGAATTAATCTCATTGGTTTTCATGATCGGTTTACTTGTATATTTGTATGAAATAACTTATAGAATGAGGATAGTTTTTCATAACTGAACTTATATGTTATTAATTAACTTATAGAATATTAAAATACCATCTTGTTTCCAGAAGTGAGGATGATTCATTAGATAAATCATTTATGATAGTCGTTTAGATTAATTTAGCATTTTTTATCACAATGAAATCATTTTGTTTTATAAATTGATATCATGTGCACAAAATGATTAAAGAACATTACATAAGATATAATACATATATTATAATCTGGTTCAACCATAAAAAGGTTTCATGACCATCCTTGATGATGAAATTAAAATATAAAATCATGTCATCCACGAATGTGGTAAATCAACACCTCATGGATGATGTTTTGATTCTTAAAATGCTGTGTTTTTTATGAAATTTTTATGAGGGGAGGTGAGGATATAAAAATAAAATAAAGGAACTTGAAAAAAATGAAAGAGGGTTTTACCTCTTCATTACTTCTTCTTGAGAACCTCCTTAGGGGATTAATTTTGGTCTTTTGTTAAGAAAAAAATCTCCAAGATGTGTGGGAGAGGTTTGGGAAGAGTATTGGATAGAATTTAGAGAAGGATAAAGGCTTGAGAGGTGTGATGAGAATAGGTGGTTAGGGGTGGTGTTTATAGTGGTGAAGAGGGGTGTTTTCTCATTATTTTACTCAATATTTTATTATTTTTCTCATGAAAAGAAATAGTGTTGATTCTTGAAAATAAATACATTAATTATATCACTTGAGTTCAAACCAATTGTACTTACATCATCCATGACTCAATGAATAGTTTATTTAACTTATAATGTATATATACCGTAAATCGTCGTATTTTACTATTCACCAAAAAATCAAGTTTTTCAAAAAAATCCCAAAAATTTACCCTAACTATTTTTCGGCATGTAGAATTAAAAAACTAAATCCATTTTATGAAAATAGTTTTATAGATATGATAAATATAATTTTTAATTAAAATCATCATTTACTTGGAAAATATAAATTTTAAAATTAAAACTACTTTCCTAACACTTTGAAAAATTAATTAAGCACTCATAAAATTATCTCATAATCTTAAGAAATCAAAATATTAATTTATGAATACAATTTATGACAAATAAATTTTCTTTAAAATTATTAAATTAATCTAAAATTTTACTTAAATGTTTGTGAGCTATAAAAATACCAACATGTTGTTAATAATTTTTAAAATATTTATTTACTTATACTATGATATGATTATATCATATTGTCACTTATAAGATGGATAAATATTATTTATAATTTCACTCATGAGGTTACTATTTAATTTCCCAGTTTACTATTCATAAGGTTCATATTACTATTCCAAAGGTCAAGTTACTATTCCTTTTGAATGTGTTCCTTAAATTCTATAAATGCCTTTTATTTCATTAATTATTCATTTAAAAAGTTTTCATTGGGTTCTTAATGTGATTTTATGTGATTATAGTATATGAAATAATTATAACAAGCGGATTTCATTGATGAAAGTTTTGGGTCGTTACACGTTATCTTCTAGTGGAGGAGGCATCTGAGTAGTTGGCTACTTTACAGCTAACCCTGGTGGGGGAGAGGGGTGTGGGTTATCTTCATTTGATGGTGTTGACTCAACCACTCCTCCATCATGTGATGGAGGTTTAGTTAGAATACATCAACTATGAGGTTCTACGTGACCAGATATCCTCTGGAGATTCATAAAATAAATTCTCTAAATGATAGAATAACATCATACTTTTCTAAGGATGAATGGTGTTTCTCCTCACGTTGTCAGAGGAGGTGATGAGGGAGTTTCACACTTCTCATTTGGTTGTACATATCAGTGTGGGTAATATGTACAAAGACCGTCAGTGTCAGTTTTAGTGTCCTGAAAGGAGGGGGAGCATGGACAACTTCCTCTCTATGTGTCTCGCATGTTGATTGGTGAAAGCTAAGTAACAGGTTCCATAAAGTTTATTGTATCATCTTGAGATCTCGGAGAGGAAATTGGATGATATATCCATGGACCTTGTCACAGGGATTCCGTGGATAGTGAGAATCCAAGATACTATCTGGGTGATAGTTGACCTACTTACTAAGTCAACATGCTTCCTTTTTATCAGGACTCAAAGTTCAGTGAAGAATTCAGGGAAGTTGTACATGTGATAGATCATCCACCTTCATGGTGTGTCCTTGAATATTGTCTCTGGCCTTATTCCACAAATCATGTCATGGTTGTGAAGAGGCCTTTAGGAATAATTCAGGACCCAGTTGAGGAAGATTACAACTTTTCACCCCTAGATAGATGGGAAAACCGAGCGCACTATTCAGGTGTTGGAGGATATCCTAAGAGCTTACGTGTTAGACTTCAACCAGAGATGGTAGGATCATTCAAATTTGATAGAGTTCCCTTATAATAATAACTATCACTCTACTATCAACATGACACCTTTCGAGGCCCTGTATGGGAGAGCTCGTAGGTTGCCCTTATATTGGGATAAGATGGGTGATACATCTCTTTTTGGGCCAAATATGGTGCATGTAATGCTAGATAAGGTCCAGGTGGTCCATGAGTGGATGAGGATATCCCATAATAGGTAGAAATCTAACACAGACTGATGTCATAGGCCTTTGGAGTTCGATCCGGGAGACCACTTTTTTCATGAGAGTCTCACCACGATGAGAATTGTGGAGATTGAACCTAAGAGTAAAGTTATACATGAGGTTTATTAGGATGTTTGATATCCTTTAGAGGGTTGGTGAGGTTTCTTACTACCTAGACTTACCCCCATAGTTAGAGCGGGTGTAGTATGTCTTCCATGTGTCATAACTGAAGAGATACGTGCATGATCCTACAAATGTTATTTATTGGGGTTAGATGAACATTTAGGATGAAGCCACCTTCATGAAGTACCCAGTGGTGATCGAGTATTGGAAGGAGATGATCCTACAATGATGGACCATTCTTTTTTTTCTTGTGTTGTGACAGCATGGGAGCATGCTAGAGAGTTTCTGAGAGTGGGAGTTCCAGATGTGGGCTTAGTATCCCCGCATTTTTTGTTTACTTTTTTCTTTTAAGTGATGAAAATATTTGAATAATAGAATAATTTAAAAACTATTTTTTTTCCTAGTAAGACTTCAAAATATATTATGGAATATTTTTGGATCCAGTTGTTGAGATAACATGAGATTCTGAGGCCTGATATGCCTGAAATTGATTTTATAAAAAAATTAAATATAAATATATCATGCACCCACATTTTTTTATAAAAAATGAAATATCACCTGAACGGAGTCTCAAATCATAAATCTAAGACCATGGTTGAATCTAGAATGTAGGGTTTACACTAGTCAGGTTCATTTAATTAAACTAAATAAATAAATAATTTGTCTGTTTTATTAAATGAATTAATTAAATACACTATAAATACCCTATTGTGATGATTTATCAAGGGTTTTCTATATAATCCTTGATATATCTAAGAGAAGTATGAGAGAATTCTTCATTGGAAGATCAACATCGAATGAATAATGATAATTGGATCAAGATGGATCGAGAGACAGCAAATGCAGAGGATCTTCCCCATCACTAGAAAACACATTCTTCCCCAATGATTGATCCATAATCAAGGTTTCATCCCTTGAATAAATGTTTGAGGATGAATATTTGATTATTTTCTTTCTAATTTTATGTACACCCACCCTTCTCACAATCCCATTATTCGATTAAATTATTTTATTTAATTAATTAATTTATGCTATGATCTCACCTTAGTTTCCCCACTTTGTAATAATTGATTGAGAACACTTGGAAAATGATGTTTATCACCATTATTATGGTTATTTTTCCCCTTTTTTCTTCACATTCTTCATTGTTAGCCTATGGGGTCGTGGTTCAACTTTTCCAGGGTGGGTTCGAGCACGAATGAACCCCAGATTCATCAAGATTGTGCGAAAAATGTTTGGGATTGTAATTTGTAGATGGATTAAGATTATTTATGGGATAAAAATATAATTACCATATATCTAGGATCTAGGAATACCTACGGGTGATGGGAGGCGTGCGGGATGCATGATAGACTACTGTGGGTGGTCGGGATCCAATTCCTGGCCATCAGAGGGATGAAATTGATGGTTGAAGGTGACTACCACCATTTTTTTGTGGTCAATAGGTGTGTATCATGAATATAAGTGGTGGTATTACCCTATCACACTAGGGCATGGATCCTCTATCTATGGAGGCAGTACTCCATTGTTGCACCAAGGTGCAGGTCCTCCATACTCTTGTTATAGGAAGAGGCGGTGCTCTCCTATCATTCCATGGAATGGGTCCTCTATACATGGAGATGGTACTCCCTTGTCACACCAAGGTGAGGGTCCTCTATACTCATTATTCAGGAAAATTCGATACTCCCTTGTCACATAAGGGTGAAAATACTTTATCCATGGAGACGAGACTACCTTATCACACCAAGGTGTGGGCCCTCCATACTCTTCTTAATGGAAGAGGTGGTACTCTCCTGTCACACTAGGGAATGGGATCCCTATATTCTTCACATAGGTAGGGTCAGTACTCCCCTTACTACTACAAGGTGCAGGTTCTCTACCTATGAAGTAGCACCCCCCCCCCATCTTTGAGATCTGGTGGCATGTGAGTCCTCTATGGGAGTCTTGGCTTCCTTGGATGTGGAGTGAAGTTATGGAGTGTGATCCCCTCCACTCTTTTTCCCAGTGAGGTTATGTGAGATTCATGGTTTCGATTTGTGGCACCCTTGGTTGTGGTGTTTAGTAGTGGAGGGGTGCAGGCCCCTCCCCATGGTTTCTTATACAGTTTTGCATGATGTTGGGCATCGATGATGGACCTTTGTATTTATGAATCTCTTAGGTTTTGGAGCAGAGGTGAGGTGAAAGACCGACTTGTGACTTCTTTTTACAGACATGTGAGATATTAGGCATCGATGATGGACCTTTAGAGCTATAGGAAAACTCATCATCTTAGGATGGGCTGTGAGACAGAGATCTCATTTCTCTCTCATATGGGTTTCTTATATGAGCATATATATATAATTTGATTGGGTTTTTCCCTCTTAATTTGGGTTGAGATAACTAATTCTATCATATTTTCTATTTCTGTCTCTCCAATTTTTGGGGAATCCTACTAGGTATATATATACTTGCCTCTGCATGATCTTTTCCCACACATGTCATGTCTTATATAGATGAAATACATATCAGTGGTGATTTACGGGTATCATAGGGATACTCAAGTGCATTTACCACATGTGGTGGTCTAGGATTGGAGACCAGGAGTTAATCTCTCTAAACTATTTTTTATTCCAGTTGTTTTTAGGTCGATACATTTTTTATAAGTGAGCGTGCATTTTTTCCTTTACATTTCATATTGCACGGTTTCACTCTTTTATATTCCTTAGAGGTTATTTCATACATTATTTTTACTTTAGATGTTACTATATTTTATTATTATTCCTCTTAACTTCTACATGTAGATGGTTTGGTTCATATATATAGGTACTTTAGTAAAATACCTCCTATTTTAGTTATGCCTTCTTGGTTCTTGTCATCATCCCTTGGCCTATTGAGGCGGGCTTGGGGTTGTGGAGGCCTGGTCTTCCTCCATCTGGGGGGGGGGGGGGGTTGGTTGGGTCATTACATCACACTTTCCATTGGCCTTTTCATATTTTCTTTCAAATTTTTCTCCATAAGAATTAAAGATTATTTTTTCTTTAAGTTCTTATCTTCTTGGTGAACCTTACCCAAAAGGTAATGAAGTGTTCTCTCTATACTGGTCATTTTGTAATATTAAATAAAACTAGAGTAAGTGGGTAAAAATGATATAATAAAGAAATGTATTGAATAACCATGATCCATAATTCAATTTACGTGTATTTATTGTAATCATCACTTCATTCATGTCTTGTTTCACTTTATCCTTGCAATCTTCTCATAGATGAGACAACATATAAAACCATTCATGTCATGATGTTATATCCAAAAATAATTAGACATCGATGATATCATTATGATTTAAACATAAAATGTGTCATGCATGAGTCTCTTGTAAGAATCTTTCAAATCCTCACTTCCTGGGGTGGCTGAACTGGTGTTGCTGGATTAACATAAAGAATTTCTTATGTTGTGTTACTTTGCACAAACGCTAATACTATTGTTGTAAATTCACACTAGTTATGACATGTTCTTTGTTCAATATGGATCAAAGTGTGTCTGTGGTATTCTTTCAATTTTCTACAAAATTAAACACTAGTATATTGGTACTTTCATCTTAATTACCAATTAGATATTATTGATTAATTAAATCATTTAAATTTTACTCACTATTTTATTGAAACCTAGTATCTATCACTAATAGATTCATAATACTTTGTAGCTCTAGTATTCTTATGGAAAGGATCCCTAAAACCTCTTCTCATATTCTAAGTTTTGACTACGCCACTACTTATAGAGATGAAGTTAGGTGTTTGACTGGCCAACCACATTAATTCGTAGCTCCTTGAACTATTGATTGAAGTCTTAGCTTCTAGAAAACAAAACCTCAATTTACTCAACTATTTGCCTCTAAAAATGAAATAATCTAGCTATTCCTACTTCTTTATTTACGTCTTAAATTAATTCAACTTATCTCTTTCATAATAACTTCTTAGTAGTGGGAGGAACCCTCAACTAGGGTTTATGATCACCCCATACACCCGATTTTGTTCAAATTTGAATGCTGGAAGATGTAACAACTTAATATTTATTTGGGGGTTTTAAAAAATGATAAATGAAATCATTTTTATATTTGATATACATGTGTATTTTGACCTCACTCACAACTTAACCATGTAGAAAATAAAAAAACATTCATCATGTCTTAATTCGTTTTAAACTATGAATTTTAGTCTATTATTATATGTGATCACACTAGCTTTCAATGTGATTGATCTTAATCATTTGATATTGGTTGATCCATTTATACTCAATGGATCAATCGTGTCCCTAGTCTTAAAATACTTGAGTCACCTCTGACTCACATTATAGATCATACCCTAGTCCAATGTATCACCATATCGTCTAGAATATCGTCTCATGTTGGTGTTGTCTACGTCTTAAAACTTCCTCATCATAATACATAAATACCCGCACATAGGTGAGAGCGTCTCAGGATTTCCTGATACACATGAAATACAACTCTCATGGACACACATTCCCTTATGCATATTAAGGGAGTAAAAAAGATTCATAAAATATCAAAATAAATTTAATTATTACATGAATCACATACATTTTAATAAATAATTAAATTAATTTAAAATCCAACATACATTGGTTAGTTGAAGCTCAAGATCAGTCGGTGTGTAAATTAATTGTAAAATAAAATTTAAATTTGTGAAAAATTTTATATTGAGGGAAATTAAAATGAATTAAAACAATTCATTTTAATTTTAATTAAAAGAATGTCACTTGGTCCTAATTTTCTTATTATAAAAAGTTAAAATTATTTTAGAAATTTTTATTTATTTTTATGGGGCCCCCATTAGCTCAAAAAAACTATAAATGGGTTTTGAGCAATATCTTGACCTGAAATGGGCCTGGCGGGTCGGGTGTGGGCCCACTTGCCCCATCTCAGGTCGGGCCAGTCTGACTTAGGTGTGGGTCAGCCGGAAGGTGGTTCCCAAGGGCCAGGTATAGAAGTAGGGCTGACAATAGGGGTGATGCCTAGCAGAAGGCTGAACGGGGGGAAGCTTGACTACACGGGATCAGGGTTGGTTGGTGGGGATCTTTTTTGGCAGGGTTGGGTCGAGCCAAGAGGATAGGGTCAGCCGGTAGAGGGAACCTGACCATGAAGGAATCAAGGCTGTCTGGTGGGGATCTTGGTCGGTGGAGTTGGGTTGATCCACACAGAGGTTAGAGTTAATAGGGGGATAGTGGCAGTGTCCCACGATCTAGAAACATAGGTTTATGAATGCAAGAGGATGCATGAGAATCTAGTGGTTACAACAACACAACACTATGGAGAATGACTATGGTGGCACGATAGGGGTAGCGGTTGAGAAGGCACACATGATAGATGGGGTGGTGGGGTGATGTCATGGGAAGCAGAGGAGGGGGTATGTGGCAGTGTGCCACATAGGTCAAGAAAGGTAGTTATTATTATTTTTTATATTGACTGGAAAATCGATCAACACCCCCAACCTATTTTTTTCAAGTCTTCATTTTTCACCAGCCCCCACCCCCTTTCCCTATTTTATTTTATTTTTTAAAAACAATTCCAAGACTAAATAAGTTTCCTTTTAGAATTTATTTTAAAAAAATAAATTTTCCACAAAATTGTGGGAAAAGGGAGCAGTTGGAAAAGACTATTTCATCTGCCTGATAAACACCAGAGTTTAGAATTCCACCAGAAAATGTCAACGACCGAATTTAAAACACACTCATGAGGAGATTATTCTTGTCAAAAGATGATTGTAATGCCTAGATATCAGTATAGTTTGAAAAGATTCCAATTGTTTGTTTCTTTTGTGGGTGTCTAGGACATTTAGAAAAGGATTTTGGATCTAAAAAGGAGGATGAACAAGGCAATGTCATTTTACAATACGGCCCTTAGCTTCATGCAAAAACAGATGGATCAACTTTCATTCCTGAAGTGGAAAAATAGAAGGATCATGACAGACTAGAAAAGGATTTTAAGAAGCAGTCAAAACCAATTCACAATAACATCATAATTCTTGGGCCACTAGAGTTTTCTGCTAGAAAACTGGGGGGTCAGTGGGTGAAAGAAATAACGTTAGGAAGCATTGCATTCATGACCGACTCGAAGGAAAATCATGTCAGTAAGGAGAAGGAACCAACTTTCGAATTATCTTGGGCCCATGCTTATGTGAAGGATTATTCTTCCCCACATTTTGGGTCATTTACAAAAGGAAAAGAACCACCAGACCCAGGTGCAGGGTGGGAGCAACCTGGTGAGGAACCCCTTGTTCCATTTCCTCAGCCAGATCTTGAAGCACCAGGTTTTACGGCCCAGGAAGAAGAAGACACGATTGGATTAATGTTTTTAGGTGTTCAAAAACATCTAACATGGAGAAGGGTTACTAGAGGAGATCGATATGGTGTACCAATCAGTGCAAAACCAAGTGAACACAAACGAAGCTAGGAGGCAGGTCAAAGGCCTGAGATCCTCCCAAAGAGGTAGAAACAGCAAGTGACAGATATTTTTTCAAAGTTATGGAGGTGTAGGCAGGCGTGTCCCAGCCCCACCTAGAGTAATGAAAATCCTATGCTGGAACTGTCAAGGACTTGGAAACCCCCTTATAGTTCATTCACTTTGTCACTAGAGTTCAAAATACCACCCTGACATAGTTTCTGTATCTGAAATGATGTTGGATTTTATGGATGCTGGTCTCCTTGGTTTGAAGATTGGTTTCAAAAAAGTCTTTCCTATTGGAAGATAGGGGAACTCTGGTGATCTTTTCCTCTTGTGGAAAGATGACCTAAGAGTTCAGGTGACTAATTTCTCAAAGAATCACATTTATGTGATTGTTTTTTCCCTAATATCTCTTCCATGGTCATTTGTTGGATTATATGGGTGGCATGGGTACCATGATAAACACAAGTCCTAGGACCTGTTGAACCAGGTGAGAAATTCTCTCCCAATCCCTCTACTGGTTAGAGGAGAATTCAATGAGATCCTCTCTCATAAATAAAAATAAGGGGGCATCTAAGGAGTGGTGATGCTATGGAAGAGTTTAGGAATTCTATGATACTGAATTCTCTCCATGACTTTGGGTTTTTGGGTGCTCCGTTCACATGTCATAGAGGGAGATCAATGGAGAATCATATTGCTAAAAGGCTAGATATATTTGTTGGAAGAGATGAATATAAATCCCTCTTCCATGTGTTCTCTATTGTTCAATTTCCTTTAGTCGCTTCTGACCACTGTCCAATCATGTTGTCAATGACATCTCATGGGAAATTTAGGAGGCCTTTAAGGACCTTTCGATTTGAAAGTTTCTGGATCCATGAAAACAATTGTGAGAAGGTGGTTTGGTCGGCTTGGTAGGGACTGAACCAGTCTATCACTTACAATATCCACAACACTGCATCTTGTTTATATAAGTGGAGTTCAGTTGGATTTGGGGATTTTTACAGACATATTAATGTTGTAGAAAATCACTTGAAGAGACTTCTTTCTTTTCCTTGTTGTAACTATGTTCTCGGGGATATCCCATTAGCAGAAAAGAATCTTAATTCATCCTTGAGAGAGAAGGAGAGTTTTTGGTTTCTGAGGGAAAGAGAATCCCATATGAAAGAAGGTGATCAAAATACTCACTTTTTTCACCAAAGGGCATCTGCAAGGAAAAGGAAAACCCACATTTATCAACTCAAAGATCATAACGATGGGTTTTTGTATGATAAAAATAATATTCAATCTATTATACTGAATTCCTTTAGCAACCTCTATAAAGCGGAAAGTATTGACACACCTTCGTGTTTGACTAGTTGTATTCTAGAAATTTCCATGGAGGATATGAACCGTAAGTTGGAGAGAGATATCTCTAAGAATTAAGTTATTGGATATCTTCACCTTATTCACTCCACCAAGGCCCCGAGACCTGATGGATTTCATGCCCTATTTTTCAAATGTTTTTGGAATATTATCGAACCATATGTGGTAGCCCTGATGAAGGATTTGTGGGTAGGAAGAGCTTCTCTTGATCCCCGAAATAAAAAACTTATTACCCTCATCCCAAAAACCCATTTCCCTTAGAAAATCATGGAATTTAGACCTATTATTTTATGCACTGTTGTTTACAAAAAAAAATCCAAGATCTTGGTGGCTAGGCTTAGGGATTGTCTCCCGCTGCTTGTTAATGAAAACCAAAGTTCTTTTGTTCCAAGTAGATCCATTATGGATAATGGTCCCATTACATTTGGATTATTTCACTCTATGAAAACTCATTCCTCATCCAAAAATGGTGTCATGGAATTGAAATTAGATATGATGAAAGCCTACAACAGAATTTAATGGCATTTTCTTGAACTTGTTCTCTCCAAATCAGGCTTTGGGACAAAATGGATCTCTAATATTATGAACTATGTGACGACTATATCTTCCAAAATTAATATAAATGGGTCCCATTCTGAAATATTTAAACCCTCAAGAGGTATGAAAAAATGGGATCCTCTCTCACCTTATCTCTTTATTTTGGTGGCTGATGTGTTTTCTCATCTTCTCTTGAAAGTGGTGGATCAAGTAATTATCCATTGTGCTAAGGTATATAGAAATTCCCCCTATCTTCCATCTTTTCTTTGAAGATAATTTTCTCCTATTTTCACATGATACCCCACAAGAATGTAGTTTAGTTCTAAAAATAATTAATATGTATGAGAGGGATTCTGGACAACGTATCAATCCTTTAAAATCAGAATTATCTTTCAGTAAGAGCGTGTTACATACAAAGAGGGAGGAACTACATCGGGTGTGCGGATTTCCACTGGTTTAGAAGAATCCTAAATATCTTGGCCTCCCGACCCTTCTTATTAGATCTAAGAAACAAGTGTTCACCTCGATTATGGAGAGGGTGGAAATTTTAATTTTCCATTGGTCAAGTAGGAAGGTTTCCAAGGCAGGAAAGGAAGTACTCATTAAGTCTGTGTCCCAAGAAATCCCATCTTATGTTATGTCTTTATTCAAATGTTTGGAAACTCTTGTGGATCAAATCCGTTCCCGACTGGCTAAATTCTGGTGGGGCTCCCATGAGGGTAAACATAACACCCATTGGATGTCTTGGAAAAAACTGTGTGGTTCGAAATTCTATGTAGGTCTAAGATTTCGGAATCTCAAATTGTTTAATGAGACACTTTTTTCAAAACAATCATGGAACCTCCTCACATAACCAAATACCCTTTTCTCAAAGGTGTTGCATGCCAAATATTTCCCTCATTCTAATTTTTTTCACACCCAGTTGGGGACGAGGGAAAGTTTTATGTGGAGAATCATTTAGGGCACCAAATCTATTCTTGATTTAGGATGCATCTGGATAATTGTTGATGGAAATAATGTGAGTGTTTGGGATGATACGTGGCTTGGAAATGAAATCAACATTAAGGTGTCATCAACTAATATTTATAGATTCAGAGATACAAGGGTGAGAGACTAGTTCAATGACTCTCTTGAGGACTGGGATACGGGAATATTTAAAACTAGTTTAATGTTGTCAATTTTACTCTCATTCTGAGCATTCCTCTCACACCAGGTATGGGGAAGGATTGGATTTTCTAGACTGGGGAATCCTCGGGGAGGTATTCTGTTCGATCAGGATACAAAATGTTGGTGCATGAATTGACCCAAACCCTCCCCAATAATCACTATAATAGTCTCTGCTCTCTCCACTCCCCTCCCAAGGTTAGGTTTTTTTGGTAGCAGGTATGCTCTGGTGCTCTTCCAACCTATGAGCTATTGGTGAGACGTCATCTTGTGGATGAAGACAGTTGTCCTTTGTGTCTCCAAGAGATGGAATCTCCTTTACATGCAATTATTTCCAATCATAAGGTGGATGGGGTGTGGAAGGAATGGAAGCTATATTTTCAAAAGTACTTTTATTTGTCTATTGGGTTGATCCAAAACATCATTAAATGGGTGTCTTCACTAGAACCAAGAGTGGTGGGGATGATTCTCACAATTTCTTGGCTGGTGTGGACTTAAAGAAATGAATACATTTTCTATAATAAGGTTACCCAAGACTGAATTTGGGTCAAGATGGCTGTGGAATGGGTGAATTGTTGGAAGGATTATGATGTAGTGACCACTGAGGGTAGTAATCGGTAGGAACATCCCTGTTGGTCTCCCCCTCCTGAGGGTTTTATCAAAATCAATACGGATACGGCCATATCTATTAATTCCAGGGTTGGTATTGAATTAATTGCCCATAACAGTGATGGAAACGTCGTGAAAGAACATTACAGGGCTATTCATGCCTTCTGGAACCCTGTAGTGGCAGAAGCATCTTCCATTCTTCATGGGATTCTTCTCACCTGCTCAAAAAAATGGACCAATATTTTGGTGGAATCTGACTGCTTGTAAGTGATTGATGCTTTATCAAAGAAGGAGGAGGACTCTAATAATTTTGGTCTTATTCATAGAAAGATTTTTTACTTAACTGAATGCTTCAATGAATGTAGCTTCTCTTTCATAAAGAGAGGGGGGAATATGGAGGCTCATCATTTGGCTTGTTTTGAAAAAACATGGGGTGATCATTGTTGGGTGGACTCTTTCCCTGAATGGATTTGTAGGCCTATATTGACTGATCCTTAATATATTTCATCACATTTAAAATATATATATATATATATATATATATACTTCCAAAATTAATACCATGATTGATAACGATTAGATTTTTGATCTTCAGATGGCTATATATCAGCCACCTAATATCGGATTGGATCATCGTCTATGGAATTGGAACCGTTGTGATGTTCTCTATATGAATTTATAACAAATTTCATTTTAACTTGGCTTAAATTTTCACATTTTCACTCTAAAACCAATTGAGTTACTAAAGTGTACATTGGAAGAAGATGGGTCGGGGAGTTAAAAAAATTCACAAGTGATCAATGTAACTACGTCGTCTCCAACAAAGCACAGGCTAGTACAACTACCAAGGATCTCACATGAATAATTTTAAGTAAAAAATTAAACCAAACTATTACCTTGTTTGAATTGATGGCATGTTCGACATTAGATCCTCACCAATGGTCTTTGGTCAAATAATCTTAGGTCTAATCCCTCTAGATCATCCACACATACTTTGAAATTCCATAGAACGTTGTTCGTCAAAATCTATGTGCTAGTGCAAAGATTCGATGATGCATTTAGCCTCCTGACGATCACAGCATCGACATTCCTTAAATATGTGAAGTAGATATTGGTCTAGTTTCATGGATCAGGAGATTCTCTCTCTAAGATTCTATAGAGTATATAGAGGGGCTCTCAAATTTACACAATGAATAGTGCCTAACATGAGTACGTCCTTCTTATATAGAGTGGTACTAAATACCCAGAAATGACTCCTTGGCCCCCAAATATTTATTACCCACTAAATAATCCATAAACAACGTGTTATGACTAACTAACTGTGTCATAAATATCATTTATATATTTATCACTTACTTGTAATATAATAAATATATTATGTGATAAAAACAAGTCATTAGATCGACTCGATATTCTCACAAATATTAAACGAACCTTTAATATTAAAATAATATATGTTCGTATAATATTTTTCCATGTATCCACTTAACACCTTGTGAATAATTTTAATAAATAAATTTGGTATCAATTATTCTAAGCTAAAATAATATGAATTTATTTATTCTTGGTGATCGTATAAAACTCAGACATATCCTAAAGCACATGGTGGATCCCACCATGTCCTATTATCCTTTTAGATAGAATAATTTAGAATTTTGAATACACTTAATGTGTGACATTCTTATCCCTTATCTCAATAGTAGTGAATATTATTTAAAAATTAGGAGCAGAGTCTAGAAACTCATTAAGGCCCCTAAAGAGATAAGGTATATTCATAGTAACAACTACATTTCCTATGAACACATGTCGTGTAATATAATATCTTTTTCTCATGATATCTCATAAATAAGGATGTACAATTTTTGTCATCATAATTTATTGATTTATTTTTCTTCTAACTGGATGGACATACCTTCTTATGACACGACCATTGATTTAGTGAAGTAAATACCTTCATGATCAACTAGGCCAATGATATCACTTCCTTTCAAAATTAAAAAATTATATCTTGATTATTCAATCAATGTCATACCACCAATGATGAACCCAACACAAAATTTCTCACTGCAACATCAATGTCATTATTTTCATCTTGAATCAAAGTGCATAATCCAATAGTATACAATGATAATAATCTCAATCTAGGAGTCCATTACGTGTGTTTGCAGATAGAAACTACCAACAACACCTGAAACATGTGGTGTTATTATTGGTGGGTTAGTATCTATGATCTCATCTACTCAAGATCACCAAGTTTAAACTTTCTGAGAAGAAGTCGGAATGCTTATGAGCCCCCAACACCAGATAGTCATACATCATCTATGTCCAGTAAGTATGATGTATCTAGACCATAAGAAATACATTTAATATTATTGTCGTAGTATCTTGAGGTTATCATCATAGCCTAAAAACTACTATAACATTTTGATACAATAAATAATCTATGTAAATTACTATGAAATTAGTGGATACAAGAATATCAATACTATTATGGAAAAATATATCACGTATAACTTACTCTATACATGACATTATAATCAAAAATTATTGTTTAAGTTGGGTCCAAAGCACCCACTTTTACAACAAATACTACCCTAAACCCCTTCAGAGGGTTTTAAATACTCCGGAAGCCCAAGAAATTCAAGAAAATTTCCAAAAAAATTAAAAATATTTGTAATTTAATAAAATTATTTTGATAATGTGAGAAAATTATTTTATGAATTAAAATTAGATTAATTTTTTTTAATTAATAAAAAAATGTCCTTTAATATAATTCTTCATAAATTTAATTTATTCATGGGAGTTTAATGCATGTCGATTGATCATGAACTTGACCGAACAATGTATTTCTGATTTTTATTTATTTATCTTTTTATTTTTTTTAATTTTTTTTATAATTTATTTATTTATAATAATTATTTAATAAATGATGATTTTCTCATCGCCCACATCCTCATTATGTGTATAAGGGCCTACATGCCTAGATAAAATTATTTAACTATATTCCACAATCCCAAGATCCCCTCACCTATGTGTGAGGATTATTTTATAATGAGTAGTATAAATAGTTGATGCAATTAATACGAAGATGTGGAAAATTACCATATTGGGAGTTTTATGCATTAGATGGGGTGGGCACTAAAACTCGAGTTGGATGTGCTATGAGACTCAAGGAGTTACCCTAGGATCTGGGTTGATCTACTATTTTCTCAATGGATCAACCATTTTAATGGAATCAGGATCATGTCATTTTTTTATTTATGCATGGTTTATTAATTTTATGTTTGTTCAATTAAGATGTAATCACATAAAATAAAAAAAATCATGCTTAGATAAATTAAACATGCGTTGTGAATATTTTCTTTTTAATAATCAATAAGTTGTGAGTGTGATCACATAAACCAAACATGATAAATAGAAACAAATTTCATTCACTAAGAATACTTTAAAAACTCCCAAAATAAATTTGAAGTCATTAAATTCCTTTCATCATTTCAATTTGAGAAAAAACTATAGTATGATGTGTTCATCAACCCTAGTTGAGGGTACCTCATCCTATTGGGTAGTTATAACAAGATTGGTGGGTAAACGTAACTAAAATTGACATCAAATAAATGACTGTGTCTATCTTGTTATAATTTTAGAACCAAATCATTGAGTAAAACAAAACCATACTTTTTGGAGATTTGAGTTCGCTCAAATGAATAAGGAGTTATGATTCAATGTGGTTGGTCAGTCAAAATCCTACCTCGATACTCTTTGAGTAGTGGCGTAGCCATAACTTGGACTATGATTATCAGTTTTAAGGATCTTTGCTGCTAAAATACTCAAGTTGTGACACCTTGGATCAGTGCTCCCAGACACGATGCTCATAAACACATACTCACTTTGATACCAGCTGTAAAATCTTGGACATATTCATCCATAATCACTAAATCAGAAACAATTATTTCATCAATTAAATATCAAGAATATTTTTAGGTTTAGATCTTTAGATAATTAGTACACATCATAAACTAATAAATCCCTTGTTCTTTGTATCAATCGAACATTTTTTCTATTATATAAGTCATTACTTAATCTATAATGAACCTCCAATATCTTCCATAAATTATTTCACATGTGGTATCATTCTAAACATGTCATGTGTACTACTTTTATTTATAGCATGGGAAAATGGAAACATAATAATGAGTGATCTCAAATTCTTTTTAAGGGAAAAAATACAACTAAAGAAATCAAAACATAAGCATGACATGAATATTATGGCAGGAATAGGTAGACAACATGAATCCACAATCAAATTAAAACCGATAGGATGATATATTAATGAAAAAAATTAAAACATGGATATTAATAATAATAATAATAATAATAATATCATATTGATTTAATGAATAATGTTTAACATCAAAAACCTATTATCAAGGCCTTATTCCAAGACATTATCTTATTATGGGAAGAGACATACACCAAAACCCAACCTATATAGTCTCATGAGACTTGTTGATAGATATAATATTTTAAAAAAATTTATATGTATTTAAAATATTTAAACCTTTCCAATTTATCAATTTAATATTATTTACAACAATTTTGGATTTATGGTGATTGTTGTGCTTAATTGTGAAAATAGCTTAATTCTTGAAATTAAACAGTTTTCTGGAGATTCTGTATTTTGAGCATAAAATGTACAATATCACTCCGATTTATGTTTTTTTTAATTTATATTTTCATGGGATACAAATTTCTATTTTGTATCCAGATAAAATTCATCCATCTAAGGGCCTAAAAAATCAATCATTTTGAAAACTTATTCTGACTGATCGTGTGAACCCCACCTCCGTAATTAAAGCATAACTCGGGCTACAAACCTTTATTTTAGGTAATTCAACATGAAATTGAATAAGTAATAATATACTCATTTCACCAATAAAATTAATGAAGTTATAAAATCATGAAGGTGTCCATTTAATGATATAATTTAAAGTAATATTCTTGGAAGTCTTAGCCATAAAAATTCATACTCATTATAAATTCCATAAATTCCTATAAACATGTCCAATTAATGTTAAATTTGGAGGGGAGATAGGAAATTAAATTTGGAACAACCTATAATAAGGGTCCTTGGGGTGATTCTAAGAGTTGGTTTATGAAATAGGAGCCAACTTTTGGAAGATAGATTCTGGAGGGGACGCTGCAACACCCATTTATTTTCTTTTTTATTTTTAGTTTTATTTTTAGTTTTATTTAATTTATTTTTATTTTAAATTTAATTTAAATTAATTTTAGTTTAAATAAAATCTAATTCATTCATTGTTTTTATTGTTGTGTTCGTCTTCTTCACCCTTCTTTTTCTTTCATTCCTCTCCTTTTTTTTATTTTTTTTCTTCTCATTTTACCACCGTGAACTCTTATAATCATGATTATGAGTAACTGACCTAAGTAATATCCCAGGGGACTAATCTGGTGCTTGAACCTGAGTCCATGTTTTCTTTATTCTTTAATTTAATTCTAATGATAATTTATAGTGGATTTAATCCTCGCTATGGTTTTTTAAAGTTTAACTTCTTGATCTGCAACCATTTTCCTTCGATTAGGGAGGTGGATAGATGGTGTGCTTTTAGATCTCTAAGTAAACTTTGAATTCATAATCAAGGTAGATTGAGGTGTGCAAAAATATGATGGAGTGTGTTCACTAAGTATATTTGAAGTTGTTCAATGAAGGTGCTCCCTAAAAATTCTCTCTAGAGAACTTCCTTTCTTATCTAAATCCATTATGTTTAGCATCTCATGGTAATTTATAATTGAATGTTAGTTTCATATTATTTTCTACATTTCATTTATTTTCTTAAATTCCATTTCTTTCATAAAACATAAAAAAAATAGAAAATAATTATTTCTTAGGTGAATTAGATTAACTAGGTTAACAAACTAAGAAATCTCCTCAAGAGAGACAAACCTAGTTAGGCTCTATATTGCATTAAGAAAACATATAAATTTTCTTTTTACATTACCTAAGATAGGAATGCATAAAAATTGGCATCATTTCTTGGGAGATAATAAGTAGTTTACTTATTTTTCGATCTTCACACTCTAGATAAATTTTCATTGTTTTTCTTTAAAAACCCAAAAAAAATTCTTTCCATGATGTATCCAAACTTCTATTATTCTATAAGGAAAAATTACTCATAGGTATAAGAACATGAAACAAACTACACTTAGGAGGCCTTAAAATGAAGGGATGATGATCTAATGATAATGGTGAAACAAATGCCAATAGGTCAAGAGACATAGATCTCACCTTCGGATTTGATGATCTTGATTGATCAAATTTGTATTTACTTGCAAAGATTCAAGGCCAAGAAGGTAGTGCCATTGGACTTTCCAGATTTCATTGAAGACATCCAAGAGTTTGAGGACAAACTCATGGTGGAGTATCCCGACTAGCTACCTCCTCCAAGAGGCACTTTACATCGAATAATATATTAAATCCAAACCAACTTGGGGAGATAATAAATTCTTGAACTCAAACACATTTAATTTTATAGAAACTAATTTGAGTATTACTCCAAACTATTATGAATTTTCAAAATCTTATGAATCTTATTATGACATTGAGGATGATAAGGGAAAAGAAATTACACCTATTGAGGAACACCTATAGGTCCCTAAGGGAATTGAATATTTACTAGAGGGATCCCAATAAGAGATCCTAGTGGTTCTTCCTGAATAATAAAAAATAAAAATGCCTACATTAAAAGGGAATATTTGAAAATTAATACTTCAAATTTAAATTTTGAATGTCCCCTTTATTATTCATTTCATGCAGCACATCTATAGAAAACACTGGATTGTGAAGAAGACGTTGCATAAGTAGAAACTATAGAGGAGGAGGTTCTATACTTTATCCTACCCCCTCCATGCAAGTTTTACTACATTATGAAGGGGGGGGGGATGCGGTGTAATCTATACATGAAATTATCTTGAAAAGAACAAATAAATTCAATATGGGAAGAACAACATATGGTGCATAAAGTCAGTGAATCCCCAACCACCATCATACTATGGATAAAATTTGGTAATACCATTTTGGAGGTAGTAAAAATTCGTAGCCCACTTAGGGGATCATACTAAGATTTATCTTTACATTATTTCTCAAAATTTAAATTTAAATTTCATTTTTTGTATTATTACATCATGTGGCCCACTCCCTCTTTTCTTTTTGAGCTTAAATAACATGATCCTTGTGATTAATTGAGTCATTTTATTTTTTAGGATCATGATGGCAGAAGGAATCCCTAAACATTTTAGGAAGATGACCGAAGCATTAAATTCAAAAGGGAGTTCAAATTTTATGTTTTTATTTTAAATTCCTTACATTTTTTTCAACAATATGTTTTGATATTTAAAATGAAATAGAAATCACACACTTGAATTATGATTTACATGGATTATCTAGGAGACATGAGTTTCTTAGGAATCATGTGATTCCATGTTTTATAATTTAATGAAAATGATATTGAATTAGTAAAATAGAGAATTGAATTATTAAATTTAATCATGAATATTAAAATGAGGACTAATGATTTAAGTAAATTGATTGATTCGTGTAAATGAAATTTCCCTAACATTTTTCATGCTTTTAATTTTTAAAATTCATGTGAATTTATTTGTTATTATTAATCATGTCTTGAGTGATTGTATAATTTATAATTCCCATTCTTGAGAGTATTTATAAACCATGTAATTTTTATTTATTCTTGAGCATATTTATTGAGTGATTTTGGGACATGTCACCAACCAGAACTTGCATTTGAACTTTTCAAAGCTATGACTATGAAAAAACGCATTTAAAATGATTGAGGCATCATTTGAAAAACCACTTATCCATAAAATAACACCTTTACATCAATCCTTCTTTAGATCAAAGAGACCATGAATTACCTTTATAGGGATGAATATGTTTCAATCCATTTTTATCCATTCCTACCCTACTCTTGGTATTTTAATGATATTTTAAAGTTGAAGTGTGGGGGTAAAGGGAATCATGATGGAAGGGATGATATAAATTATAAAAAATAAGTCTGGGTTTATATTTTGGGTAATGATAAAGTTCATTTGATTCATTTATTATACTATTTATTATTTCCCCCTCTTTAATAAAAAAATATAAAAAAACAAAACAATTAAATAAAAATGGGTTGTAATTTGGGAGAACCAAAAATCACCATTACTAAACTGATGTTTTTTATCATATGTGGATAGGTGATGGATTGAGGTTTGTTTCAAGCATATATTTTGAAAAATGAAAACAAAAATGAAAAAAATTATTAGGAAAAAAATCAAGAGGGTGCACAAATCATTCATTATAGATAATTTGATCCTGACCTTACTTAGAGTTTGGGGGGATTGGTAGTTGCTAGTTTGAAGTGTATAATTTCATTACACTTTTATTTTTTATATCATTCTTTAACATAAGAGATAAAATTCATAATTGAGCCTTAATTTTTAAAGCATAAAATCCTACTAACCTTAAGCCTTAGAGTCATTTGAACCTTTATTGCAGGTCCTCATGATTTTATGTGCCTTTTGTATTTACAAAGTGTAGAAAGTAGTCTATTTACAAGCCTACAGATAAATAGTATGTTCGGATTATATTACCATAAATCCACTTGAATTTAATCATGAGAGTTGATAGAAAAGAATCATGTGAGGTAAATCATTACATGGCAAGTTTAATAATAATGAATTGAGGAGAATAAATGAATTAAAGATAAGTTCCATCATTTTTAAAAGGGGAAAAGTAAAATGCATGATTTTATTTTTTATTGGAAAATAAGAAAATAAATTTATATTTTATGTGAAATTTGAAAAATTTATTTGACATTGAAAATTGTTTGATTGTATTTCTTTGAAATTGGAATATTGGTAACATTGGTTCCCTTTGAATTCTATTTTGAGATTTTATACTTGAGGAAAATCATTGTTTAAGTGTGGTTTGATTGATAGAGATAACATTTTCAACATTTTTTATATGTATTTAAAATATTTAAACCCTCCAAATTTATCAATTTGAGATTATTTACAGCAATTTTGGATTTATGGTGATTTTGGGGCATAATTATAAAAATGGATTAATTTTGGAAATTTAACAGCTTTCTGAAGCTTCTGTATTTAGAGCATAAAATTTATAATATCACTCTAATTTATGTGATTATTTTTTTGAAGACTTATATGTTTTTAGGATTAAACTTTTGCTTTTAGATAATGATAAAATTAGGTCATGTAATGGCCCTAAAAATCAATCATTTTGGAAAATTATTTTGTCTGACCGTGTGGAATCCACCTCTGTAATGGAATCATAACTCTGGATACACACTTCCATTTGAAGTGATTCAAACCATAATTGAACGAGAACTCATATATACATTTCATTAGTAAATTTAATAGAGTTATTAAATATTTAATATAAATATTGAATGATATAATTTGAAGGAATATTCCTGGAATTCTCATCCATAAAAATTCATACTCATTATAAATTTTATGACTTCTTCTAGACGTGTCAAATTAATTTGAAATTTGGAGGGGATATGGGAAATTAAATTTGCAACAACCTATAAGAATGAACCTTGGGGTTATTCAAAGATATGGTAGATTAAATAGGATCTAACCTTTGGAAGACATATTCTAGAGGGGACGCTGATGCACCCATTTGTTTTATTCTTTTATTTTTATTTTTATTTTTATTTAAATTATTCTTATTTTAAATGTAATTTAAATTTATTTTAATTTAAATAATATATAATTCATGCATTTTTTTTATTTTTGTGTCAATATTCTTCACCATTCTTTTCCTTCAATTCTTCTTCTTATTTTCTTTTCTTCTTCTCATCTTACCACCATGAACTCTTAAACTTGTGATTATGTGTAACTGATCCAAGGAATATCCTAAGGGAATTATTTGGTACTTGAACCCGAGGCCATGTTTTTTTATACGTTGATTTAATTATAAGGATAATTTATAGTGGTTTTAATCCTAATTGTGGTTGTCTAAATTTTAACTTCTTTATATGAAACCATTTCCCCTCTTTTGAAGAGGTTGATGGAGGGTGTGCTTTTTGATCGTTAAGTATGATTTTCATTCATAATCAGGGTAGATTGAGGTGTGCACACATATGATGGAGTGTTTTCACTAAGTATATTTGAATCTGGTCAATGAAGGTGCTCCCTAAAAATTCTCTCGAGAGAACTTCCTTTCTTCTCTAATTCTATTATGTTTAGCATTTCATGATAATTTTTAATTGAATATTAGTTTTGTCTTATTTTCTGCATTTCATTTATTTTAATAAATTAATTTTCTTTTATAAAACATAAAACAAAAAAAAATAATTATTTATTAGGTGGATTAGATTAATTGGGTGAAAAAACTGAGAAATCTCCTCAAGAGAGACGACCCTAGTCAGCCTTTGTGTTGTATTAGGAAAACATTGAAATTTTCTTTTTCCATGCCCTACAATAGGTGTGTATCACATGTCGATGCATCAAGGGGATATATATAACTATATTCCCTAGTAATAACCTTATTAAGTCCAATTTATTCACTATAATAGTCCTCAAGACCTTTCATACCATTCCCTGATGAAATTCTTATTGAATAAAACTTGGTTATCCTCATAAAGAGAAATACATAAATCAATACATAATCAACCTGTGTTAAGAGTAAATAATCATCAAGAATTTCAATACTTTTCTCCATGTCAATAAAAGGGTTAATATGATCAAAACCCATATGGGGAAGAAGGTGGATGTTTAAACAATACATAGTCAACTTTCCAATAACCAGTCGTATTAGAATTACAATATATAGAATGCCAATAATTTTCCCCATATCAATAAAAGGGATAACATCATCTTAATCCATCCAGAGAAAAAGGTGGATGGTTAAACAATAAATAGTCAAATTACTAATAATAATCTATATTGAAATAATAATATACGAAACACAATTACTTTTCCTCAAGTTAATAAAATAAAATTATTTTTTGATGAACATCATCCAACCTAAATTATGGAAAATTTGATGTTCACATCATATAGAACAATGAGTATATGAATAATTAAATATTATAATAATCATGATCAAAATACATCCAAATAAATAATATGTATGGTTTCAAAATAACATAATTCCGATGTAACAAGGAAATATAGAAGGGTGTTGACATAAATGAAAAATACACTCACAAAAAGAACACTCTGAACAGTATCATAAGAATCAAATTGTTTGATTCCATTAGTTTAATACCCCAAATGATAATATATATATATATATATATATATATTATAATATAAATTAATAAACATAAAACCCATTAGGGTAAATTATTTTGAAAATAATAAGTTAAATAGAATAAAAACATATAATATCATTTAGAAAACATTTTTGACATTGACATAAATAAAAAATTTCATGTCACTTTCAAAGGTAACTTTGTAAAATTTTATGCAAAAGATTTTTAAAACATTTACTTTTAAAAATAATCTCTAATAATGAAACCTTGGAAATTCATAAAGTCTGTATTGGATAAAATAGAAGTGGAAGGAAAACATTTGAAAGTGGAAGGAAACCCTTTTTATTATTTTAAAAATACCTTTGTTCAAAACTCACATTATGAAAGGAGTAACAAAACTTTATTTTATATAAAAATATATTTTTCCACATAAAGGTAGATAAATTTCCATACAATAAAATATTAGGGTAGGATAACCCAAAATAAAATTTCAAGATGAAACATTATAACTCAAAGAAATGAGATTTTAGTTATCAATATCCCTTATGGACAACATACCCCATGAATCATGGAATAATTAAAAATGGTTTTATGTGGTAAAACTGTAAAAAATGAGAGAATACCACATAATAAAATAAAATGGAATAATGTAATCAACTTATATAAAATCATTTCAAGTGAACGATCATAACTCAATGGGTGAAAATTGAGTTATCAAAAACTCTTATGTCTGTTGTAACACTTGATTCAAAAGACATTTTAAAAAAATAACCTTATTTGTCTTAGTTTATCCCATGATTTATAGAGAAATAAAGTATATAATATTCATGGGATATTAAATAAATAAAATAAAAGGAATATTCCCTAAATCCATATGCATGTGATTCTTAGTTGGCTATGGCACTATGATTAGTATCATGGAAAATTTTATTTCCATGATACCTTCATGCATGAGATGTTCAAATCAACATTTAATCATGCATAAAAAACGCATGAGTAAATGAAACAAACCAAGGATCATACTTGTGTCTTCTTTAGTATAGTTATATGATGTTATTGTTATGAAATGATTATATTATTCTTGGTTGATACTCCCTAGTATGATTTTATCTTTAATATTTCTCATTTTCATATTGAGGTACTAGAATACAATTGAAAGAAGATGGATCCCATTCAAATTTCAGATGATTCAGATTATCCTGTGGATACCTCCGGAGGTGGGATGTCATTTGGATATGTCTTTGTGGTCTTTATCAAACCCATGTGATGGACTTTGTGAATGTTGTAGATTCTATTCGGTGAATGGTATACTCTTTTTACAATATGTTCTTCATTTCAGTTTCTTATCCAGGTTTCATATTATTTTTCATGGAGACCCTCAAACGATGGTTTCTAATTTCTTTCATTATTTCTAATAAGTTTTATTAGATATGTAAGAGACCTAAAAATGGTTTTAAATAGATACATTCTTAATTTTTATGAAAACATTCAATGAAATGAAGAAGAAATTGAAAAATAGAGCATCATCTCACGTTTCTTAAAATTCAGTTTCATAAAGGGTTTACCCTTCTGTAGATAGACTATAAAGGTAACCAAGACCTTACCCTTACGCATCTGAGATGCGTAAGGGTAACCAAGGCTTTACCCTTATGCATAGTGGTCTGTGTAAGGGTTATATATCCTTACCATTATGTAGATCTATATACATTAGGGTCACATGATCATACACTTACACGTAAAGGGCTACATAAAGACCATACCCTTACATGAGCCAGCTATGTAATGGTAGTTAAACGCTTACATGATACCCATATACAGAAGATATTCATAAAGGTAACCACATTTTTACCTTTATGAAAATGGTTTTCATAAAGTTCATTAATGCTTTACCCTTATGCATATAGGTACTAGAGATGTTGTGTAAAGGTCCTTGATGTTCACCTTTACGCAACATAAGAAAAATAAAGATCACATTTATTTAAATGGTTTATGTAATGGTATTACCAATACATGAGGTGTTTTGTAAGGGTTATTTCATTATTTCCCTTATACAACCCGTTTTAATGAAGGTAAAGAGTAGTCACCCTTACACAAAGTGTCTTTGTAAGGGTAAATGGAGGATACCTCTATGCGGTGATGAATTTGTGTGTAAGGGTAAATAAAAAGTATTTTTTAAAAAAATTAATGATTTATAAAACGTTTAAAAATCATTATAAAAGGTATTTTGGGAATATTTAATTTATAATGGGTTTATAAATTATTTAATTATTTTTAAATGGTTTATAATTAATTAATTAAATTTTTATGAAAGTTTTATTTTTCCCAAATATTAAATGTTAATAATTAAAATACCTTTTAAAAAATTATATGGAATAAATTATAATCTAGAAATAAAAGTTTTTATTTTGAAATCATAAGTTATATTTTATAAAAAGTTATAAATTATAAAATAAGGCCCAAAATATAAAATAATTATATTTAAATCATTTATTGTTCATAAATCATTTGTTTGAATTGTTCAAAATAAAAGGGGCCTTATTTGGATATTATATAAGCCACATCAAAAATGATTTAATGATTTATATGATCAAAATTTAAATAATATTTAAGTATATGATGTTTAGATTTTGCGAAATGTTTACATAAAAGAAGTTGGATTATAAATAGTTTATAATACATAAAATATCATATATTTAAAATGGAAAGGTCAAATAATGAAAAATATAAAAAAGTTAACATTGGAATGAATATAAAATGTTTATATTCAAAATTATGGAGTGTCCATAATGTTAAAGCTATTAGTTATAAAATTTTTATAATTATATTTTATTTATGAATTGTTCGTAAATGTTTATCTCATCATTAAATATTTAAATTATTTATTTATTTAAATGTTATTACCTTCTATATTCATGGTTAGTAAATTTTTTAAGAAATTTGAATATTGTATATGATTTCATTTAAAATTTTAAACTACTTCTAGGATAGAGTTGTGGATTACATGATATGATTGACTTTATAATGAATTTATTTTTTTCATCTATCTTTAACTCAGTTTGTAATTGAGGTTATTAGATTGAATTTGGTTGTTGAATATGGTTTGTGAATATTAGGTGTTATAGTTATGATGAATTTTATTCTCTCTTGATTAAAGTATCCTCGTGTAGAGGGATTTTGGGTCAGACTACCTACTTACCTGAAGGCCTATGCTTTGTTTATGAAATTTAATGGGGTTCTCTATATGTCATTTTGAGCATACTCATGTGGAGATTGTCAATTTTGTATAATTCTATTCCTTTACATGAAATGTTCATATACCTTATCCATATGATGCATCTGGATATGTATGAATATGTTTGAAATATATTTTTGTGTTAGTAACACAAACTTGTGGGTTTTGTAAAGGGAAACACATTAATATGGTTTGATCATATTGATTTAGTGATGGGAATAAGATTTCAAACTAAAATACTATAATCATGCATATTTAAAGGGTAATAACATGAGATAAGATAGTGGGATTGAAATCCCCTTTAAATACTAAGTGTAACATTCCTTTAAAAGAAGCACTTTTCAAGACCTCGGTCATTCAACTAAGTATTTTCGAGCTCAGCATGTGTAACCATGGATTATCTTGTGTAAGGAAAACAAGTTATAAGTGACTTTGGATTATTATGTGGGTATTATCGAGCTGAGAACTCATATCCATTTACTAGATTTTGTTGGATTATTCGTGTTGTTTTCTTTGGGTTACACTAGTAGGGAATCCCTAAAAATTAAAATACCGAAGGAATAAAGTTGATTTTATCCATATGATGGATTGGAAAAAGGGTTTCCCATCTAATAATCCAAGAATCATGTGTGATATGATTGGGAGGATGTCCTTACTAAATAATCATGACTTATTTACATTAAAAAACTAGTGTAAGTCCTGGGAAAATATATAGATATTTGTTCTCTAATGGATATGATGACTATTTAAAAGGGATTGTCATTTTAGTGGGATCCCATTTAATAAAAGTCCTTATTGAATGGTTATAAAATATGATACTCATCTGATAAAAGATTATATTGTAGATAATATCATCATCATCACCAAGATAAAATTTATGATAAAATCCTTGATAAGGATAATCTTAATTCAAACTACTCTTATGAATAGTAACTTAGGAAAACTTCTTAAAAAAATTAATTTAAGAAAAGTTCTTAAGGAAACTTTTATGTGTCAAAACAGTTTCTTCCTAAGTAACTAAATGCTGAAATTATTCAACAAGTGAATTTATATGCTTATGGAACTATAGAGTGATTAGATAAAATATGACCAAAGGAGTATTAGTCTTTACTCATCTACTCAATATAATTAGGTACATCAAATGATATTCAATGTGATTGAATATGTTGATTAATTGATGAGACTAAAGTTTTCCTTAAAACAATAATGGTTATATAAATAATTTATATTATTCTAATAGATATATGATATAAACGGTATATTTTACAGAGTTTTAAATATAAAAAAAGTTAGAAAGTGAAAATAAATGATATTTGAATTTTTTTCCAAGTAATGGAGAAAAGGAGTTTTTGCATTGCTAACTTGAATGCTTAAAACTTGGATAAACTCATTATAATATGTGTATTTTATGTCATTTATCTCTTTAAAAGATAATGTAAACAAAATGTGTTTAATAAAATTAGATAATGTGTTTTTGATACACATAGTTATGATTTGTTCAGTTCTATAGCATTAATTAAGGGGGAACTAAAATGGATTTTTCTCGCTAACGAATTTATCATATCATCATATATGAAAATGTTCAAAAAAATTGATCAGATTAAAATAACATTTACCCAATATTCTCAAAGTGATGAGAATACATATATGTAATGTCTCGAGCCAGCTCACCTCTAGGATGGTGGCCATATCGATAGGTCAAATAACCTCAAGAGCATCTCCCCAAACACCATAGGTTTCTGACTAGCAGTGAAGGCCCTTTTTGTTTCTGTGGGGGGGACTATGCCCTCATAGGTAATAGATAATTTCACAGTGGAATTAAACAACAACAAATAATAAGTAGTGGAAGCATGTGAATAAATAAACTACAGCAGAAGCAATATAAATAAATCCAACTGAAATATAAAAACCAAGTGCGGAAACTCAAAAAAGAGTGTCATGTCATGATGAGTCTAAACTGAAAGTATGGAAAACAGAACTCAAACACAAATTCAACTAAAAGAAAAGACACAAGCAGTAACTACATCGCAAGAAAGGCCCGGTCCTCTACCCCAGTCTCCATCATAAGAAGTAATTAATACTCAAGAATCAGAAGCAACACGCTTCCCCTTGTCAATACTTATGATCATGTAATCTACTTGGGTGTCGACGATGCCTGAGCAGGGTGTGAGATAAAATATCAGTAGGCCGGCACCCACGGTGTATAAACCTTTCCATTTCGTGCAGCAATAAAAATGCAGTGTGCCATTACTTAATAATTTTATATGATTAATTTAAACGCAATGAAATAAATAAGACTGCTTGGGTTCCAAACAACACCCACGCTTAATCACTTGCTTTAGCCTAAGCTGGTAGTCTGAAAGGTAAACTATCAGCAGAATGTACGAACACGTATATATATAAAACCCATAAAATCAAGGTAAACAAGAAATAGGTGTACCCCAAGCTTGTGCTTTGACTTTGGGTCTAATTCCAGTGTCAATCAGGTGAACTTTAACATATCATAAGGATATCTCAATTATCAAGAAAACTCAAATGGAAATAATATAAACTTAAGTGCATCATTATTAAGGTTCAAGTTGAGAGTTGGAGTCTGAGCCTGTCCCTAAGGTATCGCTACAGAACATCCGTCAATTTATCCAATGCCACCGAGCCCATCCAAGGTAATCTTTCGAAAGACCAAGTATCGCCCGAGGCATAGATTTACCCTGAGTCTGTACCGATCTCGCAAAAAGGGGTTGAGTGTCATCTGAGGCTGGCTTAGCCACATTGTCAATAGATCTATCCTGATAGGCCATTTTAGAACCGGTATCACTCAAAAGTATTAGAAAGTCCGAGGAAGTCTCGATCCAGAAAATCCAATGACATCGCCCCCGGCACCTAGAGGTAACCCATTAGGAACGGAGGATCTAAGTGTGGCCCTTGATGTGGGATCCGCCCACTTTCCCCACCCTAAATTTAATTAAATTTTTCAAAGCAGTAGATATGACATAATCAGCATATAAAGTCGCAGCTTGAAAACTAACCAGATACACCCGCATCACAAGGCATAAATCTAACAGTATAGCATAACAACTTGCAAGGCAATATACATATCATATCAACCTTAGCGGATAATACACATTTAAATAATCAGTATTTCATCATAAAAACTTGCAAGGCAATATACATATCGTATCAACATCAACGGATAATTCACTTTTTAAATAATAAACAGTTTATGAAAACAAGTGCCAATGATCCAATAATTCAAGTTCATGTTCAAAGCAACTATTTTTTTAATTTAATTACAATAAAATGGGCTTTGCAACACATGAAATTAATCAAATAGTAAACTCAGCTAATAGAATAATACACAGATCATGTCATCACACCCAATGGGGTGTCCAATTTTGTTACAATAATTCAATCAACTATTCATTTAATTTAAAAACAATAAAAAGGGGTTTCCCAATACCCGCAGCTAATTAAATTAATAACCTGGATAACGAAAAATACACAGACTATGTCCGCACACCCAAAGGGGTGTCCGATCTTGTTGTAACCATTCAAAAAAAATTATTTAAGATGATTAAGGATGCAACAATTAAGTAAAACCATTAAAGTAATTAAAATGGGTAAAATTGCACAAAGCTAGTAGGCATCGACTAACGGCACAACGATGCGTTTTTTATAAATCACAACGAAACATAGGGAAAGAGAGTAGGCACCCTACCTTGTAGTCTTAAATGACTCTAAGATCCGCGGTGGGCTTTGATTTGACCTAAAATGGATGAAAACAAAGTATTTTAGAAAAACTCCAAAATAGGGTAAAAATCTTGTACGATGAACTGCACGCAGATTACTCAACAAAAATGAACAATTCCAGATTTGCAACATTATCATTTCCCTAAGGTTTACTGAAAAACTAATGGAAAAGGAATAAAATGTCGGATGGAGGAGTAGCGGCCTTCCGAAGGGGTTGTTGGTTGGTGTGATGAGATTGAGGGGTGCGACGTGATGAGTTGGAGAGGGAGAGAGGAGAGGAAAAAAGAAAAGAGAGAAAAGAAAGAAAAAGAAAATAAAATAAAAATAATGGGAAAAAAAGATAAGGAAAAAGGAAATAAAATAAAAAGATAAAATAAAACAAAACAATGTAAAGGAAAATAATAAAAAAAATTAAAAACGTGAATTCCCCATTTTAATTATTTTCATTTTTTCCATAACCCCCTCTTTATTTTATTTCAGAATTTCTTTTTATCCTTTTTTTCTTTATTTTAAATCTCCTTTAAATCTTTTATTACTCTTTTCCAATCCTTAATTAATTATTTAAAACCCGAACACCATGCCAAAGTGTGACGTGACATTTTTCATGAAACTTCTGCAATTATTTAAATTAAATAAAAAGCTGCACAGGACCCGCAGCGAGGTGCGCAGGCACGCACCCTGGGTCTCTTAATTAATTATAATGAAAAAAGTAAAAACGGTCCATACCTGATTAAGGTTGGTATGTTACAACCTCCCTTACTTAAGACAACTCGTCCCAGAGTTTCCCTTCCGAGGGTAGTGGAATGTCGCCAGAGAAGAGTTTGAGCCACTGCGCACGTACATTTGTCTCTCGCTCCCAGGTCTTGTCCTAAACGCGTCTGTGTTACAACAACACCCAGACCAAAGGTACTGACTTGGCTCGGAGTACTTTCATGCTATGGTCGACGATACAGATCGGATGATCCACAAAGGGTGCATCAACGTCAAGCTTGATGTCGTTAGGGTCAAAATAATGAGACGGGTCTAAATGATATTGTTGAAGCTAAGATACATGGAAAACTTCATGCATGGCACGATACCTCTGAGGTAGCAGTAACCAATAGGCTACCAGACCAACTCTCTCCACTATCTCAAACGGATCGATGTATCTTGGTGATAACTTCCCTTGCCTCCTGATATGCATGTGACCCAACCTCGAAGAAACACGCAGAAAGACTCAATGTCCCACCTTGAACTCCAGAGGTCTATGACGATGATCGGTATAAGACTTTTTCCAGGACTGAGTTGTAGTCATATGCTTCTGAATCAGAAAAACTTGATCAGAAGTCTCCTGAACGAGATGAGGACCCAACAGAGCTACCTCACCTGCTTCGAGCCAGCACAAAGGAAAATGGCATGGTCTACCATAGATAACCTCATACTGAGCCATTTGAATTGTCACCTGGAATATGTTATTATAGGTAAACTCAACAAGAGGTAGATGATTCACCCAGGAACCTCCAAAATCAAGGATAGAGGCCCGTAACATATCCTCTAACACTCGTATAGTTCTCTCGGACTGCCCATCGGTCTGAGGGTGATATGCAGTACTCAGAAGTACCTATAAGCCCAGTGCCTTTTTCAACCCTTACCAGAACCATGAATTAAAGTGAGCATCCCTGTCTGAGAAAATAGAATTAGGAACATCATGAAGTCACACAATTTCCTAGATATACAGCCTTCCCAGCTCATCAATCATAAAGGTATCTCGGATAGGCAAGAAGTGTGCAACCTTGGTCAACCTATCAACAACCACCCATACTGCATCGCTGCTTCAAGGAGATGTTGGAAATCCTATAACGAAATCCATGGTGATGTCATTCCATTTCTCTGTAGGAATGGATAGAGGATGTAGGAGTCCAGTAGGTCATTGGTGCTCTGCCTTCACCTGTTGGCAGGTGGAACACTGAGTGATGAAACCTGCTATCTGCTTTTTCATACCAGGCCACCAATATTGTCGAAACATGTCTCTGTACATCTTGTTAATCCCAGGGTGAACTTCCCAAATGGAGGTGTGATATTCCTTCATCATCTATTCCCATAAACCTGAAGGTACCCGTATATGGCCACGATAAAGGAGAGTTTCACTACCATCAATAACCCAACCAGGAGGTGGGTTCCCTCCTGTAACACTTTCCCTCAAAATGAGTCCCTCAAGATCAGTCAACTGTTGCCTACGGACTTCCTCCAAAAGAGAGGATGTCACTATAAGAGCTGTTATAACTGGTTGTCCACTCTTCTTCTGAACCTCCAGATGCATCTTTGAAAACAAGGTCATTATCTGCCACTCACTTCTAGCTACCTGCACGGCCAGTGTCTGTGTCTTATGGCTTAAAGCATACACCACATCATTACCCTTATCAGGGGTATAAGTAAGCCCAAATTCGAACGACTGCAAGTATTCGACCTACCTGCATTTCCTTAAGTTCAAGTCTTGTTGAGTGGAGATATATTTCAAGATTTTATGATCCGTGTAAACAAAAAATCTCTCACCCAAAAAATAGTGTCTCCAACAGTATAGAGCATGAACTATAGCTACCAACTCCAGGTCATGTGAGGGTAGTTCCACTTGTGAGGTCTCAACCGGCAGGATCCATAAGCCACGAATCAATCACCCTACATCAAAACTGCACCCAGTCCAATTCCTAAAGCATCATAATAAACTCTATAGATCTTACTAGGTTCAGGAAGAATTAGGATTGGGGAAAAGGTTAGTCTTCCTTTTAATTCTTGAAAATACTTTTCACAAGCTTCTAACCAAATTAACTTCACACCTTTCTTAGTCAAGGTCATAATAGGTGCTGCTAAGAGGGAGAAATCCTGGATGAATCGCCTGTAATAGCTAGCGAGTTCCAAGAAACTGTGGATGTCGAAGAAACTCTTGGGTTGCTCCCATGAAACCACAACGCTCACTTTTTTTAGGTCAATCGATACCCCTTATTCAGATATAATATGACCCAAGAAGTGTACCTTATCAATCCAAAAGTGGCATTTAATGATCTTAGCTTATAGCTGGTGGTCTCTTAGTGTACTCAACACGCTCTCAAGATGGGTTGCATGGTCGTGTCTGGAACGCGAATACACTAATATTTCATCCACGAAGACTACCACAAAGGAATCAAGATACATATGAAAAACCTGGTTCATCAGATCCATGAAGACTATCGGCACATTAGTGAGGCCGAATGGAATAACCAGATACTTGTGCAAGTCGTACCTACTTCAAAATGTTGTATGTGGTATGTCAGATGGTCGCACACGCACCTGGTGATATCCTAACCTCATATCAATCTTGGAGAAAACAGTTTCTCCCCAGAGATGGTCAAAGAGATCATCTATATGAGGCAATAGCTATCGATTATTTACCATGAGCTGGTTGAGTCAATGATAATCCACGCATAACCTTAGGTTACCATCTGCCTTCTTGGAAAAAAGGACAGGTGAACCCCATGGTGATGTGCTAGGTCTGATGAAACTCTTAACCTCAAGGTATTCAAGCTGCTTTTTGATTTCATGTAGCTCTATTGGTGTTATCCTATAGGGAGGAATAGACACTGGTGTCGCACCTGGCATGAGCTCGATAGAGAACTCCATGAATCTCATATGAGGTAAGCCAGAGAAATAATCCGGGAAGACATCCCTGAAAATATCCACCACTGTAGGGAATTCAACTAGCTACGTTCCCTGGTCGCTCATGAAGAGACTTTCCAACTAAGCTGTCACTCTTCCCAACCGTGCATATTTAGGCTTAGCTTGGTTTTCCTGTATATCCCATTCTCCTTTGTGAAGATATGTGTCACCCTTAGGGGATGTAAAAGACACCCAGTGGTGATATTAATCCACTTGGGCATGATAAGGAGAAATCCAGTTCATACCAAGAATGACTTCGATGCAAGACATATCGAGGATATATAAATTCCAAACAAAGTGGTACCCACCTATCTCAAGGGGGAACTCTTGGCACTGGAATATTTCCTCTATCCTGACCCAAAGTGGAGTGTCAAGAGACATGACACCATAGTGATACTCAATTAGAAAACCAATACTCTCAACAACAGTAGCAGATATAAAGGAGTGTGATGCACCGGTATCAAAAAGAGCAGAAACTAAAGTATAGGCTACTAGGATAGTACCTCTCACTGTAGATGGTCCTTCACTCTAGTCCTCTGGTGCTGATTGCACTACATACATGAGACCTGAGCCACATACCTGATATGCTGCCTAGTTGTCTTGAGAAGGTCCACTCTGCTAACGCTGATAATCTGGGACCTGATTTCCTCGACCATGACCACCACCATTACCTCGGCCTGATCGACCGGTGGAAAAAGAACTTCCAGCCTACTGTGGAGTAATATATCCCATACCTGAAGGAGGTGTAGGTGCGGATCCTCTACCACTGAAAGCTGAATAGAAGGAATGGAATAAATGCTGAAGGTGACCCATCCTGCCGCAATCTCAGCACTCCTTTGGATCCCTCATGCACTATGGCTTCTTGTGACCATCCCTACTTCACTGATAACAAGCGACAGAGCTATCAAGACGTGCTGTTTGGATAGTATTTCCCCCATGTGAACTTTCAAAATGGTGTTTCCTACTTCCAGAAGAGCCATCACCCTGTCTCAGAACTGAACCGCCCTGGATCACTAGTTTAGCTTCCTTGACATTTCACTCTGGGATTAGATCTTGGCTCACGATCTCTGTAATAGTGGTCAAATGGAAGATGTTCACCTGTGAGCGGATAGTATACTCAAGTTCATCCTCAAAATGCCTCGCAGTATTATGTGCGTCTCTAGTCAGAGATGGGGTAAAATTATGAAGTTCCAAGAAATGATTAGAATACTCTAACACAGTCATAGAGCCCTACTGAAGATGTAGGAACTCCCACGCACGATCATCTCTCAGAGTCTATGAGAAAAAGTGATTGTAGAAGGCTTCTTGGAAATTGGCCCAAGCCATGCCACTGGTCTGCTCAGCCTGAGAAAGAACGTTCCACCAGTGCTTGGCGGAGTCACGAAGCATGTAGACTGCAAGATTGAGCATTCACTCTGGAAGCGTCTCAAGGTGGTCGAAGATAGACCTTATAGCTTCTATCCACAACTATACAGCATAAGGGCCGCCACTCCCTAAGAAGGTGGGATGGTGATATTGTAGAAAGTCATGCGTAAGTTCTTCCATAGATGGGGCAGGTCTGGGAATATTCTGAACTGACTGCATAAACCTAAGGATATTATCCCTGAACTGAGCATTAGGGTCCCTTAGAAAATCGACAGGAGGTAGTGCCACTAGAGACTCTACAAGATGATCCACTAGTGGTTTAGGACCCACCATCTATGGAATGTGCTCATTTCCACTCTCCTGAGGCACAACACGAAGACTTCATGGTGGAATTTTCCTACAACAACCAACACACACCTTAGACAATGAATAAACAAGGTGAGAAAACAAGGAAAAAAAGAGGTTAGGTACATAGCCTGCCTCTGAGCACTAAACAACAGGCAACCAACCTCAAGAGTTGGGTTTCAAGATGGAAGAGACAACTAAAAAGGATTACTAAACAAGTTCTACAATCCAATCCTCTTTTAAGTTAGTCTAACATCTAACAGGCTATCACAACTTTATATTCTACAAACCAGCATTTCCAAATTTCACCACTAGGCACAACAGCACTCACATGAAAACAGGAAAATGAACGCTGAAAGTAGATATGGCATGGCAATATGCATGGTATTTAAATCCTATAGTGTCTATTATGATGCATGGAATGTATTTCCCTCGTATGATCGGGCTGAAATGGTAAAGCCATTATCTTAACAATACCAACACAATAACAATGCAATACAAGTGAGACACCCAACGGTGAAATCATATCAACAGTAACTGGAAAAATCAACAAATGCAATCCCAACCCAGGGATTTGAGTTTTCCCTTGTACATGGGTTAGCTACGTACAAGCATAAAGTATATCCCAAATACCTATATCCTATTCTTCTGTCTAACCCAAACAGTAATACAAAAGAAAAAACTGCCTTTGATACCACTTTGTAACATCCCGACCCGGCTCACCTCTAGGACGGTGACCGGACCGATAGGTCACATAACCTCAAGTGAATCTTCTTGAACGCCAGAGGCTGCTGACTAGCAGCGAGGGCCCTTTTTCTATCCATGGGGGAGACTATTCCCTCATAGGTAACAGATAATATCACAGCATAAGTAAACAACAACAAATAATAAGTAGCGGAAGCATGTGAATAAATAAACTTTAGCAGAAGCAATATAAATAAATCCAAATGAAAGATAAAAACCAAGTGTAGAAACTCACAAAAGAGTGTCATTCCATGATATGAGTCTAAACTAAAAGTACGAAAAACAGAACTCAAACACACAGTCAACTAAAAGAAAAGACACAAGCAGCAACTACATCGCAAGAAAAGCCCGATCCTCTACCCCAGTCTCCATCCTAAGAAGTAATGAACAGTCAAGCATCGGAAGTAGCATGCTTCCCCTTGTCAATACCTACGATCATGTAATCTACTCGGGTGTCGATGATGCCCAAGAAGGGTGTGAGATAAAATCCCAGTAGGTCAGCACCCACGGTGTCTAAATCTTTTTATTTTGTGTAGCAATAAAAATGTAGTGTGCCATTACTTAATAATTTTAGATAATTAATTTAAACGCAATGAAATAAATAAGACGGCTTGGGTTCCAAACAGCACCCATGCCTAATCACCTGCTTCAGCCTAAGCTGGTAGTTTGAAAGGGAACCTGTCAGTAGAATGAACGGACACGTATATATATAAAACCTAGAAAAATAAGGTAAACAAGAAAGAGGTGTACCCCAAGCATGTGCTTTGACTTGGGGTCTAAGTCCAATGTCAACCAGGTTTACTTTCACATATCAGAAGGAAATCTCAATTCTCAATAAAAATCAAATGGCGATAATATAAACCTTAAGTGCATCATTATTAAGGTTCAAGTTGAGAGTTGGAGTCCGAGCCCGTCCCGAAGGTATCGCTATGAAACATCCGTCAATTTATCCAATGTCACCGAGCTCATCCAAGGCAATATTTTGAAAGAACAAGTATCTCCCAAGGCATGGCTTTACCTAGAGTCCGTCCCGATCTCGCAAAAAGGGGTCGAGTGTCATCTGAGGCTAGCTTACCCACATTGCCAATGGATCTATCCCAATGTTCCCTTTTGGAACCGGTATCACTTAAAAGTATTAGAAAGTCTGGGGCAGTCTTGGTCCGGTAAAGCCAACGACACTGCCCCCCAGCACCTAGAGGTAACCCGTTAGGAACGGAGGATCTAAGTGTGGCCCTTAATATGGGACCTGCCCCCTTTCCCCACCCTGAATTTAATTAAAGTTTTCAAAGTAGTATATATGATATCATTAGCATATAAAGTCAGACCTTGATAACTAACCATATACACCCGCATCACAAGACATAAATCTAACAGTATAGCATAACAACTTGCAAGGCAATATACATATCATATCAACCTCAGCGGATAATACACATTTAAATAATCTGCAGTTCAGCATAACAACTTGAAAGGAAATATATATATTGTATCAACATCATCGGATAATGCACTTTTTAAATAATAAACAGTTCAGAAAAACAAGTTTCAATGATCCAACAATTCAAGTTCATGTTCAAAGAAACTATTTATTTAATTTAATTACAATAAAAAGGGCTTCGCAACACATGCAATTAATCAGATAGTAAACTCGGCTAATGGAATAATACACCGATCATGTCGGAATTCCCAAAGGGGTGTCCAAATTTGTTGCAATAATTCAAACAATTATTCATTTAATTTAAAAACAATAAAAAGGGGTTGTGCAATACCCGCAGCTAATTAAATTAATAACCCGGCTAACGGAAAAATACACTGACTATGTCGGCACACCCAAAGGGGTGTCCGATATTGTTGAAACCATTCAAACAAATTTCTTTAGGATGATTAAGGCTAAAAAAATTAAGTAAAACCATTAAAGTAATTAAAATGGGTAAAATTGCACAAAACCGGTAGGCACCGACTAATGGCACAAATTTGCGTTTTTTATAAATCACAACAAAGCAGAGGGAAAGCGAGTAATCACTCTACCTTGTAGTCGTAGATGACTCTATGATCCATGGTGGGCTATGATTTGACCTAAAATGGATGAAAACAAAGTATTTTAGAAAAATCCCAAAATAGGGTAAAAATATTCCGTGAAGAACTATGCGCAGATTACTCAACAAAAACGCACGATTTCAAATGCGTAAAATTAACCTTTCCTTAAGCTTTATTGAGCACCTGACAGTGAAGGAATCGAATGTCAGATGGAGGAGCAGCAGCCTTCCTAAGGGGCTGTAGGTTGGTGGGATGAGATTGAGGTGTGCGACGTGATGAGTGGGAGAGGGAGAGAGGAGAGGAAAAAAAAGAAAAGAGAGAAAAGAAAGAAAAGGAAAAGAAAAGAAAAATAAGGGGAAAATAAAAAATAAAAGATAAGGAAAAAGTAAATAAAAGAAAAAGATAAAATAAAACAAAATAATGGAAAGAAAAATAATAAAAATAATTAAAAATGGGAATCCCCCATTTTAATTATTTTCATTTTTCCTATAACCCCCTCTTTATTTTATTTCAGAATTTCTTTTTATCCTTTCTTTCTTTCTTTTAAATATTATTTAAATCTCTTATTACTCTTTTTTAATACTTAATTAATTATTTAAAACTTGAACACCGTGCCAAAGCGCAATGTGACATTTTTCATGAAACGTATACAATTATTTAAATTAAATAAAAAGCTGCCTGAGACCCGCAACGAGGTGCGCAGGCGCACGCCCCAGGTTGCTTAATTAATTAGACTGCAAAAAGGGGAAATGGTTCGTACTTGATTAAGTCTAGGACGTTACAATATAAACTAGTCAAATGAATTCTAGGTTATATAGTATTGTATAGACTGTAAAAGTTGGTAAAAGTTCAAACCAGAAGATGAAAAGTTGGTTGAGAAGTTCAATAATGTTTCTTTAATAATCCAATAAAGGTCATTGAAACCTAGGGTTGTTAGAAAGGAAAAATAATAACTCAATATGATTGGATTATCCAATATATACCTAGAGTTTTTGAAACTCCATGGAATTTACATGTTGAGTATGGTTGTTATATAAATTAATTCTTCATTTTGAAATGTTTGTGATACCAAATGTATATGTTAATAAATACTTCTTTTCAAATAAAAATTTTCTAAGAACACATAATACCATATATATATACATATATATATATATTAGGTGTTTGGGGATACAATTACATTCGAACACACACACACACACACCACACACACAGGACGAAGAGGCAGACCATATCCCCCCAGGGGATAACCCACCCACCATGCTTTATTTATTTATTACATGTCCCATATGCCCAGACATAAAGCCCGTAACATGGCCTAAAATCTTAGTGCATCATCATGACTATATCATACTTCTTAGGTCACTGCCTAGCCCAAATCTTGCATCTCCACCCAACATGGCCAGAGCGCCTGACCTGTATCCTTCCACTGCCCCTGCCCAATCCCACCTCTCTGAGGGATATACTCATCACCGTCACACTGATTCTTATAAGTTTTAATAAAATATACTACTGAGGACCCCCCAATCCAGTCATACCTCCTCAATGGAACCAATTGCTTCCACAAAAATTCCCATCGCTGACTTCGCAAACGTCATTGATACCACATGTTAGTATTTGTCAATAGTTATGCCGAGTGTTGACATCATACCACTTCTCTTTGTCGTATGAACACCTACCACTAAGGACCCCTTTGATCTAGTCTCACCTCCCTGATGGAACCCATTGAGACCGCCCATCCGGACCTCTAACCTTTTGTCATCACTACCACCCCCCCCCATTTAATTGGAGTCACTACAATCATTCAGGGATCAAACCACTAATTGAAGGCACAAAAGGGTTTTTGTATCTTAGAAAGATATTATTAAGAGAATATAATGTATAATAGGTCAGTGGGAGTATGTTTGGACTTAAATGATTTCAAAGATAACAAATAAATAATTAAACCAATCTAAGTTTAAAGTGAATTTCTCTTAATAACGAGTTATGATGTATTAGTAAACAATAATGTAATTAGTTATATTATTTCAAGGAATAATTTTGATGGAATAGGGTTTTAAGAATGATTATGATGAACTTATAAAGAGTTTTAAGTAGACAACATAAGTTGACATCATAACATTTGATGTTGTGAAGTTAAGATGTTTGAATATGTTCGAAGAATTAAATAATTAAAAATATGATTCCTAAGTCTCACCGTTATTAAAATAAGAATACTTCATAGATTTTTCTCACTAAATATTTTATTGTGAGGGTTTTATAAGATGGTCACATAGATATGTTACATGAATTTCAAATGCTATAATGTGTTAACAAAACCAAAAAAGTGTAACAAACATACAGTTGATATGGTAGTTTATCATATATGATATGATAAATCAATGCTTATATTGGGTTTGTTAAATACTCTTAAAGAGTTTAAGAATATTAAAATACATCTTATTAAATGAAACATCTATATTATCATTCTTTCACATTAGCTACATAAATGTATATATAGATATACATTTTATGAAGTGTAATGATAATTGACCACTCATAGTACAACTGTGAGTTTTTTTATAACTGATGTTAGTCATAAATTATTATAATTTATAATGAAATATTGAGGTTAGAATGAGTAATATTATTGTATAGAGATACATAATATGCTAATGAGGCACAAAACAAAGAATAACATTCTTTGTGTGCACTTTATACCACATGGAGTGTCATATAAATGTGGTATACTAGGGGTGCATGGATCATATTTGAGTCCCCAGTAGCTAAGGTTAGAAATATACCTATCATGATAACATTCATACATTTATACCCTACTTACAAAAGTCTATATATTGACTTAGCTAATATGGGGGGTGGTTGGGTATGTTGATGATCATGTTATCAGTTGGAGCTTAACCTAGATGATATTTTTCCTCTCATATGATGAGTATGACATCAGGGCCTTAGATTGAGATAGATTGTGGGATCGTGAAACCACACTTAGATATTATATATTTCTATATGTATAAGGTACATGTGATATGCCTATTCATAAGGATGAATGGCATGTGATGTATTCATCAATCGGTTCATTCTAAACCTAGAGATTGAAGAATATATGAGTTGGCTAAATGGGATTGACATGTTTCATGTACCATGGTCACTCGATGTCTTGGACAAAGGTAAAATATTAGAATTCATGTTTTCATATGATATAGACTGGTGGACATTCAAATAGATAAACATGTGTTTGATATAGATCTCACCATATCCCTTTGTAGCTTGAGTAGAATTTAAACTTTTCTAGAGGCCACTCTATGATAAAATATATGGATTCGGGGATTAATGTTTGTTTTTAGTGATATAAATGCCCATGGGGTCACACTTTGTGGTTGAATGAATGATAATTGAGTTTGACTCAGAGAGTTACTCTAAATGTTTTTTGGGTTAATCCAAAATGTGTTTTGGATTAGTATTAATAAGGTATTTCATACGATGTAATATAATGTGAAGTTAATGACATCTTTAAAAAAAATTGGGAAATATTTTAAAGTGTTTTGAATATAGTTTCAAAAATTATTTTATAAGATACAATATATGGTGAAATGATACAAAATCTACTAGGATTTAGTGAAAGTGTGATATTGAAGGGAATATTCCCTAAATCCATATGTATGTGATACTTATTAGGCTATGAAACTATGAGTGGAAACATGGGAATACGATTTTCATGATACTACCACATCATGATAGCCACGCATTCATTCATGTAGCTATAGGTTGAGCTAGTCTCATGTGTGAGTTATCATTAAGGACCTATTATATAATATGTAATGAATCGAGAGTTATTTATTCATGCATTAGATGGCCGAAGCAGCATTTACTCATTTGCTATAAATGAATGAGTAAATGAAAAATCATAAGGATTGCCCTTGTGGATTATTTAACACTGTAATGTGATGAAAGTGGTGTGGAACTCTTATATTATTATTTTCTGATACTCCCTGACTTGATTCTCTCTTTCATCTTTCTCATTTTCATATTGAGGTACTAGTATACCGTGGAGAGAAGATGGATCCCATTTGAACATCAAATGATTCAAACTAGCTTGTGGATACATCTGGAGGTGGGGTATCATTTAGCTTCTACTTAGTGATCTTTATTAAACCCATGTGATGGAGTTTTTGGATGTTCTAGATGATCTTCTGTGAACGGTACACTCACCTTTTACAACATGTTCTTAATTTCATTTTCTTATGAAAGTTTCATATTATCTTTCATAGATATCCCCAAAAAAGGGTTTCCAATTACTTCATATATGTCTAATAGGTGTTATTAGATACATAATAATTCTAACATAGAACACCATACAAAGGAAACATGGTTCATAACAAGTAACATGTCTCAAAGAATCAAAACTAAGACCAAGAAAACATTTGTGTTTGAGTGACATTTTAATCAAAATACCTTGAAAGATATATCTTGTAATTCAATTTTCTATACCATTATTAAATAAAAATTCAGGATATGATATTTCAAATAGTAACCACATAAATGAAATTAGTTTCATAATAACAAACATGTCTCAAAGATAGGAATTTGAGATGAAGACTCGTACCTTGGTCCTAATTTGTTATTCAATTACACCAAACCTCTTGAATAATTATATTAAGTTCATTAAATAAATACCCAAAAAAATTATTCAAAACTATATCCATTTATACTCTTAATTAAAAATAATTATATACATATAAAAATTACTTAGTTTTTACCTATTTTCAATACAGGGTGTAAGTAATCTTTATTTCTTTGAACTAGTTTCGTAAAAATGGTGTTGGTATTAATTATTATTATAAAGTTAATAATTAAAATATAATTAAAGGTACTATAATATATGTTCCATGATAGTTATAAAGGTTATAATTTCATTCCATATTATTTTTGGTTACAAACCAAGATTATTTTTGGAGTTGGTTCCCTATAACTAACTTGTTTATTACTTGATTACATGTTTAATTAACTAAATAAGTTTTATTATCACAACTTGATTATTTTTATGCATGATGTTTTTATGTGATAATGGACTTAAAATATATGTCTTGTTGATAGGTCATAGAAATTCCCCTCTATGATGAGACTCTAGTGGTGACAAAACATTATTCTTGAACATTGTTCTATGGCTGAATGAAATTTTCCGATGGGACACAAAAAATACAGGATATCATAGTTAGGAGGATTAAAAGACATTGAGACACATTATAATGGTGTTCACCTTTGGTAATCTCCATGATATGAGGTTATGAGAACAAACCAATCAAATAGTAAATCCTCATTTCCATATGTCATTGGATATTCCTATATGCATATGTGTGTATTGATCCTTAGACTTTAATATTATCATTAATGGATATCATGACTTGTGTATTTTGATGTATTGATGAAAACCATGAATAAATATGTTTGTAGATAGGTAGGGTGTGTTGGGTGCATCATGAGTGATATTGTGTTAATGGTGTGAGAAAGGATTTTTCCCCTATGTCCCCTGAAGGAAGTAGATATCTCAGACTCTTTGATGGAATAGAACTACTAGCATAAATATGTGTCCATGGTTCTTATTGGGAGATTTCAATTTTGGAAAGTCAAAGAAATAGATACCGAATGTATATGTTGATACACCAGCATGAAACCTACTTAATTAGATATATCGTGATATAAGGATTATATTACATAGTAATGTTCATAGGAGGTTGGAAGATATTACGATGTTAATTTCTTTCTATATGGATTTGTTGGAATGTTTCTAGTTTCTAAGCTCGTACTTTAGTCAGTTATGTATAATTCCACTAAGAAATAGTCTTATAGGGTCACACACTAAGTGTACCTTCAATATCAGTTAAATTAAATTAATAAATTTAACAGGTTAGAATAAATAATATTTATTTAGGTTTAATTGATCATCATAATTTAATCACAAGTTATTCGAAAGAATAAAGTGATTTAAATGATAATAATAAATATTGGTTTTAAAGTTTATAAAATAAAAATTTTATTATATTTAATTTAGATTAATGTAGTGACATTTATTTAATTAAATAACCATTATTTGAGGATCGGTGAATGTCGATGAGGGAAAGTGGACCGAGTTTAATGATATGAATAATAAAAATGATAGTTAATTATATTATTAAAGAATTGTACATGTCAAGAGATTAATAATATTAATATTATTATTAATGGATATGGGTTTATTTAAGAATATTAAATATGGTTTGGGTATTGCATTTGATTTTCCAACCCTAAACCAGATATAGAAAATATCTAGTTATATCACTTTTCTTATTACCTTGGTGTGCACAATGGATAAGGTGATATTGCATCAAGGAATAGAGAGCTCACTCCTCTCATTATTTATCAAGATTTTGAGATAACACCAAGGGTTCTTTATCCTTTGTGAGGAGAACCGTTGCGATCAACCACAAAAAATGTAAGTGATCAAGATTGGTTGTGATAGCACCCAACGGTTCTACAACATTGATTAGAGATTGTGGTGCATGTGTGGATCACCGTTAGAAGTATTATGTACTTGAATCCTATAGTGAAATAATGATGAAACTAATTTAATTACATCATATCATCAACAAAAGTATAATTACAAGTTGAGGTAATTCTATATCTTCTCATAAATTAATTATGAATTACATGTGAAGATCCTCTTACTACAATTATGATGTATTAATATAGTGTATTTTACCTAAAGGGGTCACGGACCGACCATAGAACCCTGTTCAATAAGTGGAACGCATTAGCTGTCTGTTCAGCAGTAAGGGTCGGAGAAGGGCAATCACTCATTCTTAAAACCAGCGTTCTTAAGACCAAAGAGTCGGGCGGAAAGGGGGGAAAGCTCTCTGTTCCTGGTTCTCCTGTAGCTGGAACCTCCAGAACCACAAGAATCCTTAGTTAGAATGGGATTCCAACTCAGCACCTTTTGAGTGATATTTTGAGAAGAGTTTCTCTTTGGAGAGCACAGTACGATGAAAGTTGTAAGGAGGGGAGTTATTGTCTATCGTCGGCCTCTATGGTAGAATCATTCGGGGGGCCTGAGAGGCGTGATCATGTAAAGAAATGATTACATGTGATTTAAGACTAAAATATGAGTTATTCATACCTTTAAAAGATGATTTCATTACACCCGGGACCTACAAGTGGTATTAGAGGGGTCATATGTTTAATTTATAATTCGTTATTATTCAGTGATTTTTTTTCATGCGTTTTTAATTTATTTTAATTAAATAAATTCATTTTAATAGTATAACATCATCATTTATTCTTTTCTTCATTCTCAATAACATAATCATTAATTATCTATTAATGATCTCTAGAGATATATCCAGAAATATATATCTAGATAGATATATCTAGAGATATATCTAGAAAGATGTCTAGAAATATGTCTAGAGATATATCTTGATAGATATGTCTAGAGATATATCTTGATAGATATATCTAGATATATATCTAGATAGATATACCTAGAAAGATATCTAGAGATATATCTAGAAAGATACATCTATATATATATCAAGATAGACATATCGAGAGATATATCTAGAGATATATCTAGAGATATATCTAGATAGATATATATGGAGAAATATCTAAAGATCTATAAGTATGTTGGATTGTCTTAAGATAAATTGAATTAATTGGATTAATTTGTGGTACATTATCTTAATTAAAAGAATGAATAAAAATAATTTATAACAATATTGAAAATGTATTCTTATTGTATGTTGATGTGCGGATGATCATGTGATTAGACCATTCCTTATGTATGATTGGTTACTTTTAATATATCATTTTATTATGGTTAAATTATTATTGATAACTTGTGATTCATCCCATCCTCCTTATTATGCAAGGGTTTGTGTGTCTGTGGTTTCTTTTATGTAAACCCCTATTATCTAATCCATTAGATCCCCTCACCTATGTGTGAGTAAAATCTTATATAAATATAGAGATCCCATATGAGAGGAGATGTTTTGATTCAAGGATCCAAGGTGAACCAGTCATGGCGATACATAGGATAAAAGGTCGAATGCTACAACATGAACCAAGTTATGACTCAAGGTGTTTTCCCCTATGGTCAAGGGTTAGTTTACCATCCACCGAATAAACTAAAATATTATATAATCTCATGATCATGTCACTAATATTTTATTTTTGTCTATTGAATGGTTAATTATTTATTTTTTTGAATGCTATGTGATCACCTAATAAATTAATTAACAAGCATACAAGAAGGAAAAAATATATCTGGATTATGCGTAAATATTTTATTAGACATGGTTAATCAATTAAGTAAAATCTAATTAATATTAAATAGTCATGTAAAATTATAAAATGGGATTTATTCATAAGGATAAAAATCCCACAAACTAAAATATTAATCTATCTTAGCCTTCAACTACTTAAGTTAGAATTGACCTCATAGTTCCAATTACTTGACCAACCCAAGTTGGGGTGCTTTCAATTATCATATAAATTTAGCTTGAATTTTTGGGTTGAATTAACTTAGTTTACATCAAGGGTTGACTTACCAAGTAAGAATTGGTGTAACTAAGAGGAAAAGGTTGAGAAAAATATTTAAAAAATTAGATTTATGGATTGGGGAGTCCACTCAACAGATCAATGAACTTTGAGTTAATGTAGTTTGCATATCATGCCTACCTAAAACCCTTTTAAATAGCTTGACAGACCCAAGTATGGGTTATGAGTAGGGGTATATGGATCCATTACAGTAGAATATCTAATCTATAATATATTTTGAAATTGATGGTGAGGGATATTAGTTTTCTAAAAATAGTGGGAGATTAATGGAATTTAATTAAATTTAAATTTGTTGATCTAATTTTTTATTATAAAAACAAGTACTAATTATCTAATCTTAATTTTTAGAAATGTAAAATCAATTGAATTTGACAATATCACTATGATCTATACTATATAAGGATAGATTAATCATCAGTGAAAATTTTTATGATTGGTATAGGCACTTTCATGTTATACTACGCCACAAAAGAAAATTTTACGTACTAGAAACCCCACTTCCTGAGTCACTTTCCACATATTATAGTGAGGAATAAGTATCCATCTATTTGAATCATATGGATTATACTATAGATATCCAATTTTTTATGTTATCCTCTATTTCCAATGATATTTTAAATAAATATGAGGAAATAGATGTGTATAGAATTGTTTCTCACCTTAAGGATCTCTATCAATAGAATGTGAGATCAGAGAGATATTATATCTCCAATGCATTATTCACATGAATGTTGGGAGATTCATCACCAACTAGGTCACATGTAGTCAAGATGATTGTATATATTGAGTGCCTAGACATCTTGGGTTTTAAGATCCCTAATGAGATTTACACTAATCTCATTCTATCCTCACTACATAAAAACTTCTCCAGTTTTATTGTGAATTATAACATGGCCAATAGTGAGAAGACACTTTTGTAAATTCTTAAACTTATTCACCATGTTGATAAATATGTGGGGCATGAAAAACCCATTTTCCTTATAGTAAATAAAAAGAGGAAGAACTTTTGGATTTGGAACCCTAGAACCAACTTTTTTGTACTTTATGATAACATGTATTCATAGTATTGAATATTAATAAACCCATTATTACATCATGATTTTTATTATGCATAACATGGTATGTGATAATGTCCTAAGAGTAGCTTCCCTCATAAAAGGTAATAGAACTTCCCTATTATGATGAGAACCTAGAAGTAATATGACACAATTATTAAATATATGTTCTATATCTAGATGATATCAGTTGAGGAACACAAATGATACAAGATATAAGGGGTAGAGACTCATAGGAATTTGGTGAACCTTCTCATGGTTCACACCCTAGGTAAAATCTAGTGTAAGATATTATGAGAATAAGACCCGTCAGTAAGAAATCCACATTCATATGTGTCATGGGATGTTCATATCCATGGACATGTCTATTGATCCTTATACTTTAATATTATTATTAATGAATATTATAAGTAGCGTACTTTGATGTAGTGATGAAAATTGTGACAACATGTGTTCATGGAGAGGTAGGATACATTGGTTGAATCTTGAGTAATATTATATTAATGAATAATGAAAGAAATTATTTGTCCCTTTTTTTCTTTAATGGAAGTTGATATCTCATGCCCTTTGATGGAAATGATATAGCTTAATAAATCCATGGCCATGGTGTTCTATAGGTAAGTTTAATTTATGAAAAGTCAAAGAAAGAGATATAGAGCACATAGGTTGATGGCACTAGAATTCAACTTGATTGATTAGATATATCATGATAAAGGGGTTATATTACATAGTAAGTATTTTTATGATGTATTATGTCATTATGGAATTAAATTATTTATCTATAGGTTTCTTGGAATGTTATTAGACAAAAACCTTGAAATTTATGTTGCTTCACCTAATTCTACTGAGAGAGATTCCTAGAAGGTCACGCACTAAGTGTATCTAGAATCACAGTTAAATAATATGTTATTATTTATTATTTAACAAGTTGAATAAATATCATCCTCGTACATGGTTTAATAATTATTCATGTTTTCTTGATCATATCTATTCCAACACCAGTTATTCAAGAGAATATAATGAGATTGGAATATTTAATAAATATTTATTTTCCATTTAGTGAATATAATATTTATTTATTTGTTAGTTAATAATGTAGTGATATTTATTTATTAATTAAATAGTCATTATTCAAGGCCTAATAAATATTTTGAAGGAATGGAAGACTATGTTTTTAGGTCTGGTGAGAAATAATATATATTGAATATTATATTATTAAATAATATTTAATTTAATTCTCATGTTAAGCGCATGTCGAATAAATAATATTATTATTATTTTAGACATAGAGTTCTATAAGGGAATAAATAAATATTAAAGGGAACTTGTGGAAATATTTATTTCTAAACCCTAGGGGTATTTAAACCCAATTATATTATTTTTCAAAAGATCCAATTCAATTGTGTTTTACACAACGACAACTAGAGATAATCCTCTCAATCCCTAGAGAGATCCCTCTCTAAGAATGCTCCCAAGAATGAAGAGAGATCTTCCTCCACCTCCTATTTTGAATTATAGAGAGATCAAGGAGAATGATTTGAAATTTATTCTCATGGAGATCCAATATGGATGACACAAGTGATAGGATCTATCGTGCTAGGACCCAGAGATTCCTACGGTGATGTTCAGAGATTTATGGAACATGTGTGGATCACTGCTAGAGAGAATCTACTCATGCTTCCTATAATACAATGATTGTAAAATATAGATATGTTATCAGATCCATAAATGAATAAATAATTCATAGAAACTAATTATTTAATTGATTAAATTAATTATAAATAATATGTAATGATCATGAACTTGGTTTCGGTGTTCTGTCCCTTATTAATTTTCTTTGATTCAATTTTGTAGATCATGAAATTTATCATTGTATAAATCTCATATTGATCATCGATCATGATAAAAATAAAAGTTAGTCACAACCCATCACATGATTTTTCTATTCCCAGAACCTACAAGTTGTATCAGAGTAGTCACATAATTATTTATAATTATTTAAAGATTTTTAATTGATTTATACATTTGTGATTTAGTTTTAAATTCAATTTCAATCATTATTTTAATCTGAATTGTGAGATTTTCTTCTTCCTATTTCATTTGTCTTATATCTAACCAAATTTTTTAATTTTATGAATGAAATAAAATTTAATATCTCATCTAGATTTTCAAAGAATTCTGGATGGATAACACAAGAGTACACGTCATGTAACTGGAGTTACACGTCGTGAACTAGTGTTCAGTGCACCAAAAATTAATTTGGAATTAATTCAAACTGTGTTCATCTAATACACATGGTGTATTTAATTTATTGAACTGTATGTTGATGAGGCTATCCTAGCACACGGTCATCCAAAGTACATGTCATGTAGCCCACACACACATCATATATTCCTTTAATTCATAGACGAACCATGTATTTTCAAACAAGTCCTACCTAACTAGTGATCATGTAACTTGGATACCACACGTCGTGTATCCATTTTACACATTGTGTACTCCAATTATTTCGAGGCATGGTTTACATGCCGAGTCCCTAGGTGTGTGCCTTGGATATATGGTGAGTGATGTACATTCCATGTAGTTCACCTATAAACGGAATGTTCTTATACCAAATTACATAGAATTAAAATTAATTTATTTTACTATGTAAAATTTATCAACATGTCCTTGCATGTGTACATTAATTTGATAGGACCTTCCATGTGATGGGTTTAAATATAAATATATATATATATATAATTTTTTCATAATGTTCATATATTCATATCGTTTATGAGTCATATTACAGTTATTACTTTATGCGCATTGAAACATAACATGTGACCGAAAAATCATGCAATTCATGTAATCATTAGGTTAATGGTACACATCATGAAAGTACATGATAAGTTGTGTATGCCATATGTCATAAGAGTAAACAGTATATGAGTATAATATATGTTAGGTAGATTCGAATGGGTATTCACCTTGTTTCCACAAAGGTACATTTATATACACAGTTAATTTTAAATAAATTTATTTAATTTGTTTAAAATTATTATGGATGAGAATCTCAAGGAAATTCAAATGATAATTAAGATAAAATAATTGATTAATTAAAGAAGATAATTAACTGATTAAGGTGTAATTTATCTTAAATAATAATTATTAATAATTGAATGCTAATGCGTAATTCGTTGCATGCATGTGGATGATCATGAGCATAGACCATACCTTTGTATGTGATTGGTTTCATTTAAATTATTATTAAATTAAATTTTTATCATGCGTTTTATCTCTCTTTTTATTATGTAAGGGCCTACACACCCATGGCTTCTTTTATGTAAACCTATTCCCCTCACCTACATGTGAGTAAAATCATATATAATGGATAGAGCTCCCAAGTTAGTGGAGGTGGTTCAAGTTTAGAGTCGAGGAAAAACCAATCCAAGAGAGATATATAGGTGGACAGGTGGAAAGCTATAACACATACCTTAATTGGTTCAAGGGGTTTTTCCCCTAGGTGAATGGTTAGTTTATCAACCACTATATAAACAAGCCATTAGTAATAGTTCATGATCATACAACTTTATTATTTTATTTCTGTCAAGTTTCATGGTTATTTCATTATGGATGTTTTGTTGTGATCACATGAATTAATGAATTAACAATCATGAAAGATAGAACTAAAATAAATTATCTTATGCATAAATATTATGTAAGACATAGTTAATCACTTAAGTAAATCCAATTAATATTAAAATCATGTAATAAAGATAATAATTGGTAATTTATGAATAAAATATAAAATCCCTAAATTATATATATTAAGTCGGTGTAGCCTTCCACAGCTTCAGTAAAAATCGAACCATAATTCAAAGTACTAGACTAGCCAAAATTAGAGTGCTTTAAATTATCGGGGGAATTCTAATTTGAAGTTTTGGGTTGACTTAACTTAGTTCACATCAAGGTTTGACTGTCAAATAAGTAATCGGTGTAACTAAGAGGCAATGGTTGAGGAAATCCAATTTAAGGATTTCAAGATTGGGGAGTCAAATCAATATATCAAGGAACTATGAGTAAATGTAGTTGGAAATTGGAATGCCTACCTAAAACCATTCAAGTTGCTTCACCAACCAAATTTGGGGTAACAAAAAGGGTAATATGGATCCTTTCCACAAGAATGTATAAGAAATAGGATATTCTAAAGCCAATGGTGAGGGATATTGGGTTTCAATAAAATAGTGGGAGATTAAAAAATATAATATTTATTTATTTGTCTAGATTTTTTTAGATAAAGTTATAAAATTCTTCTCATCTTATTTTTAGAAAAAAAATAAAATGACTTCAAACATATCATTGAGATCCATACTTGAGAAGGAAAAACTTCTCACCAGAAAAAAATTCCAAGAGTGGAAAATGCACTTACGCATTATCCTTCGCCATGAAAGGAAATTATATGTGTTAGAAAAACTTATTCTCGATGTGCCTGGTAATAAGGATAGTGATGAAGAGTTAAAACTCTATGAGAAACATTTTAATTATTTCACATATGTTCAATGTTTCATGTTATCATCCATGACCAATGAGATTTTAAAGTAACATGAGGACATGGATGCATATATCATCATGTCTCACCTTCGAGGTCAATATGAAGAGAAGGCGATACAAGAGAGATATAAGATCTCCAATTATTTTTTTACAAATAATATTAGATATTAATATAGTTGTGCCTCATATATACAAGATTGTTAGCTACATTAAACTCTTATACATCTTAGGAATTAAATTCTCGGATGAGTTGCACATAGATATCAAACTTTCATCACTGACCAAGACCTTATATAGTTTTATTATTAATTAAAATACGATCAACAATGAGAAGAGTCTTTCATAACTTCTTAATTTGATTCTCCAAGTGGTTAAGGACATAGGGAATGAAAAACTCATGGTGTTTATGGTGAATAAGAAAATTAAGAACAAGGAGAAGGGTCCCAAGACTCATCACAAGTCTAAAGATCCCAAGCACTATCCTTCCAAAAATAAGAAGATTCATAGGCATGGAAAGGAAAGGGAAGAAATATGTTTTCATATGGAAATCAAGTACACTAGAAGAAGAACTACACCCAAAATCAAGGGGAAGCTAAAGGTTCGTTTGTTATCGAGTGTAATATTTCAATATCTACACATTATGTATTATATAAAACTTGTGGTTCTCACATCTGTATCCAAATATAAGAACAAAGTATATTTTCAAAGATTTCTAGAAGATAGGTGGATTTGAGAGATGTTAACGGTGCAAGGATAGGTTCTCTGTCCATTAGTGACTACCACCTTTCATTGTTAATGGGAGTGATTTTGTTTTTAAAGGTTTTTTATTATGTACCAAAAGTTACCAAGAATAAAATTTATATATCATGCCTAAATGTAGATAGTTTTATTTTCAATTTTGGAAATAAAATTTGTTTATTTTATAAAGACAATATATGTTATGGTATGGTATATTTAAATAATTGTCTTCATATATTATATTACAAAAACCAAGTGTTGTTAATTGATAATGAATCATGTTTACATGACTCATATAACACCCAACTATGGAATCACTGTCATGGTTATGTAAATGAGAAGCATTTGAAAAAGATATATTAATATGGTTATTTATACTCTTATGAGCTAAAAACACTTGAAATATGTCATGATTATTTACAAGGAAAATGACCAAATTTCTATTCAGTGAACACGGTTAAAGGGCTGCAGATCTTATAGGATTGGTACACACTGATGTGTGTGGACCATTTCCAGTAGAATATATAGGTGGGTATTCTTATTTCATAAATTTTATTGATTACTTGAGTAGATATGTTTATTTCTACTTGATGTGGTATAAGTATGAGTCCTTTGAAAAATTCAAGGAATTTAAGAATAAATTAGAGAATAAACTTGTAAAAAAGATAAAGAATATTTGATCAAGTCGAGGTGGTGAATATCTTAACCAATATTTTATCAAATTTCTATAGGATTTTGGGATTCTCTCTCAAAACACCCTGCCTTATACACCATAGTGTAATGGTGTTTGTGAAAGGAGGAAACATACCTTGTTAGACATGGTAAGGTTTATAATTAGTAATGTAGGTCTTCGGATATCCTTTTGGGGATATACATTATAATTTGTGGAATATACACTAAAAAAAGTACCAAATAAAGTAGAAAACAAAATTCCATTTGAGTTATGGAGTGAAAAGAAACGTTTTTATCACATACATGTGTATATGGTTGCAAGGTGTTTGTTAAGGCCTTCGTAGGAAACAAACTAGCACCCTGGGGGAAAAGTGTATCTTTATAAGGTATCCTAAGGAAACAAAGGGGTACTACTTATACAAAACCTTATATAAGAAAGTGAATATCTCCAGAAAAGTCATATTTCTTGATAAGGATAAAATCCACAAAAAGGATAGTGGGATCAAGATTGACTTCAATTAATTTGATGCTCAAGATACACACAATTTGGTAGAGGAAAATATTATATAGGTCCCCATCAAATAAGTAGTTCTTGAAACACAAGTACTGCGTAGAAGCACAAGAGAGGTAAGAGAACCATAGAGATGTGTTTTTCTAGTCACTCAAGATGGTGACTCATTATTGGTTAACAATGATAAACCAATATCTTAAAAAGAGGTAGTATAGATCTTAAAAGCTGCAAGATAGAAATAATCCATGAATTTTGAAATAGATTACATGTATCAAAACTAATTTTGGGTTCTAGTCGATGCGCTAATCAATATAAATCTCGTAGGGTGAAAATGGGTATTCAAGAGAAAACTGTACAAGGAAGGTAAAGTAAATACCTATAAAGAAAGGCTAGTGGCTAATGGGTTTAAACAATGTTAAGGAATTGACTATGATAAAACCTTTTCACAAGTTTCCATGTTTAAATCCATCATAATTCTACTTGGTATAACATCTTTCCATGACTATGAAATTTGGAAAATGGATTTCAAAACTACTTTCTTTAATGGGAACATTCAGGAAGATGTCTATATGACACAACCAGGAGGGTTTGTGACTCTAGGTGATGAAAAATGGATTTTCAAGTTGCATAGATCCATTTATTAATTGAAGAAAGCATCTAGGTCATAGAAAATTTGATTCAATGAAGCTATAAAAGAATTTGGTTTCATTAAGAATAAATGTTATCCATGTGTTTACAAGAGGTTTAGCTGGAATGTGGTTGTTATCCTAGTAGTATATGTTGATGAAATATTACTTATTGTAAATGACATAACAATCTTACAGTATATTAAGGACTGATAGACAAGTGTTTGACTTATTTGAAGTGTCCTATATTCTAGGGATCAAGATCATTCATGATAAATCCAAGAGGATGCTTGGACTAAGTCAGAGTACACATACCAGATAGTAAAGTGATTTAGTATGTAATAATCCAAGAGTGTATTAGTTCCAGTATCACATTTTTTACATATTTATAAGAAAATGTGTCCTCAGATACAAAAATAGAAAGAGATGATGAGTAATATATCAAATGATTCAGTGATAGGATCAATCATGTATTACATGTTATATACTAGACTTGATGTTGCCTATGCATTCAGTATGGTAGGAATATATCAAACTGATCTAGGAGAAAAACGTTGGTCTGTCGTTAAGGTTATCCTTAAGTATTTGGTAGGAATTAAGGATGTGTTCCTGGTGTATATAGGAGACAAAGATCTAGTTATCAAGGGTTATATTTATTCTAGTTTTTAAACAGATCATAATGATCTAAAGTTTCAACTAGGATATATTGTTTTTCTCAACAGAGGATTTGTGAGCTGGAAGAGTTCAAAGAATCTAGTTGTCACTGATTCTAGAGTGGAGTCTAAGTATATAGCATCTTTTGATGTATCCAAGGAAGGAATTTGGATATAAAATTTTTTATAGGGGCTTGATATGTTTCCTAGAAGTAAATATCATATCACATTGTATTGTGATAATACTATAGTGGTGGCTCTTGTAAAATATCTAAGGTCACACCAACAGACAAAGCATATACTCTGGATATATCACCTCTTGAGGGATTTTATCAAAGGGGTTAATTTTCAGCAAGTAGATTTCTCATGGAAGAGAACATAGTGGATCCCTTAACTAAAGGCCTATCTTAGTAGAAGCATGGGTATCATGTGAGATCTATCAAATAGAAGGTTGTTAGTGGTTGGCTCTAGTGTAAGTGGGATTCTGTGGGATTTGGTGCCCTAGAACCAACTTCTGTATACTTTATGATAACTTATATTCATAATATCAAATATTAATAAATAGCTTATCATATCATGATTTTTCTTCTGTGTAACATAGTATGTGATAATTTCTAAAGAGTAGTTGTAGCACTAAAAGGTATAATAGTTCCCCGCTATGATAAGAACCTAGAAAGGTTGCGATGATGTTATTAAATATATGTTCTATATCTAGATTATATCATTTGATGGACACAAATGATACAGGATGTCAGGGGTGGAGACTCATAGGATTTGAGGTACCTTCTCATGGTGCATGCCCTTGGTAATATCCAGTGTAAGATATTATAATAATGTGACTCATTAGTAGGAAATCCATATTCATATGTGTCATTGGATGTTCATATTTGCAGACATGTGTATTGATCCTTAGACTTAAATATTCTTATTAATGAATATTATAAGTCATTTACTTTGATGTATTGATAAAAACTATGATGACATATGTTCATGGTGAGTTATGATGCATTGGTTGTGTCATGAGTAATATTGCATTAATGAATAATGTGAAAAATGATTTTCCCCTTCTATTATTTAATGGAAGTTGATATCTTAGGCCCTTTGATTTAAATGATATATCCTAAATAAATTCATATCCCTAGTTTTCTATAGGAAAGTTCAATTTCCAAAAATTAAAAGAAAGATACATCAAGCACATTGGTTGATGGCACCAGCGTGCAACCTGCTTGATTAGAGATATCATGATAAAAGGATTATATTACACCATAAGCATCTCCGTGAGGTATTATTTCATTTTAGAATTAACTTATTTCTCTATGGGTTTTTTGTCATGTTTCTAGATGTTATATTTGTACTTTAGGATGCTTCACCTAATTCCACTAATAAATAGTCCTAGAGGGTCACACACTAACTGTATCCATAATCTTAGTTAAATCATATATTATTCTTTATTATTTAACAAGTCGAATAAATCTTATTCCCACACGTGGTATAATAATTATTAATTTTTTCTTGATCATATATATTCCTTCACTAGTTATTCAAGAGAATATAATGGGTGGAATATTTAATAAATATTTATTTTCTATTTAGTGAATATAATATTTATTTAATTATTGGTTAATAATGCAGTGATATTTATTTATTAAATAAATAGTCATTATTCAAGGCCTGATAAATATTTTGGAGGAATGGTGGACCGATTTTTTAGGTCTGGTGAGAAATAATATATATTGAATATTATTTTATTAAATAATATTTAATTTAATTCATAATTTAAGCATGTATAGAGAAAACAATATTATTATTATTTTAGGCATGGGTTTCTACAAGGTATTAAATAAATATTAAAGGCCACTTGTGCAAATATTTATTTCTAAACCCTAGAAGTATTTAAACCCAATTATATTATTTTTCAAAAGATCCAATTCATTTTTGTTATGTACAATGACACTCGGAGATAATCCTCTCAGGCCCTAGAGAGCTCCCTCTCCAAGAATGCTCTCAAGAACAAAGAGTGATCTTCCTCCACCACCCATCCTCAAATCTAGAGAGATCTAGGACAATTCTTTAGAAGTGATTTTTGTGTCTATCAAAGGAGGGTGATGCAAGAGATAGGATCTATCATTCTAGAACTCGAAGATTCATATGGCGATGTTCAAATATTTTTGGAACACTTTTGGATCACCATTATAGGGAATCTTCTCCTGATTCCTATAACTCTACAATTGTACAACACAGATCTATTTTCAGATCCATCAATGAAAAATAATTCACATAAGGTAATTTTTTAATTAATTAAATTAATTATAAATAATGTGTGATGATAATATTCTTGGTTCTAGATTTCTATCCCCTGTCTATTTTCTTTTATTCAATTCCATTGATCACAACATATATTGTTGTGTAAATATTGGATTGATCACCGATCATGACAAAAATAAAAGTTAGGCACGACCCATCGCACACTTCCACTACACCAAGAACATATGATAACGAGGAAAAGAAGCGAAGACCCATCCCAAGTCTAGGGCTCCTAAGAACTATCCATCCAAGAAAAAGAAGATCTAGGGGGAAAGGAAAAGAATAAGAGGTGGTATGTTTTTCTTATGGAAAGAAGGGCCAGTGGAAAAGGAACTGCACCCAACCAAAGAAGCAAGTGGAAAATTCAAGTGTATTCAATATTGAGTGTAATATTTCTATATATATAAGTTGGGTATTAGATAATTCCTATGGTGCTCACATTTGTGACCAAATACAATAATGAATTAGATTTTGGATGATTAATAGAGATGAAGTGAATTTAAGGGCTGACAATGGAGCAAGGATGGATGCTCTAGTCATTAGAGACTACTATCTCACATTGTCAACATGATTATTTTTGGTTTTGAAGAACTTTTATTATGTGAGTAGCATTACTAAGAACATAATTTCTGTTTATTATTTAGATTTGGATGGATTTGTTTTCAGATTTGGAAATAAATGTTACTAATTTTATAAATATATCATATTTTAGGGTATGGCACAATTTAATAATGGTCTTTATGTATTAAATTATGAAACAAAAACTTCTAAAAATGATAATAATACTAATACGCATGACTCATGTGACACCTAGTTATGGCATCACCATCTTGGTCATTTAAATGAGAAATGTTTGAAAAATCTGTATCAATATGGTTACTTGGACTCTTTTATGATTAATCTACTTGAAAGATTCCATGATTTTTTACAAGGTAAGATGACCAAACCACCATTCAATGGTCAAGGTAAAAGAGCCATGGAGCTTCTAGATTTGGTACACACTGATGTGTGCAGACATTTTCAAATAAAGGCTATAGGTGGGTTCTCATATTTTATTACTTTTACTGATGGAATGACTAGGTATAGTTATATATAATTAATGTGTTATAAGTCTAAATCCTTTTTAAAATTAAAAGAGTTCAAGATTGAGGTTGATAACCATCTTGTTAAGAAGATAAAGAAACTTCGATTGAATCGAGGTGGTGAATATCTTAACCAAGACTTCAATGAATTTATATGGTATAATGGGATTTTATCTTAACTCACTTCACCTTATACAAAGAAGTGGAATGGTGTTAGTGAAAGGAGGAGACATAACATTTTGTACATGGTAAGTTCAATGATGAGTCACACAAGCCTTTCATTATCCTTTTGGGGATATGCATTACAAATAGCATTATAATTACTAAACTGAGTACCAACTAAGATGGAAAATGGTATTCCCTTCAATTTATGGAGGGGAAATAGACATGTTTTTTCACATGTTCATGCATGGGTATGTGAGGCATTTGTTAAGGATAGATCAAGCAAAAAACTAGCACTTGATGCATGAAGTGTATCTTTATAGGGTATTCTAAGGAAACCAGGGGATACTGCCCATACAACCCTTTAGACAAGAAAGTGACTATTGCAAGATAGGTTTTCTTTCATAATAATGAGCACATATTCAAGTAGGATAGTGGGAGAAATATTGACTTTGATTAATTTGATACTCAAGATACACAAGATTTGGTAGATGAATTATTCCACTAGTCCTCATGGAAGATGTTGTTCCTAAAACATGAGTGTTGTATAGGAGTTCTAGAAAGGTAGGAGAACCATAGAGATATGGTTTTCTAGTCACTGACAATGGTGACTCGTTATTAATTAATGGTAATAACAATCTCTCTTATAATGAGGCAATAAAGAGCTCATAAGCTTCAATATGGAAAGAAGCCATAAATTCTGAGATGGATTCCATGTATCAAAACCAAGTTTTTGTTTTGATTGATCCTCGAGTTGATGTAAAATGTTGAATTTAAATGGGTATTCAAGATAAATATGGACATATAAGGTAAATTAAATACCTACAAATCATATCTAGTAGCTAAATGGTTTATATATAATCGAGTAATTAAATATTATGAATCCTTTTATCTAGTTTCCATGTTTAAATTCATCAAAATTTTATTTTCCATAATAGTTTACTATGACTATAAGATTTAAAAAATGGATGACAAAACTACATTTCTTAATAATAACCTTCAAGAGGATGTGTATATGAAACAACTAGAATGTTTTATGACTCCAGGAAAATCCAAAATGGTATGAAAGTTGTATAGATACATCTATAGATTAAAGAAGCATTCAGGTCATGGAATATTTGATTTGATGAATCTACAAAATAATTTGTTTTCATTAAGAATGAATGTGATTAATTTGTTTAAAAATGGTTTAGTGGGGGTATAGTTTTTTTAATAGTAGTATATGTTGATGACATATTACTTATTGGAAACAGTATACCATCCTTAAAAAGAGGTTAAGGCATGGTTGAGCGAGTTCTTCTCCATGAAGAACTTAGGTGAAGCAACCTATATTCTTGGGATCAAGATCATGCATAAAATATTCAAGAGGCTTGTCAAACTAAGTCAAGATATATATATTTACTAGATAATAAATAGGTTCAAAATGAATCAATCCAAGAGAGGATTGGTTCTAGTGTTACATGGTATACATTTTCCAAGAAAATGTGTCCTCATACACAAGAGGAAAGAGAGATAATGAGTGAGATCCCAAGAGATATGATCTATAATGTATATCAAGTTATGTACAAGGCTTTATGTTTCCTATTCTTTGAGAAATGTAGGTAGATATCAAGTAGATCTAAGTGAACAAAATTGTAATACTGTTAAGACTATCCTTAAGTATCTGAGGCGAACTAAGGATATGTTCTTGGTATAGGGAGGAGATGAAGATCATGTCATTGTGGGTTATATAGATTCTATTTTTTAGACAGATCATAATGATTTGAAGTCATGGTCAAGATATATCTTTTGTCTCAATAGAGGATTTGTGAGCTGGAGGAGTTCTAGGAAGTCGATTGTCATTGATTCTAAAATAGAATCCAAGTATATGTCATCTTTCTATATAGCCAAGAAAGCAGTATGGATTCGCAACTTTTTCCAAGATCTTGATGTGGTGCCAAATAGTAAAGACAATATCACAGTTTACTATGATAACACTGTAGTGGTGACTCTCTCCAAGAATCCAAGGTCACACCAAAGGAAAAATCACAAACTTCATAAGTTTCATCTCTTGAGGTATTTTTCTTAACAAGGTGAAGTTACGGTGAGTAGATTATCTACAAATAAAAACATGGAATACCCCTTAATGAAGGTTTTTATCTCAATAGATTCATGATTATCATGTGATAAATAGTGGACTGAAATTTGTTGTCAGTTGGCTATAATGCAGGTGGTAGTCTGTTGGAGTTCATGTCCTAAAACCAACTCTTTTAGTAATCAATTACATGTTTTCTTAATTAAATAAGATTCTTTATCACATCTTGATTATTATTCTACATGATATTTGTATATTATAATTTCCTTATAATATATGTTGTGTTGATAGGTCATAAAATTTCCCAACTGTGATGAGAACCTATAAGTGGAACTACATTTTTCTTGAATCTTTTTCTATAGATAAATGATATTGTCTAAAGGGACACATGAAATGCAGGCTATTAGGGGTAGGAGGCTTATAATACATTGAGACACCTTCTCATGGTATTCAACCTTGGTAATATCTAAGATAAGAGGTTATGAAAATAGACTTATCAAATATAAAATCCACATTTCTATGTGTCATTGGATATTCCTATATGTGGACATATGTATTGATCCTTAGACTTTAAGATTATCATTAATGGATATAATGTATCACATACTTTTATGTATTGAATAAAACCATGGTGAAATATCTTTACGACCAGTTAGGGTATGTTGGGTGCATCACAAGTGATATTACGTTAATGGATAATGCAGGAAAGGATTTTTCCCTTCTGTCCACTGATAAAAGAAGATATCTTAGTCCATTTGATGGAATAAAACTAACTATATAAATCCATGTCCATGTTGTTCGGTGGGTGAGTTTAATTATGGAAATTCAAATAAAGAGACATATAGTGTATGGATTGATGGTACCGACATGTAACCTTATTGATTACAGATATCGCAATAAAATAATTATATTACACAGTTAACATTCATAAGAGGTTGGATGTCATTGTGATGTTAACTTCTTTCTCTATGGATGTCTTGACATGTTGCTAGATGCTAACCTTGTACTATAGTTAGTTATGCCTAATGACACTCATAAAGATTCCTAGAGGGTCACTAACTATGTGTATCCATGATCTCAGTTAAATTCAAGTAATGAATTTAATGGGTGATAATAAATAATATTTATTCGAGCTTGGTTGATCACCATAATTTAATCACAAGTTATTTTAAAGAATAAAGTGAGTTGAATGATAATAATAAATATTAGTTTTCAATTTTGTAAAATATAATATTTATTATATTTATTGTAGAATAATGTTGTGACATTTATTTAATTAAATATCCATTATTCGAGGATCGATAAATGTTGATGAGGGAAAGCATACCGAGTTTAATGGTCTGAATAATATAAATGATGTTTATTTATATTCTTAAATCATTTAAAATGTCAAGAGATTAATAATATTAATATTATTATTTATGTACATGAGGTCATTTAAGAATATTAAATATGATTGGGGTCTTGTGTGTGGTTTTCCAACCTTAAAACAGATATAATAAATATCTAGTTACATCACTTTCCTTATTCACTTGGTGTGCACAACAGATAAAGTGAGATTGGATCAATAACTAGAGAGATATCTCATATCCTTGTCTCTTAATATTTTGAGAGAACACCAAGGGTTATTCATACTTCAAAAAGAAAATTTATGTGATCAACCATGAACAATACAAGTGACCAGGATCAGTAATTCTAGCACCCAGTTGTTCTATGACATTGACTAGAGATTGTGGTGCATGTGTGCATCACTGCTAGAGGGATTATTCACTGGAATCCTATAGCGTAATTATGGTGTGAATAATTTAATTATATTTTATCATCAATTAAGGCATAATTACAAGTTGAGGTAATTCTATATCTTCTCATAAATTAATTCTAAATTACATGTGAAGATCCTCTTCCTACAGTTCTGATGTATTAATTTAGTCTATTTAATATACTATTTTTGTTGTACATGGTATCATGATCATATAAATCAATTATTACACATGATTTAATAATAAAATCCAAGTTGTTCATTCCTTCAAAAGATACTTCTGCTACACCCAAAACCTAAAAATATGAAATTGATGATGATCATGTTTCAGTGATTCTTAACGAATAGAAGGTGTTTTATTAATTAATGGCTTAAATGTTGATATAATATTACAAGAAAAAAATAATTTTCATATTTTTATCACATTAAACCAATAAATAAGTTCTCATGGTCATTCATGATATAAATTCATAATATTGTTCATGTATGTGGTTAAACCAACCCAAACATGAACCTACCAAGATTAATGGATAATTATGTGGTGGTTTAGTTGAGATATCATTATTCCAGAAGCATAATAAACTTATTTTGTGTCTATTAGTGTTCTATATCAAAATTTTAAAGAATTAGAAAGATAATATAATCTATATAAAGTCATTACTTAGAAAGAATAGGTCATTTTATCTTAGTTCACCTGTTTTAAACAAATGAATTAAAGATAATGATTTGTTGATCATATCATTAATAGGTTCTCCAATTTTTCATACAAAAACCTTAATGATATCATAAAAATAATATTTATCCTTTAATACCATCCTTATGATCATCCATTTAAGGACTTCATGAAAATAAAAATGAAATTTAATAGTACCATGGAGAAGGCAGTCCACACGTATGCATGGTTAACGATTTCATTTTCCATAGAATGGGAGAAAATAGTAATATGGTTTAATTTTTTAAAATAATAAAAATGATATAAATATAATAATTATTTATTAAACTTCCCTATTAGACCAATCTTGTAAGGTGGTAAAGTAAAATGAAACATGTTGTGTCGTAGAGGTAATAGTTCGCACAACACATAGATGCAGATTTGGTTTTTATTAATAAAGAAGGGTAAAGGTGGTTAATGATTATTCTCATAGAATAATAGTATTAATTATATAACCAATAATTATTTAATTACATAGGTATTTGGAAATTAAAATTGTAAAATAAAAGTTTAAATGGAATAATTTTAGTAAAAATGATTACTCATGTTGAACACTTTGAGATTTCTTTAGAAGTTTCCTTGGAAGTAGATGGCATAAGCTATTATCTTGTGACTAGAAGATCAAGATAGTGAAATAAATTTTTAGAGAAAATAAAAAGTTTATAGTTTCAGTAGTAAACAGAATTTTTAGGAGTTCCTTGAAGGGGTTGTGAGAGACCCCTTTTATAATTGGTGAGAATGAAATTTTTGTAAATATTTCAATTTAATATAAAGGGAAAACAGGTTAAACATGCCAAGAGGATAAAAATTTGAGAAATAATTTATTGTAGAAGATATAAGGTATATATAAACCTCATTAACTCAATTATATACATGTTTTTATTATGTTTTAATCTCTTTATCCCTTGAATTATTACTTTTACTCATTTAGCTTTTACCGCGGTAATTAGTTTTTATTTAAGGAAACATAATTTTTTTATCAAAAAATAAAGTGGTCATTATTAGATAATTTGGACTCAATTATTCTAAATTTAAAATCAATTTCATTTTATTCAAATTATAAAATTGATAAAAATAAATTTAAAAATAAAAATGTATAATGTATTAAAAACAATTTTTAAAATAATATTACTTATGTTGTAAAATATAAAATATGAGTTTGTAAATTAAAAAAAAAATTAAATTATATTCACATATAAAATAAATATTTTATTTTATAAAAATTATTCATAAATGTCCAATTCGTACTTATATATTAATTATCTCAAAAAAGTCAAGTTATTTGTAAAAATGGTATTTTTCACTATTCACCTAAAAATAATTCTTTTTAGAAAAATACAAAAAATTATATTAAGATTATATTATTATTTTTAATCCAAAAATGATATTAATTTTTTCCAATTAAATTTATAAAATTTTACAACTAAATATTTATATAAAATCCTAACATATAGTGGAACTATTCATATCAGAAAATAACTTTTTAAAATGTTAACTATTCTTTATTATTATTCCTACCAATTACTAATTAATTTATTGTTATAATATTATTTATATTATAAATAAATTATATTATTATATAATAATAATATACTTAGTTTCTTGAAATAAAACACTAATTTTTAAAAAAATATTTTGAAACATAAAATGATTTTCTTAGTTGTTTGAGCTATACTAATTGAGTTTCATTCATAATAAAAGTATCCATTATTTTATTTCTATAAATTTTTCATAAATAGTATACCCCTATTCATTCCCAATAACCCAAAAACTATGTTTTAATGATCGTACTTAATATTTATATTTTATATCATAGTTTTTCTTAATTTGGTGTTGTGTGTGGAGAAAACTGTCAAACACATTGATTTATTTAAAGGTAATCATATATTAAGATTTTGGGGTATTACATAAGTGAATGGGTATTATGAATCCATTATTTGAGTACTATAAGGATAAAATAGTGATATATATTTAATATTGATAAATCTATTAATTCCATAATCATTAATCGAGATTAAAGTACTAACCTGCTAAGTTTCTTTTTTGTAAAAAATGGAATGTAACTGTAACATCCCAGGTAATTATAAAATAATACATTTTCATGTCTATTAATATTTATGAATTAGATATTAATTTTACTTAAAAGGGTATTCTATGTATGATAGCGTACTCAGCATGCAACAACAGGTTTCTTCGAGATCTGATGTTGCACACAAGACTGAGTTAGACCGAAAAATAATACATTATTAGTATTATTATTTTAAATGGTAGTTTTCACCTATTTGTTGTAGTGGCGGGAATGAATAGAACTAAATATATTGTGTTTACACATTATTATTAAATGTTTTTACTTTCATATAATAAATTTTAGAGTATTAATAATAAATCTAGTTTTAAGCATAAAATACTCTAATATTTTTAAAAGGTAGTTTTACCGCCTTTTGATGGAGAAAAATTTTTTAAATATAGTTTTTGTAACTTTTATATGTTATATTTGTCAAAATAAAATTCTTCTTTAGAATCGGGACATCAAAATTTACTTTTGGTTTATTTTTATTATTTTTATGATAAATTTTTTTTAATGAATAGTGAAAAATAATGCATTTTAGTTCAAAAATGTCTTTTTGTATAATGTATTTATATAGTTATATTATCCTTTTAATTGGATTTAAATTTTAATTGGACTAATTTTTTTATCATTTAATCTAATTGTGTTCATTGGAAGTAATTTCACATTGAAATTTGATATAAACACATGTCAAACTTTTGATGGTTTTTACTTTTAAAAAAACACATTTTTTCATTTTGACAATGGGGATTAATTTTATATTAATTACTGTAACTTAGGAATTTTAAATTTGAAAAAATGTATTCCCTATTTGGAATCAAAAGGTCCAAATTATGTGAATAGGTTCCTTTTATTTTTGGACATTATGAATAGTAACTTTATTAATTATTTTTATTTACCATGGTTAAACAGTAAATTAGGTAAATGAGGGTAAAAATAATATTATAATAATATAAAAATACCCTAAAACTTGTCCCAATCCTATTGTATGAGATATTTTCGACCAATACAACCATTGGGAGGAAAATTTGTCCCTTGGAAGCCACTTGGGAGTGATTATGACACTTATAACTTTTAATTTAATGTAAAAGAAAATATGCTATAAAAATATATCTTCTCTCTAAAAAAATTATTATGGGTTTATATAAGTGATCTATTCGACTATAAATAATAATTAGAAATATAAAAAAATTATCTACATCATGTAATTTTATTAATAATTTTTGTACATTAAATAATTAAATTTAATTATGACACAATGATGATACAATGATTGCATTATTAATGAAGGAATAAAATAAATGATATTACAAATATTAAAATAAATATTATTTGAAATAATTTATGTCATCCACTATTTTTTTAGGTGAATATGGCATTTTATAAGACTATTAAATGGTTTGGTTCGAATTTATCTCACTTTTTAGATTTTATTTAAATTCAATAAAATGAATATTGTAAAAATTGACATAATTGATGTTTTATAAAAATAGTAATTTATTAAATTATTTAAAAATCCTAAAAATATTTCAAAATCAGAAAGTGACTATGATAATGTCTAAAAGTTCATTATCTATCCAATTATGGGGAATTAATCTCATTGATGTAAAATAAATAGCCTCTTAATAATTAAAATTTTGTTCCCACTTTTAGAATTTTTTTTTGACAAAAAAGGCGGATCCATTAATGATGGAGATCAGCAGAAATACCGGAGCATAACCACGATGGAAAATGATTGAACCAGAGCAAATCCTCATAGGGAGGGCCAATGCCTGCCATCTTGTGAGCGGCTTCGTTCGCTTCCCTTTTAATAAATGAGAAATTGCAGGAATTGAAGCCTTGTCTCCGCGAGTGAATACACCGGATAATGGGACCGAAAGGTTGAAGCCCGCCGTCAGTGAGATTGATGGCATTGATTACAGTGAGACAGTCGGATTCGATGTGAATGGAGTCCCAACCGCAATCTTTTGCGAAGTTTAATCCAGCAAGGATGGCGGCGGCTTCCGCGACTGAGGGCTCCCAAAGTGCATAACGTGCTTTGTATTTGGCAGCGATAAGATTTCCCAGGTTGTCCCGGGCCAGTAAACCTAGTCCAACTGGGCCATCCTTAGGGAGAGAGGCATCCACATTGATCTTAATAATCCCTTCCGGTGGGGGGCACCAATGTTGGGGAAGAGGAGGGTGGGTGGAAAGTCTTTGTTGTTCAGGGTGGTTCTGCCAAACCGCAATCCATGACAATGCCCGGTCAATCCAAAACCTGGGGGGCCTCCGGAAATGATTGAAAATGGCCTCGTTCCTCCTATTCCAGATAATCCAAGCCAAAATGCACAGGGCGCCTGCGTTAGCCGGTGAAAAGGAGGAGCACCATCGCATCAGGAGAGCTGTGAGATCTGAGGCGGGGTCTGGGAACAGCTCTAAAGTTGATCCCCAGCCATTCCAAATCTCCTGAGCCCCGGGACATTGAACAAGGGCATGGAAAGGGGATTCAGTCACAGAAGGGCAGAAAGGGCAAGAGTTGTCGTCTGAAAAGTGTCTGTAGACAAGGAGGCTCTTAGTTGGGAGGATACCAGTACACACCTGCCACCAGAAAAAACGAACTTTAGGGGGAACATTAAGCTTCCAAATTGATGTCCAGGGCCTCGCATCTCCTTCTGAAATCTGAGCAGAAAGAGCTCGCTGGTAGCCGGCTTTCACTGTATACTCACCTGAGCTGTCGTTTGTCCAGTAGAGATGATCTGGCCCTGCGTCTGACACATAGGGAATACTCAGAATAAGTCTCCTATCCCTCTCATTAAACCAGGAGTAGAGTTTTTCCAGACACCATCCCGCCCCTTGATCATCAAAAAGACAACAGACTGTGGCATGTTCGGATCCGGGATAAACAGGGGATGACGCCTTCGTGCCTGTCTGATCAACAAGCCAAGGATCGGTCCAAATCTTGACCGTAGAACCATTCCCAATCCTCCAGCCTAGCCCTTTCCTCAGTAGATTACGACCGCCCCAAATGCTTCTCCAGAGAAAACTGGGTCGATAGCCAAGATGGGAATCCATAAAATCCTTATGTGGGAAATATTTAGCCCGGAGAACACGCGTGCATAGGGATGATGGGTTATTAATCATACGCCAACCTTGTTTAGCCAGCAAAGCATCATTAAACAGAGAAAGGTCCCGGAAGCCCATTCCGCCTTCAGATTTTGGTTGACAGAGAGCAGACCAGGCGATCCAATGGACTTTATTTTTTCCGTCCTTTCGTCCCCACCAAAAGTTAGATGTACTGGATTGAATCTTTGTAAGCACCACATCAGGGAGTTTAAAAATAGACATCAAATAGCTGGGGACAGATTGAAGTGCCGCCTTGATGAGGATTTCCTTGCCGGCCTTGGAGATTTTTTTAGGGGTCCAACCTTGTATTTTTCTTTCAATTCGATCCACAATAGCTGAACAGATTTCTTTCTTTGACCGTCCAACCACCGTCGGGAGCCCAAGATACTTCTGGTGCTTATCGACCCCAGGGATGCGTGCTAAAGAGCAGAGATCTTCTCTTTTCGGCTGGGGAACTCCAGAGCTGAAAGAAATTTCTGATTTACTCTGATTGATCATTTGTCCTGAAGCCCGTTCATACTGTTGAATCGCCTGGCAGATTGCGGTACACTCATTAGGGGTAGCTCGAGAAAAAAGAAGGCAATCATCAGCGAAGAAGAGGTGGGATATCGGAGGGCCCTTGCGACACGCTTTCGCCCCATGGATTATGGAAAGCGAGGCTGCCCTAGAAAGGAGGTTAGAAAACACATCAGCCACTAAAATAAAAAGGAAGGGTGAAAGAGGGTCTCCCTGGCGAAGCCCACGGGATGGGGAGAAGCCTCGGGTGAGCACCCCGTTGACATTAATGCAAAAGGAAACTGACGAGACGCATTGCATGATCATGGCAATCCATTTGGTGCAGAAACCCATCTTGAGCATCACATATTCGAGGAAGTTCCATTCCACTCTATCATAGGCCTTAGCCATATCCAATTTCCAAGCCATGATCCCTCTCTTCGCTCGTGTACGCGTTTTCATGGAGTGGAAAATTTCATGAGCAATAATGGCATTATCAATGATTAATCTTTTTGCCACAAAAGCGCTTTGGTTCTCTGAAATGACGTCGGGTAGCCAAGGCCGCAACCGATTCGCCAGGATCTTCGAGAAGATCTTATACGAGACATTGCACAGACTGATCGGTCGAAAGTCCGAGACCCCTTGCGGATTTTTCATCTTGGGAATGAGAGTAAGAATAGTTTCATTAAGAGAAGACAGGTCTGTTTTCCCCGCCCAAATATCCCGCATTAAATTGCAAATGTCTGGACCGATGATGTGCCAGTAATTCTTGAAAAAGAGGGTGTGGAATCCGTCTGGTCCCGGGGCTTTCGTAGAGTGGATTTGTTTTAAGGCCTTAAGAGTCTCATCATTCGTCACATCATTAGAAAGTTGTCTGTTCATATCGTCAGAAATCACAGGTTTGATGCAGTCCTCAATCTCGGGAGAGATGTAAGAATGGCCTGCCGAGAAGAGTTTCTGAAAATGGCTCAGGAAAGCTTCTTGGATTCCCCCTGTGTCTGACACTTTACTACCATCTGAATTAAGAATGCCAGAAATAAAGTTTTTCCGGCGTCTTGCTGAAGCCTTCTGGTGGAAATAACAGGTATTAGCATCCCCTTCTGCTATATGAATATCACGCGCTCGCATAGCCCAAAAACCTTCCTTATTGCGCAGGGCAACATCCAGCTCTCGTTGGGTTTCACTTATCTTGGAGAGAATGCTGCTAGACGGGGGTTTGCTAAGAAGATAGCCAATCTTCCTTTCAAGGAAATTGCATTGCCGGTCCGGATGACGGAATTTAGAGTAGCTCCATGTCTTCAGATCAGATGCTACTCGGAGAAGGTTGGTTCTCGGATCCGTTTGCCCCGTCTTCCAGCCTGAACGGATAACCGCCTCGCACTCGGGATCATTTGACCAGAAGCTTTCGAATCTGAATGGTTTCCTGGAACTAGTAACGTGCTCATTATGGGTACAGTTAATGACAATTGGGCAGTGATCCGAGCAGTTGAACGAGAGATGTCTGATATGGTACATTTTGAAGAGGCTCATCCAGTCCATTGAGCCAAAGAATCGATCCAGACGTTCAGTGATTCGAGTTCCATCATATCTGCCTCGGAACCATGTAAAGGGATTACCCGTGTAACCCAGGTCCATCAGCTCTGCCTTAAGGATCGCATCATTAAACTCAGACATAGACGTGGAGGAGCGCATAGCTCCACCGATTTTTTCCTTCTGGAAAAGGATCTCGTTAAAGTCCCCTCCAAACAGAATGGGGCTTGGCAGATCACGACGAAGTTTGCAAAGAAGATCCCAAGATTTCCACTTTTCAGACTGGGAGGGCCAGCCATAGAAGCCCACAAACGTCCAGGTGGGGTTGTGGGGATCACCAATGGAAGCAGCCACATGGCGCTGGGAAAAATACAGGAGCCTAACATCGATATTATCCTTCCAGAGCAGACACAATCCCCCTGAGTGACCCTGTCGGGGGACCGGGAAACAACCCTGGAAACCGCACTTTAGGGCAATATTTGTGATGTCCTTGTTTTCCAATATGGTTTCGGACAAGAAAACCATATCAGGGCGACTTTGAGCGCAATAGCGTCGGAACATACGAACCGTTCGTGGGTTGCCAAGCCCACGGCAGTTCCAGCATAAAGCGATCATTGCTCTAGGCGGGGCCGGGCCTGACCCGCCTCCGCCTTTGTCTCTTGTGGGGTAAATGACGAACCTGATGCTTTCCTCCTTTTGGGGAGACTGGTGTACATACCACTGGACTCGCTTTGCCGTTTCAGATCTCCTGTTTTGGGGTTCCCTGGACAATCGCCTTTACCACCGCCACGTGCCCTTCTCCAGGTTCCACGAGTAACATGTCCTGAAGGTGAAGCTTCAGTCATCCCAGAATCGGCTTGCAGAAGGGCATCCGTTGGGAACTGATTTGGACTCTGCTCAGCTTCAGGCGGATCCAAGGAAACATGTTTCTGCCTCGGCAGTTTCTCTGGAGGTTCTTTTGGTTTTGGTAGCGGCCCAGTTGAGGTGAGGAACGTTAAATTCGGTGCTGTAAAAGCGAATTCAGCTTTTGTGATACCCTGAGTCAGGTGACTGTCTTGCCGAGCCCCATCATTACATCTAACGATAATCTCTTGGGAGGCGTTTCCATTTCCCCTGAGCTCAGCCGGGGATTCTTTAGGGAAGACAGGTGGTCCCATCCTTATGATAGGAGGTTGTTCAGATTCCGGTCGCCTTAGATGGGCTGCAATCAGACGGTCCCGATCAATTTGTCTCTCCGCCTCAGGGATATATGCCTCTCTGTGTGTTTTGGCCCGGAGCCACGGACCGTATTGAAAGGTAATATTTTCGGTGGAATTCTCTGCCCTTGCCCCACATGCTTTCTCCATGTGGCCGATACGTCCGCAAAGGAAGCAGAAGATTGGTAGTTTTTCAAATTCGAACGAGATCCAGGTGTTGGAATCATCAATTTTTAGGAACATACCTCGCATTAAGGGTTCAGACACGTTGATCTCAGTCTTTATTCGAACCCAGGGGCCCCATTGTATTGGGTCCGAGCAATCCCATTCTAGGAAAAGGCCGATCCGGTCTCCAATTTCTTTCATCACATGTGTTGATCTCCCATGGAACGGAATTCCTCTGATTCTTATCCAGAACGGGGATCGGGTAAGTGTACAATTCTGAATCTCGTCACCCCCTTTAAATTCCTCCATCAGGATGAGATGATTGTCGAAGGACCAAGGTCGTCCTCTGAGGACTTTATCTTTGTCTTTATCGCTGAAGAATTCAAACACGAGGAGTTTATTCTCAATTTCCCGGATGGCTACTCCAGCTTCCAATTTCCAGAGATTTTGAAGAGTGGTCCTGAGGGCCTTTAGATTAAAAGGTGCCTCGGTCGCCAGTCTTCCGACCACTAATAAAGCCATTCGTTTTGTCAAAGTGTTGTCTTCATTTCTACGGGTTGCAAGTGGCTCTTTTTCTTTGTCTGTCAACGTGAGGTTCTTCCATTGGTTCACAAACTCCATCTCCATGTAAATGCCTCGAAAACACCTAGGGAGGGGTTGACCAAACTGGGGTAACACCGGCAAGTCCCCGCGCGCAGGTCCCCTCACGCAACCAGCCCTGCGCAATGAAATCCAGCCCTGCGCAAGTCCCCGCGCGCAAGTCCCCTCACACCGGCAAGACTCCTCACACCGCGCGCAAGACCCCTCACACCGGCAAGACCCCGCGCGCCAGTCCCCTTACTTCGCACCCAGCCCTGCGTGAAGATTTCCTTCGCGTGATTCCCCTCGCGCAAGTCCCTGCGCGCAAATCCCCTATCCAAGTGGTGCGCGAGGTAACACCGGCGGGTTCGCGCAAGTCCCCTCGTGCAAATCTCTCGGCACAGTGATTCTTCGTGGAAGTAGCTTCGCCCGGCCAGACCAGTTCGCGGTGGATACTTCGCGAACAAGGGAGAACAGATCCGACACAGAACACCGCCGGCTTCGCGACAGCAGGGAGAGGAACCAAAGGATGAAGAAATCCTCGAACACAAGGAAGTCCATAAATACATACAAATCAATAAGGGTTATAAAATAAGGAAAGAAAACATTTCAAAAACTTTGGATGAGCATAAAAAGCTCAGTAAGGGTTATAAAATAAGGAAAGAAAACATTAGTCCATAAATACATACAAATCAATAAAATTTTACTTTTCAATAATAAAACATAAGTTATTTAACATACCTCATTAAATCATAAAATTTATGAATAACACATAGAAATCATAAGTCATAAAGGTAACTTTTGTAATCTATAACATACTTACATTGTAGCTTTCATAGCAATAAAGGAGGTTACGTTTGGAATACCTGTCATAGTATATTCCCTAAATCTCTTAATAGAAACATTAACATTTACCTCTGTCATGTTAGCCAATGAATTGGAGAGCTATATCAGGATCACCCTCCCTCAGTTTATCATGGAACCACCTGTATACATAAACAATTCCCAAGAACCATAACATACTGATAACACATAAAACAAGTATAAAGGAAAGATAACATTTCCACATTTCAATCACAATATATCATTTCAAATTATTAAAATAATAAATTCTTTATCAAAACCATTTTCAATACCAAAATACTTAAAAATAGTATATGGTGATTATTTTCCTTTTAAAAACATTACATCTTGTTAAGGAAGCCAAATATCAAATAATGCTTGAGGTGGTAGAATGGTCATTTTCATCACATACTTTAAAACGAAAAATTAATTTTTTCGTTTAGTAAAACACTTAATAAAAAAGAAAAGTTTCTTTTGAAAAACTTTGAATGAAATTTAAAAAAAAAGTGTATAATTATATACCGTATAAAATAAGGTTGTGTATAAACCAAAATATGCCTCAATAAAAGGGGATTAAAATGAAGTCTCTTACCTTGAGTCCAAATTGTCTTGTTCATTCTTTATCTCCATGAATAATAAACTTAAGTTAATTTATACTTAATTAAGAATATTTTTCAATTTTATTATTCCTTTTATATCACTTATTACCTTTTAATAACAATTATATAATTATTCAAGTTCATATCGGTCATTTTGTCGATGTTCAGTACTTGAGTCAAAAATGAACTTGTTATAATTAAAAAAATTCCATGTGGTAAAAATTAAATTATCTCCATAATAGTATTAAAGATTTAAATATCATATATATACATTATATATATTTATTTATAATAGTACATAACATTTGGAGATAAGAAATGAAATACACCGTTCATGGAGATGGTAAGTCATACGTACGCATGAACGCTACTTTCATTTATTTTTCCTATTAAAGGAATGAAAACTAAGTGATACATAGGTATATTATAATTACATTATAATATATATATTATATATGTTACATAATTTCATTAATTCCATTCTTTATACATTCCATGTATGGCATGAATAAGTCATATCACTTTGTGGGGGCGGTAGTCCGCACTTCCCTAAATGAAATTATCATATTTATACATTATGGAAAGCATAAAGGTATAATGTAAATGAAAAATACAGGAGGATAGATACAATATAAATATAATATATATCATATATAAAAAAATTTCCATCATAATGTCCACCATGAGTGGTGGTAGGGGAAAATTGAGCAATCATCGTTTCGTGAGGCAGTAGTTCTCTGTACATAGAAACAGTATGTTCGTATCCATTAGATAGAGGTGTGTGTAAGTGTAGTTAGAATAATTCTCATAAAAACATCCTAGTATATTTATGATAATATTTTTTTATGTATTTAAGGAATAAGAATATAATATATAGTGAATAATTAAAATAATGGAAGGGAACTTTAGAGAAGACGATGCCTCTAAAATGTGTAACTGCCTTTGATTTGAGCCAAAAGGATTTCTTGAATTGTCTTCTTCCCAAGTTAAGGCTTCTAAGAGGAATATAGGGATGCTGGGAGATTATTTGGTCAGATTTTGGATGATAAAATGGGCTTTAGAGGTGTGATTAAATGGGTAGGGGTGATGCCATTTTATAAGAGGGAGGAGGGGCACTTTAGGAAAGTTTTGAAGTATTATTTTATTATAAACTTATTTTCGGTTTAGAATGGTCCCAAAGTCATTTATTTAAAAGATAAGATTTTTTTGGGTTGAAAACCTCTCAACCAATAGGTTTTATACAAGTAAAGGTCACAAATTTAACCTTACCTTTTAGCTTTAACCCTTAGTTAACTAATTTAACTCTTACAATGTCTTCTTGTATATTCATACTATATGGTTAATATAGTTACTATAAAATGACAATATAACCTAAATTGGTTCATTAATGACATGTTAAATATTATCTAAGTAATTTTTCTAAATATTATATTTTTAGTACCATTATATCTTTTAATAAAATAGTATTTTTTTTATAAACTCGTTTATGTCAATTGTTATACTATTCATATCATAACTTTTTAAAAAATCCTTAAAAACTTGATTATTTTGAAAAAAAAATAATTAATTAAAATATAACAAGTCATAATCATCCATAAAATTCTTTTATGTCATAAAAAGTTTTAAAATAAATTTATTTTAATATTTATAATCTCATTTATTTAAATCATTCATTAATAAGGTAATCACTACATCATCATTGTTTCATAAATATATTTATTTATTTGATGTCTAAAAATTATAAATAAAATACCATTATGTAAGAAATATTTTTATATTTCTAATTAATATTTATAGTTTAAGATATCACATATATAACCCCATATAAAAATTATTTTAGTGAAAAATATATGCTTATGTTATATTTTCTTTACTTTAAATTAATTCTTATAAAATGTCATTTTCACATCAAAGTGGCTCCATGGGGTCTGAAAATCGACCCAAGGATGACCATAGTCTGAAATATCTCATAAAATTATATTATAATACATGTTAGGGTAGTTTAATATTATTATAATAATATTTTTTACCCATGTTTACTAGATTTACCCTTTAACCATGATAAATAAAATAATTACTGAAGTTATTATTCCTAGTGTCTAAAAATAAAAGTAACTATTTAAAAAATTTGGAACTTTGGATTCCAAATATGAAATCCATTTTTCCAAATTAAAAACATAAAAGTTTTAGAAATTAATTTAAAATTAATTTCTGTTTTCAAAACCAAAAAAGTGTGTTTTTAAGAAGTAAAAACTACCAAAAGATTGACATGTGCTTGTGTCCAATTTCAAAATAAAATTACTTCCAATTAAAAAAATTATTAAATGATAAAAATATAATCTAATAATACTTTAAAACTAATTAACAGTAAAATATAACTATATAAATAAATTAGATGAAAAGGCAGTTTTGACTTAAAATGAGGTATTTTTCACTATTCATTAACAAATGAACTATATCAAAAAATTACCATAAATCTGTCCAAAGTAAATGTTTATGTATTGAATCTATATAAGAGGTTTATTTTTTCAAATAGAACATATAAAAGTGATAAAAACTAGATTTAAAAAGGTTTCTCCATCAAAAGGTGGTAAAACGACCTTTTAAAAATATTAGAGTATTTCATGCTTAAAATCGGATTCATTCTTATTTTAAGCCTCTAAAATTTATCGGATAAATGTAAAGAAATTTAAAAAACATGAATAATCATATTTTAGATAGTTATTTTCATTCTCTTCAATACAATGGCTAGGCGTTAACTACCATTTAAAATAATATTATTATTATATTATTCTTCAGTATAACTCAAAGTTGTGTGCAACATAAGATTTTAAAGAAAATAGTTGTTGCATGTTGAGTACACTATAGGAAAAATCATCCTCTTTAATTTAAAAATAATATATTATTCATAAATATTAATATAAATGAAAAATTATTATTTTATAAATACTTGAGTTGTTACATCCTTCCCCCTTTTTGGGAATTCTGTCCCCAAAATTCTATTCACTTATCAAATAAGTGGTGGTATTTATCCCTCATAGAATTTTCAGATTCCCATGTTGCCTCTTCAGCCATATGAGTTTTCAAAAAAAACCTTTACCTAATGAATTACCTTATTCCGCAACACTTGCTCTCTCTGGTCAAGAATCTGGACTTGTTGTTCCTCATAAGAGAGATTATATTCTAACTGAACTACCTCTAGACTCAAAACATGATATGGATCTAGGATATACTTTATCAACATTGAAACATGAAAAAAATTGTGTACATGGGATAAACTTTGGGGTAAATTCACTTTGTATGCAATTGGACCAACTTTCTCCAGGATTTCATAAGGTCTAATGAACCTCAAACTCAGGTTTCCTTTTTTAACAAAACGAAACACACTTTTCCATGGAGAAACTTTGAGAAATTCATGATCACCTACCTTGAAAGAAAGATCCTTCCTCTAGTTATCCACATAACTTTTCTGCCTGCTCTGTGTTGTTCTCATGTGCTTCTGAATCAACTGAAATTTTTATTCCATATCTTCTACCAATTCGGGTCCCATCAACTTCCTTTCACCTACTTCATACCAAAAAGATGGATTTCAACACCGCTTTCTATATAATGCCTCAAATGGTGCCATATGTATACTATAATGAAAAATGTTATTATAAGAAAACTCAACCAAAGAAATATGTTAGTCCCAAATTCCCTGGTAATCCATTGAACATGCACATAACATATCTTCCAATGTCTGAATTGTTCGTTCTAAATATCCATCTGATTGAGGATAAAAAGTTGTATTGAAATTTAATTCAGTTCCTAAAGACTTCTAAAGGGCCTTCCATAAGTTAGATGTGAACCTAAGATCACGATCAGATACAATGGAGAGGGTAACTCTATGTAACCTAATTATCTCTTTAATATAAAATCGAGAAAGTTGATCTAGAGATAGAGTATCTTGAATAGGAATAAAATGAGAAGATTTAGTCAATCGATCAACAATAACCCAAATTGCATTGTTACCTCGAGAAGTCTTTGGTAATCCCACTATGAAATCCATGGACACATTTTCCCATTTCCACTCTTGCATTGGAAAAGGATAAAGCATCCCTTTCGGTAACTACCATTCTGCTTTAACCTATTGACAAGTTAAAACTTTCATAGTAAAGTCATAAATATCTCTTTTCATTCCATCCCACCAGTAATACTCCCTAAGATCTCTGTACATTTTAGTACTATCAGGATGAACTGAAAACAGAGAACTATGAGCTTCACATAACAACTCTTTCTTCAACTTTGAATCACAAGGCATACATAACCTCCTTCCAAACCTAAAAACACAATCTTTATCAATGTTAAATTCAGGTAACTTACCCTTCTGAACCAATTTCACCTTTTTCTGCAACTCACTATCTTATTTCTATACTTTATTAATTCTATCTGATAGAGATGATTTCACTGCCACCTAAAACAAAACAGAGGAATTCCCTACACCAACAACTTCCAATCCAAAATTCATCAAATCAAAAACCAAAGGATCTCATTCCAAATGTAGTATGGTTGGTGTATAATTACTTTTACGACTCAAAGCATTAGCCGCTTTATTTTATTTTCTTGGATGGTAATGAATCATGTAATCATAATCCTTGATTAATTCTAGCCATCTCCTCTATCTCATGTTCAATTATTTCTAATTGAATATATACTTCAAAATTTTGTGATCAGTATATATTTCACACTTTACGCCATAAAAATGATATCGCCAAATTTTTGAAGAAAAAAAATAGAAGTTGATTCCAAATCATGTGTAGGGTAATTTAACTCATGAGGTTTCAATTAACGTGAAGCATAATAAATTACATGATCATTCTTCATTAGGAAATAACCATGTCCTTTCAACGAAACAACACTATAGATAACAAATTCACCATTCTTGGAAGTTAGTGCCAAAACTAGAGCATTCACCAATCTTATTTTCAATTCTTGAAAAAATTCATCACATTATTTTTTCCAGATGAACTTAAGACCTTTTCGAGTTAACTTAGATAGTGGGCTAGATAACCCTGAAAAATTTTCAACAAACCTCCGGTAATAACATGCTAAAACAATAAAACTACGAATCTTGGTTATATTTGTGGGTCTTGGACATTCTTTAACAACTTTTGTTTTAGCATGATCAACAGTTATGCCATATTTAGAAACAATGTGACCAAGGAATGAAATTTTTTGTAACCAAAACTCACACTTTCTAAATTTCTCATACAGTTTCTTTTCTTTTAAGGTTTTCAAGACAACACTTAAATGAATTTCATTCTCCTCTTTATTTTTATAATATACCAAAATATAATCAATAAACACAACCACAAACTTATCCAAGAACTCAAGGAAAATTCTATTCATAAGATCCATGAATATAGTAGGTGTATTGGTTAACCCAAAAGGCATAACTACAAATTCATAATATCCATATCTAGTACAAAACGCAGTCTTTTGAATGTCTGATTCATTTAATTTTAACTGATGGAACCCCGACCTCAAGCCAATATTCAAAAAATAATGATCTCTCTGGATCTAATCAAACAAATCATCGATATGAGGCGGAGGATACTTGTTCTTAACAGTTATGTTATTCAAGGCTCTATAATCAATGCAAAGTCTCATTGAATCATCTTTATTTTTAAGAAACAAGAGAGGATCACCCCATGGTGATGTGCTAGGTTGAATGAAACCTTTATCTAATAACACCTGCAATTGCTTCTTTAACTCTAAAAGTTCAATTTGAGCCATTCGATAAGGGTGTTTTGAAATTGCCTTAACATCGGAAACTATGTAAATAGTATATTCAACTTTTTGATCATGTATTATACGAGACAAATCATTAGGAAAAATATCAAGATACTTATTTACCACTGGCACATCATTAATCTAAATAGTTCCTTTATTTTCAACAATATGTGCAAGGTAACATTAATTTCCATCTTTTACTAGTTTCTCAACTTCCTGATATGTTATCAAAAGTAAGGTTTCATTCTTGTACACAAACTAAAATTCTTTCTGAAAAGAAACATCTTTAGCTCTACAGTCAATCTTAGCATGATAAACAGAAATCCAATCCATACCCAAAATAACATCAAACTCTACTAGAGTCAAAAAAATAAGGTTTTTAGTCAGATTCTTTTCCCACACAAGTATATGAAGGTTCTTATAATTTCTTTTTATCTCAACATTTCCTCCAGGTGTTTTTACCACAAGTTCAGGATTCATATCTTGAGATGTAATTCCCAATTTACTAGAAAGTTTCTCAGAAATGAAAGAATGTGTAGACCATGAATCAAACAACACATTGGCATAATCTGAATAAACAAACAATGTTCTTGATACTACTTCATTTAATGGCCCAACATCTGATGAAGTAGTTTCAAAGGTTTCACCACCCATTTCTGCTTTTAGTCTGGATGATTTCCTTCATTTGAGTTCCTCATCAGACACTCATTTGTATAATGACCCATTTCATTACACTTAAAACATTTTACTACCTATAAATCAAATTTTATCTTACCAATACCCTGATCTTTTTCATTGAGATTACGATTCTTATGTACAATATTACCACATTGAAATTACTTACCAGAATTCAAAAGGCATTCCCCAGTGTTCTTTTTACCACAATTTTCACAAAATGTAAACTTAAGTTTCTTACCATCAGACTTTTTTGAATAGTTATTCCCTTTTGTATTCCACCTTGACCTCTTATTTTTTTGTTTTTCAAAGAACACATGATAATCGACAAACTCCATTTTCACCTTCTTTGCACATCGAACAAGTTTTTCATAACTTTTTAACTCACGATAAGCTAATTTTCTTCAATACTTTGGATTTAATCCTGAGTAAAAATGATTGATTTTATTATCAAGATCCCGTATGAAATTTGGAGCATACCTTGCCAGTCGAGTGATTTTTTTTCCTAAGAATCCACTGAGTCATCTCCCCACCTCAATTCCAAGAATTGTTTTTCTATCCTAAGTCGAACCACCTTAGAAAAATATTTATCAAGGAACATACCTTTGAATTCATCCTAATAAATAGCATAAATATCCTCACTATCCCTGATATTTTTAACCATTGAACATCACTGATCGTCTTTACCTTCAAAATGGTAAATATCAAGAATAATGTTTTGATGTTCTGAACACCCCATGACATCAAAAATCTTTTCCAGTGCTTTAATCCATGCTTCAGCTAGCACAAGGTTAGATAATAATCTAAATGATGGAGGATGTTGCCTCATGAAATGATCCACTACTAACATGTTCCTCTTTGGTTTATTTGGTTAATCTTGTGCATGGATACCACCACCATTTATAGTCTGAGTCAACTATTACATCATTGTAACAAACTATTAAGTTTCTATTCCGACCATCTTAGGTTACTAGTTTGGAAGGTTGTTTTCCTCTTGATTTCGTCCCATCATAGCTACCATATTTCCTCTATGGAAAACCATTCTGAACACAAAAATATCTTATGTGAAGCAACATGGTAATCTTCAAATGCTATATCAATTCAATCTTACCATAAAGTAACAAATAATTTATGGATATTAATTTGACAATATCCTAACTCCTAAAGTTATCTAAACCGGACACTGATACCAACTATAAGGCCCTAGACTTAAACATTACATAATCTTGAGTTAAGTCAATAATTCAACAATGAGGATATTTTCATGTTTATAGTTTTAGATAATTAGGCCATAAATGTTACATTACATCTCAAAAATTAAAAAGTAGAAACTTCTTATCTATTAATTTTTTTCAGAAAAATGGAACTCCTTAAAATAAAACAAGAATTATTTTTCTTGATATAAATCTTCTTAAATTATTCCTTTCTCTTAGCCTTCCTTATACCCCATGAAAAACATTTCAAAAACATGGGATGAGTATAAAAATCTCGGTAAGGGTTATAAAATAAGTAAAGAAAACATTAGTCCATCAATACATACAAATCAAAAAAATTGTACTTTTCAATCATAAAACATAAACTCTTTAACATAACTCATGAAACGATAAGATTTATGAATAAAATATAGAAATTATAAATCATAAAGGTTACTTGTGGAATCCATAACATACTTACATTATAGCTTTTACAGCTACATAGGGAGTTACATTTGGAATACCTTCCTTAAATATATTAGGAGAAACATTAAAGTTTACCTCGGTAATGTTACCCAATGAATTGGAGAGCTATCTCGGGCTCACATTACCTAGGTTTATCATGGAACCACCCATATATGTAAATAATTACCAAGAACCATAACATAACTATAACACATAAAACAAGCATAAAGGAAAGATAACATTTCCACTTTGAAATCACAATATATCATTTCAAAATATTGAAATAATCAATGATTTATCAAAAACATTTTCAATACCAAAATAAGTAAAAAAGAGTATATGGTATTTATTTTCCTTTAGAAACATTACGGGTTGTTAAGGAAACCAAATATCAAATAATGCTCACGGCGGTGGAAAGGTTGTTGTCATCGCGTACGTTAAAAAGAAACATTCCTTTTTTCATCTAGTAAAACACTTTGTAAAACAAAATATTCCTTTTAAAAACTGTTGAATGAAATTAAAAAAAAATGGTATAATTATATGTCGTATAAAATAAGGTCGTGTATAAACCAAAATATGACTCAATGAAAGGAGATTGAGACGAAGTCCCTTACCTTGAGTCTAACTTGTCTTGTTCATTCTTTATCTCTATGAATAATAAACTTAAGTTAATTTATACTTGATTATGAACCTTTTTCAAGTTTATTATTCCTTTTATATCAATTATTACCTTTATATAAAAATCATATAATTATTCAAGTTCATATCGGTCGTTTTGTTGATGTTTAGTACTTGAGATTAAAAAAACTTGTTATAATTTAAAATTGTCCATGTGGTAAAAATTAAGTTATATATATAATATTATTCATGATTTAAATATCATATATATCCAATATATATATGTATTTATAATAGTACATAACATTTGGAGATAATAAATGAAATACACTGTTCATGGAGATGGTAGGCTGTATATACGCATGAACGCTACTTTCATTTATTTGTCATATTAAAAGAATAAAAGCTAAATCATACATAGGTAGATTATAATTAAATTATAATATCTATTTTATATATGTTATATAATTTCATTAATTAAATACTTTATACATTCCATGTATGGCATGAATGAGTCATATCACTTTGAGGGGCGGTAGTCCGCACTTCCTCAAATGAAATTATCATATTTACTCATTATTGAAAGAAAAAAAGGTATGATGTAAATGAAAAATACAGAATCATAGAGACAATATATATATATAATATATATCATATATAAAAATAGTGACATCATAATGGCCACCATGATAGGTGGTATGGGAAAATTGAACAATCGTCGTTTTGTGAGGCAGTAGTTTGTCGTACACAGAAACAATATGTTTGTATCCATTAGATGGAGGTGTGTGTAAGTGTAGTTAGGACCCTTCTCATAAAAAATACTATTATATTGAGGATAATGGTGTTTTTATGTAATCAAATAATAATAATAGAATATAGAGTGAATAAGTAAAATAATGGAAGGGAACTTTAGAGAAGACGTTACCTCTAAAACGTGTAACTCCCTTTAATTTGAGCCAAAAGGATTTCTTGAATTGTCTTCTGCCCACGGTAAGTATTCTAGGAGGAATAGAGGTATGTTGGGAGATTATTTAGAAATAATTTTGACAACATAAGGGGCTTGAGATGTATTATTAAATGGGTAGGGGTGATGCCCTTTTATAAGAGGGAGGAGGGGCACTTTTGGAAAGTTTTGAAGTATTATTTTATTATAAACTAATTTACGATATAAAATTTTCCCAAAGTCATTTAATTAAAATATAAGATGTTTTTGGGTCCAAAGAATCTCAAACAATAGGTTTTAGAAATGTATATCTCACAAATTTAGCCTTATCTTTTATTTTTAACCCTTAGTTAACTAATTTAACTATTACCATGTCTTCTTGTATATTCATACTATATGGTTAATATAGTTAATATAAAATGACAATAGAACCTAAAGTGGTTCATTAATGAAATTTTCAGAATTATCTAAGTCATTTGGCCAAATATTATATTTTTATAACTATTATATCATTTAATAAAATAGTATTTTTTTTAAACTCATTTATGTCAATTTTTATACTATTCATATCATGACTTTTTAAAAATCCATAACAACTTGATTATTTTAAAAAAACTTTATTAATTCAAATATAGAAAGTCATAATAATCCATAAAATTTGTTTAAGGTATGAAAAGTTTTAAAATAAATTTATTTTAATATTTATAATCTCATTTATTTAAATCATTCATTAATAAGGTAATTACTACATCATCATTATGTCATAAATATATTTATTTATTTGATGTCTAAAATTTATAAATAAAATACCATGATGTAGGAAATATTTTTAGATTTTTAATTAATATTTATAGTCTAATAGATCCCCTATATAACCTCGTATAAAATTTATTTTAGTAAAAAAGACATGCTTGTGTGATATTTTTCTTTACTTTAAATTAATTATTATAAAATGTCATTTTCACATCAAAGTGGCTCCATGAGATCCCAAAATCGATCCAAGGATTCCCATGATCATAAATATCTCATCCAATTGTATTAGTACATAGGTTAGGATATTGTAATATTATTATAATAATATTTTTTACACTTATTTACCAGATTTACCCTTTAACCATGGTAAATAAAATAATTACTGAAGCTACTATTCATAATGTCTAAAAATAAAATATAGATATTTACATAATTTTTACCTCCTGATTCCAAATATGGAATAAATTTTTCTAAATTCAAAACACAGAAGTTGTATAAATTAATTTAAAATTAATTCTCGTCGTCAAAACCAAAAAGCGTGTTTTTAAGAAGTAAAAACAACCAAAATATTGGCATGTGTTTATGTCCAATTTCAAAGTGAAATTACTTACAATGACCAAAATTGTATTAAATGATATAATTACAATTTAAAATAAACTAAAAGTATAATGTAACTATATAAATAAATTAGATAAAAAGGAAGATTTGACTTAAAATGCTTTATTTTTCACTATTCATCAAAAATTGAACTTTATCAGAAAATTACCAAAAATTTATCCAAAGAAAATTTTGGTGTTCCAATTCTAAAACAGAATATTATTTTTCAAATAGAACATATAAAAGTGAAAAAAAACTCTATTTAAAAATGGTTCACTATCAAAATGCGGTAAAACGGACTTTTAAAAATATTAGAATATTTCATGCTTAAAATCGGATTCAATCTTATTCTAAGCCTCTAAAATTTATCGGATAAATGTAAATACATTTAACAAACATTCATAATCATATTATATTTAGTTCTGTTCATTCCCTCCAATACAACGTCTAGGTGTTAACTACCATTTAAAATAATTATATTATTATATTATTTTTCGGTATAACTCAAAGTTGTGTGCAATGTAAGATTTAAAAGAAACTCGTTGTTGTGTGTTGAGTATGCTATCGGACAAAGAATCCCCTTTAATGTAAAAATAATATCTTATTCACAAATATTAATAGAAATAAAAAGTTATTATTCTATAAATACCAAGGTTGTTACATTTTTAATTAAAAAATTAATTTATATTAATTTAATAATTTAAGAGTTTCCAAGGGTGTTCCTACCCTATCCTATAAAAAAGTACCCTTTATTCTATAATAATAACACTTCCAAAGCCTTTTGGTTAAGCCATTATCTACCCAAAACATTTGCTATAATATCTCCCCACATTATTGAGGTCTTAGTTTAGGTACAACACCCTTCTTAGAGGTGTTAAGGTGTTCTTCAAAGGTGATCAACCGAAGGAGAGGCGTCATTTTTTAAGAGTTTCTATATTATTTCTTATTCCAATTCTTTTAAATATTATTATTCCAATATGAAATAATAAATCCATCATCCTAAATATAATGATATGTGATTGTGTTAATATTATCCTTTAAATCCATCTCTACTTCCATCAAGTGGGAAAGGAATTAATCGTTCGTGCGTACGTGTGAATTATCACCTCCACGAACCGATTTAGTTTGTTTTCCATTACCATATATCAATATCAGTTATAATTATTGAATTAATATTAATATGTGATATTAATTACATATTTATAATTTTAAAATAATAATATTTCAATTATGTTTTTACCTTCCACGCACATAAAAAAATAATGACGTTCGTACGTACGTGTGAAATATCACCTCCACAAAGTGATGTGAATCGTTTTTATTCGTCAAATCACTTGTATGATATATATCAGTATATTTAAATTATTATTATTATTATTATAATATTATTATCTCTCTGGAAATATAAAATAATAATTTCCTTATTTCTATAATGATCAATGAAAAATGAAAACGTTACTCATGCGTACGTACGGACTACCATCTCCATGAATATAACGTTCATTTTTCAAAATCATAATTTATGGTTTGATTTAAAAAAGTATGATTAATGTATAAAAGTGATGATTATGTCATGAATACTATTCTGGAGATGGGCTTATGACCACATGGACTAGTGACATAAAAACCATGTTCATTTTCGAATCAAGTACCGAATATCGACAAAACATCTGATGTGAACTTAAATAATTATATAATTTTTATAACATGATAATAAGTGATATAAAAGAAATAATAAAATTGAAAAGGTTTCTCAAGAAATTATAAATTAATATAAGTTTATTATTCAGGAATATAAAGATTGTACGCGACGATTCAGACTCATGGTAAGGGACTTTACCTCAATCTCCTTTCATTGAGGCATATTTTGATGTTATACACCACCTTCTTTTATACGATGTATAATAAAACCCTTTAACTTTTAATTTCATTCAATGGTTTTCAAAAGGAATCATTTTTATACAAAACATTTTACTAAACAACAAAATGAATGTTTTTTTAACATATGTGGTGACAACGACCTTTCCACCATCGTGACCATTATTTGGTATTTTGATTCCTCTACAAGATGTAATGTTTTTAAAAGAAAAGTAAATACCATATTCCCTTTTAGGTATTTTTTATTGAAAATGGTTTTGAGAATGAATTTATTATGTCAATATCTTTAAATGATATCTTATTATTACAATGTGGAAATGTTATTTTTCCTTTATGTATGGTTTATGTGTTATGATTATGGTATAGTTCTTGGGCATCACTTATGTATATAGGTGGTTTTATGATAAACTGAGGGTGGGTGAGCCTGTAATAGCTATCCAATTCATTGGGTGATGAGATGTATTTAAACAATAAGGTTTCACTTAAGAGATGTAGGGAATATATTGTGATGGGTATTCCAAATGTAATCATAAAGGTTACTCCCTATATAGCTGTGAAAGCTACAATGTAAGTATGATATAGATCCTATAGGTTAAATTTATTATTTATGATTTCTATGAAGTTTTTTAGGATTCTTATGATTTAATGGGTTTATAAATATTCCTCGACTAACATTTTCTTTCTTTATTTTATATACATTACTGATCTTTTTGAGCTTATACCATGTTTTTAAAATGTTTTCACAGTGTATAAGGATAGGTAAGATAAAATAATAAGTCAAGAAGATTTTTATCAAGAAAAATAAATCATGTTTAATTTTAAAAGTTTTATATTATAGAAGAAATGGATACTGTTGTATTGGTATCCACTTTGTATAAATTTAATTTATCATATATTAGTTATGTCCTAGTTCTCTAAAACTCTAAACCTGAAAATATCCTCAATTTGAATTCTTGACTTAACTCGAGATTATGAAATGTTTTAAGGATTGGGCTTTATAGTTGGTTTTATAGGTTGGTTTAGATAACCTTAGGGGTTAGGATGTTGTTAATAGAATATCTATAAATGATTTTTCCTTTATGGTCAAATTGAAATGATATGGAATTTGAATATTAAAATGTTTCTTCTTCTAAGATATGTTTTTTCATAATGGTTTTCCATAGAGGAAATAGGGCAGCTATACTGGGATGACATCAAGAGGAAAACAACCTTCCAAATCAACAACCTGAGATAGTCGGAATCAGAACTGAATAGTTTGTTGTAGTGATGGTACAGTTGACTCAGGCTATAAATGGTGGTGGTATCCATGCATGATATTAACCAAATAAAACAAAAAATGAACATTTCAGTAGTGGAGCATTTCATGAGGCAACATCCTTCATAATTCAGATGATCATCTGACCCTATGCTAGCGGAAAAACCACTAAAAGATGAAAATAAATTCTACCTTGTGTATATTGTTGAAAACAAAAAAAAATTGTTTAGATTAGTGATGTGCCAGTGGTAAATGAGCATATTGATGTATTTCTTGAATAGTTTCTTGGTATTATACCTGATTAGGAAGTTGAATTTACTATTGACTTAGTTCCTGATGCTAATCTAATTTCAAAACCCCATTATCTAATGGCTCAAATTGAACTTTTAGAGTTGAAGAATCAATTACATGAGTTATTAGATAAAGGTTTCATTTGACCTAGCATGTCACTAGGGGGTTCCCCTATCTTTTTTGTTAAAAAGAAAGATGGTTCAATGAGACTTTCCATTGATTATAGAGCCTTGAATAAAATCACTGTTAAGAACAAGTATCCTTTTCCTAATATCAATGGTTTGTTTGATCAGCTCCAGGGAGTTCTGTATTTTCAAAGGTTGACTTGAATTCGGGGTACCATCAGTTGAAAGTAAAGGAAGAAGACATTTTAAAGACTGAGTTTTGTACTAGATATGACAATTATGAATTTTTAGTTATGTCATTTGGGTTAACTAATGCACCTACTATATTCATGGATCTTATGAATAGAATATTCTATGAGTTCTTGGATAAGTTTTTGATTGTTTTTATTGATGACATTTTGGTATATTCTAAAATTAAATAGGAAAATGAAATTCATTTAAGGGTTTTCTTTCAAATCTTAAAATAAAATAAATTGTATTGTAAATTCAGCAAGTGTGAGTTTTGCTTACAACAAATTTCTTTCCTTGGTCACATTATTTCTAAATATGGCATAACTGGTGATACTGATAAAACAAAAGTTGTTAAATAATGTACAAGACCTACAAATATAACTGAGATTCATAGTTTTCTTGGTTTATCAGGCTATTATTGGTGGTTTGTTAAAAAAAACATGGTTATCTAGACCATTGACTAAGTTAACTCGAAAAGGTATTAAGTTCATCTGGAAAAAATAATGTGATGATTATTTTCAAGAATTTAAAAGAATATTGGTGAATGATTCCGTTTTGGAATTACCTTCCAAGAATGGTAAATTTTTTATCTACAGTGATTCTTCATTGAAATGACTTGGTTGTTTCTTAATGAAGAATGATTAGGTTATTACTTATGCTTCACATTAGTTGAAAACTCATGAGTTAAATTTCCCTACACATGATTTGAAATTAGCTGTTGTAGTTTTTGCTTTAAAAATTTAGAGGCATCATTTTTATGAAGTAAAATGTGAAATATATACTGATCAAAAAAGTTTGAAGTATATATTCACTCAAAAAGAAATGAAAATGAGGCATATAAGATGATTGGAAATAATCAAGGATTATGATTTCACGATTCATTACCATCCTGGAAAATCAAACAAAATGGATGATGCTTTTATTTGGAAAATTAATTCTACATTAACCATGATATGTTTGGAATGTGATCCTTTGTTTAATGATTTGATAAATTTTGTCTTGTAATTTTTTGGTGTAGTAAATTCCTCTGTTTTTTGCAAGTGTCGGTGAAATCATCTATATTAGACAGAATTAAGAAAGTGAAAAAGGAAGACAATGAGTTTTAAAAAAAAGGTAAAATTGGTTCATAAGGGTAAGTTGACTAAATCTAACATTGATAAAGATGATTTTTTTCAGATTTGAGAAGAGGTTATGTGTGCCTTGTGATTCACAATTGAAGAAAGATTTGTTATGTGAAACTCATAGTTCTCCCTTTTCAATTCATACTAGTAGTACTAAGATGTAAAAAGACCTTCGAGAGTATTACTGGTGGGATGAAATGAAAAAGATATTTCTGACTTTACTATGATGTGTTTGAATTTTTAGTGGGTGAAAGAAGAATGACAGTTTCCAAAAAGGATGATTCGGCCTTTACCAGTACCAAACTAAAAATGATAAAATATATCCATGGATTTCGTAGTGGTATTACCAAATACTTCTTGAGGTAACAATTTGATTTGGTCTATTGTTGATAAATTGACTAAAACTTATCATTTTCTTCCTATTAGAGATACACTATCTCTAGATCAACTTTCTCAGTTGTATCCTAAGGAGATAGTCAGGTTAAATGGGTTTCCTCTCTCCATTTTATCTTATTGTGATCTCAGGTTCACTTAGAACTTTTGAAAAGGCCTTAAGAAGTTGTTGGTTACCGAATTAAATTTTAGTATAGCTTTTTATCCTCAATCTGATGGGCAGATAGAACAAAAAATTTAGACATTGGAGGACATGCTACGTGCTTGTTAAATGGATTACCAGGGAATTTGGGACCAGGATCTTTATTCAGTTGAGTTTTATTATAATAACAGTTTTCATTCCAGTATACAGATGACACCATTTGAGTCATTATATAGAAAGCGGTGTTGAAATCTAGCTTTTTGGGATGAAGTGAGTGAAAGTGTGTTGATGGAACTAGAATTGGTAAAAGAGACAGTAGAAAAATTTTAGTTGATTCAGAAACTCATGAGGATAGCTCAGATCAGAAAAAATGTTATGTGGATAACTGGAGTAAGGGTCTTTCTTTCGAGGTAGGTGATCATGTCTTTCTCAAAGTTTCACCAGGGAAAAGTGTGATGTGTTTTGGTAAGAAGGGGAAGTTGAGTTTGTGGTTCATTGGACCCTAGGAAATATGAGAGAAAGTTAGATAAGTTTCCTACAATGTATTTACCTCTGATTTTATCCTAGGTACACAATGTTTTTCATGTTTCAATGTTGAGAAAGTATTTTTCATATCCATCTCATGTTTGGAGTCTAGAAGTAGTTAAGTTGAAAGAGAATAATTCTTACGAGGAACATCCAATCCAGATTCTTGACCGCATAGAGCAGGTGTTGTGGAATAAAATTATTCATCAAGTTAAGGTTTTGTGGGAAAATCATATGGTTGAAGAGGCAACATGGGAATCTGAAAATTCTATGAGTGATAAATACCCCCACTTATTTTATAATTTAATAAAATTGTGATGATATAATTTAAAAAAGGGGGAAGGATGTAACATCCGAGGTAATTATAAAATAATACATTTTTATATCTATTAATATTTATGAATTAGATATTAACTTTACTTAAAATGGGATTGTAACATCCCAGGATTTCAAAATACGTAATCTCTTTAAAGTAATTCAATAGTTTGCGCCATACCCAACACCGAGTTCGAGCACACCACGACTTACCAAATAGCCATTTTAAAAAGAAGCTATGAATATTATTAACTACATTTTAAATTTTATATACTACATATAATTTTAACATCCATATTATGTGTTTTTTAGACATAATATAAGAAAAAATCCAAATTTTTAGATAAAAGAAGTGTTTTTCATAAAAATACAATTTTACTGCCTTTTAATGGAGAACCCTTTTTAGATCCAACATTTAACGCTTTTATATATTAAATTTGAAAAAAGAAACTTCTTCTTTAGAATCAGGACATAAAAATTTAGTTTGGATAAATTTTTGATGTTTTTCTGGTAACTTTCATATTTTGATAAATAGTGAAAAATACTAAATTTTAATTGAAAATAACTTTTTTAACCAAAACAATTTACATTTTTAAATTATACATTTGAATGGTTTTGAAGTATAATTAGATTATATTTTTATCCTTTAATCCAATGTTGTTCATTGGAAGTAATTTTGTATTTAAATTGGATATAAACACATATAAATCTTTTGATAGTTTTTACTTCTCAAAAACCCGCTTTCTGGTTTGGACAACAGAAATTAATTTTAAATTAATTAATGAAACTTTTGTGTTTTGAATTTGGTAAAATAGATATAATTTTTGAATTTGGAATATCAAAATTATCTTAGGGTAGATTTTTTGTATTTTTCTAAAAACTTTAAATTTTTGATGAATAGTGAAAAATACTGCATAGTACATAAAAATGACTTTTTCATTTAAATAATTATTTTAATTAAAAATTTATCCTAAAATAGATACTTAATACATATATTAGTACAATTTAATTCATTGGAGTTATTTTATAATAATATTAGATATATAAATTTTTGTTGAACCATTTTAACGTATTTTTACCCACCTTCTAGGCACATTTACCCACCTTCTAGGCACATTTTCAAATTTACATAATACGTAATTTTACCGCTTCTGTTAATTGAATTATAAAAATCATAGAGACATGGTTGACATTATTAAGTAAAATTTGGATCAATGGGATGAAAATAGTTTTTTGGTGAATAGTAACTTTTGAATTTTATTTACCACATTTAAAAGTAAATAAGGTAATTAAAGGTAAAAACTAATATTCAAATTACCCCAAAACATGTCCTAATTCTATTTTATAAGTTTATTTAGACCAAAATAAACCTTAGGACAAAAATAATATCATTTTGATCCATTTGGGTTAGATTAGGACATTTATTATATTTTATTTAAAGAAGAGTTAAAAGTGTTAAATTCAAATTTAAATAACTAAACCATTTTTAATATAGGGTTACACATAAGATAAATTCGACTAAAAATATTAATTAGAAATCTAAAAAAATTCCTACATAATGGTATTTTATTTATAATATTTAGACATTAAATAATTAAATTTATTTATGACACAATGATGAAGCACTAATTACCTTATTAATGAAAGATTAAAATAATTGATATTATAAATATCAAAATAAATGTAAATTGAGACTTTTGATGCCATCCATGAATTTTATAGGTGAATATTACATTTTAGGGTTTATTTGATGTATTTTTTTCTAAGTAATCAACATGTTATGACTTTCACAAAAACCAAATACTAAATAGTGTCAAAATTGACATAAATGAGTTTTTAAAACAAATACTATATTATTAAATGATATAATATTCCTAAAAATATAATGTTCGGCCAAATAACTTATATAATGATATATATGTCATTAATGAACCACTTTAGGTTCTCTTTTAATTTTATAGTAAGTTTATTACCCATGTATTATAATAATACAAGAAAACATGGTAAAAGTTAAACTATTTAACTAAGAGTTAAATCTAAAAGATAAGGTTAAAATGGTAACCTAAACTTATCTAAAACCTATTGGTTGAGAGGATTTATACCCATACCTACCTTATCCTAGAAATAAATCCATTTTGATCAATTATAAACCAAAAATAATTTTAGAATAAATTAATATTTGAAGCTTTTCCTAAAGTGCCCCTCACCTCTCTTATAAAGGGTACTTACCCTCCTCTTAAATTCACCTCCAAATCCATTTGGCTCGGCCAAACCCTACTCAAATATCCTCCAAACTACCCTAAATTCATCTTAAAGGCCTTAATTTGATCATAAAGCTAGCCTATAGAGCCCTTTTGTTCAAATAAAAAGGAAGAACCCGAAGAAGAGGTAATTATTTCATCACCTATTTCAAAGTTGTTTTCTTTTTCCACTTCCTTTTTATTTGTTATTTCCATACACTACTGGAAAAAAGACCTATACCCACGGTTCAAAACCGTGGGTATAGCCCCCAAAACCGTGGGTATAGGCTATACCCATAGTTTGGGGAACCATGGGGCTGAGTGGCGTCGGTATAGGGGTCTCACCCTATACCCACGGTTCTACTAAAATGTGGGTATAGACTTGTCAAAGGGAGGACCACGCTGCTCCAGCGTGGCACACACCAATCCCCACGGTTTCCAAACCGTGGGGTATTAAAAATCAGAAATGGGGCACAGCAGGAATTCGAACCCGCAACCCAGCCACAGCCTCACTGTCGCGCCTCACCACGAGACCAACGCACCTATAATTTCTATTTTCTATATTTTCATATATCTACAAATATATATTAATATAATCCATGGATTTCAAACGACAGGAAAGAAATTCAAAAAACGCGCCTGGGAGGATTTGAACCCGCACCTCACGCGACAGCGGAAGAAGTAACTCGTGACCAACTCGGCTAATCGAATTTTATTAACATTTCCATCTGGTTGTTTACTTATATTAAAAATACTCGAATATCTGGAAAAAAAATACCGAGATTCGAACACCGGTCTTTCCTATACAAAACACAGAGCTGAACCAGCTAACCCAGTGAAATCATTTAACTAAAATTTTCACTCCATATAATTATATTAATTTGAAATCATCTTCCCACCAAAACAAAATTCACTCCCGTGGGATTTTTTTCCCCCGCCATAACAAGGAAAAGCTATACCCATGGTTTTGGAAAACCGTGGGTATAGGTCTTGTAAAAAAAACCCCTATCCCTACGGTTTTTCAAAACCGTGGGCATAGGTCTCCATAACAATACCTATACCCACGGTTTTACCAAAACCGTGGGTATAGGTCTTCAAAAATAACCTATACCCATGGTTTTTCTGAGAACCATGGGTATAGGTTCCTATACTAACCCTATACCCACAGTTTTGGGAAACCGTGGGTATATGGGTGTCCTATACCCACGGTTTTGTGCAGAACCGTGGGTATAGACCCTTTTTCTAGTAGTGATACCAAAATAATAAATATATTACCTTCTACATAATATGATTTTATTATAAATATGGTACCATATTCATTTTTATATCCATCCTATGAATGACAAAGTCACCATACGTGCGTATGTACGGCTTACCGTCTCCACGTCGTGGTGTAGTTTGTTATTCAACACTTCATTATTTGGATAGGTATAATAGTGAGTATAATTGATGTAAATAATAAATATAACATGTTAATAATTATTTGTATATAATATACCATCCAATTACATATTATTTCACCATCAATATAATGATATCATCGCTCTTGCGTACGTACAGCTTACCGTCTCCACGACGTGATGAGATTCATTTCCACATTCACCATTCAAAAATGATTATAAATATATATATTAATAATAATTATGTAATATATGACATAACAATGATACTTTAAATATATATATATATACATATATCTCATTCACTTACTTTCGTTCAATACAATATGAAAACGGAAACAACGTTTTTGTGTACGTACTGCCTACCATCTCCATAATCGGCGTTTTCCATTTCATATATCTATATATTATACAAACTTATATTCTGAATATATATTATACATAAATATTTTATTATATTCTGGAATCAATTAAATCATGATATAAGTTATACGATCAATAATAACAAGTTAAAACATGTATGATAAAGAAAGCGGTTATTACCCGAAATGTTGTTTTAACATATAAATTATTATTAAATGGGTAATATAAATCCATAAATGAATCAAGTATGATATCATAAATATTAATATGGTTATTTTATAATTTAATAACATACTATGGTCATTATATAGGAGGTTAAACTTACCCTTGGCCAAAGGAAAGTTCAAGCTAAGGGTTAATTCCTCAATCTCATTATTATTTGAGATTGTTTATGTGTAAGTATTTACTGGGACATTTTTATCATCCATGTCTATGATTCATGAAAATTTTTTAAAAATGAGTTATGGAAGGGACTCTTTATCAAGATCGTCATTTTAAATGTTTTAATGATTTATTTTTATAAATCTTTTTAATTAATGTCCATGTTTTAAAAATGATTTTAAGGATTTATTTATATGGACATGATTATTTTAAAATGTTAATTCCTTTCAAAAGATTCAAAGTGGTATGGGAAAAATTGATTCAAAAATATTTTTAAATTACTTCCTTTATTAATGTGTGACTTTTAAATTATTTCACAAAAATGGACATTTCTCTCAAAGAGTTTTACTGATCATTTTCAACTATGTCAACATCCTTTACTAGATATTATTCTTGATTGAGGTTGATTTATTATAATAAAATCTTCTATATTGTATTGAATGAGTTATGGTATGTTTGACTATGGATGTACTATTTTTATACCATTCATGTTTGTTTCCCTCGGAATTCGGGGATGACCTCCTGGATGGGAGATTCAAACGTTCTGATCGGTTTCTAATGGGTTTGTTCGTAGAACCAGAAACATCCAATGATTCCACATCCATTTGGACCTACTTTCCAAAGGTAGGCGCTCATTAGCTTGTGGACTGATGAGGCTTAGGAATTTTCATTGGTCGAGAGGATGGGAGGTCGGACTCATCACACATTTTTGAGGGGAATTATTGTCTATTCCGGGACTCTCTTTATAGATTTAAGTTATGTTCGTGAATCCTTATTACATTACCAAGTATAAAATGAGCTTTCCTTCAGTTTAACAATCAATGATTAAATATGTAAGAAATTTAGAGAATCTTTTATATGTATTCGAGGTTCTTCATCAATAGATAATCATCTATATTTATTTAGAGATTCTTGGTCAATGGTATCATTCAAAATATTTATATAAAAGTCTCTTGGTAATTATGATGACCAGGCAGGTTTTAAAACCACTCAGTGGGGCACTTGAAGTTTATTGTCATTCAGAAGGACATGAATTATTTCAAAGTTGGGATCGAACCCATAGATGGGATACCTACGTATCCTTTGTTTTGGAAAAGGAATCAGAAACCACGTAGTTCGAATAAGGGAGTATGATGTTTATGATTGATGGCTCAAAGAAGGATGTCATAATTACTTTTACCCTCTAAGCTCACGTGAGTCATTCTCGGTGTGAGAAACAATAGGTATTGGTAATAAAATGGACAATTGGGCCATGAAAGATGTAATCATAAAAAATGGTTTGGGGCTTATGTATGTATGACTGCCCAGATAGATGAAGGTTTAGGATTTACTTTAGGGAGAAAATCTAGGAACAGGGTCCATAAAGGTATATGTGCTTCATGGAGATTTGAATACTCTAACTTGGGACTTATTCCTGAAAAGGAAACCCAAATTAGGAGAGGATTGATAATTGGGTTTTACTCCTGAGAAGGAATCCCAGATTAAACATAAATTAGGACTGGTTAAAGAGAATTTAAGGGACTTAGGGCTTATTCCTGAAAAGGAAGCCCAAGATTTATGACTAGGATTTATTCCTGGAAAGGAAGCCCAGGTTAAGGATTAAGGTTTGGGGCTTACTCCTGAGGAGGATTCCCATATTTGAGACTGGGGCTTACTCCTGAAAAGGAAGCCCAAATTAGAGGATCTGGGGCTTACTCCTAAGAAGGATGCCCAAAAATTAAGGGACTTGGGGCTTACTCCTAAAGAGGATGCCCATAATTATGACTGAGACTTATTCCTAAAAAGGAGGCCCAGGTTAGGAGACTTGGGGCATACTCCTGAAAAGGAAGCCCAGGATTATGACTGGGACTTATTCCTGAAAAGGAGACCCAGGTTAAGGATTCTCTCATCTTAAAGGATGAGGTTGAATGAATAAACTCTCAATCTTTAGTGACATAAAGATATTTAAATCACGAGGTTTTGAGAGATATTCCACAGAATTCCTTTCAAATAAGGAATTCAAATCAATAAATCATGCCATAAATGGATTTGAAGAGTGTCTTGAAGACTGAATCTTGAAAAGGAAAGGTGTAATGGCTTAAGAGGGGTGAAATGGGCAAGAAAGGCACCCAAAAAGGAAGGGGCGCGCAAGTCTTGGAAGGCGTGCAGGTACTGTGGCGGTGCGCAAGTATTGGTCGCGCAGGTATACCTGTGCGACATGGTGGGTACTTGCGCGATATTCAACCAGCATTTGAAATACTTGAGCGAATCTTCATTAAAGCCTTTATAATCCTCTTGAGGTTCTTCCAAAAAAGGGACGCGCAAGTTCTATCGAAGGAGTAAGGCGGCGCGCAAGTTTGACCACTTCCCTTTAAGGGATGACCACTCAGGCGCGCAAGTGTTGATGAGTTTCAACACTTAGGCCTTACTCCCTCTCTTTAGATCTTCCGTTCTAGGTAAGAAATTACCTTAGAAGTGTTCCAGAAGCTTTGAGAAGAGACTTGGGTGTCGGGAGCTTCAATCTGAGTTTTTGGAAAAAGATCCTCTTGAATGGGGGGCCCACAGGGTCTATTTATAGGCAGGAGAAGACCCCGGGCGGTTATCCAGCGTTTATCACTTTAGGTCGCGCAAGTCACTTGCGCGCCAAGGTGTGTCACGCAAGTCCACTTGCGCGGCCATTAGGAAACTTGCGCGGCCTATGGGCAAAGTTTTCCTTGTTCATCCCTTTGTCAATTTTTGATGTTTTCTTTAAAGGTTGAATCACTTTGTACTCATATATTCCCCTTTTCTGATCTTTAAATTCTGTGACGAAAGGAGCGTCAACAAAAGTCCCCCCTCAGAGTTGGATCCGGAGAGAAATAGAGGATTTGACTTTGAGGAAATCGAATACATCCAAAGGAAAAGGGGGCGCGCAAGTCTTCAGGGCACAGAGGGTGGCGCGCAAGTGCGCATCACGCAGGGACCCGGTCGCGTCTATAAATAGAGGGCCTCACTTCCATACAAGCATCCGTATTTATGGACTTCATACCTTCGAGCTCTCACCGCACAGGTCACCTTAGCCGCGCAGGGTGCTCTGTTTTCCAGTGTTTTCTTTGATGTTGTGTTACTGTAAAGGTATTTGTACTTGAACGGTTTTATACTTGCACGTAAAAAACTAGTGTGGCACACGAATACTTGCGCGTTATGTTCAGACTTGTGCGCCTTAATTCCTTAGCCTTTTTTTCTTTTTTCTTTTTTTTCAAATTCTTTCACAAATTTTATGGAAAATAAACCCATTTAAGAGTTTAATTTATTCAACTTTTGTGCAGATTCAATGTCTCCTAAGGGAATTAAAACATCTGATGAACTAGATAGCAAGAGGATTGATGACATGATGAATATCATTGGCCATGATTACTATGATATCTGCGACAGCACTCTCCTAGATTTGGCTAAGTACTTGAAGAAATATCATCTTAATTTCCCACAGAGCATCTACCTGCCTCTATATGGTCATGGTCACCTGCAAGGAGTCAATGTTCCAGATGCAAAGAACTATACACCTGAAATGAAGCTACACTGCTACTCCTTCATTTAGATTATGTTGTGCATTAAGAGCAACAACAATGGTGTGAACTTTCAAATTCTTCCTCTATGTCATTTCCTTGCAGATATGAAAATGGAAAACCCATGGGCTGAAATGTTTTCCACTACCGGTTGGTGGAGAGAAGACAAACATGGTATTAGTTCAATATCTGAAAAGAGTACTCTCTCCAAATGGCTCTTTACTTCCAATGCTCCATTCTCAAATCCATGTATCCATCTTCCAAGTCTCTTGGACAGAAACAGAGTCACTGTTTGATCAGCAGAAAATTTTCTCAAACCGCACTCAAGAACATCCTTTTACAATTGTTCCAAGAAGAGCTGGTATCACTGCATCTCTTATTGTATCCAGTTGAATAAATGAATTCCAGGTGGTTACTGATGAAGCTCGGTATACCGTAAATCAAATGAAGAGTTATGTTTAAAGCCTCTTGTAATTATTGAAAAAGAGAAGAGACTCTAGTCTGTGGATGTCCTTCTATCTCCTGTGCATCAATGAAAAACACTTTCATCTTCAATCATTTGTATCGGCATTCTTTCACTACCTGCTTCAAATTTACTTAATCCAATGGGCTTAGTAAGCATAGTTTTATTTTTACTAGGATTATTACAAATAACCCTACAAACTTTGAACCTTTTAATTGCTCAATATTACCTAAATCATACAAAAATGTATATTTAGTGAGCTGGAACTTGACTTTTATTCAGAGTTCCTTTGTCTTTTGTGGGCAGTTTAAAGTCATGCATGCCGGACATAAAGGGGATAATGTTTAAGGTCGAAATAGCTTTGACCAAAATGGATTAAAATTGATTCAATTCCTTGACAATTTATCTGAAAACATATTACCATACTCAAGTATGAGAGAAAATATGTAAACTATGGCTTAAGAATATTTGAATATGAGGAATGATATGAAAAAAGAGCTAAAAGGCATTAGAAGAAGTAGTTTCCAAGAATGAAGTTACTATTATTTAACAAAACCCGTTAGGGGGTTGAATTATGCAGGGCCACCTAAGGGCATTGGCTGCATAGTTAAATAAAATAGTATCTTTTGGCTAACAAGTCTGTTATGTAGACTGTTTATGCAAGGCCACCTATGGGCACATGCTGCATAGTCAGGCAAAAAGAACTCTCAGAAATTTACTTTCCTAGTGCTAAAAGCCAGTGAAAGTTTATGGAGATTCAAATTTTCTAAAGTATAGAGTTTGCTGTATGGAAAGAGGTACTTGAATATGGAGAAGATATTTCCAGACAAGATTATCGAAGAACTGGATGAATATCACTCCTACGAAGATTTGACCCAAACGTAGGGAAGAAGAATAAACCATAGACTTGGATACTTTCAGATCATGAAAAATGATATGGGACAAATATGTTAAGGATGGATATTTTTTTGCGGATCCCTACATACTGTCGTTTAAGACAAATAAGGACAAAAGAGGCATTCTTCCCAAGAATGAAGTTATCATCATTTAACAAACCCATTAGGGGGTTGAATTATGCAGGGCCACCTAAGGGCATTGGCTACATAGTTAAATAAAATAGTATCTTTTGTCTAACAAGTCTTTTATGTGGACTGTTTATGCAAGGCCACCTATGGGCACGTACTGCATAGTCAGGCAAAAAGAATTCTCAGAAGTTTGACATTTTTGTGACTAAAAGTCATGAAAAGGGTTATGAAGATCTGAAAATATTTAAGGTTAGTATTATAACACATAAATATGGGTATTGTCCAATGTATATAGAGATACATAGGTCAATAATAACCATAATCATATTGTGGCTGGATCATGAATTGAAATTTTGGACTTCACTACGTATCTCATAAGAATGAGAATCAAGCCATACGTAGTTCTTGAAATGCAGTTTAACGTCATGCAGGACGAAAGTATGAGAGATCTTAGTTTAGGTTCATAGAGTTCAGACCATAATAATGAATACACAGTGTGTGTTTTCATGAGGACTTTTCAGCCAAGGGACTGAAAGTGAAATTTGGGGTTAGGCCCAAAAGACTTGGGGCTGGATTCGAGGGATAATCGAACGTTCCTACGTATCCCATAGGGATGGGAATCAAGCCCACGTAGTTCTAGAACTACCCTTTGTACAAATTTGGTTCGTACATGTGAAGGGTGAAAGGGGACTTTAGTGCAATGATGGTTTAACCTAAGATAAAAAGTTTAGGCATTACCATGTATGCACGTAGTCTTTTGAAATGAAACATGATTGAAGAATCAATGTCAATAATAGTTCTCTCTCAAATGAGGAAATCAAAGAGTATTGTAGTTTATTGTCGTACCGGAAAAAAGTGTTGCATAGTTTAATGTCATATAACAAGGACGAAAGTGAATCAATGTAAAGATATTGATTCTAGGGGCGGTTTCACGAATCAACATCATATGGTGGTGAACCGATGTGAAGAGATTGTTTTTGGGCTTGAACCTTGGGAGGTTGCCTATGTACCCAGCCTGGAAGGCAAGGATCAAAGTCCTTATAGTTCAATTAAAGAATGAATTAATGATCAAGTTGTTCTTGGGTACAATGATCTAATAATAATAATAAAAAATGTTGTTGGGACTTATACATGGTTAGTGGCCCAAAGAGAGTGTTACGGTTGAGGTTTTCTCTAAGCTCACGTGAGTCATACTCAGTGTGAGAAACAAGAGGTAACAACAACCTTAACGATGCATAGTTTAATGTCATGTAGGACATATAAAGGTACTATGCAGTTTAAAGTCTTGCAATTAGGACTATTGGTGTTGCGTAGTTTAGTGTCATGTAGCAGGGACAAAATACAGTTTAATGTCATGTAGGACGTATTATGAACTTTTTGTACAGTTTAGCTTCATTTAGTTAGGACGATGGGAACAATAGAGTTTAACGTCATGTTGGACGAAAGGGACTATTATACAGTTTAGCGTCATGTAGTTAGGACGTCACAGTTTAACGTCTTGCTGGACGTAAGGGACTTTTATACAGTTTAGCATCATGTAGTTAGGACGTCACAGTTTAACATCTTGCTAGACGTAAGGGACTTGCAAATAGTTTAGGTTCATATGCATGGACCGTTGATGATGCAGTTTAAGGTCATACAGGACCTAGTTGGAACTTTTTCACAGTTTAACTTCATGTGGGACGAAGTTTCAGTTTAAGGTCATACTGGACCATTGCTGTATAGTTTAACGTCATATAGCAAGGATGAACTGGTGCTGCACAGTTTAGTGTCATGTTGCGGGGACATCTTGTGAATACTTTGTATTTTATACAAAATATTTCTTCAAAAATATGGCATTAGTTGGAGTAGTAATGAGTTCTCCATCCATCGAGATTAATGAATAAGCTCCATTGGAGTAGACCCTATGTATTGAATAAGGTCCTTCCCATTTTGGCTCAAGCTTGGGAGGTTTCTTTCCTGGTATCATTGGAGTTCTGAGAACTAATACCAATTCTCCCTGAATGAATGAACGAAGACGAACTTTTTTGGTAAAAGCTTATGCTATTCGATTCTGATAGATTTCCAAGTGGTGAAAAGTGCACAATCTTTTCTCATCTAACCGTTCCAATTCATTCAATTACTGTTGGGATTTCTCATCTGTAGATAACTGATAACAAATGGCTACTCTGAGTGAGGGAAATTGAACTTCAATTGGAAAGACTGCTTCTGTTCCATATACCAATGAATATGGAGTTGACCGCGTTGCATTGCGGGTGGTAGTCCGATAAGTCCATAAAGCATGAAAGAGTTTATCAGGCCATGACTTCTTATCTTTATCCACCATCTTTTGAAGTATATTTGAAAGAGTCTTGTTAAAGGCTTCTATTTGGCCATTGGCTGCCGCATGATACCGAGATGAATGGTTGGATTTAATGTTGTATTCTTGATAAAATTTCTTCACCTCAGAAGAACAGAAGTTGGTACCGTTGTCCATCAATATGGTATGAGGGACACCAAATCTAGTAATGATGTTAGACTTGATGAAGCTAACAATGCATTTAGAACTGACTTCTTTGAGAGGTAATACCTCTGCCCATTTGGAAAAGAAATCAGTAGCAGTAATAATGTACTTAAACTGCTTGGTCGTAGCTGAAGGGTAAGGTCCCACCACATCCATTCCCCATGTGGAAAATGGCCATGAGTATTTAGTTGTATGAAGCAACTCTGGAGGTTGATGAATGAAGTTGGCATGTACTTGACATGAATGACATTTCTTTGTGAAATTGACACAATATTGTATCATTGAAGGCCAAAAGTATCCAAGCCTTCGAATTTGATCAGACAATCTATGTTCAGACTAGTGGGCACCACAGAATCCTGCATGCACTTCTTTCATGACAGCCATTGTCTCTTCACCATCAATTCATCTGAAGAGAACTCCATCAAAACCACGTTTGTAGAGAATTTTCTCTAGGTGGTTTGGGCCATCATAAAGAGTAAAATTGACCACACGTCGCCAGATTTTTTCTTTCTCAACTCTATCGGGTGGAAGTGTTCCATTTTGAAGCTATTCCCTGATAGGTGACATCCATCTTGTAGTATGACCATACGGTTCAGGAATGGGACTAATTTCATAAATTTACTCTGTTCTAGATTGAACATAAGGTGAAATTGCACGACGGTGGGAAATATTGATGGTTGTCTCGTCCCGATTTGGATCTTCTAGAGCTGTGGCTATATTAGCCAGTGCATCAGCTTGAGCATTTTGTGATCTTGGGACATAAGAAAATGTCGGTTCTGAAGGGAATTCTACCATTAACTTTCTGACGTAATCATACAAAGGGATTAACTCTTCTTTTCTGATGGCATAATCCCCATTGACTTGTTTGATTACTAAGTCTGAATCACCTTTCACCTTTAAGTGATTCACTTGTTCTTGAAGCGCTAACTCCAAGCCTGTGATAAGAGCTTGGTATTCAGCTTCATTATTGGTACCACCTTCCCACAATAAAAAGGAATAAGGTAACAATGCCTTATCTGGAGAAATGAGTACAATTCCTAAACCAACTTTGTTGAATTTAGGATTTTCCATTTTCTTCCCTGTTGGACTTCTAGAAGCACCATCAAAATACATTTCCCATGTTTGAGGACACTCTTGAATAGAAAAAACTTCCTCATCAGGGAGTTCAATATCTGAAGACGTGTCTTCCACTGAAGGATGTTCATCCAGGAAATCAGCCAGAGCTTGGCCCTTTATTGCCTTTTGAGATACATACTGAATGTCGAACTGCTGCAAAATAACTGCCCACCTTGCTAGACGTCCTGTAAGCATTGGACGACTAAGGATGAATTTGAGCAGATTATTGCGAGATACCAATTGGACCTCGTGATGTTGCAGGTAGTGTCTCAGTTTCTGAACTGTAAAGATTAATTCCAGGCAGCACTTCTTAATACTTGAATACCGGGTTTCTGCTTCAAGCATAGTTCTACTGAGATAGTAGAGGCTATTTTCATTCCCAGCATCATTCTTTTGAGCGAGAAAGGCACCCAATGATCGCTCTAGAGCTGTAACATAGAGGATAAGTGGTCTACCTTCAACATGTGGCATGAGCACTGGTGGACTCAAGAGGTATTTCTTGAGAACATCAAACGCTTCTTGACATTCTTCAGTCCACTGGTAAGTGACTCCTTTTTTCAATAATTTGGTAAAGGTTAAACTTTTGCCTGCCAAATTGGCGATGAAACGCCGAATATAGGATAAGTGTCCTTGAAGTCCTCTTAATTCTTTAAAATTCTGAGGAGGTGACATACCAAGGATTGATTTGGTCTTCTCAGGATCGACCTCAATACCACGATGGCGTACAACAAAGCCGAGGAATTTTCCTGAGGTTACCCCAAAAGCACATTTTAAGGGGTTCATCTTCAAATTATGTTGTCGAAGCTTGTGGAATATGACTTCCAAATCAGCCAAGTGATTAGAACGTTGTTTGGATTTAACCACCAAATCATCTACATAGCATTCAACAAACTTCCCTAAGAAAGGTTTGAAGATACGATGCATGGCGCGTTGATATGTTGCACCTGCATTCTTTAAACCAAAGGGCATCACCCGGTAACAAAACACACCTTGAGGGGCTCTGAAGGCTGTAGATTCCTCATCTTCTGAGGCCATTCGGATCTGATTATATCCGGAATATCCATCCATGAAGGAAAGTACTTCATAGCTAGCGGTTTCATCAATTAAGAGTTATGTAATCGGAACTGGGAAATCATCTTTAGGACAATACCGATTAAGATCTCTAAAGTCGATGCAAACCCTAATTTGTCTGTTCTTCTTCTTTACAGGGACAATATTAGCCAACCACTTGGGATACTGAACTTCTCTGACAAAGTTAGCTTTGATCATCTTATCCACTTCAGCTTCAATTTTGGAAGCATAAGTTGGGTGTGTTCTTCTCGCGGATTTCTTAAATCCTCGATGTTCTTTTGGTAAACCCAAATGATGAGTAGCAATATCAGGATCAAGCCCAGGAATTTCTGTATAGTTCCAAGCAAAAATATATTTATTTTGCTTTAGAAAAGAAGTATACATTTCTTGCTCTTCAAGGGTCATGTCCGCACTAATTAAAGTGGGGCGTGGATCTTTCTCTGTACCCAGATTTATTTCTCTGAGTTCATCCACAGTGGTAGAGATACCTTCTTCAAATGCTGGAGGAGCATCTCTAAGATCTTCCTCTTCCTCTTCATCATGTGCTATTTCTTCCATTTCTACTTGCATAGTAGATGACAAAACGAAATTTTCATGATCAGAAGAGATGTCAAAATTTTCACATTTTGAAGAAGAAGCTTCCATTTCCGACCCTATTGATGATAAAGGGACTTCTTTGGGAAATAAAGAGGAGATGATGGATTGAGAATTGACATAATTATTCACCTCCGATGTTGCTATAACTTCTTTTGGCCTGATTGGAAAAGTATAGAACTGTTGGATTTTAGCAGATGAAATGAAGACGTCACCACTTGTGCTTTCATCACTGTTTGGTAGGTTACCAATTTCTCCCATGTTGTCTGGATCAATTGCCGTAATTGACATTATGGATCTTTCCATAAGAGTATTTTTATTTGGGCCTATTTTGTCAATTTGACTGATAGGTAACACATAATCTGTACTCACATGTGTAAATGGATTTATTGGAATTTTCTCCAAACCATATGGAGCATTAACTTTGGTAATTTCCTTCATTGTAGATTTTTCTCTTCCCTTCATGTGATAAAATTCTACCTCAATGTATTGAGACTCACATGTCTTGAATGGGGTCTTATCACCATACAATGTTCCAACTTGACCATTGAAACAGTATTTGAGACATTGATGGTATGGTGAAGGGATAGCTACATGCTGATGTATCCAGGGTCTTCCAAGCAAGACGTTGAAAGCTGAGTCTTGGTCAATAATCATGAAATCCGAATTGGATACAAGATTTCCAAACTGAGTTCTGAGTGTAACTTCGCCCAGTGGTTCTTGTTCATTTTTATCATATCCTTGTAACATCATGGTAGAAGGAGATAAATCAGATTCCGTGAGGCCCAATCGACGAAGTGTACGAATGGGCATGAGGTTGACTCCTGAACCATTGTCAATGAAAGCTCTTCGGATATCTACACCATTGACTTTGCCAGATAAGTACAGAGGTTTTATTTTCCCATGAAAAACATCATCTTCATCTTTATCAGTAAAAGATATCACTTCATGGCATTCTACAGGATTATTCTCTATGTGATAGACTTCAACTGCAGCAATTTCAGCTTCAAACTCCTGAGGACTTGACAAAGCTTCGATGAGTGCTTCCCGAAGATCTTTTGACAGATTCAAAGAATCCAAAATTGATAACTTGGCTGGTACTTGGGCCAAGTGTTTCAATATATCATACTTTTGATCTAAAGGTCTGTGTTTCCCAACAGGAATATGCGGTTTAGCAGGTACCTTGGAAGCAGATGCTTTGGAAGCTGATGCATCTTGTATTGGGATAGAAGTTGGCAACATCCTTGGTTTTGGAAGATTAAACCAATTAGATCCATTTACTTGCTGAGATAAAGAAGATGGAACCTTCAATCGGTCTTCTAAAATAACTGTGCCAAGACTGAGTTGGCTATTAGCAGAAAAACCTGCTTGTTCTTTTTTAGCTCGTTGAAGGGCTCTACCACGAGTTTCTGCTGCGTACACAGTGCTTGCAGGGGTAGAATTGGAGTAGTGGCTTCGGAAATATCCACGTCTTCCCCTGTATTCTGAACCTTGGGAACTTCCTCGGATTCCCTTATTTGATACAAGGAATTCAGGCTCATCAAAATTGAAATTATGACTGGAATACGGATCTGTTAATTGAATCATATTAACAGAACTGAATATTAACTCTTCGTCTAATAAAGACTCTGCCTGACTAGCCTATTTAGGCTATGCCGTTTGATGGGGCAGTGCCCGTGGTTTTGAAGTAGATGGCATAAAGTCTGCCAGAGTCAAATACAATTTAGGATTTGACACATACTCATCTTCTTCTGATTCTTTTTTCTTCATTGAATCAAATCGTTTCTTTGAGGATTTTCCCTATGACGAAGAGGGTTTTACCGCAATATTCATGGCAGAAGACACAATTGGTTTCTTTAATTGTGTTCGCAAAATGGCATGAGTCCGGTTGATTGTCTTTCTGACCATCCAATCATCATACTTCTGTGCATTTTTTCTTTTGACTTCTTGCCATTCACCTTCCTCCTCTGGAACTGTAGCAGTAACACATGCTACCTGAGTCGAAGAACCTTTCAACTTGACTTATCCCAAGTCGACCATCTTTTGCAGGAGGTCTTTAAAGACAAAACACTCCTGGATGGGATGCCCCAACATTTGATGAAAGGGACAATAATTGGGACGGTCTTCATCTCCTTCCTTGTTTGGCCTCTTGGGCACTGGTAATTGAACCAAATTATTTTCCAGAGCTGAAATGAAGTAACCAGGAACTTGCTCATTTCGGAAAGAGTATGTTTTACTCTTAAAATCCTCAAATTGTTTTCATCGTTGATCTTTTTGATCAATTGGATTAAACGGCCTTTTTTGTTGGCGTTCAGGAGGTGGAGCTCTTCGAGAAGATGAAGGTTTTGAAGTAGAAATAGGTACAGGCACTTGTTTAAGCATAACTGTAGCAGTTTCTACTTTACCCATTCTCCTTCCTGAAGCTGATGGAATTACACGAGATTTAACCTTAGCCTGTATAAGGGAATCTTCAATCTGCTGAGCGATTGAAGTAAGGTCTCGAAACCCTCCTATGTATTTCACAGGGATCAATGGCGTGTGTAATTCGTCACGCAAATTTTCCACACAGATTGGAAATAGCTCTTCCTGAGGGAGTGCTAAACTCAGGGAATATGTTAATACCTTCCAGTGAGCAATGAAATCAGAGACTCTTTCATTCTCCCTTTTCTTGCAGTTTGTAAGATCGAAAACTGTCGTTTTTGGCAAAGTTGAGATGAACTGAAGAAGGAATTTTTGACGAAGATCCTCCCATCCGATGATTGACCGAGATTGCAAGCTTGTATACCAGACAAAAGCTGGTCCTTTCAAGGTTCGCACGAAGCATCTGAGTTTCACTGCTTCTTGCTGCTCTGGAGTTCCCATCATAGGATCACAACAAGACACGTAATGCTTCAAATGTTGTTCAGGGTCGCCTGATCCATTGAAATTAGGGAAAACAGGGTTTCCAAAACTAGATGGAGGAGAAATTGAATCTACCCATTCAGGGTAAACTTTCTTTTCCGGTTGAACTTGTGCCCGTTTACCTTCCATAGTTTCTAACCGAGCTGTTAATGACTCAATAGTAGTTATTAACTTTGGAGAAACATCAGGTTGAATTTGGTCTTGGGTAGGTGCAATTAATGGAGCTTGGACAGACGTGGTGATTGGTGTTGCAACTGATGGTAGCACTGCCTACCGTTGTTGCGTTTGACCCGTAGGATTAGACCTCTGAGGGTGTACTGATAAAGGAGGATATTCCTGATCCATCTCAGTAGTTACAACAAATTCTTTCGGCTGTCGGACTTCAGCATTCTTAAGAAGAAGACTACTCTGAAGTAGTTCTGCATTCAACCTTCTTAATTCTTTCATTTCTTCCTCTTGTTGTGAAAACCTTTTCTCTAACGAGAGTGATTGACCTTCTCCAGAGGAAGGATATGTAACCTGATTCTTTCCCCTCCCTTTGTTGGATACTTTTTGGAGAGAAGGAAGTGGATTACCTAGGTTCTGAGTAATCCTTTTACTTCGTGTACGCACACCTTCTTCATTTGTATCGGCGCGTACATTTTCTTGAGCAGGACACTCTATATATGAGTCCCCTGAGTGAGTCTCATCTGGTGGATTAGCAACAATGGCATTGATGACATTGATTGATGTATAATTCATCACATCCCTTCTATCAACATTTCTGTGATATTGTCTTCTTTCATGTCTTTTATGAGACATTTCCTTTTGTTGATTTAATCTTTTAGGAACTTCTTAATGAGCTATAACTTGGAGGGAATCTCATGATAATTTGGATCTTCGTTCCTCTTGGGGCTTCTTCTCCAATCGAGAAAAGACCGATATTCTCTGAGAAGGGGATTGATGATTTGAAAGAGTCCCCAGTCTCGAGAACTGGGGATGTTCCTGCTGCTTCCGCTCAACTCCTCGAATCCCATTTGTTGACTCTGAGGGTTGGGTTAAAGGAGTCCTCAGTCTGACAAGCTGGGGTGGCTCTTGACATCCTATGTCTGAGACCTTCTTAAAATATCTCTTGATATTGCGAATCTTAGTTTGGAAATTAGCTAGATGCATTAGCCTGTATCCACTTTTATCACCTGGTTTAACAGACCGTTGGATGATTTCCAAAACTTCTGTCATTTAATGATGTGTTTGCTCCATACAAGAGGCTTATGCAATATTCTCACCTGCTTGATGTAGGATCAATTCAACAACTTGTTCCCTATATGCTTGATTTTGAGAGGAACTAGTTGAAGCCTGTTCTTGAGCAAGCTTTTGATTATGAACAAAGCCCATTGACTGTGGCTGGCCATGGGCAATAACATTGCATGAGACCATTTTCGGCGGGCTTTGCTGACTGGAAAGCACTGTGAAATGTAGTGCTCTGTGAACACCCCATCCTCTGATATGAACACCAGATGGAGCATTGGCAATTAACTGACGCAATTTTCTTAGTGCGCCAAGGCATGAACGTTGAAGGGTTCTATGTTTCTTTTCAACCTTTGGATACTGAGATACTGATAGAGATGCCAAATCAATCTGACGTTGTAGCCCTTCTATTATCTTAAGATGATTTTCATATTCATCATAAGATAATACCTTCTTCTTCAATTAACAAAGAGTTTTCCATATGTTGAGATGAATATCATGGACTCCATCTTACGTCAACATCTTTGGAATGTCATACGGGGAGTCAGCCAAAGGCCAAAACATGACTGGTACCTCACTTTTTGCCAGTTTTTTCCTCATGTTCAGTATTTCCTCTTTATCATTAAATGAAGATTCTTCTACCAGTTTTGACCAGAGTTGGTGTTTCTTTTTTGCTTCATCGGATTCAACAATATTGGTATAGAGATCATTGATCAAACTAGAAGATGCATGAATTAGGGGTGGTTCGGAGAATGACCTACACCCTGGGTTACCTTCTGATTGAGAAAGTATTTCACTTGCTAGCGATAAAGCATCAGACATGACTGGTTTCACATTTTCAAGTGCCTCAAGATAAGAGGGCTTTCTCGTCACTACATTGTCCACTGGAGTATTTTACAGGCAATGTGAATCACTACTGCGGTGAGGACTTTCGCAGCGAAATTCATCATCATGGGGAGGACCACCATAATGGGTTACAACAAAAGATGAGATCTCTTGCTTCTTGGTCTTCTGACCACACAGAGGTTTCCTGTGGCTCTCATCTGAAGAAGAAAATTCAAGATTGACCGAATTTTCATGAAGCAAGACTTCATGAGGAAGTCTCTGTTGAAGACTTTCGGAATTAATGTTCCTGTTATTGGGAACTGAGGGAGTAGAATATTGAATTCCAATAGATAAATGTCTGAGGGCTTCAAGAACTCCAGCATCGAGCAAGGCCTTGTTACAGATTGGCCTTTGATATCCTGACTGTGCTGGGCGGATATTTTTCTTAGATGCCTTCTTACTCGCTTTGGAAACCACTTGTTGAAGAAAGTGGTTACTCTGAGCAGGTGTATGTGTCTGATCAGGAAAGATGGTCAGGTTAGGCTGACGATCTCCACTCAAATCAGGTGTATGTGCCTGACTTGGTTGTCCGTATGATATGGGGGAGTATGCCCCATAACCCTCTTGGACTGGAACAAATGTGTGTGTCTGTTCCAGAGTGAATCGTTGATGTGTCACTCCACTGCAAGGGATATATTTATGTGTATTTCCCTGAGATGATGCTGAAGTTGTTATGATATCCTGGCAAGCATCCAGAATATGAACAGTAATTTTCTTCTGCTCTTTCACCATTGACAAAATATGTTTGGTGACTTCAGCTTCCGGAACGGGGATATACGTCCATTCTGAGCTTGGAGTAGGCGTATGTGCCTGCTCCTGTCCTACTTTTCTTGTCAGTGAATCCTGACAGTACTCAAGTGTGGAGGCAGAGAGTTGAGTCTGCCTCCTGTTTGTCGTCAGAGCTTTCTGACTGACTTCTCCGTGCGCTACCAAGCGAGACGGTTGGTAGGCTTGATTAGTACTAGCAGGTGTATGTGCCTGCTGATTACACTTCGCCAAACGCGGTTGACGAGATCCATCATATGTAGTCAGGCGAGCCTGCTGACTAACTGATGATGTATAAGCAGGTGTATGTTCTTGCCTATAGTACTCCGCCGGAATTGCCTGGCGGGATTGGCTTGATGCTGCCAGATGAGTCTGCTGGACAGTGGAATTAAAACGGGCAGGTGTGTGTGCCTGTTCGTTGTTCGCCACCAAGTTAGGTTGGTGGACTTCTCCGGAGATGGCAGGGTTGAAAACCTGCCCATTGTTAACCGGATTCCGTCTCTGGCGGTTCGTCTTGCCTACTCGGGTTCGAGGAACCTGAGCTGGATGCCTGGAGTCGGTACCCTCATCATGTTGAGGGCGCACTGCCGCACGAGTCTGGCGGCGATTGTTGATGGGAGCCCTCGAGAAGGACTCCTGTCTTTTTGAATTAAGGCCCTGAGGGACCTGCTCATTCACTTCCTCAGAGTAAGGGAGCGAATGGAAATTGAATTCCGGGGATAACGACCCGAAACGGTTGGAGACGGTAGTCAGCATCGCCTGCCTCTTGATCACTGGTCGTCGTTGTCCGGACGACTTGTGTGAGTTGTTCACTTGGAGGGCCTATCGGGCAGCCTCCAATGTTGGGATGGTACCGTGTTGACGGTACTCCTTAACCAGCGCATTTGATACCCAGTGTTGAAGATGATGAGTAGGTGATGTCATCCTCAGAGCGGATGACGATCTAGTAGGAATAGCAGCAGTGGTATTTGCAGCAGCAGTATTCACAGATGTGAATTTGAGAGCAGCCATTATGGAAATACAGAAGATCTTGGAAAAGAGTGCCTGTTTGATATAACAGACGTAATCAAGATAAATTCAGCTACTTCATCCTTTGGATGAGTACACATGTCAATGATTGTTTTTGTTATCCCTCTTATTGAGTTTTAAATAGGGTCTTAACAAAATAGGTAAAACATCATTTTAACTTTGGTTAAGGATTCACGTCGGGTTCACCATTTTTTGTTTCCCTCGAAATTCGGGGATGACCTCCTGGATGGGAGATTCAAATGTTCTGATCAGTTTCTAACGGGTTTGTTCGTAGAACTGGAAACATCCAATGATTCCACATCCATTTGGACCTACTTTCCAAAGGTAGGCGCTCATTAGCTTGTGGACTGATGAGGCTTAGGAATTTGTATTGGTCGAGAGGATGGGAGGTCGGACTCATCACACCTTTTTGAGGGGAATTATTGTCTATTCTGGGACTCTCTTTATAGATTTAAGTTATGTTCGTGAATCCTTATTACATTACCAAGTATAAAATGAGATTTCCTTCAGTTTGACAATCAATGATTAAATATGTAAGAAATTTATAGAATCTTTTATATGTATTCGAGGTTCTTCATCAATAGAGAATCATCTATATTTATTTAGAGATTCTTGGTCAATGGTATCCTTCAAAATATTTATATAAAATTATCTTGGTCATTATGATGACCAGGCTGGTTTTAAAGCCACTCAGTGGGGCACTTGAAGTTTATTGTCATTCAGAAGGACATGAATTATTTCAAAGTTGGGATCGAACCCATAGATGGGCTACCTACGTATCCTTTGTTTTTGGAAAAGTAATCAGAACCCACGTAGTTCGAATAAGTGAGTATAATGTTTATGATTGATGGCTCAAAGAAGGATGTCAAAATTACTTTTACCCTCTAAGCTCACGTGAGTCATTCTCGGTGTGAGAAACAAGAGGTATTGGTAATAAAATGGACAATTGGGCCATGAAAGATGTAATCATAAAAAATGGTTTGGGGATTATGTATGTATGACTGCCCAGATAGATGAAGGTTTAGGATTTACTTTAGGGAGAAAATCCAGGAACAGGGTCCATAAAGGTATATGTGCTTCATGGAGATTTGAATACTCTAACTTGGGACTTATTACTGAAAAGGAAAACCAAATTAGGAGAGGATTGATAATTGGGTTTTACTCCTGAGAAGGAATCCCAGATTAAATGTAAATTAGGACTGGTTAAAGATAATTTAAGGGACTTAGGGCTTATTCCTGAAAGGGAAGCCCAAGATTTATGACTGGGATTTATTCTTGGAATGGAAGCCCAGGTTAAGGATTAAGGTTTGGGGCTTACTCCTGAGGAGGATGCCCATATTTGAGACTGGGGCTTACTCCTGAAAAGGAAGCCCAAATTAGAGGATCTAGGGCTTACTCCTAAGAAGGATGCCCAAAAATTAAGGGACTTGGGGATTACTCCTAAATAGGATGCCCATAATTATGACTGAGACTTATTCCTGAAAAGGAGGCCCAGGTTAGGAGACTTGGGGCTTACTCCTGAAAAGGAAGCCCAGGATTATGACTGGGACTTATTCCTGAAAAGGAGACCCAGGTTAAGGATTCTCTCATCTTAAAGGATGAGGTTGAATGAATGAACTCTCAATATTTAGTGACATAAAGATATTTAAATCACTAGGTTTTGAGAGATATTCCACATAATTCCTTTCAAATAAGGAAGTCAAATCAAGAAATCATGCCATAAATGGATTTGAAGAGTGTCTTGAAGACTGAATCTTGAAAAGGAAAGGTGTAATGGCTTAAGAGGGGTGAAATGGTCAAGAAAGACACCCAAAAAGGAAGGGTCGCGCATGTCTTGGAAGGCGCGCAGGTACTGCGGCGGCGCGCAAGTATTGGTCACGCAGGTATACCTGTGCGACATGGTGGGTACTTGCGCGATATTCAACCAGCATTTGAAATACTTGAGAGACTCTTCATTAAAGCCTTTAGAATCCTCTTGAGGTTCTTCCAAAAAAGGGACGTGCAAGTTCTATCGAAGGATTAAGGCGGCGCGCAAGTGTGACCACTTCCCTTTAAGGGCTGACCACTCAGGCGCGCAAGTGTTGATGAGTTTCAACACTTAGGCCTTACTCCCTCTCTTTAGATCTTCCGTTCTAGGTAAGAAATTACCTTAGAAGTGTTCCAGAAGCTTTGAGAAGAGACTTGGGCATCGGGAGTTTCAATCCGAGTTTCTGGAAAAAGATCCTCTTGAATGGGGGGCCCACAGGGTCTATTTATAGGCAGGAGAAGACCCCAGGCGGTTACCCGGCGGTTATCACTTTAGGTCGCGCAAGTCACTTGCACGCCAAGGTACGTCGCGCAAGTCCACTTGCGCGACCATTAGGAAACTTGCGCGGTCTATAGGCAAAGTTTTCCTTGTTCATCCCTTTGTCGATTTTTGATGTTTTCTTCAAAGGTTGAATCAATTTGTGCTCATATATTCCCCTTTTCCGATCTTTAGATTCTGTGACGAAAGGAGCGTCAATAATGTTTTATCGTTAAAGTATTGAAATTTTGTATGCTAGTTTTAATACGAATATTTTTGTTATGTTTCAACATTTTCATACGAAAAATGCATTAGACTTAGTAAGTGACAGGTGGAGATCGCTATAGCTCCTCGATGCATCGGTAGTTCCCATGAGACAAATTAGTGTCTTGGAATAAGGCCTTGAAAAAAAATATGTGTAGTCTTGGCACGAGGACTTTACTATATGGTTATGATGTCCGGCATTATGCATTCCATCATTATGAAATTTTCTATTGATATTACATGTGATTGTTCCACTAGTAGAATATCCATGTGAATAATTAAATGGAATTATTTGATTTATATTTTCCATATTATGCTGTATTTTATGTTTAAATGGCTTGTATTTCAATTTTATACCTTACCATAAAAGTTTAGGATAATTTATGATAGCTTTTGCTATATTGTTTGTCCTTACTGAGCATCTGAGATCTCCCCTTTCTTATGTTTTATTTTCCCAATATGCCAAGAAGTATATTATGATTTATATATAGATTTAATCTAAGGGAATAATGGTATTATAAAAGGATTATTTATGATGTGTTTTATGTTAAATATTGTAATGTAAAGTTCATGTATGTAATCTATTTTTCAAGACTTCTAAATTGATCGGTCCTTCGGGACTTGATTCCTTGTAATCATGCCAATGTATTAAAATAATGCACCAACTCTGGGTAACTGGGTTTGGGGTCTTACAGTTGGTATAAGAGGAAGTTTAGAAACAACCTTGGAAATAGATTTATATAAACTCTAATTTTGAAACATTACCCTAAGATAGAATTTGAGGATTGGTATAGAAGAACTTCCTAGAATTTGGTAATATGGAGATTTTGAAAATTTTCCAAGAAATACATCCCTGTCTGGAAACGAGCAGGTAGAGGCAGCTCTGGAACAGATGTATCTAGGGTTAAAACCTGAAAACACCACTTTGAGCTAGACTCAAATGGGAATTGGTGCATGACAATGGGCCTTGCTGCACTCTTGGTTATGACACTCCTGGGGGATATGCTTAGTATAATTAACATTTTCTTTACAAACCATTATGAAGGATTTATGAGTAAATATGTCAGAAAAGAAACCATTTTTATTATTATGATACTAGATGTGTGAAAATATTCAACTAATGTTGAGAATTTTTCTAGTTTTTGGATTATGAATTATAACAAGATCTAACCTGGTGTATGTCGCCATTTAGAAATGGAGCCTAGTAGAAGGAATGAGAACTCTAGAAATACGCATGATCCAAAGAGTAAGAAGGTTCATATCTTTCATGGTCTTAAGACAACATTTAGAAGTAAAATAGTTTCCCACATATTCTCATTATATGATGAAATAGTATCGTGTGTTAATAAGAAAATTAAAGAATTCTCTGAGTCATATGGATTTGAAGGGAAGTTAGAGAAGAAGAGGATGGTGGAGAAAGATGGATAAAGAGAAGAAGGGAAAGAAGTATTTTCCCATATGTGATAAATGTGGAAAGAATCGCCCTAGGAAGTGCTTTAAAGGAATGGGAGTTTTTTATAAGTGTGGAGAAAAATGACACCATGTTCGTGATTTCAAGGGTAAGAAAAAGGTTTCAAATGTACAATTCTTCATTTGCAAGGATTTGGGACACTACGCGAATCAATATACCAATCATCAGAGTATACCCCAAATGATTCCATTGGATAATAATAAAGTTATTATACTACCGTAGATGAAGAGTAATGATTAGTGTTCTTAAGTTGTTATTAAAGAATTGTGTCATTTGAGTACAAGTTATAATAATTATAAAGTATATAAGGATTTTACTGCAGTATGTTTTCATTAAGGATTTGAGATTTTATGGTACCAAGTAAAGTGACACAGTTTCAAGTTAAAAATTTTAGAAAATATATGGTTGGAGGAAATATAACCCTTAATATGTTTCTGAAACTGAGATAATTATTTCAGAATAATATATAATTGAGTTGGATAAATTATTTTGGATATTATTACCTACTTTGGAACTAATTAATTGTTTTTTTATTCCATCATTTTTAGAGTTTAAAAAAAATTGGATTTAAGGAGTATATCCAGTATTCTATAAGGAATAAGGGAGAATGAACATATTCAATAAGGTTTTATGGTAATTTAGGGTGTTACCATGTTTTAAGAGAATACATGATGAATGTATTCGCATGTTATTACGTGGAAAAAGATATCTTCATTATGTTTACCTTCCTTATCAATTTTGAACTGTGAGTTTGGAAAAAAAAATATTTTATATAAGTCTAAAGGTTGTAATTAATTAAGTAGAACATTGTATACTATTGTTTAAGGTTAAAAAATTTCTTAAGATTATTTTTCGATTGTTATAAAAAGGACAACCCTAAGGTCGGGTGACAACCTGTCGCGTCTGGCAAGATCGTAAGACTTGAACCCGCAATCGAAGGACAACAAGGGTACATCACCTACCACTGGACTACCTGATTTCCTAGTTTGTATATTTTAGTTTTATTAAATGGTCTGATAGATTAATTATAAATTCATTATTTTTTGAACCCTATACATTAGGATAAATAGAATATTTTTTAATTTTATTATCTTTTAGAGTGAAAGATGAGTTTGTGGTAGAAGTTAGATAAAGGATAGAACTCTAATTATTAAGAATTTTTTTCTCTTATTCTATGAAAAAATTAATTCTTAAACTTTAGGGAAGATATCTTAAAACCAAAAATGTGTTATCCTAATACCTTATGTTTTGTTGAACTGATGATATTTAAATCATCATAGATTTATGGCTTTGAGATTCTTAATATTCCATTTTTTGTTCACTTGTTTGTGATTGATGACCTCAATCACTCCCTATAAATATTTACATTTTTCCTCTAATTATGTGTCTCTAATTTCCACTAATGTTTTCCTATTTGAAATCCTAATTTGGTGGTGAATTTTTCATTTCCCTTTCCCTCTTGTTAAGACTAAATTTTAGTAACCCTATTTCCAATGTGGGTTTTCCAAAAAGGTATTTTCTATTTTTAACCTTTTATTTTTGAAGAAAAATTTAAAATTGTGAGGATGAAATTTATTTAAGGAGGGTAGAATACAACATCCCAGGATTTCATAATATGTCATCTCTTTAAAGTAATTAAATAGCTTGTGCCACACGCAACACCGAGTTCGATCGCACCACGACTTACCAACTAGCCATTTAAAAAGCATTTATAAATAGTATTAACTACATTTTAAATTTTATATACTCCATATAATTTTAACATCCATATTATGTGTTTTTTACACATAATATAAGAACAAATCCATTTTTTTAGATAAAAGAAGTGTTTTTCAAAAAAAATGAAATCTTACCGCCTTTTAATAGAGAATCCTTTTTAAATCCAATATTTGAAACTTTTATATATTCAATTTTACAAAATAAACTTCTTATTTATGAGTGGGACATAAAAAATTTAGTTTGGATAAATTTTTGGTATTTTTCTAATAACTTTCATATTTTGATGAATAGTGAAAAATACTAAATTTTAATTGAAAACAACTTTTTTAATCAAAAATAATTTATATTGTTAAATTATACATTTGAATATTTTTTAATTATAATTATATTATATTTTTATAATTTAATCCATTGTTGTTCATTGGAAGTAATTTTACATTTAAATTGTACATAAACACATAAATCTTTTGATAGTTTTTACTTCTCAAAAACCCACTTTCTGGTTTGGACAAAGAGAATTAATTTTAAATTAATTAATAAAACTTTTATATTTTTAATTTAGTAAAATATATATAATTTTTGAATTTGGAATATCAAAATTATCTTCGGGTGAATTTTTGGTATTTTTCTGAAAACTTTCAATTTTTGACGAATAGTGAAAAAATATTGTATAGTACATAAAAACCAACTTTTTCATTTAAATAATTATTTTAATTAAAAATTTATCTTAAAATAGATAAATAATACATATATTAGTACAATTTAAGTCATTTTAGTCATTTTATAATAAGATTAGATATATAAAATTTTATTGAACCATTTTAACGTATTTTTACCCACCTTTTAGGCACATTTACTCACCTTCTAAGCACATTTGAAAATTTGCATAAAACGTAATTTTACCATTTCTATTAATTGAATTTCAAAAATCTGAGAGACATGGTTGACATAAATAAGTAAAATTTGGTTCAATAGGATAAAAATATTTTTTGGTGAATAGTAACTTTTGAATTTTATTTATCACGGTTAAAAGTAAATAAAGTAATTAAAGGTAAAAATAATATTAAAATTACCCCAACACATGTAATAATTCTATTGAATAAGTGTATTTCTACCAAAATAAATATTAGGACAAAAATAATATCCTTTTGTTCCATTTGGGTTAGATTAGGACATTTATTATATTTTATTTAAAGAAGAGTTGAAAGTGTTAAATTCAAATTTTAATAACAAAACCATTTTTAATATAGGTTAAAACATAAGATAAATTTGACTATAAATATTAATTAGAAATATAAAGATATTTCATACATCATGGTATTTTATTTATAATTTTTATACATTAAATAATTAAATTTATTTATGACATAATGATGAAGCAGTAATTACCTTATTAATGAAAGATTAAAATAATTGATATTATAAATATCAAAATAAATGTAAATTGAGACGTTTGATGTCATCCATGAATTTTCTAGGTGAATATGACATGTTAGGGTCGATTTAATGTATTTGTTTTGTAGTAATCAACATGTTATAACTTTAACAAAAACAAATACTAAATAGTGTTAAAATTGACATAAATGAGTTTTTAAAACAAATACTATATTATTAAATGATATAATACTTTTAACAATCAAAGGATATGCCAAAGGAATTATATAATGATATATATTTAATTAATGAACCACTTGAGGTTCTCTTGGTATTTTATAGTAATTTTATTAACCATATATTATAATAATACAAGAAGACATGGTAAAAGTTAAACTATTTAACTATGGGTTAAATCTAAAAGATAAGGTTAATATGGTTACATAAAAGGGTACTTTCACTCTTCTTAAATCCACACCTCCAAATACATTTGGATCAGACAAAACCTGATCAAATATCCTCCCAACTACCTTAAATTAATCCTAGAGGAATTACTTTGATCATAAAGAAATCCTAATGAGCCCTTTTGTTCAATCAAAAGGAAGAACCCGAATAAGAGGTAATTATTTCATCACCTCTTTCAAAGTTGTTTTCTTCTTCCACTTCCTATTTCTTTGTTGTTTCCATGCCAAAATAATAAATCCAGTACCTTATACAGACTGTGATTTTATTATAAATATGGTACCATATTTATTATTCTATCCATCCTATTAATGACAAAGTCACCATACGTGCGTACGTACGACTTACCGTCTCCACGTCGTGGTGTAGTTTTTTATTCAACACTTCATTATTTGGATGAGTATAATAATGACTATAATTGATGTACATAATAAATATAATATGTTAATGATTCTATATATATAATATACCATACAATTACATATTATTTCACCGTCAATATAATGATATCATTGCTTGTGTGTATGTACGACTTACCATCTCTTTGACGCGATAAGATTCATTTCCACGTTTATCATTCAACAATGATTATAAATATATATATTATTAATAAGTATGTAATATATGACAAAATAATGCTACTGGATATATATATATATATTTATATTTATATGTATATTTATTTACATATATCTCATTCACTTACTTTGGTTCAATACGATATGAAAATGGAAACGGAGTTTATGCGTACGTACGGCCTACCGTCTCCATAAACGGTGTTTTCCATTTCATATATCTATCTATTATAGATAATTATATTCTGAATATATATGATACATAAATAATTTTTTATATTCTGGAATCAATTAAATCATGATATAAGTTATAAAAACAATAAAAACAAGTTAAAACATGTATGATAAATAAAGCAATTATTACCCGAAATGTTATTTTAACATAGAAATTATTATTAAATGGGTAGTATAAATCCATAAATGAATAAATTATTATATCATAATATTAATATGGTTATGTTATAATTTAATAACATACTATGGTCATTATACAGGAGGTTAAACATACCCTCGACCAAAGGAAAGTACAAGGTAGGGGTTAATTCCGCAATCTCATTATTATCCGAGATTGTTTATGTGTAAGTATTTACTCAGACATTTTTATCATCCATGTCCATTTTTCATGAAAATGTTTTCAAAATGAATATTTTAAGGTTTTTTGTAATGTAATCTTTATCAAGATCAGTATTTTAAATGTTTTAATGATTTATTTTTCTAAATATTTTTAATTAATGTTCATGTTTTAAAAAAAATTAAGGATTTATTTATATGGACAAGATTGTTTTAAAATGTTAATTCCTTTCAAAAGTTTCAAATTGGTATGAGAGAATTTGATTAAAAAATATCTTTTAAATTAATTCTTTTATAAATTCATGACTTTTAAATGATTTCACAAAAAAGTTACATTTCTCTCAAAGAGTTTTACTGATCATTTTCAACTATGTCAACATCCTTTACTGGATATTATTCTTGATTGAGGTTGATTTATTACAATAAAATCTTCCATATTGTTTTGAATGAGTTGTGATATGTTTGATTGTGGATGTGCTATTTTTATACCATTCATGGTTTATGGTTAAAGTATTGACATTTTGTATGCTATTTTTAATACGAATGTTTATGTTATGTTTCAACATTTTCATATGAGGAATGTATTGGATTTGGTAAGTGACGAGTGGAGCCCGCTATAGCTCCTCAATGAATCGGTAGGTATCATGAGAAAAATTAGTGTATTGGAACAAGGCCTTATCAAAAAATTTATTTTTATTCTTTGCATGAGGCCTTGACTATGTGGTTATGATGTTCGGCATTATACATTCCATCATTATGAAATTAGTTATTGATATTACATGTGATTATTCGACTAGTAGAATATCCATGTGAATAAGTAAATGGAATTATTTGATTTATCTTTTCCATATTATGATTTAGTTTATGTTTAAAGTGCTTGTGTTTCAATTTTATACCTTGCTATAAAAGTTTATGATTTTTTATGATAGCTTCCGCTATATAGTTTATCCTTAGTGAGCACCTGAGCTCACCCCTTTCTTATGTTTTATTTTCCTAGGATGCTAAGAAGTATATTATGATTTATATGCAGGTTTAAGCTAATGGAATATTGTGATTCTCAAATTATTATTTATGTTGTGTTTTATGTTAGAAATTGTAATGTAAAGTTCATGTATGTGATCTATTTTCCAAGACTGCTAAACTGATCGGTCCTTCGGGGCTTGATTTCTTGTAATCATGCCAATGTATTAAAATAATTCACAGATTCTAGGTAACTGGGGTTGGGGTGTTACATGGATTCTATGTAAAATATCATAATTGACACGCAATAATGGGTTTCTCCAAAATATGATATTGCACATAAGACTGAGTTAGACTGAAAAATAACACATTATTAGTATTATTATTTTAAATGGTAGTTATGGATTAGTTATTGTATTGGTGATAATGAACATAACTAACTATATTATTTTTATACATTTTTATTAATTTTTTTACTTTCATCTAATAAATTTTAGAGGCTTAAAATAAGAATAAATCTAGTTTTAAGCATAAAATACTCTAATATTTTTAATAGGTAGTTTTACCTCATTTTGATGAAGAACCCTTTTTAAATATAGTTTTTTTCACTTTTATATGTTATATTTTCCAAAATAAACTTCTTCTTTAGAATAAGGACATCAAAATTTACTTTGGTTTAATTTTGATATTTTTATGATAAAAATCATTTTTAATGAATAGTGAAAAATACTGCATTTTCATCTAATTTATTTATATAGTTAGCTTATTATTTTAATTGGTATTAAAGTTTAATTGGACTAAGTTTTTATAATTTAATCCAATTTTGGTCATTTGAAGTAATTTCATATTTAAATTTGATATAAACACATGTCAATCTTCTAATGATTTTTACTTTTTAAAAAACTTATTTTTCATTTTGACAATGGATATTAATTTTACATTAATTACTACAACTTCAATATTTTGAATTTGGAAAAAATGGATTCCATATTTTTAATAAGAAGTTCCAAATTATGTAAATATTTCCCTTTTATTTTTTTGGTATTATGAATAGTAATTTTAGTAATTATTTTTATTTACCACGATTAAAGGGTAAATCAGTTAAATAAAGGAAAATAATATTATAAAAATATAAAAATATCCTAAAACTTGTCCTAATACTATTGTATGAGATATTTCTGACCAAGAAAACCCTTATAATGAAAATTTTTCCTTTAGAATCCACTTGGGTGTGATTATGACACTTATAACTTTTAATTTAAAGTAAAGAAAAATATGTTATAAACATATATCTTCTTACTCAAATAATTTTATTATAGGTTTATATAAGTGATATCTTATACTATAAATAGTAATTAGAATTATAAAAATAATTCATACATCATGGTATTTTATTTATAATTTTTAGACATTAAATAATTAAATTCAATTATGACACAATGATGATGTGGTGATTGCTTTATTAATGAAGGAATCAAATAAATGATATTATAAATATTAAAATATATATTATTTGACATAATTTATGTCATTTTTTATAGGTGAATATTGAATTTTATAATACAATTAAATATTTTGGTTTTAAGTTATCTATCTGTTTAGATTTTATTTAAATTCAATAAAATGAATAGTGTAAAAATTGACATAATTGATGTTTTATAAAAATAGTAATTTATTAAATTATTTAAAAATCATAACAAAAATTAAAATAAAAAATTGAATATTATATTGAATAAAATTTCATTATGTGTCTAATTATGTGAAATTTATATCATATAAGTAAAATTAATAGCCTCTTAATAATTAAAAGTTGTTGCCACTTTTAGAATTAAAAGAGAATAATTAAGGGTAAACCGAAAAGATAAGTTGTAAAATAAAATCAATACATATCAAAAAATTATTATATGGGAGGATTTAGAACTATAATCATCTTATATTATACATATCTCAAGTTGGAGCCTTTTTAATTAAAAAGATTATTTATATTAATTTAACAATTTAAGAGTTTCCAAGGGTGCTCCTCCCCTCGCCTATAAAAAGGTACCCTCTCTTCTCTAATACTCACACTTCCAAAGCCTTTTCGTTCATCCAATATCTACCCAAAACGCTTCCTAGAAACCCTCCACACATTATCTATGCCTCATTTTAGGTATAACACCCTTCTTAGAGGTGTTAAGGTGTTCTTAAAAGGTGATCAACCGAATAAGATGTATTGTTTTTTTAAGTGTTTCTATTTTATTTCTTCTTGCACTTCCTTTAAATATTCTTCTTCCAAGATGAAATAATAAATATAGTATACTCAATATAATGAGATGTTATTATGTTAACATCATCCCCTAAATCCATCTCTAATTCTATTAAATGGGAAAGGAATTAATCGTTCGTGCGTATGTGTGAATTATCACCTCTACGAACCAATTTAGTTCATTTTCCATTACTGTCTATCAAGATCAGTTATAAAGATGGAATTAATATTCATATGTGATATTCATGACATATTTATCATTATAAAAGAATAATTTTTCAAATATTTTCTTACCTTATATGCACATAAAAACAACAATGTTGTTCGTGCATACGTGTGAACTATCACCTCCACGAAGTGATGTGAATCATTTTTATTCACCACATCACCTATATGATATATATAAGTATATTTAAATGATTATTATGATTCTAGTAATATTATGATAATTATAGAAATATAAAATAATAATTACTTTATTTCTATAATGATCAATGAAAGATTAAAACGCTACTCATGTGTACGTACGGCCTACCGTCTCCATGAATATAACATTGTTCATTTTTCATAACCATAATTAATGGTTTGATTTAAAAAGTATGATTAATGTATATAAGTGATTATTATGACATGAATACTATTTTTAATATGTTGTAATTAAGACCACATGGACTAGTGACATCAAAACCATATTCATTTTCAACTCAAGTACTGAATATCGACAAAACATCTGATATAAACTTAAATAATTATATAATTTTTATAAAATAGTGATAAGTGATATAAAATAAATAATAAAGTTGAAAAAGGTTCTCGAGAAAGTATAAATTAATTTTATTTTATTATTTAGAAATATAAAGGTTGTACATGACGAGTCAGACTCACTGTAAGGGACTTCATCTCAATCTCCTTTCATTGAGGCATATTTTGATGCTATACACCAACTTCTTTTATACAGTGTATAATCAAACCCTTTTACTTTTAATTTAATTCAATGGTTTTCAAAAGGAATCTTTTTTATATTAATAGTTTTACTAAATGACAAAAGGAAAAAAAAATTAACATATGTGGTGACAACGACCTTTCCTCCACTGTGACCATTATTTGGTATTTGGATTCCTCTACAAGCCATAATGTATTTAAAAGAAAAATAAATACCATATTCACTTTTTAGGTATTTTGGTATTGAAAATGGTTTTGAGAATGAATTTATTATATCAATATCTTGAAATGATATCTTATGATTGCAATGTGGAAATGTTATTTTTCATTTATGCATGGTTTATTTGTTATGATTATGTTATGGTTCTTGGGCATTGATTATGTATATGGGTGGTTCCATGATAAACTGATGGAAGGTGAGCCTGTCATAGCTCTCAAATTCATTGGGTAATGAGATGGAGTTAAACAATAAAGTTTCTTCTAAGAGATTTAGGGAATATACTGTGATGGGTATTCCAAACATAACTATAAAGGTTACTCCATATGTACCTATGAAAGATATAATGTAAGTATGACATGGATGATATAAGTTACCTTTATGATTTATGATTGCTATGAAGTTTTTTAGGATTCTTATGATTTCATGGGTTTATAAAGATTCATGGACTAATGTTTTATTTCCTTATTTTATATCCCTTACTAAGCTTTTTGTGCTCATCCCAAGTTTTTAAAATGTTTTCACAGGGTATAAGGATGGGTAAGGGAAAGAAAGAAGTCAAGAATATTTTTATAAAGAAAAATAAATCATGTTTACTTTTAAAAGTTTTATATTTTGGAAGAAATGGATATTGTTGTAGTGGTATCCAATTTGTATAAATTTGAGTTATAATGTATTAGTTATGTCCTAATTATCTAAAACTCTAAACCTAAAAATATCCTCAATGTGAATTATTGACTTAACTCAAGATTATGAAATGTTTAAGGCTAGGTCCTTATAATAACATCACAAATTCACTGTGATAAAAAATGGAAAAAGAATATGTCCTAACTGAAATTAATTTACAAGAGTGGTACAAGATATTTTACATAATATTGTGAGATAAAGGTAAATTATATGTTCTAGAGGCACCATTACCAATATACCATGTTAGGAAACAAGTGAGGTTGAAAAGGGACCTTATAGGAGACTCATGGATGTTGTATTTAATGTAAACATTATAATGAAACAATTATTGTCCAGTGATTTTCAAATGAAACATCCAAACAATGGTGGTTATACAATGTTGTCTTGTCTCCAAAAAAAATCAAGGAGAAATTTTAGTGTGAAATGAATGAGATTTTGATTACATTAGACACATGTAAATTGAAATATTTAATCTTGTTCAGTCCTATTTTACTTAATATGATAAAGTACATTGATTAATGGAATTATGATTCAATTTAGATCATGATATTTAAATAAATATCATTCTCTCATCCTTATTATATAGTTACTCTACTTTCATTTAGGAATATAAAATGAATAATATGTAGAAACCGCTTCAATATCTTTAGGGTGAGGCTTAATAATAGGATAAGAACTTAAAGAAAGTTAAGTCTTTAATTATTATATTAAACAAGAAGAAAAGAAAATGGAAATTTAAATGGAAAGTTTGATGCCAAAGGAAAATTCACAAAAAATTTTTAATAATAAAAATAATAAGGGAGTGCATCAAATGGGAGGCTATTTGCTTCGCATGTGGTAAGAAAATTCATTGGAATATAAATTTCAATAAATAGAAGAATAAGAAAGTAGATGCTTCTACTTTAGGTATATTCATCAATTCATTTAATATTTATGGTTCTATTTCTTGGTCATTAGATATTATATTTTTGTTACATATTTATATCCAAATATAGTAAGAAAGTTTAGAAACATTATAATAAGTGAGGTGAAATATCCAAGTAGCTTAGGAAGGTTGATTCCCAAGTCGGCAAGGAGAATAAAATGACTTCTATTTTTCTAATTTGGTTGATTTTAGATTAACTATAATTTTCAGTCGAGTATTACCAATAAATTTATCCCAAGTTTCCATTAGACATAGTGAGACATTATTTCATTATGAAATGAATGATATTTGTGGTGTTTCATATTCAATTAATAGTTCAGTTATGCATTAATCATCAATAATAAATGATGAATATAAGATCTAAGAACCATACCCAATTATGGAAATATAATTATTTAAAAGTAAAATAATAATTAATTGTCAAGGATATACTCAATATGGTGTTTAGAATATTTAGAGATAAAAACCATAATTAATATTGATAGAATTACTTATCAAGTTTTAGAAAAATAAACCTTTAGAAATAAACATAATCCAAAAAGATTTTGGAACTAATCTAACAATATACATGTGGATAATTCAAAGGAGAATCTAGAGGTAAATTTGTGTACTTCATGATATTCCTTTAAGATATTTAAGGAATTAAAAGGTGAATTAATGGATAGTATTGATACGAATATATAAGTGATGTATCATGCTAGTGATTCAAATAATATATTAACCAAGCATTAATAAAACATGAAAATGCAGAGTAAATCTATTTTTAAACTCACATTTATTTTTTAAAATCAGATCCAAGATGTTAATAAAAGGAGGATCAATTATAGGTCTTACAAGCATTCGTTTATCATGGAAGTGTAGAGTGGGTTTATTCCTAAATTCACATTTACTTATACACAGAAAAGATATAATATTAGTAAAAGGAGGATCAATGTTAAGTCTTATAATTTTTTCAAAGTCTTTCATTATCTTTTGGAGACATGTTTCATAAATACTTGTTGGTTTCGAGCATAGTGGAAGGGCGTGTTTAGATAATGGACAAATTGGATTTTGTCAAATTAGATGTATCATTCAAATGTTTTATAAGACATAAATGTCATAAATAACAAAAAAATCTAAAGAATATTGACAAAGAATATTTCTGGTACCAAGAGAATATATTTTTACATTTAATTTATAAATAATTTAATAGATTGGAAGAAAGAATGCCTCATTCTTGAGATAATTATTTGATAAATATATTGATCTTTCTAACATGATCGATGAAACATAATTACATTATGATGAACTAAAGTAGAGATCCTCTAGTGGTGATCCACACATGCTCCTTCAATATCTGAAAAACATTAATGAATCATCGGGTGCTAGCAGGACTGATAGATCATCTTTTTGAATTATCCTTTGATTGTTTCATGTTCCTTTGGTCTTGAAATAATCACTCTTTTTATTCTCATTATTGAGAGGATTAAAGGAGGAGGAGTATCTTGAGAGGAATATGTTGTGCAAGATTATTAACCATCTCAAGAATTCAATAATAGTTTATTTATAGACCCGGGTTTGGGGTTTAATATTTTATTAATTTCATAAGGACCTTAATAATTTATTAAACCCATATGAGGCCTCATGTCATGTAATTAAATAATATTATCATTTTATTCTATAACATGTACTAATTTTTAATGTGATAAATATTATTTTACGGTCTTGAAAATTAATATTTATCATCATACCTAAACTTGGTCCACTCACCCTCCTCAACATTTATCAAATATCTAAATAAATATTATTATTAAATATTTATTCATTCAATAAATAAATATATATTCTATTCACTATCTGATGAATAAATATTTATTTAATTTTTTCATAAATAAATAATTATTTATTACGATACAAATAATATGATGTAAATAAATATTATATATTTGTGTTAATAATTACCTTGAAATTTAATATTTATTTAATATTTGAGATCGTTTAATAAATTTTGAACAAATATTAAATGTTGATTTGGAGAATAATATTTATTTTCATTGTTAAAGATAAATAATATTTAACTAAGATCGATGGAAACACTTTGTGTATGATCCTCTAAGCCTCTTCCTAAATAGAATTGTGTAAGCTTTTCATCAACCTATATACTTGATATATATTACCTTTATTATCTGGAATGAACATGTCTAAATCATGATGACCATGGAATTTATTTCAACGGTTTAATTCCTATTAAATGGTTTAGGTATCAAGTTTCATAAGTATGTAGGGCACAAATCATTAATCGACTTATTCATTAATAACATATCATTCGTGATACACCCAATATATCCAACTTCACCATGAACTATCTCATCATGGTTTATGAAATACATCAAAGTGTGTGAGTCAGATATGCATTAATAATAATCTTAAAGTCTAAGGACCAATTACACATGCTCATAGAACGGAAAATCCAATGACACATAAATATTTGTATTTCCTACAAGTGGGTCTATTCTTATAATATCCTATCTTTGAGATTACCAAGTGTGAACTTTATGGGATTAAGTCTCATTTTATTACATTAAAATCACATAGAAAAATGAACAATAAGTAATAAGATATTTGATATTCAATTTTTTTAAATATATATATGCAATCTAAAGTATAAACAGTTGGTTCTAGGACACCAAATCCATCAATAGTGGTGTTAACCCATAAAAATATGCCAACTATAATGAAAAATGGATTTAATATGAATTACAATATGAAATAAATCCATTATGTTACAACATTGTGTGTTTTGATGCAATGAATTTATTAAGGCTAAGTCAATAAACAAACTTACATCAAGAAAACACAAAGTGCATCTTAGGTGTATATCCTAAATGTTTATTAGGATATTATATAAATATATAAGATAGATAAGTTATAGTCTATAGCATCCCGCCTCTTTATCACATAAACTTTCATTACATTTTACAAAACCGAGGATCTTTAAGGTTTAGTGTCTTGGAAACCAGGAACTTTAAACATGAAAACATAAAACATTCTTCTAAAACACTTGAAAGGCTTCTCCTCATGTTCATCCTAGGTTCATTACTGCATCACATAACCTAGGAGCATACATCAAAAGAAAGGGTGAGCAAAAATCCCAGTAAGGAAAACAAGAGAAACATTTTACATGTGAACTTGAGATACTTCAATAAGGTCATGAAAAAGAACTTTAAGGCATGAGAATGAAATAAGAAGGAATATCATAATAAAAATAACATTTTTCATAACTTGAAAATGTGGCTACATCATTTAACATAGACAATCATGAACATATCACCAAGGTCCATCCCCAAGGTGTCATTTGAACATTACCAAGGTTATTCACCAAGGTATCCTGAAAATTGTAATCTCTAGTGGTTACATCATTACCCAATGCATTGGAGCGCTATCAGGGCGCACCCTTAAATTTGCCTTTATTATCATGTGATCCACATATATCATCATCAAACATTTCATAAATAACCCATATAGCCTAAAATAAATGGGTTTCATTTCATAATCATAACATTTTAAAAGCTGCTTTAAAGACATGATCTTTACGTCACTTTAAAACCCACAGAAAAGGAAGGTGGGTCTCATGTATGTAAATCCCAAAATTTAAAATATAAAATTTTGGTATATATGTGAATACCCCTTTAGAAGAAATATCTTTGAGTATTCACTTAATAATATAAAAGAACTTTAGAAAAAGAGAGATACATTTTGAGAGGGAAATTCTGCAGCATAATGGCTATGTTACGAGGTTTTAGAAGACATTAAAAAGAGAGTTAAAATGGGTCAAACATTCATAAATGACCCATAAAATAGTATATGGACAGAATAAGAAGGATACATGATCATGGTAATGAAATTTCAAGGACATACCATTTGAAATGAAAAACATGGAAGGAATACAAAAATTAGATTTCTCTTATGAAAGTTCGGCAGCCTAACGGCGTTACTTAAACTTCAACAAAAATGATTTGAAAAGATCAAATAGGGTCTCTCATCATGTAAACATAAAAGTTCAGTATGATAGATATAGATATAATTCCCCAACATAATTAAAAAGTAACTTGAAATACTTGACATGAAATTAGAACTTTGAAAAGAATGAGAAGGGTGAAAGAATCCCCTAAAAAAATCGTTAGCCTAACGGCGTCACATAAAACTTCAAAATACTGAATTGAAGAGATAAAATTGGGTATCTCATCATATGAACATAAGATTCCATTATGATAGATATAGAGATCATACCCCAACATAACAAAAAGGAACTTGAAAGAATTGACATGAAAGTAGAACTTCAAAACGAGAAGGGTGAAGAACCACTTAAAAATTCGGCAGCCTAACGGCGCCACTTAAAACTTCAAAATACTGAATTGAAGAGATAAAATGGGGTATCTCATAATATGAACATAAGATTACATTATGATAGATATAGATATCATACCCCAACATAAAAAAAGGAACTTGAAAGAATTGACATGAAAGTAGAACTTCAAAACGAGAAGGGTGAAGAACCACTTAAAAATTCGGCAGCCTAACGGCGCCACTTAAAACTTCATAAAACGAAATAATGAGAGTAAGAGGGGATCTCTCATTATATGAACATGAAAAGGGCAGTAAGAGGAGTATAAAATAACATCCTCCAACATAAGAACATGGATCATAAAAGGAATGACATAAAAGAGATTACTTGAAATGAAAGAGAGAGGTCGGATCCCTTACCTTAAAACATAACTCTTAAAACTCAAAGTTTGGGACCTTGAGGGCTTGGGGGCACTATGGGAGGACTCCTTGGGAGGTAATGAGACCAGAACTTCGTTGGGGGAGAGTGGGGAGTCGAATGGATGAGAGGATGGCTTGGTATTTATAGGGAAAGTGAGGGGACACGGCATTAATGGCAAAGGGACACCTCATTAGTAGTTTTGGAAAAACCATGGGCTTGCCCATGGTATTTGCCCATGGTATTGGCCACTTGGGACACCTCATACCTTATCTCACTATTAATAATTAGAAAATATTGATTAAAAACTTAATTCATCATTTAATGATGTCATTAAACACCCGTAACTTAAAAACTGTATTTTCACTATTCATCGAAAATTCAACTTTCTCAGAATAATCCCAAAATTTCACCTTAACCAAATATCAACGCTCTGATTACAAATATGAACTCCATTTTATAAAAATATTTTTCTAAATATTTTTAATTTAATTTTTAAATAAAAACACTATTCACCGAAAATTCAATTTTTTCAGAAAAAACCCCAAAAATTACCATAGCATAATATCGGTGCTCTGAGTTCAAAAATGAAATCTGTTTTATAAAAATAATTTTGTAAATATTTTTAATTAATTTTTTAATTAAAAAACACTATTCTCCTGAAAAAACTAATACTTGAATAATAATTTATGAAACTGTTATTTAACCATTTTATTGAATCACATTACTTAATCAAGGTGCCTAGATTATATTAATACTTTCTTTAAGTGAGATTACTAATCCATTTGGACACATTACTAATACTAATCATAAAATCACTATTCATAATTGACTATTCATCAAAAATTAAGTTGATCTTATTAGACTCTAAATTTCGTACTGAACATAATTATAGAAGACCATTTTTTGAAAATCATTACACATTTTTAATTATTTAAGGTTTACACAACCATTTTTAAAATATCCTTTTTCTAAAATTCATAAAAAATATGCATACTATATTTATCCGGTCATTTGAAAATTCATAAACTTCATCATAAGAAGAAATCCCAATTTTTATTTAAAACAAAGGATTACACAAGGCAGTTACGGTCTCCTTACATAGCCCCTTATCACACCAGCATATGACCTGAGTGTAAGGTGTGCTAAGGTGGGAGAATCTGAGGGAGGATCGGCTAACATCGCACGAGTAGTAATTTCTATTAGTTTGAACTTCTCTCAAAGGCGATTCCATTCTAGCTTCACACGATGAAGTTCGGCTTGGGTTTGGTCCAGAGCAAAGCCCAGTGGTGCTACCTCCTTCCCAAGTTCTGTTAGATGGGCTTCGATCGGTCCAAGACTACTAGGTGAGGCCATCAAATCTTCTTTCTATAAATATTAACCAAGATTACTTGTATTTAGAGGCAATAATCAAAACGTTTAGTTTCCAGCGGTCATATTGACCAATGGTCATATAACCGTCTAAACCCAACTGTCTCATTTTAATTATACTCATGTTATCAAATAAAACATTTTTGTTGAGTATAAAAAATAAAATAACACATGAAATTAGGAAACAAGATTTATTCAAAATTTCGGGTCGTTACAATATTCCCCCCTTAAGAAATTGCGTCCTCGCAATTTTTAGAAATTGGGTTTTGAAATTTCAATGAAAGTCCCACATCGGAAAAAGAGTCAGTAACACTATTACTTTAAAAGAAAGAAAAGGAAGTACAAAGGCCACCCGAGTTTACTCATACTAGGATTCCATGTAGAAAACATGGACATGGAGGAGAAAACAAAGGGTCACGTTCTAAAGGAGAGTGATAGAAAATATGATTAGGAGAAATTTAACCATAAGAAAATCCCAAACTTATGATGTTTGTAAACGATCTTTGATTACCTAGTAGGAAACGTAAACCAACAATGTTTTTGTTTTATGTTCCTTTTCATAATTTTGAGGAATTCATTTACAACATAGAACAAAAACATAAGGAAATATATCTTTCTTAATGTAGAGTTTCACCCTTTAATAAGTTTCTACCAAAACTAATCTTTTCTCCCAAACGATGAGCATTCAAAACTACTTGGTCTCATCAAAACACAAGAATCGTCTTCTAGATAATCACATTATCCACAAAAGATTAACTATCTATTTCTTCTATCTTTAAACATTATCCCAAAAACAGAAAGGGTAAGGTTAAACAACTCTTCAAAAAGGAATAATCCCATAGGAATGGAAACTAATTTTAAATCTTCAATGTTCCATGGTAATACCCAAAGTTCATCATAGACCATCCCATAAATAACGGTCCTTAAAATTCCTCAAAATAAACCAAACTAAGATTGAAACCCAAATACAAGAAGTATTTGATAACATAGTCTTCCAAAATAAACTTCATTGTTCATCTCCAAACAACATCAACCACTCCTAACATCTTATAACAAAATTATCTAAACTAAACATATTTTACCCAAGATAGGTTAATCATTCCCATAAGTAACCTAAATTACTATAAGTCCACCATAAATTCATCGATTCTTCAAAATATAAGTCAACCTTACTCCTCAATGAAAATACCGTAGTAATCTATTTACCTCGATCATATAGGGTCCCCAAAATAGTGAACATATTCCAAAATAATAATCATCTTTTAATCCCCTAATCACCTCTGTCATATTAATACGACAATCGTTGCATTTCCTATCACATTGGTTTTTGGGACATGTTCTTCCATTTCTCGCCATTAACTAAGAAAAGAAACTATAATTAGGGGCTTATTTACTTAGCTAATAATCATGAAAAGGAAACTTTAAGCATAAAAGGATAAACATGTAGAATAAAAGTATATCCTAACTTGTGATCCCCTAGGTTCCAATCTAGTTTATCCATGATCATATATTCTTATGTGAATCTTTATATTGTTTTATCCTTGTTCCTTTAATAATGGTTCATACTAAGCTTATGAATTTACCAAATCATATCCCCCGGGAGTGTCGTAACCAAGAGTGAAGCAAGGCTCGTTTTCGTGTACCAGTTCCCGTTCGAGTCTAGCTCAAAGTGGTGTTTTCAGGTTTTACCCCTATGTACATCTGTGCCAGAGCCACCTCTACCTGCTCGTATCCAGACAGGGATGTATTTGCTTGGAAACCCCTTACTCAATACTCACCAAAATACCAGTAAGATTTCCTATATTTAAACTTTTCTATAGGGTTCTTCCGAGATTTTTCATATCCTAATTTCCACAAATAACTAAACCATCATTTGATACCAACTATATCATCCCGCCTCTTTATCACATAAACTTTCATTACATTTTACAAAACCGAGGATCTTTAAGGTTTAGTGTCTTGGAAACCAGGAACTTTAAACATGAAAACATAAAACATTCTTCTAAAACACTTGAAAGGATTCTCCCCATGTTCATCCTAGGTTCATTACTGCATCACATAACCTGGGAGCATTCATCAAAAGAAAGGGTGAGAAAAAATACCAGTAAGGAAAACAAGAGAAACATTTTACATGTGAACTTGAGATACTTCAATAAGGTCATGAAAAAGAACTTTAAGGCATGAGAATGAAATAAGGAGGCATATCATAATAAAAATAACATTTTTCATAACTTGAAAATGTGGCTACATCATTTAACATAGACAATCATGAACATATCACCAAGGTCCATCCCCAAGGTGTCATTTGAACATTACCAAAGTTATTCACCAAGGTATCGTGAAAATTGTAATCTCTAGTGGTTACATCATTACCCAATGCATTGGAGCGCTATCAGGGCGCACCCTTAAATTTGCCTTTATTATCATGTGAGCCACATATATCATCATCAAACATTTCATAAATAACCCATATAGCCTAAAATAAATGGGTTTCATTTCATAATCATAACATTTTAAAAGCTGCTTTAAAGACATGATCTTTACGTCACTTTAAAACCCACAGAAAAGGAAGGTGGGTCTCATGTATGTAAATCCCAGAATTTAAAATAGAAAATTTTGGTATATATGTGAATACCCCTTTAGAATAAAGAGCTTTGAGTATTCACTTAATAATATAAAAGAACTTTATAAAAAGAGAGATACATTTTGAGACGAAAATTCTGCAGCATAACGGCTATGTTACGAGGTTTTAGAAGACATTAAAAAGAGAGGTAAAATGGGTCAAACATTCATAAATGACCCATAAAATAGTAGATGGACAGAATAAGAAGGATACATGATCATGGTAATGAAATTTCAAGGACATACCATTTGAAATGAATAACATGGAAGGAAGACAAAAATTAGATTTCTCTTATGAAAGTTCGGCAGCCTAACGGCGTTACTTAAACTTCAACAAAAATGATTTGAAAAGATCAAATAGGGTCTCTCATCATGTGAACATAAAAGTTCAGTATGATAGATATAGAGATAATTCCCCAACATAATTAAAAAAGAACTTGAAAGACTTGACATGAAATTAGAACTTTGAAAAGAATGAGAAGGGTGAAAGAATCCCCTAAAAAAATTCGTCAGCCTAACGGCGTCACATAAAACTTGAAAATACTGAATTGAAGAGAGAAAATGGGGTCTCTCATCATATGAAAATAAGATTCCATTATGATAGATATAGAGATCATACCCCAACATAACAAAAAGGAACTTGAAAGAATTGACATGAAAGTAGAACTTCAAAACGAGAAGGGTGAAGAACCACTTAAAAATTCGGCAGCCTAACGGCGCCACTTAAAACTTAAAAATACTGAATTGAAGAGATCAAATGGGGTCTCTCATCAAATGAACATAAGAGTACATTATGATAGATATAGAGATCATAACCCAACATAACAAAAAGGAACTTGAAAGAATTGACATGAAAGTATAACTTCAAAACGAGAAGGGTGAAGAACCACTTAAAAATTCGGCAGCCTAACAGCGCCACTTAAAACTTCATAAAACGAAATAATGAGAGTAAGAGGGGATCTCTCATTATATGAACATGAAAAGGTCAGTAAGAGGAGTATAAAAGAACATCCTCCAACATAAGAACATGGAGCATAAAAGGAATGACATAAAAGAGATTACTTGAAATGAAAGAGAGAGGTCGGATCCCTTACCTTAAAACATAACTCTTAAAACTCAAAGGTTGGGACCTTGAGGGCTTGGGAGCACCATGGGAGGACTCCTTGGGAGGTAATGAGACCAGAACTTCGTTGGGGGAGAGTGGGGAGTCGAATGGATGAGAGGATGGCTTGGTATTTATAGAGAAAGTGAGGGGACAAGGCATTAATGGCAAAGGGACACCTCATTAGTAGTTTTGGCAAAACCATGGGCTTGCCCATGGTATTGGCCACTTGGGACACCTCATACCTTATCTCACTATTAATAATTCGAACATATTGATTACAAACTTAATTCATCATTTAATGATGTCATTAAACACCCGTAACTTAAAAACTGTATTTTCACTATTCATCGAAAATTCAACTTTCTCAGAATAATCCCAAAATTTCACCTTAACCAAATATCAACGCTCTGATTACAAATATGAACTCCATTTTATAAAAATAATTTTCTAAATATTTTTAATTTAATTTTTAAATAAAAACACTATTCACCGAAAATTCAATTTTTTCAGAAAAAACCCCAAAAATTACCATAGCATAATATCGGTGCTCTGAGTTCAAAAATGAAATCCGTTTTATAAAAATAATTTTCTAAATATTTTTAATTAATTTTTTAATTAAAAAACACTATTCTCCTTAAAAAACTAATACTTGAATAATAATTTATGAAACTCTTATTTAACCATTTTATTGAATCACATTACTTAATCAAGGTGCCTATATTATATTAATACTTTCTTTAAGTGAGATTACTAATCCATTTGGACACATTACTAATCCTAATCATAAAATCACTATTCATAATTGACTATTCATCAAAAATTAAGTTGATCTTATTAGACTCTAAATTTCGTACTGAACATAATTGTAGAAGACCATTTTTCGAAAATCATTACACATTTCTAATTATTTAAGGTTTACACAACCATTTTTAAAATATCCTTTTTCTAAAATTCATAAAAAATATGCATACTATATTTATCCGGTCATTTGAAAATTCATAAACTTCATCATAAGAAGAAATCCCAATTTTTATTTAAAACAAAGGATTACACAAGGCAGTTATGGTCTCCTTACATAGCCCCTTATCACACCAGCATATGAACTAAGTGTAAGGTGTGCTAAGGTGGGAGAATCTGAGGGAGGCTCGGCTAACATCACACGAGTAGTAATTTCTATTAGTTTGAACTTCTCTCAAAGGCGATTCCGTTCTAGCTCCACACGATGAAGTTAGGCTTGGGTTTGGTCCAGAGCAAAGCCCAGTGGTGCTACCTCCTTCCCAAGTTCTGTTAGATGGGCTTCGATCGGTCCAAGACTACTGGATGAGGCCATCGAATCTTCTTTCTATAAATATTAACCAATATTACTTGTATTTAGAGGCAATAATCAAAACGTTTAGTTTCCGGTGGTCATATTGACCAATGGTCATATAACCGTCTAAACCCAACTCTCTCATTTTAATTATACTCATGTTATCAAATAAAATATTTTTTTTGAGTATAAAAAATAAAATAACACATGAAATTAGGAAACAAGATTTATTCAAAATTTCGGGTCGTTACATAGTCAATTGATAGACTATATTTCTCTAAAAGGGTTCAAATATCTGTTTGAGGTAGTGGGGTAAAAATTGACCTTGATAAAGTCAAGGCTCAATATGCTCAAATAGAAGGCTTGAAAACAAGTTCCACAAGAGCTCATGGAAAAGGAATGTTCTCGAGACACATCTTACATAGGAAATATAAAACCAAGAGATATTGTTTTATGATTATAAATTCAAGGTGATATATTATTCAATATGAATAATGAATATTTATATAAAAAGAAATGTAAGGTAGCATGCTTTTATTGAAAAGTTGATTCGAATTCAAAGATGGATTCTATGTACCAAAATCAAGTGTGTATTTTGGTATTTTCACTGATTGATGTAAATCCATTGGTGGATATTCATAAGAAAATAAGAATAAATGTCCAAATTTGATCCAATAAGACATGTCACGACCCGTCCTCGGGGCCCGTGCCATGACTACCCCAAGCCCGCCTTCCATAGGCCAGGGGCTGGTGACTAGCACCAAGGCGTAAATCCCGGTAAAGGGAAGGAATTGCCTTTGTAAAGTAAACAAACAAACACCACAGAGTAAGCAGGTAGAAGTAAACACTAAGTAAAAACTGGTACAACAGTAAGTGCGGAATTAAGTGGGCCAGAATACAAACCCAAACTGAAAGTAAAGTACAACTCGAAAGGGAAAACAGCAACTGAAAAGTAAAGCCACAACGTCGAGCTGTCCACTGGAAGTCCCACCAGAAGGGTGGGTACAGATAGCCTCCACTGCTCCTCGGGTCCAGTCGACCGCTCCGAGTACGTCTCACCCAGTGGTCCACCTCCAGGTACCTCCTGCTTCGTAAGCCTCCACCACGATCAGCGTTGTCTGTCGTCTGCAACCAACACAACGTAGTGCGGGCATAGCTCGTGTAGGGGTGAGTATAAGCTACTCAGTAGGGACCCCGAGACCCCCGAAGGTCTCCCAAAATCCACAAAGGATAATCCAAAAAGGAAAGATACAATCACGAAGTAACATCCGACACTGCTTAGGTATATTCCCATACATATACCTAAGTCATCAATTCTCGCTCGGCTCCAACATCCGAGCTCAAGTACAACCCAGTATACACAGGAAAGAAAAACGTAAATCCACACAGGATAGCACAACACAATACAAAAAGGAAAGCAAGCATAAATCCACACAGGATAGCACAACACAATCCACAAAGGAAAGAAAACAGGATTCAGCTCACACAGGAAAGCAAAATAGGGTTTCAGCTCACACAGGTATACTACTTCGTAAGACGATAGAGATGATCAGATGTAGCCACTGATTAATCTAAGCCGTCGGACCCACAAAGGATCGGTAGGTACTAACCCCCGCAATAACCCACACAGGATCGATCAAGAAGTGAAGACCATAGATATTGGTTAACTCCTTCCCTATCAAGTACAGGGGGTATGCCGCTACAACCGAGCGCTTCCCTCTAACCTTGGACTGCTGTAGTACTCCACCTATCGAGTATTGTGGGCCTGCTGCTACAATCAAGCGCTTCCCACCATGGGTCTGCCGCTACAACCAAGTGCTACCCCTCATAGCCCCTAGAGGTACTCCTTCTGTTGAGTACCACGGGTCAGCCACTACAACCAAGCGCTCCTCCGTCATGGGTCTGCCGCTACAACCAAGCGCTCCCCTATGCTGCTACAACCAAGCGGTCCTCCGTCGTGGGTCTGCCGCTACAACCAAGCGCTCCCCCTCATAGCCTCCAGAGGTACTCCTTCTGTTGAGTACCGCGGGTCTGCCGCTACAACCAAGAGCTCCTCCGCCGTGGGTCTGCTGCTACAACCAAGCGCTTCCCACTGGTCTATCCGTAATACACCGAGTCGTTTGATCAGCAGTCGTCAAGTCTCAACCGGCTCTAGGGTTTCTGCACACAGCATGCTCATTCCGGGAGGGTCCACTCCACGAGCCAAGAGTTCGATGCATCAACTGACATGTAGTCCGGAGTTGATGTATCCCAAAAGTACTGTAGTGGTCACTACCGAACCCATAGAGGATTCCCGTACTATCTTCATTGTCGTCGCAGACGCAGCCAGCTCTAGGGTTCCCACACACAGCAAGCTCACTCGAGAGGGTCCACTCCATGAGCCAAGGGGCTGATACATCAACTGACACATAGTACAGAGTTGATGTATCCAAAAGTTCCGTATCGCCAACAGGAACTCAACGTCGCAGACAGCGCGTCAAACGGACGCCCGGTCTGAGAGTTATTGGCTTTTTCGTCTCAGGGGCCCGGTTGGTTTTTAAGTCAAAACCAACCCGACTATACTCCACCTGCGTCCAAACCTCAGGCGGAGTAATCCAAAAGATTTTTCTCACTTAGAGGAATCCACCAAAGCTGACGGCACGTCAATCGGACGACCGAAGCTCAAGATATGAGCATTTCTGCTCCGAGGGCCCGGTTGGTTTTGTGTACGAACCAACCCGGCCGAACCCAAAGTATTCCGAAACCTTGATTGTGATATACCGAAACGACCATCTCGATCCAAGGATCGCATCTCCGCTAACGGCGCATCGTTTGGAGGCCCGTAGATCAAGTTATGAGCAAAAGACCGAAAAGGTCCGGAAACGGGGGGTCTGGGCCCGAACCGACCCGGCCCAACCCCCCCTAGGTCGGCCCGAACCGGGTCGACCCGACCCGGGTCCGGGTCCGACCCGGCCCGGCCCGGCCCGGTCGGCTGGCGGCTCGGCCGTAATGGCCGAGCGGGTGCAAGGGGGCGTTTCCCCCCTTGATGGAAAGTCGCGGCCCCATGTGGGGCTGCTTGGTGTCACCAGACGCGGCTTAAGCCGCGTCCCTTCCTCCGCGGTCCCGCGCGGCCGCGGGACCGGCCAGCGCCGCTGCGGCGCGCCGGCGGAGACTTCCGCGGACCACCGGACGCGCTCCGGTGGTCCGATTCACCTGCGGTCTTCGCCGGTGATCGTCTCGGGACCCGACCTTCGCTGCAAAGCCTTCAAAACGCCCGAGCAGCTTGTTTTGTCACCGTCCGCCATCCGCACACCAAGAACGAAGGGTGGTGGGTTCGGACTTGTTCGTTGGTCTTCACCCACCGCGTTAGCGGTTTAAAAGTCTCACAAAAATCATTTAATCACAAGCCGCAGATATAAATCACAAAGATTTAAAAGAATCAAACCCCTACCTCGTCGTAGTCGTCGGACGAGTTCTTCACGGAATTGACCGTCGCGGAAGAATATGATCGTCGCGTCACGGAAGGGCGTCACGTCGTTGTGGTATACGGCGTCACGTCAACGATCTCCGAGGTTTAAATAAAAACACACAGATTTAATTTCATGAATTAAATCTTTGTTAAGGATAAAATCCACAAAGGAAATTTAAAAGTTCCGAAATCTCCTACCAAAGCAGTTGATCGAAGATTTGTCGCGGGAGGAGAAACGTCGCAGACGAACGTCGCGGGAGAAGAATCATCGGCGTCGCGGAACACGGCGTCGCGTCGTCGATCTCCGAGGGTTCGGTGTTCTTAGCGTTCTTCGCGTTCTTCGTGTTCTTCACGAAGGAGGATGAAGATCTCAAGCCTTGGAGTCTTCTTCAAATCCTCTCAACGAGCAATTCTCAAGAAGACAAGCGTTGGTCTTATTTTATTAACATGCCAACAAATTGAAAAACAAACTAAGTAACGACCCATTAATTCATAGAATTAATTTCAACGAATAAACCGCCCAATTAATAGGAGCGTTTAAGAGTTTAAGAAAACGCCCCAGTTGACTTTCATTAATGAGGAGTTTTCGTGGGTGTGTTACTTAGAGGAAAAGAAACGGTGGGGCTCGTGCGGGCCCCACCTCACAAATATCCTACCAAGAGGGTAGGATATTTTGGATTTCACCCTATCCGCTTCAACTTAGCTCAAGTGTCTTTAAGTAACTTTTAAGTGGCTTTAAGTGAAATAAAAATAATGTTGTCGCACCACTTTATTTTATTTCTTAACTTAACCCCAAAAATTTAAAAACCACACCCGAGAAAACGCAACTCCGGAAGAGGCGTTTCTAAGCAAATACTGGCGCTGCGATTCCATCGGTGCCCTCGGAATTTGATTCCGAGCACCGGTTCAAAAGTTAGAAAAACCCGCTCGTTCGTTCATTGAACGTACCCGAGCCAAACTTCAGAAAATAATTCCGGGCACACCGGGTCTCGGAATCAGGTGCCGTCAGAAACTGTGTTCTTGTAAAATTCCAAAGAAAATTAAGAAAAAAAATTCTTTGAAATTTACGGGTCTTTACATCACTCCCACCTCAGGGATTTACGTCCCCGTAAAGATACATCATAAACTAGGGAAACAAAAGTGGGTACTGAGCACTCATCTGAGCCTCCCGCTCCCAAGTGCTCTCTTAGAGGTTCTCATGCTGTCATCTGATGCACACTAGAGGAATCGATCGTCCATGTAGGACCCGCTCCTGTTGATCCTCTACCTCCACCGGGACCTCCACAAAATTCACCCCATCATCAACGTCTTGCTCCCCATGGTCAATGATGTGGGTCGGGTCGTGCATGTATCTCCTCAGCTGGAATACGTGGAAAACGTCGTGCACCCGGTGCAACTGAGGTGGTAGAGCCAGGCGATAAGGCACCTCTCCAATCCTACTGAGGACCTGGAATGGTCCGATGAATCGTGGAGACAACTTGCCGCCTCGGCCAAATATTCATAACTCACGTCGAGGTGTGACCCGTAAGGAAACGTGGTCTCCATCCTCGAACTCTAGTGGTCTCTGCCTCCTGTCAGCATAAGACTTTTGTCGGCTCTGAGCTGTCCTCATCCGCTCTTGGATGACTTGGACCTTTTTAGTCCTACTCGAGCTGTTGAGATTTCTTCTTTGCCGAGAAGAGAAATCCGGTCTCATCCCCTGGATGAACCACGTTCTTCGCCTAATACAGTCAATCCCGTCATGGATGATACAAACCCATAACAAGGATGACGTCGTAAGGCTTCGACGCTACTACCAAGAGATCCAACCGTTACTCTCACCTCTAAGGGTTGAGTCACACTGTCGGCATCAGTGTGTAGTCACTGGGTCTCCTCCAGTAGGTATCACAAAGTGAGGGTCAAGTCAATGGTTTTTAAACCGGAACCTCTTAGTAACAACACAAAGAGGGGACAGGAAGGTAAATGCCAAAAGAAAGGTGTCTTTTATTACTGCAGCTCAAAGTACAAAGACACAAAACACCTACAAACAAACATCAACAATGCTAGAATCAGCATAAACAAAAGTCTCCAGGTCTGGAGCTATTCCCGCTCCTGTCCATATGCTCCCAGAGCTCCACGATCGTAGGCCTCAGCTGCCTGAAGCTGAGCTCTCCCATGTCCACCAGCTCCCTGCGGTCGGGGTGGACATCCTGGTGGTGGTGGTGGAAACACCTCGAAGCGTCGTCCACCTCCAGCTGCATGGCCATCTCCCCTGCCACAGTCTCCTACTCCATGCGATCTGCCTCGATCGAACCTCTGCCTCTGCCTGGGAGGTCCTTCGTTCATCTTCTGGTCATCCGTATGGCGGGTCGGACAGTCACGAGCCATGTGACCAACCCCTCCGCATGAGTAACATTGTCCGCTCATGGTAAGTCGTTGTCCACCCCGGGTGCCTCGCACAAACGATCTTGTGTCACACGGTTGACCACCGGTAGGTCTATTCCTCTTGGACCCCTGCGTCATCTGTCTACTGCCCGCTGCAGAAGACTCTGCTGCATGCTGGCTAGTGGTGGGTCCTGCTACTGGAGACTGCTCAGCAAGGAAACTCTCCACTAAGAGGGCTCCCTCCAACACCCTTGTCTGTGTCGGAATGCTGTGAGAAACAATTGAAGCTCTGATCTCTCACCTGAGACCCTACTCGAAGGTTCGGGCCCTGAAGAATGGGTCTCGTACCATGTCTGTGGAATAGCGCGAGAGATCGGTAAACCTCGCCGCGTACTAGGCTACTGTCATGCTGCCCTGCCGCAGATGTAGTATCTCCTGGATGTGCACCGCTCGGAGGGTGGTTGGGAAGAACTCTGAGCGAAAAAGGCTCTCAAAGTCCGTCCAAAGAAGTGATGCCTCGTCGTGCACCTGGAGCATCAAGCTCCACCATCTTCCTGCTGCCGCATGGAGGAGGCTCGCTGCAAGGACCACCATAAGGTCTGCTGGTGTCCTCACTAACTGGAAAACTCATACAACCGCCTCCAGCCAGTCCTCGGCTGCCTGGGGGTCCGTCTCCCCACGGAACCTAGGCGGTCGCTGGTGCTGAAACTCGTGAAGAGCTCCAAGGCGACGTGCATCGTCAGTGGCTGGGGCTGGAAGCATCAGTGGCTCAGCGGGTAAAGGTATCGTCGGGGCCTCAGCTGTCAAAGGGCCCGCACCGAGGCCTCTTCGCTCGGTGGGCTTTCGTCACGCTCAACTCTCGTAACCCTAGTTGGCTGCCGTCATGGGGCCATCCTGAAAAGGAAACAGGTGCGCCAAGGTCAGAACAGTATACCTGGTGAGCTGATACAAAGTAATCACAAAGAAAACTTGAACACACATGCAATCAATGTTTTCGTGCATTAAGTCGGAAATCAGAAGTCAAGGTCCTGGTGTACGGATACGTCGGTTGCCGCACCAACACTGGACTCCTTGGACTGATAACCACACCCAATACACTTAACACTATTGCTTCACATAGAAAAAGATCAGAGTCTGCGGTAGAACTGAACTCCTCTGATACCAATTTGTCACGACCCGTCCTCGGGCCCGTGTCGTGACTACCCCAAGCCCGCCTTCCATAGGCCAGGGGCTGGCGACTAGCACCAAGGCGTAAATCCCGGTAAAGGGAAGGCATTGCCTTTGTAAAGTAAACAAACAAACACCACAGAGTAAGCAGGCATAAGTAAACACTAAGTAAAAACTGGTACAATAGTAAGTGCGGAAGTAAGTGGGCCAGAATAGAAACCCAAACTGAAAGTAAAGTACAACTCGAAAGGGAAAACAGTAACTGAAAAGTAAAGACGCAACGTCGAGTTGTCCACTGGAAGTCCCACCAGAAGGGTGGGTACAGATAGCCTCCACTGCTCCTCGGGTCCAGCCGACCGCTCCGAGTACGTCTCACCCAGTGGTCCACCTCCAGGTACCGTCCTGCTCCGCAAGCCTCCACCACGATCAGCGTTGTCCGTCGTCTACAACCAACACAACGTAGTGCAGGCATAGCCCATGCAGGGGTGAGTATAATCTACTCAATAGGGACCCCGAGACCCCCGAAGGTCTCCCAGAATCCAAAAAGGATAATCCACAAAGGAAAGATACAATCACGAAGTAACATCCGACACTGCTTAGGTATATGCCTATACATATACCTAAGTCATCAATTCTCGCTCGGCTCCAACATCCGAGCTCAAGTACAACCCAGTCCACACAGGAAAGAAAAACATAAATCCACACAGGATAGCACAACACAATCCACAAAGGAAAGCAAACGTAAATCCACACAGGATAGCACAACACAATCCACAAAGGAAATAAAATAGGATTCAGCTCACACAGGAAAGAAAAATAGGGTTTTAGCTCACACAGGAAAGCAAAATAGGGTTTTAGCTCACACAGGAAAGAAAAATAGGGTTTCAGCTCACACAGGTATACTACTTCATAAGACGATAGAGATGATCAGATATAGCCACTGATTCATCTAAGCCGTCGGACCCACAAAGGATCGGTAGGTACTAACCCCCGCAATAACCCACACAGGATCGATCAAGAAGTGAAGACCATAGCTATTGGGTAACTCCTTCCCTATCAAATACAGTGGGTATGCCGCTACAACCGAGTGCTTCCCTCTAACCTTGGACTGCTATAGTACTCCACCTATCGAGTATTGTGGGTCTGCTGCTACAACCAAGCGCTTCCCACCATGGGTCTGCCGCTACAACCAAGCGCTCCCCCTCATAGCCCCTATAGGTACTCCTTCTGTTGAGTACCACGGGTCAGCCGCTACAACCAAGCGCTCCTCCATCATGGGTCTGCCTCTACAACCAAGTGCTCCCCCGTGCTGTTACAACCAAGCGCTCCTCCGTCGTGGGTCTGCCGCTAAAACCAAGCGCTCCCCCTCATAGCCTCCATAGGTACTCCTTCTGTTGAGTACCATGGGTCTGCCGCTACAACCAAGCGCTCCTCCGTCGTGGGTCTGCTGCTACAACCAAGCGCTTCCTATTGGGTTATCCGTAACACACCTAGTCGTTCGATCAGCAGTCATCAAGTCTCAACCGGCTCTAGGGTTTCTGCACACAGCATGCTCGTTCCGGGAGGGTCCACTCCACAAGCCAAGAGTTCGATGCATCAACTGACATGTAGTCCAGATTTGATGTATCCCAAAAGTACCGTAGTGGTCACTACCGAACCCACAGAGGATTCCCGTACTATCTTCATTGTCGTCGCAGACGCAGCCAGCTCTAGGGTTCCCGCGCACAGCAAGCTCGCTCGGGAGGGTCCGTTCCACGAGCCGAGGGGATGATACATCAACTGAAACATAGTCCAGAGTTGATGTATCCAAAAGTTCTGTATCTCCAACAGGAACTCAACGTCGCAGACGGCGCGTCAAACGGACGCCCGGTCTGAGAGTTATTGGCTTTTTCGTCCCAGGGGCCCGGTTGGTTTTTAAGGCAAAACCAACCTGACCGTACTCCACCTGCGTCCAAACCTCGGGCGGAGTAAGCCAAAAGATGCGTCTCACTTAGATGAATCCACCAAAGCCGACGGCACGTCAATCGGACGTCCGAAGCTCAAGATATGAGTGTTTCCGCTCCGAGGGCCCGGTTGGTTTCGTGTACGAACCAACCCGGCCGAACCCAAAGTATTCTGAAACCTTGATTGTGATATACCGAAACGACCGTCTCGATCCAAGGATCGCATCGCCGCTGACGGAGCGTCGTTCGGAGGCACGTAGCTCAAGTTATGAGCAAAAGACCGAAAAGGTCCGGAAACAGGGGGTCTGGGCCCGGACTGACCCAGCCCAACCCCCCCTGGGTCGGCCCGAACCGGGTCGACCCGACCCGGCCCGGCCGGCGCGGGCGCGGCCCGGCCGGCGCGGGCGCGGCCCGGTCGGCTGGCGGCTCGGCCGTAATGGTCGAGCGGGTGCAAGGGGGCGTCGCCCCCCTTGATGGAAAGTCACGGCCCCGCGTCGGGCCGCTTGGTGTCACCGGACGCGGCTTAAGCCGCATCCCTTCCTCTGCGGTCCCGCACGGCCGCGGGACCGGCCAGCGCCGGCGTGGTGCGCCGGAGGATACTTCCGCGGACCACCGGACGCGCTCCGGTGGTCCGATTCGCCTGCGGTCTTCACCGGTGATCATCTCGGGACCCGACCTTCGCTGCAAAGCCTTCAAAACACCCGAGCGGCTTGTTTTTTCACCATCCTCCGTCTTCACACCAAGAAAGAAGGGCGGTGGGTTCAGAATTGTTCGTTGGTCCGCACCCACCGCGTTAGCGGTTTAAAAGTCTCACAACAATCATTTAATCACAAGTCGCGGATATAAATCACGAAGATTTAAAAGAATCAAACCCCTACCTCGTCGTAGTCATCGGACGAGTTCTTCGCGGAATTGACCGTCGCGGAAGAAGATGATCGTCGCGTCGCGGAAGGGTGTCGCGTCGTCGCGGTATACGGCATCGCGTCGACGATCTCAGAGGTTTAAAGAAAAACACACAGATTTTATTTCATGAATTAAATCTGTGTTAAGGATAAAATCCACAAAGGAAATTTAAAAGTTCCGAAATCTCCTACCAAAGCAGTTGATCGAAGATTTGTCACGGGAGGAGAAACGTCGCAGACGAACGTCACAGGAGAAGAATCGTCGGCGTTGTGGAACACGGCGTCGCATCGTCGATCTCTGAGGGTTCGGAGTTCTTCGCGTTCTTCGCGTTTTTCGCGTTCTTCGCGAAGGAGGATGAAGATCTCAAGCCTTGGAGTCTTCTCCAAATCCTCTCAACGAGCAATCCTCAAGAAGACAAGTGTTGGTCTTATTTTATTAACATTCCAACAAATTGAAAAACAAACTAAGTAACGACCCATTAATTCATAGAATTAATTTCAACGAATAAACCGCCCAATTAATAGGAGCGTTTAAGAGTTTAAGAAAACGCCCCAGTTGACTTTCATTAATGAGAAGTTTTCGCGGGTGCGTTACTTAGAGGAAAAGAAACGGTGGGGCTCGTGCGGGCCCCACCTCACAAATATCCTACCAAGAGGGTAGGATATTTTGGATTGCACCCTATCCACTTCAACTTATCTCAAGTAGATTTAAGTGACTTTTAAGTGGCTTTAATTGAAATAAAAATAAAGTGGTTGCACCACTTTATTTTATTTCTTAACTTAACCCCAAAAATTTAAAAACCACACCCAAGAAAACGCAACTCCGGAAGAGGCGTTTCTAAGAAAATACTGGCGTTGCGATTCCATCGGTGCCCTCGGAATTTGATTCCGAGCACCGGTTCAAAAGTTAGAAAAACTCGCTCGTTCGTTCACTGAATGTACCCGAGCCAAACTTCAGAAAATGATTCTGGGCACACCGGGCCTCGGAATCAGGTGCCGTCAGAAACTGCGTTCTTGTAAAATTCCAAAGAAAATTAAGAAAAAAAATTCTTTGAAATTTACAGGTCTTTACAAGACATGTATGATTATCAAAAGGTTTATTTTGTTTAGAATAAGTCTATGGAAATACCTTCTCACCAAACATCATGAAAAATACATTTGAATTCTAATTTTCATAAAAAATTATAATTGTTATATTGGAAAATTAGATGCCAAGACAACCTTCCTTAGGAGGAAACCTTATGGAATATGTCTATATGGCATAACCAAAAAGGGTTAGTGATATCAAACAAATCTAATATGGCATGTAAGTTATAGAGATATAGGTTTGTATTAAAGTAAACATCATGATCATATAATATTAATTTGTAATGAATGATTATTGGGTATCTATAAGAGGTTGGTTGGAGTGTAATAGTTTTCCAATATAGATATGTTGGTAAAACATATGGAAAAAATCTATCAGTCTCACAGTTTGTTAAGACTAGGTTGAAAGTAACTCTCCAAAGATTGACTTAAAGTAGTAACCCAAATTCTAAGGAACAAGATCTAATAAGGTAGATCTAATAAGTTACTTTGATCAAGTCAAAGTACATATAATGAAAATATATTGGAACAATTTGAGAGAGATTTTTTTACCAAAGTCGCATGACATAAATCTCTCCAAGAAGACATGTATGAGGCATAGGAGGAGATTAAAATAGAGATTATAACTACACACTCTTATGTGATCGATCTGTCACATATTACATGTTATGTTCTATATATGATATTTCTAACACTTTTATTATGGTCATAAAATATCATAATGATCCAGGAGAACTACAAGGGGAGTCATCAGAGCTATCTAATATCACTTAAGAAAGTACAAGGGAAATGTACCTATTACTTATAGAGGAAGGAATGCTAGTTATAAGGGTACATAAACTAGTATTCTTATGGATATTTTTTATCTAATATCATATTTAGGATAATGAAATGAGTAAGATAAGCCTATTGAATTCAGTGGTAACCATATCTACAAATACCAAGTATGTTTCAGCTTTTGATGTAACTAAATAAGAAGTATTAAATATGAAATGATTTGTTTTAGTTCATAGAAATATACCTAAAAATTAAAGTATTATAATGATATAAATTATGATAATATTATGATAATGGTACTAGTCATGATGTCTAAGTTTCAATAGAAGAAAAAAGTGATACATAAAGGGGTATCATCTCTTAAGGGATATTTTATGCAAGGAGGTGAAGTTGAGGATAACATAATGGATAAGTAGGAATACATGGAAGGACCAATGATTAAATTAATTACTCATTAGAATCATGATTTTATCATGTGAGAGCTAACAAGTTGATAGTTATCAAGTTGTATCTAGTGTAAGTGGGAGTGTTGTGAAATCAGGTGCCTTAAACCCAACTTGTACAGTAATTTTTTATTACCATATCATGTATACAGAGAGTTATGCATGATGTTTTCTTACTATAATAGTGTTAATACTTAAGTGTCCACTATTTATAAGGGAATTTCCTTATATTATTTTTCATATCAACATAACAGTCCCCAACTATAATGAGAACCTTGAGATATTGTTACAATAATCTTAAACATATGATTTTCAATGATATGGATACATCATATGAAAAGGAAACATATGATGTTTAGTCATTATGTGTTGGGATCTTATAAACATTTACATTTATTCACATGAAGTTTTTACTTGGTGATTTCAAATAAATTAGATCATGGGGACTGGCCTGCCAATAGGAACACCACATGTTTTGGGTGTCATTGGTTGTTCTTATCTGTGAACATGTGCATTGGTCTCTTGACTTGAGATCAATATCAGTGTATACCATTTGATCATGTACTTTGATACAAGTTGAAAACCATGAAATTTATGTTTTTAGTGTGTTAGATTGTGTTGGGTGCATATTTTGTGGTATGACTTTGATTGAACAATCAAAACAAGATTTTTTTCCTTCCAAATGGAAGAGGTATTTAGGCCCAGTTGACTAGGATGATAGTACCTTTATTAAATACATGGGCATGGTGATTATAGGTAAGTTCATCCAGTAAGTTCATGTATAAATAAAGAAATAAAGGATGATTACAAAAAATTTGAATCATGTTTTATGAGATATTGTGGGATAAAGATATGATATTACATGATGTGTCATCATAAGAGGTTTTTGTTGATATAGGTAAATATTATTTTCTTATGGGTCATAATATGTTGCTAGATACTGCTCTTGGTCTATGGTTATAACTCACTACTATCGTGATAAGGGCCTAGAGGGTCACACACAAATCATATTCATATTATTCACTCCTTCTAATGAATTGAAGTTTAAGACATGGTGGTCCCTATGGTGGGGGTTGAGATATGTCCAAGTTTGATCAATCACAAGAAATAAATAAATTAAATATTATTAGAATTTAGAATAATATGAATTGAATATATTTACTTAAAGTATTCACAAGTGTTAAGTGAATATATGGAAATTATATTTTACAAATGAATAATATTTTATTCAAGGTTTTTTAATATATGTATGGTGAAGTGAGTTGAGTTAATGACTCAAATTTTATCATGTAACATATTTTGGATGTTACAAACAATTTGTAAAATATAAATGGAATGTATAACAAAGTTACTCAATTATTAATTTAATTTATTATTTATTTAGGAGATTAATTATATTTGGGGTCCTAAGTACAACTTCTGAGATTTAACCCCACCTATATAACCCGAGAGATGCCCAGATTCAAGGTAACTATTCACACCTAGAATTTGAGAGCTTATGTCTCCATGATCTCGAATTATAGAGATATAATAGAGATATTTGATCACCCAGATCCAATAAATACCTCTAAAATTAAATAATTAGTGCTCCTGCAATCATTTTGATGTTGAAAGTGCCTTTGTTTCTCTATGTTGGCACCTGTAGATCAATGTTTGAGATATATTCTGGAATATGTGTGGATGATCTAGAGGTTTCTTAGTTTGGTTCTTTTAAATTATGATCACCAATTATAGGTGAGATTCTTTTATGATCGAAATAGATATGATATGTTTTTTATTTAATTTTTCATGCTTGATTTAAATTCACATGATATCCTTGGGCTGATAACCATGTGATGAATCATTGAAGAAAATTCTATGATGTTGATTAGGTGGTAAAAATTTTAATTTCCCTACATATCATGCTTCCACCATGATTCTAATACTAACAGGGTGGATGATATACCACCATGTCATCTTTCTATGGTGAATGATATATCACCAACCTCTAATGTTCATGGATGAGGTACCATCATAATAACTATCGAGGTGAATAGTTTATTATCATTTTACAATAACTCTAGTGAATGATATATCATAAATTAAAAAAATGAATGATTAATTATAAAATAGTTACAATGTAGGTGAATGAGCTATCACCATATACCCATGTGTTAAGTTTCCATAAACTACTCATTTCCAAGGGTCTTTTCAATTTTTCCACTAACTATTCCAAAGGTTCTATGAAAAGGATATTTCACCACTAGATGAACTCATACTAGAGATTTTATTCATTGAGGAATACTCTAGTACACCTCACTTGGAACCTTAGGTCATAACATAAACAAGGATAGCCCTTAGAGGTTCCTTTTTCACTTTTTATAACACTTTGAATTGAACACATGGTCCTCAGTGATCATGTCATCAAGAACAATCCTCAAAGGACCCCTAATGGACCTAATCAGACTTACCCACTATTTAAAGGACAAATAAAAGTATTTAAAATCATTTTGGGTTCATTAACACACATTTACCACCACCCACATTCCACATATCACATTAAACTTATATTAATTGATAAGAAAGTTTAGGCAGCACTTACCACAACTTATTAGGGTCCCTACCATGAATATCATTGTAATATTAGATTTCAATTGAAAGAAATACCAAAAATTTACAAAATACTTAAAATGATGAATTTTCATAGAAGAATTATATGAAAACAAGAAAAATCAAGAATAGACATAGGGTAAATATTAGCCTCACTTCTAGAGATCCACTAGGACAAACGGAAGTTGAATCAGAGTATAGACAGATGAGAATCAATCTTGGGAGGGAGAGAAATCAAATAGTAATGGAGGGGATGTGTGGATGCTAGGAAAAAATGGAAAAACCTTCTGATAAGTTTAAACATTTTAATTAATTTTATTGAAAGTTATAAAAAACTATACATAGGGCTATTGTGATGTCGTCACATGGGTCCTGATGCAACACCTTTGAGATTCCCCAAACTTGCACTCCTATATTTTATGCTTTACTTATATACCATTATTACATAACCTGAAAAATAATTACATTTAAATTCTTCCCAAAATCTTTAAGTTTGGTGTCTTTGGGAACTAAGACATAAATACATGAAAATTAATGCACCAACATTTAAGTTACCATCTCTAAGATATATCCATTAGTACATAGTTTATCCATCCTCCAAAATATACTTTATTTCTTGGGGATTTGGGAAAATATAAGAAAAGGTGTGAGTAAGGGTAACAAATAATCATGGTGGTGTTTCAAGGAAGATACCTCCATAGAGCATGACATAATCACAATAAAGAGAATGATGCATAAGGAAAACATGATTCATAAGTGAATCATGAGACATAAATAAATCATGATAAATAAGTAATGCATGTAAATAGGAATAACATAAACTTGTGGTAAAAACCTCTGATGACATGGCTACCTACCTAAGTCATGGTATTTGAATGGCTCTGACGACAAAGCTACCTGAAAATACACTGATATCTTAATGCCTCTGATATTAATTCCACACACTGATACCATAAATCTATTAATTTATATAATTTTAAAATTAGTTTTAGAGAATTATATGAACCAAAAAATTCATACTCTTTTGGAGCTAAAAATAAGATCTAATTCTAGTGAGGAAATGAAAACAATATCAAGCTGCCAATTAGGAGGTTATTCATATAGTCATCAAGAGGATATCCAAGACTTATAAGAAAAGGTGCATAAATAGGAGATCCTATATGAAGTGGATCTTTATTTTATATAATATCTATATTTGGAACACAAAAGGCTATGAATAGTTAAATCTTCCTTGAACTTTGACATCAATAATACAGGATAAAATATGAAATATAAAAGTGTTTTTCTTGATGAAATATCACAATATATTAGGAAGAAAATGACCACTGAAAATAAATTAAAGGAAATAATTCTCCCTCTCAAAAATAAACTTGAGGAGAGGAGACAATTTGGAAATGAAACCTCTTCAAGTTTTAAAGATATGACTACCAAATTGAATAAGAAATAAGAAAAGGTCAATAAACTTGAAACAAATATCGGTTAAAGGGAAAAGGGAAAGGTAGAAGTTTCCTCTATGGTAACCCTAAAAAATAGAGTTGGTAATGTCTCAACTATAAAATTTCTAAACAAATAGAAGTCTCTTTAAAAATATGGGAAAAAATTAGTTAAAGAATAAAGTGAAAACAAAGTCATATTATTGTGCAAGATTTGGACACATTATGAGCAAGTGATTTGAATCCCAAAGGCTCGATATAAAAAAAAAATCTACTAAAACATCATCTATCTCAAAAGGAGACCCTGTGAGGTATGGTTTCCATGGAAAATTATTTATTTACTTTAACCCTGGGTATTTAGTATAGAATTTCAACTGTAAGAAAGGGATAAAAATCAAAATAATATCATATACTCTTGTAACATAAAAGTCAAGAGTTTATCCTAGAAAGAATAATGTTGAGATAGAAAATAGGTTTGATGTTTTAAAGAACAAGAATAATACTAAACAAAGGGTGCGTCATTCTCTAAAATCTGAATACTCACAACATCCCTCTAGGAAAGAATTAATTCATATATGGAAACAAAATCAAGGATCTATTCTAGATAAGAGAAAGGTGGAAGAACATGTAAACAAGGATCCACCCATAAAGAAGAAGTTTGAGATGACATTTGTGACCATCAAGAAAGATTTATCCTAAGTGTTCTAACAAAAACCACTATAAGGCAAGAAAACCAAAATGTTGGAAGTTTCCTCAATGTAGGATTAAGTATAATGGATAATTTATTAGAAATACCTCAAAGTTAGATGAATGCACAAGTGGTATTTCCCTCACTATGGTAAAGAATACAATGCTAAGAAAATATATCCCTAAAGCAAACATTCAAGGAGAAATGAGTGTTAGTAGGATCACATGAAGAGGATCCTCTTGTAAGGAATTAAAGAATATCACCATTGTGGATGATTTATAAGAAGAGTAAGATGATGATATTATGACATTACTTTTCCAAAATTTGAGAAATGGAAAATGAAAGTGTGAAGATGAACGGTTGTTCCAATACCAACCATCTTCCTCAACTTGAGGAAATTTTTGGTATCCCTCTCCCCATTAAATTATATTTTTTCTAACTATTTCTAAGTGGTTAAAAATTAAGGGGGGTATTATCCATGAGATAAATTTTCTATCAAAATTACATGTTTTTTAGAGATGAAGGCAGATCTGTTAATGTTGAATCTAGATCTGTTTGAAAAATACTAGCCATAAATTTAGTGGTATCAGGCCCTTAAAAAGGAGAGGAAAGATTGGTGGTGTAAGAAGATACATAGATAAGTTTTATGTTTATTTTTTTTTATGTAATAACAATTGGTATCAACTATTTCTCTATACAGTATAATTAAATTTATTGTATCATATTCTGGAAAAGTTTTATCCCTAAATTGAGAAACAACTATTGATGTAAGGAGTTGAAGGTTGAGGGAGATCTTGTAATTAATTTTCAAATTTTGTTCATCATCATTAGTAAATTAAGAAGCTTGTAAATTTTTTGAAGTTCAAGTGGTATCACTAGTTAATTTTTAATAGTTAGTATCAATTGATTCTTCAAGTGGTATGCCTCACCCTCTTATTTTTAAAGTTTATTAAATAACTATTTGGTGTGAGATTGTGATTGAGATCATTGATTTTGTTTTTGTTTAGAAAGTGGAAAGTTCAAGGCTTAGTAGTATTAGAATATTAGTTGATATACCAAATTCTAAGTAGTAAATTCACCCATTGGATGTCTTTGAGATAATGATAATATAATTAAGATTGACTTATAGTAGTATTAGGGAATTATACAATCCAACTAGAAGTTTTTAACAATTTTTATATAGAGATTAAAGTTAAATCATCAAGTGTTTGGAGCCAAGAAATGAAGTTATTTTGACAAATGAGGGAACAAAGGAGGATTTTACCCTAGCCTAAAAAGGGGAATAGAATCCAAAAAGGAAACCCTATTATTTTATAAATGGAGTAGATAAAATACATCATTTCAAAAGGGGGGTATCAAAGGGGAAGTATGCATGAATAAAGTTGGAATTTATCATTGAGGATAAATGAGGATGAAGTCCACCCTTTGGATTTCATTGCCAGATTGGGAGAAAGAAGAGTTTATATTATCAAAAAAATAAATGGGGTGGAACCCTATGGGTTCATGTTAGACTTTTTGAAAAAATAGGTTTAAAGTTTTCCAAATTAATTTCATGCATGATTATTATTGATATTTTATTTTTTGAAAGAGGAAAGATATTGTGAATAGGGCACATTATGCCTAGATCCTAACATGGAAGTGCTCATATTTAATGACATATTCATTTGACATCATTTGAAAGATTTCATGGAATGATAAATAGATACTGGAGGAGATTAGAATTTATTATAGAGGTGATGGTAAGAAGATTGGTGAAGGATATCTTCACCACGACATTCCCCATGTCGTGGTGAAATTATCCAAGCTATTTTGGATAAAGAAACGGCTATAATGGAAGATATATTCATAATTTTTATGGTGTTTTAAATGAAAATTATTCTTGTTGAGAATTACCACATAGACTATATTGTGTTACTCGACATTTATGAGGATTTGAAGTAATTTTTTTCATGGAAGCCCTGGAGATTTGAAAATGGCATGAAGATTGTTTCCCTTGGTGCTTTTAAGTTCACAGTATATAAGGATTTTATGAAACATATAGATGGTGTAGGACACACTATAGTGCATGATGTTTTTTGTTGGATCACAACTAAATCATGTTGTAGTTCCAAGATTGAAGTAGTTTTGTTGGGTTTTTTGTATATAGGGATTTTTGGAATTAATTCAGTATGGTCGAGGAGATTTTTTAGTTAGATGATGCATGAACCATATGTAAATGATTCAAAATCATAGAGCCTTATATTTAAGGATATGATTCAATTAGAATTAAAGGGAGAACTTATAGTGATATTTAATTTAATCAAATTTGAAATATCATGACACTAAAGGAGAGAGGTTCACCACAAAGCAGTTACATGCATGGAGAGATGTGAGAATTTTGGAGATTGTGTATTTTATGGGAGGTTAATGGAGTTATTCCAAGTAGTAGTTATTATTATCCAGTTTTCATATGATATTATATAAAATATTCCATAATATAACATTAATACATGTGGACTGAAAAATAAGGTAAAATAGATGTAGGATGATCTCAAGTCTGAGATTCAAGGAGTTTTTATATTCTCAAAATATAAAATTTCATCGCGCACAAGTGTGTTTGAATTCTATAAATAAGAGTATAAGGAATAAAAGGAAAAATAGATCATCTTTGTAAAACTCGTTGTACACGTGAAGGTATAAGGAAAGGATATCAACATTGTTGTTATTTGAAAAATATACAAACAGTGAGAGAGAGAGAGATAGGGATAGAGAGAGGGGGGGAGAGGGGGAGAGAGAGAGGGAAAGGGAGGGAGGGATGGAGAGGAACCTAAAATATATTATATATCTGATTTCTATAATAAGTAGAAGGAAATATTGTTTTGAAACTAAGTGAATAAGAAGGTGAAGTCAAGTCAAAGAGGGAGGCTTAAGGGAAGTTTACTGCCATGGTTAGAAGCCAAAAAAGGAGTCACAGGACTTTCCCTATGATGAATTATTTAATTCATAGATAAAGAATATTGTTGTTCGAGGTGGCATTCATAAGCTACCTATAAAGGAACAAAAGAGTAGATTGATATCGTATCTATATAGATTCAAGGATGCAAAAATTTATTCAAGTTATGTAGATGATTGAACCCACATGCCATTAAAATTTAGTAGACCTACACATCTATAAACCATGGGTTTATTACCCCGTAGTAATGTGAAAGGTGGAGGGAGGGTGGTGCGCCTTGGGTAGGAAGTGATCAAGCCCTAAACCTTGTAAGGCAGTGAACCTAGGTGTGGAGTGACCATGGACTCTTTTATCCACTGAAAAATAATAATATTAGTGTTAAATTTGTCACACCCTGATATATGGAGTCATGTATAAATTGTCTTGTCCTTATATTTTCAGTTTTTGTGTCACTCGTAGTTTGGGATAAGTGAATTTAGCAGTTGAGTTGGCTTTTTCAAGTGGAACTAGATTCTACAACATGGGTCTTGTTTTACACTATGGAGACTATTGTTACAACATGGTTAGAGTACTAAGATTTAGTGGTTGGTTTTGGTGGTTATGGTTATTTTGGAATAGCTATGATGTGGGGCTTTGGCTGTGGTGTGGAGACTTGGAAGGTGGAATTTAGATGATTTTTCCAATTTCAGGTCACTACACCATATAGCAGTGGTTATGGCGTAGTCTTATTGTGAGGGATTAGAGGTTGAATATTAGTTATGGAAATTGTGCCATAGGAATTTTTCTTAGTTTATAGGATATCATTGTTGACCATGATGTGGATTCTAGATATGCATTTGAACAGGCACCATTATGATGTGACTAACTCTCTTGCGCCGTAGTCCTTTCCATTTTAAGACGCATTGCATGGGTAGCCCTATGTGTTGCATCATGACACCTATTTTCTATAATTCTAGTAAATATCTAACCCTCTCGACCCTAATTCAGTTACCATTGAACTATATTATCTTTAGTGATGATTTTGGCTCTCTCCCTCTTCCTGTTGTTAGGTATTTGTGTTGATTGAAAGCTTGGATCTTTGTCACTTGTCATTTGGTGAGTTAGATATATTTTAACCTGTTTATTATCTTATTATCTATGAATTTGATTCCTTGTGAGACTAGATCTCTGGAAATATCATGGAAATGGATAATTCACTTTGTTTCCATCAGATCTAGGTTCTCTAGGATCGATATCTTTCTCTCTCATCACTGGATAAATCAAAATTGTTTTCATCAATCTTAAGGTAAGTTTCTCTATCCTATGGTCTATACCTTAGTAATATTTTCATTATTATAATGATATCTTTTGGATTTGATTTATGAAATTGAATATTTGATCTTTTTTGGAAATGTAAAGGTTTTTCAAAATGGGTTTTCTTTGAAAACTAGATTTTATGAACATGATGTGTTTGATAAAATAAATCAAAGATGGTTTTAAATTTGAAATGGTTTTTCAAGCATGGAAGTAGTGTGAAATTTCTATAGAATTTTTTTTATGATATTTGGGGTTGTTTTTATTGAAACTTAATGATGATATATATAGCACATTGAGAGACATTTGGGTATGGGGAAAAACTAAGAATATATGAGCCTTAGTAGAGTAAGTTATCACTAGGGTAGGTATTAGTGGTTCCATATTTTCTAGTGGGTAGCCTTACTAGGGGGTCGAGGTTACCAAACTTTAGGATTAACTTGTGTCAGCTAGTGTTCCTTTGTGTGTCTTAGTTGTGTATACCCTTGTGATATGGATTGATCTTTGGTGTTTTGTGGATAAATTATGTTTATATTTATTTGATATGATTATTTTCCCACTTAATATGGATATTTATTCTTGAAAACTTATTTTATTCATTTGATTATGCCTCATGTATACTTTTTATGTCATATTTTTTTGTTTATTAGAATATGATAAGTTTTTAAAATAAACCCAAAGGATGGTTTTATATGGAATATGATTTCTTTTAGCGTGTTTTAAAAATATCTTTTATACAAGAACTAACAAATTCATGTAGATAAAAATTGTATAGATTCTTGGTGTTATCATACCAAACTCTAGTTCTCACACCATAATTTTTCATTTAGGTGTTTTTATCCATGGTTTTGTAGGATACAGGAAAAGGGAAGAGCGTCATGTAGTGGATGGTTCTCTTAGATCGTGTTGTCTTCTGGTAGGTTGATGTGGTAGTGAAATATGGATAGGAGAAGATCAATCCATGGTTTGATTCAGTTTCTGTGTTTTTGGTCTTCAGTTCGTTTCATCTAGATCTTATTATCTAGTTTTTTGATGTGACCTTTATATTTTGGTTGTTTGATATATGATGTGTTTTGGATATCTATTGTGATACTATGATTGCTTCTATATTATCATATTTCTATTGAGGGTGAAATCATTCTCATGTTTCTTTGTATGATACCCTATTTTTTGTCACCAGCTTGTGGCGATTGGTAACACGCCCTTAGGGCCTTGTGGAAGGTCAATTCGGGTGACATTATGGGTTGAACTGGGTTGGTCTATTACAAATTGGTATGAGAGATAAGTTATTATTAAATCACATTATCATTCTTGTGCCTCACCCTCTTATGTATGGGGGTTGTTGATAGGGTATAGGTAGGACTGTTGAAACTTGATCGGTAGCGTCAGAGTGTTTCTAGCCAACTCACTTTCTTGATGAACCTTGAGTTACCATGGAATTCTGGTGTTGTATATCATCCTTTTTTATAATTTTAGGTGTTTTTTATTTAGTTATTTGAATTTGATTTATGATAAAGAAATATAATTCTATTATAAATGGTTTCTTTCCTCTTTTTTATAGAATATATATCATTTAAAAATTCCATATTTGAATACTACAGAGGAAGTGTAGAGTAATACCCATAGTTGAATCCTCTAGTTGACATGACCTTGGTAGAAACTAAAGTCTGAATGGTCCAGTCCATGGTTCAAGTAGCCTATGTTGAACCAGAACAGAAAGTGAAATGTGATTTGAAGTTTATTAAAAAGCATCCACCTATCTTTTTTCAGTGATTAGGGACCACAATAATCATAAGAATTTATCAAGAGTATTGAGAATATTTTCCACTTCTAGGAAACTCTAGAAGACTCCAAGGTTGGTTTCACTACTTATATGCTTGAAGGGCCAGGAGGTAAGTGGTGGGAATCTATTGTGCAAGTTAAGTTTCATGAAGATATCATCTAGACTAATTTCAAGAAATAATTTAATCCATGGTTTTATCCAGAGACACTGAGAGTGGCGAAGTCATGGGAGTTCATTACTATAGAGGAGGGAGTTTTTTGTCATGGAGTATTCTACTTGGTTTTATGAGTTTGTGTTCCTGTCTCTAGAGCTTGTTTCCAATGTATTTCTCAAGGTATGGAGGTTTGGGGTGAGTTTGAGGATAGATATTCAATCTATTCTGGTTCTTAAGTGCCTACCCACCTTTACAGAGGTTTTGTACAAGATTGTTATGGTTAATGCAGTCATAGTTGGGAAGACCAAACTCTTCAGAGCATCAATCACATTAGGTGGTAGAAAAATTTTATTTTATTCCTAGAACAGTAAGTGGGGTGACCAGTGCCAAGGTGGTGGTAGTAGTTCACAACAGACATTAGGTTAGGTACAGAAGGTATGTTACTAGTGTGGGATAAAGGATCACCTCAAACCTGATTGTAAGGTATCACCCAAGTTGTGTCATGCATGTGGGAAATCTAGTCATCTTATAATCTTCTGTGAGAGATCATCACAAGGTTATAGGGATGGATCCACCTTCCCCAAGGTCTCTCAATTTAGATATAATTTAGAAAAAGGGGTGTGATCTCAACCTCATTCCAATGGTGGTGCTCATGTTGTGAAGAAAGGCTCAGAGGAGGTTAGACGTATATATGCAGTAGAATATGCACCAGAGGAGTCATAAGAAAGATTGAATACCAAGATAGGTAAGGTGTTTATTGAATCTTCTATGGTCATAACTTTCTTTGATACTATTTCAACTCATTCATTTATCTTGTTCAATATTATCGATGTGTTAGGCTTGCAATCGGAGATTATTCTTTTCATGATAAATATTTACACTCCTTTGGGAAATAATTCAGAGCAGGGTTTTAAATTTACCAAGTTTGAGGTGATGATTTATTACCATGAAACTATATGGGACTTTCTATTTATTGATTTTGACATATTTTATATTATCATTAGAATGAATTGGATGATTAACTATAAATTACAGATCGATTGTTATCATCATCAAGACCAGTTTCTTTCTTCTGATAAAGTCACTCATATCTTTCAAGGTGAGTGGGATCATAGATCTAGAAGAGTGGGTTTAGTTAACCCTAGTGTTGAGATGATCTCATGAAAATGTTTAGAGTCTTTTTGTCAATATTATTGATCCATGTATTAGTGGACCTCTTCCTACAATGGTGAGTAAGTATCCTGATATTTTTCTTGATGATTACTCAGGGTTGCCGCCCCAAAAGGGAAGTCAAGTTTTCTTTATAATTTCATTTGGGGATGAGACACATTTACTTACCTTCATACCATATGATTCCTGCTAAATTAAAAAAAATTAAAGGATCATCATGAGGATTTTGAGGCTAATGGATTTATTCATCCTAGTGTTTCACCTTGGGCATCACCAGTGATCTTTGTAATGAAGGAGTATTGGAGTCTCCAACTTTATGTTGATTATAAAAAACTCAACTAGGTGATAATTAAGAAAAAAATCCATTTCCTAGGATTGATAATCTTTTCAATTATATCAAGGGATCCTGTTGGTTTTCAAAAATTGATCTCAGATTGGGATACCATCAGTTGTGGGTCTGAGAGGAAGATATTTTTAAGTTGGCATTTAGGAGTAGATATAGAAATTATGAGTATCTAGTTATGTTTTTTGGTATTAATAACACTCATGTGGTGTTTTTAGCTTTAATTATTCAAATATTTCAGTGGTTTTTGGATTCTTTCATGGTTGTTTTCATGGATGGTGTCCTTGTTTATTCTAGATTGGAGTAGGATCATGTGAAGAATTTGAATATTTTCCTTGGAATATTGAAAGAGAATTTTCTATACAGAAACTATCCACATGTCAATCCTGGATTCAAGAGGTAAATTTTTTGGGCCATGTGATTTCTGATAAGGGTGTATCAGTGGATCATGAGAATATTCAAGCGGTGATGTCTTGGGAGTAGCCTGAAAATGTGTTGGAAATCCAAAGTTTCCTAGGATTAGCTGGTTATTACAGGTGCTTTATTTGGGACTTCTCTAGCCTTGCATCTTATATGATTGAGTTAACCCATAAGGTTGTGAAGTTTTTTTAAAGCGATAAGTGCCAAAGATATTTTGAGGATTTTAAAGTGATATTGACTTTAACTCCAGTCTTGATCCTTCTTGATCTAGGTTTGGGATATGATGTCTACTTTAATGCCTCGGGTATGAGTTTGGGATGTGTTCTAATGTAGGGGATACAAGTGGTATTTTATGGATCTCATCAATTATTCCCTCATAAAAATAATTACTCTATTCATGATTTTGATTTGGAAATAGTGATGCATGCTCTTAATACTTGGCGCCACTACCTCTTTAGAGAGAGGTTTATGGTGTATTCAAACCATAATATTATGAAGTATATGTTCACTCAAGGGGATCTGAACTTGAGAAAAATACACTAGGTGGCGTATCTTTAGACCTTCAATTTTGATATTTCATACACCCTCATAAAATTAAACATGGTCATATATGCTTTGATTAAAATATTACTAACTTTAATGTTGAAGGAATTAGTGGAAGAATGATGCTTGATGAGCTTGTTTGATGAGATGAAATTGGATGAAGGGATAGTTTACATACATGTATTCCAAGATTTTTATTAGGGTGGATCATCTATGGATGATCATATTCAAATTGGGTATACTAATGATGTAGATTTTCAATTCTTTAGTAGGAATCTTTATATTAGAGAGACCTTAGGTGAGTGGTCTTAGTCTTCCGGTGGAGTTTTGTGCTTCTGAAGAAGGATGATTACTATAATTAAAGTGAGATAGGAATTGATGGATAATGTAAATTTATCCAATTGGCCTATTAGTCCTTGAGATTACAAGATGTATCATGACTTGAGATGTCATTATTGGTGGTTGGGGATGAGATGATTGATGGTGACCTCAGACTCCTAGTAGGAAGGATGCGATATGGGTGATTATTGATTGACTTGTGAAATCAGTGCATTTACTACCTATCAAGGAGTCAATGGAAGTAGGGTATCTTGGGAACTTTCATGTGTGAAATATTTTCAGAATCCATGGTGTTCCATAGGCTATAATTTCATATAGGTACCCTCACTTCACATCCTAGTTTTGGAGCTGATTGCAGGTAATGATGAGTTCTCAGTTGAAGTTGAGCACAACTTATCATCCCCAATAAGATGAATAGACTAAGAAATCCATATATATTCTTGAATACATTCTTTGATCATGTGTTCTTGACTTTAGTGGATCATGGGAGAAATATATTCCCTTAGTATAGTTTTCCTATAACAATAGTTATCAAGCTTCGATCAGAATTGCACCATTTGAGGCAATGTGTGGGAGGATGATAGAGATAATATTTTCATTATTTTTCATGTTTATTTCAATTATTTAAACCCTTGTAACTTAAAAATGTGAGATTATTTTCATTATTTTTGTATTTTTTGTGAGTTTTGATCTGAAATGTAAAAATTGGTTAATTTTGGAAATTTAACAGTTTTATGTCACTTCTATATTTCTAGCATAACTATTACAATTTTGATCAAATTGGAGTGATTTTTTAAGTATTCCATTATTATTAGGATTAAAATTAATCTTCTATACCTAGATATAATTCTAAACCCATAGTCCTAGAAAAATTAATCAATTTGAAAACTTTTTCTGGTTGATAGAATGGATCTCACCTAAATAAATAAGGAATATATCAGCCTAAAGACCTCCAAATGAGGTGATTTATAATGTATTTAAAATAGGACTCATATGATCATTTTAAAATTAAATTTTATGGATTTTTTATCTCATTAATACATTCATTTAATTCAAATAAGTGGATGAAGTTGAAGAGTCTCCTCGGAGAGAAGAAGTTTTTTTTAGTAATTCATGAATAACTTTGTTGAAACTTTTCTAAAAAGATTAGAGTTTGAGGAAGAATGTAAAATATATTTAGGAACAAATTTTATGAATAAAACTTCCAGATAATCATCCATTTACTATTCCATATAAACTCAAACTTTCAGTGGACAGAAACTGGATAGAAATTTTCCACCCCTCAATCTTATAAGTATGCATGTCCACTTCCATTAAAAGGGGTTGAATAAGGAGAAATAGGGGTTGTTTTGGAGTATAGAAACCTTTAAGTTTTATATATTTTCTATTTTATATTTTATTAGTTTCATAATTCTCTCTTTTTACCCATTCAACTCTATTACCCTTCATATGGAGGGGTAAAACTCTTGAGTCATCAAGGAAGGGGGTTTTCCTTTTGTAATTTCAGAGTCATGTACTTAAATTTAAAAATAACTTTTTCTATTGAATGATTTTTATTTTCAGTGGTCCCAAATTCTATTAATTTGATTTTATTTTGGGTTTTGGCTTCATTTATTATTTACAACTTTAGTTGAAGTTCTTTAAACTCCCTCTGCCTAGTGGGGTTTGTCTCAATCAAGCATGTTGTGTTAGGTGATTAGTGTATAGTGATCGTTGGCACGTGTGTGGAATAATTAAATTGTTTCTAAATTTAAAATTTTAAAAATTCATTATTGGTACTTTCCTTAGGGTTTTGGGAATTTTTTACTTATTTTTATGCACATAGGAGTGGGTTTCATTGCTTCCTTCAACCAAGGGTGATTGACAACTTGATCTTGGATTATTTGATTTATCATTCAATAAGAAGAGAGTGGGAATATTTTTTATAACCATTATGACATTTAAAATTTTGATCCTACCCTGAACCCATCACTCTCTTCATCAATTTTTGTTCAAAATTTATTTTAATTACTTTCTTTCTTTATAAAATCAAATAATTTCAAAAAAAACAACCTTCACTTAATTATCTAATTTAAAGGTGATATATTGATTGTTGTGCGCTCCTTTATGGAGATAACATAGGTTAACCACTTTACTACATTTTTAACTTAGGAAATAATTTTTTTTGTCACACCCCATGATAGGAATGTGTCAAAACTCGGCGCCATTTCTAGGGAGGCAGTTCCAACAATCTAATTGTAAATATTTGACTCTTTTCAAATTAAAAAAAATAAAATAAAATGTTTAACTCACCATGGATTATGGAGGATAGTGTTTATTTCTTTTATAAACTGATCAGGGGAGATCTGATCCAAATCATCAAGGAGGATGAATTAAAATAACTCATCCAAGACCTTAAATTGAACCTCGAATACCCTATGTTAGAGGGATTTTACAGATAATTAATTGAACTCTAGGAGTAATTCTCAGAATTTTATTGAGAAATGGTTGAGGTACAAAAAGAGAATTCCTTGTTTCCCATCAATATTTCTAAATAAATTTCATAGATGAAACATCAAGTACAAGTGGATTACAATAGTATAAAAGATCAGTTGTAATGGATTGAAGAGAAGATATAGGAGATGAATATCCAAATGGAACAAATAGTGCATGTGTATCAAGAGAAACTAAAACCTAAGTCAATGATGGAAGTGGATTCCCCACTCATATTTGATGTTGAAGAACCTAGGGAGACTTTGATAGAATCCAAAGAAGATCCATTTGGACTGGCTCAACCATTACTTGGGGATATTGCTGATGAAGATTTTACTTATGAAATATATATGGGAGATCAACAAGATTTGGATGACTTATGGAATGAATGTGAGGTATAATAAGATCTCCTCATCCCTTAAAAGGAAGATAAATCAACACCATTTTACCTTTCCCTGTCTTTAGAATAATATGAAACCACCCAAGTGATGGAATTTGAAGAGAAGATGGAGGACCCTGACTAGCTACCTCTATCTAGTGAAATTCAACTACAAGAGTCACTTTACACTAAAGAAGCAATTGAGGTGGAACAAAATCAGGGAGATAATATTTTTCTAAAATATTTTCATTAAAATTTTATTGAAAATGAATTGAGTATTACCTCACCATCAGTATGTGTAATGTTCTGTATAAGGTTTTGGCATGCATACTCAATAAGATAATTTTGTCATATCTTGCAAGATGGATAGCTAAAAAAAAGCATAGGTTTATAAAAGGCCAAATGATTCAAATTGTAATAGGATTAGATTAAGAGGTGACCATTAAGATAAATTAGAAGACATTTGGTAGAAATATATTCATAAAGTTAGACATTAACAAGGAATATGATAAGGTAGAATATAGTTTTATGATAAGGTTCCTTTCCTATATGAGTTATCAAAATGGGTAATTGATCTTTTGTTTCGGTGTTTTAGCTCGGCATGGCTATCCATATCTTTCATGGGCAAATAGTTAGGTTTTTTCAAGGCTATTTGGGGTCTAAGACAAGGGGATCCACTCTCTCCCACCTTATTTATTCTTTAATAGGATGTGTTGAGATATTATATCAACCAATGCATAAGTTTGGGAAGGATCCTCCCATACCGTAATAGGCATCTGGTAGGAGTTATCTCGCACCTGATTTTCACCAATGATACCATCATATTTGTCCATGTAAGTAGAAGATCGGTCTAGTAAATCAATGGATCTTTGGAGGATTATTATACCTAGAGTGGGAAAGTGATAAATTAAGATAATAGTCACTTTTACATGGTAAGAAAATTCTCAAACAGGAGGTTCAGGACCTTGGAAAGCATGATGGATATGCACAGAGGGACATTCTCAATAAATTTTTTGGGTTCCTCAGTGTCCCTAAAAAACATCGCATTCACCATTTTGATAAGTTAATTGATAGAATCATAGGTTTAATCCTGAATTGGAAGAACATTCTCTTATCCTTTGTAGGTAAAATCACCCTTTTCAACTGTGTTCTCTCATTTATACCTATGCTTGTCTTCTCTACTCTAAAAGTACCTAAAAATTTGATATCCAACATGGAGATCATGATGGATTCCTTCTTATGGGATAGCCAAGTGGATGGAAAACACCACTAGGTATCATGGAAGAGGTTTTAAAGACCCCTATCTGAGGGTGGAATCAACATCAAAAGTGTAACTAGGACAATGAGGGGGTTGCATGCAAAGTTAGCATGGGAGGCTATATAGGGGAAGTCAGTGTGGGGAAAACACATGTAAGATAAGTATGGTAATGGTGTGACCATGTAGAGAGTAAGGACTTCAACCATTAAGTAAAATATTAAGCCTTACATAGCCTTCCTACAGTAGTATACTCGATGGATCATAGGTAAGGGTGACATAAGGTACTGGTAGCAAAACTGGGTGGGAATTAAACTCAAATTTATGGGGTGTCCTACTCCGAACATCAAATTTAAAGAAGAAAGAAACCACCACATATGCATTAATGTTACCCTTTATGAGAACCAAAAATCTACATTTTATAGCATAATTTTAAACAATGATCTAGAAAAATAAATCTTCATGGGTTCCTCCTCACGAGCCTTCTCAGAAAAAGATTTTCACATATTATAGATAGATCCAAATGAACAAGACTCTTGGGTGGAGATGTTATGGTGTAAGAAGAATCCAAAAAAAATAAATTTTTTGGTATGGAATTTCAGGAACAAGGAACTACCAATTGATAATAATATAAAATATATGGGAGTCTTCTTGGGCTCCAGGTGTCAATACTACAAGGAACCAAATACTGAAACTATCAGTCACCTATTATTTGAAAGTGAATGGGAGTTTTTAGTGTGGCATGAATTAAAGGAATTCATAGGGTGGTTTTTCAATGAGGAATTGATCGAGACCTTCCTCTAGTGGTGGTTATAGGGTGTGGGCGATCCTAGATTAGAGAGAAAGGCTAGGTCAATTATCCTCATTGTGGGATGCTAGTGTATATAGTCATCATGGAATGATGCATGTCACAAGGTAATAACCAGTACTAGTATATGTATTATCCTTAAAACCAAGAATATCTAGTTGGACCAAACTCATCTATGTAATGACTAGGAGGCACCCCTATCTTAGACCTCGCATGGACTCATGCCACCCCCCCCCCAACATAGACATCATTCCAGGATAGGGGTTGTGGGTTTGTTGGTAACCTCATCATGAGGGACTCAAAATTAATATTGAAGGGTCCTACAAAATGGGTATCATTCAAGGAAAATGAGTGATTGGGTATAATATGGGATCGGTTATATAATCCTTCTCTACTTTCTTTGGCAGAGGCGACTCTCCCCAAGATGAAGCTCAAGAAATGATCATGGTCTTATGGTTATTCAAGCAGAGGGATATTATCCTTAGAGAAGTTGAGATAGAATCTTTGACAATATATGACATACTGCTAGGTAAAGTAACCATCCCTTGGTCCATATAGTGCTCTATCATAAGGTTCAAGGGGATTATGAACAATCACATGGACATAATTCATATGTGGGACAAAGGAAATGTAGTTTTTCATTTCCTAGCATCCAAGGAAACACAAAATGAGAAGGTCACCTATTTCTCTAGCCTTGAGTCCTTTCCTACTAAGGTGGTCAACTTTGTTAGAACTCATGATCTTGGACTTCACTATTAAAAATATATGTGAGGTGGTATAAACTTTGTAGTTACTTATTGTCCTTTGTCTCATTAATAAAATAAAACATTTATTGGTGAAAAAAATAGGTTGTGCATATGGAAACTAATAAATAGGAGGACTCATTATTTTTCCTACCCCCACCATGCAAGTTTTATCTCATTTTAATGGGGGTGTATTTAGAATACTATATCCATGTATTACTCAACAAAAAGTAGTAATTTAAATTTTTAAATAAGTAGTGTTGGTAGTTCATCTCAAAGAAACTCCACCCACCATCAGATTGGGGATAACCAACTGGAACTGCCCATCTAGAGGCAGTCAAAACCCAAGGCCCACTTGGGGAATTAAACCAAGATCTATCCTTATTTTTTCATTTTATTTCTATTTTTATTTTCTTTTAATAAATTTCTTATATTATCATCTCTATTTTTTCTTGTAGTTTTTTATAGAGAAACACATAAGAGATTATCTCCATGTTGCACTGCCAATAAGTCGGGTTGTATCTCTCCTTAACACTTGATTTATGGTTGTGATTCAATTAAAAATATTCTTACATGTAAAAATACACTTGAATTAATTTATTACACTGAATCATTTAAGTGTGGGGGAGGTTGTAACATCCTAAAATTCTAAAGTAATAATATTTTATTTGATAGTCTGTATAACATGAAACACCAAGTGCATAAGGGAACATAATATCCCAAGATTTTACAATATATTTACTAATTAAAATAAAATAAATATATGATATATCTTTAAATTAATGTGATACTGAGTTATCATGCATCACACACACAAAATACTTTCTTATGTATCGTACATTACACACAAGACCGAGTTTTACCGAGCAACAATATATTATTAAAATATTATTATTTAATATAATAATATATAACCTAATTGTTAAATTAGTGTTTATGAATATTATTAACTAAATTATGAAAATATATGGTTTAAACAAATATAAGATGGATTCATATGTTTCCAATTAATTAAAAATGAATCTAATAACCAATTGAATATAAAGGGAATGTTTTTATAGAAAACTATTTTTATGCTAACAAAGTTGTTTTATCCTAATAAATAAAATTAATTACAATTAATGAGTGATATTAATGTAATATATATATTTTATATTCAATAAAATATTTTTTATATTCATCTAATATATTTTATAATCATAATATAATAATAAACCCAATATTACACATAAAAGCTTATATTTTTATTAAGGCACTTTTACCACATTTTAATGTATAACCTATTTGAAATCCAATTTTTGGAACTTTTATAAATATTATATGTCAAAATAAACTTAATAATTGAAATATTAACATAAAAATTAGATTATGGTGAATTTTTTGTATTTTTTGTGAAATTTCATTTTTTAATGAATAGTGAAAAATAATAAATTTTAATTCAGAACTTATTTTTTATCAAATTTATTTATAGTGTTAAATTATGTTTTTAATTGGTTTTAAAGTCACATTATATTAATTATTTATCAATTAATCTAATTATATCATTTTAATTGATTTCACTATGAAATTGGGTATAAAAACTTAGTAAACTTTTGAACATTTTTACTTTAAAAACCTGCATTGTCATCCCGTATGTGGAATTAATTTTAAATTAATTTCTTCCACTTCTATGATTTTAATTTGGTAAAATAGATTAAATATTTTGAATAATGATAATTTATAATTACTAACAATTAAAAATTAGTTTTTTATCAAAAATATTAGTGGAAGTGATTAAAATTAATTACAATGATTAAGGCAAAATTAAGCTTAACAAGGGACTAAGCCTTAAAATTAAGGGAAAAATAACCTATAAACTTGTAAAAAATCAATTTTGTGTCCATATTTCGACCCTATACTCTATTTTATTTACTTTTATCTATTATTTGATCTAATTTTAATGGTAAAAACATGAGTGGAATTCCCTTTTCCAAAATTTAAAAGAGTGTCACTCCTCCTCCACTATAAAAAGGCCTCCTCTCCTCCCACTTACTCGCACCTCACAAGCCACTTTTTCTTGACCAAGATCTACCCAAATATATCCTCAAAATAACTATCCTCATCCTAGAAGCCTCAACTTTGGAATAAATCCATCCATGGAAGCCCTTCGGTGCAAACCAAAAGAAGTTACCCAAAGAAGAGGTAACATCTTCCATCAAGCTCTTTAGTCTATTTCTATCTCCACTCCCTAAAATCTAATTATTCCATGATTATATAAAAAAATAATCCTAAATATACTAATATGTTTTTTTGATAATTTTTCTACCTACACTTACACATACTTTCATATAATGGGTAATGAACATACTGTTTAAGTGTATGGCGAACTATCATCTCGTGAAACGATGATTATTTGTTTTACATTACCACCCTTCATGGTTGGAAATTATGATGGACATGATTTTTATATATTATATATATGATAATTATTATAAATTTATTCTTATTTAATTATTTTAAAAAACATACTTTTATCCTTTCCATTTTCTGTAAATACGATAACATCATTTGTGGAAGTGTGGACTACTGCCTCCCCAAAGCGATGTGATTCGTTCACGCTATACATGGAATGTATTAAGGATGATTTTAATAAAACTATGTGAAATATAGGACATAAATATTATACTATAATTATAATATAAATATTTATCATTTACTTATCACTCTTTTAATACAACAAATAAATGAAAGTAGTGTTCGTGTGTATGTACGACCTACTGTCTCCATGAATGGTGTATTTCATTTCTTATATAAAAATATTATGGATTATTATAAATAAACATATAATGAATATATATGATAATTAAATCATGGTTTACATTCTGTATATGATGAAATCATGATATAATTAATAATAAAAATAAATAACAAGTCAAAACTTACTTGAGAAACTAGGCATTTAACACCCAAAGTAGTGAAAATAATGAAAGATTACTAACAAAAGGGTAATAAGATATTATAAGAATATCATATATGATATAATAAGTATTAATATGGTTCTTTAATAAGTTATTAATATTCTTAAAACCATTACATAAGATCTTAAATATGTTCACACAAAAGGAAGCACAAGGTAATGGATTTCGTCTCAATTTACATTCCATTGAGACTTATTTTTTATTATGAACCAATTCACTTTAATATGGTGTATATACTACATTTTGACATGTTATATAATTAATTTCCTTATTCAAATGATATTATAAGTTTCGTTTAATTTTATTCCTTCATGGAGATTATGTTTAAAATATTTCAAAGTGGTATGGGACACCTTGGAATATTTAAAGATTATTCTCCTCAAGAACATTTTTAATTATTATTATTGTAGTCTAACTTTATTTGTAATTAATAACATTATATTGAAATAATAAATTTATTGTAAATATAAAAATTATATATGATGGGTATTGTTATTTCCTAAAATTTATACCATATTTACATATGGTGTTCACTTTGACGGTTATTTGATTAATTGGGGAATTATTGATAAATCTGTATCTTTTATTCAATAAGGATACATTTTGATAAGTAACATTATTTATTTTATATATGAAGAATGATTTGGTCATGAAATACATGGGATGGGGACCATTTAAGGTAAGAACTATGGGTTGGGGACCGATTAATACAAGCCCCTTGATGCATTGATAGTCTCATGAGATGAATTAGTTAGCCAAATTAGAATAGTTTAAACTATCTCTTGATGGTAAAGGTATCATGTACCTGGTAAACATGATGTATTATAGTTAAGTATTTCCTTTATTGATGATTCATTTCTTATTATTATCCATGAGATTTTTCATCTACATATTTATGGCTACATTTCACTTTCATTTTATTGATTAAATGGAACATGTCTTAATTATTCACCTTACCATATTGATATTTTCATATCTAGTTATTTGAATGGAATATGTTATGATTTATTTTCCTTCCCATGTTAATTTATACTCATTGATTCATTATTTCTTCTAATTTAATTACCCTTACTAATCATTTGAGATCACACTTATTATGTTTCCTTTCCCCAGGTTATGAAGAATAAATCTTTGAATAAGCATTCAAGGATGTGTTTTATTTCATTTTATTATGTATCATGTTTACATTTTCTATTTACCAATGTATTATGGGAATCGTGTATGTAATATGGTTTTTCCAAAACTGCTAAACTGATCGGTCCCAATTTAATAAAATAATGCACCGACTCTGAGCTTCTGGGGTCAGGGTGTTGCAGTTAGTGTCAAAGGAAGTTTAGCAGCAACATTGTAAACTATATTTAGAAAACTTAGATTAAAGAACAAAACCATAAGATATATTTTTAGGATAATTATAAAAGAACATCCTAGAATTTTGGTAAGGTAGATATTGTATTGGTATTCCTAGAAATACATCCCTTTTTGGATACTATAAGTGGATATGGTTTTGGAACAAATGTGCTTAGGAGTAACAACTCTGATAAGGTGTGTCGGTCCTTACTCAGCATAACCTGGTACGCGACAATGGGCCTTACTGCGCACCTGGTTTGACACTGCTGGGGAATACGCTTAGGATAATTCACATTTTATCTAAAAACCATTATTAATAATTTAAAATTAAAGATATCACAAAATAATCCATATTTATTATTATGAGATTAGTTATGGAAAAAAATTCAATTTATGATTAGTGTTTCACTATTTTTGGGATTATACATTATGTTTGTCATGAACCAAGCCAGAGTGTCATCCAACCTGACACCCAACCTAGTCTGTGGTTTGGTCCAAAGGGTGTTCCCAATCCCCACGGGCTGGAAACTAGTTCCTGGGTATCAACATTAATATTTGGTAATGATTTCACCCATTTAGATAAGCATAAATAACCAATAAAAATAAACAAGACATACTTGAACAACCAAAACCAAACAAGGTACAAAAATTTCCAAATTCAGTATTTTACAACATTAACTAAAAACCAAAACATAAAAATGTAAGGGAAACCAAAAATTTACCCAAAAAACATATGTGCAACATAAGGGGTGTCACCCTTAATCCACCACCACAAACACCTAAAAAAAGCATAACACTAGCCACTAGGTTCACCATCACCATGACATATCTTTACTTTACCTAGGTCATACATAACAAGATATACACACACCCAAAGGTTTATGTAGGGTGTGAGCCAAAGACTAGTAGGATTCCACCCAATAAAAGAGATTTCATACTATAACATCAAAAGGAAAATTAACATGAAATCTTTATACGAAAGCCTTTGGAACTTTTAAAAGAAAAATATTTTAAAGGAAATCCATTTCTTCAAGTAAACATTTTCAAAACAATACTTTTAATGGTACATTTTAAAAGGGAAATTTTAAAGATAAACTTGTTTTAATGAAAAAGGAATATACACAAGGTCCACTGTATACCGATGGATGGAACCACATCATGTAAGTCTCATGTCATAAGAGGGCACCATGGGTAAATCCCTATGGGTAACCTTACATAAGTGGATCTCTAGGAACCTATTACCTTGGTGAAATATTGTATAAAAACCACAAAAATAATCTTTATCATGCACGATTCACTAGGAGGGGACACCCCATGGGCCTAGTGGTCTCCAATCATGATACATGTTTAGTTAGTGTTATAATCATCAGTCATGCAAAGTGAAACTGGGACTTTCCACTTCTGAATAACTAGAGTACTAGTTCTAGCATACCCATGTAAATACCTGAGATTTCCTTTGTGCTTAAATTATCATTCCACATGTCACAAAAAACACCATTTTCATATACACATGACAAGCATTATAAATACACCGGGAAATCAACATTTTCTATAAACAAAACCACTTCCCATTTTTCACACAGCAAAATCATTTTTAAAACACATTTTACACCACTTTCACATTTCATGAAACTCATTTATCAATACCACAAGTAAGTCACATAACCAATTTAACCATTTTCATGGGCCAAGCCCCTTTCCAATCCACACAAAAACTAATTTCACTTTAAAACATAATTCCCTTCATTTTTAAAATTCACAATTGGAATTAAAAGTGCACAAAAAATAAGCCATCATTCCATAAAAACCCATTTATTTTGGAAAAATAACTTCAAAATATATTCTCACCCCATTTTCCCTTAAAACTACATTTCACACCTTTCAAATAAACCATGAAACACTTCTACAAAGCACCAAAATGAGGCACACACAAAAAGCATAGCAATTTTCCTTCATAAAATCCACTTATTTCACATAAGCATGTCAAACACTTCAAAAAAATATTTATCACCCCACAAATAAATCATATATCACATATAATTAACCAAGAAAGCATATCAAATCATCTAAAAATGTTAGATCATGGAACCACCTACCTCGCACTCAGAAACTTTCATAAATTTGTGTAAAACCATAACTGCACCACCAAAATACCCTAAAAAGGAAATATTTAACAAAAAACATCAATATTGATCCCTAAAGAACAAGATTCATCCCTAAATAGGTCACCCAACCCACTGGAGAATAAAACTCCAAATAATAAGGAAGACAAACCCTAGAAGAAGGAATAAACCAAGGGAGAGATCACTTGATGTCTTTTTTATGAATCCACACCAAACCCACTAAAAGGAGGGAGTCCAAGTGAGCCAATAGGAATAGATGGAGGCGCTTGGGGTTTATAATCTTGAATGGGGCAAGCAAGGGTGGATTTAGGGTTAAATACTGAGAGTATATAAAGTGAATTTTGAGATTTTTAATGACTTGGACAATGTGTATGGTTTTCTCATACAATTTACCAAACTGTGTGGAAACCATGCACCCCTGACCATACAAGAGGTATAGGCCACACAGTTATCCCACACTATTTACAAACCATATGCTAACCATGCATTAGCCACTATCCCAAAACAACACTTCGCCACATAGTTACATAGGCAGGGTGCACGGTTTCCCCTAACCATGCAAAAAATGTGTTCCACCTATTTCTAAGACAAAATTATCTATTTTTCACAAAAAAAACATGGGGAATCCAAGGGAAAAATCAAGATCAAAACAATAAAAAAAAATACCTCAAAAATTCAAACTTTCCACACCTGGAACTCGAGAGAAAAACTAAGATCACTAGAACCAAGGATGAAAACAAAAACCTAGGTGTGAAAATTCTCCCCACCATAATGATTTCCACCCCTAGAAAGATTCAACAAGGTTTGATCCTAAAAACTAACATTCCTCCAAAACTAAAGAAAATTTCTGAAAAACATCAAATAAGGATGGAAACAAGAACACTACAATGAAAACCAAGATTCACAGGGTTTAACTTGAGAGGCCAGAATGGACTCCCCACTATATACCTTCTACCCCCTAGAAAGCCTCAACACCTCTAGTTGATCAACCAAAAGAATAGAAATACTCAAAACTATATAATCTAACCTTTTAAGACAAGAAAATCCCAGATTCACCAAACTAAACTCATACCTCTTACCTGCAATGAACAAACAAACCCAGACCACTTCACAAGAAATACCTTCATAGCCTTGCTTCAAAAAACTACCGGGTACACTCCAACCCTAACATTTACTCAAGGGAGGAACTCAGAATTAGATAGCTCCAAACGAGACTACCCTCTTCCAAACCAACACCAGAAACTAAATGTAATTATCACCATAGGGAGGCCTAAATATAATCCCTACCATTTAAAATTAACTACCACTAACTTACTCCAGAAGAAATATCAACGGGACCCATAGTGGGTCTCCCCTCTATAAGAACCAACGAATTTAACCAACTAGCACATACCAAAAAATATGATCCAACAAACCCCTCCACCAGGGGTAGAAAACTTTATTAGGGAAACACCCACATATAGTCCATAACCGAGACAATTCATGAAATCCAACTTCATAGGGATAATCAAATAGGGATCCACATCCAGAATGATCAATCGCTAGAATTTCAATTACGCGAGACCACCTTGTGTCCTCGAAATAATAGAGGATATTTCAAACCACATGGGATGAAATTAGGAAATGAGGACTCTATGTCTCTTTCCACAAGAAGGGATCATTCAAGATGAAAAAGATACACAAAGAGGTTAAATTGTCTCCATTTCCCATGCTGAAGAAAAAAGCTTGACCATAGTCCCTCACACCCTTTGGGTTACTAACTGTGTAGGAGATTTACTCTGAGGCCTATGGTTGGAGACCTGATGTTTGAAGCATCTCCTAACTTGTAGCTAGAAGTTGACAATTCCTAGTCGGAACACTTTCCTTTGGTTTCATGAGAAACCACACAACATTCTAGGGGAAACCAAAAGAAATCCACACACCATGGAAGTCTCTTCTCCTCAGCATGGAACTTCACCGAGATAAGGAATTAGAAGATGCACACACATCATCCCTTTTCACCTCGAATGAGAAACAATGAAAAATAGGAACACATGAAAGACACCTCCACCTAAAACGGAGAAATTCAGAATTCCTGAATGAAAAAAATAATTCCATTAAAACAGAATTTTTCGATAGAGATCCAACTCTTACATTTCGACCCCAAAAAAAGGAAACGCCACAAAACACCATCAAATATGACCCTTAGAAATAGATAATCATTAAAAATGATGGTAATTTAAACCAATACTAAAACATCACACTATTTCTATAAACGGACACGCTAGCTTCTTATGACTAGACTTTCCACACTGATGGTACATCATGATCCCTCACTTAGAAGAGACCGATGAAGGTATAGAGGAATTTAACATCACAGATAGCACCAAAAGCCTCATGTTTATTTCCACTCTCCTCACTGTAATTCCTTTCACCACTTCCAGGTAGTATTTTCAAACATGGAGGTGACAAACTTCACCCTTAGTGACTCAGAAAACTCAAGGAAACTAAAGTTTCTTTAAAATTTCTACATCCACTCTTCTGATTTGAGAGGATCCTCATTATTATAAAATATAGGCGGATTCAACTCCTAAAACTCAATAAGAAAGTATATGGTTTGATCGACTGGAGGTTCTAACGAAAGTGAACCACTCGTAGCCACATTTCAAATATCCATCGAATCTTGTGGGGGTATACACTAGCCAATAAGGAAACTGTGAACCCAATCAAACTAATCTATCAACCAAAACTCACCACAATAAGCACTGAACACACAAAGGAAACCAACTCAAAGGTTTCCTGAAACATTTTTTTCAAAAGAACCCAATAACAACTATTTCAAAACCAACTAATTGAAATGGACTCAAACTTGAAACACCTTTAAAACAAGAAGAGTTATTAATCTCAAAACACCTTGCAAGAAAATTACCAAATCACAATAGAACTCATTGAACCACTACTGATCATAAAAACATCACATCTTCCCTTAAAATTACTTTTGAATAAAAAACGTTTGGGGGGTTTCACACTCAGTAATGGCATTCCTGGAGTATCACACATGCATATTCTCATACCAAACTAGGAACCCATCATCTCGTATCAATGTGGGAACTCGTCCACTCATTCCATTAATTATCCACATTCCCACATGTATTGAAGACAAAACATTCAACCCATGTTTTCAACTTCTCAATTCATTTCCCATTTCAAAATTCAAAAAAAATTAAAAGATCACTCACCATCGAGTCAAAAATTGTTTTCAAACTCCACACATCAAACCAGTTCAATATTTATCAAAATGAAATTTCACATATTCCATCCAAAAATCTTATAAATACCATTTCAAAACATTTTCAAAGACACAAAAAAACTAATTCGACCAAAATAATTTGGTTAAAAACTTATCTATTCTTATTTAAAACAAGTTTCTAAAACCTTTTTCAAAATTTATTCTTATTTCTCAAACAAACCATTCCAATAACCCCCAAATTTTGATCATAGAGATCAAATATCATTAAAATCATATTCATTCACACAAAGACCATTTCATAAAAATATACCTTTCTAAATCTCTCTTTAAAATGATTCTGAAAATATATTTTCCACCTTCCTAAAACCATATCATTACCATTTTAAATCCAGTTTTCACACTTCAAAAACAAGGATTTTGAAAACACTTTTCAAAACCCAAGAAGATTCAAAACAATTCACAAAGGAAAACTAGTGTCGATGGCTGACTTTTCCATATGGTTGGTGGCCATATTCCAATCACACCACCATCATTAAGAGTATTCTAGGACCATGTCTTTGGATCCACATGGTTTTCAAGGCCCTACGAGCTCACTGAGACCATTGGGACAACTCCTATTTCATTTCCCAAACACCAGACAACCACAAGGGCTAAATAACCCAAATAAAACCCAACTTCCCATGGCAGCTTGAGTATCGTCATGAGGTGTAATAGCCAGGAACCCTACTTACAAATATAACCTTAATCCTATACAATCCTAGCTCTGATCTACCCAGATTATTCTCAAGATAACATGACCTAAAAAGAGCATGACCTACTCAGATACCATTTTTTCATGAACCAGGATGGAGTTCCATCCAACCAGACACCTGACCCGATCTGTGTCATAGCCCGAAGGGAATTTCCAATCTCCATGGGCTGGAAACTAGTACCTGGGTATCAACATTAATCTTCAGGAATGATTTCACCCATTTAGATAAGCATAAATAACCAATATAAATAAACAATACATACCTGAATAACCATAACCAAACAAGGTACAACAATTTCTAAATTAGGTGTTTTACAACTTTAACCAAAAACCAAAACATAAAAATGGAAGGGAAACCACAAAACAACCTTAAAAACCTATGTGGAACATGAGGGCCATCACCCTCAAGCCACCACCACCAACGCCTACAACAAGCGGAACACTAGCCACCAGGTTCACTATCACCATGACATATCTTGATTTTACATGGGTCATACATAACAAGATCTACATACACTCAAAGGTTTATTTAGGGTGTGATCCAAATACTATTAGGATTCCACCCAATATAAGATATTTCATGCTATAACATCAAAAATAAAATTAAAACTCACTCTTTATATGAAAGCTATTGGAACATTACAAGAATTTTTTTTAAAGGAAACACATTTCTTCAAGGCAACATTTTCAAAACAACACTTGAAAAGGTGCATTTAAAAAGGGAAATTTTAAAGATAAACTTGCTTTGATGAAAAATAAATATACATAACGTCCAATGTATGCCAAAAAAATATCACCACATCTCATAAGTCTCATGTCATAAGAGAGCACCATGGGTAAATCCCTAGGGGTAATCTAGCACAAGTAGAGCTCTAAGAACCTCGTACCTTGGTGAAATGTGGTATAGAAACCACAACAATCAGATTTATCTTGCACGATCCAGTATGAGGGGACACCACATGGGCCTAGTAGTCTCCAATCATGATACATGTTTAGTTAGTGTTGTAATTTTCAATCATGCTAAGTGAAATTGAGACTTTCCACTTCTAAATCACTAGCATACTAGTTCTAGCATGCCCACCTAGATACCTGGTATTTCCTTTGTGCTCAATTTCTCATTCTACATGTCACACAAAACACCATTTTCACATACACATTCCAAGCATTATAAATACACCAAGAAATCACCACTTTCCATAAACAAACCCCCTTACACTTTTTCACACACCAAAATCATTTTTAAATACATTTTATATCACTTTCACATTTCAAGAAACTTGTTTAGTAATACCATAAGGAATTCACATAACCAATTTAACCATTTTCATGGTCCAAGCCCCTTTCCAATCCACACACAAATCAATTTTAATTTAAAACATGATTACCTTCATTTATACAAATAACAATTCAAATTAAAATTGCACAACAAAGAATACATCATTCCATAAAAACCCATTTCTTTTGGAAAACTCAATTTCAAATACATTCGTACCCTAGGTTCCCTTGAAACCACATTTCACACCTTTCAAATAAACCATGAAACACTTCTGAAAAGCCCCAAAATGAGTCACACATAAAAATAATAACCATTTTCCTTTATAAAATCCAATTATTTCATATAATCATGTCAAACCCTTCCAAAACACATTTCTCACCCCATAAATAAATCATATATCACATATAATTTACCAAGCAAGCATATTAAATCATCTAAAAATTTTAGAGCATGGAAGTACCTACCTTACACTCAGAAACTTCTATAAATTTGTGTGAAACTTCAATCGTACCACCACAAGACCCTAAAAGGGAAATATTTAACAACAAACGTCAATATCAAACCCTAAATAACAAGATTCAACCCTAAATAGGTCACCCAAATAGATGGAGAATAAAACCCCAAAGAAGAAGGAAGAGAAACCCTAGAAGAAGGAAGAAACCAACGGAGATATCACTTGATTGATGTTTATTTGATGAATCCACACCAAAATCACAAAAAGGAGGGAGTTAAAGGGAGCCAAGAGGAAGAGAGGGAGGCTCCTAGGGCTGAGAAGCTCGAATAGAGAGAGAAAGGGAGGATTTGGGGTTAAATTCTGAGATAATACAAAGGGAATTTTCATATTTTTAATAACCTAGACAATGTACATAGTTTTTTCACACAATTTACCAAATCGTGTAGCAACCATGCACCCCTAACTTTTCAAGAGACACATTCCACACAGTTATCTCAGATGATTTACAAATTGTGCACTAACCACAAATTATCTATTGTCCCAAAACAACACTTGGATGTATGGTTACCTGGGCAGGGTCCACAGTTTCCCCTAACCATGCCCCACCAACTTCTGAGACCAAATTATCCATTTTTCACCAAAAACACATGGGGAATACAAGGGACAAAATCAAGATCAAAACTAAACAAAAGAATACCCTAAAAATCCAAACTTGTCACACCTATAACTCAAGAGAAAAACTGAGACCCCTGGAACTAAGGATGAAAACAAAAACCTAGGTGTGACAATGTTACCTAATGTTATGATCTAATCTAGTATATGTAATTGTTTATAAATGGATCCTAGAAGGAAGAATGGTATTAATACTCATGGAAAATGTAGATATTTCCCTACTAAGGAAACCAATACAACTGGTATTGGAACTGATAATTTTATGGAAATATTAGGGAAGCTTAATCAGGTTATGACACATAACCTTTCCCGGATAGAGTAACCTATTCCACATCAAGATTCTTTGATGTTGGATCTCTTTATGTGATAGATTCCCCCCATCATTTAGTGGGACTACTGATCTAATGGTATCCGGACAATGTATTGATTATTTGAAGAAGATACTCACGGCATTGGGATGTGGTGAAAAGTAAAAAAGTTACACTTATAGTATATTTTTTTAATAGAGATTTGGATTAATGGTGGTTTTTGATCCATAATACTAGGGAATAAGAAGAAATATAACTCATGGAATAGAGAAATTTTAAGGATACATTCTTCGATAAATACTTCCCTCGTGAGAAAAAAATTGAGATGAAGAGAAAGTTTCTTATCTTAAAGTAAAAGGAAGAATAGTTTGTTACAAATTATGAAGCCACCTTTACCAGGTTATCAAGGTATGCTACGGATTTCATATGTAACACAGAATGTAATATTGATCATTTCTTTGAAGTACTTAATCCATGTCTCTAGAGGGAGATGGTTTCTTAAAACTTTTCTTCATATGATGAAATAGTTTTATGTGCTATCAAGACAGAGAAATAATTATCCAATACCTATGGATCCAAAGAGAAGTAAGAGAAGAAGAGAAAGGAAGATCAAAAAATAGATAAAGGGAAGAAGGGAAAGAAGGATTTTCCCACATGTGATAACTATGGAAGGAATCACCCTGGTAAATGATTTAAAGGATTGGGAGTTTGTTATAAGTGCAGAGAAAAGGATCACCAGGAAAAAGAATGGAAATGGAAGAAGGAAAGAACTGATATTTAGTGTTACAACTATAAGGAGATGGGTCACTACACAAAATAATTCCCCAATCATCAAGGGAATATACCTCTAAAGAAGCTAAGGGATCAAATTCAAGCATATTTTATTGACAAAACCGAAGTGGAATGATTAATTTACTTCTGTATTTGGATCTAGGAAATATTTTGTAAAATTATTTCATTGATGATGTTCTCATCATATGATTATGAAATATATAATTATTGTATTACAGTATTATTCAATAAAAATTTGAGATCATATATTGAATGGTACCAAGAAAATTGATTCAGTAGCAAGTTTAACCTTTTGGAAAATACATGGTTGAGGGAGATATGATCCTTAATATGTTCATAATATTGAGACAATGTTTTTTGGATAAAAAAATACTGATTTGGATATGTGATGAGTACCTTGGAACAGATTAATGATTTTTCAACAAAGTGGTTTATGCTATCATTGATGGGGTTTACAAAAAAATTGGATTTATGGAATGTAATTTCCCAATCATGATAATTGTATCGTTGAGAGGGGGATGGGGTGAATTCATGATATAATTTTCTTTTAGGTTTCCTTGATTATAAAACAACCTTTACCTCTTGTTAAATATTTCTTTCCCTACTGAAAACAAAATCAAACACACATCCACAAGAACATAAGTATTTACAAAGTTCATTATTTAACAAGAATAGATACATCCTTGGAATAGTTTTGAAATGATCCAATACCACAAAATCCACTAAAAAACAATCCTTTTGTGTGGAATACAATGATTGGGATATTCCTTTTCACTCGTATAAAACTATGTAAATGATTCAATAGTTCATGTGATCCTTCTATCACAAATGGAGTAATACAAAGTTTTTGTAACAATCATGTTACTATGCTTATTTAACAACTTTCACAAGTATAAACTTTCAAAACAATTCTTCACTTTATTACTCGGAAGCTGGTAAGAACTTCCTAGACTTTGTAATAAAACTCAATCTGATTTCCTAGTCTATTTTTTCAAGTATGATTACTCAATACATAAAATATATCTCTGTCAGAATATGGTTGAAACAATTATGAACACTTTCTTTCTTAATCTATAAAACCCAATAATATATTCATGTTCCGATTATCCAGTCTGATATGATGACCAGATGAATATAATGACAATCTGAATATGGTAATCAACTGAATACGATGGTCAGTTGAATACGTTGCAATCTTGTCTCTTCTCCTTTCACTTCTGTACAGCATGACTTCTTTAAGAAAAAAAAATTCATAAACTTCTTCTCCCTAGAAATGTGGAGCTTCTCTCTCTTAATTTCATGAATAGTACATCCATCAGAAAGTACAAAGTACTTTCTCCTTTTATACTCACCCTAAAAATGGTTTGGGAGGGATTCTAAAATTGTTTCTCACTCAACCAAATTTTATGAATTTGCATGTTTACTTGAATTTAGGATACATTTATGACTTCCTCAACTCTTATCAACTCTTATCGATCCTTCTCTAATCTTTTAACAATTTCATCTCTTCTTCATAATTTCTTTACAAACACCAATCTGATTCAGATTTCCCATTATGATTTGTTCAGTATAATTTATTCATTACGTTTCTCCATACCAATTTCATATACGAAGAAATAGGAATCTTTCATCTTCTTCAAAAACCTCATTCTGATTTCATTTCTCTATTCTGATTTCTTGAAATGATTACATTGTTCTACACTAAATGATAAAAACAAATCAACTTCTTTGAATTTCAAGCTCCCCCTTTGACAACACATACAACCATATCCTTCAAACTCTTAACAAACTCAATTCCAATTCCAATTTTTATTCTCATTATGATATACCTCATTACAATAAAGACAAATGTAACATAATATATTCTTCTTCATATCTTCTCTTGATCCAATTGAACAAAGTAATTCAACCACTTCTACTTATTATTTTATTTAGAAAGATGAATCGTTATCAACTCCAATACGATGTCTATTGACCCAAATAATGAAATAAATTGACAATAAATCAAAGTTCTTACTTCTCTTCTAAATATGATACCAATGAATTTTCCTACATAAATAGTTTTTCCTTTAATAAATACGATGACACTCTGAATCTAATGGATTAGAATCACCGGCTTCTTTCTTCTTTGAATATGATTCTCATACACTTCTTCCTTTGAGGATTTAAGTATTTTAGATTTTAGTCTGATTGAAAACCATCACCTTTATTATAATCATCCTCCTCAACCTCATTACAATTATCCTTCTCAGCCTTTAAACAAATCTATATCTAGTAATCTCATTACAATGATCTTGAGACCAGAAATCTTCATATTCACTAACTTTATTCTTCTTCAAACTTTAAGCAAGTATCATGAATTCCTTCATGACTTTGAATATGTTGATGAATATATTCAGCATCATATGGCTTACCAAGTAAAGTATTGTCTTTCTTTCTTTCTCATCCTGAATATGATTGGCATGATTATGATTAAACTGAATATGATTGGAAGATTCTTTTCTCCCCCTTTATTTCATCAAGATTTCATTATAGTTTTTACAACTTACTTATGATTTATGGGAAATACAAAACTACAAAGAATCATCATATTTTCATCATATCTATACAAACTCTGGTTCTTTCCCATTATGATCAAACCTTTTATTCTAGATTTAGTGTGAATCTGATTAACCCTTTCTTCTAGCTAGCTTCTTCTTTATAAAATGGAATTTCTTAAACATTGTGGGTTTGATTTATTGAATACAATGGTCAATCATAATTTCACCAAAAACAAAGTGAGGTTATTTCTTTTCTTATTAAACTTCCTTAACAACAAAAGATAATACTCTTAAAAAACAAGCTTCTTTAACTTCCAGAAACCTTCTCCATCCAACTTGGTCCCAATAATCTCCCCATTTAGATTTTTTTTTTCAACCAATATTTATAGATCACTAAAATTTATATCCTCAAGCTATGGATTAATAATCCTACATGAGCTAACTCGTTGTAGGAAATAAAAATTATTCATAGAAAATAAATGATGTCCAAAAGTAGTGATTATGAAAACATTCTCAACTTCTCTTACTCAAATTTTCTTCACTTCTTCAAATTTCCTGGAATATAAAAATTTTGTTTCCTATAACCACTCCAACAAATAGTTAGAATAGTTCACACACATACAATTTTGAATTCATAGCTTACCCATAACTCCCCCTTTACACATTCTTTCTTTAAGGATAGATTTATGAAAAAATTATCCCCCTTGACAACACCATTCAAAGGTAAGATGAGAGATGGTACAAAAACAAATACCTAAACCTTGATGAGAAAGAAGTTGGAAACCCATTTTTAACCTAAATTTAGAAAAGGATTCCTTTAGTAAAGATTTTGTGAAAGTGTTAGAAACTTATTCTGATATAGGAACATATTCCATCTTTAACTCATTCTTCTCCACATGCTATTTGATGAAATTATATTTTATATCAATATGTTCTGAATGAGAATGTTGAATCATATTACTAGTTATATTGATTGCACTTTGATTATCATAACCGAAGAGTAAGGGTGACTTCACTTCAATAAGTAAGTATTCTAACTGAGTCTCCATCCACATAAGCTGGGTAGTGTCTTGCGTAGAAACAATATACTTAGCTTCAACTATACTAGGATTTACTAAATTCTATTTATTTTTATGACAACTAACACAACTTTTCCCTAGAAATAATACTCCACCATATGTGGATCTTTTATCATCAACATTTCCTTCCCAATTAGCATCTGAATACAAAAGAAAATCAATACTTTCTAAGCTATCATACCTGATTCTGAAATTTTTTATTCCTTTTATGTATCTAATAATTATTTTTCCAACAAGTAAATGTGGTTCTTTAGGAGTACTCTGAAATCTTTCACATAAGGTAACATCATAAACAATGTTGGGTCTTGAGGAAGACAAATATAACAAACTTCTAATAAGCTTTCGAATTTCTTTTTAATTAACTTCCTTACCTTCTCCATATTTAGAAAATTTTGTTCCCACTAAAACCAGTGTGGAAATAGGTTTCTATTTTTTCATGAAAAACTTCTTAAGAAGTTACTTAGTATACTTTTCTTGAGAAATAAAAATATGTTTCTTATTTTGTAAAATTTGTAACCCAAGAAAGTATTTCATTTTCTCCAACATGGACATATCAAACAAATTTTTTATTTCTAAAAAAAATATTTTACCAGATATTTCATTATTCCCAGCAAAGATAATGTCATCAACATAGACAATTATGATGAGGGAAAACTCTTGACTTTCTTTGATGTAAATATCGTTATCAACTCTTTCTTTCTTATAACTCATTTTCCTTGATCAAGTATCCAATTTGGAATAACATGCTCTCAAATCTTGTTTTATCCCATAAAAGGATTTATTCAATCTATATACATAAATTTAATCTTTCAAAATAAAAATACATATGGTTTTTTAATGTAAACTTCATCATCAAGATCCCTATTTAGAATTATAGACTTTAAATCCATTTGAAAAAAAATGTAACTTTGTTGTGAAACAATTGCAATAAAAATTCTATTTGTTTATAAATATACCATTATAACAAAAGTTTCATCAAAATCAACACCTTTAATTTGTGAGTAACCTTTGAATACTAATATTTCTTTGTTTCTTATCACTTCACCTTCTTTATTAAGCTTATTCTAGAAAACCCACCTTTTACCAATAACATTTTTATTATCTATCTTAGGAATAAGTTCCCATGTATCATTCTTTTATATCTGATCCATCTTTTAATTCATGTCCTAAACCTATTTTGGATACTCAAAAGATTCATTCACATCATTTGGCTCGACTTTTGAATACAAGGAAGTATGTGTAATAGAATTTGTTGTTCTTCTTGTTTGAAACTTTTGATGTTGATCACCAATAATATTTTGAGCTTCCACTTGCTTCATCATCCTAGGATGAGATTTTCAAAATTCTTCGTTATCACTTAAAATAGATGAGTCCTATTATTCTTGATTAAGATTAAAATTGTGTGTATCCTTATCATAATTGTTAACAAAACTTTATTTATCCAACCCAACTTCCTTATTTTCATGAGTATGTTTATCTTCCTATTCCTTTTAAATAACTTTCACATCAACAAAATCAATAATTATTCTTATTTATTTTTTAAAACATTTATATCCTCTTCCTTCTGAATCATGGGCAAGAAATATTCCATCCTCACCTTTCTAATCAAACTTTCCAAGATTTCCACCTTTCTTCTCTAAAATACATGGACTCCTGAAATCTCTTAAGTGTTTAAAACTTGGATTTTTTTCATAAAACATTTCATATGAAGTCATATATGAACTTGGACTGTAGAAATATCAGTTTTGAATATACACAGAAGTACTCATGGCTTTCCTCTAATAGTAATGAGAAATACTATGTTCAAGTAACATAGTTTTTCTCATTTCCACCAAACTTTTATTCTTTATTTTAGCAACCCCATTTTGTTGAGGAGTGTATGGGGAACTATACTCATATAGAATTATATAATTCTCAAGATAAATTTCAAATTCTTCATTCTTATATTCACCACCATTATTAGTTCTCAACTTCTTCACAGAATACTCAAATTATTTCTCATCTTTCCTCCTAAAACTTTTAAACATTTTTAGAGTATCTGACTTATGTTTCATATACATAACACGAGTAATGTGAGTAAATTCATCAATGAAATTGATGAAGTAATTATCTTCATTTGTTGATTATTTTCTCATTGACCCACAGATATCAGAATTAATAAGCTCTAGGGATTTTTTTTAAAAACAAATCTCAACTTTTTTTTGCATATGAGCCTCGTCCCAGTTAGTGAGGTATTATTAAGTGCACCCACGAGACCCAGGTTCAAAACTAGGTAGAGGAATATTTTTTAGGGTACTGTAGTAGGTAGTGTAGCAGGTACTATAATAGGTACTGTAGCAGACTGTACATTGTGCGGTACTGTAGCATAATTGTACACTGTACAGGTACTGTAGTAGAACTGTACACTATGCGAACATTATAGTAGGCACTGTAGTAGGTATTGTAGCAGTTACTATAGCAGGTACTGTTTGGTACTGTAGTAGTTGGAAATATTCACATTGTACCACCGGTTTGGGCTTGGAGTCCTTCAGGATTTCAGGCCACCTAGGCCTTTGGGTCAGTAGGGCTTCTAGGCCACCTTTAAGGCCTTTGGGCCACCTCCAGGCCTTCAGGCCACTATAGTTACCCTATACAGACTCTACAAAAAAGGAGAAGCCTCGGAAGAGGATTCAGAGAAAGGTGCACTCACCAGAGCAGAGCCAAAGGGATTTTTCAGAATGAGAGGGTATGGTTATGCCATCGAGACCAGCTTGTGCTTGCATGGGAAGCCTAGCTAGACAGTCATGAAAAGGTGGAGAGATACTATCATGATGTAGATGCTGGGGAGGGGTAGTTCCTTGTAGATAGTCTGGTTGAATTTCCTAAGACCTTCGAGTCATGTAATCTCTTAAGCCTACAGTCCATGTAATCTCTAAGCTTATGGGCCTTGTAAGGGTTCCCCCTCTCCCTTTAAAGGGGGGTTATCAAAAATCAATAAAAATTAAGGCCTTCAGGCCATTCGGGCTATTATGCACTGAGTTTTTAATTTTTCCCTTTTGACAAATAGTGCAACACCAATCTCTTTTTCTTGGAAAATCAAGAATATCTCAGACACTATATCACTTTGATAACTTAATCATGTTTCTTTGACACATGTGTCCCAGTCTTTTATGTCACAATTGATTCTCTTCCACCATACTCAAGTAATAATAATTTTGTATTTCACCAACTTGAAATAGGTTTCCTTTTATATGTTGGCCTCTTGTAACTATCTTTCCATCTTCCTCACTTTTCACAGCAAACCCATATTTTCTAAAGATAACTTTGTTACCCTTATCAAAAAGTTGTGAAACACTTAGAAAGTTGTGTTTTATCCCATAAACATATAAAGTTTTCTTGGATTTAATCTTTTCTTTCCCAATTATGGCTAATCAAATACCTTAGATTCTCAAGGATTCGTCATTTCCAAATGTCATTATTCCTTCTTTAAAATATTTCACATTTTTCAACAACTTTAAATATCCTATCATATGAGAATAACACCTGCTATTAAGAATCCAAGTTCATTTTTTTTATAGTTTTCAAAGTGGTTTCAACAACAAGAGCCTTTTCTTTCTTCATTACAGCTTCTGAGAATTGTTAACAAACTTTTGTTGTGACGGTAAAAAAACAAGACATCCTTTTGAAAGGTTTCTAGGTTGTTCACATCATTCACAGATAGTTTTCAGTGGTTGGAACCTATTTTAAATTTTTACTCCAATCTTCTCAAGTTTCTTTAAAACAACCTTCTCAGACTTATTTCTTTGAGGAGATTGACTCCCCCTCAAACTTTGTCTTTTATAACCTATGGAATAATAGTAATATTTTTGGTTAAACCTACACATATTTTCTATATGTTTGAATCCACCACAATACCAATAGTATCCATAGAAAGAATATTTGCCTCTAAAACTTCCATACAGACTGAAATTGTGAACATGTTTCTCAACAACCTTCTTGATTTTATTATCTGAATCACCAACCTTTCTATTATTAATAGGAATCTTCTTTTTCAACTCGATTTTATTTCCAGATTTAACCGAATTAGAAGTATTAGAAACTTTTTCAGATTCATAATGTTTAGAAACATTTTCAGACTCATGGTATTTTGAAACTTATTAATTCTCCACTTTATTAATCTTAGACACATACATAAATTTCATAGATTTCTTTTTTTCAAAAGTAATTACAGCTTTATTCTCACCCTTTATAGGTAAATTTTATTAATCCTTATTAGGATTATCATTATGAGAACTTTCACCAACTTCATAGATAGATTTTATGAAACTTGTATCTTTATGTTTGACTTTAGAGAGTTTTTGTTGGAAAAGTTAAAACACTTCTTATTTTGATTTCATCTTTACTTCCAGATGTTCATTATGATTATTTTATTCCTAAATAGATTTCTTTAAATCATCAATTTCTTTCACCAGATTTACTTTCTCATTAGGAAAACATTCTTGATTATTTTTTGAGAAACTTTCATTTTTCAACTTCCTGATTTCTTTCTCTTTTCTTTCAATATTTCTCAGTCATTCTTTCAATTCTTCTTTCAGACGATATTCTAATTGAGTTTCTTCTTCTTCAGAACCACTACTTCTAAATTCTTCATTATTCATTATTGAAATAAAAGTATTCTCACCAACATACTCAACTTATTTTTTGGACTCACCGTCACTATCTTCTTCTTCATCATCCTTAGATAATAAAATTATTCTTTTGGATATAAAGAACTTTCTATATTTCTCTCAAGAAAAATATTTATCTTTGTCACCTTGTTTCTTCCATGATCTTCTTGGCCTTCTTTCTTCTTCATCACTATCCTCTTCTTTCTTTCTTTAAGGAATATTATCTACAAAGTGAACAATGGCTCCACATTCAAAGAATTTAAAGAGAAGTTTCCTTTTGTATTTACTTATACCTCTTCTTATATTTTTAGAAAACAAGGATAAAATATCATCAAGATTTTTACATACCTCATTTTTTTAATCAGAATCAACAACTTCTTCTTCAATAATAATTTTCTTTGACTTCTCTTTCTTGGCATCCTTGAAAGACATTTCTCTATCGACTTTTGTTTTTCTTTTCATAGATTTATCCCTTCTAATTTCATAAGTGATGAGAGTGCTATGAAAATAATCCAGAGATAATGTTTCATGATCTATATCCTTTGATGAATAAATTTTAGCATCAAACTTATTGGAAAGGATTTATAAAATATTTTCAACAATTAAAGAATCTTCTAACTTTTCATCAAGACATATGATAGTGCTGACAATGTCATTCACCCAGGTAAAGAAGTCTCAAACATATTCATAATCACCCATTTTCAAATCTTCATACTTTAGCCTCAAGATATGTAATTTTTCCTTATTAAATTTTGTATTTCTTTCTTATATGTTTTTCAACATGTCCCATATAACTTTGGTTGTGGAAACACCTTTCACCCTGAGAAATTCACTTTCATAAATTGATGATAGTAAATAATTATTGGTCATTCCATCATTCTCAAGATTCTTTTTATCAACAAGTGTGAGAGAAAAATTTTCATCAGTAGGAGGAAACCCATCTATTGAATCTTAAAAAACATAATATCCAATAGACATAATATCAGGCAACATTATATCTTTCCAGATATGATAATTCTTACCATTGAAAACTAGAATTCCTTTATTGTTCACACAATTCAGATTCTCCATCAACTTCTCTTCAAAACCTCAACAAAGAATAAGTGAAGGGAACCTTTAGCTCTAATACCAATTGTAATTGTCTAGTTAGAATAATTGTATCACTAAGAGGGGGAGGGATGAATCAATGATATCTTTTTCTTTAATGTTTCCTTGATTATGAAACAATATCCACCTCATGTTAAATATTTTTTCCCCTGCTAAAACCAAATAAAACATGCATCCATAGAAACACAAGTATTTATAAGGTTTACTATTCAAAAAGAATAGCTACGTACTTGGTATGGTTTGGAAATGATCCAATACCACACAATACACTAGAAACCAATCCTTTTGTGTGGAATACAATGACTAGGATATGGACTTTCACTCGTGTATCACTATATAAACAATTCAATAGTGTGTGTTCTACTTCTAGAACAAATGGGGTAATATAAATTTTTTGTAACAAACATGTTACTATGCTTCTTTAACAAGTTTCACAAATATAAACTTTCAAAAAAAATCTTCACTTTCTTACCCAGAAGTTGGTAAGAACTTCCTGGAATTTGTAATAAAACTCAGTCTGATTTCCTAGTTTGATTTTCCTAGTCCATTTGCTCAACACAAAAAATATAACTATATTAAAAATGGTTGAAACAATTTTGAACACATTTTTCCTCAGTCTATAAAACCAAATACGATATTCCAATTATAATTATCCAGCCCGATAGGATGACCAGTTGAATATGATGACAAGTTGAATATGATAATCAGCTGAATATGATGATCAGTTGAATACATTGCAATCTTGTCTCTTCTCCTTTCACTTCTATCTGGCACAAATGATTTAAGAAAAACAATATATAAACTTATTCTCCCTATAAATTTGGAGCTTCTCTCTCTTTATTTTGTGAACAACACATCCTTTAGAAAGTACAAAGCACTTTTTCCTTTTATACTCTCCCAAAAAATGGTTTGGGAATAATTATAAAATTGTTTCTCGCTCAAAAAAATTCTGAATTTTAATGTTTCCTTGAATTTTGGATACATTTATGACTTCATAAACACTTCTCAACTCTTCTTTATCCTTCTCAAATCTTCTAACAGTTTCATCTCTTCTTCATACTTTCTTTACAAATAACATTCTGATTTTAATTTATCATTTTGACTTTCTCAGTTTAATTTCTTCATTACATTTCTCTGTACCAATTGCATATATGCAAAAATATACAGATTTAATCTTCTTTAAAAACCCCAATCCAATTTTGTTTCTCTATTTTGATTTCTTGAAATGATTATATTGTTTTGCACCAAATGATGAAAAAAAACATATTCTTCGAATTTCAAGCTTCCCCTTTGACAACACATCCAACCATCTTTTTCAAACTCTTAATAAACTCAAGTCTGATTCCATTTTTTATTTTCATTATGATCTACCTCATTATGATGAAAATAGATGTAACATAATAGATTCTTCTTCATTTATTCTCTTTATGCACTTGAACAAAGTAATTCAACTTCTTCTAATTCTTCTTATTTTCAGAAAAATGAATTGGTATCAACTCTAATAAGATGGATCTTGAACCAACTAATTAAATAAATTGAAAATAAATCAGATTTCTTATTTCACTTATAAATACGATATCAATGACTTTTCCTACACAAAATTTTTTTCCTTTGATGAATAAGATGACACTCTAAATCTAATGGATTAACATCAGGAGCTTCTTTCTTCTTTGAATACAATTCCCATCTACTTCTTCCTTTGAGGATTTAAATATTTTGTCTTTCATTTTGACTGAAAACTAGAACCTTCATTATGATCATCCTCCTCATCCTCATTATGATTATCTTTCTCAGCCTTTAAACAAATCTTCATCCAGTAATCTCATTACGATGATCTTGAGACCATAAATCTTTATCTTCACCAAATTTCTTTTTATTCAAACTTTAAGAAAGTATCATGAATTCCTTCATGAATTTCAATACATTGAAGATCAGATTCAGTATTTTCTGACTTACTAAGGAAAGTATTGTAACTTTCCCATTAATATCTTTCTTTCCTTCTTATCCTTAATATGATTGACATGATTATGATCAGACTGAATATGATTGGTATAATATTTTCTCTCCCTTTCTTTCATCAAGATTGCATCATAAGTTTGAATAACTACTTATTATTTTTGAGAAATAAAAAATAATAAATCATTGTTATATTTTCATCATATCCATATAGACTCTGATTCTTTCCTATTATGATCAGACTTTTTATTATAGATTTAGTTTGAATCTGATGAACCTTTTCTTCCATCCAGTTTCTCCTCAATACGATGGACTTTCTTAAACATTGTGGGTCTGATTTATTGAATATGAAGGTCAGTCTGAATTTCAACAGAAACAAAGTGAGGTGATTTCTTTTCTTCTTAAACTTCCTTGACAAAAAAATATAATACTCTTAAAAAACAAACTTCTTTAACTTCCTGAAACCTTCTCTATACAACTTGGTCCCAAAATGGAATATATCCAATAACATTTGTTTTACTTAAGGAATAAGGAGTAATGAATTTTCTCAATAAAGTATAATGGTAATTAAAGTTATTAATATATTTCAAGATAATACATGATGAAGATGTTCACATATTCGGTATGTGATGATTAAATAGATACTTCATGTTGATTAAAGGATAATGATAATTCCATTTTTTAAATTCAGTGAACTTCCTTCCAAAGTGTTGGATTATAATATTTTGGAAAAGTTAACTACTTATGAAATGGTTTAAGATGACCTTTCAATGATATTTTAGAGATTGATGTATTACTTCACCCTATGATACATCTTGAGCTAAGAGATGAAGTAGAAATAGTTCATAGTGTAATCAAAGGGAGAGATTGTGTTTATAGAAATTTATGTTTTTCTATATTATTAGATTGTGAAATAATTTCTCAAATCTAGAAAAAAAATTCTCTTGAAACAAAAAATTTGTCATGTTATCATCATTTTTATTATATCAATGACCTTTATTCTCACTTATGGCTTATGGTTTTGTGGTCAAAAACTTTCATCTAAACATGTTCTCTAGAACTCTCCATCAGAACTTGATTGTTAGATTTTTCTTTTGTATCCATGTTTCCATTTCCCACTTATGTTCTCCTACTAGGTAACCTAGTTATGTGACCATTGTAATTTTCTTTCTCTATTATTAAGAATATTTATTATTATCCCTATTCACGATGTGGGTTTTCAACAATAATATATTTTTAAATATTAATCCCTTGATTACTGAGGTAAATTTTAAATTATGAGGTTGAAATTTAATTAAGGTGGGGAGAATGTAACACCCCAAAATTCTAAAGTAATAATATTGTATTCGATAGCATGTATAACATGCAACACCACACGCGTAAGGGAATATAATATCCTGAGACTTTAAAATATATTTACTATTTTAAATAAAATAAATATATGATATATCTTTCAATAAATGTGATATTGAGTTAGCGTGTATCTCACACAACAAATACTTTCTTAGATAGCTTATGTTACACGCAAGATCGAATTTTACCGAGCAACAATATATTATTAAAATATTATTATTTAATATAATAAGATATAGAATAGACGTTAAATTAAAGGTTATGAATATTATTAACTAACATATGAAAATATATGGTTTAAAAAAATATAATATGTATTCATATGTTACCAATTAATTAGAAATAAATATAAGAACCAATTAAATATATAGGGAATGTTTTTATAGAAAACTATTCTTATGCTCATAAATATTTTTTATCCTAATAAATTAAATTAATTAAAATTAGTGAGTGATATTAATGTAATATGTATGTGTTATATTCAATAAAATATTTTTGATATTTATCCAATATATTTTATAAGAATAAGATAATAATAAACCTCATATTACACATAAAAAACCTATATTTTTATTAAGGTGCTTTTATCATCTTTTAATAGAGAACCTATTTGAAATCCAATTTTGGGAGCTTTTATAAATATTATATGTAAAAATAAACTTAATATTTGAATTAGTAACATAAATTTAGCTTATGGTTAATTTTTAGTATTTTTCTATGAAATTTCATTTTTTAATGAATAGTAAAAAATACTGAATTTTAATTCAAAACTGCTTTTTCATCTAATTTATTTATAATGTTAAATTATATTTTTAATTGGTTTTAAAGTCACATTATATAAATAATTTATAAATTATTCCAATTTATGTAACACCCCAAGATTTCATAGTAATTTATCTCGTCAAAGTAATTCAATAACTTGCGCTACACACAACACCGAGTTCAAGCGCACCACGACTTACCAAACTAGTCGTTCAAAAAGAAGTTATGAATAGTATTAACTGAATTTTGAATTTTATATACTCAATATAATTTTAGAATCTATATTATGTGTTTCTTATACATAATATAAGAACAAATTCATTTTTTCAGATAAAAGAAGTATTTTTCAAAAAAAAGCAATTTTACCGCCTTTTAATGGAGAACTTTTTTTAAAACCAATATTTGACACTTTTTTATATTAAATTTAATGAAATTAACTTATTATTTAGAATTGAGACATAAAAATTTAGTTTGGATAAATTTTTGGTACTTTTTTGATAACTTCTATATTTTGATGAATAGTGAAAAATACTAAATTTTAATTGAAAATAACTTTTTTAATCAAAATAATTTATAGTATTAAATTATAAATTTTAGTGGTTTTAAAGTATCATTAGATTATATTTTTATCATTTAATATAATTTAGGTTATTTAATATAATTTTACATTTAAACTGAACATAAACAAGTGTCAATCTTTTGATAGTTATTATTTCTTAAAAACACGCTTTTTGTTTTGACAACGGGAATTAATTTTAAATTAATTTATGCTACTTCTGTGTTTTGAATTTAGAAAAATAGATTCCATATTTGGAATCAGGAGGTCCAAATTGTGTAAATAGGTAACTTTTATTTTTAGACATTATGAATATTTACTTCAGTAAATATTTTATTTATCATGGTTAAAGGGTAAATGTGGTAAATAAAGTTAAACAAATATTATTATAATAATATTAAATTACCCTAACATATGTCCTATTCCTATTGGTTGATACATTTCCGACCATGGGCATCCATGGGTCGATTTTGGGACCCCATGGAGCCACTTGAGAGTGATAATAACACTTTAAATTAATTAATTTAAAGTAAAGACAAAAATGACATAAACATATATCTTTTAGTAAAATAATTTTTACAAGGGGTTATATAAGTTATCTTTTCAATTATAAATATTAATTTGAAATATAAAAATATTTCCTACATCATGGTATTTTTTTATGACTTTTAAACTTCAAATAAATAAAATTATTTATGACATAATAATGATACAATGTTCGCCTCATTAAAGAATGATTTAAATAAATGTGATTATAAAAATTAAAACAATATCCAAAACCTATCCAATTATTATTTGATGATTTTATTTCAAAAATGAGTCATCTTATCTTCGACTTTAATGAGTTTTGGAACTTTAGAAACTGAAAATAATTATATAATAAAATAATATTTTCAAACATTTCTAAAGAGCCCCTCCTCCCCCTTATAAAAAGCTCTTAACTTTAACCCATTTATCACACCTCTCAAGCCCCTTGTCTCATCAAAAATCTGCCTAATTAAGCTCCCTACATCCATCTATTCCTCTTAGAATCCTTACCTTAGGCAGAATGCACTTCAAGGAATCCTTTTGGTTCAAACCAAAGGGAGTTACCCGATTTAAAGGTAACATCTCCTCTTAAGTTCTTTTCTTTTATTTTACTTATTCAACCCCCTAAAATATCTTTATTCCTTTATTTTATAAAAAAACCAGTATCCTAAACATAATAGTTTTTTTATGAGAATTATTTTAACTACACTTACACACACCTCCATCTAATGGGTATAGAACACAATGTTTCTGTAGACGGTGAACTACTGTCTAACTAAACGATGATTGTTTAATCCTCTACTACCACCTCTTATGGTGGAAATTATAATGGAACTATAATTATATATGATATTTATGATATTTATTTTATCTATAATCTTTTGTAATTCTCTTTTATATCATACCTTTAATCTTTTCATGTTTTATATATACGATAATTTCATTTGAGGAAGTGCGGACTACCGCCCCCTCAAAGTGATATAACTCGTGCATACCATACATGAAATGTATAAAGGGTGGTGTTAATGAACTAACATAATGTATATAAAATATTATATTATACTGGAATAATAATATAATTATGTATCATTTGGTCTTCTTTCATTTTAAAATAAAAAAATGAAATGGAAGTAGTGTTCGTGCGTACGTATGGATTACCGTCTCCACGAACGCGATGAGATTCATTCCTCATCATAACCATTCAAGAATAATTTTCATTTTATTATTAAAAATAATATTTGAGAATATTATATCATTCTGGATATGAATCAAATACATCCTATCCATAAAAAACATGACTTACATAACAAAACATATAAATGAAAACGAATCAGTTAACACCTGAAACAGTGATACTACTAAAATATTATTAACAAAGAAATATTATAAGATCATATATGATATAATATTTATGTATATTGTTATTTTATGATTTAATAACAATTATTTAACTATTATACAGGAGGTTAACGTACCTTCGACCAAGTAAAAGTACAAGGTAAGGTTTAATTCCTCAATCTCATTATTATCCAAGATTGTTTATGTGTAAGTATTTACTGGGACATTTTAATCATCCATGTACATGTTTCATGAAACTGTTTTCAAAATGAATATTTTAAGGTTTTGTGGAAGGGACTCTTTATCAAGATCATAATTTTAAATGTTTTAATGATTTATTTTTCTAAATCTTTTTAATTAATGTCCATGTTTTAAAAATGATTTTAAGGACATGATTGTTTTAAAATGTTAATTCCTTTCAAAAGTTTCAAAGTGGTATGGGACACTTTAATTCAAAAATATCTTTTAAATTACTTCCTTTATAAATGAGTGACTTTTAAATGATTTCACAAAAAGTACATTTCTCTCAAAGAGTTTTAATGATCATTTTCAACTATGTAAAAATCCTTTACTAGATATTATTCTTGATTTTGGTTGATTTATTATAATAAAATCTTCCATATTGTATTGAATGAGTTATGATATGTTTGACTGTGGATATGCTATTTTTATAAAATTCATGGTTTATGGTTAAAGTATAACATTTCGTCTGCTAGTTTTAATACGAATGTTTTCGTTATGTTTCAACATTTTCATATGAGGAATGCATTGGACTTAGTAAGTGACGGGTGGAGACCGCTATAGCTCCTAGATGCATCAGTAGGTATCATGAGAAAAACTAGTTTCTTGGCATAAGGCCTTGATAAAATATTATTTGTAGTCTTGGCACGAGGCCTTGACTATGTGGTTATGATGTCTGGCATTATGCATTCCATCATTATGAAATTAGCTATTGATATTACATATGATTATTCGACTAGTAGAACATCCATGTGAATAAGTAAATGGAATTATTTTATTTATATTTTCCATATTATTCTTAAGTTTAAGTTTAAAGGGCTTATGATTTAGTCTTATACATTGCCTTAAATTTTTATGCTTATTTATGATAGTTTCCACTAATTGTTATCCTTACTGAGCATCTGAGCTCACCCCTTTCTTATGTTTTATTTTTCCCAAGATTCCAAGAAGTGTATTATGTTTGATATTCATGGTTAATCTAGGGGAATAATGGTGTTCACAATGGATTATTTACGTTGTGTTTTATGTTTGAATGTGTAATGTAACATTCATGTATGTAATCTATTTTCCAAGACTGCTAAACTAATCGGCCTTTCGAGACATGATTCCTTGTATCATGCCAATGTATTAAAATAATGCACCAACTCTGGGTAACTGGGGTCGGGGCATTATAATTTAGTTCATTAGAATAAATTTCAATTTGAAATTAGGTATAAAAACTTAGTAAAATTTTGAATGTTTTTACTTTAAAACCCTGCATTATCATCCTGTCTATGGGATTAATTTTAAATTTATTTCTACCACTTATATGATTGGAATTTGGTAAAATGTATTTAATATTTTTAATAAAAATAATTTCTAATTTCTAATAATTTCAACTTAGTTTTTGACCAAAAATAGTAGCGGTAGTGGTTAAAATTAATTTCAATGATTAAGGCAAAATTAAGCTTAACAAGGGACTAAACCATAAACTTAAGGGAAAAATGACCTATAAACTTGTAAAAAATACATTGTATGGAAATATTTTGACCCTATACTCCCTTTTATATACTTTGGTCCATTATTGGATCCACTTGTAATGGTAAAAACATGGGTGGAATTCTCTTTTCCAAAATTTACAAGAGTGTCACTCCTCCTCCACTTTAAAAAGGCCTGCTCTTATCCCACTTCCTCAGACCTCTCAAGACACTTTATATTTACCAAGATATACCCGAATAGATCCTAAAAATCACTCCCCTAATCCTAGAAGCCTCACCTTGTGCAGAAAGACATCCATGGAATCCCTTTGGTGAAAACCAAAAGGAGTTACCCAAAGAAGAGGTAACATCTTCCCTCAAGATCTTTAGTTTATTTATTTCTCCACTCCCTCAAATATCCTTATTCCATGATTATATAACAAAACCATTATCCTAAATATAATAAAAATAATAATGCTAAGGATTCTAACTACACTTACACACACTTCTATCTAATGGGTATTGTACATATTGTTTATGTGTATGGCGAACTACCGCCTCACGAAACGATGATTATTCATTTTCCTTTACCACATTTCATGGTTGGGAATTATGATAGACAAACTATTTATATATTATATATATTTTAATTATTATATCTTTATGATTCTATAATTATTTTAAAACACGTACCATTATACTTTCCATTTTATTTAAATACGATAACATCATTTGTGGAGGTGTAGATTATCGTCACCCCAAAGCGATGTGATTCATTCACAATATACATGGAACATATTAATGATGATTTTAATAAACATATATAAGATATATAACATTAATATTATACTATAATTATAATATATATATTTCTTTATCATTTACTTATCACTATTTTAATATGAAAAGTAAATGAAAGTAGTATCTATGCGTACGCACGGCCTACCATCTCCATGAACGGTGCATTTCATTTTTTATCTCCAAATATTATTGATTATTATAAATACACATATAATAAATATATATTATAATTAAATCATGTTTTAAATTCTGGATATTATAAAATTATGATCTAATTAATAACAGCAACAAATAACAAGTCAAAACTTACATAAGAAACTAGGCATTTAACACCCAAAATAGTGAAAATAATGAAAGATTACTAACAAAAGGGTAATAAGATATTATAAGAAGATAATATATGATATAATAAGTACTAATATGGTTCTATAATAAGTTATTAACATTCTGAAAATCATTATACATGATTTTAAATGATGTTCACACAAAAGGAAGTGCAAAGTAAGAGATTCTATCTCAATTTACATTCCAGTGAGACTTATTTGTTATTATACACCAATTAACTTTTATATGGTGTATATACTACCTTTTGAAATGTTATATCATGAATTAACTTATTATCATGATATTATAAATTTCATTTAATGTTATTCCTTCATGGATATTTTTATTTAAATTTTTCAAAGTGGTATGGGACACATAAGAATGTTTAAAGATTATTCTTCTCAAGAACATATTTAATGATTATCTTTGAAATATCACTTTATTTATGATTTTTAACTTTCTCTTGAAATAATAAATTTATTGGAAATATACAAATTCTAGGTGATGGATATTTTTATTTCTTAACCATATACCATATTTACATATGGTGTTCACTTTGACAGTTATTTGATTAACTGGGGAATTATTAATAAATCTGTATCTTTTATTAAATATGGATACATTTTGATATGGTGCATTGATTATTCAATATATGATGAATGATTTGGACATGAAATATATGGTTTGGGGACCATTTAATCAGGCCCTACAGGTTTGGTACCAGTTAATGCAAGTCCCTCGATGCATCGGTAGTCTCATGAGATGAATTAGTTGGACAAATCAGAATAGTTTAAATTGTCTCTTGATGGTAAAGGTATCATGTGCCTAGGAAACATGATGTCTTATAGTTAATAAATTACTTTATTGATAATTCATTTATTATTATTATCCATGATATTTTTAATTTACATATCTATGGATACATTTCACTCTCAATTCTTTGACTAAATGGAATGTGTCTCAATTATTCATCTTGAAATATTTCTATTTCCTTATCTAGTTATTTGAATGGAATGTTTTATCAGTTATTTACCTTTCCATGTTAATTTATACTCATTGATTCATTATTTCTTCCCATTTATTTACCCTTATTGAACATTTAAGATCACCCTTGTTATGTTTCCTTTCCCCAGGTTATGAAGAAAAAATATTTGAATAAGAATTTAAGGATGCAGTTTATTTAATTTTATTAGGTATCGTGTTTTTATTTTCTATTTCCAAATATATTATGGGTATCATGTATGTAATCTATTTTTTCCAAAATATTCTAAATCAATTGGTCCTTCGGGATTTTATTCCTTATAATCATACCAATGTGATAAAATAATGCACCAGCTCTAAGATTGTAACAACCCAATATTTTATAAGATATATTATTTTTAATTTCTTTTATATCTTCTTTTGTACGCTACACGAAGATTATCTTGCACTATATGCAAAACCGTATTATCTTGCAGTATACGTAATACTAATCTTGGGTCGTTTTACACACAATTTCAAGTTTGTTTGATAGTAGTTATTCTCCGCAACATTGAGTGTATATATATATATATATATATATATTCAATGTATAAATGAAATATGGTTATATTTTGTTATATGCAACAACAAAGGAGTCTTTCACTACACGCAACCCTGACTTGGCTTGCATTACACGCAATCGCAACCTTCCTCGATAGCGTGTGTTGTACGCAATATTGGGTTTCACAAAACAAAGATATATGGTTATTATATTATTATAAACAAGCCGTTATGAATAGTAGTAAATAAATTTTTAATTTTATAATATTATAATTCATCTTACTAATTTTATAGAACATGGTATGAGAAAAAAATAAATTTTTCGGGTAAAATAAGTATTTTTCAAAAAATGCAGTTTTGCCGCCGTTTGATGGTGCGCCCATTTTAAATATAATTTTTGACAAGTTTATAAGTAAAATTTTAAAAAATAAACTTCTTATTTTGAATCAGGATATAAAAATTTACATTGGATAAAGTTTTGATATTTTTTTGATAACTTTCATATTTTAATGAATAGTAAAAACACGCTATATTTTAATTAAAAACAAATTTTTTCATCGTAATAATTTATATGGTTAAATTATAATATTGAATGGTTTTAAAGTATAAATAGAATATATTTTTACCATTTAATATAATTTATGTCATTAGCATTGATTTTACAGTGAATTCGTAGGTTAAATCAATTCAATCTTTTGTAATGTTTTAAACAAAAACCCGTTTTCTTTCGACAATGGGATCAATTTTAATTTAATTTCTGAAACTCCTGTGTATTGAATTTGGAAAAATGGATTCCATATTTGGAATCATTGGTTCCAAATTATATTAATAGACTAATTTTTATTTTTGGGCATTATGAATAGTAACTACGGTAAATTTTATTTACCATAGTAAAAGGTAAATCGGGTAATTAAGGGTAAATAAAATATTATAAAATTACCATAACACTTGTCTTAATACAATTGGATGATTATATTTCGTCCTAAGTCATATTTTGGTCGAAATGGAATCCATTATAACCCACTTGGAGGTGATTAAGACCTTTAGTTTATTTTATTTAAAGGAAACTGAAATATGTCTCACTCAACTTTAATAATTAAAGTATTTTTAATATAATTTTATACAGAATATAAATTCAGTTATAAATACTCATTTGAAATATAAAATGTTTTTCTTTATCATGGTAATTTATTTTTAATTTTTAAGAGTTATTTAATTACCTTATTAGCTTATACATTAATGATGCAGAACTTATTTATTTAGTAAAAAAATCAATAATATTGTTTTTATTGAAATATTAATACAAATTAAAGGGCTAAAAAACCTGAACAAAACTTATTTTTAGTGTGTATATACACCATAATCATCCAATTACTGAATATATGACCGTTTGGAGTCTTATAAAAGTGATTATGACACTTATATTATTTTATTTTATATGATGTCAAAGTTGTCACCTTCATAATTTAATAAATATAACATTTTAAAATTTGGGTGTTTTAGAAGATAAATCCTAATAAATGTATTATTATGAAATATATAAGATTTATATTCATCCTATTATTTTATTTTTAATTTTTATGTAACAAATAAGTATATTAAATAATTATACAAAAATGTTGTAGTAATTATTTTATTAAGAGAAATATCAAATAAATGGTTTTACAAATAGTAAAATAAATATTATATGAACTATTTAATGGGATAAACTAATTTTATAGATTACTATGACATGTTAGGAACCTATTAAATATTTTAGTTCGAATATATCCTCTATGTGGATTTTATTTAAATTCAAATAAATGAATAGTGTCAAAATTGACACTATTGTTATTTTATAAAAATAACATATTATTAAATTGTTTAAAAATCACAAAAATATTTAAAAATTATAAATTGAAATTTATATAGTCTAAAATGTCATAAATTATCTAATTATGGATAATTAATAGCACATAAGTAATTATTTATAACAATTTAAAATTTATAATCTTATTACCACAAATAAAATTTAATAGATTAAATAAGGATAAATCAAGTTGATAATGTTTAAAATAAATTCCCTACATGTCTAAATTTTATTGGTTGATGATATTACAGCCCTATATCATCTAATATTATAATATGAGTCATTTTTGGAGGTTTTTAAGTGGGGTTAGATTTATTATAAATTAATATTTTTAAGATTTCCAAAGGTTCCCCTCTCCTCTCTTATAAAAAGGGAACCCCTTCCCCCTTCTATTCACACCCTTTTGAGCCTTGAAGCTCATCCAAACCCTGACAATTCCTCTTCTCAACCTCTATAGTTATATCATATAGGTTTTGTTCTTCTCAAAAGACCAACCCTAGTTCCCTAAGAAGAAGTTTAAAGGAGGTGCATCGAAGAAGAGGTAATCTCTTCTACCGATTCTTTCAAGCTTCTTTCTTCTTCAACTTCTTCTTATTTATTTGTTTCATTATAAATTAATAACATCAGTATCACTAATATAATGATATGTTATTATAAATATGAAACAACCCCATTTCACCTTCTATCCATCCTACGGAAAACGGAATCACCGCGCGTGTGTACGTACGGAATACCGTCTCCACGCCGTGGTGTAATCTGTTTTTCCAACACCACCTTACTTGGATGGGTATAATGGTGTAAAGAATAACTATACATTGTTATTATAACATCATACTAATTCTGATATATTTTATCATCCACTCCAATTCAATTCAATAATTATGGGAACAATATCATCGCTCGTGCGTACGTACGGACTACCGTCTCCACGACGTGATGAGATTCATTCTCCATGTTAACCATTCAAGAATGATTATAAAGTATATATAAGAAATAATAATGAAATATATGAAATTATAAAGCTAATGTATTTATTTATATATATATATATCATCCACTTACTTCCATTCAAGTCAATAAGGAAAGGAAAACAGCGTTCATGCGTACGTACGGCCTACCGTCTCCATGAACGGTGTGTTTCATTTCATTTATCTATCTATTATATATATATATATACTGAATATATATGATATATAAATCATGTTTTACATTTTGGAAGTAATTAAATCATGATATAAGTAATAATAATATATGAACAACAAGTCCAAACACGTACGATAAATGAAACGATTTTACCCAAAACGCTACTTTAACATGGAATTGACAAATGAACGGGTAATATAAATACCTAAGTGAACCATATATGATATCATAACAATGAATATGATTTTTTAATAAGTCAATGACATTATTTAAATAATTATACAGGAGGTTCGGAAACATACGAAGCATATCGGACATAAGGTAAGGGATAATTTTGCAATCTCAATTGTTTTCTATCCGAGATTGCTTATACGTAAGTATTTAGTGGGGTTATATTTATCATCCATGTAAATGTTTTATAAAAATGTTTTCATGTATTTTTAAAGTCCTTTTTACCCATTTTCTACTTTTAATACGTGGTATGTAAGTAATATTTTCTTTGTTTACCATACAAGGTACTTTTTGACTTTTCCGACAAAAGTATGAGGAGAATGTTATTTTTAACTTATACGACGTGAATGGATTTTTACGGTTTCATAACGCCTCATTTTCATGAATCTTACTCTACAAGATTTAATTACTATTTTCAACAAAATCCTTTTCTTTTAAAATTTCATGGCATTTTGTGAAAAGAAAATGATTTTGAAGAAGAAAGGATATTTTCCTCAAGAATTCATTTCAAGTATTTTATCAAAACCATTTTCCATATAAGATGGAATTATTTCATATGTGTATGTTTCAAGTATAATTTATCTATGATTTACATGGTTTCACTTTTTATATGATGAAATGATATCCATTTTTTTGTATGGATTATGTTATGATGGGATGATGTTTATGAAACCCATTTTATTCTTTGGGTTATGATGAATGATTTATGTTTATTTTGTGCCACAAGTAAGAATGATTTCATTATGAGATGGGTGGGACCTATATCTCCCTTCAATGCATTGGTTAAAGATTTATATCTCATGAGATAGACATGGCTGTAATGGTAAGTTAATCTGGTTCAGTGATACAGGACTGGAACGAGGAGTGAACTCGATTCAGAAAGGGACTTTGTCCACTAAGATGGTCTTGGAAGCAATGCATTGGCTACTATGGAAATCATAACAAGTGCTGAATGGTTTCTACAATTACTTGTTTTATTCTCATACTATTTTATCAAGATTGATGTTCCATTATGATACATGCCTTACGTACTTCCAAGATTTATGTCTTTGCTCAAGATTTTGATGTTTAAACATTATGTTCATGTTTTTAAGTTCAATGTTATATGGTTTTTTTTATTTTCTCCATGATTATCCTTACTGAGCATTTGAGCTCACCCTTTATATGTTTTCTTTTCCCCAGGATTTCAAGAAAGGTTTTAGGTAAGAAAACAAAAGGGGAAGATCTTTATGGGAGTTTTTGAAGATCTTTCACCAACATTAGAATATTATATTCTAAGTTTCCAAAGACACTAAAATATTACAATCCTTGAGTTTTGGTTTTTGTTATGTATTAAGTATTCCGCAAAAGTAATGTATTGTCCATGTACGTCAAGATTTAGGTCTCTACAGTTGGTATCAAAGGAAAGGTTTAGTCAACCTTTGGAAACTAGGATGTGAGAACTTTAGTGAGATCCCTAGAGATATTTATAAGGTATGTCTAGGGGTGTCCCTAAGGTTACGTATATGTATAGGTTATTGTCCTATAATTATGGTAACGATCTTATAATTTAACCTAAGATGTTAGATATTTAAGGTACTCCCTCGTGATTGTGATTTTTGTCTCTCACACTATTCTTTTTGGGTTTTAGAAAATGGCTGGAAACAGGAAGATTCACGATAATGGAGGATATGATGGACAATGGAATGATATTATTCATGAGAAACCAAATGAAATTGGATCTGGAAGTCCAAATATCGTTATTATTCCTAATCAGCAATCTCATAATATGATCAATAATCTCAACTTTGGTAAGTTTCCCGACTCATATAATAAGAGAAATATGGAGATTCATGATGATCATAGAGGAAAGAAAGTTCAATTTCCCTCATGTAAGTCATGTGGGAAGAGGAATCAGGGAGAATGTTTCAAATGAACTGGAAGATGCTTTGGGTGTGGAAAATAAGGACACAAAGCCAGTAAGTGTAAAGGAAAAGGTTCAGTTAACACCATGGACAAGGATAATGGTATTGCTACGACATCAACAATGATTAAATGTTTTAAATGTGGAATGTATGAGCATTATGCAAACCAATGCCCTAAGGGAAAGTCTCATGAAGAGAATCAGCATGGTCATATGGGTAGTATTTATGTTGATGATGATGAAGAGACTACAAATGATATGTGAGATGAAAGAATTGTTGAAGCTCAGTCAATGGTTTAAGAATGTAGCGGAATGATTTATGTTTATCAAGAGTTATGTTGTATAGGTAATGGTACTATGAAATAAATACACATCTAAGGATTGTTACACTATTGTTTTTCCTAAATTATTTGAAAGTATATGTTGAATGGTACCGGTAACCATAAAAGGTTATTCAGATATTTTTGGAAAGTAGATGATATGCGCATAATGAAGGTATAAAAAGATAATGAGATGTTTGGTAGTATTAATGAGCTCTTCACTGATATAAGGACAATGTGATATCATGGTTTGAGTATATGTAAACTTTGGGATTTTAGTATGTGGAAAGAGTTAACTTTTGACAGAATTCATGTTTTCACTAAGGTTCTATGGTAATTTATGTTTCAAGAGAATACATGATTAAGGTATTCACATGTTTGGAATGCGAACAACAAGATATATCTTATGATATATGGGGGATAAATTATGGTATTCATGTGCTTGTTATGTGACCTTTCTAGTAATTGTTTTCTTTATACTATGAGATTGGACAGATGTATTTTGGATAAGCCTAAATATTGGAATGGATTATGTTGGACATAAGTCAGTATTGTTTAAGGCTATAACTTTTTTCGATATTATTTCTGTAATTTTGTAATAGTATAGTTTTAGAAAAATGACATCCTATAGGATGGGAGACTATCAATCGCATCGGACAAGGTTTCGGGAATTGAACCCACAACCGAAGTGCAACAGGCCTTTATTGCCTACCACTGGCCTACAGGAAGTCCCTGGTTAGTAGAAATTAGTTTTATTTTATTAAGTGGTATGATATAAGAAGTGTAAGTCCATTTTTGGAATCATATACGATTAACCTCACCATAGATATACTTATGTATATTTAATAACTTTTGTTATCCTTTTGTTTGAGACAGCTGGAATGACCTATCATTCTGTCGCATGATCTGCTAGCACTTCACGGAAGACAAATTCAACTTCATTTCTTTAAGAGATGAAGTGGAAATTGTTCAAGGCACGAACAACGATGAGATTATACTGAAATAAAGAAAGTATTTATTCTAATTGAAATATTTCAACTTTAGGGAAATCATCTTGAAAACCAAAAATGTTGTCCTAGTGCCCTTATATCTGATGAATCAGATGGTACCTTAAATCATCACAAATTTATGGCTTTGTGATTAAAGGCTTTTTCATAGCCATGTTCTCTACCACTCTCCATCAGAACATGATGGTTAGATTTCTCCTCCATATCCATATTTTCACATATGTTCTCCTATGTGGAAACACAGTGATGAGTTACTTTGGGTATCCATTATGTTTCTAACGTTCCTTTTTAAAATGAAGTTTTAGTATTCCTTTTTACAATGTGGGTTTCTATGAAATAAACTCTCATGTAATAAACCATTTATAACCCCGATGAATTTCGAGGGTGAAATTCAATTTAAGGGGGGTAGAATGTAACAACCCGAGATTTTATAAGATATATTATTTTTAATTTCTTTTATATATTTTTTTGTACGTTACACCAAGATTATCTTGCGCTATACGCAACACCGTATTAGCTTGTAGTATACGCAACACTAATCTTGGATCGTGTTACACACAATTTCAAGTTTGTTTGATAGTAGTTATTCTACGCAACATTGAGTGTGTGTATATATATATATATATATTCAATGTATAAATGAAATATGGTTGGATTTTGTTATACGCAACAACAAAGGAGTCTTACACTACACACAACCCTGACATGGCTTGCATCACATGCAATCGCAACCTTCCTCGATAGTGTGTGTTGTACGCAATACCGGGTTTCACTAAACAACGATATATAGTTATTATATTATTATAAATTAGCCGTTATGAATAGTAGTAAATAAATTTTGAATTTTATAACATTATAATTCATCTTACACATTTTATAGAACATGGTATGAGAACAAAATAAATTTTTCGGGTAAAATAAGTATTTTTCAAAAAAATGCAGTTTTGCCGCCTTTTGATGGCGCACCCATTTTAAATATAATTTTTGACAAGTTTATAAGTTAAATTTTACAAAATAAACTTCTTATTTTGAATCAATATAGAAAAATTTACATTGTATAATGTTTTCATATTTTTCTGATAACTTTCATATTTTAATGAATAGTAAAAACACGCTATATTTTAATGAAAAACAAATTTTTTCATCGTAATAATTTATATGGTTAAATTATAATATTTAATGGTTTTAAAGTATAAATAGAATATATTTTTACTATTTAATATAATTTATGTCATTATCATTGATTTTACATTGAATTCGTAGGTTAAATCAATTCAATCTTTTGTAATGTTTTAAACAAAAACTCGTCTTCTTTCGACAACGGGATTAATTTTAATTTAATTTCTGAAACTTCTGTGTATTGAATTTGGAAAAATGGATTCCATATTTGAAATCAGTGGGTCCAAATTATATTAATATACTACTTTTTATTTTTGGGCATTATGAATAGTAACTACGGTAAATTTTATTTACCATAGTAAAAGGTAAATTGGGTAATTAAGGGTAAATATAATATTATAAAATTACCCTAACACTTGTCTTAATACAATTGGATGATTATATTTTGTCCTAAGTCATATTTGGGTCTAAATGGAATCCATTATAACCCACTTGGAGGTGATTAAGACCTTTAGTTTATTTTATTTAAAGGAAAGTGAAATATGTCTCACTCAACTTTAATGATTAAAGTATTTTAATATAAGTTTATACAGAATATAAATTCGGTTATAAATAATCATTTGAAAGATAAAAATTTTTTATTTATCATGGTAATTTATTTGTAATTTTTAAGAGTTATTTAATTACCTTATTAGCTTATACATTAATGATGCAGAAATTATTTATTTAGTGAAAAAAATCAATAATATTGCTTTTATTGAAATAGTAATACATATTAAAGGGCTCACAAACCTGAAAAAAACTTATTGGTAGTGTATATATACACCATAATCATCCAATGACCGAATATATGACCGTTTGGAGTCTTATAAAAGTGATTATGACACTTATATTATTTTATTTTATATGATGTCAAAGTTGTCACCTTCATAATTTAATAAATATAACATTTTAAAATTTGGGTTTTTTAGAAGTTAAATCTGACTGAATGTATTCTTATGAAATATATAAGATTTATATTCATCCTAGTATTTTATTTTTAATTTTTATGTAACAAATAAGTATATTAAATAATTATACAAAAATGTTGTAGTAATTATTTTATTAAGATAAATATCAAATAAATGGTTTTAAAAATAGTAAACTAAATATTATATGAACTATTTAATGTTCTCCACTAATTTTCTAGATTACTATGACTTGTTAGGAACCTATTAAATATTTTACTTCGAATATATCCTCTGTGTGGATTTTATTTAAATTCAAATAAATGAATAGTTTCAAAATTGACACTATTGTTATTTTATAAAAATAACATATTATTAAATTGTTTAAAAATCACAAAAATATTTAAAATTTATAAATTGAAATTTATATAGTCTAAAATTTCATAAATTATCTAATTATGGATAATTAATATCACATAAGTAATTATTTATAACAATTTATAATTTAGAATCTTATTACCACAAATAAAATTTAATAGATTAAATAAGGATAAATCAAGTTGATAATGTTTAAAATAAATTCCCTACATGTCTAAATTTTATTAGTTGATGATATTACAACCCTATACCATATAATATTTGAATATGAGTCATTTTTTGAGATTTTTAAGTGAGATTAGATTTATTATAAATTAATATTTTTAAGATTTCTAAAGGTGCCCCTCTTTTCCCTTATAAAAAGGGAACCCCTTCCCACTTCTCTTCACACCATTTTGAGCCTTGAAGCTCGGCCAAACCCTACCAATTCCTCTTCTCAACCTCTCTAGTTATATCATATAGGTTTTTTTCTTCTCAAATGGCCAACCCTAGTGCCCTAAGAAGAAGCTTAAAGGAGGTGCGTCGAAGAAGAGGTAATCTCTTCTACCGATTCTTTCAAGCTTCTTTCTTCTTAAACTTCTTCTTCTTTAGTTGTTTCATTATAAAGTAATAAAATAACTATCACTAATATACTGATATGTTATTATAAATATGAAACAACCCCATTTCACCTTCTATCCATCCTACGGAAAACAGAATCACTATGCGTGCCTACGTACGGAATATTGTCTCCACGCCGTGGTGTAATCTTTTTTTCCAACACCACCTTACTTGGATGGGTATAATGGTGTAAAGAATAACTATACATAGTTATTATAACATCATACTGATTCTGATATATTGTATCATCCACTCCAATTCAATTCAATAATTATGGGAACGATATCATCGCTTGTGCATACGTACGGACTACCGTCTCCACGACGCGATGAGATTCATTCTCCATGTTAACCATTCAAGAATGATTATAAAGTATATATAAGCAATAATAATGAAATATATGAAATTATAAAGCTAATATATTTATGTGTGTGTATATATATATATATATGTCATCTACTTACTTCAATTCAAGTCAATAAGGAAAGGAAAACAGCGTTCATGCGTACGTACGGCCTACCGTCTCCATGAACGGTGTGTTTCATTTCATTTATCTATCTATTATATATATATATATATATATATATGTCATCTACTTACTTCAATTCAAGTCAATAAGGAAAGGAAAACAGCGTTCATGCGTACGTACGGCCTACCGTCTCCATGAACGGTGTGTTTCATTTCATTTATCTATCTATTATATATATATATATACTGAATATATATGATATATAAATCATGTTTTATATTTTGGAAGTAATTAAATCATGATATAAGTAATAATAATATCATGAACAATAAGTCCAAACACGTATGATAAATGAAACGATTTTACCCAAAATGCTACTTTAACATGGAATTGACAAATGAAAGGGTAATATAAATACCTAAGTGAACCATATATGATATCATGACAATGAATATTATTCTTTAATAATTAAATGACATTATTTAAATCATTATACAGGAGGTTCGGAAACATAGGAAGCATATCATACATAAGGTAAGGGATAATTTTGCAATCTCAATTGTTTTCTATCCGAGATTGCTTATACGTAAGTATTTACTGGGTTTATATTTATCATCCATGTCCAAGTTTTATAAAAATGTTTTCATGTATGTTTAAATTCCTTTTTACCCATTTTCAAATTTTACTACGTGGTATGTAAGGAATCTTTTTTTGTTTACCATACGAGGTACTTTTTGACTTTTTCGACAAAAGTACGAGGAGAATGTTATTTTTAACTTATACGGCATGAACAGATTTTTACGGTTTCATAAAGCCTCATTTTAATGAAGATTACTCTACATTATTTAATGAATATTTTCAAAAAAATCCTTTTATTTTAAAATTTCATGGAATTTTGTGAAAAGAAAATGATTTTGAAGAAGAAATGATATTTTCCTCAAGAATTCATTTCAAGTATTTTATCAAAACCATTTTCTATATAAGATGGAATTATTTCATATGTGTATGTTTCAAGTATAATTTATCTATTATTTACATGGTTTCACTTTTTCTATGATGAAATGATATCCATTTTTTTGTATGGATTATGTTATGATGGGACGATTTTTATGAAACCCATTTTATTCTTTGGGTTATGATGAATGATTTATGTTTATTTTGTGGTACAAGTAAGAATTATTTCATTATGATATTGGTGGGACCTATATCTCCCTCCAATGCATTGGGTAAAGATTTATATCTCATGAGATAGACATGGCTAGAACAGTAAGTTAATCTGGTTCAGTGATACAAGACTGGAAGGAGAAGTGAACTCGATTCAGAAAGGGACTTTGTCCACTAAGATGGTCTTGACAGCAATGCCTTGGCTACTATGTAAATCATAACAAGTGCTGAATGGTTTCCACAATTACATGTTTTATTATCATTCTATTTTATCAAGATTGATGTTCCATTATGATACATGCCTTACGTATTTCCAAGATTTATGTCTTTGCTCAAGATTTTGATGTTTAAACATTATGTTCATGTTTTTAAGTTCAATGGTATATGGTTTGTTTTATTTTCTCCATGATTACCCTTACTGAGTATTTGAGATCACCCTTTATATGTTTTCTTTTCCCCAGGATTTCAAGAAAGGTTTTAGGTAATAAAACAAAATGGGAAGATCTTTATGGGAGTTGTTGAAGATCTTTCACCAATATTAGAAGATTATATTCCGAGTTTCCAAAGACACTAAACTATTATGATCCTTTTAGTTTTGGTTTTTGTTATGTATTAAGTATTCCGAAAAAGTAATGTATTGTCCATGTACATCAAGATTCGGGTCTCTAAAAAGATTTAGGGGTCATGGTGTTATAGATGTAACCTTTATAGTTTAGGATTTTCAATTTTTTGTTTTTCCTATTTTTCAAAAAAAAATGTGTGTGTTTTTAAATTTTTGTGTTTATTTTTCAATTTCTGTGTTTTTTTTAATGTTGTGAGCTCAAATGATTATCTTTTCTACTTCTTGAAACCCATGTCGATGAGTGGGAAAATTTATTCTATGAAACTAAGCTTAAATTAATTCTAAAAATGAATTTGTTTCAAATTTATAAATTTGGTAATTTCATGAAAATTCCTTTGATTTTTGAATCTCATGCCACATCTCACTATCTTTATCTTCAAAATCACTTTACCATGATATTTTTGAATGATTTTTTTCATATTATTTTTATTCACCTCATTTCTTGAGAGGACCAAACCATGCTTTCTTTAACTAGAATTTGATTTATTCCTTTCAAAACATTAGGGTTTGAGGTACCAGTGTTTTAAATGATTGAGGAATTTCTTTAGATTTTAATCCTCTTTTCAAGATAAACCTCTTTATTTCATCCTTAATTGTATATTTAATCCTTGAATCCCTTAGAATCCATGAACATCTTGTTAGGTTAGCCATATTACAAGCCAATTTTCCCTATCCAACCTACTCTTGAAGTGAAATTTCATGATCTAGTTGAACTTAAGTGTGGGGGAAGCTGTCTTGTGTTGTATTACCACATTTAGAGATATTATGGGTGGAAAATAAAATGTTTAAGTGGTGATTTTTATGTTGAAAATTTCATTATGTTGAAATTTTTTCCCTTTGAGAGATTTCATGATAGAATAAGTTGTGACTTTATGGATCTTTCAAAGAAGAAAGAAATTTGTGCCTATATAGATATTTCAAGAAAAATTATGTTTGAAAATATTGAAATTTTTTCTATTAAAATGTTTAATGGTTTGAAACTTATTTGATTTTTCATAATTATAGATCTTATTTTATACTAATGGGTATGAGGAGGATACTATACTTGAGTGAAAATTAGAATCATGCAATTTTTTCTTCAAAAAGATCCAAACAATCCTTATTTGTACTTAGAATTTTTGACATCTAAATCCTATGAAATGAAAGACAATGAACAGAACTAAAAATTAATTATGATAAACACATGTACTTAACTCATATTGGGTGGATATGTAAGAATTTATCAATCCTATGGTGACTCTTTTATGGGTTTGGATGAGAAAAAGACTTATTGAAAAATGACATTTGTGAGATGAGATAAAATTCATGGTAGGTGTATTATGTGCATGGTAGGAGAAGTGAAGTGGAAATGGATTTAATTATCTAAATAGAGAAATTGAAATTATGGTTTTTGAGGAGGCATGATATCTTTTGTTTCTTATTGTCAAACCGGGGGATCTCATGGGTATGTGTTTTGATTTTTCTTGGATTTGATTTTGATGTTTACTTTTCTAGGAGTCTAAGTTCTAAGTGTCGGGGAATTGATAGAGATAATATTTACATTATTTTACATTTTTATTTAAATGATTTAATCCCTTCCAATTTAACAATGTGAGATCATTTTCATAATTTTTGGATTTTTGGTGATTTTTTAGCTAAAATGTGAAAATTGGTTAATTCTGTAAATTTAACAGTTTTCTATATTTTATTTATTTTGAGCATAAATTTTACAATTTTGATCCAATTGGAGTGATTTTTATTTTAGGATTTCATTGTTCGTGGGATGAAACTTCCTATTCTAGACCTGGAGCTAATTCAAAATCCACAGACCTAGAAAAATCAATCAATTTGAAAACTTTTTATGGCCAACAGAGTGGACTCCACCTAAGTAAATGAAGAATATATCATCCTAAAGGCCTCCAAATGAGGTGATTATATATGTATTTTAAATATAACTTTAAGAATCATTTTTAAGTTAAATTTCATGGAGTATTTTTCTCATTAAGGCATTCATTTAATCCAAAAAAATGGAAAAATTTGAAGAGTCTCCTCAAAGATAAAAAGTTTTCTTTAGTAATTCTGGAATAAATTTATTGACACTTGTATAAAAAATCTTATATTTTGAAAGAGCATGAGAAATAATATAGTAATAACTTTTGTAAAGACAACTTCCCAATAATCATCCATTTAATATGAAAAATAAACTGAAATTTTTTATGGATATAAACTGAAAGGAAATTTTCCACCCCCCAACCCTATAAATATGTGTGTTCGCTTCCATTCAAAGGGATTGAAGAAGGAGAAAGAGGGTTTTTTCTAGAGTATTGGAACCTTGAAATTCTGTGTATTTTCTATTTTCTATTTTATTAGTTTCATAATGTTATCTTCTTTCTCAGTCAAATTTATTACCCTTCACATGGAGGGGTAAAACTCTTGAGTGATCTGGGAAGGGGGAGTTTTCTTTTTATAATTTTGGGATATTATGATTTAATTTAAAACTATCTTTTTATATTGAATGATTTCCACTTTTAGAGGTTTTAGATTCACTTAATGTAATTTTATTTTGGGTTTTGGTTTCATTCATTGTTTACAGCTTTGGTTGAAGTTCTTTAAACACCCTCTACCTAGTGCAGTTTGTCTTGATCGACCAGATTATGTTAGGTGGTGAGTGTCTAGATATTGTTGGAACATGTGTGGAATAAATGAACTTTTTTTAGATTTCCAAGGGAAAAAATCATTTTTGGGACATGCCTTAGTGGTTTGGAAATGGATTACTTATTTTCATGCACACATGAGTGATTTCCATTACTTCCTTCAACCAAGGTTGATTGACAACTCGATTGAGGAGTCTTTCATTTATCATTCAATAAGAAGAGGGGGGAGTGATTTTTATGACTATGATTACATTGAAAAATGTGAACATAACCTGACCCCATCACTCTCTTCATTAATTTTTGTTCAACATTTATTTTAACTTCTTTCTTTCTTTATAAAATCAAACAATTTAAAAAAAACAACATCCACTTATTTCTCTAATTTAAAGGTGATAGCTTTATTTTTGTGCGATCCTCTCTAGATACAACATAGGTTAACCACTTTACTGCATTTTTAACTTAGTAAATAATTGTTTTTGTCACACCTCACAATAATAATGTGTCATATGCCTTGCATATCACCTCTTTGTTGGATAGAGGTTGGATAAAGGTCCTTGGTTGGATCGAGTATCATTCAGGAGATGATAGATATCATGAAATTTATTAGGAGGAGGTTAGAGACAACTCAGAGAATCCAAAAATAATATATTTATTATTTTCATCATTTATTGTAATTTGAGGTGGGTGATTGGGTTTTCCTCAGATTTTTACCTTGGTTGGGACATAGAAATTTGGGCAAGTTGGGTAAGTTAGCACCACATTATATCATCCCATTTGAGATTGTGGAGTGACTCAAGAAGGTGGATTATTGATTGAACTTACTTTCTCATTTAAATTTTATCCATGATGTGTTTCGTGTTTCCTAACTAAATAAGTATCAACTGGATCTATCCCATGTGATCGAGTGAGAGGATATTGAAATTGAACCTGACACCTCATATATTGAAAGGGATATCCAGATTTTAGAATGACATGATAATTTTCTATGTGGAAATATGATCTCATTAGTTTGAGTGAGATGACAATGTGGTGGGGATAATAATGAGACATGGGAGCATAAGGCTTTGATGATGAAATAATGACCTTATCTCTTTCCAGGTTTGTGATCCTAAAAATTTTTGGGGATAAAAAACTTTTATGGTGAGGATAATTTTCACACCCCAGTATATGGAATCAAGTACAGAGCCTCTTTTGTCTTTGTCTTTTTGGTTTTCATGTCATTCGTAGGTCAAGTGAGGTGAATTTGGCAGTTGAGTTGGATTTTTCAAGTGGAACTTGATTCTACGACATGTTACTTGTTTTACACCATGGAGGATATTTTTTTGATGTGGTTGGGGAACTATAAAATTGTAGTTGGTTTATGTGGTTTTAATTATTTTTTCATAGCTACAAAATGGAGACTTGGAAGGTGAAATTTTGATAGTTCTGACAATTTTGAAGTCACTAAGTCATGGAGTGGTGGTTTCAACATAGTGTCCTTATAAGGACTTAGAGGCTACAATGTAGTGATAAAAATTACATAATATTCTTCTTCCCTAGTTTATAGGATATCATTATTGAACATGGTGTGTTTTATGGATGAGCTTTTGACCAAACTCCACTACAGTGTGACCAACTCCCTTACGTAGTAGTCCTAGCCATTTTGGGACTCATTATGGTGTAGCCCTATATGTCACACAATGATGCCTATTTTTCTATATTTTTTATAAATATCTAACTCACTCATACCTAATTCAATTTTAATTGATCTACAGGATCCTTGGTGATGATTTTGGATCTATTCCTATTCCCATTGGTAGATCTTCGTGTCAATTGAAAGCTTAGATCTATATCGCTTGTAACCTGGTGAGTTAGATATGTTATAAATTTTTTATTGTCTTCTTCTCGATGTTTTTGGTTCCTTATGAAACTATATCAATGGATATATCATGGAAATGTATAATTAAAATTTTTTCATTAGATCTAGGATCTCTAGGATATTAAATCTTCCTCTCCCATCACCAGTCTAGAAGACAGCATTGCTTTCATCTATCTTGAGGAAGGTGTCTTTATCCTATGGTCTATCCCTTGACAATCCTTGAATTCTTATAATTATCTTATTTTTTTTATTTATAAAATTGAATGTTTGATCTTTTGTGGAAATATAAAGGGTTTTCAAAATTGGTTTTCTTTGAAAACTATATTTTATGCACATGATATGTTTGATAAAAATGCCTCAAAGACGGTTTTGAATTGGAAATGTGTTTTCAAGCATGTAAGAAATGTGATATCGCTATAGAAAATGTATTATGAAATGTGGTCTTGGTTTTATTGAAAATTAATGATGACATATATAACATATTATAAGACCTTAGGGTATGGGGGAAACTGAACATATGCAAGCCTTATTGAATTAATCTATCACTAGGGTAGGTTCACATGATGTCATGGTTACAAGTATATATCCTTATCATAGAACCAAGGTTCTCGGACTTTAGGATTCACTTATGCCGACTAGTGTTCCTTTCCACGTCTTGGTTGTGTACACCCTTATTTCATGGATTTATCTTGGTGCTTTTTGGATACATTATGTGCATATTTATTTAATATGCTTATTTTCCCACTTAATATGGATATTGATACTTGAAAACCTATTTTATTCATTTTATTATGCCTTGTGGATATTTTTTATGTTATATTGATTTTTTTATTAGAATATGATATGTTTTGAAAATAAAATCAAAGAATGATTTTATATGAAAAATGATTTATTTTAAAGTGTTTTAGAAATATGTTTTATACAAGATTTAATGGATGCATGTGGATAGAAATTGTATGGATTCTTAGTGGTATCCTAATAAGGTTTAGTGCTCATACCCTACTTTTTGTTTTGGTAATTTTTAGCCTTGGTTTTTCAAGATAGATGTAAAGGGAAGAACATTATGCATTGGATAGATCTCCTGGATCATGTTTCCTTCCGGTGGGTTTGGATGGTGTTGAAATATCTTCATGATAAGAGAGACCCATGGGTTGCTTCGGGTTCTATGTTGTTGGTATTTTGTTTGTTTCATATAGACCATGTATTCTAATTGTTGGGTATGGCCTTTATATTTTGGTTTTTTTACATATGTTGTATTTTAGATATCTATTGTGATACTTTGATTGCTTCTATCTTATATTATTTCTGTTTAGGATGAAATCATTTCTATGTTTCTTTGTATGGTACCATAGTGCATTTTTCTGACATGTAGTGGTCAGTAATGTGCTTCGAGCCTTGTTGCAGGTCGATTTGGGTGGCATTATGGGTTGCACTAGGTTATTATATTACATATTTGGTGTATCAACACACTATTTATTTCATAATCCTTGTAGTAGCCCAGTGCAGGTGAATCAAATAAAAATAATTGTGTCCCTACATAAATTACTTTCCAACTTTTATTTGAGGAATTTTGGTGAGGTTTAGTGAAGATAAGTTGGGTGAACATGGTTATCACATAAGTGGAAACAAGATTCATAAAGGAAAATTTATAAATAGGGACAAAAAGGTTTAAAATGGACACACCCTGATTCACCTCCCCTCTCAGGGTGTCTTAGAGACTTAACTCTATGGTTTACAAATGGTCAACTGACTAGGTTGATGATTGTAATAATAGATGGAAGCAGAATACTTGCTCTTGGTAATCTTGATGCTGAGGGGTTTGGGATTTCTATTATAAATGTTATGACTCCCCCCCTCCCAAACCTAGTACCCCTCCTAGTCTAGAAGTGAAGAGGATTGACCCCTAAGTCCTTCCTCTATTAGGCTCCAAGTTAGTGACTAGAAATGAGGGTGTAGAATACTCAAACATGAGTCATTACCCTCAATATATGAAAAATATCGATAGATAAGATAAATAAACACCAAAAAACTCTATAACTTAATATAAAAGAAAATAAACCATCCCATAATGCAGCGAAAAGAAATATAAATAACATATCCAAAGTAAATAGCAAAAAAACTAAGGTAGAAACTTCGCAAAAACTCAAACCTATAAGCTAGTAATGCCCATTTTGGTCTCTGAAATCCACCCAAAAAACCTAAAATAATAGTTTATATACATAGGGTGAGAATAAAATATATACTCAGTAGGATTATACCCAAGATTTCCCATGAAAATGTGAAAAAATAATACTAATGCATTGGTGAACAAAAAACAGAACTAACAACACCTATATAGGTTAATTATCCATCTCAACCTCATCAAGGTTCACTCAATAATGCATCTAGTAGTAAAATAATATAAAAAATAATAGGAAAATATTCCCACATCCACATCCCCAATAATTTTTTACTCTCATGCACCATCATAAAATATCATGTGCTCTCATCCCTTTCATGTATGGCAGTCATCACATCAAGATGTATTTGATGTAGGCCAAGTCCCAACCCTACCTACCCCAACCTCCTCTAGGGACTAATATCCTATGTTGGTATCAGTCAATATTTTCTTATCACTTGTTTTTTTCACATCATTATCTGCATCATCACACATCCAACCAAAACCTCATGAACATGATAGTAGTTTATTATGAACATGAATAACATCAACCTCATGACCTCCTCCTACCAAGCATGAACATATCACATCCTCTCGTCATTAGGCATAACCACCAACTACTTTGTCATCAGTCATTACTCACCACCATCTGGGTGTCACTTCCATGTACTACTTTTATAGGAAGAGCAAGGGAGAGAGGATAATCATCCATTTATTTCCTCACCATCCTAAATGTTGGGGAAAACATCCCCTAAAACATTTGGGTGTCAGTGTATAGTACTTTACAATTATGGAGTATGTATAGAGATCACAAGGAAAATATAACATATATATTTATACATACATAACCACACACAACTCAACCCTAGGGTTTCACATCAATACTTAATCATATTCATCTATTAATATCATTACACTATTATTACCACATGCTTCCACCACCACTAAACACAACTCCACCTCACTAAACAGCCACACACGACCCACCATTTCATTTCATTTATAGTTTTAGCCACTTTACAAATTAACATAATATTAAAAAAAATAATTTATCAATCCACTTTAACCCATATTTAATGAAAACCACTCTATCCATCACCCACATGTATTCCCATTTAATTTCAACCCATTAATTATCATTCAATTTTCTAAAACACTTACCACATGTAAATTTCCAGCTAGATCCATTACCCTTTCATCATTACCAACTTCATATTCCACCGCTACCATACTAATATAATAAGGAACCACACAAAAACATAATAACCTTACAATAACAACCACATATCTACCACTACACTTTCACCATCTGCAACACATCCTACATCTGAACCGGTCACCACCATCATTGTATAATCCCCAAAAAACCCACACAACCACAATTCCAAAAACAAACATATTATAAACACACAAAATCATATTCTCAATTCAGATAAATTTATAGTTAAATTAAAGGGGGGTTTCTCATTAATTCATCATCTCCTACATGGAAATTTTTACGCAGTTCCGAATTACACAGGCAACCCATTCATATACAAATATATATATTAAGCCTTTTATGAAGGGTGATTTCAAACAAAGATCTAAAAAAGATGTTATAAATCCACAGTAGGGGTTTTCAATTTCATTATATCCATGAAATGCATATCCCTAATAGTTATAAGTTTTCAAGGGAAAACAAGCGAAAATCACAAGGGAACTGGCAAACACCTGATAAGACCCCCCCCCCCTTCAATTCAATTTAATCTAGTTCATTATCTTCATTAGTCAATACAAACCATCCACCCAAAGGAAAAAAATAATGATAATTTCATAGATACACAAAATAAATAGGTAATAAGGATCCCCTGCCTAAAAAGGTTGTATGTTGTCATATAATAAAGACAAGGTAAAAGATGGATGATGTTGTGGCTTGGATATTATAAGGTTAAGGTATTGGTCAAATGCACAACACTTGCAGAGAAGGAACAATTAAGATATAGGGACAAACTATTACCTCAAATTCCACATGGTGATATAGAAAATAGTGTAAGAAAGGGACCATTGAACACACCTGGAACTTGCAAGATGGAAGGGCTTAGGTTAAGGAAGAGGACTCCCATGTCTCAAGAATGAGGTTCTGAATTTTTTGGACTCGAAGGAAATAAGGAAGAATCAAGTAGAATAAAATCTCATACTTTAAAGATCAACCACATGATTAATACATCAACTACATGAAGTAATAAATCAAACACAATAACAACTAACTTACCAAAAGGACAAACTGACTGACTGCGTGAAAAAAATAACCGACTATGCAAAGGAAAAAATTAACCACATGAATAAATGTAATGACCCCATTAAGGGACAAGTGACCACATGAACTAACTGACCAGACACACGGTCAGTCAAGTGACTATGATAACAAGCTTAGAAACTTTAAAGGGAAAAATAATGGGTTTTATATGATCATATAATGGTCATTTATAGAAAAAGTAAACACAAAACATAGGAAGATTTATCTTTAAGAAATAACATGTGAATAAAACTATAAAACAAAGTATCTATAATTCATGAACAATAGAAATTTCTATATTCCTTCATGGATAATGCTTGAGTAAGATCATGAGGAGTGTTGAATGTAAGCACCTTATTGTTGTGGAAATTCTGAGAGCAACAAACTATAAATGATTCACATAGAAGTAAAAGACAAAAAAAAATGATAATAAGATCACATAAAATAATGATTTGCATGGTTAGGGAAAATATCTTTATGTACATAGATAGGTGTAAAATTCACTATAACTAGGAGTATAATTACATCATAAAATTAGAGTTCCAAGAACATAGGAACCCTTACTTAAATGATCTCATAAGGAAGATGATTTAATTGTGCCACCAACTACACAAAAGTCCACACTTCTATAGTGTTAAAACTATTCAAGTCCAATATGCTATAGTATCAGTGGTAATAAGTCTACAGAGATACAGTGACTATTTTCTCTAAATTTTAAGATGATACAGTTTCCTATCATATACTACTTCATTAAGTTTGCACTGCTATAGTTCCCTATCAATGTCGCTTTTCAACCCTACTATAGTGATCCAGCATTGCTACAGTTCCCCACAATTTGGTTCAAGGCCCTTCATCCCCTGGATCAAGTGCGAACCTCCCCTTGCATTCCCTAGTAACCTTATCATGAAGGTTGAACCGTGGTAGTTTCGGTATGGTGTATAGTTCGAACCACTATAATTCAACCCAAATTCATCCAAAAAAATCATGCTACATTATTCAAACCTTGCCTCTAAGTTAATTCACTAGTCAAAGGATCCACAAACACTTTTTTAGGGCACCTAATATCTGGAGGGATGTGAGCGCCTTCTCAAAAGAGACAAACACGGTTTGGGTAGGAAGAGAGCTTATAATATTCACCCCACAACATAAGAGGATCTCATCTTCTTATATAGTCAGTGCTTGAAGAATCTAAAATCCATATTCATCTCATGTGTTACTGGATTTATAATCACTACATTTGAAAACCATCATCAACCCTTTATATCATTATAAATAATTCCAAATATCATAAAAAATCAATAAACTCTACCATCAACAATCAAAAAATTCAACCATCATCAACAATTTCAATAGTAATTATTTTCTCACATCAATATAAATAATAACATCTAATCACACCTCATATCTTCCATAAAATTTACCACATAATTTATTACCCTCATATTTCATAAACATGATAAGCAAAAATCCATTCCTCTAATTTTTTATTCTATGTGTCCATAAATAAAATAATTTTTTTTATCACAGTATAATTTTAAAATATATTATTTTATAAAATTTATAAAAAAAATATTATAAAAATTATAAAGAGTTTCCAAGTATCAAAAAAAATTTGTTCAATTTATCTTAAGTCATGAAAATTTTTAAACCCAAGATCACCATGCTATGAAAACCAAAATCATGTATAAAGTAAATAAAAAATGTGTACCTTTCACTATAGATAGTTGTTGCTTGTTTTTATTCAATCTCGCATGATTGATAAAAATCACTAAGGAATAACCTATGGACTTTTACCTTTGAGTTGTATCCAAGAATCAACTAAATCACTCAATGCTTGTGAAGGGTCTTCTTCACAACCATGATATGCTAGTATCTCATGGTGGAAAAGGGGGAGGAGGAGAAAGACTCGAGAGAGAATAGATAGAAATTGAACACATGTAAAATCACCATATTCATGGCCTTTGAACCCTTTATATAGGACATAGGGTACTCCCAATCCATCCATGTAATTTACTCAAACATTATGATATGTTTGAGTAATGCCATCTGTTTTCAAATACCTTGTAAAAAATTTGCTAAGTGTGCATGCATTTATTACATAAATGAATTTGATTATACATACATTTTATTATATGAAATGTAATGTATGAATTAAATTGTTTAATTAAAAGGTGTTATTAGAATCATATAATACAATTACTTTAATAATTCCACCATATGACAAACCCATGTCATACACTATGATTCGACCTAGGTAACTCCAATACGATATCTCTATATCATATGAAATGATATACCTAATAGAATATAATAATCCACTTGAAACATGTATTTCATACCCCATAACATACCCATATTTTTCTATATGATATATCATAAAACATGTCATATGTTCTTATGAAACACATTATGTGTACTATACGATATCCATCCAAAACTCTTTTTATATAAACTCTAAACACTTTTAGAGAAACTGTCTAAGTTTTCTAAAACTCAATCCTCATTCAATTTTATATAGAGTATGACCCCACATAAATTTCAAGTGTTGACAAAAAATATGAATTCCCAAATTCACAAATGTATTTAAGAGTGTAATCTAACAAAGCATCAATGTTACTCAAGATAACAAGGGATCTGGCATGATCTCCATCAAACACATGTATCTCTATACTTGTGTCCAACAACTATAATATATATATAATTATTCATTTTATATGATCCCTTTGTACAATAAATGAGAAACAAAGGGGCAAAAAGTATATAAATTCGATATAGTCTACTCATATGTTCTTGATTCTCCAAGTATAGACTGACTTGATCAATGAATACATCAAATGTCATTCACCCTTATAGATGAGAATGTCACATTATCCTCACCTAAATAGATAGAAACACCACATTTATTATCTAGGTATAGTCATACACTCCTCCAATCTATCTTAATTGATATCCTAGATGTTAAACTCTTCATAAGATGGGACAAATCCTATCTTGGTTAAGCCTCAACCGACGACATGATTACAATATACCCAAACACCCCCTGATTAGATAAGTCTCAAGGTTTGTGTAAGAAATGTATTAAAGAATTAAGGTTATCATGATAGGTATCTTTCCAACATAAAGTATAGGAAAATACAAATAGTAAACTTACACCCCTAGTATACCAAAGAAAAAGTGTATGAAACTTCATGTGGTATACTTGGGGGTCATCCAGCATATAAAACTCCTTTGCATCTCATGATCATTTATCATGTATATATATGAAAAACTACCCACACTAATCTTAACATCTCATCACAACCTATAATACAGTATAACAAACATCGATTAAGGATACCTCAAAGTTATACTTTGAGAGGTCAATTATTATTTCACTTCACATAATATGTGAAGCTAAATGACAAAGCAGAGACTAGATTTTGTATAACATGATACATTTTACATTATTAAACTCCTTTAAGAATGCTAAAAAACCATACATAAGTTCCCATTAAATCGTATCACATATTATAGGACACCAAAGCAGCCTTATGGTTATTGCACTTTAGGGTTTTGTTAAACTCGTTTTGTATATATATAATTCCTACCACATCTCTATATGGAAATATGATAAAACCCTCCCACTAAGCTCCTTTAGTGAGTAACATCTATGAAGTAAGTTAGTTTGAATAATAGTGTGAATTGGGAATCATATTACTAATGTTCAACTATTTGAACATAATATTCAAACTCTTTAACTTCACAACATTCAATGTTATGATTTTAATAACTTTTTTTGTCTACTTATAATTATTTATAAGTTCATCACTATCGTCATTATTAGAACCCTTTCCATAAAACGTTTTCCTTGAGATCATTTTGTTAACAATACACATCCTAAACTCCTTTAGGACGTAAAGTGGCTTTCACTTTGTTACAAAAACTAAATGAAATTATTTAAATTTTTCTTTAATGATAAACCCTAAACTCTTTTAGGATATTAAGTTACATTCACTTTGAATTTTGAATAGAATATCATGCTAAGATACATAAACTTCTTAGAAACTATATTATTTTTAGAAACTGTATTCTCTTTGGAATATCATACTAAGATACACAAACTTATTCTATGTTAGAAAATAACACTTATTTACTTTTAGTGAGAATATTTAACAAACAAACTATTATTTTCATATCTAATATGGTATTCTATGTCTTTATATTAGTGTTAATAAAAAATATTTTATTCTTTAAATTATGACACGGAAGGGTGGAGGAATCTAAATTCCTCATATTTTAACAAATATGAAGGATAAACTCTATATCCTTGGTAAAACTCATTTTATCCTTACCTTATTTTCAAGAATTTAATAGAATATAATGAATCATAAACCATGTGTATAAAATCCATATTCTCATATTATTCACAACAACTATTTTTTAACAAATGAATTCTCTTATCATATAAGATAAATAAGTTAAAAATACACATCCTAAATATAGATCCATCTAAGCCTTTTAATTTTGCATTCAACTTTAAAATTTAGTAACATTTTGCTTCATCCTGATTTAGAAACTCATTGATTCATCATGATTCATCAACCCTTTGCTTTACCATGATTTAGAAAACCTTTGTGTCATAATGATTCAATGAACCTTTACTTCATTACTTGAATGAAAACTACAATCTTGATCAATTCTTTCCTTGATTTTGAACACCTGCATATTCACAACATTTGTAAAATATACATTTGATATCATATACCCTTCAAAATCGAATAATTGATTTCTATAATACTAATACCTGGCATGGAGTTTCAATGGAGTTTCGCAAACCCCTTTATATATCCTAGATAATTCTACTATATGGAAACAATGTCCTTTCTAATTTTTTATTTAGGTTTCAATGACCTAGATTGGATATTTTTAAGAAACATTTGTAGTGATATGTGTTTTTAACAAGAAAGAATTAGCTCAATTTCAAGTTTCAAAGTCCCAGGATCCCTCTAGAAGTAAAATAGTAAATTTACTATAGTAGAAAATCTCAGAAATTTTTTTGGATGGATCAGTTGATTTTAGGGTATGTTATTTACCCCTGTGTTGAGATGATGTTTAATTGCAAGAATAATGGGCCTCAATAATAATATATTAGTATAAAATATTATTTTTAGCCTACATTAACACATTATCAAGAATTATTATTTTTCTTCAAAATGGATTTTCTGGTGATAAATTTGAGTTTGTGATTACAACCAAGATGAGGGTTTTACCATAGGATTGCTATAATTTAGGCTCACATTAGAGTTTTTAGGTTTGAGTCATCACAGGTAGAATATGATTAATTATGTTAATTTAATTAAGTGAATTAATAAAATTATTTTAATTATATAGAGACCATAGAACCCCTCTATTTAATCCTCTTTATGTTTCCTCTATACGGTTAGGCACTTATTATTGGCATGGACCCTAAAGAGAAGAATTATAACACCCCATGCCATAAAAAGAACATAATTACATGATTTGTAACAAGGGTTACACTTTATTAAATTTTGAAGATATTTTAAGTTTATATTTTTAGATAATTAGGTAAAAATGACATTAAAAAGTATACATTTTCACACAGTATCCATTTTTTATGAAAAACAAGTTGTTTCAAAAAACACACTTGTTTCATTCAAGGTAAATCTTATATATAGAAGTCTATCCTTATTAAATATTCTAACCATACTTAAGCCCTATGAAAAAAATCATTTTAAAATGTGGGATGAAAAAATATAGTAAGGGGTGTAAAATAAAGTAAACCCATTAGTCCATTTGTAAACCTGAAAAATCCATAAGAAAGTTTTCCTTTTTCACAATAAACATTTGATCTCAAATATTCATTTGAATTTCTATGAAAAGAAACTTAAATTTTCAATATATTTTATGAAACATTTAATATGAAATCATAATCATAAGGTTTTCTTGGAAAACATGAAAACTTATCAATGCCTTTCCTTGAAAATAATCCTTTCACCTTTATAAAAAAACCATAAACATTCCTTAAAAACGTATGCTCATTTTTTAACCTTTTCAAATCAAAATATTTCCTTTATAAACCATTGTAAACATATAATGTAGGTACCTTGATACATTATCCTTATATTCACCTTTACAATAACCCTTATAATGGAATCATCTAACTAGATAATTCTCATATCTATTAGGAGAAACCTATAATCGGTAAACTCTACCACTTTACCTGATGTGTTGGAGAGCTATATTGGGTTCACCTATCATCAGAGCTATATCAGATCACCCTTCATTCATATAAAATGTTCAAGAACCATAACATGAATAAGATATATATAAATTTCACTTTAATCATAAAACCTGTTTAAATTTTTGTTTAATCTCATACACAATAACACTTTCAATTACCTCATAAAGATAATAAAAAATTTATGTTTCCTTGGAAAAAAATTTAAAGGTAAATATTCAAAAAATGTTGAGAGAAAATTTTTCTTTGAAAATAACCATGAAAACTTGTAAAGTAATCTTGATAATGAATCATGGATATGATGGTGGTAAAAAGTAGTCAATTTGTATATGTTAAAAAATATTCTTTTTTCACTTTGGTAAAAACATCAAAATGAATAATTTGAAAAATTATTAAAGGATTATTTTTAAAATATTTAAAAATAAATCCAAAATAGTTGAAAATGAAATTTAACATCCTTTGAGGTATAAATAATAACATTCTTGAAACATTTTAAAGAACATGGATATGGAAAAAATATTTTAAAGGAATATGTTAAAATGAGTTTTTAAAGAAAATTCACTTACCTTATGTCCTATCTAACTTCTTACATTCTCTAAATACTGAATAATAAAATTATATTAGTTATTATACTTAATTAAGAACCTTTTTAATTTTCATTTCATTATAATTATTCCTTTTATTTCATTTATTACCATGTTTTATTTAGTTACTAAAATGGTTAAGTCCACGTTGGACGTTTTGGGGTTGTTCTGTTTATAATCTCAAAACCACATTGGTGTGTTTACCATGGTTAAAGGGGTTATGGTTACATTATTTCCAGAATCTTAAACATTTTATAGTTTTCATATTTATATATTAGATACACTTCTAAAACCAACCATTTAAAGTGGTTATGGAAAACGAACCATGTTGTTTCATGAATTTGGTCGTCCATACGTATGTTTGAACATCAATTTCATTTTTCACTAACGGGTGAAAAATAAATAAAGTAGATAATATTTTACTTTACTAGAATCATAAATATGTTATAAATTTCATATTTATTCATTATTTTAATCCTTATAACCATCCTTATGATCATCCTTATAAGGTGAATATGATAAATGTACCACATCATTTCATGGATGCAGTATTCCACACATACACATGAGAAACATTATCAATTTACAAAGGATTAAAAGAGTAAGAAGGTAAGTAATATATTATATTTATAGAATTATAATTATGTCATAAATATCATATATATTCATTTTTCCATCATTATAAGCATCAATATATTTGGTGATGAAAAACAAAACATATTTCTTTGTGGAGGTGGTGTACCATAGGTATGCACAAGAGATGTTTTCATTTATCATAAGATGAAAATGGGTTGTACCATAATCATAATAAAATTTCAGTATATGTAAGATACTAATGTTATTATTTCAGTATGGTTGAGGAATATTTGAAGGAGGTAAAGGAAAAATAAACTTGAAATAAGTTGTTTAGGACTTGTGACTTCTCCTCAGATATCTCCTGTATAATTACACTATAATCCTTCTAAGATTAGTCTTTAGAGAATATAGGTACCTCTAAGACATGGGCAAGGATGCTAGGGATAGTTATAGTTAGGTATTTTCCAAACTAGAGTTATTAAAAGGTTTGAGGAAGGGATGTGATGAGGTTCCATTTTATAAGTGAGGGGAGTGAGACACTTGTAATTTTTCTAAACATTTAAATATTATAACATCTTGATCTTGGGAAAGTGACTCCAAATGTAGGATCTGGGTGCAGCAGAAGCATCCTTTGAAGGTATGAACAACCTGGATTTTAGTCTTAAATCATGTGTAATCATTTCTTTACAAGATCATGAGATTATTTCCAATGAAAAAAAGTAGATTAATGGACTACATAATATACTAAAACCAGAGGGAGAGGATCTTTACAAGTAATTTATCATTAATTTATAATTAGATAAATAATTAAATCAACTTGTAATTATACTTTTTTTTATGATCTTATGGAATAGATTTTATCACACTGTCATTGCACTGTAGGATTCAAGTGTATAATCCCTCCAATGGAAATCCACACATGCACTATAATTTCTAATCAAAGCCATAAAATCATTGGTTGCTAGCATAGTTGATCCTGATCACTTTCATTATTCATGGTTAACTACAAAAATTATCTTCTCAAAGAGGGATAAATCTTGGTGCTTTCTCAAAGACATGAGAGATTAGGAAGAGAGAGATATTTATAGAACTCTAGATATCTCTTTAGATATATCTATCTAGATATATCTATAGATATATCCATCTTGATATATCTTTAGATATATTCCTATATTTATCTCCCTATATATATCTGTAGATATCTCTCTTATTTGTTGTTCACACCAAAAAAATCACTTTAGGAAAGTGATATATTTTGATATAATTAGATATTTATTGTGCCAGGTGTTAGCCAAAATAGGCTAAATACCCTGAGAGGGGGGTGAATTAGGGTATAACATATTAAAATCAACTACCCCTTTGGATCTTGTTTCATCATTAAACAAAGCACTCTTCTCTCCATTTATCATATTAAAATATGAGAAAAAAATAAATCATGAACGAGACATGACAATTTTACTTGGTTCACCCACAATGGGTTGTGCCCAAGGAGTATACACAATAAATGTGTCAATGTACCAATTCCACTAAATTACACTACAATTAAAAAGTTTGGAGCATACTCACTATCTCTATTAGTTCACTACCATTCAAAATTTGAAATCCCACTACTCTTTCAATCGAAGTGTGCTCACTGCTCCTTTAGAAGATTATTTGGTTGATCACTTAAATTAATATATTTTACACCTCATTTGGTGAATCATAAAGATATAATTTAATTTAATTGATGAATACCACTTTACCATAGAATTAATGGGAATTACCTTCTGATTCGTTTAAGATTTGCTTTTGTGAAACCCCTTTCTCAACATTTTTGAAACTACCCAATTATTTTAGTAACGTTTCAAGCCTTCAAAAAACTTTTAATTTTTAGAAACTCGCAAAAATTTGTAAAAAATTTTAAGATTTCATGAAACTCACAATTTTTTATGAAACTGTCACTTTCATGAAACTTTTTTCCTTTGAAAAATTGATATTCTTATAAATCCCTTACGTAAGGAAATATTTCACAAAATCCCTTCAGGAATTCAGAGCCTTTGGATTTAATTTAAGGATTTCATTCTCCAAATGAGGGGTAGCCACATATTTATATACATTACCTCCCCTTTCTGGAACTTTCAAGATCACCACCACATTTTCATGAAACTTTTCATTCTTATTCATGAAACTTCCTTTCTTCATGAAACTTTAGAGAAATTTTCTGTTTACAAAACTTCTAATAATCATGTAACTTATTGTCTTTCCTTCGCACCTTAGACATATTTTTTGAAACATTATTTAGAAAATATCAAAACCTTAATAGAACCAAAATTTCATAAATTCCATGAATTTTCCATATTTTCATGAGGCATCCTTGTAAATCTATCTTTTGTGAAACTTTTCCCTTCCTCCAAATTTTAGACCCCAAAAATTTGGAAAACACTAGGAAACAACACCACCTTGTACACACAATTCAACATACCACTTCTATAGATTATATACATATATGTTGAATATTTTTCACCATAACTGGTCAAAAATCATGTTGGAACTCCACAACTAACCTTGTCAGCCTACTTTTTCAACAAAAACGATCAACCCAAAAACTCTGCAAAGTAACGTTGAGGGATTTTTTCCCAAAATAAATTTTAGGGTTGGAAAATTTCACACAAGCCTTTAACCATTTATAATGTTCTTAATTTACCCCATGTACATTAATACTAATATTATTATTATTATTATCTTGAAATGTGTAACACGTTAAGAATATAAATAAATATCAATTATTTCTAATTAGACCATTAAACTCGGTATGCTTTCCCTTGTCAATATTTATCGATCCTCAAATAATGACTATTTAATTAAATAAATTTAAATAAATTATTTCTATGGTAAATATAATAAATATTATATTCTATAAACTTGAAAAATAATATTTATTATCAATTGTTTAACTCACTTTATTCTTTTTAATAACTTGCGATTAAATTATAGTGATAAAAAATTGAATAAATATTATTTATTCTAACTTATTAAATTAATTACTTGAAGATAACATAGATTGAGGATACACTTAGTGTGTGACCCTTTAGGCCTCCTTCTCAGTGGAATTAGTCATAATCACCTAAAGTCAAATGTTAGCTTCTAGTAACACACCAAGACACCCATAGAGAAAGAAGTTCATGTCACAATGACAACCAACCTCCTATGAATACTTACCATGTAATATAATCCCTTTATCGTGATATCTATAATCAAGAGAGTTGAATACCAGTTTCATAAACCTATATACTTGATTTCACTTTCTTTGAATTTTCATAAAAGAACTCATCCACTGAACACCATGGTCGTAGATTTATGAAGGTAGTTCTATTATTTCAAATTTCTTGAGATATTAACTTCCATTATAGGAAAGAAGTGATAAATAATTTCTCAAATTATCCATTAATAGAATATCACTCATGACACACCCAACATACCCTAACTATCTGTGAACATATGTCATCATGGTTTTCATCAATTCATCAAAGTTAATGAGTCATGATATCCATTAATGATAATCTTAAAGTCTAAGGATTAAAACACATGTTTGCATATAGAAATATACAATGAAAATAAAAAAAATTATTTCATATTTAGTTGATTTGTTCTCATATCATCTTGTATTGGAGATTAATAAGTGTAAAAACCATGATAATGTGTTTCAATGTATTATGATCCTCCTATCCCTAATAGCCTATATCGCATGTGTCCCGTCAGACAATATCATTTATCCATTGAACAAGATTCAAAAAAAATTCATGGAACCTCTAGGTTATAATTATAGAGAGGAACTTATATAACCTTTAATAGTAACATATATTCTTAGTACATTATCACATAAAAATATCATGTAGAGAAACAATAATAATGTGACAAGAAAACTTTATTAAAACATGAATCAAGTAATAAAACAGGTTGGTTCTAGGGTGCCAACTCCAGCACCAAAATTATCCAATTTTAAATATAATGTGATAAGGGTCTAAATATCATCATCTAATAATAATTAAGATAAGATTCTATGGCCTTATAACTTATTTTTACCTTAATTAACATGATTTACTATTTACCTCAATGACACATTTTTACCATGGTTACTATTCATAATGACCAAAAATGAAATTGGACTCATTAATAAATTAAAACTTAATTATTACAAATATGAAATCCATTTTTCAATATTCAATTTTTATAATTTATAGGAATTAATTTTAATATAATTTCACAAAATTCAATGAAAAATAGTTTTTAGAAAATTGTGTTTTTAAGTATAAAAAATGAACTTATACCAAAATCAAATATAATGTTGATTACTATAGAATTATTTAGATTATGTTTAATCTAATATATCTTATATTACTTTAAAAAAAATCCAAAAAAATAGAATGATACTTTTTAACTCTTTGAATTAATGAAAAGAAATGATAGTTTTGCAAAAATTGACATTTTCACTATTCACTCAAAAATGAATATTTTTAGAAAAATGACCAAAAATAATTCTAAGTTATATTTTATATGTAGATTAAAAAAATGAAGCCCTTTTATAAAATTATATTTATAAAATAAATAAATTTATCTTTTAAATAAAACCATGTAAATCATAGAAAACAATTTAGTTAAATAAAACTATTCCTTTTTTGACTGAAAACTTTTATAAAATTATTTATAAAACTATGATGAATATAAATCCATAAAATTAATACTTATAAATCATAAGATTTATTTATTTTTAGTATTACCTAGGTTTTCACATTCTTCCTATAATGATCCGATCCACGGGGTGCCACATGGACTACAGAGGATCGATTCATCGTGGCCCTAAGTATGCCTCTAATAGGCTAGGGGATGGACACAAGTGCCAAGAAGACATAACTATAATGAGAGTCATTTTCCTAATGTGCCTATATTAACACACCCAACCATATCCATGAAATAGTGAAGAGGAATAATAAAAAAGAGTTATAATATCTAGAGTAAAACCATGCATGCAATAACCTCTAGGGAATACATCAGAGTACGATAGAATAAAACCAAAGTGAAAAGGGGGAAAATATATGCCCAACTAGAAATGAAGTATCAACCTGACAAAAACTGGAATAAAGTAAATTTAAGAGATCTCATGTAACATTTCGACCCAGGTTCCACAAACTAGTACCGAGAGCCAGTCGGTCACATGACCTCAAGCGTGCCTCCCAATATACCAGAGGCTGCAGACTAGCAGCGAGGGTCTAATAAGTCGATCATGGGAAGACTATGCCCTCTTTTATCAGAGTAATACACCATAGAAAATAAACAAACAATAGAGAAATCATATATAACCATAAACAATACCAATATATCAAGATAATCAATGCAGGAAATACATTATCCAACTAAAGTAGAAAACGTGTCATGCTAACGTAAGTGTCAAGTGTCTAAAATGAAAACTAAAAATAAAGACACCAACGACTCCCAAGAGGTTCCTGAACCACATCTAGTTCCATCATCCAAGCTCCATACTCAAATAATCTATCTAACCTGGGGACTTTTCCCTTAACTTGTCCTGCAACAATAAAGTCTATTTGGGTACCGATCAGGCAGCCTGAGTAGGGTGTGAGTAAAACTCAGTAGGCCACCACCAACAATGTCTAAAAAAATATATTCAAATAATAATTTATACACTTATATAAATAAATAACCATAATTCATAAGTAAAAAGTTATCACATTTTCATTTATTCTTTACTTAACCATGTTAACTCCAAGGTTCTTGAGGACACCCGTACCTCAATGCTAGCTTCGGATCATGTCAGATCCAAAAGTGTTCCTAGGTAATATCATATATTAATACCTTCTTCGACTCATTTCTAAGCCTGAAGTATTCAAAGGTGATATCATATCTCAATACATGTTTCATCTCATGCTGGAGCCTGAAGTATTCTTAAGTGAGGTCATATCTCAGAGTACCTTTTTACCATTCTTTGATTTATAATTGAATGCCATGTTACCATTATTACTACACAAAATAGAATGACCATGTTTCCATTATTTAACACATACTTGAATGACCATGTTACCAGTAATACATGACACATTAGAATGAGAATGTTACCATTCTTTAACACATTTGAATGACCATGTTTTCATTAACACATCACACATCAGAATGACCATGTTCCCATTCTTTAACACATTTTAATTACTATGTTCTCATTCACACATCACACATTATAATGAACATGTTCCCATTATTTAACACATAATTAATTTAAAAAATAATTAACCATGTAAATTCTATTACTAATTCAACAATTAGTTAAACTTGACAATTCTGTTAGTTAATCTAGAAATTAACTAATCACATAAATAATATTAATTAATTAATTAATTAATTAATTAATCCATTTTCATTACTAAGTCATCAATTAGTTTTATCACTCAATTCCCCTTAATTAATTATCAATTAATTAATTATATCAATCCCATTAATTAATTTAACAATTAATTAATCAATACTTACAACTTAAAAACCATAATTAATTCCAAGATTAATTATCTCAAATGAATAATTCAATATTCTCATAATTAATTCTATAATTAATTATCAATATATATCATATAAATATCATATAATTAATCCCACAATTAATTATCCCAATTTATAATATCAATTTCACATAATTAATCCCATGATTAATTATTTCCAATTCCCACAATTCGATAATTTCGTCCTTAATCAATTCACCCAAATTAATTAATTCAATCAAGAACATAAATTTTTAAAAAACATCTATTAATTAAATAATTGAATACACTTAATCAAAATCACAAATATGGGAATTAGATATTAGACCACCTACCTCAATTCTTGGAAGAATGATCACCCAATATAAATCTCCAAAAATTGAGCATCACAATGACGTAGATCTAGATCTGGATCTCAAAACCCTAAATCAAGATTAAATAAAATGAGATCTCTTAGTTCTAAATATAGATCCAAAATCCCAGATCTAGATTCATAAAATATATATCTAGATCTAAGAAAACATAAGATTACTTCCCACCAAAAGAATGAGAGGAGGAAGGAGGATGAATAGGAAATCAACGGGATAGGATCCGCATATCGGGAGAGGAGAAGATCTTTGATCTGGGCTTTGAGTCATAGATAATGATGTTTGGGGGGCTTGGAATTTGTTCAAAGAGCTTCAAAAACATGAAAGACCTCCTGGGGTTGAATGGGGGTCAAAATAGATGAGTTTCGGGGGTTCAGGAAATTTAAGAAATATTTTTTAGGCTTAATTAATTCCAATTCATGGTTTCTTGCGCAAAGGCACACGGTTTTCCCTAAACATGCGCCAATTGTGTTCCTATTATTTTTGGGGTGCACAGTTTTTCTTTTTAGGATGCACAATTTGACAAACCGTGCACCATTCGTGTGAAACCCCACTGTCTAGGGTTGCACGGTTTACTAGGATGGGTGCACAGTTTTCTCTAACCATCCACCAACTATGCATATACCTCTTTCCATTAATTTTTCTCAAAATTCACCCAAACACACCCCAAGATAAAACCAAAATGAAAAGTAATAAAAACTAAACAAAAGATTACCTATAAAAAAGTCTGAGATAACTCCAAAAAAAGTTGGGATCTTACATATTGACTCCTGATCTCCAAGACCAACCACCGTACATGATCTATGCACCCAAGTAAACCTATGCTTCTCTGAAATCATCGCTAATATGTTTGTATTCTTTATAAGACATGACACATGTGGGAAAAGCCTATGTAGGGGTGAGTATATACATACCCAGTAGGATGCCTTGAAAATATAAGTGTGATAATTAGAAGATATGAGATAAGTAGTCATCTCAACCCAAAGTAAGAGGGAAAAAACCCAACAACACACACACAAACACACATGTGTGTGTGTGTGTGTGTTCATAAAGAAACCCAGGTGAGAGATAAAGGGGATTTACATCTCACAGCCTAGCCCAGGTTGATTATTCTTACAATATATCCAAAGGGGTTCATATTTGATGCCCATCATCTCATGTATCTATTGAAATAACCATGTGAAGAACTCACACCTCGCCAATGTGCCGCATATTTGAGTGGTAACAATATCCAATAGAGCACCCATTCCCTAGTGCTTCAGAGGATATCACTCAGTAGATAGAGGACCCACGCCCCTTTGTGTTAAGGGGTGTCACTTGGTAGGTAGAGAACTCAATCCCTATTGTGTTAGGGGGTGTCAATAAATAGGTAGAGGACCCAATCCCTAGTGCTTCAGGGGGTTCCACTTAGTAGGTATTGATAAAGGACTCGCGTGCTAGTGCATCAAGGAGGTGTCACTCAAATTATAGTAGACCCATGCCCTAGTACATCGGGGGGGGGTCTACTCAGTAGTTAGAGGAATCATGCCCTAGTTTATCAAAGGGGTTCCACTCAAACTAGTGAAAGGAGTATGGGGGCCTACACAGTGATACAAAAGGGGGGTTCCAACCTTAACCTCTCTCTAAGGATCTATCCTGATCACTGGCATCCTCAAGTGTCACCTAAATAAGTTTTTCATTCATAAAATTCCATTTCATATCTCAAAATCTACTAAGAATTATATCATTTCATTCTATGTGGAAAAATACTCAGGATAGGCTGTTAGTGAGCCAAGATCCGAGTCAAGACGAAGGAGTTGTACAAGGTGTAGGTTTCTCATAGGGGTACACGGCATGTATAGGGACCACATTATGTGTGTTACCACTCCATTTCTTGGTCTTGTTCTCCTATAAACATAGCTTCAGAGACCATGTCACAATACACGGTGTGTAAGTGACCCCACACATCATTTCTCAGCCACTTAGGGCTTGATCGTGTGCTCGTGTCCATGCCTATTTTTTTCAAGTCATTACCTTGTACATAGACATGTACCTAGCTGTTCCCAGGTACTAGCCCATGACCATGTACTCGTAAAGTACATGGAGTGTCCTCCCACATGAGTTCCTAGGTGTTTGCTAGCTGGAACATAGCTTGGCCACCCAAGGAAGGTCACATAGTGTGAGATCCTTATCTTCCCTAAAACCCTAGAACCACAACCAGGGGGTACTACAAGGCATGTGTTCATCAGATTACATGATTTTTAGTCGAGTGTTCCACACACACACAAAAACTCATTTATTCATGTGTTTCTCCATATCCATTCTCACTTTCATAAATCCTTCTATTTGAAAACCCAAAACTAGTGTAATTTACCTCCAGTCATCGATTTTGGCCCCCTGGTGGCCGAAAATTAGAAACCAGTCATTTACATGAAACCCACACACCACCCAAAATGTCTCTCATCGCCTATCATCATGACTCTGGATCTTGGATCTATAGAGGCCTCACCCATATCTTGTAACCTATCCTAATCCATCAGAAAATCATCATCCCAATCGTTGTTCACCAAACTGCCATGAATCCGGGGGTTTGATCGCACCTGAACCCGCCCTGGTAATGTCAAACTGCAACCCTGTGGTCCAACAGCAAAGTGTAAGAAAAAAATTGGGGGGAAATGCATAGGAATGAAGTTAATACTTATTTGGTCAATCATTCTTGGCCAATTATTTCATAACAAGTATTTTTAGGGGAAATAGCATGGCATATAAAATGTAAATTGATCCAAACTATTTAAGTTTATGGAAAGGGATCATGTGAAGATCAAAATATCACAGATCAAAGAATAAATGATAAAATTCATGATAAAACTTTTAATCAAGGGTATAAACTACAATTGATGAGACCCACCTTGATTATTGATCAGTTATTGGTGAAGAACGTGTTCAACAACGATAGAGAAGGCTCGTTGTGTTCATTGTCTCTCGATCCATCCGTTGTTCATCATCTGGTTCTGATTTGCCAATGATGAATGCTCTAAACCTCCTCCAAAATCTCCCAAGATTATATAGATAGCCCTAGAAAATTTCTATAGAAATATTTATATATAGGGCAGTAGGTTTTGGGTATTAAATGAATTAATTAAATAATTTAATTAATTAATCCACTTAACATACCCACCAATGAATGTCTTATCCAAACATTTGATGTTGACCAACTTTAGGTTGTGCCTGGGGTAAAACCCACGTTTTGGATTCAACTATGATCTCAGATTTCTGATTTGAGACTATGTTTGGGATTTATTATACTTTTTTAGGAAAACTACATGCGTATGATATTAATATATTTAATGTTTTTATAATATAAATTACAGGCTCATCGGGCCTTAGAATCTCACATTGTCTCAACACCTAGCTCTAAAAAATATTTCTTAATATATTTCAAATTATTATAAGGTAAAAATAGGGTCATTACATTATTCCCCACTTTAAGGATTTTCATCCCCAAAAAGCACAATCTAAACAAACATGTGGGGGTATTGAGCCCTCATCTAGCTCTCCCACTCCCAGGATCTCCCCTCCATGATCCCATGTTATCATATCACGTGAACCAAGAGAATGGTTCATCCTCATAGGATCCTCCCCAGTTGATCCTTGATTTTCACCAGGTAATTCATAAAGGTGGATCCATCCTCAATGTCCAGATCAACCCAGTTAATGATGTGAAAAGGATCATGCATGTATCTCTTCAACCGCACCACATAGAATCCATCATCCACCTGATATAACTTTGTGGGTAAGTATATGTGGTAAGAAACCTATAAAACCCTATATAGGATCATGAACAGCCCAATAAACATTAGGGATAGCTTTCCTCCCCAACCAAAACTCTATAATTCTCATAATGAGGTGACTCTTAGGAAAACATGGTCTCCCTTTTCGAACTATACGGGATTATGAAATTGATATTAAAAATATTTCTATCATCACTAGGATATCCTCATCCTCTTACAGATCACCTAAAATATTTTCATCATCACGTTCACTATCTCTAGCCCAATAAGATATGTATCACCAATCTCGGTCCAATATAAGGGTCACATGCAGGGTCTCCCATTCAAAGACTCAAAATGTTTCATGTTGATCGTATAGTGACAGTTGTTATTATAAGAAAAATATACCAATGGAAAGTGATCCTCCCAACTCTATTCAAAGTTCAAAACATAAGTTATCATCGTATCCTCCAACACCTGGATAGTGCGCTCAATTTTCCCTTTTGTCTGGGGGTGAAATGTCGTACTCGTATGTAACTGGATCCCAAATTCCTCCTATAAGCCTCTCCAAAACTATGACATAAACCACACATCACATTCAGATACAACTGTCAATGGTACCCCATGGAGCTGGACATTATTTTGTACGTACAACTATCCTAGAATCTCCACCGAACTCTACTCCATGATGGAAATGAAGTGTGTTAAATTCATGATTCATTTAGTAATCACCCACATGGAATCATGGACTCCCGTTGTCCATAGAATCCCTATCATAAATTTAATTGATATTTCATCCCATTTCCACTTCAGGGTCTCAAGAGTATGTCAAACCTGCTAGAACATGGTGCTCAGTCTTCACATGTGGACATGTGAGACATCTAGAGATGAACTTGGCTACACTCTACCTTATTCTAGCCCACTAAAATTTCCACTAAAGATCTCTATACATCTTTCCAACATTATCATTTACTCTAAAGGATAAGTTTGAAACTCCCTTATCACCTCCTCTCGCATTATGACTAGAAATACTATACATCCCTAGAAAAGGATAATGTGCTCCCCTCCCTCAGAAAATCCCTTTGGTGAATCTCCTGGGGATATATGATCATAAAGAACCTCACAGTCTATGTATCCTAACTAAGACTCCATAACACTCTAAAGAAGTGGTGGAGTCACTACTATTGACTGAAGATAAGTTTCACCCCTCTTCTCCACTAGGTTCAGCTACAAAGAATCCAACTACTTAGATGCCTCCTCCACTAAATGAGAATGGGACTTCCAGCTAAGGGCATCTGCCACTATGTTTCCCTTCCCAGGAGTATAGACTATCTCGAAGTAATGGTCCTATAAAAACTCCAACCAGTTCCTCTATATCATTTCCATATCTCTCTATGTGAATATATACATGTGAATGTGGTATGAGTAAACAACAAAGTGCTCTCCCATAAGATAGTACCTCCAAATATTTAAATCAAATACTACCACTATCAACTTTAGGTCATGAGTTTCATAGTTCTTATCATGGGGTATCAAATACCTCAACCCATATACGATCACTTTTTTCCTCTACATCAACACACAACTGAGACCATCTCCAGAGGCATCACAAAACACTGCATTCTCCACACCCTCCTCTAGTATTCTCAATACATGAGCACTATTCAACCTCAGCCTCAACTGCTCGAAGTCCATCTGACACTGTTTGTTCTGGGTAAATGGTTTCTCCTTCCACATCATTGTAAATACACTAACTCCAATAGCCCAGATCCAATGGTTAATTTATTATATTGGCACTATATACAATAAATCAAATCCCATTGGACCAAATAGTTTAGTAGTATTAGAAAACTATATGTATAGTTGAAGATTATATTACATTTGAAAACATAACACAACATGGTATTTTATTTGAGTGTACCATTATTCCCTTTGGCATATCCATACATATTAATCACACTACACTTATTGGCATCTTGGGGAAAATTAAACATAAGAAAGGGGTGAGATCAGATGATCAATACACTACTACAAAAATGGGCAAGGGAAGCGTGCCCTTATAACAGCTCTAAGCAAAACCGCTGATAAAGGATACCCTATATCAGCGCTAAAATTACAGCGCTGAAAAAGCTAATGTTTATCAGCGCTTTCTTAGCGCTGATAATAGTAATATTTATCAGCGCTAGAAAAGCGCTGATAAATATGATCTGTATCAACGCTAAAATTTTAGCGCTGATACAGTTGGTCTTTATCAGCGCTCAAAAGGCGCTGATAAAGGTTCGCCTATATAAGTGCTAAAAAAGCGCTGATACAGAACACCTCTATCAGCGCTCAAATTTCAGCGCTGATAAAGAGACCCTGTATCAGCGCTAAAATTGTAGCACTGATACGGGGAATCTTTATCAGCGCTTTTCTAGCGCTGATAAATCATAATATTATCAGCGCTTTTCTAGTGCTGATAAAGCTAGATTTTATCAGCATTATAATTTTAGCGCTGATAAAGGTAGCCTTTATCAGCGCTTTTTTAGCGCTGATAAAACCTTAGTCGACTTTTTTATAAAGTTGGTCGCACAGTGCCCTCGTTTTATCGCAGCTAAAGCCCTCGCGGAACCGTAACCCTGCTACTCTTCTCCCGAATACCGCTGCTGTGTTCGCTTCGCCGGAGCTTGCCGCCCTCGGTACACTCGCCGTCCTCTGCCGCCCGCAACACCCCCGGCCGACCTCCACCGCCTGCCGCCCTCAGCCGCTCTCCGCCGCCTCCGCCGCCCTCCTCCTCACTCGGCCGCCCTCGGTCGCCCTCCGCGGCCGCCTTCCGCAACCCGCAACGCCCTCGGCCGCCGCCTTAAGGTAACAATCTATGAAGAAGATGTATATGTTTTCATATAGATAGATTGTGTATAGCTGATTCTCTCTAAGTGTACTCATGATGATGTCCAGATGTTGGGAATGATCATTATTATTTTGGTATTACACCAATATGTCATCCATAAAACAACTACAATCTGGTCTAGGTACAAGTGAAATATTCAACTCATCAAGAGAATAAATGCCATGGGGAATTCATCAACACAAATTTTATTATGAAGAATTCATAAAAACTATACATGATTTCAAAATTAGTTTATAGTATATCAGAATTTCTCAACCTCAAATGATGATAAACAAACCTTAGATCAATCTTAGAGAACAATATGGAACCCCTCAGCTGGTCAAATAGATCAAAAATACAAAGAAGTGGATATCTGTTCTTAATTTTCATCTGATTCATATTCTATTAATAGAAACACATATGTAATGTTCTGTCATCCTTCTTGGAAAATAAAACATGAGATCCCCAAGGTGACATACTCGAGCAGATGCACCCTTCATAATCTAACTCCTCTCATTGAGTTTTATGTTCCTGAATCTATTCTTGTTTTATTCTGAAAGGCGTTATATAAAATGGCTCAACTCCACGCATCAGCTCAATCATGAACTCAAAGTCTCTTTTAGGTGGTAGCCCTGATCAATTCTCATGAAACACGTCCTAGAACCATTCTACTACTGGAGGAAATATTTCTTGTTTCAATCCATTATCATCAAGAAAAATATTCGTAAACTGGTCTATGTTCTCACCTAGTTGTGGAAGAACTGGTCCTACATGGTCTACCAAGATATCCCATTCTCCATAAAAGACATGGGCTCTACCCTTATGAGGCATGAAGGTCACTCATCTATGGTAACAATCAATGTGATATTGATTAAATACCAAAAATTAAATCATCACTATCTATTCAATACATATCATATCAAGCATGTATAAATCCAAAATGAAACAATACTCACAAACCATGAGGGAACATCCCTTACGAAGACAGATGCCTTCTAATCACACCCCCAATGGTGTGTTGACCAACATGATCCCACAAAAGTACTCTAACACAAAACAGAAACCATTTACCAAGAGATAAGATATAAAATAATGAGAGGATCCCCTATTACAAGTCTCCTTTAGGTTCCCCTATTCGGTGCTCTGTACCAATATAGATCATCCATCACTACCCATATTACAAGTGTTCATGTAGAACCTATATATATGAACCATCATGATACATGATTGACACTTCACTAGTGGTCAAAGTCATAGGCCTAACATGTGACCAGACCTACCTCATTGATTGAAGATGACTAAAAACCTCTCTAAGAGAAAAATCCTCTCACATAGATACTCTATCCACCACCACCCTAGTGGAAGATATCATAATGGTGAATCCTACTATCATAATATGTACCACTAGATCATTCAATTGAAACCGCCCTACCACCACTACAAGTCTCCTTTAGGTTCCCCTTGGAAATGAGAACCCGATCCACCACCTCAACAAACCTCATAAAAAATATATTTACCTAGGACTTAATCTCACATCTAAGTCCATCCTAATTTTTTTTTCGTAGATACCTTATCTCCTATCAACATTAGATAAAAACATTACTGGTATGTGAAGAATATAACATAATCTATCATTATCAAACATAATTATGTCAAACATATTAAATATTCATATTTTCATTTCCTCAATGTCGTAGGTTAAAAGTGCTCCATGAACATATCCTAGATTTTCTTCCAAGTCATTCCCTCCATATGCTCATCCCAAGACTAAATATCACAGTAGATCATTGTTGGCCCCCATAACATATACGCTACCAACTCTACCCTATTCTAATAAGGAGTAGAAAAGTTATCTAGAATATTCTAGATGAACTAAATTTAGAACTTATCTACCTTGGGTCCACCCTTTCCAGAAAACATCAGAGGGTGTTGCAACTGAACCTCTATTTTCAAGTCAAACACACTCAGCACTTCCAACCCTTGTCATTTCTTCATAAATTGTATAAAACAAGAAAGGTAATCCAAAAACTACTATTCCCTCTATCACTCATGATTAATGGGGGAACCTGTACCACTACTAGAATGAATCCTGAGTGCCTATACAAATCATAATAGAGATGATAATGAATTTTAAATTGTATAATGGATTATTTATTTTAATTATTCGTTCTTTATCTCACATGCATTCTAAATATAGTTTTTGTATCCTGAGTGCCTATACAAATCAGATAGAAGCTCTAGTGGATGCGTTTGGTTTCTCTCTGATAAAGGTATCTCTCATCGATTGGAAATCCTCTATCTCCTGTTATATCCTCCTTATAGAGTGATAGATAATCATCTTTTTAGTGAATCTAATATTCTTTTTTATGAATCTTGATTATAGGTTAGACTACTTGATCTCCTTCCAAGGAAGTGGTTCCCTTCTACTGTATTTGGAAGTCTTCTTTTGTGTACTTGAACCATAAATACTAATATTTGAGATTCAAATAGGATGAAGATGAATAAAGATTGGATGGATTCTAATCGTTTAACAATAGAGTATGAGAATGGAGTGAAAGAGTTCATCAAGAGGAGTTGGAAGAACATTTGATATGTCACGGAATAGATCGGAGTTATAAATGTTGGAATAAACACGGAGAAAAAGCGAATGTAGCTACTGGCTGGGATAAAACTGCATTTTATGGATCGTCAGATATGAATACAAATATAGATAATGAAGAAGACCGTATGGAGGATGTGATTACAGATGTCAATGATGATGAAGATCGTATTGAGGAAATGACAAAGACAATTCAAGATGAACCACGTGATTGCCCAAAATTGTTTGAGAAGTTAAAGAGTTGTGCAAAGACGCCATTGTATGCTGCTTGCACTAAGTATACAACATTGTCAGCTGTACTGAAGTTGTATAAATTGAAAGCAGGCAATGGATGGAGTGATGTCAGTTTTACGGAACTACTTGCTCTCTTGAATGACATGCTCTCGGAATATAATGAGCTCCCAAGCCGGACATATGAAGCTAGACGAATGCTACGCTCGATGGGAATGATTTCTGAAAGAATACATGCCTGCCCGAAAGACTGTATATTGTTTCGAAAGGAGAACAAATCACTTACAGAATGCCCAAAGTGTGGTGCTTCTCGATACAAGAAAGATAAATCCAATCCTACGAAAGTTGTATGGTACTTTCCAATCATTCCAAGGTTTAGGCGTTTATATGGAAGTGAAGAAACTGCAAGACAATTGTCGTGGCATGCAGATAAAAGAAATAAAGATGGGTTATTACGTCATCTGGCCGACTCTCCTCAATGGAAGAAAATTGATCATGAGTATCCTGAATTTGGAAAAGAGCCGAGAAACCTTCGTCTTGCGTTATCTACAGATGGAGTGAATCCTTTTGGTTTTCAAACCAGCACTCATAGTATATGGCCTGTTATGTTGCTAAATTATAACTTTCCACCCTGGTTATGCATGAAGCGAAAATTCATCATGTTATCTATGCTTATATCAGGACCAAAACAACCAGGTAATGATATTGATGTTTATCTGACTCCTTTGATCGAGGATTTGAAGTTATTGTGGGACTCAGGTGTAATGTTGTATGATTCTTATAAAAGTGAATACTTCACGTTGAGAGCGATGTTGTATGGGACAATAAATGATTTCCCTGCTTATGGAAATTTGTCAGGCTATAGCATTAAAGGAACTCAAGGGTGTCCCATGTGCGAAGAAGATACAAAATCAATTAGGTTTAAACATTCATCGAAATCTGTGTTTCTAGGACATCGTAGATTTCTACCTCGTCAGCATAAGTACCGATCTTGGACGACATCATTCAATGGAAGTTCAGAAAAACGCACAACACCGTCTCCACTAACAGGTGATCAGCTGTTTGAGAAAGTAAAAGATATGAACACTGTTTTTGGTAAACCATTTTCGAAAAACCTTACGAAAATCGGTTGGAAAAAGAGATCAGTTTTTTTTTAATTACCATACTGGAATTGTTTGTACGTCAGACATTTTCTTGATGTGATGCATGTGGAAAAAAATGTATGTGATAGTGTTATTGGAACGTTGCTAAATGCCCCTGGAAAAACAAAAGATGGAATTAAGGCAAGGTTGGACATGGTTGACATGGGAATACGAGAAGAGTTGGCTCCCGTGAAAGGTGAAAATCGAATGTTTCTTCCTCCTGCTGCTTATACTCTTTCTAGGGTAGAGAGATATCAGTTTTGCAACTTCTTTAATGATGTAAAGGTTCCAGAGGGGTACTCATCAAATATCAAGAACATTGTGTCAATGAATGATTTTAAGTTAAAAGGTTTGAAATCACATGATTTCCATGTTTTGATGCAAGATCTAATTCCTATAGCTTTACGTTGCATTTTACCCAAGAATGTTCGTCATACGTTAACCAAACTTTGTTTCTTTTTCAAAGCTATATGTAGCAAAGTTTTAGACCCAGGGAAATTGCCAGCTATGGAAAAAGAAATTTTCATCATATTATGTGAATTAGAAATGTTCTTCCTGCCAACATTCTTTGATATGATGGTTCATTTGATGATTCACTTGGTGAGAGAGATTCGACTTTGTGGTCCTGTGCACTATAGATGGATGTATCCTGTTGAACGGTATATGAAGATTTTGAAAGGATATGTCAAAAATCGAAGTCGGCCAGAGGGTTGTATAGTGGAGCGATATATTGTTGAGGAAGCCATTGAATTTTGTATTGAATACCTATCTGATGTGGAAAGCATTGGTCTCCCGAAATCTCGTCGCACTGGACGCATTGAGGGTGGGGGAATTTCTGGAAGAGAAGTTGTAACAATCAGTATTACAGATCGGGAGCAGGCTCATCTTTATGTTTTGCATAACAGTTGGGAGGTTGCTCCATATATTGAAACTCACAAAGAAATTCTTAGGCAGTTGAATCCATCGAGGGCTGAAAAATGGTTAACAGATACACATAATCACCAGTTTATAGGATGGTTTCAGGACCATATTTTTAAGCAGTTGGATGAAAATCCGAATTCAATTTCAGAACGACTTCGATGGCTAGCCGCTGGACCAAGTGTGTATGTATTATCTTACAGTGGGTATGTAATTAATGGTTATACATTCTATACGGATGAACATGATGAAGAGAGTACCATGCAAAATAGTGGAGTTACACTAGTGGCTGAAGCGATGCATGTTTCTGGTAGTAAGGATAGAAATCCAATTTATGCAAATATGTCATAATTTGGCATTATCAAACTAATATGGGAGTTGGATTATACGACATTTCAATTGCCGATTTTTCAATGCAAATGGATTGATAACAATAGTGGTGTTAAAATAGATGAATGGGGATTTGTGAAAGTTGATTTTAGTAAAGAAGGGTACAAAGACGAACAGTTTATAATGGCATCACAAGCGGTACAAGTTTTTTATGTTCCAGATCCCGCAAACCGAAAGTGGTCGATTGTTCTGTTATCATCCAAAACTATTGAGGGTTCCGATGAAAATTCAGTTGAGGACGATCCTTTTAGTGGTACGTCACAATCAATTCGGAGAGGTCCCAATGCAGATGATGTTTTGTATGTTAGAGGAGACCACAATGAAGGGATTTGGATTGTCTATAGAGGTGTCAAATCTCTTCAACCTTTGAAAAAAAGAAATAGAGTTCAGTAAACAGGTTATATTTTGTTTGTAATATAGATCTTGTTATCTCATGTTATTATCTTATCATTACAGAATTTATGTAATTTGAATGAACTGTTCAACCACTTTTGAAGATAATGACTTCTGCACATTCTGGTGCTCCTAACCTTGAGACTGAACAAGTCTCTCAAGCAGCTGCTGCTACGGCTGCTGCTGCTCCTGCTGCTCCTGCAGCTCATGCTGCTGCTACTGTTGCTCCTGATGCGACTCCTGCTGCTCCTACTGCTGTGGATCCTACTCCTCCTCCTGTTGTGGCTCCTGGTGCTCCTACTGCTCCTGCTGCTGCTCTTACTGCTGCGGCTCCTGGTGCTCCTACTGCTCCTGCTGCTGCTCTTGCTGTTGCGGATCCTTCTCTTAGTGTTGAGGTCCAACAACCATCAGCACATGCCATTGATATCATAATAGATGAACATATAGATGATGTTGATATTGATGAAATGGTCGGGAATGAAGGACCGACGTCGCAGAAATCACAGGTGCGTCGTAGTTTGACAGTGTTAGCTAAAATTCTTAAGGCGAAAAGCAAAGGCATCAAATTTGAAGTCGGATGGAATGCACGAGGCCAACATGTGAATCCCAACAAGGCTATGTTTAGAAGTTACATTGGAGTTGTCACTCGGCAACGCGTGCCGATTGACATAGATTCATGGCACCATGTTGTGTCCGGGTTGAAGGCTGGGATCTAGGAAGAAATTACGGTAACATTATGAATTTATTTATTTAATTAACTAGAAAATAAAATGATGAAACAGTGTCTTACTCTTCTCAATCTCTTGCAGAGTACATTTATAGTAGACGAATCACACAAGGATTATGTACTAAGGCTTGCAGGAAAGATTCATCAAGTTTTTCGTACTATTTTAACAAGATATCACCTGAAAGATTCTAAAGGTAAAATAAACCCGCACCCACCCATTGTCTATGCGCACCAGATATCCCAAGAAGCATGGGATGCATTTATTGGTCATCGTGGGGATGAGAAGTTTCAGGTACATTGTGAGTGATAATACGTTGTTTGAGGATACCTGTATTCATCACTTTGATTGTCAATATTTCATTTATGAAACAGAAACTCTGTACTGAAAATAAGGAACGTGCATCAAATCCAACATACCCCTATCGTAAAGCAAGGATGGGGTACGCTTCATTAGAAAAGAAAATGGTACGTATTGTAAATTTACAGTAATATTGTTAGGTGCCAATAAACAACATCATAATTATCTTTCTATGTTTATATGTAGATTGATGAATCTAAAACCAAATGCACTTCTATCCCACATCATGTGCTATGGAAGGAGGTACGTGTGAACAAAGAAGGGAAGTTAATAGATGAGAACACACAAAAAGTGTGGGAAATATGTGTAAGTATGACACGATGATAAAAAGATTTGTTTAAAATTGCTATTACATAAAAATAATTAGTTTTTTTCCTATATCTGACAGTCACAGGAATCAGCTACTCCTGTAGCTGATACAGACCTATTATCGATGGCTTTGAAGCAGCCAGAAAAATACGGTCGTGTCAGAGGTGCAGGGTTTGGGGTGACACCCCGAGTATATTTTGAGAAGAAGAAAAAAATGGATGATACAGAGAAAAAATTGGAACAAATGAGTGAAAAAATAGCAACCCTTGAAGAACAATTTCAATGGCAGGGAGAGTTGCTAGCAACTTTTATGGGTGGGAAGCAAAGGGAGGACACAACTCAAGAACAACCACCGCATGAACATCCTGCCCCACCCCCCACCAGCTTTGAGGCGAGCCATTCACCTAAAAAAAATGTCTTAGTCGTGGTAATCAATATTCTAATAACGGTTCCCATGAAATATGAATCAGACAAACACTGATAATTTATCTGTACTGATCTTCTACAGGGTGATAATGATTGTGATTTATATCTGTCAACACCCACCTATCACCTTGTAGCGAGGGGTACAGTGTTCAATATCCCAGATGCCACACTGCATAATAGACCACTTTCAAAAGATCATCTGAAAGTGACGATTACTGTAGCTCATGAGCCAAATGCAATGCTACCTATTCCACTTGATGACGATGATATTCATACGGTCGAAAAGGCTATTGGGACATTCATTGCATGGCCGACACAACTTGTAAGAGTACATGCAGACAAAGAGGTATTTATTTCCTTTTATTTTCAATCTAAACCCTTAACAATTAATGAAAAGAGTGTCTGAATCAATGATTGTTGTTATAGACCGAGAAAGGAAAGGGGGTGACTAACATCGGCTCGAAACCATCTAAAGGATCAACCAATCGATCCCAAGGAGCTACTGAAAGCACAATAACACCACCTGTTCTCTTTCCACATTTACTAGCATTAAAGACTCATGTGGATACAAATCTAAAAGATGGTAATAGTCATATAGTGATTTTCGAAGATAATATATACGGAGAGGAAAGTCAAGATTTCGTTGCTGCTGAAAATGTAAATGAAATCCTTGAAAATGGTTGGTTAGGCGTCACTGTTGTAAATGTATATATGAGGTATGTTTCCATGAATTGATTTTCTAAAAGCTGATCTAATGTGCAAATTATGACTAAATGCATTTTATATTGTTGACAGACGCATTTATGAAAAACAGTTGAAGGGATTTTCCCATGAGCCAAGATTTGGACTGGTTAGTCCTCATATCACATCAACACACCAAACAAAAATAGAGTCATCAAAAAGGGATGCAATAGTGAACGACTTGCTGAAAACATTTGAATGCAAGATTACAGATGACAGACTTTTCCTAATACCAACCATGCAGGGGTAATACTCTCTGATTAAAGCATATCAATTATATTTTCACTTTTTTTATTACTTATTCCTTTTTGTGTTTTTAGGCAACATTGGTTGCTAATTGCGGTGAACTTGGATACTCTGAAGATTTATTTTCTGGATTCAAAGCTAGGATATCCATCAAACCGACCATACATGATGGAGTTTGTGAATCTGTAAGACACTACATCTTACGTTTTAGGTATAAACATCAAGTAATATAATTTTTATTATCTTTTACTAAGTATTCTGTTATGATAGGGCTGTGTGTCAATATCGTCTAAAAAAAGGAATGAGGACAAGGGTTAAGCATAGGGAGGCGAGCAAGTACTACGTCTGGACAAATATCAGGGTATATATAATAAAATTTCACTATCCAAACACATCTCAACACAAGTTATTTATTCTCCTAATGATCAATTTTTTTGCAGTGTCCAAAACAAACAAACGATAATGATTACGGTTATTATGTTTGTAAATTTATGAAAGAGATCGTTTTTCATCAGCAAACTAGCATCCCTAAAGAGGTATTTTCAAAAACAACTACTAGTTCGTTTAAGTTATTTATTAATTCTTTATTTTTTCATTTTGCAGTACTACTATGACTGCCGAAAAGCCTCATACTCACAAGACGATATAGATGTGTTCAGAAATGAGTGGGCCGCATACCTGATGACAGATTGTACACAAATACAATGAAGATCTGACTTGGGGACATGTACAATTGGTGGTCATTTTTGAGAGGGGTTAAGGGGATCGGAAGATGAAATATTGTTGTATGTAAATGTTCGTAGCAAAATTGTAATTGTTATTAAATAAAACATTCTTTCTCAAATGAGTAATTTTTCCATTTTAACAGATGATATACACCAGCAACATGCAAGAATGTTGAACCACTAAAATGGTCGCTCTCTTGTTTAAAATGGACACCACTTTAATTGAAAACAACAACTGACCTACAGAAATCCGACCAGACGCATCTGGATTGCCTTCATCCTTTAGGAGAACGATCCACGGGTCCTTGGTGACGTGTATGAGTCAACTCCGCCTCAATCCGAGGCACGGTGTGACCGCTACCACCCAAAGGGTCGCTCTCTTGTTTAAAATGGACACCACTTTAATTGAAAACAACAACTGACCTACGGAAATCCGACCAGACGCATCCGGATTGCCTTCATCCTTTAGGAGAATGATCCACAGGTCCTTGGTGACATGTACAAGTCAAATCCGCCTCAATCCGAGGCACGGTGTGACCGCTACCACCCAAAGGGTCGCTCTATTGTTTAAAATGGACACCACTTTAATTGGAAACAACAACTGACCTACGGAAATCCGACCGGACGCATCCGGATTGCCTTCATTCTTTAGGAGAATGATCCACAGGTCCTTGGTGATGTGTACGAGTCAACCCTGCCTCAATCCGAGGCACGGTGTGACCGCTACCACCCAAAGAGTCGCTCTCTTGTTTAAAATGGACACCACTTTAATTGGAAACAACAAATGACCTACGTAAATCTGACCAGACGCATCCGGATTGCCTTCATCCTTTAGGAGAAGGATCCACGGGTCCTTGGTGACGTGTACGAGTCAACCCCGCCTCAATCCGAGGCACGGTGTGACCGCTACCACCCAAAGGGTCGCTCTCTTGTTTAAAATGGACACCACTTTAATTGGAAACAACAACTGACCTACGTAAATCTAACCAGACGCATCCAGATTGCCTTCATCCTTTAGGAGAACGATCCACGGGTCCTTGGTGACGTGTACGAGTAACATGCAAGAATGATGGACCACATTTCTTTGGCCTTTGGACAAAAAAACCAGTAAAATCTCCAAAATACCTTCATATCATGCATGAACCAGTAAAATCTCCAAAATACCTTCATATCACGCAGTTCTGAAAAGAGTCACTATTTAAAAGAAAGTCACAAATTTAGATACATCTCGAGATGGTCAGTTTAAAGACATTTTGAGGGACACTACTAAAGACATTCTCAGATATGCACACATTCCCCACTTTTAGATCGTTGTCTACTACAATGATCTTCCAAACAAGATATGCATTAGAACGCTCATGATACATAGAGCAATTCACTGTCCACCTTCGAGAATGATCTGAAGCACAAACCATGACAGCATTATGTTTTTCCTTGAAAATTCTCTTGGCGAACTGGAATGGCAACTCACTCTTGTGATTTTGCGTCTCTACTTGTCTCTTCATGTGTGCAGCTATTGCCATTCCACTTCGCTAAGAGAATTTTCAAGGAAAAACATAATGCTGTCATGGTTTGGGATTCAGATCATTCTCGAAGGTGGGCAGTGAATTAATCTATGTATCATGAGCGTTCTAATGCATATCTTGGTTTTCCTTAAGTTTCAGCAGAATCCGAATGCGTTTGGTCGGTTTTCCGTATGTCAGTTCTTGATTTCACTTAAAATTAAGTCCATTTTTAACAAAACATAGACACTGTGAGTGGTGTCGGCCACATCGGGCCTTGGATTGATGTGGGGTTGACTCGTACACGTCACACATGAGTCATGGATCGTTGTGTAAAAGTATCAACACAATCATAAGTCGTTAGATCGGTTTGGCGTGTGTACGTAAAATATTGTCCCTTTTAAACAAATTACATAAACTTGGAGTGATACCGGTCACACCGCGTCTCAGATTGAGGCGGGGTTGACTCGTACACATAACATATGACCCATGAATCGTTGTCCTAAAATTTCAACACAATCCGAAGGTGTTTGGTCGGTTTCCCGTATGTCAGTTGTTGATTTCTCACTTAAAAATAAGTCCATTTTGAACAAAATAGAGGCACTTAGAGTTGTGTCAGCCACAACAGGCCTCAGATTGAGGCGAGGTTGACTCGTACACGTCACATTTGAAGGTGAGTATGCATACACGATAGTTTACCTTCTTAGAGAAGAGTTTCTGGAAGAGTATAAAAGACATGAAGCAATGAATATCATTAGAGTGTTGGAGCAAATGTGGTTGCTACAAACAATGTGGAAATCAGCTTGTGCAAAGCGACCTAAGTTACAACTTGCAGGTATTGTACTCTATTTTTTTCTGGAAGGTATCAGTTTAAATGCATTTTGGAATGATCATTGCTAGCCATTGTCTTTTAGGTTTTTTTGACAGCCGAGGGGAAAGGGTGGGGTCTGCAGACATTGGAGGATATGTCGAAGGGTGATTTTGTGTGTGAATATGTTGGAGAAATGTTAACTCCTGCAGTTCTGAAAAGAGTCACTTTTTAAAAGAAAGTCACGAGTTTAGATACATCTCAAGATGGTCAGTTTAAAGACATTTTGAGGGACACTACTAAAGACATGCTCAGATATGCACACATCCCCCACTTTTAGATCGTTGTCTACTACAATGATCTTTCAACCAAGATATCTATTAGAACACTCATGATACATAGAGCAATTCACTGCCCAACTTTGAGAATGATCTGAAGCCCAAACAATGACAGCATTATGTTTTTCCTTGAAAATTCTCTTGGCGAACTGGAATGGCAGTAGCTGCACACATGAAGTGACAAGTAGAGACGCAAAATCACAAGAGTGAGTTGCCATTCCAGTTCGCCAAGAGAATTTTCAAGGAAAAACATAATGCTGTCATGGTTTGTGCTTCAGATCATTCTCGAAGGTGTCCAGTGAATTTCTCTATGTATCATGAGTGTTCTAATGCATATCTTGTTTGGAAGATCATTGTAGTAGACAACGATCTAAAAGTGGGGGATGTGTGAATATCTGAGCATGTCTTTAGTAGTGTCCCTCAAAATGTCTTTAAACTGACCATCTTGAGATGTATCTAAACTTGTGACTTTCTTTTAAATAGTGACTCTTTTCAGAACTGCGGGAGTTAACATTTCTCCAACATATTCACACACAAAATCACCCTTCGACATATCCTACAATGTCTTCAGACCCCACCCTTTCCCCTCGGCTGTCAAAAAAACCTAAAAGAAAATGGCTAGAAATGATCATTCCAAAATGAATTTAAACTGAAACCTTCCAGAAAAAAATAGAGTACAATACCTGCAAGTTGTAACTTAGGTCGCTTTGCACAAGCCGATTTCCACATTGTTTGTAGCAACCACATTTTCTCCAACACTCTAATGATCTTCATTGCTTCATGTCTTTTATACTCTTCCAGAAACCCTTCTCTAAGAAGGTCAACTATCGTGTATGCATACTCACCTTCAAATGTGATGTGTACGAGTCAACCCCGCCTCAATCTGAGGCCTGTTGTGGCTGACACAACTCCAAGTGCCTCTGTTTTGTTCAAAATGGACTTATTTTTAAGTGAGAAATCAACAACTGACATACGGGAAACCGACCAAACGCCTTCGGATTGTGTTGACACTTTAGGACAACGATTCATGGGTTATATGTGACGTGTACGACTCAACCCCGCCTCAATCCGAGACGCGGTGTGACCGGTATCACTCCAAGTGTATGTATTTAGTTTAAAATGGACAATATTTTATGTACATACGCCAAACTGATCTAACGGCTTCTGATTGCATTGATACTTTTTCACAATGATCAATGACTCATGTGTGATGTGTATGATTCAACACCGCATCAATCCGAGGCCCGGTGTGGCCGACACCACTCACAGTGTCACTGTTTTGTTAAAAATGGACTTAATTTTAAGTGAAATCAACAACTGACATACGAAAAACCAACCAAACACATTGGGATTCTATTGAAACTTAAGGAAAACTATCCATGGGTCAAATGTGACGTGTAAGATTCAACCCCGCCTCAATCAAAGGCGCGGTGTGACCGGTGTCACTCCAAGTGTATGTATTTAGTTTAAAATGGACAATATTTTACGTACATACGCCAAACCGATCTAACGGCTTATGATTGCGTTGATACTTTTTCACAACAATAAATGACTCATGTGTGACGTGTACGATTCAACACCGCATCAATCTGAGGCCTGGTGTGGCCGACACCACTCACAGTGTCACTGTTTTGTTAAAAATTGACTTAATTTTAAGTGAAATCAACAACTGACATACGACAAACTGACCAAACGCATTGGGATTCTATTGAAACTTAAGTACAATGATCCATGGGTCAAATTTGACGTGTACAAGTCAACCCCGCCTCAATCAGAGGCGCGGTGTGACCGGTATCACTCCAAGTGTATGTATTTAGTTTAAAATGGACAATATTTTACGTACATACGCCAAACCGATCTAACGGCTTCTGATTGCGTTGATACTTTTTCAAAACGATCAATGACTCATGTGTGACGTGTACGATTCAACACCGCATCAATCCGAGGCCCGGTGTGGCCGACACCACTCACAGTGCCTCTCTTTTGTTCAAAATGGACTTATTTTTAAGTGAAATCAACAACTGACATGCGGCAAACCGACCAAACGCATTTGAATTCTGTTGAAACTTAAGGGAAATGATACATAGGTCAAATTTGACGTGTAAGAGTCAACCCCGACTCAATCCGAGGCCCGGTGTGGCCGACACCACTCAAAGTGCCTCTATTTTGTTCAAAATGGATTTATTTTTAAGTGAAATCAACAACTGACATACGGGAAACCGACCAAAAGCCTTAGGATTGTGTTAACACTTTAGTAAAATGATCCATGGGTCATATGTGACGTGTACGAGTCAAACCTGCTTCAATCCGAGACGCGGTGTGGCTGGTATCACTCCAAGTGTATGTATTTTGTTTAAAATGGACAATATTTTACATACATACACCAAACCGACCAAACACATCCGGTTTCTATTGAAACTTAAGGAAAATGATCCATGAGTCAAATGTGATGTGTACGAGTCAACCCCGCCTCAATCCAAGGCCCGTTGTGGCCGACACCACTCAAAGTGCCTCTGTTTTTGTTAAAAATGGACTTAATTTTAAGTGAAATCAACAACTAACATACGACAAACCAACCAAACGCATTCGGATTCTGTTGAAACTTTAGAAAAACGATACATGGGTCAAATGTGACATGTACAAGTCAACCCCACCTCAATCCGAGGCCCGGTGTGTCCGAAACCACTGAAAGTGCCTCTGTTTTTGTTAAAAATGGACTTAATTTTAAGTGAGAAATCAACAACTGACATACGGGAAACTGACCAAACGCATTCGGATTCTATTGAAACTTAAGGAAAATGATCCATGGGTCAAATTTGATGTGTATGAGTCAACCCTGACTCAATCCGAGGCCCGGTGTGGTCGACACCACTCAAAGTGCCTCTGTTTTGTTCAAAATGGACTTATTTTTAAGTGAAATCAACAACTGAGATATCCACCTCACATGTAGTGTAGACCCTCCCCCAAGACTTGGCATGAATTTTTGAGATACACAAACATGGTGTGGATTACATGGCTTTCCTAAATGGAATATATCCCACTACACGTCTTTAATGAGCCAGCTACGCAGTTTATCCCTTGTACAGATACACAGGAAGAATCACACGAGATCGACGTCATGTACTAACATAGGGCAAGGGTGCATAAGAGGACACAAGATCAAAGGGTAACACGTATATGTTTTTTAACATTCCATGTAATTTCCTATTAATATGACATGTATATTCACACAGGCAGCTGAACATTGGAGTTACCCAGGGTAAAGCGACAAGGCATGTGACCCTTTAAATGACACATAATTTTATGTACCATGATTGATCTCTTTGAGCACTATATCAAGGACATATTTCATTAGGGTTGGCTCCCATGATCCTTCCTAGGATGGTTTTGGTATCTTTTCCGACTTACGGTAGTACGATCGCTTCAGCAGGACGTCCTAGACATAGTTGGAGTCTCTCTGAAAGTCCTGGAGTGAGATCATATATCTATTTTTGAGGTCCAGGTAGAGTCATGTATCAACGCAACCAATCCTACCAGACATCGATCCTATATATAGAATGTTAATCTTGATGTCTCATTACAGTCCCCCAATTTATGATATGTTACCTTTTTTGTATTAATATACATAATTACTAAGGGTGATGGTTGGGAGAGTTAGGATATCCTTTTTATGTATTGCAGAATGATTCAAGGAGCACGGGCTCTACACGATTTGTCAAAACCAAGTGGCAATCCAAGGAGAAACAATGCATAGTGGAATGTTCTAGTATTTATCTTATGAGTTGTGTAGGAATATTTTGTGATACTATGTAATGAGGTAGTTTTGGTTTCTGGGTAGATGGTATCTAACTCATGGTAAGAACACTGTTTGGTTGGGTTTTGATCGGTTGATGACATGCTTGTGGTTGATATACTGGTTTTTGTGCAGGTCTGTGGTTGATATACTGGTTTTTGTGCAGGTCTGCTCGGCTGGCTGTACTAGTGCAGGTTTTTTATTAGCAGCAGGTAGGGATTTAACAGCGCTTTTTTAGCGCTGTTAAAGGCGACATTTAACAGCGCTAAAAAAGCACTGTTAAAGGCAACATATAACAGCACTTTTTAGCGCTGTTAAAGGTTTCCTTTAACAGCGCTTTTTTAGTGCCATTAAAGGTGACATTTAACAGCGCTTTTTTAGCGCTGTTAAAGGTGACATTTAACAGCGCTAAAAAAGCACTGTTAAAGGACCCCCCCCCCCTCCCCTTTATCAGCGCTGAGCTTTACAGCGCTTTTCTAGCGCTGTTAAAGCCCGATTTTAGCGCTGTTATTGCCCGTTTTTGTAGTAGTGATAAGGGTATGTATACATTGAAATATAAATAAGGCATAAATAATATGGAAAGAATAAATAATGATCAAATAATTTCATATAAATAATCTCATAAGCTTGAAACTTATCCATGGATATCATAACAAATTAAATAATCACATGGAAATAAATAATTGATTTCATAATAATGGAAAGTATAATTCCATACATATAAAACTTATCATTAAGGCCTCAGAGAATACATCTGAAAATAACATCAAGGCCTTGTTCCATGAAATCTATGTAAATGGGTAAGGCCTCCGCTAAAACCCAAGCTAGTTTGTCTCATGTGACATATTGATGCATCGAGGGGCTATAGGGAGTCATGTACATCACTTACTAAGTCCAATACATTCCTTATATAAAATGGGTAAAAATATTCAACATAAAAAATTATATTGAAACTAGCATACAAAATTTTAATAATTTCCCCAATCAATAAATATAATCATAAACTATATAGATTAATATGGTGAATGGTATCAAAATAGTACAAACTCAGTAAAACTAATCATAAACCATCCAAATAAATAATAATGATGGTATAATTGCAACATTTTACCAAATTATTATAAGTATAATAAGGTTTTTTGACATTAATGAATATAATTTCCATAAGGATATCCTTAAAACCATTCTTGAGGAAAATAACCTTTTTACTTTGAAGAATAACTTTTTAAAATCTAAAAACTTCACAAATATTAAAGAAGGAATTTTATTTAAAAATAACCTTGTAAAATTGTAAAGGAATATTCAAATAAAAGATTAATAAAGATGACAGGAAAAGTAGTTCATGTTATATAAGTTAAAAAAACATTCCTTTCACACTTTTTTAAAAAAATGTTAAAAAGTACCTCATTCAGAAAATGACCATAAGATTAATTTTAAACCATTTTTTAAAAGTAAAACATGGGTGAAAATGAATTTTAAAAATATTAGGATAATAATAAAAACATTTTTGAAAAAAATTTATAAAACATGGATATTGAAGAGAAATATTCCCTAACGTAGACTGAAATATAAACAATCTCGAATAATGATGAGACTATGAAATAAACCCTTACCACATGGGTATCGTTTGAATCATAAGCCCCATGAAAGAAACAACATCAAATTAAACTTTAAATATAATTAATAAAAATATATTCATAATATGATATATCAAAGGGGAATTATATACACCACATAAAATAAATAAGTGGTGAATATGGAATATGACTCAAAGAAGTAAAAGTGAGATGAGAAACCCTTACCTCAAATTCGATTTCCATTATACGTGTTTTAAACTCTAGTATAATAAATATAGATTTATTATAAATATATTTAAAACCCATACTATCATATATTATTTACTTTTAATATTTTAACACTCTTTTATTAAAAATTCATTGTTAAAATCATTGTTTCGAGTGATAATTGTTTTATTTTTCATGTATGATTTGGTTTGGTAGTTTCGACCCTTGTACTTTGATCAAGGTTATATCATTTTAAAAAATTTAATAATGATATAAATATAATATATATTCATTATATAAATATTTATTGTAATCCATAAAGGTTATATATAGAAAAATGAATTACACCCTTCATGGAGATGGTCAGTCATCCATACGTATGAACGCTGTATTAACTTTTAAATGAATGGAAAAAATAAAAGGTATATAATTATTAAAAGTTATAGAATAATTATTATATCTTATAAATAATATATATTCATCAAATCTATCCTTATTACCATTTAAGTAAAATATAAAAGAAAAATGAAACACAATACTTCGTGGAGATGGTAGTTCACACGTACGCATGAGCGATGTTATCATTTTCCAATGGTTTGTAAGGTAAGAAAATAGATGTGATATTATCATTATAGAAGTGTGATTATATAATAAATATCATATATAAACATTAAACACTTCATAATTTTCATCCATAAAATATGGTGACGAAAAATTAATTGTATCATTATGTGGAGACGGTAAGTTGTATGTACGCACGAACGATACTTTCACTTCCCATTTGATGGGAAAGAGAGTGGTTAATGGTGGTTTTATAATCATTATAAAATTTAAGTATATTTATGATACTTATGTTAAAATGTTATGATAAATATCATAGATTTATAATAAGTAAAATAAGAAGTAAAAATAAAGTGATCTGTTAAGGCGATTACCTCTTCTTTGGAAGAACTCTTTTGGATCTCCTCCTAAGAACCCTAGAGTTAGTATTTTTAGAAGGAAAAAACCTCTAAAATTTATATAATTAAGTTTATAAGAGATTTTTGTAGGGTTTGGTCTATATATAAGGCCAAAATTGTTGTAAATAAGTGAGGGGGTGGTTCCCTTTTATAATTGAGGTGAGCGGTACTTTTGGAATTTCATAAAAAATTAAAATATAATAAGACTATTCTAGATAAAAAAGCTAATAAATTTCCATGAATTCAAATAAAAAGTTTTTAGGGTTGAAATAAAATCATCAAATTAAATTTATACAAGTTTTATATCATTTTAATCCTTATCTTTTTTATTAACCCCTTGGTTAATTATTTTTGACCTTAACCATGGTAAAATCTATTTTAATCACAAAGGGTTAATAATGTTACTATAAATAGAAAATTGGATTATAAATAGATCATGGATTATGTATTAAACTATATTAAATGAAAATGGTTGAAGATAATATTTTTATGAATCTTAAATAATTTAATAAAATATTTTTTTATAAAATATTATTAATGTCAATTTTGGTAGTATTCAATTAATTTGACGTTAAACACATCAAGAAAAAGTTTTATTTCAATTTTAATTCATTTAAAAATAAATAATATTTAATATAGATCTATAAAATGTTTGGTACACATTAACTCACTCAAATTAAATCACTTTTAATATTTTTAAAATCATTTATTTTATTTTTATGATAATTAAATAAATCTTGTATTAGTATTGCACAAGCATATAAGGTAATTATATAATTTCTAAAAATTAGAAATAAAATTATATCATGAAAATAATTTTAGTAATATTAAAATATAAATTTATTTTCATTCATATCTTATTTTTTTCCTATGTGGACACAAAATATATATTTAAAACTAAGAGAATGACATTTTGTAACTTTGTTTTATTTAAATATTATATTGGAAATTTTCATGGACAAGTGTCCATTAAACATATCAACATCAATAATAATATGATAAAGGTATAATTAAATTTATCAAATAATAATTAATATGAAATATCATGACCTTGTAACTTAGTTTTAACCAAGATTAATCTGATTTACCATTTACTGAGCTGATAAATTTTACCACAGTTACTATTCATATTAACCAAAAATAAAAGGGTCTATTTACTAAATTTGAACCTCATGATTATAAATATATAATAAATTTTATAAGATTTCATACCTATAAGTTTCATAATTTAATTTAAAATCAAAATGTAAAATGCAACAAAAAATAGTTTTTTATAGAAATACCTTTTATGTATAAAAATGTTTTTATACCAAATTAAATCATAAAATTGATTAAAATGAACTGAATTAAATTATTAATAATATAATTGAACTAATTTTAGATTTAAATCATTTTAAAAAATATATAACTTTTTAAATTCTTGAAACAAAAATATAGTTTTTAGTAAAAAACGGTATTTTTCACTATTCACTAGAAAATAAATATTTTCAAAAAAATATGAAAATTTCACACTAAGATAATTTTTATATGATTATTTAAAAAATTATATTATTTTTATAAAATAAAATTTATAAGTTTCAGATATTATAATATTTTCTCACAAAAATCAATAAAAATCATTTTTAAATAAAATGTACTTTGGAAGAATAAAATAACTTTATTGAAAATTGAGTACTTATTTCATAATAATTAATCAATTAATTTGTAATGATTAGGTCCTTTATATATATATTTCATAATTTTTTTAATACTATTTATACCCGTCAATTTAATGGCTAAGTTATAGTGGTCATATTTAAATAATAATATTTTTGGGTTCATTTAAGCTCGGTGTTTCTTGTCGTATATTCTATCGAACACAATGTTATTTTAAAATATCAAGGTGTTAAATTATCCCCTAATTAAATAAATTGAATCCTAATAATTTTAATTTGTGATTGGTAATCAAGGGTTTGACATTTGAAAATACCTTTATGGGAAACCCGCATCGTAAAAAGGGTTAATAAAACTTTCTCTTAAAAAGAGGGGAAAGGAAATAAAAAGGTCATCACAAAACTAGGTTTCTGAATAAGAGAACATTGGTGGGAAGTGAAAATATGGACGTAGAAGAAAAAACTCATTTACAAGGTTAATATAGAGTGATAGGGAACATGGTTATGAGAAAGGTAACCACCATAAAACCATAAATTTTTGATGGGTTAAATGGACATTGATTTCTTGGTAAGAAAAGTAAATGGATAATGTTTTTATTTTGAGGTATTTTTCCTAAATTTAAGGGATTATTTTACTATCTAGATAAATCAATCAAGAAAATAAACTTACTTGATTATTTCCATGTTGTAATAATAATCTCATCCTTTGGTTGTGCTTCAATATATTTCCACTTCATCTATTATGCGAGGAAATGGATATTCAAGATGAATTTTTTATACCTAATTCACTTTTAATGAATTAAAAGACCCATAAGTAATTCCTTTGGGCTCTAAATATTTACCAAAACCAAAATGGTGATCATAAGTTATTATACTTTAACCATAAAAAAATATTTAAAGTTAAACTTAATCCATTTCATAAGTAGTTAATCTTAAGGCTCCTCCAAAATATGTCTAACCAAATTCAAAGATCCAAAAATTTAGGGATAAGGTCACTAAATCAACTAATCATTAATCCCCCATAAATTATATCTTAATTTCACATGTAAATACCTTGATCACATATTTTCCTAAAACATTATAATAGATTTAATTTTCATAAAAACTTAATGAAAACATTCATGCTTCCTAAAATAAAATCTAAAATTATCAAATATATTCCATAAATCCAAAAAATTAAAGTAAAATCCATCATGAATTAAATCACTAAACATTTTCAAGGTCACTAATATTATCCCATTTACTTCCATATCAATATCAAGAACATGTTATGGTTATCTTTATGTTTTTTCGTGTATTCTCAAAAAATATTGCCTTACCACAAATCGTTTTTCTTGGTTATTGGTACCATTCAACATATGGTTTCAAATCCTTAAGAAAAAATTCTACAGTAAAATATTTACACATTTCATGATTCTTATAACTAGAATATATTTGATAAAATACTTCTAAAACATAACTCTTGAATCCAAATACACAATAACTTTAATCATTCCACTTTGACTATAGTAATAGCATAAGTTTGTCCTTGATCCCTTTGTTTTTTATAAGCTATATTACCTTGTATTTTGGGGGATTTTTTTTCATAGTTCCCTATCTCTTTACAGTTGAGTCATTTTACATTGGAAGCTTCTTTCTTTCTCATGAAATCACAAGCCCGATTGCCTTTTTCTCCACACTTATACCAAAATATCATTCCTTTTAAGAAAGAACTAGGGTGTTTCTTTCCACAATTATCACATGTGGTAAAATCCTTCTTTCCCTTCTTCCCTTTACCCATTTTTTATTCTTCCTTATTTTTCTTCTCTTTCTTTCCTTAGATACCATAATACTTGAATAATTATTTATCTATCTTGATATCACATGATATTATATCTTCATATGATGAGAATGTTTGGGAGACTAATTCCCTTCAAAGGATTGATTTAATCTCATAAAATAAATGGATAATATTACTCTTTGGATTATGCACATAGTCCACATCATGTATGGATAACCTTGTAAAGTTATCTTCATACTTAGAAACATTTTTATATTCCTTTTGTCTTAGACTCAAGAATTCTCTTTCCATATATGCTTGTTGTTCATGAGGAAAATCTTTTTCCAACAAAAGTTCTTTAAAATCCTTCCATTACATGATCTCTATTTACTACTCATCCTTAGTGTTTTGAATCAATGAAGGCCATTAATCTACATCCACTAAAAGATGATAAATTATTATGATAACCTTCTCTCTTTCTTACTTCTCAAAGAAAAAAATATCTTCTTTAAGGACTTATCCATTGCTTAGATACAAATGAATTTTTAGTTCCATTAAATGATAGAAGTTATTGATGCATGAAGTAGTCTAGAATTGTTAAATTGTATTGCAGATCAACAGGATTCTCCATTTGAACAAAGTTATTGATCATAACATGAGTCATGTATCCTAATATAGTTATAATTTGGTCAGCTCCAACTACAGCTCTATATCTGGCTTCATTATCTTACCTAATATGGAAATATCGAAATGGATTATGTGTATTAATATGGTTTCCATTTCTTACACTATTCACCATTTCTAAACAATTACATACACTATATTATATTATAACATTATGAATCATAATGTATAATTTAAAAAATAGTGAAACACTTATCATAAATTGAAAACTAATCTCAAAATCATAATCTTGGTTTATTTGGGAATATTTTCAAGGTTCGTCATAGGGTTAAGTTCCCTAATTTATGATTTATTAAATCTAATTCCCAAGGTTTTTATAAAACTTGTTCTGATACCAACTATAAAGACCCCAAATCCAGTATCCCAGAGTCGGTGGTTACTTTATTACATTAGCACTAAATATAATAAATCACATCACAAATAACTAAATGGTTTATTAGTTTTGGAAAACTAGATACATGGATGAATATTCCATTAAATTTGAAAACATAACACAATATAGTATTTTCTTTGAGTGTTCCATTATTCCATTTAGGATATCCTTTCATATCAATCATAATAAACTTCCTAGAATCATAAGGAAAAATAAACATAAGAAATGGTATGCATATAGCATAATATAAATAATAAATAAATAATATGGAAATAATAAATGATGATAAAATAATTCCATATAAATAATCTCATAATTTAGAAACTTATCCATGGATATCTTAAGAAATTAAATAATCACATGAACATCAATAACTGATTTCATAATGATGGAATGAATAATGCCAAACATTTTAAACTTACTATCAAAGCCTCATCTAAGGCATTTGAAAATAGCATCAAGGCCATATGCCATGACAACTACATAAATGGGTAAGGCATTGGTCAAAACTCAAGATAGTTTGTATCATGAGACCTACTGATGCATCAAGGGGCTATATAGGGCCTCACCCACCACTTACTAAGTCCAATGAATTCCTTATATGAAAGGTGTGAAACATATTCAATATAAAAATTTGTATCGAAACTATCATATGAAATGTTAATAATTTCCCCAATCAATAAACATAATCATAAGCCATCTAGAGTAATGCGAAGAATGGTATCAAAATAGTATATTCCCGATCAAACTAATCAAAACCCATCTATATAAATAATAAGTATGGTATCATTACAACATATTCTAATATTATTATAATTATAAAAAAGTCTTGTTGGCATTAATGAATAGAATTTTCATAAAGAGATCATTAAAAAATTCTTGAGGAAAATAATTTTTTCACTTTGAAGAATAACTTTTTAAAATATAAAAAGTTTTCAAGTATTAAAGAATCCATTTTCTTTAAAAGTAACCTTGTAAACTTTTAAATGAAGATCCCAATCAAATATTATTCAAGACAGTGTGAAAATTTGTTCTAGTCGTATAAGTTAAAAAAACATTCCTTTCACACCATTGTAAAAATAAGGTTAAAAATTACCTCATTTGAAAAACAATGGGAAGATTCCTTTAAAACCATTTTTTAAATTAAAACATGAGTGAAAATGAATTTTAACAATATTAGGAGAATAGTAAAAACATTTTTGAAAACATTTTTAGAAAACATGGATATGAAAGAGAAATATTACCTAATAGAGACTTAAATATAAAAAATATTGAATAATAATGAGATTGTGAAATAAACTCTTACCACTTGGGTGTCTTTTGAATCATAATCCCCATTAAATAAATAAATTTAAATGAAACTTTAAATACCATTAATACAAATATATTCATGATATAATATATCAAAGGGGTAGTATATACACCACACAAAAGAAATAAGTAGTGAATATGTAATTTGTCTCACAAAAGTAAAATAAAGATGAGAAACCCTTGACTTGGGTCCGATTTTATTTATAAATGTTTAAACCTCCTGTGTAATAAATATATATTTATTATAGATCTATGTGGAGATGGTAAGTTTTACGTATGCACAAGTAATACTTTCACTACCCATTTTACGGGAAAGAGGGTGGATAATGGTGGATTCATAATCATTATAACATTTTTGTATATTGAGGATACTAATTTTACAATTTTATGATAAATACCATATATTTATAAGAGTTATAATAATAATTAAAAAGAAAGTGATCAGTTAGGGAGATTACCTCTTCTTTGGAATAACTCCTTTGGATATCATATTAAGGACCCTAGAGTTTGTATTTTGAGGATATAATAACCTATAGAATGTGGATAAGAAAGTTGATAAGATATTTTGGCAGGTAATGGTCAATTTATAAGGCTCAAAGTGGTGTGAAGAGGTGATGGAGGAGGTGCCTTTTTATAATTGAGGTGAGGGGTACTTTTGGAATTTCATACAAAATTAAAATATAATAAGACTATTCTAGATTCAAATGCTTCAAAATGGTAATTAATTTGAATAAAAAGTGTATAGGTTTTAAATTAAATCATCCAATGAAATTTATACAAGTTTTGATATCATTTTAATCCTTATCTTTTTTATTAACCCCTTAGTTAATTATTTTTGACCTTAACCATAGTAACCACTATTTTAATCACAAATGGTTAATAATGTTACTATAAATGGAAAAGTAACTTATAAATGGACCATTTATGATTTTTTTTAACCATATTCCATTCATGTGGAAAAAATAGGTTTTTTTTTATTTTAAATAATTTAATAAAATATTATTTTGAAAAAATATTATTAATGTCAATTTTGACGGTATTCAATTAATTTGACATTAAACACGTCAATAAAAAGTTATATTTAGAATAAAATTCATTTAAAAATCACTAATATATAATATAGATCTATAAAATTTGTATGACACATTAAATCACTCAAATTATATCACTTTTTAATATTTTTAAAATCATTTATTTTATTTTATTTGTTAATTAAATAAATATTGTATTAGCGTTGCAAAATAATTTAAGGTAATTATATAATTTATAAAAACTATAAATAAATTTATATCATAAAAAATAATTTCATTAATATTAAAATATACATTTATTTTCATTCATATCTTGTTTTTGTCCCTATGTGGACACATAATAGATATTTAAAACTAAGAGAGTGAAATTTTGAAACTTTCTTTGATTTAAATATTATATTGGTCAATTTCATGGAAAAGTATCAATTAAAAATATAAATATCAAGTATGATATGATAAGGTTGAATTAAGTTCATAAAATAAGAATTAATATGAAATATCATGACCTTATCACTTAGTTTAACCTAGATTAACCACATTTACCTTTTACCGGGGTGATAAATTTTACCACAGTTACTATTCATATTGACCAAAAATAAAAGGGACCTATTTACCAAATTTTAACCTCCTGATTATAAATATGGAATCCATTTTATCAAATTCAACACCTATAAGTGATATAATTTAATTTAAAATCAAAATTCAAAACTTAATGAAAAACAGTTTTTTAGAAAAATTTCTTTTATGTATAAAAATATTTTTATATCAAATTCAATCATAAAATTGATTATAATGAAATTAATTAAATTATTCATGATATAATTGAATTAATTTTGGTTTTAAATAATTTTAAAACAAAAATTAACTTTGTAAATGCTTGAAATGAAAATATAGTTTTCAATAAAAATCAATATTTTTCATTATTCACTAGAAAATAAATCATTTCAAAAAAAATATGAAAATTTCACCCTAAGCTAATTTTGATATTTTTATATCAAAAATGATATTATTTTTATAAAATAAATTTTATATAAGTTCAAAAAATTATAATATTTTCTCATAGAAAGTAATAAAAATAATTTTTGAAGAAATCATATTTATGAAGCATAAAATAACTTTACTGAAAATTGAGTACTTATTTCATAAGAATTAATAAATGCATTTGTATTGAGTAGGAAATTTATATATATATTTCATAATTTGTTTAATATTATTCATACTCTTCAATTTAATGGCTAGGTTATAACTATCATATTTAAATAATAATATTTTGGGGGTTGTTTAAGCTCGATGTTGCATATTGTATACTCTATCAAACATATTGTTCTTTTAAAATATTGAAGTGTTGCAGTAAGGGTGGTCAAAAGGGATGAAATCTTCGATAAGTATACCATGAACCTCCTATAGTATCCCTATGATCCAAGTAAATTTCACACATTAGACACACTTTTGGGTGGATCCCAAGCAAGCACTGCATCAATATTCACCAGGTCTACAGCTAATACATGCTTAGATATGACATGCCCTAGAAAGTGAACCTCATGGATCCATAATAGGAACTTTGAGAGATTAACATAAAGTTTTGATCCTGGAGTAAGTCTAGGACTATCCTCAGATGCTCTACACGCTCCTCCTCTGATGCCAAGTAAATGATTATGTCATCAATAAATATAACCACAAATCGGTACAAGTATGGATGGAAGATCTGATTCATAAAATCCATAAACATAGTGGGGACATTCATCACACTGAAAGGCGTCACCGGGAACTCGTAGTGTTAGTAGATTCATTAGAATTCTAGCTTCAGAATATCAGTCTCGTGAAGCCTCAACTAGTGGTAGTTGGACATGAGATCAATCTTTGAGAACCAAATCGCACCTCATAACTAATAAAATAGGGTGTCCATCCTTGAAAAGGGGTACTTTTCTTGATAATTTCTAGGTTCATGTGACAATAATCAACACAAAGTCACAATCTCTCATCTGCCTTTTTCATGAACAAAACCATTTTTACCTAGGGGGACACACTGAGTCTAATGAAACCCTTATCATGAAGGTCCTCTAATTATACCCTCATATCCTAGATCTCATTAGTGGACATCTGATATAATGTAGAATATATCAGTGTGGACATGGGGTGAAAGTCAATACAGAAGTCTATTTCTCGTCTCAAAGGTAGTCCCGAAACATCCTTCGAGAATACGTCCATAAATTTCTCAACTACTAAAGAAATTAAGATGTTTGAATATCCCACTATGATAAGGAATAAAATATCCAACTGATATATTATGGGATTCATCCTCCTACTCATAAGACCCACTCTCTCATCCATGAGATCTCTCTCACCCATAATGGTGAATCTCATCCCATCTATCAAAAGGCATCTGACTCACCTGTGATGAAAGTCGATTTGGGATCGAACCATGGAAAACCAGTCCATACCCAAGATTACATCATAAGGTTTAATTGTGATAAACAATAGGTCCCATGTGAAACTATCTCTACCAGACGATAGCTCGCACTACTGGCAGATAAGCGATATCGAAAAATCACACCCATTTGGAACCTCTAGAAAAAGTTGTTGTGCTAAGGTCTCAACAGGGAGCTCTATCTTTCACATAATGGATAAAAAAATAAATTATTGACTCACACCTATGTATACAAGTACTGGAACAAGTTTATAATAAACACATATTATACCATGTATTATATCATGATTTTTCGGGTCATAAGACTCCATGGCCTACAGCTGCCTGCAACCCCATCCCCTAGCTCCCCGAGCCTAGAGTGGGATTCCTAGTGATGTTATTGGAAGTATTTCGTAGTATCTCCCTCCACAAATGGATCCTCCTATTGGATCCCCACTTACTCCTCCTCCAACACCTCCACCTTGGGGGTCTCCCTAGCCTTTTCTAGGAGATCCCTGGTCATAATGCTACCTCTATCGTGGTGGTCCATCCACTGCCTTCCTTCCATCTTCATCATGTAGAGTCAGTTAATCATGTTTCATGTGACCTCACCCATCACATGCATATCATCTCAACTCTCTAGGTTGACCTAGTCCTCTACGTGAACCCTACGTTGCATGTCCATGTGACTAAGACCAGCCATGAGAAGATCTCTTGTGCCAATACCCTGACGATCGATGGCTACTAGCTATTGTATAATACTCAACCCCGTGACACCCACCGTCATCCTTTTCTACCTATCATCCCTAAAATAGGAATATCTCTATCACTAGTTCCCACTATAACACTCCAGTATATGTAGGAATACACAGAGGAACTACACTGGCATAGATGTCTCTACAGAGACCCTACTCAAACTTTCATGCCTAGAAGTAACCATCTTGAACCATGTTAAGGGAGTACCGCGTAAGGTCAGTGAACCTCAAAAAATACTCAGAAACCGACATACTACCCTATTGTAGCTATAAAATCTCATGAATAATAAATATGAACAAGCATGAGGGGTAGTACTCCTCATGAAACAACTAATAGAATTCAGACCATGAGAGTGTTGACTCATCATATGTCTAGGTGAATAGACTCCACCAATGCCCAGTTACTCCATGGAAAAGACCGGATACCAGAACAACCATATAATCAGTCAGGGTATACATGAGCCTGAAGACTTGGATCACTAACTCAAGCCAATCCTCCACTACCTAGGGATCTAGCTCACCATAGAACCTTAGCGGCCTATGGTGTTAGAACTCATGTAGTTCGCTAAACCTGCCCGCATCCTCATCCTACCTTGATGGTACAATTCGTTGCTCAATAAGTAGGGGTGATGATACCTACCTACATGGGGGAAATATCTTGTGATATTTCACCTGAACTGAGGCCTCATCGCTCATTAGATCATCATCGTGATCCTGAATCGGTAACCTGGTTTGTTTTCTTCATGGATACATCCTAAAAGTGATCAAGAAATACCATTGTAAGATGAGTATATATATATATGGTGAGATGACTCAAGAAGGATGGTCAAAGGACTCAATCTTATAAGATGCATGTATCATAGTTCATTGTAACCAATGTCTCAGTATATTGAGTCGAAAAGTAGGTAGTCAGAGTCCTAGTGTATGGATACATTATTCGCTGCACAAAAACTGGGTTACCTAGAATAAAATACACACTTGAGACACTTTAAACCATTGCTCTAATTTCTCAAAAAAATCCTCATTTAGGGTCCATCTCTACACCGGCCTAAGTATGAACCACCTTTGATACCACTCTATAAAAAACCCAATCCATGGGGGGGCACCTGGCCTGTGAAGGGTTGCGCTGTCACAATCTCAAGCCTACCTCCAATAGGCTAGGGGCTGGTGAAAAGTACCAATAAGGAATAATTATAATGGGAGGCCTTTGTTTAATGTACATGTATGCATTCCCCCAGCCATCTCCATAAAATAGTGCAGAGGAATAATAAAAAGGGTTGTGACATCTATAGTAAAATCATACATGCAATAACCTCTAGGGAATACATCAAAGTAAAATAGAATAAAACCAAATAAAAAGGGGGGAAATGCACACCCAACCAAAAATGAAGTATCAAACTAATAACAACTGGAATAAAAGAGATTTGAGAGAGTCTGGATCTTGATCTCCAAGTCTAGACACTATAAGTGGTCTATGCACCCGAATAACCCTATGATCCACCGAAATCACCGTTGATCTATCTGTCATCTACATAAGACACGATATGTGTGGGAAAATCCCATGTTGGGGTGAGTACATACATACCCAATAGGATGCTCTGAAAACTGAAGGGGGGTAATAGAAGATACGATATAAGTATTCATCTCAACCCAAAGTAATAGGGAAACAAAAACCCAACAACACACACACACACAAACACACACACACACATGTGTATGTATATATATATATATATTCATAAATAAACCTATATGAGATATAATGACTACCTCCACCTCATAGCCCATCCCGGGTTGATGTGTCAGTAATATCTCCAAAGGGGTCCATCTATGATGCCTAGCATCTTATATATCTGTCGAGGTAATCGTGTGGAGGACCTAAACCTTGACACTATGTTGAATAGTTGAGGGGGAACAATCTACAATAGAGGAACCATGCCCAAGTGAATTAGGGGGTTTCACTTGGTAAATAAAATACCCACACTCTAGTGTATCATAGGGAGTTCCACTTAGTAGGTAGAGGACCCATGCCTTAATGCATCAGGGGGTGTCACTTAATAGGTATAGGACCCATGCCCTAGTTTGTTAAGGGGTTCCACTCAATAAATATCGATATAGGGACCATGCCCTAGTATTTAGGGGGTTTACACTCAATAGGTAGAGGACCCATTCCCTAGTGCATTAGGGGGTTTCAATCAAACCAGTGTAAAGAGTATGGGGGACCTATTCCCTAGCCTCTATCTAATGATTCTGCCTGATCACTATCATCCTCAAGTGTCGACTAAAGAAGAATAATTCTTGTAATATTTCATGTCATATCTCAAAATCCACTATAAAAGTTACCATCACATTCAATATGAAAAAATAATCAGTATAAGCTACTCATGGGCCAAAATCTGAGTCTAAACGAAGGAGATACACAAGGTGGAAGTTTCTCATAAAAAAACACGGTGTCTATGGGGACCACACTGCGTGTGGTCCTACTCCAATGTCTAGTAGTGTTCTCATATTTACATGGCTCAGAGTCCATGTCACCATAAATGGTGTGTAAGGGATCCCACACAATGTGTCTCATCCACCTGGGGCCTTTGTTTATGCCCGTTTTCATCAGGTCATTCCCATGTACTTGAAATTTTACCTGGCCATGCCCAAGTATCGTTTTATACCTATGCACTCCCAGAGTACATGGAGTTTCCTCCTGCATGGGGTCCTAAGTGTGTGCCAGTTGACATGTGTCTTGTCCACCTGGGGAGGGTTAAACAACATGTAGACCCTACCACATGATGTATGATCCTTATCTTCCTCAAAACCCTATCACTGAATCCAGGGGTACTACATGACATGTGTTCATCAGATTACATGATGTATAGTCAAGTTTTCTATAAAAAAATAATTTCTTCACACGGTTCACTAGTTACATGCCCATTGTTGTGAATCTCACTGTTTAAAAACCTGTAATTTTCCTCTGATCATCGATTCTAGCCCTCAAGTGGCTGAAAATCAGAAACTGATCATTCACATGAAGCCTGCACACCACCCAATGCATCTCTCATACCTTCCATCACCTCTCAAGATCCTAGATCCATATAGGCCTCACCTTCATCCCACAACCTATCCCAATATATCTGAAAATCATCATTCCAGTCATTATTCTCTAAACCTCCCTGAATCTAGGGGTTCGATCATGCTTGAACTTGCCCTGGGAATGTCGAAACACGACCTTGTGGTCCAATAATGAATTTTGTGAAGAATGGTGGGGAGAAATGAACAGTAATGAAGTCAATCCTTCATTGTCCAAGCGTTTTTTTCCAAAAATTACATAACAGGGATGTCCTGGGGAGATATCATGGCATATCAAATGTAAATTGATCCAAAAACTTTACGTTTATGGAACAATCTCATGCAAAGATTAAAAGATCGAAAATCAAAGAATGGTAGATAAAATCCATTGTCAAACTTTTAATCAAGGGTAAAAACTGAAATTTATGAGACCTAACTTGATTATGGATTGATAATTTGTGAAGAACATGTTCTCTAGTGATGGAGAAGGCCCGCTGTATTTACTGCCTCTCAATCCAACTCCATCTATTTGTTGTTCATCATCTGATTCTGACTTGCTAATGATGAACAATCTAAACCTCCTATTAAAGCTCCTAGGTTTATGTAGCTAAACCTGGTGAATTTTTAGATTAGAAATTATATAGAGAAAATTATGTTGTGGGTATTAAATTAATTAATTAAATTATTTAATTAATTAATCCCCTTAACAACCCCACCAATGGCTGCCTTATTTGAACATCTAGTGTCGACTGACTTTAGGTTGCACCTAGGCAAAACCCCATATTATGGATTCAATTGTGGTCTCTAATTTCTGATATGAGTCTTCATTTGGAGGTTTATTCCACTTTTTTAGAAAAACTACACATGTATGATATTAATATATTTAATATTTTTATAATATTAATTCTAGGCTCACCTGGATTCAGAATCTTGCATCGTCTCATCACCTAGCTCCAAAAAATATTTCTTAATTTATTTCAAAGTCTTATAAGGTAAAAACAAGGTCACTACACTTCCCCCTTATGGAATTTCATCCTCAAAATTTTATTCATCACTTAAAAAATGGATGTTATTTTTCCTTCATAGAATTTTATGATTTTCATGTTGTTTCTTCAATCATGTGATTCTTTCATAAAACCTTTACTTGGTGAATCGCCTTATTTCATAGTACCCACTCTTTATGATCCAAACTTTGAACCATTTTTTCTTTATATGATAGATTCTCTTCTAACTATACCACTTCATGGCTCAAAACATAAGATTCATCATATACATACTTTCTTAGAAATGAAACATGAAACATATCATGTACCAGAGATGAAATATGTGGTAAAACTACTCTATAATAAATTGATCCTACATTTTATATAACTTAATATGAATTGATAAACCGTATATTTAACTTTCTCTTTATTCCAAAATACATAATACTTTTCCATTTAGATACTTTAATAAAAACATAATCACCTACCTCAAATGAGAGATCTTTCCTCCTGTGATTTGCATACATTTTTTTCCCACTCTAAGTTATCCACATGTGCTACTAAATCATCTTTGCCTTATCAACAATATCTTCAACCAATTATGGTCCTAACAATTTCCTCTCACTGACTTCATCCCAACATGTCGATTTTCGACACCATTTTCCATATAATACATCAAAAGGTGTCATCTATATACCTAAATGAACACTCTTATTATAAAAAAAATATACTAAATATAGATGTTGATCTCAACTTACCTAATAATCCAATGAGAAAACTAAAAGAATATCCTCTAAAGTCAAAAAAATTTTCTTTAATTATTCATCAGATTGAGGATGAAAATCTATACTAAAATTTAGTTTAGTACCCATCGACTTTTGAAGACTTTTCTAAAAAAATGATGTGAACTTAAGATCATGATCATATACAATAGAGAGGATAACTCTATGTAACCTAAATATTTATTTAAGATAAAGTATTTAAAGATGATACAAATACATGGTATCTCATATAGTTAAAAAATGCAAAAATTTAGTCAAATGATCATTTTAATATATCTGGTTTGTCTGAAAGCCAACATGGGTGTAACCCATAATGACCGGTTCTTCATCTCCTTCATACACTTGAAACATATCCTTAGTTTGCCTCAAATATTTAAGAATGGTCTTAACATTAGTCCAATTACATTCTCCTATATCTTCTTAATATCTTTCTACCATGCTCAAATCATAGGCAACATAAAGCCTCATACATAATATAACATACATGATAGATCCTATCACTAAATCATATGGGATCTTGCTCATTATTTCTCTTTATTCTTATGTCCGAGGACACATTTTCTTGGAAATATGTTTGTCATGTGACACTAGAACCAATCTCCTCTTGGATTGTTCCATACTAAATCTCTTTAATATCTAGTTAATGTATGTACTCTGACTTAATCAAAGTAGCCTCTTGGATTTATCACACATTATCTTGATCCCTAAAATGTAATCTACTTAACCTAATTCCTTCATGGAGAAGCACTTGTTTAATGATTCCTTAACCTCTTGTAAGGCTGGTATATCATTTTCAATTAGTAATATGTCATCAATATATACTATTATTAAAATAATCGCACTCTCACTAAACTGTTTGTAAACTTATGGATCACATTCATTCTTAATGAAACCAAATTACTTTATATCTTCATCGAATTTAATGTTCTATGACCTAGATGCTTTCTTTTATCCATAAATGGGTCTTTGTAACTTTCATACCTTTTTGGCATTTCTTGGAGTCACAAACCCTTTATATTGTTCCATATACACATCCTCTTGAAGGTTCCCATTAAGGAATGTAGTTTTGACATCCATTTTTTAAATCTCATAATCATGGTAATATGTTATGGTAAATAAAATTTTGATGGATTTAAAAATGTAAATTGGGGAAAAGGTTTTGTCATAGTCAATGCCTTAACATTGTCTAAACCCTTTATCCACTATTCATGATTTATAGGTATTTAATTTAACTTTCATGTCCAACTTTCTCTTGAATGCCCATTTATACCCAACATATTTTACATCAACCAGAAGATTGATCAAAACCCAAACATGGTTTTGATACATGGAATCCATATCAAAATTTATGGCTTATTTCCATCTTATAGATTTTGATCTCTCTACTGCCTACTTGTAGAAAATAGGATCATCATTGTTAACTAATAATGATTCACCATCATCAGTGACTAGAAAACCATATTTCTCTGGGTCTCTTACCTATCTAGAAATTCTATGAAATAATTTTGTTTTAGAAACATCCTTTTCTATAGGGACTTGTGAAATCGGTTCTTATACCATCTCTTGTGTATCTTGAGAATCAACTTAATCAAAGTAAGTCTTGCACCCACTATCCTCCTTGAGTATGTGATCCTTCTCAAGAAAAATGGAATGTCTTAAAATAGTAACTTTATTGTCTAAATGATTATATAGATAGTATAACCTTGTTTCCTTTGGATTCCCTATAAAGATACACTTTGTGCCTTGGGGTACAAGTTTTTTTTTTGAGCAAGCCATAACAAATATCTCGCATCCCCATGCATGAACATGTGAAAAAATGGGTTTCTTTACACTCTATAACTTGAAGGGAATACTATTTTCTACTTTATTTGGTACTTGGTTTAGTAAGTATAATGTCATCTGTAATGCATATCCCCAAAAGGATAATATAAGAGTTGCATGACTCGTCATCGACCTTTCCATGTTCAATAAGGTTTGGTTCCTTGTTTCACTAACACCATTCCACTATGGTATATAAAGTGAAGTGAGTCAGGATAAAATCTCATACTTCCGTAGAAAGTTGATAAAGTCTTGGTTAAGATATTCACCACATCGATTCGATTGAATTTTCTTTATCTTCCTACCAAGATGATTCTCAATCTCATTCTTGAACTCTTTTAACTTCTCAAAGGATTCATTATAACCATACCTTCTTATGTCATTGGTAAAAGTAATAAAGTATGAGTATCCACCTCTAGCCTCTACTTGAAATGGTCTACACACATCATTGTGTACCAATTTTAGACGCTATGTGGCCCTTTCACTTTGGCCACTGAATGGTGGTTTGGTTATCTTACCTTATAAACAATTGTGACATCTTTTAAGTGGATTAATCTTAAAAGAGTATAAATAACCATTTTGATAGATCTTTGGAAAAAGATTCTCATTTACATGACCAAGTCATTGATGCCATAATTAGGTGTTATATGAGTCGTATGTATTTGTTTCATTATCAATATCCAATATTTGGTTTTCATAATTTAATATATAAATATTGTTATTCAAATATATCATGCCATAACATATGTTATATTTATAAAAGTACAAAACTTTATTTCCAAATCTGAAAATAAATCCATCCATATCTAAATAAAAAATGAAAATAATGTTCTCGGTAACACTAGGAACATAAGAAAAATTATTCAAAACCAAAATCAATCATGTTGGGAATGTGAGATGGTAGCCTCCAATGGATAGATCATCCAGCCTCACTCCATTGGAAGCCCGTAAATCCACCTCAACTCTATTAATATTCTAAAATATACTTGGTTATTTTATTTGGATACAAATGTGAGCACCAAAAGTAGTATTTAATACCCAACTTATAGATATATAAAGATTACACTCAATAAAAAATCCACCTAAATATTCCACATGCTTCTTTGGATAGGTGAAATTCCTCTTCCAGTGGTCCTACTTTCCACATGAAAAACATACAACATCATGTTCCTTTCCTTTCCTATGGATCTTATTCATCTTAGAGGGATGGTTCTATGGAGCCTTAGACTTGGAATGAGTCTTCGGTGTCTTTTCCCTATTTTTTCTCTTCTTATTCACCATAAGGATAATGGGTTTATCACTCCCCGTGTCTTTATAAAATTAGTTAATAAGTGTAAGAAGTTACGAAAGTTTATTCTTGTAATTTCTCATATTAATTTGGTTTTGGGTAGTGAGGATAGAATGAGATATGTGGACAAATCATAATGAATCTTAAAACCCAAGATTTATAGGTGATCAAAGTATCCAATCATCTTGACCACATGATCCCTAGCAGACACCAACTCTCTAAGCTTGCACGTGAATAATGCATTGGAGATCTCATATCTCTCTGATCTCACCTTCTCTTGATAGAGATCCTTAAGGTGGGAAATGATGTTATGCGCATCTATATCCTCATATTTCATTAAAATATCATTAAACATGGAGGATAACATGAAACATTTAACTTCAATAGAATCTTACACGCGCTTCAAATAGAGAGACACTTCTTCCTTATTATCCTATTTGGAAATAGACTCAAGATCTGGGGTTTCCATCACGTATAATTTCCATTCATGGCATAGTATAATGCATAAGAACCTATACTATTCCTAGAAATTTGCATCAGTGAGAAGGTTATCCCTCTCAAGTATGGATCATAGTGATATTTTTAATGTCATTTTATTTTCCATTTATAAAAATTAAGAGCAAATAATTAGTACTTGTTTAGATTAAAAAAATATATTAACAAATTTAAAATGAATTAAATTTCATTAATCTACCACTATTATTAAAAATCTAATATCCTTTATCATTAGTTTAGAAATATCTTATCACTTAGATATTCTAGGGTCAAGGTTTCATATTCCCCTTATCATAACCTGAACTTGGTCATGTCAAGCTATTTGAAGGGTTTTAGGTAGGCGTAACTTGTTAACTACATTAACGCATCTCTCTTTGATCCGTTGAGTGGACTCCCCAATCCTGAAATCATGTTTTAATTATTTCCTCAAAAAATTCCTCTTAGTTACACCAATTTTTTCTTGAAAGTCAACCCTTGATGTAGACCAAGTTAATTCATCCCAAAACTCAAATATTTAAGTTTCCATGATAATTGAAATCACCATAACTTGGGTTGATCAAACACTTTAAACTATGAGGTCATTCTAATTTAATTAGTGAAAGGCTATACCAACTTAATATTTTAGTTGAGGGATTTTTTTAATCCACTATACGTAAAGACTGTTTTACCTTTTACATGCTTAGTTTAATATTAAATGGGTTTTACTTAAGTGATTAACCATGTATGATAAAATATTTACACATAATTTATGAAGCATTTTTGTGCATGCTCTCAAAATATTTTAACTAAGTGTTGTACAGGGGCTCACCTAGGTCATTATCTTGAGGAGCTATTGCGATCAATCACTCACTATTTCTAATTAACTTTTTATTTTTTTTATTTTTTTATTTATAAAATAATACTAAAAGAATTTAGGTTTGATAATTGAGAATTCAATATTAAAATTAAATATGCATATGTAATTAAAACACAATGAATGCAAAAAGAATGAAATTAGAATGAAAGGAGACATTCCAAAGATAATCACCCAGATTGAACCTTCATTTCCTTATTATTATTTTTAAATTTACATAATAAACACACTCTATCATATGTGTAAACATCCCCTTCTGGATATGGTTGTGAATATACAGTGTACTCAACGATCTTTGAGAGACCGCACATCCACCTCCTTGATCGAGGGAGAAAGAGAAAGCTAATCCTCAGGTGACAAGTGGAGACACAAATGTGCCTTAACCACTAAGATCGCCCTCAGCATAACTCTAAGAAAATAAGAAACATTAAGAATAAATATTCAAATAATTTGGGTCCATTTATTTCTTACTCACTCGAGAAATTCCTCGTGTTATATACTCGTGATCATGAGCATAAGAGTTCACAATGAAGAAGAAAATGGGGAGAGAAAATAAAAGAGATAAATAATAAGAGAGAAAAGAGAACACTAAAATTAAAACATGGAATGAAATTACATAATGAGAATAAAATAAAACATGAGACTAAACTACAACATATCTTCATCCAAATCTTCAGTGTAACAGTTGATCCTTTGAAATGAATAGGAAACACAAATTTATAGGGAGAGGGGGGATAAATTTTCACTCTAAAATCTCCCTCTAAAATTTTACATGTGGTAGACATATTTAATGGCCAAATTAGGGAAAGTGGTCTTATTAAAAAAAATTAATCCATGTCCCTTATATCTACTTAGTAAATTTAATCTTTATTAGACATGTGTGTGGAGAGTTATATCCAATTCACTCTAGATATTCGTTCTTCCCAGACAAACTCTTTATATTCCACATCTCTAGTTTCCAATGCATTTGTGACCTTTAAAAAGAATGAATCAGGAATGGAAACCTTAAGGAAATTTGTTCATTAATATCTTATCTATCTCCATGTATAATTTAATCTCAATTTGATTTTTTATTTATAATATATGGCGCCAAAATAAAAAAATATATAGATTTGTGCATTGATTTTGAGGCCTGACTTATGAGTTGGTTTTGGGACTTCAAATGATAGATTGAGATTTGGGTCCATAAGAATGAAATGAATCCCAAGATATATTTAAACCTAAAAAAATTAATTTCACAATTTTTATTAGTGTATAAAAATTTATGGCTAAAATACATAAATAAATTAAAATAATTAAAATATAAAAGTATGTCATTTTAGTAATTAAGCCCAAAATGCTACTAAAACCATAAAATCAGACAATTTCCATTAAAATAACACAATGGTGGGATTAAAAAAATTAAATTAAAAGTAAAATAATTGAAAATATTTTCTTTTTAAATTCCCCTGTACTTAAACATTGCACTACTGGGTAATCATCTAATACCAAGGTCAAAAAAAACTTCTCAAAACATAAATGACAACACATCTCAATTATCATATCAAATAAATGCCAACTGCATGGATAAAAATTCCCTAAATCCTCAAAAATAATAATAATCCATTAAATTTCATGTTAATACTCAAATTCATGTCATACCTACCTCCCCATAAAAATATTTCTCTCTCCACTCAATGATTTTTAATGTAGAGTTTTTCTCATTCTCAAGAACATGTGTGATCTTCATATTCTTGTTGTCCTCCAAGTATCTTCACTTAAACGAGTCATAAATGTGTCAATAATGAGGTATTTTTCATGGTTTTTTATAATGATGAGGTTTGGTAGGTTTTAAATGTAAAAACATTAAAGGTATAATGAGGAGGAGGAGGAGGGTTAATCTCTAAAGTGAAGTAAATGCATGGAAATAGTTTTTCTCAAGAATGGTGTGCTCCTCAATCAGCTCAAAAATTAATCACCTCCAAACACCTATTAATATTATTAGGAAGTTAAAAATTAGAATTTTAGAATCAATGATAAATTTCATCCCTATATTCCCTCATTTGTATCATTGTTTCATCTTGAATTCAGATATGGATTTCTCTTCAAAATCATATTTTTGAGGAAAAGAGAGGCAGATTTTGATCTTCAAATATTGGTGAACACCCAGACAATATTTTTAATGATATTTGGGCCACCCATATATATTTACATCATAAAAATTTTTCCACCCCATTAGAAATAAATATGGAAACACTTTTTTTCATATTTCAGCTCAAATAGATTTTTCAGGAAAGAAAAATACAGCTCATCTTCTCCCTCCCCCACACTTGAGTTCAACAATAATCATGCATTTAACTTCAAGTACTGGTTGGAAAGGTATAAATGGATTGTAATGTGGTTTCATAATAAGGTATTTCATGGATACTATGGTATTAATAAAGGTTATATTTCAAGGTAGGTCAAAATAAGAGTTGATTGTAAAAAGTGATTTCAAAGTGGTGCCTCAATCATACTTGACACATTCCATAAACTCTGACATCTTTGAAAAATATAAAAACATAAATTTATAGATCACACAACATTACTAAAGAATATAAAGAAAAATATAAATGTAAATAATATTTCAAAAGGGTTTATAAACCTCTTAGGTTGGGAAATATTTTCAATCCGGACAATAATAGTGCACATGAGTTTCACAATCAATAAAACTTTATCAAATAAAAAGATTATAAATAAGGAAAAAAATCCAACCATCAATCATTTAAATACTCAAACATTAAAATTTAGAAATGTTCCAAAAAAACCAAGATGGTTTGAATTTTACAAAGTAATTGATTCAGCTCAATATACTAAAAATACACCAAAAATGAAAAAGGAAAACATTAAAAAAATACATGAAAAATAAAATTTAAGAACACAAAAAATTCCTACAAACAAGTTAAAATCCCTACCCAATAATTATTCCATTTACTACCCTATTTTTAGTTCAAACCATATCAATAAATTTTTACATGAATAATTTAAATTGGGTAGCAAATAAAATAAATAAAAGGAAAGACACAACTTGATTTATTTTTCAGTGGTAGCCTTGAGTTAATAGCCTACATGATACCACTTTAAAACTAAAAAAGAAATAAATAAAACATAACATAAGAAAAATAAATAAATATAAATAGAAAGGAAAAATAAAAGGGATAATGCTTAGTTTATACCCTCAAGTGGGTGCTAGGTTTTTACTACCCCTAGTCAGGTAGTTGTAGTGGATTACCCCCAATCAGAAGGTGGGTGTGGTTTCTTTGAGATGAACCACCACATGTAATTTTTCTCAGTGCACATGAGTATACAATAATATTTTAGAACCCTAAATAAGATAATAAAATTCCCAACCCCCAAGAAAGAAAAAAAATTGAGGTACAGAGTTGGAGGGAAAAGAAGATAGGGGTGCTCCCTGTTGAATTTCATGGTGTCCTCCTCTATATGGTATAAAAGTTGTTGTAGAGAAGGTAGTTTCACAACCACCATCTTGTCCAGCTCTTCTTCTTCAATAACCACCACTTGGGCGGTATCCTCCTTAACATACAAGGTTTTATCCATTTTTGTTCTGTTAGAAATTCCAAAAAAAGAGAAGTTAGAAAATAATTCATCTTGGATAAGATTAAAACATGGAGAATCAATAAATAAATATTCACTTTAAAGTAAGTCATCTTGGAAATTGATCTCTTATGGAAGGACCATTAGAAACTCAATATTAGTAGGTGAATCTTTATCATTGTCTTAAAAACCAAAAGATAGAGAGAAATAGGTATAAAGGTGTTTATTTTTCATTGTTAAGGATGTGAAGATCATGTTGCAGGTTATCTTCAATAAAGTTATTCCAGGATTCTTCCAAAAAAATTTGATCTCCCATAAGTGAATCAGATTGCATGTGTAGTTCAGGGTCCTCCTTGAGTAATTGTTAAGTAGAGGATGATGTAATTAATTCCTTTAGAATATCTTTATCACCCATATTAGGTTCTTAAACATAAAAAATTATTGGTGAAATATCTTCCACCACTTGTTCTGGTTCAAGTTTTGGCTTCAGTTGTTGCTCCTAGAATGCATGTATATATTCAACTATCCACTCTATTTGGATCTCTAAGTTTTTCATTGAATCATTAATCCTTTTCAACTAATCATCAATATTAATTTGAAATTATTATTACACCTGATATTGGTTATTCAATGCATAATAATTTGAATTTAAATTCATCATGAACAAAGATATTTTTTAGTTTTTTTAATTTATGATTTTTTTTTTTTGTTTTTTATGAAAAAAGAAAATTATTTACAAAATTTGAATAAAAATAGTGAGTTAAGACCACTTGTATCCCCAAAAATGGTGCCAATTTGATGAATAATTGTTGTGTTCACTCTCAAAATATTTTAACTAAGTGCAACATAGGGGATTACCTAGGTCATTTTCTTGAGGAGTTGTTGCGATCAAACACTCACTATTTCTAATTCACTTTTATTTTTATATTTTTTTATTTATAAAATAAAACTAAAAGAATAATGAAATAATAAAATTAAACATGAATATGTAATGAAAACATAATGAATGAAAATAGGATGAAGTTAGAATGAAAGGTGACATTCCTGAGAGAATCACCCAGATTGAACCTTTATTGTCTTATTATTAGTTTCAAATTTACTTAATAAACACACTCCATTATATGTGTGAACATACCCTTATTCCTATGGTTATGAATATATAGTACACTCAATGATCTCCAAGATACCGCACATCCACCTCCTCGATTGAGGGATAATATTGTAGAAGAAAAACCTAAGCCTTATATGGCAAGTGGATACACAAAGGCACATTTCCCACTAAGATCCTCCTCATAATAACTCTAATAAAATAAGAAATATCAATAATTAATATTCAAAGACTTGGGTTTATCACTAAATTACTCCCCCGGGAACTTCTTCGGGTTAGCTACTCATGATCATGAGCATAAGAGTTAACAATGAAGAAGAAAATGGGGATATAAAACAAAAGAGAGAAATAATAAGAGAGAAAGGAGAACACTAAAATTAAAACATGGAGTGAAATTATCAAACAAAAATAAAATAAAACATGATACTAAACTATAGAATAGATTTGTACAAATCTTCAGGGTACTATTCAATACTTATAAATTAAGAGGAAACACAAAATTATAAGGAGAGGGGAGAGAAATTTTCACTCCAAAATCTTCCTTCAAAAGTTTTCATGTGGTAGACATATTTAATGGATGAATTGGGAAAAGTGGTATTCTTGAAAGTTCTTCATCCATATATCCTATGTCGACCCAGAAAATTTAATCTTTTATTATACATGTGTGGAGATATTTAAATCCAATTCACTCTGGATATTTATTCTACCTGGATAGACTCTTCGTATTCCTCATGTCTGGTTTCCAATGAATTTATGACCTTGAAAATGAAGGAATCACATGTGTCTGTCTTAATTAAAGTTGTTCATTAATTTCTCCATCCCCATGTATAATTTAAGCTCAATTTGATCTTCTATTTATGATATATGGTCCCCAAAAAAATATTCATATCTGTGAACGGATTTCGAGGCCAGACTTGTGAGCTAGTTTTTTGCCTTCAAATTATGGATTGAGCTTTGGGTCAAGAAGAATAAAATTAATACCCTGATATATTTAATCCTAAAAAAGTAATTTCACAATTTTTATTAGTGTAGAAAAATTTATGTCAAAAAAACATAAATAAATTAAAATAGTTAAAATCCAAAATTAGGCTATTTTAGAAATTAAGCACAAAATGCTACTAAAACCATAAAATGTGACAATTTCCCTTAAAATAACATTATGTTGGGATTAAAAAATTAAAATTAAAATAATTGAAAATATTAAATTTTAAGTAATATAATTATATTTTATTCCATATTACATGCTTGTTAATTCATTTATTATGTGATTTCATAACATTCACAAACATAAATAATTAACCATACAACTCATAGAAATTAAATATAAGTGGAATGATCATGAGATTATATAATGGTTAGTTTATCTAGTAAATGATAAACTTGTAAAAACCAAGGAAATTATATAATAAATCATTTTAATATTTATTATAATTCTTTAATTATGTAGTTATATTAATTATAAATATATTAAGTAATTCTTAAAATCAGAAAGGAAATAGTTTTATTAAACTCATTTCTTATAAGATTTTATTTAAAAGTTTAATTTTCAAATTATAAAATTTTAATTTGAAAAAATAAATTTTATTTTTAAATTTACCACCTCAAAATTATCTTAGGATGAATTTTTGATAATTTTCTTAAAATATTGGTTTTTCAAGGAATGGTGAAAAATAATGATTTTTATTGAAAACTGCATTTTATTTTAAATTATTTACAAAGAAAAATTACATTTTGTATTATTTTTAAAATATTAATTGTTCCTTTTGATTTAAAATAATACAATTATGTTTTTTTAAATGGATTTCACACATGAATTTAGTATAAAAACATCTTATATTTAAAAGGGGCATTTTTCTGAAAAATTGTTTTTTGTTACAGTTTTTCGGTTTAATTTTAAATTAAATTCTATAAATTTTATGTTTGAATTTTTAAAAATGGATTATATATTTATAATTAGTGGTTATAAATTTAGTAAATATTTTCCTTTTATTTTTGGACAATATTAATAGTAACTTTAGTAATTTTTATTACTATAGTAAAGGGTAAATCGGATAACTTATGTTAAAAATAAAATGATAAGAACTATTAAATGACCCAAAAACTTTATTAAATATTATTATATGAGTATATATCTACCATATTCATCCAATTGTGGAATTTATGGCCTTTTGGGGCCACTTGGATGAGATTATGACCTTTATAGTATTCTATTTAATGAAATGTCTAACATGTCACACTCTAGTTTTTAATAAGTATAATATTTTAAATATGGTGTTATACAGAGGATATGTTTGAATATAAATAGTATTTTAAAATATTAAATATTTATATTCATCATGGTAATTTATTTTTATTTTTTAATGAATAAATAATTACCTTAATTTTTTTCACAACACTTATGTAATTACTATTCAATTAATGGAAAAATCAAATAAATTATATTAAAAATATTAAAATTAATATAATTTCAAAAAATTAATGCAATACATGAATTTTATAGATTAATTTTACATGTTAGGGATGTTTTAAAATGTTTTTTTCTAATTATAAGTGTTATATTGATATTATTAAAGTCAAAGTAGTGAATAGTTCTAAAATTTGACATTATTAATATTTTATAATAAATAATATTTTATTAAATGATATAAAATTCATAAAAATATTATATTTATAAACTTTATTAAAATAAGGTTTAAAATATCAATAATGGTCCATATATAAGTAATTTATTATTTTATAGTAACTATATTGACTTTCCAGAGTAAAAATTCATGTTGTCGCGGTAATAGTTAAAGGGGTTAAATAGGGGTTAAAATCAAAATATAAGGGTAAAAAAATTGTAAAAACATGTATAGTTTTTACTATATGGAATTATTTATGCCCATAATCATATTATATTATAAATAACTTGCTTTTTATTCATTTTTAATTGAAAATTAATTTATATAAATTTAATATTTTGAGGAATTCCAAGAATGCCCCTCCCCTCTCTTATAAAAGGGCGCCTCTTCTTCTCAATCCCTCACATTTAAAAACCTATTTGGATTAGAAAATACCTACCCAAATACCATACTATAATCCCTCACCATATTATAAATGTCTTGTTTTAGGCATAATACCAATCTTATAAGTCTTAAGGTGTTAAGAAAAGAAGGTTTTCCAAAGAAGAGGTATAGTTTTTATCTGCATGTTTTAATTTTGGTTCTTCTTACACATCCCTAAAACCTTATTAAACCATGATAAAATAATAAATCCATTATCCTACATATAATTATATGTTATTATGTTATTTTCATGACCTATATTCATCTCCTATTCCATCAAATGAGAAAATAATTTGTCGTTCTTGTGTACGAAGGACTACCACCTTGCAAGATGATGAAATTCATTTTCCATCACCGTCTCTCAAAGACTAGTTAAAATGATGGAATTAATTTTTATATATAATATTCATAAAATATTTATTATTATTAAAATATAATATATCATTTACCTTCTTTCCTTTCACTACTGGAAAAAAAACATATACCAACAGTTTGGGTGGTCTGTGGCTTGTCTTCCATTGGTATAGGTAATATGAAATACCTATACCAATGGTTTTAAAAACTATTGGTATAGGTAATTAAAAAAAATTAACCCCTTGTAGTATTCAAACCACACACCTCCTATTTATATTTCAATGACTTAAACACTAAGATAAAGTATTTTTTGGAAACATAATATGATAAATATGTATATATATATTTAAAAGAAAATTAATTTTTGATGTATTCAATGTTATTTGATAAAATATTTCATTAAAAATCTGGAAACCTATACCATTGGTATGTAAAACTGTTGGTATAGTTATTTTAAATTTTTATACCTATACCAATAGTTTTGGAAAAACTGTTGGTATAGGTTCTTTAAATGGAAGCTATATTGATGGTTTTATACAAACTATTAGTATAGCCATCACTTATACCAATAGTTTTTTCAAAACCATTGGTATAGGGTCATATTATGGTGCATATACCAACAGTTTGGCCAAAATTATTGGTATATGGTACCTATACCAATGTTTTGGCCAAACCGTTGGTATAGGTCCAGTTTCCAGTAGTGTTTCCATGCACTGGAAAATGATAACATCGTTCGTGTGTACGTGTGGACTATCACCTTCACGAAGCGATATGATTCATTTTTCATCAGAAAATCACATGGATGATATATATATAAGTATATTTAAAGAAATAATATGATACATGTGATATTATGATCATTATGGAAAGATAAAATAATATTTACCTTCTTTCCATAATGATCGTTGAAAAATGGAAATGTTACTTATGCGTACATACGACATATCATCTCCATGATTGTAACGTGGTTCATTTTTCATACCCATATTTAATGGATGGATTTAAAAGTATAATTGATGTATAAAAATGGTGATTATTTAATGAAAATTATTTTGGAGATGGTGTAGTAATGACGACTTTGACCATAGTCAACCGACCAAAGTCATTTTGGACTTAATTACCAAATATCATCAAAATGTCTGATGTGAACTTAAGTGGTTAAGTAAATTATATATAACATTGAAATAAGTGCTATAAAAGGAAAAATAAATTTTAAAAATGTTCTTAAGAAATTATTAAATTAATTTTATTTTATTATTCAAGAAGATAAAGAATGTACGTGATGAGTCAAACTCAAGGTAAGATACTTTCTTTTAAAAATACTCTTTTAAAGTTCATCTTTCAACTCTTTTTACTAAAATAAAAAATAATGTTTTTTAAAATATATGGTATGAATGAAATTTCCCACCATCATGATGTCTCAATACTTTTAATCTCCCTTTATAAGTTTCCATGGTTATTTTCAAAGAAAATAGTTTCTTTATGATGTGTGCTAGTTTTAGATTTTGAAAAGTCGTTTTAAAATGGAAATGGAATTTGGATGACCAAATGTGTTTTTATTTGGGTTTTAAACTATTTTTAAAAGGTTTTTATAATGGAAATATTCAATCATAAAATGCTTTATTCATGATATGGTACTTGAGAATTATATGAAAAATGGGTGATCCCTACATCTTATACAACGGGTTAAGCCCCATTATAGCTCATGGGTGAGCCTGATATAGATTATATGAAAGTTTGAGTCCCATTATAGATCATGGGTGAGGATGATATAATGTATATGCAGGGTTGATACCTATTATAGCTCATGAATAATGGGTGATACTGGTATAACTTATATGAAGGGTGATCCCCATTATATCTCTCCAATGCATTGGGTAATATAACTTGTCTTTTGAGGTAAGAATGAGGAAGTTATCAAAGGGATTATCCTATGTATTTAACTGGGTTCTAGTTATTTCTGACATAGGTTTGAAACAGGTTATAAATGTGATGCTCTAAATTTCCAAAAAGGGATTTATTTTATTGTAATGGGTTTAATGGTTTTATTTGAGTAAATTTTTTTGTGTTTTTCATGTGAAAATGATTTATTTCATTCCCAAAAATAACATTGAGATAAAGGTAAACATTTCATGGGTTTTCATTTTTTTTACTGGACTAACATATTTCTTTTTTTATGTCCCTTACTGATATTTTTGTGCTCATCCCATGTTTTTAAAATATTTTTCATAGGGTTTAATGAATAATAGGGAAAAGGATGAGTTCAAGATGAAAATTTTGAATATTTATCATGAAAATGAACCATGTTTTATTTTAAAAAGTTTAGTTGGGTGTAAAAAATGGATACTGAGTATAAGTATCCACTTGTAATGTATGGTATTACTATGTAGGATTTTGTCCCAATTTTCTAAAACTTGAAGCTAAAAAGATCCTCATAATTATAATAAAGTGAATTCTATCTCAAAGAAACTAGAATATGTAATGATTAAGGTCGAGTCCTAACAAAACTAACCCTCAATACTAGGGGAAAACACGCATTGAACCATAACTTGGTTTGTGTTGCATCATTCCTTCTTTACTCCTATGTATCACGTTGATTGGTTTTGCCTCATCTCCTTAACTCAGACTATCTCCACTTAACTGGGAGATCTCTACTTACAGAAGCCTTTACTCACACATAGGTGAGGGGATCTAATGGATTGGATAAAGGGTGTTTACATAAAAGAAATTTTAGGCACATAGTCCCTTACATAATAAAGGAAAGGGATGACTCATAGGCCAACATTTTAAATTGATCAAAATAAATTAAAATAAACCAATCACATACAAAGGGTTGGTATAATCTCATGATCATCCACACATCAACATGAAACGAGCATACATTTTAAATATTTTTATCAATTACTTCAATTCATTATTTAATTAAGATAATGCACCATGAATTAATCCAATTAATCTGAATTATCTTAATTCCATCCAAGCATCCTTAACTTACCATCATCTATAATTTTAAACAAAATTACTCTCATTTAAAATTAATTAAGTACAAAAGTGTACTTGGAGGCAACCCCACGTGTTCATCAAAATTTTAACACATAAATTAATTTAATATATAATTATTAATCCTATGAAATGGTGTGTATTGTTGAATGAATTAAACACATAATACATAATAAATAGGTTTAAATATACATATAATTATTCTTTCTGTGAAAATTCAAGAACACTATCAGCAGTAGAGTACACGACGTGTAATTATCTTCTGTTTGTGTCTGCAATATGTCAGTCTCTATGTCGTCTATCTAATACATGCCACACTTGGGGAGCCTCAAGTAATATCTAGATGATTCTTAATTTTTAATCATTAACTTATTACTAATTATGTTATCGATAATTAAGAAAAGATGAGATGATGATGTTGGAGTATTAAAATGAATCATTTTAAGTATAAGAAAATGCAAACGCATGCAATAAATCAATGAATAATAAATAATTTTAAATTAAAAATGTGACCACTCTAATACCACTTTTAGGTTCTAGTTATAGGGAAAGTATCCTTTAAAGGTATAACAAACTTGGATTTTAGTCTTAAATCATGTGTAATTGTTTCTTTACATGATCATGATATCATTTCCAAAAAAATAGTAGATTAATAGACTACATTAATACTCTTGAACTGGAGGCAGAGGATCTTCACATGTAATTTATAATTAATTTATAAGCAAATAAATAATTTCCTCAACTTGTAATCTCACTTTATTTGATGATCTTATGGAATAGATTTTGTTGCACCATCATTTAACTACAAGATTCAATTGCAGAATTCCTCTAGTGGTGATCCAAACATGCATCATAATCTTTGATCAACATCGTCAAGTCTTTGAGTGCTAGAACAACTGATCCTAATCGCTTACATTATTCATGTTTGACTTCAATAATTTTCTTCTCAAAGAGAGAGAACTCTTGGCACTCTCTCAAAGACATGAGAGAGGAGGAAGAGAGAGTTATTTATAGAACTCTAGATATATCTTCCTAGATCTATATCTAGATATCTTTATAGATATATCTCTAAATATCTCTCATATTCATTGTGCACACCCAAAAAGACACTTTAGGAAAGTGATATATTTAAATATAATTATATATAATTAGATATTTATTATGGCTAATTTAGGGTCAAAAAATTGCACATAAGCCCTTAACCATTTATAGTATTCTTAATTGACCCCATGTTCATTAATAATTATAATATTATTAAAAAAAATTGACATGTGCAACACATTAAGAATATAAATAAATATCAATTATTTCTAATTTGACCATTAAACTTGGTCTACTTTTCCTAGTTAATATTTATTGATCCTCTAATAATGACTATTTATTTAAATAAATTTCACTGCATTATTTCTATGATAAATATAATAAATATTATATTCATCAAACTTGCAAACTAATATTTATTATTTATTATTTAATTCATTTTATTCTTTCAAATAAATTTTGATTAAATTGTGATGATCAACCAAACTTGAATAAATATAATTTATTTTAACTTATTAAATACATTACTTGAATTTAACTAATATTGGGGATATACTCAGTATGGGACCCTCTAGGACTCATTCTCTGTGGAATTAGATGTAAAGACCTGACCCAAGTTTCCTAGAGTCGATTCCTTATTTGATTACATTGGCATGATTACAAGAAAGTTGTATCCTAAATGAATGAATAGTTTAGTAGTTTTTGAAAACTAGATACATACATAATTTCAACATTACAACTTGAAAGAAAAAACAATTTAGAAACTCCTTTGACAATATCCATAACTCCTAGTTTATTTCTACATTATTAATAATATACATATTCATGTCTTGGGAAAATGAAACATAAGAAAGGGGTGAGATCAAATGCTCATTAAGGGTAATAAATACAGCGGAAGATATAATAAACATAAACATTAGGCATGGTGAATAACTAAAAACACGTGCCTTTAAAAATTAACTTGAACATGTTATGGTTGGAATAAGAGCTGAATAAATAATTTCTTAATAAATAATAATCGTGGGTATGATACTAGTTGAATAACCTCATGAACTTTCAATTACTAGTTTCATAATTATGGAATGCATAATATCGGACATCATAATCATACCGTCAAGGACTCATGTCAAGACCATAAATAATCATTTTGTTAAGGCCTTGTGCCAAGACGGTATTTTGTCTCATGAGACCTACCAATGCATCAAGGGGATATAGCAGGCCCCACCCATCACTTACTAAGTCCAATGTATTCCTCGTATGAATGGGTATAAACATAAACAACATATACATTCATATTGAAACTAACATATGAAATGTAGATAACTTTCTCTGAACATTAAGCATAAACATTAACCATTCAGAGTAAATTGGTGAATGGTTTTAAGATAGAAAATATATAGTTAAACTAATAATAAACCATTAAATTAAATATGGTAGATGATATCATAAAATATTAATCCCAATAATATATAATAATCAACAAAAGTGTTGAAATAGATGAAGATACTCTTATAAAATCATCGAGTAATTCTTGAGATAAATACTATTTTACTTTGAAAAAGAAGAGTTATTTTGGAAAAATATTTTCATAAAACTAGAAGTGAGGTAAGATAGTATTTTAAGAATAAAATGAGTGATTTTTAAAAAAAAATGGTTTCTAGAAAACAGATTATATAGTGCCCTTGAAAATAGGTAAGACTTTGAGAAATTCCCTTGAATCGGGCTTGTATTTTGGGAAGAATTTTTGAAAGATCCTTTTAAAACATATAACTCCCCATAAATGAAAGTAGGATTCTGGTTGTTATATATATATATATATAATTATAACAGAATATATGAGGAGTATATATGAATAAATAATAATTTAATTGAGGTAAGTTGAGAATAAGAGTAACCCGAATGAAAATGGAGGTTCGGGTAGAAAACTGTTACCTTAAGTATGATGGTGTTCTTCACTTGATCTTAGTGTCCTAGATAACCAAATTAAATTCATTAATTAATATTTAAAAAATATCTTATTTATGTAATTGATTTATTATAGCATTAATAAGTTCATTCATAGACTTCTTGATGGGTTTAAGAGGTTCAATTTTATTGTTTGGGAGTGTTTTCTTCCTTGGTATTCATGACTGATTTACTTATATACATGTAAGGATAAAAATATGAGATTATAATGGTTGTAAAAAATATAAGTTTTATTTTATTTTTTAACATATAGAAGATTACATGTTTATAAAATTAATTTGGTTATTGAGAGTGAAGACGAACCATTATATACAACTTTAATGATAATTGTTTGGGTTAATTGACGGTTTTTTATCACAACGAACTCATTTTGATTTATAATGTGTATAAAAAGATTATAGAACCTTAAATAAGTTATAATACATATATTATATTCTATTTCATCCATAAAAATGGTTTCATGACTATAATTGAAGACGGTAATAGAAATTGAAAACCTGTTGTCCTTGAATGTGATAAATTAACACATCTCAAATAGTGTTTTCATTTCTAGTATAAAAGAAGAAGAGATGATGATGAATTATCCCATTATAATAAAAAAATTACATTACATTTAAGTTACTGTATTTATAATAACATTTTGATGAAATGAGGTGAGGAAATAAAAATAAAATAAAGGAACTCGAAATAAAAAGAGAAGTTGAGAAATCTCTTACGAAAATTCTGTAGCCTAACGGTGTAACTTAAAATTCATAAAATATTTTTATGAGAGTAAAATGGGTATCTAATAATTATTAAATAATATGGATAGTAATGTGAATATGTAATTACATATCCCAATATAACCTAATTTAAATTAAAAGAGAATAACATGAAAAGAGTGCGTGAAAAGGAGAAGGGTGGTAGATTTCCTTACCTTGTAGAGTAACTCCTAAAACATGAAGTTTGGGACCTTCGAGGCTTGAGGAAACATTTTGAGGACTCATATGGAGGTAAAAATACCATATAATTGAGAATTGTGAATTTTTAATGAAATAAAATGAAGGAATGAGTGGGTATTTACAGTAAAAGAGCGAGAGTTTTTTATTAATTTCAAAGGACACCTCATTAGTGGTATGTAAAAAACCATGGGAGTGACCATGGTATTGGCCACTTGGGACACCTCATATAATATTTTAATGTACACAATTATACTATCATTTTATATTAATTATTACATCATTATTATGTCATTAATCATATTAAAAACTCAAAACTGTATTTTTACTATTCATGAAAAACTAAAGTATTTTATAAAATTATCATAAATTCAGTGTAACCTAATATTGACGTTCTGAATTAAAAAATTAAATATATTTTTTGAAAATAATTTTATAAATATAATTAATTTATTTTTTAAATAAAATCACAATTTATTCAAAAAATAACAAATTTAAAACTATAATTCACTATATTTCACTTTGAAAAAATAATCAATCTCTCATTATATTTTAACCTTAAGAAAATAAAATAATAATATGATTTACTATTAATAAATATCATATTACTATCCATATTACTATTCATAAGGGTATGTTACTATTCACTAAAAATTAAGTTTGACTTATCAGACTCTAAATATCTTACTGAACGCAAACGTGTATGTCAGTTTTTCGAAATTCAAATCACAGAGGTGGAAAATTATGTTTATTGGCTAGGTTATAAAAAAGTGGTGTTTTTTTGAGACTTGGTGTTTCATGCATTAAATATTAAATTTATTTATAAATCATTGGGGTGTTACATTAGACATAACCACCTAAATTCTAAGGTTAGCGTCTAACAACACGCTAAGACACCCAAAGAAAAAGAACTTAATGTCGCAGCGATATCCAACCTCCTACAAACACTTACCATGTAATATAATCTTTTTTTTTAAATATCTATAATCAATTAGGTTACATGTTGGTGAAATAAACCTATATACTTGATTTCTATTTATTTTACTTTCCAAAAATAAACTCGCCAACCGAACACCATGGTCATGGATTTATACAAGTAGTTTTATTCCATCAAAGGGTCTGAGATATCAACTTTTTCATTATAAGACAGAAGGTATAAATCATTTCTTGCATTATCCATTAATATAAAATCACTCATGAAACACCCAACATACCATACCTAGCCACGAAAAAATGTCATTGTGATTTTTTTCAATACATCAAAGTGTGTGAGTCATGATATCCATTAATGATAATCTTAAAGTATAAGAATCAATACACATGTCTGCGTAAAGGAATATCCAATGACACATAGAAATGTGTATTTTATATTTGATAGGTCTTTTCTTATAACCTCTTATCTTGAAGATTACTAAAGTTGAACACTATGAGAAGGTGTCTCAATGTATTATCAGCCTCCTACCTCTAATAGCCTATATCACTTATGTCTCATCAGACAATATCATTCATCCATAAAACAAGATTCAAGAATAATGTCATGGCACATCTAGGTTCTCATTATAGAGTAGAACTTCTATAACCTTCAGTGTGACATATATTCTTGGTAAATTATCACATACAAATATCATGTAGAGAAACAATAATAATGTGACAAGAAAACTTCATTAAAATATATAATCAAATACTAAACGGGTTGGTTCTAGGGCGCAAACTCCAACACCAAAAACTCAAAAAATTATAATTTTATGTGATAAGGGTCAAAATATCATCATATAATAATAATTAAGATAAAATTTGGTGCCATTATGACTTAGTTCTTACTTTAATTAACCTGATTCACTCTTTACTGTAGTGATACATTTTTACCACGGTTATTATTCATAATGACCAGGAATGGAATTAAACTCATTAATAAATTTGAACATACTGATCTCAAATATGGAATTAATTTTTCAAGATTTAATTTTTAGAAGTGATAGAAATTACTTTTAATATAAGTGTGCAAAATGCAATGAAAAATAGTTTTTAAAAAATTGTGTTTTAAGCATGAAAAATGAACTTATACGAGAATAAAATATAATTTTGATTCATATGGAATTATTTAGATTATGTTCAATCAAATAGATCTTATGTTATTTTAAAACTAAAACCAAAATAGAGTGATACTTTTAAATTACTTGATTTAATGAAAAGAAATGAAATTTTTTCAAAAATCGGCATTTTTCATTGTTCACTCAAAAATCAATCTTTTTAGAAAAATCCAAAAAATTCATCCTAAGTTATAATTTATGTGTTTATTAAAAAAATGAATTACTTTTTATAAAATTAAATTTCTGAAATTAAGAAATTTATCTTTTAAATAAAACTATGTAATTCATGGAAAATCAATTTGTTTAAATAAAAATATTCATTTTTCGATTGAAAACTTTTATAAAATTATTTATAAAACTATGATGAATATAAATTCATAAAATAAATACTTATAAAACATAATATTGATTTATTTTTAGGATTACTTGGGTTTTCACATTCTTACCCCTTAGGAAATTTTGTTCTCGTAATTTTATTTATCACTTAAACAAGCTAGAATATTTTTCCCTCATAGCATTTTATGATTCTCATGTTGCTTATTCAATCATAAAATTATTTCATAAAACCTTTACTTAGTGAATCACCTTATTTCATAGCACCTAATATTTAAGATCCAAAATTCGAATCAATTTTTCTTTATATGCCATATTCTCCTCTAACTGTAGCACTTCAGGTCTAAAAACAAGAGATACATCAGATACATACTTTCTTATAAACGAAATAAGAAACACATCATGTACCTAAAACACTACAACCAAAGTAATAAAAAGGGAAAATATCCCCAAGGTCCCTAAGGACACAACTCACCACGACCAAAGCTCGAAAACTTGATCCACCTCCAATAGATCACTTCCCTTTTCTTGAACTTGGAAGAAGAAATTATACAAACACTTGAAGGGAAAAAGTAGGGTGTGAGCCTAAACCCAGTAGGATACCACCAAAGATTCCATAATCGATTCCAAATATATATTATCCAAATAAAATCTTTTAATTTTTAAAGATAAATAGGTTTGTAAATTCAAAATCATATTTAAACAAAACATGCTATACATTTTCAAAATGATGGAAAAATACTTTAAGTGAAGGCTTTACAAATGATGAAATATTTCTAAAATAATGGCTTAAATAAAACAGTTACATAAAATAGTTTATGTAAATTTATTAGAGGCATGTAAATTAGTTAAAAAGCAATGGCATACATTTATATCTCATATATAAATAAAAAAGTGAGCAACATGGTCATCTATCAAATAGGTACGATAGTATTTCCAGCTATAGGACTCTTCGCTCTCTAAGTGATCACGGAGATATGTGTACACATACGTCCTCTGGACACTGGTCAGAGAGGACTCATCACTATCACCTAAGGGATGTGACCTACTGCATGTATGTTTTAGAACGTTGTAGCAATCGTAGAGTGTGTCCAAATAACTCACCAACTACCTAAGGCTTGAATATGATCTTACACAATCAATGATGAGCAATCTATTTTAAGAATGCTTAAAATAAAATTAATCTAATTCTTCTATTTAAATTTAAATTTTTCATTTAAAACCAAAATAGGTCTTAATAAAAAATGTGCCTCTTTAACAGATAAAACCAATGGGTTTCTATCAAAACATTTTAAGCCATTTTCACAAGTTTAAAATCCATTAAAAACTAATTCCATAAATTTTAAAATTATTTTCCACAATTAAATTCAATAATTTAATTGAAATCGTTTCCATTAATCCACAATTTAAATTAACCAAATTCCCATGCCAAAAACCCATTTTTCTAAAAAACCCCAATTCACTAGAATTGGGTTTTTCCAACAAATCAATTGAAAGCTATAAGATTCAGATTTAAACAATAGCATTTAAATTCAAATAATTGAAACTTAAACAAAGCAATTATGGTTAATATAAATTAGGCATTGTGATAGAACTACATACCTCAAGGTCATCGATGTCAGCGGTAAAGATAAACCACCCTTTGTGGTTTCATACACCTCCCCATGGCCTTATTATCATAAGAATCAATACGCCAATGGTCAAAATTTGTCAAGAGTTATTGGATATCAAAGTTGCGTAGGAACCAAAATAGGGGCAGGCTGATCCATGATGCGGGTTAGCAGAGACTTGATTGATTGTGCTGAAGAAGGTTTTAGGGTTACTTGGACTCAATGGGATCAATCCATGTTAAAAGATGGGTCTTTTTTATATGTATAACCCCATATGCATTAATAATTAATTAAAATAAAAAGGGTTGTTTTTTCAAGCGAGGCATCCAAACGTCCGACGTTAACAAATGTTATACCCCAAATAGGGTAAACCCACCATTCCAGATCCATCAGTGGTCTTGGATTTCCCATACAGCGCACCTTTTGGGAGATATTTAATTATTTTTAATAAATAATATATTAAATATTATTTAATAACTTTATCTCATGAGTGAGGTGTCCAAATGTCCGGTGCCTTCGAATTTCATACCCCTCCTAGGGTAAACACCATATTTCATACATAACAGAGGTCTCAAATTTCTCATACGATGCATCGTTTTGGAGTTATTCAAATATTTTGAATAAAAAGTGTATGCTTAATTTATTCTAATTAATAATTTTATTTCGTCTTCTCCAAGCCTTTGTGGGCCTTGGAATCTTGTACCAACTCAGTGTCAAACCCCAAAAATATTCAATTGAATATTCCAAGATGTTAACCAATGGTTAAGGACTTTAACACATTTATCAAAAAAATCACTGATAAATCATTATTTTACCACTTAAGATATTTATAATATAACACAAGAGGGTTTATCAATACCTAAAAACACTAACGGGATGTTACAACCTCCCCACCATAGGAACTTTTTTTCCTATAAATCTTGCGAAGAAGCCTCCGCGTCAAAAAGATGATGTCACTGATCTCTCATCAGTGCCTCCCTCTCCCACATCTCATGAGAATCAGAACTATGTTTCCATAGCACATGGACCAAAGATATCATTTTCCCATGAAGTACATTGGTCTCAGAGTCAACAACCCTGACCGATCATTCAATCATAGATAAATCAGGTTCAATATCAAGATCACTCCAGCTCAAAATGTGAGATAGATTAGAGATACTTTCATAGCTATGATACATGGAACATGTTATGTATTGAGGTCAGTTGTGGTGGTAGTGCTTAACGGTAAGCAACTTTCCCCGCCAGATCAATAATCTCTAAAGGTCTCAAAAAATGAGAAGTAAACTTTTATTGCTTCCCAAGTCGTTGATGACCCAACCAGATGAAACTTTCAAGAAAAACTGGTCACCAACTTAGAACTCTAAAAGTCTATGGTGATAATCAAAAAAAGACTTATATCTGATCTAGTATATTGACATTCACTAACGAATCAACTGAATATTAGATGTCGTCTCTTGGAATAAACTTGGTCCAACCAAGGAACTTTCACCAATATCTGACCAACACAGTGGATATTTACAAGTACAACCATAAAAAACCTCAAAAGGATCCATTCTGATCACAGACTGGTAACTGTTTTTATAAGAAAAATCAATCTCTCTTACCATGCGGTAAACCATAAAAGTTAGAAAGAAACATGATGGGAAACTTAAGGAAAACTGGAGGGAGATCACCACTCATTGAATCTCACACCAGATCAAAAGTAAACACTAATATCACTTTCTCCAATTCTATATTAGAAGTTACATCTCTAGTTGACCTTGGGTCCCATTATCCTTGAAATACAAGAGGAACACTACTGGGTGTAGTAAGTTAGACCCATCAAATATAACAATAAATCCAAGATTTATTGGCAATGAGATAATCCATCCTGAATATGATGTCAAGAGATTCCATGTCGAGAACTAGAAAACTCCAATCAAGCTTCACATCTGATAGAGAGAAAACACAAGCAGGACTATGGAGACCCTGCTCTCTCATAACGCCAAGGGGTGTAATAATATCCATTGCACAATATAAAATCTACATAGAAAGATTAAGAATATTAATGATACAGGTTTAAATAAATGAGTGAGATGCACTAGTATCAAATAGAGCAGTAACTAATGATGAAGTAATGGTACCTCTCACAATCGTTAGACTAGTATATGGTTCCTCTAGAGACTCTTCCACTGCGTGAAGAAGCTTTGTTCTAGATGCCCATGGCTGGAAAACTTTTGTACATGAAGCATTTGATTTTCGCATAATTTTTAAAGGTGATGATGATCTCATTCCGTTGCGTGGAGTGGGAAAGTTATGGAAAAACTTCTGCAAGTTCCCTAAACATCTACAGGAGCCACAGTTCTGTCAGCCTGCTCAAGTTTGAAAAATTCCACAACCTTGGCCAACACCATTGACTCTAGATAGAAGTGTCCAGTGAAAATAACCTTGAATTCTTTCCACTATAAGCCCTCATGTTTCCTTTTTGTCACTATTGTTTCCCACCATCTCCTTCTTGGTCCCTCTAACACGAAGGTGTAACACTACACCTTGATCTTGTCTGGTGTCTCTAAGAACTCAAACAAACATTATATCATGTATAACCATTCCTCATCATGTTGAGGATTGGTGGAGACCTTGAAAATGGTTGGTTACTAGAAAAAGAAATATTAAGAATGATTTTAAACAAAATCCCCTAAGGATCCATAGTTAGAGCTTGAACTAGGACCAGTGGGTGTGCCTGCCCCAAAGCATGGACATTACACACGATCACCTCAACAAGATTCAGATCCACAATAGGATTTTCTCACTGAGTTTCAACAGCAGTCTCATCCTAGATCCAATTCATGCGTCTTCTCAAAGGCATGATGTTACACAACATCATCATACAAAAAGGAAGACATTAAATGATGCTCGTATGAAGCAATGAGGGAAATTAATCCTAACAGAAAGAAAAAACAATATTTGGATTTCACTTTATCCAAAATCAAAATTGGGAAAAGACTAGAACAAATCCATAAGAAGTATTTTCTTGACCACCCCTGGAGACTTAAGGTTCATTATAGTGAGAGCTGTCCAGACACTCAATCGCAACTACCTCTTAAGTCCTGATAAGATCTCATAAATGCATATTGACTTCAAGAAAAAATCTCAACCTCCCTTTGATACCATTTTGTCATGAACTAGCTCGGGTATCCTGGTAACCCAATAACCGAGTCATCCCTGACATATCCCGAAGGGCGTTCCCAATCCCCACGGGTTGGAGACTAGCACTTGACATCATACAACATGAAATTGGGAACAATTTTTCCACTAACAATACAGAAGTAAAAGAAGAAAGACAGTATGCATATCAAAAGAAAACTCCACTGGGAGTAAATTAGCATAATACAATAAGTCATAAACAATCCCAAAGTACTATAACCCAAGTACTAAAATAAGGAAACACAGCCCAGGTCCCTAAGGAAATAACTCTCCAAGACCACTGTTCAGTAGCTGGATCCACCTCCAAGTGATCCATTCCCTTTACTCGAACCTGGAAGAAGATAATATACAAAGACCTAAAGTCACAAGTAGGGTGTGATCTAAAAATACCAGTAGGGTCTCGCCTTAGATTCCATAACAGATGTCAAAAATTGATTGACCAAAGGAATGATTTCAATTTTCAAAATAAACAGGTTTGGCATTTTAAAGCATAATTAAACAAATCATGTTATACAGTTCAAATGATGGAAAAATACTTTAATCAGAGACTTTAAAAATGATGGAATATATATAAAAAATGATTAAATAAAAAAGTTACATAAAGTAGTTTATGTAAAATCAGAATTCATGTAAAGTAGTTCAAAATCATTGGAATATATTTATATCTCAAATATAAATAAAAATCGAGCAACATGGTCATCTTCCAAATAGTTGTGATAGTATTTCTAGCTATAGGACTTTGCACTCTCTGAGTGATCATGACAGTATGGGTAAACATACGTCCTCTGTACACTGGTCAAAGAGAACCAGTCACCATAACCTAAGGGTTGTGACCTACTATATGTATGTTTTAGAACATTGTAGTAATCATAGAGTGTGTCAAAATAACTCACAATCTACCTAAGGCTTGTATGTGTTCTTACAAAATCAATGATGGGAAATTTATTTTAAGACTACTTAAAATATAATTAAATCTCATACTTCCATTTAAATGAAAAAAATTTCATTTAAAACCAAAACAGGTTTTAATAAAAATATTCCTTTTAAAAAATGCCTTTTAACAAGATAAAACCACTGGGTTTTTATCAAAACATTTTAAGCCATTTTCACAATTTAACAAATTCCAACAATTTCATAACAAGCCCCCAATTCACAGGAACTGGGTTTTAAAAAAAATATTCCATCAAATTAAATTCTAAAATTAAATTAAACAATTTAATTACTTTTATTTCCATCAAAACTAGAATATAAATTTTTACAATTTAAATCTCACAAATTCAAATTTCCATGCCAAAAACTCATTTTTCTGAAAAACCCGAATTCATCTAAATTGGGTTTTTGTCCAACAAATCAATTAAAATTTATAAGATTCATATTTAAACAATTTCATTTGAATTAAAACAATTGAAACTTAAACAAATCAATAATGGTTAATATAAATTAGGCATCGTGACGGAACCACATACCTCAAGGTTGTCAATGTCAACGACAATGATAAACCACCCAGTGTGGTTCAATACACCTCCTCACGGCCTTATTATCGTAAGCGTTGACACACCAATGGTCGACGTTCATCAAGGGTTCCTAAAACCAATATCAATTATTTTATTTTAAAAAATAAAATAAAATAACACATACGATTATATGTTATCTCTCCTAGATAATTTTAAAATTATCGATTAAAATATTACATGCGATAATATTTTATCTCTCACGGATAATTTCAAATTATTGATTAAAATATTACATGCGATAATATTTTATCTCTCTTGGATAATTTCAATTTATCGATTAAAATATTACATGCGATAATATTTTATCTCTCATGGATAATTTCAAATTATTGATAAAAATATTACATGTGATAATATTTTATCTCTCCTGAATAATTTCAAATTATTGATAAAAATATTACATGCGATAATATTTTATCTCTCTTAGATAATTTCAAATTATAAATTAAAATATTATATGCGATAATATTTTATCTCTCTTGGATAATTTCAAATTATCAATTAAAATATTACATGAGATAATATTTTATCTCTCTTGGATAATTTCAAATTATCGATTAAAATATTACATGCGATAATATTTTCTCTCTCTTGGATAATTTCAAATTATCAATTAAAATATTACATGCGATAATATTTTGTCTCTCTTGGATAATTTCAAAATTATCATTATATAATTATAATAATTATCCTTTAACAAAACATGTGATTGTCCCATGATAATTTTGATAATCTATGTCACGTGATAATTACCTTATAATTATACTTTAATAATTTGAATAATATTATCTTTGATAATCTAATGCAATTATTCATTGATAATTTGAAGTAATTATCACTTAATAATTATTCATTATTATTCCTTGATAATTATTTTCAATTATCTTTCGATGATTTTTTTATAACTCGTCCTTCGATAAACACATAAAAATTATCTTTTGATAATTTTTCTAAAATTTATCCTTTGATAATTTCAACCAATTATCCATTGATAATTTATTTAATAATTATCTCCTGCCAATCCTAAGAAATTATCGTTTCATGATTCTAAATCACTATCCATGAAAAATTCATGCAAATAATGTTTTATAAAAACTTACAATCATATCTTTGATAATGTCTCACAATTATCTTTTGATAGTATGATGAAACAAAATCTTTATAATTGTTTATAGAACTTTTGATAATTTGCATAATTATCATTTTATAATTCATTTAATAATCATCCTTTGACAAATTAGGTTTCATTTTTTTAATTTAAAATCCTCATTTTCAAGAATTTAATAAATAATGGAAAAAGTGTAAAACAAATAAATAAATGAAAAATAAGAAAACAAACCCAGTTTTTGATGTGCATATGGAAAGAATAAGAAATGTTTCCCCATTGGAAGAATATCCACGCACCAAGCTTCTAAACCGAAGGCAAAGGAGATCGCCCCACTGCAAGTAGTCTTGGGGTTGCATGGTTTTGATAGGATCGATCCAAAAATCAAAACGACTGGGTATGGAAACCTCAATGGGTATAGGTCCGGTGTAAACATTTAAACACTTCATTCAAACACCAATTCAACCCAAAAACTATGATGAAGTAATTGATTTTCATTTATTAGGGAGTTTCAAAATTAATTGTGGTTTAAACGGTGGTAAATCGGATGTTTGAAAACCTATGAAGGTTCAAAAATGGAGTTTTAGGCGTTCAAAGTGATGATGAACAGTGTATTATTATTTTATTAATTAAATTAATAATTAAATCAAAATAATAAAGTTAATTATTTAATATAGTTATTAAATAACTTAAAAATTACAAGGGACCTCACCAAACGTCTATTTCTTGTGAAACTTATACCCCGTCTAGGATAAACACCTCGTTATCAACCCAACAATGGTCTCTTATTTTTTATACTACACACCATTTGAAAGATAATAATGATTTATTATTTAAAAAATTGTACAAATAATTAATTAAAATAAAAATGGTTATTTTATCAAGCGATTCATCTAAACGCCTGATGCTTACAAATGTTATACCCCTTCTAGGGTAAACCCCTCATTTCGGACCCATCGGTGGTCTCGTATTTCTCATAAAATGAACCATTTGAGAGATATTTAATTATTTTTAATAAATAATATATTAAATATTATTTAATAACTTTATCTCATGAGTGAGATGTCCAAATGTTCAGCGCCTTTGAATATTATACCCCTCCTAGGGTAAACACCACATTTCAGACATAACAGAGTTCTCATATTTCTCATACGATGCACTGTTTTGGAGTTATTCAATTATTTTGAATAAAAAGTGTGAAATTAATATATTATATTTAATATTTTGATTCATTCTTCACCGAGACATTATGGGCCTCAGAATATCACACTAACTCAATTTTGAGATCCAAAAAATATTTGATTGAACATTCCATGATGTTAACTGACATTTAAGGTCTTTAAAATTTTTATAAAAATTTCATTGATAAATCATTTTTCCCACTTAAGATATTAATAATTTAACACAAGAGGGTTTAGGAATACCTGAAACAATAACGGGATGTTACAACCTCCTCACCATAGGAACTTTATATCCCTAAAAATCCTATAAAGAAACTTTCGCATCAAAAAGATGAGGTCACTGCTTTCTCATTATTGTCTCCCTCTATCACATCTCATGAGAAATAGAAACATACTGCCATAGAACATTGACCAAATGTATCATCTTCCCATGAAGTACCTTGGTCTTAGAATCAAAAACCATAACTGGTCATTCAGTCACGGATAAATCAGGTTCAATCTCAAGATCACTCCAGCTCAAAACGCGAGATGAATCAGAGATATACTTTTGCATATGTGATACATGTAACACATTATGTATCAGCATAAGTTGTGGTGGTAGTGATAATTGGTAATAAATTTTTCCCACATGATCAACAACCTCGAAAGGTCCCATAAAACGAGGAGCAAGGTTTCCTTTCCTCCCAAGCCATCGATGACCCAATCGAGGTGAAAACTTCAAGAATACCTAATCACCAACTGAAAATTCCAAAGGCTTATGGTGACGATCATAGTAAGACTTATACCAGCTTTGTGATGTCAACATTCTCTGATGAATCAAATGAATCTTAGTTATCATCTCTTTGACCAAACTCAATCCAATAAAGGAACTTTCACCAATCTCTGACCAACACAATATAGATTTATAAGAATGACCATATAAGGCCTCAAAGGATCCATTCTAATTGTGTACTGGTAAAAAAATTTATAATAAGACTCATCCATCCCCAAATGATCATCCCAATCCCCACAAAAGTTTAGAACACAAGTGTGACGAATATCCTCAAGAAGATCATCCAACTGGGACTTTAGCTCTTTTAATTCAGTTGGTGCCATGAGATAAGAGGGAATTGAAACTGGTTGAGTACCAGGCATCAATTCAATAGAAAACTCAACCTCTTTTACTAGAGGTAAACTAGAAAAGTTATAAGTAAACACAGATGGAAACTCGGAGACAATTGGATAGATATCACCACCTAATGAATCTCACTCCAAATCAAAAGTAAACACTGATATCACTTTCCCCAACTCCAGATAATAAGGTCTGACTCTGCTCTACCTTAGGTCTCATTATCCTTGAAAGACAAGAGGCACACCAATGGGTGTAGTAAGGTAGACTCATCGAAGATTATAATCAATCTGGGATTTATTGGCAATAAGACAATCCATCTTGAATATTATTCAAGATATTTCATGTGGAGTACCAAAAAACTCCAAGAAATCTCGACATCTGATGGAGAGAAGACACAAGCGAGACTACAAAGACCCTACTCTCTCTTCATACCAAGGGGTGTATTAATATCCATTGCACAAGATAAAAACTCTATAGGAAGATTAAGAAAATTAATGATAAGGGTTGGAATAAACAAGTGAGATGCACCCGTATTAAATAGAGTAGTCACTAAAGATGAACCTATAGTAATGGTACCTCTCACAGTCACTGGACTCTTATCATCTTCCTCTGGAGATTCTTCTACTACATGAAGAAGCTTCATTATAGATACTTATGGATGGAACCCTTTTGTATGTGAAACATTTGATTGCCCTCCATATTTAAGAGTATCTAATGTTTCTGTTCCACTATGCAAAGTGGAAAAGTTGTGGAAGAACTTCTACAAGTTCCCAAAACATCTGTAGGAGCCATAGTTCTGTCAGACTGCTCAAGCTTGAAAAACTCCACAGCCTTGACCAACACCATTGAATCTAGATAGAATTGTTCGGTGAAAAGAACCTTGAATTCCTTCCACTCTAATCCCTCATGTTTCTTTGTCGTCACTATTGTGTCCCACCATCTCCCGCTTGGTCCCTTCGACATGAAGGTGGAACACTTCACCTTTATCTCATTTGGTGTCTCCAAGAACTCAAAATAGACATTCTATCTTGCCCAACCATTCCTCAGCATGTTGAGGATCAGTGGAGCTTTAAAAACTAGTGGTTTTGGTGAAGGAACTCTTGATAATGATTTCTAAGAACATTCCCCTGAGGATCCACAACTGGATCCTGAATGGGGACTGGTGGGGGTGTCTGCCCCCAAAGCATGGACAGTACGCACGATCACCTCAACTAGATTCTAATCCACAATAGGATTCACTCACTGAGATTTAGCAGTAGTCTCCTCCTAGATCTGATTCACACGTCATCTCAGAGGCATGATGTTACACAACATCATCAGAAAACAAGGAAGACATTAGATAATTCTCATACAGAGTAATGAGGGAAAACATAATCCTGACCGATAAAATAGACAAGATTTTGATTCCACTCCATCCAAATAAAAATAGGGAAAAGACTAGAACTAATCCATAAGAGGTCTTTCCCTAACCACCCCTGGTGACTTAAGGTTCATTAAGGTGAGAGCTGGCCAGGCACTCAATCACAACTACCTCCTAAGTCCCAACAAGATTTTACAAATGCATACTGACTTCAAGAAAAAAGATCAACCTTCTTTGATACCATTTTGTCACGAACCATCCTAGGTACACTAGTAACCCAATAACCAAGATGACCTTGACATAGCCTAAAGGAAGTTCCTAATCCCCATGGGTCGGTGACTAGAACCTAGCATCACACAACATGCAAGTGGGAACGATTTTTCCACTAACAATGCGGAAGAAAATAAACAAGGTAGTATACATAACAAAAGAAACTCCATAGGGAGTAATGTACCAGAAGACAATAAGGCATAAACTAAAGGAACTCTTTCAATTTTTAAAGATAAATAGGTTTGGAATTTTAAATCATAATTAAATAAATCATTCTATATAGTTCAAATGATGGAAAAATACTTTAAGAAAAGGCTTTACAAATGATGGAATATTTAAAAAACAATGGATTAAATAAAACAGTTACATAAAACAGTTTATGTAAATTCAGAAGAGGCATGTAAAGCAATTTTACAACATTGGCATACATTTATATCTCATATATAAATAAACAAGCAAGCAACATGGTCATCTACCAAATATGTACGATAGTATTTTTGGTTATAGTATTTTTCACTCTCTAATTGATCTCAGCAATATGTGTACACATACGTGTAAGGGTTGGTGTCCTGAGAACCAACTGTTTTGTACTTTGATTACATGAATGTTCACTTATTATATATTGTACATTGTTCTGCATGACTATAATATAATAATGTCCTGGAATATTTGTTGCATTGATAAGGTCATGGCAGATCCCTACTATGATGAGAACCTTGAAATGCTACAACAATATTCTGAAATAAAGTTCTACGGTTGGATGACATACTATGATAGGACACATAGTATACAGACCGTCATGTGTGAGTACTCGTAAGAAGACCAGACTATCTCTCATAGAGTTTGCACTTAGTAATCTCCAAGATGGGAGATTATGAGAACAGACCCGCCAGTAGCAATTTCGCATGTCTTGGTGTCATCGGACATTGCTATCTACGAGTGTGTGTAATGGTCCTTAGACTGGAAGATTATCATTAACTCATGTCATGACTTGTGCACTTAGATTTACTAACGAAAACTGTCATGCAGACAGTTGGTGGGAAGTAGGGTACGTTGGGTGCGTCACGAGTGACATGTTGTTAATGGATAAGTCGAGGAAGGATTTGTCCCTTCCATTTATGGAAGTAGATATCTCGGCCCTTTGATTAAAATAGAACTGTCGCATTAAATTTCATGGCCATGGTGTAAACGAAGAGTTTATTTCAGGTAGTCAAAGAACGACGGATCAAACATATAGGTTTATGACACTGCCATGAAACCTGCTTGATGAGATATCGAGACAAAGGGATTAAATTACAAAGTAAGAATTCGTATGAGGTGATACATCAATGCGGCGTCAACTTCTTTCTCTTGGGTGCCTTAACCCATTGCTAGACAGTAATCTTGGACTTTAGGTAGGCCCGCCTAATGCCAATGAGAAAGAGGCCTAGAGGGTCACACACTAAGTGTATTCAAGTATCTCAAGTAGAATAAAGATTATTCCCGTACATGGTTTAATAATTATTCAAGGAATATTAAATCGCTTTAATGTTGGGGGAAGAATAAAATAAAATAAAACAAGTACACGCCATGTATCAATGATTACACGCCGTGTAGTTTTATTTTGAAAACAAGTACATGTTGTGTATTATTAAATGTACACGCTGTGTAGTTTTCATTTTGGAAAGGAAATTAATAAATTAAAACAAGATATACACGCCATTTACATTTAATGTACACATTGTGTAGTTTTCAATGAAAAACAAGTACACGCCGTGTATTTATTAATACACGCCGTGTAGTTTTTCCAGTCGGGATTTTGAGGAAATATCGTTTTATTAAATGATATTTATTATAATCAGTGTGGGCACATGTCAATGAATTAATTATTTGACATGTAGGTTTTAAATACACTACTACAAAATAAAGCTATATCCATGGTTTGGAACCGTGGCTATAGGCCCAAAAACCGTGGCTATAGGTTATAGCCACGGTTTCATAAATCGTGGTTGGTATTGGCATGGCTATAGGGAAAAACCTATAGCCATAGTTTAAAACTGTGGCTATAGCCCTATAGCCACGGTTTGAACCGTGGCAACACCCTATAGCCACGGTTTTCAAACCGTGGCAGAATCCTAAGTCTGGCAATATATATAGCCACGGTTTAAAACCGTGGCTGTAGGCCTTTTTCCACGGCTTTAAACCTTGGTTATATCACTATAGCCACGGTTTAAAACCGTGGCTATATTCCCCCCATTCCATAAAAAACAGCCCCCCCCCCCCCCTGCCCCCTTCCCCAGCACTGCCCCCTGCACTCCCCCCCTGCCCACTGCACTTCCCCCACAGCCCACTGCACACACCCCTGCCCACTGCACCCCCTACACCACCCCCCCCTGCACACACACCCTGCCCCCAGCACACCCCCTACCCCCTGCACTTCTCCCCAGCCCACTGCACTTCCCCCCAGCCCACTACAAACCCCCCCTGTCCCCAGCAAACCACCCCTGCCCCCTTACCCTGTACCCTACACACACACCCTGCCCGCTGCACTTCCCCCCTGACCCTTGCCCCCCTGCACCCCTTCCCCAGCACACCCCATGCCCACTACACTACCCCCCAGCCCACTACACCACCCCCCCCCCCCCCTCGCCCCTTTCCCCCCTGCCCCCAGCAAACCACCCCTACCCCTTCACCCTATCCCCCATGACCCCTCCCCCCCTCCCCCAGCAAACCACCCCTACCCCCTCACCTTGTCCCCTGCACACCCCCTTCCCCCTTCCCCTGCCCCCCCCCCCCCCCGCACACACACCCTGCCCACTGCACTTCCCCCCCAGCCCACTGCACTTCCCCCCTGCCCCCTCACCCCCCCTGCACACACCCACTACACGCCCCCCCATCCATTGAACACCCCCATGTCCCCCTGTACTTCCCCTCCCCCCTAGCCCACGGCACTCCCCCCTAGCCCACTGCACTCCCCCCTGCCCCCCCCCCCCCCCGCACATACCCACTGCACCCCCCAGCCCACTGCACACCCCCCCAGCACACCCCCCATGCACCCTACCCATGCCCCTTGCAAAAGAACCCATCACACCCCCTACCCCTTGACCTCTCCCCCCTTGGAACCTGGTTAAAAGCCTTTTGAAGAACAATAACACATTATGATCATGTACGGTAATTGGAGGATGGGTGATTCTAATGATCAGGAATCAATTGATTTTTTCCCATTAGTTAACATATCATCTCATATAGGCTGGGGTAAGGTTAGTATAGAATTTAACCTTGTGTTTAATGTGATGCAGGAACAACTAGAAAGTGGTAAACTGACACTTGATTGTTCACTATTTGATGATGATGTGTTACAATTTTATAAGATTTATAGTCCTTGAATAATTTGGTGAATAGTTGATGAGAGACTGTCATACCTCTGTGGTTTCTGAATCCTAGAGAGACAAATATGGGTGATGAATTCATGTGTCTGTTTTGGTGGCCATGGACCTAGTAGAAAATATAGGAATGTTTTATATCTATGAATACTAATGCTATCATGGAGTTCCCTTAAGAATTATATCAGAGGGAGATGCACATATTATGCCATGATTTTTGGAAAGGGTTTAATATGGCCTTAGGGAATCATCTAATATCGATCACAATGTACCATCAATATATAGACAGACACTAATAGTAGATGATACATATATTGGAGGATATACTTCAAGATTGTGTTCAATACATCGATGGATATTGGGTTTAATATGACCTTAGGGAATCATCTAATATTGATTGAGAGATGTGATAGCACACCAGCAGGTGAAACCAAGAAATTTCAGGAAAATTCATCTAGAGGAGAATAGACGGGTGTTTTTCGTGGGGTTGGATGCAGTGAGCTGAAAACCGCATTGAGATTATTTTTCAAAATCCAATTACCAGTTTGATAGACCGTTGGAAGATCATTCTCAGTTGAAAATTCATATGGTTAGGAGCACCATTATGTTTAGTTGAGGGGTGAACCCCCTGTCTAGAACACTTCCAGCTGTGAACCTCAGTTCAAGCCATGAAATTCCCAGGGGTAGGGATTCATGGTGTGAAACCCCTGGTCACACCGTGAATCATGCCTAGGTGGATTTATTTTAATAGGTTAAATTCTATCTTTTTCTGGGTCAAGTGTTTCACAATGATGAGACTGAAGAAAGTATCAAGTTTTCAAAGCCGGTTGTTTGTGTTTGATGAAATGAAAACAAATATTTTCTTTAAGTTTTAGATTTTTATGAGAATGCTTGGTTGATGTTTTCTCAAAATGAGGACACTGTCATCTCTAAAGTGAATGAAATTTCATTTTCTACTATTGAGTTGGCTGAAACTTTCTACTAGTCCACGTTGAAGGCTTAGGGAAATCATGTAAAATAGGAGAAAATGTCATTATAAAGATCCAAAACCAATTTTAATATCATATACACATTATATAATAATGAAAACAAGTTTTTAAAATACTTGAGCAATTATATAATTCAAATTAAAGGTTTAGGCAGAGGAAACTTACCTCAACCTCAAGGTGCTGCTTTTGACGACAACTCGAATCTTCCTTTTTTTCTTCTTGCACGCATATGCAACTTCACATATATATATAAGGACACCTAGCCCCTATGTACATATTTTCATGGCCAATTATGCACAAGGGGGTCCTTAGATATATGTTTATACTTGCATATACCCCTTTACACTTACACATGTATGCATTTTTCATATCTATATATAAGCACACCTAGCCCCAATATATATATTCATACTGCCATGAGTGAATATATATAAAGGGGGAACTTATATATTTATATGCCTACCTATGCATACACGTGTAAGCCTTCATCAATGGCAACTCAAATCCACCTGCACCCCCACTGCCCCCAGCCAGCACCAGTCCCCCCCACTTCCCCACTCCAAAACACCCCCACCCCACTGCCCCCCAGCCAGCACCAGTCCCCCTGCACCACTCCCCCCCAGCCCCCCAGCACCCCCCCCCCTCACGCACCATCCCCCAGCACCCCCCCCCCACTGCCCCCCCTACACACCCCCACCCCACCCCACCACTCCCCCCCACCCCCCACCCCACTGCACCACTCCCCCCAACCCCTCCCCAACCCTTAGACACCCCCCCCCCACCCACCTGCACCCCCACTGCCCCCTAGCACTCCCCCCCCCCCCACCTGCACCCCCACAGACCTCCCCAGCACCACTCCCCCCAGTGCCCCCCAACCTGCACCCCCCCCCCCACCCCCCCCCCCACCTACACTCCCCCAGCCCCCCCTACACAACTCCCCCCCAGCCCCCCTCCTTCACCAGTATTACTCTTCTTCTTCTAGGATATCTTTGGTATTATTTAGAATACCATTATTTAGAAGTCAGTATTACTCTTATTCTTCTAGGATGTCTTTAATTAAATGAATTTTATGATTCCTTTCCTGAATTTATTCCATTTGTTACTTCAGCTCACTTCCATCGGTCATGATGTTAATGGCCAATTTTCAATGGTCCATGATCTGGACTATTCTTCCATAGTGTAGGTAGTTTATCTCTATTTCAACATCCTCTTCACTTCCATCAGTCGTGACGTTATTATGCCAACATTCACTATACTTCTGTCCAAATGTCTATTATCACTATTATTGACAAATAAATACCTTCTCTTTCTATTGTATGTAGTATATCTAGTTTTTCTTGCTTTCTATTTTTGGACAACAACAATATGATCTTGAGATTTATTTAGAGATCCAAGTATTTTATTCATGCCCATAGCCAAATTGGATGATATGGATGGATTCTCATTATTTAATCACACCCATATTTGTACAGAATTTGTTTTTAAACCATGGGTAATAGATAAATATGCATGATTAACAACATATTTATCAGGATAGTCTGTCACATTACTCCATGAGCTTACAGTGAAAAAATAGTGGATCAATTAAAGTTATTTTGACACAATTATGAGTCTTTTTGTTAGTAATATTATCATCATTAGTTTGTGTGGTAGCTACTCTTATTTTCCTAAAAACATGTAATGATTCAACTTGGGTGACTTCTTGATTTAAGATCGCTATTTTATTTTAATTGAGTGTGGTCACTAGAATGGAGCATGCTCATCTAAGAATGTGTTAAAAACAAATAGATAATGAAGACCACCGATGATAAAAAATGGAAGAAAACTTCCTTTGGAAAATTTTAAAAAAATGAAGTTAGAAACACTATTCCCAAGAAGTTTTTAAAGAAGGAAGATCGTACATCCTTGGTTAATAAACCTAAGAAGTCTAAGCCAAGTGCTAAATATAAAAGGATCAGTTATTCTATCATGGAAGAAGGAGAAAAACTTAGATTCATGCCAACAATCCTTGCTTGTATGTGAAAATAGAGGCAAGAAATAGCATAATGGAAGATTTGTCCAAGGAGAATACAAATGTAGGTGGAAGGGGGATGGTGTGGGCTGGATGTGGCTGGAGCAGGGCCAAATCACGGCATTACCGCGGTGTGACCGCGACGTGTTGGCCCGGTCCAGCGACATCCGCGGGGCAGCATCTTCCGGCCAGGAGCGAAGGGAGCAGGAGGAGGCTGGAATGCTGGTGGAAGGGGGATGGTTGTAGGTGCTGGGGGGATGGTACGGGCTGATTCGAAGGTGGCAGGGGGGCTGTTGTGGGCTGGAATGTTGGTGGCAGCGGGCTAAAATGAAGGTGTAAAGGGGGTGGTGTGGGCTGGATGTGGCTGGAGTAGGGCCAAATCACGTCATTACCGCGGCGTGACCGCAGCGTGACCGCGGCGTGATCGCGACATGTTGGCTCGGTCCAGTTTCATTATGTTATTTTATGGGCCTTTTGATGATTTATAGGGTTTAATAACATTGTTTAGGAATGTTCATTTTTATGGTTTTCTTGAGTGATTCACTTGTATTCTTAAATGAATTTTCATGTAGAACATGGATAAACACCCAGAAATGATATTTCAAGTTATTAATGATATTCTAGAAGTTTAAATGATCTTATAATAAATTATATGATATTCCATGAGAATAAATCATTAGATAAGAATTAAATGATGATTGTTTGGGTTAATTTGGGAGGTTTTTCGACCACAACGAAATTGTTTTGATTAATCATTTAGTAATATGTACATAAGATAGTTAAAGAACATTAAATAGGTCACCCCCCCTGCCAGTCCCCACTGCCCTACAGACATCCCCCCTGCCCTCCTTCACCCTCCCCCTCTGCTAGTTTTCCCTCCCCACCCTGCCCCCTGCCTTCCCCATGCACACCCTGCCCCTGCCCATTCCCCCCTGCCATCCCCCCCACCCTCTGCCAGTCCCCCCCTGCCCCTGCAAATTCTCCTCTCCAGACCCTGTACACCCCCACTCCCCCCCTGTCCTCCTTCACCTCTCCCCTGTAGACCTCCCTACCCTCCTGCACCCCTCCCCTATGCCCTGCAAACCCTCCCCCCTTTCACCCCTCCCCACTGCCCTACAGACCCCCCCTACCCTCCTCCCCACTACCCTGCAGACACCCCCCCCCCTGCCCCCTGCACCCTCTCCCCCTGCCAGTTCCCCCCTGCCCTCCTACACCTCTCCCCTGCAGACCCCCCCCCCCCCACTCCCCCTGCCCTCCTCCCCATTTCCCTACAGACACCCCCCCCCCCGCCCTCCTGTACCATCTCCCCCTTCCAGTTCCCCCCCTTCCCTCCTGCACCTCTCCCCTGCAGACCCCCCCCCCCCCCCCCGCCCTCCTGCACCCCTCCCCTATGCCCTGAAGACCCCCCCCCCCCCCTTGCACCCTCCCCCCCACTGCCCTCCCTCACCCTCCCCCCTACCAGTTCCCCCCCCACGGACAGATCCCCCCTAAACCTGGACAGGACCCCTACCCCTTTCCTACTGCCACATCAAAATCATCTTAAAAAATGAAGAAAAATGGATTCTTGAAGCTACTGCATTGAACATCCTGCAATTACAGGACATACCTGACTATATAGACTTTGAGAGAGCTTCCCAAGCAGGATTTGCAGCATGAAAAAATAATAGGGACCATCCTCAATCAGGAACGTTCCTAAAACTGATGACGAGTGTAGCCCTTCACTTCTGAAATACCATAAACTACTTAATAACTAGACAATTCATAACTAAATATTAGAATAATACATGAATGATTGAAGAAAGTGATGGAAAAAAAGAGGCATAAACACTTACATAATAGGCCATTTAATCATGTGGTGGGTCAAAGAGGTGAGTGACACATAATAAACAAGTTTATTGGCTTAAAATATCGTTTCATACATAAATATACAACTCACAAGGCCTATAGGATTTGTCTACAACTCAATTCAAAGTGTAGAATTCACTAATTGTAATTTACTGTGGAAAGTGTAGGCAGGTTTAAAGAAAGTAGTTCTAAGATTAAAAATAACAAAATTTGGAATTATTTTATCCAACAAGGGGACTAAGGTGTGAAATTCATATTTGGAGGCATGAAAAGATGTTTTTTCCATCATATATCTTGTGAAAGAAGTTTCTTGAGAAAGGGGGAGTATAGCTAAGAATGAACACCAAATGGGGAGAATTTTGTAACCAAAGAGCGTGTGTGTTGGTTTTTTAAAAATAAAAAATGATGTAAAATGTTTAAATCATAGGAATATATTAATGAAATTATAAAAATAGAATTCTCTAAGGAGACATAGAGAATTGGTTCACATGGAAGTATATGGATGCGCGTGTGGAGGTGGAAATTCAAATGGTGTTTGATGTTGTTTATTATGTTTATTAAAGAATAATCAGTAGTTGGAAGGATTTGGATCTTACAATGAATTATTGGGAGCAAGATAAAAGTGATACGGTTAATGAAAATTTCACAACAGCCTGCCCCATTCCATGGTGAATGAGGCTGAGAAATTTTGGAGATGGAAATGGTTGGATATTAAGGGAACTAGTTATTAAAAAAGATCCATGCCATGAAGAGGAAGAAACATTCCATAATTCTAGATATGGTTAATGATCAAAATAAAGAACAAAGGGCATAGAGTTTGGGGAGTTAGCTAAACCATTTTATAAGACCGCACAATAACGGACATCACAACACTAATATGAAAAGGAGCAGATCATGAAACAATATCCTGAGAATTTATATGAATTAACAGGAAATGTCTTGAACAAAATAATACATTGTGCCACACCTAGAATGAGTGTGGAAAAATTAGAATAGGATATTAATTATCAAACCTTGAATGAAAGGTGTATGTTTCTGGAATATATAAAACTGATATAGCATCAGCTATAGAAAAGAAGAGGATAATACGTAACATATTGAAAATCAAATTTTTTAGAAGTTGTAGAAAAATAGTAGCTTAAGTATTTTTCAAAAATAGATTTCATAGAATGAAAAAGGAGTTTCACCAATAAAATGTGAAGGTTTACATAAAAAAGTTGTGTTCTCAATATAAACTTGAAACAGAAAGAAAATTAAATAGTTCATACTATTGAGTATGAAGATGGCATTGTTGTAGTACTTGAAACAGATTGTCGAGAGGTTGAATCAGAAGGAAAAACCTGTAATACAATGAAATTTATATTCAGACCACAAAAATAATGATTCATCATATGCAAAACAGGGTTTAATAATGTATTGCTAAAGTTTATTATACTAACAATATAAAAAACAGCAATGTATAATAATCAAATGTATTTATTATGATAACATCAATTATTGGATGTGAACATAAATGAGTTGTATCAATTATGTTATTAAATCAATGTATAATTGTGATGTACTGTTCATAAAAAAACAACAATACATAATAATAAATATACCAACATAATTGAGTTGGATCTCTTATGATTAAAATTTCAATTGTAGTTTACAATTGTTGTGTTAACAAACTTGATTTTAAGTTGGTTTTTTCTAAATAAACTCTAATAAACTCCTCTAATTGAAGAAAGAACACTTCCTTGGTTATTATAAATACATCTGATTATTACATTATATGTATAATTGATGTTATAAAAACAGTTTAAAATACATCATTGTATATTAATCACAATGTATTTTTATGATTTCATCAATTATACATTATAATTTGTTAACATACAAACTCAAGTATTAATACATCCTAACAGATTCCCTTAAAATATGTTAACATTTTCAAACTAATAATATTCTTTAATTGAAATTGATTTAATTCAAGATGTACTATTTGATTTAATTATGATGTAGTGTTGGTATATTAACATAACTATGAATGTAATATGAAGAGTATTTCATCCTAATTGATTTGGATTTCTTCTCTAGATGTACATATGATGATTTATTTAATATAAAAACAATATATCATAAGTATGGAAATAATATACTAACAGTACATCATAATAAATACATATGATTATATATATATATATATATATTATTTCTCTCAAAACTCTTTCTCCTATTTATTTTTTTCTCTTCTATTTATATATAAGCTTTAAAATAACTATCTACTATAAATTCACTTACACATATATTGGATTTTTTCCAATATAAATTCTTGGAAAACAAGTTCAAATAGGAAGGCACTAATATTAATGTGCTTATTCTCTATATAAGTGCATACTAGTACTCCACAGTGAAAAATCAATGCATACAGTAGCTATGTCACACTTATTTTCTATGTGAGTGAAAACTGGTAATGCATACTAGAAATAAGTGCATACCTAAATATGTATACTGGAAAATAAATACAAATATGTAGCTATATAGATAATAATTGCATATAGATCAATGTAGTTACTAGTTATTAATGGCTTAGTCTTTGTCAATATAACGCTGGTGTAGAAATATTTTTCACCAAAATAGATATTAAAACCCATTTAGATTCACGTGATTATAACATTGGTTTTTAGAAAGGAAGTGGTTTTTTAGACTATTATGGAGCTAAAAAGAATGTATTATGAATAGGTGGAAAACATCAAGTTCTAATCAAGGATGTGTTCATCCCATTTAAACGAAGATATCCCAGACTTATAAGAGATTGTGGAACAATGGGATTTCATGCAAGAATTTTAAATGTGATGATCTAAGATGATGACTTGGAGAACAAGAAACGGAATAGAGAAGATACCTTGAATTTCAGCATAAATAAAATGGTAACAATGATTAATGAATAAAGTGATAGGATTGAAGCGATTTCCAAAGAACGTTTTTAAGTAAATTTCCATGGATATGGAATTGAAGGCAAGAATCATTCCATTATGAGGCTATTAAAGACAATGTTTTTTATTCAATGGATAGTGTTCCCTATTCTGGTTGAATAAAAATGAAATATTGGAGCCTCCAATTTCCTTATTATTTTGGTTTCATAAATATAGAATATTTAACAAATGAAATTCCTATGTTTTTCTGAGGATGAGTAGAGTGGTGTCGAAGCAAGGTAGTGGTATGTCAATTCAAATGTTGTTGTCCGAGATGTATTCACCAAAAAAATATGATTGGTTTTGAGTTCAAATGGTTGATGGATATTAATAAAGTGGGTTTTTGGGTGTTTTATCTTTTGAAAGAATGGATATTGAAATGTGGAGAAGCTTGAATTCATGTATGATGCTGAAATAGGTTGGAAATAAGGTTTTGGATGATTAAGATGACTTGTGTAAGTGAGATATGTCACATTAATCATGGTAACCCATGTTCCAAGGGCACTATGGAAGGGTACAAAAAATGATTTGAAAACAAAAAAAAAGCCCTAATTTATAATTGAAAAGTTAATTTTGAGGCAAAGCTTTTGATCTTGAGCTAGTGAGTGAAGTTGTTTAATGATTATAGATATTTCTTGAGTTCCCTGGAGAATGTTTCGGGCAAGGTAAGTCACGATTGAGATCTGGTTGGATGAATAATCTTGGACTTGGTTATGTGCTTAATGAAGTTGTCCATGGCTGAAAGAATCTGACATGTTTATTGTTTAGTGATACGTGGCATTTTGATCATTGATAGTAGGAGAAGTTTCTGGAATTTTTTTTAGAAGTAAAAGAAGTGTGAATTAAGACAAAATTTTATCTAGGTATATCAGACACAATGCCTCAGCCAGTAGAAAATGGGTTTTTTCATTTAGTTAGTAGGGATGAGTTCTTATCACATGATAGTAAGAGTGCCCAGTTAAGACTTCTATGGAGAGGATGCTTAGGATGTGTAGTGTTAAGGTGGTTTATGAGGCTATAAGCTTGAGAAAAATATTTTAAAGTCGAGAACATTAAAATAATAAGGGATAAGAAGGAATCATTAGATAAAACTCTAGAACTCAAGAAAGTCTACCTGTCAATATTGCCAAATTTTTCCAAATTTCCTAATTAGACAATTTTTATTCATTAGATAATTTTACATTGTGGTTCAACAGTTTCCTCTTCAATGCTTGAGTGAGAATGATCTTAGAATGATAGCATTTCTATTCTTCTTGGACAGATGTGATATGTCTTTGTTTAATCTCTTAGATGAAAAAACCAATTTCCATTTTAGTTTACAAAAAATTTTATTTTATTGGTTTTAGATGTGATGTGATATGATATGAAAATATAATAGGGTGAGAATTGTAAAATAAAAACCAAAAAAACAGTCATCCTAGTCTTGTTGATGTTGACCAGATGATATAATCTTCCAATCAAATCATAGAACAATATAGTACAATATAAATCTGTGGTGAATAAAACTATTAGCACTTAAAAAATAGTTCATCAAATAGAATTTCAACAATAGAAATTATAAATACAATGATATATAAAAAAATAATGTATTGAGTAACAACTCAAATATCCCTAAAGAATATCAATTAACAAAAAAATACAACTATGAAACCCTTAAATTTTAGAACTATTTGACATGTGCTTTGTAACCTAAGGCAAGGTATCTCAATTATGTCCCCAAGATGTTCCTCGACTGAAAACCCATTGTTATATATCAACAACCAGTCCTTGTACACTCTATTCTCCAAGAAAAAAAATCCCTTCAGCAATCTAAGAAATGAAAAATTTATTACTAACCATGTAATTTGTTACTATTAATGGATCAGCAGTAGCCCTTCATCATGAATTATCATAAAAATTGTGTTCTATACCATATCTATTTGATCTCAATAATTGGAAAACAAATAATTACAAGAATAAATAATTATATCTTTTACAATGTAAACAACACAAGTGGATTCTCTATGAAAATATCCCTAATGAAAATAAAATCAAAAGCACTCTTGGAAACAGGCTAGTCGAAACATGAAAACAGGATATTATATATCAATGATCATGAAAGTAAAAATTACAACATGAAAGACAATCGACAATTGACAACGAATATCTCAACATATGTTTAATTTGGTCAGAAATAAATGAATGGAAGATGAGGATTCATATCATTCAAAGAGATGTAAGAATTGTGATTACCTACAGGAAGGGGTGAATCACGATAGGAGGGAGCCAGAAGGTTCATTCCCTTGGTAGGAAGGTTTTATCCATGAGATCAGGGAGCGGGTAGGGTTCCTTTGACATATGTGGAGAGGGTGGTGTTCCTTTGCCTGAGCCGATGTCACGAGAGCAGGGAGCGACAGAGCGGGTAGGCTTCCATTGCGTAAGCCAATGTCATGAGATCAGGGATCTGATCGAGTCCTTCACAAGAGTAGCAGGCATGGAAGGGCAGTTCGGTCGGGCGGAGGATAGGGAGATCAATCTCGGAGAGGGGAAGCATCGGCTGATGCACTGGATAGATGAGGTACACCTGAAGAAGGGTATGTGGGAGGAGAGGAACACGTGAGGGGTGGAGGAACCGCAAATGGAGATGTTGCGAATGGATGAGCTGTGAATGGAGAAGCTGGTGAGGGTGAAGGAGAATCTGGCGAGGATCAGATGAGGGGGAAATCACTCGGGAGACGATCAAAGGAGAACGGTTTCGAGGGAGAGATTGGGGAGTGGGCGAGTGGAGAAGAAAGCCTCGACGGAGGATAAAAACGAAGAAGTTATTCCCATGGGTAATGATCTACTCGTGGCTATATCTAATCTATAGCCACGGACCATTTATACTGTGGCTATAAATGTGTGGCTATATGTCATTTTTTAGTAGTGATAAGTGTCAGTGAAATAAATAAAATGCGTAACGCGTTTATTTATTGTCATAACTCTACAACCTCAAACCCGATTATAAATATCCTCACAACCCCAACTCTTTTCCAACACATAAGAGAATCGTTGTGCACAACAACTCTGGAGAATTCTTTCAAGGCCGAAAGAACCTCTTCCTCCAAGAATACTCTCAAGACCGAGAGAGATCCTCTTCCATTGGATCAAGACGATCTAAGGCAGAAAACGCAAGCAAAGGTTTCTCCACGCTATCACCCGGAGACTCCTTTGGCGACGTCCCGAGATACGAGGTACACGTGTGGATCGCCACTAGAGGAAGTCTACACTTGGATTCTGCAACACAACGATGAATCACATCAGAACGTGATCAATAACATAAACGGAGAAAGAACACCCAAAAGGTATTTATTTTAACTTGATTAAATTAATTATAATCAACCTGTAACGATCCTACTTTGTGGTTCTGGGACTTTCCTTTTCTTTGTCCATTTCTGTGATTCGATCAGTGGAGACTGGCATTTATCGTCATATTGATCCTGGATTGATCATTTTTAATGACAAAATCCAAGTGGGAACATCCACCCATGCACTTCCACTGCGCCCGGAACCTTCAAATGGTATCAGAGGGAGTTTACAACGTTGATTATAGTTATTTAATTTTCGTTGATAATTTATGCATTTATATTTGATTTAATTCGAAAGAAATCGTTCTATAAATCTGAATAAATGAGATATGTTCTTCCTCCTTCGTTTCTCGATTCATATCACAGAAACAACCTTTTAATTTTAATTTTGATTGAAATAAAAATGAGGATCTCATATGGAGGATCCGCTATTTCTGTCTGTACAACACAGGAATACACGGCGTGTAATTAAAACTACACGTCGTGTACTTAGGTTCAACGAACCGGTACTGGTCCGCCAAACCATGCCGTGTGAATTGATTACACCTAAGCATTTAACACCCCATGTTGACCAGAATTAAACGGCGTGTGGGAACCGGAATACACGGCGTGTATGTTGGAGCAACGCGTCGTGTAGTCTGATCTAGCCCAAGTGAAACCGTGTACAAAGAATAAGCCACGTACCACGTACACAGGATCGCCAGGCTGGTTACCGCGTAACAAGAAAGTACACACTGTGTATGATTTATCTACACGTCGTGTACTCCAAAATTTCCAAAGTACAGAGAACACGCCAAATCCTCCGGCATGTACTTTAGATAAAAGGTGAAAAGAAATACACGCTGTGTAAATAAAAACTACACGCCGTGTACTTTCCATAAATTTCACCAGGTTTCCTCCAAAAGTACAAAGACCTATACAAGGAATATGGATGAGAAGAATCTCAAGGAAATTCAGAAAGGAATTTAAGATAAAGAATTGATTAATTATAAGATCATAATTAATTGAATTCAAGCGTGAATTATCTTGAATAATAGAACGATTAAAAGAATTTGAATTCTAAATATGTGTAAATGTCGTTGCATGCTATGGATGATCATGAGCTAGACCAAAGACCCTTTGTATGTGTGTATGGTTTCATTTAAATTTATTTAATTTTGTTGGCCTGCGAGCCTTCTTCCAATAAAATTTAGGGCATGCATGCCCATGGTTTCTTTAATGTAAACCCATGTAAATGGAGGATCTCCCAAGCCAGAGGAGATGGTTCAAAATCCGAAGCTAAGGCGAAACCAACCCAAGAAGATACAAAGGTGGACAGGTGGGAGCTGCAAAACACGAACCATCGGTTCAAGGTGTTTTTCCCTAGGTCAGGGTTAGCTTATCAAACTGCTAGATAAGCTGACCAATAGAATCTCATGATCATACCATATTATTTTATTTCTGTCTGATTGCATGGTTTATTTATTATGCATGTGTTGTCACGATCACATAATTAATGAAATAAACAAGCATGTAAAGATGGAATAAAATAAAACTGGACTATGCGTAAACATTATCAGAACATGGTTAATCACTTAAGTAAGCATCACTTAATATTAACAAGCATGTGATATTGCAAAACTACACATAAAAGATTAAAATCCCTCAATACCATATTAAGTCAGACCAAGCCTTCCATTACTTGATTAAGGGAAAGACTCAATAAAACTATGTGTTTGACTAACCCTTGTTGGGACACTTACTTTTATAAAGGAAGCCCTTATGAAAGGTTTCGGGTTGACTTAATCATATTACATCAATAGGAGTAGCCCTTTCTAGACTTGGTGTAATATTGGAGGCAAGAGTTGAGGAAATCCAAGTCAGGATTTCAGGATTGGGGAGTCCACTCAACAGATCAAGGAACTGTAAGCTCACAGTTGGCAAAGACCTGCCTACCTAAATACCTTTAAATAGCTCGACCAAACCTTGTTGGAGTTATGCGAAGGGGAATATGGATCCTTGCCACTAGAATGTCAAAGAAATTAGACATTCCAAGTTCAATGGTGAGGGTCTTTGGGACTTGATAAAATAGTGGGAGACTTAATAAAATTTATTATTTCTCATAAAATGTAATCAAGAAAGTACTGATAAATCTGCTCTTTTAATTTGTAGAATCGAAATGAAAAACCCGTCAACCACATTTTCTCTACGATCAATTCTAGATAAAGAAAATATCCTCACCGACAGTAACTTTCAGGAATGGTTTAGGCACCTTTAGGTTATCCTATGCCATGAATGAAAGTTTTACATGCTGGAGTCCTCACTTCCTGATTCGCCCGCCCAAGGGGAAAGTGATGAAGATTTCCTAGTCTATGATCAACATTTGAACGATGCAATCGACATTCAATGTTTGATGTTGTCATCAATGTATAGTGATATCATGAAGTCTCATGAAGACATGGATGCCTATAGCATGCTCGAGCACCTCTGTGGTCTATACTAGGAGAGAGCAAGACATGAAAGTTTTGAGATCTCCAAAGCTCTATTCCAGAGCAAGCTTGGAGAAGGTTCCCCAGCTGTCCCTCATGTAGTCAAGCTCATTGGCTACATTGAGCGTTTAGAGGTTCTAGGGTTTAAACTCTCTAAAGAACTGGGTACTGATATCATTCTCGCATCACTCCCCCAAAGCTTCTCAAACTTTGTTGTGAACTTCAACATGAAAAACATTGAGAAGTATCTGTCTGATCTTCTTATCATTATTTACCAAGTGGACAATGACATGAAGCGTGAAAAGCCTTTTGTCCTCATGGTTAATAAAAGGAAATGAAAGGCGAAGATATTTAACCCCAAAGCTTCTTCAAGGCCTTCCAAGAAAAGAAAGATCAAAGGGGAGGCAAAAGAACAGGATGTTGTTTGTTTCGCATGTGGAAAGAAGGGCCACTGGAATAAAAACTGCACCCAGCCAAGGAAGCAAGGGGAAGATTTAGGTGCATTTGTTATAGAATGTAATCTATCTGTTTCTACTAATTGGGTATTAGATACTGCTTGTGGTGCTCACATCTGTATCCAAATATAGGAACCAAGTAGATTCAAGAAGATTGATCGAGGGGAGGTAGATCTACGAGTAGCCAATGGATCCAGACTTGCTGTTGTAGCTGTCGGGGACTACCACCTCCCATTGCCAACTGGAATGATCTTGGTGTTAAAGGGTTTTTATTATGTTCCTTCTATTACTAAAAACATTATTTCAGTATCCAGATTAGATACTGATGGATTCATGTTCAAGTTTGGAAATGAATGTTGCTAATTTTATAAAGATAGCATTTGTTTTGGTAGGGCACATTTATATAACGGCCTTTATGTGTTAGACTACACAAACCAAGTAATGGCAATCGATGACAAAGTCAATTCACATGACTCATACCACCCAACTTTGGCATCACCGGCTATGTCATGTCAATGAGAAATGTTTAACAAAATTACATCAAGATGGGTATTTAGATTCTTTCGAACCAAAACCAATTGGTGTATGTCATGCATGTCTACAAGGAAAAATGACCAAAGCCCCATTTAGTGGGAAAGGTGAAAGGGCTAAAGAGCTTCTAGAATTAGTTCACACAGATGTTTGTGGACCATTTCCAGTTGAAGCAAGGGGTGGGTTCTCGTACTTCATAACTTTTACTGATTATTTTAGTATATATGGATATATTTACTTAATGGGGTATAATTCAGATTCTTTTGATTGGTTCAAAGAATACAAGAATGAATTTGAGAACCATCTTGGTAAAAAGATTAAGAAACTCCGCTCAGACAAAGGAGGAGAATATCTTAATCACGACTTCATTGATTTCTTACAGGAGTTTGGGATTCTATATCAACTCACTCCTCCTTATACACCTCAGTGGAATGGTGTAAGTGAAAGGAGGAACCACACCCTGTTGGACATGGTGAGATCAATGATGAGTCATGCGAGTCTTCCATTATCCTTTTGGGGATATGCATTACAAACAGAAGCACACATGCTAAACCAAGTACCAAATAAATCGATAAATGGTATTCCATACGAGTTATGGAGTGGACGCAAAGCCATGTTATCGAATTTACATGTGTAGGGTAGTGAAGTATTTGTTAAGGCCTCTTCAGGTAACAAACTTGCACCCCAAGGCACAAAGTGTATCTTTATAGGATATCCCAAGGAAACAAGGGGATATTACCTATACAACCCCTCAGAAAAAAAGGTTACAGTGGCAAGACACGCCACATTCCTTGAGAGGGAGCACATCTCCAAAATAGATAGTGGGAGTGAGATAGACTTTGATGAAGTTGAGGCTCAAGATACACAGGAGTTGGTACAAGAACAGATTCCACAAAGCCCTGTGGAAGAACAATTTGTTCCAGAGACATAAGAACTGTGTAGGAGCACAAGAGAGGTGAGAGAACCAGAACGATATGGTTTTCTTGTCACCAAGGATGGTGAATCATTATTGGTTGAAAATTATGATCCTCTTACCTACAAGGAAGCAGTTGAAGGCATAGATGTTGCCAAGTGGAAAGAATCCATGAATTCTGAAATAGATTCCATGTACCAAAACTAAGTCTGGATTTTTGTAGATCCTCCAGTTGATGTAAAGACTATTAGTAATAAATGGTTATTCAAGAAGAAATTGGACATGGAGGGGAAAGTCAGGACCTATAAGGCACGACTGATTGCAAAAGGTTTTAGACAGCATCAAGGAATTGACTATGATGAAACCTTTTCACTGGTTGAGATGCTGAAATCCATCAGAATCCTATTGGCCATTGCCGCTTACCATGACTTTGAAATTTGGAAAATGGATGTCAAAATATCATTCCTTAATGGGGACCTCCAAAAAGATGTCTACATGAAAAAACCTGAAGGGTTTGTGACTCCAAATGATGCCAACAGGGTATGCAAGTTGCATAAATCCATTTATGGATTAAAGCAAGCATCAACGTCATGGAACATTTGTTTTGATGAAGCTGTAACGGAATTTGGATTTGTTAATAATGAATGTGAGCCTTGTGTCTACAAGAGGTTTAGTGGAAGTGCAGTCGTTTTCCTAATAGTATATGTTGATGAAATATTACTAATTGGAAATGAAGTACCTGTCTTATAATCAGTTAAGGCATAGTTGCATAAATTCTTCTCTATGAAAGACATGGGCGAGGCAGCATATATTCTTGGGATCAAGATCCATCATGATAGATCCAAGAGAATGTTGGGCCTGAGTCAAAATACTTACATTGATAAGATACTGAAGAGATTCAGTATGGAACAGTCCAAGAGGTGATTGTTTCCAGTGTCACGTGGCATTCATCTTTCCAAGAAAATGTGTCCTCAGACACATGAGGAAAGAAAGAGAATGACAAGGATCCATTATGCATCCGTGATTGGGTCAGTCATGTATGTTATGCTATGTACGAGGCTAGATGTTGCTTACGCATTAAGTGCGGTAGGCAGATATCAAGTTGATCCAGGAGACCTCTATTGGATGGCAGTCAAGACTATCCTTAAGTATCTGAGGCATACTAAGGATATGTTCCTGGTTTATGGAGGAGATGAAGAACTAGTCATCAGATGACATGTAGATGCTAGTTTACAGACTGATCAAGATGACATGAAGTTGTAGACTGGGTACATCTTCAGTTTGAATGGAGGTGCAGTGAGCTGGAAGAGCTCAAAGAAAAGTGTGGTGGTAGATTCTACAGCGGAGTCTGAGTATATCGCAGCTTCTGAGGCAGCTAAAGAAGCAGTATGAATGTGAAGCTTTGTCCAAGAGCTGGATGTAGTACCGAGTAGTAAAGATCCTATCACACTCTATTGTGATAATACTGTAGCGGTGGCACTTACAAAAGAGTCAAGGTCACATCAACGGACAAAGCACATAATTCAGAAGTATCATCTCTTGAGGGATTTTTCTCAGAGATGTGAAGTTACAGTGAGTAGTATTTCCATGAAAGACAATGTGGTGGACCCCTTGACTAAAGCCTTGACTTAGCAGAAACATGATCATCATGTGAGGTCTAGTGGACTAAAATTCACAGGCAGTTGGCTCTAGTCCAAGAGGAAGTTTGTAAGGGTTGGTGTCCTGAGAACCAACTGTTTTGTAATTTGATTACATGAATTTTCACTTATTATATATTTTTCATTGTTCTGCATGACTATAATATAATAATGTCCTGGAATATTTGTTGCATTGATAAGATCATGGAAGATCCTCACTATGATGAGAACCTTGAAATGCTATAATAATATTCTAAAATAAAGTTCTATAGTTGGATGACATACTATGATAGGACACATAGTATACAGACCGTCATGTGCGAGTACTCGTAAGAAGACGAGACTCTTTCCCATGGAGTTCGCACTTGGTAATCTCCAAGATGGGAGATTATGAGAACAGACCCGCCAGTAGCAATTCCACTTGTCTTGGTGTCATCGGACATTGCTATCTACGAGTGTGTGTAATGGTCTTTAGACTGGAATATTATCATTAACTCATGTCATGACTCGCGCACTTAGATTTACTGACGAAAACTGCCACGCAGACAGTTGGCGGGAAGTAGGGTACGTTGGGTGCGTCACGAGTGACATGTTGTTAATGGATAAGTTGAGGAAGGATTTGTCCCTTCCATTTATGGAATTAGATATTGCGTCCCTTTGATTGAAATATAACTGTCGCATTAAATTCCATGTCCATGGTGTAAACGACAAGTTTATTTCAGGTAGTCAAAGAACGACGGATCAAGCATATAGGTTTATGACACTTCCATGAAACCTGATTGATGAGATATCGAGACAAAGTGATTAAATTACACAGTAAGAATTTATATGAGGTGATACGTCAATGCGGCGTCAATGCGGCTTCAACTTATTAATCTTAGACTTTAGGCAAGCCCACCTAATGCCAACAGTAAAGAGGCCTAAAGGGTCACACACTAAGTGTGTTCAAGTATCTCAAGTAGAATAAAGATTATTCTCGTACGTGGTTTAATAATTATTCAAGGAAGACTAAATCATTTTAATGTTGGAGGAAGAATAAAATAAAATAAAACAAGTACACACCGTGTATCAATGATTACACGTCGTGTAGTTTTATTTTGAAAACAAGTACACGTCATGTATTATTAAATGTACACGCCGTGTAGTTTTCATTTTGGAAAGGAAATGAATAAATGAAAACAAGATATACACGCCATGTACATTTAATGTACATGCCATGTAGTTTTCAATGAAAACAAGTACACACCGTGTATTTATTAATACACACCGTGTAGTTTTTCCAGTCGGGATTTTGAAGAAATATCGTTTTATTAAATGATATTTATTATAATCAGTGTGGGCGCATGTCAAGGAATTAATTATTTGACATGCGGGTTTTAAATAAGAGTCAATGAAATAAATAAAACGCATAACTCGTTTATTTATTGTCATAACTCTACAACCTCAAACACGATTATAAATATCCTCACAACCCCAACTCTTTTCCAACACACAAGAGAATCATTGTGCACAACAACTCTGGAGAATTCTTTTAAGGCCGAAAGAACCTCTTCCTCCAAGAACGCTCTCAAGACTGAGAGAGATCCTCTTCCATTGGATCAAGACGATCTAAGGAGGACAATTCAAGCAAAGGTTTCTCCATGCTAGCACCTAGAGACTCCTTTGGCAACGTCCTGAGATACGAGGTACACATGTGGATCACCGCTAGAGGAAGTCTACACTTGGCTTCTGCGACGTAACGACGAATCACATCGGAACGTGATCAAGAACATCAACGAAGAAAGAACACCCAAAAGGTATTTCTTTTAACTTGATTAAATTAATTATAATAAACCTGTAATGATCCTACTTTGTGGTTCTGGGACTTTCCTTTTCTTTGTCCATTTCTGTGATTCGATCCGTGGAGACTGGCATTTATCGTCGTATTGATCCCGGATTGATCATTGTTAATCAAAAAAGCCAAGTGGGAACATCCACCCACGCGCTTCCGCTACGCCCGGAACCTTCAATACGTCCTCTGAACACAGGTTAAATAGGACTTATCACCATCACCTAAGGGATGTGACCTACTGCATATATGTTTTAGAACGTTTTAGTAATCGAAGAGTGTGTCCAAATAACTCACCAACTACATAAGGATTGCATGTTGATTAGCCACTAAATGATGCTAATATTCATTGTTAATATATATAATATTCATGTGATTTATTATTCATAAACACCATTTTAGTTCATTTTACACTTTGAACATCATTTCACATTATAATTGTAATTCTTTCTTAAAATGCACTTTTATGTGGTACATTTCTGAACATCATTTAAAGTACCCAATGATTCATCTGATTTTGAGGAATGTAATTATCCATATTTCAATTTTATATTTTGGTAAATTTATCTAAACTTCAATATTATCATGTTTCATTTAGGGATCAATGGAGAATTCATGGAAGAAGATGGGGATATTTTGTGATGAAAGGAAACAATTCTGGAGAAGTCAGATTGGACACCGGCCCACTGATGAGACTTTGAGGCCCAATGAAGCCCAAATTCTGTAGTATTATATAAGACATTTATAGGAACAAATAATTATTCAGGATCCAGTGCTAATTCGGCCTCCATTGTGGTCATTTAGGTGGCCCAAGTTAGAGATAAAATTCTGGGCCAGATTCTGCGGCCCAGAAAAACAGTCCACTAATCTAATCATATCTCCTAATCCACAACTCCAAATGGTCCCAAATTTTACATAAGGTTAGGAGAAATTCAGGGATACATTTTCTTATTCTATTTCTTACTCTGATTCTTCCATCTAGAAGGTCTTCCAAGCACGTATGTTCGGTGGATGAAAGATGGTTTCCACCTCGGGTCAAGTGTGGAAAAGTCCAAGTTCCACAAGATTTCCACCCACCTATGGCCTACAAAAATTAATTGAGATGATTTTTACTGTTGTAGTCTCGACCCAAGGCTTCCAAAATTCTTATTTAAGGAAGTGGTGGTGGAGGAGTTTATCATCTTGGATGCTTTGTTCAATTGTAATGTCATGTTGCGATTTTGTTGTCTCAAGTTTGTCTTTCACATGTAAGTTGTTCAATTCACTTTAGTTTCTTAATAAAAGTTATTCTTATCCTCTTATTATGTTGTTCTTAATATCCCTTTGATACCTTTGGATCAAGGTGTGAATTTATTCACACCAAACCTTGTGAAATTATCACACAACGGTGGAGTGATCGTTATTTATTGTGTTTTTTTTTACTTCTTCAATTCCACCCTCATAAGTCTACTTCTCGCTTCCGTTGAAGACATGTCATCAATGGAGGGCTAACTCTTTTATGGTTTGATCCAAGGGAGTATCAAGGGGATGGATTGGATATTATTTCTCACTCCATTAATGGATAATCACTTCTTTTAAATGATATTTTTATTTGATGGTTTTAAAACATCTTCATCCTTATTGAATTTAAGGTCACACATTTCAAGTGCTAATATGAACCTTTACCTTGGATTGATCAATGCTTTGATCCTTAAAGTGTATGGGTGATTAGTATTAGGGTGTGTAGGCATTAAACTAGTAAGTGATGATTATGTTTGATCTTCTTAAATTAACCCATCTCAATTATAAGAAATTGAAATCATTAAAAAAAGAAATTCATCCAATCCACCCTGAGCGATAACCTAGGATCAAATCATTACCTTAATTTGAATTAACTTAAAACTACTAGTGATACCTTAAATACATCTAAAATCAACCCAATTTGGCCACTTCATATCCAAAAACAATCCATAAAATGTACGTGTCTGTAGGTACTTTTTAGGTCTCTGAGGATTCGATAACCCAAGCTAAACTACAAGGACTGTTCTACCTTCATCTCTTGGGTAAATTTGAGCGAGAATCAAATTTTGGCACTGTTTTCGGGGACCTAAGTAATTTATCTTATACACTATAATCATTTTTTTCATTCTACTTCTCTTTTCTCACTCCTCACTCCTATGGAAGTCAATTTTGAACAAGTCCAAACATGGGAAACCTATCCCTACTTTGATCACCCAACCCCATGTATGATGTACAATGACCATCCTAATTCTTAATTATGGGATCATCAACAAACTACTGAACCAAAATGTTTTTATTCATATTATCCACAATACATTACAACCTATTATGAGTTCCAATCCCAACAAGGCCAATCAGAACATCCTCCTGTGGAATTCCAACAACTTAATTATCCTCTTGGAATAGACCATATGTCCCAACACCTTGACCATCTTGATTCACATCCATTAATTGAGAAATTGTGTCAAAAAATGGATAGAATTACTTTTGAAGTTTCATCCTTGAGAGTATAACTAAAAAGCATTAAAATAGTTATGGAACCCATTCCCAGTCAGGTTGTAAATTCCTCATCATTCATAGAGGAATATTGTTACACACAAACATCTTATGAAAATACTAAAGAAAATTAATTTGAACCTAGGATACCTGAAGAGCATGAAGTAATTGTTGAAGGGTCTTTAAATCAATATGAAATTGACTTTTTGGATTCAAAAGAGGAGAATTTGACATCATGGATTGAGTCTCCTAAGTATAACTCCATTGATAAATTTTCAAAAACACCAACCACTGAACCATTAAGATAAATCACAAACTTTGAGTCCATACCCATTCCTGAAACTAATCTTTCTAATTTTATGGTTGAATCTTCTATTCAAAAGGAACCAATTTTGTTGAGAAATTTGGAAAATGAAACTGTGTTGGATTCAAAATATCAACTTGTGTCTAAATGTCCTATCCAACCTGAGCTCAAAATCACTGTCCTTCCCTCCCCTCTAAAGAATCCCTTCATAAGTTATAATCATGACCTTTAAATTGGAATTCATTCTTCTCTTGAAACCAAAAAAGTTGGAATGATCATTGATGTCTTAGGAAAGACTACAGAGAAAACTGGATCAACCATTTCTGATATTCCTTTGATTTTACCATTCATTTTAGAACATAGTTTTGTGCATGAAACAAGTTATAAAAATAGAATCAATCTCAACCTAGTATAATTGGTGAAAATTTTGATCCTTAAAATGTTGAAAGTTGGTATTGGGTAAGTTGTGGGGTTCAAGTCGAGCTAGCGACATTAAACGAAAGTGCTGCACGGGAGGCAACCCATGGTTTTCATCTTTGAGAATCATATTTTTTTTCTTCAAATAGGATTAATTAATCATTTTTATATTTAAAAAAAATTGTTGACATGTTCTTCTATTATGAGTATGTATGGGTATGAAAGGGGAGCACCATATTAATCTGTGTCACGTGGTGTGATCCTTGAGTAATGCCTTACCCATAAATTTAAAAAGAAGACAATGTATCATAAGTTTATTTTATTTTAATGTTTTTGTAGGTTAAAATAAAAATAAATAAAAATAAATAAAAATATATTAATAAATAAAAAAAGGACAGGTCGTGGGTCGTGGGTCAAACCCCGTCACAACCGGCGAAGCCGCGGGGATTCGAACCCGGGACCGAAGGGAGACAGGGGTGCACGCTTACCACTGACCTACGGTCTTTTGTGATTCCTTATTCTATAATTTTTATATATATACTTATATTTTAATTTCTTTATTATATAAATATATATATATATATTGTTTTGTTTTGTTTTTTTTTTTTCCTTTTTCTACTAGAGAACTCTGCAAGTGACATGGATATCAAAGGATTAAAAGGGAGCAGTAAGAATTTCAACTTCAACCACAAGGTGACTTCATTCCCTGATCCTCGTTTTCAATTTCCTTTTTGAACTTCCATTATTTTCTTCTACTCCTAAATTTTCATTTCTTCAAACACTGGGGACAGTGTTTTTTTAAGTTGGGGGGGAGATGAAATAAAAAAAATTCTTTTGTGAAAAAAAATGATTTGAAAAAAAAATTGTAAATAGAAGGAAAAATTCCTTTAACTTTGAACATGGTAATACACATTGCACACTTTGAAACTGAATATCAAATAATTTAGCATGCCCTGATTCTGATTTTAATCCTTGTATAATTTCATGATCATAGATTTTGGAAAGTGTGGCTGTCCAATGTGATATTTCATCGTTTATATTTTCATCCAAATAAAAAAAAAGATCACAATGCACGTCCTTTGGATAGTGGGGTATTAGTTTGAGTTCATGGGGTCCCCCAAATAAATAGCATAGGTTTGGTGATCATTTTAGTTTTAATATGAGTATTCAATAAAAAAATTAAAAAATAATAATAATAAATTTGCGCGTAGAGCAAGGAAATGACCTAATGTGTGGCTTTCGGCACTTGGGGATCGTGACTCCATAGTTGTCTGGCCCAGAGTTAGTAATTTTATCTCTATTTTTGGTAATTTGAATTTGTTTTTGACTGAGTTAACTCGAGATGATGCCCGAGTATGTGAGTTTTACTTGGTTCCCTAAGGTCTTTGAGTCTGGGAGTCATCGACAAAGTCTCTATACAGGGGTTGACTCTTTTGAGTGCAACTTCAATTACCATGGAAAAATTGCAAAAAAAAAAACAAAAATATATATATAATACAAAAAAATGAATACTCATCTTAATATTGAAATGTAATTCCACCTAGCGCTTCCATAATTTCCCCACTTGAATAAAGATGAACCCTCATATCTATTGTGATACACAACAAATCCTCATACTTAATTGATATTGGATTAAATATGGAAATGAATTTGAACAAAGGAATGGGATTAAGATTGGGATCTGCTTATGAAACTATCTTGTATTAAAATATTTTGATGGGTTTCATGATTGTTTGGTATAATGGTTTTTGGTGATCATTGTGTATTAAAATGTTTTTGGAAAAGGGAATTCGAATTTCATATTGTTGAGATATATTTTGCTCGGGACTAGCAAAACTCAAGTTGGGGGGTGTGATTAGCCACTAAATGAGGATAATATTAATTGTTAATATATATAATATTCATGTGATTTATTATTCATAAACAAAATTTTAATGCATTTTACACTTTGAACATCATTTCACGTTATGATTGTAATTCTTTCTTAAAATGCACTTTTATGTGGTACATTTTTTAACATCATTTAAAGTACTCAATGATTCATCTGATTTTGAGGAATGTAATTATCCATATTTAAATTTTATATTTTGGTAAATTGATCTACACTTCAATATTATCATGTTTCATTTAGGTATCAATGGAGAATTCATGGAAGAAGATGGGGATATTTTGTGATGAAAGGAAACAATTCTGGAGAAGTCAGATTGGACACCAGCCCACTGATGAGACTGTGGGGCCCAACATCCAGACCCAATAAAGCCCAAATTTCATGGGATTCTAGAATACATGTATAGGAACAAATAATTATTCATAATCCAGTGCTAATTCGGCCTCCATTGTGGTCATTTAGGCGGCCCAAGTTAGAGATAAAATTTTGGGTCAGATTCTGCGGTCCAGAAAAACAGTCCACTAATCTAATCATATATCCTAATAAAAAACTCCAAATGGGCCCAAATTTTACATACGGTTAGTAGACATCTGGGGTTACATTTTCTTATTCTATATCCCACTCTTATTCGGCCATCTATAAGGTATTCAAAGTGCATCTATTCGGTGGATAAAAGTTGGCTGCCACCTCGGGTCAAGTGTGGAAAAGTCCAAGTTCCACAAGCTTTCCACCAACCTATGGCCTACCAAAATTAATTGAGATGATTTGTACTATTTGAGGATCTACCCAAGGATTCCAAAATTCCTATTTAAGTTATTGTTGGTGGAGGAGTTTATCATCTTGGATGCTTTGTTCAATTGTAATGTCATGCTGCGATTTTGTTGTCTCAAGTTTGTCTTTCACATATAAGTTGTTCAATTAACTTTAGTTTCTTAATAAAAGTTCTTATTCTCCTCTTATTATGCTGTTCTTCATATCACTTTGATACCATTGGATCAAGGTGTGAATTTATTCACACAAAACCTTGTGAAATTATCACACAACGGTGGAGTGATCGTTATTTATTGTGTTTTTTTTACTTCTTCAATTCCACCCTCGTAAGTCTACTTCCCGCTTCCGTTGAAGACATGTCATCAATGGAGGGATAAATCTTTTATGGGTTGATCCAGGGGAGTATCAAGGAGCTGTATTGGATATTATTTCTCACTCCATTAATGGCTAATCACTTCTTTTAAATGAGATTTTTATTTGATGATTTTAAAACATCTTCATCCTTATTGAATTTAAGGTCACACATTTCAAGTGCTAATACGAACCTTTACCTTGGAGTGATCAATGCTTTGATACTTCAAGTGTATGGGTGATTAATATTAGGGTGTGTAGTCATTAAACCAGTAAGTGATGATTATGTTTGATCTTCTTAAATGAACTCATCTCAATTATAAGAAATTGAAATCATTAAAAAAAAGAAATTCATCCAATCCACCCCGAGCGATAACCTAGGATCAACTCATTACCTTAATTTGAATTAACTTAAAACTATTAGTGAGACCTTAAATCCATCAAAATCAACCCAATTTGGCCACTTCATAGCCAAAAACAATCCATAGAATGTACGTGTTTGTAGGTACTTCTTAGGTCTCTGAGGATTCGATAACCCAAGCTAAACTACAAGGACCGTTCTACCTTCATATCTTGGGTAAATTTGAGCGAGAATCACATGTGCTCTTACACAATCAATGATGGAAAATTTATTTTAAGACTGCTTAAAATAAAATTAATTTCATTCTTCCATTTAAATTCTAATTTTCCATTTAAAACCAAAATAGGCCTTAAAAATGCGCCTCTTTAACAGATAAAACCACTTGGTTTCTATCAAAACATTTTAAACCATTTTCACAAGTTTGAAATCCATTCAAAACAAATTCTATCAATTTCAAAATTCTTTTCCACAATTTAATTCAACAATTTAATTTAAATCATTTCCATCGATCCACAATTTAAATTAAATAATTTAAATTAACCAAATTCCCATGCCAAAAACCCATTTTTCTAAAAAACCCCAATTCACAGGAATTGGCTTTTTTTCCAACAAATCAATTGAAATATATAAGATTCATATTTAAAAAATTACATTTGAATTCCAACAATTGAAACTTAAACAAAGAAATTATGGTTAATATAAATTAGGTATCGTGAGGGAACCACCTACCTCAAGGTTGTCCATGTCAACAACAATGATAAACTGCCCAGTGTGGCTCAATACACCTCCTCATGGCCTTATTATCGTAAGCGTCGACACACCAATGGTCGACGTTCATCAAGGATTCTGAGAACCAATACCAATTATTTTATTTTAAAAAATAAAATAAAATAACACATGTGATTATACGTTCTCTCTCCTATATAATTTTAAAATTATCGATTAAAATATTACATGCAATAATATTTTATCTCTCGTGGATAATTTCAAATTATTGATTAAAATATTACATGCGATAATATTTTATCTCTCTTGAATAATTTCAATTTATCAATTAAAATATTATATACGATAATATTTTATCTCTTGTGAATAATTTCAAATTATTGATAAAAATATTACATATGATAATATTTTAACTCTCTTGAATAATTTTAAATTATCATTTAAAATATTACATGCGATAATATTTTATCTCACTTGGATAATTTCAAATTATCAATTAAAATATTACATGCGATAATATTTTATCTCTCTTGGATAATTTCAAATTATCGATTAAAATATTACATAAGATAATATTTTCCCTCTCTTAGATAATTTCAAATTATCGATTAAAATATTACATGTGATACTATTTTATCTCTCTTGAATAATTTTAAAATTATCATTTTATAATTATAAAAATTATCCTTTTGACAAAACACATGATTATCCCATGATAATTTTGATAATCTATGTCACATGATAATTACCTTATAATTATACTTTAATAATTTGAATAATATTATCATCGATAATTTGATGCAATTATTCATTGATAATTTAAAGTAATTATCACTTGATAATTATTCATTATTATTCCTTGATAATTCTTTGTAATTATCTTTTGATAATTTTTTTATAACTCATCCTTCGATAAACACATAAAAATTATCTTTTGATAATTTTTCTAAAATTTATCCTTTGATAATTTCACCCAATTATCCATTGATAATTTGTTTAATAATTATCTCCCGACATTCCTAAGTAAATATCATTTGATGGTTCTAAATAACTATCCATGAAAAATTTCATGCAAATAATGTTTTATGAAACCGTACAATTATATCTTTGATAATATCTCACAATTATCTTTTGATAGGATGATGAAACAAAATCTTGATAACTATTTATCAAAATTCTGATAATTTGCATAATTATCATTTTATAATTCATTTAAGAATTATCCTTTTACAAATTAGGTTTCATTTTTTTTAATTTAAAATCCTTATTTTCCAGAATTTAAGAAATAATGGAAAAAGTGTAAAACAAATAAATAAATGAAAAATAAGAAAACAAACCCAATTTTCACTATGCATATGGAAATAGGAAGAACTATCGCCCCATCAGAAGAATAACCAAGCACCAAGCTTCCAAACCAAAGTCAAAGAAGATCTCCCCACTACAAGTAGTCTTGGGGTCAAATGGTTTTGATAGGATCAATCCAAAAACAAAAATGATTAGGTATGGAAACCTCAATGGGTATAGGTCTGGCATAAACATTCAAACACTCCATTTAATCACCGATTCAACCCAAAAATTGTGACGGAGTCATTGATTTTCATTTATTTGGGCATTTTGTAATTAATTGTGGTTTAAACAGTTGATTTTCATTTATTAGTGTGTTTTGCAATTAATTGTGGTTTAAACAGTGGTAAATCAGATGTTTGAAAACCTCATGCAGTTAAAAATGGGGTTTTAGGCATTCAAAGTAATGATGAACAGTGTATTCATATTTTATTAATTAAATTAATAATTAAATCAAAATAATAAATTTAATTATTTAATATAGTTATTAAATAACTTAAAAATTACAAGCGACCTGACCAAACGTCCATTTCTCATGAAATTTATACCCCACCTAGTGTAAACACCCCATTCCGGACCCAACGGTGGTCTCAAATTTTTCATACAACACACTGTTTGAAATATAATAATGATTTATTATTTAAAAAATAGAATAAATAATTAAATAAAATAAAAAGGGTTATTTTAGTGAGCGAGGTGTCCAAACGCCTGACACTTACAAATGTTATACCCCATCTATGGTAAAACCCTCATTTCGGACCCATCAGTGGTCTCGATTTTCCTATACGATGCATCGTTTGAGAGATATTTAATTATTTTTAATAAATAATATATTAAATATTATTTAATAATTTTATCTCACGAGCGAGACATCCAAATGTTCGGCGCCTTTGAATGTTATGCCCCTATTAGGGTAAACACCATATTTCAGACATAACAGAGGTCTCAGATTTCTCATACAATGCACTATTTTGGAGTTATTCAATTATTTTGAATAAAAAGTGTGTGCTTAATATATTGTATTTAATATTTTTATTCAGTTTTCATAGAGAATTTTCGGGCCTCAGAATATCACACTAACTCAGTGTCGAACTCTAAAAAATATTTGATTGAACATTCCATGATATTAACTGACATTTAAGGTCTTTAACATTTTTATAAAAATTTCATTGATAAATCATTTTTTCCTACTTAAGATATTAATAATTTAACACAAGAGGGCTTAGGAATACCTGAAACAATAATAGGATGTTACAATTTTATATGAACTAATAAACTGAATATTTAACTTTCTCTTTTTATCAAAGTTCATAACATTTTTCCAGATGCTTTAAGAAAAACACGATCACCTACCTCAAATGATAGATCTTTCCTCTTGTGATCTGCATAACTTTTTTGTCTGCTCTAAGATTCCCTCATGTTCTACTGAATCATCTTTACCTTATCAACCATATCTTCTACCAATTATGGTACCAACCATTTCCTCTCACTAAATTCGTCCCAACATGCCAGATTCTGACACCATTTTTTATACAATGGATCAAAAGGTGTCACTTGTATACCTAAATGAACACTCTTATTATAAGAAAATTCTACTGATGATCCCAACTTCCCTGATAATCCAATGAAAAACTCAATGAATATCCTCTAAATTCTAAATTTTTTGCTCTAATTATCCATTTGATTGAGGATGAAAAGTTTTCACTACTATAGATATTCTCTTTAACAACGCATTAAATGGACTTTAACAGTACTAAAAAGGCATTGTTGTCCTCAGCAAAGTTAAAGGGGGTCCCCTTTATCGATGATAAAAAAACTGATAAAGGTTTCCCTTTATTAGTTCTTTCATTAGTGTTGATAAAGGACCCCCTTTATCAATGCTTTCAATAGAGCTTAAAAGTCCCAACCTACTGGAGTGTATTGTTTGAATAACAACGCACTGTAAAAAATACCTGTAACCTATATGCAAATATATAATTTAATTGGAATAAAATTTTCATCCTGAATATAAAAAAACACTACTATATACATTTTAAACAATGTTTTTTATAATTACATTTACAATTATTATCCACAAATATTTAAAAACATTAATATTTCATCATCTTTAGCACCCATGATCCCCTATCAAAAAGTATGATCATGGTATTAATTGTTGAACAAATAATCTCAACCCAAGAAAAAGAATCCACTTATATAACAAAACAAATATCATGTTAGTAATACTATAAATAAATAAATTAAACATTAATATGAAAGGATACATTAATAAGATGTGAATTTTGAATAAAAAGGCACACTTGGAGTTGTACCGATCACACCGTGCATCATATTGAGGTGAGGTTGATTCCTACATGTCACAAATGAGTTATGGATCATTTTCCTAAAGTATCAAAATAATATGAATGTGTTTTCTTAGTTTTGAGTATTTCACTTGGTCTTTTTACTAAAATTAATGTCAAATTTAAATAAAAAGACACACATGAAGTTATACCGGTCAAACTGTGCATCGGATTGAGGTGTGTCTGATTCCTACACATCAAAAATTACTTATGGATCATTATACTAAAGTATCAAAATAATATAAATGTGTTTTATTTGTTTTCAATATGTTGCTTGTGTTTTTTACTGAAATATCATTTCAAACAAGAAACATGCACTTTGAGTCATACCGATCACATCATGTGTTGGTTTGACATGAGACTGCTTATTACACATCATAAATTAACTATGAATCATTTTCCTAAATTATCAAGATAATTAGAGTGTGTTTTCTTGGTTTTCAGTGAGTGACATGTGTTTTAAACTAAAATATTAATTTTAAACTAATAACAGACACTTTGATTCATAACAGTCACATCGTGCATCAGATTGAGGTTCAGTTTATTACTACACATCCCAAATTACTTATGGATATTTTTCCTAAAGTATCAAAACAATGTGAATGTGTTTTCTTAGTTTTTGGTATTTCTCTTGTTCTTTGTACTAAAATTAATGTCAATTTTAAATAAAAAGACGCACTTGGAGTCATATCAGTCACACTGTGCATCAAATTGAGGTTCAGTTGATTCCTACATATCCTAGAAGACTTATAGATCATTTTCCTAAAGTATCAAAACAATCCTAAAACGTTTTCTTGGTTTTCAATATGTTACTTATTCTTTTTACTAAAATTAATGTCAATTTTAAATAAAAAACACAATTAGAGTTATACTGGTCACAATGTGCATCATATTGAGGTTTGGTTTATTCTTAAATATCAAAAATTACTTATGGATCATTGTCCTAAATTATTAAAACAATATGAATGTGTTTTCTTTGTTTTCAGTATGTCACTTATTCTTTTTATTAAAATTAATGTTAATTTTAAATAAATAAACACACTTGGAATTATACTGATCGCATCGCGCATCGTATTGAATTGAGGCTAATTCCTACACATCAAAAATGATTTATGTATCATTTTTCTAAATTATAAAAATAATCCAAATGTGTTTTCTCGGTTTTGAGTATGCCACTTTTGTTTTTTATTAAAATGTCGTTTAAAATTGGAAACACATACTTTGATTCATATCAGTCTCATCATGTGTTGGTTTGACATGATACTACTTATTACACATCAAAACTAACTTATTAATCTTTTTATTAAATTATCAAGACAATCAAATCACATTTTATTTGTTTTCAATTACTGACACATTTTGAACTAAAATGTCAATTTTAAACTAATAACAGACATTTTGAGTCATACTGATCACATTGTGCATTGGATTGAAGTGAGATTGATTCCCACGCATCAAAAATGACTTATGGATCATTTTACTACATTATAAAAACAATTAGAATGTGTTTTATTAGTGTTTAGTATGTCACTTGTTCTTTTTAATAAAATTAATGCCAATTTCAAATAAAAAGACACACTTAGAGTTATACCAGTCACCTCGTGTGTCGGATTGAAGTGGGGTTAATTCCTACATGTTAGAAATTAATTATGGATCATTGTACTAAAGTATAAAAATAATATGAACGCAATTTCTCAATTTTTAGTATGTCACTTTTTCTTTTTACTAAATTGTCATTTGAAACTAGAAACACACACTTTGAGTCATATCGGTCATATTATGTGTCGGTTTGACATGATACTTCTTCATAAATGTCACAACTGTCTTATGAATCGTTTTCCTAAATTATCAAGACAATTGGATCATGTTTGGTTGGTTTTTAGTGAGTGACACGCGTTTTGAACTAAAATTACAATTTTAAACTGATAGCGCACACTTTGAGTTATACCGATCGCACCGTATGTCGGATTGAGGTGTGGTTGATTCCTACTCATAAAAAAAAATTAAAGATCATTTTTATAAAGTATAAAAACAATCTAAATTATTTTTATTAGTTTTTAGTATGTCACTTGTTCTTTTTACTAAAATTAATGTCAATTTTAAATAAAAAGACACACTTGGAGTCATACTGGTCACATTGTGCATCGGATTGAGGTGAGTTTGATTCCTACATATCAAAAATAAATTATGGATCATTTCCCTAAAGTATAAAAACAATGTGAATGTGTTTTCTTGATTTTGAGTATGTCACTTGTTCTTTTTACTAAAATTAATGTCAATTTTAAATAAAAAAGATACACTTGGAGTCATATCAGTCACACCATGCATCAGATTGCGGTGTAGTTTATTTATACACATCAAAAATGACTTATGTATCATTTTCCTAAAGTATCAAAACAATATGAATGTGTTTTCTTGATATTGAGTATATCATTTGTCTTTTTTACTAAAATTAATGTCAATTTTAAATAAAAAGATGCGTCTAGAGTCATATCGGTTACACCGTGTGTCAAATTGAGGTGAAGATAATTCATACACATCCCAAATGACTTATGGATCATTTTCCTAAAGTATAAAAAAAATATAAATTTCCAATGTTACCAAGATTTTTATTATATTGCTTTGTTTAACTGTCAACACTGTATATTGATTCAATGTTCTTAGTCGAAAAACCTTCCTCTAATATTCTGGTTTTCAACAATGAGAAATGTTTTTTGGCTAAGAACATTGAATCAATATGTAGTGTTGGAAGTCCAACAAATAAAGGTAATAGATCACATGGTAACATTGGTAAAACGGAGCATGTTATCACTTTTTTGAATTTTTATGGATAGTTGAAAGCAAAATACGACTTCCCAAAAGATTTGTAAAAAAACTAAATAATTATTAGATAAAAATGATAATGAAATTAACTTACAAATAATAGATAAAATGATGACAAAATTAATTAAATGAAGTAGTAATTCACCTTTTCATGACTATTGTATACATTCTTGACCCATTTCCTTTTTATTATCTCAGCTGCAGCCTCAAAGTCCAATCTCTCATGAGTATAAGTAGCTTCGAACAAACCACCCCAACTCGAACAAAAGAATCAACCTATATACGAAAAAAATTCTTATGTGATTAATAATAAAAAGAAATAAATTCAACGTAAATATGAAATAATCCATTACTTCTATAGAAAATGATTTTACTATGTAAATATAAATATTACCTCTGTGATTGAGCAGAGGAAGAGTCATTTCCCTTCCCACAAAGTTAGTGGATGGAACTTTAAGGAAAGTGATAAATGCCAACACTGTAGGGGTGAAGAGGTTTTGAGGGGGAAGAAGTATGTGGAAGTTTTGGTGCAGAGAGGCATGAAAGATAGACATAAATCTTCTCAAATAAACAAACTCTATGAGGAATAATGAAAATTAAATCAATGTTTCATTTTATAATTTATTGGTAAAATAGAGAAAGTATATTATAACATTACCTTTACATCTTCCCAAAGGGTTTCCTTCGTTATAGTCTATTCTTCCACGAGATTGGTAACATCATCATATGCAAAAGACATTGTTTGCATGAGTAATCAAACATTTAATTTATATTATGTTAATGCAGTAGAGAATAGATAATATTATGAGGAAAAACATAGTATATTAAAAAAACAATTTAACCTTCTCATTGAACTCTTTTTTTAAGGTAGTAGGAATTCACCTTTTCATGATGGTTATATACATTTTTCACCCATTTCCTTATTGTCATTATTTCAGTTGTAGCCTTGAAGTCCAATCTCACACGAGGTAATTTATTTATGATCTCTATGAAAATTAACAAAATAAGTATCAGATAGAAATTATGATGAAATTAACTACAAAAATTAGATAAAGTGATGAGAAAATCAAAAAAATAAGAAGTAGGAAGTCACATATTCATGATATATATGTGTATATTTTACCATCGAGCGTGATGCCTGTCACGACTCGACCCTCGGGGGCCATGTCGTGACTACACCAAGCCCACCTTCTATAGGCTTGGGGCTGGCGACTAGCACCGAAAAGCATATTCCCTAAAAACGGGAAGGCATTGCCTTTATAACCTGTAAACTCACAAAACTAAGCACAAAGTAGGATACAAGCACAAAGTAAAATTATATAGTAAACAAGGCGTGTACAGAAAGTAAAAGGGGCCAGAATACAAGCCCAACTGTAAAGTACAAGTAAACTAAAAAGTACAAGTAAAACTGAAAACATCTCCTATGAACACCCGCCAAGGATCCTACCTGAAGGGTAGGTATAACTCTTAAACAGTCATATCTATGGTACGTCTCGTCTGAAGTCCACCTCCGAGCTACCTCCAGTCCTGGTACCCTCATCCTCAGTCAGCATTGTTCATCATCTACACCAAACACAACAAGGTGCGGGTGTAGCCCGTGCAGGGGTGACTGTAACGATACTCAGTAGGGACCCCAAGACCCTGTAGGTCTCCTAGAGTTCCACAAAGGAAAGACCATAAGCAAGATCCCAACTCTACTTAGGTATATGGCCATACATATACCTAAGTTATCAAGCTATACTCATCACATACATGAGGGAAGTATACCTCAAAGGTAACACCATGAAGGTGATGTATCACATAGCATAACCTCAATCACAAACACAAAGTAAAGACAGGTCACACTAGGATTTGTTCTAGGGGTAGTAACAAGCAATATTCTGAACACCTCAGCTACTGGAGAACTCCTCCTATATTGAGTACAGTGGGTCTGTCGCGTCACACAGAGGTGATTCCCACTAACCTTGGACTGCCGAGGTACTCCTCCTGTCGAGTACCATGGGTCTGCCGCGTCACACAAAGATGCTCCCCACCGTGGGCCTGCTGCGTCACACAGAGGCGCTCCCCCTTGTGGCCTGCTGATGTACTCCTCCTGTCAAGTATTGTGGGTCTGTTGTGTCACACAAGTCACTCCCCACCTTGGGTCTGCCGCAGTACACAAAGTCTCTCCCCACTGGGCCAGTCGAGTCACTTCGAGTCGAAACGGTTAGCAGTCGTCAAGTCTCAGCCAGTCGCAGGGTTCCGTACGTATCGATCTTGGGAGTACCCCCCCCCCCAAGCCATAGGTCATACCTCAACCACCCCGAAGTTCCATGAAAAAGTAACCCAAAGGTCTGTCATGTCAAAAGGGGCCCAACGCAACAGACGATGCGTCAATCGGACGCCTGGTCTGTAAGTTATTAGTGTTTCCGCTCCGAGGGCCCAGTTGGATTTGGGGTCTGATCCAACCCATCCATACTCCAAATTTATCCAAAACTCAAGTGGATTATACCAAAAGGATCATCTCGATCCAAGAATTCTGGTGTCGTAGACGTTTCGTCAAACGGATGCCCGGTTCATAAGTTATGGCCACGAAGGCGTAACTGGGCCCAGATAGGCCCGGGTCTGGTTCATACGTACGCACGAGCGACAATATCATTATTTTGATTTTAAAATAATATATAATTGGATTTTATATCATATATACAGAATCATTATCATGTTATATTTATTATTTACATCAATTACACATCATTATTATACTCATCCAAAAAATAATGTATTGAATAACAATTACACCACGACGTGGAGACGGTAAGTCGTACGTACGCACGTATGGTGACATGTCATTCAAAGGATGGATAGAATAATGAATATGGTTGTACCATATTTATAATAACATCACAATATATAGAAATTATTGGAGTTATTATTTTATAATGGAAACAACAAATAAAGTGGAAGTGGAAGAAGAAAGGAACTTGAAAGAGGTGATGAAATATTTTACCTCTTCTTCGGGTTCTTCCTTTTGATTTGATCAAAAGGGATCCTTAGGTTGGCTTTCTGACTAAAGTAAGGCATATAGGATTAAGGTAGGACATTTTAGAGGGTATTTGGGTAGGGTTTGGCCAAGCCAAATGGCTTTGAAGGTGTGAATTAGAGAGAAGGGGGAGTGCCCTTTTATAAGAGGGGTGAGGGGCACCTTAGGAAAAGATTGAAATATTATTTTATAATAAACTCATTTTCAGTTTCTAATGGCTCCAAAATGAATTATTTAAAGTATAAGGTGGTAATGAGTCGAAAAATACTCAACCAATAGGTTTTATATAGGTTTGGGTCACTATATTAACCTCATCTTTCAGATTTAACTCTTAGTTAATTAGTTTGACATTTACCATGTCTCTTTGTATTTTTATATTATATGGTTAATAAACTTACTATAAACTTCCAAGAGAACCTCAAGTGGTTCATTAATGACATATATAATATTATTTAAGACCTTTTTCCAAACCGTATATTTTTAGGAATAGAATATTAATGAATAATATAATATTTGTTTTAAAAACTCTTTTATGTCAATTTTGACACTATTTGCTATTTTGTTTTTGTTAAATTCATAACAGCAATATTACTTCAAAAAAAATTATTTAATCAACCCTAACATGTCATATTAACATATAAAATTAGTTTAATTCATAAAAAGTCTCAAATTACATTTATTTGGATATTTATAATATCAATTATTTTAATATTTCATTAATAAGGTAATTAATGCATCATCATTGTGTCACAAATAAATTAAATTATTTAATGTCTAAAAAATATAAATAAAATACCATTATGTAGGAAACCTTTTTATATTTCCAATGAATATTTATAGTCAAAAATATGACTTATATAACCCTAGGTAAAAATTGATTTACTAAAAGATATTTGTTTATGTCATTTTTGTCTTTACTTTAAGTTAATTAAAATAAAGTGTCATTATCATTCATAAGTGGCTCCATGGGGTCCCAAAATCGACTCAAGTATTCCCATGGTCGGCCATGACTCATCCAATAAGGTTAAGACAAGTGTTAAGGTAATTTTTTATTATTATAATATTCTTTTTACCTTAAATTACCCTATTTACCTTTAACCGCGGTAAATAAAAGTCAAAAGTTACTATTCAAAAAAAAATATTTTCATCCTACTAAACCACATTTTACTTATTGATATCAACCGTGTCTCTTGGATTTTTGAAATTCAATTCACAGAAGTGGTAAAATTAAGTTTTATGCAAATTTGCAAATGCTACTAAGAGGTGGGTAAAAGACGGTAAAAAGTTCTATAAAATTTTTATATATCTAAAATTATTATAAACTGACTCCAATGAATTACATTTAACTTATATAGGTATTATGTATCTATTTTGACCTAAAATAAATTTAAATAAAATATATAATTATTTAAATAAAAAGTCGGTTTTAAACAATAACTCAGTGTTTTTCACTATTCATCAAAAATTGAAAGTTTTCAGAAAAATACCAAAAATTCACCCTAAGCTAATTTTGATATTACGAATTCAAAAATAAATTCAATTTTACAAATTTCAAAACATATAAGTTGCATTGATTAATTTAAAATTAATTCCTGTTGTGAAAACCAAAAGGCGTATTTTTAAGAAATAATAACTATCAAAAGATTAACACTTGTTTATGTCCAATTTCAAAGTGAAATTACTTACAATGACCAGAATTGGATTAAATGGTAAAAATATAATCTATTTATACTTCTAAACCATTAGAATGTATAATTTAGCACTATAAATTATTTTGATTAAAAAAGTTGTTTTCAGTTAAAATATAGTATTTTTCACTATTCACCCAAATGTGAAAGTTATCATAAAAACACCAAAAATTTATTGAAACTAAACTCTTATGTATCGATTCTAAAGAAGAAGTTTATTTTGTCAAATTGAATATATAAAAGTTTCAAATATTGGATTTAAAAAGGGTTCTCCATTAAAAGGCGGTAAAATTGCATTTTTTGAAAAATACTTCTTTTATCTGAAAAAATGAATTTGTTCTTACATTATGTCTAATTAACTCATAATATAGATTCTAAAATTATAAGGATTATATAAAGTTCAAAATTCAGTTAATACTATTCATAACCGCTTTTGAATGGCTAGTTTGTTATGTCATGGTGTGCTTGAACTCAGTGTTGCGTGTAGTGCAAGTTATTGAATTACTTTGAAGAAATAACGTACTATGAAATATTGGGGTGTTACAAGAGAGTGACTTGATGAGAGTTTCCTTACCCGCTTTAGAAATTATTTTCGAAGTACAACCTTGAATTTTTTTCTCAATTCGATCCACCGTGGATGAGAATATTTCTTTTTTTGATCAGTCGACAATCATGGGTAGACCAAGGTGTTTGTTGTGATTATCAACCATTTTAATGCCTGTAGTGAGACAAAGTTCCGCTCTCTTGGTCAGTGGGACACCGGTACTGAAAGAAATTTCCAACTTTCCCTGATTGACCGCTTGTCTAGAAGACCTCTCATAAAAGAGAATCACATTGTAGATAGCGCGACATTCTTCATTTGTAGCCCTTCAAAATAAAATACAATCATCTGCAAAGAAAATATGTGAAATAGGTGGGCTAATCCGGAAAACCTTTTCCCCATGAATCAACTTAGAAGAAGATTCCAATGAAATGAGGTTAGAAAAAACATCATCCGCTAAGATGAAGAGAAAGGGGGAGAGGGTATCTCCCTGGAGAAGGCCTCAGGTGGGTGAGAAGCCTTGGGTAAGTCCACCATTAACATTAATCTTGAAAGAGATAATAGAAACACAGTGCATGATCATATCTATCCATTTTGAGCATAATCCCATTTTCGTAATAACAAACCGAAGAAAGTTTCATTCTACTCTATCATAAGTCGTGGTCATATCCAGTTTCCAGGCCATAGTACTTCTTTTTGTAGTCGATCGTGTTTTCATATAATGAAACACCTCATGGGATACAATGGAATTATCTATGATAAATGTTTTCACGACAAAGGCACTTTGATTTTCAGAGATAATAACAGGTCCACATGCGCAAATGATTGACCAAAATCTTGGAGAAAATCTTGTAGGAGACATTGCACAGGCTGATTGGATGGAAGTCCGAAGCCAAAAGGGGTTTCTTAATCTTTGGGATGAGGGTGAGAATTGTCTCATTAAGGGAGAAAAGGTTGATCTCCCCAGCCCAAATACCTTTCATAAGAGCAGAAATGTCAGGGCCGCAAATGTGCCAATATTTCTTGAAGAAAAGAGCATGAAATTCATCAAGACCCAGGGCCTTTGTGGAATGGATATATTTAAGAGCCCGTAAAATCTCATCATCTGAAAAATCTTTTATGAGCTGACAATTCATTTCATTGGTGATCACGGGTTTGATGCATAACTCAACCTCAGCAAAAATGGTGAAATCCCCTATAGTATAAAGTGTCTGAAAATAATAGGAAAGAATATCATGAATACCTTCAACATTGGAAACAGTTCTGCCATCAGGGTGAGAGTGGCAAGAAATAAAATTCTTGTGATGCCTAGCAGAAGCCTTATGATGGAAGTATTGGGTGTTTTCATCCCTTTATTTAATGTGGACTTCGTGCACACGCATTGCCCAGAAGCTTTCCTTAATGCGAAGAGCCACATCCAGTTCGCTTTGGAGAGAACCAATTTTGGAGAAAATATCATCAGTTGGAGACCGTGTAAGAAGGTCATTAAACTCTCTCTCTAATGAGTCACATTGCTTGTCGGGTTGATGAAATTTTTTGTTGCTCCATGGCCTCAGTTTAGTAGCCACCTGCTGGAGGTTAAAACTAATGTCTGCATTTCCTCCCTCCCAACATGAATGGATAACGACTTTACATTTGTACGCAATACTAGTGTTGTCCTTGTTTTCCAATATGGTTTCAGACAAGAAAACCACATCAGGGTGACTTTTAGCACAATGGCACTGGAGCATCTGAATCGTGCATGGGTTGTCAAGCCCACGACAATTCCAGCTTAGGATAATCACTGGGATAGGCGGGGCTGGTTGATTCCATCCTCTGCCTCTTGTAATTCAACTAGGATGCTATCTTCAGCAACTTTCCACCGTTTGGGGTATCTTTCATTATCCATTGGTTCCTTTAAATCTCGTTTCGATCCACTGGTTTCCTTAGGGCCCATGTCATAGCCACAATCACCTCTTGCCTTTCTCTTCCATAAACGTGACATTTTAGGCGCCGACGAAGCAACCGGGGGGAGGGTCACACCTGGTTGTGGAGTATGCAAAGTAGGGCGACCTCTAGGAGTGATAATAATTTCTGGAGGATCCGAGCAGATGTGTTTGAGGCTAGTCAGTGGGTAGAGAGGATCCCTAGAGGGTGGAGGATTGAAGCCGGTGCACATGGCCATTGAAGGCGAGGGGGCCAGCTGGGGTTTAACAATTTTAATAGTGTTCACTGATGGGAAATCAATCAGGAGTTTCTATGCATCACTTGGGTTCAATGGATTGCACAATTTGGCATGGGGAGGAAGAGGTCCCGCAAAAATGATCTCACTGTGCTTGGGGGCCTTTTGAGCATAGTGAGTTTTGGTGAGCCTTTCTCTGTCTCTTTGATTTTCTACTTCAGGGATGAAGGATGTTCATGCATTTTTAGCACGTAACCATGGATCGTACTGCATCACCAAATTACCTTCATTGTTTGTCACTTTGTCTGCACAATCTTTTTTTGAATGTCTGAGACGACCGTAGAAGAAGCAAAAAATTGAAAGCTTTTCGTATTCAAAAGATATCCACAATTTTGATCCATCAAGTATCAAGAAGGTGCCCCTCATAAGCGGTTTTGCAACCTCAACCAACACTTTGATCCTTACTGGCGACCCCCAATGAATGGGGTCCGATCTGTCCCATTCCACGGACAAGCCGATATGATTCTCAATTTCTTTCATCGCCCATTCTGATCTACCACTAAAGGGAATATCGGTTAGCCGTATCCAGAAGGGGGACTTGGAAAAGTCAGTATTGAGGAAATTATCTTCGTCCCTCAGATCCTCCAGCATCAAGAGTTGGTTATCAAATGACCACGCTCTCCCGTGAGGCACTTTTTTCTTATCCTTCATGTTAAAGAATTCAAAGATTAGGTGTCCAGGTTCAACTTCCCTTATTGTCACACCACCATCCAGACGCCAGACCGATTGCAGTGTATTCTTCAGTGCACCCAGGTTAGAGGGTCTTTCAGATGTGGATTTTCCGATTAGTAGCAGGGACATGCACCGCATAAGAAAAATGTCATCATCATTGTTTGTGATGATTGTTTATTTCTCTTTGTCTGTGAGTGATAGAGGTTTCCACCTATCAACCAGCTCATTTTCCATTACAATGTTTCCACCTTGGTGAGCAGAACCCTTTCCGAACCACGCCCTTTGCGAGCGGGGCTTTCGCGAACGAGGTCTTCGCGAACCGCAATACCAGACACAAAGGAAACCCCTGCGATCAAACCACCTTCGCGGACAGAAAACCCCTACGAGCTTCAAAAATAGGGTGTGGTCAAACCACCTTCACGAAGAGAAAAAACGGAGGAGCGCCGAGGCCCTTCGCGAATGGGGATCTCTGCGGACAGCACCGAGGTCCACAAATGAGGATCTCTATGGTCAAAACACCTTTGTGGACAACACCGAGGTCCTTCGCGAACGGGGTCTTCGCGAGCTGCGAAAGAGGAAGCACGAGATCCCTCCATAGGCAAACCACCTCTGCAAACCGCCCTTCGTGACCGGCCCTTCGCAGACAGCACTCAACGAACAAAACTTTGCGAGCCGCCTTTCGCAAACAGCCTTCTGTGAATAGCCCAGTGCGAACCGGAGAAATCCTTTGTGAGTAAACCTCCACGGAGCCCCCTTCTTGAGCAAGCCTTTGCGAACAGATCACCGCAGTGAGAGTCCTTCGCGACCAGTGAGCAAGCCTCCGCGAGCCGTGGAAGCCCTTAGGGAGGAGAGCCAGAAATCATAGATCGCAGGCCTCTGCAAGGTTGAGAAGAAAACCTCCGTGAATTGGTGAAGAAAAATTCAGAATGAAGACCGCAAGCCGACTAAAGAAAAAAACCAGGATCTGAAGTCGTCGTCAGTGGAGAAGACGTTGGTCACACACCGACTGAAAATGAAGCATCGAAAAAGTTGGATCCACAAAAGCAAGGAAGCTTGGAAGCCGAGGAAGAGCGGAAACCCAAAAATGAGCGACGATCTGAAAATCGGGTACCGATTAAGGCAAGATCCGCAAAAACAAGGAAACTTGGAAGCTGAAGAAGAGCAGAAAAACTAAAAAACGAGCACCGATATGAAAACCAACCGCAAGAGGAACACTCAGGAACCACCAAACCCTAGGAATTTCTAGGAGGAAGCTCTCACAGCCGGAGAGATTACGGGGCGCTTTGCAATGGTTTCAATGTATAAATGAACATTATGAGTCATGAATACATAACATATGCATGCATTATCATAATATAGGTAATCTTAACATTTGGAACACAATAACTCATCACATCCACAAATAAACTTATGATCATATAATGTTAATTATACTCACGTATCAATATATGAACATAAATAATGACAATCGTATCCATGAATATCATCATTGTCTCGTGAGATAAATAAATAAATAAATAAATAAATAAATATATATATATATATTTATTGACCTAATTCATTGGACACACATATTTATTTATAATTATAATTATGTATTTGAATTACTAAAAAATATATATTAATATATCATATTTATATTAATTACAAACATTCGTTTTTTAATTGATGCATATAAATAAACATTATCTGTGAATATAAATATAATAACTATATATATGTTAATAATATTTTTTATTAAAAAATTTATCAGTGCTAAAAACAACGCTGATAAAGCTCAACTTTTAGCAGCGTTAAAAAATGTTGATAAAGGGTGCACATTTATCAACGTTTTTTTAGTGTTGATAAAAGTGATCTTTATCAGTGATCTTACCTAGCGCTCATAAAGGCGACGCTTTTATCAGCGCTTTTTGTTTAGCACTGATAAAAGCTGACACCGATTTTGTGCAGATCTGTGGTAGTGTATGCTGAAATTTAATTCAGTATTCATTAACTTTTAAAGTCCTTTACAAAAATTTGATGTGAATACGAGATCACGATTAAATACAATAGAAAGGAAAACACTACATAACATGACTTCTTCTTTACAATAAAGTCTTGAAAGGTGATCCAAAGACACGATATCTCGTATAAGTAAAAAATGTGCATAATTAGTCAAATGATCGTTAATAACTCAAATCATATTATTAACTTGAGATGTCTTTGATAGCCCCGCCACAATTTAACTTTTTACAATTAGTAGATACATTATAATTAATGTTTATTATAAACTTATTCCATCAAACATGTCAAAATAACAAAATTATTTGATACTACATCAATTATTTGATATTATATCAGGGAAATGGCTAACAAAATTATCAGGGGAAATGGCAACCTTACCATCGCCGGATGCGTGGACCGTTGTCCAACCCCATCCCCAACGGCCGCTCTGCTCTGCGCACCGTCCGGCAAACCATCGCTGCCATTCCTTGCCGTGTTCGACCAGCTCCCGATTACGCAGTTCGTCAATCCGTAACAGCATAACGCCTCCTCTCAGCTCCAAAATCCCACGACCACTAACACGTCCTCCCCCTGCATCAATGTCGTCGCCTTCTTTTGAAGTCAATGCTTCCTCCGGCACTGGTTCTCCCCAACCCAACACCCTCCCCCATTTGCAACGAGGGCATCTATTTGGTAGCATGATTCGCGCTATGCTCTTTGATTAATTGTCTTTTAATGACTTATGGCGTAGGTGCTCGAGAAGAGGAATTGGGGAATGAGCGGCCTCGTTTGCTGGGTGAGAACGATCTTCTGATCGTAGGACCGGGTGTTCTTGGACGCTTAGTGGCAAAGACATGGCGGGAGGTACGGCCAGCGTTGTCAGTTGAATTGAACTCTTTGTTTTGAAACCCTAATTTAGCAATGCGTGTGATATATTGCAATATTTTGATCCACTGAGACCGGAGCTAGCATACTCTAGTGCTGAGAGTGAGCCTAGAGTTGAAACTGGTTGAGTGAACCTCGATGATATTAGTATGATTTATTTTAAGAGTGCAGAAAACGTTCAAATTATGGGTTTCGTTTTGGACAGGAACACCCTGGTTGTCAAATATTTGGACAGACGTTGACAGCAGACCATCACGATGAACTGATTCAAATGGGGATTACTCCATTCCCGAAGGGGCCAAAAACGGTTCATCAGTTCCCGTACATCATTTTCTGTGCTCCTCCCTCGCGATCGCCTGATTACCCTGGTGATGTCAGGTAGGCATGGGCACTTTACCACGGCGCATTCTCTTTCCCACCCATCGTTGGACATTGGGTTTTATGTCACGTGATACGTTTCATGGAAAAAATTGCTTTGGTGCGTGCCAAGTCTGCGATAGGTTGTATGATAATAAGAAAATATAAAATGGTATCATGACATTTATTGACACGATCCTATTTATTTATCAATTTCAACATTGCATGCACGCATGCATGTAATGCTAAAGGAAAAAACAAAAGGGATGGATTTTTCTGAAAATTGCCTTGGAAACCTAAAATGGAATGAACGTGCACAGAAAAAATGCGGAATGAAAGGCAGTTGGTTTATGGGCTTTTACTACAGCAATGCCAGAAAAGCCATATGCCATTTATGTCACAATTCTCTTCATGTTTTTTTATCGTATAAAATAAATGCATTTTTGTGTCCAATGAAAACACAAAAATAAAAGCACCGGGACATGATGTGCAAGGTTATGGATGAGTTACAACCTCTTAAGAGTGGTATTGATTTTTTCCAATCATAATATATGTTATCATCTATTCTAGATTAACTGCCTCATGCCTCATACTAATCAGCGATGCGTAGATATCCCTGTGGATGACCATGGCTCGAGGGTGGCATGAAATCATCATTTAATGATAGACTTCAAACGGCGTCATCTCACATATATTCTGATGAAAATTAGGTTTTCGGGTTTTATTTTAACAGCTACTTAGGTTATGCATTCCCATCTTTTTTATTTTTCAATGTCAGTTGCTAAAACAGTTGTGCCTTGAGTATCTTGTGTTTTGTTGACATGATTTTTGCATTATAATTCATTGGTTCTAAACCAATCCCATCTGACCTAGTGCCATTGACATGGATTTGGACATTGATCAACCAATCCCATCTTGTGTTTTGTTGACATGATTTTTGCATTACAATTCATTGGTTCTAAACCAATCCCATCTGACCTAGTGCCATTGACTTGAATTTGGACATTGATCAACAAGCAGGCTGGCTGCATCAAGCTGGAGCGGTGAAGGTTCTTTCTTGTTTACTTCAAGTTCTGCAACGTATGATTGCAATGACAATGGGACATGTGACGAGGTGTTGCATCTAAATTAACACGTTATGCTTGAAAAAGTCAGCTTAAGGGGACTTAAAGTTTTTCATCATTCGAAGTTTATGATTTATATAAAGCACCGTGTTGATATAAAGTTTCTTTTATTCCTTGAGAAGGAACGGTCGTCAATATTTCCATACGTTTACAGCCTTGAACTGAAGCACAGCCCCCAAAGGATGACCATTTCTTGTGCAGCCTAGTGTGAATTTACTGGAATAGCTTTACATTTTTTGTAATATATATTTTTTGTCATTTCAGGATTGAATTCCTGTTTTGTGTAATCTGCAGCAGTGTTTAATTGTATATGTTAGTCTGCCCTAGCTTGTTAGGATCTTTGAGACCCTAGTTTGAATTTACTGGAATAGCTTTTACATTTCTTGTAATATATATTTTTTGAATTCCCGTCTTGTGTAATCTACAGTAGTGTTTAATTGTATATGTTAGTGATAGATACCATGTATGCCACCTGGAGAGAGGTTGGTTAGGGGGAATATTCTGAGGAATATTATATGGAATATGTTGTGGGCCCCAAAGGAATATTCTTGGGAATATTATTAGTTGGCTAGGAAGGGAGGTTATAAATAAGGACAGATGGTGAATGTGAGGGCATCCCGGAGAGAATGAGTTTATGAGTTTAGTAGGCTGCATAGTGCAGATTGGCCTTTTGCTTGGGCGGGATCACTCCCGATCTTATTCTCCCTCCTATCTGCTGTATTTCTGCTTATTACATAAATACAAGTGGCCGGTGCTTTGATATTCATCAGTTAGTCCGCCTTAGCTTGTTAGGATCTTTTTGAACAAACATCAAATTTTCAATTGGTACCAGTGCCTTAATATATATAGGTTAAAAGACTATAACTGTAATGGCATCAGCTAGTGGCAGATTTGAAAAGAAATCCGAAAAAGCTTTTAACAACAATTAAGGGGATTTTAGGAATAAATCTGCAATTAAAATTAAACCCGTTAAATGTTTCAGTTCCGTAAGGCAGGGCATTTCAAAAGAGACTGCCCTGAATTTAAAAGTAATGCCGGAAATGACCTTACAACTCATCAGTCCTCCTGCGCTGTATTTGATGACTATGAGATTGTTGAAGCTTGGTAAAAACAAGTTCAGCAGTGAGGCTGGGTGACAGTGAGGCTGCTGGATTTCTTCAGAACTGGCCTAGGCCTGCTACTTATGTTACTTATCAATGGAGGGGAAAGGGAAATAATTAATAAATGCCAGTTGTTTGGGTTGTTTGGAGGCTGGAGCCTGGAGTTGCCTGCCTGCCTGGAGCCTGGGACTGCCTGGAGCTTTATAAATACCGAGACTAGGTTGCGTGGGGGGTATTCAGGGTGATATTTTGAGAGGCAACTTGTGGAGGAGATTTCTCCCAAGAGGCCTGTGGAGTAGTAAATCTCCCAGGAGTGGCGTTGTAATTCTCTAGTGAACTGGTTAGTAATTTTGTAAACAAAATTCAATTCCAAAATATATTTTCTCTATTTATTCATCAAAACTCTATCAATTGGTGCTTTCATTTGGGGAGTTTTTTGAGAGAATTTCTTGAAGAAGAAGTTGAGGCGGACGAAGGAAGCTCTATGCCCACACGTATGAAGACTCAAATTACATCTGTGGAATCGTTGACTATAGAGCTAAAGCCTGGGATCTAGAAACAGGATGTTTAAATGTCGGAGCATATGACTACTGTTGCTGGACTTGCTAAAAACCAGGCAGAGTTGCAGCGTGTAATAATTGAAAGTTCAGTACAAAATTCAAGCAGAGTGAAATTTGTTATGGTAGAAGAAGCTGATAGCAGTTTACGACAGGAAATAGAAGAATGTAATCAGAAGGATAAAGAGGAGAAGATCAGCAAGTATGATTGAATAGAGGTATGCGATGGGGTGTGAACTATCTCCAATCAGGTGGAGATGCCTATTTTTTTCTGGAGATGATCCTGTGACGTGGATTACTCAAGTTGAAACTTGTAGAATGGGAAAACCCCCTTACCTTCAAGGTGAGGCGGAGACCTTCTTTTATAGATTGAGAAAGAGAAATACAAATAGGAGTATTCCGACGTGAGACTCGGAAATACCCACAATAATAAAAAGAGGGTTTAACACTCCCCCTCAAGCTGGACATGCCCAGCTTGGACAACGAGTCCCACAAAAAATAAAGATGACATCATACAAGACCAGACACACTCCCCCTCAAGCTGGGTTGCAGATGCTGTGGATGCCCAGCTTGGAACTGAACGAGGCTAGGCAAGCCCCTGAGAGGCCTTTGGTGAAGATGTCAGCAAGCTGGTCCGCCGTCGGAATGTGGTTAAAGCTGACATGATTGTGCTCCAAGTGGTGTCGAAGAAAGTGGCAGTCCACCTCAATATGCTTTGTGCGTTCATGGAAGACGGGATTCGAAGCAATCTTGGTGGCTGCCTGATTGTCACACCAGATGTGAACAGATGTCTGCTGAGGAAAGCCAAGCTCCCGGAGGAGTTGTTGAAGCCAAAGGATCTTCGTAGTGACGGTGGCCATGACACGGTACTCAGATTCCGCACTGGATCGGGAGACGACAGTCCGTTTCTTACTGCGCCAAGAGATGAGGTTGCCTGCCAAGAATATGACAAACCCAGAAGTAGATCTCCGAGTAGCAAGACAACCAACATAATCAGCATCACAAAAGACCTCAATATGGAGATGAGGATGCTGGGAGTAGCGAAGACCACGGGCAGGATCTCGCTTGATGTATTTGATGATGCGGATGATAGCATCCCAATGAGAGGTGGTCGGATGCTCCATAAATTGACTCACTTTGTCAACAGCGCAGACAATGTCGGGACGAGTCATTGTGAGATAATTGAGTTTGCCCACCAGTCGACGGTACCGCTCTGGATGTGGATACAGTGCCGAGGAGGCATAAAGAGACCGTTCCCTAGGCTCCAGAGGAGTGTCGACATCAGTGGCCTGTGTTAGCCCGACATCCTGTAGAATATCCAACGCATACTTTCGCTGGAAGAGGGAGATGGTGTCCGAAGAATAGGATACCTCGATGCCTAGGAAGTATGTGAGAGGACTGAGATCCTTAGTGTGGAAGTGTTGGTGAAGATGCCCCTTGAGATGGGTGATACCCGCAGAGTCGTTGCCGGCGATGATGATTTCATCTACATAAACGACCAATAGGATGCAGCCAGCGGAGGTCGTCTTGTAAAACACAATGTGGTCCTTCATGCTGCGAGAGAGCCCAAAGTCGGTGACGACCGTGCTAAAGCAGCTGAACCAAGCACAGGGAGACTGCTCGAGGCCGTAAGGAGAGCGGCGGAGTCGGCAGACTTGAGTCTCGGCATCGGAGGCACAGAAGTCGGGGGGCTGCTGCAGATAAACCTCTTCCTCAAGGAATCCATGTAGGAAGACATTCTTGACATCCAGTTGATGAAGATACCAATGATGATGGGCGGCCAGAGAGATGAATAATCGAACGGAGGCCATCTTGGTAACTGGTGAGAAGGTATCAAAGTAGTCAATACCGTAAGTCTGCGCGAAACCTTTGGCCACAAGGCGGGCTTTGAGGCAATGGAGAGTGCCATCGGGATTCAAGCTGACTGTGTAAATCCATTTGCTGCCTACCGCCTGTTTGCCTGCGGGAAGGGGGACAAGATCCCAAGTATGGTTTTCTTCCAGAGCCTGCAATTCATCCCGCATTGTTGCTAGCCACTTGGGGTGAGATTTGACATCACCAACTGTGCGAGGAATAAATACTGTCTCCAGAGCGGACAGACCCCTGTATGAAGATACAAATAGAGGAGTACTCTGGCAGGAGCAAGTACCTTTCCGTAGGGCAATGGGCAAGTCCTCGGGCGGCGGGGTAGGAGCATCGGACGAAGCGGGGACGACGGTGTCATTGGCCGGGATAAGGGAGACAGTTGTTGGACGACGAGAGTAGACTTGACCAAAATGAGTTTCAACAGGGGTTGACACCGGTGGAGGGTGGATGATGAGATGAAGACAATCATCGATAGCGGGGTCAGGATGAGGAGAGGGAAGGGAGAAGGGAGAGCTTTCAATAAATGCGACGTCGGCCGAGATGACATACCGCCGTAGGTCGGGTGAGAAGCAGCGATATCCGCGCTGAGTGCGGGAGTAGCCAAGAAAAATGCACCGGAGGGATTTGGGAGAGAGTTTGGAGAGGCCAGGACGCGTGTCGCGAACGTAACAGAGGCATCCAAACACGCGAAGGGGAAGAGAGTGAAGAGAGAGAGAGGAGAACAAAGCCCGAAAAGGAGTCTCCCCCCTAAAGGATAGAGGAAGGAAGACGGTTTATAAGGTAGGTGGCGGTGAGAATTGCATCTCCCCAAAAATGGAGAGGCACCTGTCGGTGGAAGAGGAGGGCACGAGCAGTCTCCAGAATATGTCTGTGTTTCCGCTCGGCCACGCCGTTCTGCTGGGGTGTATCAGGACAAGAGGTCTGATGAAGGATGCATTTTGTCTGGAGAAACTGCCGAAAGGGAGTGGAGAGATACTCACGCCCATTATCCGAGCGGAGACATTTGACAGAGATGGAAAATTGGTTTTGAATTTCATTGTAAAAGGTTTGGAATGTGGAAAACACTTCGGAGCGTTCTTGAAGGAGGTAAAGCCAAGTCATTCGCGAAAAATCATCAATGAAAGATATATAATATTTATACCCTAAATGACTCGAAATGGTACAAGGACCCCACACGTCTGAATGAACCATATCAAAAGGGTTTGAGGCCCTTGTATCCACTCGAGGAATGTAGGTAGTGCGATGATGTTTCGCAAATGTACATGACTCACAATGAAAAGAATTATGCCGACTAAAGTCTGGAAAAAACCGATGAATGGTGGAGGCAGGCGGGTGTCTCAACCGGGAATGAAGATCCAATGCTCGAGCAGAGGCAGACGTGCAAGCGATGGGTGCCGGTCTATCGAACATGTAAACCCCATCCCGAAGTTGGCCTCTACCAAGTTCCCGATTCGTAGTCCGCTCTAGAAATACAATACCAGAGGAGGTAAATATGACATCACAGTTATAATCTTTTGTCAGCTTACTGATGGAAAGAAGATTAAATGGACTGCGGGGCACATGTGCCACAGAGGGTAGGTGAATCGATGGAGTCAGGGAGAATGCGCCGAAGCCCGCAATGGGGATAGTGGAGCCATCGACGACGGTGATGGCTAATGAACCGGTATAAGGGCAGTAGGAGGTCAACATACCAACATCACTGGTGAGGTGGTCAGAGGCACCTGAGTCGAGCATCCATGCAGGGGAGCGACGACCGACAAAGGCAGCAGAGCGAACATAATGGGCCAAAGAAGCTGAGGATGGACCGGGTCCTGCAGGGTCATGAGTCAGCCGGATGTCGGCCATAGATAGGTCCAGAGATGGTGGAAGAGTGGCGACTGCCGAGGAAGCCTCCTGGACCGTTGTCTGTCCCTGCCTCGGGCGTTGAGATGGATGTCCATGCAGAACCCAACACCGGTCGATCAGGTGGCCAAGCTTGCCACAATGTTGACAGAGGGGACGTGGGCGACCTTCCACATGGCCACGTCCACGAGGGCCCGATGAGCGTTCACCGCTATGACTGACGAGAGCTGAGTGGTCGATAATGGGGGCGGGAGAGGGAAGAGCCCGCTGGGCCTTGCTCAGCCGATGATAAACCTGTGGGATCTCCAGTGTCGAAGGGCTGGCGAGCAGCGCGGTCGCCGTGGTGGCAAACTCTGGAGCGAGGCCGTTGAGAAAAGTGAAGATGCAGAGTTGGTCCCGCTGGGCCTGAGCCTCAGCCGGTGTCTGGGGAACGGGCCACAACTTCTGCAATTCATCTTGAAGCCCTTTCTATTCCATGAAATATGCGGTGAAGGACTGGTCCTGCTGTCGAAGATGGGACATGCGCTGGAGGATATCGGAAACCCGAGCCAGGTTGTTGGTCTCGGAATACATGATGTTCAAGGAGTCCCAGAGTTCCTTGACTGTATTCGCCGTGCTGGTGACATCCTAGATCGATCAATCCATTGAATTGACCAGTAGTGAGAAGATCTTACTATCAGCAAGCTTCCACGAACGGTATTTGGGGCTCGAAGCCGGGGGAGGATCCTCAAGGTGATGATCAAGGTCCATCCCGGTCAGGGACATCACCACAGTTTTCCGCCATATGGAGAAATTTGTGGAGTCCAACCGGTCATCGACGAGACGGGTGGAGGCGGTGATCATCTGAGGCAGAGGGGAGGAGTCTGCCATGGAGGCGTTGGGTAGCGGTCGAAGACGCAGTAGTGGGCAACGCTGGAATCAGTGGGGGTCCGGAGCAGCCGTCGGGGCTGGATGGAGGTGCGTGTGTCGGGTGCGGAGGGTCGGGAGGGAGTCGGCTGGTCATCGGGATCGCGGGAGGGCGCCAGAGAGCCGGGAAGAGAGTGTGCGGCGGGAAAGGTCGTAGTCTGCCGTCGAGCACACCAGGGAGCCGTGCAAAGAGGGTGCACCTGGACGTGGGAGCCTGGACGAGGGTGCCAGGGCGAGGGTGCCTGGACGATCGCGATGGGAGGCGAGCCGGCTAGAGTGCCGGGAGGGCGGCCGGGAGGGGGAGCCGGCTAGAGCGTTGAGAGGGAGCCGCTGGAGGCGTCGCACGCAGAGGAGGAGGGCCGCCGGGGAAATTCGAGAGAGTGCTCCGCTGGGAGGGATCCGCGCCGTCGGGAGGGAGGAGCGTAGCCGCTGGGCGGGACTTCTTCGGGAGGGACGAGGTGGGTGGGCGACGTCGCAACGGAGCAGGGCCGCAGGGAGGTGGGGCTGGGAAAGAGCGCCGCTGGGTGAGGGGCGCGGGGTGCCGCCGGGATGGTGGGGGGGGGGGGCGTAGGGCAGTTGCCGCCGGGATGGGGGGGGGGGGGCGTAGGGCAGACCCAGGAGGGAGGGGGGTGGCCACGTAGGGCAGACCCAGGAGGGAGGGGGGTGGCCACATAGGGCAGACCCAGGAGGGAGGGGGGCTGTGCCCCTTAGGGCAGAGCCGGGAGGAAAAAAAAATATCTAGAGGGAGGGCTCGGGAATAGATTCCCTCTGATACTATGTAGAATGGGAAAGCCCCCTTACCTTCAAGGTGAGGCGGAGACCTTCTTTTATAGATTGAGAAAGAGAAATACAAATAGGAGTATTCCGACGCGGGACTCGGAAATACCCACAATAATAAAGAGGGTTTGACAAAACTCAATATTTGATTTATCAAACTCGGGAAGAGATGAAGGTTCCATTGACACAGTTATGTGTGAAAGGGATGGTTCAATACTGGGTTATGTCACTGAAGTATATCAAGCCTTCCTTGACCTGAAAACAACTCAAAGAAGAACAACTTGGGCGTTATGGTAGTGCAACATATGAAGATCCGATGATGTTTCTGAAAGGATTACGACAGATCAGTACTGTGGATGTTTACATTGTGGAGTTGGAACGCGTGGCCTTGCTGATTTCAGAGTTTTCTGAAAAAATGGTATATTAGTCCTGTTTATAGGAGTTTTGAAACCTACGGTAATGACACATGAACCTCAAAATAAGCTGCCTTTGTTAGCTCTTTCCTGGAGAGTCGAAAGAAAGCTTTTAGTGAAAGGAATTATTAAAAATACCAAGACAAGGAGCAGGGGCTATGTGTTAGTAAAATCCCGTCCAAACCCCCCCTAATACACACTTACCAGTGGAAGGGCAAGAAGGTAATTGAGGGGCATTAAGCGGTTACTGGGAGTCTGTTTAAATGGTGGGTCCGATCGATTGAGGGGGGTACGAAAAAGGAATATTTTCTGTTAGTTCGGGCTGTGGGCACAGCCGCGAGAGAGAGAGGTGGTCCTCTCTCTCTGAACTGAAGGAAGCACTCCTTCCCCAAAGACACTTGGAGCAGTCCTCTTCGCTGGGGATCCGCCTAGCTGAGCGAAACGAGGGAGCGCGGTGGAACAGGCTTGTTACGAGAATGGAGAAGGGGAGGCAGAGGCAATCGGCTACAAAGATCTTCCGAGAAATTCTGAATTTGGAAGAGAAACGAGAGAAACGCCTTGGAAATGGAAAACCGAATCCAAACTATAGAAGAAACCATGGTAGGCTTCCGACAGGCGATGATGGCGATGCAGGAAAGCATGGAAAAACAAATGCGCGGGCAAAATGAAAATCAGCTGGCAGCTCAATCCCTGGCGCAACAGTCAGAGGAGCGGGTTGCACTCCGGATGCGTGATATGGAGGAACGAACTTTGGAGAAAATGAATGAGTTAAGAGTTACAGGTTGGAAAAGGGGCGGAAACGGGAAAACAGAGCAGAGTTGTGCCAGAAAAATCGGGAGGAAGCAGGCAGGAAAGTATGGCAACAGGAGAGAAACCAGAAGGAGAGTCTGCAACCGAGGAGGTTAATTTCACCGAGGCTATGCGGAATGCAGTAAGAAAGGTAGAATTACCGTCTTTTGCTGGGGAAGACCCGTTCGAATGGGCTGCTAAGGCAGACACATATTTTTTGATAAATCGAACACCAGAAGAGATGAAGTTGCATTATGCACAAATCTGCATGGAAGGTACAACGCTCTATTGGTTCCTCTCGTGGCATCGGGCTATGCAGGAGCCAACTTGGGAGAGGTTTAGAACCGCTCTCATGGAGAGGTATGAGAGGACTACTGAGGAAGACCCATTAAGATACTTGAAGACACTTCGGCAAACTGGAACAGTGGATGAATATATTGAAGAATTCGAACAAGTGGCATTGAGGATACCGGATTTCCCAGAATCCTGGTACATGAGCATGTTCATGGGGGGACTGAGAAACGAGATAAAAAACCGAGTCTCAACCCGTGAGCCGCAAAACAAAATCAGAATGTTAGTTCTAGCAAGGAAAATTGAAAGGGAGTCCTCAAAGGAAATCGTGGGCGGCCAGCTCCCTTGCCGATATCACGAGGGGCGGGTACTCAATCAATTGGTGTTCCACTTGGTCGGGGCAACATGGAGCGAAACAGGAGGGAAAAAGAATTGAAGAAGGCAGTTGGGGAAAATAGATGGAATGGAACTAGAACTCTTAACAGGCAGGAACGTGAGGACCGAAAACAGAAGGGGCTCTGCTTTTGTTGTGGACAACCGTTTAGCCCAATGCACAAGTGTCCGGACAAATAAGGGTGCTGGTCTGGGAATATCAAGAACCAGAAACCAGGCCGGAGGATGAGCAGGAGCAACGGTTGGAAGAAACAGAAAAACAGAAGGAACGACTTGAGGAGCAGGATGTAGGCCACATAGAGTTCCGCAGTATGAGGCTTGCAGGAGTGGAATCTATGATGTTTGCAGGAACATTAGCTGGGGTACCAATCACAGTGCTTGTGGACAGCGGGGTGAGTCACAGTTTTATTTCAAAAACCCTTGCAAAAATATCCAACTTGGAGGTGAGTCCTACCCTGCCGTATGGGATCAAGCTGGGAGACGGGCACCGGGTAATCTCCCAAGGGGTATGCCGCCAGGTGGAAGTGAATCTGGAAAAGGTAACCTTCGATATCGAAGCTTATGTTTTTGATACGGGAGGGCCAGATTTGGTCTTGGGAATGGAGTGGTTACGGAGTCTGGGAAATGTTCTAACTAACTGGAGCCAAAAAACCATGGAATTTTCTTGGCAAGGAAATGAGATTAAGCTCCAGGGGGAAATCGGGAACGTGGGGCGATTGGACGGAGTGCAACAACCAAAACAGGCTCAGTCCTTGCTGCTAGAAGGTTGGTACTGGCAGACGCAGCTGCAGTTTTTAGCCGAAGGGAAAGCTTCGGAATGAACTAGTGGACAACAGTTAGAAGCATTGCTGTAGAAATTCCAGAGGCTGTTTGAAGAGCCAAGGGGACTACCACCCGTTAGACTAACAGACCATGCTATCACCTTAGTAACGGGAGCAACACCTGTTAACATCAGGCCTTACAAATTGGCGCACTATCTGAAAGATGAAGTGGAAAAACAGATTAAGGAGATGTTGTCTAGTGGAGTGATTCGGCATAGTAATAGCCCATATTCAAGTCCGATAATTTTATTCCGAAAGAAAGATACTAGCTGGCGGTTGTGTGTGGACTATAGAGCTTTGAACAAGCTGACCATTCTGGACAGATTCCCAATCCCAATCATAGAGGAGCTGTTGGATGAGTTATATGGAACTCGTTTTTTTTCCAAGCTAGATTTGAAGTCCGGGTTTCACCAAATTCGGGTAAGGGAAGAAGACATTTGTAAGACGATCTTTAAGACGCATGAGGGGCATTATGAGTTCCTTGTCATGCCGTTTGGACTAATGAATGCTCTTGCCACCTTCCAATCTACCATGAATAAGGTGTTCCATGGGGCTTTTGCAAAGATTCATTTTGGTGTTTTTTTGATGATATACTAGTATATAGTAAGACTTGGGCCGAACACTTGAGCCACCTTGAAACGGCTTTTACAATATTAGAGGCAAATCAACTTCTGGTAAACATGAAGAAGTGTTCGTTTGCACAACATTCTTTGGAATATTTGGGGCACATCATTTCTTGCGAGGGGGTTTCCATGGATCCAAAAAAGGTAGATTGCGTCCGGGGCTGGCCACGACCCAAAAACGTGAAGTATGGGGATTTCTGGGGCTCACGGGGTACTACCGAAAATTCATCCAGGGATATGGGAAAATTGCTAAACCCCCAACTGAATTAACAAAGAAGGATGATTTCCTTTGGAATGCCGCAGCAGAGCAGGCTTTTGAGGACTTGAAAAGGTGTACTACAACAGCCCCATTGTTAGCTTTGCCTGACTTCCAGCAGACTTTTGTCATTGAATGTGATGCCTCGGGAAAAGGGGTCGGAGCTGTGTTGATGCAAACCTGCCGGCCAGTTGCGTATTTCAGCAAGGCTTTGGCAGAAAACAACCTCTCCAAATCAGTTTATGAAAAGGAAGTAATGGCCCTTGTCCTAGCTGTGAACCACCGGAAACAATACCTGCTGGGGAGACATTTTGTGATCTGCACGGACCGCAAGGCTCTCAAGCACCTCCTCAGCCAGCGACACCATTTGGCAAATCAACAAGACTGGCAGGCAAAACTGCTTGGGCTTGATTTTGAGGTTGTTTACAAACCAGGGCGGAAGAATCGGGCAACATATGCTCTTTCCAGGATAGTAGAAGACGGGGGAACAAACAAAGCAGCCAAAAAAACCTTGGGAACAACAGTTTCAGAGCCATTTTGGATGGAGAAAGAGGTAGTAGAAAGAGAGATACAGCAGGATCCAGTCCTAAAGAAAATCATACACTGTCGAGAAGCAGCCCGAAGTATATCCCGGGTACAACTTGCACGAAGGGCTTTTGTTTAACAAGGGATGACTGGTTTTGTCCAGCCAGTCCACCCTTATACCAAAGTTTCTCCACTATTACCATTCTTCAGCAGTTGGGGGACATGTGGGCTTCCATAAAACTTATAAGCAGTTGGCCGCAGAACTGTTTTGGAGGGGGATGTCACGACGAATAATGCAGTATGTCCAAGAATGTGCAACCTGTCAGCGACAAAAAACTCAGTCCATGTCTCTTGCGGGGCTCTTACAACCACTGCCAATACCAGAGGAAGTTTGGGAAGATATCTCCATGGATTTCATCTCCGGATTGCCCAAATCACAAGGTTTCACAGTAATTTTTGTCGTGGTGGACAAACTCTCAAAATATTCACATTTTGTGTTATTGAAACATCCGTATACAGCAAGGTCAGTAGCAAAGGTATTTGTACGTGAAGTAGTACGCCTACATGGAATTCCAAGCTCAATAATTAGTAACCGGGACCCCATCTTCGTTAGTAATTTTTGGAAGGAATTGTTTCGCATGGAAGGGATCAAGTTGAAAACGAGTTCTTATCACCCCCAAACGGATGGGCAGACGGAAATAGTAAATAAATGTATGGAAACCTACCTCCGATGCTTTGCTTCCAAACGACCCTTATCTTGGGCACGATGGATTCCTTGGGCTGAGTTTTGTTATAATACCACACCTCATACATCCACCAAATTCTCCCCTTTTGAGGTCATGTATGGCAGGAAACCTCCTTCGGTTTTGTGTTTAGCAGGTCGACACACACCAGTAGATGCTGTCGCGACAGCCTTAGCAGAGCGGGACCCGATCTTTCTCCAGTTACGGCAGAACCTAGCTCGTGCACAGCAGTTGATGACTCATTATGCCAACAAACACCGGCGGGATGTTTCCTTTGAAGTGGGTGAATCAGTGTATGTCAAGCTAAGGCCTAATGTACAGACTTCCAAGGCTTCTAAACTCCACTCGAAACTCGCAGCAAGGTACTACGACCCTTACCGGATCCTTGAACGTTTGGGAAACACAACTTACAAGCTCAGTCTCCCCTCTACTACTCAAGCACATCCGGTGTTCCATGTGTCGCAGCTCAAGCGAGCAGTGGGAAATTCCGATGTACAGACTGATCTACCAGAAATTCTGGACTATGGTTGTCCAGTTGTAGTTGAACCAGAAACTGTGTTAGCTACCAGGCCAAAGACCGGACTTCCACAAGGGTTATGGCTTATACAATGGAAAGGGCAGCCTCGGGAAGAAGCAACTTGGGAAGACGCTGCTCCCTGCTTTTCACCTTGAGGACAAGGTGTCTTTGAGGAGGGGCAAAATGTTAGTAAAATCCCGTCCAAACCCCCCCTAATACACACTTACCAGCGGAGGGGCAAGAAGGTAATTGAGGGGCATTAAACGGTTACTGGGAGTCTGTTTAAATGGTGGGTCCGATCGATTGAGGGGGCTACGAAAAAGGAATATTTTCTGTTAGTTCGGGCTGTGGGCACAGCCGCGAGAGAGAGAGGTGGTCCTCTCTCTCTTAACTGAAGGAAGCACTCCTTCCCCCAAAGACACCTGGAGCAGTTCGATAGGTTCAGCTGATTTAGTTCCTTTTTTCCCTTCCCTAACTCTGTAACATAGCAAAACAAGTTTGGATATTAATATAGCATTCCGATTTTATGTTGTCTTTCTTCTTTTGTTATTTTTCTCCCTCACACTGTTTCTAGAGGACATGGATGAAATTGGAATTCAAATACTGAGAAGTTAATTTAAATTGGTGAAGGAAATGAGAGCGAAAGAAATGTAGGATTCACACCAAAGTGGAAAGGTGTTAGAAATTTATTCGGAGAAGAATATGAAAATAGAAGGTCAAAGGGGTTGTGCCATACATGTGGACATAAGTTGAATCATGGACATAGGTGTCCAGAAAAAGGATTTAAACTGATGTTGTGGGAGTGTGTTGAACCTTGCAATGAGGTAGAAGAGAAGCCGATAATTAAAAAAGAGGGGTTAGGGTTAGTAGAGGAAATGTGGGAGATGAAGATGCAAGGTGTAACGTGTGCTTTGGAGACACCACAAATGAAATACAACAAGTCAATGCTTATGGATGGAGGTATTAAGGGCCAATGCTTATTTTATTGGACAGTGGTGTAAGTCACAATTTGGGGCGTGCGTTGCGGGGTCGAGTCCCCGGGTGCGTTTTCTTTCTTTGCGTGCGTTGTATTTTTTTTTTGGTTAAAATACCTCAAGGTTAATGTCACTGAAACAAAACCGTTCAATTTTAGATTACACGATGGACATCGGGTTATATCAATGGTATACAAATTTTTTGTGCGTTGATTTGTGAAAAGAGGAGTTTGAAATTGAACCTTTCCTTTTTGATACCTCTCGACCGAGTATTAGGAATATCTTGGCTTGAAAATTTGTGATATGCGACCACTCATCGGAAGAATACGATGATGAGTTTTGATTAGAAAGCCAAGAAGATTACAAGTAAAACGGTTTCAAAATTCACTAATGGCATTGCCGAAATTTCTGGGAAGAGAAAAAGTTTGCGTGTAGGGCATGCAATGGGAAACATTTTGTAACGTCTCGGCCTGACTCACCCAAATCGTGGCCTAGCCGATGACGTTACATAACCTCAAGCGCGCCTTCCCATACGTCAAAGGCTACCGACTAACAGTGAGTGTCTATAGGTAATGGAGAGAGAAAATACCTTCCGAATCAGATAACTATAAATAATAGTGGAAGTGACAATGATACCATCAACACAATATAACATAAATATGAACGCCACAACTAAGAGACAACCAACCATAAAGGAAATAACATACCTATATAACAAAATGTGCTACACTGTAATGTCATATGAGTGTACATCAAAAGTAAGACCGCCCGTAGGCCGATCATGTACAACCCGTTCCAAAAGGAACAAAAGAACAGAGGCGGCCACAAAATTGGACACAAGGCTCCGCCTGGTCTGGTCTCCTACTCTGCCTCACATCCCAACTCAATCATCAATTGTAGGGTGCGGGTACAACTCAATAGGTCACCTTCAACGGTGTACTTAAACAAATTTAGAATATATAAGTGGATGCATGATATGATATGCTAACAAATCAAGTAATAAAATATACCTGTAACATCATGGAATGCTCAACGACCAACCCACGAACTACTATGCCTGCTTCGGCTAGTGTCGGAATGAGATTATGCTCCCATAGTCTGAACACAATCTGAGGGTGTGTTGTGCCCAAACATGGATTGTATTTGTTGGCAATAAGGAAAACTGTCAGGATTATGAGAAGGTGTCATTATGTGTTGGAGATGTTGAGCTGTTGCCATCATACATGGCAAAAGAAGAAGTACAGGAGGGTGCTATCTGGAACAATTGGTTGGACAGGTTCAAGGAGCAACCCTTTAAAAGTGATGATTGATGTGTTCTTCAAAGAAATCAAGGGCATGTGTTGGTGAAAGAAGAGATACTGTGTTACGTTGGAAGTGACTTTGAATGAGTTGAAGAAGTTTTGAGACGATTTGAGTGAAGATTGGATTGAAGGTCTCATACGGTTGATCCACTGATTTTAACAATTGTCACATGTGGTTGATCCATTGCCACAGTAGATTGGCTTGGATGATTGAATGCTTCATGCAGTTGATCCAGAAAGGCATGGTCGATTGGAGTTGTACGTGCAGTTGATCCACGTGGTAGACTCAGATGTGCGGTCGATACAGATGGTGTGGTCGATCCAGACATACGGTCACATGTTTGCTGGGTGAGGAGCTGAAGCTCGATATTTGGAAAAGGAATATATCTTACACGCATAAGATATTTGAGGTTCGTAAGATATTTTGAGGTCTGTAAGATATTTAAGGACCGTAAGATATTTACGGGCTCATAAGATATTTTGCGAAGCCTGTATGACTTTTGAGATTGCCAGACATTTTGCAAAGGAAATCATTATACGACACCAGTTCGTATGATATTTCAGCCTCATATGATTTTTTGGAAAAATGAGTTTTGTGGAGATAGAAGCTCGTATGGTGTTTATGTCTCATAAAACTTTTGCCTTAGAGAAAAATGAGAATTCGAGATGTCTCCATATACAAAAAATTATCTTAGAGGAATACAACTTTTGCCTTATAGAGAAAAATGAGAATTCGAGATGTCTCCAGATGCAAAAAAATTATCTTACAGAGGATTATCCTATGCACATGTGAATTATCCTACTAAGATGAAGGAAGCTGAGATAAGAACCTACTCGGCAAGCAGGAAGTCCACGTGGCGACAAAGCATGAAGCTGAGATTTTGAATGAGTTTAAAAAAGTGGATTTTGTGAAAAATAAAAAGAAGGAAATTGCTGGAGTCTTCAGGGGATTTAAATAACAATTTGAATGAGAATTAAAATGAGAAATAATTCAGGAATCTGTTGACATATTGAAATGATGGAATGTGCTTTCCAAAGATCGTAGAGTTTCCATATTTAAAATATGGGGAATAATATTCACGCGATATTATTCCATGTGATTATATATATGTGTAGGAAAGCGAAGAAGGGTGGGAGAAGAGTTGAGAGACTTGAAAGGCGCTGTCGTGGGCGCCCTAAAATGATTAGTGGTTTTTAGGTACTTAGGTGCAGCAGAGCGACTGATCAAGGTCGTCTCTCAAAGGAGGAAGTGAATTAAAACAACTTCTTAAAGATATTATAAAAATAAAATAAAAGAGAATAAAAACACTACTTGAAAGGATGAAGGGTTGTTTATCATTTATAAAACTAGAAGAAGTTTGCTGGAAGAAGATTGCATTTTTTTAATTTTTAATTTTTAAATGAAGTTCGATTAAAATGACACAACAAGAAGATGTTTTTTTAGAAAATATTTAAAAGGCGTAATCGATCTAACTCTACCTCTTCATTTACTTATTAATTATTATCATTTAAATTAATACCCACTTATTTATGATCCCCTAATTTGTTAACCCTCGAACCCTACAAGAGTTAAGTTAACCACAAAGATGAAATTACTCAAACCCTAGGCTAGTTTCGGAACACGCAATCGCAACACCCTGTTTTAATTGATGTTCTAAGGTTAGCTTATGGTTAGTGGTTAATTAGAGCACATATCCATTTTGGAGATGAGGATTAATTGAGTTTAGAGATTATATTTGAACTCTACAAACTTATCCCGTGTGGTCTTGTATTACCGATTAAGATCGCGCTCTTCACAATTTACACAATATTTGACCTCGCGTGTTTTTGTTTTAATTGTTCAATTGCTTGCTTAGTTTCTTCTAATTTAAAAACTCAATTCATAGATCATATTAAGTGAATTACAGTAGCTCATTGATTCAAAATAATTAAATGAAGATGGTAGAAGATAGATCAATCACTAAGAAAACTACTCTTCCATGGGCGGTGTAGTCATCGTGGAGACGTTTTGTATGAGCAAAGGATTGAAAGGGTAGAACCGAATCTTGTCTCCACTCTTGAATTCCAGCTCAAAGAGGAAGATAAGAAGATGAAAAGGGAAAAACACAAAATATTAATTGAAGAAAAATTCAAGATACAAGCATGAAAGCAAAGAAATACAAAGAGGAGGTGGGAGATGAGAGCCTTTTTGGAAGAGATGTTTGCACAAAGCCTTACTCCTTCCAAGAGTTGTGAGGGGCTCTCAAGAGACACCCTTTCGGCCAAACCTTCCCAATTCCTCGACCAACCATCCCAAAGAGTTAAAACACCAATTTATAGAGTGGTGAGGAGGTTAGGTTCAAAGTGGTTTCAAGTGTGAATGGGGAATCTCGGCCAAATATTTTAAGCCAACTTACACCGCCCATTTGACCTTCAAAACGCGTGAGCCATCTATTCTTCCAGAAGGATAATTTGTGCGAAATTGGGTTGTAGATCTCCTCTCAAAATTTGGGCTCAATCCATGCGCGAATGTAGAAGTTATGACCCAAATACAGAACCCATGTCCAATCTGGCGAGTCCAGCCCAACTTTGACGTCATGACCCATTTGCACCAACCAAATGTATGATTTAGCTCCAATGTCCTAAATGAAAGTTGTAGAACATTAAGTCAGGAACACATTTACAATATATTAACTTCAAATAATTCAAATAAAATTATTTATGTTTAAAATACTACAATGCACTATAAAGGGTAAAACTGGAATTTCCATCAAATTTTCAAATGAATGATCTAATCCCAAATATTTTATAAATAAACATATTTAACACAATGTGAGGAAATTTTATCATTTAATATCAATAAAATATTCAATAAAAATTTGTTTTATCAACTCACCCACACTTACCCTTTAGCACTTCTGCGCAAAACCTCATATCACGTATTTCAAAAAATTGTGACAATTAAACATCAATATCAAATCAAAACAAATTTTAAAACACATATCCTTGAGATCCAACAATTCCATACCAAGAAACAAAAGTTATCATGCCTCATAAAAATCCATTATTTCAAGTTCTCCATTTATATCATTTAATATATTTTCACTTCATTTATCATCCCATGCACAAAACACTTACCTCACTTGAATTTTCTATTATCACACAAATGTCAATTTTTTAACAATGTTTTTATCATCCAAACTCATACAAGGGTCACCATAGACTTGATAAATTCCTACATCGCCACCCGATGTGAGTCAAAGACATATGTTTATCATGAGGACTTTTCATGGTTGTTCTGTGGCTTTCGGTTGGTAGGATTTAGATGTGAAAAATTCTAAGGCTGAATGAGGGGGATTGACTCTTTTTGAAGCAAAATTGCATTAATCTAATTTTCACTTAAATATGGTCTCCTTCTCAATCCCCATAGCATCAATTCATGTTCATCATCATGAAAAATATATGAATGTGCACACTATTCAACATTTCAGCAGTAAAAATGTCAGTCTTCTCAAGCATGATTTTCATGAAAGCTCTAGATAGACACAACTTTCTTCCTCTATTAGAAGCTCTAGAAAGGCACAACTTCAATTATCATAAAAGCTCCAAAAAAGACACAACTTTCAATATAATGAAAGCTACAGAAAAGGCACAACTTTCAATATAATGATTTTCTTCAGCACCAAACACATTTCTTCAGAATTTAATTGTCCATCCAAAGTATCACGAAATGTGGTAGCACAACACAAGACAATTTCCCCCACACTTAATTTCAACTAGATTATGCAATTTCACTTCAAAGAGTTGGTTGGATAGGGAAAATTGCTGCTCATGGCTTTTATGGGCTACAAGGATTAAATGTTCAAGGTAGACCATTATAAAAAGGATTCTTTGAAATAGGGGCTTTAATACCAAACAAATGCCTCAATCATTTAAAACATAAGTATCTCAAACCCCCAAGTTTTGACAGGAATAAATCAAATTCTGGTTAAATCAAGCATGGTTTGGTTCTCTCAAGAAGTGAGGTAAATGTAAAGAATATGAAAAGAATGGTTGAGAAGGCTCACAGGAAAGTGATTTCAAATATAAAGACAGTGAGATGTGGCTTGAGATTCAAAATTCAGAGTACTTTCCATGAAATTACTAAAGATTTGAACTTGAAACAAAGTTATTTTCAGCATTTATTTAAGCTCGGTTTCATGGGATAAATTGTTTCACTTATTGATATGAATTTCAAAATGGTGATTAGAATCATTTCAGCTCACAAGTTTTAAAAACACACAAAAAATTGAAAAATAAACACACAAATTTTGAAAAACACACAATTTTTTTTGAAAATCATTGAAAAACAGAAAAACAATTGAAATTACTAAACTAAAAGGTTCTCTCCCCCACACTTAAAATATTGCATTGTCCTCAATGTGAACCCATGAGATGATATCCCCCACACTTAAAATATTGCATTATCCTCAATGTGAACCCATGAGATGATATATGCACATGAAATGTATAATTTTAAATAGGATAAAGAATAAAAAAGTGAAAGGGTTAGGAACAACTTGATATGGTCAAGTGATGATGGGGTCATGCAGTGTGATGAAATCCACTACATCAGTAGGAAGTCCCTCAATGTATTTCTTCAAACGTTGCCCATTGACTGTAAAACTCCTTCCTGTGTCTTCTTGTGTGATATCCACTGCACCATAAGGAAAAACATTAGTCACAACATAAGGATCTAACCACCTGGAACACAACTTACTAGGCATCAGCTTCAGTCGTGAACTATAGAACAAGACTTTCTCTCAAACTTGAAATTCTTTTTTCTGGATCATTTTGTCATGAGCTGTTTTTGATCTTTCCTTGTAGAGCCTTGAGTTCTCATATGAAGACAATCAAATCTCTTCAAGCTCTTGAATTTGCAGCTTCCTTTGGATTCCAACTTGTGGCAAATCCATATTGCATTTCTTTATAGCCCAATAAGCCCGATGCTCAACTTCCATGGGAAGATGACACGCTTTCCCAAAAACAATCCGAAATGGGGACATACCAATGGGTGTCTTGTATGCTGTCCTATAAGCCCAAAACGCATCATCCAAGCGCTTGCTCCAATCTTTCATATTCGGTTGCACGGTTTTCTCCAAAATTTGTTTCAACTCCCTATTTGAAACCTCACCCTGACCATTTGTTTGAGGGTGGTATGATGTTGATGTTTTGTGTGTCACCCCATACTTTCGAAGGAGGGAAGCCAAATTCTGATTGCAGAAGTGTGTCCCTTGGTCACTGATGATGACTTTTGGTACTCCAAACCTACAAAAAATCTGTGTTTTGACAAAGTTCACTACAACATGAGAATTATCAGTCTTGGTGGCCTTAGCCTCCACCCATTTACTCACATAATCGACAACAACCAAAATATACAAAAAACCAAAGGAACTAGGAAAATGACCCATAAAATCGATGTCCCATACATCAAAAATCTCACAGAATAGTATGGGTTGTTGGGGCATCTCATGGCTCCTAGAAATGTTCCCAGTGTGTTGGCAACGAGAGCATGACTTACAAAACACATGAGCATCATGGAATAAGCTAGGCCAATATAATCCAGAGTTCAAAACTTTCCTAGCTGTCTGTTGGGGTCCAAAGTGTCCACCACAAGCAAGTGTATGACAAAAATGTAAAACAGACTCCAACTCATGATCAGGAACACACCTCTTAATAACTTGGTCACTACACATGCGCTATAAGTAGGGATCATCCCACACATAAAATCTAGACCCACTCTTTAATTTTTGGACTTTATGTTTCTTTAAATTTGTAAGAATTTCAGAGGCCACAAGGTAGTTCACTAAATCAGCATACCAAGGATGCGTACCTGAGATGGAATAAAGATGCTCATCGGGGAAAGTGTCCCGAAGTGGTACCTGGTCCAAGGTGTCATCCTCTAGTGTGTGAGCAATCCTACTCATGTGGTCCGCCACTAGGTTTTCCGACTCCTTGTCCTTCATCTCAAATCAAATTCCTGAAGGAGCATCCATCAGATAAGTCTGGGCTTTGCGTCTGGCTTCTTCAAGAGGTACCTCAGAGCTGTATGGTTAGAAAAAACAACTACTTTAGAGCCCAATAAATATGAACGGAATTTATCTAAAGCAAATATGACAGCCATGAACTCCTTTTCTGTGGTTGTGTAATTTGATTGGGCTGAATCCAGTGTTCTTGATGCATATGCAATCACATGTGAACGTCCCTCCACCATCTGAGATAAGACAACCCCAACTGCGAAGTTAGAGGCGTCACACATAAGCTCAAAAGGAAGCTCCCATCGTGGGGGCTGTATGATAGGCGGAGTGGTTAGACACTTCTTTAGCTCATCAAAGGAAGTCCTGCAAGAATCATCAAACACAAAATCAAAATATTTTTGAAGTAATTGTGACATAGGAAGAACAATCTTACAAAAATCTTTGATGAAGTGCCGATAAAATCCTGCATGCCCTTGGAAAGATCTAACATCACGCATACATGAAGGATAGGGTAAAGATGAAATGATATCTACCTTAGATCTATCAACCTCTATCCCATGTTTTGACACTACATGCCCTAAAACAATCCCATGCTCTACCATGAAATGACACTTTTCAAAGTTTAAGACCAGATTCTTCTCAATACAACGATTCAAAACCTTTTCCAAACTAGAGATACAATCATCAAATGAAGACTCATACACTGTAAAATCATCCATAAATACCTCCATGCAGGTCTCAATGAAATCTGAAAAAATACTCACCATGCATCTCTGGAAGGTACTTGGGGCATTGCAAAGTCCAAATGGCATCCTTCGGTAGGTAAACGTACCGAATGGACAAGTGAATGTTGTCTTCTAATCCTCCGGAGTAATAGGAACCTGAAAATATCCAGAAAATTCATCCAAGAAACAATAATGTGTCTTCCCAGCTAGTCTATCAAACATTTGATCAATAAATGGGAGAGAAAAATGGTCATTGCGAGTGGTTTGATTTAGTTTCCTATAATCAATACACACACGCCAACTGTTTTGCACCCTCATTGGAACTAACTCATCTTTCTCATTTTTAACAACTGTAACACCACTTTTCTTAGGCACAACCTGAATAGGACTCACCCACTGAGAATCTGAAATGGGATAAATTATACCTACCTCGAGCAATTTTTCAACCTCTTTTTTAACAACTTCCAGAAGAGTTGGATTGAGTCTCCTTTGTGACTGCCTAACCAGTTTAGCCTCATCCTCCAAAAGAATCCTATGCATGCAAATGGAGGGGCTAATACCTGATATGTCAGCCAAGGTCTACCTGATTGCCTTAATGTTCTCCCTCAAAAGATTCAAAAGTTTTTCTTCATGTTCAAAAGGGAGATTGTTAGCAATGATAACAGGTAATTTCTCACCACTTAAGAAGTACGTGTATTTGAGATTAGGTGGCAATGGCTTGAGTTCCAATGTAGGGGGGTGATGTATGGATGGAGAAATTGAAGGAACTGAAATATGTGCACAATGAACATCAGTATCAGAATATACATCATCAAAATTAGAGAATAAAGCATCAAATCCATCATCATACTCAACAACCATGTAATAATCAGAGTTCACATGATCAAAATCAGAATATGATTCCATTTCAAAATCAAATCTAAGAGAGTCTTATGCATTAGAAATAGGTGTGGAAGTACTCTTATACATCAAACTAGAACCAATACTCATAATCTCTCTAAACACAGGACAATCAAATTCCATGAGGTTTTTATTTTGTGGTTCAAAATGGGAGATAACAAATGCAGAATGGTCCTCTGAGGGGTACTTCATGGAGTCCATAACATTAAATATCACAACTTCATCCCCAAACTCCATGGAAAGTGTGTCCTCATTGACATTTATGATAGTTTTTACAGTTTTGAGGAAGGGTCTACCTAAGATAATGGGAGCATGTGAACTTACCTGGTCGTCCTCCATTTTAAGCACGTAGAAATCTGTCGGAAAGATCACGTCTCTTAACCGGACAAGTACATTCTCAAGGACTCCCGCTGGATATGCTGTAGCTCTATTTGCTAACTGCACCACTACTCTTGTCGGCTTCAACTCACCAACCTGCAAAGAAGAGAATACAGAGTGAGACATCAAATTTATGGAAGCTTCTAAATCACAAAGTGCATCAGAAAAGTGTAACTCCCCTATGGTGCATGGGATGATGAATGTCCCTGGATCCTTGTACTTTGTTGGCATTACTAGAGTTGGTGTAATGAGTGCTGACACATTCCTTCCAAGATTGATCATCTCATTTCCCTTGAGCCCTTTTCGATTGGTACAAAGTTCCTTTAAGAATTTCGCATACCTTTGGATTTGTTTAATGGCTTCAAGTAAAGGGATGTTGATCTCCACGCGTTTGAATGTGTCTAAAACTTCTTTTTGCATCGCCTCTTCAGCCATTCCCGTGTTTCCACACACACACCCTTGCATGCCAAGTCATAGTTCCATATTCATGAGTGGTTTCTCATCGATCCATCAAATTGTCAAAAGGTAACCAATATCCGAGTGCCCCAATGGCACATGCCCCAATGGCACATGCCCCTTATTCAGGGTCACGTCCAAGGCAATGAACTCATGCCAACCATGTATGTGAAATTCCATATCAAATCATTTCACATAAAACCATTTATTTTTGAAAGCATTTCATCAAACACTTGCATCAAAACAAAACCATAATTTTAAAATCAACATTTTAAAATTATAAAGGGCTTTTCCTAGAAAGCATCCAATTTTCCATATTTCCAATACATCGAGCTCAACTGGTTTTCCTTCAAGAATCATACCAAGTTTCCACAGCAAATTCAAGCAAAACAATTTAATATACCCAAGCCTTCAAGTTCCAGGCAAGTGGAGATGAGGGAGAAGCCATCTACCTCGAAACGAAAGATGAAAACGAAGAACGACACTTAAATATCTAGATCTGGGCTCAAACACTTTCCCTTTAATTGATCCAATACGATCTCATCACGATTCACATCTTAGCACATAGATCTATCCAGAATGGACTAGATCTATGTGTTTGTGGGGCTGTCTGTGTAACTGCCGGAGGCAGGTTTGTCTTTTCTTTTATTAGTTTGTTGAGGATGTTAGTTGTTAGAGGGGGTTGTTAGTTAGTGAGTTGTTAGCTGCTTGGGCAGCTGAGTTATTAATAGGTGGGGATGACTGGAGGAGGGGGGACACAATTCATTTTGTTGGAATTCCTACAACAGGGCTGCCTGGGGGGTTGGATGTTGGGACGTCTTGCCTAACAATGGTTTGCATAGCAGGAAAACAAGGAAAGTGAACTGAAATTTGTATAAGAAACTAACATAATTACAGAACTGAACACAAAAAATATAGGGGGGGAAGAAAATAGAAGGAAGAAGGGAGAAGAAGAAGAAAAAGATGTCGGAGAAGATCACTCCTCGTAGCTCAGGCCTGATGTCCCAACATCCGACCCCCCCAGCAGCCTTGCTGTACGAATTCCAGCAAAATGAATTGTGTTCCTCTCCTACAGCCATCCCAACCCATTAATAACCTAGCTACCCAGCCAGCTAACAACTCACTAACAACTAACAACCCCCTCTAACAACTACATCCCCAACAAACTATTAAAGGAAAAGACAAATTTGCCTTGACAGTTACAACAAGTGCAAGGAACTCTTGTTGCTTTGCAGCACAATAAGACTTCATTTCACCATAAATTCCAGCCAACCCCTCTGCATTAATTTCCATTTCTTTAGGCTGTTTTGGATGCCCAGTAGTTGTAGCAACCCTTGGCACCTTGCTGCGTACTTCACTTCCCTGATCAGCGTTTTGTAAGAAATCTTCATCATTGCCAAAAATTTCTGCTACAACCCTGTTAATTCCCTCAACAATTTACATCCCAAAATCAGGTCGCACATTTTCTGCTCCTCGAATACAAACTCCGATAGCTCCCTTAAGCAAGGCTCGTGCCGATTTTTGTTGCTCTGCCCCCTCGGCTACATCTTCAAACATGCAGCATCATTGTAAAATTGTATTTTCTGGACAACTGGTTCCAACTCCTTGGCATCTTCCAAAACCAGTGTGGACTGTGGCTTGTCACAGTGCCGAAGGAGAAACTCCTCCTGCTCCTTGTCGGTCCCGAATTTTGCCAACAGTGCTAGCTTTAGTTTCTCCCACAACGAACCTGGATTCTCATCCTGTCAAGTAAAGAACCAGGATAGAACAGGGTGCTTCATACTTTATCTGCGCTCAATGTATTTTCATGTTCTCTGCTGTTCGTAAAAACCGAAAATATGTCTCTGCTTTCGTGATCCAGCCCAATGGATCTTCTCCAGAAAGATGCAGCTCTACTGGCAGCTCTATTCTGTATCGATGTCGACTGCACAATAGTATTTTGTTTTTTTTGTCCAAATAGTGTTCCCGACCCAAGCAGTAGTTGCACCCTGCTGAAATTCGTCCAGCCAGAGCATTCGCTCCAGTAACTGCCCTGAACGTCAGCACACAAGGCCTCCTCCACTTCCGATGCGTGTCTTCCCCCTACGATCGAGACTCGACCGTGGCCTCCACCGGTGATCGTGGTTTCCAGGCGTCTGTCTCTTCCAATGATTGTGTTTTTTTTTTGTCTTCCCAGCGAACATCTCGCTTCGACCGTCCCCTCAAAGTGATCGAAGAACTCAGATCGACTCATTTGCTCGCGTGACGTTCTCCGGCAGTAGCGTCTCCCACAGCAGATCACGCAACAATCGTCCACAATGACGTTCATCTCCTGCAGCGATCATTCTTTTCCCAACAGCAATCGATTCCCCAGCTGCTTTCGCTTCCTCAACAACTGACGCGCCTCACTGCATGCGTTGTATTTTTTTTTTGATCCGTCGTCTGCCTCACTTCGTACATGTTCCTCTTGCGATCACTTTTCCAGCAGCGGCGTTCAGCTCTCTCCTTGAGTTCGTAATGGACAATCTCTCTCAATGAAAGTACCAAATTGTTAGGTATCTTGCCTAACCATGGTTTGCACAACATGAAAACAAGGAAAACGAACTGAAATCTGTATAAGAAACTAACAACATTACATAACTGAACACAAAAATATAGGGGGAAGAAAATAGAAGGAAGAAAGGAGAAACAAAAGGAAGAGCTGTCGGAGAAGACCACTCCCCGTAGCTCAGGCCTGACGTCCCAACATTAGACCCCCCAGCAGCCCTGTTGTAGTAATTCCAGGAAAATGAATTGCGTCCCCCTCCTACACCCATCCCCACCTATTAATAACCCAGCTGCCCAGCCAACTAACAACTCATTAACAACTAACAACTAACTAACAACTAACTAACAACTAACAACCCCCTCTATCAACTAACATCCCCAACAAACTAATAAAGGAAAAGACAAACCTGCCCCTGACAATTATATACACAGACAACCCCACTACCTAACACTATGGCTTCGAGAGAGGAGAAAAGTAGATCTAGGAAGAACAAGAGAGAACAAGCTTTTACCAAAGATTCTGAATCTCTATTGTACTTAGATTTGTTCGAATGTCAGTTCCGTATCGAAGGGAATTGGTTCTTGTAGTTGGGTGAATTCCCCTTCCCTCAATGTGAGGTGAGGACATCCTTTTATAGATTAGGAAACAAATGTACAGGATGGGTAAGTCCGATGTGGGACTCACCCATTTACACTTAAATGGGTTCCAACACTCCCCCTCAAGCTGGACATGCCCAGATTGGATAGAGTCCCACAAATAGAAAAAGACAACAAAGACACAGGACCATCTCAGACTCCCCCTCAAGCTGGGCCTGGGAGGCTGTGAATACCCAGCCGGGTAGTGAGAGACTCAAGGCGAGCTCCGGGAAGACCCTTGGTGAAGAGATCGGCAAGCTGATCGGCCGTCGGAATATGGCCGAAGCCGATATGGTGCTGCTCCAGATGGTGGCGGAGAAAGTGACAGTCCACCTCGATATGCTTCGTCCGTTCATGGAAGACGGGATTCGATGCAATCTTCGTGGCGGCCTGATTGTCACACCAGATATGAGCAGGAGTCGATGCGGGGAAACCGAGCTCATGGAGGAGATGACGAAGCCAGAGGATCTCAGTAGTGACGGTGGCCATGGCCCGATACTCGGCCTCGGCACTCGACCGGGAGACGACAGTCTGCTTCTTGCTGCGCCAAGAGATGAGATTGCCGGCAAAGAACACGGCGAAACCCGAAGTAGACCTGCGGGTAGCGAGGCAGCCGGCATAGTCCGCATCACAGAAGGCCTCAACATCCATGTGAGCCTGATGGGAGTACTGAAGGCCACGGGCAGGGTCTTTCTTGATGTATTTGGCAATGCGAAGGACAGCATCCCACTGAGAGCGGGTGGGATGTTCCATGAACTGGCTGACTTTGCCAACGGCACATGCAATGTCAGGACGTGTCATGGTGAGGTAGTTGAGTTTCCCGACCAGGCGGCGATAGCTCTCGGGATGAGGAAAGGGTTCCGAGTCAGAATGAAGGGAGCGTTCCCCAGGCTCAAGGGGAGTGTCCACTGCAGTGGCGGTGCTCAACCCGGCATCCTGCAAGATATCAAGAGCATACTTGCGCTGACAGAGAGAAATAGTGTCCGCAGTCCGGGAGACCTCGATGCCAAGGAAGTAAGTGAGGGGACCAAGATCCTTGGTGTGAAAATGCTGGTGAAGATGCGCCTTAAGACTGGCGATGCCTCTGGAGTCGCTCCCTGTGATGATGATGTCATCCACATAAACCACAAGCAAGATACAGCCATGCGCCGTCGTACGGAAGAAGACGGTGTGATCCTTCATACTGCGAGATAGGCCAAAGGCTGTGACGACCGTGCTGAAGCGGCCAAACCAAGCCCGAGGAGACTGCTTGAGGCCGTAGAGGGAGCGGCGGAGACGGCAGACATGGCGGTCGGCACCAGAGGCCGAAAAACCAGGAGGCTGCTGGAGGTAGACCTCTTCATCAAGAAAGCCATGGAGAAAAGCATTTTTAACATCCAGTTGATGAAGCGGCCAATGATGATGAGCAGCTAGCGAAAGGAAAAGGCGGACCGAGGCCATCTTGGCGACTGGAGAGAAGGTCTCAAAGTAGTCGATGCCATACGTCTGAGCAAAGCCCTTGGCGACAAGCCGGGCTTTGAGGCGGCAAAGAGAGCCATCGGGATTGAGACGGATAGTGAAAATCCATTTACAACCGACCGCCTGTTTGCCCACCGGAAGTGGAACAAGATCCCATGTATGGTTGGCATCCAGAGCCTGCAATTCATCCCTCATGGCGGCAAGCCACCCGGGGTGAGATTTTGCTTCACCGACTGTCCGAGGAAGCGATACGGTCTCCAAGGCTGACAGACCCCTGTAGGAAGATACAAAGAGAGGAGTAGTCTGACAGGAGCGAGTACCTTTCCGAAGCGCAATCGGCTCGTCCGCGGGAGCGGGGACAGGAGCAGCAGACGAAGCAGGAACAAGGTGGTCCTCGGCCGGGATGGGAGGTACAACCGATGGACGACGGGAGTAGGTCCGGCCAAAGAGATGACCGGGAGGGGGAGATATGAGAGGTGGGTGAACGAAGAGCGGAAGACAGTCATCGATGGTAGAGTCAGGAGAAGGAGAGGGGAGAGTGAACGAAGAAGTCTCGACAAACGATACGTCGGCAGAGGTGATATACCGGCGGAGGTCTGGAGAGAAGCAGCGGTACCCGCGCTGAGTGCGGGAATATCCAAGAAAAATACAGCGAAGAGATTTGGGAGAAAGTTTGGAGAGATTGGGGCGAGTGTCCCGGACATAACATAGACATCCGAAGACGCGGAGTGGAAGAGAGTGAGGAGGAACAGAGGGAAACAGGGTATGGAAAGGAGTCTCCCCCTGAAGTAAGGAGGAGGGAAGACGATTCAGAAGGTAAGTAGCAGTGAGGATGGCATCCCCCCAGAAGAGAAGAGGGACCTGGCGGTGGAAGAGGAGGGCACGAGCGGTTTCCAAAATATGCCGGTGTTTCCGCTCGGCCACCCCATTCTGCTGAGGGGTATCAGGACAAGAGGTCTGGTGGATGATGCCGTGGGCGCGGAGAAACTGCTGAAAGTGAGTGGATAAGTACTCCCGCCCATTGTCAGATCGAAGACATTTGACAGGGATAGAAAACTGTGTTTGGATCTCAAGAAAAAATGTCTGGAAGGTAGAGAAAACCTCTGTCCGATCCCGAAGAAGATAAAGCCATGTCATCCGGGAATAATCATCAATGAAGGAAATGTAATATTTATACCCAGATTGACTCGAGGTAGCACAGGGACCCCATACATCAGAATGAACCAAATCAAAGGGTTTGGCGGCCCGTGTGTCAACTCGAGGAGGATATGAGGTGCGATGATGTTTCGCAAAGCGACACGACTCACAAGGAAAGGAAAAACGGGGACTAATATCGGGGTAGAGCCGATGAAGTGCAGAGGCGGAAGGGTGGCCCAACCGGGAATGGAGGTCAACGGCATGAGCAGGGAGAGACGCGCAGGCGATGGAAGACGGGCCACCGAACATGTACACTCCATCCCGAAGCTGGCCTCTACCAAGTTCCCGGTTCGTCGTCCGCTCCTGAAACAAAACAGAAGACGAGGAAAAGAGAGCAGTGCAATTGAGATCCTTGGTCAGTTTGCTGATGGAAAGCAGGTTAAAAGGACTCCGGGGTACATGAGCCACCGAGGAGAGGTGAAGGGAGGAGGTGAGGGAACAGGAGCCAAAGCCGGCTATGGGGAGAGTGGACCCATCAGCAACAGTGATGGCAGAGGATCCACTATAGGGACGGTAGTGGGAGAGCATACCTGCATCCCCGGTGAGGTGGTCGGACGCACCAGAGTCAAGCATCCAAGCCGGAGAACGATGACTGACAAGGGCAGTGTGACCACCGGAATGGGCAAGAGAAGCCGACGAAGAGCCCGCGATGGAGGTGGACCGGTAATCGTGAATCAGCTGGAGCTCAGCCAGGGAGAGATCCAAGGACGAGGGAAGAGAAGCAGCAGGGGAGGGCGCTTCACGGAGCGCAGTCTGGCCCCGGCGGGGGTGCGACTCAGGACGACCATGCAGGACCCAGCAACGGTCCACCAGATGGCCGAGCTTGCCGCAATGCTGGCAGAGGGGGCGAGGTCGGCCGTCCCCACGGCCGCGCCCACGAGGGCTGGGAGGGCGACCACCGCCACGTCCGAGGAGCGCAGTGTGATCAGGAAGGGGGACGGGTGGTGCAAGGGCCCGATGTGCCTTCTGCAGGCGATGATAGACCTGCGGGATATCCAGTGTAGATGGGCTAGCAAGCATCTCGGTGGCCGTCGTGGCATAGTCCGGTGCGAGGCCATTCAGGAGGTTGAAGAGGCAGAGCTGGTCCCGCTGAGTCTGCGCTTCGGCCGGAGTTTGAGGAATCGGCCAAAGTTCCTGGAGTTCATCGCGGAGACCCTTCCATTCCATGAAGTAGGTGGGGAAGGTCCGATCCTGCTGGCGGATATGCGAGAGACGCTGTAGAACGTCAGAGACCCGGGCCAAGTTATTGGTCTCGGAGAACATGACAATCAAGGAGTCCCAGAGCTCCTTGACGGTGTTGGCAGTCCGGGTGACATCCTTCACGGAGCGGTCCATGGAGTTGACCAGTAGGGCGAATATTTTGCTGTCTGCCAGCTGCCAAGAGTCGAACTTAGGATCATTGAGTTCAGGTGGGGGTTTCTCAAGATGAGAATGAAGCCCCATGCCGCGGAGGGACATCAAGACCGTCTTCCGCCAGACAGAAAAATTAGTGGCATCCAGCCGGTCATCGACAAGCCGGGAGGAGGCCGTGATGAGGGACGGAAGAACGGAGGAGGCGTCCATGGAGGGCGGGCGCTGGACCCGTGCGCCGGGAGGCGGGTGGAGGAAGGGAAGCAGCCCGGAGATGCGGCCGGAGGGAGCAGCGACAGGTGGTCGCGCTCAGGATGGTGCGGCCGAGCAGGGGCGGCGCGAGGGCTGGGGCAGGAGCGCCGCAGGGCCGAGAGCAAGGCTGGACCGGGGCGCGCCGGGCGCCGGAAGGCCGAACCGGGAGCAACGCCGGGAACGGGCAGCGGGTAGGGAGCTGCTGGGGGGGCGAGGGTGCAGCGCCGGGGCGAGGCCGAGGGCGAGACGCCGGGAGGCGGTGCGCCGGGATGGCGGGGCGAGCCGGGAGCCGGGAGCCGGGGAGCCGGGAGCCGGGAGTCAGGAGAAGCCGCCGGGAGCCGGGAGAGGCTGCTGGAGCAGAGGGAGGCGCGGGAGGCGCGGGGAGCAGCGGGAGGCGCCGGCGGGGGAGCAGCGGGAGGCCGCTGGCGGGGCGCGCGGGTGATGGCGTCGGGAGCAGCGGGAGGCCGCTGGGAGTAGCGGGAGGCCGGCGAGAGCGCTGGAGCAGCGGGAGGCGCCGGAGGGAGGAGATCCGTCGGGAGGGCCGGCGCGGGCAAGGGAGGTCCGGCGACGGGATGGGCTGCGACGGCGAGAGGGAGGCGCGGTGGGAACCGCGGCGGACCGGAGGGCCGGGAGGCGAGCTGGAGCCGCGCGAGAGGAGGGAGGTTCGTCGGGAGGGCCGGGAGCCGCGGGGAGCCGCGGGGAGGGTGCGGCGTCGGGGAGGAGCTCCGCAGGAAGGAGCCGGCGCAGGCAGCGTCGGGGGGAGAGAGGGCCGTCGGTTGAGGGCGAGGGAGCCGCGCAGGCGAGGGTGCGGGGGCGCTGGGGAGGGACGGCCTGCCGGGAGGGAGGGCCTGCCGGGATCAGAGGAGCGCCGGGAGGGAGGGCCGGAGAGGAGAGGTGCGCCGGAGGGGAGGGCCTGCCGGGAAAACTAGGGCAGGAGGGAGAGAGGCGGGGCCGGGAGAGTGCCGGGAATCCGCAAGGGAGGGAGGATGTGGGATAAAAATCCCTCTGATACCATGTAGTTGGGTGAATTCCCCTTCCCTCAATGTGAGGTGAGGACATCCTTTTATAGATTAGGAAACAAATGTACAGGATGGGTAAGTCCGATGTGGGACTCACCCATTTACACTTAAATGGGTTCCAACAGTTCTCAAGCCTAGGGAGGAAGAGTTCGAGACCTTGAAAGATCATAAGATTAATGAGGGTTTTGGGGCTTTAATCCCAATTTAAATATATAATGGGCCGAGTTGAGAACTCCACACTACGGCGCAACCTACATCACCATGGCGCAGTCACCATAGACCACAGTGCAATCCCCCCAAGACCACGATGTAGCTTTCCCGGTCAAACTGCTCTGAGAACAACGCCTTAGACTACCCTGTAGATCTTATTTTTCAGGAAAAGGGAGCTACGTTGTAGTCCTCTTCACCAAGGCGCAACCAAAGGATTACACCGCAGGGGGTGCCAAATTGGTAGAACCACAGAAATTTCCCCTCGGGAGACTATGGCATTGCCATCCCTTCCACACCACAGCACCCGACCATCCTACGCCGTATGCCTGTTCCACGACACTGCGCTCGACTAGGCTACACCGTAGCCCTTCTCCACAGCGCAACCATGTCCAAATGGGCAGTAGCTCTGAAATCCCTCTCAGGACCCTACGTCGAAACACACCCCTACACCACATCGACCAAAGGGCTACGCCGTAGCCTTAAGCTCCATGACGCAACCTTACCAAAATATCCAGAACTCTCTCCAAAATCCCTTCAAAACCCACTGGAACTTCCGAAAGTAAACCCAAACATTATAAAAGCTAAAAAAAAACAGAAAACAAGGGTAAAATATCTAAAACTGGGGTGTTACATTCTCCCCACCATTGGTCTTTCTGTCTTTTCATCATCGGAAAGTAGAAAACCGTTCTGGAAGAGTTCGGGCTATTGCTTCAGCATTTCCTTTTCATGCTCCCACATCTCTTCTTGAATATGACCACGTTGCCATAAAACCCGCACTAAACTGATGCTTTTGCCACGCAAGAGCTCTATCTACAATCCGTACTGGCACATGAATCAACGTAGCATGAGGTTCAAGATTAACATGGTCTCATCGAATCACATGGTCTGAATAAGACCGATACTTCTTTAATTGAGATATATGAAAGACATGATGTACAAAATTGAACTTTGTTTTGCGGAAGCGTCGGGAGTCGCAATGACAAACGAGATACGGAAAGAAAATGCAGAAGAAAAGAAAACTCACGGAACACACAAATTTACGTGGTTCGGGAATAATCCCTATGTCCACGGAGAGGCAGAACTTCACTATCATTTGGGTGCACAGATTACAGAAATTTCTCACACAAATCCTAGCTTGAAAATGGGCTACAAAAGGAGGAAGACGATCCACTATTCCGCACCGGAAGTCTGCGTCGCTACAGTAAAAGGTGGCCACCCAAGTCAAAAAAGTGCTACATTGGCTGCCGGCTGAAAGTCCAAAAGACTATTGTAAAGTTGGCTCCAAAGTTCACACTGTTACAGTGCTCTGTCGGTGTCGGTCGGTCAACTTTGCTACAGTGGTCAGAGATGCTACAGTCCCAGGAAATTTGGGCCGGGGGCCTTCGGCCCCCCCGGAGCAGGGGCGCGTTGCCCCCCTGTAACCCCCCATGAGCTCACCATAGAGCTCGACCCGAGATAGTTGCGGGCCACAAGCATTCGACCCAACCGGATTGGGCTACACCAATCCAACACTTTGGTGGTAACGAGAACGGTCATCAACGCTGATCCGCATACGATTCCTGGTGACTCTGAGTCACCGCCATTCTCTTTATGATCATCTGAATTTTTTTTGTTGTCTCTTGTACTAGGCTAGGTTCGATAAGTGAAGTCTCACCCGTTTCCACCCAACAAAGTGGAGAACAACAAAGATGACCATACAATGCTTCGAAATGAGTCATATGTATCGATGCCTGATAATTGTTATTGTACGAAAACTCCTCGGTATACGCTTCTCCCATGAGCCACTAAAATCCATCACATATGCTCTAAGCATGTCTTCCAACGTTTGGATCGTCCGTTCGAATTGTCTATCCATTTGAGGATGATAAGCTGTGCTCATGGTCGATTGTGTTCCAAGGGCTTGCTGTAAAGATTTCCAAAAGGTAAACCCGAGGTCCCGGCCTGACACAATTGAAAGTGGAACGACGTGTATCTTTACAATTTCCTGAATGTAGAGTTTGGACAAATCTTCCACCTTATTGGATTTACGAATAGGCATGAAGTGAGCCGACTTCGTGAGCCGATCCACAATCACCCATATGGAATCGTGCTTCTGAACCGTTCTTAACAGACTTGTCACACAATCCATAGCTATCTGCTCCCATTTCCACATGGGAATCGGTAAAGAGTTCAGCTGGTCGTTAGTGTTCCACCTTGACCTGCTGATAGGTGAGACATTTTGAGACAAACTCTGCCACTGCTCTTTCCATGCCAACCCATCAAAATTGTGCTTTCACCGCTTTATGCATCTTTTGTGTTCTAGGATGAACAATCCATCTTGAATGGTGGTAGGCTGAAAGAAGCGGTTCCCGATCGGTTGGTGAAACCACAATCCGATCTCTAAACCGTAGCACAAATCTCCCATCTAGCTTTCACCCCTCAATGGTCTCCCCACCATTGAGTTTTGACCTCACGGTTAAACATTCGGGATCAAATGTCTGAGCATCTCTAACCTGCTCAACCCAATTAGGAATAACAGAAATCTGAAAGAAAATTATTGGGAACCGCTTCTTTCAGCCTACCACTATTCGAGATGGGTTGAAAATATTCTCCCATCTAGCTTTTACCCCTCAATGGTCTCCCCACCATTGAGTTTTGACCTCACAGTTAAACATTCAGGATCAGATGTCTGAGCATCTCTAACCTGCTCAACCAAATCAGGAAAAACATAAACCGGAAAAAAAACTACAACATTACCTTTCTCCGCACAATCCAGATACATATCAGCTATAACTGTCATATGCTGCCATTGATCTGCAACCTCTTTAGCCAACTGAGTATATGACTTCCTACTCAAGGCATCTGCTACAAAATTTCATTTTCTCGATGTGTACATCAAGTCGAAGTCGAACATTTGAAAATATTCCATCCATCTTCGTTTTCTTAAGTTCAAATCTCTTTATAAGAAAATGTGTTTTGAGCTCTTAGCATAAAGGCGATGCTCCTGCAAGATGCCCAACACTACAGTCAAGTGTTGCTCTTGATTTGGTTTTCTCCTAGAATACATCAGAATATCCTCAATGAACACCACCACAAAAGAATCAAGATACCTCTGAAAGATCTGATTCATCAATGCCATAAAGACGACTGGTGCATTCGTAAGACCAAAGGGCATAACCACATATTCATAATGACCATAACAACTTCGAAAAGTTGTCTTTGGAATATCCTCCCAAATTCGCAGTTGGTGATAGTCTGATCGTAAGTCAATTTTAGAGAACTGTCGGACTTCCTTCAATTGGTCAAACAAATCATGAATGCGTGGAAGATGATACCGATTCTTTATCGTAACTTGGTTAAGCTTATGATAATTCACACAAAGTCTAAGAGTTTCATCCGCCTTTACAAAAAAAAACCGGTGCTGCTCATGGGGATGTGCTCTGTCGAATGAACCTTTTGATTTCCAACTCTTTCAGTTGGACTTTCAATTCCCTCAATTTTGTTGGTGCCATTCTATAAGACAAAAGTGAAATACGACTTGTCTCTGGTAAGAGATCAATTGTAAATCACACTAATCTTTTGGGTGGAAACCCGGAGAAATTATCGGGAAAAACATCAAGAAATTGGTCAATGATGGTTGGAAAATTTCTATGTCTGATCTCATCAACAGATGTCAAGGTAACCGTTGCCAACTGATAATAGATAGTTCCAACCGTCGGTACCAAAGGTTCTTTTTTTCCAGAACTGAGAAATCCCAGACCAATTCAACCCCATCGATAGTTTACGAACACACTGCACATTTAAAGGCTCGACACTCCCGTTGCCCGAGAGGTGTTTGAAGTTTCAAAACAGACCACATCATTTCAACGTGTAAACCCATATGATGAACAACACGAGAAGCAATCAAACAAGGCTTGCATAGGATTGAATTCAAAAGGATCGTACCTCGCACCGTTGAAGATGCTGATTGATTATCCACAATCACTTGCTCAACACCATAAAGGTGCTTAGTAGCCCCTCCCTGATCTTTGCTTCCTTAGTGAGGTTGCATAACTTGAGGAGTCATAGTGTCCCTAAAATTCCCTTGGCTTGCTCGGTTCTGAGGAAAAGAATTATTTTGACGAGATCGCCCTATCGAAACATACTTCGCACTGGACTTTGGAGCGCTACAACAATAATCTGAAGATGACTTATCTTATTACAGTTGTGCCAAGCTTTAGGCGGTGTCGTACAATCTCGCTTTTTATGGGAAGTAGAGTCACATTGAATACAACCGTACTTTATGTTGGGTCAAGGAGGGAAGTTAACCGATCCCACGGTCTGATTCTGAGACCCTTTCGGAGACCCTCCACCATCTTGGAAATAGGTGTCCCTCTTTCGCTTATTCTTAACGTTTGAGTTCCCACTTGTTCCCATGGTGATAAACATACTCCAACCGGATTTCCAGAAATGTCTCTTTCCGCCACTGTTGTTCTATTAACCATTTTCGTATAGTCCGCAACACACAAAACCGCTATCTTGGAGTGAATCTCTGGTCGCAACCCAGACTCAAAGATGTGTGTGCCTTCAAGGACGCACTAGCAGCAACTTTCGAGGCAAAGTAGACCAAATTCATAAACTTAGCCACATATTCCGTGACAGATAGATTCTCTTGTTTCAAGCTGAGGAAATCGATTGTTCTTGCAATTTTGAATGCGTGGGGATATAATTGTTTGTTAAACAATTTCTCAAAATCCTCTAATGTTATGTCGTGGTCGACTTTAGCTTGAGCAACTAAATCCCATCATTGGCGTGCAAGATCGAATTCGAAAATTCGGTTCATCTGATTCAGCCACACCTACGCTCTTTCAGGTTCGGAATCCCCCCGAAAGATAGGTGGATTCTATTTCTAAAATTGAAACGAGTGGTCCACCTGTTGAGGTTCATCGTTCCTATTTCTATTGTTAATGACTTGAAAAGTCTGAACGATGTTTTGGATCAGTTGCTGGTTCACCTGTGGCTTAGGTGCAACCGCATTTTTAGTAGCCTCTTCTTGCTGATTGCTATGACGTCTACCCGGTGCCATTTCTGTAACCGGAACAAATCTCTATTTAGTTATCACTCACTAAGAACTGAAGGCTTAGACAAAATTTTCTAAATCACCATAAACAACAATCACTAATCATTCTTTTCAAAATCCAATCATTTTTGTTTCAAATTCCATTTATTGTACCCATTTTTCATAAATTATGTAACACAAAATGAACAATGCAGTTCTAGTAGGAAATCTTACTAACAATGCATGATATGCCACACGGTAAACCCATGACGATGAGATGACAACATACCTAGAAGTGTCTTAAAACACTTGTTCCCCGACACCCTGGTAACTAAGTTCAACATAAAATGGTTAGCTACGTTTTTTTAAGCTATACATTTCAAGTTTTGAAATTTCTATTTGCTACCATCCCAAGAGATAAGACGGACTGACCAAGACTAATACCATTTATAACATCCCGCTCCTCACTGGTTTGAGAAGTGAGAGAGGTGTTTACTGACCTTAGGTGACATCCCGCTCCTCACTGGTTTGAGAAGCGACAGAGGTGTTTACTGACCTTAGGTGACATCCCAAGTCACCAAAGGCCGATAATAAATGCGAAGGGCTTAAGAGAACCTTGGGGGACGATTTGCCCTAAGAAACCAGGCAACCAGTAAAGACAAGATATAACTACCTAGACAAACTATATGACGCATGAGTAAAAGTAATACCCAAATATAAAACCAACTGAATAACAATATTTGAGTGACGATGGAACATGATCCATCAAAGGACAAAACCCAAAGGACAACAAGACTCATGACCCCATTTACCACCCGAACCAGCTCGAAGCTCCAACTCCACCAGTCATGCCCATGGTATCAAGATGCATCCCTGGAGAAATAAAACACTTTTCCCTTTCCAGTGTCTCGATATATGACATCTGCAAGTGCCCAAGCAGGGGGTGAGTATAACCTCGGTAAACATTTCCCAAAGTCTTCCCATCACACACCGCTAGTACAAGAACCAATTAGTACATTTTATATAAAACAGTTGAAAAGCTGGTAAACGGTTTATATCAAAACCAAGTAAAAGTTCTTTGGAAGACAATAAACCAATTCTATAAACCATTTCTCATCTTTTGGCATACTCATTTGTTTCCACACACACATCCATGTATGCCAAGTGATAATTACATACTCATGAACGATTTTTCATCGATCTACCAAGTCGTCACAAGGTGACCGATATCCAGGTGCCCAATGACACACACCCCTTATTCAGGGTCACATCCAAAGCAATGAACTCACGCCAACCATGTATGCCAAATTCAGTGCTAGACCATTTCACATAAAACCATTTATTCTTGAAAGCATTTCATCAAACTCTTTACTTGCATCAAAACGAAACAATAATTTTAAAATCAACATTTTAAAATTATAAACAAAGGGGTTTTCCAAGAAAGCATCCAATTTTCCACGTCGAGCTAAGATGGTTTTCCTTCAAGAATCATACCATGTTTCCACAACAAATTCAAGCAAAACAATTTAACAAACTTAAGCCTTCAAGTTATAGACAAGTGGAGATGAGGGAGAAGCCACCTACCTCGAAACGAATGATGAAAACGAAGAACGACACTTAAACTTCTTGATCTGAGTGCAAACATCTTCCCTTCAATTGATCTAATAAGATCTCATCACGATTCACGTCCTAATCTATCCATAATGGACTAGATCTATGGCTCCAAGAGAGAGGAGAAACATAGATTGCGGATCTTTATTGCACTTACCAAAGATTGTGGGTCTTTATTGCACTTAGATTTTTCTGAACGTCTCTTCCGGATTGAAGAGAATTGCCCCTCAAGCCTAGGGAGAAAGAGGAGTTCGAGACTTTGGAAGATTAGTAGACAAATGAGGGTTTCGGGAATTTAATTCCAATTTAAATATTGTTTGAGTCTGCGTCTCACATCGGACTTGTGGTCCGATGTGGTCTTTATCATTCATTATAAAAGAACCTCAAGACCTCCTTTAGAGAGCACCTTGGAGATTGAGTATCCACTCTTTTACTTTAACATGGTATTAGAGGAGGTTTAATCTAACCTGGGCCTTCCTATTTTTTTTCTCCCGTCTAGGGTTTCTAGTGTTTTTCCCCCGTGGGGGGGGGGTAGCGGCCTCCATGGCTTGGGAGCTATGAGTCCTCCGTCGTCGCCCCTCCGCTGCTCCTTCGAGGTAGCCTCCCATTGCTGTCGGCACCTTCCTGCGAGAGCCCCACCTCCACGCTGGCTTCCTTTTGCCGCCACCCGCCCCAGACCCTCCCTCTGTGCGTGCTGACTTCGACCCTCCTTCCCGATCATCACGGCACGGTCGGCCACCGCCTCCTGTGCCGATTCCTGTGCACGACGAACCTCGGCGGTTCCACCCTCCCGACAGCTCCCTCCCGTTGGACTCTTGCGTCGGTGACTCTTGTGTGCCGCCCATCCATCCGGCGACGCCCGACGACCCACCTCCTGTGTGCGCGTGATGGTTTTCTTTAGCACCGCCCTCCTAGATTCGGCACGACTCCTACACGACGACCTGCTATCGCTCCGCCTTCCATACGACGGCTCCGCGGGGAATCCCCGTCCGACGCCTCTCTAACGTGCGACGGTTCTCTTTAGGGTCGGCCCTAGGGCAAGACCAAAGAGCCCCTGGGCTAGGGCAACGCTCAAGAAAGAAAAAAAATACAAAATAAGGGCATCAATTTTATCTTTTTACTATAGCTCTCAATGCATTTAGGGCAAAAATTCTGATATTAGTCTGGGGCAACTAATTTTTCCAGGCCGCTCCTGGTTCTCTTTCACACTCCAGCTTGCGCGTCGCCCTCCTTGCGACAACTCCTCCTGCGCGTACCTCCGCTGCGCCTTGTCGCCGACGACACCAGGCGAATCCTACCCTGTGCGCGCGATGGCTCCCACCCTGCGCTTCTCCCCTCGCGCTGCAGGATCCACGAGCGGCTGCCTTCTGTCGATTAGCCTCCCTTCCGGCTAGATCTGGTCGGCCTCGCTTGGCTTCTCCCTCTTCCGTGCGCCGACTCCCTGTGCGATGCTTCCACCGACTGCTCCCTCCATGCTGGTCTCCTCCTGTGGCAACCCCCGCCTCCATGTTGGCCTCCTCCTGTGGATTTCTTGGCGCTCGGACGTTCGGTACCGCCAGTGCAGCATTTCCAGCGCCTTTGACGTCTGGCCTGCCAGTGCGGCTTTCCCGGCGCTTTGACGTCCGGCCTGCCAATGCGGCTTTCCCGGTATTCCGACGTCCGGGACTGCCAGTGCAGCTTTTTTGGCGCTCCGACGTCCGGCACCGCCAGTGCAACATTCCCGGCGCCTCTGACGATCGGCCCGCCTGTGCGGCTTTTTCGGTGCTCCGTCGACCGGTCTGCTTGTTCGGTTTAACAACCAATCTTTTTCAGCAGCATCATCCATCACCTTCCTGAGGCGGAGCTGTCATGGCGGTTTATCATTTTCTGCTTCCTGTCATCAAGTTGGGTATGTCCACCTTGAGGGGGAATGTTTGCAGTGTCTGTTTGTTGCTTTGTTTTTTTTATGTGTCCAAGCTAGGTACACCTAGTTTGGGGGAGTGTTGGAGTCTGCGTCCCACATCGGACCAAGTCCAATGTGGTCTTTATCATTCATTATAAAAGAACCTCAAAGTCTCTTTTAGAGAGCACCTTGGGGATTGGGTTCCGGGGATTGGGTATCCACTCTTTTACTTTTAACAAATATAAAACGGGCCGGGCTGAGAGCACCACATTACGACACAACCTACATCACCACGGCGTAGTCACCATAGACTATGACACAATTCCCCAAGACCACGGCACAACCTTCCTGGTCAAACCGCTCCGAGAACCACGATGCAGACTACGTTGTAGATCTTATTTTTCAGGAAAAGGGGGCTAAGGTGTAGTCCTCTTCACACCCGGGGGAGGGGGGTGGTGCCAAATTGGTAGAACCACTGAAATTTCCCCTCGGGGGACTGCAGCGCAACCATCCCTTCCACGCCGCAACAGCCGACCGTCCCACGCTGCAGGCCGTCTGCACAGCATTGCGCCCGACCAGGCTACGCCGTAGCCCTTTCCCACGGTGCAACCATGTCCAAACGGGATCTTAGGGAACATAGCAAATGCACAGCGAGCATAGTCTCTGGAACATGCATGGACGCCGCCAAATGTGAATGTATTGATATGTAAATTTAGTTGGTTTCAATTGCTGGAGAAGCTGCTTCAGTGAATTCATACATTATCATCATTGGCCATGCAGGACAGTCCTATAGTACCGATTGGGAGGAGCGCAAGGGCAGATGTCCTTCTAAAAGCAGAAAAAACAGCGTTGGAGTTTGGTGGCTGCGTGCTCCGATTAGCAGGACTTTATATATCCTTTGTGTGATTTGAGTTTTGACATTGACGACTACGGATTAAAAGATGGAGCACCGTTCTTGGTAATCTTAACGATTTCACACAATGCTAATAGGGGTGCACATGTTTACTGGTTAGAGAAAGGGAATGTTGACGTTCGGCCTGACCATATTCTCAATCTTATCCACTATGAGGTAAGGATTTTATCACGTGCTGTGTTCCACTGTCTTGCTACTAATTTCTTATTTTCGTTTAGGATGCAGCTACCCTTTCCGTTGCAATTTTGAAGAAGAAACTGCACGGTCGTGTTTTCCTGGGTTGTGATGATCATCCTTTATCGAGGTGCATCCACTATTATTATCCTTATTTTTTATTCTGCGGGGCTAATTATTGACACACCTGTGCAGGCAGGAAGTGATGGAGCTGACCAGCAGGAGTGGAAAATTCAGCAAGAATTTCGGAAGCTTCACAGGTAACCGGCTATATGTATATGGTGATTGGAAGACATTAACAATTAGTAAAATTGACCCATTAATTAGATGTAGAAAACTCGAGTTAGAATAGATTTATATCCTTTCACACGTCCTGCATTTACGACACGTGTCATTGCATTGGTAGATGTCTGGATTTATTAGCTGTGTTTGTAGGAAGCGACGGTCCTCTAGGCAAGCGACTGAACAATAGGAAAACTCGCAAGGAAATAAAATGGGAACCCAAATACCCAAGCTTCTCTCACTTCCTGGGCATGTTGGATTAACTGGAATGGATGGGATTCTATGATTTGTAAAATTGTAATATATTTACATTTGGTATAGGATGCCTACCAAGTACTCCATTGAATGATATTTTTTGTTATTTTCTTTTTATAAATGTTGGGTCACACCTGACCTCAAATCACGCAACAAATGATGAGCTCACATCACTGCTTGAATAAAATAAACCTTCAATGCTAATACAAAATCTCATCCCTTATCCACTATCAACTCCTACAATCCACCTCAATTTCTTTAACCATTGTTATTCACAATGCTCTTGCAAATAACTCTCATGATTACATGGATTTATTAATTTATCCGCACTACCCACCGAATAATTCCCTACAAATTATACATCCACATCTGTATCCGTTTTCATAACCCTTCAACATTCCATAATTTTCTTAATTGTTCACTCCATATTTTCACATTTTTTATCATTACAGTTTGTTAACTATCCATTTTAAGAATTAACCGGATTTACAATCACGTACATTTTAAAACCATCAACAATTTCTATCATCATCAACAACCCCAACTATCATCAACAAATTAACAATTTCAATAAATTCTACCACCAACAATCAACAAATTCCATCATCAACAATTTCAATAGTCTTTTTTTATCACATCAATATAAAAAATAATCTCTACCCCCAACTCATATCTTCCATAAAATTTTCCCCATAATTTATTCTCCTCAAATTTCTTAAACATAATAAGCGTCAATAGAAACTACAAACCCAAAATTGAAAAACTAAAATGTATGAAGTAAATAAAGTGTACCTTTCACCTTTAAGGTGTATCCACAAATCAACTGAATCACCAAACGCTTGGGTGAGATTCTCTTCACAACCACGATATGCTAGTATCTCATAGTGGCCAAGGGAGGAGAAAAATTCAAGAGAATTGATAGAAAGTGAACACATGTACAATCATCATATTCATGGCCTTTGACCCCTTTATATAGGCCACATGTGTCTCGTCCCGACCCGGTTTACTCTATGAACAGTAACCAGGCCAGTTGGCGATAACACCTCAAGTGTACCTTCACACACGTTAGAGGCTACCGACTAGCAACGATGATCTAGAGTGTGTCTGTGAGGAGATTATGCCCTCATATCAGAGTAAGAAACAATGAAAATAACTAGATATCAGACATAACAATAAATAATCAGAGTGCGGAAGTAATAAATATAACAAGGATGTAATAATAAATGAAATGTGGTAAAATCCTGAACATTCATGTCATACATATAACATTGATCGCCCACTAGGCTGATCACACAAACAAGAATAAAGGAAATAAACAAAAAGTATAAGGCTTTGCTAGTAACTCCAAGCCGAACCACGTACCCGATTTCTACATACATATCCGAGCCATCCTGCTCAATCAGTCCTAGGCCTCAGCCTATCCCATGTTTGCAACTAAGTGGACGACTGGTCGGGTACCCCAGTGCAATGACGACCCGAACAACGTAAGTACAAAACTCAGTAGGGCACCACCAATGCGGCCCCGTACATAGCCTGTAATATGTAGTGTGTGTATATGCGAACTACTCATCAGAGTAACAATAATAATAAATATAACCAACTGCTGAAGATAAACTAGAAGACAAAAGTCATACTGAGGCATGCTATCCCAAGTGCAAGCTTATGCAATGTGCTCATCCTAGGTGACACATAACTAGGAATAAAAGAGTAAATTAAATCCACAATTGATCCTTGGGTCCGTGACCCCGATCGATAATACCTACTTCGACCAGCGCCATAATATCTCTAATCATCTTACTTTATATAAATAAAATTGGGACTCGAGGTACGTAACCATGCGTCCATGTACAACAACAATCAAACATAAAATAAATAGAATAATTCCATTAATTATATGAGCTCATCCAATACATTCCATATCACAAATCCAAGTATCGCTCAAGGCATAATATAATTCATCATAACCATGAAACGCCATGTCCACTAGGAACGTCATGTTCACTATCTCAATCATATTTGTGGAATGCCATGTCCACTATGGAACGCTATGTCCACTGATCTCAATCATAACTGTGGAACGCCATGTCCACTAAATGTTAATCATAACTGTGGAATGTCATGTCCACTAATTCAAAATTAATGATGAGGAGCGTCGTGTCCAACATCCAACCATGTAAGGCTCACAAACCAGATCCTAAGAAGTACCTCTGAGCATCCTGATAGATAACATCTAACAATAAGGCTCAGAAGCGGGATCCTGAGAAGTACCTCTGGGCATCTCTATCATAACATCACATTGTGTCAGGCTTAACGGCCAAATACCAGAACGCACCTCTGGAAGCTACAACTGCATCAACAATAACCAAGTGAAAACATGAATAAAAGAGAAAGGGTGGCCAAACGCCTAAACCCACCACCACTACCATAGCCCCTTGGGCTTACATGTTCGGTACAAGTTCTAAAGTGACACCCACTACCATCTCTACCCCAAACCCTTGACACACTTGCTCAAGGTCGTTCAACATACCGGGTCACCCACTGGGTTCTCTAGGCCAATACATAGGAGAGGTATCCCACTCATGATCCTTGTGGTCAACATGTAAGCAGAGGCATCCCTCTTGGGATCCTCTAGAGAAAAGTCACAATCTAGGGTCAACACCCGACGCACCAAGACATTACATCCCACGACATCGTAAAAATTGTAGCACAACCTTGCCAGTTTCTCAAGGTCTTACTGCAACGACAACCATCAGGAGATGGGTCATGACCCAATCTTAGTGCCAAGTTCTCTCTAGGACAGTCTACACATCCAACCCGGTCCCGGTCTTCCAAAGGTCTATCCACCTAGAATTTCATAAGGGCTAACATGCCTTACTGAGTGCAGTCTCACCTCCTCATAGGTCTGGAGGCCACTTAGAATTCCAAGGAAACTCGGTCTTGGCCATCAAGGCAAGACATGAAGCTAGTGCACATAGATTGTTAGTGACCCCTAGCATTTGTCCATGTTAATTAACCAATTTACTTAATTTAAACATTTCATTGCAATTAATTTAAACAGGGGGCCCCACCCTCAGTGGCGAGCGTGAGCATCCACATACCACTATAAACATGCATAAATACTAAAGGGAAGGTACAACACACCACCTACCTTTAGAAAGATTTCCATTTATTTTTCCAAGGGATGACAACAACTGCCAAAGCCGGTCCAAGCTCATCAAGACGTGCGAGGTCCTGTCTTACAACGAAACCATCAGAATTAATTAATTATAACAACATTATAATTAATTAATAAAACCCAACAAGATATAATTAAAAAAACCATTTTATTTTTAAAAAGGCATAAAGACCAAAACCTCACCGACCAATCCCATCACATTAGAACGATGACCAAACACTCGCCAACAACCCACGACACATCCTCAACCTTGAATCGAGCATAATCCCTAAGCAACGACATCAAAAAAACACCCTAACAATTCAATTTAAAGTACTAAAGCTTTAGAAATTCATCACGATGACATACCTCGATGAAACAACACAATGAAGTGCAGACGACATCCCAAGTCATCCTCTTCCTAGGCAGAGCAAAAGCCCTATCACCACTGATAGGCCAAACTTAGAGGAAGAAGGAGAAAAACACAACGAGGGCTAATAGAGTTGAGGGCTTACCTCAAGGCTTCCAACGCATTTGACGGCGTTCAATTTGGACTAAGAATGAGGGAGATCTCCGATGGAGGAAGAGAGGAAGAGGAGGGCACACAATGGGGACTTGATGGGTGAAATGAGGGAGAAGAGGGGTAAAACCCTTTAGGATCGAAGGAGAAAAATGGCCATTTCCCCCTTTTTAATGAGCCACATGTTTTGGTTGTGTGATTTTCCAAATCGTGCACCAACCGTGTGCCTCCTCTATCTAAGGAAAACACACCTCGCACAATTAGCTGCACGGTTCAATAGGCCGTGCACCAACCATGTGGTTGTGTCACACCTTGAGTTTTTATGAAATATTTTTTTCAAATAAATTAAATTTCATCGATAGCTTGCGTTACACGCAACACCGAGTTTTAACGAAACACGATATGCTATTAATATTATTATTTATACATGACCGTTATAACCTAGCCGTTAAACTTGGTGGTATGAATAAGAATAACCATATTTTTAAAATTAAGTATAAAGGTTTTAGATAAAGAAAATATATTTATAAATAAGCACTTAAATTTTTAGTAAAGTCTTTATATGCATCGAAAACACATTTTTCTCAAAAAAATGATTTTATTGCTTTTTATGAACAAATAAAAAAAATTAAAATTTCCCACTTTTAGAAAATTTATTTGAAAAAATTAACATCATTTTTGGAATCAACATGTCAAAATTATTTTAGGGTGAATTTTTGGTATTTTTCTAAAAACTTTAATTTTTTAATGAATAGTGAAAAATACTGATTTTTATTAAAAACTGTATTTTCTTTTAAAGAATTTACAAGTTCAATTTTGTTTTAAGATGGTTTTAAAAGTAACATTAGTTCAATTATGTTACTATCAATCCAATTTTGGTCATTGAAATCAAATTCACGTCTTTTAAAGAATTTACAAGTTTAATTTTGTTTCAAGATGGTTTTAAAAGTAACATTATTTCAATTATATTATTATTAATCCAATTTTGGTCATTGGAATCAAATTTATGTTGATTTTTGGTATTAAAACTTTATATACTTAAGAAAAGTTTCTATTTGGAAAACCTTTTTTTCATCACGTTTGCAGGTTTAATATTAAATTAAAATTTTCCACTTCTGTGAATGGAATTTGGAAAAATGGATTCTATATTTGGAATCAGAATAATTAATATTATATAATAAGTTCAACTTAATTTTTGGTCAAAATGAATAGGAATCACAATAAAAATTAATCACTACGATTAAGGTTAAAATGAGTTTACCGGGGGGTTAAACCAAAAGATAAGGGTAAGTTTTCCAATCAAACTTTTCTAAATATTGTTGGCTATATTTAAACCTTATCCTATACCACCTTTGAACCTAAGGTCATTTGAATTCATTTGGCTTGAGAATCTCTATCATTTTGGATTCTTTTGGGAAATTTCCAAGTAGTTTCCAAATGGGTTCCTTCCCCCACTTATAAAAGGACATCCCCTCTTCTATCCTCTTAACACTCCCAAATCCTTTTGGTTCAGCTAATACCTACCCAAATCTTTTCCTTACTTCCCTCCCCATGTCCTAGATGCCTTATTTTGATTAGGAAACCTTCTTAAGAAGGCTTTTGGTGCTAACCTAAGGAGGTTTTCTGAAGAAGAAGTATCGTTCTTAACCGAGCATTTTTATTTTATTTCTTCTTCCATATCCATAAAATATTCTCCAACTACGATGATATAATAAAATAAGTATCTACCATATACTAAGATGTTATTATGTTAATGACATAACCCATATCCATCTCCTCTTTCATCAAACGGGGAATGAAACCGTCGATCGTGTGTTCGTCGAACTACCGCCTCACGAACCGATTCCATCACCACCTATCCTGGGTGTATATAATGATGTATTTAATGTATATAAATTATATTCATGATATAACCATACTTCTAGAATTTTAATATCACATCTACCTTCTTACCTTCCAACCTGTTGGAAAACGATAACGTCGCTCATGTGTACGTGTGGACTACCGCATCCACAAAGCGATGTGATGTGTTTTTCATTTTATTTTGACATGGATGGTAATAAGGATTAATTTAATGAATATACATGATATAAAAACAATTCTATAAAGGTGAATTAATATTTACCTTTCTTTCATTCCATTCGTTGAAAAAATGGAAACAACGTTCGTGCATATGTACGACTTACCGTCTCCATGAACGATGCAATTCATTATCTATCTCTAACTTTTATGGATTACACTAAATACATATATAATGAATATATATGATTTTTATATCATTTTAACATTCTAGAGATGATGTAACCATGATAAAAGTAAAGGTATCAAAAATACCAAACCAAAACATACATAAAAAACGAAGCTGTTATTACCCGAAACATGATTTTAACAAGGAATTGTAAATAAATGGGTAATAAAAGGTCATAAGTAAATCATATATTATTTTATATATATGAGTATGGTTATGGAATATATTTATAATAAACCTATATTTATAATACAGGAGGTCTGAACGTTTATGAAGAATGTCGAGACACGAGGTAAGGGAGTTCTAGTCTCTTTTTTATTTCCTGGAGAAATGTCATATTCACCACTCGTTTATTTTTGTGTGGTGTATATATTCACCCTTTGAAATTTTATATCATGAATTTATTTATTATAATGATATTTAAAGTTTTATTTAATGTTATTATTTCACAGGGATTATGATTTAAAAGTTACCAAAACATGTAAGGGATTTTCATCTCACTTTTATTTATGTGGGACACATGCCATATTCACCACTTATTTATTTTGTGTGGTGTATATACTACCCATGAATATATTTTATGATTATTATCATGAAAATTATGGGATATACATATCCATATAAGTTTCTTTCTTTTATGGGGCTTATGATCCAAAATTTACCAAAGTGGTAAATGTTTTATGTTACAATCCCATTATTTATCAGGATTGATTATGATAATGTTTCTTATGATGAAATATTATGATCTAAATCTCAATAAACTCATGAATTTTCTTCTCCTCTAGTTATTTCTGGAGAATATATGCTTTCCTTTCATTTTCCTCTCTTTATGTACTCAAGATTCTAAAAATTTTTTTGTAAGGAGAACCGACTTTATTTCTCTCCTCTATCAAAAATCCTTTTTCTCCCATATCCATGTTTTCTAAAAATATTTTAAAGAAATTTTTTACTAATTTATAATGATTGTTTAAAGAATTTTTTACCCATGTTTATTTTTTTACAAATTTTTTTAAAAGTAATCTTCTTGTTGTTTTCTGAATAAGGTAGTTTTGAATTTTTTAACAGAATATTTGTTTTAACATGTAAAACATGAACATAATTTTACACTGTTATGACCACTCAATTATTTGAAGATTACTTTACAAGTTTTCAAGGTTCATTTAAAAGAAAATGTTTTTCTTAATATTTGGGGATTTTTTAGATTTTAAAGAAGTGATTTCAAAATGGAAATAATATTTTCCTCAAAAAATGTTCCAAGAGATCTTTCAAAATCATTTTTCATCTAAGATGACATCATTTGATGTTACACAAGATTTACTGGGGATATGATCCAATGATACTATCCTTATTCTTTCTCTGGATGATTTATGATTATGATGAAAAATGTTTATGAAACCCGTTTCTTTCCCTGGGGTTATGTTATGATGAAATGTTTATGAAACCCATTTCCTTTTCATGAGTTAGGATATGATGAATGTTTTATGATCTTGTGGCACAAAGATATAAGGATTATGTGATGGGTGGGGCCTATATCTCCTTCCAATGCATTGATTAAATATTTATATCTCATGAGATAATTTTGGGAAACAAGCTGATGTGCTTGATTCTCTATAGGAAACATGAAGAGGTGATTGATCCACTATGGTAAAAAGTCAATGTACTTGATCCACTATGAGAAACATGTGACGATGACTGATCCATTATGTTATGGGGAAAAGGTAGGGATGCCCGATCCACTATGATTTTATGGTCTCAGTAGTTAACCTTGACATATGAAATGGTTTATGTAATTATGATGGTACCCCACTTATATGACATGAACTTATGGTTAATGATTTATTTATGATGATTTCTCACTCTTATGATGCATTTCTTGGAAATGATAATGTTTTATTCCATGAATCATGTTTATGATCTTTGACAAATTGGGTGTGAACCTTGTAAGTTATGTTCATGATCTCATACCCTTATTCTTATCTCATGCCTTCTTATGATCATCGATTGATATCTACCATATTTACCCTAATTGAGAATCTGAGCTCACCCCTTTTTATTTTTCCTTTCCTAGGTATGTATATGAAGTGTACTAAATGAGAGGATCTTTACGGTAGATGTTGAAGAACTTTCATGAAATAAGAAGATTGTGTATCTAGCATCCAAAGACACTAAACCTTTACTATAATAAGGTGTTTATTTGTGAAATGCATTGAATATTAATCTAAAAAGATGTAATATTTATGTATGAAAAGCCCGAGTCACTATAGGTTGGCACTGTCTCAACCTCTACATCTCACACAGTTACAATGCACATTTTAATAGATTGTGTGCCAATTGTCTGACATGTCAGCAATAAATTGAAAAACCCTACACAATATCATCTATCCCACCACATGGTTTCTAAAACTATGTGCCTATATGAATTGGGCCACATGGTTGAGTTGCATGGTTTGGACTAACCGTGTGCAAACCATGTGCCCTAAGTTGCATGATTCCAAAAATTAAGCTTTGAGCCCCAAACCTCTGGGATGATCCCCAAACCTCCAAGACATCTTATAAGACTCATTTCACATATAAAAAAATTATTTAGAGGCATTCAAACATTCAAATTTCTATTCTGAATCTCCAATCAAAACTTGACCCATCTAATAATTAGAAATTAACTTTACTTCTGAAAATTTCCAACTCATAAAACACTGGATCTTACATTCTCCCTACCTTAATACTTCTCATCCCTGAGAATCCTTGGTGGTTATAAATATGAACAAACCAAACTATTTGGATCATGAAATCTTTTTAAATTCCTGCATTGCGTCTGTAAACGCCCAACACGCCTTCCAAACACCACTTTAAACATATGGTGCTTAAACCTCTAAAACTCGATCCAACACTCATAACTAAAGATGAAACATCAAGATGAATCTTACTCAAGACCGTCTAACCTGAGACACGATCACTTCATCATTTCTTCATCAGTCGGTCTATTGTTTTTCCCATTATAGGTTTCTTTTATCAGAAAACTCCGATCCATAATACTTCCACCATCAGAATTGCTTACAAAAATATATCCCTAACATCTTAACAATGATTCCAGTATGTTTATCAACTCACTACACCTGTTCATGTATGAGGACACCACTCTCAGTCCTTGATTTGATCTAAATGGTCGTATTCCAATCGACCCAGCTTAGTCTGGTCACATTGAATTTTCCTTGAAAAGCCTTGACTAACCCTTATATTTCACCCATGCATCCCATTGGTGTGTCTGATGTGGTTCCTCATTGAATGCATACAAACACTCATTGGAACTCAAGTTGAATCACCTCTAGCCAACTACTTTTGAGAATATTCAGCTTCTACCACTAACGCATCACCAAACCCGTTTCCAATTCCTTTATCTCAAGGAACATCAAGATCATTTTGAGCATGCTCAATGAAGCCCGTACCAAAATTCCAGTGATGTATCCTGGCTGGACCATTTGCTGTCCAATAGCATTTGAAAGCCAAAATGACTATCTAATGATCGGTCTCATCTTAGAATGACCCTCCTCACATAAGGGTTACATACCAGCGATCAATATCATGCTCTCCTACTTAGGAGCATCCTTTTCATCGCACCAATGAATCAAGTTCCCTGATCACCAAAACCCATGCCCCATCCGTATCCAGACATAAAAACTGGCATGGCTATGAACCCACACATCCCTGAGCGCTAAATAAACATCACCCATCACCCGTTCTTACTTTCCTAGAATGATTTTCACGAAGTTCATCAAGCTACAAAATTTATAATGAGTGTCACTACCCTCAAATGACCAATGGTGTTCTCCAAACCTTATGTCTTACCTTAAACTGCTCCTCGATCACAACTCCCAAAGAGTCCCTCCATCAAACCATAAAAGATATTTACATAGCTCGACACAAAGACAACACTCTCTCAACATACTCAGGGTGATGTCAAGATATTTGGCATGATCATCTCTAAAATGAGAGTAAACTAATATTCCATCGATAGGTGTGTATCATTCTCCCCGAGCCATGCTCCTCATTCTGTCACTACCCAACCAGGATTAAGCCAGATCGGCTGTGCCGCAACAACTGATCCACTCTAGATGTCTCCTCTGCCATAAAGGGATATTTCTCATTTAATCACAACTCTCAGGAAACCATTTCCATAACATCTCTTTAAAATTATTGTTCCTTGGATCACACATGATCACTCACTGATTTACAATTTAAACGGTGCCACACACAACTAACATGTACCGTTGTCATATCTCCCAACAAACCGGGTGTAAAATCCTGTATCACCCAATTCAAGGCCCAACTCATGCTCCCACGAGTCATACATTAAAAGGCAAAGATGACCTTTCTACATGGAACATCAATATCATTAATCCAGAAGCTCCCTTGGAACCCCTCTTCAAAATCTGGCACTCCACCTGTGCTACGATTTATTCAATAACTGCCCATTACACAACATATTTTTCTTGAGATTAAAGTGTCAAACACACAACCACTGGTCAATAGGTCCAGGCACCTGAATAGTCCTACCCATGGAATCTAATATTGATATCAAAGAACCCTAGGTGATTTATTAGAAACCCAAGGCATCATCATGCCTATATCGAAAACCCTGAGAACCTCCCATGCATCAGTCTATACATGAGCATACAAACAAGATCACTACCTAAAAATAAATCCATAAACCTAGGCTAACCCCTATTGTAGGTTTCCTTCGATCTAAATAAACGTCGACTTACAAGGGTCTGAGTTATAGAAAAGGGCCTCTAGGTCTCCCACTTATCCCTACCGATCAAGTCTCAAGATGGGTCACTAGGTCCTACCACCTAGCCCATAAGTCAACCTCTCACCATGTCATATCTCATGGGGCATTATCCACACACCCATCTCAATGTAAGGAATCCAATGCGCTAGTCAAACCTCTCTAAGGGAGGTAAGGACAACATTGACCTATGAGGGTCAAAACCTATCAACAAGGGTTCAACTATACATGCTCTCAATTCCCAAGTTATAGAGGAAAACAACCTATAAGTTGTAATTAGAGACCCATTTAAGTGAAACCCATTGGAAACTCATAACTAAAAGAGAAAACTACTAGAATCACTTGCCAAACATCAGCCTACTGTGTCCTGATCCTCTTTGATCATCCTCATAAGGGACTACCCCTAGAGTATCATGATATCAATGAAAAGAAAAAGAACTGACCCTCACCAGGCATCCTTATATAGTAATACCCTCTCAAGGTTCCAGTTTATTATAAACATTTAGGTACCCATTGACATCACACTAGAGGATCTGGCTAGATAACTATAAAGAAAGGTTAGTTAAGTAAAATATTATAGCAAGAAAGATGGGAAAACTCTATGTAGGTTGTTATGAACCTTTAGTTAACCAAAATTGAAAAATAAACACCCACAATAGGTCTAATAAAAAGGAATCAACTACTAACTATGACCTACAAGGGTCAAAAAATACATAAACAACATCATCTTAAATGATCCATGTCGTACTACACACACAATTTAGTTAAGTAAAATTTTATTCCAATATATGTGGGATAACACTATATAGGTTGTTACTAACACTTTAAATAATTGAACCTAAGTAACAAAATCTTATAAGGGGTCCAACACCAAAGAATCAAGTGCCCTATCAACCTACTAGGGTCACTAAATCTCTTGTGCATGAGGACTGATTCATTATCCTCAACGTCAAATGTCTCACTGTATATCCACATAACCTACCATCATAAAGATATATATATATATGTCAATCTAAATGAGTATAATGACACAAAGAACCTATATTAGAAAACACCATTTAGGTTGTTGTTGGCACTTTAAATAGTTGACCCCAGTCATCATTAATAAATGAGACACTAGAAGTCCTATAATATGTGGACTCTACGTGCTAAATATGATGCATGAGACACTTATTGCCTTTTCTGACTAAGAGTCAAAATCAATTACTGGCCTATCACTGATGGGCCGAGATCCATAAATCCATAATAGATCATAAATCCACACAATAAGTGCCTCAATCAAAGAAAAAAATCATATATAAATGTAACATCACATATCAAGAACAACAGTCCCAAAACCTTGGTAACCAAGACTTCTTACCAGAACAGGTGTTGTTGGTTCTCTAGTCCAATATCCACCATAGGTTTTGAAACATTCCTAATACTTATGCCCATCATATCCCAAACAATAATATAATAGGAAAATAAAAATCTTTGATACCACTTTTTCATGTCCCTTCCCAGTTCAGTCTGTGAATAATAACCAGACTAGTTGGCAACAAGGCCTCAAGCATGCCTCCCCGCACGTCAAAGGCTTCCAACTAGTAGTGAGGCCCTAGGGTGTGTCTGTGGGGAGAATATTACATCATATCAGAGTAAGAGACAATAGAAACAACCACACATCAGGCATAATAGTGAATAATTATAGTGAAGAAGCAATAAATATAACAAGGTTGTAATAATAAGTGAAATATAGTAAAATCTTGAAGGACCATGTCATACATATACCATTCATCACCCACCAGGCTGATCACATACACATGAATAAAGGAAAAATATACAAGGCTCTACTACTAACTCTAAGATGAATCACATATCTGATCTCCACATACATACTAGACCCATCCCGTTCGATCAATCCTGAGCCTCAGCCCATCCTATGCCTACAACCAAGTGAACGACTGCACGGGCACCCTAGTGCAATGGTGGCCCGAGCAGGGTGTGATTACAAAAGTTAGTAGGGAACCACCAATGTGGTCCTATACATAGAAATCAATATGTAGTGTATGTATATGTGAATTACTCATTAGGATAATAAGAATAAGAATAATAATAATAATAAATACAACCAATTACTGAAGATAAACTAGAAGAAAAAATATGTACTGAGGCATGCTATCCCAAGTGCATGCTCATGAAATGTTCTCAGCATAGACAAGACACAAATGGGAATAAAAGAGTGAAATAAATCCATAATCAATCCTTGGGGCCATGATCTTGATCGAAAATACCTTCTTCGTCCAATGTCATAATACCTTGGAGCATTTTAATTTATATAAATAAAAACGAGACTCGAGGTACATAACCGAGGCGTCCATGTACAATGACAATAAATCATAAAATAAATAGAACAATTCCATTAATCCTATGAGATTATCCAATGCATTCCGTATAAAAAATCCAAGTATTACTCAGGGCATAATATAATTCATAATAACCATGAAACACTATGTCCACTGTGGAATTCCATGTCCACTATCTCAATCATATTTTTGGAATCCCATTTCCACTTTGGAATGCCATGTCCACTAATATTAATTATAAATATGGAATGCCATGTCTACTAAATATTAATCATAATTGTGGAACGTGCTGTCCACTTATGAAAATTAATGATGAGGAGCACTGTGTCCAACATCCAATCATGTATGTCTCACAAGTCATATACTAGGAAGTACCTTTGGGTATCCTGATAGATAACATATAATAATAAGACTCAGAATATGGATCCTAAGAAGTAAATTTGGGCATCCCTATCATAATATCACATCGTGTCAGGCTCAGCAGCCAAATACTAGGAAGCACCTCTGGAAACTATAACTGCACCAACAATAACCAAGTGAAAACATGAATAAAAGAGTGTGGGAGGCCAAACGTTTAAAACCACCACCACCCCCATATCCCCTTGAGATTACATGTTCAGTACGAGTTCTATGGTGACACCCAATACCATCTCTACTACAAAACCTTGATGCACCAGCTCAGGGTCATTCAACATGTTGGGGAACCCACTAGGTTCCCTAGGTTAATAAACAGGAGATGTATCCTACTTAGTACCCTCAAGGTTAGCACATAAATAGAGGCATCCCTCTTGGGATTCTCTAGAATAGAGTCACGGTCTCAGTTCAGCACCCGACGCAACCAGACATTATGTACCAGGACATCGTAAAAAGGACAGCACAACATTATTAGATTCTTAGGGTCTTACCACAATGATAACCATCAAGAGATGGGTCACGACTCAATCTCGATGCCAAGATCGCTCTGGGGAGGTCTACACATCCAACTTGATCCCGGTCTACCTAAATTCTATCGACCTTGGCCTATATATGGGATAACATGACTTATTGAGTGTAGTATCATATCCCAAGAGGTTTGGAGGCTACTTAGTATTCCAAGGAAACTCAGTCTCGTCTATCAGGGCTAAGACATGAAGCTAGCGTACATGGGCTGTCAGTGACCATTGACATTTTCCCATGTTAATTAACCAATTTTTTTTTAAATTTAATTGGAATTAATTTTAAAAAGGTACTTATCCCTTAGGGGAGAGCCTAAGAATCCACATATCACCATAAACATTCATAAATACTAATTGGAAGGTATGTAGGACCACCTACCTTTAGGAAGATTTCCATTTATTTTTCCAAGGGATGACAAGAGATTCCCAAGCCTATCCAAGCTCATCAGAATGTGTGGGTTCCTAACTCACAATGAAACCATTAGAATTAATTAATTATAACAACATTATAATTAATTAATAAAACTCAATAAGATATAAATAAAGAAAAACTATTTTATTTTTAAAAAAGGAATATCACCAAAAAACTCATTGGTCGATCCCATCACACCAGAAGGATGACCAAAAATTCAACAAAAATTAATGACACATTCTCAACCTCAAATTAGGCATAATACCTAAGAAAAAGAATAAAAAAACACCCTAACAATTCAATTTAAATAATTAAAGCTATATAAATTCACTACGGTGACATGCCTCGATGAAAAAACATGCAGTGAAGTGCATACGACATCCTGAGTCATCCTATTCCTAGGAAAAGAAAAATATCTGTCACTTTTATCTAATTCCACCATACTCTAGTAGAATTAGGAATAAAAATCCAAAACATAGAATCTAAACTTAGAGGAAGAAGGAGAAAAATACAATAGAGTCTAACGGAGTTGAAGGCTTACCTCAAGGATTATAATTCATTTGATGGTGTTTGGTTTGAACCAAGAATAAGGGAGATATCCCATGGAGGAAGAGAGCAAGAGGAGGGAACATGTGGGGGACCTTTTGGGTGAAATAAGGGAGAAGATAAGGGTAAAACCTTTTAAGGGTTAGAGGAAAAAAATGGACATCTCCCACTTTTAATGAGACACATGATTTGGTCACACATGCTAACTACGCACCTACTCTATCTAAGGAAAACATACCTCACACAGTTAGCTGCATGGTTCAACATACCATGTGCCAACCGTGCGGTCAACACCGTTTCAACCCCTCTATCTTGCACGATTGTAACTCATGGTTTAACAGACTGTGCTCCAACCATGTGACATGTATATAGTAAATTGAATACCCCCACATGATCTCCCCTATCCTACCACAAATTTTATCATACCATGTACCTATACAAATTGGGTTGCACAGTTGAGCCGCACAGTTTATACTAACCATGCGTCAACCATTTTTCCTAAGCTACACACTTCTAAAATTTAAGCTTCAAACCCTAAACCCCTAAGAAACTCTCAAAATCTACAATCCATCTTACAAGCCCCATTTAATGACTAAAAACATTATTTAGAGGCATTCTATCTTTCAAATTTACATTATGAATCTCTGATCAAAATTTGACCTATCCAATAATTGGAAATTCAATTTCATTCTAAAAATTTCCAACTCATAAAACACGGGATCTTACAATAGGGTACTCCTGATCCATCCATGGAATTTACTCAAATGTTATGATATGTTCGAGTACTGCCATATGTTTATAAACACCTTGTAAACATTTTTCTGAGTGTGATTGCATTTATTACATAAATTCATTTGATTATCCATACATTTCATTATATGAAATGTAATTTATGAATTCCATTGTGTAATCACAAGGTGTTATTATAATTTTACAATACAATACCTTTAATAAAACTTCCATACAACAATCCCATGTCATAAACCATGAATCGACCTAGGTAAGTCCAATACGATATCTCTATATCGTATGAAATGATATAACCAATGGTTTATAATAATCCACTTGCAACATGTATGTCATACCCTACAACGTACCCATATCATACTATATGATATAACATAAAACACATCACATGTGCTTATGAAACACATCATCGGTCCTATATGATATCCATCCAAAACTCCTTTTGGATAAACTCTAAACACTTTAAGAGAATCTACTCAAGTTTCATAAAGCTCAATACCTATTCAGTCAACCACACAGTATGACCCCACATGGATTTCTCATGTTGATAAAAAATATGAATTCCAAAATTCACAAATGCAATAAAATAGTGGCTTCTAGAAAAGCATCAATGTTACTCAAGCTAAAAAGGGACCTGACATGATCTCGATCAAACACATGTATCACTATACCTATGTCCATCAACTGTATTATATACAAGTATGAATTTTTATATGATCCCTTTTTTCCAAGACATTGCATAGACAAGGGTAGAAATGTATATAAATTCCATATATCCTTCTCATATGTTCTCGGTTCTCTAAGTATAGACTGACCCGAGTGATAAATACATCAAATACCATTCAACCTTATGGATGAATACATCACATGTACCTCACCCAAATAGATACAACATCATATGTCTTATCTAGGTATGTTCACAAACTTCTTAAATCTATCTTAATTGAAGTCCCATATGTTATACTCTTCATACGATAGGCTAAATCCAATCTTGGTCAAGACTCAACTGATGACATGATTAAAAAAAACCCAAACACCCCCTGATTAGATAAGACTCAAGGTTTCTATAAGAAAGGTATAAAATCATTAAGGTTCTAATTCTAGGTATCTTTCCAACCTAAAGTACAAGAAAATCCAAATAGGAAACATGAATCCCTAGTATAACAAATACAAAGTGTATGACACTCCATGTGGTATACATGGGGGGTCATACAACACATAAAACTATTTTTTCATCTCATGATCATATTTTAGATCTCTAAACAAAAACCTAACCATGCTAACCTTAACATCTCATCATAACCTATAATACATCATGGAGAACATCAGTTAGTGATACCTCAAATCCATACTTGGAGAGGTCAATTATCATTTCACTTCACATAATATGTGTCTCTAAATGAAAGTGGAAACTGGATATTTTATAACATGATACATTTTATATTATTAAACTCTTTTAAGAATGATAACAAAACCATACATAAGCTACCATCCAATCGTATCACATATGATAGACCACCAGAGCAGCCTTATGCTTACTGCACTTTAGGATTTTGTTAAACTAATTAAATCTCTATGTAATTCTTACCGCATCTCGATGTGAACATATGATAAAAACTTCCCACTAAACTCCTTTAGTGAGTAACGTCTATGATGTAAGCCATTTTGAATAATAACAAGACTTAAGAATTATATTCCAAATGTTAAACTCCTTGAAAATAGTATTCAAACTCCTTAACTTCACAACATTCAATGTTATGATGTTAATAACTTTTTTTTATACTTAAGAATTATTTATAAGTTCATCATTTTCATCATTCTTGAAACCATTTACATAATTTTTTTCCTTGAGATAATTTTGGTAACAATATGCAACTCTTTATATTTTTATTAACTAACATGTAATAATCCGGATCTTCATCTCAAGTATGGATCTTGTTTTCTGGTGTTTTTGAGAAAAAGGGGAGATTTTAGAAATTTAAGGAGTACATGCCATGTACCCAGTTGCCATGGGTAGCCATGTAGTAGCTGTGTAACGACTGAGTACATGGCCGTGTTGGGTGACCTTGAGATCGGCTAAAGTGAAGCTCGATCAAGGCATGTACACGACGTGTACATTAAATGAAAATGCTATGTACTTTTATTTTTATTTGTTAAATCAGACTGGGGTCGCATCTCGTTTACATAACACCCTTCTTATGGATTTGTCTCATCCAAGAGTGACCGGGATAAACAATTATTCTCCGATCCCCCGACCCACAATCTGTGCTCCAAATTGAACATCATTGATTGCATTGGAATCGCATCGGTGAGTTCTTCCTTCTTCTAGAGCATCTTATCTTGATTTCTCCTCTTTCATAAGATATCCTTTTTTTAATGTTTTTGACATTTTTGTAGATCTACCATGTTCTAGGTCGATTCAAAGGCTGAGGTTCAACTATATCGATTGTACAATGTTGAGGTAGGTGGTTTGTGCCTTTTCATAGATTGTATTTGAATTATATGTGCAAAAGTGCCCAATACCCTAGTTTAGGGTATTGTGTGTTTAGGTAGTTTAACCCTGTTAATTTCTGCCATGCCTTGTTTTCTTGAGTATGGGTTTTTGATTGTAAATATGGTTGTTTACCTTGTTATGGATGTGTTTTCCCATGTTTGATTTTGATATTGGCTGTTGGGCCTAGAATTACATGTTAGGCTGTTATGCTTTCCATGCCTAGTATTGTTAGGATGGAGTTGATATTATATGACATGCTTGTGATATGCATTGTAGTTGCTTAGACAAGTAACATTTGTGATTTACTTTGGCTGCTGAATATCATTTGTGCACGACTTCTTACACAGGGCTGTGGGAACCTGGTGTAGTGAGAACATATGGGGAATTGACGTTGAGGGCTTCCACAGAGTGTCTGTTATACTTTTCACGCTACGAGACCATAGGGGGGATTAAAATTGAGTGCTCCCTCAGAGCGTCTATAGTTATTGTTACAAGACCACATGAGGAATTGACATTGAGTGCTTCCTCAGAGAGTATGTATTTTATCATTAAAATACTATAGGTGGAATTGATGGTGAGTGCTTCTTCAGAGAGTATTTATTTGCATGATACTAAAGGGGTTAGACTATGTAAGCTATCCCAGGGGGTGGTTATATCTTCAATGCTAAATTATAAGTTGAACCAGAGGGGATAGGCTGTGAGAACTTTCCCAGAGGTTTACATGTGAACGATTGGTTGAATATTTAATAAATGTAAATGAATGTAGTTGAACTGTATGACTGTTTACTTTTGAGTACTTCCTTGTTTATTACTTCATTTTGCATATTTTCCTATTACATATATTCACTGACAGTTAGGCATAGATCTTTGGGTGGTTGCCTACTGGGATTCGTCACACACCCTATTTGGGTCATGATTTTGGGCCCAAACAGATTATATTATTGTAGGTGTAGATAAGGGAAAGTGACATTCTACTTTAGATACTTGATTGTAGTAGAGCTGGAGAGCATGAGACCAAGCTGAGGCTTGCGATGCTGTTGGACTTGTTACTTGTTTTCCTTTGTACTTTGGTTTAGTACTATATTCCAGTATTGTGACTTGTTTGGATTCTTTCCTAGATACTTGTGACATGAATAATTATAATTATATATATATATATATATATGCTGCAGTTGTTTATTTACCTTCATTCTTCCACTTTTACTTATTGTATAGCATTACTGCTTCCACTATTGTTATCTGATTTCCATTCTGCTATGTTACTCTACCTATGAGGGCATAGTTTCTCCACTATCACACCCAAATCCCTCACTACTAGTCGGCAGCCTCTATCATTTGGGGAAATGCACTTGAGGCCATGTGACTAACCATGTACGGGGCACCTTTGGGCAGCACTCGGAACCAGGACATTACAAAGTGGTATCAAAGGAATTATTTTCTCCTTGAATTACTGTTTGGAGCCTATAGACAGGGATAGGAAGGAATGGGTAGTTAGTAATAAGCTGTGCCTGGGAGTATCTTACCCGTGTATAGGGAAAATCCAATTTACCTCATTTATTGCAATTTTTCTGGTTTTTCAATTATTACAGTTGATTTAATTTCACTGTTGGGTGATTCACATATTTTGTGCTGTTATTGTAGATATTATTGAGGTTTTATTTTCATTGCAACCCAATGAGATGAGGGTATGCCATCTCATGCATCATATAAGAACTTTCTAGAGATCACATTTCATGCATTCTTGTCATTCCATTCAGGGTGTATTAGTGATTTCATGTTGTTATAATAGATGTTGTGCTAGATATGCATGTTGTTGTGCTAGATGCCTTGATAGAATACCTGCTATTTGATAGGGCATTTCTAATGTTTAAAGTTCATTTAAATGAACACCAAACTTTGTTCCATGAGGTGTTATGGTCCCTCATGGATCAGAATTTGGTGGATCATGTGATTGTTTTCACTATTATACCTTATGAAATACATGAATATGATGCCAAGATTTGATTCTTGGGGAGTATGAGCCCCTACAGATTGGAATTTTACACTTTAATGTTTGTTTCAGTGTTTTTATGGGGTTCTGAAGTATTTCTGAGGCTTAATATCTGGAAAAACCCAAAATAAACGGTGTGTATTGATGAATACATGCCATATAACCTTCTTTTCGGGAGGGAATGACTTTTAAGAAGTACATGCCGTGTACTCTATGTACATGGCATGTAATCCTTAACCATGTGACTAGCTGTGTGGGTGGAGACATGGGGTTGGGAAATCTTTGGTGGAACATGCCGTATACCAGATGTAAACACTATGTTGTATATACCATGTGTCTAGTTGTGTGACTAATGAAACGAATTGATGAAACTTAGGTAGTACATACCATGTACAGTTTGAACACACCGTGTAGAGTCAAACGTGTCCCCGGCCGTGTGACTAACGACACGGGTGATTTAAATATTTATAGTACTCACTGTGTATGTCATGAACACATCATGTAGTTTTGTTCTAGGTGAACTGTGTGGCTTATCCGTGTAGAGTAACTCAGGCAGGGGGAATCAATTCAAGTACACACCATGTCCTTGGGAGGAACATGCTGTGTGTTGGGGTGTTATACAATCAATTTTGGAAGAATTACACACCCATGTGAAAGCCTAAGGGGACACGCTGTGTAGGGTTTATACATGCCGTGTATCCCTGTTTTGTAAAACTTGATTGTTTTCTTCACCTATTCCTTTCTTGTTCTTCTAATTTTTAGTTCCTGATAATCTTAAACTAAGGTGTGAACTTGACCTTACAGATTCATGCCACCGAGACGTGCTCCGGTTGTTCACTAGATACATGGAAATGATCAAAAAATAGACATGGCAGATCAGGGACTACCAGTAGATCCTTTTGTCATGCCTATCTTGGCACCAACCATCATTACAGATACAAGTTCTGATGAAAAGTTCTGAGAAGGCTTCATGAGGTTTATTAAGACCTTCTAGGGAGAACCAAATCCTTCCCTGTCTATGGAAGAGTTGACCTAGGTTTTTTAGCAGTATCATCCTCCCACATTCTCAGGGGATGGAGGACCTCAAGCTACATAGTCATGGTTGGAAGCCATGCTATCAATTTTCAATCATCTGGAGACATCTCTAGAGAGGAGGGTGAATCTCTCTATGTATATGCTTTGAGATTCCTCTAAGAGATTTTGGGATATGATATCATAGGTAGGGCACCGAAAGGGCATGGATTAAAATGAGTTCCAGTGTACCTTCTATGATTACTTCTACCCGGATACTTTGAGGGCCGATTGAGCCCGAAATTTCATGAGTTTGGAGCAGGGTACTCTCTCAGTCATGGAGTATTCTTCCCGCTTCACAGAGATGTATCACTTCACACCCATTCCAGGGGGTGATGAGTTATTCCTAGCGAGGAAGTTTGAGGATGGTCTCAGGCATGACATTCGATCTCAGGTGAACATCTTCATGTTAAAGACCATATCTTCCATAGTCAACTAGACACTGATCACCGAGCGCAACCTAAGGGATTCTGGAGTTATGAGCCAGGGCGGTTCAACATCTAGAGTTGGTGCTTCTTCGGCTGATAGTAAGAAGTGCCGCAGGTATTCTACACATGGAGATCTGAGTAGGCGGGATACACTTTCAGGTAGCCAGGTGGTATGCTACCAGTGTGGGAAGGGTGGGCATACAAGGCCACATTTCCTGAGAGACCTAGTTGAGTGCCGATATTGCGGAAAGATGGTCCATATTCAGCGTTTTTATTAGTTATTCTCACTATTAGTGGGTGAAAGAGGTTCTTCTATAACTCCTTGTTCAGAATTAGGACCACCGGTTTCTCATCAGTCTAGGAACTGGAGTTCGTCCGACCGTTCAGGCCGAGGTGGAGGTCGTGGATGTGGTATCTAGTCGCTAGGATTTTAGCGACAAAAGAGTGGATAAAACCAGGGTAGTTAGCCAGGGTCTCAGGGCCGCATTATAGGTTATACTTTTATAGTGGAGTAAACCCAACAGGAGAAGGATCACAGACCTTCTACAATTAGAGGTACAATTCTAGTTTCCTCGGTTTTAGCTTCTGCACTTTTCAATATAGGGAATTCCCATAGTTTCATATCTGTTACTGTTGTATAGATTATTGGGCTCTATATCTTTACTACTACTTATGTCTTGACACTGGACACACCGTTGGGGACTATAATGGCTAGTGTATGTCAGTGTAAGGAGTTCCCTCTTGAGGTTGGTGGGTGTCACTTCTCATGGGACCTCTACCTCTTAGAGATGTCAGGCTATGGCGTCATTCTCAGAATTGACTGGTTAGTTCTCTTCTAGGCAGTTGTCTATTGCTATCACTGTAGGGTGAGTTTCACATCACCATAGGTTGGTTTTTTTTATATAAGGGCGAATGGGATGTCCAGGAGAGCAGAGCGGGACCTAAGCATCATGGGTTGGGAGGAGTTACAACCCATATTTCTAGTTTGTATCTGGATGACTAGGGGAATTCATAGATAGACTTCCCTCCAGTGGTGGATCGTTTCAGGGATGTATTTACAGAGGAATTTTTAGGTTTGCCTCCAGAGTGAGAGGTAGACTTTTCTATTGATCTTGTACCAGGGATAAAACTAGTGTTTATTCCTCTTTATAGGATGACTACACCAGAGTTGCAGGAGATCAAGAAGCAGTTAGAGGAGTTGTAGGAAAAGGGTTTCATCTAACCCAATACTTCTCCTTGGGTTTCTATTGTCCTATTTGCGAAGAAGGAAGACAATACCCTCAGAATTTGTGTGGATTATCAGAAGCTGAACCAGTTGATGATCAAGAACCGATATCCCTTGTCGAGGATTGATTATCTCTTTGATCAGATTCGAGGAGCTCGGGTGTTCTCGAAGATTGACTTGAGATCTGATTATCATCAGTTTCACGTTAGACCATCAGATATACCTCTTATAGCCTTTCAGAGCAGGTATGGTCTATACGAGTATGTGGTTATTCCGTTCAGTCTCACGAACGCACCTGCAGTTTTTATGGCACTGATGAACCAAGTGTTCCATCCGTACTTGTATTCCTTTGTGGTGGTTTTCATGGAATATATTTTGGTGTACTCTCATACTAGACACGACCATGCTACCCATATTGAGATCATTTTTAGTACACCGAGAGAGCATCAATTATATGATAAGCTCTCAAAATTCCACTTTTGGATGGACCAGATTCACTTCTTGGGTCATGTTATCTCCGAGGCAGGAGTATCAGTAGACCCATATAAAGTGAGAGAAGTAGTTTCCTGGGAGCATCTGAAGAATTTCTTTGAGGTACAGAGTTTTATAAGGCTAGCTGGTTACTAAAAATGTTTTATACATGACTTTTCACGCTTATCAATGCCACTGACGGGCCTGACTAAGAAGGGCATGAAGTACCTGTGGAAAGATTCCTACGATTCATCCTTCCAGGAGCTGAAAGGGAGGTTGATTTCTGCACCAATACTAGTTTTTCTAAAGTCAGGAAAGATCTATACTGTTTATTGTGATGCATCGGGTATCGGGCTAGGAGCAGTGCTTATGCAGGGGGAAGGAGTTGTTGCGTACGGGTCTCGGTAGTTGAGGCCACATGAGAGGAATTACCTGATGCACAATCTTGAGTTGGATGTAGTTGTCCATGATTTACACTATTGGAGACATTATCTTTTGGGAGATCATTTTGTGGTTTTAACCAACCCAAAAAGTCTCAAGTACATAATCACTCAGTGTGATCTGAATTTGAGACAACAAAGGTAGGTTGAGTACCTTCAGTCTTTTGACTTTGAGCTTGCCTATACACCTGGGAAATTCAATGTAGTGGTTGATGCATTGACCAGGAAGACTCAAATACATGTAGTTCAGGAGGCCAGTAGTGAGTGGTAACTTATGGCTCTTGATAAAACAATATTTTATTGAATATTTTATTGATAATAAATGATATAATTTCCTCACATTGTGTTAAACATGTTTATTTATAAAATATTTGGGATTTGATCATTCATTTGAAAATTTGGTGAAAATTCCAGTTTTACCCTTAATAGTGCACTGTAGTATTTCGAAGATAAATATTTTTATATTTATTATTTGAATTTTAAATTTTGTAACAGTGTTCATAACTTAATTATCTACAACTTTTATTCAGGACACTAAAGATAAAGAGTTCATTTGGTTGTTGAAATTAGGCCATGAAGTCAAAGTTGGGCTGGGCTCTCCAGAATGGAGAAGGTTCTGTATTTGGGCCATATATTCTACATACGGGCTTGGATTGAGCCCAAATTTTGATGAAAGCTCGGGGACATGATGTGGCACAAATCATCCTTCTGGAAGGCCGGCCAATTAACGCGTTTTGGTGGTCAAATGGGCGGTGCAATTTGGCATAAAATATTTGGCCGAATTTCCACATTCACACTTGAAACCACTTGTAACCTCTCCTCCCCTCCCCTCTATAAATTGGAGTTTTTCTTATTTGGAGGGGTTGGGACGTGCATTGGGAGATTGGAGGTAGAGGAGAATTTGTTTCACCCAAATTCTCCAACCATTGTAAGAGGGGTAGCTCTTGAAGCAAGGATCCCCTCATCGAAGCCTCCTTCTCTTCTTCATTTTGTAATGTTTTCATTTGTGTAATAAACTTCATTGCTCTTCTTATATTTCTTCTCTTTTCTTCTGTTTTGTTTAAATTTCTTCTTCTCTTAATCTTCCTAATTGGGCTGGAATTCTTGAGTAGAAGCGTTATTGGGTTATACCCATTTTAAACCTTTGCACATGCAAAACGCTTCTACGATGATTACGCCACCCATGGACGAGTAGTCTTTTAGTAATCGATCTATCTTCTACCCTCTTCATTTAATTATTTTGAATCAATGAGCTACTGTAATTCACTTAATATGATCCATGAATTTTGTTTTTAAATTGTAAGAAACTAAGCAAGCAATTGAACAATTAACACAAAAACACGCGAGGTCGGGATTTTGTGTAAATTGTGAGAGCGTGATCTTAATCGGTAATACAAGACCACACGGGATAAATTTGTAGAGTTCAAATATAATCCCTAAACACAATTCATCCTCATTTCCAGAATGGATATGTGCCTTAATTTACCACTGATCATAAGCTAATCTTAGAACATCAATCAAAGCAGGGTGCTGCGATTGCACGTTCCAAAGTTAGCCTAGGTTTAAATTCACATCATCTTTGTGGTAAAGTTAATTCTCGTAGGGTTCGGGATTTAACAAATTAAGGGATCATAATTAAGTGAATGTTAATTTAAATGATAATGATTAATAATAAAGTGAAGAGGTAGAGTTAGATCGATTACGCTTTTTAAATAGATTTCTAAAAAAACATCTTCTTGTTGTGTCATTTAAATTGAAATTCATTTCAAAACTAAAAACAAAAAAAAATTATACAATCTTCTTCCAGCAAACTTCTTCTAGATTCATAAACTATAAACAACCACCCCCATCCTTTCAAGTAGTGTTTTTATTATCTTTTATTTTACTTCTATAATACCTCTAATAATTGTTTAAATTCACTTCCTCCTTTAAGAGACGACCTTGGTCAGCCACTCTGCTGCACCTAAGTACCCCAAATTACACTAATCATTTGAGGGCGCCCACGACAGCGCTCTTTCAAATTGGCGCCGTTGCCGGGGAGGCAAGTAATTATTTCAACCAATTAGAGGTATTTATTTTATTTTACATTTTAATTCTCTTCCTCTCTTCTTTCTTCCGTCTTTACCCAATCTGATTTTTTTTCTTTCTTCTTCTTCTTTTATCTCTTTCTACTTCTTTTTGGACCATCAACTCAAACTTCTAATTTTTATTTTACTATGGTCCACATTCCTTCTTTTCATCTTTCATTGATTTATGACACGAACTAATCCCGAAGATCTCTTAGATCTTGACCCTGAGATTGAACGTAGCCTTAGGGAACGAATCAGACATTCTCAATCTACGGGAAGTTTCAACATTCAACCAGTTGGAGAATTACTCCAATATCAGAACATTGAAATTGGAAGCAATTAAAATTCAACCATAAAACAAGAACCAATGGCTGGAAACAATGGAAATGAACTTAATAGAACCATTCGAGAATTGGCTGCACCTGATATTAACTATCAACCAAATTGTATTGCATACCCAAATCTCGAATCGGACTTCGAACTGAAATCTGGGTTAATTCACTTACTTCCAAAGTTTCATGGCCTCTCTGGTGAGGATCCCAATAAACATTTGAAAGAATTTAATGTGGTTTGCTCAACCCTAAAACCTAGAAATGTCTCTGAAGATCAAATCAAACTAAGAGCATTCCCATTCTCACTTGATGGAGCTGCGAAAGATTGGATGTATTATTTACAACCCGAAGATGTAACTTGTTGGAACGATTTGAAACGTCTTTTCTTGCAGAGATTTTTTCCAGCATCAAGGACCACATCCATTCGTAAGGAGATCTCGGGGATCAAACAAGCCCAAGGGGAGTCAATGTATGAGTACTGGGAGAGATTCAAGAAGTTGTGTGCAAGCTGTCCGCATCACCAAATCAGTGAGCAATTACTCATCCAGTACTTCTATGAAGGACTCACACCCATGGAGAGGAGCATGGTGGATGCTGCAGCTGGAGGAGCATTGGTGGACAAGACACCAGTAGCTGCACGAGCATTGATCGACAAGATGGCCCAAAACTCCCAACAATTTGGTGATAGAGGTACACCACATGTTCGAGGAGTACATCAAGTAAGTCCTTCTTCTCTTGAAAGTCATTTGATTGATACTAAGTTAGAAGAATTGAAAACTATGGTGAGGCAGATTGCATTGGAACAAAAGACTTCTCTACCCCCTCCTTCAAGGCCTTGTGGTATTTTCACTGAGACAAGCCACCCAACTGACTGTTGCCCACAACTCCAAGAAACAGAAGATTGTGCAGTAGTGTTCCCTGGGAGACCATTTCAGCAGCAACAACAACAACCATATCCCCAAAAGAAGTTTGATCCAACATACAACCAAGGGTGGAAAGATCAGTCGGACATGAGGTATGGCTCTGGACAACAACAAAGGCCACCCTTTCAACAAAACTTCCAGCAGCCTCCGCCTTACCAGCAGGGTTTCCAACAACCCCAAAGGAGATTTGAAGCTCAAACATCAACAAGTCAGCAACAAGGGAATCATCCACCAAAGGTAGATTCTAATACTGATGATCTTTTGAAGCAAATTGTTCTTAATCAACAGAATGAGCTGAAGAGTCAAAGTTCAGAGCTGAGGGAGTTGAAGACTCAAATGAGCCAGATTGCCACCGCCCTCCATGAACTTGTGAGTAAAAATTCTGGAAATCTACCTTCCCAACCCACTCCAAATCCAAAGGGGAATGTTAGTGCCATCACATTGAGAAGTGGGAAGCAAATGAACGATACATCTGCACCTACCATTCCACCGGGATTCACCTCAACTTCAGAGAAGCCGCATTCCATACCAACTGATGAGAAATCCAAGGAGAAAGATAAAGGTATGAAAAATATTGATGATGTTCCTTCTAAACCTCTTCCTTTTCCAAACAGGGTTGTTCAAACCAAGAAGATGGCTGAAGAAGCAATGCAAAAGGAGGTTTTGGACACATTCAAGCGTGTGGAGATCAACATTACTCTACTTGAAGCCATTAAGCAAATTCCAAGGTATGCAAAATTCTTAAAAGAACTTTGTACCAATCGAAGAGGGCTCAAGGGGAATGAGAGGATCAACCTTGGAAGGAATGTCTCGGCACTCATTACACCAACTCTAGCAATGCCAACAAAGTGCAAGGATCCTGGGACATTCACCATCCCATGTACCATAGGGGAGTTGCACTTCTCTGATGCTCTTTGTGATTTAGGAGCTTCAATAAATGTGATGCCTCACTCTGTATTCTCTTCCTTACAGGTTGGTGAGTTGAAGCCAACAAGAGTAGTGGTGCAATTGGCGAATAGAGCTACGGTATATCCAGCGGGAGTCCTTGAGGATGTACTTGTCCGGGTAAGATACATGATCTTTCCAGCGGATTTCTATGTTCTTAACATGGAGGATGATCAGGTAAGTTCTCATTCCCCCATTATCTTAGGTAGACCCTTCCTCAAAACTGCAAAAACTATCATAAATGTCAATGAGGGTACACTTTCCATGGAATTTGGGGATGAAGTTGTGATATTTAATGTTATGGATTCCATGAAGTACCCCTCAGAGGACCATTCTGCTTTTGTTATCTCCCATTTTGAACCACCAAATAAAAACTCCATAGAATTTGATTGTCCTATGCTTAGGGAGATTATGAGTATTGGTTCTAGTTTGATGTCTAAGAATACTTCTACACCCATTTTTAAGGAACAAGACTCTCTAAGATTTGATTTTGAAATAGAATCATATTCTGATTTTGATCATGTGAACTCTGATTATGACATGTCTATTGAGTATGCTGATGGATTTGGTGCTTTATTCTCTGATTGTGATGATTTTTATTCTGATACTGATGTTCATTGTGCAGATATGTCTGTTGCATCAATTTCTCCATCCATACATCACCCACCTACATTGGAACTCAAGCCATTGCCCCCAAATCTCAAATATGCATACTTGCTCAGTGGTGATAGATTACCTGTCATAATTGCTAACAATCTCTCTTTTGAAC